>CM057339.1:491151892-497019227 GCA_030015575.1 Agapanthus africanus
TTGTCAATCGCACGACCATAATTTAGTTATTTCTATCTTATCAACTGAACCATTAGACTTCGAATCACAATTCCACAGATAACTAACATAACAAAGTTTTTATAATTTTTCAAGATTTTTTTTCAATTTTTATAATTTTTTCAATTTCTCTATACATTGCAGTACAAAAGCAAATATGACATGTAGCTACATGCAAAAGAAAAGAAAAATACAAAATGTAAGTGCTGAAATGCAAGAAATATGCAAATGCAAGGTACATGCAGATACAAAGTACTACCACCACCAAGCTTCAGCTCCACCCCCAAACTTGAGCCAGACGATGTCCTCATCGTCGCTTTGCTTTTCCTTTCCTTTTGCTGCCGCTGCATGCGTCATCCTGGTTGGCCAATATCTGGCTGAGTTGATCCTTAATTTCCTTGTTCTGATCTTTTATTTCTCTATTCTGCCGGATCAACATCTTGATGCCGCGGACTTCCATTCTGTGAAGTTCGTAGGGATCTGTCGGAACGTCATCTCCCAAGTATATCTCGGATGAAGTCTGCGGGGCCGCATGCTCGCTGGAGTCAGTCGGGGTCCAAATTTGCTGCTCACTCCTACGATCCGAGTACCCTGGCGAGATCATCCCCATCTCCACTGGTACGGCAGGATACATCGATAGATAGGCAGTGGACTCATCCTCCGCCAAGTAATGTCGGCAGATCTGAGTGATGAGGACAGGAAGCAGTGATTTATGCACAGCCGCACTGTCCGTGATCGTGGCAAAGAGCATGGTCGCCATGCAGAATTGATAGTCCCTGGTCATCAGACAATGGACTATGTGCCCCGCAATCGCTGGAAACGAAGAAACTCGCGCAATCCCCTTGACATTTCGGTACACCCACCGGCATGCCGTATAGGCGTTCCTATAGATTTGCTGGCCATTCAACCCAGCATCGCGAAGCTCACAATGGTTCCCCAGAACCATCCTATACTGTGCCAATTCTAGGGGCTTCTGATTTCCAGATCGCAATGGGATACCCGTGACGTGGGAAATGGTTTCAATCGAGAATACCCTACGTCGTCCCAAAAAGTGCAATCTGACTGTATCATGTAGCACCTCCCCATCACGAATCGCATCATAGAATTCGTCCACCAAATGTTCACAAGTGCATAACCCTTCCGCCCCATACAGCAAGAAAACCCAACCCAGCTGTCTGATTGCGTCGCAAAAGTAATGTCCGAAGACATCGTGTGAAAAGAGTGCGACAAAATTCCTCTCCAACACAAAAGGTGCCATCTGTGGGATTTTCTCAAGAAATAAACAGTGTAAACAGAGGGGGGAGAAGATGTCTTACAGCGAGGAGGAAGTTGATCGGAGTTTGGAGGGGGGACGACCGATCTCGCCGGAAATGAGGGAATAGTCACTGGCCGGAAACCGAGGGAGGAGCTAGGGTTTTGGGTGGTGGCTGCGGGAAGAGGTGAGGAGGCTTTTAGATCTGTTTGAAGAGATGCGAAATGAAGGCTCGGGCTGTGGGCAGTGGGATATAAAGGACTATTTACAAACCTCCCCAATGTAAATATAGCAAATGTGTACATCTCTTTAAACAGAAACATTTAAAAACAGTCTCGTCCCGCCCAATAATATCAGCACTCACCCCTAGTGGGTGAGATCATATAAAAACTAAGAAGAAAACAAAAATTACTATATTTACAATTTATCGACATGGTTAGAGAAGAAATTAATACCAGCCATAAGAATTCTTATCAATGTGATGCAATGGCTGGTAGAAAAAGAATATAAAAAATAAAAAGAAAAAGAAAAAGAATTTGTTAGTGGTTAATGAACGGCATGGGTGGGCAAAAATGGGGGTTAGAAGATGCTGAAGGTGAAAATGAAGTTTTGAGGCGGATAAAGAATTATTGTGTTCTGAATGAACATAATTTTCAAGAATTTTGTGTAGAGTGCTAAAATCAGGTCCTTTTAAAAACCGGAGTTCATTCGCAAAAAATTCAGTAAAAGAGAGGTCTCTCGGATGTTCCCTAACTGTTCCTGACTCAAACTCACCAAGAATTTCTAGTTCTTCAGCAAAAATTTCCTCAAAACTTGACAAGAAAGAATAAATTTCAGTATCGTCTTCCACCCTAACATTTTTCACTATCCTACACTCACTCCTAAAATGATTCTATCCTCATCACATCCATATGTGGGTAGGTTCATATCATCAAAAGAAGTAGGTTCCCACCCTAATGTTTCTTCCGAAACAATATCACTAGGTGATACAAAAATTGTGGGTTCCTTATCATTAATCTTTCCTAATCTATCCCAACCATACCCAATAAATTCATAAGGTTCTTCCATTAAAGTCGGAAAGAAAAAATCAGTTGAAGGACTTTCTTGTGTGTCCTGGTAGCACTCAGTCAATCCAGCTGTATCATCATCTATGAAATCATCCAAATTGATCACTTCAGTTGATTTACTCTGGTGACTTCCTAGCTGACAGATGTTTACACTACTGGGTTCCGATTGACTGTGCTCACTCCCTAGAATCCTATCAGCTAAATGCTCCGCTTTTCCCTCTATGCTAGCCAACGATTGGGCCTGAGAAAGAAATAATTGCTCAGACTGCTGTATGAACAGGGCTAACACAGAAGCTGACTGATTCTCGACCGCAGTCATCACTTCAATTCCTTTTTCTAGAGCGGTCAACCTCGCATCAATCTTACTATCATACCTTATAGAAGATTCAACGGTTTTGGGTTGGAGGGGTTGTGATGGTGGTGATGCTAGAGCCGTCATTCTCTCGACCTCTTTCTCCAGATTGGTAATCAATTGGTCAATGCTTGAAGTTGGACTTGGTTCAGGAGTGTTAGGTGGGTGACCGTTAAGAATTTGGAATGGTTGGTCACCCCCTATGAAAGGACAATCATTATTTATGAATGTAGGAAGAATCTTGGCAATTTGAACAAATAATTTGGAATTGAGTATAAACAAAAGAATAAGAGTCGTGAAAAAATGAATTGTATTTTGTTTCACCCATATTAACAAGAATGCACAAATTTCACAAAAGAATATCACACCCCTAGCAGTCTACGGTTTACTAAGTCAACTAGACCTGCTCAAGAACCTGATTGACGAAGTAAAACTGTGTCGAGAAATAGGCTCAAGATATACAGATCAAGAAGCCAGGTAAGTGCAAGAGATAAGGGGAGGTTTCCCGACGCTTTCGCGAAGGTCCTTAATTAAATAACCCTTTCTCTTTTAGCGGTTGCGCCACTAACACATGCCTAGACACCCCGTGAACGATATACCATTGAGAAAAGTTCTAAACACATTAACCTCTCCTAATGAGCGTGAAGTCCAATTGATTTTAATTACTGAGGGTGTGCAAGAATGCAGTTTTGTTATTTGTGGGCTACGGAGAAAAGGTGATGAAATCCTTTACCGTATCTTGTTTGGTCATTTAGACCTTAAAATCCGTATTAATATACAATGCGCAATCAAATAAAAGAATTCAAGAAGTCAATCAATCTAAAGCAATTCTTTTTCAATTTTAGTATTATGCGCTGCAACAAATACGGTTAGTTCTCTTTGCAATTTGGCGGCAAAATTATGCAAAGAATCCTGCAAAAGATAGAGAATTGGATTGCGTCGGATTCAAGAGGAGGTGTTAGGAAATACGTACCAAAAGGATTTGGTTTTAGAAAAACCCTATGAAAGTGGCCCGAATTGTTGAATGATGGCTTGCGTGGGTCAAACTACCCGGATCTTTGGCACTAATCTTCCCCAATGTCTTGTATTTGCATTTGAACCAAGCTCCGCACAATCGCTTGTTGTAATTCCCCAATTCCTGCATACTCAAAATTATAAAAATCAAACAAGACCAAAAGAGACAAAACACAGAACTAGAGATCACCAAAAAAGAAAAAACCATAAACTCCCCAAACAGGTCGGCGACGCCGGATTTTTTCCCCATGTCGCTGGATTTGTAAGATGGTTAGGTGCAGGGAATTTTGGTGAAATCTCTAGACTATATTAGTGTTCTAATGGTCTTACTGGATTTTTAAATTGAGTTGCAGAATGATAGCAGGTATATCAACAGAGAACAAATTGAGAGAAGTCCCAAAAATTCGTATTTTGTTAGTTTTGAAAAAAATGAATTAGGAGTTAGTTTAGTTAGTAGAACCAGAAATAACAATATCTAATAACTACAACTCCCCGGCAACGGCGCCAAAAACTTGTTGGGAAACCACCCGCACGCGCAAACGCGTATTGTTTTGGAAATGGATGCGTTTTGGTGGAAAACAGAATGCGCGAACGAGATCGTTCTCGTTTTAATATTTATAACTGCAAGTGCACGGCGCATTGGAGCAAGCCGGCAAGCACGGGTCGATCCGCAGGGAATTGAGTATTAGGTATCGTTGTTTAAGGTTAACAAATTAATGGATTGGATGCTTGTCACAAAATAAGAATATGAAAGCAGGAAAAGCAAGAAAACAAGTGTAAGGAAAGAATGGTTGTGGCTTGGTTCGGAAGGTCGAATCGCGACGTTTACCTCTACACTCCCTTGGTCATGAGTTGTCCGGCCTTACCTTGATCCCGGCATGGAGCACGACTTGTCAACGCGGTTGCGGAGCATAAACAGTTAAAGTCCGATTTTCGCCGCAAAGCACGAAACGTGTCCGTTTGGTCACTTACCATTTATATGTCCGCGCTTGGGGTATCAACACTAAACACAAGGTTTTGCAAGCATACCGCAATAATGAAAACACAAAGAGGTTAGTGAGAGCAAAGATATTGGTGTTGAGTTTGTTAAGGGTTTGTGAAGGCATATAGTATATGAAACAAAGAGTTTGTCAAGCTCTTTATCACAACATTCCATACCCTAGCTTAGCAACCTTAACACAAAATGGAATTTAAGCGCATGAAACATAAACAAGAGGTGGAGGAGGCAAAGCCTTTCATCTCACTACCTCACCCACACCACAACTAAAATAAAGAATTAGTTAAGCATAATGAAAAGAAGGCAAGAAAAGAGAGAAAGTATATAAAAGAAACAACAATGTATTAATCACTTGAGAACATGATACAAGATTTGGTAACTTGTTCAACCTCCTTAATGAAGCTCTCCAAAGAGAGCTTCAAAAGGGAAGAAGAAGAAGAAACCAACTGAAGTTCACTCCCCTCAAGCTAAACCAAAAGCAAAACAACTATGAAAAAGAGAAGTGGTATATACATTGGTCCTCTCCCTTGCCACTGACCTGCTATTTATAGTCCCAAAAGAGAATTAAATAAACAATAAAAATAATCTGATGTGGCATCAAGGGAGGCACTGTGAAAATATGAGGCCCACTGGAGGTAGTACGGCCGAGGTCGCCAGAATTGTGGGGAAGCTCGCCGGCCTGAAACCGAGGAGGGAGGCTCGAGTTGCAGTGGAGTGCTAGTGTGTTCTCAAATAACACTCTGGCTCTGTTTTCTTTAACAATTGTAACCAGGTTTGTATGCAGAGGTTTGGAGGGAAACTTGGTCATTACATCACATCCAAACTTTATGCAATAAATGCATTCACACCCACTTTGTGTGCCCACTTGTTTTCTTCATGATGCCAAGGCAGCCTACATGGTCTATGGCATCCCCTTACCTGGTCCATGGCATGTGTCCTCATGTGTGTTGGACCAATTTTACACAAATGATGTGTACACTTATATTATTTCCAAAAGAGCTCCTGGGACATCGGTCGGTTTCTTATTCCGGTTGCAGTGTTGGCTTACAAAAGATATATCCATGATTTCGACTGTGTTTCCAGTGTTTTATCACAAATACCTTTACTCTGCAATAACTGAGAAAATACTGATTAATAGCACCGATATATAAAAAAAGAGATAACGAATGAGCGGTATTAAAATGCATTTTTATGTGGTGATCAGGTTGCGGATTCCAACTGTTGTAGTTTTTCATTTTCTTTTCTGCGACCGTAAGTGTAATATGTGGTGTATCGCCGGTTTTGGTGCTATATGTCAACGACAATTGGGATACGCATATTTACTTACGTTGATGACATGTGATGTTATGTGTTGCCGTGATATGTTATATTGGATCGTTGTGTTTGAATTGCGGGTTTTTTTATGTGAGATGAGAGTTTTTATTTTCATTCATGTAAAATTCATTGTATGTAATATTCTTTTATTGGGGCACTTCCGGGTTGAGGATGATGTCACCATTGTATATTGTTTACTTTTCCGCATTAGGATAGACCCAAGGCGGGGAGCACAAGTAACCGGGTTCTAGGGTCCAGTGGGAAACCATCTCGAGGAGTCGAGACCGGGTCTCCTAACTCGAGAATTGGAAGGGTTGCTTGCCGCTCTCGTAGAGGTCTAGGGGTGTGGGATTGGCTATTCATCACGACCGTGAAATCCATATTTTATACTGGCTTAATTTAAAACACGGAAATCCTAGTATATCCAATATTTCATATATTGTGTTCTGCTGCGATATTCTGTGATGTGATCATTGATTATATTCTGAGACGAATTCTTATATTATATATTTATATATGATATATATTATCTATTACTGCTTTCGTTTCATATGTGATGCATGGGAAGCATAATTAAATGGGACTTCACTAATGAGATTAATGAAATAAAAGAAACCTAAAGATGTTGTAGAAACTTGTCTCGAAAACAGGTAGCTCTAGTTCTTGCTTTGCATAGCGGTATTCCTTGTAGAATATCCAGCACCTTATTCGATAAGTAAAGAGCCGAGATCCCTTCACCGGGAGTGACCTCTTTAGCGAAACTAGCAGATGCTACACACTCGGTTTGTCTTTTGATTGCTTTTATAGTTTTTGCTTTGCATAGGGATATTTGTGAAATATCCTGCACCTTATTCGATAAGGAAAGAGCCGAGATCCCTTCACCGGGAGTGGCCTCTTTAGCAAAACTAGTAAAATCCTTAAAAACGCTCCTTTTCAAAATCACTCAATTCTACGACGATATCAAGTTCATTACACAAAGGGTTTTCTTAAAAACCTATCGTAGCCCAATAGTTAGTATTCGTGCTGCGTTTGTTGGCCTTTGTCAAGGCGTAGTGTGCGGTAGCTGATTACTGCTTATCTGCATAAGCATATGATGCGATTGACTTAGGGTAGTCGTGCGACCTTGTTGGCCTTTGTTAAGGGTCATGTAGGTGTGTTTAATTCAATCAGGAAATGTATGGGTTGAACTTGACTAGCATCCTATGGTTTGTTGGTCTTTGTCAAGGTCATAGGAGGTTAGGGGCAAAATATTATCGGGAATTTCAAGTGTTGAAATTTGCAATGAGATTGCATAGCTCCTATGAGATAGTTGGATCCCGATACCCGCTGCGAGTAAGAGTTACTCCTGGGAGAGTTTTACACATTACAATTAGCCGATCAAGTAGGTGTCTAGAAAGGTGTTAACGGGGTTACACCCCTGGGAAAAAGAGGTTTATTTTAATTAGGTCTGTGCGAAAGCACAGGGAACCTCCCTCAAAGTACCGGCACTGTCCTGGCTGAAAGATTGGCGAAATTGTAGGGTGTAATTAATCCCGGCTAGTCGTTCCTTTTAGGGTTTGAAGGAAGATTTGACTAAAACAGTAGGAACCATCCCGATTAGATAAATTAATAACCAATCTAATCTTGCAAGAGCATACACTGAGTGTTTTCTTCTCTCTTTCTCCAGATAGCGACCATGTCATGCCTTAATCAAGATAATAATACAGATGTATTGACCGAACCCGCTTGTTATACTAAGCTGGGGAACGTTGGTCCCGCTCCAACTTATAAGTGTTATAAGACCAAGCAGGAAATAGGGGATTACCAAGATTCCCGTGCCGCCCAAACGAAGAAAGTATATACTGATGCATCTTCTTCGGGTGTGTTCATTACAGAGAACTGATTCTGTGTATCCTCTACGTCCTGGATATGAGATACCAGATCAGGATCCCACATATGTAATCTGTTACATGGGCTACAGATAGGTAGAGAACTGAGAATGGGTGATAAGTTTCAAGAGTTGGAAACGGTGCAAGTGTTGCAGCCAAGATGTTGGCAGTTATCACCCTGTATTACCAAATACATTGATTCTGAACGAATGTTATTAGATACCGAACCTAAAATACAACATCATATCAGTCTCTTTACTTAGTAAGGAAGGATATAATTTTGTATTGTTGGATAATGTTTTGAACATTTCCTATATCAAGAGTTGATTGGTTCAGGCACGTTATCTAAAAACATATACGTTCTAAATCAAACTACAGTTCTTAACGTACAAAACACACACAAGAGGAAGAGTTCATATATGAATGAATTCTTCTTGAGGCATTGTAGACTAGGTCATATCAAAGCAACCCGACTAGCTAAATTACATAAAAATGCATATTTAAATCAGTTTGAATTTACATCTTGTGAAACTTGCCAGTCACGTCACAAAGATAAGATGACCATAGCTCCGTTTATTGGAAACAGAGAAAGAGTTGGTGAACTCTTAGGATTGATACATGCCGATGTATGTAAGTCCCCTGTTAACACATGCCAGGACTGGTTCTTTGTACTTCATTATATTCACTGATGATCTCTCAAGATTTGGACATATGTTCTTGTTGAAACACAAGTCTGAACCTTTTGAGATATTCAAAGAATATAAGTTAGAAGTAGAGAACCAAAACGGGTATAAGTATTATGTCCTTTGATGAGATAAGGGAGGAGAATACTTGAGCACGAAGATCCTGGACTATTCTAAAGGAGAATGCGATTCTCTCTCAGCATTACTCCTCCGTATACACCACATCACATTGGTATATCGGGGCGGAGCAATCGCACCCTATGTGATAAAGTGTGCTCTATGATGAGTACTACTGAGTTTCCTATTTCCTTTTGGGGGTTATGCACTTGAGAAGCTGCATACCTATTGAATAGGATTTCAACCAAATAAGGAGCCTCCCACTCCATATGAGATATGGTATGGGAAGAGCCCATCTCTTAAGGATGTTAAGATTTGGGGTTGTCCGGCTTATGTCTAAAAGCAAAATCTGGACAAGCTCGAGGCAAGGTCAGTTCTGTGGAAGTTTGTTGGATATCCCAAGCATTTGTAAGGGAATGTCTTCTACTACACCGAGGAACAAAAGATGTTTTATTTCTCGGCATGCCACCTTTTTAGAAAAGGATTTTCTTGTGAAGAAATTAGTGGTCATGAGGTAGAACTGGAAGGAGTTCCAGCTATACAAACTGCAGCTGATGATTTGGTAGAACCGGAGGATTCAATAGCTTACAACGAACCTCAGCCTCTCCGCCAATCTGGTAGGGTTCCTCACCCACCTGAGAGATACTTCAGTTTTCTCTATGACAGTGGGAGCGAGGATTGCATCATGAGATGATGACCCAACTAGTTTCGAGCAGGCCATCAAGAGTGGGGACTCTGTGAGAATGGATGGATGCTAAGCGATCTGAGATGGAATCCATATACACCAACAAAGTATGGACTTTGGTTGCTATATCTGAAGGGTTAAATCCCCATCAGGGGCGAGTATATCTTGATAAGATTACTTGGTGTACATGGAAAAGTTGAGACTTTCAAAGCTAAGACTTGAGGCAAAAAG
Organism: Agapanthus africanus; assembly: GCA_030015575.1. Classification (NCBI taxonomy): domain Eukaryota; kingdom Viridiplantae; phylum Streptophyta; class Magnoliopsida; order Asparagales; family Amaryllidaceae; genus Agapanthus; species Agapanthus africanus. Next base: position 491,161,491 of record CM057339.1, read on the forward strand.
TTTTCATCATCGACCAGATGTGGATAATGATGAAACCTTTTCTAGTCCCTATGCTTAAGTGCATCCAGATCCTACTTGCCATTGCTACATACCATGACTACGATATCTGGCGGTTGGGTGTCATGACTGCTTTTCTAAATAGTGATTTAGAAGAGAGCGTCTATAAGTACACAGCCAGAGGGCTTCGTAGACAGTGGGAGAAGCGAAAACGTGTGCAAGTTGTTTTATGGGATAAAACAGGCATCGCAGAGTTGGAGCATCTGTTTTGATATGGTAGTCAAAGCGTTTGACTTCATCAAAATGGTAGATGAACCTTGTATATACAAAAAGGTAGTAGGGAACATGGTGGTGATCCTCGTATTGTACGTGGATGACATACTCTTGATAGGAAAAGAGTTTCCTATACTACGCTCGGTCAATCCCCTCTTATCATAAGGATTCTCCATATAGGATCAAGGTGATACCTCCTAAATCCTAGGTTTTGGATCTATGAGATATATTTGAGTGGATGTTAGTATTCTCACTAGGTGTAGTGAGATGGTATCAATCGATCCTGGGGAGAATCACTGGATAGCTTCCAGGGTGGTAAGGACGACTGAATGTCAGTCACAGGCATTGTCTTTACCCTCAGTGGAGGGACAGTATGTTGGAAGAGTTCCAAGCTAGATGTCATGGCAAACTAGACGATAAAGGCTGAATACATTACTACCAAGGATGCTACCAAAGAGGTAGTCTGGATGTATATAAGTTCATGTGATGAACTTCGTTCCTACCATTATGTGACAATGGAGCCGTGGCTTATGCCTAGGAACCCCCGTCCCATCAGTGATCTAGACTTATTCTTAGGCAGTATCACCTGATCATGGAGATGGATGATCTCCAGGGAGATCGAGGTTAGGAGAGTAGACTATAGAGGACAACACGGCGGATCCACTCACAAAGGCTTATTCCCAGGAGAGACTTTTATGGGATGGTTGAGTATGAGATACTTCAACCACTGTTGATTGTTGGGTATGGGATACTACAACAGACGGCCGTAGTGTAAGTGGGAGATTGTTAGTTATATGTATGCCCTAGAGGCCATTACTGTACATACGATGTATATTGTAGTGGATGCTTGGACATATATATGGAGGACTTTCTTGCTCGACATGATAGTATGCTATCTGGTTGCTCTTTATCTTAACATGTACACTGATTGTCTCTATGTTACATGTTTATAAAGCCCTTAGGATGAGTGCTTAACTACCAGGATTATGATGCAGATCATATTAGTGGGGACAGTGTAGTCGCTAAGTACATCCTTCAAATGTTTCTAGTCGAGGGTGTATCGAGACAGGGCATCGATATATCAGTGTAGACTAGCGTATAGCTTCTCGACCCATGTAGATAGGCGATGGATGATCCCATATACATTGGTGTTTGACATCAGAGACAGTATACGGGTGCTCAGTGGTGACTGGGTACATTGAACGGACTCGCCGAGAACTCCCAGATGGTATTATACCTAACGTCAGATGGCAGTTCTCTGGTGACACTGGTACAGGTTAGTTTGTAGACCCGAGATCGTTATAGAGTCTTGTGTGATTCCTACCGTGATTTGGTTTCCACCTAATCACGTTCAAGAGAATGTGCAAAACGGTGGCTTTTGGGTACAGTCCTGAGTCGCATGGAGTCAATGAGCGATAGGAGGGGTTTCGTCTCTCCCGGTATAAGGAGTTGATGTTGTGTTGTGCTCGATTGGCCATAACAGGAAGTCCTTGGCCAAGGCTGCTTCAGAGATATACTGGTAACTGTTATCAGTAGTTTCTCGACCCGTTATGAGCCTCATATCGACACGACTTATCGAGTTACTAGGGTTTGACATTTACCACCCCTAGACGAGGGTCAGACGAAGAGACCGGACTGTACGGTAGTGTTACTGATTAGATTCGCAGGAGTGTGAGTAGGCTTGCTTGTTGATCTTCTGATCGATCAATATCTGGGTGGCCGTTACATTTAGCAGACCGCTTGCGGCTTGTGGGTGTTTGATATGATCATCACCTACTGCCGGCGTATTGACGAGTCTTTAGAGTCCTACACAGGGGTTTCCTGGCTCAAACGAAACGGAGTAGGAGCACATATGTGATATGTGCGGGACCGAGATTAATGCGATATGTGATACCTCATTCTATTCTCGCGATGTGTGACATGTAAGGTTATATGTGATATAGCCGGATTATCGGATCAAGTGTTGATTCGATAAGTTGTTACATATGATATTAGTCGGTTATATGTAATATAGCCGGATTATTAAATCAAGAGTTGATTTGATAATCTAATGTATAATTATTTATTAGATATATTACATTACATTAACTAGTATTAGCTCACTTATAATTCTTTTCTCACTTGTATTGTGCACATTGTATATATATGATATATGCAAGTGTACATTATTTTATGTCATGCTTGATGATACATGCAAGATGGGTGTATGAGACTTAAACCATTCTAGGGTTAAGTTAGGGTTTTATTTTTTTCTTAAGTTATAACAAAAGAGTCCGGAGTTCACGATCGCAGTGAAAGGTACTACTACACGGATCTATTGAAGTGAAGGACCGGTCTACAAAGGTTGTATTCCTTGCTCACTAGACTTGCAAAGTGTTTGCATTTTATATTCCGTCGATTTCTAGTTAACGATTCTTTATTAGGGTTAGCTAAAACGGCAAATTTTTTAATATGGCATGGACGATGGCTCCCGAAACCTTGCTGCCGTGCTAAGTAACCCTGCACTTTATCTTGACATGTTCATTTGATCATGCTTCTTATTCATTTGGTACATGTTGATAAAGCCCTTAGGATATTGGCTTGACTACTGAGATTATGATGTGGATCATACTAGTGGGACATGCGTAGTTTATAAGCATATCCTTAAAATGTTCCTAGTCGTGGGTGTATCGAGACGGGGCATCAATATTTCAGAGTATACTAGCGTATACGTTGCTTGATTGAAATGATGGGGCGATGGATGATCCCATATCCATTGGTGTGGTAACACCAAAGACTGTATAGGGGTACTTAGTGGGACTGGGTATACTGAACGGACTCGCCGAGAACTCCTATATGGTATTATATCTATCGTCGGATATGTAACATTTCAGAAAATATAAAATATTATTTTTGGAATTTAATATTAAAATAATATATTTCGTGAAAACTACCCGATTTGCGAATTTGGAGTTTTCGTAAAATGGTATAAATATATACCAATAATTGTGAAATAATTGGAGATTGAAATGATTTATTCATTTAAAAATATATTTATCGGGTTTGGCATTTTTATAATTTATTATATGCAGTTTAAATAAAAAATTGATTAGTGCACTACTAATCGTAATTAAGCCAAATCCGTGTTTCTACATTTTTCCATGGTTAGTGCACCATGGCATATTGTATTTTGTTGCATATTATTTTAAGTGTGTTTGTGGTATTGGTTTTATTTGGTTTAGATGAGAAAACGAAAAGAAAAAGAGAAAATGATTAAAAAGACAATTATTGGAGAGAGAAAGTGAGACATGAGTTGAGTGAGGGTGAGAATAAGAGAGAGAGAGAGAGAGAGGGTAGACATTCATCCCCTCCCCATTTAATTCCTTCATCTTCTTCCTCCTCATCTCCCTCCACCTTCACCTCCAAATATCATCTCCAAATCTTCATCAAAACCCTAAACTCCTTTCATTAAAGTTGATCCCCACCTCATCCTCAACACTTTGGACCAATCAAAGTTGGATTTTGAAGACTTTAGGAAGCTAAGGTTTTTCTTGAGTTGCCCAAATGAGATATATCTTCTTTCATTTAGTTTAGTTTTAGTTTCTTGTACCCTAATTTAGTTTAGAATGTGATTTGGTTAGGGTATGTGATGTTTGGAAAATTCAAGAGAAGGGTTTGGGTGTTTGTGTGGAATCATGAGGTATAGTGAGTGTTTTAAGACCTTAGGGATTTACTTCAAGACCTGGAAATTAGTATAGAACAGAGAATACGAACTTAAGATTTGTTCCATGTCAGTTTTGTGACATTTTAGTGGTCTACAGGGAATCTGAAGCAACCCGGGAAGTTTCTGAGAAAAACTAGCAACCCCAGAAACCTAGTTAGACCAATAGGAGACCGCCCTGAGAAGACGAACCCCAACGGAGCACCTTTGGCCAAGCAGGCCAGTTTTGGGAGGCATGTGGCCGGCCTCATTGAGGTCAATTGGGTCTAGGTTTGGTCTGTAGCTCACTTAACCCCTATACAACTCCCTGTACTTGCTAGTTTTGTTCCAATTGACCTGAACCAAAATCCGGGAGCACATTGGGGTGTTTTTGGTTATGTTTTCCGTATTTTGGAATTCTTGGTTCTAGTATTTGATATTGTATTGGGTTGTTGGATGTTTATACGTCAACGACGAGGGTTGTTTGGTTGTTTTTGCATGCGTAGGCTATATGTTCTAACCTATGAGCGCGCCGTATGCCGTATTGGTTCTCCGGACTTGATATTAATAGCATTAGCGATTGTGTATTTATTGTAGTTAGCTTCGCGTGGATTCCGAGTCGACGAAGCACATCGACTACGGCTGAACAAGGAGTTCCACAGGTGAGTAGATTTATATCTACGGGAGAAGTCGGGTGGATGGCGTATAACACCCCCTCAAATTTTGATGGAAACCAATATATAGGATATGGTTAAAAGGATAGTTATAAGTGATATGATATGATTAATACGTGATGACGAGATTTGAGATATCAATATGATGATACGAGCGGATATGATTGATATAAGATTTATAGGGGCATATTATGAGAACGTTATATATAATAAGATATGACATTTATGCAAAATAACAGGATATGAGATTTGTTACGGATGTGGCTTGAGATATATCCATATTTATGTTCATAATGAGTGATACGCCGTACGAGACTTGAGATTCGTACCTTCATTGTCGTATAGGTCGATAGATACCTATTTTTGTTAAATGTCACCGTACGAAGGAGTACCGTACGCGATGTGAGTTACCGGATGGATGATCCGTGCTCGTGATTTGAGGATGTTGTTCGATGATATTACCGTATTGGATACTATTAGACTAAATAGCCGACGTAAATCTGTCATCCGAACCATAAATATTTCCAAACTGAAGAATCGTATGCATCTCTTAAATAGGTATCTTGAGAGACATTATAGATTTTCAAATGATGTCTTTTCCTTAAAAACACCGTATCCCCTACTTTCAAAACTACGATTCGCATCTTTTAAAAACTGATCGTATGGTTCATGTGTAGATGTTAGATTAGATGCGTATGCTTATAGTATTTTGTTTACGTTGTACCTTATGGTACGTTCATGTCATTCTCATTGCATTACATATACCCGTGCTAGTACACCTACACCATTATCGATGATGCGTATGTTACACTTACGCAGATTGGCCGACTCACACACTTCATCATCGATAATTGCTATGTCACTTACACAGTAGAATTGCCATATCATTATTCTATGTTGCATGATATACTTGCTATGCTCACATCATTATGATATGTCGCATGGCATACTGATATTGTCACATCACTGTTCCATATTGCATGATATACGGATATGCTCATATTTCTGTTATACGTTCGCATACATCATGCCTTATGATTATATGCATTGAGATGTTTTCATGAGATTTCTGGATTTAAGAACCGTGGTTATTTCAAAAGACAGTATATATTGTTTTAAAAACCCGATTTCTCTTGATATGATATTTCGAGACATCCACCATGCGTTTTCTCGGTTCTGAGACATGTGATAGAAACCCGATTCGAGGAGGTGGATGATCCGTTTGCGGGTTCATGGTGGACCCGGTATGGTACCCCGGGACAAGAAATGGTTTTTGTGGTGTAGACAATGAGCCTGGCGGAGGGACCACTACCTACCGGTGATTGGTTGGACCTGGCGGTTATCCGGAGGATACCGACCGGAGTCGAGAGATGGATACGGGCCGATCCGTTCTGCTGAAGCTCGAGGGCCGATTCGGACAGACGGAGCCCATGGGCCGATCTGGACTGACGGAGCTCGAGATATGAGGATTTACGTGTCGATGCTGTACACTTGTTTCATGATGTTTCGAGTGTCGATGTTGGATACTCAGGTTCCATGATTTTGATGTGTCATTGATGGACACACGTTGATTTATATCCTCATATTTACATGCATATGCTTTCATGATATTTACATGCATGATGTTGTTGTGTCATTGGTTGACACATAGATGAGATCCACATGAATACAAGCATTGATTATATGGTTGGATGATATCCACATGCTGATAGACATCGATTATGTTGTTGACACACATGCAGATACGGTAACCCTAGATATCATAGTATTACCTTTATGATATAGTTGACCTAGGAATCGTTGTTTTATTCGATTTCTACCTGATGATGTTTTCTACTCACGAGTTTGCAACTCACCCCCGTTGTGCCACAGTTCTTGCCGGTTGACCACATGGATCAGTAGCGGCATCGCTGGCACACAACTGCATTTGGGTGATTGCTTTGGTAGGTGGTACATGTTGGATCGTACCACTATTGTATTTATTATTCCTGTTGTATCTAGTTAACTCCATCAATCAGAAACTAGTATTTGTATAAGTAGTAAGACTTAGTGAGACTTGTGGTTGCGAGACTTAGAGCGGGGGTTTATGTTCCCTTGGTGTGTTTGATGTCTTGCTTTACATTATCCTTTGTGTTGATCTTCGCCGTTGGGCATCGCATACATGTTTTATGACTTGCGTGGTTTTGATTCCGCCGTTTGGCGAAGAGCTAGCTCCCACTTGGGGATTCCTTTTATATTATTATGTATTTGTGGTTTTGGATCAAAATATATAAAGGAGGTGCTGCCCAAATTTTGAAAAGACGAAATATGTTTTTCAACTAGTAAATCCACTTGCATTTTTCATGTTCCTTTATCTATGCATTTAAGAAAATATTTGATTTCATCATACCTTTATTTCAAAACTTAACCTCTTTTATTTTCTTAAAAAGGTTTTGATTTTTGGGCTTCGGCTTACTTAAGTTACGTCACGCCTTTAGACGTTGCGTGATTTAAGTGCCGGTCACGAGCAAAATTTTTGGGTCGTTACAAAGTTGGTATCAGAGCGCTAGGTTTAACCTTAGTTCGAGTCTATGTTTGAATATGCAGAGTCTAGGGTGTATAAATATTTCAGAATCTAGGCTTGACCTTACAGAACTTAGACTTGAACAGGGGGGTATTAGATCCGAACTTTCGTTTCATAGGTTGACCCTGATTGATAGAGTAGGTAGATTGAGTAGAGCGACGTACCGTACGTATGTTCCGCGGCATATTTACGATATGATACTCCACTTAAGAAACCTTAGGATGTACATATTTTGGGATCTATGATTCTCTTCGTACCCATGATTAAACATCCATTTGAGATCCCTTATTCTATTCGTTTCCATGATCATACTCTCATCGATTTCGTTCCTCCTTATGATCATGTATCCATTCTGGATCTGTTGATTCCTTTCATTCCGTTGATCTGTTTTCATCGATACATACTTGAGGTTCCTGTCACTATGGTTTGAGCACAGATTGAGCTGCTGCTAGTGATGCGGCCAGGGCGAGCTCGTCATGGACGAGGACTTGCTATCATGTTTTATGGTGACATGGGAACATATCGAGTTAGTATTTGTGTTGTGACCTTTTGTTGAGGCAAGTGTTTGGTTCTGCACCGGATGATCGGGCCATTGTTAGAGGATGTCAGTTGTGAGAGGACTGTTGATGTACAGCCTATCTCAGAGTTTGTGATGTCGTCTACCGTGCAGACAGATGACCCAGCTGTTGCTGAGATTGATGGGATGTCTCTTCCAAACTTTACGAGCTGAGATCGCTGGAGCTTTCAGGCAGAGATGCGACAGATGATAGCTAGTCTATCTTGAGTTGAGAAACGAAAGTGATTTGTCAGTTTTGATGCACTGACGCAGACCCAGTTGAGCTGAAGATTTCCAGTGTGGAGAATCTTATTCAGATCTAGAGTAGATCAATCCAGAGATGACGTTGTTCGTTGGATGACCCGATAGGAGATCAGTAAGTGGACCAGCTTCTGATAGAGGACCTCACCCAGATGCGTTGTAAGTCGATCGAGAACGGACAAATATAGAGTATTCCTCCGATGGTTGGGACGAGTTCCCGAGAACGTGTTCGGCTAGATATCTTCTACAGAGTGATGAAGAAACCGAGTTTGTGATTTCGAGTCCGTGTGAGTGATTCCGGATTGACTGTAGACGAGAACATTTGCAGTACGCAGATAGAATGATGTGACATCGAAGCGGACGATTATAATGATGAGTGGAACAAGAGGTTCGTGCGAGATGCTGACGAGCTGTTGTTACTCCCTGTTGAGATTGGAGATCTGATATGTATACAGAGGCGTGAGATACGATCAGTTCCCGAGGAAATGCGGTGCTGAGAACGCAGATGTCCAGAAAGAGAGAAAAGATTATGCAAGAGTACCAGCCTCCGTATAGTTCGGCATATGCGATATCAGAAGAGACCTTGATCAGTTTCCTTCCAGGACGCTGCTGCGATAAGATTTGCACTGAGGATCAGTTGTGTCAAGTGTATTTAGAGGGCCAGAGGTCGACGCCAGTGACGTGCTACTTTACGAGTGATCATGCTAATTGGCCGAGAGATGACCAGAGGAGTGTCAGAGCGGAATTGTTTCTGTTAGTACACCTGACCGGGTAGACGAGCCGATGGATTGCGAGATTGGTAATCCACAGAGAAAAGAGGACCCAGAGACAGAGGACGCCAGACCGTGAGCAGGGGGCAAGCGGATGTTCTTGCTCTGCCAGTTTTGGGCGCACCGACATTTTTCGACATTGTAGGAGGTGTACCTCAATGTCATTTGTTGCGATTTGTGTTTGTGATCCGAGTATCACGCTTATACCGCTTGGATTTGAGTTTTGATGATAGAGTTCCATGATATTGTTTTAATGCACCATGGCTGCACCTACTGGGTATTTACATTTTGTGCATAGTTATTGCACTTGATATATATTTTATACACCGTTGTGTTGATTTGCGATTTGTGCATACCTGTTGCACTTGATATCGGTTTTGTACCTTTGTAGCACGTGTTTATAATTTCATGGATTTCATACGGTTGATTTGATTTTGTGCATGTGATATACACTCGATTTGATTTTTGCACTCGGTATAGCTTACATGTGCTTGCAATGCATTGACACGTGTTTTGTGCACGCAGTTGCACGCATTTATGATTTTATACACCTTGGTACACTCGGTGTGACTTTTATACGCATTTGAGTTATTGATGAGTTTCCGTGCATTTGCTGCACCGGATTCGTATTTCGTGCACTGGATGCACCGGATTCGTATTTCGTGCACTGGATGCACTGTATTTGTATTTCGTGCACTGGATGCACTGTATTTGTATTTCGTGCACTGGATGCACTAGATGCACTGGAGTTGGATTTCGTGCACTGGATGCACCGGATTTGTGTTTCGTGCATTTGCTGCACCAGATTAATATTTCGTGCATTGGTTGCATTAGATTTATACTTCGTACCTTGGTTGCACCCGATTTATGTCTTTGAGCATTTGTGCTACCAGATATGTGTTTTTATGCGCGTTTGCACTTGATGGTCATTTTCGTGCATGCTACTGCACTAGATGATTTTTACGGACCGGACGCATTTGATTTAGATTTTTGCGCATATTAGGCGCTTGGTATTGGATTTTGTACACATCGGATGCACTTAATTTAGATTTTATTTGTGCATATTGGATGCACTTGATTTAGATTTCGTTCGTGCATGACGGATGCACTTGATTTGGATTTTTGCGCATGTTGGGCGCATGATATGAGATGTGATCTATGCATACCGGATGCACTCGATTGGGATTTTCATTCGTGCATGTTAGTTGCACTGGGTTAAGATTTTCGTGCACTCTAGATGCACTTGATATTGTTGTCGTGCACATCCGTTGCACTGGACAAATGTTTTCATGCACACCCGTTGCACCTGGTTTTGGCTTTTGTGCACATTCGTAGCACTTGTATTTAGCTTTGATTTTTGTGCGCACCAGACGCACATGATTATTGGATATGCCTTTTGGGTCTGATTTTGCTCTTGAGCACTTTATTTCATGAGGGGCACTATATTATGTAGTAGTCGAACGGGACAGTATCCGATTACCTTGCATGCATTAAAAGTTTAACAAGACGTTTTCGAAAAGGAGCTATAGTCTCACTATTTCTTACGTGTCCGTGAGCGACACGAACGTTTACAAAGAAAAACCTTTTGGGATATTTTAAAAGGGCGGAACGTATATCTGAGCAAAACATATATGAACATATATTTATTATTTTACAAATGAGCGTCCGTCACTTGTGCCGTGAGTTATGCATCACATGGAAATTCAGAAAATATTTTGCATGTGTTTTATTCAGTTTTTGAAGGTTTTTCCAAGGATGCGTACTATACACGTATTATAGTATTTGACTAGTGCATATTGGATTTTAGTAGTGGATTTCGAAATCTGTATCTCCATTGTAACTCCGATGATATGCGTGCAAATGTGAGGATTTGCGTGACGCTTGACGGAGTTAGATTGTAACATTTCAGGAAAAAAAATTATTTTTGGGGATTTTTATAATTAAATAATAAATATTATGAATATTTTATTAATGCGGTATAATTAAATACCGATAAATTGGGAAATATTTGGAAATTATGTTAAATTTTGAATTTGAAAGAGATTACAAGATTTGATCATTTATAGATTTTTGTATAATTAATTATATTCCATTTTAATTCTAATCGCGATTAAATATCACTAATCGTGTTTTAAGCTTGATTTGTGCACATGACATGCACCATGTCATATTACACATTGTTACATTTTTCTTGCATGGCTTTTCTTATTTTCATGAATGTTTGGTTTTAAATGAAAAAGAAAAGAAAAGAAAATGATAAAGAAAGAAGTATGGGCAAGAGAGAGAAAGGAGAGAGAGGTGAGGGGTCTTTGACCTTGCTCCCATTTCTTTTCCCCTTCATTTTCTTCTCCATTTCCTTCCCTCATCTCACCATGGATGCCCACCTCCTTTCTCCCTCCTCAAACACCTCAAAACAACCCCAAAACAACATCAAAACTTCATCCCCCTTTCATTAAAAACATGCACAAGCCTACAACAAACACTTTGGACCAAGAAAAATCGGATTTTGAAGACTTGGGGCAACTCAAGAAAATTCTTTAGTTGCCAAATGAGATAATTTCTTCACCATTAGTGTAGTTATCCATTCTCTTTAGTGTCCATGCATGTTTAGAAGTGTTTAAGTTTGATTTTGTGAACTTTGAAAATTTCAAGTTAAGGTTGGAGGGATTCTTGAGTTGTGAAAGTATAATTGAGGTTAGTAGAAGCTAAACAACCCCCTGTAGTGAAGGTATATTGGAATAAACCTGAGACTAACACACCTTTTAGCGAACTTAGAAACCCCCGATATCGGGAATTTGTGGAAATTGTGAGGTTGTTTAGAGAACTGCTATAACCCGGGTGACCTGAAAAATATTTAGCGAAGATAGAGAGTCATGCAAGCAACCTAGAAGCTAATCCCAAAACCCGAGACCATATACTCATGTTTAGGAAGAAATTTTTCTCTTTTTGGACGCAATTTACGACCTTGGTACGTTGGAAACGTCCCGTGCTTGGACCATGGCTTCATTTTAGGCAAATTAGACCTACCCCATATGCAGAATTTGCTAATTTCACCTGGAACAAAATTTGGAAGCGTTTTCTTGTGTTGTTGCTTTGGTTTTGCAGCTATTTATGTTTTGGATTTTAGTAATTGGGTTTTGACTCGATGGTGTGACGGTTGCACGTCAATCTCGAGAGTTGTTTGGTCATTCTTGCATGCATAGATCATAGGTTTTAACCTATGTATGATATGCGTGCCGATTTGGTTTTCGTGTGCGATTTAGATTTACGATACTATGTGTAATATGTAGGTACCCCCACATGGACTTCGGATGATGAAGAAGAGGATGGCGACATCGACTTCGGCAAGCGATGTTCAAAGTGAGTAGATATATATTTACGGGGGAAGTCGGGTGGATGGCGTATAGCACCCTCCCAGTTCATAGTATAGTATATGATATATATGTTATATATATGATTATGTGTTGTGAAACTTGGATGATTAGTAAGTAAGACTTTAGATGTTTATGGGTTAGTTTTAGTGTATTAGAAGTAACTTAGTTAGTTGTGGTCGTGAACCCTAGAATAAGGTTTACACACACACACATACACCCATGGATGATGAGGATAGTACATGGTACTTGGAGATGGGTCGATGAGATTGGGCATGATGCCACAAGATCGGTGATATGATTTGGTTCATATTATGAGATGCGACCTGATTATTATGGCGGGTCCTTAGGCGATGTGTTTTCATACACACACACACACAGATATATATATATATATATATATACATATATATACATATATATATGTAGATGGTATCAGTATGTACTAGACTTTAGATCAGTACCCCAGTTCATGATATGATGATAAGGATACCAGATAAATGATGAGATAAATGTGATATTCGACCCGTACCCAGATTGGGATGCCGTACGATCGATTTACCGTATGAGCTATATATTGATGATAGATCCGCACTCTTGACTCGAGAATGTCATATTATATATTGTATCGTATGTGATACTATGGAGGCGGGATCACCGACTATTATATTTATATATATCGACTCAGATTTAGGTAATTTCCTTACCTTTTCGATTAGTCTATTAGTTTAGTCCTGTAGTTTATTTGTAGATGTTAGACTAGACTCGAGTTATACCTATTTCAAAACTAACGAATCGTGAGTATTTTTAAAGACATGCCAAGGGATTCTACGGAAATTTCAAAGGACGTACTTTTTCTTAAAAACACCGTAGCCCTTATTTTATAAACACCACGATTCGTATTACTTCAAATAGAAAATCTGTAAGACTCATATATATTAATATAGATTCTTCATTGTTGCGTTTATTATTCATTTTCCGCATATTCTTGCTATTCGCATCGCATTGCATGCTTAAATGTGTTTTATTGTTATATTGAAACCCATGCTGCCAGGACACCAGCACCATTACCGATGATGCGTATGCTCCACGTACACCTGCTTGCCGGCTCACACACATCATCATCAGTAATTGCCATGTCACGTACACATTAGAAAATACTACTTCATAGTATAAAATGTAAGCTGATAGTTTCGATATGGTATTAGTGAGCTTGCTTTTATATGATAGCTTAGACATTGCATTTATCACTATGATTTTCATGCATATTTATATATTCATTTGCCATGACATTATGGGCCAGTCCGGATTCCCAGAGCCCAATATTATGAAATTCATTATTTATTTACATCGTGATTTGAGATTTCGGATTTCTACGAGATTTCTGGATTTGGAGAAACCGCAAATATTTTATAAACTGATTTTCATTTCTAAAAATAGAAAATGCGGTTTTCTCATGATATGATATGAGATATGTCCACCATGAATTTTCTCGGCTGTTGAGCGATATCATACACCCGATTCGAGGAGGAGGAGGAACCGTCTGTGGGTGCATGGTGGACCCGGTGCGGTACCCCGGGGCGAGAAGGTCACAGATGATGGCGTTGAGCCTGAGACAGGGGAGCACTACTGACCGGTAATTTTATTGTGACGTGCCGGATATCCGAAGGATACCGACGTGGTCTTTTATTTGAGGATTTGGGCCAGTCCAGATATACGGAGACCTCGATATTGATATTTGATGATACAGGCCAGTCCGGATAGCCGGAGCCTGAGATATTGAGATTTGATGATATAGGTCAGTCCGGATAGCCGGAGCCTGAGATATTGAGATATTTATTTGTGTCGATGCTTTACACTGATTCTATGATGATTTCATTGATGATACTTCGATTTATATATACAGAAATCTCACTAAATTAAGAAAACAGTTTTCTCATTACATGATGCATTCTGTTTTCATTTTATTGTATTCATACCTCATATTTATGATAGGTTGCTACCTGAGGCACAGACACGAGTACTTGGTATTACACTTATGTATAGATGTTTACCCATGCCATTATTAGATGCTTCAGACTTTATCATTTTGAGGTTATATATTACTGATCGTATTGACCTAGGATTGAGTCATACATACGATTTCTGCTCGGTGATGTTTTCTACTCACAAGTTGGCAACTCACCCCATTGTGCCACAGTTTCTTGTAGGTTTTGCCGTACAGGTTCGTTGCGGCTTTGCTGGAACACTGCTCCTTTTCGAGTGATTGCTTTGGTAGGTGGGTTCACTTGCATCGTGACCACCATTGTATTTTTTATTTATATTCAGTTGTATCTAGAAACTCCATCAACCAGACCTGTATATTTTATACCTTAGAAGACCAGTTGTATATTCTTTCGACCTTAGAGTCGCGCGTTGTATTATTATGGTTTTCTTGATTGTATTGAGTTTCCTTTTGAGTTTTGTTCCTCACCCTTCGGCGTTGTATATTATATTGCTTGCGTGGTTTTGACCGCCAATTGGCGAAGAGCTAGCTCCTGCTTGGGGATGCCTTTATTCATATTATGCATGTTGTACCCTTTTGGGGCCAGTATTTATAAAAGAAACTCTGCCGAAATTTTTCGAAAAGACTTGAGGTTTTAAAAATGCATACTTCGGCTTATTTTGTTAAACCACTCACTTTAAAACTAAAGTTTTCCTGCACCTTCTTCTTTAAATGGTTTAGATTTTTGGGGTTTTGGCTTACTTGAATTAGATGGGGTCCTATAGACTTCATATGATTCAAGTGCCAGTCACGTGCCATTTTCGGGTCATGACAAAGTTGGTATCAGAGCGCTAGGTTTAACCTTGGTTCGAGTCTATGTTTGACTATGCGGAGTCTAAGGCGTTTATATATATTCGGAACCTAGGTTTGACCATACGGAACTTAGACTTGGTCAAGGGGGTATTAGACCCGATCTTTCGTCGCGTAGGTTGACCTTGGTTGATGAAGTAGGTGACTTAAGGGGAGTGACATACCGTGTGTATGTTCCGCGGCATACTTACGATACGCTACTCCGCTTAAGAAGCCTTAGGATGTACATTTCCTTGCATATTATTATATTCATTCCTATGATCTATCCTCATCGATATCGGTTTATGGTTTTGCTGCCACGATTACATGGGCAGAGAGAGCTGCGGCTAGAGTTGCGGTCAGCACGAGCTCGTCACGGACGAGGACTGACCAGAGCGTGATTCCAGGGACACACGATTGCATAGATGTATCGTCTTATTGTGTTTTCGCGCCATGAGCGTTTGATGGATCGCTTTTACGAGATTTCTCGGACGTGCAGATCAGCACCAGAGGATTGGGACACCGCTAGAGGCCAGCCAAAATGAGATGATCGTCAATGCACCGATTATTCTTGATGATTGAGGCACTATTCAACGTGCGGGTGAATGATTCAGTTGTTGCTGCGACTGACGAGATGTCGCCCAGATGTTTGAAGCTAATGCCGCACGAGTTGTACTTAGAGATATGATAGAAGATCGCTAGTCACCTAGGGAGGAATGACTAGGACATGTGATTCTTTCCTATCCCGATGCGAGGTCATTAGATTGATTGATTCTAGCTAGAGACGACTTCACGCGGGTACATTAGGAGTCGATAGAAGACGATCGAATATCAGAAACCCATTTTCCAAGTTTAAAGTATTCGGAAAAACATGCAAGTAATTCCGTGGACCCTCTAGAAGAATGAAACCCTAACTCGATATAATGACCATGAGAACGCTTTGAAACCTTAGGGTTTGCAGCAGTTCAGCGATGCCATTAATAAAGCTTGGGTTTTCCCTTCTACGGCTGGTCTATAGGTACTGTGACATGTACGGGAATACTATTAAACTGTACCCAAGATGTTGAGCTCTTGGGGGATTATGGAACCTTGATAAATCGATCAAAAGGTTCGACTTCATTCAGATATCATGTGATAGGATACATTGCTTGAGAGAATCCAGATACGAGTATAGCCGTTGGAGCGCAGTCCATACAGCTACGAAGAGACGAGTCCGAATCAGTCGACATTAGAGAAAAGTGGAGTAAGAGGTTCGTGTGAGATCTTGATGAGATGACGTTCCACTACGCTGACATCAGAGACGTGATACGCATGAAGAGCCGTTGTACATGGATATATCTTCCAGAAGGAGTCGTGACGAGTATGCAGCCGTTCCGGAACAAGAAATAGATTAGTAAAAGGGTGATAACTTTCGCGCAGTTCAGTAGAAATGAGATTTGGGGGAGATTTCGATAGAATCTTTCTGGGATACTATACGAGAAGACTTGGACCCAGGATCGGTCATATTACGCACTCCCAGTAGGCCAGAGTTCGGCATCGTCGACGAGACATGTTATGAGTGACCATGACAATTGGCCAGAGATCTTTAGAGGATGTGCTAGAGCGGGACTGTTTCCACCACCTCTGATTTCGGTATTTTGGGCGATTTATTTGCATGATTGAGATTTTGTCCACCACAGTTGCACTTGACTTTGATTTGATGTCATTCGAGATGTTGATTTTGATTTCATGCCTATGGTATGCATGTGATTTGACTTATACTTTCAGCATAGTTTTCATGCACTTTTAGTATTTTGATTCAATTTTGTGCACGCTAATGCACATGGTTGTGAGATTATATACCACGGTATACCTAATTTGGATTTGGATTGAAATGTGTTGTATACCGTCGATTTCGATTATGATACTCGATATTTATTTTCGTGCACCTTGTGCACTTGATTTGGATTTTTGCGCAGACTTGACACGCTTGATGCGATTTTGGTGCACACCAAATGCACTAAATCGAGATTCTTCGTGCATATCACATGCACCTGATATTGTTGTCAGGCACACACCGTTGCCCTTGACAGGTGTTTTTCGTACACACCCGTTGCACTTAGATTTTGTTTATGTGCACATGTATAACACATTCATTGATTTCGATTTCCGTACGCACCAGACGCACGGGGCATTCTTGTATGCATTTTGGGATTGGTTCCTTTTGGAGCAGTATGTTTTATGATATTTACTATTTGCTATAGTAGCTGAGCAGGACTAGTCCGAGGACAGTACCTGACTTTATTTTTGCATGCATTGGTAGTTATCGAAGGGATTTCCAAAAAGAAGCTATAGTCTCAGTATTTACCTACGTGTCCGAGATGACACGGGACATTTAACAACGGAAACCCTTCTACATTATTTTTTTCAAAACGGCGGGACGTGTATGTTAAACAAAGGGTATATATAGTTATATTTTTACGATAGACGTCCGCCATTGTGCAGTGATACGCGCATCGTACAGCGACTTAAAAAGGTTTGGCATGCATTTATTTCAGATGTTTTGACGAATTTACCACGATGTTTACATGTATAGTTTTGATGTATATCATATTGGTTTTCGTATTGGATTTAGACATTGGTGTCTTCGCCATAACTCTGATTATTGCGGAATGCTTGACGGAGTTTTGATTTTGAGTTATATGCTCATTTTTCATGCGCATGCATTGCGCTACGATATATTTTATGTGTTTATAATTTCGGAGCCCCGATGACTTGATCATTTTACTGAAATGTTTTAGTATTTGAGTGGTTTAAATTTAAATTCGGGGACCGAATTTCTTTAAGGGGGAACACTGTAACATTTCAGAAAAATAAAATATTATTTTTGGGGATTTTTATAATTAAATAATAAATATTATGAATATTTTATTAATGCGGTATAATTAAATATCGATAAATTGGGAAATATTTGAAAATAATGTTAAATTTTGAATTTGAAAGAGATTACAAGATTTGAGCATTTATAGATTGTTATATAATTAATTATATTCCATTTTAATGCTAATCGCGATTAAATATCACTAATCGTTTATTAAGCTTGATTTGTGTACATGACATGCACCATGTCATATTACACATTGTTACATTTTTCTTGCATGGCTTTTCTTATTTTCATGAATGTTTGGTTTTAAAATGAAAAAGAAAAGAGAAGAAAAGAAAATGATAAAGAAAGAAGTATGGGCAAGAAAGAGAAAGGAGAGAGAGGTGAGGGGTCTTTGACCTTGCTCCCATTTCTTTTCCCCTTCATTTTCTTCTCCATTTCCTTCCATCATCTCACCATGGCTGCCCACCTCCCTCCTCCCTCCTCAAACACCTCAAAAAAACCCCAAAACAACATCAAAACTTCATCCCCCTTTTATTAAAAACATGCACAAGCCCACAACAAACACTTTGGACCAAGAAAAATCGGATTTTGAATATTTGGGGCAACTTAAGAAAATTCTTGAATTGCCAAATGAGGTAATTTCTTCGCCATTAGTGTAGTAATCCATTCTCTTTAGTGTCCATGCATGTTTAGAAGTGTTTAAGTTTGATTTTGTGAACTTTGAAAATTTCAAGTTAGGGTTTGAGAGATTCTTGAGTTGTGAAAGTGTAATTGAGGTTAGTAGAGGCTATACAACCCCTGTAGTGATGGTATATTATACTAAACCTGAGACTAAGACCCCTTTTAGCGAACTTAGAAACCTCGATATCGGGAATTTGTGGAAATTGTGAGGTTGTTTAGAGAATTGCTATAACCCCGGACCTGGAAGCTAACCCCAAAACCCGAGACCATATACTCATGTTTAGGCCGCAATTTTTCTCTTTTTGTCCGCAATTTACGGCCTTAGTACGTTGGAATCGTCCCGTGCTTGGTCCATGGCTTCATTTTAGGCAAATTAGACCTACCCTTTATGCAGAATTTGCTATTTCACCTGGAACAAAATCTGGAAGCGTTTTCTTGTGTTGTTGCTTTGGTTTTGCGGCTATTTATGTTTTGGATTTTAGTAATTGGGTTTTGACTCGATGGTGTGACGGTTGCACGTCAATCTCGAGGGTTGTTTGGTCATTCTTGCATGCATAGATTATAGGTTTTAACCTATGTGTGATACGCGTGCTGATTTGGTTTTCGTGTGCGATTACGATTTATGATACTATGTGTGATATGTAGGCACCCTCACATGGACATCGGATGATGAAGAAGAGGATGACGACATCGACTTCGGCAAGCGATGATCAAAGTAAGTAGATATATATCTACGGGGGAAGTCGGGTGGATGGCGTATAGCACCCCCGCAGTTCGTAGTGTAGTATATGATATATATGTTATATATATGATTATGTATTTTGAAACTTGGATGATTAGTAAGTAAGACTTTAGATGTTCTTGGGTTAGTTTTATTGTATTAGATGTAACTTAGTTAGTTATATTCGCGAACCCTAGAATAAGGTTTACACACACACACACTTGCATGCATTTTATTTTCTTATGCGTATATGAGGATATGTGTGTGTGTGTGTGTATATATATATATATATATAGACACACATAGGTATGGGACTATACATACACACACACACACACATGGATGATGAGGATAGTACATGGTACTTGGAGATGAGTCGTTGAGATTGGGCATGATGCCACGAGATCGGTGATATGATTTGGTTCGTATTATAAGATACGACCTGATTATTATGGCGGGTCCTTAGGCGATGCGTTTTCATACACACGCATATATATATGTAGATGGTATCAGTATGTATTAGACTTTAGATCAGTACCCTAGTTCATGATATGATCATAAGGATACCAGATAAATGATGAGATAAATGTGATATTCGACCCGTACTCAGATTGGGATGCTGTACGATGGATTTACCGTACGAGCTATATATTGATGATAGATCCGCACTCTTGACTCGAGGATGTCATATTATATATTGTATCGTATGTGATACTATGGAGGCGGGATCACCGACTATTATATTTATATATATCGACTCAGATTTAGGTAATTTCCTTACCTTTTCGATTAGTCTATTAGTTTTGTCCTGTAGTTTATTTGTAGATGTTAGACTAGACTCGAGTTATACCAATTTCAAAACTAACGAATCATGAGTATTTTTAAAGACATGCCAAGGGATTCTACGGAAATTTCAAAGGATGTACTTTTTCTTAAAAACACCGTAGCCCTTATTTTATAAACACCACGATTCGTGTTACTTCAAATAGAAAAACTGTAAGACTCATATATATTAATATAGATTCTTCATTGTTGCGTTTATTATTCATTTTCCGCATATTCTTGCTATTCGCATCTCATTGCATGCTTAAATGTGTTTTATTGTTATATTGAAACCCATGCTGCCAGGACACCAGCACCATTACCGATGATGCGTATGCTCCACGTACACCTGCTTGCCGGCTCACACATCATCATCAGTGATTGCCATTTCACGTACACATTAGAAAATACTACTTCATAGTATAAAATGTAAGCTGATAGTTTCGATATGGTATTAGTGAGCTTGCTTTTATATGATAGCTTAGACATTGCATTTATCACTATGATTTTCATGCATATTTATATATTCATTTGCCATGACATTATGGGCCAGTCCGGATTGCCGGAGCCCAATATTATGAAATTCATTATTTATTTACATCGTGATTTGTGATTTCGGATTTCCATAAGATTTCTGGATTTGAAGAAACCGCAAAGATTTTATAAACTGATTTTCATTTCTAAAAATAGAAAATGCGGTTTTTTCATGATATGATATGAGATATGTCCACCATGAGTTTTCTCGGCTCTTGAGCGATATTATACACACGATTCGAGAAGGAGAAGGAACCGTCTGTGGGTGCATGGTGGACCCGGTGCGGTACGCCGGGGCAAGAAGGTCACGGATGATGGCGTTGAGCCTGAGACAGGGAAGCACTACTAACCGGTGATTTTATTGTGACGCGCCGGATATCCGGAGGATACCGACGTGGTCTTTTATTTGAGGATTTGGGCCATTCCGGATAGCCGGAGCCCTAAATATTGATATTTGATGATACAGGCCAGTCCGGAAAGCCGGAGCCTAAGATATTGAGATTTGATGATATTGGCCAGTCCGGATAGCCGGAGCCTGAGATATTGAGATATTTATTTATGTCGGGGCAGCCATTCATCGCCTCCCTATTTACTTCCTTCATCTTCTTCCTCCTCATCTCCCTCCACCTTCACCTCCAAATATAATCTCCAAATCTTCATCAAAACCCTAAACTCCTTTCATTAAAGTCGATCCCCACCTCATCTTCAACAATTTGGAACAATCAAAGTTGGATTTTGAAGACTTTGGGAAGCTAGGGTTTTTCTTGAGTTGCCCAAATGAGGTATATCTTCTTTCATTTAGTTTATTTTTAGTTTCTTGCACCCTAGTTTAGTTTAGAATGTGATTTGGTTAAGTTATGTGATGTTTGGAAAATTCAAGAGAAGGGTTTGGGTGTTTGTGTGGAATCATGAGGTGTAGTGAGTGTTTTAAGACCTTAGGGATTTACTTCAAGACCTAGAAATGAGTATAGAACAGAGAATACGAAATTAAGATTTGTTCCAAGTCAATTTTGTGACATTTTAGTGGCCTACAGGGAATCTGGAGCAACCCGGGAAGTTTCTGAGAAAAACTAGCAACTCCAGAGACCTAGTTAGACCAATAGGAGACCACCCCGAGAAGGAGAACCCCAACGGAGCACCTTTGGCCGAGCAGGCTGGTTTTGGGGGGCATGTGGCCGGCCCCATTGAGGGAAATTGGGTCTAGGTTTGTTCTGTAGCTCACTTAACCCCTATACAACTCCCTGTACTTGATAGTTTTGTTCCAATTGACCTGAACCAAAATCTGGGAGCACATTGGGGTGTTTTTGGTTATGTTTTCCCTATTTTTGAATTCTGGGTTTTAGTATTTGATATTGTATTGGGTCGTTGGATGTTTATACATCAACGATGAGGGTTGTTTGGTTGTTTTTGCATGCGTAGGCTATTGGTTCTAACTTATGAGCGCACCGTGTGCCGTATTGGTTTTCCGGACTTGATGTTAATAGCATTAGCGATTGTGTATTTATTGTAGGTACCTTCGTGTGGATTCTGAGATGACGAAGCACATCGACTATGTTCCCCGCCGAAAACACGGAGACGCGATAAACGTCTAGCCTGAATTTCGGGGCAGATGCTAATTGGTGCTATCCGTCTACCTCTCCGAAGATACCAAGTTGATTTATGGCACCATATATCGAAGATTTAACCGGATGCGGCCTATGTAGCAGACTTCGTCAGATTCCCCCTC
Source organism: Agapanthus africanus (assembly GCA_030015575.1). Lineage (NCBI taxonomy): Eukaryota > Viridiplantae > Streptophyta > Magnoliopsida > Asparagales > Amaryllidaceae > Agapanthus > Agapanthus africanus. Next base: position 491,183,818 of record CM057339.1, read on the forward strand.
GTTTGAGGGGTTTTTGATTGTGGGGACGCTCTTCCCTGCAGGTGTGAGCCCCTGTAGTTAATTACGCAATCGCACCGCGGTAACAACTTTCTCCTTCTCTATATGGTCACTTCTGTTCGTGGGTGTTTGTTTTGTGTTTGGTTGCCCGTGGATTGTATACGGAGACTAATTTATGTTGTCGCCCGTAGGGCGTGGATTAGTCCAAATCTGTATCTTCTTAGATTTGGGTTTGGGGGTTGGGTTTAAGGATACGTTAGCCTCATTTGAGACTAAGATCAACTTAAACGTTTGTTAAGGATGCGTTAGTCTCATTTTAGACTAAGATCAACTTAACGGGATCGTTTAGATCCAACAAAAGAGCAATTGGAATCTATTGTTTAGTTTAGGGACATTGCGGTCGATTAGTTTAAGGACATTACGGTCCATTGTTAGTTTAAGGATATTTCGGTCCAATGTTATTTTTAAGACATCGCGGTCGAGGTTAAGGACATCATAGTCCGTGAAATGTGTGGTTGTCGGGACCCGTCACCTCTCTGAAGACGTTGAAAGATTACAACGACAAATATCAAAGGCGTGAAGAGATGTACCCTTGAACCAAAGTTGATTTGGGGATCCGTAGTCCAATTTGGAACTAAGTGTAAGAGCACGGCGGCGCCCTGGCCTCCATCCCGAGGCCAAATGCGAAAGCGATGGTTAACTTTAATTTTTCAAACCGGCACCACCGCGCACTAAAACCCGGATCGGGCCATTAAACTAGTCCTAGCTAACTACAAGATGGGGAAGAGAGATATACCGAGCGATCCGTGTCCTTCGGTCTTCTCGTCGTCGTCCCGATCTCCCCGCAGAATCTCCGGTCTCCACCAAGTCGCCGGAAGGGCACCATGTCGCCTGCTTCTTTTACGGGCTCCCACCTCTATACCGAGGCAACTCGGGCACGAAGTTGGCGAGCCGACATGCCCAAGGTTTGCTGTAGAATGTGTAGTGCAGAACCATATCTCATTTTGAGGTTATGGAGTTGCCATATGGTGGAGGAAATGATATAAACTTTTGGAGATGGTGTTGTGGGATTTTTCCAAAGCCAAAAGAGAACAAAATCCCACATCTCAAATTTTGGACAGCCCCCATGAACTTTGGCCGGCCATGGCTTGGTGGAAGAGGAGAGAATGGAGTGAGTGGATGAGGGAGTGAGTGAGTCCAATAAGGCAAGAGAGAGAAAAAAGGGTTATGATCAAAAGAAATGATCATAACCACAACCACACTCATCAACAACCATGACCAACCATCATCACCAAACAATCATGACTCTAAAAGTCAAGCCATCATGGAAAAAGAAAGTCAAGTGAGGTCAATGGATGGTGCACCATCATGATGCAAGGATATGCAAAGACAACCCTCCAAAATACATATTTGCACAAATGCAAATAAGCCCTCCTCCACCAAACTTCGGCCATTGAAAGATACAAATGAAAATGGCCGAAACGGAAAGCAAACTGGCAACTCCAGAAAACTGGTCCCGTAATAAATTACAGGAAAACCCCGATACTGTGCATACACACCCGCATCTGTATTCCAACCGAATACAAATGCAATGAGACAACATCTACACTGTACTATACTAGGATCCTGCTTAAACCAAAGCCGGCTAGTATTATCCGTTCGATCCTGATCCGTGCAATACCGCACGTATCTGATCGAACCCTGCCATATATCCATACGGCCTCTAGTACATAACGTCCGATCCTGATCCATGCAATACCGCATGTATCTGATCGAACCGTGCCATATCTCCATACGGCCTCTACAACGTTTCGCCCGAAACTTGAGTAACTGAATGTGGGGGACTCTAAAGACTCGTCAATACCTTGGTTGTGGATTTAACCACTAGCACGTCAGAGGTATAAGCCAATACGTAACGGGCCACCAGCTATTGACCAAAAGGGACGTCGATGAGCGAACCCATCCTGAAACCCTACTGAGCCTGACAGTGACAATATCCGTACAGTCCGGTCCGTTCGTCTATGAGCATCGTATGGCGGGCCTAGGGGGTTGGTAAAAGTCAGACCCCCAAAAGCGGTACAAGTCGTGTCGGAGTGTAGCCCAGAACACCTTGAGATACTACTGGAATACCTACCAGTAAATCTCCTGCCTCGGCCGAGGGCTTCGTGTAATGGCTCTCCTAGACACAGCGCGACCTCACCCCCAATGCCGGGAGAGACGAACCCCTGAAGATCCGCTCACTGCCTCCATGTGGCTCGGGACTGTACCCAACTAAAACCTGTTTGCACGTCTCCTTTGAGCGTGGTAGGGTAGTAATCAAAGTACAGTGGGAACTCACACGAGACAAATGACGATCCCCAGGTCGATGAACTAACCTGTACACATGTCACCAGGGAACTGCTATCTGACGTCAGGTATAAGACCAACTAGCATGTTCCCGGCGAGTCCTGTCCGGTGTACTCATAACCCAATGAGCACCTGTATACATCTTAGGTGATCCAACAAACACCAGTGGCTTGTGAGACCGGCCACCTCCCCTCGTCGGGGTCTCGACTGTATACACTAGTCTACTCTGGAGTATCGATGCCCTGTCTCGAAACTCTCATGACTAGGGACCTTTTAAGGTTGTGCTTATAGACCCCAGCTCCCACTTATATGATCGCCCTCATACTGCTGGTGGTCAAGCAAGAATCCTAGGGGCTCTATCAACGTGCAATAGTGACCCGTCAGGTCACCTAAAGCAGTACACGATGATAAAGGTAAACCAAATAGCATACTATCATCTCGAGTAAGACTGTCCTACCGGGATAGGTCCTCCCTCAATCATTGCAATCACGTGCCTGTGATCCAATAATTGACTCTGAGGGCACTATCTCCAACAATCTCCCACTTGCACTCAAGGCTAATTATTGCGATGTCGCATACTCACAGCCCGTGTGATACCGAACACCCAACTCCTCTACTAGTCAGTCTCACAAAACTCGTTTGCGAAACTATTGCGTTCGAGAAATAGCCTCAGTGAGTGGATCCGCTTTGATGTTTCTTTCTATGTCTCTCTATATCTCAAGTTCGCGGAGAAACCCATCTCCCGAAAAGAGCAATACCTGTCTTAGAATGTGTCTGGATGTCTAATGGGACATAGCTCATAAATGAACTCCAAATCCAAACTTCTTAGACTATATCGTCAATTGAACTTAATCAGTATCCTGCGCCATGCCTCCCTCAGTATTGCCTTGGACCACCTGTCCAAAATACTGCCCCTCGTCAGAAGGAAAAACTAAAACTCTGACAACCTCCTTGTCGTCCAGGTCACCTTGGAAGCCTGGAATGATAACTGTCTCCCGAATGGGGCTGTCGTTATCATATCCCTAGAACATCCACTTATGTTCTAAAACTGCTTCCGACTGCTTCTCCAGGATTGGATCAATGTCAACTTATTGCATGTAGTGCAAGAACAACATCTGGTGTGGTACTTGACATCTCATGATTGACTCAATTGCCTAAGCAAGTGATCTGCCAATCATGCACATCCCTCTCCCCTTTAGTCTGTAAGACACCTTCAGAGAGGGTGACTCCATCACCTGCAGGTACACTACCGTGCCAGGAGTCGTCCATTCTAAATACTCTTAGAATGCTGTCTAAGTACCCTTAATTGGGAAACCACCCAAATCTAGATCTAAAACCATAGATCCAGTAACCAGTATGTCTTATATAATGTCTAAGTCCCATATGGAGAAACCACTGTGTGGCGACCAAAGTATAACCGATCGTAGTATAGGAATATCACTTCCTACTCTGTGTATGTCATCCAAATACCATGACATCACACCCTACTACCTTCTCAACAGATCCATCCCCTATTCTGATGAAGTCAAATCTATGACTGTCACATCAGAAATTGATGATCTATTTCCGCTATATCTGCTTTAGTCTATAAATAGACATAAGCCACCTGTCCACCAATGCTTCCGCTGCTCCCACTGACTACGACAACCCTCTGGCAGAGTCATATACACGTACACTTCTGAAGCCAGTTCAGAACGACGCTATACTCATCCTCCTGCAGGGTCTCGCAGCCTGGAGCAACAGCAATGGCAAGTGTGGGTAAACAAGACCTCCCTGTCACCGTCCTTGAGGCTACCGGAGTACCTCTCGGGTGCCTGAGGTTACCCACCTTATCTGCGGAGTGGCCAATGAAATGTCAATCCAGATTGAATCTTTAGGTTCCTTATCAAATCTTCAGTAATCGTTTGCGGTTCTGGAATCACTTCCAGTTCTACCACCCACTACTGTTTTCTGAAAAAATCCATTTTTAATTAAAACTGTGGCGAGTCTAGAACAATATCACTATTGATCTTCCAAATGGTAGAAAGTCAACCCTCATCATAGCCTGGGTCAACCCACAAACAGCCATTACAGAACCGTGCCTTGAGTTGTCCAGTGTCTGGTTTTAATCATAAGCCGGACAACTCCCCGTGCCTTAACACCGTTAAGATATGAACTGTTCTATATCCAATATAGAACCAGATGCACTGATTTAATTGAACCAGATTCAAATCATGCAGCTGTCTCCAGTGCATGTTAACTAAATGGAAAGAGGCCGATCAGCGTTACTCAACTTAGGAATGCTTCCAATTATGAATAACCTGAAAGAGAAGCAAGATCTCTTAATCATTACTATCAACTGAATACCATACACAAGTATCTACATCTTCGATCACTTTGAAGAATCCCGATACTTGCTACACCTGGTTCTCTACTCTATTCAGATACCTATAACTACTCAAAATCCGGACCCTGTGTTTCCGTGAAACACCTGTCAAAAACTAGAGAAGTTATAAGTAAACCGAATATAGTACGAGGACCAACCCCTCTGTCCTGATGGACCCTGGACAACATACAATACGCTGTATAAGTCCCTTGAGTCTGATAACTCATTCACTGTGTGTCGTATGTTGAAAACTGTACTGTGGTTATGAAGAATTACACCGCTGTTTAATGCTCCTTACCTAACCATCCACTGATATAGGTAAATGTCATAGACATAATTTCAAAAAGGTATATCTCACTCTATGAAAATAGACGTACAGATATATCAATTTGAAATTGGTGCATAACAGCGGATATTCAAAACCAAACATTTGCCGACCGGCAAACAACCCAGGTGACTTCCTCAAATATCACCGATTACAACGAATCCCGATATAATGAGGATGATCACCTAATTCCCACTAACCTACTCCCACTCATCATCTGTAAAACCATACAGATGTGAGAATCATACCTGGTAAATACATACCCTGGACTAAGGACTAATTGGGAAATCAGTTTTCCTTTAACAGTACACAGTGAAACTGAAACATTGAAATGTTTCGATGGGGTATCCCGGTATTTCTAGTAATGCCTCTTCCAGATTCACGACTGTAACCGTATAATTCTTTGCCACCTCTCCAAATCCCTTTATATGTCTTTAGTCATTACCTTCTGCACACCCCTTTAGGCCAAATGGTTTTCTTCCTTCCCTACCGTTCGGCACCAGCCTATGGTTTAGAAGAAGACTATCCAATAAGCATAATGGGTGTACTGTCCTAATCCTAGGAGCACTCGCAATGCGAGAGAAGGTGAAGATAAAAGACAACCGAATAAACCTTATTCCTATTTCTCCTGAACCAGAATCCATCCCCGAACTGGAACAAGTTCCTTTCGAGTTCGTATATAACCATACGATGGAGTATCCAATAAACTGTGGATCTTCGTAGTGATACGGAGTGTCCTGGAGAAATACAAAGGTGAAGTGGGAGTGGTAAAGAAATACCTGGTTTGGTCGTGAATATCAGTCGCAATTTACTTTGCCCTCTTACTAATCTCTTGCTTTGTCTTAACTTAATACCTTCTGTACACCATCGTTAGGCTAATTGGTTTTCTTCATTCCCTACCGGTCGGCACCAGCCTAAGGTTTGGAAGAAGACTATCCAATTTGCGTAATAAGTGTACTACTCCTAAACCGAGGAGTACTCGCAACCTGAGAGAATGTAAAAGGAAAAGACAACTGAATAGTCCTATCCGTTTTCTCCAGAACCTAAAACCATCCTCGAATAAATTCCTTCGAGTTCGTATATAACCATACGATGGTTTTGTCCAATGGAAGTGGACGTTCGTAGTAATACGGGGTGTTCTGGAGAAAAGGGTAAAAGTAGGAGTGGCAATGAGGTTTGCAACTCTGACAATCCAAAAGCCAGTGTTTAAGAAGGTTCGGTCAACTTGGTCACTGAGTTATAGTCTTAGGGTCGGGTCAATGGTCGCTGCCAGAGAGAGAGAAAAGAAACACTCAGCGTGCACTCTAACCTAGATCAGAATGGTTACCAATTTGTCTAATCTTGAAACCTCCCACTGTACCGTCAAATTCTCCTCCAAACCTGAAAGAAGAATTAGTCGGGATCACCCGAGGAGTAAACCAACTCATCAGTGGGAATCGGGATCCAACTATCATCGCATGATAACGTGACGGAATCCGCTCACGTCATCACACTCCAGACGGTATGCGCATATCTGGCAAGTTTCAGTTTCTTTAGAAACTCCTGATGTGATTTTTGCCCCATGCTCTTATGACCTTGGCGTGAGGTCAAAATATCATAAGTCACATGTCAAGTTCTGCCCATCATTATCCAGGTTAATTTGAACCCACCCGTACATACCCTTGACGTAGGCCAAAATAGTAGTACGACTGTCCCAAACCAACGCATCTATCTATGCAACAGATAAATACCCGGCAGCTACCAATCACTATGCCTTGGCGTGAGGTCAAAATACATAGCTTGAATACTACCGAATTGTAACGTCTTCAAAATAATAAAATATGATTTTTAGGAAATTTTATAATTTAATATTATTTTAATGAATATTTTAATATTCTGGTATAATTAAATACAGATAAATGGGGAAAAATTATGGAAAATTCTAAAATAAGGTATTTTAAGGAATTGCTTCGTTTTCTGTGCATGCCCCCATTTCCTCTAGTTTTGACCCTGAGTATGTCTAGTTTTGACTGATTCCATCTAGGGTGAAATCTGGGTTGATTTTCCTATGTTGGTGTATAATTTGGGACTTGTTTTAGCATGGATTTTGGTATTTGGTGATTCATTCCTGTCGGGTGGCGTTTGGACGTCAACGACAAGTGGATTTTGATTGTGTTTACATGCGAGTCGATAGGTTTTTACCTATGCGGGTAGCGTGTGCTATTTTGGTTTCCGATGTGATTTTCATGTGCTTTAGCATTGTGATATACTTGTAGGTACCCCGCGTGATGTTGAGGCAAAGGAGGTGAAGATAGCGACATCGGCTTTGGCACACGAGAAGCAATGTGAGTAGATTTATATCTGTGGGGAGAAGTCGGGTGGATGGCGTATAGCACCCCCGCAGTCCGTGGTGATGTATACGAATACGTATACACACGAATATTTATTATGTGTTGTTTAGGGTTATTGATGGTAATAATGATATTTTGATGATAAGAATATATTGGTTTAGTTTAGTGCGAACCCTAGAGTAGTGGTTGCACTCACACATACATTTACACACATACTTGCATTCATTCTTTCATTTATTAGAGTGCATATGATTGTGCGTATATCTACACATGGGTATGGGACTATGTGTTTATATACTGGATTTGAGGATAGTATTTGGGATTTGAGATGAGTCGATGAGATTGGGCTTGAGGCCAGGAGATCGGTGATGTGATTTGGTTCGTATTGAGATACGACACGATGTTTTAGCGGGTCTTTTGACGTAGTGATTCTTACACCTGCATGCATACATAGAGGGTATCAATATTGTACTAAACGTAGATCAGTACCCCGATCATGACATTTGATAAAGAGGATACCAGATAAATAGTATGATGAATGTGATATTGACCCGTACCCAGATTTGGGATGCCGTACGACGGATTTACGTACAAGCTATATTTTGATGATTGATCCGCACTCTTGACTTGGGATGTCTGATTATTGATAGGGTATCGGATATGATATTATTGAGGCGGGATCACCGACTAATATATATACATGTATGTATATGTATCGACTCAGATGTTAGGCGGTTTCCTCACCCGTAGCTCTACTTGTTAGTTCAGCCGTATAGTTTAGGATGGTTGTTAGATTAGATTAGACTCCTACCTATTTCAAAAACTAACGAATCGTGGGTATTTTAAAAGACAGCCCAAGGGATCCTACGGATATTTCAAAAGACGTATCTTTTCATAAAAACATCGTAGCCCCTATTTTCAAAACCCCATGATTCGTGTTATTTCAAAAGGCACCAATTGTAGAGGTTATTTTAGATTAATGCAGATTAGTTATAGTTGCGTCTAGTATTCAGCTTCCGCTCATTATTGTGGTTCGCATCGCATCGCATGCTTATATTATGTTTCATACTCCATTATTGATGTTATGCTGTTAGGACACCAGCACCATTACCGATGATGCGTATGTACCACGTACACTTACTTGCCGGCTCACACACATCTTCATCGGTAATTGCCATGTCACGTACACCTTAGAAAATATTATTGCATCGACATAGGTTGTTAGCTAATAATTTAGACATGATATTAGTGTACTTGCCTTATATGCTAGATTAGACATTGTAATTATTAGTTGTTACATCATGCATGTTATTATTCATGGATTTTTATGCCTGTATGCACTGTTTACATGCTATTGAAGATTGGATTCGGATTTCCATGAGATTTTCTGGATTTGGGGGAAAACCGCAAAACTTATATAAACTTCTTTTCTCTCTTTAAAATGAAAAGTGCGGTTTTCCCATGATGTATGAGTCGTCCACCATGAGTTTGCTGATGGATTTGGAAACCCGATTCGAGGAGACGGATGAACCGTTTCGGGTACATGGTGGACCCGGTAAGGTGCCCCGGGGCAAGAAGCGCGTGGTGATGACGATGTGAGCCTGGCAGGGGAGCACTACCTACCGGTGATTTTACCCGACGCGTCGGATATCCGGAGGATACCGTCGTGGTCTTGAGATGGATGGTAGGGGCCGGTCTGGACTGACGGCGCCCTAGATATTATGATTGAGACATTGGGATTTCGAGATTTCGAGGTACAGAGACTGTGATACAGAGATATCGAGATATTGGGATTACGTTTTGTGCCGATGCTAGGCACTGTTTTATGTTGATTTCATTATGATACCTCAACTAAAAATACAAGGGAAATCTCACTAAATTATGAAAACAGTTTCTTCATTTACATGTATTCTGCTTTCATGCATTCATACCTCATATTCATGACATACTATTACCTGAGGCACTAGCACGAGCACTTGGCACTACATTCACGTATAGAGATTACATTGCCAGTTTAGCATGCTTCAGCTTTATTCATATTGAGGTTTCTTTATATCTGATCGTATTGACCTAGGTTGGGTCATGCATTCGATCTCTGCTTATAGATATCTTTCTATTCATGAGTTGGCAACTCACCCCCGTTGTGCCCCAGTTCTTGCAGGTTTGCCGTACAGTTCTATAGCGGCATTTCTGGCACACTGCTTCCTTTTGGGTGATTTGCTTGGATAGGTGGGTTCTTTTGTATCAGAACCGCCGTTGTATTTATATTATTCATTGTATCTAGAATATCCATCAACCAAAACTCGTATATTGTTTCAGACCTAGACTAGTGATGTATTATTCGACCATAGAGTCGCGCTTAGTAGTGTTGCGGTTTTCTTGTTGCTTTTGAGCTTTCTTTTGGATTTGATCCTCGCCACTTGGCGTTGTATATTATTGTTGCATGTGTGGTGGTGACCGTCGATTGACGAAGAGCTAGCTCCCGCTTGGGGATGCCTTTATCATTGCATATATTGTTATCCTTGTTATACCCCATTCGGGGCCAGTTTTACAAAAGAAACTCTGCCGAAATTTTTAGAAAAGACTGTACTGTTTTTAAAAATGCATATTCGGCTTAGTTATTTAAAAACCTTGATTTCAAACATGTTTTTCTTCACTTCTTTAAACCAGTTTCTTTACTTATTCTTAAAAATGGTTTTAGATTTCTGGGCTTTTGGCTTACTTGGATCAGATGGAGTCATATAGACTTCATATGGTTCAAGGGCCAGTCACGTGCTCTTTCGGGTCGTGACAAAGTTGGTATCAGAGCGCTAGGTTGACCTTGGTTCGAGTCTAAGTTTGACTATGTGGAGCCTAGGACGTTTATATATATACGGAACTTAGGCTTGACCTTACGGAACTTAGACTTGGTCGAGGGGGTATTAGACCCGAACTTTCGTCGTGTAGGATGACCCTTGGTTGATGGAATAGGTAACTAAAGTAGAGTGACGTACCGTTGGTATGTTCCGCGGCATACTTACGACACGCCACTCCGCTTAAGGAATCTTAGGATGTACATATTTTCGAGATCAGTGATCCTCTTTATATCCAGGATTATACATCCATTTGAGATCCCCGATTCTATTAGTTTCATGATCATACCTTTATTGATGCTGTTCCTTCCCATGATCATGTATCCATTTTGGATCTGTTGTTTCCTTTCTTGCCATTGATGTGCTCTCCTTGATACTCGATTGAGGTTCCTGTCACCATGTTTGAGGGCAGTTTGGGCTGCTGCTAGGGTTACGGCCGGTGTGAGCTCGTTTGGTACGAGGGCCGACCATTGTGTTTTCTGGTGACATGGGAACGTCTCGAGTTAGTGTTGGTGATTGTGATCTCTAGTGGAGGCGAGTGCTTGGTCTTGCACCGGATGATCGGGCCATTGTTAGAGCTGCCAGTTGAGAGAGGACTGTTGATGTACAGCATACCTTAGAGATTGTGATGTCGCCTACCGTGCAGACAGATGGACCAGCTGTTGCTGAGATTGACAGGATGTCGCTTCCGAAGCTTACGAGCTGAGATTGCCGTAGCTTTCAGGCAGATATGAGACAGATGACAGCTAGTCTACCCGATTTGAGAGACGAAGGTGATTCGTCCGATTTTGCGCCGGAGCGGGCCCTGATGAGTTGAAGATTTCCAGTGTGGAGAGTCTTACTCAGATCTAGAGCAGACCGACTCAGAGATGACCGCCTATGTATTGCCTTTCCTGGAGGATTGAGGCGCTGTTCGGCGTACAGGCGAATAAGCCAGTTGCTGCTGCAAATGACGAGATGTCGCCCAGATGGTTGGAGCTACTGCAGCGTGAGCATATACTTAGAGAGATGATAGCGAGTCGCTAGTCATCTGAGGATGAATGACTAGGACAGGTGGTTCGTTTGTTTACCGATGCGAGGTCATCAGATAGATTGTTTCCAGCTAGAGATGACTTCACGCAGGTTCGTTGAGAGTCGATAGAGACGATCGAATGTCAGGAGCCCATTTTCCAAGTTTAAAGTATACGGAAAGACATGCAGGTGATTCTATGGACTCTCTAGAAGAATGAAACCCTAACTCGACTTAATGACCGTGTGAAAGCCTTTGAACCTTCGGGTTTGCGGCGGTTCCTCGGCGCCATTAGTGAGGCTTGGGTTTGCCCTTCTACGGCTGGACCACCGACGCTGTGGCATGTACTCGATACTATTAAACTGTACCCATGATGTGATCTCTTGGGGGATTATGAGGATCTGACGAGTCGATCGGATGGTTCGACATCTTTCGGATATCGTGATGGGACACTGCTTGGGAGACTCCAGATGCGAGCGTAGCCGTCGGAGCGCAGTTCGTGTAGCCATGATGAGTTAAGTCCGAATCAGTCGACATTGAGCAAGGTGGAGTAAAGAGTTCGTACGAGATTTCGACGAGATGACGTCCCACTCCGCTGACATTAGAGATGTGATATGCACCCCGAGGCGTGGTATATGGATGTATCTTCCAGAGAGAAGCGCGATAGGTATGCAGCCGTTCCGGAATAAGCTTTAGCTTCAGCATTGGATGATGACTTCCGGGCATTTCGGCAGGATTGAGATTTGAGAAAGGAACCTCGACAGGACCTTTCTGGAGTACGTTACGAGAAGACCTAGACCAGGAGTGGTCGTATTGCGCACACCCAGCAGGACAGAGTTCGGCATTGTCGACGAGGTAGTTGACCATGTTCGGATAAATGAACTTACCCAGATGCGTTGCAGATTGATCAGGGACGGACGAGTGATGAGTATTCCTCCGATGGTTGGGACGTGTTCCCGAGGACCTGTTCGGCCTGACATCCTCTACAGAATGATGAAGCTACAGAATATGCGATTTCGAGTCCGTGCGAGAGACTTCAGATTGACCGTGGCCGAGAACAGTGCAGTGCGTAGTAGCTTGGCGTGACGTCATAGTGGACGACGATAGAGACAGTTGGAACAAGAGGTTCGTGTGAGACACTGATGAGCTGTCATTGCTTCCCGTCGAGACTAGAGACCTGATATGCTTACAGAGACGTTGGAATGTGACCAGTTTCCGAGAAAATATTGTGCTGAGGACACAGGTGTTTTTGAGCGAGAAGAGGTTGTGCAGGAAGCCAGCCTCTGTACAGATCGGCATAGGCATGATCGGAAGAGACCTTGAGCAGGATTCCTTCCAGGACATTGCTGCAATGATGTTTGCACCCAGGATCAGATGTGTGACGTGCTTTCAGAGAGCCAGAGGCCGACGCCAGTGATACGCTGCCTTACGAGCGGTCGTGAGGATTGACCGAAAGGTGACCAGGAAAGTGCCAGAACGGAATCGTTCCTGTCAGTACTCCTGACCGGGCCGATGAGCCGATGGATTGCGAGATTGGTAATCTACAGGAAAGATCAGGAACCAGAGGCAGAGGACGCCAGCCGCGAGCAAGAGGCAAGTAGATATCTTGCGCAGCTAGCATCGGATGTTCCGGTACCTTCTCGACCCTGAAGGATGGTATACCGACGACGGTAATTATGATTTGTGATTTTGTGATTTGATTATCACGTATCCGTTGCTTTGGATTTCGGTATTTTGGGCGATCTATTCACATGATTTAGTCTTGATGACTGAGTTTCATGATATTTGATTTTGTGCACCATGGTTGCACCTACTGGGTATTTATACCTTGTACATAGTTATTACTCTTGAGCTGTTGATTGCGATTTCATGCCTATTTTATACTGGTGATTTGATTTACGCTTCCAGCAGAGTTTCATGTAATTTTAGTGTTTTGATTTTGCACTCGGTATAGCTTATATGTGCTTGTAGTGTATCGATATGTGTTTTGTGCCCGCAGCTGCACACGTTTATGATTTTCTTCATATCTGGATACACTTGGTGTTGCTGCTTACGTATTTGAGTTATTGCTTGGTATTTGTGCATGGGATGCACCAGTTCTATACTTCGTGCATTTGTCGCACCAGTTTTATGTTTCTTGCGTTTATCGCATCAGATTTATATTTCGTGCCTTTGTTGCACCGGATTTATATTTTGTGCATTACGATTGCACCTGACTTCGATTTGATGCCTTTCGGTATGTCGATTTTGATTGTGATATTGATGTGGATTCTTGCACTCCGTGCTTTTGACTGGACTTACGCATATTCGACGTTGCTATTGGATTTTGTGATTCCGTGCATATTGAGTGCGCAGGGTCTAGATTTTCATTCGTGCATGATGGATGCACCGATTTGGATTTTCGCGCATGTTGGGCGCATGTTTTGAGATACGATTTTGGGGCACACCAGATGCACTAAATCGAGATTCTTCGTGCATGTCAGATGCACCTGTTTTGGCTGCCAGGCACATGTTGCCTATGACAGATGCTTCGTGCACACCCGTTGCACCTAGATGTTGTTTTGTGCACATGTTTAGCACATATATGGATTTTGATTTCCGTGCGCACCAGACGCACAGGGTGGTGTTATGTGATTTTTGGGATTTATTCCTTTTGGAGCAGTACATTTTTATGATGTTGGATATTTGCTTTCATACTGAGCAGGACTAGTCAGTGGGCAGTACCTGGATATATTTTGCATGCATCGATAGTTATCGAAGGGATTTCCGAAAAGCGAGCTATAGTCTCAGTATATACCTACGTGTCCGATATGACACGAAACGTTTTAAAAACAAGGAAACCCTTCTAAACTGTTTTCAAAACGGCGGAACGTACCTATTAAACAAAGGATATATATACACATATATAGTTATTTCTTATGAGAAACGTCCGCCACTGTGCAGTGTTACGCGCATCGCACAGCGACTTAAAAAGATTTGGCATACATTTGCATCAGCTATTTACATGTATAGATTGGATGTCTACATGTATAGTCTTGGTCCATATCATATTGATTTTGTATTGGATTTGACATTGTGTCGTTACCATGACTCCGATGATTGCGGATGCTTGATGGAGTGTTGCTTTTGAGTTATCTGCTCAGTACTCATGCGCATGCATTGCGCTATGATGTTTTATGTATAGATGATTTCGGAGCCCCGATGACTTGGAATTTGTATTGAAATATTTTAGTATTTGGGGGTTTAAATTTAAATTCGGGGACCGAATTTCTTTAAGGGGGGTAGATTGTAACGTCTTCAAAATAATAAAATATGATTTTTAGGAAATTTTATAATTTAATATTATTTTAATGAATATTTTAATATTCTGGTATAATTAAATACAGATAAATGGGGAAAAATTATGGAAAATTCTAAAATAAGGTATTTTAAGGAATTGCTTCGTTTTCTGTGCATGCCCCCATTTCCTCTAGTTTTGACCCTGAGTATGTCTAGTTTTGACTGATTCCATCTAGGGTGAAATCTGGGTTGATTTTCCTATGTTGGTGTATAATTTGGGACTTGTTTTAGCATGGATTTTGGTATTTGGTGATTCATTCCTGTCGGGTGGCGTTTGGACGTCAACGACAAGTGGATTTTGATTGTGTTTACATGCGAGTCGATAGGTTTTTACCTATGCGGGTAGCGTGTGCTATTTTGGTTTCCGATGTGATTTTCATGTGCTTTAGCATTGTGATATACTTGTAGGTACCCCGCGTGATGTTGAGGCAAAGGAGGTGAAGATAGCGACATCGGCTTTGGCACACGAGAAGCAATGTGAGTAGATTTATATCTGTGGGGAGAAGTCGGGTGGATGGCGTATAGCACCCCCGCAGTCCGTGGTGATGTATACGAATACGTATACACACGAATATTTATTATGTGTTGTTTAGGGTTATTGATGGTAATAATGATATTTTGATGATAAGAATATATTGGTTTAGTTTAGTGCGAACCCTAGAGTAGTGGTTGCACTCACACATACATTTACACACATACTTGCATTCATTCTTTCATTTATTAGAGTGCATATGATTGTGCGTATATCTACACATGGGTATGGGACTATGTGTTTATATACTGGATTTGAGGATAGTATTTGGGATTTGAGATGAGTCGATGAGATTGGGCTTGAGGCCAGGAGATCGGTGATGTGATTTGGTTCGTATTGAGATACGACACGATGTTTTAGCGGGTCTTTTGACGTAGTGATTCTTACACCTGCATGCATACATAGAGGGTATCAATATTGTACTAAACGTAGATCAGTACCCCGATCATGACATTTGATAAAGAGGATACCAGATAAATAGTATGATGAATGTGATATTGACCCGTACCCAGATTTGGGATGCCGTACGACGGATTTACGTACAAGCTATATTTTGATGATTGATCCGCACTCTTGACTTGGGATGTCTGATTATTGATAGGGTATCGGATATAATATTATTGAGGCGGGATCACCGACTAATATATATACATGTATGTATATGTATCGACTCAGATGTTAGGCGGTTTCCTCACCCGTAGCTCTACTTGTTAGTTCAGCCGTATAGTTTAGGATGGTTGTTAGATTAGATTAGACTCCTACCTATTTCAAAAACTAACGAATCGTGGGTATTTTAAAAGACAGCACAAGGGATCCTACGGATATTTCAAAAGACGTATCTTTTCATAAAAACATCGTAGCCCCTATTTTCAAAACCCCATGATTCGTGTTATTTCAAAAGGCACCAATTGTAGAGGTTATTTTAGATTAATGCAGATTAGTTATAGTTGCGTCTAGTATTCAGCTTCCGCTCATTATTGTGGTTCGCATCGCATCGCATGCTTATATTATGTTTCATACTCCATTATTGATGTTATGCTGTTAGGACACCAGCACCATTACCGATGATGCGTATGTACCACGTACACTTACTTGCCGGCTCACACACATCTTCATCGGTAATTGCCATGTCACGTACACCTTAGAAAATATTATTGCATCGACATAGGTTGTTAGCTAATAATTTAGACATGATATTAGTGTACTTGCCTTATATGCTAGATTAGACATTGTAATTATTAGTTGTTACATCATGCATGTTATTATTCATGGATTTTTATGCCTGTATGCACTGTTTACATGCTATTGAGGATTGGATTCGGATTTCCATGAGATTTTCTGGATTTGGGGGAAAACCGCAAAACTTATATAAACTTCTTTTCTCTCTTTAAAATGAAAAGTGCGGTTTTCCCATGATGTATGAGTCGTCCACCATGAGTTTGCTGATGGATTTGGAAACCCGATTCGAGGAGACGGATGAACCGTTTCGGGTACATGGTGGACCCGGTAAGGTGCCCCGGGGCAAGAAGCGCGTGGTGATGACGATGTGAGCCTGGCAGGGGAGCACTACCTACCGGTGATTTTACCCGACGCGTCGGATATCCGGAGGATACCGTCGTGGTCTTGAGATGGATGGTAGGGGCCGGTCTGGACTGACGGCGCCCTAGATATTATGATTGAGACATTGGGATTTCGAGATTTCGAGGTACAGAGACTGTGATACAGAGATATCGAGATATTGGGATTACGTTTTGTGCCGATGCTAGGCACTGTTTTATGTTGATTTCATTATGATACCTCAACTAAAAATACAAGGGAAATCTCACTAAATTATGAAAACAGTTTCTTCATTTACATGTATTCTGCTTTCATGCATTCATACCTCATATTCATGACATACTATTACCTGAGGCACTAGCACGAGCACTTGGCACTACATTCACGTATAGAGATTACATTGCCAGTTTAGCATGCTTCAGCTTTATTCATATTGAGGTTTCTTTATATCTGATCGTATTGACCTAGGTTGGGTCATGCATTCGATCTCTGCTTATAGATATCTTTCTATTCACGAGTTGGCAACTCACCCCCGTTGTGCCCCAGTTCTTGCAGGTTTGCCGTACAGTTCTATAGCGGCATTTCTGGCACACTGCTTCCTTTTGGGTGATTTGCTTGGATAGGTGGGTTCTTTTGTATCAGAACCGCCGTTGTATTTATATTATTCATTGTATCTAGAATATCCATCAACCAAAACTCGTATATTGTTTCAGACCTAGACTAGTGATGTATTATTCGACCATAGAGTCGCGCTTAGTAGTGTTGCGGTTTTCTTGTTGCTTTTGAGCTTTCTTTTGGATTTGATCCTCGCCACTTGGCGTTGTATATTATTGTTGCATGTGTGGTGGTGACCGTCGATTGACGAAGAGCTAGCTCCCGCTTGGGGATGCCTTTATCATTGCATATATTGTTATCCTTGTTATACCCCATTCGGGGCCAGTTTTACAAAAGAAACTCTGCCGAAATTTTTAGAAAAGACTGTACTGTTTTTAAAAATGCATATTCGGCTTAGTTATTTAAAAACCTTGATTTCAAACATGTTTTTCTTCACTTCTTTAAACCAGTTTCTTTACTTATTCTTAAAAATGGTTTTAGATTTCTGGGCTTTTGGCTTACTTGGATCAGATGGAGTCATATAGACTTCATATGGTTCAAGGGCCAGTCACGTGCTCTTTCGGGTCGTGACACGAATATTTAACCGAAATGATGGAGGGCTACGAATGGAATCTGGCGAAAACCTTTAACGTAATGAACTTGATATCGTTGAAGGAACCGGATAGCTTTATAAAAATATAGTGGCGAAAACCTTTGCTAAAGAGGTCACTCCCGGTGAAGGTATCTCGGCTCTTTCCCCTTAGAATGAGGTGCAGGATATTCCAACTGAATACCACGATGCAAAGTAAAAGTAATCGGCTATAGTGAAGTTATTGCCCTGACGCAAACCTTTTGTCCAAGGGGTCACTCCCGGTGAAGGGATCTCGGCCCTTTCCTCGTCGACTGAGGAGCAGGATATTCCAACTGAATACCACGATGCAAAACAAAAGTGAACGTCTTTGCAATAACAGCTTTTTGAAAAGTGTTCCAACAACATCAGAATAGGTTTGTTTTTAACTTGCATTGATCTGAATCAACGCAGTCTCATCAATTGATCACACCAAAAAGAACGAAAATATACTGATGTACGTATATGCCATCCGCATTCGCCACTGGGTCCCGTCATTACCCGTTAGGTTAGCTAACTAACGACAGAGCGGGGACTGGACTAGCGCGGATGCAAAACATATACAACATCTACTAATATATATACCAATATATTATATTTCGCTCAAGGCGTGAAAAAAAAAATGCAACATCACAGAAATGTACAGCATCACAGAATAATACGGATATCTGGGATCCCCGGGTTTCACAGAGCCACTGCTGAAACCCGACGTTCCCCTGGTCGTGTGGATAGCCTGTGCAATGAAATCCTAGACCCCTACGGGCGCGGCAAGTTACCCGCCAAAACCTGAAGCGAGGCAGCCCCCTTCATCGATGTGAATGGACCATCCGGCACTTCGCGGAATCCGGCAACTTGGGCATCCCTCCTGGGTCAACCTGTACCCCCTACGAGTGCGGCGAATAGCCCGCCAATTCTAGAGTAAAACCCCCTCCGTCTCAATGCCATGAGATGCGGGCTTGTTGCCCTCTAGAACTCGGCTATCCGTGCACTCCTCCGCGGGGTAATCCTAGTACAGAAAGTAAAATATACATACAACGGGTACATCGACCGCAACCTGGTCGTGCCCCAAAATAATAATACAATCAGGCAGCGACGGCAGTCCACATGTCGGACGCTCGCCCCGCAATATCAAATGTACATAATACAACCACAACTGTACCAGCATTGTATCCAGGCTATCTCCCACGACCAATCCGCAACATCACAGCAATACACAGAACATCAACGTGAAAATCACGTTCGCAAATCCGTCTAACCGGGCTATAGCAGTCAGACTGGATTTACCGATCAAGTGACATTCACGGTCGCAGATATAATGTAAATACTGTGAAAAATGTGTTTATAATATCCGATCGATCAAAATTATAACAAGTGGGCCCCAAGTACTACTGAGCACATCAAGAAATTCTGGGCCCAAAATTAATATTCCAAAACCCATATTTTCAACCCAGGAGCTTTCTGGAAAATTTTGGTACACTGATCAGTTCAAGTCGCGGCGGAACCGCGGCCCAAGGATGGGTTTGGCCGCGGTTCCGCGGTCGTTTAGACTGTTCACGAGATAAAATTTTTCCAGAACTCTTAGATTGTCCTACACATCATTCTGAAACAACCTGAAAAATTTTTGGACTTCAAAAAATTTCGACAGAAACTAATGTGAAGAAAAATACGGTTTTTGGAAAATTGTTCGATCGGAAATGTAAAACACATTAGACAAAGCTAGACTATGTTAATGGCGAGGCTCTGATACCACTGTAAGTGCACGGCGGCGCCCCGGCCTCCATCCCGAGGCCAAATGCGGAAGCGATGGTTAACTTTAATTTTTCAAACCGGCACCACTGCGCACTAAAACCCGGATCGGGCCATTAAACTAGTCCTAGCTAACTACAAGATGGGGAAGAGAGATATACCGAGCGATCCGTGTCCTTTGGTCTTCTCGTCGTCGTCCCGATCTCCCCGCGGAATCTCCGGTCTCCACCAAGTCGCCGGAAGGGCACCACGTCGCCTGCTTCTTTTACGGGCTCCCACCTCTATACCGAGGCAACTCGGGCACGAAGTTGGCGAGCCGACGTGCCCAAGGTTTGCTGTAGAATGTGTAGTGCAGAACCATGTCTCATTTTGAGGTTATGGAGTTACCATATGGTGGAGGAAATGATATAAACTTTTGGAGATGGTGTTGTGGGATTTTTCCAAAGCCAAAAGAGAACAAAATCCCACATCTCAAATTTTGGACAGCCCCCATGAGCTTTGGCCGGCCATGGCTTGGAGGAAGAGGAGAGAATGGAGTGAGTGGATGAGGGAGTGAGTGAGTCCAATAAGGCAAGAGAGAGAAAAAAAGGTTATGATCAAAAGAAATGATCATAACCACAACCACACTCATCAACAACCATGACCAACCATCATCACCAAACAATCATGACTCTAAAAGTCAAGCCATCATGGAAAAAGAAAGTCAAGTGAGGTCAATGGATGGTGCACCATCATGATGCAAGGATATGCAAAGACAACCCTCCAAAATACTTATTTGCACAAATGCAAATAAGCCCTCCTCCACCAAACTTCGGCCATTGAAAGATACAAATGAAAATGGCCGAAACGGAAAGCAAACTGGCAACTCCAGAAAACTAGTCCCGTAATAAATTACAGGAAAACCCCGATACTGTGCATACACACCCGCATCTGTATTCCAACCGAATACAAATGCAATGAGACAACATCTACACTGTACTATACTAGGATCCTGCTTAAACCAAAGCCGGCTAGTATTATCCGTTCGATCCTGATCCGTGCAATACCGCACGTATCTGATCGAACCCTGCCATATATCCATACGGCCTCTAGTACATACCGTCCGATCCTGATCCATGCAATACCGCATGTATCTGATCGAACCGTGCCATATCTCCATACGGCCTCTACAACGTTTCGCCCGAAACTTGAGTAACTGAATGTGGGGGACTCTAAAGACTCGTCAATACCTTGGTTGTGGATTTAACCACTAGCACGTCAGAGGTATAAGCCAATACGTAACGGGCCACCAGCTATTGACCAAAAGGGACGTCGATGAGCGAACCCATCCTGAAACCCTACTGAGCCTGACAGTGACAATATCCGTACAGTCCGGTCCGTTCGTCTATGAGCATCGCATAGCGGGCCTAGGGTGTTGGTAAAAGTCAGACCCCCAAAAGCGGTACAAGTCGTGTCGGAGTGTAGCCCAGAACACCCTGAGATACTACTGGAATACCTACCAGTAAATCTCCTGCCTCGGCCGAGGGCTTCGTGTAATAGCTCTCCTAGACACAGCGCGACCTCACCCCCAATACCGGGAGAGACGAATCCCTGAAGATCCGCTCACTGCCTCCATGTGGCTCGGGACTGTACCCAACTAAAATCTGTTTGCACGTCTCCTTTGAGCGTGGTAGGGTAGTAATCAAAGTACAGTGGGAACTCACACGAGACAAATGACGATCCCCAGGTCGATGAACTAACCTGTACACATGTCACCAGGGAACTGCTATCTGACGTCAGGTATAAGACCAACTAGCATGTTCCCGGCGAGTCCTGTCCGGTGTACTCATAACCCAATGAGCACCTGTATACATCTTAGGTGATCCAACAAACACCAGTGGCTTGTGAAACCGGCCACCGCCCCTCGTCGGGGTCTCGACTGTATACACTAGTCTACTGTGGAGTATCGATGCCCTGTCTCGAAACTCTCACGACTAGGGACCTTTTAAGGATGTGCTTATAGACCCCAGCTCCCACTTATATGATCGCCCTCATACTGCTGGTGGTCAAGCAAGAATCCTAGGGGCTCTATCAACGTGCAATAGTGACCTGTCAGGTCACCTAAAGCAGTACACGATGATAAAGGTAAACCAGATAGCAGACTATCATCTCGAGTAAGACTGTCCTACCGGGATAGGTCCTCCCTCAATCATTGCAATCACGTACCTGTGATCCAATAATTGACTCTGAGGGCACTATCTCCAACACTGTGATCAATTAATTAGATTATGAGCACATTGGCTCAGTTAAATCTGAATTGAGGACTTATGGCCAACTTGGGCTAAGTCCACTTAGATTAGAAATGTTGGCCCTTTATTGGACCATTAGACATTTATCTGGGTTCAACCCCTCATCACTTAGCAATGCTGAACAAGTGTTTGAGGGCTCTGATAACATTTTTTTGTCTTTGACTGAGTGTTAAACATTATAGCTCTAAGTTTTACTTTGTGTGTCATATGAAATGATCAATTTTGAGATTCAGTTGAAGGGGAGGCTTGTCTCTGGAAAACTTAGCCAATTTGGCTAGGATAAGCTTTAAAATAGTGTTAAACACTTAGAGGATATTTGGCGATCACGTGCTTCCACGTGATGTGCTGAAAATAGTGTTAAACACTAAAATTGAATTGGTCACGTGGGGTCACGTGAGATGTATGAAGATGGGGGCCAGATTTCCATTATTTTGTTCTCAGAGTATTCAATTAGTGTTAAACACTTTTGGTCTTCAGACCATCACGAGTGGGCATGTGATGGGTATGCATGCATTGATTATTAAAGTGTTTATTAGGGGTCACGTGGGGACACGTGAGGGCGCCCAAAGGTAGGGCCAGATCTCCTTTACTTTGGTCTGCAAATAAGTGTTAAACACTTTTGATCTTCTGGCCATCACGTGTTGGCACGTGATGGAGATTTGTGCGTTGATTATTAAAGCATTTATTAGGGGTCACGTGGTAACACGTGAGAGCGCCCAAAGCCAACGCTGCCTTTGCTTTTATTCTCTTTGTTTTGGAGGTCACGTGGGAGCACGTGAGGCATTGCCTCTGGGCTGTTTCCTTCTTATTTTGGAGGATCTTTTCTGGGGACACGTGACCTTAGTTCTTTTACATGCATGGAGCTCTTTCAAGTCTCTTTATTATTTTTTTAAGAATTGAATTCTCTGTAGGGTTAAACCCTAATTATGTTTTAGAGGAGTTAAATTCCTATGAATTTGGGAGAATTAAATTCTCAAGTAGGGTTAAACCCTAGTTCTGTCTGTCTTGGAGGAATTAAATTCCTATGAATTTAGGAGAATTAAATTCACATATAGGGTTAAACCCTATTTTTATCTTGGAGGAATTAAATTCCTGTGAATTGGGAGAATTAAATTCTCTAAACTCAATTCTCCCTCTAAGTTTTGGATTTGCATGGCAGAATCTCCCCGATGAGAATTAAATTCTCAACCTATGGGGAGATTTGCTTCTGCAGATCTTCAACCAGAGGAAGAACTAAGTTCTTGTGTAGAAGAGTTAAACTCTTAGAATGAGAATTAAATTCTCTTTTTGTTTTATGAAGCTTTAATCCCTTTTCCCTTTCTCACCTAGGGTTTCTTTTCTTGAGAATTAAATTATCCTTTCTTTTCTCTCTGCTATTTGCCTTCAGAAAATTTCAAGATCCCAAAATTCTCTCCTTTTCTTTTTTTTTTCCCTCCTCTTGGCTCCTATTTAAGGAGAAGGAAAAAGAATCAATTTGTTTAGTAAATCTTTCATTGAATGATTTTGTTTGTTTTTCGTAACTAATATGATCTTTTAGATCACTCAGTGATTTTTATTCACCATTGGATTTTTACTCCAAAACATATTCTGTTTGTTATTTTTGGTGAAATTTAGGGAAATCTTTCCTTGTCTAAAATCTTTCCATAAATTGGTGATTTTTAATCACCCTTTGATTTTTAATCCAACGGTCCTCCATAATCCTTTTTTGTTTGGAAAGATTTAGAGAAATACTTTCCCAGTTAGGGTCTTTGATTTCCCTTAATTAGAATTTAATTCTATCAATTTATAAGGCTTTCAAAGCCTATCACGTGTTAGCATGTGACCCCTCCTCATTCAGAATTTTAATTTTGTCTTTTAACTGGGCTGAAGGACCACCACGTGTCAGCATGTGACCCTTGGTCACGTGTGAGCACGTGATGCCCCATTGGAGTCTTTCTTTAGCTATTTTTTTTACCCTTTTGTTTGATTAGAATTTAATTCTATAAAGAGATCACGTGTCAGCACGTGACCCTTGGTCTCGTGTGAACACGTGATACCTCATTGAGGTGTTTTCCTGATTTTTATCAGGGAACAAATGCCCCCACAGCGTTGCTCTCACGTGTATGCACGTGAGTGCAACGCTGTCACCTTTGTGACCGTTGGATCTGTCTAGAGAATAGGGGAGATGAAACGTTTCCCATCACATCCTATAAATGCCAGTGCCCCTTCAGAAGCGCCTCCACTTTGCTCATCTTCTTTCTTGCTTGCTTTTTCTTTTGAGAATTTAATTCTCTCTTGTAGCGCTTAGCTCTCTGATTCAGAAAATTTTCCATAGTTTAACTCTGTCAATAATACTTCCCTTTTCTCAGGTAATGATCTTGAACGATTGAAGAACTTTTGCAGAAATCTTCGTTGGATTTTAAATCCATACCCAGGGTTTATCCCTTTAACAAGAACCCATTTTTTTATAAGTTCTTTTTTAAAGAGAAAACCATTCAATCTTTAAACAACAGACCTAGTTAGGGTTTCTCTGATCTTCAAGGACCAATGGTGATACTTGTCTTTTCTGTGGAATTTAATTCCATCTCAAAGAGCCTTGACTCTGAAAAATTGTTTTTTGGGAATTTAATTCCCCTTTTCAAAAGGAATTTAATTCCTATGAAGAACTTAGTTCTGTTAGTTGTATGTATGCCCTAGAGGCCAGTATTGTACAGATGATGTATATTATATTGGATGCTTGGACATATATAGAGATGACTTTCTTGCTCGATATGATAGTATGCTATCTGGTTACTCTTTATCTTAACATGTACACTTGTCTCTTTAAACTGTCTTATAGTTACATGTTGATAAAGCCCTTAGGATGTATACTTGACTACCTGGACTATGATGCAGATCATACTAGTGGGGACATGGTAGTACATAAGTACATCCTTCAAGGTCCCTAGTCGTGGGTGTATCGAGAAAGGGCATCGATATACCAGTGTAGACTAGCGTATACGCTTCTCGACCCATGAGATGGGCGATGGATGATCCCATATCCATTGGTGTTTGACATCAGAGATGGTGTACGGGTGCTCAGTGGAGACTGGGTACACTGGACGGACTCGCCGAGAACTCCCAGATGGTATTATACCTCACGCCAGATGGCAGTTCTCAGGTGACACTTGTGCAGGTTAGTCTGTAGACCCGAGATCGTCATAGAGTCTTGTGTGATTCCCACTGTGCTTTGATCTCCACCTTACCACGTCCATGAGGGCGTGCAAAACGGTGGTCTTTGGGTACAGTCCCGAGTCACATGGAGGCAATGAGCGATAGGAGGGGTTTCGTCTCTCCCGGTATTGGGGGTTGATGTTGCGCAGTGCTCGATTGGCCGTAACAGGGAAGTCCCTGGCCAGGGCTGATCAGAGATTTGCTGGTAAGTGTTACCAGTAGTTTCTCGACCCGTTATGAGCCTCACATCAGCACGACTTATCGGTTATTGGGGTCTGACGTTTACCACCCCTAGACTTGATATGCGACATATCAGACGAACAGACTGGACTGTACGGTAAGTGTTACTGGTTGGATTCACAGGAGTGTGAGCGGGCTAGCTCGTCGATCTTCTGATCGCTCAATACCCGGATGGCCGTTACGTTTAGCAGACCGCTTGCGGCTTATGGGTGCTTGATATGATCATCATCTGCTACCGGCGTATTGACGAGTCTTTAGAGTCCTACACAGAGGTTTCCTGGCTCAAGCGAAACAAAATAGGAGCGCATATGAGATATGTGCAGGACCGAGAATAATGCGTGTATGTGATACCGTATTTCATTCTCGCGATGAATGTTTCGATTGGTTGTATGCGATATAACCTAGTTGTCGAATCATTGATTCGATAAATCGATACATTGTATACTAGTCGGTTATGTGCGACATGACCGGATCATTGAATCAAGTGTTGATTTAATGATTTAATGTATAATTATATATTTGATATATTAATTTGCATTAACTAGTATTGGTTCATTTTAAAAGGATTTTCTCACTTAAAGTGCACATTGTATATGTGATATGCTTTTGTGTGCACTTGATTGTATCATGTTTGATGATACATATTTACTTGGGTTTGTGCAAAGAATTAAACCATGGTTATGATAATGGTTAGGGTTTTTGAGTTATTCATCTATTTATTTATCCATTCTTTATTTATCTAAATGGATAAAAGAAAAGAAAATGGTTTCTTTTTGTCATGAAGCTTGTTGAAGCTTCATGAAGCTTTGACTAAAGAGACCATTTGTCTTCATGCTTAACCCTAACCATTCCCATTTACCATGGTCTATTCTCTACACTTAACCTTAGTTAGCTTATGATAAGTATTGATTTATTTTCATTTTAATTCAACACTTATCATATTCTTTCTTCTTCTTCATCAGCTTCTTCTTCAAGAAAAGCTTGATGCCATCAATGGCAACTTGAGTTCTAAAGTGAGAAATCCAATTCTAAAGTGAACCCACCTCCTATTTCTTCACCCTCTCCCTCTTGCCAAGTTGTTTTGGGTGTTTTCTTCACAAGTTTCACAAATTTGTGAAGTCGGAACTTGAACTTGTGATGCCTCGACGTAGATCATCTTCGGCACGAAGCCGACGACCTAGTCCGACGTTTGAGTTCGGGATTCGAGATGGACAGCGAGAGGACGCCTACGTGGAGCCAAGGAAGTGGATATCCGGATCTACAAAGGTTATAGCCTCTCTCCTTTAGTTAAGTTGTTAACTAGATTCGTTTTTCGCCTAGATTTCTAGTCAACGATCCGTATTAGGGTTTCTCGGCACCCTTAAAATTTTAAATTGGCATGGTTGATGCCTTGTGAGACCTCTATAGTGTGCCTAGGAACCCTGCAGTGGTATCAGAGCCTAGCTAGAGCCTTAGGCGAAGCGTAGACGGAGTTTGAAGTCCGATCGAACCGAAACCCCATTTCCAAAATGCTCTCTGTACATTTTCTAAAATCGTGGTTTTTTCCAGTTTAAAAATATGCAGAAAAAAAAACAGGAATATCTAAGAGTTACTGTGAAATTCTACAGCCCAATTCCACTACGTTTCCGCGGTTCCGCGGCATGAGCATGGCTCACGCAGCGGTTCCACGGCCATATGGCCTCATTAAATAAAGAATTCTGCACAGTAATTCTTAGTTTCCAGTGGTGGTTTTCCTGGGAATTTTTAATATTTATTCAAGAGTTGAATTTTCTGGGGTGTTTTGGGAGTTCGCAGATTCGATCGGATTATCAGATTTTGTCGATGTGATTTTCCGGATATTTAGAATATGTTAAAAGTTTCGACCGGATGTAAATACCCAATCTTTCCCCTGCCGGGAAATTTCCAATTGTTGGACTTTTCCGTAGTTTAATGACGTTCTAAGTAGTGCAAGTAACCGATGGTCCCTCTAGAAGACAACAAACCTTAACTCGATTATGTGACCGTCTTGAACTGCCCTTTGAACCTTCGGGTTTAGGGCAGTACGACGTGCCACATGTGAGGCGTTGGCTTGACCCTTCTACGGCTGGACCGTTGGTACTGAGGCATGAAGTGAATGTCTTTGAACTTATTTCATGTGTTGATCGGTTTCGGGAAAACTTGGGTGTTCGAATGTTCGATCGGAAAGTTTAATATTTTCTATTTATCCGGAATGGGATACAATAATTGGAATTCACAAACAGTTATGAGATAACTGAATGAATGTTATAAATCTAGCAGTTTAGTCCCACATGATATTGAAAAGAGTTTTCGATAATGAGACTAAAATGCGGGGTTTATAATTGTTAGGCATGTGATGTCTAAGTATTTCATTTAATTAGGCATGCGATGTCTAAAGAGATTGCGGATTCCAACTGTTGTAGTTTTACACTTTCTTTTCTATGACCGTAAGTGTAATATGTGATATCGCCGGTTTTGTTGCTATATGTCAACGGCAATTGGGATGCGCATATTTACTTACGTTGATGACATGTGATGTTATGTGTTGCTGGATATGTTATATTGGATTGTCGTGTTTGAATAGCCGGGGTTTTTTTTATGTGAGATGAGTGTTTTTTCATTTTCATTCATGTAAAAACTTGTATGTAATATTCTTTTAATTGGGGCACTTCCAGGTTGCGGAAGATGTCACCCTTTGTATATTATTTACTTTTCCGCATTAGGATAGACCCAATGAGGGGAGCACAAGTAACCGGGTTCTGTGGTTCAGTGGGAGACCAACTCGAGGAGTCGATTCCGGGTCTTCTAACCCTAGAATTGGTAGGGTTGCTTGCCGCTCTCGTAGGGGTCTAGGGGTGTGGGATTGGCTATTCATCACGACCGTGGAATCCGTGTTTTATACTGGCTCGTATTGAAAACACGGACGTCCTAGTATATCCAATGTTTCATATGTTTCTTCTGCTGCTTTATCTGTGATGCGATCATGTGATGTTCTGTGATAGATACATTATATAGTATATATGATATATTATATAGACGTTACTTATGTTTTACACCCGCGCTAGCCCTGCCCCGCTCTGCCGTTAGTTACCTAACCTAACGGTGCACGAGGGGACATCCAGGCGAATGCGGATGGCATAAGTGTACGTCGTATTTATCTGTGATGTTTAGGTGACTTAAATGATGGGACTTCATTAATGTGATTAATGAAAGAAAAGAAACCGAAGATGTTGTAGAATCAAATTTTAAACAAAACAGGTAGCTACAGTTCTTGCTTTGCACAGTGGTATATGTGATATATCCTGCACCTTATTCGATGAGGAAAGGACCGAGATCCCTTCACCGGGAGTGACTCCTTTAGCAATAACTGGCAGATGCTACACACTCGGTTTGCTTTTGACTGCTTTTAATTTTTGCTTTGCACAGTGATATATATGATATATCCCGCACCTCATTCGACGAGGAAAGGGCCGACGATCCCTTCACCGGGAGTGACCCCTTTAGCAAAACTGGAAAAGCCTCAAAATCATTCCATTTCAAAACTTTATTTGATTCTGCAACGATATCAAGTTCATTACGCAATAGGTTTTCAGAAAAACCTGTCGTAGCCCTCCGTCATTTCAGATAAGTACTAGTTAGTATTCGTGCTACGTTTGTTGACTATGTTAAGGCGTAGTGTGCGGTAGCTGACCAGTATTTATCTGCTTATGCATATGATGCAGATTGAATTAGGGTAGTCGTGCGACTTTGTTGACTATGTTAAGGGTCGTGCGGGTGGGTTTAAATCAATCAGGAAATGACGGGTTGAACTTGACTAGCACTTATGATTTGTTGACTATGTTAAGGTCATATAGTTGCTAGGGGCAAAATATTATCGGGAATTTCAAGTGTTGAAATTTGCAATGAGATTGCATACCTTCTATGAGATAGTTGGATCCCGATACCCACTGCGAGTAAGAGTTACTCCTGGGAGAGTTTTACACATTACAATTAGCCGATCAAGTAGGTGTCTAGAAAGGTGTTAACGAGGTTACGCCTCTGGGAAAACGAGGTTTACATTAATTAGGTTCGTGCGAAAGCACGGGGGACCTCCCTCAAAGTACCGACATTGGCCTGGCTGAAAGATTGGCGAACTTGTAGTGTGTAATTAATCCCGGCTAATCTTTCCTTTTAGGGTTTGAAGGAAGATTTGATAAAAAGCAGTGGGAGCCATCCTGATCTGATAAGATAATAACCAATCTGATCTTGCACGAGCATACGCTAAAGTGTTTTCTTCTCTCTCTCTCCAGGTAGCGACCATTTCATGCCCTAATAAAGATAATAATATGGATGTATTGACTGAACCCGCATGTTATACTGTGCTGGGGAACGTTGGTTCCGTTCATTCTTATAAGAGTTATAGGAATGAAAAGGATATAGGGGAATACCAGGATTCCCATGCCACCCGATTGAAGAAAGTACATGTTGATGCATTTTCTTCGGGTGTGTTCGTTACTGAGAACTGTTTCTCCATTTGCTCTATGTCCTGGGTATTAGATACCGGGTCAGGATCCCATATATGTAATCAGTTACATGGGCTTAAGAAAGGCAGAGAACTTGGAGAAGGTGATAAAGACATTAGAGTTGGAAATGGTGCAATTGTTGCAGCTAAGACTGTCGGGGAATATCACCTTGTATTACCAACAGGTAATACATTGGTTCTGAACGAATGCTATTACATGCCGAACCTGATATGCAGCATTATATCGGTTTCTTTGCTAAGTAAAGAGGGATATAATTTTGTATTACAGGACAATGTTATGAACATTTTCCGTAACCAAAAGTTGGTTGGATCAGGCACGTTATGCAATGGCATTTATGTTCTAAATCAATCAACAGTTCTGAGCATAACAAACATACACAAGAGGAAGAGTTCAGAAATGAACGAATCCTTCTTGTGGCATTGTAGGCTAGGTCACATCAATGCGACACGACTGGCTAAGTTTCATAAGGATGGATATTTGAAACCTTTCGAATTTTCATCTTATGATACTTGCCAGTCATGTCTCAAAGGCAAGATGACCAAAACTCCGTTTACGGGACACGGAGAAAGAGTTACCGAACTCTTGGGACTAATATATAGTGATGTATGCGGCCCCATGTCTACACATGCCAGGGATGGTTCTTCGTACTTCATTACATTCACTGACGATCTCTCTAGGTTCGGGTATGTGTTCCTGATGAAACACAAATCAGAAGCTTTTGAGAAATTTAGAGAATATAAACAAGAAGTTGAGAACCAAACCGGAAAAAGTATTAAAATCCTACGATCTGATCGAGGAGGTGAATACTTGAGCAATGAATTCCTGGACTTCCTAAAAGAGAATGGGATTCTCTCTCAGCTGACTCCTCCGTATACACCACAGCACAACGGTGTATCAGAACGGAGGAACCGCACCCTATTAGATATGGTGCGCTCTATGATGAGCACAGCTGAGTTACCTATTTCCTTCTGGGGATATGCGCTGGAAACAGCAACATACCTATTGAATCAAGTTCCATCTAAATCTGTACCTACCACACCATATGAGATATGGAGTGGGAAGAGACCATATTTTAAACGAGTTAAGATATGGGGTTGTCCGGCTTATGTCAAAAGGCAAAATCCAGACAAACTCGAGGCACGGTCAGTTCTTTGCAAGTTTGTGGGATATCCTAGGAATTCCCAAGGATATTTTTTCTACCATGCTGAAGAACAAAAAGTGTTTGTTTCTCAATATGCCACATTTTTAGAAAAGGAATTCCTTGAAAAAGAAATTAGTGGCAAAGTGGTAGAGCTGGAAGAAGTTCCAGATACACAAACCGTAACTGAAGATTTAGTGGAACCAGAAGATTCAGTAGCTCCCAATGAACCTCAGCCTCTCCGCCGATCTAGTAGGGTTCCTCGCCAACCTGAGAGATACTACGGTTTTCTCATGGATGGTGGAAGCGAGGATTGCATCATGGAGGATGATGACCCAACTAGTTTCGAGCAGGCCATCACGAGTAGGGACTCAGTGAAATGGCTGGATGCTATGCTGTCCGAGATGGAATCCATGTACACCAACAAAGTATGGACTTTGGAAGTTGCTCCTGAAGGAGTAAAACCCATTGGGAGCAAGTGGATCTTTAAGAAAAAACTTGGTGTAGATGGGAAATTGGAGACTTTCAAAGCTAGACTTGTAGCAAAGGGTTTTCGTCAATGACCAGGTGTGGACTATGACGAAACCTTTTCTCCAGTGGCTATGCTTAAATCCATCCGGATCATGCTTGCCATCGCTGCATATCATGACTACAAAATCTGGCAAATGGATGTTAAGACCGCCTTTCTAAATGGTGATTTAGAAGAGTGCGTGTACATGACTCAGCCAGAGGGCTTCGTAGACAGTGGGAGCAGCGGGAAGGTGTGCAAGCTGCTTAAATCCATTTATGGATTAAAGCAAGCATCGCGGAGTTAGAACATCTGCTTTGACGTCGTTATCAAAGAGTTTGATTTCGTCAAAAATCCAGATGAACCTTGTATCTACAAGAAGGTGGCGGAGAGTAAGGTAGTCTTCCTCGTATTGTACGTGGACGACATACTCTTGATAGGAAATGATATTACTATGCTGCAATCGGTCAAGCTCTTCTTATCACAAAGATTCTCAATGAAAGATCTTGGTGATGCCTCCTGCATATTGGGAATTAGGATCTATAGAGATAGATCCAAACGGATATTGGGATTGTCCCAATCCAGGTACATTGACACCATACTGAAGAGGTTTAGTATGGAAGAATCCAAGCGTGGGAACTTACCCACGATCTCTGGAGTCACTCTCTCCAAAGAGATGTCTCCCAAGACTGATTTGGAGAGAGCTCGCATGCAAGGGATACCCTATGCTTCAGCTGTAGGCTCTATCATGTACGCGATGCTATGTACCAGACCCGATGTTGCATACTCACTAAGTGTAGTGAGCAGGTATCAAGCTGATCCTGGAGAGAATCACTGGACAGCTGTGAAGAGCATTCTCAAGTACTTGTGAAGGACTAAAGAGATGCTCTTGGTGTATGGTAACGGAGAACTCCAAGTAGAGTCCTTTACCGATTCGATCTTCCAGAGTGATAAGGACGACTCTAAGTCGCAGTCGGGATTTGTCTTTACCCTTTACGGAGGGGCGGTTAGCTGGAAGAGTTCCAAGCAGGAAACCGTGGCAGACTCGACGATGGAGGCTGAATACATCGCTGCCAACGATGCTGCCAAAGAGGCTGTCTGGATCAAGAAGTTCATTACTGAACTTGGAGTGGTTCCATCCATTGAGCATCCAATACCTTTGTATTGCGATAACAATGGAGCGGTGGCTTTGGCCAAGGAACCCAGGTCCTATCAGCGATCCAGGCATATTCTGAGGCGGTATCACCTGATCCGGGAGATAGTTGATCGCCGGGAGATCGAGGTCAGGAGGGTTGACACGAAGAACAACACGGCGGGTCCACTTACGAAGGGCATTCCCCAGATACAGTTTGAGAGACTCTTCGGGATGCTCGGTATGCGATACTACAGCAGCTGGCCCTAGTGCAAGTGGGAGATTGTTAGTTGTATGTATGCCCTAGTGGCCAGTATTGTACAGATGATGTATATTATATTGGATGCTTGGACATATATAGAGATGACTTTCTTGCTCGATATGATAGTATGCTATCTGGTTACTTTTTATCTTAACATGTACACTTGTCTCTTTAAACTGTCTTATAGTTACATGTTGATAAAGCCCTTAGGATGTATACTTGACTACCTGGACTATGATGCAGATCATACTAGTGGGGACATGGTAGTCCATAAGTACATCCTTCAAGGTCCCTAGTCGTGGGTGTATCGAGACGGGGCATCGATATACCAGTGTAGACTAGCGTATACGCTTCTCGACCCTTGAGATGGGCGATGGATGATCCCATATCCATTGGTGTTTGACATCAGAGATGGTGTACGGGTGCTCAGTGGAGACTGGGTACACTGGACGGACTCGCCAAGAACTCCCAGATGGTATTATACCTGACGTCAGATGGCAGTTCTCAGGTGACACTTGTGCAGGTTAGTCTGTAGACCCGAGATCGTCATAGAGTCTTGTGTGATTCCCACTGTGCTTTGATCTCCACCTTACCACGTCCATGAGGGCGTGCAAAACGGTGGTCTTTGGGTACAGTCCCGAGTCACATGGAGGCAATGAGCGATAGGAGGGGTTTCGTCTCTCCCGGTATTGGGGGTTGATGTTGCGCAGTGCTCGATTGGCCGTAACAGGGAAGTCCCTGGCCAGGGCTGATCAGAGATTTGCTGGTAAGTGTTACCAGTAGTTTCTCGACCCGTTATGAGCCTCACATCAGCACGACTTATCGGTTATTGGGGTCTGACGTTTACCACCCCTAGACTTGATATGCGACATATCAGACGAACAGACCGGACTGTACGGTAAGTGTTACTGGTTGGATTCACAGGAGTGTGAGCGGGCTAGCTCGTCGTTCTTCTGATTGCTCAATACCCGGATGGCCGTTACATTTAGCAGACCGCTTGCGGCTTTTGGGTGCTTGATATGATCATCATCTGCTACCGGCGTATTGACGAGTCTTTAGAGTCCTACACAGAGGTTTCCTGGCTCAAGCGAAACGAAATAGGAGCACATATGAGATATGTGCGGGACCGAGAATAATGCGTGTATGTGATACCGTATTTCATTCTCGCGATGAATGTTTCGATTGGTTGTATGCGATATAACCTAGTTGTCGAATCATTGATTCGATAAATCGATACATTGTATACTAGTCGGTTATGTGCGACATGACCGGATCATTGAATCAAGTGTTGATTTAATGATTTAATGTATAATTATATATTTGATATATTAATTTGTATTAACTAGTATTGGTTCATTTTAAAAGGATTTTCTCACTTAAAGTGCACATTGTATATGTGATATGCTTTTGTGTGCACTTGATTGTATCATGTTTGATGATACATATTTACTTGGGTTTGTGCAAAGAATTAAACCATGGTTATGATAATGGTTAGGGTTTTTGAGTTATTCATCTATTTATTTATCCATTCTTTATTTATTTAAATGGATAAAAGAAAAGAAAATGGTTTCTTTTTGTCATGAAGCTTGTTGAAGCTTCATGAAGCTTTGACTAAAGAGACCATTTGTCTTCATGCTTAACCCTAACCATTCCCATTTACCATGGTCTATTCTCTACACTTAACCTTAGTTAGCTTATGATAAGTATTGATTTATTTTCATTTTAATTCAACACTTATCATATTCTTTCTTCTTCTTCATCATCTTCTTCTTCAAGAAAAGCTTGATGCCATCAATGGCAACTTGAGTTCTAAAGTAAGAAATCCAATTCTAAAGTGAACCCACCTCCTATTTCTTCACCCTCTACCTCTTGCCAAGTTGTTTTGGGTGTTTTCTTCACAAGTTTCACAAATTTGTGAAGTCGGAACTTGAACTTGTGATGCCTCGACGTAGATCATCTTCGGCACGAAGCCGACGACCTAGTCCGACCAATTCTCCGATGAAGCCGACGTTTGAGTTCGGGATTCGAGATGGAAAGCGAGAGGACGCCTACGTGGAGCCAAGGAAGTGGATATCCGGATCTACAAAGGTTGTAGCCTCTCTCCTTTAGTTAAGTTGTTAACTAGATTCGTTTTTCACCTAGATTTCTAGTCAACGATCCATATTAGGGTTTCTCGGCACCCTTAAAATTTTAAATTGGCATGGTTGATGCCTTGTGAGACCTCTATAGTGTGCCTAGGAACCCTGCAAGTTCTTCCCAGAGAACTTCTTGGGGTTTTCTTGCCCTAAGTTGTTTCTTTGCAACAAAAGAAGGGATTTGCAGTAGGGTTTTTCTGGGAATTTAATTCCCCTGTTTTGCTTGATTTTTGCAGAGTCCAAGATGGATTTGTTTTTTTGGGGGAATGCGTAGGGTCATTTGAAATCCACTGTTCATTTATTGAGAATCTTCCTTTTGTTCTCATATTAATTGCTTTGCCTCATCATTAGTAAGCCGGCATCTTGATTTTGTGGGACCCATGTGTTTTGTAACCAATAGTCCCATAAAATGTGTCCTCTGTTGCTTTCTTCCATTGTCTTTTTATATATGCCTTTATAAACATATATATATATATATACACAGGTGTTGCATTCGTTTAACAGTTTCCCTTTATTTTATTTCAGGCACAATGACTTCCGTTCCGTACTTCCCTTTCACTCGCTCGGAGGCCGTTTTTCCTCAGTCGCCATCTGGCGAGGAAGTGACGGCGATGATCAGGGCTCATGACCCGAATCGCACCAATTTGCTTTTATGGGGGACTTGGTACGGTCACATCATCCGCGGTCGCCGAAGTTTTCTTTGCGAGATACCGACGGAGCCTACCTATCCATTCCTGCCGATGGATCCTCCACGGACTGCCTTTGCTGTGGAAATGCCGAATTGGACCCCTATGGGACAGCTTGAGCCTTCAACAACTGGCATTCCGAACCATCCGGTACCGGCTATAGATATTTTGGGGCGTCGCATTTTCCATGGTGAAGCCTAGCCATGGGGGCAGATTTACAAGATAGGGCTTACCCCTCGACACCCCAAGGGCTACTTTCTTTAGGATTGTTACATCCTGTCCGCCCATCGCGCGCGACTGCAGAGGGTTGGACTCTATTAGGCGATATATGCATCCCTCTTCCACTACCAATCTCCTCATGTCTAGTGGGTCAAGGCCTTCTTGAACCAATGGAATCTTCCCACCAACACCTTCCTTCTAGGGGTCCGCGAAGTTTCAATTTCCCTGGAAGAATTTCGCGAGATCTCGGGGCTGCCGGTCAGGGGGGCACTTTATGAAGAATTGCTGCCTCCCGATGAGTATTTCTTTGAAACCGAGCCTGCAATTCTTGACGGCATGTCTACCGAGAACGCCGTCCGCCACAAGCGCTCGAGTTTGATCAAGACCCTGGGTATTTTTGACAAACTGTTTACAGAGTCAGAGGAGCAGGGCGTCACTTTTAAAAGTTTTATCGCTTGTTTCCTTCGCGAGAATTTCCTATCAAAGACGGCTCCGAAGTTCGCGAACATGAACGACCCCTTTGGGTTTGGTTTAAACAGGCGGCCGACTAAAGAAGAGGACTTGCCGCAATATTACATTCCCATTATGTCGGCGGTATCTTTCGAGTCGATTGCAGCTCCTGGTATGGATGAGGAGACTTTCTTTGTGGGCTTCATCAGCGTTTGGCTTAGCTGGTTCGTCATTCCCATGCATCGCCGTTTCATAGGAGCCTCGGTTATTTACCCTGCTCATCGCATTGCTGAGGGAACACGACTAGCTGTGGGCATTCCAGGGCTAGTGCATCTATATCATGGGTTAGGCGCTGCGGCTAATACCTCAACTCCAGGTGTAGATGTGGTAAATTTCTCTCTTCATTACTTCACGTCCTGGATTGAGATGCACGTGTTGGGGGCCTTTGTTCTTCACCAAAGACCCAAATTTTATGACGCCTACACTTTTCCGTGACTGATGCGGCTGGTGGACGCTTCTGCTCCTGACCTGACTCAGTTTGGGGCTATTCATGTGCTGATCGCTCCTTATGCTAATACGGGAGGAATGGTATTCATCGATCGAGCCCTATCTGCTCTCTCAGGACCGATTCAACAGCTCCACGACTTGCCGAAAGAGGGGGTACCTTCTCTGAAGCCCAAGGAAGCCATGCACCTGTACTCGATCAGACCAGGTTATCTGGTATTTCGTCAGAATGGTGCGGCCCTCTTTATGCGGTACAACCCACACCGCTTTGCCCGGCAACTTGGATATGATCAGGGAATCCCCTTGGAGGCATTTACAGTGGTGCCTAGCCCATCGCCTGAAGCTGTTCGTGACGCCGCTCATCACTTTATGCGGCTGAACACTGGTTCTTACTTCATGATCCCTGAAGCTGATCATATTCCTCGATGTGTGGGGTCTTTCACAGGCTGGTACCTCCACCGGGTCAGTCCAATTATTGCTGAGAAGAAGAGGGCGCTTTTGGATACAGTGCTCCCATTCCGATTCGAGCCACGGGAGTTCTACCGCAACCGCGTGCAACGGTCCGTCCTCCCTTGAGGGATACCAGTGTCGTACTTATTCCGGGGGCGGCGGAAGTGGACTTAACTCCCACAGCTGGTATGCCACTGCTTACTCGGGCTCAATCAAGGGCTAATAGGGCGCCGGTAGCAGTATCATTGTCCGCGGCGTAGACAATGGCCGTGTCGTCCTCGGTAGCACCTCCAAGCGAGGACATTGAAGGTGAAGTGGGTCAGCCCCGTACCAAATCTCTACGGGGGAGGAAACGATCGTCTTCGGCGGTTAGTTCTGGGTCCAAGAGGCGGAGGAAGACGACCACCAATCTGCTCGACTCATTAATAGAGTCCGAGCCTATTCTTCAGGATGAACCGCTAGATATGCTAGAATCGGATGGTGGTCTACTTTTCCCGAGTTCATCTGCCGAGGAAGCAGCACAATTGGCTGAGGCTATAAGACGTTCGCAAGATAAATCGGAGAACGTAAGGATTACGAAGAAGCCCTACCCTGCCGTCATCTATTACGAAGACCCTCCGTGGATACGGCGACGATTCATAGGCCCTTTGGAAGAATGGGGCGAAAGGGCCTTTAAACAGGCTGTTTCGGCCGACGCCGAGGATGCGCTTCCACTGTGGACCGGTGGACACGAGTCTACCCTCGGACCTCGGCGAGCACACCTCCTTAGGAAGGAGCGTCAGCTTGAACAAGCCATACTAGAAGCTCCCTTGTGCATCGGTATGTTCCTGTATTTCTTTGTATTATTTCATATTGCTTGCATACATATATATGTATCCTTATCCTTGTACAAACTTTGCAAGGACTTCGGCGGCGGCGGAGGCTCTGAGTCGCGCTTTGACCGTAGATTCTGCTCATATCCCCAGTGAAACACAAATCAGTGTGGAGGGGATCGATGCAGCTATTGCTCTTGCGATAGAGTCTCCCTCGGTGGTTCCCGATCCCAAAGCACTGTCTCCCTCGGGGGAGGCATCTTTGTCGGTCGCCACTCCAATGGATCTTCTTGAGGGCGACCCAGAGACTAGGGTACAGGTAGTCGAGGCTACCGTCCTTTCGTTGGAGCCTACAGTGGCAGCCGCTGCTCCTCGCTTAGAAGCCGCTACACTAGTCCGCGTCCCCGATGATGTACCCGAGGTCACGGAGGAGGCCGCTGAAGCTGCTATCCCTCCAGCTCAGAATGGGAGAAGCGTCGAAGGTAGCCTTTTATATTTTAAATTAGCAATCTTTCCATTATCTGAACCCTTCTGTCTTTTCAGAATTACGCGGATTGGCGGCATCTATTGCTGATCTGTCTCCCAGGCAGTCTTTTCAGCGCCTGTTGGAGATGGCTGCTCCGCAAGCGATATCTCTTCAGCGCATCGTCCTCTCTTCCGAGCAAACTTAGTGTTGTTTACCCTCTTTTCACAGCATCATTACTATTTCATAAAATGACATTGATGTCTTTTACAGTTCTGGAGGCCGACGACGAGGTTGAGATTCTTAAAGGGCCTGGGGAGCCTTCAAATCCCTCTTGCATGACTGTGGGTAAGTAAAGTCCCAAAGTTGTTTTATTTATTCTTTTGCTTACACGTTCAGCTGACTGTTTAGAAATCTGAACGGCTTTACCAGTTCTTACCGCGCTGGAGTCACGCATCGCCATGCCACCCGGCCCCTATGCCCTGCGAGCCTCGGAACGGATGGCCAAGTTAAGCCTCGACTCCCTGTCATCCCTAATTGAGGAACTTCGCGCTGGCAGTCTAATCACGGCCGAAGCGTTTGCTGCTGAAGCTAACGGCTCTCTTCCCTTTCTTGCTACCTATCATGGTGAAATAGTGGTGCAAGTCTGGGTTGAGTTTTGTCGGCAGGTGGAGGCTTGCTTGCATGTGCTTGAATGTACATGCCTTTCTTCGGAGGTTGTGGCTGCAAAGGCGAGCTTACGGGGTCTAATTGAGCAGTGTGTGGCGAATATGATATCATGTGAGAAGAGGCTCGGCCGCAAGTTTTCAGAGAGGGAGCTGGCTTCTAAAGCGCAGAGGGAGCTTCAAGCCAACCTTACGGCTAAGGCCTCTAAAGCATACGAACTTTGGCGAGGGCTCCAAGAGGCCATCAAGGAGGTGGTAGCCATTGATAAGGCCGCCGTATTCACTCGTGAAATGGTTGAGGCCCATAAGGCTACTGAAAAAGAGCTTGAAGGCCGACTTGCCTCATACCAGGCCCAACAGGCTCAAGCGGAGGCCCGTCTCTTGACGATACTGAATCATGAAGGTGAGACCCAGCGAAAGAGGGACGAACTGGTCAATCTACTAAATCGCCCGCCGACATGAAGAATTATATATATATTTTTTTATTCTTCCTTTGTACATACTCCTGAATGAGAGTACATTTTTTTTTCTTTCACGAATTGTACTTTGTACTCATTTTGATTCATGAATAAAAGACATATTTTTCTTCACGATGGTGTATCTCTTTTATTAAATGTATTCCGTGGATAGTCTATCTCGATTTCTTTGCAGGACAACGATGGCTTAGGATTCAGGGTTAAGATCTACCTCCTAAGACTTTTTAACTTTATGAGCCGTGAGGGTCTCATAAAGAATTTTCTCCCTACAGGTCGAGAGGATCCCGTAGGTGTAATTTCTCCTTAAGAATCGTGAGGATTCCTAAGTGTGTTTTCTTTTGAAAGTCGTAAGGATCTGACAAGAGAGTTTTCTCCCTTACGAGTCGTGAGGACCCGTAAGTGATGGGTGAGGTTACCATTATCCGCATTTCGTGGAGTCAGGGGTTGCTCTGGATGCTTCCCACGGGGTCATAGCCGTGTTCTGCGAGGACCAGGCTTCGCTATGGATGTTTCCCACGGGGTCAGGATTGACATTATCCGCGTTCCACGTGACCAGGAATTTTGCTCTGGATGCTTCCCACGGGGTCATTGCCGTGTTCTGCGAGGACCAGGCTCCGCTCTGGATGCTTCACACGGGGTCATTGCCGTGCTTTGCGAGGACCAGGATCCGCTCTGGACGTTTCCCACGGGGTCAGGATTGACATTATCCGCGTTCCACGTGACCAGGAATTTAGCTCTAGATGCTTCCCACGGGGTCATTGCCGTGTTCTGCGAGGACCAGGCTCCACTCTGGATGCTTCACACGGGGTCATTGCCGTGCTCTGCGAGGACCAGGATCCGCTTTGGACGTTTCCCATGGGGTCAGGATTGACATTGTCCACGTTCCACGTGACCAAGAATTTTGCTCTGGATGCTTCCCACGGGGTCATTGCCGTGTTCTGCGAGGACCAGACTCCGCTCTGGATGCTTCACACGGGGTCATTGCCGTGCTTGGCGAGGACCAAGATCCGCTCTGGACGTTTCCCACGGGGTCAGGATTGACATTATCAGCGTTCCACATGACCAGGAATTTTGCTCTGGATGCTTTCCATGGAGTCATTGCTGTGTTCTGCGAGGACCAGGCTCCGCTCTGGATGCTTCTCACGGGATCATTGCCGTGCTCTGCGAGGACGAGGATCCGATCTGGACGTTTCCCACGGGGTCAGGATTGACATTATCCGCGTTCCACATGACCAGGAAGGGTTCACTTTATCCGCATTTCATGGAATCGGGATTTGACCCTCGGTCATCTGTGCACCGCCGAGTCACGGAACTGGGAGTTGCCGCTGTTCCACTTTGCTTGATATTGTGGCTGTCGTAATGAGACGGATGTTAAGATGATCTCCAGGCTATCTGTGAACCATGTAGATTTGGCTTTTTCTTCTGATGAAGCCTGGGGAGGAAAGGTGTGATTCCCTATTTGTTTGCGCCCCTGGATTGTATACAGGGATTGATGTGATATCACCTGTAGGGCATAAATTTCATTTTTTTTCATTTTTTTATTTTTTTATTCCGCGATGCTCTATCATTTCAGCTTTTATATCACGAAGGTCGCGATTGCCCAATCATTTCGGTTATTTTTCGCGGTGCACAATCATTTCGGCTATTTATTTTATTTCTTACTCGCTGCTTTTTATTGTGAGTTGCCCAATCATTTCGGCTATTTTGCATGCATACATTTTTTTTACTTGCTGATTTTGTTGCAAATTTCCCCATCATTTCGGCTATTTCGTATGCATGTGTGGCTTGCTAGCTTCTTACTGCAAGCTTAGGATTAGACACCGATTTCAGCATCAGCACCACTACAACTGGAATATTTCCAAGAGCGAATCATCATTTGCCTCTATCTATGTCGAACAAAGGTGGCTTAGCGAACAGGGTTAGGATCCTGTCGACTAAGACTTTTGACTTCATGAGCCGTAAGGGTCTCATAAAGGTATTTCTCCCTACGAGTCGTGAGGATCATGTAGGTGCGTTTTCTCCTTAAGAATCGTGAGGATTCCTAAGTGCATGATCTCTTATAAGTCGTAAGGATCTTACAAGAGTGCTTTCTCCTTATAAGTCGAGAGGGCTTACAAGGAGGTTCACCGTGCAAACATATCCCTAGTCACGGTTGTGACTTTGTTAGGGAAATGTTTATTCGCGCCCGTGGATTGTATACAAGGGTCAGCATTGAGCTGCTTGTAGGGCAGTATTGGAGGTTGTGGTGGCCGCTTAAGAATAGGTTCAGATCCCTGTAGCTTAAGACTTTTGAATCTTATGAGCCGTGAGGGTCCCATAAGAGGGTTCTCCTTACGAGTCGTGAGGATCTCGCAAGTGTAATTTCTCCTTAGGAATCGTGGGGATCCCTAAGTGTGTTGCTCCCTTGTGAGTCGTAAGGATCTCATGCAGGTGGTTTCTCCTTACAAAATCGAGAGGACTTTGCAAGTGTCTTTTAACGAGATTGCGCCCTTTCGGGTTTTCACAAAACTCGCCTGTAGCCCTGCTGTTTTTACTCACGGAGCCCTTTCGAGTTTTCATCCGTGCCCATTTCACTTATGGACATACTGTTTTTTTTTTGTGTGTCAGCCTTGGGGTGCTGCAATCCACAGTAGTTTATCGACGTCTTGGTCAACGGCTAGTTTTAGGACATAGTGGTCCGTTGTTAGTTTTAAGAACGTTTCGGTCCATTGTTAGTTTAAGGGCATTTCGGTCCATCATTAGTTTAAGGACGTTTCGGTCCGTGGCCGGTTACTTCTTATAGAGTTTGGGCTTAGGAAGATAGCGAGCGGACATAGGCGTCGTCATCTATCATTGACCGAGGCCGTGACTCGTCAAGCGTAATATTTCTTCAGGAAACGACCGTTTATTGGCCTGAAGGGTCTTTCGCCATGCATGTCCATGAGTAGATAAGCTCCACCCTGGTAGACTTTGTCTATAATATACGGGCCTTCATAGTTTGACTCGAATTTTCCCCGCTTGGCACGGTTGGGGATCATAGGTCTTTTGACCACTAGCACGAGTTCGTCTTGGCGGAATGTTCTCGGCCTTGTCAATCTCTCATATGAACGCGTCATCTTTGCTTTATAAGCCTCCAGATTTTGTTGCGCTATGAGCCGGGTTTCATCAAGGGCATCGAGCTCCTCAAGCCGAACGTGAGAATTCTCTTCGTTCACTAGCTCGTAGTGAACTGCCACTCGTAGAGAAGGCAGCTCTATCTCGAGGGGGAGTACCGCCTCCGTACCGAATACCAATGCGTACAACGTTGTGTTCGTGGCCATTTTGAACGTAGTTCGATACGCCCAGAGAGCTTCATGCAGTCTCGCATGCCAGTCCTTTTTATTTCGAGACACCATCTTTTTCACGATCTTCGTCAAGGTCTTGTTGAAAGCCTCAGCTAGACCGTTAGCTCGGGGATTATAGACCGAAGAGTATCTCCAGTCTATATTATGTTGTTGTGCGAAGCAGCTGATTTTGTAGCTCCGGTAGGCTGGCCTGTTATCGGAGATGATCCGTCTCAGAGTTCCAAACCGATAAATGACGTGTGTCTTGAAGAAATGGAGGATATTCTCCGTCTTCACTTCCCTCAG
Organism: Agapanthus africanus; assembly: GCA_030015575.1. Taxonomy (NCBI): domain Eukaryota; kingdom Viridiplantae; phylum Streptophyta; class Magnoliopsida; order Asparagales; family Amaryllidaceae; genus Agapanthus; species Agapanthus africanus. The sequence goes on from CM057339.1 coordinate 491,227,186, forward strand.
CGGTACTGCTTATGCCCATTTGGAGAAGTAATCAGTTGTCGCCAAAATGAATCGATGTCCTCTGGACGATGCTGGTTCGATGGGGCCGATTATGTCAGTCCCCCACATTTCGAACGGCCAGCTAGCCACCGTTGGATGTAGTGGATTTGGATGCCGACGGATGAAGTCCCCGTGAATCTGGCACGATTGGCACTGCTTCGCGTATTGTAGGCAGTCTTGGATCATCGTGGGCCAATAATAACCCATCCGTTTGATCTTCAGCTTCATTTTCGGCCCGGCTTGGTGAGAACCGCAGAGTCCGTCGTGAGTTTCATGGACGACTCTCTTTAACTCTTCAGGTCCCAGGCATCTTAGCCACAGAGAATCAAATGACCTTTTATACAGTGTATCATTGACGAAGGCGAAAGATAGGGCTCGCTTCATGAGCTGATGTTTTGAGGACGCATCTTCGGGTGTTCGACGGGATTTGAAGTAGTCTATAAAGACTTCCCTCCAATCCATAACCTTTTCCTGGTCTTTTATTTGTAGGGCCGTTTGCTTGGTTATCCTCTTTTCTTCGGACGACTCTGGAGATATTTCTGCTGGTGCAAGAACCCGATGACTTTGTACCACGATTCTTAAGTCATCGAGGTTCTCTTCGGCCAATTCTTTAGCAAGCTTGGCCAATGCATCTGCTTTGCTATTTTCCACACGCGGTATGCTTTCCAGGGTGTAGGAAGGGATTTGAGTCAGTAGTTGTTGTACTCTCTCGCCGTACTTCACCAGCTCTGGCTTGCACTTTTGGTAGTCGCCGTTTATTTGACTAACGACCAGTTGGGAGTCTCCGTATATGAGGAGGTTTTCAATTCCCATGTCGGTAGCAATCTCAAGACCTGCTATCAAATCTTCATATTCGGCTTCGTTGTTTGTCCTCGGCTCTATTAAGGAGAAGGCAAAGCGCATTATCTCTCCTTGTGGAGTCACGAAGATGAGGCCTACCCCTGATTTATTATGGGGGTGCTTTGTTTGCGCTTCTTCATGGAATATGCTCCATCGAAATAAAGTTCCCACTGGGTATCACTACCGTCGATCGTGTCAAACGCATGTTCGTCTGGCAGTTCGCAATTCAAAGGAGAATCGGCGGGTATCGGATGCTCAGCGAGGAAGTCGGCGATGGCCTGGCCTTTCACTGCCTTAAGAGGACGTTAAGTTATCGAGAACTCCATCAATAGAAGGGCCCATTTAGCGAGTCATCCCGTTAATATGGCCTTCGACATCAAATATTTGAGAGGATCCACCTTCGATATGAGATGGACCTCATGTGCCAACGCGTAGTGTCTGAGCTTCGTTATTGCGAAGATCAATGCTAGGTAGTGTTTTTCAATGGGAGAGTAATTGTTTTCTTCCCCCAGGAGAACTCGACTCAGATAATAAAGGGCTCTCTCTTTCCCCTGGTCATTCTCATGTGCCCATAATGCGCCTAGCGAACCTTCGAGGGCTGTTGTATACAGAACGAGAGGTTTTCCTTTAACGGGAGCGGCCAGTACTGGCGAATTCTGCAGGTATTGCTTGATTTCATCCAATGCGCTTTGTCATTTGTGATCCCAAATGAAAGGGGTCCCTTTCTTCATTAGGTGACTATAAGGACGGCACTTGCCGGAGAGATTGGCTATGAATCGCCGATATACGTGAGCTTTCCTTGGAGAGACCGCAGTTGTTTGAGAGTTCTTGGCGGGGGCATTTCTATAATCGCCTTGATCTTTGATGGATCTATCTCGATGCCTCGGTGTCGGACAATGAATCCTAGGAATTTGCCCGAGAAAACTCCGAACACGCATTTGAGAGGGTTCATCTTCAAGTTGTATTATCGAAGGCGTTGAAATACGATCTTCAGATGCTCTAAATGTTCCTCGTATGATTTGCTTTTAACTACGAGGTCGTCGATATAACATTCGACGATTTCATGTATGAGGTCATCGAAAATCTTCGTCATGACCCTCTGATAGGTGGCACCGGCATTCTTAAGACCGAAAGGCATCATCTTGTAGCAGAATATGCCTAAAGGGGTCCGAAAAGCAGTATGCTTCTGGTTCTCGGGATGCATTTTTATCTGATTATATCCTGACGATTCGTCCATGAAGGAGAAGACTTCGTTGATGGACGTGTTATCTATCATTAGCTCAGTGACTGGTACTGGAAAGTCATCCTTTGGACAGGCTTTGTTGAGATCCCGAAAGTCCATGCATATGCGCACTGTCCCATTTTTCTTCATCACCGGGACGATGTTGGCGATCCAGTCAGGATACTGAACCTCTTGGATGAAGCCAGAGTCGATTAGCTTCTTGACCTCGGCGTTGATGCGCATCTCAAGCTCGAGCCGCATTCTTCTCGGTGCATGTTTGATCGGCTTGACGTCTGGGGATATCGCTAATTTGTGCACAGCAATCTCTGGATCTAGTCCTGGAATCTCGGAATAGTTCCATGCAAAGCAATCTTTATGCTACATAAGTACATCCTTCAGCATAGCCACCCTTTCTTCAGACAATAGCTCACTGACGAATGTCGGCCGCGGGTCGCTTGTCGTCCCCAAATCAATTTTCATGAGGTTATCTGCAGTAGTGTGTATTCCATCTTCTAGCTCTTTTGGCGCCGGTGGAAACTCTGAGATCACTTCCCCATCATTGTTTTCGAAGCACCAGGGGAAGCCACACATATTCTCGAGCTCTTCTTTTGACAGCGTTATCGCGTGACATGTACGAGATCGCTTCCACGACCGATGTTGATCTGGTTCTACTCTCGTTATACGCGTGGCTTTCAGTTCATGCTTCCGTGGCGGGCTTACCTTCCAATTGCTGGATAGAGCGAACCTGCCCTGTTGATATTGGTCTTCGACCCAGTTCTTGAAGGTGAAGCAGTCTTCGACGGGATGCCCTATTGCTCGGTGATAAGAGCAATAGTCTGGGTGGGAGACTTCGCTCGCTTTCTCGGGGTGCTTGGACTCCGGAAGTGTAATCATTTGATGTTTTATGGCAAGATCAAGTACCTTCCGTGTTTTGTTCTGAGGAAAAGAGTATGCTCGACCCATCTTCTTTACAAGAGACGAATCCGGATTGCTCGACTCCCGATCGCTTGGCTTCTTGGTCCCGCTTTGTCGCTCTCGAATGCTTTTCCATCTCTTTGATTTATTTTTGCCTCTGCGTCGGGCCTTTTGTATGACGGGTTGATAAGGAAGAGCATTGCCATTCTCCGCGGCCTGTTGAAGGAAGCGCTGTGTCCTGGCTTTTTCGTAAATGGCCATCTCACGGTTATGGTCATCCCGGATCTTTTGACCCGCTTCTCTTACTAGCTTGTCCATTCGTTCTTCAAATGACGGACTTGTCATTTTGATGGTAGGATCTCGTTTTGGTTCAGGGTCAGTATTTTCTAACAGAATGTCTTCTTCTTCATCGAAGTCATGTATGACGTAGCTACCATGGACTCGCTCTCGTTTTTTGGATTGAATATATCCAAGCCCGATCGTTTCCATTCTCCCGTTTGGCAACTTTCGCTGAGTTTCGGGGACGACCCAAATCCTATTGTAGAATCGAGCTTGTCGAGTAGTCTGTCTGAGTGGTACCCCTTAGCGCTTCAATAGCCTTTTCAAGCCTTCCGTGTAGTATCTAGGCAGACGGATGGGCTGGAGCCTGTCGAGCGTAGAATCGACGCCGTGCCAGATTTCCTTCTCCACTTTGGTTTCCCCAGATCAGTAGAATAGGATCGCCTCTTCACCTTTTCATCTGGGAGGGACGTAAAATGTCTGCAGTTCTTGCACACTATAAGCTTCAAGTGCATCGAGATCTTTGTAATGTTCTTGTGGAACATGGTAATTTGCAAACTCTGATCTTTGTCGGTGGAGATTTGTATCGATGGCCGAGCAGAGAATACAGCATTGACCTCATCTTCCGAGTCGCTGCCGAAGATCAACATAGGGGTGGACGGTCCCGGCTTGTTGTACTGGGGCGGCCCTGAATAAACAATCTCTTCTTCCTCCTCGGTATCACTCCCGAAGACCGGAATAGTAGTGATGGCTTTGTTCTTCGGTTTGTGATATCTTTCCGTGTCCTCAAAGTCTGGTAAGAACTATTTTACATCTTCGTACTTTCGGACTTCATTCACAGAGAATGGGTTCAACTCCCTTGTCATAGTGTACTCGAGACCATCCTTGAAATACTTCATACACTGATGTTGTGTAGAAGGGATAATGTTGTACTCGTGTAACCAGGGCCTGCCGAGCAAAGCATTGTAGCATGTCTTGGCATCAATGACATGAAATTTAATATCCGTGATAAGTAGCTCGAAGCGCAGCGTCAGTATCACAGACTCGAGAGTCCGTGATGACTGGGAATCGAAACCGGAGATGGTGATTTTATCACGAGCGAGGTGCTGAACGCTCATGCAAATTTCCTTCAACACTCGCATGTTGAGGAGATTGACGGAAGACCCATTGTCAATCAGGATTTAGCCTATCATGATATCGTGACAGTATCCGGAGACATAAAGGGTACGGTTGTGTTCGCACGTCCTAAGGAGGAAATCTTCATCACCGAAGGTGATATCGGCTGTGTGTACTTCTTCCAGCTCGTCTTTCATCCTTTCTTCAGCGAAGAAAGCTTGGAATTTCCCTGGCTCTTGTAGCACTTTGATCAATGAATCTCTCTCCTCTTTGGATAGCATAAGGGTGTCGAGAATGCTGAGCTGCGAGGGTAGCTTCCTTAAGTGTGCCAGAAAGTTGTAGTCCACCTTTCTCTTCTTCGGCGGGTCCTTGGCGGTCAGCTCTTTGACGACTTGGTCATCTAGGGCGATATCCTCAGGGAATTTTTCCTTTCCCTTATCTTTTCTATTCGCGGGCCCGAGATTCTTTTCAGGCAGCATGCGATTGCGCAGCTGAATGTTCTCGCAGTTCTTCGGTTCTTCCTCTTTTCCCGACGTGGATTCTTTGAAGAGAGGGCCAAGAGTCATTTCTTCCTCAGAGTCGCTCCCGAAGGTAAGAACTTGTGATCCCCCAGCGTCGACAATGTGACAGTTGCCGGTAGTTTTTTTACGCTCCTGACGAGTTTTGTGTTTCATCCGCTTAAAATGTTTCCGGTGAGCAACATATCACTGCCACCATCTTTTAAAAGCGTTGCACTCTTCGGTGGGGTGCGCAATCTTTCGATGATATAAGCAGTAGCTAGGATGCATTTTTGCTTTACCAAGAATGTTTCCTTCGGAGGGTGGTAGCTTCATCCCCATTGATATGGATTTAGCAAACCTTTTCCTCATCCTAAACCTGTTTTTATTTGCAACGGAGGCACTTTGATCTGGCGGGAGTGTTTTAAACCTTTCGTCCAGTTGCCGGTGTTTGGCCTTTTCAAATATGGCCATCTCACGCTCCCGATTAGCTTTACTTTTCAGAAGAGCTTCGTTTAGGAATGCGTCGATCATATCGTCTGATGGCCCTGGAAGTTCCGGTTCAGGATTTGCCCCCAGTTTCTCGGTGCAAGGAGCTTCTTCATCGTCTATCGACGAGTGAGAGATCACATGGCATCTTGCTACGTAACCCTCAGATTCATCCGACGAATCTTCTCCATCATCTCCGTCCTCAAGGACGTGGTTGGGAAATTCTTGGAGTGTGACTGGAGTCCGCTCTTTCTGGTTATACTCTACCAGCGCGTCAATCTATATTTGCAGGTTCATGCACTTGTCACTAGGCTTCACGGGCTTTTTGGTCTTCTTCTTCGGAGACATCGACGGCTGGGTGTGAACGCTTTGGCTATCACCACCAATCTTTGGAATTGGGCGTGCCTTCAGCATCCCCTCGATGATCTCAGGTTCCAACGGATTCTTCCACGTGATCGCCGGGCATGTCTGGAGATCGTTCAGCATTCTTTTGGTTTTGGCTGAAAGAGAGACCTCCTATGGAGCTTCTTCAAAAAAAGAGCACGATGCCCCCGGTGTGTCCGTCTTCTTAGGAGTGTGCGGTTGTGGTGGGCTTACTTTCCACTTCTCAGACAGTGCAAACTTGCCTTGTTGGTACTGATCCTCGATCCATCCCTTAAAGATGAAGCAATCTTCTATTGGATGGCTTACCGTTTGGTGGTAAGGGCAATAATTAGGACCATTAGCCTCGCCGGGTTGCAACGGTCGTTTCGGATTCGGCAGATTGATGAGCCTGTTACGCACCGCCAGTTCGAACAGTCTCTTCGTTTTGTCCTAAGGGAACGAATAAGGACGCTTCATTTTCTAATTATAGTAGCGTCGTCTCTCTTCCAGTTGATCCGTTAGTTTTGGGGCACTGGGCTGCTGTTGAGTATTCACAACGAATGTCGCCTTCCCTTTACTCTTTTCGTTCTGCGGCTCCGGCTTCGGTGGAGACGGTCTATGACCCATCTGGTCCATCTGGGCCAGCTTGTCGATTAAGGCTTGGAACGTGGTCGGTTTGAAGAACATCATGAATTGGGAAATGGTTGCATGAGGGTCCAGAGTGCCTACGAACATGCCCACCGCTGGCGCTTCTTCGATGCGCTGTTCGCATTTCGACCACAGATTCCGCCATCGTATTGCATATTGAACCCACGTCTCGCCTGGCTTTACCCTGGCGTTAATCAATGCTGTGATTGGGGTGCGCTCGCTAGCGCTTGCAAATCTTTGCGTGAATAATAGCTCCATTTCTGCGAAAGTCTTGACTGAGTCATTTGGAAGTTCAGAGTACCATTCAAACGTTGTTTCCGACAAGCTGCCAACAAACTGACGGAGAAAAAGTTTATCATCACCCCCGGTGTTGCCGCAAAGAGCCCTGAACTGAGCGACATGTTGGTGGGGATTGCCTGTCCCCTTGTACACATGGAATTTGGGGATCGTGTATCCTGGCGGGTACTGTATTTGGTCATACCAGCCTGGATACGGTTGCCCAGTTTTAACTACTTGGCCAGCCGCTTCATACGCCTGGTGAGCTCGTATTTGCTGAGCAATATAGTTATCTAGAGCGGCCTTGGAGATGGTTTCCTCTTTGGCTGCTAAGAGAGCCGGAGGAGAGTTCGATGTCTCCCCTCTGTCGTCTTCAATGATGATAGGAGGGTCTTCAGCTGGAGGTTCTGGATGTAACATCTTCCCGACCATGCCTTGGAAGAGAAGTGCCATTCATTTTATATTAGCCGCTTGTTCTGCTGCTTCTCTGTCCTTCTTTTCGAGGACTCTGCGGAGAAAGTCAGCATCGGTTTCTTGTTCATGACGCGGCTCTGATGACGCCTCCGGGCTTTCTTTTGGCCCGGTGAGTGCGGCCATTTGCGTCAGCATTTCCTTAAGCTTCTGTTGTTGCTCCAGGGCTTTGGTCACGGATCGGGTGAGCGGTCGGTGACCCGTCGAAGCCCGGCTTTCCTCTTTTCCGGAAGCCATATAAACAGTATGGACCGTTATGCCTCCAGACTTGGGGCGTTTGGGCTTAGTGTCACGACCCAAAGTTTGGATGTGACCGGCACATAGATTGTATCATGTCTAAAGATATGCACACAGTCCAAGTAAGCCGAAAACCAAGATCAAAATCCTTTTTTTGCGGAATTCTTTATATAGAATTTTAGTTTTAAGTAAAAATCACAGTTTATGAAGTTAAAATATTAAACAAGTATAAAGTGTTTAGTTTGGTTGCATCCCTAGTTGGGATCAACAATATCAACAGCCGAAAATAAAATCTCAGTATATAGGACATCAATACGAATCCCAGACATAAAGAAAAGAAATAACAATTTATAGAACTAAACGATCTCAACTGTTAAATAATATACATATAACCATCTCTCACTCTAGGTCAAAATACAGGTCTAATGGAGATCTTCTAGATACAAAATACAATACCCAAAAGAGAAGGTTACTACATATGTAACCCACCTATCAAAAGATGCGATAAAAGCGGAAGGAGTAGATCTGCCCGTCCGCTAACTGTCCCCTCTACCCCTGCAAGGAACTGTGGCACAACGGGGGTGAGTTGCCAACTCGGTGAATAAACCAACATATAACGGCTAATAATGTAAATATGACGATCATACTAACTAAAATGTGAACAAGTAAAATATATGATGGTATGTGGGAAGCATGAATCTGTACTATAAATATCATAACAAAAAATGAAATCTCATCATTTATTTCCAATAATTGATATCTTTCCATGCCCATCATCGACACAAAACTTCCCTTTTCTCTCAGGCATCATTCCTCAAATGACCCTGCAATCAAAACACCGGTCGGTATCATCTAGATATCCGCCGTGTTTCACAACTATCTCCGGTATCAAGTATCCTCGCTAGGCTCGCCCGCCTCAAATGCGGCTATCCTGCCCCTCGGTCTCGACCGGGTCCACCATGTATCCAACTGTATATCTCCCCCACTCAGTATGGATAACGTAAAATCCGCGACCGTATATCTCCCCCACTCGGTCTGGAATAAAACCAAATCATAAAACATCTCATGGTTGACATGACACATCAATCATGAAAATCACTGGATTTATGTAATAGTATTCAAAACTCAAAACCATAAATCCTCAATAATACAGTTATCTCTTATATCAACATGAAATACTACATGATGCAACCTACTACTGTTATTGGTGTTTAAGATATGATATGAATAATTTTTTTAGCAAGAAATTTACTAAGTGTAAAAGTGACATGGTAATATCGACGAGGTGTGTGTAACATGTCAGATGTGCACGTGGTATAACTCGTCGATACTTGTGCAGTGTACTAGCAACTAAGCAAAATATATGTGAGTTATAAATGCATATTGTCAACTTAGTATAACAAAATAAAACATTTATTTAAATAAACTATGGGCGTAACACGCCATCTTTATAAAATTCCCCGGTAAATATTTAGTCTACTCATCGGAAAACGTCGTATCTACTCCGAAATTGCCAATCCTTTTTCTTTCCTCGCTGCCTCCGAAAATCTCGGATTTGAATCTATCATCACAATTTAACTTATATAAGGAAACGGCTACTCCGACATGACGGAAATGAAAAACACCCGTCCCCACGTACTAGTTATATTGCAAACGACTATATCGAGCTATTAAATACTTAACCTTATTGGATTTTAATCCTAACCTGCATCGCTACAGAATTTAAATCGCGATACGTTTTAACTGTGTCATATATTGTGTTTTTAGATATCTTTTCCGATATTAGTTTCCAGATTCTAAATTCAGTGAAACTAACTTGTTTAAATAACACTAAAATGGCCAAAATTATACACTGAAACCCACCCAACCATCCAAAACAACCTAGCATCTTACAAAACCGACGTCGCCGGAATTTCCTTATTGGTTGCCGGCCGCAATCCGATGCCTCTGGTTCGTTCTCCTATGGTTTGCTCTAGGTGCTACATACATCATTTAGGTCTTGTTTAGTTAAGTAAACATTTCACCAATTTAATGCAGATTTCAACAGAGCCTACATTTGACAAAAATACGATATTATAAAACTTGTTCATTTTAAATTAAGTAGCTACAGAACTTAAACTCCTACTGTGATTAAGAATATTACCCACAATAATTTGTTGGAATAACCCCTCCAAGATGCTAAGCCCCTTGTCCTAGCTTGATGATGAGAAAAACCTAGAACCTAGCTTCCTTCTTCTTCTTTCTCTTGTTCTTTCTTGTTTTCTCTAATTTTGTTTTTCTTTCAGAAATTTTTCAGATTTTAAACTTGGTAATTGATCTGAACATATCATATATATGAGAAGAGGGAAGGTGAGGAGGTAGAAGGAGGTGTCAAAGCTTAAAGAGTGCTATTCTCATGCAAGGAGGAGGTGGTGGGTGGGTGTGTGTATGCAAGGAAGAGGTGTCCAAGCCTTATCTTCTAATTATTGTTTTAATTTTGAAATAAAATTTCTGAACTAAATGATTTTCTATCCCTTTTTCATTTATACCCTTAACAAACTCCCATTTGCACAAAATCCTAAACTTTACCTAAAAAACCCTCACAACTTAGTTTATTATAAAACACACATTTTATTAAAATGAAGCTAAAATTATCACTAAAACCCTTATAACTTATTTATGTTGCATAATAAAATTTTAATTTAAATTGTTTTACATACATCTTATGAAATTGACTTATTTTTTTTAATAACTTTGATTTATCATTTTATTATTAATTTAATTAATTTCTAAATTTTCAAAATGTTACAATATTCCCCCCTTAAGAAATTTCGGTCCCCGAATTTAAAAATTAACTAGACATACCTTCGAAAAGATGTGGAAATTTCTTCCGCATCGCATCCTCGGTCTCCCAAGTAATCTCCTCGCGATTCTTTCCCTGCCAAAGAACCTTTACAGATGGAAGTACCCTCGATCGTAGTCTATTTGCCTGCCTGTCAAGAATAGCGACTGAAAACTGTTGTTGTACGAGAATTCTATCAAAGGTAAGTAACGATCCCAACTACCACCGAAATCAAGTCTACAAGCCCGAAGCATATCCTCTAGTGTCTGAATGGTCCGCTCCGACTGACCATCTGTCTGTGGGTGAAAAGCTGTACTAAAACTCAACCGTGTACCCAGACCTTCTTGAAGTTTCTGCCATAGCCTGCTAGTAAACTGGGTACCCCTATCAGAAACTATGCACGTCGGAACTCCATGCAGACGTACAATCTCATCGATATAAATCTGAGCATACTGTGCAAACCCATACGTCGTCTTCACTGCAAGAAAATGAGCTGCCTTTGCCAATCTATCTACAATCACCTAAATGGAATCATACCCTCTGCTAGTCCTGGGTAGACCCACCACGAAATCCATGGAAATCTGTTCCCATTTCCACTCTGGAATGGGCAAGGGCTGCAACTCTCCGACTGGCCTCTGGTGTTCTTCCTTGACTTGCTGACAAGTCAAGCAACTCGACACAAACTTCGCAACATCCCTCTTCATTCCTTCCCACCAGTAAACATCCTTCAAATCATGATACATCTTGGTGGAACCAGGATGACTACTGTATGCTGATCTATGAGCCTCCTCTAAGATCTCACGTCTCAATCCGTCAGAATCTGGTACACAAAGACGAGTCCTAAAACGTAATACTCCACGATCATCAATCACAAACTCCGATCCCCTGCCCTGCCTAACCTGATCCATAATCTCTGATATACGAGCATCTGTGGGCTGTGTCTCTTGAATACGATCCAATAACTGAGTTCGGGTGCGAACATGTGCTAACTGTCCTCCTGCCGAAGTGAACTCAAACTGTATACGACTGTCACATAAAATCTGCCAGTCTGTAGAAGACTGTCTCTGCAAGATGCGTAAATGAGATAAGCTACCTCCAGGTCTCCGACTCAAAGCATCTGCTACTACATTCGCTTTGCCTGGATGATACAAGATCTCACAGTCGTAATCTTTCACCAGTTCTATCCATCTTCGCTGCCTTAGATTCAGACCCCTCTGCTGAAAAATATACTTTAAGCTTTTATGATCTGTGAAGATTTGACACGACTCTCCATACAAGTAATGTCTCCAAATCTTCATTGTGAATATCACAACAGCCATCTCTAGATCATGAGTGGGGTAGTTTTGTTTGTGCCTCTTCAACTGTCGAGAAGCATAAGCTACAACCCTACCGTGTTGCATCAACACACAGCCTAAACCCACTCTAGAGGCATCACAATACACAACAAAGACACCTAACCCAGAAGGTAATGATAATACAGGTGCAGTCGTCAAGCGAGTCTTCAACTGCTGGAAACTCTACTCACATGCTTCTGTCCACAGAAATGGAACCTCCTTCCTAGTCAATCTGGTCAACGGTGCAGCTATCCGAGAAAAATCCTGCACAAAGCGTCGGTAATATCCTGCCAGACCTAAGAAACTCCGAACCTCTGTAATTGACACAGGTCTGGGCCAGTGTTGTACTGCTTCAATCTTCTTCGGGTCCACACATATCCCAGCTCTAGTAACTATGTGTCCCAAGAATTCCACACTATCCAGCCAAAACGCACACTTGGAGAATTTTGCAAACAGCTGATGCTCCTTCAAGGTCTGCAATGTAATACGCAAATGCTGCTCGTTCTCCTCTCTACTCCGAGAATAAACGAGAATGTCATCAATGAATACTATAATAAACTGATCAAGAAAAGGCCTGAAGATACGGTTCATCATATCCATAAAAGCTGCTGGAGCGTTGGTGAGTCCGAACGACATCACCAGAAATTCATAGTGCCCATATCTTGTGCGAAACGCGGTCTTCGGAATATCGTCCTTTCGAACCCTCAACTGGTGATACCACGACCGCAAATCAATCTTCGAAAAGTAACCATCTTCCTGCAACTGATCGAATAAGTCATCTATACGTGGTAGTGGATACTTGTTCCGCACAGTGACGCGATTCAGCGGTCGGTAGTCGATGCACAGTTTCATACTACCGTCCTTCTTATTTACAAATAAGACTGGAGCTCCCCACGGCGATATGCTGGGACGAACAAGTCCTCTATCTAACAACTCTTGCAACTGGCTTTTGAGTTCCTTCAACTCCGTCGGTGCCATACGATAGGGTGGTATAGAAATAGGCCCCGCACCCGGAATCAAATCAATGCAAAATTCAATATCGCGATCAGGCGGTAATCCTGGTAACTCAGCAGGAAATACCTCTGGAAATTATCGTGCGACTGGAACCTGGTACAATGGAATCTCAGCGACTCCTAAGTCCTGAACAAATGCCAAGAACCCAAAACAACCCTTCTTCAAGAGTCGTTCCGCACAAAGAGCAGAAATCAAATTGGCAGGAGGTATATTACAATCCCCCTGCTCAACAAACATCAGTTCACCTGGAAAACAAAATCTAACCGCTTTCCCACGACAATCTATATAGGCGTGACAAGCAGTCAACCAATACATACCGAGAAGTATATCAAAATCTGGCATATCCAGGAGAATCAGATCAACTAGCGAATCTCTATCACCAATACGCACAGAAATCTGAATACGTGTCGAGCTATAAAAGAATCTCCCACCGGAGTAATCACTACCAACGCTAAATCTAACAATGACGACTCTTTCCCCAAGGAAAGTGCAAAGCGTGAAGATACATAAGAATGTGTAGAACCGGGATCAAATAAAATATGTGCATCTAGTGAACATACTGCAAGAGTACCTGTCACAACTGGATTTGATGCCTGGGCATCCTGTGGAGTCAGCGCAAATACCCGTGCCTGGCCCCTGCCCGCATCCTGTCGTCCTCTACCTCTATCTCCTCGACCTTTCTGAGAACGTCCCGCAAAGCCTCGACCTCGTGGTGCAACTGCCTGGCGTGTAGCACCAACTGGGGGAAGAAGTAAATCCATCGGCATAGAAGGTGGAAGGGGTACAGCAGCCTGTGGAACAACGGTCCCTCCCTGGGATCTACACTCCCGCGCAAAGTGTCTGGGAAGTCCACAACTAAAACATATAGAAGGGGGCCTCTGATCGTCGGGATAAGAACTGAACATCTGGCTCTGGGTCCAACCCCGTCCGAAACTGCGGCCTGGAGTATATCTGCCTCTACCTCTGCCAAACTGTCTAGTCATTGGCCCGATCGGTCTACTCTTCTTTGGCTCTGGAACAACCACTGCCTCGCTCAAACGCTCCTCCACTCGTATCGCTGCATCCATGGCCTGCGCATACGTATCAAAATGCTAGGAGCCTATAGCCAGATATAACTGCGTGTCCAGACTCCTTAGGAACCTCTTCACTCGAAGCTCCTCCGTAGGTACTAAGTATAGGGAATAGTGCGACAGCTGGGTGAATCGTAAATCATAATCTGCCACCGACATACTTATCGATTTCCGCAACGCTTCAAAACTGCTAGCTCAAGCATCCCTCACACTCTGTGGAAGAAATCTAGCAAGAAAGAGCTCGGAAAACACGGTCCACAACATCGGAGGAAGACCCGTAGCTCGTCCCCTCTCCATCGACTCACACCACTCCTGTGCAAGTCCCTCCAAACGAAAACTAGTCAGCTCAACTGACCTCGCATCAGAACATCGCAATGATCTGCCAATCCTCGCCATCCTATCAAGAAAGGACTGAGGTTCTTCCGCTATATCAGTCCCTGTAAATACCGGAGGTCTCAACCTCATAAACTTCGCAAGCGATACCTCCATCACTCTCGTATCTACAAGTGCTACCGTCTGCGTAGGCTGTACCTCGGACTCTGCCATGGTCGGTGCCGGATCCTGCCTCAGTACTCGAGTGGCCTCAGCCAACTGTCCCACCACTCGCTGCAATACTAACATGCCCTCCTCTATCCTAGTCATGCGATTTGGAGGAGGAGGATCAAGATGCTCATGCACCGCTGGAACGTCCGGTGTACCAGTCACCGTCACAGGAGGATTTTCCCTAGCTGCATCTCTGGCTGCGGCTCGCCTAGCCCGCGTAGCCATAGCAACTGGAACAAGAAACGAGAGTTGATAAGGCTTATGAATAGGAACAATCAATAACGGAGAATCAACGGAAGAATAGATCAAGATATACATCCTAAGTTTAGTTAGGCTGAGTATGGTAACGTAAATATGCCGCGGAACATACGTACGGTACTGCACTCATCCTAAATCACCTACTCCATCAAACCAAAGGTCATCCTAAATCATGGATTCACATCAACCTATTTTAATTCCATACTCGATTCTGTAAGGTTAATCCTACGCTCTGATATCAACTTTGTCACGACCCAAAGTTTGGATGTGACCGACACTTAGATTGTATCATGTCTAAAGATATGCACACAGTCCAAGTAAGCCGAAAACCAATATCAAAATCCATTTTTTACGGAATTCTTTATATAGAATTTTAGTTTTAAGTAAAAATCACAGTTTATGAAGTTAAAATATTAAACAAGTATAAAGTGTTTAGTTTGGTTGCATCCCTAGTTGGGATCAACAATATCAACAGCGAAAAATAAAATCTCAGTATATAGGACATCAATACGAATCCCAGACATAAAGAAAAGAAATAACAATTTATAGAACTAAACGATCTCAACTGTCAAATAATATACATATAACCATCTCTCACTCTAGGTCAAAATATAGGTCTGATGGAGATCTTCTAGATACAAAATACAATACCCAAAAGAGAAGGTTACTACATATTTAACCCACCTATCAAAAGATGCGATAAAAGCGGAAGGAGTAGATCTTCCCGTCCGCTAACTGTCCCCTCTACCCCTTCAAGGAACTGTGGCACAACGGGGGTGAGTTTCCAACTCAGTGAATAAACCAACATATAACGGCTAATAATGTAAATATGACGATCATACTAACTAAAATGTGAACAAGTAAAATATATGATGGTATGTGGGAAGCATGAATCTGTACTATAAATATCATAACAAAAAATGAAATCTCATCATTTATTTCCAATAATTGATATCTTTCCATGCCCATCATCGACACAAAACTTCCCTTTTCTCTCAGGCATCATTCCTCGAATGACCCTGCAATCAAAACACCGGTCGGTATCATCTAGATATCCGCCGTGTTTCACAACTATCTCCGGTATCGAGTATCCTCGCTAGGCTCGCCCGCCTCAAATGCGGCTATCCTGCCCCTCGGTCTCGACCGGGTCCACCATGTATCCAACTGTATATCTCCCCCACTCAGTATGGATAACGTAAAATCTGCGACCGTATATCCCCCCCCACTCGATCTGGAATAAAACCAAATCATAAAACATCTCATGGTGGACATGACACATCAATCATGAAAATCACTGGATTTATGTAATAGTATTCAAAACTCAAAACCATAAATCCTCAATAATACAGTTATCTCTTATATCAACATGAAATACTCAGATACTAAACATGATGCAACCTACTACTGTTATTGGTGTTTAAGATATGATATGAATCATTTTTTTAGCAAGAAATTTACTAAGTGTAAAAGTGACATGGTAATATCGACGAGGTGTGTGTAACATGTCAGATGTGCACATGGCATAACTCGTCGATACTTGTGCAGTGTAATAGCAACTAAACAAAATATATGTGAGTTAAAAATGCATATTGACAAAATAAAACATTTATTTAAATAAACTACGGGCGTAACACGCCATCTTTACAAAATTCCCCGGTAGATGTTTAGTCTACTCACCGGAAAACGTCGTATCTACTCCGGAATTGCCAATCCTTTTCCTTTCCTCGCTGCCTCCGAAAATCTCGTATTTGAATCTATCATCACAATTTAACTTATATAAGGAAACAGCTACTCCGACATGACGGAAATGAAAAACACCCGTCCCCACATACTAGTTATATTGCAAACGACTATATCAAGCTATTAAACACTTAACCTTACTAGATTTTAACCATAACCTGCATCGCTACAGAATTTAAATCGCGATGCGTTTTAACCGTGTCGTATATTGTGTTTTTAGATATCTTTTCCGATATTAGTTTCTAGATTCTAAATTCAGTGAAACTAACTTGTTTAAATAACACTAAAATGGCCAAAATTATACACTGAAACCCACCCAACCATCCAAAACCACCTAGCATCCTACAAAACCGGCGTCACCGGAATTTCCTTATTGGTCGCCGGCCACAATCCGATGCCTCGGGTTCGTTCTCTTATGGTTTGCTCTTGGTGCTTTATACATCATTTAGGTCTTGTTTAGTTCAGTAAACATTTCACCAATTTAAAGCATATTTCTACAGAGCCTACATTTGACAAAAATATGATATTTTAAAACTTGTTCATTTTAAATTAAGTAGCTACAGAACATAAACTCCTACCGTGATTAAGAATATTACCCACAATAATTTGTTGGAATAACTCCTCCAAGATGCTAAGCCCCTTGTCCTAGCTTGATGATGAGAAAAACCTAGAACCTAGCTTCCTTCTTCTTCATTCTCTTGTTCTTTCTTGTTTTCTCTAATTTTGTTTTTCTTCCAGAAATTTTTCAGATTTTAAACTTGTTAATTGATCTGAACATATCATATATATGAGAAGAGGGAAGGTGAGGTGGTAGAAGGAGGCGTCAAAGGTTAAAGAGTGCTATTCTCATCCAAGGAGGAGGTGGTGGGTGTGTGCATGCATGCAAGGAAGAGGTGTCCAAGCCTTATCTTCTAATTATTGTTTTAATTTTGAAATAAAATTTCTGAACTAAATGATTTTCTATCCCCTTTTCATTTATACCCTTAACAAACTCCCATTTGCACAAAATCCCAAACTTTACCTAAAAACCCCTCACAACTTAGTTTATTATAAAACACACATTTTATTAAAATGAAGCTAAAATTATCACTAAAACCCTTATAACTTATTTATGTTGCATACTAAAATTTTAATTTAAATTGTTTTACATACATCTTATGAAATTGACTTATTTGTTTTTAATAACTTTTTGATTTATCATTTTATTATTAATTTAATTAATTTCTAAATTTCCAAAATGTTACACTTAGCGTCTTTGCGATCTGCCGTAGGCACAAGGGCTTTCTCTGGCCTCCTTCTCTTTTGAGCAGTTGACGTTGAAGGGGCCATTGCAGCGAGCACCCAGTTGGTTGTCGTTCTTTGTGGCTTGCCAGGACGGTTCTCTTCCTGCTGAACCTTCAGCTTCTTCTGTCGACAGGGATAGTCTCGATCAATAACCGACTCCTGGACCTGTCGCCAGACTTTGTAGATTTTGGAGGACACCCGCTGAGGGGGTTGCTCCGGCTTTGTTTCTATAACATTCTCCATCGATGGAGGAGATCTTTTCAGTACGGCGGTACGAGAGTTTCTGCGCACCTTGTTCAGCAGTTCAAAACCGTTCCCGGTTGGAACAGCAACATTGACTTCCACCGTTGGGGTTGGTGGAGTTAGCCCAGAGGTGGAGTTTCCCCCAGCCTTCCTTACTCGGTGCCAGTGGCGACGTCGAGCACGTCGAGCTGTTGGGATGGTTTCAGCTTGAGGGGTGACTTCATCTTGCCCTCTGTTCAGATGAGGCGCTGCCGGTACCAGCCTCTTAAAGACTGATGTCCGTTGAGTAGCAGTATCTAATCTGTCAAAGACAGACTTTTGAGCAGGGACGGGAGCCGGAGTAGGAGCCGGAACAGTTAGTCTTGTAAAGACCGACCCTTTGGCAGGGGAAGCCTCCTTGACGACTTCGGGAGCAGGGATGGCTATCCTCTTCGGAATAACCTTTTCTGGAATTGCAGGCTTCATCATGGGCCCGCATGAACGTTGGCCCAATCTGGCGAAGACTGAGGCATCAGAGCTGGACGACCCTTTGGGAGGGGCCGCTGTAGTTGCAAGCCGATCTAAGACGGACTTCTTGGAAGCTTCTTGTGTTGGTATAGGGGCGCTGAAGCTCATTGGCGGGAGCATAGTCCCGAAAAACAATCCAGTGGTGGCCTGAGTGACCTGTTCCACCGGCATCGTGAACAGGGAGGCCGCTTGGGGCCCGTAAGCTATGCCTCCAGATGAGGTAGAACGCGAGTTGCAGTTGCAGTTGCAGCTGGCACACTTCGCGCAAGTAGACGCCATTGATGTTTCGTTTTCTGCGCCAAGCTAGAAACCAAATCTTAGTACCTCGAACTCTAGGGCAACCATTAGCAAACCACGATTCCTTCGCGAACACGACATACGAAGTGTGGAGTGGAAAGAGGAAAAGGTCCCACCGGGCGTGCCAGAATCTGTTCCCCGCCGAAAACACGGAGACGCGATAAACGTCTAGCCTGAATTTCGGGGCAGATGCTAATTGGTGCTATCCGTCTACCTCTCCGAAGATACCAAATTGATTTATGGCACCATGTATCGAAGGTTTAAACGGATGCGGCCGATGTAGCAGACTTCATCAGATTCCCCCTCGTTTGAGGGGTTTTTGATTGTGGGGACGCTCTTCCCTGCAGGCGCGAGCCCCTGCAGTTAATTACGCTACCGCACCGAGGTAACAACTTTCTCCTTCTCCGTATGGTCACTTCATGCCGTGGGTGTTTGTTTTGTGTTTGGTTTCCCGTGGATTGTATACGGAGACTAATTTATGTTGTCGCCCGTAGGGCGTGGATTAGTCCAAATCTGTATCTTCTTAGATTTGGGTTTGGGGGTTGGGTTTAAGGATACTTTAGCCTCATTTGAGACAAAGATCAACTTAAACATTTGTTAAGGATACGTTAGTCTCATTTTAGACTAAGATCAACTTAACGGGATCGTTTAGATCCAACAAAAGAGAAATTGGACTCTATTGTTTAGTTTAGGGGCATTGCGGTCGATTAGTTTAAGGACATTACGGTCCAATGTTAGTTTAAAGACATCGCGGTCGAGGTTAAGGACATCATAGTCCGTGAGTTTAAAGGCCTCACAGTCAAGGTTAAGGACATCATAGTCCATGAGTTTAAAGACCTCACAGTCAAAGTTAAGGACATCATAGTCCGTGAAATGTGTGGTTGTCGGGACCCGTCACCTCTCTGAAGACGTTGAAGGATTACAACGACAAATATCAAAGGCGTGAAGAGATGTACCCTTGAACCAAAGTTGATTTGAGGATCCGTAGTCCAATTTGGAACTAAGATCAATTAATTAGATTATGAGCATATTGGCTTAGTTAAATCTGAATTGAGGACTTATGGCCAATTTGGGCTAAGTCCACTTAGATTAGAAATGTTGGCTCTTTATTAGACCATTAGACATTTGTCTGGGTTCAGCCCCTCATCACTTAGCAATGCTAAACAAGAGTTTGAGGGATCTGATAACATTTTTTTGTCTTTGACTGAGTGTTAAACATTATAGCTGTAAGTTTTACTTTGTGTGTCATATGAAATGATCAATTTTGAGATACAGTTAAAGGGGAGGCTTGTCTCTGGAAAACTTAGCCAATTTGGCTAGGATAAGCTTTAAAATAGTGTTAAACACTTAGAGGATATTTGGCGATCACGTGCTTCCACGTGATGTGCTGAAAATAGTGTTAAACACTAAAATTTAATTGGTCATGTGGGGTCATGTGAGACGTCTGAAGATGGGGGCCAGACTTCCATTATTTTGTTCTCAGGGTATTCAATTAGTGTTAAACACTTTTGGTCTTCAGACCATCACGAGTGGGCACGTGATGGATACGCATGCATTGATTGTTAAAGTGTTTATTAGGGGTCACGTGGGTACACATGAGGGCGCCCAAAGGTGGGGCCAGATCTCCTTTACTTTGTTCTACAAATAAGTGTTATACACTTTTGATCTTCTGGCCATCACGTGTTGGCACGTGATGGAGATTTGTTCGTTGATTATTAAAGCATTTATTAGGGGTCACGTGGTAACACGTGAGAGCGCCCAAAGACAACGTTGCCTTTTCTTTTATTCTCTTTGTTTTGGAGGTCACGTGGGAGCACGTGAGGCATTGCCTCTGGGCTGTTTCCTTTTTATTTTGGAGGATCTTTTCAGGGGACACGTGGCCTTAGTTCTTTTACATGCATAGAGCTCTTTCAAGTCTCTTTATTATTTTTTTAAGAATTGAATTCTCTGTAGGGTTAAACCCTAATTATGTTTTAGAGGAATTAAATTCTATGAATTTGGGAGAATTAAATTCTCAGGTAGGGTTAAACCCTAGTTCTGTCTGTCTTGGAGGAATTAAATTCCTATGAATTTAGGAGAATTAAATTCTCATATAGGGTTAAAACCTATTTTTATCTTGGAGGAATTAAATTCCTGTGAATTGGGAGAATTAAATTCTCTAAGCTCAATTCTCACTCTAAGTTTTGGATCTGCATGGCAGAATCTCCTCGATGAGAATTAAATTCTCAATCTGGGGGGAGATTTGCTTCTACAGATCTTCAACCAGAGGAAGAACTAAGTTTTGTGTAGAAGAGTTAAACTCTTAAATTGAGAATTAAATTCTCTTTTTGTTTTATGAAGCTTTGATCCCTTTCCCCTTTCTCACCTAGGGGTTCTTTTCTTGAGAATTAAATTCTCCTTTCTTTTCTCTCTGCTATTTGCCTTCAGAAAATTTCAAGATCCCAAAATTCTCTCCTTTTCTTTTCTTTTTTTTTCCTCCTCTTGGCTTCTATTTATAGGAGAAGGAAAAAGAATCAATTTGTTCAGTAAATCTTTCATTGAAAGATTTTGTTTGTTTTTCGTAACTAATATGATCTTTTAGACCACTCGGTGAATTTTATTCACCATTGGATTTTTACTCCAAAAGATATTCTATTTGTTATTTTTGGTGAAATTTAGGGAAATCTTTCCTTGTCTAAAATCTTTCCATAAATTGGTGATTTTTAATCACCCTTGGATTTTTAATCCAACGGTCCCCCATAATCCTTTTTTGTTTGGAAAGATTTAGAGAAATACTTTCCCAGTTAGGATCTTTGATTTCCCTTAATTAGAATTTAATTCTATCAATTTATAAGGCTTTCAAATCCTATCACGTGTTGGCACGTGACCCCTCCTCATTCAGAATTTTAATTTTGTCTTTTAACTGGGCTGAAGGACCATCACGTGTCAGCATGTGACCCTTGGTCACGTGTGAGCACGTGATGCCCCATTGGGGTCTTTCTTTAGCCATTTTGTTTACCCTTTTGTTTGATTAGAATTTAATTCTATAAAGAGATCACGTGTCAGCACGTGACCCTTGGTCACGTGTGAACACGTGATACCTCATTGAGGTGTTTTCCTGATTTTTATCAGGGAACAGACTACGGCTAAACAAGGAGTTCCACAGGTGAGTAGATTTATATCTACGGGGGAAGTCGGGTGGATGGCGTATAGCACCACCGCAAATTTTGATGGAAATTGATATATAGGATATGGTTAAAAGGATAGTTAGAAGTGATATGATATGCTTAATACGTGATGACGAGATTTGAGATATCAATATGATGAGATAAGATGATACGAGCGGATACGATTGATATAAGATTTATAGTGGCATGTTATGAGAACGTTATATAAAATAAGATATGACATTTATGCAAAATAACAGGATATGAGATTTGATACGGATGCGGCTTGAGATATATCCATATTTATGTTCATAATGAGTGATACATCGTACTAGACTTGAGATCTGTGCCCTCATTATCGTATAGGTCGATAGATCCCTATTTTTATTAAATGTCACTGTACAAAGGAGTACCGTACGCGATGTGAGTTACCAGATGGATGATCCGCGCTCGTGATTTGAGGATGATGTTCGATGATATTGCCGTATTGGATACTATTAGACTAAATAGCCGACGTAAATGTGTCTTCCGAACCATACATATTTCCAAACTGAAGAATCGTATGCATCTCTTAAATAGATACCTTGAGGGACGTTACGGATTTTCAAATGATGTCTTTTCCTTAAAAACACCGTAGCCCCTACTTTCAAAACTATGATTCACATGTTTTAAAAAATGATCGGATGGTTCATGTGTAGATGTTAGATTAGATGCGTATGCTTATAGCATTTCGTTTACGATGTACCTTATGCTCCGTTCATGTCATTCTCATTGCATCATATATACCTGTGCTAATACACCTACACCATTATCGATGATGCGTATGTTACCCTTACACAGATTGGCCGGCTCACACACTTCATCATCGATAATTGCTATGTCACTTATACAGTAGAATTGCCACATCATTATTCTATGTTGCATGATATACTTGCTATGCTTACATCATTATGATATGTCGTATGACATACTGATATTGTCACATCACTGTTCCATGTTGCATGATATATGGATATGCTCACATTTCTGTTATACGTTCGCATACATCATGCCTTACGATTATATGCATTAAGATACTGTTTTCATGAGATTTCTGGTTTTAAGAACCGTGGTTATTTCAAAAGAAAGTATATATTGTTTTAAAAACCCAGTTTTTCTTGATATGATATTTCGAGACATCCACCATGCGTTTTCTCGGTTCTGAGACATGTGATAGAAACCCGATCTGAGAAGGTGGATGATCCGTCTGTGGGTTCATGGTGGACCCGGTATGGTATCCCGAGGCAAGAAATGGTTTTTGTGGTGTAGACAATGAGCCTGGCGGAGGGACCACTATCTACCGGTGATTAGTTGGACCTGGCGGTTATCCGAAAGATACCAACCGAAGTCGAGAGATGGAAACGGGCCGATCCGTTCTGCCGGAGCTCGTGGGCCGATCCGGATAGACGGAGCCCGTGGGCCGATCCGGACTGACGGAGCCCGAGATATGAAGATTTACGTGTCGATGCTGGACACGGGTTTCATGTTATTTCGTGTGTCGATGTTGGACACTCAGATTGCATGATTTTGATGTGTCATTGATGGACACACGTTGATTTATATCCTCATTTTTACATGCATATGCTTTCATGATATTTACATGCATGATATTGTTGTGTCATTGGTTGACACGTAGATGATATCCACATGCATACATGCATTGATTATATGGTTGGATGATATCCACATGTTGATAGGCATCGATTATGTTGTTGGCACACATGCAGATACGGTCACCCTAGATATTATTGTATTACCTTTGTGATATAGTTGACCTAGGAATCGTTGTTTTATTCGATTTCTACCTGATGATGTTTTCTACTCACGAGTTGGCAACTCACCCCCGTTGTGCCATAGTTCTTACAGGTTGACCGCATGGATCAGTAGCGGCATCGCTGGCACACAGCTGCATTCGGGCGATTGCTTTGGTAGGTGGTACATGTTGGATCATACAACTATTGTATTTATTATTCCTGGTGTATCTAGTTAAGTCCATCAATCAGAAACTAGTATTTGTATAAATAGTAAGACTTAGTGAGACTTGTGGTTGCGAGACTTAGAGCGAGGGTTTATGTTCGCTTGGTGGGTTTGATGACTTGCTTTACATTATCCTTTGTGTTGATCTTCACCGTTGGGCGTCGAATACATGTTTTATGACTTGCGTGGTTGTGATTCCGCCGTTTGGCGAAGAGCTAGCTCCCGCTTGGGGATGCCTTTTATATTATTATGTATTTGTGGTTTTGGATCAAAATATACAAAGGAGGTGCTGCCCAAATTTTGAATAGACGAAACATGTTTTTCAACTAGTAAATCCACTTGCATTTTTCTTGTTCCTTTATCTATACATTTAAGAAAACATTTGATTTCATCATACCTTTATTTCAAAACTGCACATCTTTTATTTTATTAAAAAGGTTTAGATTTCTGGGCTTCGGCTTACTTAAGTTACGTCACGCCTTTAGACGTTGCGAGATTTAAGTGCCGGTCACGAGCAAAATTTTCGGGTCGTGACAGGATTGCAGTTCTCAGGTGATACTAGTACAGGTTAGTCTGTCAACCCGAGATCGTCATAGAGTCTTGTGCGTCCTCACACTATACTTTGATCTCCACCCTACCACGTCTCTACAGAGTCGTGCAAACAGGTGGATTTTGGGTCCAATCCCGAGGCACATGGAGGCAATGAGCGATAGGAGGGGTTTCGTCTCTCCCGGTATTGGGGGTTGTTGTTGCGCTATATACGATTGGCTATAACAGGAAGTCCCTGGTCAGGGCTGATGAGATTTACTGATAAGTGTTATCAGTAGTTTCTCGATTCTATTATGAGCCATATACCGGCATAACTTATTGGGTTAATTCGGTCGATGATACCATCCCTAGACTTGATATGCAGCATATTTGGCGAAGAGACCGAACTGTACGGTAAGTGTTGCCAGTTGGCTCGACGGGAGTTTTGACAGGTTCGCTTGTGTTTCGTCTGATCGCTCAATACCTGGGAGCCGTTACGTACAGCTTGTGCCACTAACGGTTTGTGAGCATGTGATGTAATCACTGCCTGCTGCTAGCGTATTGACGAGTCTTAGAGTCCCACAAAGGGGTCTCCTGGCTCAGGTGAAAAAATGTGGGGTGCATATGGGATATGCACGGGAGCTCGATTAAATGCGTGTATTAGATACCGTATTTTAATCGGGCGTTTACTATTGGACGGGTCGTATGTGATATGACCGGGTTATTAAATCAAGTGTTGATTTAATATAAAGTCCATTAGCTCATTTATTAAAACCTATTTCTTTATGATGCATGCATGAGTGTATATATATGTTGATATGGATGCACACATGCAAGCATACATGTATCATGGTTGATGATACATTGGTGGTGGCAATGCAAGACTCGCATTGTTACATATTTGTATATTTTGATAATTTGAGAAAAGAAAAAATGGGAAAAATAATATGGTTTAATTGCCCATGGTTTTAGCCCATGGTTTTTCTTAAACTCAAGTCATAAAATATCTAGATATTTTGTAACCATAGTTAAGCATGGGATAATTTCATTCACTTGGGATTATGTTGAGATAATTCTAACTTGAGTCAAGTTTAGCCATCTCATCTTCTTCTTCCTCCTTCAAGCTCTCTAGGGTTTTTAAAAGTGAGAGAAGAAAATAAAAAGATAGGGTTTTTTAGTGAGATCCAAACCCATATCACCAATCTATGCTAGTCTAGCCCATTAGTGTAGGTTGTTTGCTCCACTTCTTCATAGATCAAGTGAAGCTAGGAGCTTGAGCAAAGGGACTTTGTGGTGGATCATCGTGGATTCGGAAGGATTCAATCGAACCGGTTCAAACCCTACTCGATCAAAGGAGTCACAAGAGGAGGTCTACAAAGCTTGTATTATTTACCTCTTAGTGTTAGACACTACTTTGTATATGATACTATATGTTGTTACTCTATTTTTCTAGTTCGATTCATGGTTGGTATTGTTTAGCACCCCCTAAATTTTTATTATAGCATGTGTGATGCAACCCAAACCCAAGGATGGTTCTAGAGAATCCCTACATGGTCTGCACTACAAACGGCTATTATCATATCTAGAGTCTCCCTTCCGAAACTACGAACTCGATAGCTCAATATCTTGTGGTAGGTATCTGGCCAACTACGCCCTCGGAAACTCTTCCAAATCGTCGGAGGAATACTCTTTATTCGTCTATTTTCTGTCGACTCTCAACGTGCCTGTGTGAAGTCTTCTCTAATTGAAATCAATCAATCTGATGACCTCACATCGGGGTATGCAAACGAACCACATATCCTAGTAATTCCTCCATGGGTGACTAGCGATCTTCTATCATATCTCTAAGTACAAACTCGTGCTTCAATAGTTTCAAATATCTGGGGCGATATCTTATCAGTCGCAGCAACAACTGGCTCATTCGTCCGCACGCTAAACAATGCCTTAATCCTCAAGAATAGACGATACATTTACGGTCTTCACATTCTAGCCGACCTCTAGCAGTGGCCCGATCCTCTGGTGCTGATCTGAACGTTCGAGAAATCTTAGTAAAAACAATCCATCAAAATGCTCATGTCACGAAAAACACAATAAAACGACATATCTATGCAATCGCGTGTTACTGGAATTAAGTCATAGTCAGTCCTCGTCCAAGACGAGCTCATGCTGACCGTAACTCTAGCCACAGCTCTCTCCGACCATGCAACCATGGTAACAAAAACCACAACCCGATATTGATGAGGATAGATCATAGGAATGAATAGAAATACAGTGCAAAGAAATGTATATCCTAAGGCTTCTTAAGCGGAGTAGCGTATCGTAAGTATGCCGCGGAACATACACACGGTACGTCACTCTACTTAAGTCACCTACTCCATCAACCAAAGTCAACATACGCGACAAAAGTTCGGGTCCAATACCCCCTCGACCAAGTCTATGTTCCGTAAGGTCAAGCCTAGGTTCCGAACACACACACACACACACACGCCCTAGATACCAACTTTGTCAAGACCTGAAATGGCACGTGACTGGCACTTGAATCATGTGAAGCCTATAGGACCCCACCTAATTCAAGTAAGCTAAAAGCCCAGAAATCCAAACCATTTAAAAAGAGAGTGAAGGAAAATTCATTTTAAAAGTTAACATATATAATCACTTTTGAAAGTTGTAGTAAGCATTTTAAAAGCATCAAGTTTTTCCCAAAAATTTCGGCAGAGTTTCCTTTATAAATACTGGCCCCAAACGGGTACAAACAGAAATATACATAAGTAATGAAAAAAGGCATCCCTAAGAGGGAGCTAGCTGTTCGCCAATTGGCGGAAACAACCACGCAAGAAATATAATATACAACGCCGAAAGGCGAGGATCAAAACTCAGAAAGGAATCCAACATCTTCAAGAAAACTAAAGAAGACCCACAATAATACAAGCGCGCGAATCTAAGGTCGAAAGAATATACAACTAGTCTTCTAAGTCTATCAAATAATACAAGTCTGGTTGATAGACTTTACTAGATACAACTGAAATAAATAAAAGTACAGCGGTGGTCACGATGCAAGTGAACCCACCTACCAAAGCAATCACCCGGAAGGAAGCAGTTTGCCAGCAAGCCGCAATGAAACCTGTACGACCAAACCTGCAAGAAACTGTGGCACAATGGGGGTGAGTTGCCAACTCGTGAGTAGAAAACATCACCGAGAAGAAATCGCATGTATGACTCTCTCCTAGGCCATACAATAAAATACACAATACTTCAAAGGTGACAGTACATCATAAGTGTGATATCAAAGTACTCGTGTCCGTGTCAAGTGTAATAATATATCGATGGGTGACATGTATTAATGCACCATCCAACGTGTGTCCAGCAATGACACACAAATCATGATAACACCTGAATGCCCAGCATCGACACTCAAAACATCATGAAGTCCGTGTCCAACAGTGACACATAATACTCAAATCTCGGGCTCCACTAGTCAGGATTGGCCCATGGACTCCGTCAGTCCGGATCGGCCCATATCCATCTCTCTCATAACTCCGAACGGTATCCTCTGCATATCCGTCGAGTTTCTATACAATCACCGGTCGATAGTGCTCCCCTGCCGGGCTCAACGCCTTTCTATATGATCCTCTTGCCCCGGGATACCGCACTAGGTCCACCATGCACCCGCAGACGGTCCTTCCCTCTACCTCGAATCGGGTGTATGATACCGCTCAAGAACCAAGAAAACCCATGGTGGACATCACAAATATCATATCACGAGAAAACCGCAAATTTCCATTTTTAGAAATGATAATGAGTTTATAAATCCTTGCAGTTTCTCCAAATCCAGAAATATCATGGAAAATCGGAATCCCATAATCAAGAGTCAATAAACAGTGAATATCGGCATAAAGCCTCATAATATTGCATGACAAATGAATATACAAATGCATGGATATCTAAGTAAATGATGCAATATCTAAACTAGCATAGTAATGATAAATTGTAACTATCAGCTGGCAAGTTATATCAATCAAGTAATATTCTCTAAAGTGTACGTGACATAGCAATTACCGATAATGAGGTGTGTGAGCCGGCAAGCAAGTGTTCTTGGATATACGCATCATCCGTAATGGTGCTGGTGTTCTAACAATCGATATCATCATAGTTAATGAAACACATACATAAACATGCAATGCAATGAGAATATGAATATAACAGAGAATGATTAGTAAACGCAACATTGAAGAATATACATTTCTATATACGGGTCATACAGTTTTTGGTGTTTGAAATAGCACGAATCGTGGTTTTTAGAAAACAGGGGCTACAATGTTTTTTTATAGAAAAGGTACGTCTTTTGAAAAATCCGTAATATCTCTCGGGTTGTCTTTTGAAAATACTCATGATTCGTTAGTCTTTAAAAATAAGTATGACTTGAGCCTGGTCCAATCTCTTCCTAATCAACTAAAAGACTAAATTAAAGAACTAGTTGAAAGGGTAAGAAAAACCACCTAAAGTCCGAGTTGATATATCTAGTTGTCGGCGATCCTGCCTCAATAGCGTCACGTACGGTAAAATATATAATACGACATCCTCGAATCAAGAGTGCGGATCAATCATCATACTTATACCTCGTATGGTAAAATCTATCGTACGGCATCCCAAATCGGGGTATGGGTCAATTATCACATATACATCATTATTCATATGGTATCATCATCATAATATCCTGAATTAGGGGTACCGTTCTAACGTTTAGAACATACCAATATCATCAAACATATATCCGCGTGTGAATAAAAACACATCGCCCATCGATCTATTATAATATCATGTCACATATCATAACACGACCAAAATCACATAACCGATCTCACGGCATCATGCCCGATCATATCGATTCACCTCCTAGTATCATATACTATCCTCATCACCCGTGTATACGTATATGTATATATATATATAGGTACCAACGCATCCACATACACACACACACACACACACACATAAACATATACACCCATAATCATGTCACGTTTGTGCATGTGTGTATGTGTGTGTCAACCTTTACTCTAGGGTTTCGCAACTAAGAAACTAAACTAAAACGCTTTCTTGCTAAGTATTCACGTCTCACAAAAACACATATGTAATATATATATATATATATATATAATATTCGTATCCTACCCTACGAAAGTGCGGGGGTGTTATACGCCATCCACCCGACTTCCCCCGTAGATATACATCTACTCACCTGATCCTCACTTGCCGAGTCAATGACGCCACGCTCTCCCTTATCGTCCCGAAGTTCACGCGGGGTACCTACAGATTCAAAATACGTTATATCGTAAAACAAGAATAAAATACAAGAAAGCCGATACGGTACACGAAACACACATAGGTTAGAACCTATGGCCTACGCATACAAAATAGTCCATCAACCCTCGTCGTTGACATACAAACGCCAATCGATCGAGATAAAACACAATATCAAAACTCAAGTTATTAAAATCCGCAAAACTCAAAACATCAACTTAAAAAACTAGCTCCAGATTTTGACTAAGGCAATCTGGGACAAAACAAAAAATACAGTGGCTAAGTTATGAGGAGTGTGAGCTACAGGACAAACTCAACATCAACAGACAAATTTTGGTCGGCCTAGTTGCTACAGTAACTGCCCCCGCCGGCCAAAATATTTTTGTTTGGTCTCGTCTTCTCGTGGTGGTCTTCTATTGGTCTAACTAGGTTAATGTATATTTTAATTATTTTATAAAGGTCCCGGGTTGCCCCAGATTCCCTGTGGACCTCCAAAATTTCACAAAACCGACACAGAAATTTCTAAGTTCAAGTTTTAGGGTTAGTCACTGGTTTGATCTAGATTTTTAACACTAAGGGGGGTTTGTAGTCACCAATTACACTCACTTGCACCATCACAATTCAAATCAAACCCTAACCTTCATCTTGGAATTTTCCAAGATCACTAAACCTTACTTAAACACTTGTAAACTAAAATAGAAGTTAAAGGAAATGAATTAATACATTAATGGTGAAGGAAATACCTCATTTGGCAACTTAAGAATTTTCTTGAGTTGCCCCAAGTACTTAAAATCCAAACTTTCTTGATCCACCATACTTGTAGTGAGCTTGTGCATGAATTTGTGAAGGGGATACATGGTTTTGATGTGGAAATGGGGGTGTAGTGAGGAGGTAGAGGAGGTGGAGGGAAGAGGGCAGCCATGGAGATGATGAAAGGAGAAGAAAAAAATGATGAAGAATGAAGTGAGGAACAAAGTGAGTCATGGTCAAAAAACCCTCACCCTCTCTCTCTCTCTACCCCCTAAACCCATGCTTCCTTGTCTCCCCATGTCACCAATTTCCTTTTTCTTTTCTTTTCTCTTCTTTTCTTTTCTTTTTCTTTTCTTTTCTTTAACAAATACAAGACCATGCACAATTAAGGATTTAAGCCAAGTTTTCAAAAATGTAACAAGTGATAGCAATATGACATGGTGTATGTCACATGCACAAAACACAATCAATGCATGATTAAGTACTAATCGAGTTTAGTAATACTAACTTATATACAATTAATTGTA
Organism: Agapanthus africanus; assembly: GCA_030015575.1. Classification (NCBI taxonomy): domain Eukaryota; kingdom Viridiplantae; phylum Streptophyta; class Magnoliopsida; order Asparagales; family Amaryllidaceae; genus Agapanthus; species Agapanthus africanus. Next base: position 491,257,957 of record CM057339.1, read on the forward strand.
TACTAAATTGTAAAATTCCCAATCTTCATAAATTCTTTGAAAATTAATAATTACTATAAATTTCTAAATATTTCCCAATTTATCGGTATATAATTATACCATATCATTAAAACTAATCCTTGCACTTAATAATATTCCTGAAATTTATTATTTTAATTATTTAAATTCTAAAATAATATTTTTATTTCCTGAAATGTTACACCAAGGTTGCTAGCAATGGAGAGTGGAGGTGTAAGAATGTGTCGCTATAATTTTCCTCTCATCACAATGTTCAAAAGAGCAACTCAAGAAGATGAAGGAGGTGAGGAAACATGTGGCATGAGCAACTCAAGAAATGGCTAAGTGTTGAAGTGAGTAGAGAATGCAAGCAAGCAAGTGAAGAAAAGAAATGACCAAGTCCAAGTTAAGAATGTTAGCTTCCCCCACATTCTCTCAATCACACACTCAAAAAAATATCTCAACTCATTTTACAATAAACAATTCCAATGCCCATACCTCTCTACATGCCTCACCATGCTCATGCCAACTCACCTTCCACCTAATTTCTAAATTCATTTTCGAAAAAGAAAATAAATTAATGAGGTGGACATCTTCTAGAAACTATTCCGTATAAATACGGAATGCAACCCGGTATACATATCGAAAAGCATATACGCGTATTCGTACAAAAATACGAATAGCCAAGAGAGAAAATGAACAGTGAACAATAATACTAGAATACATATATATAAATAAATAAATATATATTATTAAATCAAAACCTGATTTAATAATCCGGCTTAATCTTAAGCCGCTAGTACTATCAACCGTCCGATTAAAGTCTGTGTAGCCTGTACACATATTTAATCGGACACCTGTATGTACCAACATACGTCATCTACACCATATCGCCTGAACCGTGAAAACCCTTTGTGTGGGACTCTAAATACTCGTCAATACGCTGGCAGTGGGTTTAATCACAAGAACGTCAGCGGAACTAGCTGTACGTAACGGTTACCCAGGTATTGAGTGAAAGGGAGGCCGACGAGCAAACTCATCCTGAACCCCTACTGAGCCTGACAGTGATAATATCCGTACAGTCCGGTCCGTTCGTCTATGATTATCGCATATCGAGTTTAGGGGGTGGATAAAGTTAGACCCCTAATAACGCGATAATTCGTGTCGGTATGAAACCCATCACCACCTGAGAAACTACTGATTCTAGATCAGTAATTCTCGACTACCTTGGCCAAGGATTTCTGGTGATGGCCACCCGTGCACTGCGCGATATCAACCCCCAATACCAGGAGAGACGAATCCCCGATGATCCGCTCACTGCCTCCATGTGGCTCGGGACTGTACCCAACTAAAACATGTTTGCATGACTCCTTTGAGCCATGGTAGGGTAGTAATCAAAGTACAGTGGGAACTCACACGAGACAAATGACGATCTCAGGTCGACAGACTAACCTGTACATATGTCATCTGGGAACTGCTATCTGACATTAGGTATAGTACCAACTAGCAGGTTCCCGGCGAGTCCGTCCAGTGTACTCATAACCCAATAAGCACCTGTATACTATCTTAGGTGAACAAACTAACACCAATGACTTGTGAGACCTGGCCACCGTCCCTCGTCGGGGTCCCGATCAGTATACACTAGTCTACTCTGGAGTATCGATGCCCACTCTTGAAACTCGCACGACTAGGGACACTTAAGGATGTGCTTATAGACCACCAGCTCCCACGTATATGATCGCCATCATAATGCTGGTAGTCAAGCAAGAATCCTATGGGCTCTATCAACATGTAATAGTGATGATAAAGACAAACCAGATAGCGTACTATCATCTCGAGTAAGACTGTTCTACCAGTATAGGTCCTCCCTCAATCATCATAATCACATGCCTGTGACTACGATAATTGCTTTGAGGGCACTATAGCCAACAGACATAAGCTGCTTGCTCACCATGCTTCCGCTGCTCCCAATGACTACAACAACCCTCCGGCAGAGTCATATACACGTGCACTTTAAAAACTAATTTAGAACGACATTATAGTCATCCACCTGCCAAATCTCATAGTCTAGAACAGCAGTAGTGGCAAGCTTGGATCATCAAAAAACCCTTGTCACCGTCTTTGAGGAAACCGAAGTACCTCTCGGGTGGCTGAGGTTACCCACCAAATCTACGAAGTGGCTAATGGATTGTCGAATCCAATTGAATCTTTAGGTTTTGCTAAATTTTCAGTAATCGTTTGTGGTTCTGGAATTACTTCCAGTTCTACCATACTCCTACAAATATTTTCTTAAAAGAATTCATTTTACTAAAATGGGTGGCGAGTCAAGAACAATAAAACTATTGATCTTCCAAATGGTAGAATGTTAACCCTCGTCAAAACCCGGGATAACCCACAAACTGTCATTACTAAAACGTGCCTTGAGTTTATCCGGATTCTGGTTTTAAGCATAAGCCGGACAACTCCATATACCTCAACATCGTTAAGATATGAATCCATTCTATATTCAATATAAAAACAAAGGCACTAATTTAATTGGAACCAGATTCAAAAATCAAGCAACTATTTCCAGTGTATATCAACTAAATGGAAGAAGGCCAAGAAGTATTACTCATCAAGGAGCGTACTCACGGATGAGTAATCTGAGAGAGAAGCAAGTTCTCAAAACTATTACTTATGATGGAATATCTAGCACAAGTATCTACCTTTTCGATCACCTTGAAGAATTCTGATACTTGCAACCTATGGTTCTCTTTATTCTTATACCTATAACATCTCAAAATTTGGACCTTGTATTTTAACGAAATACTTGTTTAAAACTAGAGAAGTCATGAGTAAACAGAATGTAGTACGAACACCAACCCCTTTGACCCAATGGACATCGGACAACATATAATACTTTGTATAAGTTCTCTGAGTTTAATAACTCAAACCATGTGCATCATAGGTTGAAAACTGTGCTATGGTTAAGAAGAATTACACCGTTGTTGAATGCACCTTACCTAACCATCAACTGATATAGATAAATTTCATAGACATAATATCAAAAAGTTATATATCACTTTATAAAATAAATATACAGATATATCAGTTTAAAACTGTTGGGTTATGTCAGCGCCTTGGCCATCAATCCGTGGCCGTTTGCGGAACAAAATTTTTATAAAGCTGGCGCTAGAATAACCCTATAATATGGATCTACCGTGAACCTAAAACTAGCAAACTAAAGAGGAGTTTAGAATGGTTATACCGAATGATCCGTGTCCTTCGGTCTTTAACCATCTTCCCAAGCTCCTAGTGGCCACCATGATCAAGTTTGGCCTCCGGTCTTCCTCCATCGAAGATGATCCACCTAAGGATTTGTAGTTCGAGCTCCAACCTCATAGCCGAGGTAACTAGGGTACCCAGTTCGCTAAACTAGATAGCCTAGATGATGTAGAGTCTAATGATGGATTAATATGTCTGATAACACCCTAGGTTTCTCAACACATGAGACTTTTAGGGTGGAGGTAGAAGAAGGAAGCATGAAAGGATGAGAGTGTTGTGAAGTGAAGCAACCATAGAAAAATGGCTTAGTCTTGTGAGCTCAAGAAAAAAAATGCATCACCAAAATATCTTACAACACTTGAATAAATAAAGCATGCTACAATAGTAAGCATGAGTCACCCCATGAGTCACCAAGTGAGCCATGCTTCATTTAAAGCCAATTACACACCACCCTCCATCTCATTAACCATTTAAACTAAAATGGTTTAAAACATAATGAGGTGTCTTCTTCTAGAAGCACCTTGTAATAAATTACAAGAATACCCCTCATCCGTATATACATACGTGTATCCATATTCCGAAAAGTACGAATACAAAGAGACGAAAATAATCCAACAACATAATACTATAATCCGGTTTAAACCAAAGCCCACTAGTATTATCTGTTCGAATAATTATACGTGCACAAGTGCACGTATATAATCCCCCTGCCGTAAAACCATACGGTCTCTACATCGTTTCGCCCGAAGCAGGGAAACCCTCTGTGTGGGACTCTAAAGACTCATCAATACGCTGGCAGTGGGTTTAACCATAAGCACTTCAGCGGCACTAGCTGTACGTAACGGCTGCCCAGGTATCGAGTGAAAGGAAGGCCGATGAGCAAACTCATCCGAACCCCTACTAAGCATGTCAATGACAATATCCGTACAGTCCGGTCCGTTCATCTAAGAGTATCACATATCGAGTCTAGGGAGGTGGATAAAATCAGACCCCTAATAACGTGACATTTCGTGTCGGTATGAAGCCCATCACCAACTGAGAAACTACCGATCCAAATCAGTAATTCTCGTCTACCTTGGCTAAGGATTTCTGGTGATGGCCATCCGTACACCGCGCGACATCAACCCCCAATACCAAGAGAGATGAATCCTCGATGATCCGCTCACTGCATCCATGTGGCTCGGGACTGTACCCAACTAAAACCTGTTTGCACGACTCTTTTGAGCCGTGGTAGGGTAGTAATCAAAGCACAGTGGGAACTCACACGAGACAAATGACGATCTCAGGTCAACAGACTAACCTGTACACATGTCACCTGGGAACTGCTATCTGACAATAGGTATAATACCATCTAGCATGTTCCTGGCGAGTCCGTCCAGTGTACTCATAACCCAATGAGCACCTGTATACTATCTTAGTTGACTAACTGACACCAATGGCTTGTGAGACTGGACACCGCCCCTCGTCGGGGTCTCGAAAAGTATACACTAGTCTACTCCGGAGTATCGATGCCCAGTCTCGATACTCCCTCGACTAGGGACATTTAAGGATGTGCTTATAGACCACCCAGCTCCCACGTATATGATCGCCATCATAATGCTGGTAGTCAAGAAAGAATCTTATAGGCTCTATCAACATGTAATAGTGATCTGTAATATCACGTAATGCATGTACATGATGATAAAAACAAACCAGATAACATACTATCATTTTGAGTAAGATTGTTCTACCCGTATAAGTCCTCCCTCAATCATCATAATCGCGTGCCTGCGATTACAATAATTGACTTGAGGGCACTATATCCAACAGATATAATGTTGCAGAGCATGGATGGTACATAGTAACAATTGTTCAAAATCATATTATTGTTGTTTGGCAATACTAGGTGATATTCACCGACATCGGTAGTATCAACTTGTGCTCCTTTCCCCACTCTGATGGACATATCGCCCGATTAAACCATTCTACTTTTTCTCGATCCTTGTAATAAATTACAGATATAAGATCCTGACCCGATATCTAGTACCTAGAAGGTAGGATTGACCGAAAAGTAGTTTTCAATAACAAATACACCCAAAGAAGATGCATTAGAACACTTCTCCTTCAATAGGGTTATCTGGAATTCCTTACAGTCCTCTTTCCCTTGCTCATACTCATGACAGTTGTCACAAGTTAGAGCCGAACCGACATTCCCCAGTCCAGTGTAATAAGCTGGTTAAGTCAAGTCAAACATTTTATTATCTTGATTAAGGCGTGAAATGGTTGCTACCTGGAGAGAGAGAAAAGAAACATTCAGCGTGCGCCCTTCCAGGATTAAATTAGTTATTAGTTTATCTAATCATGATCGCTCCCACTGTTTTCTCGAATTTTCCTTCAAACCTTTAAAAGGAAAACTAGTCGAGATTATTCGCACCTTACAAGTTCGCTAACCGTTCAACTAGATGAGTGTTGGTACTCCGAGGGAGGTTCCCCGTGCTCTCGCACAGACCTAATTAAAATAAACCTCATTTCCGCAGAGATGCAGTCTCGTTAACACTTTTCTAGACACCTAATAGGTTAGCTAATTGTGAAGTAAGAAATATTTCTCAAGAGTAATCCTACTCATCAATGGGATCGGGATCGGACTATCATCGCGTGATAACCAAGATGGAAGCCACTCTAGTTACCACACTCCAGAAGGTATGCGACACCAACAAGTTTCCTGTATATCTGAAACTCCCAATGTGGTTTTTTCCCCTAACGGCTTATGACCTTGACACAGTCAACATGTCATAAGTCGCTAGTCAAGTTCAACCCGTCATTGTCCTAGATTGTATTAGACCCACCCGCATGACCCTTGACACGGTCAAAATGGTTATACGACTGTCCTAACCAATGGAATCATATGTTACAAATAAATACTTCTTGACACGAATACTAAGTAACACTTGTAAGAAATGACGGAGGGCTACGGCTGGGTTTTTTGGCGAAAACCACTTTAATTTAATGAACTTGATATCTTTGATGGAACCGTGTAGTTTTGAAAAGGAGTGGTTTTAGGCTCCACTTTTGAAAACTAGTGGTTGAAGAAAACCGAGTAATCTATAGTAACATAAACTTCTGCTCAAGAGGTCACTCCCCATGAAGGGATCTAGTCTCTTGCCTCCTTGAATGAGGTGCGAGATATTCCTAACCGAATACCACTATGCAAAGCGAGAGAGTATGACTATAGTTTTTCGAAATATGTTCCGACAACATCTTTTAGGTTTCTTTTTCATGCATTAATTAAAATTAATGTGGTCCCATCAATCAAATCCTATCACATAAGAAAAGAACGAAAATAAAATGTACGTATATACCATCCACATTCGCCATGGGGCCCCGTCATGCACTGATAAGTTACTTAACTACCGGCAGAGCGGAGGCAGGACTAGCGCGGATGCAAAACATATAAAACATCTACTAATATATATAAATATATATATAACCATTCGTCCCAGGCATAATATAAGCAACATCACAGAACATCAATAAGCAATATGGAATAACGGATAATCTAGAAGCCCCGGGTTTCATTTATGCCGCAAATGAAACTCGACGTTCCCCAGTCGTGTGGATAACCTATGCAATGAAAAACCTAGACCTCTACGAGTGCGGCAAGTCACCAGCCAATCCCGAAAGTGAGGCAACCCCAATCAACAAAGTGAATGGGCCACCCAGTGTTAGGAATATGTATGCCCTAGTGTCACGACCCGAAATAGCACGTGACTGGCACATGAATCATGTGAAGCCTATAAGACCACACCTAATTCAAGTAAGCCAAAGGCCCAGAAATCTAAACCATTTTAAAGAAGAAGTGAAGAAAAAATTATTTTAAAGTTTGCATATAATCACTTTGAAAATTCGCAGTAAACCTTTTTAAAACATCAAGTCTTTTCCGAAAATTTAGGCAGAGTCTCCTTTGTAAATACTGGCCCCAAACGGGTATAACATGCATAATATGAATAAAGGCATCCCTAAGCGGGAGTTAGCAATTGGCGGTCACAACCACGTAAGCAATATAATATACAACGCCGAAGGGCAAGGATCAAAACTCAAAAGGAAACCAATATCATCAAGAAAACCATAATAATACATCGCGCGACTCTAAGGTCGAAAGAATAAACACCGGTCTTCTAGGTCTAACAAATAATACAAGTCTAGTTGATGGATTTTTCTAGATACAACTGAATGTAAATAAAGTACAATGGTGGTCACGATGCAAGTGAACCCACCTACCAAAGCAATCACGTAGAAAGAAGCAGGGTGCCAGCAAAGCCGCCAAGAAAACCCGTATGGCAAAACCTGCAAGAAACTGTGGCACAACGGGGGTGAGTTGCCAACTCGTAAGTAGAAAACATTACCGAGCAGAAATCGCATGTATGACTCAATCCTAAGTCATACGGTAATATATATCTTCAATATAATATCCTGAACCATCTACACATATGTGTAATACCACGTGCTCGTGTCAGTGCTCAGATAGCAACATATCATATATATGATGTATGAATGCAATACGAATGAAAACAGAATACATCATGAATGAGAAAACTGTTTTCTTAATTTAGTGAGATTTCTGTATATATATAAATCGAGGTATCATCAATGAAATCAACATAAAATCCGTGTCAAGTATCGACACAAAACATAAATCCAATATCCATTATCTCGGGCTCCGGCTATCCTGACTGGCCCATATCATATGGTCTCAATACCTCAAAGACAATATCTCGGGCTCCGGCTATCCGGACTGGCCCCTGGGCTCCGGCTATCCGGACTGGCCCCTGGGCTCCGGCTATCCAGACTGGCCCCTCATCAAATCTCACGACTACGTCGGTATCCTCCGGATATCCGCCGCGTCACAAATAACCGGTCGGTAGTGCTCCCCTGCCAGGCTCAACGCCATCATCTGCGACCATCTTGCCCCAGGATACTGCACCGAGTCCACCATGCACCCACAGACGGTTCCTCCTCCTCCTCGAATCGGGTGTATGATATTGCTCAAGAGCCAAGAAAACTAATGGTGGACATATCTCATATCATATCATGAGAAAACCATATTTTCTATTTTTAGAAATGATAATCAGTTTATAAAATCTTTGCGGTTTCTCCAAATCCAGAAATCTCATGGAAATCTGAAATCTCAAATCACGATGTAAATAAATAATGAATACCGGGCTTCGGCAATCCGAACTGGCCCATACTATCGCATGGAAAATGAATATATGAATATACATGCATGAGATATCACAGTAATTAAATGCAATGTCTAAGCTATCATATAAAAGCAAGCTCATTAGTACCATGTCGAAACTATCAGCTAACAATTTATACTAATGAAGTAGTATTTTCTAATGTGCACGTGAAGCAAACGCATCATCGGTAATGGTGCTGGTGTCCTGACAGCAGGGTTTCATAATCACTAAAGTACACATTAAAGATGCAATGCGATATGAGCAACATGAATATACAGAACTGAATAGCAAAAGCATTAACAAGGAATCTAAATTAGATATACGAGTCATACAGTTTGTCGTTTGAAATAACACGAACCGTGATGTTTAGAAAATAGGGCGTGTTTTTAAGAAAAGGCACGTCCTTTGAAATATCCATAGTATCCCTTGGCCTGTCTTTAAAATACTCACGATTCGTTAGTTTTTGAAATAAGTATGACTCGAGCCCAGTCTATCATCTAAAAGTAACTACAGGACTAAACTAAAAGGCTAAACGAAAAGGTAAGGAAATCCACCAAAGTCTGAGTCGATATATATATATATATATATATATATATATATATATATATATATATATATATATATATAGTAGTCGGTGATCCCGCCTCAATAGCATCACATACGATAAAATATAATACGACATCCTCAACCATGGGTGCGGATCAATCATCATATTTATATCTCGTACGGTAAATCCATCGTACGGCATCCCAAAATCGGGGTATGGGTCGCCTATCACATATACCTCAATATCCATATGGTATCACTATCATAATATCATGAACTAGGGTACCGATCTAAGTCTAGTACTACCGATACCATCAACATATATCCGCGTGTGTATGAAAACACATCGCCCATCAATCTGCTAATATAATATGTCGTATCTTATAACACGACCCAATCACATCACCGATCTCCCAGCATCCAGTCCAATCACATCGACTCATCTCCAAGTATCATATACTATCCTCATCATCCATGTATATGTATACACACACACACATAATACATACTCACATACATGTATGTATATATATGTATATATCACCATATACGTACAAGAAATAAAATGTATGCGTGTGTGTGCGTGTACCTTATTCTAGGGTTTCGCGACTAAAACTAGATAATGACAATATCATCCAATTACACTAAATTTTAACCCATGATCTCCTAAAACCTTTCTTGATAATCATAAAAGTTTCATATAACACATAGTATCGTGTGTGTGTGTGTGTATCATAGGCGACACTACGAACTGCGGGGGTGCTATACGCCATCCACCCGACTTCCCCATAGATATATATCTACTCACCTGATCCTTGCTCGCCGAAATCGATGCCTCCTTGCCCTTGCTTGTCGTCCCGAAGTTCATACGGAGGTACCTACATGTCATAACACATCGTATCGCATTAAAATCCAATTCGCAGTCGAAACGACAAACGAATCACTTATAGGTAAAAACCTATGGTCTACTCACGCAAATCAACCAAACAACACCCGATATAGACGTACAAACATCAAGTGACCGATATAAAACCAAATATCAAAACTTCATGCCATGAAAAGTTACAAAAATAATACAGCAACTCATGAAAACATGCTCCGGATTTTAGATCAGGTGAAATAGGGTTAAACAAACAGTACTGGGGTGTTGTATAGGAGGTATATGAACTACAGAAGCAACCTGGACACTAAATTCCACAATGTGGCCGGCTACATACCCCTAATTTCCGGCCTGCTCGATTTTACTGGCTTGAATGGGGTTCGTTTTCATGGGGTGGTCTCGTAGTGGTCCACCTAGGTTAGTGGTATTGTTTGTTTTTCCAGTAAAACTCCCGGTTCACTCCAGATTCCCTGTAGGCCACCAATTACACACAAAACCGACATTTTGAAAATTCAAATCCAGGTTTGGTTTGTTTCTGTTTGGTCTGGGTTTCTAACACTATGGGGGGTTTAAGGTCACCACTAAAGCTCATTAGCACAATCACAACTCAAGAATTGCTCAACCCTCTTCTAGGAAATTTCAAAGTTAACAAAACTACACTAAATCGGTTTTACACTTAAATAGAGGCTATAGGAATTCAAATGCTACACTAAATGTAAAAGAATTACCTCATTTGGCAACTCAAGAAATTTCTTGAATTGCCTCAAGTGCTCAAAATCCTAGCTTTCTTGGTCCAAAATGCTTGTAGTGAGCTTGTGCATGCTTTTTGTGAAGAAAATGAAGTGTTTTGATGTGGATTTTGTGGTGAAGTGAAAAGGTACAGGGGGATGGAGGAGAGGGCAGCCATGGGGAAAATGAGAGAAGGAAAATGATGAAGATAAATGAAGAGGGAAACAAATGACCAAGGTCAAAGAAACCCCTCACCTCTCTCTCTCTCTCTCGCCCATACTCTATTGTTTATTCTTTTTCTTTTCTTTATCTTTTCATTTTACTTTTCTTTTTTAAACACAAATAAAACCATGTTATGAAAGAATGAAGCATGGCTTGATAAAAAGAAATGTAACAAGTATTATGTAAAATATCATATTGTATATCATGCACAAATCATACTTAATGATAAATTAGTAACACTAATCGAGTTTAGTAATAACCCACATACAGTTAACTTTATAAAAATTTATAAAGTGTCTAAATCATATAATATTCTTCCAAAATCAACATTCAAATCTATTTTCCAATACTTCCCATTTTATCGGTATTTAATTATACCACATCATGAAATATTCATAATATGTATTATTTTAATTATTTAAATTCCCAAAATAATATTTTATTTTTCTGAATGTTACAGTCTTCCCCCCTTAAATAAATTCGATCCCTGAATTTAAATTTAAACCCCTCAAATACTAAAACATTTCAATAAAAAGATCCAGTCGTCAGGGTTCCGAAATCATAAGTACATAAAACGTATTATAGCGAAATGCATGCGCATGAAAAACGAGTATATAAACCAAAATCAAAACTCCGTCAAGCATCCCGCAATCATCGGAGTTATGGTGAAGACACCAATGTCAAAATCCAATACGAAAACCAACATGATATGCATCAAAACTATACATGTACATATCGTTGTAAATTCGTCAAAACATCCGAAGAAATGCATGCCAAACCTTTTCAAGTCGTTGTGCGATGCGCATATCACGGCAGAGTGGCGTACGTTTATTGTAAGAAAATAACTATATATATATACACCTACCTTTTGTTTAACATACACGTCCAGCCGTTTTAAAAAATAATTTAGAAGAGTTTCCTATGTTAAATGTCTCGTGTCATCTCGGACACGTAGGTAAATGTAACGTTTTAGAAAACGTTTAGGCAAATTTTCCGTTAATAAGTAAAATAAGTTGCGTTTTCCGTAAAAACCCTGAAGTGATCATTTTTCAGTATAGACTTAACTGCACCTAGTTTAACTAGGAAATTGCTAGTTTGCGGTTTTTAGTGGTCACTTGAAAATTTTGGTTCACTTTAATATTTTTCCTTGATTAAAATATTATTATAAGATTTTAATTATGCACTTAATTAGTGGTAATTACAAATTTGATTCGGTTAATTATGCTAAAGTGAATCTATGTTAATTTAATCACAAGATTTAAGCGTTTAACCTTCTCTCCAAAATATCTAGATATTTGTGTGAATTAAAGAAAAAAATTTAAAGAATGATTAAGAGGTGGCATGGATGGGAGAGGTATTAATGAGCTTTAATGATGGTTTTAGACTAGAAATTTCCACACAGCTCCACATTATTCTCATTTCCTCCATTTGGCCGAACCCCCCCCCCCTGTTGCCCCAATCTTTTCCCCCCTCCATTTTAACTTCTTCAAGCTTCTAAAAATCATCATAAATCATTAAATAATCTCACAAACTCAAATACAAATTCATACCCATTATTCTTCAACCCAAATCAAGCTTAGATCTTCATGAAAGTTATCATTTTAGAGGCTATCTTGGAATTCTTTTGCAAGTTTGGAATCAAGTTTTGAGGTATAAAATTCTAACCCTAATCTTTAGTTGTTGTTTAAAATAATTAAGCTAGCTTATTATATGTTTAATTAAAGCTTGAATTAGCATGTTTTATAAATTCTCGATAGGGTTATGAAGATCAAGTTAAGGTTTTGATTGTTTAAAATGGTTAATCGAGAAGTTTAGATTTAGAAAACTTAACCTAGTTGTGAGAATGTTATTTGTTATTTTTCCTAATTGGCTAATTAAGCTTAAGTGCAAACTAAAATCTTACTAAATCTTATATGGGTGAGATTAAACTTATAGTAAAGGTTTGTGTGGTTTAAGTAAGCTATTATGTGATGATTGTGATCGCTAGATTTGGTTAAACTTTTAGACTTGAGCTAAAATGATTAAAAGTGCTTACTAGGTTTTCGGATAAATTAGGCGTTGGTTTCTATTGACGTTGCGATATTATATATATTAGATTCCACGATATATATTGTGTTGTGAATTAGAGATCGGTACGATCGGGGTCTAGGCTTGGTGGTTGTGTCATCCTAGCTAGGGTTGTGCCGATATCGTGCGCGTTTTGTGCACCGAGTGCACAGTGTGTATATCTTGTGGACGTTATCCTTGCGTTTCATTGTCTTTGTGTCGGCGAAGGATATTTAACCTTGTGTGTTGTGTTTGTAAAATTTTAGGATCGCGAGCAGGGACTTCGGACGCTGCGAAGAAAGGGAAGCAGGTGCTCAGATTTACTTAGCTCGGGATCATCTGTGAGTAGATTTAACATCTACAGGGGAATCGCCCGCATGGCGTTATGCGTCTGGGCTGGATTATATGACATGATTATTAGTTACAAGTATTGCACATATAGAGATTGTGCATGAACTTCATTTCATATTATTACTTGTTGTGCTGGGACTTGTACCTATTGGACACTGCACTATTATTGACGGTTCATATTGCACGAGCACTAATTGTATGCCACACACTCCGTCGATAATTGTCGTGACACGCACAACACATATACATACGTGATATTTTATTGGTTAAGGACATTGAGACATGATCCTTATTTCCATTGTGTATATGAGAAATAGCATACATATATACCCACATGCTTACACATATACCTATAGGGTGTTGTATCATTATTGACAGGTATAGACACATATCTTGCTATAGCTACACATATACCTATAAGGTATTGTATCATTATTGACAGGTATAGACACATATCTTGCTATAGCTATACATATACCTATAGGGTATTGTATCATTATTGATAGGTATATACACATATGAGATATAGCTACATATACATCTTGCATACATACTTACATGTACACACATATACTTTACTATAGCTACATGTTCTTATATGAGGTTGCGTTGGATTTTGGAGAAATTGGGAACCGCATGACATATTTTAAAACTGGATTCATTTAAAAGAGCGGTTTTCCCTTAATATGCTCATATTGATGTTTTATGTTGCATATATTATATTTCATGGATTTACGCATTGAGATATGGATTTCATATGATGTTTTCTGGATGTTTTACTCCTGATGATATATCAGTGGTATGGGACGCTGTTATATATGTATATATATATCAGTGGTATGGGAAGCTGTTATATATGTACATATATATAATATATATCATCATAATGATCTATGTAAGTATTCTTATTCTTTACTTGATGTTTTCTGGATTTGAGGACCGTGGAACTATGCATTGTTTGAAAAACCCGGTTTCTCTTGATATGATATTTCGATGCGTCCACCATGAGATTTCCGGTTCTGAGACTCGTGTTAGAAACCCGATGCGAGGAGTGGAGTGGCCGTTTGCGGGTACATGGTGGACCCGGTATGGTACCCCGGGGCAAGAAAAATATGTCGATAGATTAGCCGATGAGCCTGACAGAGGAGGTGCACTGCCTACCGGTGACAGTATTTGGACTTGGCGGTTATCTGGAGGAAACCGACCGGAGTCATGAGATGGATTTAGGCCGACCCGTTCTGCCGGAGCCCGCGGGCCGATCCCGCAGACGGAGCCTATTATATGAGGATTTATGTGTCGATACTGGATACTAGTTTCCATGATGTTTTCGGGTGTCAATGTTGGACACTCAGGTTCCATTAGACTTACAGGATATGAGGGCCGATCTGAGAATGCGGTGCCTTTGGTATTGGGATTTAGATTGTCTTGATGGACACTGGTCCTGCCACGATGAGGATTCCATGACGATGGCATGTTTTATCCCATACTCAACATTTATTTGATATGCATTGCTTCATGTATTAGTAGTACCTGATAGAATACCTTTCATGACTGTTGCATATACATATTGCCATATTACTATCTGTTGCATGTGATAGATTATCGCAGTACGTGCATACCTGCGATTACCTGCATATGTTATTTACTATTCACGAGTTGGTAACTTACCCCCGTTGTGCCCCAATGTTTTGCAGGTTGTCCCTCAGAGTTGTCGCGGCAGGGCTTCTTCTTATCATAGCATCTTTTGCAGCGGATATCGCTATGACTGACTGTGTGCTATTTAGCTATAGATGGGTTTTGCGGTTATCCGATGATGCTCATTTGTATATTCGTTGTATTAGTACTCTCCATCTACTACTTCATGTATTGACTTAGAGACGAGATGTGAGGACGATATTGTATATTATTTTGTGATTTTGGATGTCTTTTATACGGTTGTCACTTTATATCGTCCATTTTCTTCGCTACGGCGTCGTATATCTGTTGTGGTGGTTGTTGCCGTTTTTGGGCGTGGATTTGCTCCCGTTGGGGATGCTTTACTTATATTATTTGTTGTACCCGTTTTCGGGGCTAGTTTTTACAAAGGAGATGCTGTCAAAATTTTTAAGAAAGTAAATTTGGACTTTAAAGAATTTTTACTTGAGATTCCCAAAATCTTTTGAACAATGTTCTTATCACTTACTACTTTTGATAGTTTATATTGCTGGGTTTTTCGTCTTACTTGAATTGCGTTATGCCTGTAGACATTATGTGGTTTAAGGGCCGTCATGTGCCAAATTTCGGGTTGTGACAAAGTTGGTATCAGAACGCTGGTTTTACCTTTCGGAGTGTAGGATGACCTTGGTATGATGGAGTTGGTAGCTTAAGCAGAGTGACGTAGCGTGTGTATGTTCGCTGCATACTTATGACACGGTACTCCGCCTAAGTGACCTATGTACTAATTGCTTGAAATTCCTTCCATGATGATACATTTCTTTGTGATTCGATTTCCATGTTCATATCAAATCCTATTTCCATTTCTAGCCTTTATGCCGCCGATGACTATGAGGGCACAGAGATAGACAGCGAGAGCCGAGGACAGAGTTGACTCATTTGGGATGAGGACTGACTATGACGGTACGCTCGCTGTACAGGAGCAGATTGATCCTCCTTCGATAGATCGTATCGCTAGGCTTGAGGCAGAGATGCAGGATATGCGCCAGATGATGGGATCGTTGGTTGAGGCCAGTCGAGCGCAGCGACAGGAGGTTTCCACCCCTGTTACCCAGTTATTCCTTGCTATCAGCATACAGCATTGTATTACGTATACAGCAGCAGTGGACGCATCCCTACTAGATGAGGCACGTCTTCCCGAGACTTTGGAAGTTTCAGGACCGAGGAGGGCTCGTACAGGTGTATCAGCCCAGAGACAGATGCTTAAATGCCACGACAGATTTCGTTCAGTTCACAAGAGTAGCAGAGGCTTGGGACGAGGTCGGTGGTTTAGCTCTTATCCCCAGGAGGATCAGCATTCATCGTATGGATGTTTCCGGTGTGGGAGTTTCCATCACCTCGTCAGAAATTGTACCTTGGTACACCAGAGGAGGGCAGCAGTACCATATTTTACCTTACCACCTTCACCTCAGGGAGCGTTGCCCCTTGCGCCTGTTGTCGCATTGCGTCAGACTAATGTTCAGAGAGGTCGTGGTCGCGGAGGGTTCGTTCAGAAAGAACGGGATGGCGGAGGAAGAGTACAGCCAGTTGCGGGTAGAGGGCAGGCACGAGCGTTTCCTTTTACTCATTGGGACGCGCAGGCGTCCAATGTAGAGTTTTTTAGTAATCTTTTCGCATGATCATCTGATGCGCATGTTTTGTTTAATTCGGGATCTATGCACTCGTTTGTTCTACACACTTCGTGCCGTGGTTGGGCCGAGAGTCGTGTATGCTAGACAGCCGTTTGTTGTGTTTACTCCTGTTAGCAATTCTTTTGTTGCGCGGCATGTGTTTCGGTCATGTGCCAATCGGATAGGAGATAGATATTCGTCCGTCGATTTGATCCTTCTAGATATGTTGGACTTTGACGTTCTCCTGGGCATGGACTGGTTAGCTACGTGCTATGCGTCTGTGGACTGCCGCGAGAAAACAGTCAGGTTTTGTTTTCCCGGCGAGTCAGTTCTTGTTGTGCAGGGGGACTGTGATTCCGCCCCTCACAACTTGATTTCAGCCTTTTACGCTAGTCGGCTTTTGAGGAGAAGATGTCGAGGATTCTTAGCTTTCATTCGTGATACCGGAGCCACAGTAGATTCGTTGGACCGGGTTCCTATCGTGTGAGAGTTTTCCGACGTTGTTCCAGATGAGCCGGCTGAGCTTAGGGAGCTTAAGGATAAGCTGCAGAGTTATTAGATAGGGGGACTTGTACGTCCAAGTGTTTCTCTTTGGGGAGCTCTTATTCTGTTCGTCAAGAAGAAGGACGGCAGTTTAAGGTTGTATATTGATTGATCGTCAATTGAACCGAATTACGGTGCGGAATAGGTATCCTTTACCTCGCATTGACGATTTGTTTGATCAGCTCCAGGGTGCGGGAAATTTTTCTAAGTTTAAATTCTGATCAGGTCATCATCAGTTGCGGGTTCGGAATGATGACATTTCGACGACTGCTTTTCGTACGCGCTATGGATATTATGAGTTTTGGTGGTGTCGTTTGGACTCATCAATGCCCCAGCAGCGTTTATAGATTTGATGAACCAGATTTTTTTCAGTCCATTCCTCAACCAGTTATTATTATGTTATTGATGACATTCTGGTCTATTCTAAGAGTGTAGAGGAACAGGAGCAGCACTTGAGGATTTCTTTGCAGACATTGAGAGAGCACCAGCTGTTTGCTAAATTCTCGAAGTATTCCTTCTGGCTTGATTGTGTTGACTTCCTAGGTCATGTAGTTACGGGAGACGGTATTCGTATGGACCCGAGGGAGATCAAGGCCGTACAGCTTTGGCCCAGACCTGTATCAGTGACAGAGGTCCGCAGCTTTTTAGGCTTAGCCGGTTTTTACCGCCATTTCGTGCAGGATTTCTTGAGTATCGCTGCACCGCCGATCGGACTACCCAGGAAAGGGTTTCCTTTGTTTGGACTGAGGCATGCGAGCTGAGTTTTCCGTGGTTGAAGACTCGTTTGACGACTGCACCAGTTCTACCTTTGCGTTCTGGATCGGGAGACTGTGTCGATTATTGTGATGTTTCGCGAGTGGGGCTCGATTGTGTACTGATGTAGTACGATAGAGTTATCGCTTATGCTTCCCGACAGTTGAAGGAGAATGAGCAAATTTATCCCACTCATGATCTGGAGATAGCCGCGGTGGTCGTACGTTGAAGATTTAGAGACACTACTTGTACGGAGAGTCGTGTCAGATTTTCAAGAACCACCAGAGCTTTATGTACATCTTCCTGCAGCGGGATCTGAGTTTGAGACAGCACCGTTGGATGGAGATTGTGAAGGATTATGATTGTGAGATCCTTTATTGCCTGGGGCAAGGCGATTGTGGTAACTGATGCTTTAAGTCATAAGCCCGGGGGTTAGCTTGTCCCAGATGAGCGCAGTTTAAAGACAGTCTTTTGCATATTTGCAGTTCTTGTGCGACCGTTGAGTATAGCTTAAGTTCACCTCTACTAGGGGACAGCTTGCACATGTCTGCACCCGTCCACTTCAAATTAATCGTTTTCGTGAGGCACAGCCTGCCGATGCTCGTTTGTCTGAGATTCTTGAGCATGTTCGGCAGGGTAGAGATTCAGAGTTCTTGATTGATGACCAGAGTGTGCTACGTTGCGGGACTCGCTTGTGTATACCATATACTGATGGGGAAAGACGCGAGATCCTAGAGCAGGAACATCAGTCAGCTTTCAGTGTTCACCCAAGTGCCACTAAGATATAACGTGACTTGAGAGTTAGTTACGGGTGGGCAGGGATGAAGAGTGATGTTTCAGATTTTGTTTTGAAGTGCCTGACTTGTTAGCGAGCTAAGGTTGAGCATTTGAGACCGGTATGAGAGTTGCAATTTTTAACCATTCCGGAGTGGAATGGGAGCAAATCTCCATGAATTTCGTTGTAAGTCTACTTAGGTCTAGTCAAGGGTATGACTCCATTTAGGTGATTGTTGTTCGGTTATGCTCAGTATGCTCAGTTTGCTCAGTTGTTCTTCGATAAGTTGTGCGGTTGCACGGAGTTCCTTCATGCGTTGTATCCAATAGAGGCATTCAGTTCGCTAGCCGTCGTTGGCAGAAGCTTCAGGAGGCCTTGGGTACCTGGTTGATTTAAATCCTCTTTCCATCCGCGGGCTGATGGTTAGACATAGTGGACTATACAGACTTTGGAGGATATGCTTGTGCGTGCGTACTAATTGTTTGTTGGATATGGGATCGTCACTTGCCGTTGATGGGGCTCTCCTACGATAACGGTTATCAGGAGACGACTCAGATGGAACCTTTCTAGACTTGTATGTTAGATTGCGTTGATCGCCAGTTTGTTTTACTGACTCCGCGAGAGCAGGATTTTTGGACCCCAGCTAGTCATGAGACTACGGAGAAGATCCAGTGGTTCAGGTGAGGATGAGAGTAGCCCAGTGCAGACAGAAGTCTTATGCCGACCGTAGTTGTCGCAGACTTGAGTTCGCAGTAGGAGATCATGTATTCCTACGGATTTTTCCGATGAATAGCGTGTTGAATTTTGGGGAAGCTTAGTCCCAAATTGTAGGTCCTTTTGAGATTCTCGAGCGAGTTAGTACCATTGCCTATCGTTGGCACTTCCGCCCAGATTTCTGAGTATTCACCCCGTATTCCTTGTGTCGATACTTCGCAATTACCTTCATGACCTTTCTCACATGATTCAGCACCAGGCCATTCGATTGGGACGCAGTTTTTTGTTCACCAGCAGCCGATAGTAATAATGTATCGGTAGGTGTAGAAACTTCGGTCAAAGGTCTTGCCATGTGTGGAGGTTTTCTTTGGCGTAGCCATCTAGTGAGGAGAGCACTTGGGAGGCTACGAGCGAGATGTGGATGATTTGCACTCATCTTTTTGAAGGTATACATAATAAGAATTTTAAATTCGAAGACCGAATTTCTTTAAGGGGGGAAGATTGTAACGTTTTAGAAATCGATTAAGCAAATTTTCCGTTAATAGGTAAAATAAGCAGTGTTTTCCGTAAAAACCCTGAATTGATCATTTTTCAGTATAGACTTAACTGCACCTAGTTTAACTAGGAAATTGCTAGTTTGCGGTTTTTTGTGGTCACTTGAAAATTTTGTTTCACTTTAATATTTTTCCTTAATTAAAATATTATTATAAGCTTTTAATTATGCACTTAATTAGTGGTAATTACAAATTTGATTGGGTTAATTATGCTAAAATGAATCTATGCTAATTTAATCACAAGATTTAAGCATTTAACCTTCTCTCCAAAATATCTAGATATTTGTGTGAATTAAAGAAAAAATTTAAAAGAATGATTAAGAGGTAGCATGGATGGGAGAGGTATTAATGATCTTTAATGATGGTTTTAGACTAGAAATTTCCACACAACTCCACATTATTCCTATTTCCTCCATTTGGCCGAACCCCCCCCCCCCCCACTGCTGCCCCAATCTTTTCCCCCCTCCATTTGCACTTCTTCAAGCTTCTAAAAATCATCATAAATCATCAAATAATCTCACAAACTCAAATACAAATCCATGCCCATTATTCTTCAACCCAAATCAAGCTTAGATCTTCATGAAAGTTATCATTTTGGAGGCTATCTAGGAATTCTTTTGCAAGTTTAGAACCAAGTTTTGAGGTATAAAATCCAAACCCTAATCTTTAGTTGTTGTTTAAAATAATTAAGCTAGCTTATTAGATGTTTAATTAAAACTTGAATTAGCATGTTTTATAAATTCTTGATAAGGTTATGAAGATCAAGGTAAGGTTTTGATTGTTTAAAAAGGTTGATCGAGAAGTTTAGACTTGGAAAACTTAACCTAGTTGTGAGAATATTATTTGTTATTTTTCCTAATTGGCTAATTAAGCTTAAGTGCAAACTAAACATTTACTAAATCTTATATGGGTGAGATTAAAATTGTAGTAAAGATTTGTATGGTTTAAGTAAGCTATTATGTGATGATTGTGATCACTAGATTTGGTTAAACTTTTAGACTTGAGCTAAAATGATTAAAAGTGCTTACTAGGTTTTCGGATAAATTAGGCGTGGGTTTCTATTGAAGTTGCGATGTTATATATATTAGATTCCACGATATATATTGTGTTGTGAATGCACGATCGGTACGATCGGGGTCTAGGCTTGGTGGTTGTGTCATCCTAGCTAGGGTTGTGACGATATCGTGCACGTTTTGTGCACTGAGTGCACAGTGTGCATATCTTGTGGACGTTATCTTTGCGTTTCGTTGTCTTTGTATCGGCGCAGAATATTTAACCTTATGTGTTGTGTTTGTGAAATTTTAGGATCGCGAGCAGGGACTTCGGACGCTGCAAAGAAAGGGAAGCAGGTGCTCGGATTTACTTAGCTCGGGGTCATCTGTGAGTAGATTTAACATCTGCAGGGGAATCGCCCGCATGGAGTTATGCGTCTGGGCTGGATTATATGACATGATTATTAGTTACAAGTATTGCACATATAGAGATTGTGCATGAACTTCATTTCATATTATTACTTGTTGTGCTGGGACTTGTACCCATTGGACACTGCACTATTATTGACGGTTCATGTTGCACGAGCACTAATTGTATGCCACACACTCCGTCGATAATTGCCATGACACGCACAACACATATACATACGTGATATTGTATTGGTTAAGGACATTGAGACAGGATCCTTATTTCCATTGTGTATATGAGAGATAGCATACACATATACCTACATGCTTACATATATACCTATAGGGTATTGTATCATTATTGACAGGTATAGACACATTTCTTGCTATAGATACACATATACCTATAGGGTATTGTATCATTATTGACAGGTATATACACATATGAGATATAGCTACATGTACATCTTGCATACATACTTACATGTACACACATACACCTTGTTATAGCTACATGTTCACTCTTATATGAGGTTGCGTTGGATTTTGGAGAAATTGGGAACCACATGATATATTTTAAAACTGGATTCGTTTAAAAGAGCGTTTTTCCCTTAATATGCTCATATTGCTGTTTTATGTTGCATATATAATATTTCATGGATTTACGCATTGAGATATGTATTTCATATGATGTTTTCTGGATGTTTTACTCCTGATGATATATATCAGTGGTATGAGACGCTGTTATATATGTATATATATATCAGTGGTATGGGACGTTGTCATATATTTACAATATATATCATCATAATGATCAATGCAAGTATTCTTATTCTTTACTTGATGTTTTCTGGATTTGAGGACCGTGGTAGTTCATGAAACTATGCATTGTTTGAAAAACCCGGTTTCTCTTGATATGATATTTCGATGCGTCCACCTTGAGATTTCTCGGTTCTTAGACTTGTGTTAAAAACCCGATGCGAGGAGTGGAGTGGCCGTTTGCGGGTACATGGTGGACCCGGTATGGTACCCCGGGGCAAGAAAGGTATGTCGATGGATTAGCCGATGATCCTGGCAGGGGAGGTGCACTGCCTACCAGTGACAGTATTTGGACTCGGCGGTTATCTGGAGGATACCGACCGGAGTCATGAGATGGATTTAGGCCGACCCGTTCTGCCGGAGCCGGTTGGCCGATCCTGTAGACGGAGCCTATTATATGAGGATTTATGTGTCGATGATGGACAATAGTTTTCATGATATTTTCGGGTGTCGATGTTGGACACTCAGGTTCCATGAGACTTACAGGATCTGAGGATGTGGTGCCTTTGGTATTGGGATTTAAATTGTCTTGATGGACACTGGTCCTGCCACAATGAGGATTCCGTGAGGATGGCATGTTTTATCCCATACTCAGCATTTATTTGATATGAATTGCTTCATGTATTAGTAGTACCTGATAGAGTACCTTTCATGACTGTGGCATATACATATTGCCATATTATTATCTGTTGCATGTGATAGATTATCGCAGTACGTGCATACCTGCGATTACCTGCATATGTTATTTACTATTCACGAGTTGGAAACTCACCCCCGTTGTGCCCCAGTGTTTTGCAGGTTGTCCCTCAGAGTAGTCGCGGCAGGGCTTCTTCTTATCATATCATCTTTTGCAGCGGATACCGCTACGGCTGACTGTGTGCAGTTTTGCTATAGGTGGGTTTTGCGGTTATCCGATGATGCTCATTTGTATATTCGTTGTATCTAGTACTCTACATCTTCTACTTCATGTACTGACTTAGAGACGAGATGTGAGGACGATATTGTATATTATTTTGTGATTTTGGATGTCTTTTATACTGTTTTCACTTTATATCGTCCATTTTCTTCGCTACGGCGTTGTATATCTGTTACATAGCTCCTCGGCTCAACGGCCCAATATGGAATGATGACGGAAACAGTCCTCTAAGGATATCTGGCCAACTATCATAGTCACTCGTAACATGTCTCGTCGACGATGCCGAACTCTGGCTTACTGGGTGTGCATAATACGACCGATCCTGGGTCAAAGTCTTCTCGTTTAGCATCTCCAGAATGATTCTGTCGGGGTCTCTCCCAAATCTTGTTTCTACCGAACTACCTGAAATTTATCATCCTTTACTAAATCTATTTCTTGTTTCCGGAACGGCTGCATACTCATCACGACTCCTCTGGAAGATATATCAATATACAACGCCTCTGCATGCGTATCGCATCTCTGATGTCAGCGGGGTGGAACGTCATCTCATCAAGATCTCGTACGAACCTCTTACTCCAATTTTCTCTAATGTCGACTGATTCGGACTCGTCTCTTCGTGGCTGCATGGACTGCGCTCCAATAGCTATACTCATATCTGGAGTCTCCCAAGCAATGTATCCCATCACATGATATCCGAACGGTGTCGAACTTTTTGATCGATTCATCAAGGTTCCATAATCCCCCAAGAGCTCAACATCATGAGTACAGTTTAATAATATCCAGTAAATGCCACAGTACCTATGGACCAACCGTAGAAGGGCAAATCCAAGCCTCATTAATGGTACCGTGGAACTGTTGCAAACTCTAAGGTTCAAAAGCGTTCCCATGGTCATTATATCGAGTTAGGGTTTCATTCTTCTAGAGGGTCCACGGAATTACTTGCATGTTTTTCCGAATACTTTAAACTTGGAAAATGGGTTTCTAACATTCGATCGTTTTCCTTCGACTCCCAACGTACCTGCGTGAAGACTTCTCTAGCTGGAATCAATCAATCTGGTGATCTCGCATCGGGGTGTGCAAACGAACCACATGTCCTAGTCATTCATCCTTGGGTGACTAGCGATCTTCTATCATATTTCTAAGTACAACTCATGCTGCAACAGCTCCAAACATCTGGGGCGATATCTTGTCATTTCGCAGCAACAGCTGGCTCGTTCGTCCGCACGCTGAACAGTGCCTCAATCCTCAAGAATAGGCGATACATTAACGGTCATCACATTCTAGCCAGCCTTTATCAGTGGCCCAATCCTCCGGTGCTGATCTGTACGTTCGAGAAATCTTTGTAAAAGCAATCCATCAAACGCTCATGGTGCGAAAACATAATAAAACGACAAACCTATGCAGTCGTGTATCACTGGAATACATCTTAGTCGGTCCTCGTCCATGACGAGCTCGTGCTGACCGCAACTCTAGCCGCAGCTCTCTCTGCCTATGCAATCGTGGTAACTAACCACCAACCGATATCGATGAGGATAGATCATAGGAACGAATATAATACTGTGCAAAGAAATGTACATACTAAGGCTTCTTAAGCGAAGTAGCGTAACGTAAGTATGCCGTGGAACATACACACGGTACGTAACTCTACTTAATTCACCTACTCCATCAACCATGGTCAACCTATGCGACGAAAGTTCGGGTCTAATACCCTCTCGACCAAGTCTAAGTTCTGTAAGGTCATGTTCATATCAGATTTTTGCATTTTGATACTGCCCATTCTTAATCACATTGCATATAAGTAGGTACTTTTGATCCATATCTGCTAAATAGTCGCAGGTTACAGGTTCTCAGCTTTTTACAGTGAAATTCATAAAAATTCGCAACAAATGTGAGACTACGACCAACAACAGATGAATACCGATTTCCGCTAACCATTCGTATGATGCAGCCTACTAGTTCAAGAGACAAAATGGAAAATCGTTGATCACTTCAATGCACAAGGCACAAGGGCAGCACAAGATCCAAGACTTCAACGCGGAGCTCATGGCAAAAGTCCACATTATCTTGCGCTGTTAAATATCTGGAAGGAAATTGAAGAGATTAAGAGAAACCAAGAGAATAAAATGGAAGATAAAAGCAACATGAAAATGACCAGAAAGTTTGATGCCCCAAGTCCACCAAATGGCCGCGGAACCGCGGCCAAACAGGCACTTCTGCCGCGGTTCCGCGGCTGTGCAGTGCACGTGTCGGTGGCAGTGTCGGTGCTTTGACTCGGCTCTCTTGGGGTAGTTTTGTAATTTTGTGTATGGATCAGAATGTAAACCTAGGGTTTTCCTATCTATAAATAGGAGAGCACAAAGCCAAATTGAGGGTGCCTCTCTTTAGTTTTTATGCCTCTTTTTATTCTTAGATCTAAATTTTAATTCCAATTGTAATGCATTGTTGAGAGGTCATCAATAAAGTAAGTTTTTTTTATCTCTCATTCTTTTTATCTAAATTTTAATTCCTGCAATTTTTTATCTGTTCTTTTATTATCTGCAATTTAGTTCATCTATTAAAATAAAAAAAATGAATTTTATTGTTATCTTCCTAATGAGTGGGTAATTCCTCATTTGTTAGGGATAGGAGAGCGAAGGTTTGAGTGAAGGAAATCTCTCTCACTCCTTTCTTTGCCCAAATAATTTTAATTAAGGACTCTCTTTAAATCAACCATAATCCGCTCACTGCGGCACCCTATCCTACATGATAGCGGTGATTCCCTAGTTAGACCGGTTGTGGTTGAATTAACCGGAGGTTATGGCTAAGGGCCAAGAACGGACGGACAAGGACCAAAAGGAAGAAACTAAGTTTCTTCCTAATCGTGCTAATCCCCGTTGTTGACTATTACCCTAACATCTATATTCTTAACTAGGGCATTGAAAGAAGTGAGAAGGATCCCTATTTCGAACTAACCTAATCCTAACCCTAGCAAGCTTTTTATCAACTTATTCTCATTCGTAGATCTTAAAACATAACCCAACTTAATTGGATTTAACTCGTTAGAACATAAAGAAAAGGATTCCTTCTCCCTGTGGATCGACCCGTACTCAACCGGCTAGCTACCAAGCGACACCGTCTTGATTGCGGTAAATTTAAACACAGAAAAACTCTAACAATCAAATGGCGCCGTTGCCGGGGAGACGGTAGTTTATTTCTTTGTGTAATTTCGGGTTAATTAAAAAAAATTAAAATTATAAAAATTGAAAAATTTTAAAATAAAAAATAAAAATCATCATGTTATTTTTGAAAGGTTTTTGTGCAAGTGTGCAGGCTTGGAGCAAATTCTGATTCAGATCTGGAGCAAACTCAGTGAACAAATCCAGAATCAGGAGATCTAAACAGAAAGAGGAGAACAAACTCAGCATAAGGAACGAAATTGAAGCAGTCAACCATCTGTTTGACCGCGGAACCGCGGTCAAAATGGTGACTTCAGCAGCCCTATTTCTCTGTGAGTATTCTAATCCTCTCCTTCTCTCCTTTGAAGTCCACTGAAATATTTTTCCTGCAGGTTTCTTTGCACAAATTCTTCTCCCTCTCCAATAAATTATTTTGTGCAGGATTCTTTGCGCTGCCAAATAAAAAAAAATTGCAAGTGTTTTAGATTTTTTGTGTGTTAACTGCATTGCATAATTAATAAAGAATCTAAGGGGCTATAACACCAATCAAGATTGGGTGGTGATTTCATTACCCTTCCTAAGACCCCAAAAATCACTAAAAAGCATATGCATCATTCTTGAGCTAAATTAAAAAATACCTAGACTCAGCCAACTAAGGACTGTCGTGCTCATTAGGACAGAGGAAGGTTGTGGGCATTCAATCATTTATCTAAACTTGATTTTGTGGTGCCTAGGCAAGACAAGTGAGAAAGGTAACTTTAAAAGGCCCATCTCACGGTGATTCGTGAGCGAAACCCTCCTTTCTTCATTTGTGCTTACCTGGCCACAATTGGCAGTGAAGAGACGATTTGAGAGATATCTCACAACTTGTCACTTTAGATCAGTTAGGAGCAGTCTAGTGGACTTAGAAGAACATAGCTCTAAGTATGATTGTGCATGTTTTAACTGTGATTGTTTGAAGTAAGTCCGTATACATTCTTGCAAAACTCTTTCAAAAATTTCTAAACTCCAAAAAAAAACAATTTTTTACAAAAAAGAATTAAAATAAAAGAAATTAAAATAAAAAAATCACATTCTTTTTCTCTTATCACATCATGGGTACCCCACCTCGCAAAACTCTTGCCGAACTTTGGTACCCAGAACCAGACATTACTTCCTACGGTTCTTGTTTTGGTTGAATTTCGAACGACCCCTCCATGCCCAAAATTTCTTTGAAAGATCGGATAGACGCATCTAGGACAACCAATTGGACTCCACAATCAACCTTGTATCAACCATTTCAATCTTCACCACCTTCTTTCGTTGATACTCCTTTTTCGAGTCCTGTTGTAACTCCGAAACCCATGTCTATTGCTGAACATATTGAACAATCTCGTAACCGATCTTTCACTCCTTTCACCACTGCGAATTCTTTGGATCAACAATTCCATTCATCTTCGTATCCAAATATTGATCTTACACCTGTCCAATCATTCAATTCCTACCAGTCCTACCCGACTTTTGCAACTTCCCTAGACATTGCTTCTACACAGCCATTTGGGAGTTTCATGTATCCAAACGACTTTGAATCTTTTACTGAAACTCCTTCACAACCCATGTCTAGTTTGGAACAGGTGTTGGAAGAATTTAGGTTAGCGTCATGCCAACAGATGATGGATTTGAATGCGTCCATGGCCGTCCTCATACAACCTAGTGACCCCGTAGCTAGTTTCCAACTAGCTCCACATTTCCCAATGTATGATGAGGCGGTTGGAAAGATTGATAATTTGAGTGGAGAGAGTGAGCTGTGCACCATTCCAAATCAAACCTTCCCATCCCTAATTGAATCCCACAACTCCGATTTTGAATGTCTATCAAGTGTCCCAAATGATTCACCAGTTGAAGATAGAACGATTAATGAGTTGTGTGACTTTGCAGTGTTTGATTTACCTGATTGTGAAGGGTCCTTTTCGAGTGAAACCATCACCAATTCTTTTGAGCTCTACATCTCCACTCTAGAACCTGAATTGATTACTATCCATGCTTTTGATGAGGTGTCTGAGAAAATTGATTTTCACTTGATTGAGGATATCGACGCTGGGAATATTTTGGATGATGAACCCGCAGATTTGACTGAATTTTTCTCTTCAATTTATCATCCCGAGTCATTAAATGTTTCTCCCGAACTTCATATGCATCTTGATTTTGATGAGAATTGCATGGAGAGTATTGAGGAAATTATTGAGGATGAAGCAGTTTTACTTGAGGAGTCGGATTTTCCAATTCATTATATCCCTTTCATTGAATGCGCACACCCTCCTGAATCTTTAACCTATACCCTTCCTCACTCACTTCCCTCCATCCTCGCTCCGACCTTGCAAGAAACCGTTACACTTCCATTTTCAATGTCTGGTTTACCAAGTTCGACGTACCCATGTTTTCTCACGAATCTTGAGGGATTTGACCTCATTTCTCAGAGGGTTGATAGATTAGCAAAATCGCTTTTTACACATCGGTCATTACAAATTGTGCTAATTTATACACCCCATCTCCATCCTCAAGTTCGTATTCAACTTCTTTCTCCCACTTTCTCTGGTTCTTCTTCTAATCTTCCTTTAATGATAGCGAGTGTTAATGAATCACAATCCGATATTTTGAGTTCGATAATTCTAGAAAAAACAACTTGATTTAGACTCTTTTGAGAATAAGGTAGATGAGCCTTACGAGTCTCCTACCTCCGTAATTTTTGAAAAATCAAGTGTGTTGAATTCTGGCGCGACACTTATTGACATTGAAACGTTCAATCGGACCATCGATGAAAGTTTCGAAGATATTTTCGCCGACGAACTCGCATTCCTAAACGACACGGATTTTGTGATTAATCAACCTCCACCTGAAGAAGTCGAACCACCACTATTTCTTCTTGTCCCATACGAGAATGTGACCATTCTTCCCATTCCTAATCATCCACATTCTCGTTTTCGTTCACCATTATTACTTCATCTCTATAAATCAAGACGTAAACCTTTTCCATTACACCACTTATCTTTACCTCATTTCTTCCTGACTCTATACAACATGTTCTTTCACCAACCGCCGCTTTATAACGATAAAATTTTTGAATGGTCGGTGCTAATCTTTGGCCTGTGTAAGGCCTTGTATAACTTGACACTGTGTTTTTCTCCCCCCAACTCTGTACTTTAACGCTTAAACAGTGGAAACACTGTTTCACTTAAGTTTGGGGTGGACCTTTTTGTGTATATATATTTTGTTTTCTTTTAAAAAAAACAGGAGAGTGCCGACAATTTTGACCCTCTTGGTGTAGCCTGACAGTGAGGGCACTATCAAGTTTAAGTTTGGGGGTGTGCTCGGTAAGCTTTCTTCCTTCGCATTCATGTGTATATTTTTGCATTTGCATACTTATTTAAAAATCCATAAAAATCAAAAAATTTAAAAATTTTAAAAATTGAAAAGTTTAATTTTGGCCATATTTGACTTAAGTTCAACATGACGGTTGCCTAGTTTGGAAAAACTAGATCCTAAACTTAGTAAATTAAAAACCTTAAAAAAATAACCTTTCTTAAAGTTTAACAGTAGAAAATATACGTCCTTATAGTTTATTTAGAAATAGAAAATTTTTGAGTTCAGTTCTTGGGCTAATCGAAATAAGGGAAGAGTATTGAAAGCTCTATTTGAAGTATAAGTCTGAAAAATAATTCTGAACCTTAAGTCCAAATTCTGAAAATATATACCCTATTATACGCACTTACACGCATCTTGAAACTTGGGATAGTAGAGGATACCTTAAAATGCTCTTGTCTAAAATCCTTAGTATGAAGGAAAATAAAATAAAAGTATAAGTGGTGAATAAAGAGATAAAAAATGAACACTGGTTTTGTAATTACTTAAGGCAGCATAAATAAAAAATATAGCGAGGGTGCTTTATCACCTAATGCCTTAGACCAACTGGTTTGGGAGTCATTGCTAAGCCTTAGGTATTGCAAGACGAGGAATTACGCCTAAATGCGCAAGCACATTTTGCAATCAGTCGTTTAGTACCTCAAGAAGTATTAACGGTCGCATGAAGGATGTGTGAGCAATTTCATCTAAAATTCACCAACTAAAAGTATTTTGGAAAATGGACAAGAGTATGATAGCTTGAATTGAATTTCCAAGTGTAGGGGTGATAATTACACACACGTAGGGGTATATAATTGGAATTTGGATAAGAGATAGGAATGAATGATAGGTCTTATATCTTCAATAGAGATGATAAAAATTCCTGAGTTAAGATTGAGCCTTAGAAGGAAAACTCAGGAGATGCTGAAAGCTTTATAAATTGACAAAATGTATATAATCTTAAGTTAAATGAAAAGGAAGCGTGAAAAATACAGGTTGATGATTTCTAAGTTGAAGATAATAGAATTTCTTGCTAGAATACTGAATTGAAAAATTAGAGTCAATGGCCAAATTGATCGAATTTTGTGGGTAGTATCCGCTGAAAACCCTCAGGAGACAACACTCCTCCTAGTAGGGACACCTAGAGATTTAACGGCTTGTTGCACGAGATAAGTGCAATCGCGTTCCCTGCGAAAGTGAGGTTAGGACTTTTTGAGAATAAAATTGGCTTTCCTCGGGACGAGCAAAAGATAAGTTTGGGGGTATTTGTTCATATCAGATTTTTGCATTTTTATACCGTCCATTCTTAATCACATTGCATATAAGTAGGTAATTTTGATCCATGTCAGCTAAATAATTGCAGGTTACAGGTTCTCACCTTTTTACAGTGAAATTCATGAAAAGTCGCAACTAATGTGAGACTACGACCAACAACAGATGAATACTGATCTCTGCTAACCATTCGTATGATGCAGCCTACTAGTTCAAGAGACAAAATGGAAAATCGTTGATCACTTCAATGCACAAGGCACAAGGGCAGCACAAGATCCAAGACATCAACGCGGAGCTCATGGCAAAAGTCCACATTATCTTGCGCTGTGAAATATCTAGAAGGAAATTGAAGAGATTATGAGAAACTAAGAGGATAAAACAGAAGATAAAAGCAACATGAAAAAGACTAGAAAGTTTGATGCCCCAAGTCCACCAAATGGCCGCGGAACCGCGGCCAAACAAGCACTTCTGCCGCGGTTCCGCGGCTGTGCAGTGCACGTGTCGGTGGCAGTGTCGGTGCTTTGACTCGGCTCTCTTGGGGTAGTTTTGTAATTTCGTGTATGGATCAGAATGTAAACCTAGGGTTTTCCTATCTTTAAATAGGATAGCTCAAAGCCTCTTTGAGGGTGCCTCTTTGAGGGTGCCTTTCTTAGGATGCCTCTCTTTAGTTTTTATGCCTCTTTTTATTCTTAGATCTAAATTTTAATTCCAATTGTAATGCATTGTTGAGAGGTCATCAATAAAGTAAGTTTTTTTTATCTCGCATTCTTTTTATCTAAATTTTAATTCCTGCAATTTTTTATGTGTTCTTTTATTATCTGCAATTTAGTTCATCTATTAAAATAAAAAAAATGAATTTTATTGTTATCTTCCTGATGAGTGAGTAATTCATCACTTGTTAGGGATAGGAGAGGGAAGGTTTGAGAGAAGGAAATATCTCTCACTCCTTTCTTTGCCCAAATAATTTTAATTAAGGACTCTCTTTAAATCAACCATAATCCGCTCACTACGGCATCTTATTCTACATGATAGCGGTGATTCCCTAGTTAGACCGGTTGTGGTTGAATTAACTGGAGGTTAGGGCTAAAAGCTAAGAACGGGCGGACAAGGACCAAAAAGAAGAAACTAAGTTTCTTCCTAGTCCTGCTAATCCCCGTTGTTGACTATTACTCTGACACCTATATTCTTAACTAGGGCATTGAAAGAAGTGAGAAGAATCCCTATTTCGAACTAATCTAATCCTAACCCTAGCAAGCTTTTTATCAACTTATTCTCATTCATAGATCTTAAAACAAAACCCAACTTAATTGGATTTAACTCGTTAGAACATAAAGAAAAGGATTCCTTCTCCCTGTGGATCGACCCGTACTCAATCGGCTAGCTACCAAGCGACACCGTCTTGATTGCGGTAAATTTAAACACAGAAAAACTCTAACAATCAGGCCAAGCCTAGGCTCCGAATATATATAAATGCCCTATACTCCGCATAGTCAAACATAAACTCGATCCAAGATTAAACATAGCGCTCTTATACCAACTATGTCACGACCCGAAATAGCACGTGACTGGCACTTGAATCATGTAAGGCCTATAGGACCATACCTAATTCAATTAAGCCAAAAGCCCAGAAATCTAAACCATTTTAAAGAAGAAGTGAAGGAAAACTTATTTTAATGTTTGCATATAATCACTTTGAAAAGTTGTAGTAAACCTTTTTAAAACATCAAGTCTTTTCCGAAAATTTCGACAGAGTCTTTGTAAATACCGGCCCCAAACGGGTACAACATGCATAATATGAATAAAGGCATTCCCAAACGGGAGCTAGCTCTTCGCCAATTGGCGGTCGCAACCACGCAAGCAATATAATATACAACGCTGAAGGGTGAGGATCAAAACTCAAAAGGAAACCAATATCATTAAGAAACCCATAATAATACATCGCGCGACTCTAAAGTCGAAAGAATAAACACTGGTCTTCTAGGTCTAACAAATAATACAAGTCTGGTTGATGGAGTTTACTAGATAAAACTGAATGTAAATAAAGAAGTGTGCCAGCAAAGCCGCCAAGAAAACCTGCACGGTAAAACCTGCAAGAAACTGTGGCACAACGGTGGTGAGTTGCCTACTCATGAGTAGAAAACATCACCGAGCAGAAATCGCATGTATAACTCAATCCTAGGTCATACGGTAATATATATCATTAATATAATATCCTGAACCATCTACACATAAGTGTAATACCACGTGCTCGTGTCAGTGCCTCAGATAGCAACATATCATATATATGATGTATGAATGCAACACGAATGAAAACAGAATACATCTTGAATGAGAAATATGTTTTCTTAATCTAGTGAGATTTCTGTATATATATAAATCGAGGTATCATCAATGAAATCAACATAAAATCTGTGTCAAGCATTGACACAAAACATAAATCCACTATCCAATATCTCGGGCTCCGGCTATCCGGACTGGCCGATATCATATAGTCTCAATACCTCAAAGTCTCAATATCTCGGGCTCCGGCTATCCGGACTGGCCCCTCATCAAATCTCACGACTACGTCGGTATCCTCCGGATATCCGCCATGTCACAAATAACCGGTCGGTAGTGCTCCCCTGCCAGGCTCAATGCCATCATCTGCGACCATCTTGTCCCGGGGTACCGCACCGGGTCCACCATGCACCCACAGACGGTTCCTCCTCCTCCTCGAATCGGGTGTATGATATCGCTCAAGAGCCGAGAAAACTCACGGTGGACATATCTCATATCATATCATGAGAAAACCGTATTTTCTATTTTTAGAAACGATAATCAGTTTATAAAATCTTTGCGGTTTCTCTAAATCCAGAAATCTCATGGAAATCCGAAATCTCAAATCACGATGTAAATAAATAATGAATACCGGGCTCCGGCAATCCGGACTGGCCCATACTATCGCATGGCAAATGAATATATGAATATACATGCATGAGATATCACAGTAAATAAATGCAATGTCTAAGCTATCATATAAAAGCAAGCTCACTAGAACCATGTCGAAACTATCAGCTAACAATTTATACTAATGAAGTAGTATTTTCTAATGTGTACGTAAAACATACACATCATCGGTAATGATGCTGGTGTCCTGACAACAGGGTTTCATAATCACTAAAGTACACATTAAAGATGCAATGCGATATGAGCAATATGAATATACAGAACTGAATAGCAAAAGCAATAACAAGGAATCTACATTAGATATACGAGTCATACAGTTTGTCATTTGAAATAACATGAACCGTGAAGTTTAGAAAATAGGGCTACGGTGTTTTTAAGAAAAGGAACGTCCTTTGAAATATCCGTAGTATTCATTGGCATGTCTTTAAAATACTCACGATTCGTTAGTTTTTGAAATAAGTATGACTCGAGCCCAGTCTATCATCTAAAAGTAACCACAGGACTAAACTAAAAGGCTAAACGAAAAGGTAAGGAAATCCACCTAAGTCTGAGTCAATATATATATATATATAGTAGTCGGTGATCCCGCCTCAATAGCATCACATACGATAAAATATAATACGACATCCTCAATCATGAGTGCGGATCAATCATCATATTTATATCTCGTATGGTAAATCCATCGTACGACATCCTAAAATCGGGGTACGGGTCGCCTATCACATATACCTCAATATCCATAGGGTATCACTAGCATAATATCATGAACTAGGGTACTGATCTAAATTTAATACATACCGATACCATCAACATATATCCGCGTATTTATGAAAACACATCGCCCATCAATCCACTAATATAGTATGTCATATCTCATAACACGACCCAATCACATCACCGATCTCACGGCATCCAGCCCAATCACATCGACTCATCTCCAAGTATCATATATTATCCTCAGCATCCGTGTATATGTATACATACATACATACATATATATATACATACTCACATACATGTATGTACATATATGTATATATCCCCATATATGCACAAGAAATAAAATGCATGCGTGTGTGTGCGCGCGCGCGTGTACCTTATCCTAAGGTTTCGCGACTAAAACTAGCTAATGACACTATCATCCAATTACACTAAATTTTAACCCATGATCTCCTAAAACCTTTCTTGATAATCATAAACGTTTCACATAACACATAGTATCATGTGTGTGTGTATACACACACATGATATATCATAGGCTACACTACGAACTGCGGGGGTGCTATACGCCATCCACCCGACTTCCCCCGTAGATATATATCTACTCACCTGATCCTTGCTCGCCGAAGTCGATGCCTCCTTTCCCTTGATTGTCGTACTAAAGTTCACGCGGAGGTACCTACATTTCATAACACATCGTATCGCATTAAAATCCAATTCGCAATCGAAACGACACACGAATCACTCATAGGTAAAAACCTATGGTCTACTCATGCAAATCAACCAAACAACACCCGATATAGACGTACAAACGTCAAGTGACCGATATAAAACCAAATATCAAAACTTCATGCCATGAAAAGTTACAAAAAACAATACAGCAACTCATGAAAATATGCTCCAGATTTTAGTTCAGGTGAAATAGGGTTAAAGAAACAGTACTGGGATGTTGTATAGGAGGTATATGAACTACAGAAGCAACCTGGGCACCAAATTCCACAATGTGGCCGGCTACATACCCCTAATTCCCGGCCTTCTCGGTTTTACTGGCTAGGATGGGGTTCTTTTTCATAGGGTGGTCCCGTATTGGTCCATCAAGGTTAGTGATATTGTTTGTTTTTCTAATAAAACTCGCGGTTCACTCCAGATTCCCTATGGGCCACAAATTACACACAAAACCGACATTTTGAAAATTCAAATCCAAGTTTGGTTTGTTTCTGTTTGGTCTGGGTTTCTAACACTATGGGGGGTTTAAGGTCACCACTAAAGCTCATTAGCACAATCACAACTCAAGAATTCCTCAACCCTCTTCAAGGAAATTTCAAATTTTACAAAACTATACTAAATCGATTTTAAACTTAAATAGAGGCTATAGGAATTCAAATGCAACACTAAATGTAAAAGAATTACCTCATTTGGCAACTCAAGAAATTTCTTGAGTTGCCCCAAGTGCTCAAAATCCTAGTTTTCTTGGTCCAAAATGCTTGTAGTGAGCTTGTGCATGCTTTTTGTGAAGAAAATGAAGTGTTTTGATGTGGATTTTGTAGTGAAGTGAAGAGGTAGAGGGGGATGGAGGAGAGGGCAGCCATGGGGAAAATGAGAGAAGGAAAATGATGAAGATAAATGAAGAGGGAAACAAATGACCAAGGTCAAAGAAACCCCTCACCTCTCTCTCTCTCTCTCTTGCCCATACTCTATTGTTTATTCTTTTTCTTTTCTTTATCTTTTCATTTTCCTTTTCTTTCTTAAACACAAATAAAACCATGTTATGAAAGAATGAAGCATGACTTGATAAAAAGAAATGTAACAAGTATTATGTAAAATATTATGTTGCATATCATGCACAAATCATATTTAATGAAAAATTAGTAACACTAATCGAGTTTAGTAATAACCCACATACAATTAACTTTATAAAAATTTATAAAGTGTCTAAATCATATAATATTCTTCTAAAATCAACATTCAAATGTATTTTCCAATACTTCCCAATTTATCGGTACTTAATTATACCACATCATGAAATATTCATAATATGTATTATTTTAATTATTTAAATTCCCAAAATAATATTTTATTTTTCTGAATGTTACACCTAGAGGCTATTATCGTATGATATAGTGGATGCTTGGACATATATTTAGAGGACGTTCTTGCTTGACCTGATAGTATGCTATCTGGTTGCTCTTTATCTTAACATGAACACTTATTTTAGTATATTGTCTCTCTTACATGTTGATAAAGCCCTTAGGATGTGGGCTTGACTACCAGGAATATGATGCAGATCATACTAGTGGGGCTTATGTAGTCCGCAAGCACATCCTTTAACAGTTCCTAGTCGAGGGAGTACGAGACAGGGCATCGATATTCCAGAGTAGACTAGTGTGTACGTTTTTGACCCTGTATGGGGCGATGGTTGATCCCACAATCATTGGTGTTTGACATCAAAGATTGTGCATAGCTCATTAGAGAATGGGTACACCAAACAGGACTCACCGAGAACTCCTACATGGTACCATACATATTTTCAGACAGCAGTTCTCTGGTGACACTTGTACATGTTAGTCTGTAGACCTAAGATCATTATAGTGTCTTGTGTGGTTCCCACTGTGCTTTGATTTCCTCCCTACCACGGCTCAAAAGAGTCGTGCAAACAGGTGGATTTTGGGTACAGTCCCTGTTAGCTATAGTGCCCACAAGTCAATTATTGTAATCGCAGGCACGCGATTGTGATGATTGAGGGAGGACCTGTACAGGTAGAACAGTCTTACTCAAAATGATAGTATGATATCTGGTTTGTCTTTATCATAATATAAATGCATTATATGGTATTACAGATCACTATTACATGTTGATAAGGCGCATAGGATTCTTGCTTGACTACCAGTATTATGATGGTGATCATATACGTGGGAGCTGGGTGGTCTATAAGCACATCCTTAAATGTCCCTAGTCGAGGGAGTATCGAGACTAGGCATCGATACTCCGAAGTAGACTAGTGTATACTTTTCAAGACGCCGACGAGGGGTGGTGGCCGGTCTCACAAGCCATTAGTGTCAGTTAGTCACCAAAGAAAGTATATAGGTGCTCTTTGGGTTATGAGTTACACTAGATGGACTCGCTGGGAACAAGTTAAATGGTATTATACTTATTGTCATATAGCAGTTCTCAGGTGACAAGAGTACAGGTTAATATGTAGACCTGAGATCGTTATTTTTCTTGTGTGAGTTCCCACTGTGCTTTAATTACTACCCAACCAAAGCTTAAAGGAGTCATGCAAACAGGTTTTAGTTGGGTACAGTCCCGAGCCACATGGAGGCAGTGAGCGGATCGTCGGGGATTCGTCTCTTCCGGTATTGGGGGTTGATATCGCGCTGTGCACGGGTGGCTGTCTCCAGAAATACTTGGCGAAGGTAGACGATAATTAGTGATTTGGATCATCAGTTTCTCAGTGGGTAATGGGTTTCACACCGAAACGAAATATCATGTTATTAGGGGTCTGACTTTATCCACCCCCGTAGACCCGATATGCGATACTCTTAGATGAACAGACCGGACTGTACGGAGATTGTCACAGACAGGCTCAGTAGAGATTCGGATGAGTTTCCTCGTCGGCCTTCCTTTCGCTCAATACATGGGTAGCCGTTACATACAGCTAGTGCCGCTGACGTGCTTGTAGTTAAACCCACTGCTAGCGTATTGACGAGTCTTTAGAGTCCCACACAGAGGGTTTCCCTGGTTTAGTAGAAATAATGTAGTAGCCGCATTTTGATACGTGCAGGGTTCCGATCGAATGATTGTACTAGTTACCCGGACTTTCAATCGGACGGTTGATAACACTAGCCGGCTTGAGATTGGGCTTGATTATTAAATCAGGTATTGATTTAAAAATTTATATCTATGTATTTCGATATGTATATTCTAGTATTATGTTCTTTATGTTATTCTATCCCTTTGGGTATTCGTATTTTGATACGAATACAGGTATGTATACAGATGAGTCTAATCCGTATTTATATGGAAAACACTATAGAAGGTGGACACCTCATTTTGGTTTATCCATTTATTAAATTAAATGGAAATGAGGTGTAAAGGTGATGAAGAGAAAATGGTGAGAATCATGCTTGAATAGTGTTGACAAATGAATTGAAAATTCATTTGTACAAAATATTCAAGTATGGTTGCAATTTTATATTTGAAAATTGAGTTTTACAAAACCAAACTTGAGGTTTTTATCTCTCTAGTTTTTTATCACTTAATTTTTTCACTTGTGTTTTACACACTTGAGTTTTTCCTCACTTGATCTTTTGCATGGTTGGATTTTGAAAAAAGACTATCACCATTTTCTTCTTCTCTCTTCACTGCCTTTCTTGAGCTCGTCCTTCTTCTTCTTCATCTTCTACCCTACCATCTCACTACATCCCTGGGCACTCTAGATTAGCAACCTAGAGTCCCTAGTTGCTTCACTAGATTCTTAGTGTGGAGATAGAGCCATGAACTACATCTCCCGGGTGGATCATCTTCGACGGTGGAAGACTGTCGGCCAAGCTCAATCGAGGAGACCTCAAGGAGCCAAAGAAGAGGGTAGAAGACCGAAGGACACGTATCATTTGGTATACAACTTCTAACCTTGTAGTTAAGATCTCCTTTTGTAGCTAGTATCGGTTTATAGTTCGATTCTAGGACGGGTTTTTTAGCGCCAAGTTTTTTAAACACCATTTTTGTTCCGCATCGGCCACGGTAGATAGCCAGGGCGGTATCAAACCCCAACATTGTATCAGAGGCACCCCATAAACCTTTACTAGCTAGTTTACACAAGTTTAAAGTATCGATCGACAAAATTTTCCGAATCGTGTTTCCATTTTTGATACTCGCTGCCGATTTTGAAAGTTGTTCAAAAAATATTCAGATTGCCTTAAAAATAAGTGTAGGCATTTTTAGAGGCCCTGAAGAAATTTGGACACATGAGCTAACCATATAGCCACGGAACCGCCGCATAACATGCCTATTGGCGGCGGTTCCGCGGTTGATATATGGCCATTGTGCTCTAAAATTCTTCTGGCACTCTATTATATGGAAATATGATTTTTGGGATGTATGTTTTTGTCCCAGATTTGTTTGAGTATTGTTTTGCATTTGGGGCCAATTTGGAAAAGTTTTTGTTGATCGAAATTTTGGATACATGTTTATCAGTGCATATATTTATATCTGCGACTGTGAATATCATTCAGCGATACAACTCGACTAGTTGCTATATGTTCAACTAGACGGGTTTGCGAACATGACATTCACGTTGATGTTCTGAGTTGTGCTGATATTGTGGATAGATTGTTGTGGTGGATATCCTATAGTGCAATGGTAGTAGTATAGTTCAGATTAATTTGTATATTCATTATTGCGGGACGAGTGTCCGACATGTGAACAGCCGATGTCACCATTCTATGTATACTTTTCTTTTCTGTACTAGGATTATCCCGCGGTGGAGTGCTCAAATAGCCGGGTTCTAGAAGGCAATGGGACCGCATCTCATGGCGTTGAGACGGAGGGGGCCTTACTCTAGAATTGGCGGGCTATTCTCCGCACTCGTAGGGGGTATAGGATGACCCACGGAGGGGTGCTCAAGTTACCGGATTCCATGAAGTGCTGGGTGGCCCATTCGCTTTGTTGATAGGGGTTGCCTCACTTATGGGATTGGAGGGTAACTTTCCGCACCCGTAGGGGTCTTGGTTATACATTGCACAGGCTATCCACATGACCGGGGAATGTCGGGTTTCATTTGCGGCTCAAATGAAACCCGGGGCTCTTAGATTATCCGTTATTCTGTGTTGATTATCGCTTTTCTGTGATGTCGCTTATATCATGCCTGGGACGAATGCTATATATATATATTTATATATACTAGTAGATATTGTATATGTTTTGCATTCTCACTAGTCCAGCCCTCGCTCTGCCGTTAGTTAAGTAACCTAACGGAGCATGACGGGGCGCCGTGACGAATGCGGATGGCATATACGTACATTGTATTTTCGTTCTTTTCTGGTGTGATATGGATTAATTGATAGGACTGCGTTAATTTTGATTAATGCAAGGAAAAACAAACCTAAATGATGTTGTTAGAACCAGTTTTCTGAAAACTGTTATTATAGACGTTTCTTTTTGTTAGTTATATGTATGCCCTAGAGGCTATTATTGTACATGATTGTATATTATAATGGATGCTTGGACGTATATAGAGAGGACTTTCTTGCTCGACATGATAGTATGCTATTTGGTTACTCTTTATCTTAACATGTATACTTGTATCATTATATTGTCTCTCCGTTACATGTTGATAAAGCCCTTAGTATGTGTACTTGACTACCAGGACTATGATGTGGATCATACTAGTGGGGCCAGGGTAGTCCATAAGTTCATCCTTTAATTGTTCCTAGTCGAGGGAGTATCGAGACGGGGCATCGGTATTCCAGAGTAAACTAGTGTGTACGTTTCTTGACCCTGTATGGGGCGATGGTTGATCCCACAGCCATTGGTGTTTGACATCAAAGATTGTAGGTGCTCATTGGAGAATGGGTACACCGAACAGGACTCGCCGAGAACTCCTAGATGGTATTATACCTATCGTCAGATAGTAGTTCTCTGGTGACACTGGTACAGGTTAGTCTGTAGACCCGAGATCGTCATAGATTCTTGTGTGATTCCCACTGTGCTTTGATTTCCTCTCTACCACGCTTAAGAGAGCGTGCAAACAGGTGGATTTTGGGTACAGTCTCGAGTCACATGAAGGCAATGAGCAATAGGAGGGGTTTCGTCTCACCCGGTATTAGGAGTTGATGTTGCACTATGCTTGATTAGCTATAACAGGAAGTCCCTGGCCAGGGCTGATGATGAGATTTACTGGTACATGTTATCAGTAGTTTCTCGACCCATTATGAGCCTCACATCGGCATGACTTATCAAGTTATTGGGGTCTGACGTTTACCACCCCCAGACTTGATATGCGACATATCAGACGAAGAGACCGGACTGTACGGTAGTGTTACTTACTGGATTCACGGGAGTTTGCACAAGCTTGCTTGTTTATCTTCTGATCGATCAATACCTGGGTAGCCGTTACGTCCAGGTAGTACCGCTGACGGCTTGTGGGTGACTGATATGATCATTACTTATTGCTGGCATATTGACGAGTCTCTAGAGTCCTACATAGAGATTTCCTAGCTCAAACGAAACGAAGTAGGGCACATATGTGATATGTGCGGGACCGAGATTGATACGTGTATGTGATACAATATTCTAATCTCGCGATATAGGTTATACGTGATATAACCGGATTATTGAATCAAGTGTTGATTCAATAATTTGTTATATGTATATTTGATATACATATAAGTGATATTAGTCGGTTGTATGTGATATAACCGGATTATTAAATCAAGTGTTGATTTAATAATTTAATATATAATTATATATTTGATATATTAATATATATTAACTAATATTAGCTCACTTAAGAATTTCTTTTCTACAAATACATATAAATATATATGAGATATATATTAATGTATTTATTATTGTGTCATGCAGATGATACATTGGACATGGGTGTATGAGCCTCATACCAAATTAAAGATAATTTGGATGATTAATTATTAAGGGAAAAAACAAAATTAGGTGGAAATTAGCATGTCTAAAGATGCTTGTGGAAGCATGTAGAAGTCTTGACTTAGTCCACTAATTTTGTTTTACTCTAGATATTTATTAACCCAACCATTATCTTTAGCCATGGTTAAGTCTCTATAAATATCAATTGAGATATTTTTACACTATGGTTCATCACTTGATCATCTTCTTCATCTCATTTTCTTTTTCTAGCTTTTGATAAGGTGAAGGAAGAAAAAGAGAAAAATAATTCTAAAGTGAGCAAAATTCCTACTTCATCAATCTTTACCAAACTAGCCATTTAGTATAGCTTGTTTGCTTCACTAATTCCTCAATTAATGAAGAGGATCTTGAGTTAGAGATTTCTCAAGGTAGATCATCTTCGGCCTCGAAGATCCTTAAGCAAGGTTGTTTCTTTCGCCTAGTGGAGCCTAAAAAGAGTTCGAGGGACCACTACTTAGAACTGAGGGACTACTACACGAAGCTTTAGAAGTGAAGGACCGGTCTGCAAAGGTTGTATTCCTATTTCACTTAGTGTAAAGTTTTTTTACATGCTTTATAAAACCCTAATTCTCTAGTTCGATTCTAGGTTAGTGTTCCTTAGCACTCTAGATTTTTTAAAATTGCACACTTGATGCTTGCTAAAACCTAGTGGTGGTGCTAAGAAACTCCAACATGGTATCAAATCCAAGTTAGAGCATTAGGAGTGTTCAAGACGAAGTTAAAGTGTTCGATCAACTTTTCAAAACCCTAAAATCCGAGTTTCTGGAAAAAAAAATTCAAAAGTTGGAATTTTTTAATTAAAAAATATTCAGAAAATTGTGCAGGGTTTTCTATGAATCCCCAAGGAGAACGAGCGCCCAACTCGACCAAACGGCCGCGTAACCGCAGCAAAACCATGTGTTTAGTTGCGGTTCCACGGCACAGTTAGTGAGGCAGGGACTCCCCCTTCTTATGCTGCTCCATAGGTACATTTGGCACTTTCTGGGTATTTTTAAGTGAGGCTCAAGTGTTGAGGTCTCTGAGATTCGTGGGTGTTTGATGAATCGATCGAAATGTTTAATATCGTATAGATATCTGTGATTTTTGATACAATATTTGGAATTCACAATAATTAGTTTTGTGAAAACTAATTAGTGTTTTGTAAATCTAGCAATTTAGTCTCTTTTGATTGTTTGCCAAGGGGTTTTGATTCGGATCAAAACTTCATCTCAATCTCGTATAGTACGCGAATGCTCGCCGGGTAACACTACTAGATAGCCATGCCCCATAGGCCCGACCAAGTGACTGTAGGAGAACCCCGTTGCCGAAAGCATCCGTTCGGGTGCTCGCGGCCGCGGTGTTCCACCTAAGTGTGCTTTGTCGATGGAATTGGGGTGCGACCGTCTACTAATATTTCCGACGAGCATTCGATCATCTGTTGGAAATCTTGTTGAATTGCCCGGCTGGATATTGAAAAGTGTTTTCAATTTGAGACTAAAATGCCGGGTTTATAGTGTTAGGCATGAAATTTGGAGTATGTGATATTCCGGGTTTATGATGTCTAAGGTGGTTGCAGATTCTAATTATTGTAGTTTTCATTTCTTTTCTGCAACCGTAAGTGTAATATATGGTGTATCGCCGGTTTTATTGCTATACGTCAACGACAATTGGGATACGCATATTTACTTACGTTGATGACATGTGATGTTATGTGTTGCTGTGATATGTTATATTGGATCGTCGTGTTTGAATAGCCGGGGGTTTTTTGCATGAGATGAGAGTTTTTCATTTTCATTCATGTAAAAAGGTGTATGTAATATTCTTTTATTGGGACACTTCCGGGTTGAGGATGATGTTACCATTGATATATATTATTTACTTTTCCGGATTAGGATAGACCCAAGGCGGGGAGCACAAGTAACCGGGTTCTAGAGTCCAGTGGGAGGCCATCTCGAGGAGTCAAGACCGAGTCTCCTAATGTCATGACCCGAAATGGCACGTGACTGGCACTTGAATCATATGAGGTCAATAGAACCCCATCTAATTCAGGTAAGCCAAAAATTCCAGAAATCTAAACCATTTTAAAGATGAAGTGAAGAAAACATATTTTAAAACAAGTGGTTTTAATAACATAAGCCGAAGTATGGATTTTTAAAATCTCAA
This sequence comes from Agapanthus africanus, assembly GCA_030015575.1. Lineage (NCBI taxonomy): Eukaryota > Viridiplantae > Streptophyta > Magnoliopsida > Asparagales > Amaryllidaceae > Agapanthus > Agapanthus africanus. The sequence continues at coordinate 491,302,277 of CM057339.1, forward strand.
ATCTGTTCTGAAAATTTCGGCAGAGTTTCCTTTGTAAATGCTGGCCCTAAAAGGGTACAACATGTATAATATGAATAAAGGCATCCCTAAGCGGGAGCTAGCGCTTCGCCAATTGGCAGTCACAACCACGCAAGAAATATAATATACAACGCTGAAGGGCGAGGATCAAAACTCAAAGGAAACTGAATAAGATCAAGAAAACCCATAATAATACAACGCGCGACTCTGAGGTCGAAAGAATATACAACTGGTCTTCTAAGGTTATAAAATATACAGTCTGGTTGATGGAGTTTCTAGATACAACTGAATATAAATAAAAGGTACAATGGTGTTCACGACGCAAGTGAACCCACCTACCAAAGAAATCACCCGAAAAGGAGCAGTGTGCCAGCAAAGCAACAACGAACCTGTGTGGAAAAACCTGCAAGAAACTGTGGCACAACGTGGGTGAGTTTCCAACTCGTGAGTTGAAAACATCACAGAGCAGAAATCGTATGTATGACTCAATCTTAGGTCAATACGATCATAATATCCTCAAATGATATAGTCTGAAGCATCTAATAATGGCATGGGTAAACATCTATATATAAGTGTAATACCAAGTACTTGTGTCAGTGCCTCAGGTAGCAACATATCATAAATATGAGGTATGAAAGTGATATAATGAAAACAGAATACATCATGAATGAGAAAACTATTTTCTTAATATAATGAGATTTCTATATAAAAGTTTAAGTATCATTAATGAAATCATCAGAGAATCAGTGTCAAGCATCGACACAAAATATATATCTCAATATCTCAATATCTCAGGCTCCGTCTATCCGGACTGGCATGTATCATCAAATCACAAAATCTCAGGCTCCGGCTATCCGGACAGGCCTGTAAGCATAAATCTCAATATCTCAGGCTCCGGCTATCCGGACTGGCCTGTATCATAAATCTCAAGACCATGTCGGTATCCTCTTGATATCCGGCGTGTCACAATAAATTCACCGGTCAGTAGTGCTCCCCTGTCTCAGGCTCAACGCCATCATCTGCGACCTTCTCACCCCGGGGTACCGCACCGGGCCCACCATGCACCTACAGACGGTTCCTCCTCCTCCTCGAATCGGGTGTACGATATCGCTCAAGAGCCGAGAAAACTCATGGTGGACATATCTCAAATCATAATATGATAAAACCGCACTTTTACCTTTTAAAAATGATAAATGAGTTTATAAAATCTTGCGGTTTCTCCAAATCCAGAAATCTCATGGAATATCCGAAATCCAAAATGAAAAGTCAATAATAATGAATACTGGGCTCCGGCAATCCGGACTGGCCCTTATAATATTACATGACAAATGAATATATAAATATGCATGAAATATCACGATAATAAATGCAATATCTAAACTAGCACAGTAATGATATATCGGAACTATCAGCTAGCAAATGATATCAATAAAGTAATATTCTCTAAAGTGTATGTGACATGGCAATTACCGATGATGATGTGTCTGAGCCGGCAAGGAAGTGTACGTCGAGCATATGCATCATCGGTAATGGTGCTGGTGTCCTGACAGAATGGATTCATAATCACTACAGTACACAGTAAACATGCAATGCGATGATAACAATATGGATAAACGCAGCAATACCGAATATACAGAAATGAATAGTAAATGCAAAAATAAGGAATCTACATTAATATATATGGGTCATACAATTTTGCCGTTTGAAATAACACGAATCGTGGTGTTTAGAAAATATGGTTACGGTATTTTTAAGGAAAGGTACGTCCTTCGAAATATCCGTAGAATCCATTGGCCTGTCTTTAAAACACCCACGATTCGTTAGTTTTGAAATAGGTATGACCCGAGTCTAGTTTAACATCTATAAGTAAACAACTGGACTAAATTAACAGACTAATCGAAAGGGTAAGGAAAACCACCTAAGTCTGAGTCGATATATACATATATATAATAGTCGGTGATCCCGCCTCAATAGTATCCCATACGATATAATATATAATATGACATCCTCGAGTCAAGAGTGCGGATCAATCATCAATATTCATCTCGTACGGTAAATCCATCGTACGGCATCCCAATCTGGGTATGGGTCGAATATCATATTTATCTCATTATTCATCTGGTATCCTTATCATCACATATCTAAACTGGGGGTAAGGATCTAAGTCCAGTACAATACTGATACCATCTACATATATATATGCATGTGTATGAAACACATCGCCTAAAGACCCGCTATAATATCATGCCGTATCTCATAATAGGAACCACATCATATCACCGATCTCATGGCACCATGCCCAAACTCATCGACTCATCTCCAAATAGCATATACTATCCTCATCATCCATGTATATGTATACATATATATATATATATATATATATATATATATATATATATATATATATACATAGTCACATACCAATGTGTGTGTGTGTATACATGTGTGTGTGTGTCCCCATATACGCACAAGCAATAGAAAGTATGCATGAGTGTGTGCGTGTGTGCAACAACTATTCTAGGGTTTCGCGATTAACACTGAACTATAGCACTAACTTCTAAATACGCTAATACTGACCTAAGTCACCAAAAGCATTCTAACTACGTATATACATCTATAATAACACATAAATATATAGCTGTAACACATTGTACACTTTACTACGAAACTGCGGGGGTGCTATACGCCATCCACCCGACTTCCCCCGTAGATATATATCTACTCATCTTGATCTTCGCTTGCCGGTGCCGATGTCGCCACGCACTTGCTTGTCGTCTCGAAGTCCTCGTGAGGGTACCTACATATTATAACATATCGTGTCGCATTAAAATCCAATTCAAAACCAAAACGACACACGAATTCTACTCACGCAAATCAACCAATTAACACACGATATAGACGTAAAAACGTCAAGTGATCGATATCAAACCCAAATATCAAAACTTAAATTCATAAACATCACGGAATGCAAAGTAGCAACAAAAGAAAATAGTCCCAGATTTTGTTTCAGGGGAAATAGGGATGCACAAACAGTACTTGGGTGCTGTATAGGGGTCATATGAGCTACAGAAGAAACCTGGGCACCCAACTCCACAGAGTGGCCGGCCACAAGCCCTGAAATTCCGGCCTCCTCGGTTTTATAGGCTTGGTTGGGGTTCGTATTGGTAGGGTGGCCTCGGAGTGTCCAATCTAGGTCAATGGTCTTGTTTGCTTTTCTCAAAAATGCTCCAGATCACTCCAGATTTCCGGTACCCTCTAATTTAAACACAAACCTACATTCGATTTCTAAAGTTCTGTGTTTGGGTTCTAGCTCTTGTTTGGTCCAGGTTTAACACAAAAGGAGGGGTTTGTAGTCACTAAAACATCTCAATTGCACCTCCACAACTCAACATCCTTTAAACCTTCTCTAGAAATTTCTAAGTTCACCAAACTATACGATATCACTTCTAAACATGTATATGTGTTAAAGGAAATGAAATACTACAATAAAAGTGATGAATATACCTCATTTGGCAAACCCTAGAATCCGCTAGAGCTCAAAATCAAATTTTTTTGGTCCAAAGTGCTTGTGATGATCATGTGCATGTTTTTAATGAAAGGGGGATGAGGTTTTGATGTTGTTTTGAGGGTGTTTTGAGGTGCTTGAGGAGGGGGAAGAGAGGGGGAAGCCATGAGAAGAAGAAGAAAAGATGAAGATGATGAAGTGAGAATGAGGAGCCATGGTCCAAGGTTTGACCCCTCACCTCTCTCTCCTTTCTCTCTCATGCACATACCCATTATTCTAATCCATTTTCTTTTCCTTTTTGTTTTTCTTTTCTTTTCTAAAAGAAATGAGAACCATGCTAGAAAATAAGAAGGAAGCCATGATAAAAAATGTAACAGGTGTTTGTAAATGTGACATGGTGCATGTCATGTGCACAGATCCGGCTTAATACACGATTAGTGATATTTAATCGTGATTAGCATTAAAATGGAATATAATTAATCATAAAGAATTTATAATTGCTTAAATCATATAAAACACCCTCATTTCATTAATTCCTATAATTTTCCAAATTTTTCCCAAATTATCGGTAATTAATTATATCGCCTTATTAAAATATTCATAATATTTATTATATAATTATAAAAATTCCCAAATAATATTTTATTTTTCTGAAATGTTACAATCTTCCCCCCTTAAAGAAATTCGTTCTCCGAATTTAAATTTAAACCTCTCAAATACTAAAACATTTCAGTAAAATGATCCAGTCGTCGGGGCTCCGAAATCATAAATACATAAAACATATCGTAGCGCAATGCATGCGCATGAAAAATGAGCATATAAATCAAAATCAAAACTCCATTAAGCATCCCGCAATCATCGGAGTTATGGCGAATACACCAATGTCAAAGCCCAATATGAAAACCAACAAAATATACTCGAGACTATAATATGTACATAGTACGCATCGTTAAAACATCTGAAGGAAATGCATGCCAAACTTTTTTCAAATCGCTGTGCGATACGCGTATCACTGCACAGTGGCGGACGTCTATTATAAGAAAAAAAATAACTATATACATTTATCCTTTGTTTAATATGCACGTCTCGCCGTTTTGAAAACAATTTAGAAGGGTTTCCTTTGTAAAATGTTTCGTGTCATCTCGGACACGTAGGTAAATACTGAGACTATAGCTCCTTTTTGGAAATCCCTTCGATAACTATCAATGCATGCAAAAATATATTCAGGTACTGTCCTCTGACTAGTCCTGCTCAGTACTAAAAAAAATAGTAAATATCATAGAACATACTGCTCCAAAAGAAATCAATCCAAAACTGTGTATAAGAATGCCACGTGCGTCTGGTGCGCACAGAAATTGAAATCCATGAATGTGACATACATGTGCACAGAAACAAAATCTAAGTGCAACGGGTGTGCACGAAACACCTATCAAAGGCAACGTGTATGCCTGACAGCAATATCAGGTGCATCTGATATGCACGAAGAATCTCGATTTAGTGCATCTGGCGGGTACCAAAATCGCATCAAGCGTGTCAAGTATGCGCAAGAATCCAAATCGAGTGCATAAGGTGCACGAAAACAAATATCGAATATCACAATCGAAATCGACGGTATACGACGCAATTCAATTCAAATCCAAATCAGGTATACCGTGGTATATAATCTCACAACCATGTGCATCAGCATGCACAAAATCAAATCAAAATACTAAAAGTGCTTGAAAACTATGCCGAAAGCATAAGTCAAATCGCATGCATACCATAAGCATGAAATCAAAATCAATATCTCAAATGACATCAAACCGAAGTCAAGTGCAACTGTGGTGCACAAAATCTCAATCATGCAAATAAATCGCCCAAAATATCAGGCATGAAATCAAAATCAACATCTCGAATGACATCAAATCGATGCCAAGTGCAACTGTGGTGCACAAAATCTCAATCATGCAAATAAATCGCCCAAAATATCAGGCATGAAATCAAAATCAACATCTCGAATGACATCAAATCGAAGTCAAGTGCAACTGTGGTGCACAAAATCTCAATCATGCAAATAAATCTCCCAAAATACCAAAATCAAAGTTGGCGGAAACAGTCCCGCTCTGGTACATCCTCTAAAGACCTCTGGACAACTGTCATGGTCACTCATAACATGTCTCATCGACGATGCCGAACTCTGGCCTACTGGGTGTGCGTAATATGACCGATCTTGGGTCCAAGTCTCCTCATAGTATTTCAGAAGATTCTGTCGAAGTCTCCTCCAATCTCATTTCTGCCGAACTGCTCGGAAGTCATCATCCTTTATTAAATCTATTTCTTGTTCCGGAATGGCTGCATACTCATCGTGACTCCTTCTGGAAGATATATCTATGTACAACGCCTCTGCATGCTTATCACATCTCTGATGTCAGCGGAGTGGAACGTCGTCTCATCAAGATCTCGTACGAACCTTTTACTCCACATTTCTCTAATGTCAACTGATTCGGACCCATCTCTTCTCGGCTGTATGGACTACGCTCCAATGGCTATGCTCGTATCTGGAGTCTCCCAAGCAATGTATCACATCACATGATATCCGAACGACGTCGAACCTTTCGATCGAGTAATCAAAGTTCCATAATCCCCCAAGAGCTCAACATCTTGAGTACAGTTTAATAGTATTCCAGTACATGCCACAGTACCTATGGACTAGCCGTAGAAGGGAAAATCCAAGCCTCATTAATGGCACGGCTGAACTGCTGCAAACCCTAAGGTTTCAAAGTGTTCTCATAGTCATTATATCGAGTTACGGTTTCATTCTTCTAGAGGGTCCATGGAATTACTTGCATTTTTTTCCGAATACTTTAAACTTAGAAAATGGGTTTCTGATATTCGATCGTCTTCTATCGACTCCCAACGTACCTGCGTGAAGTCGTGTCTAGCTGGAATCAATCAATCTGATGACCTCACATCGGGGTAGGCAATGAATCACATGTCCTAGTCATTCCTCCATGGGTGACTAGCGATCTTCTATCATATCTCTAAGTACAACTTGTGCAGAATTAGCATCTGGGGCGTTATCTCGTAAGTCGCAGCAACAACTGAATCATTCGTCCGCACACTGAACCGTTCCTCAATCATCAAGATAAACGGTGCATTGACGGTCATCGCATTTTGGCTGGCCTCTAGCAGTGGCCCAATCCTCTGGTGCTGATCTGCACGTCAGAGAAATCTTATAAAAGTGATCCATCAAACGCTCATGGCGTGAAAACACAATAAAACAACGCATCTATGCAAATCGTGTGTCCCTGGAATCACGCCCTGGTCAGTTCTCGTCCGTGACGAGCTCATGTTGACGCAACTCTAGCCGTAGCTCTCTCTTCCCGTGAAATCGTGGCAGCAAAAACCATATACCAATATCGATGAGGATAGATCATAGGAATGAATATAATGTTGTGCAAGGAAATGTACATCCAAAGACTTCTTAAGCGGAGTAGCGTATCGTAAGTATGCCACGGAACATACACACGGTACGTCACTGTCCTTAAGTCACCTACTCCATCAACCAAGGTCAACCTATGCGACGAAAGTTCGGGTCTAATACCCCCTCGACCAAGTCTAAGTTCTGTAAGGTCAAGCCTACGTTCCGAATATATAAAAACGCCCTAGGCTCCGCATAGTCAAACATAGACTCGAACCAAGGTTAACCAAGCGCTCTGTTACCAATTTTGTCACGACCCGAAACGGCACGTGACTGGCAGTTGAATCATATGAGGTCTATAGAACCCCATCTAATTCAGGTAAGCCAAAAATCCCAGAAATCTAAACCATTTTAAAGATGAAGTGAAGAAAACTTATTTTAAAACAAGTGGTTTTAATAACATAAGCCGAAGTGTGCATTTTTAAAATCTCAAGTCTATTCTGAAAATTTCGGCAGAGTTTCCTTTGTAAATGCTGGCCCTAAAAGGGTACAACATGCATAATATGAATAAAGGCATCCCCAAGCGGGAGCTAGCTCTTCGCCAATTGGCGGTCACAACCACGCAAGAAATATAATATACAACGCTGAAGGGCGAGGATCAAAACTCAAAGGAAACTGAATAAGATCAAGAAAACCCATAATAATACAACGCGCGACTCTAAGGTCGAAAGAAAATACAACTGGTCTTCTAAGGTTATAAAATATACAGTCTGGTTGATGGAGTTTCTAGATACAACTGAATATAAATAAAAGGTACAATGGTGGTCACGACGCAAGTGAACCCACCTACCAAAGCAATCACCCGAAAAGGAGCAGTGTGCCAGCAAAACCGCAACGAACCTGTACACTGCAAGAAACTGTGGTACAACGGCGATGAGTTTCCAATTCGTGAGTAGAAAACATCACAGAGCAGAAATCGTATGTATGACTCAATCCTAGGTCAATACGATCATAATATCCTCAAATGATATAGTCTGAAGCATCTAATAATGGCATGGGTAAACATCTATACATAAGTGTAATACCAAGTGCTCGTGTCAGTGCCTCAGGTAGCAACATAAAATAAATATGAGGTATGAATGCAATATAATGAAAACAGAACACATCATGAATGAGAAAACTGTTTTCTTAATATAATGAGATTTCTGTATAAAAGTTTAAGTATCATCAATAAAATCATCAGAGAATCAGTGTCAAGCATCGACACAAAATATATATCTCAATATCTCAATATCTCATGCTCCGGCTATCCGGACTGGCATGTATCATCAAATCTCAAAATCTCAGGCTCCGGCTATCCGGACTGGCCTGTAATCATAAATCTCAATATCTCAGGCTCCAGCTATCCGGACTGGCCTGTATCATAAATCTCAAGACCACGTCGGTATCCTCCGGATATCCGGTGTGTCACAATAAAATAACCGGTCAGTAGTGCTCCCCTGTCTCAGGCTCAACGCCATCATCTACGACCTTCTCACCCCGGGGTACCGCACCGGGTCCACCATGCACCTACAGACGGTTCCTCCTCCTCCCCGAATCGGGTGTATGATATCGCTCAAGAGCCGAGAAAACTCATGGTTGACATATCTCAAATCATAATATGAGAAAACCGCACTTTTACCTTTTAAAAATGATAAATGAGTTTATAAAATCTTGCGGTTTCTCCAAATCCAGAAATCTCATGGAAAATCCGAAATCCAAAATGAAAATTCAATAATAATGAATACTGGGCTCCGGCAATCCGGACTGGCCCTTATAATATTGCATGACAAATGAATATATAAATATGCATGAAATATCACGATAATAAATGCAATATCTAAACTAGCACAGTAATGATATATCGGAACTATCAGCTAGCAAATGATATCAATAAAGTAATATTCACTAAAGTGTACATGACATGGCAATTACCGATGATGATGTGTGTGAGCCGGCAAGCAAGTGTACGTGGAGCATACGCATCATCGATAATGGTGCTGGTGTCCTGACAGAATGGTTTCATAATCACTACAGTACACAATAAACATGCAATGCGATGATAACAACATGGATAAACAGAGAATGAATAATAAACGCAGAAATACCGAATATACAGAAATGAATAGTTAATGCAACAATAAGAAATATACATTAATATATATGGGTCATACAGTTTTGCCGTTTGAAATAGCACGAATCATGGTGTTTAGAAAATAGGGCTACGGTGTTTTTAAGAAAAGGTACGTCCTTTAAAATAACCATAGAATCCCTTGGCCTGTATTTAAAATACCCACGATTCGTTAGTTTTGAAATAGGTATGACCCGAGTCTAGTCTAACATCTACAAGTAAACTACTGGACTAAACTAACAGACTGATCGAAAGGGTAAGGAAAACCACCTAAGTCTGGGTCAATATATACATATATATAATAGTCGGTGATCCCGCCTCAATAGTATCCTATACGTTACAATTTATAATATGACATTCTCGAGTCAAGAGTGTGGATCAATCATCAATATTCATCTCGTACGGTAAATCCATCGTACGACATCCCAATCTGGGTATGGGTCGAATATCACATTTATCTCATTATTCATCTGGTATCCTTATCATCACATATCGTGAACTAGGGGTACGGATCTAAGTCTAGTACAATACTGATACCATCTACATATATATATACGTGTGTATGAAACACATCGCCTAAAGACCCACTATAATATCATGTTGTATCTCATAATACGAACCACATCATATCACCGATCTCATGGCACCGTGCCCAAACTCATCAACTCATCTCCAAATACCATATACTATCCTCATCATCTATATATTTGTAAACGTATATATATACATAGTCACATACATATATATATATATATATATATATATATATATATATATATATATCCCCATATACACACAAGTAATAAAAAGTATGCATGAGTGTGTGCGTGTGTGTGCAACAACTATTCTAGGTTTCGCGATTAACACTGAACTATAGCACTAACTTCTAAATACGCTAATACTAACCTAAGTCACCTAAAGCATTCTAACTACGTATATACATCTATAATAACACATAAATATATAGCTGTAACACATTGTACACTGTACTACGAAACTGCGGGGGTGTTATACGCCATCCACCCGACTTTCCCCGTAGATATATATCTACTCACCTTGATCTTCGCTTGCCGGTGACGATGTCGCCACGCGCATTCTTGTCATCTCTAAGTCCTCGTGAGGGTAGCTACATATATTAACATATCGTGCATCATTAAAATCCAATTCAAAACCAAAACGACACACAAATCTCACATAGGTCAAAACCTATGGTCTACTCACGCAAATCAACCAATTAACACACGATATAGACGTAAAAACGTCAAGTGATCGATATCAAACCCAAATATCAAAACTTAAATTCATAAACATCACGGAATGCAAAGTAGCAACAAAAGAAAATAGTCCCAGATTTTGTTTCAGGGGAAATAGGGATGCACAAACAGTACTAGGGTGCTGTATAGGGGTCATATGAGCTACAGAAGAAACCTGGGCACCCAACTCCACAGAGTGGCCGGCCACAAGCCCTGAAATTCCGGCCTCCTCGGTTTTATAGGCTTGGTTGGGGTTCGTATTGGTAGGGTGGCCTCGGAGTGTCCAATCTAGGTCAATGGTCTTGTTTGCTTTTCTCAAAAATGCTCCAGATCACTCCAGATTTCCGGCACCCTCTAATTTAAACACAAACCTACATTCGATTTCTAAAGTTCTGTGTTTGGGTTCTAGCTCTGGTTTGGTCCAAGTTTAACACAAAATGGGGGTTTGTAGTCACTAAAACATCTCAATTGCACCTCCACAACTCAACATCCTTTAACCTTTCTCTAGAAATTTCTAAGTTCACCAAACTACACGATATCACTTCTAAACATGTATATGTGTTAAAGGAAATGAAATACTACAATAAAAGTGATGAATATACCTCATTTGGCAAACCCTAGAATCCCCTAGAGCTCAAAATCAAATTTTTCTTGGTCCAAAGTGCTTGTGATGATCTTGTGCTTGTTTTTAATGAAAGGGGGATGAAGTTTTGATGAAGTTTTGATGTTGTTTTGGGGGTGTTTTGAGGTGTTTGAGGAGGGGGAAGAGAGGGGGCAGCCATGAGAAGAAGAAGAAGTAAAGATGAAGATGATGAAGTGAGAATGAGGAGCCATGGTCCAAAGTTTGACCCCTCACCTCTCTCTCCTTTCTTTCTCATGCCCATACCCATTATTCTAATACATTTTCTTTTCCTTTTTGTTTATCTTTTCTTTTCTAAAAGAAATGAGAACCATGCTAGAAAATAATAAGGAAGCCATGATAAAAAAATGTAATAAGTGTTTGTAAATGTGACATGGTGCATGTCATGTGCACAAATCCGGCTTAATACACGATTAGTGATATTTAATCGCGATTAGCATTAAAATGGAATATTATTAATCATAAAGAATTTATAATTGCTTAAATCATATAAAACACCCTCATTTCATTAATTCCTATAATTTTCCAAATTTTTCCCAAATTATCGATAATTAATTATACCGCCTTATTAAAATATTCATAATATTTATTATTTAATTATAAAAATTCCCAAAATAATATTTTATTTTTTCTAAAATGTTACACCTAACTCTAGAATTGGTAGGGTTGATTATCGCTCTCGTAGGGGTCTAGGGATGTGGATTTCGCTATTCATCACGACCGTGGAATCCGTGGTTTTTTACTGGATTAATTTAAAACACGGACCCCCAGTATATCCAATATTTCATATGTTAACTTCTGCTGCAATGTTCTGTGTTGAGATCATATAACTGCGTGAGACGATTGTTTTATATTATATATATGATATATAATAAACGTTGCTTATGTTTTTCATCCGCGCTAGTCCTGCCTCCGCTCTGCCGGTAGTTAAGTAACCTAACGGTGCATGACGGGACCCCGTGCGAATGCAGATGGCATAAGCGTACGTTCTATTTTGTTTCTTTATCTGTTTTGTTTAGGAAACATAAATGATGTGATTTCATTAATGAGATTAATGAAAAGGAAAGAAACCTAATGATTTTGTAGAATCAAATTTTCAAAAAGGTAGCTCTAGTTCTTGCTTTGCATAGTGGTATTCCTTTATGAATATCCTGCACCTCATTCGATAAGGAAAGAGCCTAGATCCCTTCACTTGGGGTGACCTCTTTAGCAAAAGCTAGTAGATGCTACAACCTACTCGGTTTGTTTTGAAAAACACTCAATTTTAAAAGCGGAGCTTAAACCACTCCTTTTTCAAATCACTCGATTCTAGAACGATATCAAGTTCATTGCGCTAAAGATTTTCTTATAAACCTGTTGTAGCCCTCCGTCATTTCAGATTAGTGCTATTTAGTATTCGTGCTGCGTTTGTTTACTTTGTCAAGTTGTAGTGTACGGTAGCAGATTAGTGCTTATCTGCAACCATATGATGTGATTGGATTAGGGTAGTCGTACGGCCTTGTTGACCTTGTTAAGGGTCGTATTGGTTGGTTTAATTCAATCAAGAAATGAACGGGTTTAACTTGACTTTCGGTTTATGGTTTGTTAACCTTGTCAAGGTCATAAATCGCTTGGGGCAAAAGATATTGGGAACTTCAAGTGTTGAAATTTGCAATGAGATTGCATACCTTCTATGAGATAGTTGGATCCCGATACCCACTACGAGTAAGAGTTACTCCTAGAAGAGTTTTGCACTTTACAATTATTTGATCAAGTAGGTGTCTAAGAAAGGTGTTAACGGGGCTACGCCCCTGCGGAAACGAGGTTACGCCCCTGCGGAAACGAGGTTATTTAATTAGTTCCATGTGAAAGGATAGGGAGACTCCCTCGGAGTACCAATACCCGCCTGGCTGAACGATTGGCGAACTTGTAGGGTGTAATTAATCCCGGCTAGTCTTACTTTTTAGGGTTTGAAGGAAGATTTGATAAAAAAAGCGGGAGCCATCCTAATTAGATAAGATAATAACCAATCTAATCTTGCAAGAGCATACACTAAAGTGTTTTCTTCTCTCTCTCTCTCTCTCTCTAGGTAGCGACCATGACACGCCTTAATCAAGTTAATAATATTGATGTATTGACCGAACCCGCTTGTTATACTGAGCTGGGGAACGTTGGTTCCTCTCTACTTTATAACTTTATAAGTCTGAGCTGGAAATAGGAGAATATCAGGATTCCCACGCGACCCGAACTAGTAATGAGCATGTTAATGCATCTTCTTCGGGTGTGTTCGTTACCGAGAACTGTTTCTCAGTACACTCTACGTCTTGGGTATTAGATACCGGATCAGGATCCCACATTTGTAATATGTTACATGGGCTAAAGAAAGGTAAAGGACTGGGAAAATGTTATCATTCTCTAAAAGTAGGGAATGGTGCAAATGCTGCAGCCAAAGCAGTTGGTGAATATCACCTTGTATTGCCAAATGGGAATACATTGATCTTGAACGACTGTTATTACGTACCATCTATGATATGCAATTTAATATCATTTTCTTTATTAGATAAAGAAGGATATAACTTTGTAGTAGAGAAAAATGTTATAAACATTTTCCTAAATCAAGTGTTGATTAGGTTTGGTATGTTATTTAACGGTTTATACGTTTAAATCAGAATACGGTTCTTAACATAAAGAACACACACAAGAGGAAAAGTTCAGAGATGAACGAAGCCTTCTTGTGGCACTGTAGACTAGGTCATATCAATGCGACACGACTAGCTAAGTTACATAAGGATGGATATTTGAATCCGTTCGAATTTACATCTTATGAAACTTTCCAGTCGTGTCTCAAAGGCAAAATGACCAAAACTCCGTTTACTGGACACGAAGAAAGAGCTACTGAATTCTTGGAACTAATACATAGTGATGTATGTGGTCCCATGTCTACACATGCCAGGAATGGTTCCTCGTACTTTATCACATTCACCTATGATCTTTCAAGATTCGGACATGTGTTCCTGTTGAAACACAAGTCTGAAACTTTTGAGAAATTCAAGGAATACAAGTACGAAGTAGAGAACCAAACGGGTAAAAGTATTAAAATCCTTCAATCTGGTCGGGGAGGAGAATACTTAAGCACGGAGTTCCTGGATTATTTAAAGGAGAATGGGATTCTCTCTCAGCTTACTCCTCCGTATACACCACAGCACAATGGTGTATCGGAGCGGAGAAACCGTACCCTATTAGATATTGTGCGCTTTATGATGAGTACTGCTGAATTACCTATTTCCTTTTAGGGTTATGCGCTTGAGACAGCAGCATACCTATTGAATCAAGTTCCATCAAAATCGGTGCCTAAAACACCATATGAGATATGAAGTGGAAAGAGACCATATCTTAAACGAGTTAAGATATGGGGTTGACCGGCCTATGTCAAAAAGCAAAATCCAGACAAACTCGAGGCAAAATCAGTTCTTTGCAAGTTTATGGGATATCCAAAGAATTCATATGGATATCTATTCTACCACAGTGAGAAACAAAAGGAGTTTGTTCCTCAACATGCCACCTTTTTAGAAAAGGAATTTCTTGTAAAAGTAATTAGTGGTCATGAGGTAGAACTGGAAGAGGTTCTAGCTACACAAACTGCAGCTGATGATTTGGTGGAGCCGGAGGATTCAATAGTCCCCGACGAACCTCAGCCACTCCACAGATCTAGTAGGGTTCCTCGTCCACCTGATAGATATTACGGTTTTCTCATTGACGGTGGGAGCGAGGATTGCATCATGGAAGATGATGACCCAACTAGTTTCGAGAAGGCCATCACAAGTGGGGACTTTGTGAAATAGCTGGATGCAATGCGATCTGAGATAGAATCCATGTACACCAACAAAATATGGACTTTGGAAGTTGCTCCTGAAAAGGTAAAACCCATTGGGAGCAAGTGGATCTTTGAGAAAGAAACTTGGTGTAGATGGAAAAGTTGAGACTTTCAAAGCTAGACTTGTAACAAAAGGTTTTCGTCAACGACCTGGTGTCGATTATGATGAAACGTTTTCTCCAGTGGCTATGCTTGAGTCCATCCAGATCCTACTTGCCATCGCTACATACCATGACTACGAAATCTGGCAGATGGACGTCAAGACCGCTTTTCTAAATGGTGATTTAAAAGAGAGCGTGTACATGACACAGCCAAAGGGCTTCGTAGACGGTGGGAGCAGCGGAAAGGTGTGCAAGCTGCTTAAATCAATCTACGGATTAAAGCAGGCATCGCGGAGTTGGAACATCTGTTTTGATATGGCAGTCAAAGAGTTTGACTTCGTCAAAAACGTAGATGAACCTTGTATATACAAGAAGATTGTAAAGAGTAAGATTGTCTTCCTCGTATTGTACTTGGATAACATAATCTTGATAAGAAATGATGTTCCTATGCTACACTCGGTCAGGCTCTTCTTATCACAAAGATTCTCCATTGTCATGACCCGAAATGGCACGTGACTGGCACTTGAATCATATGAAGTCTATAGGACCCCATCTAATTCAAGTAAGCCAAAATCCCAGAAATCTAAACCATTTGAAAGAGAAGTGAAGGAAAACATAGCTTCAAAGCAAGTGGTTTTTAAAAAAAGACATTAACCATTTAAAAGCAACATCATATTTTTCCCGAAAAATTCGGCAGAGTCTCCTTTGTAAATACTGGCCCCAAACGGGTACAAACATGCATGATATAAAGGCATCCCCAAGCGGGAGCTAGCTCTTCGCCAATTGGCGGACGCAACCACGCAATGCAATATAATATACAACGCCGAAGGGCGAGGCTCAAAACTCATCAAGAAAAGCAATATCCTCAAGAAAACTAGAGAAAAACCATAATAATACAGGCGCGTGACTCTAAGGTCGAAAGAATATACACTGATCTTCTAATTCTATCAAATATACAATTCTGGTTGATGGAGTTTACTAGATACAACTGAATAAATAAAAGTACTGCGGTGGTCATGATACAAGTGAACCCACCTACCAAAGCAATCATCCGGAAAGAAGTAGTGTGCCAGCAAAGCCGCCAAGAAAACCTGTACGTCAAAACGTGCAAGAATTGTGGCACAACGGGGGTGAGTTGCCAACTCGTGAGTAGAAAATATCACCGAGCAGAAATCGCATGTATGACTCAATCTTAGGTCATACGATAGTAATATCCTCAAAGTTATATAGCCTGAAGCATATAATAATAGCAAGGGTAAACATCTATACATAAGTGTAATACCAAGTGCTCGTGTCAGTGCCTCAGGTAGCAACATATCATATATATGATGTATGAATACATGAAAAAGGAATACATTTAAATGGGAAAACTGTTTTCTTAATTTAGTGAGATTTCTGTATATAAAAATCGAGGTATCATCAATGAAATAAACATAGAATCCGTGTCAAGCATCGACACAAAACATATATCCCAATATCCAATATCTCATGCTCTGGCAATCCGGACTGGCCCATATCATAAAATATCAATATCTCAGTGTCTCAATATCTCGGGCTCTGGCAATCCGGACTGGCCCAAATCATCAAATCTCACGACTACGTCGGTATCCTCCGGATATCCGCCGCGTCACAAATAACCGGTCGGTAGTGCTCCCCTGCCAGGCTCAACGCCATCATCTGCGACCATCTTGCCCCGGGGTACCGCACCGGGTCCACCATACACCCGTAGAAGGTTCCTCATCCTCCTCGAATTGGGTTTATGATATCGCTCAAGAGCCGAGAAAACTCATGGTGGACATATATCACATCATATCACGAGAAAACCGCAATTTCTATTTTTAGAAATGATAATGAGTTTATAAAATCCTTGCGGTTTCTCCAAATCCAGAAATCTCATGGAAAATCCGAAATCCAAATCTCGAGAGTAAATAAATAATGAATTATCGGCATACAGCCCCATAATATTGCATAAAAAAATGAATATACATATGCATGGATATCAAAGTAAACGAATGCAATATCTAAATTAACGCATGAAAGCAAGCATACTAATAATATGTTGAAACTACCAGCTAACAGGTTATATCAATGAAGTACTACTAATGTGTACGTGACATGGAAATTACCGATGATGGTGTGTGTGAGCCGGCAAACAAGTGTACGTGGAGCATACGCTTCATCGGTAATGGTGCTGGTATCCTGACAGCATGGGTTCATAATAACTAATGAAAATACATTTAAGCATGCAACGCGATGCGAACAGCATAAATATACGGAAAATGAATAGTAAACGCCACATATAAGAATATACATATATAAGTACGAATCATACAATTTAGTCATTTGAAATAGCACGAATCGTGGGTTTTAGAAAATAGGGGCTACGATGTTTTTAAGAAAAGGTACGTCCTTGAAATATCCGTATTATCCCTTGGCCTGTCTTTAAAACACTCACGATTCGTTAGTTTGAAAATAAGTATGACTCGAGCCCAGTCTATCATCTACCAAGTAAACTACAGGACAAAACTAAGAGACTAATCAAATGGTAAGGAAAACCACCTAAGTCTGAGTCGATATATCTAGTAGTCGGTGATCCCGCCTCAATAGCGTCACGTACGATAAAAATATATAACACGACATCCTTGAGTCGAGACTGCGGATCATTCATCATATTTATACATCGTACGGTAAAATCCATCGTACGGCATCCCAAAATCGGGGTACGGGTCAATATCACATATACCTCATTATTCAACTGGTAGCATTATCATCATATCGTGAACTAAGGGTACTGATCTAAAATCTAGTACATTCCGATACCATCAAACATATATATATATATATATATATATATATATATATATATATATATATATATACGCGTGTGTATGAAAACACATCGCCCAACGATCTGCTATAATATCATGCCGTATCTCATCACACGACCCAATCACATCACCGATCTCACGGCATCATGCCCAATCACGTTGACTCGTCTCCAAGTATCATATACTATCCTCATCATACGTGTATACATATATATATATATAGCAACACATCCACATACATATATATATATACATATAACATATACACAAAAATATATCACGTTGTGCATGTGTGTGTATGTGTATACTTTAACTCTAGGGTTTCGTAACTAAGAAACTAAATTAAAGCACTATCTTCTAGTTACTCTAAAAATAACTCATGATCTCCTAAATCCTTCATGCTAACTTATAACGTCTCACAAAACACGTATTTATATAAGTATATAACATATCATATGCTACACTACGAACTGCGGGGGTGCTATACGCCATCCACCCGACTTCCCCCGTAGATATATATCTACTCACCTTGATCTTTGCTTACCGAAGTCGATGTCGTCATTCTCTTCCTCATCGTACGATGTCCACATAGGTACCTACACATACCACACATATTATTGCAAACCGAAATCGCGCACGAAAACCAAAATGGCACGCGTATCAGGTTAAAACCTATGGTCTACAAATGCAAGAATGACCAAACAACCCTCGAGATTGACGTGCAAACGTCAAACCACCGAGTCAAAACCCAAATACTAAAATCCAAGTTAAAACGAAGTCGCAAAACGAAATAGCAACATAAGAAAACACTTCCAGATTTTGTTTCAGGTGAAATTAGCCAATTTTGCATATGTGGAGGGTCTAGTTTACAGAAAACGGAGCCACAGACCAAGCACGAGGAGATTCCGCCGTACCAAGGCCGCAAATTGCGGAAAAAATGAGATAATTGGCGGACAGAACATGGAGTGGAGGTCTCAGGTTTTGGGGTTAGCTTCTAGGTTGCCTGCACACCTCTCAGTCTTCGCTAAATATTTTTCAGGTGCCCCGGGTCACAGCAGAACTCCAAATATCGCCACAATTCCCACAATCTTCAAATGTCGGGGTTTCTAAGTTTGGGTTATGGGGTTTAAAGCTCTGGTTTTAGTTCACAATACTAACACTACAGTGGTTGTATGGCCTCTACTAACCTCAAATGCACCATCCCAATTCGAATCAAGCCCTAACCTCAACTTGGAATTTTCCAAGTTCAATAAACCTCACATAAACAATTTTAAACTAACATAGAAGCTAAAAGAAAAGCATTACTACACTAATGGTGAAGGGAATAGTTCATTTGGCAACTCAAGAATTTTCTTGAGTTGCCCCAAGTGCTTAAAATCTCATTTTTCTTGATCCATCATGGTTGTAGTGAGCTTGAGCATGCTTTTAATGAAAGGAGTGAGGTGTTTTAAGGTGTTTTTGGGGGTTAAGTGAGCTGGTGAAGGTGTTGAAGGGAAGTGGGCAGCCATGAAGGAGAAGAGGAAGAAGGAGGTGAAGAAAATGAAGGGAAGAGAAAAATGCCATGGTCAAAAGACCCTCACCCTCTCTCTCTCTCTTGCCCATACCTCCATTGTTTATTCTTTTTCTTTCCTTTTTGTTTTCCTTTTTCTTTTCATTTAAAAGAAAAACACAAAACCATATACATATAAAAGAAATATAAGATGCCATGGCTCATGCAAATAGAAAATTGTGTTTTGAAACATGTCATGGCGAATGTCATTATGCATAACCTAGCTTAAATGCAGGATTGGTGAAATTTAATTAAGCTTAGGCATAACCTTGTATATAATTAATTATAAGAATTTATAATTTGCCTAAATCACATAAATCCCTCCAAAAATCACTATTTAATTTAATTTTCCAATATTTTCCGAACTATCAGTGTATAATTATACCACATCATTAAAATATTGATAATAATTATTATTTAATTATATAAATTCCCAAAAACAATATTTTATTTTTCTGATGTTACAATGAAGGATCTGGGTGATGCCTCCTACATTCTGGGGATTAAGATCTATAGAGATAGATCTAAACGGATATTGGGATTGTCCCAATCCAGGTACATTGACACCATATTAAAGAAGTTTAGTATGGAAGATTCCAAGCGTGGAAATTTACCCACGATCTCAGGAATCACTCTCTCCAAAGAGATGTCCCCCAAGACTGATTTGGAGAGGGCTCGCATGTAAGGGATACCCTATGCTTCAGCAGTCGGGTCTATCATGTATGCGATATTATGTACCAAACCGGATGTAGCTTACGCACTTAGTGTTGTAAGAAGGTATCAATCGGATCTTGGGGAGAATCACTGGACGGCTGTGAAGAACATTCTTAAGTACTTGAGAGGGACTAAAGAAATGTTCTTGGTGTATGGTAACTGTGAACTCCAGGTGGAGTCCTTTACCGATTCAAGCTTCCAGAGTGATAAGGATGACAGTAAGTCGGTCTCGGGTTTTGTATTCACCCTCAATGGAGGGGCGGTATGTTGGAAGAGTTCCAAGCAAGATACCGTGGCAGACTCGACGATAGAGGTTGAATACATCGCTGCCAACGATGCCGCCAAAGAGGACGTCTGGATGAAGAAGTTCATAACTGAACTTGGTGTTGTTCCATCCATTGAGTATCCAATACCTTTGTATTGTGATAACAATGGATCTGTGGCTTTAGCCAAGGAACCTAGGTCCCATCAGCGATCTATACATATTCTGAGACGGTATCACCTGATCCGGGAGATAGTTGATCGCCGGGAGATCGAGGTCAGGAGAGTTGACACGAAGAATAGCACGGCGGATCCACTCACGAAGGCCATTCCACAGATACAATTTGAGAGACTTTTTAGGATGTTGGGTATAAGATACTACAACAACTGGCCTTAGTGCAAGTGGGAGATTGTTAGTTATATGTATGCTCTAGAGGCCATTATTGTACATGATTGTATATTATAATGGATTCTTGGACGTATATAGAGAGGACTTTCTTGCTTAACATGATAGTATGCTATCTGGTTACTCTTTATCTTAACATGTACACTTGTATTATTATACTGTCTCTCCGTTACATGTTGATAAAGCCCTTAGGATGTGTACTTGACTACCAAGACTATGATGCGGATCATACTAGTGGGGCCAGGGTAGTCCACAAGTTCATCCTTTAATTGTTCCTAGTCGAGGGAGTATCGAGATAGGGCATCGGTATTCCAGAGTAGACTAGTGTGTACATTTCTTGACCCTGTATGGGGCGATGGTTGATTCCACAGCCATTAGTGTTTGACATCAAAGAATGTACACAGGTGATCATTGGAGAATGGGTACACCGAACAAGACTCGCCGAGAACTCGTAAATGGTATTATACCTATCGTCAAATAGCAGTTCTCTGGTGACACTAGTACAGGTTGGTCTGCAGACCCGAGATCGTCATAGAGTCTTGTGTGATTCCTGCTATGCTTTGATTTCCTCCCTACCATGCTCAAGAGTACGTGCAAACAGGTGGATTTTGGGTACAGTCCTGAATCACATGGAGGCAATGAGCGATAGGAGGGGTTTCATCTCTCCCGATATTAGGAGTTGATGTTGCGCCATGCTCGATTGGCTATAACAGGAAGTCCTTGGCCAGGGCTGATGATAAGATTTACTGGTAAGTGTTATCAGTAGTTTCTCGACCCGTTATGAGACTCACATCGGCATGACTTATCAAGTTATTGGGGTCTGACGTTTACCACCCCCAGACTCAATATGCAACATATCAGACGAAGAGACCGGACTGTACGGTAGTGTTACATACTGGATTCACGGGAGTTTGGACAAGCTTGCTTGTTGATATTCTGATCGCTCAATACTTGGGTAGCCATTATGTTGGATATGTATGCCCTAGAGGCCTTCATTGTATAGGATTCTAGGGATATATATGTACAGGACAATCTTGCTTGATATGATAGTATGCTATTTGGTTTGTCTTTATCTTAACCTGTGATGTGTTTTACTTTGTATTTCATATCTTGTATACATGTTGATAAAGCACGTAGAATCTTTTGTCTGACTACCTGCGTTGTGATGGCCATCATACTAGTTGGAGCTGGGTAGTTAATAGGCACATCCTTAAAAGCGTCCCTAGTCGTAGGAGTATCGAGACTGGGCATCGTTAGTCCAGAGTAGACTAGTGTATACATATCTAGACCCTGATGAGGGACGATGGATTGG
The DNA here is from genome assembly GCA_030015575.1 of Agapanthus africanus. NCBI lineage: Eukaryota > Viridiplantae > Streptophyta > Magnoliopsida > Asparagales > Amaryllidaceae > Agapanthus > Agapanthus africanus. The sequence goes on from CM057339.1 coordinate 491,324,290, forward strand.
TCCCGCAACCATTGGTGAGGTGCACCTAAGATTGTATATAGGTGCTCACTGGGAATAAGTACACCGGACAGGACTAGCCGAGAACTGACTAGATGGTATTATACCTAGCGTCAGATAGCAGTTCTCTGGTGACATCAGTGCAGATAGTCTGTCGACCTGAGGTCATCATTTGTCTCGTGTGAGTTCCCACTGTGCTTTGATCATTACCCTACCACGGCTCAAAGGAGTCGTGCAAACAGGTTTTAGTTGAGTACAGTCCGAGCCACATGGAAGCAGTGAGCGACCGTTGGGGAATCGTCTCTCCTGGTATAGGGAGTCGATGTCGCGCAGTGATCGGTTGGTCATTACCATAAGTTCGTGGCCATGGCGGATTGAGAATTACCGGTGGTCGGACCAGTAGATTCTCGGACGGTCTTGAGCCGCACCGACACGACTTGTTTGGTTATTAGGGGTCTGACATTCTCCACCCCCTACACATTACATGCGATAGTCTTAGATGAACAGACCGGACTGCACGAAGATTGTCACGGACAGGCTCGGTAGGGGTTTCGGATGAGTTCGCTCATCGTCCTCCTTTTCGACATGTATCTGGGTTGTCGTTACGTACAGCTAGTGCCACTGACGGACTTATGGTTAAACCCACTGCCAGCGTACTGTCGAATCTTTAGACTCCCAGACAGAGGGTTTCCCTGGATCAGGCAAGACGATGTAAAGGCCGTATAGTCTTACGGCAGGGTTTCGATCACATACTTATACTGGCTATACGTATGATGTTCGGACGGACAATACTAGTGGGCTTTGGTTTAAACCGGATCCTAGTATTGTATTATTGGATTTTTATCGTCTCATTGTATCCGTATTTTTCGGAATACGGATACGGGTATGTATATACGGTGAGGGCATTATTTTAATTTTACAAGAATGAGCTTCTAGAAGGAGACACCTCATTATTGATTTATCCTTTTTTGTAAAAGGATTAATGAGGTGGAAATTGGAGAGACACATGAGGCATGGTTGAAAGTATGGCTCAAACATTTGTTTATTCATTTGGGGTTACTATTCAAGCATGGTTCATTATTTGTGGGATTTAATATTCCATGCTTGAATTATTGACAAATGACTTAAGCCAATTTTCAACCATTTTCCATTAATTCTTTTAGCATTCTCATTTGCTCATTCTCTCTCCTAGGTTTTCTCATCTCCTCCTCCCTCAAGCACATCCCTTCACATGTGTTGTGATTTACTGAGCTTTGAGACAAGTTAGTCTATTGATTACTCTCTACACTACTTAGTAATCTCTTCTAGCAAACTAGATCACTAAGTTACCTCACTTGAGGTTGGAGCTTGACCATAGGCCCTCGGGTGGATCTTTCTTCAACACCAAGGAGACCGGCAACCGAGTTCATTTCAAGCTTCGAAGGAGCCAAACAAAAGAGATCAAGAAGAAACTTGAACCAAGGAGCAAAGAACCATAAGAAGACCCGAAGGACTTGACACGAGGGTATAACACTTTGACCGAGTAGTTAATGCCTTCTTGATGTTTAGTTTAGCTAGTTAAGGTTTAACAAAGATGCTAAGTTGATAAAGTATATGTTGCAAAGCAAACTTGATGTTTGAACAAAAAAAAATCGTTTTTCATGTATTTCGCCTCCCCGCGAACTAGCGGGATGTGCGACATAGACTTACACTGGTATCAGAGCCACTTAAACCTAAACTAGCTTTCTTTGCAAATAATTAGAACCTTGATCGAATGAATTCTCCCCGAAATCAAATCCCATGACCAAGCTTGCTGTCGATTTTTAAACGAGTTCGAAAAATTATTTCAGGTGTCCTAAAATTACTTGTAGGCTTTTTTAAGAACACAGAAGAAATTTGAGCACGAGATCGGACAAAACCGCCGCGGAACCGCCGCGGAACCGCCGCGGAACTCACTGTTTCGCCGCGGATCCGCGGTCGAGTCGTGGCTGAGTCGTGCGAAATTTCTCCTGTGGATCGTTTTATATGGAATATGATTTCTGGAATATTTTGATTTCTGCCCAGAGTTATTTGTGTTCTGGATTGTTCATGGGGTAGATGCAAATTTGTTATTCGATCAAGATTCTAAGTTTTTTGGCTAAACGAGTTTTCTGTGTTTGTATAAATGTGTTTCGAAACGTCCGCTAATTTTTATATGTTGATTGGCGGGGGTTGCACATTTCTGTGACTGTGATGGTTTGTGTAAATGGATTGATTGGATCATCGTGAATGAATAGCCGAGGGATGTGAGAAGAGTGTTTTTCTTTTCTTTCATCCATGTACAATTTGTAAAGTGATGTAATATTATTTTGCGGGGCACATCCGGGTTGAGGTTGTAGCCACCGTTGTATTATTTTCTTTTACTGTTTTTGCTCCTAGGATACCCAAGGTGGGTGCACAAACTACCGGGTTCTTTGAAGTGCCGAGTGGCCTACTCACTTTGTTGAGGGAGGTTGCTTCACTTAGAGAATTTGGCGGGTAGTTTGCCGCACCCGTAGGGGTCTAGGGTGGGGTTTGGCTATTCACTACGACCGTGGAATCCGTGTTTTGTTACAGGCTTAAACGAAGCACGGAATTCCTAGTATATCCAATGTTTCCATCTGTGATCTGGAATGCTTATTATTGCATGAGACGAATGTATATATCTATATATGATATTTAGTATATGTTGCTTATATTTTGCACCCGCGCTAGTCCAGCCCCCGCTCTGTCGTTAGTTAAGTAACCTAACGGGTGATGACGGGGCCCCGTGGCGAATGCGGATGGCATAAGCGTACGTTGTATTTCGTTTCTTTTGCTGCAATGATAAGGTTAATTGATGGTACCGCATTAATTCTAATTAATGCAAGAAAATAAACCTAAAATATGATGTCGTTGGAACAATTATAAAACCACTCGGTTTTCTTCAAAAAGAAATTTTAAAGGCGGACTTAAACAACTCCTTTTCAAAAGCTATCAGGTTCCTTCGACTTTATCAAGTTCAATACGTTAACGGTTTTTTCGCCAGAAAATTAGCCGTAGCCCTCCGTCATTTTAGATAGGTATCTACTAGTATTCATGCTATGTGTTTTGACCTTCGCCAAGGCATAGTGTTTGGTAGGTAGTAGGTGCTTATCTGTGGCATAGATAGATGCATTAATTTAGGACAGGCGTATAACTGTTTTGTCCTTCGTCAAGGGCTTGTACGAATGGGTCTAGGTTAATCTGGATAATGACGGGTAGAACTTGACTTGCGACTTATGATGTTTTGGCCTTCGTCAAGGTTATAAGCGCACGGGACAAAAATCACATCGTGAGTGTCAAACATAAAGGAAACTTGCTAGTGTTGTATACCTTCTTGAGTATGGTGTTTTTGGTAGGCTTCCTTCAAATTCATCACACAATGATAGTTGGGTCCTGATCCTACTGTGAGTATATGCTACTCTTCGGGAAACAATTTCACTTAACAATCAATGCTATAAACCAAGTAGGTGTCTAGAACGGTGTTAGCGGGGCTACGCATCCAGGGAAAAGAGGTTATATAATTAAGGAACTTCGCGAAAGCATTGGAAAACCTCCCTCAAAGTACCGACACTAGCCTGGCTGAAAGGTTAAGTACGTATTGTGACGTGCGATTAATCCTGACTAATTCTGCTTTTAAGGTTTAAAGAAGAATTTGAGTAAACAGTAGGAGCTATCCTGTTTAGATAAACTAAAAACCAATCTAAACTTGCAAGAGCATATGCTGAGTGTTTCTTTTCTCCTCTCCTAATTGCAGCGACCATGACGGGACTTAAGCTCATATTAGATAAAAACAAACTCGCTGGGCCAAACTATAAAGACTGGCTGAGGAATGTCCAAATGGCCCTTACATATGATAAGGTCGCATACGTCCTCACGGCGAAAGCTCCCCCTGTTCCCGGTCCAGCATCCTCGGTCGCAGACATTGAGGTCCGTTAAACCTGGGATCTTGATTGTGCGAAGGCCAAGTGCCTCGTGCTGGCCTTCATAGACAATGAACATCAGAGGCGGCACATAAAGATGGACCTTGCTTCCATCTTCCTCCATACCAAAGAATTATGTAATACCCAGCTTCTTATTATACCAATATTCATATTTTGTTCCCCTCAAAAGTTATTTAGTTTATTATTATTGTTTCTAGAATTCTAAAACCCTTTTATTTTCTACCTGGTAGTCTTCCAAAGAAAAATAAAACCTAATCACACTCTCATTTTCCCTTCACTACTTTTCCCCTAAGCTAGACCAGAACCCGATTACCTATTTCTTTTATAGTTCCCTTTTCCTCAAACCCAACACAAATTTATTTAGAATCAGCAAATAATTTTCCTCAGCTCATATACTATTTTCCAAGCCCATCCATTTAGAACTTAATCTATTTTATTAAAACCCAAAACAAATATTATGTATATTTTTCCGTCTAAAGTCAGCTCCTGAACCCAAACGCTAGTTCTAATTATTAATCCTAAAACCCAGCCCATTCCTTTTTAAATTAAACTCCTTTTTAAACTTTAGCCTGGCCCGTTATCTTTCCCATTCGCTTATAATTCTTTTCATTTTTATTTTTATTTTTGGCCCAAATCCCCAAGCCCAGCACCATTTTCTCAGCCCACCTTCTTTTGTTTAAACCCATTTTTAAATCTCCAATCCCTGGCCCGGCCCACTCTTTTCATCCCTTCACCGCGCCCGCTTCAACTCGAACCCGACCCGCTTCTACACCCACATCTCCCCAACGGCTATAAAATTTTCCCGCCCGTTCCTTCGTTCGCGATCCACTCTTCTCGCCGCACCCCACGCCTGTGCCCACGTCGCCGCTCGCACGCGCCGTGCCCCGCTCGCCACACGCCGTGCCCCGCTCTCGAGCGTTACCCACGACGCGCGCCTCTCTCTCCTCTCATAATTCTCTCCCTCTCCCCCACGTCTTCTCTCTCTCTCTCTCTCTTCTTTCCCTTCCCGTTTCTCCCTCGAACCCACGCTCACGCCAACGCGTCGCGCTCGCCGCCGTCCCCTCACATCGCACGCCTCCACCTCGTCGTCTCCTTCTCGTCTTCACCGTCGACACCATCCCTACACACCCATTCATCGGCCAACCCCATCGAGCTCCTGCCTCCACCTCGAGAAACCGACCACCAACCTCGCCTGCACCCCGACGACGCCGACGAGCTCCCCGTTGCCCCGAGCCGCCTCGTCGACTCGAGCACCACCTCCTCGACCCACCCCTTACAACCGCTGCCTCCTCCCTCCAACCCCACCGTCGGAACCACCCTAAGTCGCGCCAACCGCCGGCCACTCATGTCACCGGCGACACCCCAGTGCCACCTTCGACAACCATCTTCATCATCACCCACCGTTGAACCCATTGCTGCGCAACACCCGAGCTTCACAGCCGAACCCCAACCACCATGCCTGCGAGCCACTGCTGCCATCACCGGAGCGCCGCCGACCGTCGTCGATCCCAACACATCCGGGAGACCCACAGAGCACCTCCCCGCTTCCAACATTCACGAGTCGTCCACGGACAAATCCGACGACGAAACTGAAACGCGGGCCAAAGTCGTGCAAACCAATTCACGCCGCTCGTCGCGCGTCCGTGACGTTACCGTCGCCGTGCATCCCCGAAACGTTTCCAGGTAAGTTCTCTACTTGCTACATGCTACTTTATGATAGTCACAAATTACAATCGTGTATATCCCATGTTTTACTTTTCTGTTAAATATTACGACGCAACTGTTCGATACATGTTCTCATAGGAAATCATCATTTAATTTGACGGAACTCAACTGTATAATCTGGCCCATATGGTTGTGAATCTAGTGTGTGAATTTCGTTCGATAATATGACCGTTAACGACTAAAACGACTACCCCCAAGTTTACTCGTAAAACTGGAATTTTCTTGTACCTGAAAACCGTTAAAATTACCATAAATTATATACATACTGGAATGATGTGTTCGAGGGCTCAAATCGAAGCCGACTCGACGAACTATAACTCTATGCAAGTTTCAAAAATTTTCTGTACTCAAACTGTGTCAATATTTGGATCGGAGTGCGACTCTGGACTGCAGTCCAGAGCGACTCCAGTTGCTGTGTGCTGTTCCGTAATGGGTACCACACTGTTTCCTTAACTCGTAGGTTGCGTAACTCCACTGTTTATTATAGGTGAATCTGTTATCTAGACAACACAAGTGGTTTCATCCCGTTTCGTTATCGTTTGTTATTTAATCTGTAATTTAATAGATGTGGACGTATAACAGTCCCAACAGAATTAGAATTGACATACTAGTATTGAACAGTGTATATCTCCTGATGTACAGACGAGATTGAAGATCCGTCTATTGCGTTGAAAACCTTACTGAAAACCCTAGATTTCATTCAACTGTAGCGTCGCTAAAATCTGATCCCAACAGGGATTAAAATGCGTTGCGAAACGGACTTACGATTCTGAAACCGGATTTCCAGCCGTGAACGCTTAAAATGAAATAGCTATAATTAATGATCCTGGAACCCGATTGGCATGAAACCAAATTCGCTGGATAGATAACTGAACATACTATTCATTCCCCATTCATTGTTTCACTAATCTGTAACCGTATGATTTATGATAAATTATGCAAGTGGTAGATTATTGATTCATGACACCCTAATCATGCTTTACATACTGTTTACGCATCATATCATATACATGTCACTGCATTGATAACCTAGTGATAACGTGCATTACCCAGTGTTAGGTATTATTGATGATTGTGGCAAGTACGTTAGTGTTCGTGTATCAGTGAATAAGTGAAAGTGATACGTACTTGTACACAATCAGTGAACCTTATGATTCTATTGCATTGTCGACGTCTGTGGGACGCGTGTACGTGTGACTATAAGTGGTATGGGACACTTATGGAAACTCTTGCATGGGTGTCATAGATAAGACATCAGACTCTGCCATTTATCTTAGGTATTAGTCGGGACGTGCTTGATGGAGTTCCTGCCTCCAATTCTCGCGCAGACTTGTTACAGACCGACTGGTATTTAGGGTTATGGTTAGCGTTTGATGTAGACCACGGGGTGTGGGGTAGTTTGAGTGTGAGTTCAACAGAATCTCGGGAGTCCCTTGCCGGCTTATATATATGGAGATATATGGAGATTTACAGGGTACATGATTATTACCGTGAGTTACATGTTGGGCCCGTGGTCCCTTGCCCTTGGGTTCTACCCTTGGGTGGAGGACACTCGCGAGTGGTTGACTCTTACACTTGGACTGACGATAGGCTTAGTGACCTGTACAGTGAGACTTAGAGACTGATAGGGATGATAGCATCGATATACATACTTACTGTGTTGACACACATGGCATATCATTTTACTGCTTTTACTGTTCCACTGCATTGATTATTGCATGTTCATACCTTCATTGATTTACTGTTACATACAATTATTATCACTGTTAGAGTTGTCACATGAATATATATATTATATTGCTAATGTATCGCTCTGACGGCCTGAGTATGCATGCTCAGTGTGAGGAGAAGATTTAGCCTGGACCAGGACTAGACGTACATCACGGACATCTTGATTAGCTATCCAGGGTTATAACTTTTGTTTCCCATCAGTTCAGTTCTTTATACTGTTTTGTTCCAGTTACTGCATTTCTCATTACCTGCGCATTATTTACTGATTACCATGTAAGCTAGAAGCCGAAGTGTGACTACGGCAGGATGTTTCCTTGACTGTAGGAGCATGGCTGGCCTTGTCAACCCCTCGTATTCTGTATTTTGGGAAGTGGGGCGTGACATGGTTTAGTTGGTATCAGAGCCAGGTTTTGCTTCGTTTGGGATTCAGTTTTCCGTGTATAGCTTGGCAATCTATGACATCTATCGGTCTAGGTTGTAAACTTGTTATTCTTGATCCATATTCACATCGAGTATTCTGCTATCCATTCGCTAGGGTTTCTGGTGACTTGGCAAAGTTTCGTGGTTGTAATTGTGATCTACATCACGATTACACTACCATACTCTGTTTAAGTGACTTAGAGTCATACAGTTGATTTTCCACTTGTAATGAAATTTCATCACATCTGATACTCTTGAATCTTTGTCCAATCCATATTATAATTTGATTCTTATATCGTTCTCAAAATTATTGTTTCAGGAATCATGTCTTCCAACGACTCTTCCTCTATCTCCACTCCCCAGAATCAGACCGTTGAGATCCTGAGTGTACTGCAAGGTTTAAAGGAATCCCAGGAGTGGACGAACGACTTGTTAACTGAAGGACTGAGAAGGCAGGTGAATCAGGCACCAGCGGGAGTCTCAAATTGTAAAGGGATCCCTGTTAGACGAGGAAAAGAGAAGAAGATGAAGCGCCAGTTTGTTTCCCCGCGACAGAAGCAGCAGAAGACCCAATGTTGTGGGTACTGTAAGAGGCCAGGACACCTTCAGAGGGATTGTCGCCGCGCCCAAGGGAAATGTCTGATTTGCGGATCCAGCGAACATCTTATCAACGGTTGCCCAAAAAGAAAGGAGCTGCAAGGAGGAGACTCGACCACACTCTCCACTTCTGCCAAGTGATGATTATTACGTAGTTTGAACCTCGAGGATAAGGCGGACCCAGCGCAGGATTCAACTCGCGTGACGAGAATGCAGTAGTCTAGCAATCAAAGAAGAATTTTCATGTTTTCTAATTTCAGTAATAATGTTGTCATCCTCTTATAAATATTTCTTTCCATTTGAAATCTTGTATCCGTCGAACTTTTAGTTGAATGTAATAAAACTTGAATCGTAATATATGTATCATTCTCTTGTCCATACTATTCATTATCACAGCATTATTATCCTGATTTTTCAGTTCCTGCCACCGCATATCTTTCTATACTTCGTACACTTAGCTATCTTCTTGATGTATTCCACTATCTAATCATGACTCTTTCTTTTCAGGCCATGGCCCACCCTGGAGTAGCGCCGCATTTGGAAGAGGATGCATAGTCATGCGTTTCCTTAGACCGCACACTGATGAGTTCTGACGATGAGATCAACGGTCCTCAGGTCATTGGCGAAAACAACGATTCCGAAGGCGAAGGAGCAGCCGCCCCAGAGTTTGACATGATAGGCGATTCCGACGAAGAAGAAGGAGAACCTGAAGAGGACCCGATAGAGGAAGATCCCGATGAAGACCCGATAGAAGAAAATCTAGTGGAGGAAAATCCCATGGAAGAGAATCCAGAAGAAGAGAATCACATGGAATCAGACCTCGATAAAGAAGCTCCAGCCGAGGAAGAAGGACCAGAAGATCAAGACCCTGCTGTGGAAGAACTCCCAATGGCGATCCCTGCGAGGCGCTATGGAAATGGACGCCCCTACCTGAGCGCGCGAGCCTACCGCAACCTGCTGAATCTCCACAACCGCGACTGACGGGAATTCTTTTAGATGTTGTTTTATCTGGCCAAATAAATCTGTGTATAGTTTAGGGCCACCTTTCGTTTTTGAGAATGCTTTGTTTAAAATCTTCTGGAATAAAATAAATTGCTGAGTTCTCTAATCTTTCAATCTTCTTAGTTCACTTGATGCTTGATTATTTCTTCTATACATTTATTTTCTTTACCGAGATCAGTCCACCCCTACTCCTTACTTTGTCTTAACCCTCACTGAGATTAACTAGTACCGCACCCGATCTTTTAGAGGTCCACCCTTCATCCTCCGTCTGTGCCTCGTTTGAGATCCTTCTGGGAGGAGAAAATTTTAGTGAAACTTCCGAGTTCGCTAACCCTTCAAATTCTTGATTCATAGGATGTACCGACCGTCATCCTCCCCATACTTTTTCCCTTGTAGTCCTTTGTTGCTCACCCTTACTTTCTGTGCTGACCCGATCCCAATCTCCTTGATCTTCAGCCTAAAGCCGCCACACTCCGACCTTCTGAATAAGCCACACTTCCTTGTAATCATTACCCTAGCTAGCCCTATACCTCTTTGTGTTTTTCCTATTACCCTAAATATATATTTAGGGACTTTATTATTCGAAATTTGGTTTTCATTATATTGTATTTTTCGAAGAGTGCGTGTTATTGACTGCTTAGTTTTACGTATTTTAAAGTACACTACTATTATCCTTATTTTTCAGTAGCGTAACCATACACCGCGCATATTTTGTTTCATATTCCTCATTTTCATTATATGAGTTTTCTAAGTTATTTTAAAACTATTTGATCGATACATTATCCTGAAATGTTTTAACCTACCGACAAATCTTTCACTACTTTATTATCGTTACTTTATTTTCGGGTGTTGTGACTATGTTTACTATTATAGATGATTGTGCCTTATACTCATTATTTCTGCCGTGCTACCTTTGATATACTTATACGTGCATATATTTGAGTTTCGATTTTATCGAGTACGCCTCGAATATCATTGTTTGTTATTGTTGTTATTGCTATTCTCGTATACATGTAGTTGCCCCTATAGTTATTCCTGCATTATACCCACTTAGACCTATTTTTTTGTATGTTGTTCTTATATATTTATACCTTCAAATTTCTTCGTCCACGTTTTTCTAGTAAATCTTCATGTGTTAGTTTGTAATATAATAGCTTTCGCCTATGTTTGTATAACTTATCGTTTATTTTAAATTTCGAGGACGAAATTTTTATAAGGGTGGTATAATGTAATACCCAGCTTCTTATTATACCAATATTCGTATTTTGTTCCCCTCAAAAGTTATTTAGTTTATTATTATTGTTTCTAGAATTCTAAAACCCTTTTATTTTCTACCTGGTAGTCTTCCAAAGAAAAATAAAACCTAATCACACTCTCATTTTCCCTTCACTACTTTTCCCCTAAGCTAGACCAGAACCCGATTACCTATTTCTTTTATAGTTCCCTTTTCCTCAAACCCAACACAAATTTATTTAGAATCAGCAAATAATTTTCCTCAGCTCATATACTATTTTCCAAGCCCATCCTTTTAGAACTTAATCTATTTTATTAAAACCCAAAACAAATATTATGTATATTTTTCCGTCTAAAGTCAGCTCCTGAACCCAAACGCTAGTTCTAATTATTAATCTAAAAACCCAGCCCATTCCTTTTAAAATTAAACTCCTTTTTAAACTTTAGCCTGGCCCGTTATCTTTCCAGTTCGCTTATAATTCTTTTCATTTTTATTTTTATTTTTGGCCCAAATCCCCGAGCCCAGCACCATTTTCTCAGCCCACCTTCTTTTGTTTAAACCCATTTTTAAATCTCCAATCCCTGGCCCGGCACACTCTTTTCATCCCTTCACCGCGCCCGCTTCAACTCTAACCCGACCCGCTTCTACACCCTCATCTCCCCAACGGCTATAAAATTTTCCCGCCCGTTCCTTCGTTCGCGATCCACTCTTCTCGCCGCACCCCACGCCTGCGCCCACGTCGCCGCTCGTCACGCGCCGTGCCCCGCTCGCGAGCGTTACCCACGACGCGCGCCTCTCTCTCCTCTCATAATTCTCTCCCTCTCCTCCACGTCTTCTCTCTCTCTCTCTCTTCTTTCCCTTCCCGTTTCTCCCTCGAACCCACGCTCACGCCAGCGCGTTGCGCTCGCCGCCATCCCCTCACGTCGCACGCCTCCACCTCGTCGTCTCCTTCTCGTCTTCACTGTCGACACCATCCCTACACACCCATTCATCGGCCAACCCCATCGAGCCCCTGCCTCCACCTCGAGAAACCGACCACCAACCTCGCCTGCACCCCGACGACGCCGACGAGCTCCCCATTGCCCCGAGCTACCTCGTCGACTCGAGCACCACCTCCTCGACCCACCCCTTACAACCGCTGCCTCCTCTCTCCAACCCTACCGTCGGAACCACCCTAAGTCGCGCCAACCGCCGGCCACTCACGTCACCGGCGACACCCCAGTGCCACCTTCGACCACCATCTTCATCATCACCCACCGTTGAACCCATTGCTGCGCAACACCCAAGCTTCACAGCCGAACCCCAACCACCAAGCCTGGGAGCCACTGCTGCCATCACCGGAGCGCCGCCGACCGTCGTCGATCCCAGCACACCCGGGAGACCCACAGAGCACCTCCCCGCTTCCAACATTCACGAGTCGTCCCCGGACAAATCCGACGACGAAACTGAAACGCGAGCCAAAGTCGTGCAAACCAATTCACGCCGTTCGTCGCGCGTCCGTGACGTTACCGTCGCCGTGCATCCCCGAAACGTTTCCAGGCAAGTTCTCTACTTGCTACATGCTACTTTATGATAGTCACAAATTACAATCGTGTATATCTCATGTTTTACTTTTCTGTTAAATATTACGACGCAACTGTTCGATACATGTTCTCATAGGAAATCATCATTTAATTTGATGGAACTCAATTGTATAAGCTGTCCCGTATGGTTGTGAATCTAGTGTGTGAATTTCGTTCGATAATATGACCGTTAACGACTAAAACGACTACCCCCAAGTTTACTCGTAAAACTGGAATTTTCTTGTACCTGAAAACCGTTAAAATTATCATAAATTATATACATACTGGAATGATGCGTTCGAGGGATCAAATCGAAGCCGACTCGACGAACTATAACCCTATACAAGTTTCAAATTGTTTCTGTACTCAAACTGTGTCAATATTTGGATCGGAGTGCGACTCTGGACTGCAGTCCAGAGCGACTCCAGTTGTTGTGTGCTGTTCCGTAATGGGTACCACACTGTTTCCTTAACTCGTAGGTTGCGGAACTCTGCTGTTTATTATAGGTGAATCTGTTAGCTAGACAACACAAGTGGTTTCATCCCGTTTCGTTATCGTTTGTTATTTAATCTGTAATTTAATAGATGTGGACGTATAACAGTCCCAACAGAATTAGAATTGACATACTAGTATTGAACAGTGAATATATCGTGACGTACAGACGCGATTGAAGATCCGTCTATTGCGTTGAAAACCTTACTAAAAACCCTAGATTTCATTCAACTGTAGCATCGCTAAAATCTGATCCCAACAGGGATTAAAATGCGTTGCGAAACGGACTTCCGATTCTGAAACCGGATTTCCAGCCATGAACGCTTAAAATGAAATAGCTATAATTAATGATCCTGGAACCCGATTGGCATGAAACCAAATTCGCTGGATAGATAACTGAACATATTATTTATTCCCCGTTCATCGTTTCACTAAACTGTAACCGTATGATTTATGATAAATTATGCAAGTGGTAGATTATTGATTCATGACACCCTAATCATGCTTTACATACTGTTTATGCATCATATCATACACATGTCACTGCATTGATAACCTAGTGATAACGTGCATTACCCAGTGTTAGGTATTAGTGATGATTGTGGCAAGTACGTTAGTGTTCGTGTATCAGTGAATAAGTGAAAGTGATACGTACTTGTACACAATCAGTGAACCTTATGATTCTATTGCATTGTCGACGTCTTTGGGACGCGTGTACGTGTGACTATAAGTGGTATGGGTCACTTATGGAAACTCTTGCATGGGTGTCATAGATAAGACATCAGACTCTTCCATTTATCTTAGGTATTAGTCGGGACGTGCTTGATGGAGGTCCTGCCTCATATTCTCGCGCAGACTAGTCACAGACCGACTGGTATTTAGGGTTATGGTTAGCGTTTGATGTAGACCACGGGGTGTGGGGTAGTTTGAGTGTGAGTTCAACAGAATCTCGGGAGTCCCTTGCCGGCTTATATATATGGAGATATATGGAGATTTACATGGTACATGATTATTACCGTGAGTTACATGTTGGGCCCGTGGTCTCTTGCTCTTGGGTTCTACCCTTGGGTGGAGGACACTCGCGAGTGGTTGACTCTCACACTTGGACTGACGATAGGCTTAGTGACCTGTACAGTGAGACTTAGAGACTGATAGTGATGATAGCATCGATATACATACTTACTGTGTTGACACACGTGGCATATCATTCTACTGCTTTTACTGTTCCACTACATTGATTATTGCATGTTCATACCTTCATTGATTTACTGTTACATACAATTATTATCACTGTTAGAGTTGTCACATGAATATATATATTATATTGCTAATGTATCGCTCTGACGGCCTGAGTATGCATGCTCAGTGTGAGGAGAAGATTTAGCCTGGACCAGGACTAGACGTACATCACGGACATCTTGATTAGCTATCCAGGGTTATACCTTTTGTTTCCCATCAGGTCAGTTCTTTATACTGTTTTGTTCCTGTTACTGGATTTCTCATTACCTGCGCATTATTTACTGATTACCATGTAAGCTAGAAGCCGAAGTGTGACTACGGCAGGATGTTTCCTTGACCGTAGGAGCATGGCTGGCCTTGTCAACCCCTCGTATTCCGTATTTTGGGAAGTGGGGCGTGACAAATTATATGGTGTGCAATCTCGTATCGCAAGATATGAGACCTCGAAGAAGCTTTTTCAAGCGAGGTTGGCCATCGGATCATTTGTCGGGGACCACGGCCTAAAGATGATTTCTCTCATCGAAGATCTCACGGACTTAGGAACCATGTTGGAAAATGAGTTGTACATCGACTTGATCCTCCTGTCCCTTCCCTCCACCTATGCCCAGTTCGTATTGAACTTCAATATGAACAGTTTGGAATTTACACTTCCTGAACTCCTCAACATGCTGAGGATGGCAGAGGGCACCTTGCAAAAGGGCAAGGAAACACCCGCTCTTTTTGTTGGTGGATCTTCTTCTGCTAAATCCAAGGCTAAGGCCAAGGGAAAGAAGAAGAAGGCCCCTACCAAACCGAGGGGAGGTGTACAGAAGGTGGCAAGAAAAGGAAAGGAGAAAATGGAAGGGGCAGCCACAAAGGAAGAATGCTTCTATTGTCGGAAGAAGGGTCATTAGCGGATGGACTGCAGGGCCCTAAAGGTCAAGAATCAGGACACGAAGCAAGTTGTGGATTCGGCTTCAGGTGTGTTCGTGATTGAGAACTGCTTTTCCATAAACTCTACTTTCTGGGTATTAGATACCGGATCAGGATCTCACATCTGTAATTCTTTGCAGGCGCTGAGAAGCCGTAGGGTTTTGAGGAAAGGTGATATGACCCTCAGGGTTAGCAATGGAGCCAGTGTGGACGCAGTTGCAGTAGGGGATTATCACCTTGGATTGGCGAGTGGACATATTTTGATGTTGCATAACTGTTTTTATGTACCCAGTATGGTGTGTAATATTATATCAGTTTCTTTATTATCAAATGAAGGATATAATTTTGCACTTGTAAGCAATGTTATCAACATTCACCTAAATCAGGAAATGGTTGGGTCGGGCACACTTAGCAACGGAATATACATTGTCAATCAACATCATGTTTTCAAAATCCATAACACACTAAAAAGAAAAGCTCCAGAATCAAACCAAGCTTTTCTATGGCATTGTAGACTCGGTCATATCAATGAAACACGAATGACTAAGTTACATAAAGAAGGATACTTAGATCCGTTTGAGTATCAATCATATGCAACTTGTCAATCATGTATTGTTGGAAAGATGACAAAGACTCCGTTCACTGGACACGGAGAAAGAGCCACTGAGCTGCTGGGACTCATACACAGCAATGTGTGTGGGCCGATGTCTACACATGCACGTAGTGGCTATTCCTACTTCATTACTTTCACAGATGATTTCTCTAGGTATGGACATGTATTCTTAATGAAACATAAATCCTAAACCTTTGAGAAATTTCAGGAGTATAAGAATGAAGCAGAAAAGCAAACCGGCAAAAGTATCAAGATGCTACGTTCCAATAGGGGCGGAGAATACTTAAGTGCCGAGTTCCTGGGATACCTAAAAGAGAATGGAATTCTCTCTCAGCTTACTCCTCCATACACACCACAACACAACGGTGTATCAGAAAGACGGAATCGCACCTTACTAGATATAGTGCATTCCATGATGAGTAATGCTGAGTTGTCGCCATCCTTCTGGGGGTATGCACTGGAATCTGCTGCATAACTATTGAACAAGGTTCCTACTAAGTCTGTGCCTACCACTCCATATGAAATGTGGTATGGAAAGAAACCCTGTCTTAAGTATTTAAATATATGGGGTTGTCCTGCCTTTGTCAAAAAGGTGCATCCAGAAAAACTCGAGGCACGTTCAGTACTGTGTAAGTTTGTGGGATACCCCAAAAATTCTAGGGGGTATTATTTCTATCACGCTGAGGAATAAAAGATCTTTGTTTCTCATCATGCCCGCTTCATGGAAACTCAATTTCTTGGAAAAGAGATAAGTGGGAGCACGATAAAGCTGGAAAAAATTCCAGAACCACGTACTATTACAGAAAACTTGGTAGAACCTGAGACTTCAATGGAACAGGACATACCCATGCCGATCCGTAGATCTAGTAGGCCGTCTCATCCGCCCGAGAGATACTACGGTTTTCTCATAGACGGGGATCGAGAGGATTGCATCATCGACGATGATGAGCCAACTAGTTTTCAGCAAGCCATCACGAGTAAAGACTCGGTGAAGTGGCTAGATGCTATGCGAACCGAGATGGAATCCATGTACACAAACAATGTTTGGACTTTGGATTTTTCTCCTGCTGGGGTAAAACCCGTAGGATGCAAATGGATCTTCAAAAAGAAGATTGGTATAGATGGTCAGGTAGAAACCTACAAGGCTAGACTTGTTGCTAAAGGTTTTCGTCAAAGACCAGGATTGGACTATGACAAAACTTTTTCACCGGTGGCTATGCTTAAATCCATTCGGATCCTACTTGCCATTGCTGCCTTCCATGACCATGAGATCTGGAAGAAGGTGTTGGAGATAGTGCCCTCAGAGTCAATTATTGGATCACAGGCACGTGATTGCAATGATTGAGGGGAAGACTTGTCCCAGTAGGACAGTCTTACTCAAGATGATATTATGCTATCTGGTTTATCTTTATCATCGTGTACTGCTTTAGGTGACCTTACGAGTCGCTATTACATGTTGATAGAGCCCCTAGGATTCTTGCTTGACTACCAGCAGTATGAGGGCGATCATATAAGTGAGAGCTGGAGTCTATAAGCACATCCTTAAAAGGTCCCTAGTCGTGGGAGTTTCGAGAGAGGGCATCGATTCTCCAGAGTAGACTAGTGTATACAGTCGAGACCCCGACGAGGGGAGGTGGCCGGTCACACAAGCCACTGGTGTCAGTTGGTTCACCTAAGATGTATACAGGTGCTCATTGGGTTATGAGTACACCGGACAGGACTCACCGGGAACCTGCTAGTTGGGATTATACCAGACGTCAGATAGCAGTTCCCAGGTGACATGTGTACAGGTTAGTTCAACGACCTGAGATCGTAATTTGTCTCGTGTGAGTTCCCACTGTGCTTTGGTTACTACCCTACCACGCTCAAAGGAGACGTGCAAACAGGTTTTAGTTGGGTACAGTCCCGAGCCATATGGAGGCAGTGAGCGCATCTGCAGGGGTTCGTCTTTCCCGGTATTGGGGGTGAGGTCGCGCTGTGTCTAGGAAAGCCAGAACATGAAAAGTCCTTGGCCAAGGCAGGAGATTTGCTGGTAGGTATTCCAGTAGTATCTCAGGGTGTTCTGGGCTACACTCCGACACGACTTGTACCGCTTTTGGGGGTCTGACTTTTACCAACCCCCTAGGCCCGCCATGCGATGCTCATAGATGAACGGACCGGACTGTACGGATATTGTCACTGACAGGCTCAGTAGGGTGTCAGGATGAGTTCGCTCATCGACGCCCCTTTTGGTCAATAGCTGGTGGCCCGTCACGTATGGCTTATACCTCTGACGTGCTAGTGGTTAAATCCACAGCCATAGTATTGACGAGTCTTTAGAGTCCACCACACACTGTTACTTAGGTTTCGGGCGAAACGCTGTAGAGGCCGTATGGAGATATGGCAGGGTTCGATCAAATACGTGCGGTATTGCACGGATCGTGATCGGACGGTTTTTACTAGCCGGCTTTCGTTTAAGCCGGATCCTAGTATAAGATAGTGTAGATTTTGTCTCTTTGCATTTGTATTCAGTGGGAATACGAATGCGGACATCTATATGCAGTCGCGGGGTTTTCCTGTAATTTATTACGGGATCAGTTTTCTGGAGTTGCCAGTTTGCATTCCGTTCCGGCCGGTTTTCTTTTATTCCTTCACGGCCGGACTTTCCGATGGAGGGTGTTATTTGCAAGTTTGCAAATAACACATTGTGGAGGGGTTTCTTGCATATGTGAAGCATCATGAGTGTTCTTTCATCATGAGATTCTTTTTCTTTCTTATCTTTTGCATGATGGAGTTGATTTGGATAAGATATGGTTGTGACCATTTTCATATTAGATTATTCATTTTCTTCTCTTGTATTGGGATTTCTTTTTTCCTCCACCATGATAAGAAGGGCCGGCCACTATTCAAGAGAGAGGGAGAAGCTCATATTTTTGGGTGTGGCATTTTATCTTCATCTCATTCCATGGTAGCAAAAAGACTAGCTCCAAAGCTCATTCTCTTTCTCATTCTCCTCTCAATTCCTCCATCCTCCATGGCTACTAAACCCCAAGAGACAAGTTCATACACTAGCCTACCGCAAACCTTGGACGCGTCGGCTAGCCAGCTTCGCGCCCGAGTTGCCTCGGTCCAGAGGTGGGAGCCCGTATACGAACCCGGCTACGTGGTGCCTTTCCGACGAGCGAGGAGGTGACGGACGGAGATTCCGCGGGAGATTGGAGTGGAGACGAAGACCGAAGGACACGGATCACTTGGTATAGCTTCTCTACTCTTTTCTATTTTGCTAGTAGCTAGGTTAATGGCTCGATCCGGATGAAAAGTGCGCGGTGGTGCCGGTTCAATAGTTTTTGAAAGTTTTTGTTTCCGCGTTTCCGGCGTCGGATCGACGGCCGGGGCGCCGCCGCGGACTTACATTGGTATCAGAGCCATGCCGTTAACCTAACCTAGCTTGCTCTAGTATGTTTAGAACTCGATCGAACAAAAATCCCCAAAAACCGTATTTCGTATGCACATGTGTTCTCTGTCGAAATTTTTTCAGCTCCAAAAATTTTTCAGGTTGTTGCAGAGACATGTGCAGTCAATTATAAGCATTCTGGGAAAATTTGGTGGCGTGATGTCACAATTCCACCGCGGAACCGCGGCCAAACCCACTAATTGGCCGCGGTTCCGCCGCTACTTTGACTTGTCAACGCACCAAATTTTTCCAGTGGGCTTTTGGGTTGGAAATAGGGGTTTTGGGATATTCTTTTTGGGCCCAGAATTTCTGTAAGTGCTACAGTACTGCTTGGGGTCCACTTCGATAAATTTGATCGATCGGATATTTTAAACATGCTAGTTCACAGTATTTACATTATATCTGCGACCGTGAATGTCACTCGATCGGTAAATCCTGTCTAACTGCTATAGCCCGGTTAGACGGATTTGCGAACGTGACATAAACGTTAATGTTCTGTGATTGTGCTGTGTTGTTGCGGATCGGTCGTGGGGGATAGCCTGGTTGCAATATAGTACAGTTTTTTTTATATGTACATTTGATATTGCGGGGGAGCGTCCGACATGTGGACTGCCGTCACTGCCTGTTTGTATTATTCTTTTGGGGCACGACCAGGTTGCGGTCGATGTACCCGTTGTATGTATATTTTACTTTCTGTACTAGGATTACCCCGCGGAGGGGTGCACGGATAGCCGGGTTCTAGAGGGCAACGAGCCCGCATCTCATGGCGTTGAGACAGAGGGGGCTTTACTCTAAAATTGGCGGGCTATTCGCCGCACTCGTAGGGGGTATAGGTTGACCCAGGAGGGGTGCCCAGGTTACCGGATTCCGTGAAGTGTTGGGTGGTCCATTCATGTTGCTGAAGGGGGCTGCCTCGCTTCAGGTTTTGGCGGGTAACTTGTCGCGCCCGTAGGGGTCTATGATTTCATTGCACAGGCTATCCACACGACCAGGGGAACGTCGGGTTTCAGTAGCGGCTCTGTGAAACCCGGGGATCCCAGATATTTATATTGTTCTGTGATGCTGTACATTTCTGTGATGTTGCATTTTTTATCACGCCTTGAGCGAAAATTATATATTATATATATACTAGTAGATGTTGTATATGTTTTGCATCCGCGCTAGTCCAGTCCCCTCTCTGTCGTTAGTTAAGTAACCTAACGGGTGATGACGGGACCCAGTGGCGAATGCGGATGGCATATACGTACATCATTATTTTCGTTCTTTTTGTGGTGTGATCAATTGATGGGACTGTGTTGATTCGGATCAATGCAAGATAAACAAACCTATTCTGATGTTGTTGGAACACTTTTTCAAAAAAGCTGTTATTGCAAGGGCGTTCTCTTTGGTTTTGCACAGTGGTATTCGGTTATGAATATCCAGCTCCTCAGTCGACGAGGCAAGGGCCGAGATCCCTTCACCGGGAGTGACCCCTTGGACAGAAGTTTGCGTCAGGGAAATAACTTTACTATAGCCGATTACTTTTGCTTTGCATCGTGGTATTCAGTTGGAATATCCTGCACCTCATTCTACGGGGAAAGAGCCGAGATCCCTTCACCGGGAGTGACCTCTTTAGCAAAGGTTTTCGTCACTATATTTTTTAAAAGCTATCAGTTCCTTCAACGATATCAAGTTCATTACGTTAAAGGTTTTCGCCAGAAATCATTCATAGCCCTCCGTCTTTTCATATGGATAGTCAATAGTATTCAAGCTGTGTATGTTGGCCAAAGTCAAGGCACAATGTTTGGTAGCTGTTGGGTATTCATATGCAGCATAGATAGATGCGTTGGTTTGGGACAGTCGTACTGCCATTTTGGCCGAAGTCAAGGGCTTGTACGAGTGGGTTCAAATTAACCTGGATAATGACGGGTAGAACTTGACATGTGACTTATGATATGTTGGCCAAAGTCAAGGTCATAAGAGCATGGGGCAAAAATCCACATCGGGAGTTTCAAAAGAACTGAAACTTGCCAGATATGCGCATACCTTCTGGAGTGTGATAACGTGAGCGGATTCCGTCACGTTATCATGCGATGATAGTTGGATCCCGATTCCTACTGATGAGTTGGTTTACTCCTCGGGTGATCCCGGCTAATTCTTCTTTCAGGTTTGGGGAAGAATTTAACGTTACAGTGGGAGGTTTCCAGATTAGATTAATTGATAACCATTCTGATCTAGGTTAGAGTGCACGCTGAGTGTTTCTTTTCTCTCTCTCTATGGCAGCGACCATTGACCCGACCCTAGACTATGACTCAGTGACCAAGTTGACCGAACCTTCTTAACACTGGCTTTTGGATTGTCAAAGTTGCAAACCTCATTGCCACTCCTACTTTTACCCTTTTCTCCAGAACACCCCGTATTACTACGAACGTCCACTTCCATTGGACAAAACCATCGTATGGTTATATACGAACTCGAAGGAATTCGAGGATGGTTTCTGGTTCTCGAGAAAACGAATAGGACTATTCAGTTGTCTTTTCCTTTTACCTTCTCTCAAGTTGCGAGTACTCCTTGGTTTAGGAGATAGTACACCTATTACGCAAATTGGATAGTCTTCTTCCAGACCTTAGGCTGGTGCCGACCGGTAGGGAATGAAGAAAGCCAATTATCCTAAACGGTGTACAGAAGGTATTAAGTTCAGACAAAGCAAGGGATTAGTAAGAGGACAAAGTAAATTGCGACTGCTATTCACGACCTAACCAAGTATTTCTTCGCCAATCCCAAATCACCTTTGTATTTCTCCAGGACACTCCGTATCACTACGAAGATCCCAGTTTATTGGATAATCCATCGTATGGTTATATACGAACTCGAAAGGAACTTGTTCCAGTTCGGGGATGGATCCTGGTTCAGGAGAAATAGGAATAAAGTTCATTCAGGTGTCTTTTATCCTCACCTTCTCTCGTATTGCGAGTGTTCCTAGGATTAGGACAGTACACCCATTATGCTTATTGGATAGTCTTCTTCCAAACCATAGGCTAGTGCCGAACGGTAGGGAAGGAAGAAAACCATTTGGCCTAAAGGGTGTGCAGGAGGTAATGACTAAAGTCATATAAAGGGATTTGGAGAGGTGGCAAAGAATTATACGGTTACAGTCGTGAATCTGGATGATGGAAGAGGCATTACTATGAATACCAGAATACCCCATCGAAACATTTCAATGTTTCAGGTTCACTGTGTACTGTTAAAAGAAAACTGATTTCCCAATTAGACACTTGCTCCAGGGTATGTATTTACCAGGTATGATTCTCACATCTGTATGGTTTTACAGATGATGAGTGGGAGTAAGTTATTGGGAATTAGGTGATCATCCTCATTATATCGGGATCCGTTGTAATTGGTGATATTTGAGGAAGTCACCTGGGTTGTTTGCCGGACGACAAATATTTGGTTTTAAATATCCGTCGTTATGCACCAATTTCAAATTGATATATCTGTACGTCTATTTTTATAGAGTGAGATATACTTTTTGAAATTATGTCTATGACATTTACCTGTATCAGTGCATGGTTAGGTAAGGAGCATTGAACAGCGGTGTAATTCTTCTTAACCATAGTACAGTTTCCAACCTACGACACACAGTGAATGAGTCACTAGACTCAGGGGACTTATACGGAGTATTGTATATTGTCCAGTGTCCATTAGGACAGAGGGGTTGGTCCTCGTACTATATTCGGTTTACTTATAACTTCTCTAGTTCTTAGACATGTGTTTCGTAGAAACACAGGGTCGAAGTTTTGAGAAGTTATAGGTATAAGAATAAAGTAGAGAACCAGATATTGCAAGTATCAGGATTCTTCAAAGTGATCGAAAATGTAGATACTTGTATATGGTATTCAGTTGATAATAATGGTTAAGAGAACTTGCTTCTCTTTCAGGTTACTCATAATTGGAAGCATTCCTAAGTTGAGTAACGCTGATCGGCCTCCTTCCATTTAGTTGACATGCACTGGAGACAGCTGCATGATTTGAATCTGGTTCAATTAAATCAGTGCCTCTGTTTCTATATTGGATATAGAACAGTTCATATCTTGACATTGTTAAGGTACGGGGAGTTGTCCGGCTTATGCTTAAAACCAGACACTGGATGACTCAAGGCATGTTTCTGTAATGGCTGTTTGTGGGTTGACCCGGGCTATGACGAGGGTTGACTTTCTACCATCTGGAAGATCAATAGTGATATTGTTCTTGACTCGCCACAGTTTTAATAAAAATTGATTTTTTCAGAAAACAGTAGTGGGAGTATGGTAGAACTGGAAGTATTCCAGTACCGCAAACGATTATTGAAGATTTGATAAGAACCTAAAGATTCAATCTGGTTTGACATTCCATTGGCCACTCCGCAGATATGGTGGGTAACCTCAGGCACTCGAGAGGTACTTCAGTATGCTCAAGGACGGTGGCAGGGAGGTTCTTGTTTACCCAGACTTACCATTGCTGTTGTTCCAGACTGTGAGACCCGGCAGGAGGATGAGTATAGCGTCGTTCTAAACTACCTTTAGAAGTGTACGTCTATATGACTCTGCCAGAGGGTTGTCGTAGTCAGTGGGAGCTGCGGAAGCATTGGTGGACAGTTAGCTTATGTCTATTTATAGACTAAAGCAGATATAGCGGAGATAGATCTTTTATTTCTGATGTGGCAGTCATAGGTTTGACTTCATCAGAATAGGGGATGGATCTGTTAAGAAGGTAGTAGGGTGTGATGTCCTGGTATTTGATGACATACACAGAGTAGGAAGTGATATTCCTATACTACGATCGGTTATACTTTGGTCGTCACAAAGTGGTTTCTCCACACAGGACTTGGATATTATATCGTACATTCTGGTTACTAGATCTATGGTTTTAGATCTAGATTTAGGTGGTTTCCTAATCAGGATACTTAGACGGCATTCTAAGAGTATTTAGAATGGACGACTCCTGGCATGGTGGTGTACATGCAGGTAATGGAGTCACCCTCTCTAAAGGTGTCTTACAGACTAAAGGGGAGAGGGATGCACATGATTGGCAGATCGCTTGCTTAGGCAATTGAGTCAATCATGAGATGTCAAGTACCACACCAGATGTTGTTCTTGCAGTAGATGCAATAAGTTGATATTAATCCAATCCTGGAGAAACATTCGGAAGCAGTTTTAGAACATAAGTTGATGTTCTAGGGATACGATAACAGCATTCTCCTTCGGGAGACAGTTATCATTCCAGGCTTCCAAGGTGACCTGGATGGCAGAGTGGCTGTCAGGGTTATAGTTTTCCTTCTGAAGGAGGGGCAGAATTTTGGACAGGTGGTCCAGGTGGATACTGAGGGAAGGCATGGCGCAGGATACTGATTAAGTTCAGTTGACGATACAGTCTAAGAAGTTTGGATTTGGAGTTCACTTATGAGCTAGGTCCCATCACACATCCAGACACATTCTAAGACAGGTATTGCTCATTTCGGGAGATGGCTTTCTCTGCGAACTTGAGGTAAAGAGAGACATAGAAAGAAACATCAGAGCGGATCCACTCACTGAGGCTATTCCTCGAACGCAATAGTTTCTCAAACGAGCTTTGTGAGACTGACTAGTAGAGGAGTTGGGTGTTCGGTATCACACGGGCTGTGAGTATGCGACATCGCAATAATTAGCCTTGAGTGCAAGTGGGAGATTGTTGGAGATAGTGCCCTCAGAGTCAATTATTGGATCACAGGTACGTGATTGCAATGATTGAGGGGAGGACCTGTCCCAGTAGGACAGTTTTACTCAAGATGATATTATGCTATCTGGTTTATCTTTATCATCGTGTACTGCTTTAGGTGACCTTACGAGTCGCTATTACATGTTGATAGAGCCCCTAGGATTCTTGCTTGACTACCAGCAGTATGAGGGCGATCATATAAGTGAGAGCTGGAGTCTATAAGCACATCCTTAAAAGGTCCCTAGTGGGAGTTTCGAGACAGGGCATTGATTCTCCAGAGTAGACTAGTGTATACAGTCGAGACCCCGATGAGGGGCGGTGGCCGGTCTCACAAGCCACTGGTGTCAGTTGGTTCACCTAAGATGTATACAGGTGCTCATTGGGTTATGAGTACACCGGACAGGACTCGCCGGGAACCTGCTAGTTGGGATTATACCAGACGTCAGATAGCAGTTCCCTGGTGACATGTGTACAGGTTAGTTCATCGACCTAAGATCGTCATTTGTCTCGTGTGAGTTCCCACTGTGCTTTGATTACTACCCTACCATGCTCAAAGGAGACGTGCAAACAGGTTTTAGTTGGGTACAGTCCCGAGCCATATGGAGGCAGTGAGCGGATCTGCAGGGGTTCGTCTCTCCCGGTATTGGGGGTGAGGTCGCGCTGTGTCTAGGAAAGCCAGAACATGAAAAGTCCTTGGCCAAGGCAGGAGATTTGCTGGTAGGTATTCCAGTAGTATCTCAGGGTGTTCTGGGCTACACTCCGACACGACTTGTACCGCTTTTGGGGGTCTGACTTTTACCAACCCCCTAGGCCCGCCATGCGATGCTCATAGACGAACGGACCGGACTGTATGGATATTGTCACTGACAGGCTTAGTAGGGTGTCAGGATGAGTTCGCTCATCGACGCCCCTTTTGGTCAATAGCTGGTGGCCCGTCACGTATGGCTTATACCTCTGACGTGCTAGTGGTTAAATCCACAGCCATAGTATTGACGAGTGTTTAGAGTCCACCACACACTGTTACTCAGGTTTCGGGCGAAACGCTGTAGAGGCCGTATGGAGATATGGCAGGGTTCGATCAGATACGTGCGGTATTGCACGGATCGTGATCAGACGGTTTTTACTAGCCGGCTTTGGTTTAAGCCGGATCCTAGTATTAGATAGTGTAGATTTTGTCTCTTTGCATTTGTATTCAGTGGGAATACGAATGCGGACATGTATATGCAGTCGCGGGGTTTTCCTGTAATTTATTACGGGATCAGTTTTCTGGAGTTGCCAGTTTGCATTCCGTTCCGGCCGGTTTTCTTTTATTCCTTCACTGCCGGACTTTCCGATGGAGGGTCGCAAATAACATATTGTGGAGGGGTTTCTTGCATATGTGAGGCATCATGAGTGTTCTTTCATCATGAGATTCTTTTTCTTTCTTATCTTTTGCATGATGGAGTTGATTTGGATAAGATATGGTTGTGACCATTTTCATATTAGATTATTCATTTTCTTCTCTTGTATTGGGATTTCTTTTTTCCTCCACCATGATAAGAAGGGTTGGCCACTATTCAAGAGAGAGGGAGAAGCTCATATTTTTAGGTGTGGCATTTTATCTTCATCTCATTCCATGGTAGCAAAAAGACTAGCTCCAAAGCTCATTCTCTTTCTCATTCTCCTCTCAATTCCTCCATCCTCCATGGCTACTAAACCTCAAGAGACAAGTTCATACACTAGCCTACCGCAAACCTTGGACGCGTCGGCTAGCCAACTTCGCGCCCGAGTTGCCTCGGTCCAGAGGTGGGAGCCCATATACGAACCCGGCTACGTGGTGCCTTTCCGACGAGCGAGGAGGTGACGGACGGAGATTCCGCGGGAGATTGGAGTGGAGACGAAGACCGAAGGACACGGATCGCTTGGTATAGCTTCTCTACTCTTTTCTATTTTTCTAGTAGCTAGGTTAATGGCCCGATCCGGGTGAAAAGTGCGCGGTGGTGCCGGTTCAATAGTTTTTGAAAGTTTTTGTTTCCGCGTTTCCGGCGTCGGATCGACGGTCGGGGCGCCGCCGCGGACTTACAGATGGATGTTAAAACCGCCTTTCTAAATGGAAGTTTAGAAGAGTGTGTTTTCATGGATCATCCAGAGGGCTTCGTAGACAGTGGGAGCAGTGGAAAGGTGTGCAAGTTGCTTAAATCTATTTATGGATTAAAGCAGGCATCGTGGAGTTGGAACATATGCTTTGATGAGACGGTCAGAGAATTTGACTTTATCAAAAATGTGGATGAACCCTGTATTTATAAAAAGATTGTAGGGAGAACTGTGGTATTTCTCGTTTTACATGTTGATGACATTCTCCTAATAGGAAATGACGTTATAATGCTACAATCGGCCAAACTGTTCTTGTCACAGAAGTTCTCTATGAAAGACCTGGGTGATGGCTCATACATTCTGGGGATTAAGATCTATCATGACAGATCTCAGACAATGTTGGGACTTTCACAGTCGAGGTACATTGACACCGTACTAAAAAGCTTTAGTATGCAAGATTCTAAGCGAGGCAACTTGCCCACTTGTCACGGAATCACCCTTTCCAAAGACATGCCTCCCAAGACCGATAAGGAGAGGGCTCACATGAGCATAATACCCTACGCTTCGGCGGTAGGGTCTATAATGTATGCGATGTTATGTACCAGACCATATATAGCTTACGCACTTAGCGTGGTAAGCAGGTATCAGTCTGACCCAGGTGAGAAACATTGGATAGTAGTTAAGAATATTCTTAAGTAGCTGAGAAGGACTAAAGAGATGTTCCTGATATACGGTAATAGAGACCTCCAGATCGAGGCTTTTACCGATTCTGGCTTTCAAA
Source organism: Agapanthus africanus (assembly GCA_030015575.1). Taxonomy (NCBI): domain Eukaryota; kingdom Viridiplantae; phylum Streptophyta; class Magnoliopsida; order Asparagales; family Amaryllidaceae; genus Agapanthus; species Agapanthus africanus. The sequence continues at coordinate 491,351,775 of CM057339.1, forward strand.
GTGACAAGGATGACTCTAAATCTGTCTCGGGTTATGTGTTTACCTCAACGGAGGGGCGGTCTGTTGGAAGAGCTCCAAACAGGACATTGGAGCAGACTCGACGATGGAGGCCGAGTACATTGCTGCTTGCGATGCCGCAAAAGAAGCTGTCTGGATCAGAAATTTCATTACTGAACTTCAGGTAGTTGCATCCATTGCTAGTCCAATACCTTTATATTGCGATAAAAATGGAGCCATGGCTTTGGTAAAGGAACCACGTTCCCATCAGAAATTCAGACATATCTTGAGGCGGTATCACTTGATCAGAGAGATCGTGGATCGACAGGAGATCGAGGTACGGAGAGTGGACACAAAAGACAACACGGCAGATCCATTCACCAAAGGACATCCCTCAAGTCTAGTTCGAGAGACTGTTCGAGATGTTGGGCATGCGATACGCCAGCTATTGGGTCAAGTACAGATAGTGGGTACTCATTGCGCTAATTACAGGCATTAGTGCAAGTGGGAGATTGTTTGTTTACGTATGCCTTAGAGGCCTTCACTGTATAGGATGCTAGGGATATATATGTACAGGACAATCTTGCTTGATATGATAGTATGCTATTTGGTTTGTCATTAACTTAACATGTGATGTGTTTTACTTTGTATTTCATATCTTGTATATGTTCTCCGCCGAAAGACGCGAACGGGACGTTGGGATGTCCGGCCTGAATTTCGAGGGCAGATGCTATTTGGTTTTATCCGCCCACCTCTCCGAAGATGCCAAGTTGATTTATGGCACCATGTATCGAAGGTTTAGACGGATGTGGCCGATGTAGCGGACTTCGTCAGATTCCCCCTCATTTTAGGGGTTTTTGATTGTGGGGACGTTCTTCCCTGCAGGCGCAAGCCCCTGCAGTTAATTACGCTACCGCATCGCGGTAACCACTTTCTCCTTCTCCAGATGGTCACTTCCTATCGTGTGTGTTTGTTTTATTTTTGGTTTCCCGTGGATTATATACGAAGACTAATTTATGTTGTCGTCCGTAGGGCGTGGATTAGTCCAAATCCGTATTTTCTTAGATTTAGTTTTTGATTTGGGTTTAAGGATACATTAGTCTCATTTGAGACTAAGATCAACTTAAACGTTTGTTAAGGATACGTTAGTCTAATTTTAAACAAAGATCAACTTAACAGCTTGTTAAGGATACGTTAGTCTAATTTTAGACTAAAATCAACTTAACAGGATCATTTAGATCCAACAAAAGAGTATTTGGGCTCTATTGTTTAGTTTAGGGATATTGCGGTCCATTGTTAGTTTAAGGACATTACGGTCCAAGGTTAAGGACATCATAGTCCATAGGTTTAAGGACCCCACAGTCCGAGGTTAAGGACATCATAGTCTATGGGTTTAAGGACCCCGCAGTCCAAGGTTAAGGACATCATAGTCCATGGGCTTAAGGACCCCACAGTCCATGGAATGTATGGTTGTCAGGACCCGTCACCTCTCTGAAGACGTTGAAGGATTACAACGACAAATATCATAGGAGTGAAGAGATGTACCTTCGAACCAATATTGGTTGGGGGATCTGTAGTTGGATTGATTTAAGGATCGTTAATCTCGTTTGGGATTAAGATCAACTTAAATATTTGTTAAGGATACGTTAGTCTAATTTTAAACTAAGATCTACTTAACAGGATCATTTAGATCCAACAAAAAAGCATTTGGGCTCTGTTGTTTAGTTTTGGGACATTGCGGTCCAAGTTCAGATGCCAACATGGGTTTGGAAATGCACCAGATAGTTATTGGTCATTGGGACCCACCACCTCTCTGAAGACGTTGAAGAATTACAACGACATGCATTAGAGGTGTGAAGAGATGTACCGTTGAACCAAAGTTGATTGAAAGACTCTGGGGTTTTGCTTTGAATGTCATATGAGATGACCAATTTTGGAAGACAAAAGTGTATTTGAGGTTCAGTCAAAAGAAAGGGGTACTACGTCTTGAAAACTTGACTAGCTCAAGCTAAGATTGACTTGGATATAGTGTTAAACACTAGAGTACACTCAGCTATCACGTGCTACCACGTGATGCGCTCAGAATAGTGTTAAACACTAGGGATGCAGCGCCCAAAATAGTGTTAAACACTAAAAAAGAAGCGCTCACATGGGGTCACGTAAGACGCTTGAGTATTGGGACCAAACTTCCTTTATTTTGTTCTCAGAATATACAAGTAAGTGTTAAACACTTATTCTTCACGGCCATCACGTGTGGGCACGTGATGGGTACCCATGCACTGGATATTAAAAGGATTTGCTAGGGGTCACGTGGGAACACGTGAGAGCGCCCATGCATTGGATTTTAATCTTTCAGTTCTTTCCACCTTCTCTTTTTTAAAGAGGTGTTTGTCAGGGGTCACGTAGGAACACGTGAGGCACCCAAAATATGTTCTGCCCTTCTTTATTTTGAGAAGTCTGTTCAAGGGTCACATATTGCCACGTGATCAGGTTGGGTACTTGATCTTTTTACGTGCATGGAGAGATGAATCCTTTGTTTAAGAATTAAATTCTTTTGTAGGGTTAAATCCTAATTTCATTTAGAGGAATTAAATTCTTATGTGCTTTGTGGGACAATAAAATTCTCTGAACTTAGGTCCTCTCCTAGGCTTTAGATCTGCATGGCAGAATCTCCCCGATGAGAATTAAATTCTCAACTTATGGGGAGATCTACTTCTGCAGATCTTCGACCAAAGGAAGAACTAAGTCCTTATTCAGATGAGTTAAACTCTTAGTTTGAGAATTAAATTCTTTTTTTATTTTGTGGGAGCTTATAGGATGATCTCTCACCTAGGATTTCTTTCTTTTCTCAAGAGACCTTCTTTTCTCTCTGGAGAATTAAATTCTCTTTTCTTTTGTATTCTCTCTCTGTTGTTGTATCTCTTCTTCTTCCCCCTTGGCTCCTATTTATAGGAGAAAGAAAAGAATCGGTTTGTTTAGTCAATCTTTCATTGAAAGATTTTGATTGATTTTGTAACCAAGATGATCTTTTAGATCACTCGATGAATTTTATTCACCATTGGATTTTTAATCCAAAAGATATTTTATTTTTTGTTCTTGATAGATTTTAGGAAAATATTTCCTTGTATAGAATCTTTCTATAAATTGGTGATTTTTAATCACCATTGGATTTTTAATCCAACGGTGCTCCACTTTACAAAGCGCAATCTTTTTTGTTTGGAAAGATCTTGAGAAATATATTTCCAATTAAGGTTTTTGTTTCCCTTTTAATTATAATTTAATTCTATTGTTCAGAGGGTTTAAGAGTTTATCACATGTTGGTATATGACCCCACTTGATTAAGCATTTCATTTAGAATTTAATTCAGTGTCTACAGGCTTTGCCTTTAAATGGTCACGTGTTTGCACGTGAGACCTGGTCACGTGTAGGCACGTGACCCCACTAACACAGCATTTCCAATTTGTTTATTTTGTTCTGTGTCTACAGGCTTTGCCTGTAAATGGTCACGTTTCTGCACGTGAGACCTGGTCACGTGTGGGCACGTGACCCCACTAACACAGCATTTCCAATTTGTTTATTTTGTTCTGTGTCAATAAGCTTTGCCTGTAAATGGTCATGTATCTTCACGTGAGGCCTGGTCACGTATGAGCACGTGATGCCTGTTTTTGGAGGATTCTCCCCCTTTTTTGTAAGGGAACGAGTAGCTCTTGGCCGAAAATTTTGGTGGGAACAAATGCCCCCCACTACTTTGCCCACGTAAGCATGTACATGGGTGAAGTAGTGCAAAGTTATGCATGGCCATAGAATTGAGGGCTTAGGAGACAAGTTTAGGGTAGCCTAAGACTTTTTCATCTTTATGAGCCGTAAGGGTCTCAAGAAGGTTTTTTCTCCCTACAAGTCAAGAGGATCTCATAGGTGCATATTCTCCCTAAAAATTGTGAGGATTTCTAAATGTCCATCGCCTCCGTGAGTCGTAAGGATCTTACTCGGGTATTTTTCCTTACGAATCGTGAGGACCCGTAAGTAGCTTCTTTATTTCATTAGCGAATGTGGCTTTGGCAAATGTGGCTTGCAGATGGTCTATCTTGACCTCCTTGTAGAGCAGTAATGGCTTAGGAAACAGGTTCAGATCTGCCGCCTAAGACTTTTCAAGTTTATGAGCCGTGAGGGTCTCATAAAGACTTTTCTCCCTATGAGTCGAGAGGGTCCCGTAGGTGTAATTTCTCCTTAGGAATCGTGAGGATTCCTAAGTGTGCTTTCTCTTGAGAGTTGTAAGGATCTCACAAGAGAATTTTCTTCCTTACAAGTCGAGAAGATTCATAAGTGATTGATGAGTTGACCTGCTCTCGAGTCAAAGCATTGCTTCGACCGAGAGGTCGAGGGTTGACTTTGGCCGTTTTCCACGGGGTCAGAATTGACTTTAGCCATGTTCCACGGGATCAGGGGTTGACTTTGGCCATATGGGGTCAAGATTGACTTTCGCCATACGGGGTCAGGATTGATTCTCGGTTTTCTGTGCACCGCCGAGTCCTGGAACTGGGAACTTTGCCCCGGCTCCGTGATAGTCTCTAGGCTTTCTGTGAACCTTCGAGATTTGGAATTAGGGGCTTTGCCATAGATCCGAGGTTGATTGTCGCGTCCGAATCTTGCAGAGACACTGATTTCTCTACGGGTCGACGCAAATCGAGATGCTCTCGTCAAGGACGCCGATTTCCCTGAATCGAGGTATTTTACCAAGGACACTGAGTTCCTCGGAGTTGAGACGAATCAAGGTATTCCCGCAAAGACACTGACTTCTCTGCGGGTCGACGAGAATCGAGGAGTTTCTCGTCAAGGACGCTGATTTCCCTGAATCAAAGTATTTGCCAAGGATGCTGATTTCCCTGAGGGTTGAGATGAATCGAGGTATTCCTACAAAGACACTGATTTCTCTGCAGGTCGACGCGAATCGAGATGCTCTCGTCAAGGACGCTGATTTCCCTGAATCGAGGTATTTGCCAAGGACGCTGATTTCCTCGAAGTCGAGACGGATCGAGGTATTCCTGCAAAGACACTGATTTCCTTACGGGTCGACTCGAATCAAGATGCTCTTGTCAAGGACGCTGATTTCCCTGAATCGAGGTTTTTTGCCAAGGACACTGATTTCCTCGGAGTTGAGACGAATCGAGGTATTCCCGCGAAGACACTTATTTCATTGCGGGTCGACGCGAGTCAAAATGCTCTCGTCAAGGATGCTAATTTCCCTGAATCGAGCTATTTGCCAAGGACACTGATTTCCTCAGAGTTGAGACGAATCGAGAGATTCCTGCAAAGACACTGATTTCTCTGCGGGTCGACGCGAATCGAGATGCTCTTGTCAAGGACGCTGATTTTCCTGAATCGAGTTTTTTTGCCAAGGACACTGATTTCCTCGGAGTTGAGACGGATCGAGGTATTCCTGCAAAGACACTGATTTCTCTGTGGGTCGACGCGAATCGAGATGCTCTTGTCAAGGACGTTGATTTCCCTGAATCGAGGTATTTTTCCAAGGACACTGATTTCCTCGGAGTTGAGACGAATCGAGGTATTCCTGCAAAGACACTGATTTCTCTGCGGGTCGACGCGAATCGAGATGCTCTCGTCAAGGACGTTGATTTCCCTGAATCGAGGTATTTTGCCAAGGACACTGATTTCTTCAGAGTTGAGACGAATCGAGGTATTCATGCAAAGACACTGATTTCTCTGCGGGTCGACGCGAATCGAGATGCTCTTATCAAGGACGTTGATTTCCCCGGATCGAGGTATTTTACCAAGGACACTGAGTTCCTCGGAGTTGAGACGAATCGAGGTATTCCTGCAAAGACACTGATTTCTCTGCGGGTCGACGCGAATCGAGATGCTCTCGTCAAGGACGTTGATTTCCCTGAATCGAGGTATTTTGCCAAGGACGCTGATTTCCCTGGGGTTGGTTGACTTGTTTCCGAGACGAAGCGTTGATCCGGCGGGGAGGTCATTGGTTGATTCTAGGTTGTCTATGGACCGTAGAGTCTTGGAACTAGGGACTTTGCCGCGGCTCCGTTTTGCTGACGTTCCGTCTGCTGTAATGAGACGAATGTCGAGGTGATCTTTAGGCTGCCTGTGAACCATCGAGATTTGGAACTAGGGACTTTGCCGTGGCTCTGCTTTGCTAACGTTGCATCTACTGTAACGAGACGAATGTCGAGGTGGTCTCTAGGTTGTCTGTGAACCGTCGAGATTTGGAACTAGGGACATTGTCGTGGCTCCAAGATTGATTGTCGCGTCCGAATCCTACTGGGCTGAGGAGGAACGCTGTTGTGGGTCTCCAGACTGTAGATGTGGCCGTCGTGACTTGGAACTAGGGACTCTGCCGTGGCTCCAAGATTGATTGCCGCGTCTGAATCCTGCTGGACTGAGGAGGAACGTTGTTGTGGGTCTCCAGGCTGTAGATGTAGCCGTCGAGACTTGGAACTAGGGACTCTGCCGTCGCTCCGAGATTGATTTTCGCGTCTGAATCCTGCTGGAATGAGGTGGAATGTTGTTGTGGGTCTCCAGGCTGTAGATGTGGCCGTAGAGACTTGGAACTAGGGACTCTGTCGTGGCTCCGAGATTGATTGTCGTGTCTGAATCCCGCTGGACTGAGGAGGAACGCTGTTGTGGGTCTCCAGGCTATAGATGCGGGCATCGAGACTTGGAACTAGGGACTCTGCCATGGCTCCGAGATTGATTGTCGCGTCTGAATCCTGCTGGACTGAGGAGGAACGCTGTTGTGGGTCTCCAGGCTGTAGATGCGGCCGTCGAGACTTAGAACTAGGGACTCTGCCGTAGCTCCGAGATTGATTGTCGTGTCCGAATCCTGCTGGAATGAGGGGGACACTATTGTGGGTCTCCAGGCTGTAGATGTGGCCGTCGAGACTTGGCTCTCTTTCTGATAGAGCCTGGTAGGATAACATGGTTCCCTTTTTGTTTGTGCCCCTGGATCGTATACAGGGATCGATGTGATCTCACCTGTACGGAAAACGTTTCATTATTTTTTTTATTTCTTTCTGCGATGCTCTATCATTTCAGCTTTTATATTGCGAAAGTTGCGATTACCCAATCATTTCGGCTATTTTTCGCGGTGCCCAATCATTTCAGCTGTTTTTTTACTCGCTGTTTTTTATTGCGAGATGCCCAATCATTTCGGCTATTTTGTATGCATATATTTTTACTTGTTGATTTTGTTGCAAGTTGCCCCATCATTTCGGCTATTTCATATGCATTTTTGGCTCGCTGGTTTTTATCGCGAGTGTGGAACTTGGAATCTAGTGCCAATCTTAGCATCAGCATCGCTACGACTGGAATATTTCCAGGAGCGAATCATCATTTGCCGTGAAAGGGCTTGGAATTTGATACTGATTTAGGCATCAGTATTGCTACAACTGGGATATTGCCAGGAGCGAATCATCATTTGCCTTTGTCGGTTCGAACAAAGGTGGCTTAGCAAACAGGGTTAAGATCGTGTCGACTAAGGCTTTTGACTTTATGAGCCGTAAGGGTCTCATAAAGGTGCTTTCTCCCTACGAGTCGTGAGGATCTCGTAGGTGCGTTTTCTCCTTAAAAATCATGAGAATTCTTAAGTGTGTGTTCTCTTATAAGTCGTAAGGATCTTACAAGAGTGTTTTCTCCTTGCAAGTTGAGAGGACCTATAAGTGTTTGTTCACTGTGTGAGCATATCCCTAATCGCTGGTGGGACTTTGTTAGGGAAATGTTTATTCGGGCCCGTGGATTGTATATAAGGGTCAATGTTGAAACACTTGTAGGGCAGTCTGGGAAATGTGATGGCTTAAGAACAGGTTCAGATCCCTGTAGCTTAAGGCTTTTGAATCCTATGAGCCGTGAGGGTCTCAAAGGGGAATTCTCCTTATGAGTCGTGAGGATCTCGTAAGTGTGTTTTCTCCTTAGGAATCGTGAGGATTCCTAAGTGTGTTGCTTCCTTGTGAGTCGTAAGGATCTCACGCTGGTATTTTCTGCTCACCAGGTCGAGAGGACCTTGCAAGTGTCTTTTAACGAGACTAAGCCCTTTAGGGTTTTCACAAAACTCGTCGGTAGCTCTGCTGTTTTTACTCACGGAGCCCTTTCAGGTTTTCATCCGTGCCCATCTCGCTGATGGACGTACCGTTTTTTTTACGAGTCTGCACCCTTTCGGGTTTTCACAAACATCGCCGGTAGTCCTGCTATTTTTACTCACGGCGCCCTTTCAGGTTTTCATCCGTGCCTATTTTGCTTGTGGACATACCATTTTTTTTTCATCCTTGGGATGCTGCGGTCCGTAGTAGTTTATAGACGTCTCGGTCAATTGCAAGTTTTAGGACATTGCGGTCCATCGTTAGTTTAGGGACATTTTGGTCCGTTGTTTATCCTGTATGCACGTGCATTTGTCACGTGACGGGATACATGACGCTGAAGTGTAATACACCCATTTAGGGTGTGATTTGATATGGTTGGAGTGTTTTGTGACCCATCCCTATCATGGCTTCTCCAACTTGACGCCGACGCCTGGCCCCTTCGAATAGGGCCTTTTGTCATTCTCAATCAGCTTTGCTCTTCTGACGGGCTTCGTTCAGTAGCATGTCGGTCATCACGTCTGACAGTTCCAAGGATTTTGGCATTGATCCTGCCCCCAGCTCCTCTACATTATCTTCTGATGCCGAGTGAGCTTCTTTCTTATTTAGCGACGAATGAGAGATCATGTGGCAACTTGCCGCATAATCTTCTAGTTCCTGTGATGAGTTGTCTCCCTCATCATCGTCGCTATCTCCGCCCTCCAGGATATGGTTGAGAAATTCTTAGAGCGTAACCGGAGTTCGCGCCTTTTGGTTGTATTCCTCCAGCGCGTCAATATACTTTTGGAAGTCCGTGCGCTTGTCATCAGGCTTCACGAGCTTCTTCTTCTTTGAAAACTTTGACGGCTGGGCCTGAGCGTTTTGACCATCGCTACCAATTCTCGGCGTCAGGCGCGGTTTTAGCATTCCCTCAATGATCTCAGGCTCTAGCGGGCTTTTCCACCTGATTGCCGGGCATGTATGAAGATCCTTCAGCATTCTTTTCGTCTTGGCTGAAAGAGCGACCTCCCATGGAGCTTATTCTATAAAAGAGCACGATACCCCCGGTGTGTCCACCCTTTTTGGAGTGTGCTGTTGTGGGGGATTCACCTTCTAGTTTTCAGATAGCGCGAACTTTCCCCGTTGGTATTGGTCTTCAACCCAGTTTTTGAAGACGTAGCAGTCTTCAATCGGATGGCCCAATACTCGGTGGTAGGGGCAATACTTGGGATTGTTGACGTCGTTCGGTTGCGGTAGGTGTCTCGACTCCGGTAGAGTAATAAGCCCATTGCGCATTGCCAGTTCAAACAGTTTACTTGTTTTATCCTGGGGAAACGAGTAAGGACGTCTCAACTTGTCATCGAGGGATTGCCGCTTGTTGCTTTGGCGAACAACCGGTCTCGGGCCACTCAGTTGTTGTTGAGCGTTGGCGACGAAGATAGCTTTCCTTTTACCCCTTTCGTTTCGAATCTCCAACTTCGAAGAAGTGGGTCTATGACCCATCTGATCCATTTGGGCCAGCTTATCAATCAAGGTTTGGAAGGTGGTCGGCTTGAAGAACATCATGAATTGGGATATGGTCGCCTGCGGATTGAGGATTCCCACAAACATGCCCACTGCAGGAGCTTCTTCGATGCCCTATTCGCACTTCGACCATAGATTCCGCCACTGTATCGCGTACTGGACCCAAGTTTCTCCCGGCTTCACCCTGGCATTCATCAGCGCCATGATTGGGGTACGCTCGCTAGCACTCGCAAAACATTGGGTGAATAGCAGCTCCATCTCTGCAAATGTCTTGATAGAGTCATTCGGGAGTTCCGAATACCACTCGAATGTTGTCTCCGACAAGCTGCCAACAAACTGGCAAAGCAGTAGTTTATCATCACCTCTAGTATTACCGCACAAGGCTCTAAATTGAGCAACATGTTGGTGCGGGTTTCCCGTCCCCTTATATACATGGAATTTAGGGATCGTATATCCCGACGGGTACTTTATTTGGTCGTTCCAACCCGGATAGGGTCGTCCAGTCTTAACAATTTGCCCAGTCGCTTCATTCGCCTGATGAACTCATATATGCTGAGCGATGTAATCATCCAGGGCGGCTTTTGAGATGGTCTCCTCTTTGGCTGCTGAACAAGCCGGAAGAGAGTTCGATGTCTCCCCTCTGTCATCTTCGAGGACAATCGGAGGGTCTTCAACCGAAGGATCTGGCTATATCATCATCCCGACCATGTCTTGGAAGAGAAGTGCCATTCGTTTAATATTGGCCGCTTGTTCCTCTGCTTCCCTGTCCTTCTTTTCGAGGATTCTACGGAGGAAGTCAGCATCGGTTTCCTGTTCATGACGCTGCTCTGATGACACTTCCGGGATTTCTTTTGGCCTAGTGAGTGCGGCCATTTGCGTTAGCATTTCCTGAAGCTTCTGTTGCTGCTCATGGGCTTTTGTCACGGATCGCGTAAACGGTCGATGACCCGTAGAGATACAGCTATCCTCTTTCCCGGATGCCATATAAATAGTGTGGACCACTATGCCCTCAGACTTAGGGCGTTTGGGTTCAATGGTCTTGCGATTCGTCGCACACTCAGGGATTTTCTCCGGCCCTCTCCTCTTATGGGCGGTCGAAGTTGAGGGGGCCGTTGCAGTGGGCACCCAAGTAGCTGTCGCCTACCGTGGCTTGACAGGGTGGTCCTCTTCTTGCCGACCCTTCATCTTTTTCTGTCGGCGGGGATAGTCTTGATCTATCACGGAGTCTTGGACCTGTCGCCAGACCTTATAAATTTTGGAGGACAGCCGCTGAGGGGGCTGCGCTGGCTTCACCTTTGCAGCGTTCTCCCTAGGTGGAGGAGATCTTTTCAGCACGGCCGTCGGTGAGTTCTTGCGGACCTTCCTTAGTGGTTTAAAGCTGTTCCCAGTTGGAACAGCAGTATCGACTTCTACCATTGGAGCTAGCGGAGTCAATCCAGAAGGGGAATTGCCCCCAGCTTTTCTCACTCGGCGCCAATGGCGACGTCGAGCATGTCATGCGGCCGGGATCACCTCCGCTGTTGGATGAGCTTCTTCTTGCCCCTTACTTTGAGGAGAGATTGTTATTGGCGCTAGCCTGTCGAAGACCGACGTCTGTTGAGAAGGGATAATCAGTCTTGCGAAGGCCAACTTTCGAACAGGGGAAACAGCCTTCATGACTTCGCCTGGAACAGGAGCTGAAACGGCCAATCTTGTGATGACTGACCCCATAGTAGGAGAAATCGCCTTGGTGACTTCAGGATTAGGAATGGCTAACCTCTTAGGGATAACACCTTTAGGAATTGCGGGCTTCTTCATGGGCCCATCTGAGCTTCGGCCCAGTCTGTTGAAAACTGAGGCAATGGAATTGGACGGCCCGTTGAGAGAGGCCGCAGTAGTTGCAAACCGATGAAAGACCGACTTCTTCGGAGCTTCTTGCAATGGTACAGGAGCGCTGAAGCTCGTTGGCGGGAGCATGGTCCCGAAGAACAATCCAGTGGTGGCCTGAATCACCTGTTCCACCGGCATAGCGAAGATGGAAGCCGCTTGGGGCCCTCTGGACGGGACGGAGTGAGAGCTGCAGTTGCAGTTAATGCAGTTTGAAGCCATTGATCTTCTGTTTTCTGCATGGAGAAATATACCAAATCTTAGTACCTCGAATCCATGGGCAACCATGTCAAACCGAGATTCGTTCGCAAAACACGACACATGAAGTGTGGAGTGGAAAGCGGAAAAGGTCCCATCGGGCATGCCAGAATCTGTTCTCCGCCGAAAGACGCGACCGGGACGTTGGGATGTCCGGCCTGAATTTCGAGGTCAGATGCTATTTGGTTTTATCAGTCCACCTCTCCGAAGATGCCAAGTTGATTTATGGCACCATGTATCGAAGGTTTAGACGGATGCGGCCGATGTAGCAGACTTCGTCAGATTCCCCATCATTTGAGGGGGTTTTGATTGTGGGGACGCTCTTCCCTACAGGCGCAAGCCCCTGCAGTTAATTACGCTACCGCATCACGGTAACCACTTTCTCCTTCTTCAGATGGTCACTTCGTGTCGTGTGTGTTTGTTTTAATTTTGGTTGCCCGTGGATTATATACGGAAACTAATTTATGTTGTCATCCGTAGGGCGTGGATTAGTCCAAATCCGTATTTTCATAGATTTGGTTTTTGGTTTGGGTTTAAGGATATGTTAGTCTCATTTGAGACTAAGATCAACTTAAACGTTTGTTAAGGATACGTTAGTCTAATTTTAGACTAAGATCAACTTAACAGCTTGTTAAGGATACGTTAGTCTAATTTTAGACTAAAATCAACTTAACAGGATCATTTAGATCCAGCAAAAGAGTATTTAGGCTCTATTGTTTAGTTTAGGGACATTGCGGTCCATTGTTAGTTTAAGGACATTACGGTCCAAGGTTAAAGACATCATAGTCCATGGGATTAAGGACCCCATAGTCCAAGCTTAAGGACATCATAGTCCATGGATTTAAGGACCCCACAGTCCAAGGTTAAGGACATCATAGTCCATGGGCTTAAGGACCCCACAGTCCATGGAATGTCTGGTTGTCAGGACCCGTCACCTCTCTGAAGACGTTGAAGGATTACAACGACAAATATCAGAGGAGTGAAGAGATGTACCCTCAAACCAATATTGGTTGGGGGATCTGTAGTTGGATTGATTTAAGGATCGTTAATCTCGTTTGGGATTAAGATCAACTTAAATATTATTAAAGATACGTTAGTCTAATTTTAGACTAAGATCTACTTAACAGGATCATTTAGATCCAACAAAGAGCATTTGGGCTCTGTTGTTTAGTTTAGGGACATTGCGGTCCAAGTTCAGATGCCAACATGGGTTTGGAAATGCACCAGATAGTTATTGGTCATTGGGACCCACCACCTCTCTGAAGACGTTGAATAATTACAATGACATGTATTAGAGGTGTGAAGAGATGTACCCTTGAACCAAAGTTGATTGAAAGGCTCTGGGGTTTTGCTTTGAATGCCATATGAGATGACCAATTTTAGAAGACAAAAGAGTATTTGAGGTTCAGTCAAAAGAAAGGGGTACTGCCTCTGGAAAACATGACTAGCTCAAGCTAAGATTGACTTGGATATAGTGTTAAACACTAGAGTACACTCTGCTATCACGTGCTACGACGTGATGCGCTCAGAATAGTGTTAAACACTAGGGATGCAGCGCCCAAAATAGTGTTAAACACTAAAAAAGAAGCACTCACATGGGGTCACGTGAAACGCTTGAGTATTGGGCCCAAATTTTCTTTATTTTGTTCTCAGAATATACAAGTAAGTGTTAAACACTTAGTCTTCACGGCCATCACGTGTGGGCACGTGATGGGTACCCATGCACTGGATATTAAAAGGATTTGCTAGGGGTCATGTGGGAACACGTGAGAGCGCCCATGCATTAGATTTTAATCCTTCAGTTCTTTCCACCTTCTCTTTTTTAAAGAGGTGTTTGTCAAGGGTCATGTGGGAACACGTGAGGCACCCAAAATCTGTTCTGCCCTTCTTTATTTTGAGAAGTCTGTTCAAGGGTCATGTGTTGCTACGTGATCAGGTTGGGTACTTGATCTTTTTACGTGCATGGAGAGATGAATCCTTTGTTTAAGAATTAAATTCTTTTGTAGGGTTAAACCCTAATTTCATTTAGAGGAATTAAATTCCTATGTGCTTTGTGGGAGAATTAAATTCTCTGAACTTGGGTCCTCTCTTATGCTTTAGATCTGCATGGCAGAATCCCCCCGATGAGAATTAAATTCTCAACTTATGGGGAGATCTGCTTCTGCAGATTTTCGACCAAAGGAAGAACTAAGTTCTTATTCAGATGAGTTAAACTCTTAGTTTGAGAATTAAATTCTCTTTTTATTTTGTGGGAGCTTATAGGATGAACTGTCACCTAGGATTTCTTTCTTTTCTCAAGAGACCTTCTTTTCTCTCTGGAGAATTAAATTCTCTTTTCTTTTGTATTCTCTCTCTGTTGTTGTATCTCTTCTTCTCTCCCCTTGGCTCCTATTTATAGGAGAAAGAAAAGAATCTGTTTGTTTAGTCAATCTTTCATTGAAAGATTTTGATTGATTTTGTAACCAACATGATCTTTTAGATCACTCGGTGAATTTTATTCACCATTGGATTTTTAATCCAATAGATATTTTATTTGTTGTTCTTGACAGATTTTAGGAAAATATTTGCTTGTATAGAATCTTTCTATAAATTGGTGATTTTTAATTACCGTTGGATTTTTAATCCAACGGTGCTCCACTTTACAGAGCGCAATCTTTTTTGTTTGGAAAGATCTAGAGAAATATTTTTCCAATTAGGGTTTTTGTTTCCCTTTTAATTTTAATTTAATTCTATTGTTCAGTGGGTTTAAGAGTTTATCACGTGTTGGTATGTGACCCCACTTGATTAAGCATTTCATTTAGAATTTAATTCAGTGTCTACAGGCTTTGCCTTGAAATGGTCACGTGTTTGCACGCGAGACCTGGTCACGTGTGGGCACGTGACCCCACTAACACAGCATTTCCAATTTGTTTATTTTGTTCTGTGTCTATAGGCTTTTCCTGTAAATGGTCACGTGTCTGAACGTGAGACCTGGTCACGTGTGGGCACGTGACCCCACTAACACAGCATTTCCAATTTGTTTATTTTGTTCTGTGTCTATAAGCTTTGTCTGTAAATGTTCATGTATCATCACGTGAGGCCTGGTCACGTGTAAGCACGTGATGCCTGTTTTTTGAGGATTCTCCCCATTTTTTGCAAGGGAACAAGTAGCTCTTGGCCGAAAATTTTGGTGGGAACAGTATACATGTTGATAAAGCCCGTAGGATCTTCTGCCTGACTACCTGCATTGTGATGACAATCATACTAGAGGGAGCTGGGTAGTCAGTAGGCACATCCTTAAAAGCGTCCCTAGTCGTAGGAGTATCGAGACTGGGCATCATTACTCCAGAGTAGAATAGTGTATATATATCTAGACCCTGACGAGGGGCGATGGATGGGTCCCGCAACCATTGGTGAGGTGCACTTAAGATTGTATACAGGTGCTCACTGGGAGTGATTACACCGGATTGGACTCGCCGAGAACTGACAAGATGGTATTATACCTAGCGTCAGATAGCAGTTCTCTGATGACATGAGTTGTAACGTTTTAAAAAAATAAATAAATAAATAAATAAAATCCTTTAAGTCAATTTTCTGATTTTCGGTAAAAAAAACGTATTTTTCGTAAAACATAACCATAATTATTTTTCATTATAAATTTAAAAAGACCTATTTTAATTATGAAATTACTAATAAATGGTGTTTATTTAGTCACTTGTAAATTTTTAGTTTAATTAAATATTTTTCTTAAAGTAATTATTTTAAATATTAACATAAGCTTTATTTATACATTAAATTAGTGTAAATTACAAATTTGAATGGGTTAAATTTGCAAAGGTGAACCATTGCATATTGGAATCAAGTATGTTTCATGAAAAATTCATTTTCAAAATTTGCCATGGTTCTAGACCATTCTAGGTTAAATTGAGTTAGGAAAATAAATAATTTTTATTAATTCATGAAAAGACTTAAATGAGGTGATATTTTGAGAAACCTTCTACACTTTTCTACACACTTGTCTCACTCTCCTCTCCTACCTCCCTGCATAGCCGGCCCTCCTCCCATGGCAGCCCCCCATTTTCCAAATTTAATTTCCCTTCAAAAATCATCATAAATCCAACAAAAATCCAAATAAAAACCCATGAATTCCTAATTTAATTCCTACCCACCATTCTTTGCTCGTTTTAGCTTGGATATTGGAGCAAGAGAGTCACTTTGGGAGGCTAAGATTGCATGGTTAATCTCATGTTATGGAGGTATAATTTTAATCCTATAATTAATTTGTGGTTAGTTACCTTAAATTAGTTAATTAAGTGTCTAATTAAATTTTTTAGTTGGTTCTATTGCTAGATGAAAAATTCAAGAGAGGGTTTCAAAATGAAGTTTGGGTTTTTATTAATTGAGTGGAGTTATAGTAAGTATCTTAACATTTATAGAAGAGAAAAATCTTGCATGGTTGATGTATTATAATTTGTTCATTCAAAATTGTTTAAATTGAACAATTTTGCTAACTAGATTTTTTATGAATTGTATATAGTGGTGAGGTAAAATTCTAATTAAGGTTTTTATTATTAGATTGTGGTTTTAATGAGAATATTTATTAACATGTTACAGGAATGAAAAACCTAATTTGGTTACTAGTTTCAAATTGATAATGGAAATTGTGACAAATATGTTATTTTTTTTGTGCTAACTAGGTTTTAGATATTTCTTAAATAATTGAGATTTAAAATCTAATTATGGTTTCATTACATTATTAACATCATGAATTGTAGTTTAATAAGTTAATTTATGCAAAATCAAGTTTAGTTGTGAAATTGTGAAATTTTGCTTGCAAGGTGTTGAAATTGATAAAATTACAAACTAGAATTTCCAATTTAGTACAAATTAGTGTGAATAAAATATGGTAATGGTTTCTATAATCTAGTTATGTTATTTGATGAATATTATGATGATTAGTTTCATTTAAACAACAAGTTTTGAAGTAAAAATGTAAATTGGCATTTTCAAGGTTTTGCGGAATTTGACGATTTGATCGATTTTAGGGTTTCGATGATTTAAACCAGGTTTTATATTATAAATAATGAGTTTTGAAACTACGAGTTGTTTATTGGTGTTTATCTCGATCAATCGGCGTTTGTACGCCGATATCGAGCGATATTTGGTTCTTTGCATGAGCGGGACATAGGTTTTAACCTATGCGCGTTCCGTGCGTCGTTTTGGTTTTGTCCGTGATTCAGTTTACGATATTATATATGTTTGCGTATAGGTACCCCTCACGTGGACTTCGGACGAGAAAGAAGAGGAGGGCGACATCGTCTTCGGCAGACAAGGACCAGGTGGGTAGATGTATATCTACGGGGGAAGTCGGGTGGATGGCGTTTAGCACCCCCGCAAACGTAGAATAGGAATATTACTTATTGTCATTAGGAAGTCGGACGTGACCTTAGATTCTTGGCGAGTAGGACCCTATTAAAGACTTTAGGTTGGAATAGACGGATTTAGAAGGACTTTACCAGAGGATGAATGTCTTGGAGGGGATTCGTAGGTTTCAGGTAAACACACACACGCACACACAGAAACTTGACTTGGTGTATATGTGTATGTGTATATATATATAGGAATGTGTGTAGGTATATATATATATATATACACAACATGTATATGTGAGATAAGGATGTTATATGATACATGGGGATGGGATAATATAACTGGGCTTGATGCAGTGATCTCTTGGCTATACAGTCGTGTTATGATGTTAGCGGATCGTTGGAAATGAGAAAATGGATATGTATACATAAACGATAATAGGTGATGATGACATTGTGATATACGAGACTCTAGAATAGAACCCGGACTGTAACCTGTGACTTGATTACGATATGATATATGTGTGACCTGATTACGATATGATATATATGTCATGATATTTCTGAGGAATAATTGACGATGTATATGTACGCAGACAATGATATATGATTGATGATATTGGGATGTATGCGATTATAGTACAGTACCTTTGAGCATGACATTATTTGATGATGATATTATACGAATGATGATGTACGTTGGTGATACTTGACCCGTACCCCGATATTGGGATACCGTACGATGGATTTTACCGTACGAAGCATAGATGTGATGATTGATCCGCACTCTTAATTCGAGGAACTCGTACTATGTACGTGACGCTATTGAGGCTAAATCGCCGACTATTAGAGATATGGACTCAGACCTTAGGTGGATTCTTATTTCTTATCGACTAGTTTCTTTAGTTTAGTTCCTCAGGGGGTTAGATAGATACTAGTTTAGGCTTGAGTCATAGAGTTGTAGTTAGACATGTATATTACAAATGAGTGGTTAATACACATCCATCTTTACTTTCAGATCGTAATCATCATGTTGCATGTTCATACAGATGTTTCTTTAGTCAGTATGCAACTCTGCCTGTTAGGACACCAGCACCATTACCGATGATGCACATATTCCACGTACACTTATTTGCCGGCTCACACACATCATCATCGGTAATTGCTATGTCACGTGCACTTTAGAACTTATTATCTTTTATTGATAGAATCAGCTAAAGACTAGATCGATATAATATTGTGATTACTCTCAGGTGTTAGTCTAGACATTGCATTTATTACCTAAATATTTCATGCATTCGCATTTTCACGTTATCATGCAGTATTGTGGGGCTTATGCCGATACTTATTATTTACTTACTCATGATTTTGGGATTTTGGATTTCTATGAGATTTCTGGATTTTGGGGAAAACCGCAAGAATATATACAAAAACTTCTCTCTCTCCTCCTCTCTTTTTAAATTATAAGTTGTGGTTTTCTCGTGATGTATGTGTCGTCCACCATGAGATTTCATGTTTTCTGTTGGATTTCGAGACCCGATTCGAGGAGTGGATGAACCATCTCGGGTACATGGTGGGCCCGGTATGGTACCCCGAGGCAAGAAGATCGAGTTGTAGACGATGAGCCTGGCAGGGGAAGACTACCTACCGGTGATGTCTGGCGCGGAGGATATCCGTAGGATACCGACCGTTGTCGTGAGATTTGATGATATGGGCCGATCCGGACCGACGGAGCCCGAGATATTGAGACTATGAGATATTGAGACTATGAGGTATTGAGATTTGAGATTTACATGTTTTGTGTCGATGCTTGACACGGATTTCCATGGATTTCATCGATGATATTTCAGATTTCTATACAAATTTTACCATGATAAAAGTTAAAGATTTCTTATACAGATATATCCAGATTTCAGGATTGATTGTTTTACATTCATGGTGCATGCATACTCATTCACATGACATATTACTATTTGAGGCACTGACACGAGCACGGATCATTTGCACTTACACGTAGTTTATTACCCTGCCATTACTAGATGACTAGTGATATATTAGTATATTATTATGACCTAGGACAGCGTCGTGCATTCGATTTCTTTTCGCAGATGTCTTCTACTCACGAGTTGGCAACTCACCCCCGTTGTGCCAAATTTTTCTACAGGTTTCGATGTACAGGTTTCCTTGGCAGCTTGCCAGCACACCATTTCATTCCGGGTGATTTGCTTGGTAAGTTGGTTCAGTTGCATCAGAACCGCCGTTGTACCTTATTATTTCATTTGTATCTAGTAAGCTCCATCAACCAGACTTGTATTACTTGGTAGTTTAGAGGACCAGTTGTTTATTTCGACCTTAGAGTCGCGCTTGTATTATTATGGTATCTGGTGGATTTGTTTTCTTTTGAGTTTTGAGCCTCGCCCTTTGGCGTTGTATATTATTGTGCATGGTGTGGTTGTTTCCGCATGTTGGCGTAGAGCTAGCTCCCACTTGGGGATGCCTTTTATTGTTTATATATATTATTCTTGTTTGTACCCGTTTGGGGCCAGTTTTTACAAAGGAGACTCTGCCGAAATTTTTGAGAAAACTTGATGTTACTTTTAAACTTGTTTTCCTATATGTTTTCCTTTACATCTTCTTTTATATGGTTTAGATTTCTGGGCTTCGGCTTACTTAGATTACGTTGCGCCTCTAGACGCTTCGTAATTTAAGTGCCGGTCACATTCCGTACCTTCGGGTCGTGACAAAGTTGGTATCAGAGCGCTAGGTTTAACCTTTGTATAAGTCCAAGGTGACCCTTGGTTGATGGAGTAGGTGACCTAGGTAGAGTGACGTACCGTGGGTATGATCCGTGGCATACTTACGATACGCTACTCTGCTTAAGGAGCCTTAGGATGTACATTCCTTGGCACCGTATTTCATTCGTTCCTTTGATCTATCTTCGTCAATATCGGATGATGTTTCTGTTACCACGGTCGCACGGGCAGAGGGAGCTGCGGCTCGAATGCGATAACCATTAGGGTATCGTTTATTCTTGAGGATTGAAGCATTGTTTAGCGTGCAGATGAAGGGTATTCACATGCCGTCCAGACGAAGTTAAAGGATTCGAACAATTGTCAGAAACCCATTTTCCCAAGTTTAAGGTATTCGGAAGAACATGCAGGTATTTCTATAGACCCTCTAGAAGAATGAAACCCTAACCCGACATAATGACCACGAGAACGCCTTTGAACCTTAGGGTTTACGGCAGTTCCACGGTGCTATTAGTGAGGCTTGGGATTGCCCTTCTACGGCTGGTCCGCAGATGCTGGGGCATGTACTGGATATTTTTAAACTGCGATTGAGTGTTGAGCTCTCGGGAAATTTTAGGATTTTGATAAATCGATCGAAAAGTTTAATGTCGTCCGGATATCAGGTGATGGGATAGATTACGTGGAAGACTCTAGATATGAGTATTGTCGTTGGTAGCGCAGTCAGCACAGCTACGAAGAGACGAGTTCGAATCAGTTGACATCAGAGGAAAGAGACGCACATTGACGATAGTGTTTACGATTGTGATTTGATGATTTGAATTTCATATTTCTGTTGTTTGGATTTTGGTATTTTGAGGATTTTGTGCTACGATTGGTATTTTCTGTGTGTACATTCATTACACTTTATTTGTGTTTCATATATCAGTTGTATTGATGTTGTTTTGTACATACCAGTCACGACCCGAGAATTCGACTCGTGACCGGCACTTAACCACGCAACGTCTACAGGCGCAACTCGGCTAAGTAAGCCGAACCCAGAAATCAAAACCAATAAATAGAGTGATTTAAAACGTTTTGTAAAAAGCAATAGTAAATGTCTGAAAAACTTCCATTTATTTAGTAGAAATCCCTTTTTAGTTCACAAGTTATGAGTTTTATAATTTTGGTAACATTTCCTTTTTTAAAAACATTAGCCCCGCAAGTCGGGTAAAAGTAAGGTGTAGCAGAAATAACAAGTGACATGAATAAAGCATCACAATATGATATACGACGCCGTAGCGAAGAATACACAGTAAAACAAGGACAATATCAAAAAAGATGAGACTGCATAAAGTAAAGTCGGCTCACATGCGAGCTCGACACCAGACATAAAATCATACATATCGTCCTCACAACTGTCTCTAAGTCAATACAGAAGGTAGATGGAGAGTACTAGATACATCAATATACAACTGAAAGATAACAGATACCGTACAAAACCCACCTAAACAGCAAAAGGGCTATCTCTGCTCAAAAGGGGTATCTGTGCCAAAAGATGAGGTAACAGCCAGCCGTGACTACTCCCAAGGGCAACCTGCAAACACTGTGGCACAACGGGGGTGAGTTGCCAACTCGTGAATAGAGATAACATATAAAGGTGATCGCAAGCATGCACATAAAGCGTGGCTCTACTAATGCCAGCAGATGATATCAATGCATGTCAACAGTGGATACAGTAGTAATGCATGTACTCTAACAGGTAAATGCCACAGGATGAGATGTATAGTAATCAATACTGAGTATGGGATAAATAATATCTACATGGACTATGTCAACATGGAAAGCAATAATCGGTGCCTCAAGCTGCACCCAAATCCCACATATACTCAGGCGCCGGCACACCCATCGGCCCTCAAATCCTGTATATCTCGGAGGAATCACGAGTGCCCAACATCGGCACCCAAAACATCATAAAATACCCGTGTCCAGCATCGACACGTAAATCCTCGAACATCGGGCGCCGTCAGTCCGGACCGGCCCCACGGGGTCTGTCTGCGGTATCGGCCCTCGGCCCCGGCAGCACGGATCATCCCGCATCCATCACTCGACTCTGGTCAGTATCCTCCGGACAACTGCCAGGTCCAACCAATCACCGGTAGGTACTCGCCCGCCTCCAGGCTCAATCGGCAAATCCCATCGATCGTCTCGCCGAGGGGAACCATACCGGGCCCACCACGAACCCGCAAACGGAACATCCACTCCTCGAATCGGGTTTCAAGCACACGTCTCAGCACCGAGAAAACGCGTGGTGGACACACCAAAATATCATACCACGAGGTACCGGGTTTTTCAAAATAGCATATCTTTCCTTAAAAATTCCACGGTCCTCAAAACAGAAATCACATGAGAATCCAATACCAATAGTAAAATCCAATGCGAGGTACAATATACATCAATCCATGGTATAGGTATAAGGGGAAAACCGCTTTTTAAAGTAGTTTCATTTCCGGTTTTAAAAGATGTCATGCGGCTCCCAATATACATGTAGGTCATATCAAATCACATATGTGGCGAACTATAGCAATATAAACATGGCAGCTCTATAGTGAGTGTGACATGACAATTACTAACGGTGTGTGTGTAGCATGTAAATAGTGCCCGTGCAACATAAACCGTTAGTAATAGTGCGGTGTTCTATCAGTTCTAAGCAATATATATATCAACACAGCAGAGAATGCAATATGCGATGACAGTCTATGGGGTGCATGCAACATATAGTAAATAAGTCCTATCAGCCCTGACGCATAACGCCATGCGGGCGATATCCCCGTAGATGTGAAATCTACTCACCGTGTCTCGCGCTAAGTGTATCCAACCACTTGCTTGCCCTTCTTTGCGGCGTCCGTCTCACTGGCCTGCGAACCTAGAATCATAAACACATATCACACATATAAGCTCAAATTCGTCAAAAACGCGATATCACGGTCAAACTAGAAACTCGTGTCGCAAACTAATCGCGCGTGTGCGCGATACGCTAAAACGTGTACTCACGCGCCACAAAACTACCCCGACGCGCCGCGATACGCAGAACCCAAACCTACTCACGTATCACGCGTGTCGCGAAGGTTTAGAAAAACGGCAAAACAGGTAACCGGTCCCAGATTTCTCCACAGAACAAATCTTAAAAATATAAATATACCAAAATACCCTACACACAAAAACACACCTACAGAACCCAAAAACCACCAAAATACCCCCTGTCTTGCCGCAAATTGCGGCCAGAATGGCGGTTTTGGCGGCCAAAGGGGGGAGTTAGGGGGTCGGGTTTCACCTGGTGCATCAACTCCACTCCACTACACTACAGTCTTCCCAAAATCATTCTGCACTCACCGGGTCAATAGCAGTTCCAGAAAACTCAGATTTTGCCCAAATACGATATTTGCATCCAATATGAAATCTGGTGGTATTTTAGTGTAATAGGGGTTGGACTAGGTTTACATGGTCACAACAAACCTCAAGCATCCTACTGGAACTAATCTACACCTCATTAGCACAAAGTTCACACTAAACACCCCATATCGCACTAAAACACACAAAAATCCATAAACCGATGCAAAACTACACAATCTAAGCTAACTAGGGAATCAAGTTAGGAAATATACCTCACTCTCGACCCTAGGGAGCTGCAGGAAGAAGAAGAAGTGAAGGGAAGAGGCTGTGGTTGCTGCTGCTGTGCTTGTTGTTCCCTATTGCTGCTGCTACTGTTCCCTACTGCTGATGCTGCCTCTTGCTGCTGCTGTTTCCATGCTGCTGCTGCTGCTGGGATTTTCTTCAGTTGCTTGTTTCTGCTGCTGGTGCTGGAATGAGGTAAGTGTGTGTGTGAGTGTTTGTGAGGGAATGGCAAAGGAATGGGGGCAACACTCAAGTCTAAGGTCAACCCTCCTCTCTCTCTCCACAACATGGCCAAGCATGGCTGAGCCATGCCTCTCTCTCTCTCTCATGCCAACTCAACACAATTAAAATTAAAACAAAAGACTTAATTCTAATATTAACCTACCATGGTAAAATTATGGTATTATCACATTTCAAAAACCCTAGCTTACATGCACAAGTGTGTGCAAGCCTAGGAAAATTTTGGAAAAATATTTAAAACACAATTTGGTAAACTTTTTATAAAAAAATCATTATTTAATTATAATTGTTCACTAACCCTTATCCTAAGGTGTTACAACCCAGTGCACTCGATTTGGTTTTATACGTTTTGAGATATTGATTCAATTTCGTGCATATGGGTTACACATGATTTTGACATATGCTTCGACCTAGTTTTCATGCATTTTCGTACTGTGATTTTGATTTTGATATTCGGTGTATGTTTTCATGCACCATGTGCACTTGATTTAGATTCTTGCGCACACTTGGTGCACTTGATGCGATTTTGTGGACACCGGATGCACTAAATCGGGGTTTGTGCAGATTAGATGCACCTGATATTAGTGTCGTGCACGCCCGTTGCACTTGACAGATATTTTTGGTGCACACCCGTTGCACTCAGTTTTGTTTCTGTGCGTATTCGTGGCATCTGTATTTGGTTTCAATTTCAGTGCGCACCGGACGCACATGATATTTTTATGATATGATTAGGAATGATTTCATTATGAGCAGTATGTTTTTTTTAGTCATTGATATTTCATTTAGTAACCAGACAGGACGTGTATGTTAAATAAAAGATATATATGTATAGCTATTTTTTTTTAAAATAAACGTCCGCTACTTATGTCGTGACACGCGTATAGCACGGCGATTTTAAAAAGGGGTTTTTTGTGTGTTTCTTTATTAAGATGTTTAGCCGATTTTACTACGATGCGCACTATATATAAGTTATAGTTTTGAAGTATATAATGTTGGTTTTCGTATTGGGTTTTGATATTTTATTTTCACCCTAACACCGATGATTGCGTTATGCTTGACGGAGAAAATTTTAGTTATGTATTGATGATTTCGGAGCCCCGACGATTTGAGTGTTTTGGCTGAATGTTTTAGTAATTGGGGGGAGTTTTAATTTAAAATCGGGGACCGAATTTCTTAAAGGGGGGAAGATTGTAACGTTTTAAATAAAGAAATAAAATCCTTTAAGTGAATTTTCTGATTTTCGGTAAAATAAAACGTATTTTTCGTAAAACTTAACCATAATTATTTTTCATTATAAATTTAAAAATACCTATTTTAATTATGTAATTACTAGTAAATGGTCTTTATTTAGTCACTTGTAAATTTTTAGTTTAATTAAATATTTTTCCTAAAGTAATTATTTTAAATATTAACATAAGCTTTATTTATACATTAAATTAGTGTAAATTACAAATTTGAATGGGTTAAATTTGCAAAGGTGAACCATTGCATATTGGAATCAAGTATGTTTCATGCAAAATTCATTTTCAAAATTTTCCTTGGTTCTAGACCATTCTAGGTTAAATTGAGTTAGGAAAATAAATAATTTTTATTAATTCATGAAAAGACTTAAATGAGGTGATATTTTGAGAAACCTTCTACACTTTTCTACACACTTTTCTCACTCTCCTCTCCTACCTCCCTCCATGGCCGGCCCTCCTCCCATGGAAGCCCCCCATTTTCCAAATTTAATTTCCCTTCAAAAATCATCAAAAATCCTACAAAAATCCAAATAAAAACCCACGAATTCCTAATTTAATTCCTACCCACCATTCTTTGCTCGTTTTAGCTTGGATATTGGAGCAAGAGAGTCACTTTGGGAGGCTAAGATTGCAAGGTTAATCTCATGTTATGGAGGTATAATTTTAATCCTATAATTAATTTGTGGTTAGTTACCTTAAATTAGTTAATTAAGTGTTTAATTAAATTTTTTAGTTGGTTCTATTGCTAGATGAAAAATTCAAGAGAGGGTTTCAAAATGAAGTTTGGGTTTTTATTAATTGAGTGGGGTTATAGTAAGTAGATTAACATTTTTAGAAGAGAAAAATCTTGCATGGTTGATGTATTATAATTTGTTCATTCAAAATTGTCTAAATTGAACAATTTTGCTAACTAGTTTTTTTTATAAATTATATATAGTGGTGAGGTAAAATTCTAATTAAGGTTTTTATTATTAGATTGTGGTTTTAATGAGAATATTAACATGTTACAGGAATGAAAAACCTAATTTGGTTACTAGTTTCAAATTGATAATGGAAATTGTGACAAATATGTTATTTTTTTGTGCTAACTAGGTTTTAGATATTTCTTAAATAATTGAGATTTAAAATCTAATTATGGTTTCATTACATTATTAACATCATAAATGTTAGTTTAATAAGTTAATTTATGCAAAATCAAGTTTAGTTGTGAAATTGTGAAATTTTGCTTGCAAGGTGTTGAAATTGATAAAATTACAAACTAGAATTTCCAATTTAGTACAAATTAGTGTGAATAAAATATGGTAATGGTTTATATAATCTAGTTATTTTATTTAATGAATATTATGATGATTAGTTTCATTTAAACAACAAGTTTTGAAGTAAAAAGGTAAATTGGCATTTTCAAGGTTTTGCGGAATTTGACGATTTGATCGATTTTAGGGTTTCGATGATTTAAACCAGGTTTTATATTATAAATAATGAGTTTTGAAACTACGAGTTGTTTATTGGTGTTTATCTCGATCAATCGGCGTTTGTACGCCGATATCGAGCGATATTTGGTTCTTTGCATGAGCGGGACATAGGTTTTTACCTATGCGCGTTCCGTGCGTCGTTTTGGTTTTGACCGTGATTCAGTTTATGATATTATATATGTTTGCGTATAGGTACCCCTCACGTGGACTTCGGACGAGGAAGAAGAGGAGGGCGACATCGTCTTCGGCAGACAAGGACCAGGTGAGTAGATGTATATCTACGGGGGAAGTAGGGTGGATGGCGTTTAGCACCCCCGCAAACGTAGAATAGGAATATTACTTATTGTCATTAGGAAGTCGGACGTGACCTTAGATTCTTGACGAGTAGGACCCTATTAAATACTTTAGGTTGGACTAGACGGATTTTGAAGGACTTTACCAGAGGATGAATGTCTTGGAGGAGATTCGTAGGTTTCAGGTAGACACACACACGCACACACAGAAACTTGACTTTGTGTATATATGTATGTGTATATATATAGGAATGTGTGTAGGTATATATATATATACACAACATGTATATGTTAGATAAGGATGTTATATGATACATGGGGATGAGACAATATAACTGGGCTTGATGCCGTGATCTCTTGGCTATACAATCGTGTTATGATGTTAGCGGATCGTTGGAAATGAGAAAATGGATATGTATACATAAACGATAATAGGTGATGATGACATTGTGATATACGAGACTCTAGAATAGAACCCGGACTGTAACCTGTGACTTGAGTACGATATGATATATGTGTGACCTGATTACGATATGATATATATGTCATGATATTTCTGAGGAATAATTGACGATGTATATGTACGCAGACAATGATGTATGAATGTTGATATTGGGATGTATGCGATTACAGTACAATACCTTTGAGCATGACATTATTTGATGATGATATTATACGAATGATGATGTACGTAGGTGATACTTGACCCGTACCCCGATATTGGGATACCATACGATGGATTTTACCGTACGAGGCATAAATGTGATGATTGATCCGCACTCTTGATTCGAGAAACTCGTACTACGTACGTGACGCTATTGAGGCTGGATCGCCGACTATTAGAGATATGGACTCAGACCTTAGGTGGATTCTTATTTCTTATCGACTAGTTTCTTTAGTTTAGTTCTTTAGGGGGTTAGATAGATACTAGTTTAGGCTTGAGTCATATAGTTGTAGTTAGACATGTATATTACAAATGAGTGGTTAATACACATCCATTTTTGCTTTCAGATCGTAATCATCATGTTGCATGTTCATACATATGTTTCTTTAGTCAGTATGCAACTTTGCCTGTTAGGACACCGGCACCATTACCGATGATGCGCATATTCCATGTACACTTATTTGCCGGCTCACACACATCATCATCGGAAATTGCTATGTCACGTGCACTTTAGAACATATTATCTTTTATTGATAGAATCAGCTAAAGACTAGATCGATATAATATTGTGATTACTCTCAGGTGTTAGTCTAGACTTTGCATTTATTACCTAGACATTTCATGCATTCACATTTTCACGTTATCATGCAGTATTGTGGGGCTTATGCCGATACTTATTATTTACTTACTCATGATTTTAGGATTTTGGATTTCTATGAGATTTCTGGATTTTGGGGAAAACCGCAAGAATATATATAAAAACTTCTCTCTCTCCTCCTCTCTTTTTAAATTATAAGTTGCGGTTTTCTCGTGATGTATGTGTCGTCTACCATGAGATTTCATGTTTTTTGTTGGATTTTGAGACCCGATTCGAGGAGTGGATGAACCGTCTCGGGTACATGGTGGGCCCGGTATGGTACCCCGGGGCAAGAAGATCGAGTTGTAGACGATGAGCCTGGCAGGGGAAGACTACCTACCGGTGATGTCTGGCGCGGCGGATATCCGGAGGATACCGACCGTTGTCGTGAGATTTGATGATATGGGCCGATCCGGACTGACGGAGCCCGAGATATTGAGACTATGAGATATTGAGACTATGTGGTATTGAGATTTGAGATTTACATGTTTTGTGTCGATGCTTGACACGGATTTCCATGGATTTCATCGATGATATTTCAGATTTCTATACAAATTTTACCATGATAAAAGTTAAAGATTTCTTATACAGATATATCTAGATTTCAGGATTGATTGTTTTACATTCATGGTGCATGCATACTCATTCACATGACATATTACTATTTGAGGCACTGACACGAGCATGGAGCATTTGCACTTACGCGTAGTTTATTACCCTGCCATTACTAGATGACTAGTGATATATTAGTATATTATTATGACCTAGGACAGCGTCGTGCATTCGATTTCTTTTCGCAGATGTTTTCTACTCACGAGTTGTCAACTCACCCCCGTTGTGCCAAATTTTTCTACAGGTTTCGATGTACTGGTTTTTTTTGCAACTTGCCGGCACACCATTTCATTCTGGGTGATTTGCTTGGTAGGTTGGTTCACTTGCATCAGAACCACCGTTGTACCTTATTATTTCATTTGTATCTAGTAAGCTCCATCAACCAGACTTGTATTACTTGGTAATTTAGAGGACCAGTTGTTTATTTCGACGTTAGAGTCGCGCTTGTATTATTATGGCATCTGGTGGATTTGTTTTCTTTTGAGTTTTGAGCCTCGCCCTTTGGCGTTGTATATTATTGTGCATGGTGTGGTTGTTTCCGCATGTTGGCGTAGAGCTAGCTCCCACTTGGGGATGCCTTTTATTGTTTATATATATTATTCTTGTTTATAACCGTTTAGGGCCAGTTTTTACAAAGGAGACTCTGCCGAATTTTTTGAGAAAATTTGATGTACTTGTTTTCCTATATGTTTTCCTTTACATCTTCTTTTATATGGTTTAGATTTCTGGGCTTCGGCTTACTTAGATTACGTTACGCCTCTAGACGCTTCGTAATTTAAGTGTCGTTTACGTTCCGTACCTTCGGGTCATGACATGAGTGCAGATAGTTTGTCGACCTGAGGTCGTCATTTGTCTTGTGTGAGTTCCCACTGTGCTTTGATTATTACCCTACCACGGCTCAAAGGAGTCGTGCAAACAGGTTTTAGTTGGGTACAGTCCCGAGCCACATGGAGGCAGTAAGTGACTGTTGGGGATTCGTTTCTCCCGATATAGTGATTCAATATCGCGCAGTGATCGTTTGGTCATTGCCATAAGTCCGTGGCCAGGGCGAATTGAGAATTACTGGTGGTCGGACCAGTAGATTCTCGGATGGTCTTGAGCCTCTCCGACATGACTTGTTTGGTTATTAGGGGTCTGACATTCTTCACCCCCATAGACTTTACATACGATAGTCTCAGACGAACAGACCGGACTGCACGGATATTGTTACGGACATGCTCGGTAGGGGTTTCGGATGAGTTCGCTCGTCGGCCTCCTTTTCGACATGTACCTGGGTTGCCGTTACGTACAGTTAGTGCCACTGACAGACTTGTGGTTAAACCCACTGCCAGCGTACTGTCGAGTCTTTAGAGTTCCACACAGAGGGTTTCTCTGAATCAGGCAAAACGATGTAGAGGTCGTATGGTCTTACGGAAGGGTTTCGATCACATACGTATACTGGCTATACGTATGATGTTCGGACGGACAATACTAGTGGGCTTTGGTTTAAGCTGGATCCTAGTATTGTATTATTGGATTTTTATCGTCTCAGTGTATCCGTATTTTTCAGAATACGGATACGGGTATGTATATACGGTGAGGGCATTCTTGACAAGTACCGCTGGTACCGCTGATGGCTTGTGGGTGACCGATATAATCATTACCTACTGCTTGCATATTGACGAGTCTTTAGAGTCCTACACAGAGGTTTCCTAGCTCAAACGAAATGAAGTAGGGCATATATGTGATATGTGTAGGACCGAGATTGATACGTGTATGTGATACGGTATTTTAATCTCGCGATATAGGTTATATATGATATAACCGGATTATTGAATCAAGTGTTGATTCAATAATTTGTTATATGTATATTTGATATACATATAAATGATATTAGTCGGTTGTATGTGATATAGCATTATTAAATCAAGTGTTGATTTAATAATTTAATATATAATTATATATTTGATATATTAATATATATTAACTAATATTAGCTCACTTAAGAATTTCTTTTCTACAAATATATATAAATATATATATTAATGTATTTATTATTGTCCCATTCTAGATGATACATTGGACATGGGTGTATGAAACTCATACCAAACTAAAGATAATTTGGATGATTAATTATTAAGGGAAAAAACAAAATTAGGTGGAAATTAGCATGGCTAAAGATACTTGTGGAAGCATGTAAAACCCTTGACTTAGTCCACTAATTTTATTTTACTCTAGATATTTATTAACCCAACCATTATCTTTAGCCATGGTTAAGTCTCTACAAATATCAATTGAGATATTTTTACACCATGGTTCATCACTTGATCATCTTCTTCATCTCATTTTCTTTTTATAGATTTTGATGAGTTGAAGAAAGAAAGAGAAAAAAATAATTCTAAAGTGAGCAAAATTCCTACTTCATCAATCTATACCAAACTAGCCATTTAGTATAGGGTGTTTGCTTCACTAATTCCTCAATTAGTGAAGAGGTAGCTTGAGTTAGAGATTTCTCGAGGTAGATCATCTTCGGCCTCGAAGATCCTTAAGCAAGCTTGTTCCTTTCGCCTAGTGGAGCCAAAGAAGAGCTCGGGGGACCACTACTTAGAGCAAAGGGACTACTACATGGAGCTTTAGAAGTGAAGGACCGGTCTTCAAAGGTTGTATTCCTATTTCACTTAGTGTAAAGTTTGTTTACATGCTTTATAAAACCCTAATTCTCTAGTTCGATTCTAGGTTAGTGTTCCTTAGCACTCTAGATTTTTTAAATTGCACACTTGATGCTTCCTAAAATCTAGTGGTGGTGCTAAGAAACTCCAACACTTTTTGCTTTGCATAGCGGTATTCGGTCATGAATATCCAGCACTTCATTCGACAAGACAAGAGCCAAATCCCTTTATGGGGAGTGACCTCTTGGGCAAAAGTCTGCGTCATTGTAATAACTTCACTGTCACGACCCGAAATGGCACGTGACTGGCACTTGAATCATGTGAAGTCTATAGGAGCCTACCTAATTCAAGTAAGCCAAAAGCCCAAAAATCTAAACCATTTTAAAGAGAAAGTGAAGGAAAACTTGTTTTAAAGCAAGTGGTTTTAATAAAATAAGTGGCATTAAACATTTTAAAGCAACATCATATTTTCCCGAAAATTTCGGCAGAGTCTCCTTTGTAAATACTGGCCCCAAACG
This sequence comes from Agapanthus africanus, assembly GCA_030015575.1. Taxonomy (NCBI): domain Eukaryota; kingdom Viridiplantae; phylum Streptophyta; class Magnoliopsida; order Asparagales; family Amaryllidaceae; genus Agapanthus; species Agapanthus africanus. The sequence continues at coordinate 491,383,575 of CM057339.1, forward strand.
GGTACAAACATGCACGATATACATAATGAATAAAGGCATCCCCAAGCGGAAGCTAGCTCTTCGCCAATTGGCAGACACAACCATGAAAGCAATATAATATACAACGCTGAAAGGCGAGGATCAAAACTCATCAAGAAAAGCAATATTCTCAGAAAACCAGAGAAAAACCATAATAATACAGGCGCACGACTCTAAGGTCAAAAGAATAAACACTGGTCTTCTAAGTCTATCAAATATACAAGTCTGGTTGATGGAGTTTACTAGATAAGACAGAATATAATGAAATACAATGGTGGTCACGATGCGAGTGAACGCACCTACCAAAGAAATCACCCGGAAGGAACTAGTGTGCCGGCAAGACGCAACGAAACCTGTACAACAAAACCTGCAAGAACTGTGGCACAACGGGGGTGAGTTTCCAACTCGTGAGTAGAAAACACCACCGAGCAGAAATCGCATGTATGACTCTATCCTAGATCATACGATAGTAATATCCTCAAAATAATATAGCCTGAAGCATAAAATAATGGCAAGGGTGAACATCTATACATAAGTGTAATACCAAGTGCTCGTGTCAGTGTCTCAGGTAACCACATATCATATATATGATGTATGAATGCGTGAAAACAGAATACATGTAAATGAGAAAACTGTTTTCTTATCTCAATGAGATTTCTGTAATAAACCGAAATATCATCAATGAAATCAACAGAGAATCTGTGTCAAGCATCGACACAAAACATATACCCAATATCTCAATATCTCGGGCTCCGGCAATCCGGACTGGTCCATATCATAAAATATCAATATCACTGTGTCTCAATATCTCGGGCTCTGGCAATCCGGACTGGCCCCGCGCTCCGGCAATCCAGACTGGCCCAAATCATCATATCTCACGACTACGTCGGTATCCTCCGGATATCCGCCGCGTCATAAATAAACAGTCGGTAGCGCTCCTCTGCCAGGCTCAACGCCATCATCTGCGACCATCTTGTCCCGAGGTACCGCACCGGGTCCACCATACACCCGCAGACGGTTCATCCTCTTTCTCGAATCGGGTGTATGATATCGCTCAAGAGTTGAGAAAACTCATGGTGGACATATCTCACATCTTATCATGAGAAAACCGCATTTTTCTATTTTTTAGAAATGATAATCAGTTATAAAATCCTTGCGGTTTCTCCAAATCCAGAAATATCATGGAAAATCCAAATTCCAAACTTCAAAGAAAATAGCAGTGAAATACCGGCGTAAAGCCCCATAATATTTCATAACAATGAATATAAATATGCATGCACGAAGTGTCTAAGTAAGAAATGCGATATCAAACTAGCATATGAAAGCAAACGTACTAGTACTAAGTCGAATCTACCAGCTAGCAATTATACAATGAAGTAGTGTTTTCTAATGTGTACGTGACATGAAAATTACCGATGATGATGCGTGTGAGCCGGCAATAAGGTGTACATGGAACATACGCATCATCGGTAATGGTGCTGGTATCCTGACAGCAGGGTTTCATAATAACTACGAGAACACATTTAAGCATGCAATGCGGTGCGAATAGAAAGAATATACTGAAAATGAATAGTAAACGCAACAATAAGGCTAAACATATACATATATATGAGTCATACAGTGTTGACATTTGGAATAGCACAAATTGTGGTTTCTAGAAAATAGAGACTACGGTGTTTTTAAGAAAAGGTACATCCTTTGAAAAATCCGTAGTATCCCTTAGCCTGTCTTTAAAATACTCACGATTCATTAGTTTTGGAAATAAGTATGACTCGAGCCCATTCCAACATCTACCAAGTAAACTACAGGACAAAGCTAAGAAACTAATCAAAAGGGTAAGGAAAAATCACCTAAGTCCGAGTCGATATATCTAATAGTCGGTGATCCCGCTTCAATAACGTCACGTACGATAAATATATAATACGACATCCTCGAGTCAAGAGTGCAAATCAATCATCATATTTGTACATCATATGGTAAAATCCATCGTACGGCATCCCAAATCGGGATACGGGTCGAATATCACATATAACACATTAATCATATGGTATCATCATCATAATATCATGAACTAAGGTACAGATCTAAGTCTAGTACATACCGATACCATTAACATATATCCGCGTGTGTATGAAAACACATCGCCAATCAATCCGCTAATATAATATGTCGTATCTCATAACACGACCCAAATCACATCACCGATCTCACGGCATCATGCCCAATCACATCGACTCATCTCCAAGTATCATATACTATCCTCATCATACGTGTATACATATATGCAAATATATATATATATATATATATAGAAACACATCCACATACATATATATATACATATATCATATACACCAAGACATAACCCGTGTGTGCATGTGTGTGTGTGCACCTATAGTCTAGGGTTCATGACTAAGAAACTATACAATAAGCACTATCTTACAATTATACTAAAATCAAGCCGTGAACACCTAAAGCCTATCTTAATAATCATCCACGTATCACAACACACGCACACACACGCACACACACACACACACACATATATATAATGTATTCGTATATTACACTACGAAATTGCGGGGGTGCTATACGCTATCCACCCGACTTCCCCCGTAGATATATATCTACTCACCTTGATCCTTTCTCGCCGAAGTCGATGTCTCCATGCTCTTCCCTTGTCGTACGAAATCCACGTGAGGGTACCTACATATCACATACATATAGTATCGTAAACGGAAATCACGCACGAAAACCAAAACGGCACACGAATCGCACATAGGTTAAAACTTATAGTCTAGGCAAGCAATAATAACCAAACAACTCTCGACGATTGATGTACAAAAGTGAATCGACCGATAAAAATACGAATATCAAATCTCAAGTTATTAAAAACCGCAAAACAAAAACAGCAACTTGGGAAAACTCTTCCAGATTTTCCTCAGGTGACAATTGGGACATTTTGCATATAGGATAGGTCAAATTTGATGATAAAAGAACCATGGAACAAAACTGGGGCCCACCAACCTATCCCAGGCCGCAAATTGCGGCCAGATCAGGTAAATTTGCGGCCAAACAGTAGAATTAGGGTCTCAGGGTTAGTCTCTAGATGACCTGTTTGTCTCACTATGTTTGCAAAATATTTTTCAGGGTTCACGAGTTGTAGAAGATCCCAAAATATCCTCACAAATCCATAAAAATCCGATATCGACAATTCTAAAGTTTACATCTTGGTGTCTAGTCTTTGGTTTGGTCCAGAATTCTAATACTAGAGGGGTTTTATGGTCTCTACTAACCTCTACACTTCACAACTCATATAATTCCCTAACCCTCATCTTGGAATTTTCCAAGATCACTACACCTCACTAAATCACTTCTAAACTAATGTAGAAGTTAAAGCAAATGGATTACTACACTAATGGTAAATAAAATACCTCATTTGGCAACTCAAGAATTTTCTTGAGTTGCCCCAAGTGCTCAAAATCCTAGCTATCTTGGTTCCCCATGCATGTAGTGAGCTTGTTAACATTTTTTGTGAAAGGAAATAAGTGTTTTGATGTGGAAATGGGGGGGAGTGAAGTGGTGAAGGTGGTGGAGGGAGAGGGCAGCCATGGTGTGAAGAGGAGAAGAAGAGATGATGAAGATGAAGGCAATGGCTAAGGTCAAAGAAACCCCTCTTGCCCATACCTCTTTTCTTTATTCATTTTCTTTTCTTTATCTTATCTTTTCTTTTCATTTGCAAAACAAATTGAAAACCCTAAAATGAAACCATGCACAAAAAGAAATCATGGTAGAATAAAATGTAACAAGTTTTGTTGCATGGCATGATGCATAATCATGCTTAATGCAAGATTAGTGGAGATTAATCAAGCTTAGGCAAAAACTTGTATATAATAATTCATAAAATGTCTAAATCTCACAATTCATTTAAAAATCAACATTCAAGGTAATTTTCCAATATTTTCCAATTTATCGGTATTTAACTATACCGTAACAATAAAACTAATCTATATACACTAAAATATTCATGATATTCATTATTTTAATTATCTAATTTCCCAAAAATAATATTTTATTTTCTAAAATGTTACAGTCTTCCCCCCTTAAATAAATTCGGTCCCCGAATTTAAATTTAAACCCCACAAATACAAAAACATTTCAGTAAAATGATCACGTCGTCGAGGCTCCGAAATCATCCACACATAAAACATATCGTAGCGCAATGCATGCGCATGAAAAACGAGTATATAACTCAAAATCAAAACTCCGTCAAGCATCCCGCAATCATCGGAGTTATGGTGAAGACACCAAGGTCAAAGTCTAATACGAAAACCAACAGCATATACATCAAAACTAAACATGTACGCATCGTTGTAAATTCGTCAAAACATCTGAAAGAAATGCATGCCAAACCTTTTCAAATCACTGTGTAATGCGCATATCACAGCACGAGTAGAAGACGTTCATTGTAAGAAAATAACTATATATATATATATATATATATATATATCCTTTATTTAACATACACGTCCTGCCGTTTTTGAAAATAATTTTAAAAGGGTTTCCTTTATAAAATGTTCGTGTCATCTCAGACACACAGGAAAATACTGAGACTATAGCTCCTTTTTGGAAATCCCTTCGGTAACTATCGATGCATGCAAAAACACATTCAGGTACTGTTCTCGGACTAGTCCTGCTCAGCCACTATACCAAATAGTAAATATCATAAAACATACTGCTCCAAAAGAAATCTATCCAAAAATGTGTATAAGAATGCCACGTGCGTCTGGTGCACACAGAAATCGAAATTACTGAATGTGCCATACATGTGCATAGAAACCAAAACTAAGTGCAATGGGTGTGCACGAAAACACCGGTCAAGGGCAACGAGTGTGCCTGACAACAATATCAGGTGCATCTGATATGCACGAAGAATCCCGATCTAGTGCATCTGGTGTGCACCAAAATCGTATCAAGCGCGCCAAGTATGCGCAAGAATCCAAATCACGTGCACAAGGTGCACGAAAATAAATATCGAATATCATAATCGAAATCGACGGTATACAACATACCTCAATCCAAATCAGGTATACCGTGGTATATAATCTCACAACCACGTGCATCAGCGTGCACAAAATCGAATCAAAGCACCAAAAGTACATAAAAACTACACCGAGGGCACAAGTCAAATCACCTACATCCATAGGCATGAAATCAAAATCAAACATCTCGAATGACCTCAAATCGAAGTCGAGTTCAACTGTGGTGCACAAAATCTCAATCATGCAAATGAATTGCCCAAAAACACCGAAATCCAAAATAACGGACACGTGATATTCGAATAACCAAATCGCAAATCGTAAATATTATCGTCGATACGTCCTTCCTTCAAAGTCGAGAAGGTGTCGGTGCATCCAAGCTAACAGAGCAAGATATCCACTTGCCTCTTGTTCATGGCCTGGCGCCTGGTGCCCTTAGGCTCTCGTCTCTCACTGCGAATTGCTAGTTACATAGCTCATCGGCTCAACAGCTCGATATGGAACGATGACGGAAACAGTCCCGCTCTGGCACATCCTCTAAAGATATATGTCCAACTATCATGGTCACTCATAACATGTCTCGTCGATGCTGCCGAACTCTGGCCTACTGGGTGTGTGTAATACGACCGATCCTAAGTCTAAATCTTCTCGTGTGGTATTCCAGAAAGATCTTGTCGGGGTCTCTCCCAATCTCGTTTCCGCCGAACTGCCCGGAAGTTATCACTTTTTACTAAATCCATTTCTTGTTCCGGAACGGCTGCATACTCATCACGACTTCTTCTGGAAGATATATCCATATTCAACGCCTCTGCATGCGTATTACATCTCTAATGTCAACGGAGTGGAACGTCATCTCATCAAAATCTCGTACGAACCGCTTACTCCACTTTACTCTAATGTTGACTAATTCGGACTCGTCTCTTCGTAGCTGTATGGACTGCGCTACAAACGGCTATACTTATATCTAGAGTCCCCAAGTAATGTATCCCATCACATGATATCCGGACGACGTCGAACTTTTTGATCAATTCGTCAAGGTCCCATAATTCCCTGAGAGCTCAACACTCGTGTGCAGTTTAACAATACCCAGTACATGCCACAGTACCTATGGACCAGCCATAGAAGGGCAAACCGAAGCCTCATTAATGACACCGCGGAACTGCCGCAAACTCTAAGGTTCAAAAGTGTTCCCATGGTCATTATATCGAGTTAGGGTTTCATTCTTCTAGAGGGTCCACAGAATTACTTGCATGTTTTCCGAATACCTTAAACTTGGAAAAATGGGTTTCTGACATTCGATCATTTTCTATCGACTCTCAACGTACCTGCGTGAAGTCTTCTCTAGCTGGAATCAATCAATCTGATGACCTCACATCGGGGTATGCAAATGAAGCACATGTCCTAGTCATTCATCCATGGGTGCTAGCGATCTTCTATCATACCTCTAAGTATAAACTCATGCTGCAACAGCTTCAAACATCTGGGCGGTATCTTGTCAATCGCAGCAACATTTGGCTCATTCGTCCGCACGCTAAACAGTGCCTCAATCATCTAGAATAACGGTGCATTGACGGTCATCACATTCTAGTCGGCCTCTATCAGTGACCCAATCCTCTGGTGCTGATCTGTACGTTCGAGAAATTTTTGTAAAAGCAATCCATCAAACGCTCATGGCGCGAAACACAATAAAACGACACATCTAAGTAATCGTGTGTCACCGGAATTACGCCCTGGTCAGTCCTCGTCCAAGAAGAGCTCATACAGACCACAACTCTAGCCGCAGCTCTCTCTGCCCATGCAACCGTGGTAACAAAACCACAAAACGATATCGATGAGGATAGATCATAGGAACGAATATAATACTGTACAAAAAAATGTACATCCTAAGGCTTCTTAAGCGGAGTAGTGTATCGTAAGTATTCTACGGAACATACACATGGTACGTCACTCTACTTAAGTCACCTACTCCATCAACCAAGGTCAACCTATGCGACGAAAGTTTGGGTCTAATACCCCCTCGACCAAGTCTAAGTTCCGTAAGGTCAAGCCTAGGTTCCGAATATATATATACGCCATAAACTCCACATAGTCAAACATAGACTCGAACCAAGGTTAAACCTAGCGCTCTTATACCAACTTTGTCACGACCCGAAATAGCACGTGAATGGCACTTGAATCATGTGAAGTCTATAGGACCCCCACCTACTTCAAGTAAGCCAAAAGCCCAGAAATCTAAACCATTTTAAAGAGAAAGTGAAGGAAAACTTGTTTTAAAGCAAGTGGTTTTAATAAAATAAGTGGCATTAAACATTTTAAAGCAACATCATATTTTCCCGAAAATTTCGGCAGAGTCTCCTTTGTAAATACTGGCCCCAAACGGGTACAAACATGCATGATATACATAATGAATAAAGGCATGCCCAAGCGGGAGCTAGCTCTTCGCTAATTGGTGGACACAACCATGCAAGAAATATAATATACAACGCTGAAGGGCGAGGATCAAAGCTCATCAAGAAAAGCAATATCCTCAGAAAACTAGAGAAAAACCATAATAATACAGGCACGCGACTCTAAGGTCGAAAGAATAAACACTGGTCTTCTAAGTCTATCAAATATACAAGTCTCGTTGATGGAGTTTACTAGATACAACAGAATATAATGAAATACAATGGTGGTCATGATGCGAGTGAACCCACCTACCAAAGCAATCATCCGGAAGGAACTAGTGTGCCAGCAAGCCGCAACGAAACCTGTACGGCAAAACCCGCAAGAACTGTGGCACAACGGGGGTGAGTTGCCAACTCGTGAGTAGGAAACATCACCGAGCAGAAATCGCATGTATGACTCTATCCTAGGTCATACGATGGTAATATCCTCAAAATAATATAGCCTGAAGCATAAAATAATGGCAAGGGTAAACATCTATACATAAGTGTAAAACCAAGTGCTCATGTTAGTGCCTCAGGTAACCACATATCATATATATGATGTATGAATGCGTGAAAACATAATACATCTAAATGAGAAAACTGTTTTCTTATCTCGGTGAGATTTCTATAATAAACCGAAATATCATCAAGGAAATCAACAGAGATTCCGTGTCAAGCATCGACATAAAACATATACCCAATATCTCAATATCTCGGGCTCCGGCAATCCAGACTGGCCCATATCATAAAATATCAATATCTCTGTGTCTTAATATCTCGGGCTCCAGCAATCCGGACTGGCCTCGGGCTCCGGCAATCCGGACTGGCCCAAATCATCATATCTTACGACTACGTCGGTATCCTCCGGATATCCGCTGCGTCACAAATAACCAGTCGGTAGTGCTCCCCTGCCACGCTCAACGCCATCATGTGCGACCATCTTGCCCCGGGGTACCACACCGGGTCCACCATGCACCCGCAGAAGGTTCATCCTCCTCCTCGAATCGGGTGTATGATATCGCTCAAGAGCCGAGAAAACTCATGGTGGACATATCTCACATCATATCACGAGAAAACAGCATTTTTCTATTTTTAGAAATGATAATCAGTTATAAAATCCTTGCGGTTTCTCCAAATCCAGAAATATCATGGAAAATCCAAATCCCAAACTCCAAAGTAAATAGCAGTGAAATACCGGCGTAAAGCCCCATAATATTTCATAACAATGAATATACATATGCATGCACGAAGTGTCTAAGTAAGAAATGCGATATCAAACTAGCATATGAAAGCAAACGTACTAGTACTAAGTCGAATCTACCAGCTAGCAATTAAACAATGAAATAGTGTTTTCTAATGTGTACGTGACATGAAAATTACCGATGATGATGTGTGTGAGCCGGTAAGCAGGTGCACGTGGAACATACGCATCATCGGTAATGGTGCTGGTGTCCTGACAGCAGGGTTTCATAATAACTACGAAAACACATTTAAGCCTGCAATGCGGTGCGAATAGCAAGAATATACTGAAAATGAATAGTAAACGCAACAATAAGGATAAACATATACATATATACGAGTCATACAGTGTTGACATTTGAAATAGCATAAATTGTGGTTTCTAGAAAATAAGAACTACGGTGTTTTTAAGAAAATGTACATCCTTTGAAAAATCCGTACTATCTCTTAGCATGTCTTAAAATACTCACGATTCGTTAGTTTTGGAAATAAATATGACTCGAGCCCAGTCTAACATCTACCAAGTAAACTACAGGACAAAGCTAAGAAACTAATCAAAAGGGTAAGGAAAACCCACCTAAGTCCGAGTCGATATATCTAGTAGTCGGTGATCCCGGCTCAATAGCGTCACGTACGATAAAATATATAATACGACATTCTCGAGTCAAGAGTGCGGATCAATCGTCATATTTGTACATTTTACGGTAAAATCCATCGTACGACATCCCAAATCGGGGTACGGGTCGAATATCACATATAACACATTAATCATATGGTATCATCATAATATCATGAATTAGGGTACTGATCTAAGTTTAGTACATACCGATACCATCAACATATATCCGCGTGTGTATGAAAACACATCGCCCATCAATCCGCCAATATAATATGTCATGTCTCATAACACGACCCAAATCACATCACCGATCTCACGGCATCATGCCCAATCATATCGACTCATCTCCAAGTATCATATACTATCATCATCATACGTGTATACGTATATGTAAATATATATATATATATATATAGCAACACATCCACACACACACACACACACACACACACACATATACACATATATCATATACACCAAGACATAACCCGTGTGTGCATGTGTGTATGTGCGTGCACCTATACTCTAGGGTTCGCGACTAAGAAACTATACAATAAGCACTATCTTACAATTATACTAAAATCAAACTGTGAACACCTAAAGCCTATCTTGATAATCATCCATGTATCATAATGCACACACATATATATAACGTATTCGTATATTACACTACGAAACTGCGGGGGTGCTATACGCCATCCACCCGACTTCCCCCGTAGATATATACCTACTCATCTTGATCCTTGCTCGCCAAAGTCGATGTCACCATGCTCTTCCCTTGTCGTATGAAATCCACGTGAGGGTAGCTACTTATCACATACACATAGTATCATAAACGGAAGTCGCGCACGAAAAACAAAACGGCACACGAATCGCGCATAGGTTAAAACCTATGGTCTAGGCATGCAAGAATAACCAAACAACTTTCGACGAATGACATACAAACGTGAATCGACCGATAAAAATACGAATATCGAATCTCAAGTTATTAAAAACCACAAAACGAAAACAACAACTTGGGAAAACTCTTCCAGATTTTCCTCAGGTGAAAATTGGGACATTTTGCAAATATGATAGGTCAAATTTGATGATAAAAGAACCATGGAACAAAACTAGGGCCCACCAACCTATCCCAGGCCGCAAATTGTGGCCAGATCAGGTAAATTTGCGGCCAAACAGTAGAATTAGGGTCTCAAGGTTAGTCTCTAGATGACCTACTTGTCTCGCTATGTTTGCAAAATATTTTTCAGGGTTCACGAGTTGTAGCAGATCCCAAAATATCCTCACAAATCCACAAAAATCCGATATCGACAATTCTAAAGTTTACATCTTGGTGTCTAGCATCTGGTTTGGTCCAGAATTCTAATACTAGAGGGGTTTTATGGTCTCTACTAACCTCTACACTTCACAACTCATATAATTCCCTAACCCTCATCTTGGAATTTTCCAAGATCACTACACCTCACTAAATCACTTCTAAACTAATGTAGAAGTTAAAGCAAATGGATTACTACACTAATGGTAAAGAAAATACCTCATTTGGAAACTCAAGAATTTTCTTATGTTGTCCCAAATGCTCAAAATCCTAGCTTTCTTGGTTCCCCATGCATGTAGTGAGCTTGTGAACATTTTTTGTGAAAGGAAATAGGTGTTTTGATGTGGAAATAGGGGGGAAGTGAAGTGGTGGAGGTGGTGGAGGGAGAGGGCAGCCATGGTGTGAAGAGAAGAAGAGATGATGAAGATGAAGACAATGGCTAAGGTCAAAGAAACCCCTCTCGCTCTTTCTCTTGCCCATACCTCTTTTCTTTATTCATTTTCTTTTCTTTATCTTATCTTTTCTTTTCATTTGCAAAACAAATTGAAAACCCCAAAATGAAACCATGCACAAAAAGAAATCATGGTAGAATAAAATGTAACAAGTTTCTTTGCATGGCATGATGCATAATCATGCTTAATGCAAGATTAGTGGAGATTAATCGAGCTTAGGCATAAACCTGTATATAATAAATTATATAATAATTCATAAAATGTCTAAATCTCACAATTCCTTTAAAAATCAACATTCAAGGTAATTTTCCAATATTTTCCAATTTATCAGTATTTAATTATACCGTAACATTAAAACTAATCTCCATACACTAAAATATTCATAATATTCATTATTTTAATTATCTAATTTCCCAAAAATAATATTTTATTTTCTGAAATATTACATTCATTATAGACGATTCTTTTGCTTTGCATCGTGGTATTCAGTTAGGAATATCCTGCACCTCACTCGACGAGGAAAGAGCATAGATCCCTTCACAGGGAGTGACCTCTTTAGCAAAAGTTTACACCACAATATATTTGTAAAACCACTCGGTTCCTTCAACGATATCAAGTTCATTACGTTAATGGTTTTTCGCCAAAAACCAGTCGTAGCCCTCCATCGTTTCAGATAATTACTACTTAGTATTCGGGTTGCGTTTGTTGATTACTCGTCAAGGCGTAGTGTATGGTAGCTAAGCAGTGATTGTCTGTTGCATAGATAATACGATTGGTTAAGAAGGTCGTATAACTTTGTTGATTATTCATCAAGGGTCATGCGGGTGGGTCTAATGCAATTTTGGATAATGATGGGTTGAACTTGAATATGACCTTTTGATTTGTTGATTATTCGTCAAGGCCACTTGGGTCCTAGGGTCAAAAACCACATCGGAAGTTTCAAATATACAGGAAACTTACCAGGCATGCGCATACCTTCTGGAGTGTGGTGACTTGAGTAGCTTCCATCAAGTTATCATGTGATGATAGTTGGATCCTGATTCCAACTGATGAGTAGGTGTAACTCCTCGGGTGATTTTGAGATGATCATGACTAATTCTCTTTTTAGAGTTTGAAGGAGAATTCGAGGAAACAGTGGGATCCATCCTAATTAGATAAAATGATTAACCGATCTAATCAAGGTTAGAGTGCACGCTGAGTGTTTCTTTTCTCTCTCTCTTTGGCAGCGACCATGGCCTGACCTTAAACTAAAACTCATGAACCAAGTTAACCGAACCTTCTTAAAACACTTTGGCTTTTGGATTGTTATTAAGTCGCATATATCCCTGCCGCTCCTACTTTCCCTTTGCATTTCTCCAGAACACTCCGTATCACTACGAAAATCCATATTGCTTAGGTATACCATCGTATAGTTACATACGAACTCGAAGAAACTTGTTTCAGTTCGAGGATGGATTCCGGTTCTGGAGAAATTGAATTGGATTATTCGGTTGTCTTTTCTCTTTACCTTCTCTCAGGTTGCGAAGGCTCCTAGTATTAGGAGAGTACACCTATTACGCTTATTGGATAGTCTTCTTCCAAACCATATGTTGGATATGTATGCCCCAGAGGCCATTATTGTATATATATACATGTCGATGCTTTGACATATGTATGTACAGGACAATCTTGCTCGGTATGATAGTATGTTATATGTTTTATCTTTATCTTAACATATGCATATGTTTTACTTGTTATTACGCATCATTTATACATGTTGATAAAGCCCGTAGGATCATTGCTTGACTACCTGCGTTGTGATGGCGATCATACTTGTGGGAGCAAGGTAGTCGATAAGCACATCTTTAAAAAGTCCTTAGTCGTGTGAGTATCGAGACTGGGCATCGATATTGTCACAGATAGGCTCAGTAGGGATCTGAATGAGTTTTCTCGTCGGCCTTCCTTTTCGACAGGTACCCGGGTAGCCGTTACGTACAGCTAGTGCTGCTGACGTGCTTGTGGTTATAGATTTATCCAGTAACTCACTGCCGGCATACTGTCGAGTCTTTAAAGTCCCATACAGAGGGTTTCCCTGGTTCAGGAGAAATGATGTAGTAGCCTATTGGATATGTGCAGGGTTCCGATTGATTGATGGTACCATGTACCCGGACTTTCGATCGGACAGTTGATAATACTAACCGGCTAGGGTTTTGAGACGGATTATTAAATCAAGTATTGATTTAATAATTTACATATATGTATTTCGATATGTATATTCTAGTATTATGTTCTTTATGTCATTCTATCTCGTCGGGTATTCGTATTTTTATACGAATGCGGGTATGTATATACGGTAGACAGTAATCCGTATTTTATACGGAATACATTCTAGAAGGTGGACACCTCATTTTAGATTTCTCCATTTATCATTAAATGGAAAATGAGGTGTAAAATAAAGGTGAGGGGAGTATGGTGAGAACCATGCCTCAATAGTTGACAAATGAATTCTTAATTCATTTGTGTGAACTATTGAAGCATGGTTGATATATTTTTATTATAAAAATCATTTTACAAAACCATGGGTGAAGATTTTCTCACTTGGATGCTTGATTTTTCTTGAGCTCACCATTTGCTCTCCTCCTCTCTTGCTCTTGATCTTCACCACCTTCATCTTCAACCTCCTCTCTACACTCTTATGTGTTAAGAATCAAGAGAGGAGGTGAGGTAGAAACACACATAGATCCTCACACTACATCCTAGAGTCCTTAGTCTAGCAACCAAAGTTCTCTAGTTTCTTGTTAGTTATCAACAAAAGAATGAAATATACACATAAAAAGACATAAACAATCACAACACAATACCACACACTTAATCAGTCTAGGGTTCACCTAGGTCAACTAGATCTGCTTAAGAACTTGATTGTTGAAGTAAAACTGTGTCGAGAAACGGGCTCAAGATATACTGATCATGAGGCCAGGTAAGTGCAGAGATAAGGGAAGGTTTTCCAACGCTTTCGGGAAGGTCCTTAATTAGATAACCCTTTCTCTTTAGACGGTTTCGCCGTGAACACTTTCCTAGACACCCCGTGAACGATATACCGTTAAGCGGTGTTCTAAACACAGTTAACTTCTCCTAATGAGCGCGAGGTCCTTAAAGGCTTAAAGTCTAATTTCTTTTAAAATTTGTGCGGGTAAACGTTATGCTTAATTCGTGATTTGTGGGCCACAGAAAAGGTGATAAAATCATTTATCGTATGTTGTGGGGTTCGCTTGCCCTTAAGTCCGTATTAATGGATGCAATGCGCAAATTAATGAAAAAATATGTTCAAAACATCATACAATCTTTTTTTATGTTTAAGCTCGGCACTGCAACAAATACGGGTTAGTCACTTTTGGCGTTTGACAGCGAACTTGCAAAGAATCCTGCAAAGATAGTATATTAGATGTATCGGATTTGAGAAAAAGGTGTTAGGAAATACATACCGATAAGTTTTCGGGTTAAGAAACCCTCGTTGAATTGAATCCAGCTAGCTTGAAAGGTTCACTTGCGCGGGTCAAATTACCAGGATCTTTGGCATTGTACTTCGCAATCACCGTGACTTTGGATGTGCACTTTGCTCCACATGATCGCAGTTCGCAAATCCGTCAAAATTTACAAATGTCGGAAAAATGGAGTATTAGTGCGAAAAAGCGATATGAATGCCCAAACACTTGCACACTAAAAATTATAAAAATTAAATAATAAAATAGGGACAAAATTAGAACACTGGAGCAGAGAGAAAAATTTTGGAGCCAAGGGGGTGCTTGGGCCGACGGTGCCGGAAATTGGGTGGGTCTCGCTGGTTTTCTCTTGGAGTCGGGGCTCCAAATTTCTTCTGGTGTCTAAGTGTTCTACTAGTGTCTCAATGTTATTGTTTATCTTTTCAGTTTAGTCTCAGAGTGCTAGCAGGTCAAAAATCCAGAGAACAAAATGTTAGCAATGTCAATTTTTGTTGGTTTTTGAAATTTTTCGATTTTTATTTTGTTTTGTTTTAAAAATGGTGTTAGTGATATAAACAAGATTAACCCGAAATAACAAGAATAAAAACGTTACCGTCTCCCTGGCAACGGCGCCATTTAGTCGGCACGCTTTTGGCGTGTTGAATTTTAAGTTCTATTAAGTTTAACCGTGATCAAGGACGGCGTTGCGTGTAGCTAGCCGCGGTGAGTACGGGACTTCCGCAGGGAGATGGTAGGTTTTTTTAGGCTTGTTTTAACAAGTTAATACGCGGGTCAGAAGTGTTCGTATATAACCTATGTGTATATATGCACAATTATAAGCTTGTTAGGAAAAGATAGGTTAATGTAAGTTAGTGGATTCCGTACTCAATCCTTTGTGCTGAGCTTGACCAATTGAAGCTAGAGCAATCAGCAACAACGGGGATTAGGGTGCTTAAGCACGGTTGTAACGTTTTGAAAATCGTTTAGGAGAATTTTTCGATAATCGGTAATATAACATTTGTTTTCCGTAAAAACCAAGATATAATTATTTTTCAACATGGACTTAATTATACCTATTTTGGCTATGTAATTGCTAGTATTTGGTATTTAATTAGTCGCTTATAAATTGCTAGTTTTCTTAAATATTTTTCCTAAATTAATTATTTTAAATATTATTATAAGCTTTCATTTATACCTTTAATTAGTGTAAATTACAAATTAGAATGGGTTAAGTATACCTTAATGAACCATGAAAGTTTAATAACAAGTTTGTAACATATTCTCTTTTTCTCCATTTATCTCCAAGATTCTAGAGAATTCTAGGATAAAGTTTATTAGGAAAATTAAATAATTAAGGAAATGAGTTAAAAGATGTAATAATTGGAGAGGTTTCTACACACACACACCTCATTCTCTCTCCCTCCCCCTCATTCTATTTCTAGCCAAAACCACCTGCTGCCCATCCCCTATTTCTCCACTTCTTTTCTCTTCAAAAATTCCTCCATTTTGCCTTAAAAATCCACACAAAATCTCACTAATTCCTAGTTAAATCTTCACCCAATTTTCTTTGGCCCAAACTAGCTTGGATCTAGGAACAAGGAGGCATTTTTGGAGGCTAAGTTTGCAAGCTAGATCTCAAAAATTGTGAGGTATAAATCCTAACCCCATGGTTAATTTGTTGCTAAATTACTTTAATCTAACTTAATTAAGTATTTATATGGTTATAATTGCAAGTTTGAAATTTCAAGAGAAGGATTTGGGGTTTAAGTTAAGGTTTTATCACTAGATCATAGTTGCAATGTGTAGTTTAACATTTTAAGACATGCAAAATCTAATCTAGTTGTTAAGTTGCTAATTATTATTTTTAAATTGTCTTAATTAAACATTTTTGCAAACTAATTTCTTGTTTAATCTAAAGTAGGTGAGATTAAAATCTAGTTATTAATTTTGTAGCCTAATTAAGATATTAAGTGAACATTATGGCCGCTAGTTTTGTTAAAACATCTAGATTTGTACTAAAACGGTTAATTGTTGCTTACTAGGTTTTTGGAGTAAATCGATTTGAATTAAGTTTGAGGTTTTGATGGTTTACTACCTATTTCATATAATATTTAGTGTGTTGTGAATGCGAGATTGGTACGATTGGGTTTTAGGTTTGGGGATTGCCACGTATAACGTCCCTAGTTGTGGTTTGTGGCGTTGTCGCAAGTGCGTTTGTGCACCAAGTGTGTGCGCGTCTAGTTAGTGCGCGTGGTTGACTTGTATTGTTTGTGTCCGCGACTATTTATATAACTACCCTCTTATTTACTTGTGTGCGATCCTAGGATCAGGTGAAGAGGTGTCGGACGTGGCGCGGAAAGACAAGGCTGAGATCGGATCAGATTAGCCGAGGCGTCCCGGTGAGTAGATGTACACATCTATGGGGGGATCGTATGGATGGCGCAAGGTGCCCGATGGTTTAGGATTTCTTGTAGTACTTGCATTTTATATGCGTAGTTTCCTAGTTATTCATCTCATTGTATCGCACCATCTTATATATGTGAATGTGTGTGTGTGTAATATCGTCTCATATGACACTTGCACCATTACCATTGATTCATGTCGCACGTGCACTATTCATGCGAACACACACGCCTTTGGTAATTGCTATGTCACGAACACTATAGAACTTGCTTAAAATCGGTAACTGTGCATTTGCATCATATATGATCCGTAGACTTATACTTGTATATTCATTTCATTAAAATGGATACGTGGGATTGTTAGTCAAATATACATACCCCAATGCATCGTGATTCATGCATAGCTTCTGGCCGTACTTCGCATGGTATAAACTTCTGTATCATAGATTTCCATCATCACCGGCATGTTTATATATTGTGATTCTTCTCGAGGATTTCAGTATTTATGAGATTTCTGGATTTTTCGGAAAACCGCAAGAATTTTATAAACCTGATATCGTTTTAAAAATGAAAGTTGTGATTTTCTCGTGATATGATGTATGTGTCGTCCACCATGAGTTTTCCTGATTTATGTTGGTTTTTGAGACCCGATTCGAGGAGTTGGATGAACCGTTTCGGATACATGGTGGGCCCGGTATGGTACCTCGGGGCAAGAAGCTCAAGTTGTAGATGATGAGCCTGGCAGGGGCAGACTACCTACCGGCGATGTCTGTCGTGGCGGATATCCGGAGGATACCGATGTAGTCATGAGATTTGATGATATGGGCCGATCCGGACTGACGGAGCCTAAGATATTGAGATATTGAGATATTGAGACATTGAGATATTGAGATATTGAGACATTGAGATATTGGGATATATATATTGTGTCAATGCTGGACATGGATTTTCTGTTGATTTCATTGATGATACTCAGTTTATTGCACAGATTCCTTTCTAAGATAAGAATAAAGGTTTTCTTATACCAGACATGTTCAGGTTTCGTGTTTAATTATGCATTCATATTGCATTCATGCTAGTACATAGTATCATTTTGAGATACGTAGGTTGTGACGCATTTGAGTGCATGCTTACGATAGCCTTATTAGATGTTACTTACTACTCACGAGTTGGAAACTCACCCCCGTTGTGCCACAGTATCTTGCAGGTTCGACCCGTCAGCACAGTAGCGGCGGGCGTACTTTCTCTTTTTGCTTCATTGCATCGATTTTCAGCTTTTCTCATAGGTGGGTTGCGAGGATACTTTTGTTCCATCTTGTATTATTTTTGTATCTAGTATACTCCATCTACCCTGGTATATTGGACTAGACGGTAAGACTCGTGAGACTTGTATTGTGGTGTTTGGTGTCGATGCTCACTTGAGCCGACGTGGTGTTTATCATTTCTTTCTTTCAGATGTTTATTTCACACTTTTGATATACATGTTGCATGTGGTTGTGATTCCGCCATTGGCGAAGAGCTAGCTCCCGCTTGAGGATGCCTTTATTCCTTATTTATATGTATTTTCATATGTTGTACCCGTTTGGGGGCCAGTATTTACAAAGAAGACTCTGCCAAAATTTTCGGGAAATTTGATGCATTAAAATGTTTTAAGGTGACTTTATTTTACAAAAAATATCATTTTAAGTTAAGTTTTCTTTCACTCTATTTCTTTAAACGATTTAGATTTCTGGGGTTTAGCTTACTTAGATTACGTTACGCCTTGAGACGTTTCATAATTTAAGTGTCAGTCACATTCCGTACCTTCGGGTCGTGACAACGGTATTTATGAAATCCAGCTTATTAACCCTTGTCTGTCCGTTCTTGTCTCTTGACTTTCGCCTCCGGCCAAACCGAACGCAACCGGTCGCGGTTAGGAATCACCGATACCTTGGTAGGGTAGGGTGCCTAACGGAGTGCTTGCGTAAGGTTTGGGCGGAGTTCAATGGAAAATATCGACCAAAGGAAATGAGAAACGAAAACCTTAACTTATAATATCGTTTTCTTTCCTAACAACACCATATTCACAAACCATCAAAACAAACAAAAAGAAAGAGCAAATAAAAGATAAAAGGGAAGAAAAGAAAAGGCATTGCAAATAAGTAAATGGCAAGAATTTAAATTGCAAGAAAGTAAAGCAAGAGAAATAAAATACTAGGAACCCAAAGTGATATTACAAGCCATGGGTTCAATAACCTAAACTTAAACTTCCAACCTCAATGAAGAGGTTGCAAGATCAAGAGAAGGCAAAGAACCCAAGGTGAAATGAAGGCAAAAATGAAAGCTTTATTGATTCCAAGTGAAGAAACAACCATGAGTTCAAAAACCAACACTTAAACTTGCAAGCTCAATGAAGAGGTTGCAAGATCAAGAGAAGGCAAGGAACTCAAGGAAACTAACTATGTACAAGAAAATGAAAAGAGAAAGAGTGTGAAGTATTAGACAAAAAGTATACAATGTATGACCCTTATCTCTTGCTCACTGATCTGTATTTATAGGCCCAAAACAAGCAATAAAAATGGGATGATGTGACTGCAAGGGAAGGGCAGAACAAAATTGGGGATCATTCGAGCTAGGGGGACCGGTGGGGCCGGTTTATATAGGGATGTCACCGGGCTTGGTGATAAGTATGGGGCTCGTGCTTGTTGTATGAAGTTGTGTACTCTCCACCATTCCACTGGTATTACTTAATTTCTTTGTAGAAGCCTGGTTTACATTCAGGGATTTGGAGGGAACTTGATGCTTTTTAAATCACATCACATCTTTTTGCATTTATAACACATCACTTCTCACATGTGCCCCTTGCATCATGGCAGCCCCCCTAGGTCCAAGCCATCAAAGAGCTAGTGCACACTTGTATGTGTTGGACCAAAATGTGTGTACACTAGTATATTTGCAAAAACTCTTTGGATAACGATCGGTTTGCAGTTCCGGTTGCAATGTCGGCTCACAAATGTTATATCCGTGAATTTGAATGTGTTTCCAGTATTTTGTCATGGATACCTGTAATTACTGAGCAGACACTGGTTAATAGTACCGATCTATAACAAAACAGATAATGAATGAGTGGTATTGAAATACCGTTTTCTGTGATAAACATTGCTCCTTTTGACACTTAGTTTGGAGTTAGAGCCATGGACTTCATCCCTCGGGTGGATCATCTTGGATAGAGGGAGACGGACGATGAAGCTCGATCATGGAGGCCACTAGGAGCATACAAAGAGGATAGAAGACCGAAGTACATGGATCTTTTGGTTAGAATCTCTATCATAGTAAATAGCTCCTCTTGTATAGCTAGTTAGGTTTATGGTAGATTGGGTTAACGGGTTATTCTAGTGCCAGTTTTTAATCTTAGAAGAAAAAAAATTGTTCCGCAAACGGCCACGAAAGATGGCCAGGGCATTAGCATAACCCAACATGGTATCAGAGCCAGCCTATAAACCCTTAACTAGCAGTTTAAATGATGTTTAAAGTAATGAAACTGAAACAACTCCGAAACAATCTGAACAATATTCAAGTTTCTGTCAATTTTTTAAAGTCTTCAAAAAAAATTTAAAACAATTGCAGAAGGCTATTCATGTGACAACTAGAACACCATTAAAAAACAAGCCCCAAAATTCAAAGTTTGGCCGACGAGAATACCAATATTGCCGGCGTCGCCGGACCTCTGTGGAATTTTAGTCTTGAATTTTTTGTGGTGTTCTGAACTCTTGAATATGGGGGTTTAGGTATTGTTTGATTTTGCCCAGATTGTATATTTTGTTATCTTTGATTTGGGGCAATACGGAGTATTTCAAAATCTCTATTTTAACACCGTTAATAAGTTTCAGTGCATGCATTACTATCTGGGACCGTGAATGTCATTTGAGCGGTATAACCCATCTAACTGCTATATGTTCTTTTAGACGGGTTTGCAAATATGACATTCATGTTGATATTCTGTGATTGTGCTCATATTGTGGTTGGATTGTCGTGGTGGATAGCTTGTGGTGCAATGGTAGTAGTACAGTTAATATTCATTTGTACATTTGTTATTGCGGGGCGAGCGTCCGACATGTGGACAGTCGTTTCTGCCGTGTTGTATATTATTTTATTGAGGCACGACCGGGTTGAGGTCGATGTCACCATTGTACATATATTTTTCTTTTTTTTACTAGGATTACCCCACGGTGGAGTGCTCGATTAGCCGGGTTCTAGAGGGCAACGGGCCCGCATCTCATGGCGCTAAGATGGAGGGGGCCTCACTCTAGAATTGGCGGGCTATTCGCCGCACTCGTAGGGGGTATAGGATGACCCACGGAGGGGCGCTCAAGTTACTGGATCCCTTGAAGTGCTGGGTGGCCCATTCACTTTGTTGATTGGGGTCGCCTCACTTCTGGGATTGGCGGGTAACTTGCCGCGCTCGTAGGGGTCCAGGTTTTCATTGCACGGGCTATCCACACGACCGAGAACGTCGGGTCTCATTTGCGGCTCAAATGAAACCCGAGGCTCCAAGATTATCCACTATTCTGTATTGCTTGTTGAGATTCTGTGATGTTGCTTATATCATGTCTGGGATGAATATTATATATATTTATATATATACTAGTAGATGTTGTATATGTTTTGTACCCGCGCTAGTCCAGCCCCCGCTCTGCCGTTAATTAAGTAACCTAACGGTGCATGATGGGGCCCCATGGCGAATGCGGATGGTATATACAAACATTGTATTTACGTTCTTTTTTGGTGTGATAGGTTAATTGATGAGACCGCATTAATTTTTATTAATGCAAGAAAAGAAACCTAAAAATATATTGTTGGAACAAATTTCGAAAAACTATAGTTATACACTTTCGCTTTGCATAGTGGTATTCAGTCATGAATATCCAGCACCTCATTCTAGGAGGCAAGAGTCTAGATCCGTTCATGGGGAGTGACCTCTTGAGCAAAAGTTTATACTGTAAATTACTCGGTTTTTTCAAAACTAGAAGTTTTCAAAAGCGGAGCCTAAATCACTCCTTTTAAAAACTTCTCGGTTCCTTCAACGATATCAAGTTCATTATGTTAATTTTTCGCCAAAAACCTAGCAGTAGCCCTCCGTCATTTCCTACAAGTACTACTTAGTATTCGTGCTACGTAATTTGGCATTGTCAAGGCGTAGTGATCAGTAGCTAAGTATTGCTTGTTCGTTGCTTTGTTTCCGATTATTTAGGACAGCGCATAGCTATGTTGGCATTGTCAAGGGTTATGCGGGTGGGTCTAAGTTAATCAAGATAATGACGGGCAGAACTTGACTAGCGGCTTATGATATGTTGGCATTGTCAAGCTCATAAAGTCGTTAGGGACAAAAACCACATCGGGAGTTTCAAATATACAGGAAACTTGCTAGTGTTGCATACCTTCTGGAGTGTGGTGACTAGAGTGGCTTTCATCTAGTTGATCACACAATGATAGTTGGATCCCGATCCTACTGATGAGTAGGATTACTCTTGGGAGATTTTTCCATTTAACAATCAATTCTATAAACCAAGTAGGTGTCTAGAACGGTGTTAGTGGGGCTATGCCTCCAGGGAAAAGAGGTTATGTAATTAAGAAATTTCATGAAAGCGTTGGAAAACCTCCCTCGAAGTACCGACACTAACATGGCCGAAAGGTTAAGCAAGTATTGTGATGTGCGATTAATCCTGACTAGTTCTTCTTTTAGGGTTTGAAGAAGAATTCGAGGAAACAGTGGGAGCAATCCTGATTAGATAAACTAATAACCAATCTAATCTTGTAAGAGTGCACGCTGAGTGTTTATTTTCTCTCTCTCTCCAGGTAGCAACCAATTCACGCCCTAATCAAGATAATAAAATGTATCGCTTGACCGATCCGAAATCTTATTCAAGGCTGGGGAACGTTGATTTAGCTCTAACTTATGACAATGGTCATGAGTATGAGCAGAGGAAAGAGGATTGCATGAATTCCTTGATGACCCCAACGAAGAAGAAGCATATTATTGTGTCTCCTTCAGGTGTTCTTGTTATTGAGAACTGCTTTTCGGTCAGTCCTACCTCCTGGGTACTAGAAACCGGATTAGGATCTTATATCTGTAATTTATTACAAGGACTGAGAAAAAGTAGGATGGTTGGATCTGGTGATATGTCCCTCAGAGTAGGGAACGGAGCATAAGTTAATGCTGCTGCCGTCGGTGAATATCACCTAGCATTGCCAAGTGGCAATACTATGATTTTAAACAATTGCTACTAGGTACCTTCCATAGTTTGCAACATCATATCAGTTTCTTTACTTGATAAAGATGGATATAACTTTGTTCTTGATAGAAATATCATGAACATCTACCTTGATAAGGTATTGGTGGCAGAAGGTAGACTGTGTAATGGTATCTATGTTCTAAATCAAAATACAGTTTTCAATATATATAACACACGCCATAGGAAGAGTTCAGATGTGAACGAATCCTACTTATGGCATTGTAGACTTGGTCATATCGGAGAGAAAGACTAAGTAAGTTGCATAAAGATGGATATTTGAATACATTCGAATTTTCATCTTACGAAACTTGCCAGTCCTGTCTCAAGGGAAAGATAACCAAATCTCCGTTCACCGGACACGGAGAAAGAGCGGTAGAGCTCTTGGGACTCTGATGTATGTGGTCCGATGTCTATACATGCAAGGTGTGGGTTCTCGTACTTCATCACATTCACTGACGATCTCTCTAGGTTCAGATATGTGTATCTTATGACATACAAATCTGAAGGTTTTGAGAAATTCAAAGAATATAGGAACGAAGTTAAGAACCAGACTGGCAAAAGTATCAAGATCCTCCGGTCAGATAGAGGAGGGGAGTGCTTAGGTACAGAATTCCGGGACTTTCTAAAAGAGAATGGAATTCTTGTTAGTTATATGTGTGCCCTAGAGGCCATTACTGTACATACGATGTATATTGTAGTGGATGCTTGGAAATATATAGGGAGGACTTTCTTGCTCAACATGATAGTATGCTATCTGGTTGCTCTTTATCTTAACATGTACTCTGATTGTCTCTATGTTACATGTTGATAAAGCCCTTAGGATGAGTATTTGACTACCAGGATTGTGATGCAGATCATACTAGTGGGGACAGAGTAGTCGATAAGTACATCCTTCAAATGTTCCTAATCGTGGGTGTATCGAGACAGGGCATCGATATAACAGTGTAGACTAGTATATAGCTTCTCGACCCATGTAGATGGGCGATGGATGATCCCATATCAATTGGTGTTTGACATCAGAGACAGTATAAGGGTGCTCAGTGAAGACTGGGTACACTGAACGGACTTGCCGAGAACTCCCAGATGGTATTATACCTCACGTCAGATGGCAGTTCTCTGGTGACACTGGCACAGGTTAGTCTATAGACCCGAGATCGTCATAGAGTATTGTGTGATTCCCACTGTGCTTTGATTTCTACCTTACCACGTTCAAGAGAACGTGCAAAACGGTGGCTTTTGGGTACAGTCCCGTATCACATGGAGGCAATGAGCGATAGGAAGGGTTTCGTCTCTCCCGGTATTGGGAGTTGATGTTGCGATGTGCTCGATTGGCTATAACAGGAAGTCCATGGCCAGGGCTGCTTCAGAGATATACCGGTAAGCGTTATCAGTAGTTTCTCGACCCGTTATGAGCCTCATATCGACATGACTCATCGAGTTACTAAGGTCTGACGTTTACCGCCCCTAAACGAGATATGCGACATATCAGACGAAGTGACAGGACTGTACGGTAGTGTTACTGATTGGATTCGCAGGAGTGTGAGCAGGCTTGCTTATTGATCTTCTGATCGCTCAATACCCGGGTGGCCGTTACGTTTAGCAGACCGCTTGCGGCTTGTGGGAGTTTGATATGATCATCACCTACTGCCGGCGTATTAACGTGTCTTTAGAGTCCTACACAGGGGTTTCCTGGCTCAAGCGAAACGGAGTAGGAGCACATATAAGATATGTGCGGGATCGAGATTAATACAATATGTGATACCGTATTCTATTCTCGCGATTTGTGACATTGATCGGTTATATGCGATATGGCCGGGTTATCGGATCAAGTGTTGATTCGATGAGTTGTTACATATGATATTAGTCAGTTATATGTGATATAGCCGGATTATTAAATCAAGAGTTGATTTGATAATCTAATGTATAATTATATATTTGATATATTAATTTACATTAACTAGTATTAGCTCACTTATGATTTCTTTTCTCACTTGATGTGCACATTGTGTATATGTGATATGTATATTTGTGTACATGTTTAAGTCATGCTAGGTTACAAATGCAACATATTAGTATGAGACTTTTACCATGCTAGGGTTTAAGCTAGGGTTTTATTTGTTTTAAGCAAATAAAACATTTGGATTTAGTCAAGTTTAAGCTTGGAGAAGCTTGTAGAACATTGACTAAGTCCACTTGTTTGTCTTGCTTAAGATATTTCTTAACCCAACCCTTAACCTTAGCCCTTGGTTTATTCTCTACATGAGTTAGGCATAAGAGGATAACTCACCATGGTTGCATTTTCTAACCTTATGATTTATTTCATTCACAACTCTTTCTTGAGTTCCTTCTTCTTCTTCTTCCTCAAAGCTTTCTAGCTTCAATGGAGATGTGAGAAATAATGTGAGAAAATCAAATCTAAAGTGAGCCCACTTCCTACTTCATCATCCTCTACTACTTTCCATTTAGTATAGGGTGTTTGCTTCACTAATTCCGTAATTAGTGAAGAGATAGCTCGGGTTAGTGTCTCCTCGACGTAGATCATCTTCGGCCTCGAAGACTTCGAAGCAAGCATGTTCGTTTCTTCAAGGGAGCCTCTCTAGAGTCCGGAGTTCACGATCGCAGTGAAGGGACTACTACACGGAGCTATTGAAGTGAAAGACCGGTCTACAAAGGTTGTATTCGTTGCTCACTTAGGATGTAAAGTGTTTACATATGTTATTCCGTCGATTTCTAGTATACGATTCTAGGGTTAGGGTTAGCTAGAACGGCAAATTTTTGAATTTGGCATGGACGATACCTCCCGAAACCTTGTTGCCGTGCTAGGCAACCCTACAGTGGTATCAGAGCCATGCTAGAAATTTATATGGATTTTGTTAGGATTACGAAACCGAAATACTCCGAAACTTGAAGCGCCAAAATGAAGTTTCTGTCGATTTTAAATAATTGTCAAAAAAATTTTAAACAAGTACAGAGTGCTATATGGGATATATCATGAACACCATGAAAAATTCAGGGGATCTGCTCCGATTTTGACCGAGATCATGAGGTATGGGGCCGGCCACTTTTGTCTGGAATTGCCTGAAATTTTTTATGTGTTCCAGTGACTTGGTTTTGATATTTCAGGTGTTGTTGTTTTTTTGCTAATTTTGCATATGATATAATCTTACACTATAAGCAATTTAGAGTGTTTCGTATTCGTAGTTTTAACATTGTTTCGGGTTATTCACATATTGTCTAGGCGAAATTTATAAGTTCGATCGAATGTCAAAAACTCATTTTTCCAAGATTAACGTATTCGGAAAAACATGCAAGTAATTCTATGAACCCTCTAGAAGAATGAAACCCTAACTCGAATTTTTTGGATCGCGGAACCGCGATCATACCCTAGGGTTTGCCGCAGTTCCGTGGCGACATGTGTGAGGCTTGGGTTTG
Source organism: Agapanthus africanus (assembly GCA_030015575.1). NCBI lineage: Eukaryota > Viridiplantae > Streptophyta > Magnoliopsida > Asparagales > Amaryllidaceae > Agapanthus > Agapanthus africanus. The sequence goes on from CM057339.1 coordinate 491,410,250, forward strand.
CCCTTCTACGGCTGGTGCATAGGTACTGTGGCATATTCTGGGTATTATTGAACTGTGCTCAAGTGTTGAGCAGTCGGGAAATTGTGGGACTTTGATGAATCGATCGAAAAGTTTAACGTCGTCCGGATATTATATGATGGGATACAATATTTGGAATCCACAAATGTAGTTATGAGATAACCAATTTGAATGTTATAAATCTAGCAATTTAGTCTCATTTGATCGGTTGCCGCGGGATTTGGATGTGATCAAAAGTCCGTCGCAATCACGTAGCGTACACGGATACTTGTCGGGTAACATTATTAGATAGCCATGCCCCATAGCCCCGACCAAGTGACTGTAGGAGAACCCCGTCGCCAAAAGCATCCGTTCGGGTGCTCTCGGCAGCGGTGTTCCTCTTTAGTACACTTCGTCGACGGTATCGGGGGGTGCGGCCGTCTACTAAAGTTTCCGACGAGCATTCGATCAGGATGTTGGGAATCTTGTTGAATTGCCCGACTAGATATTAAAAGGTGTTTTGAATATCGAGACTAAAATGTGAGATTTATAATTGTTAGGCATGCGATGTCTAAAGAATTCATTTGGTTAGGCATGTGATGTCTAAGGTGGTTGTGGATTCCAACTGTTGTAGTTTTTCACTTTCTTTTCTGCGACCGTAAGTGTAATATGTGGTGTATCGCCGGTTTCGGTGCTATATGTCAACGACAATTGGGATACGCATATTTACTTACGTTGATGACATGTGATATTATGTGTTGCTGTGATATGTTATATTGGATCGTCGTGATTGAATAGCTGGGGGTTTTATGTGAGATGAGAGTTTTTTATTTTCATTCATGTAAAATTCATTGTATGTAATATTCTTTTATTGGGGCACTTCCGGGTTGAGGATGATGTCACCATTGTATATTATTTCCTTTTCCGCATTAGGATAGACCCAAAGCGGGGAGCACAAGTAACCGGGTTCTAGGGTCCAGTGGGAGACCATCTCGAGGAGTCGAGACCGGGTCTCCTAACTCTAGAATTGGCAGGGTTGCTTGCCGCTCTCGTAGGGGTCTAAGGATGTGGGTTTGGCTATTCATCACAACAGTAGAATCCGTGTTTTATACAGGCTTAATTTAAAACACGGAAATCCTAGTATATCCAATATTTCATATGTTATCTTCTGCTGCTCTGTGATGTGATCACTGTGATATGTTCAGACGAATGCCTATATATTATATATATGAGATATAATTAAAATTGCTGCTTTCATTTCATATGTGATGCTTGGGAAGCATAATAAATGGGACTTCATTAATGAGATTAATGAAATAAAAGAAACCTAAAGATGTTGTAGAAACTTGTCTCGAAAACTAGTAGCTCTAGTTCTTGTTTTGCATAGCGGTATTCGTTGTAGAATATTCAACACCTTATTCGATAAGGAAAGAGCAGAGATCCCTTCACCGGGAGTGACCTCTTTAGCGAAACTAGCAGATACTACAAACTCGGTTTGTCTTTTGATTGCTTTTATAGTTTTTGCTTTGCATAGTGGTATTTGTGAAATATCCTGCACCTTATTCGATAAGGAAAGAGCCGAGATCCCTTCACCGAGAGTGACCTCTTTAGAAAACTAGTAAAAGCCTCAAAAGAACTCCTTTTCAAAATCACTCGATTCTACGACGATATCAAGTTCATTACGCAAAGGGTTTTCTTAAAAACCTGTCATAGCCCTCCGTCATTTCAGATAAGTACCGGTTAGTATTCGTGCTACGTTTATTGACTATGTTAAGGCGTAGTGTGCGGTAGCTGATTAGTGCTTATCTGCATAAGCATATGATGCGATTGGATTAGGGTAGTCGTGCGACTTTGCTGACCTTGTTAAGGGTCGTGCGGGTGGGTTTAATTCAATCGGGAAATGACAGGTTGAACTTGGCTAGCACTTATGATTCGTTGACCATGTTAAGGTCATAAGTTGCTAGGGGCAAAACATTATCGGGAATTTCAAGTGTTGAAATTTGCAATGAGATTGCATACCTCCTATGAGATAGTTGGATCCCGATACCCACTGCGAGTAAGAGTTACTCCTGGGAAAGTTTTACACATCACAATTAGCCAATCAAGTAGGTGTCTAGAAAGGTGTTAACGGGGTTATGCCTCTGGGAAAACGAGATTTATTTTAATTAGGTCCGTGCGAAAGTATGGGGAACCTCCCTCAAAGTACCAACACCGGCCTGGCCGAAAGATTGGCGAACTTGTAGGGTGTAATTAATCCCGGCTAGTCTTTCCTTTTAGGGTTTGAAGGAAGATTTAAATAAAACAGTGGGAGCCATTCTGATTAGATAAATTAATAACCAATCTAATCTTGCAAGAGCATACACTGAGTGTTTTCTTCTCTCTCTCCAGGTAGCGACCATGTCACGCCTTAATCAAGATAATAATACGGATGTATTGACCGAACCCGCTTGTTATATTGAGCTAAGGAACGTTGGTCCCGCTCCAACTTATAATTGTTATAAGACCGAGAAGGAAATAGGGGATTACCAGAATTCCCGTGCCGCCCAAACGAAGAAAGTGTATGTTGATACATCTTCTTCGGGTGTGTTTATTACAGAGAACCGTTTCTCAGTTTCCTTTACGTCCTGGATATAAGATACCGGATTAGGATCCCACATATGTAATATGTTACATGGGCTACATATAGGTAGAGAACTGAGAATGGGTGATAAGTTTCAAGAGTTGGAAACGGTGCAAGTGTTGCAGCCAAGTATGTTGGCAGTTATCACCTTGTATTACCAAATACATTGATTCTGAATGAATGTTATTAGATACCGAACCTGATATACAATATCATATCAGTCTCTTTATTAGTAAAGAAGGATATAATTCTGTATTGTTGGATAATGTTTTGAACATTTCCTATATCAAGAGTTGATCGGTTCAGGCACGTTATCTAAAATCATATACGTTCTAAATCAAACTACAGTTCTTAACGTACAGAACACAGACAAGAGGAAGAGTTCAGAAATGAATGAATCCTTCTTGAGGCATTGTAGACTAGGTCATATCAATGCGACCCGACTAGATAAGTTACATTTAGATGCATATTTAAATCAGTTTGAATTTACATCTTGTGAAACTTGCCAGTCATGTCACAAAGATAAAATGACCATAGCTCTGTTTATTGGAAACAGAGAAAGAGTTGATGAACTCTTGGGATTGATACATGATGATGTATATAGGTCCCCTGTCTACACATGCCAAGACTGGTTCTTTGTACTTCATTACATTCACTGATGATCTCTCAAGATTCGTACATGTGTTCCTGTTGAAACACAAGTCTGAACCTTTTGAGAAATTCAAAGAATATAAGTCAGAAGTAAAGAACCAAATGGGTATAAGTATTATGTCCTTTGATGTGATCAGGGAGGAGAATACTTTAGCACGGAATTCCTGGTCTATTCTAAAGGAGAATGAGATTCTCTCTCAGCATTACTCCACCTATACACCACAGCGCGTTGGTATATCGAGGCGGAGTAATCGCACCATATATGATATGGTATGCTCTATGATGAGTACTACTGAGTTTCCCATTTCCTTTTAGGGGTTATGCACTTGTGAAGCTGCATACCTATTGAATTGGGTTCCAACCAAATAAGGTGTCTACCGCTCCCTATATGATATGGTATGGGAAGAGCCCATCTCTTAAGGATGTTAAGATTTGGGGTTGTCCGGCCTATGTCTAAAAGCAAAATCCAGACAAGCTCGAGGTAAGGTCAGTTCTGTGGAAGTTTTTTGGATATCCCAAGCATTCGCAAGGGAATATCTTCTACCACACTGAGGAGCAAAAGGTGTTTTATTTCTCAGCATGCCACCTTTGAGAAAGGGAATTTCTTATGAAGAAATTAGTGGTCATGAGGTAGAACTGGAAGAAGTTCCAGCTATACAAACTGCAGCTGATGATTTGGTAGAACCGGAGGATTCAATAGTTCCCAACGAACCTCAGCCTCTCCGCCGATCTAGTAGGGTTCCTCACCCACCTGAGAGATACTTCGGTTTTCTCTATAACAGTGGGAGTGAGGATTGCATCATGAGATGATGACCCAACTAGTTTCGAGCAGGCCATCAGGAGTGGGGACTCTGTAAGAATGGCTGGATACTAAGCGATTTGAGATGGAATCCATATACACCAACAAAGTAAGGACTTTGGTTACTTTATCTAAAGGGTTAAATCCCCATCAGGAATAAGTAAATCTTGAGAAGATTACTTGGTTGTAACATTTCAAAAAAATAAAATGTTATTTTTGAGAATTTTTATAATTAAAATAATAAAATATTGAATATTTTAATAAGGCGGTATAATTAAATACCGATAAATTTGTGAAAAATTTGGAAAATTATGGAAATTACTAAAAGAGGGTATTTCATGTGAATTATGGAAATTTTAAGTTTTTATGATTAATTATACACTAATTTAGTGCTTATCGCGACTAAAAATCGCTAATCGGATTTTAAGCTTGTTTTATGCAAAACATGCACCGTATTATTTCTCACTTGTTACATTTATTTTCATGGCTTTCCTTCATGTTTTATATCATGGTTGTTGATTTATTAGAGAGGGGAAAAGAAAAGAAAAGGAAAAAAGAATAGAATATGCAAGTATGGGTAAGAGAGAGAAAGAGTGGGTGAGGGGTCAAACATTGGTCTTGGCCATTCCCTCTTCATTTCTTCCACTCATTTCTCTCTTCTCCTCATCATCTTTGCTGCTGCTGCTGTCCCCCTCCTCCTCCATCTTCAACCTCTCAAAAGTCCATGAAAAACACCCCTAAACCCAAGTCCCATTTCATTAAAAAGAGGCATGAGCTCACTAGCTACCCTATGGACCAAGAAAGAAAAGATTTTGAAGACTTTGGGCAACTCAAGAAAATTCTTGAGTTGCCAAAGGAGGTAACTTCTGCACCATTAGTGTAGTGTTTTAATTCCTTATGCATCCATACATGTTTCATGTCGATATTGAGTGGTTTTGTGGACTTAGGAAAACTCTAGTTAAGGGTTTTGGAATTCTTGAGCGATGATGTGAAATTGAGCTCAGTAGAGGCCACACAAACCCCCTAGTGCTAGAATTCAGACCTAACCCAGAGACTAGAACCCAGGATACGGATTTAGAAAAGCCGATATCGGAAAATTGTGGATTCTGTGAGTGTTTTATGAAATCTGCTAACACCCGGAGCCTTTGAAAATCATTTTGCAAACAAAGAGAGATGTGCAGGCACCCAGGAAGCTAACCCCAAGACCCCATCCCCTGAATCCATTATCTGGCCACAGATTTAATCCATATGGCCGCAAATTGCTGCCTGGGTCCCGCCATTTTGATCCGTGTTGGTTCTGTAGCTTTATTTCATGTAAACTAGACCCTTGGTATATGCAAAATTGACCAATTTGACCTAGGGTGAAATCCAGGACCATTTTCAGTAGTGGCTGTTTTGATTCGGATTTTGTTTCTCGTATTTTAAATTCTAGATTCTCGTATTTGTGTTTTACCTCGATCACTTGACGTTTGTACGTCGAAATCGAGTGTTATTTGGTGGTTTTGAAGGCATGGTCCGTAGGTTCTAACCTAGGGGCCTTATCGTGTCATTTCGGTTTCCGATGTGATTTTAATACGCATTTGCGATATGTTAATGTGTAGGTACCCTGCGAAAACTTCGGGACGACAAGCAAACGCGTGGCGACGTCTGCAACGGAAGGAGAAGAGCAAAGTGAATAGATTATATCTACGGGGGAACTCAGGTGGATGGTGTATAGCACCCTTGCAGTTCGATACTTAGTATACTAGATTTATACTATATATATGTATGATAGCGTTATGTGTGCTTGGATATTCTAGATGTGATTAGGTGTACTATGGATAGATTAGGGTTTAGAAGTAAACTAGTATGGTTTCCTAGTTGTGAACCCCAGAATAGGTTTACACCCACACGCACACACATGCTTATCTGTTATACTTATACCTGGATGATGAGGATAGTGGATGATATTTGGAGATTGGGCATAGTGCCATGAGGTCGGTGATATGATGTGGTTCGTATTTGGGATACGACAAGAGATTTTAGCGGGCCTTTGGACGTGTGTTTTACACACGCACTTATATTTACATAGATGGTATCAGTTGTACTAGACTTAGATCAGTACCCCAGTTCATGAGATATGATGATAAGGATACCAGATAATTGATGAGATGAATGTGATATTGACCCGTACCCAGATTTGGGATGCCGTACGATGATTTACCGTACGAGCTTTATTTAATGATAAGATCCGCACTCATTACTCAAGGATATCATATGATTTTGTATCGTACGCGGTACCTTTGAGGCGGGATCACCGACTATTATATATATATATATATATATATATATATATATATCGACTCAGATTTAGGTGGTTTCCATACCCCTCCCGATTAGCTTGTTAGTTAGATCTGTAGTTTGCATAGTAGATGTTAGACTAGACCCGAGTCATACCTATTTCAAAAACTAATGAATCGGGAGTATTTTAAAGTCAGGCAAGGGGATTCTACGGATATTTTCAAAAGACGCATCTTTTCTTAAAAACACCGTAGCCCTTATTTTCCTAAAAAAACCGATTCGTCTTCTTTCAAATGGCAAAACAGTATGACATAGTTACATTGATGTAGATATTGCACTGTTGTGTTTATTATTCATTTGCCGCATATTCTTGCTTTTCGCATCGCATTGCATGTTTAAATATGTTTATTGTTATATTAAAACCATGCTGTCATGACACCAGTACCATTATCGATGATGCATATGTTCCACGTACACCTGCTTGCCGCCTCACACACTTCATCATCGATAATTGCCATGTCACTACACCGTAGGACTGTTGCATTCGGGATATGATCCCTTGCATGACATACTTGTGTACTTACATATTGTACACTCATACTTGTATACATACGTAATTGCACATACATAGATGATTCTGGCTTGATTTGGAGATTTGGGAACCGCAAGATACTCTTTAAAACTGATTCATTTTAAAAGAGCGGCTTCCCTCAGTATGTGCATATTACTGTTCCATGTTGCATTATATACGGATATGCTTACATTTCTTTTACATGTCGCATACATCATGCTTATTGATTATACGCATTGAGATATGTTGTTTCCATGATATTTCTGGATTTGGGAACTGTGGGTATTTCAAAAGAAAGTATGTATTGTTTTAAAAACCCGGTTACCCTTGATGTGATATTTCAGTGCGTCCACCATGTGTTTTCTCGGTTCTGACAGTGGCATGTGAAATCCGATTCAAGGAGCGGTAGGCACCGTCTGCGGGTACATGGTGGACCCGGTGAGGTACCCCGGGGCAAGAAGACTCGTATATGTTGGACGGTAAGCCTGGCAGGGGAGTACTACCTACCGGTGATTGTATTTGAGCTCGGCGGATATCCGGAGGATACCGACCGGAGTTGAGAGATGATATGGGCCGATCCGGACTGACGGAGCCCGTGGGCCGATCCGGACTGACAAAGCCCGATATATGAGGATTTACGTGCCGATGCTGGGCACGGCTTTCATGATGTTTTCGAGCGTCGATGCTAGACACTCAGGTTCCATGATTTGATATGTCGCGGGGACTCATGTGATTTACATCCTCATACTTCCATGCATATGCTTTATGATATTTACGAGCATGATGCTTATTGTCTTTGGGAGACACATGGACGAGATCCACATACATACAGACATTGATTACATAGTTGGATGATATCCACATACTTATAGACTTCATGATATAGATGACATTGGTTCATGTTGATTACATTGATCATACCTCATATTTATGATATGTCGTTACCTGAGGCACTGACACGAGCACATGGGATTACACTTATGTATAGATGTTTACCCTGGCCACCTTTTCATGCTTCAAACTTATTCATTTTGAGGATATATTATTACTAATCGTATTGACCTAGGATTGTGTCATACATACGATTTCTGCTCTGTGATGTTTTCTATTCACGAGTTGGCAACTCACCCCCGTTGTGCCACAGTTCTTGCAGGTTTTTCCGGACAGGTTTCATGGCGGCTTTTCTGGCACACTGCTTCCTTCTGGGTGATTGCATTGGTAGATGGGTTCACTCGCATCGTGACCACCCTTGTATTATTTTCTTCAGTTGTATCTAGTAATTCCATCAACCAAACTTGTATATTGTTTCAGACCTAGAAAACCAGTTGTGTATTATTTCGACCTTAGAGTCGCGCGATGTAGTATTATGGTTTTCTTGTTTTGAGTTTCTTTTGAGTTTTGATCCTCGCCCTTCGTCGTTGTATATTACTGCTTGCATGGTTGTGACCGTCGATTGACGAAGAGCTACTCCCGCTTGGGGATGCCTTTTATCATTGTATATATGCTTGTATCATGTTGTACCCCGTTCGGGGCCAGTATTTACAAAGGAAACTCTGCCGAAATTTTCAGAAAAGACTAGAGATTTTAAATGCATATTCGGCTTACTTACTTAAGAATCTTGTTTTTTAAAACATGTTTTCTTTACTTCTTAAAAACAAGTTTTCCTTCATTTATTATTTAAAATGGTTTTAGATTTCTGGGCTTTTGGCTTACTTGAATTAGATGAGGTCATATAGACTTCATATGATTCAAGGGCCGGTCACGTGATTTTTTTTGGGTCGTGACATTGGTGTACATGGAAAGGTTGAGACTTTCAAAGCTTAGACTTATTGTAAAAGGTTTTCGTCACTCACCAGGTGTGGATAATGATGAAACCTTTTCTAGTGCCTATGCTTAAGTCCATCCGGATCCTACTTGCCATTGTTACATACCAGGACTACGATATCTGGCGGTCGGGTGTCATGACTGCATTTCTAAATAGTGATTTAGAAGAGAGCATCTATAAGTACACAGCCAGAGGGCTTCGTAGACAGTGGGAGCAGCGGAAATGTGTGCAAGTTTTTTTATGGGATAAAACAGGCATCGCAGAGTTGGGACATCTGTTTTGATGTGGCAGTCAAAGAGTTTGACTTCATCAAAATGGTAGATGAACCTTGTATATACAAAAAGGTAGTAGGGAGTATGGTGGTGATCCTCGCATTGTACATGGATGACATACTCTTGATAGGAAAGGAGTTTCCTATGCTACACTCGGTCAATCTCCTCTTATCACAAGGATTCTCCATATAATATCAAGGTGATACCTCCTAAATCCTGGGTTTTGGATCTATCAGATAGATCTAAGTGGATATTAGGATTCTCACTAGGTGTAGTGAGTTGGTATCAATCGATCCTGGGGAGAATCACTGGATAACTTCCAGGGTGGTAAGGACGACTGAATGTCAGTCACAGACATTGTCTTTACCCTCAGTGGAGGGACGGTATGTTGGAAGAGTTCCAAGATAGATACCGTGGCAAACTAGACGATAAAGGATGGATACATCGCTACCAAGGATGCTACCAAAGAGGTAGTCTGGATGTATATTAGTTCATGAGATGAACTTCGTTCCTACCATTGTGGGACAATGGAGTTGTGGCTTTGGCCTAGAAACCCCCGTCCCATCAGTGATCCAGACATATTCTTAGGCAGTATCACCTGATCATGGATATGGATGATCTCCAGAGAGATCGAGGTCAGGAGAGTAGACACAGAGGAGAACGGGGCGGATCCACTCACAAATTTTTTTTTCCAGTAGAGACTTTTATGGGAGGGTTGAGTATGTGATATTTCAACCCTGTTGATTGTTGGGTATGAGATACTACAACAGATGGTCCTAGTGCAAGTGGGAGATTGTTAGTTATATGTGTGCCCTAGAGGCCATTACTATACATATGATGTATATTGTAGTGGATGCTTGGACATATATAGGAAGGACTTTCTTGCTCAACATGATAGTATGCTATCTGGTTGATCTTTATCTTAACATGTACTCTGATTGTCTCTATGTTACATGTTGATAAAGCCCTTAGGATGAGTACTTGACTACCAGGACTGTGACAGAGTAGTCGATAAGTACATCCTTCAAATGTTCCTAGTCGTGGGTGTATCGAGACAGGGCATCGATATACCAGTGTAGACTAGCGTATAGCTTCTCAACCCCATGTAGATAGGCGATGGATGATCCCATATCCATTGGTGTTTGACATCAGAGACAATATACGGGTGCTCAGTGGAGACTGGGTATACTGAACGGACTCGCCGAGAACTCCCAGATGGTATTATACCTCATGTCAGATGGCAGTTCTCTGGTGACACTGGTACAGATTAGTCTATAGACCCGAGATCGTCATAGAGTCTTGTGTGATTCCCACTGTGCTTTGATTTCTACTATACCACGTTCAAGAGAACGTGCAAAATGGTGGCTTTTGGGTACAGTCCCGAATCACATGGAGGCAATGAGCGATAAGAGGGGTTTCGTCTCTCCCGGTATTGGGAGTTAATGTTGTGCTGTGCTCGATTGGCTATAACAGGAAGTCCCTGGCCAGGGCTGCTTCAGAGATATACCGGTAAGTGTTATCGGTAGTTTCTTGACCCGTTATAAGCCTCATATCGACACGACTTATCGAGTGGCTGGGGTCTGATGTTTACCACCCCTACACGAGATATGCGACATATCAGACGAAGAGACATGACTGTACAGTAGTGTTACTGATTGGATTCGCAGGAGTGTGAGCAGTCTTGCTTGTTGATCTTCTGATCGCTTAATACCCGGGAGGCCGTTACGTTTAGCAGATCGCTTGCGGCTTCATGGGAGTTTGATATGATCATCACCTGCTGCGGGCGTATTGACGAGTCTTTAGAGACCTACACAGGGGTTTCCTGGCTCAAGCGAAACGGAGTAGGAGCACATATGCGATATGTGTGGGACCGAGATTAATACGATATGTGATACCGTATTCTATTCTCGCGATTTGTGACATTGATCGGTTATATGCGATATAGCCGGGTTATCGGATCAAGTGTTGATTCGATAAGTTGTTACATATGATATTAGTCGGTTATATGTGATATAGCCGGATTATTAAATCAAGAGTTGATTTGATAATCTAATGTATAATTATATATTTGATATATTAATTTAAATTAACTAGTATTAGCTCACTTATGATTTCTTTTCTCACTTGATGTGCACATTGTATATATGTGATATGTATATTTGTGTACATGTTTAAGGCATGCTAGGTTACAAATGCAACATATTAGTATGAGACTTTTACCATGCTAGGGTTTAAGATAGGGTTTTATTTGTTTTAAGCAAATAAAACATTTGGATTTAGTCAAGGTTATGCTTGGAGAAGCTTGTAGAACATTGACCAAGTCCACTTGTTTGTCTTGCTTAAGATATTTCTTAACCCAACTCTTAACCTTAGCCCTTGGTTTATTCTCTACATGAGTTAGGCATGAGAGGATAACTCACCATGGTTGCATTTTCTAACCTTATGATTTATTTCATTCACAACTCTCTCATGAGTTCCTTCTTCTTCTTCTTCCTCAAAGCTTTCTAGTTTCAATGGAGATGTGAGAAATAATGTGAGAAAAACAAATCTAAAGTGAGCCCACTTCCTACTTCATCATCCTCTACTACTTGCCATTTAGTATAGGGTGTTTGCTTCACTAATTCCATAATTAGTGAAGAGATATCTTGGGTTAGTGTCTCCTCGACGTAGATCATCTTCGGCTTCGAAGACTTCGAAGAAAGCATGTTCGTTTCTTCAAGGGAGCCTCTCTAGAGTCCGGAGTTCACGATCGTAATGAAGGGACTACTACACGGAGCTATTGAAGTGAAGGACCAGTCTACAAAGGTTGTATTCCTTGCTCACTTAGGATGTAAAGAGTTTACATATGTTATTCCGTCGATTTCTAGTATACGATTCTAGGGTTAGGGTTAGCTAGAACGGCAAATTTTTGAATTTGGTATGGACGATGCCTCCCGAAACCTTGCTGCCGTGCTAGGCAATCCTGCAATTCTCTCTCAGGTTACTCCTCCGTATACACCACAGCACAACGGCGTACCCTATTGGACATGGTTCGCTCCATGATGAGTAACGCCGAGTTGCCTCTTTCGTTTTGGGGACATACGCTTCAAACAGCAGCATATCTATTGAATTAGGTTCCATCCAAATCCGTGCCTAAGGCTCTATATGAAATATGGAGTAGTAAAAGACCGTATCTTAAACGTATTAAGATATGGGGTTGTTCGGCCTACGTAAAAGTACAAAATCTGGACAAACTTCAGGAACGGTCAGTTTTATAAAAGTTTGTGGGATATCTTAAAAATTCTCTAGGATATTTGTTCTACCACACTTAGGAACAGAAAGTGTTCGTTGTTTGTCGCGCCTCCTTTTTAGAGTGGCAATTTATTGCAAAAGAAATAAGTGAGAGCACGGTAGAACTCGATGAAATGTCAGAACCACAAACTCAAACTGAGGATTTGGTAGAAGCTTAAGATTTAGAAGTCCCAGACGAACCTCAGCCACTCCGCAGATCTAGTAGGATTTCTCATCCGCCCGAGAGATACTAAGGTTTTCTCATAGACGAGGATCGAGAGGATTGCATCTTGGAAGAAGATGATCCTACTAGTTTCAAGCAGGCCATTATCAGTGGGGACTCTGATAAGTGGTTGGATGCTATGTGATCCGAATGGAATCCATGTACACCAATAAAGTGTGGATCTTGGATATTGCTCCACCTGGGGTAAAACCCGTTGGATGCAAATGGATTTACAAAAAGAAATTTGGTGTAGATAGGCAAGTAGAAATCTATAAGGCTAGGCTTGTTGCAAAAGGTTTTCGTCAAAGACCAGGTGTGGACTATGATGAAACCTTTTCTACAGTGGCTATGATCAAATCCATTCGGATCCTACTTGCCATTGTTGCCTTCCATGACTATGAAATCTGGCAGATGGACGTAAAAACGGCTTTTCTAAACGGAAGTTTGGAAGAGTGCGTTTATATGGATCAGCCGGAGGGTTTTGTAGACAGTGGGAGTAGCGAGAAGGTGTGGAAGTTGCTTAAATCCATTTACGGATTAAAGCAAGCATCGCGGAGCTGGAACATCTGTTTTGATGAAACGGTCAAGAAATTTGACTTCATCAAGAACGATGATGAGCTTTGTATATATAAGAAGATTGTAGGATGAACTGTCGTATTCCTAGTCTTATACGTGGATGACATTCTTTTGATAGGAAATGATATTCCTATGCTACAATCGGTCAAGCTATTCTTATCACAAAGGTTCTCCATGAAGGACCTGGGTGATGCCTCGTACATTCTGGGGATCAAGATCTACAGAGATAGATCCAAGAGATTATTGAGAATTTCGCAGTCCAGGTACATAGAAACTGTACTAAAAAGATTTAGTATGGAAGATTCTAAGCACGGTAACATACCTGTATTGCATGGAATCACCCTCTCCAAGGAGATGTCTCCCAAGACTCATGAGGAGAGGGTTCGCATGAGCACCATACCCTATGTTTCGGCGGTAGGATCTATAATGTATGTGATGCTATGTACAAGACCAGATGTAGCTTACGCGCTTAGCATAGTGAGCTGGTATCAGTCAAACCCGGGTGAGAATCACTGGACAACTGTGAAGAACATTCTCAAGTACCTGAGAAGGACTAAGGAGATGTTCTTGGTTTACGGTAATGGAGACCTGCAGGTCGAGTCCTTTACCGATTCAAGCATCCAGAGTGACAAGGATGATAGCAAGTCTATCTCGGGTTTTTTGTTTACCCTCAATAGAGGGGTGGTGTGTTAGAAGAGCTCCAAATAGGACACCGTCGCAAACTCGACGATGGAGGCTGAATACATTGCTGCGAACGATGCTGCAAAAGAAGCGGTCTGGATGAAGAAGTTCATTACTGAACTTCATGTAGTTCCGTCCATTATTGATCCAATACCTTTGTATTGCGATAACAATGGGGCTATAGTTTTAGCGAAGGAACCATGGTCCCATCAGAAATCCAGACACATCTTGAGGCGGTATTACCTGATCAGGGAGATCGTAGATCGCCAGGAGATTGAGGTCCGGAGAGTAGATACAAAAGACAACACGGCAGATCCATTTATGAAGGCCCTCCCTCAAGCGTAGTTCAAGCGACATTTTGAGATGTTGGGTATGCGATACGCCAACAGTTGGTCCTAGAGCAGACGTTGGGTACTCAGTGTTGGAGATAGTGCCCTAATAGTCAATTATTGGATCACAGGTACGTGATTGCAATGATTGCGGAGGACCTATACCGGTATGACAGTCTTACTCGAGATGATAGTATGCTATCTGGTTTGCCTTTATCAGTCGTGTACATGTTCAGGTGACTGATTGCATGTTACACTTTGATAGAGCCCTTAGGATCTTGCTTTACTACCAACAGTATGATGGCGATCATATACGTGTGAGTTGGGTAGTTTATACGCATATCCTTAATTGTGGTCCCTAGTCGTGGGAGTTTCGAGACAGGGCATCGATACTCCGGAGTAGACTAGTGTGTACAGTCGAGACCCCGACGAGGGGCGGTGGCCGGTCTCACAAGCCACTGGTGTCAGTTGGATCACCTAAGATGTATACAGGTGCTCATTGGGTTATGAGTACACCGGACAGGACTCGCCGGGAATCTGCTAGTTAGTATTATATCTACCGTCAGATAGCAGTTCCCAGGTGACATGTGTACAGGTTAGTTCATCGACCTGAGGTCGTCATTTGTCTCGTGTGAGTTCCCACTGTGCTTTGATTTCCACCCTAGCACGGCTCAAAGGAGTCGTGCAAACAGGTAGCTTTTGGGTACAGTCCCGAGCCATATGGAGGCACGTGAGCGGATCGGCAGGGGATTCGTCTCTCCCGGTATTGGGGGCGAGGTCGTGCTGTGTCTAGGAGAGCCATTACACAAATCCATGGCCATGGTAGGAGATTTACTGGTAGGTACTCCAGTAGTATCTCAGGGTGTAATTGGGCTTCACTCCGACACGACTTATACTGCTATTGGGGGTCTGACGTTACTAGCCCCCTAGGCGGATATGCGATACTCATTGACGAACGGACCGGACTGTATATACATTGTCACTGTTAGGCTCAGTAGGGTTTTCCGGATGAGTGCGCTCATCGGCCTTCCTTGAGGTCAGTCCGTGGGCAGCCGTTACGCATTGCTAGTGCCGCTGACGGTTTGTGGTTAAACCCACTGCCAGGGTACTGACGAGTCATTAGAGTCCCCCACAGACAGTTTCCCAAGTTCGGGCGAAACGTTGTAGAGGCCGTATGGTTTTATGGCAGGGTTCGGAAAATGCACGTGCGTTTACGCACGTGTTATTTTTCGGGCAGATAATACTGGTCGGCTTTGGTTTAAGCCGGATCCGAGTATTATATTGAGTAGGTATAATATCTTTGTCTCAGTTGCATTTGTATTCGGTCGTAATACAAATGCGGGTATATTTATACAGTTTCGGGGTTATCCTGAAAGTTGTTTCAGGATCACTTTTGGAAGTTGCCAGTTTCCAGTTTTCTATCAGCCGTCTTTTAACATTCGGTTAAAGACGGATTTATCTTTTCTTGAGATGAGTGTGGATTCTTCTAGAAGTTTCTAGATGAGGTGACTAGGATTAATTGGTGTTGGATTTTCATTGGTTGCTTTAATGGTTCAATTAATGCATAATGACTCATGCTTTGTTATTAAAGCTTTTTGTTTTCCTTAAGATATTTTCTTCATGATAAGCTTCATCTTGTGGTCACCCCCTTCTCCTACGGTCACCTCCCTCTTGCTATATATGGCCGGCCCTCTCTCTCCTCACTCTCACTTGATGTTTCATTTGCTAGAAAAGATTATGATAGGTTTTATCGGTGTATGGAATTTCACAGTCCATTTCATTCCATCACCCGATTCCTTCGGCAACTTCATTAACCGATCGTCCACGGATTTGGACGAAGTGAGACAAAGTCATCTACTCATTCTCTACATCATTCTTGGTCGTCTCTTTTAGCAAACTTGACGATCGAGTTGCCTCAAGTCAGAGGCGGGAGCCCGTTTAAAGAACCGATCATGTGGTGCCACCTCGACGAGGAGATCGGAGATCGACGAGATCGGAGCAGCCGCAACGGAGCGTGGGATGATGGTTAAAGAACGAAGGACTCGGATCGTTCGGTATAACCATTCTACACTCTTTACAGTTTGTTAGTTTAGCAATAATGGCAGATCCGGGTTAAAGTATACGATAGCGCCAGTTTAAAAGTTTTTGTTCCGCATTTGGCGTCTGTAGACTGCCGGGGCGCTAGCGTAGACTTACAGTGGTATCTGAGCCTCACCATTTTGCTATACTAACTTGTGCTAACGCGTTTAAAACATCGATCCGACCGGAAATCGAAAATTGCAAAATCCATGCCCGACAGTTTCTGTTGATTTTAAATGGTCTCAAAAATTAATTCTACATGTCTCAGAAAACTGTGCAGGCTTTTCTAAGAACCACGACAAAATTTGGGCTCATGACCCCACCAAACCGCAGCGGAAACGCGGTCAAACCCATGGTTTGACCGCGCATCCGCGGCCACGTGGTGAGCTCGTGCTCCCAAATTTTTCCAGTGGCTTCTCTGTGGGATTTTGGGGTTTTTGATTAATATCGTTTTGGCCCAGATTTTGTTACTGTTCACCAGTAAGCAGTGGGGCCCACTTTTTGATATTTGGTCTTTGGTCAATCGAAATTTAAACACGTTAGTTTACAGTGCTTACATTATATCTCCGACCGGGAATGTCATTTGATCGGTAAACCGCGTTTGATTGCTATAGTTCTTTTAGACGGGTTTGCGAACGTGACATTCGCGTTGATGTTCTGTGTTGTGCTGTGATGTTGCGGATTTGTCGTGGTGGATAGCAGTGTGCAATGGTAGTACAGTTTGAGTTTATTTGTACATTTGATATTGCGGGGCGAGCGTCCAACTTGTGGATAGCCGTCACTGCCTGTTGTATAATATTCTTTTTGGGGCACGACCAGGTTGCGGTCGATGTACCTATTGTACTATTTTTCATTACTGTACTAGGTTTTGCCCCGAGACGGAGTGCACGGATAGCCGGGTTCTGGGGGCAACGGGTCCGCATCTCATGGCTTTGAGAGGCAGAGGGGTCCCACTCTAGAATTGGCAGACTATTCGCCGCACTCGTAGGGGGTACAGGTTGACCCAAGGAGGGGTGCTCAAGATTACCGGATTCCGTGAAGTGCCGGGTGGTCCATTCACTATGCTGTAGGGGGCTGCCTCGCTTCAGGTTTTTGGCGGGTAACTTGCCGCACCCGTAGGGGTCTAGGTTTCATTGCACAGGCTATCCACACGACAGGGGAACGTCGAGTTTCAGCAGCGGCTCTGTGAAACTCGAGGATCCCAGATTATCTGTATTGTTCTGTGATGCTTATTACTTTTCTGTAATGTTGCATATTATCACGCCTGGAGAGATTATTGTATATTGGTTTATATACTATTAGATGTTGTATATGTTTTACACCCGCGCTAGTCCAGTCCCCGCTCTGTCGTTAGTTAAGTAACCTAACGGGTTATGACGGGACCCAGCGACGAATGCGGATGGCATATACGTACATTTTATTTTCGTTCTTTTCTGGTGTGATCGATTGATGGGACTGCATTGATTCTGATCAATGCAAAGTAAAACAAACCAATTTACAGTTGTTGGAACAAATTTAAAAAGTGTTATTGCAAAGACGTTTCCTTTTGTTATGCATAGTGGTATTCAGTGGAATATCCTGCACCTCATTCGACGGGGCAAGGGCCGATATCCCTTCACCGGGACTGACCCCTTGGGCAGAAGTTTGCGTCAGCGTAATAACTTCACTATAGTCGATTACAAGTTGCTTTGCATAGCGGTATTCAGTGGAATATCCTGCACCTCATTCCACGAGGAAAGAGCCGAGATCCCTTTACCGGGAGTGACCTCTTTAGCAAAAGGTTTTCGCCACTATATTTTAAAAAGCTATCAGGTTCCTTCAGCGATATCAAGTTCACTACGCTAAAGGTTTTTCGCCAAAAACCAGTTGTAGCCCTCCGTCACTTCTTTTGGGTATTTAGTAGTATTCAAGCTATGCATTTTAGCCAAAGTTAAGGCATAGTGTTTGGTAGCTGCTGGGTATTCATTTGTTGCATAGATAGATGAGTTGGTTTGGGACAGTCGTATTACCTTGTCGGCATACGTCAAGGGTATGTACGGGTGGGTTCAAATTAACAAGATAATGACGGGCAGAACTTGACATGTGACTTATGATTTGTTGACATACGCCAAGGTCATAAGAGCATGGGGCATAAATCATATCGGGAGTTTCTAAAGAAACTGAAACTTGCCAAGTATGCGCATACCATTTGGAGTATGAGTAACGTGGATGCATTCCATCACGTTATCATGCGATGAGAGTTGGATCCCGATTCCCACTGATGAGTTGGTTTACTCTTCGGGTGATCCCGATTGATTCTTCTTTAGGTTTGGAGGAGAATTTGACAGGAAAGTGGGAGGTTTCCAAATTAGATAAAGTGATGACCATTCTGATCTAGGTTAGAGTGCACGCAGAGTGTTTCTTTTCTCTCTCTCTCTTTGGCAGCGACCTTTGACCGACCCTAGACTATGACTCAGTGACCAGGTTGACCGAACCTTCTTAAAATACTGGCGTTTGGATTGTCTGAGTTGCATAAGTCATTGCCACTCCTTCTTTTACCCTTTGTATTTCTCAGAACACCCGTATTACTACGGATATCCACTTCCATTGGATAGATCCATCGTATGGTTATATACGAACTCGAAGGGACTTCTTCGAGGATGGATCCAGGTTCAGGAGAAAATAGAATTGGTTTATTCAGTTGTCTTTTATTATCACCTTCTCTCAGGTTGCGAGAGCTCCTTGGTTTAGGAGAGTACACCTATTACGCTTATTGGATAGTCTTATTCCAAACCATAGGCTGGTGCCGAAAGGTAGGGAATGAAGAAAACCAATTAGCCTAAGTAGGGTGTGCAGAAGGTAATATGTAAAGACAAAATAAAGGGATTAGAAAGAGGGCAAAGTAAATTGCGACTGATATCATTCACGACCAAAACCGCGTACTTCATCGCCACTCCTATTTCACCTTTAAAGGAATAAGGTATTATTCAGTTGTCTTTTATCATCACCTTCTCTCAGTTGCGAGTACTCCTTGGTTTAGGAGGGTACACCTATTATGCTTACTGGATAGTCTTCTTCCAAACCATAGGCTGGTGCCGAACGGTAGGGAAGGAAGAAAACCATTTAGCCTAACGATGGTGTACAGAAGGTAACGACTAAAAACAAATAAAGGGATTTGGAAGGACGGCAATAAAATATACGGTTGAAGTCATGAATTGGATTATGGAAGAGGCATTGCTACGAATACCAGGATACCCCTACGAAACATTTTTTATGTTTCAGTGCATTGTTAAAGGAAAAACTGTTTTCCCGATTAGACACTTACTCCAAGGGTATGTATTTACCAGGTTTCATTCTCATATCTGTATGGTTTTACAGATGATGAGAGGGAGTAAGATATTGGGAATTAGGTGATTATCCTCATTATATCGGAATTCGTTGAAATTGGTGATATTTGAGGAAATCGCCAGGGTACAGTTTTCCACCTACAACGCACAGGTTTTGAGTTGTTCAACTCAGCGGACTTATACAGAGTATTGTATGTTGTCCAGTGTCCATCAGGACAAAGGGGTAGGTCCTCGTACTATGTTCTATTTACTTATAACTTCTCTAGTATTTAGACGAGTGTTTCGTAGAAATACAAGGTCTAAGTTTTGAGAAGTTGTGGGTATAAGAATAAAGTAGAGAACCAGGTATCACAAGTATCGGGATTCTTCAAAGAGATCGAAGATGTAGATTCTTGTGATTGGTATTCAGATGATAGTGATGGTTTTGAGAAACGTGTTTCTCTTTCAGGTTACTCATAATTGGAAGGATTCCTAAGTTGAGTAATGCTGATTAGCCTCTTTCCATTAAGTTGATATGCACTGGAGACAGCTGCATGATTTGAATATGGTTCCAATTAAATAAGTGCCAAAGTTTCTGTATTGGATATTGTAACCCTTCGAAAATCGTTTAGGCAGTTTTTCGGTAATCGGCAAGTTTTTCGGCTTTTTCCGTAAAAAGTCAAAATTGATAATTTTCATTGTAGACCTAATTATACAAAATTTAAATAAGATATTACTATAATTTTGTCACTAAAATGTCATTTATAAGTTTCTAGTTAAATAAAAAAAAATTCGTAATTAATTATTTTTTTATTATTTTAAGCCTTTTTAAATACATTTAATTAAGGATAAATACAAATTTAATTAGGTAAATTTCTTAATTAGGAGTCTTTATAAGCTAAAATATGGTGTTAATAAAATTGTGTCCTGACTTTCTCATTTTTAGTTTTTGGGTTGGAAATTTAATGAGAAAATGAGGTAAAATAAGGGTTTTTTTTGTAAAATGTTGAAATGAAAAGTATTAAATGATATCATATGATGTTTTGTGGACCTAGAAACTTCCTTAAATTTTCCCCACCTCCTCCTAGAGCTGCAGCCGACCCTCTTGCTCCAGAATTTCTTCATTTCCCCACTTCATTGTGCTTCATTTTCTTGCTAAAATCCTTTAAAAATCAACAAATTTCCACCTCCATTCAAACCCAAACCCTAATCCCATCTCTCTTCAACCCAAATGAGTTCAAAAACTTGATGAAAGGAGGCTTCTTGGTGACTTGATCATGCTAGGATTCAATTGGGGAGGTAAAAATTCTAAACTAGTTTGCTTACTTGTGGTTTAATTGTGCTAGAATTTCAATTCTAAATATTAGTTTAGTAGTAAATGTTTGATTAGGAAAAATCAAGAGAAGGTTTTGATTTTAGAAATTAGGGTTTGTAGCATAATGGTGGGATTATGTTAGGGATGGTTATCTAGGTGATTGGAGTGGTTAATTGTGTATTGGTATGCTCGCTAAAACGACAAATTTCAACGTTTGTATCGATTTGGTTTGAAAATCGCTTACTAGATTTTTACGAAAATTAGTATGCGTTCAAATTGCGCTAGGTTAGCAATATTATTAGCTTCGTATAGGATTATTAGAGTGCGCGAACGTGGGGTTTCGTCTAGTCGGGTTGTAGTTTTGTCGATTTCCCCGAAATGACGATTTTAGCTAAAAATTAGCGATTTTCGTGCGTTTTTCCGCGCACCGAGTGCATGCTATGTTTAATTTGTGAGCATCGATATTTGTATAATGTGACTTGCATCGTTTAGGGTTATGTAATCTTATACTTTGTATTGTGCAAATATAGGATCGGTCGGAGAAACATCGGACACGGCGCGCAAAGGCAAAGCGGTGGCCGGATCAGATTAGCGGGGATTTCTGGTGAGTAGATATATTCATCTATGGGGGAATCGTCTGGATGGCGTGAGGCCCCCCTCCCTAGTTAGGATTACTCTACTTTATGCAATAATTATATTGTTAGCTAGCTTATCCATTTATGTACATTGCATACCCTTACAGCTAACCCTATACTAGATTGCATGGACATTCATATGACATTCATATATACATATGCGATATCATTTCGTAGGACACGAACACCTTACCATTGGCATCTATTGCACGCGCACTATTCATGTGACACACACGCCTTTGGTATTTGCCATGCCACGTGCACTATAAAAACCTGTTTAGCTTAGTAACGCCATTGCATTCATGCATGATATTTGAGATTGTATCGCACGCATATACCTCGCATTACTATCATATTTACATAGAATTCTAGCCAAACTCTCACATCATATACATTGATATCATAGACACTTATCATATATAACATGTGGACATTATGATTTCTTGAGGATTTCAGTTTGTTGCGATTTCTGGATTTTTTTTTGGGGAAAACCGCAAGAATTTAACAAGCTTATATTTATCATTTTTAAAACAAAGTTGCGGTTTTCTCGTGACGTATGTGTCGTCCACCATGAGTTTTCATGTTTTCTGTTGGATTTCGAGACCCGATTCGAGGAGTGGATGAACCGTCTCGGGTACATGGTGGGCCCGGTATGGTACCCCGGGGCAAGAAGATCGAGTTGTAGACGATGAGCCAAGCAGTTGAAGACTCGTCTGACTACTTTGTCACGACCCGAAAGTACGGAACGTGACTGGCACTTAGATTACGAGACGTCTAAAGGCGTACCGTAACCTAAGTCAGCCAAAACCCAGAAAATCTAAACCAAAATCAAAAGAGAGTGAAGGAAAACCTTAAATGAAAACGGTTTTTAAATCAATTAAGTTGCAAAGAATCCCTTTTTAAAACATCAAAAATTTCTGAAAATTTCGGCAGAGTCTCCCCTGTATTTTCTATCCCCAAAAATGGGTACAACAAGATAATACATATGAAATCACAAAAATGGCATCCCCAAGCGGGAGCTAGCTCTTCGCCCAAGGAGGATCACAACCACATGCAATATATAAGCAATACCAAGAAAAGAGCAGAAGAAACCCAAAATATCAGAAAACGCAACGCCGGCTCAAGTGAGCTCGACCCAAAAGAAACCACAAATATACATATCTCTCATTCTCATTACTAGGTCGCATATACAATACAAGTGGTAGATGGAGAATACTAGATACAATGATAAAGCAAAAAGAAATAAAGTATACTCACAACCCACCTACGGGCGATGTCGCGAGTCTGAGCAAAAGGAACTGATGACAAGATAGCCCGCCGTTACAAGACTGACGGGTCCGACCTGCAAGACACTGTGGCACAACGGGGGTGAGTTGCCAGCTCGTGAGTAAATATAACATCTAGTAAGGCAATCGTAAGAATGCACGCAATGCGGAACAACATGTATGTCCATATGTGATATAATATCTCTAGTATGCATGAACATGTATGCAATGTCTTTTCTAACTCTTTAAGTGTTTTAAATGTTAAGGTTACTGCATTCTTAACTTTTAGAAAATGAATATCTGTACAATAGCTAAGTATCATCAAAAAGTCATCTGAAAACCCGTGTCAAGCATCGACACCAAATAGGAATCATATCTGTCTCAATATCGGGCTCCGTCAGTCCGGATCGGCCCATATCATAAATCTCACGACAACGGTCGGTATCCTCCGGATATCCGCCGCGCCAGATATCAATTTTGACTTTTTACGGAAAAAGCCGAAAAACTTGCCGATTACCGAAAAACTGCCTAAACGATTTTCGAAGGGTTACAGATATAGAATGGATCGTACCTTAAAAGAAATTAAGGTACGGGGAGTTGTCCAGCTTATGCTTAAAACCAGACTCTGGATAACTCAGGGCACGTTTCTGTAATGGCTGTTTGTGGGTTGACCCTCGCTATGACGAGGGTTGATATTCTACCATTTGGAAGATCAATAGTGATATTGTTCTTGACTCGCCACAGTTTTAGTAAAATGGATCTTTTTCAGAAAACAGTAGTGGGAGTATGGTAGAACTGGAAGTGATTCCAGAACCGCAAACGATTACGGAAAATTTAATAGGACATATACATTCAATCAGGTTTGACATTCCAATAGCCACTCCGCAGATTTGGTGGGTAACCTCAGACACCCGAGAGGTACTTCGGTAGGCTCAAGGACGGTGACAGGGAGGTTCTTATCTACCAAGACTTGACACTACTGTTGTTCCAGGATATGAGACCCGGTAGGAGGGTTGTCGTAGTCAGTGGGAGCAGCGGAAGCATAGTGGGCAAGATGCTTATATCTATTTATAGACTTGAGCAGTTATAGCGGAGATAGATCATCTAATTTTGATGTGACAGTCATGGGTTTGACTTCAATCAGAATAGGGGATGAATCAGTTAAGAAGGTAGTAGGGTGTGATGTCATGGTATCTGGATGACATACACAGAGTAGGAAGTAAAATTCCTATACTACGATCGGTTGTACTGTGGTCGTCACACAGTTGTTTCTCCAGACAGGATATGGATATAATATTTGACATTCTGGTTTCTAGATCTATGGTTTTAGATCTGGAATTGGGTAGTTTCCCAATGTGGGTACTTTGACAGTATTCTAATGGTTTTTGGAATAGTTGACTCCTAGCATGGTGGTGTACCTGCAGGTGATGGAGTCACCCTCTCTAAAGGTGTCTTACAGACTAAAGGGGAGAGAGATGTGCATGATTGGCAGATCACTTGCTTAGGCAATTGAGTCAATCATGAGATGTCAAGTACCACACCAAATGTTGGTTTTGCACAAGATGCAATAAGTTTGTATTAATCCAATCCTGGAGAAACATAAGGAAGCAGTTTTAGAACATAAGTACATGTTCTACGGATTTGATGACGGCAGCCTCCTTCGGGAGACGGTTATCATTCCAGGCTTCAAAGGTGACATCGATGACAGAGTGATTGTCAGAGTTATAGTTTTTCCCTCTGACGAAGAGGGACAGTATTATGGACAGGTGGTCCAAGAGGATACTGTGGGTGGCATGGTGCCGGATACTGATTAGGTTCAGTGATCGATACAGTCTAAGAAGTTTGGATTTGGAGTTCATTTATGAACTAGGTCCCATCAGATATCCAGACATATTCTAAGACAGGTATTACTCAATTCGGGAGATGGCTTTCTCCGCGAACTTGAGATTAAGAGAGATATAGAAAGAAACTTCTAGGCGGATCAACTCACTAAGGCTATTTCTCGAACACAATAGTTTTACAAACGGGCTTTGTGATACTGATTAGTAGAGGAGTTGGATGTTCAGTTTCACACGGGCTGTGAGTAGTCGACATCGCAATAATTAGCCTTGAGTGCAAGTGGGAGATTGTTGGAGATAGTGCCCTCATAGTCAATTATTGGATCACAGGTACGTGATTGCAATGATTGCGGAGGACCTATACCGGTATGACAGTCTTACTCGAGATGATAGTATGCTATCTGGTTTGCCTTTATCAGTCGTGTACATGTTCAGGTGACTGATTGCATGTTACACTTTGATAGAGCCCTTAGGATCTTGCTTTACTACCAACAGTATGATGGCGATCATATACGTGAGAGTTGGGTAGTTTATACGCATATCCTTAATTGTGGTCCCTAGTCGTGGGAGTTTCGAGACAGGGCATCGATACTCCGGAGTAGACTAGTGTGTACAGTCGAGACCCCGACGAGGGGCGGTGGCCGGTCTCACAAGCCACTGGTGTCAGTTGGATCACCTAAGATGTATACAGGTGCTCATTGGGTTATGAGTACACCGGACAGGACTCGCCGGGAATCTGCTAGTTAGTATTATATCTACCGTCAGATAGCAGTTCCCAGGTGACATGTGTACAGGTTAGTTCATCGACCTGAGGTCGTCATTTGTCTCGTGTGAGTTCCCACTGTGCTTTGATTTCTACCCTACCACGGCTCAAAGGAGTCGTGCAAACAGGTAGCTTTTGGGTACAGTCCCGAGCCATATGGAGGCACGTGAGCGGATCGGCAGGGGATTCGTCTCTCCCGGTATTGGGGGCGAGGTCGTGCTGTGTCTAGGAGAGCCATTACACAAATCCATGGCCATGGTAGGAGATTTACTGGTAGGTACTCCAGTAGTATCTCAGGGTGTAATTGGGCTTCACTCCGACACGACTTATACTGCTATTGGGGGTCTGACGTTACTAGCCCCCTAGGCGGATATGCGATACTCATTGACAAACGGACCGGACTGTATATACATTGTCACTGTTAGGCTCAGTAGGGTTTTCCGGATGAGTGCGCTCATCGGCCTCCCTTGAGGTCAGTCCGTGGGCAGCCGTTACGCATTGCTAGTGCCGCTGACGGTTTGTGGTTAAACCCACTGCCAGGGTACTGACGAGTCATTAGAGTCCCCCACAGACAGTTTCCCAAGTTCGGGCGAAACGTTGTAGAGGCCGTATGGTTTTATGGCAGGGTTCGGAAAATGCACGTGCGTTTACGCACGTGTTATTTTTCGGGCAGATAATACTGGTCGGCTTTGGTTTAAGCCGGATCCGAGTATTATATTGAGTAGGTATAATATCTTTGTCTCAGTTGCATTTGTATTCGGTCGTAATACAAATGCGGGTATATTTATACAGTTTCGGGGTTATCCTGAAAGTTGTTTCTGGATCACTTTTGGAAGTTGCCAGTTTCCAGTTTTCTATCAGCCGTCTTTTAACATTCGGTTAAAGACGGATTTATCTTTTCTTGAGATGAGTGTGGATTCTTCTAGAAGTTTCTAGATGAGGTGACTAGGATTAATTGGTGTTGGATTTTCATTGGTTGCTTTAATGGTTCAATTAATGCATAATGACTCATGCTTTGTTATTAAAGCTTTTTGTTTTCCTTAAGATATTTTCTTCATGATAAGCTTCATCTTGTGGTCACCCCATTCTCCTACGGTCACCTCCCTCTTGCTATATATGGCCGGCCCTCTCTCTCCTCACTATCACTTGATGTTTCATTTGCTAGAAAAGATTATGATAGGTTTTATCGGTGTATGGAATTTCACAGTCCATTTCATTCCATCACCCGATTCCTTCGGCAACTTCATTAACCGATCGTCCACGGATTTGGACGAAGTGAGACAAAGTCATCTACTCATTCTCTACATCATTCTTGGTCGTCTCTTTTAGCAAACTTGACGATCGAGTTGCCTCAAGTCAGAGGCGGGAGCCCGTTTAAAGAACCGATCATGTGGTGCCACCTCAACGAGGAGATCGGAGATCGACGAGATCGGAGCAGCCGCAACGGAGCGTGGGATGATGGTTAAAGAACGAAGGACTCGGATCGTTCGGTATAACCATTCTACACTCTTTACAGTTTGTTAGTTTAGCAATAATGGCAGATCCGGGTTAAAGTATACGATAGCGCCAGTTTAAAAGTTTTTGTTCCGCATTTGGCATCTGTAGACTGCCGGGGCGCTAGCGTAGACTTACACTCAGTACGCCAATATATGGCCTTAGTGCAAGGGGGAGATTGTTGGATATGTATGCCGTAGAGGCTATTATTGTATATGTATACATGTGGATGCTTGGACATATGTATGTACAGGACAATCTTGCTCAATATGATAGTATGCTATCTGGTTTGTCTTTATCTTAACATGTGTATATATTTTACTTGTTATTACATATCATTTATATATGTTGATAAATCCCGTAGGATCATTGCTTGACTAACTGCATTGTGATGGCGATCATACTTGTAGGAGCAGGGTAGTCGATAAGCACATCCTTAAAAAGTCCCTAGTCGTCGAAGTATCGAGACTGGGCATCGATATTCCGGAGTGGACTAGTATATACATTTCCTGACCCCGACGAGGGGCGATGGTTGGTCCTACAGCCATTGGTCTTTTGCACCTAAGATCGTATACAGGTGCTCATTGGGGGTGAGTATACTGGACGGACTCGCCGAGAACTTCTAGATGGTACTATACCTATCGTCAGATAGCAGTTCTCAGGTAACATGAGTACAGGTTAGTCTTCTGACCCGAGATCGTCATTTGTCTCGTGTGAGTTCCCACTAGACTTTGATCACTACCCTACAACGGCTCTACCGAGTCATGCAAACAGGTTTTGGTTGGGTACAGTCCCGAGCCACATGGAGGCAGTGAGTGATTGTTGGGGATTCATCTCTTCCGGTATAGGGAGTCGATATCGCACTGTGTTCGATTAGTCAGGACCATAAGACTTTGGCCAAGGCAGTTAGGATTTACTGATAGGTTGATCAGTAGTTTTTCGGATTGGTCCTAAGCCGCATCAGCATGAATTATCGGGTTATTAAGGTCTGACGTTTACCACCCCTTAGACTCGGTATACGATACTCTCAGACGAAGAGACTGGACTGTACGGAGATTGTCACGGATAGGCTCAGTAGGGATCCGGGTGAGTTTGCTCATTGTCCTTCCTTTTCGACAGGTATCCGGGTAGTCCTTACGTACAGCTAGTGCCGCTGACATGCTTGTGATTATGGATTTATCCAGTAACTCACTGCCGGCATACTGTCAAGTTTTTGAAGTCCCACACAGAGGGTTTCCCTGGTTCAGGCAAAATGATGTAGTAGCCGTATTGGATATATGCAGGGTTCCGATTAATTGATGGTACTATGTACCTGGACTTTCGATCGGACAGTTGATAATACTAGCCGGCTAGGGTTTTGAGCCGGATTATTAAATTAGGTATTGATTTAATAATTTACATATATGTATTTCGATATGTATATTCTAGTATTATGTTCTTTGTGTCATTCTATCTCGTCGGGTATTCATATTTTTATACGAATGCGGGTATGTATATACGGTAGACTGTAATCCGTATTTTATACAGAATACATTTTAGAAGGTGCACACCTCATTTTAGCTTTCTCCGTTTATCATTAAATGGAAAATGAGGTAAAATAAAGGTGAGGGGAGTATGGTGAGAACCATGCTTCAATAGTTGACAAATGAATTCTTAATTTATTTGTGTGAACTATTGAAGCATGGTTGATATATTTTTATTATAAAAATCATTTTACAAAACCATGGGTGAGGATTTTCTCTCACTTGGATGCTTGATTTTTCTTGAGCTCGCCATTTGCTCTCCTCCTCTCTTGCTCTTGAGGTTCACCACCTTCATCTTCAACCTCCTCTCTACACTCTCATATGTTGAGAATCAAGAAAGAAGGTAAGATAGAAACACACATAGATCCTCACATTACATCCTAGAGTCCTTAGTCTAGCAACCTAGGTTCTCTAGTTGCTCCTTTTGACACTTAGTTTGGAGTTAGAGCTATGGACTATATCCCTCAGGTGGATCATCTTTGATGGAAGGAGACGGACGATCAAGCTCGATCATGGAGGCCACTAGGAGCATACGAAGAGAATAGAAGACCGAAGGACACAGATCTTTTGGTGAGAATCTCTATCATAGTAGATAGGTCCTCTTGTATAGCTAGTTAGGTTTATGGTAGATTCGGTTAACAGGTTATTATAGCGCCAGTTTTTAATCGTAGAAAAAAAATTGTTCTGCAAACGACCACAAAAGATGGCCAGGACGTTAGTATAACCCAACACCTTAGGCAGGTGCCAAAAGGTTGGGAAGGAAGAAAACCAATCATCTTAAGTATGGTGTACAGAAGATAATAAGTAAAGACATATAAAGGGATTAGAGTAAGGGCAAAAGAAATTGCAACTACTATCATTCATGACGAAACCGCGTATATCCCTGCCACTCCTACTTCCCTTTTGCATTTCTCCGGAACACTCAGTATCACTACGAAGATCCATATTGCTTGGGTATGCCATCGTATAGTTACATACAAACTCGAAGAAACTTGTTTCAGTTCAAGAATGGTTTCCGATTCTGGAGATATTGAATAAAATTATTCGGTTGTCTTTTCTTTTTCCTTTCTCTCAGGTTGCGAGAGCTCCTAATATTAGGAGAGTACACCTATTACACTTATTGGATAGTCTTCTTCTAAACCTTAGGCAAGTGTCGAAAGGTAGGAAAGGAAGAAAACCAATTAGCTTAAGTATGGTGTACAGAAGGTAAGAAGTAAAGACATATAAAGGGATTGGAGTGAGGGTAAGGAAATATACGGTTACTGTCATGAATCTGGATAGTGGAAGAGGAATTATTAGGAATACCCAGTTACCCCTTTGAAACATTTTCATGTTTCAGTTTTACTGTAAAGTGCTAATTGAAAACTGTTTGCCCAATTAGATTCTGACTCCATGATATGTATTTACCAGACTTGATTCTCACAACTGTATAGTGTTACAGATGCTGAGTGGGAGTAGAATATTGGAAATTGGGTAAATATATCCTCAATATATCGGAATTCTTTGTAATTGGTGATATTTGAGGAAATCACTTGGGTTTTGCCTAACGGCAGATATTTGGTTTTGAATTTTCATTGTTATGCACCAATTTCAAACTGATATATATGTACCTTTATTTTATAAAGTGAGATAAAACGTTTTGAAATTATGTTTATGACATTTACCTATATCAGTTGATGGTTAGGTAAGGTGCATTCAACAACGGTGTAATTCTTCTTTACCATAACACAGTTTTCAACCTACTGTTAGTTGTATGTATGCCCTAGAGGCCAGTATTGTACAGATGATGTATATTATATTGGATGCTTGGACATATATAGAGATGACTTTCTTGCTCGATATGATAGTATGCTATCTGGTTGCTCTTTATCTTAACATGTATACTAGTCTCTTTATGCTGTCTTATAGTTACATGTTGGTAAAGCCCTTAGGATGTGTACTTGACTACCTGGACTATGATGAGGATCATACTAGTAGGGACATGGCAGTCCATAAGTACATCCTTCAAGGTCCCTAGTCATGGGTGTATCGAGACGGGGCATCGATATACCAGTGTAGACTAGCGTATACGCTTCTCGACCCATGAGATGGGCGATGGATGATCGCATATCCATTAGTGTTTGACATCAGAGATGGTATACGGGTGCTCAGTGGAGACTGGGTACACTGGACGGACTCGCCGAGAACTCCCAGATGGTATTATACTTCACGTCAGATGGCAGGTTCTCAGGTGACACTTGTGCAGATTAGTCTGTAGACCCGAGATCGTCATAGAGTCTTGTGTGATTCCTACTGTGCTTTGATTTCCACCTTACCACGTTCATGAGGGCGTGCAAAACGGTGGTTTTTGGGTACAGTCCCGAGTCACATGGAGGCAATGAGCGATAGGAGGGGTTTCGTCTCTCCCGGTATTGGGGGTTGATGTTGCACTGTGCTCGATTGGCCGTAACAGGGAAGTCCCTGGCCAGGGCTGATTAGAGATTTACTGGTAAGTGTTACCAGTAGTTTCTCGACCCGTTATGAGCCTCACATCGGCACGACTTATCAGTTATTGGGGTCTGACGTTTACCACCCCCTAGACTTGATATGCGACATATCAGACGAGGAGACCGGACTGTACGGGAAGTATTGCCGATTAGCTCGACGGGAGTTGTAGCAGGTTCGCTTGTTCTCTTCTGATCACTCAATACCCGGGTGGCCGTTACGTTTAGCTGACCGCTTGCGGCTTGGGGGTGCTTGATATGATCATCACCCACTGCCGGCGTATTGACAAGTCTTAGAGTCCCACAATGGAGTTTCCTAGTCCAGGCGAAACGTTGTGGTGCGCGTATGAGATATGCGCATGGACCCGATTAAAATGCGCGTATAGGATACCGTATATTGATCGGGCGGCTTGCTTTTGGTGGGGTCATATGTGATATGGCCGGATTGATAAATCAAGTGTTGATTTATCATTTAACCATTAGTTTCTCACTTGAAATCCTTTCTTGAGTATGATGGATGTATGCATGCATGTATGCCTTCTTTATAGATTCATGCATATATGGATGTACATACACACATACATACATACACACATCCTTCATGGTTGTACATACATGAAAATGGTGGCAATATAAGACTCACACCATGGTTTTATATATGGATTTTATTGCATTTGATTTAAAACAAAAAGGAAAAAGGTAAATGGTTATCATTGATTTGCTTCTACACTTTTCTTTTGACCTAACCATCCTCACCCACCTTTTAACCTTGGGTAAACTTTTCTTTTGTGTTTTAACTCAAGTTCAATAAGATATTCATTGTTTAACCATAGTTTGAGATAAGAACAAGAAAATATATATACATATATTTTCATTTTTCTTAACAAGGGTTATTCTTTTCACTCTTGTTAAAGATATAGCCATCATCTTCTTCTTCCTCTCTCATTTTGCTCTCTAGATTTTTGTAGTGAGCAATATACTCATCAAGTTAGGATTTTGAAGTGAGAAAGAGAACCACAACACCATTCTACACAAGTCTAGCCCACTTGTTTGGAGTGTTAGCTTCATTTCATTCTCTTGATCGGGTGAAGTTGCAAGCTTGGACAAAGCGGACTCCGGGTGGATCATCGTTGACCTAGAGGAGTTCAAGCGGACCCGTTTCCAAACCCCAAGTAGCCGAGGAGTCTAGCGTAGGGAGCTACAAAGGTTGTACTTTCAAAACCCTAGCTTTTCTTGCTTATGTTGATGTGCAAAATTTTGAAACCCTAATTTTCTAGGAACGATTCAATGATCGTTAACTTAGCACCCTAAAAATTCCATCTTTGGTACATGTGATGCTTCCAATCCCTTCATGAGGTGCTAGGCTATACCAACATTGTTATCAGAGCCGACCTAGAACATTAGGCGACACTTTAACGAAGTTAAAACCCCGATCGAACTCGATATCGACAAAATCAACCCCTCTCTGGACAATTTTTAAAATCTGGGATTTTTGGGAATTAAAAATACTTAAAAAATACAGCAGGTATTTCTAAGAATTACGGAGTGAAAATTATGACATGATCTGTACGGACCGCCGCGGTTCCGCGGCAAGACCCTGCTTGTGCCGCGGAACCGCGGCCGTACAGTGAGATCTTGGCAGTAGGTTTGCACAGTAATTCTTGTATCTGAATGTGTTATTTTATGGGTATTTTTAAACGGACTCAAGTGTTGAGTATTCAGGGGTTCATTTTGTAATTGTCGATTCGATCGGAGAATTTAATTTTGTTTTTGCTATTCCGGGTAAATTAGAAAGTATTGAATTGTTCGAACGAGTGTCATTTGCTCACTTTTCACGGGGTTTAAATCCTTTGGAGATACGTGCAAGTTTTGTGGTGGACCCTCTAGAAGAAAACAAACCTTAACTCGATTATGTGACCGTCTTGAACTGCCCTTTGAACCTTAGGGTTTGGGGCAGTACGGCGTGCCACATGTGAGGCGTTGGCTTGACCCATCTACGGCTGGACCGCTACTTCTGTGTCACACTCCGGGTTTTTGAATTCCGCTCAAGTGTTGGGCTTTAGGGAATCTTGGGTATTTGACCATTCGTTCGAAAACTTTAATACTGTCTAATTATCTGGAATGTGATGCAATATGTCGAATTCATATAGTTGGACATGAAATACGAAGTATGTGATATTTCGTATTTACGATGTCTAAAGAGAATGTGGATTCCAAATATTGCAGTTTTACACTTTCTTTTCTGTGACCGTAAGTGTAGTATGTCGATATCGCCGGTTTCGTTGCTATACATCAACGACAATTGGGATACGCACACTTACTTACGTTGATGATATATGATATTATGTGTTGCTGAGATATGATGTGCAGGATTGTCGCGATTGAATAGCCGGGGGTTTTTATGTGAGATGAGAGTTTTATATTTTCATTCATGTAAATTTAAATGTAATGTAATATTCTTTTATTTGGGGCACTTCCGGGTTGAGGTTGATACCACCAGTGTTGTATATTATTTACTTTTCCGCATTAGGATGGACCCAAGGAGGGGAGCACAGGTGACCGGGTTCTGGGGTTCAGTGGGAGGCCATCTCGAGGAGTCGAGACCGGGTCTCCTAAACTCCAGAATTGGTAGGGTCGCTTGCCGCTCTCGTAGGGGTACAGGGTGTGGGCTTGGCTATTCATCGCGACTGTGGAATCCGTATTTTCTATTATTGGCTAAATACTAAATATGGACGTCCTAGTATATCCCACATTATATCTATGTTTCTGCTGCGATATCTGTGATGTGATCATTAGATATGTTCTGTGATGGATACAGTATATAGTATATATGATATATTATATAGGCGTTACTTATGTTTTACACCCGCGCTAGCCCTGCCCTGCTCTGCCGTTAGTTACCTAACCTAACGGTGCATGAGGGGACATCGAGGCGAATACGGATGGCATAAGTGTACGTCGTATTTATCTGTGATGTTTAGGTGAGTTAAATGATAGGACTTCATTAATGTGATTAATGAAAGAAAAGAAACCTAAAAGATGTTGTAGAATCAAATTTTAATAAAAAGGGTAGCTACAGTTTTGTTTTGCATAGCGGTATATATGATATACCCTGCACCTTATTCGATGAGGAAAGAGCCGAGATCCCTTCACCGGGAGTGACCTCTTTAGCAAAACTGGCAGATGCTACAACACTCGGTTTGACTTTTGACTGCTTTTGGAGTTTCGCTTTGCACAGTGATATATATGATATATCCTGCACCTTATTCGATGAGGAAAGAGCCGAGATCCCTTCACCGGGAGTGACCTCTTTAGCAAAACTAATAAAAGCCTCAAAATCACTCCATTTCAAAACTTCACTTGATTCTACAACGATATCAAGTTCATTGCGCTCATGGTTTTCAGAAAAACCTGCGTAGCCCTCTGTCAATTCAGATAAGTAATATTTAGTATTCGTCCTGCGGTTGTTTAGCATGCGTCAAGGCGTAGTGTACGGTAGCTGATTATTACTTATCTGTAGCATGAGATGCGATTGGATTAGGGTATTCGTACGGCGTTGTTTGGCATGCGTCAAGGGTCGTACGGGTGGGTTTAATTCAATCACGAATTGTACGGGTTGAACTTGACTAGCGGACTATGGGTTGTTTGGCATGCGTCAAGGTCATAGCACGCTACGGGCAAAATATTATCGGGAATTTCAAGTGTTGAGATTTGCAATGAGATTGCATACCTTCTATGAGATAGTTGGATCCCGATACCCACTGCGAGTAATTGTTACTCCTGGGAGAGTTTTACACAGGACAATTAGCCGATCAAGTAGGTGTCTAGAAAGGTGTCAACGGGGTTACGCCTCTGGGAAAACGAGGTTAACTTTAATTAGGTCCGTGCGAAAGCACAGGGAACCTCCCTCAAAGTACCGACACTGGCCTGGCTGAAGGATCGGCGAAGTTGTAGGGTGTAATTAATCCCGGCTAGTCTTTCCTTTTAAGGTTTGAAGGAAGATTTGATAAAAACAGTGGGAGCCATCCTGATTAGATAAAATAAAATCCAATCTGATCTTGCAAGAGCATACGCTAAAGTGTTTTCTTCTCTCTCTCTCCAGGTAGCGACCATGTCATGCCTTAATCAAGATAATAATATGGATGTATTGACCGAACCCGCATGTTATACTGTGCAGGGGAACGTTGGACCCGTTCTTTCTTATAAGAGTTATAATACTGAACAGGGAATAGGAGAATATCTAGATTCTCAAGCCGCCCAAAAGAACATGCATGTTGATGCATCTTCTTCAGGTGTGTTAGTTATTGAGAACTGTTTCTCAGTTCACCCTACGTCCTGGGTATTAGATACCGGATCAAGATCCCACATATGTAAAATGTTACATGGGCTACGGAAAGGTAGAGAACTGGGAAAAGGTGATCATTCCGTTCAAGTAGGGAATGGGGCAAATGTTGCAGCCAAAGCAGTTGGCGAATATCACCTAGTATTACCAAGTGGTAATACACTGATTCTAAATGAATGCTATTATATACCAAACATGATGTGCAACATTATATCAGTTTCTTTATTAAGTAAAGAAGGATATAATTTTGTAGTAAAGGATAATGTTATGAACATATTCCTAGATCAAAAGTTGATTGCATCAGGCTCGTTACATAATGGCATATTCATTCTAAATCAAAATACAGTCCTCAATATACAAAACACACACAAGAGGAAAAGTTCAGAAATGAACGAATCCTTCTTGTGGCATTGTAGACTTGGTCACATCAATGCGACACGACTAGCTAAGTTGCATGAGGATGGATATTTGAATCCGTTTGAATTTTCATCTTATGACACTTGCCAGTCATGTCTCAAAGGCAAGATGACCAAAACACCGTTTACGGGACAC
The DNA here is from genome assembly GCA_030015575.1 of Agapanthus africanus. Lineage (NCBI taxonomy): Eukaryota > Viridiplantae > Streptophyta > Magnoliopsida > Asparagales > Amaryllidaceae > Agapanthus > Agapanthus africanus. The sequence continues at coordinate 491,445,938 of CM057339.1, forward strand.
GGAGAAAGAGTTACGGAACTCTTAGGACTGATACATAGTGATGTATGCGGTCCCATGTCTACACATGCCAGGGACGGTTCTTCCTACTTCATTACATTCACTGACGATCTCTCTAGATACGGACATGTGTTCCTGATAAAACACAAGTCTGAAGCTTTTGAGAAATTCAGAGAATATAAGCACGAAGTAGAGAACCAAACGGGCAAAAGTATTAAGATCCTTCGATCTGATCGAGGAGGAGAATACTTGAGCAATGATTTTCTGGATTATTTAAAAGAGAATGGGATTCTCTCTCAGCTCACTCCTCCTTATACACCACAGCACAACGGTGTATCGGAACGGAGAAACCGCACCTTATTAGATATGGTGCGCTCAATGATGAGGACAGCTGAGTTACCTGTTTCCTTCTGGGGATATGCGCTTGAGACAGCCATGGACCTATTGAATAGAGTTCCTACCAAATCAGTGCCTACCACTCCATATGAAATATGGAAAGGGAAGAGACCACATCTTAATTACATTAAGATATGGGGTTGTCCAGCCTATGTCAAAAGACAAAATCCGGACAAACTCGAGGCAAGATCAGTCTTATGTAAGTTTATAGGATATCCCAAAAATTCACAAAGGTATATCTTCTACCACCCCGAGGAACAAAAGGTGTTTGTTTCTCGACATGCCACTTTCTTAGAAAAAGGTTTCCTTATGAAACAGACAAGTGGCATTGAGGTAGAACTGGAAGAGGTTCCAGCGACACAAACTATAACAGAAGACTTGGTAGAACCAGAGGATTCAGTAGTACCTGAAGAACCCCAGCCGCTAGGCCGATCTAGCAGGGTTTCTCATCCGCCTGAGAGATACTACAGTTTTCTCATTGATGGTGGAAGCGAGGATTGCATCATGGAATATGATGACCCAACTAGCTTCGAGCAGGCCATCACGAGTAGGGACTCAGTGAAATGGCTGGATGCAATGCGGTCTGAGATGGAATCCATGTACACCAACAAAGTATGGACTTTGGAAGTTGCTCCTGAAGGGGTAAAACCCATTAGGAGCAAGTGGATCTTCAAGAAAAAACTTGGTGTAGATGGGAAAGTGGAGACTTTCAAAGCTAGACTTGTTGCAAAGGGTTTTCGTCAAAGGCCAGGTGTGGACTATGACGAAACCTTTTCTCCAGTGGCTATGCTTAAATCCATCCGGATCATGCTTGCCATCGCTGCATATCATGATTACGAAATCTGGCAAATGGATGTTAAGACCGCCTTTCTAAACAGTGATTTAGAAGAGTGCGTGTACATGACTCAGCCAGAGGGCTTCGTAGATAGTGGGAGCAGCGGGAAGGTGTGCAAGCTGCTTAAATCTATTTATGGATTAAAGCAAGCATCGCGGAGTTGGAACATCTGCTTTGACGTCGTTATCAAAGAGTTTGATTTCGTCAAAAACGTAGATGAACCTTGTATCTACAAGAAGGTGGCAGAGAGTAAGGTTGTCTTCCTCGTATTGTACGTGGAAGACATACTCTTGATAGGAAATGACATTCCTATGCTGCAATTGGTCAAGCTCTTCTTGTCACAAAGATTCTCAATGAAAGATCTTGGTGATGCCTCCTGCATATTGGGGATTAGGATCTATAGAGATAGATCCAAATGGATATTGGGATTGTCCCAATCCAGGTACATTGACACCATACTAAAGAGGTTTAGTATGGAAGAATCCAAGCGTGGGAACTTACCCACGATCTCTGGAGTCACTCTCTCCAAAGAGATGTCTCCCAAGACTCATTTGGAGAGAGCTCGCATGCAAGGGATACCCTATGCTTCGGCTGTAGGCTCTATCATGTACGCGATGCTATGTACCAGACCCGATGTAGCATACTCACTAAGTGTAGTGAGCAGGTATCAAGCTGATCCTGGAGAGAGTCACTGAACAGCTGTGAAGAGCATTCTCAAGTACTTGCGAAGGACTAAAGAGATGCTCTTGGTGTATGGTAACGGAGAACTCTAAGTGGAGTCCTTTACCGATCGAGCTTCCAGAGTGATAAGGACGACTCTAAGTCGCAGTCGGGATTTGTCTTTACCCTTTACGGAGGGGCGGTTAGCTGGAAGAGTTCCAAGCAGGAAACCGTGGCAGACTCGACGATGGAGGCCGAATACATCGCTGCCAACGATGCTGCCAAAGAGGCTGTCTGGATCAAGAAGTTCATTAATGAACTTGGAGTGGTTCCATCCATTGAGCATCCAATACCTTTGTATTGCGATAACAATGGAGCGGTGGCTTTGGCAAAGGAACCCGGTTCCATCAGCGATCCAGGCATATTCTGAGGCGGTATCACCTGATCCGGGAGATAGTTGATCGCCGGGAGATCGAGGTCAGGTGGGTTGACACGAAGAATAACACAGCGGATCCACTCACGAAGGCCATTCCCCAGATACAGTTTGAGAGACTCTTCGGGATGCTCGGTATGCGATACTACAGCAGCTGGCCCTAGTGCAAGTGGGAGATTGTTAGTTGTATGTATGTCCTAGAGGCCAGTATTGTACAGATGATGTATATTATATTGGATGCTTGGACATATATAGAGATGACTTTCTTGCTCGATATGATAGTATGATATCTGGTTGCTCTTTATCTTAACATGTATGCTAGTCTCTTTATGCTGTCTTATAGTTACATATTGGTAAAGCCCTTAGGATGTGTACTTGACTACCTGGACTATGATGAGGATCATACTAGTGGGGACATGGCAGTCCATAAGTACATCCTTCAAGGTCCCTAGTCGTGGGTGTATCGAGATGGGGCATCGATATACCAGTGTAAACTAGCGTATACGCTTCTCGACCCATGAGATGGGCGATGGATGATCCCATATCCATTGGTGTTTGACATCAGAGATGGTATACGGGTGCTCAGTGGAGACTGGGTACACTGGACGGACTCGCCGAGAACTCCCAGATGGTATTATACCTCACGTCAGATGGCAGTTCTCAGGTGACACTTTTGCAGATTAGTCTGTAGACCCGAGATCGTCATAGAGTCTTGTGTGCTTCCCACTGTGCTTTGATTTCCACCTTACCACGTTCATGAGGGCGTGCAAAACGGTGGTTTTTGGGTACAGTCCCGAGTCACATGGAGGCAATGAGCGATAGGAGGGGTTTCGTCTCTCCCGGTATTGGGGGTTGATGTTGCACTGTGCTCGATTGACCGTAACAGGGAAGTCCCTGGCCAGGGCTGATTAGAGATTTACTGGTAAGTGTTACCAGTAGTTTCTCGACCCGTTATGAGCCTCACATCAGCATGACTTATCAGTTATTGGGGTCTGACGTTTACCACCCATAGACTTGATATGCGACATATCAGACGAGGAGACCGGACTGTACGGGAAGTGTTGCCGATTGGCTCGACGGGAGTTGTAGCAGGCTCGCTTGTTCTCTTCTGATCACTCAATACCCGGGTGGCCATTACGTTTAGCTGACCGCTTGCGGCTTGGGGGTGCTTGATATGATCATCACCCACTGCCGGCGTATTGACGAGTCTTAGAGTCCCACAATGGAGTTTCCTAGTCCAGGCGAAACGTTGTGGTGCGCGTATGAGATATGCGCATGGACCCGATTAAAATGCGCGTATAGGATACCGTATATTGATCGGGCGGCTTGCTTTTGGTGGGGTCATATGTGATATGGCCGGATTGATAAATCGAGTGTTGATTTATCATTTAACCATTAGTTTCTCACTTGAAATCCTTTCTTGAGTATGATGGATGTATGTATGCATGTATGCCTTCTTTATAAATTCATGCACATATGGATGTACATACACACATACATACATACACACATCCTTCATGGTTGTACATACATGAAAATGGTGGCAATATAAGACTCACACCATGGTTTTATATATGGATTTTATTGCATTTGATTTAAAACAAAAAGGAAAAAGGTAAATGGTTATCATTGATTTGCTTCTACACTCTTCTTTTGACCTAACCATCCTCACCCACCTTTTAACCTTGGGTAAACTTTCCTTTTGTGTTTTAACTCAAGTTCAATAAGATATTCATTGTTTAACCATGGTTTGAGATAAGAACAAGAAAATATGTATACATATATTTTCATTTTTCTTAACAAGGGTTATTCTTTTCACTCTTGTTAAAGATATAGTCATCATCTTCTTCTTCCTCTCTCATTTTGCTCTGTAGATTTTTGTAGTGAGCAATATACTCATCAAGTTAGGATTTTGAAGTGAGAAAGAGAACCATAACACCATTCTACACAAGTCTAGCCCACTTGTTTGGAGTGTTAGCTTCATTTCATTCTCTTGATCGGGTGAAGTTGCAAGCTTGGACAAAGCGGACTCCGGGTGGATCATCGTTGACCTAGAGGAGTTCAAGCGGACCCGTTTCCAAACCCCAAGTAGCCGAGGAGTCTAGCGTAGGGAGCTACAAAGGTTGTACTTTCAAAACCCTAGCTTTTCTTGCTTATGTTGATGTGCAAAATTTTGAATCCCTAATTTTCTAGGAACGATTCAATGATCGTTAACTTAGCACCCTAAAAATTCCATCTTTGGTACATGTGATGCTTCTAATCCCTTCATGAGGTGCTAGGCTATACCAACACCTACGACACACAGGGTTTGAGTTATTAAACTCAGTGGACTTATACAAAGAATTGTATGTTGTCCGATATCCATTAGGACAAGGGGGTTGGTACTCATACTATATTCTGTTTACTTATGACTTCTCTGGTTTTAGACACGCATTTCGTTGAAATACAAGGTATAAATATTGAGAGGTTATAGGTATAAGAATAAAGTAGAGAACCATATGTTGTAAGTATCAGGATTCTTCGAGGTGGTCGAAAATGTAAATACTTATGCTAGGCATTCCGTCGTAAGTAATATATTTGAGAACTTGCTTCTTTTTCAGGTTACTCATCCGTCGGTACGCTCCTTGATGAGTAATGTTGCATGGCCTTCTTCCATTTAGTTGATATGCACTGGAAATAGTTGCTTGTATTTTGAATCTGGTTTCAATTAAATTAGTGCATTTGTTTCTATATTAGATATAGAAGGGATTCATATCTTAACGATGTTAAGGTATATAGAATTGTCCGGCTTATGCTTAAAACCAGAATCCAGATAAACTCAAGGCATGTTTCAGTAATGGCAGTTTGTGGGTTATCCTGGGCTTTGACGAGGGTTAACATTCTACCATTTGGAAAATCAATGGTTATATTGTTCTTGACTCGCCACCTATTTTAGTAAAATAAATTCTTTTCAAAAAACATTAGTGGGAGTATGGTAGAACTGAAAATTATTCCAGAACCACAAATGATTACTGAAAATTTAGCAGAACCTAAAAATTTAATTGGATTCGACAATCCATTAGCCACTCCGCAGATTTGGTGGGTAATCTCAACCACCCGAGAGGTACTTTGGTCTCCTCAAAGACGGTGATAGGGAGGTTTTGATGACCCAAGCTTGCCACTACTGCTGTTCTAGACTATGAAATTTGGCAGGTGGATGAGTATAACGTCGTTCTAAATTAGCTTTAGAAGTGCACGTGTATATGACTCTGCCAGAGGGTTGTTGTAGTCAGTGGGAGCAGCGGAAGCATGGTGGGAAAGTAGCATATGTCTATTTATAGACTTAAGCAATTATAGCAGAGACAGATCATCTATTTTGATGTGATAGTCATGGAGTTTGACTTCATCAGAATAACAGATAGACCTGGCAAGAAGATAGTAGAGAGTGATGTCCTGGTATTTGGATGACATTCTCTTGATAGGAAGTGATATTCCTATACTACGATCGGTTATACTGTGGTTGTCACAAGATATTTCTCCATATAGGATTTAGATAAAATATCCGGGATTCTGGTCATTAGATCTATGGTTTTAGATCTAGATTTGGGAAGTGTCCCAATTTTGGTACTTTGACACTACTCTAAAGTGTTTTAGAATGGACGACTCCTGGCGTGGTAGTGTAGCCGTAGATGATGGAGTCACCCTCTCTAAAGTGATGTCTTCTAGACTGGTGAGGAGAGGGTTTGCATAATTGACATATCACTTGCTTAGGCAATTGAGTTAATCATGAAATGTCAAGTACCACATCAGATATTGCTTTTGCACTGGCTGTAATAAGTATATATTAATCCAATCCTGGAGAAACATTGGGAAGCAGTTATGAACATAAATGGATGTTCTTGGTATATGGTAATGGCAGCCTCCTTCAGGAGACGGTTATCATTTCAGGCTTCCAAGATGACCTGGATGACAGAGTGGCTGTCAGAGTTATAGTTTTCCCTCTTTTGAGGGGCGGTATGTTGGACAGGTGGTCCAAGCGAACACTGAGGAAGGCATGGCGCGGGATACTGATTAAATTATGTGGAAGATACGGTCCAAGAAGTTTATTGGATTTGGAGTTCATTTGTGAACTGGGTCCCATCAGATATCCATACAAATTCTAAGACATGTATCGCTCATTTCGGGAGATAGTCTTTCTCCGCAAAGTTGAGATATAGAGAGATAAAGATAGAAACATTGGAGTTGATCCACCCACTGAGGCTGTTTCTCGAACGCAATAGTTTCACAAACGGGCTTTGCGAGACTGATTAGTAGAGAAGTTGGATATTCGGTATCATACGGGCTGTGAGTATGCGACACCGCAATAATTAGCCTTAAGTGCAAGTGGGAGATTGTTGGCTATAGTGCCCTCAAGTTAATTATTGTAATCACAGGCACGTGATTGTGATGATTGAAGGAAGACCTATAAGGGTAGAACAGTCTTACTCAAAATGATAGTATACTATCTGGTTTGTCTTTATCATTATGTACATGCATTATGTGGTATTACAGATCACTATTACATGTTGATAGAGCCCATATGATTCTTTCTTGACTACCAGCATTATGATGGCGATCATATACGTGGGAGCTGGGTGGTCTATAAGCACATCCTTAAATGTCCCTAGTCGAGGGAGTATCAAGACTGGGCATCGATACTCCGGAGTAGACTAGTGTATACTTTTCGAGACCTCGACGAGGGGCGGTGGCCGGTCTCACAAGCCATTAGTGGCAGTTAGTCACCTAAGATAGTATACAGGTGCCCATTGGGTTATGAGTTACACTGGATGGACTCACCGAAAATATGCTACATGGTATTATACATATTGTCAGATAGTAGTTCTCAGGTGGTATGAGTACAGGTTAGTCTGTCGGCTTGAGATCGTCATTTAACTCGTGTGAGTTCCCACTGTGCTTAGATTACTACCCTACCACGGCTCAAAGAAGTCATGCAAACAGGTTTTAGTTGGGTACAGTCCCTAGCCACATAGAGGTAGTGAGCGGATCGTCGGGGATTCGTCTCTCCCGGTATTGGGGGTTAATGTCGCGTTGTGCACGGGTGGCCATCACCAGAATCCTTGGCCAAGGTAGACGAGAATTACTGATTTGGATCAATAGTTTCTCGATGGGTGATGGGCTTCACACCGACATGAAATATCGTGTTATTAGGGTCTGACTTTATCCATCCCCTAGACCCGATATGTGATACTCTTAGACGAACAGACCGGATTGTACGGAGATTGTCACAGACATGCTCAGTAGGGGTTCGGATGAGTTTGCTCGTTGGCCTTCCTTTCGCTCAAACCTGGGTAGCTGTTACGTACAGGTAGTGTCGCTGACGTGCTTATGGTTAAACCCACTGTCAGCGTATTGACAAGTCTTTAGAGTTCCACACAGAGGGTTTCCCTAGTTTAGGCAAAAGTTGTAGTAGCCGTATTTTGATACGTGCAGGGTTCCGATCGAATGATTGTACTAGTTAACCGGACTTTCGATCGGACGGTTGATAATATTAACTTCTCGGGATTGAGCCATATTATTAAATCGGGTATTGATTTAATAATTTATGTATATGTATTTCGATATGCATATTCTAGTATTATGTTCTTTATGTTATTCTATCCCTTTGGGTATTCGTATTTTTGTACGAATACGGGTATGTATATAGATGAGTGTAATCCGTATTTATACGGAAAATATTCTAGAAGGTGGACACCTCATTTTAGTTTATCCATTTATTAAATTAAATGGAAATGAGGTGTAAAGGTGATGAAGAGAGAACGTTGAGAACCATACTTGAATAATGTTGAAAAATGAATTGAAAATTCATTTATGCAAACTATTCAAGTATGGTTGCAATTTTATATTTGAAAATTGAGTTTTACAAAACCATGCTTGAGGTTTTTCTCTCTCTAGTTTTTTCTCACTTAAGTTTTTCACTTGAGTTTTACTCACTTGAGTTTTTCCTCACTTGATCTTTTGCATGGCTGGATTTTGAAAAACAAATCTCACCATTTGCTTCTTCTCTCTTCACTACCTTTCTTGAGCTCCACCTCCTTCTTCTTCATCTTCTATCCTACCATCTCATGTGTTTAGAATCAAGGGTAGAAGAGAGATAGATACACACTTAGAGCAACTCATTACATACCTACGCACGCTAGATTAGCAACCTAGAGTCCCTAGTTAATTCACTAGATTCTTGGTGTGGAGCTAAAGCCATGAGCTACATCTCTCGGGTGGATCATCTTCGATGGAGGAAGACCGGCAGCTAAGCTCGATCGAGGAGACCTCAAGGAGCCAAAGAAGAGGGTAGAAAACCGAAGGACACGTATCATTCGGTATACAACTTCTAACCTTGTAGTTAAGATGTCCTTTTGTAGCTAATATCGGTTTATGGTTCGATTTTAGGATGGGTATTTTAGCGCCAAGTTTTTTAAACACCATTTTTGTTCCGCATCGGCCATGGTAGATGGCCAGGGGCTATCAAACCCCAACAGTACCGAGTCACATGGAGGCAGTGAGCTATAGGAGGGGTTTCGTCTCTCCCGGTATTGGGAGTTGATGTTACGCTATGCTCGATTGGATATAACAGCAAGTCCCTGGCCAGGGCTGATGAGATTTACTGGTAAGTGTTATCAGTAGTTTCTCAAAAGGTTATAGGCCATACATCGGCATGACTTATCAAGTTATTGGGGTCTGACGATTCCACCCCCAGACTCGATATGTGACATATCAAACGAAGAGACTGGACTGTATGGTAAGTGTTGCTTATAGACTCTATGGGAGTTTGGACAAGTTTGCTTGTTGATCTTCTATTCATTCAATGTAAGTCATTATGGCGCACCGCACGTGTTCGCGGGGAGGCGGAAATTGCAAAAAATGATTTTTACGGGCTTCGCAACACCGACTAGAACCAAGGATCGATCATAAACCATATCTAGCAAACTACATGAAGTTTAACTACTATGATACGAAGTTATACCTCACGATTCAAGTCCTTCGGGTCTTCATCGTTGTCCTCCACTTGTCGTCGGCTCCAAGGATCGTAACGGATCGTAGTAACCTCGACAGCCTCCTCGAGTCAAAGACGATCCTCCCGAGAGTCTATAGTCCGAGATCTTACCTTAAATTCGAGGTAACTACGGCTTCTAGTTCGCTAAACTATAAGTCTTAGAGGGTGTAGAGTGTGAAGATGGGGTGCTTTGTCTCTTGGAACCCTAGGTTTCTTAACTCATGAGAGGTCTAGGGTTTGTGATGAAGAGAAAAGGCTTGAGAAATGAGAGAGGAGAGTGAACATTGGAGATGAGCTTGGCTGCCCTCTTTTGATAGAATGAAGTATATGAGATATTTTGTGAGATAAATATCACACTAGAATATCAACAACCCTTCACAAATATCTTGTGGTGACTCATGAACATGAGTCACCAAGTAGCTATGCTAGGTTCAATGTAAAGATCCACCTCATTTCTCTACCCAAATAAAGTTTCTGTAAGTGCACGGCGGCGCCCCGGCCTCCATCCTGAGGCCAAAATGCGGAAGCGGTGATATACTTAATTTTTTCATGAACTGGCACCACCGCGCACTAATACCCGGATCGAACCATTAACTAGTCCTAGCTAACTACAAGATGGGAAAGAGAGATATACCGAGTGATCCGTGTCCTCCGGTCTTCTCGTCGTCGTCCCAATCTCCCGCGGAAGCTCCGGTCTCCACCTCGTCGCCGGAAGGGCACCGCGTCGCCTGCATCTTTTACGGGCTCCCGCCTCAATACCGAGGCAACTCGGGCACGAAGCTGGCGGGTCGACGTGCCCAAGGTTTGCTGTAGAACGTGTAGTGCTCAAGTCTCATTTTTGGGGTTCATGGAGGTGCCATTTTGGTGGAGGGATGATACATGAACTATGTAGAGGAACTTGGGGATTTTTGGAGCATGAAATGAACAAAAACCCTACACCCAAAAAATGGGCAGCTCCATAAGGTAATGGCCGGCCATGGCTTAGTGGGAGTGGAGATAATGGAGAGTGTATCAAAAATATGAGAGAGGCCACACCATCATGCATGAGAGAGAGAGATGAATGGTTATCATGCAAAGAAATGATAGCTAGGAAAGTCCAACACTCAAACAACAATCATCACTTCCAAAAGTCATGCCATCATCAACAACCATATCATATAAAAGTCAAGCCATGATGGATGAAGAAGTCAAATGGTCAAGGGATGGTTCATCATCATGATACAAAGAAATGCAAAGACCCCCTTCCAAATTGCTTATTTGCACAAATGCAAATAAGCCCTCCTCCACCAAACTTCGGCCAATGAAAGATACAAAGGAAATTAGCCGAAACGGAAAGCAAACTGGCAACTCCAGAAAACTGGTCCCGTAATAAATTACAGGAAAACCCCGATACTGTGTATACACACCCGTATTTGTATTCCGACCGAAATACAAATGCAATGAGACAAAATCTACACTGTACTATACTAGGATCCGGCTTAAACCAAAGCCGGCTAGTAATATTTGTCCGATCCTGATCCGTGCAATACCGCATGTATCTGATCGAACTCTGCCATATATCCATACGGCCTCTATTACAAACTGTCTGATCTTGATCCGTGAAATACCGCACGTATCTGATCGGACCTTGCCATATCTCCATACGGCATCTACAGCGTTTCGCCCGAAAGCTTGAGTAGCTGAATGTGGGGGACTCTAAAGACTCGTCAACACCTTAGCTGTGGATTTAACCACTAGCACGTCAGAGGTATAAGCCAATACGTAACGGGCTACCAGGTATTGACCAAAAGGGACGTCGATGTGCGAACTCATCCTGACACCCTACTGAGCCTGTCAGTGACAATATCCGTACAGTCCGGTCCGTTCGTCTATGAGCATCGCATGGCGGGCCTAGGGGGTTGGTAAAAGTCAGACCCCCAAAAGCGGTACAAGTCGTGTCGGAGTGTAGCCCAGAACACCCTGAGATACTACTGGAATACCTACCAGTAAATCTCCTGCCTTGGCCAAGGACTTCGTGTAATGGCTCTCCTAGACACAGCACGACCTCACCCCCAATACCGGGAGAGACGAACCCCTGAAGATCCGCTCACTGCCTCCATGTGGCTCGGGACTGTACCTAACTAAAACCTGTTTGCACGTCTCCTTTGAGCGTGGTAGGGTAGTAATCAAAGTACAGTGGGAACTCACACGAGACAAATGACGATCCCCAGGTCGATGAACTAACCTGTACACATGTCACCAGGGAACTGCTATCTGACGTCAGGTATAGGACCAACTAGCATGTTCCCGGCGAGTCCTGTCCGGTGTACTCATAACCCAATGAGCACCTGTATACATCTTAGGTGAACCAACTGACACCAGTGGCTTGTGAGACAGGCCACCGCCCCTCGTCGGGGTCTCGACTGTATACACTAGTCTACTCTGGAGTATCGATGCCATGTCTCGAAACTCCCACGACTAGGGACCTTTTAAGGATGTGCTTATAGACCCCAGCTCCCACTTATATGATCGCCCTCATACTGCTGGTGGTCAAGCAAGAATCCTAGGGGCTCTATCAACGTGTAATAGCGACCTGTCAGGTCACCTAAAGCAGTACACGATGATAAAGATAAACCAGATAGCATACTATCATCTCGAGTAAGACTGTCCTACCGGGATAGGTCCTCCCTCAATCATTGTAATCACGTGCCTGTGATCCAATAATTGACTCTGAGGGCACTATCTCCAACAATCTCCCACTTGCTCTCAAGGCTAATTATTGCGATGTCGCATACTCACAGCCCGTGTGATACCGAACACCCAACTCCTCTACTGGTCAGTCTCACAAAGCTCGCTTGCGAAACTATTGCGTTCGAGGAATAGCCTTAGTGAGTGGATCCGCCTTGATGTCTCTTTCTATGTCTCTCTATATCTCAAGTTCGCGGAGAAACCCATCTCCCGAAATGAGCAATACATGTCTTAGAATGTGTATGTATGTCTGATGGGACCTAGCTCATAAATGAACTCCAAATCTAAACTTCTTAGACTGTATCATCAACTGAACTTAATCAGTATCCTGCACCATGCCTCCCTCAGTATTGCCTTGGACCACCTATCCAAAATATTGCCCCTCATCAGAAGGAAAACTATAACTCTGACAACCTCCTTGTCGTCCGGGTCACCTTGGAAGCCTGAAACGATAACTGTCTCCCGAATGAGGCTGTCGTTATCATATCCCTAGAACATCTACTTATGTTCTAAAGCTGCTCCCGACTGTTTCTCCAGGATTGGATCAATGTCAACTTATTGCATTTACTGCAAAAACAACATCTGGTGTGGTACTTGACATCTCATGATTGACTCAATTGCCTGAGCAAGTGATCTGCCAATCATGCACATCCCTCTCCCCTTTAGTCTGTAAGACACCTTTAGAGAGGGTGACTCCATCACCTGCAGGTACACTACCGTGCCAGGAGTCGTCCATTCTAAATACTCTTAGAATGCTGTCTAAGTACCCTGATTGGGAAACCACCCAAATCTAGATCTAAAACCATAGATCTAGTAACCAGTATGTCTGATATAATGTCCAAGTCCCATGTGGAGAAACCACTGTGTGACGACCAAAGTATGACCGACTGTAGGATAGGAATATCACTTCCTACTCTGTGTATGTCATCCAAATACCATGACATCACACCCTACTACCTTCTCAACAGATCCATCCCCTATTCTGATGAAGTCAAACCTATGACTGTCATGTCAGAAATAGATGATCTATCTCCGCTATATCTGCTTTATTCTATAAATAAAAATAAGCCACATGTCCACCAATGCTTCCGCTGCTCCCACTGACTACGACAACCCTCTGGCAGAGTCATATACACGTACACTTCTAAAGCCTGTTTAGAATGACGCTATATTCATCCTCCTGCCGGGTCTCACAGTCTGGAACAACAGCAATGGCAATTGTGGGTAAACAAGAACCTCCCTGTCACCGTCCTTGAGGTTACCGGAGTACCTCTCGGGTGCCTGAGGTTACCCACCTTATCTGCGGAGTGGCCAATGGAATGTCAAACCAGATTGAATCTTTAGGTTCCTATCAAATCTTCAGTAATCGTTTGTGGTTCTGGAATCACTTCCAGTTCTACCATACTCCCACTATTGTTTTCTGAAAAAAAATCCATTTTTAATAAAACTGTGGCGAGTATAGAACAATATTACCATTGATCTTCCAGATGGTAGAAAGTCAACCCTCGTCATAGCCTGGGTCAACCCACAAACAGCCATTACAGAAACGTGCCTTGAGTTATCCAGCGTCTGGTTTTAAGCATAGGCCGGACAACTCCCCGTACCTTAACATCGTTAAGATACGAACTGTTCTATATCCAATATAGAACCAGAGGCACTGATTTAATTGAACCAGATTCAAATCATGCAGCTGTCTCCAGTGCATGTCAACTAAATGGAAAGAGGCCGATCAGCGTTACTCAACTTAGGAATGCTTCCAATTATGAATAACCTGAAAGAGAAGCAAGATCTCCTAATCATTACTATCAACTGAATACCAAACTCAAGTATCTACATTTTCGATTACTTTGAAGAATCCCGATACTTGCGATACCTGGTTCTCTACTTTATTCAAATACCTATAACTTCTCAAAATTCGGACCCTGTGTTTCGACGAAACACCTGTCTAAAAACTAGAGAAGTCATAAGTAAACCGAATATAGTACGAGGACCAACCCCTCTGTCCTGATGGACCCTGGACAACATACAATACTCTGTATAAGTCCTTGAGTCTGATAACTCATTTACTGTGTGTCGTAGGTTGAAAACTGTACTTATGGTTAAGAAGAATTACACCGCTGTTTAATGCTCCTTACCTAACCATCCACTGATATAGGTAAATGTCATAGACATAATATCAAAAAGGTATATCTCACTCTATAAAAATAGACGTACAGATATATCAATTTTGAAATTGGTGCATAACAACGGATATTCAAAACCAAATATTTGCCGACCGGCAAACAGCCCAGGTGATTTCCTCAAATATCACCGATTACAACGAATCCCGATATAATGAGGATGATCACCCAATTCCCAATAACTTACTCCCACTCATCATCTGTAAAACCATACAGATGTGATAATCATACCTGGTAAATACATACCCTGGAGAAAGTGTCTAATTGGGAAATCAGTTTTCCTTTAACAGTACACAGTGAAACTGAAACATTGAAATGTTTCGATGGGGTATCCCGGTATTCCTAGTAATGCCTCTTCCAGATTCACGACTGTAACCGTATAATTCTTTGCCATCTCTCCAAATCCCTTTATATGTCTTTAGTCATTACCTTCTGTACACCCCTTTAGGCCAATTGGTTTTCTTCCTTCCCTACCGTTCGGCACCAGCCTATGGTTTGGAAGAAGACTATCCAATAAGCATAATGGGTGTACTGTCCTAATCCTAGGAACACTCGCAATGCGAGAGAAGGTGAATATAAAAGACAACCGAATAAACCTTACTCCTATTTCTCCTGAACCAGAATCCATCCCCGAACTGGAACAAGTTCCTTTCGGGTTCGTATATAACCATACGATGGAGTATCCAATAAACTGTGGATCTTCGTAGTGATACGGAGTGTCCTGGAGAAATACAAAGGTGATTTAGGATTGGTGAAGAAATACTTGGTATGGTCGTGAATAGCAGTCGCAATTTACTTTGCCCTCCTTCTAATCCCTTTCTTTGTCTTTACATAATACCTTCTGTACACCATCGTTAGGCTAATTGGTTTTCTTCATTCCCTACCGGTCGGCACCAGCCTAAGGTTTGGAATAAGACTATCCAATTTGCGTAATAGGTGTACTACTCCTAAACCAAGGAGTACTCGCAACCTGAGAGAAGGTAAAAGGAAAAGACAACTGAATAGTCATATCCGTTTTCTCCAGAACCGGAAACCATCCTCGAATAAATTCCTTCGAGTTCGTATCTAACCATACGATGGTTTTGTCCAATGGAAGTGGACGTTCGTAGTAATACGGGGTGTCCTGGAGAAAGGGTAAAAGTAGGAGTGGCAATGAGGTTTGCAACTCTGACAATCCAAAAGCCAGTGTCAAGAAGGTTCGGTTAAATTTGGTCACCGAGTCATAGTCTTAGGTTCGGGTCAATGGTCGCTGCCAAAGAGAGAGAGAAAATAAACACTCAGCGTGCACTCTAACCTAGATCAGAATGGTTACCAATTTATCTAATCTGGAAACCTCCCACTGTAGCGTCAAATTCTCCTCCAAACCTGAAAGAAGAATTAGTCGGGATCACCCGAGGAGTATACCAACTCATCAGTGGGAATCGGGATCCAACTATCATCGCATGATAACATGACGAAATCCGCTCACGTCATCACACTCCAGAAGGTATGCGCATATCTGGCAAGTTTTAGTTCTTTTGAAACTCCCGATGTGGATTTTTACCCCATGCTCTTATGACCTTGGCGTGAGGTCAAAATATCATAAGTCACATGTCAAGTTCTACCCATCATTATCCAGGTTAATTTGAATCCACCCGTACATACCCTTGACGTAGGCCAAAATAGTAGTACGACTGTCCCAAACCAACGCATCTATCTATGCAACAGATAAATACCCGGCAGCTACCAATCACTATGCCTTGGCGTGAGGTCAAAATACATAGCTTGAATACTACCGAATATTTAACTGAAATGATGGAGGGCTACGAATGGTTTCTGGCGAAAACCTTTAACGTAATGAACTTGATATCGTTGAAGGAACTGATAGCTTTTAAAAATATAGTGACGAAAACCTTTGCTAAAGAGGTCACTCCCGGTGAAGGGATCTCGGCTCTTTCCCCGTAGAATGAGGTGCAGGATATTCCAACTGAATATCACGGTGCAAAGCAAAAGCAATCGGCTATAATGAAGTTATTGCCCTGACGCAAGCTTTTGTCCAAGGGGTCACTCCCGGTGAAGGGATCTCGGCCCTTGCCTCGTCGACTGAGGAGCAGGATATTCCAACTGAATACCACGGTGCAAAACAAAAGTGAACGTCCTTGCAATAACAGCTTTTTGAAAAGTGTTCCAACAACATCAGAATAGGTTTGTTTTTAACTTGCATTGATCCAAATCAAAGCAGTCCCATCAATTGATCACACCACAAAGAACGAAAATAATATGATGTACGTATATGCCATCCGCATTCGCCACTGGGTCCCGTCATTACCCGTTAGGTTAGCTAACTAACGACAGAGCGGGGACTGGACTAGCGCGGATGCAAAACATATACAACATCTACTAATATATATACCAATATATTATATTTCGCTCAAGGCATGATAGAAAATGCAACATCACAGAAATGTACAGCATCACGGAACAATACAGATATCTGGGATCCCCGGGTTTCACAGAGCCACTACTGAAACCCGACGTTCCCCTGGTCGTGTGGATAGCCTGTGCAATGAAAACCTAGACCCCTACGGGCGCGGCAAGTTACCCGCCAAAACCTGAAGCGAGGCAGCCCCTTTCAGCAACGTGAATGGACCACCCGGCACTTCACGGAATCCGGTAACTTGGGCACCCCTCCTGGGTCAACCTGTACCCCCTACGAGTGCGGCGAATAGCCCTCCAATCCTAGAGTGAGGCCCCCTCTGTCTCAATGCCATGAGATGCGGGCCCGTTGCCCTCTGGAACCCGGCTATCCGTGCACCCCACCTTGGGGTAATCCTAGTACAGAAAGTAAAATATACATACAACGGGTACATCGACCGCAACCTGGTCGTGCCCCAAAATAATAATACAATCAGGCAGTGACGGCAGTCCACATGTCGGACGCTCGCCCCGCAATATCAAATGTACATAATACAACAACAACTGTACTAGCATTGCATCCAGGCTATCCCCCACGACCGATCCGCAACATCACTGCATAACACAGAACATCAACGTGAAAGTTACGTTCGCAAATCCGTCTAACCGGGCTATAGCAGTTAGACAGGATTTACCGATCAAGTGACATTCACGGTCGCAGATATAATGTAAATACTGTGAACCAATGTGTTTAAAATATCCGATCGATCAAAAATTAACAAGTGGGCCCCAAGTACTACTGTAGCACATCAAGAAATTCTGGGCCCAAAATTAATATTCCAGAAACCCTAATTTCACCCCAGAAGCCCACTGGAAAAATTCGACACAGTGATCCTTCCACACTGCGGCGGAACCGCGGCGCCAAGTGGGGTTTGGCCGCGGTTCCGCGCTCTCCCTGACTGATCAATCTTTCGATTTCCCCAGAATTCTTAGGACTTCTAGTACATCAATTTTCTACAACCTGAAAAAATTTTCGAGCCAGAAAAAATTCGACAGAAAACTGATGTGAAGAAAACGCGGGTTTTTGGAATTTTGGTCAATCGGAAATGTAAAACACATTAGACAAAGCTAGACTATGTTAATGGCGAGGCTCTGATACCACTGTAAGTGCACGGCGGCGTCCCGGCCTCCATCCCGAGGCCAAGATGCGGAAGCGGTGATATACTTAATTTTTTCATGAACTGGCACCACCGCGCACTAATACCCGGATCGAACCATTAACTAGTCCTAGCTAACTACAAGATGGGAAAGAGAGATATACCGAGTGATCCGTGTCCTCCGGTCTTCTCGTCGTCGTCCCGATCTCCCGCGGAAGCTCCGGTCTCCACCTCGTCGCCGGAAGGGCACCACGTCGCCTGCATCTTTTACGGGCTCCCGCCTCAATACCGAGGCAACTCGGGCACGAAGCTGGCGGGATGACGTGCCCAAGGTTTGCTGTAGAACGTGTAGTGCTCAAGTCTCATTTTTGGGGTTCATGGAGGTGCCATTTTGGTGGAAGGATGATACATGAACTATGTAGAGGAACTTGGGGATTTTTGGAGCATGAAATGAACAAAAACCCTACACCCAAAAAATGGGCAGCCCCATGAGGTAATGGCCGGCCATGGCTTAGTGGGAGTGGAGAGAATGGAGAGTGTATCAAAAATATGAGAGAGGCCACACCATCATGCATGAGAGAGAGAGAGGAATGGTTATCATGCAAAGAAATGATAGCTAGGAAAGTCCAACACTCAAACAACAATCATCACTTCCAAAAGTCATGCCATCATCAACAACCATATCATATAAAAGTCAAGCCATGATGGATGAAGAAGTCAAATGGTCAAGGGATGGTTCATCATCATGATACAAAGAAATGCAAAGACCCCCTTCCAAATTGCTTATTTGCACAAATGCAAATAAGCCCTCCTCCACCAAACTTCGGCCAATGAAAGATACAAAGGAAATTGGCCGAAACGGAAAGCAAACTGGCAACTCCAGAAAACTGGTCCCGTAATAAATTACAGGAAAACCCCGATACTGTGTATACACACCCGTATTTGTATTCCGACCGAAATACAAATGCAATGAGACAAAATCTACACTGTACTATACTAGGATCCGGCTTAAACCAAAGCCGGCTAGTAATATCTGTCCGATCCTGATCCGTGCAATACCGCATGTATCTGATCGAACTCTGCCATATATCCATACGGCCTCTAGTACAAACTGTCTGATCTTGATCCGTGAAATACCGCACGTATCTGATCGGACCTTGCCATATCTCCATACGGCATCTACAGCGTTTCGCCCGAAAGCTTGAGTAACTGAATGTGGGGGACTCTAAAGACTCATCAACACCTTAGCTGTGGATTTAACCACTAGCACGTCAGAGGTATAAGCCAATACATAACGGGCTACCAGGTATTGACCAAAAGGGACGTCGATGAGCGAACTCATCCTGACACCCTACTGTGCCTGTCAGTGACAATATCCGTACAGTCCGGTCTGTTCGTCTATGAGCATCGCATGGCGAGCCTAGGGGGTTGGTAAAAGTCAGACCCCCAAAAGCGGTACAAGTCGTGTCGGAGTGTAGCCCAGAACACCCTGAGATACTACTGGAATACCTACCAGTAAATCTCCTGCCTTGGCCAAGGACTTCGTGTAATGGCTTTCCTAGACACAGCACGACCTCACCCCCAATACCGGGAGAGACGAACCCCTGAAGATCCGCTCACTGCCTCCATGTGGCTCGGGACTGTACGCAACTAAAACCTGTTTGCACGTCTCCTTTGAGCGTGGTAGGGTAGTAATCAAAGTACAGTGGGAACTCACACGAGACAAATGACGATCCCCAGGTCGATGAACTAACCTGTACACATGTCACCAGGGAACTGCTATCTGACGTCAGGTATAGGACCAACTAGCATGTTCCCGGCGAGTCCTGTCCGGTGTACTCATAACCCAATGAGCACCTGTATACATCTTAGGTGAACCAACTGACACCAGTGGCTTGTGAGACAGGCCACCGCCCCTCGTCGGGGTCTCGACTGTATACACTAGTCTACTCTGGAGTATCGATGCCCTGTCTCGAAACTCCCACGACTAGGGACCTTTTAAGGATGTGCTTATAGACCCCAGCTCCCACTTATATGATCGCCCTCATACTGCTGGTGGTCAAGCAAGAATCCTAGGGGCTATATCAACGTGTAATAGCGACCTGTCAGGTCACCTAAAGCAGTACACGATGATAAAGATAAACCAGATAGCATACTATCATCTCGAGTAAGACTGTCCTACCGGGATAGGTCCTCCCTCAATCATTGTAATCACGTGCCTGTGATCCAATAATTGACTCTGAGGGCACTATCTCCAACAGTTTAATCCAAAAAGAAAAACCCTAATAGGTGTCCCCCTTCTAGAAGCTTTCCCGCACATTTATGAGAACGCCCCTCATCCGTATATACATACCCGCATCCGTATTCCGAAGAACATGAATACAAAGAGACGAAACAATCCATCAATATAATACTAGGATCCGGCTTAAACCAAAGCCCACTAGTATTATCCGCCCGATCATTATACGTGCACAAGTACATGTAAGTGATCGTAGCCCTGTTGTAAAACTATACGGCCTCTACACCTTTTGCCCGGTGCAGGGAAACTCTCTATGTGGGACTCTAAAGACTCGACACTACGCTGGCAGTAGGTTTAACCACAAGCCGTAAGCGGTACTAGCTGCACGTAACGGCTACCCAGGTAAGTGTCGATAAGAAGGCCGATGAGATAACTCATCCGAACTCCTACTGAACCTATATGTGACAATCTCCATACAGTCAGGTCAGGTCATCTAAGAGTATCACATATCGGGCCTAGTGGTGGTAATCGTCAGACCCCTAATAGCGCAACAAGTCGTGAGTATAGCCCAAAACACCCTGAGGAACTATTGGAGTACATACCAGTAAACCTCGCTTGCCTTGGCCAAGGACTTTGTGTAATGGCCTTCTGAACACAGCGCGATAACTACCCCCAATACCGAGACAGACAAATCCTATCTAACCGCTACTGCCTACAAGTGCTTCGGGACTGCACCCAACTACTACCTGTTTGCATGACTCCTTTGAGTCGTGGTAGGGTAATACTCAAAGTACAGTAGGAACACACTCGAGGCGAAGTAGCAGTGTCAAGTCGACGGACTATGCTGTACTCATGTCACCTGGGAACTGCTACCCGACGATAGGTATAATACCCACCAGCAGTTCCCGACGAATCCTATCCAGTGTACTCATAACCTAATGAACACCTGCATACTATCTTCAGTACGACATACTAATGGCTGTGGGACAGACTATCTCCCCTGCTGGGATGAGAAACGTATACACCAGTCTACTGTGGAGTATCGATGCCCCATCTCGATAATCCTATGACTAGGGACCTGTATAGGATGTGCTTATAGACTATCCAGCCCTCACTAGTGTGACTGCCATCACAAAGCTGGTAATCAAGCAAAGATCCTAAGGGCTCTACCAATATGTATAAGCGATATGCTAAGAAAACACATGGACGTATTGAGGTAGAAACAAACCAGGTAGCATACCGCCATTTCGAGTAAGACTGTTACTATATCCGTGTATATCCCAAGCTCCCATTAAGTAATATACAATCTAGTATGATGCAATAATGGCCTCTAGGGCATATATCACTAACAATCTCCCACTTGCACTAAGGCCATATACTGGCATATCATAGACCGAAGATCTCGAATAGCCTCTCGAATACTGTCTGAGGGATGGCTTCTGTGAGTGGATCTGCAGTGTTGTTCTCCGTATCTACTCTCCTCACCTTGATCTCCTGGGGATCAATGATCTCCCTGATCAGGTGGTACCGCCTCAAGATATGTCGAGATCTTTGATGGGACCTGGGTTCCTTCCCTAAAGCTATAGCGCCGTATGTTGTCACAATACTAAAGTATTGGACCAACAAATAGAAGGAATCACCTGAAGTTCTATTAAGAACTTCCTCATCCGGACTGTCTTTTTTGCGGTGTCTCATGCAGCGAACTACTTTGTTTCCATCGTCGAGTTTGCAACGGTGTCCTGCTTGGAACTTTTCCAACAGACTGCCCCTGCACTGAGGGTAAAGCCATAACCCAATATGGACTTGGAGTCATTCTTATCACTCTGGAAGCTGGAGTTAGCAAAGGCCTTGATCTGGAGGTCTTTTCCGCCATACACCAAGAACATCTCCTTAGTCCTTCTGAAGTACTTAAGAATGTTCTTTACTGCTATCCAGTGTTTCTCCCCAAGGTTTGACTAATACTGGCTTACCATGCTGAGTGTGTAAGCAACATCTGGTCTGGTACACAGCATCGCATACATTATAGAGCTTACCGTAGAAGCGTAGGGTATAGATGTGATGCGAGCCTTCTCCAAATCAGTCTTGGAAGACATCTCTTTGGAGAGGGTGATTCCGTGACAAGTCGGTAGACTACCGCGCTTTGAATATTCCATACTAAATATTTTAGTATGGTGTTGATGTACCTTGACTGTGAAAGTCCCACCATCCTCTTTGATCTATCACGATAGATCTGGTTCCCCATAATGTAGTTGGTATCACCCAGGTCTTTCGTGGAGAACCTCTGTGACAAGAATCCTTTGACTGATTGTAGCATAGGAATGTCATTTCCTATCAAGAAAATATCATCCACATACTCAACGAGGAATTCCACAGTTCTTACTACAGTCTTACTATAAATGCATGGTTCATCTGGATTTTTGATAAAGTCGAATTCTTTGACTGTCTCAATAAAAAACAGATGTTCCAACTCCGTGATGCCTGCTTTAGTCCATAAATGGACTTAAGCAACTTGCACACTGTCCCGCTGCTCCAACTCTGATTGAAACCCTCTGGTTGATCCATATAGACGCACTCTTCTAAATTACCATTTAGAAAAGCTTTCTCTACGTCCATCTGCCGGATCTCAAAATCTTAGAAGGCAGCAATGGCAAGAAGGATCCGAATGGATTTGAGCATAGACACTGGAGAAAAGGTTTCATCATGGTCCATACCAGGTCTTTGATGAAAACCTTTTGCAACAAGTTTAGCCTTATAGGTTTCAACCTATCCATCTACACCAATCTTCTTTCTGAAGATCCATTTGCAGCCTACGGTTTTACCCCTTTTGGAGCAATGTTCAAAGTGCATACTTTGTTGGTGTACATGGACTCCATTTCGGTCCGTATTGCATCCAGCCATTTTACCGAGTCACCGCTCTAAATAGCTTACTGGAAGCTAGTTAGCCAATCATTATCAATGATGCAATCCTCTCGATCCCCGTCTATGAGAATAACCGCAGTATCTATCGGGCGGATGAGACTGCCTACTAGTCCTGCGGATTGGCGCAGGGATGTTCAGTTCTTTTGAAACCTATGGTTCTACCATACTTTCAGTAATAGTTTGTGGTTCTGGAATTTCTTCCAGTTCTATTGAGCTCCCATTCTTCCTTTTTCAAAAAATGATTTTCTTAAAAGGTGCGGATGACGAGAAACAAAAACCTTTTGTTCCTCTGCGTAATAGAAAAGATACCCCCTGGAGTTTTTTGGGTATCCCACAAACCTACACAGTACTGAGCGTGCCTCGAGCTTGTCCGCATACTGCTTTCCAACAAAAGCCGGACATCCCTATATCTTCAAATACTAAAGATAGGGTTTCTTTCCACTACACATATGATATGGTGTAGTAGGCACGGTCTTGGTAGGAACTTTATTCAAAAGATATGCAGCTGATTCTAGTGTATAACTTCAGAAGGATCGCGGCACCTCGGCGTTACTCATAATGGAACGAACCATATCTAATAGAGTTCGGTTCCGCCTTTCTTATACACCGTTGTGTTGTGATGTGTATGGAAGAGTAAGCTGAGAGAGAATTCCATTCTATTTTGAGCAATCTAGGAACTCGGCAATTAAATATTCACCACATCGATCAGATCTCAGTATCTTGATACTTTTGCCTGTTTTTTCCACATCATTCATATATTCTCGGAATTTTTCAAAGGGTCTCGGATTTATGCTTCATCAAGAAAACATGTCCTAACCTAGAGAAATTATCCGTAAAAGTAATGAAATAGGAATAACCACTTCGTGCATCTGTAGATATTGGACTACACACGTTGCTGTGTATGAGTCCTAAGAGCTCTCTTGCTCTTGCTCCGTGTCCAGTGAATGGAGTCTTTATCATCTTTCCTATGAGAAAAGATTGACAAGTTGCATAAGACTGATATTCGAACAGATCCAAATATCCCTCTCTATGTAACTTCGTCAACCGTCTTTCACTGATGTGACCCAGTATACAATGCTTTAAAAAAGCCTTATTTAATTCTAGAGACTTTCTTTTAAGTGTGTTCTGGACGTTGAAAACCTGAGCTTGATTCAATATATACAGTCCTCTAGTGTACCTGACCCAATCAAACTTTGTTTTAAGTGGATGTGAACCACATCGCTTACAAACTAAACTAGGTACACACAAACAGTTGCGTAGAATCAATATCTGCCCACTTATCAATTCTAGGTGATATACCGTACGGATACAGCGTCCATGCTCATTCCGTTAGCAACCCTGAGAGTCATATCACCTGCCCTGATAACTCTACGGTTTCTCAAAGCTTGTAATAAATTACAGATATGAGATCCTGATCCGGTATCTTGTACCCAGGAAGTAGTGTTAATTGACAGACTGTTTTCAATCACAAACAAACCCGAAGTCGAAGCCCCAACGTGCTTCGGATTCTGGATTCTGGCTTTCCAAGCCCTACATCCCTTCTTCCAATGCCATTTCCCGTAACAATAGGAACATCCCTCCTACCCTACTGTTAACCCCGAAACCTTTGTCCTACCCTTTCCTTCTACCTTACTATCACCGCCTATCGGCTTTTTAGAGGTCTTCTTCTACTCACCCTTGGCTATCGCCTTGGATCCATGAGAGGAAGATTCCCCAATAAGAAGAGCGGGTGTCTCCCTGGTTTCCTTCAGGGTGCCCTCAACCGGAAGTATAACTTTCTTCCCCTGGGCATAAGTAAGAGGTAGGGACTGTAGAATCAAGTCAGCATATGACTCGTTCTTCGACATGGTCCCCAGGTCCGTGAGCTTTTTAATATAGCTAATCATTGTAGGGACATGGTCCCCTGCAGATGACCCAACGGCCAACCTCGCTTGAAACAATTCCTTCGATGTCTCATATCTTGCGATACGAGATTGCTCTCCATATAAATCTTTGTTATGGAGGAAGATGAAAGCTAAGTCCATCTTCTCGTGATGCCTCTGGTTTACACCATCAACTAAGGCCAACACGAGGCACTTGGCATTCACACAGTCTTTTTCCAATTTCTTACAGATATCAATATCCGCGGCGGTGGAAACTGGACCTGGGACGGAAGGGGCTTGAGTAGTAATGAGGTGTCCCAGCTTGTCATAGGCAATGGACATCTGGACAGACCTTTGCCAGTCATTATAGTCAGATTCAATCATTTTATTATCTAGATGTAACCTATGTACGGTCACGGGGTCACTGCAATTAAGAGAGAGAGAAGAAAACACTTAGCATGATGCATTTGCATGTTTAGATTGGTTTTTAATTTATCTAAACAGGACGGCTCCCAATGTTCCTCGAATCCTTCCTCAAACCATAAAAGAAGAATTAGTCAGGATTAATCTCACCGTACAATTCCTGCTTAACCGTTCAGCCAGGATAGTGTCGGTACTTCGAGGGAGGTTTTACGACGCTTTCGCGAAATTCCTTAATTAAATAACCTATTTTCCCTGGAGGCGTAGCCCCGCTAACACTGTTCTAGACACCTACTTGGTTTATAGCATTGATCGTTAAGTGAAAAAATCTCCCGAGGAGTGGTATATACTCATAGTAGGATCGGGATCCAAATATCATTGTGTGATAATGCTGAAGGAATCCTACCAATATTATCACACTCCAAATGGTATGCAACTGTAGGGTTCCTAGGCACACTAATGAAGTCTCACAAGTGATCAAACATGGCCAATTAAAATTTTACAAGTGCCGAGAAACCCTAATACGGATCGTTAACTAGATGTATAGGTGATGCGATGCAAGTAAACAACTTTAACTTAAAAGGAAAGAGGCTACAACCTTTGTAGATCCGGTCCTCTACCTCCTAGGCTCCATGATGACGTCCCCTCGCTGTCCATATCGGATCCCGGACTCTAGCATCGGCTTCATCGGAGAAATGGGCGGGCTAGGTCGTCGGCTTCGATGCCGAAGATGATCTACGTCGAGGCAACACAAGATCAAGCTCCAACTTCACCAAGTCATGAAACTTGTGAAGAAAACATCCTATACTACTTGGCAAGAGGTAGAGGATGAAGAAATAGGAGGTGGGTTCACTTTAGAATTGGATTTCTCACTCTTTTGCTCAAGATGCCATTAATGGTGGCAAGTTTTCTTCTTGAAGAAGAAGAAGAAGAAGATGATAGAATATGATAAGTATTTCACTTAAAAATGAAAATAATATGAATACTTATCATATACTAACCATGGTCAAGTGTAGAGAGTAAACTAGGGTTAGGTAAATGGTTAGGTTAAGGGAATAAAACAAAAATGGTCAAGCTTTCAACTCTTCATGATGCTTCATGAAAGAAACAAAGAAAGCCACCATTTCCATTTTCTTTTCCAAAATAAATAATCAAAATAAATAAATGAATAAATAAACAAAACCCTAACCATTCATATAACCATGGTTTAATCTTTACACAAACTCAAGTTAACATGTATCATCAAACATGATACAATCAAGTGCACAAAAAAAATATATCACATATACAATGTGCACATCAAGTGAGAAAATCCATTTAAAGTGAACCGATACTAGTTAATGCAAAGTAATATATCAAATATATAATTATGCATTAAATCATTAAATCAACACTTGATTTATCGATCCGGTCATATCGCATATAACCGACTAATATCCAATGTATCGGCTTATCGAATCAATCCTTGATTCGATAACTAGGTTATATCGCATACAACCAATCGATACATTCATCGCGAGAATGGAATACGGTATCACATACACGCATTATTCTCGGTCCCCCACATATCTCATATGCGCTCCTATTTCATTTCGCTTGAGCCAGGAAACCTCTGTGTAGGACTCTAAAGACTCGTCAATACGCCGGCAGCAGGTGATGATCATATCAAACACCCACAAGCCGCAAGCGGTCTGCTAAACGTAACGGCCACCCGGGTATTGAGCGATCAGAAGATCGACGAGCAAGCCCGCTCACACTCCTGTGAATCCAACCAGTAACACTTACCGTATAGTCCGGTCTATTCGTCTGATATGTCGCATATCTCGCCTAGGGGTGGTAAACGTCAGACCCCAGTAGCTTGATAAGTCATGCCGACGTAAGGTCCATAACATTCGTGAAACTACTGATAACTCTTACCAGTATATCACTGCAACCCTGGCCAGGGATTTCCTGTTATGGCCAGTCGAGCATAGCGCAACATCCACCCCCAATACCGGGAGAGACGAATCCCCTCCTATCGCTCATTGCCTCCATGTGAATCGGGACTGTACCCAAAAACCACCTGTTTGCACGACTCAGTAGAGCCGTGGTAGGGTGGAAATCAAAGCACAGTGGGAGACACACAAGACTCTATGACGATCTCGGGTCAACAGACTAAGCTGTACCAGTGTCACCAGAGAACTGCCATCTGACGTGAGGTATAATACCATCTGGGAGTTCTCGGCGAGTCCGTTCAGTGTACCCAGTCTCCACTGAGCACCCGCATACCATCTCTGATGTCAAACACCAATGGATATGGGATCATCCATCGCCCATCATATGGGTCGAGAAGATATACGCTAGTCTACTCTGGAATATCGATGCCCCGTCTCGATATTCCCACGACTAGGAACATTGAAGGATGTACTCATGGACTACCCAGGCCCCACTAGTATGATCTACATCATAGTCCTGGAAGTCGAGTACACATCCTAAGGGCTTTATCAACATGTAATCAGAGAGACAGAAAGTATACATGTTAAGATAAAGAGCAACCAGATAGCGTACTATCATGTCGAGCAAGAAAGTCCTACCTATATATGTCCCAGCATCCACTATAATATACATCCTATGTACAGTAATAGCCTCTAGGGCATACATATAACTAACAGCAACACTAGGAAGTTTCAATTTTCTTAGAAACTCCCGATGTGGATTTTTGCCCCATGCTCTCATGACCTTGACTAAGGCCAACAAATCATAAGTCACATGTCAAGTTCTACCCGTCATTGTCCAGGTTAATTTGAACCCACCCGTACATACCCTTGACTAAGGCCAACAATGTAGTACGACTGTCCCAAACCAACGCATCTATCTATGCAACATATGAATACCCAGCAGCTACCAATCACTATGCCTTGACTAACGCCAACAAACATAGCTTGAATACTATTGAATATTCATATGAAATGACTGAGGGCTACGAATGGTTTTGGCGAAACCATGAACGTAGTAAACTTGATATAATCGATGGAACCTGGTAGCTTTTAAAAGGAGTTGTTTAAGCTCCACATTTTTGAAAGTTTGTTGTTTTGAAAAAACCGAGTGGTTTTAAAATTGTTCCAACGATTCAGCTTTGGTTTGTTTGTTTTGCATTAATTTAATTCAGTCCCATCAATTAACCTACCATTGCAGAAAACAACGAAAATACAACGTACGCTTATTCCATCCGCATTCTCCACGGGGCCTTGTCATCACCCGTTAGGTTACTTAACTAACGACAGAGCGGGGGCTGGACTAGCGCGGATGCAAAACATAAGCAACATCTATTATATAATATATATATATATATAATAATAATATCCATTCGTCATACGCAATGATAGGCATTCCAGATCACAGATGAACACATTGGATATACTAGGAATTCCGCGTTTCGTTTGAGCCTGTAACGAAAGACAGATTCAATGGTCGTGATGAATAGCCAAACCCCACCCTATATCCCTACGGGTGCGGCAAACTACCAGCCAAATTCTTGAAGCGAAGCAACCTCCCTCAACAAGGTAAGTAGGCCACTCAGCACTTCAAAGAACCAGGTAGTTTGTGCACCCCACCTTGGGTCTATCTTAGGAGCAAAAAACAGTAAAAGAAATAATACAACGATGGCTACAACCTCAACCCGGATGTTCCCTGCAAAATAATATTACATCACTTTACAAATTTACATCGAATGAAAGAATGAAAACTCTCATCTCACATCCCCGGCCATTCATCCGCGACGATCCAACAAGTTCATATACACAAACCAACATAACAACACAGATATGTGCAACCCCGACTAATCGACGTATAGCAATTAGTCAAAGTTTCCAAACACATATACACATCACAAAGCTTGTAAAGCAACTACGCCATTAGAATTCCGCACGCAATTAGCAAACTTAACCAATTTTCCAAAACTTGAAAATCCAGTGAGCTAAAGTTCCAAAAACAATGGTTTGAAGCCAATTCGGAAGTCCGAATCAAAACGAAACGCGCCTGAACCTTTATGGAGCATTAGAGCACGAAATTAACTTCGAGATGGGGGGCCTAGAAGGGGTACCCTACCCCCGAGGCCACCACAAGGTGGCTATGGGGTGAGGCAGACCCGAAACTGCCTAAGGTGGGGCAGTTTCGGGTCCCCACCGCCAAGACCACCTTGTTCTGGTCTTGGGGAGTGGGCCCAGCCATTCAGTCCCCCCGGGAGTTCCCCGGAGTGCCCATGCACCACCCCGCGGCTTCTCAGTTTAAACCTTGAGCCCGCGGGGTGTGTAAACATCTTAAACTATCATTTTTAGAAACTGTTTTTCTCCGCAGTTTTTGCGTGACAAAAAAGGCGGATTTCGCTAAAAGCTATCTAAGGTTTATGAGAGGCTCTGATACCACGATAAGTCGATGTCGCGCACCCCACGTGTTCGCGGGGAGGCAAAAATTGCAAAAAATGATTTTTACGGGCTTCGCAACACCGACTAGAACCAAGGATCGATCACAAACCATAGCTAGCAAATTACATGAGGTTTAACTACTATGATACGAAGTAATACCTCACGATTCAAGTCCTTAGGGTCTTCATCGCTGTCCTCCACTCGTCGTCGGCTCCAAGGATCGTAATGGATCGTAGCAACCTCGACGGCCTCCTTGAGTCAAATACGATCCACCCGAGAGTCTATAGTCCGAGCTCCTACCTCAAATCCGAGTAACTACGGCTTCTAGTTCGCTAAACTAGAAGTCCTAGAGGGTGTAGAGTGTGAAGATGGAGTGCTTTGTCTCTTGGAACCCTAGGTTTCTCAACTCATGACAGGTCTAGGGTTGGTGATGAAGAGAAGAGGCTTGAGAAATGAGAGAGGAGAGTGAACAATGGAGATGAGCTTGGCTGCCCTCTTTTGATATAATGAAGTAAATGAGATATTTTGTGAGATAAATATCACACTAAAATATCAACAACCCTTCACAAATATCTTTTGGTGACTCATGACCATGAGTCACCAAGTAGCCATGCTAGGTTCAATGTAAAGATCCACCTCATTTCTCCACCCAAATAAAGTTTAATCCAAAAAGAAAAACCCAAATAGGTGTCCCCCTTCTAGAAGCTTTCCCGCACATTTAAGAGAACGCCCATCATCCATATATACATACCCGCATCCATATTCCGAAGAACACGAATACAAAGAGACGAAACAATCCATCAATATAATACTAGGATCCGGCTTAAACCAAAGCCTACTAGTATTATCCGCCCGACCATCATACGTGCACAAGTACACGTAAGTGATAGTAGCCCTGCCGTAAAACCATACGGCCTCTACACCTTTTGCCCGGTGCAGGAAAACTCTCTATGTGAGACTCTAAAGACTCGACACTACGCTGGCAGTGGGTTTAACCACAAGCCGCAAGCGGTACTAACTGCACGTAACAGCTACCCGTGTATGTGTCGATAAGAATGCCGATGAGATAACTCATCCGAACTCCTACTGAGCCTGTATGTGACAATCTCCATATAGTCCGGTCTGGTCGTCTAAGAGTATCGTATATCGGGCCTCAGACCCCTAATAGCGCAACAAGTCGTGTCAGGGTATAGCCCAAAACACCCTAAGGAACTACTGGAGTACCTACCAGTAAACCTCGCTTGCCTTGGCCAAGGAATTTGTGTAATGGCCTTCTGAACACAGCCCAATATCAACCCCCAATACGCCTCCAAGTGCTTCGGGACTACACCCAACTACTACATGTTTGCATGACTCCTTTGAACCATGATAGGGTAATAATCAAAGTACAGTGGGAACACACTCGAGGCGAAGTAGCAGTATCAAGTCGACGAACTATGTTGTACTCATGTCACCTGGGAACTGCTACCCGACGATAGGTATAATAACCACCAGCAGTTCCCGACGAGTCATGTCCAGTGTACTCATAACCTAATGAACACCTACATACTATCTCCAGTACAAAGTACTAATGGCTGTGGGGCAGACCATCTTCCCTGCTGGGATGAGAAGCGTATACACTAGTCTACTGTGGAGTATCGATGCCCCGTCTCGATAATCCTATGACTAGGGACCTGTATAGGATGTGCTTATAGACTACCCAACCCCCACTAGTGTGGCTGCCATCACAACGCTGGTAATCAAGCAAAGATCCTAATGGCTCTACCAATATGTATAAGCGATATGCTAAGAAAACACATGCACATATTGAGGTAGAAACAAACCAGGTAGCATACCACCATTTCGAGCTAGACTGTTACTAAATCCGTGTATGTCCTAAGCTCCCATTAAGTAATATACAATCCAGTATGATACAATAATGGTCTCTAGGGCATATATCACTAACATTCAATACCTGGGTAGCCGTTACATCCAGCTAGTACCGCTGACGGCTTGTGGGTATCTGATATAATCATTCATCCCAGGACTAGCGTAGGGGCTGGACTACCGCGGGTGTAAAACATCTACAACATCTACTATTATATATATATATATATATATATATATATATATATATATAATCATTCGTCTCAGGCATGATATAAGCAACATCACATAAAAACGATAAACAAAATAGAATAACGGATAATCTAGGAGCTCCGGGTTTCATTTGAGCCGCAAATGAAACTCGACGTTCCCCTGTAACATTTCAGAAAATATAAAATATTATTTTTGGAATTTAATATGAAAATAATATATTTTGCGAAAACCACCCGATTTGCGAAATTGGGGTTTTCGTAAAATGGTATTAATATATACCAATATTTATGAAATAATTGGAGATTAAAATGATTTATTCATTTAAAAATATATTTATTGGATTTGGAATTTTTATAATTATTTATATGCAATTTGAATAAAAATTGATTAGTGCACTACTAATCGCGATTAAGCCAAATCCGTGTTTCTACAGTTTTCCATGGCTAGTGCATCATGACATGTTGCTTGTTGTTTCATTTTATTTGTGTTGTGTATTTGGTTTTAATGAGTGGGGGAAAAAGAAAATAAAAGAAAAGAGAAAAAGGAAGCTAAAAGACAAAAGAGGAATTATTGAGAGAGTGAGGGTAAGTGAGGGTAAGAATAAGAGAGAGATAGGGGCTACCATTCCTTCATCCTCCCCCATTATTTTCCTTCAACTCTTCCATCTCTAAGCTTTCCCTCCACCTCCACCTCCAAGTATCATCTCCATTTCTTCACCAAAACCCTACACTCTCTTCATTAAAAATGATCCCCACTTCATCCTCAACACATTGGACCTTACAAGTTTGAATTTTGGAGACTTTGGGGAAGCTAGGGTTTTTCTTGAGTTGCCCAAATGAGGTATATCTTCTTTCATTTAGTTTAGTTTTAGTTTCTTGCATTCTAGTTTAGTTTAGAATGTGATTTGGTTAGGGTATGTGATGTTTGGAAATTCCTAGAGGGTTTGGGTAATTATGTGGATTGGTGATATGTAGTGGCTGTTTATTTAACCCTTAGTGGTGTTTTGCTGGCCAAGACCATAGATTAGCACCAAAACACGAAGTTAGAATTTTCTGACATCGTAAATTTGACACTTTGTGAGTGTATCTGGGAATATGGAGTGACCCGAGACTACCATAAATTAAGTTCGCATGATCGAGAGACGTGCAGGCAACCATGAAGCAACACCTAAAACCCTATCCCCTAATGAGCTTTTATGGTCGCAGATTTAAGGGATTTGGCCACAAATTGCGGCCAAGTCGTGGTGGTTTCGTGTGATTTTTGGACCATAGCTTCCTTATCTGATATCTAGAGCAACCCAATATACAAAATGTTCTAGTTTGGCCTAGGGTGAAATCTGAGAGTGGTTTTCCTAGGTTGCTGTTTTCGTGTTTTGCGATTCTGAAACTTGGGTTTTAGTATTTGATATTGTATTTGGTCGTTGGATGTTTGTACGTCAACGACGAGGGTTGTTTGGTTGTTTTTGCATGCGTAGGCTATAGGTTCTAACCTATGAGCGCGCCGTGTGCCGTATTGGTTTTCCGGACTTGATTTTAATAGCATTGCGACTGTGTATTTATTGTAGGTACCTTCGCGTGGATTCCGAGACGACGAAGCACATCGACTACGGCTGAACAAGGAGTTCCACAGGTGAGTAGATTTATATCTACGGGAGAAGTCGGGTGGATGGCGTATAGCACCCCCGCAAATTATGAATGGAGACCGATCTATAGATGCTTGATCCGTACCCTTGACTAGAGGATGTCATACGATAGATTATACCGTATGTGATGTTGTGAGGCTGGATGCCAATGGATAGATTCGCCGACTCAGATATATTGTAGATATGTATACCTGTTAGCATTTCGTGTACGATGTACCTTATGCCACGTTCATGTCATTCTCGTTGCATTACATATAGTTGTGCTAGTACACCTACACTATTATCGATGATGTGTATGTTACACTTACATAGATTGGCCGGCTGACACACTTCATCATCGATAATTACTATGTCACTCACACAGTAGAATTGCCACATCATGCTATTATATTGTTATGCTCACATTATGATGATATGCCCATGCTCACATAACTTTTCCATGTTGCATGATATACGGATATGCTTACATTCTGTTATATGTCGCATACATCATACTTTACGATTATACGCATTGAGATATGTTGTTTTCATGAGATTTCTGGATTTGAGAACCGTGGTTATTTCAAAAGAAAGTATGTATTGTTTTAAAACCTGGTTTCTCTTGATATGATATTTCGAGACGTCCACCATGCGTTTTCTTGGTTCTGAGACGTGTGATATGTGAAATCCGATTCGAGGAGTTGGATGATCCGTTTGCGGGTTCATGGTGGACCCGGTATGGTACCCCGGGGCAAGAAGGGATGTCGCGCAATAGACGATGAGTCTGGCAGAGGGACTACTACCTACCGGTGATTGGTTGGACCTGGCGGTTATCCGGAGGATACCGACCGGAGTCGAGAGATGGATATGGGCCGACCCGTACTGCCGGAGCCCGAGGGCCGATCCGGACAGACGGAGCCCGTGGGCCGATTCGGACTGACGGAGCCTGAGATATGAGGATTTACGTGTCGATGCTGGACACGGGTTTCATGATGTTTCGAGTGTCGATGTTGGACACTCGGGTTCCATGATTTTGATGTGTCATTGATGGACACACGTTGATTTATCTTCTCATATTTACATGCATGATGTTGTTGTGTCATTGGTTGACACGTGGATGAGATCCACATGCATACAAGCATTGATTATATGGTCGGATGATATCCACATGCATATAGACATTGAGTATATTGTTGGCACATATGCATATACGGTCACCCTAGATATCTTAGCATTGCCTTTATGATATAGTTGACCTACGAATCGTTGTTTTATTCGATTTCTTCCTGATGATGTTTTCTACTCACGAGTTGGCAACTCACCCCCGTTGTGCCACAGTTCTTGCAGGTTGACCGCATGGATCAGTAGCGGCATAGCTGGCACACAGCTTGCATCCGGGTGATTTGCTTTGGTAGGTGGTACATGTTGGATCGTACCACTCTTGTTTTATTTATTCCCGTTGTATCTAGTTAACTCCATCAATCAAAACTAGTATTTGTATAAATAGTAAGACTTAGAAGGACTTGTGGTTGCGAGACTTAGAGCGATGGGTGATATGTTCGCTTAGTAGGTTTATGTCTTGGTTTATAATATTCTTTGTGTTGATCTTCGTCGTTGGGTGTCGTATACTTATATTATGACTTGCGTGGTTGTGATTCCGCCGATTGGCGAAGAGCTAGCTCCCGCTTGGGGATGCCTTTTATATTATCATATATATGTGGTTTTGGATCAAAATATACAAAGGAGGTGCTGCCCAAATTTTTAAAAGACGAAACATGTTTTCAATTATTATAATCCACTTGCATTTTCATTTTCCATTATCTATGCATTTAAAGAAAACTTTTGAATTCATCATACCTTTATTTCAAAACTTCACCTCTTTTATTTTCTTAAAAAGGTTTAGATTTCTGGACTTCGGCTTACTTGAATTACGTTACGCCTTTAGACGTTGCGTGATTTAAGTGCCGGTCACGAGCTAATATTTTCGGGTCGTGGCAAAGTCGGTATCAGAGCGCTAGGTTTAACCTTGGTTTGAGTCTAGATTTGACTATGTGGAGTCTGGGCCGTAATCTATTTCGGAACCTAGGCTTGACCTTACGGAACTTAGACTTGAACAGGGGGGTATTAGACCCGAACTTTCGTTTCATAGGCTGACTCTGATTGATGGAGTAGGTAGCTTGAGTAGAGTGACATACCGTACGTATGTTCCGCGGCATATTTACGATACGATACTCCACTTAAGAAACCTTAGGATGTGCATATTTTGAGATCTGTGATTCTCTTCGTTCCCTTGATCATACATCCATTTGAAATCCTTGATTCTATTCGTTTACATGATCATACTCTCATTGATTCCGTTCTTCCTTATGATCATGTATCCATTCTGGATCTGTTAATACCTTTCATTCCTTTGATCTGTCTTCATCGATACTTGCTTGAGGTTCATGTCACCATGGTTTGAGCGCAAATTGAGCTACTGCTAGTGATGCGGTCAGGGCGAGCTCGTCATGGACGAGGACTGACCATCGTGTTTCTGGTGACATGGGAACGTCTTGATTTAGTATTTGTGTTGTGACCTCTTATTGAGGCGAGTGTTCGGTTTTGCGCCGGATGATCGGGCCATTGTTAAAGACTGCCGGTTGTGAGAGGACTGTTGATGTACAGCCTACCTCAGAGTTTGTAATGTCGTCTACCTTGAAGACAGATGACCCAGCTGTTGCTGAGATTGATGGGATGCCGTTTTCCGAGCTTATGAGTTAAGATTGCTGGAGCTTTCAGGTAGAGATGCGACAGATGATAGCTAGTCTGCCCCGAGTTGAGAGACGAAGGTGATTCATCAGATTTTATGCGCCGACGCAGGCCCAGTCGAGTTGAAGATTTCCAGTGTGGAGAATCTTACTCAGATCTATAGTAGATCGATCCAGAGATGACGTTGTTCGTTGGATGATCCTATAGGAGATCAGTAAGTTGACCAGTTTTGGATAGAGGACCTCACCAAGATGCATTGTGAGTTGATCAAGAACGGACGAATATAGAGTATTCCATTGATGGTTGGGACGAGTTCCCAATGACATGTTTGGCTAGATATCTTCTACAGAGTGATGAAGGTACCGAGTTCGTAATTTTGAGCCGTGTGAGAGACTCCGGATTGACTGTAGCCGAGAACAATTCCAGTACGCAGATAACATGACGTGACGTCAAAGTGGACGATAACAAAGACGAGTGGAACAAGAGGTTCGTGCGAGATGTTAACGAGCTGTTATTACTCCCCATTGAGATTAGAGATCGGATGTGTATGCAGAGGCGTTTGGATACGACCAGTTCCCGAGGAAATGCTTTGCTGAGAACGCAGATGTCCAGAAAGCGAGAAAAGATTATGCAAGAGTATCAGCCTCCGTGTAGTTCGGCATAGGCGAGATTGGAAGAGACATTGAGCAGGTGCTTTCCAGGACACTGCTGCAATAAGATTTGCACCGAGAATCAGTTGTGTCACGTGTATTCAGAGGGCCAGAGGCCGACGCCAGTGACGTGCTGCTTTACGAGTGGTCATGTTAATTGACCGAGAGATGACCAGAGAAGCGTCAGAAAGGAATCGTTTCCGTTAGTACGCCTGACCGGGACAACGAGCCGATAGATTGCGAGATTGGTAATCCACAGAGAAAAGAGGACCCAGAGACAAAGGACGCCAGACAGTGAACAGGAAGCAGGCGGATGTTCTTGCTCTGCCAGTTTGGGCGCACCGACATTTTTTCGACATTGTAGGAGGTGTACCTCAATATCATTTGTTGCGATTTGCGTTTGTAATCCGAGTATCATGCTTATATCGCTTGGATTTGAGTTTTGATGATTGAGTTTCCTGATATTGATTTCGTGCACCATGGTTGCACCTACTGGGTATTTACATTTTGTGCACAGTTATTGCAATTGATTTATGTTTATGCACCACTATATCGGTTTGAGATTTGTGCATATCTATTGCACTTGATATTGATTTTGTGCCTTGGCCGTACGTGTTTATGATTTCGTGGATTTCATAAAGTTGATTTGATTTATGCATATGGTACACACTCGATTTGATTTTTGCACATGGTATAGCTTACATGTGCTTGCAGTGCATTGATACGTGTTTTGTGCACGCGGTTACACACGTTTATGACTTTATACACCTTGGTACACTCGGTGTTGCTTTTTATACGCATTTGAGTTATTGATGAGTTTTCATGCATTTGTTGCACTAGATTGTTATTTTGTGCACTAGATACTCCGGATTTGTATTTCGTGCACTAGATGCACCGGATTTGTATTTCGTGCACTGGATGCACCAGATTTATATTTCGTACACTGGATGCACCAAAATTATATTTCGTGCATTTGTTGCACTAGATTTTCATTTCGTGCGTTTGTTGCACCAGATTTATATTTCGTGCATTTGTTTCACTGGATTTATATTTTGTGCATTAGTTGCACCAGATCTTGAATGAAGATCGGGACTTGTCTATGATCGTGCATTGGTTACACTAGATTTATACTCCGTATATTGGTTGCACTAGATTTATACTCCGTACATTAGTTGCACCGATTTTTGTCTTTAAGCATTCGTTTTACCAGATTTATGTTTTTGTGCGCGTTGCACTTGACGTTCGTTTTTCGTGCGCTTTACCGCACTGGGCATTTATATGGACCTAACGCGATTGATTTGGATTTTTATGCATATTAGGCACTTGGTATTGGATTCTGTGCGCATCGGATGCACTTGAGTGAGATATTATTCGTGCATGTCGGATGCGCTTGATTGAGATTTTATTCGTGCATGTTGGATGCACTTGACTTAGATTTTTATTCGTGCATGTTGGATGCACTTGATTTAGATTTCATTCGTGCATGACGGATGCACTTGATTTGGATTCTCATGATTGGGTGCATGATATGAGATGTGATTTTGTGTGCACCGGATGCACTCGATTGGGATTTTCATTCGTTCATATTAGTTGCACTGGATTGAGATTTTCATGCACAATAGAAGCACCAGATGTTGTTGTCATGCACACCCGTTGTATTGAACAGATGCTTTAATGCACACTCGTTGCACTTAGTTTTGGCTTTGTGAACATTCGTAGAACTTATATTTGGTTTTGATTTCCATGCGCACCAGACGTACGTGATGTGGATACGCCTTTTGAAGCTGATTTTGCTCTTGAGCCCTTTGTTTTCATGATGGGCACTATATTATGTAGTAGCTGAACAGGACTGATCTGAGAACAGTACCTGGGTACTTTGCATGCATTAAAAGCTTAACAAGAGGTTTTCAAAAGGAGC
This sequence comes from Agapanthus africanus, assembly GCA_030015575.1. Lineage (NCBI taxonomy): Eukaryota > Viridiplantae > Streptophyta > Magnoliopsida > Asparagales > Amaryllidaceae > Agapanthus > Agapanthus africanus. The sequence continues at coordinate 491,484,603 of CM057339.1, forward strand.
TATGGTCTCGCTATTTCCTACGTATCCGCGAGCGACACGAACGTTTATAAAGGAAAACCTTTTGGGATATTTCAAAACGGCGGAACGTGTGATTTGAGCAAAAACATATATAAATACAATTATTACTTTACAAATGAGCGTCCTTCACTTATGCCGTGAGTTACGCATCACACGGTGACCCGGAAAAAAATTTTGCATGTGTTTTATTCCGTTTTAAGAGATTTTTCCAAGGATGCGTACTATATACGTATTATAGTATTTGACTAGCGTATATTGAATTTCAGTAGTGGATTTCGAGATCTGTGTCTCCTTTGTAACTCCGATGATTTGCGTGTAAATCCGATGATTTGCGTGACGCTTGACGGAGTTCGATTTTTGAGTTTCGTACTCGTTTTCATGCGCACTTAATGCGCTGTGGTATTTCTATATCTTCCGTGATTTCGGAGCCCCGTTGATTTGAGTTGATTATTGAAATGTTTTAGCATTTGGGGGTTTAAATTTAAATTCGGGGACCGAATTTATTTAAGGGGGGAAGATTGTAACATTTCAGAAAATATAAAATATTATTTTTGGAATTTAATATTAAAATAATATATTTCGCGAACACTACCCGATTTGTGGGGTTTTCGTAAAATGGTATAAATATATACCAATGTTTATGAAATAATTGAAGATTAAAATGATTTATTCATTTAAAAATATATTTATTGGATTTGGCATTTTTATAATTAATTATATGCAGTTTGAATAAAAATTGATTAATGCACTACTAATCGCGATTATACCAAATCCGTGTTTCTACAGTTTTCCATGGCTAGTGCACCATGATATGTTGCTTGTTATTTCATTTTATTTGTATTGTGTGTTTGGTTTTAATGAGTGGGGGGAAAAGAAAAGAAAAGAAAAGAGAAAAGAGAAGCTAAAAGACAAAAGAGGAATTATTGAGAGAGTGAGGGTGAGAATAAGAGAGAGAGGGGGGCTACCATTCCTTCATCCTCCCCCATTATTTTCCTTCAACTCATCCATCTCCAAGCTTTCCCTCCACCTCCACCTCCACCTCCAAGTATCATCTCCATTTCTTCACCAAAACCCTACACCCTCTTCATTAAAAATGATCCCCACTTCATCCTCAACACATTGGACCTTACAAGTTTGAATTTTGGAAACTTTGGGGAAGCTAGGGTTTTTCTTGAGTTGCCCAAATGAGGTATATCTTCTTTCATTTAGTTTATTTTTAGTTTCTTGCATCCTAGTTTAGTTTAGAATGTGATTTGGTTAGGGTATATGATGTTTGGAAATTCCTAGAGAGAGTTTGGGTAATTGTGTGGATTGGTGATATGTAGTGGCTATTTACTTAACCCTTAGTGGTGTTTTGCTGGCCAAGACCAGAGATTAGCACCAAAACACGAAGTTAGAATTTTCCGACATCGTAAATTTGACAGTTTCTTAGTGTATCTGGGAATCTGGAGTGACCCGAGACTACCATAAATTAAGTTCCCATGACTGTGAGACGTGCAGGAAACCATGAAGCAACACCTAAAACCCTAGCCCCTAATGAGCTTTTATGGCCGCAGATTTAAGGGATTTGGCCGCAAATTACGGCCAAGTCGTGGTGGTTTCGTGTGATTTTTGGACCATAGCTTCCTTATCTGATATCTAGAGCAACCCAATATGCAAAATATTCTAGTTTGGCCTAGGGTGAAATCTAGGAGTGGTTTTCCTAGGTTGTTGTTTTCGTGTTTTGCGATTCTGAAACTTGGGTTTTATTATTTGATATTGTGTTTGGTCGTTGGATGTTTGTACGTCAACGACGAGGGTTGTTTGGTTGTTTTTGCATGCGTAGGTTATAGGTTCTAACCTATGAGCGCGCCGTGTGCCGTATTGGTTTTCCGGACTTGATTTTAATAGCATTGCGACTGTGTATTTATTGTAGGTACCTTCGTGTGGATTCCGAGACGACGAAGCACATCGACTATGGCTGAACAAGGAGTTCCGCAGGTGAGTAGATTTATATCTACGGGGGAAGTCGGGTGGATGGCATATAGCACCCCCGCAAATTATGAATGGAGACTGATCTATAGAATACAGTCGTAGAAACCTATTCTAGGAACCTATGGATGTGATTAAAGGTTTAGAGTGACATGATATGAAAGAAATGATGTCTCGGGTTGATACATATATAAGAATATGATATGTGAACATGAATCACGATATATAGATAGGTAGTGCACGAGAATAAGTAGGAGATTTAGAGTAGCATGACACGAGATTAATAAGGTATAATGTATATATAAAATTGACTTGATGTAAGATGACTTAATGTGATGAAAAGAATATACGATGTGATATGATAACTTGATTGATATGTCGGTATACTGATGCGAGTCGATAAGAGATGATTGATGCCTTTGCCGGTCCCCTGATATGAGATTGTTATGGATGTGACCTGGGATATAGGCATATAGATATATATAATATTGTGAATTATGAGTGATATGTCGTACGAGTCGTTAGGTCCGTACCTTTATTGTCATATAAGTTGATAGGATCCCTAATGGTTTAATGCCGCCGTACGATGATTTACCGTACGTGATGAGTCTTATGATGATTGATCCGTACCCTTGACTAGATAATGCCGTACAATAGATTATACCGTATGTGATGTTGTGAGGCTGGATACCGATGGATAGATTCACCGACTCGGATATATTGTAGATATGTATACCTGTTAGCATTTCGCGTACGATGTACCTTATACCACGTTCATGTCATTCTCATTGCATTACATATAGTTGTGCTAGTACACCTACACCATTATCGATGATGCGTATGTTACACTTACACGGATTGGCCGGCTCACACAGTTCGTCATCGATAATTGCTATGTCACTCACACAGTAGAATTGTTACATCATGCTATTATATTGCTATGCTCACATTATGATGATATGCCCATGCTCACATCACTGTTCCATGTTGCATGATATACGGATATGCTTACATTCTGTTATATGTCGCATACATCATGCTTTACGATTGTACGCATTGAGATATGTTGTTTTCATGAGATTTCTGGATTTAAGAACCGTGGTTATTTCAAAAGAAAGTATGTATTGTTTTAAAAATCAGGTTTCTCTTGATATGATATTTCGAGACGTCCACCATGTGTTTTCTCGGTTCTGAGACGTGTGATATGTGAAACCCGATTTGAGGAGTTGGATGATCCGTTTGCGGGTTCATGGTGGACCCGGTATGGTACCCCAGGGCAAGAAAGAGATGTCGCGCAGTAGACGGTGAGCCTGGCAGAGGGACTACTACCTACCGGTGATTGGTTGGACCTGGCGGTTATCCGGAAGATACCGACCGGAGTCGAGAGATGGATATGGGCCGACCCGTACTGCCGGAGCCCGAGGGCCGATCCGAACAGACGGAGCACGTGGGCCGATTCGGACTGACGGAGCCCGAGATATGAGGATTTACGTGTCGATGCTGGACACGGGTTTCATGATGTTTCGAGTGTCGATGTTGGACACTCAGGTTCCATGATTTTGATGTTTCATTGATGGACACACGTTGATTTATCTCCTCATATTTACATGCATGATGTTGTTGTGTCATTGGTTGACATGTGGACGAGATCCACGTGCATACAGGCATTGATTATACGGTCGGATGATATCCACATGCATATAGGCATTGAGTATATTGTTGGCACATATGCAGAAACGGTCACCCTAGATATCTTAGTATTGTCTTTATGATATAGTTGACCTACGAATCGTTGTTTTATTTGATTTCTACCTGATGATGTTTTCTACTCACGAGTTGGCAACTCACCCCCGTTGTGCCACAGTTCTTGCAGGTTGACCGCATGGATCAGTAGCGGCATAGCTGGCACACAGCTTGCATCCGGGTGATTTTCTTTGGTAGGTGGTATATGTTGGATCGTGCCACTCTTGTTTTATTTATTCCTGTTGTATCTAGTTAACTCCATCAATCAAAACTAGTATTTGTATAAATAGTAAGACTTAGAAGGACTTGTGGTTGCGAGATTTAGAGCGATGGGTGATATGTTCGCTTGGTGGGTTTATGTCTTGCTTTACAATATTTGTTATGTTGATCTTCGCCGTTGGGCATCGTATACTTATATTATGATTTGCGTGGTTGTGATTCCGCCGATTAGCGAAGAGCTAGCTCCCGCTTGGGGATGCCTTTTATATTATCGTGTATATATAGTTTTGGATCAAAACATACAAAGGAGGTGCTGTCCAAATTTTTAAAAGACGAAACATGTTTTCAATTAGTATAATCCACTTGCATTTTCATGTTCCATAATCTATGCATTTAAAGAAAACTTTTGATTTCATCATACCTTTATTTCAAAACTTCACCTCTTTTATTTTCTTAAAATGGTTTAGATTTCTGGGCTTCGGCTTACTTGAATTACGTTTCGCTTTTAGACGTTGCGTGATTTAAGTGCCGGTCACGAGCTAATATTTTCGGGTCGTGACCCCCCGGCCGTATGGATAGCCCATGCAATGAAGAACCAAGACCCCTATGAGTGCGGCAAGTTACCCGCCAATCCCAGAAGTGAGGCAACCCCAATCAACAAAGTGAATGGGCCACCCAGCACTTCACGGAATCCGGTAACTTGAGCACCCCTCCGTAGGTTATCCTATACCCCCTACGAGTGCGACAAGTAGCCCGCCAATTCTAGAGTAAGATGTAACATTTTAAAAATAATTAATTAAATAAATAAAATCGTTTAAGTGAATTTTATAATTTTCGGTAAAGTAAAATGTAGTTTTCATAAAACTAAACCGTAATTATTTTTCACTATAAATTTAAAAATTCTTTATTTTCTTCACTCCATTTGACCTAGAATGGTCTAGAACCATTGTAAAATTTTGAAAATAAATTTTGCATGAAACACACTTGATTCTAAGATGCAATGGTTCATTTTTGCAAATTTAACCCATTCAAATTTGTAATTTACACTAATTTAGTGTAAAAATAAAGCTTATGTTAATATTTAAAATAATTAATTTAAGAAAAATATTTAATTAAACTAAAAAAATTTAAGTGGCTAAATAAACACCATTTACTAGTAAACATAATTAAAATAGGTATATTTAAATTTATAGTGAAAAATAATTACGGTTTAGTTTTATGAAAACTACGTTTTACTTTACCGAAAATTATAAAATTCACTTAAACGATTTTATTTATTTAATTAATTATTTAATTATTTTTAAAATGTTACAATCTTCCCCCCTTTAAGAAATTCGGTCCCCGAATTTAAATTAAAACTCCACCCAATTACTAAAACATTCAGCCAAAACACTCAAATCGTCGGGGCTCCGAAATCATCAATACATAACTAAAATCAACTCCGTCAAGCATAACACAATCATCGGAGTTATGGCGAAAATAAAATACCAAAACCCAATACGAAAACCAACATAATATACATCAAAACTACAACTTATATATTGTGCGCATCATAGTAAAATCGTCTAAACATCTTAATAAAGAAGCATACAAAAACCCTTCTTGAAAATTGCCGTGCGATGCACGTGTTACGGCATAAGTAGCGGACGTTTATTTTTTTTTAAAAATAGCTATATATAACTTTTATTTAACATACACGTCCCGCCTGGTTACCAAATCAATAGTAATGATTATAAAAGTATACTGCTTAAACTAAATTCAATCCCAATCATATCATAAAAATATCATGTGCGTCCAGTGCGCACTGAAATCGAAACCCACTACAGATGCCACGAATACACACAAAAACAAAGCTAAGTGCAATAGGTGTGCACCAAAAACATCTGTCAAGTGCAACGGGCGTGCACGACACAATATCAGGTGCATCTAATCTGCACAAAACCCCGATTTAGTGCATCTGGTGTGCACAAAATCGCATCAAGTGCGCCAAGTGTGCGCAAGAATCTCAATCAGGTGCACATGGTGCACGAAATCATACACAGAATATCAAAATCGAAATCACAGTACGAAAGTGCATGAAAGCTAGGTCGAAGCATATGTCAAAATCATGTGTAACCCATATGCACGAAGTCAAATCAAAATCTCAAAATGTATAAAACCAAATCGAGTGTACTGGGTATGTACAAAACAACATCAATACAACTGATATATGAAACACGAATAGAATATAATGGATGTACACATAAGAAATACCAATCTTAGAACAACATCCTCAAAATACCAAAATCCAATAACAGAAATATGAAATTCAAATCACCAAATCACAATCGTAAACACTATCGTCAATGTACGCCTCTTTCCTTTGATGTCGATTGCTTCGAACTCGTCTCTTCGTAGCTGTGCTGACTGCGCTACCAACGGCAATACTCATATCTAGAGTCTCCCACGTAGTCGATCCCTTCACCTGATATCCGGACTACATTAAACTTTTCGATCGATCCATCAAAATCCCATAATTCCCCGAGAGCTCAACACTCAAGTACAGTTTAAAAATATCCGGTACATACCCCAGCATCGATGGTCCAGCCGTAGAAGGGCAAACCCAAGCCTCACTAATGGCACTGCAGAACTGCCGAAAACCCTAAGGTTCAAGGGCGTTCTCGTGGTCATTATGTCGAGTTAGGGTTTCATTCTTCTAGAGGGTACATAGAAATACCTGCATGTTCTTCCGAATACTTTAAACTTAGGAAAATGGGTTTCTGACAATCGTTCGAATCCTTTAACTTCGTCTGGACGGCATGTGAATACCCTTCGTCCGCATGCTAAACAATACTTCAATCCTCAAGAATAACCGCTACCCTAATGGTCACCGCATTCGAGCCGTAGCTCCCTCTGCCAGTGCGCCCGTGGTAACAGAAACCACCATCCGATATCGACGAAGATAGATCAAAGGAACGAATGAAATACGGTGCAAAGAAATGTACATTCTAAGGCTCCTTAAGCAGAGTAGCGTATCGTAAGTATGCCGCGGACCATACCCACGGTACGTTACTCTACCTAAGTCGCCTACTCCATCAACCAAGGGTCACCTAGACTTATACAAGGTTAAACCTAGCGCTCTGATACCAACTTTGTCACGACCCGAAAGTACGGAACGTGACCGGCACTTAGATTACGAAGCGTCTAGAGGCGCAACGTAACCTAAGTAAGCCGAAGCCCAGAAATCTAAACCATAAAAAGAAGAAGAAGTAAAGGAAAACATGTAGAAAACAAGTTTAAAAGCAACATCCAATTTTTTCAAAAATTTCGGCAGAGTCTCCTTTGTAAAAACTGGCCCCAAACGGGTACAAACAAGAATAATATATATACAAACAATAAAAAGCATCCCCAAACGGGAGCTAGCTCTACGCCAAAAGGCGGAAACAACCACATCAATGCACAATAGTATACAACGCCAAAGGGCGAGGCTCAAAACTCAAAAGAAAACAAAACCACCAGATATCATAATAATACAAGCGCGACTCTAAGGTCAAAATAAACAACTGATCCAGTAAACTATCATGTAATACAAGTTTGGTTGATGGAGTTTTCTAGATACAAATGAAATAATAAAAGTATAATGGCGGTCCAGATACAAGTGAACCAACCTACCGTGCAAATCACCCTGAATGAAAAGATGTGCCAGCAAGCTGCCAGGAAAACCTGTACATCGAACCTGTAATAAAATTTGGCACAACGGGGGTGAGTTGCCAACTCGTGAGTAGAAGATATCTGCGAAAAGAAATCGAATGTACGACGCTATCCTAGGTCATAATAATACTAATATGCTACTAGTCATCAAGTAAAGACAGGATAATAAGCTATGTGTAAGTGCAAATGCTCCGTGCTCGTGTCAGTGCCTCATATAGTACTATGTCATGAGAACGAGTATGCATGCACCATGAATGTAAAATAACCAATCCTGAAATCTAGATATATCTGTATAAGAAATCTTTAGCTTTTATCATGGTGAAACGTGTATAGAAATCTGAAATATCAACGATGAAATCCATGGAAATCCGTGTCAAGCATCGACACAAAACATGTAAATCTCAAGTCTCAATACCTCATAATCTCAATGTCTCATAGTCTCAATATCTCGGGCTCCGTCAGTCCAGATCGGCCCATATCATCAAATCTCATGACAACGGTCGGTATCCTCCGGATATCCGCCGCGCCAGACATCACCGGTAGGTAGTCCTCCCCTGCCAGGCTCATCGTCTACAACTCGATCTTCTTGCCCCGGGGTACCATACCGGGCCCACCATGTACCCGAGACGGTTCATCCACTCCTCGAATCGGGTCTCGAAATCCAACAGAAAACATGAAATCTCATGGTGGACGACACATACATCACAAGAAAACCGCATCTTATGTTTTTAAAAAAAAGAGGAGGAGAGAGAGAGAAGTTTTTATATATTCTTGCGGTTTTCCCCAAAATCCAGAAATCTCATAGAAATCCAAAATCCCAAAATCATGAGTAAGTATATGATAAGTGTCGGCATATGCCCCAAAATACTGCATGATAACATGAAAATGCGAATGCATGAAATGTCTAAGTAATAAATACCATATCTATACTAACACCAGAGAGTAATCACAATATTATATCAATCTAGCTGTTAGCTGTTTGTATCAATAAAAGATAATATGATCTAAAGTGTACGTGACATAGCAATTACCGATGATGATGTGTATGAGCCGGCAAATAAGTGTGCATGGAATATGCGCATCATCGGTAATGGTGCTGGTGTCCTAACAGACAGAGTTTTATACTGATTATAGAAACATATGTATGAACATGCAACATTATGATTACGGTATGAATGTAAAGACGGATGTGTAATAACCACTCATCTGTGATATACAAGTATAACTACAACTATATGACTCGAGCCTAAACTAGTGTCCATCTAACCTCCTAAGGAACTAAACCTAAGAAACTAGTCAATAAGAAATAAGAGTCCACCTAAGGTCTGAATCCATATCTTTAATAGTCGGTGATCCAGCCTCAATAGCGTCACGTACGTAGTACGGCTTTCTCGAATCAAGAGTGCGGATCAATCATCATATCTATGCCTCGTACGGTAAAATCTATCGTACGGTATCCCAATATCGGGGTACGGGTCAAGTATCACCTACGTGTCTCATCATTCATATAATATCATCATCAACACATGTCAAGATCAAGGTGCTATACTGTAATCGCATATATCAATCATATATCATTGCCAACATAAATGTACATCGTTAATTTTATCCACAGAAATATCATGTCACATGTATCATATTGTGATTAAGTCACACCTATAAGATATCGAAATCAAGTTACACCTTTATGGTATCAAAATCAAGTACACCTATATGATATCAAAATCAAGTACACCTATATGATGTCGTAATCAAGTCACACATAAATCATATCGTGATTCAGTCACAGGTTGCAGTCCGGGTTCTCTTTTAGAGTCCCATATACCTCAATATCATCACTACCCATTATAATTTATGTATACCTATTCATCATCTCCGTTTCTAATGATCCGCTAACATTATAATACGACTGTATAGCCAAGAATCACGGCATCAAGCCCAGTTATATTGTTTCATCCCCGTGTATCATATCACATCCTTGTATCACATATACGTATTGTGTGTATATATACCTACACCTAGTCCTATATATATATATATATATATATATATATATATATATATATATATATATATATATATATACACACCACATCGAGTCTCAGTGTGTGCGTGTGTGTGTATCTACCTGAAACCTACGAATATTTTCCAAGGTATTCATCCTCTGGTATGGTCTTTCTAAATCAGTCTAGTCCAATATAGGGTCATTACTAGGGTCCTACTCATCAAGAATCTAAGGTCACGTCTGGCTTCCTAATGACAATAAGTACTATCCCTATTCTACGTTTGCGGGGGTGCTAAACGCCATCCACCCAACTTCCCCCCGTAGATATACATCTACTCACCTGGTCCTTGTCTGCCGAAAATGATGTCGTCATCCTCTTCTTCATCGCCCGCAGTCCACGTGAGGGGTACCTATACGCAAACATATATATAGTATCGTAAACTGAATTACGGACAAAAGTCAAAACGACGCACGGAACGCGCATAGGTTAAAACCTATGTCCCGCTCATGCAAAAGAACCAAATATCGCTCGATGTCGGCGTACAAACGCCGATTGATCGAGATAAACATCAGCAAACAACTTGTAGTTTAAAAACTCATTACTTATAATATAAAACATGATTTAATCCATCGAAACCCTAAAAATCGATCAAATCGTCCGATTCCGTAAAACCTGAAAACACCAATTTACCATTTTACTTCAAAACTTGATGTTTAAAAGAAACTAATGGTCATAATATTCATTAATTAGCATAACTAGACTATATAAACCATCACTATATTTTTAACACCCTAATTTATATTAGTTTGAAAATTCTAGTTTGCAAACTTGCCCGATTTCGATACTTTTAAGGAAAATTTCACAATATCACATCTAAACTGGATTTTGCATGAATTAATGCATTAAACTACAATTCATGATGATAATTATATAATGAAACCATAAATTATATTTTAAATTTCATTTATTTAAGAATTTCCAAAATCTAGTTAGCAAAATCGCATTTTTATTAGTATTTTTCAATTATCAATAGAAACTAGTAACCAATTTAAGTTTTTCATTCCACCAGCAAGTTAATATCCTCATTAAAACCACAATCTAGTGTTACCAACATTAATTGGAATTTTATCTCACCAATATATACAATATATAGAAATCTAGTTTGCAAAATGGATTAATTTAAACAATTTACAATATATCATCCATACAAGATTTTCCACTTCTAAAAATGTTAAACTAGTTATTATAACCCTACTTAATTAATAAAAACCATAACTTAATTTTATAAACCCTAACTTGAATTTTAAAACTTGTAGATAGAAATTATTTATTAAATCTAATTATGCTTAAATGAAACATCTAATAACAATAAATCAAAAGAAGAAGATTTATACCTCCACAACATGAAATCCAAACATGAAAATAAGCCTCCAAAATGAATGCTTTCCATCTCCAAAGTCCATGTAAAGATGAGCAAAGAATAGAGGGTAGGAATTTATTAGGATTTTGTGGATTTTTTATTGAATTTTTGATGAATTTTGATGATTTTTAATGCAAAAATGATGGGGGGGAAATTTTGGGGCTGCCCATGGAGGTGAGGCCGGCCATGGGGTGAGGAAAAGAGAGGAGAGTGAGAAAGGTGAAGAAAAGTGTAGAAGGTTTCACAAAAATATCACACAATTAAGTCTTTTCATGAATTTATTTAAAAATTATTTATTTTCTTCACTCCATTTGACCTAGAATGGTCTAGAACCATTGTAAAATTTTGAAAATAAATTTTGCATGAAACACACTTGATTCTAAGATGCAATGGTTCATTTTTGCAAATTTAACCCATTCAAATTTGTAATTTACACTAAATTAGTGTAAAAATAAAGCTTATGTTAATATTTAAAATAATTAATTTAAGAAAAAAATTCAATTAAACTAAAAATTTATAAGTGGCTAAATAAACACCATTTACTAGTAATAACATAATTAAAATAGGTATTTTTAAATTTATAGTGAAAAATAATTACGGTTTAGTTTTATGAAAACTACGTTTTACTTTACCGAAAATTATAAAATTCACTTAAACGATTTTATTTATTTAATTAATTATTTAATTATTTTTAAAATGTTACATAAGACCCCCTCCATCTCAATGTCATGAGATGCGGGCACATTGCCCTCTAGAACCCGGCTACTCATGCACTCCACCGCAGGGTAGTTCTAGTACATAAAAGAAAAATACATATACAACGGTGACATCGACCTCAACCCAGTCATGCCCCAATAAAAGAATATACAATCTGGCAGAAACGACAGTCCACATGCCGGACGCTCGTCCCGCAATAATGAATATAAAAATGAATCTGAACTGTACAACTACCATTGTACTATAGGCTATCCAGCACGACAATCCATCCATAAAATCAGTGCAACACAGAATATCAACGTGAATATCATTTTTGTAAACCTGTCTGATTGTACATATAGCAATCAATCGGGTTATACCGTTCAATGATATTCACGGTCGCAGAAACAAATACACAGAAAAGTAAGAATTTAGAGTTTCGATCGATTAAAACTTTCCGCATTTGCCTCATGTACAAACTAGTACACAAACAAATATGGGCAGAAACCAAACATACCAAAAATCACATTTCCAAAAACAAGAACCCTTGAAAAAATTTGGATCCTTTTTGCCATAAATTGGTCGCGGATCCACGGCCAAATGAGCTATTTGGCTGCAGATTAGCGGTCGAATTTGGTGACTAAAATCTCAAAAAAAAATCTTGGCTCAGAAAAACCCTGCACATATTTTTAAGCTCACTAAAAATATTTTTTGAACAACTTTAAAATTCGAACAGCGAGTTGGGGTTTTGGAAATACGATTCGAATAATTTTGTCGATCGAAGTTCCAAATTAGTGCAAATTAGCTAGTTAAGATTTATGGACCGGCTCTGATACCATGTTGGAGTTCCTAGCTCCCTGGCCATCTACTGCAGCCATTGCGGAACGAAAAACTTTAACTTTTAAAAATCCAGCGCAAGAAAGCACATCCTAGAATCTAACCATAAACCAAAACTAGCAAACTACAAAGAGGTTATCTACTGTGATAGAGTTGTTTTACCAAAAGATCCGTGTCCTTTGATCTTCTATCCTCTTCCTTTGCTCCTTGATGTCTTCTTGATCGAGCTTGACCGCCGGTCTTCCTCCATCAAAGATGATCCACCCAAGAGATATAGTTCATGGCTCTATCTCCACACTAAAAGTCTAGTGGAGCAACTAGAGACTCTAGGTTTCTAATCTAAAGTATCTAGGATGTAGTGAGTTGTTCTTAGTATATATCTATCTCTCTTCCTCTCTTGATTCTCAACACATGAGATTGTAGAGAGGAAGATCAAGAAGGAGGAGGAGGAGCTCAAGAAAGGCTAGTGAGGAGAGATAAGCAAATGGTGAGAAATGATTTCATCCATGAGAGAGAAAAACATGAACCATAGTTTTGTAAAAACATTTTTCCAATATTAAACCAAAACCATGCTTGAATAGTTTGTACGAATGATGTACAAATGAATATTCAATTCATTTATCAACACTATTGAAGCATGGTTCTCACCATACTCGCCTCACTACCTTTACACCTCATTTCCACCATACTCACTTCACTACCTTTACATCTCATTTTCCATTTAAATTAATAAATAAAAAAACTAAAATTAGGTGTCCATCTTCTAGAATATTTTCCATATAAATACGGAATGCACTCTACCGTATATACATACACGTATTCGTATCAAAATACGAATACTCAAAAAGATAGAATAATATAAAGAATATAATACTAGAATATACATATCGAAATATATATACGTAAATTATCAAATCAATACCTAATTTAATAATCCGGCTCAATCCCAAGCCAGCTAGTATTGTCAACCGTCCGATCGAAAGTCCGGGTAACTAGTACAATCATTTGATCAGAACCCTACACGCATCCCGATCGAAAGTCTGGGTAACTAGTACAATCATTCGATCGGAATCCTGCACGTATCAAAATATGGCTACTACATCATTTCGTCTGAACCAGGGAAACTCTCTGTGTGGGACTCTAAAGACTCGACAGTACGCCGGCAGTGAGTTACTGGATAAATCCATAACCACAAGCACGTCAGCGGCACTAGCTATACGTAACGGCTACCCGGGTACCTGTCGAAATGGAAGGCTGACGAGAAAACTCATCTGGATCCCTATTGAGCCTATCTGTGACAATCTCCATACAGTCCAGTCTGTTTGTCTAAGAGTATCGCATATCGAGTCTAAGGAGTGGTAAACGTCAGACCCTATAACCCGATAATTCGTGCTGATGTGGCTCAGGACCAATCCGGGAAACTACTGATCTAACTATCAGTAAATCCCAACTGTAGTAGCCAAGGTCTTATGGTGCTAGCCAATCGAACACAGTGCGATATCGACTCCCTATACCGGGAAAGACGAATCCCCAACAATTGCTCACTGCCTCCATGTAGCTTGGGATTGTACCCAACTAAAACCTGTCTGCACAACTCAGTAGAGCTGTTAGTCGTATTTGAGACTAAGATCGACTTAAATAAGCATATGAGTTCATGTGATCTTAAGATCAATACTTAGCCAATTTGGGGCTAAGAAATAGGTCTGTATGACATAATCTGACGCATGGCATGTCTGGCGCAATCCATAGTAGTGCATGCCCAACTCACGTGCATATTACGTGGAGTAAAAAGTTGTGTGTCATTGGTGCACGCCCACGTGTCTTCCACGTAGCGCATGGAAAGAGTATGGGCGCATATTTCACGTGGATATCATGTATCGCATGGAGGGTATCGGCGCAACTCACGTGGGTATCGCGTAGCGCACGGTGGTCATTGGCGCAATTCACATGCATATCACGTGGTGCATATATGGCGTATCCCTTCTCTGGCGCTAACGCCATGTGTAGAGCACGTAGGGCGCAACATTTAAGGATTTTTATAGATTAATCTATGTATCTTTAGAAACTTAAGTTTCATGAAGTGTAAACTTCTGTTTTAAAGGTGTTTTGACCATTAAAGCATTTTGAGGTCAACATATTATGATCTTGGGTTTTGTTTTTGTATCAAAATGAAAACTTGGGGTCCTGATGTTTAGACTTTGATATTTTTACATCGATCTTTAGGATATTGATGATTTTTGGTGGAAAATTCTTAAGTCTTCCCTCAAACCCTAAATCTTAAGATCAAAAATTCCTATGTGAAAGTTTAAGTTTTCAACGATGAAGGTTTTGACTTAAGGATATTAATATCCAAAGGAAGAACTTAAGTTCTGTATGAAGGTTAACCTTATTTTAATGGAGATTAATCTCATTTGCCTTGGTTTTTTAAGGAGGAAGAGGAGGGAATTTTGATGGCAGAGAAAGAACTTAAGTTAGGGTTTTTCTTAAGCTTGTAGGGGGTTTGTGTATGCTGAGATTATTTTCAAGGAGTCTTTATGTAAGGTATGAGAATTGTTGGGCAAGTAAAGAAAATCTCTCTTTGAGATTTATATAATTGATCTTAAAATCAAGCCCGGGTGCTTAAACACCGTTGGATCTTTGATCCAAGGGTTTTAGTTAACAAAGTTGATATTTTTCTTGTTTTTAGAAAAATATTCAAACGATTTCTTGTTAACAAAATATATTCTTTCTGTTTGAGAAAGATAAGGAGATATTTTTTCAAATATGGCTTACGCTATAATGAAGCAAGGGTTTCAAAGTTCTGGCACATGCGCCACATGGTACAGCACTAGACAGAATGTTAAAAAACGATGCGCCTGGGGCTGCATTGGCGCATGCCAACGTGCTTTGCACGTGGGGCAGCGCCCAGAAAGTTCTGGCACTCTTGTGCCAGCGCCAGAAAAAGAACTTAAGTTCTTAACCAATATTTTTGGCGGGAACAATGAAACTTAGCGAGTCAATAATAAAAGCCCGTATTCAACTAACCATCACCACTTCATCCAGTACGGAATCTCACTTCGTACGATGACAACCAAATATCCCATTGAATCAAATTATAAATTCCTTTTCAATAATTCCAAGGGTTACGATAACAATAAAATGCGCTCAATAATAATCAGTATGGACATCCAGTCTACATACGTAAACACACGGTTCAAATAGTACGGACCGCTAATCTACGTACCCACACAGCAATTAGTGCGGACATCTAGTCGCGTACACATACAACGACTGGCACGGACATCTCTTCGACGCACTCGCTCAACGATCGATACAGACATCTAGTTGCGTACACACACAGCGCTGGTACGGACCTCTAGTCGCATACTCACTCAATAATCAGTACGGACATCTAGTCGCGTACACAACGTAACATTGATAACACTATAATACGTAAAGCATGGCAAGTTCTACACGTGGCATGGCAATTACTAGTAATGTGTATATGTTAGCATGTGAGTTTGTGATTGTGACACATGGTAATTACTAAAAAACGTACAAGTGTTCTAGTGTATACGTGTCATGGCAGTTACTAATGATGTATACGTGTAGCATGTGAGTTTGTGTTGGTGATGCATGGTAATAATTAGTAATTGTGCAAGTGTCCTAACAATTGTTTTCGCGAAGGTATAGTAAAGAAAAAGAAACATAGTATTGGTAAACTGAGCATATTCACGATAAGCGTACTAAAGCAAAACTCATGAAATTTACTAATTAACGGACAAGTTTCAATAAACGTAGAATGAATCGTAAGCATGTCAATTACATAAGTATCAATTTAAATATGTTTCACGGGGGTATTATACACCATCCACTCGATTTCCCACTCGTAGATACGAATATCTACTCACTAATTGTAGCACTAACTAGTTGAATCTCACAACTGCTGCAACTCTCCTCATTGTCTCGGGATCTCCCGCGCCCGATCCTATAACCAATAATAATCATAAACATGTAAGAAAACCCCATTAATATCGATATAAATACAAGCAAACTAAATATGGCGCAAAACTCAAGTTAATCAGGCCAAAAAGAGCATTAAACATCTGAAGGTTTAAGCTCAAATGTATGAAGAAGATGTCTCACAGAGACAAAAAAGCGGCAGACGTCTGAAACTCAATGTTCAAATGTTTGGAAAACAATACGAGACCATTCAGAGAAAATACAGAAGTTTGAAGATCAAAGATCAGACTTCTGGAAAACAATTATGAAGAAAACAGAGGAGTCGCGAACGTCTAATGCTTATGGCTCAGACGTTTGACTCAGTAAAATGGCTGAGCTTGAATTCTGAAATTTTGCAATACTTTAAAATCAAAACTTTTGCTTTAAACTACCCTCAATAATACAAAATAAGCTGTAATCTGCAAGAAAACTTCACTAACACACTACAACTACAACTTACCATTCAAAACCCCATTTGTGCAAGATTCATGAAGTAAAAATGTGAGTTTTATGCAAAGATATAGTTTTTCATGCAAAATTTTTAAGAACTATACTTGAAATGGGCGTTGCTACCTTGAAATGGAGCTTAAGGAGATCCAAGACTTGTAGAATACCACTTGAATTGATGAAGGATTCTACTTGAAAGAGTTGGGTTTGGTGTTGAGAAGAGATGAGAACTATGTTTTCTTTGAGAGTGAGAGAGATAATTTTGAAGAAGAAAGATAAAGGATATAGGGCAATAGGCATGGTGACTCCATATCTCTCCCATGTCTCTCTCTACTAAGCATATATTTAGAGAAAAGAAAAAGAAAAAGAAAAAGAAAAGAAAATGTTAATCTTAAATATGCTTGACACGCTAATTAAGTATTCATTTGCAAAGAAAATCTTGGTTTTATTATTACAAATTGTATAGATGTATTTATACATAGCATTTTATGAAAACTCAATTCAATAATTGTTATCATTTTAATAAAACTCGTATCGTTATTTAAATTCTAAAACAAACATAATAAAATTATGAAATGTTACATAGAAGAAGGAGGGTAATATTTTAAGGACTCTTTGGGATTTTTCGGAGATCTTTTGGATAAGCAGATCGAGTTAGAGAGGCCGTTGTATATATAATAAACCCGGTCGAATACGAGCCTAAACCCACATACTCGACTCGTTGGCTTGACCTGGGCTGGGCTGGGCTAAGGCTAAGGGTTTTGGGTAATTTATTTTTAAAAGATCAAATCCTTTTTAAAACAATTACTCTCCTCTTTTCTTTAAAAAACAAAACAATAAAATCAAATAAATTCTTTAAAATCCTTTTCACCTCTTTAAAAATACTAGTAAATAATATTTATCTTTTCGAAAATTCTTTACTCTAAAAAAATCTTTTTAATAAATTCTCCACTTTAAAACAAAATTTTCTTTTATTATTCATGAAACAAAAACAACAAAAATATAAATTTAAACTTAAATTTTATTTATTTAAAAATAGTTGTTACACCTTCGTTTACCCTCATTCTCGCTGTTAATTTTAACAGTGATGGAGCTCCTTCTCGGGCCTCCGTCAGATGTTGTCTTCCGTTGATCTCGAGGTGAACTTAACCGATTATCCTTCGGTACGTGTGGGTCTCAATGGGTTTTGAAAGGAGAAGGTGGGGTGAGGAGGCTTTCGCCGAGTACCTGCAAAGAAGTCCCGGGGTGGTTTGGTACCACCGAGGACCCTCCGACGCTCAAGTTAGTGATGAGATCCGAGCAGAGTAACGGCGTAAGTGTAAAAAAATAGCTTACTTGACCCCTCTGAGATGGAGGTTTATATAGCGGTGGTGGCACGCCGTGGCAGGCGCGAGAATCTCGTCGGCAGTTACGCTCCCGACGTCACGCCCGCGCAGAGAGCGGATCGCCCATTAATGGGGATCGTGACGGCATGGAACGTGGGATGTTGTTGGCGTAGAATCTGCGCATGGCGAGATTCGCGGAGCGGCGGTTACGCCTGTGAGTGGTGGAGTTGGTCGGAGGGATGAGGAAGACGGCCTCGGCTGAGGGCTCGGGGACGAGCGAGGAGGCCGAGGAGTCTTTGTCCTGTGGCAGCTCCCAGAGGCGGTCGAGGCCAGAGATTCCCTCGCTCGGCTATCCCCCGCGGGCAGCTTCCCTGCCACAACGTCGGGGATCCAAAAGCCCTCCCAGAGGCAGTCGAGGCCAGAGGTTCCCTCACTCGGCTATCTTTCAGGACAAATGCCCTCGCCAAGAGGCACCGGGCAGTAACCCTGCCCGGCCAAAGGTCCTTGGTGGGCTTCCTACAGCCTTATACCTTTCCTCACGCCAAAGGCCAAAGTCCACCCAGAGGCAGTCGGGTCCTTGCCCGGCTATCCCCGGTTGGTAGCTTCCTACCATAACCGACAGGGATCAAAGTCCTGGCCAAGAGGCACCGGGCAGTAACCCTGCTCGGTCCCCATCCTGTAGGATCTGAAAGCCCTCCCAGAGGCAGCCGAGAAAGAGGTTCCCTCGCTCGGCTATCCCCGGCGTGCAGCTCCCCTGCCATACGCCGGGGATCAAAATTCCTCCCCGAGGCTGTCGGGCCCTTGCCTGGCCATCGACGGCTGGTAGCTTCCTACCATCATCCTTAAGGATCAAAAGCCCTCATACAGGGGGATCCGAGCAGCTACCCTGCTCGGTCAAACTCCGGCTCCTACCATCTACGCCAGGGATCAAAAGCCCTCACAAGGACATCGGAGCGGCTACCCCACTCAACCCCCCAAGGCCGGTAGTCGCCTACCAACAACTGTAAAGAACTAAGCCCTGGAAAGAAGGCGACCGAGCAGCTACCCTGCTCGGCCACCCCTGGCGGGTAACCCTTCTAATGCCGCAACAGATGCATGAAGCCTTAGCGGGAAATGACGGCGCAGCTACCCTGCCCGGTCATCCCCAGATGACGGTCGATACTCTAAATCAGAAACAAATGTCAGGTCTGCCCAAGCCTAAACGATCTCCCACTCGACCTCGGGGCCCAAGGAGATACCTCCTCGGAGACGCTCGTCGGAAAACAACTGCAGTCAGCTCAACGGACGATCGTTGGACAGAGAGCCAACCTGACATAAAAGCACAACGGCGCAAGTAAAAATATCCCAAAGCGAGTATTCTTCACAAACAGATGGCAGAAAGGAAAACTTTACCACGGCTGAAGAAGAAAAACTTTATTACTACTGCCAAACATAAGTTTTTTACAAAAGGTATTTTCTGGCTCTTCAGCCTTACAAAATTCAAAAGGAAAACAAAATGAAGATAGGAGAGCGGGGGCTCTACACCTCGGGCCCGGGAACGACCTCGAGGTCCTCAACCTCCACCACTGGGGGCGCTGGGTCCTCGACCCCCTCCCCGCCGGGAGCCTCTCCCCCTTGCTCGTCGATGCCCACGAGGGGGAACTCGGCCTGCAGATCCGCGTCGTCGAACTCCGGCATCCGAGACTTGACGGCATCAAGGGCGTTGTGCCAAATGCGAGTCGTGGCCACATTCAGATCGTCATAAAAGCCCCTCGACCCCTTGTAGCTCGCCATGGCCCTCGATTCCGCCGACTTATAGGCCTCGGCCGCCGCCCCCAGCTCCTTCCGGAGGGTCTTCACCGTCTTCTTGAGGTTGCCGGCGAGCACCTGGGAGTCCTCGAACTTGCCCTCGGCGATTGCGGTGGCCTCGTGATGCCGGGCGACCACTCTTTTCCCGGCATTCACCTCGCCCTCCAGGACGGCGATCCTCGCCAACATCGCCTCCTGCTCCCGTCTGGAGCTCTCTTGCAATGCGGCGAGCTGGCCCGCGGCCTCTACCGCCGGTGCTACCACCTCGGTCTCCATGCGAAGGGCGAGGGCCACGTACTGGAGAGTATGAGAAGGAATAAAAAGGCGAAGGATCAGAAAATATGAAGGAAAACACTAAATCTCACCGCGCACTGGGGGATTACCTGCACGGCTTCCTGGGTGATCGACGCTAGCTGAGCCTTGAGGGTTCCCCCGGGAACCCGACCCCCGGCCGAGGTCTCTATCTCGTGGAGGAGGGTGTCCGCGACCGACAGCCTGGACGGCACCGTGAACCGGAGCCCCCCTTCCTCCACCACGGTCGACGAAGACCGGCCCCGGGAAGGTCTCCGGGAACTCCCTTTGAGCGTCTCCGAGGGGGAGCCGATCTCCTCTTCCGAGGCCGTGTCCTCCACAATCAGGGCCCGCTTCCAGCCCGACACTCTGCTGGGGCCCGGGGCAGGATCCACCGCCTAGCGTCCTCGGGGAACCGCCACCGGGGCGGTGGGAGCGGGGGCAGCCTGCGCCCGGGAAGAGCTGGCGCCCCCAGCCCTAGCAGGCTGCCTCGGTTGGTGCATAGCATCTCGGAGAACGCCGAAGTCCATGGATCCTGCACAAAACAAACACCCCACTTATCAGCAACGCGAGTAAAATATAAACCCAGAAAGCAAGCCTAACTTACCAACGAACTCGACGGGGCTAAGCCCGGCCCAGCTCAAAACCCTCTCGGATAGCAGCACGTCGTATCGAGGGATGGGTTCCCACGACGCCACTCTCACTGCGGCGGGGTCGTCGGACAGGTTCCCCGGCAGACTCTTCTCCCTCGACCACTTGGTGGGCACCGGCCAGTCCTCGCCCTCGGGAGGGGAGACTAAGAGAAACTTCTTCTTCCAGTCGTGAATGGAGGAGGGCAAGGCCACGACCCCAGTCCCGGCAGCGACCCCGGGCCGCTTCCTAAAAGTAAAATAAACCCACCTCGGGTCGCCAGCTCGACCGCCGGGGTGACTCTTAAAAGCAAGGGAGGAATCGAGAAGGGAAAGGCTGAAAGGAATCGCCTGCTGCTTCAGGCGGATCAGGAACCCAAGGAGGATCCTCCACGCGTTCGGAACTAACTGGCCGGGAGCCCAGCCGAAGAAATTCAGAGCAGCGACGACCTCAGGAGAGAAAGGCAAGCGCATTCGGCCCCAAAAAGCTTCCAAATACAGGGCAATCTCCCTGCCCCGTACCTGGTCTGCCCTCTGTCCTTCCTCGGCCAGACGAAGCGTGTAGCGCGGGGGAATGTAGAAGGGAGCTCGAGCATTGGCGAGCTCGTCCTCCTGCCTCACCCAGCACGGGGTACTGGGGGCCACATCTACCGCCTCCTCCCTAGAGGCGGCCCCCGCCTCACGGCCTCGGGGAGAGGGCCCAGCCCCTGCTCCTCAAGGGGACTCGGACACATCTAAAGGAACCCTAACATCTACTCCTACGACGTGTACTGATTCTACAGGGGAAGACATCTAACCTGGTAAGGAAACTCTTCAAAGGTTGGGAACGAGAGAGGGGAGACGAGCGCCGAGCAGCTGGGGCTTGAGAATGAGGAATATGAGAGAGTAAGGGCCCTACGGCGGGCCCCACCCGTATTCATTACCGCATACGGCCTCATCCAATGGCGCCCATCGTTTCCCGCCGAAACGGCTCCTTGCGCCCAGCGGCTCCGATCGCTCCACGTGGCAGCCCAGCAATTGGCTGCGTCCCGTCAGACGCCGCAGACCTGCGCACGTCACATCAGCCAGTTGGCGCTCGACACGTAGACCGTCGCTTCGACTGCAGAGTGCACGAACTGGCGCACCCTCCTTGGGCAAATTTGCAGGGGGGCCTGAGGAGGGCCAGTTTGCGCTTGCAGGTCGGGCACAGGGAGCCTGGTCGGACCCTTTGGGCCCTTTCTTCTAAGTCCTGGGATGCGTCATCTGCCACGTGTCCTGATCTCGGAGGTCGCCAATATCGAGAGTCATCATTAGCCCCCACTCTTGCCCCGTCCAGCTAGCGTGTCGGGTCAGGAGTGGACTGCAGGGCCTCCCGAGGTGAGCTCCTTCTCAGGGTTACGCCGGGATGAGTCCTCGAGCCGTCGGTTGTCTTTTCCGCTAGCGAATCGAGGCGAGATATTTGCATTTAAGGAGGGTGCGCCGGTTTATGCACTCTGCAGTCGAAGCGATGGTCCACATGTCGAGCGCCAACTGGCTGATGTGACGTGCGCAGGTCTGCGGCGTCTGACGGGACGCAGCCAATTGCTGGGCTGCCACGTGGAGCGATCGGAGCCGCTGGGCGTAAGGAGCTGTTTCGGCGGGAGACAATGGGCGCCATTGGATGAGGTCGTATGCGGTAATAAATATGGGTGGGGCCCGCCCTAGGGCCCTTACTCTCTCATATTCCTCGTTCTCAAGCCCCGGCTGCTCGGCGCTCGTCTCCCCTCTCTCGTTCCCAACCTTTGAAGAGTTTCCTTCCCAGGTTAGATGTCTTCCCCTGTAGAATCAGTACACGTTATAGGAGTAGATGTTAGGGTTCCTTTAGATGTGTCCGAGTCCCCTCGAGGAGCAGGGGCTGGGCCCTCTCCCAGAGGCCGTGAGGCGGGGGCCGCCTCCAAGGAGGAGGCGGTAGATGTAGCCCCCAGCACCCCATGCTGGGTGAGGCATGAGGACGAGCTCGCCAATGCTCGAGCTCGCTTCCACATTCCCCCGCGCTACACGCTTCTTCTGGTCGAGGAAGGAGAGAGGGCAGACCAGGTACGGGGCAGGGAGATTGCCCTGTATTTGGAAGCTTTTTGGGGCAGAATGCGCTTGCCCTTCTCTCCTGAGGTTGTCGCCGCTCTGAATTTCTTCGGCTTGGCTCCCGGCCAGTTAGTGCCGAACGCGTGGAGGATCCTCCTTGGGTTCCTGATCCGCCTGAAGCTGCAGGCGATTCCTTTCAGCCTTTCCCTTCTCGATTCCTCCCTTGCTTTTAAGAGTCACTCCGGCGGTCGAGCTGGCGACCCGAGGTGGGTTTATTTTACTTTTAGGAAGCGGCCCGGGATCGCTGCCGGGACTGGGGTCGTGGCCTTGCCCTCCTCCATTCACGACTGGAAGAAGAAGTTTTTCTTCGTCTCCCCTCCCGAGGGCGAGGACTGGCCGGTGCCCACCAAATGGTCGAGGGAGAAGAGTCTGCCGGGGAACCTGTCCGACGACCCCGCCGCGGTGAGAGTGGCGTCATGGGAACCCATCCCTCGATACGACGTGCTACTGTCCGAAAGGGTTTTGAGCTGGGTCGGGCTTAGCCCTGTCGAGTTCGTTGGTAAGTTAGGCTTGCTTTCTGGGTTTATGTTTTACTCGCGTTGCTGATAAGTGGGGTGTTTGTTTTGTGCAGGATCCATGGACTTCGGCGTTCTCCGAGATGCTATGCACCAACCGAGGCAGCCTGCTAGGGCTGGGGGCGCCAGCTCTTCCCGGGCGCAGGTTGCCCGCGCTCCCACCGCCCCGGTGGCGGTGCCCCGAGGACGCTCGGCGGTGGATCCCGCCCCAGGCCCCAGCAGAGTATCGGGACAGAAGCGGGCCCTGATTATGGAGGACACGGCCTCAGAAGAGGAGATCAGCTCCCCCTCGGAGACGCTCAAGAGGAGTTCCCGGAGACCTTCCCGGGGCCGGTCTTCGCCAACCGTGGTGGAGGAAGGGGGGCTCCGGTTCACGGTGCCGTCCGGGCTGTCGGTCGCGGACAGCCTCCTCCATGAGATAGAGACCTCGGCCGGGGGTCGAGTTCCCGGGGGTCGAGTTCCCGGGGGAACCCTCAAGGCTCAGCTGGCGTCAATCGCCCAGGAAGCCGTGCAGGTAAGCCTCCAGTGCGCGGTGAGATTTAGTGTTTTCCTTCATATTTTCTGATCCTTCTCTTTTTTATGCCTTCCCAGACTCTCCAGCACGTGGCCCTCGCCCTTCGCATGGAGACCGAGGTAGTAGCACCGGCAGTGGAGGCCGCGGGCCAGCTCGCCGCATTGCAAGAGAGCTCCAGACGGGAGCAGGAGGCGATGTCGGCGAGGATCGCCGCCCTGGAGGGCGAGGTGAATGCCGGGAAAAGGGAGGTCGCCCGGCATCGCGAGGCCGGCGCAATCGCCGAGGGTAAGTTCGAGGACTCCCAGGTGCTCGCCGGCAACCTCAAGAAGACGGTGAAGACCTTCCGGAAGGAGCTGGGGGCGGCGGCCGAGGCCTATAA
The DNA here is from genome assembly GCA_030015575.1 of Agapanthus africanus. NCBI lineage: Eukaryota > Viridiplantae > Streptophyta > Magnoliopsida > Asparagales > Amaryllidaceae > Agapanthus > Agapanthus africanus. Next base: position 491,509,172 of record CM057339.1, read on the forward strand.
GTCGGCGGAATCGAGGGCCATGGCGAGCTACAAGGGGTCGAAGGGATTTTATGACGATCTGGCCGTGGACACGACTCGCATTTGGCACGACGCCCTTGATGCCGTCAAGTCTCGGATGCCGGAGTTCGACGACGCGGATCTGCGGGCCGAGTTCCCCCTCGTGGGCGTCGACGAGCAAGGGGGAGAGGCTCCCGGCGGGGAGGGGACCGAGGACCCAGCTCCCCCAGTGGTGGAGGTTGAGGACCTCAAGGTCGTGCCTGGGCTCGAGGTGTTGAGCCCCCGCTCTCCTATCTTCATTTTGTTTTCCTTTTGAATTTTGTAAGGCTAAAGAGCCAGAAAATACCTTTTGTAAAAAACTTATGTTTGGCAGTAGTAATAAAGTTTTTCTTCTTCAGCCGTGGTAAAGTTTTCCTTTCTGCTATCTGTTTGTGAAGAATACTCACTTTGGGATATTTTTAATTGCGCCGTTGTGCTTTTATGTCAGGTTGTCTCTCTTGTTAGTGTATAGGCCCTAGAGGCCATTACTGTATCATACTAGTTTGTATATTACTTAATGGAAGCTTGGGATATTCACCATTGTATAGACAATCTTGCTCAAAATAGTAGTATGCTACTTGGTTTGTTTCTACTTCAATGTGTGTACATGTGTTTCTTTTAACATATCGCCTATACACATTAGTGGAGCCCTTAGGATCTTTGCTTGATTACCAGCGTTGTGATGGCAGTCACACTCGTGGGGGCTGGGTAATCCACAAGCACATCCTTATGCAGGTCCCTAGTCGTAGGACTATCGAGACAGGGCATCGATACTCCGGAGTAGACTAGCGTATGCGCTTCTCATCCCAGCACGGGAGACAGTCTGTCCCACAGCCGTCAGTACGTCGTACTTGAGATAGTATGCGGGTGCTCGTTAGGTTACGAGTACACTGGACAGGACTCGTCAGGAACTGTTGGTTGGTACTATACCTATCGTCAGTTATCAGTTCCCAGGTGACATGAGTACAACTTAGTCCGCTGACTTGACACTGTCACTTCGCCTCGAGTGTGTTCCCGCTGTACTTTGATTACTATCCTACCATGGCTCAAAGGAGTCGTGCAAACAAGTAGTAGTTGGGTGCAGTCCCGAAGCACTTGGAGGCAGTGACGGTTAGATAGGATTCGTCTCTCCCGGTATTGGGAGTTGATATCGCGCTGTGTCTAGGAGAGCCATTACACATAGTCGTCCCTGGCCAGGGCAAGCGAGATACACTGGTAGGTTTCCAGTGTTGTCTCAGGGTGTTCTGGGCTACACTCTGACACGACTTGTACCGCTATTAGGGGACTGACGTTTACCACCCCCTAGGCCCGCCATGCGATATTCTCAGACGAACAGACCGGACTGTACGCAGATTGTCACATTCAGGCTCAGTAGGAGTTCGGATGAGTTCACCTCGTCAGTCTTCTTATCGGCATCTACCTGGGGCCGTTACGCACAGCTAGTGCCGCTTGCGGTCTGTGGTTAAACCCACTACCAGCGTAGTGTCGAGTCTTTAGAGTCCCACACAGAGAGCTATTCGCCTTTAGGCAAAAAGAGTAGAGGTCGCATGGTTTTGCGATAGGGTTCGGTCACATCCGTGCACTTGTGCACGTTTAGTATCCGGGCAGTTATTACTAGCGGGCTTTGGGTTAAGCCAGATCCTAGTATACGTTTTGGGATTGGTTTTATCTCGTTTGTATTCGTGTTCCCCGGAACGCGGATGCGGGTGTGTATGCACGGTTGACCGAGACAGAGGCAGAGGATTCTCATTAGGGTTGTTGACTGTTGACTTTTGCTAAACCCTAATGAGAATAAGAAATATGATTAATGATAATATTAATTAATTATTATTGTGCCATGGTTGGGTTGAAAGATTGACTTTGTTGACTTGTTGACTTGTTGACTTTGTTGACCGGTTGACTAGGTTGGACTTGTTGACCATCATCATTACAATGGCTATCATTTCATAGCAAAGACTTTTGCTTGCTTGTTTGTTCACACATTGCATTTAATGCATGAAATGATATTGCCATTTGATATGATAACAACCATTATATTATACTCAATTATTATTATTTGTTATGATTATTTTGGATTATGAAGAGGATGATTGTAAAAGTCTTTCTCTTATTCTACCATTTGCATTCTCTCTCATGCAAAAATTCTCTCTCATCCTCAAGCTCTCCCTCTTCCTCTTGCTCTCTCTCTCTCTAGTTCATGGTTCTATTGTCTCATGTGTTGAGAAACAAGAACCATAGAGATAAAACCCAAAACACTTCTCTACTCATCCTAGTATACAAGGTCTAGCAAGCCAAGTGTTCTAGTTTCCTCTAGATTGAGGTTGGAGCCAAAGGTAGAAGCTTTCGGGTGGATCTGTCTTCGGCACAAGGAGACGACGAGGTGAGACCGATCCGACCACCACAAGGAGTTGAAGAGAAGGAGTTCAAGTTTAGGTATAACCCTTAACCTAGTAACTAAACTCTTAGTTAGGTTGTTAGATAGTTTGTTTAACAAAGATCCGTTTCTAGAGTCCATGTTACCCCCAGCGTAGAAAATCGTTTTTCACCATTTCTGCAACCCCAAAGAACCGGGGACGGGTAACGTGGACTTACAGTGGTATCAGAGCCTAGTTAAACACTATCTAACATGTTAGCAAAGTAACTAGAAGTTCGATCGGAGAAAAAGTCACAAAACATGCCCAAGACACAAACTTTCTGTCGATTTTTTTACTGCTCTAAAAATGATTTAACATATCTAAAAAATCGACTCAGGCTTTTTAGTGTACACAGAGCCGACCAACCCACCGCGGAAACGCGACAAGAAGATCTTCTTGCCGCGGATCCACGGCCGAGTTGACTCGGCCGTGGATCTGTTTTGCTGCAGTGTGTGTCTTAGGGTGTTTTGGGATTTTTACAATATGATTTTTCTGCCCAGATTTTCCAGAAAGCAAAATTTGTTTTTGGGGTTTAAAAATCCGTATTTTGATCGAACTTCTAAGGACTTAATGTTAGTTGTATGTATGCCCTAGAGGCCAGTATTGTACAGATGATGTATATTATATTGAATGCTTGGACATATATAAAGAGGACTTTCTTGCTCGATATGATAGTATGCTATCTGGTTGCTCTTTACTTTAACATGTATACTTGTCTCTTTATACTGTCTTATCGTTAGATGTTGGTAAAGCCCTTAGGATGTGTACTTGACTACCTGGACTATGATGCAGATCATACTAGTGGGGACATGGTAGTCCATAAGTACATCCTTCAAGGTCCCTAGTCGTGGGTGTATCGAGACGGGGCATCGATATACCAGAGTAGACTAGCGTATACGCTTCTCGACCCATGAGATGGGCGATGGATGATCCCATATCCATTGGTGTTTGAGATCAGAGATGGTATACGGGTGCTCAGTGGAGACTGGGTACACTGGACGGACTCGCTGAGAACTCCCAGATGGTATTATACCTCACGTCAGATGGCAGTTCTCTGGTGACACTTGTGCAGGTTAGTCTGTAGACCCGAGATCGTCATAGAGTCTTGTGTGATTCCCACTGTGCTTTGATTTCCACCTTACCACGTCCATGAGGGCGTGCAAAACGGTGGTTTTTGGGTACAGTCCCGAGTCACATGGAGACAATGAGCGATAGGAGGGGTTTCGTCTCTCCCGGTATTGGGGGTTGATGTTGCGCTGTGCTCGATTGGCCGTAACAGGGAAGTCCCTGGCCAGGGCTGATATAGAGATTTACTGGTAAGTGTTACCAGTAGTTTCTCGACCCGTTATGAGCCTCATATCGGCACGATTTATCGGTTATTGGGGTCTGACGTTTACCATCCCTAGACTTGATATGCGACATATCAGACGAGGAGACCGGACTGTACGGGAAGTGTTACCGGCAGGCTTTTACAGGAGTTGGAGCGGGCTTGCTTGCTGATCTTCTGATCGCTCAATACCCGGGTAGCCGTTACGTCCAGGTAGTACCGCTGACGGCTTGTGGGTGTTTGATGTGATCATCACCTACTGCCGGCGTATTGACGAGTCTTTATAGTCCTATATAGAGGTTTTACTGGCTCAGGCAAAACGAAATAGGAGCGCATATGTGATATGTGCGGGACCGAGAATAATGCGTGTATGTGATACCGTATTCTATTCTCGCGACTTTTTGTATCGGTCGGTTATATATGATATGACCGGGTTATCGAATCAAGTGTTGATTCGATAAGTCGATACGATGAATGTTAGTCGGTTATATGAGATATGACCAGATTATTAAATCAAGTGTTGATTTAATAATTAAGTGTATAATTGTATATTAGATATACTAGTTTACATTTACTAACACATGTTCACTTAGGGTTTTTTCTCACATGTACACATTTTTACTATATATATGATACATGTTAAAATGTGTTATCTTATTGTATCATGGTTGATGATACAACATTCATGTGTGTATGAGGCATACACCATCCTATTTGTTATGATTGGGTTTAATGTTTAAAAGTAATTACAAAATTAGTGGAAAATTAGAAAATGCATGAAGCTTTTGGAAGCTTGTGGATGCATTGACTAAAGTCCACTAGATTTGTTTTTACTTTGGACTTTAACCTAACCATCACACACTTAGCTATGGTTATGGCTCTACAAGGGTTAGTATATGATACTCACTCGACATAGTTAGCTTTCTCACTTAATCATTATCCTCATTTCTTTTCTTTTGTTCATCATCTTCTTCTTCATTGAGCAAGAGAAAAAGCTTGCTAGGGTTTTGAAAAAAGTGAGATAGATTGTGGGAAACAAAAATCCAAAGAGAACCCACTTCCTATTTCTTCATCCTCTTCTAGACTAGCACTTTAGTTTAGGGTGTTTACTTCACTAATTCTCTAGTTGGTGAAGTAGGAGCTTGAGTCGGAATTCTTTCGACGTAGATCATCTTCGGCCTCGGAGACTTCAAGCAAGGTCGCATCTTTCGCCTCGTGAAGCCATGCAAGAGTCCGGGAGAACCTTGATCGCAGTGAAGGGACTTCATCAAGGAGCTTTAGAAGTGAAGGACCGATCTACAAAGGTTGTATTTCGTATTCCCTTTAGAGTAAAGTTGTTTACTTGCTAATTGATTCGTCTAAACTCTAGTATACGATCTTGCTTAGGATTGTTCGGCACCTAAAAATTTAATTTTGGCATGGTCAATGCCTTGTAGAGCCTTGTTAGTATGCCTAGTAACCCTACACTTAAGCTAACGGGTTATATATCTGTGATGTGATATATGTATTGAACGTCTGCTAATCGCTATACGTCGATTAGTGGGGGTTATACATATCTGTGATCTGTAATGTTGATGGTATGTGTATATGAATTCATTGGATTGTCGCGGATGAATAGCTGGGGGTTGTGAGATGAGATGAGAGTTTTTCTTTATCTTTCAATTCATGTAATTTGTAATTGATGTAATATTATTTATATGGCCGCACAACCGGGATGAGGTTGTAGCCGTCATTGTATAATTTCTTTTACTGTTTTTGCTCCTAGGATAGACCCATGGAGGGGGTGCACAAACTACCGGGTACCTCGAAGTGCTGAGTGGCCTACTCACATTGTTGAGGGAGGTTGCTTCACTTTGGGTATTTGGCGGGTAGTTTGCCGCACTCGTAGGGGTCTAGGGTGGAGTATTGGCTATTCACCGCGACCGTGTAATCCGCTTTTCGTTACAGGCTCGTACGGAATGCGGATTCCTAGTATATCCAATGTGTTCATCTGTGATCTGGAATGGCCATCATTGCATCTGACGAATGTATATATCTATATATGATATCTATTTAGGTGTTGCTTATGTTTTGCATCTGCGCTAGTCCAGCCTTCGCTCTGTCGTTAGTTAAGTAACCTAACGGGTAATGACGGGGCCCCGTGGCGAATGCGGATGGCATAAGCGTACGTCATATTTTCGTTGTTTTCTGCAATGGTAGAATTAAATGATGGGACGCATTAAAATTAATGCAAGAAAATAAACCAAGTAAAAGTCGTTGGAATACTTTCAAAACCACTCGGTTCTTTTCAAAAACCAACTTTTAAATGCGGAGCTTGAACCACTCCTTTTTTTTAAAAGCTATCTCGTTCCATCGATTATATTAAGTTCACTACGTTCACGATTTCGCCAAAACCATTCGTAGCCCTCCATCATTTCAGTTAAATATTCGGTAGTATTCAAGCTATGTATTTTGACCTACGCCAGGGCATAGTGATTGGTAGCTGCCGGATATTTATCTATTGCATAGATAGAATGCGTTGGTTTGAGACAGTCGTACTGCCATTTTGGCCTACGTCAAGGGTAGGTACGGGTGGGTTCAAATTAACCTGGATAATGATGGGTAGAACTTGACATGTGACTTATGACATTTTGACCTACGCCAAGGTCATAAGAGCATGGGGCAAAAATCCACATCGGGAGTTTCAAAAGAAACTGAAACTTGCTAGCGCTGCATACCATTTGGAGTGTGATGATTCTGGTAGGATTCCTTCAGTTTTATCACGCGATAATATTTGGATCCCGATCCTACTGTGAGTATATGCTACTCCTCGGGAAATTTCTCACTTAACGATCAATGCTATAAACCTAGTAGGTGTCTAGAAAGGTGTTAGCGGGGCTACGCCCCCAGGGAAAAGAGGTTCTTAAATTAAGGAACTTCGCGAAAGCGTTGGAAAACCTCCCTCGAAGTACCGACACTGGCCTAGCTGAACGGTTAAGCAAGTATTGTACGGTGAGATTGATCCCGACTAATTCTTCCTTTATGGTTTGAGGAGGGATTCGAGAGACAGTGGGAGACATCCTGTTTAGACAAACTAAAAACCACTCTAAACTTGCAAGAGCATCATGCTGAGTGTTTCTTCTCTCTCTCCTAATTGCAGCGACCAATCGTCATGACCGGACTTAAGTTACTTCTAGATAAAAACATACTGACAGGACCAAACTACAAAGATTGGCTCAGGAATGTCAAAATGGCAATCACTTACGACAAGTTGGGGTATCTCCTTACCACCAAAGCTCCCCCTGTCCCGGGTCCCACCTCCAGCGTCGCGGATATAGAAATCCGTAAGACATGGGGGATCGACTGCGCGAAGGACAAGTGCCTCGTGCTTGCCTCTATGGACAATGAACATCAGAGGAGGCACGAGAATATGGACCTGGAATCCATATTTCTTCATACAAAAGAACTGTATGGAGAGCAATCCCGTATCGCCAGATACGAAGTCTCGAAAAAGTTGTTTTCAACGAGATTGGCCGTCGGATCATCGGTAGCGGAACACGTGCTTAAGATGATTGGCTTCATTGAAGAGCTCGCGGACCTTGGGACCACGTTAGAGAACGGGCTCTATACGGACTGGATTCTCCAGTCCCTTCCTTCCACTTACGCCCAGTTTATCCTGAACTTCAACTTGCAAGGAAAAGAGGTTGAACTTCCGGAGCTCCTCAACATGTTGAGGAGTGCAGAGGGCACCCTACAGAAAGGTAGGGAAACATCCACTTTGTTTGTAGGAGGATCTTCCTCTTCTAAGTCCAAGGCGAAAGCCAAGGGAAAGAAGAAGAAAGCCCCCGCCAAACCAAGGGGCGGTGTTAGTAAAGTGGATACGAAGGGAAAGAAAAAGGAAACAAAGGTAGCGGGAAAGCTTGTGGGAAAGGAAGAATGCTTTTACTGTCACAAGAGTGGACACTGGAAAAAGGATTGCAGGGCTTGGAAGGCCAGAAACCAGGATCTGAAGCAAGTTGCGGCTTCAGCTTCAGGTGTGTATGTTATTGAAAACTGTCTATCAATAAACTCTACATCCTGGGTATTGGATACCGGATCAGGATCTCATATCTGTAATTCTTTGCAGGCACTGAGAAGGCGTAGGGTTTTGAAGGCAGGTGATATGACCCTCAGAGTTGCAAACGGAGCTGGCATGGATGCTGAGTCCGTAGGGGACTATCACCTGGGATTGTCAGATGGGCATGTTTTGGTTTTGCGTGATTGTTATTTTGTACCCAATGCAACCTGTAATATCATATCTGTATCTTTATTATCTAAAGAAGGTTATGAATTTGCATTTGTAAGTAATGTTGTGAACATTCACCTTAATCAAGTTTTGATTGGGTCGGGTACATTAATCAATGGTATATATGTATTAAAACAACCACGGATTTTCAATGTCCAGAATACACACAAAAGAAAGTCTCCAGAAATCAATCACGCTTTCTTATGGCATTGTAGACTGGGTCACATCAATGAGAGAAGGATGACGAAGTTACATACAGAAGGATATTTGGATCCGTTCGAATATCATTCATATGCAACTTGTCAATCCCGTCTCAAAGGAAAGATGACAAAGACTCCGTTCACTGGACACGGAGTAAGAGCGAGCGAGCTCTTGGGGCTCGTACACAGTGACGTGTGCGGTCCAATGTCTACACATGCGCGAAGTGGTTATTCTTACTTCATTACTTTTACGGATGATTTTTCAAGGTTCGGACATGTCTTCTTAATGAAGCATAAATCTGAAGCCTTTGAAAAATTCAAGGAATATAAGAATGAAGTAGAAAAACAAACAGGCAAAAGTATCAAGACACTAAGATCTGATCGAGGTGGTGAATACTTAAGTGCCGAGTTCCTGGATTACTTAAAAGAGAATGGAATTCTCTCTCAGCTTACTCCTCCGTACACTCCGCAACATAACGGTGTATCAGAGAGACGGAACCGAACTCTATTGGATATGGTACGTTTCATGATGAGTAACGCTGAATTACCGCGATCATTTTGGGGATATGCGCTAGAATCAGCTGCATACCTTTTGAACCGAGTTCCAACTAAGACTGTGCCTACCACACCATATGAGATATGGAGTGGGAAGAAACCCTATTTTCAATATCTGAAGATCTGGGGATGTCCAGCTTTTGTCAAAAAGTAGCATGCGGACAAACTCGAGGCATGCTCAGTACTGTGCAAGTTAGTGGGATACCCAAAGAACTACAGGGGGTATCTTTTCTATTACGCAGAGGAACAAAAGGTCTTTGTTTCTCGTAATGCCCACTTTCTGGAACACCAGTTCTTAGAAAAGGAAATAAGTAGGAGCGCAATAGAACTGGAAGAAATTCCAGAACCACAGACTATTACTGAAAGCTTAGTAAAACCAGAGGGTTCGAAAGAACAGGACATTCCTGCGCCGCTCCGCAGGAGTAGTAGGCAGTCTCATCTGCCCGAGAGATACTACGGTTTTCTCATAGATGGGGATAGAGAGGATTTCATCATTGATTATGATGAGCCGACTAGCTTCCAGCTGGCCATTCAGAGCGTTGACTCGGTAAAATGGTTGGATGCAATGCGGACCGAAATGGAGTCCATGTACACCAACAAAGTATGGACTTTGGATGTTGCTCCAGATGGGGTAAAACCCGTAGGATGCAAATGGATCTTCAAGAGGAAGATTGGTGTAGATGGACAGGTTGAGACCTATAAGGCTAGACTTGTTGCAAAGGGTTTTCGTCAAAGACCTGGTTTGGACTATGACGAAACCTTTTCTCCAGTGGCTATGCTGAAATCCATTCGGATCCTTCTTGCCATTGCTGCCTTCCACGATTATGAGATTTGGCAGATGGACGTAAAGACCGCTTTTCTAAATGGAAATTTAGAGGAGTGTGTCTATATGGACCAGCCAGAGGGTTTCATTCAGAGTGGGAGCAGCGGAAAGGTGTGCAAGTTGCTTAATTCCATTTATGGACTAAAGCAGGCATCGCGGAGTTGGAACATATGTTTTGATGAGACGGTCAAAGAATTTGTCTTTATCAAAAATCCAGATGAACCATGCATCTATAGTAGATTTGTAGCACGAACTGTCGTATTCCTCGTTTTATACGTGGATGACATTTTCTTGATAGGAAATGACATTCCTATGCTACAATCTGTCAAAGGGTTCTTGTCACACGGGTTCTCCATGAAAGACCTGGGTGATGCCTCCTACATTCTGGGGATCCGGATCCATCGTGATAGATCCAAGAGGATATTAGGACTTTCGCAGTCCAGGTACATCGACACCATACTGAAAAGATTCAGTATGGAAGATTCCAAGCGCGGTAATCTACCGGCTTGTCACGGGATCACCTTCTCCAAAGAGATGTCTCCCAAGACTGATTTGGAAATGGATCGCATGTCTATTATACCCTACGCTTCTGCGGTAGGCTCTATAATGTATGCGATGTTGTGTACCAGGCCAGATGTTGCTTATGCACTGAGTGTGGTAAGCCGGTATCAGTCAAACCCTGGGGAGAAGTACTGGATAGCGGTAAAGAACATTCTCAAGTACCTGAGAAGGACTAAGGAGATGTTCTTGGTGTATGGCGGAAAAGACCTCCAGATTGAGGCCTTTGTTGACTCCAGCTTCCAGAGTGACAAGGATGATTCCAAGTCCATGTCGGGTTTTGTCTTTACCCTCAATAGAGGGGCAGTGTGTTGGAAGAGTTCCAAACAGGAAACCGTTGCTGACTCGACAATAGAAGCGGAATATATCGCTGTATCTGATGCCGCAAAAGAAGCCGTCTGGATGAGGAAGTGTTAGTTATATGTATGCCCTAGAGGCCATTACTGTACATAGGATGTATATTGTAGTGGATGCTGGGACATATATAGGGAGGACTTTCTTGCTCGACATGATAGTATGCTATCTGGTTACTCTTTACCTTAACGTGTATAATGATTGTCTCTCTATTACATGTTGGTAAAGCCCTTAGGATGTATACTTGACTACCTGGACTATGATGCTGATCATACTAGTGGGGACATGGTAGTTCATAAGTACATCCTTCAAGGTCCCTAGTCGTGGGTGTATCGAGACGGGGCATCGATATACCAGAGTAGACTAGCGTATACCTTCTCGACCCATACAGATGGACGATAGATGATCCCATATCCATTGGTGTTTGACATCAGAGATGATATACGGGTGCTCAGTGGAGACTGGGTACACTGGATGGACTCGCCGAGAACTCCCAGATGGTATTATACCTCACGTCAGATGGCAGTTCTCTGGTGACACTGGTACAGGTTAGTCTGTAGACCCGAGATCGTCATAGAGTCTTGTATGATTCCCACTGTGCTTTGATTTCTACCTTACCACGTCCAAGAGGGCGTGCAAAACGGTGGTTTTTGGGTACAGTCCCGAATCACATGGAGGCAATGAGCGATAGGAGGGGATTCGTCTCTCCCGGTATAGGGAGTTGATGTTGCACTGTGTTCGATTGGCTATAACCGAAAATCCCTGGCCAGGGTTGCTGAGATTTACTGGTAAGTGTTACCAGTAGTTTCTCGAACTGTTATAGACCTCATATCGACACGACTTATCGAGCTATTAGGGTCTGACGTTTACCACCCCTAGGCGAGATATGCGACATATCAGACGACGAGACCGGACTGTACGGTAAGTGTTACTGGTTGGATTCACAGGAGTGTGAGCGGGCTTGCTGGTCGATCTTCTGATCGCTCAATACCCGGGTGGCCGTTACGTTTAGCAGACCGCTTGTGGCTTGTGGGTGTTTGATATGATCATCACCTGCTGCCGGCGTATTGACGAGTCTTTAGAGTTCTACACAGAGGTTTCCTGGCTCAAGCGAAACGAAATAGGAGCGCATATGAGATATGTGCGGGACCGAGAATAATGCATGTATGTGATACCGTATTCTATTCTCGCGATGAATGTATCGATTGGTTGTATGTGATATAACCTAGTTATCGAATCAAGGATTGATTCGATAAGTCGATACATTGGATACTAGTCGGTTATATGCGACATGACCGGATCATTGAATCAAGTGTTGATTTAATGATTTAATGCATAATTATATATTTGATATATTACTTTGCATTAACTAGTATTGGTTCACTTTAAATGGATTTTCTCACTTGATATGCACATTGTATATATGATATATTTTTGTACACTTGTTTGTATCATGTTTGATGATACATGCTCACTAGGGTTTGTGTAAAGATTAAACCATGGTTGTGTAATGGTTAGGGTTTTCATTTTCTTATTCATTTATTTATTTATTTTGTTTATTTATTTTGGAAAAGATGAAAAGAAAATGGTGGCTTATTTTGTATTGTAGTTGAAGCTTCATGAAGCTTTGACTAAGTGACCATTTTTTCTTCATTCTTAACCCTAACCATTCACCCTAACCATGGTTTATTCTCTACACCTAACTATGGTTGCTATATGATAAGTATTCATTTTATTTTCTTTTTGAAATATAACTCATCATATTATCTTCATCTTCTTCTTCTTCTTCAAGAAGAAAAAGCTTGCTACCAACAATGGCAACTTGAGAAAAAGAGTGAGAAATCCAATTCTAAAGTGAACCCACTTCCTATTTCTTCATCCTCTACCACTTGCCAAGTAGTATAGGGTGTTTTCTTCACAAGTTTCATGACTTGGTGAAGTTGGAGCTTGATCTTGTGTTGCCTCGACGTAGATCATCTTCGGCATCGAAGTCGACGACCTAGCCCGCCCATTTCTCCGATGAAGCCGACGCTAGAGCCCGGGATCCGATGATCGCAGCGAGGAGACTTCATCGCAGAGCCATGGAGGTGGAGAACCGGATCTACAAAGGTTGTATTTCCGTTTACCCTATAGTAAAGTAGTTTACTAGTTCTTGTTTCGCCTAAAATTCTAGTTAACGATCTAGTCTAGGGTTTCTCGGCACTTGTAAAATTTGAAATTGGCATGGTTGATGCCTTGTGTGACCTCTTTAGTGTGCCTAGGAACCCTACAGTGGTATCAGAGCCTAGCTAGAGCCTTAGGCGATGCGTAGATGGAGTTAGAAGTCCGATCGAACCGAAACCCTAACTCTCAAAATGCTCTCTGTACAATTTTTGAAATCGGGGATTTTTCCAAATAAAAATATGCAGAAAAATCAGCAGGAGTTTTTAAGAATTACTGTGAAATTCGAGAGGCCAATTCGTCTAAACTGCGGCGGAACCGCGGCACGAGCATGCCTCGTGCGGCGGTTCCGCGGCCAAGTTGTCACATCACCTCTTTAATTTTGCACAGTAATTCCTATTTGGTGTTTCTGACTTTTCTGGGAATTTTTAATTTTCACTCAAGAGTTGAGTTTTCTGGGATGTATTGTTGACTCGGTGTTTCAATCGGATTGTCTAATTTTATCAGTGTGTTTTTCCGGGTATTTTTAGAATATGTTAAAAAGTTCGACCGGATATAAATACCCACTTTTTCCCCTGCCGGGAATTTTCCAATTGTTGGACTTTTCCGTAGTTTAACGACGTTCTAAGTAGTGCAAGTAACGCGATGGTCCCTCTAGAAGACAACAAACCTTAACTCGATTATGTGACCGTCTTGAACTGCCCTTTGAACCTTAGGGTTTGGGGCAGTACGGCGTGCCACATGTGAGGCGTTGGCTTGACCCTTCTACGGCTGGACCGTTGGTACTGAGGCATGAAGTGAATGTTTTTAAACTTGTTTCATGTGTTGAGCTGTATCGGGAAAACTTGGGTGTTTGACTGTTCGATCGAAAAGTTTAACATTTTCTGTTTATCTGGAATGGGATACAATAATTGGAATTCACAAGTAGTTATGAGATAACTGAATGGATATTATAAACATAGCACTTTAGTCTCACTTGATCGGTTGCCACGGAATTTTGATGTGATCAAAAGTCCGTCGCAATCACGTAGCGTACGCGGATACTCGCCTTGTAAACTTAATAGACAGCTACACCCCATAGCCCCGACCAAGTGACTGTAGGAGAACCCCGTCGCCAAAAGCATCCGTCCGGGTGCTCGCGGCAGCGGTGTTCTGCCTTGGTGCACTTCGTCGACGGCGTCGGGGGTGCGGCCGCCTACTAAAGTTTGCGACGAGCATTCGATCAGAATGTCGGGAATCCTGTTGAATTGCCCGACATGATATTGAAAAGTGTTTTCGATAATGAGACTAAAGTGCGGGGTTTATAATTGTTAGGCATGCGATGTCTAAGTATTTCATTTGATTAGGCATGTGATGTCTAAAAAGGTTGCGGATTCCAACTGTTGTAGTTTTACATTTTCTTTTCTGTGACCTTAAGTGTAATATGTGATATCGCCGATTTCGTTGCTATATGTCAACGACAATTGGGATACGCATGTTTACTTACGTTGATAACATGTGATGTTATGTGTTGCTGGATATGTTATATTGGATCGTCGTGTTTGAATAGCCCGGGGTTTTTTATGTGAGATGAGTGTTTTTCATTTTCATTCATGTAAAAACTTGTATGTAATATTCTTTTATTGGGGCACTTCCAGGTTGCGGAAGTTGTCACCGTTGATGTATATTATTTACTTTTCCGCACTAGGATAGACCCAAGGAGGAGGGCACAAGTAACCGGGTTCTGGAGTCCAGTGGGAGACCAACTCGAGGAGTCGAGTCCGGGTCTCCTAACTCTAGAATTGGTAGGGTTGCTTGCCGCTCTCGTAGGGGTCTTGGGGTGTGGGTTTGGCTATTCAGCGCGACCGTGGAATCCGTGTTTTATACTGGCTCGTATTGAAAACACGGACGTCCTAGTATATCCAATATTTCATATGTTTCTTCTGCTGCGATATCTGTGATGTGATCATGTGATGTTCTGTGATAGATACAGTATATAGTATATATGATATATTATATAGACGTTACTTATGTTTTACACCCGCGCTAGCCCTTCCCTGCTCTGCCGTTAGTTACCTAACCTAACGGTGCACGAGGGGACATCGAGGCGAATGCGGATGGCATAAGTGTACGTCGTATTTATCTGTGATGTTTAGGTACTTAAATGATGGGACTTCATTAATGTGATTAATGAAATAAAAGAAACCTAAAGATGTTGTAGAATCGAATTTCAAAATAAAACAGGTAGCTACAGTTCTTGCTTTGCACAGCGGTATATATGATATATCCTGCACCTTATTCGATAAGGAAAGGACCGAGATCCCTTCACCGAGAGTGACTCCTTTAGCAATAACTGGCAGATGCTACACACTCGGTTTGTCTTTTGATTGCTTCTATAGTTTCTGCTTTGCACAGTGATATATATGATATATCCCGCACCTCATTCGACGAGGAAAGGGCCGACGATCCCTTCACCGGGAGTGACCCCTTTAGCAAAACTAGAAAAGCCTCAAAAACACTCCATTTCTAAATTCATTCGATCCTACAACGATATCAAGTTCATTACGCAAAAGGTTTTCAGAAAAACCTGTCGTAGCCCTCCGTCATTTCAGATAAGTCCTGCTTAGTATTCGTGCAGCGTTTGTTGACCTTGTCAAGGTGCAGTGTGCGGTAGCTAACCAGTATTTATCTGCTTATGCATATGATGCAGATTGGGTTAGGGTAGTCGTGCGGCCTTGTTGACCTTGTCAAGGGACGTGCGGGTGGGTTTGATTCAATCAAGAAATGACGGGTTGAACTTGACTTGCGGTCTATGGTTTGTTGACCTTGTCAAGGTCATAGATCATTCGGGGCAAAACATTATCGGGAATTTCAAGTGTTGAAATTTGCAATGAGATTGCATACCTTCTATGAGATAGTTGGATCCCGATACCCGCTGCGAGTAATGTTACTCCTGGGAGAGTTTTACACATTACAATTAGCCGATCAAGTAGGTGTCTAGAAAGGTGTCAACGGGGTTACGCCTCTGGGAAAACGAGGTTTACATTAATTAGGTTCGTGCGAAAGCACGGGGGACCTCCCTCAAAGTACCGACACTGGCCTGGCTGAAAGATTGGCGAACTTGTAGCGTGTAATTAATCCCGGCTAGTCTTTCCTTTTAGGGTTTGAAGGAAGATTTGATTAAAACAGTGGGAGCCATCCTGATTAGATAAAATCATAACCAATCTGATCTTGCAAGAGCGCACGCTGAGTGTTTTCTTCTCTCTCTCTCCTGGTAGCGACCATGTCACGCCTTAATCAAGATAAAAATACGGAATATTGACTGAACCCGCTTGTTATACTGAGCTGGGGAACGTTGATCCCGCTCCAACTTACAATTGTTATAAGACAGAGCAGGAAATTGGGGAATACCAGATTTCCCATGCCGCCCAAACGAAGAAAATGCATATGATGCATCTTCTTCGGTGTGTGTTCGTTACATAGAACTGTTTCTCAGTGTCCTTTACGTCCTGGGTATTTGATACCGGATCAGGATTCCAGATATGTAATCTATTACATAGGGCTACAGAAAGGTAGAGAACTGAGAACGGGTGATAAGTTTCATGAGGCAGAAAACGGGGCAAGTGTTGCAGCCAAGTCTGTTGGTCACTGTCACCCTGTATTATCAATACATTGATTCTGAACGAATGTTATTAGATACCGAACCTGATATACAAAATCATATCACTCTCTTTATTAGTAAAGAAATGATAAAATTTTGTATTGTTGGATAATATTTTGAACATTTCCTATATCAAAAGTTGATCGGTTCAGGCACGTTATCTAAAAACATTGATGTTCTAAATCAAACTACAGTTATTAGTATACAGAACACACATAAGAGGAAGAGTTTAGAAATGAACCAATCCTTCTTGAGGTATTGTAGACTAGGTCATATTAATGCGACCCGACTAGCTTGAGTTACATAAAGATGCATATTTAAATTAGTTTGAATTTACATCTTGTGAAACTTGCCAGTCATGTCACAGAGATAAGATGACCATAGCTCCGTTTACAGGAAACAGAGAAAGAGTTAATGAACTCTTGGGATGATACATGTTGATGTATGTAGGTCCCCTGTCTACACATACCAAGACCGGTTCTTTGTACTTCATTACATTCTCTGATGATCTCTCAAGATTCAGACATATGTTCCTGTTGAAACACAAGTCCGAACCTTTTGAGATATTCACAGAATATAAGTTAGAAGTAGAGAACCAATACGGGTATAAGTATTATGTCCTTTGATGAGATCAGGGAGGAGAATACTTGAGCACGGAAATCCTGGACTATTCTAAAGGAGAATGAGATTCTCTCTCAGTATCACTCCTCCGTATACACCATAGCACGATGGTATATCGGGGCAGAGCAATCACACCCTATATGATAAGGTGTGCTCTATGATGAGTACTACTGAGTTTCCTATTTCCTTTTGGGAATTATGCACTTGAGAAGTTGCATACCTATTGAATAGGGTTCGAATCAAATCTGTGCCTACCATTTCATATAAGATATGGTATGGGAAGAACCCATATCTTAAGATAGTTAAGATTTGGGGTTGTCCGGCCTATGTCTAAAAGCAAAATCCGGACAAGATCGAGGCAAGGTCTGTTATGTAGAACTGGAAACGTTCCAGCTATACAAACTGGAGTTGATGATTTGGTAGAACCGAAAGATTCAGTAGATTCCAACGAACCTCAGCCTCTCCGCCGATCTAGTAGGGTTCCTCACCCACCTGAGAGATACTTCGGTTTCTCTATGACAGTGGGAGCGAGGATTGCATCATGAGATGATGACCCAACTAGCTTCGAGCTGGCCATCAGGAGTGAGGCTCTGTAAGAATGGCTGGATGCTTATCGATCTGAGATGGAATCCTTATACACCAACAAAGTATGGACTTTAGTTGCTATATCTGAAGGGTTAAATCCCCATCAGGAGCAAGTATATCTTGAGAAGATTACTTGGTGTACATGGAAAGGTTGAGACTTTCAAAGCTAGACTTGTTAAAGGTTTGCATCATTGACCAGGTAAGGATTATTTTGAAACCTTTTCTAAGGATCTATGCTTAAGTCCATCCAGATCCTACTTGCCACGGCTACATACCATGACTACGATATCTGGCGGTTGGGTGCCATGACTGCTTTTCTAAATAATGATTTAGAAGAGAGCGTCTATAAGTACACAGCCAGAAGGCTTCGTAGACAGTGGGAGCAGCGGAAACGTGTGCAAGATGTTTTATGTGATAAAGCAGGCATCGCGGAGTTGGAACGTCTGTTTTGATGTCTTAGTCAAAGAGTTTGACATCATTAAAATGGTAGATGAACCTTGTATAAACAAAAAGGTAGTAGGGAGTATGGTGGTGATCCTCGTAGAGTACGTGGATGACATACTCTTGATAAGAAAGGAGTTTCCTATGCTACGCTTGGTCAATCTCCGCTTATCACAATGATTCTCCATAAAGGATCAAAGTGATACCTACTAAATCCTAGATCTTGGATCTATGAGATAGATCTAATTGGATATTAGGATACTCACTAGTTGTAGTGAGATGGTATCAATTGGTCCTGGGGTGAATCACAGTAAGGGTTCCAGGGTGATAAAGACGAATGAATGTCAGTCACAGGCATTGTATTTACCCTCAGTGCAGGGACGGTATGTTGGAAGAGTTCCAAGCTGAATACCGTGACATACTAGACGATAAAGGCTGGATACATTGCTACTTATGATGCTACCAAAGAGGAAGTCTGGATATATATTTGTTCATGAGATGAACTAAGTTCCTCCCATTGTGTGACAATGGAGATGTGGCTTAAACCAAGGAACGTCCGTCCCATCAGTGATCCAGACATATTCTAAGGCAGTATCACCTGATCATGGAGATGGTTGATCTCCAGGGTGATCGAGGTTAGGAGAGCAGACTCAGAGGACAACATGGCGGATCCACTCACGAAGGCCTATTCCCAGAGAGAGACTTTTATGGGATGGTTGAGTATGAGATACTACAACCACTGCTACAGATGGCCCTAGTGCAAGTGGGAGATTGTTAGTTATATGTATGCCCTAGAGGCCATTACTGTACATAGGATGTATATTGTAGTGGATGCTGGGACATATATAGGGAGGACTTTCTTGCTCGACATGATAGTATGCTATCTGGTTACTCTTTACCTTAACGTGTATACTGATTGCCTCTCTGTTACATGTTGGTAAAGCCCTTAGGATGTATACTTGACTACCTGGACTATGATGCGGATCATACTAGTGGGGACATGGTAGTCCATAAGTACATCCTTCAAGGTCCCTAGTCGTGGGTGTATCGAGACGGGGCATCGATATACCAGAGTAGACTAGCGTATACTTTCTCGACCCATACAGATGGGCGATGGATGATCCCATATCCATTGGTGTTTGACATTAGAGATGATATACGGGTGCTCAGTGGAGACTGGGTACACTGGACGGACTCGCCGAGAACTCCCAGATGGTATTATACCTCACGTCAGATGGCAGTTCTCTGGTGACACTGGTACAGGTTAGTCTGTAGACCCGAGATCGTCATAGAGTCTTGTGTGATTCCCACTGTGCTTTGATTTCCACCTTACCACGTCCAAGAAGGCGTGCAAAACGGTGGTTTTTGGGTACAGTCCCGAATCACATGGAGGCAATGAGCGATAGGAGGGGATTCGTCTCTCCCGGTATAGGGAGTTGATGTTGCACTGTGTTCGATTGGCTATAACCGGAAATCCCTGTCCAGGGTTGCTGAGATTTACTGGTAAGTGTTACCAGTAGTTTCTCGAACTGTTATAGACCTCATATCGACACGACTTATCGAGCTATTGGGGTCTGACGTTTACCACCCCTAGGCGAGATATGCGACATATCAGACGACGAGACCGGACTGTACGGTAAGTGTTACTGGTTGGATTCACAGGAGTGTGAGCGGGCTTGCTGGTCGATCTTCTGATCGCTTAATACCCGGGTGGCCGTTACGTTTAGCAGACCGCTTGCGGCTTGTGGGTGTTTGATATGATCATCACCTGCTGCCGGCGTATTGACGAGTCTTTAGAGTCCTACACAGAGGTTTCCTGGCTCAAGCGAAACGAAATAGGAGCGCATATGAGATATGTGCGGGACCGAGAATAATGCGTGTATGTGATACCGTATTCTATTCTCGCGATGAATGTATCGATTGGTTGTATGTGATATAACCTAGTTATCGAATCAAGAATTGATTCGATAAGTCGATACATTGGATACTAGTCGGTTATATGCGACATGACCGGATCATTGAATCAAGTGTTGATTTAATGATTTAATGCATAATTATATATTTGATATATTACTTTGCATTAACTAGTATTGGTTCACTTTAAATGGATTTTCTCACTTGATATGCACATTGTATATATGATATATTTTTGTGCACTTGTTTGTATCATGTTTGATGATACATGCTCACTAGGGTTTGTGTAAAGATTAAACCATGGTTGTGTAATGGTTAGGGTTTTCATTTTCTTATTCATTTATTTATTTATTTTGTTTATTTATTTTGGAAAAGATGAAAAGAAAATGGTGGCTTATTTTGTATTGTAGTTGAAGCTTCATGAAGCTTTGACTAAGTGACCATTTTGTCTTCATGCTTAACCCTAACCATTCACCCTAACCATGGTTTATTCTCTACACCTAACTATGGTTGCTATATGATAAGTATTCATTTTATTTTCTTTTTGAAATATAACTCATCATATTATCTTCTTCTTCTTCTTCTTCAAGAAGAAAAAGCTTGCTACCAACAATGGCAACTTGAGAAAAAGAGTGAGAAATCCAATTCTAAAGTGAACCCACTTCCTATTTCTTCATCCTCTACCACTTGCCAAGTAGTATAGGGTGTTTTCTTCACAAGTTTCATGACTTGGTGAAGTTGGAGCTTGATCTTGTGTTGCCTCGACGTAGATCATCTTCGGCATCGAAGTCGACGACCTAGCCCGTCCATTTCTCCGATGAAGCCGACGCTAGAGCCCGGGATCCGATGATCGCAGCGAGGAGACTTCATCGCGGAGCCATGGAGGTAGAGAACTGGATCTACAAAGGTTGTATTTCCGTTTACCCTATAGTAAAGTAGTTTACTAGTTCTTGTTTCGCCTAAAATTCTAGTTAACGATCTAGTCTAGGGTTTTTCGGCACTTGTAAAATTTGAAATTGGCATGGTTGATGCCTTGTGTGACCTCATTAGTGTGCCTAGGAACCCTACAGGAAGTTCTTGAAAGAACTTCAGGTGGTTCCGTCCTTTGTTGATCCAATACCTCTGTATTGCGACAACAACGGGGATATAGCTTTAGCGAAGGAACCCAGGTCCCATCAAAAATCCAGACACATCTTGAGGCGGTATCACCTGATCAGGGAGATCGTGGATCGCCAGGAGATCGAGGTTCAGAGGGTTGCTTCAGAAGATAACACTGCAGATCCATTCACGAAGGCCTTGCCCCAGACTCAGTTCGAGCGGCTGATCGAGATGATAGGTCTTCGATACGCCAGTACATGGCCTTAGTGCAAGTGGGATATTGTTAGTGTATATGCCCTAGAGGCCATTACTGTATCATACTAGTTTGTATATTACTTAATGGAAGCTTGGGATATTCACCATTGTATAGACAATCTTGCTCAAAATAGTAGTATGCTACTTGGTTTGTTTCTACTTCAATGTGTGTGCATGTGTTTCTTTTAACATATCGCCTATACACATTAGTGGAGCCCTTAGGATCTTTGCTTGATTACCAGCATTGTGATGGCAGTCACACTCGTGGGGGCTGGGTAATCCACAAGCACATCCTTATGCAGGTCCCTAGTCATAGGACTATCAAGACAGGGCATCGATACTCCAGAGTAGACTAGCATATGCGCTTCTCATCCCAGCAGGGGAGACGGTCTGTCCCACAGCCGTCAGTACGTCGTACTTGAGATAGTATGCGGGTGCTCGTTAGGTTACGAGTACACTGGACAGGACTCATCGGGAACTGTTGGTTGGTACTATACCTATCGTCAGTTATCAGTTCCCAGGTGACATGAGTACAGCTTAGTCCGCTGACTTGACACTGTCACTTCGCCTCGAGTGTGTTCCCACTGTACTTTGATTACTACCCTACCACGGCTCAAAGGAGTCGTGTAAACAGGTAGTAGTTGGGTGCAGTCCCGAAGCACTTGGAGGCAGTGACGGTTAGATAGGATTCGTCTCTCCCGGTATTGGGAGTTGATATCGTGCTGTGTCTAGGAGAGCCATTACACATAGTCGTCCCTGGCCAGGGCAAGCGAGATACACTGGTAGGTTTCCAGTGTTGTCTCAGGGTGTTCTGGGCTACACTCCGACACGACTTGTACCGCTATTAGGGGACTGACGTTTACCACCCCCCTAGGACCGCCGTGCGATATTCTCAGACGAACAGACCGGATTGTACGCAGATTGTCACATTCAGGCTCAGTAGGAGTTCGGATGAGTTCACCTCGTCAGTCTTCTTATCGGCATCTACCTGGGGGCCGTTACGCACAGCTAGTGCCGCTTGCGGTCTGTGGTTAAACCCACTGCCAGCGTAGTGTCGAGTCTTTAGAGTCCCACACAGAGAGCTATTCGCCTTTAGGCAAAAAGAATAGAGGTCGCATGGTTTTGCGACAGGGTTCGGTCACATCCGTGCACTTGTGCACGTTTAGTGTCCGGGCAGTTATTACTAGCGGGCTTTGGGTTTAGCCAGATCCTAGTATACGTTTTTGGATTGGTTTTATCTCGTTTGTATTCGTGTTCCCCGGAACGCGGATGCGGGTGTGTATGCATGGTTGACTGAGACAGAGGTAGAGGATTCTCATTAGGGTTGTTGACTGTTGACTTTTGCTAAACCCTAATGAGAATAAGAAATATGATTAATGATAATATTAATTAAGTATTTTTGTGTCATGGTTTGGTTGAAAGGTTGACTTTGTTGACTTGTTTACTTTGTTGACCGGTTGACTAGGTTGGACTTGTTGACCATCATCATTACAATGGCTATCATTTCATAGCAAAGACTTTTGCTTGCTTGTTTGTTCACACATTGCATTTAATGCATGAAATGATATTGCCATTTGATATGATAACAACCATCACATAATACTCAATTATTATTATTTGTTATGATTATTTTGGATTATGAAGAGGATGGTTGTAAAAGTCTTTCTCTTATTCTTCCATTTGCATTCTTTCTCATGCAAAAATTCTCTCTCATCCTCAAACTCTCCCTCTTCCTCTTGCTCTCTCTCTAGTTCATGGTTCTATTGTCTCATGTGTTGAGAAACAAGAACCATAGAGATAAAACCAAAAACACTTCTCTACTCATCCTAGTATACAAGGTCTAGCAAGTCAAGTGTTCTAGTTTCCTCTAGATTGAGGTTGGAGCCAAAGGTAGAAGCTTTCGGGTGGATCCGTCTTCGGCACAAGGAGACGACGAGCTGAGGCCGATCCGACCACCACAAGAAGTTGAAGAGAAGGAGTTCAAGTTTAGGTATAACCCTTAACCTAGTAGCTAAACTCTTAGTTAGGTTGTTAGATAGTTTGTTTAACAAAGATCCGTTTCTAGATTCCATGTTACCCCCACCGTAGAAAATCGTTTTTCACCATTTCTGCAACCCCAAAGAACCGGGGACGGGTAACGTGGACTTACATCTCTATCCAACGATCGTCCGTCGAGCTGACTGCAGTTGTTTGCCGACGAGCGTCTCCGAGGAGGTATCTCCTTGAGCCCCGAGGTCGAGTGGGAGATCGTTTAGGCTTGGGCAGACCTGACATTTGTTTCTGATTTAGAGTATCGGCCGTCATCTGGGGGTGACCGGGCAGGGTAGCTACGCCATCATTTCCCGCTAAGGCTTCATGCATCTGTTACGGCGTTAGGGGGGTTACCCGCCAGGGGTGTGTAACACTTTGATTTTCCATTGAGTGTCTTTCGTGATAATTAGTGATCGTACGTGTTATTATATATATGAGTTCCTAGGATTATTAGTTATATTTAGTAGTGTTTGCATATTGGGAATTTTCTTGTGTTAGTGCACACTTGCACACTTAGCCATTTTTGAGACATAGGTTTAAGTGTTAGCCAAATTCTTTTGTTGCATGGTTGCTAACTCATTTTCCCACCATTTTAATCTTTTCATGACCATTTTCATAATTTAAAAATCATAATAAACAAATGAGGCATGGGGGTTAGGTAAAGGGCTTGACTTTTGACCCATTTTTCCCTCTCTTCTCTCTCTCTTTTCCCCACTTCAGAATTTCCTGCAGGAATTCCAGCAGAAAACCCATCTCTTCCTCCATCTTTTCTTCTTCTTTTTCATTTCCCTTTGATCCTTACACAAAACCCTATACATATCAACTCATTTTCTTCACGAAATCATGGAAAAGTGAGGTTTTTGAGGTGTTCAAAGGCAAATCTGCACACTAGGGGGAAAAGCTGAGACTTTTGGTGTTTTACAAGGTTCTTAGAAGGTATTAACTCATATTAGCACTCCTTTTCCTTAAACTTGTTGTATTCTTTAGTAAAAATCTCATTTTTGTGCATTTTTTGTGATATTAAAGGATATTTGTGATTCACATGTTAGATTAGGGTTTTGTTAGTTGTGTTAGCTCTATTATGTGTTATTAGAGCTATCTTAGGCCAGGTTTTGTTTCAGTTTGCACAAAAATACCCTAAAGTTCTATTTTAGTGCAAAAGTGTGGATTTTAACTAGAAATAAGGCCCTGTAGGATCTGCTGCTACCCGAGATATTTCAGAGTGAAACTAGATGTTACTGTAACATGTATGGGGGGTATAGAGTGCACACACAAAACCTGGGAGCCCAATTCCCTACTCAGGCCGCCGAAATATGCATTTTGGCCGCAAATTGCGGCCAGATGGGGGTGCTTTGGGTTGGGGTTTGGGGTGTGGGTGTCTGCTGCTTTGTGGGTTATTTTGGTATATATAGTTTTACAATATCTTTTCTGTATCAAAATCTGGAGGTGATTACCTATTTTCCCGTATTTTTAGTCTTCGCGACACGCGTGATACGTGTTTGTGGGTTTTGGGTTTCTGCGTATCGTGACGCGTCGGAGTGGTTTCAGGCGCGTAACCACACGTTTTAGCGTATCGCGCACACGCGCGCTTGGTTCGCGACACGAGTTACTAGTTCGGCTTTAATGTCGTGTTTGTATGATGTCAAGCTTATGTATGATGTATTGTGAAATTCTAGGTTCGCAGGCGAGTACGGTAGACGCCACGCGGAAAGGGAAGCAGGTTGTTGGCTATACCTAGCAAGAGACTACGGTGAGTAGATTTCACATCTATGGGGATATCGCCCGCATGGCGTTCTACGTCAGGGCTGATAGGACCTTATAGTTTCATTTGTATACATTGACTATTCATGGCCACTATTTAGTGCATGCTGCATTCCCTGCTATTTGGATATAAACTAGAATTGATAGAACACCACACCATTACTAACGGTCCATTTTACACGAGCACTATCCTGCATGTTACACACACACCGTTAGTAATTGCCATGATACTCACACTGTAGAATTTACATCGGATCACTATATTGTAGCTCATCTATGTGTGACTTGACATGCTATTCATACTTGATGCATATATCACATCGGATCATTATATTGTAGCTCATCTATATGTGACTTGGCATGATATTCATATTTGATGCACATATCATATCGGATCATTGACTTGCATATTGGTTTGGATTACATGTGATTTCTGGATTTGGGAACCGTGGCTATTTCAAATATGTAATCATTTAAAAACCCGGTTCCCTTGATATGATATTTCGGTGCGTCCACCATGTGTTTCCTCGGTGCTAGAGTGATATATGTGAACCCGAATCGAGGAGCTGGTTGAGGCCGATTACGGGTACATGGTGGACCCGGTATGGTACCCCGGGGCGAGAACGGTTTCGCTGTGTAGTAAACGGTGAGCCTGACAGAGGGACTACTACCTACCGGTGATTGGTTGGACCTGACAGTTATCCGGAGGGTACTGATCAGAGTCGATAGATGGATGCGGGGTGATCCGTACTGCCGGGGCCGAGGGCCGATACCGCAGACGGAGCCCGTGGGCTGACCCGGACGGACGGGGCCCGATGGATGAGGATTTGCGCGTCGATGCTGGACACGAGCATTCATGATATTTGGGTGCCGATGTTGGGCACTCGGGATTCTCAGAGATGTACAGGATTTGAGGGCCGATGAGAGTGCCGGCGCCTGAGCTATTTGGGGGATCTGGGTGCATTGATGGACACCGATTATATATTCCACGTTGACATTCCGTGTAGATATTATATTGCCCATGCTCAGCATTTATTATTGTACCTCATCCTGTAGTTACATTACCTGATAGAGCACTTGCATGATTATTGCACATACTGCTTATCACATATTGATATCATCTGTTGGCATATGATAGAGTAGCGCAGTACGTGCATGCTCGCGATTACCTTTATATGTTATCTCTATTCACGAGTTGGCAACTCACCCCCGTTGTGCCACAGTGTTTGCAGGTTGCCCTTCGGAGTAGTCGCGGCAGGCTGCGCTTGCATCTTTTGACACAGATACCCCCATAGTTGGTGTACTAGCTCTTTTGCTGATAGGTGGGTTTTGTTCGGTATCTGTTTATCTTTCAGTTATGTACATTGTTGTATCTAGTATTCTCCATCTACCATGTATGTATTTGACTTAGAGACAGTGTGAGGACGATGATGTATTTATTTGTATTCTGGTGTCGAGCTCGTTGTGAGCCGACTGTACTTGCAGTTTATCCTATCTGTGATGTTCCCGCTTATGGATCTTGATCTTCGCTACGGCGTCGTATATTGCTATCTTGGTGATTGATTATTTAGATTTCTTATCATGTTAGTAAGTGCTTTCATTTAAAACTTATAACACTCTATACTTTCACTGGTTTGATTTCTGGGTTTTCGGTTCACTTAGCCGCGTTATGCCTGTAGACGTTACGTGGTTAAGTGCCGGTCACGGGCCAAACTTTGGGTCGTGACAAAGTTGGTATCAGAGCGTAGGTTTTACCTTTCGGAGTGTAGGATGACCCTGGTATGATGGAGTAGGTAGCTACAGCAGGGTAGCATAGCGTGTGTATGTTCCGCGGCATACTCACGACACGGTACTCTGCCTACGCGGCCTTAAGACTTGTTGACTTAAATTCCTTCTTGAGTCTATGCATTCTTGCAATTCGATTTCCGTATCCTTATCGAATCCTATTGTTCCTTTCAGCCAATATGCCGCCAAAGACTACAAGGGCGCAGAGAGCGGCCGCGAGGGCTGAGATTCGAGTTGACTCGTCCGAGACGAGGACTGATCCGGGTAGTATATGTTAGTGTTTATGCCCTAGAAGGCCATTACTGTATCATACTAGTTTGTATATTACTTAATGGAAGCTTGGGATATTCACATGTATATAACAGTCTTGCTAAACATGGTAGTATGCTACTTGGTTTTTTCTATCTTAATATGTGAGTATACGTATTGATTGAGCTCTTAGGATCTTGCTTGACTACCAGCGTTGTGATGGAAGTCACACTAGTGGGGGCTGGGTAGTCTACAAGCACATCCTTTTTCAGGCCCCTGGTCGTTGGATTATCGAGACAGAGCATCGATACTCCGGAGTAGACTAGTGTGTACGCTTCTCATCCCAGTTGGGGAGATGGTCTGTCCCACAGCCGTCAGTACGTCGTACTGGAGATAGTATACAGGTGCTCGTTGGGTTACGGGTACACCGGACAGGACTCACAGGGAACTGTTGGTTGGTTTTATACCAGTCGTCAGTGAACAGTTCCCAGGTGACATGAGTACAGCATAGTCCGCAGACTTGACACTGCTGCTTCGCCTCGAGTGTGTCCCACTGTTCTTAGATTGCTACCCTACCACGGCTCAAAGGAGTCGTGCAAACAGGTAGCAGTTGGGTGCAGTCCCGAGCACTTGGAGGCAGTGGCGGTTAGACAGGATTCGTCTCTCCCGGTATTGGGAGTTGATATCGCGCTGTGTCAGGGAGCCATTACGCAAAGTCCCTGGCCAGGGCAAGCGAGATTTGCTGGTAGGTTCCAGTAGTTTCTCAGGGTGTAATGGGCTTCCCTCCGACACGACTTATACCACTATTAGGGGACTGACGCTTGCCGCCCCCTAAGCCCGATATGCGATAGTCTTGGACGAACGGACCGGACTGTATGGAGATTGTCACATCAGACTCGGTAGGAGTTCGGATGGGTTCCCTCATCGGCCTTCTTATCGACATCTACCTGGGGACCGTTACGTACAGCTAGTGCCGCTTGCAGTCTGTGGTTAAACCCACTGCCAGCGTAGTAGTCGAGTCTCTAGAGTCCCACACAGAGAGTTTCCCTACTCCAGGCGAAACGATATAGAGGTCGTATGGTTTTACGACAAGGGTTCGGACGCATACGTGCGTTTACGCACGTACGAATTTCGGACAGTTTTTACCAGTCGGCTTTGGTTTAAGCCAGTTACTGGTATCCGGTTATTGGATTTATACAGTCTAAAGTTTTTCCGTATTTTTGCGGAAAGGAGGGGCGTTCTCGTAATTGCGCGAGAAGCTTCTAGAAGGTGGTGACTAAGGAGGTTAAGGTGGCATAAGCAATGAATGTGATTAGTGAGTCATATGGATGATTCATCCATGTCATTAATGCATGATAAATGCTTAATGACTCATGGAGTGAATCATCACTAGATATTATCAAGCATGGTTGCTAAATTCATTTCTTATTCTTTTCTTGATAAAAGAAATGCTTGATATATATTATCATAACTCATTATTCTCACTTCATTTTTATCCTCACCTTCTCTCTCCTCAAGCTCTCCCTCTTCAAACCCTAATCCTCCCCTCTCATGTGTTGAGTACAAGGATTAGCTAGACTACTTAATCCATAACCCTCTCTATATTACACCTAGTTTCTTTGATTGGCACTTAGAGAAGTTTAGTTGCCTCAAGTTTAGAGGCTAAGCTTGGAGTAAAGCTCTCGGGTGGATCGTCTACTACTTCGAGAAGGCCGAGGAGGAGGTGGAGTTCGTAAAGACAAAGGACACGATTCGTTAGGTATAATCCCTAAACATAGTAGCATAGAAACTCTATGTTTTAAGTTAGTTATCGTTTAGCTTCGATTCAAGCGGTTAGTCGATGTTTGTTCACTAAACAAGTTCGTTTTTGAAAATTCCGCCTCCCCACAAGTATTGGGGTGTTGTACATCGACTTACAGTGGTATCAGAGCCTCGCTAAACAATAAATAACTTACTTGCAATTTTGTATGAATTTCGAACGGAAAAAACGAAACCGGAAAAGTCCGAAATCACTAGTTTCTGTCGATTTTTAAATGAAGTCCAAAAATTTTTCAGGGATGTTCAGAAAGCTTAAAAAGACAGTAGAAGAACACCCAAGAAAATTGGGCACATGATTCGGCTAAAGCGCCACGGAAACGCGGCGGATCCCACCGATCCGCAGCGGTTCCGCCGCCGAGTTGCCGAGTCATGAACCCAATTTTCCTGTGTTGGTTCTATGTGATATTTGGGATTTTCTGGAATATTTAATTTTTGCTCAGATTTCAGATTTGCAGAGCAGTATTGGAGCAAAATTAAAAGTGTTTAATCGATCGAAATTATACAGTATTTGCTTGTTGGATTATATCTGTGATTGTATAATGTGTTCGTAAACCTCCCCTAACTGCTAGTATGTCAGTTGGCAGGGGGTTGCACATTTCTGAAATGGATTTTATCTGTTTGTGCATATGAACTGTGTTGGACTGTTGTGATGTATAGCCGGGGTTATGTGATGGGTTATTATTTAATTCATTTGATGTAAATGTAATTTGTTGTAATATTATTTTGCGGGGCACATCCAGGTTGCGGTTGTAGCCACCGTTGTATTATTTCATTTTACTATTTTTGCTCCTAGGACAGACCCAAGGTGGGGTGCACAAATTGCCGGGCGGGTAGTTTGCCGCACCCGTAGGGGTCGTGGGTGGGGTAATGGCTATTCATCACAACTGTGTAATCCGTATTTTGTTGCAGGCTCAAAACAAACACGGATTGCTTGCAAATCCAATTAAGTTCATCTGTGATCTGGAATGAATATCATTGCGTCAGACGAATGTAAAATATCTATATATATGATAGCTATTTAGACGTCACTTATGTTTTACACCCGTGCTAGCCCAGCCCCCGCTCTGTCGTTAGTTAAGTAACCTAACGGGTAATGACGGGACCCCGTGGCGAATGCGGATGGCATAAGAGGACGTTGTATTTTCGTTGTTTTCTGCAATGATAGGTTAATGATGGGACGCATTATCTATAATGCAAAGAAAATAAACCAAAGTTTTAATCGTTGGAACAATTTAAAAGAAACCACTCGGTTAATTTTAAAACAGATATTTTTAAATACGGAGACTTAACCACTCCTTTTAAAAGCTATCAGGTTCCTTCGGTTATATCAAGTTCACTACGTTCACGGTTTCGCCAAAACCAGTCGTAGCCCTCCGTCATTTCTTATGGATGGTCAGTAGTATTCAAGCTATGCTTGTTGGCTTACGTCAAGGCATAGTGTTTGGTAGCTGCTGGGGTATTCATTTGTTGCATAGATAGATGTGTTGGTTTGGGACAGTCGCATTACCTTGTTGGCTTACGTCAAAGGTATATACGGGTGGGTTCAAATTAACAAGATAATGATGGGCAGAACTTGACATGTGACTGTCACGACCCGAAAGTACGGAACATGACCGGCACTTAAACTACAAACGTCTCGAGGCGTACGTAATCTAAGTAAACCGAAAACCAGAAATCCAAACCAAGAAAAGTAGTAGAGTGCAGGAAAAACCAACTTAAAGCAAGTAGTTTCAGTAGCATAAGCCGAATTATGCTGTTTTTTAAAACATCAAAAATTTACTGAAAATTTCGGCAGAGTCTCCTTTGTGAATACTGGCCCCCAAACGGGATACAACATGAATAGTATACGAAATCAAGAAAAAGGCATCTCCAAGCGGGAGCTAGCTCTTCGTCATTCGACGGTCACAACCACACAAGCAATATAATATACAACGCCAACGGCGAGGATCAAAACTCAAAAGGAAACTCAAAACCACCAGAAATATAACGAGCGAATCTACGGTCGAAAGAATAAACAACACTAGTATCTATCTTAATAAATACATGTTTGGTTGATGGAATTTACTAGATACAACGGAATAATATTATACAAGATATAATGATGGGTAAGATACAAATAACCCACCTACTAGCAAGCCACCCGGAAATGGAAATAGTGCCAGCAAAGCCGTAATGAAACCTGTACGGCAAACCTGTAAGAAACTGGGGCACAACGGGGGTGAGTTGCCAACTCGTGAATAGAAAAACATCCACGCACAGAAATCGCATAAATAACGCAATCCTAGGTCAATGATCATAATATATCCTCAAAAAATGTATAACAAGCAGCCTATAACAATGGCTAGGGTAATATCTAACCCGAGTGTAATCTCATGTGCCCGTGTCAGTGCCTCAGGTAGCAATATATCGTATGAATGAGGTATGAAGGCATGAAGACAGAATACATGCAAATGAAGAAACTGTTTTCATAAATTAGTGAGATTTCCTTTGTATATTTTCAAAATGAGGTATCATAATGAAATCAGCATAAAACAGTGCCTAGCATCGGCACAAAACGTAATCCCAATATCTCGATATCTCGGTATCACGGTCTCTGTACCTCAATCACAATATCTAGGGCGCCGTCAGTCCAGACCGGCCCCTACCATCCATCTCAAGACCACGACGGTATCCTCCGGATATCCGACGCGTCGGGTAAAATCACCAGTAGGTAGTGCTCCCCTGCCAGGCTCACATCGTCATCATCACGCGCTTCTTGCCCCGGGGTACCTTACCGGGTCCACCATGTACCCGAAACGGTTCATCCGTCTCCTCGAATCGGGTCTCGAAATCCATCAGCAAACTCATGGTGGACGACTCATACATCATGGGAAAAACCGCACTTTTATTTAAAAAGAGAGAAATCAGTTTATATATGTTTTGCGGTTTTCCTCCAAATCCAGAAAATATCATGGAAATCCGAATCATCAATAGCATGTAGAACCATGAATATAAGCATGAGAATGAATAACAGTATGCATGAAGCGACAAGTAATAACTACAATATCTAAGCTGGCATATAAGGTATGTACACTAATATTATGTCAAACTAC
The DNA here is from genome assembly GCA_030015575.1 of Agapanthus africanus. Lineage (NCBI taxonomy): Eukaryota > Viridiplantae > Streptophyta > Magnoliopsida > Asparagales > Amaryllidaceae > Agapanthus > Agapanthus africanus. Next base: position 491,541,153 of record CM057339.1, read on the forward strand.
TGGCTATCAAGCTAAGTTAAGCAACAATATTTTCTAAGGTGTACGTGACATGGCAATTACCCATGAAGATGTGTGTGAGCCGGCAAGTAAGTGTATGTGGTACATACGCATCATCGGTAATGGTGCTGGTGTCCTAACAGCATAATGTCAAGAATGCAATATGAAATAACAATGTAAATATGCGATGCGGAGCGAGCAACCAAAATGAGCGGGAGCTAAAAACTAGACGCAACTATAACTAATCTGCATTAATCTAATATAAGTCCTACAAATGGTGCCATTTGAAATAACACGAACCGCGGGGTTTTGAAAATAGGGCTACGGTGGTTTTTAAGAAAGGATACGTCTTTTGAAATATCCGTAGATCCCTTGACCTGTCTTTTAAAATACCCACGATCCGCTAGTTTTGAAATAGGTAGGAGTCTAATCTAATCTAACAACTACACTAAACTATACGGCTGAACTAACAAGCTGAACTACAGGTAAGGAAACCGCCTATCATCTGAGTCGATACATATACATACCTGTATATATACAGTCGGTGATCCCGCCTCAATAATATCATATCCAGAACCAGACATCCCAAGTCAAGAGTGCGGATCAATCATCAAAATATAGCTCGTACGTACATTCGTCGTACGGCATCCCCAAATCTGGGTACGGGTCAATATCATAATCATCACACTATTCATCCGGTATCCTCTTTATCAAAGATCATAGTCTAAGGTACTGACCTATGTCTAGTACAATACTAATATCATCAATATAGTCATGATCTGGCTACTGATCGACCGTCTTGTACAAACTGATATCATCAGCACATATCATCATCAAGGGGTATACATCGCCCAATACGGCCTAGGATCAATATCCTAGCATACCATATCTCATATCACGATCACATGTCGACCATTTAATTAATAACACTATTCACCCGTATCGTCGTCCCAAGATCCGCTCTAACACCAGGACGTACCTCAAGTACGAATCATGCCATATCACCGATATCATAATCCGGATCAAACTCATCGACTCATATCAATCACATGTATCATCCTCAAATCCGTAATAAATACATAGCCTCATATCCAAGTGAACACATGTCCATGACGAATCCCATAAGCATATATGAAGTGAGGATGTATGCAAGTATGTATGTGTGAGTATGTATGTGTAGTGCACCCACTACCCTAAGGTTCCGTAACCAAAATCATCCACGTCCACAAATTTCCATTTAAACATCAATAATAAACCCAACAACATATAATATTTATAGGTGTGTATACGCATCCGTATACATCACCTCGGACTGCGGGGGTGCTATACGCCATCCACCCGACTTCTCCCCGTAGATATAAATCTACTCACCTTTCTTTAAGCGTGCCGGTGCCGATGTCTCCATTTGCATCTCCAACGCTTCGACGCCACGTGGGGTACCTACAAGGATATCACACGCTAAAACACATGAAAACCATGTCGGAAACCAAAATTGTGCACACTACGCCCATAGGTAAAAACCTGTGACCTTGTGTGCAAACACAGCCAATATCCGCTGTCGTTGACGTCCAAACGCCACCCGACAGAAACGAATCACCAAATAACAAAACTTAAATCTATAAACATCATGAAAAACATGGCAGCAACCGAGAAAAGTGGTCCCAGATTTCTGTTCAGGTCAAAACAAGGCAATTAAACAACTCTGGGGTGATATACAGGGTAAATATGACCTACCGAAGCCATTTGGGCACCTAACTTTACAGGGGGGCCGGCCACATACCCCTAAAAACCGGCCTGGCCGGCCCTACAAGGGATTTGGGCTCTCGTCTACATAGGGTGGTCTCCTGGTGGTCTATCTAAGCCCCTAATATTGTTTACTTTCCCCGTAATGACCCCGGATCACTCCAGATTCACCTGCACGCCATATATCCTCGCAAACCGACATGAAACTGTTCTGTTTTGGGTTCCATGTTTGAAATGTGTCCAATCTGGGTTAGATCTATGCTTAACTGATATCAACAGCTCCTAATAAGGTTATACCAACATTCCAAACCAATACTTTGTCAAGTCTCGCTCAAATTTCCTAAACTAGCACTAATTCACGTAGTAACACGATATTTCAGCTAAACAACTATAACTTGGCAAGAAAAGAGTTTGGGTTGCGAGATTATACCTCGAGGGGGTCCTAGGAGGAAGGAGAAGGGAAGGAAGATGAGGTGGAAGGGCTGTGCAGCATGCTAAGCTACTCATTGGGCTGTTGCTGCATTCTACTCCATTTGCTGATGCTGTTGTTATTTTGGTGTTGTGGTAATCTTTAGGTTGTTGTTGCAGCTGCTACTGAAGTTGTATGTTATGGGAGTGGTTGCGGTGGTGTGGTGGTGATGAGGCTGAAGCTCTTGTTGCTGTATAAGGGGCTGATGCAGCTGAGGTATATAGGTGGCTGAAGTCAGCTATTGTGGCTGAAAATATGATGATGGGAGTATAGGTGTGGGGCTATGGTGTTAGGGTGGTGGCTGCAGCTGCCGTAGCTGTTGTAGGGGCTGGTGTGAGTGTGTAGGTGGCTGATGTGACAGCTTGTAGCAGTAGCTAGGGGGCTGATAAGTCTTGATGGGGGTGGGTAAGTCAGCTATGGTGGGCTGAAAATGTTGAGGGTAGGCTGAAGTGATGATGTAGGTGTTGGGCTAAGGGGGTTAGGGGCTGGTGTAGCTGATGTGGGCTGCTCGTACGGTGGCTGGTGTGTTGATATAGGCTGATGGTATTCTTTTCAGCTGAATTTTTGGGGCTGAATTTGTGTATTAGCAGCTGATGTTTTTTTTCCTGGCTGAAACTGATGTTGTGGGGAGAGATGTGAGAGAGGGTAACAAAACACAAGGAATAATGATATGGGATGGATCATGGCACATCCTAACCATCTCTCTCTTTCTCCAAAACAATGCTCACAAGACACCAAGCCACCATGGCTCACTTCTCCCTACACAGTCGACATAACCCCAGCTCTAATCAAATGGTTCAACCCACCATGGTCACCTAAACATGGTCCAACCCTAGGCTACCATGACCAAAACAAGAAACAGGTGTAGAAAATGTCATGTGCACATTTTTGCACAAAAAGTCAAAAATCCACTTGGCGATTGTCAATCGCGATTTACACCAAAATAACATATACGTAACCATAAACGCTTAAAAAATGACATACTTCCACAAAATACCCTATTTTAGAATTTCTAAAATTTTCTCCGGAATTTTCACCATTTATCGGTATTTAATTACACCGACTATTAAAATATTAATTAAAAATTATGAAAATTCCAAAAAATAATATTTTATTTTTTTGAAATGTTACAGTCTTCCCCCCTTAAAGAAATTCGGTCCCCGAATTTAAATTTAAACCTCCCAATTCTAAAACATTTCATATAAATGTCCAAGTCAACGGGGCTCCGAAATTATCAATATATAAAAGGCATCATAGCGCAATACATGCGCATGAGTAACAAGCAGATATCTCGAAACAAAACTCCGTCAAGCGTCTCGCAATCATCGGAGTCAAGACGAAAACACGACTGCCAAATCCAAAGCAAAACCGATATGCTAGAAATCGGAATTTTTACATGTAAATAATGAGACTATAGCTCGCCTTTGGAAATCCCTTTAAAATCTGTCAATGTATGCAAAACATACCCAGGCACTGTCATCTGACCAGTCCTGCTCAGTACGAAAATCAATCGCAATATCATAGAAATGTACTGCTCCCTAAGAAATCAATTCCAAAAATGTGCATATAAAAACCCTGTGCGTCTGGTGCGCACGGAAATCAAAATCCATGAATGTGCCATACATGCGCACAAAACAATATCTAAGTGCATCGGGTGTGCACGAAACATCTGTCAAGGCAACAGGTGTGCCTGACAGCACAAACAGGTGCATTTGACATGCACGAAGAATCTCGGTTTAGTGCATCTGGTGTGCACCAGATCGCATCTCATAACATACGCCCAACATGCGCTAAAAATCCAAATCCGGTACATCCATCATGCACGAATCAAATATCGAGCATCACCATCGAAATCGAAGTCCAGTGCATCTAAGTGCACAAAAGGCGTATCACTGCACTGCAAGCATATATAAACTATACAGAGTGCAGGAACGAAATCGCGTGCATGCATACGCATAAAACCAACTCAACTGTTTAAAACCGTAAAATCACAAACATGTGAAACTAAAGCACGAAAACGATATCAAGTGCAACACTGTGCAAAGATCGTAATTCCTCAATCATCAAAATCAAATCATACGAATAAATCACCCAAAACATCGTAATCAATAATGGCGGAACAGTACCGCTCAAGCGCATCCTCCAAGAATCTCTGGCCAACTGTCGTAGTCACTCATAGCATGTCTCGTCGACGATCCTGAAATCTGGCCTGCTGGTGTGCATAACATGACCACTCCTGGGTCCAAGTCTCCTCTGTGAATTATCAATCTCTCGATCCATCGGCTCATCGCCCCTGTCAAGTGTGCTAACGGGGTCGATTCCGTTCTGGCACTTCTCTGGCCATCTCTCGGCCAATCATTGCGACCACTCGTAAAGCAACATGTCACTGGCGTCGGCCTCTGGCTCTCTGAATGTACGTGACACATCTGATCCTGGTTGCAAAACTCATTGCAGCAGTGTCCTGGAAGGAATCCTGCTCAAGGTCTCTTCCAAGTCTCATCTCTGCCAATTGTCCGGAAATCATCGTCCTTTACTATATCTGTTTCTTGTTCTGGAATGGCTGCATACTCATCGCAACTCCTTCTGGAAGGTGTTTCCAAGTACAATGCCTTGGCATGCCTACTGCATCACTGATGTCGGCGGGGTGGAACGCCATCTTATCCAGATCTTGTACGAACCTCTTACTCCACTTTTCTCTAATGTCGATTGCTTCGGACTCGTCTCGTCGTGGCTGCATGGACTGAACTCCAACGGCTATCATCGCATCTGGAGTCTCCCAAGAAATGCATCTCACCATCTAGCATCCGAATTAAGTCGAACCATTCGATCGATTCATCAAAACCTCATAATCCCCTAAGATCTCAACATCTTGGGTACAGTATAATAGTATCGCGTACATACCACAGCATCGGTGGTCCAGCCGTAGAAGGGCAAACCCAAGCCTCACTAATGGCACCGCAGAACTGCCGCAAACCCTAAGGCTCAAAGGCTTTCACACGTTCATTAAGTCGAGTTAGGGTTTCATTCTTCTAGAGGGACCATAGAATTGCCTGCATGTCTTTCCGAATACTTTAAACTTGAAATAATAGGTTTCTGACATTTGATCGTCTATGTCGACTCTCAACGTCTCTGCGTGAAGTCGTCTCTAGCTGGAATCAATCTATCTGATGACCTCGCATCGGGGTAGCGAATGATCCACATGTCCTAGTCATTTATTCTTGGTGACTAGCAATCTTCTATCATTGGCTGAATCCTCCGGTGCTGATCTGCCCGTCCGAGTAATCTCACACAGCGATCCATCAACCCTCGTGGCGCGAAAACACAATAAAAAGACACATCTCTGCAATCGTGTGTCGCCGGAATCACGCCCTGGTCAGTCCTCGTTCGTAACGAGCTCGTGCTGACCGCAACTCTAGCCGTAGCTCTCCCTGCCGTAACCGTAGCAGCAAAACCAAACTGGTACCGATGAGGCTAGATCAGGAAGGAATATAATACTGAACAAGGAAATGTACATCCTAAGGCTTCATAAGTGGAGTGGCGTGTCGTAAATATGCCGCGAAACATATCAACGGTACGTCACTCTACTTTAGTCACCTATTCCATCAACCAAGGGTCATCCTATGCTCCGAAGGTTAAAACCTAACGCTCTGATACCAACTTTGTCACGACCCGAAAGTACGGAACATGACCGGCACTTAAACTACGAACGTCTCGAGGCGTACGTAATCTAAGTAAACCGAAAACCCAGAAATCCAAACCAAGAAAAGTAGTAGAGTGCAGGAAAAACCAACTTAAAGCAAGTAGTTTCAGTAGCATAAGCCGAATTATGCTGTTTTTTAAAACATCAAAAATTTACTGAAAATTTCGGCAGAGTCTCCTTTGTGAATACTGGCCCCCAAACGGGATACAACATGAATAGTATACGAAATCAAGAAAAAGGCATCCCCAAGCGGGAGCTAGCTCTTCGTCATTCGACGGTCACAACCACACAGGCAATATAATATACAACGCCAACGGCGAGGATCAAAACTCAAAAGGAAACTCAAAACCACCAGAAATATAACGAGCGACTCTACGGTCGAAAGAATAAACAACACTAGTCTCTATCTTAATAAATACATGTTTGGTTGATGGAATTTACTAGATACAACGGAATAATATTATACAAGATATAATGATGGGTAAGATACAAATAACCCACCTACTAGCAAGCCACCCGGAAATGGAAATAGTGCCAGCAAAGCCGTAATGAAACCTGTACATCAAACCTGCAAGAAACTGGGGCACAACGGGGGTGAGTTGCCAACTCGTGAATAGAAAAACATCCACGCACAGAAATCGCATAAATAACGCAATCCTAGGTCAATGATCATAATATATCCTCAAAAAATGTATAGCAGGCAGCCTATAACAATGGCTAGGGTAATATCTAACCCGAGTGTAATCTCATGTGCCCGTGTCAGTGCCTCAGGTAGCAATATATCGTATGAATGAGGTATGAAGGCATGGAGACAGAATACATGCAAATGAAGAAACTGTTTTCATAAATTAGTGAGATTTCCTTTGTATATTTTCAAAATGAGGTATCATAATGAAATCAGCATAAAACAGTGCCTAGCATCGGCACAAAACGTAATCCCAATATCTCGATATCTCGGTATCACAGTCTCTGTACCTCAATCACAATATCTAGGGCGCCGTCAGTCCAGACCGGCCCCTACCATCCATCTCAAGACCACGACGGTATCCTCCGGATATCCGACGCGTTGGGTAAAATCACCAGTAGGTAGTGCTCCCCTGCCAGGCTCACATCGTCATCATCACGCGCTTCTTGCCCCGGGGTACCTTACCGGGTCCACCATGTACCCGAAACGGTTCATCCGTCTCCTCGAATCGGGTCTCGAAATCCATCAGCAAACTCATGGTGGACGACTCATACATCATGGGAAAAACCGCACTTTTATTTAAAAAGAGAGAAATCAGTTTATATATGTTTTGCGGTTTTCCTCCAAATCCAGAAAATATCATGGAAATCCGAATCATCAATAGCATGTAGAACCATGAATATAAGCATGAGAATGAATAACAGTATGCATGAAGCGACAAGTAATAACTACAATATCTAAGCTGGCATATAAGGTATGTACACTAATATTATGTCAAACTACTGGCTATCAAGCTAAGTTAAGCAACAATATTTTCTAAGGTGTACGTGACATGGCAATTACCCATGAAGATGTGTGTGAGCCGGCAAGTAAGTGTATGTGGTACATACGCATCATCGGTAATGGTGCTGGTGTCCTAACAGCATAATGTCAAGAATGCAATATGAAATAACAATGTAAATATGCGATGCGGAGCGAGCAACCAAAATGAGCGGGAGCTAAAAACTAGACGCAACTATAACTAATCTGCATTAATCTAATATAAGTCCTACAAATGGTGCCATTTGAAATAACACGAACCGCGGGGTTTTGAAAATAGGGCTACGGTGGTTTTTAAGAAAGGATACGTCTTTTGAAATATCCGTAGATCCCTTGACCTGTCTTTTAAAATACCCACGATCCGCTAGTTTTGAAATAGGTAGGAGTCTAATCTAATCTAACAACTACACTAAACTATACGGCTGAACTAACAAGCTGAACTACAGGTAAGGAAACCGCCTATCATCTGAGTCGATACAAATACATACCTGTATATATACAGGCGGTGATCCCTCCTCAATAATATCATATCCAGAACCAGACATCCCAAGTCAAGAGTGCGGATCAATCATCAAAATATAGCTCGTACGTACATCCGTCGTACGGCATCCCCAAATCTGGGTACGGGTCAATATCATAATCATCACACTATTCATCCGGTATCCTCTTTATCAAAGATCATAGTCTAAGGTACTGACCTATGTCTAGTACAATACTAATATCATCAATATAGTCATGATCTGGCTACTGATCGACCGTCTTGTACAAACTGATATCATCAGCACATATCATCATCAAGGGGTATACATCGCCCAATACGGCCTAGGATCAATATCCTAGCATACCATATCTCATATCACGATCACATGTCGACCATTTAATTAATAACACTATTCACCCGTATCGTCGTCCCAAGATCCGCTCTAACACCAGGACGTACCTCAAGTACGAATCATGCCATATCACCGATATCATAATCCGGATCAAACTCATCGACTCATATCAATCCCATGTATCATCCTAAAATCCGTAATAAATACATAGCCTCATATCCAAGTGAACACATGTCCATGACGAATCCCATAAGCATATATGAAGTGAGGATGTATGCAAGTATGTATGTATGAGTATGTATGTGTAGTGCACCCACTACCCTAAGGTTCCGTAACCAAAATCATCCACGTCCACAAATTTCCATTTAAACATCAATAATAAACCCAACAACATATAATATTTATAAGTGTGTATACGCATCCGTATACATCACCTCGGACTGCGGGGGTGCTATACGCCATCCACCCGACTTCTCCCCGTAGATATAAATCTACTCACCTTTCTTTAAGCGTGCCGGTGCCGATGTCTCCATTTGCATCTCCAACGCTTCGACGCCACGTGGGGTACCTACAAGGATATCACACGCTAAAACACATGAAAACCATGTCGGAAACCAAAATTGTGCACACTACGCCCATAGGTAAAAACCTGTGACCTTGTGTGCAAACACAGCCAATATCCGCTGTCGTTGACGTCCAAACGCCACCCGACAGAAACGAATCACCAAATAACAAAACTTAAATCTATAAACATCATGAAAAACATGGCAGCAACCGAGAAAAGTGGTCCCAGATTTCTGTTCAGGTCAAAACAAGGCAATTAAACAACTCTGGGGTGATATACAGGGTAAATATGACCTACCGAAGCCATTTGGGCACCTAACTTTACAGGGGGGCCGGCCACATACCCCTAAAAACCGGCCTGGCCGGCCCTACAAGGGATTTGGGCTCTCGTCTACATAGGGTGGTCTCCTGGTGGTCTATCTAAGCCCCTAATATTGTTTACTTTCCCCGTAATGACCCCGGATCACTCCAGATTCACCTGCACGCCATATATCCTCGCAAACCGACATGAAACTGTTCTGTTTTGGGTTCCATGTTTGAAATGTGTCCAATCTGGGTTAGATCTATGCTTAACTGATATCAACAGCTCCTAATAAGGTTATACCAACATTCCAAACCAATACTTTGTCAAGTCTCGCTCAAATTTCCTAAACTAGCACTAATTCACGTAGTAACACGATATTTCAGCTAAACAACTATAACTTGGCAAGAAAAGAGTTTGGGTTGCGAGATTATACCTCGAGGGGGTCCTAGGAGGAAGGAGAAGGGAAGGAAGATGAGGTGGAAGGGCTGTGCAGCATGCTAAGCTACTCATTGGGCTGTTGCTGCATTCTACTCCATTTGCTGATGCTGTTGTTATTTTGGTGTTGTGGTAATCTTTAGGTTGTTGTTGCAGCTGCTACTGAAGTTGTATGTTATGGGAGTGGTTGCGGTGGTGTGGTGGTGATGAGGCTGAAGCTCTTGTTGCTGTATAAGGGGCTGATGCAGCTGAGGTATATAGGTGGCTGAAGTCAGCTATTGTGGCTGAAAATATGATGATGGGAGTATAGGTGTGGGGCTATGGTGTTAGGGTGGTGGCTGCAGCTGCCGTAGCTGTTGTAGGGGCTGGTGTGAGTGTGTAGGTGGCTGATGTGACAGCTTGTAGCAGTAGCTAGGGGGCTGATAAGTCTTGATGGGGGTGGGTAAGTCAGCTATGGTGGGCTGAAAATGTTGAGGGTAGGCTGAAGTGATGATGTAGGTGTTGGGCTAAGGGGGGTTAGGGGCTGGTGTAGCTGATGTGGGCTGCTCGTACGGTGGCTGGTGTGTTGATATAGGCTGATGGTATTCTTTTCAGCTGAATTTTTGGGGCTGAATTTGTGTATTAGCAGCTGATGTTTTTTTTCCTGGCTGAAACTGATGTTGTGGGGAGAGATGTGAGAGAGGGTAACAAAACACAAGGAATAATGATATGGGATGGATCATGGCACATCCTAACCATCTCTCTCTTTCTCCAAAACAATGCTCACAAGACACCAAGCCACCATGGCTCACTTCTCCCTACACAGTCGACATAACCCCAGCTCTAATCAAATGGTTCAACCCACCATGGTCACCTAAACATGGTCCAACCCTAGGCTACCATGACCAAAACAAGAAACAGGTGTAGAAAATGTCATGTGCACATTTTTGCACAAAAAGTCAAAAATCCACTTGGCGATTGTCAATCGCGATTTACACCAAAATAACATATATGTAACCATAAAAGCTTAAAAAATGACATACTTCCACAAAATACCCTATTTTAGAATTTCTAAAATTTTCTCCGGAATTTTCACCATTTATCGGTATTTAATTACACCGACTATTAAAATATTAATTAAAAATTATGAAAATTCCAAAAAATAATATTTTATTTTTTTGAAATGTTACAGTGACTTATGATTTGTTGGCATACGTCAAGGTCATAAGAGCATGGGGCAAAAACTTATATCGGGAATTTCTAAAGAAACTGAAATTTGCAAAGAGATACATACCATTTGGAGTTTGATGAATGTTGGTAGGATTCCTTCAACATTATCATACGATGATATTTGGATCCCGATCCTACTGTGAGTATATGCTACTTATCAGGATATTCGTCACTTAACGATCAATGCTATAAACCAAGTAGGTGTCCAAAAAGGTGTCAGCGGGGTTACGCCCCCAGAGAAAAGAGGTTATTTAATTAAGGAACTTCGCGAAAGCGTTGGAAAACCTCCCTCGAAGTATCGACACTAGCCTGGCTGAACGGTTAAGCAAGTATTGTACGGTGAAAATAGTCCTGGCTAATTCTTCTTTTATGGCTTGAGGAAGGATTCGAGAAACAGTGGGAGCCATCCAGTTTAGATAAACTAAAAACCACTCTAAACTTGCAAGAGCATCATGCTAAAGAGTTTTCTTCTCTCTCTCCTAATTGCAGCGACCCTGAAAATGACTGGACTTAAGTTACTTTTAGAGAAAAATATACTGACAGGGCCAAACTATAAAGATTGGCTGCGGAATGTCAAAATGGCTTTGACCTATGACAAATTGGGGTACGTCCTCACCGCTACGGCACCTGCTGTCCCTGGTCCCAAATCCAGCAATGCGGATAAGGAAATCCGCAAAACCTGGGATTTAGATTGCGCGAAAGCCAAGTGCATCGTGCTTGCCTCGATGAACAATGAACATCAGAGGAGGCACGGGGATATGGAACTAGACGCCATATTTCTCCATACAAAGGAACTTTATGGAGAGCAATCTCGTATAGCAAGATACGAGACCTCAAAGAACTTGTTTCGAGCGAGGTTGGCTGTCGGGTCATCGGTAGGAGAACATGTCCTAAAGATGATCGGCTATATAGAAGAGCTCGCAGACCTTGGAACGACTTTGGATAATGAGCTCTATACAGACCTTATTCTCCAGTCCCTTCCTTCCACCTACGCCCAGTTTATCCTGAACTTCAACATTCAAAGAAAAGAAGTTGAACTTCCGGAACTCCTGAACATGTTAAGGAGTGCAGAGGGCACCTTGCAGAAAGCAAGGGAAACACCCGCTATGTTTGTTGGCGGTTCATCTTCTTCCGAGTCCAAGGCTAGGGCCAAAGGAAGGAAGAAGAAGGCCGCACCCAGACCTAGAGGAGGTGTAAGTAAGGTGGGAGGGAAGGGAAAGAAAAAGTTTGCAGTACCGGTAGTTGGCCAGGATGAGTGCTTCCATTGTCACAGGAAAGGGCACTGAAAGAAGGATTGCAAGGCGTGGAACGCCAAGAACCAGGAACCGAAGCAAGCTGTGGCTTCGACTTCAGGTGTGTTTGTAATTGAGAATTGTCTATCGATCAACTCTACTTCCTGGGTATTGGATACCGGATCAGGATCTCATATTTGCAATTCATTGCAGGCACTGAGAAACCGTAGAGTGCTGAAGGAAGGTGATATGACCCTAAAGGTTGCTAACGGAGCTAGCGTGGGAGCTGCGTCCGTCGGGGATTATCACCTAGGATTGACGAGTGGACACATTTTGGTTTTACATAACTGTTTTTTTGTACCAAGCTTAACGTGTAATATCATATCAGTTTCCTTGTTATCAAATAAAGGTTATGATTTCACGTTTGTAAGAGATGTTGTTAACATCCACCTTAATCATGGTTTGATTGGGTCAGGTACACTAAATAACGGTATATATGTTTTAAACCAACTCCAAATTTTCAATGTCCAGAACACACTAAAAAGAAAGTCTCCAGATTTAAATAAAGCTTTCTTATGGCATTGTAGACTGGGTCACATCAATGAGAGAAGGTTGACTAAGTTTCATAAAGAAGGATATTTGGACTCGTTCGAATATCAAACCTATGACACTTGTCAATCTTGTCTCAAAGGAAAGATGACAAAGACTCCATTTACTGGACAAGGAGTAAGAGCGAGCGAGCTCTTAGGACTCATACACAGCGATGTATGCGGTCCAATGTCTACACATGCAAGAGGTGGTTTTTCCTATTTCATTACTTTCACGGATGATTACTCAAGATACGGATTCATTTATCTGATGAAACATAAATCCGAGGCTTTTGAGAAATTCCAAGAGTATAAGAATGAAGTAGAAAACCAAACCGGCAAAAGTATCAAGACACTAAGATCTGATCGAGGTGGTGAATACTTGAGTGCCGAGTTCCTAGGTTACCTAAAAGAGAAAGGAATTCTCTCTCAGCTTACTCCTCCATACACTCCACAGCATAACGGTGTATCGGAGAGACGGAATCGAACCCTATTAGATATGGTACGATCCATGATGAGTAATACTGAGTTACCGCGATCTTTCTGGGGTTATGAGCTAGAATCAGCGGCATATCTTCTGAACAGGGCTCCTACCAAGACTGTGCCTACCACTCCATATCAGATGTGGACTGGGAAGAAACCCCATCTTCAACATATGAAGATTTGGGGATGTCCTGCTTTTGTTAAAAAGCAGCATGTGGACAAGCTCGAGGCACGATCAGTAAAATGTTTGTTTGTGGGATATCCAAAGAACTCCAAGGGATATTATTTCTATTACGCAGAGAAACAAAAGGTCTTTGTTTCTCGTAATGCCCATTTTCTGGAACATCTGTTTTTAGAAAAGGAAATAAGTGGGAGCGAAATAGAACTGGAAGAAATTCCAGAACCACAAACTGCTACTGAAAGTTTGGTAGAACCGGAAGTTCAAGAAGTACAGGACATTCCCGCACCCCTCCGCAGGAGTAGTAGGCCGTCTCATCCGCCTGAGAGATACTACGGTTTTCTCATAGATGGGGATAGAGAGGATTGCATCATAGATGATGATGAACCTACTAACTTCCAGCAGGCCATCCAGAGCGGCGACTCGGTACGATGGCTAGATGCAATGCGGACCGAAATGGAGTCCATGTACACCAACAAAGTATGGACTTTGGACTTTGCTCCAGATGGGGTAAAACCCATAGGATGCAAATGGATCTTCAAGAAAAAGATTGGTGTAGATGGACAGGTGGAAACCTATAAGGCTAGACTTGTTGCAAAGGGTTTTCGTCAAAGACCTGGTTTGGACTATGACGAAACTTTTTCTCCAGTGGCTATGCTCAAATCCATTTGGGTCCTTCTTGCTATTGCTGCCTTCCATGATTATGAAATCTGGCAGATGGACGTAAAGACGGCTTTTCTGAATGGAAATTTAGAAGAATGCGTCTATATGGATCAGCCAGAGGGTTTCAATCAGAGTGGGAGCAGCGGGAAAGTATGCAAGCTGCTTAAGTCCATTTATGGACTAAAGCAGGCATCGCGGAGTTGGAACATATGTTTTGATGAGACAGTCAAAGAATATGACTTTGTCAAAAATCCAGATGAACCGTGCATATATAGTAAAGTTGTAGCCAGAAGTGTTGTATTCCTCGTCTTGTACGTGGATGACATTCTATTGATAGGAAATGACATTCCTATGCTACAATCTGTCAAAGGATTCTTGTCACACAGATTCTCCATGAAAGACCTGGGTGATGCCTCTTACATTCTGGGGATCCGGATCTATCATGATAGATCCAAGAGGATGTTGGGACTTTCGCAGTCCAGGTATATCGACACTGTACTGAAAAGATTCAGTATGGAAGATTCTAAGCGCGGTAATCTACCGGCTTGTCACGGAATCACCCTCTCCAAAGAGATGTCTCCCAAGACTGATTTGGAAAGGGAACGCATGTCTATTATACCCTACGCTTCTGCGGTAGGCTCTATAATGTATGCGATGTTGTGCACCAGACCAGATGTAGCTTACGCACTGAGCGTGGTAAGCCGGTATCAGTCAGACCCAGGGGAGATGCACTGGAGAGCAGTAAAGAACATTCTCAAGTACCTGAGAAGGACTAAGGAGATGTTTTTGGTTTACGGCGGAAAAGACCTCAGGTTGGAGGCCTTTGCTGATTCCGGCTTCCAGAGTGATAAGGACGATTCCAAGTCCATGTCGGGTTATGTCTTTACCCTCAATGGAGGGGCGGTGTGCTGGAAGAGCTCCAAGCAGGACACCGTTGCTGACTCGACGTTGGAAGCGGAGTATATAGCTGCTTGCGATGCCGCAAAAGAAGCAGTCTGGATGAAGAAGTTCCTAACAGAACTTCAGGTGGTTCCTACCATAGTTGATCCAATACCTCTGTATTGCGACAACAACGGAGCTATAGCTTTAGCGAAGGAACCAAGGTCCCATCAGAAGTCCAGACACATCTTGAGGCGGTATCACCTGATCAGGGAGATCATTGATCGTCAGGAGATCGAGGTTCGGAGAGTTGCTTCTGAAGAGAACATTGCTGATCCATTCACGAAGGCCCTACCTCAGATTCAGTTCGAGAGGCTACTCGAGATCATTGGTCTTCGATATGCCGGTACATGGCCCTAGTGCAAGTGGGAGATTGTTAGTGTTTATGCCCTAGAAGGCCATTACTGTATCATACTAGTTTGTATATTACTTAATGGAAGCTTGGGATATTCACATGTATATAACAGTCTTGCTAAACATGGTAGTATGCTACTTGGTTTTTTCTATCTTAATATGTGAGTATACGTATTAATAGAGCTCTTAGGATCTTGCTTGACTACCAGCGTTGTGATGGCAGTCACACTAGTGGGGGCTGGGTAGTCTACAAGCACATCCTTTTTCAGGTCCCTGGTCGTTGGATTATCGAGACAGAGCATCGATACTCCGGAGTAGACTAGTGTGTACGCTTCTCATCCCAGTTGGGGAGATGGTCTGTCCCACAGCCGTCAGTACGTCGTATTGGAGATAGTATACAGGTGCTCGTTGGGTTACGGGTACACCGGACAGGACTCACAGGGAACTGTTGGTTGGTTTTATACCAGTCGTCAGTGAACAGTTCCCAGGTGACATGAGTACAGCATAGTCCGCAGACTTGACACTGCTGCTTCGCCTCGAGTGTGTCCCACTGTTCTTAGATTGCTACCCTACCACGTCTCAAAGGAGTCGTGCAAACAGGTAGCAGTTGGGTGCAGTCCCGAGCACTTGGAGGCAGTGGCGGTTAGACAGGATTCGTCTCTCCCGGTATTGGGAGTTGATATCGCGCTGTGTCAGAGAGCCATTACACAAAGTCCCTGGCCAGGGCAAGCGAGATTTGCTGGTAGGTTCCAGTAGTTTCTCAGGGTGTAATGGGCTTCCCTCCGACACGACTTATACCGCTATTAGGGGACTGACGCTTGCCGCCCCCTAGGCCCGATGTCACGACCCGAAAGAGCACGTGACTGGCCCTCGAACCATATGAAATCTATAGGACTCCATCTGATCCAAGTAAGCCAAAGCCCAGAAATCTAAAACCATTTTAAAAGTGAAGAAAACTGGTTTAAAGAAGTGAAGGAAAATATGTTTGAAGTCGAGGTTTTTAAATAACTAAGCCGAAGGTGCATTTTTAAAAGGTAAAGTCTTTTCTAAAAATTTCGGCAGAGTTTCTTTTGTAAATACTGGCCCCGAACGGGATACAACAAGCATAACATATATACAATGATAAAAGGCATCCCCAAGCGGGAGCTAGCTCTTCGTCAATTGACGGTCACAACCACACATGCAATATAATATACAACGCCGAAAGGCGAGGATCGATCCAAAAGAAACACAGTAAGCATGAAAACCGCAATACTACTAAACGCGACTCTAAGGCCAAATAAAACATCACTAAAGTCTGAGTCTGAAACAATAAACAAATTTGGTTGATGGAAATTCTAGATACAAAGAATAATATAAGTACAATGGTGGTTTTGATGCAAAAGGAACCACCTACCAAATGCAATTCACCCGCAAGGAAGCAATGTGCCAGAAATGCCGCAAAGGAACCTGTACGGCAAAACCTGCAAGAACTGTGGCACAACGGGGGTGAGTTGCCAACTCGTGAATAGAGAATAACTACAAGCAGAAACCGAACGCAAGACATAATCCTAGGTCAAAACGATCAGTACAAAATCCTCAATATAAAACATGCAGCCTATAACAAGGCTAGGGTAAATATCTAACCCGAGTGTAATCTCCTGTGCCTGTGTCAGTGCCTCAGGTAGCAATATAACATAAGAATGAGGTATGAATGCATGAGAACATAATACATGTAAATGAAGAAACAGTTTTCATACTTTAGTGAGATTTCCTTTGTATTTTTAAAATGAGGTATCATAATGAAATCAGCATAAAACAGTGCCTAACATCGGCACAAAACGTAATCCAAATATCCCGATATCTCTGTATCCCAATCACAAAATCTAGGGCGCCGTCAGTCCAGACCGGCCCCTACCATCAATCTCAAGACCACGACGGTATCCTCCGGATATCCGACGCGTCAGGTAAAATCACCGGTCGGTAGTGCTCCCCTGCCAGGCTCAACGTCATTACCACATTCATCTTGCCCCGGGGTACCGCACCGGGTCCACCATGTACCCGAAACGGTTCATCCGTCTCCTCGAATCGGGTTTCCAAATCCATCAGCAAACTCATGGTGGACTCATACATCATGGGAAAACCGCACTTTTTATTTTAAAAGAGAGAAAATGTTTATCTGTGTTTTTGCGGTTTTCCTCCAAATCCAGAAAATCTCACGGAAATCCAAATCCAAAACCTCAGTAACACGTAAAATAGTGAATATATGCATGAGAATCCATGAATGCGGCATAACAATGAATATCAGTATGCATGAAGTAGCAGGTAATAACTACAATATCTAAACTATTAGCTAATAGGTTATGTCAAGCAATAGTATTTTTTAAGGTGTACGTGACATGGCAATTACCGATGAAGATGTGTGTGAGCCGGCAAATAAGTGTACGTGGTACATACGCAACATCGGTAATGGTGCTGGTGTCCTAACAGCATGATATCAATAATGGAGTATGAAATATAATATAAGAATGCGATGCAAAGCGAACCACAAAAAAAGTGGGAGCTGAATCTAGACGCAACTATAACTAATCTGCATTAATCTAATATAAGTCCTACAAATGGTGCCTTTTGAAATATCACGAATCATGGGGTTTTGAAAATAGGGGCTACGGTGTTTTTATGAAAAGATACGCCTTTTGAAATGTCCGTAGATCCCTTGACCTGTCTTTTAAAATACCCACGACCCGCTAGTTTTGAAATAGGTAGGAGTCTAATCTAATCTAACAACTACACTAAACTATACAGCTGAACTAACAAGCTGAGCTACAGGTAAGGAAACCGCCTAACATCTGAGTCGATATATATATAGATATAATAGTCGGTGATTCCGCCTCAATAGTATCGCGTACGATACAGTATATCATATGACATCCTCAAGTCATGAGTGCGGATCTATCATCAATGTAAAGCTCATACGGTAAATCGTCGTACGGCATCCCAATAGCTGGGTACGGGTCAATATCACACTATCTCATCACACTTCAGGTATCACTATCAACATATCATATAATCTGGGGTACTATTCTATGTCTAGTATAAATCGATACCATCAATAAAGTATGCAGTAAACACACATCCCAAGCCCGCAAGAATCACATTTCGTATCCCAAATACGAATCATATCACATCACCGATCTCGCGGCACAAAGCCCAATATCATTGACTCATCTCCAAAGTCATCCAATATCATCAACACAGTGCCAGTATAAGTAATATGCAAGGGTGTGCGTGTAGGTGTAATTCTATTCTAGGGTTCGCGACTATGAACTACACTAGTCACTTCTAACCCTACACTATCCATAATACACCTAACTATCATATATAATAACAACTACGGACTGCGGGGGTGCTATACGCCATCCACCGACTTCCCCCAGTAGATATAATCTACTCACCTAGCGTCTTCATTTGTGGACGTCGCCACGCGCTTGCTTGTCGTCCCGAAGTCTTCATGGGGTACCTACACATCAAAATATCGTATATGCGCATTAAAACCAAATCAAAGCTAAAACGGCACATGAAATCCAAAATGATACGATAAGAGGCCTATAGGTTAAAACCCATGGCACGCCTTCAAAACCATCAACACATCCTCTATATCGTCGTATAAACGCCAAATAGTCGAGGCAAAACACAATCCACAATTGCAGAATTAAAAATACGGAATACGGAAACATGAATCTAAAACAGCAACTTAGGAAATATGTCCCAGATTTTACCCTAGGTCACTTTATACAAATCTATATATACCAGGGGTCTAACATGAACATGTAGGAGCTACAGAACCAATACGAGCCAAAATGGTGGGACCCAGGCCGCAATTTGCGGCCAATGGGGATAAATTGGCGGCCGGGAAGAAGAAGTGGGAGCTGGGGTCTTGGGGTTAGCTTCCTGGGTGCCTGCACGTGTCACTGTCCAATCAATTTTAATTTAGGGTGTCTCGGGTGATAGCAGATTCAATATACCCTTCACAGATTTCATAAATTCCCCGATATCGGTTTCTAAAATCCGTATTATGGTTTAAGCTTCAGGTTTTGGGTTTCCAATTCATACACTAGGGTGATGGTATAACCTCTACTGACCTCAATTCCATATTACAACCCATAAATCATCACAACCCTAACTAGGTTATCCACAAGTCCACAATATCACACAATATCGATTCGATCTTAATATGAGGGTAAAGGAAATGCATAAACTAAGTTTAAGGTCCAGAAAATACCTTATTTGGCAACTCAAGAATTTTCTTGAGTTGCCCCTAGTGGCCAAAATCCTTGCTTCTTTAGCACCAAGTGTAGATCTAGGGATTGTGCACACATTTAATGAAATGGAGATTGGGTTTTGGGGTTGTTTTAGAGGTGTTTTGGAGCTTGAAGAGGGGAGGGAAAGGAGGTGCAGGAGCAGCAGCAGGAGAAGGGAGAAGAGGGAGGGAAATGAGGGGAGAAATGGTTAAGTCCTTAGTCAATGAAGCCCATACCCCTCTCTCTCACCAACTACCCATTTCTTTATTCTTTTCCTTTTCTTTTTCCTTTTAAAACCCTTCTCACTCAAATAGTAAACCCAAATGAAAAGCATGGCAAGAAAATGCACAAGTGTGAAAAAGTGATATGTGCATGTGTTGCACAAAAAGCTAAAAACCGATTAGCGATTTTTAATCGCGATTAGCACTAAATTAGTGTCAAATTAATCACAAAAACTTTAAAATGTCATAATTCTCTAATTTACCCTATTTTAGAATTTTCCAAAATTTTCCCCCATTTATTTGTATTTAATAATTCCAAAATATTAAAATATTCAATAAAATAATATTAAATTATAAAAATTCCCAAAATTAACATTTTATCTTTTTTTGAAATGTTACACCCGATATGCGATAGTCTTGGACGAACGGACCGGACTGTATGGAGATTGTCACATCAGACTCAGTAGGAGTTCGGATGGGTTCCCTCATCGGCCTTCTTATCGACATCTACCTGGGGACCGTTACATACAGCTAGTGCCGCTTGCGGTCTGTGGTTAAACCCACTGCCAGCGTAGTAGTCGAGTCTCTAGAGTCCTACACAGAGAGTTTCCCTACTCCAGGCGAAACGATATAGAGGTCGTATGGTTTTACGACAAGGGTTCAGACGCATACGTGCGTTTACGCGCGTACGACTTTCGGACAGTTTTTACCAGTCGGCTTTGGTTTAAGCCAGTTACTGGTATCCGGTTATTGGATTTATACAGTCTAAAGTTTTTCCGTATTTTTGCGGAAATGAGGGGCGTTCTCGTAATTGCATGAGAAGCTTCTAGAAGGTGGTGACTAAGAAGGTTAAGGTGGCATAAGCAATGAATGTGATTAGTGAGTCATATGGATGATTCATCCATGTCATTAATGCATGATAAATGCTTAATGACTCATGGAGTGAATCATCACTAGATATTATCAAGCATGGTTGCTAAATTCATTTCTTATTCTTTTCTTGATAAAAGAAATGCTTGATATATATTATCATAACTCATTATTCTCACTTCATTTTTATCCTCACCTTCTCTCTCCTCAAGCTCTCCCTCTTCAAACCCTAATCCTCCCCTCTCATGTGTTGAGTACAAGGATTAGCTAGACTACTTAATCCATAACCCTCTCTATATTACACCTAGCTTCTTTGATTGGCACTTAGAGAAGTTTAGTTGCCTCAAGTTTAGAGGCTAAGCTTGGAGTAAAGCTCTCGGGTGGATCGTCTACTACTTCGAGAAGGCCGAGGAGGAGGTGGAGTTCGCAAAGACAAAGGACACGATTCGTTAGGTATAATCCCTAAACATAGTAGCATAGAAACTCTATGTTTTAAGTTAGTTATCGTTTAGCTTCGATTCAAGCGGTTAGTCGATGTTTGTTCACTAAACAAGTTCGTTTTTGAAAATTCCCCCTCCCCACAAGTATTGGGGTGTTGTACATCGACTTACAGTATACCGGTTGTGCCTGAGCAGGCTGTTCCTGCCGTGACAGATCAGATTGCTATGTTAGGGGCTGGTGTGCAGGAGATACGCCAGACGATGGGATCCAGTATGCAGGAGATGCGCCAGATGATGGGATCTCTAGTTGAGACACTTCGAGCGCAGCGACCAGAGGTAGTTCCACCCGTTGCAGAGACCGCGGTGGTACCCACAGTTCAGGCAGTTGCACCTGCGACTACAGAGATTATTACAGTATCGCTGTCAGAGTTTATGAGGCTGAAGCCTCCGGTCTTCACAGGCACCGATGTGGCCGAGGACCCACAGTCTTTCATTGATAGGATGGCGCGGATATGTCGTTCACTTAGATGCGCAGATGCGAGATGGGTTGAGTTCGCGAGCTTTCGCCTGGAAGGTCTTGCGCAGAAATGGTGCGAATCAGTCGAGAAGGGTAGAGCAGCAGGTCTCCCTCCTATGACCTGGACAGAGTTCGTGGCGCTATTCCTTGCCCGCTTTCTTCCCCTGAGTGTCAGAGATGCTAGAGCACGCAGGTTCGAGTCCTTACGCCAGACGCCAGAGATGTCGGTGGCAGAGTACGATGTGCTGTTCACCGAGCTATCAGTTTATGCTCCGTATCTAATGGCTACTGAGGAGTTGCGAGTCAAGAGATTTGTCCGAGGCTTGCTTACACCACTATTCCTCGCTATCAGCGCGCAGCATTACGAGACATACGCAGCAGCAGTAGATGCAGCATTATTAGTTGAGGAGCGCCTTGCTGAGACTTCGGCAGTTCCAGAGCCGAAGAGAGTTCGTGCAGATAAGTCAGTGCAGAGACGGCCTTTCCGGCGTCGTGACAGGCACCTTGCAGGTGGCAGAGATTCGAGACGAGGCCGATTGTTTAGCTCCTATCCCCAGGAGGGTCAGCGACCGTCATCGGGATGTTACCGTTGCGGGAGTTCTTATCATTGTGTGCGAGATTGTCCGGAGGTACCCCGGAGTGAGGCGGCAGCACCGCATGTTACATTACCACCTTCACCACCCCAGACGGCATTGCCGATAGTACCTACTGTTACTCCACGTCAGACGCATACACAGAGAGGTCGTGGTCGCGGAGGATTTGTTCATAGAGGACGAGGCGACCGAGGCAGATGGCAGCCAGCGGCCGGCAGGGGACAGATAGTTGCAGGTGGAGGACAGGCGCGAGTTTTTGCTTTGACGCATCAGGACGCACAGGCGTCCAATGCGGTGGTCTCAGGTATCCTTCCTGTATGTTCGGTTGATGCACACGTGTTATTCGATCCCGGATCCACGCACTCGTACGTATCCACACACTTTGTGCCGAGTTTGGGTAGAGAGTCCGGTTTACTTGACCAGCCGCTTGTTGTGACTACTCCTGTGGGAGAGTCGTTTGTTGCTAGGCACGTGTTCCGATCCTGTACCGTCCGTATTGGCGAGAGAGAGTTGCCGGTCGATTTGATCCTTCTTGAGATGTTGGACTTCGACGTTCTTTTGGGCATGGATTGGTTAACCGCGTGCTATGCTTCTGTTGACTGCCACGAGAAGACAGTTCGATTTTGTTTTCCCGACGAGTCGGTTGTTGTTGTGTTGGGGGACCGTGGTGCCACCCCTCACAGTGTGATTTCTTCTTTTCGCGCTGGACAGCTTTTGCGGAAGGGATGTTAGGGATTTCTCGCCTATGTTTGCGATACTAGAGCTACAGAGGTTCCGAGGGATCAGGTTCCGGTTGTTAGCGAGTTCCCTGATGTGTTCCCTGACGAGCTTCCTGGGCTACCGCCCGAGCGTGATATTTCTTTCTGTATTGACTTGGTTCCTGGTACGGGGCCTATTTCTGTACCGCCTTATCGGATGGCCCCGGCGGAACTTAGAGAATTGAAGGGCCAGCTGCAGGACTTGCTGGATAAGGGACTTATTCGACCCAGTGTTTCTCCTTGGGGTGCTCCAGTCCTGTTTGTCAAGAAGAAGGACGGCAGTATGCGTTTGTGTATCGACTACCGCCAGCTGAACAGGGTGACAGTGCGGAACAGATATCCTTTGCCACGCATCGACGATTTGTTCGACCAGCTTCAGGGGGCAGGATACTTTTCGAGGATCGATTTGCGATCGGGCTACCATCAGCCGCGGGTTCGACAGGAGGACATTCCTAGGACAGCCTTCCGCACACGTTACGGCCATTATGAGTTTTTGGTGATGTCGTTCGGACTCACCAATGCGCCAGCAGCATTTATGGACTTGATGAACCGTATTTTCCGGCCGTATCTTGATCTGTTCATCATAGTGTTTATTGACGATATCTTGGTGTATTCTCGGAGTAGAGAAGAGCACGAGCAGCACCTACGGATTACACTGCAGACCTTGAGGGAGCATCAACTTTTCGCCAAATTTTCAAAGTGTGCTTTCTGGCTAGACAGCGTAGAATTCTTGGGGCACGTGATTACACGAGATGGTATACGTGTCGACCCGAGGAAGATCGAGGCAGTTCGGAGTTGGCCTAGACCCACGTCAGTGACGGAGGTTCGCAGCTTTCTAGGGCTGGCAGGCTATTACAGGCGATTTGTGCAGGACTTCTCTCGCATTGCTACACCTTTGACCGGGTTGACCCGGAAGGCAGTTCGCTTCGATTGGACGGAGGAGTGTGATCACAGTTTCCAGCGGCTACGGGCTCTACTGACTACGACACTAGTGCTATCATTGCCTTCAGGATCAGGCGGATTTGTGGTCTACTGCGATGCTTCACGAGTGGGGCTAGGGTGCGTTTTGATGCAGCATGACCGGGTGATCGCGTATGCTTCACGGCAATTAAAGAAACATGAACAGAATTACCCCACTCATGATCTGGAGATGGCTGCAGTGGTCTTTGCACTCAAGATCTGGCGACATTATCTGTATGGAGAGTCCTGCCAGATATTCACTGACCACAAGAGCTTAAAGTACATATTTCATCAGCGAGACCTGAACCTTAGACAGCGCCGATGGATGGAGTTAGTGAAGGACTACGATTGTGAGATCTTGTATCACCCGGGCAGGGCGAATGTAGTGGCGGATGCTTTGAGCAGGAGGCCCGGGGGTAGTCTATCCTGTTTGAGCGCAGTGCAGAGGCAGTCGTCGGCGGATTGGCAGATCTTATGCGACAGCCGGGTACAGTTCGAGTTTACGCCGATCGGAGGACAGATTGTGCATGTTCGTGCACGCCCACAGTTGCTTGACCGTATACATGAGGCACAGCACAGTGATGACCGCTGTTCAGAGATCAGGACATAGATGGGACAGGGCAGATTTTCCGAGTTCGTGATCGATGATCAGGGGATACTACGATTTGGAGCTAGACTGTGCGTACCAGATGCTGAGGGATTGCAGCGCGAGATTCTTGAGGAGGCACATCGGTCGGTATATAGTGTTCATCCCGGTTCCACCAAGATGTACCACGATATGAGAGATGTTTACTGGTGGGACGGTATGAAGAGGGACATTGCAGATTTTGTGTCGAGATGCCTGACTTGTCAGCAAGTCAAGACTGAGCACCAGAGGCCCGCGGGAGAGCTACAGCCGTTACCCATTCCGGAGTGGAAATGGGAACAGATATCTATGGATTTCATTGTGGGTCTACCCAGGACTAGTCGAGGGTATGACTCCATCTGGGTGATCGTGGATCGTTTGACGAAAGCGGCTCACTTCCTACCGGTGAAGACGACTTTCGGATTTGCTCAGTATGCCCAGATTTACATTGATGAGATTGTACGACTACACGGAGTTCCGACTTGTATCGTGTCCGATAGAGGCACCCAGTTTACTAGCCGGTTATGGCAGAGGCTTCAGGAGGCTTTGGGCACTCGCTTGAGTTTCAGCACAGCATTCCATCCGCAGACCGACGGGCAGTCAGAGCGGACTATTCAGACTCTCGAGGATATGCTCAGAGCATGCGTTTTAGACTTCGGAGGTAGCTGGGATCATCATTTGCCCTTAGTAGAGTTCTCCTACAACAACAGCTACCAGAAGACCATTCAGATGGCACCGTTTGAGGCTCTTTATGGGAGGAGATGCAGATCGCCCACCTGTTGGACGGATCTCAGTGAGAGCAGTATCTTAGGACCATAGATTGTGGAGGAGACGACCGCGAAGATCCAGTTGATTCGCGATAGGATGAGGGCAGCCCAGAGTAGGCAGAGGTCTTATGCGGACCGTCGTCGGCGCAGACTTGAGTTTTCTGTTAGTGATCATGTTTTCTTGAGGGTCTCCCCAATGAAAGGTGTGATGAGGTTTGGGAAGAAGGGGAAGCTTAGTCCTAGATACGTGGGCCCCTTCGAGATCCTTGAGCGTATTGGTGCGGTTGCGTATCGATTAGCCCTTCCGCCCAGTTTTCCCGACGTGCACCCCGTATTTCACGTTTCGATGCTCCGCAGATATCTTCATGATCCTTCGCATGCGATTCAGCACCCGACGATCCAGCTTGAGCGCGACCTTTCCTATGCAGAGCAGTCGGTGATGATCTTGGATCGACAAGTGAAGAAATTGAGGTCGAAAGAGATACCGTCCGTCAAGGTACTTTGGCGTGGCTAGAGCGGCGAGGAGGTCACTTGGGAGACCGAGAGCGAGATGAGGAAGAGGTATCCCTATCTTTTTGAAGGTGCGTATAGTTAGATTTTTCTAAATTCGGGGACCGAATTTCTTTAAGGGGGGTAGATTGTAACACTTTGATTTTTCGTTGAGTGTCTTTCGTGATAATTAGTGATCGTACGTGTTATTATATATATGAGTTCCTAGGATTATTAGTTATATTTAGTAGTGTTTGCATATTGGGAATTTTCTTGTGTTAATGCACACTTGCACACTTAGCCATTTTTTAGACATAGGTTTAAGTGTTAGCCAAATTCTTTTGTTGCATGGTTGCTAACTCATTTTCCCACCATTTTAATCTTTTCATAACCCTTTTCATAATTTAAAAATCATAATAAACAAATGAGGCATGGGGGTTAGGTAAAGGGCTTGACTTTTGACCCATTTTTCCCTCTCTTCTCTCTCTCTTTTCCCCACTTCAGAATTTCTTGCAGGAATTCCAGCAGAAAACCCATCTCTTCCTCCATCTTTTCTTCTTCTTTTTCATTTCCCTTTGATCCTTACACAAAACCCTATACATATCAACTCATTTTCTTCACGAAATCATGGAAAAGTGAGGTTTTTGAGGTGTTCAAAGGAAAATCTGCACACTAGGGGGAAAAGCTGAGACTTTTGGTGTTTTACAAGGTTCTTAGAAGGTATTAACTCATATTAGCACTCCTTTTCCTTAAACTTGTTGTATTCTTTAGTAAAAATCTCATTTTTGTGCATTTTTGGTGATATTAAAGGATATTTGTGATTCACATGTTAGATTAGGGTTTTGTTAGTTGTGTTAGCTCTATTATGTGTTATTAGAGCTATCTTAGGCCAGGTTTTGTTTCAGTTTGCACAAAAATACCCTAAAGTTCCATTTTAGTGCAAAAGTATGGATTTTAACTAGAAATAAGGCCCTGTAGGATCTGCTGCTACCCGAGATATTTCAGAGTGAAACTAGATGTTATTGTAGCATGTATGGAGGGTATAGAGTGCACACAAAACCTGGGAGCCCAATTCCCTACTCAGGCCGCCGAAATATGCATTCTGGCCGCAAATTGAGGCCAGATGGGGGTGCTTTGAGTTGGGGTTTGGGGTGTGGGTGTCTGCTGCTTTGTGGGTTATTTTGGTATATATAGTTTTACAATATCTTTTCTGTATCAAAATCTGGAGGTGATTACCTATTTTCCCGTATTTTTAGTCTTCGCGACACGCGTGATACGTGTTTGTGGGTTTTGGGTTTCTGCGTATCGTGACGCGTCGGAGTGGTTTCAGGCGTGTAACCACACGTTTTAGCGTATCGCGCACACGCGCGCTTGGTTCGCGACACGAGTTACTAGTTCGGCTTTAATGTCGTGTTTGTGTGATGTCAAGCTTATGTATGATGTATTGTGAAATTCTAGGTTCGCAGGCGAGTACGGTGGACGCCGCGCAGAAGGGGAAGCAGGTTGTTGGCTATACCTAGCGAGAGACTACGGTGAGTAGATTTCACATCTACGGGGATATCGCCCGCATGGCGTTCTACGTCAGGGCTGATAGGACCTTATAGTTTCATTTGTATACATTGACTATTCATGGCCACTATTTAGTGCATGCTGCATTCCCTGCTATTTGGATATAAACTAGAATTGATAGAACACCACACCATTACTAACGGTCCATGTTGCACGAGCACTATCCTGCATGTTACACACACACCGTTAGTAATTGCCATGACACTCACACTGTAGAATTTACATCGGATCACTACATTGTAGCTCATCTATGTGTGACTTGACATGCTATTCATACTTGATGCATATATCACATCGGATCATTATATTGTAGCTCATCTATATGTGACTTGGCATGATATTCATATTTGATGCACATATCATATCGGATCATTGACTTGCATATTGGTTTGGATTACATGTGAAATCTGGATTTGGGAACCGTGGCTATTTCAAATATGTAATCATTTAAAAACCCGGTTCCCTTGATATGATATTTCGGTGCGTCCACCATGTGTTTCCTCGGTGCTAGAGTGATATATGTGAACCCGAATCGAGGAGCTGGTTGAGGCCGATTATGGGTACATGGTGGACCCGGTATGGTACCCCGGGGCGAGAACGGTTTCGCTGTGTAGTAGACGGTGAGCCTGGCAGAGGGACTACTACCTACCGGTGATTGGTTGGACCTGACAGTTATCCGGAGGGTACTGATCAGAGTCGATAGATGGATGCGGGGTGATCCGTACTGCCGGGGCCGAGGGCCGATACCGCAGACGGAGCCCGTGGGCTGACCCGGACGGACGGGGCCCGATGGATGAGGATTTGCATGTCGATGCTGGACACGAGAATTCATGATATTTGGGTGCCGATGTTGGGCACTCGGGATTCTCAGAGATGTACAGGATTTGAGGGCCGATGAGAGTGCCGGCGCCTGAGCTATTTGGGGGATCTGGGTGCATTGATGGACACCGATTATATATTCCACGTTGACATTCCGTGTAGATATTATATTGCCCATGCTCAGCATTTATTATTGTACGTCATCCTGTAGTTACATTACCTGATAGAGCACTTGCATGATTATTGCACATACTGCTTATCACATATTGATATCATCTGCTGGTATATGATAGAGTAGTGCAGTACGTGCATGCTCGCGATTACCTTTATATGTTATCTCTATTCACGAGTTGGCAACTCAACCCCGTTGTGCCACAGTGTTTGCAGGTTGCCCTTCGGAGTAGTCGCGGCAGGCTGCGCTTGCATCTTTTGACACAGATACCCCCATAGTTGGTGTACTAGCTCTTTTGCTGATAGGTGGGTTTTGTTCGGTATCTGTTTATCTTTCAGTTATGTACATTGTTGTATCTAGTATTCTCCATCTACCATGTATGTATTTGACTTAGAGACAGTGTGAGGACGATGATGTATTTATTTGTATTCTGGTGTCGAGCTCGTTGTGAGCCGACTGTACTTGCAGTTTATCCTATCTGTGATGTTCCCGCTTATGGATCTTGATCTTCGCTACGGCGTCGTATATTGCTATCTTGGTGATTGATTACTTAGATTTCTTATCATGTTAGTAAGTGCTTTCATTTAAAACTTATAACACTCTATACTTTCACTGGTTTGATTTCTGGGTTTTCGGTTCACTTAGCCGCGTTACGCCTGTAGACGTTACGTGGTTAAGTGCCGGTCACGGGCCAAACTTTGGGTCGTGACAGGGTGGCCGAGCAGGGTAGCTGCTCGGTCGCCTTCTTTCTAGGGATTGGTTCTTTAGAGTTGTTGGTAGGCGACTACCAGCCTTGGGGGGTTGAGCGGGGTAGCCGCTCCGATGTCCTTGTGAGGGCTTTTGATCCCTGGCTTAGATGGTAGGAGCCGGAGTTTGACCGAGCAGGGTAGCTGCTCGGGTCCCCCTGTATGAAGGCTTTTGATCCTTAAGGACGGTGGTAGGAAGCTACCAGCCGTCAATGGCCAGGCAAGGGCCCGACAGCCTCAGGGAGGAATTTTGATCCCCGGCGTGTGTCAGGGGAGCTGCCCGCCGGGGATAGCCGAGCGAGGGAACCTCTTGCTCGGCTGCCTCTGGGAGGGCTTTCAGATCCAACAGGACGGGGACCGAGCAGGGTTACTGCCCGGTGCCTCTTGGTGAGGACTTTGATCCCTGTCGGTTATAGTAGGAAGCTACTAGCCGGGGATAGCCGGGCAAGGACCCGACTGCCTCTGGAAGGACTTTGGCCTTTGGCGTGAGGAAAGCTATAAGGCTGTAGGAAGCCCACTAAGGACCTTTGGCCGGGCAGGGTTACTGCCCGGTGCCTCTTGGCGAGGGCTTTTGTCCTGAAAGATAGCCGAGTGAGGGAACCTCTGGCCTCGACTGCCTCTGGGAGGGCTTTTGGATCCCCGGCGTTGTGGCAGGGAAGCTGCCCGCGGGGGATAGCCGAGCGAGGGAATCTCTGGCCTCAACTGCCTCTGGGAGGGCTTTTTGATCCCCGGCGTCGTGGCAGGGAAGCTGCTCGCGGGGGATAGCCGAGCGAGGGAACCTCGGGCTCGGCTGCCTCTGGGAGGGCTTTCTGATCCCCGGCGTTGTGGCAGGGAAGCTGCCGGCCGGGGATGTTTGAGCAGGGCGGCTGCTGGGTTGAACCTTTGACGAGGCGCAACCTGGTCGTTCGGCTGTAGGTGCGGGGAATGGGAACGGTCGGGGCAACGGCGCGCGCATCTAGTGTATTGAATGCGGGGGAAGGCAAAGCGACAGGGGCGCGTCGCTTCGTTTCCACCGAGTAACGTTGAAGGACGCCGCGTGGCGCGTCGCTTCGTTTCCACCGGGTAACGATCGATGGACGTCGCGTGGCGGCCGTTGAGCTGCACAGCGGGGTATATAAGAAGTACCGGTTCTTCCCCCTTCGCAGATAGGCCATCGAAAATGGAGGATTTCCCGTTCACTATCCCCGAAATCATCAGTTCTGCGGATGTGTACCTTTATGACCGCGACCGCACCGAGGACACGGTGCAGTTGGTTATTGCTCGCATTGAGGAGCACTTCGGTCGGCTGCTCCCCAGGCGCTCCTCCCTGCTGCAGCTACTGATGTACTCCATCTGGAGGGCATCGCCGGGGCTTTACAACCACCTATCGGAGCAGCTCTTCGACGAGGCCGTGGGCAAGCTGCGGTCCTTGAGGCACTTCGGCTTGATCTCCGCGAACCAGCTGGCGCGCTAGGAGGCGCTCGTCCGCAAATACTACGAGCTGAGGCTCGGGGTCAGCGCCCGTGGGGGGAATCGGGAGCAGAGGCAGGAACTTGCGCGGCCCCGGTTGGCGGAGATCTTCGCCGAGTACCACGAGCAGTGCTCGCTCCACCCCTTACCCCCGCTATTGTAACTTAGCAGTTTTTTTTACATGTACGGCTGAGGAGCCCATAACACCTTTTGAATAAACAAAGATTTCCTTTCTTTTTCGCAATGCTCCATTGATCCTTATTTAGTCAACAGTAGATTCTAGGAAGAATTTACATTGCTTAAAAAAAGAACAGGTACAGGTTAAAGGATGACTTTGTTGGCTCGGGCCGAGCCCCCTGAAGGGCTGCCGGCCCCCGCGCTGCATAGGGCATGGGGCTCCCTGAGCCCCGGGCTGGCTGTCCGCCGAAACGAGCATGATCTGGCCGATGGTCAGGTCGGTGGTAGGGCGAGGCTGCTCCTGCTCGAGGTCGGTCTGCCGTTTGTCCCTTAAGTAGGGGGCGAGGTGCCCGGACCGGATGAGCTCCTCAATGTGTCCCTCGGTTGTTTGCAGTCCTCCGTGGCGTGGCCCAGCACCCGGTAGAAAGCGCAGTAGGGGCCCCGGGTTCGCTTAGCGGCCTGACGTGGGACCGGGAGGAACTTGAAGAACCCTTCATTCTGGGCCTCCTCCAGCAACACCGCGAGGGAGACGTTGAGGGGGGTATACTCCTGGAACTTCGGGTGGTAGGGCTACTGACGCTCCGGCCTGTCCTCCCGAGTCCTTTTCTTCTGGTCGGGCCAGTCCGCCCGGGGAAGGTTAGCATTCACTTCGAATTCCAGCTGGACCTCGCGATTGGTCCACGTCTTGACTTCGGCCATGGTCTTAGGTTGAGCCAGCGCGAAGGAGCGCAACCATTCTTTATGCCTCAGACCAGATCTGAGTGCCGTTATGACGGTCTCGTCCCGGTGCTCGGGCACCTCGAGGAGGGCGTTGTAGAAGCGGGTAATATACGCCTTGAACGTTTCCTTGTCCCCGCTCTTAACCGTGAAGAGGTAGTCGACCGTGCGCTTCTGTCGACGGTTCCCCACGAAATGGCCGAGGAACTGGGTGGCCAGCTCGTCGAAGGTCGAAATTGAGTGGGGCTCGAGCCCCTGGAACCAGTCCCAACCCGCGCGGATGAGGGTGGCTGGGAAGGCCCTGCACTGGGCGGCGGCGGAGTGATCTTGGAAGCTCATTCCCGCGGTGAAAGCATCCAAGTGGTCCTTCGGGTCGGTTTTCCCGTCGAACAAAGAGACCTTCGGGGGCTTATTACGCGAAGAGACGCGCACGGCGAGCAGTCCCTCGGTGAATGGCTTCATGAGCGAGTCGGAGGCGTACTTAGCCCCGTCGCTCGAGAAGTTAGCTTCTCGGCGCATGCCCTCGATCTTCTTCTCGAGGGCATCGAGCCGACCGTGGTACCTTGAAGAATCGGCGCCTCGGGATTCTCGGGCCCCGTTGCGGGTGGACTGCGTCTGGGAGCGGCCCTGGTTTCTCTCGATAAGGTGCCTCAGGTCCCGGGATGGGGTAGCTCTTGAGTCGCCGGGACGGACCCCTTCTATGCGTTCCCACCGATCATGGTGGGGTCGACCACGCTCGTGGATAGGAGAGGTGACCGACATTTCCTCAGGGGAGTAAGGGTCGCGAGGAGGCTCGAGGCGAGGCTCCCTGGCGGCGGATCTGGGCGTGGAGCCCTAGGGCGCCCAGCGGGCCTCAGGGAGCACCGGTTCGAGGGACCGGTGGCGAGGGGATGCAGCCTGCCGGTGGTTGGCCGTCCAAACAGGGACAGAGTCTTCTGGAGGTGGAGGAGCAGCGATCTGGGGCCCGGGCGCGGTCGTTTGGACGCGGACGAGGGCCTCTACAAGGGATTGCAGGCGATCTATCCGGCCGGCGAGGGCGTTGATGACGGTCATGGGAGGAGGTTCATCCCCGCCTTCGGTGAGCGGAAGGCGGCGGCTGGTACTAGGATCCCCAAGATGGTCGTCTGCCATGAGAGAGGAGATAGGAAGGCCAACTTTGTGTTTTGTGGAACTTAACGTTTCCCACAGACGGCGCCAACTGATGGAGCTCCTTCTCGGGCCTCCATCGGATATTGTCTTCCGTTGATCTCGAGGTGAACTTGACCGATTATCCTTCGGTGCGTGTGGGTCTCAATGGGCTTTGAAGGAGAAGGTGTGGTGAGGAGGCTGTCGCCGAGTACCTGCAAAGAAGTCCCGGGATGGTTTGGTACCACCGAGGACCCTCCGACGCTCAAGTTAGTGATGAGATCCGAGCAGAGTAACGGCGTAAGCGTAAAAAAATGGCCTACTTGACCCCTATGTGATGGAGGTTTATATAGCGGTGGTGGCACGCCGAGGCAAGCGCGAGAATCTCGCCGGCAGTTACGCTCCCGGCGTCACGCCCGCGCAGAGAGCAGATCGCCCATTAATGGGGATCGTGAGGGCGTGGAACGTGGGATGTTGTTGGCGTAGAATCTGCGCATGGCGAGATTCGCGGAGCGACGGTTACGCCTGTGAGTGGTGGAGTTGGTCGGAGGGACGAGGAAGACGGCCTCGGCTGAGGGCTCGGGGACGAGCGAGGAGGCCGAGGAGTCTTTTGTCATGTGGTAGCTCGGGCGAGCTGAGGGGCCGAGGAGGCTAATTTGCAGGGGGCCCTGAGGAGGGCCAGTTTGCGCTTGCAGGTCGGGCACAGGGGGCCTGGTCGGCCCATGTGGGCCCTTTCTTCTAAGTCCTGGGACACGTCATCTGCCACGTGTCCTGATCTCGGAGGTCGCCAATATCGAGCGTCATCAGACAGTAAAGGACAAATAATAGCAGGCACCCTGAATCCATTTGGGTCGGGCATTATCAAATATAGTTTAAACTTTTCTGGCAGCGGTATATATCATCCTCTTCAATTTCCTATATCTTCTGCATCTCACTCAACCTCATTCTCTATTGATTTTGCCATCTTTTCAGATGCTTGTTATAACATATTAACAACAACGGATTGAAAGGAAAAGAACAAGAGAAGAAGTTATAGAGATGAGAAGAAGAAGAAGAGGAGCAGGAGGAGAGATAGAACAGGAGGAGGAGAAAAGAATATCACTAGCAAGAGTGAAGAGAACTAGAAGCAGAAAGGATAGGAAAAGAAGCTGAAGGGATTAAATTGTTTTAAAGCATTTTCGCTGTTTCTAACATTTTCTTACGTATAAGTTAAGAACAATTAGGAAATCTTATTTTTTTTTGAGGGGGAATAGAAAAGATTTCCTACTAAAAAAATATATTAATAAGAAATGATCAAATATACATAGAATACAATAAGATCGACCAAGAGTTGTGTTCAGGATTAAAATATCTCATATTTGAGCATAAATTGCTCAATTACCCCTTAATTTTTCACCATTTATGTACTTTAATACCCTAATGTTTTTTCTTGCATTGTAATACCCTAAAATATTTCAGCCATTGCAATTAAGTACCTTTGCTAAACTACCATCACAATATTCCAAAATAGACTCACATATGAGTTGGATGTGTAAACTGTAGGATATTTTTATCCCTTGCAACTTCTTCTTCATCATCTTCATCAAGCTCTATTCCATGTCCTAATTATTCTCCTTTTTACTCTTTTTTTTCACTTCTTTATCGGCATTCATATGATCATCACAAGCTCCAACTTCTTCACACCGAGATTCTAAAATCATTTTGTTCAAAGAAAACCCAAAATAAAAAACAGAACATCAAATTCCCAAATAAAACAGGAAACTCAAAACACCCAAATGGATAAACAAAATCAAAATTTAGAGATTAGGTTTTAATTAGCTAGCTGGAGACAAGAAACCCACGTCAAAAAGTGAGAAGATTTCAAAATTTGTTGGTGCAAGTGTTTTTTCTCTAAAAAAAATAAAAAAGAATGAAAAAACTAAACC
This sequence comes from Agapanthus africanus, assembly GCA_030015575.1. NCBI lineage: Eukaryota > Viridiplantae > Streptophyta > Magnoliopsida > Asparagales > Amaryllidaceae > Agapanthus > Agapanthus africanus. Next base: position 491,575,566 of record CM057339.1, read on the forward strand.
TCAATCAATTGTGTGTAATGAAATTATTTATTTAAATCTTGAGGAGTTATGTGTTTAAAAACAATAAATAATAATGTTCTTAAATACACATAGCTAGAATATGACCCACCCTTTCACAGTCCAACATGTTTGAGGTCCCACCAAATGATATACCAGAAGCTGCTTACGGGTCAAAATTGTTTAGGTCTCTAATGACGCACGCAATCGCGTCAAAGAAAAACAAACCACAACCGGTCCGGTTTACTTCACAAAATAAACCGGCCTGCAATCCTCAATTCTCTGTATAAATAGCCCCTTGTGTCGTTCTAGGGTTTCGTTTTTAGGGTTTTCGCTGCCGCCTCGACCTCGCCTTTAGCTACCATGGGGCGAAGTAAGATTCTCAATTCTTGTTGCTTTTTTTCTAACAATTTCTTTGATTAGAGAATGAGAGGGATCTAAGCTTGATCTACATGGATTAAATGGATGATTTTTCTTCCTTATTTTCTCTGATCGATCGATCGATCTGTTATTTGTTGCTTGTATGCTTGTTTGATTAATGATCAGAAGGATGATTATTTGCTTGTTTAGTATATGCATAAGTGATGGAATCACCAAAATCAATGAAATAATTTAGACACTGAGAATAATTTAAGGTATTGGCCCAAGGAATGATTTGCGAATAGCTTATAAATGATAAATTTAAAGCTATCATTGTATTCGTTCCAATTAGCTTCTAGCAATGAGATTACGAGGAAAAAGTTAAGCCTTTTTTAAATTTAAATTAATTTTCATTCATTTGTAGATAGATCTTCATTGATTGAATGCGTTCATGGTGTTTGTCTAGTCTTTGCCCTCCCAAATTCATTCCTGTAGTAGATGAGATCCAGACTGATTATTCTTCTGATCCTTGGTTAAACGATCCGTTGACCGTCGAAAGGAAAACGAGTTGGGTTTCAAACCCTAGAAGGATTGTGCTTTAGTTATCCTATTTCTTTCAATGTAGTGCTGTTTTTTAGTGTTAGGGTAAAGTAATAATGTGTGCATATTTTTATTTTTGAAGTAGTGGGTGATGTTTCCATGTGTTTATCTTAAAAGTAATGCACGAATTTATGTCTTGTGTAAAGAGAGAATTTTTTTTGTTTGTCTGAAAACTCTTCTAGTTATTTACTTTCTGAATCATGAAAGTAATCCATATTGAATTTTATTGAAGTTGTAATAAGAAAGTATTACTCGCAAAAGAATAATGTTTTGATTTTGTGGCATATCAGAGATTTATAGCTATAATCTAGAAGGGGTGTTTTTATGAACTTAATATGTAAGATCCGTGCGCTCTTTCCTTGTAATTTCACACTTCATGTTTCATCTTTACATTACCGATCTAGATCTTGTTTGTTAAACTCCTTGAATAATTGACGCACCTATCGGTATTAAACCCCTTGAAAACTAAATTGACCCTTGACAATTCCCTGTTTAGGACCTGCAAGATGCTACCGCCAAATCAAGAACAAGCCGTATCCCAAATCCCGCTACTGCCGTGGTGTCCCCGATCCGAAGATCAGGATCTACGATGTGGGAATGAAGAAGAAGGGTGTCGATGAATTTCCTTACTGCGTCCACCTCGTCAGTTGGGAGAAGGAGAATGTCTCGAGTGAAGCGCTAGAAGCTGCTCGCATTGCCTGCAACAAATACATGACAAAGTTTGCAGGGAAGGACACGTTCCATCTCCGAGTCAGAGTTCACCCTTTCCATGTACTGCGTATCAACAAGATGCTTTCATGCGCAGGAGCCGATAGGCTTCAGACTGGAATGAGGGGTGCGTTTGGGAAGCCACAGGGTACATGTGCCAGGGTGGCTATCGGCCAAGTGCTTTTGTCCGTTCGCTGCAAGGAAAGCAATGGTGTTCATGCTCAGGAGGCTCTTCGTCGTGCTAAGTTTAAGTTCCCTGGTCGTCAGAAGATCATTGAAAGCCGAAAATGGTAATTTTTTTTAAATATCTGACAGATACATTTAAAAATTGATTAAAATTTAATCGATGCTGCTTGCTCAGTTGCAATATGAACTTATCTTTTTGCGGACACATCTAATAAAAGTTTTGTATTAAAATATGCAATAGTAATTATTGACTAATCAACTTATTTGTTTTATTAGAATTTGATTGTGCTTGGGATTATTCTATTCTTTTGTGCTTGTGCATTACAAAACATGAACATATTTTTTTGAACCATATAATTAAATTTGTTTAAATGAATTAGAGTACGTTAGCTTATTGAATTATCTATTGAACAGACCCTTTAGCTGTATTAAATGATGGTACCTTGATTAATATGGGACATGCATTTCATAAAATAAGGTTTAATTTTAACAGACTCATGAACTCAGTAAAATAAGTTGTAAATGCAAATGAAAATAGTGAGTATCAACCGAGATCTATTCTTGAACTCAGTAAAATAAGTTGTAAATGCAAATGAAAATGTTTGCTTGAAGATGGGGTTTAATGCAGATGGTTAGGAAATTTGAGGAAGATGCGGGTGTAATGTAAAACCATTAATTGTGAAGGATTTGTGTATTAAACATGTATAAAACAGGCATGTCCCCTTTCAAATTTTTAAAAAGTTTAAAAGATACACACCCTTCAATTGTAGATATGTTTTTCCTATGAAGGTGCTGCTGTACGTTACAAGTTTTTAAAAAGTTCAAAAGATACACTCCCTTCAATTGTAGATATGTTTTGTCCTTTGAAGGTGCCACTTTGCGTTTACTGAGGCCAGGAATTAATGTTATTCGCTTAGCCTCATAAAGGAGGGTTTTCATTTTAATATAGTAGATAATAGATATTTTTGACCTTTGTCTTTAGAGTATACTTTTGAGATATTCCAAATTTGTCTTGATAAGCATTTTGCTATTTAATATTTAAATATTTGTAATACTTGCTAGACATTACACACTTCTGATATGTGAATGTGCATGTATTTGGCATAGAGCTTCATTTATGTATGTGTTTTATGGATGCCTGTAGTAGTAATCTTCGTTGTTTGTTCTCAGGGGCTTCACCAAGTTCGGCCGCAGTGACTATGTGAAGTGGAAGGCGGAGAACAGAATTGTTCCTGATGGTGTTAATGCTAAGGTTAGTTCTTGCTTTTATTCACATTTCAAGTTATTATTATTATTATTATATCAAATGATAGGTTTTTTTTATCATAATTAAAAATGGTTTCTTGGCTGTATTTTTTGAATATTTGAGAATGCTTTTTCTAGCTCTTAGGTTTCAGGATATCGAGCATCCCGCATTGTCCAAGCTTTCCAAACTTGTCTCTTAATCCAATTTGATGTTTATTTTTATGTATTATAGCTTTCAATTATGTAAAGAATCTTTCTAATGCATGTTCTGGTTGTGTGATGCAGCTGCTTGGATGTCATGGGCCTCTTGCCAGGCGTCAGCCTGGCCAAGCTTTCCTTGACGCCGTATCTACTTAATAACAGTTTCATTGCTTGATGCATCGAAATGTCATGAATTACGTTGGCTTTTGTATGAGGCTATACCATCTAAACCTTGTTGCTTCCCCAGGATTTGTCTTGTCAGTTTTGTTTCTTGCTGAAGTATTGAACTTGGTCTGAATACTTTTGTCATGTTGCTATGGGATGCAATGATGAATTTATTACTTGCTAATCTTGATGTTGGTTTTGTTGTTTTTATGGCAAATGTTTGATTGTTGCTTATATGCTTGCCGCTGGTGAGTTTTGCTGGTTGAAAGCTTTTGATTCAGTTTGCATGATACTTAGAAAAAAAGAGGAGCATACATGTTTCTAACTATGGCTAGCACCCTTTGTTTCCTGCTGCCTGTTATTTTCATACCTGCCTATGCCTTTTTATCGTTCTCATTTGACAACGCTATCTGTAACAAGACTTCTGGGGTTTTAATAAATCTCTGAAGTTATTGAGTGGTATGATTTCTCTGTTGCTGTTTTTATCTTTTTTCTATTGACCCCTCATCTATATTTAGTATGGTTCTCTAGCAAATCAATGTCCAATAAATTACTGTCTTTATATTTTCTGGGCTGTTTGCTTTAGGTTGAGCTTCTTTACATGTATTATGTTTCTATTGATTCAAGATGCTATTTTCAATTATTCAAAACCTTGAGGTAATTTGCTGCTGGAAATTGGAATAGTTCGGGTCAGTATTTATCTAACAAGGGATTTAGCCAGATGCATCGTATACAAAGAGCGAAATATCTTAGGAGAGCGAATTATCTTAGGAGCGATGTAATCCGATTACATCGTCGAAAAGTGACTTTCTATTGATCAATCATTTCCTTTAGAAATAAATGTGGCGCTCCACTCAATATAGCCTTTCTATATAGGTTACAAAATTTGTCATGGTTAAGACCTAAAAGCTTACGTAACTTTTTGTGTCTAATTAATAATGTTTTCTATTAAACTTCTGAGTTTTTGCTAACGATTTCTTTCTATTGTTCTCTTGGGTCTGGTATATGACTAATAAAATTTCTTTTTCTGAAGATAGTATTTTATTCTGGCTTACTCCTAATCTGCATGCATGATGTGTGAAGCTGCATGTAACTCCTCATCTAAAGATACATTTGACACTTGTGCAAGTGCACAACACCACACCTGATAAACCCACTCTGTATATAATAATAGCACAAATCATCAACCTCAAATATATTTAACATACTAAAAATTTAATGGCCCAATTTTTTATTTTTATTTTTCTTATTTGGGATGCTTATTTATAGAATTTTATTAAACCCTCCCGTGGATGAAAATGATTATGTAATAATCATAATTAATATTGGGTGCCCCAACTTTGCCAATGGCCAGCTTGAATATCACGCGGAGGCACATAGATGGGTTTTGACGGTTACAAGTGGTATGTAACAACGAATGAGCAATAGCTCAGTTGGTATGTGCACTTTCCCTCTTGGAGAGAGTGTAGGGTTCGAACCCTAGTAAACCAAGGAGGAAAAATGCTCATAAATTAACGCTTTTGGGGCAAATTCATGAGGGTCCCCAGGATGGAAAGTGCTCACAAATGAGCAAATTTACTTGCTGTTGTGCTACAATGTTATTGCTACAGTATCTCTATTGCTCGAGCTTCCTCGACGCATCTACAACTCGTCTTATATCACAACAGCCTTTATTCAACAAAGCTAGCTCGGGTCTATGTTGAAAATAGTATTTGCCACTGAATCTTTAATAGATTGCCTTAGCATAACCTTTTTTGAGTTTGACAACTATTTATTGATGAGTTTGGCTTGATTTGGCCTCTCGTCACTTGCATCAAGGCCTCATATCGTTTCTATTTATGATGAATAATGTCACGAGTTGACTTTTTCGTCGATGGATTGTGATTTCGAAGAGAATGGACTCTTGAAGGTACGACTCCATGTTTATATTTTGAGGCAATTGGATCGATACAATTGTTTTCGTATTTATGATTGAATTTTTATAGACCTCCTGGTTGTGAGTGGATCTTAGTAGATCCCGTTGAAGGGGCTTTTGTTATCGTTGTTGCGATCATTGTATTGGAAAAATTGAGGATCTTTTATTGTTGATTTTATTCAACAGATTTTATTAAGAAATTAATGGTGGCCGGAGTGGGAGTTGGAGGTTATATGAACATTTCTTGATCGAATATTGGAATATTGGGAGATTGCTTATTTTCTTGAGCATGATTTCTACTAGAATTTGGGAGACCCGCTATTTTCTTATCGATTGAAATTCTCAAGAAGAACACGAAGCACTATTCAAATACTTTTGGACCGATAAATGATAAAGGAATACATTATATTCAGCTTAAAGGTACCTCATTCGTACACCGATATTATCAACTCCAATACCTGAAAGGCCACTACTCCTTTATGTGTCTATTACTGACACTGCAATGGGTGCAGTCTCGGCAGAATTTTGTTGGTGAATCGATCTAGTTGCTTCCATTACTAGATTGGTTGGTTCTGGATGTGCGAGGGCTAGATTGATTTTGTGTGAATATTGAAATGGCTACGAGTATGCTGATTGTATATGCTTCTGTTACGAAGGACCCCTTGACTTCTTTATCTACGCCCTTTATCTACGCCCACAACAATGTCTTACTTCCATGTTTATTCGACTGAGGATAACGTATATCAGCCAAGAAACCTTCAAACAAAGAATTTGATAAGATAATTGAATTAGCGCAAAATAGAGTATCGAAGAAATTAGGTAAATAGTTGCATTTAGATATAGTTTATTGAATGGTGGCAGAAGAACTTTGTTTTGTTTTGTTTTGGCGAGAGATTGCGGGGTGCGGGGGTGGTTGTGCGTGGACAATATCATCATTGCCAGCATAGAAGCAATACAAGAGATTGTTTAGTAATTTAATTTAATTTAATTTTAAATTCCATGGCATCCTAAAATCAAAATCATATATAATTGATTATACAAAAGAAATTATTTGGTGTTACAAATTTAGCACATCCAGACAAAAGAGACAAAAGAGATGAAAAATTGATTACTTTGTGAAGCTCAAAACATTGATCATGAGAGACTCGCACACACAATATATTTGGAGCTCAAAACATTGATCATGAGAGACTCGCACACACTATATATTTGGTAACATACTCACCTTGAGTATTTGATTACTATTCAAAGGACTCAACCCATATCATTTAGCAATTTCAAACTCACATGTAAAGAAAATGAAGCAATTTAAAGTTCAAATAATACCAACAGATCTCAATTGGCTGATCTCAACCATCTCCTTCTTTAATAGCGGTAGTGATGATGCTCACAAGAGATATCTCCTCAAATTACGACACGTGGCGGATGACGTGTCCCGAAGGCTATGGAGGCGGAACAAATGAGTTGCATTATAAGGATTCCTCGGGACTTTGTCTCGAGAAACGTGTCCGGTCTTCCAGGAGACCTCCTGAATACATTTCACCTTCATCTAGAAAACTACCAACAGCTCGTCTCCGAACCTTTGACATGCCGGGCTTCCTCGGCCTCCCGGCTCTTCTCCGAGCCCCTGACGTGCCGAACTTCCTCGGCCTCCCCAATCAACCAAGAGCGCAGATCTCATGCGCCCCGCAACGGCTCCGCGTATATCACCAAGACGAGATATCCGCCTCCCCACGATCCGCGTCCCACGCTGGCGCATCCCTCCATTAATGGGCGTATCCCTCCATTAATGGGCGCATCCCGTCATTAAAGACGAGGATAACACGGGGGCATAACTGACGGCGGATATCTCACACCTACTCGCTCCAAGCGACCCCTATATAAACCCCCCTCTCAGATGACTCAGGGATCTGAATTTTATCTCAATACGCCGCTACTCCGCACCTATTTCTCGGCTCTAATTTGATCGTCGGAGGGTCCTACGGTGGTCACCCACCCCGAGACTTCTTTGCAGGTAGCTCGGCGTCCAACACCAACCCATTGAGACCCACACTCAACAACTCCAAAACCAAATCTCAGCCGTCCAAGACCGCCATCACATGATAGACAGAGGACAGCATCTGAAGGAGACCACGACCTCCATCAGTTGGCGCCTTCTATGGGAACGAAAGACTTTTTTTGTTCCACCATAAAAGTTGATCTTCCGCTCTCGATCCAATGGCGGGCGACGACCGCAACGATCCGAATACGAGCCGCCACAACGGAGACGGGAACGGCTCGCCTCCTCCTCCTAATGCCATCCACACCTTGTCCGTTCGGATAGACAGGCTCACATCGCTGGTAGTTGCCTTCGTCCGCGTTCAAGCGACGAGCCCTACCCACCAGACCGCGGCTCCCCCTCCCCGGGTTAACGACGTCCGCCGAAGGACAGAAGGGCACACTCAAGCACTTGATCTACCTCACCCTCATCACTGCGCCACCGAGCGCCGGCGGGTCGACTTCAACCACCTTGACCCACACGCGGCGATTGATTCCATGGCCCGCTGGGCGCCGGACAACTCCACGCCGCGGTCCCAGGGAAGATTGGGTCGTCGCTCCGATATCCGTCGCGTGTTCTCTCCCCCTGAGGAGGTGTCGGTCAGCTCGCCTGCTTCCAGGAACGACCGACGCCCTCACTCTCGCCGGGACCGCGCGAACAACGAACGCCGAAACTACCCGAGAAGGGCCTCATCCGAGAATTTGAGAAACCTGATAGAGCGAAATCGAAGCCGCGCCTTAGCGCAGACTCGGAGCGGGGGTAGCCACCACTCCGACTGTGCAGAATCCTCGGGATACCACCACCGACTCGAAGCCCTCGAGAAGAAAATCGAGGGTATACGACGAGACGGCCATGCGCCCGGCGAAGGAGCCAGATGTTTTGCCGATTCACTGACGAAGCCCTTTACAGAAAAGCTGCTAGCCAAGCACGTCTCGTCCAGGAACAAACCGCCCAAGGTGGCCCTCTTCGACGGGAAATCCGCCCCGAAGGACCGCCTGGACGCATTTACAGCGGGCATGAGCTTCCAGGATAATTCCGACGCGGCTCAATGCCGAGTTTTCCCCACTAGCCCCATCCGGGCTGGTCGGGACTGGTTCCGAGGACTTACACCACGCTCCATCTTGACTTTCGACGAGCTGGCCTCCTAATTCCTCGGTCACTTCATCGGAAATCGGCGATAGAAGAGAAAGGTCGATTACCTGTTCAGTGTCAAGAGCGGAGACAAAGAATCCTTCAAAGGATATGTCACCCGCTTCTACTGAAAGTCGACCTTAGCACCACCATAAGGTTCTAGAGCCATCAAGCATGCCAAATTTTAATTTTTATTAGGTGCTAAGTTAGACTAACAAGATCTTTACTAGATTATTAAGGTTTTTCCTTTGTAATGTGATGAACTAAAGAGAAGAAAAGAGCATACAACCTTTGTAGTTCGAGTCCTTCTCTTCTAAAACTCAGGGTTGAAGTCCATGCGACTTTACAAGGCTCCTCTTCAAGTTGAACGAACCTCCTTCGTGATCTTCGCGCCAAAGACGATCCACCCGAAGTTTCTCTAGCTCAAGCTAACTCTACACTAAACTCCTTTAGTGTAGGAAACACACCACGCCAAATTGCTAGTTTGGCGTGGGATGATGAAGTAGAGGATGTAAAAGCTCACAAGATTGTGTTCAAGCTTCATGATTCACATCACATATGAGGGTTGAAGCTTGAACTAAGACTTTTGAGAAAGAAGAAGAATCTAGAGAGTAACCATAGGAGTAACTCAAGAAAAATGGCTAAGTGTTGAAATGAGCTAAGAATGAATGACAACTCTTGATCCCTACTCATTCAAGCATGGAATTTTGCAATATAAAATTGCAATCATGCTTGAATAGTGGGTCAAGATGAATAAACAAAAATAAATCCCATGCTTGCAACCATACTCTCATTTTCCACCTCATTTCTATTTTTCTCAAAAATAGAAAATCGAGCCATGCTTCATTTTATATATATATATATATATATATATATATATATATATATATAATGAAGAATAATTAGTGAGCTAATGATATTAGTTAAAATATAATTATATCACATATAATATATATCACATTACTAAATCAACACTTGATTTAATAATCCGGTTAAATCATATATGACCCACTAATATCATTCATCTGTATATCACATTATCAAATCAACACTTGATTCGACAATCTGGTTATATCACATATAACCGAACCGATAACAGATAACTGTCAGATTACAATACGGCATCACATACTCATATTTAATCAGGCCCACGCACATATCAAAATATGTGCCCTACTTCGTTTTGCTCGAACCAAGAAACATCTGTGTGGGACTCTAAAGACTCGTCAATACACCAGCAGTAGGTGATGATCACATCAATCACCTACAAGCCATCAGCGGTACTAGCTGGATGTAACGGCTACCCGGGTATTGAGCGATATGAAGATCAACAAGCAAGCTCATCCATACTCTCCATGAAGCCTATCAGTAACACTACCGTACAGTCCGGCCTCTTTGTCTGATATGTCGCATATCATGTCTAGGGGTGGTAAACGTCAGTCCCTAGTAACGTGATAAATCATGTCGATGTCTGGCCTATAACGGTTTGAGAAACTACTGATAACTCTTATCAGTAAATCTCAGCAGCAGCCCTGGCCAGGAGCTTCCAGTTATAGCCAATAAAGCATATCAAACCCTAATACCGATAAAGACGAAACCCCTCCTATCGCTCATTGCCTCCATGTGACTCGGGACTGTACCCAAAATCCACCTGTTTGTACGACTCCTTTGAGCCGTGGTAGGGAGGAAATCAAAGCACAGTGGGAGCCACATAAGACCCTATGACGATCTCGGGTCTACAAACTAATCTGTACCAGTGTCACCAGAGGACTGCTATCTGACGATAGGTATACTACCACATAGGAGTCCTCGGTGAGTTCTGTTCGGTATACCCATTCTCTAAAGAGCACCTGTGTACAATCTTTGATGTCATACACCAATGGTTGTGAGATCAACCATCGGCCTCTAAGGGACAAGAAACGTACACACTAGTCTACACTGGAATATCGATGCCCTGGTCTCGATATTCTCACTACCAGGAACTGATTAAAGGATGTACTTATGAACCACCCTGGCCCCACTAGTATGATCTCATCATAATCCTGGTAGTCAAGTACATATCCTAAGGGCTTTATCAACATGTGAGAGCAAGACAGTAAAGAATACCAGTCAACATGTTAAGATAAAGAGTAACCAGATAACATACTATCATGTCGAGCAAGAAAGTCATATATATATATATGTGTGTGTGTGTGTGTGTGTGTGTGTGTGTGTGTGTGTCCAAGCATCCACTATAATATACATCACATGTACAATAATGGCCTCTAGGGCATACATATAACTAACAATCTCTCACTTTCACTAAGGCCATGTGTTATAGTATCTCATACCCAACATACCAAAAAGTCTCTCAAATTGTATCTTGGGGAGGGCCTTTGTGAGTGGATCCGCTACGTTGTCCTTCGTGTCAACTCTCCTGACCTCGATCTCCCGGCGATCTACTATCTCCTTGATCAGGTGATACCGCCTCAGAATATGTCTAGATCTCTGATGGGACCTGAGTTCTTTGGCCAAAACCACAGCTCCATTGTTATCACAATACACCGGTATTGGATGCTCAATGGATGGAACCACACCAAGCTCAGCAATGAACTTTTTCATCCAGACAGCTTCTTTGGCAGCATCGTTGGCAGCGATGCATTCAGCCTCCATCGTCGAGTCTGTTACGGTGTCTTGCTTGGAACTCTTCCAACACACTGCCCCTCCGTTGAGGGTAAAGACAAAACCCGAGACCGACTTACTGTCGTCCTTATCACTCTGGAAGCTCGAATCGGTAAAGAACTCCACCTGGAGTTCTCCGTTACCATACACCAAGAACATTTCTTTAGTCCTTCTCAAGTACTTAAGATGTTCTTCACAGATGTCCAGTGGTTTTCCCTAGGATCTGATTTATACCTGCTCACTACACCTAGTAAGTAAGCTACATCTGATCTGGTACATAACATCACATACATGATAGAGCCCACCGCCGAAGCATAGGGTATCCCTTGCATGCGAGCCCTCTCCAAATCAGTCTTGGGAGACATCTCTTTAGAGAGAGTGATTCCTGAACAAGCGGGTACATTACCTCGCTTGGAATCTTCCATACTAAACCTCTTTAGTATGGTGTCTATGTACCTGGATTGGGACAATCCCAACATCCGTTTAGATCTATCTCTATGATCATTATCCCCAGAATGTAGGAGGCATCACCAAGATCTTTCATGGAGAACTTGAGTGACAAGAAGAGCTTGACCGAGTGTAGCATAGGAACATTGTTTCCTATCAAGAGTATGTCATCCGCGTACAATACGAGAAAGACCACCTTACTCTCTGCAGCCTTTTTATATATACAAGGTTCATCTATATTTTTGATGAAGTCAAACTCTTTGATAGCTTCATCAAAACAGATGTTCCAACTCCGCGACGCTTGCTTTAATCCATAAATGGATTTAAGCAGCTTGCACACCTTTCCGCTGCTCCCACTGTCTACGAAGCCATCTGGCTGTTTCATGTACACGCTCTCTTCTAAATCACCATTAAGAAAAGCGGTCTTGACGTCCATCTGCCAGATTGCATAGTCATGGTATACAACAATAGCAAGTAAGATCCTAATGGACTTAAGCATAGCGACAGGAAAAAATGTTTCATCATAGTCGACGCCAGGTCGTTGACAAAAACCTTTTGCTACAAGTCTAGTTTTGAAAGTCTCAACTTTTCCATCTACACTTATCTTCTTTTTGAAGATCCACTTGCTCCCAATGGGTTTTACCCCTTTAGGAGCAACTTCCAAAGTCCATACTTGGTTGGTGTATATGGATTCCATCTCGGATCTCATAGCATCCAGCCATTTCACAGAGTCCCCACTCGTGATGGCCTGCTCGAAACTAGTCGGGTCATCATCTTCCATGATGCAATCCTCACTTCCACCGTCTATGAGAAAACCGTAGTATCTCTCAGGTGGATGAGAAACCCTACTAGATCTGTGGAGTGGCTGGGGTTTGTTGGGTACTATTGGATCCTCCGGTTCCACCAAATCGTCGGCTGTAGTTTGTTCTGCTGGAACTTCTTCCAGTTCTACCCCATTGCCACTAATTTCTCTTTACAAGAAATTTCTTTTCCAAAAAGGTGGCATGTTGAGCAACAAACACCTTTTGTTCCTCACTTTACAAGAAATTTCTTTTCCAAAAAGGTGGCATGTTGAGCAACAAACACCTTTTGTTCTTCACTTTGGTAGAAGATATGCCCTCGCGAATGTTTGGGATATCCTACAAACTTGCACAGAACTGACCTTGCGTCGAGCTTGTCCGGATTTTGCTTTTTGACATAGGCCGGACAACCTTATATCTTAATGAAATTAAGACATGATCTCTTCCCATTCTATATCTCATATGGAGTGATAGGCACAGATTTGGTCGGAACTTTATTCAATAGGTATGCAGCTGTCTCAAGCGCATATCCCCAAAAGGAAATAGCTAACTCAGCAGTACTCATCATAGAGCGCGCCATATCTAATAGGGTGCGATTTCTCTGCTTCGATACACCGTTGTGCTGTGGTGTATACGAAGGAGTAAGCTGAGAGAGAATCACATTCTCTTTTAAATAGTCTCGGAATTCCCCGCTCAAGTATTCACCTTCCCGATCAGATCGTAGGATTTTAATACTTTTGTCCGTCTGTTTTTCAACTTCGCACTTATATTCCTTGAATTTCTCAAAAACTTCAGACTTGTGTTTCAACAAGAACACATGTCCGAATTTTGAGAGATCATCGGTGAATGTAATGAAGTACGAAAAACCATTCCTGGCATGTATAGACATAGGACCGCATACATCACTATGTATCAGTCCCAAGAGTTCAGTAGCTCTTTCTCCATGTCTAGTAAACGGAGTTTTGGTCATCTTGCCTTTGAGACATGACTGGAAAGTTTCATAAGATGAAAATTCGAACGGATTCATATATCCATCTCTATGCAACTTAGTCAGTCTTGTCGCATTGATATGACCTAGTCTACAATGCCACAAGAAGGCTTCGTTCATTTCTGAACTTTTCCTCTTATTTGTGTTCTGTATGTTAAGAACTGTACTTTGATTAAGAACGTATATACCGTTACATAACGTACCAGATGCAATCAATACTTGATTCTGAAAAATGTTCATAACATTATCCTCTGATGTGAGATTATATTCTTCTTTAGTTAGCAAAGAAACCGATATAATGTTGCACATCATCTTTGGTACGTAGTAACAGTCGTTCAGAATCAATGTATTACCAGTTGGTAAAACAATGTGATATCTACCAGCTGCTTTGGCTGCAACAATTGCACCATTCTCTACTACTAAAGACATATCACCCTTTCCCAGTTCTCGACCTGTCTATAGCACATGTAACAAATTACATGTATGGGATCCTGATCCGGTATCCAATACCCAGGACGTAGAGGTAAACAGTTCTTGGTTATGAACACACCCGAAGACAATGCATCAACATGCTTATTCTTCTTTTGGGTGGCGTGGGAATCCGAATATTCCCCTATTCCTTACTCAGACTTATAACAATCATAAGATAGAGCGGAACCTAGCCCAGTATAATAAGTAGGTTCGGTCAATACATTCATATTATTATCTTGATTACGGCATTTCATTGGTCGCTATCAGGAGAGAGAGAAGGATAATCACTTTGCGTGCGCTCTTTGCAAGATCAGATTGGTTATTTTATCTAACCAGGATGGCTCCCACTATTTTTATCAAATCTTCTTTCAAACCTTAAAAGGTAAGATTAGCCGGGATTAATTACACCCTACAGCTTCGCCAATCATTCGGCCAGGCAGGTATCGGTACTCCGAGAGAGGTTCCCCGTGATTTCGCACGGGCCTAATTAAAATAAATCTCGTTTCCCTAGAGGAATAACCCCGTTGACACCTTTCTAGATACCTACTGGATTAGCTAATTGTAAAGTGCAAAATTCTTCCAGGAGTAACTCTTACTCGCAGTGGGTATCGGAATCCAACTATCATATAGAAGGTATGCAATCTCATTGCAAATTTCAACACTTGAAATTCCCGATAATATTTTTACCCCTAACTTCCTATGACCTTAACGAAGGCCAACAAACCATAGGCCGTTAGTCAAGTTCAACATGTTCATTTCTTGATTGAATTAAACCCACCCGCACGACCCTTGATGAAGACCAACAAAGTCGCACGACTACCCTAATCCAATCGCATCACATGCTGGCAGATAAGCACTAATCAGCTACCGCACACTACGCCTTGACGAAGGCCGACAAACGTAGCACGAATACTAAATAGTACTTATCTGAAACGACGGAGGGCTACGCAGATTTTTAAGAAAACCATGAGCGTAACAAACTTGATATCGTTGTAGAATCTAGTAATTTTGAAAGGAGTGTTTTTGAGACTTTTGCTAGTTTCGCTAAAGAGGTCACTCCCGATGAAGGGATCTCGGCTCTTTCCTCATCGAATGAGGTGCTGGATATTCATGAATACTACTATGCAAAGCAAGAACTGGAGAAGCAATCAAAAACAAAACCGAATGGGTTATAGCATTTGCTAGTTTCGCAAAAGAAGTCACTCCCGGTGAAGGGATCTCGGCTCTTTCCTCATCGAATGAGGTGCTGGATATTCAACAAGAAATACCACTATGCAAAGCAAAAACTAGAGCTACCCTTTTTGAAAATTTGATTCTACAACATCTTTTGGTTTCTTTCTTTTCATTAATCTCATTAATGAAGTCCCATCAATTAATGTTTCCTAAACATTACAGAAAAATGAAACGAAAATAGAATGTACGCTTATGCCATCCGCATCCACTGAGTCCCGTCATGCACCGTTAGGTTACTTAACTACCGACAGAGCGGGGGCTGGACTAACACGGGTGCAAAACATAAGCAACATTTATTATATATCATATATATAATATTACATTCGTCTCACGCAGTTATATGATCAACATCACAGAATCAAGCAGCAGAAGCAACATATGAAATATTGGATATACTAGGATGTCCGTGTTTTAAATTTAGCCAATAATGTAAAACACGGATTCCACAGTCGTGATGAATAGCCAAACCCACATTCCTAGACCCCTGCGAGAGCGGCAAGTAACCCTGCCAATTCTAAAGTTAGGAGACCCGGTCTCAACTCCTTGAGATGGTTTCCCACTGGACTCTAGAACCCGGTTACTTGTGCTCCTCGTCTTGGGTCTATCCTAATGCGGAAAAGTAAATAATATACAACAATGATGACATCATCCTCAACCCGGAAGTGCCCCAATAAAAAAATATTACATACAGATTTTACATGAATGAAAATAAAAACCCTCATCTCACATAAAACCCCCCGGCTATTCTTTCACGACGATCGAATAAATCATATCAACAACACATGATATCACATATCATCAACGTACACTGTCACTTCGCCTCGAGTGTGTTCCCACTGTACTTTGATCACTACCCTACCACGGCTCAAAGGAGTCGTGCAAACAGGTAGTGGTTGGGTGCAGTCCCGAAGCACTTGGAGGCAGTGACGGTTAGACAGGATTCGTCTCTCCCGGTATTGGGGGTTGACATCGCGCTGTGTCTAGGAGAGCCATTACACGAGTAGTCCCTGGCCAGGGCAAACGAGATATACTGGTAGGCTTCCAGTGTTATCTCAGGGTGTTTTGGGCTTCGCTCCGGCACGACTTGTACCGCTATTGGGGGACTGACGTTTACCTCCCCCTAGGCCCGCCATGCGATGTATCAGACGAACAGACCGGACTGTACGGAGAATGTCACATTCAGGCTCAGTAGGAGTTCAGATGGGTTTCGCCTCGTCGGTCTTCTTGTCGGCATTACCTGGGGACCGTTACGCACAGCTAGTGCCACTTGCGGTCTGTGGTTAAACCCACTGCCAGCGTAATGTCGAGTCTTTAGAGTCCCACACAGAAAGCTTTTCGCCTTTAGACGAAAGAGTAGAGGTCGCATGGTATTGCGACAGGTCGCATGGTTTTGCGACAGGGTTCGGTCACATCCGTGCACTTGTGCACGTACAGTGTCCGGACAGTTTACACTAGCAGGCTTTGGTTTAAGCCAGATCCTAGTGTACCTTATGGGATTGGATTTATCCAGTTTGCATTCGTGTTCCTCGGAACGCGGATGCGGGTGTGTATGCACAGTTGACAGGGAGACAGAGGCAGTGGATTCTCATTAGGGTTGTTGACAGTTGACCGTTGACTATTGACCTTTTGATCAACCCTAATGAGAATATGATATGAGATTAACAATTATATTAATTAAGTATTATGGTGACATGGTTGTTGACTTTGTTGACTTGTTGACTTTTGTTGACTTATTGACTTTGTTGACCGGTTGACTAGGCTTGACTAGTTGACCATCATGATAACCATAGCTATCATTTCATGGCAAAGACTTTTGCTTGCTTGCTCATTTGTGCAAAATAAGTGCATGAAATGATATGGTTGTGGTTGCTTCAACCATCACATAATACTTGATTGGTATGATGTGTGATGATTGCTTTGGATTATGAGAGGGTGAAAGACAAAAGAGAGCCTCATTCTTTCTTGCTCATTCTCTCTCTTGTTCTTGAGCTCTCCATTTTGCTCTCACCCTCAACCTCTTGCTCCCTCTCTTGACTCTATGGTTCATATCTCTCATGAGTTGAGAATCAAGAACCATAGATAAAATCCCATTCTATTTCTTCTCTACTCATTCTAGTTCACTAGGTTTAGCAAACCAAGTGAACTAGTTTCTTCAAAGAACGAAGAAGGAGCTAAAGGTTGGAGCTTTCAGGTGGATCTATCCTCGGCGTACGGAGACGACGAGAAGAAGCCAATCGGACCACCATCGGAGCTTGAAGACGAAGGAGTTCAAGACAAGCAAGGTATAACCCCCTAACCGAGTAGCTAGAAACTCATAGTTAGGATGTTAGATAGATGTTTAACCAAGATCCGGGTTATAGGTCCATGTTACCACCTCCGTAAAAATCGTTTTTTACCAAATTCCGCATTCCCGAAAGTACCGGGAGAGGTAGCATGGACTTACAGTGGTATCAGAGCCAGGTTAAACTCTATCTAACATGTTAGCAAGTAACTAGAAGATCGATCAACGAAAAAGTCCCGAAACGAACCCCGGAATTTTAAACTTTCTGTCGATTTTAAAAGTGCTGGAAAACTTTTTTGAAAAACACCAAAAATCGACTCAGGCTTTTTTAAAGAAACTGCAAAAATTTGGGCCCATGACTCGATCAAAGCGCCGCGGAAACGCGGCCGAGTTGACTCGGTCATGGGTTTTACTTTTTGCAGATTGCTCATTGGGGTATTTTAGGATTTTTAGAATATATATTTTCTGCCCAGATTTTCCAGAACGAAAATTTTATTTTGGGGTCCCGAAAATCCGTATTTTTGATCGAACTTCTAAAAGACTTAAGCTAACGGGTTTTCTGTAATGAGATATTTGTATTGAACGTCTACTAATCGCTATATGTCGATTAGTGGGGGTTATACAAATCTGTGATCTGTAATGTTGCTGGAATGTGGATATGAATATGTTGGATTGTCGCGGATGAATAGCCGGGGGTTGTGAGACGAGAGTTTTCTTTTCTTTCAATTCATGTAAATTTGTAAATTGATGTAATAATTATTTGTATGGCCGCGCAACCGGGTCGGGGTTGTAGCCGTCATTGTATAATTTCTTTTTACTGTTTTTGCTCCTAGGATAGACCCATGGAGAGGGTGCACAAACTACCGGGTATGCCGAAGTGTCGAGTGGCCTACTCATGGAGATGAGGGAGGTTGCTACGCTTCGGGTACTTGGCGGGTAGTTTGCCGCACCCGTAGGGGTCTTGGGTGGGGTATTTGGCTATTCACCGAGACCGTGTAATCTGTGTTTCGTTACAGGCTCGTACGAATTACAGATTCCTAGTATATCCAATGTATTCATCTGTGATCTGAAATGTTTATCATTGCAGTATATCTATATATGATATTATTTAGGCGTTGCTTATGTTTTACAGCTGCGCTAGCCCAGCCCCCGCTCTGTCGTTAGTTAAGTAACCTAACGGGTAATGACGGGGCCCAGTGGCGAATGCGAATGGCATAAGCGTACGTCATATTTTGGTTGTTTTCTGCAATGGTAGGATTAAATGATGGGACGCATTAAAAGAACTAATGCAAGAATTTCACGCATTAAAAGAACTAATGCAAGAAAATAAACCAAGTAAAAGTCGTTGGAACACTTTCGAAAAACCACTCGGTTCTTTTCAAAACAAACTTTTAAAATGCGGAGTTTGAGCCACTCCATTTAAAAGCTATCTCGTTCTATCGACTAAATCAAGTTCACTACGTTCACGGTTTCGCCAAAACCATTCGTAGCCCTCCGTCGTTTCATATAAATATTCAACAGTATTCAAGCTGTGTTTGTTGGCCTTAGTCAAGGCACAGTGATTGGTAGCTGGTGGATACTCATATGTTGCATAGATAGATGCGTTGGTTTGGGACAGTCGTATTACTTTGTTGGCCATAGTCAAGGGTATATACGGATGGGTTCAAATTAACCTGGATAACGATGGGTAGAACTTGACATGTGACTTATGATTTGTTGGCCTTAGTCAAGGTCATAAGAGCATGGGGCAAAAATCCACATCGGGAGTTTCAAAAGAACTGAAACTTGCTAGCGTTGCATACCATTTGGAGTGTGATGATTCTGGTAGGATTCCTTCAGTTTTATCACGCGATGATATTTGGATCCCGATCCTACTGTGAGTATATGCTACTCCTCGGGAAATTTCTCACTTAACGATCAATGTTATAAACCAAGTAGGTGTCTAGAAAGGTGTTAGCGGGGCTACGCCCACAGGGAAAAGAGGTTATTTAATTAAGGAACTTCGCGAAAGCGTTGGAAAACCTCCCTCGAAGTACCGACACCAGCCTGGCCGAACGGTTAAGCAAGTATTGTACGGTGGGATTGATCCTGACTAATTCTTCCTTTTTTGGTTTTGAGGAGGAATTCGAGAGACAGTGGGAGCCATCCTGTTTAGACAAATTAAAAACCACTCTAAACTTGCAAGAGCATCATGCTGAGTGTTTTCTTTTATCTCTCTTAATTGCAGTGACCCTGTGACCGCACCTAGGTTACATCTAGATAAAAATATGACCGAACCTGACTGTTATGACTGGCAAAGGTCTGTCCAGATGTCCATTGCCCATGACAAGCTGGGACACCTCTTAACTAATCAAATCCCTGCTGTCTCAGGTCCAGTTTCCCCTGTCACGGATGTTCACATCCGCAGGACATCGGAAAAGGATTGTGCGAAAGCCAAGTGCCTCGTGTTAGCCTCAGTTAATGGTGCAAACCAGAGGCAGCACGAGAAGATGGACTCAGTTTCTATCTTCCTCCATAACAAAGTTTTATATGGAGAGCAATCTCGTATCGCAAGATATGAGACCTCGAACGAATTGCTTCAAGCGAGGTTGGCTGTCGGGTCATCTGTAGGGGGCAACGTCCTTACAGAGACTAGCTATTTTAAGCTCACGGACCTGGAGACCACGTTGGAGAATGGGTCAAGTACTGACCTAATTCTACAGTCCCTGCCCTCCGCTTATACCCTGAAAGAAACCAGGGAAGAAGAAGGAAAAGGAAAGGCAAAAGTTTCGGGACTGGATATGATTAAAGAGGGATGTTCCTATTGTAACGGGAATGAACTATGGCAGAGAGATTGCAGGGCTTGTATAGCCAGTAGCCAGAATTCGAAGCATGTTGTGGCTTTGGCTTCGAGTGTGTTTGTAATTGAGAACTGTTTGTCAGTTAACCCTACTTCCTGGGTATTGGATACCGGATCAGGATCTCATATCTGTAATTCGTTACAGGGTCTGAGAAACCGTAGGGTTATCAGGAAAGGTGATATGACTCTCAGGGTTGCTAACGGAATGAGCATGGATGCTGTATCCGTAGGGGAATATCACCTAGGACTGACAACTGGGCAGATATTGATTCTGCGTGACTGTTTATATGTACCAGGTGTGACTTGTAATATCATATCTGTATCCTTACTTTCTAAGGAAGGATATGATTTTGCTTTTGTAAGCGATGTAGTAAACATCCACCTAAATCAAGCATTGATTGGGTCAGGTACATTAAATAACGGTATATACGTATTGAATCAAGCTCAGATATTCAGTGTCCAGAACACACTTAAAAGAAAGTCTCCTGAATTAAATCAGGCTTTCTTATGGCATTGTAGACTGGGTCACATCAATGAGACACGGTTGACTAAGTTACATAAAGAAGGATACTTGGATCCGTTCGAGTACCAGTCTTATGCCACTTGTGAATCTTGTCTCATGGGAAAGATGACAAAGACTCCGTTCACTGGACACGGAGTAAGAGCGAGCGAGCTCTTGGGACTTATACATAGTGACGTGTGTGGTCCAATGTCTACACATGCGCGAAGCGGTTATTCATACTTCATTACTTTCACAGATGATTTCTCTAGGTTTGGACATGTCTTCTTAATGAAGCACAAATCCGAGGCCTTTGAGAAATTTCGAGAATATAAGAATGAAGTAGAAAAACAAACAGGCAAAAGTATCAAGATCCTAAGATCGGATCGAGATGGTGAATACTTGAGTGCCGAGTTTCTGGATTACTTAAAAGAGAATGGAATTCTCTCTCAGCGTACTCCTCCATACACACCACAACAAAATGGTGTATCGGAAAGAAGGAATCGAACCCTATTAGATATGGTTCGTTCCATGATGAGTAAGGCTAAGTTACCGCGATCTTTCTGGGGTTATGCACTGGAAACAGCTGCACATCTCTTGAACCAAGTTCCTACTAAGACAGTGCCTACCACACCATATCAGATGTGGAGTGGGAAGAAACCCTGTCTTAAATCCTTTAAGACATGGGGATGTCCGGCTTTTGTAAAAAAGCAGCATGCGGACAAGCTCGAGGCACGCTCAGTACAGTGCAAGTTTGTGGGATACCCAAAGAACTCCAAGGGGTATCTTTTCTATTACGCAGAGGAGCAAAAAGTCCTTGTTTCTCGTCATGCCCGCTTCTTGGAAACTGAGTTTTTAGAAAGTCAGATAAGTGGGAGCGCAATAGAACTGGAAGAAATTCCAGAACCACAAGCTATTACCGAAACCTTAGTAGAACCAGAAGGTTCAGGGGAACCGGACATTCCTACGCCGCTCCGCAGGAGTAGTAGGCAGTCTCATCCGCCCGAGAGATACTACGGTTTTCTCATAGACGGGGATAGAGAGGATTGCATCATAGATTATGATGAGCCTACTAGCTTCCAGCAAGCCATTCAGAGCGGTGACTCGGTAAAATGGCTGGATGCAATGCGGACCGAGATGGAGTCCATGTACACCAACAAAGTTTGGACTTTGGACTTTGCTCCAGAAGGGGTAAAACCCGTAGGCTGCAAATGGATCTTCAGAAAGAAGATTGGTGTAGATGGGCAGGTTGAAACCTATAAAGCTAGGCTCGTTGCAAAGGGTTTTCGTCAAAGACCTGGTTTGGACTATGACGAGACCTTTTCTCCGGTAGCCATGCTTAAATCCATTCGGATCCTTCTTGCCATTGCTGCCTTCCACGATTATGAAATCTGGCAGATGGACGTAAAGACGGCTTTCCTAAATGGTAATTTGGAAGAGTGTGTCTATATGGATCAGCCAGAGGGATTCATTCAGAGTGGGAGCAGCGGTAAAGTGTGCAAGTTGCTCAAGTCCATCTATGGACTTAAGCAGGCATCGCGGAGTTGGAACATCTGCTTTGATGATACTATCAAAGAATTCGACTTTGTCAAAAACCCAGATGAACCATGCATTTACAGTAAGATTGTAGGGAGAAATGTGGTATTCCTCGTCTTGTACGTCGATGACATTCTCCTAATAGGAAATGACATTCCTATGCTACAGTCAGTCAAAGGATTCTTGTCACAGAGGTTCTCCATGAAGGACCTGGGCGATGCCAACTACATTCTGGGGATCCAGATCTATCGTGATAGATCTAAAAGGATGTTGGGACTTTCACAGTCAAGGTACATCGACACCATACTGAAACGATTCAGTATGGAAGATTCCAAGCGCGGTAATCTACCGGCTTGTCACGGAATCACCCTCTCCAAAGAGATGTCTCCCAAGACTGATTTGGAAAGGGCTCGCATGTCATCAATACCCTACGCATCTGCGGTAGGCTCTATTATGTATGCGATGTTATGTACCAGACCAGATGTAGCATACGCATTGAGCGTTGTAAGCCGGTATCAGTCGAACCCAGGGGAGAAACACTGGATAGCAGTAAAGAACATTCTCAAGTACCTGAGGAGGACTAAGGAGATGTTCTTGGTGTATGGCGGAAAGGACCTCCAGATTGAGGCCTTTGCTGACTCCAGCTTCCAGAGTGACAAGGATGACTCCAAGTCCATGTCGGGTTATGTCTTTACCCTCAATGGAGGGGCGGTTTGCTGGAAGAGTTCCAAGCAGGAAACCGTTGCTGACTCAACCATGGAAGCGGAGTACATAGCTGCTTGCGATGCCGCAAAGGAAGCTGTCTGGATGAAGAAGTTCCTCACGGAACTTCAGGTGGTTCCTACCAGTGTTGATCCAATACCGCTGTATTGTGACAACAACGGCACTATAGCTTTAGCGAAGGAACCCAGGTCCCATCAGAAGTCCAGGCACATTTTGAGGCGGTTCCACCTGATCAGGGAGATCATTGATCGCCAGGAGATCGAGGTAAAGAGAGTAAATTCAGAAGATAACACTGCAGATCCATTCACCAAGGCCCTACCTCAGACTCAGTTAGAGCGGCTGATCGAGATGATAGGTCTTCGATACGCCAGTACATGGCCTTAGTGCAAGTGGGAGATTGTTAGTGTATATGCCCTAGAGGCCATTACTGTATCATACTAGTTTGTATATTACTTAATGGAAACTTGGGATATTCACCTTGTATATACAATCTTGCTCAAAATAGTAGTATGCTACTTGGTTTGTTTCTACTTCAATGTGTACATGTGTTTATCTTTGTATATCGCCTATACACATTAGTGGAGCCCTTAGGATCTTTGCTTGATTACCAGCGATGTGATGGCCGTCACACTAGTGGGGCTGGGTAATCCATAAGCACATCCTTATGCAGGTCCCTGGTCGCAGGACTATCGAGACAGGGCATCGATACTCCGGAGTAGACCAGCGCATGCGCTTCTCATCCCAGTGTGGGAGACGGTCTGTCCCACAGCCGTCAGTATGTCGTACTTGAGATAGTATGCGGGTGCTCGTTAGGTTACGGGTACACTGGACAGGACTCGTCGGGAACTGACTAGTTGGTATTATGCCTATCGTCAGTTGTCAGTTCCCAGGTGACATGAGTACAGCTTAGTCCGCTGACTTGACACTGTCACTTCGCCTCGAGTGTCTTCCCACTGTACTTTGATCACTACCCTACCACGGCTCAAAGGAGTCGTGCAAACAGGTAGTGGTTGGGTGCAGTCCCGAAGCACTTGGAGGCAGTGACGGTTAGACAGGATTCATCTCTCCCGGTATTGGGGGTTGACATCGCGCTGTGTCTAGGAGAGCCATTACACGAGTAGTCCCTGGCCAGGGCAAACGAGATATACTGGTAGGCTTCCAGTGTTATCTCAGGATGTTTTGGGCTTCGCTCCGGCACGACTTGTACCGCTATTGGGGGACTGACGTTTACCGCCCCCTAGGCCCGCCATGCGATGTATCAGACGAACAGACCGGATTGTACGGAGAATGTCACATTCAGACTCAGTAGGAGTTCAGATGGGTTTCGCCTCGTCGGTCTTCTTGTCGGCATTACCTGGGGACCGTTACGCACAGCTAGTGCCGCTTGCGGTCTGTGGTTAAACCCACTGCCAGCGTAATGTCGAGTCTTTAGAGTCCCACACAGAAAGCTTTTCGCCTTTAGACGAAAGAGTAGAGGTCGCATGGTATTGCGACAGGTCGCATGGTTTTGCGACAGGGTTCGGTCACATCCGTGCACTTGTGCACGTACAGTGTCCGGACAGTTTACACTAGCAGGCTTTGGTTTAAGCCAGATCCTAGTGTACCTTATGGGATTGGATTTATCCAGTTTGCATTCGTGTTCCTCGGAACGCGGATGCGGGTGTGTATGCACAGTTGACAGGAAGACAGAGGCAGTGGATTCTCATTAGGGTTGTTGACAGTTGACCGTTGACTATTGACCTTTTGATCAACGCTAATGAAAATATGATATGAGATTAACAATTATATTAATTAAGTATTATGGTGACATGGTTGTTGACTTTGTTGACTTGTTGACTTATTGACTTTGTTGACCGGTTGACTAGGCTTGACTAGTTGACCATCATGATAACCATAGCTATCATTTCATGGCAAAGACTTTTGCTTGCTTGCTCATTTGTGCAAAATAAGTGCATGAAATGATATGGTTGTGGTTGCTTCAACCATCACATAACACTTGATTGGTATGATGTGTGATGATTGCTTTGGATTATGAGAGGGTGAAAGACAAAAGAGAGCCTCATTCTTTCTTGCTCATTCTCTCTCTTGTTCTTGAGCTCTCCATTTTGCTCTCACCCTCAACCTCTTGCTCCCTCTCTTGACTCTATGGTTCATATCTCTCATGAGTTGAGAATCAAGAACCATAGATAAAATCCCATTCTATTTCTTCTCTACTCATTCTAGTTCACTAGGTTTAGCAAACCAAGTGAACTAGTTTCTTCAAAGAACGAAGAAGGAGCTAAAGGTTGGAGCTTTCAGGTGGATCTATCTTCGGCGTACGGAGACGACGAGAAGAAGCCAATCGGACCACCATCGGAGCTTGAAGACGAAGGAGTTCAAGACAAGCAAGGTATAACCCCCTAACCGAGTAGCTAGAAACTCATAGTTAGGATGTTAGATAGATGTTTAACCAAGATCCGGGTTATAGGTCCATGTTACCACCTCCGTAAAAATCGTTTTTTACCAAATTCCGCATTCCCGAAAGTACCGGGAGAGGTAGCATGGACTTACAGATACCACACATATTACACTTACTATCGCAGAAAAAAACAGAAAACTACAATAATTAGAACCCACAATTTCCTTAGACATCATAAACCCGGAATATCTCATATTCCGGATTTCATGCCGAACTTATAAAACTTGCATTTTAGTCTTAAATTGAAAACTCTTTTCAATTGGTTGTCGGATAATTCAACAAGATTCCCGACTTAGTGATCGCGTACAATACGCAATTGCGACGGAGTTTTGATCTGAATCAAAACTTCGTGGCAATCGATCAATTGAGACTAAACGGCTAGCTTTACAATATTCTAACTAGTTTTCATAAGACTAATTAATCCGGATTCTAATAATTGTATCACACACATCACAAAGCTTGTAAAGTAACCGCGATATTAGAATTCCGCACGCAATTAGCAAACTTAACCAATTTTCCAAGACATGAAAAATCCAGTGAGCTAAAGTTCCAAAACCGATTGTTTTAAGCCAATCCGGGAGTCGAAACGAACTCGAAACCCGCCCGAATCTTCGCGGGGGAGAAGATCCCAAAATTAACTATCGAATAGGAGGACTAGAGGGGGTACCCCACCCCCGAGGCCACAATGAGGTGGCCAAGGGGTGAGGCAGACCCGAAACTGCCCAAGGTGGGACAGTTTTGGGTCCCCACCGCCAAGACCACCTTGTGGTGATCTCGGGGAGTGGGCCCAGCCGTTCGGTCCCCCCCGGAGTGTCCCCGGGATGCGCACGCTCCACCCCGTGGCTTTTCGGTTCAAACCGTGAGCCCGCGGGATGTGCAAACAACTCAAAACATCAATTTCGAAACTGTTTTTATCGGCAGTTTTTGCGCGACAAAAACGGCAGATTTCTAACATCGCTACAAGTTACCCTAATGTTCTAGCTTGACTCTGATACCATGAAAGTCTACCTTAACACCACCATGAGGTTCTAGAGGTGTCAAGCATGCCACATTTTAATTTTTATTAGGTGCTAAGTTAGACTAACAAGATCATTATTAGATTATTTGGGTTTGCCTTTGTAATGTGATTAAACCAAGAGAAGAAAATAGCATACAACCTTTGTAGTTCGAGTCCTTCTCTTCTAAAGCTCCGGATTGAAGTCCATGAGACTCTACAAGGCTCCTCTTCGAGTTGAACGAACCTCCTTCGTGATCTTCGTGCCAAAGACGATCCATCCGAAGTTCCTCTAGCTCAAGCTAACTCTACATTAAACTCGTTTAGTGTAGAAAACACACCACACCAAATTGCTAGTTTGGTGTGGGATGGTGAAATAGGGGATGTAAAAGCTCACAAGATTGTGTTCAAGCTTCATGATTCACATCACATGTGAGGGTTGAAGCTTGAACTAAGACTTTGAGGAAGAAGAAAAAGCTAGAGAGCAACCATGGGAACAACTCAAGAAAAATGGCTAAGTGTTGAAATGAGCTAAGAATGAATGGCAACTCTTGACCCCCACTTATTCAAGCATGGAATTTTGCAATATAAAATTGCAACCATACTTGAATAGTGTGTCAAGATGAATAAACAAAAATAAATCCCATGCTTCATTATTATATATATATATATATATTAATATATATATATATATAATGAAGAATAATTAGTGAGCTAATGATATTAGTTAAGATATAATTATATCGCATATAATATATATCACATTATTAAATCAACACTTGATTTAATAATCCGGTTATATCACATATGACCGACTAATATCATTCATCTATATATCACATTATCAAATCAACACTTGATTCGACAATCTGGTTATATCACATATAACCGAACCGATAACAGATAACTGTCAGATTACAATATGGTATCACATACTCATATTTAATCAGGCCCACGCACATATCAACATATGTGCCCTATTTCGTTTCGCACGAACCAAGAAACTTCTGTATGGGACTCTAAAGACTCGTCAATACGCCAGCAGTAGGTGATGATCACATCAATCACCTACAAGCCGTCAGCGGTACTAGCTGGACGTAACAGCTACCCGGGTATTGAGCGATATGAAGATCAACAAGCATGCTCATCCATACTCTCCATGAAGCCTATCAGTAACACTACCGTACAGTCCGGTCTCTTTGTCTGATATATCGCATATCATGTCTAGGGGGTGGTAAACGTCAGTCCCCAGTAACGTGATAAGTCATGCCGATGTCTGGCCTATAACGGTTTGAGAAACTACTGATAACTCTTATCAATAAATCTCAGCAGCAGCCCTGGCCAGGGACTTCCAGTTATAGCCAATCGAGCATAGCGCAACATCAAACCCCAATACCGGGAGAGACGAAACCCCTCCTATCGCTCATTACCTCCATGTGACTCGGGACTGTACCCAAAATCCACCTGTTTGCACGACTCCTTTGAGCCGTGTTAGGGAGGAAATCAAAGCATAATGGAGCCACACAAGACTCTATGACGATCTCAGGTCTACAGACTAACCTGTACCAGTGTCACCAGAGGACTGCTATCTGACGATAGGTATACTACCACATAGGAGTCCTCGGAGTCCTGTTCGGTGTACCCATTCTCTAATGAGCACCTGTGTACAATCTTTGATGTCGCACACCAATAATTGTGGGATCAACCATCGCCCTCTAAGGGACAAGAAACGTACACACTAGCCTACACTGGAATATCGATGTCCTGGTCTCGATATTCCCACGACTAGGAACTGATTAAAGGATGCACTTGTGGACCACCCTGGCCCCACTAGTATGATCTCATCATAATCCTGGTAGTCAAGTACATATCCTAAGGGCTTTATCAACATGTGAGAGCAAGACAGTAAACAATACCAGTCAACATGTTAAGATAAAAAGTAACCAGACAGCAGACTATCATATCGAGCAAGAAAGTCATATATGTGTGTGTGTGTGTGTATGTCCAAGCATCCACTATAATATACATCACATGTACAATAATGGCCTCTAGGGCGTACATATAACTAACATCTACAACGCGCTTCTCGAGGTCCCTGAGCACCGCGATGAAACGGTCATCATCGCGCTGAGGTCGGGTCTTAGGCACAAAGAGTAGCTCCGCTATTTTGTATTAGCGCAACCTAAGACCATGGCCGAAGTGAAAGCCTGGACCGAGCGAGAAATCCAGCTTGAGTCCGAGGTGAACTCAAACATGCCCCAGGCAGACCAGCCAGACAGAAAGAAAAGGGACCGGGAGGAGAAAAAGAAAGCCAATCGTCCGAAGCCTTACTCCCCGAGGTTTCAGGAGTACACCCCCCTAAACATCTCCCAGACCGAGCTGCTGGAGGAAGCTAAGGGGGAGAGGTTCTTCAAGCTCCCGCCAGTAACCCAAAGGGCGGGCAAGCATCTCCGAGGCCCGTACCGCGCCTTCCACAGGTCGCAGGGCCACCCGACCGAAAACTGCAAACTCCTCCGTGACTACATCGAGGAGTTGATCCACTCCGGCCACCTGGCGAAGTACTTGCGGGACAAGCGGCAGGCAGAACGGGAGAAAGAGAACCAGCCCCCTCCCGGGGAGTTAACGATCGGCCACATCATGGTCGTTGCCTCGGATCAAACCCGAGAAAGCAGGGGAGACCGCCGCATCCTCCCAGTCGAGGGTACGCACGGCATGCAATACAAGAGGCAAAAAAAGGACGAGCCGAGCATTTTCACCAATGAAGACCTCCACAGCATATCGTTCCCTCACAATGACCCTCCCGTAATAACGGCCAGAGTCCACCGTTACGAGGTCCAGAGGATTTTGGTCGACTCAGGGAGCTCGGCGGATATCCTGTTCCACGACTGCTTCCAGCGTATGGGGTTAGTACCATCCGACCTTTGACCTACCTCCCATATCCTCTCGGGCTTCACCAATCACTCCGTCCCTGCCGAGGGATTGGTCACCCTCCTACTCAATATTGGGGAAGCGGGCCATACACGGACCGTACCTATGGATTTCTTCGTCGCCAAGGTCCCTTCATCCTACAACATTCTCCTAGGACGTCCGACCTTAAACGCTCTTTGAGTCCAGATCTCAACTTATCACCTTGCGATAAAGCTTCCTTTAGATCAAAGGGGAATAGGCCGGGCCTACGGAGACCAGCAAACCGCTAGGATTTGCCTCGCCTCGACGTCCACCGCCGGAGATCAAAGCGACGATTTTGAGGACATACCTGACTTCCAAGGGTCTTTATGTTAGTTATGTATATGCCCTAGAGGCCATTGTTGTACATATGATGTATATTATGATGGATGCTTGGATATATACAGAGAGGACTTTCTTGCTCGTCATGATAGTATGCTATTTGGTTTCACTTTATCTTAACATGTTGACTTGTATTGGTTTACTGTCTTTCTCTCACTCACATGTTGATAAAGCCCTTAGGATCTGTACTCGACTACTGGGATTATGATGAGATCATACTAGTGGGGCCACGGTAGTCGATGAGTACATCCTATAAATGTTCCTAGTCGAGGGTATATCGAGACAGGGCATCGATACACCAGAGTAGACTAGCGTATACACATCTTGACCCATATGATGGGCGATGGATGATCCCATATCCATTGGTGTTTGACATCAAGGATGGTGTACGGGTGCTCAGTGAAGACTGGGTACACTGGACGAACTCGCCGAGAACTCCCAGATGGTGATATACCACACGTTAGATGGCAGTTCTTCGGTGACACTGGTACAGGGTAGTCTGTAGACCCGAGATCGTCATAGAGTCTTGTGTGATTCCCACTGTGTTTTGATTTCCACCTTACCACGTCCAAGAGGGCGTGCAAAACGGTGGCTTTTGGGTACAGTCCCGAATCGCATGGAGGCAATGAGCGATAGGAGGGGATTCGTCTCTCCCGGTATAGGGAGTTGATGTTGTGCTGTGTTCGATTGGCTATAACTGGAAGTTCCTGGCCAGGGCTGATATAGAGATATACTGGTAAGTGTTATTAGTAGTTTCTCGACCTGTTATGAGCCTCACATCGACACGACTTATCGGTTACTGGGGTCTGACGTATACCACCCCTAGACTTGATATGCGACATATCAGACGAACAGACTGGACTGTACGGGAGTGTTACTGATTGGATTCACAGGAGAATGGACAGGCTAGCTTGTTGATCTTCTGATCGCTCAATACCTGGGTGTCTGTTACGTTTAGCTGACCGCTTGCAGCTTGTGGGTGTTTGATATGATCAGCACCTGCTACCGGCGTATTGACGATTCTTTAGAGTCCTACACAGAGGTTTCTTGGCTCAGGCAAAACGGAGTAGAGGCACATATGTGATATGTGCAGGACCGAGGATAATGCGATATGAGATACCGTATTATATTCTCGCAATATTTGGATATGAATTGGGACATCGGATCAAGTGTTGATTCGATGAATCGGTACATGATTTATTAGTCGGTTATATTCGATATAGCCGGATCGTTGGATCAAGTGTTGATTCTATGATTTAATGTATAATGATATATATGATATATTGTATTACATTATCTAATATTGGCTCGCTTTATTATTTCATTTTCTCACCGGATTAATACATTGATATATATGCGATATATGTTAAATATATTATTTTCTTTTGTTGCAAATATATAATATATATGTGATATATATTATTGTGACATAATATGATTTATTATAAAACATGTTTAAGGATGATAAAAAGGGATTAGGGTTTGATTAGGGTTAGCTTCTTCTTGTTCATTCTAGAAGGATTCTATTTTGTCTTGGTTAAGATATTATGGTTGATACTTATCCTTAACCTAACTAAACCCTAACTCTAGTTTATTCTCTACAACTTTTATCCTATCATTCTTAACCATGGTTAGATAATCAATCATATACACTTGAATACTATTCATCACAAAAGGATTATTCTTTCATTCTTCATCTTCTTCTCTCTTGAGTTTTGAGAGAGAGCTCACTAGTTAATCCTTTTTATGATGATTTATTGTGAGAAAGTGAATTAAAAAGAAAGCATAAATACTACTCCATCATCCTCATCTAATCTAGCCCATTAGATTAGGGTGTTCATCTCTTTAGAGTGAGAAAGCTTGGGTTATAGCAACTTCGACGTAGATCATCGGAGAATCGGAACACTTCAAGCTAGCATGGATCGTTCGAGTCGTGGAGCCTCTCTTGAGTCCGGGAGATCGTGGATCGCGGCGAAGGGACTTCTACTCGGAGCTTGTGAAGCGAAGGAGCGGACTACAAAGGTTGTAATCCCTCACACTTAGCTTTAAAGATATCATCTTGCATGCTTAACCCTAATAATCTAGCAAAGATCCCGTCTTTGGGTTGTTCGGCACATGTAAAATTTTATTCGGGCATGTTTGATGCTTTATGAACCTTCACAAGTGTGCCTAGGAACCTAACACTTTAGATACATGCGACGACCAAATGGAAGTCAGAGGTTCCCCAGTAGAAGCATTAACGGAAGTACCACTCGAAGAAGGGGTCAACGACCGAACAGTCCAGATCGGCTCTCTCCTGACTGGGGATCGCCGTGAAGAACTGATCCGGTTCCTCCGAGATAATTCGGACGTTTTCGCTTGGGCGCCGGCGGAAATGTCCGGAATTGACCCTAGAGTGATCTCCCACAAGATCGGGGTCGATCCGAAAGCAAAGCCTGTCCGACAAAAGAAAAGAAGCTTTGCACCGGCAAAGCAAAAGGCGATAAAAGACGAATTGGATCGACTGTTCGCCGCTAACTTTATCGGGAACCTGGACTACTCTGATTGGCCGGTAAACGTAGTCATGGTCAAGAAGGCGAACAGGAAATGGCGCATGTGCGTCGATTTCACGGACTTAAACAAGGCCTACCCCAAAGATAACTATCCCCTCTCTCGGATAGACCAGCTTGTAGACAGCTCGACCGGCCATGAACTATTGAGCTTCATGGATGCCTTCTTGGGTTACAATCAGATCAGGATGAACCCGGCCGATGAAAAGCTTACCACCTTCACAACTGACCGGGGGATATACTTCTACAAAGTGATGCCCTTCGGACTTAAGAACGCCGGGGCCACATATCAGCGACTGGTCAATAAACCGTTCAAACCTCTGATCGGCAGAAACATGGAAGTCTATGTCGACAACATGCTCGTAAAGTCCATCTCATCAGTGGGGCACACCAAAGACCTCGGGGAGACATTCAAGGTCCTGCGCAAATATAAAATGAAGCTGAATCCAACTAAGTGCGCGGTCAGAGTCACCAGCGGGAAGTTCCTCGGGTTCATGGTAACCCACCGACGAATCGAAGCAAATCTTGAGAAGATCAACGCCATCCTCAACATGGCAACGCCCAAGAGCAATGTCGAGATCATGTGGCTCACGGGAAGGGTCGCTTTATGTCCAGGTCCGGAGAGAGTGCTGATTGATCAAAGAATTTGTTACCGCAATCAAGAACGACGTCGCTTGGTAGCTAGCCGGTGAGTACGGGTCGGTCCACAGGGATGTTGTGTATTCTCAATTCGTTCTAACGAGTTAATTCCGATTGGTGTCGGATTGATTAAATCTAAAAACTAAAGTTGATCTAGACTAGGACTAGAATCTTGCTAGGGTTAGGTTTAGGTTAAGTTTGGAAAGTCAATATTCCTCACCGCTTTCTATACCCTAATTAAGATCTATGAGGTGTTATGGTAATAATTAATAAAGTGGATTAGTACCATCAGGAAGAAACGATGTTTCTTCCTCTAGGTTCTTGTCCTTCCTTTCTTAATTCTTACCCTAACCTTTATGGAAAACATACGCAACCGGTCTTTTATACTACGATATCACCGCTACCTCGTGGGATAGGATGCCGTAGAGAGCGGTGTGTGCATGTATGCATGGAGTCCTATAAAAACGTATGATGGACAAGAAAGGGGTGAGAGATTTTCATCTCTCAAGCCTTCCCCAAATCTAACCCTAACAAGCGAGGAGACTACTCACTCATTAGGGAATTGATTAACATGTTCTAACTAGGGCAGAGAATAAAATCTAAATTAGGGCAGAAAGAAAAATTATACTAGGACGGATAATAAAATTAACTAGGGCAAGAATAGAAAACTTACTCTAATTTGATGCACTCTTCATACTTTACAAGAATTGAAATTCTGAATTTAGATAGATACAATGAGGCACAAGAAGAGGCATACCTCAAAAAGAGGTTTAGGGCTTCTATTTATAGATCATAGAAACCCTAGGGTTACAATCGATTCACGTCTGTATTTACAATTTTACCCCCTAAGAAAAACCTAGTCAACGCACCGCCAGCCGCCACAACTTTTTCCACCAATACGGGCTTAGCACGGCCGCGGAACCGCGGCCAAGTGCCATATTTGGCCGCGGATCCGCGGCCATGTTAGGGGCTTCTTGGCTCAATTTTTCTGGTCTTCTGCCTGTTGCTATTTTCTCCTATTTTCCTTAGTTGGTTCTTCAGAATGTCTTCTAGTTCTTTTCTAGATCTCCACAGTGCATAATGTCGTGGACTTTTACCGTTGCTTCGTGTCGAAGTCTTGAACCTTGTGTTGCCTTTGTGCTTTGTGAACTTGTTCATTGATCTTCAATGTCCCTCAAAATGTAGGCACGATCAAGATTCCACCATTTATCGGTCGTAGTCTCACTTTGCATCATCTTTTTCATCAATTTCACTGTTTTTGTTCCGAGAACATGTAACCTGCAACTATGTAGCAGACATGGATCAAAAGCACCTGTTTATTTGTAAAATGAATAAGAATGGGGAATATAATAATGCAAAATTATGATATGAACAAATACCCCCAAACTAATCTTTTGCTCGTTCTCGAGCAAACCTTATTTTATTCTTGAAAAAGACCTAGCCTCACTTTCGCAGGGAAACGCGATTGCACTGAGCTCGTGCAACAAGCCGTTAAACCTCTAGGTGTCCCTAGTAGGAGGAGTGTTGTCTCCTGAGGGTTTTCAGCGGATACTACCCACAAAATCCTATCAATCGGCCTATTGACTTTTATTCTCCAATTAGGTTTTCCAACAAGGAATTCTATTATCTTTGACTCATAAATTATCCACCCGTATTTTTCACGCTTTCTTATCATTTAACTTAAGATCATATATATTCTTGTGAATTTACTTAGCTTTTGGCATCTTTTAAGTTTTCCTTCTAGGGTTCTATCTCAACTTAGGAATTTTTATCATCTCTATTAAAAATATAAGTCCTGTTCTTCATTCCTATCTCTCATCTAAACCCCAATCACATACCCCTACGTGTGTGTATATATCACCCCTACACTTGGAAATTCAAATCAAGCTATCATACTCTTGTCCATCGTCCAAAGTACTTTTCAATTGGTGAATTTTTAGATGAAATTGCTCACACATTCTTCATACGACCGTTAATACTTCTTGAGGTACCAACGACCGATTACAAAATGTGTTTGCACATTAAGACGTAATTCCTAGTCTTGTAATACCTAAGGCTTTAACAGTGACTCCCAAACCAGTTGGTCTAAGGCACTAGGTGATAAAGCACCCTCGCTAAATATTTTTTCTATTAATGCTGCCTTAAGTAATTACAAAAACCAGTGTTCATTTTTTTTTCTCTCTTTATTCACATTTATATTTTTATTTTATTTCCCTTTATACTAAGGACTTTAGACAAGAGCATTTCAAGGTCTCTTCTACTATTCCAAGTTTCAAGGTTCGTGTTTGTGCAATTTGTAGGGTATATATTTTCAGAATTTAGACTTAAGCTTAGGAATTATTTTTCAAACTTATACTTTAAAAAAGATATCAATACATTTCCCTTGTTTTAACTTAGCCCAAGAAGTCAACTCGAAATTTGCCTATTTCTAAATAAACTACAAAGACATATACTTTATACCGTTAAATTTTAAGAAAGGTTATTTTTAGGGTTTTTAATTTACTAAGTCTAAGGTCTAGTTGTTCCTACCTAGTTAACCGTCTTGTTAAACTTAAGTCAATTATGGCCAAAATTGAATGTTTTAATTTTTAAAATTTTTAAAAATTTTCAATTTTTATGGGTTTTAAAATAAGTATGCAAATGCAAAAATATACATATGAATGCGAAGGAAGAAAGCTTACCGAGCACACCCCCAAACTTAATCTTGACAGTGTCCTCACTGTCATGCCACACCAAGAGGGTCAAAATTGTCGGCGCTCCCCTGTTTATTTATTTACAATTTCTTTTTTATTGTTAAAAGAAAAACAAAATATATATACAACAAGCCCTCCCAAACTTAAGTGAAACAGTGTTTCCACTGTTTTAAACGTTAAAGTTCAGAGTTAGGGAGGAGAAAAATCAAACTATACAAGGCCTTACACAATGGTTAGCACCAACCATTCAAAAATTCTATCGTTATAATGGTAGGGTTGGTGAAAGAATGGAGTGTAGAAAAAGGAGTTGAGAAACACACGGGACCGTATGGGAAGAAGGGTGGAATATGGTCTCGGTATATTCGGAGAAGAATGGCGGAAGAGAGAAAGAAGTGTAGTACGAACTTGAGGGTGTAAATCGAGTGAATAAATTAGCACAAATTGTGATGACCGATGTGTTAAAAGCGATTGTGCTAATTTATCAACCCGTCAAGAAATGGGGTCAAATCCCTCAAGATTCGCAAGAAAACATGGGTACATTGAACTTGGTAAACCATCCATTGGAAGCGGAAACGCGACGGATTCTTGCGCGGTCGAAGCGATGGAAAGGATGAAGGAGAGTGATTTAGGGATAGTCTTATTCTCACCAAAGTAAATTGTCTCGAACTCGAAGGATTCCATCAATGGTTCGAAATGACTGTAAGCAACCGAGTCTGATGGTTCAACTAACTCATCTGAAAATTCAAAGGACTCAAACTCGGGCGGCGAGCCTTCAAAATCGTCCGAAAAAGTGAAGCACTCGTAATCGTTATTTGCTGTGAGAACTGTGTTAGATTCAAAGAGGAACGCACTAGTGGCGTCCAAACTACTGTGATCGAACAGAAATTTTTCAAGCTCACAGTCCTCCTGCGTGATCTTTTGCGTGGTCGGAATGATGGAAAGGAGGGAGGGTGATTTAGGAAGTATAACAGTTAAAGGTGCAGGAGGATGAATTGGAAAATCCGACACATCAAACAAAACTGGTTCATCCTCAATACTCTCCTCAATACTATCCTCATAATTCTCCTTAAAAGTTATCTCATCCATGCAATTATCATCAAAATCAAGACGCATATGAAGTTCGGGAGAAACATTTAATGACTCGGGATGATGAATTGGAGATAAAATTTCAGTCAAATCTACGGGTTCATCATCCAAAATATTCCCGGCGTCAATATCCTCAATCAAGTGAAAATCAATTTTTTCGGACACCTCATCAAAAGCATGGATATTTATCAATTCAGGTTCTAGATTGGAGGTGTAAAGTTCGAAAGAATTAGGTTTGGGTTCACTCGAAAAGGGCTTTTCACAATCAGGTAAATCAAACACTACAAAGTCGCACAACTCATTACACATTTTATTTTTAACTGGTGAATCATTTGGGACACTTGTTTGAAAACCGGAGTTGTGGGATTCAATTGGTGAATGGTAGGTTTGATTTGGAAGTGTGTAGAACTCACTCTCACCACTCAAATTCTCACTCTGTCCAACCGCCTCATCATACATTGGAATTTTTGGAGCTAGTTTGAAACTAACTACCGAGTCACTAGGTTGTATAAGGACGGCCATGGACGCATCCACATTCATCATCATTTGGTTTGTCGCTACCATATAAGCTTCCAACGACTGTTCCAGACTAGACATGGATTGTGAAGGGGTTTCAGTAAAAAATTCAAAATTGTTTGGATAAGTGAAACTCCCAAATGGTTGTGTAGAAGCAATGTCTAGGGAAGGTGCGGAAGTCGGGTAGGATTGGTAGGAATTGAATGGTTGGACAGGAGTAGGATCAACATTTGGATAAAAAGGTGAATGGACTTGTTGATCCCAAGAACTGGAAGTGTTGAAAGGAGTGAAAGATCGGTTACGAGATTGTTCAATATGTTCAGCTATAAACATGGGTTTCGGAGTTACAACAGGACTTGAAAAAGGAGTATCAACGTAAGAAGGTGGTGAAGGTTGACACGGTTGATACACAGTGGATTGCGGAGTTCAACTGTTTCTCCTAGACGCTTCTATTCGATCTTTCAAAGAAATTTTAGGCATGAAGGGGTCGTCCGTAATTCGACCAAAACAATTCGCGTAGGAAGCAAAGTTTGGTTCAGGGTACCAAAGTTCTGCAAGAGTTTTATGAGGTGGGGTACCCATGATGTAAGAAAAGAGAAAAAGAATGTGGGGTGCACGGATTTCTTAGCGACAAGTTGCAAGTTTTTGTAATTTTTTTTTCTTTTTGTGTTTCTTTTTATGGAGCTTTTTGCAAAAAGATTTTCAATAAAAGGCTCAGACACACGTTCAATCAATCACAAATGCACATTCAGGCCTAGATCTAGGGTCACCTAGGTCAGCTAGACAGCTCCTAACTGTTCCAAAGGGCAAGAAGTAAGACCCCAAACCGCCTCTTTACGCCAATTGTGGCCAGATAAGTGCCAGGTAAGTGGGAGGTTCTCCACTACGTAAATAGTGGGCCTAATTAAGTAACCACTTGCCTAGACACCACAAAGTCAGGTTAGGATCAACGGTCGATGCCTACAATTATTCCTCTGTCCTATTGAGCGCGAAGTCCTTAGGGCTGAGTCTAATCTTTTTTAATTAAATGATGGTCAATGCAATATGCCTTATGTGATTTCTGGGGTCCTGGGAAGGGTGATGAAATCCCCACCCAATCTGGATTGGTTTCAAGCCCCTTAAAGTCCAATTAAAATATGCAAAGCAGTAAACAATCACTTGCAAACAATTTTTTAAGCGCAGCGCAAAAAATCCTGCACAAGATCAAGTTATTAAGAAGGGAAGAAATTTTTGGCGCAAAGAACCCTGCAGGAAAATTTTTCAGAGGAGTTTATGGGGTTACAGAGAAGAAAAGAAGGCTTACAGAGAAAAATTTTCTTGTTGACGTCAGCAACGCACCGCGCTTCCGCCGCCAGATGCCCCTTGTTGCCGCGGTTCCGCGGTGGGATCGTCGGTTCAGATCTCCAATTTCTTCTGTTGTTCTGTTGTGGTTATCCTCTGTTTGTTCAGATCTGCTGTTTTCTGTTTTGTCCTCTGGATTTTTCCAAATCTGAATTTGTTCTTCGATCCTGCACAATTCAAACGAAAATACCCTTCACAAAATAACAAGATGATAACTTTTTTATATTTTTTTTATTTTTCAGTTTTTATGATTTTTCAATTTTATATTAACCCGAAATTACAAAAAGAAAATACTACGCCATCCTCGGCAACGACGCCATTTGATTGATCAAAGAATTTGTTACCGCAATCAAGAACGGCGTCGCTTGGTAGCTAGCCGGTGAGTACGGGTCGGTCCACATGGATGTTGTGTATTCTCAATTCGTTCTAACGAGTTAATTCCGATTGGTGTCGGATTGATTAAATCTAAAAACTAAAGTTGATCTAGACTGGGACTAGAATCTTGCTAGGATTAGGTTTAGGTTAAGTTTGGAAAGTCAATATTCCTCACCGCTTTCTATGCCCTAATTAAGATCTATGAGGTGTTATGGTAATAATTAATAAAGTGAATTAGTACCATCGGAAAGAAACGATGTTTCTTCCTCTAGGTTCTTGTCCTTCCTTTCTTAATTCTTATCCTAACCTCCATGGAAAACATACGCAACCGGTCCTTTATACTACGGTATCACCGCTACCTCGTGGGATAGGATGCCGTAGGGAGCGGTGTGTGCATGTATGCATGGAGTCCTATAAAAACGTATGATGGGCAAGAAAGGGGTGAGAGATTTTCATCTCTCAAGCCTTCCCCAAATCTAACCCTAACAAGCGAGGAGACTACTCACTCATTAGGGAATTGATTAACATGTTCTAACTAGGGCAGAGAATAAAATCTAAACTAGGGCAGAAAGGAAAATTATACTAGGACAGCTAATAAAATTAACTAGGGCAAGAATAGAAAACTTACTCTAATTTGATGCACTCTTCATACTTTACAAGAATTGAAATTCTGAATTTAGATAGATACAATGAGGCACAAGAAGAGGCATACCTCAAAAAGAGGTTTAGGGCTTCTATTTATAGATCATAGAAACCCTAGGGTTATAATCGATTCACGTCTGTATTTATAATTTTACCCCCTAAGAAAAACCTAGTCAACGCACCGCCAGCCGCCACAACGTTTTCCACCAATACGGGCTTAGCACGGCCGCGGAACCGCGGCCAAGTGCCATGTTTGGCCGCGGATCCGCGGCCATGTTAGGGGCTTCTTGGCTCAATTTTTCTGGTCTTCTGCCCGTTGCTATTTTCTCCTGTTTTCCTTAGTTGGTTCTTCAGAATGTCTTCTAGTTCTCTTCCAGATCTCCACAGTGCATAATGTCGTGGACTTTTACCGTTGCTTCGTGTCGAAGTCTTGAACCTTGTGTTGCCTTTGTGCTTTGTGAACTTGTTCATTGATCTTCAATGTCCCTCAAAATGTAGGCACGATCAAGATTCCACCATTTATCGGTCGTAGTCTCACTTTGCATCATCTTTTTCATCAATTTCACTGTTTTTGTTCCGAGAACCTGTAACCTGCAACTATGTAGCAGACATGGATCAAAAGCACCTGTTTATTTGTAAAATGAATAAGAATGGGGAATATAATAATGCAAAATTATGATATGAACAGGTGCCTCCTGTTTTTCAAAGCCCTGAGGAAAATCCCTAAGTTTGATTGGTCGGAGAAGTGCCAGAATGCTTTCGATCAGCTCAAGACGCATCTAGTGACCCCGCCGCTACTCACCCGACCAGTCAAGGGTGATGAACTGCTGCTATATCTGGCTGTCTTCGACCAAGCGGCAGGCTCGGTGCTTGTCATAGAATGCAAAGGCATACAGAGGCTGGGCTATTACGTGAGCCATGTTTTCAAAGACGCGGAAACGAGATACCCGGCCATAAAGAAGATAGTCCTGGCACTTGTCGTCGCCCCCGAGAAACTTCGACACTATTTTCAAGCACACACGATCCTCGTCCTCACCGACCGACCTTTGGAGACGATTCTTGCCTCCCCCGAGTCATCAGGATGCCTGGAGAAATGGAGGTGGGAGCTATCCCAATTCGATATCAAGTAACGACCCCGACAAGCCATCAAAGCACAGATCATGGCGGATTTTTTCGTCGAATGCACCATCCTCACTAAGGAAGGAGAGCCAGCGTGGGGACCCAAACCCCATCCCTCGGTCGAGGAATTGCCTGACCCCATCCCGGATTAGGTGCTCTACGTGGACAGATTCTCTACCGAGGAAGGGAGCTGGGCTGGCCTGATCATCCGCGGCTCAGACGAAGCAGAAATGGAATACTCCTTAAAGCTCGGGTTCAGAGCGTCGAATAACGCCGCGGAATACGAGGCCTTGTTTGCAGGACTGCGAATCGCCTTGGGGATAGGGCTGAAGATCATCAAAATTCGCAGCAACTCCGCATTGGTCGTCGGCCAAGTAACCGGGCGCTTCGAAGCCCATGAACTGCTCCTGATGAAGTACCTAGCCAAGGTAAAAAAGCTTTGGAAAAATTTCGATGAAGTCCAAGTG
Source organism: Agapanthus africanus (assembly GCA_030015575.1). NCBI lineage: Eukaryota > Viridiplantae > Streptophyta > Magnoliopsida > Asparagales > Amaryllidaceae > Agapanthus > Agapanthus africanus. Next base: position 491,616,757 of record CM057339.1, read on the forward strand.
GAGCAAATCCCCAGGAACTTTAATACCCGGGCCGACGCTTTGAGCAAGCTCGCTTCCTCCTATTCGGCCACCCAAAAAAGAAACATCCTCTTCGAAATCTTGCATGACCTAGCGTGGAAGAAGGAGAGGTAAGGCTCCAAGTCTACGCGACCCAAGAAGAAGGTCAAGATTGGAGGAAACCCCTCGTGTTGTTCCTGAAAGACGATGCACTCCCCGAAGACCGATGAGAAGCTCGTCGGCTACGGGCCAAAGCACGCCATTTCATCTGGAGCAATGGAAACCTATAAAAGAAGTTGTACACCTAGCCTCTGCTCCGATGCATCAACCCCCACGAGGCTGACTATGTCCTACGAGAAATTCATGAAGGGGTCAGAGGAACACATCAAAGAGCCCGCACCTTAGTCCAGAAGATGCTGCTCCAAGGGTACTGCTGGCCGAAGTTACACCAGGACGCCGAGAAGCTGATCAGAAGATGCAAGAACTGCCAACTCTTCGACAGCATACCTCATCGTCCCGCCACCGAACTAACGCCACTCAGCTCCCCCTGGCCGCTTGCATAATGGGGGATGGACATGGTCGGTCAACTTCCCGCCGGCACGGGCGGACATAGGTTTATCCTTGTCGCGGTGGACTACTTCACCAAATGGATAAAGGCAATACCCATCAGAAAACCGGACGCCACCTCTACGATAAAGTTCCTGCAAAACAACATAATTTCCCGATTCGGGATCCCGAGATGTGTAGTTACCGATCACGGGACCAACTTCGAAAATGATAAGGTCAAAGAGTTCTGCAATGACTACCACATACTGATGAAGTTTGCCGCGGTCGCACATCCTCAATGCAACGGGCAGGCCGAGGCAGCAAACCGAGGCAGCAAACCGAGGCGTCATCCGAGGTCTCGGAGCCCGCTTGGAAGGAAGGCAGGGCAGCTGGGTCGAAAAACCGCCACGAGTGCTAGGGCACTACAAACATCGAAGAAGACACCCACGGGAGAAACCCCCTTCAGCCTCTGCTACGGCACCGAGGCAATGGTCCCCGCGGAGATCGGACTACCAGTTACAGGGTCGAACACTTCGACGATAAAGCCAACACCTCTGCACTCTGAAACAACTTGGACCTCTTACTAGAGAAACGCGATCGAGCACAAATCAGAGCAGCCGCCTATCAACAACAAACCGCTCGCTACTGCAATGCCCGAGTTAAACATCGGGCCTTCAAGACGGGAAATTTGGTCTTACGAAGGAACGAGTTCGTGGACCAAAGGAGACTACATAAATTCTCCCCGAAGTGAGACGAACCATTCCTCGTCACAGAGATTTTGCCCGGTGGGGCGTACCGCCAGCAAGACGCCAGGGGGTATAGCTTTCCCCGGCCTTACAACGCTGAAAAGCTCAAATTGTATAAATAAATAAATAAAAATGTATCCCTCTTTTGAAATAATATAATTCCTGTTGGCGTTTAGTTATGTCCATAGAATGTATGAAAAGAAAAAAAAGAGACAACACACTACTGCCAAAAACAAACTTTATTGATTAAAGGGTATTATAGGCTCCCCAGCATTACAATAATTACAATAGAGGAGGGCGGGGATCAAGAAAGCACCATTGATGGTACTCCGAGGAAATCTCCTGCAGCCGAGCCCTAGCTTCCTCAACCCGCTCCTTCTGACGGTGCCCGCGGACCCTAAATGCCACTGAAGCGCCGGGGCCCCTATCCGCCGGACAGGAGGCGATGATCTGCCTTTTCTGGAAACACTCCAGAAGAAGACCCACCGATCGCTCCCGCCTGCTCTGCGAGATCAGGCCAAGGTGGTAGAGCGTGTGCACCTTGCCAAGCGCCTCGTCCCTCAGCTGCGGAGACAGGGCGTTGTGCAGACCCGGGGACATCCTCCAGATCGCATACATAAGCACTTGGAGGAGGGCGGATCACCGGGGAAGTAGGCGACCAAAGTGGTCCTCCACGCGGTCTATTACCGCCTCGTACGTCTGCTTGGATAGATCGAGGCAGTAAAGATGCAAGTCGTCACGAGAGATAATCTCCCTGATGAGGAATATACGCCCAGACATCTTCGAGGGAATGCAAGATTGAAAGAAAACTAACATGCATTCGCTATTTATAGCCCCAACAAAATCTTCCAACGGCCGAAACTTACTCACACAGCGACTCGAATCATGGGATATCTCAATTTCCCGATAAATAACTGCCACGTGTTGGCCATGCCGGTTGCCGCCCGTTTAAGCGGGCCACGAAAGGCTGAACGATGCCCTCACTCCTGCCAATGCGGTCCACGGAAGGTTGAACAACGCCCTCACTCCCGCCAAGGCGGCCCACGGAAGTTTGAACGACACCCCACGAGGGCCCAAGGGAGTCTCGAAAGCCCTCCTCGCGAGGCGGCCGTGCAGCTTCCTGCTGGGTCTATCCTTAGCGGGTAGCTTCCTGCGCAACAACGCTAAGGATATAAAGCCCTCATCGCGAGGCCACCGAGCAGTTTCCTGCCCGGTCTATCCCTAGAGGGTAGCTTCCTACCCATCAACGCTGAGGATCTAAAGCCCTCATCGCGAGAACACCGAGCAGCTTCCTGCCCGGTCCATCCCTAGCGGGTAGCTTCCTACCCAACAACGCTAAGGATCTAAAGCCCTCATCGCGATGCTCGGTCCATCCCTAGCGGGTAGCTTCCTACCCAACAACGCTAAGGATCTAAAGCCCTCATCGTAAGGCTGCCGAGCAATTTCCTGCTGGCCCATCTGCAGCGGGTAGATTCCTACCCAACAAACGTTATGGATCTAAAACCCTCATAGAGAGACCGCCGAGCAGTTTCCTGCCCGGTCCATCCCTAGCGGGTAGCTTCCTACCCATCAACGCTAAGGATCTAAAGCCCTCACCAAGAGGCCACCGAGCCTACTCCTGTTCGGCTCGTCCATGTGGGGTAGGTTCCTGTCCTAAGAAAAGATGGATCCAACGTCCTCGTCAAGGAAGAATCAGTCGACGCCGACCTATTCTAACTTAGCTGTTTGTCAATTCATGCTAAATGAACGATCGCCGTCTCGACTCCGGGAAACGGGAGGGTACCGACCTTCCTACACTTAGCTGTTACTCGACTTACACTCGACGCGCGATCGTCACATAAAAAGACCGGACACCAACCCACGACCTAACACTCGTGGGATGAGACTATTGACGAGCTAAATATACTTGCACAATGAAAACCGGGAAAAAATGTATGACGAACTAAAATACTCAAAGGAGACATTCGAGAAGAAAAAAAGAGAGGCTCAAAATTATTTATGATAAAAAATAAGTACAAGGTATTCTGGACTCCCCAGCCTTACAAAAGTACTCGGAGGCTTACAAAATTTTGAAAACAAAAACGCCCAAGGGAAGAAAGCTCAGGTCGCGGGCTCCGCCAGGATCTCGCCCTGCTCGACGCCACCCTCGGGGGCCGGAGCTTCAGTCTCTGGGACAGATTAGCCCCCGGCGGCTACCTGTCGCGCATCCTCGGAGAGAGGGTACTGGACCCGCAGCTCACTATCGGTGAACTCCGGCATCAACGCCTTGACGACATCGAGAGCCTGGTGCCAAACGATGGCCTAGGATTCGGCAAGATCGGCATAGAACTGGTTGGACGGCTTATACTTCTCCACGACCTTCGCAGCCCGGGTCTCGGCGAGCTTCACCGCCTCGAGCGCCACTCGGACGTCCTTCTTAAGGGCGTTCCTCGACTTCTTCACCGTGTTATAGAGTTTACTAGCCTTTTCCAACTGGGCCTGGATAGCCCGGTTGGATTCGCTCAGAAGTCGGTGAGACTCCTTGTACTTGGAGTTCGTCAACTCCCCGGCGACCACGCGAGCGTCGAGAGCGGCCACCCTCTCCTCCGCCCGCTGCAGCTGAAGGCGAAGCCTTTCCTCTCGTGAGGAAGATTCGCCCGCCTTCTTCAGAGCCGGTGCCATTTCCTCGGACTCCATGGCGGCGAGGAGAGGCGCAGTGGTGAAGGACCTGAGGAAAACAGCAAACGAGTTAGAAGCTCGATCCGAGAAGAAAAACCGAGCAGGCCACTCTCGACCCGACCCTTTAATAGGTCGGAACGATAGTTGGGGGCTAATGATGATGCTTACAAGCGGTATCTCCTCAGATTGTGACACGTGGCGAATGACGTGTCCCGAAGGCTACGGAGGCGGAATAAATGAGTTGTATTATGATGATTTCTCGGGACTTCATCTCGAGGAACGTGTCCGACCTTTCAGGAGACCTCCCTGAATACATTCCACCTTCACCTAGAAAACTACCAACAGCTCGTCTCCGAGCCTTTGACATGCCGAGCTTCCTCGGCCTCCAGGCTCGTCTCCGAGCCCCTGACGTGCCAAGCTTTCTCGGCCTCCCAAATCAACCAAGAGCGCGGATCTTATGCGTCCCGCAACGGCTCCGCGTATATCGCCAGGACGAGATATCCGCCTCCCTACAATCCGCGTCCCACGCTGGCGCATCCCTCCATTAATGGCGAGGATAACACGAGGACGTAGCTGACGACGGATATCTCACACCTACTCGCTCTAAGCGACCCCTATATAAACCTTCATCTCAGACGACTCAGGGATCTGAATTTTATCTCAATACGCGGCTACTTTGCACCTATTCGTCGACTCTAACTTGATTGTCGAAAGATCCTACGGTGGTCACCCACCTCGGGACTTCTTTGCAGATAGCTCGGCGTCCAACACCAACCCAAAACCAAATCTCAGCCGTTCAAGACCGCCATCGCAGGATAGACGGAGGACAGCATCTGAAGGAGACTACGACCTCCATCAGATAGTGATACCAAAGACGACAATATCTACATTCTCATTCTCAAGATTTAAGGCTATTCCTTTCACACCGCTGGCAAATTCGTATCGGTCTCTCATGGTTATAATAATTCAACTGCAAATACCATAGCAGTATAGCACGCGATACATGCACATGACACACATGGAAATCAGAAAACTGCCACGACGAAATCCAATATACACCAAAAGTCTAGTGATTTTATTACTCTATCGCTTATAATTCCAGGGGCGGAAAATGCTCTGTTACAAAAATTCCGATGCTTTTACAACTGGACATTAAACTACTGTCATAAGATATTTGGTGTGTATATATCTCATGTAGCAGTTGTCTTTTAATCATACACCTTCATATGGAACATGTTATCAATCTCATCACAATCAAGATATGAATATTCCGAAGTCATTCAAAATTTCAATAGCCAAAATCGCGATAAATACTAACAATAATTAAAAGTCAAAATTAAATAACTGGAATACTACTTGGGGCAAGTTCAATCCAAGAATCTCCAGCCCATTGTTACCATAAACAAAATTTAACGATGAAAACGAATTAAATGAATGTCCTAGGCTTACAATACAACGAACGCAAGGAATATAGTTACAGGTCTCTTTTCTTTTTTCCTCTTCCCCTTTTTTTAATTGGTTAAAATGCAAGCCGAGCAAACTCACCAGCTAGTTACTGAATAAGAGAATGATCTTTATATTCCAGTTTTAGCTCTTTTCATTCCACTGTTACCAAATGGGGAGACGCTGCCGCTGGGATGAGGACTATCTTCTCTTAGACCCGAATTTATCATAGCTAGCTCTCGGAGCTGTTGCCTCTTGTAGTAATCTTGGGATTCATCCTGTAGAATCAAAGACAATTTTTAGCAAGGAAATTTTTTAAAGGAATATAAATAGCCACTTCTTCGATCTTCATTTAATGGAAAAGAATTTGACAAATTGTTTATAGCAACTTTAATTGTTTATTCAAATATCCTAATTCTTAAAAATTCCTTTTCAAACGATATAAATCCAATAATCCGATCCGATATACGGCCTGGATTGCCGATTCAGATCACAAAAGTGACCGTTCAATACCAACCAGATACCGAGATTTTAATCCTTGGTTTCAGCTTAAAGATCAACATTAGATGGTAGTTCATTTTTCCCCTTTCAAGTTTTTCTCGATTTAATTTTATGCCACAGGATGGTTAGACATTAGAGCAACTAAAACTAGTGGATGGAAATTTATAGGAAAAGGGGGAAAAAGGAACCAAATTTAGAAATTAAAGGAAGAAAAGGGTGAAGCTCAAGATGTGAATACAAGGCTTTGGTTTAACAAGAAATGATGTCCATCTTGAAGAGGGTGACACTTCATCTTTATTCCAAGATGAAGGCAACATAATTTCCAACTTTTGGGAAAACATAAAATAAGCAGCTTCGTGTAGTTTAATATGGGATATGAGTTACCTTGTTACGGTCTTTTAAGCACGAAAGCATGAATGGTTCTACTATATTAAGGAATTGAAATGCTTTTACAAAATTTGATGTGCATGTGAACATTGAAATTTATGCTTATATGAATAAGCCATATGCATGTAGAATAAAAGGGTAGTCTTCCAACTCAGATTATATCAACGAAACCAGGAAAACAGGAAAACGAGCGCCGATGTGTCCAGAAATAAGGAGAAAACATATAAAAGATGTGGCGCTACTCATTTATGACCTCCAAATTGAAAATTCAAAACAGTACGCTACATGCTCTTTAAGATTCATGCTATTAAGTACGGACACGGACGCGGACACGGACACAACAAATTTGTCATATATAAAGGATAAGGGGACACGACTATATTATTTATCTACATATTTAATTATATATATTAAACAAAACATAATAAACTACGAGAAGAAATATGTACTAGTATAACTTTATAACACAATAGAAATAAAATTAAGGTTATAACTTTATCCGAAAACATAAGTTTTTGCAGCACAAACATATATAATGCAATCCATAAGAATTACAAACAAAATATTATAAAAGGAACCACATAAGAATACAATCCATAAGAGTTACAAACAAAATATTAACTCTTTTTAGTTGGAGTCTACTTTCATAGACTCGACTTAATCAAAGTTGTCCACATATATACTCCTAATATTTACTTCTCAATCCCCTACACTATCTAAAAGTAAGGATAGAAGTGTCGGACAAGTCTATTTGGGTGGACACGGCCCAAGTGTGTTGAACACGTGTCGGGCGAAGTGTCCGGGTGTCCAAAGTGTTCAATACGTGTTGGACACGGACATAGCGAGCAAATAGAAGCATCCGTGCTTCCTAGGAATTATGACTTACAAGCTTCAATCAAGCGATTTCTTCCATATGACTTAAAAATCATTCAAAACACAAGTGATGATATGCATTTATTATTAGAAAGGTGGGCATCTTTTTAAACAATCCTTAGATAAATAAGAGAATGATATAAGTCGTAACCAGGAAAAAAGATTATAAAGTGGTAGTCTATTGAGGAAAAAACATACCACTGGTTTCAGCAACTTTTCTATTATTTCTTGTGCCTGTCTCAACCTTGTATCAACAATATTCGCAGGTAACTCAGCCTCAATCAAAATGTGCACGGGATCATTCAGATGCTCGTAGCCTGGTCTTCCTCTAAGCTTGTCCTCCTTCAATGTGCACAAAATACGGTTAAAAACAGTTTTGGTACAAAAGTGACGCAAATAAAACAAGGGTACATTGCACACTAATTATCATGAATAACATATACTGTTAATGGCAACATTGTTTCAACTTTATAGACCTCTTCGTTGTATGACAGTTAAAAGCATAGGGTATTATTAATTGAAAAATGTACATGGTCTTTATCTGCAAATTACTAAGTTCATGGTATTTTTATGTCACTTCAGAAAAATATATATGGCGTTTATCGGGAAAAAACTGAACTCAATGGTATTTTAGTGGAATTTAACCTAAAATAAATTAGAATTATGTTGAAATATTCTACATTCCAGTATCAAATTTGTCTTATAAAAAATAACTCAATAAAATCCACCCACGTGTGGGTGTGCTCACACACAACACGATTCATTCAAACTGACATAATTCAAGACTCCAGATTCTTACATATGCTCAACAGCTTTATAAAGTAAAATCTATAAGTGGAGAGTGGAATTTTTATGCTGGAACAATGCTTCGACGATAAAAAGATCTAACCCAAGCAATTGGGGACACAAAAGCAAAATCTATGACGTGAAAGGAAGAGCACACTCGGTTGAATCAGATGTGATGGCATTACAACTGAACTTAGAGCATATAGATATTCACAACAATAGTTTCTTGATTACTATAAGAAGATCTAACTGAACTACAGTCCAGCCCATTTTTTGAGCAAATTAACACTTCTCAAAATATAGCATTCCCAATGCCAACAAACTATTACAAAATGACACGACAAATCTATACAAAGCTGAGTGTTTATCGCCCCCTTCCTACATATCTTTAAGTTTAGAACAATTCCCACAGAATTTTTTATTATTAATCATATGGGATTTTGATAAAGTATTACAGTTTTCAAGGGCATGACAGCATGAGAATAACTATATTTTCAACCAAGCCTCATGACTGTCATATTATTTACGATAGGTGGATTCTACTACTGTTAGCTCATACATTTCAAATGCATTCACTCTAAATATATGAAATGTGACGTCTTAATTGAAAATAAAATGAAAGATAAAAGTAGCTAACCTAAAAGATATAATTATTCAAGTTAAGAAAATCTTATTGTCTAAGTTGAAATTTCACTTTCCTAGAGATGAATTATCTTAACTGTAATTTACTTTATCCTTAAAAAATTTAGCATATAGCTTAACATGGTGGGGTAGTGGAGGTTAACAAATAATTGAATATTGTAGACGGTGGTTTGCAACTCAACTTCCACTTGCATTGAGAAAGAGTATTTCACGTTTGCCGAAGAACCAAGTTGGGTTAGGCCAGGGCTAGTGTGAAAATAAAACCAAGTTATTGACACACCACATGTGCCAAGTCAGGCCAATCACCAATTCACTATCAATTGATCACATGCTTCCGAATTATGTCCGTTTCGTAGTCTCCATCCTCTTGCACCTCAGTTATGTTGAGGGATTTATATATACTCATTGAATTAATAATATTTCAGATTTATTATCAGTAATTAATCTTCACTTTAATACGAGATCCATATTTTTTCCTTAACCTCATATAATCCATAAATTCACCCTTAGAATTTTATAAACTAAATAATAATTTTAACAAAAAAGAGATTATATTGCGAAATAGATTAAAATTTTTTGCTTAGTATAGCAATTAAGATGTGTAGTGTGAGTGTAGATTAGCATAATTTGGAAAATTTTATGGTTTGTAATAGGATAGAAGAGACAAATATAAATGTATCCCTTGGCATAATATCCTAGAAGAATTTTTCTGCTAACCAGTACACTATATCTCGAATCTTTAACAAATGTTTGTATTCATATCTGTGTGACATGCACATAAAGAAAAACGCAGTTCTAGTACAAGTACGGCTTCTAGTGCGTAACGAGAAACTGTAAATTTTGACATAATACATCAAACCGGTTATATCTGTGTACAAGGCACCAGCGCATCTGAGAACACCAAGTTGAGAGTAAGCATGAGTGACATCAACTAAAAATTGTTCTATTTATAGCAAGTTTACAATCAAGGTCTGTACCTATACAATACTATAATGATATATTACATAGCGTATTGACACTGCCAGCAGACAAAAATCATTATACCTTTTCAGAATCTTTAATTGAACCTTTTCCTCGGATGAAAACTCGACAACCCGTCGATGCTTCAACACGTTTCAGCGAATTACCTCTGGGTCCAAGAAGGCGTCCTACAAAATTGAACTGGATCCACCATATGAATTAATAAACTTACTAGAATCCTTATATAAATTAAAAAAATTATTGTTTAGTTAGTAGCATTTCAATGGTCTGAAAACAAATGGTATCTTCTTTATATCACATAGTGCAGTAATGAGTAATTCTTTTTTATTTTCCTTGTGAAGGATAATCGAATTACAATATACTGGTCAGAGACTAAAAAATATGCTCATTGTGTTCTTTTTTCTTAACAACTTGATACTGCTGGTCCTCTTCATCCTATCTTTTGTATATCTTGTAAAACAATTCGGATTTATCTTAGAAGTACATTTAAAGCTAGAGGGTTTCCCCCTTCTGCTAAGTCTTCATGATAATTTGGAGATTTAAAAGAGGGAAAGAAAAATCAGATGTGTCAAGGCTTTTTCCTTTTCTGTTGTTTCGCCCTATTTTGCACGAAAGAAATAATAAGACTTTTATATCCAAGTATTGTGCCCTAGTAAATTTATCCTACATAATTCTAACCAATATAAATGGATATTTCCACTATCATTAAAGACGAGAAAGAGATATAAAAGTTCTTACATGATAAAAGAGTATAAAAACGAAGTCATCAATTGACTTTGCACCAAAATAGTATCAATAAAAAAATAACATACACTTGGATAACTATCCACTGGAATTTCCAATCTCAGGATCTTCTTGACAAAGTATGAACTTGGGCTTGCCGGTGCTCCTTTCCAATCCATCGTCATTCCTTGAGGAAGCCCTAACCTCTGATATAAATTTGAAATCAAATTATCAAGACAAAATATACTAGCAAGAAAGAGTTTAAATACTAAAGCACATTTTCCAAAACTTGAGATTTAGTGCATGATTGGTGATTCAGCCAAAGGATTCCAATATGTTAACATCAACACATATCAATCATATATATCTACATCTATACTGCTCCAGTGCTCCTAAAGTAAATTCAAGTACCACTTTTTTCTTCCATCATGTTATGCACAAAATTTCGGTATAAACTAAAATTTCTTAACCATAAACTTAACAAATTTTTAAGTAGTACCAATACTTTTCTAAAACAAATGAAATTTTGACATAAAGTTAAATTCCTAACCATAAACTAAACAAATCTTTGAGTTGTACCAATATTTTTTTTTAAACCAAATAGCAAATTTTACAATACAAATAAATCATTGCATTTGTTAAAATCTTTTGTAATTTGAATTATCACAATCCTTATTTGTTATGATTAGATTTTAAAAAAAATCTCTATCCCATAATCTTGATAATTTTTATGATACTATTATATGCCAAGTCTAGAGAGCGTCTTGTGAATTATTATGAATTTATATGAAAATGTAGTTCATCTGAAACATCAAACCTTATTTCCCTTCTTTAAAAAATAATCAAGGTGTATCAGAAGTTTAAGGAAAATAGAAGACAAACATGAGATAATGAAATGAATAGTGGGTCCACAACATGATTGAAACAAATCATCACAAATACATAACATTTGCTAATATAATGTTCATGGAGATGTCAGCAGATATCGTATAATAAAAATGAACCTCTCCTGTTATAAAAATTAACCGTAATTTTTATACCTCACTTTGTTGTTTCACTAATAAGATAAATTCATATACCAATCAGTGAAGTATTTAACCCAGTTAATTACTTCGATTCTCTCAACTATACATGCAAAATTGGGAATCAATTGAGACATATGCTAAGCCAGCAAAAAGTTATTCCTTTATATGGGGAGACAAGAGAAGATGTGATCTTACTATTCAAAAATATGTATTCACGGCATATGTATTTGCAAATAAATTCAAATAATACACTTTTCCAAAGAGGATCAATACAATAACTTGATCAATAGCCACCCTTATTTTTATTAGTTATCAAATCATATTATAGGAACTTAGTACAATTACACAATATCCTTTTATTGGTGACCCCCACGTTTGTTAAATGGCCGATGTCAAGCAAATTTTACCTTATCAACAGCAAATGTTTTCAAGCCTGTGACTATTAAATTATAGACCTCTGGAACATGAAATGTATAATAAAGACTAATTTTACCCATAGTCCCCCGTAGTAATATCTAACATCAAATTTACCGTCTTTCTAATCCCAGTAAATAAGAATTTTATTGAAAAAAATGTGATGACCGCTGTTGTTCTATTGATGATACAATTGAAGTGACATAAAATGAACAAAATTCGATCATCTTTTCTGAAAATCCCTAACCAACACTCAAGAGTTAAAAGATACATCTCTTTATAATCCATCTGGTCAGATTTTTGCTAAATTTCTAGAAAAGATGAAAGGTAAATTGGTAGTTTTTTCATACAACCAATTTATAACATAAACTTTTAAGAAACAGTTCTTTCTTAATTGGGTTGGCGACATAAGAATGGGGTTATTAAATTCAGCGCGAAAAATATTGCTGCTAAAAGGCTCTCAATGCACATTGATAAATTTTTAAAAAACAATATATACTTGAGAAACATATGGAGCAAGAAACCAACGAAATGCATTTGGATGCATAGATATTTTACCTAGATGGTGAGGACCAAGATTGTTGCATTGCTAGGCGTGAAATGCTATAAATGAGACCGGAAAATATTAGCTCTATGATCCCTCCATAAGATTTAAGTTCCTTACTTAAATCCTTTTGTATGAATGATTATAGAAGCAAGTATCTCACTAGAAGAGACAGCACTTTCAAAACATAATTTTTAATAGATAAGTTGGTGTAAATGTGACTTATGAAGTTCAATGTGAAATATAAGGATTATATAGACAATGATATACCTCATGTTGTAGCTCATTCCAAGGAGAAGCCATCGGGCTTGGACTTCCTTGGTGTAGCCTGTCATAATCACCAAATCCATGGTTCGGAACAATGCCCGAGACTCGTATAATTTCTGTGAGAACAAAGAAAATGTTTTTTTTTAAATGTTAAAACTAGGGAGATCCAAGTTGGTGGTAGTATCATTTTTAGTTTAAAAAAAATTAAGATCATATCAATGACTTACAAGAATAAAGAATGCAACTCAAGCATAGCTAAACTTGTGGGGAGAAGATGTAGAAAAAATCAAAACAAACAGGAAAAACCAAACTGTTATTTTGAAGTTTTGAAAAGAAAGCCATCTACAGAAAGAAATGATCTTAAAGAAAAAACGGTTATGAGAATAAATAGTTTGATCCCCAAAACAATGATTTTTTTATGTAGGCTAATTAATAGAGACCGTTTCTTTAAAAAGTGCCCGGAAAGTGAAAGATCATCGGTCCAAATCTCACGATTAATACACGATAAATATTGAAAAAAATTCAGTCATGTGTATTGTGCTCCATGTGAAAAGGAATGTGTTGTCATTTTAAGTGAGGGGCAGCGTTTAATGTTATAAAGCCATTGTCGTCCCACCATTTACAAGTTAAATATTTTGAGTGAACTGCTCATTGACATGAGCAATATATAGTCGGCCATGAACTGAATGACTTAATGGTTGAGGTAATTGCTAGTTTCAGAAGTTTCAGTAAATACATTTATGGTAAAGGCTTCCAAATGAAACAGATTTAAACAAAGTAAATTGGAATCATAAATCGGGAGGGAGTAAGCTTCAGTGACCCAAAACTTGCAAAACACTCAAACACACCCCTGTATATGTGCTTCATCTGCTTCCATCCTTAAGGAAACCTATAAGTATCTTTGGGCCTAAAATTAGTGTACTATGTTCGTTAGATAATATGAATATCACATCTAAATCAAAATTGAAGAAGCCGAGCCACAGAACACATGTTCTTTATAAAATGGTTACAATAATTAAGTGAAAATGACATTACCAACTCAAGAAAGAAACATATCAACGTCACATATATTGGTGTCCCATTCTACCTCCCGAATTTTGTTTCATCCCCTTCTCACTAAATAAAGGCTCTTCCATGGAATCAAAATTTCAACGTCAGATCCAAAACCCTTTCTTTCTATGAACATAATCCTATCCATTATAAGCGTGAAAGTAGCTAAAATAGTTTTACAAACTCGATGAAGAATATCTTGATTGACAAAAAAAAATTAGAGTTACTTCTTGTTATAATCAATAATTACACCCATTTAGAACAAGAGAAAAGAAGCAATGAAGCTGATGATGCTCAATATTGGCGATACGAGATCAGGACACGTGGCGGATGACATGTCCCAAGACCCGGAAGAAAAGGCCCACAGAGGCCGACCAGGCCACCCTTGTATCCGACCTACAAGCACAAGCTGGCCCTCCTCGGGCCCCCCTGCAAGTTTGCCTCCTCGGCCCCTCAGCTCGCCCCGGGCTGCCACGGGACCAAGACTCCTCGACCCTCTTGCCCGGTTCCGAGCTCCCCAGCCGAGGCCGTCTTCCTCGGCCCCTCCGACCAGCTCCACCGCTCACAGGCGTAACCGCCGCTCCGCGAATCTCGCAATGCGCGGATTCTCCGCCGGCAACATCCCACGTTCCACGCCTCCGCGATCCCTATTAATGGGCGATCCGCTCTCTACGCGGGTGTGACGTCGGGAGCGTAACTGCTGGCGAGATTCTCGCGCCTGCTGCTGCGAGCCATCGCCGCTATATAAACCCCCATCACAAAGGGATCAAGTAAGCCATTTTTTATTCTACTTATCCGTTACTCTGCTCGGATCTAGCACTAACTTGATCGTCGGAGGGTCCTCGGTGGTACCAAACCACCTCGGGACTTCTTTGCAGGTACTCGGCGCTAAACCACTCAAATCACCAATCTCACCAAAACCCATTGAGATCCACACGCAACAGAAGATCACCACCAAAATCCACCGGGAGATCAACGGAAGACAACATCTGACGGAGACCTGAAAAGGACCTCTATCAGTTGGCGCCATCTGTGGGAACGCAAACTCCACAAAAACAAAGTTGGCCTTCCGATCTCCGTCCGCATGGCAAGCAACCATCCTGAAGATCCCGGTACCAGCCGCCGCCTTCCGCTCAACGAAGGCGTGGATGAGCCTCCTCCAACGACCATCATCAACACCCTCGTCGGCCGGATAGATCGGCTACAGTCCCTCGTGGAGGCGTCGTCCGCGTCCAAGCGGCCGGGCATGGCCCCAGATCGCCGCTCCACCGCCTCCGGAAGGCTCTGCCCCCGTCGGGACGGCAGACCACCAGCAGGCTACGACTCATGGCCAAAGATCTCTCGCACCGGTACTCCCTGAGGCCCGCTGGGCTCCCCATGGATCCACACCAAGGTCCGCCGCCAGAGCGCCTCACCTCGAGCCTCCTCACGACCCTTATCCCCTGAGGAGATGTCAGTCACCTCGCCTGTCCACAGGCATGGTCGACGCCACCCCCCATCGGCGGGACCGCATAGAGGGGGTTCACATCGGCGGCACGGGAGCCTCCTCGCCCAGGAATCTGAGGCACCTCATAGAGAGGAACCGGAGCCGCTCCCAGACGCAGGTCAGCCGCAGCGGAGGACAGGGATCCCAAGGCGCCGATTCCTCGGGATACCACGGTCGACTCGACGCCCAAGAAGAAGATCGAGGGCATGCGTCGGGAGGCTCATCTCTCGAGCGACGGGGCTAAATACGCCTCCGATTCGCTCACAAAGCCGTTCACCGAGAAATTGCTCGCCGTCCACGTCTCCTCGCACAACAAGCCCCCAAAGGTCTCTCTGTTCGACGGGAAAACCGACCCGAAGGACCATTTGGACGCTTCCACCGCGGAGATGAGCTTCTAAGACCACTCCGACGCCGCCCAGTGCAGGGCCTTCCCGGCCACCCTCATCCGCGCAGGTCGGGACTGGTTCCGGGGGCTCGATCCCCGCTCAATCTCGACCTTCGACGAGCTGGCTACTCAGTTCCTCGGCCATTTCGTTGGGAACCGTCGGCTACCTCTTCACGGTTAAGAGTGGGGACAAGGAGACGTTCAAGGCCTACATCACCCGCTTCTACAACGAGAAGGGGGTTGTAAAGGCCCGGCAACGCCCTCTAGATGGAGTACATTAGCAGCTGCAGCAGGGAGGAGCGTCGGGGGAGCAGCCGGCCGAAGTGGTCTTCGATGCCCCTGTAGACCAACTGCACCGTGTCCTCGGTGCGGTTCTGGTCATAGAGGTATACGTCTTCAAAATGGATGATATCGGGGATAGTAAAGGGAAAGTCTTGCATCCTCAACGATCTGTTTATGAAGAAAAGAAGGACTGGTGCTCCTTCAGCCGTATATGGCCCGCTGCGCCCCAACAGAACTCAACAGTCGCCCGCCTTCGTCCCGAAAATTCGCTGCCACGCGGCGACCAACGAGCCTTCCCTGGCGGAATTAGAACGACGCGACCCTGGCACTTCGTCTCCCCCCGCATCCAATGCGCATGCTGCACGCGCGATTGCCGCGACCATTCCTGTTCCCCATACCCGCGACTGGATGGTCGGGCGAAACCTCATGAAGAATCAGCCGAGCAGCTGCCCTGCTCGGCTATCCCTGGCGGGTAGCTTCCCTACCGCAACGCCAGGGACCAGAAATTCCTCGTTAGAAGCAGCTCAGCAGCTTCCCTGCTCGGCTATCCCTGGCGGGTAGCTTCCCTACCGCACGCCAGGGATCAGAAAGCCCTCGCAGAGGCAGTCGAGCCCGAGGATCCCTCGCTCGGCTATCCTTCAGGACAAAAGTCCTCGCCAAGGGGCACCGGGCAGTAACCCTGCCGGGCCAAGGGTCCTTGGTAGGCTTCTTACAGCCCCTCCTACGCCAAGGACCAAAGTCCTCTCAGAGGCAGTCGGGTCCTTGCTCGGCTATCCCCGGCTGGTAGCTTCCTACCACAACCGACATGGATCAAAGTCCTCGCCAAGAGGCACTGGGCGGTAACCCCACTCGGTCCCCGTCCAGAAGGATCAAAGCCCTCGCAAGAGGCAACCGAGCAGCTGCCCTGCTCGGTCAACTCCGGCTGGTAGCTCCCTACCCACGACGCCAGAGATTAAAGCCCTCTCAGGAGGCACCCGAGCGGCTACCCCGCTCGTTCATCCCAGGCTGGTAGTTGCCTACCCACGACGCCAGAGGTCAAAGCCCTCGCCAAGAGGCAACCTCGCAGCTTCACTGCCCGGTCATCCTTAGTGGGGGTAGGCTTCTTACAGCCCCTCCCGCGCCAAGGACCAAAGCCCTCGCAAGAGGCAACCGAGCAGCTGCCCTGCTCAGTCAACTCCGGCTGGTAGCTCCCTACCCACGATGCCAGGGATCAAAGCCCTCACAAGAGGCACCCGAGCGGCTACCCCGCTCGTTCATCCCAGGCTGGTAGTTGCCTACCCACGACGCCAGAGATCAAAGCCCTCGCCAAGAGGCAACCGCGCAGCTTCACTGCCCGGTCATCCTTAGTGGGCTTCTTACAGCCCCTCCAACGCTAAGGATCAAAGCCCTCGTAAGAGGCAACCGAGCAGCTACCCTGCTCGGTCGTCCCTGGCGGGTAGCTTCCCTACCGCAACGCCAGGGATCAGAAAGCCCTCGCAAGAGGCAACCGAGCAGCTACCCTGCTCGGTCACCTCCGGCTGGTGGTCGATGCTCGCACTGACAGAAGTCAAAAGATGGCACCCCCCATGGGGTCACCGAGCAGCCCCCACTCATGCTCGGCACAAATACGGCGAACAACGCTCTGCCCGTCACTTGCAGAGGATCAGAGACCCAAGTGAGGGGGATCAGGTCTATCCAGGTCTAAACGATCTCCTCTCGACTTCGGGGCCCATAGGGATACCTCCTCGGCAGTGCTTGGCATGCTCGTCGGCAAGTGATCGAAATCAACCCGACGGACGATCGCTAGACAGATGGCGAACCTGACATGAAAACACAACGGTGCAAGCAGAGATATCTTACGAGCAAAACACAAGCCAAAAAGCTAGCCTAACTTACCGACGAACTCAACGGGGCTGAGTCCGGCCCAGCTCAGGACCCTCTCGGACAGCAGCACGTCGGGTCGGGGGATAGGCTCCCACGACACCACCCTCACCGCGGCGGGAGTCATTAGACTGGTTCCCCGGCAAACATTTCTCTCTCGACCACTTGGTAGGCACGGGCCAGTCCTCGCCCTCGGGAGGGGAAACGAAGAAAAATTTCTTCTTCCAATCATGAATAGAAGAGGGCAAGGCCATGATCCCGGTCCCGGCAGCGCCCCCGGCCGCTTTCTGAAAGAGAGATAGACCCATCTCGGGTCGCCCGCTCGACCATCAGGGTGACTTTTGAAGACGAGAGAAGAATCGAGAAGGGAGAGGCTGAAGTGAACCGCCTGTAACTTCATGCGGATCAAGAACCCGAGAAAGATCCTCCACGAGTTCGGCATTAACTGGTCGGGGGCCAAACCGAAAAAATTCAGCGCGGCGACGACCTCGAGAGAGAAGGGCAGACGCATTCTACCCCAAAAAGCTTCCAAATACAAAGCGATTTCCCTGCCCCGTACTTGATCCGCCCTCTCTCCCTCCTTGGCTAGTCGAAGCGTGTAACGCGAGGGGATGTGGAAGCGAGCCCGGGCATTGGCGAGCTCGTCCTCATGCCTCACCCAACACGAGGAGCCGAGGACAGCATCTGCCGCCTCCTCCCTGGGGGCTGCCCCCGCCGCACGATCCCGGGGAGAGGATCCGACCCCAGCTCCCCGGGGGGACTCGGACACAACTAAAGGGTCCCTAGAACCTACTTCTACAACATCTACTGACTCTACAAAGGAAGACATCTAACCTTGAAAAATGGAATCTTCGGGAGCCGGAAGCGGGGGAAAGAAGACGAGCGCCGAGCAACCAGAACTTAGAAGAGAGAAATATGAAGGAGTAGGGCCCAAGGGCGGGCCACACCCCTACTTATTGCTGCAAACGGCCTCATCCAACGACGCCCGTCATCTCCCGCCGAAACGACTCCTCGCGTCCAGCGGCTCCGATCGCTCCACGTGTCGATCCTGCGCTGGACCGCATCCCATCTGACGTCGCAGGCCTGCATACGTCGCGTCGGCCAATCGACGCTTGACGCGTGGACCGTCGCCTCAGTGGCAGAGTGCACAAACCGGCGCACCTTCTTTAAATGCTGAGATCTTGCCCTGATTCGCTAGCAGAGAAGACAACTGACAGCCCGAGAACTCGTCCCGACAAAGCCTTAGGCAGGAGCTCACCTCGGGAGGCCTGGCAGTCCACTCCTGACTCGATCCGCTGGCTGGTCGGGACAAGAGTGGGGGGCTAATGATGATGCTCAATATTGGCGATACGAGATCAGGACACGTGGCGGATGACATGTCCCAAGACCCGGAAGAAAGATCCCACAGAGGCCGACCAGGCCACCCTTGTACCCGACCTGCAAGCACAAGCTGGCCCTCCTCGGGGCCCCTACAAGTTTGCCTCCTCGGCCCCTCAGCTCGCCCCGAGCTGCCACGGGACCAAGACTCCTCGATCCTCTTGCCCGGTTCCGAGCTCCTCAGCCGAGGCCGTCTTCCTCGGCCCCTCCGATCAACTCCACCGCTCACAGGCGTAACCGCCGCTCCTCGAATCTCGCCATGCGTGGATTCTCCGCCAGCAACATCCCACGTTCCACGCCTCCGCGATCCTCATTAATGGGCGATCCGCTCTCTACGCGGGCGTGACGTCGGAAGTGTAACTGCTGGCGAGATTCCCGCGCCTACTGCTGCGAGCCATCGCCGCTATATAAACCCCCATCACAAAGGGATCAAGTAAGCCATTTTTTATTCCACTTAGCCGTTACTCTGCTCGGATCTAGCACTAACTCGATAGTCGGAGGGTCCTCGGTGGTACCAAACCACCTCGGGACTTCTTTGCAGGTACTCGGCGTTAAACCCCTCAAATCACCAATCTCACCAAAACTCATTGAGATCCACACGCAACAGAAGATCACCACCAAAATCCACCGGGAGATCAACGGAAGACAACATCTGACGGAGACCTGAAAAGGACCTTTATCAGAAGCCAAATATACATGTTAAGCATCTTTTATGTCGGTGAAGATATGAATGAAAATAAGTAAGATGCATATGAGCAGAAAGTTATCCTGCTAAGCACGGAAGTAGATAAAACAGTTATACAAATTCAATAAAAAAAATATCTAGATCGACAATATTATTTAGATATGAATAAGTAACAATGCTAATTGTAGTTTCAACACAAATACAACCACACTCCAAATAAATATACCAAAAGAAACCATGGGGGGGGGGGGGGGCAATTTCACCCCTCGACAATGAAATCCTCGAATGAACAACCATCGGTTCAAACGATGCCATTACCAACTCTTCCAACAAAATAATGGCATTCACAATCTTAAAAATGCAGGCAATGAACATACTGTAGTCCCAACAAGAATACCCAAATAAATAAATATCTTAAATCACATACAAAGTCCATCACTAAGGATCCTCAACCTTGTTTCCAACCATTACCAAACTCATTGAAGAGTATGATCTTTATCATCATACAATGATCACAAAAACCATTAACTTAGAGCCACGGTACTAGGAAAAAAAATGCATATAAACATTCAAAACATGAATAATCCTTCAACAAACTCATAAACGCATCCGAACTGATCCATAAACAAATCAAGCACATACACCAAATAAAGAACCCCAATCAAACCCAAATAAATCTAAACGCCCAACATCTGAAATTCACTACAAAATCCCCAACAATACCTTGATTCAACAATCGGCTGCAAATGGGCAAAACCTGCATGAAAGGCACAAGCTTCTGATGCTCAGCCAACAACTCTGCCAAGTACTGGCTATTACCAATACCCCCAAAATAGACAATCAAAGAAAAGAAAAATCATTATAAAAAAAAGGATCAAAAACTTTAATAAAAAAACACAAACCAAAAGGGACACAAAATTTTCAAGCTAATATATACCTATCTGGGGTGTTTCTTATCTGAGGAGAGAGGGTTCTTGCTGGTGAGAAGCTGTGAGCATACAACCCAGACATAGTTGAAAGATGAAAGGTCTTTTTCTTGAGAGAGAGAGAGAGAGTAGAGAGAGAGAGAGAGAGAGGTGTTGGCTGCTGAAGAAATGAGGAGAAGCCTTTGGTGTTCTTTCTTCCCTATTTATTTCTCAATGGGAATGGGGGCAACCTCAACCCCCTAAAATTAAATAAGGAAAATGGAGAAGAAATTCCCAAAAATAAAATATATGGTAACTTTCATATGTAAAAGTTAAAAATGGGAATGAGTGGCTTTTTGGGTTTAAGGGCTTGTATTCTAATTGAAAAAGTTTTTTTTTTAAATTATTTTTAATTATTTTTTATAGTGGGAGAGAGAAAAGGACAGGCTGGGTGAGTGATTCTTGTGCATCAAAATTTTTTTTTCTGTAATTGATTATTATAGCTGGTGTTGGTTTTCGATGGGTGCTAATCTTGCCACAATCATTCCACATTAGTCTAGAAATAAACAATTTTGGTTTGGCATGAAACTATTTTTGAATTAATACATATTATTTGGAGTGTGGATTTTTCTTCTTCTTTATATTGTGGAAAATGGAAATTGAATATCATTTTGAAGCTTTTGATGGGAGTGTTTTGAAAATGATCATCTATACAACTATATCTATCTATCTTCTATATTATAACGCAAATGGACTTTTATAGAAGACAGGCTCTTCTTTTCTTAAAAAACAAAGAAAAAATTTGAAAAATCCTATATTCTTTGGGCCTCCACATCATCATACAAAGAGAAAAAAATAATTAATTGTTATGTTAAAAAAAACAAATTTTAGAGCCTCCACGTCATCAAAGAAAAAGACAAAAATAATTAAATTTCTCCATTTTTTGGGGAAAAAAAATGAACTTTCTAGAACTTGAGATAAAAAAAGAACCCTGTAGAAATTATGTTGAATTCCAAATTCAATCTACATTATATTCAAACTTAAGACAAAAAAGAACATTCTAGAAGTTATTTTAATCTCATCGTTTTTCAAATTCTACTTTCATTTATTTATAACTACCTTCTTTTACTTAAATATGGTAAACAACATATTATAATATCTTATAGAATACTCTTAATTCAAGTTACTAAAATGACTATCTTATTCACTTATTATCATTCAAAATAATTTTACACCAAAAGCCTCCCATTTTATATTTATCCATGGGCTCAAGAAATATTGTTCCGTGCTCTAAATAGGATAAAGTTACAAACGTGCATAGAACGTGCAAAATGCTAGTATTAATCTATAATGTAAATGGTATTGGTTAGAGTCCACATTCTCCATTTTTTTAAAATAAAAAAAAAGGAGAAAATTTCTTAAATCTTAGAGTCCCCGCATCATTAAAGAAAAAGGCAAAAATAATTAAATATTTTATTAATTTAAATTTCAAATTCACTCCACATTCTCTTAAATGTAAGACAAAAAAGAACTTTCTAAAAATTAGTTTGAATTCCAAATTCAATCTACATTATACTCAAACTTAAGACAAAAATGAACTTCTTAGAAGTTATTTTAATCTTATCAATTTTTAACTTCTACTTTCATTTACTTAAAACTACCTCCTTTTATTTAAATATGGTAAATAACATATTATAATATCTTCTAAAATACTTTTGATCCAAGTTACTAAAATAACTATTTTCTTCACTTATTAACATTCAAAATAATTTTAAACCAAAAACCTCCCATTTTATATTTATCTATGGGCTCAAGAAATTTTTTTGGACTCTAAATAAGATAAAACTACATAATTCATTCAGATTTATATAAGTATTACACATTTTAAATAAAACCTGCATCGCACATTCAAAATGCTTGTACTACTATATAATACAAATGAACTTGGTTAGAAGTCATCCTCTCCATTTTTTAAAAAACAAAGAAAAAAGGAGAAAAATTCTCCATTCTTAGGGCATCCACATCATCATATAAAGAGACAAAAATAATTAATTGTTATCTTAAAAAGAAAATTCTTAGAGCCTCTACATTATAAAAAAAAGACAAAAATAATCAAACTTCTCTATTTTTTGAAAAACAAAGAAAAATGAACTTTCTAGAACTTGAAACAAAAAAGAACTTTGTATGAATTTGTCTGAATTCCAAATTCAATCTACATTCTATTCAAACTTAAGACAAAAAGAACTTTCCATAATATATTTTTATCTTATCATTTTTCAAATTTTACTTTCATCTATTTAAAATATAAATTCTGAGTTCAAAAAATGTATATATAAAAGAAAATTGTGGGGAGAGATTTTAGGAAATCTATTTAAAATACAAAGGGTATTTTTCCATTTTTATTTGTATTATCAATAGCAATTAAATCTGATTTTAATTGATTTGTTATAGATACAAATATTAATATTATAAAAATATTTAAATTTAAAATCATGAAATCTACGAATTTGCCAAAAATGTTATAAAATTCCTATGATTTTGAATAATGAAATATTATATACGAGAGATTAGAGACTGATATATTATTTAGTTAGGATTCTTATGTTTATATTATTAATTGCAATTAAATCTTATTTTAATTGATTTGTTATGTATACAAATATTAATATTATAACAAAATTTAAATTTAAAATCATGAAATCTACGAATCTGCCAAAAATGTTCCAAAATTCATATATTATTTAGTTAGGATTTTTTGTTTGTATTACTAATTACAATTAAATCTGATTTTGATTGATTTTTATGGATACAAATATTAATATTATAACAAGATTTAAATTTAAAATCATGAAATCTATGAATCTGCCAAAATTTTTCCAAAATTCTTTTGATTTTGAATAATGAAAGATTAGATATACGAGAGATGAGAGATTTTAGTTAGTGTTTTTTTTGTTTGTAACCCAAGATTCGGGAAAAACAAAGAAAAATGAACTTATAGCCTCCACATTATAAAAAAAAGACAAAAATAATCAAACTTCTCTATGATTTTGAATAATGAAATATTAGATAAAATGGAAAATATGTTGAAAGAATTACAGAAGGTTTTTAAACAAAACAATTTTACCAACATCCATATCCAAGTCATTGGTCAGCAATTAACAGCGTAGAATCTACTCTAGAAAGCTTGATTAAAAAACTGCAAGCTATGGATATAGTAGAAACTCCTACTATAAAGATAACCAATGAAAAGGGTTATATTCCTATCAAACCATCTTTAGATATTTCCGGTTATAAGTTATCCAAAGACAAAAACATATCTTCAGATATTATAACTGCTTTAGAGAAAAAGTTTAGCAGTGCTAGACTTAATATCTTAGAAAGAGAACCAAAAATAACAACGGATCAATAATAACAAGGAAAATAAAAGAACAAAGAGGATAGAAGTCTTACTTTGCAGAAAGGGATGTCAGCTTATCAAACCAAAATATTTATTAAGAACAAACTTATTACAAACTATTAAACTATCAAAGTAGATGAGTACAATAGAGAGAGAGATGGTTTTATTTTTCGATGCCTCTATACTGAGAAGGTCTTCTTTATTTATAGAGAAGAGAGATGCTCTTCAAGGGCTTCTTCGTCCTTTTAGGTGCTCCTTATCTTTGCATGGTGGAGGATAAGCTGTCACCTTTTCTTCGTCGTCTTTTGCCGACACTTTTATAAAAAGTATTCCACTTTATTTGTGGGGCCCTTCTGGGAAAACCGTGTGCTGATTTTTCTTCATTCTGTGTACTGGTTTTGATTAAACCATGGTCTACGATGCTTCTGGTTTTATGAAAACCATGGGTTTGAAAAGAAAAACTTTACTAAAAATTCGTGTGCTTTTGTTATTTACAGTCGTTCATTTTTTTGGTAAAATTTTATTCTTTTATTGGCTTATTTTATTAAGCCCTTTCCTTTGCCCGTTTTTTCTTCATTGTTTTGGCTTAATGTTGAGCCCATCAAGTCATTCCAAAGCTTATCTGCTGATCTTAAGTCCTCATCTGGATCTTGGGCTTGTCCTTGAAAATTATCTTTCATTTCTACTGATTTAGTAGTTTTATCAGATACTGATGAGCTGGTATCTGATACGTCAAAAATTTGCTTGAACTGTTTCTTCATGTGTTCTTAGCAACGTTTCATCAGCTCTTCTTTATAGATGTTTGGATACTTTCTCTGAAATGAGATTTTGAGCTTCTGCATAGGATTATCTGTGGCCAATTCTGTGTTAATCCTTTTTTCTAGAATATCATGATTATTTTTTATAGTTGTTTTGATTTCAACTATTTTCTGTTCCTCTAGAATTCCAGACCACCATTTTAATAAGAATCTTCTGGATAGAACAAGGATATTCTTGTTATTAAATATGGTCCATCTGAATATGAACGGAATTTTGTTTTCAACGAAGTAGTATAACGTACTCTCCCCTTCTTTGATAGAGGTATCTTCTGTATTATGAAATCTTGGATGAGATTCCATCCATGGAACAAACATATTAATAATAGAATTAGGCAGTATTTTTAATTCTGCCCCTGTCTTCTGCCACCATTGGATAAACCAATTAGGCACGCCTGCTTTTATGACATCAGATCTGATCATGATGAACCAGGAATGTTTTCTTGCTGGATTTTCATAATGAAGAAAGTTGTTGAATGCTTGGATATAATCCCAGTAATTGCATTCGTGTCTAGTATCGCCTAATTTGAACGATCTGGCTCTGTTTGGGTGTAAAGCCCATTCATGTGGACTAAAGATATTTTTTATAATGACCTTAGAGAAATTTATAATTTCTCCTCCCTCTTTATTATTAGGGTAGTTGTATTTAATTTTCATTGAATTGGAAACTGTTAGTAAGGCTTCATAAATTTGTCTTGTTTTTCCCGCTTGAGAAACATAAGCAGTGGTTTTTATATATTTTTCTTTAAGAGACCATAGATCATCCATTCGGGAGATATCATCACCTTCTAAACAAATAATTTGTTCAAATATGCTTTTCTGAATATAATCATCATCAGCACTTTCAAATGCCTTCTTGAAAAGTTGTTTCTGCTGAGAAGAACTGTCACGCCCCGCTTCCCAGAGTACGCAAGATGAGGCACGTGACATAGCCAACCATGCTACCTATGGGTAGGAATTATCCATCCACAGTCACATTACGGTTGTGGAGATATCAAGAACAAAATAATAAACTAATCTAATACATGTCCAAATCCATAATAACGAGAATCAATAAACAATAAGTGCGGAAGCAAATGATCCAATACAATGAATAAACAGTACGTCCCATAATGCGGGCTCACATCTGGAAATGAAATGAAATAAATAAACTAAACCCTAAGAAACTCACAGTTCAGCCTGCTGGCTGAAGTACTCCTGCTCGGTCGTCGATAGTGGTAAGGAATCTGGGCCATGCAAAACCCAGACGTCAGCGCGTCATGTCAACCAAATAGTATAATATAAACATGGTAATAAGCAATGCAGGTATGAACATGAATAAAGCAGTACTAAGAAATAACAGAGCAGGGTAATGTGCAAGGGTGACTAAACTGTCCTATCAGGTTTCTACTCTATAGTCTTTGAAATCAATTGATGAATCGTCGATGTAACTCAATAGTATCCCGTGCGTGCCCGGGACCACGGTCAAGGTCCTCGGGGCTGAATCCGAGACGTGCCGCTAAGCAGTAATAGGTAGTAGGATGGATGAGTGATGTCAGCATCATCACTCCCGGACTGGCCAAGCCCGTAAGACTGATCAGAACAAGTATCGAACTGTTGAGTTACAAGTCGGTTTCACCTTTGATTTCCCCATACCCCCAAGTTATGTATGTCAGGTCAGGTATTCACTAGTCAAGGACTAATGCCAACACAAAATCAGGTGAAAATAGGTCTGTCTGGATAGACAGTAGGAATGGTCAGGTTGGTCGGCATTAGGCATGAAATCAGGTAACAGGTCAGGTCACGTTTCAACAGGTTGAGTCGATATGTACAGGGTGTCATGTCCGGTGTATCAGTACATGTGTCAGGTGTATCAAGATCGGTCAATATGTAATGCAATCAAAAGTATGCTGATAACAGGTATAGTAACGAATAAAGAACAACAGCAGGAACGGCAAATAACAATATTATTCCATGTAAACACAGTGATGCTTTGTATTCTCTTATTAACAGGTTCAAGCACCCTTGGGGTGCAATAATCACAGTGTAGCGCAATATTAATAACAGCAGGCAATAAAGATATAAGTGTGCGACTATTATCCTCTAAATAGTAAAATGATTAGCAGGTAGTTGTTATTAAGGTTATGTGGCAAAATACGATTTAGGTGGCAGTATTATAATATACATCATATTTCATCCAATGAGACGAGTAGCAATACTTAGTTAATATATCAAGTTTGTGAGTCAAACATTTAATTAGTTTAACGTAGCATGTAGCAAGAAATCTTGCCTCGACGGTTTCGCAAACCGGAAAGCACGGATGCAATGTCGGCAGAAAACACGAGACGGGTGCACGGGCCACGGATCGAGTCCCAACGGCGAACAGCGGGACCACACGGACCAGGGTACTTCGCTGGAGCGTCGGGTCCAAACGACGGCACGGTCGGAATCCGGCAAAAAATCATCGGCAACGAGGTTAGCAACACGATATACGTAATAAGATCAGCGGGGGGGGGGGGGGGTTCTAGCACTAAAGGAAGTGAAAGAGATTCTTACAGGGAAGCACCAGGGGCAACCGCGATGGGCTCGACGGCGATGGGACGCCGGCGAGGCAGCGACGGCGATGCAGCAAAGGCTGGAAAGCTTCCTGGTTCTCTGGAAGAGGTGGTGCGGTGAGTATGGGGTTTGCTGGCCTGCACTGGTGATCGAGGGAAGACGGAGGCGGTAGGAGGTGGCTCTGGCGACGACGGCGACGATCGACGGCGCGTTTCCCGGCGACCCGGGGATTGGTGCTAGGGTCGGGCTCGGGTCTGATGGTGGTCCGGCGAGGGGAGGAGGAAGGCGACGACGAGGTCGGGACGAGGAGGAAGAGAGGGAGTCGCAGGCGTCGTCGGTGACTGGAGGCGGCGTCGACGGCGAGATCTGCGGCCGGGTGATGTCGTCGGGGGTTGGGTGCAGACGCGGAAGAGAACGGAGGAAGGAGGTTGGAGGGTGCGGCTAGGCTGAGGAGGTGTTGACGGCGACGGCGAGGTCGCGGTGGGGCCGGCGGCGAGGTCACGAGGAGGCTAGGGTTAGGGTTCGGGGTTCTCGCGAGATGGGGAGGAGACGAGGGCTGCGTAAAAATATATAGGGAGAGAGAGAAAGGAATAGAGAGAGATAGAGGAAGAGAGATTGTAGAGATAGAGAGAGAAGGAGATTTGAGAGAGAGAGATAGAGAGAGGCGGAGAGAGAGGGAGATGGGATGCGGGGCCCACGAGTTGATTTAAGAGCTCGTGATTGGCTGGGGAGGAATTGGGTTAGGTAAAATAAAATTTAAAAGGATTTTAAAGAGATTTTAAGTAACGAAAATATATATATAGTTTTAAATATATTTAATCAAACGGGCACTTTTGGCGCTAAATGAAACATTTCCAAATCGCGCCCGGGTTGCGCCCAAATGCTCCAAATTCAAATTATAGGATTTTAAGCGAGTTCCAAATTTTGAAAAGAGGTGTTTAATGATTAAAATGCATGCCCCCAAGTCGGACACTTGTACGCGCGCGTAGTCGTCCAAACATGCCCGTTTCACCGAACGGGACGGAATCTCGACGTGCGGACGCTACCACGCGACTAGTGGCGACGAGTAGGCCAACATGGATATTTTAAATTTCATTTTCGGTGTTAAAATTTGTTATGTGCCAAAACGACTTAACCGGTTAAAATTTAGCAATAAGCACCAGATAATCAGGATAATTAGAATGAGCAATATACAACCCTCAACTAGTAATATAAATAGTATTATTGGGCTCGGGTGTTACTGTAAGTCTACGCTAGCGCCCCGGCAGTCAACAGACGCCAAATGCGGAACAAAAACTTTTTAACTGGCGCTATCGTATACTTTAACCCGGATCTGCCATTATTGCTAAACTAACAAACTGTAAAGAGTGTAGAAAGATTGTACCGAACGATCCGAGTCCTTCGTTCTTCAACCATCATCCCACGCTCCGTTGCGGCTGCTCCGATCTCGTCGATCTCCGATATCCTCGTCGAGGTGGCACCACATGATCGGTTCTTTAAACGGGCTCCCGCCTCTGACTCGAGGCAACTCGGTCGTCAAATTTGCTAAAAGAGACGACCAAGATTGATGTAGAGAATGAGTAGATGACTTTGTCTCACTTCGTCCAAGTCCGTGGACGATCGGTTAATGAAGTTGCCGATGGAAATGAAATGGAACAATGAATGAACTATGAAATTTCCATACACTTTAAACTATACTCTTTTCTTTTTAGCAACCATAATTTCACAAATGAGTGAATAGTGGGAGGAGAGAGGGGCCGGCCACAATTATAGAGGAGGGAGGTGATGGTAGGAGAAGGGGGTGACCACATCATGAAGCTTATCATGTATGAAAAGATCTTAATCAAAACAAAAAGCATTAAGGTTAAAGCATGACTCACAAACCTAGTCATCATGCATTAATGAACCCTTAAATGCAACCAATGAAAACTCAACACCAATAATCCTAGTCACCTCATCTAGAATCTTCTAGAAGAATCCACACTCATCTCAAGAAAAGATAAACCCGTCTTTAACCAAATGTTAAAAGACGGCTGATAGAAAACTGGAAACTGGTAACTTCCAAAAGTGATCCTGAAACGACTTTCAGGATAACCCCGAAACTGTATAAAAATACCCGCATTTGTATTACGACCGAATACAAATGCAACTGAGACAAAGATATTATACCTACTCAATATAATACTCGGATCCGGCTTAAACCAAAGCCGACCAGTATTATCTGCCCGAAAAATAACACGTGCGTAAACGCACGTGCATTTTCCGAACCCTGCCATAAAACCATACGGCCTCTACAACATTTCGCCCGAACTTGGGAAACTGTCTGTGGGGGACTCTAATGACTCGTCAGTACCCTGGCAGTGGGTTTAACCACAAACCGTCAGCGGCACTAGCAATGCATAACGGCTGCCCACGGACTGACCTCAAGGGAGACCGATGAGCGCACTCAAGGGAGGCCGATGAGTGAACTCATCCAGAAAACCCTACTGAGCCTAACAGTGACAATGTATATACAGTCCGGTCCGTTCGTCAATGAGTATCGCATATCTGCCTAGGGGGCTAGTAACGTCAGACCCCAATAGTAGTATAAGTCGTGTCGGAGTGAAGCCCAATAACACCCTGAGATACTACTGGAGTACCTACCAGTAAATCTCCTGCCACGGCCGTGGGGTTTGTGTAATGGCTCTCCTAGACACAGCACGACCTCGCCCCCAATACCGGGAGAGACGAATCCCCTGCCGATCCGCTCACGTGCCTCCATATGGCTCGGGACTGTACCCAAAAGATACCTGTTTGCACGACTCCTTTGAGCCGTGGTAGGGTAGAAATCAAAGCACAGTGGGAACTCACACGAGACAAATGACGACCTCAGGTCGATGAACTAACCTGTACACATGTCACCACGGAACTGCTATCTGACGGTAGATATAATACTAACTAGCAGATTCCCGGCGAGTCCTGTCCGGTGTACTCATAACCCAATGAGCACCTGTATACATCTTAGGTGATCCAACTTACACCAGTGGCTTGTGAGACCGGCCACCGCCCCTCGTCGGGGTCTCGACTGTACACACTAGTCTACTCCGGAGTATCGATGCCCTGTCTCGAAACTCCCACGACTAGGGCCACAATTAAGGATATGCATATAAACTACCAAACTCTCACGTATATGATCGCCATCATACTGTTGGTAGTAAAGCAAGATCCTAAGGGCTCTATCAAAGTGTAACATGCAATCAGTCACCTGAACATGTACACGACTGATAAAGGCAAACCAGATAGCATACTATCATCTCGAGTAAGACTGTGCTACCGGGATAGGTCCTCCGCAATCATTGCAATCACGTACCTGCGATCCAATAATTGACTATGAGGGCACTATCTCCAACAATCTCCCACTTGCACTCAAGGCTAATATTGCGATGTCGACTACTCACAGCCCGTGTGAAACCGAACATCCAACTCCTCTACTAATCAGTTTCATAAAGCCCGTTTGTAAAACTATTGTGTTCGAGAAATAGCCTCAGTGAGTGGATCCGCCTAAAAGTTTCTTTCTATATCTCTCTTAATCTCAAGTTCGCGGAGAAAGCCATCTCCCGAATTGAGTAGTACCTGTCTTAGAATATGTCTGGATATCTGATGGGACCTTAGTTCATAAATGAACTCCATATCCAAACTTCTTAGACTGTATGGATCACTGAACCTAATCAGTATCCAGCACCATGCCACCCACAGTATCCTCTGGAACCACCTGTCCATAATACTGTCCCTCGTCAGAGGGAAAAATAAAACTCTGACAATCACTCTGTCATTTATGTCACCTTTAAAGCCTGGAATGATAACCGTCTCCCGAAAGAGGCTGCCGTTATCAAATCCTTAGAACATGTACTAATGTTCTAAAACTGCTTCCTTATGTTTCTCCAGGATTGGATTAATACAAACTTATTGCATCTAGTGCAAAAACAACATTTGGTGCGGTACTTGACATCTCATGATTGACTCAATTGCCTAAGCAAGTGATCTGCCAATCATGCATATCCCTCTCTCCTTTAGTCTGTACGACACCTTTAGAGAGGGTGACTCCATCACCTGCAGGTACACCACCATGCTAGGAGTCAACTATTCCAAAAACCATTAGAATATCTGTCAAAGTACCCACATTGGGAAACTACCCAAATCCAGATCTAAAACCATGGATCTAGAAACCAGAATGTCAAATATTATATCCATATCCTGTCTGGAGAAACAACTGTGTGACGACCACAGTACAACCGATCGTAGTATAGGAATTTTACTTCCTATTCTGTGTATGTCATCCAGATACCATGACATCACACCCTACTACCTTCTTAACAGATCCATCCCCTATTCTGATTGAAGTCAAAAACCATGACTGTCATATCAAAATTAGATGATCTTTCTCTGCTATAACTGCTCAAGTCTATAAATAGATATAAGCATCTTGCCCACTATGCTTCCGCTGCTCCCACTGACTACGACAACCCTCCTACCGGGTCTCATATCCTGGAACAACAGTAGTGTCAAGTCTTGGTAGATAAGAACCTCCCTGTCACCGTCCTTGAGGCTACCAGAGTACCTCTCGGGTGTCTGAGGTTACCTACCAAATCTGCGGAGTGGCTATTGGAATGTCAAACCTGATTGAATATATAGGTCCTATTAAATTTTCCGTAATCGTTCGCGGTTCTGGAATCACTTCCAGTTCTACCATACTCCCACTACTGTTTTCTGAAAAAGATCCATTTTACTAAAACTGTGGCGAGTCAAGAACAATATCATTATTGATCTTCCAAATGGTAGAATATCAACCCTCGTCATAGCTAGGGTCAACCCACAAACAGCCATTACAGAAACGTGCCCTGAGTTATCCAGAGTCTGGTTTTAATCATAAGCTGGACAACTCCCCGTACCTTAATTTCTTTTAAGGTACGATCCATTCTATATCCAATACAGAAACTTTGGCACTTATTTAATTGGAACCATATTCAAATCATGCAGCTGTCTCCAGTGCATATCAACTTAATGGAAAGAGGCTAATCAGCATTACTCAACTTAGAAATCCATCCAATTATGAGTAACCTGAAAGAGAAACACGTTTCTCAAAACCATCACTATCATCTGAATACCAATCACAAGAATCTACATCTTCGATCTCTTTGAAGAATTCCGATACTTGTGATACCTGGTTCTCTACTTTATTCTTATACCCACAACTTCTCAAAACTTAGACCTTGTATTTCTACGAAACACTTGTCTAAATACTAGAGAAGTTATAAGTAAACAGAACATAGTACGAGGACCTACCCCATTGTCCTGATGGACACTTGGACAACATACAATACTCTGTATAAGTCCGCTGAGTTAAACAACTCAAAACCTGTGCGTTGTAGGTGGAAAACTGCACCCTGGCGATTTCCTCAAATATCACCAATTACAACGAATTCCGATATAATGAGGATGATCACCTAATTCCCAATATCTTACTCCCACTCATCATCTGTAAAACCATACAGATATGAGAATGAAACCTGGTAAATACATACCCTTGGAGTAAGTGTCTAATCGGGAAAACAGGTTTTCTTTTAACGATGCACTGAAACATGAAAATGTTTCGTAGGGGTATCCTGGTATTCATAGCAATGCCTCTTCCATAATCCAATTCATGACTTCAACCGTATATTTTATTGCCATCTCTCCAAATCTCTTTATTTGTCTTTAGTCGTTACCTTCTGTACACCATCGTTAGGCTAAATGGTTTTCTTCCTTCCCTACCGTTCGGCACCAGCCTATGGTTTGGAAGAAGACTATCCAGTAAGCATAATAGGTGTACCCTCCTAAACTAAGGAGTACTCGCATCTCGAGAGAAGGTGATGATAAAAGACAACTGAATAATACCTTATTCTTTTAAAGGTGAAATAGGAGCGGCGATGAAGTACGCGGTTTTGGTCGTGAATGATATCAGTCGCAATTTACTTTGCCCTCTTTCTAATCCCTTTATTTTGTCTTTACATATTACCTTCTGCACACCCTACTTAGGCTAATTGGTTTTCTTCATTCCCTACCTTTCGGCACCAGCCTATGGTTTGGAATAAGACTATCCAATAAGCGTAATAGGTGTACTCTCCTAAACCAAGGAGCTCTCGCAACCTGAGAGAAGGTGATAATAAAAGACAACTGAATAAACCAATTCTATTTCTCCTGAACCTGGATCCATCCTCGAAGAAGTCCCTTCGAGTTCGTATATAACCATACGATGGATCTATCCAATGGAAGTGGATATCCGTAGTAATACGGGTGTTCTGAGAAATTCAAAGGGTAAAAGAAGGAGTGGCAATGACTTATGCAACATAGACAATCCAAAAGCCAGTATTTTAAGAAGGTTCGGTCAACCTGGTCACTGAGTCATAGTCTAGGGTCGGTCAAAGGTCGCTGCCAAAAAGAGAGAGAGAAAAGAAACACTCTGCGTGCACTCTAACCTAGATCAGAATGGTCATCACTTTATCTAATCCGGAAACCTCCCACTGTCCTGTCAAATTCTCCTCCAAACCTAAAGAAGAATCAATCGGGATCACCCGAAGAGTAAACCAACTCATCAGTGGGAATCGGGATCCAACTCTCATCGCATGATAACGTGATGGAATGCATCCACGTTACTCATACTCCAGAAGGTATGCGCATACTCGGCAAGTTTCAGTTTCTTTAGAAACTCCTGATATGATTTTTGCCCCATGCTCTTATAACCTTGGCTTTGGTCAAAGTGTCATAAGTCACATGCCAAGTTCTACCCGTCACTATCTTGTCAATTTGAACCCACCCGCACATGCCCCTGACTTTGGCCAATCGGCAGAACGACTGTCCCAAACTAACTCATCCATCTATGCAACAATTGAATACCCAGCAGCTACCAAACACTATGCCTTAACTTTGGCTAAAATGCATAGCTTGAATACTACTAAATACCCAAAAGAAGTGACGGAGGGCTACGACTGGTTTTTGGCGAAAAACCTTTAGCGTAGTGAACTTGATATCGCTGAAGGAACCTGATAGCTTTTTAAAATATAGTGGCGAAAACCTTTTGCTAAAGAGGTCACTCCCGGTAAAAGGATCTCGGCTCTTTCCTCGTGGAATGAGGTGCAGGATATTCCACTGAATACCGCTATGCAAAGCAACTTGTAATCGACTATAGTAAAGTTATTACTCTGACGCAAACTTCTGCCCAAGGGGTCAGTCCCGGTGAAGGGATATCGGCCCTTGCCCCGTCGAATGAGGTGCAGGATATTCCACTGAATACCGCTATGCATAACAAAAGGAAACGTCTTTGTAACAACACTTTTTAAATTGTTCCAACAACTGTATACAGGTTTGTTTTAACTTTGCGTTGATCAGAATCAACGCAGTCCCATCATTTAATCACACCAGAAAAGAACGAAAATAAAATGTACGTATATGCCATCCGCATTCGTCACTGGGTCCCGTCATAACCCGTTAGGTTACTTAACTAACGACAGAGCGGGGACTGGACTAGCGCGGGTGTAAAACATATACAACATCTAATAGTATATAAACCAATATACAATAATCGCTCCAGGCGTGATAATATGCAACATTACAGAAAAGTAATAAGCATCACAGAACAATACAGATAATCTGGGATCCCCGAGTTTCACAGAGCCGCTGCTGAAACTCGACGTTCCCCTGTCGTGTGGATAGCCTGTGCAATGAAACCTAGACCCCTACGGGTGCGGCAAGTTACCCGCCAAAACCTGAAGCGAGGTAGTCCCCACAGCATAGTGAATGGAACACCCGGCACTTCACGGAATCCGGTAAATTGAGCACCCCTCCTTGGGTCAACCTGTACCCCCTACGAGTGCGGCGAATAGTCTGCCAATTCTGAAGTGGGGCCCCTCTGCCTCTCAAAGCCATGAGATGCGGACCCGTTGCTTTCCCGAACCCGGCTATCCGTGCACTCCGTCTCGGGGCAAAACCTAGTACAGTAATGAAAAATAGTACAACAGGTACTTCGACCGCAACCTGGTCGTGCCCCAAAAGAATATTATACAACAGGCAGTGACGGCAGTCCACAAGTTGGACGCTCGCCCCGCAATATCAAATGTACAAATAAACTCAAACTGTACTACCATTGCACACTGCTATCCACCACGACAAATCCGCAACATCACAGCACAACACAGAACATCAACGCGAATGTCACGTTCGCAAACCCGTCTAAAAGGACTATAGCAATCGGACAAGGTTTACCGATCAAATGACATTCCCGGTCAGAGATATAATGTAAGCACTGTAAACTAACGTGTTTAAATTTCGATCGACCAAATATCAAGAAGTGGGCCCCACGTAAATCTGTAGAACAGTAACAAAACCTGGGCCCAAATGATATATACCAAAAACCCCAAAATCCAACATAAAATACACTGTAGAAATTTCGCCAAGTGATATGACTTGACTGCGGCGGATCCGCGGCCAAACCCATGCTTGGGCCGCGGATCCGCGCTTCAACAGTAACATCACTCTGTCGAATTTCTGCAGTTTTCCTAAAAAAGCCTGCTTGATTTTCTGGTATGGTCCAAAATTCATTTTGACCAGTTTAAAAATTTACAGAAACTGTCAAGCAAGAAATCACAGTTTTTAGTTTTCCGGTCGGATCGATATTTTAAACGCGTTAGCACAAGTTAGCATAGCAAAATGGTGAGGCTCTGATACCACTGTAAGTCTACGCTAGCGCCCCGGCAGTCAACAGACGCCAAATGCGGAACAAAAACTTTTTAACTGGCGCTATCGTATACTTTAACCCGGATCTGCCATTATTGCTAAACTAACAAACTGTAAAGAGTGTAGAAAGATTGTACC
Organism: Agapanthus africanus; assembly: GCA_030015575.1. Classification (NCBI taxonomy): domain Eukaryota; kingdom Viridiplantae; phylum Streptophyta; class Magnoliopsida; order Asparagales; family Amaryllidaceae; genus Agapanthus; species Agapanthus africanus. The sequence goes on from CM057339.1 coordinate 491,652,953, forward strand.
GAACGATCCGAGTCCTTCGTTCTTCAACCATCATCCCACGCTCCGTTGCGGCTGCTCCGATCTCGTCGATCTCCGATATCCTCGTCGAGGTGGCACCACATGATCGGTTCTTTAAACGGGCTCCCGCCTCTGACTCGAGGCAACTCGGTCGTCAAATTTGCTAAAAGAGACGACCAAGATTGATGTAGAGAATGAGTAGATGACTTTGTCTCACTTCGTCCAAGTCCGTGGACGATCGGTTAATAAAGTTGCCGATGGAAATGAAATGGAACAATGAATGAACTATGAAATTTCCATACACTTTAAACTATACTCTTTTCTTTTTAGCAACCATAATTTCACAAATGAGTGAATAGTGGGAGGAGAGAGGGGCCGGCCACAATTATAGAGGAGGGAGGTGATGGTAGGAGAAGGGGGTGACCACATCATGAAGCTTATCATGTATGAAAAGATCTTAATCAAAACAAAAAGCATTAAGGTTAAAGCATGACTCACAAACCTAGTCATCATGCATTAATGAACCCTTAAATGCAACCAATGAAAACTCAACACCAATAATCCTAGTCACCTCATCTAGAATCTTCTAGAAGAATCCACACTCATCTCAAGAAAAGATAAACCCGTCTTTAACCAAATGTTAAAAGACGGCTGATAGAAAACTGAAAACTGGCAACTTCCAAAAGTGATCCTGAAACGACTTTCAGGATAACCCCGAAACTGTATAAAAATACCCGCATTTGTATTATGACCGAATACAAATGCAACTGAGACAAAGATATTATACCTACTCAATATAATACTCGGATCCGGCTTAAACCAAAGCCGACCAGTATTATCTGCCCGAAAAATAACACGTGCGTAAACGCACGTGCATTTTCCGAACCCTGCCATAAAACCATACGGCCTCTACAACATTTCGCCCGAACTTGGGAAACTGTCTGTGGGGGACTCTAATGACTCGTCAGTACCCTGGCAGTGGGTTTAACCACAAACCGTCAGCGGCACTAGTAATGCATAACGGCTGTCCACGGACTGACCTCAAGGGAGACCGATGAGCGCACTCAAGGGAGGCCGATGAGTGAACTCATCCAGAAAACCCTACTGAGCCTAACAGTGACAATGTATATACAGTCCGGTCCGTTCGTCAATGAGTATCGCATATCTGCCTAGGGGGCTAGTAACGTCAGACCCCAATAGCAGTATAAGTCGTGTCGGAGTGAAGCCCAATAACACCCTGAGATACTACTGGAGTACCTACCAGTAAATCTCCTGCCACGGCCGTGGGCTTTGTGTAATGGCTCTCCTAGACACAGCACGACCTCGCCCCCAATACCGGGAGAGACGAATCCCCTGCCGATCCGCTCACGTGCCTCCATATGGCTCGGGACTGTACCCAAAAGCTACCTGTTTGCACGACTCCTTTGAGCCGTGGTAGGGTAGAAATCAAAGCACAGTGGGAACTCACACGAGACAAATGACGACCTCAGGTCGATGAACTAACCTGTACACATGTCACCAGGGAACTGCTATCTGACGGTAGATATAATACTAACTAGCAGATTCCCGGCGAGTCCTGTCCGGTGTACTCATAACCCAATGAGCACCTGTATACATCTTAGGTGATCCAACTTACACCAGTGGCTTGTGATACCGGACACCGCCCCTCGTCGGGGTCTCGACTGTACACACTAGTCTACTCCGGAGTATCGATGCCCTGTCTCGAAACTCCCACGACTAGGGACCACAATTAAGGATATGCATATAAACTACCCAACTCTCACGTATATGATCGCCATCATACTGTTGGTAGTAAAGCAAGATCCTAAGGGCTCTATCAAAGTGTAACATGCAATCAGTCACCTGAACATGTACACGACTGATAAAGGCAAACCAGATAGCATACTATCATCTCGAGTAAGACTGTGCTACCGGGATAGGTCCTCCGCAATCATTGCAATCACGTACCTGCGATCCAATAATTGACTATGAGGGCACTATCTCCAACAGTTACATCATACCCAACTACAAAAAGAATTTCGTCCTCGAAATTCCGAGAATGCAAGATAGCTAACTACTGGAAAAGGTGAGGAAATTTCTGCCGGATCTCGTCTTCTCGCTCCCACGTGGATTCTTCATGCGATCGGTTACCCCAAGAAACTAGCACAAGAGGGATAACCTTGTTCTTAAGAACCTTTTCTCTTCGATCCTTGATTTCGACTGGTCGCTCCTCAAAAGTTAGGTCCTCTCGTACAGTCAACTCCGAAAGATCCAAGACATGAGTCTCATCACGAACATACCTCCGTAGTTGAGACACATGAAACACATCGTGCACTCCTGCCAACGACTGTGGTAACGCCAAACGGTACGCTACCTCTCCACCACGCTCCAATATCTCGAAGGGTCCAACAAATCGAGGACTAAGCTTTCCCCGACTTCCAAAGCGAATCACCCCTCTAGTCGGTGATATCTTCAGGAATACCAAATCACCCACGGCGAACTCTAGAGGTCTTCTTGACGTGTCGGCCCAACTTTTCTGTCTGTCTTGAGCTGCCTTCATATGCTTCCTGATTGTATTCACCTTCTCGACTGTCTGTACCACCAAATCTGGTCCTAGTAACCTTCGTTCACCAACATCATCCCAACAAACCGGTGAACGGCACTTACGACCATACAACGCTTCAAACGGAGCCATCTGAATAGTCGCTTGGAAGCTATTGTTGTACGAAAACTCTACCAGGTGTAGATGATCCTCCCAAGAACCTTTGAAGTCCAACATGCAAGCTCTCAACATATCTTCAAGGGTCTGGATCGTTCTCTCCGATTGTCCATCAGTTTGAGGATGATAAGCTGTGCTAAACTTCAATCGAGTCCCCAAACTTTCTTGTAAACTCCTCCAAAAGTGCGACAAGAATCGAGTGTCCCGATCGGACACGATGCTTACCGGCACTCCATGCAATCTGACAATCTCCTGCATGTATCGCTCTGCCAAAGTCTCTGTCGATTGACCAACCCAAAAAGGAATAAAGTGAGCTGCTTTGGTCAACCGATCGACAATCACCCATACTGCATTGTTGCCCTTTGGACTCCTCGGTAAAGCCGTCACGAAATCCATGGTTATATGTTCCCACTTCCACTGAGGAATCGGAAGTGGTTGCAACAAACCAGCAACCCTTTGGTGTTCAGCCTTGACTTGCTGACACACCAAGCACTTAGCCACGAAACGAGCAATTTCCCGTTTCATACCTTCCCACCAGAAATGCTGTCGAATATCTCGGTACATCTTTGTCCCTCCTGGATGTACAGAGTAAGCTGAACTGTGTGCCTCCTTCATAAGCTCTTCACGCACATCTCCTTTTGGCACACACACACGACTACCATATCTCAACGAACCGTCTTCATGGATCAGTAAATCGGTTCGTAGTCCGGCTTCAACCTGCTCTCGAAACTTTTGCAGTCTAGGATCCTGCGATTGTGCCGCTTTAATCTTCTCAACTAAGGACGACTGTACTTGCAACTGCATCAACTGTCCCGTAGCATGTGGTAGCGCAACCTCCAAATCAAATCTCCGAAAATCCGCAATGATCTCCCTTTGTGCGGTCAACACCTGGATTGCTGGTAACCGACTTAGCGCATCTGGCACGACGTTAACTTTTCCCGGATGGTACTTAAGATCAAGGTCGTAGTCGGCCATCAGCTCCAATCATCTGCGTTGCCTCATGTTCAACTCCTTCTGAGTGAACACATACTTCAAACTCTTGTGATCTGTAAAGACTTCGACTCTCTCACCCAAAAGGTAGTGTCTCCAAATCTTCAGGGCGAAGATCACGGCTGCAAGCTCCAAATCGTGAGTCGGATAATTCTTCTCATGAGTCTTCAGTTGTCTCGATGCGTAAGCCACGACCTTCCCATTCTGCATTAAAACACATCCCAATCCCTTTTCCAGATGTGTCGCTGTGAAACACCAGTCCTCCTGAATTATCCGGTACAGTTAGGATCGGGGCGGTTATCAACTTCTGTTTCAACGCCTCGAAGGCCAATGCACATCCATTCGTCCAAACAAACGGTACCTCCTTGCGCGTGAGCTTGGTTAACGGCTCAGCTACACGAGCGAAGTTCTCCACAAATCTTCTGTAGTATCCGGCGAGTCCAAGAAAACTCCTTATCTCCGCAACATTCCTTGGAGTTGGCCAATCTCGAACTGCTGCAATCTTCTCGGGATCAACGGCGATTCCATCGCCCGACACGACATGCCCCAGAAACTTCACTTCTTCCAGCCAGAATTCGCACTTACTCATCTTCGCAACAATTTCTCATGTCTCAGCGTCTGCAGTGCGATCTTTAAATGCTCAGCATGCTCCTCCGGAACCTTCGAGCATACCAGCATATCGTCAAATACATCCTCAAAGTCGCGAACAACTGCCGGCTCTTCATTACTATCCACTACCATAGCCGCACGAACACTGTTTGTCGGCCTAGCCCTAAACTCGACTGGCCCGACAGAGTTGCTTCCTCCAGTGAAAGTAAACTCAGGGTGTCCGGGAATCTGGAAAATTACCTTCCTTGCCCTACAGTCAATGTGGGCGTGGAAAGTGCCAAAATCCATTCCCAAGACTACTTCATAACTGCCCGTATCTATCACCAAGAAATCTGCAAAAAGCTCCCGTCCGCAAACAACAACTGAACAATCTCTACATTCCTTACTAGCTATGATTTTCCCATTCCCAGTGTGTATGTCCCAAAACTAGACAGGGTCGTGCAGGTAATCGAGTGTGTAGTTATAAATTCGGATGACATAAGACAGTGGGATGCTCCGAAATTAAATAATGCCAATGCAGGAAAACCATGAACGAGTGAATTACCTGAAACCCCTTCTCCTGATGCCTTAGCTTCCTCGGCTGTCAACGTGAACGCTCGAGCCTGGTTTGGTCCTTGAGTCAGCTGTTTCTGCCCTTGAAACGGTCCCTGCGGAGGCTTCTGTATATCATCTTTCGTGCGAGGCTTCGACGGACAAGCATTAACGGCGTGATCTGCCGCTCCACATCTAAAACAGAGTCCCAGCCTCTTACGACACTCCTTTCGCACATGTCCGGGTATATGGCAGTAGTTACAAATCACGCTCCTTTTCCGATCACCCACAATTGTTTTCTTCATTGGTGCTACGCTGCGCCTGTTCACCGGAATACTTCTACGTACGGGCGTTTGGTTCAGTGCAAATGCCGGTTCCAGCTCGGTCTGTTCCTTTAGATTCTCCAGCAATCCCCTTATCACTCTACGCCTGGCGGCTATGACCGCACGTCTTTGGTCCATCTTCAAATTCTGACCGGCCATATTCCTGGAAATCAAAGTACCCAACATTAGCATGATGATAGATTCTGAGTATATATCAAGGCTAGAACTCCAAGATACTTAAATAGAGTACTGCATTGTAGCTATGCCGCGGTATCATAGCCGCAATTACTTAACTCCACCCAAGTCGCCTAAGTCCTAGAGATAACAAGAAATTAGGTTTTCGAGTTGACAATGCAAAGTAAGTTTGCATGTCGACATGATCCGGAAGAATGATTCAAGGATGGTAAAACGGTCAAGGTGGTAGGACATGTTTCCTAATCACGGGTACTATGATTCGTGTATCGGGTGCAATACCCAACTACAAAGAATCAACCCAATTAACCTATGGCTCTGATACCAAAAGAACCATGTCACGCCCCGCTTCCCAGAGTACGCAAGATGAGGCACGTGACATAGCCAACCATGCTACCTGTGGGTAGGAATTATCCATCCACAGTCACATTACGGTTGTGGAGATATCAAGAACAAAATAATAAACTAATCTAATACATGTCCAAATCCATAATAACGAGAATCAATAAACAATAAGTGCGGAAGCAAATGATCCAATACAATGAATAAACAGTACGTCCCATAATGCGGGCTCACATCTGGAAATGAAATGAAATAAATAAACTAAACCCTAAGAAACTCACAGTTCAGCCTGCTGGCTGAAGTACTCCTGCTCGGTCGTCGATAGTGGTAAGGAATCTGGGCCATGCAAAACCCAGACGTCAGCGCGTCATGTCAACCAAATAGTATAATATAAACATGGTAATAAGCAATGCAGGTATGAACATGAATAAAGCAGTACTAAGAAATAACAGAGCAGGGTAATGTGCAAGGGTGACTAAACTGTCCTATCAGGTTTCTACTCTATAGTCTTTGAAATCAATTGATGAATCGTCGATGTAACTCAATAGTATCCCGTGCGTGCCCGGGACCACGGTCAAGGTCCTCGGGGCTGAATCCGAGACGTGCCGCTAAGCAGTAATAGGTAGTAGGATGGATGAGTGATGTCAGCATCATCACTCCCGGACTGGCCAAGCCCGTAAGACTGATCAGAACAAGTATCGAACTGTTGAGTTACAAGTCGGTTTCACCTTTGATTTCCCCATACCCCCAAGTTATGTATGTCAGGTCAGGTATTCACTAGTCAAGGACTAATGCCAACACAAAATCAGGTGAAAATAGGTCTGTCTGGATAGACAGTAGGAATGGTCAGGTTGGTCGGCATTAGGCATGAAATCAGGTAACAGGTCAGGTCACGTTTCAACAGGTTGAGTCGATATGTACAGGGTGTCATGTCCGGTGTATCAGTACATGTGTCAGGTGTATCAAGATCGGTCAATATGTAATGCAATAAAAAGTATGCTGATAACAGGTATAGTAACGAATAAAGAACAACAGCAGGAACGGCAAATAACAATATTATTCCATGTAAACACAGTGATGCTTTGTATTCTCTTATTAACAGGTTCAAGCACCCTTGGGGTGCAATAATCACAGTGTAGCGCAATATTAATAACAGCAGGCAATAAAGATATAAGTGTGCGACTATTATCCTCTAAATAGTAAAATGATTAGCAGGTAGTTGTTATTAAGGTTATGTGGCAAAATACGATTTAGGTGGCAGTATTATAATATACATCATATTTCATCCAATGAGACGAGTAGCAATACTTAGTTAATATATCAAGTTTGTGAGTCAAACATTTAATTAGTTTAACGTAGCATGTAGCAAGAAATCTTGCCTCGACGGTTTCGCAAACCGGAAAGCACGGATGCAATGTCGGCAGAAAACACGAGACGGGTGCACGGGCCACGGATCGAGTCCCAACGGCGAACAGCGGGACCACACGGACCAGGGTACTTCGCTGGAGCGTCGGGTCCAAACGACGGCACGGTCGGAATCCGGCAAAAAATCATCGGCAACGAGGTTAGCAACACGATATACGTAATAAGATCAGCGGGGGGGGGGGGGTTCTAGCACTAAAGGAAGTGAAAGAGATTCTTACAGGGAAGCACCAGGGGCAACCGCGATGGGCTCGACGGCGATGGGACGCCGGCGAGGCAGCGACGGCGATGCAGCAAAGGCTGGAAAGCTTCCTGGTTCTCTGGAAGAGGTGGTGCGGTGAGTATGGGGTTTGCTGGCCTGCACTGGTGATCGAGGGAAGACGGAGGCGGTAGGAGGTGGCTCTGGCGACGACGGCGACGATCGACGGCGCGTTTCCCGGCGACCCGGGGATTGGTGCTAGGGTCGGGCTCGGGTCTGATGGTGGTCCGGCGAGGGGAGGAGGAAGGCGACGACGAGGTCGGGACGAGGAGGAAGAGAGGGAGTCGCAGGCGTCGTCGGTGACTGGAGGCGGCGTCGACGGCGAGATCTGCGGCCGGGTGATGTCGTCGGGGGTTGGGTGCAGACGCGGAAGAGAACGGAGGAAGGAGGTTGGAGGGTGCGGCTAGGCTGAGGAGGTGTTGACGGCGACGGCGAGGTCGCGGTGGGGCCGGCGGCGAGGTCACGAGGAGGCTAGGGTTAGGGTTCGGGGTTCTCGCGAGATGGGGAGGAGACGAGGGCTGCGTAAAAATATATAGGGAGAGAGAGAAAGGAATAGAGAGAGATAGAGGAAGAGAGATTGTAGAGATAGAGAGAGAAGGAGATTTGAGAGAGAGAGATAGAGAGAGGCGGAGAGAGAGGGAGATGGGATGCGGGGCCCACGAGTTGATTTAAGAGCTCGTGATTGGCTGGGGAGGAATTGGGTTAGGTAAAATAAAATTTAAAAGGATTTTAAAGAGATTTTAAGTAACGAAAATATATATATAGTTTTAAATATATTTAATCAAACGGGCACTTTTGGCGCTAAATGAAACATTTCCAAATCGCGCCCGGGTTGCGCCCAAATGCTCCAAATTCAAATTATAGGATTTTAAGCGAGTTCCAAATTTTGAAAAGAGGTGTTTAATGATTAAAATGCATGCCCCCAAGTCGGACACTTGTACGCGCGCGTAGTCGTCCAAACATGCCCGTTTCACCGAACGGGATGGAATCTCGACGTGCGGACGCTACCACGCGACTAGTGGCGACGAGTAGGCCAACATGGATATTTTAAATTTCATTTTCGGTGTTAAAATTTGTTATGTGCCAAAACGACTTAACCGGTTAAAATTTAGCAATAAGCACCAGATAATCAGGATAATTAGAATGAGCAATATACAACCCTCAACTAGTAATATAAATAGTATTATTGGGCTCGGGTGTTACAAGAACTCCCTGAAGTTTCTTCTTCGCCTTTAGTGTTATAAACACTGGCATTGGTGTTATGAACACCTTTTCTAGCCACCTTGTGTGGTGTCTTCCATTCTGATGGGGCGTATGACGCCTCAGACTCCAAATCCATTCTAATTGGTCTTGGCTTCTGCATTTTTAACCAGTTTGCATATGGGGAGTTGTTAGGAGTATGACTCCGTCCCCTTCCTCGGCCTCTGCCGGGTCCCTGTCCCCTCTAAAGATTCTGCATAAGCAGAGTCTTGAAGAAATTCCCTGGTAAGAAAATCAGGAAGACAGTTATCGGTACCTTTAATATATTCAAATCAAAGTCAAAAATGGCCAATTCAGCCTGCCATCTAGCAAATATTTGCTTTGATATTATATTTTTAATATCCTTTTGTATAATAGATTTGGCTGCACTACAATCAATCTTAAGCAAGAATTTTTATTTAATAAATCATCCTGAAACTTGTAAATGCATTTTAAGAATTTCTTACTTAATAGTTGAATAATTCAACTGAGCTGCATTCCATTTTCCAGAAGTAAATCTAGCAAGTGTTTCCTTGTTATTACTAGGATCAACTTGCTTTAGGATACCTCCATATCCTATATTTGAAGCATCAGTCTCAACAATCTTTTGGCAACTAAGGTTAGCAATATGGAGACAAGGTAGACTCTAAACAGTCTCCTTAATTTTCTGAACAACCTTTGTATAACTATCTGTCCATGGTGTAGGGTTCTTCTTAAGCCTGTTGTATAACAGGGCTGCATCTGTAGCTAGATTTTTATAATAATCCGCTATATAATTTAAAGCACCTAGAAATCTTTTAGCTGCTTTGTATCTGGTATATAATCCGGGAATTTAGAAGCAAATTCAATACTCCTTTCTATAGGAATAATAGTGTCATTATTTATATTATGGCCTAAAAATTTGATAGCTGTTGAAAACGGCTTCATCTTTGGAGCTGAAATAACAAGTCCATTTTTTATAATAAGATGTTTAAAAATATTTAAGTGTTTAAAATGTTGATCTATACTGTCAGAATAGATCAAGACATCATCTATATATGATAAGATGAATTCCGTATAAGGATTAAAGATAGAGTTCATGATATTTTGAACCTCAGAACGCGTATTTTTTAATCCGAATGGCATAACATTCTATTCAAAATGCCCAAAGGGTACAGTAAATGCAGTTTTGTATTTATCAGATTCATTAATCTATATCTGCCAATAGCCTGATTTCAGGTCAAATTTAGAAAATATTTTTGCTTTGTTAATTCTATTAAGCAAATCCCTTTTATTAGGGAGAGGATACCTGATCCATTTAAGAACCTTATTTAAAGGTTTATAATTTATAACAAGACGAGGTATGCATCTCTCTTGTTGGGCAGCATTATTAACATAGAATGCTGTGCAACTCCATGGTGAGGAGGATTTTCTGATTAGTTTTTTGTCTATGAGACTACTAATCTCCTTTTTACAAAGTTCAAGATATTCTTGACTCGTCTGACAAGGTCTTGCCTTAGTAGCAATGTTTTCCTCTAAAAAATCTTCCATATAAGGAAGAGCAACAATATACTGCTTTCTTTCCCAGAATGCATTAGGAAAGTTACTACAAGTTTGGGTTAGGAACTCATTTTCAAGCGATTTAATTCTCGCTTTAACAGAGCTTGTATTAAGCTGCTTATTTATCTGAATAGAAGCTATCTCTTCTTTTATGAAGTTAATTTGATTTTCTTTTAAATAAATATCTTTAACTTCATTCAGAATTTTAACCATTGGATCAGTTATGAACTGAAAATGGATTTCTTTTCCTTTATATAAGCTATGAATGCCTTTAGAGTCTATTTGTTGTATATGCATTATTTTACTAAGGAACGGCGTTCCTAACATCACATGCCATGATATTTCCTTCACGATTATAAATGGTGAAGGGAGACATATGTTTATATTGCAAATATTTGCATTAGTCACCTTATAAGGTGTTGTTAATGTGCTGTTGTCAGCTCTACTCAGAGTCTGAGTAGTTCTTTCGCAATATTTTATCGGAATTATTCCTTCTTTTATGCAGTTTAAATTTGCACCACTGTCCACGAGAGCAATGAGATTGGGTATAACCAAATCGTTATTTATTATTGAAGTAATTCTGATATACCATTTTTTATTTAATACTAAATCAATGGTTTGTAAGAATTTATCTGGAATTACTTCGCTTTCTCTAGTAATTTCTTCAATAAACTCTTCTTCTTCATTTGAAGATTCACCTTATATTATGGTGTTATTCTCAATAGCAGAGATTCTTTGTATAATATCTTTATTCTGAGTTTTTAACTCAATTACTTCCATTTTTAGGTTATTAACCTCTTTTTGTAAAGCCGCAATCGTTACAGGCTTTCCCTCTTTTAATTGTTGTCTTTTAAAGACTTCTGATAGTCTATAAAAATTATCAATCATAGGAGATTTCTCCTTCTTTTCTTCTTTCAGAAGAACTTCAACCAACTTAGATTTAAGTTCTGGCTGAATATTTTTATCTTCTATAATTTTTAGAATGGATTTCTTGTCATCTTTGCTTATGATATTGATAATCAGACCATTCATTTCAACTATAGATTTCCAATAATTCTCGTCTTTGTTGATATTACAATATTTGCTGGAACATTTATTCGAGCAATCTTGCTCTTCTTCACTAGAGGAAGATGAATATGCGACTTCAGACTCAGAAGATTCGGACGAGTTTATCATTATGTTGTATAATAATTTTCTTAATTCTTCGTCTTCAATTTCATTAATCTTCTTTTTTGTATAACATTTGTTGGCAAAATGACCAACCTTACCACACTTATAACAAGTGGTAGAAGAAGTAGATTTCTTATTAAATCTGTGGTGTTTCTTCTTCTTATCTTCTTCTTCCTTATCCTTAGGAGGATGATATTTCTTTTTGTGTCTCTTTTTATAATGAGGACGACGAGATTCTGATTCTCTCGTTCTTCTTTTATCTTTCCGTTCTTTACGCGGACCTTCCATTGCGAATTGGCTACAAAATTCTCCCAATTTATTTTTACCAGTCAATCTCTGGCTTTTCAACTGATTTCTTAACTTTATGTCATTACATAAAGCTAAACCTTCTTTAACACAAGTACCTATAATGCGACCATAGCTAAAGGTGTTGTAGGGTATAACCTCACCAAACTGCATTCGTAAATTTGTACGAACTCTTTCAGCGAAAAGATTTGGTAAGCCATCAATAAATTTAGCTTTCTAATGAGAGTTATTTACATCTTGTAATTGCATAACTCTGCTGAGAAAGGTATCCTTATACCATCTAAAATGTGTCAATGTGGGACACCTTAGATTCTGTAATAAAGTTCTTACTTTGTCAGCTTGATCGTTTACATCCCCGGTAAAATGATCTAGGATCGTAAGGATAAGAGTATAAATGGCGTCAGACACAGGAGTATTATTCTCCATTTTTGCTGCGCTAAAAATCTCCATCTTCTGCGTGGATGATAAACAATGATCCCACCAGCCTTTTAAAGTTCCTGTGAATCCATAAGAAATAAATCTTGCAACAACAGTATCAGAATTTTCCTGTTGTTTGGAAACTGTTGCGTACATTATTATTCGATGTAAGGTATCATGGATTTGCTTATCTGCCAATCCATCAATATTCCATTTATAAATGGCTCGTCCTGAGAATGAATTTGTTATAACCGCTTCATTCTCTTCATATAGGACATCTAGCGGAGTTGGTCTTTTGTAATAATGCTTTCCCAAAGTTCTTTGCGGGTATTTTATAGCATCAATCATTTCCTCTCTACATGTGTTGTAATTACCAGACATATTATTCTGGTCATTTGATATTCTATCTATATCATAATTTTCTTCTGAATCTTCAGAAAGTTCTCCTTCTAAGATATTAAGTCTAGCACTGCTAAATTTTTTCTCCAGAGCAGTTAGAATATCTGAAGATATGTTTTTGTCTTTGGATAACTTATAACCGGAAATATCTAAAGATGGTTTGATAGGGATCTAACCCTTTTCATTGGTTATCTTTATAGTAGGAGTTTCTACTATAGCCATAGCTTGCAGTTTTTTAATCAAGATTTCTGGAGTAGATTCTACTCTGGTTAATTACTGACCAATGACTTAGATATGGATGTTGGTAAAATTGTTTTGTTTAAAAACCTTCTGTAACTCTTTCAACATATTTTCCATTTTATCATCCACTATAGGCTTTATAAAAGCTGTTGCCTCTAAATTAGAGGTTGCTACTCCAGATAGCCTTAATGGCTCTGTGGGCGGATAGATAGCCCTAACGGTTTTCCACTTATGGTGGACCATTGTTTATAATGTTCTTCGAGAACATTAATCCTACTTTCTTGTTCTGTAAGAAAGTAATTCAGAAACCAGTCTACAAAATATTCTAGACATTGGTTTTCCTCAAGATGTTTATAATAATGATCCTTGTAATGATACATTTGATCATTTGAGAATGTTTTTGCAAACCATTCTTTAAAAGCCTTATGCTTTTTCTTCATAAATTCCTTATTAAGGAATTTCCTTAAAGAACTATCTGGTGTTAAATCCATTAACAACTTATATATGGAAACTCATCTCTGATAAAACATGAGAAGTTTTATGCTCCTTCTCGTATATAGGATGGGATATATTTTCTTACGAAATATGTATTCCTTTAACCTCTCTATAAGAGGAACTAGGTCTTGAAAAAGACTTTCTTCCATTATAAACGGAAGATGTGGTACTAGCCATGTAAGGCTCTTCTGAAATTCTGGCTATATTATTCGAGCCAAATTTCACCTCAATATTTCCATCGTCAGTCTGTATAATTTGATTGATATCTGTATCAATAATAGGTGCCGCCGGCACTGCTGAAGTTATAACCCAAGATTCGGGAAAGTCTATTTCTTCCCATTTTATAATCCTGTTTGTAGCAACACCAGAAGACAATAAATTAGTCTCGATAACAGTGGTTTTACCACTTTCAGTTTTTGCCTTAACCTTAGGTACCATAGTAGTTAAGACTTTGTAAATTAAATATGATTTTGATTGATTTGTTATGTATACAAATATTAATATTATAACAAACTTTAAATTTAAAATCATGAAATCTATGAATCTGCCAAAAATGTTCCAAAATCCATATATTATTTAGTTAGGATTTTTTTGTTTGTATTACTAATTACAATTAAATCTGATTTTGATTGATTTTTATGGATACAAATATTAATATTATAACAAGATTTAAATTTAAAATCATGAAATCTATGAATCTGCCAAATATTTTCCAAAATTCTTTTGATTTTGAATAATGAAAGATTAGATATACGAGAGATGAGAGATTGGTATATTATTTAGTTAGGGTTTTTTTGTTTGTATTATTAATTACAATTAAATCTGATTTTGATTGATTTGTTATGAATACAAATATTAATATTATAACAAGATTTAAATTTAAAAAAAGTTGTTACTAAATCTTAGAAAGTAAAAGATTTTTACAAAATCTTAATAACTAATGAAAGATTAGATATACAAGAGATGCGAGGTTGGTATATTATTTAGTCATGATTTTTTTATAGTTAATACATAAATATTTATGTAATCTATCTATTTAAATTATAAATCCCGAGTTCCAAAAATGTAAATATATGAGAAAATTATGGGTAGAAAATTTAGGAAATCTATTTAAAATATAAAGGTTATTTATCCTTTTTTGTTTGTATTATTAATTGCAATTAAATCTGATTTTGATTGATTTATTATAGATATAAATATTAATATTATAACAAGAGGGTATTTATCCTTTTTTGTTTGTATTATTAATTGCAATTAAATCTGATTTTGATTGATTTGTTATAGATATAAATATTAATATTATAACAAGATTTAAATTTAAAAAGAGTTGTTACTAAATCTTAGAAAGTAAAATATTTTTACAAAATCTTAATAACTAATGAAAAATTAGATATACGAAAGATGGGAGATTGGTATATTATTTAGTTAGGATTTTTTTGTTTGTATTATTAATTGCAATTAAATATGATTTTGATTGATTTGTTACGGATACAAATATGAAATCTATTTATTGAAAATAGAACTCATGAGTTCCAAAAATGTATATATACGAGAAAATTGTGGGGAGAGATTTTAGAAAATCTATTTAAAATATAAAGGGTATTTATCCTTTTTTGTTTATATTATTAATTGCAATTAAATATGATTTTTATTGATTTGTTATGGATACAAATATTAATATTATAACAGGATTTAAATTTAGAAATAGTTGTTACTGAATCTTAGAAAGTAAAATATTTTAACAAATCTTGATAACTAATGAAAGATTAGATATAGAGAGATGAGAGATTAGCATATTATTTAGTTAGGATTTTTTGTTTGTATTATTAATTGGAATTAAATATGATTTTGATTGATTTGTTATAGATACAAATATTAATATTATAACAAGATTTAAATTTAAAAAGAGTTATTACTAAATCTTAAAAAGTAAAAGATTTTTATAAAATCTTAATAACTAATGAATGATTAGATATACGAGAGATGAGAGATTGATATATTATTAGGAAGGATTTTTTTATTGTTAATGCATAAATTGCTATGAAATCTATCTATCTATTTAAAATATAAATCCCGAGTTCCAAAAATGCAGATATACAAGAAAATTGTGGGGAGAGATTTTAGGAAATCTATTTAAAATATAAAGGGTATTTATCCTTTTTTTGTTTATTAATTACAATTAAATCTGATTTTGATTGATTTGTTATGAATACAAATATTAATATTATAACAAGATTTAAATTTAAAATGAGTTGAAACTAAATCTTAGAAAGTAAAAGATTTTTATAAAATCTTAATAACTAATGAAAGATTAGATATACGAGAGATTAAATATTAGATTTTAGGGAAAAATATCTTTTCTCTCACTCGAGAATTGTCGGTTGACATTACTCAAATCAATTTCAATATTTCTCTGTATCTCGCAACAGTTTGTAACACACAAAGGGCGTCTCACGTTTATAAAAAATTCTACCAGTTCCTCTTCTTTTATACATAGTCGTTAATCTTTCTCTCTCGGTAGCATTAAGAATTGAAGGGAATTGGAGGGCTCGTCAGCACTAAGATTCGATAATTTCTGTGAGTTCTCGACATTCTCTCTTTGTGTGCGTCATTGTGCTACTCTCCCTATATGAACAGTTCAGTCATGAGTTTTTCATTATATAGATTGAGTTTATGCTTCCTTTGACTTTTATTTTATTGGTGCTTATTTGGTCGAACTCACTAAATCAGTTTTTCCGCTCAATTTCAATTGCAGGCAGACTTCACACTACTAACATCTCAGACCTCTTCATACCAGGCGCAATCAAATTATTTTTAATATTGATACCAATCCGAGTTGTATATCATAACTACCGCTTTATAATTAGATGTGACGAAGGTCTAACTTGAGAAAATAATTTTATAGATCGGAATATGCATTCCACTTTATCTTTCCAATAAACCTTTTGCGTTGATATGTCAAAAAGAACATTAATTTATTGTAAGACTATTAAATACAGACACAAAGATATCATTCATCATTATAATGTTTACCAATGTGAATTTTAATTTATCATTATCAATTTTGAATTATGAATAATTAATTTTTATGTAAGATGTAAAAGTTCAAGTTCTTATATAATTCAATTTAGTATACTGATTCGATTTTAGCCTTAAAAATAAGTACTCGTCAATATGCAATGACATCATCTTATATAATTTAATTCAGTATACTGATTCGATTTTTGTTCTAAAGTTGATATTTGTGTTAAATATTTATTCAAAGTTTTAGATAGATTTAGGAAAATAATTAATTTGTAATTAGGAATTCATATAAATATTAATTGGTAATCTTGATATGATCATAGTGCATGTTTGTATATATGATGTGTCTGAAAAATTGATTCTAATACTTTTATAGTTGATACTTATTATACTATTTAAAGTTTATGAGGAGTATAACTAATTTGGTTTATCTGCAGTTACATATTATGCTATTTTGAAGTACTAATTATTTGGTCAGTACTCAAAACTTATCCAATGTAGCTTTTAACTACATAATCTATTGCAGTGCATATATGTTTTTCTATGCAGCATGTAAATTTGCAAAGACATCTTGGTTTTTCCTCTCTGTGTGTGTGTGACTTATTTATTCATGCTATTGAGTTTTATTTTATAAATTTCGTTTGGGAGAAATAGCTATTGAAAGTGTTGCTAAAATGTGTACTTAAAGTACTATAAAAAATTCAAAAACTTCTACTATAGATAAGCTTCAAGTATGATCTGTAAACAAAAAATGAAGTATCAACAGCTATAATATATGCAATCATCGTAATAAAGATATATTACATCTGTCCCAAAAAATGCCTCAATTGACTTCCATATTTTTTTTTATGTTGCAGGCTTCTCAATTGAATATGTTAGAAGATCGTTATGATCCGTTAAGTACCATTAATGATAGAAAATCTAATTGGAAGATTAAAATTAGGTTGATGAGATTGTGGCCTGGAATACAATTTAGTTCCGGCGATTTAAAGAGATACAATATGGTATTGGTGAAAGTCCACCCTAACACCACCATAGGGTTTTAGTAGCATCAAGCATGCCAAATTTAAAATTTTTCGGGTGCTAGATTAGACTAAACAAGATCGTAACTAGAAGATTAGGGTTAAACCTATGATGATATGTAAACTAAAGAAGTGAAGATGGCTATATCCTCGTAGATCGAGTCCTTCACTTCATAGGCTCCGTGTAGTAGTCCAGCGACTCCACTAAGCTCCACTTGAGAGTTTGGACGAGCTTCCTCCGATGACCTTCGTGCCGAAGATGATCTACGCGAAGCCCACTAGCTCAAGCTAGCTCTACACTAATCTCATATTAGTGAAGTAAACACGCCACACAAGAAAATGGCTAAGTGTTGAGAATGAGGTCAAGAATGGCAACCCCTTGACCCTCACTCATTCAAGTATGGAGATAAATACAATATAAAATTGCAACCATGCTTGAATAGTGAGTCAAGATGAATAAACAAAAGAAACAAGCCATGCCTCACCATGCTCCCATTTTCCACCCCAATTTCTATTTTTCTCAAAAATAGAAAATAAGCCATGCTTCATATATATATATATATATATTAATACATATAAGAAAATATTTAGTGAGCTAATGATATTAGTTAAGATATAATTAAATCAAATATAATATACATCACATTATTAAATCAACACTTGATTTAATAATCCGGTTATATCACATATAACCAATTAATATCATTTATCTGTATATCACATTATCAAATCAACACTTGATTCGATAATCTGGTTATATCACATATAACCTAACTGATAACGGATAACTGTCAGATTACAATACAGTATCACATACACGTATTTAATCAGGCCCACACACATATCACATATGTGTCCTACTTCGTTTCGCTTGAACCAGGGAACTTCTGTGTGGGACTCTAAAGACTCGTTAATACGCCAGCAGTAGGTGATGATTACATCAGTCACCCACAAGCCGTCAGCGGTACTAGCTAGACGTAACGACTATCCGGGTATTGAGGGATATGAAGATCAACAAACAAGCTTGTCCATACTCTCCATGAAGCCTATCAGTAACACTACCGTACAGTCCGGTCTTTTCGTCTGATATGTCGCATATCATGTCTAGGGATGGTAAATGTCAGACCCCAGTAACGTGATAAGTCATGCCGATGTCTGGACTATAACGGTTCGAGAAACTACAGATAACTCTTATCAGTAAATCTCAGCAGCAGCCCTGGCCAGGGATTTTCAGTTATAGCCAATCAAGCATAGAGCAACATCAACCCCCAAAACTGGGAGAGACGAAACCCCTCCTATCGCTCATTGCATCCATTTGACTTGGGACTGTACTAAAAATCCACCTGTTTGCACGACTCCTCTTGAGTGTGGTAGGGAGGAAATCAAAGCACAGTGGGAGCCACACAAGACTCTATGACGATCTCGGGTCTACAGACTAACCTGTACCAATGTCACCAGAGGACTGCTATCTGACGATAGGTATACTACCAACTAGGAGTCCTCGGCGAGTCCGTTCGGTGTACCTATTCTCTAATGAGCACCTGTGTACAATCTTTGATGTCACACACCAATGGCTGTGGGATCAACCATCGCCCTCTAAGGGACAAGAAACGTACACACTAGTCTACTCTAGAATATCGATGCCCTATCTCGATATCCCCTCGACTAGGAACAGTTAAAGGATGTAATTTTGGATCACCCTGGCCTCACTAGTATGATCTCATCATAATCCTGGTAGTCAAGTACATATCCTAAGGGCTTTATCAACATGTAAAAGACAAACATTATAATAATACAAGTCTACATATTAAGATAAAGATAACCAGATAGCATACTATCATGTCGAGCAAGAAAGTCCTCTATATATATGTCCAAGCATCCACTATGTCAACAATAATGGCCTCTAGGGCATACATATTCCTAACAATCTCCCACTTGCACTAAGCCCAGTTGTTGTAGTATCTCATACCCAACATCCTAAAAATCTCTCGAATCACATTTGGGGGGTGGGCCTTTGTGAGTGGATCCGCTGTGTTATCCTCTGTGTCAACTCTCCTGACCTCGATCTCCCGGAGATCAACCATCCCCCTGATCAGGTGATACTGCGTAAGAATATGTCTGGATCGCTGATGGGACCGGGGTTCCTAGGACAAAGCAACAGCTCCATTGTTATCATAGTACACAGGTATTGGATGCTCAATGGTAGGAACCAAGTTCATCTTATGAACTTATTCATCCAGACAGCCTCTTTGGCAGCATCGTTGGTAGCGATGTAATCAGCCTCTATCAATGAGTCTGCTACGGTATATGGCTTGGAACTCTTCCAACATACTGTCCCTTCACTGAGGGTGAAGACAAAACCGAGACTGACTTTCAGCCGTCCTTATCACTCTGGAAGCTCGAATCGGTAAAGGACTCCACTTGGAGTTCACCGTTACCATACACCAAGAACATCTCTTTAGTGCTTCTCAAGTACTTAAGAATGTTCTTCACAGCTGTCTAGTATTTCTTCCCTGGATCTGATTGATACTCACTCACTACACCTAGTGAGTAAGCTACATCTGATCTGGTACATATCATCACATACATGATTGACCCGACTGTCGAAGCATAGGGTATCCCTTGTATGCGAGCTCTCTCCAAATCAGTCTCGGGAGACATCTCTTTGGAGAAAGTGATTCCTGAACAAGAGGGTATATTACCACGCCTAGAATCTTCCATACTAAACCTTTTTAGTATGGTGTTTATATACTTGGATTGGGACAATCCCAACATCCGTTTAGATCTATCTCTATAGATCTATATCCCCAGGATGTAGGAGGCATCACATAGATCTTTCATGGAGAACTTATGTGATAAGAAGAGCTTGACCGAGTGTAGCATAGGAATATCGTTTCCTATCAAGAGTAGGCCATCCACGTACAATACGAGGAAGACAACCTTACTCTCTACAACTTTCTTATATACATGGTTCATCTACATTTTTGATGAAGTCAAACTCTTTGACAGCTTCATCAAAACAGATGTTCTATCTCCGCGATGCCTACTTTAATCCGTAGATGGATTTAAACAGCTTGCACACGCTTCCGCTGCTCCCACTGTCTACAAAGCCCTCTGGCTGTGTCATATACACGCTCTCTTCTAAATCACCATTTAGAAAAGCGGTTTTGACGTGCAATCTGCCAGATTTCGTAGTTATGGTATGCAGCAATGGCAAGTAGGATCCTGATGGACTTAAGCATAACGACAGGAGAAAAGGTTTCATCATAGTCGACACCAGGTCGTTGACGAAAATCTTTTGCTACAAGTCTATTTTTGAAAGTCTCAACTTTTCCATCTACACCAATTATCTTTCTCAAATATCCACTTGTTCCCGATGGGTTTTACCCATTCAGGAGCAACATCCAAAATCCATACTTTGTTGGTGTACATGGATTCCATCTCAGATTGCATAGCATCCGGCCATTTCATAGAGTCACCACTCGTGATGGCCTGCTCGAAACTAGTTGGGTCATCATCTTCCATGATGCAATCCTCGCTCCCATCGTCTATGAGAAAACCGTAGTATCTCTCAGGTGGATGAGGAACCCCACTAGATCTGCGGAGTGGCTGCGGTTCGTCGGGGACTATTGAATCCCCCGTTCCACTAAATCGTCAGTTTTAGTTTGTGTTGCTGGAACTTCTTCTAGTTCTACCTCATTGCCACTAATTTCTTTCACAAGAAATTCCTTTTCTAAAAAGGGGGCATGTCGAGAAACAAACATCTTTTGTTCCTCGATGTGGTAGAAGATATACCCTTGTGAATGTTTGTGATATCTTACAAACTTGCACAGAACTGACCTTGCCTTGAGCTTGTCCGGATTTTGCTTTTTAACATAGGCCGGACAACCCCATATCTTAACTCATTTAAGAGATGGTCTCTTCACATTCCATATCTCATATGGAGTGGTAGGCAACGGATTTGGTCGGAACTCTATTCAATAGAAATGCGGCCATCTCAAGTGCATAACTCCAAAAGGAAATAGGCAACTCAGCAATATTCATCATAGAGTGCACCATATTTAATAGGGTGCATTTCATCCACCCCGATATACCGTTGTGTTGTGGTGTATACGGAGGAGTAAGCTAAGAGAGAATCTCATTCTCTTTTGAATAGTCTCGGAATCCCATGCTGTATTCTCCTCCCCGATCATATCGAAGGATTTGAATACTTTTACCCATCTGGTCCTCGACTTCGTACTTATATTTCTTGAAAATTCTCAAAAGATTCAGATTTGTGTTTCAACAGGAACACATATACGTATCTTGAGAGATCATTGGTGAATGTAATAAAGTACGAGGAACCATTCCTGGCATGTGTAGACATAGGACCGTATACATCACTATGTATCTGTCCAAGAGTTCAGTAGCTCTTTCTCCGTTTCCAGTAAATGGAGATTTGGTCACCTAGTCTTTGAGACGTGACTAGCAAGTTTCATAAGATGTAAATTTGAACGTATTCAAATATGCATCCTTATGCAACTTTAGCTAGTCTTGTCGCATTGATATGACCTAGTTTACATTGCCACAAGAAGACTTCGTTTATTTCTGAACTGTTCCTCTTGTGTGTGTTCTTTATACTTAGAACTGTATTTTGATTCAGAACGTATATATCGATACATAACATACCAAACCCAATCAACTCTTGATTTAGGAAAATGTTCATAACATTTTTCTTTAATGCAAAGTTATATCTTTCTTTATCCAAATAAAGAGATGAATATGATATTGCACATCATCGAGGGTACGTAATAACAGTCGTTTTTAGAATCAATGTATTACTACTTAATACAAGGTGATATTTGCCAACTGCTTTGGCTGTAACAATTTGCACCATTCCTTACTACTAGAAACATATCACCCTTTCCCAGTTCTCTAACTCTCTATAGCCCATGTAACAAATTACATACGTGAGATCCTGATCTGGTATCAAATACCCAGGACGTAGAGTTAACTGAGAAATAGTTCTTAGTTACGAACACACCCGAAGACAATACATCGACATGCTTATTCTTTGTTTGGGTGGCGTGAGAATCCGGATATTCTTCTATTTCTTGCTCAGACTTATGACAATCATAAGATAGAGTGGAACCTAGCCCAGTATAATAAGTGGGTTCGGTCAATACATCCATATTATTATCTTGATTAAGGCATGTCATTGGTCGCTATCAGGAGAGAGAGAGAAGGATAATCACTTTGCGTGCGCTCTTTGCAAGATTTGATTGGTTATTATTTTATCTAATCAGGATGGCTCCCACTGTTTTTATCAAATCTTCCTTCAAACCCTAAAAGGTAAGATTAGCCGGGATTAATTACATTCTACAAGTTCGCTAATCGGTGAGCCAGGCAAGTGTCGGTACTCCGAGGGAGGTTTCCTGTGCTTTCGCACGGACCTAATTAAAATAAACCTCGTTTCCCTAGAGGCATAACCCCGTTGACACATTTCTAGACACCTACTGGATTAGCTAATTGTAAAGTGCAAAACTCTCTCAGGAGTAACTTTTACTAGTAGTGGGTATCGGGATCCAACTATCATATAGAAGGTATGCAATATCATTGCAAATTTCAACACTTGAAATTCCCGATAATGGTTTTTACCCCTAGCCACTTATGACCTTGACAAGGTCAACAAATCATAAGCGCTAGTCAAGTTCTACCCGTCATTTCTTGATTGAATTAAACTCACCCGCACGACCCTTGACAAGGTCAACAAGGCTACACGACTACCCTAACCCAATCGCATCACATGCGGGCAGATAAGCACTAATCAGCTACCGCACACTACGCCTTGACAAGGTCAAAAAACGTAACACGAATACTAAATAGTACTTATTTGAAATGACGGAGGGCTACGCAGGTTTTTAAGAAAACCATGAGCGTAATGAACTTGATATTGTTGTAGAATCTAGTGATTTGGAGTGTTTTAAGCTCCGTTTAAAAATCGAATAGTTTTGTAGCGTTTGCTAGTTTTGCTAAAGAGGTCACTCCCGGTGAAGGGATCTCGTCACTTTCCTCATCGAATGAGGTGCAAGGAATACCACTATGCAAAACAAGAACTAGTGCAGCTTGCAAAACTAAACGAGTGAGTTGTAGCATTTGCTAGTTTCGCTAAAGAGGTCACTCCCGGTGAAGGGATCTCGGCTCTTTCCTCATCGAATGAGGTGTTGGATATTCATCAAGGAATACCACTATGCAAAGCAAAAACTAGAGCTACTTTTTTTGAAAATTTGATTCTACAACATCTTTAGGTTTCTTTCTTTTCATTAATCTCATTAATGAAGTCTCATCATTTAATGTTTCCTAAACATTATAGAAAAATGAAATGAAAATAGAACGTATGCTTATGCCATCCGCATTCGCCACTGGGCCCCGTCATTCACCGTTAGGTTACTTAACTACCGGCAGAGTGGGGGCTGGACTAACGCGGGTGCAAAACATAAGCAACGTTTATTATATATCATATATATAATATAACATTCGTCTCACGCAGTTATATGATCACATCATAGAACCAAGCAGCAAAAGCAACATATGAAATATTGGATATACTAGGATTTCCGTGTTTTAAATTTAGCCAGTAATGTAAAACACGGATTTCATGGTCGTGAAGAATAGCCAAACCCATATCCCTAGATCCCTACGAGAGCGGCAAGTAACCCAACCAATTCTAGAGTTAGGAGACCCGGTCTCAACTCCTTGAGATGGTCTCCCACTGGACTCTAGAACCCGGTTACTTGTGCTCCCCACCTTGGGTCTATCCTAATACGGAAAAGTAAATAATATACAACAGTGGTGACATCATCCTCAATCCGGAAGTGCCCTAATAAAAGAATATTACATGCAGATTTTACATGAATGAAAATAAAAACTCTCATCTCACATAAAACCACCGGCTATTCATTCACGACGATCCAATAAATCATATCATCAGCAACACATAACATCTCATGTCATCAACGTAAGTAAATATGCATATCCCGAAACTCCGTTGATATATAGCAACATGATCGGGATACCCCACATATTACACTTACGGTCGCAGAAAAGAAATGGAAAACTACAATAATTAGAATTCGTATATCCTTAGACATCATAAACCCGAAATATCTCATATTCCGGATTTCATGCCTAACCTATAAACCTTGTATTTTAGTCTCAAATTGAAAACTCTTTTCAATTATTTTAGTCGGGTAATTCAACAGGATTCCCGACTACATTATCGAATACTCATCGGAAACTTTAGCAGATGGCCGCACACCCGATACCGTCGACGAAGTGCACTGAGGCGGAACACCGTTGCCGTAAGCACCCAAGTGGGTGCTTTTGGAAACGGGGTTCTCCTACAGTCACTTGGTGTAACATTTTGGAAAATTATAAATATTAATTTATAAATTTTAATATGAATTTAATAAGTCTACAAAATGATATTTTAATTATTTTAACATGACATTGTATTTTACATTAAGCTAATGATATTTAAGTGAGATTAATCATTTCATATCTTTCATTTTACATGGATTTAAGTTGTAATATGAAAGGTTTTGATATTTTGATAATTCTTTTAATGATTGATATATTTTAACCTAGGCTAGACCCTCACCCTCAACACACCCTCACCATGTTCACATCCCTCCACCTCCTTCTTCTCAACTTTACACTTCCTCCTTCCTCCATGACACATCCACCTTACAACCCTCCACCTCATGCTCTCTCTACACAAATCCTAACACCTCCACCTTATTCTTATTAAACACTTAGAATTCTAGTAACTTTTCTAAACTGAACCAACAAGCTTCTTCAACTCCAACAAAAACATTCTAAGTGTTCATCACATCCAAAGGGTAAAGTAATGAATTCCTTCACCAATTTTGTTCACACCATCAACCTAGAAGCTACTACAATCCCTAAGGGTCTCCATCATACCATCCTTGAGCCGGAATCCTTTGTGCATCATCCCAATAGGTATATCTTCTTCTCTCTTTACTTAATCAATTCTGTTCACATATCTGTTTTTATGTGCAATATAGGAAAATTGTTAGTTTTGTGATATTTATCATACAAAAATTGAATCTAGAACTATTAGGTGTAACCACTAGAAAAACTAACAAGACCAAAAGTATCATAAGATTACTAGGAGACTTCATCTAAAGCCCGAGACCCCATCTCCAGTTTTGGACCGACGAGAACCCCACATTGTCCGATGTCGCCGGGTCATTGGGGGTATTTGGTATTGGTTTTTCTTCTGTAGCTTTAGTTTGGTATTTTATGAGTTACTGCATTGTTTGATTTGTCCCAGTATTCATACAGTGAAATCTGGGAATATTGTAGTAAAGGTTTTATCAAGTTTCCGATATTTCGATACAGATTTTTCGTATTTTGTACTGCGACTGAAATATCGACGTTCGTACGTTGATTTCAGTGGCATTTGTTCGTTTCTGGAGTAAGTAAGCTATAGGTTCTAACCTATAGATACTTAGCTCATTGTTTTGATTTCGATATGATATTTACGCCACCATTTCATAACTACGATTATAGGTACGATCGCGAAAGTTTCCGAGATGGAGTTGGCAGACATAAAAATCGTGGATTCGACGAGCTCGACAAGTTGGTTAGTAGATTTACATCTACGGGGGAAGTCGGGTGGATGGCGTATAGCACTCCCGCAACCTTATAAATAATAGTATGATATATAGTTAGTTTTAGTATTTATTCAAGATATTGATATTGGAGTTAATTTGCATCTAGCATGATATTCATTTGCATTTAGTTTATTTATGGTTTGGTAAATTGGTACGAAAGATCATGCCATACTAGAGATGATTTAGATATAGTGATAATGTGAGGTAGTATACGAGGAATTGTACCGTATTGGTGATGATGAGATTCGTATGCCGAATAACGGCCAAGTTTCCTTTAGACTCGTAAAATAATGTTTTATTTCGTTTTAGAACATAATACTTAAGTGAGCTATACTCTTTTAAAATCTAATGATTCATTTCCCTTTTTGATGATAAAAGACAAGGATGCGATGCCAATTTCCAAAACAAATATCCATTTTCAACCCAAGGCAGCTTCCTAATTTCAAAACCAACGTTTCATTTCCTTTTCAAAGATAATGGTATAGCTCATAGCAAGTAGTTACATTTATTAGTTATACTTAGATTTACTTTACATGTTCGCGTTATAATTATTGATATTATACGTTTCCGTAATACGAACACTATGATAGAACACTGCATAACTACCAATGAGTACTATGCTGCACAAGCACGTACACATATGTTATACTACATCTCATTGGTACTTCCATGTCACTGTAGGACCGTTATGTTATGTAATGCGTATGTAGATATTGATATGAGTCGGCTATTACATTTCTAGAACACTTGTACAAATACTAATGATTGCCATGCTGCACGAGTACAGACGCGTATGTTACACTACACATCATTAGTAGTACCATGACACAGTAGAATTGATATCTTTGTGCCTGTATGATTTATTTACGCAGTCTTCCTTTATTAGCTGTTGCGTATTGAGAATACCAGTACTATGGATATTTATATTTGATTCTTATGGGTTTTCTAGATGTTTTACTCTTGATGATATATATCAGTGGTATGGGACGCTGTTATATATGTATATATATAATATATCATCAGAATGATCTAAGCAAGTATTCTCATTCTTTACTTGATGTTTCTGGATATGATGAGTTGACGTCCACCATGAGCTTGATATTTTCTGATTGTTTTATTCCGAACCGAGTGGGGGAGATATACGGTTTCGGACTTGCTACTTATCCGGGCTGAGTAGGGGAGTATACAGACGGATACATGGTGGACCTGGTCGAGACCGAGGGGCATGATAACCGCATTAGAGGCGGGGAGCCTAGCGAGGATACTCGATACCGGAGATAGAGATGAGCATGACAGATATCCAGGGGATACTGACCGGGGTTCGATTGGGCATGGCGGATATCCACGGGATACCGACCGGGGCCAGGGATATCGGGTGGCGATCATCTGTTGAAATGGTGTCGACGGTATCTGCATTTGCGTGTCGATGATGGACACGAAAGATTTGAGGATTTGCGTGTCGGTGATGGACACGAGAGAATTCTGATTTTGGGTGTCAATGCTGGACATCCATATATATTGATATGCTGCTATCATGAGGTACACAGTTATATTATACGTATTGTAGCCGACCTGGACTGATTCGGGGGGGGGATAGTACCTGCATATCTTTTTACGGGTTATTACATATAAAAAGGATTTCAAAATCGAGCTATAGCCTCACTATTTTGACGTGTCTGATATGACACCGGGATCTTTTAAATTGTAAATCTCTTAACACTCTTCACTAAAATAGAAGGACGTATATCTCAAATAAGATACCTATTTTATTTCATACTATCTTGTCTGCTTTTATGCCGTGACATATCTATCCCGCGTCTATTTTAAAGAAGAGGTTTATATATATATTTTTGGTTACCTTTAGGCTTATACCTAGATACCGGTCATGTAAGTTCATGTCACGCACCCTACGAACTTGCGGGGAGGCGGAATATATGAAAAACGATTATCAAAGCTTCGTAACACGGACTTGAGCGCATGAATCGTATCTAAACCGTTACTAGCAAACTACGAGAGGTTTAACTACTCGGATTCGAAGTTATACCTCACGTTACTTGTCCTTCGGGTCTTCATCGCTGTCCTCCACTCCTCGTAGGCTCCTTGGAACATCGGCACCTCAACGGCCTCCTCGAGTCAAAGACGATCCACCCGAGAGCTCCTACGCCAAGCTTGATCTCTAACTTGAGATAAATAGGTTGCTCAAAGTGCTAA
Organism: Agapanthus africanus; assembly: GCA_030015575.1. Lineage (NCBI taxonomy): Eukaryota > Viridiplantae > Streptophyta > Magnoliopsida > Asparagales > Amaryllidaceae > Agapanthus > Agapanthus africanus. The sequence goes on from CM057339.1 coordinate 491,681,077, forward strand.
TCTAAGCTACCTAGGGGATATAGAGTGAGGTTATGGATGTATTGGTCTATCTAATCCTTGATCTCAACACATGAGAGGGGAGGATTAGGGTTTCAAGAGAGAGCTTGAGGAGAGAGAAGGTAAGCATGTGTTATGAATGAAAAAGCTTCTCACTTCTAATATATTATGAAGCATAAGAAAATCAAAAAGAATAAATCAAAATGCATTATCATCATGCTTCATTAAATATATGCAATGAATCATCAAGTGAGTCATTAAGCAATAAATGCTTCATTAACTCACTTGAATGATTCATCTAAGTGAGTCACAAATTCATTAAATGCTAATGCCGCCTTACCCTCCATGTCATCATCCTTCTAGAAGCTTCCCGACAAATTACGAGAACGCCCCTCCTATCCGTGAAAACACGGAAAAACTTTAGACTGTATAAATCCAACAACCCAATACTAGAATCTGGCTTAAACCAAAGCCGGCTAGCAAAAACTGTCCGAACGTCGTACGTGCGTTTAAACACGTATGCGTCCGAACCCTTGTCGTAAAACCATACGACCTTTATATCGTTTCGCCTGGAGCAGGGAAGCTCTCTGTGTGGGACTCTAAAGACTCGACACTACGCTGGCAGTGGGTTTAACCACAGACCGCAAGCGGCACTAGCTGTACGTAACGGTCCCCAGGTAGATGTCGATAAGAAGGTCGATGAGGAAACCCATCCGAACTCCTACTGAGCCTGATGTGACAATCTCCATACAGTCCGGTCTGTTCATCTAAGACTATCGCATATCGAGCCTAGGGGGCGGCAAGCGTCAGTCCCCTAATAGCGGTATAAGTCGTGTCAGAGCGTAGCCCATTACACCCTGAGAAACTACTGGAACCTACCAGTAAATCTCGCTTGCCCTGGCCAGGGACTTTGCGTAATGGCTCTCTGACACAGCGCGATATCAACTCCCAATACCGGGAGAGACGAATCCTGTCTAACCGCCACTGCCTCCAAGTGCTCGGGACTGCACCCAACTGCTACCTGTTTGCACGACTCCTTTGAGCCGTGGTAGGGTAGCAATCTAAGAATAGTGGGACACACTCGAGGAGAAGTAGCAGTGTCAAGTCTGCGGACTATGCTGTACTCATGTCACCTGGAAACTGTTAATTGACGACGGGTATAATACCAACCAATCAGTTCCCCTGCGAGTCCTGTCCGGTGTACCCGTAACCTAACGAGCACCTGTATACTATCTCTAGTACGACGTACTGATGGCTGTGGGACAGACCATCTCCCCAACTGGGATGAGAAGCGTACACACTAGTCTACTCTGGAGTATCGATGCCCTATCTCGATAATCCTACGACTAGGGACAAGTATAGGATGTTGCTTATAGACTACCCAGTCCCCACTAGTGTGACTGCCATCACAACGCTGGTAATCAAGCAAAGAACCTATGGGCTCTACTAATATGTATAAGTGATATGTTACAAGAAACATATGCACATATTAAAGTAGACACAAACCAAGTAGCATACTACCATATTTAACAAGACTGTCAATACAACTGTGAATATCCCAAGCTTCCATTAAGTAATATACATGCTAGTATGATACAATAATGGCCCCTAGGGCATATACACTAACAATCTCCCACTTGCACTAGGGCCATGAGCTGGCATATCGTAGACCTATCATCTCGAATAGCCTCTCGAACTGCGTCTGAGGAATGGCCTTTGTGAATGGATCAGCAATGTTATTCTCCGTCTCTACTCTCTTCACCTCGATCTCCCGGCGATCTACGATCTCCCTGATCAGGTGATACCGCCTTAAGATGTGTCTGGACTTCTGATGGGACCTGGGTTCCTTCGCTAAAGCTATAGCGCCGTTGTTGTCACAATACATAGGTATTGAACCAACACTGGTAGGAACCACCTGAAGTTCTGTGAGGAACTTCTTCATCCAAACAGCTTCTTTTGCGGCATCGCAAGCAGCTATGTACTCCGTTTCCATTGTTGAGTCAGCAACGGTCTCCTGCTTGGAACTCTTCCAACAGACCGCCCCTCCATTGAGGGTAAAGACATAACCCGACATGGATTTGGAGTCATCTTTGTCACTCTGGAAGCCGGAGTCGGCAAAGGCCTCCATCTGGAGGTCTTTTCCGCCATACACCAAGAACATCTCCTTAGTCCTCCTCAGGTACTTTAGAATGTTCTTTACTGCTATCCAGTGCTTCTCCCCTGGGTTTGCCTGATACCGGCTTACAACGCTCAATGCGTATGCTACATCTGGTCTGGTACATAACATCGCATACATTATAGAGCCTACCGCAGAAGCGTAGGGTATAATCGACATGCGATCCCTTTCCAAATCAGTCTTGGGAGACATCTCTTTGGAGAGGGTGATTCCGTGACAAGCCGGTAGGTTACCGCGCTTAGAATCATCCATACTGAATCTCTTCACTATGGTGTCTATGTACCTGGACTGCGAAAGTCTCAACATCCTTTTTGATCTATCACGATAGATCCGGATCCCTAGAATGTAGGTGGCATCACCCAGGTCTTTCATGGAGAATTTCTGTGATAAGAATCTTTTGACTGACTGTAACATAGGAATATCATTTCCTATTAGGAGAATGTCATCCACGTACAAGACGAGGATACTACAGCTCTCCCTACAATCTTACTGTATATGCAAGGTTCATCTGGATTTTTGATAAAGTCGAATTCTTTGACAGCATCATCAAAACAGATGTTCCAACTCCGCGATGCCTGCTTTAGTCCATAAATGGACTTAAGCAACTTGCATACTTTACCGCTGCTCCCACTCTGAATGAATCCCTCTGGCTGATCCATATAGACGCACTCTTCTAAATTACCATTTAGAAAGGCCGTCTTTACGTCCATCTGCCAGATCTCATAATCGTGGAATGCAGCAATAGCAAGAAGGACCCGAATGGATTTGAGCATAGCTACTAGAGAAAAGGTTTCGTCATAGTCCAAACCAGGTCTTTGACGGAAACCCTTTGCAACAAGTCTAGCCTTATAGGTTTCAACCTGTCTATCTACACCAATCTTCTTTTTGAAGATCCATTTGCATCCTACGGGTTTTACCCCATCTGGAGCAATGTCCAAAGTCCATACTTTGTTAGTGTACATGGACTCCATTTCGGTCCGCATTGCATCCAGCCATTTTACTGAGTCACTACTCTGAATGGCTTGCTGGAAGCTAGTAGTCTCATCATAGTCAATAGTGCAATCCTCTCTATCCCCGTTTATGAGAAAACCGTAGTATCTCTCGGGTGGATGAGACTTCCTACTACTCCTGCGGAGTGGCGTCGGGATGTCCCTTTCTTCTGAAATCTCTGGTTCTACCATACTTTCAGTAGTAGTTTGTGGTTCTGGAATTTCTTCCAGTTCTATTTCGCTCCCATTCTTCTGATTTTCTAAAAATTCAGCTTCTAAGAAATGGGCATGACGAGAAACAAAAACCTTTTGTTCCTCTGCGTAATAGAAATAATATCCCTTGGAGTGCTTTGAATATCCCATAAACTTACACTGCACTGAGCGTGCCTCGAGCTTGTCCGCATGCTGCCTTTTTACAAAAGCTGGACATCCCCATGTCTTAAAATGTTTTAGACAGGGTTTCTTCCCACTCCACATCTGATATGGTGTGGTAGGCACAGTTTTGGTAGGAACCTGGTTCAAAAGATATGCAGCTGATTCTAGTGCATATCCCCAGAATGATCGTGGTAACTCAGCCTTACTCATCATGGAACGAACCATATCCAATAGGGTTCGATTCCTCCTTTCTGATACACTGTTGTGTTGTGGTGTGTATGGAGGAGTAAGCTGAGAGAGAATTCCTTTCTCTTTTAAGTAACCCAGGAACTCGGCACTTACGTATTCACCACCTCGATCAGCTCTCAGTGTCTTGATACTTTTGCCGGTTTGGTTTTCCACTTCATTCTTGTATTCTTGGAATTTCTCAAAGGCCTCGGATTTATGCTTCATTAAGAAGACATATCCATACCTATAGAAATCATCCGTAAAAGTAATGAAGTAGGAATAACCTCCTCGCGCATGTGTAGACATTGGACCGCACACGTCACTGTGTACGAGTCCCAAGAGCTCGCTTGCTCTTACTCCGTGTCCAGTAAACGGAGTCTTTGTCATCTTTCCTATGAGACAAGATTCACAAGTAGCATAAGATTGATATTCGAACGGATTCAAATATCCTTCTCTATGTAACTTAGTCAACCTTCTCTCATTGATGTGACCTAGTCTACAATGCCATAAGAAAGCCTGATTTAATTCCGGAGACTTTCTTTTAAGTGTGTTCTGGACACTGAAAATCTGAGTTTGATTTAATACGTATATTCCGTTTTCTAATATACCTGACCCAATCATAACTTGATTTAGGTGGATGTGGACCACATCGCTTATAAAAGTAAAATCATATCCTTCCTTAGAAAGTAAGGATACAGATATGATATTACAAGTTGTACCTGGTACATAAAAACAGTTACGCAGAATCAATATCTGTCCAGTTGTCAGTCCAAGATGATATTCCCCTACGGATTCAGCGTCCATGCTCATTCCGTTAGCAACCGTGAGGGTCATATCACCTATCCCGATAACCCTACGGTTTCTCAGAGCCTGTGACGAATTACAGATGTGAGATCCTGACCCGGTATCTAATACCCATGAAGTAGGGTTAACTGACATACAGTTCTCTATCACAAACACACCCGAAGCTGAAGCCACAATATGCTTCGAATCCTGGCTACTGGCTTTGCTAGCCCTGCAATCATTCTGCCAATGTTCATTCCTGTAACAATAGGAACGTCCTTCTTTTACTATATCCAGTCCTGAAACTTTTGATCTTCCCTTTCCTCCTACTTTACTGGTGTAAGTAGAGGGTAGGGACTGTGGAAATAAGTCAACATATGACCTGTTTCCCAACGTAGTCTCCAGGTCCTTGAGCTCATCAATATAGCTAGTCATTGTAAGGACGTTGTCCCCTACAAATGACCCGACGGCCAACCTCGCTTGAATTAATTCGGTTGAGGTCTCATATCTTGCGATATGAGATTGCTCTCCATATAAATTTTTGTTATGGAGAAAGATGGAAAATGAGTCCATCTTCTCGTGCTGCTTCTGGTATACACCATCAACTGAAGCTAACACGAGGCACTTGGCTTTCGCTTTATCCTTTTCCCTTGTCTGACGGATATCAATATCCATGACGGTGGAAACTGGACTTGGGAGGGCGGGATCTTGAGTAGTAATAGGGTGGTCCAGCTTGTCATAGGCAATGGACATCTGGACAGACCTTTACCAGTCATATCAGTCAGATTCAGTCAAATTGTTATCTAGATGTAACCTATGTGTGGTCACAAGGTCGCTGCAATGAGAGAAAGAGAAGAAAACAATTTAGCGTGATGCTCTTGCAAGTTTAGATTGGTTTTTAATTTATCTAAACAGGATGGTTCCCACTGTTTCTCAAATCCTTCCTCAAACCATAAAAGAAGAATTAGCCAGGACTATTCTCACCGTACAATACTTGCTTAACCGTTTAGCCAGGCTAGTGTCGATACTTCGAGGGAGGTTTTCCAACGCTTTAGCGAAGTTCCTTAATTAAATAACCTCTTTTCTCTAGGGGCGTAGCCCCGCTGACACCTTTCTAGGCACTTACTTGGTTTATAGCATTGATCGTTAAGTGACGAATCTCCTGATAAGTATCATGTACTCACAGTAGGATCGGGATCCAAAATATCATCGTATGATAATGTTGAAGGAATCCTACCAACATTCATCAAACTCCAAAATGGTATGCATCTCTCTGCAAATTTCAGTTTCTTTCAGAAATTCCCGATGTGGATTTTTGCCCCATGCTCTTATGACCTTGACTAAGGGCCAACAAATCATAAGTCACATGTCAAGTTCTACCCGTCATTATCCAGGTTAATTTGAACCCACTCGTACATACTCTTGACTAAGGGCCAACAAAGTAATACGACTGTCCCAAACCAACGTATCTATCTATGCAACAAATGAATACCCCAGCAGCTACCAAACACTATATCTTGACTAAGGGCCAACAAACATAGCTTGAATACTACTGACCATCCATAAGAAATGACGGAGGGCTACGAATGGTTTTGGCAAAACCGTGAACGTAGTGAACTTGATATAATCGAAGGAACCTGATACTTTTTAAAAGGAGTGGTTAAAGCTCCGCAATTTTAAAAATTTTGATCTTTTAAAATAACCGAGTGGTTTCTTTTAAATTTGTTCCAACGATTAAGCTGTGGTTTATTTTCTTTGCATTATAATAATGCGTCCCATCATTTATCCTATCATTGCAGAAAACAACGAAAATACCACGTCCTCTTATGCCATCCGCATTCGCCACGGGGTCCCGTCATCACCCGTTAGGTTACTTAACTAACGACAGAGCGGGGGCTGGGCTAGCGCGGGTGTAAAACATAAGTGACGTCTAATAGCTATCATATATAGATATTGTACATTCGTCAGACGCAATAATAAGCATTCCAGATCACAGATGAACTTTATTGGATATGCAAGCAATCCACGTTTGCTTTGAGCCCTGCAACAAAAGACGGATTACACAGTTGTGATGAATAGCCATTACCCCAACCCTAGACCCCTACGGGTACGGCAAACTACCCGCCAAGTACCCGAAGTGAAGCGGTCTCCCTCAACAACGTGAGTAGGCCACTAAACACTTCAACGTACCCGGTAGTTTGTGTACCCCGCCTTGGGTCTATCCTAGGAGCAAAAACAGTAAAAAGAAATAATACAACGGTGGCAACAACCGCAACCTGGATGTGCCCCGCAAAAGAATATTACATCATATTACATTTACATCGAATGAATGAATATTAAACCCATCTCAAACCCCGGCTAATCATCACAACACTCCAATCAAGTCCATATACACAAACAGTAAACATTACAGAAATGTGCAACCCCCTGCCAACCGACATACTAGCAGTTAGGGGAGGTTTACGAACACATTAAACATTACAGATAAAAACCCAATTAGGAAATAACTTAGAACATCGATCAACAACCTTTTTCCGTGTCTACCCCAAAAGCAAACCAACACTGAAGTAACCTGGGCAGAAACAGAACATACAGGAAAACATAACACCAAAATATATGAATTGTAGAGCAAATCGGAGTCAACTCGGGGTTGACTCCGCCGCGGATCCGCGGCCAAAAGCACACTCTTGCCGTGGATCCGCGGCCATCAAGCCGAGTTTGAACTCCGTATTTTCCCAGAATTCTTATATTTAAATTTTAAGGCATATCAAATTTTTTTTTCGACGCTTTTAAAATCAACAGAAACTTAGGGTATCCGATGTTTCGTTTTCGCATTTTCTGACGATCGAAGTTCTAATCAGTTGCTAACAAGCTAGTAATGGTTTAGTTGGCTCTGATACCACTGTAAGTCCATGTCACGCACCCCACGAACTTGCGGGGAGGCAGAATATATGAAAAACGATTATCAAAGCTTCGTAACACGGACTTGAGCGTATGAATCGTATCTAAACCGTTACTAGCAAACTACGAGAGGTTTAACTACTCGGATTCGAAGTTATACCTCATGTTACTTGTCCTTCGGGTCTTCATCGCTGTCCTCCACTCCTCGTAGGCTCCTTGGAACATCGGCACCTCAACGGCCTCCTCGAGTCAAAGACGATCCGCTCGAGAGCTCCTACGCCAAGCTTGATCTCTAACTTGAGATAACTAGGTTGCTCAAAGTGCTAATCTAAGCTACCTAGGGGATATAGAGTGAGGTTATGGATGTATCAGTCTATCTAATCCTTGATCTCAACACATGAGAGGGGAGGATTAGGGTTTCAAGAGAGAGCTTGAGGAGAGAGAAGGTAAGCATGTGTTATGAATGAAAAAGCTTCTCACTTCTAATATATTATGAAGCATAAGAAAATAAAAAAGAATAAATCAAAATGCATTATCATCATGCTTCATTAAATATATGCAATGAATCATCAAGTGAGTCATTAAGCAATAAATGCTTCATTAACTCACTTGAATGATTCATCTAAGTGAGTCACAAATTCATTAAATGCTAATGCCGCCTTACCCTCCATGTCATCATCCTTCTAGAAGCTTCCCGACAAATTACGAGAACGCCTCTCCTATCCGTGAAAACACGGAAAAACTTTAGACTGTATAAATCCAATAACCCAATACTAGAATCTGGCTTAAACCAAAGCCGGCTAGCAAAAACTGTCCGAACGTTGTATGTGCGTTTAAACACGTATGCGTCCGAACCCTTGTCGTAAAACCATACGATCTCTATATCGTTTCGCCTGGAGCAGGGAAACTCTCTGTGTGGGACTCTAAAGACTCGACACTACGCTGGCAGTGGGTTTAACCACAGACCGCAAGCGGCACTAGCTGTACGTAACGGTCCCCAGGTAGATGACGATAAGAAGGCCGATGAGGAAACCCCTTCGAACTCCTACTGAGCCTGATGTGACAATCTCCGTACAGTCCGGTCTGTTCGTCTAAGACTATCGCATATCGAGCCTAGGGGGCGACAAGCGTCAGTCCCCTAATAGCGGTATAAGTCGTGTCGGAGCGTAGCCCATTACACCATGAGAAACTACTGGAACCTACCAGTAAATCTCGCTTGCCCTGGCCAGGGACTTTGCGCAATGGCTCTCTGACACAGCGCGATATCAACTCCCAATACCGGGAGAGACGAATCCTGTCTAACCGCCACTGCCTCCAAGTGCTCGGGACTGCACCCAACTGCTACCTGTTTGCACGACTCCTTTGAGCCGTGGTAGGGTAGCAATCTAAGAACAGTGGGACACACTCGAGGCGAAGTAGCAGTGTCAAGTCTGCGGACTATGCTGTACTCATGTCATCTGGGAACTGTTAACTGACGACGGGTATAATACCAACCAATCAGTTCCCCTGCGAGTCCTGTCCGGTGTACCCATAACCTAACGAGCACCTGTATACTATCTCCAGTACGATGTACTGATGGCTGTGGGACAGACCATCTCCCCAACTGGGATGAGAAGCGTACACACTAGTCTACTTTGGAGTATCGATGCCCTGTCTCGATAATCCTACGACTAGGGACAAGTATAGGATGTTGCTTATAGACTACCCAGCCCCCACTAGTGTGACTGCCATCACAACGCTGGTAATCAAGCAAAGAACCTATGGGCTCTACTAATATGTATAAGTGATATGTTACAAGAAACATATGCACATATTAAAGTAGACACAAACCAAGTAGCATACTACCATATTTAGCAAGACAGTCAATACAACTGTGAATATCCCAAGCTTCCATTAAGTAATATACATGCTAGTATGATACAATAATGGCCCCTAGGGCATATACACTAACAGGTCATTTGCATTTGATATGTTCTACTTTAGGATCACATGATAGATAGTGCTGCATTTACGATACATATGCATATCGTATATTATATTAGTACATGACATGATAGTATTATATTTATGACCTAGGTATCGTTGTGCATTTCGATTTCTACCTTGTGATGTACTTTTATTCACTGAGTTGGCAACTCACCCCTGTTGTGCCACAGTTTCTTGCAGGTGTTACCGCTTGGATTATCAGCAGCTTGGGGCACATATCCCTTTCGGTGATTGCTTTGGCAGGTGGGTTATTGTTGTATCGTACTCACACTTGTATATTCATGTATTCTTGTATCTAGTAAAACTTCATCGACTTAGAACTGATATATTGTGGACTTAGAAGCGAGACTTAGAGTTTGTGTGTTGTGGGTGTCGCACTCATTGGAGTCGACCTTTTTATTTTGTTGATTTTGTTTCGCTTTTCTTTTCTTCGCCATTGTGCGTCGTATATTGTTTGTTTGGTTACTCCGCCATTTGGGCGTGGAAGTTAGCTCCCGTTGGGATGCTATTTTTATTGTTATGTTGTATCGGGCTTTATGCAAAATTTACAAAAGAGGTGCTGTCGAATTTCAAAACGTCATAGATACCTTTTCAAACCATACTTAGTTAAACTTAAATGTTTGTTTTAAATTGATTCCATCTGATGATTATTTTATACCTCACCTCCAATATTTTCAAAAAGGGTTTAGATTCCGGGTTTCGGCTTACTTGGACCGCGTCGACGTCTTTAGATGTCACGTGATTTAAGTGCCGGTCACATGCCATATTTGGGTCGTGACAAAGTTGGTATTAGAGCGTTTGGTTTAACCTTTGTTCGAGTCTAAGTTTGGCTATATGGGGTCTAGGCATACGCTTGTGTTACCTTGGCTTTACCTTATAGGACTTAGACTTGACTTTGGGAGTCATATACCCGTACTTTCGTTATATAGGATTGTTAGTTATGTATATGCCCTAGAGGCCATTATTGTACATGTGATGTATATTATAGTGGATGCTTGGATATATATAGAGAGGAATTTCTTGCTCGACATGATAGCATGCTATCTGGTTGCTTTTTGTCTTAACATGTTGACTTGTATTATGATACTGTCTTGCTCTCACATGTTGATAAAGCCCTTAGGATGTATACTTGACCACTAGGATTATGATGGAGTGGGGTTAGGGTAGTCCACAAGTACATCCTATAACTGTTCCTAATCGAGGGTGTATCGAGACAGGGCATCGATACTCTAGAGTAGACTAGCGTATACGCCTTTTGACCCGTATGATGGGCGATGGATGATCCCACATCCATTGGTGTTTGACATCAAAGATGGTATATGGGTGCTCAGTGGAGACTGGGTACACTGAACGGACTCGCCATGAACTCCTAGTTGGTATTATTCCTATCGTCATATAGCAGATCTCTGGTGACACTGGTACATGTTAGTCTGTAGACCCGAGATCGTCATAGAGTCTTGTGTGATTCCCACTGTGCTATGATTTCCACCTTACCACGTTCAAGAGAACGTGCAAAACGGTGGCTTTTGGGTGCAGTCCCGAATCACATGGAGGCAGTGAGCGATAGGAGGGGATTCGTCTCTCCTGGTATAAGGGGTTGATGTTGCGCTGTGTTCGATTGGCCATAATTGGAAGTCCCTGGCCAGTGCTGATATGGAGATCTACCGGTAAGTGTTATCAGTAGTTTCTTGACCCGTTATGAGCCTCACATCGACACGACTTATCGGTTACCGGGGCCTGACGTTAACCACCCCTAGACTGGATATGCGACATTGTTGGCTATAGTGCCCTCAAGGCAATTATCATAGTCACAGGTAGGTGATTATGATGATTGAGGGAGGGCCTATACCGGTAGAATAGTCTTACTCGAGTTGATAGTATGCTATCTGGTTTGACTTTATCATCATGTACATGCTATATGTGGTATTACAGATCACTATTACATGTTGATATAGCCCATAGGATTTATGCTTGACTACTAGCATTATGATGGCGATCATATATGTGGGAGCTGGGGTCTATAAGCACATCCTTAAATGTACCTATTCGTGGGAGTATCGAGACTGGGCATCGATACTCTAGTGTAGACTAGTGTATACTGATCGAGACCCCGACGAGGGGCGGTGACCAGGTCTCACAAGCCATTGGTGTTAGTTTGTTCACCTAAGATAGTATACAGGTGCTCATTGGGTTATGAGTACACTGGACGGACTCGCCGGGAACGTGCTAGTTGGTATTATACCAATTGTCAGATAGCAGTTCCCAGGTGACATGTGTACAGGTTAGTCTGTCGACCTGAGATCGTCATTTATCTCGTGTGAGTTCCCATTGTGCTTTGATTATTACCCTACCATGGTTCAAAGGAGTCGTGCAAACAGGTTTTAGTTGGGTACAGTCCCGAGCCATATTAAGGCAGTGATCGGATCGTCGGGGATTCGTCTCTCCCGGTATTGGGGGTTGATGTCGCGTTGTGCACGAGTGGCCATCACCAGAAATCCATGGCCATGGTGGACGAAAATTACCGATCCAGGATCGATAGTTTCTCAGGTGGTGATGGGTTTCATGCCAACACTAAATGTTGCGTTGTTAGGGGTCTGACTTTATCCACCCCCTAGACTCGATATGCGATACTCTTAGATGAACATACCGGACTGTATGGATATTTTCACTGTCAGGATCAGTAGGGGTTCAAGATGAGTTTGCTCGTCGACCTCCCTTTCGCCCAATACCTGGGTAGCCATTACGTACAGCTAGTGCCATTGACGTGTTTGTGGTTAAACCCACTGCCAGTGTATTGACGAGTCTTTAGAGTCCTATACAGAGGGTTTTCACGGTTCAGGCGATATGGTGTAGATGACGTATGTTGGTACATACATGTGTCCGATTAAATATGTGCACATGCTGCACAGACTTTAATCGGACGGTTGATAATACTAGCGGTTTAGGATTGAGCCGGGTTATTAAATCAGGTTTTGATTTAATATATGTATTTATATATATGTATTTTAGTATTATTGTTCACTATTTATTTTCTCTCTTGGCTATTCGTATTTTTGTACGAATACGCGTATATGTATTTCGATACGTGTACCGGGTTGCATTTATATTTATATGGAATGGCTTCTAGAAGATGGCCACCTCACTATTGGATTTTCTTTTTAGAAAATCAAATAACGAAATGAGGTGGAGGGGTGAGTTGGCATGAGCATGGGTCTTGGACATGTAGAGAGGCATGGGTCTTAATTGTTTATTAGAAAATTGTGAAGAGATTTTTATGTGTGCATTATTGATTGAGAGAGTGAGAGAGGGCAGCCACCATTCTATTCTTGGCCTTGCTCTTTTTCTTGAGTTGCTTCTTCACTTGCTCCATTTTATTCTCACTTCAACACTTAGCCATTCTTGAGTTGCTCATGCCATTGTTTCCTCACCTCCTTCATCTTTTATGGTTGCTCCCTTGAGCAATTGTGATGAGAGAAAAATATAGTGACATATTCCTACACCTCCACTCTCCATTGCTAGCAATCTTGGAGCGTCGGTTGCCTCGTTTCGTGAGGCTAAAGTTTGCGCCGTTTCTCTCAGGTGGATCATCGTAGATGGAGGAAGATCGGCAACCAAACTCGATTAAGGAGCCACTAAGAGCTTGGAGATGATGGTTGAAGACCGAAGGACACGGATCAACTCAGTATAACCATCTAACTTCTTATATATAGCTTGCTAGTTTAGGGTTTAAGGTACATCCGGGCATCGGGTAATGGTAGCGTTAGTTTAGTAAATTTTTGTTCCGCATTTGGCCACGGTTTGATGGCCGGGGCGCTTCCGTGACCCAACATGGTTTCAGAGCCAGCCTTTAAACCCCTTACTAGCTTGTTTAGACAATGTTATAGTATCAAAATCGAAAAACCCCAATAACAATACATTGCAGATTCCAGTTTCTGTCGATTTTTAAAGTCTTCAAAAAATTATTTTAGCAATTGCAGAAGACTACTTATATGACCACTAGTCCATACCCCAAATACGAACCCATTCCACCTGTTTTGACCCGAGCACATGCTCAGAAAATCCGAGCTGGCCGGCCATATTGTGGAGTTTGGGCTTCGTATTTTGGGTGTGGTTTGGTCTCTGGAATGTTGGTTCATTGGTATTGCTAGTTTTGCCCATTTTGGATATTATGTTATCTGTTGTTCATGGGCAATTCTGGGTGTTTCGAAGTCGATAATTTTGTAGGGTTACTAGGCACACTCAAGAGGTTCTACAAGGAATCAACCATGCCAAAATCAAACTTTTATGTGCCTAACAACTCTGTACAAGATCGTTAACTAGAGATTAGGCAAAAATAAAAGCTAGTAAACAACTTTACTGCTAAGTGAAAGGGATTACAACCTTTGTAAATCCGGTCCTCCACTTCTAAAGCTCCGTATTGACGTCCCTTCGCTGCGATCATCGGGATCCCGGACCCTAGCGTTGGTTTCTTCGGAGAAATGAGCGGGCTAGGTCGTTGACTTCGAGGCCGAAGATGATCTACGTCGGGGAGACTCAAACTCAAGCTATTCCTTCACTTGGTCAAAAACATTGTGAAGAGAATACCCTATACTACATTGCAAGTAGTAGAGGATGAAGAAATAGGAAGTGGGCTCACTTTAGAATTGTTTTTCTCACTCTTTTTCTCATGGCACCATTGGAGCTAGCAAGCTTTTTGATGAAGCTTGATGAAGAAGAAGAAGAAGAAAAGAATAAGAATAATTCAATAAAGAATGAAACTTATCCTTTTAATTATGGCACCATGGTTGAGTTAAGCCCTCATGCTTAACTCATGTAGAGAATTGACCAAGGTATTAGGTTAAGGGTTAGGTTAAAGAATTATCAAAAGAAATGACAAAAGAGTGGACTTTGTCAAAGTTTCTCCAAGCTTCTACAAGCTTGATAACTTTGACCAAGTTTAATTCTTTTGTTAAATCTTAAGATAAAACAATAACCCTAATCTTAAACCTAATCTTGGTATAAGTCTCATACACACATCTTGTATGTATCATCAAACATGATACAAACATATGTACACAAATATATATCATATATACACTTATGCACAAACTAGTGAGAAAACAAATCTTAAGTGAACCAATACTAGTTAATGTAAAGTAATATATCAAATATATAATTATAAATTAAATCATTAAATCAACACTTGATTTAACGATCCGGTCATATCGCATATGACCGACTAATATCAAAAGTAACAACTTATCGAATCAACACTTGATCCGATAACCCGGCTATATCGCATACAACCGATCAATGTCACAAATCGCGAGAATAGAATACGGTATCTCATATCTTATCAATCTCGGTCCCGCACATATCTCATATGCGCTCCTACTCCGTTTCGCTTGAGCCAGGAAACCCCTGTGTAGGACTCTAAAGACTCGTCAATACGCCGGCAGCAGGTGATGATCATATCAAACACCCACAAGCCGCAAGCAGTGTGCTAAACGTAACGGCCACCCGGGTATTGAGCGATCATAAGATCAACAAGCAAGCCCGCTAGTACTCCTGCGAATCCAATCAGTAACACTCCCGTACAGTCCGGTCTCGTCGTCTGATATGTCGCATATCTCGCCTAGGGGTGGTAAACGTCAGACCCCAGTAGCTCGATAAGTCGTGTCGATATGAGGTCTATAACAGTTCGAGAAACTACTGATAACACTTACCAGTAAATCTCAGCAACCCTGGCCAGGGATTTCCGGTTATAGCCAATCGAACACAGCGCAACATCAACTCCCTATACCGGGAGAGACGAATCCCCTCCTATCGCTCATTGCTTCCATGGGATTCGGGACTGTACCCAAAAGCCACCTTTTTGCACGCCCTCTTGGACGTGGTATGATGGAAATCAAAGCACAGTGGGAATCACACAAGACTCTATGACGATCTCGGGTCAACAGACTAAGCTGTACCAGTGTCACCAGAGAACTGCCATCTGACGTAAGGTATAATACCATCTGGGAGTTCTCGGCGAGTCCGTCCAGTATACCCAGTCTCCACTGAGCACCCTGTTCACATCATAATATTGCAATTCATACGCCCCACTTTCGTGCATTTTATAAAGTAAACAGATGCTTTTGACGATCGTTTGTTGCATGTTACAGGACACAGGTTTCTGGAGCAAATACAGTGAAAAAGTCACAAAACAACAGAAAATGGACTTTTGACCAACAATTAGACGGATCCTAGTCAAGCCCGGTTCACATAAGTGCAAGGCAACGAATGTCAAGGTGAAACGGTTAAAAAGTCCAATACAAGTCTTCACTGAAATATCTGGAGAAGAACCAGAAGCCCAAAAGAGAAACTAAATGAAGAAACAGAAGCCCAAAGAAGTCAGGAAAATAACCCCAAAAGTTGACAGCCCAATACCACTAAAGGGCCGCGGATCCGCGGCCCATACCAAGCCTGGCGCCGCGGATCCGCGGCCATACAGAGCCCGTGTCGGTGGATTTCTTCTGTGCAGTTGCGTCGGTGCAGATGTTAAGATTTTCAGGGGGCAAATCTGTAATTTAACATGCGCGAGATTCTGAAACCCTAATTCTTCTGTTTGCTTATAAATTGTAATCTAGATCTAAAAAATTGTATGCCTCTTTATATTCAATAAAAGTGAGATTTGTTGAAGGAATCAAGAGCATCATCTTCTTCGCGTAAGTCTTTCATCTTATTTAATTCTTGCAATAGTATAATTGTTTGCTTGCCCTAGGAATCATTTAATTGTTAGTTAGCTAATTTTTAATCTGTCGTAAGATAACTATTTAAAATATAAAACACAAAAATGTTTCTTAATTATAATTCCCTAATGTGCGAGTAAAAATTCTCGCTCGTTAGGGTTAGGAACAAGGTAGTGAGTGAGAGACGGATGTCTCTCACCTCCTTCAATGTCAACTTATTTTTAAAAACGAAACCTTCATGCACACATATACGATCCGCCCCCTACGGCACCCTACCTACAAGGTAACGGTGTTCCGTAGTATAAAAGGCCGGACTTATATGATGTCCATGAAGATCACATCAATGAATAAGAAAAGACGGACAAGGATCTAGAGGAAGAAACTTTGTTTCTTCCCGATCATCCTAATCCCTTTTCCTATTGATTGTTGTGATTTTCCTAAATGCTTAAATCACGGCATTGAAAGAGGTGAACACATTGATCTCAACACACCTACCTTCGACCTAACCCTAATGAGTTCTTTCTCATCACATAAATTCGTCTTAAACTCAATCGATAAAAAAACCAACAACGATCTGAATCAACTCGTTATAACACAAAATCAGAAATTAACACATCCCTGCGGATCGACCCGTATTCACCGGCTAGCTGCGAAGCGACGCCGTTTCTGATTACGGTAAACTACAAATTTTTGGATTAATCAAATGGCGCCGTTGCCGGGGATGGCGTAATTTTCTCTTTTTGTATGATTTTGGGTTGATATAAACTTTGAAAAATTATAAAAATCTGAAAATACAAAATACAAAAAACTTCTTTTCATTATTTTTATCTGTTTGAAGGGTTTCTCGTTTGAATCTTGTAGGAACAACAAGAACTTTTGGATCTGGAATTTTACAGAAGGTCAAAACAGAAAAGGAGGCATAAAAACAGAGAGGAATTGAAAGTACAGAGCCACAGAAATTTTTCCATAGGCTGAACCATTCTACTTGCCGCGCTTCCGCCGCACCAGTACCCTATACACCGCGGTTCCGCGCTCATAGTGCCACGTCAGCGCACCAAATTTTTTCTGGTTTGTTTCTTTTCCTCCCCTCTGCAACCTCCACATATCTCTCTGTAAAAAAGTTTCTGCAGGAATTCTTTGCGTAAAGAGTCTTTCTCCCCTTTCTAAATAACAGATTTCTGCAGGTTTCTTTGCGCCGCGCTAAAATTGATTGCAAGTGATTTTATTTGTTTTGCATAATTTAATTGGACTTAAGGGGCTATTTGACCAAACTCAGATTGGGTGGGGATTTCATCACCCTTCCCAGGACCCCAGAAAACACCTAAGCATTTTGCATCGACCACAATTAATTAAAAAAGATTAGACTCAGACCTAAGGACATCGAGCTCGATAGGAAAAGGACTAGGGTAGGCATCGGCCGTTTATCCTAACCGACTTTGCGGTGTCTAGGCTAGTGGTTATTAATTAGGCCCACTATAGTGGTGGTTCCTTCCCACTTACCTGGCCGTACTTGTCCGTGAAGAGGCGGTTTGAGGTCTATTTCTAGCCCTAGTTAGGAGCTGTCTAGTAGACCTAGGCGACCCTAGATCTAGGCCTGATTGTGCATGTGTGGTTGATACAGTTGTGTCACGAGTCCGTTTTCAAAAACTTCTTTTGCAAAACTCACACACAAAAAAATAAATAAAATAAAAACATTTCAAAACTTGCAACTTGTCGCAAAAAGAAAACCTGAAAAATTCACCACACCACTTTCCTTCACTAACGCTATCTTACCCCCACATTCTTTTTTTCTTTTTTTTTCTGACTGCACTATCCCTTTTAGTGTATGTCACTTTGGACTAGGGATACAGACACCCGATTAGTCCGCGTTTCGTTGGTACCGACCAACGAACCCTTCGACACCCAAGTCGAAAATCCGTCCACTTTCTTACCTTCACCTTCAATTTCTACCACCGAAGGTATGTCGGGATTCAACCCCAATAATACCTTACCGACGGGAAGGATTCCACCTCCACCAGGTGCGAATAACCCGAACCAGCCGCCTGTTGAAGCGCCCGCACGAGTTGCGCTCCAGGACCTCTTCTACCCCATCCGCACTTCTTTACCCACTTGTCTTTCACCCCCACCGGCAAATGGGGACAATTTTGAGATTAAACCACATTTCATCAATATGCTGCCGAAATTTCACGGTTTGGAAACTGAAGACGCATATATCTTTATTAATAAATTCCAAAATGTGTGCGCAATGATGAAAACGACCCAATTGAGTGATGACGCTATAAGGCTAAGGGTCATTCCTTTCACCTTATGTGACCTAGCCGAGAAGTGGCTATATAGCACCGCATCACATTCCATAAGAAATTGGGATGAGTTTGTGAAGGCTTTTCTAAAAAAGTTCTATCCTCACCATAAAACTGCCAGAATTCGAAATGAAATAATTCAATTTTCACAACTTCCTTCCGAACCATTCTGGAAGTGCTTCGAGAGATTCAAGGACCTATTAGTTCAATGCCCTCATCATGGGATAGAAAGTTGGCAACTTTGCCAAACACTATACGAGGGATTGAACTCGGCAACGAAGCAGTTGCTAGAAACCATCTGTCAAGGTCATTTTCTCTCTAAGTATAATGATGAGACGTGGCAGTTTCTCGAGGATCTTAGTGAGCAGACAATACAGTGGGAGAGCACAAAGACCACATCAGCTTCTAGTGGTCAATCTAGGGCAGGCATACATCAAATAGAGATGTCGATTGCTATGAAGGCCGAGATGGCCGCTCTTACGAAAAAGCTAGAAGCGATCGAGACCAAAATCTCGTCGTCTTCTCCTGCCCCTGCTATGCCCCCACGTACTGTCTGTGCTTGTTGTGCGGACCCATCGCACCTGACTGAAGAGTGTCCTTATAATGCATCTACACAAGGACAGGATCAAGTCAATGCTGCATTCCAGCAACGACAAAGAAACGATCCGTACTCTTCGACGTATAATCCAGGGTGGAGGAGTCACCCAAATTTCGCTTGGAACCAAAATCAACAATTCCAAGGAAATAATAATAATTTTCAAAGACCTCCTCCTCCACAACAACAACAAGCACCTTCGCAAACTCAATATCAACCGCAACAATTTCAACAACAACCTTACCCTAATCAGGTGAACAACTTTGTGCCGAACAATGCTTACCAGCCAAACAATTATGTTCAACCTAATAATGATAAGGTTAGCTCGCTCGAAAGAAGTATAGATGCGTTCCTTAAGCAATCTACACAGTCTACAGCAAGACTTGAGACTTCTATTCAAACTTTAGTGCAAAATAGTGCCTCCCATGTTCAGAGTATCAAATCTATAGAGGCACAAATTGCACAACTCAATGCAGCTTTGAGCGAGCGCGAAAAAGGAAAACTCCCGTCTCAACCGTTGCCCAACCCCGGTCACGCACATGCTGCACACAATCAGCCAAATCATAACGTAAATGCGGTGACCACGTTGAGATCGGGAAAAGTGTTGCGGAACAATGTGGGCATTAACAATGACACCCCTGCCGGTGGGTCTTCTTCATCTTCTTCACTATCTTCTTCTTCTTTAGAGCCTATTCTCCACCCTTCACATGGCTCTACCTCTTCTAGCTTGAACGGACCTAATTCTCACGACATGAACACATCTACACGAGGTACCGTTCCAACTCGACAATCTGATCCACAACAATTGGACTCAACCACCTTTCAAAATGTTCCTTTTCCTAATCGGTTGAGATCCAATAAACCAACTCCTCAAATGGAAAAGATTGTCGAGTTGTTCAAACAGGTTAGCATAAACATCCCTCTTTTGGATGCAGTTCAGCAAGTTCCTTCATATGCCAAAATTTTAAAGGACTTGTGCACCAAAAAGAGGAAGTCGCAAGTGCCAAAGAAAGTTTTTGTGGCCAGTGCTATTAGTGATGCTCTTGTAAATTCCCTTCCCCCAAAACAAAAGGACCCCGGGTGTCCTACCATTTCAATAACAATTGGGGACAAGAATATCAATAGAGCACTATTAGATCTTGGCGCGAGCGTTAATTTGCTACCTTATTCTGTGTACGAGCAATTGGGCGTTGGAGAGCTTAAGCCCACTCACTGTACTCTCCAAATGGCCGACCGGTCAATAACTCATCCTAGGGGAGAGCTGGAGGATGTGTTAATAAGAGTAGGGGATTTCATTTTCCCCGTTGACTTTATAGTGATGGATACACAACCTGTTGCAAACCCCCGAAACCAAATTCCGGTAATTCTAGGTCGACCATTTTTGGCTACTTCCAACGCAGTGATCAATTGTCGTAATGGTTCAATGAACCTATCTTTCGGCAATATGACAATTGAGCTCAATATTTTCAAGTTAGGAAGTCAGCCTGTTGAGCCCAATGCTAGCATACTTGACGTTTGCTCGATCAATGAGATCGCGGAGGAGGACTGTGAGTTCGAGAATTTTTTATTCGACCACAGCAATGTTAACGCCACTAGTGCGTTCCTCCTAGAATCCGACTCAGCTTTCGCGGCGGATAACGATTTTGAATGTTTTACATTCGTCGACGACTTCGAAGACTCATCACCTGATTTGGAGTCTTTTGCTTTTGCGGATGAGTTAGTAGAACCATCCGACACTATTGCGTACACTCAGTTCGAACCTTTGATGGAATCATTCGAGTTTGAAACAACTACCCCATTGTTACCATCTATTGTTTCACCCCCTAAACTCGAATTAAAGCTTTTGCCGACACACCTAAAATATGCATATCTAGGTGATAATGAGACCTTACCTGTCATTATATCAACTTCTCTAGCTCTTGAGCAAGAGAAGGCTCTCTTGACGGTCTTACTTAATAATCGGTAAGCTTTCGGCTGGTCTATGGCGGACATTAAGGGGATTAGTCCCCTCATAGTCGAACATCATATACACTTAATGGATGATGCCAAGCCAGCACGAGATCCACAAAAGCGCCTCAACCCCATCATGAAAGAGGCGGTTAAGAAGGAAATTGTCAAATGTTTGGATAGCGGTATCATTTACCCTATCTCGGATAGCCAATGGGTTAGCCCAATCCACGTCGTGCCCAAGAAATCGGGCATTACGGTCATTGAAAACGAGGCAAATGAGTTGATTCCCACTAGCACCCAAACTGGGTGGCGAGTCTGCATAGACTATAGGAAACTCAATGCCGCAACAAGGAAGGACCACTTTCCCTTACCTTTCATTGACCAAATGCTCGAGCGATTGGCAGGGCACGAGTTCTACTGCTTTCTCGATGGCTATTCCGGTTACAATCAAGTCCCCATCGCCAAAGAGGACCAAGACAAGACAACATTCACTTGTCCCTTTGGTACTTTTGCTTATCGTCGCATGCCCTTTGGGTTATGCAACGCACCCGCGACATTTCAGCGGTGTATGATGGGGATCTTTTCAGACATGGTTGAAAAGTTCTTGGAGATTTTTATGGACGATTTCTCCATCTTTGGCGACTCCTTCGACGAGTGTTTACGCCATCTTGACGCTGTTCTTACCCGCTGCAGGGATAAGAACCTAACATTAAATTGGGAGAAGTGCCATTTCATGGTGCAAGAGGGCATTGTTCTAGGACATGTCATTTCGCAAAACGGCATCGAGGTAGACAGGGCTAAAATCGAAGTGATTTCTAACCTACCTCCCCCAAAATGCGTCAAAGATATCAGAGCCTTCCTTGGCCACGCCGGTTTTTACAGACGGTTTATCAAGGACTTCAGCAAGATTGCTAGACCCTTGACTCTCTTACTGGCCAAGGACACGACCTTCGCTTTTGACTCCACATGCACTGAAGCATTCGAGTCTTTAAAAAATTCACTCATCACTGCGCCCATCCTTTCATCTCCCGACTGGACGCACCCTTTTGAAATCATGTGCGACGCATCAGACTTTGCTATTGGTGCTGTTCTTGGACAGCACATTAATAAGATGCCGCACGTAATTTATTATGCCAGCCGAACACTAAATGAGGCCCAACTTAATTACACAACAACAGAGAAAGAATTTTTAGCTGTTGTGTTCGCACTCGAAAAATTTCGGCCTTATTTAATCGGCTCTCCAGTCGTTGTTTATACTGATCATTCGACTCTTCGCCACCGTTTTGCGAAGAAGGATGCTAAGTCAAGGCTAATACGTTGGATCCTTTTATTGCAAGAATTTGATCTTGTCATTAAGGACAAAAAGGGATGTGAAAACGTAGTAGCTGATCACCTATCACGACTTCCTTCTTCGCCCACGCTCGATCTTCCTATCACTGACGTTTTTCCCGATGAGCAACTCTTGACCGTTTCTTGCGAACCGTGGTTCGCCGATATTGTAAACTATTTAGCCACCGGCCTGATTCCTAATGATTGGTCGAAACAGGATAAGCTTCGATTTTTGTCCCAAGTAAAGCATTTTTACTGGGATGAACCCTATCTTTTTAAATACTGTTCCGACCAAATCATTCGTCGGTGTGTACCCGAGAGTGAGGTCAAGAGCGTGCTGTCTTTCTCCCACGATCAAGCATGTGGCGGGCACTTTGGCCCAAAGAAGACAGCCGAAAAAGTTTTGCAGTGTGGTTTCTATTGGCCACGACTCTTCAAGGATGCATTTGAATACTGCAAAACTTGCTCCCGGTGCCAACATTTGGGCCGGATTTCGCGGAGAAACGAAATGCCACTCCAACCCATTTTGGTAGTGGACATTTTTGATGTTTGGGGTATAGATTTCATGGGACCATTTCCTAACTCTTTTGGAAATGTGTATATTCTGTTGGCGGTTGACTACGTTTCTAAGTGGGTCGAGGCTGTGCCCAGCCGAACGAACGATAATAAAGTTGTCATTCGATTCCTTAAAGAACACATATTTTCTCGATTCGGGCACCCTCGGGCGATTATAAGTGATAATGGTTCTCATTTCTGCAATCGGACCTTTGAGTCCTTGATGCGTAAATACTCTATCACCCACAAATTGTCAACGCCATATCACCCCCAAACATGTGGGCAAGCCGAGGTTTCGAATCGGCAAATAAAGCAAATTTTGGAGAAAACGGTTTCTAAAAACCGTAAGGATTGGTCGCTTAAATTGATAGATGCACTATGGGCTTTCCGTACTGCATATAAAACCGATCTGGGTATGTCTCCATACCGGCTTGTGTACGGGAAGGCTTGCCACCTCCCAGTGGAGATCGAGCACAAAGCTTTCTGGGCTATCAAAGAGCTAAATTTGTCTTTAGGAGATGCGGGCAGCAACAGAAAGCTGCAATTGAATGAGTTGGAGGAGCTTAGGGATGAGGCATATGATAATGCCAAAACTGCTAAAAACCGAGCCAAGGTGTTCCACGATAAACACCTTTTACGAAAGACTTTTGAACCTGGTCAACAGGTTCTACTTTATGACACTCGGTTACATTTTCATCCTGGTAAGCTCAGGTCCAGATGGAGAGGACCTTTTGTAGTCCGCACCGTTTATCCGCACGGTGCGGTTGATCTTGAGAATCCAGAAGACGGTACTTTATTCAAAGTAAATGGACATCGTTTGAAACCGTTCTTCTCAGCGGATCCTTCGGAGGAGCTCCTGTTTTTGCAGGAGCCGATTTACACTGATTGATCTTCCTCCGCTTTCACCCCAAACTTTGTTTCCCAATGACACTATTTCAAATAAGTTTGGGGGTGTGTATATCAATTGTATGTATATTTCCAAAATACCATAAAAAATTCATAAAAATTAAAAAAAAAAAATAAAATAAAAATAAAAAATAAAAAATAATTTTTTTTTCAAAACATTAAAAATATAAATAAAAAAAAAATTATAAATAAATAAACAGGGGAGTGCCGGTATTTTGACCCTCTTGGTTTAGCATGCCAGTGAGGACACTGTCAAGTTCAAGTTTTGGGGTATGTTCGGTACGTTTTCTTCCTTCGCATTCATTTGTATATATTTTTGCATTTGCATATTTATTTGAAAAAAACCATAAAATTTGAAAAATTTCAAAAATTATAAAAATTATTGTATTCAATTTTGGTTAGTTGACTTGAGTTGATAAAAAGGTTAACTGGCTAGGAACAACTAGATCGTAGACTTAGTAAATTAAAAACCCTAAAAATAACCTTCCTTAAAGTTTAACGGTAGAAAGTATATGTCTTTGTAGGTTATCTAGAAATAGGCAAATTTTGGGTTCAGTTCTTGGGCTAAGTCGAAACGAAGGAAAAGTATTAAAACTTTTATTAGAGTATAAGTTTGAAAAATAGTTCCTAACTTAAGTCTAGATTCTGAAAACATGTACCCTACAAAATGCACAAACACGCACCTTGAAACTTGGATTAGTAGAAGAGACCTTGAAATACTCTTGTCTAAAGTCCTTAGCACAATGAAAAAGAAAAAAAAGGGTGGATATAGAAAAAAAATGGACACTGGTTTTTGTGATTACTTAAGGCTGTAAAAATAGAAAAATATTTAGCAAGGGTGCTTCATCACCTAGTGCCTTAGACCAACTGGTTTGGGAGCCACTGCTAAAAGCCTTGGGTGTTGCAAAACTAGGAAGTACGCTTTAAAACGCTAACGCATATTGTAATCGGTTGTTGGTACCTCAAGAAGTATTAACAGTCGCATGAAGGATGTGAAAGTGAAATTTCACAAGTGCTCTGGACAACGGACGGGAGTACGATTGCTTGATTTGAATTTCCAAGTATAGGGGTGATTTATACACACACGTAGGGATATGTGATTGGAGTTTAGATAAGAGAAAGGAATGAAGAATAGAACTTGTGTCTTTAATAGAGTTGATACAAATTCCTAAGTGGAGATGGAACTCTAGAAGGAAAACTTAAGAAATGCCGAAAGCTAGGTAATTCTACAGGATATATGTAATCTTAAGTTAAATAATGAGGAAGTGTGAAGAATACGGGTGGATAATTTGCGAGTTAAAAGATAATAGAATTCCTTGTTAGAAAACCTGATTGGAAAACAAAAGTTGAAAAACCAAATTGATAGGATTTTGTGGGTGTAATCCGCTGAAAACCCTCAGGAGACAACACTCCTCCTACTAGGGACACCTAGAGGTTTAACGGCTTGTTGCATGTGCTCAGTGCAATCGCGTTTCCCTGCGAAAATGTGGCTAGGTTAGAATAAACTAATAAATTTGCTCGAGGACGAGCAAAAGGTAAGTTTGGGGGTATTTGTTCACATCATAATATTGCAATTCATACGCCCCACTTTCGTGCATTTTATAAAGTAAACAGATGCTTTTGACAATCGTTTGTTGCATGTTACAGGACACAGGTTTCTGGAGCAAATACAGTGAAAAAGTCACAAAACAACAGAAAATGGACTTTTGACCAACAATTAGACGGATCCTAGTCAAGCCCAGTTCACATAAGTGCAAGGCAACGAATGTCAAGGTGAAACGGTTAAAAAGTCCAATACAAGTCTTCACTGAAATATCTGGAGAAGAACCAGAAGCCCAAAAGAGAAACTAAATGAAGAAACAGAAGCCCAAAGAAGTCAGGAAAATAACCCCAAAAGTTGACAGCCCAATACCACTAAAGGGCCGCGGATCCGCGGCCCATACCAAGCCTGGCGCCGCGGATCCGCGGCCATACAGAGCCCGTGTCGGTGGATTTCTTCTGTGCAGTTGCGTCGGTGCAGATGTTAGGATTTTCAGGGGGCAAATCTGTAATTTAACATGCACGAGATTCTGAAACCCTAATTCTTCTGTTTGCTTATAAATTGTAATCTAGATCTAAAAAATTGTATACCTCTTTATATTCAATAAAAGTGAGATTTGTTGAAGGAATCAAGAGCATCATCTTCTTCGCGTAAGTCTTTCATCTTATTTAATTCTTGCAATAGTATAATTGTTTGCTTGCCCTAGGAATCATTTAATTGTTAGTTAGCTAATTTTTAATCTGTCGTAAGATAACTATTTAAAATATAAAACACAAAAATGTTTCTTAATTATAATTCCCTAATGTGCGAGTAAAAATTCTCGCTCGTTAGGGCTAGGAACAAGGTAGTGAGTGAGAGACGGATGTCTCTCACCTCCTTCAATGTCAACTTATTTTTAAAAACGAAACCTTCATGCACACATATACGATCCGCCCCCTACGGCACCCTACCTACAAGGTAACGGTGTTCCGTAGTATAAAAGGCCGGACTTATATGATGTCCATGAAGATCACATCAATGAATAAGAAAAGACGGACAAGGATCTAGAGGAAGAAACTTTGTTTCTTCCCGATCATCCTAATCCCTTTTCCTATTGATTGTTGTAATTTTCCTAAAAGCTTAAATCACGGCATTGAAAGAGGTGAACACATTGATCTCAACACACCTACCTTCGACCTAACCCTAATGAGTTCTTTCTCATCACATAAATTCGTCTTAAACTCAATCGATAAAAAAACCAACAACGATCTGAATCAACTCGTTATAACACAAAATCAGAAATTAACACATCCCTGCGGATCGACCCGTATTCACCGGCTAGCTGCGAAGCGACGCCGTTTCTGATTATGGTAAACTACAAATTTTTGGATTAATCACACCCGTACACCATCCTTGATGTCAAACACCGATGGATATGGGATCATCCATCGCCCATCATATGGGTCAAGATGCGTATACGCTAGTCTACTCTGGTGTATCGATGCCCTGTCTCGATACACCCTCGACTAGGAACAGTTATAGGATGTACTCGTCGACTATCGTGGCCACACTAGTATGATCTCATCATAGTCCCAGTAGTCGAGTACATATCCTAAGGGCTTTACCAACATGTAACAGAGAGACAATCAGTGTAAACGTTAAGGTAAAGAGTAACCAGATAGCATACTATAATGTCGAGCAAGAAAGTCCTCCCTATATATGTCCAAGCATCCACTACAATATACATCTCATGTATAGTAATGGCCTCTAGGGCATACATATAACTAACAAATTTAGCACTGTTTAAATGTTTATCAGTACTTACATTATTATCTACGACTGTGAATGTCATTAGATCGGTACAACTTGTCTAATTGCTATAGTTCTTTTAGACGGGTTTGCAAATGTGACATTCACGTTGATGTTCTATGTTGTGCTGTGATGTTGGCTGGATCGTCGTGGTGGATAGCTATGGTGCAATGTTAGTACAGTTTGGTTTCATTTGTATATTTGATATTGCGGGACGAGCATCCGACATGTGGACTACCGTCACTGCTAGTTTGTATATTATTCGTTTGGGGCACGACCGGGTTGAGGTCGATGTCACCCTTGTATATTATTTTCTTTTCTGTACTAGGATTGCCCCGCGGTGGAGTGCACGAATAGCCAGGTTCTAGAGGGCAACGGGTCCGCATCTCATGGCGTTGAGACGGAGGGGACCTTACTCTAGAATTGGCGGGCTATTCGTCGCACTCGTAGGGGGTACAGGTTGACCCACGGAGGGGTGCTCAAGTTACCGGATTCCGTGAAGTGCCGGGTGGCCCATTCATGTTGTTGAAGGGGGTTGCCTCACTTCTGGTTTTGGCGGGTAACTTTCTGCGCTTGTAGGGGTCTAGGTTATCATTGCACAGGCTATCCACACGACAGGGAACGTCGGGTCTCATTTGCGGCTCAAATGAAACCCGGGGCTCCAAGATTATCCACCATTATGTGTTGCTTCTGTGATGCTTCTATGATGTTGCTTTATATCATGCCTGGGAAGATTGTTATATATATTTATATATATACTAGTAGATGTTGTATATGTTTTGCACCCACGCTAGTCCAGTCCCCGCTCTGTCGTTAGTTAAGTAACCTAACGAGTGATGAAGGGACCCAGTGGCGAATGCGGATGGCATATACGCACATTTTATTTTCGTTCTTTTCTGGTGTGATTGGGACTGCGTTGATTCTTATCAATGCAAGGATAAAACAAACCTATATGATGTTGTTGGAACCAAGTTTTTAAAAACTGACATTACAGACGTTCTCTTTTGCTTTTCACAGTGGTATTCAGTTTGGAATATCCTGCACCTCATTCGACGAGGCAAGGGCCGAGATCCCTTCATCGGGAGTGACCCCTTGGGTAAAAGTTTGCGTCAACGTAATAACTTTACTATAGTCGATTCTTTTGCTTTGTATCATGGTACTCAGTTTAGAATATCCTGCACCTCATTCTATGAGAAAAGAGCCGAGATCCCTTCACCGGGAGTGACCTCTTTAGCAAAAGTTTTCGCCACTATATATTTATAAAACTACTTAGATTCCTTCAACGATATCAAGTTCATTACGTTAAAGGTTTTTCGCCAAAAACCAGCCGTAGCCCTTCGTCATTTCTTACAAGTATTGCTTAGTATTCGTGCTGCGTTTGTTGACTGTGTCAAGGCGTAGTGTGCGGTAGCTAAGTAGTGCTTGTTTGTGGCATATTAATGCGATTGGTTAGGACAGTCGTGCGGTCTTGTTGACTGTGTCAAGGGCTCGTACGGGTGGATTTAATGCAATCCTGGATAATGACGGGTTGAACTTGACTAGGACTCTTTGATTTGTTGACTGTGTCACGGTCACTTGGGTCCTAGGGGTAAAAACTCACATCGGGAGTTTCAAACATACAGGAAACTTTCCAGGCTTGCGCATACTTTCTAGAGTGTAGTGACTTGAGTGGATTCCATCAAGTTATCATGCGATGATAGTGGATCCCGATTCCCACTGATGAGTAGGTTTACTCCTCGGGTGATTTTAGATGATCCCGACTAATTCTTCTTTTGGGTTTGGAGAAGAATTCGAGGAAACAGCGGGAGCCATCCTGATTAGATAAAGTGATTAACCATTCTGATCTAGGTTAGAGTGCACGCTGAGTATTTCTTTTCTCTCTCTCTGGTAGCGACCATGGCCCGACCCTAAGCTAAAACTCATGAACCAAGTTAACCAAACCTTCTTAAAACACTTTGGCTTTTGGAATGTCACGGTGTCGCATATATCATTGCCACTTATATATCACCTTTGCATTTCTCCAGAACACCCTGTATTACTACGAACATCCACTTCCATTGGATAAATCCATCGTATAGTTACATACGAACTCGAAGGAACTTGTTCCAGATTCAAGGATGGATTCTGGTTCAGGAGAGATTGAATAAGATTATTCGGTTGTCTTTTCCCTTTACCTTCTCTCAGGTTGTGAGGGCTTCTAGGATTAGGAGAGAGTACACCTATTGAGCTTATTGGATAGTCTTCCTCCAGACCATAGGCAGGTGCCGAAAGGTGAGGAAGGAAGAAAACCAATTAAGCCTAAGTATGGTGTACAGAAGGTAATAAGTAGAGACATATAAAGGGACTAGAATAACAGCAAAGAAAATTGCGACGGCTATTATTCACGAAAAAACGTGTATACCCCTGCCACTCCTACATCCACTTTGTATTTCTCCGGAACACTCCGTATCACTACTGATATCCACTCCTATTTGATATGCCATCATATAGTTACATACGAACTCGAAGGAACTTGTTCCAGATTCGAGGATGGTTTCCGGTTCAAGAGAAATAGAATAGGATTATTCAGATGTCTTTTCCCTTTACCTTCTCTCAGGTTGCGAGGGCTCCTAGGATTAGGAGATTACACCTATTGCGCTTATTGGATAGTCTTCTTTCAAACCTTAGGCTGGTGCTGAAGGGCAGGGAAGGAAGAAAACCAATTAGTCTAAAGGTGGTGTACAGAAGGTAATAAGTAAAGACATAATAAAGGGATTGGAATGAGGGTAGGTAAGTATATGATTATTGTCATGAATCAGGATAGTGGAAGAGGCGTTACTATGAATACCCGGTTATCCCTTCGAAACATTTTCCTGTTTCAGTTTCACTGTGCGATGTTAATTGAAAACTGTTTTTCCAATTGGAATCTAACTCCAGGGTATGCATTTACCAGATTTGTTTCTCACATCTGTATGTTATTACAGATGGTGAGTGGGAGTAAGATATTGAGAATTGGGTGATTAGATCCTCATTATATCGGAATTCGTTGTAATTGGTGATATTTGAGGAAATCATCTGGGTTTTTGCCGGACGGCAAATATTTGGTTTTGAATATCCGTAGTTATGCCCCAATTTCAAACTGATATATCTGTACATTTATTTTATAAAGTGAGATATAACTTTTTGATATTTTGTCTGTGACATTTACCTATATCAGATGGTGATTAGGTAAGGTGCATTCAACAGCGGTATAATTCTTCTTAACCATAGTACAGTTTTTCAACCTACGACGCACAGGATTTGAGTTATTGAACTCAGGGGACTTATACACAG
Organism: Agapanthus africanus; assembly: GCA_030015575.1. Classification (NCBI taxonomy): domain Eukaryota; kingdom Viridiplantae; phylum Streptophyta; class Magnoliopsida; order Asparagales; family Amaryllidaceae; genus Agapanthus; species Agapanthus africanus. The sequence continues at coordinate 491,711,497 of CM057339.1, forward strand.
AATTGTATGTAGTCCAGTGTCCATTAGGACAATGGGGTTGGTACTCGTACTATATTCTGTTTACTCATAACTTCTCTAGTTCAAGACAAGTATTTCGTTGAAATACAAGGTTTAGATTTTGAGAAGTTATAGGTATAAGAATAAGGTAGAGAACCATTTGTTGGAAGTATCAGAATTCTTCGATGATGTCGAAGATGTAGATACTTGTGTTTGGTATTTCGTTGATAGTAATGGTTTTGAGAACATGCTTCTCTTTCGGGTTACTCATATATGGATGCACTCCTAATTGAGTAATGCTGAATGGCCTCTTTCCATTTGGTTAATATGCACTGGAGACAGCTGCATGATTTTGAATCTGGTTCCAATTAAATTAGTGCTTTTGTTTCTATATTAGATATATATAGAATCAATTTATATCTTAACGATGTTAAGGTATAGGGAGTTGTCCGGCTGATGCTTAAAACCAGAATCAGGATTAACTCAAGGCACGTTTCAGTAATGGCTGTTTGTGGGTTATCCCGGGCTTTGATGAGGGTTAAATTTCTACCATCAGGAAGATCAATATTTATATTGTTCTTGACTCGCCATAGTTTTAGTAAAATGGATCTTTTTCAGAAAAACAGAAGTGGGTGTATGGTAGAACTGGAAGTGATTCCAGAACCACAAACGATCACTGAAGATTTAATAGAACTTAAGGATTCGATTAGTTTCGACATTCCATTGGCCACTCCGCAGATTTGGTGGGTAACCTCAGGCACCCGAGAAGTACTTCGGTCTTCTTAAAGACGGTGACACGGAGGTTCTTGTTTACCTAGATTTGCTATTGCTGCTGTTCTAGACTATAAGACCCGGCAGGAGGATGAGTATAGCGTCATTCTAAACTAGCTTTAGAAGTGCACGTGTATATGACTTTGCCAGAAGGTTATTGTAGTCAGTGGGAGCAGCGGAAGCATAGTGGGCAAGTAGCTTATGTCTATTTATAGACTAAAGCAGGTATAGCGGAGATAGATCATCTATTTTTGATGTGACAGTCATAGGCTTTGACTTCATCAGAATAGGAGATGGATCTGCTAAGAAGGTAGTAGAGAGTGATGTCCAAGTATTAGGATGACACGCACTTGATAGGAAGAGATATTCCTATACTACGATCGGTTATACTGTGATTGTCACAAACTTGTTTTTCCATATAGGATGTGGATATAATATCAGGATTTCTGATTACTAGATCTAGATTTGGGAAGCATCTTAATCTGGGTACTTTGACATTATTCTAAAGATATTTTAGAATGGATGACTCCTGACATGGTGGTGTACCTGCAGGTGATGGAGTCACCCTTTCTAAAGGTGTCTTACAGACTAAAGGGAAGAGGGATCTGCATGATTAGCATATCATTTGCTTAGGCAATTGAGTTAATCATGAAATGCCAAGTACCACACCAGACGTTGTTTTTGCACTAGCTGCAATAAACATATATTAATCCAATCCTGGAGAAACGTGGGGAAGCAGTTTATGAACATAAATGGATGTTCTAGGGATATGGTAATGGCAGCCTCCTTCGGGAGACAGTTATCATTTCACGCTTCCAAGGTGACCTGGATGACAGAGTGACTGTCAGAGTTATAGTTTCCCTCTTTTGAGGGACAGTATGTTGGACAGGTGGTCCAAGCGGATACTGAGAAAAGGCATGGCGCAGGATACTGATTAAATTCAGTGGATGATACATGTTCCCGCCAAAAATTTCTGCGCAGAAGAGTCCAAGGTATCAAATGGCAGCGATACGCTTAAGGAAATGCGAACCAGTATCTTCCGGCCTGTATTTTGATAAACTCTCGAAGGAGAAACAACTAAATTCTGATGGTATTGGAAGTATCTCGAAAAACCCTTCGATTTGATATATTATGGGCCTCATAATTCATCTGGGATCAAAAGTTATGAGGCATCACGTGTCCACACGTGATGGACCTTTAAGAACCCGCTGGAGGAGTTAAAAGATATAATAAAAACTCAGAAAAGACCCCAATGGGGCATCACGTGCTCACACGTGACCATGAGTCACGTGCAGACACATGATGGGCTTTTAAGGCCTCTAAAATAATGAATAGAATTAAATTCTAAAATCTGTTCCCTGATTAAAAATCAGGAAGTACCTCAACGAGGTATCACGTGCTCACACGTGACCAATGGTCACGTGTTGACACGTGATGGTTAAAACAACAACATAAACAAGCGGCTGTTAAAGAAACCAATTTGGGGGTCACGTGCCAGCACGTGACAGGCTTTGAAAGCCTCACAGTTTAATAGAATTAAAATTCTAAATTTCTCTAAAATCTTTCGAAATAGAATTAAAATTCTAAATTTCTCTAAATCTTTCCAAATGGAAAAGGATTATGGGGACCGTTGGATTAAAAATCCAATGGTGATTAAATATCACCAATTTATGGAAAAATATCAGACTTGGAAAGATTTCCCCTAAAATCTCACCGGAAATAACAAACAGAATATCTTTGGATTTAAAATCCAACGGTGAATAAAGTTCACTGAATGATCTAAAGGCTCATATTAAATATGAAAACAAATCAAATCTTTCAATGAAAGATTCACAAAACAAATTGATTCTTTTCTTTCTCCTATAAATAGGAGCCAAGAAAAGAAGAGAAGATGACCTTTTTTTTTGGGAGAGAAAAACAGAGAGAGGAGAATTTAATTCTCAAGAGGGAAGAAAAGAAAGGAGAATTTAATTCTCAACAAAGAAAACCCTAGGTGAGAAAAGGGAAAAAGATCAACTTCAAAAAGAGAATTTAATTCTCAAAATTTAACAGTGTGACTCTTCTGCAAATAAAGAACTTAGTTCTTCTTCTGGTTGAAGATCTGTACAGAGCACATCTCCCCATAAGATGAGAATTTAATTCTCATCGGGTCGAGATCCTGCCATGCAGATCCTAAACTTAGAAGGGGAATTGAGTTTTGAGAATTTAATTCTCCCAAACTCACAGGAATTTAATTCCTCCTAAAATGAAACTAGGGTTTAACCCTAATCAAGAATTTAATTCTTTTACATATCTGGGAATTTAATTCCTTTAAAAAGAAATTAGGGTTTTATCCTAAATAAGAATTTAATTCTTTCACAATAAGAATTTAATTCCTCCAAAACAAAATTAGGGTTTAACCCTACAGAGAATTTAATTCATAAAATAAAGAGACTTGAAAGATCTCCATGCACATAAAGAATATTGGTCACGTGATGACACGTGACCCCAATCCGCAGTGATCAGAAAAGAAGGAATAAAACCAGGGTCACGTGTCCCCACGTGACCCCTAAAAAGATCCCACAAAATAAAAAGGAAACAGGTTTGAGGCAATGCCTCACGTGCTCCCACGTGACTCCCAAAATGCAGAAAGAAAAAGCAAAGGGAATGAAAGCTTTGGGCGCTCTCACGTGTTATCACGTGACCCCTCAGCAAATGCTTTAACAATTGGCGCACAGATCCCCATCACGTGCCAACACGTGATGCTCTAAAATAAAAATAAAAGTGTTTAACACTTATTCGCAGATTTGAGGATAAAACAAAAGGAGATCTGGCTCCATATTTAGGGCGCCCTCACGTGTCCCCACGTGACCTCTAACAAATCCCTTTAATATCCAATGGATGGATGCCTATCACGTGCCCGCACGTGATGGCCAGAGAGTCAAAAAGTGTTTAACACTTATTTGCAGAACAAAGTAAAAGGAAATCTGGCCCCATCTTCAGATGCCTCACGTGCTCACACGTGATGGCCTAAAAGCTAAGTGTTTAACACTTATTTGCGGCCTTAAGGGTAAAATAAAGGAGTTTCGGCCCAATCTCAGGCGCCTCACGTGACCCCACGTGACCACCCCATTTTTAATGTTTAACACTATTTTTAAAGCGCATCACGTGGGAACACGTGATCGTCAAATACCTTCTAGTGTTAACACTATTTCAAAACCAACCTAGCCCAAAATGGCTAAGTTTTTCCAGAGGCAGGATTCCCCTTTGATTGAACTCCAAATATACCCTTGTTTTCCAAACTTGATCATTTTACATGACATTCAGAGTAAACTTTAGAGCCATGATGAATGGTCAGTGCCTAATAAAAGACAAAATGTTGTCAGAACCCCCAAACCTCTGTTTAGCACCGCTGAATGATGAGGGGCTGAACCCAGACAAATGTCTAATGGCCCAAAGGGCCAATATTTCAAACATAATTGGACTTAGCCCAAACTGGCCATAAGTCCTCAAATCATCTTGAACTGAGCACATCTGCTCTTTCAACCAACTCATTGGTTCAAGGGTACATCTCTAAACTCCTCTGATATTTGTCGTTGTAATCCTTCAACGTCTTCAGAGAGGTGACGGGTCCCGACAACCACACATTAATACGGACTGTGGGGTCCTTAAACTCATGGACTGATGCGTCCTTAAACTAACATTTGTCCCCAAAACGGGAATGTTGGACCACCATGTCCCTAAACTGGAAATGGACCACCATGTCCCTACACTGGAGATGGACACCTATGTCCCTAAACTGGAACATGGACCCCTATGTCCCTAAACTGGAACATGGACCCTCCATGTCCCTAAACTGGCAATGGACCGTAATGTCCTTAAACAACCTATGGACCACTACGTCCCTAAACTGGAACAATAGGGCCCCCAAATGCTCTTTTGTCGGATCTAAACGATCCCGTTTAAGTTGATCTTAGCCTCAAATATGGCTAACGTATCCTTAAACATTCAAACAGACTTTAGTCCCAAATTGGACTATAGATCCCCCAATCAACTTTGGTTCAAGGGTACATCCCTGAACTCCTCTGACATCTGTCGTTGTAATCCTTCAACGTCGCCAGAGAGGTGATGGGTCCCGACGGCCATACATGCAATGGACCACTATGTCCCTAAACTGGAACAATAGAGCCCAAACGCTCTTTTGTCGGATCTAAACGATCCCGTTAAGTTGATCTTAGTCTAAAAACTGGACTAACGTATCCTTAACAAACGTTTAAGTTGATCTTAGCCTCAAATACGGCTAACGTATCCTTAAACCAAAACCCCAAACCCAAATCTAAGAAAATACGGATTTGGACTAATCTACGTCCTACGGGCGACGACATAAATTAGTCTCCGTATACAATCCACGGGCAACCACAAACAAAACAAACACCCACGACACGAAGTGAAATTCTGGAGAAGGAGAAAGTTGTTACCGCGATGCGGTAGCGTAATTAACTGCAGGGGCTTATGCCTGCAGGGAAGAGCGTCCCCACAATCAAAACCCTCAAACGAGGGGGAATCTGACGAAGTCTTCTATATCGGCCGCATCCGTTTAAACCTCCGATACACGTTGCCATAAATCAACTTGGCATCTTCGGAGAGGTGGACGGATAGCACCTATTAGCATCTTCCCCGAATTTCAGGCAAGACGTCTACGTTGCGCCGTCTTTTGGAGGGGAACAATACAGTCTAAGAAGTTTGCTCGATTTGGAGTTCATTTGTGAACTGGGTCCCATCAGAAATCCAGAAAAATTCTAAGACAGGTATTGCTCATTTCGGAAGATAGCTTTCTCCGTGAAATTGAGATATAGAGAGATACATAAAGAAACACTGGAGCGGATTCCCTCACTGAGGCTATTTCTCAAACGCAATAGTTTCGTAAACAGGCTTTGCGAAACTGATTACTAGAGAAGTTGGGTGTTCGGTATCACACGAGCTGTGAGTATGCAACACCGCAATAATTGGCCTTAAGTGCAAGTGGGAGATTGTTGGCTATAGTGCCCTCAAGGCAATTATCATAGTCGCAGATAGGTGATTATGATGATTGAGGGAGGACCTATACCGGTAGAACAATCTTACTCGAGATGATAGCATGCTATCTGGTTTGACTTTATCATCATGTACATGCTATATGTGGTATTACAGATCACTATTACATGTTGATAGAGCCTATAGGATTTATGCTTGACTACCAGCATTATGATGGCGGTCATATACGTGGGAGCTGGGGGTCTATAAGCACATCCTTAAATGTCCCTAGTAGTGGGAGTATCGAGACTGGGCATCGATACTCTAGTGTAGACTAGTGTATACTGATCGAGACCCGACGAGGGGCGGTGGCCAGGTCTCACAAGCCATTGGTGTTAGTTTGTTCACCTAAGATAGTAGGTGCTCATTGGGCTATGAGTACACTGGACGGACACACCGGGAACGTGCTAGTTGGTATTATACCAATTGTCAGATAGCAGTTCCTGGGTGACATGTGTACAGGTTACTCTGTTGACCTGAGATCGTCATTTGTCTCGTGTGAGTTCCCACTGTGCTTTGATTACTACCCTACCACGGCTCAAAGGAGTCATGCAAATAGGTTTTAGTTGGGTACAGTCCCGAGCCACATGGAGGCAGTGATCAGATCGTCGGGATTCGTCTCTCCCGGTATTGGGGGTTGATGTCGCGTTGTGCACGGGTGGCCATCACTGGAAATCCATGGCCATGGTGGACGAGAATTACCGATCCAGGATCGACAGTTTCTCAAGTGGTAATGGGTTTCATGCCGACACTAAATGTCACGTTGTTAGGGATTTGACTTTATCCACCTGTTAGACTCGATATGCGATACTCTTAGATGAACATACCGGACTGTATGGATATTTTCACTGTCAGGATCAGTAGGGGTTCAGGATGAGTTTGCTCGTCGGCCTCCCTTTCGCTCAATACCTGGGTAGCCGTTACGTACAGCTAGTGCCGTTGACGTGCTTGTGGTTAAACCCACTGCCAGCGTATTGACGAGTCTTTAGAGTCCCACACAGAGGGTTTTCACGGTTCAGGCGATATGGTGTAGATGATGTATGTTGGTACATATAGGTGTCCGATTAAATATGTGCACATGCTACACAGACTTTAATCGGACGGTTGATAATACCAGTGGCTTAGGATTGAGTCGGGTTATTAAATCAGGTTTTGATTTAATATATGTATATATATATATGTATTCTAGTATTATTGTTCACTATTTATTTTCTCTCTTGGTTATTCGTATTTTTGTATGAATACACGTATATGTATTTCGATACGTATACCGGGTTGCATTCCGTATTTATACGGAATGGCTTCTAGAAGATGGCCACCTCATTATTGGATTTTCTTTTTAGAAAATCAAATAAGGAAATGAGGTGGAGGAGTGAGTTGGCATGAGCATGGGTCTTGGACATGTAGAGAGGCATGGGTCTTAATTGTTTATTGGAAAATTGTGAAGAGATTTTTATGTGTGCATTATTGATTGAGAGAGTGAGAGAGGGCAGCCACCATTCTATTCTTGGCCTTGCTCATTTTCTTAAGTTGCTTCTTCACTTGCTTCATTCTATTCTCACTTCAACACTTAGCCATTCTTGAGTTGCTCATGCCATTGTTTCCTCACCTCCTTCATCTTTTATGGTTGCTCCCTTGAGCAATTGTGATGAGAGAAAAATATAGTGACACATTCCTACACCTCCACTCTCCATTACTAGCAACCATGGAGCATCGGTTGCCTCATTTCACGAGTCTGAAGGTTGCGCCGTTTCCCTCAGATGGATCATCGTAGATGGAGAAAGACCGGCAACCAAACTCGATCAAGGAGCCACTAAGAGCTTGGGGATGATGGTTGAAGACCGAAGGACACGGATCAACTCAGTATAACAATCTAATTTCTTATATATAGCTTGCTAGTTTTGGGTTTAAGGTAGATCCGGGTATCGGGTAATGCTAGTCAGTTTAGTAAATTTTTGTTCCGCATTTGGCCACGGTTTGATGGCCGGGGCGCTGCCGTGACCCAACAGACATATCAGGCGAAGAGACCAGACTGTATGGTAGTGTTACTGATTGGATTCACAGGAGTGTGAGCAGGCTTTCTTGTTGATCTTCTGATCTCTCAATACCCGGGTGGCCGTTACGTTTAGCTGACAGCTGACGGCTTGTGGGTGACTGATATGATCACCACCTACTGCCGGCGTATTGACGAGTCTTTAGAGTCCTACACAGAGGTTTCCTGGCTCAGGCAAAATAGAGTAGGAGCACATATATGATATGTGCGGGACCGAGCTTGATACGTGTATGTGATACCGTATTCTATTCTCGCGATATGTGATATCGGCCGGTTATATGTGATATAGCCGAATTATCGGATCAAGTGTTGATTCGATGAAATGATATATATTATATTAGTCGGTTATATGTGATATAGCCGGATTATTAAATCATGTGTTGATTTGATAATTTAATGTATAATTATATATTGATATATTAAATTACATTAACTAATATATGCTCACTTAAGTAATTCTTTTTCTCACTTTTGATATATTTAACATATATGTGATATATGATTAATGTATTGTTTTCTTTTGTTCACAAATTATATATGTAATATATAATATTGTGACGTGCTAGGTTATACATGCTACATGGGTGTATGAGAATGATACCATGCTTTATGATAATGTTATGTTTATATTTATTTTAGATAATTCAAAACAACTTGGAATTATGTTATGGTTGAGCTTGGATGAAGCTTGTAGAACCATTGACTACAGTCCGCTTGTTTTGTTTCTACCCAAGATATTTATTAACCTAACCCTAATCAATTAGCCATGGTTTATTCTCTACATGGGTTAAGGATGACATAACTCACCATGGTTGCATTTCTAACCTCATCTCAATTATTCATTCATCTTCTTCCTCCTTCATCTCCTTCAAGCTCTCTCTAGGTTTTGAGGAGATAAGGAAAAATAGTGAGAAGATAAATTCTAAAGTGAGAAAAATTCCTACTTCATCATCCTCTTCTATACTGGCCATATAGATTAGGGTGGTAGCTTCACTAATTCCATATTAGTGAAGTAATAGCTTGAGTCCGTGTTTTCTCGATGTAGATCATCATAGATTTTGAAGACTTCTAGCTAGCATGCATCATACATCTTGTGGAGCCTCTCAAAAGTCCGGGAGTTCGTTGATCGCAGCGAAGGCACCACAACAAGGAGCTATAGAAGTGAAGGAACGGACTACAAAGGTTGTAATCCCTACTCACTTAGTTGTAAAGTTGTTTACATTTCGTTTTCGTATGATTCTCTAGTAAAAGATCTAGGTTAGGGTTCTTTTAAGCATGGCAAAATTTTAATTTGGCATGGACGATGCCACCCGAAACCTTGCTGTTGTGCTTAGGAACTTTACAAGGATGACCTTGGTTGATGAAGTAGTTACTAAGCAGAGTGACGTACCGTACATATGTTCCGCGGCATATTTACTATATGATACTCCGCCTAAGTTATCTTAGGATTTATATCTTGAGATCTTCCTTCTATTCGTTCCGTTGATCTATCCTTATCAATGCATGTTGATTGTTTCGGTCACCATGTTTACAAGAGTCGAGAGGGCTGCGGTTAGAGATATGGTCAGGGCAGAATTTTTCGGGACAAGGACCGACAAGGGTGACATTCCGGTGATATGGAGACATGTCGTTTATTCATATTCGATCGGGTTCTAATGTTGAAGCGAGTTTCTTCGGGATCCGCACCAGACGGTCAAGTCATTACAGGAAATCAGCCGGACTTAAGGCGTGATGCTTTCCCCTTGTAGGGTGTTTTTCATCACCCTATTGAGATGGGAATACGCGCGCGCTTGTCAGGCGTACTACAGATTCCCCCTGCCTAGGGTAGGCCGGGGTTTAATGATTATGGGGATCCGAATCTCCGGCAGCCGCGGACTAAGCTGCCGTTAATTACCCCCCGCCTTTTGGGCGAGGGAACCTCCGATTGACGGGTCAAACTGGTCATGCGAACTCAATGTGCAGTGTACGTGTGTTGTGTTTTTGAGGGGGGTTTAAATATATCGGGAGCCACGCAGAGTTTTTACGGGGGTCCCGCTACCCGGATAGCGGGCTGGGGGTCAAGGGGGCTAGCAGCCCCCTTACGGGGTGCGGGCAGCGCCCCGTTAGAAATTTTTTATAACAGGGACAGTGTCGTGGAGTATGTGTATGTGTACATTTGTATACATATGTATATATATACATGTATATATAAATAAAGGGGAAAAAGACATCCAAAGGATGCGTGGGGCCAGCGCCTAGACGCTTGAGCGCAAGCGCGCCACGTGTCGGCACGTGGGCGCTTTGCGCTCGGACGCTGGGCGCTTTGCGCTCGGACGCTGGGCGCTTGAGCGCAAGCGTGCCACGTGTCGGCACGTGGGCGCTTTGCGCTCGAGCGCAGATTGCTGGAGCGCAACGCGCCACGTGTCGACACGTGGGCGCTTTGCACTCGGACGCTGAGCGCTTGGGCGCAAGCGCGCCACGTTTCGGCACGTGGGCGACTTGCGCTCGAGCGCAAGAGCGCCACGTGTCGGCACCGGGGCGACTTGCGCTGGAGCGCAAGCGCGCCACGTGTCGGCACGTGGGCGCTTTGCGCTTGAGCGCTGGAGCGCAAGCGCGCCACGTGTCGGCACGCGGGCGCTCTACGCTTGAGTGCCGGTGAGAAAAAGAGGCTTTTAGCCTAAAAAAAATTTCTCGGAAGAGAAATCAGAGAGGAGTTGGACTCCTGAGTGTGTTTTTTTTGGGGGGGGTCTAGTGAAAGATGTTCTTCTTCTTCCTCCTCTGTTAGCTGGACCTTGAAGATCAAGAGATATGAGATTTTTAAAAATCTCTTCTTTTTGAGATCTAATGGAAGATCTGAGTTCCCCTTTATGAGTTTTGTGGTGAAAAACTATTTTGTTTTATAAAAAGAAGAGTAAAACTCTTGATTTAATTCAAGAGAAAGAAGAAGGTTTTGGAACCTTGGAGAAGGAGAAAAGATCTTAGATCTGGAAAATTTTTAGAGAGAGAAAAAGTTGTTGAGATATTTCATTATCTTTGCCTTTATAGGCTATACACTTTACACATAGCCCCTTGGGCTTCTCAAAATGGCATTTTGCCTATCCCATGGCTCATGTGCCATTTCTTTTTGCACATAAGCCATGGGCTTTACAAAAATTTGGCTTTATGCCTATTTTTCTTACATTTATCCATAAAATAAAATAAAAGAAATGCAACAAAATTATTTATTACAAAATTTTTATCTTGGCATGGGGGGAGGCCGGCCGCTTCATGTTCTGGCTCGACCCAGGCATGGGCCCACTGGATCTGGGCTTGGGCCCACTTGGCTTGGGGTTGACTTTGATTTTGACTTGGTCAACCGGGGTGTAAATTTTTACCCCAACAAATTGCCCCCCATCAATAAATGCACATCACATATGTGGGTCGTGTGCATGAAATTGATGGATCTTCATTCACGTAGAGGCGACTTGACTTGGTTCCCGCTCTTTGGGAAGCTGGCACTGCCCTTTTTACGACATGAACGGTCGTTGCTTGACATGTCTCCGAGACGGAGTGTCCGTGATAGACGTTTCCTTGGCCCGGAGTGATCTGGTTCCCGCTTTGTAGGAATCCTGCGCTGCCCTTTTTACGACATGGACGGTCAATGCTGCCCTTTTAGCGACTTGGACGGTCGATGCTGCCCTTTTTGCGACTTGGACGGTCGGTGCTACCATTTTTGCGACTTGGACGGTCGGTACTGTCCTTTTGGCGACTTGGACGGTCGGTACTGTCCTTTTGGCGACTTGGACGGTCGATGCTGCCCTTTATGCGACTTGGACGGTCGATGCTGCCATTTTAGCGACTTGGACGGTCTGTTCTGCCCTTTTTGCGACATGGACGGTCGGTGCTGCCATTTTAGCGACGTGGACGGTCGCTGCTGCCCTTTTTGTGACTTGGACGGTCGATGCTGCCATTTTACCGACGTGGACGGTCGGTTCTGCCATTTTATCGACGTGGACGGTCGGTTCTGCCCTTTTTGCGACTTGGACGGTCGATGATGCCCTTTTTGCGACGTGGACGGTCGGTTCTGCCATTTTAGCGACGTGGACGGTCGATGCTGCCCTTTTAGCGACGTGGACTGTCGATGCTGCCCTTTTTTCGACGTGGACGGTCGATGCTGCCCTTTTAGCGACGTGGACTGTCGATTCTGGATTTGACTTGCCCTGGTTCTTGCGGCGTCAGGGATGAAGTTGACTTGTTTCCGAGGTGGAATTTGGTTCTTCCAGGGAGGTCATTGGTTGTTTTGCCGACCTGATGTGATTTGGGTTGACATCAGTATCGCTATGCTGGAATATGGTACCAGGAGCGAATCATCATTTGTCATGACAGGGTTTGGGAATTGGTTTTTGTTTGGCATCTGCATTGCTGCACTGGAATAATGTCAGGAGCAACTCATCATTTGCCCCGAGAGGATTTGGGAATTGATGGCTTAGGAGGCAGGTTTAGATCCCTATCACCTAAGACTTTTCAATTTTATGGGCCGTAAGGGTCCCATAAAAGCATTTTCTCTCTATGAGTCGAAAGGATCTCGTAGGTGTATTTTCTCCTTAAGAGTCGTGGGGACTCCTAAGTGTGTTGCTCCTTTGTGAGTCGTGGGGATCTCACGCGGGAATTTTCTCCTCACAAAGTCGAGAGGACTTTGCGAGTGCATTTCATTTCTTTTCTTTTTTACGAGTTTGCGCCCTTTCGGGTTTTCACAAACTCGCCGGCAGTCCTGCTGTTTTTACTCACGGAGCCCTTTCGGGTTTTCATCCATGCCCATTTTGCTTGTGGACATACCGTTCTCTTTTTTTTCTTCTCCTTCTTCTTTTTCTCTTTTTTTTTGGAGAGATCGTGATTGTTTTACGCCCGTGGATTGTATACGGTTTTGCAGGATGTATGATCCAGACCGTAGGGTCGGAAAAATTTCAGGGCTTTGTTGGCGTCTGCATCGCTGCACTGGAATGTGGTACCAGGAGCGACTCATCATTCGCCGTTGGGGTATGGGATTTGGAATTTGGTTGGCGTCTGCATCGCTACAATGGAATATGGTACCAGGAGCGACTCATCATTCGCCACTTTGGGGTTGGGGAGCGATGGCTTAGGAGACAGGTTTAGATCCCTGTCACCTAAGATTTTTCAATTTTATAGGCCGTGAGGGTCCCATAAAAGCATTTTCTCCCTACGAGTCGTAAGGATCCTGCAGGTGTATTTTCTCCTTAGGAGTCGTGAGGACTCCTAAGTGTGTTTTTCCTTTATGAGTCGTAAGGATCCCACAAAGGTTTGTTCTCCTCATGTATCGTGAGGACACATGAGTGAGTCTTCTCAATGGAGCATAATTCCAAAGGCGGAGACCAGCCGCGTAACTGGTAATTGTGGTGGGGCATGGGTATGACGAGAATTATTTGAGCCCGTGGATTGTATACGGTAGTCGATTTGGGGACTAACCGTAGGGCTGAGAGAATTTTGAGAAATTGGATTTTGGTTGGCGTCTGCATCGCTGCAGTGAAATGTGGTACCAGGAGCGACTCATCATTCGCCATTTGGGGACTTGGAATTTGGATCTTGTTTGGCATCAGCATTGCTGCACTGGAATAATGCCAGGAGCAACTCATCATTTGCCTTGGGAGGACTTGGGATTTGGGTTTTTGGTCGGCATCAGCACCGCTAACACTGAAGCGAAATGCCAGGAGCGACTCATCATTTGCCGTTGCCTGTTGGGGAACGATGGCTTAGGAGACAGGTTTGGGTCTCTATCACCTAAGGCTTTTCAATTTTATGGGCCGTGAGGGTCCCATAAAAGCATTTTCTCCCTACGAGTCGTAAGGATCCCGCAGGTGAATTTTCTCCTTAGGAATCGTGAGGATTCCTAAGTGTGTTGCTCCTTTGTGAGTCGTAAGGATCTCACGCAGGGGTTTTCTCCTCACAAGGTCGAGAGGACTTTGCGAGTGTATTTCATCTCTTTTCACGAGTTTGCGCCTTTTCGGGTTTTCACAGACTCGCCGGCAGTCCTGCTGTTTTTACTCACGGACCCCTCTCAACGGGTCACCCAACTTCAATACCTCAGTTTTCAATAGATTGGGCCAGAGCGTCTACAAGCCCGCGATACCCGAAGTTGACATCCCAAAGCGGATAGCCATCCCGGCTCAAGCGGACGAAATCATTGGAAAGGCTTCTCCTTCCAAAAAGTCAGTTTTTACAGGGATGGCCATTCCGGCTTCTGCTCCAGGCGAGGTCCTCAAAGCTGCTTCCTCTTCTCAGAGGTCTGTCTTTGACAGATTAGACATTGCTTCTCAATGGGTATCATTCTTCGACAGGCCAGCACCAATAACGGTCTCTCCTCAAAGCAGGGGGCATGAGGAGGTCACCCCTACGGCTGAGACAACTCCATCCACACGACACGCTCGACGTCACCACTGGCGCCAAGTGAGGAAGGCTGGGGGCAACTCCCCATCTGGGATAACTCCGCCAACTCCAACGGTGGGGATCGATGTTGCTGTTCCAACCGGGAACAGCTTTGAATTGCTGAACACGGTGCACAGAAACTCTCCTACTGCGATGCTGAAGAGAACTCCTTCACCTGTGGAGGATACTCCAGAGAAGAAGCTGGAGCAGCCCCCTCAACGGCTACCCTCTAAAATTTACAAGGTCTGGCGAAAGATCCAGGAGTCGGTGATTGATCAAGACTATCTCCGCCGACAGAAAACGATGAAGGTTCGGCAGGGGAAGGATTACTCCGTCAAGCCACAAAAAGCAACGGCTACTTGGGCGCCCACTACAACGGCCCCCTCAACTTCAACCACTCAAAAGAAAAGGAGGCCGTAAAAAGTCCCTGTGAACATGGCGAACCGTAAACGCGCTGAGCACAAACACCCCAAGTCTGGGGGCATGGTGGTGCACACTGTTTATATGGCTTCTGAAAGGAGGAAAGCCGTGCTTCGACGGGTCACCGACCGCTTACCCGATCCGTAACGAAAGCCCAGGAGCAGCAACAGAAGCTTCAGGAGATGATGACTGCAATGGCCGCACTTACCGGGCCAAAAGAAAGCTCGGAGGCATCATCAGAGCAGCGTCATGAACAAGAAACTGACGCTGACTATCTACGCAGAGTCCTCGAAAAGAAGGACAAAGAAGCCGCAGAGCAAGCGGCTAACATAAAACAAATGGCGCTTCTCTTCCAAGATATGGTAGGGATGATGATCCAGCAAGATCCTCCTGCTGAAGATCCTCCGATTGTCCTTGAAGATGACAAAGGAGAGACATCGAATCCTCTTCCGGCTCTTTCAGCAGCCAAGGAAGAAACCATTTCCAAGGCCGCACTAGATGACCATATAGCTCAGCAAATACGAGCTCACCAGGCAAATGAAGCGGCTGGGAAAATTGCTAGAACCGGACGACCCTACCCAGGCTGGTATGACCAAATTAGTTACCCGCCGGGATATACGATCCCTAAGTTCCACGTATATAAGGGGACGGGAAATCCGCATCAGCACGTCGCTCAATTTAGAGCCATGTGCGGCAACACTGGAGGTGATGATAAATTGCTGCTCCGCCAGTTTGTTGGCAGCCTGTCGGAAACGGCATTTGAGTGGTACTCTGAACTCCCAAATGACTCTATCAAGACATTTACGGAGATGGAGCTGCTGTTTACACAGAGATTCGCGAGTGCTAGTGGACGCACCCCGATAACAGCACTGATTAATGCCAGGATAAGGCCAGGCGAAATGTGGGTCCAATACGCAACACGATGGCGGAACCTATGGTCGAAATGCGAACAACGCATTGAGGAAGCACCCACGGTGGGCATGTTCGTGGGTACCCTAGATCCTCATGCAACTATCTCCCAATTCATGATGTTTTTTAAGCCAACTACTTTCCAGGCCTTGATTGACAAGTTGGCCCAAATGGATCAGATGGGTCATAGACCATCTCCTTCAAAGACGGATCCTCGAAATGAAAAAGGGAAAGCGATCGTCGTCGCCAATACTCAACAACAGCCGAGCAACTCAAAGCCGGTTGTTCTCCAAAACAACGTGCGTCCACGCCCATCCCTCGAGGAGAGACTAGGACGTCCTTACTCGTTTCCTCAGAATAAAACGAGGAGATTGTTCGAGCTGGCAGTGCGCAACAGACTCATCAACCTGCCGAGTCCGGAACGTCCGTTGCAGCCAAGCGATGTCAACGATCCAAATTACTGCCCTTACCACCAAGCGGTAAGCCATCTAATCGAAGATTGCTTCGTCTTTAAGGGATGGATCGAGGATCAGTACCAACAAGGCAAGTTCGCGTTATCCGAAAACTGGAAGGTGAACCCGCCACAACCGCACACTCCTAAGAAGACATACACACCGGGGGCAACTTGTTCTTTTGTTGAAGAAGCCCCATGGGAGGTCGTGCTTTCACCCAAAACCAAAAGGATGCTGAGTGATCTTCATACGCGCCCGGCGGTCAGATGGAAGAACCCGCTCGAACCTCAAATCATCAAGGGGATGCTGAAACCGCGCCCAATTCCAAAGATCGGTGATGATAGCCAAAGCGCTCACACTCAGCCGTCAAAGTCGTTGAAGAAGAAGACCAAAAAGCCCGTGAAGCCTAGTGACAAATGCACGGACATGCAAAAGCAGATTGACGCGTTGGAAGAATACAATCAAAAAGCGCGAACTCCAATCACATGCCAAGAATTTCTCAGCCATGTCATTAAGGACGGAGATGATGACAATGGAGAAGACTCGTCGGATGAATCTGAAGATTATGTGGCAAGCTGCCATATGATCTCTCACTCGTTGATAAACGACGAAGGAGCTCCTTACACAGAGAAGCTGGGGGCAGATCCTGAGCCGGAACTTCTAGGACCATCAGACGAAATGATTGACGCATTCCTGAACGAAGCCCGTCTAAAAAGCAAAGCCGATCGGGAGCGCGGGATGGACATATTTGAAAAGGACAAACGCCGGCGACTAGACAAAAGGGTCGAAACACTCCCACCAGGTCAAAGTACATCTGCCGCAAATGAAAGCAGGATCAAGACAAGGAAACGATTCGCCAAAGCCATATCGATGGGGATGAAGCTGCCCTCTTTCATAGAAAATTCTCCTGGTGGTATACATCTTGATGAAGCGGACGTACATCCTAACTTCTGCTTATATCATCAGAAGATCGCACATCCTACTGAAGACTACAACTCCTTTAAGTGTTGGTGGCAAGGGTATGTCTCTCACAGGCAACACTTCAACAGGAAAAAGCGTGAAGCTCGTAGACAGCGGAAAAATGCGACAGATGAGCGTAAAAGAATTGCCGGCAATTGTCATAGGGTTGATCCCGGGGGATCGCGAGTTCTCGCCTTCGGGAGCGACTCCGACGAAAAAGTAGCCCACGGTCCTCTCTTCAAGGAATCCATCTTTGAAACGAAAGAATTGAGGAGTTGCGAGAACATTCAGCCGTACAATCGCACGCTACCCGGAAAGAATCTCGGACCCGCAAACAAGGGGTCGAACAAAAGGGATAAGGGGAATGGAAAAGCGATCTTCGTCTCCAACGCTCAACAACAGCTGAGTAACCCGAAACCGTTTGGTCGTCAAAACAACAAGCCGCGATACCTCATTGAGAAGTTGAAACGTCCTTACTCGTTTCCCAGGGATAAAACAAAGAGACTGTTCGAGCTAGCGGTGCGCAGCGGGCTCATCACTCTGCCGGATCCAAAGCGTCCGTTGCAGCCAGGTGACGTTGACGATCCTAACTATTGTCCCTACCACAGAGTATTGGGCCATCCGATCGAGAACTGCTACGTCTTCAAAAACTGGGTTGAAGACCAGTACCAACAGGGCAAGTTCGCGCTGTTCGAAAAATGGAAGGTGAACCCACCACAACCACATGCTCCGAAAAAGATGGACATGCCGGGGGCATCGTGCTCTTTCATAGAGAAAGCCCCATGGACCAAAAAGTCCGTAGACTAGAAATTCGCCTCAAATACGGCGACGGTAGACCGAAACGTCGTTAAACTAACGATGGACCACTATGTCCTAAAACTGGCTGTGGACCGAAACGTCCCTAAGCTAACGACGGACCGCAATGTCCTAAAACTTGCAAATGACCGAAACGTCGTTAAACTACTATCAACCCGCGGCATCCTCAGGCTGGCGTGGTTAAAAAAAACAAAAAAAAATGGTATGTCCATAAGCAAAATGGGCACGGATGAAAACCCGAAAGGGCTCCGTGAGTAAAAACAGCAGGGCTACCGGCGAGTGTTTGTGAAAACCCGAAAGGGCGCAACCTCGTTAGAAAAAAGAATAAAAAGAATAAAAAAAAGAGGAAAACGGTATGTCCATAAGCAAAATGGGCACGGATGAAAACCCGAAAGGGCTCCGTGAGTAAAAACAGCAGGGCTACCGGCGAGTGTTTGTGAAAAACCGAAAGGGCGCAACCTCGTTAAAACACTTACAGGGTCCTCTCGACCTTGTAAGAAGAAACCACCCGTGTGAGATCCTTACGACTCACAAGGGAGCAACACACTTAGGGATCCTCACGATTCCTAAGGAGAAATTACACTTGCGAGATCCTCACGACTCGTAAGGAGAACTCTCTTATGGGACCCTCACGGCTCATAAGATTTGAAAGTCTTAAGTTACAGAGATCTGAACCTGTTCTTAAGCAACCCCCACAACCTTCGATACTGCCCTACAAGCGGCTCATACTGACCCTTGTATACAATCCACGGGTGCGAATAAACATTTCCCCAGCAAAGTCCCACCCGTGACTAGGGATATGTCCATATGGTGAACAACCCTTATAAGTCCTCTCGACTTATAAGGAGAAAACCCTTTTGTAAGATCCTTATGACTTACGGGGGAACATACACTTAGGAATCCTTACGATCCCTAAGGAGAAAACACACCTACGAGATCCTCACGACTTTTAGGGAGAAATAGCTTTGTGAGACCCTTACGGTTCATGAAGTCAAAAGCCTTAGTCGACAGAATTCTAACCCCGTTTACTAAGCCACCTTTGTACGACATCGACGAAGGCAAATGATGATTCGCTCCTGGCAATATCCCAGTGGTAGCGATGCTGATGCCTAAAACGGTATCAAATTCCAAGTCCTTTTACGGCAAATGATGATTCGCTTCTGGCAATATTCCAGTCGCAGCGATGCTGATGCTAAGATTGGTATCAGATTCCAAATCCCCCACTCGCGATAGAAAAATCTGCGAGCCACACAAGCATACGAAATAGCTGAAATGATGGGGCAACTTGCAACAAAATCAGCAAGTAAAAATGTATGCATACAAAAATAGTCGAAATGATTGGGCAACTCGCAATAAAAAGCAGCGAGTAAAAAGAAAAATAGCCGAAATGATTGAGCGCCGCGAAAAATAGCCGAAATGATTGGGCAATCGCGATTTTCGCGATATAAAAAGCTGAAATGATAGAGCATCGCGGAAAGAATAAAAAATGATGAAAGAATGAAACTTTTTGCCCTACAGGTGAGATCACATCAATCCCTGTATACAATCCAGGGGCACAAACAAAGAGGGAACCATACCTTCCCAACAGGCTCCATCAGAAAGCGAAGCCAAATCTCGACGGTTCATAGACAACCTAGAGACAACCTCGACATTTATCGCAATATTGCAGACACAATGTCAGCAAATGAAGCAAAGGAAGATCCCTAGCTTCAGGGTCTCGACGTCAACATCGACGACTTAGAGATCAACACCGGCATGCTTTGTCCCTCCAACCTGATGCAGACATGACGTCAACAACCAACCTCAGAGTCGCAACGAAACGGAGCCATGGCAAAGGCCCTAGTTCCAAATCTCAATGGCCACATCTGCAGCCTGGAGACCAACAACGGTGTGCCTCCTCATTCCAGCAGGACATAGATGTTACACCATCAAACGGAGTGACGGCGAAATCCCAGCTCCACCTCAGCATTCATCTCGTTACAGCAGACGAGATGTCAACAGCAGCGTTCCTTCGCAGTCCAGCAGGACGCAGATGTAACGTCAACAAAAGACCTCATGGTTGAAACAAAGCGGAGTGACGGCAAAATCCCAGATCCACCTCAGCATTCGTCTCGTTACAGCAGACGAGATGTCAATGACGGTGTTCCTCCGCAGTCCAGCAGGATGCAGATGCAACATCGACGAAAGACCCCATGGTCAGCAAAGCGGAGTGACGGCAAAATCCTAGCTCCACCTCAGCATTCGTCTCGTTACAGCAGATGCAATGTCAATAGCAGCGTTCCTTCACGGTCCAGCAGGATGCAGATGCAGCGTCAACAAAAGACCTTACGGTCAAAGCAGACGAAGCAAAGGCCAAATTCCTAGCTTCAGGGTCTTTTCGGTAACTCATATAAAACCTGAAAGACTATCGGAGATCATCCCATATGGAGTGGTCATCACCTCAATGTTCGTCTCGATACAGCAGACGAGATGTCACTACAGCATCCTTCCTGCAACAGTATCCGGACACACCAAAGCAGATGAAGCAAAGGCCAAATTCCTAGCTTCAGGGTCTTGACGGCAAGTCATATAAAGCCTGAAAGATAATCGGAGATCATCTCGCACCAGCACGGAGTGGTCACCACCTCGACGATCGTCTCGATACAGCAGATGAAATGTCACCCCAGCATTCTTCCCCCAGCAGGATTCAGACGCGCCAAAGCAAATGAAGCAAAAGGCCAAATTCCTAGCTTCAGGGTCTTGACGGCAAGTCATATAAAGCCTGAAAGACAATCGAAGATCATCACGCACCAGCGCGGAGTGGTCACCACCTCGACGATCGTCTCGATACAGCAGATGAAATGTCACCCCAGTGTTCTTCCCCAAGCAGGATTCGGACGCGCCAAAGCAAATGAAGCAAAAGGCCAAATTCCTAGCTTCAGGGTCTTAACGGCAAGTCATATAAAGCCTGAAAGACAATCGGAGATCATCTCGAACCAGTGTGGAGTGGTCACCACCTCGACGTTCGTCTCGATACAGCAGACGCAACATCACCAAAAGGAGACACGGCAAAATCCCTAGTTCCAAACCTCGACGGTTCACTAGCAACCTAGAGACAACCATGACATTCGTCTCGATACAGAGGACGCGATGCCAGCAAACGAACCGAAGGCCATATTCCTAGCTTCAAGGTCTTAACGACAAGTCATATAAAGCCAGAAAGACCACCGGAGATCATCCCACATGGAATGGTCACCACCTCGACGT
This sequence comes from Agapanthus africanus, assembly GCA_030015575.1. Taxonomy (NCBI): domain Eukaryota; kingdom Viridiplantae; phylum Streptophyta; class Magnoliopsida; order Asparagales; family Amaryllidaceae; genus Agapanthus; species Agapanthus africanus. The sequence continues at coordinate 491,732,572 of CM057339.1, forward strand.
TCGTCTCGATACAGCAGATGCAACATCACCAAAAGGAGCCACGGCAAAATCCCTAGTTCCAAACCTCGACGGTTCACCAGCAACCTAGAGACAACCACGACATTCGTCTCGATACAGAGGACGCAATGCCAGAAAACGAAGCAAAGGCCAAATTCCTAGCTTCAGGGTCTTAACGGCAAGTCATATAAAGCCTGAAAGACTATCGGAGATCATCCCACACCATCGCGGAGTGGTTATGACTCATCGGGACTCCCCAAAACGAGCCTAACCTCAAGTAAAAAGCGGCATGGCAAATTCCTAACGCTTGCTCTTCCGACGGTCAAACTGCCAAGGAGGATTGCTTAAAGACGTCTTGTCCAGCCCCCGAAGGGATCAGAGACACGACAGTCGCAGGGCTACTCGAACAGCACGATTGCCTATCGAGGAATATATCAGCTGATGCGACGGTACGACGGCCAAAACCCTAAGTACCACAGACACTAACGGACTTCTGTCGTAAAGAGCAGAGGTTAACTATGACGTTAGGATATTCTTGCGAGATCTGCTCGATCCGTTTCGACTCGTGAGGAAATTGATGTCTTTGCGAGAACTTCTCGATTCGTCTCGACTCGTGAGATAAAGACTTAGGCAGTAGGGATTAAAAAACCTGTTTCCTAAGCACTGAGACCCTGCAAGTCGGCCCAAAACGGTCTCTTGCGTACTATCCACGGGTCACACTCTCCAAATTCGAATCTCGACAAGGAGGGAAACAACCACTTACGAGTCCTCTCGACTTATAAGCGGGAAAATTCTCTTGTGAGATCCTTACGACTTTCAAGAGAAAACACACTTAGGAGTCCTCACGACCACTAAGGAGAAAATACACCTGTGGGATCCTCTCGACTCGTAGGGAGAAAAGTCTTTATGAGACCCTCACGGCTCATAAAGTTGAAAAGTCTTAGGTGACAGATCCTAACCCTGTCTCCTAAGCCATCACCGCCCTGCAAAGAGGTCAAGATGGACCATCTATGAGCCACACTCGTCAAAGCTACATGCCACTGAAATGGAAAAGCTAATCATGAGCATATAAACTACTTCACGCCAGAGTAAGATATAAAGAGATAGAAGGGTGCGGCTCATGGAGTTAAGGGTTTGGAACTATATCTCTTAAGAGTCGAGATTTGAGTCAATGATAAATGACGACGCTTGTGTCCGCTCGTTATCTTCTTAGATCAAGATTCTGCAAGTAATCTACCAACCCGAAACTGGTCATACGCTATGCATTACTTTGCACTACTTCACCCACGTATATACTTACGTGGGCAAAATAGTGGGGGGCATTTGTTCCCGCCAAAAATTTCTGCGCAGAAGAGTCCAAGGTATCAAATGGCAGCGATACGCTTAAGGAAATGCGAACCAGTATCTTCCTGCCCGTATTTTGATAAACTCCCGAAGGAGAAACAACTAAATTCTGATGGTATTGGAAGCATCTCGATAAACCCTTCGATTTGATATATTATGGGCCTCATAATTCATCCGGGATCAAAAGTTATGAGGCATCACGTGTCCACACGTGATGGACCTTTAAGAATCCGCAGGAGGAGTTAAAAGATATAATAAAAACTCAGAAAAGACCCCAATGGGGCATCACGTGCTCACACGTGACCATGGGTCACGTGCAGACATGTGATGGGCTTTTAAGGCCTCTAAAATAATGAATAGAATTAAATTCTAAAATCTGTTTCTGATTAAAAATCAGGAAGTACCTCAACGAGGTATCACGTGCTCACACGTGACCAATGGTCACGTGTTGACATGTGATGGTTAAAACAACAACATAAACAAGCGGCTGTTAAAGAAACCAATTTGGGGGTCACGTGCTCACACGTGACCAAGGGTCACGTGCCAGCACGTGACAGGCTTTGAAAGCCTCACAGTTTAATAGAATTAAAATTCTAAATTTCTCTAAAATCTCTCGAAATAGAATTAAAATTCTAAATTTCTCTAAATCTTTCCAAATGGAAAAGGATTATGGGGACCATTGGATTAAAAGTCCAATGGTGATTAAATATCACCAATTTATGGAAAAATATCAGACTTGGAAAGATTTCCCCTAAAATCTCACCAGAAATAACAAACAGAATATCTTTGGATTTAAAATCCAACGGTAAATAAAGTTCACTGAATGATCTAAAGGCTCATATTAAATATGAAAACAAATCAAATCTTTCAATGAAAGATTCACAAAACAAATTGATTCTTTTCTTTCTCCTATAAATAGGAGCCAAGAAAAGAAGAGAAGAGGACCTTTTTTTTGGGAGAGAAAAACAGAGAGAGGAGAATTTAATTCTCAAGAGGGAAGAAAAGAAAGGAGAATTTAATTTTCAACAAAGAAAACCCTAGGTGAGAAAAGAGAAAAAGATCAACTTCAAAAAGAGAATTTAATTCTCAAAATTTAAGAGTTTAACTCTTCTGCAAATAAAGAACTTAGTTCTTCTTCTGGTTGAAGATTTGTACAGAGCATATCTCCCCATAGGATGAGAATTTAATTCTCATCGGGTCGAGATCCTGCCATGTAGATCCTAAACTTAGAAGGGGAATTGAGTTTTGAGAATTTAATTCTCCCAAACTCACAGGAATTTAATTCCTCCTAAAATGAAACTAGGGTTTAACCCTAATCAAGAATTTAATTCTTTTACATATCTGGGAATTTAATTCCTTTAAAAAGAAATTAGGGTTTTACTGTCACGCCCCGCTTCCCAAAATACGGAATACGAGGGGTAGACAAGGCCAGCCATGCTCCTACGGTCAAGGAAAGGTCCTGCCGTAGTCACACTTCGGCTTCTAGTTTTTCATGGTAAACAGTAAATAATGCGCAGGTAATGAGAAATGCAGTAACTGGAACAAAACAGTAAAATGAACTGACCTGATGGAAACAAAAGATATAACTCAGGATAGCTAAACGAGATGTCCGTGAAGTGCGTCCAGTCCTGGTCCAGGCTAAATCTTCTCTTCACACTGAGCATGCATACTCAGGTCGTTAGAGCGACATAATAGCAATATAATATGTATAAAATCATGTGACAATTCTAACAGTGGTAATAGATATGTATAACAGCAAATCAATGACAACATGAATATGTATGTGCAGTAATCAATGCAGCGGAACAGTAAAAGCAGTAGAACGATATGCCACGTATGTCAACACAGTAAGTAAGATATATCAATGCCAGTATCCCTATCAGTCTCTAAGTCTCACTGTACAGGTCACTAAGCCTATCGTCAGTCCAAGTGTGAGAGTCAACCAGTCGCGAGTGTCCTCCACCCAAGGGTAACACCCAAGGGCAAGGGACCACGGGCCCAACATGTATATCACGGTGATAATCAAATACCCTGTAAATCTCCATATATCTCCCTAAATATATAAGCCGGCATGGGACTCCCGAGATTCTGTTGAACTCACACTCAAACTACCCCACACCCCGTGGTCTACATCAAACGCTAACCATAACCCTAAATACTAATCGATCCGTGACAAGTCTACGCGAGAATTGGAGGCAGGACCTCCATCAAGCACGTCCCGACTAATACCTAAGATAAATGGCAGTGTCTGGTGCCTTATCTGTGACACCCGTGCAAGCGCTTCCATAAGTGTCCCATACCACTTATAGTCACACGTACACGCATCCCACAGACGTCGACAATGCAATAGAATAATAGGGTCACTGATTGTGTACAAGTACGTATCACTTTCACTTATTCACTGATACACGAATACTGACGTACTTGCCACAATCATCACTAATACCTAACACTGGGTGAATGCACGTTATCACTATGTTATCAATGCAACGACGTGTGTATGATATGATGCATAAGCAGTATATAAAGCATGTTTAGGATGTCCTCAATCAAAAACCTACCACTTGCACAAATTATCATAAATCGTACGGTTACAATTTAGTGAGACGATGAACAGGTAATAATTAGTATGTTCAGTTATCTATCCATTGAATTTAATTTCATGCCAATTGGGTTCCAGGATCATTAATTATAGTCATTTCATTTTAAACGTTCGCGGCTGGAAATCTGGTTTCAGAATCAGAAGTCCGTTTCGCAACGTATTTTAATCCCAGTTGGGATCAGATTTTAGCGATGCTACAGTTGGATGAATTCTAGGGTTTTCAGTAAGGTTTTCAATGCAACAGACGGATTCTCAATCGCGTCTGTACGTCAGGTGATATACACGGTTTATTACTAATGTGCCAATTCTGATACAGCTGAGACTGTTATGCGTCCCGATCTTTTAAATTTTAGAATAAATAACAAATGGTAACGAAACAAAATGAAACCACTTGTGTTGTCTAGCTAACAGGTTCACCTACAATAAACAGAAATAGTAAGTATAAGGCAGGAACAACTATAAGAGCAACTACATATTTGCGGGAATATAAATAACAATAATAACGAACAATGTTATTCGAGGCGTACTCGATAAAATCGAAACTCAATTATATGCACATATACGTATATCAAAAGTAGCACAACAGAAATAGTAAGTATAAGGCACAACCATTGATGATAGTAATCATAGGCACAAAACCCGAAAATAAGGTAACGACAATAAAGTAGTGAAAATTAGTCGGTAGGTTAAAACATTCTAGGATAATGTATCGTTCAAATAATGTAGAAAACTCATATAGTGAAAATAAGAAACATGGAGCGAAAATATGCGCGATGTAAGGTTGCGCTACTGAAAACTGAAGATAATAGTAGTGCGCGTACAATACATAAAACTAATTAGTCAATAACACGCACTCTTCGATAAATTCAAAATACTGAAAACCAAATTTCGAATAATAAAGTCTTTAAATGTACATAGGGTAATAAGAAAACACACAAAATGTATAGGACTAGATAGGGTAAGGATCAAAGGTCGAGGTGTGGTGGCTTTAGGTTGAAAATCAAGGAGATTGGGATCGGGTCAGCCCAGGAAGTAATGGTGAGCAACAAAGAACTACAAGGGAAACGTATGGGGAGGATAATGGTCGGTACATCCTATGAATCAAGAATTTAAAGGGTTAGCGGACTCGGAAGTTTCTCTAAAATCTTCTCCTCCCAGAAGGATCTCAAACGAGACGCAGACAAAGGATGGAGGGTGAAACTCAAAAGATCGGGTGTGGTACTTGTTAATCTGAGTGAGGGTCGAATCAGCACGAGGTGTAGGTGTGGACAGTAAGGGTCTCAGGAGGAAAAACGGAAAAGGGACAAATCGAAGCATCGAGTGAAACAGTAAATAAAAGATTTGCGAACTCAGAAGATTTATTTCATTCCAGAAGATTTTAAACAAAACATTCTCAAAGATGAAAGGTGTCCCTAAACTATACACAGTTTTTATTTGGCCAGAAAAGACAACATCAAAAGAAATCCCGTCAGTTGCGGTTGTGGAGGTTCAGCAGGTTGCGGTAGGCTCGCGCGCTCAGGTAGGGACGTCCATTACCATAGCGTCTCGCAGGGATCACCATTGGGAGTTCTTCCACAGCAGGGTCTTGATTTTCTGGTCCTTCTTCCTCGACTGGAGCTTCTCCATCGAGGTCTGATTCCATGTGATTCTCTCCTTCCGGGTTCTCTTCCATGGGGTCTTCCTCCATTGGATTTTCTTCTATCGGTTCTTCCTCGGGATCTTCTTCCATTGGGTTCTCTTCAGGTTCTCCGTCCTTTTCGTCGGAATCGCCTATCATGTCAAACTCTAGGGCGGCTACTCCTTCGTCCTCTGAATCGTTGTTTCCGAAATTGACTTGGGAACCGTTGATCTCATCGTCAGAACTCATCAGCGCGTGGTCTAAGGAAACGCAAGATTGTGCATCCTAATCTAGATGCGGCTCTGCTCCAGTGTGGGCCATGGCCTGAAAGAAAAAGAGTCATGATTAGGCAATGGAATACATCAGGAAAATGGCTAAGTGTACGAAGTATGGAAAGATATGCGGTGGCAGGAATTGAAAAATCAAGATTAAAATGTTATGCTAAAGAATAGTATGAACAAGGGAAATGACAAGAGAATGATACATATATTACGATTCAAATTTTATTGCATTTAACTAAGAGTTCAACGGATACAAGATTTCAAACGGAAAGAAATATTCATAGTGGATGACAACATAATGCTGAAATTGGAAAACAGGAAAATTCTTCTTTGATTGCTAGGCCGCTGCATTCTCGTCTCGCGAGTGAAACCTGTGTTGGGTCCACCTTATCCTCGAAATTCGAACTACGCAGTAATCCTCACTTGGAAGAAGTAGGGAGTGTGGACGAGTCTCCTCCCTGTAGTTCTTTCCTTTCTGGGCAGCCGTTGATGAGATGTTTGTTGGACCCGCATATCAGAAATTTCCCTTGGGCGCGGCGACAATCCCTCTGAAGATGTCCCGGCCTCTTACAGTACCCACAACATGGGGTCTTTTGCTGCTTCTGTCGCGGGGAAACAAATTGGCGCTTCATTTTCTCCTCTTTTCCTCGTCTAACGGGGATCCCTTTATGATTGGAGACTCCCGCTGGTGCCTGACTCACCTGCATTCTCAGTCCCTAAGCTAACAAGCCGTTTGTTCGCTCCTGCGCTTCTTTCAAACCTTGCAGTACACTCAGGATCTCAACGGTCTGATCCTGGGGAGTGGGGATAGAAGAAGAGTCGTTGAAAGGCATGATCCTGAAACAATAATTTTGAAAATGATATAAGGCACAGGCTAAAAGAATCCAGATATAATATGGATTGGACAAAGATTCAAGAATATCAGAGGTGATGAATTTATTACAAGTGGAGAATCATCTGTATGACTTTAAGTCACTTAAACAGAGTACGGTAGTGCAATTGCAACCACGTAACCTTGCCAAGTCACCCGAAACCCTAGCGAATGGATAGCAGAACGCTCAATGTGAATATGGATCAAGGATATCAAGTTTACAATCTAGACTGAGGGATGTCATAGATTGTCAAGCTCTACACGGAAAACTGCAATCCCAATCTAGGAAAAACCTGGGCTCTGATACCAACTAAACCATGTCACGCCCCGCTTCCCAAAATACGGAATACGAGGGGTAGATAAGGCCAGCCATGCTCCTACGGTCAAGGAAAGGTCCTGCCGTAGTCACACTTCGGCTTCTAGTTTTTCATGGTAAACAGTAAATAATGCGCAGGTAATGAGAAATGCAGTAACTGGAACAAAACAGTAAAATGAATTGACCTGATGGAAACAAAAGATATAACTCAGGATAGCTAAACGAGATGTCCGTGAAGTGCGTCCAGTCCTGGTCCAGGCTAAATCTTCTCTTCACACTGAGCATGCATACTCAGGTCGTCAGAGCGACATAATAGCAATATAATATGTATAAAATCATGTGACAATTCTAACAGTGGTAATAGATATGTATAACAGCAAATCAATGACAACATGAATATGTATGTGCAGTAATCAATGCAGCGGAACAGTAAAAGCAGTAGAACGATATGCCACGTATGTCAACACAGTAAGTAAGATATATCAATGCCAGTATCCCTATCAGTCTCTAAGTCTCACTGTACAGGTCACTAAGCCTATCGTCAGTCCAAGTGTGAGAGTCAACCACTCGCGAGTATCCTCCACCCAAGGGTAGGACCCAAGGGCAAGGGACCACGGGCCCAACATGTATATCACGGTGATAATCACATACCCTGTAAATCTCCATATATCTCCCTAAATATATAAGCCGGCATGGGACTCCCGAGATTCTGTTGAACTCACACTCAAACTACCCTACACCCCGTGGTCTACATCAAACGCTAACCATAACCCTAAATACTAATCGATCCGTGACAAGTCTGCGTGAGAATTGGAGGCAGGACCTCCATCAAGCACGTCCCGACTAATACCTAAGATAAATGGCAGTGTCTGGTGCCTTATCTGTGACACCCGTGCAAGCGCTTCCATAAGTGTCCCATACCACTTATAGTCACACGTACACGCATCCCACAGACGTCGACAATGCAATAGAATAATAGGGTCACTGATTGTGTACAAGTACGTATCACTTTCACTTATTCACTGATACACGAACACTGACGTACTTGCCACAATCATCACTAATACCTAACACTGGGTGAATGCACGTTATCACTATGTTATCAATACAACGACGTGTGTATGATATGATGCATAAGCAGTATATAAAGCATGTTTAGGATGTCCTCAATCAATAACCTACCACTTGCACAAATTATCATAAATCGTACGGTTACAATTTAGTGAGACGATGAAAAGGTAATAATTAGTATGTTCAGTTATCTATCCATTGAATTTAGTTTCATGCCAATCGGGTTCCAGGATCATTAATTATAGTCATTTCATTTTAAACGTTCGCGGCTGGAAATCTGGTTTCAGAATCAGAAGTCCATTTCGCAACGCATTTTAATCCCAGTTGGGATCAGATTTTAGCGACGCTACAGTTGGATGAATTCTAGGGTTTTCAGTAAGGTTTTCAACGCAATAGACGGATTCTCAATCGCGTCTGTACGTCAGAAGATATACACGGTTTATTACTAATGTGTCAATTCTGATTCAGCTGAGACTGTTATGCGTCCCGATCTTTTAAATTTCAGAATAAATAACAAATGGTAACGAAACAAAATGAAACCACTTGTGTTGTCTAGATAACAGGTTCACCTACAATAAAAAGCAGAGTTCCGCAACCTACGAGGTTAGGAAACAGGGTGGTGCTCATTACGGAACAGCAAGCAATAACTGGAGTCGCTCTGGACTGCAGTCCAGAGTCGCACTCCGATCCAAATATCGTCGCAGTTTAAGTACAGGAATATCTGGAAACTAGTATAGGGTTAAAGCTCGTCGAGTTGGCTTCGATTCGAGCCCTCGAACGCATCATTCCAGTGTATATATAATTTATGGCGATTTTAATAGTTTTCAGGTACAAGAAAACTCCAGTTTTACGGTTAAACTTGGGGGTAGTTGTTTTAGTCGTTAACGGTCATAATATCCAACGAAATTCACACATTAGGTCCACAGCCATACAGGCCAAACAATACCATTTAGTTCCGTCAAATTTAATGATGATTTCCTATGAGAACACACATCGAACAGTTACTTTGTAATATTTAACACAAGGTAAAACATGGGATATATATACAATTATAATTTGTAATTAATAATAAGTAGCATGTAGCAAGTGGGGACTTGCCTGGACACGTCTCGGAGACGTACGGTGATGGTAACGTCACGAACGCGACACGATGATCACAAGCTTGGGCTCGGCTATGGGGTTCCGTCTCGGCAACGGCTAGGGCTCGTGACACTGGGGAGGTGATGGTGCTGTGCGTCCGATGGCGAGGGATCGCAGAGGGAGGGAGATATTGAGAGAGAAGGAGCCAGAGAGAGAAGTGTTAGAGAGATAAATGTAGAGAGAGAGAAGCAGTGAGAGAGAGTGAGAGAGAAAGAGAATTAGAGAGAGAGAGAGAGAACAGAGAGTTAGAGTGAAAGAGAGAGAGAAGAGAGTGGGGCAGAGGAAGAGAGAGGGGAATGAGGGATTAGAGAGAGAGAAGGGAGTGAGACAGAGGAAGAGATCAAGGGGGAGAGAGAGAACACAGAGAGAGGGTGAGACAGAGAGAGGGTGAGGAAGAGATCGGGAAAGAGAGAGGGAGGTTGCAGGGGCGGTGATGTCGAAGGTGGTGTCTCCGGTGATGGTGTGCGGGGAAATGGGGTTGTGATCGAAGGAGTGCCCCGTCGATGGAGATGGCCGGAGGAGGCGAGCTCGGTGGGTGATGGTGGGGAAATGGTGACGGAGGCGACTAAGGGTGGTCGTGGTCGGAGTTTGGTGGATGGAGGCGAGGAGAAAAAGACGAGGTGTCTGCAGTCGTCGACGTCGTCGTTGGCGGTGGGGCGAGGGAAGGAGTTGGCCGATGACAGGTGCAGGGGGAAAGGAAGAAGAACGAGGGAGAGGGCGAGCGAGGAAGAGAGTGTGATGGAAGTGAGGGGGAGAGAAAGAAGTCGCGCGTCGTGGGGAGTAACGCGCGCTCGAACGTGGCCGACACAGGCGTAGGCGTGGGCGAAGGGGGCGGCGTGGGTTACGGATCGCGAGCGAGGAAGGCGGTGAGCGGGAAAGATTGTTACCGTTGGAGGAAGATGGATACTGTAGAAGCGGGTCGGGTGAGGCTGAAGCGGGTGAGGGGGAAAATGTGAGTGGGCTGGGCCGGCGCTTAAGTTAATTAAAAGAGAAATAGAAGTGGGCTGAGGGAGCTGCAGACTTTAAGAGAAAAATTTAAATGGAAGCAAATATAGGGGATTGGGCCGGGTTTTAATATAGGGTTTATTAAGGAAAAATTTGAGTGGGCTTAGGAAGTAATTGGGTTTTAAAAAGTTAAGTTTAATCAATTAAAAAGAATGGGTTTGGATTTTTATTGATAAAAGAATAAATGGGGTTTAAAAATAATAAAATTATAAATAAAATAAATATAATTATAAATAAAAATAAATAGAATTCTAGAGTAACAAATTACAGGTTTTGGTATAAAAAGGGGCTGGGTATTACATCATACCACCCTTACAAAAATTCTTCAGATTCATCAGATGAACTTTCTCTCTCATATTCCTCTTGAAAGACATGATTGAGGAACTCTTGGAGTGTAATGGGAGTCCGTGCTTTCTGGTTGTATTCTTCCAGCGCGTAAATTTGTTTTCGCAATTCTGAGCGCTTGTCGCCAGGCTTCAAGGGCTTCTTTGATTTCTTTTTCTTCTTCTTCGAAGATTTTGACGGCTGGTTGCGAGTGCTTGAGTCACCACCATAGGTCTTTGGAGTTGGACGTGGCTTCAACATCCCCTCAATGACCTGCGGTTCCAACGGGTTCTTCCACCTAATCGCTGGACATGTCTGAAGATCGTTTAGCATCCTCTTTGTCTTGGCTGATAATACAACCTCCCAAGGAGCTTCTTCAACGACGGAGCATGTTGCCCCCGGCGTATTCGTCCCCTTAGAGGTGTGGGGCTGCGGGGGATTCACCTTCCATTTGTCAGATAACGCGAATTTGCCCTGTCGGTACTGGTTTTCAAGCCAATTTTTGAAAACGTAGCAATCTTCGATCGGATGGCCCAGTACTCGATGGTAAGGACAGTAGTTGGGCTCATTGACATCACTTGGTTGCAACGGACGTTTTGGATCCGGCAGATTTATGAGTCGGTTGCGCAAAGCCAGCTCGAATAACCTTTTCGTTTTATCACGGGGAAAAGAGTAAGAACGTCCTAGCCTCTCCTCAAGGGCTACGTACGGACGCATATTATTTTGACGAACAACCGGCTTCGAGTCGCTCGGTTGTTGTTGAGCGTTAGCGACCATGATCGCTTTTCCCTTCCCTTTGTCATTTCGGGAATCCGGCTTTGGAAGAGGGGGTTTATGGCCCATCTGATCCATTTGCGCTAGCTTGTCAATCAAGGCCTGGAAGGTAGTCGGCTTGAAAAACATCATAAATTGTGAGATGGTTGCTTGCGGGTCAAGGGTTCCTACAAACATACCCACTGCGGGAGCTTCTTCAATGCGCTGATCGCACTTCGACCATAAGTTCCGCCACCGTATAGCATATTGAACCCATGTCTCGCCTGGTTTTACCCTGGCGTTAATCAGTGCCGTCATCGGGGTGCGTTCACTGGCGTTTGCAAAACGTTGAGTAAACAGCAGCTCCATCTCCGCGAAGGTCTTAATAGAGTCGTTCGGGAGCTCAGAGTACCACTCGAACGCCGTATCTGATAAACTTCCAACAAACCGGCGAAGCAACAGCTTGTCATCACCGCCGGTGTTGCCGTAGAGTGCCCTGAACTGGGCGACATGCTGGTGAGGATTGCCCGTCCCCTTGTAGACATGGAACTTGGGAATTGTGTAACCTGGCGGGTACTTGATTTGATCATACCAACTGGGATATGGCCGCCCTGTTTTTACGACCTGGCCAGCTGCTTCAGCCGCATGATGAACCCGTATTTGTTGGGCTATGTACTCGTCTAAATCAGCTTTGGAGATTGTATCCTCCTTAGCTGTTGATAGGGCTGGTGGAGGATTCGATGTCTCTCCCCTATCGTCTCCAAGGACGATCGGGGGATCTTCAGCCGGAGGATCTTCAGCCGGAGGATCTTGTTGTATCATCATCCCTACCATGTCTTGGAACAGGAGGCCTATACGCTGTATGTTGGCTGCTTGCTCAGCAGCCTCTTTGTCTTTCTTCTCCAATATTCGACGAAGGAATTCGGCGTCGGTTTCTTCCTCTTGGCGTTCATCCGAGGAAGTTTCAGGATTTTCTTTTGGCCCAGTAAGTGCGGCCATAGCGTTCATCATCTCTTGGAGCTTTTGCTGCTGCTCCTGCGCTTTGGTCACTGATCGCGTAAGCGGTCGATGACCCGTAGATATGCGACTGTCCTCTTTGCCAGACGCCACATAGACGGTATGAACTACAATGCCCCCCTGACTTAGGGCGTTTGGGTTCACCACCTTTGATATTTGTCGCCGACGCGGGGTTTTTCTCCGGCCTTCTTCTTTTGTGGGCCGTTGAAGTTGAAGGGGCCGTTGCAATGGGCATACCAGCGATTGTTGTCCTCTGCTGTTCAATAGGACGGCCTTTTCATTTTTGCACCTTCGTCTTCTTTCGTTGACGAGAGTGATCTGGGTCAATCACGGAGTCTTGAACCCTTCGCCAAACCTTGTATATTTTTGCGGACAGCCGTTGAGGGGGCCGTTCTTGCTTTGTTTCCGGAATTCTCTCCGCGGGCGGAGGAGATCTTTTCAATGTAGCGGCTGGAGAATTCTTACGTATCCTCCTCAGCAGTTCAAAGCTATTCCCAGTTGGAACAACAACGTTGACTTCCACCACTGGAGCCGGTGGAGTTAGCCCTGAGGGAGAGTTGCCCCCTGCCTTCCTCACTCGTCGCCAATAGCGACGTCGAGCATGACGAGCCATTGGGACTGGCTCGGAGATTGAGACAGCTTCTTTTTGCCCCCTGTCTGAATGGGGCATCGCTGGTGTTAACCTCTTAAAGACTGAAGTTGTCTTTTGAGGGATGATATTCAACCTGTCGAAAACGGATCCTCGAGCAGGGACAGGAGCAGGAATTGTCAGTCTTGAAAAGACTGACTCTTTGACAAAGAAGACTGACTCTTTGACAAAGGAAGCCGCCTTGACGACTTCTGGAGCAGCAGTTATTGCCTTCCTTGGGACAGCCAATTTATAGTTCTGATCCAGCCTGGCGAAAACAGAGGCTGTTGGTTTGGTAGTGGGCGACCCGTTGACAGGGGCCGTCGTAGCAGTGAGCCGGTCGAAGACTGACTTCTTGTTCACTTCCAGTGCAGGTATTGGCATAGAGAAGCTTGTAGGTGGGATCATGGTCCCGAAAAACAGGCCGGTGGTGGCCTGGGTCACCTGGTCTACCGGCAGAGCGAGGAAGGAAGCCGCTTGGGGCCCATATGCTACACCTCCGGGGGAGGTGGAGCGTCCGCTGCAGTGGCACTTCGAGCAGTTGGTGCAGTTAGAGGCCATTGATGCTTGAGTTCTGCGCCAGGCAAAAGACCAAATCTTAGTAACTTGAAATCCAAAGGCAACCATTTAACAAACCGCGATTGGTTCGCGAGGACGACACACGAAGTGTGGAGTAGAAAGAGGAAAAGGTCCCACCGGGCGTGCCAGAATCTGTTCCCCTCCGAAGGACGGCCGAGACATTAGGACGTCTTGCCTGAGATTCGGGGCAGATGCTATATGGTTTTATCCGTCTACCTCTCCGAAGATGCCAAGTTGATTTATGGCACCGTGTATCGGAGGTTTAGACGGATGCGGCCGATGTAGCAGACTTCGTCAGATTCCCCCTCGTCTGAGGGGGTTTTTGATTATGGGGACGCTCTTCCCTGCAGGCGCAAGCCCCTGCAGTTAATTACGCTACCGCATCGCGGTATCCACTTTCTTCTGCTCCAGAATTTCACTTCGTGTCGTGTGTGTTTGTTTTGTTTGTGGTTGCCCGTGGATTGTATACGGAGACTAAGTGATGCTGTCGCCCGTAGGACGTGGATTAGTCCAAATCCGTAATTACTTAGATTTGGGTTTGGTGTTTTAGTTTAAGGATACGTTAGCCATATTTAGGCTAAGATCGACTTAAACGTTTGTTAAGGATACGTTAGTCTGATTTGAGACTAAGATCAACTTAACGGGATCACTTGGATCCGACAAAAGAGCATTTGGGGGCTCTATTGTTCAGTTTAGGGACGTAGTGGTCCATAGGTAGTTTAAGGACATTGCGGTCCATTGCCAGTTTAGGGACATAGTGGTCCATATTCCAGTTTAGGGACATGGTGGTCCATAGGTAGTTTAAGGACATGGTGGTCCATATTCCAGTTTAGGGACATGGTGGTCCATATTCCAGTTTAGGGACATGGTGGTCCATAGGTAATTTAAGGACGTTGCGGTCCATATTCCAGTTTAAGGACATGGTGGTCCATATTCCAGTTTAGGGACATGGTGGTCCATTATTAGTTTAAGGACGTTTCGGTCCACGAGTTTAAGGACCCCGTAGTCCATATTGATGTGTGTGGTCGTCGGGACCCGTCACCTCTCTGACGACGTTGAATGATTAGAACGACATGTGTCAGAGGAGTTCGGAGATGTACCCTCGAACCGGATATAAATTGATTTAAGAGAGCAACCTTGCTCAGTCAATTTAATTTGAGGACTTACGGCCAAAATTGGGCTAAGTCCAGTTGAAAATGTTCACATTTTGTTTGCATTTGGCCTGTTAGGCCATTGTTTGGGCTTTTTCCTTTTTAAAATAATGCATAGCATTACTTCAGGCCATTTATGCCTATTTTGACTGGGCTCTGCCCTTTTTATTATAATGCAGAGCATTTGTTTTGGTCCATTGGACCTCTCAATTGGGCTCTGCCCTTTAAATAATGCATAGCATTATTTTTGGTCTGTTTAGACTTTTTAATTGGGCTCTGCCTTTTTAAAATAATGTGCAGTACTTTTATTTGGTCCATTAGACCTTTGATTGGGCTCTGCCCTTTAATAATGCATTGCATTTAATACTCTGACAGTGCCCCACGTGGCTTGTCAGGCGTTTTGCGCCAATTAATGAGCGCAAGCGCTCGTGAAGGTGACACGTGTCACGTTCTGGTGAGCGCAAGCGCAATAGCGCAGTGCACTGCGTCAGTGCGCTGCGCTATTGCAATGCTGACACGTGGCACTTCCTGGCGGCTTGCGCAATAGTGCAGTTTTGGCAAGTGCTGGGCACTGTTCTTATTCTTTTGGATCAATTTTAGATCAAAGAAAACAAGTTTTTTCTTGTTTTTTAAAGAACCAGTGGTTCATAAAAGGTGCAAGGCACTGTTATCTTGAGAATCTTTTAGATTCAGAACCAATGGTTCATAAAAAGAAGTGCAAGGCACTGTTTATTATTTATTTTTCTTTTCATTAGAGATCCTTGATCTTGTTCCCAGATCAATGATCTGTTCACAAGAGAATTTTCTCTTTTTCTAAAGGTTTTTACCTTTTTTTTTGTTCTTGAGGATTTCTCTCCAATTCTTCAGAGTTCTCTGTGTTTAATTTCTCACTAAAAAAAGTGTTCATCCCTTGAGTTGAGGTTTGGGGTCCTTTTTATAGTGGCCATAAATTAGTTAAATTTGTTAAAGAGATCTTTCTCTGAGTGATTTGGGGAATTTTCCCCGCCGTTGGATCTTTAATAAAGGCCTCTGTTTTACAGAAGAAAATCTTCTTGTTTTAACAAGAACAGAAAAGATTTCTTTAAAATCTCAATTCTGTTTTGCGCAAACGTCTCAGCGCGTGACACGTGTCGAGCAGCGCAGCGCTTGCGCAGCTGTACTTGCGCAAGGCACTGATGTTCCAACTCCGCGATGGAACATCAGTAGTTAAGGCACTGATTCCTCACCCACCAGTAGTTAAGATTTACTGGTAAGTGTTACCAGTAGTTTCTCGAATTGTTATAGACCTCATATCGACACGACTTATCGAGCTATTGGGGTCTGACGTTTACAATCCTTAGCTATTGGTAGGGAGTATGGGAGTATGGTAGTAGGGATTGTCCTACCATTTCATATGTGATATGGAAAGGGAAGAGCCCATATCTTAAGTTAGTTAAGATTTGGGGTTGTCCGGCCTATGTCTAAAAGCAAAATCCGGACAAGCTCGAGGCAACGTCTGTTATGTAGAACTGGAAACGTTCCAGCTATACAAACTGGAGTTGATGATTTGGTAGAACCGAAAGATTCAGTAGATTCCAACGAACCTCAGCCTCTCCGCCGATCTAGTAGGGTTCCTCACCCACCTGAGAGATACTTCGGTTTCTTTATGACAGTGGGAGCGAGGATTGCATCATGAGATGATGACCCAACTAGCTTCGAGCTGGCCATCAGGAGTGAGACTCTGTAAGAATGGCTGGATGCTTATCGATCTGAGATGGAATCCTTATACACCAACAAAGTATGGACTTTAGTTGCTATATCTGAAGGGTTAAATCCCCATCAGGAGCAAGTATATCTTGAGAAGATTACTTGGTGTACATGGAAAAGTTGAGACTTTCAAAGCTAGACTTGTTAAAGGTTTTCGTCATCGACCAGGCGTGGATAATGATGAAACCTTTTTCTAAGTAGCTATGCTTAAGTCCATCCAGATCCTGCTTGCCACGGCTACATACCATGACTACGATATCTGGTGGTTGGGTGTCATGACAGCTTTTCTAAATGATGTTTTAGAAGAGAGCGTCTATAAGTACACAGCCAGAGGGCCTCGTAGACAGTGGGAGCAGCGGAAACGTGTGCAAGATGCTTTATAGGATAAAGCAGGCATCGCGGAGTTGGAACATCTGTTTTGATGTGTTAGTCAAAGAGTTTGACATCATCAAAATGGTAGATGAACCTTGTATAAACAAAAAGGTAGTAGGGAGTATGGTAGTGATCCTCGTAGAGTACGTGGATGACATACTCTTGATAGGGAAGGAGTTTCTTATGCTACGCTCGATCAATCTCCGCTTATCACAATGATTCTCCATATAGGATCAATGTGATACCTCATATATCCTGATTTTGGATCTATGAGATAGATCTAATTGGATGTTAGGATACTTACTAGTAGTAGTGAGATGGTATCAATCGATCCTGGGGAGAATCACTGGAAGTGTTCCAGAGTGATAAAGACGACTGAATGTCAGTCGCAGGCATTGTCTTTACCCTCAGTAAAGGGACGGTATGTTGGAAGAGTTCCAAGCTACATACCGTGACATACTAGACGATAAAGGCTGGATACATCGCTACTCAAGATGCTACCAAAGAGGATGTTTGGGTGTATATTAGTTCATGAGATGAACTACGTTCCTACCATTGTGAGACAATGGAGTTGTGGCTTATGCCAAGGAACGCCGGTCCCATCAGTGATCCAGACATAATCTATGGCAGTATCACCTGATCATGGAGATGGTAGATCTCCAGGGTGATCGAGGTTAGGAGAGCAGACTTAGAGGACAACACGGCGGATCCACTCACGAAGGCCTATTCCCAGAGAGAGATTTTTATGGGATGGTTGAGTATGAGATACTACAACCACTGCTACAGATGGCCCTAGTGCAAGTGGGAGATTGTTAGTTATATGTATGCCCTAGAGGCCATTACTGTACATTGGATGTATATTGTAGTGGATGCTGGGACATATATAGGGAGGACTTTCTTGCTCGACATGATAGTATGCTATCTGGTTGCACTTTACCTAAACATGTATGCTGATTGTCTCTATGTTACATGTTGGTAAAGCCCTTAGGATGTGTACTTGACTACCTGGACTATGATGTGGATCATACTATTGGGGACATGGTAGTCTATAAGTACATCCTTCAAGGTCCCTAGTCGTGGGTGTATCGAGACGGGGCATCGATATACCAGAGTAGACTAGCGTATACCTTCTCGACCCATACAGATGGGCGATGGATGATCCCATATCCACTGGTGTTTGACATCGGAGATGATATACGGGTGCTCAGTGGAGACTGGGTACACTGGACGGACTCGCCGTGAACTCCCAGATGGTATTATACCTCACGTCAGATGGCAGTTCTCAGGTGACACTGGTACAGAGTAGTCTGTTGACCCGAGATCGTCATAGAGTCTTGTGTGGTTCCCACTGTGCTTTGATTTCCATCTTACCACGTCCAAGAGGGCGTGCAAAACGGTGGTTTTTGGGTATAGTCTCGAGTCACATGGAGGCAATGAGCGATAGGAGGGGATTCGTCTCTCCCGGTATAGGGAGTTAATGTTGCGCTGTGTTCGATTGGCTATAACAGGAAATCCCTGGCCAGGGTTGCTGAGATTTACTGGTAAGTGTTACCAGTAGTTTCTCGAATTGTTATAGACCTCATATCGACACGACTTATCGAGCTATTGGGGTCTGACGTTTACCACCCCTAGGCAAGATATGCGACATATCAGACGACGGGACCGGACTGTACGGTAGTGTTACTGGTTGGATTCACTGGAGTGTGAGCGGGCTTGCTCGTCGATCTTCTGATCGCTCAATACCCGGGTGGCCGTTACGTTTAGCAGACCGCTTGCGGCTTGCGGGTGTTTGATATGATCATCACCTGCTGCCGGCGTATTGACGAGTCTTTAGAGTCTTACACAGAGGTTTCCTGGCTCAAGCGAAACGAAATAGGAGCGCATATGAGATATGTGCGCGACCGAGAATAATGCGTGTATGTGATACCGTATTCTATTCTCGCGATGAATGTATCGAATGGTTGTATGCGATATAACCTAGTTATCGAATCAAGGATTGATTCGATAAGCCGATACATTGAATACTAGTCGGTTGTGTGCGACATGACCGGATCATTGAATCAAGTGTTGATTTAATGATTTAATGCATAATTATATATTTGATATATTACTTTGCATTAACTAGTATTGGTTCACTTTAAATGGATTTTCTCACTTGGATTGTGCACATTGTATATGTGATATACATTTGTACATTTGATTGTATCATGTTTGATGATACATGATAGTTTGGTGTATGGATTAAACCATGGTTGGTCAATGGTTAGGGTTTCTTTTGCTTCATTTATTCATTTATTTATCCATTTTGTTTATTTTAGCAAAAGAAAATAATGAAGAGATAATGGTGGCTTTCTTTGTTTGTTTATGAACCTTCATGAAGGTTTGACCAAAGTGACCATTTTGTCTTCATGTCTTAACCCAACCATTCACTAACCCTTGTTAATTCTCTACACCTAACTATGGTTTGATTATGATAAGAATGATTATTCTTTTCTATTCTTTAATTCTTATCATAATAATTATCATCATCATCTTCTTCTTCTTCACATGAAGAAACCTTACTTCATCAATGGTGGATTGATGAAACAAGTGAGAAATCCAATTCTAAAGTCTACCCACTTCCTATTTCTTCATCCTCTACCTCTTGCCAAGTAGTAGAGTGTGTTTCCTTCACAAGTTTTCATGGCTTGGTGAAGGTGGAGCTTGATTTAGCGATGCCTCGACGTAGATAATCTTCGGCACGTCGTCGATGACCTAGCCCGCCATTTCTCCGATGAAGCCGACGCAAGAGCCCGGATTTCGTTTTGGACAGCGAGGACACTTCATCATGGAGCTATGGAGGTGGAGAACCGGATCTACAAAGGTTGTATTTCCGTATCTTATAGTTTAGTTGTAAACTAGCTCATGTTTCGCCTAGATTTCTAGCAAACGATCCGTAGTCGGGTTTCTCGGCACCGTTAAAATTTGAAATTGGCATGGTTGATGCCTTGTGAGACCTCACTAGAGTGCCTAGGAACCCTACAGTGGTATCAGAGCCTAGCTAGAGCCTTAGGCGATGTGTAGACGGAGTTAGAAGTCCGATCGACCCGAAACCCCGACTTTAAAATGCTCTCTGGACTTTTTTGTAAAATGTGGATTTTTGCAAGTTAAAAATATGCAGAAAAATCAGCAGGTAAATATAAGAATTACGATGCAAAAATTACCTAATGATCTTTCTAAAGTGCGGCGGAACCGCGACATTAGCGTGCTAATGCGGCCCTTCCGCGGCCCTTTTGTCTTATCTGCCATTGAATTTTGCACAGTAACTCCTATTTTTCAGTGCTGGTTTTCCTGGGAATTTTTAATCTGAAATAAAGAGTTGAGTATTTTGGGTTGTATTGGGAGTTCATACATTCGATCGGATTGTCAAACTTTGTCTATGTGTCGTTCCGGATAATTTTGTTGAATATGTTAAAAATTTCGAACGGATATAAATACCCAATTTTTCCCCTGTCGGGAAATTTCCAAGTGTTGGATATTTCTGTAGTTTAATCACGTTCTAAGTAGTGCAAGTAACACGATGGTCCCTCTAGAAGACAACAAACCTTAACTCGATTATGTGACCGTCTTGAACTACCCTTTGAACCTTCGGGTTTGGGGCAGTACGGCGTGCCACATGTGAGGCGTTGGCTTGACCCTTCTACGGCTGGACCGTTGGTACTGAGGCACGAACTGAATGTTGTTAGACTTGTTTCATGTGTTGATCAGTATCGGGAAAACTTGGGTGTTCGATTGTTCGATCGGAAAGTTTGATATTTTCTCTTTATCCGGAATGGGATACAATAATTGGAATTCACAAGAAGTTATGAGATAACTGAATGAATGTTATAAACATAGCAGTTTAGTCTCACTTGATCGGTTGCCACGGAATTTTGATGTGATCAAAAGTCCGTCGCAATCACGTAGCGTACGCGGATACTCGCCGGGTAAACTTAATAGACAGCTACACCCCATAGCCCCGACCAAGTGACTGTAGGAGAACCCCGTCGCCGAAAGCATCCGTTCGGGTGCTCCCGGTAGCGGTGTTCCGCCTTGGTGCACTTCGTCGACGGTATCAGGGGTGCGACCGTCTACTAAAGTTTGTGACGAGCATTCGGTCAGGATGTCGGCAATCTTGTTGAATTGCCCGACTTGATATTGAAAAGAGTTTTCGATTTTGAGACTAAAATGCGGGGTTTATAATTATTAGGCATGTGATGTCTAAGGTATTCATTTGATTAGGCATGCGATGTCTATGCAGATTGCGGATTCCAACTGTTGTAATTTTACACTTTCTTTTCTGTGACCGTAAGTGTAATATGTGATATCGCCGGTTTCGTTGCTATATGTCAACGACAATTGGGATGGACATATTTACTTATGTTGATGACATGTGATGTTATGTGTTGCTGGATATGTTATATTGGATCGTCGTGTTTGAATAGCCGGGGGTTTTTATGTGAGATGAGTGTTTTTCATTTTCATTCATGTAAAAACTTGTATGTAATATTCTTTTATTGGGGCACTTCCAGGTAGCGGATGTTGTCACCGTTTGTATATTATTTACTTTTCCGCACTAGGATAGACCCAAGGAGGAGGGCACAAGTAACCGGGTTCTGGAGTCCAGTGGGAGACCAACTCGAGGAGTCGAGTCCGGGTCTCCTAACTCTAGAATTGGTAGGGTTACTTGCCGCTCTCGTAGGGGTCTAGGGGTGTGGGTTTGGCTATTCATCGCGACCGTGGAATCCGTGTTTTATACTGGCTCGTATTGAAAACACGGACGTCCTAGTATATCCAATATTTCATATGTTTCTTCTGCTGCGATATATGTGATGTGATCATGTGATGTTCTGTGATAGATACAGTATATAGTATATATGATATATTATATAGACGTTACTTATGTTTTACACCCGTGCTAGCCCTGCCCCGCTCTGCCGTTAGTTACCTAACCTAACGGTGCACGAGGGGACATCGAGGCGAATGCGGATGGCATAAGTGTACGTCGTATTTATCTGTGATGTTTAGGTACTTAAATGATGGGACTTCATTAATGTGATTAATGAAATAAAAGAAACCTAAGATGTTGTAGAATCGAATTTCAAAATAAAACAGGTAGCTACAGTTCTTGCTTTGCACAGCGGTATATATGATATATTGAGCACCTTATTCGATAAGGAAAGGACCGAGATCCCTTCACCGGGAGTGACTCCTTTAGCAATAACTGGCAGATGCTACACACTCGGTTTGTCTTTTGATTGCTTTTAAGTGTTTTTGCTTTGCACAGTGATATATATGATATATCCCGCACCTCATTCGACGAGGAAAGGACCGACGATCCCTTCACCGGGAGTGACTCCTTTAGCAAAACTAGAAAAGCCTCAAAAACACTCCATTTCAAAATCATTTGATTCTACAACGATATCAAGTTCATTACGCAATAGGTTTTCAGAAAAACCTGTCGTAGCCCTCCGTCATTTCAGATAAGTACTAGTTAGTATTCGTGCTGCGGTTGTTTGGCCTCCGTCAAGGCGTAGTGTACGGTAGCTAACTAGTGCTTATCTGCTAGCATATGATGCGATTGGATTAGGGTATTCGTACGGCGTTGTTTGGCCTCCGTCAAGGGTCGTGCGGGTGGGTTTAATTCAATCAGGAAATGACGGGTTGAACTTGACTAGCGGACTATGGGTAGTTTGGCCTCCGTCAAGGTCATAGGACGCTAGGGGTAAAATATTATCGGGAATTTCAAGTGTTGAAATTTGCAATGAGATTGCATACCTTCTATGAGATAGTTGGATCCCGATACCCGCTGCGAGTAAGAGTTACTCCTGGGAGAGTTTTACACATTACAATTAGCCGATCAAGTAGGTGTCTAGAAAGGTGTCAACGGGGTTACGCCTCTGGGAAAACGAGGTTTACATTAATTAGGTTCGTGCGAAAGCACGGGGGACCTCCCTCAAAGTACCGACACTGGCCTGGCTGAAAGATTGGCGAACCTGTAGTGTGTAATTAATCCCGGCTAGTCTTTCCTTTTAGGGTTTGAAGGAAGATTTGATAAAAAGCAGTGGGAGCCATCCTGATTAGATAAAATAAAACCAATCTATTCTTGCAAGAGCGCACGCTGAGTGTTTTCTTCTCTTTCTCTCCTGGTAGCGACCATGTCACGCCTTAATCAAGATAATAAAACGGATTATTGACCGAACCCGCTTGTTATACTGAGCTGGGGAACGTTGGTCCCGCTCCCACTTATAAATGTTATAAGACAGAGCAGGAAATTGGGGAATACCAGATTTCCCGTGCCGCCCAAACGAAGAGAGTGCATGCTGATGCATCATCTTCGGGTATGTTCATTATACAGAACTGTTTCTCAGTATCCTCCGCATCCTTGGTATATGATACCGGATCAGGATCCCAGATATGTAATCTGTTACATAGGGCTACAAAAAGGTAGAAAAACTGAGAACGGGTGATAAGTTTCATGAGACAGAAAACGGGGCAAGAGTTGCAGCCAAGTCTGTTGGTCACTGTCACCCTGTATTACCAGAATACATTGATTCTGAACGTATGTTATTAGATACCGAACCTGATATACAAAATCATATCACTCTCTTTATTAGTAAAGAAATGATAAAATTTTGTATTGTTCGATAATGTTTTGAACATTTCCTATATCAAAAGTTGATCGGTTCAGGCACGTTATCTAAAAGCATTGATGTTCTAAATCAAACTACAGTTCTTAGTATACTGAACACACACAAGAGGAAGAGTTCAGAAATGAACGAATTCTTCTTGAGGTATTGTAGACTAGGTCATATCAATGCGACCCGACTAGCTGGAGTTACATGTAGATGCATATTCAAATCAGTTTGAATTTACATCTTGTGAAACTCGCCAGTCATGTCACAAAGATAAGATGACCTCAGCCCTGTTTATTGGAAACAGAGAAAGAGTCTGTAAACTCTTGGGATGATACATGTTGATGTATGTAGGTCCCCAGTCTACACATGCCAAGACCGGTTCTTTCTACTTCATTACATTCTCTGATGATCTCTCAAGATTCAGTTATATGTTCCTGTTGAAACATGAGTCCAAACCTTTTGAGATATTCACAGAATATAAGTTAGAAGTAGAGAACCAAAATACGGGTATAAGTATTAGGTCCTATTATGAGATCAGGGAGGAGAATACTTGTGCATGGAATTCCTGGACTATTCTAAGAATGAGATTCTCTCTCAGTATTACTCCTCCGTATACACCACAGTACCTCGGTGTATCGGGGCGGAGCAATCACACTTTATATGATATAGTGTGCTCTATGATGAGTACTACTGAGTTACCTATTTCCTTTTGGGAGTTATGCACTTATGAAGTTGCATACCTATTGAATAGGGTTCCAATCAAATCAAAGCCTACCATTTCATATGTGATATGGAAAGGGAAGAGCCCATATCTTAAGTTAGTTAAGATTTGGGGTTGTCCGGCCTATGTCTAAAAGCAAAATCCGGACAAGCTCGAGGCAACGTCTGTTATGTAGAACTGGAAACGTTCCAGCTATACAAACTGGAGTTGATGATTTGGTAGAACCGAAAGATTCAGTAGATTCCAACGAACCTCAGCCTCTCCGCCGATCTAGTAGGGTTCCTCACCCACCTGAGAGATACTTCGGTTTCTTTATGACAGTGGGAGCGAGGATTGCATCATGAGATGATGACCCAACTAGCTTCGAGCTGGCCATCAGGAGTGAGACTCTGTAAGAATGGCTGGATGCTTATCGATCTGAGATGGAATCCTTATACACCAACAAAGTATGGACTTTAGTTGCTATATCTGAAGGGTTAAATCCCCATCAGGAGCAAGTATATCTTGAGAAGATTACTTGGTGTACATGGAAAAGTTGAGACTTTCAAAGCTAGACTTGTTAAAGGTTTTCGTCATCGACCAGGCGTGGATAATGATGAAACCTTTTTCTAAGTAGCTATGCTTAAGTCCATCCAGATCCTGCTTGCCACGGCTACATACCATGACTACGATATCTGGTGGTTGGGTGTCATGACAGCTTTTCTAAATGATGTTTTAGAAGAGAGCGTCTATAAGTACACAGCCAGAGGGCCTCGTAGACAGTGGGAGCAGCGAAAACGTGTGCAAGATGCTTTAAAGGATAAAGCAGGCATCGCGGAGTTGGAACATCTGTTTTGATGTGTTAGTCAAAGAGTTTGACATCATCAAAATGGTAGATGAACCTTGTATAAACAAAAAGGTAGTAGGGAGTATGGTAGTGATCCTCGTAGAGTACGTGGATGACATACTCTTGATAGGGAAGGAGTTTCTTATGCTACGCTCGATCAATCTCCGCTTATCACAATGATTCTCCATATAGGATCAATGTGATACCTCATATATCCTGATTTTGGATCTATGAGATAGATCTAATTGGATGTTAGGATACTTACTAGTAGTAGTGAGATGGTATCAATCGATCCTGGGGAGAATCACTGGAAGTGTTCCAGAGTGATAAAGACGACTGAATGTCAGTCGCAGGCATTGTCTTTACCCTCAGTAAAGGGACGGTATGTTGGAAGAGTTCCAAGCTACATACCGTGACATACTAGACGATAAAGGCTGGATACATCGCTACTCAAGATGCTACCAAAGAGGATGTTTGGGTGTATATTAGTTCATGAGATGAACTACGTTCCTACCATTGTGAGACAATGGAGTTGTGGCTTATGCCAAGGAACGCCGGTCCCATCAGTGATCCAGACATAATCTATGGCAGTATCACCTGATCATGGAGATGGTAGATCTCCAGGGTGATCGAGGTTAGGAGAGCAGACTTAGAGGACAACACGGCGGATCCACTCACGAAGGCCTATTCCCAGAGAGAGATTTTTATGGGATGGTTGAGTATGAGATACTACAACCACTGCTACAGATGGCCCTAGTGCAAGTGGGAGATTGTTAGTTATATGTATGCCCTAGAGGCCATTACTGTACATTGGATGTATATTGTAGTGGATGCTGGGACATATATAGGGAGGACTTTCTTGCTCGACATGATAGTATGCTATCTGGTTGCACTTTACCTAAACATGTATGCTGATTGTCTCTATGTTACATGTTGGTAAAGCCCTTAGGATGTGTACTTGACTACCTGGACTATGATGTGGATCATACTATTGGGGACATGGTAGTCTATAAGTACATCCTTCAAGGTCCCTAGTCGTGGGTGTATCGAGACGGGGCATCGATATACCAGAGTAGACTAGCGTATACCTTCTCGACCCATACAGATGGGCGATGGATGATCCCATATCCACTGGTGTTTGACATCGGAGATGATATACGGGTGCTCAGTGGAGACTGGGTACACTGGACGGACTCGCCGTGAACTCCCAGATGGTATTATACCTCACGTCAGATGGCAGTTCTCAGGTGACACTGGTACAGAGTAGTCTGTTGACCCGAGATCGTCATAGAGTCTTGTGTGGTTCCCACTGTGCTTTGATTTCCATCTTACCACGTCCAAGAGGGCGTGCAAAACGGTGGTTTTTGGGTACAGTCCCGAGTCACATGGAGGCAATGAGCGATAGGAGGGGATTCGTCTCTCCCGGTATAGGGAGTTGATGTTGCGCTGTGTTCGATTGGCTATAACAGGAAATCCCTGGCCAGGGTTGCTGAGATTTACTGGTAAGTGTTACCAGTAGTTTCTCGAATTGTTATAGACCTCATATCGACACGACTTATCGAGCTATTGGGGTCTGACGTTTACCACTCCTAGGCAAGATATGCGACATATCAGACGACGGGACCGGACTGTACGGTAGTGTTACTGGTTGGATTCACTGGAGTGTGAGCGGGCTTGCTCGTCGATCTTCTGATCGCTCAATACCCGGGTGGCCGTTACGTTTAGCAGACCGCTTGCGGCTTGCGGGTGTTTGATATGATCATCACCTGCTGCCGGCGTATTGACGAGTCTTTAGAGTCCTACACAGAGGTTTCCTGGCTCAAGCGAAACGAAATAGGAGCGCATATGAGATATGTGCGCGACCGAGAATAATGCGTGTATGTGATACCGTATTCTATTCTCGCGATGAATGTATCGAATGGTTGTATGCGATATAACCTAGTTATCGAATCAAGGATTGATTCGATAAGCCGATACATTGAATACTAGTCGGTTGTGTGCGACATGACCGGATCATTGAATCAAGTGTTGATTTAATGATTTAATGCATAATTATATATTTGATATATTACTTTGCATTAACTAGTATTGGTTCACTTTAAATGGATTTTCTCACTTGGATTGTGCACATTGTATATGTGATATACATTTGTACATTTGATTGTATCATGTTTGATGATACATGATAGTTTGGTGTATGGATTAAACCATGGTTGGTCAATGGTTAGGGTTTCTTTTGCTTCATTTATTCATTTATTTATCCATTTTGTTTATTTTAGCAAAAGAAAATAATGAAGAGATAATGGTGGCTTTCTTTGTTTGTTTATGAACCTTCATGAAGGTTTGACCAAAGTGACCATTTTGTCTTCATGTCTTAACCCAACCATTCACTAACCCTTGTTAATTCTCTACACCTAACTATGGTTTGATTATGATAAGAATGATTATTCTTTTCTATTCTTTAATTCTTATCATAATAATTATCATCATCTTCTTCTTCTTCTTCACATGAAGAAACCTTACTTCATCAATGGTGGATTGATGAAACAAGTGAGAAATCCAATTCTAAAGTCTAACCACTTCCTATTTCTTCATCCTCTACCTCTTGCCAAGTAGTAGAGTGTGTTTCCTTCACAAGTTTTCATGGCTTGGTGAAGGTGGAGCTTGATTTAGCGATGCCTCGACGTAGATCATCTTCGGCACGTCGTCGATGACCTAGCCCGCCATTTCTCCGATGAAGCCGACGCAAGAGCCCGGATTTCGTTTTGGACAGTGAGGACACTTCATCATGGAGCTATGGAGGTGGAGAACCGGATCTACAAAGGTTGTATTTCCGTATCTTATAGTTTAGTTGTAAACTAGCTCATGTTTCGCCTAGATTTCTAGCAAACGATCCGTAGTCGGGTTTCTCGGCACCGTTAAAATTTGAAATTGGCATGGTTGATGCCTTGTGAGACCTCACTAGAGTGCCTAGGAACCCTACAGTAAAGGCTGAACATCACAGGACTGCTGGATTACTTCAACCGTTACCAATCCCAGAATGGAAGTGGCAACATATCACGATGGACTTTGTGACTGCTCTTCCTCGCAGCACAAAGGATAACGATGCCATATGGGTCATTGTGGATCGACTCACAAAGTCGGCTCACTTCATCCCATTTCGAGTTGGCCAATCAACTGAGACACTAGCAAAGAAGTACATGGAGGTAATAATCTAATTTAGATTTAAAACTCTTCATAATGTACTATCTCTGATACCCATGAACTCATACAGGAAATTGTGAGACTCCATAGAGTACCGGTCTGCATTGTCTCCGATCGTGACACCAGATTCCGATCGCAATTTTGGCAGAGTCTGCAAGCAAGCTTGGGAACAAGTCTGAACTTCAGCACGGCTTATCATCCACAAACAGATGGACAGTCGGAACGAACTATTCAGATCTTGGAGGATATGCTTAGAGCGTGTATGCTAGACTTCAAGGGATCGTGGGAAGATCACCTACATCTTGTGGAGTTTTCGTACAACAACAGCTACCAAGCAAGCATAGGAATGGCACCTTTTGCAGCATTGTATGGAAGGAAGTGTCGATCACCATTAAGTTGGGACGACATCGGAGATAGGGAACTTCTTGGACCAGAGATGATAGTAGCAACCGTTGATGTGGTTCGTACTATCAGGGAAAGGATGCGCATAGCCCAAGATCGACAGAAGCACTGGGCTGATGCAAAGAGACGACACTTGGAGTTCCAGCCAGGAGATCACGTATTCTTGAAGATATCTCCGAACCGCGGAGTGATCCGTTTTGGAAGACGGGGTAAGCTAAGTCCGAGATATATTGGACCGTTCGACATACTCGAATGAGTCGGTGAAGTGGCATACCGTTTAGCGCTTCCACCCTCATTGGAAGGAGTGCATAATGTGTTCCAGATATCCCAACTTAGAAAGTATGTGAGTGACCCCTGCCATATTCTCGATCATTCCGAGCTCATTATACAGCCCGACTTGTCTTGTGAGCAACAGCCCGTGGAGATCCTAGACAGGAAAGTGAAGACACTTCGGAACAAGGAGGTTAACTTGGTTCGAGTGATGTGGAGGAAAGACACTCCAGGAGAGTCCACTTGGGAAAGGTAGGATGAAATGCGTACTAGATATCCACACCTCTTTGTAAACTAGTCCTCAAATAAAAGTTGTAAATTTCGAGGACGAAATTTTTGTACGGAGGGTAGACTGTAACAACTCCATTTTTAAAGTACAAAGAATTAATTTAAATTCAATGTATACTTGGAGTATTTATTGCGGCTGATATCTCTTTAAGTATTTATTTCACTCCATAATTACAAGAAGGAGCTTGTAGCTCATTGGTAATACCTTGCACTGCTGAACCAAGCCACCGGAGTTCAAATCCCATGCCCCACATTATTTTTGTATTTATTTTGTTTTAATTTTTTTTGGAAGTCAACGGTAAAAAGGCCATAACTCACAAAAATATGTACTGGACAACAAAAAGTAAATATACCAAATTGTACCCCTGAAGAATCCCCG
The DNA here is from genome assembly GCA_030015575.1 of Agapanthus africanus. Classification (NCBI taxonomy): domain Eukaryota; kingdom Viridiplantae; phylum Streptophyta; class Magnoliopsida; order Asparagales; family Amaryllidaceae; genus Agapanthus; species Agapanthus africanus. The sequence continues at coordinate 491,762,133 of CM057339.1, forward strand.
GCCAATGGACCCCCGACTAGGCCCGACTCGGCGCTGCCGGCCGGCGACTCGGCCGACTCGGTCCGGCGCCGCCGGCCGGACTTGGCCGGACGACCGAGTCACCAACAGAGAAAAGTTGGGTCTTGACCTGGTCCACCCTCCTGCATACTCTAAATGCTTGGATCGGTTATCATTTGGCCAATAAATCCCTTTTACTCCTATGTTTAATGAATTTTTAATGATTTTGTATATTTTTTAATAATTTTTTTATTAAAAACCCTAACCCTAGCCTAACCTTATATAAACCCCCATACCCTCTACCTCCTCACCCTACATTCCTAAGTCCACTCTCTAAAAATTTCAAGAGAACTCGGTACGTTAGAAAACGAGCGAAAGGCGAAGCGATGCCGAAATCGACGGCGAATCCCGGCGATCGTACTAGGACCTATTCACGACGTTTCGACGCACCGAAAAACCCACTACCTTCCTCTCACTCTCTAGCGTTGTCCAAACCCGTAAGTCCCCTTTTCTACCTTTCTTTTCCTTTATAATAATACGACTTTTTAAAACCCGACGGAAATCGGAACAAACTGATTTCCGATTCGGTTTTCTATCAAAACTCACTTGTCACTAATTCCATAATGCTTAAACATATTCATGTTGACTACTAATCACTTAAAAATCAATTTGGATAAAGTTTCTCACATGAAATGATAACTTTTGCAAAATACCGTATTTTCGCACTTAAATACCACCATGTTTAGTTATCACATTTAACCCTTAACAATTGCTATACCTTAACGTAGATCACGAGGTAATGACCTACCTCCACACACACGCAAATACAACCCTAATGGATATCATCAAAACTTAGAATACGATAATACAAGACTTTACATTAAAATACCATTTTCTTTATAAATCTTTTCTGAAAGCTCTAAGTTGTATACAATTTTAAAACAAAATCTTTTAATAGGAAAATACGATATGTCATGGACATCGATCGTTTATCTAAACCCGACTTTTTGGTGTCTAGGCAAGTGTGTCTAAGGCGAGTGGTTACTTAATTAGGACTACTACTTGTAGTGGAGAGCCTCCCACTCACCTGGCACTTACCTGGCCGCAATTGGCGGTGAAGAGGCGATTTGAGGCTTCTAATGACGTGTCGTTTAGACCATTTAAAAATAGGCTAGTTGGCTTAGGAAACCCTAGAATCTAAAATACGGAAATTTACATCCTTTACAAATAAATACCTTATTTTTATAAAACCGTTTTCTAAATGATTAGTATTTATAAAATCTTTGCAAAGCGCCACTACAACCCACATTTGGGGAACCCGTTAGGGATTGTACGGTTTATCGTGCACCCTCGGGCTTAGTAGTGCGAGATTCAGACCTCCGCAAGGAGCATTCGGTCTCGAAAGGTTTAAAATACGACATTTAAGAAAAATGAGACTTCGGGAAAATAAAATATTTAATAAAATTTATTTTTGTATAAACATATGTATATTTAACATTTAAACACCTATTTTGTTATAAGATAAAGTTTCCACCTTTTCCTAAAAATTACAAGATTAAAAGTTACATTAAAATACCATGAATTTCAAATAAATCAATACTACAGATTAATACCTTTATTAGGATATATTCACTAGAAATATCACTAAATAAAATCACGCTCATTATAACTATAAAGACGAATAATAAATACTTGGGGTGTATCTTGAAAACTATGCAAAAGTATTTTTACATAAAACCCCCTCAAGTTTTATAAATTACAATAAGGACCCTAACAATTATAGAACTTCAAATTACATTTCTTTTAGTCTGACTCGGGTTTGAGTCTGATTATTTCTGACTTGAATATGATTCAAGTCAATCTATATTCTTTAATATTCCAACTCAATATGAATACATGAATCCCAGAATCCTGTTAACAATCTATATAACTTGACTGAATCAAACCATGGATATACATCCATTATTCCGTTATTCCATTTACCTGATTATGCAGTTACAACATGTTTACTGATATCATGGTTTTGGTCAGTCATCCAACTTACACAATACAATACAACAATACTATCAAAACACTACAGGGTTTAAGGGGTAGATTGGTACGGAAGGTGTTAAAGGTGGCACGAGGTGGTCAGATTGAGACACCTAACCTATATTCCGTTGCTGTTGTACCGTGGCTTAACGGTTCCTTGTACATCCCGTTTGCCCTGGTCTCTAGCATATAGAGACCCCTCTCGTATACACTGGCATCCTTCTGTACCAAGCTACAAACAACAGCGTTAACACAATATTCTATAATATTTTACAACCTACTTTAGAAAATACTCTTATTCTGTCTTTCTAATTCTTCCTTATCTTTGGGACTTACCGAGCGACCTGTTCGCTGACGACATTCTATTTCCTTCTTCTTTGAATGTCGTCAGGTGCTTTGGACCCAGCAGAGATCGAGCCCACCGGTGAAGACTTGGAGTAGTTTCACGAAGACCCCGAGCTCTAGATATTGTACCTTGTTCTATTCAGTATTTTCGTTTCCTGTTATGCCACTGTTTAGGCATCGCTTTTCATTTCAGTTGTATTTACTTTTCATGCATTGTACAAAAGAATGTTATTAATAACGTTACTGTTATTTCTATATCTTTGTCTCTTGTGATTTACTTTTATATTGCTTAGATACGCTTAGCGTATGTACTTCTGAGTACATACGTAGCGGACCTCGTCGCGTCCACTTCGCCATACACCGGGAAGCGGGGCGTGACATAGCACCTGCGTTCTTCAGTCCGAAAGGCATCACCTTGTTGCAATATATTCCGATCGGGGTTCGAAATGCTGTGTGCTTCTCATCCTCAGGCGACATCTTGATCTGATTATACCCAGACGAGCCATCCATAAAGGTGAACAACTCGTAATTTGAGGTGTCATCGACCATCATTTCCATGACCGGTAGCGGAAAGTCGTCTTTAGGACATGCCTTGTTGAGGTCCCTGAAATCGACGCAAACTCGGATCTGCCCATTTTTCTTCTTCACTGGGACTATGCATGCGATCCAGTCCGCATATTTCTCTTCCCTGATGAAGCCGGCATCGATGAGCTTATTGGTTTCCTCGATGACCTTTTCTTCCAGTTCCCTTCTCATTCTTCGAGGAGCTTGTTTGACTGGCTTAGTATCAAGAGATATAGCCATCCTATGCACGGCCACTTCAGGGGAAAGGCCAAGCATTTCTTTGTATGTCCACGCGAAGCAGTCGACGAACTCATGCAGCAGGGCAATTATCTGCTCTTTCATTTCCTCCGGCAAGAGTGAGCTGATGTAGGTCGGCCTTGGATTATCGGGCGTTCCTAAGTCAATCTCGGTTAGCTCATCAAAGGTTGCTTGTCCTCCATCTTCGAGCTCTTGAGGAGCTTCTTCTGGCTCGGCTATTTCATCATCATCATTTGATCTTTCGCTGGCCTCACCAACATGGATCATGTAGCACGCTTTGGAATCAGGTTAAACGTAGCCTATGCCCCGTTTATCTGGAATTCTTCCATCAATGAGTGCTCGGACCAGGGGTGGATGCCATAGCCCTTCGTAAAACTTTGCTTCGGACTCCGTTTGATATAACCGGCATCCGCACTTTTTAAAGTATTCCCGCATCTCGGACGCATAGTATCTGGGATTGAGGACGGCTCTTATGCCTCTCTCATAGGGAAGGAACGCGATAGAAAGATCATCCGGGTGCACAACGGGGGTTGACCCGTAAAACAGGATGCCCTTCTGTCCATTTTTCCTCCCGGGGACGTAGAAAGTTTTCAACTGGTCCACGGTGGAGACTGACAACGCATCGAGCTCTTTGCACATCTGCTCCGGCACCCTTGTGACGGCTAGGGACCCTTTTGCAATTTCGAGGGTCTCTCGTAGTTTCGCTTTTTGCATGGGGGTCCAATCTGCACCGTTGTTGCACGACAGGTCCTCTTCCTCTGACTCTTCAGTGTCGCTGCCAAGATGAGGGCGGACTTTACTGCTAGATGGGGCTTCAGTGACAGATTCATCTGTATCGCTACCGAAATTAGGGCGAGTTTTACGGAAGAACGGACTTCCAGCGTCGGACTCATCAGTGTCGCTACCGAAATGCGGGCGCACTTGGGCATTTTTGCTTTTGAAAGTGACAGCCGGCGCAGATTTGCTTTTGAGTCTTGGGGCCTGTCTATCCTCAGTCAGTTGTGGCTTAGCATTTTGGTGGTTCATAAAGTACCGAGAATCTTCATATCTGACTTCATGTACACCGAACGGCTGGATGTCTCCGTCAATGCGTCTTTCTTCGCCATTTTTAGTATACTTCATGCATTGATGGAGAGTTGACGGAATGATGCCGTAATCGTGGAGCCACGGCCGCCCCAAGAGAATCTTATAAGACGTGTCGGCGTCGATCACGTATATCTTAGCTTTAGTTTGCAGATCCCCGAATTTGATTGGCAGAGCTATGGACCCCAGAACTTGCTGGCAATTTTGGTTGAAGCCTTGAATGACAATCCTTTCCCTTGACAGGTGTCGGACGTCCATTGAAAAACTCTTCAGCGTCCGCAAGTTCATGATGTTCACTGAAGACTCCGGATCAATCAATATGCGATTAATCCGATCTCCGTCGCTGTACCCGGTCACGTAAAGCGGCCGATTATGCTCATCCGTTCCCAGTAGCAAGTCTTCATCCTTAAATGTGACTGCGGCGGCATGCAAAGCGTGCTGGGCTTCTTTCATATTAATTTCCGCAAAGTGAGCCTGATACCGCTCGGGGTTTTGTAGAGCGTGAATGAGAACATCTCTAAGCTCCTTAGATAGGACCAAGGCGTCGTAGATGCTCAGGAGAGACGGAAGCTTCCGGAGATGTGCCAAGACATTATAGTCCACCGAGGAAGGACTTATGTTTTCATCAGCCGGTTCTCTGCCATCTTCTTCATTAGCGACTTGTTTTTCCTTCCCTTTTGGGGCGTTGCCCTTATTTGGCGGTAGAGCCCTGCCGCTTCTGAGCTGGATTTGATTGACCTTTGTGGCGAGCTCTTCGTCCTCTTCGGGAAAACAGAGCTCATCCTCGGAGTCGCTGCCAAGATAGATGGCGTAGCAGGTCACTACTGGGATCTCTTCATTGGAGTCTTCTTCTAACTCCTCCAGAATTTCATCCGCTTGTACAGGGAAGAACTCCTTCAATTTAATCAATGTTCTTTCCTTTTGTTCATATTCTTCGAGGGAATCGATATATTTTTGAATGGTCGATCTCCCTGTAGACTCTTTTTCGCGCCGAGCTGCACTTTTCTTCATCTTGGATTTTGAGCCTGATGGAGCCGCATTGGCAGCTGGACTGGTAGGCTTCTTCTGCCCTTCCCATTCCGTCCTGGGCTCTTTCCGAAGTAGCTTTATCATCTTCTTCATCTTATTAGATATGTACGTACTCCACGGAGGCCACGATGAGTCCGTTTCATTTCTCAGGGCAGCGGATTCAGCTATCTGCTCCCAGAAGGCTTCAACTTCTGTCTGTATAAAGTTGGCGGTTGCAACTTGATTGTTCACCAACACGCTTTTGGACAGCTCGATCTCTCCCGCCTTGTACTGCTTCTCGACCCAGTCCTTGAAGATATATCAATCCTCGATCGCATGGCTCACTACTCGGTGGTACGGGCAATACAGGGGATTGTCGGTCATTTTTGCTTCTTGGGGTCTTTTCGACTCCGGCAATTGTAGGCCGTTGTTCAAGGCATCTTTAAATATCTTGCGGACCTTGTCCCTTCTAAATGAGTAAACCTTATTCTTCTTCTCCTCTAGGGAAGGCCCATCTCCTCCCAGCAATGGCTTTCGAGACCGGTTAGTTTTGGATTCGCCCGCCCTTCGCTTTTCTTCATTGTCGGACGCATTGAAGACATTGGTACTGCTGGAATTCCCGCTTCTACGGTTGTCGTCCCGCTTGCTTTTCCAAGTTTTGTCTCTCTGAGAGTCCGGCGGGGACTCTTGCTTCGAGCGTTCCAGCATTTAGACTTTCTTGGTTAGCTCCTGAAATGTCTTGAGGCCCGCTGTACACAAGAATGGGACCATCCAATGCTGAGGTTCCCAATGAGAAGGCTGACGGACTGGTCCTGCTCCAGCGGCGGTTCGCACTTGACTGTGAGATTACGCCATCGGGCGATAAAGTCGGTGTTTCTTTCATTCTTCCCCGGCTTGGTCCTCACAAGGTCGGCATTGGAGATTTTATCACTGACGCTCATGAACCTTTGCCGAAACAGAGACTCCATTTGGGCAAAGGTAATGACGGACCCGTCTGGTATACTCGCGTACCAGTCGAAGGCGACATCGGTCAGGCTGTTGATAAACTGACGAAGAAGGAGCGCGTCATTGCCCCCTGTATTTCCGCACGATGCTTTGAAGTGGGCGACGTGCTGATTTGCATTCCCCGTTCCGTCAAATCTTCCGAACTTAGGAATGAAGTAGCCGCTCGGGAACTCGATCAGATCGTAGTGTGCGGGATACGGCCGCCCACTACTGCCAATTTCTTTCTGAGCTTCAGCTTCGGCCACCAATGTTTTAACTTTGCCGGTGAACAAATCCATTATCCGATCTTGTGTTAGCGGGATAGTGCTATCTGGGGCCAAGGCATCCCCAGAAGCGGAATGTGGCCGGCTTTCGTGCGGCTCGACCATTCTTGGACCCAAAGAAGCAGGCAATGGCTGCTTCGGATTGTCATCACCCGGCTGATTAGTAGCGACTTGTGCTTGATTAGGAGCGCTCGAGCAATTTGAGCCGTAAGCTGCATCACAACGTTTGTTAAGTCGTCAATCTTCGAATAGAGCTTGGCCATCTCTTTATCCTTGCTCCTGAGCTGTTTTCGAAGCTCTTGGAGCAGCTCTTGCTCCGCAGTCCTGGGGCGGAAAGTCGGCTCTTCCTCGCTGTCCGAGCTTGACTCTGCATGGACCGAGGGGTCTTTCTGCCTATAATCCTCATCGAGAGGGTTTTCTTCATCCAGCGGAGGTGGCTGTTCTTGGGCAGCGGCAACCATATTTATGCCAGGTTGGGCTTGGGATGTGGTGGCCCCATCCTTGCTTTTGCTGCGAAGGTTATCGCTGGGGCGCCCGCCCGCCATGTAGACCGTATGGATAATATATCCGGCCATCTTTTTATCATCGGCGACTGATTTCACAGATCGTTGTCTTGATCCCCTTGTTTCGGTAGCTGGCAGTCGATTGAAGGCGGCTGGCCTAACCAGGTTCTTGAATGGTGCTGTCGCTTCTTTTCTGGATTTTCCCCGCTGCTTTCGTGCGGCACAGAGCGCCTGATAGACTCTTGAAGAGACAGTGTCATACCTTTTCTGTTGGGGCCGGGACACGTCTCTTTGTAGCATTGTTCGGACCGCTGTCTTCTTGATTCTGGCGATCATGTCATTTTTCTGAACCCAATTTAGAGGCTCGAAGGAATTGCTGATTCTCACGTCCGACTCAGCCGTCGTCGCGGGGCGACCCTGCACTTGGAACTTCACAAAATTCCATTTGGCAGAAGTCCTGGCCCTCTTGTTGGCTCGATACCTGAGTCGCTTCTGCCTTAACTTTTCTGCTTTAAGTACCTGGCAGACTTCGGCTCTTTAGGAAGACGCCGTAGACCGGGCGATGGAGGATTTTGGAGATACGATCGATTGTGCACTTGTTGGAGTCATCGCCTGAGCTCGTCCACAACATTTGATGTTGCCCTTCGTACCGGAAGTCTTGCCCCCAGCTGGAGCGCCAGAGAGCCGTTCAGACACCGTTTTAAGTTTCGTTTGTGGTGCCTTGGAGATCACAACATTCGGCCTCTTGCCCCTTGAGACCGGCTTGGCCGCCTGCTTTGCTGGGATTTCTTCCAGATGAGCGCTTCCGGCAGGATAGATGATGACGGAACCAAACTGGCGGGGCAGTTCCTCCCACTGTCGACTGAGGCTTGCGGGGAGAACCACACGAGCGTTGATCTTGACCACGTACGGAATCAGGGTCGGTTTGGAAGCTGAATTCATCTTAGAAGACATTGTCGTTGAAAGTTGATTGCTGCACGGAAAGAAAACATCATTTCAGTATAGGCAATCGATATGTATATTGATTGAGTTCTCATGAACGTTTAACCCGAAATATGGGAGGAGAGAATGGTCCCACCGGGCGTGCCAGAGTCTGTAGGGTGTTTTTCGTCACCCCATTGAGATGGGAATACGCGCACGCTTGTCAGGCGTACTACAGATTCCCCCCGCCTAGGGTAGGACGGGGTTTAATGATTGTGGGGATCCGAATCTCCGGCAGCCGCGGACTAAGCTGCCGTTAATTACCCCTCGCTTTTGGGGCGAGGGAACCTCTGATTAACGGGTTAAACTGGTCATGCGAACTCAATGTGCAGTGTACGTGTGTTGTGTTTTGAAAGGGGGGTTTTGGATATATCGGGAGCCACGCAGAGTTTTTACGGGGGTCCCGCTACCCGGATAGCGGGCTGGGGGTCAAGGGGGCTAGCAGCCCCCTTGCGGGGTGCGGGGCAGCGCCCCGTTAGAATTTTTTTTCAACAGAGGCAGTGTCGTAGAGTATGTGTATGTGTACATATATATACGCATGTATATATATACATGTATATATAAATAAAGGGGGGAAAAGACATCCAAAGGATGCGTGGGGCCAGCGCCTAGGCGCTTGAGCGCAAGCGCACTACGTGTCGGCACGTGGGCGCACTGCGCTCGAGCGCAGAGTGCTGGAGCGCAAGCGCGCCACGTGTCGGCATGTGGGCGCTTTGCGCTCGGGCGCTGGGCGCTTGATCGCAAGCGCGCCACGTGTCGGCACGTGGGTGCTTTGCGCTCGAACGCAGAGTGCTGGAGCGCAAGTACGCCACGTGTCGGCATGTGGGCGCTTTGCGCTCGGGCGCTGGGCGCTTGAGCGCGAACGCGCCACGTGTCGGCACGTGGGCGCTTTGCGCTGGAGCGCAGAGCGCTGGAGGGCAAGCGCGCCACGTGTCGGCACGTGGGCGTTTTGCGCTCGAGCGCAGGGCGCTGGATTGCAAGCGCGCCACGTGTCGGCACATGGGCGCTTTGCGCTTGAGCGCAGACGCGCCGGCGAGGAAAAGGGGAGCTTTTAGCCCCGGAAATTCTCTAAAGAGAAAATAGGATGGAGTTTAAACTCCTAAGATGCTTTGGGTTAATGAAGGGGGTTCTTCTTCCTCTTCTGTTGGCTGGATCTTGAAGATCAAGAGATATGGGATTTTTAAAAATCTCTCCTTTTTGAGATCTAGTGACAGATCCAAGTTCCCCTTTGTGGGTTTGGTGGTGAAAAACTATTTTGTTTTATAAAATGAAGAGTAAAACTCTTGATTTAATTCAAAAGAAAGAAGAAGATTTTGGAACCTTGAAGAAGGAGAAAAGATCTCAGATCTAAATTTTTTTTTTGGAGAGAGAAAAGTTGTTGAGATATTTCATTATCTTTGCCTTTATAGGCTATACACTTTACACATAGCCCCTTGGGCTTCACAAAATGACATTTTGCCTATCCCATGGCTCATGTGCCATTTCTTTTTACACATAAGCCACGGGCTTTACAAAAATTTGGCTTTATGCCTATTTTTCTTATATTTATCCATAAAATAAAATAAAAGAAATACAATAAAATTATTTATTACAAAATTTTATCATGGCATGGGGGGAGGCCGGCCGCTTCATGTTCGGGCTCGACCCGGGCATGGGCCCACTGGATCTGGGCTTGGGCCCACTTGGCTTGGGGTTGACTTTGATTTTGACTTGGTCAACCGGGGTGTAAATTTTTACCCCAACAGATTGCATCATGAGATGATGACCCAACTAATTTCGAGCTAGCCATCAGGAATGGGACTCTGTAAGAATGGCTGGATGCTTATCGATCTGAGATGGAATCCTTATAGACCAACAAAGTATGGACTTTTGTTGCTTTATCTGAAGGGTTAAATCCCCATCAGGAGCAAGTATATCTTGAGAAGATTACTTGGTGTACATGGAAAAGTTGAGACTTTCAAAGCTATGCTTATGTCCATCCAGATCCTACTTGCCACTGTTACATACCATAACTACGATATCTGGTGGTTGGGTGTCATGACTGCTTTTCTAAATGATGATTTGGAAGAGAGCGTCTATAAGTACACAGCCAGAGGGCTTCGTAGACAGTGGGAGCAGCGGAAACATGAGCAAGATGTTTTATGTGATAAAGCAGGCATCACGGAGTTGGAACGTCTGTTTTGATGTGGTAGTCAAAGAGTTTGACTTCATCAAAATGGTAGATGAACCTTGTATATACAAAAAGGTAGTAGGGAGTATGGTGGTGATCCTCATAGAGTACGTGGATGACATACTCTTGATAGGGAAGGAGTTTCCTATGCTACGCTCGGTCAATCTCCGCTTATCATAAGGATTCTCCATATAGGATCAAGGTGATACCTCCTAAATCCTGGGTTTTGGATCTATGAGATAGATCTAATTGGATGTTAGGATTCTCACTAGTTGTAGTGAGATGGTATCAATCGATCCTGGGGAGAATCACTGGAAAAGTTCCAGGGTGATAAGGACGACTGAATGTCAGTCGCAGGCATTGTCTTTACCCTCAGTGGAGGGACGGTATGTTGGAAGAGTTCCAAGCTAGATACCGTGACTTACTAGACGATTAAAAGGCAAGATACATCGTTACCAAGGATGTTACCAAAGAGGCAGTCTGGATATATATGTTCATGAGATGAACTTCGTTCCTACCATTGTGTGACAATGGAGTTGTGGCTTATGCCGAGGAACCCCCGTCCCATCAGAAATCCAGATATAATTCTTAGGCAGTATCACCTGATCATGGAGATGGTTGATCTCCAGGGAGATCGAGGTTAGGAGAGTAGACACAGAGGACAACAGCGCGGATCCACTCACAAAGGCCTTTTTCCCAGTAGAGACTTTTATGGGATGGTTGAGTATGAGATACTTCAACCACAGCTAATTGTTAGGTATGTGATACAACAACAGATGGTCCTAGTGCAAGTGGGAGATTGTTAGTTATATGTATGCCTTAGAGGCCATTACTGTACATATGATGTATATTGTAATGGATGCTTGGACATATATAGGGAGGACTTTCTTGCTCGACATGATAGTATGTTATCTGGTTGTAATTTATCTTAACATGTACTATGATTGTATCTATGTTATATGTTGATAAAGCCCTTAGGATGAGTACTTGACTATCAGGACTATGATGCGGATCATACTAGTGGGGACAGTGTAGTCGTCAAGTACATCCTTCAAATGTTCCTAGTCATGGGAGTACCGAGACAGGGCATCGATACTCCAGAGTAGACTAGCGTATACGCATCTTGACCCATATGATGGGCGATGGATGATCCCATATCCATCGGTGTTTGACATCAAGGATGGTGTACGGGTGCTCAGTAGAGACTGGGTACACTGGACGGACTCGCCGAGAACTCCCAGATGGTATTATACCTCACGTCAGATGGCAGTTCTCCGGTGACACTGGTACAGAGTAGTCTGTTGACCCGAGATCGTCATAGAGTCTTGTGTGATTCCCACTATGCTTTGATTTCCATCATACCACATCCAAGAGGGCATGCAAAAAGGTGGCTTTTGGGTACAGTCCCGAATCACATGGAGGCAATGAGCGATAGGAGGGGATTCGTCTCTCCCGGTATAGGGAGTTGATGTTGTGCTGTGTTCGATTGGCTATAACTGGAAATCCCTAGCCAGGGTTGCTGAGATTTACTGGTAAGTGTTATCAGTAGTTTCTCGAACTGTTATAGACCTTATATCGATACGACTTATCAAGCTACTGGGGTCTGACGTATACACCCCTAGGCGAGATATGCGACATATCAGACGACGAGACCAGACTGTATGGGAGTGTTACTGATTGGATTCACAGGAGAATGTACATGCTTGCTTGTTGATCTTCTGATCGCTCAATACCTGGGTGGCTGTTACGTTTAGCTGACCGCTTGCAGCTTGTGGGTGTTTGATATGATCATCACCTACTGCCGGCGTATTGACGATTCTTTAGAGTCCTACACAGAGGTTTCTTGACTCAGGCAAAACGTAGTAGGGGCACATATGTGATATGTGCAGGACCGAGGATAATGCGATATGAGATACCGTATTCTATTCTCACGATATTTGATATCAGCCGGGTCATCGGATCAAGTGTTGATTCGATGAATCAGTAAATGATATATTAGTCGGTTATATGCGATATAGCCGGATTGTCGGATCAAGTGTTGATTCGATGATTTAATGTATAATTATATATATGATATATTAAATTACATTAACTAATATCAGCTCACTAAAAGATTCTTTTTCTCACTCGGGTAATACATTGATATATATGCGATATATGTTAATTGTATTATTTTATTTTGTTACAATAAATATTATATATGTGATATATAATATCGTAACATGATATGGTTATTAATGCAACATGATTAGTGGAGATTAAACATGGTTAGGGTTTGATTTGGGTTAAGCTTTTCTAGAAGTTTCTAGAAGGTTTTGTTTTGTTTTGTTTTGTGCAAAGATATTTGTGTTGATATTTTAAGTAACTCATTCTTTAACCCAACCAAAACCCTAGCCCTAGTTAAATCTCTACAAATGTTACATTGACCATGGTTGCATTTCTAACCTTATCATAACTTTCATTATTCATCACAAAAGGATTATTTTATTCATTCATCTTCTTCTTCCTCCTTTGCAAAGCTTTCATGCTTTGATTTTTGTGATGAAAGTGAGTGAGAATAAGAAAACAAATGAGAGCTAAAATCCTACTTCATCATCCTCATCTATCATTGCCATTTAGATGAGGGTGTTCACTTCATTTAGTGAGTGAGAGCTTGTGTTAATGAAACTTCAAGGTAGATCATCTTTGTTATCGAAGATCGGAAGCAAGCTTGCATCTTTCTCTTCGTGGAGCCTCTCGAGAGTCCGGAACTTGATGATCGCAGCGAAGGGACCACAACACGGAGCTTATGAAGTGAAGGACCGGACTACAAAGGTTGTAATCCTAAACTCTTAGATGTTAAAGTGTTTAATATTCTTTGTTTCGCCTAATCTCTAGTCTAAGATCTTGGTTTAGGGTTGTTCGGCACGGCTAAATTTTAAATCGGGCATGGTTGATGCCTCGTAGGCCCTTGTTAGAGTACCTAGTAACCCTACAGTATTTGGATTTAATTTCCTTGCACACCAGACACACATGATGTTGGATACGGCTTTTGAGGCTGATTTTGCTTTTGAGCACCTTATTTTCATGATGGGCACTATGTTATGTAGTAGCCGAACATGACTGATCTGAGGACGGTACCTGAGTACTTTGCATGCCTTAAAAACTTACCAAGAGGTTTTCAAAAGGAGCTATAGTCTCGCTATTCCCTATGTGTCCGTGAGTGACACGAACGTTTACAAAGGAAGACCTTTTGGGATATTTTAAAAAGGACGGGACGTATATCCGAGCAAACATATACGAAACTATATTTACTATTTTATAAATGAGCGTCCGTCACTTATGCCATGAGTTACGCATCACGCGGCGATTCATAAAAGATTTTGCATGTATTTTATTCAGATTTTGGAGATTTTTCAAGGATGCGTACTATATATGTATTATAGTATTTGATTAGTGCATATTGGATTTTAGTAGTGGATTTCGAGATCTGTATCTCCATTGTAACTACGAGGATATGCGTGCAGATCCGATGATTTGCGTGACGCTTGATGAAGTTCGGTTTTTGAGTTTTGTACTCGTTTTCAGGCGCACGCGATGCGCTGTGTTATTTCTATATCTTCCGTCATTTTGGAGCCCCGTTGATTTGAGTTGATTATTGAAATGTTTTAGATTTTGGGGGTTTATATTTAAATTAGGGGACCAAATTTATTTAAGGGGGGAAGATTGTAACATTTCAGAAAATATAAAATATTATTTTTGGAATTTAATATTAAAATAATATTTTTCCCGAAAACTGCCCGATTTATGAAATTGGGGTTTTCGAAAAAGGGTATAAATATATACCAATAATTGTGAAATAAATGGAAATTAAAATGATTTATGCATTTAAAAATATATTTAAAGAATTTGGCATTTTTAAAATCAATTATATGCAGTTTAAATAAAAACGCGATTAGTGCACTGCTAATCGCGATTAAGCCAAATTCGTGTTTCTACAGTTTTCCATGGTTAGTGCACCATGACATGTTCATTTGTATTGTTTTAGTTGGGTTGATTTTATTTGGTGAGAAAAGAAAAGAAAAGGGAAAAGGTTAAAGTAAGAAATGATTGGGAGGTGAGAATAAGAGAGAGAGAGAGAGTGAGGGTAAGAGTAGAATGAGAGAGAGAGAGAGTGAGGGTAAGAGTAGAATAAGAGAGAGAATAAGAGAGGGCAGCCACCATTATTTCCCCTATTTGTTCTCCTTCATATTCCTCACCCTCATCTCCCTCCACCTTCAACCCTAAAATCCATCTCAAAAACCTTGCCAAAACCCTATACCCCTTTCACAAAAAATGATCACCTCCTCATCCTCTATACAATGGACCAAGCAAAGTGGGATTTTGATAACATTAGGAAGCTAGGGTTCTCTTGAGTTTCATCCATGAGGTATAATCTGTTCCATTTGGTTTAGTTTATGTTTTCCTAGCATTCTAGTTAGTTCAGAATGGGTTTAAGGTGTGGGTTTATGAAATTGGAAAATCCAAGAGAGGGTTTGGTGACTTGTGGGCTTGTGAGCTATAGTGAGGGTGTGCAAGACCCTAGAGATCAATTGGTGGACCTAGAATAGAGAATACAAACTTAGAATTGTGTCCATGTCGGTTTTGTTGCTTTTGGTGTGCCTACAGTGAATCTGGAGCAACCCGGGGAATTTCTGAGAAAACCAAACAACTCTAGAGGCCAAATTGGACAATAGGAGACCACCCTGACCATAGGAACCAGAACGGAGCACCTAGGGCCGAGGAGGCCGGATTTTTGGCCATAGTGGCCGGCCACATTGTGGATTTAGGGTCCCAGGTTGGTTCTGCAGCTCATATGCCTCCTATACAACATCCCAGTATTGTTTGTTTAGCTTGATTTGACCTGAGCCAAAATCTGGGAGCACTTTGGTGTGATTTTTGGTTATGTTTTCCGTATTTTGGAATGCTTGGGTTTGATATTTGGTATTGTATTTGGTTATTGGGTGTTTGTACGTCAACAACAAGGGTTGTTTGATTGTTTTTGCATGCGTAGGCTATAGGTTCTAACTTATAGGCAATCCGTGTGCTGTATCGGTTTTCCGGATTCGATTTTAATAGCGATTGTGATTGTGTTGATATTGTAGATACCTTCGCGTGGATTCCGAGGCGACGGAGCATGGCGTCATCGACTTCGGAAAGCAAGGATCAATGTGAGTAGATCTATATCTACGGGGGAAGTCAGGTGGATGGCGTATAGCTCCCCCACGAACTTTGATGGAAACCGATTTATATATAGAATATGGTTAAGGGAACCTTTAATAGAAAACTATGGATAGAGTTAAAAGATAGTTAGAGAAACCATATTAGAAACTAAAGGATAGTTAGCAGTAATATAATACGATTAATACGTGATGACAAGATTCGAGGATGATGTTCGTTGATAGTGTTGTATTGGATACTATAAGACTAGATAGCCGACGTAAATGTGTCATCCGAACCATACCTATTTCCAAACTGAAGAATCGTATGCATCTTTTAAACAGATACCTTGAGGGACGTTACGGATTTTCAAATGATATCTTTTTCTTAAAAACACCGTAGCCCCTCCTTTCAAAACTACGATTCGCATCCTTTAAAAACTGATTATATGGTTTGGGTGTGTTTGTTAGATTAGAGACGTATGCTTATAGTATATGTAAAATTGACTTGATGTGGGATATAAATGCGATGAAAAGAATATAAGACGTGTTAGATGATTGGATGATATATTGGTATACGGATGCGAGTCGATTGAGATGATTGATACCTTGCCGGTCCCCTGATATGAGATTGTTGTGGATGCGACCTGGGACATAGGTATATAAATATATTTATATACGTTGTAAATCTTGAATGATATGCCGTACGAGACGTAGGTCCGTACTGTCAATGTCATGTAGGTTGATAGGATCCCTAATGGTTTAATGCCGCCGTACGATGATTTTCCGTATGTGATGAGTTTGACTTGATGATTGATTTATACCCTTGACTAGAGGATGCCGTACGATGGATTATACCGTACGTGATGTTGTGAGGCTGGATGCCAATTGATAGATTCACCGACTCGGTCATGTTAGATACGTATACCTGTTAGCATTCGCATACGATTACTTTATGCTGCATTCATGTTATTCTCATTGCATGACATATACCTGTGCTAGTACACCTACACCATTATCGATGATGCGTATGTTACACTTACATAGATTTTCTGGCTCACACACTTCATCATCGATAATTTCCATGTCACTACACAGTAGGATTGCTACATCATGATATGACTCCTTGCATAATTTACTTGCTATTGTTGCATATGCACCTTTATACGATGTTGCATTGGACTTTGGAGAACTTGGGAACCGCAGGATATATTTTAAAACTGGATTCATTTAAAAGAGCGGTTTTCCCTCGATATGTGCATATTACTGTTCCATGTGCATGATATACGGATATGCTTACATTTCTAGTATATGTCGCATACATCATGCTTTATGATTATACGCATTGAGATATGTTGTTTTCATGAGATTTCTGGATTTGAGAACCGTGTCGATTTCAAAAGAAAGTATGTATTGTTTTAAAAACCCGGTTTCTCTTGATATGATATTTCAGTGCGTCCACCATGTGTTTTCTCGGTTCTGAGAGTGGCATGTGAAACCCGATTCGAGGAGCGGTAGGCACCGTCTGCGGGTACATGGTGGACCCGGTGAGGTATCCCGGGACAAGAAGACTTGTATTGTTAGACGGTGAGCCTGACATGGGAGCACTACCTACCGGTGATAGTATTTGGATTCGGCGGTTATCCGAAGGATACCGATCGGAGTAGTGAGATGGATATGAGGGCCGACCAGGGTGTGCGGCGCCTGAGGGCCGATCTGAGGATGTGGCGCTTGAGAGATATGAGGATTTACGTGTCGATGCTGGACACGGGTTTCATGATATTTCGAGTGTCGATGCTGGACACTCAGTTTCCACGATTTTGATGTGTCGCGAGGGACACACGTTGATTTATATCCTCATATTTTCATGCATATGCTTTTATGATATTTACATACTTGTGTCATCGGTTGATATGTGGACGAGATCCACATGCATACAGGCATTTATTATATTGTTGGATGATATCCACAGGCACATAGGCTTGAGTATAGTGTTGGCACATATACAGATACGGTCACCCTAGATATCATAGTATCACCTTTATGATATAGTTGACCTAGGAGTCGTTGTTTATTCGATTTCTACTTATCGATGTTTTTCAACTCACGAGTTGGTAACTCACCCACGTTGTGCCACAGTTCTTGCAGGTTGACCGCATGGATCAGTAGCGGCATCGCTGGCACACAGTTGCTTTCGGGTGATTGCTTTGGTAGGTGTGACATTTGTATCGTACCCACTCTTGTATTTATATTTCATATTGTATCTAGTCAGCTCCATCAGTCAAAACTAGTAATTGTATAAGTAATGAGGCTTAGTGAGACTTGTGGTTGCGAGACTTAGAGCCAGGGGTTTTCCGCTACTTATGGTTTTGATGTCTTTCTTATTTCTCTATCTTTGTGGTGATCTTCGCCGTTGGGCGTCGTATACTTATACATACTGTCTTGCGTGGTTGATCTGCCGTTTGGCAAAGAGCTAGTTCCCGCTTGGGGATGCCTTTATTCTTGTTATGTATTTGTGGTTTTGGATCAAAATATACAAAGGAGGTGCTGCCCAAATTTTTAAAGACGAAACACATTTTCAAACTAGTAAATTTCACTTGCATTTTCATGTTCCTTTTCTATGCATTAAAAAGACTTGATTTCATTATACCTTTATTTCAAAACTTCACCTCTTTTATTTCCTTAAAAAGGTTTAGATTTCTGGGTTTCAGCTTACTTGAATTACGTTACGCCTTTAGACGTTGCGTGATTTAAGTGCTGGTCACGAGCTAATATTTCGGGTCGTGACAGCTATACCCTCGTAGATTGAGTCCTTCACTTCATAGGCTCCGTGTAGTAGTCCGCGCGACTCCACTAGGCTCCACTTGAGAGTTTGGACGAGCTTCCTCCGATGACCTTCGTGCCGAAGATGATCTACGCGAAGCCCACTAGCTCAAGCTACCTCTTCACTAATCTTCTATTAGTGAAGTAAACACGCCACACTAGAAAATGGCCAAGTGTTGAGAATGAGGTCAAGAATGGCAACCCCTTGACCCTCACTCATTCAAGCATGGAGATAAATACAATATAAAATTGTAACCATGCATGAATAGCGAGTCAAGATGAATAAACAAAAGAAAAAAGCCATGCCACACCATGCTCCTATTTTCCACCTCAATTTCTATTTTTCTCAAAAATAGAAAATAAGCCATGCTTCATATATATATATATCATATATATATATATATATTAATACATATAAGAAAATATTTAGTGAGCTAATGATATTAGTTAAGATATAATTATATCAAATATAATATACATCACATTATTAAATCAACACTTGATTTAATAATCCGGTTATATCACATATAATCAACTAATATCATTTATCTGTATATCACATTATCAAATCAACACTTGATTTGATAATCTGGTTATATCATATATAACCTAACTGATAACAGATAACTTCCAGATTACAATACAGTATCACATACACGTATTTAATCAGGCCTACGCACCTATCACATATGTGTCTTACTTCGTTTCGCTTGAACCAGGGAACTTCTGTGTGGGACTCTAAAGACTCGTCAATACGCCAGCAGTAGGTGATGATCACATCAGTCACCTAGAAGCCGTCAGCGGTACTAGCTGTGTAAGTGCACGGCGGCGCCCCGGCCGTCAAACCGACGCAGGAATGCGGAAACGAATCTTTTCTAAAACCTAGAAACCGGCACCACCGCGCACTAAAATCCGGGATCGGGCCATTAACCTAATCCTAGCAAACTAGAGAAAGGAAAGAGAGCTATACCGAGCGATCCGTGTCCTTCGGTCTTCGGCCTCCACTCCGATCTCCTCGTGGAATCTCCGGTCTTCAGCTCCTCGTTGGAACGGGCACCACATCGCCGGGTTCTTTTATGGGCTCCCACCTCTGGACCGAGGCAACTCGGGCACGAAGTTGGCGAGTCGACGTGCCCAAGGATGCTGTAGATGAAGTGTAGAAACCATTGTCTCAATGGGGTATGAAGTTGCCTTGATAGTGTGGAGGAAAGAACAAAGGAAATGAGCTTAGGAATTTTGGTGCAAGCAAATGAGATGAATGATTTTCCCTCACCAAAAATTAACCCCCTCTCCTCACTAGAAGTGGCCGGCCCTATCTATGGTGGAGGAAAAAAAAGAATCTCTTTTTCAAGAGAAGAAAATGTATGATAATAAGAAGAAAATGGTCACACCATTTTCGAAATCAATCCCTTCATAATCCATCACCATAAATGCAAAAGAAGTGATACAAAAAGAATCTCATGATGCATAGAACCATCATGAAGCCACATATACAAATAACTTCCTCCACAATTGCTAATTTGCAAATATGCAAATTAGCCCCTCCCATCACAAAAGACCGGCCGTGAAGGAACAAAGGAAAACTGGCCGAAACGGAATACAAACTGGCAACTCCAAAAACCGATCCCGTAATAAATTACAGGAAACCCCCACGACTGTATATACATACCCGCATTTGTATTCCCACTGAATATAAATGCAATGAGACAAAATCTACACTGTACAATACTAGGATCCGGCTTAAACCAAAGCCCGCTAGTATTATCCGTCTGATCATGATTCGTGCAATACCGCACATATCTGATCGAACCCTGCCATATCTCCATACGGCCTCTACAGCGTTTCTCCCGAAACTTAAGAAAACGGTCTGTCGGAGACTATAAAGACTCGTTAATACTTTGGCTGTGGATTTAACCACTAGCACGTCAGAGGTATTAGCCATACGTGACGGGCTACCAGTTATTGACCAAAAGGGACGTCGATGAGCGAACTCATCCTGACACCCTACTGAGCCTGTCAGTGATAATATCCGTACAGTCCGGTCCGTTCGTCTATGAGCATCGCATGGCGGGCCTAGGGGGTTGGTAAAAGTCAGACCCCCAAAAGTGGTACAAGTCATGTCGGAGTGTAGCCCAGAACACCCTGAGATATAACTGGAATACCTACCAGTAAATCTCCTGCCTTGGCCAAGGACATCGTGTAATGGCTCTCCTAGACACAACGCGACCTCACCCCCAATACCGGGAGAGACGAACCCCTGCAGATTCGCTCACTGCCTCCATATGGCTCGGGACTGTACCCAACTAAAACCTGTTTGCACAACTCCTTTGAGCGTGGTAGGGTAGTAATCAAAGTACAGTGGGAACTCACATGAGACAAATGACGATCTCAGGTCGATGAACTAACCTGTACACATGTTACCAGGGAACTGCTATCTGACGTCAGGTATAGGACCAACTAGCATGTTCCCGGCGAGTCCTGTCCGGTGTACTCATAACCCAATGAGCACCTGTATACATCTTAGGTGAACCAACTGACACCAGTGGCTTGTGAGACCGACCACCGCCCCTCGTTTGGGTCTCGACTGTATACACTAGTCTACTCTGGAGTATCGATGCCCTGTCTCGAAACTCCCTCGACTAGGGACCTTTTAAGGATGTGCTTATAGACCCCAGCTCCCACGTATATGATCGCCCTCATACTGCTGGCAGTCAAGCAAGAATCCTTGGGGCTCTATCAACGTGCAATAGTGACTTGTAAGGTCACCTAAAGCAGTACACGATGATAAAGATAAACCAGATAGCATACTATCATCTTGAGTAAGACTGTCCTACCGGTATAGGTCCTCCCTCAATCATTGCAATCATGTGCATGTGATCCAATAATTGACTCTGAGGGCACTATCTCCAACAATCTCCCACTTGCACTCAAGGCTAATTATTGCGATGTCGCATACTCACAGCCCGTGTGATACCGAATACCCAACTCCTCTACTAGTCAGTCTCACAAAGCTCGTTTGCGAAACTATTGCGTTCGAGGAATAGCATCAGTGAGTGGATTCGCTGTGATGTTTCTTTCTATGTCTCTCTTTATCTCAAGTTCGTGGAGAAACCCATCTCCCGAAATAAGCAATACCTGTCTTAGAATATGTTTGGATGTCTGATGGGACCTAGTTCATAAGTTAACTCCAAATCCAAACTTCTTAGACTGTATCGTCAAATGAACTTAATCAGTATCCTGTGCCATGCGTCCCTCAGTATCCGCCTGGACCACTTGTCCAAAATACTGCCCCTCTTCAGAGGGAGAACTATAACTCTGACAGTCACTCTGTCATCCAGGTCACCTTGAAAGCCTGGAATGATAACCGTCTCCTAAGAGAGGCTGCCGTTATCATTTTCCTAGAACATCAACTTATGTTCTAAAACTGCTTCCGATCGTTTCTCCAGGATTGGATTAATATCTACTTACTGCATCTCGTGCAAAAATAACATCTGGTGCGGTACTTGACATCTCATGATTGACTCAATTGCCTAAGCAAGTGATCTGCCAATCATGCACATCCCTCTCCCCTTTAGTCTGTAAGAGACCTTTAGAGAGGGTGACTCCATTACCTGCAGGTATACTACCATGCCAGGAGTCGTCCATTCTAAAACACCTTTAGAATGCCGTCTAAGTACCCAGATTGGGACACTTCCTAAATCTAGATCTAAAACCATAGATCTAGTAACCAGAATGCCTGATTTAATATCCAATTCCTATGTGGAGAAACCACTGTGTGACGACCAAAGTATAACCGACCGTAGTATAGGAATTTCACTTCCTACTCTGTGTATGTCATCCAAGTACCAGGACATCACACCCTACTACCTTCTTAACAGATCCATCCCCTATTCTGATGAAGTCAA
Organism: Agapanthus africanus; assembly: GCA_030015575.1. Lineage (NCBI taxonomy): Eukaryota > Viridiplantae > Streptophyta > Magnoliopsida > Asparagales > Amaryllidaceae > Agapanthus > Agapanthus africanus. The sequence goes on from CM057339.1 coordinate 491,784,246, forward strand.
ACCTATGACTGCCATATCAGAAATAGATGATCTATCTCCGCTGTATCTGCTTTAGTCTATAAATAGACATAAGCCACTTGTCCACTAATGCTTCCGCTGCTCCCACTGACCACGACAACCCTCTGGCAGAGTCATTTACACGTGCACTTCTAAAGCTAGTTTAGAACGACGCTATACTCATCCTCCTGCCGGGTCTCACAGTCTGGAACAACAGCAATGGCAAGTCTGGGTAAAGAAGAACCTCCCTGCCACCGTCCTTGAGCATACCAAAGTACCTCTCGAGCGCCTGAGGTTACCCACCATGTCTGCGGAGTGGCTAATGGAATGTCAAACCAAATTGAATCTTTAGTTTCTTATTAAACTTTCAGTAATCGTCTGCGGTTCCGGAATCACTTCCAGTTCTACCATACTCCCACTACTGTTTTCTGAAAAAATCCATTTTTATTAAAACTGTGGCGAGTCAAGAACAATATCACTATTGATCTTCCTGATGGTAGAAAATCAACCCTCGTCATAGCCTGGGTCAACCCACAAACAACCATTACAGAAACGTGCATTGAGTTATCCAGAGTCTGGTTTTAAGCATAAGCCGAACAACTCCCCGTACCTTAACATCGTTAAGATATGAACTGTTCTATATCCAATATAGAAACCGAGGCATTGATTTAATTGAACCAGATTCAAATCATGCAGCTATCTCCAGTGCATGTCAACTAAATGGAAGGAGGCCGATCAGCATTACTCAACTTAGGAATACTTCCAATTATGAGTAACCTGAAAGAGAAGCAAGTTCTCTTAATCATTACTATCAACTGAATACCATACACAAGTATCTACATCTTCGATCACCTTGAAGAATCCCGATACTTGCAACATCTGGTTCTCTACTTTATTCATATACCTATAACTTCTCAAAACTTGGACCTTGTGTTTCTACGAAACACTTGTATAAACTAGAGAAGTCATAAGTAAACCGAATATAGTACGAGGACCAACCCCTCTGTCCTAATGGACACTGGACAATATACAATACTCTGTATAAGTCCCCTGAGCCTAGTGACTCATTCACTGTGTGTCGTAGGTTGAAAACTGTACTTATGGTTAAGAAGAATTACACCGCTGTTCAATGCTCCTTACCTAACTATCCACTGATATAGGTAAATGTCATAGACATAATTTCAAAAAGGTATATCTCACTCTATAAAAATAGACGTACAGATATATCAATTTGAAATTGGTGCATAACAACGGATATTCAAAACTAAATATTTGTCGTCCGGCAAACAACCCAGGTGACTTCCTCAAATATCAACAATTACAATGAATCCCTATATAATGAGGATGATCACCTAATTCCCAATAACTTACTCCCACTCATCATCTGTAAAACCATACAGATGTGAAAATCAAACCTGGTAAATACATACCCTGGAGCAAGTGCCTAATTGGGAAATCAGTTTTCTTTTAACAGTACACAGTGAAACTGAAACATTGAAATGTTTCGATGGGGTATCCCGGTATTCCTAGTAATGCCTCTTCCATTATCCAGATTCACAACTGTGACCGTATAATTCTTTGCCATCTCTCCAAATCGCTTTATATGTCTTTAGTCATTACCTTCTGTACACCCTCTTAGGCTAAATGGTTTTCTTCCTACCCTACCGTTCGACACCAGCCTATGGTTTGGAAGAAGACTATCCAATAAGCATAATGGGTGTACTATTCTAATCCTAGGAGCACTCGCAATGCGAGAGAAGGTGAAGATAAAAGACAACCGAATAATCCTTATTCCTATTTCTCCCGAACCAGAATCCATCCCCGAACTGGAACAAGTTCCTTTCGAGTTCGTATATAACCATACGATGGAGTATCCAAATAACTGTGGATCTTCGTAGTGATACGGAGTGTCCTGGAGAAATACAAAGGTGAAGTGGGAGTGGTAATGAAATACTTGATTTGGTCGTGAATAGCAGTCGCAATTTACTTTTCCCTCTTACTAATCCCTTGATATGTCTTTACTTAATACCTTCTGTACACCATCGTTATGCTAATTGGTTTTCTTCATTCACCACCGTTCGGCACCAGCCTAAGGTTTGGAAGAAGACTATCCAATTTGCGTAATAGGTGTACTATCTCCTAAACCAAGGAGTACTCGCAACCTGAGAGAAGGTAAAAGGAAAAGACAACTGAATAGTCCAATTCGTTTTCTCCAGAACCGGAAACCATCCTCGAATAAATTCCTTCGAGTTCGTATATAACCATACGATGGTTTTATCCAATGGAAGTGGACGTTCGTAGTAATACGGGGTGTTCTGGAGAAAAGGGTAAAAGTAGGAGTGGCAATGAGGTATGCAACTCTGACAATCCAAAAGCCAGTGTTTAAGAAGGTTCGGTTAATTTTGGTCACTGAGTCATAGTCAAGGGTCGGGTCATGGTCGCTGCCAAAAAGAGAGAGAAAAGAAACACTCAGCGTGCACTCTAACCTAGATCAAAATGGTTATCACTTTATCTAATCAGGAAACCTCCCACTGTAACCTCAAATTCTTCTCCAAACCCGAAAGAAGAATTAGTCGGGATCACCCGAGGAGTAAATCAACTCATCAGTGGGAATCGGGATCCAACTATCATTGCATGATAACGTGACGGAATCCGCTCACGTTATCACACTCCAGAAGGTTTGCGCATATCTGGCAAGTTTCAGTTTCTTTAGAAACTCCCGATGTGATTTTTTACCCCATGTTCTTATGACCTTGGCGTGAGGTCAAAATGTCATAAGTCACATGTCAAGTTCTACCCATCATTATCTAGGTTAATTTGAACCCATCCATACATACCCTTGACGTAGGCCAAAATAGTAGTACGACTGTCCCAAACCAACGCATTCTATCTATGCAACAAATAAATATCCGGCAGCTACCAATCACTATGCCTTGGCGTGAGGTCAAAATACATAGCTTGAATACTACCGAATATTTAACTGAAATGATGGAGGGCTACGAATGGTTTCTGGCGAAAACCTTTAACGTAATGAACTTGATATCGTTGAAGGAACCGGATAGCTTTTTATAAAAATATAGTGGCGAAAACCTTTGCTAAAGAGGTCACTCCCGGTGAAGGGATCTCGGCTCTTTCCCCGTAGAATGAGGTGCAGGATATTCCAACTGAATACCACGATGCAAAGCAAAAGTAAACGACTATAGTGAAGTTATTGCCCTGACGCAAACTTCTGTCCAAGGGGTCACTCCCGGTGAAGGGATCTCGGCCCTTGCCTCGTCGACTGAGGTGCTGGATATTCATAACCGAATACCACTGTGCAAAACAAAAGAGAACGCCCTTGCAATAACAGCTTTTTGAAAAGTGTTCCAACAACATCAGAATAGGTTTGTTTAGCTTGCATTGATCCGAATCAACGCAGTCCCATCAATTGATCACACCAATAAATAACGAAAATAATGATGTACGTATATGCCATCCGCATTCGCCACTGGGTCCCGTCATCACCCATTAGGTTACTTAACTAACGACAGAGCGGGGACTGGACTACGCGGATGCAAAACATATACAACATCTACTAGTATATATATCAATATATAATATTCGCTCAAGGCGTGAAAAAAAAATGCAACATCACAAAAATGTAAAAAGCATCACAGAACAATACAGATATCTGGGATCCCCGGGTTTCATAGAGCCGCTACTGAAACCCGACGTTCCCCTGGTCGTGTGGATAGCCTGTGCAATGAAATCCTAGACCCCTACGGGCGCGGCAAGTTACCCGCCAAAACCTAAAGCGAGGCAGCCCCCTTCAGCAACGTGAATGGACCATCCAGCACTTCATGGAATCCGGTAACTTGGGCACCCCTCCCTGGGTCAACCTGTACCCCCTACGAGTGCGGCGAATAGCCCGCCAATTCCAGAGTGAAGCTCCCTCCGTCTCAAAGCCATGAGATGCGGGCTCGTTGCCCTCTAGAACCCGACTATCCGTGCACCCCTCCGCGGGGTAATCCTATTACAGAAAGTAATATATACATACAACGGGTACATCGACCTCAGCCCGGTCGTGCCCCAAAAGAATAATATACAAACATGCAGTAACGGCAGTCCACATGTCGGACGCTCGCCCCGCAATATCAAATGTACATAAACAACCAAACTGTACTACCATTGCATCTAGGCTATCCACCACGACAAATCCGCAACATCACAGCACAACACAGAACATCAACGTGAATGTCACGTTCGCAAATCCGTCTAAAAGGGTTATAGCAGATAGACGGGATTTACCGATCAAGTGACATTCACGGTCGCAGATATAATGTAAATACTGTGAACTAACATGTTTAAACTTTTCGATCGATCAAATTTACCCAAGTGGGCCCCAAGCACAACTGTTGCACTCAAAGAAAATCTGGGCCCAAAAAGAATATTCCAAAACCCCATTTCATAGTGTAAGACCCACTGAAAAAAATTGGTGCAACAAGGACTCATTATGGCCGCGGAACCGCGGCCAAGGCATGGGTTTGGCCGCGGTTTCGCGGTGGAACAGTGAATTCATGCCACCAAATTTTTGCAGATGTCTTAGAAAACCCTGCACGTATTTCTGCAATGTACCAAATATTTTTTAGAGCAGAAAACAAAATCGACAGAAAGTGCACATTTGAAATCGGGTTTTCGGAAAATCCGTTCGATGGAACTTGTAAACATATTAGAGCAAGCTATACTAGGTTAACGGCGTGGCTCTGATGCCAGTGTAAGTGCACGGCGGCGTCCCTGCCGTCAATCCGACGCCGGAATGCGGAAACGAATCTTTTCTAAAACCTAGAAACCGGCACCACCGCGCACTAAAATCCCGGATCGGGCCATTAACCTAATCCTAGCAAACTAGAGAAAGGAAAGAGAGCTATACCGAGCGATCCGTGTCCTTCGGTCTTCGGCCTCCACTCCGATCTCCTCGCGGAATCTCAGGTCTTCAGCTCCTCGTCGGAACGGGCACCACATCGCCGGGTTCTTTTACGGGCTCCCACCTCTGGACCGAGGCAACTCGGGCACGAAGTTGGCGAGTCGACGTGCCCAAGGATGCTGTAGATGAAGTGTAGAAACCATTGTCTCAATGGGGTATGAAGTTGCCTTGATAGTGTGGAGGAAAGAACAAAGGAAATGAGCTTAGGAATTTTGGTGCAAGCAAATGAGATGAATGATTTTCCCTCACCAAAAATTAACCCCCTCTCCTCACTAGAAGTGGCCGGCCCTATCTATGGTGGAGGAAAAAAAAGAATCTCTTTTTCAAGAGAAGAAAATGTATGATAATAAGAAGAAAATGGTCACACCATTTTCCAAATCAATCCCTTCATAATCCATCACCATAAATGCAAAAGAAGTGATACAAAAAGAATCTCATGATGCATAGAACCATCATGAAGCCACATATACAAATAACTCCCTCCACAATTGCTAATTTGCAAATATGCAAATTAGCCCCTCCCATCACAAAAGTCCGGCCGTGAAGGAACAAAGGAAAACTGGCCGAAACGGAATACAAACTAGCAACTCCAAAAACCAATCCCGTAATAAATTACAGGAAAACCCCACGACTATATATACATACCCGCATTTGTATTCCCACTGAATACAAATGCAATGAGACAAAATCTACACTGTACAATACTAGGATCCGGCTTAAACCAAAGCCCGCTAGTATTATCCGTCCGATCATGATTCGTGCAATACCGCACGTATCTGATCGAACCTTGCCATATCTCCATACGGCCTCTACAGCGTTTCGCCCGAAACTTGAGAAAACGGTCTGTGGGGGACTCTAAAGGCTCGTTAATACTTTGGCTGTGGATTTAACCACTAGCACGTCAGAGGTATTAGCCATAAGTGACGGGCTACCAGCTATTGACCAAAAGGGACGTCGATGAGCGAACTCATCCTGACACCCTACTGAGCCTGTCAGTGACAATATCCGTACAGTCCGGTCCGTTCGTCTATGAGCATCGCATGGCGGGCCTAGGGGGTTGGTAAAAGTCAGACCCCCAAAAGCGGTACAAGTCTTGTCGGAGTGTAGCCCAGAACACCCTGAGATATTACTGGAATACCTACCAGTAAATCTCCTGCCTTGGCCAAGGACTTCGTGTAATGGCTCTCCTAGACACAGCGCGACCTCACCCCCAATACCGGGAGAGACGAACCCCTGCAGATCCGCTCACTGCCTCCATGTGGCTCGGGACTGTACCCAACTAAAACCTGTTTGCACAACTCCTTTGAGCGTGGTAGGGTAGTAATCAAAGTACAGTGGGAACTCACACGAGACAAATGACGATCTCAGGTCGATGAACTAACCTGTACACATGTCACCAGGGAACTGCTATCTGACGTCAGGTATAAGACCAACTAGCATGTTCCCGGCGAGTCCTGTCCGGTGTACTCATAACCCAATGAGCACCTGTATACATCTTAGGTGAACCAACTGACACCAGTGGCTTGTGAGACCGGCCACCTCCCCTCGTCGGGGTCTGGACTGTATACACTAGTCTACTCTGGAGTATCGATGCCCTGTCTCGAAACTCCCTCGACTAGGGACCTTTTAAGGATGTGCTTATAGACCCCAGCTCCCACGTATATGATCGCCCTCATACTGCTGGCAGTCAAGCAAGAATCCTAGGGGCTCTATCAACGTGCAATAGTGACTTGTAAGGTCACCTAAAGCAGTACACGATGATAAACATAAACCAGATAGCATACTATCATCTTGAGTAAGACTGTCCTACCGGTATAGGTCCTTCCTCAATCATTGCAATCACGTGCCTGTGATCCAATAATTGACTCTGAGGGCACAAACTCCAACAAGCTGGACATAATGGCTACCCAGGTATTGAGCGATATGAAGATCAACAAGCAAGCTTGTACATACTCTCCATGAAGCCTATCAGTAACACTACCGTACAGTCCGGTCTTTTCGTCTGATATGTCGCATATTATGTCTAGGGGTGGTAAACGTCAGACCCCAGTAACGTGATAAGTCATGCCGATGTCTAGCCTATAACGATTCGAGAAACTACTGATAACTCTTATCAGTAAATCTCAGCAGCAGCCCTGGCCAGAGACTTCCAGTTATAGTCAATCGAGCATTGCGCAACATCAATACCCAATACCGGGAGAGACGAAACCCCTCCTATCGCTTATTGCCTCCATGTGACTCGGGACTGTACCCAAAATCCATCTATTTGCACGACTCCTCTTGAGCGTGGTAGGGAGGAAATCAAAGCACAGTGGGAGCCACACAAGACTCTGTGACAATCTCGGGTCTACAGACTAACCGTACCAGTGTCACCAGAGGACTGCTATCTGACGATAGGTATACTACCAACTAGGAGTCCTCGGCGAGTCCGTTCGGTGTACCCATTCTCTAATGAGCCCCTGTGTACAATCTTTGATGTCACACACCAATGGCTGTGGGATCAACCATCGCCCTATAAGGGACAAGAAACGTACACTTAGTCTACTCTGGAATATCGATGCCCTGCCTCGATATCCCCTCGACTAGGAACAGTTAAAGGATGTACTTTTGGACCACCCTGGCCCCACTAGTATGATCTCATCATAATCCTGGTAGTCAAGTACATATCCTAAGGGCTTTATCAACATGTAAGAGATAGACAATATAATAATACCAGTCTACATATTAAGATAAAAGTAACCAGATAGCATACTATCATGTCGAGCAAGAAAGTCCTTTATATATATGTCCAAGCATCCACTATATCAACAATAATGGACTCTAGGGCATACATATTCCTAACAATTGGTAGATGATGATATAAGTTATTATTAATTTACATAAACTTCCTTTATTTGTTTCATATATATATGATTTAATTATCTAATGATTATTCTTATTATTTCAGAACAATCATATCCAGGCTTATGTTGATGTTGACTATTGCGAGAAACTTAAGAATTTTCATCACGAGAGTCAAATTTATATTAATCAAATTTCAAGGTTACTCCTGCGACGGGTGATTTTAGAGCTATGAATTCCCGATATGGTATATTTTTCTATAGCTATATCTCAGTTAAGGAGGTGCTAAGTGATGATATAATGATCCCTAAACATAAATTTAAGTTTATGGAAATAAGTGACTTAAGTTCGACAGTTAAGCAGAAGAATTACATGACAGGTATCTTACTATACAATCTTCATTTCTATTTTAAACAAATGTTTAATAATATCTAAATATTTGAACAATATAAAATTCGGTGTTGCAGACATAATTGTCACTATAGAGGATGCGCATAATTTAAAATGGATGAGCATAAAAAATGATCACACTGCAATGATAACCTTTTGCATAAGTGATGGCAGGTACATATCAATTTAACTTATAAGCGTGGAATTGCATTTTCTTTAATTTGCTATTTTGAGTATATCAACTCACTTATATTTCTTTAAAATATTTTACAAAGACAATATTGCGAGCAAGTCACATTTTGGGGTGAATTGGCCGAGGCACTGAACAAAGTCTTAGAAGAAGAGAATGACAAACCGCGCATTATTATTTTAACAAGTAATAAGGTGACAACTTGGAGAGGTAAATAGTTATAAAATAGCGAATATTAATCTATTATAATCCTTATTAAAATTTTTGGTCTAAATCATTTATATAATGCAGAATAAATCCAGATTGGCACATATCCTGGTACTAAGTCTTACATTAATCTGGTTCATGATGACATTACTGCAGTAAGGGAGAGGTAAAGTGATGAGTAATATTTAAGTCAACATTCCTTCAATATCAGATATTTTTATAATAAAATTATTTAATCATTTTGTTTTTATTGAATGGTTTATAGGATTGATCAAGTTAATCCTGATAATTTTGAAGATGGTAATGGTCATGAACAACCCAAGTTCCATAAGGTCAAGCCTAAACTTGAACCAAGGTTAAATCTAATGCTCTGATGCCAATTTTATCACGACCCGAAAAAATTTAGCACTGACCGGCACGAGAATCACGCAACGTCTAAAGGCGTAACGTAATTCAAGTAAGCCGAAACCCAGAAATTTAAACCTTTTTGCAGAAAATAGTGGAGGTGCAGTTTTGAAATAAAGGTATAATGAAATCAAGTTTTTCTTTAAATGCATAAATAATGATATATGAAAATGCAAGTGAATTATATACTAGTTGAAAACATTTTTCGTCCTTTAAAAATTTGGGCAGTACCTCCCTTGTATATTTTGATCCAAAAACCACATACATCCAAATAAAAGGCATCCCCAAGCGGGAACTTGCTCTTCGCCAATTGGCAGGATCACAACCTCGCAATAAACATATAAATTTACGACGCACTACAGTGAAGATCAAACATAGAAAGGACAATAAATAAAGCAAGACATCAACAACTCAAAGAGGCAAATATACACCTATCGCTCCAAGTCTCGCAAACACAAGTCTATCTAAGTCTACCAATATACAAAATCTAGTTTCTGATTTAATAGAGTTTATCTAGATACAATAGAATATAAAGGGTACAAGAGTGGTCACGATCCAACGTGTGTCCCACCTACCAAAGCAAAACACCCTGAAGAAACTGTGTGCCAGCAATACCACTACTGATCCAAGCGGTCGAACCTACAAGAAAACTATGGCACAACAGGGGTGAGTTGCCAACTCGTGAGTAGAAAATATCAGCAGGTAGAAATCGAATAAATAGTGATTCCTAGGTCATACTGTATCATGAAGGTAATACTATGATATCTAGGGTGACCATGTATGCATATATGTCAACAATAGAGTCAATGCCAATGACATGTAAAAACAAACATCTGAAATCATATGCCTGTATGCATGTGGATATCATCCACGTGTGTCCATCAACGACACATCAACATCATGGAAACCGAGTGTTCAACATCAACACTCAAAAACTCATGAAACACATGTCCAGTATCGACACGTAAATCCTTATATTTTCAGGTGCCGCATCCTCAGATCGGCCCTCATATCCATCTCACGACTCCGGTCGGTATCCTTTGGATAACCGCCAGGTCCAAACTATCACCGGTAGGTAGTGCTCCCCCTACCAGGCTCATCGTCATCCTCACAAATTTCTCGCCCCGGGGTGCCTTACTGGGTCCACCATTTACCCGCAGACGGCTCATCCAACTTCTCGAATCGGGTACGCTCATAGCTCAGAACCGAGAAAACTCATGGTGGACATGAAATATCATATCAAGAGAAACCGCTTTTTTTAAAACAATACACAATTTCCTTTGAAATATAACCACGGTTATCAAATCCAGAGATCTCATGAAACAACATCTCAATGCATGTAACCATAAAGTACGATGTATGAAAACATAGAACAGTAATATGAGCATGTCAAGTATATCACGCAAGCATGTCCTCTGATAGTGCTGAACAATGAATGTACTTTACAGTTAAGAATAATATCTTGATATAGCAATCCTACTGTGTAAGTGGCATAGCAATTACCGATGATGAATGCGTGAGCCGGCAAATCTGTGTAAGTGTAATATGCGCATCATTAGTAATAGTGCAGGTGTACTAGCAGACGATATCATAAAGCGGTAAATACCGGAAACATAGCACGTAAGTCACGAGGGATAAGCCAATATAAACATAAACGATAATAAGGTATTTAACTACACGTGAACCATATGGCCAGTTTAAAAGATACGAATCATAGTTTTGAAAGTGGGGGCTACGATGTTTTTGAGGAAAAGACACCATTTGAAAATCTGTAGCGTCCCTTGAGGTTTCCATTTAAAGTGCATACGATTCGTCGGTTTTCGATATAAGTATGGTTCAGGTGAAATCTTTACGTTGGCGATCCAGCCTCATAACATCCGATATGGCAATATCCTCGATCATCATCCTCAAATCACGAGCAAGGATCAATCATCTAGTATATCTCATCGTGTACGGTAATCCATCGTACAGTGGCAACAAATTAGATTAAGGATCTATCGTCCTATTCATCGATAAGGGTACGGATCTAGGGTCTCATACCGCATATCATCTTTTAAACTCATATATACATTCATATATATGTCTCATGTCATATCCTTATCGATCTCATATCATATCATTAACAATCTCATTTCATATCTAGGTAAATGTATATAAGTATTCACATCGCCTCACATCCTCATATCAAGCATATCCGCTCATATCCTCTTATATCATCATATTGACATCTCAATTCACGCCATCTTATATTCTCATATCATATCATACTCATTCTTTTGATCATATCTGTAAGTTTCTAGCATAGGTTTCTCCGACTATATTCTATATATCGGTTTCCATTATGATTGCGAGGGTGCTATACGCCATCTACCCGACTTCCTCCATAGATATAAATCTATTCACCTGCTAATCTCCTTGCTTAGTCGAAGTCGATGTACTTCTTGATCTGCTTCGTCGTCTCGGAAGTCCACGCGAAGGTACCTACAATCAATACACATCGTAATGCTATTAAAACCAAGTCCGAAAACCGATACGGCACATGAAGTGCTCATAGGTTAGAACCTATAGCCTACGCATGCAAGAACAATCAAATAACCTTTGTCGTTGGCGTACAAACGTCTGACGACAAAATCCAAACTCAAATACCAAAACCAAGTTATAGAAATCGGAAACCCGAAATCAACAACATAGAAAACCACTCCAAGATTCAACCCTAGGTCAAATTAAGACATTTTGCATATAGGGTAGGTCTAAATATCACATAAGGGAACCATAAACCAAAAATCAATGAGATCCACCGCAATGTGGCCGCAAATTGCGGCCACAAGCAATAAATCTGCGGCCAGGACTAGGGTATTGTTAGTGATATATGCCTTAGAGGTCATTATTGTATCATACTGGATTGTATATTACATATTGGATGCTTGGAATATTTCACAGTTATAATAACAGTCTTGCTCGATATGGTAGTATGCTACCTGGTTTGATTCTACCTCAATATGTGCATGTGTTTCTTTTAGAATATCGCTTATACATATTGGTAGAGCCCTTAGGATATTTGCTTGACTACCAGCGTTGTGATGGCAGTCATACTCGTGGGGGCTGGGTAGTTTATAAGCACATCCTTATACAGGTCCCTATTAATTGGATTATCGAGACGGGGCATCGATACACTGGAGTAGACTAGTGTGTACGCTTCTCATCCCAGCATGGGATATGGTCTTTCCCACGGCCAGTAGTACGACGTACTGGAGAAGGTATACAGGTGCTCATTGGGTTGTGAGTTACACTGGACAGGACTCGACGGGAACTGCTTGTTGGTATTATACCTATCGTCAGATAGCAGTTCCCAGGTGGCATGAGTATAGCTTAGTCCGTTGACTTGCCATCGCTACTTCGTCTCGAGTGTGTTCTCACTCCACTTTGATTACTACCCTACCACTCTCAAAGGGGTCGTGCAAACAGGTAGTAATTGGGTGTAATCCCGAAGCACTTGGAGACAGTAGCGATCAGATAGGATTCGTCTTTCCCGGTATTGGGGGTTGATATCGCGCAGTGTTCGGAAAGCCATTACACAAAGTCCCTGGCCAGGGCAGTCGAGAAATACCGGTAAGGTACTCCAGTAGTGTCACGACCCGAAAGTACGGAACATGACCGGCACTTAAACTACGAACGTCTCGAGACATACGTAATCTAAGTAAACCGAAAACCCAGAAATCCAAACCAAGAAAAGTAGTAGAGAGTAGGAAAAACCAATTTAAATCAAGTAGTTTTAATAGCATAAGCCGAATTATGCGGGTTTCTAAAAACATCAAAAATTTACTGAAAATTTCGGCAGAGTCTCCTTTGTAAATACTGGCTCCCAAACGGGATACAACATGAATAGTATACGAAATCAATAAAAGGCATCCCCAAGCGGGAGCAAGCTCTTCGTCAATCGACGGTCACAACCACACAAGCAATATAATATACAACGCCAACGGCGAGGATCAAAAACTCAAAAGGGAACTCAAACCACCAGAAATATAACGAGCGACTCTAAGGTCGAAAGAATAAACAACACTGGTCTCTATCTCAATAGATACATGTTTGGTTGATGGAATTTACTAGATACAACGGAATAATATTATACAAGGTAATATGATGGGTACGATACAAGAAAAACCCACCTACTAGCAAGTCACCCGAATGAAACTGAGCCCGTAAAGCCGTAATGAAACCTGTACGGCAAACCTGCAAGAAACTGGGGCACAACGGGGGTGAGTTGCCAACTCGTGAATAGAAAAATATCTACGCACAGAAATCGCATAAATAACGCAATCCTAGGTCAATGATCATAATATGTCCTCAAATATATGTATAACAGGCAGCCTATGACAATGTCTAGGGTAATATCTTACCCGAGTGTAATCACATGCCTGTGTCAGTGCCTCAGGTAGCAATATATCATATGAATGAGGTATGAATGCATGAAACAGAATACATGTAAATGAAGAAACTGTTTTCATAAATTAGTGAGATTTCCTTCGTATTTTTAAACTGAGGTATCATAATGAAATCAGTATCAACAGTGTCTAGTATCGACACAAAACATAAATCTCACTGTCTCGAAATATCAATGTCTCAATCTCAATATCTAGGGCGCCGTCAGTCCAGACCGGCCCCTACCATCCATCTCAAGACCACGACGGTATCCTCCGGATATCCGACGCGTCGGGTAATATCACCGGTAGGTAGTGCTCCCCAGCCAGGCTCAACGTCAACACCACATTCCTCTTGCCCCGGGGTACCATACCGGGCCCACCATGTACCCGTGACGGTTCCTCCACTTCTCGACACGGATCTCCAAAACCACAGCAAACTCATGGTGGACGACACTTTACATCACTAGAAAACCGCAACATTTTATATTTTAAAAGATCATAAGTTGTAAATTTTGCGGCTTTCCCCGAAATCCAGAAATATCATAAATCTCAAGAAATCATCACAAGTGCATATGTCAATGATAATGAACTAGGCATGAACAACTGAATAACAGTATGCATGAAGTGGTAGGTAATAACTACAATGTCTAATATGACATATAAGGGAAGTACACTAATATCATGTCAACACTACTAGCTAACAATCTAAGTCAAGCAATTATATTCTCTAAAGTGTACGTGACATGGCAATTACCGATGAAGATGTGTGTGAGCCGGCAGGTAGGTGTACGTGGTACATATGCATCATCGGTAATGGTGCTGGTGTCCTAACAACATGATATCAATAATGGAATATGCAGCAAAATAAATATGCGAGGCAGAGCGAACAACAATAATGTGCGGGAGCTGAATACTAGACACAACGATAACTAATCTGCAATAATCTAATATAAGTCCTACAAATGGTGCCTTTTGAAATAACACGAATCATGGGGCTTTGAAAATAGGGGCTACGGTGTTTTTATGAAAAGATACGTCGTTTTTGAAATATCCGTAGATTCCCTTGAGCTGTCTTTAAAAATGCCCACGATTCGTTAGTTTTTGAAATAGGTAAGAAGTCTAATCTAATCTAACAACTACACTAGACTATACGGCTGAACTAACAAGCTGAACTACAGGTAAGGAAACCGCCTATCATCTGAGTCGATACATATACATACCTGTATATGTATAGTCGGTGATCCCGCCTCAATAATATCATATCCGATACCATATCTATAATCAGGCGTCCCAAGTCAAGAGTGCGGATCAATCATCAATATAGCTCGTACGTAAATCCGTCGTACGGCATCCCAATCTGGGTACGGTTCAATATCACATTCATCATACTATTCACCTGGTATCCTCTTTATCAAATATCATGATCGGGGTACTGATCTACGTCTAGTACCATACTGATACCGCCTACGTATGCATGGACGTGTGTGAAACACTACGTCAAGGACCCGCTACAACGTCATGTCGTATCTAAGATACGAACCCTGCTATATCACCGATCTCACGGCCTCAAATCAAATCTCATCGACTCAGCTCAATCCCAAGTATCATCCTCAATCCGTATGTGAACACATAGTCCCATATCCATGTGAACACATAACTATAAAGAATCCCATGAGCACATATCAATAGGGATGTATGCAAGTATGTATGTGTGTATGTGTGTGTGTAACACTACCCTAGGATTCGCAACACTAAAGTAATCCAACACACCAATATCCATCCTAAGCATCGTTATTAATCCCAAATAACATATAATAATTGTTGGTGTGTATACGCATCCGTATACACCACCACGGACTGCGGGGGTGCTATACGCCATCCACCCGACTTCTCCCCGTAGATATAAATCTACTCACCTGGTCCTCGCTAGCCGGTGCCGACGTCGCCACGCGCTTGCTTGTCGTCTCGAAGTCCACATGGGGGTACCTACATATCATAACGTACCATATCGCATTAAAACTAAATTCGAAACCGAAACGGCATACGAAAATCAAATCGGCACGCGTATCACGCATAGGTCCAAACCTATCGCCCACGCATGCAGGAATAGTCAAACCAACCCTCGATGTCGATGTACGAACGTCAAACCATCGAGAAAATCCAATCACACTCATTTGTACATTCACGAACACTAATTTTAATATAAACTAGGTTAAACTCACAAAAACGCCAATTTCACTTAAAAAGTCATTTTTCCGAAAATCTAGCAAGCACAATTCGCCGTTTTTGTACAAAACACGATGTTTAAACAAATTTAGCGACCACAATATCCACTAAATATCATAACTAAGTCATATAAACCATTTCTATAATTTATTCTCATAAATTTGCCTCATTTCCAAAATCCTAGTTTGCAAAAATATAAATTTTTAACACCTTTTATAGCAAAATTCACAATTCATCAATTAAGCTTGGTTTTGCATGATCTAAATTGCTAAACAACAAATTAAAATGTTAATAAAGTCATCAAAACCTAAATTAGATTTTAAATCACCCATTTGGAACCAAAAGCTAAAAACTAGTTTGCTTAAATAAAGCTAAATTGGATATTTTAATGTTACAATTAGCACTAAGCAACAAGATTACATTTTGCATGCCCTAAGATACAAAATACATCACATAACCATGCACAATTGATCACCATTCAACTCCAAAACAAAACCCCACTTCAATTTCATAAACTCTAATCTTGAATTTGGACTCTAAATTTAAAATCTAAACTAAACCTTTCATTAACATAATTTGAAGTAATAACAAACAACTCAAAAAAAGAACAAGATTTATACCTCATAATCATCTTGAGATCAACATGAAACTTGTCTCCAAAATGCAAACTTTTCACCAAGATCCATGCTAGATAGGCTAAGGAAAAATGGGTAGGGCTTGGATTTGGATCTTAGCTTTGATTTTTGATGGAAATGGGTGAATTTTTTGATGGAAAATGAGAGGAGAAGAGGGAGGGAGGGGCTGCTGTTGGGGGCTGAGAATTTCGGCCAGAAGTGGGTGAGGGGAGAGAGAGGGAGGTGAGGAAAATGCAAGGGAGGAAAGTCAAGGTCAAGGTAAGGTCAAAGTCTAACTACTTTATCTATTTTCTAATCTTTTCTTTTATTTCTTTTCATTTCTTTTTCCTTTGCAAACCAAGTGGGGAAAAAGTGAGGGCTGCTGAATTTGGCTAAGGGGAGGAGTAAGTGGGTGTGTGTGGGTGTGGGCACGGGTGTGGGGTGATGAAAAATGATAAATACAATACCCCAAACATCCATTTACGCTAAAAAAAAGCCTTTTTTTCTTCAATAATTTCTAAACCGTTTTGGCAAATGATTTCGTTCCAAAAACCACATGATAAATTTTTATTTAATGTTTTATGATACACAAAATTTGTTTCAACTCATTCCAATTTGTAATTTTCCCTAATTAAATGTATTAGTGACGGCTTAAAATAATATTTTTTTCAGAAAATTTGAATTTTCACCAGCGGCTCAATAAACACCAAATAATAGCAATTACATAGCTAGAATATGTATATTTAATTTTTATAATAAGATATTTGTATTTTGACTTTTTACAGAAAACCCCTTTATTTCACCGATTTTTTTCGAAATTTCACCGAAACGATTTTCAAAGCGTTACAAGTAGTTTCTCATGGTGTATTGGGCTCTTCTCCAGCACGACTTATCACGTTGTTTGGGGTCTGACGTTTACCATCCCCCTAGGCGGATATGCGAGATCTCAGATGAACAAACCAGACTGAACGAAGATTTTCACCGATAGGCTCAGTAGGATTTCGGGTGAGTTTGCTCATCGGTCTTCTTATTGACAGATACCTAGGTAGCCGTTACGTGCAGCTAGTACCGCTTACGGATTGTGGTTAAACCCGCTGCCGGCGTACTGTCGATTCTTTAGAGTCCCACACAGAGGGTTTCCCTGCTTCAGAAAATTGATGTAGACGTCGTATGGTTTTACAACTGGGTTTCGATCACATCCGTGTACTTGTACACGGATGCTGATCGGGCGGACGATACTAGTGGGCTTTGGTTTAAGCCGGATCCTAGTATTATATTATTGGATTGTTATCGTCTCTGTGTATCCGTATTTTTCGGAATACGGATACGGGTATGTAGATACGGTGAAAGGGGCATTCTTGTAATTTGTCAAGGCATGCTTCTAGAAGGTGCCACCTCATTATTTGTATTATCCATTTTCCAAATGGATTAATGAGGTGGAAATGGAGGAGATTTTGTGAGGCATGGTGTGAAGAATGGCTTAAGTATTATTATATTTGTTTGGACTTACTATTCAAGCATGGGTGGTATTTTCTTATTAAGAAATATTGCATGCTTAAATAATTAAGCAAATACTTAGCCATTCTCTACACTTAGTTTTCACTCGATGGTTCATTCTTCTCTCTTGAGATTTTCTTGAGTTGCTCTCCTTAAGCTATCTAGGTTTCCTCCATCTCCTTCTTCCTCTGACTAAACCCTAACCTTCACATGTGTTGTGAGACAAGGGTTTAGTAAGACAAACAATCCATTAGCATTCTCTACATCTCCTAGGCTAGTTGGTTTAGCGAACCATCTACCTTAGTTACCTCATTTAGAGGTTGAAGCTTGGAGCACATTCTCTCGCGGGGGATCATCTTTGACAAGAGAAGGCCGATGGAGCAAACCCGATTCGATCACCTAGGAGCCTTGGAAAGGAACACTGGAAAACCCGAAGGACTCGATCTTAGAGGTATAGCCATTCTACCAGAGTAGTTAAACTTTCAGATAGATTAGCTAATTAAGGGTTTAGTAAAGATCCTGGAGTTATAGCCAGTGTTGCGTAGTCAAAATCATCGTTTTTTGTAAATTCCGCCTCCCCGCGAACCACGGGATGCGCTACATTGGCTTACAGTGGTATCAGAGCCTACAAAACCTTAACCAGTTAGTTAGCAAAGTCTTTAGAAATTCGATCACGGAAAAATCCCAAAATTACATCCGAAATGCACGTTTTCTGTCGATTTTTAAATCTGGTCCAAAAATCTTTTCAGGGGCCTTAAAAATACGTGCAGGATTTTTGGAGACTACTAGAGAAATTTGGGTCCCTGAATCCCCAAGACCGCTACGGAAACGCGGCCAAACCCTGCGTTTGGTCGCCGTTCCGCGGCCGAGTCAAGGGTGACTCGGCCCGATTTTCTACAGTATGTCTATTATGGTGATTTATGATATTTGGAATATTTTGTTTCTGCCTAGGATCTTTTGTGTACAGTGTTATACTTGGGGTAGATTCAAATTTGGATAATCGATCGAAATTATAAGTACTTTGGCTAATTGTCTTTTCTATGTTTGATATATGTGTTCGTAAACTTTAGCTAATTGCTATATGTCGGTTAGTTTGGGGTTGCACATATCTGTGATGTTTGGTTTGTGTATATGAATTTTATTTGATCGTCGTGGATGAATAGCCGGGGGATGTGAGAAGAGTGTTTTCTTTTCTTTCATTCAATATAATTTGTAAAAGTGATGTAATATTATTTTGCGGGGCACATCCGGGTTGAGGTTGTATCCACCGTTGTATATTATTTATTTTTACTGTTTCTGCTCCTAGGATAGACCTAAGGTGGGGTGCACAAACTACCGGGTTCTTTGAAGTGGCGAGGGACTACTCATTTTACTGAGGGAGGCTGCTTCACTTCGGAAATTTGGCGGGTAGTTTGCCGCACCCGTAGGGGTCAGGGGTGGGGTTTGGCTATTCATCACGACCGTGGAATCTGTCTTTCGTTACAGGCTTAAACGAAATGCGGAATTCCTAGCATATCCAATATATTCATCTGTGATATGGAATGCCTATTATTGCGTGAGACGAATGCATATATATATATATATATTTATATATATAGTAGATGTTGCTTATGCACCCGTGCTAGTCCATCCCCCTCTCTGGCGTTAGTTAAGTAACCTAACGGTGTTAGACGGGGCCCAGTTGCGAATGCAGATGGCATAAGCATATGTTGTATTTTCGTTTCTTTTACTGCAATGATAGGTTGTAAATGATGGGACCGCAATAACAAAGATTAATGCAAGATAAAACAAACCAAAGCTTAATTGTTGAAACAATTTTAAAACCACTCGGTTCTCTTCAAAAAGCAATTTTAAATGCGGAGCCTGAACCACTCCTTTTAAAAAGCTATCATGGTTCCTTCGACTATATCAAGTTCACTACGTTCACGGTTTCGCCAAAACCATCCGTATCCCTCTGTCATTTCATATGAATATTCAGTAGTATTCAAGCAATGTATTTTGACCTTCGCCAAGGCATAGTGATTGGTAGCGGCTGGGTATTCATATGTAGCATATATAAGATGCGTTGGTTTGGGACAGTCGTACTACTATGTTGGCTTTCGTCAAGGGTATGTATGGATGAGTTCAAATTAACCTGGATAATGACGGGTAGAACTTGACATGTGACTTATGATATGTTGTCTTTCGTCAAGGTCATAAGATCATGGGGCAAAAATCCACATCGGAAGTTTCTAAGGTACTGAAACTTGCTAGTGTTGCATACCATTTGGAGTGTGATAATCATGGTAGGCTTCCTTCTTGGTTATCACACAATGATATTTGGATCCTGATCCTACTGTGAGTATGCGCTACTCTTCAGGAGATTTTTTCACTAAACGATCAATGCTATAAACCAAGTAGGTGTCTAGAACGGTGTTAGCAGGGCTACGCCTCCAGGAAAAAGAGATTATGTAATTAAGGAACTTCGCGAAAGCGTTGGAAAACCTCCCTCGAAATACCAACTCCAGCCCGGCTAAAAGGTTAAGCAAGAATTGTAAAAGTGAGATTAATGCTGACTAATTCTTCTTTTATGGATTGAGGAAGGATTCGAGGAAACAATGGGAGCCATCCTATTTAGATAAACTAATAACCAATCTAAACTTGCAAGTGCATCATGCTAAGTGTTTCTTCTCTCTCTCGTAATTGAAGCGACCACTATGACCAGACATAGGTTATTAGCTAATAATTTGACTGAGCCAAACTATATTGATTAGCTACGGTATGTCCAGATGGCACTTACCTGTGACAAGCTAGACTACCTCCTTACTACAAAATACCCCGCCGTCCCAGGTCCATGTTCCACCATCGCGGATATGGATATCCGTCTGATATGGGAAAAGGATTGTGCAAGAGCCAAGTGCCTCGTGTTAGGCTCAATGGATAGTGAACACTAGAGGCAGCACGAGAAGATGGACTTAGCTTCTATCTTCCTCCATACCAAAGTTTTATATGGAGAGCAATCTCGTATAGCAAGATATGAGACCTCGAAGATATTGCTTCAAGCAAGGTTGGCTGTCGGGTCATCTGTAGGGAATCACGTGAAAGGTTCCTAGGCACCCTAGTGAGGTCGCACAAGGCATCAGACATGCCAATTTAAAAAAATGGTGCCGAGAAGCCCTAGACTACGGATTGTCGCTAGAATTCTAGGCGAAATGATAAGCTAGTTAACTATTTAACTATAGGTTAGATGCTACAACCTTTGTAGATCCGGATTTCCACCTCCTTAGCTCCACGTGGTCATGCCCTCGCTGTCCATCATGAATCCTCGACTCATTCGTCGGCTTCATCGGAAAAACGTGCGGAATAGGTCGTCGGCTTCGTGTCAAAGACGATCTACGTCGAGGTTGCACTAGTTCAAGCTCCGACTTCACAAAGTTGTGAAACTTGTGAAGAGAACACCCAAAACAACTTGGCAAGAGGTAGAGGGTGAAGAAATAGGAGATGGGTTCACTTTAGATTTAGAATTCTCTCACTAGAACTCAAGTTGCCATTGATGGCATCTAAGTTTTTCTTTTGAAGATGAAGAAGAAGAAGAGCTAGAATTATGATAAGTTATTTAAAATGAAAAGAAAAATCTATACTTATCATAATTCCAACTAAGGTTAAGTGTAGAGAATCAACCATGGTTGTTTGGAGAGTTAGGGTTAAACTAGTGGACAAGAATGGTTGCATAAAGTCAAGGCTTCATGAAGCTTCAACATAAAACAAAAAATGCCACCATTCTCCACTTAAGCTTTATCCAAATAAATGAATAAACAAATAAATGAATAAATAAATATGCAAAACCCTAATTATCATAATAACCATGGTTTAATTCTATTCACTTAACCACATGATCAAGTATCATCAAACATGATACAAAAAGTGCATAAAAGTATATCACATATACAATGTGCAATCCAAGTGAGAAAAATCCGTTTAAAGTGAACCAATACTAGTTAATGCAAAGTAATATATCAAATATATAATTATACATTAAATCATTAAATCAACATTTGATTCAATGATCCGGTCATGTCGCACATAACCGAATAGTATTCAATGTATCGATTTATCGAATCAATGATTCGATAACTAGGTCATATCGAATATAACCAATCGAAACATTTATCGCGAGAATGAAATGTGGTATCACATACACGCATTATTCTCGGTCCTGCACATATCTCATATGCGCTCCTATTTCGTTTCACTTGAGCTAGGAAACCTCTATGTAGGACTCTAAAGACTCGTCAATACGCCGGTAGCAGATGATGATCATATCAAGCACCCACAAGCCGCAAGCGGTCTGCTAAACGTAACGGCCACCCGGGTATTGAGCGATCAGAAGATCGACGAGCTAGCCCACTCACACTCCTGCGAATCCGACCAGTAACACTTACCATACAGTCCGGTCTCTTCGTCTGATATGTCGCATATCAAGTCTAGGGGTGGTATACGTCAGACCCCAATAACCGATAAGTCGTGCCGATGTGAGGCTCATAACGGGTCGAGAAACTACTGGTAACACTTACCAGCAAATCTCTGATCAGCCCTGGCCAGGGACTTCCCTGTTACGGCCAATCGAGCACAGCGCAACATCAACCCCCAATACCGGGAGAGACGAAACCCCTCCTATCGCTCATTGCCTCCATGTGACTCGGGACTGTACCCAAAGACCACCGTTTTGCATGCCCTCATGGACGTGGTAAGGTGGAGATCAAAGCACAGTGGGAATCACACAAGACTCTATGACGATCTCGGGTCTACAGACTAACCTGTACAAGTGTCACCTGAGAACTGCCATCTGACGTGAGGTATAATACCATCTGGGAGTTCTCGGCGAGTCCGTCCAGTGTACCCAGTCTCCACTGAGCACCCGTATACCATCTCTGATGTCAAACACCAATGGATATTGGATCATCCATCGCCCATCTCATGGGTCGAGAAGCGTATACGCTAGTCTACTCTGGTATATCGATGCCCCGTCTCGATACACCCACGACTAGGGACCTTGAAGGATGTACTTATGGACTAGCATGTCCCCACTAGTATGATCTGCATCATAGTCCAGGTAGTCAAGTACACATCCTAAGGGCTTTACCAACATGTAACTATAAGACAGTATAAAGAGACTAGTGTACATGTTAAGATAAAAAGTAACCAGATAGCATACTATCATATCGAGCAAGAAAGTCATCTCTATATATGTCCAAGCATCCAATATAATATACATCATCTGTACAATACTGGCCTCTAGGGCATACATACTACTAACAATCTCCTACTTGCACTAGGGCCAGCTGCTGTAGTATCGCATACCGAGCATCCCGAAGAGTCTCTCAAACTGTGTCTGGGGAATGGCCTTCGTGAGTGGATCCGCCGTGTTGTTCTTCGTGTCAACTCTCCTGACCTCGATCTCCCGGCGATCAACTATCTCCCGGATCAGGTGATACCGCCTCAGATTATGCCTGGATCGCTGATGGGACCTGGGTTCCTTGGCCAAAGCCACCGCTCCATTGTTATCGCAATACAAAGGTATTGGACGCTCAATGGATGGAACCACTCCAAGTTCAGTAATGAACTTCTTGATCCAGACAGCCTCTTTGGCAGCATCTTTGGCAGCGATGTATTCAGCCTCCATCGTCGAGTCTGCCACGGTTTCCTGCTTGGAACTCTTCCAGCTAACCGTCCCTCCGTAAAGGGTAAAGACAAATCCCGGCTGCGACTTAGAGTCGTCCTTATCACTCTGGAAGCTCGAATCGGTAAAGGACTCCACTTGGAGTTCTCCGTTACCATACACCAAGAACATATCTCTAGTCCTTCGCAAGTACTTGAGAATGCTCTTCACAGCTGTCCAGTGACTCTCTCCAGGATCAGCTTGATACCTGCTCACTACACTTAGTGAGTATGCCACATCGGGTCTGGTACATAGCATCGCATACATGATAGAGCCTACTGCCGAAGCATAGGGTATCCCTTGCATGCGAGCTCTCTCCAAATCAGTCTTGGGAGACATCTCTTTGGAGAGAGTGACTCCAGAGATCGTGGGTAAGTTCCCACGCTTGGACTCTTCCATACTAAACCTCTTTAGTATGGTGTCAATGTACCTGGATTGGGACAATCCCAAAATCCGTTTGGATCTATCTCTATAGATCCTGATTCCCAATATGCCGGAGGCATCACCAAGATCTTTCATTGAGAATCTTTGTGATAAGAAGAGCTTGACCGATTGCAGCATAGGAATATCATTTCCTATCAAGAGTATGTCGTCCACGTACAATACGAGGAAGACAATCTTACTCTCTGCCACCTTCCTGTAGATACAAGGTTCATCTGGATTTTTGACGAAATCAAACTCTTTGATAACGACGTCAAAGCAGATGTTCCAACTCCGCGATGCTTGCTTTAATCCATAAATGGATTTAAGCAGCTTGCACACCTTCCCGCTGCTCCCACTGTCTACGAAGCCCTCTGGCTGAGTCATGTACACGCACTCTTCTAAATCACCATTTAGAAAGGCGGTCTTAACATCCATTTGCCAGATTTCGTAATCATGATATGCAGCGATGGCAAGCATGATCCGGATGGATTTAAGCATAGCCACTGGAGAAAAGGTCTCGTCATAGTCCACACCTGGTCTTTGACGAAAACCCTTTGCTACAAGTCTAGCTTTGAAAGTCTCCACTTTCCCATCTACACCAAGTTTCTTCTTGAAGATCCACTTGCTCCCAATGGGTTTTACCCCTTCAGGAGCAACTTCCAAAGTCCATACTTTGTTGGTGTACATGGATTCCATCTCGGACCGCATAGCATCCAGCCATTTCACTGAGTCCCCACTCGTGATGGCCTGCTCGAAGCTAGTTGGGTCATCATCCTCCATGATGCAATCCTCGCTTCCACCGTCAATGAGAAAACCGTAGTATCTCTCTGGTGGACGAGAAACCCTACTAGATCGGCGGAGAGGCTGGGGTTCATCGGGAACTACGGAATCCTCTGGTTCCACCAGATCTTCTGTTGTAGCTTCTGCAGCTGGAACCTCTTCCAGTTCTACCTCATGACCACTAATCTCTTTTTCAAGAAATTCCTTTTCTAAAAAGGTGGCATGCCGAGAAACAAACACTCTTTGTTCCTCAGGGTGGTAGAAGATATACCCTTGAGAATTCTTGGGATATCCTACAAATTTGCATAGAACAGACCGTGCCTCGAGTTTGTCCGGATTTTGTCGTTTGACATAGGCTGGACAACCCCATATCTTAACATAGTTAAGACTTGGTCTCTTCCCTTTCCATATCTCATATGGAGTGGTAGGCACAGATTTGGTGGAGACCATATTCAATAGATGTATGGCTGTCTCAAGCGCATACCCCCAGAAGGAAATAGGTAACTCAGCTGTGCTCATCATAGAGCGCACCATATCTAATAAGGTGCGGTTCCTCCGTTCTGATACACCGTTGTGCTGTGGTGTATATGGAGGAGTCAGTTGAGAGAGAATCCCATTCTCTTTTAGGAAGTCCAGGAATTCATTGCTCAAGTATTCACCTCCTCGATCAGATCGAAGGATTTTAATACTTTTTCCGGTTTGGTTTTCGACTTCTTGTTTATATTCTCTAAATTTCTCAAAAGCTTCAGACTTGTGTCTTATCAAGTACACATGTCCGTATCTTGAGAGATCGTCAGTGAATGTAATGAAGTACGAAGAACCATCCCTGGCATGTGTAGACATGGGACCACATACATCACTATGTATTAGTCCCAAGAGTTCGGTAACTCTTTCTCCGTGTCCCGTAAACGGAGTTTTGGTCATCTTGCCTTTGAGACATGACTGGCAAGTGTCATAAGATGAAAATTCGAAAGGTTTCAAATATCCATCCTTATGCAACTTAGCCAGTCGTGTCACATTGATGTGACCCAGTCTACAATGCCGCAAGTAGGATTCGTTCAGTTCTGAACTCTTCCTCTTGTGTGTGTTTGTTATGCTCAGAACTATTGATTGATTTAGAACATAAATGCCATTGCATAACGTGCCTGATCCAACCAACTCTTGGTCACGGAAAATGTTCATAACATTGTCCTGTAATACAAAATTATATCCTTCTTTGCTTAATAAAGAAACTGATATAATGTTGCATATCAGGTTCGGCATGTAATAGCATTCGTTCAGAACCAATGTATTTCCAGTTGGTAATACAAGGTGATATTCCCCGACAGTCTTAGCTGCAACAATTGCACCATTTCCAACTCTAATGTCTTTATCACCTTCTCCAAGTTCTCTACCTTTCCTAAGCCCATGTAACTGATTACATATATGGGATCCTGACCCGGTATCTAATACCCAGGACGTAGAGCAAATGGAGAAACAGTTCTCAGTAACGAACACACCCGAAGAAAATGCATCAACATGTACTTTCTTCATTCGGGTGGCATGGGAATCCTGGTATTCCCCTATATCCTGTTCATTCCTATAACTCTTATAAGAATGAACGGAACCAACGTTCCCCAGCACAGTATAATATGCGGGTTCGGTCAATACATCCATATTATTATCTTGATTAAGGCATGAACTGGTCGCTACCTGGAGAGAGAGAGAAGAAAACACTTTAGCGTATGCTCGTGCAAGATCAGATTGGTTATTATCTTATCTAATCAGGATGGCTCCCACTGCTTTTTATCAAATCTTCCTTCAAACCCTAAAAGGAAAGACTAGCCGGGATTAATTACACACTACAAGTTCGCCAATCTTTCAGCCAGGCCAGTGTCGGTACTTTGAGGGAGGTCCCCCGTGCTTTCGCACGAACCTAATTAATGTAAACCTCGTTTTCCCAGAGGCGTAACCCCGTTGACACCTTTCTAGACACCTACTTGATCGGCTAATTGCAATGTGTAAAACTCTCCCAGGAGTAACTCTTACTCGCAGTGGGTATCGGGATCCAACTATCTCATAGAAGGTATGCAATCTCATTGCAAATTTCAACACTTGAAATTCCCGATAATGCTTTTGCCCCTAGCGTGCTATGACCTTGAAGAAAGCCAACAAATCACAGCCCGCTAGTCAAGTTCAACCCGTACATTTCTTGACTGAATCAAACCTACCCGCACGACCCTTGACGAAAGCCAACAAAGCCGTACGACTACCCTAATCCAGTCGCATCATATGCAGCAGATAAACAGCACATAACTACCGCACACTACACCTTGACGAAAGCCAACAAATGTAGCACGAATACTATATGTAACCTATCTGAAATGACGGAGGGCTACGCAGGTTTTTCTGAAAACCTATTGCGTAATGAACTTGATATCGTTGTAGAATCAAATGAAGTTTTGAAATGGAGTGATTTTGAGGCTTTTCTAGTTTTGCTAAAGGAGTCACTCCCGGCGAAGGGATCTCGGTCTTTTCCTCGTCGAATGAGGTGCGAGATATATCATATATATCGCTGTGCAAAGCAAAAACCCAAAAGCAGTCAAAAGCAAACCGAGTCTGTAGCATCTGCCAGTTATTGCTAAAGGAGTCACTCCCGGTGAAGGGATCTCGGTCCTTTCCTCATCGAATAAGGTGCGGGGTATATCATATATACCGCTGTGCAAAGCAAGAACTGTAGCTACCTGTTTTATTTTAAAATTTGATTCTACAACATCTTAGGTTTCTTATCTTTCATTAATCACATTAATGAAGTCCCATCATTTAAATACCTAAACATCACAGATAGATATGACGTACACTTATGCCATCCGCATTCGCCTCGATGTCCCCTCGTGCACCGTTAGGTTAGGTAACTAACGACAGAGCAGGGCAGGGCTAGCGCGGGTGTAAAACATAAGTAACGTCTATATAATATATCATATATACTATATACTATATCCATCACAGAGTCACAACACAGATATCGCAGCAGAATAAACATATGAAATATTGGATATACTAGGACGTCCGTGTTTTCAATACGAGCCAGTATAAAACACGGATTCCATGGTCGTGATGAATAGCCAATCCCACACCTCTAGACCCCTACGAGAGCGGCAAGCAACCCTGCCAATTCTAGGGTTAGGAGACCCGGACTCGACTCCTCGAGTTGGTCTCCCACTGGACCCCAGAATCCGGTTACTTATGCTCCCCTCCTTGGGTCTATCCTAATGCGGAAAAGTAAATAATATACAAAAGGTGACATCTTCCGCTACATGGAAGTGCCCCAAATAAAAGAATATTACATACAAGTTTTTACATGAATGAAAATGAAAAACACTCATCTCACATAAAAACCCCCGGCTATTCGAATACGACGATCCAATATAACATATCCAGCAACACATAACATCACATGTCATCAACGTAAGTAAGTATGCATACCCCAATTGTCGTTGACGTATAGCAACGAAACCGGCGATATGAACATACTACACTTACGGTCACAGAAAAGAAAGTGTAAAACTACAACAATTGGAATCCGCAACTTCTTTAGACATCACATGCCTAACAGATATAAATCCCGCATTTTAGTCTCATTATCGAAAACTCTTTTCAATATCATATGGGACTAAACTGCTAAATTTATAACATTCATTCAGTTATCTCATAACTGTTTGTGAATTCCAATTATTGTATCACATTCCAGATAAACAGAAAATGTTAAACTTTCCGATCGAACAGTCGAATACCCAAGTTTTCCCGATACAGTCCATCACATGAAATAAGTCTAACAACATTCAGTTCGTGCCTCAGTACCGACGGTCCAGCCGTAGAAGGGTCAAGCCAACGCCTCACATGTGGCATGCCGTACTCCCCCAAACCCGAAGGTTCAAAGGGCAGTTCAAGACGGTCACATAATCGAGTTAAGGTTTGTTGTCTTCTAGAGGGTCCATCGCGTTACTTGCACTACTTAGAACGTCGTTAAACTACGGAAAAATCCAACACTTGGAAATTTCCCGATAGGGGAAAAATTGGGTATTTATATCCGGTCGAACTTTTTAACATATTCTATAAATTATCCGGAAATACACAAAGACGAAATTTGATAACTCGAACGAATAATTGAATCCCCAAAACAACCCAAAACATTCAACTCTGGAATAAATTTTAAATATTCCCAGAAAATCCAGAATAATTAAATAGGAATTACTGTGCAGAAAAGACATGATGACGTCAATAGGGGACCGCGGAACCGCCGCAGAAGCTGGGCTTCTGCCGCGGTTCCGCCGCCGTTTAGATGAATCTTTCGCCTGAGTTTGCACAGTAATTCATATAATTATTTATTGAATTTTTTAGGCATTTTTAATACACAAAAATCCGCATTTTCGGAAAATTTCCAGAGAGCTATTTCGGGGTTGGTTTTTCGGTTCGTCCGGGTTTCGAACTCCGTCTAGACTTCGCCTAAGGCTCTAGCTAGGCTCTGATACCAGTGAAAGGTTCCTAGGCACCCTAGTGAGGTCGCACAAGGCATCGGACATGCCAATTTAAAAAAATGGTGCCGAGAAGCCGTAGACTATGGATCGTCGCTAGAATTCTAAGCGAAATGATAAGCTAGTTAACTATTTAACTATAGGTTAGATGCTACAACCTTTGTAGATCCGGATTTCCACCTCCTTAGCTCCACGTGGTCATGCCCTCGCTGTCCATCATGAATCCTCGACTCATTCGTCGGCTTCATCGGAAAAACGTGCGGAATAGGTCGTCGGCTTCGTGTCAAAGACGATCTACGTCGAGGTTGCACTAGTTCAAGCTCCGACTTCACAAAGTTATGAAACTTGTGAAGAGAACACCCAAAACAACTTGGAAAGAGGTAGAGGGTGAAGAAATAGGAGATGGGTTCACTTTAGATTTGGAATTCTCTCACTAGAACTCAAGTTGCCATTGATGGCATCTAAGTTTTTCTTTTGAAGATGAAGAAGAAGAAGAGCTAGAATTATGATAAGTTATTTAAAATGAAAAGAAAAATCTATACTTATCATAATTCCAACTAAGGTTAAGTGTAGAGAATCAACCATGGTTGTTTGGAGAGTTAGGGTTAAGCTAGTGGACAAGAATGGTTGCATAAAGTCAAGGCTTCATGAAGCTTCAACATAAAACAAGAAATGCCACCATTCTCCACTTAAGCTTTATCCAAATAAATGAATAAACAAATAAATGAATAAATAAATATGCAAAACCCTAATTATCATAATAACCATGGTTTAATTCTATTCACTTAACCACATGATCAAGTATCATCAAACATGATACAAAAAGTGCACAAAAGTATATCACATATACAATGTGCAATCCAAGTGAGAAAAATCCGTTTAAAGTGAACCAATACTAGTTAATGCAAAGTAATATATCAAATATATAATTATACATTAAATCATTAAATCAACATTTGATTCAATGATCCGGTCATGTCGCACATAACCGACTAGTATTCAATGTATCGATTTATCGAATCAATGATTCGATAACTAGGTCATATCGAATATAACCAATCGAAACATTTATCGCGAGAATGAAATGCGGTATCACATACACGCATTATTCTCGGTCCTGCACATATCTCATATGCGCTCCTATTTCGTTTCGCTTGAGCTAGGAAACCTCTGTGTAGGACTCTAAAGACTCGTCAATACGCCGGTAGCAGATGATGATCATATCAAGCACCCACAAGCCGCAAGCGGTCTGCTAAACGTAACGGCCACCCGGGTATTGAGCGATCAGAAGATCGACGAGCTAGCCCACTCACACTCCTGCGAATCCGACCAGTAACACTTACCATACAGTCCGGTCTCTTCGTCTGATATGTCGCATATCAAGTCTAGGGGTGGTATACGTCAGACCCCAATAACCGATAAGTCGTGCCGATGTGAGGCTCATAACGGGTCGAGAAACTACTGGTAACACTTACCAGCAAATCTCTGATCAGCCCTGGCCAGGGACTTCCCTGTTACGGCCAATCGAGCACAGCGCAACATCAACCCCCAATACCGGGAGAGACGAAACCCCTCCTATCGCTCATTGCCTCCATGTGACTCGGGACTGTACCCAAAGACCACCGTTTTGCACGCCCTCATGGACGTGGTAAGGTGGAGATCAAAGCACAGTGGGAATCACACAAGACTCTATGACGATCTCGGGTCTACAGACTAACCTGTACAAGTGTCACCTGAGAACTGCCATCTGACGTGAGGTATAATACCATCTGGGAGTTCTCGGCGAGTCCGTCCAGTGTACCCAGTCTCCACTGAGCACCCGTATACCATCTCTGATGTCAAACACCAATGGATATGGGATCATCCATCGCCCATCACATGGGTCGAGAAGCGTATACGCTAGTCTACTCTGGTATATCGATGCCCCGTCTCGATACACCCACGACTAGGGACCTTGAAGGATGTACTTATGGACTAGCATGTCCCCACTAGTATGATCTGCATCATAGTCCAGGTAGTCAAGTACACATCCTAAGGGCTTTACCAACATGTAACTATAAGACAGTATAAAGAGACTAGTGTACATGTTAAGATAAAGAGTAACCAGATAGCATACTATCATATCGAGCAAGAAAGGCATCTCTATATATGTCCAAGCATCCAATATAATATACATCATCTGTACAATACTGGCCTCTAGGGCATACATACTACTAACATCACGTCCTTATAATAATTAGCTATATTAAAGAGCTCACGGACCATGAGACCATGTTGGAGAACGAGTTATGAATTGAATTGATTCTACAGTGCCTACCTTCTACTTATGCCTAGTTTATCTTGAATTGCAAAATTCAAAGGAAGGAAGTTACACTTCCAAGTCTCTTCAATTTATTGAGGAGCTCAGAGGGCACCCTGAAAGAATCCAGAGAGACACCCACTCTGCTTATTGGGGAATCTTCCTCTTCTAGATCCGAGGAGAAAGCCAAGGGAGAGAAGAAGAAGGTCTCCACCAAGCCGATAAGCGGTGTCAGTAAGGTAGAGGGAAATGGCAGGGAAAAAGTTTTGGGGCTAGTAGTAGGGAAGGAGGCATGTCTTTGTAGTCACGGGAAAGCGCATTGTCAGAAGGACTGCAGGGCTTAGAAAGCCAGAAGCCATGACTCGAAGCGCGTTGTGGCTTCGAGTTCGAGTGTGTTTGTAATTTAAAACTGTCTATCTATTAACTTTACTTCCTGGATACTAGATACCGGATCAGGATCTCATATCTATAATTCATTACAGGTTTTGAGAAACCGTAGAATTATTAAGGCTGGTGATACGACTCTTAGAGTTGCTAACGGAGTGAGCGTGGAAGCTGAATCCGTAGGGGAATATCACATAGGATTGACTAGTGGTCATATATTGATTTTACATAACTGCTTGTATGTACCTAGTCTAGCCTTTAATATCATATCTGTATCTTTACTTTCTAAAGAAGGATATGATTTTACATTTGTAAGCGATGTAGTACACATCCACATAAATCAAAATTTGATTGGGTCAGGTACATTAGATAACAGAATATACATATTGAATCAAGCTCAGGTTTTCGACGTCCAAAACACACTTAAAAGAAAGTCTCCAGAATTAAATCAGGCTTTCTTATGGCATTGTAGACTGGGTCACATCAATGAAACATGGTTGACGAAGTTACATAGAGAGGGATATTTAGATCCGTTTGAATATCAGTCTTATGCAACTTGTTAATCATGTCTCAAAGGAAAGATAACAAAGACTCCTTTCACTGGATACAGAGTATGAGTGAGCGAGCTCTTGGGACTCATACACAGCGATGTGTGTGGTCCAATGTCTACACATGCGAGAAGCGGTTATTCCTACTTCATTACTTTTACGGATGATTTCTCTAGGTATGGACATGTATTCTTGATGAAATATAAATTCGAGGCCTTTGAGAAATTCCGGGAATACAAGAATGAAGTGGAAAAACAAACCGGCAAAAGTATCAAGACACTGAGATCTGATCGAGATGGTGAATACTTAAGTGCCGAGTTCCTGGGCTACTTAAAAGAGAATGGAATTCTCTCTCAGCTTACTTCTCCATACACACCTTAGCACAACGGTGTATCAGAAAGGCGGAACAGAACCCTATTGGATATGGTTCGTTCCATGATGAGTAATGCTGAGTTACCGCGATCCTTCTGGGGCTATGCACTAGAATCAACTGCATATCTTTTGAATAAGGTTCCTATTAAGTCGGTGCCTACCACACCATATCAGATGTGGAGTGGAAAGAAACCCTATCTTAAATACCTTAAGACATGGGGATGTCCGGCTTTTGTAAAAAATCAGCATGTAGACAAGCTCAAGGCACGCTCAGTATTGTTTAAGTTTGTGGGGTACCCAAAGAACTCCAGGGGTTATCTTTTCTATTACGTAGAGGAACAAAAAGTCTTTGTTTCTCAGCATGCCCACTTCTTGGAAACTCAATTTTTAGAAAATGAGATAAGTGGGAGAGCAATAGAACTGGAAGAAATTTTAGAACCACAATCTATTACTAAAAGCATGGTGGAACCAAAATTTCGAAAGAACCGGACACTCCCTCGCCACTCCACAGAACTAGTAGGCTATCTCATCCGCCCGAGAGATACAACGGTTTTCTCATAGACGGGGATCGAGAGTATTGCATCATCGAAGATGAAGAGCCAACTAGCTTCCAGCAAGCCATTCAGAGCCAAGACTCGGTAAAATGGCTAGATGCAATGCAGACCGAAATGGAGTCCATGTACACCAACAAAGTATGGACTTTGGACTTTGCTCCAAAAGGGGTAAAACTCGTAGGCTGCAAATGGATCTTCAGAAAGAAGATTGGTGTAGATGTACAGGTGGAAACCTATAAGGCTAGACTTGTTGCAAAAGGTTTTCCTCAAAGACCTGGTTTCGACTATGACGAAACCTTTTCTCTAGTGGCTATGCTCAAATCCATTTGGATCCTTCTTGCCATTGCTGCCTTCCACGACTATGAGATCTGGCAGATGGACGTAAAGACCGCTTTTCTAAATGGAAAGTTGGAAGAGTGCGTTTATATGGATCAGCCGGAGGGTTTCATTCAGAGTGGGAGCAGCGGGAAAGTGTGCAAGTTGCTTAAGTCCATTTGTGGACTAAAGCAGGCATCGCGGAGTTGGAACATCTGTTTTGATGAGACGGTCAAGGAATTCGACTTTATCAAAAATCCAGATGAACCATGCATATATAGTAAAATTGTAGCGAGAAGTGTGGTATTCCTCGTCCTGTACCTGGATGACATTCTCTTTATAGGAAATGACATTCCTATGTTACAATCAGTCAAGGGATTCTTGTTACAGAGGTTCTCCATGAAGGACCTGGGTGATGCCTCTTACATTCTTGGGATCTAGATCTATCGTGATAGATTTAAACGGATGTTGGGACTCTCACAGTCAAGGTACATCGACTGTTGGGTTTCCCTAGCACCTACTAATAGTATGGAAGCATCACACATGCCACTTTAAATTTCTAGAGGTGCTAAACAAACTAAGCATGGATCTTTAACTAGAATAGCTAGGGTAACAACATAAGTATCACATACTAAAACTATATTTACACTAAGTGAAAGGAATACAACCTTTGTAGTCCTCTTTGTAGTGACTCCTAGGATTTTTGAGAGGTTGGAAAGGCTTGCTAGTAAGCTCCTACGTCCACGATGATCCACCCGAAGTTCACTAGCTCCAAGCTTGTAGCTCCACTTGATGCAAGAAGAAGATGAAGCTAAACACTCTAAACTAATTGGCTAGATTAGAGTAGAATGATGAAGTGGTGAGTTTTCTTTTGTCAAAACTCTTTCTTTTTATCTCTCACTCACTTTGGAAAAACCTAGAGGGCAAGGAGGAAGAAGAAGATGAAGGCAAAAGATTTTGATAATGATAAAGCTTAATGAAATAATAGAAAAGATAAGTATATATATTTTCTACTCTTCATCTCAAACCATGGTTACTTAATTTAGATATTATTGCACTTGAGTTAAAAGGCAAAAGGAATATTAATCCAAGGTTAAAAAGTGGGTGAGCAAGGTTAACTTCAAGAAGAGTGTAGAAGATAACTATGGATGAATAATCCTTTTCTTTTCCTTTTAATTTAAATGCAAAAAGAATATATATATAAATCAAGTTCCATGTAAGTCTTATATTTCCTTCATATGTGTATCAACAACCATGACACTTTGCATGCATGTATTTATGCACATCAACATGTGCATACAAGCACATCAACATGTGCATCCATGCATGCATTCTTCCTCT
Source organism: Agapanthus africanus (assembly GCA_030015575.1). NCBI lineage: Eukaryota > Viridiplantae > Streptophyta > Magnoliopsida > Asparagales > Amaryllidaceae > Agapanthus > Agapanthus africanus. The sequence goes on from CM057339.1 coordinate 491,819,228, forward strand.
TTAATAAAAAGAGTTTGACTAAAGAATTAAAATAAAACTAAAAGTCAAAATGTTAAATCAACAATTGATTTAACAATCCGGTCATATCGCATACGACCCGACTAATAGAAAAACGCCCGATTAACATACGGTATCACATAGTCGTATTCAATCGAGTCCCCGCGCATATCTCATATGCACACTACATCTTTTCGCCTGGGCTAGGAAACTTCTGTATGGGACTCTAAGACTCGTCAATACGCCGGCAGTGGGTGATGATCATATCAAACACCCACAAGCCGCAAGCGGTCAGCTAAACGTAACGGCCACCCGGGTATTGAACGATCAGAAGAAAACCAGCAAAGCTGTCAAAACTCCCGTCGAGCCATCTGGCAACACTTACCGTACAGTCCGTTCTCCCTGTCAAATATGTTGCATATCAAGTCTGGAGATGGTGTCATCGACCCCAATAACTCGATAAGTCATGCCGGTATATAGCTGATAACAGATCGAGAAACTACTGATAACACTTATCAGTAAATCTCGGTAGCCTTGGCCAGAGACTTCCTGTAATAGCCAATCGAGCGTAGCACAACATCAACCCCCAATACCGGGAGAGATGAAACCCCTCCTATCGCTCATTGCCTCCATGTGCCTCGGGACTGTACCCAAAAACCACCTGTTTGCACGACTCAGTAGAGCCGTGGTAGGGTGGAGATCAAAGTACAGTGGGAGGACACACAAGACTCTATGACGATCTCGGGTCTACAGACTAACCTGTACCAGTGTCACCTGAGAACTGCTATCCGACGATAGATATAATACCACATAGGAGTTCTCTGTGAGTCTGTTCAGTGTACCCAGTCTCCACTGAGCACCCACATACATTCTTTGGTGTCACCTCACCAGATGGATATGGGAACATCCATCGCCCATCATATGGGACAAGAAAAGTATACGCTTGTCTACTCTGGAATCTCGATACTCTATCTCGATACACCTACGACTAGGAACAATTCTAGAATATGCTTATAAACTACACGTGCCCCACTAGTATGATCTGCATCATAGTCAATGTAGTCTAGCAAATATCCTGAGGGCTTTATCAATATGTGCAAATGAATAAAAACATGATCAAATCAACATGTCAGATAAAGTAAACCAGATAGCATAATATCATGCCGAGCAAGAAAGTAATATATATATATATATATACACATACACACGTCCAAGCTTCCACTATACATATAATGGCCTCTAGGGCATACATATATCCAACAATCTCCCACTTGCACTAAGGCCAGGTATTGGCGTATCTCATACCCAACATCTCAAAAAGTCGCTCATGCTGCGGCTGTGAAAGGGCCTTGGTGAGTGGATCCGCTGTGTTATTCTTTGTATCTACTCTCCGAATCTCGATCTCTCGGCGATCTACTATCTCCCGGATAAAATGATATTGCCTTAGGATGTGTCTGGACTTCTGATGGGATCTGGGTTCTTTGGCTAACGCCATAGCCTCATTATTATCACAATACAAAGGTATTGGATCAACAATGGTTGGAACTACTCCTAGTTCCGTGACGAACTTCTTCATCCAGACGGCTTCCTTGGCAGCATCATTTGCAGCAATATACTCAGCTTCCATCGTGGAGTCTGCAACGGTATCCTGTTTGGAACTCTTCCAACTAACCGCCCCTCCATTGAGGGTAAATACAAACCCTGAGATAGATTTGCTGTCATCCTTATCACTTTGGAAGCTGGAATCAGTAAAGACCTCCATTTGGAGATCCCTATTACCATACACCAAGAACAATTCTTTAGTCCTTCGCAAGTACTTAAGAATGTTCTTCACTGCTATCCAATGTTTCTCCCCTGGGTTGGATTGATACCTGCTTACAACAGCTTTTGCATAAGCAACATCGGGGCGAGTACATAACATCGCATACATTATAGATCCCACGGCTGAAGCGTAGGGTACAATGCTCATGCGAGCTCTCTCTTCATTAGTCTTCAGACAGAAGTCTTTAGAGAGAGTGATTCCATGGCAAGCGGGCAAGGCACCACGCTTAGAATCTTCCATACTAAACCTTTTTAGGATGGTGTCAATGTACTTTGATTGGGACAATCCCAATAACCTCTTGGATCTATCTCTATAGATCCTTATGCCCAAAATGCACGAGGCATCTCCCAGGTCCTTCATGGAGAACCTTTGTGATAAGAATAGTTTGACCGATTGTAGCATAGGAATATCATTTCCTATCAGGAGAATTTCATCCACGTATAATACGAGGAATGTAACAGTATTACCTACAATCTTCTTATAAATGCATGGTTCATCTATATTTTTGATAAAATCAAACTCTTTGATTGTATCATCAAAACAGATGTTCCAGCTCCGTGAGGCCTGCTTTAATCCATAAATGGATTTAAGCAATCTACATGCTTTCCTGCTGCTCCCACTGTCAATGAAGCCCTCTGGCTGATCCATAAAAACGCATTCATCTAAATCACCATTCAGAAATGCGGTTTTAACGTCCATCTGCCAGATTTCATAATCATGGTGAGCAGCAATAGCAAGTAGGATCCTAATGGATTTAAGCATTGCTACTGGAGAGAAAGTCTCATCATAGTCCAATCCTGGTCTTTGACGAAAACCTTTCGCTACAAGCCTTGCTTTATAGGTCTCTACCTATCCATCTACAGCAATCTTTCTCTTAAAGATCCATTTGCACCCAACAGGTTTTATCCCAGGAGGTGCAACGTCCAAAGTCCATACTTTGTTGGTGTACATGGACTCCATTTCGGATCTCATGGCTTCCAGCCACTTCACAGAGTCACCACTCGTGATAGCTTGCTGAAAACTAGTAGGGTCATCATCATCCATGATGCAATCTTCTCTATCACCATCAATGAGAAACCCATAGTATCTCTCTGGTGGGCCAGAACTTCTACTAGATCTCCGGAGTGACTGAGGTTCTTGAAGTTCTACTATAACATCAGTTTCAACCAATTCGTCCTGAGTAATTTGTTTCTCTAGAACCTCTTCTAGTTCTACCGCATTGCCATTAGTGCTTTCTGTAAAAACTTCATTTTCCAAAAATGTGGCATGCTGAGCAACAAACACCTTTTGTTCCTCCTTGTGGTAGAATAGATATCCATAGGAATATTTTGGATATCCCACAAATTTACACATGACCGATCGTGTCTCGAGTTTATCCGGATTCTGCTTTTTGACATAAGCCAGACAACCCCATATCCTAACTCTTTTAAGAGATTGTCTCTTTCCACTCCATATCTCATATGGAGTGGTAGACACGGTCTTGGTTGGAACTCTGTTTAACAGATACATTGCTGTCTCCAATACATGTCCTCAAAAGGAAAGCGGTAACTCAGCATCACACATCATGGATCGTACCATATCTAATAGGGTACGATTCCTCCGTTCTGACACACCATTGTGCTGTGGTGTGTAAGGAGGAGTGAGCTGAGAGAGAATCTCATTCTCTTTTAAGAAGTCTAAAAACTCTATACTTAAGTACTTTCCACCTCGATCTGATCGAAGTTTCTTGATGCTCAAGCCGTTTGTTTTTCTACTTCAAGTTTGTACTCCTTGAATTTCTCGAAAGCTTCGGATTTGTGCTTTATCAAAAACACGTGTCCGAATCTTGAGAAATCATCAGTAAAAGTGATGAAGTATGAAAAACCGCCTCTAGCATGTGTAGACATTGGTCCGCATACATCACTATGTATGAGGCCTAAGAGTTTCTCAGCTCTTTCTCCGTGTCCAGTAAACGGAGTTTTGGTCATTTTACCTTTGATACAAGACTGTCAAGTTACATAAGATTTATATTCAAGAGAATTTAAATATCCATCTTTATGTAGCTTGTTTAGTCTGGTTTCATTAATATGACCAAGTCTACAATGCCAAAGAAAAGCTTCATTTATATCTGAAAGTTTTCTTTTATTAGTATGTTGTATGTTGAAAACTGTGTGTTGGTTCAGGACGTAAATACCGTTATTTAATGTACCATACCCAATCAACTCTTGATTCAAGTTAATGTTCATAACATTATTTTGCAACACAAAATGATATCCTTCATTGTCCAACAAAGAAACAGATATTATATTACATAGCATACTAGGTACAAAATAACACGGGTTCAAAACCAAAATACAACCCGAAGGCAATCCAAGATGATACTCTTCTACGGATACAGCATGTACATTGGAACCATTTCCAACCCGCAGAGTATGGTCTCCAGTCTTCAAAACTCTACTGTTTCTCAGCCCCTGCATACAATTGCAGATATGAGAACCAGAACCGGTATCTAATACCCAAGATGCAGAGTTAATTGAAAAATAGTTCTCAGTTACAAACACACCTGAAGTGGAAGCATCAGCATGCTTCTTCTTCTTGAGATCAGCAAGATACAAAGCACAGTTACGTTTCCAATGTCCCGTCTTATGGCAGAAAAAACATTCCCCTTTTCCACTTCCCGCGGCCCCGGTTTTGTCTTTCCCCTTCGCCTTTTGGACTCCTCCTTTCGGTTTGATGGACTTCTTCTTCTTTTTTCCCTTGGCCTTGGCTTTTGGGACGGAAGAGGAAGATGGCCCAGCAAGCAGAGTGGGAGTCTTCACTGTTTTCAGCGTGCTCTCTACACTTCTCAACATATTGAGAAGTTTAGTCAATGATTTCTCTAAATCGTTCAAATTGAAATTCACTATGAACGGAGCAAAGACGGGGGAGAGAGACTGCAGAACAACATCCGTATATTGCTCAATATCCATAGTCCATCCCAGTTCCTCAAGTTCTTCAATAAGACCAATCATCTTCAAAACATGGTCTCTTACTGATGCACCAGGGGCCATTCATATCCGAAACAGCTTTCGAGATGCCTCATATCTCAAAGTACGAGATTGCTCTTCATACAACTCCTTTGTATGAAGAAAGATGGATTGTACATCCATCTTCTCGTGCTGTTTCTGATGGATATTGTCCATAGAAGCAAGCGCGAGGCACCTGGCCGTGTTGCAATCAATATCCCATGTTTTTCGGATCTCCATATCCGAAACAGATGATTCAGGTCCTGGGACGGGTGGGGCTTTGGTAGTGAGGACATATGATACTTTATCATATGCGAGTGCAATGTTCAAGTTCCTCTTCCATTCTTTATAATTCGGCCTAGTCAGTTTGTTTTTCTCTAGTAGAAGCTTAAGTCCCGTCATCGGTATCTGCCATTAGGAGAGAGAAAAGAATACACTCAGCGAAATGCTCTTGCAAAGAATTAGATTGGTTATTATCTTATCTAATCGATGTCTCCCACTGCTTTTATCAAATTTTATTTCAAAACCTGAAAAGAAAACTAGCCAGGATTAATTACATTCTACAGTTTCGCTAATCGGTCAGCCAGGCCAGTGTCGGTACTTTGAGGGAGGTTCCCCGTGCTTTCGCACGGACCTAATTAAAATAAACCTCGTTTTCCCAGAGGTCAAACCCCGTTGACACCTTTCTAGACACCTACTGGATTAGCTAATTGCAAAATGTAAAACTCTCCTGGGAGTAACTCTTACTCACAGTAGGATCGGGATCCAACTATCATATAGATGGTATGCAATCTCATTGCAAATTTCAACTCTTGAAACTCCCGATATGGTTTTTACCCCTAGCTGCTTATGACCTTGGCTATGGTCAACATATCATAAGCACTAGTCAAGTTCTACACGTCATTTCGTGATTAATTAGGCCCACCCATATGACCCTCGGCTATGGTCGACATAATCATGTGACTGTCCTAACTAATCGCATCATATGCGGTGTAGGAAGACATCACTTAGCTACCGTACACTACGCCTCGGCTATGGTCGACATACGTAGCACGAATACTAAGTACTATGCTTCCTAAAATGACAGAGGGTTGCAGATGGTTTTTATGAAAACCTTTAATGCTTTGAACTTGATCTCGTTGTAGAATCAAAAACAATTTAGAAAAGGAGTGGCTTAAGCTCCGCATCTTTTGAAACTTGCATTTTTCATAAAAAGGCCGAGTGGGTTTCAAATCTGATTCTACAACATCTTTAGGTTTCTTTTACTTTACATTAATCTCATTAATGTAGTCCCATCATTTAAGTTCCTAAGCCGTCACAGAAAAGAAACGAAAAATAGAACGTATACTTATACCATCCGCATTTGCCACAGTATCCCGTTATGCACCGTTAGGTTACTTAACTAACGGCATAGCGGGTCGGAACTAGCACGGGTGTAAAATATAAGCAACGTTTATTATATATCATGTATATAATAATAATCCATTCGTCTCAGATACTAAGTAATCACATTACAGAATATCAAAAGCAGCAGAAGCACATACGAAAATAAAAAGGATATCTAGGAGGTCCGTATTTTGTATTCAGCCAGTAATAGAAAATACGGATTCCACGGTCGCGATGAATAGCCAATCCCACACCCCTAGACCCCTACGAGAGCGGAAAGTGATCCTGCCAATTCTAGAGTTTAGGAGACCCGGTCTCGACTCCTCGAGATGGCCTCCCACTGAACTCTAGTGTCACGACCCGAAATTGGCACGTGACGGCCCTAATACTACGCAACGTCTACAGGCGTAACGCAGTAAAAGAAAGCCAAAACCCAGAAATCTAAACCATTAAAAGACAAGAAAAGATAAGAAACATTGTTTAATCTTTTGAAAATCTCAAGTATAAATTCTTTAAGTCCAATTTACTTTCTTGAAAATTTCGGCAGCACCTCCTTTGTAAAAACCAACCCCAAAAATGGGTACAACAAAAATATAAAGTAAAGCATCCCCAATGGGAGCAAATCCACGCCCAACGGCGGAAAACAACCACCACAACAGATATACGACGCCGTAGCGAAGAAATAAAAGACGATAAAATGGAAACTGTATAAAAGACAACCCAGTCACGAAATAATATACAATATCGTCCTCACCAAGTCTCTAAGTCAACATGAAAATAGTAGATGGAGAGTACAACGATACAACGAATATACAATACAACAACGAATAACCACAAAACCCACCCAAGCAAACTGCACACTGTGAGCTGATGCGGTATCCGCAGCAAAAGATGATAAGATAGATGAATAGCCTGCCTTGACTACTCTGGGGAACAACCTGCAAACACTGTGGCACAACGGGGGTGAGTTGCCAACTCGTGAATAGTAAATAACATATGCAGGTAATCGTAAGTATGCACGTACAACGCGAATCTAACATAAGCAACTAATAGCAACAAAAGTCATATGTGTCAATAGTCATGAAAGGTACACTAGCAGGTATCACTAATACATGAAGCGGTAATATGACAATCTGTATGCAACAATCATGTAAGTTATTCTATCAGGTACAACTAACACATGAAGCGATAATATGACAATGTATATATGCAACAGTCATGAAAGGTACTCTATCAGGTGCTACTAATACATGAAACAGTGCATAAACAATAAATGTGGAGTATGGAATGAAACATGTCATTTCTATGGAATCCTGACATCGTGGTAGGATCAAAGTCCATCAAGACAATCCAAATCCCAATTTCCCCAAATCAGCCCCCAAATTGGCTCTCATATCATATAAGTCTCACAAATCCTTAATGTACAATATCGAATAAATCTCATATATATCCTGTATCCAATATCAAATGAATCACCTATATCCCAAATCTAATATCAAATAAATCTCTAACATCCTAAATATATTTGCATGAATAAATATGATGATTTATATAAATTGATATCAATACACATATATTAGCGTCCCATTCCACTAATATTGGTGTAAAGGCATATATAACAGCGTCCCATTCCACTGTTATATATACTTAAGAGTAAAAAGAAATATCATGAAACCAATGTGTCAAGCATCGACACAGAAATGCTGATCTATCAGGTGCTGTCACCAAGACTGGCCCCCTGATAGGTACGTATCATACGCTATCCCGAAAGCTCGAGTGCCTAGCTCTGACCCTCGCCTCTCGACGCATCCATACGCACATGACTCTCGTCGGTATCCCCATGATAACCGTCGAGTCATTAGTAATGTCACCGGAAAGTATGGTTCCCCCACTAACTCATATCCTCACTGAGATTCTTGCTCCGGGGTACCTCCGGGCCCCACCATGTACCCGCACACGGACCCCTCCATTCATCACGTGGGGTATATATATATCCGAACCGATAAATCTCATGGTGGCTGCTGAAATATCATATCAAGGGAAACCGGGGTTTTCAAATAATGCATAATTTCATGAACTCCCACGGTTCCCAAATCCAGAAAATATCATGAAAAATCCATATCTCAATGCGAAAATCCATGAATATAATATATGCAACATAAAACTGTAATGAAAGCATATAAAGAGAAAGCCGCTAATTAACTGCAACAAGTTAATATAAAATATCATGCGGTTCCTATTTTCTCTAATTCTAAATAACATCAAGTAAAGGTAAACATGTAGCTATAATCAGATATATGTGTAAACATAAAGGTATAGCAAGGTATATGTATCTACCTATAAGTAATGATGTAATATACCCCCTGGGTATAAGTGAATTATGTGTGCAAGGTATACCTGTAGCTATGTCATGAAGTGTTTATGTACCTATCGCTAATGGTACAATACTCTATAGGTATACAGGTAACTAGCATGTAAGCATGTCAAGGCATATGTGTAAGCATGTAGGTATACAGGTATGCTATATGTCATATGCATAAAGAAATATGAATCAACGTCTCAATGTCCCTATCCAAACAATATTATATCTATACGGGTGTTGTGCGTGACATGGCAATTATTGACGGTGTGTGTGGCATACAATCAGTGCTCGTGCAACAAGAGCCGTCAATAATATGTACAGTGTCCTAAGGGTACTAGTCTAAGCACAACAATTAATTAAGCAATAAGGTGTATGCGCAAATTCTAAATATGAAATAGAATGTGCGACAAGTCAAGTCATCTCTAGCCCAGACGCATAACGCCATGCGGGCGATTCCCCTGTAGATGTTAAATCTACTCACCAACGCTCCTGGCTAAGTGAAGCCTACCACCTGTTTTTCCTTCGTCACAGCGTCCGAAGTCACCGCCTGCGAACCTAAAATTTCACAAACACATCACATAAGCTAAATATCCTGAAACGACGAAAAGACAACGAAACGCAAGGATAACGCCCTGAAAAATGCACTGCGCACTTAGCGCATCTATCGCGCACGATATCGGCCAAAAACACTAACTAGGGTCGCTAAACTACGAAACAACAAGTCTAGACTCCGATTGTCCCGATTGCGCAACACAACATAATAAATACGAGGAATATAATAGATATAACCTCGAAACGACTAATCGAACCCACGTCGAAAAAACCCCGAAACCTAGAAAACAACTTATCGCAATATTTCGCAGTAGAATCAAGCTAACATATTTCTAGCGATTTCAAACACCTTATAATAGCTTAACTAAGCTATCAAAACCATTTCTAAATTTTTAACACTTGCAAAATAAGTTTTAGCAAAAACCTAGTAAGCAATATTTCATAATTAAACAAAGTAGTAATTAACAATAATTATCATTTCCTACTAGGTTAAGCTTTTCCTAAACACAAATTAACACTTCAATTAAACATTAAACACTTAAATCAAGTTTTAACCTTAACTTGAATATCAAAAACCATTTCTAGAGTTTTGAAACATGAAATTTAAAGCTTAAATTAACATCTAATTAAGCTAGCATGAAGATTTAAACTTAACAATTAAGGATTTGGGTTAGGATTTTATACCTCTAAATGATTCAAAAACTTGCAACAAGAAAACCAAGATTAGCCTCCAAAATCAAGACTTCATGAAGAACCAAGCATGGTTTAGGGTTAAGGAAATGAAGGAAAATGATTATATTTGAATTTTTGTGATTTTATTTGGATTTTTCATGATTTATTTTGGCTTGAAATGAAGAAAATTGAGTGAGGAAGCACAAGGGCAGCAAGGGGGAGAGAGGGGCCGGCCAAAGTAAGGAGGGGGGTGTTTTTATGAATTTTTGTGAAGAAAGTTCTAGTAAAAATACAATAAATGCTTTATTAAATGCATTTTGCCACCTTTCTTTCTTTTTCTTTTTCTTTAAAAAAAAAATAAATCCTTTGACCAAAAAAATCTAGATATTTAAAAAGAAAGTTCTAAAATAATTGTAGTGATGATTTCCAAGAATTTTCATTTAGAAGAAATTTCCCGATTTACGTGCATATTTTACCGGCTAAAATAATATTTTATTTGGGAAAAATTCTATCTGAACCAAAACCTCCCAAATACCCCCAAAGTTTGCGCACTAGCTTTATTTTAGCTAAACTAGGTGCCGACAAGTTTCTACGGACGTTTGATCGAAATCGGGTTAAAACGGAAAATACCGACAATTTTGCCCTAAAACGGAAAAATTCGCAAAACGATTTCTGAAACGTTACACCTAGAACCCGATCACTTATGCTCCCCTCCTTGGGTCTATCCTAATGCGGAAAAGTAAATAATATAAAATAATGGTGACATCATCCTCAACCTGGAAGTGCCCCAAATAAAAGAATATTACATACATTTAACTTTTACATGAATGAAAAATAAAACTCTCATCTCATATAAAACCCCCGTCTATTCGATCGCGACAATCCTGCATCATATCTCAGCAACACATAATATCTCATATCATCAACGTAAGCAAGTATGCGTATCCCGATTGTCGTTGATGTATAGCAACGAAGCCGGCGATACACCACATACTACGCTTACGATCACAGATAATAAAGTGGAAAACAACAATTGCAATCAAAGATATCAAGACGATGTTTAACGTTTTGATCGAATCAACAAACACCCACGTTTTACCCTAAGAGCTCAACACTTGAGCAAAGTTACAAATACCCAAAATCACGCCACAGTGTCTTATGATCCAGCCGTAGAAGGAGTTAACCAACGCCTCACCTATGACACCACGGCACTACGGCAAACCCGAAGGTTCGTTCGCGGTTCCGTGGGCATAGAATCGAGTTAAGGTTATTATAATCTTCTAGAGGGTCCATAGGATACTTGCGCTACTATTGAATATAAAGTTAACTTAGGAAAATTACAACACTTGGAAATTTCAGCGGGGTAGAAAGTGGGGTGTCCGATGTTCGTTCGAAATGCTAAAAATAGTCTAGGTTACCAATTTAGCGTTAAAAATACGACTACGAATCACTACGAATTAGCCCCAAGTCTAAACAATCATCACATGAAAACTGGGCTAAAATAAACAATACCACAAAACCCAAAATGAACCCATAAGAGCACTGGAGGAATACGGGGGGTTCTGGGCACAAGAGGCCGGCCAGGCCGGAAATTTTGCTAGGGTGGCCGTCCAAAATCCGATGATCCCGCCCCGTATTTCACCTGTGTGCTTATATCTGTCCAAATATGACTCTGTACCTGTTTGAAAAATTTTTAGACGACTTTCAAAAAAATTTCCAGAGAGCAGATTTAGGGTTCTGTAATTTCGTATTTTCGTAGTCGGTTTCGTTTTCGTATTTGCAATAACACCAAGTCCAGAATTCTAACTTGGCTCTGATACCATTGTTGGGTTTTCCTAGCACCTACTAATGAGTATGGAAGTATCACACATGCCACTTTAAAATTTCTAGAGGTGCTAAGCAAACTATGCATGGATCTTTAACTAGAATAGCTAGGGTAACAACACAAGTATCACATACTAAACCTATATTTACACTAAGTGAAAGGAATACAACCTTTGTAGTCCTCTTTGTAGTGACTCCTAGGATCTTTGAGAAGTTGGAAAGGCTTGCTAGTAAGCTCCTACGTCCACGATGATCCACCCGAAGTTCACTAGCTCCAAGCTTGTAGCTCCACTTGATGCAAGAAGAAGATGAAGCTAAACACTCTAAACTAATTGGCTAGATTAGAGTAGAATGATGAAGTGGTGAGTTTTCTTTTGTCAAAACTCTTTCTTTTTATCTCTCACTCACTTTGGAAAAACCTAGAGGGCAAGGAGGAAGAAGAAGATGAAGGCAAAAGCTTTTGATAATGATAAAGCTTAATGAAATAATAGAAAAGATAAGTATATATATTTTCTACTCTTCATCTCAAACCATGGTTACTTAATTTAGATATTATTGTATTTGAGTTAAAAGGCAAAATGAATATTAATCCAAGGTTAAAAAGTGGGTGAGCAAGGTTAACTTCAAGAAGTGTGTAGAAGATAACTATGGATGAATAATCCTTTTCTTTTCCTTTTAATTTAAATGCAAAAAGAATATATATATATATATATAAATCAAGTTCCATGTAAGTCTTATATTTCCTTCATAAGTGTATCAACAACTATGACACTTTGCATGCATGTATCTATGCACATCAACATGTGCATCTATGCATACATTCTTCGTCTTTAATAAAAAGAGTTTGACTAAAGAATTAAAATAAAACTAAAAGTCAAAATGTTAAATCAACAATTGATTTAACAATCCGGTCATATCGCATATGACCCGACTAATAGAAAAACGCCCGATTAACATACGGTATCACATAGTCGTATTCAATCGGGTCCCTACGCATATCTCATATGCACACCACATCTTTTCGCCTGGGCTAGGAAACTTCTGTGTGGGACTCTAAGACTCGTCAATACGCCGACAGTGGGTGATGATCATATCAAACACCCATAAGCCGCAAGCGGTCAGCTAAACGTAACGACCACCCGGGTATTGAACGATCAGAAGAAAACCAGCAAAGCTGTCAAAACTCCCGTCGAGCCATCTGGCAACACTTACCGTACAGTCCGGTCTCCCCATCAAATATGTTGCATATCAAGTCTGGGGATGGTGTCGTCGACCCCAATAACTCGATAAGTCATGCCGGTATATAGCTGATAACAGATCGAGAAACTACTGATAACACTTATCAGTAAATCTCAGTAGCCCTGGCCAGGGACTTCCTGTTATAGCCAATCGAGCATAGCACAACATCAACCCCCAATACCGGGAGAGACGAAACCTCTCCTATCGCTCATTGCCTCCATGTGCCTCGGGACTGTACCCAAAGACCACCTGTTTGCACGACTCAGTAGAGCCGTGGTAAGGTGGAGATCAAAGTACAGTTGGAGGACACACAAGACTGTATGACGATCTCGGGTCTACAGACTAACCTGTATCAGTGTCACCTGAGAACTGCTATCCGACGATAGATATAATACCACATAGGAGTTCTCTGTGAGTCTGTTCAGTGTACCCAGTCTCCACTGAGCACCCGCATACATTCTTTGGTGTCACCTCACCAGATGGATATGGGAACATCCATCGCCCATCATATGGGACAAGAAAAGTATAAGTCTACTCTGGAATTTCGATGCCCCGTCTCGATGCACCTACGACTAGGAACAATTCTAGGATATACTTATAAACTACACGTGCCCTACTAGTATGATCTGCATCATAGTCACAACAGTCTAGCAAATATCCTGAGGGCTTTATCAATATGAGCAAATGAATAAAAACATGATCAAATCAACATGTCAGATAAAGTAAACCAGATAGCATACTATCATGTCGAGCAAGAAAGTAATCTATATATATATATATATATACACGTCCAAGCATCCACTATACATATAATGGCCTCTAGGGCATACATATATCCAACATCGACACCATACTAAAACGATTTAGTATGGAAGATTCTAAGCATGGTAATCTACCGGCTTGTCATGGAATCACCCTCTCCAAAGAGATGTCTCCCAAGACTAATTTGGAAAGGGACCGCATGTCGATTATGCCCTATGCATTTGCGGTAGGCTCTATAATGTATGCTATAAGTCCATGCTACCCTTCCCCGGTACTTACGGGGTTGAGGAAGTGGTGAAAAACGATTTTCAAGAGGGTGGTAACATGGACTCATAATACGGATCTTTGTTAAACAACTAACTAACAACCTAACTAGAGTTTTACCTACTCGGTTAGGGGGCTATACCTTTCTTGAACTCCTTCATCTTCAACTCTTTCCGGTGTACGGATCGGCCTCTCCTCGTCGTCTCCTTGCGCCGAAGATGGATCCACCTGAAAGCTTCTACCTTTGGCTTCTTCTTCGAACTTGAAGAAACTAGAACACTTGGTTTGCTAAACCTTGTGAACTAGGATGAGTAGAGAAGCGATTTGGGTTTTCTTTTATCTCTAAGGCAATGAATCTCAACACATGAGAAGGGTTTTCCTTGAGCTAGAGAGAGCAAGAGGAAGAGGGAGAGCTTGAGCAAGTGATGGCAAGAGAGAGAAATGAAATGAGAGAATTAGTAACTCTTTTGCCAACATCTCTCCCATAATCCAAAAAGAATAATAATAATAATAATAATAATAATAATTGAGTATTATATGATGGTTCATATCAAGTCAAGTGGCATTATCATTTCATGCACTCATATTGCAAAGCATAACAAGCAAGCAAAAGTCTTTGCCATGAAATGATAGCCATTGCAATGATGATGGTCAACTAGTCCAACCTAGTCAACCGGTCAACAAAATCAACAAAGTCAAACCCTCATCTCAACCACGACACAATAATACTTAATTAATATTATCATTAATCATATTTCTTATTCTCATTAGGGTTTAGCCAAAAGTCAACAGTCAACAACCCCAATGAGAATCCTCTGCCTCTGTCTCTCTGTTAACTGTGCATACACACCCGCATCCGCGTTCCGAGGAACACGAATACAAAAGAGATAAAACCAATCCCAAAAAGTACACTATGATCTGGCTTAAACCAAATCCTGCTAGTGTTAACTGTCCGGATACCAAACGTGCACAAGTGCACGGATGTGACCGAACCCTGTCGCAAAACCATGCGACCTCTACTCTTTTGCCTGAAGGCGAATAGCTTTCTGTGTGGGACTCTAAAGACTCGACACTACGCTGGCAGTGGGTTTAACCACAGACCGCAAGCGGCACTAGCTGTGCGTAACGGTCCCCAGGTAGATGCCGACAAGAAGACTGACGAGGTGAAACCCATCTGAACTCCTACTGAGCCTGAATGTGACAATCTCTGTACAGTCCGGTCTGTTCGTTTGATACATCGCATGGCGGGCCTACGGGGCGGTAAACGTCAGTCCCCTAATAGCGGTACAAGTTGTGTCGGAGTGAAGCCCAGAACACCCCGAGATAACACTGGAAACCTACCAGTATATCTCGCTTGCCCTGGCCAGGGACTACTCGTGTAATGGCTCTCCTAGACACAGCGCGATGTCAACCCCCAATACCGGGAGAGACGAATCCTGTCTAACCGTCACTGCCTCCAAGTGCTTCGGGACTGCACCCAAAAACTACCTGTTTGCACGACTCCTTTGAGCCGTGGTAGGGTAGTAATCAAAGTACAGTGGGAACACACTCGAGGCGAAGTGACAGTGTCAAGTCAGCGGACTAAGCTGTACTCATGTCGCCTGGGAACTGATAACCGACGATAGGTATTGTACCAACCAACAGTTCCCGACGAGTCCTGTCCAGTGTACTCGTAACCAAACGAGCACCCGCATACTATCTCAAGTACGACGTACTGACGGCTGTGGGATAGACCGTCTCCCACACTGGGATGAGAAGCGTATATGCTAGTCTACTCCGGAGTATCGATGCCCTGTCTCGATAGTCCTGCGACTAGGGACCTGCATAAGGATGTGCTTATAGATTACCCAGCCCCCACTAGTGTGACTGCCATCACAACGCTGGTAATCAAGCAAAGATCCTAAGGGCACCACTAATATGTATAGGTGATATACTAAAATAAACACATGTACACATTAAAGCAGAAACAAACCAAGTAGCATACTACTATATTGAGCAAGATTTTCTATACAAGGTGAATATCCCAAGCTTCCATTAAGTAATATACAAACTAGTATGATACAGTAATGGCCTCTAGGGCATATACACTAACAATCTCCCACTTGCACTAAGGCCATGTACTGGCGTATCGAACACCTATCATCTCGATCAGCCGCTCGAACTGAGTCTGGGGTAAGGCCTTTGTGAGTGGATCAGCAGTGTTATCTTCCGTAGAAACTCTCCGAACCTCGATCTCCTGGCGACCCACGATCTCCCTGATCAGGTGATACCGCCTCAAGATGTGTCTGGACTTCTGATGGGACCTGGGTTCCTTCGCTAAAGCTATAGCCCCGTTGTTGTCGCAATACAGAGGTATTGGATCAACAATGGACGGAACCACCTGAAGTTCAGTTAAGAACTTCCTTATCCAGACGGCTTCTTTTGCGACATCTGCAGCAGCGATATATTCCGCTTCCATAGTCGAGTCAGCAACGGTTTCTTGTTTGGAACTCTTCCAACACACCGCCCCTCCATTGAGGGTAAAGACATAACCCAACATGGACTTGGAGTCATCCTTGTCACTCTGGAAGCTGGAGTCAGCAAAGGCCTCGATCTGGAGATCTTTTCCGCCATACACCAAGAACATCTCCTTAGTCCTTCTCAGGTACTTAAGAATGTTCTTTACCGCTATCCAGTGTTTCTCCCCAGGGTTTGACTGATACCGTCTTACCACACTCAGTGCATAAGCTACATCTGGTCTGGTACATAACATCGCATACATTATAGAGCCTACCGCAGAAGCGTAGGGTATAATAGACATGCGATCCCTTTCCAAATCAGTCTTGGGAGACATCTCTTTGGAAAGGGTGATCCCGTGACAAGCCGGTAGATTACCGCGCTTAGAATCTTCCATACTGAATCTTTTCAGTATGGCGTCGATGTACCTGGACTGTGAGAGTCCCAGTATCCTCTTGGATCTGTCACGATAGATCCGGATCCCCAGAATGTACGAGGCATCACCCAGGTCTTTCATGGAGAACCTGTGTGACAAGAACCCCTTGACAAATTGTAGCATAGGAATGTCATTTCCTATTAAGAGAATGTCATCCACGTATAAAACGAGGAATACTACAGTTCTCGCTACAAATCTACTATAGATGCATGGTTCATCTGGATTTTTGATAAAGCCAAATTCTTTGACCGTCTCATCAAAACAGATGTTCCAACTCCGCGATGCCTGCTTTAGTCCGTAGATGGACTTAAGCAACTTGCACACCTTTCCGCTGCTCCCACTCTGAATGAAACCCTCTGGCTGGTCCATATAAACACACTCCTTTAAATTTCCATTTAGAAAAGCGGTCTTTACGTCCATCTGCCAGATCTCATAATCGTGGAAGGCAGCAGTGGCAAGAAGGATCCGAATGGATTTCAGCATAGCTACTGGAGAAAAGGTCTCGTCATAGTCCAAACCAGGTCTTTGACGAAAACCCTTTGCAACCAGTCTAGCTTTATAGGTCTCAACCTGTCCATCTACACCAATCTTCCTTTTGAAGATCCACTTGCATCTTACGGGTTTTACCCCATCTGGAGCAACGTCCAACGTCCATACTTTGTTGGTGTACATGGACTCCATTTCGGTCCGCATTGCATCCAGCCATTTTACCGAGTCAACGCTCTGAATGGCCTGCTGGAAGCTAGTTGGCTCATTATAATCAATGATGCAATCCTCTCTATTCCCGTCTATGAGAAAACCGTAGTATCTCTCGGGCGGATGAGACTGCCTACTACTCCTGCGGAGCGGCGTAGGAATGTCATGTTCTTTTGAACCTTCTGGTTCTACTAAGCTTTCAGTAATAGTCTGTGGTTCTGGAATTTCTTCCAGTTCTATTTCGCTCCCACTTGTTTCCTTTTCTAAGAACTGGTGTTCCAGAAAATGGGCATTACGAGAAACAATGATCTTTTGTTCCTCTGCGTAATAGAAGAGATACCCCTTGGAGTTCTTTGGGTATCCCACAAACTTGCACAGTACTGAGCGTGCCTCAAGTTTGTCCACATGCTGCTTTTTGACAAAAGCCGGACATCCCCAGATCTTCAGTTATTGAAGATAGGGTTTCTTCCCACTCCATATCTCATATGGTGTGGTAGGCACAGTCTTAGTTGGAACTCGGTTCAAAACGTATGCAGCTGATTCTAGTGCATATCCCCAGAATGATCACGGTAACTCAGCGTTACTCATCATGGACCGTACCATATCCAATAGGGTTCGGTTCCGTCTCTCCGATACACCGTTATGTTGCGGAGTATATGGAGGAGTAAGCTGAGAGAGAATTCCATTCTCTTTTAAATAATCCAGGAACTCGGCACTCAAGTATTCACCACCTCGATCCGATCTCAGTGTCTTGATACTTTTGCCGGTTTGTTTTTCTACTTCATTCTTATATTCCTGGAATTTTCCAAAGGCTTCGGATTTATGTTTCATTAAGAAGACATAACCGTACCTTGAAAAGTCATCCGTAAAAGTAATGAAGTAAGAATAACCGCTTCGCGCATGTGTAGACATTGGACCGCACACGTCGCTGTGTACGAGTCCCAAGAGCTCGCTCGCTCTTACTCCGTGTCCAGTGAACGGAGTCTTTGTCATCTTTCCTTTGAGACAGGATTGACAAGTGGCATACGATTGATATTCGAACGGATTCAAATATCCTTCTGTATGTAACTTCGTCAACCTTCTCTCATTGATGTGACCCAGTCTACAATGCCATAAGAAAGTCTGATTTATTTCCGGAGACTTTCTTTTGTGTGTATTCTGGACATTGAAAATCTGTGGTTGGTTTAATACGTATATACCATTGCTTAATGTACCTGACCCAATCAGAACATGATTAAGGTGAATGTTTACAACATTACTTACAAACGCAAATTCATAACCTTCTTTAGAAATCAAAGATACAGAAATGATATTACAAGTTGCGTTGGGTACAAAAAAGCAATTACGTAAAACCAAAACATGTCCATCTGACATTCCCAGGTGATAGTCCCCCACGGCCTTAGCATCCATGCTAGCTCCGTTTGCAACTTTGAGGGTCATGTCACCTGCCTTCAAAACCCTACGGTTTCTCAACGCCTGCAAAGAATTACAGATATGAGATCCTGATCCGGTATCCAATACCCAGGAAGTAGAGTTTATTGATAGACAGTTTTCAATAACATACACACCTGAAGCTGAAGCCGCAACTTGCTTCAGATCCTGTGTTCTGTCTTTCCAAGCCCTGCAATCTTTCTTCCAGTGCCCACTCTTATGACAGTAAA
This sequence comes from Agapanthus africanus, assembly GCA_030015575.1. Classification (NCBI taxonomy): domain Eukaryota; kingdom Viridiplantae; phylum Streptophyta; class Magnoliopsida; order Asparagales; family Amaryllidaceae; genus Agapanthus; species Agapanthus africanus. Next base: position 491,838,381 of record CM057339.1, read on the forward strand.
AGCACTCTTTCTTCCCCACAAGTTTCCCCGCTATCTTTGTTGCTTTTGTCTTTCCCTTCGTATCCACTTTACTAACACCGCCCCTTGGTTTGGCGGGGGCTTTCTTCTTCTTTCCCTTGTCTTTCGCCTGGGATCTAGAAGAGGAAGATCCTCCAACAAACAAAGTGGATGTTTCCCTACCTTTCTGTAGGGTGCCCTCTGCACTCCTCAATATGTTGAGGAGTTCTGAAAGTTCAACTTCTTTTTCTTGTAAGTTGAAGTTCAGGATAAACTGGGCGTAAGTGGAAGGAAGGGACTGGAGAATCAAGTCTGTATAGAGCTCGTTCTCTAACGTGGTCCCAAGGTCCGCGAGCTCCTCAATGAAGCCAATCATCTTAAGCATGTGTTCCGTTACCGATGATCCGATGGCCAACCTTGCCGAAAATAACTTCTTCGACACTTCGTATCTTGCGATACGAGATTGCTCCCCATACAGTTCTTTTGTATGGAGAAATATGGATTCGAGGTCCATATTCTCGTGCCTCCTCTGATGTTCGTTGTCCATAGAGGCAAGCACGAGGCACTTGGCCTTCGCGCAATCGATTTCCCAGGTCTTTTGGATTTCCCTATCCGCGACACTGGTTTTGGGACCTGGGACAGGGGGAGCTCTGGTGGTAAGGAAATACCCCAACTTGTCATAAGTGATTGCCATTTTGACATTCCTGAGCCAATTTTTGTAGTTTGGCCCTGTCAGTATATTTTTATCTAGTAATAACTTAAGTCCGGTCATGATGTTTGGTCGCTGCAATGAGGAGAGAGAGAAGAAACACTTTAGCATGATGCTCTTGCAAGTTTAGAGTGGTTTTTAATTTGTCTAAACAGGATGGCTCCCACTGTCTCTCGAATCCCTCCTCAAACCAAAAAGGAAGAATTAGTCAGGATCAATCTCACCGTACAATACTTGCTTAACCGTTCGGCCAGGCTGGTGTCGGTACTTCGAGGGAGGTTTTCCAACGCTTTCGCGAAGTTCCTTAATTAAATAACCTCTTTTCCCTGGGGGCGTAGCCCCGCTAACACCTTTCTAGACACCTACTTGGTTTATAGCATTGATCGTTAAGTGAGAAATTTCCCGAGGAGTAGCATATACTCACAGTAGGATCGGGATCCAAATATCATTACGTGACAAAACTGAAGGAATCCTACCAGAATCATCACACTCCAAATGGTATGCAGCGCTAGCAAGTTTCAGTTCTTTTGAAACTCCCGATGTGGATTTTTGCCCCATGCTCTTATGACCTTGGCGTGAGGTCAAAATGTCATAAGTCACATGTCAAGTTCTTCCCATCATTATCCAGGTTAATTTGAACCCACCCGTACCTACCCTTGACGTAGGCCAAAATGGCAGTACGACTGTCTCAAACCAACGCATTCTATCTATGCAACAGATAAATATCCGGCAGCTACCAATCACTATGCTTTGGCGTGAGGTCAAAATACATAGCTTGAATACTACCGAATATTTAACTGAAATGATGGAGGGCTACGGATGGTTTTGGCAAAACCTTGAACGTAGTGAACTTGATATGATCGATGGAACGAGATAGCTTTTAAAAGGAGTGGCTTAAGCTCCGCGTTTAAAAGTTCTTTTTGAAAAGAAACCGAGTGGTTTTTGAAAGTGTTCCAACGACTTTTACTTAGTTTATTTTTTCTTGCATTAATTCCAATGCGTCCCATCATTTAATCCTACCATTGCAGAAAACAACCAAAATATGACGTACGCTTATGCCATCCGCATTCGCCACGGGGCCCCGTCATTACCCGTTAGGTTACTTAACTAACGACAGAGCGGGGGCTGGACTAGCGCGGATGCAAAACATAAGCAACGCCTAAATAATATCATACATATATATATTGCAATGATAGCCATTTCAGATCACAGATGAACACATTGGATATACTAGGAATCCGCAATTCGCACGAGCCTGTAACGAAAAGCGGATTACACGGTCGCGATGAATAGCCAATACCCCACCCTAGACCCCTACGGGTGCGGCAAACTACCCGCCAAATATCCGAAGCGGAGCAACCTCCCTCAACGACGTGAGTAGGCCACTCGGCACTTCGAGATACCCGGTAGTTTGTGCACCCCCACCTTGGGTCTATCCTAGGAGCAAAAACAGTAAAAAGAAATTATACAATGACGGCTACAACCCCGACCCGGTTGTGCGGCCAAAAATAATATTACATCAATTTACATATTACATGAATTGAAAGATAAAAGGAAAAACTCTCATCTCACAACCCCCGGCTATTCATCCGCGACAATCCAATGAATTCATATACACATACCGTCAACATTACAGATCACAGATATGTATAACTCCCACTAATCGACGTATAGCGATTAGCGGACGTTCAATACATATAACACATCACAGATATATACCCGTCAGCTTAAGTCTTTAGAAGTTCGATCAAAATACGGATTTTCAAGCCCCAAAAACTAATTTTTCTTTCTGGAAAATCCGGGCAGAAAAATCATATTCCAAAAATCCCAAAACACCCCTATGACCTCACTGCAAGAAAAATCGTCCACGGCCGAGTCAACTCGGCCGCGGATCCGCGGCGGGAGCAAGCTCCTGCCGCGGTTCCGCGGCGCGTTGATGGGCTCTCTGGACCATTTTTCTACAGTGAGATGTAAAAACCCTGAGTCGAATTTTAAGCCAAGATTTATTAATTTTTGAACAGAGGAAAAATTCGATAGAAAGTATACTTTTCGGGCATGTTTCGCGACTTTTTCTCCAATCGAATTTCTAGTTACTTTGCTAACATGTTAGATAGTGTTAAACTAGGCTCTGATACCACTGTAAGTCCATGCTACCCTTCCCCGGTATTTACTGGGTTGCGGAAGTGGTGAAAAACGATTTTCAAGAGGGTGGTAACATGGACTCATAATACGGATCTTTGTTAAACAATTAACTAACAACCTAACTATATTTTTACCTACTCGGTTAGGGGGCTATACCTTTCTTTAACTCCTTCGTCTTCAACTCTTTCCGGTGTACGGATCGGCCTCTCCTCGTCATCTCCTTGCGCCGAAGATGGATCCACCTGAAAACTTCTACCTTTGGCTTCTTCTTCGAACTTGAAGAAACTAGAACACTTGGTTTGCTAAATCTTGTGAACTAGGATGAGTAGAGAAATGATTTGGGTTTTCTTTTATCTCTAAGGCAATGAATCTCAACACATGAGAAGGGTTTGCCTTGAGCTAGAGAGAGCAAGAGGAAGAGGGAGAGCTTGAGCAAGTGATGGCAAGAGAGAGAAATGAAATGAGAGAATTAGTAACTCTTTTGCCAACCTCTCTCCCATAATCCAAAAAGAATAATAATAATAATAATAATAATTGAGTATTATGTGATGGTTCATATCAAGTCAAGTGGCATTATCATTTCATGCACTCATATTGCAAAGCATAACAAGCAAGCAAAAGTCTTTGCCATGAAATGATAGCCATTGCAATGATGATGGTCAACTAGTCCAACCTAGTCAACCGGTCAACAAAGTCAACAAGTCAACAAAGTCAACCCCTCATTTCAACCATGACACAATAATACTTAATTAATATTATCATTAATCATATTTCTTATTCTCATTAGGGTTTAGCCAAAAGTCAACAGTCAACCACCCCAATGAGAATCCTCTGCCTCTGTCTCTCTGTCAACTGTGCATACACACCCGCATCCGCGTTCCGAGGAACACGAATACAAACGAGATAAAACCAATCCCAAAAAGTACACTAGGATCTGGCTTAAACCAAAGCCTGCTAGTGTTAACTGTCCGGACGCCAAACGTGCACAAGTGCACGGATGTGACCGAACCCTGTCGCAAAACCATGCGACCTGTCGCAAAACCATGCGATCTCTACTCTTTTGCCTAAAGGCGAATAGCTTTCTGTGTGGGACTCTAAAGACTCGACACTACGCTGGCAGTGGGTTTAACCACAGACCGCAAGCGGCACTAGCTGTGCGTAACGGTCCCCAGGTAGATGCCGACAAGAAGACTGACGAGGTGAAACCCATCTGAATTCCTACTGAGCCTGAATGTGACAATCTCTGTACAGTCCGGTCTGTTCGTCTGATACATCGCATGGCGGGCCTAGGGGGCGGTAAACGTTAGTCCCCTAATAGCGGTACAAGTCGTGTCGGAGTGAAGCCCAGAACACCCTGAGATAACACTGGAAACCTACCAGTATATCTCGCTTGCCCTGGCCAGGGACTACTCGTGTAATGGCTCTCCTAGACATAGCGCGATGTCAACCCCCAATACCGGGAGAGACGAATCCTGTCTAACCGTCACTGCCTCCAAGTGCTTTGGGACTGCACCCAAAAACTACCTGTTTGCATGACTCCTTTGAGCCGTGGTAGGGTAGTAATCAAAGTACAGTGGGAACACACTCGAGGCGAAGTGACAGTGTCAAGTCAGCGGACTAAGCTGTACTCATGTCTCCTGGGAACTGATAACTGACGATAGGTATAGTACCAACCAACAGTTCCCGACGAGTCCTGTCCAGTGTACTCGTAACCTAACGAGCACCCGCATACTATCTCAAGTACGACGTACTGACGGCTGTGGGCCAGACTGTCTCCCCCACTGGGATGAGAAGCGCATACGCTAGTCTACTCCGGAGTATCGATGCCCTGTCTCGATAGTCCTGTGACTAGGGACCTGCATAAGGATGTGCTTATAGATTACCCAGCCCCCACTAGTGTGCCTGCCATCACAACACTGGTAATCAAGTAAAGATCCTAAGGGCTCCACTAATGTGTATAGGTGATATACTAAAATAAACACATGTACACATTAAAGCAGAAACAAACCAAGTAGCATACTACTATATTGAGCAAGATTGTCTATACAAGGTGAATATCCCAAGCTTCCATTAAGTAATATACAAACTAGTATGATACAGTAATGGCCTCTAGGGCATATACACTAACATATGCGATGTTGTGTACTAGACCAGATGTAGCATACGCCTTGAGCGTTGTAAGCCGGTATCAGTCAAACCCAGAGGAGAACCACTAGATAACAGTGAAGAACATTCTTAACTACCTAAGAAGGACTAAGGAGATGTTCTTGGTGTACGGCAGGGAAGACCTCCAGATCGAGGCCTTCGCCGACTCCAGCTTCCAAAGTGAAAAGAATAACTCCAAGTCTATGCCGGGTCATGTCTTTACCCTCAATGGACGGGCGGTTGTTTGGAAGAGATCCAAATAGGAAACCGTTGCTGACTCAACGATGGAAACGGAGTACATAGCTGCTTGTGCTGCCGCGAAGGAAGCAGTCTGGATCAGGAAGTTCGTGACAGATCTTCAGGTGGTTCCATCCATTGTTGATCCAATAACTCTGTATTTTGACAACAACGGCGCTATAGCTTTGGCGAAGGAACCAAGGTCCCATCAGAAGTCCAGACACATCCTGAGGCGGTTCCACCTGATCAGGGAGATCATTTATGGATGGGAGATCGAGGTGTGGAGAGTAGAGACAGAGAACACCACTACATATCCACTCACAAAGGCTATTCTTCAGGCTCAGTTCGAGCGGCTAATCGAGATGATAGGTCTGCGATATGCCAATACATGGTCTTAGTGCAAATGGGAGATTGTTAGTGATATATTCCTTAGAGGCCATTATTGTATCATACTGGATTGTATATTACATATTGGATGCTTGGGATATTTCACAGTTATAATAAAAGTCTTGCTCGATATGGTAGTTTGCTACCTGGTTTGATTCTAGCTCAATATGTGCATGTGTTTCTTTTAGCATATCGCTTATACATATTGGTAGAGCCCTTAGGATATTTGCTTGACTACCGGCGTTGTGATGGCAGTCACACTCGTGGGGGCTGGGTAGTCTATAAGCACATCCTTATACAGGTCCATATTCATTGGATTATCGAGACGGGGCATCGATACACCGGAGTAGACTAGTGTGTACGCTTCTCATCCCAGCAGGGGATATGGTCTTTGCCACGGCCATTAGTACGACGTACTGGAGAAGGTATACAGGTGCTCATTGGGTTGTGAGTTACACTGGACAGGACTCGACGGGAACTGCTTGTTGGTATTATACCTATCGTCAGATAGCAGTTCCCAGGTGGCATGAGTACAGCTTAGTCCGTTGACTTGCCATCGCTACTTCGTCTCGAGTGTGTTCTCACTCCACTTTGTTACTACCCTACCATTCTCAAAGGAGTCGTGCAAACAGGTAGTAATTGGGTGTAGTCCCGAAGCACTTGGAGACAGTAGAGATCAGATAGGATTCGTCTCTCCCGGTATTGGGGGTTGATATCGCGCAGTGTTCGGAAAGCCATTACATAAAGTCCCTGGCCAGGGCAGTCGATAAATACCGGTAAGGTACTCCAGTAGTTTCTCATGGTGTATTGGGCTCTTCTCCAGCACGACTTATCACGTTGTTAGGGGTCTGGCGTTTAACATCCCCCTAGGCGGATATACAAGATCTCAGATGAACAAACCAGACTGAACGAAGATTTTCACCGATAGGCTCAGTAGGATTTCGGGTGAGTTTGCTCATCGGTCTTCTTATTGACAGATACCTAGGTAGCCGTTACGTGCAGCTAGTACCGCTGACGGATTGTGGTTAAACCCACTGCCGGCGTACTGTCGATTCTTTAGAGTCCCACACAGAGGGTTTCCCTGCTTCAGGCATTTGATGTAGACGTCGTATGGTTTTACAACTGGGTTTCGATCACATCCGTGTACTTGTACACGGATGCTGATCGGGCGGACGATACTAGTGGGCTTTGGTTTAAGCCGGATCCTAGTATTATACTGGATTGTTATCGTCTCTGTGTATCCGTATTTTTTGGAATACGGATACGGGTATGTATATACGGTGAAAGGGGCATTCTTGTAATTTGTCAAGGCATGCTTCTAGAAGGTGCCACCTCATTATTTGTATTATCCATTTTCCAAATGGATTAATGAGGTGGAAATGGAGGAGACTTTGTGAGGCATGGTGTGAAGAATGGGTTAAGTATTATTATATTTGTTTGGACTTACTATTCAAGCATGGGTGGTATTTTCTTATTAAGAAATATTGCATGCTTGAATAATTGAGCAAATACTTAGCCATTCTCTACACTTAGTTTTCACTTGATGGTTCATTCTTCTCTCTTGAGATTTTCTTGAGTTGCTCTCCTTTAGCTCTTTAGGTTTCCTCCATCTCCTTCTTCCTCTGACTAAACCCTAACCTTCACATATGTTGTGAGACAAGGGTTTAGTGAGATAAACAATCCATTAGCATTCTCTACATCTCCTAGGCTAGTTGGTTTAGTGAACCATATACCTTAGTTACCTTATTTAGAGGTTGAAACTTGGATCACATTCTCTCGCGGTGGATCATCTTAGACATGAGAAGGCCGATGGAGCCAACCCGATCCGATCACCGAGGAGCCTTGGAGAGGAACACTAGAAGACGCGAAGGACTCATTCTTGGAGGTATAACCATTCTACCAGAGTAGTTAAGCCTCTAGATAGATTAGCTAATTAAGGTTTTAGTAAAGATCTTGGAGTTATAGCCGGTGTTGCGTAGTAAAAATCATCGTTTTTTGTAAATTCCGCCTCCTTGCGAACCACCGGGTGTGCAACATCGGCTTACAGGGTATAGGGGCTCGGGTTTCAGGGGTAAACTCCTAGTTTCCTGCATGTCTCACTGTGATGGGAACTTATTTTATGGGGCTCTCGGGTGATACCGGATTCCATATCAACCTCACAAACTATCAAAAACCAATGTCAGACAAATTCTAAGTTCATGTTTTTAGGGTTCTAGTCTCTGGTCTTGGCCAGTAAATCATCACTAAGGGTTGTAGTCATCAACTAAACCTCAATTACCACTTTACAAGTCCATTCATCCACTAAATATCAACCTAGAAATTTCCAAGACCACAAATCTCACTAAATCGAACTCTAAACTTAACTAGAAGGTTAAGGAACTAATAAAAAAGATGAGAAGTGAAGTTATACTTCTTAGAAGCAACTCAAGAAAAACCTTAAATGGTTGGAAGTCTTCAAAATCAAAACTTGAGCTTGTTATGGAATGTAGGATGAGGTGGTGGTCATTTTTAATGAAAGTGGTGTGGGGTTTTGAGATGGTCTTGGGGATGTTTCATGGAGGTAGAGGAGGGTGAAGGAAGGAGGAGATGAAGATGAAGGAAGAAGGAAGAAGAAGATGAAGTGAAGAAAGAATGATGGGGGGATGCCATCCTCTACTCTCTCTCTCTCTCTCTCTCTCTCTCTCTCATAGCCCATGCCTCACTTGTCCCCTCTTGTCATCATTTGGTCTCCTTCTTTCTCCGTCTCTCATCAATTATCTTTCTTTTTTATTTTTCTTTCTCTTTTCCCTCTCACAAATAAATCACAAATGCAAAAGAAACAAACATGCAACAAAATGCAACATGTCATGGTGCACTAGCCATGGTTAACTAAAAAGACGGATTTGGCTTAATCATGATCAGTAGTGCACTAATCAAGTTTAATATAATCTTGCATATAATTAATTGTATAATTATTTATAAAATATCCAAATCCAATAAATACCTTTTAATAAATAATACATATTAATCTCCAATTATTTTCCAAATATTGGTATATAATTATACCATTTTACGAAAACCCCAATTCGCAAATCAAATAGTTTTCGTGAAATATATTATTTTAATATTTAAATTCTAAAAATAATATTTTATTTTTCTGAAATGTTATAATCTTCCTCTCTTAAATAAATTCGGTCCCCGAATTTAAATTTAAACCCCAAATACTAAAACATTTCAATAATCATTTTAAATCAACGGGTCTCTGAAATCACGGAATACTCAAGAATATCACAGCGCATCGAGTGTGCATGAAAACGAATGCGGAACTCAAAATTGAACTCCGTCAAGCGTCATGCAATCACTGGAGTTGTAAAGGAAACGCAAATCTCGAAATCCACTGCTGAAATCCAATATACTATAGTCAAAATTATAATACGTATATAGTACGCATCCTTGTAAAACCATTTTAAAAGATGAATAAAACACATTCAAAATCTTTCCCGAATCGCCGTGCGATGCGTAACTCATGGCGCACATGGCGGACGCTCGTTTGTAAAGTAGTAAATATATGTTCATATATGTTTTTGCTTAAATATACGTTCCGCCTTTTTGAAATATCCCAAAAGGTTCTTCTTGTAAAAGTTCGTGTCACTTACGGATACGTAGGAAATAGTGAGACTATAGCTCCTTTTTGAAAACCTTTCGATAAAATTTTATGCATGCAAAAGTACTCAGGTACTATCCTTAGATCAGTCCTGCTCGGCTACTATATAATATAGTACCAAATATCAAAATATAATGCTCAAGAGTAAAGTCAGCTTCAAAAGGCGTATCCAACATCACGTGCGTCTGGTGCGCCCGGAAATCCAAGTCCAAACAAGTGCCATGAATGTGCACAAAAGCAAAAACTAAGTGCAACATGTGTCCATGAAAGCATCTGTCAAGTGCAGCTGGTGTGCATGACAACAATATCAAGTGCATCTAGAGTACATGAAAATCTCAACCAAGTGCAACTAACATGTACGAATAAAAATCTCAATCAAGTGCACTTGGTGTGCACAAAATCTCAACCCATGCGCCCAGTATGCGCGAAAATCTAAATCGAGTGCATCAGGTCTGCATAAAAACATCTAATGCAGTAGTGTGCACGACAATAAGCGTCAAGTGCAGATAGCGCACTAAAACATAACTCTTGTGCAATAAATGCACGAAAATAAATATCAGGTGTGGTAGGTTCCCGACTACTCGTCAATGTACCAAAAGCGCACAAAAACAACACCGAGTGTGCCAAGGTGTATAAAATCATAAACGTGTGCAACTATGTGCACAAAACACGTATCAATGTACTGCAAGCACATGGGAGCTATACCGAGTGCATAAGTCAAGTCAAGTGCTTACAACATGCACGGAATCAAATCGACTGTACGAAATACATAGAATCAAAAATACGTGCAATCAAATGCACAAAATCGATATCAAGTGCAACAACTGTGAACAAATCATAAACAAATGTAACAGTGTATAAAACATAAATGAAGTGCAATAACTGTGCACAAAATGTAAATATCCAGTAGGTGCAGCCATGGTGCACGAAAAAAAATATCACGAAACCTAAAGTCCAAGCGATAAAAGTGTGATACTCGGATCACAAAACGCAAATCGCAATAAATGACATTGAGGTACACCTCCTTCAATGTCGAAAAATGCCGGTGCGTCCAAGGCTGGCAGAGCAAGAACATCCACTTGCCTCCTGCTCACGGTCTGGCGTCCTCTGTCTCTGGGTCCCTATTTTGTTTCTAGATTTCCAATCTTGCAATCCTTCTGCTCGTCAGCCCTGTCAGGTGTGATAATGGAACATTTCCGCTCTGGCACTCCGCCGATCCTCTCTTGGCCAATTAACATGACATCTCGCAAAACAGCACGTTACTGACGGTGGCATCTGGCCCTCTGAATAAGCGCGATGCAACTGATCCTGGGTGCAAATCTTTATCGCTCCGGTGTCCTGGAAAGAACCTGCTTAGGGTCTCTTCTGATCTCACATGTGCCGAACTGTATGGAGGTTGGCACTCTTTACTTAATCTTTTTTCTCATATCCGGAAGGATGTGTCCTCAGCACGGCTTTCCTCTGGAATTGGCCATATCCAACACCTCTGCATACATATCAATCCTATGGCTTCAACGAGGAGTAACAACAGCTCGTAAATATATCGCACGAATCTATTGTTTCATCCGTCTTCATTATCATCCACTTTGACATTATATCTTGCTGGCTGTGTACTGCAATTCATTCTCGACTACAGTCAATCCGGAGTCTCTCACACGGACATGAAATTACGAACTCGGGTATCTTCACCACTCTGTGGAAGATATTTAGCCAGTTACATCTTTGGGAACTCATCCAAATTATCGGAGGAATACGCTTCATTCGTCCGTTCTCGATCAACTCACAACGCATCTGGGTGTGGTCCTTCTATCCGAAGTTGGTCAACTTACTGATCTAATATCGGAGCATCCAACGAATAACGTCCTCTCTTGATCGATTTACTCTAGATCTGAGTAAAATCCTCCAAACTGGAATTCTTCAACTTAACTAAGCTTACGTCGGGCATCTAATTAGAAGAATCATCTCAGTCGCTCTATTCAAGATGGACTAGCGGTCTTTTGTCATATCTCTGTCTGAAAATTCCAATGGTTTCAGCTCCTAACTCTGGAGGCGACATCCAGTCAATCACAGCAACAACTGGGTCATCTGTCTGCATGGTAGACAACATCGTGTAGGGTTCCTAAGCACGACAGCAAGGTTTCGGGTGGTATCATCCATGCCAAATTAAAATTTTTCCATGCTTAAAAGAACCCTAACCTAGATATTTAACTAGAGAATCATGCATAAATATAAAGCAAACAACTTTACTTCTAAGTGATTAGGGATTACAACCTTTGTAGTCCGTTCCTTCACTTCATTAGCTCCAAGTAGTGGTCCCTTCACTGCGATCATCGAGCTCCTGGACTCTTGAGAGGCTCCACACGGTGTATGATGCATGCTTGCTTGTAGTCTTCGAAATCCATGATGATCTACTTCGAGAAAACACAAACTCAAGCTATCTCTTCACTAATTTAGGGTTTAGTGAAGCAAACACCCTAAACTAATTGGCTAATAGTAGAGGATGATGAAGTAGAAAATGGGCTCTCTTTAGTTTTCTTTTTCTCACAATATTTCATCACAAAGAAAAAGCTAGCAAGCTTTCATGAGGAAGAAGAAGATGAAGTGATGAATGAATTGAGATAAGTTAGAAATGCAACCTTGGGTTAGTTTATGTCATGGCTAACCCATGTAGAGAATAAACCATGAGCTAGGGTTAAAGGTTAGGTTAAGAAATATCTTAAGTAAAAACAAAAGAGGTGGACTTTAGTCAATGTTCTACTAGCTTCCACGAAGCTCAACCATGACTAATTCCATATCATTTGTGAATTACTTTAAAAGATAAATAAAACCATAACATAAACCCTAACATGGTATAAGTCTCATACATACATGTTGCATGTGTAACCTAGCATGACACATTAATATATATCACATATATATTTATGTGTGCTAAAGAAAATAATACAATAAACATATATCACATATATGTTAAATGTATTCAAAAGTTAGAAAAAGAAATACTTAAGTGAGCATATTTTAGTTAATGTAATTTAATATATCAAATATATAATTGTATATTAAATTATTAAATCAACACTTGATTTAATAATCAGGCTATATCTCATACAACCGACTAATATAATATGTATTATTTTATCGAATCAAAACTTGATCGGATAACCCGGGTATATCACATACAATCGGCCGATATCACATATCGCGAGAATAGAATACGGTATCACATACATGTATTATTCTTGGTCCCGCACATATCACATATGTGCTCCTACTCCGTTTCGCTTGCGCCAGGAAACCTCTGTGTAGGACTCTAAAGACTCGTCAATACGCCGGCAGTAGGTGAAGATCATATCAAACACCCACAAGCCGCAAGCGGTCAGCTAAACATAACGGCCACCCGGGTATTGAGCGATTAGAAGATCAACAAGCAAGCCTGTACATACTCCTGCGAATCCAATTAGTAACACTACCGTACAGTCCGGTCTCTTCGTATGATATGTCGCATATCCAGCCTAGGGGTGGTAAACGTCAGACCCCAGTAACCGATAAGTCGTGTCGATGTGAGGCTCATAACGGGTCGAGAAACTACTGATAACACTTACCAGTAGATCTCCGTATCAGCACTGGCCAGGGACTTCCAGTTATAGCCAATCGAGCATAGCGCAACATCAACCCCCAATACTGGGAGAGACGAAACCCCTCCTATCGCTCATTGCCTCCATGTGATTCGAGACTGCACCCAAAAGCTACCGTTTTGCACGTTCTCATGAACGTGGTAAGGTGGAAATCAAAGTACAATGGGAATCACACAAGACTATGATGATCTCGGGTCTACAGACTAACCTGTACCAGTGTCACCAGAGAACTGCTATCTGACGATAGCTGTAATACCAACTAGGAGTTCTCGGCGAATCCGTTCAGTGTACCCAGTCTCCACTGAGCACTCGTATACCATGTTTGATGTCAAACACCAATGGATGTGGGATAATCCATCGCCCATCATATGGGTCAAGATGCATATACGCTAGTCTATTCTGGAGTATCGATGCCCTGTCTTGATACACCCTCGACTAGGAACAATTATAGGATATACTTGTGGACTACCCTGGCCCCCACTAGTATGATCTCCATCACAGTCCTAGTAGTCAAGTACACATCCTAAGGGCTTTATCATGTGAGAGCAAGACAATAACATAATACAAGTCAACATGTTAAGACAAAGAGCAACCAGATAGCATACTATCATATTGAGAAAGAAAGTCCTCTCTATATATATCCAAGCATCCACTATAATATACATCATATGTACAACAATGGCCTCTAGGGTATATACATAACTAACAATCTCCTACTTGCACTAAGGCCAGCTGTTGTAGTATCTCGTACCCAACATCCCGAAGAGTCTCTCAAATTGTATCTGGGGTATGGCCTTCGTCCTTCGTGTCAACTCTCCCGACAACTATCTCCCGGCGATCAACTATCTCCCGGATCAGGTGATACCGCCTCAGAATATGCCTGGATCTCTGATGGGACCTGGGTTCCTTGGCCAAAGCCACAACTCAATTGTTATCATAATACAAAGGTATTGAATGCTCAATGGACGGAACCACTCCAAGTTCATTTATGAACTTCTTCATCGAGACAACCTCTTTGGCAGCATCGTTGGTAGCGATGTATTCAGCCTCCATCGTCGAGTCTTCCACGGTTTCCTATTTGGAACTCTTCCAACAAACCGCCCCTCCATTGAGGGTAAAGACAAATCCCGAGTGCGACTTAGAGTCGTCCTTATCACTCTGGAAGCTTGAATTGGTAAAGGACTCCACATGGAGTTTTCCGTTACCATACACCAAGAACATCTCTTTAGTCATTTTCAAGTACTTAAGAATGTTCTTCACAGCTGTCCAGTGACTCTCTCCAGGATCTGCTTGATTCTTACTCACTACACTTAGTGAGTATGCTACATCGGGTCTGGTATATAGCACCGCGTACATGATGGAGCCTACTGCCGAAGCATAGGGTATCCCTTGCATGCGAGCTCACTCCAAATCAGTCTTGGGAGACATCTCTTTGGAGAGAGTGAGTCCAGAGATCGTGGGTAAATTCCCACGCTTGGATTCTTCCATACTAAACCTTTTTAGTATGGTGTCAATGTACCTGGATTGGGACAATCCCAGTATCCGTTTAGATCTATCTCTATAGATCTTAATCTCCAAGATGTAGGAGGCATCACCTAGATCTTTCATTGAGAATCTTTGTGATAAGAAGAGCTTGACCGAGTGCAGTATAGGAATATCATTTCCTATCAAGAGTATGCCATCCACGTACAATACGAGGAAAACAACGTTACTCTCTACCACCTTCTTGTATATACAAGGTTCATCTACGTTCTTGATGAAATCAAACTCTTTGACTACAATATCAAAACAGATGTTCCACCTCCGCGATGCCTGTTTTAACCCATAGATGGATTTAAGAAGCTTGCACACCTTTCCGCTTCTCCCACTGTCTACGAAGCCCTCTGGCTGAGTTATGTACACGCTATCTTCTAAATCACCATTTAGAAAGGCGGTCTTAACATCCATTTGCCAGATTTCGTAGTCATTGTATGCAGCAATGGAAAGTAGGATCCGGATGGACTTAAGCATAACCACTGGAGAAAAGGTTTCGTTATATTCCACACCTGGTCGTTGACGACCCTTTGCAACAAGTCTGGTTTTGAAAGTCTCAACTTTTCCATATACACCAAGTTTCTTCTTAAAGATCCATTTGCTCCCAATGGGTTTTAACCCTTCAGGAGCAACTTCCAAAGTCCATACTTTGTTGGTGTATATGGATTCCATCTTAAATCGCATTGCATCCGGCCATTTCATAGAGTCCCCACTCGTGATGGCCTGCTCGAAACTAGTTGGGTCATCATCTTCCATGATGCAATCCTCGCTCCTACCATCAATAAGAAAACCGTAGTATCTCTCAGGTAGATGAGGAACCCTAATAGATCGGCGGAGAGGCTGGGGTTCGTTGGGAACTATCGAATCCTATGGTTCTACTAAATCTTCAGTTATAGTTTGTTCTGCTGGAACTTCTTCTAGCTCTACCTCTTCGCCACTAATTTCTTTGGCAAGAAATTCCTTTTCTAAAAAGGTGGCATGTTGAGCAACAAACACCTTTTGTTGTTTACTGTGGTAGAATAGATATCTATTTGAATGTTTAGGATATCCAACAAATTTACAAAGAACTGATCGTGCCTCGAGTTTGTCAAGATTTTGCCTTTTGACATAGGCCGGACAACGCCATATCTTAACTCGTTTAAGACATAGTCTCTTCCCACTCCATATCTCATATGGTGTGGTAGGTACAGATTTTGATGGATCCTGATTCAATAGGTATGTTGCTGCTTCAAGCGCATTACCTCAAAAGGAAATAGGCAACTCAGCAGTGCTCATCATAGAGCACACCATATCTAATAGGGTGCGGTTCCTCCGTTCCGATACACCGTTGTGCTGTGGTGTATACGGAGGAGTAAGCTGAGAGAGAATCCCATTCTCTTTTAGATAGTCACGGAATTCCGTGCTAAAGTATTCTCCTCCCCGATCTGATCGTAGATTTTTAATACTTTTACTTTTTTGGTTCTCTACTTCGTTCTTATATTCTTTGAATTTCTCAAAAGTTTCAGACTTGTGTTTCAACAGGAACACATGTCCATATCTTGAGAGATCGTTAGTGAATGTAGTGAAGTACGAGGAACCATCCCTGGCATGTGTAGACATGGGACCGCATACATCACTATGTATTAGTCCCAAGAGTTCTGTAACTCTTTCTCCGTGTTCATCTTTCCTTTGTGACATGAATGACAAGTTTCATAAGATTATAATCCGAACGGATTCAAATATCCATCTTTATGTAACTTAGCTAGTCGTGTCGCATTGATATGACCTAGTCTACAATGCCACAAGAAGGATTCGTTCATTTCTGAACTCTTCCTCTTGTGTGTGTTTTGTATATTAAGAACCGTGGTTTGATTTAGAATGTATATGCTATTATTTAACAAGCCTGATCCAATCAACATTTGATTCAGGAAGATGTTCATAAAATTATCCTATACTACAAAATTATATCCTTCTTTACTTAATAAAGAAACTGATATAAGATTGCATATCAGGGTCGGTATGTAATAGCATTCGTTCAGAATCAATGTATTACCATTTGGTAATATAAGGTGATATTTGCCAACTGCTTTGGCTGCAACATTTGCACCATTCCCTACTCTTACGGAATGATCACCCTCTCCCAGTTCTCTACCTTTCCTTAGCCCATGTAACATATTACATATATGGGATCCCGATCCGGTATCTAATACCCAGGACGTAGAGTGAACTGAGAAACAACTCTCGATAACTAACACACCCGAAGAAGATGCATCAACATGCTTATTCTTCGTTTGGGCGGCGTGGGAATCTGGATATGTCCCTATTTTCTGCTTAGTCTTATAACAATTATAAGAAAGAACGGAACCAATGTTCCCCTGCTCAGTATAACAAGAGGGTTCGGTCAATACATCTATATTATTATCTTGATTAAGGCCTGACATGGTCGCTACCTGGAAAAAGAGGGAGAGAAGAAAACACTTTAGCGTATGCTCTTGCAATATTAGATTGGTTTATTATCTTATCTAATCAGGATGGCTCCCACTGGTTTTATCAAATCTTCCTTCAAACTCTAAAAGGTAAGACTAGCCAGGATTAATTACACCTTACAAGTTCGCCAATCTTTTAGCTAGGCCAGTGTTGGTACTTTGAGGGTGGTTCCCCATGCTTTCGCACGGACCTAATTAAAATAAACCTCGTTTTCCCAGGGGCGTAACCCTGTTAACACCTTTCTAGACACCTACTTGATCGGCTAATTGTCATGTGTAAAACTCTCTCAGGAGTAACTCTTACTCGCAGTGGGTATCGGGATCCAACTATCTCATAGAAGGTATGCAATCTTATTGCAAATTTTAACACTTGAAATTCCCGATAATACTTTTACCCCTAGCGTGCTATGACCTTGATAGAGGTCAACAAACCATAGTGCACTAGTCAAGTTCAACCCGTCATTTCATGTTGAATCAAACCCACCCGCACGACTCTTGACAGAGGTCAACAAGGTCGTACGACTACCCTAATCCAATCGCATCACATGCTTTATACATAAGCAATAATCAGCTACCGCACACTATGCCTTGACAGAGGTCAACAAACACAGCACGAATACTAAATAATTCTTATCTGAAATGACGGAGGGCTACGACAGGTTTTTCAGAAAACCTTTTGCGTAATGAACTTGTTATCGTTGTAGAAACAAGTGTTTTTTGAAAAGGAGTGTTTTTGAGGCTTTTACTAGTTTCGCTAAAGAGGTCACTCCTGGTGAAGGGATCTCGGCTCGTTCCTTATCGAATAAGGTGCAGGATATTTCATAAATACCGCTATGCAAAGAAAGAACTATAGAATCAATCAAAAACAAAACCGAGTGAGTTGGAGCATCTGCTAGTTTCGCTAAAGAGGTCACTCCCGGTGAAGGGATCTCGTCTCTTTCCTTATCGAATAAGGTGATGGATATTCTACAAGGAATACCACTATGCAAAGCAAAAACTAGAGCTGCCATTTTTGAAAATTTAATTCTACACCATCTTTTAGGTTTCTTTTTCTTTCATTAATCTCATTAATGAAGTCCCATCATTTATGCTTCCTTAGCATCACAGAAGAAACGAAAATACAACGTACGCTTATGGCATCCGCATTCGCCTCAGTGTCCCGTTATGCACCGTTAGATTACTTAACTAACAGCATACTGGGGCGGCACTATCACGGGTGCAAAACATAAGCAACGTTTATTATATATCATATATACAATAATAAAGCATTCGTCTCACGCATATAAAATGATCACATCACAGAATATCAGCAGCAGAAGATAACATATGAAATATTGGATATACTATGAGGCCCGTGTTTTATTTTGAGCTTGTATAAAACATGGATTCCACGGTCGCGATGAATAGCCAAACCCACATCCCTAGACCCCTACGAGAGCGGCAAGCAACCCTACCAATTCTAGAGTTAGGAGACCTGGAGTTGACATATAGCAACCCGGTTACTTGTGCTCCCCACCATGGGTCTATCCTAATGCGGAAAAGTAAATAATATACAACAATGGTGACATCATCCTCAACCCGGAAGTGCCCCAATAAAAGAATATTACATACAATGAATTTTACATGAATGAAAATAAAAACTCTCATCTCACATAAAACCCCCGGCTATTCAAAACACGACGATCCAATATAACATATCATAGCAACACATAACATCACATGTCATCAACGTAAGCAAATATGTGTATCACAATTGTCGTTGACATATAGCAACGAAAACGGCGATACACCACATATTACACTTATGGTCGCAGAAAAGAAAATGTCAAACTACAACATTTGGAATCCACAATCCACTTTAGACATCATAAACCCGAAATATCATATATCTCGGATTTCATGCCTAAATATATGAATTCCATATATTGTATCACATTTCAGAAAAAGCTAGATGACGTTAAACATTTCGATCGAATCAACAAACACCCAAAATTTCCCAAAAGCTCAACACTTGAGCGTAATTTAAAAATACTCAGTACATGCCATAGTACCAATGAACCGGCCGTAGAAGGGTCAAACAATGCCTCACCTATAGCGCCGCAGAACTATCGCAAACCCTAAGGTTTAGCGGCGGTTCTTACGGTCACAGAATCGAGTTAGGGTTTCGTTCTTCTAGAGGGTCAACCGCATTACTTGCATGATTTTTGAATGTTCTTTAACTATGAAAAAATCCAACTCTTGGAAAATTTTCCGGCAAGGGTTAAAATAGGTATTTGATATCCGATCGAACTTTTTAACACCGTCTAAATAACCCGAAACTAAACTAGAATTATGAATACGAAACACTCTGAATAGCTAATGCACAAAGATAACATCACATGCAAATTTAGCAAAAACAAACAACACCTGAAATACCAAACCCCAGAGACTGGAACACTGTAAAAACATCACCCCAAAATCCCTTACATTGGCCGATCTGGCTGTTTTTTCTCTCAATGTGGCCGGCCCAAAAAAGGTGATGGGGGGGGGGTAAATTTTGTACAGTGTTCATATTGTATCTCATACAACATTCTGTAGTTGTTTAAAAAAAATTTGACTCTCAGAAAATTTCGACAGAATCTAGGGTTTAGAATCGAGTGTTTCGGAGTTGTTTCGGTTTCGTAATCCTAAAAAATCAGTCTAATTCTTTAGCTAGGCTCTGATACCACTGTAGGGGTCCTAAGCACGACAGTAAGGTTTCAGGTGGTATCATCCATGCCAAATTAAAAGTTTGCCATGCTTAAAAGAACCCTAACCTAGATCTTTAATTAGAGAATCATGCGGAAACGTAAAGCAAACAACTTTACTTCTAAGTGATTAGGGATTACAACCTTTGTAGTCCGTTCCTTCACTTTATTATCTCCAAGTAGTGGTCCCCTAGCTGCGATCATCGAGCTCCCGGACTCTTGAGAGGCTCCACACGGTGTATGATGCATGCTTGCTTATAGTCTTCGAAATCCAAGATGATATACTTCGAGAAAACACAAACTCAAGCTATCTCTTCACTAATTTAGGGTTTAGTGAAGCAAACACCCTAAACTAAATGGCTATTAGTAGAGGATGATGAAGTAGGAAATGGGCTCTCTTTAGTTTTCTTTTTCTCACAATATTTCATCACAAAGAAAAAGCTAGCAAGCTTTCATGAGGAAGAAGAAGATGAAGTGATGAATGAATTGAGATGAGGTTAGAAATGCAACCTTGGGTTAGTTTATGTCATGGCTAACCCATGTAGAGAATAAACCATGAGCTAGGGATAAAGGTTAGGTTAAGAAATATCTTAAGTAAAAACATAAGAGGTGGACTTTAGTCAATGTTCTACTAGCTTCCATGAAGCTCAACCATGACTAATTCCATATCATTTGTGAATTACTTTAAAAGATAAATAAAACCTTAATATAAACCCTAGAATGGTATAAGTCTCATACATACATGTTGCATGTGTAACCTAGCATGACACATTAATATATATCACATATATATTTATGTGTGCTAAAGAAAATAATACAATAAATACATATCACATATATGTTAAATGTATTCAAATGTGAGAAAAAGAAATACTTAAGTGAGCATATATTAGTTAATGTAATTTAATATATCAAATATATAATTGTACATTAAATTATTAAATCAACACTTAATTTAATAATCCGGCTATATCTCATACAACCGAGTAATATAATATGTATCATTTTATCCAATCAACACTTGATCCGATAACCCGGCTATATTACATACAACCGGCTGATATCACATATCACGAGAATAGAATACGGTATCACATACACGTATTATTCTCGGTCCCGCACATATCACATATGTGCTCCTACTCCACTTCTCTTGAGCCAGGAAATCTCTGTGTAGGACTCTAAAGACTCATCAATACGCCGGCAGTAGGTGATGATCGTATCAAACATCCACAAGCCGCAAGCGGTCAGCTAAACATAACGACCACCCGGGTATTGAGCGATCATAAGATCAACGAGTAAGCCTATACATACTCCTGCGAATCCAATCAGTAACACTACCGTACAGTCCGGTCTTTTCGTCTGATATGTCACATATCTAGTCTAGGGGTGGTAAACGTCAGACCCCAGTAACCGATAAGTCGTGTCGATGTGAGGCTCATAACAGGTCGAGAAACTACTGATAACACTTACCAGTAGATCTCCATATCAGCCCTGGTCAGGGACTTCCAGTTATAGCCAATCGAGCACAGCGCAACATCAACCCCCAATACTGGGAGAAACGAAACCCTAACTATCGCTCATTGCCTCCATGTGATTCGGGACTGCACCCAAAAGCCACCGTTTTGAACGTTCTCATGAACGTGGTAAGGTGGAAATCAAAGTATAGTGGGAATCACACAAGGCTCTATGACGATCTCGGGTCTACAGACTAACATGTACCAGTGTCACTAGAGAACTGCTATCTGACAATAGGTATAATACCAACTAGGAGTTCTCGGCGAGTCCGTTCAGTGTACCCAGTCTCCACTGAGTACCCGTATACCATCTTTGATGTCAAACACCAATGGATGTGGGATCATCCATCGCCCATCATATGCGTCAAGATACATATACGCTGGTCTACTCTGGAGTATCG
Organism: Agapanthus africanus; assembly: GCA_030015575.1. Classification (NCBI taxonomy): domain Eukaryota; kingdom Viridiplantae; phylum Streptophyta; class Magnoliopsida; order Asparagales; family Amaryllidaceae; genus Agapanthus; species Agapanthus africanus. Next base: position 491,859,915 of record CM057339.1, read on the forward strand.
ATGGCCTGTCTCGATACACCCTCGACTAGGAACAATTATAGGATGTACTTGTGGACTACCCTGGCCCCCACTAGTATGATCTCCATCACATTCCTAGTAGTCAGGTACACATCCTAAGGGCTTTATCAACATGTGAGAGCAAGACAGTAACACAATACAAGTCAACATGTTAAGACAAAGAGCAACCAGATAGCATACTATCATATCGAGCAAGAAAGTCCTCTCTCTATATATCCAAGCATCAACTATAATGTACATCATATGTACAACAATGGCCTCTAAGGCATATACATAACTAACACATCACGACTTCTGGGGTAGGCTATACATCAACAGTCCTCTTAATCTAGCAGCCGCTATCAATGACCCGATCATCCGGCGCAAATTCAAACACTCGCCTCAAACGAGAGATCTCAACACAAACATTATATCGATACGTCCCTATATCACCAGAAACATCGTGCTCAGCCCTCATCCGTGACGAGCTCGCTCTGACCGCAACTCTCACAAGAATGCATCTCACCACCTAGCATCCGAATTAAGTCGAGCCATCCAATCGATTCGTCAAAACCTCATAATCCCCCAAGAGCTCAACATCTTGGGTACAGTTTAATAGTATCGAGTACATACCACAGCATCGGTGGTCCAGCCGTAGAAGGGCAAACCCAAGCCTCACTAATGGCGCCGCAGAACTGCCGCAAACCCTAAGGTTCAAAGGCTTTCACACGGTCATTAAGTCGAGTTAGGGTTTCATTCTTCTAGAGGGACCATAGAATTGCCTGCATGTCTTTCCGACTATCTTAAACTTGGAATAATAGGTTTCTGACATTCGATCGTCTCTGTCGACTCCCAACGTCTCCACGTGAAGTCGTCTCTAGCTGGAATCCATCTATCTGATGACCTCGTATCGGGTTAGGCGAACGATCCACATGTCCTAGTCATTCATCCACGATGACTAGCGACCTTCTATCATCTCTTAGTACAACTCGTTCTGCACTAACTCCAGCATCTGGGGCAATACCTCGTCGTTCGCAGCAATAACTGGCTCGCTCGTCTGCACGCCGAACAGTGCCTCGATCATCATGAATAAGCAACACACCAACGGTCATCAAGATCTGGCTGGCCTCTATCATTTGCTCAATCCTCTAATATCGATCAGCACATCCGAGTAACCTCATAAAGGCGATCCGCCAAACGCTCGTGGCGCGGAAACACAGTCAAAAGACACCTCTCTATAATCGGGTGTCGCCGGAATCATGCCCTGGTCAGTCCTCGTTCGTGCCGAGCTCGTGCTGACCGCAACTCTAGCCGTAGCTCTCCCTGCCCGTAATCGTGGCAGCAAAACCAAACTGGTACCGATGAGGCTAGATCAGGAAGGAATATAATACTGAATAAGGAAATGTACATCCTAAGGCTTCTTAAGTGGAGTGGCGTGTCGTAAATATGCCGCGGAACATACTAACGGTACGTCACTCTACTTTAGTCACCTATTCCATCAACCAAGGGTCATCCTACGCTCCGAAGGTAAAACCTAACGCTCTGATACCAACTTTGTCACGACCCGAAAGTACGGAACATGACCGGCACTTAGACTACGAACGTCTCAAGGAGTACATATGCTAAGTAAGTCGAAACCCAGAAATACAAACCAAGAGAAGTAGTAGAGAATAGGAAGAACCATATCAAATCAACCTGTATGCAACATAATATACAACGCCTAAAGGCGAGGATCACAATAGAAATGGAACTCAACCAACAAGAAACTCAAGAAATAAAACATGCTACTCTATGGTCGAAAGAATAACATTACTGGTCTCTATCTCAAAAAAATACAAGTTTGGTTGATGGAACTTCTAGATACAACTGAAATATAATATACAAGGTATAATGATGGGTAAGATACAATAAACCCACCTACTAGCAAGTCACCCGAAAAGAAACCGTGCCCGCAAAGCCGTAATGAAATCCGTACGGCAACACCTGCAAGAAACTGGGGCACAACGGGGGTGAGTTGCCAACTCGTGAGTAGAAAAAGATCTACGAACAGAAAATCGCATGAATAACGCAACCTAGGTCAATGATCATAATATATCCTCAAATATATGAATAACATGCAGCCTATAACAATGGCTAGGGTAATATCTAACCCGAGTGTGATCTCATGTGCCCGTGTCAGTGCCTCAGGTAGCAATATATCATATGAATGAGGTATGAATGCATGAAAACAGAATACATGTAAATGAAGAAACTGTTTTCATAAATTAGTGAGATTTCCTTTGTATTTTTAAAATGAGGTATCATAAATGAAATCAGCATCAACAGTGTCTAGTATCGACACAAAACATAAATCTCAATGTCTCAAAACCTCAGGCTCCGGCCATCCGGACTGGCCTGTATCATCAAATCTCAGTACCTCAATATCTCGAAATCTCAATGTCTCAATCTCAATATCTAGGGCGCCGTCAGTCCAGACCGGCCCCTACCATCCATCTCAAGACCACGACGGTATCCTCCGGATATCCGACGCGTCGGGTAAAATCACCGGTAGGTAGTCTCCCCCTGCCAGGCTCATCGTCATCACCACGAGCTTCTTGCCCCGGGATACCTTACCGGGTCCACCATGTACCCGAAACGGTTCATCCAACTCCTCGAATCGGGTCTCCAAATCTATCAGCAAACTCATGGTGGACGACTCATACATCATGGGAAAAACCGCGCTTTTTATTTAAAAAGAGAAAGAAGAAGTTTGTATATGTTTTGCGGTTTTCCCCAAATCCAGAAAATCTCATGGAAATCCAAATCCAAAACCTCAATAGCACGTAAAAAGTGAATATATGCATGAGAATCCATGAATGCGGCATAACAATGAATAACAGTATGCATGAGGCAGCAGGTAATAACTATAATGTCTAAACTAACATATAAGGCAAGTACACTAATATCATGTCTAAACTATTAGCTAACAGGCTATGTCAAGCAATAATATTTTCTAAGGTGTACGTGACATGGCAATTACCGATGAAGATGTGTGTGAGCCGGCAAGTAAGTGTACGTGGTACATACGCATCATCGGTAATGGTGCTGGTGTCCTAACCACAAGATATCAACAGTAGAATATGAAGCATAATATAAGCATGTGATGCGGAGCAAACAACAATAATGAGCGGGAGCTGAATACTAGACGCAACGATAATTAATCTGTTTTAACCTAATATAAGTCCTACAATGGTGCCTTTTGAAATAACACGAATCGTGGGGTTTTGAAAATAGGGGCTACGGTGTTTTTAAGAAAAGATACGTTTTTTGAAATATCCGTAGGATCCCTTAGGCTGTCTTTAAAAATACGCACGATTCGTAAGCTTTGAAATAGGTAGGAACCGAATCTAATCTAACAACTAACTAAACTAAAGGGCTACGCTATAAACTAGACTACAGGTAAGGAAACCGCCTAACATCTGAGTCGATACATATACATACCTGTATATATATTAGTCGGTGATCCCGCCTCAATAATATCATATCCGATACCATATCTATAATCAGACATCCCAAGTCAAGAGTGCGGATCAATCATCAAGATATACCTCGTACGTAAATCCGTCGTACGGCATCCCGAAATCTGGGTACGGGTCAATATCATATTCCTCACACTATTCCTCTGGTATCCTCTTTATCCAAGATCATAGTCTAGGGTACTGACCTATGTCTAGTACAATACTAATATCCTCAATATACTCATGATCTGACTACTGATCGACAATCTCGTACAAACCAATATCGTCAGCACATATCATCATCAAGGGGTATACATCGCCCAATACGGCCTAATATCAATATCCTAGCATATTATGCCTCATATCACGATCACATGTCGACCATTTATTTATAACACTATTCACCCGTATCGCCGCCGAAAGATCCGCTATAACACCAGGACGTACCTTAAGTACGAATCCTGCCATATCACCGAGATCACAACCACAAACAAATCTCATCGACTCAGGTCAATCCCAAGTATCCTCCTCAAATCCGTATGTGAACACATAGTCCCATACCCATGTGAACATATAAATATATCCCCATACACGCACATATGAAATAAGGAATGTATGCAAGTATGTATATGTGTGTATGTGTAAGTGTAGTGCACCCACTACCTAAGGTTTCGTAACCATGCACCAATCCAACACCAATATCCATCTAAAATCATCAATAATAAATCCTAACAACATATCATAAATTGTTGGTGGTATACGCATCCGTATACATCACCACGGACTGCGGGGGTGCTATACGCCATCCACCCGACTTCTCCCCGTAGATATAAATCTACTCACCTGGTCCTCGCTAGCCGGTACCGACGTCGCCACGCGCTTGCTTGTCGTCTCGAAGTCCACATGGGGGTACCTACATATCATAACGCACCATATCGCATTAAAACTAAATTCGAAATCGAAACGGCATACGAAAATCAAATCGGCACGCGTATCACGCATAGGTCCAAACCTATCGCCTACGCATGCAAGAATAGTCAAACCAACCCTCGATGTCGATGTACAAACGTCAAACCATCGAGAAAAATCCAATCACACTCATTTGCACATTCACGAACACTAATTTTAATATAAACTAGGTTAAAACTCACAAAAACCTCAATTTTGCTTAAAAAGTCATTTTTCCGAAAATCTAGCAAGCACAATTCGCCGTTTTTGTACAAAACAGAATGTTTAAATGAATGTAGCGGCCAATATATTTATTAAATATCTTAAATAAGTCGTATAAACAAATTTCCGGAATTTAATCTCATTAAATTCCAAAAATCCTAATATTCTAGTTTACAAAATACTCTTTTTAACAATTTCATAGCAAAAATGCACAAACTACAATTTAGGTTGGATTTCCATTAACTAAAGTGTTAAACTACACTTAATAAAGTTAATAATATTATAAAAACCCTAACCATATTTTTAATCTCATATTTCGAATTAAATCAAAAAAACTAGTTTGCAACAAAAAGCTTAATTTGGACATTTTTCAAGTAACAACTTGTAATTAACAACTAGATTAGTTTTCTACAAAACTAAATATATTAATCCACCTCACTAAACCATACACAATCAAACACAACTCATTTCCACAACAAACCCTAACTTAGTAATCAAAACCCTTTCTTTAAATTTCAAAACTTGAAATTTAAAACCCTAATTTAACACCTAATAGCTAGATTCAAGTAATTTAACAACAAATTAAGCATAAGGTTATGATTATACCTCACAAGCTTGAGATCAAACTTGCAAAAATCTTAGCCTCCAACAATGATTTCATGCTCCAAGATCCATGCTTGAATAGCTAAAGAATAATGGGTAAAGCTTGGATTTAGAATTAGCTTTGAATTTTTGAGAAAAATGGTGGATTTTTGATAGAAATTTTGGGGATTTTGATGGAAAAATGAGATGAAGTATTTGGGGCTGTTTTGGTTCAGGTTTTGGCTAGAAATCTTGGGGGATTGGGTGAGGGAGGAGAGAGAGTGAGGTGGGGAAACTTAGTTCAAGTCAAAGTCAACTCAAATTATACCATTTTCTACTCTTTTTTCTTTTCTTTTCTTTCATTTCTTTTCTTTAAAATCCAAGTGGGGACAAAAGAGGGGGCTGCTGAATTCTTCAAGGAAATAAGTGAATGGGGGTGTGTGGGTGTGGGTACGGGTGTGGGGTGATGAAAAATGATAAATACAATACCCCAAACATCCATTTACGCTAAAAAAAGCCTTTTTCTTCAATAATTTCTAAACCATTTTGGCAAATGATTTCGTTTCAAAAACCACATGATAAATTTTTATTTAATGTTTTATGATGCACAAAATTTTTTTCAACTCATTCCAATTTGTAATTTTCCCTAATTAAATGTATTAGTGACGGCTTAAAATAATAATAAAATAATAATTTTTTTCAGAAAATTTGAAATTTCACCAGCGGCTCAATAAATACCAAATAATAGCAATTACATAGCTAGAATATGTATATTTAATTTTTATAATAAGATATTTGTATTTTGACTTTTTACAGAAAACCCCCTCATTTTACCGATTTTCCGAAATTTCACCGAAACGCTTTTCAAAACGCTACAATCTTCCCCCCTTAAAGAAATTCGGTCCCCGAATTTAAATTCAAACTCCCCCAATTAGTAAAACATCTAAGAAAAACCATCAAGTCGTCGGGGCTCCGAAATTGTAAATACATAAAACAAATCGTAGCGCAGCGCATGCGCTTGAAAAATGAGTATATAACTCAAATCAAAACTCCGTCAAGCATCCCGCGATCATCGGAGTCGTGGAGAAGACATCAATGCCAAATCCAAATCAAAACCAATATGATATAACTCGAAACTATAAATGTAAATATCGAATCTATATCTATAAGTATCTGAAGGAAATGCATGCCAAATCTCTTTAAGTCGCTGTGCAACGCGTATAACACTGCACAGTGGCGGACGTCTACCATAAGAAAATAACTATATACATATATACCTTTGTTTGAAATGTACGTTCCGCCGTTTTGGAAACAATTTAGAAGGGTCTCCTTGTTTTAAACATTTCGTGTCATATCAGACACGTAGGTAAATACTGAGGCTATAGCTCGCTTTTTGGAAATCCCTTCAATAACTATCAATGCATGCAAAATGTATTCAGGTACTGTCCTCTGACTAGTCCTGCTCAGTACGGAAACACATAGCAATATCATAAAAACGTACTGCTCTATAAGAAATCAATCCCAAAATATGCACATGAATACTACGTGCGTCTGGTGCGCACGGAAATCAAAATCCATGAATGTGCCATACATGCGCACAGAAACAACATCTAAGTGCATCAGGTATGCACGAAACATCTGTCGTAGGCAACATGTGTGCCTGACAGCAAAATCAGGTGCATCTGACATGCACGAAAAATCTCGAATTAGTGCATCTGGTGTGCACCAAATCGCATCTCGTAACAGGCGCCCAACAGGCGCTAAAAATCCAATCCGGTGCATAAAATGCACAAAACAAATGTCGAGCATCACCCTCGAAATCGAAATCCAGTGTATCCAAGTGCACAAAATACATGTCACTGCACTGCCAGCATATATAAACTATACAGAGTGCAGGAACCAAATCGCGTGCGTGCATACGCACAAAATCAACTCAACTGTTTAAAACCGTAAAATCACAAACATGTGAAACTAAAGCACGAAAACGATATCAAGTGCAACACTGTGCAAAGATCGTAAATCCTCAATCATCAAAATCAAATCATACGAATAAATCACCCAAAACATCGAAATCAATAATGACGGAACAGTACCGCTCATGCATCCTCTAAGAATCTCGGGCCAACTGTCGCGGTCACTAGTGGGACGTCTCGTCGATGATCATGAACTCTGGCCTGCTGGTGTGCGTAACATGACCACTCCTGGGTCCAAGTCTTCTCCGTGGATTACCAATCTCACAATCCATCGGCTCATCGGCCCTGTCAAGGCAGCATATCACTGGCGTCGGCCTCTGGCTCTCTGAATGCACGTGACACATCTGATCCTGGGTGCAAGTATCATCGCAGCAGTATCCTGGAAGGAATCCTGCTCACGGTCTCTTCCATGTCTTGTCTCTGCCAACTGTCCGGAAGTCATTGTCCTTTCCTATATCTGCATCTTGCTCTGGAACGACTGCATACTCATCGCGACTCCTTCTGGAAGGTAAGTCCAAGTACCATGCCTCGGCATGCGCATCGCCTCTCTGATGTCGGCGGAGTGGAATGTCATCTCATCTAGATCTGGTGCGAACCTCTTATTCCACTTTTCTCTAATGTCGTCTGCTTTGGACTCGTCTCGTCGCGGCTGCATGGACTGAGCTCCAACGGCTATCCTCGTATCTGGAGTCTCCCAAGAATGCATCTCACCACCTAGCATCCGAATTAAGTCGAGCCATCCAATCGATTCGTCAAAACCTCATAATCCCCCAAGAGCTCAACATCTTGGGTACAGTTTAATAGTATCGAGTACATACCACAGCATCGGTGGTCCAGCCGTAGAAGGGCAAACCCAAGCCTCACTAATGGCACCGCAGAACTGCCGCAAACCCTAAGGTTCAAAGGCTTTCACACGGTCATTAAGTCGAGTTAGGGTTTCATTCTTCTAGAGGGACCATAGAATTGCCTGCATGTCTTTCCGACTATCTTAAACTTGGAATAATAGGTTTCTGACATTCGATCGTCTCTGTCGACTCCCAACGTCTCCACGTGAAGTCGTCTCTAGCTGGAATCCATCTATCTGATGACCTCGCATCGGGTTAGGCGAACGATCCACATGTCCTAGTCATTCATCCACGATGACTAGCGACCTTCTATCATCTCTTAGTACAACTCGTTCTGCACTAACTCCAGCATCTGGGGCAATACCTCGTCGTTCGCAGCAATAGCTGGCTCGCTCATCTGCACGCCGAACAGTGCCTCGATCATCATGAATAAGCAACACACCAACGGTCATCAAGATCTGGCTGGCCTTTATCATTTGCTCAATCCTCTAATGTCGATCAGCACATCCGAGTAACCTAATAAAGGCGATCCGCCAAACGCTCGTGGCGCGGAAACACAGTCAAAAGACACCTCTCTATAATCGGGTGTCGCCGGAATCATGCCCTGGTCAGTCCTCGTTCGTGCCGAGCTCGTGCTGACCGCAACTCTAGCCGTAGCTCTCCCTGCCCGTAATCGTGGCAGCAAAACCAAACTGGTACCGATGAGGCTAGATCAGGAAGGAATATAATACTGAACAAGGAAATGTACATCCTAAGGCTTCTTAAGTGGAGTGGCGTGTCGTAAATATGCCGCGGAACATACTAACGGTACGTCACTCTACTTTAGTCACCTATTCCATCAACCAAGGGTCATCCTACGCTCCGAAGGTAAAACCTAACGCTCTGATACCAACTTTGTCACGACCCGAAAGTACGGAACATGACCGGCACTTAGACTACGAACGTCTCAAGGAGTACATATGCTAAGTAAGTCGAAACCCAGAAATCCAAACCAAGAGAAGTAGTAGAGAATAGGAAGAACCATATCAAATCAACCTGTATGCAACATAATATACAACGCCTAAAGGCGAGGATCACAATAGAAATGGAACTCAACCAGCAAGAAACTCAAGAAATAAAACATGCTACTCTATGGTCGAAAGAATAACATTACTGGTCTCTATCTCAAAAAAATACAAGTTTGGTTGATGGAACTTCTAGATACAACTGAAATATAATATACAAGGTATAATGATGGGTAAGATACAATAAACCCACCTACTAGCAAGTCACCCGAAAAGAAACCGTGCCCGCAAAGCCGTAATGAAATCCGTACGGCAACACCTGCAAGAAACTGGGGCACAACGGGGGTGAGTTGCCAACTCGTGAGTAGAAAAAGATCTACGAACAGAAAATCGCATGAATAACGCAACCTAGGTCAATGATCATAATATATCCTCAAATATATGAATAACATGCAGCCTATAACAATGGCTAGGGTAATATCTAACCCGAGTGTGATCTCATGTGCCCGTGTCAGTGCCTCAGGTAACAATATATCATATGAATGAGGTATGAATGCATGAAAACAGAATACATGTAAATGAAGAAACTGTTTTCATAAATTAGTGAGATTTCCTTTGTATTTTTAAAATGAGGTATCATAAATGAAATCAGTATCAACAGTGTCTAGTATCGACACAAAACATAAATCTCAATGTCTCAAAACCTCAGGCTCCGGCCATCCGGACTGGCCTGTATCATCAAATCTCAGTACCTCAATATCTCGAAATCTCAATGTCTCAATCTCAATATCTAGGGCGTCGTCAGTCCAGACCGGCCCCTACCATCCATCTCAAGACCACGACGGTATCCTCCGGATATCCGACGCGTCGGGTAAAATCACCGGTAGGTAGTCTCCCCCTGCCAGGCTCATCGTCATCACCACGAGCTTCTTGCCCCGGGGTACCTTACCGGGTCCACCATGTACCCGAAACGGTTCATCCAACTCCTCGAATCGGGTCTCCAAATCTATCAGCAAACTCATGGTGGACGACTCATACATCATGGGAAAAACCGCGCTTTTTATTTAAAAAGAGAAAGAAGAAGTTTGTATATGTTTTGCGGTTTTCCCCAAATCCAGAAAATCTCATGGAAATCCAAATCCAAAACCTCAATAGCACGTAAAAAGTGAATATATGCATGAGAATCCATGAATGCGGCATAACAATGAATAACAGTATGCATGAGGCAGCAGGTAATAACTATAATGTCTAAACTAACATATAAGGCAAGTACACTAATATCATGTCTAAACTATTAGCTAACAGGCTATGTCAAGCAATAATATTTTCTAAGGTGTACGTGACATGGCAATTACCGATGAAGATGTGTGTGAGCCGGAAAGTAAGTGTACGTGGTACATACGCATCATCGGTAATGGTGCTGGTGTCCTAACCACAAGATATCAACAGTAGAATATGAAGCATAATATAAGCATGTGATGCGGAGCAAACAACAATAATGAGCGAGAGCTGAATACTAGACGCAACGATAATTAATCTGTTTTAACCTAATATAAGTCCTACAATGGTGCCTTTTGAAATAACACGAATCGTGGGGTTTTGAAAATAGGGGCTACGGTGTTTTTAAGAAAAGATACGTTTTTTGAAATATCCGTAGGATCCCTTAGGCTGTCTTTAAAAATACGCACGATTCGTAAGCTTTGAAATAGGTAGGAACCGAATCTAATCTAACAACTAACTAAACTGAAGGGCTACGCTATAAACTAGACTACAGGTAAGGAAACCGCCTAACATCTGAGTCGATACATATACATACCTGTATATATATTAGTCGGTGATCCCGCCTCAATAATATCATATCCGATACCATATCTATAATCAGACATCCCAAGTCAAGAGTGCGGATCAATCATCAAGATATAACTCGTACGTAAATCCGTCGTACGGCATCCCCAAATCTGGGTACGGGTCAATATCATATTCCTCACACTATTCCTCTGGTATCCTCTTTATCCAAGATCATAGTCTAGGGTACTGACCTATGTCTAGTACAATACTAATATCCTCAATATACTCATGATCTGACTACTGATCGACAATCTCGTACAAACCAATATCGTCAGCACATATCATCATCAAGGGGTATACATCGCCCGATACGGCCTAATATCAATATCCTAGCATATTATGCCTCATATCACGATCACATGTCGACCATTTATTTATAACACTATTCACCCGTATCGCCGCCGCAAGATCCGTTATAACACCAGGACGTACCTTAAGTACGAATCCTGCCATATCACCGAGATCACAACCACAAACAAATCTCATCGACTCAGGTCAATCCCAAGTATCCTCCTTAAATCCGTATGTGAACACATAGTCCCATACCCATGTGAACATATAAATATATCCCCATACACGCACATATGAAATAAGGAATGTATGCAAGTATGTATATGTGTGTATGTGTAAGTGTAGTGCACCCACTACCTAAGGTTTCGTAACCATGCACCAATCCAACACCAATATCCATCTAAAATCATCAATAATAAATCCTAACAACATATCATAAATTGTTGGTGTGTATACGCATCCGTATACATCACCACGGACTGCGGGGGTGCTATACGCCATCCACCCGACTTCTCCCCGTAGATATAAATCTACTCACCTGGTCCTCGCTAGCCGGTACCGACGTCGTCACGCGCTTGCTTGTCGTCTTGAAGTCCACATGGGGGTACCTACATATCATAACTCACCATATCGCATTAAAACTAAATTCGAAATCGAAACGGCATACGAAAATCAAATCGGCACGCGTATCACGCATAGGTCCAAACCTATCGCCTACGCATGCAAGAATAGTCAAACCAACCCTCGATGTCGATGTACAAACGTCAAACCATCGAGAAAAATCCAATCACACTCATTTGCACATTCACGAACACTAATTTTAATATAAACTAGGTTAAAACTCACAAAAACCTCAATTTTGCTTAAAAAGTCATTTTTCCGAAAATCTAGCAAGCACAATTCGCCGTTTTTGTACAAAACAGGATGTTTAAATGAATGTAGCGGCCAATATATTTATTAAATATCTTAAATAAGTCGTATAAACAAATTTCCGGAATTTAATCTCATTAAATTCCAAAAATCCTAATATTCTAGTTTACAAAATACTCTTTTTAACAATTTCATAGCAAAAATGCACAAACTACAATTTAGGTTGGATTTCCATTAACTAAAGTGTTAAACTACACTTAATAAAGTTAATAATATTATAAAAACCCTAACCATATTTTTAATCTCATATTTCGAATTAAATCAAAAAAACTAGTTTGCAACAAAAAGCTTAATTTGGACATTTTTCAAGTAACAACTTGTAATTAACAACTAGATTAGTTTTCTACAAAACTAAATATATTATTCCACCTCACTAAACCATACACAATCAAACACAACTCATTTCCACAACAAACCCTAACTTAGTAATCAAAACCCTTTCTTTAAATTTCAAAACTTGAAATTTAAAACCCTAATTTAACACCTAATAGCTAGATTCAAGTAATTTAACAACAAATTAAGCATAAGGTTATGATTATACCTCACAAGCTTGAGATCAAACTTGCAAAAATCTTAGCCTCCAACAATGATTTCATGCTCCAAGATCCATGCTTGAATAGCTAAAGAATAATGGGTAAAGCTTGGATTTAGAATTAGCTTTGAATTTTTGAGAAAAAGGGTGGATTTTTGATAGAAATTTTGGGGATTTTGATGGAAAAATGAGATGAAGTATTTGGGGCTGTTTTGGTTCAGGTTTTGGCTAGAAATCTTGGGGGATTGGGTGAGGGAGGAGAGAGAGTGAGGTGGGGAAAGTTAGTTCAAGTCAAAGTCAACTCAAATTATACCATTTTCTACTCTTTTTTCTTTTCTTTTCTTTCATTTCTTTTCTTTAAAATCCAAGTGGGGACAAAAGAGGGGGCTGCTGAATTCTTCAAGGGAATAAGTGAATGGGGGTGTGTGGGTGTGGGTACGGGTGTGGGGTGATGAAAAATGATAAATACAATACCCCAAACATCCATTTACGCTAAAAAAAGCCTTTTTTCTTCAATAATTTCTAAACCATTTTGGCAAATGATTTCGTTTCAAAAACCACATGATAAATTTTTATTTAATGTTTTATGATACAAAAAATTTGTTTCAACTCATTCCAATTTGTAATTTTCCCTAATTAAATGTATTAGTGACGGCTTAAAATAATAATGAAATAATATTTTTTTTCAGAAAATTTGAAATTTCACCAGCGGCTCAATAAACACCAAATAATAGCAATTACATAGCTAGAATATGTATATTTAATTTTTATAATAAGATATTTGTATTTTGACTTTTTACAGAAACCCCCCTCATTTTACCGATTTTCCGAAATTTCACCGAAACGATTTTCAAAACGCTACAGAATCAACTGGTCCGAAATGGATATATGATCATAAGAAAGAATGAAATCAATGGGAGTATGATCATAGGAACGAATAAAATCACGGATCTCAAGAAATGTACATCCTAAGATCACTTAAGCGGAGCAGCGTGTTGTAAGTATGCCGCGGATCATACACACGGTAAGTCGCTCTACTCAAGCTACCTACTCCATCAACCAAGGTCAACTCACTCAACAAAAGTTCGGGTCTAATACTCCCTCAGTCAAGTCTAAGTTCCGTAAGGTCAAGCCTAAACTTGAACAAAGGTTAAACCTAACGCTATGATGCCAACTTTGTCACGACCCGGAAAAATTTGGCACGTGACCGGGACAAGAATCACGCAACGTCTAAAGGCGTAACGTAATTCAAGTAATCCAAAACCCAGAAATCTAAACCTTTTTGCGGAAAATAGTGGAGGTGCAGTTTTGAAATAAAGGTATAATGAAATCAAGTTTTTCTTTAAATGCATAAATAATGATATATGATAATGCAATTGAATTATATACTAGTTGAAAACATTTTTCGTTCTTTAAAATTTGGGCAGTATCTCTCTTGTATATTTTGATCCAAAAACCACAAACATGCAAATAAAAGGCAACCCCAAGCAGGAGCTAGCTCTTTGCTAATTGGTGGGATCACAACTACGCAATAAACATATAAATATACGACGCACTACGGCGAAGATCAAACACAGAAAGAACAATAAATAAAGCAAGACATCAACAACTCAAAGAAGCGAAAATACACCCATCACTCTAAGTCTCGCAAACACAAGTCTATTTAGGTCTACCAATATACAAAATCTAGTTTCTGATTTGATGGAGTTTATCTAGACACAATAGAATATAAAGGGTATAAGAGTTGTCACGATCCAACGTGTGTCCCACCTACCAAAGCAAAACACCCTGTGTTGGCTATAGTGCCCTCAAGTCAATTATTGGATCGCAGGCACGTGATTGCAATGATTGAGGGAGGACCTATACCGGTAGGACAGTCTTACTCGAAATGATAGTATGCTATCTGGTTTGTCTTTATCATCGTGTACATGCTTCGGGTGACATTACAGATCATTATTATATGTTGATAGAGCCCATAAGATTCTTTCTTGACTACGAGCAATATGATGGCGATCATATACGTGAGAGTTGGGTGGTCTATAAGCACATTCTTAATGTAGGGATCCATAGGGTGGCAGCAAGGTTTCGGGAGGCATCGTCCATACCGTTTTCAAAACTTTTACCGTACTAAAGAACCCTAACCCTAGAATCTTAACTAGAGATTTAGACGAACAATCAATGCAAACAACTTTAAATCTAAGTGAATGAGGAATACAACCTTTGTAGACCGGTCCTTCACTTCTAAAGCTCCGTGTAGTAGTCCCTTCGCTCCAAGTAGTGAACACCCGAACTCTAGTAAGGGTTCACATAAAGAAATGAACAAGCTTGCTCGAAGTCTTTGAGGCCGAAGATGATCTACGTCGAGGAGACTCAAGCTCATGCTACCTCTTCACTAATTGTAGATTAGTGAAGCAAACACCTTAAACGAAATAGCAAATATAGTAGAGGATGATGAAGTAGGAAATGGGCTCACTTTAGATTTAATTTTCTCACAACATTTCTTCACCATTTCAAAAGCTAGCAAGCATTTTCATGAGGAAGAAGAAGATGAAATGGAGATGAGAATGAAACTCATGAGGTGAGAATAGCAACCATGGGTGAGTTAGTGTCATACACTAACTCATGTAGAGAATAAACCATGGCTAACAATAATGGTTAGGTTAATAAATATCTACAAGTAAAAAAAAGTTAGTGGACTAAGTCAATGGTTAGCATAAGCTTCTCCAAGATTCTAGCTATGACAATTTCCATCTAATTTTGTTTAACTTTAAATAAATAAAACCCTTCATTATATCAAGCATGGTGTGAGTCTCATACACCCATGAAGCATGTGTCATCGAGCATGACACAATAAAATGTACATTAATATATATCACATATATACTATATGCACACGTGTGAGAAAAAGAAATGTTTAAGTGAGCTAATATTAGTTAATGTAAGTTAATATATCAAATATATAATCATACATTAAATTATCAAATCAACACTTGATTTAACAATTCGGCTATATCACATACAACCGGCTAATATCAAATGTAATAATCTATCGAATCAACACTTGATCCGATAACCCGGCTATATCACATATAACCAACCGATATAACATATCGCGAGAATAGGATGCGGTATCTCATACGCGCATTAATCTCGGTCCTGCACATATGTGCTCCTATTTCGTTTCGCATGAACCAGGAAACCTCTGTGTAGGACTCTAAAGACTCATCAACACGCCGGCAGTTGGTGATGATCATATCAAACACCCACAAGCCGCAAGCGGTCTGCTAAACGTTACGACCACCCGGGTATTGAGCGATAAGAAGATCAACAAGCAAGCCTGCTCATACTCCTGCGAATCCAATCAGTAACACTACCGTATAGTCCGGTCTCTTCGTCAGATATGTCGCATATCACTGCCTGGGGGTGGTAAAATGTCAGACCCCAATAGCCTGATAAGTCATGCCGATGCAAGGTCTATAACGATTCGAGAAACTATTGATAATACTTACTAGTAGACCTCAGCAACCCTAGCCAGGGATTTCCTGTTATGGCCAATCGAGCATAGCGCAACATCAACCCTCAATACCGGGAGAGACGAATCCTCTCCTATCACTCATTGCCTCCATGTGACTCGGGACTGTACCCAAAACCCACCTTTTTGCATGATCCCTTGAATGTGGTATGGTGGAAATCAAAGCACAGTGGGAATCACACAAGACTCTATGACGATCTCGGGTCGACAGACTAACTTGTACCAGTGTTACCAGAGAACTGCTATCTGACGATAGGTATAATACCATCTAGGAGTTCTCGGTGAGTCCGTCCAGTGTACCCAGTCACCACTGAGCACCCGTATACTTTCTCTGATGTCAAACACCAATGGATATGGGATCATCTATCGCCCATCATATGGGTCGAGAAGCGTATACGCTAGTCTACTCTGGAATATCGATGCCCCGTCTCGATACCCCACGACTAGGAACATTTGAAGGATGTAGTTGCTGACTACCTCTGACCCTCTAGTATGATCCGCATCATAATCCTAGTAGTCAAGTACTCATCGTAAGGGATTTATCAACATGTAATAAGAGAGATAATAAGTGTACATGTTAAGATAAAGTGCAACCAGATAGCATACTATCATGTCGTGTAAGAAAGTCCTCCCTATATATGTCCAAGCATCCACTACAATATACATCACATGTACAGTAATGGCCTCTAGGGCATACATATAACTAACAATCTTCCACTTGCACTAAGGCCATTTGTTGCAGTATCTCATACTCAACGTCCTATAGAAGTCTCTCTACGGAAAGTCTTTTGTGAGGGGATCCACCGTGTTATCCTTCGCGTCAACTCTCCTGACCTCGATCCTTTAGAGATCAACCATCTCCTTGATCAGGTGATACTGTCCTCAGAATATGTCTGGATCGCTGATGGGACCGGTGTTCCTAGGCCAAAGACACAACTCCATTATTGTCACAATAACAATTATTGGACGCTCAATGGTAGGAACCATGTTCATATCATGAACAAGAATTATCCAGACTTCTACTTTGGTAGCATCGTTGGTAGCAATGTATTCAGCCTTTATCGTTTACTATGCCACGGTATCTAGATTGGAACTCTTCTAACATACCGTCCCTCCACCGAGGGTAAAGACAATTCCTGTGACTGACTTTCAGTCGACCTTATCACTTTGGAAGCTCGAACCAAGAACATTCATTTAGTGCTTCTCAAGTACTTAAGAATGTCCTCCACAGCTGTCTAATGATTCTCCCGAGATCCTATTGATTCCTTATCACTGCTCCTAGCGAGTCAGCTACATCTGGTCTGGTACATAACATCGCACACATGATAGAGTCTACTACCGAAGCATAGCTTATCCCTTGCACGCGAGCTCTCTCCAAATCAGTCTTGGGAGACATCTTTTTTGAGAGAGTGATCCATGAGTAAGTGGGCGAACTGTAAGTCCATGTTACCCGTCCTCGGTTCTTTGGGGTTGCGGAAATGGTGAAAAACAATTTTCTACGGTGGGGTAACATGGACTCAAAAACGGATCTTTGTTAAACTAACTATCTAACAACCTAACTAAGAGTTTTACCTACTCGGTTAGGGGGTTATACCTTAACTTGAACTCCTTCTCTTCAACTCCTTGTGGTGGTCGGATCGGCCCCACCTCGTCGTCTCCTTGTGCTGAAGATGGATCCACCCGAAAGCTTCTACCTTTGGCTCCAACCTCAATCTAGAGAAAACTAGAATACTTGGCTTGCTAGACCTTGTACACTAGGATGAGTAGAGAAGTGTTTTGGGTTTTATCTCTATGGTTCTTGTTTCTCAACACATGAGACAATAGAACCATGAGCTAAAGATAGAGCAAGAGGAAGAGGAGAGAGCTTGAGGATGAAAGAGAATGAGAATGATAGAATGAGCAAGACTTTTTCCACCCATGCTCTCATAACACAAAATAATCATAATAATAACAATAATTAAGCATCTTGTGATGGTTCATGTCAATGGCTTTATCATTTCATGCATTTAATGCATTTTGTGAACAAACAAGCAAGCAAAGGTCAATGCCATGAAATGATAGCCATTGTCATGATGATGGTCAACAAGTCCAACCTAGTCAACCGGTCAACAAAGTCAACAAGTCAACAAAGTCAACCTTTCAACCCAACCATGGCACAATAATACTTAATTAATATTATTATTAATCATATTTCTAATTCTCATTAGGATTTAGCAAAAGTCAACAGTCAACAACCCTAATGAGAATCCTCTGCCTCCGTTTCTGTCAACCGTGCATACACACCCGCATCCGCGTTCCGAGGAACATGAATACAAATGAGATAAAACCAATCCCAAAACGTATAATAGGATCTGGCTTAAACCTAAGCCCGCTAGTAATAACTGCCCCGACACCAAACGTGCACAAGTGCGCGGATGTGACCGAACCCTATCGCAAAACCATGCGACCTCTACTCTTTTGCCTAAAGGCGAATAGCTCTCTGTGTGGGACTCTAAAGATTCGACACTACGCTGGTAGTGGATTTAACCACAGACCGCAAGCGGCACTAGCTGTGCGTAACGGCCCCCAGGTAGATGCCGATAAGAAGACTGACGAGGTGAACTCATCCGAACTCCTACTGAGCCTGAATGTGACATTCTCCATACAGTACGGTCTGTTCGTCTGAGAATATCGCATGGCGGTCCTAGGGGGCGGTAAATGTCAGTCCCCTAATAGCGGTACAAGTCGTGTCAGAGTGTAGCCCAGAACACCCTGAGATAACACTGGAAACCTACCAGTGCATCTCGCTTGCCCTGGCCAGGGACGACTGTGTGTAATGGCTCTCCTTGACACAGCGCGATATCAACTCCCAATACCGGAAGACACGAATCCTGTCTAACCGTCACTGCCTCCAAGTGCTTCGGGACTGCACCGAACTACTACCTGTTTGCACGACTCCTTTGAGCCGTGGTAGGGTAGTAATCAAAGTACGGTGGGAACACACTCGAGGCGAAGTGACAGTGTCAAGTTAGCGGACTAAGCTGTACTCATGTCACCTGGGAACTGATAACTGACGATAGGTATAGTACCAACCAATCAGTTCCCGACGAGTCCTGTCCAGTGTACTCGTAACCTAACGAGCACCTGCATACTATCTCAAGTACGACGTACTGACGGCTGTGGGACAGACCGTCTCCCCTGCTGGGATGAGAAGCGCATACGCTAGTCTACTCCGGAGTATCGATGCCCTGTCTCGATAGTCCTACGACTAGGGACCTGTATAAGGATGTGCTTGTGGATTACCCAGCCCCCACGAGTGTGACTGCCATCACAACGCTGGTAATCAAGCAAAGATCCTAAGGGCTCCACTAATGTGTATAGGCGATATGTTAAAAGAAACACATGTACACACATTGAAGTAGAGACAAACCAAGTAGCATACTACTATTTTGAGCAAGATTGTCTATACAATGGTGAATATCCCAAGCTTCCATTAAGTAATATACAAACTAGTATGATACTGTAATGGACTCTAGGGATATACACTAACATGAACCACCACGCTTAGAATCTTCCATACTAAATCCCTTTAGTATGGTGCTAATGTACCTGGATTTGGGACACTCCCAACATCCACATAGATCTATCTTATAGATCATAAACTACAAGATGTAGTAGGTATCATCCAGATCTTCTATGGAGAATCCCCGTGATAAGAGGAGCTTGACCGAGTGTTGCATAGGAAACCATTTCCTATCAAGAGTATGCCATCTACGTACATTACGTGTAAGAAAACCTCACTCTCTACAATCTACTTGTATATACAAGGTTCATCTACCATTTTGATGAAGTCAAACTCTTTGACTTCCACATCAAAATAGATGTTCCAACTCCGCGATGCATGCTCTAATCCTGATTGACTTAAGCATAGCTTTGAAAGTCTCAACTTTTCCTTCTACAACAAGAATCTTCTCAAGATCCATTTGCTCCCAATGGGTTTTACCCCTTCAGGTGCAACATACAAAGTCATACTTTGTTGGTGTACATGGAT
Source organism: Agapanthus africanus (assembly GCA_030015575.1). Taxonomy (NCBI): domain Eukaryota; kingdom Viridiplantae; phylum Streptophyta; class Magnoliopsida; order Asparagales; family Amaryllidaceae; genus Agapanthus; species Agapanthus africanus. The sequence continues at coordinate 491,880,146 of CM057339.1, forward strand.
TCCATCTTTGATCGCATAGCATCCAGCCATTTCACAGAGTCCCCACTCATGAAGGCCTGCCTGAATCTAGTTAGGCCATCATCTATCATGATGCAATCCTCGCTCCCACTGTCACCGAGAAGACCATAGTATCTCTCAAGTGGATGAGGAACCCTACCAGATTCGCGGAGAGGCCGAGATTTGTTGGAGACTATTGAATCCTTTGGTTTCACCAAATCATCAGCCGTTAGTTTGTTTAGCTGGAACATCTTCCAGTTCTACCTCATGACCACTAATTTCTTCACAAGAAATTCCTTTTCTAAAAAGGTGACATGCTGAGAAAAAACATCTTTTGCTCCTCAGTTAGGTAGAAGATATACCCTCGCAAATGTTTGGGATATCCTAACAAACTTACAGAACTGACCTTGCCTCGAGTTTTCCGGATTTTGCTTTTCAACATAGGCCGGACAACCCCATATCTTAACTCGTTTAAGACATAGTCTCTTCCCATTCCATATCTCATATGGAGTGGTAGGCTCTGATTTGGATGGAACCCTATTCAATAGGTATGCAGCTTCTCAAGTGCATAACTCCAAAAGAAAACAGACAACTCAGCAGTACTCATCATAGAGCGCACCATATCTCATAGGGAACGATATCTCCGCCCCGATACACCGTTGTGCTGTGGTGTATACGAAGGAGTAAGCTGATAGAGAATCCTATTCTCTGTTTAGAAAATCCAGGAACTCCATGCCCAAGTATTCGCCTCCTCGATCACATCGAAGGACTTTAATACTTCTACCTATATGGTTCTTAACTTCAAGCTTATATTCCTTGAATTTCTCAAAAGTTTCAGACTTGTGTTTCAACAGGAACACATGTCCGAACCTTGAGAGATGATCAGTGAATATAACGAAGTACGAAGAACCAACCTTGGCATTTGTAAACATAGGACCGTATACATTATCATGTATCCATCCCAAGATTTCAGTAACTCTTTCTTTGTTTCCAGTAAACGGAGTATTGGTCATTTTACCTTTGTGACGAGACTGGAAAGTATTACAAGATGAAAATTCAAACAGATTCTCATATTCATCTTTATGTAACTTAGCTGGTCGTGTCGCATTGATATGACCTAGTCTACAATGCCACATGAATGATTCGTTCATTTCTGAACTATTCCTCTTGTGTGTGTTCGGTATACTTTGAACTGTGGTTTGATTTAGAACGTATATGCCATTACATAACGTGCCTGATCCAATCAACTCTTGATTAAGGAAAATGTTCACAACATTATCCATCAATACAAAATTATATCCTTCATTAACTTAATAAAAAAACTGATGTAATGTCGTATATCAGGTTCAGTATCTAATTACATTCGTTCAGAATCAATGTATTAATACTTGGTGATATTTGCCAACTAATTTGGCTGCAACACTTGCACCATTCTCTAACACTTAGAGATATATCATCCTATCCCAGTTCTCTACCTATCTGTAGCCCATGTAACATATTACATATATGGGATCCTGATTCGGTATCTCATACCTAGGACGTAGAGGATACAGAAAAACAGTTCTCGGTAATGAACACACCCGAAGAAGATACATCAACATGCACTTTCTTCGATTGGGTGGCATGGGAATCCAGATATTCCCCTATTTCCTGCTCGGACTTATAACAATTGTAAGATAGAGCGGAACCAACATTCCCCAGCTCAGTATAATAAGCATGTTCGGTCAATGTATCCATATTATTATTTTGATTAAGGCGTGACATGGTCGCTCCCAGGAGAGAGAGAGAGAAGAAAACAATCTGCGTGCGCTCTTGCAAAATTAGATTGGTTATTTATTTTATCTATTCAGGATGGCTCCTACTGTTTTTATCAAATCTTCCTTCAAACCCTAAAAGGTAAGACTAGCGGGGATTAATTACACCCTACAAGTTCACCAATCTTTCGGCCAGGCCAATGTCGGTACTTTGACGGAGGTTTCCCGTGCTTTCGCACGGACCTAATTAAAATAAACCTCATTTTTCCAGGGGCGTAACCCCGTTAACACCTTTCTAGACACCTACTTGATCGGCTAATTGTAATGTGTAAAACTCTCCCAAGAGTAACTCTTACTCGCAGTGGGTATCGGGATCCAACTATCTCATAGAAGGTATGCAATCTCATTGCAAATTTCAACACTTGAAATTGCCGATAATATTTTCCCCCTAACAACTTATGACCTTAACAAGGTCAACAAATCATAAGCGCTAGCCAAGTTCAACCAGTCATTTCCTGATTGAATTAAACCCACCCGCATGACCCTTAACATTGTCAACAGAGTCGTGCGACTACCTTAATCCAATCGCATCATATGCTTATGCAGATAAGCACTAATCAGCTACCGCACACTACGCCTTAACATGGTCAACAAATGTAGCATGAATACTAAGTAGTATTTATCTGAAATGACGGAGGGTTATGACAGGTTTTTAAGAAAACCTTTTGCGTAATGAACTTGATATCGTCGTAGAATCGAGTGATTTTGAAAAAGAGTGTTTTTGAGGCTTTTACTAGTTTTGCTATAGAGGTCACTCCCGGTGAAGGGATCTCGGCTCTTTCCTTATCGAATAAGGTGCAGGATATTTCACAAATACCACTATGCAAAGCATGAACTAGAAAAGCAATCAAAAGACTACACCGAGTGAGGATATTTCACAAATACCACTATGCAAAGTATGAACTAGAAAAGCAATTAAAAGACTACATCGAGTGGGTTGTAGCATCTGCTAGTTTCGCTAAAGAAGTCACTCCCGGTGAAGGGATCTCAGCTCTTTCCTTATCGAATAAGGTGCTGGATATTCTATAAGGAATACCGCTATGCAAAGCAAGAACTGGAGCTACCAGTTTTTAAAACAAGTTTCTACAACATCTTTAGGTTTCTTTTTCTTTCATTAATCTCATTAATGAAGTCCTATCAATTATGCTTCCTAAGCATCACAGAAGAAACGAAAGAAACAATATTTATTATATATCATATATATAATATAGGTATTCATCTCAGAACATATCAAGTGATCACATCACAAAATATCAGCAGCAGAAGAACACTGTAATGTTTTAAAAATAAATACATAAATAGATAAATAAATAAAATCGTTTAGGAGAATTTTCCAATAATCAGCAAAATAAATTGTATTTTTCCGTAAAACTTAATTATAATTATTTTTCAATATAGACCTAGTTATACCTATTTTAGCTATGTAATTGCTAATATTTAGTATTTAATTAGTCACTTATAAATTGCCAGCTTTCTTAAATATTTTCCCTTAATTAATTATTTTTAATTATTATTTTAATCATATACTTGTCTACTAATTAGTCTAATTACAAATTAGTTTGGATTAACTACAAGTTGTATTGCACCATGACAACATAAACTAATCTAGTAACATGCTCCTTTCTTTCAAAGGTTGTAGATAGCTTTAGAAATTTTAAGAATAGAAAATGAATAAATAATGAATTGACATAATAAAGGAGGATGGTGCCTTCTATTGACGTATGGGAGTTACTAGAAAATTCCTCATATTTTTTTTTCTCTTGGCTGTGGCCGAGCCCTCCCCATGCAGCATCCCAAATTCTTCATCACCATTTTCCCCAAATTCCCCAAAACAAACTTGTAAAAATCCCACTCAGATTCCTTTCCCCCCAAAAATCTAACCCTAGAATATCTCTCAATCTCTCTCGATTCGATGAGCACCAAATCGATCTAGTCGCTGCCGTCGACGGGGATGTTCTTCACGATCGGCTTGGTGAGTCATGGTACTCGTCGAACATCAGCGTGCTCCTGCTGAACATGTGCCTGCTCTCGAACTACGGGTTCAAACGCCTGATATTCCTCACGATGTGCCACATGACCGCATGCTCCCTCCTCAGCTACATCGCCATCGCCTGGCTCAAGCTCGTCCCCATGCAGACCATCAGATATAGGGTCCAGTTCTTCAAGATCGCTGCCTTCAACCTCGTCTTCTGCGGATCCGTCGTCAGTGGCAACGTCTCCCTCAGGTACCTCCCCGTCTCCTTTAACCCGACCGTGGGGGCCACCACCCCCTTCTTCACCGCCTTCTTCACCTACCTCGCCCTCGTCTCGTTCGTCACCTGGGTCATCTCGCCAGTGGGCGCGAGCCGAGTTTCCATTTATTTTGGATTTATTTTGTGCGTTGGTGCAACTGCTGCAAGGGCACTTAAATTGTTTTTTTTTTACTAGGGATTTTACTCTTTAGAAGGAGAAAAAATATCTTAATTCTATGAACCTCCATTTGCACATGGCACCAATTGCAATAGTTCTCCTACTTCCTGCAACAAATGTAACAGAGGATAATGTAGTTGGCTTCACAATAGCGCTTGCAAGAGAGGATACCAAAATTATTTGGTATTTGCTATTTAATTCTGCTCCAGCATATTTTGTGAATCTGACCAATTTCATGGTCAGCAAACATACCAGTGCTTTAACTTTTCAGGTTCTCGGAAATGCCAAAGGAGCAGTAGTTGTGGTGGTTTTGGGACGGTTCTTTTTTTAAGTTGGTTCTGTATTCTGCGCAGAAAACTAGTATGAACATAGGCATTTGTGTGAATATTATGGAATTGGTGTCGAAATGGAGATTAAGGAACACTATTTTGAGGTAATAGATATTATTGACTACTTTGTTTGTTGCAATGTTCTGTTTGAACAATAATTGTAAGAAGCAACTTGAGGCTATGGACAAACATTATCCATTTGAATCATTGAAGTACTTGAGGAAGAATTTAAGATTGACTTTTAAATAAGGGGTTCAAATGCATAAGGGAGCTGGTGATGATGTACACCCTTTGGGTGATCTGAACACAGAGAATGAGAGAAAATTTGGGTCGTCTTGTTCTTGAAAAGTATGACACTGAGTTTTATATACTTCATCATTATCCGATGGATGTGAGACCATTCTACACCATGCCATGCTATGACAATCCAAAATATTGCAACTCATTTGATGTCTTTATTGAGGTGAGGAGATAATTTCAGGGGCTCAGAGAATACATTCACCTGAACTTTTGACTTCCTGTGCCGAGGCCTGTGGAATTGATGTAAAAACAATATCAACATATATCGATTCGTTCCGGATCGGGTGCAGAGACATCGGAAGTGACACGGAAAGATATGGCAGATATCGGATCAGTTTAGCCGAGTCGTCCCGGTGAGTAGATGTATACATCTATGGGGGGATCGTCTGGATGGCGCGATGCGCCCGACGGTTTAGTATTATTTAAAATATTTACTTTATATGCAAAGTACCTATTTAGCCATCTCCTTGCATCGCATCGTTATATATATAAATAGATATATATGTGATATCATCTTATAGGACACTTGCACCATTAACATTGGTTCCTGCCGCGCGTGCACTATTTATGCGAACACTTACGCCATTGGTAATTGTTATGTCAACAACATTATAGAACCTGATTAGACTAGTATCGAAAATATTCGCATCATACATGATATTTAAACTGGTAGTTGCATTTTTCATCTCATCAAAATTAACACTAAGGATTGCTAGTCGTGCATATACCGCATTTCATCCTCATTCATACATAGTCTTCTAGTTATAATCGCATTTCATGACATGGATATCATAGACATTATCATTTTTCTACATAATCATGAATTGTGATTCTTTTTGAGGATTTTCATATTGATGAGATTTCTGGATTTTAGGGGAAAACCGCATGAATTTTATAAAAACTTATTATCATCATTTTAAAATGCAAGTTGTGGTTTTCTCGTGATGTATGTGTTGTCCACCATGAGTTTTCATGTTTTCTGTTGGATTTCGAGACCCGATTCGAGGAGTGGATGAACCGTCTCGGGTACATGGTGGGCCCGGTATGGTACCCCGGGGCAAGAAGATCGAGTTGTAGACGATGAGCCTGGCAGGGGAAGACTACTTACCGGTGATGTCTGGCGCGGCGGATATCCGGAGGATACCGACCGTTGTCGTGAGATTTGATGACATGGGCCGATCCGGACCGACGGAGCCCGATATTTTGAGACTTTGATACAGTGAGACATTGAGACAGAGGTGATTTCATATTTGGTGTCGATGCTTGACACGGTTTTCAGATGATATCTTGATGGTATTTAGCTATTATACAGATATTCCTTTTTCTAAAGTTAAGAATGCAGAACTCTTAACATTTATAACACTTAAAGATTTAGTAATGACATTGCATACATGTGCATGCATACTAGAGGTATTATATCACATCTGAACATACATGCTGTGACGCATTTGCGTGCATTCTTACGATTGCCTTACTAGATGCTATATTCTACTCACGAGCTGGCAACTCACCCCCGTTGTGCCATAGTGTCTTGCAGGTCGGACCCGTCATCCTTGTAGCGGCGGGCTATCTTATCATCAGCTTCTTTTGCTCAGACTCGCGACATCGCTCGTAGGTGGGTTGCGAGCACATTTTTTTTCCTTTTTGCTCTATCATTGTATCTAGTATTCTCCATCTACCACTTTCTATTTGTATATGCGACCTAGTGATGAGACTGAGAGATTTGTATATATGTGGGTTTTTTTGGGTCGAGCTCACTTGAGCCGACGTTGTGTTTTCTGATATTTGGCATTTCTTTTATGCTCTTTTTCTTGATATTACTTATATATTGCATGTGGTTGTGATCCGCCTTGGGCGAAGAGCTAGCTCCCGCTTGGGGATGCCATTTTATGATTACAGGTTATATATATCTTGTTGTACCCATTTTGGGGTATAGAATTTACAGGGGAGACTCTGCCGAAATTTTTGGGAATTTTTTGATGTTTTTTTTAAAAAGGGATTCTATGCAACTTTATTGATTTAAAAATCATTTTCATTAAAGGTTTTCCTTCACTCTCTTTTGATTTTGGTTTAGATTTTTCTGGGCTTTGGCTGACTTAGATTACGTTACGCCTTTAGACGTCTCGTAATCTAAGTGCCGGTCATGTTCCGTACCTTCGGATCGTGACAAAGTTGGTATCAGAGCGTAGGTTTTACCTTCCTGAGTGTTGGATGACTCTTGGTAGATGGAGTAGGTGACTTAAGCAGAGTGACGTAGCGTGTGTATGTTCCGCGGCATACTTACGATACAGTACTCCGCCTAAGTGACCTTAGGATATATATATTTGCTTGTATTTCCCTTCTTGATTTCGGGAATCCTTTGATTCAATCGCAATGTTCCTATCGATCATGTCTCTCGTTCCAGCCCCTATGCCGCCGGAGACTACGTGGACCAGAAGGCTGCTGCCAGCGATGAGCTTGGAGCAGGCTCGTTGAGACGAGGACCGATTAGGGCGGTATGCCTACCCCTCAGGGACAGAGTTATCCATTTTTCAGGCTGGATGGCTACGCTGGAGTCGAGCATTCAGGACGTATGACAGATGGTTGGATCGTTAGTTGTGGCTAGCCGAGCTCCGAGAGCCCATGATGTCCTTCCTATTGCGGGAATCGTGTTTGTACTTGCTGCACAGGCAGCTGTTCCTGTTGACACCGAAATTATTTTCTTATCCTTACAGGAGTTTTGAGGCTGAAGCCTCCAGTTTTCACTGGCACAGATGTTGCGAAGGATCCGTAGACAATCCTAGACAGAATGGCTAAGATTTTCGTTCACAGAGATGTTCTGACAATAATATGGGTTGGACTCGCGAGTTTTCGTCTAGAAAGGTCTTTCTCTGACGATGTGCGCGTTAATTGAGAAAGGCCGAGCTGCCGACCTAGTTTCTATGACGGGATGAGTTCACAGCTATAATCCTTGCTCGTTTTCTTCCGAAGCGTGTTCGAAATGCCCGAGCTCTTAGTTTCGAGCCTTTGCGAAAGACTTCAGAGATGGCAGTGTCCAAGTACGGCATTCAGATTTTTTGGTGGTTCGATATACTCCTAACCTGGAGGACACTGAAGAGAGACAGATAAAGATGTTGGTGTGGAGATTGAACGTACAGTTTTTGTTTGTTGTAGGCACCCAGCATTTTGACATTTATGCAGTCGCGATGGGTGCAACCTTACTGTTGATGGAGCGCCTTTCTGAGACTTCAGTCGTTCTGGACCAAAGCGGAATTGTACCAGTATGCCAGCTTAGTGGCGGTTAGATAGACGCCGTTGTGACAGGATAATATTTTGGTCGCTTGGTTTATTGTTCTTTTGTGATTCGTTTTCATTGGAGATAAAGATTCTTTTGTCAATTTGATTCTTCCCGATATGTTTGACTTCGAAGTCCTTCTGAGCAGGGAATGGTTAGCCACATGTTGTGCATCCATGGACTGTCATGAGGAGGCAGTCGGATTTAGCTTCTGGGTGAGCCAGTTCTTGTTTTCGGGGAGACTGTAGCGTCATTTTTCCTAGTTGAGTTCTTTTTGGCATTAGTCAGCTCTTGAGGAATGGATGTCAGGAATTCGGGACATATGTCTGTGATGTTGGAGCCATAGGGGTCCCGTTGGACCAAGTTCCATTCGTGAGAGTATTCCAAGATGTTTTCCTGACGAGTTGCTTGGTTTGTTGCCAAAGCACGATATTGTGTTCTGTTTTAACTTGAATTCTGGCAATCGTAAAGAACTGAAGGAACAGTTGCAAGATTTGTTGAATAAGGGCTTGTTCATCCGAGTGCGTCACCTTGGGGAGCTCTTGTCCTGTTCGTCAAGAAGAAAGACAGCAGTTTGTGTTGATGCATTGATTATCATCAGTTGAATCGGGTTATTGTGTGAGACATTTCTCGAAGAATGACTTGCGGTCAGGCTACTACCAGTTGTGGGCTCGAGAAGATGATATTCCGAAGATTATTTTTCACACAAGTTTTGGGCGTTATGAGTTTTAGCGATGTCGTTTGAGCTCACCAATGCTCCAACAGTATTTATAGACTTGATGAAGTGTGTATGTAGGCCGTTTCGTGATTAGTCTATCATCGTGTCCATTGATGACGTTTTAGTGTACTTTTGGAGCCGAATGGAGCCTGTGCAGTAATTGAGGATTTCGTTGCAGGCGTTGAAGGAGTGCCAGCTATTCGCTGAATTATCAAAGTTTGTTTTCTGGTTGGATGCTATTGACATTCATAAAAAAAAAATTAAAATAAAATAAAATAAAAGAAAATTCAGATAGCTGCAAGTTGACCGGGTTGGCCCGGAAAGGAGTTTCTTTTCTTTGGACTAAGGATCAGGCGGTGTTGTTGATTATGGCGATGCTTCTCAGCAGTTGAAGAAGCATGAGTAGAACTATTTTATGCACGATTTAGAGATAATCGCAGTGATTTTTACACTTAAGATTGGGAGACGAGTCGTGCCAGATATTCACGGACCACAAGAGTTTAAGGTACATTTTCTTCAGAAGCGAGATCGGAATTTTGAGATAGCACAGTTGAATGGAGCTAGTGAAAGATTATGATTGTGAGATTCTTTATCATCCGGGCAAGGTGAATGTTGTGGCAGATGTTTTGAGTTGGAGTCCCGGAGGTAGCTTTTGTTGTTTGAGTACGGTATAAAGACAGTCGACGGTAGATTTGCAGATTCTTCATGACAGCCGGCCCTGTTTGAGAGACCTGGCTTTAAAATTATTTTCCAGTGTTCCAGGATCCGGGTTTCAGTGTTTCAGGTGTTGCTTGTTTGTGCTAAGTTTGCAGGTGATGTGATCTTACAATATAGGCAAGTCAGAGTGTTTTATATCCGTATTTTCAACATTGTTTCGGGTATTCGCATGTTAGCCAGGCGAAGTTAAAAAGTTCGAACGAATGTCAAAAACCATTTTTCCAAGTTTAAGGTATTCGGAAAAACATGCAAGTAATTTTATGGACTCTCTAGAAGAATGAAACCCTAACTCGACATAATGACCATGGAAACGCTTTTGAACCTTAGGGTTTGCGGCAATTCCGTGGTGCCATTAGTGAGACTTGGGTTTGCCCTTTTACGGTTGGTCCGAAGGTACTGTGGCATGTTCTGGATATTTTTAAACTGTGCTCAAGTGTTGAGATCTGGGGAAATTGTGGGATTTTGATGAATCGATCAAAAAGTTTAACATCGTCCAGATATCATGTGAAGGGATGAAGAGAGATGTCATATATTTGTTTCCGGATACTCACTTATCAGCAAGTCAGGGCCGAGAATCAGGGATCAGCAGGAGAATTACAACCTTTGCCCATTCTGGAGTGGAAATGGGAGAAGATTTCTATGGATTTTATCGTGAGTCTACCTAGGACCAGTTGATAGTATGGCTATATTTGAGTAATCGTAGACCGATTAACGAAAGCGGCTCATTTTTCTGCCAGTAAGATCATTCTCGAGTTTGTTCAGGATGCTTAGACACATGTTGATGAGATGGTGCGACTACATAGAGTTCCGACTTGTATTATGTCCGATTGAGACACCCAGTTCATAGCCGACCAGAAACATCAGGCGGCTTTGGACTTTAATTGAATTAAGTACAGTTTTCTATCCACAAACCGACGATCAATCAGAGTGTACTATATAGATTCTCGAGCGTATCGACACAGTTGCGTATCATTTGACCCCTCTCACGTGATACGGCATCAGACGATCCAGTTGGAGCGCAATCTTTCTTTCGCCGAGCAGCCGATAGTCAATCTTGATCGGCAGGTGAAGAAACAGAGGCCCGTGGTTATACCGATTGTATGGGTTTTTTTTGGCGCAACATGAGAAGTTGAGGACGAGATGAGTGAGAACTATTACCATCTCTTCGATGGTATGCGCAGTAAATTTTAAATTCGGGGACCGAATTTCTTAAAGAGGGGAAGATTGTAATGTTTTAAAAATAAATACATAAATAGATAAATAAATAAAATCGTTTAGGAGAATTTTCCAATAATCAGCAAAATAAATTGTATTTTTCCGTAAAACTTAATTATAATTATTTTTCAATATAGACCTAGTTATACCTATTTTAGCTATGTAATTGCTAATATTTGGTATTTAATTAGTCACTTATAAATTGCCAGCTTTCTTAAATATTTTCCCTTAATTAATTATTTTTAATTATTATTTTAATCATACACTTGTCTACTAATTAAGTCTAATTACAAATTAGTTTGGATTAACTACAGATTGTATTGCACCATGACAACATAAACTAATCTAGTAACATGCTCCTTTCTTTCAAAGGTTGTAGATAGCTTTAGAAATTTTAAGAATAGAAAATGAATAAATAATGAATTGACATAATAAAGGAGGATGGTGCCTTCTATTGACGTATGGGAGTTCCTAGAAAATTCCTCATATTTTTTTTTCTCTTGGCTGTGGCCGAGCCCTCCCCATGCAGCATCCCAAATTCTTCATCACCATTTTCCCCAAATTCCCCAAAACAAACTTGTAAAAATCCCACTCAGATTCCTTTCCCCCCAAAAATCTAACCCTAGAATATGTCTCAATCTCTCTCGATTCGATGAGCACCAAATCGATCTAGTCGCTGCCGTCGACGGGGATGTTCTTCACGATCGGCTTGGTGAGTCATGGTACTCGTCGAACATCAGCGTGCTCCTGCTGAACATGTGCCTGCTCTCGAACTACGGGTTCAAACGCCTGATATTCCTCACGATGTGCCACATGACCGCATGCTCCCTCCTCAGCTACATCGCCATCGCCTGGCTCAAGCTCGTCCCCATGCAGACCATCAGATATAGGGTCCAGTTCTTCAAGATCGCTGCCTTCAACCTCGTCTTCTGCGGATCCGTCGTCAGTGGCAACGTCTCCCTCAGGTACCTCCCCGTCTCCTTTAACCCGACCGTGGGGGCCACCACCCCCTTCTTCACCGCCTTCTTCACCTACCTCGCCCTCGTCTCGTTCGTCACCTGGGTCATCTCGCCAGTGGGCGCGAGCCGAGTTTCCATTTATTTTGGATTTATTTTGTGCGTTGGTGCAACTGCTGCAAGGGCACTTAAATTGTTTTTTTTTTACTAGGGATTTTACTCTTCAGAAGGAGAAAAAATATCTTAATTCTATGAACCTCCATTTGCACATGGCACCAATTGCAATAGTTCTCCTACTTCCTGCAACAAATGTAACAGAGGATAATGTAGTTGGCTTCACAATAGCGCTTGCAAGAGAGGATACCAAAATTATTTGGTATTTGCTATTTAATTCCGCTCCAGCATATTTTGTGAATCTGACCAATTTCATGGTCAGCAAACATACCAGTGCTTTAACTTTTCAGGTTCTCGGAAATGCCAAAGGAGCAGTAGTTGTGGTGGTTTTGGGACGGTTCTTTTTTTAAGTTGGTTCTGTATTCTGCGCAGAAAACTAGTATGAACATAGGCATTTGTGTGAATATTATGGAATTGGTGTCGAAATGGAGATTAAGGAACACTATTTTGAGGTAATAGATATTATTGACTACTTTGTTTGTTGCAATGTTCTGTTTGAACAATAATTGTAAGAAGCAACTTGAGGCTATGGACAAACATTATCCATTTGAATCATTGAAGTACTTGAGGAAGAATTTAAGATTGACTTTTAAATAAGGGGTTCAAATGCATAAGGGAGCTGGTGATGATGTACACCCTTTGGGTGATCTGAACACAGAGAATGAGAGAAAATTTGGGTCGTCTTGTTCTTGAAAAGTATGACACTGAGTTTTATATACTTCATCATTATCCGATGGATGTGAGACCATTCTACACCATGCCATGCTATGACAATCCAAAATATTGCAACTCATTTGATGTCTTTATTGAGGTGAGGAGATAATTTCAGGGGCTCAGAGAATACATTCACCTGAACTTTTGACTTCCTGTGCCGAGGCCTGTGGAATTGATGTAAAAACAATATCAACATATATCGATTCGTTCCGGATCGGGTGCAGAGACATCGGAAGTGACACGGAAAGATATGGCAGATATCGGATCAGTTTAGCCGAGTCGTCCCGGTGAGTAGATGTATACATCTATGGGGGGATCGTCTGGATGGCGCGATGCGCCCGACGGTTTAGTATTATTTAAAATATTTACTTTATATGCAAAGTACCTATTTAGCCATCTCCTTGCATCGCATCGTTATATATATAAATAGATATATATGTGATATCATCTTATAGGACACTTGCACCATTAACATTGGTTCCTGCCGCGCGTGCACTATTTATGCGAACACTTACGCCATTGGTAATTGTTATGTCAACAACATTATAGAACCTGATTAGACTAGTATCGAAAATATTCGCATCATACATGATATTTAAACTGGTAGTTGCATTTTTCATCTCATCAAAATTAACACTAAGGATTGCTAGTCGTGCATATACCGCATTTCATCCTCATTCATACATAGTCTTCTAGTTATAATCGCATTTCATGACATGGATATCATAGACATTATCATTTTTCTACATAATCATGAATTGTGATTCTTTTTGAGGATTTTCATATTGATGAGATTTCTGGATTTTAGGGGAAAACCGCATGAATTTTATAAAAACTTATTATCATCATTTTAAAATGCAAGTTGTGGTTTTCTCGTGATGTATGTGTTGTCCACCATGAGTTTTCATGTTTTCTGTTGGATTTCGAGACCCGATTCGAGGAGTGGATGAACCGTCTCGGGTACATGGTGGGCCCGGTATGGTAACCCGGGGCAAGAAGATCGAGTTGTAGACGATGAGCCTGGCAGGGGAAGACTACTTACCGGTGATGTCTGGCGCGGCGGATATCCGGAGGATACCGACCGTTGTCGTGAGATTTGATGACATGGGCCGATCCGGACCGATGGAGCCCGATATTTTGAGACTTTGATACAGTGAGACATTGAGACAGAGGTGATTTCATATTTGGTGTCGATGCTTGACACGGTTTTCAGATGATATCTTGATGGTATTTAGCTATTATACAGATATTCCTTTTTCTAAAGTTAAGAATGCAGAACTCTTAACATTTATAACACTTAAAGATTTAGTAATGACATTGCATACATGTGCATGCATACTAGAGGTATTATATCACATCTGAACATACATGCTGTGACGCATTTGCGTGCATTCTTACGATTGCCTTACTAGATGCTATATTCTACTCACGAGCTGGCAACTCACCCCCGTTGTGCCATAGTGTCTTGCAGGTCGGACCCGTCATCCTTGTAGCGGCGGGCTATCTTATCATCAGCTTCTTTTGCTCAGACTCGCGACATCGCTCGTAGGTGGGTTGCGAGCACATTTTTTTTCCTTTTTGCTCTATCATTGTATCTAGTATTCTCCATCTACCACTTTCTATTTGTATATGCGACCTAGTGATGAGACTGAGAGATTTGTATATATGTGGGTTTTTTTGGGTCGAGCTCACTTGAGCCGACGTTGTGTTTTCTGATATTTGGCATTTCTTTTATGCTCTTTTTCTTGATATTACTTATATATTGCATGTGGTTGTGATCCGCCTTGGGCGAAGAGCTAGCTCCCGCTTGGGGATGCCATTTTATGATTACAGGTTATATATATCTTGTTGTACCCATTTTGGGGTATAGAATTTACAGGGGAGACTCTGCCGAAATTTTTGGGAATTTTTTGATGTTTTTTTTAAAAAGGGATTCTATGCAACTTTATTGATTTAAAAATCATTTTCATTAAAGGTTTTCCTTCACTCTCTTTTGATTTTGGTTTAGATTTTTCTGGGCTTTGGCTGACTTAGATTACGTTACGCCTTTAGACGTCTCGTAATCTAAGTGCCGGTCATGTTCCGTACCTTCGGATCGTGACAAACACATATGAAATATTGGATATACTAGGAATTCTGTGTTTTATTTAAGCCAATAAAAAACATGGATTCCACGGTAGCGATGAATAGACAAACCCACATCCCTAGACCCCTACGAGAGCAGCAAACAACCCTGCCAATTCTAGAGTTAGGAGACCCGGTCTCGACTCCTCGAGATGGTCTCCCACTGGACCCTAGAACCCGGTTACTTGTTCTCCCTGCCTTGGGTCTATCCTCATGTGGAAAAGTAAATAATATAAATCATCCTCAACCCGGAAGTGCCCAAATAAAAGAATATTACATACAAGCTTTTACATGAATGAAAATGAAAAACTCTCATCTCACATAAAAAAAACCGGCTATTCAAAATACGAAGATCCAATATAACATATCACAGCAACACATAACATCACATGTCATCAACGTAAGTAAATATGTGTATCCCAATTGTCGTTGATGTATAGCAACGAAACCGGTGACACTGCATATTACACTTACGGTCGCAGAAAAGAAAGTGAAAAACTACAACAATTGGAATCCGCAACCACTTTAGATATCATAAACCCAATGTATCACATACTTTGGATTTCATGCCCAACTAAATGAATTCCTTAGACATCACATGCCTAACAATTATAAACCCACATTTTAGTCTCGATATTGAAAACACTTTCCAATAAGCTGTCGGGTAATTCAACAAGATTCCCGATAATCTGATCGAATGCTTGTCGGAAACTTTAGTAGACGGCCGCACCCTCGGTGCCGTCGACGAAGTGCACTAAGGCGGAACACCGCGACCGCGAGCACCCGAACGGATGCTTTTAGCGATGGGGTTCTCCTACAGTCACTTGGTCGGGGTTATGGGGCAACCGATCAAATGAGACTAACTTGCTAGATTCATAAAATTCAAACTAGTTATCACATAACTAATTATGTGGATTCCAAATATTGTATCAGAATTACAGATAGCTAGACGATATTAAACTTTTCGATCGAATAAACAAACACCCAAAATTTCCCAAAAAGCTCAACACTTGAGCGGAGTTCAAAAAGTACCCAGAATAAGCCACAGCTCCTATGAACCATCCGTAGAAAGGCCGACCCATGTCTCACTCATGTCACCGCGGAACTGCCACAAACCCTACGGTATGACCATGGTTCTGCGATCCAAAAAGTCAAGTTTGGGTATCGTTCTTCTAGAGGGTCCACAGAATCGCTTGCATGATTTTCTGAAGATTTTAAACTTGGAAAAAATCCAACTCTTGGAAAATTTCCAGCGAGGGAAAATATGGGTTATTGATATCCGTTCGAACCTTTTAACTTCGTCTAAATAACCCGAATAGATGTTAGAATTACGACTACGAAACACTCCGAATTTCCTTTGCAGAAAGTTAACATCACATGTAAATTCAGCAAAAACAAGCAACACCTGAATCACCAAAACCCAGAGACTGGAACACCCTAAAAATTTGAAGCCAGAATCCCACCATTGAACCGGTGAGCTCGGATTTTGTGCCTATGTGGCCGGCCACTTTTCAACAAATTTGCTTCAAATTTCTGTGGTGTTCATGTTATATCACATACAACATTCTGCAGTTGCTTAAAAAAATTTTAGAAGCCATTTAAAATTTGACAGAAACTAGGATTGTATATCGGGTGTTTCAGAGTTGTTTCGGTTTCGTAATCTAACAAACATCGTCTAATTCTCTAGCTTGGCTCTTATACAACTGCAGGGTTCTGTAGGGCGGCAACAAGGTTTTGGGAGGCATCATCCATGCCGTTTTCAAAATTTTTGCCGTACTAAAGAACCATAACCCTAGAATCTTAACTAGAGATTTAGATGAGCAATCAATGCAAACAACTTTACATCTAAGTAAATGAGGAATACAACCTTTGTAGACCGGTCTTTCACTTCTAAAGCTCCGTCCCTTCGCTCCAAGTAGTGAACACCCGAACTCTAGTAAGGGTTCACATGAAGAAATGAACAAGCTTGCTCGAAGTTTTTGAGGCCGAAGATGATCTACGTCGAGGAGACTCAAGCTCATGCTACCTCTTCACTAATTGTATATTAGTGAAGAAAACACCCTAAACTAAATGGCTAATATAGTAGAGGATGATGAAGTAGGAAATGAGCTCATTTTAGATTTATTTTTCTCACAACATTTCTTCACCATTTCAAAAGCTAGCAAGCTTTTTCATGAGGAAGAAGAAGATGAAGTGGAGATGAGAATGAAACTCATGAGGTGAGAATAGCAACCATGGGTGAGTTAGTGTCATACACTAACTCATGTAGAGAATAAACCATGGCTAACAATAAGGGTTAGGTTAATAAATATCTACAAGTAAAAATAAGTTAGTGGACTAAGTCAATGGTTAGCATAAGCTTCTCCAAGCTTCTAGCTATGACAATTTCCATATAATTTTGTTTAACTTTAAATAAATAAAACCCTTCATTATATCAAGCATGGTGTGAGTCTCATACACCCATGAAGCATGTGGCATCAAGCATGACACAATAAAATGTACATTAATATATATCACATATATACTATATGCACACATGTAAGAAAAAGAAATGTTTAAGTGAGCTAATATTAGTTAATGTAAGTTAATATATCAAATATATAATAATACATTAAATTATCAAATCAACACTTGATTTAATAATCCGGCTATATCACATACAACCGGCTAATATCAAATGTAACAATCTATCGAATCAACACTTGATCCGATAACCCGGCTATATCATATATAACCGACCGATATCACATATCGCGAGAATAGGATGCGGTATCTCATATGCGCATTAATCTCGGTCCCGCACATATGTGCTCCTACTTCGTTTTGCATGAACCAAGAAACCTCTGTGTAGGACTCTAAAGACTCGTCAATACGACGGCAGTACGTGATGATCATATCAAACACCCACAAGCCGCAAGCGGTTTGCTAAACGTAACGACCATCTGGGTATTGAGCGATCAAAAGATCAACAAGCAAGCCTACTCATACTCCTGTGAATCCAATCAGTAACACTGCCGTACAGTCCGGTCTCTTCGTCAGATATGTCGCATATCACTGCCTGGTGGTGGTAAAACGTCAGACCCCAATACCCTGATAAGTCATGCCGATGCAAGGTCCATAATGGTTCGAGAAACTACTGATAACACTTACCAGTAGATCTCAGTAACCCTGGCCAGGGATTTCCTGTTATGGCCAATCGAGCATAGCGCAACATCAACCCCCAATACCGGGAGAGACGAATCCCCTCCTATCGCTCATTGCCTCCATGTGACTCAGGAATGTACCCAAAAACCACCTTTTTGCACGATCTCTTGAATGTGGTATGGTGGAAATTAAAGCACAGTGGGAATCACACAAGACTCTATGACGATCTTGGGTCGACAGACTAACCTGTACCGGTGTCACCAGAGAACTGCTATCTGACGATAGGTATAATACCATCTAGGAGTTCTCGGCGAGTCCGTCTAGTGTACCCAGTCTCCACTGAACACCCGTATACCTTCTCTGATGTCAAACACCAATGGATATGGGATCATCCATCGCCCATCATATGGGTCGAGAAGCGTATACGCTAGTCTACTCTGGAATATCGATGCCCCGTCTCGATACCCCCACGACTAGGTGCATTTGAAGGATGTAGTTGCTGACTACCTCTGCCCTACTAGTATGATCTGCATCATAATCCTGATAGTCAAGTACTCATCCTAAGGGCTTTATCAATATGTAATAAGAGAGACAATAAGTGTACATGTTATGATAAAGTGCAACCAGATAGCATACTATCATGTCGAGCAAGAAAGTCCTCCCTATATATGTCCAAGCATCCGCTACAATATACATCACATGTACAATAATGGCCTCTATGGCATACATATAACTAACACTTAAAAGGTCCCTAGTCGTGGGAGTTTCGAGACTGGGCATCGATACTCCAGAGTAGACTAGTGTATACGGATCGAGACCCCGACGAGGGGCGGTGGCCGGTCTTACAATCCATTGGTGTTAGTTGGTTCACCTAAGATATATACAGTTGCTCATTGGGTTTTGAGTACACCGGACGGGCTCGCCGGGAACATGCTAGTTGGTATTATACCTATTGTTAGATAGCAGTTCCCAGGTGACATGTGTACAGGTTAGTCTATCGACCTGAGATCGCCATTTGTCTCATGCGAGTTCCCACTGTGCTTTGATTACTACCCGACCATGGCTCAAAGGAGTCGTGCAAACGGGTTTTAGTTGGGTACAGTCTCGAGCCACATGGAGGCAGTGAGTGGATCATCAAGGGATTCGTCTCTCCTGGTATTAGGGGTTGAGGTTGCGGAGTGCACGGGTGGCCATCACCAGAAATCCTCGGCCGGGGTAGACGAGAATTACCGATCTAGGATCGGTAGTTTCTCATTTGGTGATAGGTCTTCATACCTACACTACACGTCAAGTTATTAGGGGTCTGACTTTATCCATCCTCTAGACTTGATATGCGATACTCATAGACGAACGGACCGGACTGTACAGATATTGTCACTGTCAGGCTCAGTAGGGTTTTAGGATAAGTTTGCTCGTCGGCCTCCCTTTTGCTCAATACCTGGGTAGCCGTTACGTACAGCTGGTGCCACTGACGTGCTTGTGGTTAAACCCACTACCAGCGTATTGACGAGTCTTTAGAGTCCCACACAGAGGGTTTCCCTGGTTCGGGCGAAACGTTGCAGAGGCCGTATAGTTTTATGGCAGGGTTCGATCATATACGTGCACTTATGCACGGATCATGATCGGACGGATAATACTAGTGGGATTTGGTTTAAGCCGGATCCTAGTATTATATTGTTGGATTATTTTCATCTCGTTGTATTCGTATTCAGTCGGAATAGGGATGCAGGTATGTATATACGGATGAAGGGTATTCTTGTAATTCGTTACGAGTTTACTTTGGGGTTGCCATTTCTTTTCTTTGGATTTAAACATTTAGCTTAATGTTTAAATATTGTTGTGATGGAAATTGTGAGTGCAAGTCTTGGCATTTGGCATTGATTGTTGCATGTGGTCTTGGTGACTCATGGTGTTGGGTCTTGTGAGATGTTATGGTGAGTTGAGGCAGATCTTTTACTTGGCAAGGCTTTTCTTTAGTTTCTCACAATAATTTCTCACAACACTCGCAAGGAAAAAGACCAGACACTTTCTTTAGTTGCTTTTTCTTAAGCCAAAACTTGAGCTCCCACTTCTCTTCCCCTATGGATTCTTCTTCAACCTCCACCCATTCCCTCTCATGAGTTGAGAATCATTAGGTGTATTGAGACAAAATGATCACACACTCTCTCTACTTCATCTTGGGTATTTAGGCTAGCAAACTGGATGCCCGAGTTGCTTCGGTTTTGAAGCGGTAGCCCGTATTACTAATCCTCGACGTGGATCGTCTTCGACGAGGGAGACCGGAGATCGAACTTGATCGAAGAAGCCGCGACGAGCTTAGGACAGAGGTTGAAGTCCGAAGGACATGGATCGATCGGTATAACCTCTCTAAACTCTTTTCATAGTACTAGTATAGGGTTAATGGTACGATCCGTCGATTAGGGTTCCGTTAGCGCAGGTTTTTAAAAGTTTTTGTTCCGCGTTTGGCCACGGATTGATGGTCGAGGCCCTGCTGTAACGTATCAGAGCCAACTCATTAATCACATACTAGTTTGTTTAGACGATGTTAAAGTATCAAAACCGAAACAACTCCAAATCAATACCTTGAATATTCCATTCTCTGTCGAATTTTTAATGGTCTTCTAAAATTATTTTAGCAACTGGCAGAAGACTACTTAGGTGACTACTAGAACACACACCAAATACGAGCCCCTAACTCCACTATAGGACCGGCCACAATGCTTGAAATTCCGGCCTGGCCGGTTTTGTATGGGAACTGGGACTTGAAATTTGTAGTGTGGTTTAGTCTATGGAATATTGGTTTAGTGGTATTGCTAGTTTATCCCAGTTTGGATATGGTTTTATCTAGTTGTTTGGGGCTATTCGGGGTTATTTCGAACTCGATATCTCTAACATTGTTTAAAGTTTACAGTACTTACATTACTATCTGCGACCGTGAATGTTATTAGAGCGGTACAACTTGTTTAATTGCTATAATTCTTTTAGACGGGTTTGCGAATGTGACATTCTCATTGATGTTCCGTGTTGTGCTGTGTTTGTTGCAGAATTGTCATTGTGGATAGCTTGGGTGCAATGTTCGTACAACATAGTTTTATTTGTACATTTGATATCGCAGGGCGAGCGTCCGAGATGTGGACTACAGTCACTACCTGTTTGTATATTATTTGTTTGGGGCACGACCAGGTTGAGGTCGATGTCGTTAAGAAGGAGGGGGCATCACTCTAGAATTGGCGGGTTATTCGCCGCACTCGTAGGGGGTACAGGTTGACCCAAGGAGGGGTGCTCAAGTTACCGGATTCCGTGAAGTGCTGGGTGGCCTATTCACTTTGCTGAAGGGGGCTGCCTCGCTTTTGGTTTTGGTGGGTAACTTTCCACACTCGTAGGGGTCTAGGTTTTCATTGCACAGGCTATCCACACGACTAGGGGAACGTCGGGTTTCACTTGTGGCTCAAAGGAAACCCGGGGCTCCCATATTATCTGTATTGTTCTGTGATGCTTATCGCTATTCTTTGATGTTGCATTTATCATACCTGGAGCGATTGTTATATATTGCTATATATATACTAGTAGATGTTTTATATGTTTTACACCCACGCTAGTCCAGTCCCCGCTCTGTCGTTAGTTAAGTAACCTAACGGGTGATGACGGGACCCAGTGGCGAATGCGGATGTCATATACGTACATCATATTTTCGTTCTTTTCTGGTGTGATTAATTGATGTGACTGCATTGATTCTGATCAATGCAAGGAAAACAGACCTATTCGATGTTGTTGGAATAATTTTCAAAAGCTATTATTACTGTTGGATATATGTATGCCCTAGAGGCCATTATATGATAGTGTATATATCGGTGTGTGTGTGTGTGTATGTGTGTGTGTGTGTGTGTGTGTGTGTGTGTGTTCAGGGGGCATTCTTGCTCGACATGATAGTATGCTATCTGATTGCACTTTTATATTGACATGTTCATTTGATCATGCTTTCATTCATTTGGTACATGTTAATATAGCCTTTAGGATATACTTGACTACTGAGATTATGATGCGGATCATACTAGTGGGACATGTGTAGTTTATGAGCATATCCTTAAAATGTTCATAGTCCTGGGTGTATCGAGACCGGGCATCGATATCAACAGAGTAGACTAGCGTATACGTTACTTGTCCATATGATGGGCGATGGATGATCCCATATCCATTGGTGTGGTGACACCAAAGATCGTATACGGGTGCTCAGTGAGACTGGGTACACTTGTCACGACCCAAAATTTAGCACGCGACGGCCCTTAAACTACGTAACGTCTCCATGCATAACATAATTCAATTAAGCCAAAAACCCAGCAATCTAAACCATCAAAAGTAGTAAGTGATAATAACATTGTTAAAACTTTTGAAATCTCAATCAAAATTCTTTAAAGTCCAAATTTACTTTCTTTAAAAATTTGGCAGCACCTCCTTTGTAAAACAAGCCCCCAAAAAGGGTACAACATAAATATATAAGTAAAGCATCCCCAATGGGAGCAAATCCATGCCCAAAGGCGGAAAACAACCACCACAGCAGACATACGACGCCGTAGCGAAGAAAAAGACGATATAAAATGAACAACATGAAAATCTCCAAGTCACAAATAATATACAATATCGTCCTCACAACTCGTCTTTAAGTCAATACAGGAAAATGGTAGATGGAGAGTACTGGATACAACGAATGTACAATGAGAAACATCGGATAACCGCAAAACCCACCTATAGCTAAACTGCACACAGTCAGCCGTAGCGGTATCCGCTGCAAAAGATGATACGATAGATGAAAGCCCTGCCTCTGACTTCTTTGAGGGACAACCTGTACAACCCTGTGGCACAACGGTGGTGAGTTGCCAACTCGTGAATAGTAAATAACATATGCAGGTAATCGCAAGTATGCACGTACTGCGCTAATCTATCACATGCAAGCTGATAGCAATAAATAGCAGTATGTATATGCAACAGTCATGAAAGGTACTCTATCAGGTACTACTAATACATTAAGCAAAGCATAACAAATAAATGCAGAGTATGGAATAAAACATGTCATCCTCACTGAATCCTCATCGTGGCATCAAGACAATTTAAATCCCAAATTCCTCAGATCGGCCCCTATATCGGCCCTCACATTGGGCACATAGGCCTCTCATATCGGGCGCATAGGCCCCTCACATCGGGCGCATGGGCTCCTCACATCGACCATAATATCGGCCCTCATATCGACCATAATATCGGCTCTCATATATAATGAATAAGTATAATTGCACAGATCATTATGATGATATATATTATAGGTATACATATATAACAGCCTCCCATACCACCGATATATATATATATATATATATATATATATATATATATATATATATATATATATTAGGAGTACATATATAACAGCGTCCCATACCACTGATATATATATATATATATATACATGCATATATATCAGTGTCCCATACCACTGATATATATACCAAGGAGTAAAACATCCATACAACATCATGTGAAATCCATATATCAATGCGAAATTCATGAAATATAATATATGCAACGTGAAACAGTAATATGAGCATATAAAGGAAAAAACCGCTATTTAACTGCAACAAGTTATTAAGTATATCATGCGGTTCCTAATTTCTCCATAATCCATACAACATCATATAAAGGTGAACATGTAGCTATAGCCAGGTATGCGTAACCATGTCGGTATAGCAAGATATGTGTATCTACATATCAATAACGATGTAATACCCTCCAGGTATGAGTGTAGCTATATCAAGCTAGGTATGCGTATATACATGTCAATAATGATACAATACCCTCCAGGTATGTGTATAGCTATATCAAAGTATATGGGTGTACATGTAAGTATGTATGCAAGAAGTACATGTAGTTATGTCTCAAATGTGTATATACCTATCTCTAATGGTACAATACCATATAGGTATATGGGTAGCTAACAAGTAGGCATGGCAAGGCATATGTATAAGCATGTAGGTATACAGGTATGCAATATGTCATATGTGCAATGGAATATGAATCAATGTCTCAATTTCCATAACCAATACAATCTCACGTATGTATAAGTGTTGTGCGTGTCATGGCAATTATTGACGGTGTGAGTGGCATACAATCAGTGCTTGTGCAACATAAGCCGTCAATAATAGTGCAGTGTGCAAAGGGTACAAGTCCAAGCACAACAAGTAATAATATGCAATGCAGTTTTATGCACAATCTTTATATGTGCAATATAACATGCGGCTAATATCATATCATATCTAGCCCAAACGCATAACGTCATGCGGGCGATTCCCCTGTAGATGTTAAATCTACTTACAAATGATCTTGGGCTAAGTAAAGCCAACCACTCGCTTTCCCTTCTTCCCAGCGTCCGAAGTCCCCGCCTGCGACCCTAAGATCATAAAACAACATAACAAGTGTATATTAGCAATCGACCAATAACACGTAACCACTACGTTTGACCGACGCACCAACTCCAAACAAACTCTCAAGTGTTCGTCTAGTGGCTAACGCGCGTAGCGACACTACGAAACTAACCCAAGAGCAACAGATACACAAAGACACGAACCGTATCGGATAACGTAACGCGCGTAATCGAAACACTAGAAAACAAGCAAAGTGATCCCAGATTTTGATACACAATCAATTTGTAAAAGTTGCACATACCACAAGACCACACACAACCTCAGAGACCCCCAGACCAAAATACAACCCCCAGCCCCCACTCTGGCCGCAAATTGCGGCCAGAACCAATAAATCTGCGGCCATCTAGAAAGGGATTGGGCTCAGGTTTTTATGATGGGTTCTATGTCACTACATAAGGACACAGTGATGGGAACTTTTCCAACAAACACCTTCTTTGATAGCAGATCATCCGAGACCCAAAACTACACTAAAAATACGATATTTACCCGCAACTAAACTTTACGCGTTCTAAACTGAAACGAATATGCTACGCAACACTAAAAAGACCTACTTAACAGATAGAGATCACTACCTAACCACAAAAGCTCAAAGATCCTAGCTTTCCAAGCTCCAAGGCATCCAAGAGGCAAAACAAGGCTTAAGATGTGATTTTAGGTGTGATTTTGTGAAGTTTTGTGAAAGATTTGTGATGGAAATGATAAGGTTTCAGTTGGGGTGAAGGAACGATGAAAGATAATGATAAAGAGAAGAAGTGAGAGAGAATGAGAGAGGGTGAGATGAAAAGAGAAAGAGAGGTAAGTATAGGGTGAGTGCACCTCCATTCATAAATGCAAGCCATGACTCACTTGCCACCTTCTCATCCAAACAAAACTCAAGAAAATATCTCTCCTCACACAAATATCTAGAGATTAGGGTTAAATGATAGGTTAAGGTTTAAACAAGGCAAGGATTTACTTAAAAGTTGTCATGGTTACAAAACTAGATTAGCACAAATAAGCCCTCACATTAACGTGGACACGTGTGTGCAAGCCATAACAAATAATAATAAATTATTAATTAAATGTTATAAAATGTTAAGAAACCGAATTGGTAAACTTTTTACAGAAAACCCGCATTATCGCTTAATTAACACTAATCGCATTCTAAGGTGTTACAATCTCCCCCCTTAAAGAAAATTCGTCCCCGAATTAAAATTCCTACTATGCATACCTTCAAAGAGAAGAGTGCAAAACTCCCAAATCTCGCTCGCGGCCTCCCACGTGATCTCCTCACTATACGGCTACGCCAAAGAAAACCTCCACAGATAGCAAGACCCATGAACGAAGTTTCTCCACCTCCTGATCCACTAACACTATCGGCTGCCGGTGAACGAAAAGATCGCGTCCAAGCTAAAAGGTCTGATGCTGAATCATGTGAGTAAGGATGAAGGTATTTACAAGCATCAACACAAGGAATACGGGATGAATACTCAAAAATCTGGGCGGAAGTGCCAAATTATAGGCAACGGTACTAACTCGCTAAAGGATTTCAAAAGGACCTTCAATCTGGGACTACTTCGCAAAACTCAACACGCCAATCATCGGAAAAATCCTTAGGAATACATGATCTCCCACTGCGAACTCAAGTTCGCGACCACCACGGTCGGCATAAGACTTCTGTCTGCACTGGGCTGCCCTCATCCTGACCTGAATCAACTGGATCTCCTCCGAACCCTCTCGACTAGCTGGGTCCAAAAATCCTGCTCTCGCGAAGTCAGTAAAACAGACTGGCTATCGACACAACCTACCACACAAGGCTTGAAAGTTGCCAATTGAAATGTCTCCTGATAACCGTTATCGTAGGAGAACTCCATCAATAGCAAGTGACGATCCCAACAGCCAACAAACAATTAGTACGTACGCACAATCATATCCTCCAGAGTCTGTATAGTCCGCTCTGTCTGACCATCGGCCTATAGACGGAAAGCGGAGCTAAAGCTCGACCAGTACCCAAGGCTTCCTGAAGTTTCTGCCAAAGATGGCTAGGGAACTGGGTGCCTCTATCGGATACAACGCATGAAGGAACTCCGTGCAAACGTAGAACTTACCGAAGAACAACTGTGCAAACTGAGCATAACCGGACAACAATCTCCTGAATGGAGTCATACCCTTGACTAGACTTGGGTAGACACCACAACGAAATTCATGGAGATCTGCTCCCATTCCCACTCTGGAACGATAAAAATGTTGCAACTCTCCAGCCGGCCCCAAATGCTCAACCTTAGCTCGCCGACAAGCCAAGCACTTCAAAACGAAATCCGAAACTTCACTCTTCATCCCTGCCCACCAATAACCAACTCTCAAGTCACGTTACATCTCGGTGGCACTTGGATGAACACTGAAAGCTGACTGATGTGCCTGCTCTAGGACCTCGCGTCTTTACCCATCAGTATCGGGTACATGCCATCGAGTCCCTAACATAGCACACCCTGGTCATAAATCAAGAGCTCCGAATCTCTACCTAGCCGAACATGCTCAAGAATCTCAGACAACGAGCATCGGCGGGCTGTGCCTTACGAAAACGATTAAGTAAAAGTGGACGGGCACGGACACGAGCAAGCTGTCCCCTCAGTAGAGGCGAACTTAAGCTATATTCAACGGTCGCACAAGAACTGTAAATATGCAGAAGACTGTCTCTGAACTGCGCACAACTGGAACAACTACCCCCGGGCCTACGACTCAAGCATCAGCTACTACAATCGCCTTGCCACGGGAAATGAAGGATCTCATAATCACAATCCTTCACAAGCTCCATCCAACGGCGCTGTCTCAACAATCAAAACCTGCTGCAGGAAGATGTACACAAAGCTCTGGTGGTGCGTGAAAATCTGACACGACTCTCCGTACAAGTAGTGTCCCCAAATCTCCAGCGCAAAACCACCACGGCCATCTCCAGATCATGAGTGGGATAATTCCTGCTCGTACTTCCTCCAACTGTCGGGAAGCATAAGAGATAACTCTATCATTCTACATCAGTACACAATCGAGCCCCACTCGCGAAACATCACAATAAACAACAAAGTCGCCCGATCCAGAAAGCAAAGATAGATTTGGTGCAGTTGTCAACCGAGTCTTCAACTGCTGAAAACTCCGCATGCATGCCTCAGTTTAAAGAAAAGGAACCCTCTTACTTGTCAGTACGGTCTACGGTGCAGCGATACTCAAGAAATCCTGCACGAAACGGCGGTAAAAACCGGCTAAAGCCCAAAAAATCTGCGGACCTCTGTCCCTGATACAAGTCTGGGCTAAAGCTGTACGGCCTCGATCTCCTTCGGATCCATACGAAAACCGTCTCCCGTAACCCCATGATGAAGGAAACACTTCGGAAATTTAGCAAACAGCTAGTACTCGCTCGACGTCTGCAAAGAAATCCTCAAGTGTTGCTCATGTTCCTCACGACTCTTGGAAAAGACCAGAATGCCATCTATAACACAACAATCCACTGGTCGAGGAACGGCCTGAAGAATCTTGTTCATCACATCCATGAATGCTGCTAGGGCATTGGTGAGTCCAACGACACTACCAATAACTCATAAAGCCCGTAGCGCGCACAAAAGCAGTCTTCGGATTGCCATCACTCCGAACCCGCAACTAATGATGACCCGATCCTAAACAAACTTAGAAAAATGACTCGCACCCTAGAGCAGATCGAAGAAATCGTCAAGCGAGGTAAAGGATACCCAATCCGCACCGTAACTCGGTTCAATTGAAGAAAATCAATACACAACCTCAAACTGCCGTCCTTCTCCTTGACGAATAAAGTAGGAGCTCCCTAAAAAGAAACACTCGGACGTACAAGTCCCTCTATCTAGCAACTCTGCAGCTGATCCTTAAGCTCCCTAAGCTCCGCCGGCTCATCTGGAACAACGTCGGAAAACTCTCGCACGATAGGAACCCGGTCCAATGAACTCACTGTGGCTCCGTATCATAAATGGAAGCCAAGAATCCTCGACATCCTCTCCTTAATAGCCGACTAGCGAAAAAGTCTGAAATCAAGCTGTGAGGGGCGGCACCACAGTCCCCCTGCACAACAAGAACTGACTCGCCGGGAAAACAAAACCTGATTGTCTTCTAGCGGCAGTCCACAGACGCATATTACGTATCTAACTAGTCCGTGCCCAGGAGAACGTCAAATCCAACATCTCTAGAAGGATCAAATCGACGGACGAATCTCTATCTCCTAACCAATTGGCACATGACCGAAACACGTATCGCGCAACCAAAGGATCGCTAGCAGGAGTAAACACAACAAACGGCTGATCTAGCATACACGACTCTCGGCCCAACCATGGCATGAAGTGTATAGAACAAACGAGTGCATAGATCCCGAATTAATCAAACATGTGCAAGAAGAAAACATACGAATAAGATTACCTGAATACTCTGCATTGGACGCCCGCGCGTCCCGATGAGTAGAAGCAAACGCTCGTGTCTGCCCTCTACCCGCAACTGGCTGTCTTCCTCCTCTACCATCCTGTACACTCGGAACGAACCCTCCGCGACTACAACCTCTCTGAACAAAAGTCTGACGCGGATCAACAACAAGCGCAACAGGCGACTCTCCCTGAGCTGAAGGTGGTAAGGTATCATGTGGTACAACTGTCCTACCCTCACATGGCTCAGTACAAACTCAAACACGATGACTCAAACTCCCGCACCGGTAACATCCAGAAGAAAACTGCTGACTCTCCTGGGGAAAAGAGCTAAATAGCTGTCCTCGGCCAAAGCCTCTGCTATTCCCGCGACGTAACCGAAATCTGTCTCGACGACTAAGCCTCTGTCTCTAGGCTGATACACTTGTACGAACCCTCCTCGGTCTCGGAACTCCCAAAGTCTCGGGAAGACGCTCCTCAGCTAATAGGGTTGCGTCCACCGGTGCTTGATCGCACGCCAAAAGCGTGTCGGATGTTCAACGTTCTAAAGTTATAACCGCGATCAGGACGGTGTCGCTTCGCAGCTAGCCGGTTGAGCACGGGTCGATCCACAGGGAGATGGTTGTATGTCCGTTCGAGTTTTAGACGAGTCAATAAAGAATGTGTATGTTTGTTCAATTCTATCCTAAGTGATATATGCAAGTATAAAGTTGTTAAGAAAAAGATACGAAAGTGTAAGCTAAAGAAATCCGCACTCAAAACCTTTGAGCCGAGTCTTGACCGATTGAAGCTAGAGCAATTGGCAACAACGTGGATTAGGGGATTTAAGCACGGTATTCGTGGAATCCGGCTTATTTACCCTTGTCCTTCCGTTCTCGTCTCTTGCTTTCGCCTCCGGCCAAACCGAACGCAACCGGTCGCGGTTAGGAATCACCGTTACCTTGGTAGGGTAGGGTGCCTAACGGAGCGCTTGCGTATCGTTTGGGCGGAGTTCAATGGAAAATAACGGGAAAAGGAAATGAGCAAAGAAACATTAACTTACAATAGCATATTTATTCTTAACAACAATAATTACAACCATTCACAAAAACGAACCAAAAAGAGCAAAAGAAAAGAAAAGATTACAAGTAAGTAAGTGCATGGAATTTAAAGTGCATGAAAGTAAAGCAAGGTAATAAAAAGCAAGAAATAAATAAGCAAGAAAAAGAACTAGAAATTAGAACTCAAGACAAGCATGGGATCAATAGCCAACCCTTAAACTTGCAAGCTCAATCAAGAGGTTGCAAGATCAAGAGAAGGGTAAAGAACTCATGTGAAATGAAGCACTAATTCCATAAGAAGATACAACCCTTGAAATCAATAACAAACCCTTAAACTTTCAAGCTCAATGAAGAGGTTGAAAGATCAAGAAAAAGCAAGGATCTCAAGGGGAAGCTAAAACAAAAGAATGATACAAAAACCCTCATCTTCATTTCATCATCCACTCAAAAAGCTCTCACTACAATTTTCATGGAGGAAAGAATGAAGAAGAAGACTAAACTACACTAAAACCTACAAAAGAGGCACAAAGAATGGACACAAAAAGCTTGGCAAGTTCTGGGGTATTTATAGGAAGGGAACTGGAAACCTAGGGCAAGAATATGCCCCTACAAGAAAAGACCAACATGCCCCAGAAAAACGACAACGAGAGGAGACTAAATGGCCGCGGTTCCGCGGCCTAAGCGCGCTTATGCCGAGGAACCGCGGCCGTTTAGAGGAGTTAGGCCATGAAATTTGGTGGTTTTCCCTAGGTTTTAGTACTCTTCAGTGTGGTATATGACTTTTTCTCAGAAACTTTTCCCATTTCTTCCAGAATTTCAGTAGATCAAAAGGTGATGTGATGTGGATCTTTTGCCAAGATTTCCTCGAGCTCCGCGTAGATATGTTGGATCTTGTGTTGACATTGAGCTTTGTGCATGAAAATGACATCGATTTGCCATTTTGTCCCTTAAACTGGTGTGTGGCAACATACGGATAGAGAGCGGAGACCCGTGTTTTATCTGTTGTTGGCAGTAATCCGGAATTTGACGTACTTTTCTATGAATTTCACTGTCTAGAGCTGAGAACCAGTATCCTGTAAATATGTAGCAAACACTGATTAAAAGCACCTGCCTATAACCAAACGAGCGTAAGAATGGGCGGTATAAAATGCAATATTCTGGTATGAACAGTGTTGTGTAAGTAACACAATGTTGTGTACTGATCGCAAGGAATAACTGGGTAACAGGGGTGACAACCTCCTATCGCTGCGCTCGACTGGCCTCAACCAACGACCTCATCGTCTGGTGAAAGTCCTACATATCTGCCTCAAGCCTAGCGATACGATCTATCGAAGGCGGATCAATATGCTCCTGTGCAACGAGCGTACTGTCCTGGTCAGTCCTCGTCCCAAACGAGTTAACTCTGACCTCGGCCCTCGTTACCTCTCTCTGAGCCCTCATAGTCATCGGCGGCAAAAGGCTATAATGGAAATATGATTCGATAAGAACACGGAAATCGAATCACAAGGATATGTATCATCAAGGAAGAAATTTCAAGCAGTTAGTACTTAGGTCACTTAGGCGGAGTACCGTGTCGTAAGTATGCCGCGGACATACACACGCTACATCACTCTGCTTATGCTACCTAATCCATCATACCAAGGTCATCCTACACACCGAAAGGTAAAACCTAGCGCTCTGATACCAACTTTGACACGACCCAAAATTTAGCACGTGACGGCTCTTAAACAACGTAACGTCTCCAGGCGTAACGTAATTCAAGTAAGCCAAAAACCCAGCAATCGAAACCATCAAAAGTAGTAAGTGATAATAACATTGTTAAAACTTTTGAAATCTCAATCAAAATTCTTTAAAGTCCAAATTTACTTCCTTTAAAAATTTGCCAGCACCACCTTTGTAAAACAAGCCCCCAAAAAGGGTACAACATAAATATATAAGTAAAGCATCCCCAACGGGAGCAAATCCACGCCCAAAGGCGGAAAACAACCACCACAATAGATATACGACTCCGTAGCGAAGAAAAAGACGATATAAAGTGAACAACATGAAAATCTCCAAGTCATAAATAATATACAATATCGTCCTCACAACTCATCTCTAAGTCAAGACATGAAAATGGTAGATGGAGAGTACTGGATACAACGAATGTACAATGAGCAACATCGGACAACCGCAAAACCCACCTATAGCAAAACTGCACACAGTCAGCCGTAGCGGTATCCGCTGCAAAAGATAATACGATAGATGAAAGCCCTGCCTCTGACTGCTCTGAGGGACAACCTGTACAACCCTGTGGCACAACGGGGGTGAGTTTCCAACTCGTGAATAGTAAATAACATATGCAGGTAATCGCAATTATGCACGTACTGCGCTAATCTATCACATGCAAGCTGATAGCAATAAATAGCAATATGTATATGCAACAGTCATGAAAGATACTCTATCAAGTACTACTAATACATGAAGCAATGCATAACAAATAATTGCGGGGTATGGAATAAAACATGTCGTCCTCACTGAATCCTCATCGTGGCATCAAGACAATCTAAATCCCAAATTCCTCAGATCGACCCCTACATCGGGCACATAGGCCCCTCATATCAGGAACATAGGCCCTCACACCGGGCACATAGGCCCCTCAAATCGGGCACATTGGCCCCTCATATCGACCATAATATCGGCCCGCATATCGACCATAATATCAGCCCTCATATATAATGAATAAGTATAATTGCACAGATCATTATGATGATATATATATTATAGGTATACATATATAACAGCGTCCCATACCACTGATATATATATATATATATATATATATATATATATTAGGTGTACATATATAACAGCGTCCCATACCACTGATATATATATACATGTATATATATCAGTGTCCCATACGACTGATATATATACCAAGGAGTAAAACATCCATACAACA
The DNA here is from genome assembly GCA_030015575.1 of Agapanthus africanus. Lineage (NCBI taxonomy): Eukaryota > Viridiplantae > Streptophyta > Magnoliopsida > Asparagales > Amaryllidaceae > Agapanthus > Agapanthus africanus. Next base: position 491,912,897 of record CM057339.1, read on the forward strand.
TCATGTGAAATCCATATATCAATGCGAAATCCATGAAATATAATATATGCAACGTGAAACAGTAATATGAGCATATAAAGGAAAAAACCGCTATTTAACTGCAACAAGTTATTAAGTATACCATGTAGTTCCTAATTTCTCCAAAATCCATACAACATCATATAAAGGTGAACATGTAGCTATAGCCAGGTATGCGTAACCATGTCGGTATAGCAAGATATGTGTATCTACCTATCAATAATGATGTAATACCCTCCAGGTATGAGTGTAGCTATATCAAGCTAGGTATGTGTATATATATGTAAATAATGATACAATACCCTCCAGATATGTGTATAGCTATATCAAGGTATACGGGTGTACATGTAAGTATGTATGCAAGATGTACATATAGCTATATCTCAAATGTATATATACTTATTTCTAATAGTACAATACCATATAGGTATATGGGTAGCTAACAAGTTGGCATGGCAAAGCATATGTATAAGCATGTAGGTAAACAGGTATGCTATATGTCATATGCGCAATGGAATATGAATCAATATCTCAATGTCCCTAACCAATACAATCTCACGTATGTATAAGTGTTGTGCGTGTCATGTCCATTATTGACGGTGTGAGTGGCATACAATCAGTGCTCGTGCAACATGAGCCGTCAATAATAGTGCAGTGTCCAAAAGGTACAGGTCCAAGCACAACAAGTAATAATATGCAATGAAGTTTTATGCACAATCTCTATATGTGCAATATAACATGCGGCTAATATCATATCATATCTAGCCCAGATGCATAACGCCATGCGGGCGATTCCCCTCTAGATGTTAAATCTACTTACAAATTATCTTGGGCTAAGTAAAGCCCACCACTCGCTTTCCTTTCATCGCAGCGTCCGAAGTCCCCGCCTGCGACCCTAAACAACATAACAAGTGTATATTAGCAATCGACCAATAACACGTAACCACTACATTTGACCGATGCACCAACTCCAAACAAACTCTCAAGTGTTCGTCTAGTGGCTAACGCTAGCGACACTACGAAACTAACTCAAGAGCAACAGATACACAAAGACACGAACTGTATCGGATAACGTAACGCGCGTAATCGAAACACTAGAAAACAAGCAAAGTGATCCCATATTTTGCTACACAATCAATTTGTAAAAGTTGCACGTACCACAAGATCACACACAACCCCAGAGACCCCCAGACCAAAATACAACCCCCAGTCCCCACTCTGGCCGCAAATTGCGGCCAGAACCAATAAATCTGCGGCCATCTTGAAAGGGATTGGGCTCAGGTTTTTATGGTGGGTTTTAGGTCACTACACAATTTCACTGTGATGGGAACTTTTCCAACAAACACCTGGTTTGATAGCAGATCATCCGAGACCCAAAGTTACACTAAAAATACGATATTTACCCGAAACTAAACTTTACGCATTCTAAACTGAAACGAATATGCTACGCAACACTAAAAAGACCTACTTAACAGATAGAGATCACTGCCTAACCACAAAAGCTCAAAGAGCCTAGCTTTCCAAGCTCCAAGGCATCCAAGAGACAAAACAAGGCTTAAGATGTGATTTTGTGAAGTTTTGTGAAAGATTTGTGATGGAAATGATAAGATTTCAGTTGAGGTGAAGGAATGATGAAAGATAATGATAAAGAGAAGAAGTGAGAGAGAATGAGAGAGGGTGAGATGAAAAGAGAAAGAGAGGTGAGCATAGGGTGAGTGCACCTTCATTCAAAAATGCAAGCCATGACTCACTTGCCACCTCCTCATCCAAACAAAACTCAAGAAAATATCTCTCCTCACACAAATATCTAGAGATTAGGGTTAAATGCTAGGTTAAGGTTTAAACAAGGCTATGATTTACTTCAAGGTTGTCATGGTTACAAAACTAGATTAGCACAAACAAACTCTCACATTAACGTGCACACGTGCGTGCAAGCCATAACAAATAATAAAAAATTATTAATTAAATTTTATAAAATGCGAGGAAACCGAATTGGTAAACTTTTTATAGAAAACCCGCATTATCGCTTAATTGACACTAATCGCATTCTAAGGTGTTACAACACTGAACGGACTCACCGAGAACTCCTATGTGGTATTATATCTATCGTCGGATAGCAGTTCTCAGGTGACACTGGTACAGATTAGTCTGTAGACCCGAGATCGTCATAGAGTCTTGTGTGCCTCCAACTGTACTTTGATCTCCATCTTACCACGGCTCTACTGAGTAGTGCAAACAGGTGGATTTTGGGTACAGTCCCGAGGCACATGGAGGCAATGAGCGATAGGAGGGGTTTTGTCTCTCCCGGTATTGGGGGTTGATGTTGCGCTATGTCCGATTGGCTATAACAGGAAGTCCTTGGCCAGGGCTGCTGAGATTTACTGATAAGTGTTATCAGTAGTTTCTCGATCTGTTATGAGCCATATACCGACATGACTTATTGGGTTAATGGGTCGACGATACCACCCTTAGACTTGATACGCAGCACTACTGACGAAGAGACCGGGCTGTATGGTAAGTGTTGCCAGTTGGCTCGACGGGAGTTCTAGCAGGTTTGCTTGTGTTTCTTCTGATCGCTCAATACCTGGGAGCCGTCACGTACAGATTGTGCCACTGACGGTTTGCGGGCATGTGATATGATCACTGCCTACTGCTAGCGTATTAACGAGTCTTAGAGTCCCACAAAGGGGTCTCCTAGCTCAGGCGAAAAGATGTGGGGTGCATATGTGATATGCGTGGGAGCTCGATTAAATGTGTATAATTGATACCGTATTTTAATTGGGCGTTTTCTATTGGAGACGGGTCATATGTGATATGACAGGGATATTAAATCAAGTGTTGATTTAATATTAAGTCCATTAGCTCATTTATTAAAACCTATTTCTTTATGATGCATGCATGAGTGTATGTATATGATGATATGGATGCACACATGCAAGCATACATGTGTCATGGTTGATGATACATTGGCGGCGGCAATGCAAGACTCACATGGTTGCGTATTTATATATTTTGTTTATTTAAGAAAAGAAAAATGGCAATTAAATCATGGTTGACTATTCAACCATCATTTCTTGTGTTGACAAAGTCAATACCATGGTTTCATTGCCCATGGTTTTAGCCCATGGTTTTACTTAAACTCAAGTTAACCATAGTTTAGCATGGCATGAATCTCACTTACTCTCTTGAGTTTAGTCAAAGTTATTCATATTATTCTCTTGAGTTAAGTTTGAGCCATCTCCATCTCCCTCTCTCTCCTCAAAGCTCTCTAGGGTTTAAGAAGAAAGAGAAGAAATTAAAAAGAAAAGGTTTTTAAGTGAGATCCAAACCCACATCACCATTCTACTTTAGTCTAGCCCACTAGTGTGGAGTGTTCGCTTCATCTTCATCCTTGATCAAGTGAAGCATGGATCTTGGTGCAAAGGGATTTCGTGGTGGATCATCGTGGACTTAGAAGGACACAAGCCAACCGGTTCAAACCCTACTCGATCCAAGGAGTCAAGGAGGAGGTCTACAAAGGTTGTATTTTCTCCCCACTTAGTGTTTAGACACTTGTGGTATATGATACTTGTATGTTGTTACTCTATTTTTCTAGTTCGATTCATGGTTGGAATTGTTTAGCACTCTCTTAAATTTTTTTTATAGCATGTGTGATGCAACCCATAACCCAGGATGGTGCTAGAGAATCCCTACAGTGGTATCAGAGCCAAGCTAGAAACTTAGACGATGTTAGATTAATTACGAAACCGAAACAACTCCGAATTAACAAAAATGCAACCCTGAAATTATGCTCTCTGTCGATTTTAAAATGGGTTCGAAATTTTTTTAAACAACTGCAGAAGCTTGTATATGTTGTACTGAGAACACAGAACAAATTTGAAGCCATTCCCTCGGATTCGGCCGAGCACAAGACCCTCAAAACCGAGCAGGCCGGCCACATTTGCCCAGAATTGCTTCGAATTTTTCCTGTGCTCTGGTGTCTAGGTTTTAGGGTTTCAGGTGTTGTTTGTTTTGGCCAAAATTTCATGTGATGCTAATTTTGCTTAGGGGCTTATTCGTAGTATTTCGTAGTCGTAATTTTAACATTGTTTTGGTAACATGGACGACGTTAAACAGTTCGAACGAACATCACACACCGCCTCATTACCCTCGCTGGAAATTTTCCAAGTGTTGGAATTTTCCTAAGCTAAAGATATTTGAATGTTCATGCAAGTAACCCTATGGACCCTCTATAGGAACATAACCCTAACTCAATTCTGTGACCATGGAACCGCGGACGAACGTTAGGGTTTACCGTAGTCCTGTGGTGCCATAGGTGAGGCAAGGGTTGACCCTTCTACGGTTGGTCCATAGGTACTGTGGCACGTTTTTGGGTACTTTAGTTTTGCTCAAGTGTTGAGCTTTCGGGGCAATTTATGGGTGTTTGTCAACTCGATCGAAACGTTTAACATTGTCTTGATATTTATGAATGTGATACAATAATTGGAATCTACACTAATTAGTTTTGTGAAAAGTAATTAGTTACGTGTAAATCTAATATTTTGGCCTCGGTAGAATCGGGAATCTTGTTGAATTACCCGGCTTTTTTTGAAAAAGTGTTTTCATAGTTGAGACATAAATATAAGATTTGCATTGTTAGGCATGAAATCCTGAATATGTGATATTCTGGGTTTATGATGTCTAAAGGCAGTGTTGATTCCAATTGTTGTAGTTTTTCACTTTCTTTTCTGCGACCGTAAGTGTAGTATGTGGTGTATCGCCGGTTTTGTTGCTATACATCAACGACAATTGGGGTACGCATACTTACTTACGTTGATGATATGCGATGTTATGTGTTGCTGAGATATGATGTACAGGATCGTCGTGAATGCATAGCTGGGGTTTTTATGTGAGATAAGAGTTTTTCTTTTCATTCATGTAAAATTAATTATATGTAATATTCTTTTATTGGGGCACTTCCGGGTTGAGGATGATATGACCATTGTTGTATATTATTTAGTTTTCCGCATTAGGATAGACCCAAGGAGGGGAGCACAAGTGACCGGGTTCTAGGGTTCAGTGGGAGGCCATCTCGAGGAGTCGAGACCGGGTCTCCTAAACTCTTGAATTAGAAGGGTCACTTGCCGCTCTCGTAGGGGTCTAGGGGTGTGGGCTTGGTTGTTCATCGCGACCATGGAATCCGTATTTTCTATTGTTGGCTAAATACAAACTACGGACCTCCTAGTATATCCTGTATCTTCATATATGTACTTCTGCTGTGGATATTCTGTGATGCGATCACTTTATATGTTGAGATGAATAATGCATTATATATATGATATATAATAAACGTTGCTTATTTTTTTCATCCGCACTAGTCCCGTCCTGCTATGTCGTTAGTTAAGTAACCTAACGGTTCACAACGGGACATTGTGGCGAATGAGGATGGCATAAGAGTACGTTCTATTTTCGTTTCTTTTCTGTAATGGCTTAGGACTTAAATGATGGGACTACATTAATAAGATTAATGTAAACAAAAGAAACCTAAAATGATGTTGTAGAATTAGATTTGAAACCTACTCGGTTTTTTATGAAAAGCAAGTTTTCAAATTGCGGAGCTTAAGCCACTCCTTTTAAAACCATTGGATTCTACAACGATATTAAGTTCAAAGCGTTAAAGGTTTTCTTAAAAACTATTCACAACCCTCCGTCATTTTAGAAAGTAGAGTACTTAGTATTCGTGCTACGTATGTTGATTATAGTCAAGGCGTAGTGTACGGTAGCTAAGTGATGTCTTCCAACATAGCATAAGATGCGATTAATTAGGACATTCATGTGATTATGTTGATTATAGTCAAGGGTCATGTGAGTGGGTCTAATTAATCATGAAATGGAGGGTAGAACTTGACTAGTACTTATGATATGTTGATTATAGTCAAGGTCATAAGTTACTAGGGGTAAAAACCATATCGGGAGTTTCAAGTGTTGAAATTTGCAATGAGATTGCATACCTTCTACATGATAGTAGGATCCCGATCCCACTGTGAGCAATAGTTGCTCCCGGGAGAATTTTGCACTTTACAATTAGCTAGGTGTCTAGAAAGGTGTCAACGGGGCTACGCCTCTAAGAAAATGAGGTTTATTTTAATTAGGTCCGTGCGAAAGCACGGGGAACCCCCCTCAGAAGTACCGGCACTGGCCTGGCTAAACGGTTAGCGGAATTGTAGAATGTAATTAATCCTGACTAATTTTTTCCTTTTAAGGTTTGAAGGAAAATTTGATAAAAGCAGTGGGAGACATCGATTAGATAAGATAATAAACCAATCTGATCTTTGCAAGAGCTTTCGCTGAGTGTATTCTTTTCTCTCTCCTAATGGCAGATAACCATGACTTGACTTAAGCTACTATTAGAGAAAAATAAGCTAAGTGGACCGAACTATAAAGATTGGCTGAGGAACATTAACATTGCTCTCACATATGATAAAGTATCATATATCCTCACTGCCACAACCCTGCCCAAACTAGGCCCTGAATCTTCTGTTGCGGATAGGGAGATCCGCAAAACGTGGGATATTGACTGTGCTACCGCCAAATGCCTCGCGCTTGCATCAATGGACAATACACAATAAAAGCAGCATGAGGAGATGAATGTTCAATCCATCTTTCTTCATACAAAGGAGTTGTATGGGGAGCAATCTCGTATCCTACGATACGAAGCATCTCGAGAGCTGTTTCAGATGCGGATGGCTCCTGGCACGTCAGTAGGTGACCACGTTTTGAAGATGATAGCTTTTATTAAAGAGCTTGAGGGCCTTGGATGGACAATGGATAACGAGCAATGTACGGATATTGTTCTACAGTCTCTCATCTCTGCCTTTGCTCCTTTTGTAGTGAACTTCAACATGCACAACATGGAGAAGTCACTACCCGAACTTCTCAATATGTTGAGAAATGCGGAGAGCACTCTTAAGGCAAAGTCTCCCTCTCTGCTTGTTGGACAATCTTCCTCTTCCGTCCCAAAAGCCAAGGCCAAGGGAAAGAACAAGAAGAAATCCACCAAGCCGAGAGGTGGAATCAAGAAGGCAAAGGGCAAAGACAAATCCAAAGCCACGGAGTTAGGAAAAGGAGAATGTTTCTTTTGCAAGAAGACGAGGCATTGGAAGCGGAACTGTACTGAGTACCTTGGTCTCAAGAAAAGGAAGCATGGTGATGCTTCAGTTTCAGGTGTGTTCGTAATCGAAAACTGTTTTTCTATAAACTCTGCTTCCTGGGTATTGGATACCGGTTCGGGTTTTCATATCTGCAATTTTATGCAGGGGCTGAGAAATAGCAGAGTTATGAAGAAAGGTGATTATACTCTCCGGGTTGGAAATGGTTCCAATGTACATGCAGTTTCAGTGGGAGAGTATTATCTGGGGTTGCCATCGGGTTGTATATTGGTTTTGAACCCATGTTATTTTGTACCAAGCATGCTTTGTAATATAATATCCGTTTCTTTGTTAGACAATGAAGGATATCATTTTGTATTGCAGCACAATATTATGAACATTAAACTAAATCAAGAGTTGATTGGTTATGGTACACTTAATAACGAGATATACGTCCTTAATCAACACACAGTTTTCAACATACAACACACAAACAAAATAAAATTTTCAGATATAAATGAAGCTTTTCTTTGGCATTGTAGACTTGGTCATATTAATGAAATAAGACTAAACAAGCTTCATAAAGATGGATATTTAAATTCTTTTGAGTATAAATCTTATGCGACTTGTCGGTCTTGTATCAAAGGGAAAATGACCAAAACTCCGTTTACTGGATATAGAGAAAGAGCTACTGAGCTCTTGGGCCTCATACATAGTGATGTATGTGAGCCAATGTCTACACATGCGAGAAGCGGTTTTTCTTACTTCATAACTTTTACTGATGATTTCTCAAGGTTCGACATGTGTTTTTAATGAAGCACAAGTCTGAAGCTCTCGAGAAATTCAAGGAGTACAAATTTGAAGTAGAAAAAAAACTGGAATGAGCATCAAAATACTTCGATCGGATCGAGGTGGAGAGTATCTTAGTACAGAGTTTTTGAACTTCTTAAAAGAGAATCAGATTCTCTCTCAGCTCACTCCCTCTTACACACCACAGCACAACGGTGTGTCAGAGCGGCGGAATCGAACCCTATTAGATATGGTATGATCCATGATGAGTGATGCTGAGTTGCCCCTCTCCTTTTGGGGGCATGCATTGGAGACTGCAGCTTTTCTGTTGAACAAGGTTCCAACCAAGACCGTGTCTACCACTCCATATGAGATATGGTATGGGAAGTGTAGGGTTCCATAGCACCCTTACTAGGATTTTTGGGGCATCAGGTATACAATTTTAAAAACCTAGAGAGCTATGCAACCCATGCCAAGGATCTAACTAGAGTTTTAGGAGCATAACTAAAATGTAAACAACTTTACATAGAAAGTGAATGAGAAATACAACCTTTGTAGATCGGTCCTTCACTTCTAAAGCTCCGTGTAGTGGTCCCTTCGCTCCAAGTAGTGAACACCCAGACTCTAGTAAGGTTTCACATGAAGAAATGAACAACCTTGCTCAATGTCTTCGAGGCCGAAGATGATCTACGTCGAGGAGACTCAAGCTCATGCTACCTTTTCACTGATATGTGAATTAGTGAAGCAAACACCCTAAACTAAATGGCTAATAGTAGAGGATGATGAAGTAGGAAGTGAGCTCTCTTTAGATTTTATTTTCTCATAATATTTTCTCACTTAGAAAAAGTTAGCAAGCCTTTTCTCTCATGAAGAAGAAGATGAAGAATGAAGATGAGAGAGTGAACTCATGAGGTGAGAATAGCAACCATGGGCGAGTTAGTGTCATACACTAACTCATGTAGAGAATAAACCATGGCTAATTAATAATGGTTAGGTTAATAAATATCTACAAGTAAAACAAAATTAGTGGACTTGGTCAATGGTTCCACAAGCTTCAACCATGTGACTTAATTCCACTAATTTGTGATTTACTTAAATAAATAAAAACCATACATTATATTAAGCATGGTGTGATTCTCATACACCCATGCTGCATGTGGCATCAAGCATGACACAAAAACATGTACATTAATATAAATCACATATATACTATATGCACACTAGTGAGAAAAAGAAATGTTAAGTGAGCTAATATTAGTTAATGTAAGTTAATATATCAAATATATAATTATACATTAAATTATTAAATCAACACTTGATTTAATAATCCGGCTATATCACATACAACCGACTAATATCATATATCGCGAGAATAGAATGCGGTGTCACTTACGCGCATTAATCTCGGTCCCGCACATATCACATATGTGCTCCTACATCGTTTCGTATGGACCAGGAAACCTCTGTGTAGGACTCTAAAAACTCGTTAATACGCCGGCAGTAGGTGGTGATCATATCAGTCACCCACAAGCCGCAAGCGGTCTGCTAAACGTAACGGCCGCCCGGGTATTGAGCGATCAGAAGATCAACAAGCAAGCCTACTCAAACTCCTGCGAATCCAATCAGTAACGCTACCGTACAGTCTGGTCTCTTCGTTTGATATGTCGCATATCTCGCCTAGGGGTGGTAAACGTCAGACCCCAATAGCTTGATAAGTCATGCCGATGTAAGGTCCATAACGGGTCGAGAAACTACTGATAACACTTACCAGTAAATCTCATCTACCCTGCCCAGGGATTTCAGTTATAGCCAATCGAGCAAAGCGCAACATCAACCCCAAATACCGGGAGAGACGGATCCCCTCCTATCGCTCATTGCCTCCTTGTGACTCGGGATTGTACCCAAAAACCACCTGTTTGCACGACTCAGTAGAGCCATGGTAGGGTGGAAATCAAAGCACAGTGGGAGTGTCACGACCCAAAAAGTACGGAACGTGACTGGCACTTAAATTACGAAACGTCTAAAGGCGTACGTAATCTAAGTAAGAAAAAGCCCATAAATCAAAACCCATTTAAGCAATAGAGTGAAGGAAAACCAAATAAGTCACATCAAAATCTTTTAAAAACAACTTCACCTTTTTTTCCCAAAATTTTCGGCAGAGTCTCCTTTGTAAAAACTGGCCCCAAATTGGGTGCAAACCAAGAATAAACATATAACATGAATAAGGCATCCCCAAGCGGGAGCTAGCTCTCCGCTAAAAGCGGTCTCAACATCACACGCAATAAAAATCATTACTGTGCATAAATAAGCATGTAAAAACCCAAGTAATAAGCATCGCGTCGGCTTAAGTGAGCTCGACCCAGAGAAACAACATAAATGTCCACAAATCTCACCGTCTCGTCTTTAGGTCAATATACATCAGTATAAGTAGCAGGTACAGTAGATGGAGTACTCTAGATACAATAAATATACAAGGTGGAAACAAAATAATCTCACAACCCACCTCCGAGCAAAAGTCTCAAATCCAAGCAAAAGGAGCAAGTGCGTCCGCCGCTACAGTGCTGACGGAACGGACCTGCAAAAAGGCTGTGGCACAACGGGGGTGAGTTGCCAACTCATGAGTAATAAGTAACATCTATAGAGGCTATTGTAAGCATGCACGCAAAGTGTCATAACTCAACAATACTGATATGGCATGATATACTACCAGATGTGTATGCAACATGAATCAATTTTACAATACTAATCTGGCATGATGTACTAGCAGGTATATGTGTAACATGAATCAATTGTACAATACTAATCTGGCATGATGTATTAGCAGGTATGTATGTAACATGAATCAATTTTACAATACTAATCTGGCATGATGTTCTAGAAGGTATGTATGCAACATGAATCAAGTTTAACCCGTGATCTGAATATGTTGATATGAGAAAATAATTATTTTCATCTTAGAAAAACTCTTTTGAAATATTAACATAATATCAATGGAATCAATAGAAATCCGTATCTAGCATCGACACCTCAAACGACTATCTCAAAATCTAAAGTATCGGTATCACAATATCTCGGGCCCCAGCCGTCCGGCTGGCCCATCTCAAAGTATCAATATCTCAATATCTCACGACCACGGTTGGTATCCTCTGGATATCCGCCGCGCCAACAATCACCGGTAGGTAGTCTGCCCCTGCCAGACTCATCGTCTACAACTCGAACTTCTTGCCCCGGGGTACCTTACCGGGCCCACCATGTACCCGAAACAGTTCATCCCACTTCTCGAATCAGGTCTCGAAAACTAACAGAAAACCCATGGTGGACGACATATATATCAATTACGAGAAAACCGCAACTTGCAATATTTAAAAATGATATCTGGTTTATTAAATCCTTGCGGTTTTCCCCCAAAACTCATAAATCTCAAGTGCAGAAATACTCAGAAAATCACCATAAGCACGCATGCCAGCTAGAATGAACCTATGGTATTGACAATACGAACTGCAATATGTAGCTAGAAAACTGTACATGAGTGATGATACAATGATTGTAATTTCTCAATTTAGCAAGTTAATTTGTACTCGTGCCGCATACACATGATAATGGTGCAATAGTTTCACATTCCCAATTTAGAAAGTTAAATAGTACTTGTGCCGCATAACTCATGATAATGGTGTAATAGTTTCATATTCCCAATTTAGCAAGTTAAATAGTACTTGTGCCGCATAACTCATGATAATGGTGTAATATAATTCTAGATTCTCAATTTAATAAGTAAGTTAATACTTATGCCGCATACTCATTTTTAATAGTTCAAAGGTTCTACAGGATGAACTAAGCAAGTCATATAGTACTCGTGTCACATGTCTCATATTAATGGTTCAATGGTTTTATATAATGAACTAACACATATAGGGATATAAGGATCATGCAATGCAGTAAAATGAATAGCGAGGAACTACACGCAATGCCTGTACTACTAGAAGTTTTAAAACTATCGGGCGCCTCGCGCCATCCATACGATTTCCCCCGTAGATGTGTACATCTACTCTCCCGTGATCTCGTGCTAGCCAGGTCCAACCACCGCTTTTCCCTTCTGCGCCGCGTCCGACGTCTCCGCGATCGATCCTAGAAACACACAAGCAACACACATAAGGCTAAAATCCTGCTAAAAACACGATATCAAGATTAAAAGAGAATCTCGCGTTGGAAGTTAAGCGCGTGTGCACTCGATACGCCAAAATGTGTGTAACCTCGCCTGAAACCACCCCGACTCGCTGTGACGCGCCGTGAACAAAAAACTCAACTCTCATAACGCACGTGTCGCACAAGTTAAAAAGTATTGAAAACGAGGTTTTAGGTTCCAGATTTTGACTCGAGTGGAAAAAGCAAAAGTTGTATATACCAAAAACCTTAGATATATTGCAGACTCCTACAGACCAAGACCCGACACCCACACCCACCCTCTGGCCGCAAATTGCAGCCAGAAACATTAAAAGTGCGGAAAAAAAGGGAGAGGGGGTCTCGTGTTTCGGGTGTGTGGTCCTATCCCAGTCACTGAGCTCCAGTATTTGCAACTTTTTCCTGAAGTACCCGGGTCAAAAGCAGATCTCAAATAGAACCCGAATCCTAACTAAAACACTAATTAACACTAAAATGATACAATATGGTATTTTTGTGAAATCTGGTGCAAAACTTGGATTAGATGACCTTAATAACACTTAGTTAAGCTACTTTAGCCATAAAAATCCTAACTTGGCCTAAACTCCACTTAAATCACAAAACTAGCACTAAAATCAACTTAAACCCTAAATTATGCTAAATAAACTACAAGTTTAGCAAAAATGGAAATTGAGTTTAACATTATACCTCAAGTTGGTCCTAGAATGCAAGAGAAGAAGAAGAAGAAGAAGAAGAGAAGAAGGGTGTGTGTGTGTGTTGCTGCTTTGCTTTTGCTGCTGTTGCTATTGCTGCTGCTGCTGTGTGTGTGGGGGGGGGGCGAAAATGAGAGGGAGAGAGATGTGATGAGGGTTAGCTAATTGAGCGTTAGAAAAGAAAATGGAAGGTCAACCATTCCCCCCCTCTCTCATAATTGCCTACAAGCATGCTTCATGCCGTCATTCCCTCTCTCACCTCTCCAATTCACAAGTTAACCCCATAACACTAATTATATTTAAAAAAAACTAATACACTTAATTACTTCGTATTAACCTAATGAAATGTTTTAGTTTACCATGGCTACCTAAACATGGCGTAACCCTAAACTTAGCTCTAATTTACATGCACATGTGTGTGCAGTCCAAAATTAAATTCTAATAAAATGTTCATTAAATCTTATAAAATATTTGAAAACCGATTTGGTAAACTTTTTATTAAAACCCCCACATTAAAGAATAATAACCCCTAATCGCATTCTAAGGTGTTATAATATTCCCCCTTAAAGAAAATTCGTCTCCGAATTTAAAATATAGCTACGCGTACCTTTAAAGAGATGAGGGAATTTCTTCCGCATCTCGCCCTCGGCCTCCCAAGTGATCTCATCACCATTCGGGCTGTGCCAAAGAACCTTCACAGATGGTAAAACATTTGATCGAAGTTTCTTCACCTGCCGATCCAATATCACTACTGGCTGCTCGGTGAACGAAAGATCGCGCTCAAGCTGAACGGTCTGATGCTGAATCATGTGAGAAGGATCGTGAAGATATCTGCGAAGCATCTCCATATGGAATACGGGGTGAATATCCAGAAAGCTGGGTGGAAGAGCCAAACGATAGGCAACTGTGCCGACACGCTCGAGGATCTCGAAGGGACCCACAAATCTGGGACTAAGCTTTCCTTTTCGCCCAAATCTCATCACGCCCTTCATCGGAGAGAACCTCAGAAAAACATGATCACCAACTGCGAACTCTAGTCTGCGACGGCGTCTGTCCGCATACGATTTCTGCCTGCTCTGAGCCGCTCTCATCCGATATCGAATCAACTGTACTTTCTCGGTCATCTCCTGCACGATCTGCGGCCCCAAAATACTGCTCTCGCTTAGCTCTGTCCAACAGACGGGCGATCTACATCTCCTCCCATACAAGACCTCGAAGGGTGCCATCTGAATAGTATCCTAGAAACTGTTGTTTTAGGAGAACTCCACTAAGGGTAAATGATGATCCCAGCTACCACCGAAGTCTAATACGCACGATCGGAGCATGTCATCGAGAGTCTGAATAGTCCGCTCTGACTGGCCATCAGTCTGCGGATGAAATGCTGTGCTGAAACTCAAACGGGTGCCCAACGCCTCCTGAAGTCTCTGCCATAGTCGGCTGGTAAACTGGGTGCCTCGGTCTGACACAATACAAGTCCGGACACCATGCAACCGTACGATCTCGTCGATGTAAATCTAGGCATACTGAGCAAAACCGAAAGTGGTCTTCACTGGCAGGAAGTGAGCCGCTTTCGTCAATCGATCCACGATCACCCAAATGGAGTCATACCCTCGACTGGTCCTGGGTAGACCCACAATGCAGTTCATAGAAATCTGCTCCCATTTCCACTCCGGAATGGGCAAAGGCTGCAACTCTCCAGCGGGCCTCTGGTGCTCGTCCTTGACCTGCTGACAAGTTAGGCATCTCACATGAAGTCTGTGACGTCCTTCTTCATTCCGTCCCACCAATAAACATCTCTCAGATCACGGTACATCTTAGTGGAACCTGGATGAACGCTATAAATCGATCTATGCGCCTCCTCAAGAATCTCACGCCGCAGTCCCTCAGAATCTGGTACGCACAATCGAGTTCCAAATCGCAGTACCCCCTGATCATCGAGCACGAACTCGGAATCTCTGCCCTGCCTAATCTGCTCTATGATCTATGAAAGACGGTCATTACTGGGCTGCGCCTCTCAAATACGGTCAAGCAACTGCGGACATGCACGAATATGCGCAAGCTGTCCCCCTGTCAGAGTGAACTCAAACTCTACTCGGCTGTCGCATAGAATCTGCCAATCTGCTGACGACTGCCTTTGCACGGCGCTCAAACAAGATAAACTACCTCCGGGCTTCTAACTCAAAGTATCTGCCACCACGTTCGCCTTGCCCGGATGGTAATGGATTTCGCAATCATAGTCTTTCACCAGCTCCATCTAATGGCGCTGTCTCAGATTCAGGTCTCGCTGCTGAAATATGTACTTCAAGCTCTTATGGTCCATGAATATCTGGCACGACTCGCCGTATAGGTAATGTCTCCAGATCTTGAGTGCAAACACCACTGCAGCCATCTCTAAATCGTGTGTAGGATAGTTTTGTTCATGTGTCTTCAGTTGCTGAGAAGCATACGCGATAACCCTGTCGTACTGCATCAACACGCAACCTAGTCCCACTCGAGAAGCGTCACAATAAACTACGAATCCGCCTAATCCCGAAGGCAATGACAACACTGGTGCAGAAGTCAGACGAGTCTTCAACCGCTGGAAGCTATGCTCGCACGCCTCAGTCCAATCAAAATGAACTCCCTTCCGGGTCAACCCGGTCAACGGTGCAGCGATACGGGAGAAGTCTTGAACAAATTGTCGATAGTAGCCAGCTAGGCCTAGCAAGCTGCGGATCTCTTTAACTGATGCTGGTCTGGGCCAATGCTGAACGACCTCGATTTTCTTCGGGTCCACACATATGCCATCTCTCGTAATCACGTGACCCAAGAAATCAAAGCTGTCAAGACAAAACACGCACTTGGTAAATTTCACGAACAGCTGGTGCTCCCTCAAAGTCTGCAATGTGATCCGCAGGTGCTGCTCGTGCTCCTCTCGGCTCCAAGAATACACCAAAATGTTGTCAATAAACACGATGATGAACAGATCTAGATACGGCCTAAAAATGCGGCTCATCAAATCCATAAACGCGGCTGGTGCATTGGTGAGTCCGAACGACATCACCAAAAACTCATAGTGCTCGTAACGTGTGCGAAAAGACGTCCTCGGAATATCCTCCTGCCGCACCCGCAACTGATGGTAACCCGATCGCAAGTCAATCCTCAAAAAGTATCCTGCACCCTGAAGCTGGTCGGACAAATCATCGATACGTGGTAAGGGATATCTGTTCCGTACGGTAACCCGGTTCAGCTGGCGGTATTCAATGTATAAACGCAAACTGCCATCCTTCTTCTTGACGAACAGGACAGGAGCACCCCACGGAGATACACTAGGTCGAACAAGTCCCTTATCTAACAAATCCCGCAACTGATCCTTCAGCTCTCTAAGCTCCGCCGGGGCCATCCGATAAGGCGGTATGGAAATAGGCCCCGAGCCGGGAATCAAGTCAATGCAGAAAGCAACATCGCGCTCAGGCGGTAGCCCAGGCAGCTCGTCAGGGAAGACATCAGGAAACTCACACACAATCGGGACCTGGTCCAACGGGACCTCTGCAGCTCTAGTATCACAAACATAAGCTAAGAATCCCTGACATCCCTTCCATAAGAGCTGACCGGCGCGAAGAGACGAAATCAAGCTGGGAAGGGTGACGTTGCGGTCTCCCTGAATCAAAAGGACTGGTTCACCCAGAAAGCTAAATCTGACTGCCTTCTCACGGAAGTCCACAGATGCATAACAAGTGGCTAGCCAGTCCATGCCCAGAAGCACATCAAAGTCCAACATATCGAGGAGAATCAAATCAACCGATGAATCCCTCTCCCCGATACGAACGGAACACAATCGAAACAAAAAACGAGCGACAAACGACTCGCCTACCGGAGTAATAACAACAAGTGGTTGATCCAACGACGATGACTCACGGCTCAACATCGGTGCAAAGTGTGTAGATACATACGAATGTGTGGAACCTGGGTCGAATAATACCCGCGCGTCGAAAGAACATACTGGCAAGGTACCTGTCACAACGGCATTGGATGCCTTCGCATCCTGCGGAGTCAAAGAGAATACTCGAGCTTATCCCCCACCAATAGCTGGCTGTCCTCCGCCTCGTCCTCTGCCTCCTCGTCCTCTCTGAACAGGACCGCTGCATCCACGGCCTCTGGGGGAGTCTAACTGGCGTGGAGTATCACCGGGGTAGGAAGTAGAGCTCTCTGAGGAGGTGGTAAAGGTGGTAAAGTCACGTGTGGAACTGTCGCCGCTCCCTGTCGTCTCACCATACAGTCTCTGATACGATAGTACGGACTCCCGCACCGAAAACATCCTGGCGACGCCTGCTGACCCTGTGGATAAGAACCAAATAGCTGACCCCGTCTGAATCCTCTGCCGCCACCATCTCTCGGAAAGAATCTGTCACGATGCCTCTGAGATGGCATATCGGTACGAATCCTCTTCGGCCAAGAAATGACCGAAGTCCCTGAAATGCGCGCCTCCATCCGTAAGGCCGTGTCCATAACAGCTGCATAAGTGTCGAAGTGCTGGGCGCCGATGGCAAGGAATAACTGTGTGTCGAGTCCCTGCATAAACCTCTTTACCCTCTTCTCTTCAGTATCAACCAAGTACGGAGCATATCTGGACAACTGCATAAACTGGATATCATACTCGGACACTATCATCCCTGGAGTCTTGCGCAAAGCCTCAAAACTACGAGCTCGAGCATCACGAACGCTCTCTGGAAGGAAACAGGCTAGAAATTGTTAGTTATATATATGCCCTAGAAGCCATTACTGTACATAGGATGTATATTGTAGTGGATGCTGGGACATATATAGGTAGGATTTTCTTGCTCGACATGATAGTACGCTATCTGGTTGCTCTTTATCTTAACATGTATACTTTCTATCTCTCTGATTACATGTTGATAAAGCCCTTAGGATGTGTACTCGACTTCCAGGACTATGATGAAGAACATACTAGTGGGGCCTAGGTAGTCAATGAGTACATCCTTCATAGTTCCTAGTCGTGGGAATATCGAGACGGGGCATCGATATTCCAGAGTAGACTAGCGTATATCTTCTCGACCCATGTGATGGGCGTTGGATGATCCCATATCCATTGGTGTTTGACATCGGAGATGGTATGCGGGTGCTCAGTGGAGACTGGGTACACTGAACGGACTCGCCGAGAACTCCCAGATGGTATTATACCTCACGTCAGATGGCAGTTCTCTGGTGACACTGGTACAGCTTAGTCTGTTGACCCGAGATCGTCATAGAGTCTTTTGTGTCTCCCAATGTGCTTTGATTTCCACCCTACCATGGCTCTACTGAGTCGTGCAAACAGGTGGGTTTTGGGTACAGTCCCGATTCACATGGAGGCAATGAGCGATAGGAGGGGATTCGTCTCTCCCGGTATTGGGGGTTGATGTTGCGCTATGCACGAATGGCCATAACAAGAAATCCCTGGCCAGGGTTGCAGTGATATACTGGTAAGAGTTATCAGTAGTTTCACGAATGTTATGGACCTTACGTCGGCATGACTTATCAAACTACTGGGGTCTGACGTTTACCACCCCTAGGCGAGATATGCGACATATCAGACGAACAGACCGGACTATACGGTAAGTGTTACTGGTTGGATTCACAGGAGTGTGAGCGAGCTTGCTCGTCGATCTTCTGATCGCTCAATACCCGGGTGGCCGTTACGTTTAGCAGACCGCTTGCGGCTTGTGGGTGTTTGATATGATCATCACCTGCTGCCGGCGTATTGACGAGTCTTTAGAGTCCTACACAGAGGTTTCCTGGCTCAAGCGAAACGAAATAGGAGCGCATATGAGAAATGTGCGGGACCGAGAATAATGCGTGTATGTGATACAGTATTCCATTCTTGCGATTAATGTAGCGATTAGTTATATGCGATATAACCTAGTTATCGAATCAAGGATTGATTCGATAAGCCGATACATTGGATATTAGTCGGTTATATTCGATATGACCGGATCGTTAAATCAAGTATTGATTTAATGATTTAATGCATAATTATATATTTGATATATTACTTTGCATTAACTAGTATTGGTTCATTTTTTAAAAGGATTTTCTCACTTGATGCACATTGTATATGTGATATATTTTTTGTGCACTTGTTTGTATCATGTTTGATGATACATGCTCACTTGGGTTTGTGTAAAGATTAAACCATGGTTGTGAGAGTGGTTAGGGTTTTGTTTATTCACTTATTATCTATTTATTTATTTATCATTCTTTTGGAAAAGATAAAGATAAAAGAATGGTGGCTTGTTTTGTTTGTTTGTTGAAGCTTCTTGAAGCTTTGAACAAGTCCACCATTCTTGTCTCATGTATAATCCTAACCATTCATCTAACCTTAGTTAAATCTCTACACTAAACCATGGTTGAATATATGATAAGTATCATATTGTTTTCTTTTTTAAATATACTTATCATATTTTCTATCATATTCTTTTCTTCTTCTTCTTCATCTTCAACATGAAGAAACTATGCCACCATCAATGGCAACTTGAGAATAAGTGTGAGAAATCCAACTCTAAAGTGAACCCACTTCCTATTTCTTCATCCTCTACCTCTTGCCAAGTAGTATAGGGTGTTTCCTTCACAAGTTTTCATGGCTTGGTGAAGTAGGAGCTTGATCTTGTGATGCCTCGACGTAGATCATCTTCGGCATCGTAGTCGATGACCTAGCCCGCCCATTTCTCCGATGAAGCCGATGCTAGAGTCCAAGATCCAATTTGGACAGCGAGGGGACTTCATCACGGAGCCTAGGAGGTGGAGGACCGGATCTACAAAGGTTGTAGCCTCTTTTCTTTAGCTATAATTCGATTACTTGCATCGTATCGCCTATATATCTAGTTAACGATCCGTATTAGGGTTTGTAAGCACATGAAAATTTTGAATTGAGCATGTTTTGATCACTTCTAAGACTTCATTAGTGTGCCTAGGAACCCTACAGTGGTATCAGAGCCGAGCTAGAGCCTTAGGCGATGCGTAGACGGAGTTAGAAGTCCGATCAAACCAAAACCCAAACCCAAAAATGCTCTCTGTACATTTTTGAAATTCGGGGATTTTTTAGAATTAAAAATATGCAGAAAACAAAGCAGGAAGTTATAAGAATTACTGTGAAGTTCGATCGCTTGATTCCATTAAAGTGCGGCGGAACCGCGGCTTTAACATGCCTAATGCGGCGGTTCCGCGGCAACTTTGAAGCTTCTCCTCATGATTTTTACACAGTAACTCTTATATTTTGTTCCTGTATTTTCTGGGAATTTTTAAATCTGACTCAAGAGTTGAGTTTTCTGGGTTGTATTGGGAGTTCGTTGATTCAATCGGATTATCAAACTTTGTCTATGTGTTTTCCGGATATTTTTTGAATATGTTAAAAAGTTCGACCGGATATAAATACCCACTTTTTTCCCTGCCAGGAAATTTCCAATTGTTGGACTTTTCCGTAGTTTAACGACGTTCTAAGTAATGCAAGTAACGCGATGGTCCCTCTAGAAGACAACAAACCTTAACTCGATTATGTGACCGTCTTGAACTGCCCTTTGAACCTTAGGGTTTGGGGCAGTACGGCGTGCCACATGTGAGGCGTTGGCTTGACCCTTCTACGGCTGGACCGTTGGTACTGAGGCACGAACTGAATGTTTTTAGACTTATTTCATGTGTTGGACTGTATCGGGAAAACTTGGGTGTTCGATTGTTCGATCGGAAAGTTTAACATTTTCTATTTATCTGGAATGTGATACAATAATTGGAATTCACAACTAGTTATGAGATGACTGAATGAATGTTATAAACACAGCACTTTAGTCTCACTTGATCGGTTGCCACGGAATTTTGATATGATCAAAAGTCCGTCGCAATCACGTAGCGTACGCGGATACTCGCCGGGTAAACTTAATAGACAGCCTCACCCCATAGCCCCGACTAAGTGACTATAGGAGAACCCCGTCGCCGAAAACATCCGTTTGGGTGCTCGCGGTAGCGGTGTTCCGCCTTGGTGCACTTCGTCGACGGTATCGGGGGTGCAGCCGCCTACTAAAGTTTGCGACGAGCATTCGATCAGAATGTCGGGAATCCTGTTGAATTGCCCGACATGATATTGAAAAGTGTTTTCGATAATGAGACTGAAATGCGTGGTTTATAATTGTTAGGCATGTGATGTCTAAGGAATTCATTTGATTGGGCATGCGATGTCTAAAGAGGTTGCGGATTCCAACTGTTGTAGTTTTACACTTTCTTTTCTGTGACCGTAAGTGTAATATGTGATATCGCCGGTTTCGTTGCTATATGTCAACGACAATTGGGATGCGCATATTTACTTACGTTGATGACATGTGATGTTATGTGTTGCTGGATATGTTATATTGGATCGTCGTGTTTGAATAGCCGGGGGTTTTTATGTGAGATGAGTGTTTTTTCATTTTCATTCATGTAAAAACTTGTATGTAATATTCTTTTATTGGGGCACTTCCACGTTGCGGAAGATGTCACCGTTGATGTATATTATTTACTTTTCCGCATTAGGATAGACCCAAGGAGGGGAGCACAAGTAACCGGGTTCTGGGGTCCAGTGGGAGACCATCTCGAGGAGTCGTGTCCGGGTCTCCTAACCTTAGAATTGGTAGGGTTGCTTGCCGCTCTCGTAGGGGTCTAGGGGTGTGGGATTGGCTATTCATCATGACCGTGGAATCCGTGTTTTATACTGGCTCGTATTGAAAACACGGACGTCCTAGTACATCCAATATTTCATATGATATTTTCTGCTGCGTTATCTGTGATGTGATCATGTGATGTTCTGTGATAGATATAATATATAGTATATTTGATATAATATATAGACGTTACTTATGTTTTACACCCGCGCTAGCCCAGCCCCGCTCTGCCGTTAGTTACCTAACCTAACGGTGCACGAGGGGACATCGAGGCGAATGCGGATGGCATAAGTGTACGTCATATTTATCTGTGATGTTTAGGTAATTTAAATGATGGGATATTCATTAATGAGATTAATGAAAGAAAATAAACCTAATTGATGTTGTGGAATCGAATTTCAAATTAAAACAGGTAGCTACAGTTCTTGCTTTGCATCGCGGTGTTCATTATAGAACATCCTGCACCTTATTCGATGAGGAAAGGACCGAGATCCTTTCACCGGGAGTGACTCCTTTAGCAATAACTGGCAGATGCTACAACTCTCGGTTTGTCTTTTGATTGCTTCTATAGTTTCTGCTTTGCACAGTGATATATATGATATATCCCGCACCTCATTCGACGAGGAAAGGGCCGACGATCCCTTCACCGGGAGTGACCCCTTTAGCAAAACTAGAAAAGCTTCAAAAACATTCCATTTAAAAACCATTTGATTCCGCAACGAGATCAAGTTCAAAGCGTTAAAGGTTTTCACAAAAACCATTCACAACCCTCCGTCATTTTAGGAAGTGGAGTACTTAGTATTCGTGCTGTGTTTGTTGACCATAGTCAAGGCACAGTGTACGGTAGCTAAGTGATGTCTTCCTACACCGCATATGATGCGATTAGTTAGGACAGTCGCGTGACTTTGTTGACCTTAGTTAAGGGTCATGTGGGTGGGTCTAATTAATCACGAAATGACGGGTAGAACTTGACTAGTGCTTATGATTTGTTGACCATAGTTAAGGTCATAGGTGCTAGGGGTAAAAACCTTTATCGGGAGTTTCAAGTGTTGAAACTTGCAATGAGATTGCATACCTTCTATATGATAGTTGGATCCCGATACACACTGCGAGTAATTGTTACTCGTGGGAGAGTTTTGCACTTTACAATTAGCCGATCAAGTAGGTGTCTAGAAAGGTGTCAACGGGGTTACGCCTCTGGGAAAACGGGGTTTACATTAATTAGGTTCTTGCGAAAGCACGGGGGGCTTCCCTCAAAGTACCGACACTGGCCTGGCTGAAAAATTGGCGAACTTGTAGAGTGTAATTAATCCCGGCTAGTCTTTCCTTTTAGGGTTTGAAGGAAGATTTGATAAAAACAGTGGGAGCCATCCTGATTAGATAAAATAAATAACCAATCTGATCTTGCAAGAGCGCACGCAGAGTGTTTTCTTCTCTCTCTCTCCAGGTAGCGACCATATCATGCCTTAATCAAGATAATAATATGGATGTATTGACCGAACCCGCTTGTTATACTGAGCTGGGGAACGTTGGTCCCGCTCCAACTTATAATTGTTATAAGACAGAGCAGGAAATAGGGGAATACCAGAATTCCTATGCCGCCCAAACGAAGAAAGTGCATATGATGCATCTCCTTCGGGTGTGTTCATTATAAAGAACTGTTTCTCAGTATCCTCTGAATCCTGGGTATTTGATACCGGATCAGGATCCCAGATATGTAATCTGTTACATAGGGCTACAAAAAGGTAGAAAACTGAGAACGGGTGATAAGTTTCATGAGACAGAAAACGGGGCAAGTGTTGCAGCCAAGTCTGTTGGTCACTGTCACCCTGTATTACCAATACATTGATTCTGAACAAGCTATTAGATACCGAAC
The DNA here is from genome assembly GCA_030015575.1 of Agapanthus africanus. Taxonomy (NCBI): domain Eukaryota; kingdom Viridiplantae; phylum Streptophyta; class Magnoliopsida; order Asparagales; family Amaryllidaceae; genus Agapanthus; species Agapanthus africanus. Next base: position 491,936,241 of record CM057339.1, read on the forward strand.
CTGATATATAAAATCATATCAATCTCTTTATTTATTAAAGTAATGATAAAATTTTGTATTGATGGATAATGTCTTGAACATTTCCTATATCAAAAGTTGATCGGTTCAGGCACGTTATCTAAAAGCATTGACGTTCTAAATCAAACTACAGTTCCTAGTATACAGAACACATACAAGAGGAAGGGTTCAGAAATGAACGAATCCTTCTTGAGGCATTGTAAACTAGGTCATATCAATGCGACCCGACTGGCTGAAGTTACATTTTAGATGCATATTTAAATCAGTTTGAATTTACATCTTGTGAAACTTGCCAGTCATGTCACAGAGATAAGATGACCATAGCTCTGTTTACTGGAAACAGAGAAAGAGTTAGTGAACTCTTGGGATGATACATGTTGATGTATGTAGGTCCCCAGTCTACACATGCCAAGACCGGTTCTTTGTACTTCATTACATTCTCTGATAATCTCTCGAGATTCAGACATATGTTCCTGTTGAAACACAAGTCCGAACCTTTTGAGATATTCACAGAATATAAGTTAGAAGTAGAGAACCAAAATACGGGTATAAGTATTATGTCCTTTGATGTGATCGAGGAGGAGAATACTTTTGCATGGAATTCCTGGACTATTCTAATGGAGAATGAGATTCTCTCTCAGCATTACTCCTCCGTATACACCATAGCACGATGGTATATCGGGGCGGAGCAATCACACCCTATATGATAAGGTGTGCTCTATGATGAGTACTACTGAGTTACCTATTTCCTTTTGGGGTTATGCACTTGAGAAGCTGCATACCTATTGAATTAGGTTCGAATCAAATCAGTGCCTACCACTCCATATGAGATATGGTATGGGAAGAACCCATCTCTTAAGCGAGTTAAGATTTGGGGTTGTCCGGCCTATGCCTAAAAGCAAAATCCGGACAAAATCGAGCAAGGTCAGTTCTTTAGAACTGGAAAGGTTCTAGATATACAAAACTGCAGCTGATGATTTGACAGAACCAAGGGATTCAATAGTCCCCGACGAACCTCAGCCTCTCCGCCGATCTAGTAGGTTTCCTCACCTGCCTGAGAGATACCTCGGTTTCTCGATGACAGTGGGAGCGAGGAATGCATCATGAGATGATGACCCAACTACTTTCGAGCAGGCCATCAAGAGTAGGGACTCTGTAAGAATGGCTGGATGCTTAGCGATCTGAGATGGAATCCATGTACACCAGCAAAGTATGGACTTTGGTTGCTATATCTGAAGGGTTAAATCCCCATCAGGAGCAAGTATATCTTGAGAAGATTACTTGGTGTAAATGGAAAAGTTGAGACTTTCAAAGCTAGACTTATTAAAGGTTTTAGTCATCAACCAGGCGTGGATAATGATGAAACCTTTTCCAAGTGACTATGCTTAAGTCCATCCGGATCCTACTTAACATTGCTACATACCATGACTACGATATCTGGTGGTTGGGTGCCCTGACTGCTTTTCTAAATACTGATTTAGAAGAGAACGTCTATAAGAACACAGCCAGAGGGCTTCGTAAACAGTGGGAGCAGCGGAAACGTGTGCAAGTTGCTCTATAGAATAAAGCAGGCATCGCGGAGTTGGAACATCTGTTTTGATGTGATAGTCAAAGAGTTTGACTTCATCAAAACGGTAGATGAACCTTGTATGTACAAAAGGGTAGTATGGAGTATGGTAATGATCCTCGTAGAGTACGTGGACAACATACTCTTGATAGGAAAGGAGTTTCCTATGCTACGATCGGTCGATCTCCTCTTATCACATAGATTCTCCATATAGGATCAAAGTGATACCTCCAAAATCCTAGGTTTTGGATCTATGAGATAGATCTAAATGGATGTTAGGATTCTCACTAGTTATAGTAAGATTGTATCAATTGATCCTGGGGAGAATCACTGGAAGGGTTCCAGGGTGATAAAGACGACTGATTGTCAGTCACAGGCATTGTCTTTACCCTCAGTAAAAGGACGGTATGTTGGAAGAGTTCCAAGCTAGATACCGTGGCAAACTAGACGATAAAGGCTGGTAACATCGCTATTAAAGATACTACCAAAGAGGAAGTTTGGGTGTATATTGGTTCATAAGATGAACTAGGTTCCCACCATTATGTGACAATGGAATTGTGGCTTTGGCCAAGGAACCATGATCCCATCAGTGACCCAGACATATTCTGAGGAAGCATCACCTGATCATGGAGATAGTTGATCTCCAGGATGATCGAGGTTAGGAAAGCAGACTCAGAGGACAACACGGCGGATCCACTCACGAAGGCCTTTTCCCAAAGAGAGACTTTTATGGGATGGTTGAGTATGTGATACTGCAACCACTGCTACAGATGGCCCTAGTGCAAGTGGGAGATTGTTAGTTATATGTATGCCCTAGAAGCCATTACTGTACATAGGATGTATATTGTAGTGGATGCTGGGACATATATAGGTAGGACTTTCTTGCTCGACATGATAGTACGCTATCTGGTTGCTCTTTATCTTAACATGTATACTTTCTATCTCTCTGATTACATGTTGATAAAGCCCTTAGGATGTGTACTCGACTTCCAGGACTATGATGAAGATCATACTAGTGGGGCCTGGGTAGTCAATGAGTACATTCTTCATAGTTCCTAGTCGTGGGAATATCGAGACGGGGCATCGATATTCCAGAGTAGACTAGCGTATATCTTCTCGACCCATGTGATGGGCGATGGATGATCCCATATCCATTGGTGTTTGACATCGGAGATGGTATGCGGGTGCTCAGTGGAGACTGGGTACACTGAACGGACTCGCCGAGAACTCCCAGATGGTATTATACCTCACGTCAGATGGCAGTTCTCTGGTGACACTGGTACAGCTTAGTCTGTTGACCCGAGATCGTCATAGAGTCTTGTGTGTCTCCCACTGTGCTTTGATTTCCACCCTACCACGGCTCTACTGAGTCATGCAAACAGGTGGTTTTTGGGTACAGTCCCGATTCACATGGAGGCAATGAGCGATAGGAGGGGATTTGTCTCTCCCGGTATTGGGGGTTGATGTTGCGCTATGCACGCTGGCCATAACAGGAAATCCCTGGCCAGGGTTGCAGTGATATACTGGTAAGAGTTATCAGTAGTTTCACGAATGTTATGGACCTTACGTCGGCATGACTTATCAAGCTACTGGGGTCTGACGTTTACCACCCCTAGGCGAGATATGCGACATATCAGACGAACAGACCGGACTATACGGTAAGTGTTACTGGTTGGATTCATAGGAGTGTGAGCGGGCTTGCTCGTCGATCTTCTGATCGCTCAATACCTGGGTGGCCGTTACGTTTAGCAGACCGCTTGCGGCTTATGGGTGTTTGATATGATCATCACCTGCTGCCGGCGTATTGACGAGTCTTTAGAGTCCTACACAGAGGTTTCCTGGCTCAAGCGAAACGAAATAGGAGCGCATATGAGATATGTGCGGGACCGAGAATAATGCGTGTATGTGATACCGTATTCCCTTCTTGCGATTAATGTATCGATTAGTTATATGCGATATAACCTAGTTATCGAATCAAGGATTGATTCGATAAGCCGATACATTGGATATTTGTCGGTTATATTCGATATGACCGGATCGTTAAATCAAGTATTGATTTAATGATTTAATGCATAATTATATATTTGATATATTACTTTGCATTAACTAGTATTGGTTCATTTTTTAAAAGGATTTTCTCACTTGATGCACATTGTATATGTGATATATTTTTTGTGCACTTGTTTGTATCATGTTTGATGATACATGCTCACTTGGGTTTGTGTAAAGATTAAACCATGGTTGTGAGAGTGGTTAGGGTTTTGTTTATTCACTTATTATCTATTTATTTATTTATCATTCTTTTGGAAAAGATAAAGAGAAAAGAATGGTGGCTTGTTTTGTTTGTTTGTTGAAGCTTCTTGAAGCTTTGAACAAGTCCACCATTCTTGTTTCATGTATAACCCTAACCATTCATCTAACCTTAGTTAAATCTCTACACTAAACCATGGTTGAATATATGATAAGTATCATATTGTTTTCTTTTTTAAATATACTTATCATATTTTCTATCATATTCTTTTCTTCTTCTTCTTCATCTTCAACATGAAGAAACTATGCCACCATCAATGGCAACTTGAGAATAAGTGTGAGAAATCCAATTCTAAAGTGAACCCACCTCCTATTTCTTCATCCTCTACCTCTTGCCAAGTAGTATAGGGTGTTTCCTTCACAAGTTTTCATGGCTTGGTGAAGTAGGAGCTTGATCTTGTGATGCCTCGACGTAGATCATCTTCGGCATCGTAGTCGATGACCTAGCCCGCCCATTTCTCCGATGAAACCGATGCTAGAGTCCAAGATCCGATTTGGACAGCGAGGGGACTTCATCACGGAGCCTAGGAGGTGGAGGACCGGTGTAACATCTTCAAAAATATAAAATATTAATTTTTGGGAATTTTTATAATTTAATATTATTTTATTGATTATTTTAATATTAAATACAAATAAATAGGAAAAATGTTAGAAAAATTATGGAAAATTCTAAAATAGGGTAAATTAGTGAATTATGACATTTTTAAGTTTTTGTGATTAGTTTGACACTAGTTTAGTGCTAATCGCGATTAAAATCGCTAATTGGGTTTTTTGGCAATTTTGTGCAAAACTTGCACATATCACTTTTTCTACACTTGTGTATTTTTCTAGCCATGGTTTTCATTTGGGTTTACTATTGGTGTGAGAAGGGTTGGGTTTTAAAAGAAAAGGGAAAAGAAAAGAAAATGCAATGATGAGGGTAGGTGAGAGAGAGAGGTGGACTTTGACCTTAACCCTTAGCCTTGTTTCTCCTTCTCATTTCTTCCCCTCTCTCCCATAGTTGCTGCTGCTGCCCCTTCTCCATTTCCCTCCACTCCTCAAGCCATGAATCATCTCTAAAAACACACCAAAACCCCAATCTCCTTGCATTAAAAATGTCCAAAATCCCTAGATCTACACATGGAGCTAAAGAAGCATGGATTTGGTCACTAGAGGGCAACTCAAGAATTTTCTTGAGTTGCTAATGAAGGTAATTTCTGAACCATTTGCTTAATTATAGCCTTTCCTATAACCCCATGTCAAGATTTTATCGATATTGTGTGATATTATGGATTTGAGAGAAACCTAGTTAGGGTTTGAGTGAATTGGTGTTGCATTATGAAATTGAGCTCAGTTAAGATTATACCAACACCCTAGTGTTTGAATTGAGACCCTAACCTGATGCTAGAACCAGAATACGGATTTTAGAAACCGATATCGGGGAAATTGTGTAATCTGTGAAGGTTAATTGGAATCTGCTATCACCCGAGATGCCCTAAAATAAAATTGAGTGGAAAGTGACATGTGCAGGCACCCAGGAAGCCAACCCCAAAACCCTAGCTCCCCATTCCACTTTCCGGCCGCCAAAACCTCCATTCTGGCCGCAAATTGCGGCCAGACCAGTGAGGAATCTCCTCGTTTTCTGTGCACAGCCCCATTTCATCAATTCTTGGCCCTGGGTACTTCTAGTTTTGACAGATTCTATCTAGGGTGAAATCTGGGACGTATATCCTATGTTGTCGTTTTGGATTCGTGTTTCCGTATTCCGTATTTTTGGATTGGAAATGGTGGAATGTGTTTTGCCTCGACTATTGTCGTTTATACGACGATATAGAGGATTATGGATGGTTTTGAAGGCGTGCCATAGGTTCTCACCTATAGGCCCCTTATCGTATCGTTTTGGAGTTTATGCGCCGTTTTAGATTGGATTTGGTTTTAATGCGCATATACGATATTTTGATGTGTAGGTACCCATGAAGACTTCGGACGACAAGCAAATGCATGGTGATGTCCGCAAATGATGATTCAAGGTGAGTAGATTATATCTACGGGGGAAAGTCGGGTGGATGGCGTATAGCACCCCCGCAGTCCGTAGATAGCTTATTATATGGTATTGTGATATTAGGTGTATTTTGGATATGTAGGGTTAGAAGTGACTAGTGTAGTTCATAGTCGCGAACCCTAGGATAGAATTACCCTATACATATACCCTTGCTTTTCACATGTACTTACACTGTGATTGATGATATGTGACGACTTTGGAGATGAGTCGATATTGTGGGCTTGGTGCCCTGGGATCGGTGATTTGATACGATTCATATGTGGGGTATGACTTGTGATTCTTGCGGGCTTGGGATGTGTGTTTACCCCCGCATGCATACTTTACCGATGTTACCGTTTGTACTAGACATAGAGTAGTACTCCAGACTATATGATCTGATGATGGTGATAATTGTTATGTGATGAGACAGTGAGATGTTGACCCCTACCCAGCTTTTGGGAATGCCGTACGATGATTACCGTACGAGCTGATATTGATGATAGATCCGCACGCATAGCTAGAGGATATCTTACGATATGACATTGAGGCGGGATCACCGACTATATATCTACATATATACTTAGACTCAGTTTTAGGTGGTTTCCACACCTACCCCTCCTGATTGACAGGATACTTAGATGTAGTTGCATAGTAGATACTTCACTGTGCTGTTGATTACTAGATTTCCGCATATTCATACTATTCGCATTGCTGGCATATGTTCATTACCATGTTATTATCATGCTGTTAGGACACCAGCACCATTATCGATGATGCGTATGTTTCACGTACACTATTTGCCGGCTCACACACTTCATCATCGATAATTGCCATGTCACTACACGGTAGTACTATTACATTCGTGATATGATGCTTCCTTTGACATATGCGCATTCCTATTCCATGTTGCATGATTTCCGATATGATTACTCTCTTTACATGTCGCATATATCATGGATTGATTGCATAGTACATCGCATTGGATTTACTGCTGGATGTTGGATTTTCATGTGATTTCTGGTTTTTGAGGACCGTGGGGTTATTTAAGAAAAGAGGCATTTTATGAAAACCCGGTACCTCGTGATATGATATTTCGGTGCGTCCACCACGCGTTTTCTCGGTGCTGAGACGTGTGCTTGAAACCCGATTCGAGGAGGTGATGTACCGTTTGCGGGTTCGTGGTGGGCCCGGTATGGTTCCCCTCGGCGAGATGATCGATGGGTTATGCCGATTGAGCCTGGAGGCGGGCGAGTACCTACCGGTGATTTTACCTGAGCTCGGCGGATATCCGGGGGATACCGCCTGGAGCCGAGAGATGGGCATACTGCCGGGGCCGAGGGCCGATATCCGCAGACGGAGCCCCATACGGATGAGGATTTACGTGTCGGTGTTTGGCACGGGTTTCATGATGAGTTTTCCATGATTTTGGTTATATCCTCACATTGCATACATGATGCTTACTGTCAGGGGGTGACAGGTGGACGGGTTCCACATATATACAGACTTGGTTCATATACAGACTGGATTTACACTTATCTTACACCAATATTAGTGGTATGGGACGCTAATATATGTGTATTGATATTATTGATATTTCTTCATTGATACTTCATGCAGACATACCTTACACTGATGACATGTTACCTGAGTACCTGGCACTATATACATGATTAGATGTACTCTTGTGGATATTTTACTGATCGTTGACTTAGGATTATGTCTTGCATTCGATTTATCCTTGTAGATGTTTCTATTCACGAGTTGGCAACTCACCCCCGTTGTGCCACAGTTCTTGCAGGTTATGCCGTACAGGTTCTATTGCGGCATTTCTGGCACATTTCCTTCTTGCGGGTGATTTGCTTTGGTAGGTGGATTCCTTCGTATCAGGAGTCACCTTTGTATTTAATTTATTCATTGTATCTAGAAATTGTCCATCAACCAAAACTTGTTTATTCTTTCAGACCTAGATATCAGTGTTGTATATTTCGACCTTAGAGTCGCGCTTTGTAGTATTGTGGTTTCTTGTTGCTTTTGAGCTTTCTTTGGATTTGATCCTCGCCACTTGGCGTTGTATATTATTATATCATTGCTTGGTTGTGACCGTCGATTGACGAAGAGCTAGCTCCCGCTTGGGGATGCCTTTATCATGTTATATCTTGTTATTATCGTTTTACCCCATTCGGAGCCAGTTTTACAAAGGAAACTCTGCCGAAATTTCTAGAAAAGACTGTACCGTTTTTAAAATGCACATTCGACTTAGTTATTTAAAAACCTTGATTTCAAACCTGTATTTCTTCACTTCTTTAAACCAGTTTTCTTTATTTATTCTTCAAAATGGTTTTAGATTTCTGGGCTTTTGGCTTACTTGGATCAGATGGAGTCCTATAGGCTTCATATGGTTCAAGTGCCAGTCACGTGCTCTTTCGGGTCGTGACAACCGGATCTACAAAGGTTGTAGCCTCTTTCCTTTAGCTATAATTCGATTACTTGCATCGTATCGCCTATATATCTAGTTAACGATCCGTATTAGGGTTTGTAAGCACATGAAAATTTTGAATTGAGCATGTTTTGATCACTTCTGAGACTTCATTAGTGTGCCTAGGAACCCTACAGAAATACTGCTGTGAACTCGTCCCAAGTCATAGGAGGTAGACCTGCAACTCGACCTCTCTCGACCGATTCAAACCATGTCTGCGCAAGGCCCTCTAGACGGAAACTCGTAAGCTCCACCCATCTATCGTCGGAACATCTAAGCGAACGGCAAATCCTAGCTAATTTGTCGAGAAATGTCCGCGGATCCTCCGCTGCATCTGTGCCGGTGAAGACTGGGGGTCTCAGCCTCATGAAATCCTATAGCGATACTGGAATAGCCACGGTAGTAGTAGGAGTAACTGTCTGGGCAGCAGGTACAATCGTAGTCTGTGCTGTGGTAGGTACGTCCTCCGATCTCGGTGCACGACTGGCCTCGACTAAGGATCCCACCATCTGTCGTAACTCCTGCATACCTCCCACCATCTGTCATAACTCCTGTATACCTCCCACCATCTATCGTAACTCCTGCATACCAGATTCTAGCCTATCCATGCGGCATGGGGAAGGCGGATCAGTCTGTCCCTGAGGGGTAGGTACGTCGTCCTGATCGGTCCTTGTCTCGGATGAGCCTGCTCGGATCTCATCTCGGGCGGCAGCCCTTTGTGCTCTCGTAGCCTTCGGCGGCATAGTGGCTGGTACAGGAAACAAGATAATAAGAACAGTGCAATAGAATCATAGGATACACGGAATTGAAGAAGGAATTTCAAGCAAGTATATCCTAAAGTCACCTAGGCGGAGTACCGTATCGCAAGTATGCTGCGGACATACACATGCTATGTTACCCTGCTTAAGTCACTTACTCCATCTACCAAGGGTCATCCTATACTCAGAAAGGTAAAACCTATCGCTCTGATACCAACTTTGTCATGACCCGAAAAGTACGGACCGTGACTGGCACTTAAATTACGAAACGTCTGAAGGAGTACGTAATCTAAGTAAGCCAAAGCCCAGAAATCAAAACCCATTTAAACAATAGAGTGAAGGAAAACCAAATAAGTCACATCAAAATCTTTTAAAAACAACTTCACCTTTTTTTTCCAAAATTTCCGGCAGAGTCTCCTTTGTAAAAACTGGCCCCAAAACGGGTGCAAACCACGAATAAACATATAACATGAATAAGGCATCCCCAAGTGGGAGCTAGCTCTTCGCCAAAAGTGGTCTCAACATCACACGCAATAAAAATCATTACCGTGCATAAATAAGATGTAAAAACCCAAGTAATAAGCAACACGTCGGCTCAAGTGAGCTCGACCCAGAGAAACAACATAAATGTCCACAAATCTCACTGTCTCGTCTCTAGGTCAATATACATCAGTATAAGTAGCAGGTACAGTAGATGGAGTACTCTAGGTACAATAAATATACAAGGTGGAAACAAAATAATCTCATAACCCACCTCCGAGCAAAAATCTCAAATCCAAGCAAAAAGAGCAAAAGGAGCAAAAGGAGCAAGTGCGTCCGCCGCTACAGTGCTGACGGAACGGACCTGCAAAAACGCTGTGGCACAACGGGGGTGAGTTGCCAACTCGTGAGTAATAAGTAACATCTATAGAGGCTATCGTAAGCATGCACGCAAAGTGTCATAACTCAACAATACTGATATGGCATGATATACTACCAGATATGTATGCAACATGAATCAATTTTACAATACTAATCTGGCATGATGTACTAGCAGGTATGTGTATAACATGAATCAATTTTACAATACTAATCTGGCATGATGTACTAGCAGGTATGTATGTAACATGAATCAATTTTACAATACTAATCTGGCATGATGTACTAGCAGGTATGTATGCAACATGAATCAAGTTTAACCCGTGATATGAATATGTTGATATGAGAAAATCATTATTTTCATCTTAGAAAAACTCTTTTGAAATATTAACATAATATCAATGGAATCAACATAAATCCGTGTCCAGCATCGACACCTCAAATGACTATCTCAAAATCTCAAGTATCGGTATCACAATATCTCGGGCCCCAGCCGTCCGGCTGGCCCATCTCAAAGTATCAATATCTCAATATCCCACGACCACGGTCGGTATCCTCTGGATATCCGCCGTGCCAACAATCACCAGTAGGTAGTCTACCCCTGCCAGGCTCATCGTCTACAACTCGAACTTCTTGCCCCGGGGTACCTTACCGCGCCCACCATATACCCGAAACGGTTCATCCTACTCCTCGAATCGGGTCTCGAAAACTAACAGAAAACCCATGGTGGACGGCACATATATCAATTACGAGAAAACCGCAACTTGCAATATTTAAAAATGATATCTGGTTTATTAAATCCTTGCGGTTTTCCCCCAAAAACTCATAAATCTCAAGTGCAGAAATCCTCAGAAAATCACCATAAGCACGCATGTCAGCTAGAATGAACCTATGGTATTGACAATACGAACTGCAATATGTAGCTAGAAAACTGTACATGAATGATGATACAATGATTGTAATTTCTCAATTTAGCAAGTTAATTTTTACTCGTGCCGCATACTCATGATAATGGTGCAATAGTTTCACATTCCGAATTTAGCAAGTTAAATAGTACTTGTGCCGAGTCTGGTAGTTTTGACTTCACATTCCCAATTTAGCAAGTTAAATAGTACTTGTGCCGCATAACTTATGATAATGGTGTAATATAATTCTAGATTCTCAATTTAATAAGTAAGTTAATACTTATGCCGCATACTCATTTTTAATGGTTCAAAGGTTCTACAGGATGAACTAAGCAAGTCATATAGTACTCGTGTCACATGTCTCATATTAATGGTTCAATTGTTCTATATAATAAACTAACACATATAGGGATGTAAGGATCATGCAATGCAGCAAAGTGAATAACGAGGAACTACACGCAATGCCTGTACTACTAGAAGTTTTAAAACTATCGGGCGCCTCGCGCCATCCATACGATTTCCCCCGTAGATGTGTACATCTACTCACCCGTGATCTCGTGCTAGCCAGGTCCAACCACCGCTTTTCCCTTCCGCGCCGCTTCCGACGTCCCCGCGATCGATCCTAGAAACACACAAGCAACACACATAAGGCTAAAATCCTGCTAGAAACACGATATCAAGATTAAAAGAGAATCTCGCGTTGGAAGTTAAACGCGTGTGCACTCGATACGCCAAAACGTGTGTAACCTCGCCTGAAACCACCCCGGCTCGCTGTGACGCGCCGTGAACAACAAACCCAACTCACATAACACACATGTCGCACAAGTTAAAAAGTATTGAAAATGAGGTTTTAGGTTCCAGATTTTGACTCGAGTGGAAAAAGCAAAAGTTGTATATACCAAAAACCTTAGATATATAGCAGACTCCTACAGACCAAGACCCGACACCCACACCCACCCTCTGGCCGCAAATTGCGACCATAAACATTAAAAGTGCGGTAAAAAAGGGGAGAGGGGGTCTCGTGTTTCGGGTGTGTGGTCCTATTCCAGTCACTGAGCTCTAGTATTTGCAACTTTTTCCTGAAATACCCGGGTCAAAAGCAGATCTCAAAAAGAACCCAAATCCTAACTAAAACACTAATTAACACTAAAATGATACAATATGGTATTTTTGTGAAATCTGGTGCAAAACTTGGATTAGATGACCTTAATAACACTTAGTTAAGCTACTTTAGCCATAAAAATCCTAACTTGGCCTAAACTCCACTTAAATCACAAAACTAGCACTAAAATCAACTTAAACCCTAAATTATGCTAAATAAACTACAAGTTTAGCAAAAATGGAAATTGAGTTTAACATTATACCTCAAGTTGGTCCTAGGATGCAAGAGAAGAAGAAGAAGAGAAGAAGGGGGTGGGTGTGTGCTGCTGCTGCTGCTGCTTTGTTGCTGCTGCTGTTGCTACTGCTGCTTTTGCTTTGTTGCTGCTGCTGTTGCTACTGTTGCTGCTATGTGTGGGGGGGGGAATGAGAGGGAGAGAGATGTGATGAGGGTTAGCTAATTGAGTGTTAGAAAAGAAAATGAGAGGTCAACTATTTCCCCCCCTCTCTCTCATAATTACCTAGCAAGCATGCTTCATGCCATCATTCCCTCTCTCTCTTCTCCAATTCACAAGTCAACCCCAAAACACTAATTATATTTTTAAAAAAACTAATACACTTAATTACTTCATATTAACATAATGAAATGTTTTAGTTTACCATGGTTACCTAAACATGGCTTAACCCTAAACTTAGCCCTAATTTACATGCACATGTGTGTGCAGTCCAAAATTAAATTCTAATAAAATGTTCATTAAATATTATAAAATATTTGAAAACCGATTTGGTAAACTTTTTATTAAAAACCCCACATTAAAGTATAATAACCCATAATCGCATTCTAGGGTGTTACAGGGAGACACAAGACTCTATGACGATCTCGGGCCGACAGACTAACCTGTACCAATGTCACCAGAGAACTGCTATCTGACATGAGGTATAATACTATCTAGGAGTTCTCGGCGAGTCCGTTCAGTGTACCCAGTCTTCACTGAGCACCCGTATACGATCTCTGATGTCAAACACCAATGGATATGGGATCATCCATCGCCCATTACATGGGTCGAGAAAATATACCCTAGTCTACTCTGGAATATCGATGCCCCGTCTCGATACTCCTACGACTAGGAACATTGAAGGATGAACTCATGGACTACACAGGCCCCACTAGTATGATTTGTATCATAATCCTAGTAGTCAAGTACACATCCTAAGGGCTTTATCAACATGTAATAGAGAGATAGTAAGTGTACATGTTAACATAAAGAGCAACCAGATAGCATACTATCATGTCGAGCAAGAAAGTCCTCCTTATATTTGTCCCAACATCCACTATAATATACATCTCATGTATAATAATGGCCTCTAGGGCATACATACAACTAACAGTCTCCCACTTGCACTAAGGCCAGTTGTAGTATAGCATACCCAACGTCCTATAAAAGTCACTCGCAGGAAAGGCCTCAGTGAGTGGATCCGCCGTGTTAACCTCTGAGTCTACTCTCCTAACCTCGATCTCTTGGAGATCAACCATCTCCATGATCAGGTGATACTGCCTAAGAATATATCTGGGTAACTGATGGGACGGGGTTCCTAGGCCAAAGCCATACCTCCTTTGACACACAATGCTGGGAACCTAGTTCATCTCATGAACTAATATACACCCAGACTGCCTCTTCGGTAGCATCTTAGGTAGTGATGTATCCAGCCTTTATCATCTAGTTTGCCACGGTATCTAGCTTGGTACTCTTCCAACATACCGCCCCTCCTATTGAGGGTAAAGACAATGCCTGTGACTGACATTCAGTCGACCTTACCACCGTGGAAGCTCGAGTTGGTAAAGGACTCCCACCGGAGTTCACCGTTACCAAACTCTAAGAACATTTATTTAGTGCTTCTCAAGTACTTAAGAAGGTTCTCCAAAGCTGTTCAGTGATTCTCCCTAGGATCATTTGATACTATCTCACTACACCTAGTTAGAATCCTAACATCCACTTAGATCTATTTCATAGATCCAAAACGTAGGATTTAGGAGGTATCACCTTGATCCTATTTGGAGAATCAATGTGATAAGAGGAGATTGACCGCGTGTAGCATAGGAAACACCTTTTCTATCAAGAGTATGTCATCTACGTGCAATATGAGTATGACCACCATACTCTCTACAACCATTTTGTATTTAGAATGTTCATCTACTATTTTGATGAAGTCAAACGTTTTGACTATCAAAACAGATGTTCCAACTCCGCGATGCCTGCTTTAACCCGTAAAACAACTTGCACACGTTTCTGCAGCTCCCACTGTCTACGAAGCCTTCTGACTGTGTACTTATATACGCTCTCTTCTAAATCATTATTTAAAAAAATCAGTCATGACACCCAACCACCAGATATCGTAGTCATGGTATGTAGCAATGGCAAGCAAGATCCGGATGGACTTAAGCATAGCCACTGGAGAAAAGGTTTCATCATTATCCATGTCTGGTCAATGACGAAAACCTTTTGCAACAAGTCTAGCTTTGAAAGTCTCGACTTTTCCATCTACACCAAGTAATCTTCTCAAGATATACTTTCTCCTGATGGGGATTTAACCCTTCAGATATAGCAACCAAAGTCCATACTTTGTTGGTGTACACGGATTCCATCTCAGATCGCTTAGCATCCAGCCATTCTTACAGAGTCCCTACTCTTGATGGCCTGCTCGAAACTAGTTAGGTCATCATCTCCATGATGCAATCCTCGCTCCCACTGTCATCGAGAAACCTAAGTATCTCTCAGACAGATGAGGAACCTTACCAGATCGGCGGAGAGGCTGAGGTTCGTCGGGAACTATTGAATCCTTCGGTTCTACCAAATCATCAGTTGTAGTTTGTATAGCTGGAACTCCTTCCAGTTCTACAGAACTGACCTTGCTTCGAGCTTGTCCGGATTTTGCTTTTAGACATAGGTCGGACAACCCAAATCTTCACATGCTTAAGGCATGGGCTCTTCCTGTAGGGTTACTAGGCACTGTCACAAGGTTCTACAAGGCATCAACCATGCCCGATTTAAAATTTAGACGTGCCGAACAACCCTAACCAAGATCTTAGACTAGAGATTAGGCGAAACAAAGCAAGTAAACAACTTTACTTCTAAGAGTTAGGGATTACAACCTTTGTAGTCCATTCCTTCACTTCTAAAGCTCCGTGTTGAGGTCCCTTCACTGCGATCATCGAGTACCCGGACTCTAGAGAGGCTCCATGAAGAGAAAGATGCAAGCTTGCTTCCGATCTTCGATAACAAAGATGATCTACCTTGAAGAAACTCAAGCCCAAGCTTTTGCTTCACAAATTAAGTATTAGCAAAGCAAACACCCTAATCTAAGTGGCTAGAATAGATGAGGATGATGAAGTAGGAATTTAGATCTCATTTATTTTCTATTTCTCACTCATTTTCATCACATCACCAAAAGCTAGAAAGCTTTATCAAGAGGAAGAAGAAGATGAAAACCATTTGTGATGAATAATGAAAGTTAGTGTGTGGTTAGAGATGCAACCATGGGTTAAGTATGATAACTTAACCCATGTAGAGACTTAACCATGGTCAAGGATTGGGTTGGGTTAACAAATATCTACAAAAATATCTTTACAAAATATCTTTGCAAAAACAAAACAAAAAGCTTCTAGAAGATTCTAGAAAAATTAACCCAAATCAAACCTTAATCATGTTGCATTAATAACCCTAATATGTTACAATATTATATATCACATATACAATATTTATTGTAACAAAATAAAATAATACATTTAACATATATCGCATATAAATCAATGTATTACCCGAGTGAGAAAAAGAATCTTTTAGTGAGATTATATTAGTTAATGTAATTTAATATATCAAATATATAATTATAAATTAAATTATCGAATCAACACTTGATCCGATAATCCGGCTATTTCACAAATAACCGACTAATATAATCTGTATCAGTTCATCGAATCAACACTTGATCCGATGACCCGGCTATATCACATATACCCGGCCGATATCTCATATCGCGAGAATCTAATACGGTATCACATACACGTATTGTTCTCGGTCACGCACATATCATATATATGCTCCTACTTCGTTTTGCCTGAGCCAGGAAACCTCTGTGTAGGACTCTAAAGAATCGTCAATACGCCGGCAGTAGGTGATGATCATATCAAACACCCACAAGATGCAAGCGGTCAGCTAAACGTAACAGCCACCCAGGTATTGAGCGATCAGAAGATCAACAAGCAAGTCTTACATTCTCTTGCGAATGCAATCAGTAACACTCCCGTACAGTCCGGTCTCTTCGTCTGATATATCGCATATCTCGCCTAGGGGTGGTAAACGTCAGACCCCAGTAGCTTGATAAGTCATGTCGATATGAGGTATATAACAGTTCGAGAAACTACTGATAACACTTACCGGTAGATCTCAGCAACCCTGGCCAGGGATTTCCAGTTATAGCCAATCGAACACAGCGCAACATCAACTCCCTATACCGGGAGAGACGAATCCCCTCCTATCGCTTATTGCCTCCATGTGATTCGGGACTGTACCCAAAATCCACCTTTTTGCACGCCCTCTTGGACGTGGTATGATAGAAATCAAAGCACAGTGGGAATCACATAATACTCTATGACGATCTCGGGTCTACAGACTACTCTGTACCAGTGTCACCAGAGAACTGCCATCTGACGTGAGGTATAATACCATCTGGGAGTTCTCGGCGAGTCCGTCCAGTGTACCCAGTCTCCACTGAGCACTTGTATACCTTCTCTGATGTCAAAACACCAATGGATATGGGATCATCCATCGCCCATCATATGGGTCAAGAAGCGCATACGCTAGTCTACTCTGGAGTATCGATGCCCTGTCTCGGTACTCCTACGACTAGGAACTTTTGATGGATGTACTTGGCGACTACACGGTCCCCACTAGTATGATCCGCATCATAGTCCTGGTAGTCAAGTACTCTTCCTAAGGGCTTTATCAACATGTAACATAGAGTACATGTTAAGATAAAGAGCAACCAGATAGCGTACTATCATGTCGAGCAAGAAAGTCCTCCCTATATATGTCCAAGCATCCACTACAATATACATCGTATGTACAGTAATGGCCTCTAGGACATACATATAACTAACACTTCCCATACCATATCTCATATGGAGTGGTAGGCATTGATTTAATTGGAACCCAATTCAATAGATATGCAGCTTCTCAAGTGAATAACTCCCTAAAAAGGAAATAGGTAACTCAGTAGTACTCATCATAGAGCGCACCATATCTTATAGGGTGCTATTGCCCCACCCCGATACACCGTTGTGCTGTGGTGTATACGGAGGAGTAATGCTGAGAGAGAATCTCATTCTCCTTTTGAATAGTCTAGGAATTCCATGCTGAAGTATTGTCCTCCCTGATCATATCAAAGGACATAATACTTATATCCGTTTTGGTTCTCGACTTCTGACTTATATTCTTTGAATTTCTCAAAAACTTCAGACTTGCGTTTCAACAGGAATACATGTCCGAATCTTAAGAGATCATCAATGAACATAATGAAGTACAAAGAACCAGTCCTAGCATGTGTAGATAGGGGACCAGATGCATCATCATGTATCAATCCCAAGAGTTCACTAGCTCTTTCTCTGTTTCAAGTAAACGGAGCTATGGTCATTTTATCTTTGTAACATGACTGGCAAGTTTCACAGGATATAAATTCAAACTGATTTAAATATGCATCTTAATGTAACTTAGCTAGTCGGGTCGCATTGATATGACCTAGTCTACAATACCATTAGTAGGATTCATTCATTTCTGAATTCTTCCTCTTGTTCGTGTTCTGTACGTTAAGATCTTTAGTTTGATTTAGAACATATATGCTATCAGATAACGTGCCTGAACTGATCAACTTTTGATATAGGAAATGTTCAAAACATTATCCAACAATACAAAATTATATCCTTCTTTAGTAAATAAAGAGACTGATATAATATTGCATATCAGGTTCGGTATCTAATAACATTCGTTCAGAATCAATGTATTACCATTTGGTAATACAAGATGATAACTGCCAACACCTTGGCTGCAACAATTGCACCGTTCTCTATACTTAGAGATATATCACCCATTCCCAGTTCTCCACCTTTCTTTAGCCCACGTAACAGATTACATATGCGGGATCCTGATCCGGTATCAAATACCTAGGACGTAGAGGGTACTGAGAAACAGTTCTCTGTAATGAACGCACTCGAAGAAGATGCATCAACATGCACTTTCTTCGTTTGGGCGGCATGGGAATCCTGGTATTCCCCTATTTTTTGCTCGGTCTTATAACAATTATAAGTTGGAGCGGGACCAACGTTCCCTAGCTCAGTATAACAAGCGTGTTCGGTCAAAACATCCATATTATTATCTTGATTAAGGCGTGACGTGGTCGCTACCTGGAGAGAGAGAGAGAAGAAAACACTCTGCGTGCGCTCTTGCAAGATTAGATTGGTTATATATTTTATCTAATCAGGATGGCTCCCACTGTTTTTTCATCAAATCTTCCTTCAAACCTTAAAAGGAAAGACTAGCCGGGATTAATTATACCCTATAAGTTCGCCAATCTTTCAGCCAGGCCAGTGTCGGTACTTTGAGGGAGGTTCCCCGTGCTTTCGCACGGACCTAATTAAAATAAACCTTGTTTTCCCAGGGGCATAACCCCATTGACATCTTTCTAGACACCTACTTGATCAGCTAATTGTAAAGTGCAAAACTCTCCCAGGAGTAACAATTACTCGCAGTGGGTATCATGATCCAACTATCTCATAGAAGGTATGCAATCTCATTACAAATTTCAACTCTTGAAACTCCCGATAATGGTTTTTACCCCTAGTGGCTCATGACCTTAACTATGGTCAACAAATCACAAGCACTAGTCAAGTTCTACCCGTCGTTTCGTGATTAATTAGACCCACCCACATGACCCTTAACTATGGTCAACAAAGTCACATGATTGTCCTAACTAATCGCATCATATGCTGTGTAGGAAGACATCACTTAGCCACCATACACTGTGCCTTAACTATGGTCAACAAACACAACACGAATACTAAGTACTCTACTTCCTAAAATGACGGAGGGTTGCGGATGATTTTTAAGAAAACCTTTAATGCTTTGAACTTGATCTTGTTGTAGAATCAAATGATTTAAAATGGAGTGTTTTTGAGGCTTTTACTAGTTTCGCGAAAGAGGTCACTCCCAATGAAGGGATCTCGGCTCTTTCCTCGTCGAATGAGGTGCAGGATATTCACAATACCACTATGCAAAGCAAGAACTAGAAAAGCAATCAAAAGACAAAACCGAGGGTTGTAGCATCTGCTAGTTATTGCTAAAGCGGTCACTCCCGGTGAAGGGATCTCGGCTCTTTCCTCATCGAATAAGGTGCAGGATATTCTACCGGGAATACCGCTATGCAAAGTAATAACTAGAGCTACCTATTTTTGAAAATTCGATTCCACAACATCTTTAGGTTTATTTTCTTTCATTAATCTCATTAATGAATGCCCCATCATTTAAGTTACCTAAGCATTACAGATAAATACAACGTACGCTTATGCCATCCGCATTCGCCACGATGTCCCGTCATGCACCGTTAGGTTAGGTAACCAACGGCAGGGCGGGGCAGGGCTAGCGCGGGTGAAAAACATAAGCAACGTCTATAATATATAATATATATTATAATGTATCCATCTTAGAATATAAAGTGATCACATCACAAAATATCGCAGCAGAAAACGACATATGAAATATTGGATATACTAGGATTTTCGGGTTTTAATTTAAGCCTGTATAAAACACGGATTCAACGGTCATGATGAATAGCCAAACCCACATCTCTAGACCCCTACGAGAGTGGTAAGCAACCCTACCAATTCTAGAGTTAGGAGACCCGGACTAGACGCCTCGAGATGGTCTCCCACTGGACTCTAGAACCCGGTAACTTGTGCTCCCCTTCTTGGGTCTATCCTAATGCGGAAAAGTAAATAATATACATCAACGATGACATCTTCCTCAACCCGAAAGTGCTACAATAAAAGAATATTACATAAAAGTTTTTACATGAATGAAAATGAAAAACTCTCATCTCACATAAAACCCCCGGCTATTCAAACACGACGATCCAATATAATATATCAAAGCAACACATAACATCACATGTCATCAACGTAAGTAAATATGCGTATCCCAATTGTCGTTGACGTATGCAAACAAAACCGGCGATACACCACATGTTACACTTAAGGTCGCAGAAAAGAAAGTGAAAAACTACAACAATTGGAATCCGCAACCACCTTAGACATCATAAACCCAATGTATCACATACTTTGGATTTCATGCCCAACCTAATGAATTCCTTAGACTTCTCATTCCTAACAATTATAAATCCCGCATTTTAGTCTCGATATTGAAAACACTTTCCAATAATAAGTCGGGCAATTCAACAAGATTCCCAACATTCTGATCGAATGCTCGTCGGAAACTTTAGTAGACGGTCGCACCCCCGATGCCGTCGACGAAGTGCACTTAGGCGGAACACCGCGTCTGCGAGCACCCGGACGGATGCTTTTGGCAACGGAGTTCTCCTACAGTCACTTGGTCTGGGCTATGGGGCATGGATATCAAGTAAGGTTACCCGGTGAGTATCCATATACGCTACGTGATTGCGACGGACTTTTGATCACATCAAAATCCCATGGCAACCGATCAAATAAGACTAAGTTGCTAGATTTATAAAATTCAAATATTGTGGATTCTAAGTATTGTATCACAATCACAGATAGCTAAGCGATGTTAAGTATTTCGATCGAATCAACGATTTCCCAAAATTTCCCAGAAATCTCAACACTTGAGCAGTATTAAAAATACCGAGAAGCATGACCTAGTTTCTACGGACTAACCGTAGAAGGGTCGGCCCAAGTCTCACACATAGCGCCGCGGAACCGCCGCCAAACCCATGGTTTGGCCGCGGTTCCGCGGTCATGTTGTCGAGTTAGGGTGTCGTTCTTCTATAGGGTCCATATATTTACATGCATATTTTTCTGAATATTTTTATTGTGAAATATTCCAACTTTTTGAAAAATTTCTAGAGAATGGGCAAGATCGGGTTTTCAGAGTTCGTTCGAACTTCTAACTTCGCCTAGACAACTCCTAATGCTCTAGCAAGGCTCTGATACCACTGTAGGGTTCCATAGCACCCTTACTAGGATTTTTGGGGCATCAAGTATACAATTTTAAAAACCTAGAGAGCTATGCAACCCATGCAAAGGATCTAACTAGAGTTTTAGGAGCAAAACTAAATTGTAAACAACTTTACATAGAAAGTGAATGAGAAATACAACCTTTGTAGACTGGCCTTCACTTCTAAAGCTCCGTGTAGTAGTCCCTTCACTCCAAGTAGTGAACACCCGGACTCTAGTAAGGTTTCATATGAAGAAATGAACAACCTTACTCAATGTCTTCGAGGCCGAAGATGATCTACGTCGAGGAGATTCAAGCTCATGCTACCTCTTCACTGCTATGTAAATTAGTGAAGCAAACATCCTAAACTAAATGGCTAATAGTAGAGGATGATGAAGTAGGAAGTAGGCTCTCTTTAGATTTTATTTTCTCACAATATTTTCTCACTTAGAAAAAGCTAGCAAGCTTTTTCTCTCAAGAAGAAGATGATGAAGAATGAAGATGAGAGAGTGAACTCATGAGGTGAGAATAGCAACCATGGGTGAGAATAGCAACCAGGGATTTCAGTTATGGCCAATCGAGCATAGCGCAACATCAACCCTAAATACCGGGAGAGACGAATCCCCTCCTATCGCTCATTGCCTCCTTGTGACTCGGGACTGTAGCCAAAAACTACCTATTTGCATGACTCAGTAGAGCCATGGTAGGGTGGAAATCAAAGCACAATAGGAGACACAAGACTCTATGACGATCTCGGGTCGACAGACTAACCTGTAAGAACTGCTATCTGACGTGAGGTATAATACCATCTAGTAGTTTTCGGCGAGTCCGTTCAGTGTACCCAGTCTCCACTGAGCACCCATATATGATCTATGATGTCAAACACCAATGGATATGGGATCATCCATCGCCCATCACATGGGTCGAGAAAATATACGCTAGTCTACTCTGGAATATCGATGCCCCGTCTCGATACTCCCACGACTAGGAACATTGAAGGATGAACTCATGGACTACACAGGTCCCACTAGTATGATCTGAATCATAATCCTAGTAGTCAAGTACACATCCTAAGGGCTTTATCAACATGTAACACGGTAAGTGTACATGTTAAGATAAAGAGCAACCGGATAGCATACTATCATGTCGAGCAAGAAAGGCCTCCCTATATATGTCCCAGCATCCACTATAATATACATCTCATGTACAATAATGGCCTCTAGGGCATACATACAACTAACAGGAAGAGACCATCTCTTAAGAGAGTTAAGATTTGGGGTTGTCCGCCTTTTGTCAAAAAGCAGAATCCGGACAAACTCGAGACACGATCAGTCAAGTGTGTATTTGTGGGATATCCAAAAGATTCATATGGATATCTTTTCTACCACAAGGAGGAACAAAGGGTGTTTGTTTCTCGAAATGCCACGTTTTTGGAAAATTAGATTTTTCCAAATGATGCTGATGGTAATGTGGTAGATCTAGAAGAGGTTCTAGAGACACAAGTTACAAATGACGACTTGGTTGAACCTGAAGTTGCAACAGAACCTAATGAACCTCAGCCACTCCGTAGATCTGGTAGAACTTCTCGCCTACCGGAGAGGTACTACGGTTTCCTCGTTGATGGTGATGGAGAAGATTGCATCATGGATGATGATGACCCTACCAGTTTTCAGCAAGCTATCACGAGTGGTGACTCTGTGAAGTGGCTGGATGCCATGAGATCTGAAATAGAGTCTATGTACACCAACAAAGTATGGACTTTAGATGTTGTACCCTCTGGGGTAAAACCCGTAGGGTGAAAATGGATCTTTAAGAGAAAAATCGGTGCAGATGGGCTGGTAGAGACTTATAAGGCGTGGCGAAATGATTTCGGAAAAGACCAGGACTGGACTATGACGAAACCTTTTCTCCTGTAGCCATGCTTAAATCCATTTGGATCCTACTTGCTATTGCTGCTCACTACGACTATGAAATCTGGAAGATGGGCGTTAAAACTGCTTTTCTAAATGGCGATTTAGAAGAGCGCGTTTATATGGATCAGCCAGAGGGCTTCATCGATAGTGGGAGCAGCAGGAAAGCATGTAGGTTGCTTAAATCCATTTATGGATTAAAGCAGGCATCATGGAGTTGGAACATCTGTTTTGATGATGTTATCAAGAGTTTGATTTCGTCAAAAATCTAGATGAACCTTGTGTTTATAAGAAGATTGTAGAAAGTACTGTCACATTCATCGTATTGTACGTGGATGACATTCTTCTGATAGGAAACGACGTTCCTATGCTACAATCGGTCAGACTATTCTTATCACAGAGGATCTTCATGAAGGACCTGGGTGATGCCTCGTACATATTGGGCATGAAGATCTATAGGGATAGATCTAAAAGGTTATTGGGATTGTCCCATACCAGGTACATTAACACCATCCTAAAGAGGTTTAGTATGGAAGACTCCAAGCGGGGTTCCTTACCCGCTAGTCATGGAGTCACTCTCTCCAAGGACTTTTGCCCAAAGACTGAAGAACAGAGAGCTCGCATGAGCATTATACCCTACGCATCTGCTGTAGGTTCTATAATGTATGCGATGTTATGTACGCGTCCTAATGCAGCTTATGTTGGATATATGTATGCCCTAGAGCCCATTATATGATAGTGGATGTATTTATACATGTATGTATATATATATGTATATATATATGTGTGTGTGTGTGTGTGTGTGTGTGTATACAGAGAACATTTATGCTATCTGGTTCTTCTTTATATGACATGTTGACTTGATCATGCTTTTATTCATTTACACATGTTGATAAAGCCCTGAGGATATTTGCATGACTACTGTGATTATGATGGAGATCATATTAGTGGGACGTCTGTAGTTTATAAGCATATCCTGAAATGTCCCTAGTCGTAGGTGTATCGAGACGGGGCATTGATATACCAGAGTAGACTAGCGTATATGATACTAGGCCCATATGATGGGCGATGGATATTCCCACATCCATTGATGTTTGACATCGAGATCATATGCGGGTGCTCAGTGGAGACTGGGTACACTGGACGGACTCGCCGAGAACTCCTATATGGTATTATATCTATCGTCGGACAGCAGTTCTCAGGTGACACTGGTACAGGTTAGTCTGTAGACCCGAGATCGTCATAGAGTCTTGTGTGTTCTCCCACTGTACTTTGATTACCACCCTTCCACGGCTCTACTGAGTCGTGCAAACAGGTGGCTTTTGGGTACAGTCCTGAGACACATGGAGACGATGAGCGATAGGAGGGGTTTCATCTCTCCCGGTATTGGGGGTTGATGTTGTGCAGTGCTCGATTGGCTATATCAGTAAGTCTCTGTCCAGGGCTGTTGAGATTTACTGATAAGTGTTATCAGTAGTTTCTCGATCTATTTAGACCATTCATCGGCACGACTTGTTGAGTTATTGGGGTCGACGTTACCATCCCTAGACTTGATATGCAGCATATCTGACGAAGAGACCGGACTGTACGGTAGTGTTGCCGGTTGGCTCGACGGGAGTTTTGACAGGCTCGCTTGTTTTCTTCTGACCGTTCAATACCCGGGTGGCCGTTATGTTTAGCTGACCTGTTATGGCTTGGGGGTGTTTGATATGATCATCACCCACTGCCGGCGTATTAACGAGTCTTAGAGTCCCATAATTGAGTTACCTAGCCCAGGCGAAACGATGTGCATATGAGATATGCGCGGGGACTCGATTAAATGCACGTATGTGATACCGTATATTAATCGGGCGGTTTGCTGTTGGTCGGGTCGTATGAGATATGACTGGTTTGTTAAATCAAGTGTTGATTTAACATTGACGATTAGCCTTTTCACTTTAGACCCTTTTGTCTTTTTGTTGTATGCATGCATGTATGCACATGTTTACATTGATGCACATATAGATGCGCATGCACACATACATGCATACACATGTGTGTCATGGTTGTTGATACACTAGATGGTGGCAATATAAGACTCACATATTAGTAAATATATTTGTATTTATTTTTGAGATTAATGGAAATGGATAATTATTCATGGTTGATTATTTTATTCCTTCACTAAACCTTATGTTAACCATGAGTTATCTTTCCATGGCCATTAGAGCTCCAAAATAAATATCTAGATATTTATTAACTTGAGTTAAGAATGATAGTGGAAATTATATATAATTTCTATTCTCATTTTTATCATTATCTTTTCATTATCTTGAGCTCTCATTTGCCATCATCTTCTTCCTCCTCTCTCTTGCTCTCTAGCTTTCATTAGTGAGTAAGATAGTGATCAAGTTAGGGTTTTGAAGTGAGAAAACAAACCACATCATCATTCTATACTACTCTTGCCCATTTGTTTAGAGTGTTAGCTTCAACTTCATCTCTTGATCAAGTGGAGCTTTGAGCTTGGACAAAGAGGACTCCGGGTGGATCATCGTGGACTTGGAGGATATCAAGCAAGCCTCTTCCAACTTCCAAGTAGCCAAGGAGTCAAGAAAAGGGAGCTACAAAGGTTGTATTCTCTTTACCTAGTACTAAACTACCTGTGGAATGTTTTAGATTTTGTGTTACTGTAGTTTTTCTAGTTTGATCCCTAGGTTAGTTTCTTTAGCACTCTCTAATTTTTAAATATGGCATGTGTGATGCTAACAAACCCTAGTAGTGGTGCCGAGGAAACCCTTCAAGGTATCAGAGCCTAACTAGAAACCTAGACGATGTTACGATAATACGAAACCGAAAAACTCCGCAAAAATACGGTTTTAGAAACCCTAGAAAATACACTCTGGAATTTTTTAAAACGTGGTTTAAATATTATTTTAATAACTGCAGAGTGATGTATATGATACAACTAGAACATATGTGAAATACGGGGGGGGTCGGATTTTGGCCGAGCACTAGGCCTAGAATTCCGGCGACGCCGGCCTTATGTGCTCCCCTCCTCCTCGTATTGCACCAGTGCTCTATTACTCATGATCTGGGGTTTCTGGTATTGTTTGGGTAGTCCAGAATTGCATGTGATGTTAGTTTGGTAATGGACTCTTTGCGGAGTATTTCGTATTCGTATTTTTTAGCATTATATTGGTAACCTTGACGACGTTAAACTGTTCGAACGAATATAAAACACTGGTATTTTCCAGGTTGAACGTACTCAATGTATAATGCAGGTATTCCTATGGACCCTCTAAAAAAAGGAAACCCTAACTCGATATGTGTTGATGATAGTGCCCTCAGAGTCAATTATTGGATCACATGCACGTGATAGCAATGATTGAGGGAGGACTTATCCCGGTAGGACAGTCTTACTCAAGATAATAGTATGCTATCTGGTTTATCTTTATCATCGTGTACTACTTTAGGTGACCTGACAGGTCTCTATTACACGTTGATAGAGCCCCTAGGATTCTTGCTTGACTGCCAGCAGTATGAGGGCGATCATATACGTGGGAGCTGGTAGTCTATAAGCACATCCTTAAAAGGTCCCTAGTCGTGGGAGTTTCGAGACAGGGCATCGATACTCCAGAGTAGACTGGTGTTTACAGTCGAGACCCCGACGAGGGGCGGTGGCCGGTCTCACAAGCCACTGGTGTCAGTTGGTTCACCTAAGATGTATACAGGTGCTCATTGGGTTATGAGTACACCGGACAGGACTCGCCGGGAACATGCTAGTTGGTCTTATACCTGACGTCAGATAGCAGTTCCCTGGTGGCATGTGTACAGGTTAGTTCATCGACCTGAGGATCGTCATTTGTCTCGTGTGAGTTCCCACTGTACTTTGATTACTACCCTACCACGCTCAAAGGAGACGTGCAAACAGGTTTTAGTTGGGTACAGTCCCGAGCCACATGGAGGCAGTGAGCGGATCATCAGGGGTTCGTCTCTCCCGGTATTGGGGGTGAGGTCGCGCTGTGTCTAGGAGAGCCATTACACGAAGCCCTCGGCCGAGGCAGGAGATTTACTGGTAGGTATTCCAGTAGTATCTCAGGGTGTTCTGGGCTACACTCCGACACGACTTGTACCGCTTTTAGGGGTCTGACTTTTACCAACCCCCTAGGCCCGCCATGCGATGCTCATAGACGAACAGACCGTACTGTACGGATATTGTCACTGACAGGCTCAGTAGGGTGTCAGGATGAGTTCGCTCATTGACATCCCTTTTGGTCAATAGCTGGTAACCCGTCACGTATGGCTAATACCTCTGACGTGCTAGTGGTTAAATCCAGCCATAGTATTGACGAGTCTTTAGAGTCCCCCACAGACAGTTGCTCAAGTTTCGGGCGAAACGCTGTAGAGGCCGTATGGAGATATGGCAGGGTTCGATCAGATACGTGCGACATTGCACGGATTAGGATCGGACGGTTAATACTAGCAGGCTTTGGTTTTAAGCCGGATCCTAGTATTGTACAGTGTAGATTTTGTCTCATTGCATTTGTATTCGGTCGGAATACAAATGCGGGTATGTATATACAGTAGAGGGGTTTTCCTGTAATTTATTACGGGATCAGTTTTTGGAGTTGCCAGTTTGTTTTCCGTTTCGGCCATATTTTTTGTATCTTTCATTGGCTGAAGATTGGTGGAGGAGGGCTTATTTGCATTTGTGCAAATAAGCATTGTGGAGGGTGGTCTTTGCATATTGTTGTGTCATGATAGTTCCACCATCACATTGACTTCTTGACTTCATCATGGCTTGACCTTTGTAGTTATGATTGGTTGATGGAGTGTGGGTTTTTATTGGTGATCATTTCTTTTCTCATGATACACCTTTTCTCTCTCTTTGATTATTGGCTCACATGGTTCACACCCTCTCTCATTCCCTCATATTTGCATGGCCGGCCAAGAAAGAGAGGGGCTGTCCAAAAATTCTAGGGGGATTTTGTTCTCTTTTGGCTTTGCAAAATTCCCTTGACTCCATCTCCAAAAGCTTAGTTCATTTCCTCCACCATATGGCAACTTCCACTACCCCAAAATGAGACATGAGTTCTATACTATTCTACAGCAACTCTTGGGCACGTCGACTCGCCAACTTCATGCCCGAGTTGCCTCGGTCCAGAGGTGGGAGCCCGTAAAAGAAGCTGGCGACGTGGTGCCCTTCCGGCGAGGAGATGAAGTGCGGAGATTCCGCGGGGAGATCGGGAAGACGACGAGAAGACCGAAGGACACAGATCGCTCGGTATATCTCTCTACCCCTTTCTCTTGTTAGCTAGGACTAGATTGATGGCCCGATCCGGAATTTTTGTGCGCGGTGGTGCCGGTTTACAAGTACGTAAAAAGTTTCATTTCCGCATTACGGCGTCGGATTGACGGCCGGGGCGCCGCCGTGCACTTACACTGGTATCAGAGCCAAGCCATTAACCTAGTCTAGCTTTGTCTAATGTGTTTACATTTCCGATCGAACAAAATTCCAAAAACCGCGTTTTCGTGTGCATCAGTTTCTGTCGAATTTTTTTTGGCTCCAAAATTTTTTCAGGTTGTTGCAGAATGATGTGCAGGGAATTCTAAGACTTCTGTAGAAATTTGATCACGTGAACACACTATACGACCGCGGAACTATGACCAAACCCATTCTTGGGCCGCGGTTCCGCCACAGTCTTTACTGTTCAGTGTATCAAATTTCTACAGAGTGTCTCTGTGTTGAAAATAGGGGTTTTGGAACATTCTTTTTGGGCCCAGATTTTCTGTGAGTGCTACAGTAGTGCTTGGGGACCACTTCGATAAATTTGATCGATCAAGAATTTTAAACACACTAGTTCACAGTATTTACATTATATCTGCGACCGTGAATGTCACTCGATCGGTAAATCCTGTCTAACTGCTATAGCCCGGTTAGACGGATTTGCGAACGTGACATTCACGTTGATGTTCTGTGTTGTGCTGTGATGTTGCGGATTGGTCGTTGGGGATAGCCTGGGTGCAATGCTAGTACAATTTTGGTTGTATTATGTACATTTGATATTGCGGGGCGAGCGTCCGACATGTGGACTGCCGTCACTGCCTGATTGTATATTATTCTTTTGGGGCACGACCAAGTTGAGGTCGATGTACCCGTTGTATGTATATTTTACTTTCTGTACTAGGATTACCCCAAGGTGGGGTGCACGGATAGCCGGGTTCTAGAGGGCAACGGGCCCGCATCTCATGGCATTGAGACGGAGGGGGCTTCACTCTAGAATTGGCGGGCTATTCGCCGCACTCGTAGGGGGTACAGGTTGACCCAGGAGGGGTGCCCAAGTTTCCGAATTCCGTGAAGTGCCGGGTGGTCCATTCACGTTGCTGAAGGGGGCTGCCTCGCTTCAGGTTTTGGCGGGTAACTTGCCGCGCCCGTAGGGGTCTAGGATCTCATTGCACAGGCTATCCACACGACCAGGGGAACGTCGGGTTTCAGTAGCGGCTCTGTGAAACCCGGGGATCCCAGATATCTGTATTGTTCTGTGATACTGTACATTTCTGTGATGTTGCATTTTATCACGTCTTGAGTGAAATATTATATATTGATATATATACTGGTAGATGTTGTATATGTTTTGCATCCGCGCTAGTCCAGTCCCCGCTCTGTCGTTAGTTAAGTAACCTAACGGGTAATGACGGGACCCAGTGGCGAATGCGGATGGCATATACGTACATCATTATTTTCGTTCTTTATTGGTGTGATCAATTGATGGGACTGCGTTGATTCGGATCAATGCAAGCTAAACAAACCTAATCTGATGTTGTTGAAACACTTTTGAAAAAGTTGTTATTGCAAGGACGTTCACTTTTGTTTTGCACAGTGGTATTCAGTTGGAATATCCTGCACCTCAGTCGACGAGGCAAGGGCCGAGATCCCTTCACCGGGAGTGACCCCTTGGACAAAAAGTTTGCGTCAGGGCAATGCACTATAGCCGATTACTTATGCTTTGAATCGTGGTATTCAGTTGGAATATCCTGCACCTCATTCTACGGGGAAAGAGCCGAGATCCCTTCACCGGGAGTGACCTCTTTAGCAAAGGTTTCCGTCACTATATTTTTATAAAGCTATCCGGTTCCTTCAACGATATCAAGTTCATTACGTTAAAGGTTTCTGCCAGAACCATTCGTAGCCCTCCGTCGTTTCACATGGACAGTCAATCAGTATTCAAGCTATGTTTGTTGGCCAAAGTGAAGGCATAGTGATTGGTAGCTATTGGGTATTCATGTGCAGCATAGATAGATGCGTTGGTTTGGGGCAGTCGTATAGCCTTGTTGGCCAAAGTCAAGGGCTTGTGCTGGTGGGCTCAAATTAACCTGGAGAATGACGGGTAGAACTTGACATGTGACTTATGATATGTTGGCCAAAGTCAAGGTCATAAGAGCATGGGGCAGAAATCACATCGGGAGTTTCTAAAGAAACTGAAACTTGCCAGATATGCGCATACCTTCTGGAGTGTGATGACGTGAGCGGATTCTGTCACGTTATCATGCAATGATAGTTGGATCCCGATTCCCACTGATGAGTTGGTTTACTCCTCGGGTGATCCCGACTAATTCTTCTTTTAGGTTTGGAGGAGAATTTGACGGTACAGTGGGAGGTTTCCAGATTAGATAAATTGGTAACCATTCTGATCTAGGTTAGAGTGCACGCTGAGTGTTTCTTTTCTCTCTCTCTTTGGCAGCGACCATTGACCCGACCCTAATATTATGACTCAGAGACCAAAATTAACCGAACCTTCTTAACACTGGCTTTTGGATTATCAGAGTTGCAGACCTCATGCCACTCCTACTTTTACCCTTTTCTCCAGGACACCCCGTATTACTATGAATGTCCACTTCCATTGGACAAAACCATCGTATGGTTATATACGAATTCGAAGGAATTTATTCGAGGATGGTTTCCGGTTCTGGAGAAAACGAATAGGATCATTCAGTTGTCTTTTCCTTTTACCTTCTCTCAGGTTGTGAGTACTCCTTGGTTTAGGAGATAGTACACCTATTACGCAAATTGGATAGTCTTCTTCCAAACCTTAGGCTGGTGCCGAACGGTGGGGAATGAAGAAAACCAATTAGCATAACGATGGTGTACAGAAGGTATTAAGTAAAGACATATCAAGGGATTAGTAAGAGGGCAAAGTAAATTGCGACTGCTATTCACGACCAAACCAAGTATTTCTTCGCCAATCCTAAATCACCTTTGTATTTCTCCAGGACACTCCGTATCACTACGAAGATCCACATTTTATTGGATACTCCATCGTATGGTTATATACGAACTCGAAAGGAACTTGTTCCAGTTCGGGGATGGATTCTGGTTCAGGAGAAATAGGAATAAGGTTTATTCGGTTGTCTTTTATCCTCACCTTCTCTCGCATTGCGAGTGCTCCTAGGATTAGGACAGTACACCCATTATGCTTATTGGATAGTCTTCTTCCAAACCATAGGCTGGTGCCGAACGGTAGGGAAGGAAGATAACCATTTGGCCTAAAGGGGTGTACAGAAGGTAATGACTAAAGACATATAAAGGGATTTGGAAAGATGGCAAAGAATTATACGGTTACAGTTGTGAATCTGGATAATGAAAGAGGCATTACTAGGAATACCGGGATACCCCATCGAAACATTTCAATGTTTCAGTTTCACTGTGTACTGTTAAAGGAAAACTGATTTCCCGATTAGATCTTGCTCCAGGGTATGTATTTACCAGGTATGATTCTCACATCTGTATGGTTTTACAGATGATGAGTGGGAGTAAGTTATTGGGAATTAGATAATCATCCTCATTATATCAGAATTCGTTGTAATTGGTGATATTTAAGGAAGTCACCTGGGCGATTTGCCGGACGGCAAATATTTGGTTTTGAATATCCGTTGTTATGCACCAATTTCAAATTGATATATCTGTACGTCTATTTTCATAGAGTGAGATATACCTTTTTGAAATTATGTCTATGACATTTACCTATATCAGTGGATGGTTAGGTAAGGAGTATTAAACAGCGATGTAATTCTTCTTTACCATAAGTACAGTTTTCAACCTACGACACACAGGGATTGAGTTATCAGACTCAAGGGACTTATACAGAGTATTGTATGTTGTCCAGCGTCCATGAGGACAGAGGGGTTGGTTCTCGTAATATACTCGGTTTACTTATGACTTCTCTAGTTTTTAGACAGGTGTTTCGTAGAAACACAGGGTCCAAGTTTTGAGAAGTTATAGGTATTTGAATAAAGTAGAGAACCAGGTGTTGCAAGTATCGGGATTCTTCAAAGTGATCGAAGATGTAGATACTTGTGTGTGGTATTCAGTTGATAGTAATGATTAAGAGAACTTGCCTCTCTTTTAGGTTACTCATAATTGGAAGCATTCCTAAGTTGAGTAACGCTGATCGGCCTCTTTCTATTTAGTTGACATGCACTGGAGACAGTTGCATGATTTGAATCTGGTTCAATTAAATCAGTGCCTCTAGTTCTATATTGGATATAGAACAGTTCATATCTTAACGATGTTAAGGTACGGGGAGTTGTCCGGCTTATGCTTAAAACCAGACTCTGGATAACTCGAGGCACGTTTCTGTAATGGCTGTTTGTGGGTTGACCCAGGCTATGACGAGGGTTGACATTCTACCATCTGGAAGATCAATAAAGATATTGTTCTAGACTCGCCACAGTTTTAATAAAAATGGATTTTTTCAGAAAACAGTAGTGGGAGTATGGTAGAACTGGAAGTGATTCCAGAACCGCAAACGATTACTGAAGATTTGATAAGAACCTAAAGATTCAATCTGGTTTGACATTCCATTGGCCACTCCGCAGATAAGATGGGTAACCTCAGGCACCCGAGAGGTACTCCGGTAACCTCAAGGACGGTGACAGGGAGGTTCTTGTTTACCCAGACTTGCCATTGCTGTTGTTCCAGACTGTGAGACCCGGCAGGAGGATGAGTATATCGTCATTCTAAACTAGCTTTAGAAGTGTACGTGTATATGACTCTGCCAGAGGGTTGTCGTAGTTAGTGGGAGCAGCGGAAGCATTGGTGGACAAGTGGCTTATGTCTATTTATAGACTAAAGCAGATATAGCGGAGATATATCATCTATTTCTGATGTGACAGTCATAGGTTTGACTTCATCAGAATAGGGGATGGATCTGTTAAGAAGGTAGTAGGGTGTGATGTCCTGGTATTTGGATGACATACACAGAGTAGGAAGTGATATTCCTATACTACGATCGGTTATACTTTGGTCGTCACACAGTGGTTTCTCCACATAGGACTTGGACATTAAATCAGACATTCTGGTTACTGGATCTATGGTTTTAGATCTAGATTTGGGTAGTTTCCAAATCAGGGTACTTAGACAGCATTCTAGAGGTACTTTAGAATGGACGACTCCTGGCATGGTGGTGTACCTGCAGGTGATGGAGTCACCCTCTCTAAAGGTGTCTTACAGACTAAAGGGGAGAGGGATGTGCATGATTGGCAGATCACTTGCTTAGGCAATTGAGTCAATCATGAGATGTCAAGTACCACACCAGATGTTGTTTTTGCACTAGATGCAGTAAGTTGACATTGATCCAATCCTGGAGAAACAGTCGGAAGCAGTTTTAGAACATAAGTGGATGTTCTAGGGATATGATAACGACAGCCTCTTTCAGGAGACAGTTATCATTCCAGGCTTCCAAGGTGACCTGGACGACAGGGAGGTTGTCAGAGTTATAGGTTTCCTTCTGATGACGGGCAGTATTTTGGACAGGTGGTCCAAGGCGATACTGAGGGAGGCATGGCGCAGGATACTGATTAAGTTCAGTTGACGATACAGTCTAAGAAGTTTGGATTTGGAGTTCATTTATGAGCTGGGTCCCATTAGACATCCAGACACATTCTAAGACAGGTATTGCTCATTTCGGGAGATGGCTTTCTCCGCGAACTTGAGATATAGAGAGACATAGAAAGAAACATCAAAGCGGATCCACTCGCTGAGGCAATTCCTTGAACGCAATAGTTTCGCAAACGAGCTTTGTGAGACTGACTAATAGAGGAGTTGGGTGTTCGGTATCACACGGGCTGTGAGTATGCGACATCGCAATAATTAGCCTTGAGTGCTAGTGGGAGATTGTTGGAGATAGTGCCCTCAGAGTCAATTATTGGATCATAGGCATGTGATTGCAATGATTGAGGGAGGACTTATCTCGGTAGGACAGTCTTAATCAAGATGATAGTATGCTATCTGGTTTATCTTTATCATCGTGTACTGCTTTAGGTGACCTGACAGGTCGCTATTACACGTTGATAGAGCCCCTAGGATTCTTGTTTGACTGCCAGCAGTATGAGGGCGATCATATACGTGGGAGCTGGTAGTCTATAAGCACATCCTTAAAAGGTCCCTAGTCGTGGGAGTTTCGAGACAGGGCATCGATACTCCAGAGTAGACTGGTGTTTACAGTCGAGACCCCGACGAGGGGCGGTGGCCGGTCTCACAAGCCACTGGTGTCAGTTGGTTCACCTAAGATGTATACAGGTGCTCATTGGGTTATGAGTACACCGGACAGGACTCCCCGGGAACATGCTAGTTGGTCTTATACCTGATGTCAGATAGCAGTTCCCTGGTGACATGTGTACAGGTTAGTTCATCGACCTGAGGATCGTCATTTGTCTCGTGTGAGTTCCCACTGTACTTTGATTACTACCCTACCACGCTCAAAGGAGACGTGCAAACAGGTTTTAGTTGGGTACAGTCCCGAGCCACATGGAGGCAGTGAGCGGATCTTCAGGGGTTCGTCTCTCCCGGTATTGGGGGTGAGGTCGCGCTGTGTCTAGGAGAGCCATTACACGAAGCCCTCGGCCGAGGCAGGAGATTTACTGGTAGGTATTCCAGTAGTATCTCAGGGTGTTCTGGGCTATACTCCGACACGACTTGTACCGCTTTTGGGGGTCTGACTTTTACCAACCCCCTAGGCCCGCCATGCGATGCTCATAGACGAACGGACCGGACTGTACGGATATTGTCACTGACAGGCTCAGTAGGGTGTCAGGATGAGTTCGCTCATCGACGTCCCTTTTGGTCAATAGCTCGTAGCCCGTCACGTATGGCTAATACCTCTGACGTGCTAGTGGTTAAATCTACAGCCATAGTATTAACGAGTCTTTAGAGTCCCCCACAGACAGTTGCTCAATTTTCGGGCGAAACGCTGTAGAGGCCGTATGGAGATATGGCAGGGTTCGATCAGATACGTGCGGCATTGCACGGATCAGGATCGGACGGTTAATACTAGCAGGCTTTGGTTTTAAGCCGGATCCTAGTATTGTACAGTGTAGATTTTGTCTCATTGCATTTGTATTCGGTCGGAATACAAATGCGGGTATGTATATACAGTAGAGGGGTTTTCCTGTAATTTATTACGGGATCAGTTTTTGGAGTTGCCAGTTTGTTTTCCGTTTCGGCCATATTTCTTTGTATCTTTCATTGGCTGAAAATTGGTGGAGGAGAGCTTATTTGCATTTGTGCAAATAAGTATTGTGGAGGGTGGTCTTTGCATATTGTTGTGTCATGATAGTTCCACCATCACATTGACTTCTTGACTTCATCATAGCTTGACCTTTGTAGTTATGATTGGTTGATGGAGTGTGGGTTTTTATTGGTGATCATTTCTTTTCTCATGATACACCTTTTCTCTCTCTTTGATTATTGGCTCACATGATTCACACCCTCTCTCATTCCCTCATATTTGCATGGCCGGCCAAGAAAGAGAGGGGCTGTCTAAAAATTCTAGGGGGATTTTGTTCTCTTTTGGCTTTGCAAAATTCCCTTGACTCCATCTCCAAAAGATTAGTTCATTTCCTCCACCATATGGCAACTTCCACTACCCCAAAATGAGACATGAGTTCTACGCTATTCTACAGCAACTCTTGGGCACGTTGACTCGCCAACTTCGTGCCTGAGTTGCCTCGGTCCAGAGGTGGGAGCCCGTGAAAGAAGCCGGCGACGTGGTGCCCTTCCGGCGAGGAGATTCCGCGGGGAGATCGGGAAGACGACGAGAAGACCGAAGGACACGGATCGCTCGGTATATCTCTCTACCCCTTTCTCTTGTTAGCTAAGACTAGATTAATGGCCCGATCCAGGATTTTTGTGCGCGGTGGTGCCGGTTTACAAGTACGTAAAAAGTTTCGTTTCCGCATTCCGGCGTCGGATTGACGGCCGCGGCGCCGCCGTGCACTTACAGATATGTTACCACGAGACCGCGGCTAAACCTTAGGGTTTGCCGTAGTTAGTGGCTTGGGTTTTCCCTTCTACTGCTGGTCCATATAGTACTGTGGCATAGGTTTTGGGTATTATTTAACGGTGCTCAAGTGTTGAGCTTGCTGGGAAATATGGGTGTTTGTTAATTCGATTGAAGGGTTTAATATCGCCTAGTAGTATGTGATACTTATTTATGTGACCGTAAGTGTAGTATGTGTATCGCCGGTTTCGTTGCTATATGTCAATGGCAATTGGGGTACGCATACTTGCTTAAGTTGATGACATGTGATGTTATGTGTTGCTGTGTTATGATGTATAGGATCGTCGTGATCGAATGGCCGGGGTTTTTTTTATGTAAGATGGGAGTTTTTCTTTTCATTCATGTAAAATTCATTTGTATGTAATATTTTTTTATTGGGGCACTTCCGGGTTGAGGATGATGTCACCATTGTTGTATATTATTTACTTTTCCGCATTAGGATAGACCCAAGGTGGGGAGTACAAGTGACCGGGTTCTATATTCCAGTGGGAGACCATCTCGAGGAGTCGAGACCGGGTCTCCTAACTCTAGAATTGGTAGGGTCGCTTGCCGCTCTCGTAGGGGTCTAGGATGTGGGATTGGCTATTCATCACGACCGTGGAATCCGTATTTTCTATTGATGGCTAAATACAAAATATGGACATCCTAGTATATCCTATATGATCATATATGTGTTTTTGCTGCCTATATTTTATGATGTGATCACTTAATATATCTGAGACGAATGCTATATTATATATGAGATATATAGTAGACGTTGCTTATGTTTTGCACCCGCACTAGTCCTGTCCCGGTATGCCGTTAGTTAAGTAACCTAACAGTGCATAACGGAATATTGTGGCGAATGCGGATGGCATAAGCGTACGTTGTATTTTCGTTTCTTTTCTGTGATTGGCTTAAGGAGTTAAATGATAGGACTACATTAATATGATTAATGTAAGGAAAAATAAACCTAAAAGATGTTGTAGAATCAAATTTGAAACCCACTCGGCTTTTTATGAAAAAGCTACATTTTAAAATTGCGGAGGTTTAGCCACTCGTTTTGAAAAACCATTTGATTCTACAACGATATCAAGTTCAAAGCGTTAAAGGTTTTCTTAAAAACCATCCGTAGCCCTCCGTCATTTTAGGAAGTAGAGTACTTAGTATTCGTGCTACGTTTGTTGACCTTAGCTAAGGCGTAGTGTATGGTAGCTAAGTGACGTCTTCCTATACAACATATGATGTGATTAATTAGGACAGGCATATGACTTTGTTGACCTTAGCCAAGGGTCATGTGAATGGGTCTGATTAATCAAGAAATGACGGGTTGAACTTGACTACTGCTTGTGATTAGTTGACCATAGCCAAGGTCATGAGTGCTAGGGATAAAAACCACATCGGGAGTTTCAAGAGTTGAAATTTGCAATGAGATTGCATACCTTCCATATGATGGTTGGATCCCGATCCCACTGTGAGCAAGAGTTGCACCCAGGAGAGTTTTGCACTTTACAATTAGCTAACCCATTAGGTTTCTAGAAAGGTGTTAACGAGGCTACGCCTCTGGGAAGACGAGGTTTATATTAATTAGGTCCGTGCGAAAGAACGGGGAACCTCCCTCAAGTACCGACACTGGCCTGGCTATGCGGTTAGCGAAGTTGTAGACTGTAATTAATCCTGGCTAGTTTTCCTTTTAAGGTTTGAAGGGAAATTTGATAAGTAGGAGACATCGATTAGATAAGATAATAACCAATCTGATCTTTGCAAGAGCTTTCGCTGAGTGTATTCTTTTCTCTCTCTTAATGGCAGATACCAATGACAGGACTCAAGCTTCTACTAGATAAAAATAAACTGAATGGGACCAATTATAAAGACTGGCTGAGGAACATTAATATTGCCTTGACTTATGATAAGGTATCATATGTCCTCACGGCTCCAGCCCCGCCCGTCTCAGGTCCTAAATCTTCAGTTGCGGATAACGAAATCCGCAAGACATGGGACGCTGACTGTGCCACGGCCAAATGCCTCGCGCTTGCATCGATGGATAACACACATCAAAAGCAGCACGAGAATATGGATGTCCAATCCATATTTCTCCACACAAAGGAGTTGTATGGGGAGCAATCACGTGTCTTACGATACAAAGCGTCACGAAAGCTGTTTCAGACGTGGATGGCTCCTGGCACACCTGTAGGTGACCATGTTCTGAAGATGATAGCTCTTATAGAAGAGCTTGAGGACCTTGGATGGAAAATGGATAATGAACAATATACTGATATTATTCTGCAGTCTCCCCCAGCTTTTGCTCAATTTGTAGTCAACTTCAACATGCACAACATGGAGAAGTCACTACCTGAGCTCCTTAATATGTTGAGGAGCGCAGAGAGCACGCTCAAGTCAGTGAAGACTCCCGTTTTGAGTGTTGGGCCATATTCCTCCTCTCGTCCGAAGGCCAAGGCCAAGGGAAAGATGAAGAAAAAACCCACCAAACCTAAAAGTGGAGTCAAAAAGGCTAAGGGGAAAGACAAGTCCACGGCTGGAGAATCGGGGAAAGGGGAATGCTATCACTGCCACAAAGTGGGACACTGGAAGCGCAATTGGACCGAGTACTTGGATCTCAAGAAAAAGAAGCATGGGGATGCTTCCGCTTCAGGTGTGTTTGTGACAGAAAACTGTTTTTCAATTAACTCTGCTTCCTGGGTATTAGATACCGGTTCAGGTTCTCACATTTGCAATTCTATATAGGGGTTGAGAAATAGCAAGGTTTTGAAGACAGGTGACTATACTCTCCGGGTTGGAAATGGTTCCAATGTACATACAGTTGCAGTGAGAGAGTATCACTTGGGGTTTCCGTCTGGATGTATATTGGTTTTGAACCCATGTTATTATGTACCTAGTATGCTTTGTAATATAATATCCATTTCTTTGTTAGACAATGAAGGATATAATTTTTTATTGCAGAATAATGTTATGAACATTAACCTGAATCAAATGTTGGTTGGGTATGGTACATTGAATAACAGGGTATACTTCCTAAATCAACACACAGTTTTCAGCATACAACACACTTCTAAAAGAAAATTTTCAGAAATAAATGAAGCTTTTCTTTGGCACTGTAGACTTGGTCATATTAACAAAACAAGACTAAACAAGTTACATAAGGATTGATATTTAAAACCCTTTGAATATAAATCTTATGCGACTCGCCAGTCTTGTATCAAGGGTAAAATGACCAAAACTCCGTTTACAGGACACGGAGAAAGAGCTACTGAGCTTTTAGGCCTCATACATAGTGATGTATGCGGGCCAATGTCTACACAGGCTAGAGGCGGTTTTTCTTACTTCATGACTTTCACTGATGATTTCTTAAGATTCGGTCATGTATTTTTATTAAAGCACAAGTCCGAAGATTTCGAGAAATTCACCGAGTACAAACTTGAAGTAGAAAAACAAACCGGATTGAGTATCAAAATGCTTCGATCAGATCGAGGTGAAGAGTATCTCAGTACAGTGTTTGCAGACTTTCTAAAAGAGAATGGGATTCTCTCTCAGCTCACTCCTCCTTACACACCACAGCACAACGGTGTGCCAGAACGTCGGAATCGGACCCTATTAGATATGGTTCATTCCATGATGAGTGATACTGAGATACCTGTCTCATTTTGGGGGTATGCATTGGAGACTGCAGCGTTTCTATTGAACAGGGTTCCAACCAAAACCGTGTCTACCACACCATTTGAGATATGGCATGGGAAGAGACCATCTCTTAAACGAGTTATGATTTGGGGTTGTCCGGCCTATGTCAAAAAGCAAAATCCGGACAAGCTCGAGACACGACCAGTCATGTGTAATTTTGTGGGGTATCCAAAGAATTCCTATGGATATCTATTCTACCACAAGGAGGAACAAAAGGTGTTTGTTTCTCAGCACGTCACATTTTTAGAAAAAGAATTTTTTACAAATGATAAAGATGGCAATGTGGTAGATCTAGAAGAGGTTCTAGAGACACAAGTTACAAATGACAACTTGGTTGAACCGGCTGTTGCAACAGAAACTAATGAACCTTGGCCACTCCGTAGATCTGGTAGGACTTCTCGTCTACCGGAGAGATACTACGGTTTTCTCATTGATGGTGATAGAGAAGATTGCATCATGGAGGATAATGATCCTCCCAGTTTTCAGCAAGCTATCACGAGTGGATACTCTGTGAAGTGGCTGGATGCCATGTGTCACGACCCAAAGTTTGGCCCGTGACCGGCACTTAACCACGTAACGTCTATAGGCGTAACGCGACGAAGTAAGCCGAAAACCAAGAAATCAAACCAGTAAAAGTATAGAGTGATTTAAGAATTTAATAGAACCAATTACTAAGATAACAATATACGACGCCGTAGCGAAGAAAATGAGCAACAAGTGAGAAACATCACGGATAGAATAAACTGCATAAGTAAAGTCGGCTCACAACGAGCTCGACGCCAGAATACAAAATAATATACATCGTCCTCACAACTGGTCTCTAAGTCAATACATAAGTGGTAGATGGAGAGTACTAGATACAACAATGTACATAACTGAAAGATAACCAGATACCGCACAAAACCCACCTATCAGCAAAAGAGCTAGTACACCAACTGTAGGGGTATTTGTGTCAAAAAGATGCAAGAACGCAGCCTGCAGCGACTACTCCGAAGGGCAACCTGGAAACACTGTGGCACAACGGGGGTGAGTTGCCAACTCGTGAATAGAAGATACCATATAAAGGTAATCGCGAGTATGCACGTGCAACGATACTCTAACCTATACCAACAGATAACATCTAAATGATGAACTGGATGCTCAATTCATGCAACAAGTGTGATCTAATAACATCTCCAAGTGATGAACAAGATATGCAATGATCAGGTATAGCAATGCAATCTAACAACCCTATATAGAATGAACAGGGTAGGCAATGATCGTGCAAACATGTGTACTATACCAGGTACAATAGATACAGGATGAGATATCAATTACTACATACTGAGCATGGGAAATATAACATCTATACGGAATGTCATCGTGGAAAGTATAATCGGTACCCATCAATGCACCCAAATCCCAATACTACTCAGGCGTCGTCATCCTCCTCGGTCCTCAAATCCTGTCAATCTCATATAATCGTGAGTGCCCAACATCGGCACCCAAAATATCAAGAAACACTCGTGCCAAGCATCGACACGCAAATCCTCCTGTATAAGGCATCCGTCAGTCCGGATCAGCCCACGGGCTCTGTCTGCGGTATCGGCCCTCGGCCCCGGCAGAACGAGTCGTCCCGTATCTATCCATCGACTCTGGTTGGTATCCTCCGGATAACCGCCAGGTCCAACCAATCACCGGTAGGTAGTAGTCCCTCTGCCAGGCTCACCGTCTACTACACAGCGAAACCGTTCTCGCCCCGGGGTACCATACCGGGTTCACCATGTACCCGTAATCGGCCTCATCCAACTCCTCGATTCGGGTTCACATATATCACTCTAGTACCGAGAAAACACATGGTGGACGCACCGAAATATCATATCAAGGGAAACCGGGTTTTTAAATAATTAACTATTCTCTTTGAAATATCCACGGTTCCCCAAATCCAGAATTAACATGGAAATAACATATCTCAATGCGTAATCTAAACAAGTATGAAGATATCAATATATGTGTGCATTGGTATGAATATACAGTGTGCATGTGCGCAGGTATGAAGATATCAATATATGTGTGCACTGGTATGAATATACAGTGTGCATGTGCGCAGGTATGAAGATATCAATATATGTCTGCACTGGTATGAATATACAGTGTGCATGTGCGCAGGTATGAAGATATCAATATATGTCCATGTAAAAATATATGATGTAAGTAGTACAAGTATGGGTATGTGATGCATATGTGCCCAAATATGGATATAACATATGCTGTTATGCGGCAAATCATGACAACATCAATAAGGTGGAATCAGTATGATATATGATTTATAGCAATCCTATAATGTGAGTGTCATGGCAATCACTAACGGTGTGAGTGTAGCATATCAATCGTGCTCGTGCGACTTGAACCGTTAGTGACAGTGCAGTGTCCTATGCTATCATTTCTATATGCAACAAAAGGGTAAGCTACTACAGTCCATATGAACATCTATACTAAATATCCTAACACGCCCTGACGCTTAACGCCATACGGGCGATTTCCCCGTAGATGTTAAATCTACTCACCTGGTCGTGCGCTACTCGTAACCGACCACCCGCTTCCCTTTCTTAGCTTCGTCCGACGTACCCGCCTGCGAACCTGGAATTACATAACAATCCATATATAAGCAACCATCTCGCAAGACACGATATCCAAGCCAAACGATACGCTTGCATCGCGAACTAAACGCGCGTGTGTACGATACGCTAAACATGTGCACGCGTCTAAAACTAACCCCGACACGCCGCGATACGCTGAATCATGGAACCCTCTCGCGTATCGCGCGTATCGCGCGAACCAAACGTACTAGAAATATGATATAACATCCCAGATTCTACCCAGGCTAACAACTTACAAAACTAAACATACCACTGGCCTAGAAATAACAACAGACTTCTACCCAAGCAAACATCACCCAAAAATTCCCCTATCTGGCCGCAAATTGCGGCCAGAATGAATAAACCGCCGGCCTCGCTATGGGGTGGGGGTCTTGGGCTCTGGTGGTGTGGTCTTTACCTTGTATACAAGCTCCAGTTAACTCAATTTCAACCTGAACTACTCGGGCCTATAGCAGATCACAGAAATCCAAAAAGTTCACTTAAAAACACTAAATTTGCACAATTAGAAACCCTATGGTATTTTGGTGTAATCTGGGGTCTAACTAGGTTTACATAGTCTTAATAACACCTAATTATGCTAGGTTAACCAATATTAACAGCACTAAACCATAAGTTCACAGAAATCACCATTTCAAGCACAAAATCTCACTTTGTATACAAACCGAAGCTAAACTACACATATGTTAAACAAACAAGAAGTTGGGCTCAGATTCTATACCTTACAAGACCCTAGGTGCAAGGATAAAGGGGGTGGAGAAGATGGGAAGTGCTGCTACAGCTGCTGGGGGCTGCTGTTGATGTTGCTGCTGCCACTGCCTGCTGCTGCTGATGCTGCTGATGATGATGCTGTTGCTGCTGCTGATGCTTCTTCTGCAGCTACTGCCTCTCTCTCTCTCTCTCAGCTGAGTGCGTGTGTGTGTGAGAGTTGGGAGATTGAGAATGAGGAGAGAAATGAGAGCACAAGTCAAAGACCCCCCTCTCTCTCCCTCGCTCTTCATTTAATGAGCATGGCTCATGCCCTTTGCCCATACTCCTTCTCTCTCATCAAGTCAACACAAGAAAAGAAATTCAAATAAACAAAACAACACACAAATAAATAAAACCCAATTAAATCCCAAAACACTTAATACAAATAAGTTAACCCACCATGGTTGCTAATCATGGTTTTAACCCCAAATCTAAACCCTAGTTAACATGCACAAGTGTGTGTGCGCCTAGAAAAATCCTAATAAAATATTCATTAATTAGAATAAAATATATGAAACTTAATTTGGTAAACTTTTTACCAAAAACTATCTATTAAAATATAATTAACCCCTAAACACGACCTAAGGTGTTACAATCTTCCCCCCTTAAAGAAAATTCGTCCCCGAATTTTAAAATACAAAGCTACGCATACCTTCGTAGGGATGAGGGAACTTCTTCCGCATCTCGCCCTCAGCCTCCCAAGTGATCTCTTCACCGTTTAAGATGCACCCAAATACCTTCACTGATGGCAAGACCTTCGATCGAAGTTTCTTCACCTGCCGGTCTAATATTACGACTGGCTGTTGGGTGAACGAAGGATCACGCTCGAACTAAATGGTCTGGCGCTGAATCCAATGAGAAAGGTCATGAAGGTAATTGCAAAGTATCGACATAGGGAATACGGGATGAATACTCAATAATCTGGGTGGAAGTGCCCAACTTAAGGCAACGAACCAACTCGCCTTAGGGATCCTAAAAAGATTTACTATCCCGGAAAGCTTCCCAAAACTCAACATGTCATTTATCGGAAATTTCCGTGGGAATACATGATCTGCCATTGCGAACT
This sequence comes from Agapanthus africanus, assembly GCA_030015575.1. Lineage (NCBI taxonomy): Eukaryota > Viridiplantae > Streptophyta > Magnoliopsida > Asparagales > Amaryllidaceae > Agapanthus > Agapanthus africanus. Next base: position 491,980,843 of record CM057339.1, read on the forward strand.
CGAATCTGCAACCATCTTGGTCAGCATCTGATCGCTATCCAAAACGGACAATTCTCATCCTGACCTAAAACAACTGGATCATTTCCGAAGTTTCTAGACTAGCTGAGGTCCAATACTCCTACAACACGGAGTTAGGAAAAACAGACCGGTGATCGACACGACCTAACCTCTAAACCTAAAGGTTGCCAATTGGAGTGTCTCCTGGTAACCGTCATCGAAGAAGAATCCTAACGATGGCGAGTGACGATCCCCAACTGCCGACAACAATTTCTATATACACATAACTTAACAAGAACAACTGAGTATCACCAGATGACAAGCATCCGAATGGAGTCATATCCTGACAACTCCTGGGTGGACACCATAACTAATTTCGGGGAGATCGGCTCTCGTTCCCTCTTCGGAACGGTTAAAGGTTGCAACTCTCCCGTCAGTCTCAGTTGCTCAACTCAAGTACACAACAAGACAAACACCTTGAAAAGAACCCGAGACTTCTCTTTCTAACCCTGCCCACCCCTAACTACCTTACAAGTCACGTTAACAGTTGGTGGGGCTTGAATGAGTACAGAGAGTTGACCGATGTGCCCGCCCTAGGATTCCACGTCTCTTCCCCATAATATTAGGTACACAAGTGTCTCTCTAACCTAGCACACCCTTGCCACAAGTCAAGGATTCCAAAACATTACCCAACCGAGTAGGCTCCAATATCTCTGACGAACGAGCATCGGCGGGCAGTGTCTCGCTAAAGCGATTTAAGAAAAGTGGTCGGGCGCGGACATGAGCCAGTTGTCTCCTTAGTAGAGACGAACTTAAGCTGTACTCAACGATCGCACAAGAACTGTAAATCTACGGAGGACTATCACAACAATCAAAACCCGCTGCAGGAAGATGTACATTTAACTCTGGTGGTCCGTGAAAATCTGACATGACTCTCAAACAAGTGGTGTCTCAAATCTCCAACGCAAAACCATCGCGGCCATCTCCAGATCATGAGTGGGGTATCCTTCTCGTACTTCCTCCAAATGTAGGGAAGCAAAAGCGATAACTCCATTGTGTCACCTCAGTACACATTCGAGTCCTACTCACGAAACATCACAGTTAAACCACAAAGTCGCCCGAACCAAAAAGCAAGGAAAGAGCTGAAGCAGTTGTTAACCGAGTCTTCAACTGCCGAAACTCCGTACACAAGCCTCAGTCTAAAGAAAAGGAACCTCCATTCCGGTCAATTTAGTCAACAGGGCAGCATTACACTAGCAATCCTGCATGAGACGGCGGTAAAACCCGCTAAGCCAAAAATCTGCGGACCTCCGTCCTGCTCACAAATTTGGGCCTAAGCTGTACGGCCACGATCTTCCTCGAAACTATACCAATTCGTCTCCGTAACTACAAAACCTAGGAGTCAACACAAACAAGCTTAAAGGGACACTCCGAGAATCTAGTAAACCGCTGGGGCTCTCCCAGTATCCGTATAACAGATCCTCAAGTGCTACCCTAACCCTCAAGACACACTAAAAAGACTAGGATGTCGTAAATAACACAACAATAACTAGTCGAGGAACGGCCCGAAGAAAACCAGTTCATCACACCTACGAATGCTGCTAGAGCATTGGTGAGTCCAGTGACACACCCAAAACACACAAAGCCCGTAGCACGCACAAGAAAGTCTTCGGAATGTCATCACTCCGAACCCGCAACAATGATGACCTGCTCCCTAACCAACTTAGACAAAGTCTCGCACTCTGGTGCTGATCGAAGAAATCGTCAATGTGAGGTACATGATACCTATCCGCACCGTAAGCCGATTCAAGTGACGATCCATCAATACACAACCTCAATCTATCGTTTTTCTCCTTGACGAACAGAAATAGGAGCTTCCTAAATGCGAAACACTCAGACGCACAACTCCCTCAACAACCACTCTGCAGCAGATCCTTAGCTCCTTAAGCTTTGCCGGATCATCTGGAACGACGTCGGAAAAATTCTCGCACGAAAGAAAACCGGTCCAACAAACCAACTGTGGCTACAGCATCACGAATGAACACCAAGAATCCACGTCATCTCCTCAAAGGCCAACTAGCGAAAAGGCTAAATTCAAGCTGGGAGAGGCAGCACAACTATCTGCCAGCACCACAAGACTGACTCGCCCGGGAAAACAAAACCTAATCGTTTCCTCACGGTAGCCCACAACGCCTAGCACGTAGCTATCCAGTCCGTGCTCAGGAGATTGCCAAATCCAACATCTCTAGGAGGATCAAAATGACAGACGAATCTCTATCTCCTATCTGATGGGCACATGACCGAATTACGTGTCGCACAACAAAAGGATCGCTGACAGAAGCTAACACAACAAACGGCTGATCTACCTAGCACGACTCTCGTCCTAAACTCGGCATGAAATGTGTAAACATACGAGTGCAACAAAGGACATACTGAAAGAGTACCTGTAGGCTCCGCATTGGACGCCCTCGCGTCCCGATGAGTCGAAGCGAAAACTTGTGCTTGTCCTTCATCTGCGACTGATCGAACTCCTCCTCTACTAGCCTGACCCCTCTGTGTGAACCCTCCGCGTCCACGACGTCTCAGAATACGACCCTGACGTGGTGTGAAGGAACACTGCCTGATGAGGTGTTGAAGGCTTCCGCATCGTAAACACCTACGCGCTGACTGCTGTCCTGCTTGGAGATGAGAGCCAAACGACTGTCCTCGTCCCAAGCCTCTGCTCTGGGATGGTACACCAGTACGATTCCACAACTGTTCCGGAACTCTCACGGTCTCTGGAAGACGTGTCTCGTAAATTGGGGCTGCCTCCACCGGTGCTACGTAGGGGACGAAATACTGCATGATGATCGCAAGGAACAACTGGGTAACATGGGTGACAACCATCTGACGCTGCGCTCGAACGACCTCTACCAATGAGCTCATCGTCTGGCGCAAGCTCTGCATCTCTGCCACTAGTCTAGCGATCTAATCTGTCATAGGAGAAACAATCTGTCCTAGTACAACAGGGGTACTACTCGGATCAGTCCTCGTCTCAGATAAATCAACTCGAACTTCGGCTCTCCCGGCCTCTCTCTGCACCCTCGTAGTCCTTGGCGGCATAATGGCTAAAAAGAAGGTATGATTCGATGAGGATACGAAAATCGAATCACAAGGATGTATACAATCATGAGGAAAATTCAATTAATAAGTCCTAAGGTCGCTTAGGCGGAGTACCGTGTCGTGAGTATGCCGCGGAACATACGCACGCTACGCCACTCTGCTGCAGCTACCTACTCCATCATACCAGGGTCATCCTACACTCCGAAGGTAAAACCTACGCTCTGATACCAACTTTGTCACGACCCAAAGTTTGGCCCGTGACCGGCACTTAACCACGTAACGTCTACAGGCGTAACGCAACTAAGTAAGCCGAAAACCCAGAAATCAAACCAGCAAAAGTATAGAGTGATTTAAGCATTTAATAGAACCAATTACCAAGATAACAATATACGACGTCGTAGCGAAGAAAATGAGCAACAAGTGAGAAACATCACGGATAGAATAAACTGCATAAGTAAAGTCGGCTCACATCGAGCTCGACCCCAGAATACAAAATAATATACATCGTCCTCACAACTGGTCTCTAAGTCAATACATAAGTGGTCGATGGAGAGTACTAGATATAACAATGTACATAACTGAAAGATAACCAGATACCGCACAAAACCCACCTATCAGCAAAAGAGCTAGTACACCAACTGTAGGGGTATTTGTGTCAAAAAGATGCAAGAACGCAGCCTGCCGCGACTACTCCGAAGGGCAACCTGCAAACACTGTGGCACAACGGGGGTGAGTTGCCAACTCGTGAATAGAAGATAACATATAAAGGTAATCGCGAGTATGCACGTGCAATGATACTCTAATCTATACCAACAGATAACATCTAAATGATGAACTGGATGCTTAATTCATGCAACAAGTGCGATCTAATAACATCTCCAAGTGATGAACAGAATATGCAATGATCAGGTATAGCAATGCAATCTAACAACCCTATATAGATTGAACAGGGTAGGCAATGATCGTGCAAGCATGTGTATTATACCAGGTACAATAGATACAGGATGAGATATCAATTACTACATACTGAGCATGGGAAATATAACATCTACACGGAATGTCATCGTGGAAAGTATAATCGGTACCCGTCAATGCACCCAAATCCCAATACTACTCAGGCGTCGTCATCCTCCTCGGTCCTCAAATCCTGTCAATCTCATATAATCGTGAGTGCCCAACATCGGCACCCAAAATATCAAGAAATACTCATGCCAAGCATCGACACACAAATCCTCCTGTATAGGGCATCAGTCAGTACGGATCAGCCCACGGGCTCTGTCTGCGGTATCGGCCCTCGGCCCCGGCAGTACGAGTCGTCCCGTATCCATCCATCGACTCTGGTCGGTATCCTCCGGATAACCACCAGGTCCAACCAATCACCGGTAGGTAGTAGTCCCTCTGCCAGGCTCACCGTCTACTACACAGCGAAACCGTTCTCTCCCCGGGGTACCATACCGGGTCCACCATGTACCCGTAATCGGCTTCATCCAACTCCTCGAATCGGGTTCACATATATCACTCTAGTACCGAGAAAACACATGGTGGACGCACCGAAATATCATATCAAGGGAAACCGGGTTATTAAATAATTAACTATTCTCTTTGAAATATCCACGGTTCCCCAAATCCAGAATTAACATGGAAACAACATATCTCAATGCGTAATCTAAACAAGTATGAAGATATCAATATATGTGTGCACTGGTATGAATATACAGTGTGCATGTGCGCAGGTATGAAGATATCAATATATGTGTGCACTGGTATGAATATACAGTGTGCATGTGCGCAGGTATGAAGATATCAATATATGTGTGCACTGGTATGAATATACAGTGTGCATGTGCGCAGGTATGAAGATATCAATATATGTGTGCACTGGTATGAATATACAGTGTGCATGTGCGCAAGTATGAAGATATCAATATATGTGTGCACTGGTATGAATATACAGTGTGCATGTGCGCAGGTATGAAGATATCAATATATGTGTGCACTGGTATGAATATACAGTGTGCATGTGTGCAGGTATGAAGATATCAATATATGTCCATGTAAAAATATATGATGTAAGTAGTACAAGTATGGGTATGTGATGCATATGTGCCCAAATATGGATATAACATATGCTGTTATGCGGCAAATCATGACAACATCAATAAGGTGGAATCAGTATGATATATGATTTATAGCAATCCTATAATGTGAGTGTCATGGCAATCACTAACGGTGTGAGTGTAGCATATCAATCGTGCTCGTGCGACTTGAACCGTTAGTGACAGTGCAGTGTCCTATGCTATCATTTCTATATGCAACAAAAGGGTAAGCTACTACAGTCCATATGAACATCTATACTAAATATCCTAACACGCCCTGACGCTTAACGCCATACGGGTGATTTCCCCGTAGATGTTAAATCTACTTAACTAGTCGTGCGCTACTCGTAGCCGACCACCCGCTTCCCTTTCTTAGCTTCGTCCGACGTACCCGCCTGCGAACCTAGAATTACATAAGAATCCATATATAAGCAACCATCTTGCAAGACACGATATCCAAGCCAAACGATACGCTTGCATCGCGATCTAAACGCGCGTGTGTACGATACGCTAAACGTGTGCACGCGTCTAAAACTAACCCCGACACGCCGCGATACGCTGAATCATGGAACCCTCTCGCGTATCGCGCGAACCAAACGTACTAGAAATACGATATAACATCCCAGATTCTACCCAGGCTAACAACTTACAAAACTAAACATACCACTGGCCTAGAAATAACAACAGACTCCTACCCAAGCAAACATCACCCAAAAATTCCCCTATCTGCCCGCAAATTGCGGCCAGAATGAATAAACCGGCGGCCTCGCTATGGGATGGGGGTCTCAGGCTCTGGTGGTTTGGTCTTTACCTTGTATACAAGCTCCAGTTAACTCAATTTCAACCTGAACTACTCGGGCCTATAGAATATCACAGAAATCCAAAAAGTTCACTTAAAAACACTAAATTTGCACAATTAGAAACCCTATGGTATTTTGGTGTAATCTGGGGTCTAACTAGGTTTACATAGTCTTAATAACACCTAATTAGGCTAGGTTAACCAATATTAACAGCACTAAACCATAAGTTCACACAAATAACCATTTCAAGCACAAAATCTCACTTTTTATACAAACCGAAGCTAAACTACACATACGTTAAACAAATAAGAAGTTGGGCTCAGATTCTATACCTTACAAGACCCTAGGTGCAAGGATAAAGAGGGTGGAGAAGATAGGAAGTGCTGCTGCAGCTGCTGGGGGCTGCTGTTGATGTTGCTGCTGCCACTGCCTGCTGCTGCTGATGCTGCTGATGATGATGCTGTTGCTGATGCTAGTTGCTGCTGCTGATGCTTCTTCTGCAGCTGTTGCCTCTCTCTCTCTCTCAGCTGAGTGTGTGTGTGTGTGAGAGTTGGGAGATTGAGAATGAGGAGAGAAATGAGAGCACAAGTCAATGACCCCCCTCTCTCTCCCTCTCTCTTCATTTATTGAGCATGGCTCATGCCCTTTTCCCATACTCCTTCTCTCTCATCAAGTCAACACAAGAAAATAAATTCAAATAAACAAAACAACAGACAAATAAATAAAACCCAATTAAATCCCAAAACACTTAATACAAATAAGTTAACCCACCATGGTTGCTAATCATGGTTTTAACCCCAAATCTAAACCCTAGTTAACATGCACAAGTGTGTGTGTGCCTAGAAAAATCCTAATAAAATATTCATTAATTAGAATAAAATATCTGAAACTTAATTTGGTAAACTTTTTACCAAAAACTATCTATTAAAATATAATTAACCCCTAAACACGACCTAAGGTGTTACACCATGAGATCTGAAATGGAGTCTATGTACACAAACAGAGTATGGACTTTGGACATTGTACCCCCCGGGGTAAAACTCGTGGGATGTAAATGGATCTTTAAAAGAAAGATTGGTGTAGATAGGCAGGTGGAGACCTATAAGGCAAGACTTGTGGCGAAGGGTTTTCGTCAAAAACCAGGTCTAGACTATGACGAAACTTTTTCTCCCGTAGCCATGCTTAAATCCATTCGGATCCTACTTGCTATTGCTGCTCACTATGACTATGAAATCTGGCAGATGGATATTAAAACAACATTTCTAAATGGAGATTTAGAAGAATGCGTTTATATGGATCAGCCAGAGGGCTTCATTGACAGTGGGAGCAGCGGGAAAGCATGTAGATTGCTTAAATCCATTTATGGATTAAAGCAAGCATCACGGAGTTGGAACATCTGTTTTGATGATGTTATCAAAGAGTTTGATTTCATCAAAAATCCAGATGAACCTTGTGTTTATAAGAGACTGTAGGGAGAGCTGTCACATTCCTCGTATTGTACGTGGATGGCATTCTTCTGATAGGAAATGATATTCCTATGCTGCAGTCGGTCAAATCTTTCTTATCACTAAGGTTTTCCATGAAGGACCTGGGTGATGCCACATACATACTAGGCATTCGGATCTATAGAGATAGATCCAAATGGTTATTGGGATTGTCCCAAACCAGGTACATTAACACCATCCTAAAAAGGTTTAGTATGGAAGACTCCAAGCGGGGTGCCTTACCCGCTTGTCATGGGGTCACTCTCTTTAAGGACTTTTCCCCAAAGACCGATGAAGAGAGAGCTCGCATGAGCATTATACCCTATGCTTCAGCCATAGGATCACTGGATATCAATCCAACCCAGGGGAGAATCACTGGATAGCTGTGAAGAACATTCTTAAATACTTACGAAGGACTAAAGAATTGTTCTTGGTGTATGGTAATAGAGATTTCCAAATGGAGGCCTTTACCGATTCGAGCTTCTAGAGTGATAAGGACGACATCAAATCTATCTATGGGTTTGTATTTACCCTCAATGGAGGGGCGGTAAGTTGGAAGAGTTCCAAACAGGATACCGTTGCAGACTCTACGATGGAAGCTGAGTACATTGCTGCAAATGATGCCGCCAAGGAAGTCGTTTGGATGAGGAAGTTCGTCTCGGAGCTAGGAGTTGTTCCAACCATTATTGATCCAATACCATTGTATTGTGATAATAATAGGGCTATGACGTTAGCCAAGGAGCCCAGGTCCCATCAGCGGTCCAGACACATCCTAAGGCGCTTTCATTTGATCCGGGAGATTGTAGATCGCCGCAAGATCGAGATTAGGAGAGTAGACAGAATGATTAACACCGCGGATACACTCACTACGGCCCTCTCTTAGTCGTAGCATGAGCGACTTTTTGAGATGTTGGGTATGAGATACGCCAATAACTGGCCTTAGTGCAAGTGGAAGATTGTTGGATATATGTATGCCCTAGAGGCCATTATATGATAGTGGATGTATTTATACATGTATATATATATAAATATATATATATATATATATATATATAGAGAGAGAGAGAGAGAGAACATTCTTGCTCGACATGATAGTATTCTATCTGGTTCTTATTTATCTGACATGTTGACTTGATCATGCTTTTATTCATTTACACATGTTGATAAAGCCCTGAGGATATTTTCTTGACTACTGTGATTATGATGGAGATCATACTAGTGGGGCGTCTGTAGTTTATAAGCATATCCTGAAATGTCCCTAGTCGTAGGTGTATCGAGACGGGGCATCGATATACCAGAGTAGACTAGCGTATATGATACTAGGCCCATATGATGGGCAATGGATGTTCCCACATCCATTGATGTTTGACATCGAGATCATATGCGGGTGCTTAGTGGAGACTGGGTACACTGGACGGACTCGCCGAGAACTCCTATATGGTATTATATCTATCGTCGGATAGCAGTTCTCAGGTGACACTGGTACAGGTTAGTCTGTAGACCCGAGATCATCATAGAGTCTTGTGTGTTCTCCCACTGTACTTTGATTACCATCCAACCACGGCTCTACTGAGTCGTGCAAACAGGTGGCTTTTGGGTACAGTCCCGAGACACATGGAGACGATGAGCGATAGGAGGGGTTTTGTCTCTCCCGGTATTGGGGGTTGATGTTGTGCAGTGCTCGATTGGCTATATCAGTAAATCCCTGGCCAGGGCTGTTGAGATTTACTGATAAGTGTTATCAGTAGTTTCTCGATCTGTTATAGACCATTCATCGGCACGACTTATTGAGTTATTGGGGTTGACATTACCATCCTTAGACTCGATATGCAGCATATCTGACGAAGAGACCGGACTGTACGGTAGTGTTGCCGGTTGGCTCGACGGGAGTTTTGACAGGCTCGCTTGTTTTCTTCTGATCGTTCAATACCCGGGTGGCCGTTACGTTTAGCTGACCTCTTGCAGCTTGGGGGTGTTTGATATGATCATCACCCTCTGTCGGCGTATTGACGAGTCTTAGAGTCCCACAATTGAGTTACCTAGCCCAGGCGAAACGATGTGCATATGAGATATGCGCGGGGACTCGATTAAATGCGCGTATGTGATACCGTATATTAATCGGGCGGTTTGCTGTTGGTTGGGTTGTATGAGATATGACCGGTTTGTTAAATCAAGTGTTGATTTAACATTGACCATTAGCCTTTTCACTTTAGACCCTTTTGTCTTTTTGTTGTATGCATGCATGTATGCGCATGTTTACATTGATGCACATATAGATGTGCATGCACACATACATGCATACACATGTGTGTCATGGTTGTTGATACACTAGATGGTGGCAATATAAGACTCACATGTTAGTAAATATATTTGTATTTATTTTTGAGATTAATGGAAATGGATAATTATTCATGATTGATTATTTTATTCCTTCACTAAACCTTATGTTAACCATGAGTTATCTTTCCATGGCCATTAGAGCTCCAAAATAAATATCTAGATATTTATTAACTTGAGTTAAGAATGAGAGTGGAAATTATATATAATTTCTATTCTCATTTTTATCATTATCTTTTCATTAGCTTGAGCTCTCATTTGCCATCATCTTCTTCCTCCTCTCTCTTGCTCTCTAGCTTTCATTAGTGAGTAAGATAGTGATCAAGTTAGGGTTTTGAAGTGAGAAAACAAACTACATCATCATTGTATACTACTCTTGCCCATTAGTTTAGAGTGGACTTGGAGGATGAGCTTTAAGCTTGGACAAAGAGGACCCCGGGTGGATCATCGTGGACTTGGAGGATCTCAAGCAAGCCTCTTCCAACTTCCAAGTAGCCAAGGAGTCAAGCAAAGGGAGTTACAAAGGTTGTATTCTCTTTACGTAGTACTAAACTACTTGTGGAATGCGTTAGATTTTGTGTTACCCTAGTTTTTCTAGTTTGATCCCTATGTTAGTTTCTTTAGCACCCTCTAATTTTTAAATATGGCATGTGTGTTGCTACCAAACCCTAGTAGTGGTGCTGAGAAAACCCTTCAGCTTATGCACTGGGTGTAGTAAGCAGGTATCAATCCAACCCAGGGGAGAATCACTGGACTGCTGTGAAGAACATTCTTAAGTACTTGCGAAGGACTAAAGAAATGTTCTTGGTGTATGGTAACTGAGATCTCCAAATGGAGGCCTTTACCGATTCGAGCTTCCAAAGTGGTAAGGATGATAGCAAATCTATCTCAGGGTTTGTCTTTACCCTCAATGGAGGGGCAGTGTGTTGGAATAGTTCCAAACAGGATACCGTTGCAGATTCCACGATTGAAGCTGAGTATATTGCTGCAAATGATGCTGCCAAGGAAGCCGTCTGGATGAGGAAGTTTATTTCGGAGCTAGGAGTAGTTCCGACCATTATTGATCCAATACCATTGTATTGTGATAATAATAGGGTTATGGCGTTAGCTAAAGAGCCCTGGTCCTATCAGCTTGTAAGTCCACGTTACCCACCCCGGTGCTTACGGGGAGGCGGAATAGGTAAAAATCAAATTTTTAACACAAGGTAACATGGACTAAAATTTGAGGATCTTTGCCAAACCATTGCTAACAAACAGCAAGAGGTTCTATCTACTATGCTTAGGAGATTATATCTCATGCAACAAGTCCTTCGGGTCTTCTTTCTGTTGTCCTCCTCGTCCATGCAAGCTCCGAGGATCGATCCGGATCTTGGTCACCTCCGCGGCCTCCTAGAGTCGAAGACGATCCACCCGAGAGTCTGTAGTCCGAGCACCACCTCAAGACGAGGTAACTAGGGCAACAAGTTTGCTATTCTTGAAGTCCTAGGTGGTGTAGAAGATGATGGTGGATTTGTTTGTCTATTTTGTTTCTATTTTTCTCAACACATGAGAGCTATAGAAAAATCAAGTGAGGAAGAAGAAGGAGAAACTATGGGAGCTCTCTATTGGATGAGAGAGAATGAGAAGAAAATAATGATCCATATGCAAAATAATTACTAATCTCTTATCATGATAAAGTGTGATGGTTACATTGATTTGACCATTATCATCTCAAATCAAATCCAAAGCCAAAACCAAAAGAAGGATCTAGTGCTCTCAAGAAAAGTCCAAGTCAACAATGGTCAACTAGGTCAAATGGTCAAACATGGTCAAATGGTCAAATCAATTATCCATAACACAATTATCATTAAAAAGATTAGTAAATATTTTCCTCACCTCATAATGGTTTTGACCGAAACAACGGTCAAAACCCTAATGATGCACCTCCTTCTTCTTCGCTCATCACAACCGTGCATACACACCCGCATCCGCATTCCGTAGAATGCGAATGCACAGAAGACAAAACTAATCCATCCATACAATACTAGGATCCGGCTTAAACCAAACCCCACTAGCATTGTCTGCCCGAACAGCATACGCGCACAAGTGCACGTAAGTGATCGTATCCCTGCCGTAAAACCATACGGCCTCTACACCTTTCGCCCAGTGCAGGGAAACTCTCTGTGTGGGACTCTAAAGACTCGACACTATGCTGGCAGTGGGTTTAACCATAGACCACAAGCGGCACTAGCTGTACGTAACGGTCCCCAGGTAGATGTCGATAAGAAGGCCGATGAGGTAAACCCATCTGAACTCCTACTGAGCCAGAATGTGACAATCTCCGCACAGTCCGGTCTGTTCTTCTATGAGTATTGCATGTCGGGCCTAGGGGGGTGGTAAACGTCAGACCCCTAACAGCGGTACAAGTCGTGCAGGAGTGTAGCTCAGAACACCCTGAGAAACTACTGGAAACACTACCAATAATTCTCGCTTGCCCTGGACAGGGACTTTGTGCAATGGCTCTCCTAGACACAGCGCGATATCAACCCCCAATACCGGAAGAGACGAATCCTATCTAACCGCTACTGCCTCCAAGTGCTTCGGGACTGCACCCAACTACTACATGTTTGCATGACTCCTTTGAGCCGTGGTAGGGTAGTAATCAAAGTACAGTGGGAACACACTCGAGGCGAAGTAGCAGTGTCAAGTCGACGGACTAAGCTATACTCCTGTCACCTGTGAACTTTTATCTGACGATAGGTATAGTACCAACCAACAGTTCCCGACGAGTCCTGTCCAGTGTACTCGTAACCTAACGAGCACCCGCATACTATCTCCAGTACGACGTACTGATGGCTGTGGGACAGACCATCTTCCCTGCTGGGATGAGAAGCGCATACGCTAGTCTACTCCGGAGTATCGATGCCCTGTCTCGATAATCCTATGACTAGGGACCTATATAAGGATGTGCTTGTAGATTACCCAGCCCCCACAAGTGTGATTGCCATCACAACGCTGGTTATCAAGCAAAGATCCTAAGGGCTCTACTAATATGTATAAGCGATATGCTAAAAGAAACACATGCACATATTGAAGTAGAAACAAACCAAGTAGCATACTACCATTTTGAGCAAGATTGTCTATACAACTGTGAATATCCCAAACTTCCATTAAGTAATATACAAACAAGTATGATACAGTAATGGCCTCTAGGGCATATACACTAACACAGCGATCCAGACACATTCTCAGGCGATATCATCTGATCCAAGAGATAGTTGATCGCCGCGAGATCGAGATTTGGAGAGTAGATACAAAAGATAACACCGCGGATCCACTCACCAAGGCCCTCCCTCTGCCGCAGCATGAGCGACTTTTTTAGATGTTGTGTATGAGATACGCCAATAATTGGCCTTAGTGTAAGTGGGAGATTGTTGGATATATGTATGCCCTAGAGGCCATTATATGATAGTGTATGTACCAGTATGTGTGTGTATATATATATATATATTCAGAAAACATTCTTGCTCGACATGATCGTATGCTATCAGGTTGCACTTTTATCTTGATATGTTCATTTGATCATGCTTTCATTCATTTGGTACATGTTGATATAGCCCTTAGGATATGCATGACTACTGAGATTATGATGCGGATTATACTAGTGGGACATGTGTAGTTTATGAGCATATCCTTAAAATGTTCCTAGTCGTGGGTGTATCGTGACTGGGCATCGATATCACCAGAGTAGACTAGAGTATACATTACTTGTCCCATATGATGGGCGATGGATGATCCCATATCCATTGGTGTGGTGACACCAAAGATCGTATACGGGTGCTCAGTGAGACTGGGTACACTGAACGGACTCGCCGAGAACTCCTATATAGTATTATATCTATCGTCGGATAGCAGTTCTCAGGTGACACTGGTACAGGTTAGTCTGTAGACCTGAGATCATCATAGAGTCTTGTGTGCCTCCTATTGTACTTTGATCTCCACTCTACCACGGCTCTACTGAGTCGTACAAACAGGTGGATTTTGGGTACAGTCCCGAGGCACATGGAGGCAATGGGCGATAGGAGGGGTTTCGTCTCTCCCGGTATTGGGGGTTGATGTTGTGCTATGTCCGATTGGCTATAATAGGAAGTCCCTGGCCAGTGCTGCTGAGATTTACTGATAAGTGTTATCAGTAGTTTCTCGATCTGTTATGAGCCATATACCGGCATGACTTATTGGGTTAATGGGGTCGACGATACCACCCTTAGACTTGATATGCAGCACTACTGACGAAGAGACCGGACTGTATGGTAAGTGTTGCCAGTTGGCTCGACGGGAGTTTTAGCAGGTTTTCTTGTGTTTCTTCTAATCGCTCAATACCTGGGAGCCGTTACGTACAGCTTGTGCCACTGACAGTTTGTGGGCATGTGATGTGATCACTGCCTACTGTTAGCGTATTGATGAATCTTATAGTCCCACAAAGGGGTCTCCTAGCTCAGGCGAAAAGATGTGGGGTGCAAATGTGATATGCACGGGATCTTGATTAAATGCATGTATTGGATACCGTATTTTAATCGGGCATTTTCTATTGGACGGGTCGTATGTGATATGACCGGGATATTAAATCAATTGTTGATTTAATATTAAGTCCATTAGCTCATTTATTAAAACCTATTTCTTTATGATGCATGCATGAGTGTATGTATATGTTGATATAGAGGCACACATGCAAGCATACATGTGTCATGGTTGATGATACATTGGCGGTGGCAATGCAAGACTCACATGGGTGCATATTTATATATTTTGTTTATTTGAGAAAAGAAAAATGGCAATTAAATCATGGTTGACTATTCAACCATCATTTTTTGTGTTGACAAAGTCAATACCATGGTTTCATTGCCCATGGTTTTAGCCCATGGTTTTGCTTAAACTCAAGTTACAAAATATCTAGATATTTTGTAACCATAGTTTAGCATGGCATGACTCTCACTTACGCTCTTGAGTTTAGTTAGAGTTATTCATATGATTCTCTTGAGTTAAGCTTAAGCCATCTCTTTCTTCCTCTCTCTCCTCAAAGCTCTCTAGGGTTTTAGAAGAAATTAAAAGGAAAAGGTTTTTAAGTGAGATCCAAACCCACATCACCATTCTACTTTAGTCTAGCCCACTAGTGTGGAGTGTTTTCTTCATCTTCATGTAGGGTTTCTAGGCATGATCACAAGGTTCTACGAGGCATCAACCATGCCCGATTAAAAATTTAGCCGTGCCGAATAACCCAAAGCCGGATCTTTAAACTAGAGTTTTGGCGAAAACAAGCATGTTAAACTCTTTAACACTAAGTGAGAGGGACTACAACCTTTGTAGATCCAGTCCTTCACTTCTTAAGCTCCGTGTTGAGGTCCCTTCGCTGCGATCATCGTGTTCTGGACTCTCGAGAAGCTTCATGAAGAGAAAGATGCAGTCTTGCTTCCGATCTTCGATAACAAAGATGATCTACCTTGAAGTTTCATTAACACAAGCTAACACTCACTAAATGAAGTGAGCACTCTCATCTAAAGGGCAAGGATAGATGAGAATGATGAAGTAGGATTTTCTCTCTCTTTTATTTTCTTATTCTCACTCATTTTCATCACTTGGAAAAAAGCTAGAAAGCTTTTTCCGTGAAGGAAAGAAGAAGGAAGAAGAAGAAGAATATCATTGTTATCCTTTTGTGATGAATAATGAAAAGATAAATATGATGAATAATGCAACCATGGTCAACTAAACCCATGTAGAGAATTAACTAGGTCTAGGGTTTGGGTTGGGTTAAAGCATGAGTCATTTGAAAATATCTTTGCGAAAACAAAAGAAAACCTTCTAGAATCATCAAGAAGGAACTAACCCAAAACAAACCCTAACCTTGTTTAATCTCCACTAAACATGTTGCATTAGTTATCATATCATGTTACAATATTATATATCACATATATAATATTTATCGTAACAATATAAAATAATACAATTAACATATATCGCATATATATCAATGTATTACCCGAGTGAGAAAAAGAATCTTTTAGTGAGCTAATATTAGTTAATGTAATTTAATATATCATATATATTATTATACATTAAATTATCGAATCAACACTTGATCCGATAATCCGACTATTTCATAAATAACCGACTAATACGATGACCCAGGTATATCACATATACCCGGCCGATATCTCATATCGCGAGAATCCAATACGATATCACATACCGCATTATCCTCGGTCTCGCACATATCATATATGTGCTCCTACTCCGTTTTGCCTGAGCCAAGAAACCTCTGTGTAGGACTCTAAAGAATCGTCAATACGCCGGGAGTAGGTGATGATCATATCAAACACCCACAAGCTGCAAGCGGTCAGCTAAACGTAACAGCTACCTAGGTATTGTGCTCTCAGAAGATCAACAAGCAAGCCTGTACATTCTCCTGTGAATCCAATCAGTTACACACCCGTACAGTCCGGTCTCGTCGTCTGATATGTTGCATATCTCTCCTAGGAGTGGTAAACGTCAGACCCCAGTAGCTCGATAAGTCGTGTCGATATGAGGTCTATAACAGTTCGAGAAACTACTGATAACACTTACCAGTAAATCTCAGCAACCCTGGCCAGGGATTTCCGGTTATAGCCAATCGAACATAGCACAACATCAACTCTATTTACCGGGAGAGACGAATCCCCTCCTATCGCTCATTGCCTCCATGTGATTCGGGAATGTACCCAAAAGCCACCTTTATGCACGCCCTCTTGGACGTGGTATGATGGAAATCAAAGCACAGTGGGAATCACACAAGACTCTATGACGATCTCGGGTCAACAGACTACTCTGTACCAGTGTCACCGGAGAACTGCCATCTGACGTGAGGTATAATACCAACTGGGAGTTCTCGGCGAGTCCGTCCAGTTTACCCAGTCTCCACTGAGCACCCGTACACCATCCTTGATGTCAAACACCGATGGATATAGGATCATCCATAGCCCATCATATGGGTCAAGATGCGTATACGCTAGTCTACTCTGGTGCATCGATGCCCTGTCTCGATACACCCTCGACTAGGAACAATTATAGGATGTACTCGTCGACTACCGTGGTCCCACAAGTATGATCTCATCGTAGTCCCAGTAGTCGAGTACATATCCTAAGGGCTTTATCAACATGTAACATAGAGACAATCAGAGTACATGTTAAGATAAAGTACAACCAGATAGCGTACTATCATGTCGAGCAAGAAAATCCTCCCTATATATGTCCAAGCATCCATTACAATATACATCGTATGTACAGTAATGGCCTCTAGGGCATACATATAACTAACAATCTCCCACTTGCACTAGGGCCATCTGTTGTGGTATCTCATACCCAACAATTAGCTGTGTTGAAGTATCTCATACTCAACCATCCCATAAAAGTCTCTATTGGGGAAAAAGGCCTTTGTGAGTGGATCCGCGTTGTTGTCCTCTGTGTCTACTCTCTTAACCTCGATCTCCCTGGAGATCAACCATCTCCATGATCAGGTAATACTGCCTAAGAAGAATATCTGGATTTCTGATGGGACGGGGGTTCCCTGGCAAAAGCCACAACTCCATTGTCACACAATGGTAGGAACGAAGTTCATCTCATGAACTTATATATCCAGACTGCCTCTTTGGTAGCATCCTTGGTAACGATGTATCTTGCCTTTAATCATCTAGTAAGTCACGGTATCTATCTTGAAACTCTTCCAACACTGAGGGTAAAGACAATGCCTGCGACTGACATTCAGTCGTCCTTATCACCTTGGAACCTTTCCAGTGATTCTCCCCAGGATCGATTGATACCATCTCACTGCAACTAGTGAGTATCCTAACATCCAATTAGAACTATCTCATTGATCCAAAACCCAGGATTTAGGAGGTATCATTTTGATCCTATATGGAGAATCATTGTGATAAGCGGAGATTGACCGAGCGTAGCATAGGAAACTCCTTCCCTATCAAGAGTATGTCATCCATGTACTCTACGAGGATCACCACCATACTCTCTACTACCTTTTTGTATATACAAGGTTCATCTACCATTTTGATGAAGTCAAACTCTTTTACTACCACATCAAAAAAGACGTTCCAACTCCGCGATGCCTGCTTTATCGCATAAAACAACTTGCACACGTTTCCGCTGCTCCCACTGTCTACGAAGCCCTCTGGCTGTGTACTTATAGACGCTCTCTTCCAAATCATCATTTAGAAAAGCAGTCATGACACCCAACCACCAGATATCGTAGTCATGGTATGTAGCAGTAGCAAGTAGGATCTGGATGGACTTAAGCATAGCTTTGAAAGTCTCAATTTTTCCATGTACACCAAGTAATCTTCTCAAGATATACTTGCTCCTGATGGGGATTTATAAAGCAGCCAAAGTCCATACTTTGTTGGTGTATAAGGATTCTATCTCACATCACTAAGCATCCAGCCATTCTTATAGAGTCCCACTCCTGATGGCCAGCTCGAAACTAGTTGGGTCATCATCTCATGATGCAATCCTCGCTCCCACTTTCATAGAGAAACCGAAGTATCTCTCAGGTGGGTGAGGAATCCTACTAGATCGGCGGAGAGGCTGAGGTTCGTTGGTTACTATTGAATCCTTTGGTTCTACCAAATCAAATCTTCCAGTTTTACCTCATGACCACTGATTTCTTGACAAGAAATTCCCTTTCACAATGGTGGCATGTTGAGAAACAAAACACCTTTTGTTCCTCGGTTAGGTAGAAGATATTCCATTGCGAATTCTTGGGATATCCAACAAACTTCTACAGAACTGACTTTGCCTCGAACTTGTCCGGATTATGCTTTTAGATATAGGCTGGACAACCCCAAATCTTAACATTCTTAAGATATGGGTTCTTCCCATTCCATATCACATATGAAGTGGTAGGCAACTGATTTGATTTGAACCCTATTCAATAGGTATCCAACTTCTCAAGTGCATAACTCCCAAAAGGAAATAGGAAACTCAGTAGTACTCATCATAGAGCACACCATATCACATAGGGTGCTATTTGCTTCGCCCCGATATACCATCGTGCTATGGTGTATACGGAGGAGTAATGCTGAGAGAGAATCTCATTCGCCTTTAGAATAGTCCAGAAATTCCATGCTCAAGTATTCTCCTCCCTGATCACATCAAAGGATATAATACTTATACCCGTATTTTGGTTCTCTACTTCTAACTTATATTCTGTGAATATCTCAAAAGTTT
This sequence comes from Agapanthus africanus, assembly GCA_030015575.1. Lineage (NCBI taxonomy): Eukaryota > Viridiplantae > Streptophyta > Magnoliopsida > Asparagales > Amaryllidaceae > Agapanthus > Agapanthus africanus. The sequence goes on from CM057339.1 coordinate 491,999,905, forward strand.
CGGACTTGTGTTTCAACAGGAACATATATCTGAATCTTGAGAGATTATCAGAGAATGTAATGAAGTACAAAGATTCGGTCTTGGCATGTGTAGACAGGAGACTTTCATACATCAGCATGTATCAATCCCAAGAGTTCACTAACTCTTTCTCTGTTTCCAATAAACAGAGCTATGGTCATCTTATCTTTGTGACATGACCGGCAAGTTTCACAAGATGTAAATTCAAACAGATTTAAATATGCATCTAAATGTAACTTAGCTAGTCGGGTCGCATTGATATGACCTAGTCTACAATGCCTCAAGAAGGATTCGTTCATTTCTGAACTCTTCCTCTCGTGTGTATTCTGTATACTAAGAACTGTAGTTTGATTTAGAACGTCAATACTTTTAGATAACGTACCTGAACCGATCAACTCTTGATATAGGAAATGTTCAAAACATTATCCAACAATACAAAATTTTATCCTTTCTTTACTAATAAAGAGACTGATATGATGTTGTATATCAGGTTTGGTATCTAATAACATTCGTTCAGAATCATTGTATTCTAGTTATACAGGGTGATAGTGACCAACAGACATGGCTGCAACACTTGCACCGTTTTCTATCTCATGAAACTTATCACCCGTTCTCAGTTCTCTACCTTTCTGTAGCCCATGTAACAGATTACATATGCGGGATCCTGATCCGGTATCTCATACCCATGACGTAAAGGATACTGAGAAACAGTTCTCTATAATGAACACAGCCGAAGAAGATGCATCAGCATGCACTTTCTTCGTTTGGGCGGCACGGGAAATCTGGTATTCCCCAATTTCCTGCTCTGTCTTATAACATTTATAAGTTGGAGTAGGACCAACGTTCCCCAGCTCAATATAACAAGCGGGTTCGGTCAATATATCCATATTATTATCTTGATTAAGGCATGATATGGTCGCTACCTGGAGAGAGAGAGAAGAAAACACTCAGCGTATGCTCTTGCAAGATTAGATTGGTTATCTAATATATCTAATCAGGATGTCTCCCACTGTTTTAATCAAATCTTCCTTCAAACCTAAAAGAAAAGACTAGCCGGGATTAATTACACGCTACAAGTTCGCCAATCTTTCAGCCAGGCCAGTGTCGGTACTTTGAGGGAGGTCCCCCGTGCTTTCGCACGAACCTAATTAAAGTAAATCTCGTTTTTCCAGAGGCGTAACCCCGTTAACACCTTTCTAGACACCTACTTGATCGGCTAATTGTAATGTGTAAATCTCTCCCAGGAGTAACTCTTACTCGCAGCGGGTATCGGGATCCAACTATCTCATAGAAGGTATGCAATCTCATTGCAAATTTCAACACTTGAAATTCCCAATAATATTTTGCCCCAAGCGATCTATGACCTTGACTGAGTCAACAAACCATAGACCGCAAGTAAAGTTCAACCCGTCATTACCCGATTGAATTAAACCCACCCGCACGACCCTTGACTGAGTCAACAAGGCCGCACGACTACCCTAATCCAATCACATCATATGCTTTGCAGATAAGCACTAATCAGCTACCGCACACTACGCCTTGACTGAGTCAACAAACGCAGCATGAATACTAAATACTACTTATCTGAATTGACGGAGGGCTACGACAGGTTTTTAAGAAAACCTTTTGCGCAATGAACTTTATATCGTTGTAGAATCGAGTGATTTTAAATGGAGTGCTTTGAGGCTTTTCTAGTTTTGCTAAAGGGGTCACTCCCGGTGAAGGGATCGTCGGCCCTTTCCTCATCGAATAAGGTGCAGGGTATATCATATATACCACTATGCAAAGAAAAAACTATAGAAGCAATCAAAAGACAAACCGAATTTGTAGCATCTGCTAGTTTCACTAAAGAGGTCACTCTCGGTGAAGGAATCTCGGCTCTTTCCTTATCGAATAAGTTGCTGGATGTTCTACAAGGAACACCGCTATGCAAAGCAAGAACTAGAGCTACCAGTTTTTAAACAAGTTTCTACAACATCTTTAGGTTTCTTTTATTTCATTAATCTCATTAATGAAGTCCCATTTTAATATGCTTCACAAGCATCAGATATGAAACGAAATCAACAATATATAATATATATCTCATATATATAATTTAAACATTTGTCTCAGGCAGTAATATGATCTCAACACAGAACATTGCAGCAGCAGAAACATATATGAAATATTGGATATACTAGGACGTCCGTGTTTTAGTACGAGCCTGTATAAAACACGGATTCCACGGTCGCGATGAATAGCCAAACCCACATCCCTAGACCCCTACGAGAGCGGCAAGCAACACTGCCAATTCTAGGGTTAGGATACCCGGTCTCGACACCTCGAGATGGTCTCCCACTGGACCCTAGAACCCGGTTACTTGTGCTCCCCGCCTTGGGTCTACCTAATGCGGAAAAGTATATAATATACAATGGTGACATCATCCTCAGCCCGGAAGTGCCCCAATAAAAGAATATTACATACAACTGAATTTTACATGAATGAAAAAGAAAAACTCTCATCTCACATAAAACCCCCGGCTATTCAGAACGCGACGATCCAATATAACATATCACAGCAACACATAATATCTCATATCATCAACGTAAGCAAGTATGCGTATCCTGATTATCGTTGAGTATAGCAACGAAACCGGCGATCACCACATACTACGCTTACGGTCACAGAAAAGAAAGTGTAAAACTACAACAGTTGGAATCCACAACCTCTTTAGACATCGCATGCCTAACCAAATGAATTACTTACACATCGCATGCCTAACAATTATAAACCCCGCATTTTAGTCTCATTATCGAAAACTCTTTTCAATATCAAGTTGGGCAATTCAACAAGATTCCCGACAACCTGATCGAATGCTCGTCGCAAACTTTAGTAGACGGCCGCACCCCCGGATGCCATCGACGAATTGCTCTAAGACGGAACACCGCTGCCGCGAGCACCCGAACGGATGCTTTTGGCGACGGGGTTCTCCTACAGTCACTTGGTTGGGGCTATGGGGCATGGCGTCTGTTAGGTTTACCCGGCGAGTATCCGCGTACGCTACGTGATTGCGACGGACTTTTGATCACATCAAAATTCCGTGGCAACCGATCATCTGAGACTAAACTGCTATGTTTATAATATTCAAATTAGTTATCTCATAACTACATGTGGATTCCAAATATTGTATCACATTCCAGATAAATAGACAATGTTAAACATTCCAATCGAATAATCAAACACCCAAGATTTCCCCAATATATCTCAACACTTGAAATTAGTTTAAAAACATCCATCACATGCCACAGTACCAATGGTCCAGCCGTAGAAGGGTCAAGCCAACGCCTCACATGTGGCATGCCGTACTGCCCCAAACCCTAAGGTTTAGAGGCAGTTCAAGACGGTCACATAATCGAGTTAAGATTTGTGTTCTTATAGAGGGTCCACTACGTTACTTGCATGACTTAGGATGTTCTTAAACTACGGAAAAATCCAACTTTTGAAAAATTTTCCGACAGTGGAAAAAGTGAGATATTGATATCCGTTCGAACTTTTTAACAGTTTCTAAAATTATCCGGAAAAAACTTAAACGGAGTTAAATTATCCGATCGAAGCAACGAGTCCCCAATACAATCCAGAAAACTCAACACTTGAGTGGAATTAAAAATTCCCAGAAAAAAATGACAGGAAAGGACCTAAGAATAAATATATGAAGTTTCAAGGACTAATTCAAAATTTTGGCCGCGGAACCTCGGCGAAACCCTTGGTTTGGCCGCGGTTCCGCGGTCATATAATCGAGTTAATGGACCGTACTTCACAGTAATTCTTAGTTTTTCCTGCTCTATTTTATGGATTTTTTAATACAGAAAAAATCAACTTTTTGAAAATTATCCAGAGAAGGTTTCAAATTAGGGTTTCGGGGTTCGATCGGACTTTAAACTTCGTCTAGACTTCGCCTAAAGCTCTAGCTTGGCTCTGATACCACTGTAGGGTTGCTAGGCACGCTCACAAGGTTCTACTTGGCATCAACCATGCCCGATTAAAAATTTAGCCGTGCCGAACAACCCAAAGCCGGATCTTTAAACTAGAGTTTAGGCGAAAACAAGCATGTTAAACTCTTTAACACTAAGTGAGAGGGATTACAACCTTTGTAGATCCAGTCCTTCACTTCTTAAGCTCCGTGTTGAGGTCCCTTCGCTGCGATCATCGTGTTCCGGACTCTCGAGAGGCTTCACGAAGAGAAAGATGCAGTCTTGCTTCCGATCTTCGGTAACAAAGATGATCTACCTTGAAGTTTCATTAACACCAGATAACATTCACTAAATGAAGTGAACACTCTCATCTAAAGGGCAAGGATAGATGAGAATGATGAAGTAGGATTTTTGCTCTCTTTTATTTTTTTATTCTCACTCATTTTCAATACTTGGAAAAAAGCTAGAAAGCTTTTTCCATGAAGGAAAGAAGAAGGAAGAAGAAGAAGAATATCATTATTATCCTTTTGTGATGAATAATGAAAAGATAAATATGATGAATAATGCAACCATGGTCAACTAAACCCATGTAGAGAATTAACTAGGGCTAGGTTTTGGGTTGGGTTAAAGCATGAGTCATTTGAAAATATCTTTGCAAAAACAAAAGAAAACCTTCTAGAATCATCAAGAAGGAACTAACCCAAAACAAACCCTAACCTTATTTAATCTCCACTAAACATGTTGCATTAGTTATCATATCATGTTACAATATTATATATCACATATATAATATTTATCGTAACAATATAAAATAATACAATTAACATATATCGCATATATATCAATGTATTACCCGAGTGAGAAAAAGAATCTTTTAGTGAGCAAATATTAGTTAATGTAATTTAATATATCATATATATTATTATACGTTAAATTATCGAATCAACACTTGATCCGATAATCCGGCTATTTCACAAATAACCGACTAATACGATGACCCGGGTATATCACATATACCCGGCCGATATCTCATATCGCGAGAATCCAATATGATATCACATACCGCATTATCCTCAGTCCCACACATATCATATATGTGCTCCTACTCCATTTTGCCTGAGCCAAGAAACCTCTGTGTAGGACTCTAAAGAATCGTCAATACGCCGGCAGTAGGTGATGGTCATATCAAACACCCACAAGCTGCAAGTGGTCAGCTAAACGTAACTGCTACCCAGGTATTGAGCGCTCAGAAGATCAACAAGCAAGCCTATACATTCTTCTATGAATCCAATCAGTAACACTCCCGTACAGTCCGGTCTCGTCGTCTGATATGTTGCATATCTCGCCTAGGGGTGGTAAACGTCAGACCCCAGTAGCTCGATAAGTCGTGTCGATATGAGGTCTATAACAGTTCGAGAAACTACTGATAACACTTACCAGTAAATCTCAGCAACCCTGGCCAGGGATTTTCGGTTATAGCCAATCTAACACAGCACAACATCAACTCCCTATACCGGGAGAGACGAATCCCCTCCTATCGCTCATTGCCTCCATGTGATTCGGGACTGTACCCAAAAGCTACCTTTTTGCACGCCCTCTTGGACGTGGTATGAAGGAAATCAAAGCACAGTGGGAATCACACAAGACTCTATGACGATCTCGGGTCAACAGACTACTCTGTACCAGTGTCACCGGAGAACTGCCATCTGACGTGAGGTATAATACCATCTGGGAGTTCTCGGCGAGTCCTTCCAGTGTACCCAGTCTCCACTAAGCACCCGTACACCATCCTTGATGTCAAACACCGATGGATATAGAATCATCCATCTCCCATCATATGGGTCAAGATGCGTATACGCTAGTCTACTCTGGTGCATTGATGCCCTGTCTCGATACACCTTCGACTAGGAACAGTTATAGGATGTACTCGTCGACTATCGTGGCCCCACTAGTATGATCTCATCATAGTCCCAGTAGTCGAGTACATATCCTAAGGGCTTTATCAACATGTAACATAGAGACAATCAGAGTACATGTTAAGATAAAGTACAACCAGATAGCGTACTATCATGTCGAGCAAGAAAGTCCTCCCTATATATGTCCAAGCATCCATTACAATATACATCGTATGTACAGTAATGGCCTCTAGGGCATACATATAACTAACACTTCATCCTTGGTCAAGTGATGCTTGGAGCTTGGTGCAAAGGGACTTCGTGGTGGATCATCGTGGACTTGGAATGATACAAGCCAACCTGTTCAAACCCCACTCGATCTAAGGAGTCAAGGAGGAAGGCTATAAAGGTTGTATTTTCTCCCCATTTAGTGTTAGACACTTGTGGTATATGATACTTGCATGTTGTTACTCTATTTTTCTAGTTCAATTCATGGTTGGAATTGTTTATCACCCCCTTAAATTTTTGTTATAGCATGTGTGATGCAACCTATAACCTAGGATGTTGCTAGAGAATCCCTACAATTACAAGGACGTTTTTTTTGTTTTGCACAGTGGTATTCGGTTATGAATATCCAGCACCTCATTCGATGAGGAAAGAGCCGAGATCCCCTCACCGAGAGTGACCTCTTGGGAAGAAGTTTGCGTCAGGGTAATAACTTCACAATAGTCGATTACTTTTTGCTTTGCATTGCGGTATTCAATGAGAATATCCTGCACCTCATTCTATGAGGAAAGAGCCGAGATCCCTTCACCGGGAGTGACCTCTTTAGCAAAGCTTTTTGCCACTATATATTTGTAAAAAGCTATGCGGTTCCTTCAACGATATCAAGTTCATTACGTTAAAGGGTTTTCGCATAAAACCATTCGTAGCCCTTTGTCATTTCAGACGGGTAGCACTTAGTATTCATGCTATGTTTGTTGGCCTTCGTCAAGGCATAGTGTATGGCAGCTGCTTGTTACCTTTCTGTTGCATAGATAGATGCGTTGGTTTGGGACAGTCGTACAACCTTGTTGGCCTTCGTCAAGGGCGAGTACGGGTGGGTTCAAATTAACCTGGACAATGACGGGTAGAACTTGACATGTGACTTATGATTTGTTGGCCTTTGTCAAGATCATAAAAGAACGGGGTAAAAATCACATCGGGAGTTTCAAACATACAGGAAACATGCCAGTTTTGCACATACCTTCTGGAGTGTGATAACTTGAGTGGATTCCATCAGGTTATCATGCGATGATAGTTGGACCACGATACCTACTAATGAGTTGGTTTACTCCTCGGGTGATTTTAGATGATCCCGACTAATTCTTCTTTCAGGTTTGGAGGAGAATTCGAGGATACAGTAGGAGATATCCTGATTAGTTAAAGTGATTAACCATTCTGATCTAGGTTAGAGTGCACGCTGAGTGTTTCTTTTCTCTCTTTCTTTGGAAGCGACCATGTCCCGACCTTAGACTAGAACTCATAAACCAAGTTAACCGAACCTTCTTAAAACACCGGCTTTTGGATTGTCTAAGTTGCATACCTCATTGCCACTCCTACTTTTACCCTTTGCTTTTCTCCGGAACATTCTGTATCACTACGAAGATCCACATTTATTGGATATGACCATCATATAGTTACATACGATCTCGAAGAAACTTGTTTTAGATTTGAGGATGGTTTCCGGTTCTGGAGAAAATGAATAGGACTATTCAGTTGTCTTTTCCTTTTACCTTCTCTCAGTTGGCGATGGCTCCTAGGATTAGGAGAGTACACCTATTAAGCTTATTGGATAGTCTTTTTCCAAACCATAGGCAGGTGTCGAAATGTGGGAAAGGAAGAAAACCGATTAGCCTAAGTGTGGTGTACAGAAGGTAATAAGTAAAGATAAATAAAGGGATTAGAAAGAGGACAAAGTAAATTGCGACTGCTATCATTCACGACCAAACCGCGTATATCATCGCCACTCCTACTTCACCTTTGAATTTATCCAGAACACTCCATATCACTACGAAGATCCACAGTAATTGGATAATCCGTCGTATAGTTACATACGAACTCGAAGGAACTTGTTCCAGTTCGAGGATGGATTCTGGTTCAGAAGAAATAGAATAAGGTTTATTCAGTTGTCTTTTATCTTTACCTTCTCTCAGATTGCGAGTGCTCCTAGAATTAGGAGAGTATACCTATTACATTTATTGGATAGTCTTCTTCCAAACCATAGGCTGGTGCCGAACGGTAGGGAAGGAAGAAAACCATTTAGCCTAAGGGTGGTGTACAGGAGGTAACGAGTAAAATCAAATAAATGGATTTGGAGAAATGGCAAGGAAATATACGGTTACAGTCATGAATCTAGATAATGGAAGAGGCATTACTAGGAATACCAGTTTACCCCTTCGAAACATTTTCATGTTTTAGTTTCATTGTGCGTTGTTAAAAGAAAACTGATTTCCCAATTAGATCCTTACTCCATGGTATGTTTTTACCAGGTTTTGATTCTCACATCTGTATGGTTTTACGGATGATGACTGTGAGTAAGTTATTGGGAATTAAGTGATTATATCCTCATTATATCGGAATTCGTTGTAATTGGTGATATTTGTGGAAATCACCCGGGTTTTTGCCGGACGGCAAATATTTGGTTTTGAATACCCATTGTTATGCACCAATTTCAAACTGATATATCTATACCTTTATTTCATAAATTGAGATATAACCCTTTGAAATTATGTCCATGACATTTACCTATATCAGTTGATGATTGGGTAAGAAACATTAAACAGCGGTGTAATTCTTCTTAACCATAGTATAGTTTTCAGCCTACAACGCACAGGGTTTGAGTTATACAACTCAGGAGACCTATACAAAGTATTGTATGTTGTTCAGTGTCCATTAGGACAAAGGGGTAGGTCCTCGTACTATATTCTGTTTACTTGTAACTTCTCCAGTTTTAGACAAGCATTTCATAGAAATAAAAGGTCCAAGTTTTGAGAAGTTATAGGTACAAGAATAAAGTAGAGAACCAGGTGTTGCAAGTATCAGGATTCTTCAAGGTAATCGAAGATATAAATACTTGTGTTAGGAATTCAGTCGAAAGTAATGGTTTTGAGAACTTGCTTCTCTTTCAGGTTACTCATATCTGGATGCACTCCTAAGTTGAGTAATGCTGATCGGCCTCTCTCCATTTAGTTTACATGCACTGAAGACAGCTGCATGATTTGAATCTGGTTCCAATTAAATCAGTGCCTCTGTTTCTATATTGTATATAGAATGGTTCATATCTTAACGATGTTAAGGTATATGGAGTTGTCCGGCTTATGCTTAAAACCAGACTCTGGATGACTCAAGGCACGTTTCTGTAATGGCAGTTTGTGGGTTATCCCGGGCTATGACGAGGGTTAACATTCTACCATCTGGAAGATCAATAGTGATATTGTTCTTGACTCGCCACAGCTTTAGTAAAATGGACTTTTTTAGAAAATAGTAGTGGCAGTATGGTAGAACTGGAAGTGATTCCAGAACCACAAACTATTACTGAAAATTTAATAGAACCTAAAGATTCAATTGTGTATGACATTCCATTAGCCACTTCGCAGATATGGTGGGAAACCTCAGGCACCCGAGAGGTACTTCGGTATCCTCAAAGACGGCGACAGGGAGGTTCTTGTTTACCCAGACTTACCATTACTGCTGTTCTAGACTATAAGACCCGGCAGGAGGATGAGTATAGCGTTGTTCTAAACTAGCTTTAGAAGTGCACGTGTATATGACTCTGCCAGAGGGTTGTTGTAGTCAGTAGGAGCAGCGGAAGCATAGTGGACAAGTAGCTTATGTCTATTTATAGACTATGTTGGATATAGTGCCCTCTAAGTCAATTATTGGATCACAGGTATGTGATTGCAATGATTGAGGGAGGACCTATACCGATATGACTATCTTAATCGAGATGATAGTATGCTATCTGGTTTGTCTTTATCATCGTATATATGCTTTAGTTCACTATTGCATGTTGATAGAGCCCATAGGATTCTTGCTTGACTACCAGCAGTATGATGGCGATCATATATGTGGGAGCTGGGGTCTGTAAGCACATCCTTAAAGTGTCCCTAGTCGTAGGAGTTTCGAGACAGGGCATCGATACTCCAGAGTAAACTAGTGTATACAGTCGAGACCCAGACGAGAGGCGGTGGCCGGTCTCACAAGCCACTGGTGTCAGTTGGATCACCTAAGATGTATACAGGTGCTCATTAGGTTATGAGTACACCGGAAGGACTCGCCAGGAACATGCTAGTTGGTATTATACATATCGTCAGATAGCAGTTCCCTGGTGACATGTGTACAGGTTAGTTTGTCGACCTCAGATCGTCATTTGTCTCGTGTGAGTTCCCACTGTGCTTAGATTACTACCCTACCACGCTCAAAGGAGACTTGCAAACAGGTTTTAGTTAGGTACAGTCCCGAGCCATATGGAGGCAGTGAGCGGATCGTCGGGGATTCGTCTCTCCCAGTATTGGGGGTTGATGTCGCACAGTGCACGAGTGGCCATCACTAGAAATCCTCGGCCGAGGTAGTGGAGAATTACTGATTTGAATCAGTAGTTTCTCAGGTGGTGATGGGCTTCATACCGACACGAATTATCGCGTTATTAGGGGTCTGACTTTATCCACTCCCTAGACTCGATATGCGATACTCTTAGACGAACGGACCGTACTGTACGGATATTGTCACTGTCAGGCTCAGTAGGGTTTCTGGATGAGTTCGCTCGTCAGCTTCCCTTCCAATCAATACATAGGCAACCGTTACGTACAGCTTCTACCTCTGACGTGCTAGTGGTTATACCCAGTGCCAGTGTGTTGATGAGTCATTAGAGTCCCCCACAGACCGTTTCCCAAGTTCGGGCGAAACGTTATAGAGGCCGTATGGTTTTATGGCAAGGTTCGAAAAATGCACGTGCGTTTACGCACGTGTCATATTTTGGGCAGATAATACCGGTGGGCTTTGGTTTAAGCCGGATCCGAGTATTATACTGTGTAGATATAATATCTTTGTCTCAGTTGCATTTGTATTCGGTCGTAATACAAATGCGGGTATGTTTATACCATTACGGGGTTATCCTGAAATTCGTTTCAGGATCGCTTTTGGAAGTTGCCAATTTCCAGTTTTCTATCACCCGCTTTAACATTCGGTTAAATGCGGATTTATCTTTTCTTCACTTGGGTGAGTCATGAGGGTGAGTCGTGTGGAAGGTTCTAGATGAGGTGACTAGGTTTCATGACTCATGGTTTGCATTTATTGTTATGCAAGGTGTCATTAGTGAGTCACCTTTAGCATTAATGTTTCTTTTTAACCTTAGGATATTTCTTCTTGATATCCCTTGCTCCTACACTCACCCTCTCTTCCTCATATATTGGCCGGCCCCCTCCCCTTGAGATGATGATTGATTTTGGGAAAAAGATTATGATAGTTTTGCTTCATGTAATTTCATATAGCTTATTTTTCCATCACCTGATTCCAAAAGGCAAATTCATTAACCGTTCGTCCATGGCTTTGGGCGAAGTGAGACAAAGTGTTCTACTCATTCTCTACATCATCTTGGTCATCTCTTTTAGCAAACTTGATGATCGAGTTGCCTCGGTTCAGAGGCGGGAGACCGTTTAAAGATCCGTCGACGTGGTGCCACCTGGACGAGGAGACTGGAGATTCAGGAGATCGGAGCAGCCGCAACAAAGCGTGGGATGATGGTTGAAGACCGAAGGACTCGGATCGTTCGGTATAACATTTCTACCCACTTTGTAGTTTGTTAGTTTAGCTTTAATGGCAGATCCGGGTTATAGTATACGATAGCGCCAGTCAAAAAGTTTTTGTTCCGCATTTGGCGTCTGTTAGACGGCCGGGGCGCTACCGTGTACTTACAGACTAAAGCAGATATAGCAGAGATAGATCATATATTTTTGATGTGACAGTCATAGGCTTTGAGTTCTTCAGAATAGGAGATGGATCTGTTAAGAAGGTAGTAGGGTGTATTGTCCTGGTATTTGGATGACATGCACATTGTGGGAAGTGAAATTCCTATAGTACGATCGGTTATACTATGGTTGTCACACAGTGGTTTCTCCACATAGGATTTGGATATTATATAAGGCATTCTGGTTAGTAGATCTATGGTTTTAGATCTAGATTTGGGTAGTTTCCCAATTTGGGTACTTAGACATTATTCTAAAGGTGTTTTAGAATGGATGACTTCTAGCAAGGTAGTGTACCTGCAGGTGATAGAGTCACCCTCTCTAAAGGTGTCTTACAGACTAAAGGAGAGAGGGATGTGCATGATTGGCATATCACTTGCTTAGGCAATTGATTCAATCATGATATGTCAAGTACCGCACCAGGTGTTGTTTTTGCACTAGATGCAATAAGTTTCTATATTAATCCAATCCTGGAGAAACATTCGGAAGCAGTTTATGAACATAAGTGGATGTTCTAGGGATTTGATAACGGCAGCCTCCTTCGAAAGACGATTATCATTCCAGGCTTCCAAGGTGACCTGGATGATAGAGTGACTGTCAGAGTTATAGTTTTCCCTCTGACGAGGGGCAGTAGTTTGGACAGGTGGTCCAAGCGGATACTGAGGGAGGCATGGCACAGGATACTGATTAAATTCAGTTGACGATACAGTCTAAGAAGTTTGCTGGATTTGGAGTTCATTTGTGAACTGGGTCCCATCAGATATCCAGACATATTCTAAGATAGGTATTGCTCATTTCGGGAGATTGATTTCTCCGCGAGCTTGAGATAAAGAGACATAGAATGAAACATTTGATCGGATCCACTCACTGAGGCTATTTCTCGAACACAATAGTTTTATAAACGGGCTTTGTGAAACTGATTAGTAGAGAAGTTGGGTGTTCGGTATCACACGGGCTGTGAGTATGCGACACCGCAATAATTAGCCTTAAGTGCAAGTGGGAGATTGTTGGCTATAGTGCCCTCAAGTCAATTATTGGATAGCAGGCACGTGATTGCAATGATTGAGGGAGGACCTATACCGGTAGGGCGGTCTTACTCGAGATGATAGTATGCTATTTGGTTTGTCTTTATCATCCTGTACATGCTTCAGGTGACATTACAGATCACTATTACTTGTTGATAGAGCCCATAGGATTCTTGCTTGACTACCAGCAGTATGATGGCAATCATATACGTGAGAGTTGGGTGGTCTATAAGCACATCCTTAAAAGGTCCCTAGTCGTGGGAGTTTCGAGACTGGGCATCGATACTTCAGAGTAGACTAGTGTATACGGATCGAGACCCTGATGAAGGGCGGTGGCCAGGCTCACAAGCTATTGGTGTCAGTTAGTTCACCTAAGATGTATACAGGTGCTAATTGGGTTATGAGTACACCGGACAGACTCGCCGGGAACATGCTAGTTGGTATTATACCTATTGTTAGATAGAAGTTCCCATGTGACATGTGTACAGGTTAGTCTATCGACCTGAGATCGTCATTTGTCTCGTGTGAGTTCCCACAGTGCTTTGATTACTACCCTACCAGGGCTCAAAGGAGTCATGCAAACAGGTTTTAGTTAGGTACAGTCCCGAACCACACGGAGGCAGTGAGCGGATCGTCAGGGGATTCGTTTCTCCCAGTATTGGGGGTTGAGGTCGCGGAGTGCACGGGTGGCCATCACCAAAAATTCTCGGCTGGGATAGACGAGAATTACCGATCCAGGATCGGTAGTTTCTCAGTTGGTGATAGGTCTTCATACTGACACTACACGTCAAGTTATTAGGGATCTGACTTTATCCACCCCACTAGACTCGATATGCGATACTCATAGATGAATGGACCGGATTGTACGGATATTGTCACTGTTAGGCTCAGTAGGGTTTCAGGATGAGTTTGCTCGTCGGCCTCCTTTTCGCTCAATACCTGGGTAGCAATTACGTACAGCCAGTGCCACTGACGTGCTTATGGTTAAACCCACTGCCAGCGTATTGACGAGTCTTTAGAGTCCTACATAGAGGGTTTCCCTGGTTCGGGTGAAATGTTGTAGAGGCCGTATGATTTTATGGCAGGGTTCGATCATATACGTGCACTTGTGCACGGATCATGATCGAACGGATAATACTAATGGGCTTTGGTTTAAGCCGGATCCTAGTATTATATTGTTAGATTATTTTCGTCTCGTTGTATTCTTATTCAGTCGGAATACGGATGCGGGTATGTATATACGGATGAGGGATAATGTTGTAATTCGTTATGAGTTTACTTTGGGGTTGCCATTTCTTTTCTTTGGATTTAAACATTTAGCTTAATGTTTAAATATTGTTGTGATGGAAATTATGAGTGCAAATCTTGGCATTTGGCATTATTCTAAAGGTGTTTTATAATGGACGTCTCCTGGCATGGTGGTGTACCTGCAGGTAATGGATTCACCCTCTCTAAAGGTATCTTACAGACTAAAGGGGACAGAGATGTGCTTGATTGGCATATCACTTGCTTAGGCAATTGAGTCAATCATGAGATGTCAAGTACCACACCAGATATTGTTTTTGCACTAGTTGCAATAAGTTTATATATTAATCCAATCCTGAAGAAACGTTCGGAAGCAGTTTATGAACATAAGTTGATGTTCTAGGGATTTGGTAACGGCAGCCTCCTTCGGGAGACGGTTATCATTCCAGTCTTCCAAGGTGACCTGGATGACAGAGTGACTGTCAGAGTTATAGTTTTCCCTCTTTTAAGGGGCAGTAGTTTGGATAGGTGGTCCAAGCGGATACTGAGGGAGGCATGGCATATGATACTAATTAAATTCAGTGGACGATACAGTCTAAGAAGTTTGCTGGATTTGGAGTTCATTTGTGAACTGGGTCCCATCATAATCCAGACATATTCTAAGACAGGTATTGCTCATTTCGGGAGATGGCTTTCTCCACGAACTTGAGATAAAGAGAGACATAGAAAGAAACATTGGAGCAGATCCACTCACTGAGGCTATTTCTCGAACACAATAGTTTTACAAACGAGCTTTGTAGAACTGATTAATAGAGAAATTGGGTGTTCGGTATCACACGGGCTGTGAGTATGCGACACCGCAATAATTAGCCTTAAGTGTAAGTGGGAGATTGTTGGCTATAGTGCCCTCAAGTCAATTATTGTATCGTAGGCACGAGATTGCAATGATTGAGGGAGGACCTATACCAGTAGAACAGTCTTAATCAAGATGATAGTATGTTATCTGGTTTGTCTTTATCATCGTGTACATGCTTCAGGTGACATTACAGATCACTATTATATGTTGATAGAGCCCATTGGATTCTTCCTTGACTACCAGCAGCTTGATAGCGATCATATACGTGAGAGCTGGGTGATCTATAAGCACATCCTTAAAATGTCCCTAGTCGTGGGAGTTTTGAGACTGGGCATCGATATTCCAAGAGTAGACTAGTGTATACTGATCGAGACCCCAACGAGGGGCGGTGGCCGGTCTCACATGCCATTGGTGTTAGTTGGTTCACCTAAGATGTATACAGGTGCTCATTGGGTTATGAGTACACCGGACAGACTCGCCGGGAACTTGCTAGTTTGCATTATACCTATTGTCAGATAGCAGTTCCCTGGTGACATGTGTACAGGTTAGACTATCGATCTGAGATCATCATTTGTCTTGTGTGAGTTACCACTGTGCTTTGATTACAACCCTACCACGGCTCAAAGGAGTCTTGCAAACAGGTTTTAGTTGGATACAGTCCCGAGACACATGGAGGCAGTGAGCGGATCGTCGGGGGATTCGTCTCTCCCGGTATTGGGGGTTGATGTCGCGGTTGTGTAGGGGTGGCCATCACCAGAAATTCTTGGCCAAGATAGTCGAGAATTACTGATTCGGATCAGTAGTTTCTCAGGAGGTGATGGGCTTCATACCGACACTAAATGTCGCGTTATTGGGGTCTGACTTTATCTACCCCCTAGACTCGATATGCGATACTTATAGACGAACGGACCGGACTGTACGGATATTGTCACTGTCAGGCTCAGTAAGGGTTTCGGGATGAGTTTGCTCGTCGGCCTCCCTTTCGCTCAATACATGGGTAGCCGTTACGTACAGCTAGTGCCACTGACCTACTTGTGGTTAAACTCACTGCCAGCGTATTGATGAGTCTTTAGAGTCTCACATAGAGGGTTTCCCTGCTTTGGGCGAAACGATGTAGAGGCCATATGGTTTTATGGCAGGGTTCGATCACATACGTGTACTTGTGCACGCATGATATTTGGACGGATAATACTAGTGGGCTTTGGTTTAAGCCGGATCCTAGTATTATATTATTGGATTATTTTCGTCTCATTATATTCGTATTCTTCGGAATACAGATGCGGGTATGTATATACGGTTGAAGGGTATTCTTGTAATTTATTAAAAGATTACTTTTAGAAGATTACACCTCATCATGGTTTAGACCTTTTTGGATTAAAAGGTTATTGAGGTGTAGGATGAGGTTTTTATTGAATTTTTATGGCATGGCTAATTAGTAACCCATGGTTACTATTCTAGCATGCTTAGGGTTTTTCTTTGTTGTGAGATTATGTTGACTTGAGATATTTTTTGTTGACTAAGATATTTTGGAGACATGGACATTTATGTGATGGCTCCATTATTTCTTATCACACTCACACAACAAAAAAAACACAAGCCATTATTCATTTCTTTTTCTCTCTCTTGAGTTGCTCTCAACACCTCATTCTCATGGCATCTTCTTCTTCCTATAGCTCCACCCAAACCCTCTAATGAGTTGAGAATCCTTGGGTGTCTTGAGACAAATTAATCCTTCATCACTCTCTACTTCATCTACGGTATCTAGAGTAGCGATCTAGGTGACCTAGTTGCCGTGGATATAAGGTTGGAGCTCGTTGCATAGACTCTCGGGTGGATCATCCTCGATGGAGGGAGACCAGAGATCAAGCTTGATCAAGGAATCCCCTAGGAGCTTGGGATGATGGTTGAATACCGAAGGACATGGATCTAATTGGTCTAACCATTCTAACTCCATTGCATGTTTTGTTATCTAGGGCTTATGGGTAGATCCGGGTAATTGGTTGTGGTAGAGCCAAGTTTTATAAATTTTTGTTCCGCATTTGGTCACGGATTGATGGCCGGGGCGCTGCCGTAACCCAACATGGTATCAAAGATACTACATAAACCTTAGTAAACTCTTTGCGACATTAGAAATCTGCCGTTTTTGTCGTACAAAAACTGCCGACAAAAACAGTTCCGAAAACTGAAAGTTTGAGATATTTGCACACCCCGCGGGCTCAAGGTTTGAACTGAGAAGCCACGGGGTAGTGTATGGGTACCCCGAGGAATCCCCGGGGGTGAACCGAATGGCTGGGCCTACTCCCCAAGACCATTATAAGGTGGTCTTGGCGGTGGGGACCCGAAACTGCCTCATCTTGGGCAGTTTCGGGTCTAACTCACCCTCTGGTCACCTCGTGGTCGGCTCGTGTGTCCCCTCTAGGCCCCCTAACTTGAAGTTAATTTCGTGCTCTAACCCGCGAAGGTTCGAGCGCGTTTTGTTTTGATTCGGACTTCCGAATTGGCTTTAAACGGTCGGTTTTTGGAACTTTAGCTCACTGTTTTTTCATGGTTTTGGTAATTGGTTTGGTTTGCTAATTACGTGCGGAATTCTAATGTCATAGTTTTCAGTACATGCATTACTATCTACGACCATGAATGTCATTAGATCGGTACAACTTGTCTAATTGCTATATGTCTTTTAGATGGGTTTGCGAACGTGACATTCACGTTGATGTTCTGTGTTGTGCTGTGATGTTGCGGGATCGTCGTGGTGGATAGCTTGGGTGAAATGTTAGTATAGTTTAGTTTTATTTATACATTTGATATCGCGTGGCGAGCGTCCGACATGTCGACTGCCATCACTTCCAGCTTGTATATTATTTATTTGGGGCACGACCGGGTTGAGATCGATGTCACCGTTGTACATATTCTTTTCTTTTCTGTACTAGGATTACCCCGTGGTGGAGTGCACAAATAGCCGGGTTCTATAGGGCAACGGGCCCGTATCTCATGGCATTGAGATGGAGGGGGCCTCACTTTAGAATTTGCAAGCTATTCGCCGCACTCGTAGGGGGTATAGGTTGACCCAAGGAGGGGTGCTCAAGTTACCAGATTCCGTGAAGTGCCGGATGGCCCATTCACTTTGATGAAGGAGGCTGCCTCGCTTCTGGTTTTGGCGGGTAACTTTCCGCAATCGTAGGGGTCTAGGTTTTCATTGCACAGGATATCCACACGACCAGGGGAACGTCGGGTTTCACTTGCGGCTCAAACGAAACCAGGGGCTCTCAGATTATCTGTATTGTTCTGTGATGCTTATCGCTTGTCTGTGATGTTGCATTTATCATGCCTAGAGCGATTATTATCTATTGTTATATATATATGTACTAGTAGATGTTGTATATGTTTTACACTCGCGCTAGTCCATCCCCCGCTCTGTCGTTAGTTAAGTAACCTAACGGGTGATGACGGGGCCCAGTGAAGAATGCGGATGGCATATACATACATCATATTTTCGTTCTTTTCTGGTGTGATTAATTGATAGGACTGTGTTGATTCTGATCAATGCAAGGAAAACAGACCTATTTGATGTTGTTGAAACAATTTTCAAAAGCTGTTATTATAAGGGCATTTTCTTTTGTTTTGCATAGAGGTATTCGATTATGAATATCCTGCACCTCATTCGATGAGGCAAGAGCAGAGATCCCTTCACCTGGAGTGACCTCTTAGGCAGAAGTTTGTGTCAGGGTAATAACTTTACTATAGTCGATTACTTTTTTGCTTTGCATCGTGATATTCAGTTAGGAATATCCTGCACCTCATTCGACGAGGAAAGAGCCGAGATCCCTTCACCGAGAGTAACCTCATTAGCAAAAGTTTTTGTAAGTCTACGGTAGCGCCCCGGCCGTCAATCCGAGGCCAAATCCGGAAACAAAAACTTTTAGGAAACCGGCGCTATCGTAGTCTTTGACCCGGATCGAACCATTAACGCTAAACTAGCTAACTACTAAGAAGTGAGTGGCTATACCGATCGATCCGTGTCCTTCGGTCTTTGGCCACCATCCCAAGCTCCCCGCGGCATCTCCGATCTCCGGTCTCCTCGTCGGAAGGGCACCACATCAATGAGTCTTTTTACAGGCTCCCGCTTCATCCGAAGCAACTCGAACATGAAGTTTGCTAGCCGACATGTCCAAGGTAAAGTAGAGAATGTGTGTGATAACTTTGTCTCAAGCATCCATTGGTTCTCAACACATGAGAGTGTATGGATGGAGGTTGAAGTAGATGCCAATGGTGAAACTTGTGAGCAAGAGGAAGAAGAAGAAGAGCCTTTCTCCTTTTGTTATTGTGTTGCAATGAGAAAAATGAGAGCAAGCATTATCATCTCAAGAGCAAGCCCAAGGCTATATGTGTCACGACCCGAAAGGGTACGGAACGTGACTGGCACTTAAATTACGAACGTCTCAAGGCGTACGTAATCTAAGTAAGCCAAAGCCCAGAAATCAAAACCAAATAAGCAGTAGAGTGAAGGAAAACCAATTTATTGAAAACGAATTTAATCATATAAGTCACATCAAGCCTTTTTAAAAGCAACGCCCATTTTTCCGAAAATTTCGGCAGAGTCTCCTTTGTAAATATTGCCCCCCCAAACGGGTACAAAACGGGAATATATCAATAACATGAAATAAGGCATCCCCAAGCGGGATCTAGCTCTTCGCCCCAAGGATGTCACAAATCCCACACAATATAAATCAGCAATATGCAAAATAAGCATAAAAAGGCATAAGTAATAAGCAAAATGTCGGCTCAAGTGAGCACGACCCAAAGAAATAATATACATGCCCACAAATCTCACTGTCTCGCCTCTAAGTCAATATACCTCAGTACTGGTAGATGATACAGTAGATGGAGTATACTAGATACAATGAATATACAAGGTGGAAAAACAAAAAGAACACATAACCCACCTACGAGCAAAAATCCTCAAATCCACGCAAAAGGAAGAAATGCGTCCGCCGCAACAGTACTGACGGATCGGACCTGCAAAAAGTCTGTGGCACAACGGGGGTGAGTTGCCAACTCTTGAGTAATATGTATCATCTATAAAGACTATCGTAAGCATGTACGCAAAGTGTCATAATTCTACAATATTGATATGGTATGAAGTACTAGCATGTATGCGACATGAATGCAATGTAACACATGATCTGAATAGGCTGATATAAGGAAATCATTATTTTCATCTTAAGAAAATTTCTGAGAAATATCTGAGGAAATATCATATGAAACCAACAGAAATCCGTGTCAAGCATCGACACCCCAAATGAATAACTCAATGTCCCAAAGTATCTGTATCCAATATCCCGGCCCCAGTCGTCCGGCTGGTCCATCTCAAAATATTAATATCTCAACATCTCATGGCCACGGTCGGTATCCTCTGGATATCCGTCGCGCCAACGATCACCGGTAGGTAGTCTGTCCCTGCCAGGCTCATCGTCTACTACTCGAACTTCTTGCCCCGAGGTACCTTACCGGCCCCACCATGTACCCGAGACGGTTCATCCAACTCCTCGAAACGGGTCTCGAAAACCAACAGAAAACTCATGGTGGACGACACTGTAAGTCCACGTTGCCCACCCCGGTGCTTACGGGGAGGCAAAAACGTTATGAAAAATCGGATTTTTACAACACTAGGCAACATGGACTATGCTAAAGGAGGGATCTTTGCTAAACAAAAACTAACTACAATGCTAAAAGAGTTAGCTACTCGGTTAAGGGGTTATACCAAAGTCTTGAAGTCCTTCTCTTCTTGCTCCTTGGAGTGTGATGAACGGGTTCTCCTCGTCGCCTTCTCTTGCCGAAGAAAGATCTACGCGAGGGCCTCTACCTTTGGCTCCAACCTCAAACTAGAAGTAACTAAGGTGCTTGGTGTGCTAAACCTAGAACCTTAGAAAGAGTAGAGAGTAATTTTAAGGGTTTTATCTCAAGCTCAAATGTTTCTCAACTCATGAGAGGGGAGAGCTTTGAGAGAGGGGAAGAGGATGAGAGAGAATGAGAATGATAGAATGAGAAGAATAATGCCAACCTTCTCACATATATGTTAATTATGATAAATAAATAATTAGCTAAAGATAATTATGATGGTTAATCATGAAATGACCATTATCATTTCACATTAAATACTTTTGCAAGGATCAAGGAGCATCTTTCATATGAAATGATGATGGTCAACTTGTCAACCTAGGTCAACAAGTCAAGTAAAGTCAAATGGTCAACAACGCTAACCATACACAATTATAATTAACTAATATTAATAATCATATTTCACACATAAACATTAGGGTTAAGAAAAAGACAACGGTCATTAACCCTAATGAAAATCCTCTGCCTCTGCCTCAGTCAACTGTGCATACACACCCGTATCCGTGTTCCAAGGAACACAAATACAAAGAGATAAAACCAATCCCAAAACATATACTAGGATCTGGCTTAAACCAAAGCTCGCTAGTATAAGCTGTCCGGACACCAAACGTGCACAAGTGCGCGGATGTGAACGAACCCTGTCGCAAAACCATGCGACCTCTACTCATTTTGCCTAAAGGCGAATAACCCTCTGTGTGGGACTCTAAAGACTCGACACTACGCTGGCAGTGGGTTTAACCACAGACCGCAAGCGGCACTAGCTGTACGTAACGGTCCCCAGGTAGATGCCGATAAGAAGACTGACTAGGTAAACCTATCTGAACTCCTACTGAGCATGAATGTGACAGTCTCCGTACAGTCCGGTCTGTTCGTCTAAGAACATCGCATGGCGGGCCTAGGGGGGCGGTAAACGTCAGTCCCCTAATAGCGGTACAAGTCGTGTCGGAGTGTAGCCCAGAACACCCTGAGATAACACTGGAAACCTACCAGTATATCTCGCTTGCCCTGGCCAGGGACTTTGTGTAATGGCTCTCCTAGACACAGCGCGATATCAACCCCCAATACCGGGAGAGACGAATCCTGTCTAACCGTCACTGCCTCCAAGTGCTTCAGGACTGCACCCAAAAACTACCTGTTTGCACGACTCCTTTGAGCCGTGGTAGGGTAGTAATCAAAGAACAGTGGGAACACACTCGAGGCGAAGTGACAGTGTCAAGTCAACGGACTAAGCTGTACTCATGTCACCTGGGAACTGATAACTGACGATAGGTATAATACCAACCAACAGCTCCTGACGAGTCCTGTCCAGTGTACTCGTAACCTAACGAGCACCCGCATACTATCTCAAGTACGACGTACTGACGGCTGTGGGACAGACCATCTCCCCTGCTGGGATGAGAAGCGTATACGCTAGTCTACTCTGGAGTATCGATGCCCTGTCTCGATAGTCCTACGACTTGGGACCTGTATAAGGATGTGCTTATAGATTACCCAGCCCCCACAAGTGTGACTGCCATCACAACGCTGGTAATCAAGAAAAGATCCTAAGGGCTCCACTAATATGTATATAAGCGATATGCTAAAAGAAACACATGAACATATTGAAGTAGAGACAAACCAAGTAACATACTACTATTTTGAGCAAGATTGTCTATACAACTGCGAATATCCCAAGCTTCCATTAAGTAATATACAAGCTAGTATGATACAGTAATGGCCTCTAGGGCATATACACTAACAATCACCAACTTGCACTAAGGCCATGTACTGGCGTATCGAAGACCTATCATCTCGATCAGCCGCTCGAACTGAGTCTGGGGTAAGGCCTTGGTGATTGATCTACAGTGTTATCCTCCGAGTTTACTCTCTTCACCTCGATCTCCCGGCGATCTGCGATCTCCCTGATCAGGTGGTACCGCCTCAAAATGTGCCTGGACTTCTGATGGGACCTGGGTTCCTTCGCTAAAGCTATAGCTCCGTTGTTGTCACAATACAGCGGTATTGGATCAACAATGGTAGGAACCACCTGAAGCTCTGTGAGGAACTTCTTCATCCAGACAGCTTCCTTTGCGGCATCATAAGCAGCTATGTACTCCGCTTCCATAGTTGAGTCAGCAACAGTTTCCTGCTTGGAATTCTTCCAGCAAACCGCCTCTCCATTGAGGGTAAAGACATAACCCGACATGGACTTGGAGTCATCCTTGTCACTCTGGAAGCTGGAGTCAGCAAAGGCCTCGATCTGGAGGTCTTTTCCGCCATACACCAAGAACATCTCCTTAGTTCTTCTCAGGTACTTGAGAATATTCTTTACTGCTATCCAGTGTTTCTCCCCTGGGTCCGACTGATACCGGCTTACAATGCTTAATGCGTATGCTATATCTGGTCTGGTACACAACATCGCATACATTATAGAGCCTACCGTAGATGCGTAGGGTATAGATGTCATGCGAGCCCTTTCCAAATCAGTCTTGGGAGACATCTCTTTGGAGAGGGTGATTCCGTGACAAGCCGGTAGATTACCGCGCTTGGAATCTTCCATACTGAATCGTTTCAGTATGATGTCGATGTACCTGGACTGTGAAAGTCCCAACATTCTCTTAGATCTATCACGATAGATCTGGATCCCAAGAATGTAGTTGGCATCGCCCAGGTCCTTCATGGAGAACCTCTGTGACAAGAATCCTTTGACTTACTGTAGCATAGGAATATCATTTCTTATTAGGAGAATGTCATCCACGTACAAGACGAGGAATACCACAGTTCTCCCTACAATCTTACTGTAAATGCATGGTTCATCTGGGTTTTTGATAAAGTCGAATTCCTTGACAGTATCATCGAAGCAGATGTTCCAACTCCGCGATGCCAGCTTCAGTCCATAGATGGACTTGAGCAACTTGCACACTTTACCGCTGCTCCCACTCTGAATGAATCCCTATGGCTGATCCATATAGACGCACTCTTCTAAATTTCAATTCAGGAAAGCCGTCTTTACGTCCATCTGCCATATTTCATAATCGTGGAAGGAAGCAATGGCAAGAAGGATCCGAATGGATTTGAGCATAGCCACTGGAGAAAAGGTCTCGTCATAGTCCAAACTAGGTCGTTGACGAAAACCCTTTGCTACAAGTCTAGCTTTATAGGTTTCAACCTACCCATCTACACCAATCTTCTTACTGAAGATCCATTTGCAGCCTACGGGTTTTACCCCTTCTGGAGCAAAGTCCAAAGTCCAAACTTTGTTGGTGTACATGGACTCCATCTCGGTCCGCATTGCAGCCAGCCATTTTACCGAGTCACCGCTCTGAATGGCTTGCTGGAAGCTAGTAGGCTCACCATAATCAATAGTGCAATCCTCTCTATCCCCGTCTATGAGAAAACCGTAGTATCTCTCGGGCAGATGAGACTGCCTACTACTCCTGCGGAGTGGCGCTGGGATGTCCGGTTCTCCTGAACCTTCTGGTTCTTCCAAGCTTTTAGTAATAGCTTGTGGTTCTGGAATTTCTTCCGGTTCTATTGCGCTCCCACTTATCTGATTTTCTAAAAATTCAGTTTCCAAGAAGTGGGCATGCTGAGAAAAAAAACCTTTTGTTCCTCTGCGGAATAGAAAAGATACCCCCTGGAGTTCTTTGGGCATCCCACAAACTTACACAGTACTGAGCGTGCCTCGAGCTTGTCTGCATGCTGCTTCTTTACAAAAGCTGGACATCCCCATGTCTTAAGATACTTAAGACAGGGTTTCTTCCCACTCCACATCTGATATGGGGTGGTAGGCACAGTCTTGGTTGGAGCCTTGTTCAAGAGATATGCAGCTGTTTATAGTGCATAACCCCAGAAAGATCGCGGCAACTCAGCCTTACTCATTATGGAACGAACCATATCCAATAGGGTTCGATTCCGCCTTTCCGATACACCGTTGTGTTGTGGTGTGTATGGAGGAGTAAGCTGAGAGAGAATTCCATTGTCTTTTAAGTAGCCCAGAAACTCGGCACTCAAGTATTCACCACCTCGATCAGATCTTAGTGTCTTGATACTTTTGCCTGTTTGTTTTTGTAAGTCCACGTTACCTCTCCCGGTACTTACGGGCTTGCGGAAATGATGAAAAACGATTTTTCAAGAGGTGGTAACATGGACTCAAAATACGGATCTTTGTTAAACAACTAACTAACAAACCTAACAAGAGTTTTACCTACTCGGTTAGGGGTTATACCTTTCTTGAACTCCTTCGTCTTCAACTCTTTCCGGTATACGGATCGACCTCACCTCGTCGTCTCCTTGCGCCAAAGATGGATCCACCTGAAAGCTTCTACCTTTGGCTTCTTCTTCGAACTTGAAGAAACTAGAACACTTGGTTTGCTAAACCTTGTGAACTAGGATGAGTAGAGAAGTGATATGGGTTTTCTTTTATCTCTAAGGCAATGTTTCTCAACTCATGAGAAGGTGTTGCCTTGAGCTAGAGAGAGAGCAAGAGGAAGAGCAAGAGGGAGAGCTCAAGCAAGAGAGAGAAATGAATATGAGAGAATGAGTAAGTCTTTTGCCATCCAAGCTCTCATAATCCAAAACCATGATTACTCATAATAGTAATTGAGTATTATGTAATGGTTCAAGTCAAAATGGCCATATCATTTCATGCACTCATTTTGCAAAAACAAACAAGCAAGCAAAAGTCTTTGCCATGAAATGATAGCCATTGTAATGATGATGATCAACTAGTCCAACCAAGTCAACCGGTCAACAAAGTCAACAAGTCAACAAAGTCAACCCCTCATCTCAACCACGACACAATAATACTTAATTAATATTATCATTAATCATATTTCTTATTCTCATTAGGGTTTAGCAAAAGTCAATGGTCAACAGTGAACAGTCAACAGTCAACAACCCCAATGAGAATCCTCTGCCTCTGTCTCTCTGTCAACTGTGCATACACACCCGCATCCACGTTCTGAGGAACACGAATACAAACGAGATAAAACCAATCCCAAAATGTACACTAGGATCTGGCTTAAACCAAAGCCCGCTAGTGTTAACTGTCCGGACACTGAACGTGCACAAGTGCACGGATGTGACCGAACCCTGTCGCAAAACCATGCGACCTGTCGCAAAACCATACGACCTCTACTCTTTTGCCTAAAGGCGAATAGCTTTCTGTGTGGGACTCTAAAGACTCGACACTACGCTGGCAGTGGGTTTAACCACAGACCGCAAGCGGCACTAGCTGTGCGTAACGGTCCCCAGGTAGATTCCGACAAGAAGACGGACGGGGTGAAACCCATCTGAACTCCTACTGAGCCTGAATGTGACAATCTCCGTACAGTCCGGTCTGTTCGTCTGATACATCGCATGGCGGGCCTAGGGGGACGGTAATCGTCAGTCCCCAACTAGCGGTTCAAATCGTGTCGGAGTGTAGCCCAGAACACCCTGAGATAACACTGGAAACCTACCAGTATATCTCGCTTGCCCTGGCCAGGGACTACTTGTGTAATGGCTCTCCTAGACACAGCGCGATGTCAACCCCCAATACCGGGAGAGACGAATCCTGTCTAACCGTCACTGCCTCCAAGTGCTTCGGGACTGCACCCAACTACTACCTATTTGCACGACTCCTTTGAGCCGTGGTAGGGTAGTAATCTAAGTACAGTGGGAACACACTCGAGGCGAAGTGACAGTGTCAAGTCAGCGGATTAAGCTGTACTCATGTCACGTGGGAACTGATAACTGACGATAGGTATAGTACCAACCAACAGTTCCCGATGAGTCCTGTCCAGTGTACTCGTAACCTAACGAGCACCCGCATACTATCTCAAGTATGACGTACTGACGGCTGTGGGACAGACCGTCCCCCACACTGGGATGAGAAGCGCATACGCTAGTCTACTCCGGAGTATCGATGCCCTGTCTCGATAGTCCTACGACTAGGGACCTGCATAAGGATATGCTTGTGGATTACCCAGCCCCCACTAGTGTGACTGCCATCACAACGCTGGTAATCAAGCAAAGATCCTAAGGGCTCCACTAATGTGTATAGGTGATATACTAAAATAAACACATGTACACATTAAAGCAGAAACAAACCAAGTAGCATACTACTATATTGAGCAAGATTGTCTATACAAGGTGAATATCCCTAGCTTCCATTAAGTAATATACAAACTAGTATGATACAGTAATGGCCTCTAGGGCATATACACTAACAATCTCCCACTTGCACTAAGGCCATGTACTGGCGTATCGAAGACCTATCATCTCGATCAGCCACTCGAACTGAGTCTGGGGTAAGGCCTTTGTGAGTGGATAAGCAGTGTTATCTTCCGTAGAAACTCTCCGAACCTCGATCTCCTGGCGACCCACGATCTCCCTGATCAGGTGATACCGCCTCAAGATGTGTCTGGATCTCTGATAGGACCTGGGTTCATTCGCTAAAGCTATAGCCCCGTTGTTGTCGCAATACAGAGGTATTGGATCAACAATGGACGGAACCACCTGAAGTTCAGTTAAGAACTTCCTTATCCAGACGGCTTTTTTTGCGGCATCTGCATCAGCGATATATTCCGCTTCCATCGTCGAGTCTGCAACGGTTTCCTGTTTGGAACTCTTCCAACACACCGCCCCTCCATTGAGGGTAAAGACATAACCCGACATGGACTTGGAATCATCCTTGTCACTCTGGAAGCTGGAGTCAGCAAAGGCCTCGATCTGGAGGTCTTTTCCGCCATACACCAAGAACATCTCCTTAGTCCTTCTCAGGTACTTGAGAATGTTCTTTACCGCTATCCAGTGTTTCTCCCCAGGGTTTGACTGATACCGGCTTACCACACTCAGTGCATAAGCTACATCTGGTCTAGTACACAACATCGCATACATTATAGAGCCTACCGCAGAAGCATAGGGTATAATAGACATGCGATCCCTTTCCAAATCAGTCTTGGGAGACATCTCTTTGGAGAGGGTGATCCCGTGACAAGCCGGTAGATTACCGCGCTTGGAATCTTCCATACTGAATCTTTTCAGTATGGTGTCGATGTACCTAGACTGTGAAAGTCCTAATATCCTCTTCGATCTGTCACGAAAGATCCGGATCCCCAAAATGTACGAGGCATCACCCAGGTCTTTCATGGAGAACCTGTGCGACAAGAACCCCTTGACAGATTGTAGCATAGAAATGTCATTTCCTATCAAGAGAATGTCATCCACGTACAATACGAGGAATACGACAGTTCTTGCTACAAATCTACTATAGATGCATGGTTCATCTGGATTTTTGATAAAGCCAAATTCTTTGACCGTCTCATCAAAACAGATGTTCCAACTCCGCGATGCCTGCTTTAGTCCGTAGATGGACTTAAGCAACTTGCACACCTTTCCGCTGCTCCCACTCTGAATGAAACCCTCTGGCTGGTCCATATAAACACACTCCTCTAAATTTCCATTTAGAAAAGCGGTCTTTACGTCCATCTGCAAAATCTCATAATCGTGGAAGGCAGCAATGGCAAGAAGGATCCGAATGGATTTCAGCATAGCTACTGGAGAAAAGGTCTCGTCATAGTCCAAACCAGGTCTTTGACGAAAACCCTTTACAACCAGTCTAGCTTTATAGGTCTCAACCTGTCCATCTACACCAATCTTCCTTTTGAAGATCCACTTGCATCCTACGGGGTTTACCCCATCTGTAGCAACGTCCAACGTCCATACTTTGTTGGTGTACATGGACTCCATTTCGGTCCGCATTGCATCCAGCCATTTTACCGAGTCAACGCTCTGAATGGCCTGCCGGAAGCTAGTCGGCTCATCATAATCAATGATGCAATCTTCTCTATCCCCATCTATGAGAAAACCGTAGTATCTCTCGGGCGGATGAGACTGCCTACTACTCCTGCGGAGCGGCGTAGGAATGTCATGTTCTTTTGAACCCTCTGGTTCTACTAAGCTTTCAGTAATAGCTCGTGGTTCTGGAATTTCTTCCAGTTCTATTGCGCTCCCACTTATCTGATTCTCCAAAAACTGAGTTTCCAAGAAGTGGGCATGCCGAGAAACAAAAACCTTTTGTTCCTCTTCGCAATAGAAGAAATATCCCTTGGAGTTCTTTGGATATCCCACAAACTTGCACTGTACTGAGCGTGCCTCGAGCTTGTCCGCATGCTTCTTTTTGACAAAAGCTGGACTTCCCCATGTCTTAATGTGATTAAGATAGGGTCTCTTCCCACACCACATCTGATATGGTGTAGTAGGCACAGTCTTAGTTGGAACTCGGATCAAAAGGTATGCAGCTGATTCTAGTGCATATCCCCAGAATGATCGCGGTAACTCAGCGTTACTCATCATGGACCATACCATATCCAATAGGGTTCGGTTTCGTCTCTCCGATACACCGTTATGTTGCGGAGTGTATGGAGGAGTAAGCTGAGAGAGAATTCCATTCTCTTTTAAGTAATCCAGGAACTCGGCACTCAAGTATTCACCACCTCAATCAGATCTTAGTGTCTTGATACTTTTGCCGGTTTGTTTTTCTACTTCATTCTTATATTCCTGGAATTTTCCAAAGGCTTCGGATTTATGTTTCATTAAGAAGACATAACCATACCTTGAAAAGTCATCCGTAAAAGTAATGAATTAAGAATAACCGCTTCGCGCATGTGCAGACATTGGACCGCACACGTCGATTTGTACGAGTCTCAAGAGCTCGCTCGCTCTCACTCCGTGTCCAGTGAACGGAGTCTTTGTCATCTTTCCTTTGAGACAGGATTGACAAGTTGCATATGATTGATATTTGAACGGATCCAAATATCCTTCTGTATGCAACTTCGTCAACCTTCTCTCATTGATGTGACCCAGTCTACATTGCCATAAGAAAGTATGATTTATTTCCGGAGACTTTCTTTTGTGTGTATTCTGGACATTGAAAATCTGTGGTTGGTTTAATACGTATATACCATTGCTTAATGTACCTGACCCAATCAGAACTTGATTAAGGTGAATGTTTACAACATTACTTACAAACGCAAATTCATAACCTTCTTTAGAAATCAAAGATACAGAAATGATATTACAAGTTGCGTTGGGTACAAAAAAGCAATTACGTAAAACCAAAACATGTCCATCTGACATTCCCAGGTGATAGTCCCCCACGGCCTTAGCATCCATGCTAGCTCCGTTTGCAACTTTGAGGGTCATGTCACCTGCCTTCAAAACCCTACGGTTTCTCAACGCCTGCAAAGATTTACAGATATGAGATCCTGATCCGGTATCCAATACCCAGGAAGTAGAGTTTATTGATAGACAGTTTTCAATAACATACACACCTGAAGCTGAAGCCGCAACTTGCTTCAGATCCTGTGTTCTGGCTTTCCAAGCCCTGCAATCTTTCTTCCAGTGCCCACTCTTATGACAGTAAAAGCACTCTTCCTTTCCCACAAGTTTCCCCGCTATCTTTGTTGCTTTTTCCTTTCCCTTCGTATCCACTTTACTAACACCGCCCCTTGGTTTGGCGGGGGCTTTCTTCTTCTTTCCCTTGGCTTTCGTCTTGGACCTAGAAGAGGAAGATCCTCCTACAAACAAAGTGGATATTTCCCTACCTTTCTGTAGGGTGCCCTCTGCACTCCTCAGCATGTTGAGGAGCTCTGAAAGTTCAACTTCCTTTTCTTGCAAGTTGAAATTCAGGATGAACTGGGCGTAAGTGGAAGGAAGGGACTGAAGAATCAAGTCCGTATAGAGCTCGTTCTCTAACGTGGTCCCAAGGTCCGCGAGCTCCTCAATGAAGCCAATCATCTTAAGCACGTGTTCCGCTACCGATGATCCGACGGCCAACCTTGCCGAAAACAGCTTTTTCTACACTTTGAACCTGGCGATACGAGATTGCTCTCCATACAGTTCTTTTGTATGGAGAAATATGGATTCAAGGTCCATATTCTCGTGCCTCCTCTGATGTTCGTTGTCCATAGAGGCAAGCATGAGGCACTTGGCCTTCGCGCAATCGATTTCCCAGGTCTTACGGATTTCCCTATCCGCGACGCTGGTTTTGGGACCTGGAACAGGGGGAGCTTTGGTGGTAATAAGATACCCCAACTTGTCATAAGTGATTGCCATTTTGACATTCCTGAGCAAATCTTTGTAGTTTGGCCCTGTCAGTATGCTTTTATCTAGTAGTAACTTAAGTCCGGTCATCATGTTTGGTCGCTGCAATTAGGAGAAAGAGAAGAAACACTTTAGCATGATTCTCTTGCAAGTTTAGAGTGGTTTTTAATTTGTCTAAACAGGATGGCTCCCACTGTCTCCCGAATCCTTCCTCAAACCAAAAAGGAAGAATTAGTCAGGATCAATCTCACCGTACAATACTTGCTTAACCGTTCGGCCAGGCTGGTGTCGGTACTTTGAGGGAGGTTTTCCAACGCTTTCGCGAAGTTCCTTAATTAAATAACCTCTTTTCCCTGGGGGCGTATCCCCGCTAACACCTTTCTAGACACCTACTTGGTTTATAGCATTGATCGTTAAGTGAGAAATTTCCCGAGGAGTAGCATATACTCACAGTAGGATCGGGATCCAAATATCATCGCGTGACAAAACTGAAGGAATCCTACCAGAATCATCACACTCCAAATGGTATGCAGCGCTAGCAAGTTTCAGTTCTTTTGAAACTCCCGATGTGGATTTTTGCCCCATGCTCTTAAGACCTTGACTTTGGCCAAAATATCATAAGTCACATGTGTAAGTCCATGCTACCTCTCCCGGTACTTTCGGGCATGCAGAATTTGATAAAAAACGATTTTCTTAGAGGTGGTAACATGGACTTAAAACCCGGATCTTTGTTAAACATCTAACTAACAACCTAACTACGAGTTGCTAACTACTCGGTTAGGGGGTTATACCTTTCTTTTTCTCGAACTCCTTCGTCTTCAAGCCTCGATGGATGTCCGGATCGCCTTCACTCAGTCGTCTCCTTGCGCCGAAGATAGATCCACCTCGAAAGCTTCTACCTTTGGCTTCTTCTTCGGTCTTTGAAGAAACTAGTTCACTTGGTTTGCTAAACCTTGTGAACTAGAGTGAGTAGAGAAGAGTTTGTATGGGATTTTATCTATGGTTCTTGGTTCTCAAGTCATGAGACAAGTGAACCATAGAGTCAAGAGAGGGAGAGCAAGAGGAGGAAGATGAGAGCTCAAGAACAAGAGAGAGAATGAGCATGAAAGAATGAGAGAAGACTTTTCTCAATTGGCTCTCATAATCCAAAACAATCATAACACATCATATCAATCAAGTATTATGTGATGGTTTAAGCAACCATAGCCATATCATTTCATGCACTCATTTTGCACAAAAGAGCAAGCAAGCAAAAGTCTTTGCCATGAAATGATAGCTATGGTTATCATGATGGTCAACTAGTCAAGCCTAGTCAACCGGTCAACAAAGTCAACAAGTCAACAAAAGTCAACAAGTCAACAAAGTCAACAACTCAACAACCATGTAACCATAATACCTAATTAATATAATTGTTAATCACATATCATATTCTCATTAGGGTTGAGCAAAAAGTCAATAGTCAACTGTCAACGGTCAACAACCCTAATGAGAATCCTCCGCCTCTGTCTCTCCGTCAACTGTGCATACACACCCGCATCCGCGTTCCGAGGAACACGAATACAAACTGGATAAATCCAAT
This sequence comes from Agapanthus africanus, assembly GCA_030015575.1. Lineage (NCBI taxonomy): Eukaryota > Viridiplantae > Streptophyta > Magnoliopsida > Asparagales > Amaryllidaceae > Agapanthus > Agapanthus africanus. Next base: position 492,032,441 of record CM057339.1, read on the forward strand.
CCCAATACATACACTAGGATCTGGCTTAAACCAAAGCCCGCTAGTGTCTACTGTCCGAACACTGTACGTGCACAAGTGCACGGATGTGACCGAACCCTGTCGCAAAACCATGCGACCTGCCGCAAAACCATGCGACCTCTACTCTTTTGCCTAAAGGAGAATAGCTTTCTGTGTGGGACTCTAAAGACTCGACACTACGCTGGCAGTGGGTTTAACCACAGACCGCAAGCGGCACTAGCTGTGCGTAACGGTCCCCAGGTATAAGCCGACAAGAAGACTGACGAGGTGAAACCCATCTGAACTCCTACTGAGCCTGAATGTGACAATCTCCGTACAGTCCGGTCTGTTCGTTTTATACATCGCATGGCGGGCCTAGGGGGGCGGTAAACGTCAGTCCCCTAATAGCGGTACAAGTCGTGTCGGAGTGAAGCCCAAAACACCCTGAGATAACACCGAAAGCCTACCAGTATATCTTGATTGCCTTGGCCAGGGACTACTCGTGTAATGGATCTCCTAGACACAGCGCGATGTCAACCCCCAATACCGGGAGAGACGAATCCTGTCTAACCGTCACTGCCTCCAAGTGCTTCGGGACTGCACCCAACTACCACCTGTTTGCACGACTCCTTTGAGCCGTGTTAGGGTAGTAATCAAAGTACAGTGGGAACACACTCGAGACGAAGTGACAGTGTCAAGTCAGCGGACTAAGCTGTACTCATGTCACCTGGGAACTGATAACTGACGATAGGTATAATACCAACCGGTCAGTTCCCGACGAGTCCTGTCCAGTGTACTCGTAACCCAACGAGCACCCGCATACTATCTCCAGTACGAAGTACTGACGGCTGTGGGACAGACCGTCTCCCACTCTGGGATGAGAAGCGCATGCGCTAGTCTACTCCGGAGTATCGATGCCCTGTCTCGATAGTCCTGCGACTAGGGACCTGCATAAGGATGTGCTTATAGATTACCCAGCCCCCACTATTGTGACTGCCATCACAACGCTGGTAATCAAGCAAAGATCCTAAGGGCTCCACTAATGTGTATAGGTGATATACTAAAATAAACACAAGTACACATTGAAGTAGAAACAAACCAAGTAGCATACTACTATATTGAGAAAGATTGTTTATACAAGGTGAATATCCCAAGCTTCCATTAAGTAATATACAAACTAGTATGATACAGTAATGGCCTCTAGGGCATATACACTAACAATCTCCCACTTGCACTAAGGCCATGTACTGGCGTATCGAAGACCTATCATCTCGATCAGCCGCTCGAACTGAGTCTGGGATAAGGCCTTGGTGAATGGATCTGCAGTGTTATCTTCTGAAGCGACTCTCCGAACCTCGATCTCCTGGCGATCCACGATCTCCCTGATCAGGTGATACCGCCTCAAGATGTGTCTGGATCTCTGATGGGACCTGGGTTCCTTCGCTAAAGCTATAGCCCCGTTGTTGTCGCAATACAGAGGTATTGGATCAACAATGGACGGAACCACCTGAAGTTCTTTCAAGAACTTCCTCATCCAGACAGCTTCTTTTGCGGCATCAGATGCAGCGATGTATTCCGCTTCCATCGTCGAGTCTGCAACGGTTTCCTGTTTGGAACTCTTCCAACACACCGCCCCTCCATTGAGGGTAAAGACAAAACCCGACATGGACTTGGAATCATCCTTGTCACTCTGGAAGCTGGAGTCAGCAAAGGCCTCGATCTGGAGGTCTTTTCTGCCATACACCAAGAACATCTCCTTAGTCCTTCTCAGGTACTTAAGAATGTTCTTTACCGCTATCCAGTGTTTCTCCCCAGGGTTTGACTGATACCGGCTTACTACACTCAGTGCATAAGCTACATCCGGTCTGGTACACAACATCGCATACATTATAGAGCCTACCGCAGAAGCGTAGGGTATAATCGACATGCGATCCCTCTCCAAATCAGTCTTGGGAGACATCTCTTTGGAGAGGGTGATCCCGTGACAAGCCGGTAGATTACCGCGCTTGGAATCTTCCATACTGAATCTCTTCAGTATGGCGTCGATGTACCTGGACTGCGAAAGTCCTAATATTCTCTTGGATCTGTCACGGTAGATCCGGATACCCAGAATGTACGAGGCATCACCCAGGTCTTTCATGGAGAACCTGTGTGACAAGAACCCCTTGACAGATTGTAGCATAGGAATGTCATTTCCTATTAAGAGAATGTCATCCACGTATAAAACGAGGAATACTACAGTTCTCGCTACAAATCTACTATAGATGCATGGTTCATCTGGATTTTTGATAAAGCCAAATTCCTTGACCGTCTCATCAAAACAGATGTTCCAACTCCGCGATGCCTGCTTTAGTCCGTAAATGGACTTAAGCAACTTGCACACCTTTCCGCTGCTCCCACTCTGAATGAAACCCTCTGGCTGGTCCATATAGACACACTCCTCTAAATTTCCATTTAGAAACGCTGTCTTTACGTCCATTTGCCAAATCTCATAATCGTGGAAGGCAGCAATGGCAAGAAGGATCCGAATGGATTTCAGCATAGCTACTGGAGAAAAGGTCTCGTCATAGTCCAAACCAGGTCTTTGACGAAAACCCTTTGCTACCAGTCTAGCTTTATAGGTCTCAACCTGTCCATCTACACCAATCTTCCTTTTGAAGATCCACTTGCATCCTACGGGTTTTACCCCGTCTGGAGCAATGTCCAACGTCCATACTTTGTTGGTGTACATGGACTCCATTTCGGTCCGCATTGCATCCAGCCATTTTACCGAATCGACGCTCTGAACGGCTTGCTGGAAGCTAGTAGGCTCATCATAATCTATGATGCAATCCTCTCTATCCCCGTCTATGAGAAAACCGTAGTATCTCTCGGGCGGATGAGACTGCCTACTACTCCTGCGGAGCGGCGTAGGAATGTCCTGTTCTTTTGAACCCTCTGGTTCCACTAAGCTTTCAGTAATAGTCCGTGGTTCTGGAATTTCTTCCAGTTCTACTGCGCTCCCACTTATTTCCTTTTCTAAGAACTGGTGTTCTAGAAAGTGGGCATTACGAGAAACAAGGACTTTTTGTTCCTCTGCGTGGTAGAAAAGATACCCCCTGGTGTTCTTTGGGTATCCCACAAACTTGCACAGTACTGAGCGTGCCTCGAGCTTGTCCGCATGCTGCTTTTTGACAAAAGCCGGACATCCCCAGATCTTCAGATATTGAAGATAGGGTTTCTTCCCACTCCACATTTCATATGGTGTGTTAGGCACAGTCTTAGTCGGAACTCGGTTCAAAAGGTATGCTGCTGATTCTAGCGCATACCCCCAGAATGATCGCGGTAACTCAGTGTTACTCATCATGGACCGAACCATATCCAATAGGGTTCGGTTCCGTCTCTCCGATACACCGTTATGTTGCGGAGTGTATGGAGGAGTAAGCTGAGAGAGAATTCCGTTCTCTTTTAAATAGTCCAGGAACTCGGCACTCAAGTATTCTCCACCTCGATCCGATCTTAGAATCTTAATACTTTTGCCGGTTTGTTTTTCTACTTCATTCTTAAATTCCTGGAACTTTCCAAAGGCTTCGGACTTATGTTTCATTAAGAAGACATAACCGTACCTTGAAAAGTCATCCGTAAAAGTAATGAAGTAAGAATAACCGCTTCGCGCATGTGTAGATATTGGACCGCACACATCGCTGTGTACGAGTCCCAAGAGCTTGCTCGCCCTTACTCCGTGTCCAGTAAACGGAGTCTTTGTCATCTTTCCTTTGAGACAGGATTGACAAGTGGCATACGATTGATATTCGAACGGATTCAAATATCCTTCTGTATGTAACTTCGTCAACCTTCTCTCATTGATGTGACCCAGTCTACAATGCCATAAGAAAGTCTGATTAATTTCCGGGGACTTTCTTTTGTGTGTATTCTGGACATTGAAAATCTGTGGTTGGTTTAATACGTATATACCATTGCTCAATGTACCTGACCCAATCAAAACTTGATTAAGATGAATGTTTACAACATTACTTACAAACGCAAATTCATAACCTTCTTTAGAAACTAAAGATACAGAAATGATATTACAGGTTGCGTTGGGTACAAAAAAGCAATTACGCAAAACCAAAACATGTCCATCTGACATTCCCAGGTGATAGTCCCCCACGGCTTTAGCATCCATGCTAGCTCCGTTCGCAACTCTGAGGGTCATGTCACCTGCTTTCAAAACACTACGGTTTCTCAACGCCTGCAAAGAATTACAGATATGAGATCCTGATCCGGTATCCAATACCCAGGAAGTAGAGTTTATTGAAAGACAGTTTTCAATAACATACACACCTGAAGCTGAAGCTGCAACCTGCTTCAATTCCTGTGTCCTGGCTTTCCAAGCCCTGCAATCATTCTTCCAGTGACCTTTCTTATGACAATAGAAGCATTCTTCCTTATCCACAAGCTTCCCCGCTATCTTTGTTGCTTTAGCTTTTCCCTTCGTATCCACTTTACTAACACCGCCCCTTGGTTTGGCGAAGGCTTTCTTCTTCTTTCCCTTAGCTTTCGCCTTGGACCTAGAAGAGTAAGATCCTCCTACAAACAAAGTGGATGTTTCCCTACCTTTCTGTAGGGTGCCCTCTGCGCTCCTCAGCATGTTGAGGAGCTCTGAAAGTTCAACTTCTTTTTCTTGTAAGTTGAAGTTCAGTATCAACTGGGCGTAAGTGGAAGGAAGGGACTGGAGAATCAAGTCCTTATAGAGCTCATTCTCCAACGTGGTTCCAAGTTCCGCGAGCTCCTCAATGAAGCTAATCATCTTAAGCACGTGTTCCGCTACCGACGATCCGATGGCCAACCTTGCCGAAAATAACTTCTTCGACACTTCGTATCTTGCGATACGAGATTGCTCTCCATACAGTTCTTTTGTATGGAGAAATATGGATTCAAGGTCCATATTCTCGTGCCTCCTCTGATGTTCGTTGTCCATCGAGGCAAGTACGAGGCACTTGGCCTTCGCGCTATCAATCTCCCAGGTCTTACGGATTTCCTTATCCGCGACGCTGGAAGTGTGACTTGGGACAGGGGGAGCTTTGGTGGTAAGAAGATACCCCAGCTTGTCGTAAGTGATTGCCATTTTGACATTCCTGAGCCAATCTTTGTAGTTTGGCCCTGTCAGTATGTTTTTATCTAGAAGTAACTTAAGTCCAGTCATTTCGATTGGTCGCTGCAATTAGGAGAGAGAAGAAGAAACACTTAGCATGATGCTCTTGCAAGTTTAGAGTGGTTTTTAGTTTGTCTAAACAGGATGGATCCCACTGTTTCTCGAATCCCTCCTCAAACCAAAAAGGAAGAATTAGTCAGGATCAATCTCACCGTACAATACTTGCTTAACCGTTCGGCCAGGTTGGTGTCGGTACTTCGAGGGAGGTTTTCCAACGCTTTCGCGAAGTTCCTTAATTTAAGAACCTCTTTTCCCTGGGGGCGTAGCCCCTCTAACACCTTTCTAGACACCTACTAGGTTTATAGCATTGATCGTTAAGTGAGAAATTTCCCGAGGAGTAGCATATACTCACAGTAGGATCGGGATCCAAATATCATCGCGTGACGAAACTGAAAGAATCCTACCAGAATCATCACACTCCAAATGGTATGCAACACTAGCAAGTTTCAGTTCTTTTGAAACTCCCGATGTGGATTTTTGCCCCATGCTCTTATGACCTTGGCGTGAGGTCAAAATGTCATAAGTCACATGTCAAGTTCTTCCCATCATTATCCAGGTTAATTTGAATCCACCCGTACCTACCCTTGACGTAGGCCAAAATGGTAGTACGGCTGTCCCAAACCAACGCATTCTATCTATGCAACAGATAAATATCCGGCAGCTACCAATCACTATGCCTTGGCGTGAGGTCAAAATACATAGCTTGAATACTACCGAATATTTAACTGAAATGATGGAGGGCTACGAATGGTTTTGGCAAAACCGTGAACGTAGTGAACTTGATTTAGTCGATGGAACGAGATAGCTTTTAATTGGAGTGGCTCAAACTCCGCATTTTAAAAGTTTGTTTTGAAAAGAACCGAGGGTTTTTCGAAAGTGTTCCAACGACTTTTACTTGTTTTATTTTCTTGCATTAGTTCTTTTAATGCGTGATATTCTTGCATTAGTTCTTTTAATGCGTCCCATCATTTAATCCTACCATTGCAGAAAACAACCAAAATATGACGTACGCTTATGCCATTCGCATTCGCCACGGGGCCCCGTCATTACCCGTTAGGTTACTTAACTAACGACAGAGCGGGGGCTAGGCTAGCGCGGCTGTAAAACATAAGCAACGCCTAAATAATATCATATATAGATATATTGCAATGATAGACATTTCAGATCACAGATGAACACATTGGATATACTAGGAACCAGCAATTCGTACGAGCCTGTAACGAAAAGCAGATTACACGGTTGCGGTGAATAGCCAATACCCCACCCAAGACCCCTACGGGTGCGGCAAACTACCCGCCAAGTACCCGAAGCGAAGCAACCTCCCTCATCCCTGTGAGTAGGCCACTCGGCACTTCGGCATACCCGGTAGTTTGTACACCCCCTCCATGGGTCTATCCTAGGAGCAAAAACAGTAAAAAGAAATTATACAATGACGGCTACAACCCCGACCCGGTTGTGCGGCCATACAAATAATTATTACATCAATTTACAAATTTACATGAATTGAAAGAAAAGAAAACTCTCGTCTCACAACCCCCGGCTATTCACCCGCGACAATCCAATGAATTCATATACACAAACCAATAACATTACAGATCACAGATTTGTATAACCCCCACTAATCGACATATAGAGATTAGCAGACGTTCAATACAAATATCACATCACAGAAAAACCCGTCAGCTTAAGTCTTTTAGAAGTTCGATAAAAAATACGGATTTTCAGGACCCCAAAAATAAAATTTTCGTTCTGGAAAATCTGGGCTGAAAATACATATAACAAAATTCCTAAAATACCCCCATAAGCACACTGTAGCAAAGAACAACCAGAGAGGAGCCAAGACGGCCGCGGAACCGCGGCAATAGCAAGCTATTGCTGCGTTTCCACGGCGAAATGATGAGATCGTGGGACCGTCTTTCTACAGTGCACTCTAAAAACCCTGAGTCGATTTTTGATGCATGATTTATTAATTTTACAGAACATAAAAAATCGACAGCAACTTTGAAAACGGGGTTCATTTCGGGACTTTTTCTTTGATCGATCTTCTAGCTACTTTGCTAACATGTTAGATAGAGTTTACCTAGGCTTTGATACCACTGTAAGTCCATGCTACCTCTCCCGGTACTTTCGGGCATGCGGAATTTGATAAAAAACGATTTTCTTAGAGGTGGTAACATGGACTTAAAACCCGGATCTTTGTTAAACATCTAACTAACAACCTAACTACGAGTTGCTAACTACTCGGTTAGGGGGTTATACCTTTCTTTTTCTCGAACTCCTTCGTCTTCAAGCCTCGATGGATGTCCGGATCGCCTTCACTCCGTCGTCTCCTTGCGCCGAAGATAGATCCACCTCGAAAGCTTCTACCTTTGGCTTCTTCTACGGTCTTTGAAGAAACTAGTTCACTTGGTTTGCTAAACCTTGTGAACTAGAGTGAGTAGAGAAGAGTTTGTATGGGATTTTATCTATGGTTCTTGGTTCTCAACTCATGAGACAAGTGAACCATAGAGTCAAGAGAGGAAGAGCAAGAGGAGGAAGATGAGAGCTCAAGAACAAGAGAGAGAATGAGCATGAAAGAATGAGAGAAGACTTTTCTCATTTGACTCTCATAATCCAAAACAATCATAACACATCATATCAATCAAGTATTATGTGATGGTTTAAGCAACCATAGCCATATCATTTCATGCACTCATTTTGCACAAAAGAGCAAGCAAGCAAAAGTCTTTGCCATGAAATGATAGCTATGGTTATCATGATGGTCAACTAGTCAAGCCTAGTCAACCGGTCAACAAAGTCAACAAGTCAACAAAAGTCAACAAGTCAACAAAGTCAACAACTCAACAACCATGTCACCATAATACCTAATTAATATAATTGTTAATCACATATCATATTCTCATTAGGGTTGAGCAAAAAGTCAATAGTCAACTGTCAACGGTCAACAACCCTAATGAGAATCCTCCGCCTCTGTCTCTCCGTCAACTGTGCATACACACCCGCATCCGCGTTCCGAGGAACACGAATACAAACTGGATAAATCCAATCCCAATACATACACTAGGATCTGGCTTAAACCAAAGCCCTCTAGTGTCTACTGTCCGGACACTGTACGTGCACAAGTGCACGGATGTGACCGAACCCTGTCGCAAAACCATGCGACCTGCCGCAAAATCATGCGACCTCTACTCTTTTGCCTAAAGGCAAATAGCTTTCTGTGTGGGACTCTAAAGACTCGACACTACGCTGGCAGTGGGTTTAACCACAGACCGCAAGCGGCACTAGCTGTGCGTAACGGTCCCCAGGTAGAAGCCGACAAGAAGACTGACGAGGTGAAACCCATCTGAACTCCTACTGAGCCTGAATGTGACAATCTCCGTACAGTCCGGTCTGTTCGTCTGATACATCGCATGGCGGGCCTAGGGGGGCGGTAAACGTCAGTCCCCTAATAGCGGTACAAGTCGTGTCGGAGTGAAGCCCAAAACATCCTGAGATAACACTGGAAGCCTACCAGTATATCTCGATTGTCCTGGCCAGGGACTACTCGTGTAATGGCTCTCCTAGACACAGCGCGATGTCAACCCCCAATACCGGGAGAGACGAATCCTGTCTAACCGTCACTGCCTCCAAGTGCTTCGGGACTGCACCCAACTACCACCTGTTTGTACGACTCCTTTGAGCTGTGGTAAGGTAGTAATCAAAGTACAGTGGGAACACACTCGAGACGAAGTGACAGTGTCAAGTCAGCGGACTAAGCTGTACTCATGTCACCTAGGAACTGATAACCGACGATAGGTATAATACCAACCGGTCAGTTCCCGACGAGTCCTGTCCAGTGTACTCGTAACCCAACGAGCACTCGCATACTATCTCCAGTACGACGTACTGACGGCTGTGGGACAGACCGTCTCCCACTCAGGGATGAGAAGCGCATGCGCTAGTCTACTCCGGAGTATCGATGCCCTGTCTCGATAGTCCTGCGACTAGGGACCTGCATAAGGATGTGCTTATAGATTACCTAGCCCCCACTAGTGTGACTGCCATCACAACGCTGGTAATCAAGCAAAGATCCTAAGGGCTCCACTAATGTGTATAGGTGATATACTAAGATAAACACAAGTACACATTGAAGTAGAAATAAACCAAGTAGCATACTACTATATTGAGCAAGATTGTTTATACAAGGTGAATTTCCCAAGCTTCCATTAAGTAATATACAAACTAGTATGATACAGTAATGGCCTCTAGGGCATATACACTAACAACATGTCAAGTTCTACCCGTCATTCTCCAGGTTAATTTGAGCCCACCCGCACATACCCTTGACTTTGGCTAAAATGGTAGAACGACTGCCCCAAACCAACACATCTATCTATGCTGCACATGAATACCCAATGGCTACCAATCACTATGCCTTGACTTTGGCCAACATACATAGCTTGAATACTTATTGACCATTCATGTGAAACGACGGAGGGCTACGAATGGTTTTGGCGAAACCGTGAACGTAGTGAACTTGATATAATCGAAGGAACGAGATAGCTTTTAAAACGAGTGGCTTAAGCTCCGCGTTTAAAAGTTATTTTGAAAAGAAACCGAGTGGTTTTGAAAGTGTTCCAACGACTTTTACTTGGTTTATTTTTTGTTGCATTAATTCCAATGTGTCCCATCATTTAATCCTACCATTGCAGAAAACAACCAAAATATGACGTACGCTTATACCATCCGCATTCGCCACGGGGCCCCGTCATTACCCGTTAGGTTACTTAACTAACGACAGAGCGGAGGCTGGACTAGCGCGGATGCAAAACATAAGCAACGCCTAAATAATATCATATATAGATATATTGCAATGATAGCCATTTCAGATCACAGATGAACACATTGGATATACTAGGAATCCGCAATTCGTACGAGCCTGTAACGAAAAGTGGATTACACGGTCGCGATGAATAGCCAATACCCCACCCTAGACCCCTATGGGTGCGGCAAACTACCCGCCAAATATCCGAAGCGGAGCAACCTCCCTCAACGACGTGAGTAGGCCACTCGGCACTTCGAGATACCCGGTAGTTTGTGCACCCCACCTTGGGTCTATCCTAGGAGCAAAAACAGTAAAAGAAATTATACAATGACGGCTACAACCTCGACCCGGTTGTGCGGCCAAAAATAATATTACATCAATTTACATATTACATGAATTGAAAGATAAAAGGAAAAACTCTCATCTCACAACCCCCCGGCTATTCATCCGTGAAAATCCAATAAATTCATATACACATACCATCAACATTACAGATCACAGATATGTATAACCCCCACTAATCGACATATAGCGATTAGCAGACGTTCAATACATATATCACATCACAGATATAAACCTGTCAACTTAAGTCTTTAGAAGTTCGATCAAAATAAGGATTTTCAAGCCCTAAAAACTAATTTTGCTTTCTGGAAAATCCGGGCAGAAAAATCATATTCCAAAAATTCCAAAACACCCCCAGAGACACTCTACAGGAAAACAGTGCCACGACCGAGTCAACTCGGCCGCGGATCAGCGGCGGGAGCATGCTACTGCCGCGGTTCCGCGGCGCTTTGACCGAGTCAGTGGACCTGTTTTCTTGGGTGTCTTAACAAAAGCCTGAGTCGATTTTTGGTGCAAGATTTATTAATTTTTGAACAGGATACAGAATGGACAGAAACTTGATTTTTTCGGGGATTTTTCGCGACTTTTTCTCCGATCGAATTTCTATTTACTTTGCTAACATGTTAGATAGTGTTTAACCTGGCTCTGATACCACTGTAAGTCCACGTTACCTCCCCCGGTACATACGGGCTTGCGGAAATGATGAAAAATGATTTTTCAAGAGGTGGTAACATGGACTCAAAATACGGATCTTTGTTAAACAACTAACTAACAAACCTAATAAGAGTTTTACCTACTCGGTTAGGGGGTTATACCTTTCTTGAACTCCTTCGTCTTCAACTCTTTCCGGTGTATGGATTGGCCTCACCTCGTCGTCTCCTTGCGCCGAAGATGGATCCACCTGAAAACTTCTACCTTTGGCTTCTTCTTCGAACTTGAAGAAACTAGAACACTTGGTTTGCAAAACCTTGTGAACTAGGATGAGTAGAGAAGCGATATGGGTTTTGTTTTATCTCTAAGGCAATGTTTCTCAACTCATGAGAGGGTGTTGCCTTGAGCTAGAGAGAGAGCAAGAGGAAGAGCAAGAGGGAGAGCTCAAGCAAGAGAGAGAAATGAAAATGAGAGAATGAGTAAGTCTTTTGCCATCCAAGCTCTCATAATCCAAAACCATGATTACTCATAATAGTAATTGAGTATTATGTGATGGTTCAAGTCAAAATGGTCATATCATTTCATGCACTCATTTTGCAAAAACAAACAAGCAAGCAAAAGTCTTTGCCATGAAATGATAGCCATTGTAATGATGATGATCAACTAGTCCAACCTAGTCAACCGGTCAACAAAGTCAACAAGTCAACAAAGTCAACCCCTCATCTCAACCATGACACAATAATACTTAATTAATATTATCATTAATCATATTTCTTATTCTCATTAGGGTTTAGCAAAAGTCAATGGTCAACAGTGAACAGTCAACAGTCAACAACCCCAATGAGAATCCTCTGCCTCTGTCTCTCTGTCAACTGTGCATACACACCCGCATCCGCGTTCTGAGAAACACGAATACAAACGAGATAAAACCAATCCCAAAATGTACACTAGGATCTGGCTTAAACCAAAGCCCGCTAGTGTTAACTGTCCGGACACAGAACGTGCACAAGTGCACGGATGTGACCGAACCCTGTCGCAAAACCATGCGACCTGTCGCAAAACCATGCGACCTCTACTCTTTTGCCTAAAGGAGAATAGCTTTCTGTGTGGGACTCTAAATACTCGACACTACGCTGGCAGTGGGTTTAACCACAGACCGCAAGCGGCACTAGCTGTGCGTAACGGTCCCCAGGTAGATGACGACAAGAAGACGGACGAGGTGAAACCCATCTGAACTCCTACTGAGCCTGAATGTGACAATCTCCGTACAGTCCGGTCTGTTCGTCTGATACATCGCATGGCGGACCTAGGGGGCGGTAAACGTCAGTCCCTTACTAGCGGTACAAGTCGTGTCGGAGTGTAGCCCAGAACACCCTAAGATAACACTGGAAACCTACCAGTATATCTCGCTTTCCCTGGCCAGGGACTACTTGTGTAATGGCTCTCCTAGACACAGCGCGATGTCAACCCCCAATACCGGGAGAGACAAATCCTGTCTAACCGTCATTGCCTCCAAGTGCTTCGGGACTGCACCCAACTACTACCTGTTTGCACGAATCCTTTGAGCCGTGGTAGGGTAGTAATCTAAGTACAGTGGGAACACACTCGAGGCGAAGTGACAGTGTCAAGTCAGCGGACTAAGCTGTACTCATGTCACCTGGGAACTGATAACTGACGATAAGTATAGTACCAACCAACAGTTCCCGACGAGTCCTGTCCAGTGTACTCGTAACCTAACGAGCACCCGCATACTATCTCAAGTACGACGTACTGACGGCTGTGGGACAGACCGTCTCCCACACTGGGATGAGAAGCGCATACGCTAGTCTACTCCGGAGTATCGATGCCCTGTCTCGATAGTCCTACGACTAGGGACCTGCATAAGGATATGCTTGTGGATTACCCAGCCCCCACTAGTGTGACTGCCATCACAACGCTGTAATCAAGCAAAGATCCTAAGGGCTCCACTAATGTGTATAGGTGATATACTAAAATAAACACATGTACACATTAAAGCAGAAACAAACCAAGTAGCATACTACTATATTGAGCAAGATTTTCTATACAAGGTGAATATCCCAAGCTTCCATTAAGTAATATACAAACTAGTATGATACAGTAATGGCGTCTAGGGCATATACACTAACAGTTTTTCAACTCCATTCTTGTCTTCGCGAAATTTCTCAAAGGCCTCTGATTTATGCTTCATTAGGAAGACATGTCCATACCTAGAGAAATCATCTGTGAAAGTAATGAAGTATGAATAACCACTTCGTGCATGTTTAGATATTGGACCACACACATCACGGTGTATGAGTCCCAAGAGCTCGCTTGCTCTTTCTCCGTGTCCAGTGAACGAAGTCTTTGTCATCTTTCCCATGAGACAAGATTCACAAGTGGCATAAGACTGATACTCGAACGGATTCAAGTATCCCTCTTTATGTAACTTTGTTAACCGTGTCTCATTAATGTGACCCAGTCTACAATGCCATAAGAAAGCCTGATTTGTTTCCGGAGACTTTCTTTTAAGTGTGTTCTGGACACTGAAAATCTGAGCTTGATTTAATACGTATATTCTATTTTCTAATGTACCTGACCCAATCAGAACTTGATTTTGGTGGATGTGAACCACATCGCTTTCAAAATAAAATCATATCCTTCCTTAGAAAGTAAGAATACAGATATGATATTACAAGTCGCACCTGGTACATAAAAACAGCTACGCAGAATCAATATCTGCCCAGTTGTCAGTCCAAGATGATATTCCACTACGGATTCAGCGTACATGCTCATTCCGTTAGCAACCCGGAGAGTCATATCACCTATCTTGATAACCTTACGGTTTCTCAGAGCCTGTAACGAATTACAGATATGAGATCCTGATCCGGTATCCAATACCCAGGAGGTAGGGTTAACTGACATACAATTCTCTATTACAAACACACCCGAAGCCGAAGCCACAACCTGCTTCGAATTCTGGCTACTGGCTATGCTAGCCCTGTAATCCTTCTGCCAATGTTCATTCCTGTAACAATAGGAACGTCCCTCTTTTACTACATCCAGTCCCGAAACTTCTGCCCTTTCCTTTCCTTTTACTTCCCTGGTTTCCTTCAGGGTAGAAGGTAGAGATTGTAGAACTAAGTCAGTATCTGACCCGTTTTTCAACGTGGTCTTCAGGTCCGTGAGCTCAAAATAGCTGGTCTCTGTAAGGACGTTGCCCCCTACAGAGGACCCGATAGCCAACCTCGCTGGAAGCAATTCGTTCGAGGTCTCATATCTTGTTATGGAGGAAGATAGAAACTAAGTCCATCTTCTCGTGCTGCCTCTTGTATGCACCATCAACTGAGGCTAACACGAGGCACTTGGCTTTCGCACAGTCTTTTTCCAATGTCTTACGGGTATGAATATCCGTGACAGGGGAAACTGGACCTGAGACGGCAGGGGTTGGATCAGTCCAGAGGTGTCCCAGCTTGTCATGGGTAATGGACATCTGGACAGACCTTTGCCAGTCAAAAAAGTCAGATTCAGTCATTTTATTATCTAGATGTAACCTATGTCTGGTCACTGGGTCGCTGCAATTAAGAGAGAGACAAGAAAACACTTTAGCATGATGCTCTTGCAAGTTTAGATTGGTTTTTAATTTATCTAAACAGGATGGCTCCCACTGTCTCTCGAATCCCTCCTCAAACCATAAAGGAAGAATTAGTCGGGATCAATCTCACCGTACAATTCTTGCTTAACCGTTCAGCCAGGCCAGTGTCGGTACTTCGAGGGAGGTTTTCCAACTCTTTCGCGAAGTTCCTTAATTAAGTAACATCTTTTCCCTGTGGGCGTAGCCCCGCTAACACCTTTCTAGACACCTACTTGGTTTATAGCATTAATCGTTAAGCGAGAAAGTTCCCGAGGAGTAGCATACACTCACAGTAGGATCGGGATCCAAATATCATCGTATGATAAAACTGAAGGATCCTACCAGAATCATCACACTCCAAATGGTATGCAACACTAGCAAGTTTCAGTTTCTTTAGAAACTCCCGATGTGGATTTTTGCCCCATGCTCTTATGACCTTGACGAAGGTCAACAAATCATAAGTCACATGTCAAGTTCTACCCGTCATTGTCCAGGTTAATTTGAACCCACCCGTATACACCCTTGACGAAGGTCAACAAGGTAATACGACTGTCCCAAACCAACGCATCTATCTATGCTACATATGAACACCCAACAGCTACTAATCACTATGCCTTGACGAAAGTCAACAAACATAGCTTGAAAACTATTGAATATTCATACGAAACGACGGAGGGCTACGAATGGTTTTGGCGAAACCGTGAACGTAGTGAACTTGATATAATCGAAGGAACGAGAAAGCTTTCAAAAGGAGTGGCTCAAGCTCCGCATTTAAAATTTGGTTTTGAAAAGAACCGAGTGGTTTTGAAAGTGTTCCAACAACTTTTACTTGGTTTATTTTTCTTGCATTAATTTTAATGCGTCCCATCAATTAATCCTACCATTGCAGAAAACAACGAAAATATGACGTACGCTTATGCCATCCGCATTCGCCACGGGGTCCCGTCATCACCCGTTAGGTTACTTAACTAACGACATAGCGAGGGCTGGACTAGCACGGATGCAGAACATAAGCAACGCCTAAATAGATATCATATATAGATATATACACATTCGTCACATGCAATGATAGCCATTCCAGATCACAGATGAATACATTGGATATACTAGGAATCCGCACTCCGTACGAGCCTGTAACGAAGAACGGATTACACGGTCGCGATGAATAGCCAAACCCCACCCTAGACCCCTACGGGTGCGGCAAACTACCCGCCAAGTACCCGAAGCGAAGCAACCTCCCTCAACACCGTGAGTAGGCCACTCGGCACTTCGAGATACCCGGTAGTTTGTGCACCCGACCTTGGGTCTATCCTAGGAGAAAAAACAGTAAAAGAAATTATACAATGACGGCTACAACCCCAACCCGGTTGTGCGGCCGTACAAATAATATTACATCAAATTTACATATTACAAGAATTGAAAGAATAAGAAAACTCTCATCTCACAACCCCCCGGCTATTCATCTGCAACAATCCAACGAATTCATATACACAAACCATCAACATTACAGATCACAGATATGTATAACCCCCACTAATCGATGTATAGCGATTAGCAGACGTTCAATACATATATCACATCACAGATGTAACCCATTAGCCAAAGTGTAAAGAAGTTCGATAAAAAATACGGATTTGTGACCACCCCAAAAACTAACTTGTTCTCTGGAAATTCTGGGCAGAAACAAACCATCTCAAAAAGCACAAAACAGCAACAGAAGAACACTGCAGGAAAAACGACCCACGGCCGAGTCAACTCGGCCGCGGATCCGCGGCAAGAGCATGCTCTTGCCGCGGTTCCGCGGTGAGTTGGTCGACTCGTTGGTTCGTTTTTCTTGGGTGTTCTGTAAAACCCTGAGCCGATTTTTAGTGTATGATTTATTATTTTTAAAGCAGAAATAAAAATCGGCAGAAACTTAGGGTTTTTGAAAAGTGTTTTGCGATTTTTTCTGATCGAAGTTCTAGATACTTTGCTAACTAGTTAGTTTGTGTTTAGCTAGGCTCTGATACCACTGTAAGTTCACGTTGCCCACCCCGGTGCTTGCGGGGAGGCGGAAACGTTATGAAAAATCGGATTTTTACAACACTAGGCAACATGGACTATGCTAAAGGAGGGATCTTTGCTAAACAAAAACTAACTACAAAGCTAAAAGAGTTAGCTACTCGGTTAAGGGGTTATACCAAAGTCTTGAAGTCCTTATCTTCTAGCTCGTTGGAGTGTGATGAACGGGTTCTCCTCGTCGCCTTCTCTTGCCGAAGAAAGATCTACCCGAGGGCCTCTACCTTTGGCTCCAACCTCAAACTATAAGTAACTAAGGTGCTTGGTGTGCTAAACCTAGAACCTTAGAAAGAGTAGAGAGTAATTTTAAGGGTTTTATCTCAAGCTCAAATGTTTCTCAACTCATGAGAGGGGAGAGCTTTGAGAGAGTGGAAGAGGATGAAAGAGAATGAGAATGATAGAATGAGAAGAATAATGCCAACCTTCTCACATATATGTGAATTATGATAAATAAATAATTAGCTAAAGATAATTGTTATGGTTAATCATGAAATGACCATTATCATTTCACATTAAATACTTTTGCAAGGATCAAAGAGTATCTTTCATATGAAATGATGATGGTCAACTTGTCCACCTAGGTCAACAAGTCAAGCAAAGTCAAATGGTCAACAACCCTAACCATACACAATTATAATTAACTAATATTAATAATCATATTTCACACATAAACATTAGGGTTAAGAAAAAGACAACGGTCATTAATCCTAATGAAAATCCTCTGCCTCTGCCTCTGCCTCAGTCAACTGTGCATACACACCCGTATCCGTATTCCGAGGAACACGAATACAAAGAGATAAAACCAATCCCAAAACATATACTAGGATCTGACTTAAACCAAAGCCCGCTAGTATAAGCCGTCCGGACACCAAACGTGCACAAGTGCGCGGATGTGAACGAACCCCGTCGTAAAACCATGCGACCTCTACTTATTTTGCCTAAAGGCGAATAACCCTCTGTGTGGGACTCTAAAGACTCGACACTACGCTGGCAGTGGGTTTAACCACAGACCGCAAGTGGCACTAGCTGTACGTAACGGTCCCCAGGTAGATGCCGATAAGAAGACTGACGAGGTAAACCCATCTGAACTCCTACTGAGCCTGAATGTGACAGTCTCCGTACAGTCCGGTCTGTTCGTCTAAGAACATCGCATGGCGGGCCTAGGGGGGTGGTAAACGTCAGTCCCCTAATAGCGGTACAAGTCGTGTCGGAGTGTAGCCCAGAACACCCTGAGATAACACTGGAAACCTACCAGTATATCTCGCTTGCCTTGGCCAGGGACTATGTGTAATGGCTCTCCTATTCACAGCGCGATATCAACCCCCAATACCGGGAGAGACGAATCCTGTCTAACCGTCACTGCTTCTAAGTGCTTCGGGACTGCACCCAAAAACTACCTGTTTGCACGACTCCTTTGAGCCGTGGTAGGATAGTAATCAAAGAACAGTGGGAACACACTCGAGGCGAAGTGACAGTGTCAAGTCAACGGACTAAGCTGTACTCATGTCACCTGGGAACTGATAACTGACGATAGGTATAATACCAACCAACAGTTCCCGACGAGTCCTGTCCAGTGTACTCGTAACCTAACGAGCACCCGCATACTATCTCAAGTACGACGTACTGACGGCTGTGGGACAGACCATCTCCCCTGCTGGGATGAGAAGCGTATACGCTAGTCTACTCCGGAGTATCGATGCCCTGTCTCGATAGTCCTATGACTAGGGACCTGTATAAGGATGTGCTTATAGATTACCCAGGCGCCACAAGTGTGACTGCCATCACAACGCTGGTAATCAAGCAAAGATCCTAAGGGCTCCACTAATATGTATATAAGCGATATGCTAAAAGAATCACATGCACATATTGAAGTAGAGACAAACCAAGTAGCATACTACTATTTTGAGCAAGATTGTCTATACAACTGTGAATATCCCAAGCTTCCATCAAGTAATATACAAGCTAGTATGATACAGTAATGGCCTCTAGGGCATATACACTAACAGACATAAATATCATGTCACGAGAAAATCGCAACTTGCCACATTTAAAATGATATCAGTTTTATTAAATCCTTGCGGTTTCTCCAAAATCTCATAAATCTCAAATACTGAAATCCTCCAGAAGAAAGTACCATAAGTATGCATGTCAATGATGATGAATGCCTATGGTATCAACAGTGCGAACTTCAGTATATGACATGAAGACTATGTATGATCGAATAATGTAACGAGGTACATGCATATGATTAGCAATTCTACATGTTCATCTTGCGGAATTTACTATATTAGTACTGGTTTATATGTCTTATATAGTGAAATTATTCTAAATTCCGGTTTAAACAAGTTATCTAGTGTTTGTGGCATAGCGATTACCAAGGCGTGTGTGTTCGCATGAATAGTGCTCGTGCAGCATAAAACCCTGGTAATGGTGAAAGTGTCCTATGAGATGAAGTTGTACAATTATATATAATAAATTAAGCATGCCAATTATTTCCTGTGTCGCATATCTCATTTAATGGTTTCAACGGTTTCTATATGATGAATTTAACACAAATATGGATATACAGGTCATGCAGTGCCGTAAAATAGGTAACTAGGAACTACATGCAAAAAGCTGGTATTACTGGAAATTCTAAATTATCGAGCGCCTCGCGCCATCCAAATGATTCCCCCCGTAGATGTATACATCTACTCACCGGAAATCCCCAGCTAGCTTGATCCAATCACCGCTTTCCCTTTTCGTGCCACGTCCGAAGTCTTCGCGACCGATCCTGGAATTTGCACAACACAAAACATAAGATGACATATCCTAAAATGACGCCAAGTCATAAAATGAAAGGGTCAACGTCAACGTGTTAGGCACAACGTGCACTTGGTGCGCGGAACACACACAAAAACCACTAAAGCCTTAACTAAAATTGTCGTTTCGGACCATCCGCCAAAACTAAAACCCGATTAAACAAAATTCCGCATTCACACATCCTAAATGTCGTAGGAGATGAAAAAATATAATCAAGATATCACAAATAATTCATCACATAATTTTATAAAAAACCTAGTAAGCATTAGCATTCCAAATTCGGCGCAACATCATCGATTTGCGACAAAAAGACTACTATCAAGCATAATCATCCGACCGCATGACTAGGTAGCCTCAATCACTTAATTTCAACACATTAACCATGCTTCAAAACCTATTTTCCATGCACAAACCCTTTCTTGATTTTATAAACTAGCACTTCCAATCAAAATCCATACTAGAAAAACCTAGATTAACACTAATTTGAAGCCCAAATAGCAAGTTAACCTCTTAGATTAGGTTAGAAAAACAACTAGATAGCAAAATAGAATTAATTAATTTAGTAATGGTTTCTAAAACCCTAGTTTAAACTCAAACCATTCTCTTTAAAAACTAGAATGAGATTAGCAACAAAATAACACTTCAAAGGTCTAATTTAGCAATATTTAAACTACTAATTAACCAAAGATTGAAATTATACCTCACAAGTCCAAACCCTAGGTTGCTCTAGCCTCCCAAGACATCTCCTTTCTCCAAGTTTTGAACCAAATTAGGTTTGAAAAGAGATAGAATAGGGTTTTGTGTTGAATTTGTGAAGGAAATTGTGGATTTTGATGTGTTTTTTGATGAAATTTGAAGAGAAAAGAGAAGGGGATTTTGGGGACAGCAACTGGGGAGAGTTTCGGCCAGTGGAGATGGGGGGAAAGTGAGGGTGTGTTGTGTGCAAAATGTCAAAGGTCAAAGCCCATACCAATCAACCAAAACCCATACTCAATTTAATATATTAAAACCCTTTTTTAAAACACTTTAAGAGAGTTAAAGAACACATATTGGAGGGGGGGAAAATTATGGCTGCAGAATTGGTGGTGGGGCCGGCCAAATAAGAGGGGTGAGGTTGTGAGAGAGTGTACAAAAAAAATTCTATGCAAAAAGACCCCCCACAAGTCCAAAATTGCAAGTTTTAGTTTAATTTATTTAAAATTTTAATTTCCTTTGATTATAACTAATTAGAACTTGGAAATAACATACTAAAAATTATATTACAAACTAGATTTTAGTTGTCATGGTTCTAAAGCAAGTAATTAGCCCATTCAAATTTGTATTTATCGCTAATTTAATGTATTTTTTTACAGCTTAAAATAATATTAAAAATAGTAAATTAGGGAAAAAATTTTAAACGACCAGAAATTTATAAGTAACTGATTAGCTACTAAAAACTATCAATTACCTATCCAAATTAGGTATAATTAGGCCTATATTGCAAAATAATTATAATGACGATTTACGGGAAAATACCAAATATTTACCGATTTTCGGGAAAATACCAAAACGACCTTTTCAAGGCGTTACAATATGGCTGTCCTCACTCTCTCCACCCCTCCTTTCATCACAACAATCAATCAATTATGTGACACTTGCACCAAAAAAGAGACCATGAGTCACCTAATTGATTGTGCCTCTTCATGATGACTTCCACTCACAATTTCCACCATTTGTAAACATTAACCTAAATGTTTAGTCAAATAAAAAGAACGACAACATCTAAAGTAAACTCGTGACAGATCACAAGGATACCCCTCACCTGTATATACATACCTGTATCCGCATTCCGACTGAATGCAAATGCGATGAGACTAAAGTAATCCAACAAATCTAATACTAGGATCCGGCTTAAACCAAAGCCCACTAGTATGATCCGCCCGATCATGATCCGTGCACGACTGCATGTATATGATCGAACCCTGCCATAATACCATACGTCCTCTACAACGTTTCGCCCGAAACTTGAGAAACTATCTGTGGGGCACTCTAAAGACTTGTCAATACACTGGCTGTGGATTTAACCACTAGCACGTCAGTGGTACTAGCTGTACGTAACGGGCTACCAGGTATTGACCAAAAGGGAGACCGATGAGCGAACTCATCCTTACACCCTACTGAGCCTGTCAGTGACAATATCCGTACAGTCCGGTCTGTTCGTCTATGAGCATCGCATGTCAGGCCTAGGGGGTTAGTAAAAGTTAGACCCCCAAAAGCGGTACAAGTCGTGTCGGAGTGTAGCCCAGAACACCCTGAGTTACTATTGGAATACCTACCTGTAAATCTCCTGCCTTGGCCAAGAACTTCGTGTAATGGCACTCCTAGACACAGTGCGATCTCACCCCCAATACCGGGTGAGACGAAACCCCTGCCGATCCGCTCACTGCCTTCATGTGGCTCAGGACTGTACCCAACTAAAACCTGTTTGTGTAGGGTTCCTAGGCACTCATACAAGGGTTAATAAGGCATCAACCATGCCCGAATAAAAATTTAGACGTGCCGAACAACCCAAAGCCGGGATCTTTGCTAGAATATTAGGGTTTAACATGCAAGTAAACATCTTTACAACTAAGTGTGAGGGATTACAACCTTTGTAGTCCGCTCCTTCGCTTCATAAGCTCCGAGTAGAAGTCCCTTCGCCGCGATCCACGATCTCCCGGACTCAAGAGAGGCTCCACAACTCGAACGATCCATGCTAGCTTGTAGTCTTCCTTTTCTCCGATGATCTACCTCGAAATTTCTATAACTCAAGCTATCTCTCTCTAATGAGGTGAACACCCTAATCTAATTTGCTAGATTAGATGAGGATGATGGAGTAGTATTTGTGCTCTCTTTTCTTATCAAATTCTCACTCTTAATCATCACAAAATGAAAACCTAGAAAGCTTTCTCAAAGCTCAAGGTTGAAGAAGAAGAAGAAATAATGGATTAATTCCTTTTGTGATGAATAATGAAATGATATATGATTAATAATGCAACCATGGTTAACTATAACAAGGCTAACCCATGTAGAGATTTAACTAGGGCTAAGGGTTTGGGTTAGGTTAAGAATGAGTCACTACAAAATATCAACCATAATATCTTAGCTCAAAACAAAATAAATCCTTCTAGAAGCATCAAGAAAGAACTAACCCAAATTAAACCCTAACCTTGTTTAATCTCCACTAAACATGTTGCATTATTAATCATATCATGTTACAATATTATATATCACATATATAATATATTTTGTAACAAAAGAAAATAATACAATTAACATATATCGCATATATATCAATGTATTACCCGGTGAAAAAATGAAATAATAAAGCGAGCCAATATTAGATAATGTAATGCAATATATCATATATATTATTATACATTAAATTATCGAATCAACACTTGATCCGACAATCCGGCTATATCGAATATAACCGACTAATATATCATGTACCGATTCATCGAATCAACACTTGATCCGATGACCCGGCTCATATCTAAATATCGCGAGAATATAATACGGTATCTCATATCGCATTATCCTCGGTCGTGCACATATCACAAATGTGCCCCTACTCCGTTTTGCCTGAGTCAAGAAACCTCTGTGTAGGACTCTAAAGAATCATCAATACGCCGGTAGCAGGTGATGATCATATCAAACACCCACAAGCTGCAAGCGGTCGGCTAAACGTAACAGCCACCCAGGTATTGAGCGATCAGAAGATCAACAAGCAAGCCTATACATTCTCCTGTGAATCCAATTAGTAACACTCCCGTAGAGTCCGGTCTCTTCGTCTGATATGTTGCATATCTAGTCTAGGGGTGGTATACGTCAGACCCCAGTAACCGATAAGTCGTGTCGATGCGAGGCTCATAACGGGTCGAGAAACTACTGATAACACTTACCAGTAAATCTCTATATCAGCCCTGGCCAGGGACTTCCAGTTATAGCCAATCGAACACAGCACAACATCAACTCCCTATACCGGGAGAGACGAATCCCCTCCTATCGCTCATTGCGTCCATGTGATTCGGGACTGCACCCAAAAGCCACCGTTTTGCATGCCCTCTTGGACGTGGTAAGGTGAAAATCAAAGCACAGTGGGAATGACACAAGACTCTATGACGATCTCGGGTCTACAGACTACCCTGTACCAGTGTCACCGGAGAACTTCCATCTGACGTGTGGTATATCACCATTTGGGAGTTCTCGGCGAGTCCGTCCAGTGTACCCAGTCTCCACTGAGCACCCGTACACTATCTCTGATGTTAAAACACCGATGGATATGGGATCATCCATCGCCTATCATATGGGTCAAGATGCGCATACGCTAGTCTACTCTGGTGTATCGATGCCCTATCTCGACACACCCTCGACTAGGAACAGTTATAGGATGTACTCATCGACTACCGTGGCCCCACTAGTATGATCTCATCATAGTCCCAGTAGTCGAGTACAGATCCTAAGGGCTTTATCAACATGTGAGAATAAGACAGTAAACTAATATAAGCCAACATGTTAAGATAAAGGGAAACCAAATAGCATACTATCATGACGAGCAAGAAAGTCCTCTCTATATATATCCAAGCATCCATTATAATATACATCATATGTACAACAATGGCCTCTAGGGCATATACATAACTAACAGTTTGCACGACTCCTTTGAGTCGTGGTAGGGTAGTAATCAAAGCACAGTGGGAACTCACACGAGACAAATGACGATCTCAGGTCGATAGACTAACCTGTACACATGTCACCAGGGAACTGCTATCTGGCGTCAGGTATAATACCAACTAGCATGTTCCCGGCGAGTCCTGTCCGATGTACTCATAACCCAATAAGCACCTGTATACATCTTAGGTGATCCAACTGACACCAATGGCTTGTGAGACCGGCCACCGCCCCTTGTCGGGGTCTCGACTGTATACACTAGTCTACTAATGGAGTGTCGATGCCCAGTCTCGAAACTCCCACGACTAGGGACCACTTTAAGGATGTGCTTATAGACTACCCAACTCTCACGTATATGATCGCCATCATACTGCTGGTAGTCAAGCAATAATCCTAAGGGCTCTATCAACGTGCAATTGTGATATGTAAGGTCACCTAAAGCATGTACACAATGATACAGATAAACCAGATAGCATACTATCATCTTGAGTAAGACCGTCCTACCGGCATCGGTCCTTCCTCAATCATTGCAATCACGTGCCTGCGATCCAATAATTGACTTTGAGGGCACTATATCGAACAATCTCCCACTTCCACTCAAGGCTAATTATTGCGATGTCGCATACTCACAGCCCGTGTGATACCAAACACCCAACTCCTCTACTGATCAGTCTCACAAAGCCCGTTTGTAAAACTATTGCGTTCGAGGAATAGCCTCAGTGAGTGGATCCGCCCTGATGTTTCTTTCTATGTCTCTCTTTATTTCAAGTCCGCGGAGAAAGACATCTCCCGAAATGAGCAATACATGTCTTAGAATATGTCTGGATATCTGATGGGACCTTGTTCACAAATGAACTCCAAATCCAAACTTCTTAGACTGTATCGTCAACTGAACTTAATCATTATCCCGCGCCATGCCTCCCTCAGTATCCGCTTGGACCTCCTGTCCAAACTACCGCCCCTCGTCAGAGGGAAAACTATAACTCTGACAGTCACTTTGTCATCCAGGTCACCTTGGAAGCCTGGAATGATAACCGTCTCTCGAAGGAGGCTGTCGTTATCATATCCCTAGAACATCCACTTTTGTTCTAAAACTGCTTCCGAATGTTTCTCCAGGATTAGATTAATATCTGAACTTATTGCAGCTAGTGCAAAAACAACGTTTGGTGTGGTACTTGACATCTCATGATTGACTCAATTGCCTAAGCAAGTGATTTGTCAATCATGCACATCCCTCTGCCCTTTAGTCTGTAAGACACCTTTAGAGAGGGTGACTCTATCACCTGCAGGTATACTACCATACCAGGAGTCGTCCTTTCTAAAACACTTTTAGAATACTGTCTAAGTACCCAGATTGGGACACTACCCAAATCCAGATCTAAAACAATAGATCTAGTAACCAGAATGTCTGATATTATATCTATATCCTATGTGGAGAAACCACTGTGTGACAACCAAAGTATAACCGATCGTAGTATAAGAATTTCACTTCCTACTCTGTGTATGTCATCCAAATACCAGGACATCACACCCTACTACCTTCTTAACAGATCCATCCCCTATTCTGATGAAGTCAAACCTATGACTGTCACATCAGAAATAGATGATCTATCTCCGCTATATCTGCTTTAGTCTATAAATAGACATGAGCTACTTGCCCACTATGCTTCCGCTGCTCCCACTGACTACGACAACCCTTTGGCAGAGTCATATACATATGCACTTCTAAAGCTAGTTTAGAACGACACTATATTCATCCTCCTACCGGGTCTCATAGTCTGGAACAACAGTAGTGTCAAGTCTGGGTAAACAAGAACCTCCCTGTCACCGTCCTTGAGGATACCGGAGTACCTCTCGAGTGCTTGAGGTTACCCTGCATATCTGCGGAGTGGATAATGGAATGACAATCCAGATTGAATCTTTAGGTCCTATTAAATTTTCAGTAATCGTTTACGGTTCTGGAATCACTTCCAGTTCTACCATACTCCCACTACTGTTTTCTGAAAAAGTCCATTTTATTAAAACTGTGGCGAGTCAAGAACAATATCACTATTGATATTCCAGATGGTAGAAAATCAACCATCGTCATAGCCCGGGTCAACCCACAAACTGCCATTACAGAAACGTGCCTTGAGTTATCCAGAGTCTGGTTTTAAGTATAAGCCGGACAACTCCCCGTACCTTAACATTGTTAAGATATGAACTATTCTATATCCAATATAGAAACAGAGGCACTGATTTAATTGGAACCAGATTCAAATCACACAGCTGTCTCCAGTGCATGTCAACTAAATGGAAGGAGGCCGATCAGCGTTACTCAACTTAGGAATGCATCCAGATATGAGTAACCTGAAAGAGAAACAAGTTTCTCAAAATCATTACTATCAACTGAATACCATACACAAATATCTACATCTTCGATCACCTTGAAGAATCCTGATACTTGCAACACCTGGTTCTCTACTTTATTCTTATACCTATAACTTCTCAAAACTTAGACCCTGCATTTCTACGAAACACATGTCTAAGAACTAGAGAAGTCACAAGTAAATAGAATATAGTACGAGTAACAACCCCTCTGTCCTAATGGACACTGGATAACATACAATACTCTGTATAAGTCCCCTGAGTCTAATAACTCATTCCATGTGTGTCGTAGGTTGAAAACTGTACTTATGGTTAAGAAGAATTACACCGCTTTTTAATACTCCTTACCTAACCATCCACTGATATTGGTAAATGTCATGGACATAATTTCAAAAAGTTATATCTCACTTTATAAAAATAAATGTACAGATATATCAATTTGAAATTGGTGAATAACAAAAGATATTCAAAACCAAATATTTGTCGTCCGGCAAACAACCCAGGCGATTTCCTCAAATATCACCAATTACAACGAATCCCGATATAATGAGGATGATCACCCAATTCCCAATAACTTACTCCCAGTCATCATCTGTAAAACCATACAGATGTGAGAATCATACCTGGTAAATACATACCCTGGAGTAAGGGCTAATTGGGAAATCGGTTTTCTTTTAACAACGCATAGTGAAACTGAAACATGAAATGTTTCGAAAGGGTATCCGGGTATTCCTAGTAATGCCTCTTCCATTATCAGATTCACAACTGTAACCGTATATTTCTTTGCCATCTCTCCAAATCCCTTTACATGTTTTAGTCATTACCTTCTGTACACCTCCTTTAGGCCAAAATGGCTTTCTTCCTTCCCTACCGTTCGGCACCAGCCTATGGTTTGGAAGAAGACTATCCAATAAGTATAATGGGTGTACTCTCCAATCCTAGGAGCACTCTCAACGCGAGAGAAGGTAAAGATAAAAGACAACTGAATAAACCTTATTCCTATTTCTCCTGAACGAGAATCCATCCCCGAACTGGAACAAGTCCCTTCGAGTTCGTATATAACCATACGATGGAGTATCCAAATAATTGTGGATCTTCGTAGTGACACAGGGTGTCCTGGAGAAATACAAAGGTGAACTAGGAGTGGAAATGAAATACTTGGTTTGGTCGTGGATAGCAGTCGCGGTTTACTTTGCCCTCTTTCTAATCCCTTTATTTGCCTTAAATTATTACCTTCTGTACACCATCGTTAGGCTAATTGGTTTTCTTCATTCCCCACCGTTCGGCACCTGTCTATGGTTTGGAAGAAGATTATCCAATTAGCATAATAGGTGTACCATCCTAATCCAAGGAGCACTCGCAACCTGAGAGAAGGTAAAAGGAAAAGACAACTGAATAGTCCTATTCATTTTCTCCAGAACCGGAAACCATCCTTGAATCTGGAACAAGTTCTATCGAGTTCGTATATAACCATACGATGGTTTTATCCAATGGAAGCGGACGTTCGTAGTGATACGAAATGTTCCAGAGAAAAATGGTAAAAGCAGGAGTGGCAATGATGTATGCAACTCAGACAATCCAAAAGCCAGTGTTTTAAGAAGGTTCGGTTAACTTGGTCACTGAGTCATGGTCTAGGGTCGGGCCATGGGCGCTGCCAAAGAGAGAGAGAAAAGAACACTCTGCGTACATTCTAACCTAGATCAGAATGGTTATCAATTTATCTAATCAGGAAACCTTCCACCGTAACCTCAAATTCTCCTCCAAACCTGAAAGAAGAATTAGTCGGGATCACCCGAGGAGTAAACCAACTCATCAGTGGGAATCGGGATCCAACTATCATCGCATGATAATGTGATGGAATCCACTCACGTTATCACACTCCAGAAGGTATGCGCATGCCTGGCAAATTTCAGTTTCTTTAGAAACTCCCGATGTGATTTTTACCGCATGCTCTTATGACCTTGACGAAGGTCAACAAATCATAAGTCACATGTCAAGTTCTACCCGTCATTGTCCAGGTTAATTTGAACCCACCCATACAAGCCCTTGATGAAGGTCAACAAGGATGTACGACTGTCCCAAACTAACGCATCTATCTATGCAACAGAAAGGTAACAAGCAACTACCATACACTATGCCTTGACGAAGGTCAACAAACATAGCATGAATACTAAGTGCTACCCGTCTGAAATGACGGAGGGCTACGAATGGTTTTTGGCGAAAAACCTTTAACGTAATGAACTTGATATCGTTGAAGGAACCAGATAGCTTTTATAAATATAGTGGCGAAAACCTTTGCTAAAGAGGTCACTCCCGGTGAAGGGATCTCGGCACTTTCCCCGTAGAATGAGGTGCAGGATATTCCAACTGAATACCGCGATGCAAAGCAAAAAGTAATCGACTATAGTAAAGTTATTACCCTGACGCAAACTTCTGTCCGAGGGGTCACTCCCGATAAAGGGATCTTGGCCCTTGCCTCGTCGAATGAGGTGCAGGATATTCATAACCGAATACCACTGTGCAAAACAAAAGAGAACATCCTTGTAATAACAGCTTTTAGAAAATTGTTCCAACAATATCGAATAGGTTTGTTTTCCTTGCATTGATCAAAATCATTGTAGTCCCATCAATTAATCACACCAGAAAAGAACGAAAATATGATGTACGTATATACCATCCGCATTCGCCACTGGGTCCCGTCATCACCCGTTAGGTTACTTAACTAACGACAGAGCGAGGACTGGACTAGCGCGGGTGTAAAACATATAAAACATCTACTAGTATATATATCAATATATAATAATCGCTCATGGCGTGATAAATGAAACATCATAGAAATGTAATAAGCATCACAGAACAATACAGATAATCTGGGAGCCCCGGGTTTCTTTTGAGCCGCAACTGAAACCCGACGTTCCCCTGGTCGTATGGATAGTCTGTGCAATGAAATCCTAGACCCCTACGGGCGCGGCAAGTTACCCGCCAAAACCTGAACTGAGGCAGCCCTCTTCAATAAAGTGAATGGACCACCCAGCACTTCACGGAATCCGGTAACCTGAGCACCCCTCCTTGGGTCAACCTATACCCTCTACGAGTGCGGCGAATAGCCCGTCAATTCTAGAGTGAAGCCCCCTCCGTCTCAAAGCCATGAGATGCGGGCTCGTTGCCCTCTAGAACCCGGCTATCCGTGCACCCCACCGTGGGGTAATCCTAGTACAGAAAATAAAAATATGTACAACGGGTATATCGACCTCAACTCGGTCGTGCCCCAAAAGAATAATATACAAACAGGCAGTGACGGCAGTCCACATGTCGGACGATCGCCCCGTAATATCAAATATACAAATATAACCAAACTGTACTAACATTGCACCAGCTATCCACCACGACAAATCCGCAACAACACAGCACAACACAGAACATCAACGTGAATGTCACGTTCGCAAATCCATCTAAAAGAGCTATAGCAATTAGACAAGATTTACCGCTCGAATGACATTCACGGTCACAGATAGTAATGTAAGTACTGTGAACTAACTTATTTAAATTTCGATCGACAAAATTTCCCGAAGTGGGCCCCAAGCACAAATCCAGTACGGTAACAAATCTGGGCCCTAGCAAAATATTCCAGAAACCGCAATTCCACACAAAAGACCAGCACAAGAAAAATGGTGCACTGCAGCCACATAACTGCGGCTGAACCGCGGGCAAAACGTGGGTATGCCGCGGTTCCACGGCATTACTGTAGACTCACGCTACCAAATTTCTACAGAGGTCTTAAAAAAGCCTGCATGATTTTCTGACATACCCAAAATAATTTTTCGACCACAAAAATTTCGACAGAAACTCAGAAAATTGAAATGCGGTTTCGGAAATTTTGATCGATGAATGTTTTAAACATGTTAGAACAAGCTAGTAAAGGTTAATGGCGTGGCTCTGATACCTTATAAGTCTACGGTAGCGCCCCGGCCGTCAATCCGAGGCCAAATGCGGAAACAAAAACTTTTTAGGAAACCGGCGCTACCGTAGTCTTTGACCCGGATCGAACCATTAACGCTAAACTAGCTAACTACTAAGAAGTGAGAGTGGCTATACCGATCGATCCGTGTCCTTCGGTATTTGGCCACCATCCCAAGCTCCTCGCGGCATCTCCGATCACTGGTCTCCTCGTCAGAAGGGCACCACATCAATGAGTCTTTTTACGGGCTCCCGCTTCATCCGAAGCAACTCGAACATGAAGTTTGCTTGCCGACATGTCCAAGGTGAAGTAGAGAATGTGTGTGATAACTTTGTCTCAAGCATCCATTGATTCTCAACACATGAGAGTGTATGGATGGAGGTAAAAGTTGATGCCAATGGTGGAACTTGTGAGCAAGAGGAGGAAGAAGAAGAAGAGCCTTTCTCTTTTTGTTATTGTGTTGCAATGAGAAAAATGAGAGCAAGCATTATCATCTCAAGAGCAAGCCTAAGGCTATATGGCTGCCCACTCTCTCTCCACCTCTCATTTCATCACAACAATCAATCAATTATGTGACACTTGCACCAACAAAGAGACCATGAGTCACCTAATTGATTGTGCCTCTTCATGATGACTTCCACTCACAGTTTCCACCATTTGTAAACATTAACCTAAATGTTTAGTCCAATAAAAAGAACGGAAACATCTAAAGTAAACTCGTGACGGATCATAATGATACCCCTCACCTGTATATACATACCTGCATCCGCATTCCGATTGAATGCAAATGCGATGAGACTAAAGTAATCCAACAAATCTAATACTAGGATCCGGCTTAAACCAAAGCCCACTAGTATGATCCGCCCGATCATGATCCGTGCACGACTGCACGTATATGATCGAACTCTGCCATAATACCATACGACCTCTACAACGTTTCTCCCAAAACTTGAGAAACTGTCTGTGGGGGACTCTAAAGACTCGTCAATACACTGGCTGTGGATTTAACCACTAGCACGTCAGTGGTACTAGCCGTACGTAACGGGTTACCAGGTATTGACCAAAAGGGAGACCGATGAGCGAACTCATCCTGACACCCTACTGAGCCTGTCAGTGACAATATCCGTATAGTCCGGTCCGTTCGTCTATGAGCATCGCATGTCGGGCCTAGGGGGTTGGTAAAAGTCAGACCCCCAAAAGCGGTACAAGTCGTGTCGGAGTGTAGCCCAGAACACCCTGAGATACTACTGGAATGCCTACTAGTAAATCTCCTACGACTTCGTGTAATGGCTCTCCTAGACACAGCGCGGTCTCACCCCCAATATTGGGAGAGACGAAACACCTGCCAATCCGCTCACTGCCTCCATGTGGCTCGGGACTGTACCGAACTAAAACCTGTTTGCATGACTCCTTTGAGCCGTGGTAGGGTAGTAATCAAAGCACAGTGGGAACTCACACGAGACAAATGACGATCTCAGGTCGATAGACTAACCTGTACACATGTCACCAGGGAACTGCTATCTGACGTCAGGTATAATACCAACTAGTATGTTCCCGGCAAGTCCTGTCCGGTGTACTCATAACCCAATGAGCACCTGTATACATCTTAGGTTATCCAACTGACACCAATAGCTTGTGAGACCAGCCACCGCCCCTCGTCGGGGTCTCGACTGTATACACTAGTCTACTAATGGAATGTCGATGCCCAGTCTCGAAACTCCCATGACTAGGGACCACTTTAAGGATGTGCTTATAGTCTACCTAACTCTCCCGTATATGATCGCCATCATACTGCTGGTAGTCAAGCAAGAATCCAAAGGGCTCTATCAACATGCAATTCTAATCTGTAAGGTCACCTAAAGCATGTACACGATGATACAGATAAACTAGATAGCATACTATCATCTTGAGTAAGACTGTCCTACCGGCATAGGTCCTCCCTCAATCATTGCAATCACATGCCTGCGATCCAATAATTGACTTTGAGGGCACTATATCCAACAGTCTTCACCACTGCATATTTGTAAAAAGCTATCCGGTTCCTTCAACGATATCAAGTTCATTACGTTAAATGTTTTTTGCCAAAAACCATTCGTAGCCCTCCGTCATTTCAGACGGGTAGCACTTAGTATTCATGCTATGTTTGTTGGCCTTAGTAAAGGCATATTGTATGGTAGCTATTTGTTAGTTTTCTGTTGCATAGATAGATACGTTGGTTTATGACAGTCATACAGCCTTGTTGGCCTTAGTCAAGGGCAAGTACGGGTAAGTTCAAATTAACCTGGATAATGACGGGTAGAACTTGACATATGACTTATGATTTGTTGGCCTTAGTCAAGATCATAAGAGTATGGGGTAAAAATCACATCAGGAGTTTCTAAAGAATCTGAAACTTGCCAGGCATGAACATACCTTCTAGAGTGTCATAACTTGAGTGGATTCTATTAAGTTATCATGCGATGATAGTTGGATCCCGATTCCCACTGATGAGTTGGTTTACTCCTTGGGTGATTTTAGATGATCCCGACTAATTCTCCTTTAGGTTTGGGGGAGGATTCGAGGAAACAGTGGGAGCCATCCGGATTAGATAAAATGATTAACCATTCTGATCTAGGTAAGAGTGCACGCTGAGTGTTTTTTTTCTCTCTCTCTTTGGCAGCGACCATGGCCCGACCCTAGACTAGAACTCATGAACCAAGTTAACCGTACCTTTTTAAAACACACCGGCTTTTGGATTGTCAGAGTTGCATACTTCATTGCCACCTACTTTTATCCTTTGCTTTTCTCCAGAATATTCCGTATCACTACGATGATCCACAGTTATTGGATATGACCATCGTATAGTTTCATACGAACTCGAAGAAACATGTTTCAGATTCGAGAATGGTTTCCGGTTCTGGAGAAATTGAATAGGACTATTCATTTGTCTTTTTCCTTTTACCTTCTCTCAGGTTGTGAGGGCTTCTAGGATTAGAAGAGGGTACACCTATTGTGCTTATTGGATAGTCTTCTTCCAAACCTTAGGCTGATGTCGAAGGATGGGGAAGGAAGAAAACCAATTAGCCTAAGTTTGGTGTACAAAAGGTAATAAGTAAAGAAAAATAAAGGGATTAGAAAGAGGGCAAAGTAAAATGCGACTGCTATCATTCACGACGAAACCGTGTATATCATCGCTACTCCTACTTCACCTTTGCATTTCTCCGGAATATTCCGTATCACTACGAAGATCCACATTTATTGGATACGCCATCGTATAGTCACATACGAACTCGAAGGAACTTGTTCCAGTTCGAGGATGGTTTCTGGTTCAGGAGAAATAGAATAAGGATTATTCAGTTGTCTTTTTCCTTTTACCTTCTCTCAGGTTGCGAGGGCTCCTATGATTAGGAGGGTACACCTATTACGCTTATTGTATAGTCTTCTTCCAAACCTTAGGCTTGTGCCAAAAGGTAGGGAAGGATGAAAACCATTTAGCCTAAGTACGGTGTACAGAAGGTAATAAGTAAAGACGAATAAAGGGATTGGAGAGATGGCTAGGAAATATATGGTTACAGTCATGAAGCTGGATAGTGGAAGATGTATTACTAGGAATACCCGGATACCCCTTCAAAACATTTTCATGTTTCAGTTTCACTGTGAGTTGTTAATTGAAAACCGATTTCCCAATTAGATTCTTACTTTAGAGTATGTATTTACCAGGTTTGATTCTCACATATGTATGGTATTACAGATGATGAGTGGGAGTAAGATATTGGGAATTAGGTGATTATATCCTCATTATAGCGGAATTCGTTGTAATTGGTGATATTTGAGGAAATCACCTGGGTTTTTGCCTGATGGAAAATATTTGGTTTTGAATATCCGTAGTTATGCACCAGTTTCAAACTAATATATATGTACGTTTATTTTATAAAGTGAGATATAAGCTTTTGAAATTATGTCTATGACATTTACCTATATCAGTTGATGGTTAGGTAAGGAGCATTCAACAACGGTGTAATTCTTCTTAACCATAGTACCGTTTTCAACCTACGACACACAGGGTATGAGTTATTAAACTCAGGAGACTTATACAAAGTATTGTATGTCGTCCAGTGTCCATTAGGACAGAGGGGTTGGCACTCGTACTATATTCTATTTACTTGTGACTTCTCTAGTTTTTAGATATGAGTTTCACTGAAATAAAAGGTCCAAATTTTGAGAAGTTATAGATATATGAATAAAGTAAAGAACCACATGTTGCAAGTATTTGAATTCTTCAAGGTGATCGAAGATGTAGATACTTGTGCTAGGTATTCCATTGATAGTAATGGTTTTGAGAACTTGCTTCTCTTTCAGGTTACTCATATGTGGATGCACTCCTAGATGAGTAATGATGCTTGGCCTCATTCCACTTAGTTAACATACATTGGAGACATCTGCATGATTTGAATCTGGTTCCAATTAAATTATTGCCTCTGTTTCTATATTGTATATAGAATGGTTCATATCTTAACGATGTTAAGGTATATTGTTGGCTATAGTGCCCTCAAGTCAATTATTAGATCACAAGCACGTGATTGCAATGATTGAGGGATGACCTATACCGGTAGAACAGTCTTACTCGAGATGATAGTATGCTAACTGCTTTGTCTTTATCATCATGTACATGCTTCAGGTGACATTACAGATCACTATTACATGTTGATAGAGCCCATAGGATTCTTGCTTGACTACCGGCAGTATGATGGCGATCATATACGTGAGAGTTGGATAGTCTATAACCACATCTTTGAAGTGTCCCTAGTCATGGGAGTTTCGAGACTGGGCATCGATACTCCATGAGTAGACTAGTGTATACGTATCGAGACCCCGATGAGGGGCGGTGGCCGGTCTCACAAGACATTGGTATCAGTTGGTTCACCTAAGATAGTATACAGGTGCTCATTGGGTTATGAGTACACCGGACGGACTCGCCGGGAACATGCTAGTTGGTAATATACCTATTGTCAGATAGCAGTTCCCAGGTGACACGTGTACATGTTAGTCTATCAATCTGAGATCGTTATTTTTCTCGTGTGAGTTCCCACTGTGCTTTGATTATTACCCTACCACGGTTCAGAAGAGTCGGGGAAACAGGTTTTAGTTGGGTACAGTCCCGAGCCACATGAAGGCAGTGAGCGGATCGTCAGGGGATTCGTCTCTCCCGGTATTGGGGGTTGAGGTTGTTGGGTTATGGGAGCGCCCCGGCCATCGAACCGTGGCCAAATACGGAACAAAATTTTTCTAGAACCCGGCGCTACCATTACCCGATTTCCAAGATCGAAACCATTAACCCTAAAACTAGCAAACTAACAAAAGGAGATGGAACAGTTATGCCTAATGAACCAAGTCCTTCGGGTTTTCAACCATTTCCAAGCTCCTAGTGATGCGGATCGACTTTGGTCGCCGGTCTTCCTTCATCTCCGATGATCCACCCGAGGGAAACGGCACAAGCTCCAGGTTTGCCAAGCGGACCAACCGACTCTCCAGGATACCAAGTAGTGGAGAGTGGGAGTGTAGTATAGTGTCACTAAAATTCTTTCTCTCAACCATAAGCTTAAATGAGCATCTCAAGAAGAAGATGAAGAAGGTGATGATGGCAAGGCCTTGAAAAATGGCTAAGTATTTTGTGTGAGCATGAGAGTGAGAGAGCACCAAGTGAAAAAGAAAATGAGCAAGCCAATTCCCCCAAAAAAATGGTCGGCCCCTTCCTCTCATGCCCCTACCAAAATGTCATTCCCAATTTTAATTAAACAAATACACCATACCAATCTCTACATGAGAAAAAGCCATGCTTTGACCAAAACCCATACCCATGCCATGTCAACTTTTCCACCTCATTATAAACAAAATGATTTTCAAGAGAAAATCAATAATGAGGTGGCATCTTCTAGAAGCCATTTCGTATAAATACGGAATGCTTCCCGGTATATGTATCGGAATACACATACGCATATTCGTACGAAAATACAAATAGCCAAAGAGAGAAAATAAATAGTGAGCAATAATACTTGAATACATATATATAAATACATATGTAAATTATTAAATCAAAACTTGATTTAATAATCTGGCTTAATCCTAAGCCGCTAGTATTATCAACCGTCCGATTAAAGTCTGTGCAGCCCGTGCACATATTCAATCGGACACCTGTATGTACCAACATACATCAACTACACCATATCGCCTGAACCGTGAAAACCCTCTGTGTGGAACTCTAAAGACTCGTCAATACGCTGGCAGTGGGTTTAACCACAAGCATGTCAGCGGCACTAGCTGTACGTAACGGCTACCCAGGTATTGAGCGAAAGGAAGGCCGACAAGCAAACTCATCCGAACCCCTACTGAGCCTGTCAGTGAAAATATCCGTACAGTCCGGTCTGTTCGTCTAAGAGTATCGCATATCGAGTCTAGGGGGGTGGATAAAGTTAGACCCTAACAACGCGATAATTCGTGTCGGTATGAAACCCATCACTACCTGAGAAACTATCGATCCTGGATCAGTAATTCTCACATACCCCCGCCGAGGATTTCTAGTGATGGTCACCCGTGCACTGCGCGACATCAACCCCCAATACCGGGAGAGACGAATCCCCGATGATCCGCTCACTGCCTCAATGTGGCTCAGGACTGTACCCAACTAAAACCTGTTTGCATGACTCGTTTGAGCTATGGTAGGGTAGTAATCAAAGCACAGTGGGAACTCACACGAGACAAATGACGATCTCAGGTCGACAGACTAACCTGTACACATGTCACCTGGGAACTGCTATCTGACTATAGGTATAATACCAACTAGCATGTTCCCGGCGAGTCCGTCCAGTGTACTCATAACGCAATGAGCACCTGTATACTATCTTAGGTGAACAACTGAAACCAATGGCTTGTGAGACCGGCCACCGCCTTTCGTCAGGGTCTAGATAAGTACACACCAGTCTACACTTGAGTATCGATGCCTAGTCTCGATACTCCCATGACTAGGGACATTTAAGGATGTGCTTATAGACCCCCAGCTCCCACGTATGTGATCGCCATCACAATGCTGGCAGTCAAGCAAGAATCCTATGGGCTTTATCAACATATGATGATAAAGACAAACCAGATAGCATACTATCATCTCGAGTAAGACTGTTTTATCGGTATAGGTCCTCGCTCAATCATCATGATCACATACCTGCGACTATGATAATTGCCTTGAGGGCACTATAGCCAACAATCTCCCACTTGCACTTAAGGCTAATTATTGCGATGTCGCATACTCACAGCCCGTGTGATACCGAACACCCAACTGCTCTACTAATCAGTTTCACAAACCTCGTTTGTAAAACTATTGCGTTCGAGAAATAGCCTCAGTGAGTGGATCCGCTCCAGTGTTTTTTTCTCTGTCTCTCTTTATCTCAACTTCGCGGAGAAAACTATCTCCTGAAATGAGCAATACCCGTCTTAGAATATGTATGGATATCTGATGGGACTCAGTTCACAAATGAACTCCAAATTCAGCAAATTTCTTAGACTGTATCGTCTACTGAACTCAATCAGTACACTGCGCCATACCATCCTCAGTATCCGCTTGGACCACCTGTCCAAACTACTGCCCCTCGTCAGAGGGAAAACTATAACTCTGACAGTCACTCTGTCATCCAGGTCACCATGGAAGCCTGGAATAATAACCGTCTCTCAAAGTAGGCCACCGTTATCAAATCCCTAGAACATCCACTTATGTTCATAAACTGCTTCCATTCGTTTTTCTCCAGGATTGGATTAATATATCAACTTATTGCATCTAGTGCAAAAACAACATCTGGTGTGGTACTTTACATGTCACGATTGAATCAATTGCCTAAGCAAGTGATATATCAATCATGCACATCCCTCTCCCTTTAGTCTGTAAGACACCTTTAGAGAGGGTGACTCCTTCACCTGCAGGTTCACCGCCATGCCAGGAGTCGTCCATTCTAAAATACTTTTAGAATACTTTCTAAGTACCCAGATTGGGACACTACCCAAATCCAGATCTAAAACCATAGATCTAGTAATCAGAATGCCTGATATAATATCCATATCCTATATGGAGAAAACACTGTGTGACAACCACAGTACAACCGATCGTAGTATAGCAATTTCACTTCCTATAAAGTGCATGTCATCCTGAATACTAGGACACACACCCTACTACCTTCTTACCAGATCCATCCCCTATTCTAATGAAGCCAAATCCCATGGTTGTCACATCAAAAAATAGATGATCTTTCTCCGATATATCTGCTTTAATCTATAAATAGACATAAGCTACTTGTCCACTACGTTTCCGCTGCTCCGACTGATTATGACAACCCTCTGGCAGAGTCATATACACGTGCACTTCTAAAGCTAGTTTAGAATGACTCTATACTCATCCCCCTGCCGGGTCTCATAGTCTGGAACAACAGTAGTGTCAAGTCTGGGTAAATAAGAACCTCCCTGTCACCGTCCTTGAGGCTACCGAAGTACCTCTCGAGTGCCTGAGGTAACCCACCATATCTGCGGAGTGGCTAATGGAATGTCAATCCTGATTGAATCTTTTGGTCCTATTAAATTTTCCGTCATCGTTTGTGGTTCTGGAATCACTTCCAGTTCTACTATACTCCCACTACTGTTTTCTGAAAAAATCCATTTTACTAAAACTGTGGTGAGTCAAGAACAATATCACTATTGATCTTCCAGATGGTAGAAATTTAACCCTCGTCAAAGCCCGGGATAACCCACAAACAGCCATTACTGAAACATGCCCTGAGTTTAACCGGATTCTGGTTTTAAGCATCAGCCGGACGACTCCCTATACCTTAACATCGTTAAGATATAAATTGATCCTATATATATATCTAATATAGAAACAAAAGCACTAATTTAATTGGAACCAGATTCAAATCATGCAGCTGTCTCCAGTGCATGTCAACTAAATGGAGAGAGGCCGATCGGCATTACTCAACTTAGGAGTGCGTCCAATTATGAGTAACCTGAAAGAGAAAAAAGTTTCTCAAAACCATTACTATCAACTGAATACCTCATACAAGTATCTACATCTTCGATCACCTTAAAGAATCCCGATACTTGCGACACCTGGTTCTCTACTTTATTCTTGTACCTATAACTTCTCAAACTTGGACCTTGTACTTCTACGAAACACTTGTCCAAAACTTGAGATGTCATAAGTAAACAGAATATAGTACGAGGACCAACCCCTTTGTCCTAATGGACACTGGACAACATACAATACATTGTATAAGTCCCCTGAGTTTAATAACTTAAACCCTGTGCGTTGTAGGTTGAAAACTGTGCTATGGTTATGAAGACTTACACCGCTGTTGAATGCTCCTTACCTAGCCATCAACTGATATAGGTAAATATCATGGATATAATTTCAAAAATTTATATCTCACTTTATTAAAATAAACGTACAGATATATCAGTTTGAAATCGGTGCATAACAACGGATATTCAAAACCAAATACTTGCCGTCCGGCAAACAACCCAGGCGATTTCCTCAAATATCACCAATTACAACGAATTCCGATATAATGAGGATGATCACCTAATTCCCAATAACTTACTCCCACTCATCATCTGTAAAACCATACAGATGTGAGAATCAAACTTGGTAAATACATACCCTGGAGTAAGGGTCTAATTGGGAAATCAGTTTTCTATTAACAATGCACAATGAAACTGAAACATTAAAATATTTTATATGGGGTATCCTGGTATCCTTAGTAATGCCTCTTCCATTATCCAGATTCATGACTGAAACCAGATATTTCCTTGCCATCTCTCCAAATCCCTTTATTTGTCTTTAGTCGTTACCTTCTGTACACCTTCGTTAGGCTTAAATGGTTTTCTTCCTTCCCTACCGTTCGGCACCAGCCTATGGTTTGGAAGAAGACTGTCCAATAAGCATAATTGGTGTACTCTCCTAATCCTAGGAGTACTCGCAACCTGAGAGAAGGTAAAGATAAAAGACAACTGAATAAACCTTATTCTATTTCTCCTGAACCAGAATCCATCCTCAAAAGAGTTTCTTCGAGTTCGTATATAACCATACGATGGATT
This sequence comes from Agapanthus africanus, assembly GCA_030015575.1. NCBI lineage: Eukaryota > Viridiplantae > Streptophyta > Magnoliopsida > Asparagales > Amaryllidaceae > Agapanthus > Agapanthus africanus. The sequence continues at coordinate 492,073,044 of CM057339.1, forward strand.
TATCCAATAGGATTGGATGTTCGTAGTGATACGGTGTGTTCTGGAGAAATACAAAGATGAAGTAGGAGTGGCGTTGAAAGACTTGGTTTGGCCGTGAATAGCAGTCGCAATTTACTTTACCCTCTTTCTAATCCCTTTATTTGTCTTTACTCATTACCTTCTGTACACCACACTTAGGCTAATTGGTTTTCTTCATTCCCTACCTTTCGGCACCTGCCTATGTTTTGGAAGAAGACTATCCAATAAGCGTAATAGGTGTACCGTCTCCTAATCTTAGGAGCCCTCACGACCTGAGAGAAGGTAAAAGGAAAAGACAACTGAATAATCCTATTCATTTTCTCCAGAACCGGAAACCATCCTCAAAAAAGTTCCTTCGAGTTCGTATATAACCATACGATGGTTTTATCCAATGGAAGTGGATACATGTAGTGATACGGGGTGTTCTTGGAGAAAAGCAAAAGGTAAAAGAAGGAGTGGCAATGATGTATGCAACCAGGACAATCCAAAAGCCAGTGTTTATAAGAAAGTTCGGTTTAACTTGGTCACTGAGTTATAGTCTAGGGTCGGGTCATGGTTGTTGTCACAGAGAGAGAGAAAAGAAACACTCAGCGTGCACTCTAACCTAGATCAGAACGGATAATCATTTTATCTAATCTGGATGGCTCCGACTATTTTCTCGAATTCTCCTCCAAACCTAAAAGGAGAATTAGTCGGAATCACTCGAGGAGTAATCTTACTCATCAGTGGGAATCGGGATCCAACTATCATCGCATGATAACTTGATGGAAGCCACTCAAGTCACCACACTCCAGAAGGTATGTGCATGCCTGGCAAGTTTCCTGTATGTTTGAAACTCCCGATATGATTTTTATCCCTAAGATCCAAGTGACCTTGACAAGGTCAACAAGTCAAAGGGTCCTAGTCAAGTTCAACCCGTCATTATCTTGATTGCATTAGACCCACCCGCACAGACCCTTGATAAGGTCAACAAGGTCGAACGACTGTCTTAACCAATCCACATTTGCTTGCGACAGAAAAGTATTACAGATCTACCGCTCACTACGCCTTGACAAGGTCAACAAACGCAACACGAATACTAAGCAATACTAATCTGAAATGACGGAGGGCTACGGCTAGTTTTTGGCGAAAAACCTTTAACGTAATGAACTTGATCTCGTTGAAGGAATCCAAGTGGTTTTACAAATATATAGTAGCGAAAACTTTTGCTAAAGAGGTCACTCCCGGTGAAGGGATCTCGGCTCTTTCCTTGTTGAATGAGGTGCAGGATATTCCAAACTGAATACCACGATGCAAAGAAAAAAGTAATCGACTATAGTGAAATTATTACTTTGACGCAATCTTCTGCCCAAGGAGTCACTCCCGATGAAGGGATCTCGGCCCTTGCCTCGTCGAATGAGGTGCTGGATATTCATAACCGAATACCACTGTGCAAAGCAAAAGCGTATGTCTGTAATGTCAGTTTTTTTTAAAAATCTTGGTTCCAACAACATCATATATATAGGTTTGTTTTCCTTGCTTTGATAAAAATCAACGCAGTCCCATCAATTAATCACACCAGAAAAGAACGAAAATAAAATGTACGTATATGCCATCCACATTCGCCACTGGGTCCCGTCATCACCCGTCAGGTTACTTAACTAACGACAGAGCGGGGACTGGGCTAGCGCGGGTGCAAAACATATACAACATCTACTAGTATATATAAATATATATAACAATCATCCCAGGCATGATAAATGCAACATCACAAAAAAGTAATAAGCATCACAGAACAATACAGATAATCTGGGAGCCCCGGGTTTCCTTTGAGCCATAACTGAAAACCCGACGTTCCCCTGGTCATGTGGATAGCCTGTGCAATGAGATCCTAGACCCCTACGAGTGCGGCAAGTTACCCGCCAAAACCTGAAGCGAGGAAGCCCCCTTCAACAAAGTGAATGGACCACCCAACACTTCACGGAATCCGGTAACTTGTGCACCCCTCCTTGGGTCAACCCATACCCCCTACGAGTGCGGCGAATAGCCCGCCAATTCTAGAGTGAAGCCCCCTACGTCTCAACGCCATGAGATGCGGGCCCGTTGCCCTCTAGAACCTGGCTATGCGTGCACCCCACCGTGGGGTAATCCTAGTACAGAAAAGAAAATATATACAACGGGTACATCGACCTCAACCCGGTTGTGCCCCAAAAGAATAATATACAAACAAGCAGTGACGGCAGTCCACATGTCGGACGCTCGCCCCGCAATATCAAATGTACAAATATAACCAAACTGCACTACCATTGCACGCAAGCTATCCACCACGATAAATCCGCAACATCACAGCACAACACAGAACATCAACGTGAATGTCACGTTCGCAAACCCGTCTAAAAGGACATATAGCAATTAGACGGGTTTAACGATCGAGTGACATTCACGGTCGCAGATGCTAAACTAAGTACTGATAATTACACAATTAAAATTTCGATCGATTAAAATTTCTGTCTGGCCCCAAGTGCAAACCAGTACTCAAGAGAATCTTCGCTAAAACTAAACATCACAAAAATCATTTTTCCTTGTCAGAGAGTGCCAGAAAAATTTTGGAGGCATTTGGCCACAAAAGCGCGGCGGAACCGCCGCCAAATGGCATGTTTTGCGGCGGTTCCGCGGCCAAAACATTGATTCAAGCTTCCAAATGTCTTGTGGTGCTCTACAATTGCCTGCACGGATTTTCAAGCTACACAGAAAGATTTTTCGAGCAAGTTTTAAAATTGACAGAAACTTGGCAAAATGGAAAAATGATTTGGAAATTTTGATCGATCGATATTCTAACTTCATGCAACCTAGCTAGTAGGGTTTAATGGGTGGCTCTGATACCATGTTGGGTTATGGGAACGCCCCGGCCATCGAACTGTGGCCAAATACGGAACAAAATTTTTCTAAAACCCGGCGCTACCATTACCCGATTTCCAAGATCAAAACCATTAACCCTAAAACTAGCAAAATAACAAAAGGAGATAGAATGGTTATACCTAATGAAACAAGTCCTTCGGGTCTTCAACCATTTCCAATCTCCTAGTGATGCGGGTCGACTTTGGTCGCCGGTCTTCCTTCATCTCCGATGATCCACCCGAGGGAAACGGCACAAGCTCCAGGTTCGCCAAGCGGACCAACTAACTCTCCAGGATAGCTAGTAGTGGAGAGTGGGAGTGTAGGATAGTGTCACTAAAATTCTTTCTCTCAACCATAAGCTCAAATGAGCATCTCAAGAAGAAGATGAAGAAGGTGATGATGGCAAGGCCTTGAAAAATGGCTAAGTATTTTGTGTGAGCTTGAGTGTGAGAGAGCACCAAGTGAAAAAGAAAATGAGCAAGACAATTCCCCCAAAAAAATGGCCGGCCCCTTCCTCTCATGCCCCCACCAAAATGTCATTCCCAATTTTAATTAAACAAATACACTATACCAATCTCTACATGGGAAAAAGCCATGCTTTGACCAAAACCCATACCCATGCCATGTCACCTTTTCCACCTCATTATAAACAAAATGATTTTCAAGAGAAAATAAATAATGAGGTGGCATCTTCTAGAAGCCATTCTGTATAAATACGGAATGCTTCCCGGTATATGTATCGGAATACACATATGCGTATTCGTACGAAAATACAAATAGCCAAAGAGAGAAAATAAATAGTGAGCAATAATACTAGAATACATATATATAAATACATATGTAAATTATTAAATCAAAACTTGATTTAACAATCCGGCTTAATCCTAAGTCGCTAGTATTATCAACCGTCCGATTAAAGTCTGTGCAGCCTGTGCACATATTCAATCGGACACCTGTATGTACCAACATACATCAACTACACCATATCGTCTGAACCGTGAAAACCCTCTGTGTGGGACTCTAAAGACTCGTCAATACGCTGGCAGTGGGTTTAACCACAAGCACGTCAGTGGCACTAGCTGTACGTAACGGATACCCAGGTATTGAGCGAAAGGAAGGCCGACAAGCAAACTCATCTGAACCCCCACTGAGCCTGTCAGTGACAATATCCGTACAGTCCGGTCTGTTCCTGTTAGAGTATCGCATATCGAGTCTAGGGGGGTGGATAATGTCAGACCCCTAACAACGCGATAATTCGTGTCGGTATGAAACCCATCACTACCTGAGAAACTATCGATCCTGGATCGGTAATTCTCACATACCCCGGCCGAGGATTTCTAGTGATGGCCACCCGTGCACTACGCGACATCAACCCCCAATACCGGGAGAGACGAATCCCCGACAATCCTCTCACTGCCTCCATGTGGCTCGGGACTGTACCCAACTAAAACCTGTTTGCACGACTCCTTTGAGCCATGGTAGGGTAGTAATCAAAGCACAGTGGGAACTCACATGAGAGAAATGACGATCTCAGGTCGACAGACAAACTAGTACACATATCACCAAGGAACTGCTATCTGACTATAGGTATAATACCAATTAGCATGTTCCCGGCGAGTCCGTCCAGTGTACTCATAACCCAATGAGCACCTGTATACTATCTTAGGTGAACAACTGACACCAATGGCTTGTGAGACCGGCCACCGCCCCTCGTCAGGGTCTAGATAAGTATACACCAGTCTACACTGGAGTATCGATGCCCAGTCTCGATACTCCCACGACTAGGGACATTTAAGGATGTGCTTATAAACCCCCAGCTCCCACGTATGTGATCGCCATTACAATGCTGGCAGTCAAGCAAGAATCCTATGGGCTTTATCAACATATGCCAATAAAGACAAACCAGATAGCATACTATCATCTCGAGTAAGACTGTTTTATCGGTATAGGTCCTCGCTCAATCATCATGATCACATACCCGCGACTATGATAATTTCCTTGAGGGCACTATAGCCAACAGAGGTTGCGGAGTGCACGGATGGTCATCACCAGAAATTCTCGGCCGGGGTAGTTGAGAATTACTGATCTAGGATCGATAGTTTCTCAGTTGGTGATAGGCTTCATACCGACACTAAATGTCAAGTTATTAGGGGTATGACTTTATCCGTCCCCCTAGGCTCGACATGCGATACTCATAGACGAACGGACCGGACTGTACAGATATTGTCACTGTCAGGGTTAGTAGGGTTTCAGGATGAGTTCGCTCGTCGGCCTTCCTATCACTCAATACCTGGGTAGCCGTTACGTACAACTAGTGTTACTGACGTGCTAGTGGTTAAACCCACTGCCAGCGTATTGATGAGTCTTTAGAGTCCCACACACATGGTTTCCGTAATTCGGGCGAAACGTTGTAGAGGCCGTATGGTTTTATGGCAGGGTTCAATCATATACGTGCACTTGTGCACGGATCTTGATCGGACGGATCATACTAGTGGGCTTTGGTTTAAGTCGGATCCTAGTATTAAATTGTTGGATTATTTTCGTCTCGTAGTATTCGTATTCAGTCGGAATACGGATGCGGGTATATATATACGGATGAGGGTAATCTTGTAATCCGTTACAAGATTTCTTTAGTTGATGCCATTTCTTTTTGTTGGATTAAACATTTAGTTTAAATGTTTATTGGTGGACAATGTGAGTGCATGTTTTGACCTTGAGCATTAATTCATGTCATATGCACTTGGTGACTCATGGTCTTGGTTCTTATGGTGATTTATTGTGACATGGATTGATTTTTGAGGCCATTATGATTGTGTGGGATATTTTAGAGAGAGAGGGCTGTTTTGTTATGGCATGGGATAATTCTTTAGTTGATATAAGTGCTCTCAAAATATCTCACACAACAACACAAGCCATTTCTTCACTTCCTTCTTTCTTGAGCTCACTTTTCCTCCATGGACATCTTCTTCAACCTCCACCCATCCCTCTCATGAGTTGAGAATCCATGGGTGTATTGAGACAATGTTTTCACACACATTCTCTACTTCATCTTGGGCATCTAGGTTAGCAAACTAGATATCCGAGTTGCTTCGGTTTTTGAAGCAGGAGCCCGTATTAAGAATCCTCGACGTGGATCGTCTTCGACGAGGAAGACCGGAGAGCGAACTTGTTCGGAGCAACCTCAGGGAGCTTATGAAGAGGTTGAAGACCGAAGGACACGGATCGATCGGTATAACCTCTCTTAACACTTTATAGATTGCCAGTAAGCGGTTAATGGTAGATTCGTGTAAATGGTTGTGGTAGCGCCAAGTTTTACAAATTTTTGTTTCGCATTTGTCCACGGTAGGTGGTCGGGGCACTGCCATAACCCAACATGGTATCAGAGCCAACGCATTAACCCTACTAGCTAGTTTGCAAAAGGTTAAAATCTCGAGTGACCAATTTTTCCGAATCACGAATCTATTTTCATGAGCTTGCTGTCGATTTTCAAACTTGTTCTTAAAAATTTTCTGGGTATCTTAGAATTATGTGCAGGAAAAACTATAACTACAAAAAAAAAATTGGGGACCTAACTCCAAAATTCCGCCGCGGAAACGGAGCAAAATGTCACATTTTGCGGCCCTTCCACAGCTCTTTTTGGGCTACAGCACCCCAAAATTTTTCTGGGGCTCTAGTACATGGAAATATGATTTTTGTGATATATGGTTTTGTCCCAGGTTTATTTGAGTGCTGGATTTGCATTTGGGGCCAATTTGGAAAGGTTTAGTCGATCGAAATTTTAAATGTGTATTTTTTCAGTACTTACATTACTATCTGCGACCGTGAATTTCATTTGATCGGTACAACTTGTCTAATTGCTATAGTTCTTTTAGACGGGTTTGCGAACATGAAATTCACGTTGATGTTCTGTGTTGTGCTGTGTTGTTGCGGATCCGTCGTAGTGGATAGCTTGGGTGCAATGTTAGTACAGTTTAGTTTTATTTGTACATTTGATATCGCGGAGAGAGCATCCGACATGTGGACTGCCATCACTGCCTGTTTGTATATTATTTGTTTGGGGCACGACTGGGTTGAGGTCGATGTCACCGCTGTACATATTTTCTTTTCTGTACTAGGATTACCCCGCGATGGAGTGCACGGATAGCTGGGTTCTGGAGGACAACAGGTCCGTATCTCATGGCGTTGAGAAGGATGGGGCCTCACTCCAGAATTGATGGGCTGTTCGCCGCACTCGTAAGGGGTACAGGTTGACCCAAGGAGGGGTTCTCAAGTTACCGGATTCCGTAAAGTGCTGGGTGGTCCGTTCACTTTGATGAAGGGGGCTGCCTCGCTTCTGGTTTTGGCGGGTAACTTGCCAGGCTTGTAGGGGTCTAGGTTTTCATTGCACAGGCTATCCACACGACCAGGGGAACATCGGGTTTCACTTGTGGCTCAAAGGAAACCTGGGGCTCCCGGATTATCTTTATTGTTCTGTGATGCTTATTACTTATCTGTGATGTTACATTTATCACGCCTGGAGCGATTATTATATATTGTTATATATATACTAGTAGATGTTGTATATGTTTTACACCCGCGCTAGTCCAGTCCCCGCTCGGTCGTTAGTTAAGTAACCTAACGGGTGATGACGGGACCCGGTGGCGATTGCGGATGGCATATACGTACATCATATTTTCATTCTTTTGTGGTGTGATTAATTGATGGGACTGCATTGATTCAGATCAATGTAAGGAAAAAAAATCTATTTGATGTTGTTGGAACCAAGTTTTTAAAAAACAGACATTACAAACGTTTTCTTTTGCTTTGCACAGTGGTATTCGGTTATGAATATCCAGCACCTCATCTTACGAGGCAAGGGTCGAGAACCCTTCACCGGGAGTGACCCCTTGGGCAGAAGTTTGCGTCAGAATAATAACTTCACTATAGTCGATTCTTTTGTTTTGCATCATGGTATTTGGATAGGATTATCCAGCACCTCATTCTACGAGGAAAGAGCCGAGATCCCTTCATCGGGAGTGACCTCTTTAGCAAAAGTTTTCGCCACTATATATTCCTTCAACAATATCAAGTTCATTACGTTTAAGGTTTTTCGCCAAAAACTAGCCGTAGCCCTCCGTCATTTCAGATTAGTATTGCTTAGTATTCGTGCTACGTTTGTCGTTGCTATTCGCCGAGGCATAGTGTGCGGTAGCTCTGTAATGCATTTCTGTCGCATGGACATGTGGATTGGTTAAGACGGTCGTACGACTTTGTTGATTATTCGTCAAGGGTCGTGCGGGTGGGTTTAACGCAATCAAGATAATGACGGGTTGAACTTGACTAGGACCTTTTGATCTGTTGATTATTCGTCAAGGTCACTTGGGTCTTAGGGGTAAAAATCACATCGGGAGTTTCTAATGAAACTGAAACTTGCCAGGCATGCGCATATCTTTTGGAGTGTGGTGACTTGAGTGGATTCCATCAAATTGTCATGCAATGATAGTTGGATTCCGATACCCACTGATGAGTTGGTTTACTCCTCGGGTGATCCCGACTAATTTTTCCTTCAGGTTTGGAGGAGAATTTGAGGATACAGCGGGAGACATCCTGATTAGATAAAGTGATTAACCATTCTGATCTAGGTTAGAGTGCACGCTGAGTGTTTCTTTTCTCTCTCTTTTTGGCAGCGACCATGGCCCGACCCCAGACTATAACTCAGTGACCAAGTTAACCGAACTTTCTTAAAACACTGGCCTTTGGATTGTCAGAGTTGCATACTTCATTGCCACTCCTACTTTTACCCTTTGCTTTTCTCCGGAACATTCCGTATCACTACGAACATCCACTCCTATTGGATAAATCCATCGTATAGTTACATACGAACTCGAAGGAACTTGTTCCAGATTCAAGGATGGATTCTGATTCAGGAGAAAATGAATAGGACTATTCTGTTGTCTTTTCCTTTTACCTTCTCTCAGGTTGTGAGGGCTCCTAGGATTAGGAGAGGGTACACCTATTGTGCTTATTGTATAGTCTTCTTCCAAACCATAGGAAGGTGCCAAAAGGTAGGGAATGAAGAAAATAAATTAGCCTAAGTGTGGTGTACAGAAGGTATTAAGTAAAGACAAATAAAGGGATTAGAAAGAGGGCAAAGTAAAATGCGACTGCTATCATTCACGACCAAACCGTGTATATCATCGCCAGTCCTACTTCACCTTTGCATTTCTCTGGTTCAGGGGAAATAGAATAGGATTATTCAGTTGTCTTTTATCTTTACCTTCTCTCAAGTTGCAAGTACTCCTATGATTAGGAGAGTGCACCTATTACGCTCATTGGATAGTATTCTTCCAAAACATAAGCTGGTGCCGAACGGTAGGGAAGGAAGAAAACCATTTAGCATAAGGATGGTGTACAAAAGGTAATGATTAAAGAAAAATAAAGGGATTTGGAGAGATGGCAAAGAAATATACGGTTACAGTCGTGAATCTGATAATGGAAAAGGAGTTACTAGGAATACCCTGCTACTCTTTCGAAACATTTTCATGTTTCAGATTCACTGTGCGTTGTTAATTGAAAACTGATTTCCCAATTAGATCCTTACTCCAGGGTATGCATTTACCAGGTCTGATTCTTACATCTGTATGGTTTTACAGATGATGGGTGGGAGTAAGTTATTGGGAATTAGGTGATCATCCTCCTTATATCGGAATTCGTTTTAATTGGTGATATTTGAGGAAATCACCTGGGATTTTGCCTGACGGCAAATATTTGGTTTTGAATATCCGTTGTTATGCACTAATTTTAAACTGATATATCTGTACGTTTATTTTATAAAGTGAGATATAACTTTTTGAAATTATGTCCATGACATTTACCTATATCAGTTGATGGTTAGGTAAGGAGCATTCAACAATGGTGTAATTCTTCATAACCATAGTACAGTTTTCAACCTACAACGCCCAGAGTTTGAGTTATTCAACTCAGGGGACTTATACAAAGTATTGTAAATTGTCCAGTGTCCATTAGGACAAAGGGGTTGGTTCTCGTACTATATTCTGTTTACTTGCAACTTCTCCAGTTTTGGACAAGTGTTTCTTAGAAATATAAGGTCCAAGTTTTGAGAAGTTATAGGTATAAGAATAAAGTAGAGAACCATATGTTGCAAGTATCAGGATTCTTCAAGGTGATCAAAGATATAGATACTTGTGTTTGGTATTCAGCTGATAGTAATGGTTTTGAAAACTTGCTTCTCTTTCAGGTTACTTATATCTGGATGCACTCCTAAGTTGAGTAATGCTGATCGGCCTTTCTCCATTTAGTTGACATGCACTAGAGACAGCTGCATGATTTGAATCTGGTTCTAATTAAATCAGTGCCTCTGTTTCTATATTGTATATAGAATGGTTCATATCTTAACATTGTTAAGGTATTTGGAGTTGTTCGGCTTATGCTTAAAACCGGACTCTGGATAACTTAAGGCACGTTTCTGTAATGGCAGTTTGTGGGTTAACCCAGGCTATGACGAGGGTTAACTTTCTACCATATGGAAGATCAATAGTGATATTGTTCTTGACTCGCCACAGTTTTAGTAAAATGGACTTTTTCAGAAAATAGTAGTGGGAGTATGGTAGAACTGGAAGAGATTCCAGAACCACAAACGATCACTGAAAATTTAATAGAACCTAAGAATTCAATCGGGTTTGACATTCTATTGGCCGCACCGCAGATATGGTGGGTAACCTCGGCCACCCGAGAGGTACTTCGGTATCTTCAAGGACCGTGACAGGGAGGTTCTTATTTACCCAAACTTGACACTACTGTTGTTCCAGACTATGAGACCCAGCAGGAGGATGAGTAAAGCATCGTTCCAAACTAGTTTTAGAAGTGCACGTGTATATGACTTTGCCAGAGGGTTGTCGTAGTCAGTGGGAGCAGCGGAAGCATAGTGGACAAGTACCTTATGTCTATTTAAAGACTAAAGCAGATATAACGGAGATAGATCATCTATTTTTGATGTGACAGTCATAGGCTTTGCCTTCATAAAAATAGGAGATGGATCTTTTAATAAGGTAGTAGGGTGGCATGTCCTGGTATTTTGATGACATACACTTGTAGGAAGTGATATTCCTACACTACTATCGGTTATACTGTGGTTGTCACACAGTGGTTTCTCCACATAGGATTTGGATATTATATCTGGCATTCTGGTTACTAGATCCATGGTTTTTGATCTAGATTTGGGTAGTTTCCCAATCTGGGTACTTAAACAATATTCTAAAGGTGTTTTAGAATAGATGACTCCTGGCATGGTAGTGTACCTGCACGTGATGGAGTCACTGTCTCCAAAGGTGTCTTACAGACGAAAGAGGAGAGGGATGTGCATGATTGGCATATCACTTGCTTAGGAAATTGAGTCAATCATGAGATGTCAAGTACCACACCAGATGTTGTTTTTGCACTTAATTTATATATTAATCCAATCCTGGAGAAACATTCGAAAGCAGTTTATGAACAAAAGTGGATGTTCTAGGGATTTAATAACGGCGGCCTCCTTCGGGAGAAGGTTATCAATCCAGGCTTCCAAGGTGACCTAGATGACAGAGTGACTGTCAGAGTTATAGTTTTCCCTCTTATGAGGGGGAGTAGTTTGGACAGGTAGTCTAAGTGGATACCGAGGAAGGCATGATACAGGATACTGATTAAATTCACTTGACGATACAGTCTAAGATGCATACAGGATTTGGATTTCATTTGTGAACTGGTTCCCATCAGATATCCAGACATATTCTAAGACAGGTATTGCTTATTTCGGGAGATGGCTTTCTCCGCGAACTTAAGATTAAGAGAGATATAGAAACAAACCTCAGGGTGGATCCACTCACTGAGGCTATTTCTCGAAAGCAATAGTTTTACAAACGAGCTTTGTGAAACTGATTAGTAGAGGAGTTGGGTGTTCGGTATCACACGGGCTGTCAGTATGCGACTGTCACGACCCAAACTTGGCACGTGACAGACCTTAAACTACGCAACGTCTACAGGCGTAACGCAATTTAAGTAAGCCGAAAACCCAGCAATCTAAACCATCAAAAGTAGTAAGAATTAATAGCATTTTAAAACCCTTGAAATCTCAACCCAAATTCTTTAAATGTCCAACTTTATTTCCTTTAAAATTTTGGCAGCACCTCCTTTGTAAAAACCAGCCCCGAAAATGGGTACAACAAAAATATAAGTAAAGCATCACCAAACGGGAGCAAAAACACGCCCGAAGGCGGAAAACAACCACCACAACAGATATACGACGCCGTAGCGAAGAAATAAAAGACGATATAAATAAAAATGCATAAAAGACATCCAAGTCACAAAATAATATTCAATATCGTCATCATATCAAGTCTCTAAGTCATACAAGATAATGGTAGATAGAAAGTACAGGATACAACGAATATACAATAACAACATCGGATAACCGCAAAACCCACCTAAGCAAAACTGCACACTGTGAGCCGAAGCGGTATCCGCAGCAAAAAATGATAAGATAGATGAAAAGCCTGCCTCGACTACTCTGAGGAACAACCTGCAAAACACTGTGGCACAACGGGGGTGAGTTGCCAACTCGTGAATAGTAAATAACATATGCAGGTAATCGCAAGTATGCATGTACAACGCGAATCTAACATATGCAAGCTAATAGCAATAAATGGTCATATGTATGCAATGGTCATGAAAGATACACTAGCAGGTACAACTAATACATGAAGCAATAATATGTCAATATGTATGCAACAGTCATGTAATGTACTCTATCAGGTACTACTAATACATGAACAATAAATGGAAATATGTATGCAATAGTCATGTAAGGTACTCTATCAGGTACTACTAATACATGAACAATGATATGACAATGTATATATGCAGCAGTCATGAAAGTTACTCTAGCAGGTACAACTAATACATGAAGCAACGCATATAAAATAAGGTATGTAAATGCAACAGTCATGGAATGTACTCTATCAGGTACTACTAATACATGAAGCAGTGCATAAACAATAAATGTGGAGTATGGGATGAAACATGTCATATCCACGAAATCCTGACATCGTGGTAGGACCAAAGTCCATCAAGACAATCCAAATCCAAATTTCCTCAAATCAGCCCCCAAATTGGCTCTCATATCATGTAAGTCTCATAAATCCGGAATGTACAATATCAAGTAAATCTCATATATCCTGAATGTACAAAATCAAGTATATCTCATATATCCTGTATCCAATATCAAGTGAATCTCATATATCCTGAATCCAATATCAAGTGAATCTCATATATCTTAAGTATATTTATATTCTGAATCCAATATCAAGTGAATCTCATATATCTTAAGTATATTTGCATGAATAATTTTTATGATGTATATAAATTGATATGTATACATATATATTAGCGTCCCATTCTACTAATATATATATATATATATGCATATATAACAGCGTCCCATTCCACTGTTATATATACTTAGGAGTAAAAATATCATGAAAACCTGTCCCAAGTATCGACACATAAAGGCTGATCTATCAGGTGCTGTCACCACGATTGGCATCCTTATAGGTACGTATCATACGCTATCCGAAAACCCGAGCTCCCAGCTTCGACCCTCGTCCTTCGACGTATCCATACGTACATGACTCCCGACGGTATCCCCACGATAACCGCCGAGTTATAGGTACTGTCATCGGCAGGTATGGTTCCCCTGTCTGGCTCAACGGCATGTTACATCGACCTTCTTACCCCGGGGTACCGCCGGGCCCCACATTGTACCCTCACACGGCCCACGACGCTCCTCGCATAGGGTATATATATCAAAACCGATAAAACTCATGGTGGCTGCTGAAATATCATATCAAGAGAAACCGGGTTTTTCAAATAATGCATAATTTCATGAAACTACCACGGTCCTCAAATCCAGAAAACATCATGAAAAATGCATATCTCAATGCGAAAATCCATGAATATAATATATGCAATATAAAACTGTAATGTGAGCTTATAAAGGAAAAGCCGCTATTTAACTGCAAAAAGTTAAAATATATATCATGCGGTTCCTAATTTCTCCAAGTCCATATAACATCAAATAAAGGTAAACATGTAGCTATAGCCAGATATATAAGTAGACATAAAGGTATAGCAAAGTATAAGTATCTACCTATCAGTAATGATGTAATATACCCTCCAAGTATAAGTGAAGTATGTATGCAAGGTATACATGTAGCTATTGTAGGGATGCTGGGCACGCTCACAAGGTTCTACGAGGCATCAACCATGCCCGATTAAAAATTTAGCCGTGCCGAACAACCCAAAGCCGGATCTTTAAACTAGAGTTTAGGCGAAAACAAGCATGTTAAACTCTTTAACACTAAGTGAGAGGGATTACAACCTTTGTAGATCTGTTCCTTCACTTCTTAAGCTCCGTGTTGAGGTCCCTTCGCTGCGATCATCGTGTTCTGGACTCTCGAGATGCTCCACGAAGAGAAAGATGCAGTCTTGGTTACGATCTTCGATAACATAGACGATCTACCTTAAAGTTTCATTAACACAAGCTAACACTCACTAAATGAAGTGAACACCCTCATCTAAAGGGCAAGGGTAGATGAGGATGATGAAGTAGGATTTTTGCTCTCAGTTGTTTTCTTATTCTCACTCATTTTTCATCACAAATAAAAAGCAAGAAAGTTTTGCAAAAGAAAAGGAAGAAGAAGAAGAATAGTGATCAATCATTTTGTAATGAATAATGAAAGGATAATTATGATGAATAATGCAACCATGGTCAACTAAACCCATGTAGTGAATTAACTAGGGTTAGGGTTTGGGTTGGGTTAAAGCATGAGTCATAACAAAATATCTTTCACAAAACAAAACTAAACCTTCTAGAATCATCTAGAAAGCATTAACCCAAATCAAACCCTAATCTTGTTTAATCTCTACTAAACATGTTGCATTAGTTATCATATCATGTTACAATATTATATATCACATATATAATATTTATTGTAACCAAATAAAATAATACATTTAACATATATCGCATATATATATCAATGTATTACCCGAGTGAGAAAAAGAATCTTTTAGTGAGCTAATATTAGTTAATGTAATTTAATATATCATATATATTATTATACATTAAATTATCGAATCAACACTTGATCCGACAATCCGGCTATATCGCATATAACCGACTAATACGATGACCCGGCTATATCACATATACCCGGCCGATATCTCATATCGCGAGAATCCAATACGGTATCACATACCGCATTATCCTCGGTCCCGCACATATCACATATGTACTCCTACTTCGTTTTGCCTGAGCCAAGAAACCTCTGTGTAGGACTCTAAATAATCGTCAATACGCCGGCAGTAGGTGATGATCATATCAAACACCCACAAGCTGCAAGCGGTCAGCTAAACATAACAGCTACCCAGGTATTGAGCGCTCAGAAGATCAACAAGCAAGCCTGTAAATTCCCCTGTGAATCCAATCAGTAACACTTCCGTACAGTCCGGTCTCGTCGTCTGATATGTCTCATATCTCGCCTAGGGGTGGTAAACGTCAGACCCCAGTAGCTCGATAAGTCGTGTCGATATGTGGTCTATAACAGTTCGAGAAACTACTGATAACACTTACAAGTAAATCTCAGCAACCCTGGCCAGGGAATTCCGGTTATAGCCAATCGAAAACAGCACAACATCAACTCCCTATACCGGGAGAGACGAATCCCATCCTATCGCTCATTGCCTCCATGTGATTCGGGACTGTACCCAAAAGCCACCTTTTTGCACGCCCTCTTGGACATGGTATGATGGAAATCAAAGCACAGTGGGAATCACACAAGACTCTATGACGATCACAGGTCAACAGACTACTCTGTACCAGTGTCACCGGAGAACTGCCATCTGACGTAAGGTATAATACCATCTGGGAGTTCTCGGCGAGTCCGTCCAGTGTACCCAGTCTCTACTGAGCACCCGTACACCATCCTTGATGTCAAACACCGATGGATATGGGATCATCCATCGCCCATCATATGGGTGAAGATGCGTATACGCTAGTCTACTCTGGTGTATCGATGCCCTGTCTCAATACACCCTCGACTAGGAACTATTATAGGATGTACTCGTCGACTACCGTGGCCCCACTAGTATGATCTCATCATAGTCCCAGTAGTCGAGTACATATCCTAAGGGCTTTATCAACATGTAACATAGAGACAATCAGAGTACATGTTAAGATAAAATACAACCAGATAGCATACTATCATGTCGAGCAAGAAAGTCCTCCCTATATATTTCCTAGCATCCACTACAATATACATCGTATGTACAGTAATGGCCTCTAGGGCATACATATAACTAACAATCTCCTACTTGCACTAGGGCCATCTGTTGTGGTATCACATACCCAACAATTAGCTGCGGTTGAAGTATCCCATACTCAACCATCCCATAAAAGTCTCTACTGGGAAAAAGGCCTTTGTGAGTGGATCCGCGCTGTTGTCCTCTGTGTCTACTCTCCTAACCTCGATCTCCCTGGAGATCATCTATCTCCATGATCAGGTGATACTGCCTAAGAAGAATATCTGGATTTCATATGGGACGGGGGTTCCTTGGCATAAGCCACAACTCTATTATCACACAATGGTAGGAATGAAGTTCATCTCATGAACTTATATATATCCAGACTGCCTCTTTGGTAGTATCCTTGGTAACGTTGTATCTTGCCTTTAATTGTCTAGTAAGTCACGGTATCTAGCTTGGAACTCTTCCAACATATCGTCCCTCCACTGAGGGTATAGACAATGCATGCGACTGACATTCAGTCGTCCTTATCACCCTGGAACCTTTCCAGTGATTCTCCCCAGGATCGATTGATACCATCTCACTACAACTAGTGAGTATCCTAACATCCAATTAGATCTATCTCATAGATCGAAAAACCCAGGTTTAGGAGGTATTACTTTGATCCTATATGGAGAATCCTTGTGATAAGCGGAGATTGACCGAGCGTAGCATAGGAAACTCCTTCACTATCAAGACTATGTTATCCACGTACTCTACGAGGATCACCACCATACTCTCTACTACCTTTTTGTATATACAAGGTTCATCTACCATTTTGATGAAGTCAAACTCTTTGACTACCACATCAAAACAGACGTTCCAACTCCGCGATGCCTGCTTTATCATATAAAACATCTTGCACACGTTTCCGCTGCTCCCACTGTCTACGAAGCCCTCTGGCTCTGTACTTATAGACACTCTCTTCCAAATCATCATTTAGAAAAGCTGTCATGACACCCAACCGCCAGATATCGTAGTCATGGTATGTAGCCGTGGCAAGTAGGATCTGGATGGAATTAAGCATAGCTTTGAAAGTCTCAACTTTTCCATGTACACCAAGTAATCTTCTCAAGATATACTTGCTCCTGATGGGGATTTAACCCTTCAGATAAAGCAACCAAAGTCCATACTTTGTTGGTGTATAAGGATTCCATCTCAGATCGATAAGCATCCAGTCATTCTTATAGAGTCTCACTCCTGATGGCCAGCTCGAAACTAGTTGTGTCATCATCTCATGATGCAATCCTCGTTCCCACTGTCATAGAGAAACCGAAGTATCTCTCAGGTGGGTGAGGAACCCTGCTAGATCGGCGGAGAGGCTGAGGTTCATTGGTTACTATTGAATCCTTTGGTTCTACCAAATCATCAGCTGCAGTTTGTATAGCTGGAACTCCTTCCAGTTCTACCTCATGACCACTAATTTTTTCACAAGAAATTCCCTTTCACAAAGGTGGCATGTTGAGAAACAAAACATCTTTTGTCCCTTTGTTAGGTAGAAGATATTCCCTTGCGTATGCTTGGGATATCCAACAAACTTCCACAAAACTGACTTTGCCTCGAGCTTGTCCGGATTATGCTTTTAGACATAGGCTGGACAACCCCAAATCTTAACTACTTAAGATATGGGCTCTTCCCATTCCATATCACATATGAAGTGGTAGGCAACTGATTTGATTTTGACCCTATTCAATAGGTATGCAGCTTCTCAAGTACATAACTCCCAAAAGGAAATAGGAAACTCAGTAGTACTCATCATAGAGAACACCATATCACATAGGGTGCTATTGCTCCGCCCCGATATACCATCGTGCTATGGTGTATACGAAAGAGTAATGCTGAGAGAGAATCTCATTCTCCTTTAGAATAGTCCAGGAATCCCGTGCTCAAGTATTCTCCTCCTTGATCTCATCAAAGGACATAATACTTATACCCGTATTTTGGTTCTCTACTTCTGACTTACATTTTGTGAATATCTCAAAAGGTTTGGACTTGTGTTTCAACAGGAACATATGTCTGAATCTTGAAACTCAGTAGTACTCATCATAGAGAACACCATATCACATAGGGTGCTATTGCTCCGCCCCGATATACCATCGTGCTATGGTGTATACGAAAGAGTAATGCTGAGAGAGAATCTCATTCTCCTTTAGAATAGTCCAGGAATCCCGTGCTCAAGTATTCTCCTCCTTGATCTCATCAAAGGACATAATACTTATACCCGTATTTTGGTTCTCTACTTCTGACTTACATTTTGTGAATATCTCAAAAGGTTTGGACTTGTGTTTCAACAGGAACATATGTCTGAATCTTGAGAGATCATCAGAGAATGTAATGAAGTACAAAGAACTGGTCTTGGCATGTGTAGACAGGGGACCTTCATACATCAGCATGTATCAATCCCAAAAGTTCACTAACTCTTTCTCTGTTTGCAATAAACAGAGCTTTGGTCATCGTATCTTTGTGACATGACCGGCAAGTTTCACAAGATGTAAATTCAAACTAATTTAAATATGCATCTATATGTAACTTCAGCCATTCGGGTCGCATTGATATGACCTAGTCTACAATGCCTCAAGAAGGATTCATTCATTTCTGAACTCTTCCTCTCGTGTGTGTTCTGTATACTAAGAACTGTAGTTTGATTTAGAACGTCAATGCTTTTAGATAACGTGCCTGAACCGATCAACTCTTGATATAGGAAATGTTCAAAACATTATCCAACATTACAAAATTATATCATTTCTTTACTAATAAAGAGACTGATATGATGTTGTATACCAGGTTCGGTATCTAATAACATTTGTTCAGAATCAATGTATTCTGGTAATACAGGGTGATAGTGACCAACAGACTTGGCTGCAACACTTGCACCGTTTCTATCTCATGAAACTTATCACCCGTTCTCAGTTCTCTACCTATCTGTAGCCCATGTAACAGTTTACATATGCGGGATCCTGATCCGGTATCACATACCCAGGACGTAAAGGATACTGAGAAACAGTTCTCTGTAATGAACACACCCGAAGATGATGCATCAACATGCACTTTCTTCGTTTGGGCGGCACGGGAAATCTGGTATTCCCCAATTTCCTGCTCTGTCTTATAACAATTATAAGTTGGAGCGGGACCAACGTTTCCCAGCTCAGTATAACAAGCGGGTTCGGTCAATATATCCGTATTATTATCTTGATTAAGGCGTGATATGGTCGCTACCTAGAGAGAGAAAGAAGAAAACACTCAGGGTATGCTCTTGGAAGATTAGATTGGTTATCTAATATATCTAATCAGGATGTCTCCCACTGTTTTAATCAAATCTTCCTTCAAACCCTAAAAGGAAAGACTAGCCGGGATTAATTACACGCTACAAGTTCGCCAATCTTTCAGCCAGGCCAGTGCCGGTACTTTGAGGGAGGTCCCCCGTGCTTTCGCACGGGAAATCTGATTAAAGTAAACCTCGTTTTCCCAGGGGCGTAACCCCGTTAACACCTTTCTAGACACCTACTTGATCGGCTAATTGTAATGTGTAAAACTCTCCCAGGAGTAACTCTTACTTGCAGCGGGTATCGGGATCCAACTATCTCATAGAAGGTATGCAATCTCATTGCAAATTTTAACACTTGAAATTCCCAATAATATTTTACCCCTAGCGTGCTATGACCTTGACGCATGCCAAACAACCCATAGTCCGCTAGTCAAGTTAAACCCGTACAATTCTTGATTGAATTAAACCCATCCGCACGACCCTTGACGCATGCCAAACAACGCCGTATGAATACCCTAATCCAATCGCATCGTATGCTAGCAGATAAGCACTAGTTAGCTACTGTACACTACGCCTTGACGCATGCCAAACTACCGCAGCACGAATACTAAGTAGCACTTATCTGAAATGACGGAGGGCTACGACAGGTTTTTAATAAAACCCTTTGCGTAATGAACTTGATATCATTGTAGAATCGAGTGATTTTAAATGGAGTGTTTTTGAGGCTTTTCTAGTTTTTCTAAATAGGTCACTCCCGGTGAAGGGATCGTCGGCTCTTTCCTCATTGAATAAGGTGCAGGATATTTCACAAATACCACTATGCAAAGCAAGAACTATAGAAGCAATCAAAAGACAAACCGAGTTTGTATCATCTGCTAAATTCACTAAAGAGGTCACTCCCGGTGAAGGGATATCGGCTCTTTCCTTATCGAATAAGGTGCTGGATGTTCTACAAGGAACACCGCTATGCAAAGCAAGAACTAGAGCTACCAGTTTGTAAACAAGTTTCTACAACATCTTTAGGTTTCTTTTATTTTCATTAATCTCATTAATGAAGTCCCATTATATTATGCTTCACAAGCATCACATTTGAAACGAAATCTGCAATATAACATATATCTCATATATATAATATAAACATTCGTCTCAGGCAGTAATATGATCTTATCACAGAACATTGCAGCATAAGAACATATATGAAATATTGGATTTATTAGGACGTCCGTGTTTTTAATACGAGCATGTATAAAACACGGATTCCACGGTCGCGATGAATAGCCAAACCCACATCCGTAGACCCCTACGAGAGCGGCAAGCAACACTGCCAATTCTAGGGTTAGGAGACCCGGTCTTGACTCCTCGAGATGGTCTCCCACTGGACCCCAGAACCCGGTTACTTGTGCTCCCCGCCTTGGGTCTACCTAATGCGGAAAAGTAAATAATATACAACGGTGACATCATCCTCAGCCCGGAAGTGCCCCAATAAAAGAATATTACATACAAATGAATTTTAAATGAATGAAAAAGAAAAACTCTCATCTCACATAAAACCCCCGGCTATTCAAAACGCGATGATCCAATATAACATATCACAGCAAACACATAATATCTCATATCATCAACGTAACTAAGTATGCATACGCCGATTGTCGTCGATGTATAGCAACGAAAACCGGTGATACAACTACATACTACACTTACGGGCACAGAAAAGAAAGTGTAAAACTACAACAGTTGGAATCCGCAACCTCCTTAGACATCGCATGCCTAACAAAATGAATTCCTTAGACATCGCATGCCTAACAATTATAAACCCCGCATTTTAGTCTCATTATCGAAAACTCTTTTCAATATCAAGTCAGGTAATTCAACAAGATTCCCGACATCCTGATCGAATGCTCGTCGCAAACTTTTGTAGATGGCCGCACCCCCGGATGCCGTCGACGAAGTGCACTAAGGCGGAACACCGCTGCCGCGAGCACCCGAACGGATGCTTTTGGCGACGGGGTTCTCCTACAGTCACTTGGTCGGGGCTATGGGGCCTGGCTGTCTGTTAAGTTTACCCGGCGAGTATCCGCGTACGCTACGTGATTGCGACGGACTTTTGATCTCTTCAAAATCCCGCGGCAACCGATCAATTGAGACTAAACGGCTAGATTTATAACATTCAAATTAGTTATCTCATAACTACATGTGGATTCCAAATATTGTATCACATTCCAGATAAATAGACAATGTTAAACTTTCCGATCGAATAATCAAACACCCAAGATTTCCCAATTTATCTCAACACTTGAAATCAGTTTAAAAACATCCATCACATGCCACAGTACCAATGGTCCAGCCGTAGAAGGGTCAAGCCAACGCCTCACATGTGGCACGCCGTACTGCCACAAACCCTAAGGTTTAGAGGCAGTTCAAGAAGGTCACATAATCGAGTTAAGGTTTGTTGCCTTCTAGAGGGTCCACTGCGTTACTTGCACGACTTAGAACGTTCTTAAACTCGAGAAAAAATCCAACTTTTGAGAAATTTTCCGACAGGGGAAAAATTGAGTTATTGATATCCGTTCGAACTTTTTAACAGTTTCTAAAATTATCCGGAAAAACTAAACAAAGTTAAATTATCCGATCGAATCAACGAGTCCCCAATACAACCCTAGAAAACTCAACACTTGAGTGGAATTAAAAAATTCCCAGAAATAAACGACAAGAAATGACCTAAGAATAAATATATGAAATATGAGGGACTAAGTCTAAATTTTGGCCGCGGAACCGCCGCCAAACCCTTGGTTTGGCCGCGGTTCCGCGGTCATGTGAGCGACTTAGTGGACCGTACTTTACAGTAATTCTTAGTTTTTCCTGCTTGTTTTTCTGAGCATTTTTAATTCATAAAAAATCACATTTTTGAAAAATATCCAGAGAAGGGTATTCGTCGGGGTTTCCGGGTTCGATCGGACTTTAAACTTCGCTCAGACTTTGCCTAAAGCTCTAGCTTGGCTCTGATACCACTGTAGGGATGCTGGGCACGTTCATAGGGTTCTACGAGGCATCAACCATGCCCGATTAAAAATTTAGCCGTGCCGAACAACCCAAAGCCGGATCTTTAAACTAGAGTTTAGGCGAAAACAAGTATGTTAAACTCTTTAACACTAAGTGAGAGGGATTGCAACCTTTGTAGATCAGGTCCTTCACTTCTTAAGCTCCGTGTTGAGGTCCCTTCGCTGCGATCATCGTGTTCCAGACTCTCGAGAGGCTCCACGAAGAGAAAGATGCAGTCTTGCTTCCGATCTTCGATAACATAGATGATCTACCTTGAAGTTTCATTAACACAAGCCAACACTCACTAAATGAAGTGAACACCCTCATCTAAAGGGCAAGGGTAGATGAGGATGATGAAGTAGGATTTTTGCTCTCATTTGTTTTCTTATTCTCACTCATTTTTCATCACAAATAACAAGCAAGAAAGCTTTGCAAAAGAAAAGGAAGAAGAAGAAGAATAGTGATCAATCCTTTTGTGATGAATAATGAAAGGATAATTATGATGAATAATGCAACGATGGTCAACTAAACCCATGTAGAGAATTAACTAGGGTTAGGGTTTGAGTTGGGTTAAAGCATGAGTCATAACAAAATATCTTTCACAAAATAAAACTAAACCTTCTAGAATCATCTAGAAAGCATTAACCCAAATCAAACCCTAATCTTGTTTAATCTTTACTAAACATGTTGCATTAGTTATCATATCATGTTACAATATTATATATCACATATATAATATTTATTGTAAACAAATAAAATAATACATTTAACATATATCGCATATATATCAATGTATTACCCGAGTGAGAAAAAGAATCTTTTAGTGAGCTAATATTAGTTAATGTAATTTAATATATCATATATATTATTATACATTAAATTATCGAATCAACACTTGATTCGACAATCCGGCTATATCGCATATAACCGACTAATACGATGACCGGCTATATCACATATACCCGGCCGATATCTCATATCGCGAGAATCCAATACGGTATCACATACTGCATTATCCTCGGTCCCGCACATATCACATATGTGCTACTACTTCGTTTTGCCTGAGCCAAGAAACCTTTGTGTAGGACTCTAAAGAATCGTCAATACGCCGGCAGTAGGTGATGATCATATCAAACACCCACAAGCTGCAAGCGGTCAGCTAAACATAACAGCTACCCAGGTATTGAGCGCTCAGAAGATCAACAAGCAAGCCTGTAAATTCTCCTGTGAATCCAATCAGTAACACTCCCGTACAGTCCGGTCTCGTCGTCTGATATGTCGCATATCTCGCCTAGGGGTGGTAAATGTCAGACCCCAGTAGCTCGATAAGTCGTGTCGATATGATGTCTATAACAGTTTGAGAAACTACTGATAACACTTACCAGTAAATCTCAGCAACCCTGGCCAGGGATTTCCGGTTATAGCCAATTGAAAACAGCACAACATCAACTCCCTATACCGGGAGAGACGAATCCCCTCCTATCGCTCATTGCCTCCATGTGATTCGGGACTGTACCCAAAAGCCACCTTTTTGCACGCCCTCTTGGACGTGGTATGATGGAAATCAAAGTACAGTGGGAATCACACAAGACTCTATAACGATCTCGGGTCAACAGACTACTCTGTACCAGTGTCACCAGAGAACTGCCATCTGACGTGAGGTATAATACAATCTGGGTGTTCTCGGCGAGTCCGTCCAGTGTACCCAGTCTCTACTGAGCACCCGTACACCATCCTTGATGTCAAACACCGATGGATATGGGATTATCCATCGCCCATCATATGGTTCAAGATGCGTATACGCTAGTCTACTCTGGTGTATCGATGCCCTGTCTCAATACACCCTCGACTAGGAACTATTATAGGATGTACTCGTCGACTACCGTGGCCTCACTAGTATGATCTCATCATATTCCCAGTAGTTGAGTACATATCCTAAGGGCTTTATCAACATGTAACATAGAGACAATCAAAGTACTTGTTAAGATAAAGTACAACCAGATAGCATACTATCATGTCGAGTAAGAAAGTCCTCCCTATATATGTCCTAGCATCCAATACAATATACATCGTATGTACAGTAATGGCCTCTAGGGCTTACATATAACTAACAGCTATGTCATTATGTGTGAAATATACATATCACTAATGGTACAATACCCTATAGGTATACAGGTAACTAGCATGTAAGCATGTCAAGGCATATGTGTAAGCATGTAGGTATACAGGTATGCTATATGTCATATGCATAAAGGAATATGAATCAATATCACAATGTCCCTAACCAAACAATATCATATCTATATGTGTGTTGTGCGTGTCATGGCAATTATTGACGGTGTGTGTGGCATACAATCAGTGCTCGTGCAACATGAGCCGTCAATAATAGTGCAGTGTCCTAAGGGTACAAGTCCAAGCACAACTAGTAACTAAGCATTAAGGTGTATGCGCAACTCTATATATGAAATAGAATATGTGACAATATTATAACATCTCTAGCCCAGACGAATAACGCCATGCGGGCGATTCCCCTGTAAATGTTAAATCTACTCACCAATGCTCCTGGCTAAGTAAAGCCTACCACCTGTTTCCCCTTCGTCGCAGCGTCCGAAGTCCCCGCCTGCGAACCTAAAACATAACACAACAAAGGAAGTATATATTAGCAATAGACCCAAAACACGTACAAACTACGCGGACCAACGCGACAACACAAACGTACTCTCAAGTGTTCTTATTGTAGCTAACGTGCATAGCGACACTACGAAACCAACTCAGAGCAACAACAACGCAGAACACGAACCGTATTGGATAACGTAACGCGTGAAACGAAACACAAGAAATACGCAAAGTGGTCCCAGATTTTGCTATACTAACAATCTGTAAAACTTGCAAGTACCATGAGACCACATACAACCCCAGAGACCCCTACACCAAAACCCACACCCTAACTCCCTAGTCTGGACGCAAATTGCGGCCAGAAGCAATATAATTGCGGCCGTACCAAAAGGAAAGGGGCTCGTATTTTGAGGGTAGGTTCTAGGTCACTACAATAGGTCACTGTGATGGGAACTTTTGCAACAATTACCTGGTTTGATAGCAGATCATCTCAGACCCCAAAACAACACTAAAAAATACGATATTTACCCGAAGCGATACAAAACACTATCTAAACTGAAACGACTAAACTTCGCAACACAATAAACACTTAACTAACAGAAAGAGATCATTACCTAACCAAAAGAACTCAAAGATCCTAGCTTCCCGAGCTCTAAAGCATCCAAGAGGCAAAACAAAGCAAAAGATGTGATTTTTGTGAGTTTGGATGAAGTTTTGAGATGGATTTGTGAAGGAATGATGAGTGTTCAATTAGAAAAGAGAGAGGAATGAGAAAATAAAAGAGTTAAAGAAAATGAGAGAGTGTGAGGATAAAGAGAGAGGGAGGTGAGTGTAGGGTGAGAGTGATGTGAGTGTAGGGTGAGTGTAGGGTGAGAGTGAGGTGAGTGTAGGGTGAGAGTGAGGTGAGTGTAACCTTTTGCATTAATCACCATTAATGCATTCACACCATGTCACCATGCCACCTCTTCTCTTCCAAAATAAATATCTCTCCCAAGAAAATATCTAGGATTAGGGTTAAGCTAAAGCAAGGGATTAGATTAAAGTAAAGGATTAGGTTAAAGTAAAGGATTAGGTTAAGGGTTAAGTTGCCATGGTCACTAATCTAGATTAACACAAAACAAACCCTCACATTAACGTGCACACGTGCGTGCATGCCATAACAAATAAAAATAAATTATTAATTAAATGTTATAAAATGTGAGGAACCCAAATTGGTAAAATTTTTACAGTAAATCCGCATTAACGTTTAAACTAACACTAACCGAAATCTAAGACGTTACAATCTCCCCCTTATAAAAATTCGTCCCCGAATTTAAAATTCTCACTAAGTGTACCTCCAAGGAGAAGAGTACAAAACTCCTAAATCTCGCTCGCAGCCATCCAAGTGATCACCTCACTATACGGCTACGCCCAAGAAAACCCTCCACAGATGGCAAGACCCTTTGACCGACGTTCCTCCGCCAGCCGAACCACTAACACAATTGGCTGCAGGTGAATGAAAAGATCACGTCCAAGCTAAATGGTCTGGTGCAGAATCATGTAAGAAAGGTCATGAAGGTATTTGCAAAGTATCGACACAAGGAATACGGGATGAATACTCAATAATCTAGGCGGAAATACCAAATTAAAGGCAACGGAACTAACTCGCCTTAAGGATCTCAAAAGGACCTACAATCCTGGGATAAGCTTCCAAAAACTCAACACGTCATTCATCGGAACAATCCGTAGGAATACATGATCTCCCACTGCGAACTCAAGTCTGCGACCACCACGGTCGGCATAAGACCTCTGTCTGCACTGGGCTACTCTCATCCAGACCTGAATCAACTGGATCATCTCCGAAGTCTCTAGACTAGCTGGGTCTAAAAATCCTACTCACAGAGAGTCAGAAAACAGAATGGCAATCGACACCACCTACCAAACAAAACCTATAGGTTTCCAATTGGAATGTCTCCTGATAACTGCTATCGAAGGAGAACCCTAACAATAGCAAGTAATGATCCCAACTGCCAACAACAATTAGTACGCACACATAAGTATATTCTCCAGAGTCTGTATAGCCCGCTCTCACAAAACCATCATCCTGCGGACGGAAAAGCGGAGCTAAAGCTCAACCAGTACCCAAGGCTTCCTGAAGTTTCTGCCAAAGACGGCAAGCGAAAAGGGTGCCTCTAATAGATACAACACAAGAAGGAACTCCGTGCAACGCACAAACATAACGAAGAACAACTGAGCAAACTAAGCAAAACCGGACAACAAACACCCAAATAGAGTCATACCCTGTCTAGACATAGGTAGACACCACAACGAAATTCATGGAGATATGCTCCCATTCCTACTACGGAACGGTTAAAGGTTGTAACTCTCTAGCCGGTCTCAATGCTCAACCTTAGCTCACAACAAGACAGACACCTCAAAACGAAATCCGAAACTTCACTCTTCATTCCTGCCCACCCGTAACTATCTCACAAGTCACGTCACATATTGGTGAACTTGAATGAACACCGAAAGCTGACTGATGTGCCTGCTCTAGGATTTCGCGTCTCTACCAATCAACATCAGGTACACACAAACGCGTACTTAAACGTAGCACACCCTGGTCACAAATCAAAAACTCTGAATCTTTATCCAGCCGAGTATGTTCAAGAATCTCTGACAAACGAGCATCGACGGGCGGTGCCTCGCGAAAGCGATTAAGGAAAAATGGACGGGCGCGGACATGAGCAAGCTTTCCCCTTAGTAGAGGAGAACTTAAGCTGTACTCAACGATCTCACAAGAACTGTAAATCTTCAGAAGACTGTCTCAACAATCAAAACTCGCTGCAGGAAGATGTACATTAAGCTCTGGTGGTCCATGAAAATCTGACACAACTCTCCACACAAGTAGTGTCCCAATCTCCAACGCACGACCACCGCAGCCATCTCCAGATCATGAGTGGGATATCCTGCTCGTACTTCCTCCAAATGTCGGGAAGCAAAAGCGATAACTCTATAATGCCACATCAACGCAAAATCAAGCCCCACTCGCGAAACATCACAGTTAAACAACAAAGTCGCCCAAACCAGAAAGCAAAGAAAGAACTGGTGCAGTTGTCAACCGAATCTTCAACTGCTGAAAACTCCTCACGCATGCCTCAGTCCAAAGAAAAGGAACCTCCTTTCCGGTCAGTTCAGTCAACGGTGCAGTGATACACTAACAATCCTGCACGAAACGGCGGTAAAAACCTACTAAGCCCAAAGATCTGCGGACCTCCGTCCCGTACACAAGTCTGGGACCAAGCTGTACGGCCTCGATCTTCCTCGGGACCATACGAAACCATCTCCCATAACTACAAGACCTAGGAGTCAACACAATCAAGCCTGAAGGAACACTCCAAGAATTTAGCAAACAGCTGGTGCTCTCCCAATGTCTGCAAAGCAAATCCTTAAATGCTACTCATGTTCCTCACAACATATTAGAATAGACCAGAATGTCATCAATAACACAACAATAAACTGGTCGAGGAACGGCCTGAAGAAATCTGGTTCATTACATCCACAAATGCTGCTAGGGCATTGGTGAGTCCAAC
This sequence comes from Agapanthus africanus, assembly GCA_030015575.1. Classification (NCBI taxonomy): domain Eukaryota; kingdom Viridiplantae; phylum Streptophyta; class Magnoliopsida; order Asparagales; family Amaryllidaceae; genus Agapanthus; species Agapanthus africanus. The sequence continues at coordinate 492,101,802 of CM057339.1, forward strand.
GACACCACCAAAACACAAACTGCCCGTAGCACGTGTAAGTCTACGGTAGCGCCCCGGCCGTCAAACCGAGGGCAAAATGCGGAAACGAAAACTTTTTCAAAACTTGAAACCGGCGCTATCGCAGACTTTCATCCCGGATCGAACCATTAAACTATAACTAGCTAACTAGAGAAGGGTTAGAAAAGCTATACCAATCGATCCGTGTCCTTCGGTCTTTGGCCACCAACCCAAGCTCCTCACGGCATCTCCGATCTCCGGTCTCCTCATCGGAAAGGGCACCACATCTTCGAATCGTTTTACGGGCTCCCGCTTCATCCGAAGCAACTCGGAAACGAAGTTTGCTAGCCGACGTGTCCAAGGCGGTGTAGAGAATGTGTGTGATCACTTTGTCCCAAGCATCCATTGATTCTCAACACATGAGAGTGTATAGATGGAGGTTGAAGATGATGCCATTGGAGGAAATGGTGAGCTAGAGAAAGAAAAAGAAAAGGCTTTTCTTTCTTGTGTTGTATGATAAAAATGAGAGTGAGAGCAAGAATAATACAAGAGCTAACATCATCATATGGCAACCCTCTCTCTTTCATCTTATCATATCAACACTTAAATCAATCACTAAACATGATATGGCTCAAAGAATAAGACCATGAGTCACCACCCTTGTCCATGTCATATTTAATGCACCTCATCATGAATTAAGCTCACAATTTCCACCGAAGTAAACATTAATCCGAATGTTTAGTCCAACAAAATGATACGGCAACATCTAAAGTAAACTCGTGACGGATCACAAGGATACCCCTCACCTGTATATACATACCTGCATCCGCATTCCGACTGAACGCGAATGCGATGAGACTAAAGTAATCCAACAAATCTAATACTAGGATCCGTCTTAAACCAAAGCCCATTAGTATGATCCGTCCGATCATGATGCGTGCACGAATGCACGTATATGATCAAACCCTGCCATATATCATACGGTCTCTACAACGTTTCGCCCGAAACTTGAGAAACTGTCTGTGGGGGACTCTAAAGACTCGTCAATACTTTGGCTGTGGATTTAACCACTAGCACGTCGGTGGTACTAGCTGTATGTAACGGGCTACCAGGTATTGACCAAAAGGGAGGTCGATGAGCGAACTCATCCTGACACCCTACTGAGCCTGTCAGTGACAATATCCGTACAGTCCGGACCGTTCTTCTATGAGTATCGCATGTCGGGCCTAGGGGGTTGGTAAAAGTCAGACCCCAAAAGCGGTACAAGTCATGTCGGAGTGTAGCCCAGAACACCCTGAGATACTACTGGAATACCTACCAGTAAATCTCCTGCCTTGGCCAAGGACTTCGTGTAATGGCTCTCCTAGACACAGCGCGATCTCACCCCCAATACCGGGAGAGACGAAACCCCTGCCGATCCGCTCACTGCCTCCATGTAGCTCGGGACTGTACCCAACTAAAACCTGTTTGCATGACTCCTTTGAGCCGTGGTAGGGTAGTAATCAAAGCACAGTGGGAACTCACACGAGACAAATGACGATCTCAGGTCGATGAACAAACCTGTACACATGTCACCAGGGAATTGCTATCTGACGTCAGGTATAATACCAACTAGCATGTTCCCGGCGAGTCCTGTTCGGTGTACTCATAACCCAATGAGAACCTGTATACATCTTAGGTGATCCAACTGACACCAATGGCTTGTGAGACCAGCCACCGCCCCTCGTCGGGGTCTCGACTGTATACACTAGTCTACTCTCGAGTATCGATGCCCTGTCTCGAAACTCCCTCGACTAGGGACCTTTTAAGGATGTGCTTATAGACCCCAGCTCCCACGTATATGATAGCCATCATATTGCTGGCCTTCAAGCAATAATCCTAAGGGCTCTATCAACGTGCAATAGTGACCTGTAATGTCACCTAAAGCATGTACACGATGATAAAGATAAACCAGATAGCATACTATCATCACGAGTAAGACTGTCCTACTGGCATAAGTCCTCCCTCAATCATTGCAATCAGGTGCCTGCGATCCAATAATTGACTTTGAGGGCACTATATCCAACAATCTCCCACTTGCACTCATGGCTAATTATTGCGATGTCGCATACTCACAGCCCGTGTGATACCGAACACCCAACTCCTCTACTGATCAGTCTCACAAAGCCCATTTGCAAAACTATTGCGCTCGAGGAATAGCCTCAGTGAGTGGATCCACCCTAATGTTTCTTTCTATGTCTCTCTTTATCTCAAGTTCGCGGAGAGAGCCATCTCCCGAAATGAGCAATACCTATCTTAGAATATGTTTGGATATCTGATGGGACCTAGTTCATAAATGAACTTCAAATCCAAACTTCTTAGAATGTATCGTCAACTGAACTTAATCAGTATCCTGCGTCATGCCTCCCTCAGTGTCCGCTTGGATCACCTGTCCAAAACACTACCCCTCGTCAGAGGGAAAACTATAACTCTGACAGTCACTCTGTCATCCAGGTCACCTTGGAAGCTTGGAATGATGACCGTCTCCTAAAAGTGTCTGTTGTTATCATATCCCTAGAACATCCACTTATGTTCTAAAACTGCTTCCGAACGTTTCTCCAGGATAGGATTAATATCAACTTATTTCATCTAGTGCAAAAAACAACGTCTGGTTTGATACTTGACATCTCATGATTGACTCAATTGCCTAAGCAAGTGATATATCAATCATGCACATCCCTCTCCCCTTTAGTCTGTAAGACACTTTTAGAGAGGGTGACACCATCACCTGCAGGTACACTACCGTGCCAGGAGTCGTCCATTCTAAAACACCTTTAGATTGCTGTCTTAGTACCATGATTGGGAAACTACCCAAATCTAGATCTAAAACCATAGATCCAGTAACCAGAATGTCTGATATTATATCTATATCCTATGTGGAGAAGCCACTGTGTGACAGCCAAAGTATAACCGATCGTAGTATAGGATTTTCACTTCCTACTATGTGTATGTCATCCATGTACCAGGACATCACACCCTACTACCTTCTTAACAGATCCGTCCCCTATTCTAATGAAGTCAAATCTATGACTATTACATCAGAAATAGATGATCTATCTCCGCTATATCTGCTTTAGTCTATAAATAGACACAAGCTACTTGTCCACTATGCTTCCACTGCTCCCACTGACTACGATAACCCTCTGGCAGAGTCATATACACGTACACTTCTAGAGCCAGTTTAGAACGACGCTATACTCATCCTCCTGCCGGGTCTCACTGTCTGGAACAACAGCAATGGCAAGTCTGGGTAAACAAGAACCTCCCTGTCACCGTCCTTGAGGCTACCGGAGTACCACTCGGGTGCCTGAGGTTACCCACCATATCTGCGGAGTGGCCAATGGAATGTCAAACCAGATTGAATCTTTAGGTTCGTATCAAATTTTCAGTAATCGTTTGCGGTTTTGGAATCACTTCCAGATCTACCATACTCCCACTACTGTTTTCTAGAAAAAAATCCATTTTTATTAAAACCGTGGCTTGTCAAGAACAATATTGTAGGGTTCCTAGGCACTCTCAAGAGGTCTCACAAGGCATCAACCATGCCAATTTCAAAAATTACGGTGCCGAGAAACCCTAGACTACGGATCGTTGGCTAGAATTCTAGGCGAAAAAGAAACTAGTTTACAATTAAACTAAAAGAACGGAAATACAACCTTTGTAGATCCGTTTCTCCACCTCCATAGCTCCATGAAGAAGTCCTCTCCGCTGTACAAATCCGATCTTGGACTCTCGCGTTAGCTTCATCGGAGAAATAGGCGGGCAAGGTCGTCGGCTTCGTGCCGAAGATGATCTACGTCGAAGCATCACTAGATCAAGCTCTCACTTCACCAAGTCATGAAACTTGTGAAGAAAACACACTCTACTACTTGGCAAGAGGTAGAGGATGAAGAAATAGGAAGTGGGTAGACTTTAGAATTGGATTTCTCACTTGTTTCATCAATCCACCATTGATGAAGTCAAGCTTCTTCATGTGAAGAAGATGAAGAAGAAGAAGATAATGTTATGATAAGTCATTGGAAAATAGAAAATAAAAGAATACTTATCATAAGCAAACCATGGTCAAGTGTAGAGAATTGACTAAGGTTAGATGAATGGTTAGGGTTAAACATGAAGACAAAATGGTCACTTGGTCAAAGCTTCATGAAGCTTCATAATACAAACAAAGTTAGCAACCATTTTCTCTTTATGCTTTCCTTTTTCCAAAATGAATAAATATATAAATAAATGAGAAAAGGAAATGAAACCCTAACCACTTAAGTAACCATAGTTTAATTCTTTACACAAACCCAAACTAGCATGTATCATCAAACATGATACAATCTTGTGTACAAAAGTATATCACAAATACAATGTGCACAATCCAAGTGAGAAAATCCATTTAAAGTGAACCAATACTAGTTAATGCAAAGTAATATATCAAATATATAATTATACATTAAATCATTAAATCAACACTTGATTTAACGATCCGGTCATATCGCATATAACCGACTAGTATCTTATGTATCGTCTTATCGAATCAACGCTTGAATCGATAACCAGGTTATATCGCATACAACCAATCGATACATTCATCGCGAGAATGGAATACGGTATCATATACACGCATTATTCTCGGTCCCGCACATATCTCATATGCGCTCCTATTTCGTTTTGCTTGAGCCAGTAAACCTCTGTGTAGGACTCTAAAGACTCGTCAATACGCCGGCAGCAGGTGATGATCATATCAAACACCCACAAGCCGCAAGCGGTCTGCTAAACGTAACGGCCACCCGGGTATTGAGCGATCAGAAGATCGACGAGCAAGCCCGCTTACACTCCAGTGAATATAACCAGTAACACTACCGTACAGTCCGGTCTCGTCGTCTGATATGTCGCATATCTTGCCTAGGGGTGGTAAACGTCAGACCCCAATAGCTCGATAAGTCATGTCGATATGAGGTCTATAACAGTTTGAGAAACTACTGGTAACACTTACCAGTAAATCTCAGCAACCCTGGCCAGGGATTTCTGGTTATAGCCAATCGGACACAGCGCAACATCAACTCCCTATACCGGGAAAGACGAATCCCCTCCTATCGCTCATTGCCTCCATGTGATTCGGGACTGTACCCAAAAACCACCATTTTGCACGCCCTCTTGGACGTGGTAAGATGGAAATCAAAGCACAGTGGGAACCACACAAGACTCTATGACGATCTTGGGTCAACAGACTACTCTGTACCAGTGTCACCAGAGAACTGCCATCTGACGTAAGGTATAATACCATCTGGGAGTTCTCGGTGAGTCCGTCCAGTGTACCCAATCTCTACTGAGCACCCGTATATCATCTCTGATGTCAAACACCAATGGATATGGGATCATCCATCGCCATCTGTATGGGTCGAGAAGGTATACGCTAGTCTACTCTGGTATATCGATGCCCCGTCTCGACATACCCACGACTAGGGACCTTGAAGGATGTACTTATGGACTACCATGTCCCCACTAGTATGATCCGCATCATAGTCCAGGTAGTCAAGTACACATCCTAAGGGCTTTACCAACATGTAACAGAGAGATAATCAGTATACACGTTAAGGTAAAGAGCAACCAGATAGCATAATATCATGTCGAGCAAGAAAGTCCTCCCTATATATGTCCCAGCATCCACTACAATATACATCCTATGTATAGTAATGGCCTCTAGGGCATACATATAACTAACAATCTCCCACTTGCACTAGGGCCATCTGTAGCAGTGGTTGGAGTATCTCATACTCAACCATCCCATAAAAGTCTCTCTCTAGGAATAGGCCTTCGTGAGTGGATCCGCCGCGTTATCCTCTGAGTCTGCTCTCCTAACCTCGATCACCTTGGAGATAAGTCATCTCCATGATCAGGTGATACTGCCTTAGAATATGTCTGGATCACTGATGGGACGGACGTTCCTTGGCAAAAGCCACAACTCCATTGTCACACAATAGGAGGAACAAAGTTCATCTCATGAACCAATATACACCCAGACTGCCTCTTTGGTAGCATCTTAAGTAGCGATGTATCCAGCCTTTATCGTCTAGTATGCCACGGTATCTAGCTTGGAACTCTTCCAACATACCGTCCCTCCACTGAGGGTAAAGACAATGCCTGCGACTGACATTCAGTCGTCTTTATCACCCTGGAACCCTTCCAGTGATTCTCCCCTGGATCGATTGATACCATCTCACTACATCTAGTGAGTATCCTAACATCCAATTACATCTATCTCATAGATGAGAACTCAGAATTTAGGAGGTATCACTTTGATCCTATATGGAGAATCTTTGTGATAAGCGGAGATTGACCGAGCATAGCATAGGAAACTCCTTCCCTATCAAGAGTATGTTATCCACGTACTCTACGAGGATCACTCCCATACTCCCTACTACCTTTTTGTATATACAAGGTTCATCTACCATTTTGATGATGTCAAACTCTTTGACTAAGACATCTAAACAGATGTTCCAACTCCGCGATGCCTGTTTTATCTTATAAATCATCTTGCACACGTTTCCGCTGCTCCCACTGTCTACGAAGCCCTCTGGCTGTGTACTTATAGACTCTCTCTTCCAAAACATCATTTAGAAAAGCAGTCATGACACCCAACCACCATATATCGTAGTCATGGTATGTAGCCGTGGCAAGTAGGATCTGGATGGACTTAAGCATAGATCTTTAGATAAAGTTTCATCACGATCCATACCTGGTCAATGATGCAAACCTTTACCAAGTCTAGCTTTGAAAGTCTTAACCTTTCCATGTACACCAAGTAATCTTCTCAAGATGTACTTGCTCCTGATGGGGATTTAACCCTTCAGATATAGCAGCCAAAGTCCATACTTTGTTGGTGTACAAGGATACCATCTCAGATCGCTAAGCATCCAGCCATTCTTACAGAGTCCCACTCCTGATGGCCAGCTCGAAATTAGTTGGGTCATCATCTCATGAAGCAATCCTCTCTCCCACTGTCATAGAGAAACCGAAGTATCTCTCAGGTGGGTGAGGAACCCTACTAGATCGGCGGAGAGGCTGAGGTTCGTTGGTAACTATTGAATCCTTTGGTTCTACCAAATCATCTGCTGTAGTTTGTATAGCTGAAACACTTCCAGTTCTACATAACTGACCTTTCCTCGAGTTTGTCCGGATTTTGCTTTTTTAGACATAGGCCGGACAACTCCAAATCTTAACTATCTTAAGAGATGGGTTCTTCCCATACCATATCTTATATGGAATGGTAGACAACTGATTTGATTGGAACCTAATTTAATAGGTATGCAGCTTCTCAAGTGCATAACCCCCAAAAGGAAAAAGGTAACTCAGTAGTACTCATCATAGAGCACACCTTATCATATAGGGTGTAATTGCTCCGTCCCGATATACCATCGTGCTATGGTGTATACATAGGAGTAATTCTGAGAGAGAATCTCATTCTCCTTTAGAATAGTCCAGGATTTCCGTGCTCAAGTATTCTCCTCCTTGATCTCATCAAAGGACATAATACTTATACCCATATTTGTTCTCTACTTCTAACTTATATTCTGTGAATATCTCAAAAGGTTCGGACTTGTGTTTCAACAGGAACATAGGTTTGAATCTCGAAAGATCATCAGAGAATGTAATGAAGTAAAAAGAACCGGTCTTGGTATATGTAGACAGAGGACCTAACATACATCAACATGTATCATCCCAAGAGTTTACTAACTCTTTCTCTGTTTCCAATAAACAGAGCTGTGGTCATCTTATCTTTGTGACATGACTGGCAAGTTTCACAAGATGGAAATTCAAACTGATTTAAATATGCATCTACATGTAACTTAGGCTAGTCGGGTCGCATTGATATGACCTAGTCTACAATGCCTCAAGAAGGATTCGTTCATTTCTGAACTCTTCCTCTTGTGTGTGTTCCGTATACTAAGAACTGTAGTTTGATTTAGAACAACAATGCTTTTAGATAACGTGCCTGAACCGATCAACTTTTGATATAGGAAATGTTCAAAACATTATCCAACAATACAAAATTTTATCATTTCTTTACTGATAAAGAGACTGATATGATTTTGTATATCAGGTTCGGTATCTAATAACATTCGTTCAGAATCAATGTATTACAATACAGGGTGACAGTGACCGACAGACTTGGCTGCAACTCTTGCCCCGTTTTCTGCCTCATGAAACTTATCACACGTTCTCAGTTCTTTACCTATCTGTAGCCCATGTAACAGATTACATATGCGGGATCCTGATCTGGTATCATATACCCAGGACGTAAAGGACATTTAAGAAACAGTTCTCTGAAATGAACACACCCGAAGATGATGCATCAGCATGCACTCTCTTCGTTTGGGCGGCACGGGAAATCTGGTATTCCACAATTTCCTGCTCTGTCTTATAACAATTATAAGTTGGAGCGGGACCAACGTTCCCCAGCTCAGTATAACAAGCGGGTTCAGTCAATAATCCGTTTTATTATCTTGATTAAGGCGTGAAATGGTCGCTACCAGGAGAGAGAGAGAAGAAAACACTCAGCGTGCGCTCTTGCAAGAATAGATTGGTTATTATTTTATCTAATCAGGATTGCTCCCACTGCTTTTTATCAAATCTTCCTTCAAACCCTAAAAGGAAAGACTAGCCGGGATTAATTACACACTACAAGTTCGCCAATCTTTCAGCCAGGCCAGTGTCGGTACTTTGAGGGAGGTCCCCCGTGCTATCGCACGAACCTAATTAATGTAAACCTCGTTTTCCCAGAGGCGTAACCTCGTTAACACCTTTCTAGACACCTACTTGATCGGCTAATTGTAATATGTAAAACTCTCCCAGGAGTAACAATTACTCGCAGCGGGTATCGGGATCCAACTATCACATAGATGGTATGCAATCTCATTGCAAATTTCAACACTTGAAATTCCCGATAATATTTTGCCCCTAGCACCCTATGACCTTGACGGAGGCCAACAAACCATAGGCTACTAGTCAAGTTCAAACCGTCATTTCTTGATTGAATCAAACCCACCCGCACGACCCTTGACGGAGGCCAACAAGGTCGCACGACTACCCTAATCCAATCGCATCGTATGCTTAAGCAGATAAATACTGGTTAGCTACCGCACACTGCGCCTTGACGGAGGCCAACAAACGCAGCACGAATACTAAACAGGACTTATCTGAAATGACGGAGGGCTACGACAGGTTTTTCTGAAAACCTATTGCGTAATGAACTTGATATCGTTGTAGGATCGAATGAATTTTAAAATGGAGTGTTTTTTAGGCTTTTCTAGTTTTGCTAAAGGAGTCACTCCCGGTGACGGGATCGTCGGTCCTTTCCTCGTCGAATGAGGTGCGGGATATATCATATATATCACTGTGCAAAGCAAAAACTCTTAAAAGCAATCAAAAGACAAACTGAGTGTGTAGCATCTGCCAGTTATTGCTAAAGGAGTCACTCCCGGTGAAGGGATCTCGGTCCTTTCCTTATCGAATAAGGTGCAGGATATATCATATACACCGCTGTGCAAAGCAAGAACTGTAGCTACCTGTTTTATTTTGAAATTCGATTCCACAACATCTTAGGTTTCTTTTACTTTCATTAATCATATTAATGAAGTCCCATCATTTAAGTACCTAAACATCACAGATAAATACGACGTACACTTATGCCATCCGCATTCGCCTCGATGTCCCCTCGTGCACCGTTAGGTTAGGTAACTAACGGCAGAGCGGGGCAGGGCTAGCGCGGGTGTAAAACATAAGTAACGCCTATATAATATATCATATATACTATATACTGTATCTATCACAGAACATCACATGATCATATCACAGATATCGCAGCAGAAGAATCATATGAAATATTGGATATACTAGGACGTCCGTGTTTTCAATACGAGCCAGTATAAAACACGGATTCCACGGTCGTGATGAATAGCCAAACCCACACCCCTAGACCCCTACGAGAGCGGCAAGCAACCCTACCAATTCTAGAGTTAGGAGACCCGGACTCGACTCCTCGAGTTGGTCTCCCACTGGACTCCAGAACCCGGTTACTTGTGCCCTCCTCCTTGGGTCTATCCTAGTGCGGAAAAGTAAATAATATACAAACGGTGACATCTTCCGCAACCTGGAAGTGCCCCAATAAAAGAATATTACATACAAATTTTTACATGAATGAAAATGAAAAACACTCATCTCACATAAAAACCCCCGGCTATTCAAACACGACGATCCAATATAACATATCCAGCAACACATAACATCACATGTCATCAACGTAAGTAAATATTCGCATCCCAATTGTCGTTGACATATAGCAACGAAACCGGCGATATCACATATTACACTTACGGTCACAGAAAAGAAAGTGTAAAACTACAACAGTTGGAATCCGCAACCACCTCAGACATCGCATGCCTGACCAAATGAATTACTTAGACATCGCATGCCTAACAATTATAAACCCCGCATTTTAGTCTCAAAATCGAAAACTTTTTTCAATATCATGTCGGGCAATTCAACAAGATTCCCGACATCCTGATCGAATGCTCGTCGCAAACTTTAGTAGGCGGCCGCACCCCCGATACCGTCGACGAAGTGCACTAAGGCGGAACACCGCTGCCGCGAGCACCTGAACGGATGCTTTCGGCGATGGGGTTCTCCTACAGTCACTTGGTCGGGGCTATGGGGTGTAGCTGTCTATTAAGTTTACCCGGCGAGTATCCGCGTACGCTACGTGATTACGACAGACTTTTGATCACATCAAAATTCCGTGGCAACCGATCAAGTGAGACTAAACTGCTATGTTTATAACATTCATTCAGTTATCTCATAATTGCTTGTGAATTCCAATTATTGTATCACATTCCGGACAAATAGAAAATGTTAAACTTTCCGATCGAACATTCAAACACCCAAGTTTTCCCGAAACAGATCAACACATGAAATAAGTTTAAAAACATTCAGTTCATGCCTCAGTACCAACGGTCCAGCCGTAGAAGGGTCAAGCCAACGCCTCACATGTGGCACGCCGTACTGCCCCAAACCCTAAGGTTCAAAGGGTAGTTCAAGACGGTCACATAATCGAGTTAAGGTTTGTTGTCTTCTAGAGGGACCATCGTGTTACTTGCACTACTTAGAACGTGATTAAACTACAGAAATATCCAACACTTGGAAATTTCCCGACAGGGGAAAAATTGGGTATTTATATCCGGTCGATCTTTTTAACATATTCAAAAAATTATCCGGAAAGACACATAGACAAAGTTTGACAATCCGATCGAATGTACGAACTCCAGATACAACCCAAAAAACTCAACTCTTGAGTTCAGAAAAACAAAATATCCCAGGAAAACCAGCACTGCAAAATAGGAATTACTGTGCAAAATTCAATGGGAGATAAGACAAAAGGGCCGCGGAACAGCCGCATTAGCACGCTAATGCCGCGGTTCCGCCGCCCTTTAGAAAGATCATTAGGTAATTTTTGCATCGTAATTTTTAGAATTTCCTGCTGAATTTTCTGCATATTTTTAATTCTGAAAAATCCCCGAATTTCAAAAATGTCCAGAGAGCAAATTCCAATTAGGGTTTCGGTTCGATCGGACTTCAAACTCCGTCTGTGCATCGCCTAAGGCTCTAGCCTGGCTCTGATACCACTGTAGGGTTCCTAGGCACTCTCAAGAGGTCTCACAAGGCATCAACCATGCCAATTTCAAAAATTACGGTGCCGAGAAACCCTAGACTACGGATCGTTGGCTAGAATTCTAGGCGAAAAAGAAACTAGTTTACAATTAAACTAAAAGAACGGAAATACAACCTTTGTAGATCCGTTTCTCCACCTCCATAGCTCCATGAAGAAGTCCTCTCCGCTGTACAAATCCGATCTTGGACTCTCGCGTTAGCTTCATCGGAGAAATAGGCGGGCAAGGTCGTCGGCTTCGTGCCGAAGATGATCTACGTCGAAGCATCACTAGATCAAGCTCTCACTTCACCAAGTCATGAAACTTGTGAAGAAAACACACTCTACTACTTGGCAAGAGGTAGAGGATGAAGAAATAGGAAGTGGGTAGACTTTAGAATTGGATTTCTCACTTGTTTCATCAATCCACCATTGATGAAGTCAAGCTTCTTCATGTGAAGAAGATGAAGAAGAAGAAGATAATGTTATGATAATTCATTGGAAAATAGAAAATAAAAGAATACTTATCATAAGAAAACCATGGTCAAGTGTAGAGAATTGACTAAGGTTAGATGAATGGTTAGGGTTAAACATGAAGACAAAATGGTCACTTGGTCAAAGCTTCATGAAGCTTCATAATACAAACAAAGTTAGCAACCATTTTCTCTTTATGCTTTCCTTTTTCCAAAATGAATAAATAGATAAATAAATGAGAAAAGGAAATGAAACCCTAACCACTTAAGTAACCATAGTTTAATTCTTTACACAAACCCAAACTAGCATGTATCATCAAACATGATACAATCTTGTGTACAAAAGTATATCACATATACAATGTGCACAATCCAAGTGAGAAAATCCATTTAAAGTGAACCAATACTAGTTAATACAAAGTAATATATCAAATATATAATTATACATTAAACCATTAAATCAACACTTGATTTAACGATCCGGTCATATCGCATATAACCGACTAGTATCTTATGTATCGTCTTATCGAATCAACGCTTGAATCGATAACTAGGTTATATCGCATACAACCAATCGATACATTCATCGCGAGAATGGAATACGGTATCATATACACGCATTATTCTCGGTCCCGCACATATCTCATATGCGCTCCTATTTCGTTTCGCTTGAGCCAGGAAACCTCTGTGTAGGACTCTAAAGACTCGTCAATACGCCGGCAGCAGGTGATGATCATATCAAACACCCACAAGCCGCAAGCGGTCTGCTAAACGTAACGGCCACCCGGGTATTGAGCGATCAGAAGATCGACGAGCAAGCCCGCTCACACTCCAGTGAATCCAACCAGTAACACTACCGTACAGTCCGGTCTCGTCGTCTGATATGTCGCATATCTTGCCTAGGGGTGGTAAACGTCAGACCCCAATAGCTCGATAAGTCGTGTCGATATGAGGTCTATAACAGTTTGAGAAACTACTGGTAACACTTACCAGTAAATCTCAGCAACCCTGGCCAGGGATTTCCGGTTATAGCCAATCGGACACAGCGCAACATCAACTCCCTATACCGGGAGAGACGAATCCCCTCCTATCGCTCATTGCCTCCATGTGATTCGGGACTGTACCGAAAAACCACCGTTTTGCATGCCCTCTTGGACGTGGTAAGATGGAAATCAAAGCACAGTGGGAACCACACAAGACTCTATGACGATCTCGGGTCAACAGACTACTCTGTACCAGTGTCACCAGAGAACTGCCATCTGACGTAAGGTATAATACCATCTGGGAGTTCTCGGCGAGTCCGTCCAGTGTACCCAATCTCTACTGAGCACCCGTATATCATCTCTGATGTCAAACACCAATGGATATGGGATCATCCATCGCCCATCTGTATGGGTCGAGAAGGTATACGCTAGTCTACTCTGGTATATCGATGCCCCGTCTCGACATACCCACGACTAGGGACCTTGAAGGATGTACTTATGGACTACCATGTCCCCACTAGTATGATCCACATCATAGTCCAGGTAGTCAAGTACACATCCTAAGGGCTTTACCAACATGTAACAGAGAGATAATCAGTATACACGTTAAGGTAAAGAGCAACCAGATAGCATACTATCATGTCGAGCAAGAAAGTCCTCCCTATATATGTCCCAGCATCCACTACAATATACATTCTATGTATAGTAATGGCCTCTAGGGCATACATATAACTAACAATTATCACTATTGATCTTCCAGATGGTAGAAAGTCAACCCTCGTCATAGCCCGGGTCAACCCACAAACTTCCATTACAGAAACGTCTCTTGAGTTATCCAGAGTCTGGTTTTAAGCATAAGCCGGAAAACTCCCCGTACCTTAACAATGTTAAGATATGAACTATTCTATATCCAATATAGAAACAGAGGCACTGATTTAATTGGAACCAGATTCAAATCATGCAGCTGTCTCCAGTGCATGTCAACTAAATGGAGAGAGGCCGATCAACATTACTCAACTTAGGAATACATCCAGATATGAGTAACCTGAAAAAGAAGAAAGTTCTCATAATCATTACTATCAACTGAATACCATACACAAGTATCTACATCTTAGATCACCTTGAAGAATCCTGATACTTGCAATACCTGGTTCTCTACATTATTCATATACCTATAACTTCTTAAAACTTGGATCTTGTATTTCTATGAAACACATGTCTAAGAACTAGAGAAGTCATAAGTAAACAGAATATAGTACGAGTACTAACCCCTCTGTCCTAATGGACACTGGACAACATACAATACTCTGTATAAGTCCCTTGAGTCTAATAACTCATTCCCTATGTGTCGTAGGTTGAAAACTGTACTTATGGTTAAGAAGAATTACACCGCTGTTTAATGCTCCTTACCTAACCATCCACTGATATAGGTAAATGTCATAGACATAGTTTCAAAAAGTTATATCTCACTTCATAAAAATAAACGTACAGATATATCAATTAGAAATTGGTGCATAACAACGGATATTCAAAACCAAATATTTGCCGTCCGGCAAACAACCCAGGCGATTTCCTCAAATATCACCAATTACAACGAATCCCGATATAATGAGGATGATCACCCAATTCCCAATAACTTACTCCTACTCATCATCTGTAACACCATACAGATGTGAGAATCAAACCTGGTAAAAACATACCCTGGAGCAAGGACTAATTTGTAAATCAGTTTTCTTTTAACAATACACAGTGAAACTGAAACATGTAAATGTTTCGAAGGGGTATCCGGGTATTCCTAGTAATGCCTCTTCCATTATCAGATTCACAACTGTAACCGTATATTTCTTTGCCATCTCTCCAAATCCCTTTATATGTCTTTAGTCATTACCTTTTGTACACCCCTTTAGGCTAAATGGTTATCTTCCTTCCCTACCGTTCGGCACCAGCCTATGGTTTGGAAGAAGACTATCCAATAAGCGTAATTGGTGTATAGTCCTAATCCTAGGAGCACTCGCAACTCGAGAGAAGGTAAAGATAAAAGACAACTGAATAAAACCTTATTCCTCTTTCTCCTGAACCAGAATCCATACCCGAACTGGAACAAGTTCCTTCGAGTTCGTATATAACCATATGACGGAGTATCCAAATAACTGTGGATCTTCGTAGTGATACGGAGTGTCCTGGAGAAATACAAAGGTGAAGTGGGAGTGGCGATGAAATACTTGGTTTGGTCGTGAATAGCAGTCGCAGTTTACTTTGCCCTCTTTCTAATCACTTTATTTGTCTTAACTTATTATCTTCTGTACACCATCGTTAGGCTAATTGGTTTTCTTCATTCCCCACCGTTCGACACCTGCCTATGGTTTGGAAAAAGACTATCCAATTAGCATAATAGGTGTACCGTCCTTATCCAAAGAGCACTCGCAACCTGAGAGAAGGTAAAAGGAAAAGACAACTGAATAGTCCTATTCATTTTCTCCAGAACCAGACCATCCTCAAACCTGGAACAAATTCCTTCGAGATCATATATAACCATACGATGGTTTTATCCAATGGAAGTGGATGTTCGTAGTAATACGGGGTGTTCTGGAGAAAAGGGTAAAAGTAGGAGTGGCAATGAGGTATGCAACTCAGACAATCCAAAAGCCAGTGTTTTTAGAAGGTTCGGTTAACTTGGTCACTGAGTCATAGTCTAGGGTCGGGCCATGGTCATTGCCAAAGAGAGAGAGAAAAGAAACACTCTGCGTGCACTCTAACCTAGATCAGAATGGTTATCAATTCATCTAATCAGGAAACCTCCCACTGTAACCTCAAATTCTCCTCCAAACCTGAAAGAAGAATTAGTCGGGATCACCCGAGGAGTAAACCAACTCATCAGTGGGAATCAGGATCCAACTATCATCGCATGATAACGTGATGGAATCCACTCACGTTATCACACTCCAGAAGGTATGTGCATATCTGGCAAGTTTCAGTTTCTTTAGAAACTCCCGATGTGATTTTTACCCCATGCTCTTATGACCTTGACGAAGGTCAACAGATCATAAGTCACATGTCAAGTTCTACCCGTCATTGTCCAGGTTAATTTGAACCCACCCGTACAAGCCCTTGACGAAGGTCAACAATGCTATACGACTGTCCCAAACCAACGCATCTATCTATGCAGCAGAAAAGTAACAAATAGCTACCATTCACTATTCCTTGATGAAGGTCAACAAACATAGCATGAATACTAAGTGCTACACGTCTGAAATGACGGAGGGCTACGAATGGTTTTTGGCGAAAAACCTTTAACGTAATGAACTTGATATCGTTGAAGGAACCGGATAGCTTTTTATAAATATAGTGGCAAAAACCTTTGCTAAAGAGGTCACTCCCGGTGAAGGAATCTCAGCTCTTTCCCCATAGAATGAGGTGCAGGATATTCCAACTGAATACCGCGATGCAAAGCAAAAAGCAATCGACTATAGTGAAGTTATTACCCTAAAGCAAACTTTTGCCCAAGGGGTCACTCCAGGTGAAGGGATCTCGCCCTTGCCTCGTCGACTGAGGTGCTGGATATTCATAACCGTATACCACTGTGCAAAGCAAAAGAGAACGTCCTTGCAATAACAGCCTTTTTGAAAAATGTTCCAACAACATCAGAATAGGTTTGTTTAGCTTGCATTGATCCGAATAAATGCAGTCCCATCATTTAATCACATCACAAAAGAACGAAAATATGATGTACGTATATGCCATCCGCATTCGCCACTGGGTCCCGTCATCACCCGTTAAGTTACTTAACTAACGACAGAGCGGGGACTGGACTAGCGCGGGTGTAAAACATATACAACATCTACTAGTATATATATCAATATATAATAATCGCTCGAGGCGTGATAAAATGCAACATCACAGAAATGTAATAAGCATCACAGAACAATACAGATAATCTGGGATCCCCGGGTTTCATAGAGCCTCTACTGAAACCCTGCGTTCCCCTGATCATGTGGATAGCCTGTGCAATGAAATCCTAGACCCCTACGGGTGCGGCAAGTTACCCACCAAAACCTGAAGCGAGGCAGCCCCCTTCAACAAAGTGAACGGACCACCCAGCACTTCACGGAATCCGGTAACTTGAGCACCCCTCCTTGGGTCAACCTATACCCCCTACGAGTGCGGCGAATAGCCCGCCAATTCTAGAGTAAAGCCCCCTCCATCTTAAAGCCATGAGATGCGGGCTCGTTGCCCTCTAGAACCCGGCTATCCGTGCACCCCACCGTGGGGTAATCCTAGTACAGAAAGGAAAAATATATACAACGGGTACATCGACCTCAGCCCGGTTGTGCCCCAAAAGAATAATATACAAACAGGCAGTGACGGCAGTCCACATGTTGGACGCTCGCCCCGCAATATCAAATGTACAAATAATACCAAACTGTACTACCATTGCTTCAGGCTATCCACCACGACAAATCCGCAACATCACAGCACAACACAGAACATCAACGTGAATGTTACGTTCGCGAATCCATCTAAAAGAGCTATAGCAATTAGACAAGATTTACCGCTCGAATGACATTCACGGTCGCAGATATAAAGTAAGCACTGTGAACTAACTTATTTAAATTTTCGATCGACAAAATTTCCCGAAGTGGGCCCCAAGCACAACTGCTGCACTCAAAATAATCTGGGCCAAAAATAAAAATTCCAGAAACCCCAATTCCAAGTTAAAGACCACTGTAGAAAATTTAGTGCAGAGAAGCCAAAAAATGGCGGCGGAACCGCGGCCAAAATAGGGTTATTGCCGCGGTTCCACGGCATCACTGTAGCATCATACTACCAAATTTTCACAGATGTCTTAGAAAAGCTTGCCTGATTTTTTGACGTACCCAAAATATTTTTTAGACCACAAAAAAAATTCGACAGAAACTTCATGAAATGGAATCGCGGTTTCGGAAATTTCGTTCGATCGATGGTTTAAACACGTTAGAGCAAGCTAGTAAAGATTAATGGCGTGGCTCTGATACCATGTAAGTCTACGGTAGCGCCCCGGCCGTCGAACCGAGGCCAAAATGCGGAAACGAAAACTTTTTCAAAACTTGAAACCGGCGCTATCGAAAACTTTCATCCCGGATCGAACCATTAACCTATAACTAGCTAACTAGAGAAGGGTTAGAAAAGCTATACCGATCGATCCGTATCTTTCGGTCTTTGGCCACCAACCCAAGCTCCTCGCGGCATCTTCGATCTCCGGTCTCCTCATCGAAAAGGGCACCACATCTTTGAATCCTTTTACGGGTTCCCGCTTCATCCGAAGCAACTCGGACATGAAGTTTGCTAGCCGACGTGTCCAAGACGGTGTAGAGAATGTGTGTGATCACTTTGTCCCAAGCATCCATTGATTCTCAACACATGAGAGTGTATGGATGGAGGTTGAAGATGATGCCATTGGAGGAAATGGTGAGCTAGAGAAGGAAGAAGAAGAAGAGGCTTTTCTTTCTTGTGTTGTATGATAAAAATGAGAGTGAGAGCAAGAATAATACAAGAGCTAACCTCATCATATGGTTGCCCTCTCTCTTTCCTCTTATCATATCAACACTTAAATCAATCACTAAACATGACATGGCTCAAAGAACAAGATCATGAGTCACCACCCTTGTCCATGTCATATTTAATGCACCTCATCATGAATTAAGCTCACAATTTCCACCAAAGTAAACATTAATCCAAATGTTTAGTCCAACAAAATGAAACGGCAACATCTAAAGTAAACTCGTGACGGATCACAAGGATACCCCTCACTTGTATATACATACCTGCATCTGCATTCCGACTTAACGCAAATGCGATGAGACTAAAGTAATCCAACAAATCTAATACTAGGATCCGGCTTAAACCAAAGCCCACTAGTATGATCCGTCCGATCATGATGCGTGCACGAATGCACGTATATGATCGAACCCTGCCATATATCATACGGCCTCTACAACGTTTTCGCCCGAAACTTGAGAAACTGTCTGTGGGGGACTCTAAAGACTCGTCAATACTTTGGTTGTGGATTTAACCACTAGCACGTAAGTGATACTAGCTGTACGTAACGGGCTACCAGGTATTGACCCAAAGGGAGGTCGATGAGCGAACTCATCCTGACACCCTACTGAGCCTGTCAGTGACAATATCCGTATAGTCCGGTCCGTTCGTCTATGAGTATCGCATGTCGATCCTAGGGGGTTGGTAAAAGTAAGACCCCCAAAAGCGGTATAAGTCGTGTTGGAGTGTTGCCCAGAACACCCTGAGATACTACTGGAATACCTACCAGTAAATATTCTGCCTTGGACAAGGACTTCGTGTAATGGCTCTCCTAGACACAGCGCTATCTCACCCCCAATACCGGGAGAGACGAAACCCCTGCCGATCCGCTCACTGCCTCCATGTGGATCGGGACTGTACCCAACTAAAACCTATTTGCACGACTCCTTTGAGCCGTGGTAGGGTAGTAATCAAAGCACAGTGGGAACTCACACGAGACAAATGACGATCTCAGGTCGATGAACTAACCTGTACACATGTCACAATGGAACTGCTATCTGACATCAGGTATAATACCAACTAGCATGTTCCCGGCGAGTCCTGTCCGGTGTACTCATAACCCAATGAGTACCTGTATACATCTTAGGTGAACCAACTGACACCAATGGCTTGTGAGACCAGCCACCGCCCCTCGTCGGGGTCTCGACTGTATACACTAGTCTACTCTCGAGTATCGATGCCCTGTCTCGAAACTCCCTCGACTAGGGACCTTTTAAGGATGTGCTTATAGACCCCAGCTCCCACATATATGATCGCCATCATACTGCTGGCCGTAAAGCAAGAATCCTAAGGGCTCTATCAACGTGCAATAGTGACCTGTAATGTCACCTAAAGCATGTACACGATGATAAAGATAAACCAGATAGCATACTATCATCACGAGTAAGACTGTCCTACCGGCATAGGTCCTCCCTCAATCATTGCAATCACGTGCCTGCGATCCAATAATTGACTTTGAGGGCGCTCTATCCAACTGCACGCACAAAAGCAGTCTTCGGAATGTCATCACTACGAACCCGCAACCTATGATGACCTGATCCAAAACAAACTTAGAAAATGTTTTGCACTCTGGAGCTGATCGAAGAAATCGTCAGTGCGAGGTAAAGGATACCTAACCACACCGTAACCCGGTTCAATTGACGATCCATCAATACACAACCTCAACAGCCGTCCTTCTCCCGACGAACAGAAAAGGATCTCCCCAAAGCGAAACACTCAGACACACAAGCCCCTCTATCTAGCAACTCTGCAGCTGATCCTTAAGCTCCCTAAGCTCCGCCGGCTTATCTGGAACAACGTCGGAAACTCTCGCACGAAAGGAACCCGGTCTAACAATCCCACTGTGGCTCCGGTATCACGAATGAAAACCAAGAATCCTCGACATCCTCTCCTCAAAATCCGACTAGCAAAAAAGGCTGAATTCAAGCTGTGAGAGGCGACACCACTGTCCCCCTGCACAATAAGAACTGACTCGCCGGGAAAACAAAACCTGACTATTTTCTCACGGCAGTCCACAGACGCCTAACATGTAGCTAACTAGTCCATGCCCAGGAGAACGTCAAATCCAACATCTCTAGAAGGATCACAACGACGGATGAATCTCTATCTCCTATTCGATTGGCACATGACTGAAATACATGTCGCGCAACAAAAGAATCGCTGACAGAAGTTAACACAACAAACGGCTGATCTAGCTAACACGACTCTCGGCCCAAGCACGGCACAAAGTGTGTAAAACAAGTAAGTGCATCAAAAGAACATACGAATTAAGAATATCTGAAAACTCTGCATTGGACGCCCGCGCGTCCCGATGAGTAGAAGTAAACTCTCGTGTCTGCCCCCTACCCGCAACTGGCTGAACACCTCCTCTGCCAACCTGTCCCCTCTGAGCCAACCCTCCGCGTCTACGACCTCTCTGAATACGACCCTGACGCGGTGTTAGGGAAAAACTCCTGATGTGGTGATGAAGGTCCCCGCACCGATAGCATCCTCTCTGTGGCTGCCGACCCTCCTGTAAATGAGAGCTGAACGACTGTCCTCGTCCTAAGCTTCCGCTACTCCCGTAACGTACACGAAATATATCTCGACGACTATGCCTTTGTCTCCGGGCTGGTGCACCGGTACGAGTCCTCCACTGTTCCGAAACTCCCAAAGTCTTTGGAAGACATGTCTCGTCAACTATGGCTGCATCCACTGGTGCTGTGTAAGTAACACTATGCTGAGTGCTGATCGCAAGGAACAACTAGGTAATAGGGGTGACAACCTCCTGTCGCTGCACACTACTGGCCTCAACCAAAGACCTCCTCGTCTGGCGCAAGTGCATCTCTGCCACAAGCCTAGCGATACGATCTGTCGAAGGCGGATCCATCTGCTTCTGCGCAACGAGCGTGCCATCCTGGTCAGTCCTCATCCCACCCGAGTCAACTCTGACCTCGGCTCTCGCTGCATCACTCTGAGTCCCCATAGTCATCGGCAGCAAATGCTACAAATGGAAATAAGATTCGATAAAAACACAGAAATCGAATAACAAGGATATGTATCATCAAGGAAGGAATTTCAAGCAATTAGTACTTAGGTCACTTTAGGCGGAGTACCGCGTCGTGAGTATGCCGCGGACATACACACACTACGTTACTCTGCTTAAGCTACCTACTCCATCATACCAAGGTTATCCTACACTCCGAAAGGTAAAACCTAGCGCTCTGATACCAACTTTGTCATGACCCGAACTTGGCACGTGACGGCCCTTAAACTAAGAAACGTCTACAGGCGTAACGTAATTTAAGTAAGCCGAAAACCCAGCAATCTAAACCATCAAAAGTAGTAAGAATTAATAGCATTTTAAAACCCTTGAAATCTCAACCCAAATTCTTTAAAAGTCCAACTTTATTTCCTTTAAAATTTTGCCAGCACCTCCTTTATAAAAACCAGCCACAAAAATGGGTACAACAAAAATATAAATAAAGCATCCCTAAACGGGAGCAAAAACACGCCCAAAGGAGGAAAACAACCACTAAAATGGAAATACGACGTCGTAGCGAAGAAATAAAAGACGATATAGATAAAAGTGGATAAAAGACATCCAAGTCACAAAATAATATACAATATCGTCCTCACATCAAATCTCTAAGTCATACAAGATAATGGTAGATCGAGAGTACAGGATACAACGAATATACAATAACAACATCGGATAACCGCAAAACCCACCTAAGCAAAACTGCACACTGTGAGCCGAAGCGGTATCCGCAGCAAAAGATGATAAGATAGATGAATAGCCTGCCTCGACTACTCTGGAGAACAACCTGCAAAACACTGTGGCATAACGGGGGTGAGTTGCCAACTCGTGAATAGTAAATAACATATGCAGGTAATCGCAAGTATGCACGTACAACGCGAATTTAACATATGCAAGCTAATAGCAATAAATGGTCATATGTATGCAATAGTCATGAAAGGTACACTAGCAGGTACAACTAATACATGAAGCAATAATATGACAATATGTATGCAACAGTCATGTAATGTACTCTATCAGGTACTACTAATACATGAACAATAAATGGCAATATGTATGCAATAGTCATGTCAGGTACTACTAATACATGAACAATGATATGACAATGTATATATGCAGCAGTCATGAAAGGTACTCTAGCAGATACAACTAATACATGAAGCAACGCATATAAAATAAGGTATGTAAATGCAACAGTCATGGAAGGTACTCTATCAGGTACTACTAATACATGAAGCAGTGCATAAACAATAAATGTGGAGTATGGGATGAAACATGTCATTTCCACGGGATCCTGACATCGTGGTAGGACCAAAGTCTCTCAAGACAATCCAAATCCCAATTTCCTCAAATCAGCCCCCAAATTGGCTCTCATATCATATAAGTCTCATAAATCCGGAATATACAATATCAAGTAAATCTCATATATCCTGAATGTACAAAATCAAGTATATCTCATATATTGTGTATCCAATATCAAGTGAATCCTATATATCCTGAATCCAATATCAAGTGAATCTCATATATCCTGAATCCAATATCAAGTGAATCTCATATATCCTAAGTATATTTGCATGAATAATTATTATGATATATATAAATTGATATGTATACATATATATTAGCATCATAT
The DNA here is from genome assembly GCA_030015575.1 of Agapanthus africanus. Classification (NCBI taxonomy): domain Eukaryota; kingdom Viridiplantae; phylum Streptophyta; class Magnoliopsida; order Asparagales; family Amaryllidaceae; genus Agapanthus; species Agapanthus africanus. Next base: position 492,125,209 of record CM057339.1, read on the forward strand.
TCCACTAATATATATATATATATATATATATATATGTATATATAACAGCGTCTCATTCCACTGTTATATATACTTAGGAATAAAAATATCATGAAAACCTATGCCAAGCATCGACACAGAAAGGCTGATCTATCAGGTGCTGTCACCACGACTAGCACCCTGATAGGTACGTATCATACGCTATCCAAAAACCCGAGTGCCCAAGTTACATAAAGATGCATATTTAAATCAGCTTGAATTTACATCTTGTGAAACTTGCCGGTCATGTCATAAAGATAAGATGACCATAGCTCCGTTTATTGGAAACAGAGAAAGAGTTACTGAACTCTTGGGATTGATACATGCTGATGTATGAAAGTCCCCTGTCTACACATGCCAGGACCGGTTCTTTGTACTTCATTACATTCACTGATTATCTCTCAAGATCCGGACATATGTTCCTGTTAAAACACAAGTCCGAAACTTTTGAGATAATCACAGAATATAAGTAAGAAGTAGAGAACCAAAAACGGGTAAAAATATTATGTCCTTTGATGAGATCAAGGAGGAGAATACTTGAGCACGGAATTCCTGGACTATTCTAAAAGAGAATGAGATTCTCTCTCAGCATTACTCCTCCTTATACACCATAGCACGTCGGTGTATCGGGACGGAGCAATCGCACCCTATGTGATATGGTGTGCTCTATGATGAGTACTACTGAGTTACCTATTTTCTTTTGGGGTTATGCACTTAAGAAGTTGCATACCTATTGAATAGGGTTCCAACCAAATCAAATGCCTACCACTCCATATGTGATGTGGTATGGGAAGAGCCCATCTCTTAAGGAAGTTAAGATTTGGGGTTGTCCGGCCTATGTCAAAAGCAAAATCCGGACAAACTCGAAGCAAGGTCAGTTCTGTGGAAGTTTGTTGGATATCCCAAGCATTCGCAAGGGAATATCTTCTACCACACCGAGGAACAAAAGATGTTTTATTTCTCGGCATACCACTTTTTGAGAAAAAGGGAATTTCTTGTGAAGAAATTAGTGGTCATGAGGTAGAACTGAAAGGAGTTCCAGCTATACAAACTGCAGCCGATGATTTGGTAAACCCGGAGAATTCAATAGTTTCCAACGAACCTCAGCCTCTTCGCCGATCTGGTAGGGTTCCTCATCCACCTGAGAGATACTTCGGTTTCTCTATGACAGTGGGAGTGAGGATTGCATCATGAGATGATGATCCAACTAGTTTCAAGCAGGCCATCAGGAGTGGGGACTCTATAAGAATGGCTGGATACTTAGCGATCTAAGATGGAATCCTTATACACCAACAAAGTATGGACTTTGGTTGCTTTATCTGAAGGGTTAAATCCCCATCAGGAGCAAGTATATGTTGAGAAGATTACTTGTTGTACATGGAAAAGTTGAGACTTTCAAAGCTATGCTTAAGTCCATCCAGATCCTACTTTCCACTGCTACATACCATGACTACGATATCTGGTGGTTGGGTGTCATGACTGCTTTTCTAAAATGATGATTTGGAAGAAAGTGTCTATAAGTACACAGCCAGAGGGCTTCGTAGACAGTGGGAGCAGTGGAAACGTGTGTAAGATGTTTTATGTGATAAATCAGGCATCGCGGAGTTGGAACTGTTAGTGTATATGCCCTAGAGGCCATTACTGTATCATACTAGTTTGTATATTACTTAATGGAAGCTTGTGATATTCACCTTGTATATACAATCTTGCTCAAAATAGTAGTATGCTACTTGGTTTGTTTCTGCTTCAATGTGTACGTGTGTTTATTTTTGTATATCGCCTATACACATTAGTAGAGCCCTTAGGATCTTTGCTTGATTACCAGCGATGTGATGGCCGTCACACAAGTGGGGCTGGGTAATCTATAAGCACATCCTTATGCAGGTCCCTGGTCGCAGGACTATCGAGACAGGGCATCGATACTCCGGAGTAGATCAGCGCATGCGCTTCTCATCCCAGTATGGGAGACGGTCTGTCCCACAGCCGTCAGTACGTCGTACTTAAGATAGTATGCGGGTGCTCGTTAGGTTACGGGTACACTGGACAGGACTCGTCGGGAACTGACTAGTTGGTATTATGCCTATCGTCAGTTATCAGTTCCCAGGTGACATGAGTACAGCTTAGTCCGCTGACTTGACACTGTCACTTCGCCTCGAGTGTGTTCCCACTATACTTTGATCACTACCCTACCACGGCTCAAAGGAGTCGTGCAAACAGGTAGTGGTTGGGTGCAGTCCCGAAGCACTTGGAGGCAGTGACGGTTAGACAGGATTCGTCTCTCCCGGTATTGGGGGTTGACATCGCGCTGTGTCTAGGAGAGCCATTACACGAGTAGTCCCTGGCCAGGGCAAACGAGATATACTGGTAGGTTTCCAGTGTTATCTCAGGGTGTTTTGGGCTTCGCTCCGGCACGACTTGTACCGCTATTGGGGGACTGACGTTTACCGCCCCCTAGGCCCGCCATGCGATGTATCAGACGAACAGACCGGACTGTACGGAGAATGTCACACTCAGGCTCAGTAGGAGTTCAGATGGGTTTCGCCTCGTCGGTCTTCTTGTCGGCATTACCTGGGGACCGTTACGCACAGCTAGTGCCGCTTGCGGTCTGTGGTTAAACCCACTGCCAGCATAGTGTCGAGTCTTTAGAGTCCCACACAGAAAGCTTTTCGCCTTTAGGCAAAAGAGTAGAGGTCGCATGGTATTGCGACAGGTCGCATGGTTTTGCGACAGGGTTCGGTCACATCCGTGTACTTGTGCGCGTACAGTGTCCGGACAGTTTACACTAGCGGGCTTTGGTTTAAGCCGGATCCTAGTGTACCTTATGGGATTGGATTTATCCAGTTTGCATTCGTGTTCCTCGGAACGCGGATGCGGGTGTGTATGCACAGTTGACAGGGAGGCAGAGGCAGCGGATTCTCATTAGGGTTGTTGACAGTTGACCGTTGACTATTTGACTTTTTGCTCAACCCTAATGAGAATATGATATGTGATTAACTATTATATTAATTAAGTATTATGGTGTTTTGGTTGTTGACTTTTGTTGACTTGTTGACTTTTGTTGACTTGTTGACTTTGTTGACCGGTTGACTAGGCTTGACTAGTTGACCATCATGATAACCATAGCCATCATTTCATGGCAAAGACTTTTTTCTTGCTTGCTCATTTGTGTAAAATGAGTGCATGATATGATATGGTTATGGTTGCTTCAACCATCACATAAGACTTTTTTTGATATGATGAGTTATCATGACTTTGGATTATGAGAGGGTGAGAGACAAAATACTTGCTCATTCTTTCTTGCTCATTCTCTCTCTTGTTCTTGAGCTCTCTTGTTTTTGCTCTCACCCTCAACCTCTTGCTCCCTCTCTTGACTCTATGGTTCATATCTCTTATGAGTTGAGAATCAAGAACCATAGATAAAATCCCATTCTAATTCTTCTCTACTCATTCTAGTTCACTAGGTTTGCAAACCAAGTGAACTAGTTTCTTCAAAGAACGAAGAAGGAGCTAAAGGTTGGAGTTTTCAGGTGGATCTATCTTCGGCTTACGGAGACGACGAGAAGAGCCAATCCGGACCACCATCGGAGCTTGAAGACGAAGGAGTTCAAGACAAGCAAGGTATAACCCCCTAACCGAGTAGCTAGAAACTCGTAGTTAGGATGTTAGATAGATGTTTAACCAAGATCCGGGTTTTAGGTCCATGTTACCATCTTTAAGAAAATCGTTTTTTACCAAATTCCGCATTCCCGAAAGTACCGGGAGAGGTAGCATGGACTTACAGTGGTATCAGAGCCTAGTTAAACTCTATCTAACATGTTAGCAAGTAACTAGAAGATCGATCAGAGAAAAAGTCCCGAAAACAAACCCCAAAAATTTGCAGTTTCTGTCGATTTTTTTACTGTTCAAAAGTTGATTATTTTAACACCTAAAATCGGCTCAGGCTTTTCTGTGAGCACCCACCAAAAATTGTCCAACGTTCGAGTCAAAGCGCCGCGGAAACGCGGAGGGAGCACGCTCCCGCCGCGGATCCGCGGCCGAGTTGACTCGGCCGAGGTCAATATTTGGTGCAGTGTTTTTATGGGGGTATTTTGGGATTTTTGGAATATATATTTTCTGCCCAGATTTTCCAGAACGAAAATTTTATTTTTGGGGTGCCGAAAATCCGTATTTTTGATCGAACTTCTAAAAGACTTAAGCTAACGGGTTTTCTGTAATGTGATATTTGTATTGAACGTCTACTAATCGCTATATGTCGATTAGTGGGGGTTATACAAATCTGTGATCTGTAATGTGCTGGAATGTGTATATGAATATGTTGGATTGTCGCGGGTGAATAGCCGGGGGTTGTGAGACGAGAGTTTTCTTTTCTTTCAATTCATGTAAATTTGTAAATTGATGTAATAATTATTTGTATGGCCGCACAACCGGGTCGGGGTTGTAGCCGTCATTGTATAATATCTTTTTACTGTTTTTGCTCCTAGGATAGACCCATGGAGGGGGTGCACAAACTACCGGGTATGCCGAAGTGTCGAGTGGCCTACTCATGGAGATGAGGGAGGTTGCTACGCTTCGGGTACTTGGCGGGTAGTTTGCCGCACCCGTAGGGGTCTTGGGTGGGGTATTGGCTATTCACCGCAACCGTGTAATCTGTCTTTCGTTACAGGCTCGTACGAATTACAGATTCCTAGTATATCCAATGTATTCATCTGTGATCTGAAATGTTTATCATTGCAGTATATCTATATATGATATTATTTAGGCGTTGCTTATGTTTTACAGACGCGCTAGCCCAGCCCCCGCTCTGTCGTTAGTTAAGTAACCTAACGGGTAATGACGGGGCCCAGTGGCGAATGCGAATGGCATAAGCGTACGTCATATTTTGGTTGTTTTCTGCAATGGTAGGATTAAATGATGGGACGCATTAAAAGAACTAATGCAAGAATATCACGCATTAAAAGAACTAATGCAAGATAATAAACCAAGTTAAAGTCGTTGGAACACTTTCGAAAAACCACTCGGTTCTTTTCAAAACAAACTTTTAAAATACGGAGATTGAGCCACTCCATTTAAAAGCTATCTCGTTCCATCGACCAAATCAAGTTCACTACGTTCACGGTTTTGCCAAAACCATCCGTAGCCCTCCATCATTTCAGTTAAATATTCGGTAGTATTCAAGCTATGTATTTTGACCTCACGCCAAGGCATAGTGATTGGTAGATGCCGGATATTTATCTGTTGCATAGATAGAATGTGTTGGTTTGAGACAGTCGTACTGCCATTTTGGCCTACGTCAAGGGTATGTACGGGTGGGTTCAAATTAACCTGGATAATGATGGGACGAACTTGACATGTGACTTATGACATTTTGACCTCACGCCAAGGTCATAAGAGCATGGGGCAAAAATCCACATCGGGAGTTTCATAAGTACTGAAACTTGCTAGATTTTCATACCATTTGGAGTGTGATGATTCTGGTAGGATTCCTTCAGTTTCGTTACGCGATGATATTTGGATCCCGATCCTACTGTGAGTATATGCTACTCCTCGGGAAATTTCTCACTTAACGATCAATGCTATAAACCTAGTAGGTGCCTAGAAAGGTGTTAGCGGGGCTACGCCCCCAGGGAAAAGAGGTTCTTTAATTAAGGAACTTCGCGAAAGCGTTGGAAAACCTCCCTCGAAGTACCGACACCGGCCTGGCTGAACGGTTAAGCAAGTATTGTACGGTGGGATTGATCCTGACTAATTCTTCCTTTATGGTTTGAGGAGGGATTCGAGAAACAGTGGGAGCCATCCTGTTTAGACAAACTAAAAACCACTCTAAACTTGCAAGAGCATCATGCTGAGTGTTTCTTCTTCTCTCTCCTAATTGCAGCGACCAATCAACATGACTGGACTTAAGTTACTCCTAGATAAAAACAAACTGACAGGGCCAAACTACAAAGATTGGCTCAGGAATGTCAAGATAGCAATCACTTACGACAAGCTGGGTATCTTCTTACCACCAAAGCTCCCCCTGTCCCTGGTCCCACTTCCAGCGTCGCGGATAAGGAAATCCGCAAGACTTGGGAGATTGATAGCGCGAAGGCCAAGTACCTCGTACTTGCCTCGATGGACAACGAACATCAGAGGAGGCATGAGAATATGGACCTTGAATCCATATTTCTCCATACAAAAGAACTGTATGGAGAGCAATCACGTATCGCAAGATACGAAGCGTCGAAAAAGTTGTTTTCGGCAAAGATGGCCGTCGGATCATCGGTAGCCGAGCACGTGCTAAATATGATCGGCTACATTGAGGAGCTCGCGGACCTAGGGACCACATTGGAGGCCGAACTCTATACGGATATAGTTCTCCAGTCCCTTCCTTCCACTTACGCCCAGTTCATACTGAACTTCAACTTACAAGAAAAAGAGGTTGAACTTTCAGAGCTCCTCAACATGCTGAGGAGCGCAGAGGGCACCCTACAGAAAGATAGGGATACATCCACTTTGTTTGTAGGAGGATCATCTTCTTCTAGGTCCAAGACGAAAGCCAAGGGAAAGAAGAAGAAGGCCCCCGCCAAACCAAGGGGCGGTGTTAGTAAGGTGGATACGAAGGGAAAAGGTAAAGCAACAAAGATAGCGGGGAAGCTTGTGGATAAGGAAGAATGCTTCTATTGTCATAAGAAAGGACACTGGAAGAATGATTGCAGGGCCTGGAAGGCCAGAACACAGGAATTGAAGCAGGTTGCAGCTTCAGCTTCAGGTGTGTATGTTATTGAAAACTGTCTTTCAATAAACTCTACTTCCTGGGTATTGGATACCGGATCAGGATCTCATATCTGTAATTCTTTGCAGGCGTTGAGAAACCGTAGGGTTTTGAAGGCAGGTGATATGACCCTCAGAGTTGCGAACGGAGCTAGCATGGATGCTAAAGCCGTGGGGGACTATCACCTGGGAATGTCAGATGGACATGTTTTGGTTTTGCGTAATTGCTTTTTTGTACCCAACGCAACTTGTAATATCATTTCTGTATCTTTAGTTTCTAAAGAAGGTTATGAATTTGCGTTTGTAAGTATTGTTGTAAACATTCACCTTAATCAAGTTTTGATTGGGTCAGGTACATTGAGTAATGGTATATACGTGTTAAACCAAAAACAGATTTTTAATGTCCAGAATACACACAAAAGAAAGTCTCCGGAAATAAATCAGACTTTCTTGTGGCATTGTAGACTGGGTCACATCAATGAGAGAAGGTTGACTAAGTTACATACAGAAGGGTATTTGAATGCGTTCGAATATCAGTCGTATGCCACTTGTCAATCATGTCTCAAAGGAAAGATGACAAAGACTCCGTTTACTGGACATGGAGTAAGAGCGACCGAGCTCTTGGGACTCATACACAGTGACGTGTGCGGTCCAATGTCTACACATGCGAGAAGCGGATATTCTTACTTCATTACTTTTACGGATGACTTCTCAAGGTACGGTTATGTCTTCTTAATGAAACATAAGTCCGAAGCCTTTGGAAAATTCCAGGAGTATAAGAATGAAGTAGAGAAACAGACCGGCAAAAGTATTAAGATTCTAAGATCGGATCGAGGTGGAGAATACTTAAATGCCGAGTTCCTGGACTATTTAAAATAGAACGGAATTCTCTCTCAGCTTACTCCTCCATACACCCCGCAACATAACGGTGTATCGGAGAGACGGAACCGCACCCTATTGGATATGGTGCGGTCCATGATGGGTAACGCTGAGTTACCGCGATCATTCTGGGGGTATGCGCTAGAATCAGCTGCGTACCTTTTGAACCGAGTTCCGACTAAGACTGTGCCTTCCACACCATATGAAATGTGGAGTGGGAAGAAACCCTATCTTCAATATCTGAAGATCTGGGGATGTCCGGCTTTTGTCAAAAAGCAGCATGCGGACAAGCTCGAGGCACGCTCAGTACTGTGCAAGTTTGTGGGATACCCAAAGAACACCAGGGGGTATCTTTTCTACTACGCAGAGGAACAAAAAGTCCTTGTTTCTCGTAATGCCCACTTTCTAGAACACCAGTTCTTGGAAAAGGAAATTAGTGGGAGCGCAGTAGAACCGGAAGAAATTCCAGAACCACAGACTATTACTGAAAGGTTAGTGGAACCAGAGGGTTCAACAGAACAGGACATTCCTACGCCGCTCCGCAGAAGTAGTAGGCAGACTCATCCGCCCGAGAGATACTACGGTTTTCTCGTAGACGGGGATAGAGAGGATTGCATCATAGACTATGATGAGCCTACTAGCTTCCAGCAGGCCGTTCAGAGCGTTGACTCAGTGAAATGGCTGGATGCAATGCGGACCGAAATGGAGTCCATGTACACCAACAAGGTATGGACGTTGGACATTGCTCCAGACGGGGTAAAACCCGTAGGATGCAAGTGGATCTTCAAAAGGAAGATTGGTGTAGATGGACAGGTTGAGACCTATAAAGCTAGGCTGGTAGCAAAGGGTTTTCGTCAAAGACCTGGCTTGGACTATGACGAAACCTTCTCTCCAGTAGCCATGCTGAAATCCATTCGGATCCTTCTTGCCATTGCTGCCTTCCACGATTATGAGATTTGGCAAATGGACGTAAAGACAGCTTTTCTAAATGGAAATTTAGAGGAGTGTGTCTATATGGACCAGCCAGAGGGTTTCATTCAGAGTGGGAGCAGCGGAAAGGTGTGCAAGTTGCTTAAGTCCATCTATGGACTAAAGCAGGCATCGCGGAGTTGGAACATCTGCTTTGATGAGACGGTCAAAGAATTTGGCTTTATCAAAAATCCAGATGAACCATGCATCTATAGTAGATTTGTAGCGAGAACTGTAGTATTCCTCGTTTTATACGTGGATGACATTCTCTTAATAGGAAATGACATTCCAATGCTACAATCTGTCAAGGGGTTCTTGTCACACAGGTTCTCCATGAAAGACCTGGGTGATGCCTCGTACATTCTGGGTATCCGGATCTACCGTGACAGATCCAAGAGGATATTAGGACTTTCACAGTCCAGGTACATCGACACCATACTGAAGAGATTCAGTATGGAAGATTCCAAGCGCGGTAACCTACCGGCTTGTCACGGGATCACCCTCTCTAAAGAGATGTCTCCCAAGACTGATTTGGAGAGGGATCGCATGTCTATTATACCCTACGCTTCTGCGGTAGGCTCTATAATGTATGCGATGTTGTGTACCAGACCGGATGTAGCTTATGCACTGAGTGTGGTAAGCCGGTATCAGTCAAACCCTGGGGAGAAACACTGGATAGCGATAAAGAACATTCTCAAGTACCTGAGAAGGACTAAGGAGATGTTCTTGGTGTATGGCGGAAAAGACCTCCAGATCGAGGCCTTTGCTGACTCCAGCTTCCAGAGTGACAAGGATGATTCCAAGTCCATGTCGGGTTTTGTCTTTACCCTCAATGGAGGGGCGGTGTGTTGGAAGAGTTCCAAACAGGAAACCGTTGCAGACTCGATGATGGAAGCGGAATACATCGCTGCATCTGATGCCGCAAAAGAAGCTGTCTGGATGAGGAAGTTCTTGAAAGAACTTCAGGTGGTTCCGTCCATTGTTGATCCAATACCTCTGTATTACGACAACAACGGGGCTATAGCTTTAGCGAAGGAACCCAGGTCCCATCAGAGATCCAGGCACATCTTGAGGCGGTATCACCTGATCAGGGAGATCGTGGATCGCCAGGAGATCGAGGTTCGGAGAGTCGCTTCAGAAGATAACACTGCAGATACATTCACCAAGGCCCTACCCCAGACTCAGTTCGAGCGGCTGATCGAGATGATAGGTCTTCGATACGCCAGTACATGGCCTTAGTGCAAGTGGGAGATTGTTAGTGTATATGCCTTAGAGGCCATTACTGTAACATACTAGTTTGTATATTACTTAATGGAAGCGTGGGATATTCACCTTGTATATACAATCTTGCTCAAAATAGTAGTATGCTACTTGGTTTGTTTCTGCTTCAATGTGTACATGTGTTTATTTTTGTATATCGCCTATACACATTAGTAGAGCCCTTAGGATCTTTGCTTGATTACCAGCGATGTGATGGCCATCACAGTAATAGGGCTGGGTAATCTATAAGCACATCCTTATGCAGGTCCCTGGTCGCAGGACTATCAAGACAGGGCATCGATACTCCGGAGTAGATCAGCGCATGCGCTTCTCATCCCAGTATGGGAGACGGTCTGTCCCACAGCCGTCAGTACGTCGTACTTGAGATAGTATGCGGGTGCTCGTTAGGTTACGGGTACACTGGACAGGACTCGTCGGGAACTGACTAGTTGGTATTATACCTATCGTCAGTTATCAGTTCCCAGGTGACATGAGTACAGCTTAGTCCGCTGACTTGACACTGTCACTTCGCCTCGAGTGTGTTCCCACTATACTTTGATCACTACCCTACCACGGCTCAAACGAGTCGTGCAAACAGGTAGTGGTTGGGTGCAGTCCCGAAGCACTTGGAGGCAGTGACGGTTAGACAGGATTCGTCTCTCCCGGTATTGGGGGTTGACATCGCGCTGTGTCTAGGAGAGCCATTACACGAGTAGTCCCTAGCCAGGGCAAACGAGATATACTGGTAGGTTTCCAGTGTTATCTCAGGGTGTTTTGGGCTTCGCTCCGGCACGACTTGTACCGCTATTGGGGGACTGACGTTTACCGCCCCCTAGGCCCGCCATGCGATGTATCAGACGAACAGACCGGACTGTACGGAGAATGTCACACTCAGGCTCAGTAGGAGTTCAGATGGGTTTCGCCTCGTCGGTCTTCTTGTCGGCATTACCTGGGGACCGTTACGCACAGCTAGTGCCGCTTGCGGTCTGTGGTTAAACCCACTGCCAGCGTAGTGTCGAGTCTTTAGAGTCCCACACAGAAAGCTTTTCGCCTTTAGGCAAAAGAGTAGAGGTCGCATGGTATTGCGACAGGTCGCATGGTTTTGCGACAGGGTTCGGTCACATCCGTGTACTTGTGCACGTACAGTGTCCGGACAGTTTACACTAGCGGGCTTTGGTTTAAGCCGGATCCTAGTGTACCTTATGGGATTGGATTTATCCAGTTTGCATTCGTGTTCCTCGGAACGCGGATGCGGGTGTGTATGCACAGTTGACAGGGAGGCAGAGGCAGCGGATTCTCATTAGGGTTGTTGACAGTTGACCGTTGACTATTTGACTTTTTGCTCAACCCTAATGAGAATATGATATGTGATTAACTATTATATTAATTAAGTATTATGGTGTTTTGGTTGTTGACTTTTGTTGACTTTGTTGACTTGTTGACTTTGTTGACCGGTTGACTAGGCTTGACTAGTTGACCATCATGATAACCATAGCCATCATTTCATGGCAAAGACTTTTTTCTTGCTTGCTCATTTGTGTAAAATGAGTGCATGATATGATATGGTTATGGTTGCTTCAACCATCACATAAGACTTTTTTTGATATGATGAGTTATCATGACTTTGGATTATGAGAGGGTAAGAGACAAAATACTTGCTCATTCTTTCTTGCTCATTCTCTCTCTTGTTCTTGAGCTCTCTTGTTTTTGCTCTCACCCTCAACCTCTTGCTCCCTCTCTTGACTCTATGGTTCATATCTCTCATGAGTTGAGAATCAAGAACCATAGATAAAATCCCATTCTAATTCTTCTCTACTCATTCTAGTTCACTAGGTTAAGCAAACCAAGTGAACTAGTTTCTTCAAAGAACGAAGAAGGAGCTAAAGGTTGGAGCTTTCAGGTGGATCTATCTTCGGCGTACGGAGACGACGAGAAGAAGCCAATCCGGATCACCATCGGAGCTTGAAGACGAAGGAGTTCAAGACAAGCAAGTTATAACCCCCTAACCGAGTAGCTAGAAACTCGTAGTTAGGATGTTAGATAGATGTTTAACCAAGATCCGGGTTTTAGGTCCATGTTACCATCTTTAAGAAAATCGTTTTTTACCAAATTCCGCATTCCCGAAAGTACCGGGAGAGGTAGCATGGACTTACAGGAACGTCTGTTTTGATGTAGTAGTCAAAGAGTTTGACTTCATCAAAATGGTAGATGAACCAAGTATATACAAAAAGGTAGTAGAGAGTATGGCGGTGATCCTCATAGTGTACGTGGATGACATACTCTTGATAGGAAAGGAGTTTCCTATGCTACGCTCGGTCAATCTCCTCTTACCACAAGCATTCTCCATATAAGGATCAAAGTGATACCTCCTAAATCCTAGTTTTTATATCTATGAGATAGATCTAATTGGATGTTAGGATTCTCACTAGTGGTAGTGAGATGGTATCAATCGATCCTGGGGAGAATCACTGGAATGGTTCCAGAGTGGTAAGGTCGACTGAATGTCAGTCACAGGCATTATCTTTACCCTCAGTGGAGGGACGGTATGTTGGAAGAGTTCCAAGATAGATACCGTGACACACTAGACGATAAAGGCAGGATAAATCACTACCAAGGATGCTACCAAAGAGGCAGTCTGGATATATATAATAGTTCATGAGATGAACTTAGTTCCTGCCATTGTGTGACAATGGAGTTGTGGCTTATGCTTAGGAACCCCCATCCCATCATAGATCCAGACATGTTCTTAGGCAGTATCGCCTGATCATGGAGATGTTTGATCTCCAAGGAGATCAAGGTTAGGAGAGTAGACACAGAGGACAACAGCGCGGATCCACTCACAAAGGCCTATTTCCCAGTAGAGACTTTTATAGGATGGATGAGTATGAGATACTTCAACCACAGCTGATTGTTGGGTATGCGATACCACAAAAGATGGCCCTAGTGCAAGTGGGAGATTGTTAGTTATATGTATGCCCTAGAGGCCATCACTGTACATATGATGTATATTGTAGTGGATGCTTGGACATATATAGGGAGGACTTTCTTGCTCGACATGATAGTATGCTATCTGGTTACTCTTTATCTCACATATTGATAAAGCCCTTAGGATATGTACTTGACTGCCAGGACTATGATGTAGATCATACTAGTGGGGCCAGGGTAGTTCATATGTACATCCTTCAATTGTTCCTAGTTGAGGGAATATCGAGAAATGGCATCGATATTCCAGAGTAGACTAGCGTATACGCCTCTTGACCCATATGATGGGCGATGGATGATCCTACATCCATTGGTGTTTGACATCAGAGAGGGTATGCGGGTGCTCAGTGGAGACTGGGTACACTAAACAGGACTCACCGAGGACTCCTATGTGGTAGTATACCTATCGTCAGATAGCAGTCCTCTGGTGACACTGGTACAGGTTAGTCTGTAGACCCGAGATCGTCATAGAGTCTTATGCGACTCCCACTGTGCTTTAATTTCCTCCCTACCACGCTCAAGAGGAGTCGTGCAAATAGGTGGATTTTGGCTACAGTCCCGAGTCGTATGGAGGCAATGAGCGATAGGAGGGGTTTCGTCTCTCCCGGTATTGGGGGTTGATGTTGCGCTATGCTCGATTGGCAATAACTGGAAGTCCCTGGCCAGGGCTGATATGGAGATCTACTGATAAGTGTTATCAGTAGTTTCTCGACCTGTTATGAGCCTCAAATCAGCATGACTTATAAAGTTACTGGGGTCTGAAATATACCACCCCTAGACTTCATATGCGACGTATCAGACGAAGAGACCGGACCGTACGGTAAGTGTTGCTTGCAGGCTCGTTGGGGTTGTGATGAGTTCGCTTGTCGGCCACCTTTTCGTCATATACCTGGGTAGCCGTTACGCACAGCTAGTGCCGCTGACGTGCTTGTGGTTAAACCCACTGCCAGCGTACTTTCGAGTCTTTAGAGTCCCACACAGAGGGTTCCCTCGTTCAGGCGAAAGATGTAGAGGCCGTAAGTTGTTACGGCAGCAGTAAAGTGTTGCGGCAGGGTTTCGATTATGTTCGTGTAATAGTTACAGGAATACTAATCGGAACGATAATACTGGTTGGCTTTGGTTTAAGCCGGATACCGGTATTATATTATTGGATTATTGGTATTCGTATTTTTCGGAATTCGGATACGGGTATACGGTATATGGGATACAGTATACGGAGGAGGGGTATTCTTGTAATTGTTACAAGAATACCTTCTAGAAGATGCCACCTCACAATACATTATTTATTTTATGAAAATGAATAAATGATGTGGAAATTAAGAAAGTCTAAGCATGGTTGTAAGAATGAATTGTATTATATTTTATTGTTTTGGAGTTACTATTGAAGCATGGTGATAATTTTATAATGCATGCATCAATTATTTCATTTGTGCCATATCCTTCATCATGCTTGATTTTCTTCTTATTATGAAAAACACTTTCTCTCTCCTTCTTCTTCCTTGCTTTAACACTCACATGAGATGTGAATCAAAAGCCAAGGATCAAAGATAATCCAATACACTAATCTCTACATCATCCTAGTGATCTCTTCTAGCAAACGTGATCTCTAAGTTTAACTCTTGTAAAGAGTTTGTAGCTTGCATGATAGCTCTCGCGTGGATCATCTAGGTCTTGAGGTGGCCGGAGATTGAGGACATCGGCAACATCCAAAGGAGCTAAGGAGTTCATCAAAAGAGAAGACACGGAGCAAAGGAGTTGCACTAAAGAGAAGACCCGAAGGACCGTATCATCAAGGTATAATTCCTAACATAGTAGATAAGATCTCTAGTTAGGGTTTTCTAGTTATTGTTTAGACAAGATCTTTTGAAAAGTGCGTGTTGTATGCAAAGAAAATTTTCGTTTATCGCTTCCGCCGCCTCACAAGAGTTGTGGGAGCATGCAACATTCACCAACAGTAATTTATTACGGGATCGCTTTTTGAAGTTGCCGATTTGCATTCCATCTTGGCCATTTTTCTTTCTTTCCATCATGGCTGAAATTCTTGCATGTGAGGGGGGGTTCTTTGCATATGTGGATTTAGTAAAGTGAGGGTTTTTTTTTGTGGTGCAGGGGCTCCAGCAGTTTGTGGCATGTTCTAGGATGTGCATGATTCATTTGTGCATTAATGTTTGCATTTATTGTCTTGGGATTGCTTTGGATATTAGTTGATATATATTTATCTTATGGTTACCTTTTCCTCACTTGTGCTCACCCCCCACCACTCATGGCTGGGCCTATCTTTGGCAGCCATCATCTTGGTGTGAGAAAATGAGGAGATTGATTTCATTTTTCATTTGCAACAAAAATCCTTAACTCATTCTCAAGCTCCTTTTCTATCTCCACTCCTATTTGGCAACTTCGATTAACCCTCACCCAATCGTTTGGGTGCCTTAAGACAAAGTGTTCTACACTCACTCTACATCAACCTTGGACATGTCGGCTAGCAAACTTCATGTCCGAGTTGCCTCGGTTCAGAGGCGGGAGCCCGTAAAAAGATTCGTTGATGTGGCGCAGTTTTCGGCGAGGAGGAGATAATAGATCGAGCGAGATCGTAGAGCGAGATTCGTCGGCACAGCCGCAACATGCTAGGGACAGAGCTTAAAGACCGAAGGACACGGATCGATCGGTATAATCTCTAAACCCCATTTTACAGTATACTAGTTTACGGTTAATGGAACGATCCGGGTTTTTTAAGTTTGCATTAGCGCAAGTTCATAAAAAGTTTTTTGTTCCGCATTTGGCCTCGGAAAGACTGCCGGGACGCTACCGTAGACTTACATACATGTTAAGATAAAGAGTAACCAGATAGCATATTATCATGTCGAGCAAGAAATTCCTCTATATATATGTTCAAGCATCCACTATAATATACATCAATGTACAATAATGGCCTATAGGGCATGTTAGTGTATATGCCCTAGGGGCCATTATTGTATCATACTAGCTTGTATATTACTTAATGGAAGCTTGGGATATTCACAGTTATATAACAGTCTTGCTAAACATGGTAGTATGCTACTTGGTTTTATCTAGCTTAATATGTGTGTACATATTGATAGGGCCTTTAGGATCTTTCTTGACTACCAGCGTTGTGATGGCAGTCACACTAGTGGGGGCTGGGTAGTCTACAAGCACATCCTTTTTCAGGTCCCTAGTCATAGGATTATCGAGACAGGGCATCGATACTCCGGAGTAGACTAGTGTGTACGCTTCTCATCCCAGTTGGGGAGACGGTCTGTCCCACAGCGATCAATACGTCGTACTGGAGATAGTATACAGGTGCTCGTTGGGTTACGGGTACACCGGACAGGACTCACAGGGAACTGTTGGTTGGTATTATACCCGTCGTCAGATAACAGTTCCCAGGTGACATGAGTACAGCATTGTCCGCAGACTTGACACTGCTACTTCGCCTCGAGTGTGTCCCACTGTTCTTAGATTGCTACCCTACCATGGCTCAAAGGAGTCGTGCAAACAGGTAGCAGTTGGGTGCAGTCCCGAGCACTTGGAGGCAGTGGTGGTTAGACAGGATTCGTCTCTCCCGGTATTGGGAGTTGATATCGCGCTGTGTCAGAGAGCCATTACGCAATGTCCCTGGCCAGGGCAAGCGAGATTTACTGGTAGGTTCCAGTAGTTTCTCAAGGTGTAATGGGCTTCGCTGCGACACGACTTATACCGCTTTTAGGGGAATGACGCTTGCCGCCCCCTAGGCCCGATATGCGATAGTCCTAGACGAACAGACCGGACTGTACGAAGATTGTCACATCAGGCTCAGTAGGAGTTCGGATGGGTTTCCTCATCGGCCTTCTTATCGACATCTACCTGGGGACCGATACTGTCACGCCCCGAAAGTACGGAACATGACCTGCACTTAAACTACGAAACGTCTTGAGGCGACGTAATCCAAGTAAACCGAAAACCCAGAAATCCAAACCAAGAAAAGTAGTAGAGTGAAGGAAAACCAATTTAAATCAAGTAGTTTTAATAGCATAAGCCGAATTATGCGTTTTTTTTAAAAACATCAATTATTTCCTGAAAATTTCGGCAGAGTCTCCTTTGTAAATACTGGCCCCCAAACGGGATACAACATGAATAGTATACGAAATCAATAAAAGTCATCCCCAAGCGGGAGCTAGCTCTTCGTCAATCGACGGTCACAACCACACAAGCAATATAATATACAACGCCAAGGGCGAGGATCAAAACTCAAAAGGAAACTCAAAACAACAAGAAATGCACAGAAATATAACGCGCGGCTCTAAGGTCGAAAGAATAACATCACTGGTCTCTATCTCAAAAATAAATACATGTTTGGTTGATGGAACTTCTAGATACAACAGAGTAATAATATACAAGGTATATAATGGGGGGTACGATACAAATAAACCCACCTACTAGCAAATCACCCGGAAAAGGAAGTAGTGCCAGCAAAACCGTAATGAAACTTGTACGGCAAAACCTGCAAGAAACTATGGCACAACGGGGGTGGGTTGCCAACTCGTGAGTAGAAAACATCTACGAACAGAAATCGCATGAACAACGTAATCCTAGGTCATATGATCATAATATATCCTCAAATATATAACCAGCAGCCTATAACAATGGCTAGGGTAGATATCTATCCCAAGTGTAATCCCATGTGCCCGTGTCAGTGCATCGACTAGCAATATATCATATGGATGATGTATGAATGCATGAAACAGAATGCATGTACTGAAGAAAACTGCTTTCATAAATTAGTGAGATTTCTGTATCTTTTTAAAAACGAGGTATCATAAATGAAATCAGCATAAACCGTGCCTAGCATCGACACAAAACATGTATCGAAATCTCTCGATATCTCTGTGTCATGATCTCTGTACCTCAATATCCCAAAATCTCTGTATGTCAATCTCACTATCTAGGGCGCCGTCAGTCCAGACCGTCCCCTACCATCAATCTCAAGACCATGACGGTATCCTCCGGATATCCGACGCGTCGGGTAAAATCACTGGTTGGTAGTGCTCCCCTGCCAGGCTCAACGCCATCATCTGCGATCGTCTTGCCCCGGGGTACCGCACCGGGTCCACCATGTACCCGAAACGGTTCCTCCACTTCTCGAACTCGGGTCTCGAAATCCATCAGCAAACTCAAGGTGGACGACTCATACATCATGGAAAAACCGTACTTTTGTTTTTAAAAAAGAAAAAAAAAGAATTTTATAAGTGTTTTTTGCGGTTTTCCCCCCAAATCCTGGAAATCTCATGAGAATCCGAATCCAAATCCTCAATAACATGTAAACAGTGAATATAGACATAAAAATCCTTGAATGCGGCATATCAATGAATAATAACATGCATGAAGTAGCAAGTAATATCTACAATGTCTAAACTATTAGCTAACAACCTATGTCAAATGAAATAGTATTTTCTAAAGTGTTCGTGACATGGCAATTACCGATGAAGATGTGTGTGAGCCGGCAAGTAAGTGTACGTGGTACATACGCGTCATCGGTAATAGTGCTGGTGTCCTAACAACATGATATTAACAATAGAATATGATTCAAAAATAAGTATGCGATGAGGAGCAACAGCAATAATGAGCGGGAGCTAAATACTAGACACAATAACAACTAATATGGGCTAACAACTACACAAAACTATAGGGCTAAACTGTCAAGCTAAACTAAAGGAAAGGAGGCCGCCTAACGTCTGAGTCGATACATATGTATATATATATTAGTCGGTGATCCGCCTCGATAATATCACATCCGATACCATATCTATAATCAGACATTCCCAAGTTAAGAGTGCGGATCAAACATCAATATATAGCTCGTACGTGAATCCGTCGTATGGCATCCCCAAATCTGGGTACAAGTCAGTATCACATTCATCAAATTAATTATTTGGTATCCTCTTTATCAAAGATCATAATCTGGGGTACTGATTTACGTCTAGTACAATACTAATATCATCAATCTAATCATGATCTGACTGCTGATCTACAGCCTCATACAACCGATATCATCATCATATATCGTCATAAAGATGTATACATCGCCTAATGCGACCTATTAAGAATATCTTAACATATCTTATCTCATCTCACGATCACATGTCAACCATTCAATGTACAACACTATTCACATGTATCTGCGTCCTAAGACCCGCTATAATATCAGGACGTACCTCAAGTACGAATCATGCCATATTACCGTTCTCGCGGTCTCAAATCAATCTCATCGACTTACCTCAAATCCCAAACACTATCCTCAAATCCAGTATGTGAACACATAGTCCCATACCCATGTGAACACATAAATACATATTCCCGTATAAGCACAAATGAAGAAGAATGTATGCAAGTGTGGGTGTATGTGTGTATGTGTGGTGCAACCCATACTCTAGGGTTTCGCAACACTAAACCTATCTAATCACACCTAAAATCTATCTTTATCATCAATAAACTCAATAATATAACCAATATATATGTGTGTATACGTATTCATATACATCACCACGACCTGCGGGGGTGCTATACGCCATCCACCCGACTTCTCCCTGTAGATATAAATCTACTCACCTGGTCCTCGCTCGCCGGTGCCGACGTCGCCACGCGCTTGCTTGTTGTCTCGAAGTCCATATGGGGTACCTACATATCATAACGCACCGTATCGCATTAAAACCAAATTCGAAATCGAAACGGCATACGAAAATCAAACCGGCACGTATATCACGCATAGGTCAAAACCTATCGCCTACGCATGCAAGAATAGCTAAACCAACCCTCGATGTCGATGTACAATCGTCAAACCATCGAGAAAAACCCAAACACACTCATTTGCGCATTGACGAACACTAATCATAATATAAAATAGGTTAAAATTCACTAAACCCCAAATTCACTTTAAAAGCCATTTTTCCGAAAATCTAGCAAGCAAAAATTACCCGTTTTAGTACAAAACTCGACGTTTAAGAAAATCTAGCGGCTATAATACTTATTAAACATCTCAAATAAGTCATACAACCCATTTCAACAATTTAATATCATCAATTCTTATAAAAATAAAAATTCTAGTTTTGCAATTTATCAAATTTTAACAATTTCAACTAAAAATGCACAAAACAATAACTACGCTTGATTTTGCTTGGTCCAAGGCATTAAACCACTCATTATAATATTAATGATGACATGAAACCATAATTATATTTTAATCTAAAGCATTAACAATTTTCCAAAAACCCTAGTTAGCAAAATAACTTAATTAGGACATTTTATAAGTAATGGTTTGTAATTAACAACTAGATTAGCTTTCTACAAAACTTAAGATGTTAATCCACATCACTAAACCATGCACAATTTATCACAACACAAATCCACAACAAAAACCTAATCTAATACTTCTCTTGAAAACCCACATCTTTCAATTAAACCACAATTAAAATTATAATTAAGCTAGACTAAAGTATTTAGCAACAATTTAAACAAAAGGCCAAGATTTATACCTCATGAACCATGGATCAAACTTAAGATCTAGACCTCCAATTTGAAATCCTTGCACCAAGATCCATGCAATTTTGGCTAATGAGAAATGGGTAGGAGTCGGATTTGGATTTTAGCTTGATTTTAGATGGAATTTTGGACATTTTTTAAGCCAAAATGAAGTGGGATTCAAGGGGGGAAATTCTGGACAGCAAGGGGGGATTCAGATGTAGGTAGGGAGAGAGGAGAGAGGGAGGGAGGTGGGGAAAAATGATATCAAGTCAACCCTAGTCAAAGTCCACTCTCATTTCTACCATTTCCTTTTCTTTTCTTTTCTTTTAACAATTAAAGTGGGGAAAGTGAGGGGGGTACAACTTGGGGCTGCTGAAATTCAGCCAAGGAGGGGAGGAAAAATGCGGAGTGTGAGTGTGGGTGTGGAAAGAAAAAGATACATATTATATCCCCAAAACCATTTACACTAATTTCACCAAATAAGCATCTTTTCTTCAATATTTTCTAAAATCGATTAACAACATCATTTCATTTCAAAAACAACATGTTAAAATTTTGTTTAATTTGATATGATGCAAAGAATTTGTTTCAACTCATTCCAATTTGTAATTTTCCCTAATTAAATGTATTAGTGACGGCTTAAAATAATATTAAAATTATTAATTTCGGAAAAATTTTCAGAAAATTTGAAATTTCACCAGTGGATCAATAAACACCAAATACTAGCAATTACATAGCTAGAATATGTATATTTAATTTTAAAATAAAGATATTTGTATTTTGAGCTTTTACAGAAAACCCCCTTATTTTACCGATTTTCCGAAATTTCACCGAAACGATTTTCAAAACGTTACAATCTTCCCCCCTTAGAGAAATTTGGTCCCCGAATTTAAATTAAAACTCCCCTCAAATACTAAAACATCTAAGCAAAACTATCAAGTCGTCGGGGCTCCGAAATCGTTAATACATAAAACAAATCGTAGCGCAGCGCATGCGCATGAAAAATGAGCATATAACTCAAAATCAAAACTCCGTCAAACATCCCGCAATCATCGGAGTCATGGTAAAGACACAAATGTCAAATCCAATACCCAAAACCAATATGATATTACTCGAAACTATACACGTAAATATCAAATCTATATATGTAAATATCTGAAGGAAATGCATGCCAAATCTCTTAAAATCGCTGTACAAAGCGCAAAACACTGCACAGTGGCGGACGTCTATTATAAGAAAATAACCATATACATATATACCTTTTCTTTAAAATGTATGTCCCGCCGTTTTGGGAAACAATTTAGAAGGATTTCCTTGTTTTAAACGTTTCGTGTCATATCAGACACGTAGGTAAATACTGAGACTATAGCTCGCTTTTTGGAATTCCCTTCGATAGGTATCAATGCATGCAAAATACATTCAGGTACTGTCCTCTGACTAGTCCTGCTCAGTACGAAAACACATAGCAATTATCATAAAAACGTACTGCTCTATAAGAAATCAATCCCAAAATACGCATATGAATACTACGTGCGTCTGGTGCGCACGGAAATCCAATCCATATACGTGCCATACAAATTCACAGAAACAAGATCTAAGTGTATCGGGTGTGCACGAAGCATCTGTCATAGGCAACGTGTGTGCCTGACAGCAAAATCAGGTGCATCTGACATGCACCAAAAATCTCGATTTAGTGCATCTAGTATGCACCAAATCGCATCTCAAAGCATGCGCTCAACATGCGCGAAAATCCAAACCAGGTGCATCTATCATGCACGAAATCATGAAATCCAATATCAAGCGCCGAACATGCGCAAAATCAAATCAGGTGCACAAGGTGCACAAAACAAACATCGAGTATCACAATCGAAATCGAAGTCCAGTGCATCTAAGTGCACAAAATGCGTATCACTGCACTGCAAGCATATGGGAACTATACCGAGTGCAAAAACCAAATCGTATGCGTATATACGCACAAATCAACTCAACTGTATGAAATCCATATAATCACAAACATGAGAAACCAAGGCACGAAAACTATCTCAAGTGCAACAACTGTGCAAAAATCGTAAATACTCAGCATGTGCAACCATGGCGCATGAAAACAAATATCATGGAACTCCATCATCAAAATCAATCATGCAAATAGACCGCCCAAAATACAGAAATCAAATATGGCGGAATAGTCCCGCTTAAGCACATCCTCCAAGAATCTCTGGCCAACTGTCGTGGTCACTCATAGCATGTCTCGTCGACGATCCTGAACTCTGGCCTGCCGGTGTGCGTAACATGACCACTCCTGGGTCCCAGTCTTCTCGTAATTTATTCTAGAAAGGTCCTGTCGAGGTCTCTCCCAAATCACGTCTCTGCCGAACTGTCCGGAAGTCATCGTCCTTTACTAAATCTGTTTCTTGTTCCGGAACGGCTGTATACTCATCGCGACTCCTTCCGGAAGGTATATCCCAGTACAATGTCTCGGCATGCGTATCGCATCTCTGATGTCGGCGGAGTGGAACGTCGTCTCATCAAGATCTCGTACGAACCTCTTACTCCACTTTCTCTAATGTCGACTGCTTCGGACTCGTCTCGACGTGGCTGCATGGACTGAGCTCCAACGACTATCCTCGTATCTGGAGTCTCCCAAGAATGCATCTCACCACCTGGCATCCGAATGAAGTCGAACCATTTGATCGATTCGTCAAAACCTCATAATCCCCCAAGAGCTTAACATCTTGGGTACAGTATAATAGTATCGAGTACGTACCACAACATCGATGGTCCAGCCGTAGAAGGGAAAACCCAAGCCTCACTAATGACGCCGCGGAACTGCCGCAAACCCTAAGGTTCAAAGGCTTTCACACGGTCATTAAGTCGAGTTAGGGTTTCATTCATCTAGAAGGTCCATAGAATTGACTGCATGTCTTTCCGAATACTTTAAACTTGGAATAATAGGTTGCTGACATTCGATCGTCTCTGTCGACTCTCAACGTCTCCGCGTGAAGTCGTCTCTAGCTAGAATCAATCTATCTGATGACCTCGCATCGGGGTAGCGAACGGACCACATGTCCTAGTCATTCATACTTGGTGACTAGCGACCTTCTATCATCTCTCAGTACAACTCGTACTGCAATAGCTCCAACATCTGGGGCGATATCTCTTCGTTCACAGCAATGACTGGCTCACTCGTCTGCACGCTGAACAGTGCCTCAATCATAAGGAGTAAGCAATACGCCAACGGTCATCAAAATCTGGCTGGCCTCTGTCATTGGTTCGATCCTTTGGTACTGATCGGCACATCCGAGAAATCTCGTAAAAGCGATCTGTCAAACGCTCATGGCGTGAAAACACAATCAGACGACGCCTCTCAATGCAATCGTATATCCCTGGAATCACGCCCTGGTCAATCCCCGTTCGTAACGAGCTCGTGCTGACCGCAACTCTAGCCATAGCTCTCCCTGCCCGTAATCGTGGCAGCAAAACCATAACTAGTACCGATGAGGCTAGATCAGGAATGAATATAATACTGAACAAAGAAATGTGCATCCTAAGGCTTCTTAAGTGGAGTAGCGTATCGTAAGTATGCCGCGGAACATACCCACGGTACGTCACTCTACTTTAGTCACCTATTCCATCAACCAAGGGTCATCCTACGCTCCGAAGGTAAAAGCTAACGCTTTGATACCAACTTTGTCATGCCCCGAAAGTACGGAACATGACCGGCACTTAAACTATGAAACGTCTCGAGGCGACGTAATCTAAGTAAACCGAAAACCCAGAAATCCAAACCAAGAAAAGTAGTAGAGTGAAGGAAAACCAATTTAAATCAAGTAGTTTTAATAGCATAAGCCGAATTATGCGTTTTTTTTAAAAACATCAATTATTTCCTGAAAATTTCGGCAGAGTCTCCTTTGTAAATACTGGGCCCCAAACAGGATACAACATGAATAGTATATGAAATCAATAAAAGGCATCCCCAAGCGGGAGCTAGCTCTTCGTCAATCGACGGTCACAACCACACAAGCAATATAATATACAACGCCAAGGGCGAGGATCAAAACTCAAAAGGAAACTCAAAACAACAAGAAATCCACAGAAATATAACGCGCGACTCTAAGTTCGAAAGAATAACATCACTGGTCTATATCTCAAAAATAAATACATGTTTGGTTGATGGAACTTCTAGATACAACAGAGTAATAATATACAAGGTATATAATGGGGGTACGATACAAATAAACCCACCTACTAGCAAATCACCCGGAAAAAGAAGTAGTGCCAGCAAAACCGTAAAGAAACCTGTACGGCAAAACCTGCAAGAAACTGTGGCACAACGGGGGTGAGTTGCCAACTCGTGAGTAGAAAACATCTACGAACAGAAATCGCATGAACAACGCAATCCTAGGTCATATGATCATAATATATCCTCAAATATATAACCAGCAGCCTATAACAATGGCTAGGGTAAATATCTATCCCAAGTGTAATCCCATGTGCCCGTGTCAGTGCATCGGCTAGCAATATATCATATGGATGATGTATGAATGCATGAAACAGAATGCATGTACTGAAGAAAACTGCTTTCATAAATTAGTGAGATTTCTGTATCTTTTTTAAAAACGAGGTATCATAAATGAAATCAGCATAAACCGTGCCTAGCAGCGACACAAAACAAGTGTCCAAATCTCTCGATATCTCTGTGTCACAATCTCAGTACCTCAATATCTCAAAATCTCTGTATGTCAATCTCACTATCTAGGACGCCATCGGTCCAGACCGGCCCCTACCATCAATCTCAAGACCACGACGGTATCCTCCGGATATCCGACACGTCGGGTAAAATCACCGGTCGGTAGTGCTCCCCTGCCAGGCTCAACGCCATCATCTGCGATCGTCTTGCCCCGGGGTACCGCACCGGGTCCACCATGTACCCGAAACGGTTCCTCCACTCCTCGAACTCGGGTCTCGAAATCCATCAGCAAACTCATGGTGGACGACTCATACATCATGGGAAAACCGCACTTTTCTTTTTAAAAAAGAAAAAAAAAGAATTTTATAAGTGTTTTTGCGGTTTTCCCCCTAAATCTAGGAAATCTCATGAAAATCCGAATCCAAATCCTCAATAGCATGTAAACAGTGAATATAGACATAAAAATCCATGAATGCGGCATATTAATGAATAATAACATGCATGAAGTAGCAAGTAATATCTACAATGTCTAAACTATTAGCTAACAACCTATGTCAAATGAAATAGTATTTTCTAAAGTGTTCGTGACATGGCAATTACCGATGAAGATGTGTGTGAGCCGGCAAGTAAGTGTACGTGGTACATACGCGTCATCGGTAATGGTGTTGGTGTCCTAACAGCATGATATTAACAATAAAATATGATTCAAAAATAAGTATGCGATGCGGAGCAACAGCAATAATGAGCGGGAGCTAAATACTAGACACAATAACAACTAATATGGGCTAACAACTACACTAAACTATAGGGCTAAACTGTCAAGCTAAACTAAAGGTAAGGAAGCCGCCTAACGTCTGAGTCGATACATATGTATATATATATATATATATTAGTCGGTGATCCCGCCTCGATAATATCACATCCGATACCATATCTATTATCAGACATTCCCAAGTCAAGAGTGCAGATCAAACATCAATATATAGCTCGTACGTGAATCCGTCGTACGGCATCCCCAAATCTGGGTACAGGTCAGTATCACATTCATCAAATTAATCATTTGGTATCCTCTTTATCAAAGATCATAATCTGGGGTACTGATCTACGGCTAGTACAATACTAATATCATCAATCTAATCATGATCTGACTGCTGATCTACAGCCTCATACAACCGATATCATCATCATATATCGTCATAAAGAGGTATATATCGCCTAATGCGGCCTATTAAGAATATCTTAACATATCTTATCTCATCTCACGATCACATGTCAACCATTCAATGTATAACACTATTCACATGTATCGTCGTCCCAAGATCCGCTATAATATTAGGACGTACCTCAAGTACGAATCCTGCCATATTACCGTTCTCGCGGTCTCAAATCAATCTCATCGACTTACCTCAAATCCCAAACATTATCCTCAAATCTAGTATGTGAACACATAGTCCCATACCCATGTGAACACATAAATACATATTCCCGTATAAGCACAAATGAAGAAGAATGTATGCAAGTGTGGGTGTATGTGTGTATGTGTGGTGCAACCCCTACTCTAGGGTTTCGCAACACTAAACCTATCCAATCACACCTAAAATTTATCTTTATCATCAATAAACTCAACAATATAACCAATATATATGTGTGTATACGTATTCTTATACATCACCATGAACTGCGGGGGTGCTATACGCCATCCACCCGACTTCTCCCCGTAGATATAAATCTACTCACCTAATCCTCGCTCGCCGGTGCCGACGTCGCCACGCGCTTGCTTGTCGTCTCGAAGTCCACATGGGGTACCTACATATCATAACACACCGTATCGCATTAAAAGCAAATTCGAAATCGAAACGGCATACAAAAATCAAACCGGCACGCGTATCATGCATAGGTCAAAAACTACGCCTACGCATGCAAGAATAGCTAAACCAACCCTCGATGTCGATGTACAAACGTCAAACCATCGAGAAAAACCCAAACACACTCATTTTCGCATTAACGAACACTAATCATAATATAAAATAGGTTAAAATTCATAAAAACCCCAAATTCACTTTAAAAGCCATTTTTCCGAAAATCTAGCAAGCAAAAATTACCCGTTTTAATACAAAACTCGACGTTTAAGCAAATCTATCGGCTATAATACTTATTAAACATCTCAAATAAGTCATACAACCCATTTCAAGAATTTAATATCATCAATTCTTATAAAAATAAAAATTCTAGTTTTGCAATTTATCTAATTTTAACAATTTCAACTAAAAATGCACAAAACAATAACTACGCTTGATTTTGCATGGTCCAAGGCATTAAACCACTCATTATAATATTAATGATGACATGAAACCATAATTATATTTTAATCTAAAACATTAACAATTTCCCAAAAACCCTAGTTAGCAAAATAACTTAATTAGGACATTTTATAAGTAATGGTTTGTAATTAATAACTAGATTAGCTTTCTACAAAACTTAAGATGTTAATCCACATCACTAAACCATGCACAATTTATCACAACACAAATCCACAACAAAACCCTAATCTAATCCTTCTCTTGAAAACCCACATCTTTCAATTAAACCACAATTAAACTTATAATTAAGCAAGACTAAAGTATTTAGCAACAATTTAAACAAAAGGCCAAGATTTATACCTCATGAACCATGGATCAAACTTAAGATCTAGACCTCCAATTTAAAATCCTTGCACCAAGATCCATGCAATTTTGGCTAATGAGAAATGGGTAGGAGTCGGATTTGGATTTTAGTTTGATTTTAGATGGAATTTTGGACATTTTTGAGGCCAAAATCAAGTGGGATTCAAGGGGGGAAATTCTGGACAGCAAGGGGGGATTCGGCTGCAGGTAGGGAGAGAGGACAGAGAGGGGGAGGTGGGGAAAAATGATATCAAGTCAACCCTAGTCAAAGTCCACTCTCATTTCTACCATTTCCTTTTCTTTTCTTTTCTTTTAACAATTCAGGTGGGGAAAGTGAGGGGGGAACAACTTGGGGCTGCTGAAATTCAGCCAAGGAGGGGAGGAAAAATTTGGAGTGTGAGTGTGGGTGTGGAAAGAAAAAGATACATATTATACCCCCAAAACCATTTACACTAATTTCACCAAATAAGCCTTTTTTCTTCAATATTTTCTAAAACCGATTAACAACTTCATTTCATTTCAAAAACAACGTGTTAAAATTTTGTTTAATTTGATATGATGCACAAAATTTATTTCAACTCATTCCAATTTGTGATTTTCCCTAATTAAATGTATTAGTGACGGCTTAAAATAATATTAAAATAATTAATTTCGGAAAATTTTTCAGAAAATTTGAAATTTCACCAGTGGCTCAATAAACACCAAATACTAGCAATTACATAGCTAGAATATGTATATTTAATTTTAAAATAAAGATATTTGTATTTTGACTTTTTACAGAAAACCCCCTTATTTTACCGATTTTCCGAAATTTCAACGAAACGATTTTCAAAACGTTACAGTTACGTACAGCTAGTGCCGCTTGCGGTCTGTGGTTAAACCCACTGCTAGCGTAGTAGTCGAGTTTTTAGAGTCCCACACAGAGAGTTTCCCTGCTCCAGGCGAAACGATATAGAGGTCGTATGGTTTTACGACAAGGGTTCGGACGCATACGTGTTTAAACGCACGTACGATGTTCGGACAGTTTTTACTAGCCGGCTTTGGTTTAAGCCAGATTCTAGTATCGGGTTACTGGATTTATACAGTCTAAAGTTTTTCCGTGTTTTCACGGATAGGAGGGGCATTCTCGTAATTTGGCGGGAAGCTTCTAGAAGTATGGTGACTTGAGGGTTTAGGTGGCATTTACATTAAATGCATTTGTGACTCATTAGATGAATCCTTCAAGTGAGTTAATGAAGCATTTATTGCTTAATGACTCACTTGATGATTCATTGCATATATTAAATGAAGCATGATGATAAATCATTTAGATTTATTTATTTTGATTTTCTTCATGCTTCATGATATATTAGAAGTGAGAAACATTTTCATCATAATCTTGCTCATCTTCTCTCTCCTCAAGCTCTCTCTCTTCAAACCCTAATCCTACCCTCTCATGTGTTGAGATCAAGGATTAGCTAGACTATTTAATCCATAACCATACTCTATATCATCTAGGTGACTTTGATTAGCAACTAAAGAAACCTAGTTACCTCCAGATTAGAGGCAAAGCTTTGAGTAAAAGCTCTCGTGGTGGATCGTCTATTATATAGAGGAGGCCGACGAGGAGTTGGATAACGAGAAGACGAAGGACTAGGTTCACTAGGTATAATCTCTTCTCATAGTAGTTAAGAACTCCTATGTTTGTGTTAGTAATAGTTTAGCAAAGATCCTTTCGGTTAGTCGATGTTGCTTCAAACAAAATGATTGTTTTTCATATTTCCGCCTCCCCGCAAGTCGTGGGGTGTACAACGTCGACTTACAGTGGTATCAGAGCCTTGCTAAACAATAATTAACTTATTAGCCAAGTTGTTACAATTTCGAACGCAAAACGAATCGGAAAAAAATATCGTATTCACCAAGTTTCTGTCGAATTTAAATCGAGGTCTAAAAATTTTTCAGGGGCCTCTAAAAATACAAGCAGGGAAATATAGGAATTCTGGAAAAAATTGGGTGCATGAATCGGCCAAACAACCGCGGAACCGCGGCCGTTCCCACCAATCCGCCGCTGATCCGTGGCCGAGTTGAAGTCGATTTAGCCCAATTTTCCCTAGTAAATCTTCTGTGAATATTTTGTCTTTTCTGGAATGTTTATTTTCTGCTCAAGTCTCAGGTGGACAGAGAAGTTTTGGAGTAGAATC
Source organism: Agapanthus africanus (assembly GCA_030015575.1). Classification (NCBI taxonomy): domain Eukaryota; kingdom Viridiplantae; phylum Streptophyta; class Magnoliopsida; order Asparagales; family Amaryllidaceae; genus Agapanthus; species Agapanthus africanus. Next base: position 492,155,112 of record CM057339.1, read on the forward strand.
TACAGTGTTTGCTCGATCGAAATTATACGATGTTTGCTAATTAGATTATATCTGTGAACTGTATAATGTGTTCGTAAACCTCCCCTAACTGCTAGTATGTCGGTTGGCAGGGGGTTGCACATTTCTGTAATGATTTTACTGTTTGTGATTATGAACTTGATTGGATTGTTGTGATGATTAGCCGGGGTTTGAGATGGGTTGTTATATTCATTCATTCGATGTAATTGTAATATGTTGTAATATTATTTTGCGGGGCACATCCAGGTTGCGGTTGTAGCCATCGTTGTATTATTTCATTTTACTGTTTTTTCTCCTAGGATAGACCCAAGGTGGGATGCACAAACTACCGGGTACTTTGAAGTGTTTAGTGGCCTACTCACGTTGTTGAAGGAGACCGCTTCTCTTCGGGTACTTGGCGGGTAGTTTTCCGTACTCGTAGGAGTCTAGGGTGGGGTAATGGCTATTCATCACAACTGTGTAATCCGTCTTTCGTTGCAGGCTCAAAAGAAACGCGGATTGCTTGCATATCCAATAATGTTCATCTGTGATCTGGAATGCCTATTATTGCGTCTGACGAATGTACAATATCTATATATGATAGCTATTTAGACGTCACTTATGTTTTACACCCGCGCCAGTCCGGCCCCCGCTCTATCGTTAGTTAAGTAACCTAACGGGTGATGACGGGACCCAGTGGCGAATGCGGATGGCATAAGAGGACGTTGTATTTTCGTTGTTTTCTGCAATGATAGGTTAATTGATAGGACGCATTATTATTAATGCAAAGAAAATAAACCAAAGTTGAATCGTTGGAACAGTTTAAAAGAAACCACTCGGTTATTTTTAAAACAGAAGATATTTTAATTGCGGAGCTTTAACCACTCCGTTTAAAAGCTATCAGGTTCCTTCGGTCATATCAAGTTCACTACGTTCACGGTTTCGCCAAAACCATTCGTAGCCCTCCGTCATTTCATTTGGGTATTCAGTAGTATTCAAGCTATGCATTTTGGCCAAAGTCAAGGCATAGTGTTTGGTAGCTGCTGGGTATTCATTTGTTGCATAGATAGATGAGTTAGTTTGGGACAGTCGTAATATCATTTGACCAAAGTCAGGGGTATGTACGGATGGGTTCAAACTAACAAGATAATGATGGGTAGAACTTGACATGTGACTTATGACATTTTGACCAAAGCCAAGGTCATAAGAGCATGGGGCAAAAATTTATATCGGGAATTTCTAAAGAAACTGAAATTTGCAAAGAGATGCATACCATTTGGAGTTTGATGAATGTTGGTAGGATTCCTTCAGCATTATCACACAATGATATTTGGATCCCGATCCTACTGTGAGTATATGCTACTCATCAGGAGATTCGTCACTTAACGATCAATGCTATAAACCAAGTAGGTGTCGAGAAAGGTGTCAGCGGGGCTACGCCCCCAGAGAAAAGAGGTTATTTAATTAAGGAACTTCACGAAAGCGTTGGAAAACCTCTCTCGAAGTATCGACACCGGCCTAGCTGAACGGTTAAGCAAGTATTGTACGATGAGAATAGTCCTGGCTAGTTCTTTCTTTTTGGTTTGAAGAGGGATTCGAGAAACAGTGGGAGCCATCCAGTTTAGATAAACTAAAAACCACTCTAAACTTGTAAGAGCATCATGCTAAAGTGTTCTCTCTCTCTCTCTCCTAATTGCAGCGACCCAAAACATGACAAGACTTAAGTTACTATTAGAGAAAAATATATTGACAGGGCCAAACTATAAAGATTGGCTGCGGAATGTCAAAATGGCTTTGACCTATGACAGATTAGGGTATGTCATCACCGCTAAGGTACCTGCAGTCCCAGGTCCCAAATCTAGTAATGCGGATAAGGAAATCCGCAAAACCTGAGAGTTAGATTGCACGAAAGCCAAGTGCATCGTGCTTGCCTCGATGAATAATGAACATCAGAGGAGGCACGAGGATATGGATCTAGATGCCATATTTCTCTATACAAAGGAACTTTATGGAGAGCAATCTCGTATAGCAAGATACGAGACCTCAAAGAACTTGTTTCAAGCGAGGTTGGCTGTCGGATCATCGGTAGGAGAACATGTCCTAAAGATGATTGGCTATATAGAAGAGCTCGCAGACCTTGGGACGACTTTGGATAATGAGCTCGATACAGACCTGATTCTCCAGTCCCTCCCTTCCACCTACGCCCAGTTTATTCTGAATTTCAACATTCAAAGAAAAGAAGTTGAACTTTCAGAACTCCTTAACAAGTTGAGGAGTGCAGAGGGCACCTTGCAGAAGGCAAGGGAAACACACACTATGTTTGTTCGCGGTGCTTCTTCTTCCGGGTCCAAGGCTAAGGCCAAAGGAAGGAAGAATAAGGCCGCCACCAAACCTAGAGGAGGTGTTAGTAAGGTGGGAGCGAAGGGAAAGAAAAAGATTGCGGTGCCAGTAGTGGCCAAGGATGAGTGCTTCCATTGTCATAGGAAAGGGCACTGGAGGAAAAATTGCAAGGCGTGGAACGCCAAGAACTAGGAACCGAAGCAAGCTGTGGATTCGACTTCAGGTGTGTTTGTAATTGAGAATTGTCTTTCAATCAACTCTACTTCCTGGGTATTGGATACCAGATCAGGATCTCATATATCCAATTCATTGCAGGCACTGAGAAACCGTAGAGTGCTGAAGGTTGGTGATATGACCCTGATGGTTGCTAACGGAGCTAGCGTGGAGCTGTGTCCGTAGGGGATTATCACCTGGGATTGACGAGTGGACATATTTTGTATTTACATAACTGTTTTTGAGTACCTAGTTTAACGTGTAATATCATATCAGTTTCCTTGTTATCAAATAAAGGTTATGATTTCACGTTTGTAAGCGATGTTGATAACATCCACCTTAATCATGGTTTGATTGGGTCCGGTACACTGGATAACGGTATATATGTCTTAAACCAATTCCATATTTTCAATGTCCAGAACACACTAAAAAGAAAGTCTCAAGATTTAAATAAGGCTTTCTTATGGCATTGTAGACTAGGTCACATCAATGAGACAAGGTTAACTAAGTTACATAGAGAAGGATATTTGGATTCGTTCGATTATCAAACTTATGCCACTTGTCAATCATGTCTCAAAGAAAAGATGATAAAGACTCCATTCACTGGACATGGAGTAAGAGCGAGCGAGCTCTTAGGACTCATACACAGCGATGTATGTGGTCTAATGTCTACACATGCAAGAGGTGGTTTTTCCTATTTCATTACTTTTACGGATGATTACTCTAGGTACGGATTCATTTTTCTGATGAAACATAAATCCGAGGCTTTTGAGAAATTCCAAGAGTATAAGAATGAAGTAGAAAACCAAACCGGCAAAAGTATCAAGACACTAAGATCTGATCGAGGTGGTGAATACTTAAGTGCCGAGTTCCTAGGTTACCTAAAAGAGAAAGGAATTCTCTCTCAGCTTACTCCTCCAACACTCCACAGCATAACGGTGTATCGGAGAGAAGGAATCGAACCCTATTAGATATGGTACGTTCCATGATGAGTAATGCTGAGTTACCGCGATCTTTCTGGGGTTATGTGCTAGAATCAGCGGCATATCTTCTGAACAGAGCTCCTACCAAGACTGTGCCTACCACGCCATATCAGATGTGGAGTGGGAAGAAACCCCATCTTCAGCATATGAAGATATAGGGATGTCCAGCTTTTGTTAAAAAGCAGCATGCGGACAAGCTCGAAGCACGATCAGTACAGTGTAAGTTTGTGGGATATCCAAAGAACTCCAAGGGATATTATTTCTATCACGCAGAGGAACAAAAGGTTTTTGTTTCTCGTAATGCCCATTTTCTAGAACAGCAGTTTTTAGAAAAGGAAACAAGTGGGAGCGAAATAGAACTGGAAGAAATTCCAGAACCATAAACTACTACTGAAAGTTTGGTAGAACCAGTAGTTCAAGAAGAACAGGACATTCCCACACCCCTCCGTAGGAGTAGTAGGCCGTCTCATCCACCTGAGAGATACTACGGTTTTCTCATAGATGGGGATAGAGAGGATTGCATCATTGATGATGATGAACCTACTAGCTTCCAGCAGGCCATCCAGAGCGGTGACTCGGTACGATGGCTAGATGCAATGCGGACCGAAATGGAGTCTATGTACACCAACAAAGTATGGACTTTAGACTTTGCTCCAGGTGGAGTAAAACCCATAGGATGCAAATGGATCTTCAGGAAAAAGATTGGTGTAGGTAGACAAGTGGAAACCTATAAGGCTAGACTTGTTGCAAAGGGTTTTCGTCAAAGACCTGGTTTGGACCATGACGAAAAATTTTCTCCAGTGGCTATGCTCAAATCCATTCGGGTCCTTCTTGCTATTGTCGTCTTCCATGATTATGAGATCTGGCAGATGGACGTAAAGACGGCTTTTCTAAATGGTAATTTGGAAGAGTGCGTCTATATGGATCAGCCAGAAGGTTTCAATCAGAGTGGGAGCAGCGGGAAAGTATGCAAGCTGCTTAAGTCCATTTATGGACTAAAGCAGGCATCGCGGAGTTGAAACATCTGTTTTGATGAAACGGTCAAAGAATATGACTTTATCAAAAATACAGATGAACCATGTATATATAGTAAAATTGTAGCACGAACTGTCGTATTCCTCGTCTTGTACGTGGATGACATTCTATTGATAGGAAATGACATTCCTATGCTACAATCTGTCAAAGGATTCTTGTCACACAGGTTCTCCATAAAAGACCTGGGTGATGCCTCTCACATTCTGGGGATCCGGATTTATCGTGATAGATCCAAGAGGATGTTGGGACTTTCGCAGTCCAGGTATATCAACACTATACTGAAAAGATTCAGTATGGAAGATTCAAAGCGCGGTAATCTACAGGCTTGTCACAGAATCACCCTCTCCAAAGAGATGTCTCCCAAGACTGATTTGGAAAGAGAACGCATGTCTATTATACCCTACGCTTCTGCGGTAGGCTCTATAATGTATGCGATGTTGTGCACCAGACCAGATGTAGCTTACGCACTGAGCGTGGTAAGCCGGTATCAGTCAGACCCAGGGGAGAATCACTAGATAGCAGTGAAGAACATTCTCAAGTACCTGAGAAGGACTAAGGAGATGTTCTTGGTTTACGGCGGAAAAGACCTCAAGATCGAGGCCTTTGCTGATTCCGGCTTCCAGAGTGATAAGGATGACTCCAAGTCCATGTCGGGTTATATCTTTACCCTCAATGGAGGGGTGGTGTGCTGGAAGAGTTCCAAGCAGGACACCGTTGCTGACTCGACGATGGAAACGGAGTATATTGCCGCTTGCGATGCCGCAAAAGAAGCGGTCTGGATGAAGAACTCCCTAACAGAACTTCAGGTGGTTCCTACCATTGTTGATCCAATACCTCTGTATTGCGACAACAACGGAGCTATAGCTTTAGCAAAGGAACCCAGGTCCCATCAGAAGTCCAGACACATCTTAAGGCGGTATCACCTGACCAGGGAGATCGTAGATCGCCGGGAGATCGAGGTCCGGAGAGTTGCTACAGAGGAGAACATTGCTGATCCATTCACAAAGGCCTTACCTCAGATTCAGTTCGAGAGGCTACTCGAGATCATCGGTCTTCGATATGCCAGTACATGGCCCTAGTGCAAGTGGGAGATTGTTAGTGTATATGCCCTAGAGGCCATTATTGTATCATACTAGCTTGTATATTACTTAATGGAAGCTTGGGATATTCACAGTTATATAACAGTCTTGCTAAACATGGTAGTATGCTACTTGGTTTTATCTATCTTAATATGTGTGTACGTATTGATAGAGCCCTTAGGATCTTGCTTGACTACCAGCGTTGTGATGGCAGTCACACTAGTGGGGGCTGGGTAGTCTACAAGCACATCCTTTTTTAGGTCCCTAGTCGTAGGATTATCGAGACAGGGCATCGATACTCCGGAGTAGACTAGTGTGTACGCTTCTCATCCCAGTTGGGGAGATGGTCTGTCCCACAGCCATCAGTACGTCGTACTGGAGATAGTATACAGGTGCTCGTTGGGTTACGGGTACACTGGACAGGACTCGCAGGGAACTGTTGGTTGGTATTATACCCGTCGTCAGTTAACAGTTCCCAGGTGACATGAGTACAGCATAGTCCGCAGACTTGACACTGCTACTTCGCCTCGAGTGTGTCCCACTGTTCTTAGATTGCTACCCTACCACGGCTCAAAGGAGTCGTGCAAATAGGTAGCAGTTGGGTGCAGTCTCGAGCACTTGGAGGCAGTGGCGGTTAGACAGGATTCGTCTTGCCCGGTATTGGGAGTTGATATCGTGCTGTGTCAGAGAGCCATTACGCAAAGTCCCTGGCCAGAGCAAGCGAGATTTACTGGTAGGTTCCAGTAGTTTCTCAAGGTGTAATGTGCTTTGCTCCGACATGACTTATACAGCTTTTAGGGGACTGACGCTTGCCGCCCCCTAGGCCCGATATGCGATAGTCCTAGACGAACATACCGGACTGTACGGAGATTGTCACATCAGGCTCAGTAGGAGTTCGGATGGGTTTCCTCATCGGCCTTCTTATCGACATCTACCTAGGGACCGTTACGTACAGCTAGTGCCACTTGCGGTCTGTGGTTAAACCCACTGCCAGCGTAGTAGTCGAGTCTTTAGAGTCCCACACAGAGAGTTTCCCTGCTCCAGGCAAAACGATATAGAGGTCGTATGGTTTTACGACAAGGGTTCGGACGCATACGTGTTTAAACGCACGTACGATGTTCGGACAGTTTTTACTAGCCAGCTTTGGTTTAAGCCAGATTCTATTATCGGGTTATTGGATTTATACAGTCTAAAGTTTTTCCGTGTTTTCACGGATAGGAGGGGCGTTCTCGTAATTTAGCGGGAAGCTTCTAGAGGTATGGTTACTTGAGGGTTTAGGTGGCATTTACATTAAATGCATTTGTGACTCATTAGATGAATCCTTCAAGTGAGTTAATGAAGCATTTATTATTTAATGACTCACTTGATGATTCATTGCATATATTAAATGAAGCATGATGATAAATCATTTAGATTTATTTATTTTGATTTTCTTTTTGCTTCATGATATATTAGAAGTGAGAAACATTTTCATCATAATCTTGCTCACCTTCTCTCTCCTCAAGCTCTCTCTCTACAAACCCTAATCCTACCCTCTCATGTGTTGAGATCAAGGATTAGCTAGACTATTTAATCCATAACCATACTCTATATCATCTAGGTGACTTTTATTAGCAACTAAAGAAACCTAGTTACCTCAAGATTAGAGGCAAAGCTTGGAGTAGAAGCTCTCGTGGTGGATCGTCTATTACATAGAAGAGGCCAACGAGGAGGTGGATGACTAGAAGATGAAGGACTAGGTTCATTAGGTATAATCTCTTCTCATAGTAGTTAACAACTCATATGTTTGTGTTAGTTATAGTTTAGCAAAGATCCTTTCGGTTAGTCGATGTTGCTTCAAACAAAATGATTGTTTTTCATATTTCTGCCTCCCCGCAAGTCGTGTGGTGTACAACGTCGACTTACAGGGCATACATTTCCCTAACAGTACTTACCTAATAAGGCTAGACTTATTGTAAAGAGTTTTCATGAAATAAACGTTATGGATTGTGATGTGACTTTTACTTAAGTGTTTATGCTGAAGTCCATATGGATATGATTTGGCGCTGATGCAGTTCATGGATATGATATCTGGCAGGTGGATAACTATAACGTCTTTCCAAATGGGATTTTGGAAGTGCACGTGTACATGAATCTGCCAGAGGGTTATCGTAGTCAGTGGGAGCAGCGGAAGGTGTGCAAGTTGCTTATATGTCTATTCATAGATTCAAGCATAGATAACAGAGACCGGTCATCTATTTTGATGTGACAATCAAGGTGATTGACTTTATCAAAAAAAAAGATGATCCGTAAGAAGGATGTAGGGAGTACTGTCCTGACATTTGAATGACACACTCCAAATTGGAAGTGATGTTCCTATACTACAATCAGTCATATTTTGGTTGTCACACAGTGTTTTCTCTACATAGGATATGGACAATATATCAGGAATTCTGGTGACTAGATCTAGATTTAGGAAGTTCCCAAATCAGGTACTTAGACAACATTCTAAAAGTATTTTAGAATGGACGACTTCTGGCATGGTAGTCTACCAACAGGTGATGGAGTCACCCTCTCTAAAGAGATGTCTTCTGGACTGATGAAGAGAGGGATTGGCATGAATGACATATCATTTGTTTAGGTAATTGAGTCAATCATACATATGTCTTGTACAAAACCAGATGGATAATATATCAGGGATTCTGGTTTTAGATCTAGATTTAGGAATTTTCCCAATTGGGTATTTGGAAAGCATTCTAAAAGTATTTTAGAATGGACGACTCCTGGCATGGTGGTGTACCCGCAGGTGATGGAGTCACCCACTCTATAAAGGATGTCTTTAGACCGATGAGGAGTGAAACTAAAATGAATGACATATCATTTGCTTAGGCAATTGATTCAATCATGCAATGTCTTATACAATACCAGATATTACTTTTGCACTAGCTGCAATAAGCATATATTAGTCCAATCCCGTAGAAATAAAGGGAAGCTATTATGAATATAAGAGGGTGTTCTTGATATAAGGTAACGACAGCCTCCTCTGGAAGGCGGTTATCGGTTAAGGCTTCCAAGGTGACCTGGATGATAGAGATGCTGTCAGAGTTTTGAGTTTAGCCTATTCTGAGGATGAGTATATTTGATAGTGTTCCAATAGAAATACTGAGGTAATCATGGTGCAGGATGCTGGTTATAACTCAACAGAGGATATAGCCCAAGAAGTTTGTTGGATAGAGTTGTTCATTTATGAACTTGGTCCCATCAAGTATCCAGAAAAATTCTTGAGGTGGGGTATCACTCAGTTTGGGAGATTGTTGATCTCCACAAAGTTGAGATATAGAGAGATGAAGTTGGAACATTGTAGCGAATCCACTCACTGAGGCTATTTCTCGAACACATTAAGTTTCACAAACACAGTTTGCGAAACTGATTAGTAGAGAAGGTGGGTATTCGGTAGAATATGAGCTGTGGGTACGCGATACCGCAATAATTGGCCTCAAGTGCAAGTGGGAGATTGTTGGATATAGTGCCCTCAAGGCAATTATTGTGATCGCAAGTAAGCGATTATGATAATTGAGGGAGGACCTATACAGGTATAACAATCTTACTCGAGATGATAGTATACTATCTGGTTTGCCTTCATCGTTGATGAAGCCCGTAGGATTGTTGCTTGACAACCAGTATTATGATGGCGATCATATATGTGGGAGCTGGGTTGTCCATAAGCACGTCCTTGAATGTCCTTAGTCATGGGAGTATCGAGACTGGGCATCAATATTCTGGAGTAGACTAGTGTATACGCTTCTAGACCCTGACGATGGGCGGTGGCCGGTTTCACAAGCCATTGGTGTTGTATCACCTATGATAGTATACAGGTGCTCACTGGAGGTGAGTACACTGGACGGACTCGCCGAGAACTTCTAGATGGTATTATATCTATTGTCAGATTGAAGTTCTCATGTGGCATGAGTACAGGTCAGTCCTTTGACCTGAAACCATCATTTGTCTCGTGTGAATTCCTACTGTACTTTGATTACTACCCTACCATGGCTCAAAGGAGTCATGCAAACAGGTTTTAGTTCGGTACTGTCCCAAGCCATATGGAGGCAGTGGTTGATTGTCAAGGATTCGTCTCTCCTGATATTAGGAGTTGATGTCTCTCTATGTTCGGTCGGCTATCACTGAAAATCCGTGGCCACGGTGGATGAAATTTACTGATGGTTGATCAGTAGCATCTCTGTTGGTGATGAACTTGACTCAGACACGACTTATCGGATTAGTAGGGATTTGACATTATCCACCCCTAGACTCGATATGCGATACTTTTTGACGAAGAGACCGGATTGTACGGAGATTGTCACATTCAGGCTCAGTAGGGTAAGGACGTACTTGATTGTCGACCCCCCTTTCGACAAGTACCTGGACAGTCGGTACATACAGCTATTTCCGCTGACGTTCTTGTGGTTAAACCCACTGCCAGCGTATTGTCAAGTCTTTAGAGTCCCACACATAGGGTTTTTCCCAGTTCAGGCCATAAATATAGGAGCAGTACGTTGGTACGTTTAGGGGTCCGATTAAATGGGTGTACGGGATACACGGACTTTAATCGGATGGCTGATAATACCAGCCGGCTTAGGATTAAAGCCGGATTATTAAATCAGGTTTTGATTTAATAATTTATATATGAGATTAACGGAGGAAAGGTGCCATAGGAGGGAATTTCCTCCTATGGCGTCGGAAAAATGCACCTTCCATGATTTTTTTCGACGATCAGCATACATCACCTCCATTTTTATCATCTAAGATGTGGATACACCAAATTTCGTGTGATTATACCATTTTTTCACCGTTGATTTAGTTGGTGAAAAATTAATGGTTTACCGACAATAGAACTTTTTACATTGCTAATTCAATGGTGAAAAAGTGGTGGAATCATATGAAATTTGGTGTATGCACATCTTAGATGATAACGATGATGATGATGGATGCCGATCGTTGGAAAAAATGGTGGAGGTTGTATTTTTTCGACGCCATAGGAGGAAATTTTAAATTCCGCCTCCCCTCCTATGGCCTCTTTCCTCCATTATTCTCTTTATATATATTTTTTGATATATATATTTTAGTATTAATGTTCACTATTCATTTTCTCTCTTTGGTGCTGTCCGTATTTTTATATGGATTCGCCTATATGTAGCGATACATATATCAGGTGAAGTATTCCATATTTATACGGGTATACTTCTAGAAGAAGGACACCTCATATTTGTTTTTATTTTTTGAAAAATAAATGGGAAATGAGGTGGCATGAAGCATGTTTGTGATTGTAGAGAGGAATGGTTTGGATTGTGATGTGCATTTATTGGTGCACTATTGCATCATGGTTGTTATATATGTAGCCATTCTCTTTTAATTTTGACCTTGATCATTCTTTCATCCAAGATGCTTCATGCTTGATAGCTTGAGAAAAATACTTAGCCATATTTTTCTCTTCTTCTTCTTCTTCTTGCTCTCATGAGCATGGATTCTAGAGAGAAATTTTTAGTGAAATATTCCTACATCACCGACTATCCACACCTAGCAAGTTTGGATCATCGGTTAGAGCCTCCTCCTATTTCCCTCGGGTGGATCGTCTTCGGCGAGGGTGGTCGATTTTCAAGCGTGATCCCGACGGCTACGAGCTTGGAGGGGTTTTCCACAATTGGGTGGACACACGAAAAAAGTTTTAGTTTCTCAACCCTTATATATCTGGTTAGCTAGTTTAGGTTTTTGGAACGTATCCTGGGTTTTACGGGTGTTCGGTGCTCGTGTAAGTTTTTGTTTTCGCTTCCGCCTCGGCCACGGATTCCACGGCACGGGCACCGAAACTCAACAAAGCAAAAGTTTTGTTACTATAGATTACCTAGTTTTTTTCAAAACCACAAGTTTTTAAAAGCGGAGCCTAAACCACTCCTTTTCAAAACTACGCGGTTTTTTCAACGATATCAAGTTCATTATGTTAAAGGGTTTTTCGCCAAAAACCTAGCCGTAGCTCTCCGTCATTTCTTACAAGTATCACATAGTATTCATGCTATGTATGTTGGCTTTCGTCAAGGCATAATGAATGGTAGCTGGGTAATACTTGTTTGATATATAGATATGCAATTATTTAGGATAGTCGTACAGTTATTTTGGCCTACGTCAAGGACTTATACGGATAGGTTTAGGTTAATCCAAGATAATGACGGGATGAACTTGACTAACAACTTATGATATGTTGGCCTCCGTCAAGGTCATAGTCATTAGGAGCAAAAACCACATCGGGAGTTTCAAATATACAGGGAACTTGCTAGTGTTGCATACCTTCTAGAGTGTGGTAACTAGAGTGGCTTCCATCTAGGTTATCACACAATGATAGTTGGATTCCGATCCCCCTGATGATTGGGAATACTCTTAGGAGATATTTTTCACTTCACAATTAACCTATTAGGTGTCTAGAAAAGTGTTAACGTGGTTATGCCTCTGCGGAAACGAGATTTATTTTAATTAGGTCCATGCGGGAGCACGGGAAACCTCTCTCGGAGTACCAACACCCAGTTGGCTGAAAGGTTAGCGAACTTGTAAAGTGCGAATGATCTCGACTAGTTTTCATTTTAAGGTTTGAAGAAAAATTCGAGGAAACTGTGGGAGCCATCCTTATTATATAAACTAATAACCAATTTAATCTTACAAGAGCGCACGCTGAGTGTTTCTTTTCTCTCTCTCCAAGTAGCAACCAATTCACGCCTTAATCAAGATAATAAAATGTATGACTTGACCGAACCGGTTTATTACACTGGGCTGAGGAACGTCGGTTTGGCTTTAACTTGTGACAACTGTCACAAGTATGAGTAAGGGAAAGAGGACTGTAAGGAATTCCAGATGAGTCTAATGAAGGAGAAGCATTCTAATACATCTTCTTCGGGTGTATTTGTTATTGAAAACTCTTTTTCGGTCAACCCTACCTCCTGGGTACTAGATACCAGATCAGGATCTCATATCTGTAATTTATTAAAAGGACTGAGAAAAAGTAGAATGGTTGGACCGGTGATATGTCCCTCGGAGTAGGGAACGAAGCACAAGTTAATGCTGCAGCCGTAGGTGAATATCACCTAGTATTGCCAAGCGGCAATACTATGATTTTGAACAACTGCTACTATATACCTTCCATGCTTAGCAACATCATATCAATTTCTTTACTTGATAAAGATGGATATAACTTTGTTCTAGATAGAAATATCATGAACATTTACCTTAATCAGATATTGATTACAGATGGTATACTGTGTATCGGTATTTATGTTCTTAATCAAAACATAATTTTCAATATACAAAACTTACGCAAGAGGAAGATTTCAGATACGAACGAAATCTACTTATGGCATTGTAGGCTTGGTCATATCGGTGAGAAAAGACTAAATAAGTTGCATAAGGATGAATATCTGAATCCGTTCGAATTCTCATCTTATGAAACTTGTCAGTCTATTCTCAAAGGAAAAATGACCAAATCTCTGTTCACTGGGCATAGAGAAAGAGCTACAGAGCTCTTAAGACTCAAACACAGTGATGTATATGGTCTAATGTTTATACATGCAAGGGGTGGGTTCTTATACTTCATTACATTCACTGATGATCTCTCTAGGTTCGGGTATGTATTTTTTTAGTTATATATATGCCCTAGAGGCCATTATTATACATGTGATGTATATTATAGTGGATACTTGGACATATATAGGGAGGACTTTCTTGCTCGACATGATAGTATGCTATCTGGTTGCTCTTTATCTTAATATGTACACTTATTTTCTCTCTATTACATGTTGATAAAGCAATTATGATGAGTACTTGACTACCATGATTATGATGCAGATCATACTAGTGGGGCAGAGGTAGTCGGTAAGTACATCCTTCAATTGTTCCTAGTCGTAGGAGTATCGAGACGGGGCATCGATATTCCAGAGTATATTAGCGTATACGCTTCTTGACCCATATGATGGTTGATGGATGATCCACATCCATTGGTGTTTGACATCAGAGAAGGTATATGGTGCTCAGTGGAGACTGGGTACACTGAACGGACTCGCCGAAAACTCCTAGATGGTATTATACCTATCGTCAGATAGAAGTTCTCTGGTGACACTGGTACAGGTTAGTTTGTCGACCCGAGATCGTCATAGAGTCTTGTGTGATTCCCACTGTTCTTTGATTTCCACCTTACCACGTTCAAGAGATCGTGCAAAACGGTAGTTTTTGGGTACAGTCCCGAGTCAAATGGAGGCAATGAGCGATAGGAGGGGATTTCGTCTCTCCCGGTATTGCGGGTTGATGTTGCGCTATGCTCGATTGGCCATAATAGAAAATCCCTGGCCAGGGTTGCTGAGATTTACTGGTAAGTGTTATCAGTAGTTTCTCGAACCGTTATGGGCCTCACATCGGCATGACTTATCAGGCTATTGGGGTCTGACGTTTACCACCCCCAGGCTGTGATGTGCTACATATCAGATGAAGAGACCGGACTGTACGGTAGTGTTACTTATTGGATTCGCAGGAGTATGAGCAGGCTTTCTTGTTGATATTCTGATCGCTCAATACCCGGGCAGCCGTTACGTTCAGCTAGTAGTGCTGACGGCTTGTGGGTGGCTGATATGATCACCACCTACTGCCGGCATATTGATGAGTCTTTAGAGTCATACACAGAGGTTTCTTGGATCATGCGAAACGAAGTAGGAGCACATATGTGATATGTGCGGGACTGAGATTAATACGAGTATGTGATACCATATTCTATTCTCGCGATATGTGATATCGGTCGGTTATATGTGATATAGCCGGGTTATCGGATCAAGTGTTGATTCGATAAGTTGATACATGTGATATTAGTCGGTTATATGTGATATAGCCGGATTATTAAATCAGGTGTTAATTTAATAATTTAATGTATAATTATATATTTGATATATTAATTTACATTAACTAATATTAGCTCATTTAAGCATTTCTTTTCTCACTTATGTGTGCACTTAATATATATATGATATATATTATTGTGTCACGCATGTTGCAACATGCTACATGGGTGTATGAGACTCACACCATGCTTAACATAATGAAGGGTTTTATTTATTTAATGTAAATCAAAATTAGTTGAAAATTAGTCACATGGTTAAGCTTAGTAGAAGCTTGTAGAACCATTGACTTTGTCCACTAATTTTGTTTTACTTAAGATATTTATTAACCTAACTATTATTATTTAGCCATGGTTTAGTCTCTACATGGGTTAGTATATGATGTTAACTCACCCATGTTTGCCATTCTACACTTGACTTTTTCCATGGTTGCTTTTCTTCATCTCCTTCCTCAAGCTCTCTAGCTTTTGGGAATTGAAGAAAATGAGTGAGAAAAATATTTCTAAAGTGAGAAAAATTCCTACTGTAACACCTTAGATTGTGATTAGTGGCTAATTATACTTTAATATATGGTTTTTAGTAAAAAAATTTACCAAAACGATTTTCAAATATTTTATCAAAATTAATGAATATTTTATTAGATTTTATTTAGGCTCGCACACACTTGTGCATGTAAACCAGGGTTAAATTAGGGGTAAACTATGTTTAGCAACCATGGTGGACTAACCCATTCTTATTAAGCTAATTTGAATTTAATTAGTGTATTAGTTTTTTTTTTATTTTGTGTTTGTTTTGGGAGTAACTTGGGTGGAAAGAGAGAGAGAGCGCGCATGATGGGGGAGCCATGCTTACATTTAATGAGGAGAGAGAGAAGGGGATTTGACTCTCTTGTTCTCTCAATTCTTTTTCAAAACACTCATTTCCTCACTTCTCTCCCATTCACACACACACACACCCCATAACAGCAGCAGCAGCAACACAAGCAACAGCAGTAGCAGAAGCAGTAGCAGCAGCAGCCAGCAACAACAACAGCAGCAAGTAGCATCAGCAACAAAAACAGCAGCAACAACAGCAGCCCAGTAGCAGTAGCAACAATAGAACCTCCTCCTTCTCTTCTTCTCCTCCTTCTTCTTGCACCTAGGGTCAACTGAGGTATAATTCTTAGCCCAACCTCTTTGTTTGCTAGACTTATGTGTTATTTAGTTTCGATTAGTGTTTTATGTGGTCATTAGTGCTAGATTTGTGTTTTAAGTGAAGATTTAGCTAAGTTAGGGTTGTTTTAGCTTAGTGAACTTAATTAAGTGTTAGTATTGTTGTTTAAACCTAGTAGTATCACTAGATTTCACTAAACCACCATAAAGTCTAAAAACCTGAAATTTAAAATACGGTTTTGAATGCAAACTGTAGGATATATGAGATCTGCTATAACTCTGATCTTTTTCTAGTTTAGCAAACATGTTCAGTATAATGTGCAGGCTTTTTAGAGTAATGTGTAGGGTTTCATGCCGGTTTTTCCCCTGAAAATCCGGCGATTTTCACCTGAATTCCGGCGTCGCCGGCCCCCATGAAGAGATGGGTGTTGGTGTTTTGGCTAGTGGTGACTGTAGGTTTTTGGCTGTGTTTGGTATTATTTATTTTCTTTAATTGTTTGCAGGTAGAAATCTGGGAGAGTTTGGGTTAGTTTTAGTGTTTTGTGGACTTTGGCGATAAATTGATGGTTTAGTTGGAGAAAAGGGTAAGTCAGGGTTTTTTGGGTTAGATTAGCTCTAATTTGTGATGTTGGTATCACTAAATTCCAGCAATTTCACCTGATTTCATCAAAATACCTTAGTGTTTCAATTTAGTGTTTTTAAAAATAAAACTTTAGGATACGTAGATTCTGTTGTATCCAGGGTAGTAATTTTTGTAAGCAAACATATACATTAGGCTATATATTGTGTTAGGAATATAGGGTAGAAACCTGGACCCCTTTCACCGGTTTTTGGCCGATATCACCCCTATGGTGGCCGGCCCAATTTTGGTAGAACTTGTTGGGTTTTTGCAGGTAGTTGTCTGTAGGTATTGTGAGGGGTCTGGTCTTGTTTGATTTTCTTGCTTTTGCTCCAGATTAAATCTGGGACCTGTTACCTATATTTAGCGTAGCGGGACTTGCGCGACACGTACGATACAGGTTGAGTTGGTGCGCTGTGTGTCACAGCGTGTTGCGTTTGTTTTTGACGTACGCACACACGTTACGTATACACACGCGTTTAGTTCGTGACGCGAGTTCCTAGTTTGGCTTTAATATCGCGTTTTTGCAGGATTTTAGCTTATGTGTATTCTTTGTGTAATTTCAAGGTTCGCAGGCGGGTACGTCGGACGCCGCGAGGAAAGGGAAGCGAGTAGTCGGCTACACCTAGCACGAGACCACTGTGAGTAGATTTAACATCTAGGGGAAAATCGTCCGTATGGCGTTAAGCGTCAGGGCATGATAGAACATAGTAGTCGCATATATAGTTATATGTAATTTACTTGCGCATATGTACTATTGTAGCGTAACCATCTTTTGTTGCATATAGAAATAGTAGTTATGTAACACCGCACTGTCACTAACGGTTCAAGCTCCACGAGCACTATTTGTATGTTACACTCACACCGTTAGTGATTGCCATGACACTCGCACTATTGGATTGCCAAGAACCGTACATCATTCTGATTGCCGCATCATTGATGAATACACAATGTATATCCATATTGGTGCACACATACATTGATATATCCATATCGCGCACATACACATTGTATATCCATAATGGTGGACACATACATTGATATATCCATATCGCGCACATACACATTGTATATCCACATTGGTGCACACATACATTGATATGTATCCATATCGCGCACATACACATTGTATATCCATATTGGTGCACACATACATTGATATATCCATATCGCGCACATACACATTGTATATCCATATTGGTGCACACATAAAATTATATATCCATATTGCGCACATACACATTGTATATCCATATTGATGCACACATACATTGATATATCCATATTGCGCACAGACACATTGTATATCCATATTGGTGCACACATACATTGATATATCCATACTTGCGCACATACACATTGTATATCCATATTGGTGTACATATACATTGGCACACTCATATTTGCGTATATATATCCACATGCACATCCATACCTATATACATACCTATGTCACATACATGGATAATACTGGATTTGATATCTAGAAAATAGGGACCGCATGAGATATTTTCAAAACTGGATCCATTTTAAAGAGCGGTTTCCCTTTTTACTCTTAGTGGCATACGACACATTGCATGAATTTACGCATTTAGTTTTGGATTTCCTCTGATTTCTGGATTTGAGAACCATGGTATTATTTTAAGAAAATATGCACTGTTTTGAAAACCCGATTTCTCCTGATATGATATTTTAGTGCGTCCACCATGAGTTTTCTCGGTTCTGAGAGCTTGTGTGAGTATACCCGATTCGAAGAGTGGTAGGCACCGTCTGTGGGTATATGGTGGACCCGGTATGGTACCCCGGGGCAAGAAGACTCGTATAGTTAGACGGTGAGCCCAGCGGATGGACTACTACCTGCCGGTGACAGTTTGGTGACCCGACGGATATCCGGAGGATACTGTCTGGGAGTTATGACATAAGATACATATTGAGGGCCGATCTGGTATGCGGAGCCTGAGAGATGAGGATTTGCGTGTCGATGCGGGACACGATTATTTCATGATATTTCGGGTGCCGATGTTGGGCACTCACGATTCTATGAGATTTACAGGATTTGAGGGCTGATTAGAGTGACGGCGCCTGAGTTTTTACTGGGATTGGGTGTAATTGATGGACACCGGTTATTTTTCCACATTGATATTCCGTGTAAATGATCTTTTACCCCATGCTCAGCATTCATTGTTATATATCTCATCCTGTAGTCGTAGTACCTGATAGAGTACTTTGGCATGATTATCGCATACCCTGCTCATCATATATTGATGTTATTAGATTGCACCTGCTATGCATGATTATTGCATACCCTGCTCATCATATATAGATGTTATTAGATTGCACTTGCTATGCATGATTATTGCATACCCTGCTCATCATTTATAGATGTTATTAGGTTGCACCTGTTATGCATGATTATTGTATACCCAGCTCATCATTTAGATGTTATCTGATTGCACATGATTTAAAGTATCGCAATACGTGCATACTCGCGATTACCTTTATATGTTATCTACTATTCACGAGTTGACAACTCACCCCCGTTATGCCATAGTGTTTGCAGGTTGCCCCTCAGAGTAGTTGCGGCAGGGCTACTTCCTTGTATCTTTTGCTACGGATACCACTACAGTTGGAGTGTGAGCCTTTTCTTATAGGTGGGTTTTTGCGGTATCCGTTTATTTTTCAGTTGTCCATACTATTATATCTAGTACTCTCCATATACTATTTCATGTATTGACTTAGAGACCAGTTGTGAGGACGATATTGTATATTATTTTATACTCTGGTGTCGAGCTCGTGTGAGCCGACTTTATTTATGCTGTTTTATCTTTTATGCTGTTTTCCACTTATATTGCCCATTTCTTCGCAACACCGTCGTATATTATTCTTGTGGTGATTGTTTCCGCCGTTGGGCGTGATTGCTCCCATTTGGGGAATGTTATATTCTTACTATCAGTCATTTTACTTATATCATGTTTTGTACCCGTTTTCGGGGCTAGTTTTTACAAAGGCGGTGCTGCAGAAATTTTTAATAAAATAATTTAAACTTGAAAGATTTTTACTTGAGATTTCCAAATGTTTTAATAAATTTTTTCATCAAATGTTTTCAACACTCACTACTTTTAATGGTTTTGATTTCTGGGTTTCAGCTTCCTTAGTCGCGTTACGCCTGTAGACGTTACGTGGTTAAGTGCCGGTCATGGGCCGAACTTTGGGTTGTGAAAAAGTTGGTATCAGAGCGTAGGTTTTACCTTTCGGAGTGTAGGATGACCCTGGTATGATGGAGCAGGTAACTGAAGCAAAGTGGCGTAGCGTGTGTATGTTCCGCGACATACTCACGACACGGTACTCCGCCTAAGTGACCTTAGGATTTATTGATTGAAATTCCTTCATGATTATATACATTCTTGTGATTCGATTTCCGTATCCTTATCGAATCTTACTTTCTTTCAGCCAATATGCCGCTAAAGACTACGTGGGCGCAGAGAGCGGCCGCGAGAGCCGAGATCAGAGTTGACTCGTCGTAGACGAGGACTGACCCAGACGATACGCCCGTTGTACAGGAGCAGGTTGACCCACCCTCACTAGATCGTATCACTAGACTAGTGGCCGATATGCAGGATTGCGCCAGATGATGGGATCATTGATTGAGGCTAGTCGAACGCAGCGACAGGAGGTTGCCCCACCTGTTACCCAGTTGTTCATCGCTATCAGCGCCCAGAATTGCGCCTCGTATGCAGTGGCAGGGGACGCAGCCCTACCAGTGGAGGAGCGTCTTTCCGAGCCGCCGGTCATTCCGGAACCGAGGAGGGTTCGTACTGGCATATCTGCACGAGGGCAGATGTTTAGGCGCCGTGACAGATTGCATCCAGGTCATGGGAGTAGCAGAGGCTGGGGACGAGGCCAGTTGTTTAGCTCTTATCCCCAGGAGGGTCAGCAGCCATTGATGGATGTTTTCGGTGCACGAGTATCTATCATCACATTCGGGATTGTACCCTGACACATCCTCAGGAGGGTTAGCATCCATCACATGGGTGTTTCCGGTGTGCGAGTATCTACCATGACGTTCGAGATTGTACCCTGAAACGCCGAAGGATGATAGCCGTATCACATGTTGCCTGCAGAGGACAGTCAGTCGCAGGTGAAGGGCAGGCATGAGTTTTCGCTTCGACTCATCAGGATGCGCAGGCGTCCAATGCTGTGGTTTCAAGTACTCTTTCAGTATGTTCTTTTGACGCACATGTATTGGGTCGAGAGTCAGGGTTGTTTGACCAGCCGCCTGTCGTGACTACTCCTGGTGGAGAGTCGTTGGTTGCGCGACATGTGTTTTGGTCATGTGTCGTCTGTTTAGGAGATAGAGAGTTGTCCGTCGACCTGATCCTTCTTTAGATGTTGGACTTCGACGTTCTTCTGGGCATGGTTTGGTTAGCCACGCGCAATGCGTCTGTGGACTGCCGCGAGAAGACCGTTCGGTTTTTTCTTCCGGCGAGTCAGCTTTTGTTGTGCAGGGGGACCGTGGTGCCGCCCCTCACAGTTTGATTTCTTCTCTTTACGCTGGACAGCTTTTGAGGAAGGGATGTCAGCGGTTTCTAGCCTATGTTTGCGATACTAGAGCTATAGAGGTTCCGTTGGACCAGGTTCCGATTGTTAGTGAATTCCCTGATGTTTTCCCAGACGAGCTTCCTGGGCTACCGCCTGAGCGTGATATTGTTTTCTGCATTGACTTGCTTCCCGGCACGGGGCCTATTTCCATACCGCCTTATCGGATGGCCCCAGCAGAGCTTGAGAGTTGAAAAGTCAGTGGCAAGATTTGCTGGATAAAGGACTTATTCGACCCAGTGTGTCTCCTTGGTGTGCTTCAGTCCTGTTTGTCAAGAAGAAGGACGGCAGTTGCGCTTATGTATTGACTACCGCCAGCTGAACAGGGTTACCGTACGGAATAAATATCCTTTACCACGCATCGATGACTTGTTCGACCAGCTTTAGGGCGCAGGATACTTTTCGAGGATCGATTTGCGATCAGGCTACCATCAGTTGCGGGTTCGACAGGATAATATTCCGAGGACATCTTTCCGCACGCGTTACGGCCATTATGAGTTTTTGGTGATGTCGTTCGGACTCACCAGTGCCCCAACAGTATTTATGGACTTGATGAACCATATTTTCAGGTCGTATCTTGATCTGTTCATCATCGTATTTATTGACGACATTTTGGTGTATTCACGGAGTCGAGAGGAGCACGAGCAGCACCTGCGGATCACATTGCAGACCTTGAGGGAGCACCAGCTGTTCGCGAAATTCTCTAAGTGCGCGTTCTGGCTTGACAGCGTAGATTTCTTGGGTCACGTAATTATACGAGATGGTATATGTGTGGACCCGAAGAAGATCGAGGCCGTTCAGCATTGGCCCAGACCGACATCAGTTATGGAGATCCACAGTTTTCTAGGACTGGCCGGCTATTACCGACGATTTGTACAGGACTTCTCCCGTATTGCTGCACTGTTGACCGGGTTGACCTGGAAGGGACTTCACTTTGATTGGACGGAGGCGTGCGAGCATAGCTTTCAGCAGTTGCAGGCTCGTTGACTACAGCGCCGGTGTTATCATTACCTTCAGGATCGGGCGGATTTGTGGTCTATTGTGACGCTTCTCGAGTGGGGCTAGGGTTCGTATTGATGCAGCACGACAGGGTGATCGTGTATGCTTCTCGGCAGCTGAAGAAACATGAACAGAACTACCCTACTCACGATTTGGAGAGGGCTGCACTGGTCTTTGCACTCAAGATCTGGCGACATTACGTATACGGCGAGTCATGCCAGATATTCACTGATCACAATAGTTTGAAGTACATATTTCAGTAGCGACACCTGAATCTTAGACAACGCCGTTGGATGGAGTGAGTGAAGGACTACTATTGTAAGATCCTTTATCACCCGGGAAAGGCGAATGTAGTGGCGGATGCTTTGAGTAGAAGGCCCTGGGGTAGTCTATCTTGTTTGAGCGCAGTACAGAGGCAGTCGTCGGCAGATTGGCAGATGTTATACGACAGCCGGGTGCAGTTCGAGTTCACTTCGATCAGGGGACAGTTTGCGCATGTTCATGCACGCCCACAGTTTCTTGACCGTATTCGCAAGGCACAGCCCAGTGATGACCGTCTTTCAGAGATCATGGAGCAGATTAAGCAGGGCAGAGATTCCGAGTTCGTGATCGATGATCATGGAGTACTGCGATTTGGGTGATTGTGGATCGATTGACGAAAGCGGCTCACTTCCTGCCGGTGAAGACTACTTTCGGATTTGCTCAATATGCCTAGATATACATCGACGAGATCGTACGACTGCATAGAGTCCCGACATGTATCGTGTCAGGCCGAAGCACCCAGTTTACTAGCCGACTATGGTAGAGACTTCAGGAGGCGTTAGGCGCCCGTTTGAGTTTTAGCACAGCTTTTCATCCGCAGACCGACGGCCAGTCAGAGCGGACTATTCAGACTCTCGAGGACATGCTCCGAGCATGAGTCTTAGACTTCGATGGTAGCTGGGATCATCATTTACCCTTGGTGGAGTTCTCCAACAACAACAGCTTCCAGGATACTATTCAGATGGCACCTTTCGAGGCCTGGTATGGGAGGAGATGTAGATCGCCCGTCTGTTGGACAAAGATTAGTGAGAGCAGCATTTTGGGGCCGCAGATTGTCGAGGAGACGACCACGAAGATCCAGTTGATTCGAGATCGGATGAGAGCGGCCCAGAGTACGCAGAAATCGTATGCGGACAGGCGCTGTCGCAGACTAGAGTTCACAGATGGCGATCACGTTTTTCTGAGGTTCTCTCTAATGAAGGGCGTGATGAGATTTGGACGGAAAGGGAAGCTTAGCCCCAGATTTATAGGTCCCTTCGAGATCCTCAAGCGTGTGGGCGCAGTAGCATATCGTTTAGCCCTTCCACCCAGCTTTATGGATGTTCACCCCGTATTTCACGTGTCGATGCATCGCAGATACCTACATGACCCTTCTCACATGATTCAGCATCAGACCGTTCAGCTCGAGCGCGATCTTTCGTTCACCGAGCAGCCAGTAGTGATATTGGACCTGCAGGTGAAGAAAGTTCGATCGAAGGTCTTGCTATCTGTGAAGGTGCTTTGGTGTAGCCAAAATAGTGAAGAGATCACTTGGGAGGCTGAGGTCGAGATGCAGAAGAAATTCCCTCATCTCTTTGAAGGTACGCGTAGCTATATTTTTAAATTCGGGGACGAATTTCTTTAAGGGGGGAAGATTGTAACACCTTAGATTGTGATTAGTGGCTATTTATACTTTAATATATGGATTTTAGTAAAAAGTTTACCAAAACGATTTTCAAATATTTTATCAAAATTAATGAATATTTTATTAGATTTTATTTAGGCTCGCACACACTTGTGCATGTAAACCGGGGTTAAATTAGGGGTAAACCATATTTAGCAACCATGGTGGACTAACCCATTCTTATTAAGCAAATTTGAATTTAATTAGTGTATTAGTTTTTTTTTTATTTTGTGTTTGTTTTGGGAGTTGACTTGGGTGGAAAGAGAGAGAGAGAGAGAGAGAGCATGATGGGAGAGCCATGCTTACATTTAATGAGGAGAGAGAGGGGGGGTTTGACTCTCTTGTTCTCTCAATTCTTTTTCAAAACACTCATTTCCTCACTTCTCTTTCATTCACACACACACACACAATAACAGCAGCAACAACACAAGCAACATCAGTAGTAGAAGCAATAGCAGCAGCAGCCAGCAACAACAACAGCAGCAAGTACCATCAGCAATAAAAACAGCAGCAACAACAGCAGCCCAGTAGCAGCAGCAACAACAGAACCTCCTCCTTCTCTTCTTCTCCTCCTTCTTGCACCTAGGGTCAAGTGAGGTATAATTCTTAGCCCGACCTCTTTGTTTGCTAGACTTATGTGTTATTTAGCTTCGATTAGTGTTTTATGTGGTCATTAGTGCTAGATTTGTGTTTTAAGTGAAGATTTAGCTAAGTTAGGGTTGTTTTAGCTTAGTGAACCTAATTAAGTGTTAGTATTGCTGTTTAAACCTAGTAGTATCACTAGATTTCACTAAACCACCTTAAAGTCTAAAAACCTGAAATTTAAAATACGGTTTTGAATGCAAACTGTAGGATATATGAGATCTGCTATAACTGTGATCTTTTTCTAGTTTAGCAAACATGTTCAATTTAATGTGCAGGATTTTTAGAGTAGTGTGTAGGGTTTCGTGCCGGTTTTCCCCATGAAAATCTGGCGACTTTCCCTTGAATTCCGACGTCGCCGGCCCCCATGAAGAGACGGGTGTTGGTGTTTTGGGTAGTGGTGACTGTAGGTTTTTGGCTGTGTTTGGTATTATTTATTTTCTTTAATTGTTTGCAGGTAGAAATCTGGGAGAGTTTGGGTTAGTTTTAGTGTTTTGTGGACTTTGGCGATAAATTGATGGTTTAGTTAGAGAATAGGGTAAGTCAGGGTTTTTAGGATTAGATTAGCTCTAATTTGTGCTGTTGGTATCACCAAATTCCAGCAATTTCACCTGATTTCATCAAAATACCTTAGTGTTGAAATTTATTGTTTTTAAAACTAAAACTTTAGGATACGTAGATTCTGCTGTATCTAGGGTAGTAATTTTTGTAAGCAAACATATACATTAGGCTATATATTGTGTTAGGAATATAAGGTAGAAACCTGGACCCCTTTCACCGGTTTTTGGTCGATATCACCCCTATGGTAGTCGACCCAATTTTGGTAGAACTTGTTGGATTTTTGCAGGTAGTTTTCTGTAGGTATTGTGAGGGGTTTGGTCTTATTTGATATTCTTGCTTTTGCTCCAGATTAAATCTGGGACCTGTTACCTAAATTTAGCGTAGCGGGACTTGCGTGACACGTACGATACAGGTTGAGTTGGCGCGCTGTGTGTTACAGCGTGTCGCGTTGGTTTTTGACGTACGCACACACGTTACGTATACACATGTCACGACCCGAAATAGCACGTGACTGGCCCTTAAATCATATGAAGCCTATAGGACCTCATCTAATTCAAGTAAACCAAAAGCCCATAAATCTAAAACCATTTTAAGGAGTAAATAAAGAAAACTAGTATTTAAGAAGTAAGGAAAAAATGTTTTAAAAAAAATATTTTTAAATAAGTAAGCCGAATATGCATTTTAAAAAAATCTATATTCTTTTCTGAAAATTTCGGCAGAGTTTCCTTTGTAAATTCTGGCCCCAAACGGGGTACAACATGAATAATATATATATGATGATAAAAGGCATCCCCAAGCGGGAGCTAGCTCTTCGTCAATCGACGGTCACAACCACGCAAGCAGTATAATATACAACGCCGAAGGGCGAGGATCAAAACTCAAAAAGGAAATTCAAAATTAGCATGAAAACCATAATACTACAACGCGCGACTCTAAGGTCGAAATAATACACAATTGGTTTTTTAAGTCTGAAATAAATACACATGTTTGGTTGATGGAATTTCTAAATACAACTGAATAATACATATACAATGGTGGTTCTGATGCAAAAGAACCCACCTACCAAAGCAAATCACCCGTAAGGGAAGCAGTGTGCCCGAAGCCGCAATGGAACCTGTACGGCAAAACCTGCAAGAACTGTGGCACAACGGGGGTGAGTTGCCAACTCGTGAATAGAAAATATCACAGAGCAGAAATCGTATGTATGATACAATCCTAGGTTAATACGATCAGATATATATATAAATCTCAAATGAATAAGTCTGAAGCAAGATAAGGTGGCAATGTAACATCTATACATGAGTGTAGTGCCAAGTGCTCGTGCCAGTGCCTCAGGTAATAACATATCATAAATATAAGGTATGATCAATGTCGACTATATCATGAAGTCTATGAATATGTGGATATCATCCAACTATGTGATCAATGTCATCAATGTCAACTATATGTATATGGATATCATCCAACTATGTGATCAATATCATCAATGTCAACTATATGTATGTGGAAATCGTCCACGTGTCATCCAAGACAATAAGTATCATGCATGTAAATATCATAAAGCATATGCATGGAAGTATGAGAATGTAAATCAACATGTGTCGCTCGCGACATATCAAATCATGGAACCTGAGTGTCAAGCATCGACACTCGAAAACATCATGGAACCTGTGCCTAGCATCGGCACGTAAATCCTCATATACATAGGGCTCCGTCAGTCCGGATCGGCCCGTCTCATCTCTCAACTCCGGTCGGTATCCCCCAGATATCCGCCGAGCTCAAAAACAATCACCGGTAGGTAGTACTCCTCTGCCAGGCTCACCGTCTAACATATACGAGTCTTCTTGCCCCGGGGTACCTCACCGGGTCCACCATGTACCCGCAGACGGTGCCTACCTCACCTCGGATCGGGTTTCACATGTCGCTCTCAGGACCAAGAAAACACATGGTGGACGCACTGAAATATCATATCAAGGGTAACCGGGTTTTTAAAACAATACATACTCTCTTTTGAAATACCCACGGTTCCCAAATCCAGAAATATCATGGAAATAACATATCTCAATGCGTATAATCATAAAGCATGATGTATGCGACATGTAAAAGAAATGTAAGCATATTAGTATATCATGCAACATGGAATAGTAATATGCAACTATTGAGGGAAACCGCTCTTTTAAAATGAATACAGTTTTAAGATATATCTTGCGGTTCCTAAATCTCCAAATCCAGATAGAATCATCTATGTATGTGCAAATACGTATGTATGCAAGAATGGGTGTACACTATGTATGTACACAAGCATGAGCGTACAATATGTATGTTTACAAGTATGAGTGTACAATAGGTATGTGCACAAGTATGAGTGTACAATATGTGAGTACACAAGTATGAGTGTATAATAAGTATGTGCACAAGTATGAGTGTACAATATGTGAGTACACAAGTATGAGTGTATAATAAGTATGTGCACAAGTATGAGTGTACAATAGGTATGTGCACAAGTATGAATATACAATAGGTATGTGCACAAGTATGAGTGTACAATAGGTATGTGCACAAGTATGAGTG
Organism: Agapanthus africanus; assembly: GCA_030015575.1. NCBI lineage: Eukaryota > Viridiplantae > Streptophyta > Magnoliopsida > Asparagales > Amaryllidaceae > Agapanthus > Agapanthus africanus. The sequence goes on from CM057339.1 coordinate 492,182,503, forward strand.
TACAATATGTGAGTACACAAGTATGAATATACAATAGGTATGTGCACAAGTATGAGTGTACAATAGGTATGTGCACAAGTATGAGTGTACAATGTGTGAGTACACAAGTATGAATATACAATAGGTATGTGCACAAGTATGAGTGTACAATATGCCATGCAAGGGATCATATCCTGAATGCAGCAGTCATACAGTGTAGTGACATGGCAATTTTCGATGATGAAGTGTGTGAGCCGGCAAGCAGGTGTATGTTGAACATATGCATCATTGATAATGGTGCTGGTGTCCTAACAGCATGGTTTTGATATAATAATAAACATATTTCAACATGCAATGCGATGCGAAAAGCAAGAATATGCGGCAATTGAATAATAAACACAATAGTGCAGTATCTACATTAATGTATCTATGTCATACTGTTTTGCCATTTGAAAGAAGACGAATCGGGGTTTTTGGGAAAATAAGGGCTACGGTGTTTTAAAGAAAAGATGCGTCCTTTGAAAATATCCTTAGAATCTCTTTTCCTGTCTTTAAAATACTCCCGAATCGTTAGTTTTTGAAATAGGTATGGCATCGGCCTAGTCTAACATCTACTAGCAAAACTACAGCTCTAACTAACAAGTCAATCGGGAGGGGTATGGAAACCACCTAAATCTCAGTCGATATATATATAAATATAAATATAATAGTCGGTGATCCCGCCTCAAAGGTACCGCGTACAATACAATATCATATGACATCCTCGAGTCATGAGTGCGGATCTATCATCAATATAAAGCTCATACGGTAAATCATCGTACGGCATCCCAAAAGCTGGGTACGGGTCAATATCACATTCATCTCATCAATTATCTGGTATCCTTATCATCATATCTCATGATCTGGGGTACTGATCTAAGTCTAGTACGAATCGATACCATCTATATAAATATAAATGCGTGTATGAAACACACGTCCAAAGGCCCGCTAAAATCTCATGTCGTATCCCAAATACGAATCACATCATATCACCGATCTCATGGCACTATGCCAAATATCATCGACTCATCTCCAAATATCATCCACTATCCTCATCATCCAGGTATAAGTATAACAAATAAGCATGTGCGTGCGTGTGGGTGTAAACCTATACTAGGGTTCGCAACTAGGAAACTATACTAGTTTACTTCTAAACCCTAATCTAACCATTTACACCTAGTCACGTCTAGAATATCCATATCACACTTAACGCTATCATACGTATATATATAGTATATATAGTATACTAAATATCGAACTGCGGGGGTGCTATACGCCATCCACCCGACTTCCCCCGTAGATATAATCTACTCACCTTCATCTTGCTTGCCGATGTCGATGTCGCCACATCTTCTTCATCGTCTCGAATTATCGTGGGGGTACCTACATGTAACACGTATCGCATCGCATTAAAACCAAATCAAAACCAAAACGACATACGAAAACCAAAACGATACGCTTAAAAGCCTATAGGTTAGAACCTATGGTTAGCTCTCGCAAATCAACACGATATCACTCGAGATAGACGTACAAACGTCACGTGATCGAGATAAAGCACAAATACAAAAATCAAGAAATCGAAATACGGAAAACCATAACTCAAATCAAAGCAGCAACTAGAGAAAGTGGTCGCAGATTTTGACTCAGGCCAAAACAAGGTAACTAAACAACACTGGGGTGATGTATAGGGTGTAATTAACCTACAGAGGCAACTTGGGTACCTAATTCCACAGGGGGGCCGGCCACATCAAGAAAAAATCCGTCCAGGCCGGTTCTAGCATGGAGTTAGGGCCTCTTTCTGGTAGGGTAGTCTCCTGGTGGTCTAACTAAGTCCCTAGTATTGTTTGTTTGTCTCAAAACTTCCCCGGATCATCCGAGATTTCCCTGCACGCTCATTTCCCTCAGAAACCGACATTCCCAGTTTTCTATTTTCAGTTCCAGGTTTTTATATGATGTTTGCTCTGGGTTTCTAACATCTAAAGGGGTCTAAGGTCATCTCTAAAGCCCAAATACACCATCTCTATTCAAATCAAACCCTAATTCCTAACTTGAGATTTCAAACTTCGCTAAACATCACCAAATCACCTTTAAACTTAAAAAGAGGCTTTAGCAAAGGAAAAACTACACTAATTGTGAAAGAGTTTACCTCATCTAGCTCCCATGAATCCTCTACAGCGCCAAAATCAAGTTTTTCTTGGTCCATACTATAGCTTGTGAGCTTGTGCACCTTTTTTGTGAAATGGGTGTTGGGTTTTGAGTTGTTTTTTCATGGAGTATTGGGGGGGGTTTGTGGAGGAGGAAGAAGGAGCAGCGGGGGCGGTGGCTAGGGGAAGAGGGAGAGGAGAGAGAGATGTGTGAATAATGAAGGGGAATGGCTCAAGACAAGGGTTGACCCCTCACCCACCCTTTCTCTCTTTTAACGATAGCTTTATATTATAATCTTATCCTTTTCTTTTCTTTTCTTTTCCTTTCCTAATAAATCAACAACCATGCCATAAACATGAAGGAAAGCCATGAAGAAAAATGTAACAAGTGTAAATTGATATGGTGCATGTTTTGCACTTAATATGCTAAAAATCCGATTAGCGATTTTTAATCGCGATTAGCACTAAATTAGCATATAATTAATCATACAAACTTAAAATTTGCATAATTCACATAAAACACCCTCTTTTAAGTAATTTCTATAATTTTCAAAAAATTTCACCATTTATCGGTATTTAATTATACCGCCTTATTTAAAATATTCAATATTTTATTATTAAATTATAAAAATTCTCCAAAATAATATTTTATTTTTTTTGAAATGTTACAACACACGCGTTTAGTTCGCGACGCGAGTTTCTCGTTTGGCTTTAATATCGCGTTTTTGCAGGATTTTAGCTTATGTGTATTCTTTGTGTAATTTCTAGGTTCGCAGGCGGGTACGTCGGACGCCGCGAGGAAAGGAAAGCGAGTAGTCGGCTACACCTAGCACGAGACCACCGTGAGTAGATTTAACATCTAGGGGGAAATCGCCCGTATGGCGTTAAGCGTCAGGGCATGATAGGACATAGTAGTCGCAAATATAGTTATATGCATTTTACTTGCGCATATGTACTATTGTAGCGTAACCATCTTTTGTTACATATAGAAATAGTAGTTATGTAACACCGCATTGTCACTAACGGTTCAAGCTCCCGAGCACTATTTGTATGTTACACTCACACCATTAGTGATTGCCATGACACTCACACTATAGGATTGCCAAGAACCGTACATCATTCTGATTGGCGCATCATTGATGAATACACATTGTATATCCATATTGGTGCACACATACATTGATATATCCATATCGCGCACATACACATTGTATATCCATATTGGTGCACATATACATTGATATATCCATATCGCGCACATACACATTGTATATCCATATTGGTGCACACATACATTGATATATCCATATCGCGCATATACACATTGTATATCCATATTCGTGCACACATACATTGATATATCCATATCGCGCACATACACATTGTATATCCATATTCGTGCACACATACATTGATATATCCATATCGCGCACATACACATTGTATATCCATATTGGTGCACACATACATTGATATATCCATATCGCGCGCATACACATTGTATATCCATATTGATGCACACATACATTGATATATCCATATCGCGCGCATACACATTGTATATCCATATTGATGCACACATACATTGATATATCCATATCGCGCACATACACATTGTATATCCATATTGGTGCACACATACATTGATATATCCATATCGCGCACATACACATTGTATATCCATATTGGTGCACACATACATTGATATATCCATATTGCACACAGACACATTGTATATCCATATTGGGGCGCACATACATTGATATATCCATACTTGCGAACATACACATTGTATATCTATATTGGTGTACATTTACATTGGCACACTCATATTTGCGTATATATATCCACATGCACATCCATACCTATATACATACCTATGTCACATACATGGATGATACATGATTTGATTTCTAAAAAATTAGGACCGCATGAGATATTTTCAAAACTGGATCCATTTTAAAGAGCGGTTTCCCTTTTTACTCTTAGTGGCATACGACACATTGTATGGATTTACGCATTTAGTTTTGGATTTCCTCTGATTTCTGGATTTGAGAACCGTGGTATTATTTTAAGAAAATATGCACTGTTTTGAAAACCCGGTTTCTCCTGATATGATATTTTAGTGCGTCCACCATGAGTTTTCTCGGTTCTGAGAGATTGTGTGAGTATACCCGATTCTCTCCTGATTCGAGGAGTGGTAGGAACCGTCTGCGGGTACATGGTGGACCCGGTATGGTACCCCGGGGCAAGAAGACTCGTATAGTTAGACGGTGAGCCCAGCGGAGGGACTACTACCTGCCGGTGACAGTTTGGTGACCCGACGGATATCCGGAGGATACCGTCTGGGGGTTATGACATGAGATACATATTGAGGGCCGATCTGGTATGCGGCGCCTGAGAGATGAGGATTTGCGTGTCGATGCTGGATACGATTTTTTCATGATATTTCGGGTGCCGATGTTAGGCACTCACGATTCTATGAGATTTACAGGATTTGAGGGCCGATTAGAGTGACGACGCCTGAGTTTTTACTAGGATTGGGTGTAATTGATGGACACCGGTTATTTTTCCATGTTGATATTCCGTGTAGATGATCTTTTACCCCATGCTCAGCATTCATTGTAGGGTACATGGTGGACCCGTGTACATGATTATTGCATACCCTGCTCATCATTTATAGATGTTATTAAATTGCACCTGTTATGCATGATTATTGTATACCCAGCTCATCATTTAGATGTTATCTGATTGCACATGATTTAGAGTATCGCAGTACGTGCATACTCGCAATTTCTTTTATATGTTATCTACTATTCACGAGTTGGAAACTCACCCCCGTTGTGCCACAGTATTTGTAGGTTTCCCCTCAGAGCAGTTGCGGCAGGGCTACTTCCTTGTATCTTTTACTATGGATACCACTGCAGTTGGCGTGTGAGCCTTTTCTTATAGGTGGGTTTTTGCGGTATCCGTTTATTTTCCAGTTGTACATACTATTGTATCTAGTACTCTCCATCTACTATTTCATATATTGACTTAGAGACCAGTTGTGAGGACGGTGTTGCATATTATTTTGTACTCTGGTGTCGAGCTCATGTGAGCCGACTTTATTTATGCAGTTTTATCTTTTATGCTGTTTTCCACGTATATTGCTCATTTCTTCGCTACGGCGTCGTATATTATTCTTGTGGGGATTGTTTCCGCCGTTGGACGTGATTGCTCCTGTTTGGGGAATGTTATATTCTTACTATCAGTCATTTTACTTATATCATGTTTTGTACCCGTTTTTAGGGCTAGTTTTTACAAAGGCGGTGCTGCCGAAATTTTTAATAAAATAATTTAAACTTGAAAGATTTTTACTTGAGATTTCCAAATGTTTTAATAAATGTTTTCATCAAATGTTTTCAACACTCACTACTTTTAATGGTTTTGATTTCTGGGTTTCGGCTTACTTAGTCGCGTTACGCCTGTAGACGTTACGTGGTTAAGTGCCGGTCACGGGCCGAACTTTGGGTCGTGACACCTACTTCATGAACCTATACTAGATTAGCCATTTTGTTTAGGTTGTTTGCTTCACAATTAGTGAAGAGGTAGCTTGAGTTAGTGTCTCCTCGACGTAGATCATCTTCGGCCTCGAAGACTTCAAGCGAGCTTGTTCCTTTCATCTTGTGGAGCCTTTCTACAGTCCGGAAGTTCACTACTTGGAGTGAAGGGACTACTATACGGAGCTATTGAAGTGAATGACCGATCTACAAAGATTGTATTCCTTGTTTACTTAGATGTAAAGATGTTTACATACTAGTTTCGTCTAATTCTCTAGTTAAGATTCTAGGTTAGGGTTCTTTAGCGCGCCAATTTTTTAAAAACGGCATGGTCGATGCCTCTCGAAACCCAGTGGCGGTGCTGCGGAACCCTACAGTGGTATCAAAGCCATGCTAGATAATTAGACGATGTTTGTAGTATTATGAAACCGAAACAACTCCGAAACACTCGAAACAAAAACCAAGTTTCTGTCGAAATTTTCAGCGTGTCTATAATTTTTTTAAGCAACTGCAGAATGTTGCATGAGATTTAACATGAACACCATAGAAAATTGAACCCCCCTCGCCGGATTTTGACTGGCCACATGTGTTTAAAAACCAGTTTTGTTGTAGGCTTCAGGCTTCACTTTTTGGTGGTGTTCAAGTCTCTAGGTTTTAATGTTTCAGGTGTGGCTTGTTTTTACTATGATTGCATATGATATTATCTTTCTGTAAAAACAATTCGGAGTGCTTTGTAGTCGTAATTCTAACATCGTTTTGGGCTATCTTGACGAAGTTAAAAAGTTCGAACGAATATCAAATACCCGTTTTTCTCCCTCGCTGGAAATTTTCCAAGAGCTGGATTTTTCCATGTTTAAAATCTTCAGAAAATCGTGCAGGTGTTTTCTATGTACCCTCTAGAAGAATGAAACTCTAACTCAATTTTATGACCGCCGGAACCGCCACCAAACTCTAGGGTTTGTGGTAGTTCCATTGCGCCATAGGTGAAGCAAGGGTTGGCCCTTCTACGGTTGGTCCATAGGTGCTGTGGCAAGTTATGTGTGATTTTTAAACTCCGCTCAAGTGTTGAGCTCTGTGGAAATTGTGGGTGTTTGTTGATTCGATTGAAAAGTTTAACATCGTCTAACAATCTGTGATTGTGATACAATACTTGGAATCCACAATATTTAGTTTTATGAAAACTAATTTGAATTTTATAAATCTAGCAATTCAGTCTCATTTGATCGGTTGCCACGGGATTTTGATGTGGATCAAAAGTCCGTCGCAATTACGTAGTATACGCGGATACTTACCGGGTAACCTTACCAGATAGCCACGCCCCATAGCCCTGACCAAGTGATTGTAGGAGAAAGCCGTTGCCAAAAGCATCCGTTCGGGTGCTCGCGGCCGCGTTGTTCCGCCTAACTGCACTTCGTCGACGACATCGGGGGTGCGGCCGTCTACTAAACATTCCGACGAGCATTCGATCAGGTTGTTGGGAATCTTGTTGAATTACCCGACTAGTTATTGGAAAGTGTTTTCAATAACGAGACTAAAATGTGGGGTTTATAATTTTTAGGCATGCGATGTCTAAGGAATTCATTTGTTTAGGCATGAAATCCAAAGTATGTGATACATTGGGTTTATAATATCTAAGGTGGTTGCAGATTCCAATTATTGTAGTTTTCACTTTTTTTTTCTGTGACCGTAAGTGTAATATGTTGTGTATCGCCGGTTTCGTTGCTATATGTCAACGACAATTGGGATACGCATATTTACTTACGTTGATGACATGTGATGTTATGTGTTGCTGTGATATGTTATATTGGATCGTCGTGTTTTGAATAGCCGGGTTTTTTTTATGTGAGATGAGAGTTTTTCATTTTCATTCATGTAAAAACTTGTATGCAATATTCTTTTACTGGGGAACTTCCGGGTTGAGGATGATGTCGCCATTGATGTATATTATTTACTTTTCCGTATTAGGATAGACCAAAGGTGCGGAGCACAAGTAACCAGGTTTTAGAGTCCAGTGGGAGACCATCTCGAGGAGTTGAGTCCGGGTCTCCTAACTCTAGAATTGGTAGGGTTGCTTGCCGCACTCGTAAGGATCTAGGGATGTAGGTTTGGCTATTCATAGCGACCGTGGAATCTGTGTTTTATACTGGCTTAATTAAAATACGGAATTCCTGGTATATCTAATATTTCATATGTGTTCTTCTGCTGCTGATATTCTGTGATGTAATCACTTTATATGATGAGACGAATGTTGTTATTATATATATGATATATAATAAACGTTGCTTATGTTTTACACCCGCGCTAGTCCCGCCCCACTATGACGTTAATTAAGTAACCTAACGGTGCATAACAGGACACTGTGGCGAATGCAGATGGCATAAGCGTACGTTATATTTCCGTTTCTTCTGTGATGCTTAGGAAGCATAATTGATGGGACTTCATTAATGAGATTAATAAAATAAAAGAAACCTAATGATGTTGTAGAATCTTGCTTTAAAAACTGGCAGCTATAGTTTTTGTTTTGCATAGCGGTATTTCTTGTAGAATATCCAGCACCTTATTCGATAAGGAAAGAGCCAAGATCTCTTCACCGGGAGTGACCTCTTTAGCGAAACTGGCAGATGCTACAACCCACTCGGTTTTATTTTTGTATTGCTTTTTGGTTCATGCTTTGCATAGATGTATTTATGAAATATGCAGCACCTCATTCGATGAGGAAAGAGCCGAGATCCCTTCACCGGGAGTGACCTCTTTAGCAAAACTAGTAAAAGCCTCAAAAACACTCCTTTTCAAAAATCACTTGATTCTACAACGATATCAAGTTCATTACATAAAAGGTTTTCTTAAAAATCTGTCGTAGCCCTCCGTCATTTCAGATAAATGCTACTCAATATTCGTGCTACGTTTGTTGACTATGTTAAGGCGTAGTGTGCGGTAGCTGATTAGTGCTTATCTGCTTAAGCATGTGATGCGATTGGATTAGGATAGTCGTACGACTTTGTTAACTATGTTAAGGGTCGTACGGGTGGGTTTAATTCAATCATGAAATGTATGGGTTGAACTTGGCTAGCGCTTATGATTTGTTGACCTTGTTAAGGTCATAAGTTTCTAGGGGAAAAATATTATCGGGAATTTCAAGTTTGAAATTTGCAATGAGATTGTATACCTTCTATGAGATAGTTGGTTCCCGATACCCACTGCGAGTAAGAGTTACTCCTGGGAGAGTTTTACACATTACAATTAGCCGATCAAGTAGGTGTCTAGAAAGGTGTTAACGGGGTTAAGCCCCTGGGAAAACGAGGTTTATTTTAATTAGGTCCGTACGAAAGCACAAGGAACCTCCATCAAAGTACCGACACTGGTCTGGCCGAATGATTGGCAAACTTGTAGGGTGTAATTAATCCCGGCTAGTCTTACCTTTTTGGGTTTGAAAGAAGATTTGATAAAAACAGTGGGAGCCATCCTGATTAGATAAAATAATAACAATCTGATCTTGCAAGAGCATATGCTGAGTGTTTTCTTCTCTCTCTCCTGGTAGCGACCATGACATGCCTTAATCAAGATAATAATTTGGATGTATTGACCGAACCTCCTTATTATGCTGAGCTGGAGAACGTTGGTTCCGCTCTATCTTATAATTGTTATAAGTCCGAGTAGGAAATAGGGGAATATCCAGATTCCTACGTGACCCATTGGAGGAATAAGTATGTTGATGCATATTCTACGGGTGTGTTTGTTACCGAGAACTGTTTCTCAGTATCCTCTACGTCCTAGGTATGAGATACTGGATCAGGATCCCATATATGTAATCTGTAACATGGGCTACAGAAAGGTAGAGAACTGGGATTGGGTGATATGTCTCTAAGTGTTAGAGAATGGTGCAATTGCTGCAGCCAAATCAGTTGGCAAATATCACCTTGTATTAATACATTGATTCTGAACAAATGTTATTACATGCTGAACCTGATATACATCATTACATCAGTTTCTTTGTTAAGTTAAAGAAGGATATAATTTTGCATTGCAGGATAATGTTGTGAACATTTTCCTTAATCAAGAGTTGATTGGATCAGGCACGTTATGTAATGGCATATATGTTCTAAATCAATCCACAGTTCAAAGTATGTAGAACACACACAAGAGGAGTAGTTCAGAAATGAACGAATCCTTCTTGTGGCATTGTAGACTAGGTCATATCAACGCGACACGACTAGCTAAGTAAAATAAGGATGAATATTTGAATATGTTCGAATTTTCATCTTATGATACTTGCCAGTCTTGTCTCAAATGTGAAATGACCAATACTCCGTTTATTGGAAACAAAGTAAGAGTTATTGAACTCTTGGGACGGATACATGATGATGTATTCAGTCCTATGTCTATAAATGCCAGGGCTGGTTCTTCGTACTTCATTATATTCACTGACCATTTCTCAAGATTCGGACGTATGTTCCTGTTGAAACACAAGTCTGAAACTTTTGAGAAATTCAAGAAATATAAGCTTGAAGTTAAGAACCAGACGGGTAGAAGTATTAAGTCCTTCGATGAGATCGGGAAGGCAAATACTTGGGCTTGGAATTTTTGGATTTTCTAAACAGATAATGGGATTCTCTCTCAGCTTACTCCTTCGTATACACCACAGCACAATAGTGTATCGGGATGGAGTTATCCCACCCTCTAAGATATGGCGCGCTCTATGATGAGTATTGCTGAGTTGCCTGTTTTCCTTTTGGGAGTTATGCACTTGAGAAGCTGCATACCTATTGAATAGGGTTCCAACCAAATCATTGCCTACCACTCCATATGAGATATGGTATGGGAAGAGACCATGTCTTAAACGAGTTAAGATTTGGGGTTGTCCGGCCTATGTTAAAAAGCAAAATCCGGACAAGCTCGAGGAAAGGTCAGTCTGTAAGTTTGTTGGATATCCCAAACATTTGCGAGGGTATATCTTCTACCACACTGAGGAGAAAAATGTGTTTTGTTTCTCATCATGCCACCTTTTTAGAAAAGGAATTTCTGATGAAGAAATTAGTGGTCATGAGGTAGAACTGGAAGAAGTTCCAGCTAGACAAACTAATAGCTGATGATTTAGTGGAACCACATAATTCAATAGTCTCCAACGAATCTCAGCCTCTCCGCGAATCTGGTAGGGTTCCTCACCCACCTAAGAGATACTACGGTTTACTCGGTAACAGTAGGAGCGAGGATTGCATCATGGTAAATGATGAACCAACTAGGTTCAGGCGGGCCATCATGAGTGGGGACTCTGTGTAATGGCTGGATGCTATGTGATGAAAGATGGAATCCATGTACACCAACAAAGTATGACTTTGACATTTGCACATGAAGGGGTAAAACCCATCGGGAGCAAGTGGATCTTGAGAAGATTCTTGTTGTAGATGGAAAAGTTAAGACTTTCAAAGCTAGACTTGGAGTAAAAGGTTTTCGTCAATAATTAGGTGTGGTTTATGTTTAAACCTTTTCTCCAGTGTCTATGCTTAAGTCCATCAGGATTAACGCTCGCATCGCGGAGTTGGAACATCTGTTTTGATGTGGCAGTCAAAGAGTTTGACTTCATCAAAAAGGTAGGTGAACCTTGTATATACAAGAAGGTTGTAGAGAGTAATGTTTGTTAGTGTTTATGCCCTAGAGGTCATTATTATATCATACTAGATTGTATATTACTTAATGGAAGCTTGGGATATTCACAGTTGTATTGACAGTCTTGCTAAAAATGGTAGTATGCTACTTGGTTTGTTTCTACTTTAATATGTTCATATGTTTCTTTTAACATATCGCTTATACATATTAGTAGAGCCCTTAAGATCTTTCCTTGATTATCATCGTTGTGATGGCAGTCACACTAGTGGGGGCTGGGTAGTCTATAAGCAACATCCTATACAGGTCCCTGGTCATAGGATTATCGAGACAGGGCATCGATACTCCGGAGTAGATTGGTGTATACGCTTCTCATCCCAGCATGGGGAGATGGTCTGTCCTACAGCCATCAGTACGTCGTACTGGAGATAGTATGCAGGTGCTCGTTAGGTTACGAGTACACCGGACAGGACTCGCCCGGAACTGCAGGTTGGTACTATACCTATCGTCAGATTGCAGTTCCCAGGTGACATGAGTACAGCTTAGTCCGTCGACTTGACATTGCTACTTTGCCTCGAGTGTGTTCCCACTGTACTTAGATTACTACCTTACCACGGCTCAAAGGAGTCGTGCAAACAGGTAGTGGTTGGGTGCAGTCCCGAAGCACTTGGAGGCAGTGGCGGTTAGACAGGATTCGTCTCTCCCGGTATTGGTGGTTGATATCGCGCTCTGTATGGAGAGCCATTACGCAAGGTCCCTGGCCTGGGCAAGCGAGATTTTCTGTTAGGTGTTCCAGTAGTTTCTCAAGTTGTAATGGGCTACACTCCAACATGACTTATACCGCTATTAGGGGTCTGACGTTTACCGCCCCCTAGGCCCTATATGCGATAGTCCTTGAAGAACAGACCGGACTGTACGGAGAATGTCACATACAGGCTCAGTAGGAGTTCGGATGGGTTTACTCATCGGCCTTCTTATCGACATCTACCTGGGGACCGTTACGTACAGCTAGTACCACTTGCGGCCTGTGGTTAAACCCACTGTTAGCGTAGTGTCAAGTCTTTAGAGTCCCACACACAGAGTTTCCCTGCACCGGGCAAAAGGTGTAGAGGCCGTATGGTTTTACGGCAGGGCCGCGATCACTTACGTACACTTGTGCACGTACTATAATCGGGAAGATAATACTAGCGGGCTTTGGTTTAAGCCAGATTCTAGTATTATACATATGGATTTATTCAGTCTCAGATTATTCGTGTTTTTCGGAAATACGGATGGGAGGGGCAGTCTCGTAATTTGTTGGGAAGCTTCTAGAAGGAGGTGACTCATTTGTGTTTATTTCTTTTTAGATTTAAACTAAATGAGGTGGAGGATGAGGTGTAGGTTTACATTAAATGATTCATGACTCATGTGGTGATTCACCATTTGAATTAAATGAAGCATGCTAGATATTATCTTGATTTGATCAAGAGAGATATTTGTATGCTTCATATTATTCAAGCATGAGAGATAATTCAATTCATTATCACAAAACACTTCTCTCTCCTCAAGTCTTCATCTTCTTCCTCAAACCCTAAAAGCTCTCATGAGTTGAGAATCCTAGGGTTTAAAGTGACTAAGTAATCCATCTAAATACTCTACACCCTATAGGACTTCTAGATTAGCAAACTAGAAGCCATAGTTATCTCAGATTCGAGATAGGAGCTCGGACTATAGACTCTCGGGTGGATCGTCTTTGACTCGAGGAGGCCGTTGAGCTACCCATGTTCCATAGAGTCGACGAGGTGTGGAGGACAGCGATGAAGACCTGAAGAACAAGTAACGTGAGGTATAATTTCTAATTAGAGTAGTTAAACCTCTCGTAGTTTGCTAGTAATGGTTTAGACACGATCCGTGTGTTCAAGTCCATGTTACGAAGCTTTGATAATTGTTTTTCATATATTCCGCCTACCCGCGAACACATGGGGTGCGTGACATGACTTACAGTGGTATCAGAGCCTACTAAACCTTTACTAGCTTGTTAGCAACTAATTAGAACCTCGATCGTCGGAAAAACACGAAAACTTAACCCCGGAACCCTCAAGTTTCTGTCGATTTTAAACCTGTCAAAAAAATTATTTCAGAGGCATGAAAATTCATAACAGGGAATTATAAGAATACTGGAGAAATACGAGACCCTAACTCGGTGAGATGACCACGGAAGCGTGGCAAATTGGTGCAATACGCCGCGGATCCGCGGCCGAGTCAACTCTGAGTTGACTCGTATTTACGCAGTTTGTCTTATTTTTGGGTGTTCTACTTTCTTGTATATTTTGTTTCTGCCCAGGTCTTTTCCGTGCTGGCTTGCAATTGGGGTAGACACGGAAAAAGGTCGTCGATCAAAATTCTATGTTTTTTGCTAATCAGGTTTTATCTGTGATGTTTAATGTGTTCGTAAACCTCCGCTAATTGCTAGTATGTCGGTTAGTTGGGGGTTGCACATTTTTGTGATGGATATTGGTTTTAGGATATGAACTTCATTGGATTGTCGTGTATGAATAGCCGGGGATGTGAGATGAGAGTTTTTATCTTTCATTCGATGTAAATTGTAATATGTTGTAATATTCTTTTGCGGGGCACATCCGGGTTGAGGTTGTAGCCACCGTTGTATTATTTCATTTACTGTTTTATGCTCCTAGGATAGACCCAAGATTGGGTGCATAAACTACCGGGTACTTTGAAGTGTTTAATGGCCTACTCACGTCGTTGAGGGAGACTGTTTCACTTCTGGTACTAGGCGGGTAGTTTACCGCACCCGTAGGGGTCTAGGGTGGGGTTTGGCTATTCATCACGATCGTGTAATCCGTCTTTTATTGCAGGCTCAAACGAAACGCGGATTCCTAGTATATCCAATATGTTCATCTGTGATCTGGAATGCCTATTATTGCGTCTGACGAATGTACAATATCTATATATGATATCTAGTAGGCGTTGCTTATGTTTTGCATCCGCGCTAGCCCAGCCCCCGCTCTGTCGTTAGTTAAGTAACCTAATGGGTGAATGACGGGGCCCAGTGGCGAATGTGGATGGCATAAGCGGACGTTGTATTTTCGTTGTTTTCTGCAATGATAGGATAAATGATGGTACGCATTATATTAATGCAAAGAAAACAAACCAAAGCTGAATCGTTGGGACAAATTTAAAAGAAACTACTCGGTTATTTTAAAAGAGCAGAATTTTTAATTGCGGAGCTTTAACCACTCCTTTTAAAAAGCTATCAGGTTCCTTCGATTATATCAAGTTCACTACGTTCACGGTTTCGCCAAAACTAGTCGTAGCCCTCCGTCATTTCATATGGATGGTCAGTAGTATTCAAGTTATGTTTGTTATCCTTCGTTAAGGCATAGTGTTTGGTAGCTGCTGGGGTATTCATATGTAGCATAGATAAATGCGTTGGTTTGGGACAGTCGTATTACTTTGTTAGCCTTCGTCAAGGGTATGTACGGGTGGGTTCAAATTAACAAGGATAATGACGGGAAGAACTTGACATGTGACTTATGATTTATTGGCATTCGTGAAGGTCATAAGAGCATGTGGCAAAAATCCACATCGGGAGTTTCTAAAGAAACTGAAACTTGCTATTGTTGCATACCATTTGGAGTTTGATAATGTTGGTAGAATTCCTTCAGCATTATCACACGATGATATCTGGATCCCGATCTTACTGTGAGTATATGCTACTCATCAGGAGATTCGTCACTTAACGATCAATGCTATAAACCAAGTAGGTGTCTAGAACGGTGTTAGCGGGGCTACGCCTCCAGAGAAAAGAGGTTATTTAATTAAGGAACTTCGTGAAAGCGTCGTAAAACTTCCCTCGAAGTACCGACACTAGCCTGGCTGAACGGTTAAGCAAGTATTGTACGGTGAAATCAGTCCTGACTAATTCTTCTTTTATGGATTGAGGAAGGATTCGAGAAATAGTGGGAGCCATCCTGTTTAGATAAACTAAAAACCAATCTAAACTTGCAAGAGCATCATGCTAAAGTGTTTTTTTCTCTCTCTCAACTGCAGCGACCATGTGACCATGACTAGGTTACATCTAGATAATAAGTTGACTGAATCTGACTTTTATGACTGGCAAAGGTCTATCCAGATGTCCATTGCCTATGACAAGATGGACCACCCTATTACTACTCAAGCCCCCACCGTCCCAGGTCCAGTTTCCACCATCACGGATATGGATATCCGTCAGACAAGGGAAAAGGATAGTGCGAATACCAAGTGCCTCGTGTTGGCTTCAGTTGATGGTGTATACCAGAAGCAGCATGAGAAGATGGACTTAGTTTCCATCTTCCTCCATAATAAAGATTTATATGGAGAGCAATCTCGTATCGCAAGATATGAGACCTAGAACGAGTTGCTTCAAGCGAGGTTGGCTATCGGGTCATCTGTAAGGGACGACGTCCTTACGATGACTAGCTATATTGATGAGCTCACGGACCTGGAGACCACATTGGGAAACAGGTCATACGATGACTTATTTCCATAGTCCATACCCTCTACTTACACCCTGAAAGAAACCAGGGAGACACCCGCTCTGCTTAATGGGGACCTTCTTCTTCTGCATCCAGGGCGAAAGCAAAAGGGTGAAAAGAAGAAAACATCCACAAAGACGATATACGGTGTCAGTGAAGCAGAAGGAAAGGGAAGAGCAAATGTTTCGGGACTTGGTGTAGGGAAGGCAGGATGTTCCTATTGTTATGGGCACTACTACAAATAAGGGTTGCCCCTACGGAGATGTGCGTAGGGGCGAAAAAAGACCCCGGAGGTGCAAGTTGAAGCCCAGAACTTGCCCTTATGGGCAAAATCTTGCCCCTACGGATTTCTGTGTAGGTCCTGTTTCACCTACGGAGTAGGCCGTAGGGTAAAAAAAGTTATATTATTTACGGTTTTTTTAAATATATTAACTGTACCTACGGATATAGCCGTAGGGCCACGTACTATCCCCTACGGATACCTACGTAGGTACTTATCCGTAGGGGCAAAATATTAGAAATCCTGATATTTTGCCCCTACGGATAACTCCGTAGGGGCGAAGCAATGGCCCCTACGGATATGTCCGTAGGGGCACTCCCAACCCCCCTGGTACTGAGATCAGGGGGAAATTGTTGGAGATAGTGCCCTCAGAGTCAATTATTGGATTACAGGCACGTGATTGCAATGATTGAGGGAGGACCTGTCCCAGTAGGACAGTCTTACTCGAGATGATAGTATGCTATCTGGTTTATCTTTATCATCGTGTACTGGCTTAGGTGACCTGACAGGTCGCTATTACACGTTGATAGAGCCCCTAGGATTCTTGCTTGACTGCCGACAGTATGAGGGCGATCATATACGTGAGAGCTGGCGGTCTATAAGCACATCCTTAAAAGGTCCCTAGTCGTGGGAGTTTCGAGACAGGGCATCGATACTCCAGAGTAGACTAGTGTATACAGTCGAGACCCCGACGAGGGGCGGTGGCCGGTCTCACAAGCCACTGGTGTCAGTTGGTTCACCTAAGATGTATACAGGTGCTCACTGGGTTATGAGTACACCCGACAGGACTCGCCGGGAACATGCTAGTTGGTCTTATACCTGACGTCAGATAGCAGTTCCCTGGTGACATGTGTACAGGTTAGTTCATCGACCTGGGGATCGTCATTTGTCTCGTGTGAGTTCCCACTGTACTTTGATTACTACCCTACCACGCTCAAAGGAGACCTGCAAACAGGTTTTAGTTGGGTACAGTCCCGAGCCACATGGAGGAAGTGAGCGGATCTTCAGGGGTTCGCCTCTCCCGGTATTGGGGGTGAGGTCGCGCTGTGTCTAGGAGAGCCATTACACGAAGCCCTCGGCCGAGGCAGGAGATTTACTGGTAGGTATTCCAGTGGTATCTCAGGGTGTTCTGGGCTACACTCCGACACGACTTATACCGCTTTTGGGGGTCTGACTTTTACCAACCCCCTAGGCCCGCCATGCGATGCTCATAGACGAACGGACCAGACTGTACGGATATTGTCACTGACAGGCTCAGTAGGGTGTCAGGATGAGTTCGCTCATCGACGTCCCTTTTGGTCAATAGCTGGTGGCCCGTCACGTATGGCTAATACCTCTGACGTGCTAGTGGTTAAATCCATAGCCATAGTATTGACGAGTCTTTAGAGTCCACCACACATTCAGTTACTCAAGCTTTCGGGCGAAAAGCTGTAGAGGCCGTATGGAGATATGGCACGGTTCGATCAGATACGTGCGGTATTGCACGGATCAGGATCGGACGGTTAGTACTAGAGGCCGTATGGGTATATGGCAGGGTTCGATCAGATACGTGCGGTATTGCACGGATCAGGATCGAACGGATATTACTAGCCGGCTTTGGTTTAAGCCGGATCCTAGTATAGTACAGTGTAGATTTTGTCTCATTGCATTTGTATTCGGTCGGAATACAGATGCGGGTGTGTATACACAGTATCGGGGTTTTCCTGTAATTTATTACAGGACCAGTTTTCTGGAGTTGCCAGTTTGCTTTCCGTTTCGGCCAATTTCCTTTGTATCGTTCATTGGCCGAAGATTGGTGGAGGAGGGCTTATTTGCATTTGTGCAAATAAGCAATTTGGAAGGGGGTCTTTGCATATTGTTGGATCATGATGGAGGACCATCCCTTGACTTTCCATGGTTCATGATTGCTTGACTTTGTGAGCAATCATGGTTGTTGATGATGGTTGTTTTGGAGTGTGGGTTTGCTTGTGATCATTTCCCTTCATGATTATCTTTATTCCCTTGCATTATGGGTGTGGTTCTATCATCCATTGACCTCACACTCATTCTCCACCCCACCATTTTGGTCATGGCCGGCCATAGGAGATGGGGGCTGCCCATTTTTTCATGTGTGGGGATTTTTGTATCTTTGGCTTTGAAAAATCCCTACAACTCCATCTCCAAAAGCTTATATCATTTCCTCCACCATATGGCAACCTCCACAACCCCAAAATGAGATATGGTTCTATACTATATTCTACAGCAAATCTTGGACACGTCGGCTAGCCAACTTCGTGCCCGAGTTGCCTCGGTATAGAGGTGGGAGCCCGTAAAAGAAGCAGGCGACGTGGTGCCCTTCCGGCGATGAGGTGGAGACCGGAGACTCCGCGGGAGATCGGGACGACGACGAGAAGACCGGAGGACACGGATCACTCGGTATATCTCTCTTCCCCATCTTGTAGTTAGCTAGGACTAGTTAATGGCCCGATCCGGGTTCTAGTGCGCGGTGGTGCCGGTCAAGAAAAATAAAGTTAACCATCGCTTCCGCATTTGGCCTCGGGATGGAGGCCGGGGCGCCGCCGTGCACTTACAGTGGTATCAGAGACTCGCCATTAACATAGTCTAATTTTGTCTAATGTGTTTTACACTTCCGATCGAACAAATGTTCCGAAAACCCAATAACACATGCATCAGTTTTCTGTTGATTTTTTTCTGGCTCGAAATTTTTTTCAGGTTGTTGAATAGTGATGTACTGGAAGTTCTAAGCATTCTGTAGAAATTCGATACAGTAACTCGACAATAGGAGCGCGGAACCGCGGCCAAACCCCCCTTGGGCCGCAGTTCCGCCGCACATTGATGTCCTTGCCGTATCAAATTTCTGCAGTTGCTTTCTGGGTTGAAAATAGGGTTTTTGGAATATTAATTTTGGGCCCAGAATTTCTTGATGTGCTACAGTAGTACTTGGGGCCCACTTGTTATAATTTTGATCGATCGGATATTTTAAACACATTAGTTCACAGTATTTACATTATATCTACGACCGTGAATGTCACTTGATCGGTAAATCCTGTCTAACTGCTATAGCCCGGTTAGACGGATTTGCGAACGTGACTTTCACGTTGATGTTCTGTGTTATGCTGTGATATTGCGGATTGGTCGTGGGGGATAGCCTGGATGCAATGGTAGTACAGATTTTGTTGTATTATGTACATTTGATATTGCGGGGCGAGCGTCCGACTTGTGGACTGTCATCACTGCCTGATTGTATTATTATTTTGGGGCACGACCAGGTTGCGGTTGATGTACCCGTTGTATGTATATTTTACTTTCTGTACTAGGATTACCCCAAGGTGGGGTGCACGGATAGCCGGGTTCTAGAGGGCAACGGGCCCGCATCTCATGGCATTGAGACGGAGGGGGCTTCACTCTAGGATTGGCGGGCTATTCGCCGCACTCGTAGGGGGTACAGGTTGACCCAAGAGGGGTGCCCAAGTTACCGGATTCCGTAAAGTGCTGGGTGGTCCATTCACGGTGCTGAAGGGGGCTGCCTCGCTTCAGGTTTTGGCGGGTAACTTGCCGCGCCCGTAGGGGTCTAGGATTTCATTGCACAGGCTATCCACACGACCAGGGGAACGTCGGGTTTCAGTAGTGGCTCTATGAAACCCGGGGATCCCAGATATCTGTATTGTTCTGTGATGCTGTACATTTCTGTGATGTTGCATTTTTTATCACGCCTTGAGCGAATATAATATATTGGTATATATATTAGTAGATGTTGTATATGTTTTGCATCCGCGCTAGTCCAGTCCCCGCTCTGTCGTTAGTTAGCTAACCTAACGGGTAATGACGGGACCCAGTGGCGAATGCGGATGGCATATACGTACATCAGTATATTTTCGTTCTTTATGGTGTGATCAATTGATAGGACTGTGTTGATTCGGATCAATGCAAGTTAAAAACAAACCTAATTTGATGTTGTTGGAACACTTTTCAAAAGGCTGTTATTACAAGGACGTTCACTTTTGTTTTGCATCGTGATATTCAGTTGGAATATCTTGCTCCTCAGTCGACGAGGCAAGGGCCGAGATCCCTTCACCGGGAGTGACCCCTTGGACAAAAAGTTTGCGTCAGGGCAATGACTTCACTATAGCCGATTACTTTTGCTTTGCATCGTGGTATTCAGTTGGAATATCCTGCACCTCATTCTACGGGGAAAGAGCCGAGATCCCTTCACAGGGAGTGACCTCTTTAGCAACGGTTTTCGTCACTATATTTTAAAAAAAAAAAGCTATCCGTTCCTTCAACGATATCAAGTTCACTACGTTAAAGGTTTTCGCCAGAAACCATTCGTAGCCCTCCGTCATTTCAGTTAAATATTCGGTAGTATTCAAGCTATGTATTTTGACCTCACGCCAAGGCATAGTGATTGGTAGCTGCCGGGTATTTATCTGTTGCATAGATAGATGCGTTGGTTTGGGACAGTCGTACTACTATTTTGGCCTTCGTCAAGGGTATGTACGGGTGGGTTCAAATCAACCTGGACAATGACGGGTAGAACTTGACATGTGACTTATGATATTTTGACCTCACGCCAAGGTCATAAGAGCATGGGGCAAAAATCACATCGGGAGTTTCTAAAGAAACTGAAACTTGCCAGATATACGCATACCTTTTGGAGTGATGATGTGAGCGGATTCCGTCACGTTATCATGCGATGATAGTTGGATCCCGATTCCCACTGATGAGTAAGTTTACTCCTCGGGTGATCCCGACTAATTCTTCTTTCAGGTTTGGAGGAGAATTTGACGGTACAGTGGGAGGTTTCCAGATTAGATAAATTGGTAACCATTTTGATCTAGGTTAGAGTGCACGCCGAGTGTTTCTTTTCTCTCTCTCTTTGGCAGCGACCATTGACCCGACCCTAAGACTATAACTCAGTGACCAAGTTGACCGAACCTTCTTAAACACTGGCTTTTGGATTGTCAGAGTTGCAAACCTCATTGCCACTCCTACTTTTACCCTTTTCATCAGGACACCCCGTATTACTACGAACGTCCACTTCCATTGGACAAAACCATCGTATGGTTAGATACGAACTCGAAGGAATTTATTCGAGAATGGTTTCCAGTTCTGGAGAAAACGGATAGGATTATTCAGTTGCCTTTTCCTTTTTCCTTCTCTCAGGTTGCGAGTGCTCCTTGGTTTAGGAGACAGTACACCTATTACGCAAATTGGATAGTCTTCTTCCAAACCATAGGCAGGTGCCGACCGGTAGGGAATGAAGAAAACCAATTAGCCTAACGATGGTGTACAGAAGGTATTATGTAAAGACAAAGAAAGGGATTAGAAGGAGGGCAAAGTAAATTGCGACTACTATTCACGACCAAACCAAGTATTTCATTACCACTCCCATTTCACCTTTGTATTTCTCCAGGACACTCCGTATCACTACGAAGATCCACAGTTTATTGGATACTCCATCGTATGGTTATATACGAACTCGAAAGGAACTTGTTCCAGTTCGGGGATGGATTCTGGTTCAGGAGAAATAGGAATAAGGTTTATTCGGTTGTCTTTTATCTTCACCTTCTCTCGCTTTGCGAGTGTTCCTAGGATTAGGACAGTACACCCATTATGCTTATTGGATAGTCTTCTTCCGAACCATAGGCTGGTGCCGAACGGTAGGGAAGGAAGAAAACCATTTGGCCTAAAGGGGTGTGCAGAAGGTAATGACTAAAGACATATAAAGGGATTTGGAGAGGTGGCAAAGAATTATACGGTTACAGTCGTGAATCTGGAAGAGGCATTACTAGGAATACCGGGATACCCCATCGAAACATTTCAATGTTTCAGTTTCACTGTGTACTGTTAAAGGAAAACTGATTTCCCAATTAAGACACTTGCTCCAGGGTATGTATTTACCAGGTATGATTCTCACATCTGTATGGTTTTACAGATGATGAGTGGGAGTAAGTTATTGGGAATTGGGTGATCATCCTCATTATATCGGGATTCGTTGTAATCGGTGATATTTGAGGAAGTCACCTGGGTTGGTTGCCGGACGGCAAATATTTGGTTTTGAACATCCGCTGTTATGCACCAATTTCAAATTGATACATCTGTACGTCTATTTTTATAGAGTGAGATATATCTTTTTGAAATTATGTCTGTGACATTTACCTATATCAGTGGATGGTTAGGTAAGGAGTATTAAACAGCGGTGTAATTCTTCTTAACCATAAGTACAGTTTTCAACCTACGACACACAGTGAATGAGTTATCAGACTCAAGGGACTTATACAGAGTATTGTATGTTGTCCAGGG
The DNA here is from genome assembly GCA_030015575.1 of Agapanthus africanus. Taxonomy (NCBI): domain Eukaryota; kingdom Viridiplantae; phylum Streptophyta; class Magnoliopsida; order Asparagales; family Amaryllidaceae; genus Agapanthus; species Agapanthus africanus. The sequence continues at coordinate 492,204,905 of CM057339.1, forward strand.
TCCATCAGGACAGAGGGGTTGGTCCTCGTACTATATTCGGTTTACTTATGACTTCTCTAGTTTTTAGACAGGTGTTTCGTAGAAACACAGGGTCTGAATTTTGAGAAGTTGTAGGTATTTGAATAAAGTAGAGAACCAGATATTGCAAGTATCGGGATTCCTCAAAGTGATCGAAGATGTAGATACTTGAGTATGGTATTCAGATGATAGTAATGATTAAGAGATCTTGCTTCTCTTTCAGGTTATTCATAATTGGAAGCATTCCTAAGTTGAGTAACGCTGATCGGCCTCTTTCCATTTAGTTGACATGCACTGGAGACAGCTGCATGATTTGAATCTGGTTCAATTAAATCAGTGCCTCTGGTTCTATATTGGATATAGTACAGTTCATATCTTAACATTGTTAAGGTACGGGGAGTTGTCCGGCTTATGATTAAAACCAGACACTCGACAACTCAAGGCACGTTTCTGTAATGGCTGTTTGTGGGTTGACCCAGGCTATGACGAGGGTTGATTTTCTACCATCTGGAAGATCAATAGTGATATTGTTCTAGACTCGCCACAGTTTTAAATAAAATGGATTTTTTCAGAAAACAGTAGTGGGAGTATGGTAGAACTGGAAGTGATTCCAGAACCACAAACGATTACTGAAGTTTTCATAGGAACCTAAAGATTCAATCTGGTTTGACATTCCATTGGCCACTCCGCAGATTTGGTGGGTAACTTCAGGCACCCGAGAGGTACTCCGGTAGCCTCAAGGACGGTGACAGGGAAGTTCTTGTTTACCCACACTTGCCATTGCTGTTGTTCCAGGCTACGAGTCCCGGCAGGAGGATGAGTATAGCGTCGTTCTAAACTAGCTTTAGAAGTGTACGTGTATATGACTCTGCCAGAGGGTTGTCGTAGTCAGTGGGAGCAGCGGAAGCATTGGTGGACAGGTAGCTTATGTCTATTTATAGACTAAAGCAGATATAGCGGAGAGAGATCATCCATTTCTGATGTGACAGTTGATTGTTAGAGATTCTGCGTGTTCAAGTTTAGTTAATTACCGCAATCAAGACGGTTTCGCTTGTAGCTAGCCGGTTGAGTACGGGTCGTCCGCAGGGAGATGGGAATCTTTTTCTAAGTGTTTTAACGAGTTAAGTCCAGTTTTCCAGATTTTGTTTTGATTAATTAAGTGTTAAAATGATATGTAAAGAGAGCTTGTTAGGGTTAGGATTAGGTTAGTTTGAGTTAGGAGTCGCTCACCTCTTTCGTTGCCACTCTTAATATCGGTGTTACGGTAATCGGCAACAACGGGGATTAGCACGACTAGGAAGGAACTTGCGAGTATAAGCTAGGCTTTCCAACGCATAAGTTCTTCCTTTTGGTGCTTGTCTGTCCGTTCTTGGCTCTTAGCCATAACCTCCGTTTAATTCAACCACAACCGGTCTCACTACGGAATCACCGCTATCATGTAGGATAGGGTGCCGTAAGGAGCGGATTGTGGTTCAATTAACGGGAGTCGATTTAAGATGTTGGGCAAGGAAAGAGTGAAAGAGATTTCCTTTTCTCAAACTCCCCTTATCCTACCCTAACAAGTATGAAACTACTCACACATCATAATGAAAAGAAAACAAAACAAAAGAGGAAGATAGAAAGAAGGAGATTAGAAGATAACAACTAGCTATTTGCGACCTCACCTTGGCAAGGATCAAGCGTAAGCGTCATAGTTGTTTAAGGATAAAGGAAAAGAGAAAAGAAAGAAACAACAAGAAATAACAACAACTAAGTTAACAAATGAAAATTACAAGCAATAATAATTTAACTAAAGAACAAGACAAGATATAATAACAAAAGGAACTTCTTTATTCATCATTCTTCACTCACAAAAGCTCACTACAAGTTTTTCAATGGAGAAGAGATGAGAAGAGGAAGAAGAAACAAGTATTCTAAACCTAGAAAAATACAAGATTATGCACCCTTGGCTTCACAAGGTTCTGGACTATTTATAGGCAGGGAGATGGAAATCTAGGGCAACATTCTGAGCCAACATGAAAAGACCAAACAACCCCTGCAAAATCTTCATCTGCGGCGCCAGTACGGCCGCGGAACCGCGGCCTAGACCCCCCATTGGCCGCGGTTCCGCGGCCGTATGGAGGAGTTGGGCCCTCGTTTTTCTTGTGCTTCCCTGGTTCTGTGTGCCCTTTATTCTGGTATATGTATTTTCTCATATTTTCTTCACGATTTTTCCAGAATTTCTGTTGAGCAAAAGGTGATTTGATGTGGATCTTTTTGTCATGATTTCCTCGAGCTCCGTGTAGATTTCTTGGATCTTGTGTTGCCATTGAGCCTTTTGCATGAAAATGACATTGATTTGCCATTTTGTCTTCTTAAACTGGTGTGTGGCAACAGACGGATAAAGAGCGGAGATCCGTGTTTTATCTGTGGTTGGAAGGAACCCGGGTTTTGTCGTGTTTTTCCATGAATTTCACCGTTTAGAGCCGAGAACCTGTATCCTGCAATTGACTAGCAAACACGGCTCAAGAGTACCTACCGATATGCAATGTGATAAAAATTGGGCGGTATAAAAATGCAAAAATCTGATATGAACAAATACCCCCAAACTTATCATTTGCTCATCCCGAGCAAAGCCAATTTATTCACAAAAAATTTCCTAACCTCACTTTCGCAGGGAACGCGATTGCACTAAGCACGTGCAACAAGCCGTTAAACCTCTAGGTGTCCCTAGTAGGAGGAGTGTTGTCTCCTGAGGGTTTTCAGCGGATACTACCCATAAAATCCGGTCAAGCTTGTTTTGTAAAATAACTAAGATTCAAACCCTAAAGTTTTGTTTCAGAAAATAACAATTCTATTATCCTAAGTCTAGACTATCGAACATTTATTTTTCACACCTCGCTTCTTATTTAACTACAGATTTTATATGTCTTTACGTGCAGTGCAAATAGTGTCGTTAAGTTCCAGAAAGGTCGAATAAAGTCCTCATGTCACACAATAAAGCCCAGATAAATTTTTTTGAAAGGATCACATAAGTTTTATAAAGAGTTAAGCATTTTTCAAGTTTCGTTTTCCAGTAAAGTTTCAACTTTAGAATTTCTATCTTCCTTAACAGGAAACTAGGTCTTATTTTTCACTCCACCTTTTTCTTGTTTTCATTTCATACACACCTCTGTGAACGTGCAATAGTCTTTATCATAGAGTAAAACCTTCATATCTCCGCTAATTTTTTTTTATAAAAGCCTGTCTTTTATCAAGATTATTCTCACACAAAGAACCGTTAGGAATTTTAACTCGGAGAGAACACTTGCTTGACTTTGTTTTAATCTGGACTTTCTAGGCTTCTTAGCGAGCTTTGGGCCAATGCACCCAAACCAGTTGGTTTTAGGGCATTAGGTGTAGAAACACCCCAGCGGACTTAATTACTCAAGTTACCTAGGTCCAAAAACAAAAGACAGTTTGGCGTGAAAATCATGATGATTTAATACGAACGGAGATATAACCGGTAGTTCAATTATTTTTTTGGATAAAAGACGTGTTTAGTAGGTTCGGTGTGTAATCATTCCAATCAAGTTTCAGATGGGTTATTTTTCAGACTTAGTTCCAATTAAGGCATCAATAACATTCCTTTATATTCACTCACTTCATAAACTATTCTTGATATTACTTATTTCAGAACAAACCTATTTGATCCTCAGAAAATCATTGATCCATTTAAAAGTTTTTCGACATAAAAGACTTGTCATCTAATTTCCAAAAACTCACGACACGTGGAGTATGATGTAAAGACGTATATCAGCTATAGTTAACTTAAAAGGAGAGTTATCTTTCAGGTTTTCAAAATCTAAACATAAGATTTAGTTATTCTTATTTTATCAAACAAAACCGTCGAAATGTTGAATCAGAGTCCTCCCACTAGCTAACTTGACAGAAAAGTTTTTATGTTTTTAGAAAATTTTCAGATTTTTATGGATTTTATGGATTTTAATATGCAGATGCAAAATATACATATGAATGCGAAGGTAAGAAATGCGTACCGAGCGTACCCCCAAACTTAAACTGGATAGTGTCCTCACTGTCATTGCATGAAGAGATCATTTGAAGGGTCAAAATTGTCGGTTAGCGATACACAATTTTTTTTTTTGTTTTTGTTTTTAAACAAAAGAAAAAAGAAAAAGGATGGAAAAGAATATCCACAAATATATACAAAATGGTTTATACATACCCCCAAACTTATTTGGAACAGTGTCCACTGTTCTTGGCTGGATAACCGAAGTTTGGAGGTAGACAGAGGAAGATCATACAGGGTAAACCGGCTCCTGTACGAACAGGAGCTCCTCTGTTGGTTCGGGGCTAAGGTACGGTTTTAGTCGTTGTCCGTTCACTTTGAAAAATGAACCGTCCTTTGGATTTTCCAAATCCACAGCGCCCTGCGGATACACATTCCGCACAAAATACGGCCCTTTCCAGCGAGATCTGAGCTTTCCTGGATGGAAGTGAAGTCGGGTGTCGTAAAGCAGTACCTGCTGACCAGGTACAAAGGTTTTGCGCAAAAGGTGTTTATCGTGAAACACCTTCGTTCGATTCTTAACGACAACCGCGTTATCGTAAGCCTCATCCCTAAGCTCGCTCAATTCATTCAACTGCAGCTTCCGATGGCTGCCCGCATCTTCGAGAGACAGATTCAGTTCTTTTATCGCCCAAAATGCGCGATGCTCTATTCCGACAGGTAGGTGGCAGGCTTTTCCGTACACAAGCCGATAGGGAGACATGCCAAGGTCGGTCTTATAAGCGGTTCGAAATGCCCAAAGGGCATCAGTGAGTTTCAGCGACCAATCCTTACGGTTCTTGGAAACCGTCTTCTCCAGTATCTGCTTGATTTGCCGATTTGAAATTTCGGCCTGCCCGCAGGTTTGGGGGTGGTAGGGCGTGGATAGCTTATGATTAATGGAGTATTTCCGCATCAAGGCCTCGAAAGTCTTGTTGCAGAAATGACTTCCATTGTCGCTAATGATCGCTCGGGGGTGTCCAAACCGGGAGAAAATGTTTTCTTTAAGAAACCTAACGACAACCTTGTTGTCGTTAGTCCGGCTGGGCACAGCCTCGACCCATTTAGAGACGTAATCAACAGCGAGAAGGATGTACAAGTTTCCGAAAGAGCTGGGAAACGGCCCCATGAAATCTATCCCCCATACCTCGAAAATCTCCACAACCAAGATCGGTTGGAGCGGCATCTCGTTCCTCCGGAATATCCGGCCCAAGTGTTGGCACCGGGAGCAAGTCTTGCAATAGTCATGAGCGTCTTTGAAGAGTTGTGGCCAGTAGAAACCACATTGCAAGATCTTCTCAGCTGTCTTTCTAGGGCCAAAATGCCCGCCACACGCTTGATCGTGGCAAAACGACAGCACACTCTTGAATTCCTCGTCAGGGACACACCGACGAATAATCTGGTCGGGACAGTACTTGAACAGATAGGGTTCGTCCCAGTAAAAGTGTTTTACTTGGGATAAAAAGCGAAGTCTGTCCTGACTTGACCATTTAGTCGGTAGTAATCCCGTGGCCAAATTGTTCACAATATCCGCGAACCAGGGTTCGCAAGATACTGTCAAGAGCTGTTCATCCGGGAAAACGTCGTTGATCGGAATTGGAAGCGAAGGCGAAGAAGGAAGTCGTGAGAGATGGTCGGCAACTACGTTTTCACATCCTCGTTTGTCCTTAATGACAAGGTCAAACTCTTGAAGCAAGAGGATCCAACGAATTAGCCGAGATTTTGCATCTTTCTTCGCAAAAAGATGGCGCAGAGCAGAATGGTCTGTGTAGACAATGACTGGAGAGCCGATGAGGTAGGGCCTGAACTTTTCTAAAGCAAATACAACAGCTAAGAATTCCTTCTCAGTTGTTGTATAATTGAGTTGTGCGTCGTTCAGGGTTCGGCTCGCATAATAGATTACGTGCGGCATCTTGTTGATGTGTTGTCCAATGACAGCACCAATGGCAAAGTCGGATGCATCACACATAATCTCAAATGGGTGCGTCCAGTCAGGTGAAGAAAGAACGGGAGCAGAAGTGAGTGAGCGTTTTAGTGACTCGAATGCAGTCACACAGCTCGAGTTGAAGTCGAATGGCATGTCCTTGGCCAGCAAAAGAGTTAAGGGCCTAGCAATCTTGCTAAAGTCCTTGATGAACCGTCTATAGAAACCGGAATGGCCAAGGAAGGCTCGGATATCTGTGACGCATCTGGGAGGAGGTAGATTGGAAATGAACTCAATCTTTGCTTTGTCAACCTCTATGCCATTTTGCGAGATGATATGTCCTAAGACAATACCTTCGCGCACCATGAAGTGGCACTTCTCCCAATTCAAAGTGAGATTCTTGTCCTTACATCGGGTAAGGACAGCGTCGAGATGCAGCAAACACTCGTTGAAGGAATCGCCGAAAATGGAGAAATCATCCATGAAAATCTCCAGAAATTTTTCCACCATGTCAGAGAAGATTCCCATCATACACCGCTGGAAGGTAGCGGGCGCATTGCATAACCCAAAGGGCATGCGACGATATGCGAATGTGCCGAAAGGACAAGTGAAAGTGGTCTTGTCCTGGTCTTTTTCGGCGATGGGAATCTGATTATAGCCGAAGTAGCCATCAAGAAAGCAGTAGTACTCGTGTCCGGCCAATCGTTCAAGCATTTGGTCAATGAAAGGTAGCGGAAAGTGGTCTTTCCGCGTTGCGGCGTTGAGTTTTCTGTAATCAATGCACACTCGCCACCCAGTTTGGGTGCGAGTAGGGATTAACTCGTTCGCCTCGTTAGTGATGACCGTTATACCTGATTTCTTGGGGACAACGTGGATGGGGCTAACCCACTGGCTATCAGAAATAGGGTAAATGATACCACTATCTAGACATTTTACGATCTCCTTCTTCACAGCCTCTTTCATGACTGGATTGAGACGTCTTTGTGGATCCCGGGCTGGTTTGGCATCATCCATCAGATGAATGTGATGCTCAACGATCAGGGGACTAATCCCCTTGATGTCTGCCATGGACCAGCCAAAAGCTTGCCTGTTGCTGTGCAAGACCGTAAGAAGGGCTTTCTCTTGCTCTGGAGCTAGAGAAGCCGAAATGATGACAGGGAGGGTCTCGTTCTCAACTAAGTAAGCGTACTTAAGGTGAGACGACAAAGGCTTGAGTTCGAGCGATGGAGGTGAAACGATTGAAGGCAAGATTGGTGCAGAGGTCTCGAACTCAAAGGACTCCAGCAAAGGTTCAAAACGAGTGTACGCGACCGAGTTGGATGGTTCAGATAACTCATCCGGAAATTCGAAAGATTCAAACTCGGGTTGTGCACGGCTAAGATCGTTCGAGAACGTGAAACACTCGTAGTCGTTGTCGGGCGCAGAAACAGCAGCAGGTTCGAGGAGGAACGCACTAGTGGCGTTAAGATTATCGTGATCAAACAGAAACTCCTCGAATTCACATTCTTCTGGGGTGATCTCCTGGATCGAGCAGACGTCTAGTATATGAGCATTAGGTTCGGCGGGCTGATTCCCTAACCTAAAAATGTTGAGTTCAATCGTCATGTTTCCAAAAGAGAGGTTCATCGAACCATTGCGACAATTGATCACAGCATTTGAGGTTGTAAGAAATGGGCGACCGAGTATCACCGGAATTTGATTCCGGGGGTTAGCTACAGGCCGTGTGTCTAATACAATGAAGTCAACGGGGAATATGAAGTCCCCGACTTTTATTAACACATCCTCTAGCTCACCCCTAGGATGGGTGATCGATCGGTCGGCCATTTAGAGAGTGCAGTGCGTGGGTTTCAGCTCTCCGACGCCTAATTGCTCGTATACTGAGTATGGAAGCAGGTTAACACTGGCACCAAGATCTAATAGTGCGCGGTTGATGTTCTTATCCCCAATGGTAACTGAAATCGTAGGACAGCCAGGGTCCTTCCGTTTTTGTGGTAAAGATTGGGTAAGGGCATCACTCACAGCACTAGCCAAGAAAACTTTCTTGGGTACCTGAGACTTCCTCTTTTTCGTGCACAAGTCCTTTAAGATTTTTGCGTAGGACGGGACTTGTTGGACAACATCTAAAAGAGGAATGTTAATGTTAACCTGCTTAAATAACTCCAGAATCTTCTTCATCTGAGGATTTTGTTTATTATACCTCAACCGGTTTGGAAATGGAACATTTTTAAAATTGGTTGAGTCTAATGCTGGAGGAGGAGATTGTGGAGTTGGAACGGATCCCAGAATAGGTGTTTTCGTGGAGTGAGAAGTGGGTCCGTTCAGAGCAGAAGAAGAAGGAGAACCTTTTGAAGAATGGAGAATAGGCTCAGAAGATGAAGAAGCAGGAGAAGAAGAAGAAGAAAGGTAGAAGAAGAAGCGGCCGGGGTGTCATCGTTGATCCGTGTGCCAATGTTGTTTTGCAGCATCCTTCGCGATCTCAATGTGGTCACGGCACTCACATTATGGTTCTGTTGTTCAAGAGCAACATGTACATTATGTGGGTGACCGGGATTTGGGAGTGGCTGGGACGGGAGCTTCCCCTTTTCTCGCTCGCTTAAGGCCGCATTCAGCTGTGTAATCTGGGCCTCGATGGTCTTGATGCTTTGCCCGTGAGCGGCAATGTGTTGCACTAAGGACTGAATGGAAGACTGGATGTTGGCGGTGGACTGAGTCGATTGTTTAACGAACGCCTCCAGACTTCGTTCGAGCGAGGAAACCTTATTGTTGTTTGACGGAACAAAGTTGTTTGGTGGAAAAGAATTGTTGGGTGCAAAGTTGTTCGTCTGATTTTGGAAAGGTTGGGGTTGGAAGGGCTGCTGAAACTGCTGATGAGTTTGTTGTTGCGCTTGTTGTTGCGGCGGAGGGGCCCTTTGGAAATTGTTGCCTTGGAATTGATTCTGATTCTGATTCCAGGCGAAATTGGGGTGGTTCCTCCAACCGGGATTGTAGGTGGAAGAGTATGGATCATTCCTCGGTCTTTGCTGAAATGCAGCATTAACCTGATCCTGTCCTTGCGATGGCGGATTGTAAGGACACTCTTCGGTCAAGTGAGAAGGATCGGAACAACAAGCGCAAATGGTACGAAGGGGAAGAACAGGGGTAGGAGCAGGAGAAGAGAATTTGCTCTCTATCGCTTCAAGCTTTCTCGTTATTACAGCCATTTCAGCTTTCATCGCAATAGAGACATCAAGTTGGTGAATTCCTACCCTAGACTGACCGGTAGAAGTGGAGGTAGAAGAAGAAGAAGTCGGTCTGGTGCTCTCCCATTGTAGCGTTTGCTCCGCAAGGTCGTCAAAGAATTGCCACGCTTCCTCGTCAGATTTCGATAGGAAGTGGCCCTGACAAATGGTTTCCAACAACTGCTTCGTTGCTGGGTTCAGGCCCTCGTATAAGGTTTGGCAAAGTTGCCATTTCTTTATACCGTGGTGAGGACACTGAACAAGAAGGTCTTTGTACCGGTCAAAGCACTTCCAGAAGGGTTCAGAAGGAAGCTGAGAGAATTGGTTGATTTCATTTCGAATCCTTGCGGTTTTATGATTCGGATAGAATTTTTTTAGAAACGCTTTAACAAACTCGTCCCAGCTGGTTATTGAGTGGGAAGCGGTGCTATACAGCCATTTTTCAGCAAGATCGCATAAAGTGAACGGAATGACCCGTAGACGTATAGCATCGTCCGACAGCTGGGTGGTTTTCATCATGGCACAGACGTTTTGAAATTTATTGATGAAGATATAGGCATCTTCAGATTCAAGCCCATGAAATCGTGGAAGCATGTTGATGAAGTGGGGCTTAATTTCAAAGTTGTCCCCATTGGCCGGTGGAAGAGAAAGGCAGGTGGGAAGTGCAGAACGGGTGGGATAGAAACGATCCTGGAGCGCGATTCGCTGCGGCGCTACGACAGGCGGTGGTGGTGGGTTATTGGTCTCCGTAGGAGGTGGAGCCAATCTAGGGGTAGTCAAAGAGATGTTCCGATTAAATCCTGACATCACGGAAGAAGAGGTTGGTGATGGTGAAGGTGAAGATGTATGAACAGAATTCCGGTCAACGTCGGAGTTGGCCGGCAAAGGAAGGGGTGAAAGAGGAGTGGACGGAGTTTCGACGTCTGAGTCGATCGCGTAGTCGGTAGCGACTAACGTAACGCGGACTAGGCGGGCGCTAGTGTCCCGAGTCCAAGTGGACATACACTAAACGAGTTTAGTATAGTCAAAGCGGAGAAGGTGAGAGTAAGAAAACGTCAATGGAGAAAAATGATGGGTGGAGGGTAAAAAATGGATTTGGCGACAAAGGGCAAGTTTTTATAAAAGTTTTTGATTTTTTTTTATTTAGAAAGAGCTTTACAGAAATATGTACGGACTTACGGCTTTAAGCAATCACAAATAAGATATGCACAATCTCACATAGATTTAGGGTCACCTAGGTCTGCTAGACAGCTCCTAACTATTCCAGAGGGCTAGAAATAGGACCTCAAACCGCCACTTCTCCGTCTAATGCGGCCAGATAAGTGCCAGGTAAGTGGGAGGTTGTCCAACGCTTTCGCGAAGTTCCTTAATTAAATAACCACTTGCCTTCGTCACACTTGCCTAGGCACCGCAAAAGTCAGATAGGATAAACGGCCGATGCCTGTAACTAGTCCTCTGTCCTATTGAGCGCGAAGTCCTTAGGACTGAGTCTAGTATTTTTTAATTTAACAATGGTCAATGCATATGCTTTTTATGATTTCTGGGGTCCTGGGAAGGGTGATGAAATCCCCACCCAATCTGAATTGGTTTCAAGCCCCTTAAGTCCGTATTAATGAATGCAAAGCGATAACAAATCAACTGCAAAAAAATTTTATTTTTAGCGCGGCGCAAAGAATCCTGCACAAAAACAGTTTATTGGAAGGGGGAAGAGAGTTTACGCAAAGAATGCTGCAGAAAACACAGTTTATTGGAGTCCAGAGGATTGGGAGAGAGGAGAGAGACACTTATAGGGAATTTGGAACCCTGAGGCCACCAAACGGCCGCGGTTCCGCGGAAATAGGGCTCTAATGCCGCGGTTCCGCGGCTATCTTGTGGAATTGGGGCTCCATTTTTGTTGTCTGGGTTCTGTTGGGTGTCCTCTTCTGTTCTAAAGCCCCTGAATCTGGAATTGCTTACTGGAACTGCTCTAGAATCTCACAATAGACCGTTTGCTTCGTTTTGATCCGTCGCGGTGTAGCCGCGAGATGTGGGTCTATCTTCCCATGTCTTTGGCACTGAACTCGAACTCCGTATTATCCTGCACACTTGCACAAAAACTAATCAAAAATAACAAGATGATTTTTTTACGAAGTATTTTTTTTTTGTTTTGTTTTTCGGTTATATTCACAAATTAACCCGAAATTACACAAAGAAATAAACTACCGTCTCTCCGGCAACGGCGCCATTTGATTGTTAGAGATTCTGCGTGTTCAAATTTAGTTAATTACCGCAATCAAGATGGTTTCGCTTGTAGCTAGCCGGTTGAGTACGGGTCGTCCGCAGGGAGATGGGAATCTTTTTCTAAGTGTTTTAACAAGTTAAGTCCAGTTTTCCAGAGTTTGTTGTGATTAATTAAGTGTTAAAATGATATGTAAAGAGAGCTTGTTAGGGTTAGGATTAGGTTAGTTTGAGTTAGGAGTCGCTCACCTCTTTCGTTGCCACTCTTAATATCGGTGTTATGGTAATCGGCAACAACGGGGATTAGCACGACTAGGAAGGAACTTGCGAGTATAAGCTAGGCTTTCCAACGGATAAGTTCTTCCTTTTGGTGCTTGTCCGTCCATTCTTGGCTCTTAGCCATAACCTCCGGTTAATTCAACCACAACCGGTCTCACTACGGAATAACCGTTATCATGTAGGATAGGGTGCCGTAAGGAGCGGATTGTGGTTCAATTAACGGGAGTCGATTTAAGATGTTGGGCAAGGAAAGAGTGAGAGAGATTTCCTTCTCTCAAACTTCCCTTATCCTACCCTAACAAGTATGAAACTACTCACACATCATAATGAAAAGAAAACAAAACAAAAGAGGAAGATAGAAAGAAGGAGATTAGAAGATAACAACTAGCTATTTGCGACCTCACCTTGGCAAGGATCAAGCGTAAGCGTCATGGTTGTTTAAGGATAAAGGAAAAGAGAAAAGAAAGAAACAACAAGAAATAACAACAACTAAGTTAACAAATGAAAATTACAAGCAATAATAATTTAACTAAAGAAGAAGACAAGATATAATAACAAAAGGAACTTCTTTATTCATCATTCTTCACTCACAAAAGCTCACTGCAAGTTTTTCAATGGAGAAGAGATGAGAAGAGGAAGAAGAAACAAGTATTCTAAACCTAGAAAAATACAAGATTATGCACCCTTGGCTTCACAAGGTTCTGGACTATTTATAGGCAGGGAGATGGAAATCTAGGGCAACATTCTGAGCCAACATGAAAAGACCAAACAACCCCTGCAAAATCTTCATCTGCGGCGCCAGTACGGCCGCGGAACCGAGGCCTAGACCCCCCATTGGCCGCGGTTCCGCGGCCGTATGGAGGAGTTGGGCCCTCGTTTTTCTTGTGCTTCCCTTGTTCTGTGTGCCCTTTATTCTGGTATATGTATTTTCTCATATTTTCTTCACGATTTTTCCAGAATTTCTGTTGAGCAAAAGGTGATTTGATGTGGATCTTTCTGTCATGATTTCCTCGAGCTCCGCGTAGATTTCTTGGATCTTGTGTTGCCATTGAGCCTTGTGCATGAAAATGACATTGATTTGCCATTTTGTCTTCTTAAACTGGTGTGTGGCAACAGACGGATAAAGAGCGGAGATCCGTGTTTTATCTGTGGTTGGCAGGAACCCGGGTTTTGTCGTGCTTTTCCATGAATTTCACCGTTTAGAGCCGAGAACCTGTATCCTGCAATTGACTAGCAAACACGGCTCAAGAGTACCTACCGATATGCAATGTGATAAAAATTGGGCGGTATAAAAATGCAAAAATCTGATATGAACAACAGTCATAGGTTTGACTTCATCAGAATAGGGGAAGGATCTGTTGAGAAGGTAGTAGGGTGTGATGTCCTGGTATTTGGATGACATACACAGAGTAGGAAGTGATATTCCTATACTACAATCTGTTAGTGTTTATGCCCTAGAAGGCCATTACTGTATCATACTAGTTTGTATATTACTTAATGGAAGCTTGGGATATTCACATGTATATAACAGTCTTGCTAAACATGGTAGTATGCTGCTTGGTTTTTCTATCTTAATATGTGAGTGTACGTATTGATAGAGCTCTTAGGATCTTGCTTGACTACCAGCGTTGTGATGGCAGTCACACTAGTGGGGGCTGGGTAGTCTACAAGCACATCCTTATTCAGTTCCCTAGTCGTTGGATTATCGAGACAGAGCATCGATACTCCGGAGTAGAGTAGTGTGTACGCTTCTCATCCCAGTTGGAGAGATGGTCTGTCCCACAGCCGTCAGTACGTCGTACTGGAGATAGTATACAGGTGCTCGTTAGGTTACGGGTACACCGGACAGGACTCACAGGGAACTGTTGGTTAGTTTTATACCAGTCGTCAGTGAACAGTTCCTAGGTGACATGAGTACAGCATAGTCCGCAGACTTGACACTGCTGCTTCGCCTCGAGTGTGTCCCACTGTTCTTAGATTACTACCCTACCACGGCTCAAAGGAGTCGTGCAAACAGGTAGCAGTTGGGTGCAGTCCCGAGCACTTGGAGGCAGTGGCGGTTAGACATGATTCGTCTCTCCCGGTATTGGGAGTTGATATCGCGCTGTGTCAGAGAGCCATTACGCAAAGTCCCTGGCCAGGGAAAGCGAGATTTGCTGGTAGGTTCCAGTAGTTTCTCAGGGTGTAATGGGCTTCCCTCCGACACGACTTATACCGCTATTAGGGGACTGACGCTTGCCGCCCCCTAGGCCCGATATGCGATAGTCTTGGACGAACGGACCGGACTGTAGTGAGATTGTCACATCAGACTCAGTAGGAGTTTGGATGGGTTCCCTCATCGTCCTTCTTATCGACATCTACCTGGGGACCGTTACGTACAGCTAGTGCCGCTTGCGGTCTGTGGTTAAACCCACTGCCGGCGTAGTAGTCGAGTCTCTAGAGTCCCACACAGAGAGTTTCCCTACTCCAGGCGAAACAATATAGAGGTCGTATGGTTTTACGACAAGGGTTCGGACGCATACGTGCGTTTACGCGCGTACGACTTTCGGACAGTTTTTACCAGTCGGCTTTGGTTTAAGCCAGTTACTGGTATCCGGTTATTGGATTTATACAGTCTAAAGTTTTTCCGTATTTTTGCGGAAAGGAGGGGCGTTCTCGTAATTACGCGAAAAGCTTCTAGAAGGTGGTGGCTCAAGAGGTTAAGGTGGCATAAGCAATGAATGTGATTAGTGAGTCATATGGATGATTCATCCATGTCATTAATGCATGATAAATGCTTAATGACTCATGGAGTGAATCATCACTAGATATTATCAAGCATGGTTGCTAAATTCATTTCTTATTCTTTTCTTGATAAAAGAAATGCTTGATATATATTATCATAATTCATTATTCTCACTTCATTATTATCCTCACCTTCTCTCTCCTCAAGCTCTCCCTCTTCAAACCCTAATCCTCCTCTCTCATGTGTTGAGTACAAGGATTGGTTAGACTACTTAATCCATAACCCTCTCTATATTACACCTAGCTTCTTTGATTAGCACTTAGAGAAGTTTAGTTGCCTCAAGTTTAGAGGCTAGGCTTGGAGTAAAGCTCTCGGGTGGATCGTCTACTACTTCGAGAAGGCCGAGGAGGAGGTGGAGTTCGCAAAGACGAAGGACACGATTCGTTAGGTATAATCCCTAAACATAGTAGCATAGAAACTCTATGTTTTAAGTTAGTTATCGTTTAGCTTCGATTCAAGCGGTTAGTCGATGTTTGTTCACTAAACAAGTTCGTTTTTGAAAATTCCGCCTCCCCACAAGTATTGGGGTGTTCTACATTGACTTACAGTGGTATCAGAGCCTCGCTAAACAATAAATTACTTACTTGCAAATTTGTATGAATTTCGAACGGAAAAAAACGAAGCCGGAGAAACCCAAAATCACAAGTTTCTGTCGAATTTTAAATGAAGTCCTAAAATTTTTCAGGGAAGTTGAGAAAGCATAAAAAGAAACCAGAAGAACACCCAAGAAATTTGGGGTCCTGAATCGTCTACCGAGCCGCGGAACCGCGGTGGATCCTACCGATCCGCCGCGCTTCCGCCGCCGAGTTGCCGAGTCAGGAACCCAAATTCCCTGTGTTGCTTCTCTGTGTGATTTGGGATTTTCTGGAATATTTTATTTTTGCTCAGGTTTCAGTTTTACAGAGCAGTATTGGAGCAAAATTAAAAGTGTTTAATCGATCGAAATTATACAGTATTTGCTTGATGGATTATATCTGTGTTTGTATAATGTGTTCGTAAACCTCCCCTAACTGCTAGTATGTCGGTTGGCAGGGGGTTGCACATTTCTGTAATGGATTTTATCTGTTTGTGCATATGAACTGTGTTGGACTGTTGTGATGGATAGCCGGGGTTATATGATGGGTTATTATTTAATTCATTTGATGTAAATGTAATTTGTTGTAATATTATTTTGCGGGACACATCCAGGTTGCGGTTGTAGCCACCGTTGTATTATTTCATTTTACTGTTTTTGCTCCTAGGACAGACCCAAGGTGGGGTGCACAAACTGTCGGGCGGGTAGTTTGCCGCACCCGTAGGGGTCGTGGGTGGGGTAATGGCTATTCATCACAACTGTGTAATCCGTATTTTGTTGCAGGCTCAAAACAAACACGGATTGCTTGCAAATCCAATTAAGTTCATCTGTGATCTGGAATGGATATCATTGCGTCAGACGAATGTAAAATATCTATATATATGATAGCTATTTAGACGTCACTTATGTTTTACACCCGCGCTAGCCCAGCCCCCGCTCTGTCGTTAGTTAAGTAACCTAACGGGTAATGACGGGACCCCGTGGCGAATGCGGATGGCATAAGAGGACGTTGTATTTTCGTTGTTTTCTGCAATGATAGGTTAATGATGGGACGCATTATCTATAATGCAAAGAAAATAAACCAATGTTTTAATCGTTGGAACAATTTAAAAGAAACCACTCGGTTAATTTTAAAAACATATATTTTTAAATGCGGAGCTTTAACAACTCCTTTTAAAAGCTATCAGGTTCCTTCGGTTATATCAAGTTCACTACGTTCACGGTTTCGCCAAAACCATCCGTAGCCCTCCGTCATTTCATCTGGGTATTTAGTAGTATTCAAGCTATGTATTTTGACCTAACGCCAAGGCATAGTGTTTGGTAGCTACTGGATATTCATTTGTTGCATAGATAGATGAGTTAGTTTGGGACAGTCGTATTATCATTTTGGCCGAACGTCAAGGATATATACGGATGGGTTCAAATTGACAAGATAATGATGGGTAGAACTTGACATGTGACTTATGACATTTTGACCTAACGCCAAGGTCATAAGAGCATAGGGCAAAAACTTATATCGGGAATTTCTAAAGAAACTGAAATTTGCAAAGAGATGCATACCATTTTGAGTTTGATGAATGTTGGTAGCATTCCTACAACATTATCAGACGATGATATTTGGATCCCGATCCTACTGTGAGTATATGCTACTTATCAGGATATTCGTCACTTAACGATCAATGCTATAAACCTAGTAGGTGTCCAGAAAGGTGTCAGCGGGGTTACGCCCCCAGAGAAAAGAGGTTATTTAATTAAGGAACTTCGCGAAAGCGTTGGAAAACCTCCCTCGAAGTATCGACACTGGCCTGGCTGAACGGTTAAGCAAGTATTGTACGGTGAGAATAGTCCTGGCTAATTCTTCTTTTATGGTTTGAGGAAGGATTCGAGAAACAGTGGGAGCCATCCAGTTTAGATAAACTAAAAACCACTCTAAACTTGCAAGAGCATCATGCTAAAGAGTTTTCTTCTCTCTCTCCTAATTGCAGCGACCCTGAAAATGACTGGACTTAAGTTACTTTTAGAGAAAAATATACTGACAGGGCCAAACTATAAAGATTGGCTGCGGAATGTCAAAATGGCTTTGACCTATGACAAATTGGGGTACGTCCTCACCGCTACGGCACCTGCTGTCCCTGGTCCCAAATCCAGTAATGCGGATAAGGAAATCCGCAAAACCTGGGATTTAGATTGCGCGAAAGCTAAGTGCATCGTGCTTGCCTCGATGAACAATGAACATCAGAGGAGGTACGAGGATATGGACCTTGATGGCATATTTCTCCAAACAAAGGAACTTTATGGAGAGCAATCTCGTATAGCAAGATACGAGACCTCAAAGAACTTGTTTCGAGCGAGGTTGGCTGTCGGGTCATCAGTAGGAGAACATGTCCTAAAGATGATCGGCTATATAGAAGAGCTCGCAGACCTTGGGACGACTTTGGATAATGAGCTCTATACAGACCTCATTCTCCAGTCCCTTCCTTCTACCTACGCCCAGTTTATCCTGAACTTCAACATTCAAAGAAAAGAAGTTGAACTTCCGGAACTCCTGAACATGTTAAGGAGTGCAGAGGGCACCTTGCAGAAAGCAAGGGAAACACCCGCTATGTTTGTTGGCGGTTCATCTTCTTCCGGGTCCAAGGCTAGGGCCAAAAGAAGGAAGAAGAAGGCCGCACCCAGACCTAGAGGAGGTGTAAGTAAAGTGGGAGGGAAGGGAAAGAAAAAGTTAGCGGTACCGGTAGTTGGCCAGGATGAGTGCTTCCATTGTCACAGGAAAGGGCACTGGAAGAAGGATTGCAATGCGTGGAACGCCAAGAACCAGGAACCGAAGCAAGCTGTGGCTTCGACTTCAGGTGTGTTTGTAATTGAGAATTGTCTGTCGATCAACTCTACTTCCTGGGTATTGGATACTGGATCAGGATCTCATATTTGCAATTCATTGCAGGCACTGAGAAACCGTAGAGTGCTGAAGGAAGGTGATATGATCCTAAAGGTTGCTAACGGAGCTAGCGTGGGAGCTGCGTCCGTCAGGGATTATCACCTAGGATTGACGAGTGGACACATTTTGGTTTTACATAACTGTTATTTTGTACCAAGCTTAACGTGTAATATCATATCAGTTTCCTTGTTATCAAATAAAGGTTATGATTTCATGTTTGTAAGAGATGTTGTCAACATCCACCTTAATCATGGTTTGATTGGGTCCGGTACACTAAATAGCGGTATATATGTTTTAAACCAACTCCAAATTTTCAATGTCCAGAACACACTAAAAAGAAAGTCTCCAGATTTAAATAAAGCTTTCTTATGGCATTGTAGACTGGGTCACATCAATGAGAGAAGGTTGACTAAGTTGCATAGAGAAGGATATTTGGACTCGTTCGAATATCAAACTTATGACACTTGTCAATCTTGTCTCAAAGGAAAGATGACAAAGACTCCATTTACTGGACAAGGAGTAAGAGCGAGCGAGCTCTTAGGACTCATACACAGCGATGTATGTGGTCCAATGTCTACACATGCGAGAGGTGGTTTTTCCTATTTCATTACTTTCACGGATGATTACTCAAGATACGGATTCATTTATCTGATGAAACATAAATCCGAGGCTTTTGTGAAATTCCAAGAGTATAAGAATGAAGTAGAAAACCAAACCGGCAAAAGTATCAAGACACTAAGATCTGATCGAGGTGGTGAATACTTGAGTGCCGAGTTCCTAGGTTACCTAAAAGAGAAAGGAATTCTCTCTCAGCTTACTCCTCCATACACTCCACAGCATAATGGTGTATCGGAGAGACAGAATCGAACCCTATTGGATATGGTACGATCCATGATGAGTAATGCCGAGTTACCGCGATCTTTCTGGGGTTATGCGCTAGAATCAGCGGCATATCTTTTGAACATGGTACCTACCAAGACTGTGCCTACCACTCCATATCAGATGTGGAGCGGGAAGAAACCCCATCTACAGTATATAAAGATTTGGGGATGTCCAGCTTTTGTTAAAATGCAGCATGTGGACAAGCTCGAGGCACGATCAGTAAAGTGTAAGTTTGTGGGATATCCAAAGAACTCCAGGGGATATCTATTCTATTACGCAGAAGAACAAAAGGTATTTGTTTCTCGTAATGCCCATTTTCTAGAACTTCAGTTTTTAGAAAAGGAAATAAGTGGGAGCGAAATAGAACTGGAAGAAATTCCAGAACCACAAACTGCTACTGAAAGTTTGGTAGAACCGGAAGTTCAAGAAGAACAGGACATTCCTGCACCCCTCCGCAGGAGTAGTAGGCCGTCTCATCCGCCTGAGAGATACTACGGTTTTCTCATAGATGGGGATAGAGAGGATTGCATCATAGATGATGATGAACCTACTGACTTCCAGCAGGCCATCCAGAGCGGCGACTCGGTACGATGGCTAGATGCAATGCGGACCGAAATGGAGTCCATGTACACCAACAAAGTATGGACTTTGGACTTTGCTCTAGATGGAGTAAAACCCATAGGATGCAAATGGATCTTCAAGAAAAAGATTGGTGTAGATGGACAGGTGGAAACCTATAAGGCTAGACTTGTTGCAAAGGGTTTTCGTCAAAGACCTGGTTTGGACTATGACGAAACTTTTTCTCCAGTGGCTATGCTCAAATCCATTCGGGTCCTTCTTGCTATTGCTGCCTTCCATGATTATGAAATCTGGCAGATGGACGTAAAGACGGTTTTTCTGAATGGAAATTTAGAAGAGAGCGTCTATATGGATCAGCCAGAGGGTTTCAATCAGAGTGGGAGCAGCGGGAAAGTATGCAAGATGCTTAAGTCCATTTATGGACTAAAGTAGGCATCGCGGAGTTGGAACATCTGTTTTGATGAGACAGTCAAAGAATATGACTTTATCAAAAATCCAGATGAACCGTGCATATATAGTAAAGTTGTAGCCAGAAATGTCGTATTCCTCGTCTTGTACGTGGATGACATTCTATTGATAGGAAATGACATTCCTATGCTACAATCTGTCAAAGGATTCTTGTCACACAGGTTCTCCATGAAAGACCTGGGTGATGCCTCTTACATTCTGGGGATCCGGATCTATCGTGATAGATCCAAGAGGATGTTGGGACTTTCGCAGTCCAGGTATATCGACACTGTACTGAAAAGATTCAGTATGGAAGATTCTAAGCGCGGTAATCTACCGGCTTGTCACGGAATCACCCTCTCCAAAGAGATGTCTCCCAAGACTGATTTGGAAAGGGAACGCATGTCTATTATACCCTACGCTTCTGCGGTAGGCTCTATAATGTATGCGATGTTGTGCACCAGACCAGATGTAGCTTACGCACTAAGCGTGGTAAGCAGGTATCAGTCAGACCCAGGGGAGAAGCACTGGATAGCAGTAAAGAACATTCTCAAGTACCTGAGGAGGACTAAGGAGATGTTTTTGGTTTACGGCGGAAAAGACCTCAGGTTGGAGGCCTTTGCTGATTCCGGCTTCCAGAGTGATAAGGACGATTCCAAGTCCATGTCGGGTTATGTCTTTACCCTCAATGGAGGGGCGGTGTGCTGGAAGAGCTCCAAGCAGAACACCGTTGCTGACTCGACGATGGAAGCGGAGTATATAGCTGCTTGCGATGCCGCAAAAGAAGCAGTCTGGATGAAGAAGTTCCTAACAGAACTTCAGGTGGTTCCTACCATAGTTGATCCAATACCTCTGTATTGCGACAACAACGGAGCTATAGCTTTAGCGAAGGAACAAAGGTCCCATCAGAAGTCCAGACACATCTTGAGGCGGTATCACCTGATCAGGGAGATCATTGATCGTCAGGAGATCGAGGTTCGGAGAGTTGCTTCTGAAGAGAACATTGCTGATCCATTCACGAAGGCCCTACCTCAGATTAAGTTCGAGAGGCTACTCGAGATCATTGGTCTTCGATATGCCAGTACATGGCCCTAGTGCAAGTGGGAGATTGTTAGTGTTTATGCCCTAGAAGGCTATTACTGTATCATACTAGTTTGTATATTACTTAATGGAAGCTTAGGATATTCACATGTATATAACAGTCTTGCTAAACATGGTAGTATGCTACTTGGTTTTTCTATCTTAATATGTGAGTGTACGTATTGATAGAGCTCTTAGGATCTTGCTTGACTACCAGCGTTGTGATGGCAGTCACACTAGTGGGGGCTGGGTAGTCTACAAGCATATCCTTATTCAGGTCCCTAGTCGTTGGATTATCGAGACAGAGCATAGATACTCCGGAGTAGACTAGTGTGTACGCTTCTCATCCCAGTTGGGGAGATGGTCTGTCCCACAGCCGTCAGTACGTCGTACTGGAGATAGTATACAGGTGCTCGTTAGGTTACGGGTACACCGGACAGGACTCACAGGGAACTGTTGGTTGGTTTTATACCAGTCGTCAGTGAACAGTTCCCAGGTGACATGAGTACAGCATAGTCCGCAGACTTGACACTGCTGCTTCACCACGAGTGTGCCCCACTGTTCTTAGATTGCTACCCTACCACGGCTCAAAGGAGTCGTGCAAACAGGTAGCAGTTGGGTGCAGTCCCGAGCACTTGGAGGCAGTGGCGGTTAGACAGGATTCGTCTCTCCCGGTATTGGGAGTTGATATCGCGCTGTGTCAGAGAGCCATTACGCAAAGTCCCTGGACAGGGCAAGCGAGATTTGCTGGTAGGTTCAAGTAGTTTCTCAGGGTGTAATGGGATTCCCTCCGACACGACTTATACCGCTATTAGGGGACTGACGCTTGCCACCCCCTGGGCCCGATATGCGATAGTCTTGGACGAACTGACCGGACTGTATGGAGATTGACACATCAGACTCAGTAGGAGTTCGGATGGGTTCCCTCATCGGCCTTCTTATCGACATCTACCTGGGGACCGTTACGTACAGCTAGTGCCGCTTGCGGTCTGTAGTTAAACCCACTGCCAGCGTAGTAGTCGAGTCTCTAGAGTCCCACACAGAGAGTTTCCCTACTCCAGGCGAAACGATATAGAGGTCGTATGGTTTTACGACAAGGGTTCGGACGCATACGTGCGTTTACGCGCGTACGACTTTCGGACAGTTTTTACTAGTCGGCTTTGGTTTAAGCCAGTTACTGGTATCCGGTTATTGGATTTATACAGTCTAAAGTTTTTCCGTATTTTTGCGGAAAGGAGGGGCGTTCTCGTAATTGCGCGAGAAGCTTCTAGAAGGTGGTGACTAAGGAGGTTTAGGTGGCATAAGCAATGAATGTGATTAGTGAGTCATATGGATGATTCATCCATGTCATTAATGCATGATAAATGCTTAATGACTCATGGAGTGAATCATCACTAGATATTATCAAGCATGGTTGCTAAATTCATTTCTTATTCTTTTCTTGATAAAAGAAATGCTTGATATATATTATCATAACTCATTATTCTCACTTCATTATTATCCTCACCTTCTCTCTCCTCAAGCTCTCCCTCTTCAAACCCTAATCCTCCCCTCTCATGTGTTGAGTACAAGGATTAGTTAGACTACTTAATCCATAACCCTCTCTATATTACACCTAGCTTCTTTGATTAGCACTTAGAGAAGTTTAGTTGCCTCAAGTTTAGAGGCTAAGCTTGGAGTAAAGCTCTCGGGTGGATCGTCTACTACTTCGAGAAGGCCGAGGAGGAGGTGGAGTTCGCAAAGACGAAGGACACGATTCGTTAGGTATAATCCCTAAACATAGTAGCATAGAAACTCTATGTTTTAAGTTAGTTATCGTTTAGCTTCGATTCAAGCGGTTAGTCGATGTTTGTTCACTAAACAAGTTCGTTTTTGAAAATTCCGCCTCCCCACAAGTATTGGGGTGTTCTACATCGACTTACACAATCGGTTATACTTTGGTCGTCACACAGTGTTTCTCCACATGGGACTTGGACATTATATCAGACATACTGGTTACTAGATCTATGGTTTTAGATCTAGATTTGGGTGGTTTCCCAATTAAGGGTACTTAGACAGCATTCTAAGGGCATTTAGAATGGACGACTCCTGGCACGGTAGTATACCTGCAGGTGATGGAGTCGCCCTCTCTAAAGGTGTCTTACAGACTAAAGGGGAGAGGGATGTGCATGATTGGCAGATCACTTGCTCAGGCAATTGAGTCAATCATGAGATGTCAGGTACCACACCAGACATTGTTCTTGCACTAGATGCAATAAGTTGACATTGATCCAATCCTGGAGAAACAGTCGGAGGCAGTTTTAGAACACAAGTGAATGTTCTAGGGATATGATAACGACAGCCTCTTTAGGGAGACGGTTATCATTCTAGGCTTCCAAGGTGACCTGGACGACAAGGAGGCTGTCAGAGTTATAGTTTTTCCTTCCGACGAGGGGCAGTATTTTGGACAGGTGATCCAAGGCAATACTGAGGGAGGCATGGCGCAGGATACTGATTAAGTTCAGTTGACGATACTGTCTAAGAAGTTTGGATTTGGAGTTCATTTATGAGCTAGGTCCCATCAGACATCCAGACACATTCTATGACAGGTATTGCTCATTTCGGGAGATGGCTTTCTCCGCGAACTTGAGATATAGAGAGATATAGAAAGAAACATCAAAGCGGATCCACTCACTGAGGCTATTCCTCGAACGCAATAGTTTCGCAAGCGAGCTTTGTGAGACTGACTAGTAGAGGAGTTGGGTGTTCGGTATCACACGGGCTGTGAGTATGCGACATCGCAATAATTAGCATTGAGTGCAAGTGGGAGATTGTTGGACATAGTGCCCTCAGAGTCAATTATTGGATCACAGGCACGTGATTGCAATGATTGAGGGAGGACCTGTCCCAGTAGGACAGTCTTACTCGAGATGATAGTATGCTATCTGGTTTATCTTTATCATCGTGTACTGGTTTAGGTGACCTGACAGGTCGCTATTACACGTTGATAGAGCCCCTAGGATTCTTGCTTGACTGCCGGCAGTATGAGGGCGATCATATACGTGAGAGCTGGCGGTCTATAAGCACATCCTTAAAAGGTCCCTAGTCGTGGGAGTTTCGAGACAGGGCATCGATACTCCAGAGTAGACTAGTGTATACAGTCGAGACCCCGACGAGGGGCGGTGGCCGGTCTCACAAGCCAATGGTGTCAGTTGGTTCACCTAAGATGTATACAGGTGCTCATTGGGTTATGAGTACACCCGACAGGACTCGCCGGGAACATGCTAGTTGGTCTTATACCTGACGTCAGATAGCAGTTTCCTGGTGACATGTGTACAGGTTAGTTCATCGACCTGGGGATCGTCATTTGTCTCGTGTGAGTTCCCACTGTACTTTGATTACTACCCTACCACGCTCAAAGGAGACCTGCAAACAGGTTTTAGTTGGGTACAGTCCCGAGCCACATGGAGGAAGTGAGCGGATCTTCAGGGGTTCGTCTATCCCGGTATTAGGGGTGAGGTCGCGCTGTGTCTAGGAGAGCCATTACACGAAGCCCTCGGCCGAGGCAGGAGATTTACTGGTAGGTATTCCAGTAGTATCTCAGGGTGTTCTGGGCTACACTCCGACACGACTTATACCGCTTTTGAGGGTCTGACTTTTACCAACCCCCTAGGCCCGCCATGCGATGCTCATAGACGAACGGACCGGAATGTACGGATATTGTCACTGACAGGCTCAGTAGGGTGTCAGGATGAGTTCGCTCATCGACGTCCCTTTTGGTCAATAGCTGGTGGCCCGTCACGTATGGCTAATACCTCTGACGTGCTAGTGGTTAAATCCACAGCCATAGTATTGACGAGTCTTTAGAGTCCACCACACATTCAGTTACTCAAGCTTTCGGGTGAAAAGTTCTAGAGGCCGTATGGAGATATGGCACGGTTCGATCAGATACGTGCGGTATTGCACGGATCAGGATCGGACGGTTAGTACTAGAGGCCGTATGGGTATATGGCAGGGTTCGATCAGATACGTGCGGTATTGCACGGATCAGGATCGAACGGATATTACTAGCCGGCTTTGGTTTAAGCCGGATCCTAGTATAGTACAGTGTAGATTTTGTCTCATTGCATTTGTATTCGGTCGGAATACAGATGCGGGTGTGTATACACAGTATCGGGGTTTTCCTGTAATTTATTACAGGACCAGTTTTCTGGAGTTGCCAGTTTGCTTTCCGTTTCGGCCAATTTCCTTTGTATCGTTCATTGGCCGAAGATTGGTGGAGGAGGGCTTATTCGCATTTGTGCAAATAAGCAATTTGGAAGGGGGTCTTTGCATATTGTTGGATCATGATGGAGGACCATCCCTTGACTTTCCATGGTTCATGATTGCTTGACTTTGTGAGCAATCATGGTTGTTGATGATGGTTGTTTTAGAGTGTGGGTTTTCTTGTGATCATTTCCCTTCATGATTATCTTTATTCCCTTGCATTATGGGTGTGGTTCTATCATCCATTAACCTCACACTCATTCTCCACCCCACCATTTTGGTCATGGCCGGCCATAAGAGATGGGGGCTGCCCATTTTTTCATGTGTGGGGATTTTTGTATCTTTGGCTTTGAAAAATCGCTACAACTCTGTTTCCTGATTTAAAATCAGGAAAGCTTCAGGGAAAAGCTTCAAAAAGGGGCCACGTGCTTACACGTGACCGACAGTCACGTGTCGACACGTGACATATAAAGCGGCAGAAAAGCACACATTAGTTCCCCGATCAAGACAAGGAAAAGAGCCTCAGAAGAGGTCACGTGCTCTCACGTGACCGAGGTCACGTGTTGCCACGTGACGTTCAAGACAGCAGACCCGTTCTCCCGATTGAACCAAAGAAAGAGAGTTCAAACAGGGGTCACGTGCTCACACGTGACCAGGGGTCACGTGGTAGCACGTGACGTTGAAGCAGCAATCAGAAGACAGAACGCAAGAGAAAGAGGAAAGCTCATTCCAAAAGGGGGTCACGTGTCCACACATGACCATGGGTCACGTGGTCACACGTGACCGGCTTTCAAAGCCCATTTTTGACAACAGAATTAAATTCTGAAGGAAATTTGAATCTTTCCAAAGGAAAGTGATTATCTGGGACCAATCAAATTAAAGATTCAGAGATGATTAAATATCATCTATCTATGGAAAATCTCGGGTTTGGAAAGATTTCCCCCTTAAATCTAACCAAAATAACAAAGGAGAATCTCTGGATTTAAAATCCAATGGTGAATAAAATTCACCTAATAATCCAAAGGTCCAGAACGAACAATGGATGCAAATCAAATATCCCATGAAAGATTTACCAAAACTAATTGATTCAGCTGCCTCTCCTATAAATAGGAGCCAAGAGACACAAAGAAGGAGACATATAGAGAGAGACATACATACGCAGAAAGAAAAAAGGAGGAGAGCTTTGATACTCGGATCTTCTGCAAAAACCCTAGGTAAGAAAGGGAAGGCCTTTTGAAAGAATGAGAATTTAATTCTCAACAGAGTTTAACTCTAATATATAAAACAGAAGAGTATATTTCTTCTCTCTTTGATAGAGGATCTGCAAAGTGCACATCTCCCCTTTAGGTTGAGAATTTAATTCTCAATGGGTTGAGATCCTGCCATGCAGATCCAAAACATAGAGAGGGAATGCAAGCATGAGAATTTAATTCTCGCAGAACTATAGGAATTTAATTCCTTTAAGATAAAATTAGGGCTTGGCCCTGTATCATGGGAATTTAATTCCTTTAGAACAAAGAGAAATAGGGTTTAACCCTAATTAAGAATATAGTTCTGTGGAAACGGCAGGAATTTAATTCCCTTAATTATAATTCTAATTCTTTGAAAGCTTTATTAAGGGTTTAACCCTCTTCAGTTCTTCACATATACGAGGAATTTAATTCCTACAGAAAATTTAGAG
This sequence comes from Agapanthus africanus, assembly GCA_030015575.1. Taxonomy (NCBI): domain Eukaryota; kingdom Viridiplantae; phylum Streptophyta; class Magnoliopsida; order Asparagales; family Amaryllidaceae; genus Agapanthus; species Agapanthus africanus. Next base: position 492,231,796 of record CM057339.1, read on the forward strand.
TTCAACTCTATTTCAGAATATAAATCTTTGAAAGGAAGTAGGAATTTAATTCCTCTGAAATCTAAAGCTCGAGGAATTTAATTCCTGAAAAAAGATCAACAGATCCTCTAAAAACGACATACATGGAGGCAGGGTCACGTGCCACCACGTGACCCCCCAAGAGATCCATAGAAAACCCTTTGAGGCAGTCCCTCACGTGACCCACGTGACCCTTAACAAAAGCTCTAACAAACGAGCATATGAATGCCCGTCACGTGCTGACACGTGATGCTCTGAAAGATGCAGTAATCTCAGCAGAATCATTAAAGGGGAGGCACTCTCACGTGTTGCCACGTGATCTCTCTTGCCTTAGTGTTTAACACTAAATTGGAACCCTCGAATCCAGTTACTGAAACAACTGTTGGGCCTTAGTGTTCAACACTAATCAAAAAAAAAACTTTACTTGCAGTGTTCAATATTGACTACCTTAGTGTTTAACACTAACTTGAGGGCTCCGTTGCCAGTACTTGACACCAATCTGTTTTAGTGTTTAACACTAGTTTGAAAGCCTTGTTGCTTGTGTTTAACACCAACTATTCTTTTAGTGTTAAACACTAACTTGTCAACCCTATTCCCAGTGTTCAACACTGATCGCTCTGAAGTGTTTAACACTAGGCTTTGGCCCAATTGGCTGAAGGGATAGAGGTAAAGCCTCTCCCTCAATGGGCCAACAAAAAGTCAATATTCCAGACCTGACTGGACTTAGCCCAAGCCGGCCATAAGTCCTCAATTTGTGATTAACTGAGCCGATGGGCTCATAACATAATTGATCAGTCCTGACCCAAATTGGGCCAGGGACTATTTAATCCACCCCGGTTCTAGGGTACATCTCTTCACTCCTTTGATACTTGGCATTGTAATCCCTCAATGTCTTCAAAGAGGTGACGGGTCCCGATGACCACTCATGATATGGACTGTGGGGTCCTTAAACCCATGCCTAACGCAAAATTCCTGGTTACGTGGAACGCGGATAACGTCACTCTTTGACCCCGTGGAAAACGTCCAGAGCGGATCCTGGTCCTTGCGGAACACGGCAGTGAACCCGTGTGAAGCATCCAGAGCGGAGCCTGGTCCTCGCCTAGCGCGGCAGTGAACCCGTGTGAAGCATCCAGAGCACATACCGGACTGTGGAGTCCTTAAACCCATGGACTATGACGTCCTTAACCTTGACCGAGATGTCTTAAAACTACCCATGGACCGCAATGTCCTTAAACTACCCACGGACCGCAATGTCCTTAAACTACCCACGGACCGCAATGTCCTTAAACTACCCACGGACCGCAATGTCCTTAAACTACCCATGGACCGCAATGTCCTTAAACTAGAACCATAGAGCCTCCATATGCTCTTTTGTCGGATCTAAACGGTCCTGTTTAAGTTGATCTTAGCCTCAAAGATGGCTAACGCATCCTTAAACCTCCAAGCAGACTGGACTATGAATCCCCCTAATTAACTCTGGCTCGAGGGTACATCTCTGAACCCTTCTGACACCCGTCGTTGTAATCCTTCAACATCGTCAGAGAGGTGATGGGTCCCGACGGCCACACATACGATGGACCACTATGTCCTTAACTGGAACAATGAAGTCCAAACACTCCTTTGTCGGATCTAAACGATCCCGTTAAGTTGATCTTAGTCTCAAACTAGACTAATGTATCCTTAACAAATGTTTGAGTTGATCTTAGCCTCAAGAATGGCTAACGTGTCCTCAAACCAAACCCCCAAACCCAAATCTAAGATAACACGGATTTGGACTAGTCCACGCCCTACGGGCGACGACATAACTCGGTCTCCGTAAACGATCCACGGGCAATAAAACATAAAACAAAAAAACACGACATGAAGTGACCATCTGGAGAAGGAGAAAGTTGTTACCGCGATGCGGTAGCGTAATTAACTGCAGGGGCTTGCGCCTGCAGGGAAGAGCGTCCCCACAATCAAAAACCCCTCAAACGAGGGGGAATCTGACGAAGTCTGCTACATCGGACGCATCCGTCTAAACCTCCGATACATGGCGCCATGGATCAACTTGGCATCTTCGGAGAGGTGGACGGATAGCACCTATTGGCATCTGCCCCGAACCTCAGGCGAGACGGCCCGACGTCCCGCGTGTCCGTTCGGAGGGGAACAGATTCTGGCACGCCCGGTGGGACCTTTTCCTCTTTCCACTCCACACTTCGTGTGTCGTGACTCGCGAACCAATCGCGGTTCGCCAATGATTGCCCTTGGGTTTCAAGATACTAAGAATTGGCGTCTTGCCTATTGCAGAAAACAAAGGATCGATGGCTGCTACTTCCGCGAAGTCCTTCAACTGCTCAAACTGCAATTGCGACCAACGCTCTACCTCGCCAGGAGGTATAGCCTATGGACCCCAAGCTGCTTCGTTGCTCACAATGCCGGTGGACCAAGTGACTCAAGCCACTACCGGATTGTTCTTTGGGACTATGCTCCCCCTATCAAGCTTCGTGGCGCCGGTGCTGACAAAGGAAACTCTCAGGAAGTCGGTCTTTGATCATCTTACCCCTGCCGCGGCTCCTCTCAACGAGTCGCCCAACGTCAACGCCTCGGTCTTCTCTAGATTGGGCCAGAAATCTTGCGAGCTCATCATGGGGCCTACAATCTCAGAGAAGGCTGCTTCTAAGAAAGCGGCCGCTCCTGCCTCCGAAATCGCCAAGGCGGTTTCCCCGGTCAAGAAATCGATCTTCACAAGATTAACAGCTTCGACTCCCGCTCCCGCTGCACAAAGGACATCGGTCTTTGACAGGCTAACACCAACAACGATCCCCCACCCACACAGGGGGCAAGACGAAACCATTCTTATAGCTGACTCTACGCCGTCTGCTCGACGCGCTCGACATCGTCATTGGCGCCGAATAAGGAAGGCTGGGGGCAACTCCCCCTCTGGATTGACTCCACCAGCCCCGGTGGTAGAAGTTAATGCTGTTGTTCCAACTGGGAACAGCTTCGAAATGCTAAATAAGGTGCGAAGGAATTCCCCTACTGCAGTGCTAAAGAGCTCTCCTCCCCCATCAGCAAAGGTTGTGGAAATAAAATCAGACCAGCCCCGATCTCCTCAACGGCTGTCTTCCAAAATCTATAAGGTTTGGCGGCAGGCCCGAGACTCAATCATCGATCCAAACTTCTCCCGCCAGCATAAGAAGCTGAAAATCCAACCGAAAGCTGGTCACCAGGCTAAACCCCAAAAGGCTGTCTGGACGCCCTCCTCAACGGCCCCCTCAACCTCCATGGCTCATAAAAGGAGGAAGCCAGAGAAGATCCCTCAACATGCAACGACGGCTAAAAGCAATGAGCCCAGACACCCTAAGTCTGGGGGCGCGATGGTACACACTGTTTATATGGCTACTGGAAAGGAGGAAAGCCGCACTTCTACGGGCCACCGACCGCTGACCCGATCCGTGACGAAAGCCCAGGAACAACAACAAAAGTTGCAAGAAATGATGAGTGCTATGGCCGCACTTACCGGGCCAAAAGAAAGCCCGGAAACGTCCTCAGACGCGCGCCGGGAGGAGGAAACCGACGCTGAGTTCCTTCGCTGGACATTGGAGAAAAAGGACAAAGAGGCTACTGAACAAGCGGCTAATATACAGCGTATGGGCCTTCTCTTCCAAGATATGATAGGAATGATGATCCAACAGGACCTACCCGCTGAAGATCCCCCAATCGTTCTGGAAGACGACCGAGGAGAAACGTCAAATCCACCACCAGCTCTCTCTACGGCCAGGGAGGAGACGATCTCTAAAGCTGACTTGGCCGACTACATAGCCCAGCAAATCCGGGTCCATCATGCGACTGAGGCAGCTGGTCAAGTCGTGAAAACGGGGCGGCCGTATCCAAGCTGGTACGATCAAATCAAATACCCGCAAGGCTATACGATACCGAAATTCCATGTGTATAAGGGGACCGGCAATCCTCATCAACACGTCGCCCAGTTCCGGGCCCTCTGCGGTAACACCGGCAGTGACGATAAACTGTTGCTCCGCCAGTTCGTGGGCAGCTTATCAGAAACAGCGTTCGAATGGTATTCGGAACTCCCGAACGATTCTATCAAAACGTTCGCTGAAATGGAATTGTTATTCACTCAGCGATTCGCGAGTGCCAGCGAACGCACTCCAATAACTGCATTGATTAACGCCAGGGTAAAACCAGGCGAAACCTGGGTCCAGTATGCTATACGCTGGCGGAATTTGTGGTCGAGATGCGAGCAACGCATTGAGGAGGCACCCGCAGTGGGCATGTTCGTGGGAACCCTAGACCCCCACGCAACTATCTCCCAGTTTATGATGTTTTTTAAGCCAACCACATTCCAGGCTTTAATCGACAAGTTGGATCAGATGGACCAGATGGGTCATAGGCCACCTCCCCCGAAGTCGGAACCTCGGAATGACAAGGGTAAAGGAAGGGCAACCTTTGTCGCGAATGCCCAACAGCAACCTGACGCCCCGAAATCGGCAGATCAATTGGAAGAAAGACGCCGATATTATAACGAAAAGATGAAGCGTCCCTACTCGTTCCCACGAGACAAGACGAAACGGTTATTTGAGCTGGCAATACGCAACAGACTTATAAACCTACCAAATCCAAGGCGACCGCCACAACCCACCGAGGTGAATAACCCTAACTATTGCCCTTACCATCAAACGGTAAGTCATCCGATTGAAGATTGCTTCGTCTTCAAAGGATGGATTGAAGATCAATACCTCCACGGGAAGTTTGTACTGTCCGAAAAGTGGAAGGTGAACCCACCACAACCGCATACTCCTAAGAAAGCAGATACACCGGGGGCAACCTGCTCCTTTATTGAAGAAGCTCCATGGGAGGTCGTACTATCAACTAAAACCAAAAGGATGCTGAGAGACCTTCATGCGTGCCCTGCAATCGAATGGAAGGACCCTCTTGAACCTCAAATTATCGAAGGGATGTTGAAGCCCCGCCCAACTATGAAGACTCATGATAAAGATCCAAATACTCACGCCCAGCCGTCAAAAGCTTCGAAGAAAAAGAAGAAGAAATCCAAGAAGCCCGCGAAGCTTGGAGACGAGCGCACGAAACTGCAAAAGCAGATCGACGCGCTGGAAGAATACAATCAAAAGGCGCGAACCCCTGTCACACTGCAGGAGTTCCTCAACCACATCTTTCAAGAGAGGGATAATGGAAAGAGCTCGTCAGATGAATCCGAAGGGTATGTGGCAAGTTGCAACGTGATCTCCCACTCGTTTACCGATGATGAGAAAACTCCTAGCACTAAGAAGCTGGAGACGGGGCCCGAACCAGAGCGTGCGATGCTGACAACTGATATGATCAATGCCTTCCTAGACGAGATTCGTCTAAAAAGTAAAGCGGATCAGGAGCGTGAGATGGCAGCATCAGAAGGAACCAAATGCGGGCGACTGAACGAAAGAGTTGAGCTACCCCTGCCAGAGCGAAAGGCATCCGAAATGGACAAGAAGATATTCAAGACAAGGAAAAGGTTCGCCAAAGCCATGTCAATGGGAATGAAGCTACCACCTTCGGAAGGAAATAGGCACGATGGGGCGGAGAGGCACCCTGACTATTGCGCATATCATCGGAAAATCTCACTCCCCACAGAGGAGTGCGACGCCTTTAAGATATGGTGGCAAGGATATGTTGCTCGTCGGCAACATTGTAAGCGCATGAAACTCAAGATCCGTCGGGAGCAAAGAAGCACTGTCGACGGGCTCAATAGAATTACTGGCAACTGTTATATGGCTCATGCCGAGGGGTCACAAGTTCTCACCTTTGGGAGCGACTCTGATGAAGAAGTGACTCTGGGCCCTCTCTTTGAAGAATCCGTATTTGAGAAAGATGAGGAATCGGAAGCCTGCGAAAACATTCAACTGCGCAATCGCACACTCCCAGAAAAGAATCTCGGGCCCGTAAGCAGAAAAGATAAGGGAAAGGAAAAGGTCATTGAAGATATCACTTTAGATGACCAAGTCACGAAAGAACTAACTACCAGAGACCCTCCTAGGAGGAGTAAAGTGGACTATAACATCCTCGCGCATCTAAGGAAGCTACCTTCTCAGCTTAGCATTCTCGACGCCCTCCTATTATCAAAAGAAGCGCGGGACTCACTAATTAAGGCATTAAAATAACCTGAGCAATTCCAAGCCTTTCTCGCCACTGAAAGGATGAAAGATGAACTGGAGGAAGTGCATACAGCCGATATCACTTTCGGTGATGAAGACCTCCTTCTCGGGACGTGCGACCATAACCGTCCCCTATATGTCTCCGGATACTGCCATGATATCAAGATAAGCAAGATCTTGGTGGATAATGGATCCTCCGTCAATCTCCTTAATGTTCGGGTGTTGAAGGAAATCTGCATGAGTGTGCAACATCTCGCTCGTGACAAAATCACTATCTCCGGTTTCGATTCACAATCGTCACGGACTCTCGGATCTGTAATACTAACATTACGCTTCGGACTTCTCTTCACGGACATCAAATTCCATGTCATCGACGCCAAGACCTGCTATAACGCCTTGCTCGGTCGTCCTTGGCTACACGAATACAACATCGTCCCTTCTACACAACATCAGTGTATGAAGTACTTTAAAGATGGTTTCGAGTACACCGTAACAGGTGAGTTGAACCCATTTTCCGTGAACGAAGTCCGCAAATACGAAGATGCGAAATACTTTTTGCCAGACTTCGAAGATACAGAAAGGTGTCGCAACTCGGAGAACAAAGCCGCCGCCACCATCCCTGTTTTCGGAAGCGATACCGAAGAAGAGGAAGAGATAGTTTATACAGGGCCATCTCAACGCAACAACCGGGGGACGCCCGCCCCCATACTGGTCTTCGGAAGTGATTCAGAAGATGAAGTCAATGCCGTATTCTCCAATCGGCTCTCAATACAAGCACCCCCTGACGATGACCATAGTTTGCAAATCACCATGGTACCGCGGGAACACTACAAGGATCTCGACACGCTTCAAGCTCACAGTGTGCAGGACCTGCAAACGTTTTACGTCCCTCCCAGGCGTAGGGGTGAGAAGGTGATCCTATTCTACCGATCCTCAGAGTCGAAAATAGAGAAAGAGATCTGGCATGGCGCAGATGCTACGTGCGACAGACTCCAACCCATCCGTCTGCCTAGATACTATACGAACGGATTAAAGAAGCTATTGAAGCGCCAAGGAGTACCCTTAAAACAAACTGTTCGACAGGCTCGGTTCTACAACAGGATTTGGGATGTCCCTGGAACCCAACGCAAATTGCCCAACGGGAAAATGGAAGCACTTGGGCTTGGATACGCGAGAACCGGAAAACGGGAGCGAGCCCACAGCAGCTACGCTATATATACCTTTGATGAAGAAGAGGACGCCCTGTCAGGAGATGCCGACCCCTCATCAAAATTAGACCCCGCGATTGAAGCGCCAAGTCCGTCATTTGAAGAACGAATGGGCAAGCCTATCAGGAAAGTGGGTCAGAAAGCGCGGGAAGACCACAGCCGCGAAATGGCCATCTACGAGAAGGCCAGGACGCAACGTCTATTTCAACAGACTGCAAAAGACAAAGATGTTCATCCTTGTCAACCCATCATGCGAAAGGCCCGATGCGGAGACGGAAATAAGTCGAGAAGCGGAAAAAAGAGCCGACAACAACGACGCAGGATTAGAGGGTTACGTGATCAGGTACTGCACAGCTCGGATTCGTCCTTCATGGAAAAGATGAGTCGAGCGTACTCCTTCCCCCGAGACAAGACGGAAAGGTTACTCAAGCTCGCCCTAAAACATCAGATGATCACGCTTCCAGAGTCTAGACACCCTGAACAAGCTAATAAGGCCTCTCGCTCGGGCTATTGCTCTTATCACCGAGCCATAGGACATCCTACAGAAGACTGCTTCACCTTCAAGAACTGGGTCGAGGACCAGTACCGACGGGGCAGATTCGCTTTATCCAACAGCTGGAGGGTAACGCCGCCCCGAAAGCACGAACCCAAGGCCGCAAGAACAAAACCGGATCCACCTCAGTCCTGGGAGCGGATTCGTACCTGTTATACGATTACGATATTAAAAGAAGAGTCCGAGAACATAGATGACCTTCCCCGGTGCTTTGAAAACAGCGATGATGAGGTGATCTCAGAATTTCCGCCCGCTCCGAAAGAACTGGAAGACGGTATACATACTACTGCAGATAACCTCAGGAAGATTGAGTTGGGATCGGCAGAGGACCCGCGACCGACATTCGTCAGCGAGCTACTCTCTGAAGAAAAGGTGGCCGCGTTAAAAAACGTGCTTCTGCGACATAAAGACTGCTTCGCGTGGAACTACTCCGAGATGCCAGGATTAGATCCGGAGGTTGCTGTGCATAAATTAGCAATATCCCCGGATATCAAGCCAGTCAAGCAGGCGCCAAGAAGGATGCGACTCGAGCTAGAGATGAGCATCAACGCCGAAGTCAAGAAGCTGATCGATTCTGGATTTATTCAAGAAGTCCAATATCCCGATTGGATCGCCAATATCGTCCCGGTAATGAAGAAGAATGGGACGGTACGCATATGCGTGGATTTCAGGGATCTCAATAAAGCCTGTCCAAAGGATGATTTCCCAGTACCAGTAACTGAGCTAATGATAGATAACACGTCCACTCACGAGGTTTTCTCCTTTATGGACGGTTCGTCAGGATACAATCAGATAAAGATGCATCCCGAAGACCAGAAGCACACCGCTTTCCGGACCCCTTTGGGTATATTCTGCTACAGGGTTATGCCCTTTGGTCTAAAGAACGCTGGCGCTACCTATCAAAGGGCCATGACAAAGATCTTCGACGACCTCATACATGACATCGTCGAGTGCTATATTGATGACCTCGTAGTAAAGAGCATGTCATACGAAGAGCATTTAAACCACTTGGAGACTGTGTTTCAACGCCTTCGGCAATATAATTTGAAAATGAATCCCATCAAATGCGCATTTGGAGTCTCCTCGGGCAAATTCCTAGGATTCATTGTTCGACACCGAGGTATTGAAATTGATCCGTCAAAGATCAAAGCGATCATGGAACTGCCTCCGCCAAGAACCCTTAAACAGTTGTGGTCCCTCCAAGGGAAGCTCGCGTACATCCGGCGATTTATCGCCAACCTTTCAGGCAAATGCCGCCCCTACAGTCACCTGATGAAGAAGGGAACCCCATTCGTCTGGGATCAAAAATGCCAAGGTGCACTAGACGAGATCAAGCAGTACCTGCAGAACCCGCCGGTATTGGCTGCGCCGGTCAAGGGAAAACCCCTCATCCTGTATACAACCGCCCTCGAAGGTTCCTTGGGCGCATTATGGGCGCAAGAGAACGATCAGGGAAAAGAGAGAGCACTCTACTACTTAAGTCGAGTTCTACTGGGGGCAGAAAGCAATTACTCTCCCATTGAAAAACATTGCTTGGCATTAATCTTCGCGATAACAAAGCTCAGGCACTATGCGTTGGCACACGAAGTCTGCCTCGTCTCGAAGGTGGACCCTCTTAAATACTTGATGTCAAAAGCCATGTTGACGGGACGACTCGCTAAATGGGCCCTGCTCTTGATGGAGTTCTCGATAACATATCAACCTCTCAAGGCAGTGAAAGGCCAGGCCATTGCCGATTTCCTCGCTGAGCACCCGATACCGGCCGATTCTCCTTTGAATTGTGATTTGCCGGACGAGCATGCATTTGATGCGATTAGCGGCGGAAGCACCCGATGGGAACTCTATTTCGATGGGGCGTCCTCCGTAAAGAAACAAAAGCAAGGTATCCCAATGATCAAATCGGGGATATGCCTCATCTTTGCAACTCCACAAGGAGGGATAATGCGTTTCGCCTTCTCCTTGACAGAGCCGAGGACAAACAATGAGGCTGAATATGAAGCTCTGATAGCAGGCCTCGAAATCGCCATCGACATGGGAATTGAAGACCTCCTTATATATGGGGATTCTCAGCTGGTCGTTAGCCAAGTTAATGGTGACTACCAAACGTGCAAGCCGGAGTTGGTGAGATACGGAGAAAAGGTGCAACAACTGTTGACCCAGATTCCCTCTTATACTTTGGAAAATATACCGCGCGCGGAGAACAGCAAAGCAGACGCGCTGGCCAAACTTGCTAAAGAACTGGCTGACGAGAACCTCGATGATGTCAGAATCGTGGTACAAAGCCGTCGAGTGCTCACACCGGCAGAACCATCTCCGGAACTACATAAAGAGGGAGCGACTGAGCAGACGACCCTGCAAATAAAAGACCATGAGAAGGCCGAGGACTGGAGGGAAGTCTTCATAGACTACTTTAAGTCCCACCTAATGCCCAAAGATACATCCTCGAGGCATCAACTCATGAAACGAGCTCTATCTTTTGCCTTCGTCAACGATGCTCTATACAAGAGGTCATTCGATTCTCTGTGGCTGAGATGCCTAGGACCTGACGAAGCGAGAAGGGTCGTCCAAGAAGTTCACGACGGACTTTGCGGTTCTCACCAAGCAGGCCCAAAGATGAAGTTAAAAATTAAACGGATGGGTTACTACTGGCCCACGATGATCCAGGACTGCCTCGAGTATGCGAAGCAATGCCACTCGTGCCAGATTCATGGAGACTTTATCCACCAACATCCAAATCCACTACACCCAACGGTGGCCAGCTGGCCATTCGAAATGTGGGGAACTGACATAGTCGGCCCCATTGAGTCGGCATCATCTCGGGGACATCGTTTTATCCTGGCAACTACTGATTACTTCTCCAAATGGGCAGAAGCAATACCATTGAGGGAAGTGAAGACGGAGAATATCCTCCATTTCTTCAAGACGCACGTTATCTATCGGTTTGGAACCCCACGGCGGATTATCTCCAATAACGGGCCAGCCTACAGAAGCCATAAGATTAGCCGCTTCGCGCAGCAGCACAATATAGACTGGAGGTATTCTTCAGTTTACAACCCACGAGCTAACGGTCTGGCCGAGGCCTTCAATAAGACCTTGACGAAGATCATAAAAAAGACCGTTTCCCGGAATAAGAGAGATTGGCACGAAAGGCTGCAAGAAGCCCTTTGGGCTTATCGAACTACATTCAAGACGGCCACGAACACAACGCCGTACGCATTGGTATTTGGGACGGAAGCAGTACTCCCCCTCGAGATAGAGTTACCCTCTCTACGAGTGGCAGTCCACCACGAACTAACGGACGAAGAAAATGCTCATCTTCGGCTTGAGGAGCTTGATGCCCTTGACGAAACCCGGCTCATAGCGCAACAACATCTAGAAGCCTATAAAGCAAAGATGACGCGCTCGTACGAAAAATTGACCAGGCCGAGGACATTCCACCAAGGCGAACTCGTATTAGTGGTCAAAATACCTATGATCCCCAATCGTGCCAAGCGGGGGAAATTCGAGCCAAACTATGAAGGCCCGTACATCATAGACCAGGTCTACCAAGGTGGAGCCTATCTACTCATGGACATGCACGGTGAAAGGCCTTTCAGGACAATAAACGGCCGCTTCTTGAAGAAATACTATGCTTAGTGAGCCACAGCCTGGGTCAACGGTAGATGACGACGACTATGTCCGCTCGCTACCTTCCTAGGCTCAGACTCAGCAGTAGCTGGCCTTCCCATATCAACAGACCGAAACGTCTTTAAACTAACGACAGACCGGAACGTCCTTAAACTATCAACAGACCGAAACGTCTTTAAACTAACGACGGACCGAAACGTCCTTAAACTATCAACAGACCGAAACGTCTTTAAACTAACGATGGACCGAAATGTCCTTAAACTAACAACGGACCGAAACGTCCCTAAAACTACTACCGCAGCATCCTTAGGCTGACGAGATATAAAAGAAAAGGAAGAAAAATAAAAAAAAAATGAAATGATAAAAAAAAACGGTATGTCCATAAAGCAAAATGGGCACGGATGAAAACCCGAAAGGGCTCCGTGAGTAAAAACAGCAGGACTACCGGCGAGTGTTTGTGAAAACCCGAAAGGGCGCAACCTCGTTAAAAGGCACTTATAGGGTCCTCTCGACCTTGTAAGGAGAAATCACCTGCGTGAGATCCTTACGACTCACAAAGGAGCAACACACTTAGGGATCCTCACGATTCCTAAGGAGAAAATACACTTACGAGATCCTCACGACTCGTAAGGAGAATTCTCTTATGAGACCCTCACGGCTCATAAGACTTGAAAGTCTTAAGTTACAGAAACCTAAACCTGTTCTTAAGCAGATCCCCCGCAACCCTCGATATTGCCCTACAAGTGGCTCATACTGACCCTTGTATACAATCCACGGGCGCGAATAAACATTTCCCCAACAAAGTCCAACCCTTGTAGGTCCTCTCGATCCATAAGGAGAAAGCCCTCTTGTAGGATCCTTACGACTTACAGAGGAACACACACTTAGGAATCCTCACGATCCCTAAGGAGAAAATACACCTGCAAGATCCTCACGACTTGTAGGGAGAAATACCTTCGTGAGACCCTTACGGCTCATAAAGTCAAAAGCCTTGGTCGACAGGACCCTTAACCCTGTTTGCTGAGCCACCTTTGTTCATCATCGACAAAGGCAAATGATGATTCGCTCCTGGCAACATTCCAGTTGTAGCGGTGCTGATGCCGAAATCGGTGCCATGGGGAGATACATATCACCAAGGCTCGGCGATACATATCACCAAGAGTCGAACCTCCATCCCGTGAAATGCGGATACAATCAACAAAATTCCTGGTCACGTGGAACGCGGATAATGTCACTCTTTGACCCCGTGGAAAACGTCCAGAGTGGATCCTGGTCCTCGCAGAGCACGGCAGTGAACCTGTATGAAGCATCCAGAGCGGAACCTAGTCCTCGCCGAGCACGGCAGTGAACCCGTGTGAAGCATCTAGTGCAAAATTCCTGGTTACGCGGAACGCGGATAATGTCACTCTTTGACCCCGTGGAAAGCATCCAGAGCGGAGCCTAGTCCTCGCCGAGCACGGCAGTGAACCCGTGTGAAGCATCTAGTGCAAAATTCCTGGTTACGCTGAACGCGGATAATGTCACTCTTTGACCCCGTGGAAAGCATCCAGAGCGGAGCCTAGTCCTCGCCGAGCACGGCAGTGAACCCGTGTGAAGCATCTAGTGCAAACTTCCTGGTTACGTGGAAAGCAGATAATGTCACTCTTTGACCCCGTGGAAAACGTCCAGAGCGGATCCTGGTCCTCGCAGAGCACGGCAGTGAACCCGTGTGAAGCATCCAGAGCGGAGCCTAGTCCTCGCCGAGCACGGCAGCGAACCCGTGTGAAGCATCTAGTGCAAACTTCCTGGTTACGTGGAAAGCGGATAATGTCACTCTTTGACCCCGTGGAAAACGTCCAGAGCGGATCCTGGTCCTCGCAGAGCACGGCAGTGAACCCGTGTGAAGCATCCAGAGCGGAGCCTAGTCCTCGCCGAGCACGGCAGTGAACCCGTGTGAAGCATCTAGTGCAAAATTCCTGGTTACGTGGAACGTGGATAACGTCACTCTTTGACCCCGTGGGAAACGTCCAGAGCGGATCCTGGTCCTCGCAGAACGCGGCAGTGAACCCGTGTGAAGCATCCAGAGTGGAGCCTAGTCCTCGCCGAGCACGGCAGTGAACCCGTGTGAAGCATCTAGTGCAAAATTCCTGGTTACGTGGAACGTGGATAACGTCACTCTTTGACCCCGCGGAAAACGTCCAGAGCGGAGCCTGGTCCTCGCCAAGCACGGCAGTGAACCCGTGTGAAGCACCCAGAGCAAACACCGGACTGTGGAGTCCTTAAAATCCACGGACTATGACGTCCTTAACCTCGACCGTGATGTCTTAAAACTAACGATCAACCACCCCTATTCCTTACAGATTTTTGCCTCGTTTTAAGGGTACATCTCTTCACTCCTTTGATGCCTGGCGTTGTAATTCCTCAACGTTTTCAAAGAGGTGACGGGTCCCTGCAACCAAACATCGGACTATGACGTCCTTAACCTCGACCGTGATGTCTTAAAACTAACGATCAACCACCCCGGTTCCCTACGGATACCGCCTTGGTTTAAGGGTACATCTCTTCACTCCTTTGATACCTGGCGTTGAATTCCTCAACGTTTTCAAAGAGGTGAAGGGTCCCTGCAACCAAACATCGGACTGTGGAGTCCCTAAATCCACGGACTATGAGGTCCTTAACCTTGACCGTGATGTCTTAAAACTAACATCGGACTGTGGAGTCCTTAAATCCACGGACTATGAGGTCCTTAACCTTGACCGCGACGTCTTTAAACTACAATACCCGGAGAAACCCCTAACCCCGTAAGACACGGATAAGGGTGACCACGTTCAACACTTGCAGGTCTTCACGACCGGTAAAAAAAAAAAAAAAATCTCTCCTGTGAGACCCTTACGACTCTCAAGGGAAAACCCGCTTAAGAATCCTCATGATTCTTAAGAAGAACTTACACCTATAGGATCCTCTCGACCTGTGGGGAGAAAAACTCTTTATGAGACCCTCGTAGCTCATAAAATGTAAAAGTCTCAGGAAGCAGATCTTAACCCTGAATCCTGAGCCATCGCTGTCCTGCAAGGAGATCAAGATAGAATATCCGCAGAATGCATTCAACAAAAAGGGGACACATCATTGAGAAGAAAAATCGTATCTTTTATTCACAAACCAAAAAGGATACAAGGTACAATTCATGAAACAAAAAAATACTCTCATCCATGAGTACGTACAAAAAAGAAAAGAAAAGATACAAATCCTCAAGCCGGTGGCTGGTGTAGTAATTTTAGCAGCTCATCGTTTTGTTGTTGAGACACGGCTTCATGACGCAAGATCTCCAGAAGACGAGCCTCCGCCTGAGCTTACTGAGCTTGATACGAAGTAAGCCGAGCCTCGAGCTCTTTCTCGGTTGCTTTATGAGCCTCGACCCTCTCACGAGTGAACGTGACAGCTTTGTCGAGAGCCACCACCTCTTTGATGAACTCCTGAAGCAACCGTCAGAGTTCATACGCTTGGTTGGCCTGGGTGATAAGGGTAGCGCGAAGCTCGCTCAGCGCCTTGGAAGCTAGCTCCCTCTCCGAAAATTTATGGCCGAGCCTTTTTCTCGCATAAAGATATGTTCGCTACGTGACCACGCAAGCTCGCTTTCGTGACCGCGGCCTTGCAAACATGACATTTACAAGACCGTATAAATGGGCTTCCAGCCGACGGGAATAGTCGATCTAAAACGCGCTCATGTCACCTGACGTGAAAGGCAACAAGAAGGATTTCCGACATATTTCAAGCATGCGATCGCAATCATATGAGTATTCAAAAGAAAATAGTAATAGCATTTGCAATTGCATGAACATTCATAATGCCCAAAAAAGGTCTGAGGTGCAGGAAAGTGATGATAGCATTTGCAATTAAAGAAAGTTCTCATGAGAAGAATCCAAAGTTTATTTATGCAAGCGGAAACATACATACTAGTACCAAGCCTACATCTAAGTTCTGCATAAAGCGTAAAAAAGGAGAGACTAATTTAAAAATGTTCTATGCTAACGAAAAAGGTCACCAAACATGGGATCAACGGCACAGGGGTTAACGAAGCAAAGGACAAAATTCTCCATCTCTCTCTCTGCTTTCTCCAGCACATCGAAGCGATGGTTCTCACGAGGAGTCGCTCCCCATCGATTGGCGCCGTATTCGTCCGCGAAAGCAGACATAATAGCTCGCCGGGCCTTAATCTGGCCCAGCAGATGAATCGAGCAATCCTTCAAAGCCTGAGTAATCAGGCACGCTTCATGAAAGCCCTCGAGCTTTTCTTCTGCCGCGTCGAGCATCGCCAGGGTCATCTCCGCCGGGTGAGGAGGAATGTCGGCAAGCACGGCCGTGAGAATCATCCGGAGCCAGAGAGAACCCATCGGGAGGGGAGACCCTCTACGGATCGAGAGCTCACGCATGGCTGAGTCACATTCGTTGTCAGAAAGGAGGGGGTCCACCAATCGAGCAGCAAAGCGGGGGATCATCTCCTCAAGAGGAACTTCCCACGGCTGTCGACGAGCATGAGGGCAATTACAAGCCATGGCACTCGTTCCTCTCTTAAAATATATATATATATATATATATATATATATATATGATATATATGATATAAATCTCTCTGTGAAAGGAGAAGAAGGCTATAGCCTCATATATAATGAAGTGCATTAAGTGCTATGCGCGGAAAATCTTGCATGGTGAATTTATTTTCAAGGCCTAAAAAAGGAAAAGTACCAAAAATCCAGGAGATGGAACGATTTCCAAGCCCCTTTTTCAGCACCTAACATTGTGCACTGAAAATATGGCATGAGGAAAATCTTGTGCACAGTCGCATCAAGAGATCTCACGTGTAGAACACGTGAGGCCCAAACCTGATGTGCATTTAAAAGGAAGAATATGGAGTAGTACCCTACATATTAAAGCACAAACAACAATAGTAACAGAATAATAAGATTTCAGAGAAAAAGCATGCAAACACACAGAGACACAACAAAGCTTATCATCCAGACTTCAAGAAGGCGATACAAAATAAAAGAAAAACTTTTACAATGGTAAGGCTTCAGACGCGGGGCATGGGTTGAGAAACTCGAAATTAACTTTATTCAAGATCTTCCAAGCATTTCGAACCTCCCGAGTATGCTTTCTCTCACGGTCACAAGCATCGGGGTCCCCGCGGATGTCCTCTACCCTCCGGTAGGCGCCCAATACGGCTGATTGCTGAAAAATCTGATGAAGGAGATCAATGAGATCATCCCGCCTTCTCTTTGAGATCAAGCCCATAAGGTAAACCGAATGCACCTTATCCTCGGCAATGTCCAAGTCCCCGAGCGGTATGCCGGCACAAAAGAGGGGAAGTGCCTCCCGGATCGCCAGCACGATCAGCCTCAGAAGAGAAGAGCGACGGGGGAGTAGCCTATGGTTGTACTCGTCGAAGCGGCTCATGATCTCGGCACACTGAGCATCGGTGAACTCCTGATTCTGACTACGGCCCAGGGCACGAATATTCCCGTAGGAAATAATTTCGTTGAGATTATACAAATGAGCGTCCATGATACCTGAAATAAAAATCAGAACGACTTATTACAAACCCTCTTCTTCCTCACTAATCATAGAATGACAAAGAGACCCCAGGGAGCCTCTGTGTGAAGAAATTGAGTTCTTCATAGGAATTAAATTCCTTATTAGGAAAAAGGGAATTAAATTCCCAGGAATAGTTTTGATGGAATTAAATTCCATGGAGTTGAAACGCCGTCATCATCTCCCCGAAGATCACCTAAACCCTAAGAGATCTACAGTTCGAAGGTTTCCTGTCCTTATGGAAAAACTTGAAGAAAAATGGGTTCTTTGCGAAACCCTTAATACGGATTTAAAATCCAAAGAGTTCTTTTAAAGACGAAGGCGCGTTGGCCGTTCAACATTATTACCTGAGGAGAAGGATTCGTCGACAGAGTTAAACTCTGGGAAATGTTCAAGACAGAGAACTAAGCTCTGGAAGCGAGAATTAAATTCTCAAAGAGGATGTTCTCAGAAAAGAAGATGAGCAAAGTGAAGGCTCCTATGAAGAGACAGCGGTATTTATAGAAGACAATAGAAACGCTTCATCTCCTCAGATCCCTAAAGGAATCCAACGGTCGCGAGAGGTGACAGCGTTGCACTCACGTGCTGACACGTGAGAACAACGCTGTGGGGGCATTTGTTTCCTGATTTAAAATCAGGAAAGCTTCAGGGAAAAGCTTCAAAAAGGGGCCACGTGCTTACACGTGACCGACAGTCACGTGTCGACACGTGACATATAAAGCGGCAGAAAAGCACACATTAGTTCCCCGATCAAGACAAGGAAAAGAGCCTCAGAAGAGGTCACGTGCTCTCACGTGACCGAGGTCACCTGTTGCCACGTGACGTTCAAGACAGCAGACCCGTTCTCCCGATTGAACCAAAGAAAGAGAGTTCAAACAGGGGTCACGTGATCACATGTGACCAGGGGTCACGTGGTAGCACGTGACGTTGAAGCAGCAATCAGAAGACAGAACGCAAGAGAAAGAGGAAAGCTCATTCCAAAAGGGGGTCACGTGTCCACACGTGACCATGGGTCACGTGGTCACACGTGACCGGCTTTCAAAGCCCATTTTTGACAACAGAATTAAATTCTGAAGGAAATTTGAATCTTTCCAAAGGAAAGTGATTATCTGGGACCAATCAAATTAAAGATTCAGAGATGATTAAATATCATCTATCTATGGAAAATCTCGGGTTTGGAAAGATTTCCCCCTTAAATCTAACCAAAATAACAAAGGAGAATCTCTGGATTTAAAATCCAATGGTGAATAAAATTCACCTAATAATCCAAAGGTCCAGAACGAACAATGGATGCAAATCAAATATCCCATGAAAGATTTACCAAAACTAATTGATTCAGCTGCCTCTCCTATAAATAGGAGCCAAGAGACACAAAGAAGGAGACATATAGAGAGAGACATACATACGCAGAAAGAAAAAAGGAGGAGAGCTTTGATACTCGGATCTTCTGCAAAAACCCTAGGTAAGAAAGGGAAGGCCTTTTGAAAGAATGAGAATTTAATTCTCAACAGAGTTTAACTCTAATATATAAAACAGAAGAGTATATTTCTTCTCTCTTTGATAGAGGATCTGCAAAGTGCACATCTCCCCTTTAGGTTGAGAATTTAATTCTCAATGGGTTGAGATCCTGCAATGCAGATCCAAAACATAGAGAGGGAATGCAAGCATGAGAATTTAATTCTCGCAGAACTATAGGAATTTAATTCCTTTAAGATAAAATTAGGGCTTGGCCCTGTATCATGGGAATTTAATTCCTTTAGAACAAAGAGAAATAGGGTTTAACCCTAATTAAGAATATAGTTCTGTGGAAACGGCAGGAATTTAATTCCCTTAATTATAATTCTAATTCTTTGAAAGCTTTATTAAGGGTTTAACCCTCTTCAGTTCTTCACATATACGAGGAATTTAATTCCTACAGAAAATTTAGAGTTCAACTCTATTTCAGAATCTAAATCTTTGAAAGGAAGTAGGAATTTAATTCCTCTGAAATCTAAAGCTCGAGGAATTTAATTCCTGAAAAAAGATCAACAGATCCTCTAAAAACGACATACATGGAGGCAGGGTCACGTGCCACCACGTGACCCCCCAAGAGATCCATAGAAAACCCTTTGAGGCAGTCCCTCACGTGACCCACGTGACCCTTAACAAAAGCTCTAACAAATGAGCATATGAATGCCCGTCACGTGCTGACACGTGATGCTCTGAAAGATGCAGTAATCTCAGCAGAATCATTAAAGGGGAGGCACTCTCACGTGTTGCCACGTGATCTCTCTTGCCTTAGTGTTTAACACTAAATTGGAACCCTCGAATCCAGTTACTGAAACAACTGTTGGGCCTTAGTGTTCAACACTAATCAAAAAAAAAACTTTACTTGCAGTGTTCAATATTGACTACCTTAGTGTTTAACACTAACTTGAGGGCTCCGTTGCCAGTACTTGACACCAATCTGTTTTAGTGTTTAACACTAGTTTGAAAGCCTTGTTGCTGGTGTTTAACACCAACTATTCTTTTAGTGTTAAACACTAACTTGTCAACCCTATTCCCAGTGTTCAACACTGATCGCTCTGAAGTGTTTAACACTAGGCTTTGGCCCAATTGGCTGAAGGGATAGAGGTAAAGCCTCTCCCTCAATGGGCCAACAAAAAGTCAATATTCCAGACCTGACTGGACTTAGCCCAAGCCGGCCATAAGTCCTCAATTTGTGATTAACTGAGCCGATGGGCTCATAACATAATTGATCAGTCCTGACCCAAATTGGGCCAGGGACTATTTAATCCACCCCGGTTCTAGGGTACATCTCTTCACTCCTTTGATACTTGGCATTGTAATCCCTCAATGTCTTCAAAGAGGTGACGGGTCCCGATGACCACTCATGATATGGACTGTGGGGTCCTTAAACCCATGCCTAACGCAAAATTCCTGGTTACGTGGAACGCGGATAACGTCACTCTTTGACCCCGTGGAAAACGTCCAGAGCGGATCCTGGTCCTTGCGGAACACGGCAGTGAACCCGTGTGAAGCATCCAGAGCGGAGCCTGGTCCTCGCCTAGCGCGGCAGTGAACCCGTGTGAAGCATCCAGAGCACATACCGGACTGTGGAGTCCTTAAACCCATGGACTATGACGTCCTTAACCTTGACCGAGATGTCCTTAAACTACCCACGGACCGCAATGTCCTTAAACTACCCACGGACCGCAATGTCCTTAAACTACCCATGGACCGCAATGTCCTTAAACTAGAACCATAGAGCCTCCATATGCTCTTTTGTCGGATCTAAACGGTCCTGTTTAAGTTGATCTTAGCCTCAAAGATGGCTAACGCATCCTTAAACCTCCAAGCAGACTGGACTATGAATCCCCCTAATTAACTCTGGCTTGAGGGTATATCTCTGAACCCTTCTGACACCCGTCGTTGTAATCCTTCAACGTCGTCAGAGAGGTGATGGGTCCTGACGGCCACACATACGATGGACCACTATGTCCTTAAACTGGAACAATGAAGTCCAAACGCTCCTTTGTCGGATCTAAACGATCCCGTTAAGTTGATCTTAGTCTCAAACTAGACTAATGTATCCTTAACAAATGTTTGAGTTGATCTTAGCCTCAAGAATGGCTAACGTGTCCTCAAACCAAACCCCCAAACCCAAATCTAAGATAACACGGATTTGGACTAGTCCACGCCCTACGGGTGACGACATAACTCGGTCTCCGTAAACGATCCACGGGCAATAAAACATAAAACAAAAAAACACGACACGAAGTGACCATCTGGAGAAGGAGAAAGTTGTTACCGCGATGCGGTAGCGTAATTAACTGCAGGGGCTTGCGCCTGCAGGGAAGAGCGTCCCCACAATCAAAAACCCCTCAAACGAGGGGGAATCTGACGAAGTCTGCTACATCGGACGCATCTGTCTAAACCTCCGATACATGGCGCCATGGATCAACTTGGCATCTTCGGAGAGGTGGACGGATAGCACCTATTGGCATCTGCCCCGAACCTCAGGCGAGACGGCCCGACGTCCCGCGTGTCCGTTCGGAGGGGAACAAACTCCATCTCCAAAAGCTTATATCATTTCCTCCACCATATGGCAACCTCCACAACCCCAAAATGAGACATGGTTCTATACTATATTCTACAGCAAATCTTGGGCACGTCGGCTCCCCAACTTCGTGCCCGAGTTGCCTCGGTATAGAGGTGGGAGCCCGTAAAAGAAGCAGGCGACGTGGTGCCCTTCCGGCGACGAGGTGGAGACCGGAGACTCCGCGGGAGATCGAGACGACGACGAGAAGACCGGAGGACACGGATCACTCGGTATATCTCTCTTCCCCATCTTGTAGTTAGCTAGGACTAGTTAATGGCCCGATCCGGGTTCTAGTGCATGGTGGTGCCGGTCAAGAAAAATTAAAGTTAACCATCGCTTCCACATTTGGCCTCGGGATGGAGGCCGGGGCGCCGCCGTGCACTTACAGAAATATCAGTTACTGCTGATATTTTGCCCCTACGGATATAGCCGTAGGGGCAACATGTGTACCTACGGATTAATCCGTAGGTACACATTATCTGTATTTTGTTTTAAAAAAAAGGGCTGCCTGATTTTTTCCCGCCCTGTGCACAATAATATATATAACAATAAAATATAAAATTAATCATCACACAACATATATCACAGTATTCATAATCACATCTCACGCATATAATATACAAAAGAAACCCAAAAACTGAATATGATATAAATATAAACCAATATCAATATCGTTTCAAAATGTAGTACAATATGTATGATATAAATAAATACATGTTTCAAAAAATAAGAACCAAAAAGCTACCCTAGCTCGGTCCAGCTCCACCTCTGAATAACGATAGAATAACGCGCGCCTGCTCCTCGGTCAATAAACTCTGCAATTCGGCGCGAGCGGGAGTCTGAGCGGCCTGTGGAGCTGGCGATGTGGTCTGCGCAGCCGCCGTCGAGGTAGTCGCTTGCGGAGCCGCTGCTGCGGGAGTCTGAGCGGGCGGTGGAGCTATAGAAGCTGTCTGCGGAACCGCAGCCGATGTAGTAGCTTGCGGAGCCGCAGCCGAAGGAGATGCATGTGGAGGCTCGGTCGATGTACCCTGTCGCGTCTGGACCTAACGTGTGTAAGAAGCGTGTAAGAACTTTGTATTATTCGAATTTGTATCATTATTAAGTTATTTCGAAACCCCTTTTGGATATCTAGTTTGGAAAACCATTATTTATTTTAATTACATATGTATGTATGATTAATCAAACTTAAGTCTAAAACCAAATAAGCTCAAGCTACGTACTAATTATGGATATGTTGATATCTATATAATATGACATGATATTTTACTATAAAATAGTATACATACCAGCATCTCCTTCAACTCCTGAACGGTGGCCCTCAAGTTCTCCAGTTCCTGATGAACACGTCGGTCACTGGAGACGGAGGAAGTAACCGCCGGGGTGGAGTCCAACCTCATATGGGCCCTGCTAGGGCCCAGTTCCCGGCCTCTCTCCCAACCTCCGTGGTGCCCTCCGTGTGCGGTGTCCAGAACTGGGGTCAGCAGCCTCGGATCGCTCTGTCCGGTAAAATCGATCCTCGAGGCCTCGGCCTGCTCAACCACCCGCTCCTACACCCACATTAAGCAGTAAAGTATAAGTATAAAATTTAAACTTGAACCTTCCAAAATTAAATTTCAAATTTGGGTAGAAAAAATATTAACACTTACGCAATACTCCTGGGTAGCGACGTCGAGATATCGAAGCTCGCCCGTGGCGAGATCTGTCGAGGTGCCGTGGATGGCAAGATATGCGGACAGCACGCTCGGTGTACCACCTGACGCCACGGTCCGAGCTGTCTGCAATATTAGAAAATAACTCTTAATATTAGAAATATTATAAAATAACTCTTAATATTGCAGAATATCACAAAGGTCGGTCTATTGTAATTTACCGATAACTCCATAGCTCGAGAAATATTCCTCGAGCCACCTGTGTAAGTAGGGCGACCCCTCTTCGCCGACTTCCTGTTCTCTGTATTCTGAGCGGACCGTTTCTGCACAACGCATTAACATTTAGTTTTCTAATTAAGGAACACAAAAAATAAATTATATCCTAAACAATGAATTACATTTAAAATACATACCTGTTTGCGCTGGGAGTCGAAATATTCGCACAATAGAGGCCATGTCTCTACGTCGACTCTCGCAAACGCCGGAGTAGATAGGAGGGCCGCTCTCTCTGCCTCGGGGGTCGCCATCCACAGGGAGTAACAGTCGGCCTTCAGCTCATTCCTGTTGTATCGGACCTTGGCCTGCATGTTCTTCATCAGGCCATTGTACAGAGCATGAAGGTCGAGCACCCTCCCGGGATGATCAGGGTCGGCTACAGGCTGAAAAACGTAATCCAACAGAAAATACAAACAAAACATTGTTATTAGATTGCAAGTGTTAATAATAAATATGATAAGCGGATAGATCAACTAAAAATATATATTAATACGTACCCGATCCTGATCAAAGAAGAGGGCGGATGAGCGCTGGTGCGGCTCGCCCCACTCAACGTGAAGTGGATAGTTCTTCACGAGCCGGCTCTCATCCCCCATATACCGGCCGAACCTCTCGTCACCTAGGGCAGCCTCTACCATATCCTCCATTTCTTCTGATGGAAATAAATTTCCGTCTCCTGCCGCATTACCGAATTCTTCTTCTTCTCATGCCGCATTATCGTGTTCTCCTTCTTCTTCTGCCGCAGTACTGCATTCTTCTCCTTCCCCGTGATATTTCCAAGTTGTATAAAGTCTAGTAAACCCATGTTTTATAATATGAACTTCTGCCAATTCTACCTTCTGCCAGTACTTATTGCCACATCTATCGCACGGACAGAGAATCTTCTCTATTATGATCTTATTATGTGCGCGTGCAAATTCAAGGAAAGCCGCAACTCCTGCGACAAACTAAGGTTGCATACGTTGTTTCCAATCCACATACATCCAGTCCTTAACTCTGACGTACTCATGGGCCATGTTAGACTGTATAACATATAAATTGTAGGTTATGCTGACTATATTGAGAAATATAAGAACGGGATAGTTACTGACAAAGGAGAAAATCCGTGTATATGTTTTGTGTGTGCGTTTATCGTTGAAAAGAATAAATTATCGCACGTATGTTAACCAATAGACGGGGACTAAGTGGGGCTTTTAGTTTCATATATGAGTATCGATGAGAATATGAAGGTTTCATATTATCATATATTTGTTTTAACCCGAACATCTTGAATCGCTCTCTAATTATGCGTTTGTTGTGTATTCTTGTTGTATGTGTGTGTTCCGGCTGTCGGGGGTAGGCTTCTATCCCATTAAGAATGTATAGAGCGAACACCCATCACTTGTGCTTTCAACCGTTTCGAGTAAATTTCGGCAGCACATCCCCGCTGTTCTCCGAGTACACTGTAATAGAATAGATAATCATTTCAAAGCTGTGAAACAACGTTGAAATGAACATCTAATCTATCTTTGTACACGGAGAACCAGCGGAAAGGTACCGACGAAATATCTCGAAACGGATGAAAACACAAGTGAATGAAGGCGTTTGCTTTATATATTCTTAACTTGTCCACACGGGACAAATCTATGGGTTACCATACGATTGAATTTTCTCGTCGCGTAGACTATACGACGGTTGTTAGTATCGAGCTATACTGTCCGATATTTAACAACCTTCGTATAGTTCTAGGTCACGACGAGCATCACACGTATGTTAACCGATAGACGGGGAATAAGTGGCGCTTTTAGTTTCATATATGAGTATCGATGGGAATATGAAGGTTTCATATTATCATATAGTGGTTTTAACCCGAACATCTCGAATCGCTCTCTAATTATGCGTTTGTTGTGTATTCTTGTTGTATGTGTTTGTTCCGGCTGTCGGGGGTAGGCTTCTATCCTATTAAGAATGTATAGAGCGAACACCCATCACTTGTGCTTTCAACCGTTTCGAGTAAATTTCGGCAGCACCTCCCCGCTGTTCTCCGAGTACACTGTAATAGAATAGATAATCATTTCAAAGCTGTGAAACAACGTTGAAATGAAAATCTAATCTATCTTTGTATATAGAGAACCAGCGGAAAGGTACCGACGAAATATCTCGAAACGGATGAAAACACAAGTGAATGAAGGCGTTTGCTTTATACATTCTTAACTTGTCCACACAGGACAAATCTATGGGTTACCATACGATTGAATTTTCTTGTCGCGTAGACTATACGACGGTTGTTAGTATCGAGCTATACTGTCCGATATTTAACAACCTTCGTATAGTTCTAGGTCACGACGAGCATCGCACGTATGTTAACCGATAGACGGGGACCAAGTGGCACTTTTAGTTTCATATATGAGTATCGATGGGAATATGAAGGTTTCATATTATCATATAGTGGTTTTAACCCGAACATCTCGAATCGCTCTCTAATTATGCGTTTGTTGTGTATTCTTGTTGTATGTGTGTGTTCCGACTGTCGGGGGTAGGCTTCTATCCCATTAAGAATGTATAGAGCGAACACCCATCACTTGTGCTTTCAACCGTTTCGAGTAAATTTTGGCAGCACCTCCCCGCTGTTCTCCGAGTACACTGTAATAGAATAGATAATCATTTCAAAGCTGTGAAACAACGTTGAAATGAACATCTAATCTATCTTTGTACACGGAGAACCAGCGGAAAGGTACCGACGAAATATCTCAAAACAGATGAAACACAAGTGAATGAAGGCGTTTGCTTTATACATTCTTAACTTGTCCACACGGGACAAATCTATGGGTTACTATACGATTGAATTTTCTCGTCGCGTAGACTATATAACGGTTGTTAGTATCGAGCTATACCGTCCGATATTTAACAACCTTCGTATAGTTCTATGTCACGACGAGCATCGCACGTATGTTAACCGATAGACGGGGATTAAGTGGCGCTTTTAGTTTCATATATGAGTATCGATGGAAATACGAAGGTTTCATATTATTATCGAGTATCATATATTGGTTTTAACCTGAACATCTTGAATCGCTCTCTAATTATGCGTTTGTTGTGCATTCGTGTTGTATGTGTAACATGATTTTAAACCATTGAGATCAAGATTGATAGAACTGATCATCCTACATTGCAATAACATTCATCAACCAAAAACTATTATTGCAATGGCATTCATCTATAACAATCAACAATTAAAACTACAAATGTAGGATACTGATATCATAAAGCGTTATGCGCAACATATAAATTCACATGACTGAAACATGCATCAAAAAAACATGTTCATCCAAAAGAAAGGCCACTGTCAACAAATATAGACAAATTCGTTATAAAAACAGTAACTAATTAACAAGTTGATTAGCATCTGGATCAAGAAAATGATAGGAAAAACAATTGACTATGATCTATAATGACAAGTCTATTACCATGACTCTCGACTAACAAAGGTGGCTTTTCGTCCTCGGTAGCTTGATAATTGGGATTTCATGGCGAATAAAAATATGCATATGCCGTTTGACCGGGAACTTCAATAGGAAACTCAATAAGGTCGGGTGTACTGAAGTACGCTTTGTATTTCGCTATATCAGGTGATGAAGCCCAAGCCCTAGCTAGTCCAGGCCCACCCCAACCGAACCCTATCGAAGGTAAAGAACGTCCTTACACTTTCATATTTCTATTAATGGTGCAAGTCTCCACCAAGTCAAATTCTTGCAATATCATTCTTTTTAGAGTATGTCTAATTTAATAGATAGAATTTTCAAAGTTGGGCAACCAAGAAAAAGTAACAAGGGATTTTACATACATGCCAAAGCTTTGATTATTTATTTATTTATTTTCCATTTCATATTAGTACTTTTATATGTTTGATGATGGCAAGAAATACAAATTATATTAGAACATTGTACATACCTAATTTCCACTTGAAATCGGTTTTTTCTTTTATCAGTACTCGTTGACATATAATAACAAACAATATTTGATTAGAAGGACCCAAGATTTTCTCGATCAACAATAATTTTAGTAATCAAACTAGGCTAAAATTGCTGGAAATTCCTTTCAGGTTTGCCAAATTCAGCAAACCCCAACCCCAACCTAACCCTAACCCCAGCCCCAGCCCCAGCCCAGCCCCACCCTAACCCCAACCTAACCCTAGCCCCAGCCCAGCCCCAGCCCCAGCCCAGCCCAGCCCCAACCTAAACCTAACCCCAGCCCCAGCTAAACCCCAACCCCAACCCTAAGCCAAACCCTAACCCAGACCCAGCCCCAGCCCAGCCCCACCCCAACCCCAACCAAACCCTAGCGCCAGCCCCAGCCCCAGCCCCAGCCCAGCCCAGCCCCGCCCCAACCTAACCCTAACCCCAGCCCCAGCTAAACCACAACCCCAACCCTAAGCCAAACCCTAACCCCAGCCCCATCCCCAGCCGCAGCCGAACCCCAACCCTAACCCTAACCCCAACCCCGACCGCAACCCCTGCCAAGGTCCAACTGATCCAACCGCAACCCCAGCCCCAGCTATGAACCCTAGCCCTAAATAATCAAAAAATTCTTTAATTTAGTTGAAGATTTACTAACCTGAACGGCGGTGGCGACGACGAGAACGGTGGTGGCGATGACGAGAACGGCGGCGACGACGAGAACGGCGGTGGCGACGACGAGAACGACGGTGGCGATGACGAGAACGGCGGTGGCAACGACGAGAACGGCGGGAATGATTTGGGGATTTTTTTTCGCGCGTGATCGAGAGAGGGAGAAAGAGATAACGGGCGTAGGCGATCGATCTGTGCCCTTTATTAAATCGCTATTTAGTTGCCCCTACGGATTTGTCCGTCGGTCCTTGGTTTGCGGCTCCGTAGGGGCAAACACCAAATTAAGAATTAATATTTTTATTCTTGAACATCTTGGCCCGTAGGGGCAACCTTATAGCCCTACGGATTAATCCGTAGGGCCAACATAAATCTACCCCTACGGATTTCAATATCCGTAGGGGCAACCCTCTATTTTAGTAGTAGGGAAGGGGCATTGGAAGAAAGATTGCAGGGCTTTGGAAGCCAGTAGCCAGGATTCGAAGCATGTTGTGGCTTCGGTCTCGGGTGTGTTTGTAATTGAGAACTGTTTGTCGATTACTGTACTTCTTGGGTACTAGATACCGGATCAGGATCTCATATATGTAATTCGTTACATGCTTTGAGAAACCGTAGAGTTATCAGGGTAGGTGATATGTCTCTCAGAGTTGCGAAGGGAATGAGCATGGACGCTGAATCTGTGGGGTAATATCTCCTAGGACTGACAAGTGAGCAGATATTGATTCTATGTAATTGTTTGTATGTACCTAATTTGACTTGTAATATCATATCAGTATCCTCACTTTCCAGAGAGGGATATGATTTTACATTCGTAAGCGATGTGGTAAATATCCACCTAAATCAAGTTCTGATTGGGTCCGGTACATTAGATAACGGTATATACGTATTAAATCAAGCTCAGGTTTTCAATGTCCCGAACACACTTAAAAGAAAGTCTCCGGAAGTAAATCGGGCTTTCTTATGGCATTGTAGACTAGGTCACATCAATGAAACACGATTGACTAAGTTACATAGAGAAGGATATTTGAATCCGTTCGAATATCAATCTTATGCTACTTGTGAATCTTGTCTCATGGGAATGATGACAAAAACTCTGTTTACTAGACACGGAGTAAGAGCGAGCGAGCTCTTAGGACTCGTACACAGTGACGTGTGCGGTCCAATGTCTATACATGCAAGAGGTGGTCATTCCTACTTCATTACTTTTATGGATGATTTCTCTAAGTATGGACATATCTTCTTGATGAAGCATAAATCCAAGGCCTTTGAGAAATTCCGGGAATACAAGAATGGAGTGGAAAACCAAACAGGCAAAAGTATTAAGACACTGAGATCCGATCGAGGTGGTGAATACTTAAGTGCCGAGTTCCTAGGATACTTAAAAGAGAATGGAATTCTCTCTCAGCTTACTCCTCCATACACACCATAACAAAATGGTGTATCGGAAGGGCAGAATCGAACCCTATTGGATATGGTTCGTTCTATGATGAGTAAGGCTGAGTTACCGTGATCTTTCGGGGGTTATGCACTAAAATAAGCTGCATATCTTTTGAACAAGGTTCCAACCAAGACTGTGCTTACCACACCATATCAGATGTGGAGTTGGATGAAACCCTACCTTCAGTACTTGAAGACATGAGGATGTCCAGCTTTTGTTAAAAAGCAGCATGGGGACAAGCTCGAGGCACGCTCGGTACAGTGTAAGTTTGTGGGATATCCAAAGAACTCTAAGGGATATTATTTCTATTACACAGAGGAACAAAAGGTTTTTGTTTCTCATCATGCCTACTTCTTGGAAGCTGAATTTTTAGAAAATCAGAAGAGTGGGAGCGCAATAGAACTGGAAGAAATTCCAGAACCACAAGCTGTTACTGAAAGTATGGTAGAACCAGAAGTTTCAGAAGAAAGGGTCATCCCAGCGCCTATCCGCAGAATTAGTAGGCAGTCTCATCCGCCCGAGAGATACTACGGTTTTCTCATAGACGGGGATCGAGAGGATTGCATCATTGACAATGATTACCCTACAAGCTTCCAGCAAGCCATTCAGAGCGGCGACTCAGTAAGATGGCTGGATGCAATGCGGACCGAAATGGAGTCCATGTACACTAACAAAGTATGGACTTTGGATATTGCTCCAGATGGGTTAACACCCGTAGGATGCAAATGGATCTTCAGATGGAAGATTGGTGTAGATGGACAGGTTGAAACCTATAAAGCTAGACTTGTTGCAAATGGTTTTCGTTAAAGACCTGGTTTGGACTACGACGAAACCTTTTCTCCATTGGCTATGCTCAAATCCATTTGGGTCCTTCTTGCCATTGCTGCCTTCCACGATTATGAGATCTGGCAGATGGACGTAGAGACGGCTTTTCTAAATGGTAATTTGGAAGAGTGCGTCTATATAGATCAGCCAGAGGGATTCGTTCAGAGTGGGAACAGCGGTAAAGTGTGCAAGTTGCTTAAGTCCATTTATGGACTAAAGCAGGCATCGTGGAGTTGGAACATCTGTTTTGATGATACTGTTAAAGAATTCAACTTTATCAAAAATCCAGATGAACCATGCATATATAGTAAGATTGTAAAGAGAACTGTAGTATTCCTCGTCTTGTACGTGGATGACATTCTCTTAATAGGAAATGATATTCCTATGCTATAGTCAGTCAAAGGATTCTTGTCACAGAAGTTCTCCATGAAGGACATGGGTGATACTTCCTACATTCTGGGGATTCAGATCTATCGTGATAGATCAAAGAGGATGTTGGGACTTTTGCAGTCCAGGTACATAGACACCATATTGAAAAGATTCAGTATGGAAGATTCTAAGTGCGGTAACCTACCGGCTTCTCACGGAATCACCCTCTCCAAAGAGATGTCTCCCAAGACTGATTTAGAAAGGGCTCGCATGTCGATTATACCCTACGCTTATGCGGTAGGCTCTATAATGTATGCGATGTTATGTACCAGACCAGATGTAGCTTACGCATTGAGCGTTGTAAGCCGGTATCAGGCAAACCCAGGGGAGAAGCACTGGATAGCAGTAAAGAACATTCTCAAGTACTGAGGAGGACTAAGGAGATGTTCTTGGTGTATGGCGGAAAGGACCTCCAGATCGAGGCCTTTGCTGACTTCAGCTTCCAGAGTGATAAGGATAACTCCAAGTCCATGTCGGGTTATGTCTTTACCCTCAATAGAGGGGCGGTCTGTTGGAAGAGTTCCAAGCAGGACACCGTTGCTGACTCGACGATGGAAGCGGAGTACATAGCTGCTTGCGATGCCGCAAAAGAAGCTGTCTGGATGAAGAAGTTCCTCATAGAACTTCAGGTGGTTCCTACCAGTGTTGATCCAATACCTCTGTATTGCGACAACAACGGCGCTATAGCTTTAGCAAAGGAACCCAGGTCCCATCAGAAGTCCAGACACATCTTAAGGTGGTATCACCTGATCAGGGAGATCGTAGATCGCTGGGAGATCGAGGTGAAGAGAGTAGATACGGAGAATAACACCGCTGATCCATTCACAAAGGCCATTCCTCAGACGCAGTTAGAGAGGCTATTCGAGATGATAGGTCTGTGATATGCTAGCACATGGCCCTAGTGCAAGTGGGAGATTGTTAGTGTTTATGCCCTAGAGGCCAATATTGTATCATACTAGATTGTATATTACTTAATGGAAGCTTGGGATATTCACAGTTGTATTGACAGTCTTACTAAAAATGGTAGTATGCTACTTGGTCTGTTTCTACTTTAATATGTGCATATGTTTCTTTTAACAAATCGCTTATACATATTAGTAGAGCCCTTAGGATCTTTGCTTGATTACCAGCGTTGTGATGGCAGTCACACTAGTGGGGGCTGGGTAGTATATAAGCAATATCCTATACAGGTCCCTGGTCGTAGGATTATCGAGACAGGGCATCGATACTCCGGAGTAGACTGGTGTATACGCTTATCATCCCAGCATGGGGAGATGGTCTGTCCCACAGCCATCAGTACGTCGTACTGGAGATAGTATGCAGGTGCTCGTTAGGATACGAGTACACCGGATAGGACTCGCCGAGAACTGCAGGTTGGTACTATACCTATCGTCAGATTGCAGTTCCCATGTGACATGAGTACAGCTTAGTCCGTCGACTTAACATTGCTACTTCGCCTCGAGTGTGTTCCCACTGTACTTAGATTACTACCCTACCACGGCTCAAAGGAGTCGTGCAAAGAGGTAGTAGTTGGGTGCAGTCCCAAAGCACTTGGAGGCAGTGGCGGTTAGACATGATTCGTCTCTCCCGGTATTGGGAGTTGATATCGTGGTGCTGTATATGGAGAGCCATTACGCAAGGTCCCTGGCCAGGGCAAGCGAGATTTACTGTTAGGTGTTCCAGTAGTTTCTCAAGTTGTAATGGGCTACACTCCGACATGACTTATACCGCTATTAGGGGGTCTGACGTTTACCGCCCCCTAGGCCCGATATGCGATAGTCCTAGACGAATAGACCGGACTGTACGGAGATTGTCACATACAGGCTCAGTAGGAGTTCGGATGGGTTTACTCATCGGCCTTCTTATCGACATCTACCTGGGGACCGTTATGTACAGCTAGTACCGCTTGCGGCCTGTGGTTAAACCCACTGCCAGCGAAGTGTCAAGTCTTTAGAGTCCCACACAGAGAGTTTCCCTGCACCGAGAAAAAGGTGTAGAGGCCGTATGGTTTTACGGCAGGGCCGCGATCACTTACGTACACTTGTGCACGTACTATGATCGGGCAGATAATACTAGCGGGCTTTGTTTAAGCCAGATTCTAGTATTATACAGATGGATTTATTCAGTCTCAGATTATCCGTGTTTTTCGGAAATACGGATGGGAGGGGCAGTCTCGTAATTTGTCGGGAAGTTTCTAGAAGGAGGTGACTTATTTGAGTTTATTTCTTTTTAGATTTAAACTAAATGAGGTGGAGGATGAGGTGTAGGTTTACATTAAATGATTCATGACTCATGAGGTGATTCACCATTTGAATTAAATGAAGCATGGTAGATATTATCTTGATTTGATCAAGAGAGATATTTGTATGCTTAATATTATTCAAGCATGAGAGATAATTCATTTCATTCTCACAAAACACTTCTTTCTCCTCAAGTCTTCATCTTCTTCCTCAAACCCTAAAAGCTCTCATGAGTTGAAAATCCTAGGGCTTAAAGTGACTAAGTAATCCATCTAAATACTCTACACCCTCTAAGACTTCAAGATTAGCAAACTAGAAGCCGTAGTTATCTCAGATTCGAGATAGAAGCTCGGACTATAGACTCTCGGGTGGATCGTCTTTGACTCGAGGAGGCCGTTGAGGTACCCATGTTCCATAGAGCCGACGAGGTGTGGAGGATAGCGATGAAGGCCCGAAGGACAAGTAACGTGAGGTATAACTTCGAATCAGAGTAGTTAAACCTCTCGTAGTTTGCTAGTAATGGTTTAGACAAGATCCGTGTGCTCAAGTCCGTGTTACGAAGCTTTGATAATTGTTTTTCATATATTCCGCCTCCCCGCGAACACGTGGGGTGCGTGACATGGACTTACAATGTTGTCTTCCACGTATTGTACGTAGATGACATACTCTAGATAGGAAATGGTTTCCTATGCTACACTCGGTCAAGCTCCTCTTATCATGAGGATTCTCTAAGGTTGATCTGAATGATACCTACTACATCTTATGGATTATGATCTATAGGGATAGATCTAAGCAGATGTTGGAAGTGTCCCAAATCCAGGTACATTAAAACCATACTAAAGGGGTTTAGTATCGAGGATTCTAAGCGTGGTGGTTCGCCCACTTACTCATGAATCACTCTCTCCAAAAAGATGTTTCCCGAGACTGATTTAGAGAGAGCTCGCGTGCAAGAGATAACCTATTCTTCGGTAGTAGGCTCTATCATGTGTGCGATGTTATGTACCAAACCAAATGTATCTAAATCACTAAGTGTTGTGATCAGAAATCAATCAGATCTTTGGAGAATCACTGGACTGCTGTGAAGGACATTCTTAAGTACTTGAGAAGCACTAAAGAAATGTTCTTGGTGTTTGGTAACAGTGAACTCCAGTGGGAGTCCTTTACCGATTCAAGCTCCCAGAGTGATAAGATCGACTGAAAGTCAGTCACAGGCTTTGTCTTTACCCTCAGAGGCAGGACGGTATGTTGGAAGAGTTCCAACCTATATACCGTGGCAAACTAAACGATAAAGGCTGAATACATCACTACCAACGATGCTACCAAAGTGGATGTCTGGATAATTCTTGTTCATGAGATGAACATGGTTCCTACTATTGAGAGTCCAATAACTGTTATCGTGACAACAATGGAGTTGTGGCTTTGTCCTAGGAACGCCGGTCCCATCAGTGATCCAGACATATTCTGAGGACAGTATCACCTGATCAGTGAGATGGTTGATCTCCAAGAGATCATGGTAAGGAGAGTTTACGCGAAGGATATCATGGCCGATCCACTCACAGAGGACTTTCCCTAGAGAGACTTTTATGGGGCGTTGAGTATGAGATACTATAACTAATGGCCTTAGTGCAAGTGGGAGATTGTTAGTTATATGTATGCCATAGAGGCAATTATTATACATGTAATGTATATTATAATGGATGCTTGGACATATATAGGGATGACTTTCTTGCTTGACATGATAGTATGCTATCTGGTTGCTCTTTATCTTACATGTACATTTATTGTCTCTCTATTACATGTTGATAAAGTCCTTAGGATGAGTACTTGACTACCAGGATTATCATGCAGATCATACTAGTGGGGCAGAGGTAGTCGGTAAGTACATCCTTCAATTTTTCCTAGTCATAGGAGTATCAAGACGGGGCATCGATATTCCAGAGTAGACTAGCGTATACGCTCTTGACCCATATGATGGGCGATGAATGATCCCATATCCATTGGTGTTTGACATCAGAGAAGGTATACGGGTGCTCAGTGGAGACTGGGTACACTGAACGGACACGCCGAGAACTCCTAGATGGTATTGTACCTATGGTCAGATAGCAATTCTCTGGTGATACCGGTACAGGTTAGTTTGTCGACCCGAGATCATCATAGAGTCTTGTGTGATTCCCACTGTGCTTTGATTTCCACCTTACCACGTTCAAGAGATCGTGAAAACGGTGGTTTTTGGGTACAGTCCCGAGTCACATGGAGGCAATGAGCGATAGGAGGGGATTTCGTCTCTCCTGGTATTGGGTATTGATTTTGCGCTATGCTCGATTGGCCATAACAGGAAATCCCTGGCCAGAGTTGCTGAAATTTACTGGTAAGTGTTATCAGTAGTTTCTCGAACCGTTATGGGCCTCACATTGGCATAACTTATCAGGCTATTGGGATCTGACGTTTACCACTCCTAGGCTATGATATGCGACATATCAGACGAAGAGATCGGACTGTACGGTAGTGTTACTTATTGGATTCGCAGGAGTATGAGCAGGCTTTCTTTTTTATATTCTGATCGCTCAATACCCGGGTAGCCGTTACGTTCAGCTAGTACCGTTGACGGCTTGTGGGTGGCTGATATGATCACCACCTACTGCCGTCGTATTGACGAGTCTTTAGAGTCCTACACAGAGGTTTCCTGGCTCAAGAGAAAGGAAGTAGGAGCACATATGTGATATGTGCGGGACCGAGATTAATACAAGTATGTGATACCGTATTCTATTCTCGCGATATGTGATATCGCTCGGTTATATGTGATATAGCCGGGTTATCGGATCAAGTGTTGATTCGATAAATTGATACATGTGATATTAGCCGGTTATATGTGATATAGCCAGATTAATAAATCAGGTGTTAATTTAATAATTTAATGTATAATTATATATTTGATATATTAATTTATATTAACTAATATTATCTCACTTAAGCATTTCTTTTTCTCACTTATGTGTGCACTTAATATATATGTGATATATATTATTGTGTCATGCATGTTGCAACATGCTACATGGGTGTATGAGACTCACACCATACTTAACATAATGAAGGGTTTTATTTACTTAAAGTTAATCAAAATTAGTTGGAAATTAGTCACATGGTTAAGCTTAGTGGAAGCTTGTAGAACCATTGACTTTGTCCACTAGTTTTGTTTTACTTGAGATATTTATTAACTTAACCATTATTGTTTAGCCATGGTTTAGTCTCTACATGGGTTAGTATATGATATTAACTCGCCCATGGTTGCCATTCTACACTTGACTTTTTCCATGGTTGCTTTTCTTCATCTCCTTCCTCAAGCTCTCTAGCTTTTGGGAAGTGAAGAAAATGAGTGAGAAAAATATTTCTAAAATGAGCAAAATTCCTACTTCATCAACCTACACTAGATTAGACATTTAGTTTAGGTTATTTGCTTCATAATTAGTGAAGAGATAGCTTGAGTTAATGTCTCCTCGACGTTGATCATCTGTGGCCTTGAAGACTTCATGCAAGCTTGTTCCTTTCATCTTTTGAAGCCTTTCTAGTGTCCGGGAGTTCACTACTTGGAGAGAAGGGACGACTACACGGAGCTATTGAAGTGAAGGATGGATCTACAAAGGTTGTATTCCTTATTTACTTAGATGTAAAGATGTTTACATACTAGTTTCGTCTAATTCTCTAGTTAAGATTCTAGGTTAGGGTTCGTTAGCGCGCTAATTTTTTAAAAACGGCATGGTCGATGCCTCCCGAAACCCAGTGGCGGTGCTGCGGAACCCTACATATTTCTCATGAAACACAAATCTGAAGCTTTTGAGAAGTTCAAAGAATTTAAAAGCGAAGTAGATAACCGGACAGGATCCTCCGATCAGATCGAGGAGGGGAGTACTTGAGTATGGAACTCCGTGACTTTCTAAAAGAGAATGGTATTCTCTCTCAACTTACTCCTCTGTATACACCAAAACACAATGGTTTATCGGAGCGAATGAATCGTACTCTAGTAGTATGGTTCGCTCCATGATGAGTAATGCCAAGTTGCCTCTTTCTTTATGAGGATATACACTTGAGACAGTGACATATCTATTGAATAAGGTTTCGACCAGATCCATGCCTACCACTCCATATTTCATATGGAGTGGTAAGAAACCATGTCTTAAATTCATTAAGATATAGAGTTTTCCGGCTATTGTTCAAACGCAAAATCTAGACAAACTGGAGGCACGTTTGGTTCTATATAAGTTTGTGGGATACCCCAAGCATTCACAGGGGTATCTGTTCTACCACATCGAGGAACAGAAGGTGTTTGTTGCTCGTTACGCCGCCTTTTTAGAATGGCAGTTTCTTGCAAAAAAAATTAGTGGGAGCACGGTAGAACTAGAAGAGTTCTAGAACCATAAATTGAAACAGAACAATTGGTGGAATCTCAGGATTCAATAATCTCGGATGAATCTCAGCTACTCTGCAGATCTAATAGGATTTCTCATCCGCCCGAGAGATACTACGGTTTTCTCATAGATAGGGATCGAGAGAATTGTATCTTAGAAGAAGATGATCCTACTAATTTTAAGCAGGCCATTACCAGTAGGGACTCTGATAAATAGCTGGATGCTATGCGATCCGAAATGGAATCCATGTACACCAACAAAGTTTGGACTTTGGATGTTGCTCCTCCTAGGGTAAAACCCGTTGGATACAATTGGATCTTCAAAAAGAAGATTGGTGTAGATGGATAGGTA
Source organism: Agapanthus africanus (assembly GCA_030015575.1). Classification (NCBI taxonomy): domain Eukaryota; kingdom Viridiplantae; phylum Streptophyta; class Magnoliopsida; order Asparagales; family Amaryllidaceae; genus Agapanthus; species Agapanthus africanus. Next base: position 492,269,212 of record CM057339.1, read on the forward strand.
GAAACTTATAAGGCTAGACTTGTTGCAAAAGGTTTTCGTCAAAGACCAGGAGTGGACTATAAAGAAACCTTTTCTCCAGTGGCTATGATGAAATCCATTCAGATCCTACTTGCCATTGTTGCCTACCATGACTATGATATCTGGCAGATGGATGTTAAAATGGCTTTTATAAATGGAAGTTTAGAAGAGTGCGTTTATATGGATTAACCAAAGAGATTCATAGACAGTGGGAGCAGTGGGAAGGTGTGCAAGTTGGATTAAAGCAAGTATCGCGGAGCTGGAACATTTGTTTTAATAAGACAGTCAAGGAATTTGACTTCATCAAAAATGAGGATGAACCATGTATCTACAAGAAAATTGTAAGACAAACTGTTGTATTCCTCATCTTGTACGTGGATGAAATTCTCTTGATAGGAAATGACATTCTTATGCTACAATCGGTCAAGTTGTTCTTGTCACAAAGGTTCTCCATGAAACACCTGGGTGATGCCTTGTACATTCCGGGGATTAAGATCTACAGAGATAGATCCAAGAGATTGTTGGGATTTTCACAGTCCAGGTACATAGAGTCCATACTAAAGTGATTTAGTATGGAAGATTCCTAGCGCGGTAATATACCCGCTTTGCACGGAATCACCCTCTGCAAAGAGATGTCTCCCAAACTGATGAGGAGATGGTTCGCATGAGCACTGTAACCCTATGCTTCTATGGTAGAATTTATAATGTATGCAATACTATGTACTAGACCAGATGTAGCTTACATGCTTAGCGTGGTGAGCCGGTATCAGTTGCACCCAGGTGAGAATCATTAGACAGCTGTGAAGAACATTCTCAAGTACCTGAGAAGTACTAAGGAGATGTTTGTTCGACATGATTTGTTACATTTTAATACCACTCATTTCCTATCATTTTGTCAATAAACAATGCTATCTAATCTGTGTTTGCTCATTAGTACAGATTACAGGTACACAATCAAAAATACTGAAGACAGTACACAACATGCACAAAAACGACGATTTTTAGCTGGAACTGTAAACGGGACAAAATACAGATCAAGTCAAATAAGTTTTGCAACAATTGAAGTTGTGTACAAATAAAATCTTGTTTTGGTCCGACATGATCAAGTGTGAACAAGTCATGGTATCATGCAAGTGGGCATGAACCATCATGAGGTATCAAGTGGGCAAACACCATCATGGTGTTTTGCAAATGGATTTAAGCAAGTGGATGCACAAGTGGACATGGTAATGAGCATTTGAAAAAGTGATGATTTGAAGTGTGAACACAACACATGCCCACTTTATCTCTTCTCTGTCCATTGCTCTAGATTTCATTCAAGTGGGAATTAGAATGAATTGCAACCACAGAGAGATGCTCGAGAGACCAGAAGATATGGAAGATGGGGCCCACCTTTGGTCCGTGGTCTTCTGGTCTCTTGAGCATCTCTCTGTACTTGTAATTCATTCTAATTCCTACTTAGATGAAATCTAGAGCAATGAACAGAGAAGAGATCAAGTAGGTATGTGTTGTGTTCACACTTCAAATCATCACTTTTTCAAATACTCATTACCATGCCCACTTGTGCACCCACTTTCTTAAATCCATTTGCAAAACACGTGTTTGCCCACTTGATGCCTGTTCATATCAGAAAATTGCATTCTAATACCGCTCATTCATTATCTAATTGTTGTATTTACCGGTATTATTGACCAGTGTCTGCTCAGCATTACAGATTACAGGTATCCATGACAAAATACTGGAAATGCATCCAACACCACGGATATATCACTCGAGGGAAGACACTGCGACCAGAAACGCTAACCGACCGATACTTCAGGAGTTTCTTTACGCAACAAGTTGTGTACACATTTTTTTTCTAAATGGTCCAACACAACAAGTGTGTACACAAGACTTTTAAGCACATGTGGATATGATTTTTTATGCAATCAAGGATATGATTCTATATGCAATCAAGGATATGATTCTATATGCAATCAAGGATATGATTCTATATGCAATCAAGGATATGATTTTATATGCAATCATCAAGGATACGATTTTATATGCAATCAAGGATATGATTTTATATGCATATGATATTATATGCATTCAAGACTAAAAAGCTTGTGTTCAAATCAAAGGCAATCAAACAAATCAGCATGAGCCATAATGGGACAGATATGAATATTTCTTTCTGAGCCTATAAATAGAGACCAGAGGAAAGAGGAAAGGTAGATTTTTCTTTAGTTCTATCTTAGAATTCTTGTAATTTTTCTTTTCATTCTTGAGCTCTTGCCCCTTTGTCTTGACCTTGCAACTTCTCATTTAGAACTTGCAAGCTTAAGGCTTAGGTTCTTGACTTCAAGATCTCTTGTAACAAGTTTGTTCTTCAATAAAAGTTCGTATTTTTATTACATGTCTTGTTCCACTTTACATGATTTCAATTATGAAATTCATGCTTTGCTTTGATCTTGCAACCTCTTAAGTGAGCTTGCAACCTTAAAGCTTGGTATTTGGATCTCACACGTTGCCGGGGATTGAACACTGGGAGATAAAACGCTTGAACTCATCGGTTCTCTTTTCCTCTTTATTTCATTGCATGTTTTTATGTATCTTCTTTTTTCTTTCTTGTTAATTTGTAAATATGTGTGAGTAATCTTTTCACTTGTTAAGGGTGTAATATGTTAGATCGTATTCGAAGATTTTCTTTGTCCAAACTTTAAAACCTAAAACTTGCCTATTGAAACTTCATGCAAATCACCCGCAACTCCGCTCACTAGACATCCTATCCTACCCCGATAGTGATGATTCCTAATCATGACCGGATTGCCCGTGGTTTGCCGAAGGCTAAAGTCAAAAGATAACAACGGAAGGACAAGGGACAAGGAAAACGGATTTAGCAAAATACCGCAAATACCGTATTTCAAATTCCCTAATCCGCGTTGTTACCTATTGCTTTAGTATCAATACCAAGTCGGGGCTATAAGGAATTGGCAAACATCACCTTCATACAATCTAACTTATTGCTACCCTTAACAAGTCCTTTTTATTCATATCTTTGTTACGACAATTAGTTAACCAACAAATCAAAACACGGTATTAACTCGTTAAAACAAGATATAAAAAACTTACCATCTCCCTGCGGACGACCCGTATTCATCGTGGATCGCTACAAGCGACACCGTTTTGATTGCGGTAATTTCAGAATTCTTTTTAAACACGACACAGTTAGATCTTGACAATCAAATGGCGCCGTTGCCGGGGAGACGGTAACGCTTTTTATACTTGTAGTTTCGGGTTAAATTTGTGCATATTCTGTATAAAACTAACTTCTAACACATTCAAACAAATAACCATTCTTTTTGAAACCAACCACAAACACAAATAAAATTCTTTTCTTCTCTGGATTTGAATTCTGCTAACACTCTGATTTTCTTAATTATTTGTGTTCAGAATTGTGGTTGTTAATATTTCTTTTTGGCTCAAATATCCGTATTTTTCCAACATATGCAGATTTGACGGATTTTGAGCAGCGATCATACGGAACAAAGGGGCATTTTCAAGTGCAAAGGAGGGTGAACACTCAGTGCCAAAGATCCGGGTAGTTAGACCCGCGCAAGTGAACCATTCGACCACTCGGAGGCAATATCGACACGAGTTTCTGAAACTCGATACTTTTTTGTACGTATTTTTCTAAACTTCCCCTCTCAAACCCGACGCTCCAATATTCTTGTCTTTGCAGGATTCTTAGCAAAAATCGCCGTAAAAAGCCAAAAAAAACTAACCGTATTTGTTGCAGCGCCGCATTAAAAGTAAAAAACGATAACTGATTGCTTGAAAACAAAACTTGGTTGAATTTTGCGCATTGCATCATTTAATACGGACTTAAGGGGCTCTAACACCAATCCAGATTGGGTGGGGATTTCATCACCCTTCCTAAGACCCCGGAAATCACTAATTGCATAAGTGTCACCTCAAGTTTAATAAAAAATATTTAGACTCAGGCCACTAAGGACTTGTCGCGCTCAATAGGACAAAGGAAGATTGTGGGCATTCAATCGTTTATCTAAATATGACTCTTGTGGTGCCTAGGAAAGACAAGTGAGGAGGTAACTTTAAAGGGCCCGTCTCACGGTGATTCGTGAGCGGATCCCTCCATACCTCACTTGTGCTTACCTGGCCACAACTGGCTGTGAAGAGGCGATCTGAGGGTTATCTCACAATTTGTCGCTTTGGAACAGTTAGGAGCAGGTCTAGTAGACTTAGAGGACCCTAGTCTAGGTATTGATTGTGCATTTGTGACTGTGCATTTGTGATTGTGTTTGTTGAACAATCGTTTCATTTTCCCATTCTTTTGAAACAAACAAAAAAAAATTTGTCATTTTTACCACCATCACCCAATTTTTCTCCACTTTCGTTTTCTTACCCTCACATTCTACGCTTTGACTACACTAAACTCGTTTAGTGTATGTCCGCTTGGACTAGGGACCCTAGTTCCCGTTTAGTCCGCGTTTCGTTAGTCCCTACGGACTACGCGATACACAACCTGTCCCGCCGAAAATCCCTCCACCCTTTTATCACCTTTACCTTTGCCGGTCAACTCCGACGTTGACCGAGATTCTATTCATACATCTTCACCTTCTTTATCACCAAATTCTTCTTCTGAGATGTCAGGATTTAATCCTAACATCCCTCCACCTGCCCAGGGACTGACTCCACCTAATCTGGGTGCGAATAACCCGAATCAACCGCCTGTTGAAGCGCCCACACGAGTCGCGCTCCAGGATCTCTTCTACCCTGTCCGCACCTCTTTACCTACCTGTCTTTCACCCCCACCGGCAAATGGGGTCAATTTTGAAATAAAACCCCACTTCATCAATATGCTGCCAAAATTTCATGGATTGGAATCAGAAGATGCGTATATTTTTATCAATAAATTCCAAAACGTTTGCGCTATGATGAAAACAACCCAATTAAGTGATGACGCTATAAGGCTAAGGGTCATTCCTTTCACCTTATGTGACCTAGCCGAGAAGTGGCTATACAGCACCGCATCACATTCAATTAGAAATTGGGACGAGTTTGTGAAAGCTTTTCTTAAAAAGTTCTATCCTCATCACAAAACTGCTAGAATCCGTAATGAGATTATATAATTTTCACAGCTTCCTTCCGAACCATTTTGGAAGTGTTTTGAAAGATTCAAAGACCTACTCGTTCAATGCCCTCACCATGGGATCGAAAGTTGGCAACTTTGCCAAACATTATACGAGGGATTGAACCCGGCAACGAAGCAGTTGCTAGAAACCATTTGTCAAGGTCACTTTCTATCCAAATCTAGTGAGGAAGCGTGGCAGTTCCTTGAGGACCTTAGTGAACAAATAATTCAGTGGGAGAGCACCAAGACCATATCATCTTCTTCTAGTGGTCAGTCTAGGGCAGGCATACATCAATTAGAGATGTCGATTGCTATGAAGGCCGAGATGGCCGCTCTTACGAAAAAGCTAGAAGCGATTGAGACCAAAATCTCATCGCCTTCTCCTGCCCCTGTTGTGCTTCCACGAACTGTTTGTGCTTGCTGTTCGGATCCATCACATCTCACCGAAGAGTGTCCTTACAATGCATCTACTCAAGGACAGGATCAAGTCAATGTTGCCTTTCAGCAACGACAAAGAAACGATCCATACTCTTCTACATACAATCCGGGTTGGAGGAGTCACCCAAATTTCGCTTGGAACCAAAATCAACAATTCCAAGGAAATAACAATTTTCAAAGGCCTCCTCCTCCACAACAACAAGCACCTCCACAAACTCAATTTCAACAACCTTTCCAACAGCAACCTTACCCTAATCAAGTGAACAATTTTGTGCCTAACACTGCTTACCCGCCAAAAAATTTTGTTCAACCTAATAATGACAAGGTTAGCTCGCTCGAAAGAAGTCTAGATGCGTTCCTAAAGCAATCTACACAATCTACAACAAGATTAGAGACTTCTATTCAATCTTTGGTGCAAAATAGTGTCTCACATGATCAAAGCATCAAATCTATTGAGGCACAAATTGCACAACTCAATGCAGCATTGAGCGAGCGAGAAAAAGGAAAGCTCCCATCTCAACCACTGCCAAATCCCGGTCACGCACATGCTGCATATCAACAGCAAAATCATAACGTAAATGCTGTGACCACATTGAGATCAGGAAAAGTGTTGCAAAACAAGGTGGGTATTAACAATGACACCCCTGCTGGTGGCCCTTCTTCATCTTCTTCACCTTCTTCTTCTTCTTCGTTAGAGCCTATTCTTCATCCCTCACACGGCTCTACCTCTTCTAGCTCGAACGGACCCACTTCTCACAACATGAACACATCTACACGGGATTCCGTTCCAACTCAACAATCTGATCCGCAAAAATTGGACTCAACAACTTTTCAAAACGTTCCTTTTCCAAACCGGTTGAGATCTAATAAACCAACTCCACAAATGGAGAAGATTGTCGAGTTGTTCAAACAGGTTAGCATAAATATCCCTCTTTTGGATGCAATCCAACAAGTTCCTTCATATGCAAAAATCTTAAAGGACTTATGCACCAAAAAGAGGAAGTCACAAGTACCAAAGAAAGTTTTTGTGGCTAGTGCTATTAGCGATGCTCTTGTCAATTCTTTACCCCAAAAGCAAAAGGACCCCGGTTGTCCTACTATTTCGATAACAATTGGGGACAAGAACATCAATAGAGCACTACTAGATCTTGGTGCTAGTGTCAATTTGCTACCTTATTCTGTGTACGAGCAATTAGGCATTGGAGAGCTTAAGCCCACTCACTGTACTCTCCAAATGGCTGATCGATCAATCACCCATCCAAGGGGTGAGCTAGAGGATGTGTTGATCAAAGTTGCGGAGTTCATATTCCCAGTTGATTTTATTGTTATGGACATACAACCTGTTGCTAACTCACGGAACCAAATTCCGGTGATCCTCGGTCGACCATTTTTGGCCACTTCCAATGCCGTAATAAACTGTCGCAATGGCTCCATGACTCTATCCTTCGGGAAGACGTCTAGTGAGTTCAATATTTACAAGTTAGGAAGTCTGCCCCCCGTGCCTAATACTAGTACACGAGAAGTTTGCTCTATTCACGAAATCACGCAGGAGGACTGCGAGTTTGAAAGATTCTTGTTTGATGAGAACAGTTTTGACGCCACTAGTGCGTCCCTCCTTGAGCCTACCACCGTTGACACAACCGATATGGATTATGAATGTTTCACTTTTTCGGATGATGACGACTCACAACCCGAATATGAGTCTTTTGAATTTTTGGATGACTTAGTTGAACCATCCGAATCGGTTGTTTGCAGTGATTTCGAACCTGTGTTGGAGTCCTTTGAGTTCGAGGTAGATTCCCCAATTTTGCCTATGATTCTTTTGCCTCCGAAACTCGAACTCATGCCCTTGCTGTCTCACATTAAATATGCTTACATAGGTGAGAATGAGACCTTTCCCGTTATCATATCGGCCTCTCTAGCCCTCGAGCAAGAGAACGCCCTTTTAATGCTCTTACAAGATAGGCGGCAAGCTCTCGGCTGGAATATGGCGGACATCGAGGAGATTAGTTCCCTCATAATTGAATATCATATGCATATGATGGATGATGCCAAGTCGATGAAGGATCCACAGAGATATCTTAGGGATAGTGTGGTTAGTCAACCTTCTCCTTTGGAAGTTGAACCACCCCCATTTCTTTTAATAAGTTACGAGAATGCCAATACTCCACTGATTGCTGATCATTCGCATTCTCGTTTTGATTCATCACCACCTCCTGTCTATTCACTTCCACACTTTCCATACCACCTCTTCTATCTTCCCCAATTCTTTTTGGATTGGTACAACATATTCTTCCACCAACCGATACTCTTTACAGATAAATTTTTCAACTGGTTGATGTTGACATTTGGTCTATGCAAAGTTTGGCAGTAATGTCTAACATTGTTTAAATGAAGTTTGGGGGGCCTTTCTGTATATATTTTTGTTTTAACAATAAAATAAAAAATAAATAAATAAATAAACAGGGAAGTGCCGGCATTTTAACCTTCTTGGTATAGCATGACAGTGAGGACACTGTCAAGTTTAAGTTTGGGGGTATGCTCGGTACGTCTTCTTCATTCGCATTCATTTGTACATATTTTTGCATTTGCATACTTATTTTAAAAACTCATAAAAATTGAAAATTTTCAAAAATTATAAAAATTATTGTATTCAATTTTGGTCATATTTAACTTGAGTTTGAAAAATACGTTAACTGGCCACGAACAACTAGATCTTAGACTTAGTAAATTAAAAACCCTAAAAATAACCTTCCTTAAAGTTTATCGGTAGAAAGTATATGTCTTTGTAGTTTATTTAGAAATAGGCAAATTTTTGGTTCACTTCTTGGGCTAAGTTGAAATAAAGGAAAAAGTATTGATTATTATTAGAGTATAAGTTTGAAAAATAATTCCTGGCTTAAGTATAGATTCTGAAAATGTATACCCTACAAAATTGCACAATCACGCACCTTGAAGCTTGGAATAGTAGAGGAGACCTTGAAATGCTCTTGTCTAAAAGTCCTTAGTACGAAGAAAATGAAAAAGTGAATAAAAACAAATGAACACTGGTTTTGTGATTACTTAAGGCTAAAAATAGAAAAATATTTAGCGAGGGTGCTTCATCACCTAGTGCCTTAGACCAACTGGTTTGGAAGATACTGCTAAAAGCCTTGGGTGTTACAAGACTAGGAAGTACGCTTTAAAAGTGCAAACGCATCTTGTAATCGGTCGTTGGTACCTCAAGAAGTATTAACGGTCGCATGAAGGATGTGTAAGCAAAACTCACCAATTAATAAGTGCTTTGGACAACGGACAAGGGTATGATTGCTTGATTTGAATTTCCAAGTGTAGGGGTGATTTATACACACACGTAGGGATATGTGATTAGAGTTTAGATAAGAGAAAGGAATGAAGAACAGAACTTGTATCTTTAGTAGAGTTGATAAAAATTCCTAAGTGGAGATGGAACCTTTGAAGGAAAACTTAAGAAATGCCAAAAGCTAAGTAAGTCTATAGAACATATATAATCTTAAGTTAAATGATGAGGAAGCGTGAAGAATGTGGGTGGATAATTTACAAGTAAAAGATAATAGAGTTCCTTGTTAGAAAACCTAATTGGAGAATAAAAGTCGATAAGCCAAATTGACGAGATTTTGTGGGTAGTATCCGCTGAAAACCCTCAGGAGACAACACTCCTCCTACTAGGGACACCTAGAGGTTAAACGGCTTGTTGCACATGCTCAGTGCAATCGCGTTCCCTGCGAAAGTGCGGTTAGGATTTTCGTTTGTGAATAAATGGTTTTGCTCGGGACGAGCAATAGATAAGTTTGGGGGTATTTGTTCATATCAGAAAATTGCATTCTAATACCGCTCATTCATTATCTAATTGTTGTATTTACCGGTATTATTGACCAGTGTCTGCTCAGCATTACAGATTACAGGTATCCATGACAAAATACTGGAAATGCATCCAACAGCACGAATATATCACTCGAGGGAAGACACTGCGACCAGAAACGCTAACCGACCGATACTTCAGGAGTTCCTTTACGCAACAAGTTGTGTACACATTTTTTTTCTAAATGGTCCAACACAACAAGTGTGTACACAAGACTTTTAAGCACATGCGGATATGATTTTTTATGCAATCAAGGATATGATTTTATATGCAATCAAGGATATGATTCTATATGCAATCATCAAGGATATGATTCTATATGCAATCAAGGATATGATTCTATATGCAATCAAGGATATGATTTTATATGCAATCATCAAGGATACGATTTTATATGCAATCAAGGATATGATTTTATATGCATATGATATTATATGCATTCAAGACTAAAAAGCATGTGTTCAAATCAAAGGCAATCAAACAAATCAGCATGAGCCATAATGGGACAGATATGAATATTTTTTTCTGAGCCTATAAATAGAGACCAGAGGCAAGAGGAAAGGTAGCTTTTTCTTTAGTTCTATCTTAGAATTCTTGTAATTTTTCTTTTCATTCTTGAGCTCTTTCCCCTTTGTCTTGACCTTGCAACTTCTCATTTAGAACTTGCAAGCTTAAGGCTTAGGTTCTTGACTTCAAGATCTCTTGTAACAAGTTTGTTCTTCAATAAAAGTTCGTATTTTTATTACATGTCTTGTTCCACTTTACATGATTTCAATTGTGAAATTCATGCTTTTCTTTGATCTTGCAACCTCTTAAGTGAGCTTGCAACCTTAAAGCTTGGTATTTGGATCTCACACGTTGCCGGGGATTGAACACTGGGAGATAAAACGCTTGAACTCATCGGTTCTCCTTTCCTCTTTATTTCATTGCATGTTTTTATGTATCTTCTTTTTTCTTTCTTGTTAATTTGTAAATATGTATGAGTAATCTTTTCACTTGTTAAGGGTTTAATATGTTAGATCGTATTCGAAGATTTTCTTTGTCCAAACTTTAAAATCTAAAACTTGCCTATTGAAACTTCGTGCAAATCACCCGCAACTCCGCTCACTAGACATCCTATCCTACCCCGATAGTGATGATTCCTAATCATGACCGGATTGCCCGTGGTTTGCCGAAGGCTAAAGTCAAGAGATAACAACGGAAGGACAAGGGACAAGGAAAACGGATTTAACGAAATACCGCAAATACCGTATTTCAAGTTCCCTAATCCGCGTTGTTACCTATTGCTTTAGTATCAATACCAAGTCGGGGCTATAAGGAATTGGCAAACATCACCTTCATACAATCTAACTTATTACTACCCTTAACAAGTCCTTTTTATTCATATCTTTGTTACGACAATTAGTTAACCAACAAATCAAAACACGGTATTAACTCGTTAAAACAAGATATAAAAAACTTACCATCTCCCTGCGGACGACTCGTATTCATCGCGGATCGCTACAAGCGACACCGTTTTGATTGCGGTAATTTCAGAATTCTTTTTAAACACGACACGGTTAGATCTTGACAATCAATGCCTCATGATAGTTCATGCCCACTTCCATGATACCATGACTTGTTCACACTTGATCATGTTGGACTAAAACAAGATTTTATTTATACAAAACTTCAATTGTTGCAAAACTTATTTGACTTGATCTGTATTCTGTCCCGTTTGCAGTTCCGGCTAAAAACCGTCGTTTCTGTGCATGTTGTGTACCGTCTTCAGTGTTTTTGCCTATGTACCTGTAATCTATACTAATGAGAAGACACAGATTAAACAGCATTGTTTATTGACAAAATGATAGGAAATGAGTGGTATTAAAATATAATAAATCGTGTCGAACAACGTTCTTGGTTTATGGTAATGGGGAACTCCAGGTGGAGTCTTTTACCGACTCAAGCTTCCAGAGTGATAAGGATGACAACAAGTTTGTCTCCAGTTTTTTGTTTACCCTCAATAGAGGGGCGGTCTGTTGGAAGAGCTGAAAGTATGTCTTAGCACCTCTACTAGGTTTCTACAAGCATCAAGTATGCAATTTTAAAAAATCTAGAGTGCTAAGCAATACTAACCTAGAATCAAACTAGAGAATTAGGGTTTTGAGTAAAGCAAACAAGTTCTACACTAAGTGAAGAGGGTTTAGAACCTTTTTAGACCGAGTCCTTCACTTCTAAAACTCCAAATAGTAGTCCCTAGAACTCTTCCCAAGGCTTCACTTGAAGAAAGGATCGAGCTTGCTTGAAGTCTTCGATGCCGAAGATGATCCACCTTGAATTCTCTCTAACTCAAGCTCACTCTTTACTAATTAAAGTATTAGTGAAGCAAACAACCTAAACTAATGGGCTAGATTAGTGTAGGTTGATGAAGTAAGAATTTTGCTCACAAGAAAATCTTTTCCCTTTTCTTTTTCCAACCCAAGAAAAATCTAGAGAGGAAGTAGAAGAAATGAGGATGAACTTGGATGATAGAATGAAACAATGAACCATGAGCTAGAGATAAGATTGGGATGAATAAATATCTAAGAGTAAAACAAAAATGATAGGATAAGTCATGGCTTCTCAATGCTTCTCCAAGCATCCAAAACCATGACTCATTTTCCATTTTCTCAAAAATAAATCATCCCAATTATCTTTTGTCAAGTATGATTCTCATACATCCTAATCCTATGTATCATCAAGCATGATACAATTCAATTTATATATATATATATAACACACTTATATAATTATATGTAAAGAGAAGAAAAACATTAGTGAGCATATATTAGTTAATATATATAAATATATCAAATATATAAATATATATCAAATTATTAAATTAACACTTATTTCAATAATCCGATTATATCATATATAACCGACTAATATCATATATATATGTATATCACATTATTAAATCAACACTTGATTCAATAATCCGGTCATATCATATACAACCGGTTTATATTCAATATTAGATCTTAAATCAATACTTGATTCAATAATCTGGTCATATCATATATAACCGGCCAATATCAAATACATATACATAAATCAAATCGTTGAATCAACACTTGATTCAATAATTCGGTTATATCACATATAACCTGACTGATATCAAATATCGCTAGATTATAATACGGTATCACATACTCGTATTTAATCAAGCTCCCGCACATATCTCCATATATGCCCTACTTCGTTTCGCTTGAGCTAGGAAACTTCTGTGTGGGACTCTAAAGACTCGTCAATACGCCAGAAGTAGGTAATGATCACATCAGATACCCACAAGCCGTCAGCGGTACAAACTGGACGTAACGGCTACCCAAGTATTGAACGAATAGAAAATCAACAAGAAAACTTGTCCAAACTCCTGTAGAGCCTATAAGCAACACTTAACGTATAGTCCGGTCTCTTCGTCTGATATGTCGCATATCGAGTCTGGGGGTGAAATCGTCAGACCCCAGCAACTTGATAAGTCATGCCGATGTGTGGCCTATAACCTTTCAAGAAACTACTGATAAAACTTACCAGTAAATCTCATCAGCCCTGGCCAGGGACTTGCTGTTATAGCCAATCGAGCATAGCACAATATCAACTCTCAATACCGGGAGAGACGAAACCCCTCCTATTGCTCACTGCCTCCATATGACTCGGGACTGTACCCAAAATCCACCTGTTTGCATGACTCCTTTGAGCCGTGGTAGGGAGGAAATCAAAGCATAGTGGAAACCACACAAGAAACTATGACGATCTCGGATCTACAGACTAACATGTACAAGTGTTACTAGAGAACTGCTATCTGACAATAGGTATGGTACCATCTAGGAGTTCTCGTGTAATGGTTTAGATATCGTATAGGATATTTATATAGTAATTAGAGATATAACATGTCTTTTCTATAAAAAAAAACCTAGTTAATAATTAGTTTTCCACATCGACAAATATATTCTTATTTACTATGTAATTACTTATCTTATTTTGTATTTATTTAGCTAATTATTTAATTTCTAGTCTACTTATGTTTTTCCTTATTTAATAATTACTAAATTATTTTTAAACTTGCACTTACACACTAATCTAGTATTAATCATAAATTAGTATAGATTAATAGAAGTTTTTACTACCATGACAAACTTAAACACCATATTGTAACATGTTCTTTGTTTACAATGTGTAGATGGTTCTAGGTTTATCTTTGAAAAAGGAAAAATAAATAAATAAATAAAATGAAAACAAAATATCTAGCATGGTGCATTAATTGCATGTCATGTGGGTGCCATGGCTTAGGGGTTCTCTCTCTCTCATTCTCTAGAAATTTCTTCACCTCATACTCTTCTCTCTTCTTCTTCTCCTTAACCTCAAAGAAATCCCCCTCCACCTCACCAAAACCTACACTAATCCTCCACTAATAAATTCTAAAATCCTATTTTAGAACCTTTTCAAGTTTTCTTTGAAGCAAATCTTCTTTGTGATGGCAAAACCCTATCAAGTTAGGGTCTTTTCCTAATTCTTGAGGTATGAAACCTAATCTTAGTTTGTTTTGCAAATCCTTGCCTTAATCTAATTTTAATTAGGTGTTTAAGTAGTTTTTTATTGCATGTTTAGATTCTAAAGAGAAGTTTAGGTTAAGTTTAAGGTTTTAATGACTTATTAGGGTAATCAAGAGTAGATTAGTAACTAATAACGTTATAAATCTAACTAATTGCACTAAAATACCATAATGTCTTAATTTAGTGTTTTAAAAAACGGTTTTTAGTGAGTTTAGTGATATTTGTGATCTTCTACTGTTGTGTTGATCTACTTTTTAATCTAACAAAACAGTAGAGTAGTGATAGAGCCCTGAGTTCACCCTAGAAACCCGGACCCAAACCCACATAGTTTGCCCGGCGAGAATTCCCAATTTCCTGGCGCCGCCGGTTCACTGTAGCACTTAGGTGTTGGGGTTTTGTGGGTAGTTCTCTGTGAGTCTTTTAGGGTATTTGGTATTGTTTGTTTTTCCTAGTTTTGCTGCAGATAAAATCTGGGACCTTTTACGTGTAATGTGAGTGTTTTATTAATGTGCGATACGTACGTTTTGATTCTCGACTTGGCGTTTCTGAAGAAAACAGCCAATCGGGGTGGTTTTAGGCGTTGTCGCGCACGTTTTGTGCAACCAGTGTACACGCGTTTAGCTTGTGAGCGTTAGTTCTTTTGTATCGTTTTGTCTTCGCGTTTTATCGAATGTGTAGTCTTATATGTTAAATTTGTGCAATTCTAGTATCAGTTGCGGAGACGTCGGACGCGTCAAGTAAAGGAAAGGCAGTGATCGGATTTGACTAGCCGAGGCATTTCAGTGAGTAGATGTACACATCTATGGGGGAATCTCTTGGATGGCATAAAGCGCCCGATAGCTAGGATTTAGTTATAATTCTTGTTTTCATATGCGTACATCATATTCATATTGCACTTGTATCATCATGCACATTGATATTATCACCTAGGACACTTGCACCTTACCAATGGTTCATGCCGCACGTGCACTATTTTATGCGAACACACACGCCATTGGTAATTGCTATGCCATAAACTCTATAGAACTTGCTTAAGAATCGGTATTTGAGCATTGCATCATTATTGATATATAGTCATCAAGTCATTCATTTCATTGCATCATATTGACATCATGGACATTCACCATCATCGACATATGCATGTATTGTGATTCTTCTTGGAGATATCCGTATTCATGAGATTTCTGGATTTGGGGAAAACCGCAAAAAAAGTCTTTTATAAACTTATGATCATTTTAAAATAGATATTGCAGTTTTCTCATGATATTATGTGAGGCGTCCACCATGAGTTTTCTCGGTTACTGAGCTACGTATATACATATACCCGATTCGAGAAAAGATGAGGCACCGTCTGTGGGTACATGGTGGGACCGGTGAGGTACCCCGGGCCAAGAAGATCGTATAGTGAGACGTTGAGCCTGGCAGGAGAGAACTACCTACCGGTCATTATTGGCCCAGCGGAGATCTGGAGGATACCGACCAGAGTCGTGTGATTTAGACATATTTGGGACCTATCTGAGAGAATGCACCCGAGATATTGATATATATTGAGTGTCGTTGCTTGACATGAATTTCTGTCATTTCTATTGATGATACTTTGGTTTACCATACCGAAAATTTTCTAAGATAAAAACTCAGTTTTTCTTACATCAGATGTACCAGATTTCATGCTTGATCATTTATTCATGTCGCATTCATACTAGTCCATCGCATCATAGTTTATACATATTATTTAACGCATTTGCATGAATTCTTGTGATTGTCTCATTAGATGTTATTTACTATTCACAAGTTGGCAACTCATCCCCGTTGTGCCACAGTGTCTTGCAGGACCGACCCGTCAGCATAGTCGCGGCGGCCGCACTACTACTTCCTTTGTTGCTCCCTTTTGCTTCGACTTGAGGGCTTTTCTTATAGGTGGTAAGGATATTCTTTTGTTCCCACCATGTATATTTACTTTTGTATCTAGTACACTCCATCGACCATTTGTATATTGACTTAGACTACGAGACCGTGAGACTTGTATTATTTGATATCTGGTGTCGAGCTCGTGTGAGCCGACTTTATGCTTTTCTGATTTCTTGCTTTTATATGGTTTTTCACATTATTATGATATATCTTGCATGTGGTTGTGTTCCGCCATTCGGCGAAGAGCTAGCTCCCGCTTGGGGATGCCTTTTTTTTCTTATCATTTCTTATATATATTCATGTATGTATCGGTTTGGGACCAGTTTTTACAAAGGAAACTCTGCTGAAATTTTCAGAAAACTTGATTCTTTTAAATGGTTTTGATGTAACTCTATTTATTAAATTCAACCTTTTAAAAAAAGTATTATATCACTCTATTCATTTCACGGTTTAGATTCTGGGTTTTGGCTTACTTGAATTACGTTACGCCTCTAGACGTTGCGTGATTTTAGTTCCAGTCACGTTTCCACATTCGGGTCGTGACAAAGTTGATATCGGAGTGTTAGGTTTTACCTTTCTGAGTGTAGGATGACTCTTGGTGTCACGACCCGGAAAAGGCACGTGGCTAGCACTTGAATCATGTGAAGTCTATAGGACCCCACCTAATTCAAGTAAGCCAAAGCCCAAAAATCTAAACCTTTTTAGGGAAAATAGTGAGGTGCGGTTTGAAATGAGGTTTTACTAAAATCAACTTCCTTCTACATAACATAGATAATAGTATACGAAAACACATTGTATGTATTTTAATTGAAAACTTTTTCGTTATTGAAAATTTGGGCAGCACCTCCTTTGTAATTTTTAACCCGAAAACATTACAAGCAATAACAAATAAGGCATCCCCAAACGGGAGCTAGCTCTTCTCTAATTGGCGGAAACAACCACGCAAGATAATATAAATATACAACGCCGAAGGACGAGGATCAAAACTCAGAAAGAAAGCGAGAAAACTAAACATCATAATGAAAACAAAAAACAATAATAAAATACATGAGCGCTACACTAAGGACGAAAGAATATACAATCTATGGTTATATAAGTCTACTAAATATACAAATCTGGTTGATAGAGCCTTTAACTAGATACAACTGAAATAATATAGAAATAAATACTTGTGGTCACGAAGCAATGTATCCCACCTATCAAGAAACGTGTGGTTTCAGAACCCATTGAGATGACCCAAGAATTTCGCTATTTCGATTAACCAAAAAGAAAAGTCAAAACTGTCAATCACCCAAAAGGAAGGTAGTGTGCCAGCAATCCGTTACAGAACCTGTACGGCTAAACCTATAAGAAACTGTGGCACAACGGGGGTGAGTTGCTAAATCGTGAGTAAAAGACATCACTGAGTAGAAATCGCATGTATGACGATCTCCTAAGTCATACAGTACTATAATATTAGAATAATAATGATACGATAATATCGAGTAGCAGTAAAGGTAGTACTATGAGCATATGTGAGATGTCAGAACTCGTGTCCATATCACAAGGTAACTATATATCATGTATAGTATGTGCATCATCAAATGGGGGTGTCCAGCATCGACACACAAAATCATCAGAAAATCTGAGTGCCCAACAACGACACTCGAAACATTATGAAAACCGTGTCCATCAGCGACACATCATCCTCGTATCTCGGGCTCCGTCAGTCCAGATCGGCCCAAATCATCTGATCACACGACTACGGTCGGTATCCTCCGGATCTCCGCCACGTCAAATATCACTGGTATGTAGTCCTCCCCTGCCAGGCTCATCGTATACAACTAGAGCTTCTTTCCCCGGGGTACCTTACCGGGTCCACCATGTACCCGAAACGGTTCATCCTACTCCTCGAATCGGATCTCGAAAACCAACTCAATCAGGAAAACTCATGGTGGACGCCATATACATCATATCATGAGAAAACCGCAACTTGCATTTTTAAAATGATAATAAGTTTATAAAATTCTTGCGGTTTTCCTCCAAATCTAGAAATCTCATGGAAAATCCGAAATCTCAAAATCATGAGTCAATATACAGTGAATATCGGCATATAGCCCAACAATATTTCATAACAGAAGAATATATAAATGCATGGGTTATCTAAGTAAGGAATGCAACATCTAAACTAGTATATGAGAGCAAGCATACTAATAATATGTTGAAACTATCAACTAGCAGGTTATACCAATGAAGTAACGTTTTCTAATGTGTACGTGACATGGATTACCGATGATGATGTGTGTTAGCCGGAAAGCAAGTGTATGTGTAACATGCACATCATCGGTAATGGTGCATGTGTCCTAGCAGGCGAGATCATAACAACTAGTAAAACACAATTTAATCTACAATGCAAAGAAAACAATATGAATATAACGGAAAAATGAATAGTAAACGCAACATTAAAAAGTATACATATCAGTGTATGAGTCATACGGTTTTAGTGTTTTGAAATAGCACGAATCGTAGTTTTTAGAAAAGTAGGGACTACGGTGTTTTTGAGAAAAGATATGTCCTTTGAAAAAATTCTGTAGGATCCTTCGGGTTATCTTTTAAAAATACGCACGATTCGTTAGTTTTGAAAATATGTATAACTCGCACCTCGTCTAGCATCCACCTAACAACTAAAAGACTAACTAAGAAACTGGTCGGAAGGATAAGAAAATCTAAATATATATCCCGAGTCGATAAACCCAGTAGTCGGCGATCCAGCCTCATAGCGTCACGTAGTGTATAATACATAATACGGCATCCTCGGGTCAAGAGTGCGGATCAATCATCTTATATATACCTCGCACGGTAAAATCCATCGTACAGCATCCCAAAAATTGAGGGTACGGGTCAATTATCATATATACATCATCGTTCATATGGTATCATCATCGTACAATATCATGATCATGGTTACGGTTCTAAAGTCTCGTACATTCAAATATTATCAACTCACATATTATCGTATGTATGAATATATTGGATATATATATGCCCTAGAGGCCATTATTTGATAGTGGATGTATGTATGTATGTATATATATATATATATATATATATATATTCAAATGAATTTCTTGCTCGACTAGATAGTATGTTATCTGGTTACACTTTATCTGACATGTTCACTTGATCATGCTTTTATTCATTTGTACATGTTGATAAAGCCCTCAGGATATTTGCTTGACTACTGTGATTGTGATACAGATCATACTAGTGGGACATATGTAGTTCATAAGCATATCCTGAAATGTCCCTAGTCGTTTGTGTATCGAGACGGGGCATCGATATTCCAGAGTAAACTAGCGTATATAATACTGGACCCATGAGATGAGTGGTGGATGATCCCACATCCATTGGTGTTTGACACCGAGATTGTATACGGGTGCTCAGTGGAGACTGGGTACACTGGACGGACTCGCCGAGAACTCCTATATGGTATTATATCTATCGTCGGATAGCAGTTCTCAGGTGACACTGGTACAGGTTAGTCTGTAGACCCGAGATCGTCATAGAGTCTCATATGTTCTCCCACTGTGCTTTGATTTCCACCCTACCACGGCTCTACTGAGTCGTGCAAACAGGTGGCTTTTGGGTACAGTCCCGAGACATGTGGAGGCAATGAGCGATAGGAGGGGTTTCGTCTCTCCCGGTATTTGGGGTTGATGTTGCACTATGCTCGATTGGCTAAATCAGCAAGTCCCTAACCAGGGCTGATGAGATTTACTGATAAGTGTTATCGGTAGTTTCTCGAACTGTTATAGGCCATACATCAGCATAACTTATTGAATTATTGGGGTCGACGATGCCATCCCTAGACTCGATATGTAGCATATCTGACGGAGAGACCGGACTGTACAGTAAGTGTTACCGGTTGGCTCGACAGGAGTTTTGACAGGTTCGCTTGTTTTTCTTCTACTCGCTCAATACCCAGGTGGCCGTTAAGTTTAGCTGACCGCTTGCGGCTTGTGGGTGTTTGATATGATCATCGCCTACTGCCGACGTATTGACGAGTCTTAGAGTCCCACGAAGGGGTTACCTAGCTCAGGCGAAATAATGTGGGGTGCATATGGTGATTGCGCAGATGCCTGATTAAATGCGTGTATGAGATACCGCATTATAATCTGGCGTTATCTTTTGGTCGGTTCATATATGATCTGACCGGTATATTAAATCAATTGTTGATTTAATATTAATGACCATTAGTCTTTTCACTTATAATTTTTTCTTTATTGTATGCATGAATATATGTATGTACATATGTTGATATGAATGCACGCATGCATGCATGCATGTGTCATGGTGATGATACATTGGAATTAGCTATGCAAGACGCACAAGGTTTGGATATTTATTTATTTTGATTATTGATTAAAGAATTAATTAGGATTATATCATGGTTGCTTTGTTTCTACACACTTCCATTGTTGACTTTGACTTGAACCATGGTTTGATTACTACACTTAAACCATGGTTTAGTCTCTATACTTAACCATGATTTAATCCCTACACTTATTCTTTAACCAAATAACAAAATATCTAGATATTTTCTAACCTTGGTTATGAGTGAGTGTGACCCTCTCTCATATATTCATTTTTCATTTTATTATTTGGTATAAGAATTATCTTGAGCTTGCTTAGGCTCTTCCTTCTTCTTCTTCCTCAAACCTTATTACCTCTCCATAAAATAGTGAAGGAGATAAAAAGAAAAGATTTTTAAGTGAGATCCAAACCCACATCACCAATCTACACTAGTTTATCCTACTAGTTTAGGTTGTTTTGCATCACTACTTGTTCTAGTGAAACAAGGAGCTTGAGCCAAGATACTCCGCGGTGGATCATCGTGGAGAAAGAAGGACTCAAGCGGACCCGTCCAAACACCGAGTTGAACCAAGGAGTCTAGAAAGGAGGTCTACAAAGGTTGTATTTACTTTCACTTAGTATTAGACTCTTGTTTTAGTATGAGATATTATGTTATTACTCTAAACTTCTAGTTTGATCCTAGATTAAGATTACTTAGCACCCAAAATTTTAATTGTAGCATGTGTGTTGCTAGCAAACCCCACCCAAGGTGCTAAAGAATCCCAACAGAATACATATCGCCCAACGATCCATTATAATATCATATCGTATACCACATCACGACTCAATCACATATCAAAATCTCAGGGCATCATGCCCGATCATATCGACTCATCTCCACATATCACATACTATCCTCATCACCCGAGTACACACACACACATACAGATATATACACACACACATATATACACACAAAAACAAGTGTGTGTGTGTGTGTGACTACATATAACCTGCGATTCACCACCAAGGTAGTCATAACCTAAGGTCTTCTAAATACCCTATTCACTAAGTATCCAAATATCACATCCAAACTTACTAATATAGTAAACTCTATTCCATTGTTGTGAGGGTGCTATACGCAATCCATCCGACTTCCCCCGAAGATATACATTTACTCACCTCGATCCTCACTTGCCGAAGTCGATGACGCCACGCTCTTCTCATCATCCCGAAGTCCACACAAAGGTACCTACATTTCAAATACGTCGCATCGTAAATAAGAATCAACACGAGAAAATCGAAACGGAACATGAAGTGCACATAGGTTAGAACCTATGATCTACGCATGCAAGAATAACCAAACAACTCTCGATATCGACGTACGAATGTCAAGTGACCGAGATAAAACACAAATACAAAAACTTAAGTCACCAAAAGTCGTAAAACGAAAACAGAAACTCAAGAAAACACCTTCAGATTTTGCCTCAGTTCAAATTAGCCAATTTTTCATATAGGATAGGTCTAATTAAAAGATATAGGAACCACATACCAAGAATGAACCCAATCTGAAGTATCCATGCCGCAAATTGCGTCCAATGGGATTAAATCTGTGGCCTAAGTATAGAATTGGGGTCTCGAGTCTCAAGTGTAGCTTCTAGGTTGCCTGCTTGTCTCACTGTAATTGCTAAATAATTTTCCAAGTCTCCGAGTCATATCAGATCTCAAAAAGTCATCACAATTCCCACAATTTCTGATATCGGGGATCGGTCCTGAACCAAATCGACACGACTTATCAAGTTATTAAGGGTCTGACGTTTACCACCTCCTAGACCCGGTATGCGATACTCTTAGACGAAGAGACCAGACTATACGGAGATTGTCACGAATAAGCTCAGTAGGGGTCCGGATGAGCTTGCTCGTCGGCCTTCCTTTTCGACAGGTGCCTGGGTAGCCGTTACGTACAGCTAGTGCCACTGACGTGCTTGTGGTTAAACCTACTGCTAGCGTGCTGTCGAGTCTTTAGAGTCCCACACAGAGGGTTTCTCTGGTTCAGGAAAAATGATATAGTAGCCGTATTTTGATACGTGCATGGTTCCGATCGAATGATAATACTAGCCGGCTTAGGATTAAGCCGAATTATTAAATCAGGTATTGATTTGATAATTTACATATACATATTTCGATATGTATATTCTAATGTTATCCGAGATTTCGATCGGACGGTTGATAATACTAGCCGGCTTAGGATTAAGCCGGATTATTAAATCAGGTATTGATTTTATAATTTACATATGTATATTTCGATATGTATATTCTAGTATTATATTCTTTGTATTATTCTACCTCATTAGATATTCGTATTTTGATACGAATACGGGTATGTATATACGGTAGGGTGTATTCGGTATTTATACGGAAAATATTCTAGAAGGAGGACACTTCATTTCCATGGATTTTTTGAAAATTGAAATGAGGTGGAGGGATGAGGTGGAAAGGAGAATGGTGTGAAGCATGGTTGAATAGGTAGACAAATGAATTTATAATTCATTTGTATATACCATTAAAGTATGGTTGGATTTTATACTTGCAAAAATCCATTTTGATAAGACCATGCTTGCATTTTGTTGTTGTGATGATATTTTCATTTTCACCATTTTTTCTCTCTCCATTATTAAGCTTCTCCTTCCTCTTCATCCTACCCTCTCATGAGTTAAGAATCAAGGGTGAAGTGAGGTAGAAAGAATACTAGAACAACATACTATATTACTAGACACTCTAGATTAGCAACATAGAGCTTTTAGTTGCTCCACTAGGTTTTTGAGTGGAGCCAGAGCCACGAACCACATCCTTTGGGTGGATCATCTTCAACGGAGGAGGACCAGATATCACGCTTAGAGCTGAGGAAGAGGGTAGAAGTCCGAAGGACACGGATCTTTCGATATAACTCTCTATCACAGTAGCTAAAGATCTCTTATGTTTGTTAGTTTCAATGTTTGGTTAGATTTTATATAGTGGTTTCTAGTGACAAGTTTTTTAAAAGTTAAAGTTTTTCATTCCGCAACGGCCGCGGTAGGCGGCCAGGGCCCTAGGAACCCCAACAAGAACTATGGTGGAATGGAGAAGAGAGAATTATATGTACTAAAGGAGAATTAACTAGGTTTAATGGACAAAATAATTATATTCATAATTATCTAATTGATGGTGAGAGTTAAAAAGAAGAGAAAATGAAAGGTCATTTTTAGGTTATGAAAAGGGTTTCAAAAAATAGATAAAAATAATTGCAAAACACAAGATTTGAACCTATAGCCTATAGACCAGCAATGAAATGGCTTAACCAATAGGATACAAGTTTATTATTCCATATAATTAAATAGAAACAAATATATACAGAGTTTCAAAATATGACAATTTAAAAAATAAACGGAATAAATCATTTTCTCAAACTATTTTTTTTCTTTCAAATAAAACAAATTCTCTTTTCAAAATTTTCCTTTCAAAACAAAATCGAATAAATTCTTTATATTAAAGAAATCAAAATATTTTAAAATAATCTTACAAAATTTTGTTATTTTACAAAACGAATCATTTTGAAACAAATAAATTTTTAATTATTAAAAAGCATTATAGTAAAAATAGGGTTGTTACATTTTACCCTTCTTAAAAATAATTTCTTCATCGAAATTACTTGAGGAAGATGTTGCAGCAGAGCGTGGAAGATGTTGCAGCAGGGCAAGGAACAGCGTCAGGGCTACTGACATTGTATGTCTAAGTTAGAGATGTAAGAAGGATGGTTCAAGAAATGCAAGTAAGAAGTTAAATTTACTAGAATCTTCAAGGACTTCTGAAAATAAATGTCCGTGATTGAGAATCTCGAACACTACTCTCCTTTGATGACAGTCAAGGATAGCAGGTTTGAAGTTAACAAGAACAGTTTAAGGATACAAAAAAGTTCTAAGGGATGCAAGTAGAAAGAAGTGGACTGAATTTAAGAAATCAAAATCCATGACTGTTCGCCTCCGGAAGGGATTCCCGAGGTGGGGATCATGCTCATGGGGTCAGATTGATGCAGATCCGCCAGTCTCTTCGGCGCGACGTGTTTCCGCGCAGTAGATATGGTCAAAGGTTCGAGCGGATACGATCGATGCAGCGTGACTTCTCAGATTCATCCTTTGGAAAGGTGTTTTTGATTTTGGGGACTAGATTTCCAACAGGCGCCAGCCCTTGTAGTTAATTACCCCTCTGTATTAAATGGAGAGAACTTTCAATGAGTGGTTTATTTCCGATTGTATTAAACATGAGAGGAAAATAAGTGCAACAACATGCATGTATATATTCAACAACAAAATCATGTAACAATAGCAGTTAAAATATGTATTTCATGAATGTCATATACAATATTGTACATCTCAATTTACATTTATCTATGCCGCTAGGTAAACATGTGCTTTAACTGTTGTTTACGCCCACGGATTGTGTACGGTTTTTTAGAATGTATGATCCAGACCATAGGGCAATAGTAGTTTAAAGTCGTCTCGGACATAGGTAGTAGTTTAAAGTCGTCTCGGACATAGGTATGGTAGGATATTGACTTTTATGTTACGATGGTTATTTAAAAAATGGTGATGGTTGACCAGCACATTCGGTGGGATTTGGTGAGAATAAGGCATGTCGCAGGGTGCACACCTGATGGAAAAAAAGACAGTTGGCTTCTATACCACGATAGTTGCCTGTGGATTGTATATGACAAGTTATTTTACTTGCCATAGGGCAGGATTCCAGTTTAGGGACGTAGTGGTCCATGGATCCAGTTTACGGACTTAGGGGTCCGCTGAGTAGCAAGTGTGGGATTTTTAAAGGTGTTCAACATTGATTTGGTGGATTGAGGGGATGGCAGGTGTGACGATGTCACAACAATAGTGCCTTATCGACTTCTGAGTCACAATAAACGGCTTCTATGCCACGATGGTAGCCCGTGGATGGTATATGGAAGGTCCTTTTTATTTTGACCTGTCATAGGGCATGGTTGCCTGTGGATTGTATATGGTAGATGATATTATCTGGCCGTAGGGCAGGGTTGGTATACCTTTTGCATTAAGAGCATCAGTAGAAGATTTGATGGTGAGTGTTGGGAGCTTTCAAAGTACCCGACATCAGTTCTAGTGGATTGAAGGGGGCTATTGGGTTTATCATAATGGATTTTAGTGATTTGTGAGGCAATAGGGGTTGCCGCCGTGGGTTTGGTAGGGTACGGAGGCCTTAAGGGGGTCTCTGCCAAAGATTTGTAAGCGTGGGACCCATTAGGGAGGTGCCGCCATATGAGGTTGCATGGGTTCTTATGGAGTGCATTTGCCTCCAGGGGGTCTCCGCTGGTGTTTATTGGACATGGGGTCTACTGGGGAGGTACAGCAACGTAAGTTTGGAGGACACAGAAGCTTCTAGGGGTCGCCGCCGCGTAGGCTTTGAGGGGTCCGAAGGCCTCAAAAGGCGGTCTCCACCATCGAATTAGTTGATGTGGGACCCACAAAAGGGTCTCCGCCAATAGTCTGGCACTGTAAGGGGTCTCCTCCAACGTCATGATTGGCGTATGGCCCATTGGGGATGCCACTGAAGTGTTTTAGGAGAGTGCGATGGCTCTAAGGGGTTCCGCCGAGGCTTTGTTGGAGGATGTGGGCCCATTGGGGGGTCTCCGTCATGTCTTGATTTGTTTAGTTTTCATTGCATGATTTCATGTTCTATATGTATGGATAAGCATTTATTCATTTTTCGTCCATCAATACGTCCACGGAGTCCATTATTAGGATGATCTCATGGGAGGGAGGATAACTCGAACGAGTATCTGTATACATGGGGATAGCACCGAAGTGTATCCGTAAAAAGATAACCTTTGCAAGTATCCTATCTTTTAGTTTTAGTGTCGTCACGAGGCTTATCATAGAATTTTTAGTTCACTGGACAATTCAAAAACGGAGTCACCAACTATATGTTTTGGGGATAACTCTTTATTGAGTATCCCATGGGTTATTTTTTTCACCATAGCAAACGAATTATTCTTCATGGGAGCATAGAAAACTGCAGAGAAGAAAGAATCAGCTGCTCCATACTTACGTTTTGCTCTTCTTTTCTTTCCTTCCTGGAGTTTTAACTTCTTGAGTATCCTTCCATGCTTCTAAGCAATTGAGCAGAGGATGATTTCTTATGAACGAGAGTGGTTTTGAGTACTTAACCTTTCCTCTATGCATTAAGGGTGGGTTTTCATAGTCTCATGGGGCTTGTGAACGTAGCCATGAACATAGGCCGCGTTTGGAAAACATATGGTGTATAGTTCGCAACTCCCATTTCGTGGGCACCTTCCGCAGCGGAGACCCCTTCAATGAGCGGAGGGTACGTTATTTTGAGCATGCACGGCGAAGACCTTCGACGCATTCCCTTGGCATGGCGGAGACCCTTGCGCATGACCTTGGCGCGGCGGAGACCCTTGCGCACGACTTAATGGCGGCGGAGGCCCTTATTTGACTTTTTCATGGATTTTTTAATCGCTTTTCATCTTTTTCAGCATTTTTTCCTTGGTCAACGCTTGAAAAATGTTCCATCTTTCATGGCATGCAACGCATTAAGTGCTAGGGTTTAGTCTCTCCCTTATAAATTGATAGGGGTTGATCTTCTTCTTTATTTGCAAAGGAGAGAACGATGGCCTACAACCTCCCACACGCTCCTCGACAGCCATGAGAAGTGTCTATCAGGGATATTAACCATCATTTTGCAGCATGCTTGGTGAACCTGAACTTTACGAATGATCAATATGACACCATGATGCATGAGCTAGTGACTCGCAGGTGGTCTCTTCTGCCTATGAGTTCTATTTGACTTCAGATGGTGTTTATTTCCATCCTTAACGCGATCCTTCCTTATCCGGTGGAGATGACTCTGGAGATGATATACCCTGCAGAGGACAAGATTGACGTTGTTCGGGAAGCGCATCTGATCACGAAGTCGATGAGAGACCATGCCGTTCATCTTCTGGGCCGGATATATGCTCAACAGGCCATCATGTTTTCTTTTGCCTGTGGCTATAGCGAGGACAGGTAGGGTGAAACCTTTCGCGAGAGCCGTTGTTTCAACATTGTGGATGTGGCTGAGTGACGTCTTCAGAACCATGAAATTTGTTTTATTCGTCCTTGTCGCTCAGATCCCGAATTCGATGATCTTTTTGTATGGCCCGAAATGTACTTTTGAATGTTTGATTTCTTTAATAAAATGCACATTTTATTTTCATATGGTGAATTTTTCGCATCAAACAAATTCCCCATCAATGAAGGCACACAGAATGGCCTTGTGCGTGAAATTGATGGAAGTTCTCCATTGAATATTTTTTTGCTGATTTGGTTCTGTGTCATCGCAGATGTGATTTTGCTTTGCAGAGATAGAAAATTTTGATAGACGCTTGGTACATGGGGTACCCGCCGCTTGGGTTATTTGAGATTAGGGAACAGATGCTTCTGTCGAGTGATGTTCGAATGAACATTTGAATTGACGATATCTATCGTCGTTATTTTATAGCACGAGAGTACACAACAATGGGGCTTCAAATGTCAGAGACTTATTTTTCCTTGATATGGGGTGGCCGACTACGGGAACCCGCTTTTTTCTTATTTTGGGGAAATTTCGAATGGGTCATTATCACTATTTTTTTTAGAATAACCGAATTGCAAATCAACGGCCCAGTTTCAAACTTGGATCGAAAAGGTGCAATCGTCCAAGATTTGAGAGAAGTCATTTGGGATTCCCTCCTAATAAATAGCGTTTTTTTCTTTTATTTTCTTTATCTTCTCATGGTCCCCTAAGAGAAAACCGATCAACTTCATTTTCATCACATTTTTCTTCTTCCTCTTCGTGTGTACGAGATGTCGCCGATCTTGGTAAGGCTCCACTGTTGTTTATTTTACAACCAGAGGAAGGATTTCTTCTCCCTCCTCGACAACTTTCTCGAGCGCTCATCCGTGGCTTCACCGTGGCGGGGTGCTCGACGGAGAAGACGAACCTTATGGGTTCATTTGTCTGTCATTTAGAGATGATGGGACTTGTTCCTGTATTGATTTTAGGACTTGTTCCGCCTACAGGATTGGTTTCGCCCATATCCTCGATTTCGATAAATAGAGCAAAAAATCCTATTTTCTCCATAATTTTTCCTATGATTTGAGGGGAGGTCATGCCCAATTCTTGTTTGGGGATCGAGGATCGAAAATTTCATGGATTTGGGGCTCTTGAAGGGTCGCCGCCATCAAATATTTTATGGGTTCTTTCACTATCGGGGACCCCTTTGACTTAGTGAGGAAGACGACGGGGTCTCCGCCGTCGGAGAGCCCTCTTCTAGAGCTGCCGCTTCGGAGGCTTTGGTCGAGAGTTCCCTCCGTGGAAGCCTTTTTTGCTTAAGCTGAGGGTTCCGACTTCGGGAACCTTCTCTTCATGGGTTAGGGGTTCCGCTGCAGGGGCCTACTGCTATGGGGTTGGGGTTCCTACTGCGGGGGCCTTTTTTCCTTAGGTTAGAGGATTCCGTTGTGGGGGCCTTCTTTCACTTGACTTATTTTCAGTCTTAGCTTGCTTTAGATAACTTTGCAAGCTCATTCTTTTTTGTTTTTGTTGCTTTGCAGTTTGTAATATGTTGAGCGGAGAAGGTCCAGTTGACGCCGTCGTTTCGTCAGAGGTTCCTTTTGAAATTGTTCAGAACCCAGTTCCGGCAGACTCTAGGTGTAGAGCAGGCACCTGCATCAGAACATCAGGTCGATCCTACTGTAGGGGCAGGCACATCTGGCACTTAGGGTTTCATTATGCCAGAATATCCCGTGTATTTGGATTGAACCGATGATGTTCCATTAGATGAGCCTAATCAGAGGCTCTTGAATGCTTATGCTTGGAAAAGGGCTGGTGATTGCCCAATGTCCCAAAGTACTATTAAGTGCCACATTTTGAAGGGCCGGGACCATTGAAAAGGGTGATTTGAACGGCATCCCCTGATATCTCCATATGAGGCCCATGTTGCTGACGAACATCGGTTTGTGAGAGACACAGAAGATTTATGTCCCCTAGTGTATGCGGAGAAGGTTGACCTTAAATCGATAGATCCTATGGCCATTCAAACTGATGAGCAACAACCTTTAGTGGTGTTTTCCCCACAAGTTCATTATATGTGTGGCATACATCCCTCCCTTTTAGTTACGGCACTGTAACATTTCAAAAAAATAAAATATTATTTTTGGGAATTTTTATAATTTAATATTATTTTAATGAATATTTTAATATTTCGGTATAATTAAATACCGATAAATGGGGGAAATTTTGGAAAAATTATGGAAAATTCTAAAATAGGGTATTTTTATGGAATTATGCCATTTTTAAGTTTTTATGGTTAATTATATGCTATTTTAGTGCTAATCGCGATTAAAAATCGCTAATTGGATTTTTAGCATTTTTGGTGCAAAACATGCACATATCATTTTTTCCACACTTGACACATTTTCTTATATGTTGTGGGTGCATGGTTGCCTAGGGTTACCATTGTGTGAGAGGAAATAAAGGAAAAAGGAAAAGAAAAGAAAAAGTAAGCTATGATGAAGAGAGAGAAAGAGTGGGTCAACTCTTTTGTCTTAAGCCATCCTCCTCATTTCATCATCTCATTTCTTTCTCCCACTCCCTCTTGGGCTGCTGCTGCTCTTGCTCTCCCTCTTCTTCCTCTATCTTTAATCCCCCAAAACACCATGGATCCAACCCTAAAACCCTATTCCCACTTGACAAAAATTGTTCCCAAGCTCACTAGCTACACATTGGACCTAGAAAGAGAGGATTTTAAGGACTTTGAGCAACTCAAGAAAATTCTTGAGTTTCCAAAGGAGGTAATTTCTGCACCCTTAGAGTAGTATTTCGATTCCTTATGCATCTATACTTGTTTCATGTCGATATTGAGTGGTTTGATGAACTGTGGAAATTTCAAGTTAGGGTTTAGGGTTTGAATTGAAATCAAAGGTGAATTGAGGTGTAATTAAGGATTACAACCCCTGGTGTGATGTTACATTGGACCAAACTAGAGATTTTAACCCAGAATGCAGATTTATGAAAACGATATCGGCTAAAACTGTAATTCTGTGAGTGTTTTTGGAAATCTGCTATCAACCCGAGACTCCTAAAATAATTTTGGTTTGACAGTGAGATGTGCAGGCAACTATGAACCACCACCCAAAGCCCTAGCCCCTACCCCCTCCTTCAGGCCGCCAATTTACTCTTTCTGGCCGCAAATTGCGGCCAGAGCAGGTTGGAATCTCTTCGTTTTTGTTTCAGGGCCCTATCTCCAGTAAAATAGACCCTTGGCATATACAATTTTGACTGATTCCACAAAGGGTAGAATCTGGGGTAATTTTCATGAGTTGGCGCATGGTTTACGACTTGTTTTAGCATGGATTTTGGTATTTGGTGATTCGTTTCTGTCGGGTGGCGTTTGAACGTCAACGGCAAAGGGTTATTGGTCGTGTTTGCATGCGAGACTATAAGTTTTTACCTATGAGAGTAGCGTGTGCCGTTTTGGTTTTCCGATGTGATTTTCATGATTCTTTGCGATTGTGTTATCTTTGTAGGTACCCTACGTGATGTCGAGACGTTGAAGATGAAGATGGCGACATCAGCATCGGCACACAAGAAGCAAGGTGAGTAGATTTATATCTATGGGGAGAAGTCGGGTGGATGGCGTATAGCACCTCCGCAGTTCGTGGTGATGTATACGAATACGTATACACACATATATTTATTATATGTTGTTTGAGTTGATTGATGATGAAGATGGATTTTTGGTGTTCTTGGATTGGTTTAGTGTAGTTGCGAAACCCTAGAGTAGGGGTGCACCTGTACACACACGCACGCACATACTTGCATACATTCTTTCTTGTACATGTGCGTATGTGGGATTATATATTTATGTGTTCACATGGGTATGGAACTATGTGTTCATATACCGGATTTGAGGATAGTACTCGGGATTTGAGATGAGTCGATGAGATTTGATTTGAGGCCGTGAGATCGGTGATTTAGAAGGGTTCGTATTTGAGATACGACACAACGTTGTAGCGGGTCCTTTGACGTAGTGTTTCACACACGTGCATGCATACTTAGGTGGTAACAGTATTGTACTAGACATAAATCAGAACCCCGGATTATGATCTTTCATAAAGAGGATACCGGATGAATAATATGATGAATGTGATATTGACCCGTACCCAGACTTGGGATGCCGTACGACGGATTTACATACGAGCTATATATTGATGATTGATCCGCACTCTTGACCTGGGGAATGTCTGATTATAGATATGGTATCGGATGTGATATTATTGAGGTGGGATCACCGACTAATATATATGTATATATATATATGTATCGACTCAGATGTTAGGCGGTTTCCTTACCTTTAGTTCAGACGTATAGTTTAGTGTAGTTGTTAGACTAGGTTAGATTCCTACCTATTTCAAAAACTAACGGATCATGGGTATTTTAAAAGACAGGTCAAGGGATTCTACGGATAATTCAAAAGACGTATCTTTTCTTACAAACACCGTAGCCCCTATTTTCAAAACCCCACGATTCGTGTTATTCAAATGGCACCACTGTATGACTCATATTTATATTAAATGCAGATTAGTTATCATTGTGTCTAGTATTCAGCTCCCGCACATTATTTCTGTTCGCTCCGCATCGTATACTTATATTATGATTCATATACCATTATTGATATCATGCTGTTAGGACACCAGCACCATTACCGATGATGCGTATGCTCCACGTACAGTTACTTGCCGGCTCACACACATCATCATCGGTAATTGCCATGTCACGTACACTTAGAAAATACTATTGCATTGACATAGCTTGTTAGCTAATAACGTCGACATGATATTAGTGTACTTGCCTTATATGCCAGTTTAGACATTGTAGTTATTATTTGCTACTTCATGCATATTGTTAGTCACTGTTATGCCGCATTCATGGATTATTATGCCTATATTCACTGTTTACATGCTATTGATGATTTGGATTCGGATTTTCATAAGATTTCCAGGATTTGGGGGAAAACCGCAAAAACATTTATAAACTTCTTTTCCCTCTCTTTAAAGGAAAAGTGTGGTTTTCCCATGATGTATGAGTCGTCCACCATGAGTTTGCTGATGGATTTCGAGACCCGATTCGAGGAGTTGGATGAACCATCTCGGGTACATGGTGGACCCAGTAAGGTACCCCGGGGCAAGAAGTTCGAGTAGTAGACGATGAGCCTGGCAGAGGAAGACTACCTACCGGTGATTTTACCTGACGCGTCGGATATCCGGAGGATACCGTCATGGTCTTGTGATGGATATTAGGGGCCGGTTTGGACTGACGGCGCCCTAGATAGTGAGATTGAGACACTGAG
Organism: Agapanthus africanus; assembly: GCA_030015575.1. Taxonomy (NCBI): domain Eukaryota; kingdom Viridiplantae; phylum Streptophyta; class Magnoliopsida; order Asparagales; family Amaryllidaceae; genus Agapanthus; species Agapanthus africanus. The sequence goes on from CM057339.1 coordinate 492,301,947, forward strand.
ATTTTTGAGATATTGAGGTACCGAGCCTGAGATATTGAGATTGTGATTTATGTTTTGTGTCGATGCTAGACACTGTTTATGCTGATTTCATTATGATACCTCGTTTTAAATATATATAAAAAAACTCACTAAGTTATCAAAGCAGTTTCTTTGTTATCATGTATTCTGTTTTCATGCATTCATACCTCATCCATATGATATATTGCTACCTGAGGCACTGACACGAGCACTTGGTATTACAGTTGCTTAGAGGTATACCCTAGCCATTGTTATAGGCTGCAGGTTATATATTTGAGGATATATTATGATCGTATGACCTAGGATTGCGTTGTTCATGCGGTTTTTGTTCGTAGATGTTTTCTACTCACGAGTTGGCAACTCACCCCCGTTGTGCCACAGTTTCTTGCAGGTTTTGCCGTACAGGTTTCATTACGGCTTTGCTGGCACTACTTCCATTTCCGGGTGATTTGCTAGTAGGTGGGTTCACTTGTATCGTGACCATCATTATATCTTGTATATTATTATTCGGTTGCATCTAGTAAATTCCATCAACCAAACATGTGTTTATTTGAGATAGAGACCAGTGATGTTTATTTTTTCGACCTTAGAGTCACGCGTTGTATTTCTATGGATTCTTGTTGTTTTGAGTTTCCTTTTCTATTATGATCCTCGCCCTTCGGCGTTGTATATTTTATTGCTTGCGTGGTTGTGACCGTCGATTGACGAAAAGCTAGCTCCCGCTTGGGGATGCCTTTATTCGTATATATGCTTTATCAGGTTTTGTACCCGTTTAGGGTTAGTTTTTACAAAGGAAACTCTGCCGAAATTTTTAGAAAAGACTTGTGATTTTAAAAATGTTTATTTTGGCGTATGTTGCAAACTACTTGATTTAAATTGGTTTTTCCTTCACTCTACTACTTTTCTTGGTTTGGATTTCTGGGTTTTCGGCTTACTTAGATTACGTACGCCTGTAGAAGTTTCGTAGTTTAAGTGCCGGTCATATTCCGTACTTTCGGGTCGTGACAAAGTTGGTATCAGAGCGTTAGGTTTTACCTTCGGAGTGTAGGATGACCCTTGGTTGATAGAGTATGTAGCTTGAGTAGAGTGACGTACCGTACGTATGTTCCGCGGCATAATTACGATACACTACTCCACTTAAGAAGCCTTAGGATGTATATTTATTTGTTCAGTATTATATTCATTCCTGATCTAGCCTCATCGGTACCAGTTATGGTTTTGCTGCCACGATTACGGGCAGGGAGAACTACGGCTAGAGTTGCGGTCAGCACGAGCTCTTCACGAACGAGGACTGACCAGGGCGTGATTCCGGCGACACACGATTGCAGAGATGTGTCTTTTTATTGTGTTTTTGCGCCACGAGCATTGGATGGATCGCTGTATGAGATTCCTCGGACGTGCAGATCAGCACCAGAGGATTGAGCCACTGATAGAGGTCAGCCAGATTTTGATGACCGTTGAAGTATTGCTTATTCATGATGATTGAGGCACTGTTCAGCGTGCAGACGAGTGAGCCAGTTGTTGCTGCGAACGACGAAGTATCGCCCCAGATGTTGGAGCTATTGCAGTACGAGTGGTACTAAGAGATGATAGAAGGTCGCTAGTCACCGAGGATGAATGACTAGGACATGTGGTTCGTTCGCCTACCCCGATGCGAGGTCATCAGATAAATTGATTCCAGCTAGAGACGACTTCACGCGGATACATTAAGAGTCGATAGAGGCGATCGAATGTCAGAAACCTATTATTCCAAGTTTAAAGTATTCGGAAAGACATGCAGGAAATTCTATGGACCCTCTAGAAGAATGAAACCCTAACTCGACATAATGACCGTGAGAAAGCCTTTGAACCTTAGGATTTGCGGCAGTTCCGCGACGCCATTAGTGAGGCTTGAGTTTGCCCTTCTACGGCTGGACCACCGATGCTGTGGTATGTACTCGATATTATTAAACTGTACCCAAGATGTTGAGCTCTTGAGGGATTATGAGGTTTTGACGAATCGATCAAATGGTTCGACTTCATTCGGATGCTATGTGGTGAGATGCACTTCTTGGGAGACTCCAGATACAAGGATAGCCGTTGGAGCTCAGTCCATGCAGCCACGACGAGACGAGTCCGAAGCAGTCGACATTAGAGAAAAGTGGAGTAAGAGGTTTGTACAAGATCTGGATAAGATGACGTTCCACTCCGCCGACATCAGAGATGCGATACGCATGCCGAGGCATTGTACTTGGATGTACCTTCCAGAAGGAGTCGCGATGAGTATGCAGCCGTTCCGGAACAAGAAACAGATATAGTAAAAGACGATGACTTCCGGACAGTTCGGCATAGACGATATTTGGAAGAGACCTCGACAGGACCTTTCTGGAATAAATTACGAGATGACTTGGACCCAGGAGTGGTCATGTTACGCACACCAGCAGGCCAGAGTTCAGGATCGTCGACGAGACATGCTATGAGTGACCACGACAGTTGGCCAGAGATTCTTAGAGGATGTACTTGAGCGGGACAATTCCACCATATTTGAATTCGGTATTTTGGGCGGTCTATTTGCATGATTGATTTTGATGATTGAGTTTCATGATATTTGTTTTCATGCACCATGGTTGCACCTACTGAGTATTTACGACTTTTGCACAGTTGTTGCACTTGTTATCGTTTTCGTGCCCTGGTTTCTCATGTTTATGATTTTATGGGTTTCATACAGTGAGTTGATTTTGTGCATATGTACACACACGATTTGGTTTTTGCACTCGGTATAGTTCATATATGCTTGCAGTGCAGTGATACGCATTTTGTGCACTACAGTTGCACTGGACATCGATTTCGATGGTGATGCTCGATATTTGTTTTGTGCACCTTATGCACCTGATTGGATTTTGCGCATGTTCGGCGCTTGATATTGGATTTCATGATTTCGTGCATGATGGATGCAACTGATTTGGATTTTCACGCATGTTGGGCGCATGTTTTGAGATGCGATTTTGGTGCACACCAGATGCACTAAATCGAGATTCTTGTGCATGTCAGATGCACCTGATTTTGCTGTCAGGCACACACGTTGCCTATGACAGATGTTGTGTGCACACCCGTTGCACCTAAATGTTGTTTCTGTGCACATGTATGAAACATTCATGGATTTTGATTTCCGTGCGCACCAGACGCACGTAGTATCCATATGCATATTTTAGGATTGATTCTTATGGAGCAGTACGTTTTTATGATATTTGCTATGTGTTTTCTTACTGAGCAGGACTAGTCAGAGGACAGTACCTGATATATTTTGCATGCATTGGTAGTTATTGAAGGGATTTCCAAAAGCGAGCTATAGTCTCGGTATTTACCTACGTGTCTGATATGACACGAAACGTTTAAAATAAGGACACCCTGCTAAATTGTTTTCAAAAATGGCGGGACATGCATATTAAACAAAGGATATATATATAGAGTTATTTTCTTACAATTGGCGTCCGCCACTGGGCAGTGTTATGCGCATTGCACAGCGACTTTAAAAGATTTGGCATGCATTTCCCTCAGATATTTACATGTATAGATTTGATATTTACATGTATAGTTCCGAGTTATATCATATTGGTTTTGCTTTGGATTTGGCATTCGTGTCTTTACCATGACTCCGATGATTGCGGGACGCTTGACGGAGTTTCGATTTTGAGTTATCTGCTCATTACTCATGCGCATGCATTGCGCTATGATGCGTTTTATGTATTGATGATTTCGGAGCCCCGACGACATGGACTTTCATTTGAAATGTTTTAGAATTTGGGGTTTTAAATTTAAATCCGGGGACCGAATTTCTTTAAGGGAGGAAGATTGTAACATTTCAAAAAAATAAAATATTATTTTTGGGAATTTTTATAATTTAATATTATTTTAATGAATATTTTAATATTTCGGTATAATTAAATACCGATAAATGGGGAAAATTATGGAAAAATTATGGAAAATTCTAAAATAGGGTATTTTATGGAATTATGCCATTTTAAAGTTTTTATGGTTAATTATATGCTATTTTAGTGCTAATCGCGATTAAAAATCGCTAATTGGATTTTTAGCATTTTTGGAGCAAAACATGCACATATCATTTTTTCCACACTTGACACATTTTCTTACATGTTGTGGGTGCATGGTTGCCTAGGGTTACCATTGTGTGAGAGGAAATAAAGGAAAAAGGAAAAGAAAAGAAAAAGTAAAGTATGATGAAGAGAGAGAAAGAGTGTGTCAACTCTTTTGTCTTGAGCCATCCCTCCTCATTTTATCATCTCATTTCTCTCTCCCTCTCCCTCTTAGGCTGCTAATGCTCTTGCTCTCCCTCTTCTTCCTCCATATTCAATCCCCCAAAACACCATGGATCCAACCCTAAAACCCTATTCCCACTTCACAAAAATTGTTCCTAAGCTCACTAGCTACACATTGGACCTAGAAAGAGAGGATTCTGAGGACTTTGAGCAACTCAAGAAAATTCTTGAGTTGCCAAAGGAGGTAATTTCTGCATCCTTAGAGTAGTATTTCGTTTCCTTATGCATCTATACTTGTTTCATGTCGATATTGAGTGGTTTGATGAACTTTGGAAATTTCAAGTTAGGGTTTAGGGTTTGAATTGAAATCAAAGGTGAATTAAGGTGTAATTAGGGATTACAACCCCTGTTGTGATGTTACATTGGACCAAACTAGAGATTTTAACCCAGAATGCGGATTTATGAAAACGATATCGGGAAAAACTGTAATTCTGTGAGTGTTTTTGGAAATCTGCTATCAACCCGAGACTCCTAAAATAATTTTGGTTTGACAGTGAGATGTGCAGGCAACTAGGAACCACCACCCAAAGCCCTAGCCCCTACCCCCTCCTTCAGGCCGCCAATTTATTCTTTCTGGCCACAAATTGCGGCCAGAGCAGGTTGGAATCTCTTCGTTTTTGTTTCAGGGCCCTATCTCCAGTAAAATAGACCCTTGGCATATACAATTTTGACTGATTCCACATAAGGTAGAATCTGGGGTAATTTTCATGAGTTGGCGCATGGTTTACGACTTTTTTTAGCATGGATTTTGGTATTTGGTAATTCGTTTCTGTCGGGTGGCGTTTGAACGTCAACGACAAAGGGTTATTGGTCGTGTTTGCATGCGAGACTATAGGTTTTTACCTATGAGAGTTGTGTGTGCCGTTTTGGTTTTCCGATGTGATTTTCATGATTCTTTGTGATTGTGTTATCTTTGTAGGTATCCTACGTGATGTCGAGGCATTGAAGATGAAGATGGCGACATCGGCATCGGCACACAAGAAGCAAGGTGAGTAGATTTATATCTACGAGGAGAAGTCGGGTGGATGGCGTATAGCACCTCCGCAGTTCGTGGTGATGTATACGAATACGTATACACACATATATTTAGTATATGTTGTTTGAGTTGATTGATGATGAAGATGGATTTTTGGTGTTCTTGGATTGGTTTAGTGTAGTTGCGAAACCTTAGAGTAGGGGTGCACCTATACACACACGCACATACTTGCATACATTCTTTCTTTTACATGTGCGTATATGGGATTATATATTTATGTGTTCACATGGGTATGGAACTATGTGTTCATATACCGGATTTGAGGATAGTACTCGGGATTTGAGATGAGTCGATGAGATTTGATTTAAGGCCGTGAGATCGGTGATTTGGCTGGGTTCGTATTTGAGATACGACACGACGTTGCAGCGGGTCCTTTGACGTAGTGATTCACACACGTGCATGCATACTTAGATGGTAACAGTATTGTACTAGACATAGGTCAGTACCCCGGATTATGATCTTTGATAAAGAGGATACCAGATGAATAATATGATGAATGTGATATTGACCCGTACCCAGACTTGGGATGCCGTACGACGGATTTACGTACGAGCTATATATTGATGATTGATCCGCACTCTTGACCTGGGGAATGTCTGATTATAGATATGGTATCGGATGTGATATTATTGAGGCGGGATCACCGACTAATATATATGTATATATATATATGTATCGACTCAGATGTTAGGCGGTTTCCTTACCTTTAGTTCAGTCGTATAGTTTAGTGTAGTTGTTAGACTAGGTTAGATTCCTACCTATTTCAAAAACTAACGGATCGTGGGTATTTTAAAAGACAGGTCAAGGGATTCTACGGATAATTCAAAAGACGTATCTTTTCTTAAAAGCACCGTAGCCCCTATTTTCAAAATCCCACGATTCGTGTTATTCAAATGGCACCACTGCATGACTCATATTTATATTAAATGAAGATTAGTTATCATTGTGTCTAGTATTCAGCTCCCGCACATTATTGTTGTTCGTTCCGCATCGCATACTTATATTGTGATTCATATACCATTATTGATATCATGCTGTTAGGACACCATCACCATTACCGATGAGGCGTATGCTCCACGTACACTTACTTGCCGTCTCACACACATCATCATTGGTAATTACCATGTCACGTACACTTAGAAAATACTATTGCATTGACATAGCTTGTTAGCTAATAACTTCGACATGATATTAGTGTACTTGCCTTATATGCCAGTTTAGACATTGTAGTTATTATTTGTTACTTCATGCATATTGTTAGTCACTGTTATGCCGCATTCATGGATTATTATGCCTATATTCACTGTTTACATGCTATTGATGATTTGGATTCGGATTTTCATGAGATTTCCTGGATTTGGGGGAAAACCGCAAAAACATTTATAAACTTCTTTTCTCTCTCTTTTAAAGTAAAAGTGTGGTTTTCCCATGATGTATGAGTCGTCCACCATGAGTTTTCTGATGGATTTCGAGACCTGATTCGAGGAGTTGGATGAACCGTCTCGGGTACATGGTGGACCCGGTAAGGTACCCCGGGGCAAGAAGTTCGAGTAGTTGACGATGAGCCTGGCAAGGGAAGACTATCTACCGGTGATTTTACCCGACGCGTCGGATATCCGGACGATACCGTCGTAGTCTTGTGATGGATATTAGGGGCCGGTCTGGACTGACGGCGCCCTAGATAGTGAGATTGAGACACTAAGATTTTTGAGATATTGAGGTACCGAGCCTGAGATATTGAGATTGAGATTTATGTTTTGTGTCGATGCTAGACACTGTTTATGCTGATTTTATTATGATACCTCATTTTAAATATACAAAAAAAATCTCACTAAGTTATGAAAGCGGTTTCTTCGTTATCATGTATTCTGTTTTCAAGCATTCATACCTCATCCATATGATATATTACTATCTGAGGCACTGACACGAGCACTTGGTATTACAGTTGCTTAGAGGTATACCCTAGCCATTGTTATAGGCTGTAGGTTATATATTTGAGGATATATTATGATCGTATCACCTAGGATTGCGTTGTTCATGCGGTTTCTGTTCGTAGATGTTTTCTGCTCACGAGTTGGCAACTCACCCCCATTGTGCCACAGTTTCTTGCAGGTTTTGTCGTACAGGTTTCATTACGGCTTTACTGGCACTACTTCCATTTCCGGGTGATTTGCTAGTAGGTGGGTTCACTTGTATCGTGACCATCATTATATCTTGTATATTATTATTCGGTTGCATCTAGTAAATTCCATCAACCAAACATGTATTTATTTGAGATAGAGACCAGTGATGTTTATTCTTTCGACCTTAGAGTCGCGCGTTGTATTTCTATGGATTCTCGTTGTTTTGAGTTTCCTTTTCTGTTGTGATCCTCGCCCTTCGGCGTTGTATATTTTATTGCTTGCGTGGTTGTGACCGTCGATTGATGAAGAGCTAGCTCCCGCTTGGGGATGCCTTTATTCATATATATGCTTTATCTGGTTTTGTACCCGTTTGGGGTTAGTTTTTACAAAGGAAACTCTGCCGAAATTTTTAGAAAAGACTTGTGATTTTAAAAATGCATATTTCGGCGTATGTTGCAAACTACTTGATTTAAATTGGTTTTTCCTTCACTCTACTACTTTTCTTGGTTTGGATTTCTGGGTTTTCGGCTTACTTAGATTACGTACGCCTCGAGACGTTTCGTAGTTTAAGTGCCGGTCATATTCCGTACTTTCGGGTCATGACAGGCACTTGCGTTCGGTTCTCGGGGCGCCTGAGGGCAACACTTTGGCTTTATTGGACTCCTTCAATTTCTTTCAGGCTACATTGAATGGGCCGAATATGCTCTTTCTTATGAGCACAAGCTGCACGCTTCTTCGGCGTATACGATGCCATCTATTGTTCGTTGTTCTGTTATTATCCAGCGGTTGAATATTTGAGGGCTTTCCTAGAGGTTTTCAGTAGTGCAACCAATACTGGGTTTTCTTATGGGGGAGATCGAGATCCCCCTTCTTCATATCGGAGACTACTTCAGTCTTCCATTGACAGGAGACATTAACGACGAGTGCGTCCCTCCCGACACCTTCTTATTTAGATCTGATGATTCCGACAAACCCTATGTCGGACCATCCTACCGTGATCTATTCCATGCATATTATACGATAGCTTGTAGGAGCATGTCGGGTGTCCTTAGTGGCCCGGTTAGTTTCGAAGATTGGATTGATCATTTCGTGGATGTTGAGCAGATCTAAAGGAGGACAGATTAGTTGAATATTAGAAGTCCTTTCCCTGAGGTCGCTACTGCTTCGCCTTCCTAGAAAAAGAACAAGAAGAAGAGAATAAAATAGATGAGTGTTGAAGATGTCACGCCTACGCATTTGCCTTGGTATGAGAAGTAGCTTAAGGAGTTACGCAAGTCGAAAGACCTCGACAGGGAGACATTTTTGAGTACCTTCATAGCATTGTGGATTTGTCGTTTTTCTTGTCCGTAAGACCCGGTCGGATGGATCAGACTACAAGTTTTCTATATGGAAGATCGCATGGTTCATGGGATGAAGCATGCAATAAGTATTCATGTATATGCCCATATCCATCGATGTATGGGTCGATTCATTAAGGGTGACCCTATGGGAAATACCTGAGTGTGTGGTCCATGTAGACATCAGAAAAGGATTGAGGTTAAAATCGTCGGCTGCTGCTTCTACACGGGTTCTTATTCTAGGCAATCAACCTTGATATGGGTTTACTATCAACAACTATCATACAGGAAATTTATACTTTCGGGTTCTTTTGACAGGTACCTTTCTACAGTCTATCACGCCATGCCTCTGTTAAACATTCGAGGAACACGCCATACCTCTGTTCAATACTCGAAAAGCACGCTTGATGTCTCTTCTTGATTCCTAGTCATCGAATACGCTTGACGCCTCTATTCGGTTCCCGATGCCTCTGCTCGGTCTGTATACGAGTAAGTGATGCCTCTACTCGGTTTGTATATGAGTACGCACTACATTACCGTTCTAATTAAATTTGCTCAGTTTCAGACGAGGCCCGTACTACAACTGCCTTTGCTCGTTTTGTATACGAGTACGCACTACATTGCCCTGGTTCAGTTTCAGACAAACACGTGGTTCAACGATGACAGACAACAAATATCCACAGCAAGCTCTCGAAATCCCGAATCAACAAAAGTGCGCCTTAAGCGAGCACGTGCATATCAGATACGTCTTAAGCGAGCTTGTGCACACACACATATTTTCAAACAGCTTCAAAAGACCCAGCCCTCTCAACGGTCGGTCCACTAAAACCCGGCCCTCTCAACGGCCAGCCCACCAAAACCCGGCCCCTACGGGGCCAGTCAACTAAGAACCAGCCTTCCAAAGGGCCGGTCGATTCGGACCCAGCCCCCTTGGGGTTGGTCAACCGAACCCGGCCCCCCAAGAGGCTGGTCAACCCGGTCAACACGAAACCCGACCCCCCAAAGGGCCGGTCAACCAAACCCGGACATTTTGGTCCCTTTTGGACCAAAATATGTACAAACATATTTTGTAAAATTTGTATGGTACAAAATATTTTACAAATACCCCCTCACATGGTATTGGTAGGATTAGTTATGGAGTTTAAATCTAAAAAATTAAACTTCCCTCACATTTTAATTAACATTGTGCCACCCTCTTAGCCTATAAAAGGAGGGTGGATTCCTCTCATTTCACACACAATTCCAACACAATTTTCCACTCTAGAAAAGAGAGAGAGAAGCTTGTATCCATACACTCATTCTCGTACTTGAAAAAAAAGAAGAATGTTACTGCATTTCTTGGCTTGGTTCTCATCATCCTTTGCAAAAAAGGTAAGGATGTCGGGATTATTCCCGATAATCTAACACCTACATTTATTTATTCTTGCAATCTTTTAATTGCTTTTTCTTGTATGATCAATGGGATGCCATGGATGAAGGAACCTATCTTTTCTTTATTGATCAACATTCTTTAAAACGTCGTATTTATTTATATTTATATGTTCTTTTCTTAATCGGCGGTAATCTATCTAGATGTAATTAACAAAGTAAATATGTAAACATCATTTATATATTACTTTGGAAGCGCGCGACCCAAATCTTTATCTTTATTTCAAAATCTGAGAATACGGATTTATGTAATTTTACTAAAAGCTATAATCTATTATAGAGATTGGCTAATTATTTTATAAAATCTCTACTCTATTATAGAGATTGGCTAAGTATTTATAATATGTTTTGTCCTGTTTTAATAACACTTCAGGCATGACTTTATTGATTCAATACTGAATAAAAGGTACCATATTTGTGGTTCTATATTTTTCAAGTATTGGATTAATCACACTCATCCCGTATCATGTGTGTTTAAAATAGAATGATGCTAAGGTCTTGAGTTGTTTGGATCATTGCGGAATAAAACAATGTTATTCTCTACTTCGCATAATGGCTCAAGCACATTCAAACCATACAAATAAAATATGACTAACGCGACGAACGTGGCGAACGGTTCGCAGTGAAACGGTCCACTTCACTATCTTCATACGTGGTTGGGGCTTCATTTAGAATATATGCATACGCCGGTCGCACCTCCCATCTTTTTTACTTCTCATTTCCCTTCGATGATACAGCCGGCGGACGCGCTGCCTGATGTAAGTCCTGACGTAAGGATATATGCGAGAGAAGTTTTCATGATTACTAAATCAAAACATCTGTCCGAGAAAAGGATAATTGGGAGGGACAGTTTGATGGAACATGCATTTTCTGCTACGTCTAAGCATTTGGATTCAACTGATAGGCACACTTCGGGGCAGGTTAAATTGATAGGAAGAGCTTTGGAATTCTTGATTTCCATGAGATGCCGATTGATCCCTTTTTGGTCCAAGGGTGTTTTAAGCTTTGAACCATATTACCCCATCCGACTAGGACGTTTTAAGCAGTTCGACCAACATATCCCTCGGTACATTAAATTGAAGAAGATTAAACCTTCGATGTAGGTGTTGGGGCGGTGTTGGTTTGAACTTCGGTTTTATTATACCGGCTCAAAGTTCATAGTGTTGTCCGGTGATCATCTCTGCGAGCCTTTCGATCTGTATCTGCAGTTTATCAAACAGTCTTGTGGGGCTGCTTTTGACCAGCCCATTAGTCATATATTGCAAAAACCCTTTTTCGGAGCGATCTCGAGTGGAGTAGTGAGCGGTTCGACCTATTCGACTAGGAAAGGGAGGATTGAACGAGCTATTTCTCAATCTTGGACTAGAGGAGTCGCTCGCAGATTGACTAATTTTACGGACCTTACATTCGATGCTTTAGATGAGACCTTCAACATACCGGGTCAATTCTTTGATGAGGATCTTGACGTTGATGTCTCTGAAACCGACATTGATATCCTTCATCTGAAGAGATTCGCTGCTGTGAAGAGGTTGGAAAACACTATCATTACTGAGAAAGAGATCCTTCGGGCGTTTCGTGTTGAGCTGATAGAAGAGCGAGGGTTTCGAAGGATAGTTAGTCTAATTGATGTGAAAAATTATCTTTTAGTATTTCCTAATTACCACAATCAACACGGTGTCGCATAAGCTAGCTACGATGAGTATGGGTCGTCCACAAGGAGAAAGTAAATTATAAATCTTGTTTTAGATGAGTTAAATAAAAAGAAATTGTGTTTTGTTTGATCTAAACTAAGTGATTAGAAAAATATTAAAAAAGGAACTCATTAAGGTTTTAGGATTAGGTAGATTAAGCGATGTATTTAAAATTCTTTTCCTTTTAACTTATTATTAAATTGGTGCTAGGATAATAGCAAACAATGGGGATTAGGGTTTAAAGGGGTACTAGAGATTCCATCTATTGACCATTGTCCTTCCATTGATCACTATCATCTCAAGCCTTCGGCGAAGTTAACACAAATTGTCTTGAATTTGGGTCGCAACTATCATTAACGGATAGGGTGCCCAAAAGGAGAGGGATGTAGATTAACTTGGCAAAATTTCAATTTACTATGTTGGGTGAAGGAAAAGTGTAAGGGATTTTTCCATCTCTCAAACTACCATTTCCTAAACCCTAATGAGCAAGAGAATTTACTCACTCATTAAAACGATTAAAACAAAAGGAGAAAAGAGAAGAAATAAATTAACATGCTAGCTTTTAGATCCCTCACAAAAGTAAGGAGTTTCTTTCGAGCATGATCGCTCTAAAAATCAATTAGAAGGAAGAAACAGGAAAAAGAAAATCCATAAAGAAAAAAATATCAAATCTACAATCTATCTAAAAATAAAGTGCGAGATAATAAAATTGAAGAAATTAAAGTGCAAAAAATAAATAAGACAAGAAATTAAATGCAATATAATTAAAGTGGAATATAAAATTAAAGAGCAAAAAGAAAGACAAAAATCTACATTCTAACTAATTTCTAGCCCTAAAACTAAAACCCTAGATGCCTTCTGTTGGGTGCTGCTTGTGTGTATTTATAGGCTTTGAAAGACGAAACCCTAACTTCGATATCGATGTATGCGAAAAAAAGATTCTGCCTCTGAAACCCTAACTTCTGTGGTGCAAAAGTTGCAGCAGATCCACCGCATAATGACTTGGGATTACGGTGGTTCCGCCATGAATTTGATGAGTTAGGCCTTCATTTTTTTTATATTCTTCTCGCTATTTTAAAGGGTCCTTGAGCATATAATAACTTGATTTTGCTAATATCGAATTTTACAAGTCTGATTTGTTGACTTTGATTGGGTTTGATCGGTCCAGTTTTAACTTGAAAAGTCTGTCATTGCTCCAAACCTATTTCCCTGCACTTATGTAGTAAACAAGAATTAAAAACACCAAATTATAGGAAATATTATAAATAATGAATGGTATTGATATGCAGTTTTATGATATGAACATCGTTAGACTGCCCATATCTTGAGAGTACTGCGGGCTTTAAAAGCATCAGCGAAGCAGAAGAAGAAACCAGTCCCTTATAGCGGCCATGACGCCTTACTGGTGGAAACTTTTCTCGCAAAATTCCTTTCTTGGTTTGATGAGAGGATTCCTAGGGTTACTCACCCATTGAAACCCGCATCGGATATAATAGTTGATGCTTATGCGTGTTCCATATTTTGCTTGCATTGGTCTTGATCACTTTCTCCATTTGTTAATTATTTGGCGCGTTTGCATGTTTTCCCTTGCGTTAGGTACTTTTGAGATGAGGGACGCAGAAGGCGTGACAGAGAGAACACCACCTTTTACCCTTCCGAGCGGAGTCGGACAAGCAGACGTACTTTCGTCCCTGCCCTTGAAGGGCGTTGTCGTAGACCGGGCGGTCCCAACGTGTAAGAAGAGAAAGATTCCTCCAGTTTCTGGCCTCTGATTCCCATCCCCATGCTAGTCCTGAGATTCAGCGGCCGGTTCGCAAGAGAGGCGTGGGTGAGTTTTTTTAATCATTTTCCTCATCATTGCTAGTCTCGAAGAGGCCAAGGGCAGTCGGCATGGCTTTGGCCTTCTCGTCCCTGAGAAAGACTTTAAGTCTTCGGGCCAGCACTTTAGAAGGAGGTATGGGGGAGCATGTGGCTCAAATGACTAATCAGGTTTTTTGTGCTCCGGAGGAGACCTGTGTAGCACAGGCTAGTGTGCGAAAAGATGACGTGGAGGGGTGTGTTGATCCGATTATGGACCAGGCTCCTACTGCTTTGAGTCAAGCAGAAGTTTAGCAGCGGTCGAGGCTTTAAAAGAGGTGGCTGTAGAGCAGATTGGTTTATCAACTGTTTCGACCCTTGTTGTTTCTCGTTAAGAAGATACCCATGAAGCGCAAGTTGTTGAAGTGGAGCACACCACTCAAAACATTGGTCAGATTTCTTTTGCTTTAGGTCAAGCAGAGGACGCAGTAGTGACTACAGTTTTAGAGGAAGTGGCTGTAGAACCAGTGAGTTTACTGACTGATTCGACCCTTGCTGTTTCTCATCCGAAGGAGATCCGTGCGTCTCAGGCCGGCGCTTCAGAAGAAGGGTCTTCTTCTGCCCCAGACATCGACACCACTGATTTGGAAGGTATGGAAATCTCTCATTGTAGAACTTATAAAGGTCAACGTTTAATAAGGGAGTTTGCCCCGTATTTTCCTGTTGTATATCCCATCCTTTTAATGAAAGTAGGGAACTTGGATATTCGAAAGTATCGGAATGTAGGTGAATGTATGCATTCGTCTTCTATTTCTTACACATGTTCTCTTTTATTTTGTTCTTGACCCATCTATTTTTTTTTCATAGGGCCTGATCTGCTAAAATACTGTAAGTCCATGCCACCTCTCCCGGTACTTTCGGGCATGCGGAATTTGATAAAAAACGATTTTCTTAGAGGTGGTAACATGGACCTAAAACCCGGATCTTGGTTAAACATCTATCTAACATCCTAACTACGAGTTCCTAGCTACTCGGTTAGGGGGTTATACCTTGCTTGTCTTGAACTCCTTCGTCTTCAAGCTCCGATGGTGGTCCGGATTGGCTTCTTCTCGTCGTCTCCATACGCCGAAGATAGATCCACCTGAAAGCTCCAACCTTTAGCTCCTTCTTCGTTCTTTGAAGAAACTAGTTCACTTGGTTTGCTAAACCTAGTGAACTAGAATGAGTAGAGAAGAATTAGAATGGGATTTTATCTATGGTTCTTGATTCTCAACTCATGAGAGATATGAACCATAGAGTCAAGAGAGGGAGCAAGAGGTTGAGGGTGAGAGCAAAAACAAGAGAGCTCAAGAACAAGAGAGAGAATGAGCAAGAAAGAATGAGCAAGTCTTTTTGTCTCTCACCCTCTCATAATCCAAAGTAATGATAACTCATCATATCAAAAAAAGTCTTATGTGATGGTCGAAGCAACCATAACCATATCATATCATGCACTCATTTTACACAAATGAGCAAGCAAGTAAAAGTCTTTGCCATGAAATGATGGCTATGGTTATCATGATGGTCAACTAGTCAAGCCTAGTCAACCGGTCAACAAAGTCAACAAGTCAACAAAAGTCAACAAGTCAACAAAGTCAACAAAAGTCAACAACCATGTCACCATAATACTTAATTAATATAATAGTTAATCATATATCATATTCTCATTAGGGTTGAGCAAAAAGTCAAATAGTCAACGGTCAACTGTCAACAACCCTAATGAGAATCCGCTGCCTCTGCCTCCCTGTCAACTGTGCATACACACCCGCATCCGCGTTCCGAGGAACACGAATGCAAACTGGATAAATCCAATCCCAAAAGGTACACTAGGATCTGGCTTAAACCAAAGCCCGCTAGTGTAAACTGTCCGGACACTGTACGTGCACAAGTGCACGGATGTGACCGAACCCTGTCGCAAAACCATGCGACCTGTCGCAATACCATGCGACCTCTACTCTTTTGCCTAAAGGCGAAAAGCTTTCTGTGTGGGACTCTAAAGACTCGACACTACGCTGGCAGTGGGTTTAACCACAGACCGCAAGCGGCACTAGCTGTGCGTAACGGTCCCCAGGTAATGCCGACAAGAAGACCGACGAGGCGAAACCCATCTGAACTCCTACTGAGCCTGAGTGTGACATTCTCCGTACAGTCCGGTCTGTTCGTCTGATACATCGCATGGCGGGCCTAGGGGGCGGTAAACGTCAGTCCCCCAATAGCGGTACAAGTCGTGCCGGAGCGAAGCCCAAAACACCCTGAGATAACACTGGAAACCTACCAGTATATCTCGTTTGCCCTGGCCAGGGACTACTCATGTAATGGCTCTCCTAGACACAGCGCGATGTCAACCCCCAATACCGGGAGAGACGAATCCTGTCTAACCGTCGCTGCCTCCAAGTGCTTCGGGACTGCACCCAACCACCACCTGTTTGCACGACTCCTTTGAGCCGTGGTAGGGTAGTGATCAAAGTACAGTGGGAACACACTCGAGGCGAAGTGACAGTGTCAAGTCAGCGGACTAAGCTGTACTCATGTCACCTGGGAACTGATAACTGACGATAGGCATAATACCAACTAGTCAGTTCCCGACGAGTCCTGTCCAGTGTACCCGTAACCTAACGAGCACCCGCATACTATCTCAAGTACGACGTACTGACGGCTGTGGGACAGACCGTCTCCCACACTGGGATGAGAAGCGCATGCGCTGGTCTACTCCGGAGTATCGATGCCCTGTCTCGATAGTCCTGCAACCAGGGACCTGCATAAGGATGTGCTTATAGATTACCCAGCCCCACTAGTGTGACGGCCATCACATCGCTGGTAATCAGGCAAAGATCCTAAGGGCTCTACTAATGTGTATAGGCGATATACAAAAATAAACACATGTACACATTGAAGCAGAAACAAACCAAGTAGCATACTACTATTTTGAGCAAGATTGTATATACAAGGTGAATATCCCAAGCTTCCATTAAGTAATATACAAACTAGTATGATACAGTAATGGCCTCTAGGGCATATACACTAACAATCTCCCACTTGCACTAAGGCCATGTACTGGCGTATCGAAGACCTATCATCTCGATCAGCCGCTCGAACTGAGTCTGGGGCAGGGCCTTGGTGAATGGATCTGCAGTGTTATCTTCTGAAGCGACTCTTCGAACCTCGATCTCCTGGCGATCTACGATCTCCCTGATCAGGTGATACCGCCTCAAGATGTGCCTGGATCTCTGATGGGACCTGGGTTCCTTCGCTAAAGCTATAGCCCCGTTGTTGTTGCAATACAGAGGTATTGGATCAACAATGGACGGAACCACCTGAAGTTCTTTCAAGAACTTCCTCATCCAGACAGCTTCTTTTGCGGCATCAGATGCAGCGATGTATTCCGCTTCCATTGTCGAGTCTGCAACGGTTTCCTGTTTGGAACTCTTCCAACACACCGCCCCTCCATTGAGGGTAAAGACAAAACCCGACATGGACTTGGAATCATCCTTGTCACTCTGGAAGCTGGAGTCAGCAAAGGCCTCGATCTGGAGGTCTTTTCCGCCATACACCAAGAACATCTCCTTAGTCCTTCTCAGGTACTTGAAAATGTTCTTTACCGCTATCCAGTGTTTCTCCCCAGGGTTTGACTGATACCGGCTTACCACACTCAGTGCATAAGCTACATCCGGTCTGGTACACAACATCGCATACATTATAGAGCCTACCGCAGAAGCGTAGGGTATAATAGACATGCGATCCCTCTCCAAATCAGTCTTGGGAGACATCTCTTTAGAGAGGGTGATCCCGTGACAAGCCGGCAGGTTACCGCGCTTGGAATCTTCCATACTGAATCTTTTCAGCACGGTGTCGATGTACCTGGACTGAGAAAGTCATAATATCCTCTTGGATCAGTCACGGTAGATCCGGATACCCAGGATGTATGAGGCATCACCCAGGTCTTTCATGGAGAACCTGTGTGACAAGAACCCCTTGACAGATTGTAGCATAGGAATGTCATTTCCTATTAAGAGAATGTCATCCACGTATAAAACGAGGAATACTACAGTTCTCGCTACAAATCTACTATAGATGCATGGTTCATCTGGATTTTTGATAAAGCCAAATTCTTTGACCGTCTCATCAAAGCAGATGTTCCAACTCCGCGATGCCTGCTTTAGTCCATAGATGGACTTAAGCAACTTGCACACCTTTCCGCTGCTCCCACTCTGAATGAAACCCTCTGGCTGGTCCATATAGACACACTCCTCTAAATTTCCATTTAGAAAAGCTGTCTTCACGTCCATTTGCCAGATCTCATAATCGTGGAAGGCAGCAATGGCAAGAAGGATCCGAATGGATTTCAGCATGGCTACTGGAGAAAAGGTTTCGTCATAGTCCAAGCCAGGTCTTTGACGAAAACCCTTTGCTACCAGCCTAGCTTTATAGGTCTCAACCTGTCCATCTACACCAATCTTCCTTTTGAAGATCCACTTGCATCCTACGGGTTTTACCCCGTCTGGAGCAATGTCCAACGTCCATACCTTGTTGGTGTACATGGACTCCATTTCGGTCCGCATTGCATCCAGCCATTTCACTGAGTCAACGCTCTGAACGGCCTGCTGGAAGCTAGTAGGCTCATCATAATCTATGATGCAATCCTCTCTATCCCCGTCTATGAGAAAACCGCAGTATCTCTCGGGCGGATGAGACTGCCTACTACTCCTGCGGAGCGGCGTAGGAATGTCCTGTTCTGTTGAACCCTCTGGTTCCACTAACCTTTCAGTAATAGTCTGTGGTTCTGGAATTTCTTCCAGTTCTACTGCGCTCCCACTTATTTCCTTTTCCAAGAACTGGTGTTCTAGAAAGTGGGCATTACGAGAAACAAGGACTTTTTGTTCCTCTGCGTAGTAGAAAAGATACCCCCTGGTGTTCTTTGGGTATCCCACAAACTTGCACAGTACTGAGCGTGCCTCGAGTTTGTCCGCATGCTGCTTTTTGACAAAAGCTGGACATCCCCAGATCTTCAGATATTGAAGATAGGGTTTCTTCCCACTCCATAACTCATAAGGTGTGGTAGGCACAGTCTTAGTAGGAACTCGGTTCAAAAGGTACGCAGCTGATTCTAGTGCATACCCCCAGAATGATCGCGGTAACTCAGCGTTACTCATCATGGACCGAACCATATCCAATAGGGTTCGGTTCCGTCTCTCTGATACACCGTTATGTTGCGGGGTGTATGGAGGAGTAAGCTGAGAGAGAATTCCGTTCTCTTTTAAATAGTCCAGGAACTCGGCACTTAAGTATTCTCCACCTCGATCCGATCTTAGAATCTTAATACTTTTGCCGGTCTGGTTTTCTACTTCATTCTTATACTCCTGGAATTTTCCAAAGGCTTCGGACTTATGTTTCATTAAGAAGACATAACCGTACCTTGAGAAGTCATCCGTAAAAGTAATGAAGTAAGAATAACCGCTTCGCGCATGTGTAGACATTGGACCGCACACGTCACTGTGTACAAGTCCCAAGAGCTCGCTCGCTCTTACTCCATGTCCAGTAAACGGAGTCTTTGTCATCTTTCCTTTGAGACAGGATTGACAAGTGGCATACGACTGATATTCGAATGCATTCAAATACCCTTCTGTATGTAACTTCGTCAACCTTCTCTCATTGATGTGACCCAGTCTACAATGCCACAAGAAAGTCTGATTTATTTTTGGAGACTTTCTTTTGTGTGTATTCTGGACATTGAAAATCTGTGGTTGGTTCAATACGTATATACCATTACTCAATGTACCTGACCCAATCAAAACTTGATTAAGGTGAATGTTTACAACATTACTTACAAACGTAAATTCATAACCTTCTTTAGAAACTAAAGATACAGAAATGATATTACAAGTTGTGTTGGGTACAAAAAAGCAATTACGCAAAACCAAAACATGTCCATCTGACATTCCCACGTGATAGTCCCCCATGGTTTTAGCATCCATGCTAGCTCCGTTCGCAACTCTGAGGGTCATGTCACCTGCCTTCAAAACCCTACGGTTTCTCAACGCCTGCAAAGAATTACAGATATGAGATCCTGATCCGGTATCCAATACCAAGGAAGTAGAGTTTATTGAAAGACAGTTTTCAATAACATACACACCTGAAGCTGAAGCTGCAACCTGCTTCAATTCCTGTGTTCTGGCCTTCCAGGCCCTGCAATCATTCTTCCAGTGTCCTTTCTTATGACAATAGAAGCATTCTTCCTTATCCACAAGCTTCCCCGCTATCTTTGTTGCTTTACCTTTTCCCTTCGTATCCACCTTACTAACACCGCCCCTTGGTTTGGCGGGGGCCTTCTTCTTCTTTCCCTTGGCTTTCGCCTTGGACTTAGAAGAAGATGATCCTCCTACAAACAAAGTGGATGTATCCCTACCTTTCTGTAGGGTGCCCTCTGCGCTCTTCAGCATGTTGAGGAGCTCTGAAAGTTCAACCTCTTTTTCTTGTAAGTTGAAGTTCAGTATAAACTGGGCGTAAGTGGAAGGAAGGGACTGGAGAACTATATCCGTATAGAGTTCACTCTCCAATGTGGTCCCTAGGTCCGCGAGCTCCTCAATGTAGCCGATCATGTTTAGCACGTGCTCGGCTACTGATGATCCGACGGCCATCTTTGCCGAAAATAGCTTTTTCGACGCTTCGTATCTTGCGATACGAGATTGCTCTCCATACAGTTCTTTTGTATGGAGAAATATGGATTCAAGGTCCATATTCTCGTGCCTCCTCTGATGTTCGTTGTCCATCGAGGCAAGTACGAGGCACTTGGCCTTCGCGCTATCAATCTCCCAAGTCTTGCGGATTTCCTTATCCGCGACGCTGGAAGTGGGACCAGGGACAGGGGGAGCTTTGGTGGTAAGAAGATACCCCAGCTTGTCATAAGTGATTGCTATCTTGACATTCCTGAGCCAATCTTTGTAGTTTGGCCCTGTCAGTTTGTTTTTATCTAGGAGTAACTTAAGTCCAGTCATGTTGATTGGTCGCTGCAATTAGGAGAGAGAAGAAGAAACACTCAGCATGATGCTCTTGCAAGTTTAGAGTGGTTTTTAGTTTGTCTAAACAGGATGGCTCCCACTGTTTCTCGAATCCCTCCTCAAACCATAAAGGAAGAATTAGTCAGGATCAATCCCACCGTACAATACTTGCTTAACCGTTCAGCCAGGCCGGTGTCGGTACTTCGAGGGAGGTTTTCCAACGCTTTCGCGAAGTTCCTTAATTAAAGAACCTCTTTTCCCTGGGGGCGTAGCCCCGCTAACACCTTTCTAGGCACCTACTAGGTTTATAGCATTGATCGTTAAGTGAGAAATTTCCCGAGGAGTAGCATATACTCACAGTAGGATCGGGATCCAAATATCATCGCGTGACGAAACTGAAGGAATCATACCAGAATCATCACACTCCAAATGGTATGCAAATCTAGCAAGTTTCAGTACTTATGAAACTCCCGATGTGGATTTTTGCCCCATGCTCTTATGACCTTGGCGTGAGGTCAAAATGTCATAAGTCACATGTCAAGTTCGTCCCATCATTATCCAGGTTAATTTGAACCCACCCGTACATACCCTTGACGTAGGCCAAAATGGCAGTACGACTGTCTCAAACCAACGCATTCTATCTATGCAACAGATAAATATCCGGCAGCTACCAATCACTATGCCTTGGCGTGAGGTCAAAATACATAGCTTGAATACTACCGAATATTTAACTGAAATGATGGAGGGCTACTGATGGTTTTGGCAAAACCGTGAACGTAGTGAACTTGATTTGGTCGATGGAACGAGATAGCTTTTAAATGGAGTGGCTCAATCTCCGTATTTTAAAAGTTTGTTTTGAAAAGAACCGAGTGGTTTTTCGAAAGTGTTCCAACGACTTTAACTTGGTTTATTATCTTGCATTAGTTCTTTTAATGCGTGATATTCTTGCATTAGTTCTTTTAATGCGTCCCATCATTTAATCCTACCATTGCAGAAAATAACCAAAATATGACGTACGCTTATGCCATTCGCATTCGCCACTGGGCCCCGTCATTACCCGTTAGGTTACTTAACTAACGACAGAGCGGGGGCTGGGCTAGCGCGTCTGTAAAACATAAGCAACGCCTAAATAATATCATATATAGATATACTGCAATGATAAACATTTCAGATCACATATGAATACATTGGATATACTAGGAATCTGTAATTCGTACGAGCCTGTAACGAAAAACAGATTACACGGTCGCGGTGAATAGCCAAATACCCCACCCAAGACCCCTACGGGTGCGGCAAACTACCCGCCAAGTACCCGAAGCGTAGTAACCTCCCTCATCTCCATGAGTAGGCCACTCGACACTTCGGCATACCCGGTAGTTTGTGCACCCCCTCCATGGGTCTATCCTAGGAGCAAAAACAGTAAAAAGAAATTATACAATGACGGCTACAACCCCGACCCGGTTGTGCGGCCATACAAATAATTATTACATCAATTTACAAATTTTACATGAATTGAAAGAAAAGAAAACTCTCGTCTCACAACCCCCGGCTATTCACCCGCGACAATCCAACATATTCATATCCATATTCCAGCAACATTACAGATCACAGATTTGTATAACCCCCACTAATCGACATATAGCGATTAGTAGACGTTCAATACAAATATCACATTACAGAAAACCCGTTAGCTTAAGTCTTTTAGAAGTTCGATCAAAAATACGGATTTTCGGGACCCCAAAAATAAAATTTTCGTTCTGGAAAATCTGGGCAGAAAATATATATTCCAAAAATCCCAAAATACCCCCATAAAAACACTGCACCAAATATTGACCTCGGCCGAGTCAACTCGGCCGCGGATCGGCGGCGGGAGCGTGCTCCCGCCGCGTTTCCGCGGCGCTTTGACTCGAACGTTGGACAATTTTTGGTGGGTGCTCACAGAAAAGCCTGAGCCGATTTTAGGTGTTAAAATAATCAACTTTTGAACAGTAAAAAAATCGACAGAAACTGCAAATTTTTGGGGTTTGTTTTCGGGACTTTTTCTTTGATCGATCTTCTAGTTACTTGCTAACATGTTAGATAAAGTTTAACTAGGCTCTGATACCACTGTAAGTCCATGCTACCTCTCCCGGTACTTTCGGGCATGCGGAATTTGATAAAAAACGATTTTCTTAGAGGTGGTAACATGGACCTAAAACCCGGATCTTGGTTAAACATCTATCTAACATCCTAACTACGAGTTCCTAGCTACTCGGTTAGGGGGTTATACCTTGCTTGTCTTGAACTCCTTCGTCTTCAAGCTCCGATGGTGGTCCGGATTGGCTTCTTCTCGTCGTCTCCGTACGCCGAAGATAAATCCACCTGAAAGCTCCAACCTTTAGCTCCTTCTTCGTTCTTTGAAGAAACTAGTTCACTTGGTTTGCTAAACCTAGTGAACTAGAATGAGTAGAGAAGAATTAGAATGGGATTTTATCTATGGTTCTTGATTCTCAACTCATGAGAGATATGAACCATAGAGTCAAGAGAGGGAGCAAGAGGTTGAGGGTGAGAGCAAAAACAAGAGAGCTCAAGAACAAGAGAGAGAATGAGCAAGAAAGAATGAGCAAGTCTTTTTGTCTCTCACCCTCTCATAATCCAAAGTAATGATAACTCATCATATCAAAAAAAGTCTTATGTGATGGTTGAAGCAACCATAACCATATCATATCATGCACTCATTTTACACAAATGAGAAAGCAAGTAAAAGTCTTTGCCATGAAATGATGGCTATGGTTATCATGATGGTCAACTAGTCAAGCCTAGTCAACCGGTCAACAAAGTCAACAAGTCAACAAAAGTCAACAAGTCAACAAAGTCAACAAAAGTCAACAACCATGTCACCATAATACTTAATTCATATAATAGTTAATCACATATCATATTCTCATTAGGGTTGAGCAAAAAGTCAAATAGTCAACGGTCAACTGTCAACAACCCTAATGAGAATCCGCTGCCTCTGCCTCCCTGTCAACTGTGCATACACACCCGCATCCGCGTTCCGAGGAACACGAATGCAAACTGGATAAATCCAATCCCAAAAGTTACACTAGGATCTGGCTTAAACCAAAGCCCGCTAGTGTAAACTGTCCGGACACTGTACGTGCACAAGTGCACAGATGTGACCGAACCCTGTCGCAAAACCATGCGACCTGTCGCAATACCATGCGACCTCTACTCTTTTGCCTAAAGGCGAAAAGCTTTCTGTGTGGGACTCTAAAGACTCGACACTACGCTGGCAGTGGGTTTAACCACAGACCGCAAGCGGCACTAGCTGTGCATAACGGTCCCCAGGTAATGCCGACAAGAAGACCGACGAGGCGAAACCCATCTGAACTCCTACTGAGCCTGAGTGTGACATTCTCCGTACAGTCCGGTCTGTTCGTCTGATATATCGCATGGCGGGCCTAGGGGGCGGTAAACGTCAGTCCCCCAATAGCGGTACAAGTCGTGCTGGAGCGAAGCCCAAAACACCCTGAGATAACACTGGAAACCTACCAGTATATCTCATTTGCCCTGGCCAGGGACTACTCGTGTAATGGCTCTCCTAGACACAGCGCGATGTCAACCCCCAATACCGGGAGAGACGAATCCTGTCTAACCGTCACTGCCTCCAAGTGCTTCGGGACTGCACCCAACCACCACCTGTTTGCACGACTCCTTTGAGCCGTGGTAGGGTAGTGATCAAAGTACAGTGGGAACACACTCGAGGCGAAGTGACAGTGTCAAGTCAGCGGACTAAGCTGTACTCATGTCACCTGGGAACTGATAACTGATGATAGGCATAATACCAACTAGTCAGTTCCCGACGAGTCCTGTCCAGTGTACCCGTAACCTAACGAGCACCCGCATACTATCTCAAGTACGACGTACTGACGACTGTGGGACAGACCGTCTCCTACACTGGGATGAGAAGCGCATGCGCTGGTCTACTCCGGAGTATCGATGCCCTGTCTCGATAGTCCTGCGACTAGGGACCTGCATAAGGATGTGCTTATAGATTACCCAGCCCCACTAGTGTGACGGCCATCACATCGCTGGTAATCAAGCAAAGATCCTAAGGGCTCTACTAATGTGTATAGGCGATATACAAAAATAAACACATGTACACATTGAAGCAGAAACAAACCAAGTAGCATACTACTATTTTGAGCAAGATTGTATATACAAGGTGAATATCCCAAGCTTCCATTAAGTAATATACAAACTAGTATGATACAGTAATGGCCTCTAGGGCATATACACTAACAAATACGTCAATGAGGTATCGGCTTGTTGGGTTTTCCTAGCACCCTGGCCATCTACTACGGCCGTTGCGGAACAAAAATTTTGATATTTAAAAATCCGGCGCTAGAAAACTTGTCCTAGAATCTATCCATAAACCAAAACTAACTAACTAAAGAGATCTTAACCAGTACAATCATTCAATCAAAAGTCCGGGTAACTAGTACAATCATTCGATCGGAATCCTATACGTATCAAAATACGGCTACTACATCATTTTGCCTGAACCAGGGAAACCCTCTGTGTGGGACTCTAAAGACTCGACAGTATGCCGGCACTGAGTTACTAGATAAATCCATAACCACAAACACGTCGGCGGCACTAGTTGTACGTAACAGCTACCCGAGTACCTGTTTAATAGGAAGGCCGACGAGCAAACTCATATGAATCCCTACTGAACCTATCTGTGAGAATCTCTGTACAGTCTGGTCTCTTCGTCTGAGCGCATACCTGGTCTAGAGGGTGGTGACGTCAGACCCTAATATCCCGATAATTCATGCTTATATGGCTCAGGACCAATTTGGGAAACTACAACGTCAGACCCTAATATCCCGATAATTCATGCTTATATGGCTCAGGACCAATTTGGGAAACTACAGGTCTAACTATCAGTATATCCCAACTTCCTTGGCCAAAGTTTTACAGTGCTGGCCAATCGAACACAGTGCGATATCGACTCCCTATACCGGGATAGACGAATCCCCAACAATCGCTCACTTCCTCCATGTAGGGTGTTTTTCGTCACCCCAGTGAGATGGGAATACGCGAGCGCTTGTCAGGCGTACTACAGATTCCCCCGGCCTAGGGTAGGCCGGGGTTTAATGATTGTGGGGATCCGAATCTCCGGCAGCCGCGGACTAAGCTGCCGTTAATTACCCATCGCCTTTGGGGCGAGGGAACCTCCGATTAACGGGTTAAACTGGTCGTGCGAACTCAATGTGCAGTATATGTGTGTTTTGAAAGGGGGTTTTGGATATATCGGGAGCCACGCAGAGTTTTTACGGGGGTCCCGCTACCCGGATAGCGGGCTGGGGGTCAAGGGGGCTAGCAGCCCCCTTGCGGGGTGCGGGGCAGCGCCCCGTTAGAAATTTTTTTCTAACAGGGACAGTGTCGTGGAGTACGTGTATGTATAAATTTGTATACATATGTATATATGTGTATATGTACACAAAAAGAGGGGGAAAAGACATCCAAGGGATGCGCAGGTGCGCAAGCGCGCGCGCCACGTGTCGGCACGCGGGCGACTTGCGCAGTTGCGCAAGCGCGCGCCACGTGTCGGCACGCGGGCGACTTGCGCACTTGCGCAGTTGCGCAAGCGCGCGCGCCACGTGTCGGCACGCGGGCGACTTGCGCACTTGCGCACTTGCGCAAGCGCGCGCCACGTGTCGGCACGCGGGCGACTTGCGCACTTGCGCAGTTGCGCAAGCGCGCGCGCCACGTGTCGGCACGCGGGCGACTTGCGCACTTGCGCAGTTGCGCAAGCGCGCGCCACGTGTCGGCACGCGGGCGACTTGCGCACTTGCGCAGTTGCGCAAGCGCGCGCGCCACGTGTCGTCACGCGGGCGCCTTGCGCACTTGCGCAAGCGCGCAGGTGAGGCACAACAGGCTTTTAGCCTAGAAAAAAATTCTCAGGAGAGAAATCAGAGAGGAGTTGGACTCCTGAATGTGTTTTTCTTCTTTTTTTTGGGGGGGTTAATGGAAGGGGTTCTTCTTCTTCCTCCTGTTGCTTGCTGGATCTTGAAGATCAAGAGATGTGAAATCTCAAAATCTCTCCTTTTTAAGATCTGATGACAGATCCAAGTTCCCCTTTGTGGGTTTGGTGGTGGAAAACTATTTAGTTTTGAAAAAGGAAGAGTAAAACTCTTGATTTAATTCAAAAGAAAGAAGAAGGTTTTGGAACCTTGAAGAAGGAAGAAAGAGCTCAGCTCTAATTTTTTTTGGAATGAAAAGTGTTCCTTTTTTATTCATCATGTTGCCTTTTATAGGCTTACATATTTACATATAGCCCCTTGGGCTTTACAAAAATGGCATTTTAGCCATCCCATGGCTCATGTGCCATTTCATTTTTGCACATAAGCCATGGGCTTACAAAATATTGGCTTTATGCCCATTTTGTTTACATTCATGCATAAACAATTACATAAAAATTATTTATTACATGATTTTGTTGTTGGCATGGGGAGGCTGGCTGCGGGCTCGACATGGGTATGGGCCTGCTTGACCTGGGCTTGGGCCCACCTAGTTTGGGGGTTGACCTTGACTTTGACTCGGTCAACAGGGGTGTAAATTTTTACCCCAACAAATTGCCCCCCATCAATAAATGCACACAGCATATGTGGGTCGTGTGCATGAAATTGATGGATTTTCTTTCACGTGAAGGCGACTTGCTTTGGTTCCCACTTTTTGGGATACACTGCCCTTTTTACGACATGGACGGTCGACGCTTAACGCGTATCCGAGACGGAGTGTCCGTGGTAGACGTTTCCCTGGCCCGGAGCGATCTGGTTCCTGCTTTGTAGGAAGCCTGCACTGCCCTTTTTGCGACATGGACGGTCGACGCTCTGATCCGAAGCGATTTGGTAGACGTGTCCCCGGCACGGAGTGTCGCTGGTCGACTTTTCCCCGAGGCGGAGCATCTGTTGTCGATGTGGCCCCGGCACGGAGCGTCTGCTTGACGTTTCCCCGAGGCGGAGTATCGGCTGGTTGACGTTCCCTTGATGCGGGGTGTCTGTGTTGGACGTTTTCCCCGATGCAGAGTGTCGCTGGTTGACGTGTCCCCGGCACGGAGTGTCGCTGATGGACTTCTCCCCGGCGCGGAGTGTCGGGTTGACTTTTCCCCGGCACGGAGTGTCGCTGATGGACTTTTCCCCGGCGCGGAGTGTCGGGTTGACTTTTCCCCGGCACGGAGTGTCGCTGATGGACTTCTCCCCGGCGCGGAGTGTCGCGGGTTGACTTTTCCCCGGCACGGAGTGTCGTTGATGGACTTTTCCCCGGCGCGGAGTGTCGCTGGTTGACTTTTCCCCGGCACGGAGTGTCGCTGATGGACTTTTCCCCGGCGCGGAGTGTCGCTGGTTGACTTTTCCCCGGTACGGAGTGTCGCTGATGGACTTTTCCCCGGCGCGGAGTGTCGGTGGTTGACTTTTCCCCGGCACGGAGTGTCGCTGATGGACTTTTCCCCGGCGCGGAGTGTCGGGTTGACTTTTCCCCGGCACGGAGTGTCGCTGATGGACTTGTCCCCGGCGCGGAGTGTCGTTGGTTGACTTTTCCCCGGCACGGAGTGTCGCTGATGGACTTTTCCCCGGCGCGGAGTGTCGCTGGTTGACTTTTCCCCGGCACGGAGTGTCGCTGATGGACTTTTCCCCGGCGCGGAGTGTCGCGGGTTGACTTTTCCCCGGCACGGAGTGTCGCTGATGGACTTTTCCCCGGCGCGGAGTGTCGCGGGTTGACTTTTCCCCGGCGCGGAGTGTCGCTGATGGACTTTTCCCCAGCGCGGAGTGTCGCTGGTTGACTTTTCCCCGGCACGGAGTGTCGCTGATGGACTTTTCCCCGGCGCGGAGTGTCGCTGGTTGACTTTTCCCCGGCACGGAGTGTCGCTGATGGACTTTTCCCCGGCGCGGAGTGTCGCTGGTTGACTTTTCCCCGGCACGGAGTGTCGCTGATGGACTTTTCCCCGGCGCGGAGTGTCGGGTTGACTTTTCCCCGGCACGGAGTGTCGCTGATGGACTTGTCCCCGGCGCGGAGTGTCGTTGGTTGACTTGATTCCGAGGCGGAGCATAATTCCGGCAGGGAAGGTAGATATCCCGAGGCGGAGCATGATTTCGACACGGGGTAAATTCTGGGACAGAGCATGATTCCGCCGTAGAGGTTGTTGGTTTGATTTGATTTGGGTTGACATCAGCATCGCTACACTGGAATATGGTACCAGGAGCGAATCATCATCTGTCTTTGAGAGGATTTGGAAATTGGGGTATGTTTGGCATCTGCATTGCTGCACTGGGATAATGCCAGGAGCAACTCATCATGTGCCCCGGGAGGATTTGGGAATGGGTATTTTGTTTGGCATCTGCATTGCTGCACTGGAATGGTGCCAGGAGCAACTCATCATTTGCCCGAGAGGATTTGGGGATTTTTTGTCGGCATCTGCATTGCTGCACTGGGATAATGCCAGGAGCAACTCATCATTTGCCCCGAGAGGATTTGGGAATTGGTGGCTTAGGAGACAAGTTTAGATCCCTATTACCTAAGGCTTTTCCATTTTGTGAGCCATAAGGGTCTCACGAAGCATTTTCTCCCTACGGGTCGTGAGGATCCCGCAGGTGTATTTTCTCCTTAGGAGTCGTGGGGACTCCTAAGTGTGTTGCTCCTTTGTGAGTCGTAGCAATCTCACGCGGGAATTTTCTCCTCACAAAGTCGAGAGGACTTTGCGGGTGCAATTCATTTCATTTCATTTTTTTTTTTTTTTTTTAACGAGTTTGCGCCCTTTCGGGTTTTCACAAACTCGCCGGCAGTCCTGCTGTTTTTACTCACGGAGCCCTTTCGGGTCTTCATCCGTGCCCGTTTTGCTTGTGGACATACCGTTCTTTTTTTTTTCTCTTTTTTTTTTTCTTTTTTTTTTTCTTTGGAGAGATCGGGAATGTTTTACGCCCGTGGATTGTATACGGTTTTGCAGGATGTATGATCCAGACCGTAGGGCCAGAAACATTTCAGGACTTTGTTGGCGTCTGCATCGCTGCACTGGAATATGGTACCAGGAGCGACTCATCATTCGCCGTTGGGGTATGGGATTTGGAATTTGGTTGGCGTCTGCATCGCTGTACTGGAATATGGTACCAGGAGCGACTCATCATTCGCCGTTTGGGAATTTGAGTTTGGAATTTGGTTGGCGTCTGCATCGCTGCACTGGAATATGGTACCAGGAGCGACTCATCATTCGCCGCTTGGGGACTGGGGAGCGATGGCTTAGGAGACAGGTTTAGACCCCTATCGCCTAAGGCTTTTCAATTTTATGGGCCGTGAGGGTCCCATAAAGGTATTTTCTCCCTGCGAGTCGTAAGGATCCCGCAGGTGTATTTTCTCCTTAGGAGTCGTGAGGACTCCTAAGTGTGTTTTCCTTTATGAGTCGTAAGGATCCCACAAAGGTTTGTTCTCCTCATGTATTGTGAGGACACATGAGTGGATTTACCTCATTCCCAGTTTAATGACTTAGAGGTCGACTGTTTCCAGTTTAATGACGTGGCAGTCCTCTGTTTCCAGTTTAACGACGTAGAGGTCATCTGTTTCCAGTTTAACGACTTAGAGGTCATCTGTTTCCAGTTTAACGACGTGGTGGTCATCTGTTTCCAGTTTAATGACGTAGAGGTCGTCTGTTTCCAGTTTAAAGACGTAGAGGTCATCTGTTTCCAGTTTAACGACTTAGAGGTCGTCTGTTTCCAGTTTAAAGACTTGGTGGTCATCTGTTTCTAGTTTAATGACGTAGAGGTCGTCTGTTTCCAGTTTAAAGACGTAGAGGTCATCTGTTTCCAGTTTAACGACTTAGAGGTCGTCTGTTTCCAGTTTAAAGACTTAGGGGTCTACTGTTTCCAGTTTAAAGACTTAGAGGTCATCTGTTTCCAGTTTAATGACGTAGAGGTCGTCTGTTTCCAGTTTAAAGACTTAGGGGTCTACTGTTTCCAGTTTAAAGACTTAGAGGTCATCTGTTTCCAGTTTAATGACGTAGAGGTCGTCTGTTTCCAGTTTAAGGACGTAGAGGTCATCTGTTTCCAGTTTAAAGACTTGGTGGTCATCTATTTCCAGTTTAAAGACTTAGAGGTCTTCTGTTTCCAGTTTAACGACTTAGAGGTCGATCGATGGCGAACTTGGAATTTTGGGGTAGGGGCCGGCATAAGCGTTGCTAACGCTGAAGCACATGTGCCAGGACACATAAGTGGGTCTTCCCAATGGAGCATAATTCCGAGGGCGGAGACCAACCGCTGGACTGGTGATTGCAGTGGGATATGAGTATGATGAGAATTATTTGAGCCCGTGGATTGTATACGATAGTCAAGTTGGGGACTAACCGTAGGGCTGGGAGAATTTTGGAAATTTGAATTTTGTTGGCGTCTGCATCGCTGCACTGGAATATGGTACCAGGAGCGACTCATCATTCGCCGTTTTTTTTTCTTTTTTTTTTCTTTTTTTTTTTTACCGCGATTGCTCTATCATTTCAGCTTTTCTTATCGCGAAGGTCGCGATTGCCCTATCATTTCGGCTACTTATTCGCGGTTGCCCCATCATTTCTGCTTTATTTTCATTTTTTTTATTTTTACTCGCTGATTTTTATTGCGAGTTGCCCCATCATTTCGGCTTTTCTTTATTTTTCTTTTATTTACACATTTTTTTATTTACATTTTTCTTTTACATTCCCAGTTTAACGACTTAGAGGTCGACTGTTCCCAGTTTAATGACATGGCGGTCCTCTTTGCTTATCCCAGCTCCTTGAACTTTGATCTTGGCGGAGCTGGGTTGATGACCTAGCTCTGTGGCTTGCCGATACATCCGAGGATTGTGAGGTTTTTCCAAGCTTATATTGGTCCTCTGCCCAATCTTTGAAAATATAGCAGTCTTCGATGGTATGACCCACCACTCTATGATATGGGCAGTATATGGGATTGCCGGTCATGTTCATTTCCTGTGGCCTCTTTGGAACAGGCAGTTGCAGACCGCTGTTCAGGGCGTCCATGAATATTTTGCGGACTTCATCCCTCCTGAAGGAGTATACCTTCTTCTTTCCCTCCATTGGAGTAGGTGCCTTTACTGATGCTGGTCCTCGAGGCACATGCCTGGGAGGATTAGGTTCCCGAAAGGCTTCGGTATCCATTTGCATGAAATCGGCGATCGTAGCTTGACTGTTCGATAACACGCCTTTAGACAGTTCTATCTCTCCCATCTTGTATTGCCTTTCGACCCAATCTTTGAAGACAAAGCAGTCCTCAATGGCATGACCTATCACCCTATGATAGGGGCAATATTTTGGGTCGTCGGTCATATTCTCTTCTTGCGGTCTCTTTGATTCTGGCAGTTGTAGACCGTTTCTTAGGGCGTCCCTGAATATCTTGTGGACCTTTTCCCTCTTGAAGGAATAGACCTTTTCCAGCTTCTCTTTCAGAGGCGACTCCCCACCGACGTATGTATCGGGGGGACTGGAGGCTGATTGCGGCCGTTTTTCGCGAAGGCGCTCCGCTTTTAGGTTGGAAGGGATATCAGTTGGCTTCCCCCGAGTATCAATCCCTGGCTCATGAGCCAAAATTTGACTCTGCTGTAATTGCAATCGGGCGACTTGGGTCGCGAGACCTGCCACGGCGTTTGCCAGCTCGTCGACTTTGGAATAGACCTCGGCCATCTTCTCATCCCTGTCCTGAAACTGCCTTTGAAGCCATTGGAATAATGCTTGTTCTGTAGTTCCGGCTATAACAACCGGGTAATCTTTATTGCCTGAGCTCCATTCCGTAGGAACCACGGGCTCCTCTGGCTTATCAGCCTGAGCGGGCTCTTCATCATTTAGATCGAGCCGATGCTGGGTACCGTCAACCGTATCATCACCATGGCTGTGAAGAAGAAGAGGGTTCGTTTCTTCATGTCCGGCCATGTAGACAGTGTGGATAACACATTCAGCCATTCTTTCACCGCTGGCAGCTGGTTTCGCGGAGCGGTCCGGGCTTTGGAAATTCATAAATTTTAACATGGCCAGAGCCCTAGCCCTTTTGTTGGCTCTATATCTGAGCCGCTTCTGCCTCAGCTTCTCTGCCTTAAGCGCTTGGTAAGCTTCTTCTCTTCGGGAAGCCGCCATAGGCCGAGTGATGGGGATGCTTGAGAAGATACCCGATCGAGCAGTTGTCAAGGGCACCGCCGGAGCTTGCTCGAGAGGCCTTGTTGCTTTGTCGGTGTTGATGGCCTTGCCCCCAGCTGGGGCCCAGGAAAGTCGTTCAGATACCGACTTGCGTTTGGGTTGGGGCATCCTCGAGACTACCACGTTTGGCCTCCTGCCTTTCGAGACTAGTTTGTCTGTTGCTGGAGCTTGAGGAGCTGGGATGGCGCCAACTGGCATGAACGTAATAGAGCCAAATGGTAGCAGCGGCTCCTCCCATTGTCGCCCGAGGCTGGCCGGAAGAACCATCCTGGAGTCTATCTTCATCGTGTAGGAAACGGGAGCCGTGCTGAGAGCTGAGTTCATCTTCGGAGACATTGTTGAAAGGTGATTGCTTGAAAACCTGCATGAAAAAAACATTATTTCAGTATAAATATAGGTATGTATATTGACTGAGTTCGCATGAATGCTTAACCCGAAATATGGGAGGAGAGATTGGTCCCACCGGGCGTGCCAGAATCTGTAGGGTGTTTTTCGTCACCCCAGTGAGATGGGAATACGCGAGCGCTTGTCAGGCGTACTACAGATTCCCCCGGCCTAGGGTAGGCCGGGGTTTAATGATTGTGGGGATCCGAATCTCCGGCAGCCGCGGACTAAGCTGCCGTTAATTACCCATCGCCTTTGGGGCGAGGGAACCTCCGATTAACGGGTTAAACTGGTCGTGCGAACTCAATGTGCAGTATATGTGTGTTTTGAAAGGGGGTTTTGGATATATCGGGAGCCACGCAGAGTTTTTACGGGGGTCCCGCTACCCGGATAGCGGGCTGGGGGTCAAGGGGGCTAGCAGCCCCCTTGCGGGGTGCGGGGCAGCGCCCCGTTAGAAATTTTTTTCTAACAGGGACAGTGTCGTGGAGTACGTGTATGTATAAATTTGTATACATATGTATATATGTGTATATGTACACAAAAAGAGGGGGAAAAGACATCCAAGGGATGCGCAGGTGCGCAAGCGCGCGCGCCACGTGTCGGCACGCGGGCGACTTGCGCAGTTGCGCAAGCGCGCGCCACGTGTCGGCACGCGGGCGACTTGCGCACTTGCGCAGTTGCGCAAGCGCGCGCGCCACGTGTCGGCACGCGGGCGACTTGCGCACTTGCGCACTTGCGCAAGCGCGCGCCACGTGTCGGCACGCGGGCGACTTGCGCACTTGCGCAGTTGCGCAAGCGCGCGCGCCACGTGTCGGCACGCGGGCGACTTGCGCACTTGCGCAGTTGCGCAAGCGCGCGCCACGTGTCGGCACGCGGGCGACTTGCGCACTTGCGCAGTTGCGCAAGCGCGCGCGCCACGTGTCGTCACGCGGGCGCCTTGCGCACTTGCGCAAGCGCGCAGGTGAGGCACAACAGGCTTTTAGCCTAGAAAAAAATTCTCAGGAGAGAAATCAGAGAGGAGTTGGACTCCTGAATGTGTTTTTCTTCTTTTTTTTGGGGGGGTTAATGGAAGGGGTTCTTCTTCTTCCTCCTGTTGCTTGCTGGATCTTGAAGATCAAGAGATGTGAAATCTCAAAATCTCTCCTTTTTAAGATCTGATGACAGATCCAAGTTCCCCTTTGTGGGTTTGGTGGTGGAAAACTATTTAGTTTTGAAAAAGGAAGAGTAAAACTCTTGATTTAATTCAAAAGAAAGAAGAAGGTTTTGGAACCTTGAAGAAGGAAGAAAGAGCTCAGCTCTAATTTTTTTTGGAATGAAAAGTGTTCCTTTTTTATTCATCATGTTGCCTTTTATAGGCTTACATATTTACATATAGCCCCTTGGGCTTTACAAAAATGGCATTTTAGCCATCCCATGGCTCATGTGCCATTTCATTTTTGCACATAAGCCATGGGCTTACAAAATATTGGCTTTATGCCCATTTTGTTTACATTCATGCATAAACAATTACATAAAAATTATTTATTACATGATTTTGTTGTTGGCATGGGGAGGCTGGCTGCGGGCTCGACATGGGTATGGGCCTGCTTGACCTGGGCTTGGGCCCACCTAGTTTGGGGGTTGACCTTGACTTTGACTCGGTCAACAGGGGTGTAAATTTTTACCCCAACACTCCATGTGGCTCGGGATTGTAACCAACTAAGAACTGTTTCCACGACTCAGTAAAGTCGTGGTAGGGTAGTAATCTAAGTACAGTGGGAACTCACACGAGACAAATGACGATCTCAGGTTTGAAGACTAACCTGTACTCATGTCACCTGAGAACTGCTATCTGGCGATTGGTATAGTACCATCTAGAAGTTCTCGGTGAGTCCGTCCAGTGT
The DNA here is from genome assembly GCA_030015575.1 of Agapanthus africanus. Taxonomy (NCBI): domain Eukaryota; kingdom Viridiplantae; phylum Streptophyta; class Magnoliopsida; order Asparagales; family Amaryllidaceae; genus Agapanthus; species Agapanthus africanus. The sequence goes on from CM057339.1 coordinate 492,337,199, forward strand.
ACTCACCCCCGGTGATCACCTGTATACGATCTTAGGTGCGAAAAATCAATGGCTGTGAGGCCAACTATTGCCCCTCGTCGGGGTCTAGAAACTATACACTAGTCTACTCTGGAATATTGATGCCCAGTCTCGATACTCTCACGACTAGGGACATTTTAAGGATGTGCTTATCGACTACCCAGCTCCCACAAATATGATCGCCATCACAACGCCGGTAGTCAAGCAATGATCCTACGGGCTTTATCAACATGTATAAATGACACATAATAAGAAATAAAACATATGCACATGTTAAGATAAAGACAAACCAAATAGCATACTATCATATCGAGCAAGATTGTCCTGTTCATACATATATACAAGCATCCACATGTATACATATACAATAATGGCCTCTAAGGCATACATATCCAACACGGCTCTCATGGCTGACAGTCTTGAGGTTCGGCTGGTCCAGCTCAGGAATCGCCCTGTTACTACTACGGTTGTGAATCCTGAATTTGCGGCTTTGATGACGCAAGCGGCAGTAGGACTCTACAGCTTGCATTCAGCGAGACCCCCAGGCTAACTTTTGATCAGTTTGTTCTAAAGGCCAATACATGCTCTGACATGCAGTAAGTGCCGGGGTAGACATCACGGATTGGCTAAAATGTGTGCGTTCTTTAGGAACGATGCTTCTTTGGCTTGAGGTTACTACAAAGGTGGAGCTGAGGATACTGAATGATGATTTGGTTACAAACTTGCCGATCTTGGATGGTAAACTCGCGGACGTTAAGGATAATTATAAAGCACTTACACTTACTCACGTGCAGACGGTAGCCGAACGGCGTGCGGAGGAGAAACGCTTGGATGATGACCTTGCTACGTCATCCAGGTTAGAGCGGGAAATCACTATGATCAGGGAAGAAGTTGCTACAGCCCGGTTGAATGTTGATGCGAGGATCAGGGCGGCCCAACAGTCCGAAGCATTCATCTTGGATGAAAAAAGAGTGGCCAGAGAATTGGCTCGGCAGATAAAGATGCTCACACTGATTTAGGGCAATAGAGGGCGTCCATACTCTAAGCATTTGAAGAGGAGAAGCAGTGGCTCAACACAATTCAGTTCTTTTTGCGATAGGCTCCTTTTTGTTTCCCTTATGAACAGATGTTTCATTTTGTGTTCATGAATCTTTTGTAACAGAACTTTGTCTTGTAATAAGATGTTTCATTTTTATTGTCTTTTCCATGAATTGCTTGGTTTTTGATGTGTTGATTGGGTAGCATATGTACATTTGGTTTGATTTGATGTATACTTATCCACATCTGAAGCATGGTGCAGTAAGTATACCGTCCTTTGGATCCATGACTATGAGTCATGGGAGTCAACTTTACCTCTAGGCAGCTTAAAAGTTGATCCCTTTATCCACAGAACCCTTTTTAAAACAATATATTTACCGACATTAGGAACACCATATGATAAACATATTATCCGATGAGTCCATAATCTGGTCTAAATGACTTGTTTTGATTTATAGGAACCAACTCTGCCTTGTTGGATACTTATGAGTTGATCACTTCACTTTTAGGATCTTTAGAATCCGGTTGGTCATAGTTTCGCTGCGTTAACATGTAACGGGGCAAATACTTCATCCCTCAGATCTACAGTCCGGTCTTTTTATGACTTTTAGGCTGTGGAAATCAACTCTGCCTTCATGGACGCTTATAAGTTGATCGCCTTATTCTTAGTATCTTCGGAATCTTGTAGCAGTAGTGCACTATCCAAAATTGGAACGCAATATGACAAGAACATTTTTTATTCAGCCTTTGCAGCTTGTTGAACCTTAGATTGGTGTCCTCTACACTAGTACGCAATGTGATAGGCATGTTTGCAGACAGATTGCGGTATTGTTGTTGTTTATGCCCATGAATTGTATACGGTACGCCTGAAGCGTTAGACCTGTAGAGCAAACATATTTTGATTTCATTATCATGTTTTAGAGGTGGTTTCCCATGGGACTTTTGTAGGTTTTTTTTGTTTCCATGTGAATTGAGAGGATTTCACGAGGGTTAAATTGTTTTTCTCAATGAGTCATAAGGAACTCATTGTGTGATTTTTCCTAACGAGTCGATAAGGTCTTGTAGGATGTTGACTTCCAGGTCACGGTAGGAGAATCTTCAAGGAGACTTCATTATCTTATTTGGTTTTGATCCTTGATTTGTTTGGCGGAACTTTTGCTGAGCTTAGAGGCACTACCAGGTGGATCTTTTGATTTCATTTGCATGAGTTATTTTTACTATGTCAAGAACGTTCTTTTGTGTGCCTCAGTGGGACTTTTGCCTCGACTTTCTTTGACTTTCAAGAACATCCTTTTGTGCGCTACGGTGGGATTCCCCCATTTCATTTGGCGGGTTCTTTGCGCTTGGAGGAACTACCAGGTGGGACCTTGTTGACTTGTTCGGCTCAACCGTTTTGATGGCAACAAAAATGCTCATTTGCATGTCTCAGTGGGACTTCAAACATGAAGATGTTGAAGACACTCTTTTGCATATACAATGGGATTTTTGTAGCCATTTGGATCACCTTAGACGTGCCTGATGTGTTCATGCCTTAGAGAAACCATAATGACTTGAAGGAATTGACTCTTCAATAATTAATATAGTCACGAGATCATCTAGAAACTTCCTTTTTGTCGGAGGTAGTAAATGAAACGGATTGATTAGGTTTATATTCCTCATCAGCTTGATTAACAGATCTGAGTATTTCAATATTATGGATTGAAACTCTAGCACGTTTATTTGAACCGGCGTTGGTTTTATACTCCTCATCAGCTTAATTATCAGATCCAGGTATTTCAATATTAGGGATTGAACCTTCGATTACAGATTAGGGATAAGTGTATCGCTAGTCTGGGCACGGCTATCTGGATTCGATACAACTTTCATTTCATTTTGTCTTTGTCTTTCCCATGCAACAGCCAATCCAGCTGGTTCGATAGCAAGTCATATATTTTTTTAGCAGTGGTATCGTATAGTAACCCTACTCGGCTGGAAAAGTACACGATCTGAGAATCATTATTATTTATGGAAGGATCAACAACTTTTCAGCCTTGACCATTGTGGGCGGCGAGTATCCTTATCATAACGACCGAGTGGCTTTGCCCAAATTGTTATGGATTAGGCAATATGGTCACCAAGCAACCAATCAGGAATCAATTTCACCAATATGGAGCTTAAATAGAGTCTATGATAATATATATTAGGACTCGCTGCTGTGCTTGCGGATTTAAGGACTCAGAGGTCCACATAACATGATTCCAGTCTACTGATCGTTCCAGTTTTAAAGACTTGGTGGTCCATTGTTACCCATGGATAGTGTATGGCAAGCTAGTTTACTCGCCATAGGGTAGTAAGAGAGAATTGTTGACTTCAATGTCACGATTTGTTGGCTTCTATGCCACGATGGCTTCCCGTGGATAGTATATGGAAGGTTGTTTTATATTAACCTTCCATAAAGCAATTTTTGAATTAAGCATGATATTTCTTCAGAAACCGACCATTGATGGGGGCATTGGCCTTTCACCATTCATATCAATCCATTAGTAAACTCTACCTTGGAAGAACTTTTCAATAACATATGGGCCTTTATAATTAGGCTCAAATTTCCCCCGTTTAGTACGGTTCAGGATAATGGGTCAGCATAAGACAAGAACTAACTCATTCTTTCGAAATGAACGTTGTCGCACCATTTTAGCATAGGCCCGTGACATCAGCGCCTTATAGACTTCCATATTCTGTTGCGCCATCAGGCGGGTCTCGTCTAGAGCATCTAGCTCGTCGAGGCAGAGTTGAGCATTCTGTTCAAAGGTTAGCTCATGTTGGATTGCGATACGGAGTGAAGGAACTTCAATCTCCAACGGTAATACGGCTTTGGTACTGAACACTAGCTAATAAGGGGTTTCCTTGATGGTCGTCCTGTATGTGGTATGGTATGCCCACAAAGCTTCTAGTAGTCTATCGTGCTAGCCCCTTTTGTTCTTAGAGACCATCTTCTTTAACAGCTTTGTAAAGGTTTTATTGAATGCTTTGGCTAGACTATTAGCGCGTGGGTTGTAGATAGACGAATATCTCTAATCTATTTTGTGTTGATTGGCAAAACGGCTGATTTTGAAGCTTTTGTACGACGGTCCGTTGTTGAAGATAATGCGCCGTGGAACACCAAAGCGATATATCACGTTTTGCTTAAAGAAGCGCAAGATATTCTCTGTCTTCACTTCTTTAAGTGCTATGGCTTCAGCCTATTTGGAAAAGTAGTTGATGATGGCCAAGATGAATCTATATCCTCTGGATGACGGCAGTCTATGGGCCCGACTATGTCAGTTCCCCACATCTCAAAAGGCTATGATGCTACGGTTGGATGTGGATGAAGTCACCATATATTTAACATGCGTGGCATCTTTTTGCATAAGCCATGCAGTCCTTTATTATAGTAGGCCAGTAATAGCCTATTCTTTTTATTTTAAATTTCATTTTGGGTCCAGCTTAGTGTGCACCACAGAGACTGTCATAGACTTCGCTTACAACCAATTTGGATTCTCCAGGACCAAGGCATCTTAGCCATAGCTGTCATAGGATCTTCGATATAGGGTGTCACTGACGTATGCATACGACAGTGCCCTTTCCACGAGTTGTCTTCTTTGCGACTTGTCCTCAGGGAGCTTCCTGTATTTCAAGTAGTCGACAAACATCTGGCGCTAATCTTCCTCTTGTTCATCTGTCATTATTGATGAGTCGGGTATGTATTTGGCTGATCTTTTGGGGAATTAAAATGGTGCTATTTGTTGGCTATAGTGCCCTCAAGGTAATTATTGTAATCGCAGGCAGGTGATTATGATGATTGAGGGAGGACCTATACGGGTTGAACAGTCATACTCAAAATGATAGTATGCTATCTGGTTGGTCTTTATCATCATGTACATGCATTATGTAGTATTAAAGATCACTATTACAAGTTGATAGAGCCCATAGGATTCTTGCTTGACTACCAGCATTATGATGGCGATCATATACGTGAGAGCTGGGTGGTCTATAAGAACATCCTTAAATATCCCTAGTCGTGGGAGTATCGTGACTGGGCATTGATACTCCATAGTAGACTAGTGTATACTTATCGAGCCCCGAAGAGGGGCGGTAGCCGGTCTTACAAGCCATTGGTGTTAGTCAGTCACCTAAGATAGTATACAAGTGCTCTTTAGGTTATGAGTACAATGGACGGACTCACCGGGAATATGCTAGTTGGTATTATACCTATTGTTAGATAGCAGTTCTCAAGTGACATGTGTACAGGTTAGTTTGTCGACCTGAGATCGTCATTTGTCTCGTGTGGGTTCCCATTGTGCTTTGATTACTACTCTACCATGGCTCAAAAGAGCCGTGCAAACAGTTTTTAGTTGGGTATAGTCCCGACCCACATGGAGGCAGTGAGCGGATCGTCGGGGATTCATCTCTCCCGGTATTGGGGGTTGATGTCATATAGTGCACGGTGGCCATCACCAGAAATCCGTGGCTAAAGTAGTCAAGAATTACTGATTTGGATCAGTAGTTTCTCAGTTGGTGATGGGCTTCATACCGACACGAAATGTCGCGTTATTAAGGGTCTGACTTTATCCACCCCTCTAGACCCGATATGCGATTCTCTTAGACGAACAGACCGGACTGTATGGAGATTGTCACAGACAGGCTCAGTAGGGGTTCGGATGAGTTTGCTCGTCGGCCTTCTTTTTGCTCAATACCTGGGTAGCCGTTACGTACAGCTATTGCCGCTGACATGCTTATGGTTAAACCCACTACCAGTATATTGACGAGTCTATAGAGTCCCACACAGAGGGTTTCCCTGCTTCGGACGAAACGATGTAGAGGCCGTATGGTTTTACGGCAGGATTCGATCATATACGTACACTTATAAACATATCAGGATTCGGACGGATAATACTAGTGGGCTTTGGTTTAAACCAGATTCTAGTATTATATTATTGGATTATTTTCGTCTCATTGTATTCGTATTTTGTTGGAATACGGATACGGGTATGTATATATAGATAAGGGGTATTCTTGTAATTTATTAAAAGTTGCTTCTAGAAGATTACACCTCATTTTAGTTTTAATCATTTTTGATAAATGGTTAAATGAAGTGGAGGATGAGGTGTTGTGAGCATTTATTCAAGCATGGCTTTGTGGTGACTTATGCTATGACTCATGTGGTGACTCATAGACACTATTCTAGCATGCTTGATATTTGTATGTGTTGTGAGATATTTTCTTTACTAGAGGATTCATTCTATTGGTTCACACAACACTTAGCCATTTTTTCTTGAATTGCTTCACACTCTCATCCTCAAGCTTCTTCTTCTACCTCCACCCTTCAAGTCTCATGTGTTGAGAAACCTAGGGTGTTTGGAGACAAATTAATCCATCATTAGATTATACATCCTCTACGCTATCTAGTTTAGCGAACTAGGTATCCTAGTTATCTCGGCTATGAGGTAGGAGCTCGGAATACAAATCCTCAGGTGGATCATCTTCGATGGAGGGAGACCGAAGATCAAGCTTGATCATGGAGGCCTCTAGGAGCTTGGGATGATAGTTAAAGACCGAAGGACACTGATCATTCGGTATAACCTTTCTAAACTCCTCTATATGTTTGCTAGCTCGGGGTTAATGGTTGCTCTGATACCATGTTGGGTTATGCCAGTGCCCTGGCCATCAAACCATTGCCGATTCCGAAACAAAATTTTTACAAACTGACGCTAGAACAATCCGTAGCCACGGTTTGATGGCCAGTGTGCTGGCATAACCCAACATGGTATCAGAGCCAACCCATAAACCCTTAGCTAGCAGTTTAAACGATGTTTAACGTAACGAAATTGAAACAACTCCAAAACAATACGCACAATATTCTAGTTTTTGTCGAAATTTTTTAATCTTTTAATTTTTTTTTAAAACAATTGCAGAAGGCTATTTATGTTGTATCTAGAACACCCTCAAATACGAGCCCCAAATTCAAAAAGTTGGCCGGCAAGAATGCATGAAATACCGGCGCTGCCGGTTTTCTAAAAGACTTAGGTCTTGATTTTTTTGGTGTTCTGGAATCTTGAATATTGGGTTTCATGTATTGTTTGTTTTTGCCCAAATTGCATATTCTGTTATCTCATGGTTTGGGGCAATACGGAGTATTTCGAAGTTGATATTTTTAACACTGTTTAAAAGTTTTCAGTACATACATTACTATTTGCGACCGTGAATATCATTAGAGCGGTATAACTCGTCTAATTGCTATATGTTCTTTTAGGCGGGTTTAGGAACATGACATTCACGTTGATATTAGTATTGTGCTGAGGTTGTGGTTGGATTGTCGTGGTGGATAGCCAGTGGTGAAATGATAGTTGTACAGATCAGATTCTTTTTTATATTTGATATTGCGGGGCGAGCGTCCGACATGTGGACTTCCGTCTCTGCCCGTTTATATATTATTTGTTTGGGGCACGACCGAGTTGAGGTTGATATCACCTTTGTACATATTATTTTCTTTTTCTGTACAAGGATTACCTCGCGGTGGAGTGCTCGAATAGCCGGATTCTAGAGGGCAACGGTCCCGCATCTCATGGCATTGAGATAGAGGGGGCCTCACTCTAAAATTGGTGGGCTATTCGACGCATTCGTAGGGGGTACAGGTTGACCCACGGAGGGGTGCCCAAGTTACTGGATTCCGTGAAGTGCTGGGTGCCCATTCACATTATTGATTGGGGTTGCCTCACTTCTGGGATTGGCGGGTAACTTGCCGCACTCGTAGGGGTCTAGGTTTTCGTTTCACAGGTTATCCACACGACAGGGAATGTCGGGTCTCATTTGCAGCTCAAGTGAAACCCGAGGCTCCAAAATTATCCACCATTCTGTATTGCTTGCTGAGATTCTGTGATGTTGCTTATATCATGCATAGGACGAATGTTATATATATTTATATATATATGTATATATACTAGTAGATGTTGTATATGTTTTGAATCCGCGCTAGTCCAGCCCCCGCTCTGCCGTTAGTTAAGTAACCTAACGGTGCATGATGGGACCCCATGGCATATACGTACATTGTATTTTCGTTATTTTCTGGTGTGGTATGGATTAATTGATGGGACTGCATTAATTCCGATTAATGTAAGGAAACCAAACCAATATATGATTTTGTTGGAACCAAGTTTTTAAAAACAGACATTACAGACGTTTCCTTTTGCATTGCACATCAGTATTTGAATATGAATATCCAGCACCTTGTTCATGTCAGAAAATTGCAATTTAATACCGCTCATTCATTATCTATTTTTGTATATATCGGTACTATTAACCAGTGTCTGCTTAGTAATATAGATTATAGGTATCCATGATATAATACTGGAAACACATTCAAAATCACGGATATAACATTTGGAAGCCGACACCGCAAACAGAACAGAAAACCGATCGATACCCAAAGAGTTCTTTTGCAACAAATATTGTGCACACAATTTTGGTCCAACACATAGCATGTGTGCACTAGCTCTTTAGTGACTTGGACCATGGTAGGGCTGCCATGACATGATGAAATTGTGCAAGTCGGGAACATGAGTATTAAATGCTAAAAGAGATGATGTGATTTAAAGCATCAAGATTTCCCTCCAAAAGCTACTAAGCAACTCAGGTTGTTATCAAGAAATCAAACAATGCCAGTAGACTTGTAGAGTGCACTAAAGATCACCATATCAAAACGAGTCCCACACCTCAAGAAACGACCGGCGACATCTTCAAAATGACCGACGGCACCGGGCCCACCAAGGAGAAAACACTTCATCTTTTGTCTGTTCACTCATTGTTGTCCCATCTTCCTATTTTTATTATTTGTTTATTTTGTTTTTGAGCCTATAAATACCAGATCATTGGGCAAGAGGAAGGGATACTTTTTTCTTTAGTTTTGCATTAGAACACTTGTAATTTGCTTTTCCTTTGAACTCTTGAGCTCTTGCCCCTTTCTCTTGACCTTGCAACTTCTTCATTGAACTTGCAATCTTAAAATTTAGGTTCTTGAATTCAAGATTAGTTGTATCTTGTTTAAAGTTCAATAAAAGTTCTCATTCCATTACATATGTCTTGCTTTCTACATACTTTGAACTTGTGAAATCCTTGCTTTACTTTGATCTTGCAACCTCTTAAGTGAGTTTGCAATCTTAAAGTTTGGTATTTTGATTTCACATTGGTACGGGATTAAAGAATATTTGAAGGAATTTGCACGTTTGATTTATCGGTTCTCTCTTTGTCTTTTCTTTTCTTGCAATTTTTTTGTTATGTTGCCTTACTCTTTTCTTTTTTATTTTGGTATTGTAAATATGTGTGAGTAATTGATTTACTTGTTATGGGTAGAATATAGTTAGTTTGTGTTAGGAGATGTATTTTCTAAAACCTTAAAAACCTTAACTTTACAATTGATACTTCAAGCAAACCACTCGCAATTCCGCTCCGTTAGGCACCCTATCCTACCACGATAGCGGTGAATCCTAATTATGACCGGATTGTGAATGGTTTGCCAAAGGCTAAGGCCAAGAGACAACAACGGAAGGATAAGGGACAAGGAATACGGATTTAGCTCAAAATCGCAAATACCGTATTTCAAGTTCCCTAATCCATGTTGTTGCATATTGCCTTAGTGTCAATATCAGAATTAAGTTCTATAAGGAAGTGGCAAATATCATCCTAACACAAGCTAACCTAAAACTACCCCTAACAAGTCTTTTTATTAAACATATCATTGTTACGACACAAAGTATAACAAACAACCAAGTTACGGTATTAACTCGTTAAAACAAGCTAAAAAGCCTACCATCTCCCTGCGGACGACCCATACCCATCGCGGCTCGCTACATGCGACACCGTCTTTGATTGCAGTAATTTCAAATTCTTTCTAAATATGACACTGTGAAAACTCTTTCAATCACACCTCATTTGACGAGGCAAGAGCCGAGATCCCTTCATCGGGAGTGACCTCTTGAGCAAAACTTTGCGTCAGGGTAATAACTTCACTATAGTCGATTCTTTTTCTTTGCATCGTGGTATTTAGTTTGGAATATCATGCACCTCATTCGACGAGGAAAGAGCCGAGATCCGTTCACACGGAGTGACCTCTTTAGCAAAAGTTTGCGCCACTATATATTTGTAAAACCACTCGGTTCCTTCAATGATATCAAGTTCATTACGTTAAAGGTTTTTCGCCAAAAACCAACCGTAACCCTCCGTCATTTCAGATTAGTATTGCTTAGTATTCGTGCTACGTTTGCCGTTGCTATTCACCGAGACGTAGTGTGCGGTAGCTCTGTAATACTTTTCTGTTGCATAGATAATGCGATTGGTTAGGACAGTCGTGTTACTTTGTTGATTATTCATCAAGGTTCATGCGGGTGGGTCTAATGCAATCTAGGATAATGCCGAGTTGAACTTGACTAGGACCTTTTGATTTATTGATTATTCGTCATGATCACTTGGGTCCTAGGGGTAAAAATCACATCGGGAGTTTCAAACATACTGGAAACTTTCCAGGCATGCGTATACCTTCTGGAGTGTGGTGACTTGAGTGGATTCCATCAAGTTATCATGCGATGATAAGTGGATCTCGATTCCCACTGATAAGTAGGTGTTACTCCTCGGGTGATTTTTAGATGATCCTGACTAATTCTCCTTTAAGGGTTTGAGGGAAAATTCGAGAAAACAGTGGGAGCCATCCTGATTAGATAAAGTGATTGACCAATCTGATCTAGGTTAGAGTGCATGATGGGTGTTTCTTTTCTCTCTCTCTTTGGCAGCGACTATGGCTTGACCTTAAAAACTCATGAACTAAGTTAATCAAACCTTCTTAAAATACTTTGGCTTTTGGATTATCACGGAGTCGTATATATCATTTCCAATCCTACATCCTATTTTGCATTTCTCCAGAACACTTCGTATCACTACGAAAATCCATATTGCTTGGATATTTCATCGTATAGTTACATATGAACTCGAAGGAACTTGTTCCAGTTCGAGAATGGATTATGGTTCTGAAGAAATTGAATAGGATTATTCGGTTGTCTTTTCCCTTTACCTTCTCTCAGGTTGTGAGAGCTCCTAGGATTAGGAGAGTACACCTATTGTGCTTATTAGATAGTCTTCTTCCAAACCATAAGCAGGTGCCGAAAGGTAAGAAAGGAAAAAAAAGCAATTAGCCTAAGTGTGATGTACAGAAGGTAATGAGTAAAGAAATATAAATGGATTAGATAAAGGGCAAAGGAAGTTACGACTACTATCATTCACGACGAAACATCGTATACCCCTGCCACTCCTATATCACCTTTGCATTCCTCCAGAACACTCCATATCACTACAAAGATCCATATTGCTTGGGTATGCCATCGTATAGTTACATACGAACTTGAAAGAAGTTGTTCCAGTTCAAGGATGGTTTCTGGTTCTGGAGAAATAGAATAGAATTATTCGGTTGTCTTTTCCCTTTACCTTCTCTCAGGTTGCAAGAGCTCCTAGTATTAGGAGAGTACACCTATTGCGCTTATTGGACAGTCTTCTTCCAAACCTTAGGCTGGTGCCGAAGGGTAGGGAAGAAAGAAAATCAATTGGCCTAAGTGTGGTGTATAGAAGATAATAAGTAAAGACATATAAAGGGATTGGAGTGATGGCAAGGAAATATACGGTTACAGTCTTAAATCTGGATAGTGGAAGAGGCATTACTTGGAATACCCGGTCACCCATTCGAAACATTTTCATGTTTCAGTTTTACTGTTCGGTGTTAATTGAAAACTGTTTTCCCAATTAGATTCTAACTCCATGGTATGTATTTACCAGTTTTGATTCTCGCATCTGTATGGCGTTACATATGGTGAGTGGGAGTAAGATATTTGGAATTGGATGATTAGATCCTCTATATATCAGAATTCTTTGTAATTGGTGATATTTGAGGAAATCACATGGGTTTTGCCTGACGACAAATATTTGGTTTTGAATATCCATTGTTATTCACCAATTTCAAACTGATATATCTGTATATTTATATTATAAAATGAGATATGAATTTTTGAAATTATGTCTATGACTTACCTATATCAGTTGATGGTTAGGTAAGGCGCATTCAACAACGGTGTAATTTTTCTTAACCATAGTACAGTTTTCAACCTACGACGCAGAAGGTTTGAGTTATTAAACTCGGTGGACTTATACAAAGTATTGTATGTTGTCCGGTGTCCGTAAGGACAAAGGGGTTGGTACTCGTACTATATTCTGTTTACTCATGACTTCTCCAGTTCTAGACAAGTATTTTATTGAAATACAAGGTCTAGATATTGAGAAGATATAGGTATAAGAATAAAGTAGAGAACCATATGTTGCAAGTATCAGGATTCTTTAAGGTGATCGAAGATGTAGATACTTGTGTTTGGTATTCCTTTGTAAGTAATAGTTTTGAGAAATTACTTCTCTTTTAGGTTACTCAAAGGTGGATGCATTCCTTGATGAGTAACGCTGCTTAGCCTCCTTCTATTTGGTTGATGTGCACTGGAAACAGTGCATGATTTTTGAATCTGGTTCCAATTAAATTATTGCCCATTGTTTCTATATTGGACATATAGAATGGATTCATATCTTAACGATATTAAGATATATGAAGTTGTCTGGCTGATGCTTAAAACCAGAATCTGGACAAACTTAAAGCACGTTTCAGTAATGGCAGTTTGTGGGTTATCCTGGGCTTAGTCGAGGGTTAACTTTCTACCATCTGGAAGATCAATAGTTATATTGTTCTTGACTCGCCACCAGTTTTAGTAAAATGGATTTTTTTCAGAAAACATTAGTGGGAGTATGGTAGAACTGGAAGTGATTCCAGAACCATAAACGATTACTGAAAATTTAGTAGAACCTAAAGATTCAATTGGATTCGACGATCCATTAGCCACTCCGCAGATTTGGTGGGTAACCTCAGGCACTCAAGAGGTAACTTCAGTCTCCTCAGAGACGGTGACAAAAAGGTTTATGATTACCCAAACTTGCCACTATTGTTATTCTATACTATGAGGTTTGGAAGGAGGATGAATATAACGTCGTTCTAAATTAACTTTAGAATTGTACGTGTATATGACTCTGCCAGAGGGTTGTTGTAGTCAGTGGGAGCAGCGGAAGCATAGTGGGCAAGTAGCTTATGTCTATTTATAGACTGAAGCAGATATAGCGGAGATAAATCATATATTTTTTATATGACAGTCATAGAGTTTGAATTCATCAAAATAAGAGATGGATCTGGTAAGAAGGTAGTAGAGAGTGATATCCTGGTATTTGAATGACATGCATTTGATAGGAAGAGATCTTCCTATACTACGATCAGTTATACTGTGGTTGTCACAAGGTGGTTTCTCCAAATAGGATATGGATATAATATCAGGGATTCTGGTGACTAGATCTATGGTTTTAGATCTAGATTTGGGAAGTTTCCCAATTTGGGTACTTTGACATTATTCTAAAGTTTATTAGAATGGACGACTCCTGGCGTGGTGGTGTGCCCGCAGGTGATGTAGTCACCCTCTCTAAAGAGATGTCTTCTAGACTGATGAGGAGAGGGATTTGCATGATTGGCATATCACTTGCTTAGGGTTTGAGTCAATTATGAGATATCAAGTACAACACCAGATATTGATTTTGCACAAGCTGTAATAAGTATATATTAATCCAATCCTGGAGAATCATTGGGAAGCAGTTTTGAACATAAGTGGATGTTCTTGGTAAATGGTAACGGCAACCTCTTTCGGGAGGCGGTTATCATTTTAGGCTTCCAAGGTGACCTGGATGACAGAGTGGCTGTCAGAGTTATAGTTTTCCCTTTTTTGAGGGGCAGTATGTTGGTTTGGTGGTCTAAGTGGATACTGTGGAAGGCATGGCACAGGATACCGATTAAATTCAGTGGATGATACAGTCTATGAAGTTTGTTCGATTTGGAGTTTATTTGTGAACTGGGTCCCATCAGATATCCAGACAAATTCTAAGACGGGTATTGCTCATTTCGGGAGATAGTCTTTCTCCGTGAAGTTGAGATATAGAGAGATAAAAATAGAAACATTGGAGCGGATCCACTCACTGAGGCTATTTCTCAAACGGGCTTTGTGAGACTGATTAGTAGAGAAGATGGGTGTACGGTATCATACGGGCTGTGAGTATGCGAAACCGCAATAATTAGCCTTAAGTGTAAGTGGGAGATTGTTGGCTATAGTGCCCTCAAATCAATTATTGTAATCGCAGGCACGCGATTATGATGATTGAGGGAGGGCCTATACGGGTAGAACAGTCTTACTCAAAATGATAGTATGTTATCTGGTTTGTCTTTGTCATCATGTACATGCATTATGTGGTATTACAAATCACTATTACATGTTTATAAAGCCCATAGGATTCTTGCTTGACTACCAGCATTATGATAGCGATCATATATGTGGGAGCTGGGTGGTCTATAAGCACATCCTTAAATGTCCCTAATCGAGGGAGTATTGAGACTGGGCATCGATACTCCAGAGTAGACTAGTGTGTACTTTTCGAGACCCCGACAAAGGACGGTGGCCGGTCTCACAAGCCATTGGTATCAGTTAGTCACCTAAGATAGTATACAGGTGCTCATTGGGTTATGAGTTATACTGGACGGACTCGCCGGGAACATGCTTGATGGTATTATACCTATTTTCATACATCAGTTCTCAGGTGACATGAGTACAGGTTAGTCTTGTTAGTGTATATGCCCTAGAGGCCATTACTGTATCATACTAGTTTGTATATTACTTAATGGAAGCTTGGGATATTCACCTTGTATAAACAATCTTGCTCAATATAGTAGTATGCTACTTGGTTTGTTTCTACTTCAATGTGTACATGTGTTTATTTTAGTATATCACCTATACACATTAGTGGAGCCCTTAGGATCTTTGCTTGATTACCAGCGTTGTGATGGCAGTCACACTAGTGGGGGCTGGGTAATCTATAAGCACATCCTTATGCAGGTCCCTAGTCGCAGGACTATCGAGACAGGGCATCGATACTCCGGAGTAGACTAGCGTATGCGCTTCTCATCCCAGTGTGGGAGATGGTCTGTCCCACAGCCATCAGTACGTCTTACTGGAGATAGTATGCGGGTGCTCGTTGGGTTACGAGTACACTGGACAGGACTCGTCGGGAACTGTTGGTTGGTACTATACCTATCGTCAGTTATCAGTTCCGAGGTGACATGAGTACAGCTTAGTCCGCTGACTTGACACTGTCACTTCGCCTCGAGTGTGTTCCCACTGTACTTAGATTACTACCCTACCACGGCTCAAAGGAGTCGTGCAAACAGGTAGTAGTTGGGTGCAGTCCCGAAGCACTTGGAGGCAGTGACGGTTAGACATGATTCGTATCTCCCGGTATTGGGGGTTGACATCGCGCTGTGTCTAGGAGAGCCATTACACGAGTAGTCCCTAGCCAGGGCAAGCGAGATATACTGGTAGGTTTCCAGTGTTATCTCAGGGTGTTCTGGGCTTCACTCCGACACGACTTGTACCGCTATTAGGGGACTGACGTTTACCGCCCCTAGGCCCGCCATGCGATGTATCAGACGAACAGACCGGACTGTATGGAGACTGTCACAATCAGACTCAGTAGGAGTTCAGATGGGTGCAGTCCCGAAGCTCTTGGAGGCAGTGACGGTTAGACAGGATTCGTCTCTCCCGGTATTGGGGGTTGACATCGCGCTGTGTCTAGGAGAGCCATTACACGAGTAGTCCCTGGCCATGGCAAGCGAGATATACTGGTAGGTTCCAGTGTTATCTTAGGGTGTTTTGGGCTTCACTCTGGCACGACTTGTACCGCTATTAGGGGACTGACGTTTTACCGCCCCCTAGGCCCGACATGCGATGTATTAGACGAACAGACCGGACTGTACGGAGACTGTCACATTCAGACTCAGTAGGAGTACCGATAGGGTTTCACCTCGTCAGTCTTCTTGTCGGCATCTACCTGGGGACCGTTACGCACAGCTAGTGCCGCTTGCGGTCTATGGTTAAACCAACTGCCAGCGTAGTGTCGAGCCTTTAGAGTCCCACACAGAAAGCTATTCGCCTTTAGGCAAAAGAGTAGAGGTCGCATGGTTTTGCGACAGGGTTCGGTCACACCCGTGCACTTGTGCACGTACAGTGTCCGGACAGTTAACACTAGCGGGCTTTGGTTTAAGCCAGATCCTAGTGTACGTTTTGGGATTGCCTTTTTCTAGTATGTATTCGTGTTCCTCGGAACGCGGATGCGGGTGTGTATGCACAGTTGACGGAGAGATAGAGGCAGAGGATTCTCATTAGGGTTGTTGACTGTTGACTGTTGACTATTGACTTTTTGCTCAACCCTAATGAGAATATGATATATGATTAACAATAATATTAATTAAGTATTATAGTGACATGGTTGTTGAGGGGTTGACTTTGTTGACTTGTTGACTTTGTTGACCGGTTGACTAGGTTGGACTAGTTGACCATCATCATGACAATGGCTATCATTTCATGGCAAAGACTTTTGCTTGCTTGTTTCTCTTGTGCAAAATGAGTGCATGAAATGATATGGCTATTGTAGCTTAAACCATCACATAATACTTGATTGCTATGATTTGTTATGATGGCTTTGGATTTTGGGAGCCAAGAGAGAAAAGTCTTGCTCATTCTCTCATTTTCTTTTCTCTTTCTTGGTTTTGAGCTCTCACCCTCTTCCTCTTGCTCTCCCTCTCTCTAGCCTATGGTTCACTTGTCTTATGTGTTGAGAAGCAAGAACCATAGAGAAAAATCCCAACACACTCTCCTCTACTCACTCTAGTTCATAAGGTTTAGCAAACCGAGTGAACTAGTTTCTTCAAAGCTCGAAGAAGAAGCCAAAGGTAGAAGCTTTCGGGTGGATCGATCTTCGGCGCAAGGAGACGACGGACTGAAGCCGATTCGTACACCATCGAGAGTTGAAGACGAAGGAGTTCAAGAAAGAAAGGTATAACCCTCTAACCGAGTACTTAACAACTCCTAGTTAGGTTGTTAGATAGATAGTTTAAAAAAGATCCGTTTTGAGTCCATGTTACCGCCTCTAGAAAATTGTTTTTCACCAAATTCCGCATGCCCGTAAGTACCGGGAGAGGTAGCATGGACTTACAGTGGTATCAGAGCCTAGTTAAACTCTATCTAACATGTTAGCAAAGTAACTAGAAGATCGATCAAAGAAAAGTCGCGAAACGAACCCGATATGTCAAGTTTCTGCCGAATTTTTTTTTGTAATGATAAATTTCATCTTAAAAATCGGCTCAGGCTTTTTATTAAACACCCACAAAATTTGGTCCAACGAACCGGTCAAAGCGCCGCGGAAACGCGGCGAGAGCACGCTCCCGCCGCGGTTCCGCAGCCGAGTTGACTTGGCCGAGGTCCAAATTTTGTGCAGTGTGTTTCTGGGGTTGTTTTGGGATTTTTGGAATATGTCTTTTCAGCCCAGATTTTCCAGAAAGAAAAATTTGTTTTTGGGGCTTGAAAAACCGTATTTTTATCGAACTTCTAAAGACTAAGGCTAACGGGTTTATATCTGTGATGTGATATTTGTATTGAACGTCTGCTAATCGCTATATGTCGATTAGTGGGGGTTATACAAATCTGTGATCTGTGATGATGTTGGTGTGTGTATATGAATTCATTGGATTGTCGCGGGTGAATAGCCGGAGGTTGTGAGACGAGAGTTTTTCTTTTCTTTCAATTCATGTAAATTTGTAAATTGATGTAATATTATTTTTGGCCGCACAACCGGGTCGGGGTTGTAGCCGTCATTGTATAATTTCTTTTTACTGTTTTTGCTCCTAGGATAGACCCATGGTGGGGTGCACAAACTACCGGGTATCTCGAAGTGCCGAGTGGCCTACTCACGTCGTTGAGGGAGGTTGCTCCGCTTCGGATATTTGGCGGGTAGTTTGCCGCACCCGTAGGGGTCTAGGGTGGGGTATTGGCTATTCACCGCGACCGTGTAATCTGCTTTTCGTTATAGGCTCGTACGAATTGCGGGTTCCTAGTATATCCAATGTGTTCATCTGTGATCTGAAATGCCTATCATTGCAATATATCAATATATGATATTATTTAGGCGTTGCTTATGTTTTACAGCCGCGCTAGCCCAGCCCCCGCTCTGTCGTTAGTTAAGTAACCTAACGGGTAATGACGGGGCCCCATGGCGAATGCGAATGGCATAAGCGTACGTCATATTTTGGTTGTTTTCTGCAATGGTAGGATTAAATGATGGGACACATTAAAAGAACTAATGCAAGAAAAATACGCATTAAAAGAACTAATGCAAAGAAAAATAAACCAAGTAAAAGTCGTTGGAACACTTTCAAAAACCACTCGGTTTCTTTTCAAAATAACTTTTAAACGCGGAGCTTAAGCCACTCCTTTTAAAAGCTATCTCGTTCCATCGATTATATCAAGTTCACTACGTTCACGGTTTCGCCAAAACCATTCGTAGCCCTCCATCATTTCAGTTAAATATTCGGTAGTATTCAAGCTATGTATTTTGACCTCACGCCAAGGCATAGTGATTGGTAGCTGCCGGATATTTATCTGTTGCATAGATAGAATGCATTGGTTTGAGACAGTCGTACTTCCATTTTGGCCTACGTCAAGGGTACGTACGGGTGGGTTCAAATTAACCTGGATAATGATAGGAAGAACTTGACATGTGACTTATGACATTTTGACCTCACGCCAAGGTCATAAGAGCATGGGGCAAAAATCCACATCGGGAGTTTCAAAAGAACTGAAACTTGCTAGTGTTGCATACCATTTGGAGTGTGATGATTCTGGTAGGATTCCTTCAGTTTCGTCACACGATGATATTTGGATCCCGATCCTACTGTGAGTATATACTACTCCTCGGGAAATTTCTCACTTAACGATCAATGCTATAAACCAAGTAGGTGTCTAGAAAGGTGTTAGCGGGGCTACGCCCCCAGGGAAAAGAGGTTCTTAAATTAAGGAACTTCGCGAAAGCGTTGGAAAACCTCCCTCAAAGTACCGACACCGGCCTGGCCGAACGGTTAAGTAAGTATTGTACGGTGAGATTGATCCTGACTAATTCTTCCTTTTTGGTTTGAGGAGGGATTCGAGAGACAGTGGGAGCCATCCTGTTTAGAAAAATTAAAAACCACTATAAACTTGCAAGAGCATCATGCTAAAGTGTTTCTTCTCTTCTCCTAATTGCAGCGACCAATCATCATGACCGGACTTAAGTTATTACTAGATAAAAACATACTGACAGGGCCAAACTACAAAGATTGGCTCAGGAATATCAAAATGGCAATCACTTATGACAAGTTGGGGTATCTCCTTACCACCAAAGCTCCCCATGTCCCAGGTCCCAAAACCAGCGTCGCGGATAGGGAAATCCGCAAGACCTGGGAGATCGATTGCGCGAAGGCCAAGTGCCTCGTGCTTGCCTCTATGGACAACGAACATCAGAGGTGGCACGAGAATATGGACCTCGAATCCATATTTCTCCATACAAAAGAACTGTATGGAGAGCAATCTCGTATCGCAAGATACGAAGTGTCGAAGAAGTTATTTTCGGCAAGGTTGGCCATCGGATCATCGGTAGCGGAACACGTGCTTAAGATGATTGGCTTCATTGAGGAGCTCGCGGACCTTGGGACCACATTAAAGAACGAGCTCTATACGGACTTGATTCTCCAGTCCCTTCCTTCCACTTACGCCCAGTTTATCCTGAACTTCAACTTACAAGAAAAAGAAGTTGAACTTTCAGAACTCCTCAACATGTTGAGGAGTGCAGAGGGCACCCTACAGAAAGGTATGGAAACATCCACTTTGTTTGTAGGAGGATCTTCATCTTCTAGGTCCAAGGTGAAAGCCAAGGGAAAGAAGAAGAAAGCCCCCGCCAAACCAAGGGGCGGTGTTAGTAAAGTGGATACGAAGGGAAAGACGAAAGCAACAAAGGTAGTGGGGAAGCTTATAGGGAAGGAAGAGTGCTTTTTCTGTCATAAGAGTGGTCACTGGAAGAAAGATTGCAAGGCTTGGAAAGCCAGGACACAGGAACTAAAGCAAGATGCGGCTTCAGCTTCAGGTGTGTATATTATTGAAAACTGTCTATCAATAAACTCTACTTCCTGGGTATTGGATACCGGATCAGGATCTCATATCTGTAATTCTTTGCAGGCGTTGAGAAACCGTAGGGTTTTGAAGGCAGGTGACATGACCCTCAAAGTTGCAAACGGAGCTAGCATGGATGCTAAGGCCGTGGGGGACTATCACCTGGGAATGTCAGATGGACATGTTTTGGTTTTACGTAATTGCTTTTTTGTACCCAACGCAACTTGTAATATCATTTCTGTCTCTTTGATTTCTAAAGAAGGTTATGAATTTGCGTTTGTAAGTAATGTTGTAAACATTCACCTTAATCAAGTTTTGATTGGGTCAGGTACATTAAGCAATGGTATATACGTACTAAACCAACCACAGATTTTCAATGTCCAGAATACACACAAAAGAAAGTCTCCGGAAATAAATCAGACTTTCTTATGGCATTGTAGACTGGGTCGCATCAATGAGAGAAGGTTGACGAAGTTACATACTGAAGGATATTTGAATCCGTTCGAATATCAATCGTATGCCACTTGTCAATCCTGTCTCAAAGGAAAGATGACAAAGACTCCGTTCACTGGATACGGAGTAAGGGCGAGCGAGCTCTTGGGACTCGTACACAGCGACGTGTGCGGTCCAATGTCTACACATGCGCGAAGCAATTATTCTTACTTCATTACTTTTACGGATGACTTTTCAAGGTACGGTTATGTCTTCTTAATGAAACATAAGTCCGAAGCCTTTGGAAAATTCCAGGAATATAAGAATGAAGTAGAAAAATAAACCGGAAAAAGTATTAAGATTCTAAGATCGGATCGAGGTGGTGAATACTTGAGTGCCGAGTTCCTGGACTACTTAAAAGAGAACAGAATTCTCTCTCAGCTTACTCCTCCATACACTCCGCAACATAACGGTGTATCGGAGAGAAGGAACCGAACCCTATTGGATATGGTACGGTACATGATGAGTAACGCTGAGTTACCGTGATCATTCTGAGGATATGCACTAGAATCAGCTGCATACCTTTTGAACCGAGTTCCAACTAAGACTGTACCTACCACACCATATGAGATATGGAGTGGGAAGAAACCCTATCTTCAGTATCTGAAGATCTGGGGATGTCCGGATTTTGTCAAAAAGCAGCATGCGGACAAACTCGAGGCACGCTCAGTACTGTGCAAGTTTGTAGGATACCCAAAGAATTCCAGGGGGTATCTCTTCTATTACGCAGAGGAACAAAAGATCATTGTTTCTCGTAATGCCCATTTTCTAGAACACCAGTTCTTAGAAAAGGAAACAAGTGGGAGCGAAATAGAACTGGAAGAAATTCCAGAATCACAGACTATTACTGAAAGCTTAGTAGAACCAGAGGGTTCAAAAGAAAATGACATTCCTACGCCGCTCCGCAGGAGTAGTAGGCAGTCTCATCCGCCCGAGAGATACTACGGTTTTCTCATAGACGGGGATAGAGAGGATTGCATCATAGATTATGATGAGCCAACTAGCTTCCAGCAAGCCATTCAGAGCGTTGACTCGGTAAAATGGCTGGATGCAATGCGGACCGAAATGGAGTCCTTATACACCAACAAAGTATGGACGTTGGACGTTGCTCCAGATGGGGTAAAACCCATAGGATGCAAGTGGATCTTCAAAAGGAAGATTGGTGTAGATGGACAGGTTGAGACCTATAAAGCTAGATTGGTTGCAAAGGGTTTTCGTCAAAGACCTGGTTTGGACTATGACGAGACATTTTCTCCAGTAGCTATGCTGAAATCCATTCGGATCCTTCTTGCCATTGCTGCCTTCCACGATTATGAGATTTGGCAGATGGACGTAAAGACCGCTTTTCTAAATGGAAATTTAGATGAGTGTGTTTATATGGACCAACCAGAGGGTTTCATTCAGAGTGGGAGCAGCGGAAAGGTGTGCAAGTTGCTTAAGTCCATCTACGGACTAAAGCAGGCATCGCGGAGTTGGAACATCTGTTTTGATGAGACGGTCAAAGAATTTGGCTTTATCAAAAATCCAGATGAACCATGCATCTATAGTAGATTTGTAGCGAGAACTGTAGTATTCCTCGTATTATACGTGGATGATATTCTCTTAATAGGAAATGACATTCCTATGCTACAATCTGTCAAAGGGTTCTTGTCACACAGGTTCTCCATGAAAGACCTGGGTGATGCCTCATACATTCTGGGGATCCGGATCTATCGTGACAGATCCAAGAGGATATTAGGACTTTCACAGTCCAGGTACATCGACACCATACTGAAAAGGTTCAGTATGGAAGATTCCAAGCGCGGTAATCTACCGGCTTGTCACGGGATCACCCTCTCCAAAGAGATGTCTCCCAAGACTGATTTGGAAAGGGATCGCATGTCTATTATACCCTACGCTTCTGCGGTAGGCTCTATAATGTATGCGATGTTGTGTACCAGACCAGATGTAGCTTATGCACTGAGTGTGGTAAGCTGGTATCAGTCAAACCCTGGGGAGAAACATTGGATAGCAGTAAAGAACATTCTCAAGTACCTGAGAAGGACTAAGGAGATGTTCTTGGTGTATGGCGGAAAAGACCTCCAGATCGAGGCTTTTGCTGACTCCAGCTTCCAAAGTGACAAGGATGATTCCAAGTCCATGTCGGGTTATGTCTTTACCCTCAATAGAGGGGCGGTGTGTTGGAAGAGTTCCAAACAGGAAACCGTTGCTGACTCGATGATGGAAGCGGAATATATCGCTGCTGCAGATGCCGCAAAAGAAGCTGTCTGGGTAAGGAAGTTCTTAACTGAACTTCAGGTGGTTCCGTCCATTGTTGATCCAATACCTCTGTATTGCGACAACAACGGGGCTATAGCTTTAGCGAAGGAACCAAGGTCCCATCTGAAGTCCAGACACATCTTGAGGCGGTATCACCTGATCAGGGAGATCGTGGGTCGCCAGGAGATCGAGGTTCGGAGAGTTTCTACAGAAGACAACACTGCTGATCCACTCACAAAGGCCTTGCCCCAGACTCAGTTCGAGCGGCTGATCGAGATGATAGGTCTTCGATACGCCAGTACATGGCCTTAGTGCAAGTGGGAGATTGTTAGTGTATATGCCCTAGAGGCCATTACTGTATCATACTAGTTTGTATATTACTTAATGGAAGCTTGGGATATTCGCCTTGTATAAACAATCTTGCTCAATATAGTAGTATGCTACTTGGTTTGTTTCTACTTCAATGTGTACATGTGTTTATTTTAGTATATCACCTATACACATTAGTGGAGCCCTTAGGATCTTTGCTTGATTACCAGCGTTGTGATAGCAGTCACACTAGTGGGGCTGGGTAATCTATAAGCACATCCTTATGCAGGTCCCTAGTCGCAGGACTATCGAGACAGGGCATCGATACTCCGGAGTAGACTAGCGTATGCACTTCTCATCCCAGTGTGGGAGATGGTCTGTCCCACAGCCATCAGTACGTCGTACTGGAGATAGTATGCGGGTGCTCGTTGGTTTACGAGTACACTGGACAGGACTCGTCGGGAACTGTCGGTTGGTACTATACCTATCGTCAGTTATCAGTTCCCAGGTGACATGAGTACAGCTTAGTCCGCTGACTTGACACTGTCACTTCGCCTCGAGTGTGTTCCCACTGTACTTAGATTACTACCCTACCACGGCTCAAAGGAGTCGTGCAAACAGGTAGTAGTTGGGTGCAGTCCCGAAGCACTTGGAGGCAGTGGCGGTTAGACAGGATTCGTCTCTCCCGGTATTGGGGGTTGACATTGCGCTGTGTCTAGGAGAGCCATTACACGAGTAGTCCCTGGCCAGGGCAAGCGAGATATACTGGTAGGTTTCCAGTGTTATCTCAGGGTGTTCTGGGCTTCACTCCGACACGACTTGTACCGCTATTAGGGGACTGACGTTTACCGCCCCCTAGGCCCGTCATGCGATGTATCAGACGAACAGACCGGACTGTAAGGAGACTGTCACAGTCAGACTCAGTAGGAGTTCAGATGGGTTTCACCTCGTCAGTCTTCTTGTCGGCATCTACCTGGGGACCGTTATGCACAGCTAGTGCCGCTTGCGGTCTGTGGTTAAACCCACTGTCAGCGTAGTGTCGAGCCTTTAGAGTCCCACACAGAAAGCTTTTCGCCTTTAGGAAAAAGAGTAGAGGTCGCATGGTTTTGCGACTGGTCGCATGGTTTCGCGACAGGGTTCGGTCACACCCGTGCACTTGTGCACGTACAGTGTCCGGACAGTTAACACTAGCGGGCTTTGGTTTAAGCCAGATCCTAGTGTACGTTTTGGGATTGTTTTTTCTAGTATGTATTCGTGTTCCTCGGAACGCGGATGCGGGTGTGTATGCACAGTTGACGGAGAGACAGAGGCAGAGGATTCTCATTAGGGTTGTTGACTGTTGACTGTTGACTTTTTGCTCAACCCTAATGAGAATATGATATATGATTAACAATAATATTAATTAAGTATTATAGTGACATGGTTGTTGAGGGGTTGACTTTGTTGACCTGTTGACTTTGTTGACCGGTTGACTAGGTTGGACTAGTTGACCATCATCATGACAATGGCTATCATTTCATGGCAAAGACTTTTGCTTGCTTGTTTCTCTTGTGCAAAATGAGTGCATGAAATGATATGGCTATTGTAGCTTAAACCATCACATAATAATTGATTGCTATGATTTGTTATGATGGCTTAGGATTATGAGAGCCAAGAGAGAAAAGTCTTGCTCATTCTCTCATTTTCTTTTCTCTCTCTTGGTTTTGAGCTCTCACCCTCTTCCTCTTGCTCTCCCTCTCTCTAGTCTATGGTTCACTTGTCTCATGTGTTGAGAAGCAAGAACCATAGAGAAAAATCCCAACACACTCTCCTCTACTCACTCTAGTTCATAAGGTTTAGCAAACCGAGTGAACTAGTTTCTTCAAAGCTCGAAGAAGAAGCCAAAGGTAGAAGCTTTCGGGTGGATCAATCTTCGGCGCAAGGAGACGACGGACTGAAGCCGATCCGTACACCATCGAGAGTTGAAGACGAAGGAGTTCAAGAAAGAAAGGTATAACCCCCTAACCGAGTACTTAACAACTCCTAGTTAGGTTGTTAGATAGATAGTTTAACAAAGATCCGTTTTGAGTCCATGTTACCGCCTCTAGAAAATTGTTTTTCACCAAATTCCGCATGCCCGTAAGTACCGGGAGAGGTAGCATGGACTTACAAGTCTGTCGACTTGAGATCGTCATTTGTCTCATGTGATTTCCCACTGTGCTTTGATTACTACTCTTCCATGGCTCAAAGAAGTCGTCCAAACAGGTTTTAGTTGGGTATAGTCCCGAGCTACATAGAGGCAGTGAGCGGATCGTCGGGGACTCGTCTCTCTCGGTATTAGGGGATGATGTCGCGTGGTGCACGGGTGGCCATCACCAGAAATCCTTGGCCAAGGTAGACGAGAATTACTGATTTGGATCAGTAGTTTCTCAGTGGGTGATGGGCTTCATACCGACACGAAATATCATGTTATTTGGGTGTCTGACTTTATCCACCCCTAGACCCGATATGCGATACTCTTAGACGAACAGACCAGACTGTACGGAGATATTCACTGATAGGCTCAGTAGGGGTTCGGATGAGTGTGCTCGTCGGCCTTCTTTTCGCTCAATACCGGGGTAGCCGTTATGTACAGCTAGTGCCGCTGACGTGCTTGTGGTTAAACTCACTGCCAACGTATTGACGAGTGTTTAGAGTCCCACACAGAGGGTTTCCCTAGTTCTGGCAAAATGATGTAGTAGCCGTATTGGATATGTGCAGGGTTCCGATCGAATGATTGTACTAATTACCCGGACTTTCGATCGGACGGTTGATAATACTGGCCGGCTCGGGTTTGTGCAGGATTATTAAATCAAGTATTGATTTAATAATTTACGTATATGTATTTTGATATGTATATTCTAGTATTATGTTCTTTGTGTTATTCTATCTCTTTGGGTATTTATATTTCGGTACGAATACAGATATATATATACAGTTGAGTGTAATCTGTATTTATACGGAAAATATTCTAGAAGGTGGACACCTCATTTTGGATTATCCATTTATTTATTTAAATGTAAATGAGGTGTAAAGATAAAGAAGAGAGTATGGTAAAACCTGTTAGTTATATGTATGCCCTAGAGGCCATTACTGTACATACGATGTATATTGTAGTGGATGCTAGGACATATATAGGGAGGACTTTCTTGCTCGACATGATAGTATGCTATCTGGTTGTACTTTATCTTAACATGTACTCTGATTGTCTCTATGTTACATGTTGATAAAGCCCTTAGGATATGTACTCGACTACTGGGACTATGATGAGATCATACTAGTGGGGCCACGGTAGTCGACGAGTACATCCTATAACTGTTCCTAGTCGAGGGTGTATCGAGACAGGGCATCGATACACCAGAGTAGACTAGCGTATACGCATCTTGACCCATATGATGGGCGATGGATGATCCCATATCCATCGGTGTTTGACATCAAGGATGGTGTACGGGTGCTCAGTGGAGACAGGGTACACTGGACGGACTCGCCGAGAACTCCCAGATGGTATTATACCTTACGTCAGATGGCAGTTCTCTGGTGACACTGGTACAGCTTAGTCTGTTGACCCGAGATCGTCATAGAGTCTTGTGTGATTCCCACTGTGTTTTGATTTCCATCATACCACGTCCAAGAGGGCGTGCAAAAAGGTGGCTTTTGGGTACAGTCCCGAATCACATGGAGGCAATGAGCGATAGGAGGGGATTCGTCTCTCCCGGTATAGGGAGTTGATGTTGCGCTGTGTTCGATTGGCTATAACTGGAAATCCCTAGCCAGGGTTGCTGAGATTTACTGGTAAGTGTTACCAGTAGTTTCTTGAACTATTATAGACCTCATATCGACACGACTTATCGAGCTACTGGGGTCTGACGTTTACCACCCCTAGGCGAGATATGCGACATATCAGACGACGAGACCGGACTGTATGGGAGTGTTACTGATTGGATTCACAGGAGAACTAGCAGGCTTGCTTGTTGATTTTCTGATCGCTCAATACCCGGGTGGCCGTTACGTTTAGCACACCGCTTGCGGCTTGTGGGTGTTTGATATGATCATCACCTACTGCCGGCGTATTGACGAGTCTTTAGAGTCCTACACAGGGGTTTCCTGGCTCAAGCGAAACGGAGTAGGAGCACATATGTGATATGTGCGGGACCGAGATTAATACGATATGAGATACCTTATTCTATTCTCGCGATTCGTGACATTGATCGGTTGTATGCGATATAGCCGGGTTATCGGATCAAGTGTTGATTCGATAAGTTGGTACACATGATATTTGACGGTTATGACCGGATCGTTAAATCAAGTGTTGATTTAATGATTTAATGTATAATTATATATTTGATATATTACTTTACATTAACTAGTATTGGTTCACTTAAGATTGATTTTTCTCACTAGATTGTGCACATTGTTTATAGATTGTGCACATTGTTTATATGTGATATATGCAAGTGTACATGTTTATATCATGATTGATGATACATACAAGTTGGGTGTATGAGACTTAAACCAAATTAAGGTTAAATTAGGGTTTACTTATTTCCTAACAAATAACAAAAGAGATGAGACTTTGGTCAAAGTTATCAAGCTTCATGAAGCTTGAAGAAACATTGACAAAGTCAACTCTTTTGTCATTCCTTAGGATATTAGTTAACCCAACCCTTAATCTCATACCTTGGTTAATTCTCTACATGAGTTAAGCATGAGGGCTTAACACAACCATGGTGAAATAATTCATTGGATAAGTTTTCATTTGGATGGATATATTCTTTCTTCTTCTTCTTCATCAAGCTCTATCCAAAAGCTTACTAGCTCCAATGGTGCCATGAGAAAAAGAGTGAGAAAATCAATTCTAAAGTGAGCCCACATCCTACTTCTTCATCCTCTACCACTTGCCATGTAGTAGATTGTATTCTCTTCACAAAGTTCATGACCTAGTGAAGGAATAGCTTGAGTTAGTGTCTCCCCGACGTAGATCATCTTCGGCCTCGAAGTCATCGTAGCAAGCACGTTCGTTCTTCTCGTGGAGCTTCTCTAGAGTCCGGAGTTCACGATCGCAGCGATGGGAACGTCTACATGGAGCTAATGAAGTGAAGGACCGGATCTACAAAGGTTGTAATCCCTCTCACTTAGTGTTAAAGTGTTTAACATGTTAGTTTTCGCCTAAACCCTAGTTTAAAGATCCGGCTTCGGGTTGTTCGGCACGGCTAAAATTTTAATCGGGCATGGTTGATGCCTCGTAGAACCTTGTGAGCGTGCCTAGCAACCCTACAGTGATATCAGAGCCTAGCTAGAGCTTTAGGCGAAGTGTCGACGAAGTTTAAAGTCCGATCGAAACACGAAACCCTAATCCGAACCCTTCTCTGGACATTTTCTGAAAATGTGTTTTTTTCCAAATTAAAAATGCTCAAAAAATTCAGTAGGGTTTTATAGGAGTTACTGTGCAACACGTGCCTTTAATACTTCCAAAGCGCCGCGGAACCGCGGTCGTACCATGGTATTGGCGGCGGTTCCGCGGCCGTATGTAAAGATCAGGGAATCCCTTTTGCACAGTAACCTCAGTTGGTGTTTGCTGATTCTTCTGGGAATTTTTATTTTTACTCAAGAGTTGAGTTTTCTGGGTTGTATTGGGGACTCGATGATTTAATCGGATTATTTAACTTTGTTTATATTGTCCGTATAATTTTAGAACGTGTTAAAAAAGTTCGACCGGATATCAATAACTCACTTTTTCCCGACCCGGAAAATTTCCAAGTGTTGGATTTTTCCGAAGTTTAAGAACGTTCTAAATATTGCAAGTAACGCGATGGACCCTCTAGAAGACAACAAACCTTAACTCGATTATGTGACCGTCTTGAACTGCCTTTTGAACCTTAGGGTTTGGGGCAGTACGGCGTGCCACATGTGAGGCGTTGGCTTGACCCTTCTACGACTGGACCATTGGTACTGTGGCATATGATGGATATTTTTGAACTCCGCCCAAGCGTTGAGCTATTTGGGAAAACTTGGGTGTTTGATTATTCGATCGGAAAATTTAACATTGTCTATTTATCTGGAATGTGATACAATATTTGGAATCCACAAATAGTTATGAGATAACTGTTTTGAATATTATAAACATAGCACTTTAGTATCAAATGATCGGTTGCCACGGAATTTTGATGTGATCAAAAGTCCGTCGCAATCACGTAGCGTACGCGGATACTCGCCGGGTAAACTTAACAGACAGCCACGCCCCATAGCCCCGACCAAGTGACTGTAGGAGAACCCCGTCGCCAAAAGCATCCGTTCGGGTGCTCGCGGCAGCGGTGTTCCGCCTTAGTGCACTTCGTCGACGGCATCCGGGGGTGCGGCCGTCTACTAAAGTTTGCGACGAGCATTCGATCCGATTGTCGGGAATCTTGTTGAATTTCCCGACTTGATATTGAAAAGAGTTTTCGATAATGAGACTAAAATGCGGGGTTTATAATTGTTAGGCATGCGATATATAAGGAATTCATTTGGTTAGGCATGCGATGTCTAAGGAGGTTGCGGATTCCAACTGTTGTAGTTTTACACTTTCTTTTCTGTGACCGTAAGCGCGGTATGTGGTGTATCGCCGGCTTCGTTTCTATACATCAACGACAATCGGGATACGCATACTTGCTTACGTTGATGATATGAGATATTATGTGTTGCTGTGATATGTTATATTGGATCGTCGCATTTGAATAGCCGGGGGTTTTATGTGAGATGAGAGTTTTTTCTTTTTTATTCATGTAAAATTCATTTGTATGTAATATTCTTTTATTGGGGCACTTCCGGGCTGAGGATGATGTCACCATTGTATATTATTTACTTTTCCGCATTAGGTAGACCCAAGACGGGGAGCATAAGTAACCGGGTTCTGGCGTCCAGTGGGAGACCATCTCGAGGAGTCGAGACCGGGTCTCCTAACCCTAGAATTGGCAGTGTTGCTTGCCGCTCTCGTAGGGGTCTAGGGATGTGGGTTTGGCTATTCATCGCGACCGTGGAATCCGTGTTTTATACAGGCTCGTATTAAAAACACGGACGTCCTAGTATATCCAATATTTCATATATGTTCTTCTGCTGCAATGTTCTGTGATGAGATCATATTACTGCCTGAGACGAATGTTTATATTATATATATGAGATATATATTATATATTGTTGATTTCGTTTCATATCTGATGCTTGTGAAGCATATTAAAATGGGACTTCATTAATGAGATTAATGAAATAAAAGAAACCTAAGATGTTGTAGAAACTTGTTTTAAAACTGGTAGCTCTAGTTCTTGCTTTGCATAGCGGTGTTCCTTGTAGAACATCCAGCACCTTATTCGATAAGGAAAGGGCCGAGATCCCTTCACCGGGAGTGACCGCTTTAGCAATGACTGGCAGATGCTACACCCGTCGGTTTGTCTTTTGATTGCTTTTGGAGTTTTTGCTTTGCATAGTGATATATATGATATATCCTGCACCTTATTCGATGAGGAAAGGGCCGACGATCCCTTCACCGGGAGTGACCCCTTTAGCAAAACTAGAAAAGCCTAAAAAACACTCCATTTTAAAATCACTCGATTCTACAACGATATCAAGTTCATTACGCAAAAGGTTTTCTTAAAAACCTGTCGTAGCCCTCCGTCATTTCAGATAAGTACTAGTTAGTATTCGTGCTACGTTTGTTGACGATGTTAAGGCGTAGTGTGCGGTAGCTGATTAATGCTTATCTGTATAAGCATATGATGCGATTGGATTAGGGTAGTCGTGCGACTTTGTTGACTATGTTAAGGGTCGTGCGGGTGGGTTTAATTCAATCGGGAAATGTCGGGTTGAACTTGACTAGCACTTATGATTTGTTGACTATGTTAAGGTCATATAGCTGCTAGGGGTAAATATTATTGGGAATTTCAAGTGTTGAAATTTGCAATGAGATTGCATACCTTCTATGAGATAGTTGGATCCCGATACCCGCTGCGAGTAAGAGTTACTCCTGGGAGAGTTTTACACATTACAATTAGTCGATCAAGTAGGTATCTAGAAAGGTGTTAACGGGGTTACGCCCCTGGGAAAACGAGATTTACTTTAATTAGGTTCGTGCGAAAGCACGGGGGACCTCCCTCAAAGTACCGACACTGGCCTGGCTGAAAGATTGGCGAACTTGTAGCGTGTAATTAATCCCGGCTAGTTTCTCCTTTTAGGGTTTGAAGGAAGATTTGATAAAACAGTGGGAGACATCCTGATTAGATATATTAGATAACCAATCTAATCTTGCAAGAGCATACGCTGAGTGTTTTCTTCTCTCTCTCTCCAGGTAGCGACCATATCACGCCTTAATCAAGATAATAATACGGATATATTGACCGAACCCGCTTGTTATACTAAGCTGGGGAACGTTGGTCCCGCTCCAACTTATAATTGTTATAAGACAGAGCAGGAAATTGGGGAATACCAGATTTCCCGTACCGCCCAAACGAAGAATGTGCATGTTGATGCATCTTCTTCGGGTGTGTTCATTACAGAGAACTGTTTCTTAGTATTTTTTACGTCCTGGGTATGAGATACCGGATCAGGATCCCGCATACGTAATTTGTTACATGGGCTACAGATAGGTAGAGAACTGAGAACGGGTGATAAGTTTCATGAGACAGAAAACGGTGCAAGAGTTGCAGCCAAGTCTGTTGGTCACTATCACCCTGTATTACCAGAATACATTGATTCTGAACGAATGTTATTAGATACCGAACCTGATATACAACATCATATCAGTCTCTTTATTAGTAAAGAAGAATATAATTTTGTATTGTTGGATAATGTTTTGAACATTTCCTATATCAAGAGTTGATCGGTTCAGGTACGTTATCTAAAAGCATTGACGTTCTAAATCAAACTACAGTTCTTAGTATACGGAACACACACAAGAGGAAGAGTTCAGAAATGAACGAATCCTTCTTGAGGCATTGTAGACTAGGTCATATCAATGCGACCCGACTAGCTGAAGTTATATTAAGATGCATATTTAAATTAGTTTGAATTTACATCTTGTGAAACTTGCCGGTCATGTCACAAAGATACGATGACCATAGCTCTGTTTATTGGAAACAGAGAAAGAGTTAGTGAACTCTTGGGATTGATACATGCTGATGTATGAAGGTCCCCTGTCTACACATGCCAAGACCGATTCTTTGTACTTCATTACATTCTCTGATGATCTCTCAAGATTCAGACATGTGTTCCTGTTGAAACACAAGTTCGAAGCTTTTGAGATATTCACAGAATATAAGTTAGAAGTAGAGAACCAAAATACGGGTATAAGTATTATGTCCTTTGATGAGATCAAGGAGGAGAATACTTGAGCACGGAATTCCTGGACTATTCTAAATGAGAATGAGATTCTCTCTCAGCATTACTCCTCCGAATATACCATAGCACGATGGTATATCGGGGCGGAGCAATAACACCCTATGTGATATGGTGCGCTCTATGATGAGTACTACTGAGTTTCCTATTTCCTTTTGGGAGTTATGCGCTTGAGAAGCTGCATACCTATTGAATAGGGTTCAAATCAAATCAGTTGCCTACCACTTCATATGTGATATGGAAAGGGAAGAGCCCATATTTTAAGTTTGTTAAGATTTGGGGTTGTCCGGCCTATGTCTAAAAAGCAAAATCCGGACAAGCTCGAGGCAAAGTCAGATCTGTGGAAGTCTATTGGATATCCCAAGCATTCGCAAGGGAATATCTTCTACCTAATCGAAGAACAAAAAATGTTTTTGTTTCTCAACATGCCACCTTTGTGAAAGGGAATTTCTTGTGGAAAAATTAGTGGTCGTGAGGTAGAACTGGAAAGAGTTCCATCTATACAAACTACAGCAGATGATTTGGTAGAACCGAAGGATTCAATAGTAACCAACGAACCTCAGCCTCTCCGTCGATCTAGTAGGGTTCCTCACCCACCTGAGAGATACATCGGTTTCTCCATGACAGTGGGAGCGAGGATTGCATCATGAGATGATGGCCCAACTTGTTTCGAGCTGGCCATCAAGAGTGGAACTCTGTAAGAATGGCTGGATGCTTATCGATCTGAGATGGAATCCTTATACACCAACAAAGTATGGACTTTGGTTGCTTTATCTGAAGGGTTAAATCCCCATCAGGAGCAAGTATATCTTGAGAAGATTACTAGCTGTACATGGAAAGGTTGAGACTTTCAAAGCTATGCTTAAGTCCATCCAGATCCTACTTGCCACGGCTACATACCATGACTACGATATCTGGTGGTTGGGTGTCAGGACTGCTTTTCTAAATGATGTTTTAGAAAATAGCGTCTATAAGTACACAGCCAGAGGGCTTCGTAGATAGTGGGAGCAGCGGAAACGTGTGCAAGATGTTTTATGATGATAAAGCAGGCATCGCGGAGTTGGAACATCTGTTTTGATGTGGTAGTGAAAGAGTTTGACTTCATCAAAATGGTAGATGAACCTTGTATATACAAAAAGGTAGTAGGGAGTATGGTGGTGATCCTCGTAGAGTACGTGGATGACATACTCTTGATAGGGAAGGAGTTTCCTATGCTATGATCGGTCAATCTCCGCTTATCACAAAGGTTCTCCATATAGGATCAAAATGATACCTCATAAATCCTTGGTTTTTGGATTTATGAGATAGATCTAATTGGATGTTAGGACACTCACTGGTTGTAGTGAGATGGTATCAATCGATCCTGGGGAGAATCACTGGAAAGGTTCCAGGGTGATAAGGACGACTGAATGTCAGTCGCAGGCATTGTCTTTACCCTCAGTGGAGGGACGGTATGTTGGACGAGTTCCAAGCTAGATACCGTGACATACTAGACGATTAAAGGCAAGATACAACGTTACCAAAGAGGCAGCCTGGATATATAAGTTCATGAGATGAACTTCGTTCCTACCATTGTGTGACAATGGAGTTGTGGCTTTAGCCAAGGAACTACCATCCCATCTAAAATCCAGATATAATTCTTAGGCAGTATCACCTGATCATGGAGATGGTTGATCTCCAGGGAGATCGAGGTTAGGAGAGTAGACATAGAGGACAACAGCGCGGATCCACTTACAAAGGCCTTTTTCCCAGTAGAGACTTTTATGGGATGGTTGAGTATGAGATACTTCAACCACAGCTAATTGTTGGGTATGTGATACCACAACAGATGGCCCTAGTGCAAGTGGGAGATTGTTAGTTATATGTATGCCCTAGAGGCCATTACTGTACATACGATGTATACTGTAGTGGATGCTAGGACATATATAGGGAGGACTTTCTTGCTCGACATAATAGTATGCTATCTGGTTGTACTTTATCTTAACATGTACTCTGATTGTCTCTATGTTACATGTTGATAAAGCCCTTAGGATATGTACTCGACTACTGGGACTATGATGAGATCATACTAGTGGGGCCACGGTAGTCGACGAGTACATCCTATAACTGTTCCTAGTCGAGGGTGTATCGAGACAGGGCATCGATACACCAGAGTAGACTAGCGTATACGCATCTTGACCCATATGATGGGCGATGGATGATCCCATATCAATCGGTGTTTTACATCAAGGATAGTGTACGGGTGCTCAGTGGAGACTGGGTACACTGGACGGACTCGCCGAGAACTCCCAGATGGTATTATACCTTAAGTCAGATGGCAGTTCTCTGGTGACACTGGTACAACTTAGTCTGTTGACCCGAGATCGTCATAGAGTCTTGTGTGATTCCCACTGTGCTTTGATTTCCATCATACCACGTCCAAAAGGGCGTGCAAAAAGGTGGCTTTTGGGTACAGTCTCGAATCACATGGAGGCAATGAGCGATAGGAGGGGATTTGTCAATCCCGGTATAGGGAGTTGATGTTGCGCTGTGTTCGATTGGCTATAACCGGAAATCCCTGGCCAGGGTTGCTGAGATTTACTGGTAAGTGTTACCAGTAGTTTCTCGAACTGTTATAGACCTCATATCGACACGACTTATCGAGCTACTGGGGTCTGACGTTTACCACCCCTAGGCGAGATATGCGACATATCAGACGACGAGACCGGACTGTACGGGAGTGTTACTGATTGGATTCACAGGAGAACTAGCAGGCTTTCTTGTTGATCTTCTGATCGCTCAATACCCGGGTGGTTATTACGTTTAGCACACCGCTTGCGGCTTGTGGGTGTTTGATATGTTCATCACCTACTGCCGGCGTATTGACGAGTCTTTAGAGTCCTACACAGGGGTTTCCTGACTCAAGCGAAACGGAGTAGGAGCACATATGAGATATGTGCGGGACCGAGATTAATACGATATGAGATATCTTATTCTATTCTCACGATTCGTGACATTGATCGGTTGTATGCGATATAGCCGGGTTATCGGATCAAGTGTTGATTCGATAAGTTGTTACACATGATATTATTCGGTTATGACCGGATCGTTAAATTAAGTGTTGATTTAATGATTTAATGTATAATTATATATTTGATATATTACTTTACATTAACTAGTATTGGTTCACTTAAGATTGATTTTTCTCACTAGATTGTGCACATTGTTTATATGTGATATATGCAAGTGTACATGGTTGTATCATGATTGATGATACATACAAGTTGGGTGTATGAGACTTAAACCAAATTAAGGTTAAATTAGGGTTTACTTATTTCCTAACAAATAACAAAAGAGATGAGACTTTGGTCAAAGTTATCAAGCTTCATGAAGCTTGAAGAAACATTGACAAAGTCAACTCTTTTGTCATTCCTTAGGATATTAGTTAACCCAACCCTTAACCTCATACCTTGGTTAATTCTCTACATGAGTTAAGCATGTGGGCTTAACTCAACCATGGTGCAATAATTCATTGGATAAGTTTTCATTTGGATGGATATATTCTTTCTTCTTCTTCTTCATCAAGCTCCATCCAAAAGCTTACTAGCTCCAATGGTGCCATGAGAAAAAGAGTGAGAAAATCAATTCTAAAGTGAGCCCACTTCCTACTTCTTCATCCTCTACCACTTGCCATGTAGTAGAGTGTGTTCTCTTCACAAAGTTCATGACCTAGTGAAGGAATAGCTTGAGTTAGTGTCTCCCCGACGTAGATCATCTTCGACCTCGAAGTCATTGTAGCAAGCACGTTCGTTCTTCTCGTGGAGCTTCTCTAGAGTCCGGAGTTCACGATCGCAGCGATGGGGACGTATGCACGGAGCTAATGAAGTGAAGGACCGGATCTACAAAGGTTGTAATCCCTATCA
The DNA here is from genome assembly GCA_030015575.1 of Agapanthus africanus. Classification (NCBI taxonomy): domain Eukaryota; kingdom Viridiplantae; phylum Streptophyta; class Magnoliopsida; order Asparagales; family Amaryllidaceae; genus Agapanthus; species Agapanthus africanus. Next base: position 492,373,752 of record CM057339.1, read on the forward strand.
CTTAGTGTTAAAGTGTTTAACATGTTAGTTTTCGCCTAAACCCTAGTTTAAAGATCCGGCTTCGGGTTGTTCGACACGGCTAAAATTTTAATCGGGCATGGTTGATGCCTCGTAGAACCTTGTGAGCGTGCCTAGCAACCCTACAAAACCCATACTTGAATAGTGTTGACAAATGAATTGTTAATTCATTTGTGCTCACTATTCAAGTATGGTTGCATTATTATATTTGGAAAATGTGTTTTACAAAGCCATGCTTGATGTTTTTCTCTCTCTAGATTTTTGCTCACTTGTTTCCTCACTTGAGTTTTCTTTACATCAGAGTTTGGCATGGTTGGTTTTTGTAATCACTCTCACCATTTGCTTATCTCTCTTCACTACCTTTCGTGAGCTCCTCCTCCTTATTCTTCATCTTCTACCCTACCATCTCATGTGTTGAGAATCAAGGGTAGAAAAAGAGATAGATAAACACTTTGAGCAACACACTACATCCCTAGGCACTCTAGTTTAGCAACCTAGAGTCCCTAATTGCTTCACTAGAATTTTAGTGTGAAGCTAGAGCCATGAGCTATATCCCTCGGGTGGATCATCTTCAACGGAGGAAGATCGGCACCCAAGCTCAATCGAGGACACCTCAAGGAGCCAAAGAAGAGGGTAGAAGACCGAATGACATGAATCATTCGGTATAACACTTCTATCTTTGTAACGACTCTGTTTTAATGTACAGAATATTTTTAAAGTTAATGTACAAATTGAGTATTTGTAAATCCTGTGAACAAGTTATAAATTTGATTTGTTTTAAAACAGCAAGAAGCACTTGTAGCTGATTGGTAAAGCTTTCCACTGCTGTGACATAGCCTCTGTGTTTAAATCCCCCCAGCCACATATTATTTTTTTGCTGATTTTTCTTTTAAACTTTTTGGAAGCCCAAAAGTTTACAAGTGCAATACTTGTAAAAATGAAAAGTCACTTAAATCAAACATATGGAATATGATATATTAACAGCCGAGGACACGTGGCCCCAATTCAGACCCCAACCCCCACCAAACGACCGGCCAAGATGCCCGTGAGGCCGGCGCCGCCGGTCCCAACCGTAAGTAATGCCTCTATTTTTGCCTAACACCTCTTGGCTTACCCTCCACTACTCCTCTTCTGTTTGATTTTCCTGCACATTAACTGAGAATTAAAATGATCTTTAAAATCAAAATTTTAATGCATTTTATTCTCATGTTTAATACCCTAAACCCTAATTCTATCCTATAAATACCATCCCATACCCTATCCATCTTTATTCTGAAATCTAGTATCAAAACTCTCAAAATTTTCTAAGTCCAAAAAGTTGTACAAGTGGAGTTAGCCCAAGGTCAAGTTCCGGCGACATTTCGGGATAAATCGGGCGACACCGCGACTCCATGACGCTTTCAAAATCTTCCTCCATGTAATACCCCAGGTGGAGTTGGGGCTGAATACCATCTACCTGTGAGAAGTGAGATGTTATCCGGTATCGAGGTGGGGATGTAACCGATACGGATGCACATGAGGACTTACCAGAACAATGGGGAGTATCGAATTACATTCCGAAAGTGGGCACGATCTGAACTATAAATGGAATGATACCACTCTTATAACACAGAAGCGCATTTTGGATGAATAGGAACTCCGGAGTTTGAAAAACTCCGTAGTTAAGCGTGCTTGAGCCAGAGAAATTCTGGGATGGGTGACCTACTGGAAGTAGCCCCGGGTTCATTCAAAGGGACAAAACCGTGCGGCTTCGGCCAGAGAGGACAATACCATCTGTGTTTAGGGGGGTCATGACACTCCATCCCTTCTCTTTACCCTAATCCAGTAAATCCCCTCTACTATCTTCTTTTCACCTCTCAAAACTTCTTCTTTTCAATGATGTCGGTAAGTGAAGTTATACCGGCATCCATCTCTAAAACTTCTTAAACTAACAATTTTTCTTAAGAACTATTTATCTAAATCATTGTATTTAGTTTGTTAAACATTAAACTATAATTAGAAACAAATTTTAATTCAAAACTTCATATAAAAACACTTTCATTGCACTTTTACAGTTAAATACTACAAACTTCTATTCGACGTTACTTCTTCATATTACTCATATTACCTTTAGATAACTCACGAGGTATTGAACTACCTCATCACAACACTCATCACGATATAGCACGATTGTCTCTTTACAATATTTTTGGGACTAATACAATTTTACGAAAAAATACCCTAAACTATTAAAAACCGTATTCTTTAAAATTGTTTTAATTAAATTTCATACAATTATGTCCTTACAACCTATTTTAGGGAATCCAATTTGGTTGGTGCAGGTTATCGCACATCCATCGGACTAGTAGGGCGAGAAGCAGACCACCTCACGGAGCATATGATCTTGATGGAATTTATATTACAATTTTTAAGAAAACGTGATTTCTATTTAATAAATAAATTCTATTTTTAATATACACACACACACACACATTATAAAAATATCTATTTTAATATGTTTAATAATTCCATGTTTTCTAAATCAAAAGAAAAGAATTACAAAAGTTCATGAAAATACCATCAAGAATCAATACAAGTCAAATTACATAAAAATACCCTATGCTTTTAAAGTTAGGTTTATATCCACTAGACTATCTCATCACTTTTAAAATTATATCTATGAAAACCCTAAAGACTATAATTAAATACTTGAGGTTTATTTTGAAAATATATCAAAATTATTTTTCATAAAACCCCCTCAAGTTATATTAATTTACAATAAGGACCCTAGTAAATATAGGTTTAAGCGGGACCAGTTCTCTTGAGTCTCAGGGAGCCGGAGAATTTAAGTGCTTGCTAATTTAAGGTAGACAACTAAAATGGGGTTATCAATACGGTAATTGGCTTGGAAAAAATCACAAATCCTGTCGTCCATGTGCAGCAGTTACCGATAACTCCAAAACTAATTTAGGACTTTAATTCTGTTTAAGTGTCTGACTCAGTCGGAGTCTCGGTATAATCTGAAACCAATCCATCCTTGAATACAATTCAAGTATAACTCCAATTCAACATGAATCCATTTATACCAGAGTACAATCTATATCAACTTGACTTGATTTGACCGATCCATGGATATACATTTGACTTTTCTACATGACTATCCATTTATATCCTTATCAGTTTACATGAACAATTGATATCAAGGTTTCGGCAAGTATTATTTTTACAAAACAATACAATAATACATTATGGGGTTTAAAGGGGTAGATTGGTACAGTACGTGTTTAAAGTGGCATGAGACGGTCACTTTAATACACCTAACCTGAATATCCGTTGCCGTTGTCCCGTGGGTTTTGACGGGGCCTTGTACTCCTTATACCATAGTCCACGGGGTAAGCTGGACTTCTCTCGTATACACTGGCATATTCTGTACCAAGCTACAAACAACTGCATTAACATAACTATCAACATTATACCAGTTATATTCTCATTACCTGTTCAGTCTATTTCCATCTCTCTTTGGGACTTACCGAGCGATTGTTCACTGACGACATTCCTTTTTTATTCTTTCTTTGGAATGTTGTCAGGAGGACCCGATTCTCTGGAGATCGAGCCCAGCTCAGAAGACTTGGAGCAGTTCATCGAAGACCCCGAGCTTTAGTTCACTTGTATATACTTTTATTTTCAGTTTCTTGCCATTGTTTAGGCATTGCTTTCCAGTCTTGTATTTACTTTCTAGAATTGTATTGTAAAGAATGTTTAATAAATAAAAGTTGCTGTTCATTTACATCTCATGTCTTTCTTATGTTCATTTACATTATATTTCTTATATACGCTTAGCGTGTTTACTTCTGAGTAAATATATCGCGTGACCCGTCACGTCTCCTTACCATACTCTGGGAAGCAGGGCGTGACAATCTTAGTAGATAACATCTTGTAGTTTGCTAGTTTCATGTTTGGTTTCGATTCCAGGTAGTTGTTTCTAGCGGCAAGTTTTTTAAACTCCAAAATTTTTCGTTCCTCAACGGCCGCGGTCGACGGCCAGGGCGCTAGGAACCCCAACACTAACTACTAGCCTTATTAGGTTAATACCTTTTCATTTGTACTGATCTCAAAAGATCTACTTTCTCCTTATGGGTTTTATCCCTTTCAGGAGCACACAATAAAGTCTATAATTTGGTGTAGTGCATGGATTCCAACTTGGATAATTTAGCATCCAGCCATCAGTCGGAAGTCACCACTTTCTATGGTCTGCTGATAACTAGTTGGGTCATCATCACATGACGCAAGCCTCCTCGTCACCGTCTACAAGAAAATCGAAGTATCTCTCGGATGACTGAGGTCACCTACTAGATCAGCGAAGTAGCTATGGTCTGTCGGGGTCAATTGGATCATTAGGTTCTACTAAACTTTCAGTAACCATTTGTGGTTCTGAAATCACTTCCAGCTCTACCATACTCCTACTAATTTCTTTTGCAAGAAATTATTTTACCAAAGAGGTGGCGAGTCAAGAACAAAACACTTTTGATCTAGAAAATGGTAGAAGCAATTCTTTGCAAAATCTTAGGATACCCCACAAATCGAAATGTGCCTTGAGTTTGTCCGGAATATATTTTTAAGTACAAACCGGATAACTCAATATCTTAACAATTTTAAGATGAACACCATTTTATATCACATATAGAAAATGAGGCACTTGTTTAGGTGGAACCAATATTAATCGATATGCATCTATTACTAGTGCATCCCAAAATTGAAAAAGGCAACTCAAAATTACTCATCATAGAGCGCACCTGCAGATGAGCAATCTGAAAGAAAATCACATTCTCAATACGGAATACGTAGTACTAACCCCATGTCCGTATGGACATCAGACAACATACTGTAGGGCTGCTAGGCACGCGCACAAGGGTCTACGAGACATCAACCATGCCCGATTAAAATTTTAGCCGTGCCGAACAACCCGAAGCCGGATCTTTAAACTAGGGTTTAGGCGAAAACTAGCATGTTAAACACTTTAACACTAAGTGAGAGGGATTATAAACTTTGTAGATCCGGTCCTTCACTTCTTAAGCTCCGTGTTGAGGTCCCTTCGCTGCGATCATCGTGTTCTGGACTCTCGAGAGGTTCCACGAAGAGAAAGATGCAGTCTTGCTTCCGATCTTCGATACAAAGATGATCTACCTTGAAGTTTCGTTAACACAAGCTAACACTCATAATATGAAATGAACACCCTCATCTAAATGGCAAAGATTGATGAGGATGATGAAGTAGGATTTTTGCTCTCATTTATAATCTTTTTCTCACTCACTTTCATCACAAAAGAAAGCTTTTTCAAGAAGAAACTCAAGCAAGAAGAAGATGAATAATGTTTTTCCTTTTGTGATGAACAATGAATTGTTGTAGTGGTTACAAATCTAACCAAGGGTTAAGCATGAAAGAGTAAACCCTTGTAGAGAGTTAACTAGAGTTAATGGTTTGGATTGGGTTAACATAATATCTCACAAAATTATCAAGCAACCACAAAGTCAAAGCTTCATGAAGCTTCATGGAAGCTTCATGCAAAAGCTAACCCTAATCCAAACCCTTACCAAGTTTAAACCCTAATCCATTATTAAATTTGTAACCCTAACATGTTACAATATTATATATCACATATACAATATATTTTGTAACAATAGAAAATAATACAATTAACATATATCGCATATATATCAATGTATTATCCCGTGAGAAAATGAATCTTTTAGTGAGATAATATTAGTTAATATAATTTAATATATCATATATATTATTATACATTAAATTATCGAATCAACACTTGATCCGACAATCCGGCTATTTCATAAATAACCGACTAATACGATGACCCGGCTATATCACATATACCCGGCCGATATCTCATATCGCGAGAATCCAATATGGTATCACATACCGCATTTTCCTCGGTCCCGCACATATCACATATGTGCTCCTACTCCATTTTGCCTAAGCCAAGAAACCTCTGTGTAGGACTCTAAAGAATCGTCAATACGCCGGCAGTAGGTGATGATCATATCAAACACCCACAAGCTATAAGCGGTCAGCTAAACGTAACAGCCACCCAGGTATTGAGTGCTCAGAAGATCAACAAGCAAGCCTGTACATTCTCCTATGAATCCAATCAGTAACACTCCCGTACAGTCCGGTCTCGTCGTCTGATATGTCGCATATCTCGCCTAGGGGTGGTAAACGTCAGACCCCAGTAGCTCGATAAGTCGTATCTATATGAGGTCTATAACAGTTTGAGAAACTTCTGATAACACTTACCAGTAAATCTCAGCAACCCTGGCCAGGGATTTCCGGTTATAGCCAATCGAACACAGCACAACATCAACTCCCTATACCGCGAGAGACGAATCCCCTCCTATCCCTCATTGCCTCGATGTGATTCGGGACTGTACCCAAAAGCCACCTTTTTGCACGTCCTCTTGGACGTGGTATGATGGAAATCAAAGCACAGTGGGAATCACACAAGACTCTATGGCGATCTCGGGTCAACAGACTACTCTGTACCAGTGTCACCGGAGAACTGCCATCTGACGTGATGTATAATACCATCTGGGAGTTCTCGGCGAGTCCGTCCAGTGTACCCAGTCTCCACTGAGCACCCGTACACCATCCTTGATGTCAAACACCGATGGATATGGGATCATCCATCGCCCATCATATGGGTCAAGATGCGTATACGCTAGTCTACTCTGGTGTATCGATGCCCTGTCTCGATACACCCTCGACTAGGAACAGTTATAGGATGTACTCGTCGACTACCGTGGCCCCACTAGTATGATTTCATCATAGTCCCAGTAGTCGAGTACATATCCTAAGGGCTTTATCAACATGTAACATAGAGACAATTTGAGTTCATGTTAAGATAAAGTATAACCAGATAGCATACTATCATGTCTAGCAAGAAAGTCCTCCCTATACATGTCCTAGCATCCACTACAATATACATCGTATGTACAGTAATGGCCTCTAAGGCATATATATAACTAACAATCTCCCACTTGCACTAGGGCCATCTGTTGTGGTATCACATACCCAACAATTAGCTGCGGTTGAAGTATCTCATACTCAACCATCCCATAAAAGTCTCTACTGGGAAAAAGGCCTTTGTGAGTGGATCCGCGCTGTTGTCCTCTGTGTCTACTCTCCAAACCTCGATCTCCCTGGAGATCAACCATCTCCATTATCAGGTGATACTACCTAAGAATTATATCTGGATTTCTGATGGGACGGTAGTTCCTTGGCTAAAGCAACAACTCCATTGTCACACACAATGGTAGGAACGAAGTTCATCTCATGAACTTATATATATCGAGACTGCCTCTTTGGTAGCATCCTTGGTAACGATGTATCTTTCCTTTAATCGTCTAGTATGTCACGGTATCTAGCTTGGAACTCTTCCAACATACCGTCCCTCTATTGAGGGTAAAGACAATGCCTTCGACTGACATTCAGTCGTCCTTATCACCCTGGAACCTTTCCAGTGATTCTCCCCAGGATCGATTGATACCATCTCACTTCAACTAGTGAGTATCCTAACATCCAATTAGATCTATCTCATATATCCAAAACCCAGGATTTAGGAGGTATCACTTTGATCCTATATGGAGAATCCTTGTGATAAGCGGAGATTGACCGAACGTAGCATAGGAAACTCCTTCCCTATCAAGAGTATGCCATCCACGTACTCTACGAGGATCACCACCATACTCTCTACTACCTTTTTGTATATACAAGGTTCATCTACCATTTTGATGAAGTCAAACTCTCTGACTAACACATCAAAACAGACGTTCCAACTCCGCGATGCCTGTTTTATCACATAAAACATCTTGCACACGTTTCCGCTGCTCCCACTGTCTACGAAGCCCTCTGGCTGTGTACTTATAGAAACTCTCTTCTAAAACATCATTTAGAAAAGCAGTCATGACACCCAACCACCAGATATCGTTGTCATGGTATGTAGCCGTGGCAAGTAGGATCTGGATGGACTTAAGCATAGCTTTGAAAGTCTCAACTTTTTCAAGTACACCAAGTAATCTTCTCAAGATATACTTGCTCCTGATGGGGATTTAACCCTTCAGATAAAGCAACCAAAGTCCATACTTTGTTGGTGTATAAGGATTCCATCTCAGATCGATAAGCATCCAGCCATTCTTACAGAGTCTCACTCCTGATGGCCTGCTCGAAACTAGTTGGGTTATCATCTCATGATGCAATCCTCGCTCCCACTATCATAGAGAAAACCGAAGTATCTCTCAGGTGGGTGAGAAACCTTATTAGATCGGCGGAGAGGCTGAGGTTCGTTGGAAACTATTGAATCCTTTGGTTCTACCAAATCATCAGCTGCAGTTTGTATAGCTGGAACATTTCCATTTCTACATAACAGACCTTTCCTCGAGCTTGTCCGGATTTTGCTTTTAGACATAGGCCGGACAACCCCAAATCTTAACAAACTTAAGATATGGGCTCTTCCCTTTCCATATAACATATGAAGTGGTAGGCAACTGATTTGATTTGAACCCTATTCAATAGTATGCAGCTTCTCAAGCGCATAACACCCAAAAGGAAATAGGAAACTCAGTAGTACTCATCATAGAGCACACCATATCACATAGGGTGCTATTGCTCCGCCCCGATATACCATCGTGCTATGGTGTATACGGAGGAGTAATGCTGAGAGAGAATCTCATTCTCCTTTTGAATAGTCCAGGAATCCCGTGCTAAAGTATTCTCCTCCTTGATCACATCAAAGGACATAATACTTATACCCGTTGTTGGTTCTCTACTTCTAACTTATATTCTGTGAATATCTCAAAAGGTTCGGACTTGTGTTTCAACAGGAACACATGTCTGAATCTTGAGAGATCATCAGAGAATGTAATGAAGTACAAAGAATCGGTCTTGGCATGTGTAGACAGGGGACCTTCATACATCAGCATGTATCAATCCCAAGAGTTCACTAACTTTTTCTCTGTTTCCAATAAACAGAGCTATGGTCATCGTATCTTTGTGACATGACCGGCAAGTTTCACAAGATGTAAATTCAAACTAATTTAAATATGCATCTTAATGTAACTTCAGCTAGTCGGGTCGCATTGATATGACCTAGTCTACAATGCCTCAAGAAGGATTCGTTCATTTCTGAACTTTCTTCTTGTGTGTGTTCCGTATACTAAGAACTGTAGTTTGATTTAGAACGCCAATGCTTTTAGATAACGTGCCTGAACCGATCAACTCTTGATATAGGAAATGTTCAAAACATTATCCAACAATACAAAATTATATTCTTCTTTACTAATAAAGAGACTGATATGATGTTGTATATCAGGTTCGGTATCTAATAACATTCATTCAGAATCAATGTATTTTGGTAATACAGGGTGATAGTGACCAACAGACTTGGCTGCAACTCTTGCACCGTTTTCTGTCTCATGAAACTTATCACCCGTTCTCAGTTCTCTACCTGTCTGTAGCCCATGTAACAGATTACATATGCGGGATTCTGATCCGTTATCTCATACCCAGGACGTAAAGGATACTGAGAAAAAGTTCTATGTAATGAACACACCCGAAGATGATGCATCAGCATGCACTTTCTTCGTTTGGGCGGCACGGGAAATCTGGTATTCCCCAATTTCCTGCTCTGTCTTATAACAATTATAAGTTGGAGCAGGACCAACGTTCCCCAGCTCAGTATAACAAGCGGGTTCGGTCAATACATCCGTATTATTATCTTGATTAAGGCGTGATATGGTCGCTACCTGAAGAGAGAGAGAAGAAAACACTCAGCGTATGCTCTTGCAAGATTAGATTGGTTATCTAATGTATCTAATCAGGATGTCTCCCACTGTTTTAATCAAATCTTCCTTCAAACCCTAAAAGGAAAGACTAGCCGGGATTAATTACACGCTACAAGTTCGTCAATCTTTCAGCCAGGCCAGTGTCGGTACTTTGAGGGAGGTTCCCCGTGCTTTCGCACGGACCTAATTAAAGTAAACCTTGTTTTCCCAGAGGCGTAACCCCGTTAACACCTTTCTAGACACCTACTTGATTGGCTAATTGTAATGTGTAAAACTCTCACAGGAGTAACTCTTACTCGCAGCGGGTATCGGGATCCAACTATCTCATAGAAGGTATGCAATCTCATTGCAAATTTCAACACTTGAAATTCCCAATAATATTTTACCCCTAGCATCCTATGACCTTAACGAAGGCTAAACTACCCATAGTCCGCTAGTCAAGTTCAACCCGTTCATTTCTTGATTGAATTAAACCCACCCGAACGACCCTTGACGAAGGCTAAACTACGCCGTACGAATACCCTAATCCAATCACATCGTATGCTAGCAGATAAGCATTAGTTAGCTACCGTACACTACGCATTGACGAAGGCCAAACTACCGCAGCACGAATACTAACTAGTACTTATCTGAAATGACGGAGGGCTACGACAGGTTTTTAAGAAAACCCTTTGCGTAATGAACTTGATATCGTTGTAGAATCGAGTGATTTTAAATGGAGTTTTTTTTAGGCTTTTCTAGTTTTGCTAAAGGGGTCACTCCCGGTGAAGGGATCGTCGGCCCTTTCCTCATCGAATAAGGTGCAGGATATTTCATAAATATCACTGTGCAAAGCAAGAACTATAGAAGCAATCAAAAGACAAACCGAGTTTGTAGCATCTGCTAGTTTCACTAAAGAGGTCACTCCCGGTGAAGGGATCTCGGCTCTTTCCTTATCGAATAAGGTGCTGGATATTCTACAAGGAACACCGCTATGCAAAGTAAGAACTAGAGCTACCAGTTTTTAAACAAGTTTCTACATCATCTTTAGGTTTCTTTTATTTCATTAATCTCATTAATGAAGTCCCATTTTTAATTATGCTTCATAAGCATCACATTTGAAACGAAATCAACAATATATAATATATATCTCATATATATAATATAAACATTCATCTCAGGCAGTAATATGATCTCATCACAGAACATTGCAGCAGAAGAACATATATGAAATATTGGATATACTAGGACGTCCGTGTTTTAATACGAGCCTGTATAAAACACGGATTCCACGGTCGCGATGAATAGCCAAACCCACATCCCTAGACCCCTATGAGAGCGGCAAGCAACACTGCCAATTCTAGGGTTAGGAGACCCGGTCTCGACTCCTCGAGATGGTCTCCCACTGGACCCTAGAACCCGGTTACTTGTGCTCCCCGACTTGGGTCTACCTAATGCGGAAAAGTAAATAATATACAATGGTGACATCATCCTCATCCCGGAAGTGCCCCAATAAAAGAATATTACATACAAATGAATTTTATATGAATGAAAAAGAAAAAACTCTCATCTCACATAAACCCCCCGGCTATTCAGAACACGACGATCCAATATAACATATCACAACAATACATAATAACTCATATCATCAACGTAAGCAAGTATGCGTATCCCGATTGTCGTTGATGTATAGCAACGAAGTCGGCGATACACCACATACTACACTTACGGTCACAAAAAAGAAAGTGTAAAACTACAACAGTTGGAATCCGCAACCTCTTTAGACATCGCATGTCTAACCAAATGAATTCCTTAGACATCGCATGCCTAACAATTATAAACCCCGCATTTTAGTCTCATTATCGAAAACTCTTTTCAATATCAAGTCGGGCAATTCAACAAGATTCCCGACATCCTGATCGAATGCCCGTCACAAACTTTAGTAGACGACCGCACCCTCGGATGCCGTCGACGAAGTGCACTAAGGCGGAACACCGCTGCCGCGAGCACCCGAACGGATGCTTTTGGCGACGGGGTTCTCCTACAGTCACTTGGTCGGGGCTATGGGGCGTGGCTATCTATTAAGTTTACCCGGCGAGTATCCGCGTACGCTACGTGATTGCGACGGACTTTTGATCACATCAAAATTCCGTGGCAACCGATCATCTGAGACTGAACTGCTAGATTTATAACATTCAAATTAGTTATCTCATAACTACCTGTGGATTCCAAATATTGTATCACATTCCAGATAAAAAGACAATGTTAAACTTTCCGATCGAATAATCAAAGACCCAAGATTTCCCCAATATATTTCAACACTTGAAATCATTTTAAAAACATCCATCACATGCCACAGTACCAATGGTCCAGCCGTAGAAGGGTCAAGCCAACGCCTCACATGTGGCACGCCGTACTGCCCCAAACCCTAAAGTTTATAGGCAGTTCAAGACGGTCACATAATCGAGTTAAGGTTTGTTGTCTTATAGAGGGTCCACCGCGTTACTTGCACGACTTAGAACGTTCTTAAACTCGAGAAAAATCCAACTTTTGAAAAAATTTCCGACAGGGGAAAAGTGAGTTATTGATATCCGTTCTAACTTTTTAACAGTTTCTAAAAATTACCAGGACAAAACTAAACGAAGTTAAATTATCTGATCGAATCAACGAGTCCCCAATATAACCCTAGAAAACTCAACACTTGAGTGGAATTAAAAAATTCCCAGAAAAAATTGCCAAGAAAGGACCTAAGAATAAATACAAGAAATTACCGGGACTAATTCGAAATTTTATCCGCGGAACCGCCGCCAAACCCTAGGTTTGGCCGCGGATCCACGGTCAAATCAGCGAATTAAGTGTCCGTACTTCACAGTAATTCTTAGTTTTTCCTGCTTGTTTTTCTGAGCATTTTTAATTCATAAAAAACCACAGTTTTGAAAAATGTACAGAGAAGGGTAAACATCGGGGTTTCGGGTTTCGATCGGACTTTAAACTTCGCTCAGACTTCGCCTAAAGCTCTAGCTTGGCGATGATACCACTGTAGGGTTGCTAGGCATGCGCACAAGGGTCTACGAGGCATCAACCATGCCCGATTAAAATTTTAGCCGTGCCGAACAACCCGAAGCCGGATCTTTAAACTAGGGTTTAGGCGAAAACTAGCATGTTAAACAGTTTAACACTAAGTGAGAGGGATTACAACCTTTGTAGATCCGGTCCTTCACTTCTTAAGCTCCGTGTTGAGGTCCCTTCGCTGCGATCATCGTGTTCTGGACTCTCGAGAGGTTCCACGAAGAGAAAGATACAGTCTTGCTTCCGATCTTCGATACAAAGATGATCTACCTTGAAGTTTCGTTAACACAAGCAAACACTCATAATATGAAGTGAACACCCTCATCTAAATGGCAAGGATAGATGAGGATGATGAAGTAGGATTTTTGCTCTCATTTATAATCTTTTTCTCACTCACTTTCATCACAAAAGAAAGCTTTTTCAAGAAGAAACTCAAGCAAGAAGAAGATGAATAATGTTTTTCCTTTTGTGATGAACAATGAATTATTGTAGTGGTTACAAATCTAACCAAGGGTTAAGCATGAAAGAGTTAACCCTTGTAGAGAGTTAACTAGAGTTAATGGTTTGGATTGGGTTAACATAATATCTAACAAAAATATCAAGCAACCACAAAGTCAAAGCTTCATGAAGCTTCATGGAAACTTCATGCAAAAGCTAACCCTAATCCAAATCCTTACCAAGTTTAAACCCTAATCCATTATTAAATTTGTAACTCTAACATGTTACAATATTATATATCACATATACAATATATTTTGTAACAATAGAAAATAATACAATTAACATATATCGCATATATATCAATGTATTATCCCGTGAGAAAATGAATCTTTTAGTGAGCTAATATTAGTTAATGTAATTTAATATATCATATATATTATTATACATTAAATTATCGAATCAACACTTGATCCGACAATCCGGCTATTTCACAAATAACCGACTAATACGATGACCCGGCTATATCACATATACCCGGCCGATATCTCATATCGCGAGAATCCAATACGGTATCACATACCGCATTTTCCTCGGTCCCGCACATATCATATATGTGCTCCTACTCCGTTTTGGCTGAGCCAAGAAACCTCTGTGTAGGACTCTAAAGAATCGTCAATACGCCGGCAGTAGGTGAGGATCATATCAAACACCCACAAGGTGCAAGCGGTCAGCTAAACGTAACAGCCACCCAGGTATTGAGCGCTCAGAAGATCAACAAGCAAGCCTGTACATTCTCCTATGAATCCAATCAGTAACACTCCCGTACAGTCCGGTCTCGTCGTTTGGTATGTCTCATATCTCGCCTAGGGGTGGTAAACGTCAGACCCCAGTAGCTCGATAAGTCGTGTCGATATGAGGTCTATAACAGTTTGAGAAACTACTGATAACACTTACCAGTAAATCTCAGCAACCCTGGCCAGGGATTTCCGGTTATAGCCAATCGAACACAGCACAACATCAACTCCCTATACCGGGAGAGACGAATCCCCTCCTATCGCTCATTGCCTCGATGTGATTCGGGACTGTACCCAAAAGCCACCTTTTTGCACGCCCTCTTGGACGTGGTATGATGGAAATCAAAGCATAATGGGAATCATACAAGACTCTATGACGATCTCGGGTCAACAGACTACTCTGTACCAGTGTCACCGGAGAACTGCCATCTGACGTGATGTATAATACCATCTGGGAGTTCTCGGCGAGTCCGTCCAGTGTACCCAGTTTCCACTGAGCACCCGTACACCATCCTTGATGTCAAACACCGATGGATATGGGATCATCCATCACCCATCATATGGGTTAAGATGCGTATACGCTAGTCTACTCTGGTGTATCGATGCCCTGTCTCGATACACCCTCGACTAGGAACAGTTATAGGATGTACTCGTCGACTACCGTGGCCCCACTAGTATGATCTCATCATAGTCCCAGTAGTCGAGTACATATCCTAAGGGCTTTATCAACATGTAACATAGAGAAAATATGAGTACATGTTAAGATAAAGTACAACCAGATAGCATACTATCATGTCGAGCAAGAAAGTCCTCCCTATACATGTCCTAGCATCCACTACAATATACATCGTATGTACAGTAATGGCCTCTAGGGCATATATATAACTAACACATACATCAATATGCATAAATCCCTTGAGTTTACTAAATCAATTCCCGTATAGTGTTAATTGAAAAACATTCTTTCGATTAAAAGAAACCAAATGTTTGCCTTTAGGCAAAACCTGATGATTTTCCTCACTAGCAACAATTGCCCCGAAAATCGATATTGAGGATAAAATCAACCAATCTCAATTCTCTGCTCCTTCTCAGCATCTGTAACGCCCTACAGATGTTGGATTCTAATCCGGTATCTATATACTCAGGAGTTGGAGTTTATTGATAAGCAGTTTTTCAAAACATCGACTTATGGAAAATCCGAAACATCAAAATGTTTCAGTTGTTTGTCGGGTATTCATAGTATTGCCCTTTCCATTGCCCAGGCTTATAGCAACAGTCGCAATTTCCATTCTTCATACTTCAACCCCTTTTGATGTCTCTCCATCTTACCTTGTTGTATACTGATCTTATGCTAGTTGGTTTTATTATTTCCATTCCTTTAGCACCAGCTTCAGCATTGGAAGAAGACTATCTAATAAGCGTAAGTGTAACTGGTATACTCTCCTTATATGTAAGGAGCTCTTGAACATAAGATAAGGCAGGAGAAATAGACAAACGAACTATTCATCTAATCCAGAACCAGTGGCCATCCTCGGACTGAAACAATTTCATCGAGTTTGTATCTAACTATACGATGGACTTCCAAGCAATATGGATCTCTATACCGAATATACATGGTTCTGGAGTTAGCAGAATGGGAAGTAGGATAGGTAAGGACATATGCGACTATGTCGTGGGTTAGGGCAATCCAAACATTCAAAAGCTATGAGTTTGTAAAAAGGTTGGTCAATGTGGTTAACGAGTCTTAGTTTAAGGTCAGTCCAGGGTCGCTGCCAGAGAGAGATAAAAGAAACACTCAGCGTGCACTCTAACCTTGATTAGATTGGTACATTTATCTAATCAGGATGGCTCCCACTGTTCTGTCAAAAAACTCCCGAGAGAAACTATTACTCACAGTAGGAATCGGGATCCAAACTATCATGGCGTGGTAAGCTTGACTGAGCCAACATGTCACCCCACTCCATAGAAGGTATGCAATCATATTGCAAGTTTCAACACTTGAAACTCCCGATATAGGTTTTTAGCTCTAATGACTTATGACCTTGACTGAGCCAACATACCATAAGCCGCTAGTCATGTTCAACCCATTATTTCGTGATTGATTTAGATCCACCCGCACAAACCCTTGACTGAGCCAACATAGTTGTGCAACTGTCCTAACCAATCGCATCATATGTAAACAGGAAGTACTATTTAGCTATCGTACACTACGCCTTGACTAAGCCAACATACGCAACATGAATGCTAAATACTGCTTCCTGAAATGACAGAGGGCTACTGCTGGCTTTGAAGAAAACCATCAATGTAATGAACTTGATCTCATCGTAAGAACCGAATGGTTTTGAAAGTTTATAGCCTCGTAGACTTTTGCTCAAGAGTGAACTCCCTATGAAGGGATCAAGGCTCTTTCCTCATCGAATGAGATGCAGGACATTCCTAACCGAATGCCACGATGAAAAGCAAAAGAATCGACTAAAATTTTCCTTTTTAGAAGAAAAATATGGTTCCTACAACGTATAGTTTTATTTTATCTTTCATTAATCCTATTAAATCAATCCCATCGTTTAGATAATAACATTATCAAGCACTTTCCTTCTCATACAACCATTATAGAAAATAGTATGAAAAGGAAAAATAGAATGCACATATACGCCATCCGCATTCGCTACGGGGCCCGTCATGCACCGTTAGGTTACTTAACTAACAGCAGAGCGGGGGCAAGGCCAGCGCGGATGCAAAACGTATATAGAATTTATTTATATATACAATATATTATATATATCAATATATCATCGCACGTAAATAATCACATTACAACATGCAGTAAAACAACATCACAGTGTTGGAATTGCCGGATCACCTAGGAATCCCGCATTTCGTTCGAACTACAAACGAAGCGAAACATTCCCCGGTGGTGTGAATAGCCTGTGCATAGCCAAAAGCAGACCCATACAAGTGCGGCAGGTCATACTCCAATCTGAGAAAAGGAGGCGAACCAATATCAACACCATGACGGGACCACCCAGCATTTTCTCAAATCCGATGACTCTAGCACTCCACCCTGGGTCTATCCTAACCACCTACAAGCGCGGCAAACATCCCGTCAATTCTAAAATAGAGTGACCCGGTCTCAATTCCTTGAGATGGCCACCAGCTGCAATCTAGAACCCGGCTGCCAGTGCGCTTCTCCGCGGGATAATCCTAAAACCTGTATTAATACAACGGTGACATCAATCACAACCTGATCGAGCCCCGACAAATAATAATAAGATAAGCGGTAGCGACGGCCACATGTCGACCGCTCGCCCCGAATAAATGAATATACATTTGTTTACAACATGAATGAAAAGAAATACATCACATTGCACTTGACGCACGGGGCTATTCATTTCACGACAATCTGAACCGTTCCAAACACAATATCAGACAACAATATAATCATCGCAAATAACTACTGTGGAATGTCGTACAATTGACATATAGCAGATATACAATATCATAGATAACTAAATGCGGAAAAACGAATCTACAGTTTCGATCACAGAACTTACCGAACATCGCAGAAACCAAACGAGATCAAATCTCAAATCTGGGAAAAAACAAACAATACTAAAAATCCAATTTCCAAGTGTTTAAGCCCCTGTTGAAATTTAGGAGCAAGATCCCCAAACAAAACCGCCCATGTCGGTTTTTTCACCAATTCTAGCAGTTTTATTAGGGTGAAATGATCCCAGGTTTCAACACTAAACTTTTAAGAACATAAACAACACTCTGCAACTGTTTAACAAATTTTAAATAACTTTTTAAAAATCGAACAGAAGTTTAAAACTAGGAATTGAAAAACGGCAAGTTTTGTGATCCGACACTGTAACTTCGTACTGATACAAGCTTGGGTCTATGGTGGCTCTGATACCACTGTAAGGGCGGGCCTTGCTCGCTGGACTATTTTTAGAAAATTTATGGAAGCTTGAAATGAAAATTCCGAGCGAACACAACACCCTAATCCTAGAATCGACCATAGACACAACTAGTTTGCAAACTAAAAATGAGCTAGAGTATAATACTTCTTCATTTGCACCAATGATGAATTACGGACTCCGGCTAAGCTCTACGGCGCTCCAGATCTCGCTTGGTTCCCGATCGACTTCGTCGAAGATGATCCACGCGAAGGCCACCAGCTCTAGCTTCTACTTCAATCAAATTGAAGTAACTCACTCATTCTATTTGCTAGATAAAAGGAGTAAGAGATGTAGTATATTAGTATGTAATTCTTGAACTCTCTTTTTCTTCTCTACTCTTTTTCTTTTTCTTTTTTTCTTGCAAGTATGGATGAGAGAGAGAGAAAAACATGAAGAATGAATCCTCCTCTTGTGAGAATGAGAGTACCCATTCTATATCATCATGCTACCTCACTTGTCCATGTGTCTAGAATAAAAGAGAGTGTGGCATGCTAGCCTCCACCTCTTTATTCATGTCATGCAATAACATAAGAAAAGTAAAGGAGATTAAAAATATATATATGAAAAACAACATATATAATTAACCATAACATGTAACAGGACATGCAGCAGGAAAAAGAGTGTGAGATAACAAAATAATACTAGTTTATATATATATCATCATATATAAGTAATATCATAAAATCAACACTTGATTCAATGGCCCGGTTCAATCATAAACCGGTTAGTATCATCCTTCCGATTAATACATGTAGTATCACATACACATGTTTAATTGGACCCCCGATGCATCGCCGTACGCGCACTACATCATTTTGCAAGAACGGGAAAAACCCTCTGTGTGGGACTTTAATGACTCGACAATACGCTAGCAGTAGGTCAGGATCATATCCGATTGATCTGAAACACTTTCATATCAATCCCCGACCGGGTTAACTTACAAGTACGTTAGGGGTACTAGCTGTACATAACAGCTACCCAGGTATTGAACGAAAAGCCGGTCAACAAGCAAGCTCGTCCGAACCTTGCAAGAGCTTATCGGTGATATTCACCGTACATTCCGGTATCTTCATCTTAAGAGTGTCGCATACCGGGTCTAGGAGGTGGAAACCGTCAGACTCCCAATAACCCGATAAGTCATGCTGACGTCAAGCTCATGACCACCAGAGAAACTACTGATAACACTTATCAGTAAATCTCGATTGTCTTGGCCAAGGACTTATAGTCATAGCCAGCTGTGCACAGTGCGACATCAACTCCCTATACCGAGAGAGACGAATTCCCTCGAACGCTCTGTTAGTTATATATATGCCTTAGAGGCCATTGTTGTACATATGATGTATATTATAATGGATGCTTGGATATATATAGAGAGGACTTTCTTGCTTGTCATGGTAGTATGCTATTTGGTTTTACTTTATCTTAACATATTGACTTATATTAGTTTACTGTCTTGTTCTCACATGTTGATAAAGCCCTTAGGATATGTACTCAACTACTGGGACTATGATGAGATCATACTAGTGGTGCCAGGGTAGTCGACGAGTACATCCTATAACTGTTCCTAGTCGAGGGTGTGTCGAGACAGGGCATCGATACACCAGAGTAGACTAACGTATACTCATCTTGACCCATATGATAGGCGATGGATGATCCCATATCCATCGGTGTTTGACATCGAAGATGGTGTATGGGTGCTCAATAGAGACTGGGCACACTGGACGGACTCACCGAGAACTCCCAGATGGTATTATACCTCACGTCAGATGGCAGTTCTCTGGTGACACTGGTACAGGGTAGTCTGTAGACCCGAGATCGTCATAGAGTCTTGTGTGATTCCCACTGTGCTTTGATTTCTATCATACCATGTCCAAGAGGGTGTGCAAAATGGTGGCTTTTGGGTAAAGTTCCGAATCGTATGGAGGCAATGAGCGATAGGAGGGGTTTCGTCTCTCCCGGTATAGGGAGTTGATGTTGTGCTGTGTTCGATTGGCTATAACTGGAAGTCCCTGGCCAGGGCTGATATTGAGTACTAATGGTAAGTGTTATCAGTAGGTTCTCGACCTTTTATGAGCCTCACATCGACACGACTTATCGGTTACTGGGGTCTGACGTTTACCACCCCTAGACTAGATATGCGACATATCAGACGAAGAGACCGGACTGTACGGTAGTGTTACTGATTGGATTCACAGGAGAATGTACAGGCTTTCTTGTTGATCTTCTGATCGCTCAATACCTGGGTTGTTGTTACGTTTAGCTGACCGCTTGTATCTTGTGGGTGTTTGATATGATCATCACCTACTGCCGGCGTATTGACGATTCTTTAGAGTCCTACACAGAGGTTTCTTGACTCAGGCAAAACGGAATAGGAGCACATATGTGATATGTGCGGGATCGAGAATAATACGATATGAGATACCTTATTCTATTCTCGCGATATATGATATCTGCCGGCGATATTTGATATCAGCCGGGTCATCGGATCAAGTGTTGATTCGATAAATCGGTACATGATATATTAGTCGGTTATATTCGATATAGCCGGATTGTCGGATCAAGTGTTGATTCGATAATTTAATGTATAATTATATATGTGATATATTACATTACATTATCTAATATTGGCTCGCTTTATTATTTCATTTTCTCACCGGATAATACATTGATATATATGCGATATATGTTAATTGTATTATTTTCTTTTGTTACAAAAATATATTATATATGTGATATATAATATTGTAACAAGTTATGATTACAAATGCAAACTGATTAGTGGAGATTAAACATGGTTAGGGTTTGATTTGGGTTAATCTTTTCTAGAAGCTTCTAGAAGCTTTTGTTTTGTTTCTTGCAAAGATATTATGTATTGATATTTTTGGAGATATTTTCTTAACCCAACCACACCCTTTACCCTAGTTAAATCTCTATAATGGTTAAGTCTTTCTTGACATAACCATGGTTGCAATTGTAATGATATAACATTTTCATTATTCATCACAAAAGATTTAATCATTCTTCTTCTTCCTTGAGCTCTTGAAATGCTTTCTAGGTTTTTCTTTTGTGATGTATTAGTGTGTGATTTTGATAATAAAAGAGAGCATAAATTCTACTTCATCATCCTCATCTAATTTAGCCAATTAGATTAGGGTGTTCACTTCATTAATACTTGATTAGTGAGTGAGAGCTTGAGTTAAAGAAACTTCAAGGTAGATCATCTTTGAAAAGGAAGACTTCAAGCAAGCATGGATCATTCGGGTTGTGGAGCTTCTCTTGAGTCCGGTAGATCATGGATCGCGGCGAAGGGACTACTACTCGAAGCTTATGAAGCGAAGGAGCGGACTACAAAGGTTGTAATCCCTCTCTCTTAATTGTAAAGATGTTTACTTGCATGTTTAACCCTAATAATCTAGCAAAGATCCTCTCTTTAGGTTGTTCGTCACGTCTAAATTTTAAATCGGGCATGGTTGATGCCTTATAGACCCTTTTGACAGTGCCTAGTAACCCTACAGTGGTATCAGAGCCAAGCTAAAGCATTAGGCGACGTGTTTACGAAGTTAAAAGTCTAATCGAACCACGAAACGTCGGTTTTGAAGCCCTCTCTGGAAATTTTTTAAAAATTTTATTTTTTCCGTATTAAAAATACTCAGAAAATTCAGCAGGCAATTCTAAGGATTACTGTAAAATACGAGCCCCCAACTCCCTAAATTCACCGCGGAACCGCGGCAGGAACATGCTTCCCGCGGCGGTTCCGCGGC
The DNA here is from genome assembly GCA_030015575.1 of Agapanthus africanus. Lineage (NCBI taxonomy): Eukaryota > Viridiplantae > Streptophyta > Magnoliopsida > Asparagales > Amaryllidaceae > Agapanthus > Agapanthus africanus. The sequence goes on from CM057339.1 coordinate 492,395,603, forward strand.
CGTACTTGGGAGTTAAGGTCTCGTATTTGTAGGGTTGATCCGTAGGTATTAGTATATACTTCTGGGAATTTTTAATCTTGCTCAAGTGTTGAGTTCTCTAGAGATCTTTTGTATTCGTTGATTCGATCGGAAAGTTTAATTTCGTTTAGTTTTCCGGATAACTTAGAACTTGTTAAAATGTTCGAACGGATATCAATAACTCGCTTATTCCCGACACGAAAAACTTTCAAGTGTTGAATTTTTCTTGAGTTTAAAACTTTCGGAAAAACATGCAAGCATATCTGTGGACCCTCTAGAAGAACGTAACCTTAACTCGATTATGTGACCGTCAAAACTTCCACTGAACCCTAGGGTTTGTGGTAGTTTGGCGTTGCCACATGTGAGGCGTTGGTTTGACCCTTCTACGGCTGGTTCATTGGGGCGGTGACATGTTCTGGGTGTTTTGAACTTCGCTCAAGTGTTGAGCTATTTAGGAAATCTTGGGTATTTGTTTATTCGATCGGAAAGTTTAATATTGTCTATTTATCTGGAATGTGATACAATATGTGGAATTCATATTGTTAGGCATGAAATGCGAAGTATGTGATATTTCGGATTTACGATATCTAAAGAGATTGTGGATTCCAAATGTTGTAGTTTTACACTTTCTTTTTTGTGACCGTAAGCGTAGTATGTGGGGTATCGCCGGCTTCGTTGCTATACATCAACGACAGTCGTGATACGCATATTTGCTTACGTCAATGATATGGGATATTATGTGTTGCTGTGATATGTTATATTGGATCGTCGTGTTCTGAATAGCCGGGGGTTTTATGTGAGATGAGGGTTTTTATTTTCATTCATGTAAAATTTATTTGTATGTAATATTCTTTTATTGGGGCACTTCCGGGATGAAGATGATGTCACCATTGTATATTATTTACTTTTCCGCATTAGGTAGACCCGAGGAGGGGAGCACAAGTAACCGGGTTCTAGGGTACAGTGGGAGGCCATCTCGAGGAGTCGAGACCGTGTCTCCTAACCCTAGAATTGGCAGAGTTGCTTACCGCTCTTGTAGGGGTCTAGGGATGTGGGATTGGCTATTCATCGCGACCGTGGAATCCGTGTTTTATACAGGCTCGAAATAAAACACGGACGTCCTAGAATATCCAATATTTCATATGTTATCTTCTGCTGCAATGTTCTGTGATGAGATCATATTACTGCCTGAGACGAATGCTTATACTATATATATATGTTGATATATAAATATTACTGCTTTCGTTTCTTCTGTGATGCTTAGGAAGCATTAATTCATGGGATTTTATTAATGAGATTAATAAAAGAAAAGAAACCTAAAAGATGTTGTAGAATCAAAACTTTATAAAAAGGGTAGCTATAGTTCTTTCTTTGCACAGAGGTATATATGATATACCCTGCACCTTATTCAATGAGGAAAGAGCCGAGATCCCTTCACCGGGAGTGACCTCTTTAGCAGAACTGGCAGATGCTACAAACTCACGGTTTAGTTTTTGACAGCTTAAATAGTTCTTGCTTTGCACAGCGGTATATATGATATACCCTGCACCTTATTCGATGGGGAAAGAGCCGAGATCCCTTCACCGGGAGTGACCTCTTTAGCGAAACTAGAAAAGCCTAAAAAACACTCCTTTTCAAAATCACTTGTTTCTACAACGATATCAAGTTCATTACACAATAGGTTTTCTGAAAAACCTGTTGTAGCCCTCCGTCATTTCAGATAAATCTTGCTTAGTATCCGTGCTGCGTTTGTTGACCTTGTCAAGGCACAGTGTGCGGTAACTAATTAAATGTTTATCTGCTAAAACATGAGATGTGATTGGATTAGGGTATTCGTACGGCCTTGTTGACCTTGTCAAGGGTCATGTGGGTGGGTTTAATTCAATCGGGAAATGACGGGTTGAACTTGACTTGCGATTTATGGTTTGTTAACCTTGTTAAGGTCATAGATCGCTAGGGGCAGAATATTATCGGGAATTTCAAGTGTTGAAATTTGCAATGAGATTGCATACCTTCTATGAGATAGATGGATCCTGATACCCACTACAAGTAAGAGTTACTCCTGGGAGAATTTTACACAGGACAATTAGTCGATCAAATAGGTGTCTAGAAAGGTGTTAACGGGGTTATGCCTCTGGGAAAACGAGGTTTATTTTAATTAGGTCCGTGCAAAATCACGGGGAACCTCCCTCAAAGTACCAACACTGATCTGGCTGAAAGATTGACGAAATTATAGGGTGTAATTAATCCCGGCTAATCTTGCCTTTTAGGGTTTGAACGAAAAATTTGATAAAAACAGTAGGAGACATCCTGATTAGATAAGATAATAACCAATCTAATTTTGCAAGAGCATACGCTAAAGTGTTTCCTTCTCTCTCTCTCCAGGTAGCGACCATGTCAGGCCTTAATCAAGATAATAATATGGATGTATTGACTGAACCCGCTTATTATACTGAGCAGGGGAACGTTGGCCCCGTTCTCTCTTATAAGTGTTGTTAGACTGAACAGGAAATAGGAGAATATCTGGATTCTCACGCCGTCCAAACGAAAAACAAGCATGTTGATGCATCTTCTTCGGGTGTGTTAGTTATTGAGAACCGTTTCTCAGTTCACCCTACGTCCTGGGTATTAGATACCGGATCGGGATCCCACATATGTAAATTGTTACGTAGGCTACGTAAAGGTAGAGAACTGAGAAGGGGTGATCATTCCGTACAAGTAGGGAATGGTGCAAGTATTGCAGCCAAAGCAGTTGGCGAATATCACCTTGTATTACCAAATAGTAATACATTGATTCTGAATGAGTGCTATTATATACCGAACATGATGTGCAACATTATATCAGTTTCTTTATTAAGTAAAGAAGGGTATAATTTTTTAATACAGGATAATGTTATGAACATCTTTCTAAATCAATAGTTGATTGGATCAGGCTCGTTACATAATGGCATATTCATTCTCAATCAAAATACAGTCCTTAATATTCAAAACACACACAAGAGGAAAAGTTCATAAATGAATGAATCCTTCTTGTGGCATTGTAGACTTGGTCATATCAATGCGACACAGCTAGCTAAGTTATATAAGGATGGATATTTGAATCCGTTCGAATTATCATCTTATGATACTTGCCATTCATGTCTCAAAGGTAAGATGACCAAAACTCCGTTTAGTGGACACGGAGAAAGAGCTGAGGAACTCTTAGGACTGGTACATAGTGATGTATGCGGTCCCATGTCTACACATGCCAGGAATGGTTCTTCCTATTTTATTACATTCACTGACGATCTCTCTAGATACGAACTTGTGTTCCAAATGAAACACAAGTCTGAAGCTTTTGAGAAATTCAGAGAATATAAGAACGAAGTAGAGAAACAAACGGGCAAAAGTATTAAGATCCTTCGATCTGATCGAGGAGGAGAATACTTAAGCAATGAGTTCCTAGATTATCTAAAAGAGAATGAGATTCTCTCTCAGCTTACTCCTCCTTATACACCACAGCACAACGGTGTATCGGAACGGAGGAATCGCACCCTATTAGATATGGTATGCTCTATGATGAGCAATGCTGAGTTACCTATTTCCTTCTGGGGTTATGCGCTTGAGACAGCGGCATACCTATTGAATCAAGTTCCATCTAAATCTGTACCTACCACACCATATGAGATATGGAGTGGGACGAGACCGTATCTTAAACGAGTTAAGATATGGGGTTGTCCGGCCTATATCAAAAGGCAAAATCCGGACAAACTAGAGGCACGATCAGTTCTTTGCAAGTTTGTGGGATATCCGAAGAATTCTTATGGATATTTTTTCTACCACAGTAAGGAACAAAAGGTGTTTGTTGCTCAACATACCACCTTCTTAGAAAAGGAATTTCTTGCAAAAGAAATTAGTGGCAAAGAGGTGGAAGAAGTTCCAGCGACACAAACTGCAACTGAAGATTTAGTGGAACCAGAGGATTCAGTAGTTCCCGACGAACCCCAGCCTCTCCGCCGATCTAGTAGGGTTTCTCATCCACCTCAGAGATACTACGGTTTTCTCATTGATGGTGGGAGCGAGGATTGCATCATGGAAGATGATGACCCTACTAGTTTCGAGCAGGCCATCACGAGTGGTGACTCTGTGAAGTGGCTGGATGCAATGCGATCTGAGATGGAATCCATGTACACCAACAAAGTATGGACTTTGGAAGTTGCTCCTGAAGGGGTAAAACCCATTGGGAGCAAATGGATCTTTAAGAAGAAACTTGGTGTAGATGGAAAAGTTGAGACTTTCAAAGCTAGACTTGTTGCAAAGGGTTTTCGTCAACGACCAGGTGTGGATTATGACGAAACCTTTTCTCCAGTGGCTATGCTTAAGTCCATCCGGATCTTACTTGCCATTGCTGCATACCATGACTACGAAATCTGGCAGATGGATGTTAAGACCGCCTTTCTAAATGGTGATTTAGAAGAGTGCGTGTACATGACTCAGCCATAGGGCTTCGTAGATAGTGGGAGCAGCGGAAAGGTGTGCAAGCTGCTTAAATCCATTTATGGGTTAAAGCAAGCATCGCGGAGTTGGAACATCTGCTTTGATGTTGTGGTCAATGAGTTTGACTTCATCAAAAACGTAGATGAACCTTGTATTTACAAGAAGGTTGCAGAGAGTAAGGTAGTATTCCTCGTATTGTACGTGGATGACATACTCTTGATAGGAAATGATGTTCTTATGCTGCAATTGGTCAAGCTCTTCTTAGCACAAAGATTCTCAATGAAAGATCTAGGTGATGCCTTCTGCATACTGGGAATAACGATCTATAGAGATAGATCTAAACGGATACTGGGACTGTCCCAATCCAGGTACATTGACACCATACTAAAGAGGTTTAGTATGGAAGAATCCAAGCGTGGGAACCTACCCACGATCTCTGGACTCACTCGCTCCAAAGAGATGTCTCCCAAGACTGATTTGGAAAGAGCTCGCATGCAAGGGATACCCTATGCTTCGGCAGTAGGCTCTATCATGTATGCGATGCTATGTACCAGACCCGATGTAGCATACTCACTAAGTGTGGTGAGTAGGTATCAAGAAGATCCTGGAGAGAGTCACTGGATAGCTGTGAAGAACATTCTCAAGTACTTGAGAAGAACTAAGGAGATGTTCTTGGTGTATGGTAACGGAGAACTCCGGGTGGAGTCCTTTACCGATTCAAGCTTCCAAAGTGATAAGGACGAATCTAAGTCGCACTCGGGATTTTTCTTTACCCTCAATGGAGTGGCAGTGTGTTGGAAGAGTTCCAAACAGGATACCGTTGCAGACTCGACGATGGAGGCTGAATACATCGCTGCCAACGATGCTGCCAAAGAGGCTGCTGGATAAAGAAGTTCATTACTGAACTTGGTGTGGTTCCGTTCATTGAGCATCCAATACCTTTGTATTGCGATAACAATGGAGCTGTGGCTATAGCCAAGGAACCCAGGTCCCATCAGAAGTCCAGACATATTTTGAGGCGGTATCACCTGATCAGGGAGATAGTTGATCGCCGGGAGATCGAGGTCAGGAGAGTTGATACGAAGGACAACACTACGGATCCACTCACAAAGGCCATTCCCCAGATACAGTTTGAGAGATTATTCGGGATGTTAGGTATGAGATACTACAACAGCTGACCTTAGTGCAAGTAGGAGATTGTTAGTTATATATATGCCTTAGAGACCATTGTTGTACATATGATGTATATTATAATGGATGCTTAGATATATAGAGAGAGGACTTTCTTGCTCGTCATGATAGTATGCTATTTGGTTTTACTTTATCTTAACATGTTGACTTGTATTAGTTTACTGTATTGTTCTCACATGTTGATAAAGCCCTTAGGATATGTAATCGACTACTGGGACAATGATGAGATCAAGGGGCCAGGGTAGTCGACGAGTACATCCTATAATTGTTCCTAGTCGAAGGTGTGTTGAGACAGGGTATCGATACACCAAAGTAGACTAGCGTATACGCATCTTGACCCATATGATGGGCGATGGATGATCCCATATCCATCGGTGTTTGACATCGAAGATGGTGTACGGGTGCTCAATGGAGACTGGGTACACTGGATGGACTCTCCGAGAACTCCCATATGGTATTATACCTCACGTCAGATGGCAGTTCTCTGGTGACACTGGTACAGGGTAGTCTGTAGACCCGAGATCGTCATAGAGTCTTGTGTGATTCCCATTGTGCTTTGATTTCCATCATACCACGTCCAAGAGGGCGTGCAAAACGCTGGCTTTTGGGTACAGTCCTGAATCGCATGTAGGCAATGAGCGATAGGAGGGGTTTCATCTCTCCCGGTATAGGGAGTTGATGTTGTGCTGTGTTCGATTGGCTATAACTGGAAGTCCCTGGGCAGGGCGGATATTGAGTACTACTAGTAAGTGTTATCAGTAGGTTCTCGACCTGTTATGAGCCTCACATCGACACGACTTATCGGTTACTGGGGTCTGACGTTTACCACCCCTAGACTAGATATGCGACATATCAGACGAAGAGACCGGACTGTACGGTAGTGTTACTGATTGGATTCACAGGAGATTGTATAGGCTTGCTTGTTGATCTTCTGATCGCTCAATACCTGGGTGACTATTACGTTTAGCTGACCGCTTGCAGCTTGTGGGTGTTTGATATGATCATCACCTATTGCCGGCGTATTGACGATTCTTTAGAGTCCTACACAGAGGTTTCTTGACTCAGGCAAAACGGAGTAGGAGCACATATGTGATATGTGCGGGATCGAGAATAATACGATATGAGATACCGTATTCTATTCTCACGATATATGATATCTGCCGGCGATATTTGATATCAGCCGGGTCATCGGATCAAGTGTTGATTCGATAAATCGGTACATGATATATTAGTCGGTTATATTCGATATAACCGGATTGTCGGATCAAGTGTTGATTCGAAAATTTAATGTATAATTATATATGTGATATATTACATTACATTATCTAATATTGGCTCTCTTTATTATTTCATTTTCTCACCGGATAATACATTGATACATATGCGATATATGTTAATTGTATTATTTTCTTTTGTTACAAAAATATATTATATATGTGATATATAATATTGTAACAAGTTATGATTACAAATGCAAACTGATTAGTGGAGATTAAACATGGTTAGGGTTTGATTTGGGTTAATCTTTTCTAGAAGCTTCTAGAAGCTTTTGTTTTGTTTCTTGCAAAGATATTATGTGTTGATATTTTTGGAGATATTTTCTTAACCCAACCACACCCTTTACCCTTGTTAAATCTCTACAATGGTTAAGTCTTTCTTGACTTAACCATGGTTGCAATTGTAATGATATAACATTTTCATTATTCATCACAAAAGATTTAATCATTCTTCTTCTTCCTTGAGCTCTTGAAAAGCTTTCTAGGTTTTTCTTTTGTGATGTATTAGTGTGAGATTTTGATAATAAAAGAGAGCATAAATCCTACTTCATCATCCTCATCTAATCTATCCAATTAGATTAGGGTGTTCACTTCTTTAATACTTGATTAGTGTGTGAGAGCTTGAGTTAAAGAAACTTCAAGGTAGATCATCTTTGAAAAGGAAGACTTCAAGCAAGTATGGATCATTTGGGTTGTAGAGCTTCTCTTGTGTCCGGAAGATCATGGATCGTGGCGAAGGGACTACTACTCGGAGCTTATGAAGTGAAGGAGCGGACTACAAAGGTTGTAATCACTCTCTCTTAATTGTAAAGATGTTTACTTGCATGTTTAACCCTAATAATCTAGCAAAGATCCTCGCTTTAGGTTGTTCGGCACGTCTAAATTTTAAATCGGGCATGGTAGATGCCTTATAGACCCTTGTGACAGTGCCTAGTAACCCTACACGCTCACCGCCTCCACGTGCTTCGGGACTGTACCCAACTAAAACCTGTTTGCACGGCTCTTTAAAACTGCAGTAGGGTAGTAATCTAAGTATAGTGGGAACACACACAAGTCACTGTGGCGATCATAGGTCTAGGGACTACCCTGTACTCATGTCATTAGAGAACTGCTATCCAATGATTGGTATAATACCATCTATGAGTTCTCGGTGAGTCCATCCAATGTAACTCATTTAATGAGCACTTGTATACAATCATCGGTGTCAAACACCATTGGTTATAGGATCAACCATCATCCCATACAGGGTCATGAAACGTATACACTAGTCTAAACTGGAATACTGATGCCCAGTTGATTGATCGCCTAAGTTGTGATAAAATGTAAAGTGTTCACAATCAAAGAAATTTTTAACCGCAATCAATTAACGGTGTCTATTAAAGTTTCACTAGCGAATACGGATTGTCCACTGAGATTGTGTGAATTTGTTCGAATTTGTTTTAGTTGAGTTGAAAAGAAAAGATTAAAGAAAATGATTCAATATTTGTGAGATTTAGTTTCAAGAAACATAAAGAAATAGATTTAGGATCAAGAATTGATAAAGATCAAGAAAATGTCCAAATCGATTTAATTATCAAGATTTGAAGAATATCTTGTAGGAATCGATCAAATAAGTAGTGATCATGAAAACTAAAGATTACGAAATCTTATCTATTGAGGAATTGTAGGTAGATCGATGGCGATCAATGAAGATTAGGGATCTATTGAAAATACTAGGGTTTCTCCTACACTATCACTTGTCTTTTCGTTGATTATCATTCAAATTCTAGCCTCTAGCAAAGAAAATCACCGATCATTGATCTCTGATTTGGAGCGAAGATATTCAAGAAAGTGATCTCGCTCAAAATTAGGTCATCGATGATTCTTTTTTCTAAAGTTAACAAACCTCATAAGACTTAAGAATAGTTCAAGAATTTCATCATCATCATCATCTATCTATTCTCTCGATTCCGTTACAAGCGGGGATTTCACTCACACATCATGAAAAATGAAAGATTCAAGAATCGATAAATTTTCATAATGCAAGAATGTAAAGAAAGCAAGATTTACAATTTTCACCTTTATTAATCGACGATTAGGTACACATTCACTCAATTCAAGGTTACAAGATTTGAGGAGGTAACTACATCCGTCGAAATTAGCTTAGCATCGATCTCCTTGAGTCGTGGAATGGTTGCGATCACTTGCTCTTGATGACGACCGGCGTCACTACAAAGGATCGTTGATGGCTTGCTTGATTCGCTTCTCAATTGATCTTGATTTGGCTTTGAAATTAGATTTAGGCTAGGGTTTTGATTACAGGTTATGTCACTCAACTTATGTGTGGATTTGGTTCAATGTTCAACAACCTTTTTAATGAATCCATATGTATCCTTTTATAGTTTTCCTCTATCTTCTCTTAGAAGCTTGGTTGTTATGAGGCTTGCATAGGAAGCTAGGTAGGTACCAAGCTTACACTAGAAGATTGGCTATTGTAGAGAAGTTTCTGGAGATTTCTAGGGACTTTGAAGCGCCTTAAAGAAGTTTGGCCATTAAAAGAGAAGCCCTGCAAAAAGTATCAGACGCCGACGAGTCGAATCGGCCGCGGATCCGCGGCGGATCGGCCTGGATCGGCCGCAGATCCGCGGCCTTTTGATGGAGTCAGTGCATGGAATCTTCAGGGTTGTTTTATGTTGGCTTTATGGCACTTTGTTGATGTCTGGAATCCTATAGTCATTTCTTATTTACTGCCAGATCTCAAGTCTTTGACTTACTGTATTTATCGGTGTTTTTTAGCAGTTCTAGTTCTTTGACCTGAAGAATTTCTGCACAAAATCTTGAGACAAGTGTTTAGATATACAAAGATCATGCGTGTAGTAATAAACACTCAATTTCCCTCTAGAATATCGATTATAATTATAACAAAGGGTATTTGGTATTTTCCAGATGAATTCGTAATCTGTGTTATATTTATAATAAACACCTTTATAAGAGCAATAAGAGTAGGGAAATTGACGTGTTGAGAATGCAATATTTTCGACTGATCAAATTCCCCTAAACATAATTTTGGTCGTCTCGAGCAAACATCTTTTATTTTTAAGAGAAGGAGAAAATAAAGAAAAAGAAAAACTAACTAGCACATTTTCGTAAGCAACACGATTGCACTGAGCACGTGCAACAAGCCTTTAAACCTCTAGGTGTCCCTAGTAAGAGGAGTGTTGTCTCCTGAGGGTTTTCAGCGGATTGCACCCACAAAATCCCATAATAAAAGGTAGACTATGAAAGTTACATATAAAGATAAGAATTGTAAAAGAAAGACTTTGAAAATCAGAGTTTTCAACTACACTAGCTCTTCGGTTGTCATGAGCCTTATCTTAATAGTCATGAAAAGATGTTAGAAATCACATCATCCCTCAATAAAACATCGTCTTTATTCTTCATTCCTACCTTTCTTCCAAACATCGATCATATACTCCTGCGTGTGTGTAAAGAACATCCCTACACTCAGAGTATTCAATTCAATCTATCATACTCTTGTCCATCTAGCTCAGTACTTTTTGATTGGTGAAAATTTAGATGGATTTGCTCACACATTTTTCATGCGACCGTTAATACTTCTTGAGGTACTAACTGACCGATTACTCATGTGCTTGCTTATTAGGTGTAAATAGTATTTTCCTCGTCTTGCAACACCTAAGGCTTAGCAGTGAATCCCAAACCAGTTGGTCTAAGGCACTAGGTGATGAAGCACCCTCGCTATATTTTTTTATTGCTGTCTTGGTGTTTACAAAACCAGTGTTCATTTTTCTATACCATTTTATCTTTTATTCTTCATTTTTTTCGTACTTTGGCTTTTAGACAAGAGCATTTCAAGGTATCCTCTACTATCCCGAGTTTCAAGACGTGTGTAAGTGCGTATAGTAGGGTATCAACATTCAAATGTTTGGCATCCAGAATAGAAACTATTTTTCAGACTTATTTTTATTCTCAGATTAGTGACTTCTTTCATCTTACAAACCCTTGGGACAACGGCTCATAACTACTTATTACTAGTTCGTTTAAGAAAACATCTAACTTTCTAGGTTTTCTTAAATTTTTCTAATCTTTTGGATGTAATTTTTCACTTTCTAATCTTTTTATTATCTTATTTATGTAAAAAAAATTATTATATGTTTTGTGCTTATACAAAATATGATGCAAAATGATGCGTAAATAAACACAAACCTTCCCCAAAATTTTTTAGAACAGTGTCCTCACTGTTGTCATCTATTAAATCTCAAAAACCTGTAGACTTGGAATGAAAATTTATTAGCGAGGACAAGAATAAGTGAACGTGAAAATCTCCCCCAAACTTATTTTTGGCTCACAATTTTTGAGGACAACTTTTATTTTCAAGAGCCAACAATATACCCCCTCCCCCCAAACTTGAGTTAAACAATGTTAAGCCTTTTAAAATCATAAGAGGGGGTAAAGTTATTGGTCAATGCCAAGCTTTGTAAAGACCGAAAGTCAACACCAACCATTCGAAGATTTTATCAGTGTAACAAACCGGTTGGTGGAAGAACATGTTGTAGAGAGCCAGGAAGAGGTGGGACAAAGATAAGTGGTGTGATAGAAAGGGTTTGCGTCTCAATTTGGAGAGACGATTCAATAATTGTGATGGATTACTCGCATTCTCGTGATTTTCCAGAAGAAGGGGTGGAGGTTCAATTTCTTTATTTTGAAGATGATTCATCTCAACACCCGTGTCTTTTAAAAATGCGAGTTCATCGGCGAAAATTTCCTCAAATCTTTCATCGATACCCCGAAGAATAATCTCATCGGAAAAAGCAGAATGATCATCAGACTCCATAAAAAGTTCAAAATCAGCGTTAGAGGTTGACCTGGACAGCTCAATGGAAGAATCCATATGTGTATAATACATAGCTGGGTCAAACAACAACGTATTGAGGAAGTCTGGATCAGTATCATGAAGCTCGTCAAATTCACTGTTGTCAACATCCATTAATTCGATAGAACATGCATGAGTAGAAGGTTCAGAGGGTACACTTTCCAACTTGTAAATGTTAAGCTCAATTGACATCTTCCCCAAGGATAGGGTCATAGAGCCATTTCGACAGTAGATTAAAGAATTGGAAGTGGCCAAAAAGGGTCGACCGAGAATCACCGGAATTTGGTTCCGTGGGTTTGCTACAGGCTGTGTATCCAAAACAATAAAGTCCACAGGGAATATGAATTCCCCGACTTTTATCAACACATCCTCAAGCTCACCCCTAGGTTTGGTGATAGATCGGTCAGCCATCTGGAGAGTTGTGTTCGAAGGTTTTAACTCTCTGATACCTAATTGCTCATAGACTGAATAAGGAAGCAGGTTAACACTTCGCCAAGGTCAAGTAAAGTACAGTTAATATTTTTACCCCCAATAGAAATAGAAATTGTAGGACAGCTAGGGTCCTTACGTTTCCTTGGTAATTGTTGGGGGAAAGCTGTGTTTACAGTACTCGACATGAACACCTTTTTTGGCACTTGAGTCTTCCTTTTCCTAGTGCACAAGTCCTTGAGAATTTTCGCATAAGCCAGGACTTGTTGTATAGCATCTAGGAGAGGGATATTGATGTTAACATGTTTAAAGATTTCAGTGATCTTCTCCATTTGCGGACTTGGTCTGTTGTCCCTTAACCGATTCGGATAAGGAGCTTTAACAATAATAGCTGGGTCCAACATTGGAGAAGATCGTGTGGGTAGGAAAGATCCCAGAATAGGAGTAGGGATAGTCTTTGGTGGACAAGAAGAAGTGTGCTGAGGGTTCGAGCCTTGGGGAAAACGGAGAATAGGCTCGGAAGAAAGCGGTGGGGTAGACGAACTGGGGTCAGAAGTAGAAGTAGAAGTGGAAGGAAAAGTCTCAGCCGGGGTATCATTGATTGATTCCTCACCATCAATCTCTTCACCGACATGGTTGTCTAGCACTTTTCCAGATCTCAACGTGGTAATAGCATTCACATGATGTGAGTAGCTAGGATTCGGTACGGGTTGAGCTGGAAGTTTCCCTTTCTCTCTAGCACTCATTTCGGGTTTTAATTGTGCAATTTGTGCTTCCATCGATTTAATACTCTCACCTTGGAGGCAGAGTTCTTCTTCATGTCATCGACAGAAGACTTCATCTCAGCCGAAACTTGCATGAAATTTGTCAGAAGCAAATTCTAGGTTTGTTCGAGTGAAGAGGAGCTATCAGTACCGGTCAATTGCAAAGAATTGTTGTACGGTGCAGAAGTGTTGACCGGATTTTGAAAATTTTGTGATTGATAGGAGTGCTGACTCAGTTGTAGTGGTTGCTGTTGTTGTGGAGGGACCCTTTGAAAATTATTTTGGTTTGGAACCGTGTTTTGAGTTTGTGATTGGTTCCAAGCAAAGTTAGGATGATTCCTCCAACCCTGATTATAAGTGGAAGAATACGGATCGTTTCTAAGTCTTTGCTGGAAGGCAGCATTAGTGTGCTCTTGACCTTGAAACAGAGAATTCAATGGACATTCTTCCGTCAGATGTGATGGATCAGAACAGCATCCACAAACAGTTTTGGGGAGTGTCATCTGATTTAGGGAGGCTAATAAAAAATTTTGTTCCATAGCTTCGAGTTTCTTTTGCATTGCTGCCATTTCAGCTCTAACTCCTATGGAAACATCCAGTTGATGGATACCACCCCTAGACGATGGTTGGTTTACACTCTCCCACTGTAAAGTTTTTTCAGCGAAATCTTCTAAAAATCTCCAGGCTTCACCATCATCTTTAGACATGAAGGTGCCTTGACACATGGATTCAAGATTCTGTTTTGTTGTAGGATTAATGCCCATATATACGATTCTGCACAGATCGCATCTAGGGATTCCGTGATGAGGACATTGAACTAAGAGATTCTTGAAGCGTTCAAAACACTTCGAGAATGGTTCATTTGGAAGCTGGGTAAATTGATTTATTTCGCTACGGACTCGAGCTGTCTTATGATTAGGGTAGAATTTCTTTAGGAAAGCTGTTACGAATTCATCCCAGTTTGAAATAGAATGTGCGGCTGTATTATAAAGCCACTTCTTGGCTATATCGCACAAAGTGAATGGGTGAAGACGTAATCTCATAGCATCCACAGAAAGCTGTGAAGTACCCATCATAGCGCATACATTTTCAAATTTGGTAATAAAAACGTATGCGTCTTCAGACCCGAGACCGTGATATTTTGATAGAAAATTGATGTATTGAGGTTTGATTTCGAAATTGTCCCCATTGGCTGGTGGAATGGTGAGACAGGTCGAAAGAGGACCTCGCATAGGGTAGCATCTCTCTTGGAGAGAGATGCGGGGCAGATTCTGCACACCTGCAGACGGTGGCAGAGTGGTGTTAAAGAAGTTCGATGGAGTTCCGTCCATCGAAGTGGATGTGGTGGTGGGTGAAGAAAAAGTAGATGTAGAATTACCGACTTCGGAGTCGATAGAAGGAACGCGGACAAGACGGGCACTAGAGTCCCGTGTCCAGCCGAGTATGCACTAAATGGTTTAGCACAAGTGGCAGCGTTGTGATAATTAGGGGAAAATTGGTTTGGTGTTTGTTTTGAAAAAGACGGATTTTGAAAAAAAATTCAAATCACAAAAATGCACAAGGAACCCTATTCCCCTCCGAAACGCGGAGATGCGACCACGCGGGTCCGTCTTGCCTGAATTTCGCGGAAGATGCTAATTGGTGCTATCCGTCCACCTCTCCAAAGATGCCAAGTTGATTTATGGCACTATGTATCGAAGGTTTAAATGGATGCGGCCGATGTAGCAGACTTCGTCAGATTCCCCCTCATCGAGGGGTTTTTGATTGTGGGGACGCTCTTCCCTGCAGGCGCAAGCCCCTGCAGTTAATTACGCTACCGCATCGCGGTAACCACTTTCTCCTTCTCCAGATGGTCACTTCATGTCGTGTGTGTTTGTTTTATTTTTGGTTGCCCGTGGATTGTATACATAGACTAATGTATGTTGTCGCCCGTAGGGCGTGGATTAGTCCAAATCCGTATTTTCTTAGATTTGGGTTTGGGGGTTGGGTTTAAGGATACATTAGTCTCATTTGGGACGAAGATCAACTTAAACGTTTGTTAAGGATACGTTAGTCTAATTTTAGACTAAGACCAACTTAACGAGATCGTTTAGATCCAACAAAAGAGCAATTAGGCTCTATTGTTTAGTTTAGAGACATTGCGGTCGATTAGTTTAAGGAAATTACGATCTAAGGTTAAGGACATCATAGTCCGTGAGTTTAAAGACCTCATAGTCAAGGTTAAGGACATCATAGTCCGTGAGTTTAAAGACCTCACAGTCGAGGTTAAGGACATCATAGTCCGTGAGTTTAAAGACCTCACAGTCAAGGTTAAGGACATCATAGTCCATGGGCTTAAAGACCCCACAGTCCGTAGAATGTTTGGTTGTCGGGACCCGTCACCTCTCTGAAGACGTTGAAGGATTACAACGACAAATATCAGAGGAGTAAAGAGATGTACCCTCGAACCGACGTGAGTTGTTTGAAAGATCTATAGTCCAATTTGGGGGTAAGATCTGTGATTTATGAGCATATGGACTCAATTAAGCTGAATTTGAGGACTTATGGCCAATCTAGGGCTAAGTCCAATCAAGTTAAAATGTTTTAATATTTATTTTTGGATGTTAAGCATTTGTTTGAGCTCGGCCCTTTTAATAATGCT
Source organism: Agapanthus africanus (assembly GCA_030015575.1). Classification (NCBI taxonomy): domain Eukaryota; kingdom Viridiplantae; phylum Streptophyta; class Magnoliopsida; order Asparagales; family Amaryllidaceae; genus Agapanthus; species Agapanthus africanus. The sequence goes on from CM057339.1 coordinate 492,411,269, forward strand.
GAGCATTGGTTTAGCTTCTGACAATGTTTGTCTTTTACTGAATGCTGAGCATTCATCGTAGCTCTGTGGCTTATTCAAAGAACAATTTAAGTTCTACCCAAGCGCACATAAAAGTGTGTAGTGCGCTTGGCACTAGCGCTAGTCAATGAGCGCAGGGCAGTATGGTAAAAGCGCTAGTGCGCTTGGCGCTTTGCGCCAGATGCGAAGCGCTAATGCGCTTAGCGCTTTGTGCTAAATGAAGAGCGCAGATGCACTATAGTTGAAGCGTTGAGGCGTTTGGCGCTGGTGCCATATAATTAACTGCAGAGCGCTTTTAGTAATGCAGCGCACACGTGAGGAGCACGTAGCGCGCTTAGCGCTGAGCGCTAGATGAAGAGCACTAAGGTACTTTTAAATTAGGAGCGCTAAGGCTCTTATTAGATTAGAAGTGCTAAGGCTTTTCTTAGGTTAACTTTGCGCTCTGCAGATTATCTGTTCTTTGATAAGAGACTTTGTCTCAAAATTCTGAGAACAAAGTTCTTAGTTCATTGGAGATATTTCAATCACTTTTTGATGTAAGGCTTAGCCTTTATGGATCTGTGATCCTAAGAGAATTGAATAATTCTCCCCCCTTTATAATAAGATGTTCATATTCTCTTTTGTGAAAGACAACTTTGTCTTATAGATCTATGATCTGTGAAAGAAGTAAGTACTTCTGTTTATATTGAGATGATTTCATCTGTATATCCTTTTTACCTTGAAAAAGAATCGTCTTCTTTTGCCGAGAACTTCTTCTTCTTCTTCTTGAGATTTTCTCATAGTTTATGGGGGGTTCCTCTGTCTAAGACTTGAAGTCTGGGGGCCTTTATATAGGGCAAGATGGTTTGTTCAATCAGTTAAGGAGATCTTTTCTCCAATTGATTTGGGGAATTTCCCCACCGTCGGATCTTTGATCTAAGGGCTTCTGGTTTACAGAAGATAATCTTCTTGTTTTTTACCAAGATTGGGAAATCTTTTCATGCAGAATTTGTTCTGTCTTTGGTAATTTTTATTTACCATTGGATCATTGATCCAACGGTACTCTGATTTACAAAGCACAATTTTGTTGTTTGGAAAGATTTTAAGAAATCTTTCCTTAACAAAATTTAATTCTGGTTAATTAATGATTTATCATTATTATTATATCTTTGATCTAACGGTGGGGAGCTTTTAGTTCCAGCGCTAGCGCTTATGCGCTCTACCCATGGTGCGCTACTTGGAGCGCAGCGCTCTCAGCTCTAGCACACACGTGGTTTGCACGTGATGCCCTACCTGAAGCGCAGCGCATCTAGCGCTAGCGTCTATGCGCTTTGCATGGGGTGCGCTAGTTGTAGCACAACGCTTTTGGCGCTGCATCTAAAGCACTGCTTTATTGGAGGTGTCCCTTCACCCTCCTTTTGAGTCAAACTTATATTCCCTAGAACTTTCATTCCCCAGGTCTTGGAAATAGCTCCACTATGCACAAAATTTTCCGTGCCTAGTCTTCATAATCTGAAGCTAAGCTTCTTTCTTTTCTTGTCTCCAAAGAATCCTCTCAACTATGGCTTGTAACCGCCCACATGCCCGTCGACAACCATGGGAAGTGCCCATTCAGGACATTGTTCCCCGCTTCGCTGCGCACTTGGTGGATCCTGCTCTTACGGACGACCAATGCGACGCGGCGCTGTACGAGCTCTTGACTCGTGTAAGATCTCCTCTCCCTCCCAACTCTATTTGGCTTCGCATGATCCTTATGTCCGTGCTCGCTAACATTCCCCCTCTTCCGGCGGAGATGACCCCGGTGATGCTTGATGCTGCTGAAGACAAGATCGAGTGTTTCTTCGAGGCGCACTTGATCACAAAAGCCCTGAGGGAATGTTCTGTTCAGTTGCTGACCCAAATACGGGCTTACCGTGCCGTCATTTCTGCTTTTGCTGGTGAATGCGGTGCTAACCGATGGGTAGCTACTCCTCGTGAAGATCGCCGCTTTGACATGGTGGAAAAGACAGAGAGGGAATTAGATAATTTTATCTGTATGTTTGTAAACCCTTGTCCATTTGACCCATGTTTGGAGCTTTATTTCCACTGCGATAAAATGTTTAATTAAGTTGTTTTCTTTCTTTTTGTCATTATCTGCCAAGTGTTTCTCTTATTTTACTTCTTTTTGTTCTCATTCTGTTAGGCGCATATGCGCTATAAAACTTACACTGTTATAAACAAGCGCAAGTAATTCTTGCGAGAGCGAAGCGCTTTTGGCGCCTAGCGCTCCCATGCTTTGCACGTGAGTACCGCTTCAGAGTCTTTGATTCTTAGTGCTGGCATATTTGATGCTAGCACTTTTCACGAAGCATTGCTTCGCTTCAAATCTTGGAATTTGAACAGAGTTTTGCTCTGATTAGGGAAACAAATGCCCCCCTACCGTTGCGCTTACGTGGCCTACACGCGAGTGCAACGGTGGCAGTATTTCCGCCGTTAGATCAACTTCTGGAAGTTGAAACGGCTCTCAATGCCTATAAATAGGGCCTTTGGCCCTCTGAAATGACAATAGTTCATTTTCTTTTCTGAGAATTATTTCTCCTTCAAAGCATTGCTCTCTTCTTTAAGAAATCTGTGTCAGATATTTTCTTATTGGTAAGATTCGAATTCGTTATCAGAGCCTTGCTCTATTTGGATCGTGGATCTGAAAAAGAGAACCTTTTTAGGATTTCTTTCGACCCATTGATGAAGCATTCTTGGAATTCACTTTATAGATCTTTAAAGATCTCGAAGTTTTTACTTCCGCCGAAAGCTTTGCTTTCAGGGTTTCTTGATGGATCATTTCGTCCTCTTTACAGAGCATGACCCTTTAGAATTCCCGGATTTTTTTTTAATTTCCTTCACAACTGACTTTGACAGGTGTCACTCCTGTATGCATAGCATTGCTCTCAAGGAGTTTAACTCCTTGGCCTGAGGGATCTTTTTAGGATTTCTCTGTTAACTTCATAGAATTAAATCCAGCAAGTGATTTAATTAGCAATTATTCCCACTTTGGGGATATCAAGAGTTGTTTAAATCCCGTATCTGCTTCAATAAGCTTTTCTTGATGTCTGTCCACTAACTCTCACTGATTTTCCTTTTCAGACGATTATGGACGCTCACATGTATGACCTTGACGAGATTATTTCTTACGGGGACATTCGCGCACTCGGTCATTCCCAAAACCAAGAATTCACAAATGCCCAATGTGCTGAAATTATGGGCCGCTTTGATGCATACAATGGTCGGCTGCTTCCCCGTCGTTCCTCCCTTTTGAAGCTTATCGTGAGAGCGATCTGGGAGGCACTCCCTTTATTCTTTCTAGGCATGCCACTTAAGGCATTGGACGACGCCGAAGATAAGGTGCACTCGGTGTATCTGATGGGCCTAATCTCCAAGAAAAGACGAGATAGCCTTGTTGATATCCTGCAACGAGCTTTTCAGCAGGCGACAATACTTGCTGCCTATCGAAGGGTAGAGGACATCAGTGGGGATCCCGATGCTTGTGATCGTGATAGGATGCACACGAAGATGGTCCGAGAGGCTCGAAAATTTTTGGATGGCCTCACCTTTGAATTTCTCAATCCGTGTCCTTCCATTGTAATCATCTTGGTGATGTTTTCGTTTACTGTTTTCATTATTGTAAGAACTTTTCAAAGTATGAATAGCAAATTTCTTGTTTCCATGTGTTTATCTTACGCACTAAATCTTTTGCACATGTATGCTTTAAACGTTTAACCGAATGCAAATCAAATGTTCTCCTTATCGCTTTCTTCTCTTTTCTCTGTTGCCGGCGCGTTACCTTAGTAAGCGTAACCTGTAGATGACAGAGAGAGAGTATTCCGTTGATAGTCTATTTAAATCTCTTTGTAAGACTGTGCCCTTCTTTTTCAAGTTAAGATATTTGTGATTTGATTTATCCCCGAAACGGAGCATTGCTCTATGATGGAGAAGTTATGAATTAATGTATATACTTATTATATTATTTTTTTTTAAGAAGGAGCATTGCTCTGGTTGAAAAGGTTATGAGTTGATATTTTTTTGTGTCAGAGCTTTGCTTGACGACAAGGAAACATCGGAGCATTGCTCGACGATAGAGGGTGATATGTGTCCAAGTCGAAGCTTTGCTTAACGACGAGGAGGTGTCGGAGCATTGCTCGACGACAGGGGTTGACATAAGGTCCAAGTCGAAGCTTTGCTTAATGAAGAGGAAGTGTCGGAGCATTGCTCTACGACAGGTTGACACAAGCCATACGGGGTCAAAATTGACATTGGCTATATGGTGTCAGGGGTTGACTTTATCCGTACTTCACGGAGTCAAGGGTTGCTCTGGATGCTTCCCACGGGGTCGGTTGACATAGCCGTGTTCTGCAAGGACCACGCTCCGCTCTGGACGTTTCCCACGGGGTCAAGATTGACATAAGCCGCGTTCCACGTGACCAGAAATTTGCTCTGGATGCTTCCCACGGGGTCATAGCCGTGTTCTGCGAGGACCAGGATCCGCTCTGGACGTTTCCCACAGGGTCAGGATTGAAATAGGCCGTGTTCCACGTGACCAGGAATTTGCTCTGGATGCTTCCCACGGGGTCATGGCCGTGTTCTGCGAGGACCAGGCTCCGCTCTGGATGTTTCCCATAGGGTCAGGATTGACATAAGACGCGTTCCACGTGACCAGGAATTTGCTCTGGATGCTTCCCACGGGGTCATAGCCGTGTTCTGCGAGGACCAGGATCCGCTCTGGACGTTTTCCACGGGATCAGGATTGACATAGGCCGTGTTCCACGTGACCAGGAATTTTCTCTGGATGCTTCCCACGGGGTCATAGCCGTGTTCTGCAAGGACCAGGCTCCGCTCTGGACGTTTCCCATAGGGTCAGGATTGACATAAGCCGCGTTCCACGTGACCAGTAATTTGCTCCGGATGCTTCCCACGGGGTCATAGCCGTGTTCTGCGAGGACCAGGATCCGTTCTGGACGTTTTCCACGAGGTCAGGATTGGCATAGGTCGTGTTCCACGTGACTAGGAATTTGCTCTGGATGCTTCCCACGGGGTCATAGCCGTGTTCTGCGAGGACCAGGCTCCGCTCTGAACGTTTCCTACGGGGTCAGGATTGACATAAGCCGTGTTCCACGTGACCAGGAATTTGCTCTGGATGGTTCCCACGGGGTCATAGCCGTGTTCTGCGAGGACCAGGATCCGCTCTGGACGTTTCCCACGGGGTCAGGATTGACATAGGTCGTGTTCCACATGACCAGGAATTTGCTCTGGATGCTTCCCACGGGGTCATGGCCATGTTCTGCGAGGACCAGGCTGTTAGTGTTTATGCCCTAGAAGGCCATTACTGTATCATACTAGCTTGTATATTACTTAATGGAAGCTTGGGATATTCACATGTATATAACAGTCTTGCTAAACATGGTAGTATGCTACTTGGTTTTTCTATCTTAATATGTGAGTGTACGTATTGATAGAGCTCTTAGGATCTTGCTTGTCTACCAGCGTTGTGATGGCAGTCACACTAGTGGGGGCTGGGTAGTCTACAAGCACATCCTTATTCAGGTCCCTGGTCGTTGGATTATCGAGACAGAGCATCGATACTCCGGAGTAGACTAGTGTGTATGCTTCTCATCCCAGTTGGGGAGATGGTCTGTCCCACAGCCGTCAGTACGTCGTACTGGAGATAGTATACAGGTGCTCGTTAGGTTACGGGTACACCGGACAGGACTCACAGGGAACTGTTGGTTGGTTTGATACCAGTCGTCAGTGAACAGTTCCCAGGTGACATGAGTACAGCGTAGTCCGCAGACTTGACACTGCTACTTCGCCTCGAGTGTGTCCCACTGTTCTTAGATTGCTACTCTACCACGGCTCAAAGGAGTCGTGCAAACAGGTAGCAGTTGGGTGCAGTCCCGAGCACTTGGAGGCAGTGGCGGTTAGACAGGATTCGTCCCTCCCGGTATTGGGAGTAGATATCGTGCTGTGTCAGAGAGCCATTACGCAAAGTCCCTGGCCAGGGCAAGCGAGATTTGCTGGTAGGTTCCAGTAGTTTCTCAGGGTGTAATGGGCTTCACTCCGACATGACTTATACCGCTATTAGGGGACTGACGCTTGCCGCCCCCCTAGGCCCGATATGCGATAGTCTTGGACGAACGGACCGGACTGTATGGAGATTGTCACATCAGACTCAGTAGGAGTTCGGATGGGTTTACTCATCGGCCTTCTTATCGACAACTACCTGGGGACCGTTACGTACAGCTAGTGCCGCTTGCGGTCTGTGGTTAAACCCACTGCCAGCGTAGTAGTCGAGTCTCTAGAGTCCCACACAGAGAGTTTCCTACTCCAGGCGAAACGATATAGAGGTTGCATGGTTTTGCGACAAAGGGTTCGGACGCATACGTGCGTTTACGCGCGTACGACTTTCGGACAGTTTTTACCAGTCGGCTTTGGTTTAAGCCAGTTACTGGTATCCGGTTATTGGATTTTTACAGTCTAAAGTTTTTCCGTATTTTTACGGATCGGAGGGGCGTTCTCGTAATTACTCGAGAAGCTTCTAGAAGATGTGACTAAGGAGGTTTCTTTTGGATAAGAGAGTGAGTCATGGTGGTGATTCATTCATTTTCATTAATGCACATTTATTGCTTAATGACTCATGCTAATGAATCACCACTAGATATTTCATGAAGCATGCTTATTCATTTCTTTTTATTCATTATTGAAAAATAAGAATGCTTCATAATATTATGATACACTCTCTCTCTTCTCTCATTATCTTATCTCACATTCTCTCTCCTCAAGCTCTCATCTTCAAACCCTAATCCTTAATCCTCATGTGTTGAGATCAAAGGATTAGTTAGACTAAACAATCCATAACCCTCACTCTACATCATCCTTTCATCTTTGATTAGCAATCAAAGTTGATTAGTTACCTCAAGTTAGAGGTTTAGCTTGGAGTTTCGCTCTCGGGTGGATCGTCTACTACCTAGAGAAGGCCGAGGAGAACAAAGGAGGACACAAAGACGAAGGACTAGTTTCGATCGGTATAATCCTTTAACACTATAGTTTAGTTTAGCTATGTGTTTGGTTATTGTTTGTTTAGCTTCGATTCAAGCGGTTAGTCGATGTTCGTTGTTTAAACTTGATCGTTTTTGAAAAATTCCGCCTCCCCATAAGTACTGGGGTGTACTACATCGACTTACAGTGGTATCAGAGCCTCGCTAAACAATATATAACTTAATTGCAAATTTGTACGAATTTCGAACGGAAAAACAAAGCCGCAAAACCCTAATTCTGTCAAGTTTCTGTCGAAGTTAAAATCAAGTCAGAAAATTTTTCAGGTGTGTTCAGAGAGCTTGAAATGACCACAGGAGAACACCCAAGAAATTCGAGCACATGATTCGACTAAAGCGCCGCGGAAGGGCGGCGGATCGCACCGATTCGCCGCGCTTCCGCGGCCGAGTTGCCGAGTCATGGGCTCATCTTTCGTGGGTGGGTCCTCTCTGGTGTTTGGGGTTTTCTGGAATATTTAATTATTGCTCAGGTTACTGTTTAACAGAGCAGATTTTGGAGCAATATTGAAGTTGTTTATTCGATCGAATTGTACAGTATTTGCGTATTGGATTATATCTGTGATTGTTTAATGTGTTCGTAAACCTCCCCTAACTGCTAGTATGTCGGTTGGCAGGGGGTTGCACATTTCTGAAATGGTTATATCTGTTTGTGCATATAAACTGTATTGGACTGTTGTGGTGTATAGCCGGGGTTAGCAATAGGTTATTTGTTTAATTCATTTGTTGTAAATGTAATTTGTTGTAATATTATTTTTTGCGGGGCACTTCCAGGTTGCGGTCGTAGCCACCGTTGTATTATTTCATTTTACTGTTTTTGCTCCTAGGACTGACCCAAGGTGGGGTACACAAACTGCCGGGCGGGTAGTTTGCCGTACCCGTAGGGGTCGAGGGTGGGGTAACGGCTATTCATCACAACTGTGTAATCTGTCTTTTCTTGCAGGCTCAAAAGAAATACAGATTGCTTGCAAATCCAATATTGTTTATCTTTGTTCTGGAATGAATATCATTGCGTCAGACGAATGTAAAATATCTATATTATGATAGCTATTTAGACGTCACTTATGTTTTACACCCGCGCTAGCCCAGCCCCCGCTCTGTCGTTAGTTAAGTAACCTAACGAGTGATGACGGGACCCCGTGGCGAATGCGGATGGCATAAGAGGACGTTGTATTTTCGTTGTTTTCTGCAATGATAGGTTAATGATGGGACGCATTATCTATAATGCTAAGTAAAACAAACCAAAGTTTAAATCGTTGGAACAATTTAAAAGAAACCACTCGGTTATTTTTAAAACAGATAATTTTTAAATGCGGAGATTTAACCACTCCTTTTAAAAGCTATCAGGTTCCTTCGGTTATATCAAGTTCACTACGTTCACGGTTTCGCCAAAACCAGTCGTAGCCCTCCGTCATTTCTTATGAATGGTCAGTAGTATTCAAGCTATGTTTGTTTGGCCCTTAGTCAAGACATAGTGATTGGTAGCTGCTGAGGTATTCATTTGTTGCATAGATAGATGAGTTGGTTTGGGACAGTCGTATTACTTTGTTGGCCCTTAGTCAAGAGTATACGGATGGGTTCAAATCAACAGGATAATGATGGGCAGAACTTGACATGTGACTTATGATTTGTTGGCCCTTAGTCAAGGTCATAAGAGCATGGGGCAAAAACTTATATCGGGAATTTCTAAAGAAACTGAAATTTGCAAAGAGATGCATACCATTTTGAGTTTGATGAATGTTGGTAGCATTCCTACAACATTATCAGACGATGATATTTGGATCCCGATCCTACTGTGAGTACTTGATACTTATCAGGATATTCGTCACTTAACGATCAATGCTATAAACCTAGTAGGTGTCCAGAAAAGTGTCAGCAGGGTTACGCCCCCAGAGAAAAGAGGTTACTTAATTAAGGAACTTCGCGAAAGCGTTGGAAAACCTCCCTCGAAGTATCGACACCGGCCTGGCTGAACGGTTAAGCAAGTATTGTACGGTGAGAATAGTCTTGGCTAATTCTTCTTTTATGGTTTGAGGAAGGATTCGAGAAACAGTGGGAGCCATCCAGTTTAGATAAACTAAAAACCACTCTAAACTTGCAAGAGCATCATGCTGAAGAGTTTTCTTCTCTCTCTCCTAATTGCAGCGACCCTGAAAATGACTGGACTTAAGTTACTTTTAGAGAAAAATATACTGACAGGGCCAAACTATAAAGATTGGCTGCGGAATGTCAAGATGGCTTTGACCTATGACAAACTGGGGTACGTCCTCACCGCTACAGCACCTGCTGTCCTTGGTCCCAAATCCAGCAATGCGGATAAGGAAATCCGCAAAACCTGGGATTTAGATTGCGCGAGAGCCAAGTGCATCGTGCTTGCCTCGATGAACAATGAACATCAGAGGAGGCACGAGGATATGTCCCTAGATGGCATATTTCTCCATACAAAGGAACTTTATGGAGAGCAATCTCGTATAGCAAGATACGAGACCTCTAAGAAATTATTTCGAGCGAGGTTGGCTGTCGGGTCATCGGTAGGTGAACATGTCCTACAGATGATCGGCTATATTGAAGAGCTCGCGGACCTTGGGACGACTTTGGATAATGAGCTCTATACAGACCTTGTTCTCCAGTCCCTTCCTCCCACCTACGCCCAGTTTATCCTCAACTTCAATCTTCAAGGAAAAGAAGTTGAACTTGCGGAACTCCTGAACATGTTAAGGAGTGCGGAGGGCACCTTGCAGAAGGCAAGGGAAACACCCGCTATGTTTGTTGGCGGAGCATCTTCTTCCGGGTCCAAGGCTAGGGCCAAAGGAAGGAAGAAGAATGCCGCACCCAGACCTAGAGGAGGTGTTAGTAAGGTGGGAAAGAAGGGAAAGAAAAAGATTGCAGCACCGGTAGTTGGCCTGGATGAGTGCTTCCATTGTCACAGGAAAGGGCACTGGAAGAAGGATTGCAAGGCGTGGAACGCCAAGAACCAGGAACCGAAGCAAGCTGTGGCTTCGACTTCAGGTGTGTTTGTAATTGAGAATTGTCTGTCGATCAACTCTACTTCCTGGGTATTGGATACCGGATCAGGATCTCATATTTGCAATTCATTGCAGGCACTGAGAAACCGTAGAGTGCTGGAGGAAGGTGATATGATCCTCAGGGTTGCTAACGGAGCTAGCGTGGGAGCTGCGTCCGTCGGGGATTATCACCTAGGATTGACGAGTGGACACATTTTGGTTTTACATAACTATTATTTTGTACCCAGCTTAACATGTAATATCATATCAGTTTCCTTGTTATCAAATAAAGGTTATGATTTCACGTTTGTAAGAGATGTTGTCAACATCCACCTTAATCATGGTTTGATTGGGTCCGGTACTCTAAATAACGGCATATATGTTTTAAACCAACTCCAAATTTTCAATGTCCAGAACACACTAAAAAGAAAGTCTCCAGATTTAAATAAAGCTTTCTTATGGCATTGTAGACTGGGTCACATCAATGAGAGAAGGTTGACTAAGTTGCATAGAGAAGGATATTTGGACCCGTTCGAATATCAATCTTATGACACTTGTCAATCCTGTCTCAAAGGAAAGATGACAAAGACTCCATTTACTGGACAAGGAGTAAGAGCGAGCGAGCTCTTAGGACTCATACACAGCGATGTATGCGGTCCAATGTCTACACATGCGAGAGGTGGTTATTCCTACTTCATTACTTTTACAGATGATTTCTCTAGGTTTGGATATATCTTCTTGATGAAGCATAAATCCGAGGCCTTTGAGAAATTCAAAGAGTACAAGAGTGAAGCGGAAAACCAAACAGGCAAAAGTATTAAGACACTAAGATCTGATCGAGGTGGAGAATACTTAAGTGCCGAGTTCCTAGATTACCTAAAAGAGAAAGGAATTCTCTCTCAGCTTACTCCTCCATACACTCCACAGCACAACGGTGTATCGGAGAGACGGAATCGAACCCTATTGGATATGGTACGATCCATGATGAGTAATGCTGAGTTACCGCGATCTTTCTGGGGTTATGCGCTAGAATCAGCAGCATATCTTTTAAACCAGGTTCCAACCAAGACTGTGCCTACCACACCATATCAGATGTGGAGTAGGAAGAAACCCTGTCTAAAACATTTTAGGACATGGGGGTGTCCAGCTTTTGTAAAAAAGCAGCATGTGGACAAGCTCGAGGCACGATCAGTACTGTGTAAGCTTGTGGGATATCCAAAGAACTCCAAGGGATATTATTTCTATTACGCAGAGGAACAAAAGGTCTTTGTTTCTCGTCATGCCACCTTCTTAGAAACTGAATTTTTAGAAAATCAGAAGAGTGGGAGCGCAATAGAACTGGAAGAAATTCCAGAACCACAAGCTGTTACTGAAAGTTTGGTAGAACCAGAGGTTCAAGAAGAACAGGACATTCCCGCACCCCTCCGCAGAAGTAGTAGGCCGTCTCATCCGCCTGAGAGATACTACGGTTTTCTCATTGACGGGGATAGAGAGGATTGCATCATAGAAGATGATGAACCTACTGACTTCCAGCAAGCCATCCAGAGCGGCGACTCGGTACGATGGCTAGATGCAATGCGAACCGAAATGGAGTCCATGTACACCAACAAAGTATGGACTTTGGACTTTGCTCCAGATGGGGTAAAACCCATAGGATGCAAATGGATCTTCAAGAAAAAGATTGGTGTAGATGGACAGGTGGAAACCTATAAGGCTAGACTTGTTGCAAAGGGTTTTCGTCAAAGACCTGGTTTGGACTATGACGAAACCTTTTCTCCAGTGGCTATGCTCAAATCCATTCGGGTCCTTCTTGCTATTGCTGCCTTCCATGATTATGAAATCTGGCAGATGGACGTAAAGACGGCTTTTCTGAATGGAAATTTAGAAGAGAGCGTCTATATGGATCAGCCAGAGGGTTTCAATCAGAGTGGGAGCAGCGGGAAAGTATGCAAGCTGCTTAAGTCTATTTATGGACTAAAGCAGGCATCGCGGAGTTGGAACATCTGTTTTGATGAGACAGTCAAAGAATATGACTTTATCAAAAATCCAGATGAACCGTGCATATATAGTAAAGTTGTGGCCAGAAGTGTCGTATTCCTCGTCTTGTACGTGGATGACATTCTATTGATAGGAAATGACATTCCTATGCTACAATCTGTCAAAGGATTCTTGTCACACAGGTTCTCCATGAAAGACCTGGGTGATGCCTCTTACATTCTGGGGATCCGGATCTATCGTGATAGATCCAAGAGGATGTTGGGACTTTCGCAGTCCAGGTATATCGACACTGTACTGAAAAGATTCAGTATGGAAGATTCCAAGCGCAGTAATCTACCGGCTAGTCACGGAATCACCCTCTCCAAAGAGATGTCTCCCAAGACTGATTTGGAAAGGGAACGCATGTCTATTATACCCTATGCTTCTGCGGTAGGCTCTATAATGTATGCGATGTTGTGTACCAGACCAGATGTAGCTTACGCACTGAGCGTGGTAAGCCGGTATCAGTCAGACCCAGGGGAGAAACACTGGATAGCAGTAAAGAACATTCTCAAGTACCTGAGGAGGACTAAGGAGATGTTCTTGGTTTACGGCGGAAAAGACCTCAGGTTGGAGGCCTTTGCTGATTCCGGCTTCCAGAGTGATAAGGACGATTCCAAGTCCATGTCGGGTTATGTCTTTACCCTCAATGGAGGGGCGGTGTGCTGGAGGAGCTCCAAGCAGGACACCGTTGCTGACTCGACGATGGAAGCGGAGTATATAGCTGCTTGCGATGCCGCAAAAGAAGCAGTCTGGATGAAGAAGTTCCTAACAGAACTTCAGGTGGTTCCTACCATAGTTGATCCAATACCTCTGTATTGCGACAACAACGGAGCTATAGCTTTAGCGAAGGAACCAAGGTCCCATCAGAAGTCCAGACACATCTTGATGCGGTATCACCTGATCAGGGAGATCATTGATCGTCAGGAGATCGAGGTTCGGAGAGTTGCTTCAGAAGAGAACATTGCTGATCCATTCACGAAGGCCCTTCCTCAGATTCAGTTCGAGAGGCTGCTCGAGATCATTGGTCTTCGATATGCCAGTACATGGCCCTAGTGCAAGTGGGAGATTGTTAGTGTTTATGCCCTAGAAGGCCATTACTGTATCATACTAGCTTGTATATTACTTAATGGAAGCTTGGGATATTCACATGTATATAACAGTCTTGCTAAACATGGTAGTATGCTACTTGGTTTTTCTATCTTAATATGTGAGTGTACGTATTGATAGAGCTCTTAGGATCTTGCTTGTCTACCAGCGTTGTGATGGCAGTCACACTAGTGGGGGCTGGGTAGTCTACAAGCACATCCTTATTCAGGTCCCTGGTCGTTGGATTATCGAGACAGAGCATCGATACTCCGGAGTAGACTAGTGTGTACGCTTCTCATCCCAGTTGGGGAGATGGTCTGTCCCACAGCCGTCAGTACGTCGTACTGGAGATAGTATACAGGTGCTCGTTAGGTTACGGGTACACCGGACAGGACTCACAGGGAACTGTTGGTTGGTTTGATACCAGTCGTCAGTGAACAGTTCCCAGGTGACATGAGTACAGCGTAGTCCGCAGACTTGACACTGCTACTTCGCCTCGAGTGTGTCCCACTGTTCTTAGATTGCTACTCTACCACGGCTCAAAGGAGTCGTGCAAACAGGTAGCAGTTGGGTGCAGTCCCGAGCACTTGGAGGCAGTGGCGGTTAGACAGGATTCGTCCCTCCCGGTATTGGGAGTAGATATCGTGCTGTGTCAGAGAGCCATTACGCAAAGTCCCTGGCCAGGGCAAGCGAGATTTGCTGGTAGGTTCCAGTAGTTTCTCAAGGTGTAATGGGCTTCACTCCGACACGACTTATACCGCTATTAGGGGACTGACGCTTGCCGCCCCCTAGGCCCGATATGCGATAGTCTTGGACGAACGGACCGGACTGTATGGAGATTGTCACATCAGACTCAGTAGGAGTTCGGATGGGTTTACTCATCGGCCTTCTTATCGACAACTACCTGGGGACCGTTACGTACAGCTAGTGCCGCTTGCGGTCTGTGGTTAAACCCACTGCCAGCGTAGTAGTCGAGTCTCTAGAGTCCCACACAGAGAGTTTCCTACTCCAGGCGAAACGATATAGAGGTTGCATGGTTTTGCGACAAAGGGTTCGGACGCATACGTGCGTTTACGCGCGTACGACTTTCGGACAGTTTTTACCAGTCGGCTTTGGTTTAAGCCAGTTACTGGTATCCGGTTATTGGATTTTTACAGTCTAAAGTTTTTCCGTATTTTTACGGATCGGAGGGGCGTTCTCGTAATTACTCGAGAAGCTTCTAGAAGATGTGACTAAGGAGGTTTCTTTTGGATAAGAGAGTGAGTCATGGTGGTGATTCATTCATTTTCATTAATGCACATTTATTGCTTAATGACTCATGCTAATGAATCACCACTAGATATTTCATGAAGCATGCTTATTCATTTCTTTTTATTCATTATTGAAAAATAAGAATGCTTCATAATATTATGATACACTCTCTCTCTTCTCTCATTATCTTATCTCACATTCTCTCTCCTCAAGCTCTCATCTTCAAACCCTAATCCTTAATCCTCATGTGTTGAGATCAAAGGATTAGTTAGACTAAACAATCCATAACCCTCACTCTACATCATCCTTTCATCTTTGATTAGCAATCAAAGTTGATTAGTTACCTCAAGTTAGAGGTTTAGCTTGGAGTTTCGCTCTCGGGTGGATCGTCTACTACCTAGAGAAGGCCGAGGAGAACAAAGGAGGACACAAAGACGAAGGACTAGTTTCGATCGGTATAATCCCTTAACACTATAGTTTAGTTTAGCTATATGTTTGGTTATTGTTTGTTTAGCTTCGATTCAAGCGGTTAGTCGATGTTCGTTGTTTAAACTTGATCGTTTTTGAAAAATTCCGCCTCCCCATAAGTACTGGGGTGTACTACATCGACTTACACAGGCTCCGCTCTGGACGTTTCCCATGGGGTCAGAATTGACATAAGACGCATTCCACGTGACCAGGAATTAGCTCTGGATGCTTCCCACGGGGTCATAGACGTGTTCTGCGAGGACCAAGATCCGCTCTGGACGTTTCCCACGGGGTCAGGATTGACATAAGACGCGTTCCACATGACCAGAAATTTGCTCTGGATGCTTCCCACGGGGTCATAGCCGTGTTCTGGGAGGACCAGGATCCGCTCTGGACGTTTCTCACGGGGTCAGGATTGACATAAGCCGCATTCCATGTGACCAGGAATTTACTCTAGATGCTTCCCACGGGGTCATAGCCGTGTTCTGCGAGGACCAGGATCCGCTCTGGACGTTTTCCACGGGGTCAGGATTGACATAGGCCGTGTTCCGCGTGACCAGGAAGGGTTGACTTTATCTGCATTTCACGGAGTCGGGGTTTGACTCTTGGTCATCTGTGCTCCGCCGAGTCATGGAACTGGGAATTGTCGCGGTTCCGCTTTGCTTGATGTTGCGTCTGTTGTAATGAGACGAATGTTGAGATGATCTCCAGGCTATCTGTGAACCATTGAGATTTGGCTTCTTCTTCTGATTGAGCCTGGGGAGGGAAGGTGTGATTCCCTCTTTGTTTGCGCCCTTGGATTGTAGACAGGGATTGATGTGATATCACCTGTAGGGCATAAATTTCATTTCATTCATTTTTTTTATTTCTTTCCGCGATGCTCTATCATTTCAGCTTTTATATCGCGAAGGTCGCGATTGCCCAATCTTTTCGGCTATTTTTCGCGGTGCCCAATCATTTCGGCTATTTGTTTTATTTTTACTCGCTTCTTTTTATTGCGAGTTGCCCAATCATTTCGGCTATTTTTGTATGCATACATTTTTACTTGCTGATTTTGTTGCAAGTTGCCCCATCATTTCGGCTATTTCGTATGCATGTGTGGTTCGTTGGCTTTTCGCTGCAAGCTTGGAATTAGACACCGATTTCGACATCAGCATCGCTACAACTGGGATATTGCTAGGAGTGAATCATCATTTGCCTTCGTCGATGTCGAACAAAGGTGGCTTAGTAGACAGGGTTAGGATCCTGTCGGCTAAGGCTTTTGACTTCATGAGCCGTAAGGGTCTCATAAAGGTATTTATCCCTGCGAGTCGTGAGGATCTCGTAGTTGCATTTTCTCCTTAGGAATCATGAGGACTCCTAAGTGTATGGCTTCTCGTAAGTCGTACGGATCTTACAAGAGTATTTTCTCCTTCTAAGTCGAGAAGACTTACAAGGGCTGTTCACCGTGTAGACATATCCCTAGTCACGGATAGGACTTTGTTAGGGAAATGCTTATTCGCGCCCGTGGATTGTATACAAGGGTCAGCATTGAGCCGCTTGTAGGACAGCATTGGAGGTTGTGGTGGCCGCTTAAGAACAGGTTCAGATCCCTGTAGCTTAAGACTTTTGAATCTTATGAGCCGTGAGGGTCTCATAAGAGAGTTCTCCTTATGAGTCGTGGGGATCTCGTAAGTGTAATTTCTCCTTAGGAATCGTGGGGATCCCTAAGTGTGTTGCTCCTTTGTGAGTCGTAAGGATCTCACGCAGGTGGTTTCTCCTCACAAGGTCAAGAGGACCTTGCAAGTGTTTTTTAACGAGGTCATCTATCATTGACCTAGGCCATGACTCGTTAGGCGTGGTATTTTTTTAGGAAGCGGTCGTTTATTGGCTTGAAAGGTTTTCACCATGCATGTCCATGAGTAGGTAAGCTCCACCCTGGTAAACTTTGTCTATGATATACGGGCCTTCATAGTTCGGCTCAAATTTCCCCCGTTTGGCACGATTGGGGATCATAGGTCTTTTAACCACTAGCATGAGTTCGCCTTGGCGGAACGTTCTCGGCCTAGTCAATTTTTCATATGAGTGCGTCATCTTTGCTTTATAAGCCTCCAGATTTTGTTGCGCCATGAGCCGGGTTTCATCAAGGGCGTCGAGCTCCTCAAGCCGAAGGTGAGCATTTTCTTCGTCTATTAGCTCATAGTGAACCGCCACTCGTAGAGAGGGTAACTCTATCTCGAGAGGGAGTACCGCTTCTGAGCCAAATACCAATGCGTACGGTGTTGTGTTCGTGGCAGTTTTGAACGTAGTTCGATACGCCCAGAGAGCTTCATGCAGTCTCTCGTGCCAGTCCTTCTTATTTCGAGACATCGTCTTTTTCATGATCTTCATCAAGGTCTTGTTGAAAGCCTCAGCTAGACCGTTAGCTCGAGAATTATAGACTGAAGAGTATCTCCAGTCTATGTTATGCTGTTGTGCGAAGCGGCTGATCTTGTGGCTTCTGTAGGCCAACCCATTATCAGAGATAATCCGTCGCGGAGTTCCAAACCGATAAATGACGTGCGTCTTGAAGAAATGGAGGATATTCTCCGTCTTCACTTCCCTCAATGGTATTGCATCTGCCCATTTGGAGAAGTAATCAGTTGTCGCCAAAATGAATCGATGTCCTCTGGACGATGCTGGTTCGATAAGGCCGATTATGTCAGTCCCCCACATTTCGAACGGCCAGCTAGCCACTGTCGGATGTAGCAGATTCGGATGTTGATGGATAAAGTCCCCGTGAATCCGGCACGAGTGGCATTGCTTCGCGTATTCGAGGTAGTCTTGGATCATCGTGGGCCAATAATAGCCCATCCTTTTGATCTTCAGCTTCATCTTCGGCCCGGCTTGGCGAGAACCGCAGAGTCCGTCATGAGTTACTTGGATGACTCTCTTTGCCTCTTCGGGTCCCAGACATCTTAGCCATAGAGAATTAAATGATCTCTTATACCGAGTATCATTAACAAAGGCGAAAGATAGAGCTCGCTTCATGAGCTGATGTTTTTAGGACGCATCTTTAGGCGTTCGACAGGATTTGAAGTAGTCTATAAAGACTTCTCTCCAATCCTTAGCCTTTTCCTGGTCTTTTATTTGTAAGGCCGTTTTCCCGGTCGCTCCCTTTTCTTCGGACGATTCTGGAGATATTTCTGCCGGTGCAAGAACCCGACGACTTTGTACCACGATCCTTACGTCATCGAGGTTCTCGTCGGCCAATTCTTTAGCGAGCTTAGCTAATTCATCCTCCTTGCTATTTTCCGCACGCGGTATACTTTCCAGGGTGTAGGAAGGAATTTTAGTCAGCAGTTGTTGCACTTTCTCGCCGTACTTCACTAACTCTGGTTCGCACATTTGATAGTCGCCATTTACTTGACTAACGACCAGCTGGGAGTCTCCGTATATGAGGACGTTTTCAATTCCCATGTCGACGGCGATCTCAAGACCTGCTATCAAAGCTTCATATTCGTCTTCGTTGTTCGTCCTCGGCTCTATTAAGGAGAAGGCAAAGCGTATTATCCCTCCTTGTGGAGTCACGAAGATGAGGCCTACCCCTGATTTGATTATGGGGTGCTTTGTTTGCGCTTCTTCATGGAAGACGCTCCATCAAAATAGAATTCCCACCGGGTATCATCCCCGTCGATCGTGTCGAACGCATGTTCGTCTGGCAATTCGCAGTTCAAAGGAGAATCGGCGAGTATCGGGTGCTCAGCGAGGAAGTCGGCGATGGCCTGGCCTTTCACTGCCTTAAGAGGCCGTTAAGTTATCGAGAATTCCATCAAGAGCAGGGCCCATTTAGCGAGTCATCCCGTTAATATAGCCTTTGACATTAAATATTTGAGAGGATCCACCTTCGATATGAGATGGACCTCATGTGCCAACGCGTAGTGTCTGAGCTTCGTTATCGCGAAGATCAACTCCAGGTAGTGTTTTTCAATAGGAGAGTAATTGTTTTCTTCCCCCAGGAGAACTCGACTCAAATAGTAGAGAGATCTTTCTTTCCCATGGTCGTTTTCTTATGCCCATAGCGCACCTAGAAAACCCTCAAGGGCGGTTGTATACAAAATGAGAGGCTTTCCCTTGACCGTAGCGGTCAGCACCGACGGATTCTGCAGGTATTGCTTAATTTCGTCCAATGCGCTTTGGAATTTGCGATCCCAGACGAACGGAGTTCCCTTCTTCATTAGGTGACTGTATGGACGGCACTTGCCGGAGAGATTGGCTATAAATCACCGGATATAAGCGAGCTTTCCTTGGAGAGACCGCAGTTGCTTGAGAGTCCTTAGCGGAGGCATTTCCATGATCGCCTTGATCTTTGACGGGTCTATCTGTAAGTCGACGTTAGACACCCCACATGATGCGGGAAGGCGGAATAGGTAAAACAATCATTTTGTTTAAGTTAACATCGACTAACTTTACGGATCTTTGCTAAACCCTAACTAACAACTATCTAGAAGTGATTAACTACTATGATAGATGATTATACCTAAATATTCAAGTCCTTCTTGCTCTTGTAGTTCACCTCCTCGTCGGCCTCCTCGATGTGATAGAAGATCCACCCGAGAGCTCCTTCTCCAAGCTTTAACCTCTCACTTGAGGTAACTAGGTGGCTATGAGTGCTAATCAAAGTAACCTAGAGGATACAGAGATGGATTAGGGATCTATTAGTCTTGCTAACCCTTGGGATCTCAACACATAAGAGGATTAGGGTTAGGTCTTTGAAGAGAGAGAGAATGTGTAAGTGAGAATGAAATGAATTATAACTCATTTGTGAATATACGAAGCATGATAATTATCTAAATGAATAACATATAATAATATCAACCATGCTTCATTAATTCACTTTGGATGAATCATCTCATGAGTCATTAAGCAATAAATGCTTCATTAACTCATTTGGATGAATCACTCCATGAGTTACTAATCCATTTAATGCAAATTCCACCTAATCTCTCCACCTCATCTTTCTTCTAGAATCTTCTTGACTAATTACGAGAATGCCCCTCCCATCCGTGAAAACACGGAAATACTGAGACTGTATAAATCCAATAATCCAATACTAGAATCTGGCTTAAACTAAAGCATGCTAGTAAAAACTGTCCGAACATCGTACGTGCATAAATACACGTATGTATCCGAACCCTGTCGTAAAACCATACGACCTCTATATCGTTTCGCCTGAAGCTGGGAAACTTTCTGTGTGGGACTCTAAAGACTCGACACTACACTGGCAGTGGGTTTAACCACAGGCCGCAAGCGGTGCTAGCTGTACGTAACGATCCCCGGGTAGATGTCGATAAGAAGGCCGATGAGGAAACCCATCTGAACTCCTACTGAGCCTGATGTGACAATCTCCGTACAGTCTGGTCTGTTCGTCTAAGACTATCGCATATCGGGCCTAGGGGGAGGCAAGCGTCAGTCCCCTAAAAGATGCATAAGTCGTGTCGGAGTGAAACCCATCACACCTTGAGAAGCTACTGGAAATCCTACCAGTAAATCTCGTTTGCCCTGGCTAGGGACTTTGCGTAATGGCTCTCCAAACACAGCGCGATATCAACTCCCAATACCGGGAGAGACGAATCCTTTCTAACTGCCACTGCCTCCAAGTGCTTCGGGACTACACCCAACTGCTACCTGTTTGCACGACTCCTTTGAGCCGTGGTAGGGTAGCAATCTAAGAACAGTGGGAACACACTCGAGACAAAGCAGCAGTGTCAATTCTGCAGACTATGCTGTATTCATGTCACCTGGGAACTGTTAACTGACGACGGGTATAATACCAACTACCAGTTCCCTGCGAGTCCTGTCCGGTGTACCCGTAACCCAACGAGCACCTATATACTATCTCCAGTACAACGTACTAATGGCTGTGGGACAGACCATTTCCCCTGCTGGGATGAGAAGCGTACACACTAGTCTACTCCGGAGTATCAATGCCCTGTCTCGATAATCCTACGACTAGGGACCTGAAAAAGGATGTGCTTGTAGACTACCCAGCCCCTACTAGTGTGACTGCCATCACAACGCTGGTAGTCAAGCAAGATCCTAAGGGCTCTATCAATATGTATTCGCGATATGCTAACATATACACATATTAAGATAGATACAAACCAAGTAGCATACTACTATGTTGAGCGAGACTGTTAATATAACTATGAATATCCCAAGCTTCCATTAAGTAATATACAAACTAGTATGATACAATAATGGCTCCTAGGGCATATACACTAACACTATCTTGATGCCTCGATGTCTTACGATGAACCCTAGGAACTTGCCCGAGGAAACTCCAAACACGCATTTGAGAGGGTTCATCTTTAAGTTGTATTTCCGAAGGCGCTGAAACACGATCTTCAGATGTTCTAAATGTTCCTCGTATGATTTTCTTTTAACCACGAGGTCGTCGATATAGCATTCGACGATTTCATGTATGAGGTCATCGAAGATCTTTGTCATGGCCCTCTGATAGGTGGCACCGGCGTTCTTTAGACCAAAGGGCATCACCTTGTAGCAGAATATGCCCAAAGGGGTCTGGAAAGTGGTATGCTTCTGGTCCTCGGGATGCATCTTTATCTGATTGTATCCTGACGAGCCGTCCATGAAGGAGAAAACTTCGTGAGTGGATGTGTTATCTATCATCGGCTCAGTGACTAGTACTGGAAATTCGTCTTTTGGACAAGCTTTGTTGAGATCCCGGAAGTCCACACATATGCGCACCGTCCCATTTTTCTTCATTACTGGAACAATGTTGGCGATCCAGTTAGGGTACTGAAACTCTTGGATGAAGACAGAGTCGATTAGCTTCTTGACCTCGGCGTTGATGCTCATCTCAAGCTCGAACTGCATTCTTCTCGGTGCTTGTTTGATCGGCTTGACGTCCGGAGATATTGCCAATTTATGTACAGCGATCTCTGGATCTAGTCCTGGCATCTTGGAATAGTTCCATGCGAAGCAATCTTTATGCTGCATGAGCACGTCCTTTAGCGTAGCCACCCTTTCTTCAGACAACAGCTCACTGACGAATGTCGGTCGCGGGTCACTTGCCGTCCCCAAATCAATTTTCTTGAGGTTATCTGCAGTAGTATGTATCCCATCTTCCACCACTTTTGGCGCCGGTGGAAACTCTGAGATCACCTCGCCATCATCGTTTTCGAAGCACCAGGGGAGGTCATCCATATTCTCGGGCTCTTCTTCTGACAGCGTTATCACATGGCAGGTACGAGATCGTTTCCAAGACCGATATTGATCTGGTTCTACTCTTTCTATACACGTCGCTTTTGGTTCATGCTTCTGTGGCTGGCTTACCCTCCAACTGCTGGATAGAGCGAACCTGCCTTGTTGATATTGGTCTTCAACCCAGTTCTTGAAGGTGAAGCAATCTTCGAGAGGATTCCTTATTGCTTGGTGGTAAGAGCAATAGTCTGGGTGAGAGACCTCGTCTGCTTGCTCGGGATGCTTGAACTCCGGGAGTGTCATCATCCGATGTTTTACGACGAGATTGAATATCTTCTTTGTCTTATCTTGGGGAAAAGAATACTCCCGACCCATCTTCTTTATAAGGGACGGATCCCGGCTGCTCGACTCTTGCTCGCGTGGCTTCTTAGACCCGCTTTGTCGATGTTGAACGCCTTTCCCGCTCTTTGATTTATTTTTGCCTCTACGTAGGGCCTTTTGTATGACGAGTTGACATGGAAGAGCATTTTCACTTTTTGCAACCTGCTGAAGAAGGCGCTGCGTTCTGGCTTTCTCATAGATGGACATTTCGCGATTATGATCGTCTCAAACCTTTTGACCCGCTTCCCTTATAAGCTTGTCCATCTATTCTTCAAACGACGGACTTGGCATTTTCATGGCGGGAGCTCGTTCTGGTTTAGGGTTAGCATCTTCCCATAGAGCATCTCCTTCTTCATCAAAGTCATGTATGACGTAGCAGTCGTGGAACAGCTCCCGTTTCCTGGATTGAACATATCCAAGCCCGATCGTTTCCATTCTCCCGTTGGACAACTTTCGTTGAGTTCCGGGGACGTTCCAGATCCTGTTATAAAACCGTGCTTGTCGCGCAGTTTACTTAAGGGGTACACCTTGACGTTTCAAGAGTCTCTTTAGTCCTTCTGTGTAATATCTGGGCAAACGGATGGGCTGGAGCCTGTCAAGTGTAGAATCCGCACCATGCCAAATTTCTTTCTCCACTTTGGTTTCTCCGGATCGGTAGAATAGGATCACCTTTTCACCTTTTCGCCTGGGAGGGATGTAGAATGTCTGCAGTTCTTCCACCCTGTAGGTATCAAGCGCGTTTAGCTCTTTATGATGCTTTGACGGAACCATGGCAACTTGCAAACTTTGATCTTCATCAGCGAAGGCTTGTATTGATGGCCGAGCAGAGAATACGGCATTGACTTCATCTTCCGAGTCGCTGCCGAAGATCAACATAGGGGTGGACGGTCCTAGCTTGTTGCATTAGGGCGGCCTTGAATAAACTATCTCTTCTTCTTCCTCGGTATCACTCCCGAAGACCGGAATAGTGGTGATAGCTTTTTTCTTGCCGTCCGGTTTGCGACATCTTTCCGTGTCTTCGAAATCAGGCAGGAAGTATTTGGCATCCTCATATTTGCGGACTTCGTTCACGGAGAATGGGTTTAGCTCTCCTGTCATAGTATACTCGAGACCATCCTTGAAATACTTCATACACTGATGTTGTGTAGAAGGGATGATGTTGTACTCGTGTAACCAAGGCCAGCCGAGCAAAGCATTGTAGCATGTCTTGGCGTCAATGACGTGAAATTTAATGTCTGTGACGAGCAACCCAAAGCGTAGTGTCAATATTACAGACCCGAGCGTCCATGATGACTGGGACTCAAACCCGGAGATAGTGATCTTATCCCGAGCGAGGTGTTGAACGCTCATGCATATCTCCTTCAATACTCTTACGTTAAGGAGATTGACGGAGGACCCATTGTCGACCAGGATTTTGCCAATCTTGATATCATGACAGTATCCGGAGATATAAAGAGGACGGTTATGCTCGCATGTCCCAAGGAGGAGATCTTCATCGCCGAAGGTGATATCGGCTGTGTGCACTTCTTCCAGCTCGTCCTTCATCTTTTCTTCAACGAGGAAAGCTTGGAAATGTTCGGGCTCTTCTAACGCCTTGATTAGAGAATCTCTCGCTTCTTTTGATAACAGAAGGGCGTCGAGAATGCTGAGCTGCGAGGGTATCTTCCTCAGGTGTGCAAGAACGTTGTAGTCTACCTTACCTTTCTTCGGCGGTTCCTTGGCTGTCAGCTCTTTGACGACCTGGTCATCTAGGGCAATATCCTCAGGGACTTTTTCTTTCCCCTTATCTTTTCTATTCGACCTACTGTTCAAGGGCCCAAGATTATTTTCGGGAAGCGTACGATTGCGCAGCTGAATATTTTCACAGGTCTTCATTTCTTCCTCTTTTCCTGAGGTGGATTCTTTAAAGAGAGGGCCAAGAGTCATTTCTTTGTCAGAGTCGCTCCCGAAGGTGAAAACTTGCGATCCCCCAGTGTCGACCATGTGACAATTGCCGGTAGTTCTTTTGCGCTCCTCGGTCGTATTTCTTTGCTCCCGATGGGTTTTGCGTTTCATCCGCTTGAAATGTTGTCGGTGAGCAACGTATCCCTACCACCATCTTTTAAAAGCGTTGCACTCTTCGGTGGGGTGCGCAATATTTCGATGATATAAGCAGTAGCTAGGATGTATTTTCGCTTCACTAAGAGTGTTTACTTCGGAGGGTGGCAGCTTCATTCCCATCTATATGGCTTTGGCGAACCTCTTCCTCATCTTGAACCTGCTTTTATTTGCGACGGATGTACTTTGATCAGGCGGGAGTGCTTCAACTCTTTCATCCAGTCGCCGGCGTTTGGCTTTTTCGAATATGGCCATCTCACGCTCTCGAGCAGCTTTGCTTTTAAGAAGAGCTTCGTCCAGGAATGCATCAATCATTTCGTCTGACGGCCCTAGAAGTTCCGGCTCAGGATCTGCCTCCAGTTTCTTTGTGTAAGGAGCTTCTTCATTGTCTATCGACGAGTGAGAGATCATATGGCAACTTGCCACATAATCTTCAGATTCATCCGACAAGTCTTCTCCATTGTCATCATATCCGCCCTCAAAGACGTGGCTGAGAAATTCTTGGAGTGTGACTGGAGTCCGCGCTTTTTGACTGTATTCTTCCAACGCGTTAATCTGTTTTTACAAGTCTGTGCGCTTGTCACCAGGCTTCGCGGGCTTTCGGGTCTTCTTCTTTTTCTTCGAAGACTTTGACGGCTGGGTGTGAGCGCTTTGGCTATCACCACTAATCTTTGGAGTTGGGCGCGGTTTCAGTATTCCCTCGATGATCTCGGGTTCCAGTGGATTTTTCCACCTGATCGCCGGGCATGTTTGGAGATCCTTCAGCATTCTTTTCGTCTTGACTGAAAGAGCGACCTCCCATGGAGCTTCTTCTATGAAAGAGAATGATGCCCCCGGTGTGTCTGCTTTCTTGGGAGCGTGTGGCTGTGGTGGGTTCACCTTCCAATTCTCGGACAGCGCAAACTTGCCCTGTTGATATTGGTCTTCGATCCAGCCTTTAAATACGAAGAAATCTTCAATTGGATGGCTTACCGTTTGATGGTAGGGGAAATAATTGGGACTATTAGCCTCACCAGGTTGCAACGGTCATTTTGGATTCGGCAGATGGATGAGCCTGTTGCGCACCGCTAGCTCGAACAATCTCTTCGTTTTGTCCCGGGGAAACGAATAAGGGCGCTTCATCTTCTTATTATAGAATTGCCGCCTCTCGTCTAGGAGATCAGTTAGTTTTGGGCCACTGGGCTGCTGTTGAGTATTCGCGACGAAGGGCGCCTTCCCTTTACCCTTTTCGTTCCGCGGCTCCGATTTTGAAGGAGACGGTCTATGACTCATCTGGTCCATTTGGGCCAGTTTGTCGATCAAGGCATGGAACGTGGTTGGCTTTAAGAACATCATGAATTGGGAAATAGTTGCTTGAGGGTCAAGAGTGCCCACGAACATGCCCACCGCCGGCGCTTCTTCAATGCGCTGCTCACATTTCGACCATAAATTTCGCCATCGTATTGCGTAGTGCACCCATGTTTCACCTGACTTCACCTTGGCATTGATCAATGCCGTTATTGGGGTGCGTTCACTAGCACTCGCGAAACGCTGGGTGAATAGTAGCTCCATCTCTGCAAAAGTTTTGACAGAATCATTTGGAAGCTCCGAATACCACTCGAACGCCGTTTCCGACAAGCTACCAACAAACTGACGGAGCAGGAGTTTATCATCACCCCGGGTGTTGCCGCACAAGGCTCTGAATTGAGCGACATGCTGATGTGGATTCCCCGTCCCTTTATATACATGAAATTTAGGGATCGTATATCCCGGCGGGTACTTTATTTGGTCATACCAGCCTGGATAAGGTCGTCCAGTCTTAACTATCTGCCCAGCCGCTTCATTTGCCTGGTGAGCTCGTATTTGCTGAGCAATGTAATCATCCAGAGCGGCCTTGGAGATGGTCTCCTCTTTGGCTGCTGAAAGATCCTGAGGAGGGTTCGTTGTCTCCCCTCTGTCGTCTTCAATCATGATCGGGGGGTCTTCAGCTGGAGGTTCCGGCTGTAACATCATCCCAGCCATGTCTTGGAACAAAAGAGCAATTCGTTTTACATTGGCTGCCTTCTCCGCAGCCTCTTTTTCTTTCCTCTCGGGCATTCTTTGGAGGAACTCAGCATCGGTTTCTTGTTCCCGACGCTGCTCTGAGGTCTCTGGACTTTCTTTTGGCCCAGTAAGTGCGGCCATTGCAGTGAGCATCTCCTGAAGTTTCTGCTGCTGTTGTTCCTGAGCCTTCGTTATCGATCGGGTAAGCGGACGATGACCCGTAGAAGCACGGCTTTCCTCTTTTCCGGAAGCCATATAAACGGTATGCACCATCATGCCCCCAGACTTGGGGCGTTTAGATTCAACGTTCTTGCGGTTTGTTGCGTTCACAGGGGCTTTCTCTGGTCTCCTTCTCTTGTGAGCAGTTGAAGTCGGGGGGGCGTTGCAGCGGGCACCCAAACAGATGACGTCTTCTGTGGTACCAAGAGATGGCTCTTTTCTTGCTGAGCTTTGAGCTTCTTTGGCCAGCGAGAGTAGTCCTAGTTAATCACCGATTCCTGGACCTGTCGCCAGACTTTATAAATTTTGGAGGACAGCCGCTGAGGGGGCTGCTCCGTCTTCCTTTCCGTAGTAATCTCCATAGGTGGAAGAGATCTCTTCAGCACGGCAGTCGGAGAGTTCTTGCGAATCCTCCTAAGCGGTTCAAAGCTGTTCCCAGCTGGAACAGCAGCATTGATTTCCACTATCGGAGCTGGGGGAGTTAGCCCAGAGGGGGAGTTGCCCTCGGCCTTCCTTACTCGGCGCCAGTGGCAACATCGAGCATGTCGGGCGGATGGGATTGTCTCAGCTGTAAGGCTGACTTCGTCATGCCCCCTGTCTTGACGGAGGGTTGTCGCCGGTGCCAGCCTTTTGAAGACTGACATTCGCCGAGAAGTAATGTCCAACCCATCGAATGCCCTCTGGGCAGTGGTGACTTCGCCTGGAGCGGGGGCCGGAGTGGCCAGCCTTGGAAAGACTGACTTCTTATCAGGAGAAGCCTTTCCAATGATTTCGTCCTCTTAAGCCGGGATGGCTATCCGCTTTGGCATGGCTGCTTCAGGTATTGCGGGCTTGTTGACATTCTGGCCCAGTCTGTTGAAAACTGAGGCGTTAGACTTGGGCGACGCGTTGAGAGGGGCCGCGGCAGTGGTAAGTCGATCAAAGACCGACTTCTTTGGGGCTTCTTGCCGCGGCATCGGGGCATTAAAGCTCATGGGTGGGATCATAGTCCCAAAGAACAGCCCAGTGGTGGCCAGAGTTACTTGGTCCACAGGCATTGTGAACAGGGAGGCCGCCTGGGGCCCGTAAGTTACACCTCCAGATGAGGCGGAATGAGAGTTGCAGTTGCAGCTGGAACATTTTGTGCAGGTAGACGCCATTGTTCTTTTGTTTTCTGCACCGAGCAAGACACCAAATCTTAGTATCTCAAACCCAAGGGCAACCATATCAAACCGCGATTCGTTCACGAACACGACACACGAAGTATGGAGTGGAAAGAAGAAAAGGTCCCACCGGGCGTGCCAGAATCTGTTCCCCTCCGAAACGCGGGGACGTGACCGCGTGGGTCCGTCTTGCCTGAATTTCGGGGCAGATGCTAATTGGTGCTATCCGTCCACCTCTCCGAAGATGCCAAGTTGATTTATGGCACCATGTATCGAAGGTTTAAACGGATGCGGCCGATATAGCAGACTTCGTCAGATTCCCCCTCATCGAGGGGTTTTTGATTGTGGGGACGCTCTTCCCTGCAGGCGCAAGCCCCTGCAGTTAATTACGCTACCGCATCACGGTAACAACTTTCTCGTTCTCCAGATGGTCACTTCGTGTCGTGTGTGTTTGTTTTATTTTCGGTTGCCCGTGGATTGTATACGGAGACTAATGTATGTTGTCGCCCGTATGGCGTGGATTAGTCCAAATCCGTATTTTCTTAGATTTGGGTGGGGGTTGGGTTTAAGGATATGTTAGTCTCATTTGGGACTAAGATCAACTTAAACGTTTGTTTGTTAGTTATATATATGCCCTAGAGGCCATTGTTGTACATATGATGTATATTATAGTGGATGCTTGGATATATAGAGAGAGGACTTTCTTGCTCGTCATGATAGTATGCTATTTGGTTTCACTTTGTCTTAACATGTTGACATGTATTAGTTTACTGTCTTTCTCTCACATGTTGATAAAGCCCTTAGGATATGTGCTCGACTACTTGGACTATGATGAGATCATACTAGTAGGGCCAGGGTAGTCAAAGAGTACATCCTATAACTGTTCCTAGTCGAGAGTGTGTCGAGACAGGGCATCGATTCACCAGAGTAGACTAGCGTATACGCATCTTGACCCATATGATGGGCGATGGATGATCCCATATCCATTGGTGTTTGACATCAAAGATGGTGTACGGGTGCTCAGTGGAGACTGGGTACACTGAACGGACTCGCCGAGAACTCCTAGATGGTATTATACCGATTGTCAGATAGCAGTTCTCCGGTGACACGTGTACAGGTTAGTCTGTAGACCCGAGATCGTCATAGAGTCTTGTGTCACTCCCACTGTTCTTTGATTTCCACCTTACCACGTCCAAGAGGGCATGCAAAACGGTGACTTTTGGGTACAGTCCCGAATGACATGGAGGCAATGAGCGATAGGAGGGGTTTCGTCTCTCCCGGTATTGGGAGTTGATGTTGTGATGTGTTCGATTGGCAATAACTGGAATTCCCTGGCCAGGGATGATATGGAGTGCTGCTGGTAAGAGTTATCAGTAGTTTCTCGACCCGTTATGAGTCTTATATCGACACGACTTATCGGTTATTGGGGTCTGACGTATACCACCCGTAGACTAGATATGCAACATATCAGATGAAGAGACCGGACTGTACGGGAGTGTTACTGATTGGATTCACAGGAGAATGTACAGGCTTGATTGTTGATCTTCTGATCGCTTAATACCTGGGTGGCTATTACGTTTAGCTGACCGCTTGCAGCTTGTGCGTGTTTGATATAATCATCACCTAATGCCGGCGTATTGACGATTCTTTAGAGTCCTACACAGAGGTTTCCTGGCTCAGGCAAAGCGGTGTAGGAGCACATATGTGATATGTGCGGGATCGAGAATAATACGATATGAGATACCGTATTCTATTCTCGCGATATGAGATATCGGCCGGGTATATGTGATATAGCCGGGTCATCGGATCAAGTGTTGATTTGATGAAATGGTACATGTTATATTAGTCGGTTATATGTAATATAGCCGGGTTATCGGATCAAGTGTTGATTCGAAAATTTAATGTATAATTATATATGTGATATATTACGTTACGTTAACTAATATAGGCTCGCTTTATTGATTCATTTTCTCACGGGATAATACATTGATATATATGCGATATATGTTAATTGTATTATTTTCTATTGTTACAAAATATATTGTATATGTGATATATAATATTGTAACATGTTAGGGTTACAAATTTAACAATGGTTTAGGGTTTAAACTTGGTTAGGGTTTGGATTAGGGTTAGCTTTTGCATGAAGCTTCCATGAAGCTTCATGAAGCTTTGACTTTGTCTTTGGCTTGATATTTTGTGAAGATATTATGTTAACCCAATCCAAACCATTAACTCTAGTTAATTCTCTACAAGGGTTAACTCCTTCATGTTTAACCCTTGGTTAGATTTGTAACCACTACAATAATTCATTATTCATCACAAAAGGAATTATCCTTTGATATTCTTCTTCTTCTTCCTTTGAGCTTTGAGAAAGCTTTCTAGGTTTTCTTTAGGTGATGAATTAAAGTGAGAATTTGAAAACAAAAGTGAGCATAAATCCTACTTCATCATCCTCATCTAGTCTAGCCAATTAGATTAGGGTGTTCACCTCATTAGAGAGAGAGAGAGCTTGAGTTATAGAAACTTCGAGGTAGATCATCGGAGAAAAGGAAGACTAAAAGCTAGCATGGATCGTTCGAGTTGTGGAGCCTCTCTTGAGTCCGGTAGATCATGGATCGCGGCGAAGGGACTTCTACTCGGAGCTTATGAAGCGAAGGAGCGGGCTACATGTTAGTGTTTATGCCCTAGAAGGCCATTACTGTATCATACTAGTTTGTATATTACTTAATGGAAGCTTGGGATATTCACATGTATATAACAGTCTTGCTAAATATGGTAGTATGCTACTTGGTTTTTCTATCTTAATATGTGAGTATACGTATTGATAGAGCTCTTAGGATCTTGCTTGACTACCAGCGTTGTGATGGCAGTCACACTAGTGGGGGCTGGGTAGTCTACAAGCACATCCTTATTCAGATCCCTAGTCGTAGGATTATCGAGACAGGGCATCGATACTCCGGAGTAGACTATTGTGTACGCTTCTCATCCCAGTTGGGGAGATGGTCTGTCCCACAGCCGTCAGTACGTCGTACTGGAGATAGTATGCAGGTGCTCGTTAGGTTACGGGTACACCGGACAGGACTCACAGGGAACTGTTGGTTGGTTTTATACCAGTCGTCAGTTAACAGTTCCCAGGTGACATGAGTACAGCATAGTCCGCAGACTTGACACTGCTACTTCGTCTCGAGTGTGTCCCACTGTTCTTAGATTGCTTCCTACCACGGCTCAAAGGAGTCGTGCAAACTGGTAGCAGTTGGGTGCAGTCCCGAGCACTTGGAGGCAGTGGCGGTTAGACAGGATTCGTCTCTCCCGGTATTGGGGGTTGATATCGCGCTGTGTCAGAGAGCCATTACACAAAGTCCCTGGCCAGGGCAAGCGAGATTTGCTGGTAGGTTCCAGTAGTTTCTCAGGGTGTAATGGGCTTCACTCCGACACGACTTATACCGCTATTAGGGAACTAACGCTTGCCGCCCCCCTAGGCCCGATATGCGATAATCTTAGATGAACAGACCGGACTGTACGGAGATTGTCACATCAGACTCAGTAGGAGTTCGGATGGGTTTCCTCATCGGCCTTCTTATCGACATCTACCTGGGGACCGTTACGTACAGCTAGTGCCGCTTGCGGTCTGTAGTTAAACCCACTTCCAGCGTAGTAGTCGAGCCTCTATAGTCCCACACAGAGAGTTTCCCTACTCCAGGCGAAACGATATAGAGGTCGTATGGTTTTACGACAAGGGTTCGGACGCATACGTGTGTTTACGCACGTACGACATCCGGACAGTTTTTACTAGTCGTCTTTGGTTTAAGCCAGTTTCTATATCCGGTTATTGGATTTATACAGTCTAAAGTTTTTCCGTGTATTCACGGATAGGAGGGGCGTTCTCGTAATTGCGTGAGAAGCTTCTAGAAGATGGTGACTTGGGGGTTAAATGTGGCATATGCATTAAATGGGATTAGTGACTCATTTGAGTGATTCATCCTTGTCATTAATGCATCATAAATACTTAATGACTCATGGAGATGAATCACCCATTAGATATTTATGGAGCATGGTTGTTAAATCATTTACTTGATTTATCTTGTTATTATTTATGCTTCATATATATTATGAGAGATCATTATCTCATTCCATTCTCTTGCTCACTTTCTCTCTCCTCAAGCTCTCCCTCTTCAAACCCTAATCCTCCCCTCTCATGTGTTGAGTACAAGGATTAGATTAGACTACTTAATCCTTAACCATTCTCTATATCACCTAGGTTGCTTAGATTAGCGATTTAAGAAACCTAGTTACCTCTAGTTTGAGGTGAAGCTTGTAGTAAAGCTCTCGGGTGGATCTTCTACTACTTAGAGAAGGCCGGAGAGGACATGGAGAACGACCAGACGAAGGACTCGGTTCTACAGGTATAATCACTTTTCATAGTAGTTGATAACTCCTATGTTAGTTGTTAGTTATTGTTTATGCAAAGATTCTCGGTTAGTCGATGTTTACGCCTAAAACAAGATCGTTTTTCATTATTCCGCCTCCCCGCAAGTCGTGGGGTGTTGTACATCGACTTACAGTAGTATGAGAGCCTCGATAAACAATAATTAACTCATTAGCAAAGTCGTAAGAATTTCGAACGTAAAAAGAACCGGAAACATCGTCGATTTATCACAGTTTCTGTCGAATTTAAAACAGGCCCTAAAATTTTTTCAAGGACCTGCAGAATTACAAGCAGGAAATTATAGGGCTACTGAAGAAATTTGGACTTGTAACTCGGCTAACCCACTGCGGATCCGCGGCCGAGTTAGGCCCGAGTCAGCCCAAATTTCTCAGTAACTCCTAGGTGTTAACAGTGATGTTTTTGGGATGTTTTATTTTCTGCTAAGATCTCAGGTGCACAGAGAAGTATTGGAGTAGAATCTAAAAGTGTTTGCTCGATCGAAATTTTACGATGTTTGCTAATTTGATTATATCTGTGTTTGTATAATGTGTTCGTAAACCTCCCCTAACTGCTAGTATGTCGGTTGGCAGGGGGTTGCACATTTCTGTAATGTTTACTGTTTGTGTATATGAACTTGATTGGATCGTTGTGATGATTAGCCGGGGTTTGAGATCGGTTTTATATTCATTCATTCGATATAAATTGTAATATGATGTAATATTCTTTTGCGGGGCTCATCTAGGTTGCGGTTGTAGCCACCGTTGTATTATTTCATTTACTGTTTTTTGCTTCTAGGATAGACCCAACGTGGGGTACACAAACTACCGGGTACGTCGAAGTGCTTAGTGGCCTACTCATGTTGTTGAGGGAGACCGCTTCACTTCGGGTACTTGGCGGGTAGTTTGCCATACCCGTAGGGGTCTAGGGTGGGGTAAAGGCTATTCATCGCAACTGTGTAATCCGTATTTTGTTGCAGGCTCAAAGCAAGCGCGGATTGCTTGTATATCCAATAATGTTCATCTGAGATCTGGAATGCCTATTATTGCATCTGACAAATGTACAATATCTATATATGATAGCTATTTAGATGTCACTTATGTTTTACACCCGCGCTAGCCCAGCCCCCGCTCTGTCGTTAGTTAAGTAACCTAACGGGTGATGACGGGATCCAGTGGCGAATGCGGATGGCATAAGAGGACGTTGTATTTTCGTTGTTCTCTGCAATGATAGGTTAAATGATGGGACGCATTATTATTAATGCAAAGAAAATAAACCAAAAGTTAAATAGTTGGAACAATTTAAATGAAACCACTCGGTTATTTTAAAAAACAGATGATATTTTTAATTGCGGAGCTTTAACCACTCCTTTTAAAAAGCTATCAGGTTCCTTCGATTATATCAAGTTCACTACGTTCACGGTTTCGCCAAAACCAGTCGTAGCCCTCCGTCATTTCTTATGAATGGTCAGTAGTATTCAAGCTATGTTTGTTTGGCCCTTAGTCAAGACATAGTGATTGGTAGCTGCTAGGGTATTCATTTGTTGCATAGATAGATGGGTTGGTTTGGGACAGTCGTATTACTTTGTTTGGCCCTTAGTCAAGAGTATATACGGATGGGTTCAAATCAACAAGATAATGATGGGCAGAACTTGACATGTGACTTATGATTTGTTGGCCCTTAGTCAAGGTCATAAGAACATGGGGCAAAAAAAAAATCTATATCGAGAATTTCTAAAGAAACTGAAATTTGCAAAGAGATGCATACCATTTGGAGTTTGATGAATGTTGGTAGGATTCCTTCAACATTATCATACGATAATATTTGGATCCCGATCCTACTATGAGTATATGCTACTTATCAGGAGATTCGTCACTTAACGATCAATGCTATAAACCAAGTAGGTGCCGAGAAAGGTGTCAGCGGGGCTACGCCCCCAGAGAAAAGAGGTTATTTAATTAAGGAACTTCGCGAAAGCGTTGGAAAACCTCCCTCGAAGTATCGACACTAGCCTGGCTGAACGGTTAAGCAAGTTTTGTACGGTGAGAATAGTCTTGGCTAATTCTTCTTTTATGGTTTGAGGAAGGATTCGAGAAACAGTGGGAGCCATCCATTTTAGATAAATTAAAAACCAATCTAAACTTGCAAGAGCATCATGCTAAAGTATTTTCTTCTCTCTCTCTCATTGCAGCGACCTTGTGACCATGACTAGGTTACATCTAGATAACAATTTGACTGAATCTGACTTATATGACTGGCAAAGGTCTGTCCAGATGTCCATTGCCTATGACAAGATGGACCACCCTATTACTACTCAAGCTCCCACCGTCCCAGGTCGAGTTTCCACCGTCGCGGATATGAATATCCGTCAGACAAAGGAAAAGGATAAAGCGAAAGCCAAGTGCCTCGTGTTGGCTTCAGTTGATGGTGTATACCAGAAGCAGCACGAGAAGATGGACTCTGTTTCCATCTTTCTCCATAACAAAGATTTATATGGAGAGCAATCTCATATCGCAAGATATGAGGCCTCGAACGAATTAATTCAAGCGAGGTCGGCTGACGGGTCATCTGCAAGGGACGACGTCCTTACCATGACTAGCTATATTGATGAGCTCAAGGACCTGGAGACCACGTTGGGAAACAGGTCACACGCTGACTTATTTCCACAGTCCCTACCCTCTACTTATACCCTGAAAGAAACTAGGGAGACACAGGCTCTGCTTATTGGGGGACCTTCTTCTTCTACATCCAGGGCGAAAGCAAAGGATGAAAAGAAGAAGACCTCTACAAAGCCGATATACAGTGTCAGTAAAGTAGAAGGAAAGGGAAGAGCAAAAGTTTCGGGACTTGGTGTAGGCAAGGAGGGATGTTCCTATTGTTATGGGAACGGACATTGGTAGAAATATTGCAGGGTTTTAGATCCCAGTAGCCAGGATACGAATCATGTTGTGGCTTCAGCCTCAAGTGTGTTTGTAATTGAGAACTGTTTGTCAATTAACTCTACTTCCTGGGTACTAGATACCGGAGCAGGATCTCATATCTGTAATTCGTTACATGCTTTGAGAAACCGTAGAGTTATAAGGGTAGGTGATTTGTCTCTCAGAGTTGCAAACGGAATGAGCGTGGACGCTGAATCCGTGGGAGAATATCGCCTAGGATTGACAAGTGGGCAGATATTGATTCTACGTAACTGTCTGTATGTACCTAGTTTGACTTGTAATATCATATCAGTTTCCTCACTTTCGAGAGAGGGATATGACTTTACATTCGTAAGCGATGTGGTTCACATCCACTTAAATCAAGTTATGATTGGGTCCGGTACATTAGATGACGGTATATACGTATTGAATCAAGCTCAGGTTTTCAATGTCCAGAACACACTTAAAAGAAAGTCTCCAGAAATAAATCAGGCTTTCTTATGGCATTGTAGACTAAGTCACATCAATGAAACACGATTAACAAAGTTACATAGAGAAGGATATTTGAATCCGTTCGAATATCAATCTTATGCCACTTGTGAATCTTGTCTCATGGGAAAGATGACAAAGACTCCGTTTACTGGACACGGAGTAAGAGCGAGCGAGCTCTTAGGACTCGTACACAGTGACGTGTGCGGTCCAATGTCTACACATGCGCGAGGTGGTAATTCCTACTTCATTACTTTTACGGATGATTTCTCTAGGTATGGATATATCTTCTTAATGAAGCATAAATCCGAGGCCTTTGAGAAATTCCAAGAATACAAGAATGAAGTGGAAAAACAGACAGGCAAAAGTATAAAGACACTGAGATCTGATCGAGGTGGTGAATACTTAAGTGCCGAATTCCTGGGTTACTTAAAAGAGAATGGAATTCTCTCTCAGCTTACTCCTCCATACACACCACAACACAATGGTGTATCGGAAAGGAGGAATCGAACCCTATTGGATATGGTTCGTTCCATGATGAGTAAGGCTGAGTTACCGCGATCTTTCTGGGGTTATGCACTAGAATCAGCTGCATATCTTTTGAACCAGGTTCCAACCAAGACTGTGCCTACCACACCATATCAGATGTGGAGTGGGAAGAAACCTTGTCTAAAACATTTTAGAACATGGGGATGTCCAGCTTTTGTAAAAAAGCAGCATCCGGACAAGCTCGAGGCACGCTCAGTACAGTGTAAGCTTGTGGGATATCCAAAGAACTCTAAGGGATATTATTTCTATTACGCAGAGGAACAAAAGGTTTTTGTTTCTCGTCATGCCCACTTCTTAGAAACAGAATTTTTAGAAAATCAGAAGAATGGGAGCGCAGTAGAACTGGAAGAAATTCCAGAACCACAAGCTGTTACTGAAAGTTTGGTAGAACAAGAAGTTTCAGAAGAAAGGGACATACCAGCGCTTATCCGCAGAAGTAGTAGGCAGTCTCATCCGCCCGAGAGATACTACGGTTTTCTCATAAACGGGGATCGAGAAGATTGCGTCATTGATAATGACGACCCTACTAGCTTCCAGCAAGCCATTCAGAGCGGCGACTCGGTAAAATGGCTGGATGCAATGCGGACCGAAATGGAGTCCATGTACACTAACAAAGTATGGACTTTGGACACTACTCCAGATGGGGTAAAACCCGTAGGATGCAAGTGGATCTTCAGAAATAAGATTGGTGTAGATGGACAGGTTGAAACCTATAAGGCTAGACTTGTTGCAAAGGGTTTCCGTCAAAAACCTGGTTTGGACTATGACGAAACCTTTTCTCCAGTGGCTATGCTGAAATCCATTCGGGTCCTTCTTATTATTGCTGCCTTCCACGATTATGAGATCTGGCAGATGGACGTAAAGACGGCCTTTCTAAATGGAAATTTAGAAGAGAGCGTCTATATGGATCAGCCAGAGGGATTCATTCAGAGTCGGAGCAGCGGTAAAGTATGCAAGCTGCTTAAGTCCATTTATGGACTAAAGCAGGCATCGCGGAGTTGGAACATCTGTTTTGATGATACTGTCAAAGAATTCGACTTTATCAAAAATCCAGATGAACCATGCATATACAGTAAGATTGTAGGGAGAGTTGTTGTATTCATCGTCTTGTACGTGGATGACATTCTCCTAATAGAAAATGATATTCCTATGCTACAGTCAGTCAAAAGATTCTTGTCACAGAAATTCTCCATGAAGGACCTGGGTGATGCCACCTACATTCTGGGGATCCAGATCTATCGTGATAGATCAAAGAGGATGTTGGGACTTTCACAGTCCAGGTACATAGACACCATATTGAAAAGATTCAGTATGGAAGATTCTAAGCGCGGTAACCTACCGGCTTGTCACGGAATCACCCTCTCCAAAGAGATGTCTCCCAAGACTGATTTGGAAAGGGAACGCATGTCGATTATACCCTACGCTTCTGCGGTAGGCTCTATAATGTATGCAATGTTATGTACCAGACCAGATGTAGCATACGCATTGAGCGTTGTAAGCCGGTATCAGGAAAACCCATGGGAGAATCACTGGATAGCAATAAAGAACATTCTCAAGTACCTGAGGAGGACTAAGGAGATGTTCTTGGTTTACGGCGGAAAAGACCTCAGGATGGAGGCATATGCTGATTCCGGCTTCCAGAGTGACAAGGATGACTCCAAGTCCATGTCGGGTTATGTCTTTACCCTCGATGGAGGGGCGGTCTGTTGGAAGAGTTCCAAGCAGGACACCATTGCTGACTCAACGATGGAAGCGGAGTACATAGCTGCTTGCGATGCCGCAAAAGAAGCTGTCTGGATGAAGAAGTTCCTCACAGAACTTCAGGTGGTTCCTACCTGTGTTAGTCCAATACCTCTGTATTGCGACAACAACGGCGCTATAGCTTTAGAGAAGGAACCCAGGTCCCATCAGAAGTCCGGACACATCTTAAGGCGGTATCACCTGATCAGGGAGATCGTCGATCGCCGGGAGATCGAGGTAAAGAGAGTAAATACAGAGGATAACATTGCTGATCTATTCACTAAGGCCCTACCTCAAATTCAGTTCGAGAGGCTACTCGAGATCATTGGTCTTCGATAAGCCAGTACATTGCCCTAGTGCAAGTGGGAGATTGTTAGTGTTTATGCCCTAGAAGGCCATTACTGTATCATACTAGTTTGTATATTACTTAATGGAAGCTTGGGATATTCGCATGTATATAACAGTCTTGCTAAACATGGTAGTATGCTACTTGGTTTTTCTATCTTAATATGTGAGTATACGTATTGATAGAGCTCTTAGGATCTTGCTTGACTACCAGCGTTGTGATGGCAGTCATACTAGTGGGGGCTGGGTAGTCTACAAGCACATCCTTATTCAGGTCCCTAGTCGTAGGATTATCGAGACAGGGCATCGATACTCCAGAGTAGACTAGTGTGTACGCTTCTCATCCCAGTTGGGGAGATGGTCTGTCCCACAGCCGTCAGTATGTCGTACTGGAGATAGTATGCAGGTGCTCGTTAGGTTACGGGTATACCGGACAGGACTCACAGGGAACTGTTGGTTGGTTTTATACCAGTCGTCAGTTAACAGTTCCCAGGTGACATGAGTACAGCATAGTCCGCAGACTTGACACTGCTACTTCGCCTCGAGTGTGTCCCACTGTTCTTAGATTGCTACCCTACCAAGGCTCAAAGGAGTCGTGCAAACAGGTAGCAGTTGGGTGCAGTCCCGAGCACTTGGAGGCAGTGGCGGTTAGACAGGATTCGTCTCTCCCGGTATTGGGGGTTGATATCGCGCTGTGTCAGAGAGCCATTACGCAAAGTCCCTGGCCAGGGCAAGCGAGATTTGCTGGTAGGTTCCAGTAGTTTCTCAGGATGTAATAAGCTTCACTCCGATACGACTTATACCGCTATTAGGGGACTGACGCTTGCCGCCCCCTAGGCCCGATATGCGATAGTCTTAGACGAACAGACCGGACTGTACGGAGATTGTCATATCAGACTCTGTAGGAGTTCGGATGGGTTTTCTCATCGGCCTTCTTATCGACATCTACCTGGGGACCGTTACGTACAGCTAGTGCCGCTTGCGGTCTGTGGTTAAACCCACTGCCAGCGTAGTAGTCGAGTCTCTAGAGTCCCATACAGAGAGTTTCCCTACTCCAGGCGAAACGATATAGAGGTCGTATGGTTTTACGACAAGGGTTCGGACGCATACGTGTGTTTACGCACGTACGACATCCGGACAGTTTTTACTAGTCGGCTTTGGTTTAAGCCAGTTTCTAGTATCCGGTTATTGGATTTATACAGTCTAAAGTTTTTCCGTGTTTTCACGGATAGAAGGGGCATTCTCGTAATTGCGCGAGAAGCTTCTAGAAG
The DNA here is from genome assembly GCA_030015575.1 of Agapanthus africanus. NCBI lineage: Eukaryota > Viridiplantae > Streptophyta > Magnoliopsida > Asparagales > Amaryllidaceae > Agapanthus > Agapanthus africanus. The sequence continues at coordinate 492,450,979 of CM057339.1, forward strand.
ATGGTGACTTGGGGGTTAAAGGTGGCATATGCATTAAATGGGATTAGTGACTCATTTGAGTGATTCATCCATGTCATTAATGCATCATAAATGCTTAATCACTCATGGAGATGAATCACCCATTAGATATTTATGGAGCATGGTTGTTAAATCATTTACTTGATTTATCTTGTTATTATTTATGCTTCATATATATTATGAGAGATCATTATCTCATTCCATTCTCTTGCTCACTTTCTCTCTCCTCAAGCTCTACCTCTTCAAACCCTAATCCTCCCCTCTCATGTGTTGAGTACAAGGATTAGATTAGACTACTTAATCCTTAACCATTCTCTATATCACCTAGGTTGCTTAGATTAGCGATTTAAGAAACCTAGTTACCTCTAGTTTGAGGTGAAGCTTGTAGTAAAGCTCTCGGGTGGATCTTCTACTACCTAGAGAAGGCCGGAGAGGACGTGGAGAATGACCAGACGAAGGACTCAGTTCTATAGGTATAATCACTTTTCATAGTAGTTGATAACTCCTATGTTAGTTGTCAGTTATTGTTTATGCAAAGATTCTCGGTTAGTCGATGTTTACGCCTAAAACAAGGTCGTTTTTCATTATTCCGCCTCCCCGCAAGTCGTGGGGTGTTGTACATCGAATTACACTACAAAGGTTGTAATCCCTCACACTTAGTTGTAAAGATGTTTACTTGCATGTTAAACCCTAATTATCTAGCAAAGATCCCGGCTTTGGGTTGTTCGGCACGTCTAAATTTTTATTCGGGCATGGTTGATGCCTTATTAACCCTTGTAAGAGTGCCTAGGAACCCTACTTTGTTAAGGATACATTAGTCTAATTTTAGACTAAGATCAACTTAACGAGATCGTTTAGATCCAACAAAAGAGCAATTGGGCTCTATTGTTTAGTTTAGGGACATTGCGGTCGATTAGTTTAAGGACATTACGGTCCAAGGTTAAGGACATCATAGTCCGTGAGTTTAAAGATCTCACAGTCAAGTTTAAGGACATCATAGTCCGTGAGTTTAAAGACCTCACAGTCGAGGTTAAGGACATCATAGTCCGCGAGTTTAAAGACCTCACAGTCAAGGTTAAGGACATCATAGTCCATGGGCTTAAGGACCCCACAGTCCGTAGAATGTTTGGTTGTCGGGACCCGTCACCTCTCTGAAGACGTTGAAGGATGACAGCGACAAATATCAGAGGAGTAAAGAGATGTACCCTCGAACCGACGTGAGTTGGTTGAAAGATCTGTAGTCCAATTTGGGGCTAAGATCTGTGATTTATGAGCGTATGGGCTCAATTAAGCTGAATTTGAGGACTTATGGCCAATCTGGGGCTAAGTCCAATCAAGTTAAAATATTTTAACATTTATTTTGCGATGTTAAGCATTTGTTTGAGCTCGGCCCTTTTAACAATGCTGAGCATTGGTTTAGCTTCTGACAATGTTTGTCTTTTACTGAATGCTGAGCATTCATCGTAGCTCTGTGGCTTATTCAAAGAATAATTTAAGTTCTACCCAAGAGCACATAAAAGCATGTAGTGTGCTTGGCACTAGCGCCAGTCAATGAGCGCAGGGCACTATGGTAAAAGCGCTAGTGCGCTTGGCGCTTTGCGCCAGATGCGAAGCGCTAATGCGCTTAGCGCTTTGCGCTAAATGAAGAGCGCAGATGCGCTATAGTTGAAGCGTTGAGGCGTTTGGCGCTGGTGTCATATAATTAACTGCAGAGCGCTTTTAGTAATGCAGGGCACACGTGAGGAGCACGTGGCGTGCTTAGCGCTGAGCGCTAGATGAAGAGCACTAAGGCACTTTTAAATTAGGAGCGCGAAGGCTCTTATTAGATTAGAAGCGCTAAGGCTTTTCTTAGGTTAACTTTGCGCTCTGCAGATTATCTGTTCTTTGATAAGAGACTTTGTCTCAAAATTCTGAGAACAAAGTTCTTAGTTCATAGAAGATATTTCAATCTCTTTTTGATGAAAGGTTTTGCCTTTATGGATCTGTGATCCTAAGAGAATTGAATAATTCTCCCCCCCCTTTATAATGAGATGTTCATAATCTCTTTTGTGAAAGACAACTTTGTCTTATAGATCTATGATCTGTGAAAGAAGTAAGTACTTCTGTTTATATTGAGACGATTTCGTATGTATTTCCGTTTTACCTTGAAAAGGAATCGTCTTCTTTTGCCGAGAACTTCTTCTTCTTCTTGAGATTTTCTCAAAGTTTATGGGGGGGTTCCTCTGTCTAAGCTTGAAGTCTGGGGGCCTTTATATAGGTCAAGATGGTTTGTTCAATCAGTTAAGGAGATCTTTTCTCCAATTGATTTGGGGAATTTCCCCACCGTCAGATTTTTGATCCAAGGGCTTCTGGTTTACAGAAGATAATCTTCTTGTTTTTTACCAAGATTGGGAAATCTTTTCATGCAGAATTTGTTCTGTCTTTGGTAATTTTTATTTATCATTGGATCATTGATCCAACGGTGCTCTGATTTACAAAGCACAATTTTGTTGTTTGGAAAGATTTTAAGAAATCTTTCCTTAACAGAATTTAATTCTGGTTAATTAATGATTTATCATTATTATTAGATCTTTGATCTAACGGTGGGGAGATTTTAGTTCCAGCGCTAGCGCTTATGCACTCTGCCCATGGTGCGCTACTTGGAGCGCAGCACTCTCAGCGCTAGCGCACACGTGCTTTGCACGTGGTGCGCTTCCTGAAGCGCAGCGCATCTAGTGCTAGCGCCTATGCGCTTTGCATAGGGTGCGCTAGTTGTAGCGCAGCGCTTTTGGCGCTGCATCTAAAGCACTGCTTTATTGGAGTGTCCCTTCACCCTCCTTTTGAGTCAAACTTATATTTCCCAGAACTTTCATTCCCCAGGTCTTGGAAATAGCTCCACTATGCACAAAATTTTCCATGCCTAGTCTTCATAATCTGAAGCAAAGCTTCTTTTTTTCTTGTCTCCAAATAATCCTCTCAACTATGGCTTGTAACCACCCACATGCCCGTCGACAACCATGGGAAGTGCCCATTCAGGACATTGTTCCCCGCTTCACTGCGCGCTTGGTGGATCCTGCTCTTACGGACGACCAATGCGACGTGGCGCTGCACAAACTCTTAACTCGTGTAGGATCTCCTCTCCCTCCCAACTTTATTTGGCTTCACATGATCCTTATGTTCGTGTTCGCTGACATTCCCCCTCCTCCGGCGGAGATGATCCCAGCAATGCTTGATGCTGCTGAAGACAATATCGAGTGTTTCTTCGAGGTGCACTTGATTACGAAAGCCCTGAGGGATGTTCTGTTCAGTTGCTGACCCAAATACAGGCTCACCGTGCCGTCATTTCTGCTTTTGCTGGTGAATGCGATGCTAACCGATGGGTAGCTACTCCTCGTGAAGATCGCCGCTTTGAGATGGTGGAAAAGACAGAGAGGGAATTAGACAATTTTATCTATATGTTTGTAAACCTTTGTCCATTTGACCCCATGTTTGGAGCTTTATTTCCACTGCAATAAAATGTTTAATTAAGTTGTTTTCTTTCTTTTTGTCATTATCTGCCAAGTGTTTCTCTTATTTTACTTCTTTTTGTTCTCATTCTGTTAGGCGCATATGCGCTATAAAACTTACACTGTTATAAACAGGCGCAAGTAATTCTTACGAGAGCGAAGCGCTTCTGGCACCTAGCGCCCTTGGAGCTTAGCACTCCCGTGCTTTGCACGTGAGTGCCGCTTCAGAGTCTTTAATTCTTAGTGCTTGTGCATTTGGTGCTAGCACTTTTCACGAAGCGTTGCTTCGCTTCAAATCTTGGAATTTGAACAGAGCTTTGCTCTGATTGGGGAAACAAACCCTAGATCTAATGGTCACATAGGTCAAGTCACTAGACCGCTCCTAGACTTCCAGAAGACAAGTCACAAGATAGATCCTCTACTGTCTCTTTATCCCTTCTGTGGTCAGGTAAATGCCAGGTAAGTGGGAGGTTCTCCACTATGTAAGTAGTGGGCCTAATTAAGTAACCACTTGCCTTAGACACACTTGCCTTAGACACCACAAAAGAAACGCGGATAAGCAATAGATTACCCACGACCTTCTTCTGTCCTAAATGAGCGTGACGGTCCTTAGAGTCTTGTCTAGATATTTATTTAGTTAATGAGGGTGATGCGGATGCAAGTTTGTGATTTTTGGGGCTTAGGAAGGGTAATGAAATCCCTACCTAATCTGAATTTGGTCTTTGCCCCTTAATTTCAGTATTAAAAATGCAAACAACCAAGATCAAACAAGCAACAATTTTTTTTCTTTAGCGACGCTGCGAAATTTTGCAAAGAATCCTGCAGAAATTGGTTATTGGACAAGAGCAGGGAGGAGATAAGAAAGTAAGAAATATACCTGAAGAATTTGGAACACTGAAGCCTCAAGAACTCCTCGTTTCCGCCGCAAAATGTTACGAAGTGTCGCGGTTCCGCGGTTTGATGATGTATCTTTACACAAAATTTTGTGCAAATGCTCCTGTTACCTCACTGGACTTCCTGAGATGATCTGAATATTTTTCCTCTTTCTCCAATGATTCCAGATTCCCTTGCAAAAATCACAACAAGTCGTTAAGTACTTGTTGCGATTTTGATCTAAACAATTCTAATGAAATAATAAAATTTCAACTCAAATAACAAGAACGAACAAAAGAGCATGAAATCCCCAGCAACGGCGCCATTTGATTGATCATCTAAGTTATGATAAAATGTAAAGTGTTCACAATCAAAGAAATTTTAAACCACAATCAATCAACGGTGTCTATTGAAGTTTCGTTAGCGAATACGGATCGTCCACTGAGATTGTGTGAATTTGTTCGAATTTGTTTTAGTTGAGTTGAAAAGAAAAGATTAAAGAAAATGATTCAATATTTGTGAGATTTAGTTTAAAGAAACATAAAGAAATAGATCTAGGATCAAGAATTGATAAAGATCAAGAAAATGTCCAAATCAATTTAATTATCAAGATTTGAAGAATAGCTTGTAGGAATCGATCAAATAAGTAGTGATCATGAAAACTAAAGATTACGAAATCTTATCTATTGAGGAATTGTAGCTAGATCGATGGCGATCAATGAAGATTAAGGATCTATTGAAGAAACTAGGGTTTCTCCTTCACTATCCATTGTCTTTTCATTAATTATCATTCAAATTCTAGCCTCTAGCAAAGAAAATCACCGATCATTGATATCCAATTTGGAGCGAAGATATTCAAGAAAGTGATCTCGCTCAAAATTAGGTCATCGATGATTCTTTTTCCTAGAGTTAACAAACCTCATAAGACTTAAGAATCGTTCAAGAATTTCATCATCATCGTCTAGCTATTCTCTCGATTCCGTTACAAGCGGAGATTTCACTCACACATCATGAAAAATGAAAGAATCAAGAATCGATAAATTTTCATAATGCAAGAATGTAAAGAAAGAAAGATTTACAATTTTCATCTTTATTAATCGACGATTAGGTACACATTCACTCAATTCAAGGTTACAAGATTTGAGGAGGTAACTAGATCCGTCGAAATTAGCTTAGCATCGATCTCCATGAGTCGTGGAACGGTTGCGATCACTTGCTCTTGATGAAGACCGGCGTCGCTACAAAGGATCGTTGATGGCTTGCTTGATTCGCTTCTCAATTGATCTTGATTTGGCTTTGAAATTAGATTTGGGCTAGGGTATTGATTACAAGTTATGTCACTCAACTTGTGTGTGGATTTGGTTCAATGTTCAACAACCTTTGTAATGAAGCCATAGGTATCCTTTTATAGTTTTTCTCTATCTTCTCTTAGAAGCTTGATTGTTATGAGGCTTGCATAGGAAGCTAGGTAGGTACCAAGCTTACACTAGAAGATTGGCTGTTGTAGAGAAGCTTCTAAAGATTTCTAGGGACTTTGAACCGTCTTGAAAAAGTTTGGCCGTTAAAAGAGAAGCCCTGCAAAAAGTATCAAACGCCGACGAGTCGGATCGGCCGCGGATCCGCGGCCTTTTGATGGAGTCAGTGGATGGAATCTTCAGGGTTGTTTTATGTTGGCTTTATGGCACTTTGCTGATGTATGGAATCCTATAGTTATTTTTTATTTACTGCCAGATCTCAAGTCTTTGACTTGCTGTATTTATCAGTGTTTTTTAGCAGTTCCAGTTCTTTGACCTGAAGAATTTCTGCACAAAATCTTGAGACAAGTGTTTAGATATACAAAGATCATGCGTGTAGTAATAAACACTCAATTTCCCTCTAGAATATCGATTATAATTATAACACAGGGTATTTGGTATTTTTCAGATGAATTCGTAATCTGTGTTATATTTATAATAAACACCTTTATAAGAGCAATAACAGTAGGGAAATTGACGTGTTGAGAATGCAATATTTTCGACTGATCGCCTGTCTCGATATTCCTACGACTAGGTACTTTTAATGATGTGCTTATAAACTACCCAGTTGTTGGATATAGTGCCCTCAAATTCAATTATTGGATCGCAAGCACGTGATTGCAATGATTGAGGGAGGACCTATGACGGAAGGACAGTCTTACTCAGGATCATAGTATGCTGTCTGGTTTATCTTTATCATCATGTACATGCTTTAGGTGATATTATAGATCACTATTACACATTGATAGTGCCCTTAGTATTTTTTCTTGACGGCCAGCAGTATGATGGCGATCATATACGTGGGAGTTGGGGTCTATAAGCACATCCTTAAAAGATCCCTAGTCGAGGGAGTTTCGAGACAGGGCATCGATACTCCAGAGTGGACTAGTGTATACGGATCGAGACCCCGACGAGGGGCGGTGGCTGGTCTCACAAGCCATTGGTGTCAGTTGGTTCACCTAAGACGTATACAGGTGCTCATTGGGTTATGAGTACACTGGACAGGACTCGCCGGGAACATGCTAGTTGGTTTTATACCTAGCGTCAGATAGCAGTTCCGTGGTAACATGTGTACAGGTTAGTTCATCGACCTGAGATCGTCATATGTCTCGTGTGAGTTCCCACTGTTCTTTGATTACTACCCTACCACGGCTTAAAGGAGTCGTGCAAACAGGTTTTAGTTGGGTACAGTCCCGAGCCACATGGACGCAGTAAGCGGATCGGCAGGGGTTTCGTCTCTCCCGGTATTGGGGGTGAGATCGCGCTGTGTCTAGGAGAGCCATTACACGAAGTCCTTGGCCAAGGCAGGATATTTACTGGTAGGTATTCCAGTAGTATCTTAGGGTGTTCCGGGCTACACTCCGACCTGACTTGTACCGCTTTTGGGGGTCTGACTTTTACCAACCCCCTAGGCCCGACATGCGATACTCATATACGAACGGACCGGACTGTACGGATATTGTCACTGACAGGCTCAGTAGGGTGTCAGGATGAGTTTGCTCATCGACCTCCCTTTTGGTCAATACCTGGTAGCCCGTTACGTACAGCTAATACCACTGACGTGCTAGTGGTTAAATCTACAGCCAAAGTATTGACGAGTCTTTAGAGTCCCCCACAGACAGATTCTCAAGTTTCGGGCGAAACGTTGTAGAAGCCATATGGTATTATGACAGGGTTCGATCATATACGTGAAGTCATGCACGGATCATGATCGGACGGATCATATTAGTAGGCTTTGGTTTAAGCCGGATCCTAATATTAGATTTGTTGGATTACTTTAGTCTCATCACATTCGCATTCAGTCGGAATGCGGATGCAGGTATGTATATACAGGTAAGGGGTATCCTTGTGATCCGTCATGAGTTTACTTTAGATGTTGCCATATCTTTTTATTGTTGTAAACATTTGGATTAATGTTTACAAATGGAAATAATGAGCTCAAAGTCATTATTAGGATCATTAATTGTGACACATGCACAAGTGATGACTCATGGTCTCTTTATTTGTGCATATGTCACATTTTGGATTGATTGAGGTGTTGAAATGATAAGAGGAGAGAGGAAGGGTAGCCAAAGGGAAGGGGTTAGCTCTTGTATTATCATTCTTGCTCTCATTTTATCATTGCAACAAGAAAGAAAAAGAAAGCTCTTCTTCCTCCTCTTTCTTCTTGAGCTCACTATCTCCATTGATGGCATCATCTTCAACCTCCATCCATACACTCTCATGCATTGAGAATCAATGGATGCTTGAAACAAAGTGATCACACACATTCTCTACATCACCTTGGACACGTCGGCTAGCAAACTTCGTGTCCGAGTTGCTTCGGACGAAACGGGAGCCCGTAAAAAGACTCATTGATGTGGTGCCCTTTCCGACGAGGAGACCGGAGATCGGAGATGCCGCGAGGAGCTTGGGATGGTGTCCAAAGACTGAAGGACATGGATCGATCGCTATAGCCACTCTCACTTCTTGTAGTTAGCTAGTTTAGCGTTAATGGTTCGATCCGTGTGAAAGACTACGATAGCGCCGGTTTCCTAAAAAGTTTTTGTTTCCGCATTTAGCCTCGGATAGACGGCCGGGGCGCTACCGTAGACTTACATGGTATCAGAGCCACGCCATTAACCTTTACTAGCTTGTTCTAACTTGTTTAAAACATCGATCGGCCGAATTTTCCAAAACCGCGATTCCATTTTAGCAGTTTCTGCCGAATTTTAAAAGTCGTCGAAAAATTATTTTCAGTATGTCAGAAAATCGTGCAGGCGTTTTTAAGACACTGGAAGAAATTTGGAAGCACGATCCTACCATGAGACCGCGGAACCGCGGCGAAACTGGCATGTTTGCCGTGGTTGAGCGGCGAAATGGTGGGAACAATGCACCATTTTTCTTCCTGGGGTTTTTCACATGGAATTGTGGTTTCTGGATATTTTTGTTTGGACCCAGATTTTGTTTGAGTACTGGGATTTGTACTTGGGGCCCACATCGGGAAGTTTTGTCGATCGAGATTTTAAATATGTTAGTTCACAGTGCTTACATTATATCTGCGACTGTGAATGTCATTTAATCGGTAAATCTTGTCTAATTGCTATAGGCCTTTTAGACGGATTTGCGAACGTGACATTCACGTTGATGTTCTGTGTTGTGCTGTGATGTTGCGGATTTGTCGTGGTGGATAGCCTGTAGAAATGGTAGTACAGTTTGGTATTATTTGTACATTTGATATTGCGGGGCGAGCGTCCGACATGTGGACTGCCGTCACTGCCTGTTTGTATATTATTCTTTTGGGGCACGACCGGGTTGAGGTCGATGTACCCGTTGTACATATTTAATTTTCTGTACTAGGATTACCCCGCGGTGGAGTGTACGGATAGCCGAGTTCTAGAGGGCAACGGGCCCGCATCTCATGGCTTTGAGACGGAGGCGGCTTCACTCTAGAATTGGCGGGCTATTCGCCGCACTTGTAGGGGGTATAGGTTGACCCAAGGAGAGGTGCTCAAGTTACCGGATTCCGTGAAGTGCTGGGTGGTCCATTCACTTTGTTGAAGGGGGCTGCCTCGCTTCAGGTTTTGGCGGGTAACTTTGTAAGTCCACGTTACCCTTCCCCGGTTCTTTGGGGTTGTGGAAATGGTGAAAAACAATTTCTACGGTGGGGTAACATGGACTCAAAAACGGATCTTTGTTAAACTAACTATCTAACAACCTAACTAAGAGTTTTACCTACTCGGTAAGGGGGTTATACCTTAACTTGAACTCCTTATCTTCAACTCCTTGTGGTGGTCGGATCGGCCTCACCTCGTCGTCTCCTTGTGCCGAAGATAGATCCACCCGAAAGCTTCTACCTTTGGCTCCAACCTTAATCTAGAGGAAACTAGAATACTTGGCTTGCTAGACCTTGTACACTAGGATGAGTAGAGAAGTGTTTTGGGTTTTATCTCTATGGTTCTTTTTTCTTAACACATGAGACAATAGAACCATGAGCTAAAGAGAGAGCAATAGGAAGAGGAGAGAGCTTGAGGATGAGAGAGAATGAGAATGATAGAATGAGCAAGCCTTTTTCCACCCATGCTCTAATAACACAAAATAATCATAATAATAACAATAATTAAGCATCTTGTGATGGTTCATGTCAATGGCTTTATCATTTCATGCATTTAATGCATTTTGTGAACAAACAAGCAAGCAAAGGTCAATGCCATGAAATGATAGCCATTGTCATGATGATGGTCAACAAGTCCAACCTAGTCAACCGGTCAACAAAATCAACCTTTCAACCAAACCATGGCACAATAATACTTAATTAATATTATTACTAATCATATTTCTAATTCTCATTAGGGTTTAGCAAAAGTCAACAGTCAACAACCCTAATGAGAATCCTCTGCCTCCGTCTCTGTCAACCGTGCATACACACCCGCATCCGCGTTCTGAGGAACACGAATACAAACGAGATAAAACCAATCCCAAAACGTATACTAGGATCTGGCTTAAACCTAAGCCCGCTAGTAATAACTGCCCGGACACCAAACGTGCACAAGTGCGCGGATGTGACCGAACCCTGTCGCAAAACCATGCGACCTCTACTCTTTTGCCTAAAGGCGAATAGCTCTCTGTGTGGAACTCTAAAGACTCGACACTACGCTGGCAGTGGGTTTAACCACAGACCGCAAGCGGCATTAGCTGTGCGTAACGGCCCCCAGGTAGATGCCGATAAGAAGACTGACGAGGTGAACTCATCCGAACTCCAACTGAGCCTGAATGTGACAGTCTCCATACAGTCCGGTCTGTTCGTCTGAGAATATCGCATGGCGGGCCTAGGGGGGCGGTAAACGTCGGTCCCCTAATAGCGGTACAAGTCATGTCGTAGTGTAGCCCAGAACACCCTGAGATAACACTGGAAACCTACCAGTACATCTCGCTTGCCCTGGCCAGGGACGACTGTGTGTAATGGCTCTCCTTGACACAGCGCGATATCAACTCCCAATACCGGGAGAGATGAATCCTGTCTAACCGTCACTGCCTCCAAGTGCTTCGGGACTACACCCAACTACTACCTGTTTGTACGACTCCTTTGAGCCGTGGTAGGGTAGTAATCAAAGTACAGTGGGAACACACTCGGGGCGAAGTGACAGTGTCAAGTCAGCGGACTAAGCTATACTCATGTCACCTGGGAACTGATAACTGACGATAGGTATAGTACCAACCAATCAGTTCCCGACAAGTCCTGTCCAGTTTACTCGTAACCTAACGAGCACCCGCATACTATCTCAAGTACGATGTACTGACGGCTGTGGGACAGACCGTCTCCCGTGCTGGGATGAGAAGCGCATACGCTAGTCTACTCCGGAGTATCGATGCCCTGTCTCGATAGTCCTACGACTAGGGACCTGTATAAGGATGTGCTTGTGGATTACGCAGCCCCCACGAGTGTGACCGCCATCACAACGCTGGTAATCAAGCAAAGATCCTAAAGGCTCCACTAATGTGTATAGGCGATATGTTAAAAGAAACACATGTACACACATTGAAGTATATACAAACCAAGTAGCATACTACTATTTTGAGCAAGATCGTCTATACAATGGTGAATATCCCAAGCTTCCATTAAGTAATATACAAACTAGTATGATACAGTAATGGCCTCTAAGGCATATACACTAACAATCTCCACTTGCACTAAGGCCATGTACTGGCGTATCGAAGACCTATCATCTCGATCAGCCGCTCGAACCGAGTCTGGGGTAAGGCCTTCGTGAGTGGATCTGCAGTGTTATCTTCTGAATTTAGTCTCTTCACCTCGATCTCCCGGTGATCTACGATCTCCCTGATCAGGTGGTACCGCCTCAAAATGTGCCTGGACTTCTGATGGGACCTGGGTTCCTTCGCTAAAGCTATAGCGCCGTTGTTGTCATAATACAGCGGTATTGGATCAACAATGGTAGGAACCACCTGAAGCTCCGTGAGGAACTTCTTCATCCAGACAGCTTCCTTTGCGGCATCGCAAGCAGCTATGTACTCCGCTTCCATAGTTGAGTCAGCAACGGTCTCCTGCTTAGAACTCTTCCAGCAAACCGCCCCTCCATTGAGGGTAAAGACATAACCCGAGATGGACTTGGAGTCATCCTTGTCACTCTGGAAGCTGGAGTCAGCAAAGGCCTCGATCTGGAGGTCTTTTCCACCATACACCAAGAATATCTCCTTAGTCCTTCTCAGGTACTTGAGAATGTTCTTTACTGCTATCCAGTGTTTCTCCCCTGGGTCCGACTGATACCGGCTTACAACGCTCAATGCGTATGCTACATCTGGTCTGTTACATAACATCGCATACATTATAGAGCCTACCACAGAAGCGTAGGGTATAGATGACATGCGAGCCCTTTCCAAATCAGTCTTGGGAGACATCTCTTTGGAGAGGGTGATCCCGTGACAAGCCGGTAGATTACCGCGCTTGGAATCTTCCATACTGAATCGTTTCAGTATGGTGTCTATGTACCTGGACTGTGAAAGTCCCAACATCCTCTTAGATCTATCACGATAGATCTGGATCCCCAGAATATAGTTGCATCGCCCAGGTCCTTCATGGATAACCTCTGTGACAAGAATACTTTGACTGACTGTAACATAGGAATATCATTTCCTATTAGGAGAATGTCATCCACGTACAAGACGAGGAATACTACAGTTCTCCCTACAATCTTACTGTAAATGCATGGTTCATCTGGGTTTTTGATAAAGTCGAATTCTTTGACAGTATCATCAAAGCAGATGTTCCAACTTCGCGATGCCTGCTTCAGTCCATAGATGGACTTGAGCAACTTGCACACCTTACCGCTGCTCCCACTCTGATTGAATCCTTCCGGCTGATCCATATAGACGCACTCTTCCAAATTTCCATTTAGGAAAGTCGTCTTTACGTCCGTCTGCCAGATCTCATAATCGTGGAAGGCAGCAATGGCAAGAAGGATCTGAATGGATTTGAGCATAGCCACTGGAGAAAAGGTCTCGTCATAGTCCAAACCAGGTCTTTGACGAAAACCCTTTGCAACAAGTCTAGCTTTATAGGTTTCAACCTGCCCATCTACAGCAATCTTCTTTCTGAAGATCCATTTGCAGCCTACGGGTTTTACCCCTTCTGGAGCAAAGTCCAAACTCCAAACTTTGTTGGTGTACATGGACTCCATCTCGGTCCGCATTGCATCCAGCCATTTTACTGAGTCACCGCTCTGAATGGCTTGCTGGAAGCTAGTAGGCTCATCATAATCCATGGTGCAATCCACTCTATCCCCGTCTATGAGAAAACCGTAGTATCTCTCGGGCGGATGAGACTGCCTACTACTCCTGCGGAGCGGCGTAGGAATGTCCTGTTCTTTCGAACCCTCTGGTTCTACTAAGCTTTCAGTAATAGTTTGTTGTTCTGGAATTTCTTCCAGTTCTATTGCGCTCCCACTTATTTCTTTTTCTAAGAACTGATGTTCCAGAAAGTGGGCATTACGAGAGACAAAGACCTTTTGTTCTTCTGCGTAATAGAAAAGATACCCCCTGGAGTTCTTTGGGTATCCCACAAACTTGCACTGTACTGAGCGTGGAGTTTGTCCGCATGCTGCTTTTTGACAAAAGCTGGACATCCCAAAACTTCAGATATTGAAAATAGGGTTTCTTCCCACTCCATATCTGATATGGTGTGGTAGGAACAGTCTTAGTTGGAACTCGGTTCAAAAGATATGCAGCTGATTCTAGTGCATATCCCCAGAATGATCGCGGTAACTCAGCGTTACTCATCATGGAACGCACCATATCCAATAGGGTTCGGTTCCGTCTCTCCGATACACCGTTATGTTGTGGAGTGTATGGAGGAGTAAGCTGAGAGAGAATTCCATTCTCTTTTAGGTAATCCAGGAACTCGGCACTCAAGTATTCACCACCTCGATCAGATCTCAGTGTCTTAATACTTTTGCCTGTTTGTTTTTCTACTTCATTCTTGTATTCCTGGAATTTTTCAAAGGCTTCAGATTTGTGCTTCTTTAAGAAGACATGCCCGAACCTTGAAAAATCATCCGTAAAAGTAATGAAGTAAGAATAACCGCTTCACGCATGTGTAGACATTGGTCCGCACACATCGCTGTGTACGAGCCCCAAGAGCTCGCTTGCTCTTACTCCGTGTCCAGTAAACGGAGTCTTTGTCATCTTTCCTTTGAGACTGGATTGACAAGTTGCATATGATTGATATTCGAACGGATCCAAATATCCTTCTGTATGCAACTTCGTCAACCTTCTCTCATTGATGTGACCCAGTCTACAATGCCATAAGAAAGCCTGATTTAATTCCGGAGACTTTCTTTTAAGTGTGTTCTGGACACTGAAAATCTGAGCTTGATTCAATATGTATATCCCGTTATTTAATGCACCTGACCCAATCAGAACTTGATTTAGGTGGATGTGGACCACATCGCTTACAAAAGTAAAATCATATCCTTCCTTAGAAAAAAAGGATACAGATATGATATTACAAGTCGCACCTGGTACATACAAACAGTTACATAAAATCAATATCTACCTAGTTGTCAGTCCAAGATGATATTCACCTACGGATTCAGCGTTTATGCTCATTCCGTTAGCAACCCTGAGAGTCATATCACCTATCTTGATAACCCTACGGTTTCTCAGAGCCTGTAATGAATTACAGATGTGAGATCCTGATCCGGTATCCAATACCCAGGAAGTAGGGTTAACTGACATACAGTTCTCTATTACAAACACACCCGAAGCCGAAGCCACAACATGCTTCGAATCCTGGCTGCTGGCTTTGCTAGCCCTGCAATCCTTCTGCCAATGTTCATTCCCGTAACAATAGGAACGTCCCTCTTTTACTACATCTAGTCCCGAAACTTTTGCCCTTCTCTTTCCTTCTTTCTTCCTGGTTTCCTTCAGGGTAGAGGGCAGAGACTGTAGAATCAAGTCAGTATTTGACCCGTTCTTCAATGTGGTCTTCAGGTCCGTGAGCTCAAAATAGCTGGTCTCTGTAAGGACGTTGCCCCCTACAGATGACCCGATAGCCAACCTCGCTTGAAGCAATTCGTTCGAGGTCTCATATCTTGTGATACGAGATTGCTCTCCATATGAATCCTTGTTATGGAGGAAGATAGAAACTAAGTCCATCTTCTCGTGCTGCCTCTGGTATGCACCATCAACTGAGGCCAACACGAGGCACTTGGCTTTCGCACAGTCCTTTTCCGATGTCTTACGGATGTCAATATCCGCGACAGGGGAAACTGGTCCTGAGACGGCAGGGGTTTGATTAGTTAAGAGGTGTCCCAGCTTGTCATGGGTAATGGACATCTGGACAGACCTTTGCCAATCATAGCAGTCATATTCAGTCATTTTATTATCTAGATGTAACCTATGTGTGGTCACTGGGTCGCTGCAATTAAGAGAGAGAGAAGAAAACACTCAGCATGATGCTCTTGCAAGTTTAGATTGGTTTTTAATTTATCTAAACAGGATGGCTCCCACTGTTTCTCGAATCCCTCCTCAAACCAAAAAGAAAGAATTAGTCGGGATCAATCTCACCATGCAATACTTGCTTAACCGTTCAGCCAGGCCAATGTTGGTACTTCGAGGGAGGTTTTCCAACGCTTTCGCGAAGTTCCTTAATTAAATAACCTCTTTTCCCTGGGGGCGTAGCCCCGCTTACACCTTTCTAGACACCTACTTGGTTTATAGCATTGATCGTTAAGCGAGAAATTTCCCGAGGAGTAGCATATACTCACAGTAGGATCGGGATCCAAATATCATCGCGTGACAAAACTGAAGGAATCCTACCAGAATCATCACACTCCAAAAGGTATGCAGCGCTAGCAAGTTTCAGTTTCTTTAGAAACTCCCGATGTGGATTTTTGCCCCATGCTCTTATGACCTTGACGTAGGCCAAAATATCATAAGTCACATGTCAAGTTCTACCCATCATTATCCAGGTTAATTTGAACCCACCCGTACATACCCTTGACGTAGCCCAAAATAGTAGTACGACTGTCCCAAACCAACGCATCTATCTATGCTACAGATAAATATCCGGAAGCTACCAATCACTATGCCTTGGCGTAGGTCAAAATACATAGCTTGAATACTACCGAATATTTAACTGAAACGATGGAGGGCTACGAATGGTTTTGGCGAAACCGTGAACGTAGTGAACTTGATATAATCGATGGAACCTTGATAGCTTTTAAAAGGAGTGGCTTAAGCTCCGCGTTTAAAAGTTGTTTTTGAAAAGAAACCGAGTGGTTTTGAAAGTGTTCCAACGACTTTACTTGGTTTATTTTCTTGCATTAATTTTAATGCGTCCCATCATTTAATCCTACCATTGCAGAAAACAACGAAAATATGACGTACGCTTATGCCATCCGCATTCGCCGCGGGGCCCCGTCATTACCCGTTAGGTTACTTAACTAACGACAGAGCGGGGGCTGGACTAGCGCGGATGCAAAACATAAGCAACGCCTAAATAGATGTCATATATAGATATATACATTCGTCAGATGCAATGATAGCCATTCCAGATCACAGATGAACACATTGGATATACTAGGAATCCGCATTCCGTACGAGCCTGTAACGAAAAGCAAATTACACGGTCGCGGTGAATAGCCAATACCCCACCCTAGACCCCTACGGGTGCGGCAAACTACCCGCCAAATACCCGAAGTGAAGCAACCTCCCTCAACAACGTGAGTAGGCCACTCGGCACTTCGAGGTACCTGGTAGTTTGTCCACCCCCTCCTTGGGTCTATCCTAGGAGCAAAAACAGTAAAAGAAATTATACAATGGCGGCTACAACCTCATCCCGGATGTGCGGCCATACAAATAATATTACATCAATTACAAATTACATGAATTGAAAGATAAAGAAAACTCTCATCTCATAACCCCCCGGCTATTCATCCGCGACAATCCAATGAATTCATATACACATACCATCAACATTACAGATCACAGATATGTATAACCCCCACTAATCGACGTATAGCGATTAGCAGACGTTCAATACATATATCACATCACAGATATAACCCGTTAGCTAAAGTCTTTAGAAGTTCGATCAAAATACGGATTTTTAACCACCCCAAAAACAAATTTTTCTTTCTGGAAAATCTGGGCAGAAAAATCCTATTCCAAAATTCCCAAAACAGCACAGAGAACACACTGCAGTGAAAACGATCCACGGCCGAGTCAACTCGGCCGCGGATCCGCGGCAAGAAGCTCTTATTGCCGCGGTTCCACGGTGAGTTGGTCGGTTCGTTGGCTCGTTTTTCTGCTGTGTTCAAATAAAACCCTGAGACGATTTTTGGTATACGCAAATAATTTTTACAGCAGTTTAAAAATCGACAGAAAGTTTGTGTTCCGGAAATGTTTCGTGACTTTTTCTCCGATCGAACTTCTAGTTACTTTGCTAACATGTTAGATAGTGTTTAACTAAGCTCTGATACCACTGTAAGTCCACGTTACCCGTCCCCGGTTCTTTGGGGTTGCGGAAATGGTGAAAAACAATTTTCTACGGTGGGGTAACATGGACTCAAAAACGGATCTTTGTTAAACTAACTATCTAACAACCTAACTAAGAGTTTTACCTTCTCGGTTAGGGGGTTATACCTTAACTTGAACTCCTTCTCTTCAACTCCTTATGGTGGTCGGATCGGCCTCACCTCGTCGTCTCCTTATGCCGAAGATGGATCCACCCGAAAGCTTCTACATTTGGCTCCAACCTCAATCTAGAGGAAACTAGAACACTTGGCTTGCTAGACCTTGTACACTAGGATGAGTAAAGAAGTGTTTTGGGTTTTATCTCTATGGTTCTTGTTTCTCAACACATGAGACAATAGAACCATGAGCTAAAGAGAGAGCAAGAGGAAGAGGAGAGAGCTTGAGGATGAGAGAGAATGAGAATGATAGAATGAGCAAGCCTTTTTCCACCCATGCTCTCATAACACAAAATAATCATAATAATAACAATAATTAAGCATCTTGTGATGGTTCATGTCAATGGCTTTATCATTTCATGCATTTAATGCATTTTGTGAACAAACAAGCAAGCAAAGGTCAATGCCATGAAATGATAGCCATTGTCATGATGATGGTCAACAAGTCCAACCTAGTCAACCGGTCAACAAAGTCAACCTTTCAACCAAACCATGGCACAATAATACTTAATTAATATTATTACTAATCATATTTCTAATTCTCATTAGGGTTTAGCAAAAGTCAACAGTCAACAACCCTAATGAGAATCCTCTGCCTCCGTCTCTGTCAACCGTGCATACACACCCGCATCCACGTTCGGAGGAACATGAATACAAACGAGATAAAACCAATCCCAAAACGTATACTAGGATCTGGCTTAAACCTAAGCCCGCTAGTAATAACTGCCCGGACACCAAACGTGCACAAGTGCGCGGATGTGACCGAACCCTGTCGCAAAACCATGCGACCTCTACTCTTTTGCCTAAAGGCGAATAGCTCTCTGTGTGGGACTCTAAAGAATCGACACTACGCTGGCAGTGGGTTTAACCACAGACCGCAAGCGGCACTAGCTGTGCGTAACGGCCCCGAGGTAGATGCCGATAAGAAGACTGACGAGGTGAACTCATCCGAACTCCTACTGAGCCTGAATGTGACAGTCTCCGTACAGTCCGGTCTATTCGTCTGAGAATATCGCATGGCGGGCCTAGGGGGGCGGTAAACGTCAATCCCCTAATAGAGGTACAAGTCGTGTCGGAGTGTAGCCCAGAACACCCTGAGATAACACTGGAAACCTACCAGTGCATCTAGCTTGCCCTGGCCAGGGACTGTGTGTAATGGCTCTCCTTGACACAGCGCGATATCAACTCCCAATACCGGGAGAGACGAATCCTGTCTAACCGTCACTGCCTCCAAGTTCTTCAGGACTGCACCCAACTACTACCTGTTTGTACGACTCCTTTGAGCCGTGGTAGGGTAGTAATCAAAGTACAGTGGGAACACACTCGAGGCGAAGTGACAGTGTCAAGTCAGCGGACTAAGCTGTACTCATGTCACCTGGGAACTGATAACTAACGATAGGTATAGTACCAACCAATCAGTTCCCGACGAGTCCTGTCCAGTGTACTCGTAACCTAACAAGCACCCGCATACTATCTCAAGTACGACGTACTGACGGCTGTGGGACAGACCGTCTCCCGTGCTGGGATGAGAAGCGCATATGCTAGTCTACTCCGGAGTATCGATGCCCTGTTTCGATAGTCCTACGACTAGGGACCTGTATAAGGATGTTCTTGTGGATTACCCAGCCCCCACGAGTGTGACCGCCATCACAACGCTTGTAATCAAGAAAAGATCCTAAGGGCTCCACTAATGTGTATAGGCGATATGTTAAAAGAAACACATGTACACACATTGAAGTAGAGACAAACCAAGTAGCATACTACTATTTTGAGCAAGATTGTCTATACAATGGTGAATATCCCAAGCTTCCATTAAGTAATATACAAACTAGTATGATACAGTAATGGCCTCTAGGGCATATACACTAACAAACTTGCCGCGCCCGTAGGGGTCTAGGATTTCATAGCACAGGCTATCCACACGACCAGGGGAACGTCGGGTTTCACTTGCAGCTCAGTAAAACCCGGGGCTCCCAGATTATCTGTATTGTTCTGTAATGCTTATTACTTTTCTGTGATGTTGCATTTATCACGCCTGGAACGATTATTATATATTGATATATATACTAGTAGATGTTGTATATGTTTTACACCCGCGCTAGTCCGGTCCCCGCTCTGTCGTTAGTTAAGTAACCTAACGGGTGATGACGGGACCCAGTGGCAAATGCGGATGACATATACGTACATTTTATTTTCGTTCATTATTGGTGTGATTAATTGATGGGACTGCGTTGGTTCGGATCAATGCAATGAAAACAAACATATTCGATGTTTTTGGAACAATTTTCAAAATAAAATCTGTTATTACAATGATGTTCTCTTTTGTTTTGCACAGAGGTATTCGGTTATGAATATCCAGCATCTCATTCGATGAGGCAAGGGCCGAGATCCCTTCATCGGGAGTGACCCTTGGGCAGAAGTTTGCGTCAGGGTAATAACTTCACTATAGTCGATTACTTTTTGCTTTGCATCGCGGTATTCAGTTGGAATATCCTGCACCTCATTCTACGGGGAAAAAGCCGAGATCCCTTCACCGGGAGTGACCTCTTTGGCAAAGGTTTTCGCTACTATATATTTATAAAAGGATATGCGGTTCCTTCAACGATATCAAGTTCAATATGTTAAAGGTTTTTCGCCAAAAACCAGTCGTAGCCCTCCGTCATTTCTTACAGGTATTACTTAGTATTCATGCTGTGTATGTTGATCTCTGTCAAGACACAGTGCTTGGTAGCTTGGTAATGCTTGTTTGTTGCATAGATATGTGATTATTTAGGACAGTCGCACGGTCATTTTGACCTCTGTCAAGGGCACATGCGGGTGGGTCTAAGTTAATCAAGAACAATGACGGGTTGAACTTCACTTGCGACTTATGATATGTTGACCTCTGTCAAGGTCATAAGCCGCTTGGGGTAAAAATCACATCGGGAGTTTCTAAAGAAACTGAAACTTGCCAGGAATGCGCATAGCGCATACCTTCTGGAGTGTGATAACGTGAGTGGATTCCATCACGTTACCATGCGATGATAGTTGGATCCCGAATCCCACTGATGAGTTGGTTTGCTCCTCGGGTGATCCCGACTAATTCTTCTTTCAGGTTTGGAGGAGAATTTGAGGTTACAGTGGGAGGTTTCCTGATTAGATAAAGTGATAACCATTCTGATCTAGGTTAGAGTGCACACAGAGTGTTTCTTTTCTCTCTCTCTTTGGAAGCGACCATGGCCCGACCCAAGACTATGACTCAGTGACCAAGATTAACCGAACCTTCTTAAAACACTGGCTTTTGGATTGTCTGAGTTGCATACCTCATTGCCACTCCTACTTTTACCTTTTTTTCTCCGAAACATTTCGTATCACTACGAACGTCCACTTCCATTGGATAAAACCATCGTATGGTTATATACGAACTCGAAGGAACTTGTTCCAGATTCGAGGATGGTTTCCGGTTCTGGAGAAATAGGACTATTCAGTTGTCTTTTCCTTTTACCTTCTCTCAAGTTGCGAGTGCTACTTGAATTAGGATGGTACACCTATTACGCTAATTGGATAGTCTTCATCTAAACCATAGGCAGGTGCCGAAAGGTAGGGAACGAAGAAAACCATTTAGCCTAAAAGGTGTATAGAAGGTATTAAGTAAAGACACATAAAGGGATTAGAAAGAGGGCAAAGTAAATTGCGACTGCTATTCACGACCAAACCAGGTATTTCATCGCCACTCCTACTTCACCTTTGTATTTCTCCAGGACACCCCATATCACTACGAAGATCCACAGTTATTTATATAAATCCATCGTATGGTTATATACGAACTCGAAGGAACTTGTTCCAGTTCGGGGATGGATTCTGGTTCAGGAGAAATAGGAATAATGTTTATTCAGTTGTCTTTTATCATTATCTTCTCTCTGGTTGCCCGTACTCCTAGGATTAGGGGAGTACACCCATTATGCTTATTCGATAGTCTTCTTCCAAACCATAGGCTGGTGCCGAACGGTAGGGAAGGAAGAAAACCATTTGGCCTAAAGGTGGTGTACAGAAGGTAATGACTAAAGATATATAAAGGGATTTGGAGAGATGGTAAAGAAATATACGGTTACAGTTGTGAATCTGATAATGGAAGAGGCATTACTAGGAATACCCAGATACCACTTCGAAACATTTACATGTTTCGGTTTCACTGTGTATCATTAAAAGAAAACCGATTTCCCAATTAACCCTTACTCCAGGGTATGTATTTACCCGGTTTGATTCTCACATCTGTATGGTTTTACAGATGATGAGTGGGAGTAAGTCATTGGGAATTAGGTGATCATCCTCATTATATCGGGATTCGTTGTAATTGGTGATATTTGAGGAAATCGCATGGGTTATTGCCGGACGACAAATATTTGGTTTTGAATATCCGTTGTTATGCACCAATTTCAAACTGATAGATCTGTACGTTTATTTTTATAAAGTGAGATATAACCTTTTGAAATTATGTCCATGACATTTACCTATATCAGTTGATGGTTAGGTAAGGAGCATTTAA
This sequence comes from Agapanthus africanus, assembly GCA_030015575.1. Classification (NCBI taxonomy): domain Eukaryota; kingdom Viridiplantae; phylum Streptophyta; class Magnoliopsida; order Asparagales; family Amaryllidaceae; genus Agapanthus; species Agapanthus africanus. The sequence continues at coordinate 492,473,081 of CM057339.1, forward strand.
CAACAGTGTAATTCTTCGTAACCATAAGTACAGTTTTCAACCTACGACACACAGGGAATGAGTTATTAGACTCAGGGGACTTATACAGAGTATTGTATGTTGTCCAGTGTCCATTAGGACAGAGGGGTTGGTACTCGTACTATATTCTGTTTACTTATGACTTCTCTAGTTCTTAGACATGTGTTTCATAGAAATACAAGATCCAAGTTTTGATTAGTTATAGGTATATGAATAAAGTAGAGAACCAGGTATTGCAAGTATCAGGATTCTTCAAGGTGATCGAAGATGTAGATACTTTTGTATGGTATTCAGTTGATAGTAATGATTATGAGAACTTGCTTCTCTTTCAGGTTACTCATATCTGGATGTATTCCTAAGTTGAGTAATGCTGATCGGCCTCTCTCCAATTAGTTGACATGCACTGGAGACAGCTGCATGATTTGAATCTGGTTCCAATTAAATCAGAGCCTCTGTTTCTATATTGGATATAGAATAGTTCATATCTTAACAATGTTAAGGTACAGGGAGTTGTCCGGCTTATGCTTAAAACCAGACTCTGGATAACTCAAGGCACGTTTCTGTAATGGTTGTTTGTGGGTTGACCCGGGCTATGACTTTCACGACTCGAAATAGCCCGTGACTGGCCCTCGTATCATATGAAGCCTATAGGACCCTATCTAATTCAAGTAAGCCAAAAGCCCAGAAATCTAAAACCATTTTTAAGGAGTAAATAAGGAAAACTAATTTTAAGAAGTGAAGAAAACATGTTTTTAACAACAAGATTTTTAAATAAGTAAGCCGAATATGCATTTTTAAAATCTCTAGTCTTTTCTGAAAATTTCGGCAGAGTTTCCTTTGTAAATACTGGCCCCAAACGGGGTACAACAGGAATAATATATATACAATGATAAAAGGCATCCCCAAGCGGGAGCTAGCTCTTCGTCATTCGACCGTCACAACCACGCAAACAGTATAATATACAACGCCGAATGGCGAGGATCAAAACTCAAAAAGGAAACTCAAAATCAGCATGAAAACCATAATACTACAATGCGCGACTCTAAGGTCGAAATAATACATAACTGGTTTTCTAAGTCTGAAACAATATACAAGTTTGGTTGATGGAATTACTAGATACAACTGAATAATACATGTACAATGGTGGTTCAGATGCAAAAGAACCCACCTACCAAAGCAAATCACCCGTAAGGGAAGCAATGTGCCAGAAGCCGCAATGGAACCTGTACGGCAAAACCTGCAAGAACTGTGGCACAACGGGGGTGAGTTGCCAACTCGTGAATAGAAAATATCACAGAGCAGAAATCGTATGTATGACACAATACTTGGTCAATACGATCAAATATATATATAAACCTCAAATGAATAAGCCTGAAGCATGATAAGGTGGCAATGTAACATATATACATGAGTGTAGTGCCAAGTGCTCGTGCCAGTGCCTCAGGTAATAACATATCATAAATATGAGGTATGATCAATGTCAACTATATCATGAAGCCTATAAGTATGTGGATATCATCCAACTATGTAATCAATGTCATCATGTATGTGGATCTCGTCAAACTATGTGATCAATGTCATCAATGTCAACTATATGTATATGGATATCGTCCACGTGTCACCCAATGACAATAAACATCATGCATGTAAATATCGTAAAGCATATGCATGGAAGTATGAGGATGTAAATCAACATGTGTCGCTCGCGACATATTAAAATCATGGAACCGGAGTGTCCAGCATCGACACTCGAAAACATCATGAAAGCTGTGCCCAGCATCGACACGTAAGTCCTCATATATCGGACTCCATCAGTCCGGATCGGCCCGTATCATCTCTCGTCTCCGGTCGGTATCCCCCAGATATCTGCCGAGCTCAAATAAGATAACCGGTAGGTAGTACTCCCCCGCCAGGCTCACCGTCCAACATATCGAGTCTTCTTGCCCCGGGGTACCTCACCGGGTCCACCATGTACCCGCAGACGGTGCCTACCGCTCCTCGAATCGGGTTTCACATGCCACTCTCAGAACCGAGAAAACACATGGTGAACGCAATGAAATATCATATCAAGGGTAACCGGGTTTTTAAAACAATACATACTCTCTTTTAAAATACTCACAGTTTCCAAATCCAGAAATATCATGGAAACAACATATCTCAATGCGTATAATCAGAAAGCATGATGTATGAGACATATAAAAGAAATGTAAGCATATCAATATATCATGCAACATGGAATAGTAATATGCACATATTTAGGGAAGACCGCTTCTTTAAAATGAATCGGTTTTAAAAGTATCTAGCGGTTCCCGAATCCTCAATTCAAGCCAGAATCATCTATGTATGTGCAAATGAGTATGTGTACAAGTATGGGTGTACAATATGTAAGTACACAAGTATGCCATGCAAGGGTCATATCCTGAATGCAACAGTACTACAGTGTAGTGACATGCCAATTATCGATGATGAAGTGTGTGAGCCGGCAAGCAGGTGTACGTGGAACATACGCATCATCGATAATGGTGCTGGTGGCCTAACAGCATGGTTTTAATATAACAATAACATATTTAAGCATGCAATGCGATGCGAAAAGCAAGGATATGCGGTAAATGAAAAATAAACACAACAGTGTAGAATCTACATCAATGTATCTATGTCATACTGTTTTGCCATTTAAAAGAAGACAAATCGGGGTTTTTTAGGAAAATAAGGGCTACGGTGTTTTTAAGAAAAGATGCGTCTTTTGAAAATATCCGTAGAATCCCTTTTCCTGTCTTTAAAATACTCCCGATTCGTTAGTTTTTGAAATAGGTATGACATCGGCCTAGCCTAACATCTACTAGCAAAACTACCGCTCTAAATAACAAGTCAATCAGGAGGGGTATGGAAACCACCTAAATCTGAGTCGATATATATATATATATATATATATATATATATAATATAATAGTCGGTGATTCCGCCTCAAAGGTACCGCGTACGATACAATATCATATGACATCCTCGAGTCATGAGTGCGGATCTTATCATCCAATAAAGCTCGTACGGTAAATCATCGTACGGCATCCCAAATCTGGGTACGGGTCAATATCACATTCATCTCATCAATTATCTGGTATCCTTATCATCATATCTCATGATCTGGGGTACTGATCTAAGTCTATTACAAATCGATACCGTCTATATAAATATAAATGCGTGTATGGAACACACGTCCAAAGGCCCGCTAAAATCTCATGTCGTATCCCAAATACGAATCACATCAAATCACTGATCTCATGGCACTATGCCCAATCTCATCGACTCATCTCCAATTATCATACACTATCCTCATCATCCAGGTATAAGTTTAACAAGCAAGCATATGTGTGTGTATGGGTGTAAACCTATTCTAGGGTTCGCAACTAGGAAACTATACTAGTTTACTTCTAAACCCTAATCTATCCATAGTACACCTAATCACATCTAGAGTATCCATATCACACTTAACGCTATCATACATATATATATAGTATATATCTAGTATACTAAACATTGAACTACGGGGGTGCTATACGCCATCCACCCGACTTCCCCCGTAGATATAATCTACTCACCTTGCATCCTGCGTGTCGGTGTCGACGTCGCCTTCATCTTCTTCATCGTATGAAGCCCTCGTGAAGGTACCTACAAAGATAACATAATCGGAATGCGTATTAAAATAACATCGGGAATACCAAAACGACACGCTAAGGCATATAGGTTAGAACCTATAGACTACGCTTTCAAAACCATCAAACAACCCTCGATATCGTCGTACAAACGTCAAGTGATCGAGGTAAAACACAAATACGCAAATCCAGAATTCAAAATACGAGAAACGAGACTCCGAATCAAAACAACAACTTAGGAAAAAGGTTCCAGATTCTACCCTAGGTCAACTCAGACAATTTTGCATATACCAAGGGTCTATTTTAAGGAAGATAGGGCCATGGAAGAAACACGAACCCAAACGGCCCAGGTCTGGCCGCAATTTGCGGCCAGAGGGATTAAATCTGCGGTCGTAGTGTGGAGTCATGGTCTGGGGTCTTGGGGTTAGCTTCCTAGATGCCTGCACATCTCTCTGTGTTCGCAAAATAATTTTCAGAGTCTCCGAGTGATAGAAAATTTCATTTAACCCTCACAGAATCCACAAATTTCCGATATCGTCTTTTTCTAAATCCGTATTCCAGGGTTCTAGTCTCTGTTTTAGGTCTTAATTCTAGCACTAGGGGGTTTGTGAGGCCTCTACTGAGCTCAATTGCCCATCACAACTTTCAATTTCCAATAACCCTAACTATAATTCTTCTAATTCCACAAAACCACTCGATATCGCTTCTAATCTAACATTGGGGTAAAAGTAATGGAAACACTAAGCTTATGGTTCAAAAAATACCTCATTTGGCAACTCAAGAAAATTCTTGTGTTGCCCCAAGTGGCCAAAATCCTTGCTTTCTTGGTCCAATGTGCTTCCCTTGAGCTTGTGCATCTTTTTAATGAAAAGGGTAATGGGTTTTGGGGTGTTTTTCATTGAGTTTTGGGGGGTTGAAGGTGGAGGAGGAAGGGGTGCAGCAGCAATAGCAACAAAGGGAAGAGAGGGAAGAGAAATGAGAGGAACAAATGATGGAGGATGGCTCAAGACAAAGGGTTGACCCTCACCCACTCTTTCTCTCTCTAACACGTACTTCTTATTCTATTATTTTTCCCTTTTCTTTCTAATTTCCTTCTCACCTCAATAGTAACCCCAAAACAAATGCCATGCACCCAAAACCATGTAGAAAAATGCAACAAGTGTTAAAAAAATATGGTGCATGTTTGCACAAAACAAGCTTAAAGCGCTATTAGCGATTTTTAATCGCGATTAGTACTAAATTAGCATATAATTAATCAATAAAACTTAAAAATTGCATAATTCACATAAAACACCCTCTTTTAATAATTTCTATAATTTTTCTAAATCTTTCCCCATTTATCGGTATTTAATTATACCGCCTTATTTAAAATATTCAATATTTTATTATTAAATTATAAAAATTCCCCAAAAATAAAAATATTTTTGAAATGTTACAATCTTCCCCCCTTAAAAAAATTCGGTCCCCGAATTTAAATTTAAACCCCTCAAATACTAAAACATTTCAGTAAAAGTCCAAGTCGTCGGGGCTCCGAAATCATCAATAGATAAAACGCATCATAGCGCAATGCATGCGCATGAGTAATGAGCAGATAACTCAAAGACAATGCTCCGTCAAGCATCCCACAATCATCGGAGTCATGGTAAAGACACAAATGTCAAATCCAAAATAAAATCAATATGATATCAATCGGAACTATACATGTAAACATCAAATCTATACATGTAAATAACTGAAGAAAATGCATGCCAAACCTTTTCATGTTGCTGTGCTACGCGCGTATCGCGGCATAGTGGCGGACGTCTATCGTAAGAAAATAACCATATATGTATATTTTTTTTTGTTTAATATGTACGTTCCGCCTTTTGAAAACAATTTAGAAGGGTTCCCTTATTTTAAACGTGTCGTGTCATATCAGACACGTAGGTAAATACTGAGACTATAGCTCCCTTTTTGGAAATCCCTTCGATAACTATCAATGCATGCAAAATATATCAGGTACTGTCCTCTGACTAGTCCTGCTCAGTACGAAAACATATAGCAAATATCATAAAAACGTACTGCTCCATAAGAAATCAATCCAAAAATGTATATAAGAATACCCTGTGCGTCTGGCACGCACGGAAATCAAAAATCCATACATGTGTCATACATGTGCACAGAAGCAACATCTAGGTGCAACGGGTGTGCACAAAACATCTGTCATAGGCAACGTGTGTGCCTGGCAGCAAAATCAGGTGCATCAGACAAGCACGAAAATCTCGATTTGGTGCATCAGACAAGCACGAAAATCTCGATTTGGTGCATCCGGCGTGCACAAAAATCGCATCTCAAAACATGCGCTCAATACGCGCGAAAATCCGAATCAAATGCACGGAGTGCAAGAAATCAACATATCGAATGACATCAAATCAAAGTCAGGTGCAACAACGCACGAAATATAAATCTGGTGCAATAAACGCACGAAACATAAAACTGGTGCATCCTGGGCAAGAAATACAAATACGGTGCATCATGTGCACAAATACTAAACAATAACTCAAATGCGTAAGCAGCAACACCGAGTGTACCCGGTTGTAAAGAAAATCATAAACGTGTGCAACTGCGTGCACAAAACACATATCAATGCACTACAAGCACATATAAGCTATACCGAGTGCAAAAAGCCAAATCGTGTGCATACCACGTGCACAAAATCAACCTAACGGTATGAAATCCATGAAGTCATAAGCATGTGCAACCAAGGCACAAAAACGATATCAGGTGCAATAACTGTGCACAAATATGAATACCCAGTAGGTGCAACCATGGTGCACGAAAACAGAAATCATGGAACTCAGCCATCAAGACCAAATCATGCGAATAGATCGCCCAAAATACCGAAATCTAAGGTGACGGATACGTGATAATCGAATCAAAAAATCACAAATCATAAATACCGTCGTCGGTATATCCTCCTTCAAAGTCGAGAAGGTGTCGGTGCATCCAATGCTAGCAGCGCAAGGTATCTACTTGCCTCTTGCTCACGGTCTGGCGTCCTCCGTCTCTGGGCCCTTATCTTCCCTGTGGATTACCAATCTCGCGATCCATCGGCTCATCGGCCCTGTCAGGTCTGCTAACGAGGACGATTCCGTTCTGGCACTTCTCTGGTCATCTCTCGGTCAATCCTCACGGCCACTCGTAAAGCAGCACGTCACTGGTGTCGACCTCTGGTCCTCTGCATACGCATTACACATCGGATCCTGGGTGCAAATCTTATCGCAGCAGCGTCCTGGAAGGAATCCTGCTCAAGGTCTTTTCCGATCTCGCCTATGCCGAACTGTACGGAGGCTGGTGCTCTTGCATAATCTCTTCTCGCTCTATGGACATCTGCGTCCTTAGCACAGCATTTTCTTGGAACTGTTCGCCTCCCCACGCCTCTGTAGACATATCCGACCTTTAATCTTAACGGGGAGTAACAACAGCTCATTGGCATCTCGTACGAACCTCGGGTCCCACTTGTCTGTATCGTCATCCACTTCGACGTCACGTCTCTATCTGCGCACTGCAAATGTTCTCGGCTACGGTCAATCCAAAGTCTCTCGCACGGACTCGAAATCACGAACTCGGTATCTTCACCACTCTGTGGAAGATATCTAGCCGAATACGTCCTCAGGAACTCGTCCCAACCTGCAAAGGTATACTCCATACTCGTCCATTCTTGATCAACTCACAACGCATCTGGTTGAGGTCCTTTATCCGAACCTGGTCAACTATCTTTTCGACGATGCCGAACTCTGGCCTGCTGGGTGTGCGCAATATGACCACTCCTGGGTCCAAGTCTTCTCGTATAGTATTCCAGAAAGGTCCTGTCGAGGTCCCTCTAAAATCTTGTTTCTGCCGAATTTCCCGGAAGTTACCATCCTTCACTATATCTGTTTCTTATTCCGGAACGGATGCATACTCATCGCGACTCCTTCTGGAAGGTATATCAATAATCAATGCCTCTGCATTCGTATCGCATCTCTGATGTCAGCGGAGTGGAACGTCATCTTGTCGAATTCTCGTGCGACCTCTTTACTCCACTCTGTTCCAATGTCGACTGATTCGGACTCGTCTTTTCGTGGCTGCATGGACTGCGCTCCAACGGCTATACTCGTATCTGGAGTCTCCAAAGCAATGTGTCCCATCACATGATATCCGAATAATGTCGAACCATCCGATCGTTTCGTCAGAACCTCATAATCCCCCAAGAAACCAACATCTTGAGTACGGTTTAATAGTATTCCAGTACATACCACAGCATCCGTGGACCAACCGTAGAAGGGCAAACCCAAGCCTCGCAAATGGAACCGCTAAACTGCCGCAAACCCTAAGGTTCGAAGGCGTTCCATGGACATTACGTCGAGTTAGGGTTTCATTATTCTAGAGGGTCCATAGCAGTACTTGCATTGTCTTCCGAATACTTTAAATTTGGAAATGGGTTCCTGGCATTCGATCGTCTCTATCGACTCTCAACGAATCTGCGTGAAGTCGTCTCTAGCTGGAATCAATCTATCTTATGATCTCTCATCGAAGTAAGCGAACGAACCACATGTCCTAGTCGTTCCTCCTTAGGTGACTAGCAACTTTCCATCATATCTCTAAGTATATACTCATGCTGCAGTAGCTCCACCATCTGGGCAATATCTTGTCATTTGCAGCAACAACTGGCTCATTCGTCTGTACGCTGAGCAGCGCCTCAATCATCCTGAGTAAGCGATATCTCAATGGTCATCACCTCATGGCTGGCCTCTAGCAGTAGCCTGATCCTCCGGTGCTGATCTGCACGACCGAGAAATCCCGTAAAAGCGATCTGTCAAACGCTCATGGCGCGAAAACACACTATAACGACGCCTCTCTATGCAATCGTACATCTCTGGAATCACGGCCTGGTCAGCCCTCGTCCATGATGAGCTCAAGCTGACACAACTCTAGCTGTAGCTCTCTCTGCCCGTGTAATCGTGGCAATAAAATCATAACCAGTATCGATGAGGATAGATCATAGGAATGAATATAATACTGTGCAAGGAAATGTACATCCTAAGGTTTCTTAAGCGGGGTAGCGTATCGTTAGTATGCCGCGGAACATACGTACGGTACGTCACTCTACTCAAGCTACCTACTCCATCAACCAAGGGTCATCCTACGCGACGAAAGTTTGGGTATAATACCCCCTCGACTAAGTCTAAGTTCCATAAGATCAAGCCTAAGTTCCGTATATATATAAATGCTCTAGGCTCCGCATAGTAAAACTTAGACTCGAACCAAGTTTAACCTAGCGCTCTGATACCAACTTTGCCACGACCCGAAATAGCCCGTGACTGGCCCTCGAATCATATGAAGCCTATAGGATCCCATCTAATTCAAGTAAGCAAAAAGCCCAAAAATCTAAAACCATTTTTAAAGAGTAAATAAGGAAAACTAATTTTAAGAAGTGAAGAAAACACGTTTTTAACAACAAGATTTTTAAATAAGTAAGCCGAATATGCATTTTTAAAATCTCTAGTCTTTTCTGAAAATTTCGGCAGAGTTTCCTTTGTAAATACTAGCCCCAAACGGGGTACAACAGGAATAATATATATACAATGATAAAAGGCATCCCCAAGCGGGAGCTAGCTCTTCGTCATTCGACGGTCACAACAATGCAAACAGTATAATATACAACGCCGAATGGCGAGGATCAAAACTCAAAAAGGAAACTCAAAATCAGCATGAAAACATAAATACTACAACGCGCGACTCTAAGGTCGAAATAATACATAACTGGTTTTCTAAGTCTGAAACAATATACAAGTTTGGTTGATGGAATTACTAGATACAACTGAATAATACATGTACAATGGTGGTTCTGATGCAAAAGAACTCACCTACCAAAGCAAATCACCCGTAAGGGAAGCAGTGTGCCAGAAGCCGCAATGGAACCTGTACGGCAAAATCTGCAAGAACTGTGGCACAACGGGGGAGAGTTTCCAACTCGTGAATAGAAAACATCACAGAGCAGAAATCGTATGTATGACACAATCCTAGATCAATACGACAAATATATATAAAAACCTCAAATGAATAAGCGTGAAGCATGATAAGGTGGCAATGTAACATCTATACATGAGTGTAGTGCCAAGTGCTCGTGCCAGTGCCTCAGGTAATAACATATCATAAATATGAGGTATGATCAATGTCGACTATATCATGAAGCCTATAAGTATGTGGATATCATCCAACTATGTAATCAATGTCATCATGTATGTGGATCTCGTCCAACTATGTGATCAATGTCATCAATGTCAACTATATATATATGGATTTCGTCCACGTGTCACCCAATGACAATAAACATCATGCATGTAAATATCGTAAAGCAAATGCATGGAAGTATGAGGATGTAAATCAACATGTGTCGCTCGCGACATATCAAAATCATGGAACCGGAGTGTCCAGCATCGACACTCGAAAATATCATGAAAGTTGTGCCCAGCATCGGCACGTAAATCCTCATATATCGGGCTCCGTCAGTCCGGATCGGCCCATATCATCTCTCGTCTCCGGTCGGTATCCCTCAGATATCCGCCGAGCTCAAATAAGATAACCGGTATGTAGTACTCCCCCGCCAGGCTCACCGTCCAACATATACGAGTCTTCTTGCCCCGGGGTACCTCACCGGGTCCACCATATACCCGCAGATGGTGCCTACCGCTCCTCGAATCGGGTTTCACATGCCACTCTCAGAACCGAGAAAACACATGGTGGACGCACTAAACTATCATATCAAGGGTAATCGGGTTTTTAAAACAATACATACTCTCTTTTAAAATACCCACGGTTCCCAAATCCAGAAATATCATGGAAACAACATATATCAATGCATATAATCAGAAAGCATGATGTATGCGACATATAAAAGAAATGTAAGCATATCAGTATATCATGCAACATGGAATAGTAATATGCACATATTTAAGGAAGACCGCTTCTTTAAAATGAATCAGTTTTAAAAGTATCTCGCGGTTCCCGAATCCTCAATTCAAGCCAGAATCATCTATGTATGTGCAAATGAGTATGTGTACAAGTATGGGTGTACAAGTATGGGTGTACAATATGTAAGTACACAAGTATGCCATGCAAGGGTCATATCCTGAATGCAACAGTACTACAGTGTAGTGACATGCCAATTATCGATGATGAAGTGTGTGAGCCGGCAAGAAGGTGTACGTGGAACATACGCATCATCGATAATGGTGCTGGTGGCATAACAACATGGTTTTAATATAACAATAACATATTTAAGCATGCAATACGATGCGAAAAGCAAGGATATGCGGTAAATGAATAATAAACACAACAGTATAGAATCTACATCAATGTATCTATGTCATATTGTTTTGCCATTTAAAAGAAGACAAATCAGGGTTTTTTAGGAAAATAAGGGCTACGGTGTTTTTAAGAAAAGATGCGTCTTTTGAAAATATCCGTAAAATCCCTTTGCCTGTCTTTAAAATACTCCTGATTCGTTAGTTTTTGAAATAGGTATGACATCGGCCTAGCCTAACATCTACTGGCAAAATACCGCTCTAACTAACAAGTCAATCAGGAGGGGTATGGAAACCACCTAAATCTGAGTCGATATATATATATATATATATATATATATATATATATACATATATATAATATAATAGTTGGTGATTCCGCCTCAAAGGTACCGCGTACGATACAATATCATATGACGTCCTCGAGTCATGAGTGCGGATCTTATCATCAAATAAAGCTCGTATGGTAAATCATCGTACGGCATCCCAAATCTGGGTACGGGTCAATATCACATTCATCTCATCAATTATCTGGTATCCTTATCATCATATCTCATGATCTGGGGTACTGATATAAGTCTAGTACAAATCGATACCGTCTATATAAATATAAATGCGTGTGTGGAACACACGTCCAAAGGCCCGCTAAAATCTCATGCCGTATCCCAAATACGAATCACATCATATCACTGATCTCATGGCACTATGCCCAATCTCATCGACTCATCTCCAAATATCATACACTATCCTCATCATCCAGGTATAAGTATAACAAGCAAGCATATGTGTGTGTGGGGGGGGGGTGTAAACCTATTCTAGGGTTCGCAACTAGGAAACTATACTAGTTTACTTCTAAACCCTAATCTATCCATAGTACACCTAATCACATCTAGAGTATCCATATCACACTTAACGCTATCATACATACATACATATATATATATATATATATATATATATATATAGTATATCTAGTATACTAAACATCGAACTGCGGGGGTGCTATACGCCATCCACCCGACTTCCCCCGTAGATATAATCTACTCACCTTGCATCCTGCGTGTCGGTGTCGACGTCGCCTTCATCTTATTCATCGTATGAAGCCCTCGTGAAGGTACCTACAAAGATAACATAATCGGAATGCGTATTAAAATAACATCGGGAATACCAAAACGACACGCTAAGGCATGTAGGTTAGAACCTATAGACTACGCTTTCAAAACCATCAAACAACCTTCGATATCGTCGTACAAACGTCAAGTGATCGAGGTAAAACACAAATACGCAAATCCAGAATTCAAAATACGAGAAACGAGACTCCGAATCAAAACAGCAACTTAGAAAAAAGGTTCCAGATTCTACCCTAGGTCAACTCAGACAATTTTGCATATGCCAAGGGTCTATTTTACTGAAGATGGGGCCATGGAAGAAACACGAACCCAAACGGCCCAGGTCTGGCCGCAATTTGCGGCCAGAGGGATTAAATCTGCGGCCGTAGTGTGGAGTCTGGGTCTGGGGTCTTGGGGTTAGCTTCCTAGATGCATGCACATCTCTCTGTGTTCGCAAAATAATTTTCAGAGTCTCCGAGTGATAGCAGATTTCATTTAACCCTCACAGAATCCACAAATTTCCGATATCGGCTTTTTCTAAATCTATATTCCGGGGTTCTAGTCTCTGGTTTAGGTCTTAATTCTAGCACTAGGGGGTTTGTGAGGCCTCTACTGAGCTCAATTGCCCATCACAACTTTCAATTTCCAATAACCCTAACTATAATTCTTCTAAGTCCACAAAACCACTCGATATCGCTTCTAATCTAACATGGGGGTAAAAGTAATGGAAACACTAAGCTTATGGTTCAGAAAATACCTCATTTGGCAACTCAAGAAAATTCTTGTGTTGCCCCAAGTGGCCAAAATCCTTGCTTTCTTGGTCCAATGTGATTCCCTTGAGCTTGTGCATCTTTTTAATGAAAAGGGTAATGGGTTTTGGGGTGTTTTTCATTGAGTTTTGGGGGGTTGATGTTGGAGGAGGAGGGGGTGCAGCAGCAGCAGCAACAAAGGGAAGAGAGGGGAGAGAAATGAGAGGAACAAATGATGGGGGATGGCGCAAGACAAAGGGTTGACCCTCACCCACTCTTTCTCTCTCTAACCCATACTTCTTATTCTACTCTTTTTCCCTTTTTCTTTCTAATTTCCTTCTCACCTCAATAGTAACCCCAAAACAAAATCCATGCACCCAAAACCATGTAGAAAAATGCAACAAGTGTTAAAAAAAATATGGTGCATGTTTGCACAAAACAAGTTTAAAGCGTGATTAGCGATTTTTAATCGCGATTAGCACTAAATTAGCATATAATTAATCAATAAAACTTAAAAATTGCATAATTCACATAAAACACCCTCTTTTAATAATTTCTATAATTTTTCTAAATTTTTCCCCATTTATCAGTATTTAATTATACCGTCTTATTTAAAATATTCAATATTTTATTATTAAATTATAAAAATTCTCCGAAAATAATATTTTATTTTTTTGAAATGTTACAATGACGAGGGTTGATTTTCTACCATCTGGAAGATCTATAGTGATATTGTTCTTGACTCGCCACAGTTTTAGTAAAATGGATTTTTTTTTAAGAAAACAGTAGTCGGGGTATGGTAGAACTGGAAGTGATTCTAGAACCGAAAACGATTACTAAAAATTTAATAGGACCTAAAGATTCAATCTGGTTTGACATTCTATTAGCCACTCCGTAGATATGGTAGGTAACCTCAGGCACCCAAGAGGTACTCCGGTAGCCTCAAGGACGGTGACAGGGAGGTTCTTGTTTACCCAGACTTGACACTACTGTTGTTCCAGGCTATGAGACCCGGCAGGAGGATGAGTATAGCGTCGTTCTAAACTAGCTCTAGAAGTGCACGTGTATATGACACTGCCAGAGGGTTGTCGTAGTCAGTGGGAGCAGCGGAAGCATAGTGGACAAGTAGCTTATGTCTATGGAATGAAGCAGATATAGCGGAGAAAGATCATCTATTTTTGATGCGACAGTCATGGACTTTGACTTCATCAGAATAAGAGATGGATCTGTTAAGAAGGTAGTAGGGTGTGATGTCCTGGTATTTGGATGACATACACAGAGTAGGAAGTGAAATTCCTATACTACGATCGGTTATACTTTGGTTGTCACACAGTGGTTTCTCCACATAGGATATAGATATAATATCAGACATTCTGGTTACTAGATCTATGGTTTTAGATCTAGATTTGGGTAGTTTCCCAATCTGGGTACTTAGACAGCATTCTACAGGTAATTTAGAATGGACGACACCTGGCACGGTAGCATACCTGCCGGTCATGGAGTCACCATCTCTAAAGGTGTCTTACAGACTAAAGGGGAGAGGGATGTGCATGGTTGACATATCACTTTCTTAGGCAATTAAGTCAATCACGAGATGTCAAGTACCACACTAGATGTTGTTTTTGCACTAGATGCAATAAGTTGATATTGATCCTGTCACGACCCGAAAGAGCACAGGACTGGCCCTTGAACCATATGAAGTCTATAGGACTCCATCTGATCCAAGTAAGCCAAAAGCCCAGAAATCTAAAACCATTTAAAGAGTAAGTAAAGAAAACTGGTTTAAAGAAGTGAAGGAAAATATGTTTGAAGTCAAGGTCTTTAAATAACTAAGCCGAATGTGCATTTTTAAAAGGTAAAGTCTTTTCTAAAAATTTCGGCAGAGTTTCTTTTGTAAATACTGGCCCCGAACGGGGTACAACAAGCACAACATATATACAATGATAAAAGGCATCCCCAAGCGGGAGCTAGCTCTTCGTCATTCGACGGTCACAACCACGCAAGCAACAATAATATACAACGCCGAAAGGCGAGGATCAAATCCAAAAGAAACACAGTAAGCATGAAAACCGCAATTCTACTAAGCGCGACTCTAAGGTCAAATAAAACATCACTAAAGTCTGAGTCTGAAACAATATACAAATTTTGGTTGATGGAAAAATCTAGATACAAGGAATAATACAAGTACAATGGTGGTTCTTGATGCAAAAGAAACCACCTACCAAATGCAATTCACCCGCAAGCAAGCAATGTGCCAGAAATGCCGCAATGAAACCTGTACGGCAAACCTGCAAGAACTGTGGCACAACGGGGGGGTGAGTTGCCAACTCGTGAATAGAGAACAACTACAAACAGAAACCGAACGCAAGACATAATCCTAGGTCAAAACGATCAGTACAAAATCCTCAATAAAAACATGCAGCCTATAACAAGGCTAGGGTAAATATCTAACCCGAGTGCAATCTCATGTGCCTGTGTCAGTGCCTCAGGTAGCAATATATCATATGAATGAGGTATGAATGCATGAGAACAGAATACATGTAAATGAAGAAACTGTTTTCATAATTTAGTGAGATTTCCTTTGTATTTTTAAAATGAGGTATCATAATGAAATCAGCATAAAACAGTGCCTAACATCGGCACAAAACGTAATCCAAATATCTCGATATCTCTGTATCACAGTCTCTGTACCTCAATATCTCGAAATCTCAATGTCTCAATCACAAAATCTAGGACGCCGTCAGTCCAGACCGGCCCCTACCATCAATCTCAAGACCACGACGGTATCCTCCGGATATCCGACGCGTCAGGTAAAATCACCGGTCGGTAGTGCTCCCCTGCCAGGCTCAACGTCATCACCACATTCATCTTGCCCCGGGGTACCGCACCGGGTCCACCATGTACCCGAAACGGTTCATCCGTCTCCTCGAATCGGGTTTCCAAATCTATCAGCAAACTCATGGTGGACGACTCATACATCATGGGAAAAACGCACTTTTTATTTTAAAAGAGAGAGAATGTTTATTTGTGTTTTTGCGATTTTCCTCCAAATCCAGAAAATCTCACGGAAATCCAAATCCAAAACCTCAGTAACACGTAAAATAGTGAATATATGCATGAGAATCCATGAATGCGGCATAACAATGAATAACAGTATGCATGAAGTAGCAGGTAATAACTACAATGTCTAAACTATTAGCTAATAGGTTATGACAAGCAATAGTATTTTCTAAGGTGTACGTGACATGGCAATTACCGATGAAGATGTGTGTGAGCCGGCAAGTAAGTGTACGTGGTACATACGCAACATCGGTAATGGTGCTGGTGTCCTAACAGCATGATATCAATAATGGAGTATGAAACATAATATAAGAATGCGATGCAAAGCGAACCACAAAAAGAGTGGGAGCTGAATCTAGACGCAACTATAACTAATCTGCATTAATCTAATATAAGTCCTACAAATGGTGCCTTTTGAAATATCACGAATCATGGGGTTTTGAAAATAGGGGCTACGGTATTTTTATGAAAAGATACGCCTTTTGAAATGTCCGTAGATCCCTTGACCTGTCTTTTAAAATACCCACGACCCGCTAGTTTTGAAATAGGTAGGAGTCTAATCTAATCTAACAAGTACACTAAACTATACAGCTGAACTAACAAGCTGAGCTACAGGTAAGGAAACCGCCTAACATCTGAGTCGATATATATAAATATATATAAGTCGGTGATCCCGCCTCAATAGTATCGCGTACGATACAGTATATCATATGACATCCTCAAGTCATGAGTGCGGATCTATCGTCAATGTAAAGCTCATACGGTAAATCGTCGTACGGCATCCCAATCGCTGGGTACGGGTCAATATCACACTATCTCATCACATCTCAGGTATCACTATTATCGTATCACATAAGCTGGGGTACTGATCTAAGTCTAGTACAACTGATGCCATCTACAAAGTATGAATGCGGGGGGGTAAACACACATCCCAAGCCCGCAAGAAACACATTTCGTATCCCAAATACGAATCATATCACATCACCGATCTCGCGGCACAAAGCCCAATATCATCGACTCATCTCCAAAGTCATCCAATATCATCAACACAGTGCCAGTATAAGTAATATGCAAGGGTGTGCGTATAGGTGTAATTCTATTCTAGGGTTCGCAACTATGAACTACACTAGTCACTTCTAACCCTACACTATCCATAATACACCTAACTATCATATATAATAACAACTACGGACTGCGGAGGTGCTATATGCCATCCACCCGACTTCCCCCAGTAGATATAATCTACTCACCTTGCGTCTCCATCTTTCGATGTCACCACACGTTTGCTTGTCGTCCCGTAGTCTTCATAGGGTACCTACACATCAAAATATCGTATATGTGCATTAAAACCAAATCAAAGCTAAAACGGCACACGAAACCCAAAACGATACGATAAGAGGCCTATAGGTTAGAACCTATGGCACGCCTTCAAAACCATCAATAAATCATCTATATCGTCGTATAAACGCCAAATAGTCGAGGTAAAACACAAGACACAAATTCAGACTTAAAAATACGGAATACGGAAACACGAATCCAAAACAGCAACTTAGGAAATATGTTCCAGATTTCACCCTAGGTCCAATTAGACAATTCTATGTATACCAGGGGCCTAAACTACAGATAAGGGAACACCAAAACCAAAACGAGCCAATTCCATCATGGTCTAGCCGCAATTTGCGGCCAGAATGGAGGAATTTGCGGCCTGGAAATGGAAGTAGGGGCTGGGGTCTTGGTGGTAGCTTCCTGGATGCCTGCACATGTCACTGTCCAATCAATTTTAATTTAGGGTGTCTCGGGTGATAGCAGATTCAATATACCCTTCACAGATTTCATAAATTCTCCGATATCGGTTTCTAAAATCCGCATTATGGGTTTAAGCTTCAGGTTAGGGTCTCAATTCATACACTAGGGTGTTTGTATAACCTCAATTGAACTCAATTTCACATACAACACAAGTTTCCCTCAAACCCTAACTAGGTTTTACCTCAAGTCACCAATTCACACAATATCGGTTCAAAACTAAATATGGGGTATAAGTAATACTAAAACTAAGCTAATGGTTCAGAAAAATACCTCATTTGGCAACTCAAGAATTTTCTTGAGTTGCCCCTAGTGGCCAAAATCCATGCTTTCATGGTCCATCATGTAGGTCTTGAGCTTGTGCATCTTTTTAGTGAAATGAGATTGGGGTCTTGAGTTTGTTTTAAAGGTGTTGTGAGGGGTTGAAGAGGGGAGGGAGATGAAGGAGGAGGAGCAGCAGCAAGCAAGGAAGGGGGAGAGAGAAATGAGTGTTGAAAATGGAGGAGAATGGCTAAGTCTTTAGTCAATGGTGCCCATACCTCTCTCTCTCACCTACTACCAATTTCTTTAATTTTTTTCCATTTCTTTTCCTTTTCTTTTCGTATTCTCTCAAAATCTTTCTCCCAAGAATAGTAAACCCAAAGAGAACCATGGCAAGAAAATGCACAAGTGTGAAAAAGTGATATGTGCATGTGTTGCACAAAAAAGCTAAAAACCGATTAGCGATTTTTAATCGCGATTAGCACTAAATTAGTGTCAAATTAATCACAAAAACTTTAAAATGTCATAATTCTCTAATTTACCCTATTTTAGAATTTTCCATAATTTTCCAAAAATTTTCCCATTTATTTGTATTTAATAATTCCAAAATATTAAAATATTCAATAAAATAATATTAAATTATAAAAATTCCCAAAATTAATATTTTATCTTTCTTGAAATGTTACAGATCCAATCCTGGAAAACATTCAGAAGCAGTTTTAGAACATAAGTGGATGTTCTAGGGATATGATAACGACAGCCTCCTTCGGGAGACGGTTATCATTCCAGACTTCCAAGGTGACCTGGATGACAGAGTGACTGTCAGAGTTATAGCTTTCCCTCTGACAAGGGGCAGTTGTTTGGACAGGAGGTCTAAACGGATACTGAGGGAGGCATGGCGCAGGATACTGATTAAGTTCAGTTGACGATACAGTCTAAGAAGTTTGGATTTGGAGTTCATTTATGAACTAGGTCCCATCAGATATCCAGACATATTCTAAGACAGGTATTGCTCATTTCGGGAGATGGATTTCTCCGCGAACTTGAGATAAAGAGAGACATAGAAAGAAATATCAGAGCGGATCCACTCACTGAGGCTATTCCTCGAACGCAATAGTTTCACAAATGGGCTTTGTGAGACAGATCAGTAGAGGAGTTGGGTGTTCGGTATCACACGGGTTGTGAATATGCGACATCGCAATAATTAGCCTTGAGTGCAAGTAGGAGATTGTTGGATATAGTGCCCTCAAAGTCAATTATTGGATCGCAAGCACGTGATTGCAATGATTGAGGGAGGACCTATGCCGGAAGGACAGTCTTACTCAGGATGATAGTATGTTGTCTGGTTTATCTTTATCATCATGTACATGCTTTAGGTGATATTACAGATCACTATTACACATTGATAGAGACCTTAGGATTTTTGCTTGACGGCCAGCAGTATGATGGCGATCATATACGTGGGAGATGGGGTCTATAAGCACATCCTTAAAAGGTCCCTAGTCGAGGGAGTTTCGAGACAGGGCATCGATACTCCAGAGTGGACTAGTGTATACGAATCGAGACCCCGACGAGGGGCGGTGGCTGGTCTCACAAGCCATTGGTGTCAGTTGGTTCACCTAAGACATATACAGGTGCTCATTGGGTTATGAGTACACCGGACAGGACTCGCCGGAAACATGCTAGTTGGTTTTATACCTAGCATCAGATAGCAGTTCCCTGGTGACATGTGTACAGGTTAGTTCATCGACCTGAGATCGTCATTTGTCTCGTATGAGTTCCCACTGTGCTTTGATTACTACCCTACCATGGCTCGAAGGTGTCGTGCAAACAGGTTTTAGTTGGGTACAGTCCCGAGCCACATGGAGGCAGTGAGCGGATCGGCAAAGGTTTCGTCTCTCGCGGTATTGGGGGTGAGATCGCGCTGTGTCTAGGAGAGCCATTACACGAAGTCCTTGGCCAAGGCAGAAGATTTACTGGTAGGTATTCCAGTAGTATCTCAGGGTGTTCTGGGCTACACTCCGACATGACTTGTACCGCTTTTTGGGGTCTGACTTTTACCAACCCCCTAGGCCCGACATGCGATACTCATAGACGAACGGACCGGACTATACGGATATTGTCACTGAAAGGCTCAGTAGGGTGTCAGGATGAGTTCGCTCATCGACCTCCCTTTTGGTCAATACCTGGTAGCCCGTTACATACAGCTAGTACCACTGACGTGCTAGTGGTTAAATCCACAGACAAAGTATTGACGAGTCTTTAGAGTCCCCCACAGACAGATTCTCAAGTTTCGGGCGAAACGTTGTAGAGGCCGTATGGTATTATGGCAGGGTTCGATCATATGCGTGCAGTCGTGCACGGATCATGATCGGACGGATCATACTAGTAGGGTTTGGTTTAAGCCGGATCCTAGTATTAGATTTGTTGGATTACTTTAGTTTTATCGCATTCGCATTCAGTCAGAATGCGGATGCAGGTATGTATATACAGGTGAGGGGTATCCTTGTGATCCGTCACGAGTTTACTTTAGATGTTGCCATATCTTTTTATTGTTGTAAACATTTGTATTAATGTTTAAAAATGGAAATAATGAGCTCAAAGTCATGATTAGGAGCATTAATTGTGACACATGCACAAGTGATGACTCGTGGTCTCTTTATTTGTTCATATATCACATTTTGGATTGATTGAGGTGTTGAAATGATAAGAGGAGAGAGGAAGGGCAGCCAAAGGGAAGGGGTTAGCTCTTGTATTATCATTCTTGCTCTCATTTTATCATTGCAACAAGAAAGAAAAAGAAAGCTCTTCTTCCTCCTCTTTCTTCTTGAGCTCACTATCTCCATTGATGGCATCATCTTCAACCTCCATCCATACACTCTCATGCGTTGAGAATCAATGGATGCTTGAGACAAAGTGATCACACACAGTCTCTACATCACCTTGGACACGTCGGCTAGCAAACTTCGTGTCCGAGTTGCTTCGGACGAAGCGGGAGCCCGTAAAAAAACTCATTGATGTGGTGCCCTTTCCGACAAGTAGACCGGAGACCGGAGATGCCGCGAGGAGCTTAGGATGGTGGCCAAAGACCGAAGGACACGGATCGATCGGTATAGCTACTCTCACTTCTTGTAGTTAGCTAGTTTAGCGTTAATGGTTCGATCCGGGTGAAAGACTACGATAGCGCCGGTTTCCTAAAAAGTTTTTGTTTCCGCATTTGGCCTCGGATAGACGGCAGGGGCGCTACCGTAGACTTACACCAGGCCCCACTAATATGATCCTTATCATAATCCTGGTAATCAAGCAAAGATCCTATGGGCTTTATCATCATGTAGTTGTGATACGTTCGAGCAACTAAGACATATATTTATGAATGATAAGTACAAACCAGATAGCATATGATCGCACGCTTTTGGCGTGTCGGATGTTCAAAGTTCTAAAGTTATAACCGCGATCAGGACGGTGTCGCTTCGCAGCTAGCCGGTTGAGCACGGGTCGATCCACAGGGAGATGGTTGTATGTCCGTTCTTGGATAAAGAATTTGTATATGTTTGTTCAAATCTAACCTATGTGTTTTACATTCAAGTATAAAGTTGTTAAGTAAAAGATACGAAAGTGTAAGCTAAAGAAATCCGCACTCAAAACCTTTGAGCCGAGTCTTGACCAATTGAAATTAGAGCAATCGGCAACAACGTGGATTAGGGGATTTAAGCACGATATTCGTGGAATCCGGTTTATTTACCTTTGTCCTTCCGTTCTTGTCTCTTTCTTTCGCCTCCGGCTAAACCGAACGCAACCGGTCGCGGTTAGGAATCACCGTTACCTTGGTAGGGTAAGGTGCCTAACGGAGCACTTGCGTAACGTTTGGGCGGAGTTCAAAGGAAAATAACGGGAAAAGGAAATGAGGAATGAAACCTTAACTTACAATATTGTATTTATTCTTAACAACAACATATTACAACCATTCATAAAACGAACCAAAAAGAGCAAAAGAAAAGATAAACAATGAAAAGAAAAGATTACAAGCAAGTAATTAAAAGTGCATGGAATTTAAGTGCATGAAAGTAAAGCAAGTATTAAAGTGCAAGAAAGTAAATGAGCAAGAAATGAAACTAGGAACCATAGAACCCAAAACAAGACATGGGTTCAATAACCAAATCTTAAACTTGCAAGCTCAATTAAGAGGTTGCAAGATCAAGAAAAGGCAAAGAACTCATGGAGAATGAAGCACAAAAGAGAGAACATTATTGATTCCAAAATGATACAACCCCTTGAGATCAATGACCAAAGCTTAAACTTGCAAGCTCACTTAAGAGGTTGCAAGATCAAGTTAAGGTAGAGAGCTCAAGGGGGAAGCTAAGCAAAAGAATGATACAAAATAACCCTCATCTTATTTTAACATCCACTCAAAAGCTCTCACAACAATTTAATGGAGGAAAGATGAAGAAGAAGAAGAAGTTAAACTAAAAACTAACAAAAAGTGGGCATAAGAATTCATCCCATGGCTTGGCAAGTTATGGGCTATTTATAGGCTGAGTGCTGAAACCCTAGGGACAAATTCTGACCCAAGATGAAGTTCCCAAACTGCCTCTGAAAACTCAACTCCTGTCGAGCTATATAGGCCGCGGACCCGCGGCCTAGACGCCATGTTGGCCACGGATCCGCGGCCATTCTGGGGAATTGGGAAGTCGTGTTTTTGGGGTTTCTCTGTGTTGCTCTTCTCTGTTGTTCTACATGTACCAAATTGCAAGTTGCTTCCGCAATTGCTTCAGATCTGCAACGGTCCAAAATGGCATCAAAAATAATACTTTTGACCTTTTCTCCCTCGAGCTCCGCGCACCCATTGATTCTTGTGCTGCCCCCCTCGTGCTCTGTGCTTGTCCGAGACACGAATGACCACTGTCATATGTCTTGTCTCTAGAACAGATATGCGGCACTGGACGGATACGGATGACCGGAACCCGGCTTTTATCTGTTGTCAACAGATGTTCTGTATTTTGGCGTAACAGTGGAGGTTTTGTATCAATTCCGTTATTTTGGACTAGGAACATGTAGCCTGTAAATATGTAGCAAACACGGATTACAAACACCTACCTATAAACAAACGAGCGTAAGAATGGGCGGTATTAAATGCAATATTCTGGTATGAACAAATACCCCCAAACTTAACTTTTGCTCGTCCCGAGCAAAACCAATTATTCACAAAAAAGTCCTAACCGCACTTTCGCAGGGAACGCGATTGCACTGAGCTCGCGCAACAAGTCGTTAAACCTCTAGGTGTCCCTAGTAGGAGGAGTGTTGTCTCCTGAGGGTTTTCAGCGGATTACACCCATAAAATCCCGTCAAGCTAGTGTCATAAGTTAACTTTGATTCTACTCCTATAGTTTAGTATCTACGTTAGAAACTCTATCATCCTAAGTTAGAAACATCCAACCTTAATGCTTCACACCTCCTTTCTATTTAACTTCAGATCTTTATACGTTCCAAAAAAGTTTAGAAAGATGTTGGTATCTCCTGAGTTTTCCTTCTAAAGTGCGGTCTTAATTCCGTGATTTTTATCAACTTTACAGAAAACACAAGTCTTATTCTTCATTTCTATCTTTTATCCAAACATCGATTGTATACCCCTACGTGTGTGTGTATTTGCACCCCTACACTCAAGAATTCAATTCAAGCTATAATACTCTTGCCCTAATACCTAATACTACTTCTTTTCATTTATGATGAACGGTGTTGCTCACACACCTTTCATGCGAGTATTAATGCTTCTTGGGGCACTAACAGCCGATTACTGAATGTGTGAGCTTAAAGCGTAAATAGCAGTTTCCGGGTCTTGACTTTATTTATTTATTTTTCTTTTCTTTTATTTTTCTTTTTCAAGACCGGATATATTTTTCAATGATGCTCTTTTGGTGTTTAGCTTTAATTACCGTTTTTTCTTTCATACTAGGTTTTCAGGCAAGAGTATTTCTAGGTATCCTCTACTATCCCAAGTTTCAAGGTGCGTGTAAGTGCAGTTTGTAGGGTATATACTTTCTAAATTTGAACTCAAGAATAGAAACTATTTTTCAGACTTATCCTTCAGTAAAACTTCAATACTTTCCCCTCATCTTGACTTAACTCAAGAACTGAACTCAACATTACCTATTTCTCAAAAAAACTGTAAGGACGTATAATCACCAAGTTTAAACAGAATGAGGGTTATTTTTAGGGTTTTCAATTCCTAAACCTAGGATTTAGTTATTTCTAATATATCAACTGAACTTTCGGAATAAAATCTAAGTTATCCTATTAGCTAACTTGACGACAAAGTTTTTATATTTTTGTAAAAATTTTCTGATTTTTGTGGGTTTTAAAATAAGTATGCAAATGCAAAATATACAAATGAATGCGAAGGTAGAAAGCTTACCGAGCACACCCCCAAACTTAAACTTGACAGTGCCCTCACTGTCAGGCTACACCAAGAGGGTCAAAATTGTCGGCGCTCCCTAAAATTTTTTTATACAAAACAAAAATATATACACAAAAAGGTTCCCCCCCAAACTCAAGTAAAACAGTGTTTCCACTGTTAAGCGTTGAAGTTCAGGATCAGGGGGGAAAGATAACAGTTTCAAACTATACATGGCCTTACACAGGCCAAAAGTGAGCACCAACCATTCAAAGATTTTATCGCTATAATGTACAGGTTGGTGGAAGAAGGCGTAGAGAGATGGAGAATACGCGAGACCGTATGGAGATATAAGTGGTATACGGTCTCGGTATATAAGAAGAAGAATGGCGGAAGGGAGAAAGAAGTGGAATACGAACTTGAGAGTGAAAATGGAGTGAATAGATTAGCACAATATGTGATGAGTGATGTGTAAAGAGTGATTGTGCTAATCTATCAACCCGTCGAGAAATGGGGTCAATTCCCTCAAGATTCGTGAGAAACCATGGGTAAGCCGAACTTGGTAAATCATACACAGGAAGTGAAAATGATACGGTGGCTTGCATGGTCGGAACGATGGAAAGGGTGGGGGGAAGTGATTGAGGAAGGTTATCGGTTAAAGGTTCAGGAAGGTGTACACAGTCAATGAAAGGAACAGGATGAATTGGAAAATCCGACTCATCAATTAAAACTGGTTCATCCTCAGTACTATCCTCAATAGTCTCCTCAAAATTCAGCTTATCCATGCAAATTTCATCAAAATCAAGACGTATATGGGGTTCGGGAAAAACAGTTAATGACTCGGGATGATGAATTGGAGAGAAAAACTCTGCCAAATCTACAGGTTCATCATCCAAAATATTCCCGGCGTCAATATCCTCAATCAAGTGAAAATCAATATTCTCAGACACCTCAACAAAAGCATTGATATTAATCAATTCAGGTTCTAGAGTGGAGGTGTAGAGGTCAAAAGGATGGGGTGTGGTTTCACTCGAAAGGGACCCTTCACAATCGGGCAAATCAAATACTACAAAGTCACACAACTCATTATTTGTTCTATCTTTAATCAATGAATCGTTTGGAACACTAGATAGACATTCAAAACCGGAGTTGTGGGATTCAAGTTGAAACGGGTAGGCTTCATTCGGAAGGGGTACCTCTCACTCTCTCCACTCAAATTCTCAACCTGTCCTACCGCCTCTTCATACATTGGAAAATTTGGAGCTAGTTGAAAACTAGCTACCGGGTCACTAGGTTGTATGAGGGCGGCCATGGACGCATTCAAATCCATCATCTGTTGGTACGACGCTACCCTAAAGTCTTCCAAAGACTGTTCCAGACTAGACATGGGTTGTGAAGGGGTTTCAGTAAAAGATTCAAAGTTGTTTGGATACTGAAAACTCCCAAATGGCGGTTCAGAAGCAATGTCTAGGGAAGGTGCAAAAGTTGGGTAGGACTGGTAGGAATTGAATGGCTGGACAGGAGCAGGATCAACATTTGGATAAGAAGGTGAATGGAATTGTTGATCCCAAGAATCTGTAGTGGTGAAAGGAGTGAAAGATCGGCTACAGGATTGTTCAATATGTTCAGCGACGGACAAAGGATGACTTGCAAAAGGGGTATCAACATAAGAGGGTGGGGGAGGTTGAAAAGATTGATACAAAGTGGATTGCGGAGGGCAAGTGTTTGTCCTAGACGCGTCTATCCGATCTTTCAAAGAGATTTTGGGCATGGAGGGATCGTTCGACGTTCGGCCAAAGCAAGAACCGTAAGAAGTAATGTCTGGTTGTGGGTACCAAAGTTCGGCAAGAGCTTTGCGAGGTGGGGTACCCATGATATGAAGAGAGAAAGAAAGAAAGGCAGAGAAAAGGAGGGGAAAAAGAATGTGATTTTTTTTTAGTTAGATATTAACAAAAGAATGAAATATACACATAAAAAGAATCTGGACCAAAAAAAAACAATCACGACACAAAAATACCGCACACCTAATCGGTCTAGGGTTCACCTAGGTCAACTAGACCTGCTCAAGAACTTGATTGTCGAAGTAAAACTGTGTCGAGAAACGAGCTCAAGATATACTGATCACGAGGACAGGTAAGTGCAGAGATAAGGGGAGGTTTTCCGACGCTTTCGCTAAGGTCCTTAATTAAATAACCCTTTCTCTTTTAGCAGTTTCACCGTGAACACTTTCCTAGACACCCCGTAAACAATATACCGTTAAGCGGTATTCTAAACACAGTTAACTTCTCCTAGTGAGCGCGGAGTCCTTAAGGCTTAAAGTCTAATTTCTTTTAAAATTTGTGCGGGTAAACGTTATGCTCAAGTTCGTGATTTGTGGGACACGGAAAAGGTGATGAAATCATTTACCGTATATTGTGGGGTTCGCTTGCCCTTAAGTCCGTATTAATGTATGCAATGCGCAATTTAATAAAAATTCTGTAAAGAATCAAACAATCGTTTTTTATATTAAGCACGGCACTGCAACAAATACGGGTTAGTCAATTTTTTTGCGTTTGGTAGCGACTTGCAAAGAATCCTGCAAAGATATTATAGTGGATGCGTCGGATTTGAGAAGAAGGTGTTAGTAAAGTACGTACCGTTAAGTTTTCGGGTTTAGAAAAACCCCGTTGAATCAAATCCGGTAAGCTTGAAAAGTTCGCTTGCGTGGGTCAAACTACCCGGATCTTTGGCACTGTACTTTGCAATCACCTTAGCCTTGAACGTACACTTTGCTCCCTACAATCGCAGTTCGCAAATCCGCAAAAATCTGCAGAAAATACAGTATGGTGGAATTCACAGAGAAGATAAAAGAAAAGAAAAAGGGGTGGAGAAAAAATTGGGCACAGAGGCCTTAATGGGACCGCGGAACCGCCGCTCAAGGCACCTTTTGACCGCGGTTCCGCGGTCAAAATGTTGACTTGGGAATTTGTCTTTGGTCAACGAACTCCACTTCTTCTCTTCTCCAAAATAAAAACCTCTGTTTTCTTTTTGGATTACTGTACTTGCTCCAGATTAGCCTGCACACTTGCTCACAAAAATTATCAAAAATAACAAAAAGATTTTATATTTTTTTTATTTATAAATATATACAAAAAGAATATTAACCAGAATAACAAGAAAGAAAATACGTTACCGTCTCCCCGGCAACGGCGCCATTTGATCGCACGCTTTTGGTGTGTCGGATGTTCAAAGTTCTAAAGTTATAACCGTGATCAGGACGGCGTCGCTTCGCAACTAGCCGGTTGAGCACGGGTCGATCCACAGGGAGATGGTTGTATGTCCGTTCTTGTCTTAGACGATTCAATAAAGAATTTGTATATGTTTGTTCAAATCTAACCTATGTGTTTTACATGCAAGTATAAAGTTGTTAATAAAAAGATACGAAAGTGTAAGCTAAAGAAATCCGCACTCAAAACCTTTGAGCCGAGTCTTGACCAATTGAAGTTAGAGCAATCGGCAACAACGTGGATTAAGGGATTTAAGCACGGTATTCGTGGAATCCGGCTTATTTACCCTTGTCCTTCCGTTCTTGTCTCTTGCTTTCGCCTCCGGCCAAACCGAACGCAACCGGTCGCGGTTAGGAATCACCGTTACCTTGGTAGAGTAGGGTGCCTAACGGAGCGCTTGCGTAACGTTTGGGCGGAGTTCAAAGGAAAATAACGGGAAAAGGAAATGAGGAATGAAACCTTAACTTACAATATTGTATTTATTCTTAACAACAACCATTCACAAAACGAACCAAAAAGAGCAAAAGAAAAGATAAACAAAGAAAAGAAAAGATTACAAGCAAGTAATTAAAAGTGCATGGAATTTAAGTGCATGAAAGTAAAGCAAGTATTAAAGTGCAAGAAAGTAAATGAGCAAGAAATGAAACTAGGAACCTTAGAACCCAAAACAAGACATGGGTTCAATAACCAAATCTTAAACTTGCAAGCTCAATTAAGAGGTTGCAAGATCAAGAAAATGCAAAGAACTCATGGAGA
Organism: Agapanthus africanus; assembly: GCA_030015575.1. Lineage (NCBI taxonomy): Eukaryota > Viridiplantae > Streptophyta > Magnoliopsida > Asparagales > Amaryllidaceae > Agapanthus > Agapanthus africanus. Next base: position 492,501,469 of record CM057339.1, read on the forward strand.
ATGAAGCATAAAAGAGAGAACATTATTGATTCCAAAATGATACAACCCCTTGAGATCAATGACCAAAGCTTAAACTTGCAAGCTCACTTAAGAGTTTGCAAGATCAAGTTAAGGTAGAGAGCTCAAGGGGGAAGCTAAGCAAAAGAATGATACAAAATAACCCTCATCTTCATTTAACATCCACTCAAAAGCTCTCACAACAATTTAATGGAGGAAAGATGAAGAAGAAGAAGAAGAAGTTAAACTAAAAACTAACAAAAAGTGAGCATAAGAATTCATCCCATGGCTTGGCAAGTTCTGGGCTATTTATAGGCTGAGTGCTGAAACCCTTGGGCCAAATTCTGACCCAAGATGAAGTTCCCAAACTGCCCCTGAAAACTCAACTCCTGTCGAGCTATATAGGCCGTGGATCCGCGGCCTAGACGCCATGTTGGCCGCGGATCAGCGGCCATTCTGGGGAATTGGGAAGTCGTGTTTTTGGGGTTTCTCTGTGTTGCTCTTCTCTGTTGTTCTACATGTACCAAATTGCAAATTGGTTCCACAATTGCTTCAGATCTGCAACGGTCCAAAATGGCATCAAAAATAATACTTTTGACCTTTTCTCCCTCGAGCTCCGCGCACCCATTGATTCTTGTGCTGCCCCCCTCGTGCTCTGTGCTTGTCCGAGACACGAATGACCACTGTCATATGTCTTGTCTATGGAACAGGTATGCGGCACTGGACGGATACGGATGACTGGAAGCCGGCTTTTATCTGCTGTCAACAGATGTTCTGTATTTTGGCGTAACAGTGGAGATTTTGTATCAATTGCGTTATTTTGGACTAGGAACATGTAGCCTGTAAATATGTAGCAAACACGGATTACAAGCACCTACCTATAAACAAACGAGCGTAAGAATGGGCGGTATTAAATGCAATATTCTGGTATGAACAGCATACTATCATCTCGAGTAAGTCTGTTCTCTATATAGGTCCTCATGAATTCAGTAATTGCATTCCTGCAACTACGATAATTGCCTTGAGAGCGCCTATATCCAACAGAAAGGTGCCGAACTAAATAGTGGAGCCTGATCCTCTGACTTCGACGTGTCCTTGGGGCAATTGGATCACGGACCCCGGCAGGATCGTCATGAAGTAAGGAGAGGTAGCGGTTGCTCCAGTTCCAACACCGGTGTTGTTTTACATTGCTCGGAGAAACATATGTTACAATGCTCTTTTAGGAGTAGAAATAAACCATAAGGAAAGAGAAATCTATCCCATTATGTGTGACATAATCTGTTCGCCTCCGGAAGAGATCCCCGAAGTGGGGATCATGCTCATGGGGTCAGATCGATGCAGATCCACATGTATCCTCGGTGCGACATGTTTCCGCGCTGCAGATATGGTCGAGGGTTCGAGTGGATATGACCGGTGTAGCACTACTTCTCAGATTCACCATTCGGAAAGGGTTTTTGGATTGTGGAGACTAGATTTCCTACTGGCGCAATCCCCTGTAGTTAATTACCCATCCGTATTAAACGGAAAGAACTTTTTACGAGTGGTTTATTTCTAATTGCATTAAATATGAGAGCATAATAAGTGACAAGAGCATGCATGTATATATTCAACAAAAAAATCATGTAACAACAACAGTTAAAATATGTATTTCATGAATGTCATATACAGTATTGTACATCTTAATTTACATTTATCTCTGCCGCTGGGTAAATATGTGCTTCAACTGTTGTTCACGTCCATGGATTGTGTACGGCTTTATAAAATGTATGATCCAGACCGTAGGGTAGTAGTAGTTTAAAGTCGTCTCGGACATAGGTAGTAGTTTAAAGTCGTCTCGGATATAGGTAGTAGTTTGAAGTCATCTCGGACAAAGGTATAGTGGTACATTGACTTCTATGTCACGATGGTTGATTAAAAGACGGTGATGGTTGACCAGCACGTCCAGTGGGACTTGGTGAGAATGAGGCATATCGCAGGGTGCGCACCTGGTGGGACAAAAAAAGACTGTTGGCTTCTATACTACGATGGTTGCCTGTGCATTGTATATGACAATTTATTTTACTTTCCATAGGGAAGGATTCCAGTTTAGGAACGTAGTGGTCCATGGAACCAGTTTAGGGACTTTGGGGTCCACAGAGCAACAAGTGTGTGATTTTTGAAGGTGTTCAACACTGATTTTGGTGGATTGAGGGGATGGCAAGTATGACAATGTCACGATAACAGTACCTTATCGACTTTTAGGACACGATAGACGACTTCTATGCCATGATGGTAGCCCGTGGATGGTATATGGAAGGTCCTTTTTATTTTGACCTACCATAGGGCAGGGTTGCCCATGGATTGCATACGGTAGATGATATTATATGGCCGTAGGGCAGGGTTGGTATAGTTTTCGCATTAAGAGCATCGGCAGAAGATTTGATGGTGAGTGTTGGGTGCTTTCGAGGTGCCCGACATTATTTCTAGTGGATTGAAGAGGGCTATTGGGCTTATCACATGGATTTTGGTGATATGAGGGGCTATTGGGGTTTCCGCTGTGGGTTTGGTAGGGTACGGAGGCCTTAAGAGGGTCTCCGTCAAAAATTTGTAAGCGTGGGACCTATCAAGGGGTGCCGCCATATGAGGTTAGAGGGTTGCTTATGGAGTGCGGAGGCCTCCAAGGGGTCTTCGCTAGTGTTTATTGGACGTAGGGTCTGCTGGGGAGGTTCCGCCATTGAATTAGTTGACGTAAGACCCGTAAGGGGATCTCCGCCAATGCTCTAGAGCTGGAGGGGGTCTCCACCAAAGTCATGATAGGCGCGGGGCCCATTGGGGATGCCGCCAAAGTGTTTTAGGAGAGTTTGATGGCTCAAGGGGGTATCTACTGAGGCTTTAGAGGATGCAGGGCCTATTGGGGGGTCTCCGCCGTAGATTTAGTGTTGTGAGAGTCTCCTCCATGTTTTGATTTGTCAAGTTTTCGTTGCATGATTTCATGTTCTATATGTACGAATAAGCATTTATTCATTGTTTGCCCATGTATACGTCCACGAAGTTCATTATTAGGATGATCTCGTAGGGGGATAACTCGAACGAGTATCCGTATACATGGGGATAGCTTTGAAGAGCATCCGTAAAGTGATAACTTTTACAAGTATCCCATCTTTTAGTTTTAGAGCCGTCGCGGGGCTTATCATAAGATTTTCAGTTCTTTAGACAGTTCAAAAATGGAGCCACCAAATATGTGTTTCGGGGATAACTCTTTATTGAGTATCCCATAGATTATTTTTTTTACCATAGCAAACGAAGTATTCATTATGGGAGCATAGAAAACTGCAAAGAGGAAAGAATCTGCTGCTCCATACTTACGTTTTGCTCTTCTTTTCTTTCCTTCCTGGAGTTTGAACTCTTGAGTATCCTTCCATACTTCTGAGTAATTGAGCAGAGGATGATTTCTTATGAATGAGAGTAGTTTTGAGTGCTTAACCCTTCCTCTGTGCATTAAGGGTGGGTTTTTATGGTCTCATGGGGCTTGTGAACATGGCCACGAACATGGGTCACATTCGGAGAACATGGGAAGTATAGTTCGCATCTCCCATTTTGTGGGCACCTTCCGCACCAGAGACCCCTTCAATGAGCGGCGGGTACTTTATTTTGAGCGTGCAAGGCGGATAACTTTAGCGCATGCCCTTAGCGTGGCAGAGACCCTTGCACACGACTTTGGTGCGGTGGAGACCCTTGCGCATGACTTAATGGCGACGGAGGCCCTTGTTTGACTTTTTATGGATTTTTGAACCGTTTTTCATCTTCTTTAGCGTCTTTTCCTTGGTCAACGCATGAAAAACGTTCCATCTTTTATGGTATGCAACGAATTAAGCGCTAGGGTTTGTCTCTCCCTTATAAATCGATAAGGGTTGATCTTCTTCTTCATTTGCAAAAGAGAGAACGATGGCCTGCAACCGCCCACACGCCTCTCGACAGCCATTGGAAGTTCCTATCATGGATATTATCCCTCATTTTGCAGCACGCTCGGTGAACCCGAACTTTACGGATGATAAGTGTGACACCGTAATTCATGAGCTCATGACTCGCAGGGGATCTCCTCTGCCTATGGGTTCTATTTGGCTTCGAATGGTATTTCTTGCCATCCTTGACGCGATCCCTCCTCATCTGGCGAAGATGACTCTGGAGTTGCTAGACGCTACAGAGGATAAGATCGACGCTATTCGAGAAGCGCGTCTTGATTGAATCTTTTCCGTGTCGTGTTTAGAAATGTTTCACAACCAAAGAAATTTATACCGCAATCAATTAACGGTGTCGATGTAGCGTGTTAATGAATACGGATCGTCCACTGAGATGTGTGTTTTGATCAATTTTTGTTTTAGATGAGTCGAAATGAAAAGATAAATGAAAAGTGCAAGAAAATTGATTCAAGATTTGTGAAATTTAGTTTCAAAAATTATAAAGAACTAGATCTAAAATCAAGAATCAATAAAGTTCAAGAAGATGTCCAAATTGAATGAATTATAAATATGTGTAATGAGACTTGTAGGAATCGATCCAATTGATAGTGATGATGAATACTTATGATTACAAATTCTTATCTATCGATGACTTGTTGCTGGATCGATGACGATCAACGAGGATTAGGGATCTATTGAAGAAACTAGGGTTTCTTCTTCTATCCCTTGTCCTTTCGTTGATTAGCATTCAAATTCTAACCTCTAGGAAATTCAATCATCGATCGTTGATCTTTAAATTGGACCGAAAACATTCAAGAAAGCATCTCGCTCAAATTAGGTTGTCGATGATTCAATTTTCTAAAGTTTACAAAACTCATAAGACTTAAGAATCGGTCAAGAATTTAATCATCATCATCTATCTATTTTCTCGATTCCTCCATAAGCGGAGTTTTCACTCAAACATCATGAAAAAGAAAACAATCAAGAATTGAGAACTCTTCATAATGCTCAAATGTAAAGAAAAGCAAGATCAAGAATTTTCACCTTTTATTATTCGATATTTCGTTACAATTCACTCAAAGATTACAAGATTTTGAGGAGAGAACTCAATCGTCGAAACTAGCTTCACATCGTCTTCTTGAGTCGCGGATCGTTGTGGATCTCTTGCTTGGATGAAGATCGGCGTCGCTTCAAAAGGCTCGTTGAAGGCTTTCTTGATTTGGTACTCGATGGATCTTGATTTGGATCAAATTGTGTCACTCAATTTGATTTTGAAATGATTTGGATCTACAATTTTGATTTCCCACCAAATTCAACAACCTCCCAATTCTAGATCAAGATCTCTTTTTATAACCACCCCATTTGAATCTTCCCTCCAATGTTAGGTTGTTAGAGAGAGCCTTCTAGAATGAGTTTGTTAGAGGGCATATTCTAGAATGAGGTTGTTACAAGGAATATTCTAGAAGAAGGTTGTTAGGCCGAGCCTTCTGGATAAAGCCACGTGCTCTTTGGGAGTCTTCTAGAAGCTGAGGCCGTTACAGAGAAGCCACGTGGAAAAAATTTTCATGCCGACGTGTCCAAATAGCCGTGGATCCGCGGCTGATCGGCCAACTCGGCCGCGGATCCACGGCCAAATTGTGGGCTTGGTGTATGAAATCTTCAGGGTATTTTGGTGTTGGCTTTTTGGCACTTTTCTGATGTCTGAAATATTTTTATACTTTCTTGTTCACTGCCAGATTTCAAGTCTTGGACTTGGCGTATTTTATCAGCACTTTTCGCAGTTCCGGTTCTTTTTCCTGGAATTTCCTGCACACAATCTCGAGACAAGTGTTGCGATATACAAAGATCATGCGTGCAATAATAAACACACAATTTCCCTCAAAATGCCGGTTATAATATATAACACATGTTATTTGATATTTTGTAGGCGAATTGCTAATATGTGCTATATTTATACCAAACACCTTTAGATGATTGAGAGTAGGGAAATTAATGTGTTAAAAATGCAATATTTTCGACTGATCAAATTCCTCCAAACTTAATTTTGGTCGTCTCGAGCAAACTTGTTTTATTAGAAAGAAGGAGAAAATATAAGAAAAAGAAAAACTAACTAGCACACTTTCGTAGGCAACACGATTGCACTGAGCACGTGCAACAAGCCTTTAAACCTCTAGATGTCCCTAGTAGGAGGAGTGTTGTCTCCTGAGGGTTTTCAGCGGATTGCACCTACAAAATCCCATAATAAAAGGAAGGCCGTGAAAGTTACATATAAAGATAAGAATTGTAAAAGAAAGACTTTGAAAATTAGAGTTTCCAACTAATACTAGTTTTTCGGTTGTCATGAGCCCTATCTTAATAGTCATGAAAAAATGGTAGAAATAACATCATCCCTCAATAAAACAACGTCTTTATTCTTCATTCCTACCTTTCTTCCAAACATCGATCATATAACCCTACGTGTGTGTAATAGACATCCCTACACTCGGAGAATTCAATTCAAGCTATCATACTCTTGTCCATCTGCCTCAGTACTTTTTAATTTGATGAATATTTAGATGGATTGCTCACACATTTTTCATATGACCGTTAATACTTCTTGAGGTACTAACCGACCGATTACTCATGTGCTTGCTTATTAGGTGTATTAGTATTTTCCTCATCTTGCACCACCTAAGGCTTAGCAGTGACTCCCAAACCAGTTGGTCTAAGGCACTAGGTGATGAAGCACCCTCGCTATATTTTTTTTTATGCTGCCTTGGTGATAACAAAACCAGTGTTCAATTTTTTCTTCACCATTTTATATTTTATTCATTTTTTTATTTCCTTCATACTTTGGCTTTTAGACAAGAGCATTTCAAGGTATCCTCTACTATCCCGAGTTTCAAGACTTGTGTAAGTGCGTATAGTAGGGTATCAACGTTCAAATGTTTGGCTTCCAAAATAGGAACTATTTTTCAGACTTCCTTTTATCCGCAGATTAGTGACTTCCTTCATCTTATTAACCCTTGGGACAACGGCTCATAACTACTTATTACTAGTTTCGTTTAAGAAAACTTTAATTTTCTTGGTTTTCTTAAATTTTTCCGATCTTTTGGATGTAATTTTTCACTATCTAATCTTTTATTATCTTATTTATGTACACAAATTTTTTTAAATTTTTTTTATTATACGTTTTGTGCTTATGCAATGTATGATGCACAATGATGCGTAAATAAGCACAAACCTCCCCCAAACTTGTTTTCAACAGTGTCATCACTGTTGTCTTCTGCTAGAGCTCAAAAACCTGTAAGCTTGGGAGGACATTTATTAACGGGAGAAAAATATATTAAAGTGAAAATCCTCCCCCAAACTTATTTTTGGCTCACAATTTTGAGGACAACTTTTATTTTCAAGAGCCAAAAATACACCCCCCCCCCCCAAACTTGAGTTAAACAATGTTAATCTTTTTAAAATCACTAGAGGGGGTCAAAGTTACTGGTCAATGCAAAGCCTTACAAAGACCGAAATTCAACACCAACCATTCAAAGATTTTATCAGTGTAGTGCATCGGTTGGTGGAAGAACAAGTTGAAAAGAGCCAAGAAGAAGTGGGGAAAAGATAAGTGGTGTGAAGGAGAGGGTTTGCATCTCGTTTTAGAGAGACGACACAGTGATTGTGATGGATTACTCGCATTCTCATGTTTGTCGAGAAGAAGGGGTGGAGGTTCAATTTCTTCGTTGTGGAGATGATTCATCTCAACACCCGTGTTTGCTAAGAATGCAAGTCTATCAGCGAAGCTTTCATCGATATCCCAAAGAATATTCTCATTTGAAAGAACAGGATGATACTCAGACTCCAGAAAAGGTTCATCATCGACGTTAGATGTTGACCCGAACAACTCGAAAGAAGGGTCCGTATGTATATGATACATATTTGGGTCAAATAACAACGTATAAAGGAAGTCTGGATCTGTATCGTGAAGCTGATCAAATTCACTGCTGTCGACATCCATTAATTCGACAGAACATACTCGAGCATGAGGATCGGAGGGTTGACTTCCCAGCTTGTAAATGTTGAGCTCAATTGACCTATTCCTGAAAGATAGGTTCATAGAGCCATTTCTGCAGTTGATTACAGCGTTGGAAGTAGCCAAAAAGGAACGACCTAGAATCACCGGAATTTGGTTCCGTAGGTTCACTACAGGCTGTGTATCAAGAACAATAAAGTCCACAGGGAATACAAATTCCCCGATTTTTATCAACACATCATCAAGTTCACCCCTAGGTTTGGTGATTGATCGGTCGGCCATCTGAAGAGTTATGTTCGAGGGTTTTAACACTCCGATACCTAGTTGCTCATAAACTGAATATGGAAGCAAGTTAACACTAGCGCCAAGGTCAAGTAAAGCACGGTTAATGTGTTTATCCCCAATAGAAATAGAAATAGTAGGACAGCCAGGATCCTTACATTTCCTTGGTAATTGTTGGGGAAAAGCTGTGTCTACAGTACTCGACATGAACACTTTTTTCGGCACTTGAGTCTTCCTCTTCCTAGTGCACAAGTTCTTAAGAATTTTCGCATAGGACGGAACTTTTTGTATAGCATCTAGGAGAGGGATGTTGATGTTAACTTCCTTAAACATGTCCACAATCTTCTCCATTTGGGCATTGGGTTTGTTGGCCCTCAATCTGTCCGGAAATGGAGCTTTATCAATAAGTGATGGGTCCAACATTTGTGGAGAAGTTTGTGGGGGTGGAAAGGATGAAGTGGGTGGAGGGTTCGAGCCTTTGGGAAAACGGAGAATAGGCTCGGAAGAAGAAGAAGGTAAATTTGACGAAATAGGGTAAGAAGTAGAAGTGGAAGTGGAAGCCGGGGTGTTAATGATCAATTCATCATTATCAATTTGTTCACCCACAAGATTGTCTAGCACTCTTCCAGATCTCAACGTGGTAAATGCATCCACATTAGTGTAATGTGAAGGTCCAGGATCAGGTAGGGGTTGAGATGGAAGATTCCCTTTCTCTCTAGCACTCATTTCGGCATTTATACGAGCAATTTGTGCTTCTATCGATTTAATACTCTCACTTTGGGAGTCAGAGTTTTTCTGGATTTTATCGACGGAAGACTGAAAATTTGCCGTAAATTGCATGAAATTTGTCAGAAACAAATTCATGGTTTGTTCAAGTGCAGAGGTGTTATTGGTTCCGGCAGAAAAAGGATCAAAGTTGTTGACCAGGTTTTGAAAATTTTGTGGTTGGTAGGGGTGCTGACTCATTGGTAGTGGTTGCTGTTGCTGTGGAGGGACCCATTGAAAGTTATTCTGGTTTGGATCCGTGTATTGAGTTTGGTGTTGGATCCAAGAAAGATCAGGGTGATTCCTCCAATCTTGATTATATGAGGAAGAAGAAGGATCGTTTCCAGGTCTTTACTGAAATGCAGCATTAGTGTGACCTTGAAACGGTACATTCAAAGGACATTCTTCCGTCAAATGTGATGGGTTTGAACAGCAGCCACACACGGTTTTGAGAAGTGTGTATTGGTTTAGGGAGGCTGAAGAGAACTTGTTTTCTAGAGCGTCGAGTTTCCTTTGTATTGCGGCCATTTCGTCTCTCATTGTGACAGAAACATCGAGTTGATTTATACATTCCCCAGACAATGGGGATCTAACACTTTCCCATTGTAATGTGTTTTGAGCTAAATCTTCTAGATATTTCCAAACTTCACCATCATCTTTAGATAGGAATTGGCAATGACACATGGTTTCAAGCATCTGTTTAGTCATGAGATCAATACCCTCATAGATAACTCGACACAGATCCTATCTAGGGATTCCGTGATGAGGGCATTGTAAAAAAAGATCCTTGAACCGTTCAAAGCATTTCCAGAATGGTTCATTGGGAAGTTGGGTGAATTTGAAGATTTCGCTCCGAACACGGCTGGTCTTGTGATTGGGATAAAATTTCTTAAGGAATACTGCAACAAATTCATCCCATTTTGAAATAGAATGTGCGGGTGTGTTGTAAAGCCACTTCTCAGCTAAATTGCACAAAGTGAATGGGAGAAGACGTAAACGCATAGCATCAACAGACAGTTGTAAATTACCCATCAAAGCACATACGTTTTCAAATTTGGTGATAAAAACGTATGCGTCTTCAGACTCATGCCCGTGAAATTTGGGTAAAAGTTTGATGAATTGGGGTTCAATTTCGAAATTGTCCCTATTGGCTGGTGGTATAGAAAGACAGGTGGGAAGGGGAACATGTGTAGAATAGCATCTCTCTTGGAGAGAAATGCGTGGAGGATTCTGCACACCTGCGGGCTGTGGCAGAGTGGTGTTAAAGTTTGATGGATATACGTCCATCGCGGTCGTGGTGGGTGGTGGAAAAGAAGACGAAGAATTACCGACTCTGGGTTAGATAAAAGAAACGCGGACAAGACGGGCATTAGAATCCCGTGTCCAGCCGAGCTTGCACTAAAGGGTTTAGCACAAGTGGCAGCGTTGTGATAATTAGAGGAAAAGTTTGTTGGTGTTTGTTTTGAAAAAAATACGGGTTTTAAAAAATCAAATCACAAACAATGCACACACCACCCTAGATCTAATGGTCACCTAGATCAAGTCACTAGACCGCTCCTAGACTTCCAGAAGACAAATCGTAGAATAAATCCTCTATTACCTCTTTGCCCCTTCTATGGCCAGGTAAGTGGGAGGTTCTCCACTAGGTAAGTAGTGAGCCTAATTAAGTAACCACTTTCCTTAGACACACTTGCCTTAGACACCACAAAAGAAACGCGGATAAGCAATAGATTACCTACGACCTCCTTCTGTCCTAAGTGAGTGCGACAGTCCTTAGAGTCTTGTCTAGATTTCTTTTAATTAATGAGGGTGATGCGTATGCAAGTTTGTGATTTCCGGGGCTTAGGAAGGGTAATGAAATCCCCACCTAATCTGAATTTGGTCTTTACCCCTTAATTTCCGTATTAAAATATGCAAACAACCAAGATCAAAACATGCAACAATTTTTCTTTTAGCGGCGCTGCGAATTTTTGCAAAGAATCCTGCAGAAAATGGTTATTGGAGAAGATCAGAGAGGAGATAAGAAAGTCAGAGAGATACCTGAGAAAATTGGAACACTGAAGCACCTAAACGGCGGCGGTTCCGCCGCAAAAACTCTCTTATAGCCGCGAAACCACGGTGGGAAGGAGGAACTAGGACTTCAAAATTTCTGAGTTGCTTTCTGTACTCCTCTGGACTTTGTAAAACTTCTCTGAATCTTGATTTCCTCAGTACAATGATTCCATATTCCCTCGCAAAAATTCATAACTAATCGTTAAGCACTTGATGCGAATTTAATCTAAAAATTCTGATGGAATAATAATTTTTCAACTCAAATAACAAAAACGAACAAAATAGCACACATCCTCGGCAACGGCGCCATTTGATTGATTCGTTTCCGTGTCGTGTTTAGAAATGTTTCACAACCAAAGAAATTTATACTGCAATCAATTAACAGTGTCGATGTAGCGCGTTAATGAATATGGATCGTCCACTGAGATGTGTGTTTTGATCAATTTTTGTTTTAGATGAGTCGAAATGAAAAGATAAATGAAAAGTGCAAGAAAATTGATTCAAGATTTGTGAAATTTAGTTTCAAAAATTATAAAGAACTAGATCTAAAATCAAGAATCAATAAAGTTCAAGAAGATATCCAAATTGAATGAATTATCAAGATTTGTAATGAGGCTTGTAGGAATCGATCCAATTGATAGTGATGATGAATACTTATGATTACAAATTATTATATATCGATGACTTGTTGCTGGATCGATGACGATCAACGAGGATTAGGGATCTATTGAAGAAACTAGGGTTTCTTCTTCTATCTCTTGTCCTTTCGTTGATTAGCATTCAAATTCTAACCTCTAAGAAATTCAAACATCGATCGTTGATCTCTAAATTGGAGCGAAAACATTCAAGAAAGCATCTATCTCAAATTAGGTTGTTGATGATTCAATTTCCTAAACTTTACAAAACTCATAAGACTTAAGAATCGTTCAATAATTTAATCATCATCATCTATCTATTTTCTCGATTCCTCCACAAGCGGAGTTTTCACTCAAACATCATGAAAAAGAAAACAATCAAGAATTGAAAACTCTTCATAATGCTCAAATGTAAAGAAAAGCAAGATCAAGAATTTTCACCTTTTATTATTCGATATTTCGTTACAATTCACTCAAAGATTACAAGATTTTGAGGAGAGAACTCAATCGTCGAAACTAGCTTCACATCGTCTTCTTGAGTCGCGGATCGTTGTGGATCTCTTGCTCGGATGAAGATCGGCGTCGCTTCAAAAGGCTCATTGAAGGCTTGCTTGATTTGGTACTCGATGGATCTTGATTTGGATCAAATTGTGTCACTCAATTTGATTTTGAAATGATTTGGATCTACAATTTTGATTTCCCTCCAAATTCAACAACCTCCCAATTCTAGATCTAGATCTCTTTTTATAACCACCTCATTTGAATCTTCCCTCCAAAGCTAGGTTGTTAGAGAGAGCCTTCTAGAATGAGTTTGTTAGAGGGAATATTCTAGAATGAGGTTGTTACAAGGAATATTCTAGAAGAAGGTTGTTAGGCCGAGCCTTCTGGATAAAGCCACGTGCTCTTTGGGAGTCTTCTAGAAGCTGAGGCCGTTACAGAGAAGCCACGTGGAGAAATTTGTCACGCTGACGTGTCCAAATAGCCGTGGATCCGCGGCGGATCGGCCAACTCGGCCGCGGATCCGCGGCCAAATTGTGGGCTTGGTGCATGAAATCTTCAGGGTATTTTGGTGTTGGCTTTTTAGCACTTTTCTGATGTCTGAAATATTTTTATACTTTCTTATTCACTGCGAGATTTCAAGTCTTGGACTTAGCGTATTTTATCAGCACTTTTCGCAGTTCCGGTTCTTTTTCCTGGAATTTCCTGCACACAATCTCGAGACAAGTGTTGCGATATACAAAGATCATGCGTGCAATAATAAACACACAATTTCCCTCAAAATGCCGGTTATAATGTATAACACATGTTATTTGATATTTTGCAGGCGAATTGCTAATATGTGCTATATTTATACCAAACACCTTTAGATGATTGCAAAGAGTAGGGAAATTGATGTGTTAAAAATGCAATATTTTTGACTGATCACGTCTGATCACGAAACCGATGAGGGACCGTGTCGTTCATCTTCTGGGCCGAATATACGCTCAACGGGCCATCATGTTTTCTTTTGCCCGTGGTTGTGGCGAGCCCAGGTAGGGCAAAACCTTTCGCGAGGGCCGTCGCTTCAACAGGGTGGAGGCGGCTGAGCGACGGCTTCAGAACCATGAAATTTGTTTTTTTTCATCCCTGTAGCTCAGATCATGAGTTCAGCGATCTTTTTGTATGGCCTAAAATGTACTTTTGAATGTTTGCTTTCTTTAATAAAATGCACGTTTTATTTTCATTTGGTGAATTTTTCGCGTAAAACAAGGACATGGTCTTCAAGGAAGTCAAAAATGAAGTTTCAAGATGGATTCAAGGATTAGGATGAGATTCAAATGAAAGGTCGAATGTAATAATTGGATTTCTAAATTCTTGTAATATATTGTTTACGATATTCATATAGAACTGACTTGCATAGTCCACCAATAAAATATGTCACGTCCCGCTTCCAAAAAGAACGGTAACGGATACATGACGAGGCCCGCGACGTATTTATTTTGAGAAGATTCTTTCTCGCAACAAATACGTTAAGCGTATAGTAAGCAACATAAATATAACAAAAGTAACAATAGAATGAAAATCCAACAAATAATTATTACATTCGAAATTCCATAGAGTTCAACAGTGACACAATGTTTGAAACAAAATACAATAACAAGATAAAGTATTAACGAGAGGCATACAGTAATAAAAGGCTGAAAGGAACTAGTCATCCGTTTGTGAAGAAAGGTATGAATACTCCTCTTCAGTCGGCTCTATCTCCTCTGTCCCTACGTCACCTAACGAACATTCCAAGGATAGACAAAAAATATGGTAGAATTCCCGTCAACAAACTTGCGCTCGGTAAGTCCCCAATAAGGTAGGATTATAAGTGTAAAGTGTATAAGCAAAATAAATAGAAAAGAAAATCGTGAATCTGTGAACTCATAAGGGATGATAGTTAAACATGGCAATTATAATAGCATGGCAGTTCTATATAAACATAGCAAAGTACATAAGTATGGCTATGTGTTATTAAAATGGTCGCTACCAGGGTAAGCTAACCTAACTTCAATTCGAGTGTGAGCGTCAACCACCGCAGGAGTATTCTTAAACCCAAGTGTAGGGCCCCAGAGGCAAGGAAACACGTGACCGAATAAAAAATTAGTAATGTACTGTTTCAGCCCGGTACCACAGCAACATAAATGTTAGTAATAGGACTCCTGAGATTCCGTTGATCGAAGTCACAACTCAAACTTCCCCAACACCCCGCGCATGTTAAACTATGAAAAATAATACAAGTCTTAAACGAATCCATGAATACATTATGGGTTACAAGTTCAAGTCGAGTTCATGTCAATTTCATGTATCCTTATCAAGTTAAGTATTCATGTCAAGTCATTATGTATTCATTGTTTCGAGTCGAGTCGAGTCGAGTCAAGCATGTAATAGGGTGTTCATACAAGTCATGAAGATACAATAAATAAGCAGTCACAGAGTATGAAATAAGACAAGTATATTATTCAAGTAATAACCAGAAACAATGCTGTGAAGAAGTGTTATGTACAACTAATTACTCAAGTCGATCGAATTCAGATATTAAACAAGAAATACAGCCCTAGATAATGTGCAAACGTGAGTTCATGTATCGCCTAATTACAACTAGTGGTTTGGGAGATATACAAGTTTTCGTATCGTGACGCAGAACAGATCAAAATCTGTCAAGCACCGTCATACATTTTAAAACACAGTTTGAGTCAATTTCCGTCGGGTTTCAGGTTTCGACAATTATTATAAACTTGTAGGTCTTTTGATATACTTATCCAAACAACTAAGTTCCACGCGATTTGGATTCCTAAAGTTCTAGTTGGTCATTTTAACATCAGGGTTTAAAACAGAAATTCTGATTTATGAACAGTAACTATGTGTTGTATTCCAGAGCATATATCGGGTTGTTCTATTCATTTCTGGATCACCGAGTATATAGGAAAGTTATAGATCTATCAATTATACATATATACATCTAAAGTTTTTCACGAACGGATATCGGGAGTTCAAGTTATGTCTTATTTAAAAACGGTGTGCGAATCTAGACAGTTTTTGTCCAAATTCACCACTTAATTTTGTAACTCAGTTTTCTATAATTTACATCGATTTTCAGGAAATATATATAACTAAAAAATTCTAGATCTTTTGATCTAGATGTCCAAAACACCTGAGTTTTTTTCAAAATGGACATCGGTAGGCCGAGTTATATGTCCTCGAAGGTGACCAATAAAAGCAGTTTTTTGAGTTTAAAAACAGTGCATAAAAAGACGACGTAATTCCTAAATCGTTATGCAGCTCGATCTGAAATTTTTACAGCGCACCTAAAAATGTGTTGAAGGTCTTAATAAATTTTCTTGGGTTTTACAGATGTCATGATTAAATTCTAAAAATTAATTTGAAGGAAAAGATGTTGTTATGGTCGTATTTTGAGAAAGGACGAACACCATGGTACTTATTTGTAACTTTATTTTCTTTTATGCAAAAATTAAATGTAAATGATTATAATTTCAGAGACAAATAACATGAGTTAACGTATGTGAAGTATGCATATGAGTTTATCATGAAATCTATACGGAAACAACTACTAGCATATTAATTTATCAATATTATTTAAAAGATAGATTAACCGAGCATAACAAGTATCGACATGATGATGACATGGAAATGAGGTGGTAACATATAGCAAGTGGGAAAAGGAGAGGAAGAGGATGGGGATGAGGAGGGAACTTATAGGTTGTGTGAGTCGGTATAACAACCGGCTCACTTGGTGAGAAAAGTCTCGACTTGACTGAGACTTCGAAACTTGAGAGAACCTGAGCTTCTCCAAGCTCCAAGGGAAAGTATTTTAGATTTTGATAAGGGAGAGAATTATGGTGGAATGGAGAAGAGAGAATTATATGTAATAAAGGAGAATTAACTATGTTTAATGGAAAAAATAATTATATTCATAATCATCTAAATGTAGGTAATCAAAAGGGTTTTTAAAAAATAGATAAAAATAATTACAAGACACAAGGTTGGAACCTATAACATATGGACTACCATTGAAAAGGCTTAACCAATAAGATACAAGCTTACAATTCAATATAATTAAATAGAAACAAATATATACAGAGTTTCAAAATAGGATAATTTAAAAAATGAACGGAATTGATGGAGGGGCCTTTCTGGTCTCCTTCAGATGTTGTCTTCCGTTGATCTGCTGATGGTTGCGATTGACGGCTGGGATTTGATCTGGAGCGTGATCTCCTGCGATGTGTGGATCTCAATGGGTTGGAGGAGATTTGCGCCGAGTACCTGCAAGGAAGTCCCGGGGTGGTTTGGTACCACCGAGGACCCTCCGACGATCAAGTCAGTAACAAGATCCGAGCAGAGTAACGGCTTAAGTGGAGCAGAAAATACTTACTTGATCCCTCTGGGAGAGGGGTTTATATAGCGGCGGCAGCATGCAGGGGCAGGTGTGAGAATCACGCCGGCCGTTACGCTCCCGACATCACGCCCACGTGATAAGCGGATCTTCCCATTAATGGCGAGACAGGCTCGTTAATGGGGACCATAATGGCGTGGAACGTGGGATGTGGCCGACGAAGATCTCACGCATGGAGAGATTCGGGGAGCGGCGGTTACGCCTGCGAGTGGTACCATTGGTCGGTCGATGAGACCAAGGAAAATGGCCTCGGCGGGAGAGATCGGGGACGAGCAGGAGAGCCGAGGCATCTTTGTCTTGTGATAGCTCGGTGGCGAGCTGGGAGGCCGAGGAAGCCAATTTGTGCATGGGGCTCTGAGGAGAGCCAGCTTGTGCTTGTGGGTCAAGCACAGGGGTGGCCTAGTCGGCCCCTGTAGGCCCTTTCTTCTGAGCTCTGGGATACGTCATATGCCACGTGTTACGATCTGGGAGATCGCCGATATCAAGCATCATCATTAGCCCCCCACTCTCGTCCCGACCAACTAACGAGTCAGGTCGAGAGTGGACTGTTGGGCCACCCGTGGTGAGCTCCCTTCAAAGATATCGTCGGGACGTGTCCCCGGGCAATCTGTTGTCTTTTCTGCCAGCGAATCATGGGCGAGATCTCTGCATTTAAAGAAGGTGCGCCGGTTCATGTATTCCGTCACAGAAGTGACGGTCCACGCGTCGAGCATCGGTTGGGCGACGCGACGTGTTGCAGACCTGCTGATTGTATAGAGATTTTATCGATCAAAAATATATAACCACAATCAAGAACGGCGTCGCTTGGTAGCTAGCCGGTGATTACGGGTCGGTCCACAGGGATGTTGTGAATTTCCTAATCGCGATAACGAGTTAATTCCGATGGGTGTTCGGATTGATTATTAAATCTAAAAACTAAATCTATCTAAAAACTAAATTAATCTAAATCTAAATCTTGCTAGGGTTAGGTTTAGGAATGGTTTGGAAATGTAAATAAATCTCAACGCTTTATATACCCAAATGAAGATCTATGAGGAGTTATGGTAATTATCAATAAAAGGGATTAGATCCATTCGGGAAGGTGTTCCTTCCTCTAGGTTCTTGTCCTTCCTTTATCGATCCTTACCCTTACCTCCATGGAAAACACGCGCAACCGGGACTTTATACTACGGTATCACCGCTACCTCGAGGGATAGGGTGCCATAGGGAGCGATGTGTGCGTGTATACATGGAGTCCTATTGAAAAGATATAATGGGCAAGAAAGGGATGAGAGATCTCATCTCTCAAAAGCCTTCCCCAAAGCTAACCCTAACAAGCGAGGAGACTACTCGCTCATTAGGGAATTTAAAAATATTTATCTAGGGCAAAAAATGAAAAATTACCTAGGGCAAGAATTGAAATTACCTACTTACTTTACAAATGGCTCTCACCAAACATCAACACATGGTTGTCAGATCTGAATTCATGATATGAAAAGAGGCATCGATGCTCTCCAAAAGAATTCTAAATTTTATTCATAGAAAGAGGCATAGGGAGGCATGAAAAGAATACAATGATTTGGGTTCTATTTATAGGATATAGAAACCCTAGGGTACAATTGATCTGCATGTCTGCATTTACTAAAATAACCCTAGGTTGACTAGTCAAAGCCGCTAAAGCAATATGGTAAATTTTTATTCCCTATTCCCTTAAGAATGCCGCGGAACCGCGGCCCGAGGCCTGGTTTGGCCGTGGTTCCGTGGACAAACAGTCGAGTTGGCCTATGATCTTTCGTGGGCTGGCTCTGTTTGTTTTGGGCTTTCTATTTATTTGGTTCTTTTCTTCATTTGGCTTCTAGATATTTTCCAGATCTTCCAGTGAACCATTGCAGTGGACTTATAACCGTTCGCTTTGTAATCTTGGATCTTGGGCTGCCTTTGTACTCTGTAAACTGATCTTTTGTGTAGGCTTGATCAAGGTCCTTCTGTTTGTTGGTCAAAGTCCCACTTTTGCATCGTCTTTATATCTTTTTCACTGTTTTCGCTCCAAGAACCTGTAACCTGTAATATGTAGCAGACATGCGTCAAAAGCACCTGTTTATTTATAAAACGAATAAGAATGGGGAATATAATAATGCAATATTATGGTATGAACAAATACCCCCAAACTTATCTTTTGCTCGTCCTCGAGCAAACTTATTTTTTTTATTCTCGACAAAAACCTAACCGCACTTTCGCAGGGAAACGCGATTGCACTGAGCACGTGCAATAAGCCGTTAAACCTCTGTGTGTCCTTAGTAGGAGGAGTGTTGTCTCCTGAGGGTTTTCAGTGGATACTACCCACAAAATCCGAGCAATTTGGCTTTTTCGACTTTAATTCTCCAATTAGGGTTTCTAACAAGGAATTCTATTATCTTCTACTCGTAAATTATCCACCCATATTCTTCACACTTCCTCATCATCTAACTTAAGATTATACATGTTCTATAGACTTACTTAGCTTTCGGCATTTCCTAAGTTTTCCTTCTATGGTTCCATCTCCACTTAAGAATTTCTATCAACTCTACTAAAAATACAAGTTCTATTCTTCATTCCTTTCTCTCATCTAAACTCCAATCCATACCCCCACGTGTGTGTATAAATCACCCCTACACTTGGAAATTCAAATCAAGCAATCATACTTTTGTCCGTTGTCCAAAGTACTTATTAGTTGGTGAATTTTTAATTGAATTTTGCTTACACATCCTTCATGCGACCGTTAATACTTCTTGAGGTACCAACGACCAATTACAAAATGCGTTTGCACTTTTAAAGCGTAATTCCTAGTCTTGCAACACCTAAGGCTTTAGCAGTGACTCCCAAACCAGTTGGTCTAAGGCACTAGGTGATGAAGCACCCTCGCTAAATATTTTTCTATTTTTGCAGCCTTAAGTAATCACAAAAACCAGTGTTCATTTTTTTTTATTCTTTATTCATACTTGTATTTTTTATTTCATTTTCTTCGTACTAAGGACTTCAGACAAGAGCATTTCAAGGTCTCCTCTACTATTCCAAGTTTCAAGGTGAGTGATTGTGCAAATTGTAGGGTATACATTTTCAGAATCTAGACTTAAGCTAGGAACTATTTTTCAAACTTTTACTCTAATAAGAACATCAATACTTTTCCTTTGTTTCGACTTAGCCCAAGAAGTGAACCCAAAATTTGCCTATTTCTAAATAAACTACAAAGGCATATATTTTCTACCGTTAAACTTTAAGGAAGGTTATTTTTAGGGTTTTTAATTTACTAAGTCTAAGATCTAGTTGTTCCTAGCTAGTTAACCTATTTGTCAAACTCAAGTCAAATACGGCCAAAATTGAATACATTAATTTTTATAATTTTTGAAAATTTTCAATTTTTATGGGTTTTAAAATAAGTATGCAAATGCAAAAATATAGATATGAATGCGAAGGAAGAAGGCTTACCGAGCATACCCCCAAACTTAAACTTGACAGTGTCCTCACTGTCATGCTACACCAAGAGGGTCAAAATGCCGGCACTCCCCTGTTTATTTATTTATAAAAAAATTTATATTTTTTAATGTTTTGAAATTTTTTATTGTTATTTTTTTATAGAAAAAGAAAACAAAAAAATATATATACATATATACAACAAGGTCCTCCCCAAACTAAACAAGGCCTTACACAAGCCAAAGGTTAGCACCAACCATTCAAAAATCTTATCGTGGTAATTGTAGAGTTGGTGAAAGGAGGGAGTGGAAAGAAGAGAAATGAGAAGCACACGAGACCGTTTGGAGATAGAAGCGGTATACGGTCTCGGTGGAGGAGAAGAATGGCGGAAAAGAGAAAGAAGTGGAGTACGATCTTGAGGGTGTAAATCGAGTGAATAAATTAGCGCAATTTGTGATGACCTAAGTGTTAAAAGTGATTGTGCTAATCTATCAACTCGTCGTGAAATAGGGTCAAATCCCTCAAGATTCGCAAGAAGGCATGGGTACGCCGAACTTGGTATTAGAGATGAAAGCGTAACGGTCTCTTGCAAGGTCGGAACGATAGGAAGGAAGAAAGGGAGTGAATTAGGGATAGTCTCATTCTCACCGTAGGAAACTATCTCGAACTTGAAAAATTCCATCAATGGTTCGAAACGAATGTAAGCAACCGAGTCTGATGGTTCAACTAACTCATCTGAAAATTCAAAGGACTGAAACTCGGGAGATGAGGCATCAACATCGTCCGAAAAAATGAAACACTCGTAAGTGTTATCGGCTGTGAGAACTGTGTCAGATTCAAAGGAAAATTTTTCAAGCTCACAGTTATCAAGCATGATCTTGTGCGTGGTCGGAACGATGGAAAAAAGGGAGGGTGATATAGCAGTTAAAGGTTCAGGAGGATGAATTGGAAAATCCGACACATCAAACAAAAATGGTTCATCCTCAATACTATCTTCATAATCCTCCTCAATACTATCCTCATAATTCTCCTCAAAATTTAGCCTATCCATGCCATTATCATCAAAATCAAGACGCATATGAAGTTCGAGAGAAACAATTAATGACTCGGGATGATGAATTGGACATAAAATTTCAATCAAATCAACGGGTTCATCATCCGAAATATTCCCGGCGTCTATATCCTCAATCAAGTGAAAATCAATATTTTCTGACACCTCATCAAAAGCATGGATATTTATCAATGTAGATTCTAGAGAGGAGGTGTAAAGTTCAAAAGGATTCGGTGTGGTTTCACTCGAAAGGGGTTCTTCACAGTCTGGCAAATCAAGCACTACAAAGTCACACAACTCATTTTTATTTTCAACTGGTGAAATATTTGGGGCAATCGATGGAAAACCGGAGTTGTGGGTTTCAATTGGAGAAGGGTAGGTTTGATTTGGAATTTTGTAGAACTCACTTGCTCCTCTCAAATTCTCACTCTGTCCAACCGCCTCCTCATACATTGAAAAATTTGGAGCTAGTTGGAAACTAGCTGCCTGTTCACTAGGTTGCATAAGGGCGGCCATGGACGCTTCCACATTCCTAGTCATTTTGTTTGTTGCTGCAATATAAGCTGCCAACGACTGTTCCAAACTAGACATGGGTGGTGAAGGGGTTTCGGTAAAAGATTCAAAATTGTTTGGATACGTGAAACTCCCAAAAGGCTGTGTAGAAACAGGGTCTAGTGAAGGTGGGAAAGTCGGGTAGGACTGGTAGGAAGTGGATGGATGGACAGGAGTAGGGTCAACATGTGGATAAAAAGGCGAATGGACTTGTTGATCCCTAGAACTAGATGAGTTGAGAGGGGTGAAAGATCGGCTACGAGATTGAGCAATATGCTCAGCAATGGACATCGGTTTAGGAGTTACAGCAGGACTTGGAAAAGTGGTGTCAACGTACGAAGGTGGTGAAGGTTGACAAGGTTGACACAAAGTGGGTTGCAAAGTCGAACTATTTCTCCTAGACGCTTCTATTTGATCTTTCAAAGAAATTTTGGGCACGGAGGGATCTTCCTTAAATCGACCAAAACAATTGACGTACGCGGCAAACTTAGGTTCGGGATACGAAAGTTCGGAAAGTGATTTATGATGTGGGGTACCCATGATAGAAGAAAGAGAAGAGAAAGAATGTAGGGTGGTGCAAGGATTTCTTAGCGACAAAAGTTGCAAGTCTTTTTTTTAAAAAATTCCTTTTTCCTTTTTCTCTTTGTTTAGAACTCTTTGCAAAAAGATTTTCGAGAAAAGAGCTAAGACACACTTTCGATCAACCAAAAATGCACAATCAGGCCTAGATCTAGGGTCAGCTAGACAGCTCCTAACTGTTCCAAAAGGCTAGAAATAGGACCTCAAACCGCCTCTTCACCGCCAATTGCGGCCAGGTAAGTTCCAGGTAAGTGGGAGGCTCCCTGCTACAAGTAGCAGTCCTAATTAAGTAACCACTTGCCTTAGACACACTTGCCTAGACACCGCAAAGTCAGGTTAGGATAAACGGTCGATGCCTATAACTAGTCCTCTGTCCTATTGAGCTCGAAATCCTTAGGGCTGAGTCTAGTATTTTTTAATTAAGAATGGTCAATGCAAATGCCTTATGTGATTTCTGGGATCCTGGGAAGGGTGATGAAATCCCCACCCAATTTGAATTGGTCAAAAGCCCCTTAAAGTCAGTTTTAAAGATATGCAAAACAGAAAAATCACTTGCAATCAAATCTTTTTATTTTATGCGCGGCGCAAAGAATCCTGCACAAGATTGTTATTTGGAAGGGGAAAGTATTTTAAAGCACAGAATCCTGCAGGAATTTTTCAGAAAAGATATATCTAGATTTCCAGAGCAAGAACAGGGTAGCTTACAGTGCAAATTTCTCAAGCTGATGTCATATTTAAGCCGCGTTTCCGCGGTCTGAGGGTGTTTATTGCCGCTGAACCGCGATCTGCAGGGGGATTCAAGCCGCCAGAAAAAATTGCAGAGGATGACGACACCTTCCCGCCGCCTTTCCGCGGTCAGATCGGGGTTTGCGCGGCGGAAGCGCGGTCAGGGTGTCAGTTCAGATCTCCAGAAAAATTCAACTATTCTGTTTTTGAAATCCCCCTCTGTTCTGATCTCCCGATTTCTGTTTTGCACTCTAGATTTTTCCAGATCCGAAGTTGTTGGTAAATCCTGCAAAATTCTCACAACAATACCCTTTCCAAAAATAACAGATGATATATTTTTATATTTTTTTGATTTTTCAAATTTTTATGATTTTTTTTAATTTTAGATTAACCCGAAATTGCAAAAAGGAAATTTCTACGCCATCCCCGGCAACGGCGCCATTTGATTTATCTCAAAAACTATCTAGTAACCGCAATCAAGAACGGCGTCTCTTGGTAGCTAACCGGTGAGTACGGGTCGGTCCACAGGGATGTTGTGAATTTCCTAATCGTGCTAACGAGTTAATTCCGATGGGTGTTCGGATTGATTATTAAATCTAAAAACTAAATCTATCTAAAAACTAAATTAATCTAAATCTAAATCTTGCTAGGGTTAGATTTAGGAATGGTTTGGAAATGTAAATAAATCTCAACACTTTCAATACCCAAATGAAGATCTATGAGGAGTTATGGTAATTATCAATAAAAGGGATTAGATCCATTCGGGAAGGTGTTCCTTCCTCTAGGTTCTTGTCCTTCCTTTATCGATCCTTACCCTTACCTCCATGGAAAACACGCGCAACCGGGCCTTTATACCATGGTATCACCGCTACCTCGAGGGATAGGGTGCCGTAGGGCGCGGTGTGTGCGTGTATGCATGGAGTCCTATTGAAAAGATATAATGAGCAAGAAAGGGATGAGAGATCGCATCTCTCAAAAGCCTTCCCCAAAGCTAACCCTAACAAGCGAGGAGACTACTCGCTCATTAGGGAATTTAAAAACATTTATCTAGGGCAAAGAATGAAAAATTACCTAGGGCAAGAATTGAAATTACCTACTTACTTTACAGATGGCTCTCTCCAAACATCAACACAGGGTTGTCAGATCTGAATTCATGATATGAAAAGAGGCATCGATGCTCTCCAAAAGAATTCTAAATTTTATTCATAGAAAGAGGTATAGGGAGGCATGAAAAGAATACAATGATTTGGGTTCTATTTATAAGATATAGAAACCCTAGGTTACAATTGATTCGCACGTCTGCATTTACTAAAATAACCCTAGGTTGACTAGTCAAAGCCGCCAAAGCAATATGGTAAATTTTTATTCCCTATTCCCTTAAGAATGCCGCGGAACCGCGGCCCGAGGCCTGGTTTGGCCGCGGTTCCGCGGCCAAACAGTCGAGTTGGCCTATGATCTTTCGTGGGCTGGCTCTGTTTGTTTTGGGCTTTCTATTTATTTGGTTCTTTTCTTCATTTGGCTTCTAGATATTTTCCAGATCTTCCAGTGAACCATTGCAGTGGACTTATAACCGTTCGCTTTGTAATCTTGGATCTTGCGCTGCCTTTGTACTCTGTAAACTGATCTTTTGTGTAGGCTTGATCAAGGTCCTTCTGTTTGTTGGTCAAAGTCCCACTTTTGCATCGTCTTTATATCTTTTTCGCTGTTTTCGCTCCAAGAACCTGTAACCTGTAATATGTAGCAGACATGCGTCAAAAGCACCTGTTTATTTATAAAACGAATAAGAATGGGGAATATAATAATGCAATATTATGGTATGAACACCTGCGGCGTCTGATGGGATGCGGCCCAATGCTAGAGCGACAGGTGGAGCAATCGGGGTCGTCGGACGCGAGGAGTTGTTTTGGCGGGAGATGAAGGGCGCCGTTGGATGAGGGCGATGGCAGAAATAAATAGGGATGGGGTCCACTCCAGGGCTCTATCTCTTCATACTTTCCTCGCTTTAAGTCTTGATGGCTCGGCGTTCTTCTTCTTCTTTCTTCTGCTTTGGCCTCCGGAGGATCTCTCTTCTCCAGGTTAGATGTCTTCCTTTGTAGAGTCTGTAGATGATGTGGGAGTAGGCTCTAGGGACCCTCCAGTCGAACCCGAGTCTTCCCGGGGAGCAGGGGGAAGATCCTCTTCCGGGGATCGTGTGATTGGGGCAGTCCCCACGGAGGAGGAGGCGGACGCCGCTCCTAGCGTGCCGTCTTTGATGAGGCACGAGGATGAGCTCACCAATGCTTGGGCTCGCTTCCATATCTCTCCTGGCTATAAGCTTCGCTTGGCCAAGGAAGGAAAGAGGGCAGACCAAGTACGGGGTAGGGAGATCGCCCTGTACCTGGAAGCCTTTTGGGGTAGAATGCGCCTGCCCTTCCCTCCGGAGGTCGTCGAAGCACTGAACTTCTTCGGGTTAGCTCCGGGCCAGTTAGTGCTGAACTCATGGAGGATCCTCCTCGGGTTCCTGGTCCGCCTGAAGCTAAAGGCGGTGCCCTTCAGTCTCTCCATCCTTAATTCCTCTCTCCTCTTCAAAAATCATCCTGGGGGTCGAGCGGGCGACCCGAGGTGGGTCTACTTCTTCTTTAGGAAGCGACAGGGGGGGTGCCGCCGGGTCAGGAGTTATAGTCCTGCCTTCTTCTATGCATGACTGGAAGAAGAAGTTCTTCTTTGTTGCACAGCCCGAAGGTGAGGACTGGCCCGTGCCGACCCAATGGTCAAGGGATAAGTGCTTCCCGAGAAATCAGTCCAATGACCCCGCCGGAGTGAGAGTGGCATCGTGGGAGCCCATTCCCCGACCTAACGTGCTGCTATCTGAGCGGGCCTTGAGTTGGGCCGGGCTCAGCCCCGTCGAGTTCGTCGGTGAGTTGGGCTTGCGTTTTGCTTTATTTTTGTATGCGGCACTGACTCCACTGCATCTTGTTTTATGCAGAACCCATGGATATGAACGGACTCCGAGCCTCCATGCTGCAGCCAAAGAAGGGCCCGAAGGCTGGAGGTGCCAGCTCTTCCCACTCAAAGTCTGTCCCAGTTCCTTCGGTCGCCGTCCCGGTGCCTCCGGTGGCCGTACCTCCTCAGCGTTCTGGGGCAGGTCCCACCCCGGAGTACAGCAAAGCGCCAACCCGGAAGCGGGTGCGTGAACAGGAGGACCCAACCTCGGAGGAGGAGACCGGGTCTCCATCAGCCCCCCTAAAAAGGGTCCACTGAGGGTTCC
Organism: Agapanthus africanus; assembly: GCA_030015575.1. Lineage (NCBI taxonomy): Eukaryota > Viridiplantae > Streptophyta > Magnoliopsida > Asparagales > Amaryllidaceae > Agapanthus > Agapanthus africanus. The sequence goes on from CM057339.1 coordinate 492,527,664, forward strand.
TCGGACCCCGGCCTCCCCGATCATGGTGGAGGAGGACGGCCTCCGCTTTGCAGTGCCATCGGGGCTCGCCGTCGCCGATAGCCTGCTGTTCGACATCGAGAAGTCGGCAGGGGGTAGGGTCCCCGGGAGACCCTAAGAGGCCAGATGGCGTCCATTGCCCAGGAGGCCGTGCAGGTAAGCGGTCGGCTATTTGTGAGATTTGGTGCCTCCTTTGTCTTTCTGACCTCTCTTTGATTATCTCAGGTCCTCCAACATGTCGCCCTCGCCATCCGCATGGAGGAAGAGGTGATAACCCCGGCAATGAAGGCCGCGGGCCAGCTTACCTCGCTGGAGGAGAGCTCCAAGCGGGAGCTGGAGGCGGCGATGGCGAGGGTCGCCGCCCTGGAGGGCGAGGTGGTGGCCAGGAAGCAGGAGGTGGCCGCTGCGGCGTGGGTGGCGGCGACCTCGAAGCAGGAGGCTGCCCGGCACCATGAGGCTACCCTGGCCGCCAAGGCCAAGCTCCAGGATGCCAGGGTGCTCGTCGGCACCATGAAGAAGACGGCGGAGACCCTTCGGAAGGAATTCGAGGTGGCAGCCGAGGAGGTGAAGCGGGCCAATCTCGGGGCGGCTAAGGCAGTGGAGGACTATAAGAAGTCGAAGGACTACTACTCCGACCTAGCCGTGGCTACTATGAACATCTGGCACGCGGACCTCGACGCCGTCAAGGCCCGGATCCCGGAGTTCGCTGATGAAGAGCTCCGGGCCGAATACCCTCTCACGGGTGCTGACGAGCAGGGGGACGGCCTCGGAGAAGAAGAGGTCCCTGACGAGGAAGTGGCCGAGGACCCTGCCAGAGCCGTGGTAGATATTGAGGTTCCCGGGGTCGCGCCTGGCCCCGAGTCCTGAAGCCCCTCGTCTTCCTGCTTCTTTTATTTTGTTTTATCGGGAATTTTATAAGGCTGGGGAGCCCCCAATACCCTTGTAAAGAATTTTGTTTGTGCGAATAAAACTTTTGCTGTTTCATTGCTTGTATATTATCCTTTGTTTGTGAAGAATACTCGTAGAATATTCGGACTTGCACTGCTGAGCTTCCATGTCAGGTCAGTTCTTCGTCTGGCGATCGCGCGTCGAGTTGATTTCGTTGGAAAGAAGGTATCCCCATGGCCCCGAAGTCGAGGGGGGATCGCTCAGGCTTATATAGACCTAGTGTCTCTTGGAGAGTGCTTCAGATCCGCGGCGTTTGATGGGAAGTAGGCTGCTCGCTGTAGATGTGCCGAGCCGAAGAGAGCTCAGTGTCCTCACTCTGAAGGCTTCAGATGCCTCTTGGCGAGGGCTTTGATCCCTGTTGTCGTGGGTAGGGAGCTACCAGTCGGGGATGACCGAGCAAGGTAGCCGCTCGGCTGCCTCTTGGTGAGGACTTGGATCCCTGGCGTCGTGGGTAGGGAGCTACCAGCCGGGGATGACCGAGCAGGGTAGCCGCTTGGTGCCTCTTGGCGAGGGCTTGGATCCCTGGCGTCGTGGGTAGGGAGCTACCAGCCGGGGATGACCGAGCAGGGTAGCCGCTCGGTGCCTCTTGGCGAGGGCTTGAATCCCTGGCGTCGTGGTAGGGAGCTACCAGCCGGGGATGACCAAGCAGGGTAGCCGCTCGGTGCCTCTTGGCGAGGGCTTGGATCCCTGACGTCATGGGTAGGGAACTACCAGGCGGGGATGACCGAGCAGGGTAGCCGCTCAGCTGCCTCTTGGTGAGGGCTTGGATCCCTGGCGTCGTGGGTAGGGAGCTACCAGCCGGGGATGACCGAGCAGGGTAGCCGCTCGGTGCCTCTTGGCGAGGGCTTGAATCGCTGGCGTCGTGGGTAGGGAGCTACCAGCCGGGGATGACCGAGCCGGATAGCCGCTCGGTGCCTCTTGGCGAGGGCTTGGATCCCTGGCGTCGTGGGTAGGGAGCTACCAGCTGGGAATGACCGAGCAGGGTAGCCGCTCGGTGCTTCTTGGCGAGGGCTTGGATCCCTGGCGTCGTGGGTAGGGAGCTACCAGCCGGGGATGACTGAGCAGAGTAGTTGCTCGGTGCCTGTTGGCAAGGGCTTTCATCCCTGGCGTCGTAGGTAGGGAGCTACCAGCCGGGGATGACCGAACAAGGGCGGGTCCGGTTGCCTCTTGCGAAGGCTTTGATCCTTCAGGACGGGGGCCGAGCAGGGTTACCCGGTGCCTCTTGGCGAGGGTTTTGACCCCTGTCGGTTGTGGTAGAAAGCTACCAGCCGGGGATAGCCGAGCAAGGGTCGGGCTCGGCCGCCTCTAGGGTGGACTTTGATCCTTAGCGCGGGAGGGGCTGTAAGAAGCCAACTAAGGATGGGGGCCGGGCAGGGTTACTGCCCGGTGCCTCTTGGCGAGGGCTTTTGTCCTTTAAGATAGGGCCGAGCAGGGTTACTTTCGGTGCCTCTTGGCGAGGGCTTTGATCCCTAGCGTCATAGGTAGGGAGATACCAGCCAGGGATAGTCGAGCAGGGTAGCCGCTCGGCTGCCTCTAGGCGAGGGCTTTGATCCTTAGCGTTGAAGGGGCCGTAGGAGGCCTGCTAAGGATAACCGGGCAGTGAAGCTGCGCGGTTGCCTCTTGGCGAGGGCTTTGATCCCTGGCGTTGTGTGTAGGGAAGCTACCGGACAGGGATAGCCGGGCAGGGTAGCTGTGCGGCTGCCTCTAGACGAGGGCTTTGATCCTTGGCGCTGGAGGGGCCGTAGGAGGCCTGCTAAGGATAACCGTTCAGTGAAGCTGCGCGGTTGCCTCTTGGTGAGGGCTTTGATCCCTGGCGTTGTGTGTAGGGAAGGTACCAGCCAGGGATAGCCGGCCAGGGTAGCTGCATGTAAGTGCACGGCGGCGCCCCGGCCTCCATCCCGAGGCCAAAATGCGGAAGCGGTGATAAACTTTATTTTTGCGAACTTAGCAAACCGGCACCACCGCGCACTAAACCCGGATCGAACCATTAACTAGTCCTAGCTAACTACAAGATAGGGAATAGAGATATACCGACTGATCCGAGTCCTCCGGTCTTCTCGTCATCGTCCCGATCTCTTGCGGATACTCCGGTCGTCGCCTCCTCGCCGGAAGGGCACCACATCGCCTGCATCTTTTACGGGCTCCCACCTCAATACCGAGGCAACTCGGGCATGAAGCTGGCAAGTCGACATGTCCAAGATTTGCTGTAGGATGTGTAGAGTTGTGTCTCATTTGGGGTTTTGTTGCCTTTGTAGATGGAGGAATGAGGTTAAGAAAAATGGTGCTTTCATTTTTCATGCAAGGGAATTGAGATGAAGAAAAATGCCACAAGATCAAAATGAAAACTCTCTCTCTCTCTCTCTCAATAAGTGGCCGGCCCCCTTTATCATCTCAAAATGGTGGAGCAAAAACAAATACAAGAAGGGAGGTGATGGTAGTAAAAGTAAAGGGGTGACCACAACCCTAAAGAAATGATAACAATCTCACATCAAACTCTAATCAACTCTAATCACCATAAAGCAAGTGATAAGAAGGAAAAAGAATCTCATCATGAAAAACTATCATGATGCCACCAATATGCAAGATACCCCTTCCACAAATGTTATTTGCAAACTTGCAAATAACCCCCTCCATCGGAAAAGTCCGGCCGGGAAAGAACAAAGGAAAACCGGCCGGAACGGAATGCAAACTGGCAACTCCAGAAAACTGGTCCCGTAATAAATTACAGGAAAACCCCGATACTGTGCATACACACCCGCATCTGTATACCGACCGGATACAAATGCAATGAGACAAAATCTACACTGTACTATACTAGGACCCGGCTTAAACCAAAGCCGGCTAGTAATACCCGTCCGATCCTGATCCGTGCAATACCGCACGTATCTGATCGAACCCTGCCATATATCCATACGGCCACTAGTACAAACCGTCCGATCCTGATCCGTGCAATACCGCACGTATCTGATCGGACCCTGCCATATCTCCATACGGCGTCTACAGTGTTTCACCCGAAAGCTTGAGTAACTGTAAGTGTGGTGGACTCTAAAGACTCGTCAATACTATGGCTGTGGATTTAACCACTAGCACGTCATAGGTATAAGCCAATACGTGACGGGCCACCAGCTATTGACTAAAAGGGACGTCGATGAGCGAACTCATCCTGACACCCCACTGAGCCTGTCAGTGACAATATCCGTACAGTCCAGTTCGTTCGTCTATGAGCATCGCATGGCGGGCCTAGGGGTTGGTGAAAGTCAGACCTCCAAAAGCGGTACAAGTCGTGTCGGAGTGTAGCCCAGAACACCCTGAGATACTACTGGAATACCTACCAGTAAATCTCCTGCCTTGGCCAAGGACTTCGTGTAATGGCTCTCCTAGACACAGCGCGAACTCACCCCCAATACCGGGAGAGACGAACCCCTGAAGATCCGCTCACTGCCTCCATGTGGCTGGGACTGTATCCAACTAAAACCTGTTTGCACGACTCCTTTGAGCCGTGGTAGGGTAGTAATCAAAGCACAGTGGGAACTCACACGAGACAAATGACGATTCCCAGGTCGATGAACTAACCTGTACACATGTCACCTGGGAACTGCTATCTGACGTCAGGTATAAGACCAACTAGCATGTTCCCGGCGAGTCCTGTCCAGTGTACTCATAACCCAATGAGCACCTGTATACATCTTAGGTGAACCAACTGACACCAGTGGCTTGTGAGACCGGCCACCGCCCCTCGTCGGGGTCTCGACTGTATACACTAGTCTACTCTGGAGTATCGATGCCCTGTCTCGAAACTCCCACGACTAGGGACCTTTTAAGGATGTGCTTATAGACTACCAGCTCCCACGTATATGATCGCCCTCATACTGCTGGCAGTCAAGCAAGAATCCTAGGGGCTCTATCAACGTGTAATAGCGACCTGTCAGGTCGCCTAAAGTAGTACACGATGATAAAGGTAAACCAGATAGCATACTATCATCTTGAGTAAGACTGTCCTACCGGGATAGGTCCTCCCTCAATCATTGCAATCACGTGCCTGTGATCCAATAATTGACTCTGAGGGCACTATCTCCAACAATCTCCCACTTGCACTCAAGGCTAATTATTGCGATGTCGCATACTCACAGCCCGTGTGATACCGAACACCCAACTCCTCTACTAGTCAGTCTCACAAAACTTGTTTTGCGAAACTATTGCGTTTGAGGAATAGCCTCAGTGAGTGGATCCGCTTAGATGTTTCTTTCTATGTCTCTCTATATCTCAAGTTCGCGGAGAATGCCATCTCCCGAAATGAGCAATACCTGTCTTAGAATGTGTATGGATGTCTGATGGGACTTAGCTCATAAATGAACTCCAAATCCAAACTTCTTAGACTGTATCGTCAACTGAACTTAATCAGTATCCAGCGCCATGCCTCCCTCAGTATTGCCTTGGACCATCTGCCCAAAATACTGCCCCTCATCAGAAGGAAAACTATAACTCTGACAACCTCCTTGTCGTCCATGTCACCTTGGAAGCCTGGAATGATAACTGTCTCCCGAATGAGGCTGTCGTTATCATGTTCCTAGAACATCAACTTATGTTCTAAAACTGCTTCTGATTGTTTCTCCAAGATTGGATGAATATCAACTTATTGCACCTACTGCAAGAACAACATCTGGTGTGGTACTTGACATCTCATGATTGACTCAATTGCCTAAGCAAGTGATCTGCCAATCATGAACATCCCTCTCCCCTTTAGTCTGTAAGACACCTTTAGAGAGAGTGACTCCATCACCTGCAGGTATACTACCGTGCCAGGAGTCGTCCATTCTAAATACTCTTAGAATGCTGTCAAAGTACCCAGATTGGGAAACCACCCAAATCTAGATCTAAAACCATAGATCTAGTAACCAGTATGTCTGATATAATGTCCAAATCCCATATGGAGAAAACACTGTGTGACGACCAAAGTATAACCGATCGTAGTATAGGAATATCACTTCCTACTCTGTGTATGTCATCCAAATACCATGACATCACACCCTACTACCTTCTCAACAGATCCATCCCCTATTCTGATGAAGTCAAACCTATGACTGTCACATCAGAAATTGATGATCTATCTCCGCTATAACTGCTTTAGTCTATAAATAGACATAAGCCATTTGTCCACCAATGCTTCCGCTGCTCCCACTGACCATGACAACCCTCTGGCAGAGTCATATAGACGTACACTTCTAAAACTAGTTTAGGAAGACGCTATACTCATCCTCCTGCCGGGTCTCACAGTCTGGAACAACAGCAATGGTAAGTCTGGGTAAACAAGAACTTCCCTGTCACCGTCCTTGAGGCTACCGAAGTACCTCTCGGGTGCCTGAAGTTACCCACCTTATTTGCGGAGTGGCCAATGGAATGTCAAACCAGATTGAATTTTTAGGTTCCTATCAAATCTTCAGTAATCGTTTATGGTTCTGGAATCACTTCCAGTTCTACCATACTCCCACTATTGTTTTCTGAAAAAATCCATTTTTATTAAAACTGTGGCGAGTCTAGAACAATATCACTATTGATCTTCCAGATGGTAGAAAGTCAACCCTCGTCATAGCCTGGGTCAACCCACAAACAGCCATTACAGAAACGTGCCTTGAGTTATCCAGAGTCTGGTTTTAATCATAAGCCAGACAACTCTCCGTACCTTAACTTCGTTAAGATATGAACTGTTCTATATCCAATATAGAACCAGAGGCACTGATTTAATTAAACCAGATTCAAATCATGCAGCTGTCTCCAGTGCATGTCAACTAAATGGAAAGAGGCCGATCAGCGTTACTCAACTTAGGAATGCTTCCAATTATGAGTAACCCGAAAGAGAAGCAAGTTCTTTTAATCATAACTATCAACTGAATACCATATACAAGTATCTACATCTTCGATCATTTTGAAGAATCCCGATACTTGCAATACCTGGTTCTCTACTTTATTCAAATACCTATAACTTCTCAAAATTCAGACCCTGTGTTTCCATGAAACACCTGTCTAAAAACTAGAGGAGTCATAAGTAAACCGAATATAGTACGAGAACCATCCCCTCTGTCCTCATGGACGCTGGACAACATACAATACTCTGTATAAGTCCCTTGAGTCTGATAACTCATTCACTGTGTGTCGTAGGTTGAAAACTGTACTTATGGTTAAGAAGAATTACACCGCTGTTTAATGCTCCTTACCTAACCATCCACTGATATAGGTAAATGTCGTAGACATAATTTCAAAAAGGTATATCTCACTCTATAAAAATAGACGTACAGATGTATCAATTTGAAATTGGTGCATAACAGCGGATATTCAAAACCAAATATTTGCCGTCTGGCAAACAACCCAGGTGACTTCCTCAAATATCACCAATTACAACGAATCCCGATATAATGAGGATGATCACCCAATTCCCAATAACTTAGTCCCACTCATCATCTGTAAAACCATACAGATGTGAGAATCATACCTGGTAAATACATACCCTGGAGCAAGTGTCTAATTGGGAAATCAGTTTTCCATTAACAGTACACAGTAAAACTGAAACATTGAAATGTTTCGTTGGGGTATCCTGGTATTCCTAGTAATGCCTCTTCCATTATCCAGATTCACAACTGTAACCGTATAATTCTTTGTCACCTCTCCAAATCCCTTTATATATCTTTATTCATTACCTTCTGTACACCCCTTTAGGCCAAATGGTTTTCTTCCTTCCCTACCGTTCGGCACCAGCCTATGGTTTGGAAGAAGACTATCCAATAAGCATAATGGGTGTACTGTCCTAATCCTAGGAGCACTCGCAACGTGAGAGAAGGTGAAGATAAAAGACAACCGAATAAACCTTATTCCTATTTCTCCTGAACCAGAATCCATCCCCGAACTGGAACAAGTTCCTTTCGAGTTCGTATATAACCTATACGATGGAATATCCAATAAAATGTGGATCTTCGTAGTGATACGGAGTGTCCTGGAGAAATACAAAGGTGATTTAGGATTGGCGAAGAAATATTTGGTATGGTCGTGAATAGCAGTCGCAATTTACTTTGCCCTCATACTAATCCCTTGCTTTGTCTTAACTTAATACCTTCTGTACACCGTTTAGGCTAATTGGTATTCTTCATTCCCCACCGTTCGGCACCAGCCTAAGGTTTGGAAGAAGACTATCCAATTTGCGTAATAGGTGTACTATCTCATAAACCAAGGAGTACTCGCAACCTGAGAGAAGGTAAAAGGAAAAGACAACTGAATAGTCCTATCCGTTTTCCCCAGAACCGGAAACCATCCTCGAATAAATTCCTTCGAGTTCGTATATAACCATACGATGGTTTTGTCCAATGGAAGTGGACGTTCGTAGTAATACGGGGTGTCCTGGAGAAAAGGGTAAAAGTAGGAGTGGCAATGAGGTTTGCAACTCTGACAATCCAAAAGCCAGTGTTAAGAAGGTTCGGTCAACTTGGTCACTGAGTCATAGTCTAGGGTCGGGTCAATGGTCGCTGCCAGAGAGAGAGAAAAGAAACACTCAGCGTGCACTCTATCCTAGATCAGAATGGTTATCACTTTATCTAATCAGGAAACCTCCCACTGTACCGTCAAATTCTCCTCCAAACCTGAAAGAAGAATTAGTCGGGATCACCCGAGGAGTAAACCAATTCATCAGTGGGAATCGGGATCCAACTATCATTGCATGATAACGTGACGGAATCCGCTCACGTCATCACACTCCAGAAGGTATGCGCATATCTGGCAAGTTTCAGTTCTTTTGAAACTCCCGATGTGATTTTTACCTCATGCTCTTATGACCTTGACTTTGGCCAACAAATCATAAGTCACATGTCAAGTTCTACCCGTCATTCTCCAGGTTGATTTGAATCCACCCGTACCTACCCTTGACTTTGGCCAACAAGGCAGTACGACTGTTCCAAACCAACGCATCTATCTATGCTGCATATGAATAACCAACAGCTACCAAACACTGTGCCTTGACTTTGGCCAACAAACACAGCTTGAATACTATTGACTACCCATATGAAACGACGGAGGGCTACGAATGGCTTCTGGCGAAAACCTTTAACGTAATGAACTTGATATCGTTGAAGGAACGGATAGCTTTTTAGAAAATATAGTGACGAAAACCTTTACTAAAGAGGTCACTCCCGGTGAAGGGATCTCGTCTCTTTCCCCGTAGAATGGGGTGCAGGATATTCCAAATGAATACCACGATGCAAAGCAAAAGCAATCGGCTATAGTGAAGTTATTGCCCTGGCGCAAACTTTTTGTCCAAGGGGTCACTCCCGGAGAAGGGATCTCGGCCCTTGCCTCGTCGACTGAGGAGCAGGATATTCCAACTGAATATCACGATGCAAAACAAAAGAGAACGTCCTTGCAATAACAGCCTTTTGAAAAGTGTTCCAACAACATCAGATTAGGTTTGTTTTAACTTGCATTGATCCGAATCAACGCAGTCCCATCAATTGATCACACCACAAAGAACGAAAATATACTGATGTACGTATATGCCATCCGCATTCGCCACCGGGTCCCGTCATTACCCGTTGGGTTAGCTAACTAACGACAGAGCGGGGACTGGACTAACGCGGATGCAAAACATATACAACATCTACTAATATATATACCAATATATTATATTCGCTCAAGGCATGATAAAATGCAACATCACAGAAATGTACAGCATCACAGAACAATACAGATATCTGGGATCCCCGGGTTTCACAGAGCCACTACTGAAACCCGACGTTCCCCTGGTCGTGTGGATAGCCTGTGCAATGAAATCCTAGACCCCTACGGGCGCGGCAAGTTACCCGCCAAAACCTGAAGCGAGGCAGCCCCCTTCAGCTCCGTGAATGGACCACCCAGCACTTCACGGAATCCGGTAACTTGGGCACCCCTCCTGGGTCAACCTGTACCCCCTACGAGTGCGGCGAATAGCCCGCCAATCCTAGAGTGAAGCCCCTTCCGTCTCAATGCCATGAGATGCGGGCTTGTTGCCCTCTAGAACCCGGCCATCCGTGCACCCCTCCGCGGGGTAATCCTAGTACAGAAAGTAAAATATACATACAACGGGTACATCGACCGCAACCAGGTCGTGCCCCAAAATAATAATACAATCAGGCAGTGACGGCAGTCCACATGTCGGACACTCGCCCCGCAATATCAAATGTACATAATACAACAGAACTGTACTAGCATTGCATCCAGGCTATCCCCCACGACCAATCCGCAACATCACAGCATAACACAGAACATCAACGTGAAAGTCACGTTCGCAAATCCGTCTAACCGGGCTATAGCAGTTAGACAGGATTTACCGATCAAGTGACATTCACGGTCGCAGATATAATGTAAATACTGTGAAATAATGTGTTTAAAATATCCGATCGATCAAATTTTAACAAGTGGGCCCCAAGCACTACTGTAGCACTCACAGAAATTCTGGGCCCAAGTTTAATATTCCAAAACCCCTATTTTCAGCCCACAAGCCCACTGCAAAACAATGATGACATGAACCCACATTCCAGCGGCGGAACCGCGGCCAAAGAGGGGTTATGGCCGCGGTTCCGCGGTCGTACGGAGGGATCGGGTCATCAAATTTTTCCAGTGTTCTTAGAACTCCCTGCACATCATTCTGAGACAACCTGAAAAATTTTTGGACTCCAAAAAATTTCGACAGAAACTGATAGTACTTGAAAACGTGGTTTCGGGATTTTGTTCGATCGGAAACGTAAAACACATTAGGCAAAGCTAGACTAAGTTAATGGCGAGGCTCTGATACCACTGTAAGTGCACGGCGGCGCCCCGGCCTCCATCCCGAGGCCAAAATGCGGAAGCGGTGATAAACTTTATTTTTGCGAACTTAGCAAACCGGCACCACCGCGCACTAAACCCGGATCGAACCATTAACTAGTCCTAGCTAACTACAAGATAGGGAATAGAGATATACCGACCGATCCGAGTCCTCCGGTCTTCTCGTCATCGTCCCGATCTCTTGCGGATACTCCGGTCGTCGCCTCCTCGCCGGAAGGGCACCACATCGCCTGCATCTTTTACGGGCTCCCACCTCAATACCCAGGCAACTCGGGCATGAAGCTGGCAAGTCGACATGTCCAAGATTTGCTGTAGGATGTGTAGGGTTGTGTCTCATTTGGGGTTTTGTTGCCTTTGTAGATGGAGGAATGAGGTTAAGAAAAATGGTGCTTTCATTTTTCATGCAAGGGAATTGAGATGAAGAAAAATGCCACAAGCTCAAAATGAAAACTCTCTCTCTCTCTCTCTCAATAAGTGGCCGGCCCCCTTTATCATCTCAAAATGGTGGAGCAAAAACAAATACAAGAAGGGAGGTGATGGTAGTAAAAGTAAGGGGGTGACCACAACCCTAAAGAAATGATAACAATCTCACATCAAACTCTAATCAACTCTAATCACCATAAAGCAAGTGATAAGAAGGAAAAAGAATCTCATCATGAAAAACTATCATGATGCCACCAATATGCAAGATACCCCTTCCACAAATGTTATTTGCAAATAACCCCCTCCATCGGAAAAGTCCGGCCGGGAAAGAACAAAGGAAAACCGGCCGGAACGGAATGCAAACTGGCAACTCCAGAAAACTGGTCCCGTAATAAATTACAGGAAAACCCCGATACTGTGCATACACACCCGCATCTGTATACCGACCGGATACAAATGCAATGAGACAAAATCTACACTGTACTATACTAGGATCCGGCTTAAACCAAAGCCGGCTAGTAATACCCGTCCGATCCTGATCCGTGCAATACCGCACGTATCTGATCGAACCCTGCCATATATCCATACGGCCACTAGTACAAGCCGTCCGATCCTGATCCGTGCAATACGGCACGTATCTGATCGAACCCTGCCATATATCCATACGGCCACTAGTACAAACCGTCCGATCCTGATCCGTGCAATACCGCACGTATCTGATCGGACCCTGCCATATCTCCATACGGCGTCTACAGCGTTTCGCCCGAAAGCTTGAGTAACTGTAAGTGTGGTGGACTCTAAAGACTCGTCAATACTATGGCTGTGGATTTAACCACTAGCACGTCAGAGGTATAAGCCAATACGTGACAGGCCACCAGCTATTGACTAAAAGGAACGTCGATGAGCGAACTCATCCTGACACCCCACTGAGCCTGTCAGTGACAATATCCGTACAGTCCGGTCCATTCGTCTATGAGCATCGCATGGCGGGCCTAGGGGATTGGTGAAAGTCAGACCCCCAAAAGCGGTACAAGTCGTGTCGGAGTGTAGCCCAGAACACCCTGAGATACTACTGGAATACCTACCAGTAAATCTCCTGCCTTGGCCAAGGACTTCGTGTAATGGCTCTCCTAGACACAGCGCGAACTCACCCCCAATACCGGGAGAGACGAACCCCTGAAGATCCGCTCACTGCCTCCATGTGGCTCGGGACTGTACCCAACTAAAACCTGTTTGCACGACTCCTTTGAGCCGTGGTAGGGTAGTAATCAAAGCACAGTGGGAACTCACACGAGACAAATGACGATCCCCAGGTCGATGAACTAACCTGTACACATGTCACCTGGGAACTGCTATCTGACGTCAGGTATAAGACCAACTAGCATGTTCCCGGCGAGTCCTGTCCAGTGTACTCATAACCCAATGAGCACCTGTATACATCTTAGGTGAACCAACTGACACCAGTGGCTTGTGAGACCGGCCACCGCCCCTCGTCGGTGTCTCGACTGTATACACTAGTCTACTCTGGAGTATCGATGCCCTGTCTCGAAACTCCCACGACTAGGGACCTTTTAAGGATGTGCTTATAGACTACCAGCTCCCACGTATATGATCGCCCTCATACTGCTGGCAGTCAAGCAAGAATCCTAGGGGCTCTATCAACGTGTAATAGCGACCTGTCAGGTCGTCTAAAGCAGTACACGATGATAAAGGTAAACCAGATAGCATACTATCATCTCGAGTAAGACTGTCCTACCGGGATAGGTCCTCCCTCAATCATTGCAATCACGTGCCTGTGATCCAATAATTGACTCTGAGGGCACTATCTCCAACACTGCACGGCTGCCTCTAGACGAGAGCTTTGATCCTTAGCGCTGGAGGGGCCGTAGAAGGCCCGCTAGGGATAACCGGGCAGTGAAGCTGCGCGGTTGCCTCTTCATGATGTTTTGTCCGACCTTTCCGGTGTCGGTATGGGGAATAGGAACAGTCGCGGCGAATACGCGTAACATGCACATTGAATGCATGGGGGAGGTGAAGCGCCAGAGCCGCGTCGTTTCGATTTCGCCAGAAAAGGCTCAATGTTTGCCGTGTGGCGGAACCTTTGTGGGCGAAAACGTGCGGCTGTTGGGTCCTTTGGGAGCGCAGTGGAATATAATGCGGAGGGAGTGTTGGTCTCCATGCTCGGCAGAGGGTACTGGGCTCTACGGGCGCCGGACGTATCATCTGTTGATACGAGCATGATTTGGCCGATGGTCAGCTCGGTGGGAGAGGAACGCTGCTCCTGCTCGCAGTCGGCTTGCCGCTTCTCCCTCAGGTAGGCGGCGAGGTGCCCTGATCAGATGAGCTCCTCGATGTAGTCCCGGAGCTGCTTGCAACTCTCCATGGAGTGGCCGACCAACCTGTGGAAACCGCGGTAGGGGCCCCGGGTTCGCTTCTAGGCCTGACGCGGGATCGGAGGGAACTTGAAGAACCCCACGCCCTTAGCCTCCTCCAGTGGCACTGCTTGGGAGACGTTGAGCGGGGTGTACTCCTGGAACTTCGGATGGTAGGGCTGCTGACGCTCTGATCTCTCTTCCCTTGCCCTCTTTTTCTGGTCGGGTCGGTCTGCCCGGGGAAGGTTCGCATTCACCTCGGACTCGAGCTAGACTTCGCGCTCGGTCCATGCCTTCACTTTGGCCATGGTCTTAGGTTATGCCAGTGCAAAGGAGCGTAGCCACTCCTTGTGCCTAAGACCCGACCTGAGTGCTGTGATGACCGTTTCGTCCCGGTGCTCGGGGACCTCAAGAAGGACATTGTAGAAGCGGGTGACATAAGTTTTGAACATCTCCTTATCCCCGCTCTTGATTGTGAAGAGGTAGTCGACCGTGCGCTTTTGCCGACGGTTCCCGACGAAGTGGCCGAGGAACTGAATGGCCAGCTCGTCGAAGGTTAAGATCGAGCGAGGCTCGAGTCCTCAGAAACAGTCCCGCCCGGAGCGGATAAAGGTGGCCGAGAAAGCTCAGCACTGGGTGACGTCGGAGTGGTCTTGGAATCTCATCCCCACAGTGAAAGCATCCAAATGGTCCTTCGGGTCGGTTTTCCCATCAAAGAGAGAGACCTTTGGGGGCTTGTTGTGCGAGGAGACATGGACGGCGAGAAGCTCCTCGGTGGATGACTTGGTGAGCGAGTCGGCGACGTACTTAGCCCCGTCACTCGAGAGGTGACCTTCCTGACGTATGCCCTCGATCTTCTTCTCGAGGGCGTCGAGTTGGCCGTGGTACCCCGAGGATTCAGCACCCCCCGATCCCCGGCCTCTGCTATCGGAGACCTACGTCTGGGCGCGGCCCCGGTTCCTCTCGATGAGGTTCCTCAGATTCCCGGGCGAGGTAGCCCTCGAGCCGCCGTGGCGAGCCCCGTCCTTGCGACCCCGTCGAGGGAGGGGTGTTGGTCATGCCTGGGAACAGGTGAGCTGACCGACATCTCCTCAGGAGGGTAAGGGTCGCGAAGAGGCTCGAGGCGAGGCTCTCTGGTGGCGGATCTTAGTGTGGAGTTGTGGGACGCCCAGCGGGCTACAGAGAGTGCCGGTCCAGGAGATCTGTGGCCGTAGGAGGTAGCTTGTCGGTTGTCGGCCGTACCGACGCGGGCGGAGTCTTCTCGAGGCGGAGGAGCGACGATCTGGGGTTCAGGCCCTGCCATTTGGATGCGGACGAGCGCCTCCACGATGGACGCTAGTCGGTCTATTCGGCCGGCAAGGGCGTTGATGACAATCGTCGGGGGAGGTTCATCCGCGTCTCCGTTGAGGGGAAGGCGGCGGCTGGTGCTTGGATCTTCAGGGTGATCGCTCGCCATGTGGTTGGAGATCGGGAGACGAACTTTTGTTTTTGTGGAGTTAGGTTTCCACAGATGGCGCCAGCTGATGGAGGGGCCTTTCCGGTCTCCTTCAGATGTTGTCTTCCGTTGATCTGCCGATGGCTACGATTGACGGCTGGGATTTGATCTGGAGTGTGATCTCTTGCGATGTGTGGATCTCAATGGGTTGGAGGAGATTTGCGCCGAGTATCTGCAAGGAAGTCCCGGGGTGGTTTGGTACCACCGAGGACCCTCCGACGATCAAGTCAGTAACAAGATCCGAGCATAGTAACGGCTTAAGTGGAGCAGGAAATACTTACTTGATCTCTCTGGGAGAGGGGTTTATATAGCGGCGACAGCATGTAGGGGCAGGCGCGAGAATCATGCCGGCCGTTACGCTCCCGACGTCACGCTCGCGTGATAAGAGGATCTTCCCATTAATGGAGAGACAGGCTCGTTAATGAGGATCGTAATGGTATGGAACGTGGGATGTGGCCGGCGGAGATCTCGCGCATGACAAGATTCGCGGAGCGGCGGTTACGCCTGCGAGTGGTACCGTCGGTCGATGAAACCGAGGAAAATGGCCTCGGCGGGAGATCTCGGGGACGAGCAGGAGAGCTCGGGGACGAGCGGGAGAGCCGAGGCATCTTGGTCTTGTGATAGCTCGGAGGCAAGCTGGGAGGCCGAGGAAGCCAATTTGTGCATGGGGGCTCTGAGGAGAGCCAGCTTGTGCTTGCGAGTCGGGCACAGGGGTGGCCTGGTCGGCCCCTATAGGCTCTTTCTTCTGAGTTTTGAGATACGTCATCTGCCGCGTGTTACGATCTGGGAGATCGCCGATATCGAGCATCATCAGGAATAAATCATTTTCTCAAACTAATTTTTTCTCTCAAATAAAACAAATTCTTTTTTCAAAATTTTCCTTTCAAAACAAAATCGAATAATTTCTTTATATCAAAGAAATCAAAATATTTTAAAACAATCTTTCAAAATCTTTTTTTTTTACAAAACGAATCGTTTCTAAACATATATATTTTTAATTATTAAAAAATATTATATAGTCGTTACACCTATTCCTATGGTTAATCTTAAAGAAGTTATGATGATGCATGCAGCCCAAGAATTAAGGATTTTTTCTTTTTTGTTTCTTTCTTTCTTTTTTTCTACATTTTTTTTTGAAATGAACTTGGAAGTGCCAATCATCCCATCTGGAACGTACCATATCCAGTAGAGATGCGTTTTGAAATCTATAATAGCAGAGTGTGGGGTGAAAGCATAAGAGAAAAAACTCTCATAGCCGGTAAGGGTGTTAAAAAAGCTAAAAGCTAAAAGCTAAAAGCTCGGAGCTCGGCTAGGGATTAGCTCGGCTTGGGATTAAATGAGCCCAATTTGAACAAAAATCTAAGATTGGTGAAATAATATTGAAAAAAAACGAACATGGAAGGCTTTAAGCTCGGCTTGTGATTATGTTCAGCTCGTGTTCTAGTAATTACTAATAATAAAATAATTACTCACTCTTAACTTTTATATCATAATCATTTATCAGTAGATGTGCATTCATTAATCCGTAGATGTGCATTCGAGAGTTAAATCATAATAAATATCAAGTCAAATATTGTTATACTGCAGTATTGATGAATGTAGATAATTGATACAATATTTAGCCAGCGAGATTCTAATCAAGTTTTGAACACTTTTACATAGTTATAACCATATTTCTCACTACTCAAATTTATCAAACTTAGTATTAAACATCTATATAATTATTTCATATCCTCTTATAATTCTTTTATTGGTATTTTTTAAATTCGTAATAGGCTCGAAAATCTTGAGGGTTGGCTCGGACTCGATGAGAACTCGGTTCAAGCTTCCTTGACAAATAAACCAGCTCAGCTTGAGCAAGGTTTCAACTTTCAAGCTCATCTAAATAATTGAATGAACACTAACAGCCAAAAGGCCACCTTGCTTGGCTTGTTTAATGGCCCTACTAGTTGGAGAAATTATTCGGTGTGCCGGGTGCAATACATCCGGACATGGATGAAAGAAAGAGAAGAGTTTCGGACAGCCTGTTGGGCCCACACTTTTATTTCTTCGCTCATGTCCCGGTGTATACGGCCGACGCATGGAATAATTTTTCCCACTAGTTGGTCAACAAGTCAGTGATAATTCAACTTTTCTAACTATTGTCACCCTTCATATTGAACAAGTATTCTAAGCCATGCACACATAAATAATTTTATGATTTGGTACTTATTATCCTTGCATTGTATAGTCATAATTTTTTTTTGATGTATTGATAATTGAACATTTCCATAACCAAATCAATTGTTAAAATATCAAAATCATATGGTTGGTGGATCTCTGAATCAGACAACGGGGATCAAGACGACTTTTTATATAGAAGAGAACTCTCTATTATGCGTGTGATACTCATATTTCATTAACATTTTTAGTGTTTTGCACGTGCATTACACGTGGGATTATAAAATCACGACTAGCCATATTATTTGTTGTGCGGTTATTTTAGGTGCATAAATGTGTGCAGTTATCATTAGTTTAAATTTAAAAAATTTTGGTGAGGGGAGGACAACCTGTTTAATTTTCTTAAACCAAATGAATTAATTAGGGCCTAGAATTTTAATATAGTACGCCCCCCCCCCCCCCCCTTCTCTTATTTGCATTAAAATGGTAGAGATAGACAAAAGAAATGATAAGAATAAGTTATTTTCTTAAAACAAAATATCTGTTAGGATAATCATTTTTTCTAAATAATTTTAGTTAAAATAATTAACATTTTAAAGGAAATAATTCTAAGATATAAAAGTTTCAATGAATTTTAGTGGAGATTTTTAAATCCTTTGATAAAATTCGAAAAGTTAGTAATGGCTTTTTTGAACATTTTTTCTTAAAATCAGCTTTTTATATGGATATTCTCATTATCTTAACTAAAAGTCTATAAGTAATCTATTATCTTAACTAAATATCCTTAAAAATCTTTATTCATATTTTTAACTGTTTTCCCATTTTTGTTTTGATCATATTTTGCCTAATCCAGATCATTCCTAATTCTATTTTAATTTTTTGTTTGTGCTTGTTTCTCAATGTTTTTGTTTTCAAATTTTATTAAAATTCCACATGCTATCAGTATGTTTCATGTTAGTGCAATTTGAAATTCAAATTGCAACTACATTAAGAGGAATTGTAGTTATAATAGTAGAAATAAAGATGGATTACAAGGTGGACATTTTAAGATAAAGAAGTTATTTATATTTCTACTAATTTGTACTTATGCTAAACCGGACTTGACATGTGCCCTTCTTATTTTCCAATTAGAACGGTAGAGATAGCATTTTCATCTCTACTGTTATAATCACAAAACTTAGATCAAGAGAGGGAATCAAGGAGATAATCACCTACATTCGAACACAAAACTTATAATCACCAACATTTACGATCCCACTACATCAGGACCCTTTCGACGTTGCACAAAATCCATTACTTTACGTTCAGCTAGCACTAAAAAGGCTACTCCTAGCAGAAGTGGTAGAATTAAACCTTTTTGGAAGACGAGATGAAGAAGGGGAGTCTTTGGCCTCCCAACTTTTGCCCTTGCCTCGACCATCAAGCTTCAGTAAGAGTGACGAGCATAAAGGACGAATAAAAGGCCTTGTGCCGGAGCTTGTGCCACAGGCAATTGAAGTCTTCCTTCGTCAACTGCACCTGAACTGAAAGAGCTGGGATAGCTTGTAAGTGTACGGTAGCGTCCCGGCCGTCAATCCGAGACCAAACGCGGAACAAAAACTTTTTACGAAACCGGCGCTATCGTAGCCTTTCACCCGGATCGAACCATTAACACAAACTAGCTAACTAGAAAGATGATAGAAAAGCTATATACCAATCGATCCGTGTCCTTCGGTCTTTAGACACCATCACTAGCTCCTCGCGGCATCTCCGATCTCCTCATCGGAAGGGCACCACGTCAAGAAGTCTTTTTACGGGCTCCCGCTTCAAACCGAAACAACTCAGACATGAAGTTTTCTAGCCGACATGTCCAAGGTGATGTAGAGAATATGTGTGATAACTTTGTCTCAAGTATCCATTGATTCTCAACACATGAGAGTGTATGGATGGAGGTTGAAGATGAAGTCATGGTGGAACTTGTGAGCTAGAGGAAGAAGAAGAATAAGAGGTTTTCTTTTCTTATTGTCTTAAGATGAAAAATGAGAACACCCATATCAATCCCAAGAGCTAGCCCAAGGCTAAGTGGATGTCCACTCTCTCTCCACCTCTCATTTCAACACAATAATCAATCACAAATGTGACATTAGCACAAAAAATAATACCATGACTCACCAATGAAGCACATGGCACATTGAATGCACTAAATCATGACATCCACTCACAATTTCCACCATCTAAACATTAATCCAAATGTTTAGTCCAACAAAAAGATATGGCAATATCTAAAGTAAACTCGTGACGGATCACAAGAATACCCCTCACCTGTATATAAATACCTGCATCCGCATTCCGACTGAATGCAAATGCGAAGAGACTTAAGTAATCTAACAAATCTAATACTAGGATCCGGCTTAAACCAAAGCCCACTAGTATGATCCGCCCGATCATGATCCGTGCACAAGTGCATGTATATGTTCACGCCCCGCTTCCCGGTATACGGCGAAGGGGAGGCGACTGGTCCGCTACGTATCTACTCTGAAGTAAATAAGCTAAGCGTATCTAAGCAATATAAAAGTAAATATACAAGAAACAAGATATATAAACTGAATAGAAACTTTATTTATTCACATTCTTTTTATACAATGCATGAAAAGTAAATACAATTGAAATAAAAACGATGCCTAAACAATGGCATAATAGGAATGTAAAGTACTGAAAGGAAAAGTGTACAATGAAACTAAAGCTCTAGATCTTCAGCAAAATGATCCAAGTCTTCAGCAGTAGGCTCGATCTCTGACGTGTCCAAATCACCTGACGACATTCAAAGAAAAAAGAAAGAGAATATTGTCAGCGAACAGGTCGCTCGGTAAGTCCCAAAGATAAGAGAGAAATAGAATAGACAGAATAAGAAGGTATCTTTTAAAGTTGTATTATATTATTGTAATGTTGTGTTAACGCTGTTGTTTGTAGCTTGGTACAGAAGGATGCCAGTGTATACGAGAGGGGTCTCTATATGCTAGAGACCAGGGCAAACAGAATGTACAAGGAACCGTTAAGCCACGGTACAACAGCAACGGAATATAGGTTAGGTGTCTTAATCTTACCGTCTCGTGCCACTTTTAACACCTTCCGTACCAATCTACCCCTTAAACCCCGTAGTGTTTTGATTGTATTGTTATATTGTATTGTATTGTATAAATTGTATAGTTGGATGACTGACCAAAACCATGATATCAGTAAACGGATGTAACTGGAGAATCATGTAAATGGATGTATATCCATGGTTCGGTTCAGTCAAGCTGATAAATTGAATATATGGAATAATGGATTCATGGATTCATGTTGAATTGTAATATTGTAATGTGTACATTGTAGATTGTAGATTGTACTTGAATCATATTCAAGTCAAATTATAATGAGACTCAAAGTAAATTGAAGTCCTGATGGTTTTGATATTATCGGTAACCGCTGCACATGGGCGGCAGGATTTGTGTCTTTTTCAAAGACAATTACCGTATTGATAACACCGTTTGTTAAGTTGTCTACCTTAGATAGGCAAGCACCCACTTCTCCGGCTCTCTAAGGCTCAAGAGATTGGTCCCGCTTAAACCTATATTTACTAGGGTCCTTAGGGTAAATTATAGAACTTGAGGGTTTTTTTTGTAAAAATACTTTTATATACTTTTCAAAATGCACCCTAAGTATTTATTAATCGTCTCTAGAGTTGTAATGAATGTAGATTTTATATTGTGATATTTCTAGTGGAAATATCCTAATTTCATAATAAATGGTATTTATTTGTAATATTGGTTTTGTATGGAATTCATGGTATTTTAGTGTAAAATTGATTCTTGTGATTTTTGGAAAAAGGTGGAATATTTATATCATAACAAAATAGGTATTTTAATGATAAATATACATATATTTATACAAAAATAATTTTAATATATATTTTATATTCTAAAAATCTCATTTTCTTAAGATATCGTATTATTAAATCTTTCGAGACCGAATGCTCCTTACGGAGGTCTGAATCTCGCACTACTAAGCCCGAGGATGTACGATAATCCGCACCATCTCGAACGGGTTCCCCAAAATGGGTTGTAGCGGCGCTTTGCAAAGATTTGTATAAATACTAAATCGTTTAGAAAACGGTTTTATTAAGTAAATGGTATTTATTTGTAAAGATATCAATTCCCCGTATTCTATGTTCTAGGGTCTCCTAAGTCAACTAGACTGTTCCTAACTGGTCCCAAGCGACAAGTTGTGAGATACCTCAAATTTCCTCTTCACCGCCAATTGTGGCCAGGTAAGTAAAAGTGAAGAAAGGAGGGATCCGCTCACGAATCACCGTGAGACGGGCCTTTTAAAATTACCTTTCTCACTTGTCTAGTCTAGGCACCAAAAACTCAGGTTTAGATAAACGACTGAATGCCCAACCTTCCTCTGTCCTAATGAGTGCGACAGTCCTTAATTGGCTGAGTCTAGATATTTTTATTATTAGCTCAAAGGTTATTTATTTGTAAAGATGTATCAATACTAAATCTTTTAGAAATGGTTTTATTAAGTAAAGAGTATTTAAATGAAAATGTTTGTTTTCCCGTATTCTATGTTCTCGAGGGTATCGTGTTATGTTGCATATGAGTGTGTGAGGAGGTAGGTCGTTACCTCGTGATCTATTTAAAGGTATAGCAAGTTTAATGGAATTAAATGTAGAATTGAAACAATATGGTATTTAAGTGAAAAATACGATAAACTGAAATGGCCATCATTTTATGAAATGAAACTTGATCAATTTGGTTGATTAGTGTTTAATAGTCAACATGAGAGAGTTTAAGTAAAATTGTATTAACGAGAAGTGAAGTTTTATAAGAAACCGAATCGGAAATCGGATTTGTTCCAATTCCGTCGGGTTTTGTAAATCCGTATTTTTGGAATAGAAAA
Source organism: Agapanthus africanus (assembly GCA_030015575.1). Lineage (NCBI taxonomy): Eukaryota > Viridiplantae > Streptophyta > Magnoliopsida > Asparagales > Amaryllidaceae > Agapanthus > Agapanthus africanus. The sequence continues at coordinate 492,549,843 of CM057339.1, forward strand.
GAGAGGTAGAAAATGGGACTTACGGGTTTTGGACAATAACAAGAGTGAGATGGAAGGAGAGGAATCGCCGGTGCGTCGCTTCGTCGTCGAGGGCTCCTAGAACGATCGCCGGAAGTTCGCTGGGAATTTCACCGTTGCTTCGCTTCGTGCTCGTTTTCAAAGTACACAAGTTTCTTGGAAATTTTAGAGAGTTGGCTCAGAATTTTGGGGTGAGAGGGTAGAGGGTAGGAGTGTATTTATAGGGTTAGGGTAGATGTACGGTTTTAATTTTAAAAAATATAAAAATGTGTTAAAAAAATCATTAAAAATGGAGTAAAGGAGGTTTTAAAAGCTCTCTGGAACCGATCTGAGTAATTGGAGTGTGCAGGGGGGTTGAGAAAACCAAAAGCCATATTTTTCATGTTGACGACTCGGCCGAGTCCGGCCGAGTCGGGGTCTCGGAAGATGGGGGGTCGCCGGAGGTAGTCACTAGTGCATTAACATTTTCATGTGTAGTGGGAAATGTGGGAGTTATCACGTGTGGACTGTTGGGCTTCTATAAAATTTAAAACAAATAAATATAAAAAATAATGTGGGGTATGGGATTTGAACTCTGGTGGCTTGGTTCAGCAGTGCAAGGTATTACCAATGAGCTACAAGCTCCTTCTTGTAATTATGGAGTGAAATAGATACTTAAAGTGGTAACAACAACATTAAATACTCCAAGTATACTTTAAATTTAAAGCAAATTTATGTACACTAAAAATGGAGTTGTTACAGTCTACCCTCCTTACAAAAATTTCGTCCTCGAAATTAACAATTTTTATTTGAGGACTAGTTTACAAAGAGGTGAGGATATCTTGCACGCATTTCATCTTCCCTTTCCAAAGTGGACTCTCCTGGAGTGTCTTTCCTCCACATCACTCGGACCAAGTTAACTTCCTTGTTCCGAAGTGTCTTCACTTTCCTGTCCAGGATCTCCACAGGCTGTTGCTCACAAGATAAGTCGGGCTGTATAGTGAGCTCAGAATGATCAAGAACATGGCTGGGGTCACTCACATACCTTCTGAGTTGGGATATGTAGAACACATTATGCACTCCTTCAAATGATGGTGGAAGCTCTAAGCGGTATGCCACTTCACCGACTCGTTCGAGTATGTCGAACAGTCCAATATATCTCAGACTTAGCTTACCCCGTCTTCCAAAACGGATCACTCCGCGGTTCGGAGATATCTTCAAGAATACATGATCTCCTAACTGAAACTCCAAGTGTCGTCTCTTTGCATCAGCCCAGTGCTTCTGTCGATCTTGGGCTATGCGCATCCTTTCCCTGATAGTACGAACCACATCAACAGTCACTACTATCATCTCTGGTCCAAGAAGTTCCCTATCTCCGATGTCGTCCCAACTTAATGGCGATCGACACTTCCTTCCATACAATGCTGCAAAAGGTGTCATTCCTATGCTTGCTTGGTAGCTGTTGTTGTACGAAAACTCCACAAGATGTAGGTGATCTTCCCATGATCCTTTGAAGTAAAACATACATGCTCTGAGCATATCCTCCAAGATCTGAATAGTTCGCTCAGACTGACCATCTGTTTGTGGATCATAAGCCATGCTGAAGTTCAGACTTGTTCCCAAGCTTGCTTGTAGACTCTGCCAAAATTGGGATCGGAACCTGGTGTCACGATCGAAGAAAATGCAGACCGATACTCCATGAAGTCTCACAATTTCCTGTATGAGTTCATGGGTATCAGATATAGTACATTATGAAGAGTTTAAATCTTAAGTAGATTATTACCTCCATGTACTTCTTTGCTAGTGTCTCAGTTGATTGGCCAACTCGAAATGGGATGAAGTGAGCCGACTTTGTGAGTCGGTCCACAATGACCCATATGGCATCGTTACCCTTTGTGCTGCGAGGAAGAGCAGTCACAAAATCCATAGTGATGTGTTGCCACTTCCATTCTGGGATTGGTAACGGTTGAAGTAGTCCAGCTGTCCTGTGATGTTCAGCCTTTACTTGCTGACACACCAAACATTTTGCGACGCTTCTGGCTACTTTACGCTTCATTCCATGCCACCAATAATTCTGATGTAGATCTTTGTACATTTTGGTACCTCCAGGGTCTACTAAATAGGGAGAGTTGTGAGATTCTTTCATTAACTCTTCCCGAACAGGACCTTTTGGTGCACATAATCTGCTGCTGTATCTCAAAGATCCGTCTTCATGGATAATGAAATCGGTTCTGAGTCCATTCTCCACTTATTCTCTGATCTTTTTCAACTTAGCATCACTTGCTTGAGCTGCTTTGATCTGATTGACAATGGTTGATTGAACTTGTAAATTCATCAAACTTGAAGCGTTACCTGGCATGACTACTTCAATCTCCATCTGATGCAAGTCTTGTTGAAGCTTCCACTGAGCGGAGAGATTCATCGATAAAGGTTGGCGATTAAGAGCATCAGGTACTATATTCACCTTCCCTGGGTGATATTGCAAGTTGATGTCAAAGTCCGCCATGAGTTCTAACCATCTTCTCTGCCGCATATTCAACTCCTTCTAAGTAAACACATATTTCAGGCTCTTATGATCTGTGTATATGTTCACTCGTTCACCAAGTAGATAATGGCGCCAAATCTTGAGAGCAAAGATGACGGCTGCCAACTCCAGATCACGCGTCGGATAATTGCGCTCATGAATCTTCAGTTGTCTTGAAGCATAAGACACAACTTTACCGTGCAGATGTAGAACACATCCTAATCCCTTACCAGATGCATCACAATGCACTTCGAATCCTCTAGATTGATCCGGTATTACGAGAATAGGTGTTGATGTCAACCTTGACTTGAGTTCTACGAAAACTTGTTCGCATGCTTCTGACCACACAAAATTTTCATCTTTACGTGTGAGCTTGGTCAGGGGTGTTGCTATCTTTGAAAAGCTTCAATAAACTTTCTGTAATATCCAGCTAAACCCAACAAACTCCGAATGTCCTTCACTGACTTTGGTGTAGGCCATTCGCTAACTGCTGAATCTTTCGCTGTATCCACAGAGATTCCTTCTCCTGATACGATATATCCAAGAAAACTAACTTGCTTAAGCCAAAACTCGCACTTGCTGTACTTGGCATAGAGCTGATGTTGTCGAAGAGTTTCTAAGACAATTCGTAGGTGCTCGGCATGTTCTTTCCGACTCTTAGAATACACCAGGATGTCGTCGATGATGATGACAACAAATTTGTCTAAGTACTCCCGGAAAACTTGATTCATTAGGTTCATGAATATTGCTGGTGCATTGGTCACTCCAAATGGCATCAATAGAAATTCGTAATGTCCATAGCGAGTTCTGAAAGCTGTTTTGTGAATATCAGCTTCCTTGACCTTCACTTGATGATAACCTGAACGAAGATCTAATTTAGAGAAAACACAAGAACTACTTAGCTGATCGAATAAATCGTCGATGCGTGGGAGTGGATACTTATGTTGGATATAGTGCCCTCAAAGTCAATTATTGGATCGCAGGTACGTGATTGCAATGATTGAGGGAGGAGCTATACCGGTAGTACAGTCTTGCTCGAGATGATAGTATGCTATCTGGTTTGTCTTTATCATCATGTACATGCTTTAGTTCACTATTGCATGTTGATAAAGCCCATAGGATTCTTGCTTGACTGCCAGCAGTATGATGGCGATCATATACGTGGGAGCTGGGGTCTATAAGCACATCCTTAAAGTGTCCCTAGCCGTAGGAGTTTCGAGACAGGGCATCGATACTCCAGAGTAGACTAGTGTATACAGTCGAGACCCCGACGAGGGGCGGTGGCCGATCTTACAAGCCATTGGTGTCAGTTGGTTCACCTAAGATGTATACATGTGCTCATTGGGTTATGAGTACACCGGTCATGACTCGCCGGGAACATGCTAGTTGGTATTATACATATCGTCAGATAGCAGTTCCCAAGTGACATTTGTACAGGTTAGTCTGTCGACCTGAGATCGTCATTTGTCTCGTGTGAGTTCCCACTGTGCTTTGATTACTACCCTACCATGACTCAAAGGAGTCGTGCAAACATGTTTTAGTTGGGTACAGTCCCGAGCCACATGGAGGCAGTGAGCGGATCGTCAGGGATTCGTCTCTCCCGGTATTGGGGATGAGATCGCGCTGTGTTTAGGAAAGCCATTACACGAAATCCCTGTCCAGGGTAATCGAGATTTACTGGTAGGTATTCCAGTAGTATCTCAGGGTGTTCTGGGCTACTCTCTGACACGACTTATACAGCTATTTGGGGTCTGACGTTTACCAGCCCCCTAGGCCCGATATGCGATACTCATAGACGAACGGACCGGACTGTACGGATATTGTCACTGTCAGGCTCAGTAGGGTCTTTGGATGAGTTCGCTCGTCAGCTTCCCTTCCGATCAATACATGGGCAACCGTTATGTACAGCAAGTACCACTGACGTGCTAGTGGTTATACCCAGTGCCAGTGTATTGATGAGTCATTAGAGTCCCCCACAGACAGTTTCCCAAGTTCGGGTGAAACGTTGTAGAGGCCGTATAGATATATGGCAGGGTTCGATTATATTCGTACACTTGTGCACGGATAATGATCGGACGGATAATACTAGCGTGCTTTGGTTTAAGCCAGATATTAGTATTATAGTGTTAGAATATTTTAGTCCTATTGCATTTGTATGACCGGGAATACAAATGCGGGTATGTATTTACAGTTGAGGTGTAATCTCGTAATTCGTTACGGGATTATTTTGGGAGTTGCCAGTTTCTTTTTCCGTCTCAAACACCTTGTTGTGAGCATTGACCATTTCTTTTCCCATTGTTTTCTGGCCGAGCACTGTGCCGGGGCTGCCCATTTACGAGGCATGGCCAATTAGGCATGGCCTTGATTGCTTTAGTCGGTGGTTGATTTTGTGCTTGAGGGGGCTCCTCGCAATTCTGCCAATTGATTGGGCATGGGCTTTTGTTAGAGGCGGATGATTTTTGCTACCTGGGGGGCTCCTGCAATTCTGGGTGCAGGGTGTTTTTTGTGGTGAAAAAAATTACCCACACTCATTGTAAATATATATACTCACTTGGTTATTTGACCCCCCCCCCCCACTTCATTCTTTCACAATCCACAGAGAGCTTTTCACTTCTTGATTGGCCGAGCCCCATTCTCTTTTGGCAAGCTTGAAAATTCTTTTGCTCACATTACCTCCTTGGCAACTCCGATTTACCTCCACCCGATTCGTCGGGTGTCTTGAGACAAAGTATTCCACACTCTCTCTACTTCAATCTTGGACATGTCGGCTAGCAAACTTCATGTCCGAGTTGCCTCGGTTCGAGGCGGGAGCCCGTATAAAGATTCGATGACGTGGTGCCGTTTTGACAAGCGAGATTGGAGACCGAACTTCGTCGGCGCAACAGCGAGGAGTTGGGCATGGGGATTGAAGACCGAAGGAAACGGATCGATCGGTATAATTTCCAAACTCCTTTTACATTTTGCTGGTTAACGGTTAATGGAACGATCCGGAATTCGGGCTGCGGTGGCGCCGGTTTCGTAAAAAGTTTTTGTTCCGAATTTGGCCTCGTTTAGACGGCCGGGCCGCCGCCGCATCCCAACAACTTATTCTTTATAGTGACTTCGTTCAAGGCTCTGTAATCTATGCACATTCTGTATGAACCTTCCTTCTTCTTCACAAGCAGTACAGGTGATCCCCAACTTGAAGTGCTGGGACAAATCCATCCTTTCGCCAGTAATTCGTCCAACTGTGTTCGGACTTCCTTCAAACCTTCCGGACTTAATCTATAAGGTACTTTGATCACTGGTTGTGCTCCTGGTACTAAATCAATGTTGAATTCAAGAGCTCGATTGGGAGGAAAACCTGATATATCGTCAGGAAACAAGTCGTCGAACTCTCGAACCACATCTGGCCTTGATTCTTCCTCCACTTGAGCTGCTGCAACTACTGTTTCCCTTGGCTTCGCTTTGTAGGTACTTGGCTCCAGGGTACGGTCTCTGCTTTTGAAATAGAAGACCGGTGGTCTGGAATCTCGAACACTACCCTCCTTTGACGACAGTCGATGATAGCATAAAAAGTTCCAAGTCAGTCCATACCTAGAACCACATCGAAGTTCGGTATGTCCAGCACTTCGAAGTCAGCATAAAATTCTCTGCTGCAGACGACTACTGGACACAAGCTGTATCCCATGGTTGCCTTTAGAACACCATTTCCTGAACTGACATTCCAGCTGGATACAAGCGGTGAGACTGAAATCGCATGGGTTCGGACGAACCGTTGCGACATAAAGCAGTGAGATGCTCCAGTATCAAACAGTGCTAGTGCAGATATTGAGGATACTAATATTGTACCTAAGGTATGTGGGAAATGTTTTAGGTATAGGGAAAGTATGTAGATAAGCAAGACTGAAAGAAAAGTTTGAGAAGAAAAGTTTACTGGTGATTACTTGGCCAGTGGCCTCAGCTTCTTCCACTGTCATCGTGAAAGTCTGGCGCCTTGGTGCATTCCTCCTGGCCTGAGGAGCATTCCTCTGAACATTCTTTTGAGCTTGATGGAACTGACGAGGAGGTGGTGCAGCTTGTGGTCCTCTGGGTGGTGCAGGTAGTGCAAGTCTTGGAGCAGGGGCTTGGATGGCTGGGCGCTGTGGATAAGTAATTGCTGGCCTGGGTGCAGCAACCGGGTTTTGTCTTTGGGGACAAGACCCAATATCATGAGCAGCTGAGCCGCAGACTAAGCAAAGACGGTTGGCTCGCCGGCAGTATTTCATCATATGTCCAGTTCTCTTGCAGTAGGTACAAAAGGCTGGGCTGGGACGATGGTTCGGTACTCCGGGTCGCCTTGGCACAAAAGGTGGCCTGGACGAGGCTCCTCCTGTCATCTGGTTGGTAGGGCGCTTAAATCCAGCAGATTGAGGTCTTCCCCTTGCCTTTACCACTGCCTCATAACGGCGGACAGCTTTCAGAGCCGATTCATGAGTCGGAAAATCTCCTATGGCTGGTGCAACCTGGATCTCCGAATCCAAACCTTGTTGAAATCGACGGGCTCTGATCTCATCCGTCGGTATCAGGTGTGTCGCAAATCTGTTAAAAATATTGTGTTAGTTGTGTAATATATGATATTTAAAAATTCGAATTATTGAGACATATCTTACCGACTGAACATGGTGAACTCAGCGTTATACTCATATACTGACTTGGTCCACATTGAACCCTGTTGCAGATGGATGGACTGTTGTTCCATATCGAACCTGGCTGTCTCAGGGAAGTACTTAGCGTCGAACATGTCGCAGAAAGTCTTCCATTCAATGGGTTGTTCAAGACGGCTTTCTTCCACCTTCCACCAGTTTCGTGCATTGTCCGTGAGCTGTATTTTTGCAACACGAACCCAAGCTAATTCTGGCACTTGTGCCGCTGCCAGATCATCTTCGATACTCTGAGCCCATTCCTCAGCTTCCAGTGGGCTCTCCTTTCTTGCAAACTATTTGGGGTGCAAAGCCCTGAATTGCTTCACCCCAGGTGCTTCTGCCTTGGGACAGTTCATTAAAAGAGCAGTCTGCTGCTGCTGTCCCTCTGGGAGGCTGCGGATTGCCTCAAGCAGAACCGTTTGCTCGTTGAGTGGAGCAGGGACGGCATGTGTGAGTGGTAGTGGTGGAGGTGTGTTTTTGACATTGGTGCTGGTGTTGTTCGGGGAATACACAACCTTGAAGAAAAAATTGGGTTAGGACAGATTCAAAGTGCATGAAATGATAAGATTCAAGAAACATGAATTGTAAAGAATGTTTTAGTTGCTGGTTCTTGTGTTATATTGCTTAGGTTGTTCACGCAGAACAGAATTGCATGATAGAGTTTCATACAGCTCTGACCTGCATGGGCCACCAACAAACCTGTCACGCCCCGCTTCCCGGTATACCGCGAAGGGGACGCGACTGGTCCGCTACGTATTTACTCTGAAGTAAATACGCTAAGCGTATCTAAGCAATATAAAAGTAAATACACAAGAGACAAGATATATAAAATGAACAGCAACTTTATTTATTCACATTCTTTTTATACAATGCATGAAAAGTAAATACAACTGAAATAAAAACGATGCCTAAACAATGGCATAACAGGAATGTAAAGTACTGAAAGAAAAAGTGTACAATGAAACTAAAACTCTGGGTCTTCAGCAAACTGATCCAAGTCTTCAGCAGTAGGCTCGATCTCTGACGTGTCCAAATCACCTGACGACATTCAAAAAAGAAAGAAAGAGAATGGTGTCAGCGAACAGGTCGCTCGGTAAGTCCCAAAGATAAGGGAGAAATAGAATAGACGGAATAAGAAGGTATCTTTTAAAGTTGTATTATATTGTTGTTGTAAGTACACGGTAGCGCCCCGGCCGTCTAACAGACGCCAAATGCGGAACAAAAACTTTTTGACTGGCGCTATCGTATACTATAATCCGGATCTGCCATTATTGCAAAACTAACAAACTACAAAGTGGGTAGAAATGTTATACCGAACGATCCGAGTCCTTCGGTCTTCAACCATCATCCCACGCTTTGTTGCGGCTGCTCTGATCTCCTGAATCTCCAGTCTTCTCATCCAGGTGGCACCATGTCGACGGATCTTTAAACGGGCCTCCGCCTCTGAACCGAGGCAACTCGATCATCAAGTTTGCTAAAAGAGATGACCAAGATTGATGTAGAGAATGAGTAGAACAGATTTTCTCGTTGCATCCAAAGCAATGGATGAACGGTTAATGAAGTTGCCTTTTTGGAATCGGGTGAAATGAGAATTGAGTATACTAATTTCCATGAATCCATAACCTTAATCTTTTTTCAAGCAACCATCCTCTCACAAGAAAGAATGGGCCGGCAATATAAGGAGGTGGGGTGAGTGAAAGAGGAGGAGAGTGACCATAAGCAATAAACGATATGAATGATTCATCTAACACCTTGCATAAATCATTAATGCAAACAAATGATTCATCTAACCTAGTCATCAACTCATTAAATGAACAATTAATGCACTAATGACTCACTAGCCTAGTCACCATCTAGAATCTTCTAGAACCATCCACACACTCATGACTCACCTCAAGAAAAGATAAATCCGCATTTAACCGAATGTTAAATACGGGTGATAGAAAACTGGAAACTGGCAACTTCCAAAAGCGATCCCGAAACGAATTTCAGGATAACCCCGTAACAGTATAAACATACCCGGATTTGTATTTACCACCGAATTCAAATGCAACTGAGACAAAAATATTATATCTACACAGTATAATACTCGGATCCGGCTTAAACCAAAGCCCACCGGTATTATCTGCCCGAAATATGACACGTGCGTAAACGCACGTGCATTTTCCGAACCCTGCCATAAAACCATACGGCCTCTACAACGTTTTGCCCGAACATGGAAAACTGTCTGTGGGGGACTCTAATGACTCATTAACACACTGGCACTGGGTATAACCACTAGCACGTCAGAGGTACAAGCTGTACGTAACGGTTGCCTATGTATTGATTGGAAGGGAAGCTAACGAGCGAACTCATCCAGAAACCCTACTGAGCCTGACGGTGACAATATCCGTACAGTCCGGTCCGTTCGTCTAAGAGTATCGCATATCGAGTCTAAGGGGTGGATAAAGTCAGACCCCTAATAACGCGATAATTCTTGTCGGTATGAAGCCCATCACCTCCTGAGAAACTACTGATCCAAATCAATAATTCTCCACTACCCCGGCCGAGGATTTCTAGTGATGGCCATCCGTGCACTGTGCGACATCAACCCCCAATACTGGGAGAGACGAATCCCCGACGATCCGCTCACTGCCTCCATGTGGCTCGGGACTGTACCCAACTAAAACCTGTTTGCACGTCTCCTTTGAGCGTGGTAGGGTAGTAATCAAAGCACAGTGAGAACTCACACGAGACAAATGACAATCTCAGGTCGACAAACTAACCTGTACACATGTCACCTGGGAACTTCTATCTGAAGATATATATAATACCAACTAGCATGTTCCCGGCGAGTCCTGTCCGGTGTACTCATAACCTAATGAGCACCTGTATACATCTTAGGTGATCCAACTGACACCAGTGGCTTGTGAGACCGGCCACCGCCCCTCGTCGGGGTCTCGACTGTATACACTAGTCTACTCTGAAGTATCGATGCCCTGTCTCGAAACTCCCACGACTAGGAACACTTTAAGGATATGCTTATAGACCCCAGCTCCCACGTATATGATCGCCATCATACTGCTGGCAGTCAAGAAAGAATCCTATGGGTCTATCATCATGCAATAGTGAACTAAAGCATGTATACGATGATAAAGTCAAACCTGATAGCATACTATCATCTCGAGTAAGACAGTCATATCGGTATATGTCCTCCCTCAATCATTGCAATCACGTACCTGCGATCCAATAATTGACTTTGAGGGCACTATATCAAGGCTAATTATTGCGATGTCGTATACTCACAGCCCGTGTGATACCGAACATCCAACTCCTCTACTAATCAGTTTCACAAAGCTCGTTTGTAAAACTATTGTGTTCGAGAAATAGCCTTAGTGAGTGGATCCGTCCTGATGTTTCCTTCTATGTCTCTCTTAATCTCAAGTTCGCGGAGAAAACCATCTCCCGAATCGAGTAATACCTGTCTTAGAATATGTATGGATATATGATGGGACCTAGTTTATAAATGAACACCAAATCCAAACATCTTAGACTGTATCGATAACTGAACCTAATCAGTATCCAGCACCAAGCCTCCCACAGTATCCTTGTAGGGTGTTTTTCGTCACCCCGGTGAGATGGGAATACGCGTGCGCTTGTCAGGCGTACTACAGATTCCCCCTGCCTAGGGTAGGCCGGGGTTTAATGATTGTGGGGATCCGAATCTCCGGCAGCCGCGGACTAAGCTGCCGTTAATTACCCCTCGCCTTTGGGGCGAGAGAACCTCCGATTAATGGGTTAAACTGGTCATGCGAACCCAATGTGCGGTGTGCGTGTGTTCTGTTTTGAAAGGGGGGTTTTGGATATATCGGGAGCCACGCAGAGTTTTTACGGGGGTCCCGCTACCCGGATAGCGGGCTGGGGGTCAAGGGGGCTAGCAGCCCCCTTGCGGGGTTCGGGGCAGCAAGGCATCCAAAGGATGCGTGGGGCAGCACCTTGGGCGCTGTGCGTTTAGGTGCTGTGCGCTCAGGCGCAAGCGCGCCACGTGTCGGCACGTGGGCGCTTTGCGCATGAGGGCTGCGCGCAGGAGCGCAAGCGCGCGCGCCACGTGTCGGCACGTGCGCGTTTTACTCATGAGCGCTGCGCGCAAGCGCGCGCGCCACGTGTCGGCATGAGGGCGCTTTGCGCATGAGCGCTGCGCGCTGTGCGCAAGCGCGCGCGCCACGTGTCGGCACGTGGGCGCTTTGCACATGAGCGCTGAGCGCTGGAGCGCAAGCGTGCTGGTGCGCAAGTGCGCGGGCCACGTGTCGGCACGTGGGCGCTTTGCGCATCGGGCTGGTGCGCAAGCGCGCGCGCCACATGTCGGCACGTGGTCGCTTTGCGCACGAGCGCTGCGCGCGGGAGCGCAAGCGTGCTGGTGCGCAAGCGCGCGCTCCACGTGTCGGCACGTGGGCGCTTTGCGCATCGCGCTGGTGCGCAAGCGCGCGCGCCACGTGTCGGCACGTGGGCGCTTTGCGCACGAGCGCTGCGGGCTGGAGGAAAAGAGGGCTTTTAGCCCCAAAAACTCTCGAAAGAGAAATTAGTGGAGTTGAACTCCTGAAAAGAGAAAAATGTTTTTGTTGGGGAAACGGGTTCTTCTTCTTCCTCCTCTGTTGGCTGGATCTTGAAGATCAAGAGATATGGAATTTTAAAAATCACACCTTTTTGAGATCTAATGGAAGATCTGAGTTCCCCTTGATGGGTTTTATGGTGAAAAACTAATTTATTTTATAAAAAGGAGAGTAGAACTCTTGATTTAATTCAAAAGAAAGAAGAATGTTTTGGAACCTTGAAGAAGGAAGAAAGATCTCAGATCTGAAACTTTTTTTTGGGGAGAGAGAAAAAAGTTGTTGGGATATTTCATTATCCTTGCCTTTATAGGCCATTCATTTTACACATAGCCCCTTGGGCTTCACAAAATGGCATTTTGCCTATCCCATGGCTCATGTGCCATTTCTTTTTGCACATAAGCCATGGGCTTTACAAAAATTTGGCTTTATGCCTATTTTTCTTACATTTATCCGAAAATAAAATAAAAGAAATACAACAAAATTATTTATTACAAAATTTTTATCTTGGCATGGGGAGAGGCCGGCCGCTTCATGTTCGGGCTAGACCCGGGCATGGGCCCACTGGATCTGGGCTTGGGCCCACTTGGCTTGGGGTTGACTTTGATTTTGACTTGGTCAACCGGGGTGTAAATTTTTACCCCAACAAATTGCCCCCCATCAATAAATGCACACCACATATGTGGGTCGTGTGCATGAAATTGATGGATCTTCTTTCACGTGGAGGTGACTTGATTTGGTTCCCGCTTTTTTGGGAAGCTGGCACTGCCCTTTTTACGACATGGACGGTCGTTGATTGACATGTCTCCGAGATGGAGTGTCCGTGATAGACGTTTTCCCTGGCCCGGAGTGATCTGGTTCCCGCTTTGTAGGAATCCTGTGCTGCCCTTTTTACGACGTGGACGGTCGTTGCTGCCCTTTTTGCGACTTGGACGGTCGTTGCTGCCCTTTTAGCGACGTGGACGGTCGATGCTGCCCTTTTTGCGACTTGGACGGTCGATGCTTCCATTTTCGCGACGTGGACGGTCGATGTTGCCATTTTAGCGACTTGGACGGTCGGTTCTGCCCTTTTTACGACATGGACGGTCGGTGCTGCCATTTTAGCGACGTGGACGGTCGATCTGCCCTTTTTGCGACATGGACGGTCGGTGCTGCCATTTTAGCGACTTGGACGGTCGATGCTGCCCTTTTTGCGACTTGGACGGTCGGTGCTGCCCTTTTAGCGACTTGGACGGTCGGTGCTACCCTTTTTGCGACTTGGACGGTCGGTGCTGCTCTTTTAGCGACGTGGACGGTCGGTGCTGCCCTTTTTGCGACTTGGACGGTCAATGCTGCCCTTTTAGCGACTTGGACGGTCGGTGCTGCCCTTTTAGCGACTTGGACGGTCGGTGCTGCCCTTTTTGCGACTTGGACGGTCGGTGCTGCCCTTTTTACGACTTGGACGGTCGATGCTGCCCTTTTAACGACTTGGACGGTCGGTGCTGCCCTTTTTGCGACTTGGACGGTCGGTGCTGCCATTTTAGCGACTTGGACGGTCGGTGCTGCCCTTTTAGCGATGTGGACGGTCGGTTCTGCCCTTTTTGCGACTTGGACGGTCGGTGCTGCCCTTTTTGCGACTTGGACGGTCGATGCTGCCCTTTTTGCGACTTGGACGGTCGGTGCTGCCATTTTAGCGACTTGGACGGTCGATGCTGCCCTTTTAGAGACGTGGACGGTCGGTTCTGCCCTTTTTGCGACTTGGACGGTCGGTGCTGCCCTTTTTGCGACTTGGACGGTCGATGCTGCCCTTTTAGCGACTTGGACGGTCGGTGCTTGATTTGACTTGCTCTGCTTCTTGCAGTGTCAGGGGTAGACTTGACTTGCTCCGCTTCTTGCGGTGTCGAGATTGGATTCTGACTTGCTCCGCTTTCTGCTGTGTCGGAGTGGAAGTTGACTTGTTGATTTTGATTCGGGTTGACATCAGCATCGCTATACTGGAATATGGTACCAGGAGCGAATCATCATCTGTCATTGAGAGGATTCTGGGATTTTGGTTTTTGTTTGGCATCTGCATTGCTGCACTTGAATAATGCCAGGAGCAACTCATCATTTGCCCCGAGAGAATTTGAGAATTGATGGCTTAGGAGGCAGGTTTAGCTCCCTATCACCTATGACTTTTCAATTTCATGGGCCGTGAGGGTCCCATAAAAGCATTTTCTCCCTACGAGTCGAAAGGATCTCGTAGGTGTATTTTCTCCATAGGAGTCGTGGGGACTCCTAAGTGTGTTGCTCCTTTGTGAGTCGTAAGGATCTCACGCGGGAATTTTCTCCTCTCAAAGTCGAGAGGACTTTGAGAGTGCATTTCATCTCCTTTTCACGAGTTTGCGCCCTTTCAGGTTTTCACAAACTCGTCGGCAGTCCTGCTGTTTTTACTCTCGGAGCCCTTTCGGGTTTTCCTCCGTGCCCATTTTGCTTGTGGACATACCCCCTTTTTTTTATTATATTTTTTTTTAGTGGGACTTTGAATGTGGTCTCACCGGTAGGACTTAGGAGAGATTGGGATTGTTTTACGCCCGTGGATTGTATACGGTTTTGCAGGATGTATGATCCAGACCGTAGGGCCGGAAAGATTTCAGGGATTTGTTGGCGTCTGCATCGCTGCACTGGAATGTGGTACCAGGAGTGACTCATCATTCGCCGTTGGGGTATGGGATTTGGAATTTGGTTGGCGTCTGCATCGCTACACTGGAATATGATACCAGGAGCGACTCATCATTCGCCGTTTGGGGTATGGGATTTGGAATTTTGGTTGGCGTCTGCATCGCTACACTGGAATATGATACCAGGAGCGACTCATCATTCGCCGTTTGGAGTATGGGATTTGGAATTTGGTTGGCGTCTGCATCGCTACACTGGAATATGATACCAGGAGCGACTCATCATTCGCCGTTTGGGGACTTGAAATTTGGATCTTGTTTGGCATCAGCATTGCTGCACTGGAATAATGCCAGGAGCAACTCATCATTTGCCTTGGGAGGACTTCGGATTTGGGTTTTTGGTCGGTATCAGCACCGCTAACACTGAAGCGAAATGCCAGGAGCGACTCATCATTTGCCGTTGCCCGTTAGGGAACGATGGCTTAGGAGATAGGTTTGGATCCCTATCACCTAAGGCTTTTCAATTTTATGGGCCGTGAGGGTCCCATAAAAGCATTTTCTCCCTACGAGTCGTAAGGATCCCGCAGGTGTATTTTCTCCTTAGGAATCATGAGGATTCCTAAGTGTGTTGCTCCTTTGTGAGTCGTAAGGATCTCACGCAGGGTTTTCTCCTCACAAGGTCGAGAGGACTTTGCGAGTGTATTTCATCTCCTTTCACGAGTTTGCGCCCTTTCGGGTTTTCACAGACTCGCCGGCAGTCCGGCTGTTTTTACTCACGGAGCCCTATCGGGTTTTCATCCGTGCACGTTTTTCTTATGGACATACCGTTTATTTTTTTATTTCTCTTATTATATTTTTTTTCTTTTTTTTTGCCGCTGGTGGGACTTTAAAAGTAGTCTCACCGGCAGGATTTGGGAGAGATAGGAGTCATTTATGCCCGTGGATTGTATACGGTTTTGCAGGATGTATGATCCAGACCGTAGGGCTGATGTGCTCGATTCGCCTGCGACTTGGAGCATTCACGTGTAGTATTTCTTGAGATATCGGCCATTGATGGGTGGCATGGGCCTTTCTCCCTCAGCACTTCTTAGTTGGTAGGATCCTCCGTCAAACACTTTCTCGATGACGTATGGTCCTTCCCAGTTTGGTTCGAATTTTCCCTTGGCATGTCGATTGGGGATGATCGGTCTTTTGAGGACCAACACCAATTCACCTTTCTTGAAAGCGCGGAGACGGGTTATCTTGTCATAGGCCCGTGACATTTGGGCTCGGTATAGCTCCAGACTTTGCTGCACCGCGAGCCTCTTTTCTTCGAGGGCATCGAGTTCTTCAAGTCGAAGGAGCACGTTTTCCTCCTCCGTCAACTCATGCTGAACGGCCATTCTTAAGCTTGGAACTTCGACTTCGAGGGGGAGGACCGCCTCCACTCCGAAGAGCAATGAGTATGGAGTGGACTGAGTTGGAGTACTGTGCGTGGTACGATATGCCCACAATGCCTCGTGAAGCTTGAGATTCCAGTCTCTCTTGTTGGCTGAAGCATTTTTCCTCAGGAGCTTGCATAGAGTCTTATTGAAGGCTTCGGCTAGCCCATTGGCTCTTGGATTATAGATGGAGGAATATCTCCAGTCTATCTTGTGCTGAGTAGCGAACCTTGAGACATTGAAGCTCTTGAAAGAAGGCCCGTTGTCAGAAATGATTCTTCTTGGTGTACCGAAGCGGTATAGAATATTATGCTGGAAGAATGTCAGAATATCCTTTGTCTTGACTTCTTTTAGCGGGACAGCTTCAGCCCACCTGGAGAAGTAGTCTGTCGCGGCCAGTATGAACCGGTGGCCTTTAGATGACGGAGGATCAATTGGGCCAACCATGTCGATGCCCCAAACTTCGAAGGGCCACGACGCCACTGTAGGATGCAATGGGTTGGGATGCTTGTGAATAAAATCACCGTGAATTTGGCAGATATAACATTTCTTTGCATGCTCTCCGCAATCCCGTATCATGGTGGGCCAGTAATACCCAAGCCGTTTGATTTGAAGTCGCATCTTGGGGCCAGATTGGTGAGCACCGCAAACGCCCGAGTGGACATCTTTCATGACCTTTTGGGCTTCGGCCAATGACAGACACCTGAGCCAGAGTTGGTCATATGACCTGCGGTATAACGTGTCATTTACAAACACGTATCGAAGAGCTCTTTTCTTCAGCTGAATCCTCGCAGATTTTTCTTCGGGCAGCTTGTCGTATCGGAGGTACTCTATGAAGGGTTCTCTCCAATCGGGCTCGTCTTGGATGATCGAAGCTTCTTCCGCAGGACTGCTCTTCTGTTCCGCGCTTTCCTCTTCTCGTAGAGAGACTGGGGGTAGAATTTGCCGGCTCCTGACTGTGATCAGAATTTCGTCCATTTCAGGATCAGCCAGCTCTTTGGCTAGGCGAGCGAGTATGTCGGCTTTTCCGTTCAACGCTCTAGGGACTCTCGTTAGTTCAATATGAGTGAACCGTTTCATGAGTTCCACCACTCGGCCTCTGTACCGAGCTAATTCGCGTTTGTATATCTTATAATCGCCGCTTACTTGGTAGACGACGAGCTGGGAGTCACCGTAAACTCGTAGCCGACGGATTTCCATTTCTATGGCGAGCTCCAAACCAGCTATCAGAGCTTCATATTCAGCTTCATTGTTTGTCCGAGGCTCGGTGAGAGCAAAAGAACGCCGTAGGGTTCCCATTGATGGTGTGATGAACACCAATCCTATCCCTGCTTTTATCTCCGGGACGCTTGATCTGCCGGAGCTCCTTATTGATGAGGCCCCATCGAAGTAGAGCTCCCAACATGGCTCATCTTCCTCGAGGTGCAGCACTTGTTCGTCGGGTAACTCACAATTTAGCGGCGACCCTTCTGGTATGGGATGAGCAGCGAGAAAGTCTGCAATAGCTTGCCCTTTTACTGCTTTCTGAAGGGTATAAACTATGTCAAACTCAAGTAGCATGACAGCCCATCTTGCCATTCTGCCGGCTAGGCTTGCTTTGGTCATCAAGTGTTTGAGCGGGTCGACCTTGGAGATCAGCATAACCCGATGAGCGAGCAAATAGTGCCTCAGCTTCTTCACAGCAAATATTAGAGCCAGGCATTGCTTTTCGATTGGGGAGTAGTTGTGTTCCGCCCCGACTAGAGTTCGACTGAGGTAGTAGAGGGCATTTTCTTTTCCCTCCTCGTTATTCTGGGCAAGGAGCGCACCGAGTGACTCGTCCAGCGCGGCAGTGTAGAGAATTAGTGGTTTATTTGGAATGGGAGCGGCCAGCACTGGAGGGTGCAACAAGTATTGTTTGATGCTTTCGAACGCTTCTTGACATTCGGCATCCCAGATAAAAGGAGCTCCTTTCTTCATGAGCTTTGAGAAGGGCCTACATCTCCCCGATAAATTTGAGATAAACCTCCGTATATAAGCAAGCTTGCCTTGAAAAGATCTTAGCTGCGTCAGACTCTTCGGATGGGGCATCTCCATGATGGCTTTTATCTTTGATGGGTCAACTTCGATCCCTCGATGTCGGACTATGAAGCCCAGGAATTTTCCTGATGACACGCCAAAAGCGCACTTCAGAGGATTCATCTTCAGATCGTATTCCCTCGGTCTGGTGAGAACGGTCCTGAGATCTTGGATATGATCGGCCTTGGCTTTAGTCTTGACGACCAGATCATCAACATAGCATTCGACGACTTTATGGATTAGGTCATCAAAGATATTGGTCATTGCCCTTTGATATGTAGCACCTGCGTTCTTCAATCCGAACGGCATCACCTTGTAGCAATATATTCCGATCGGGGTTCGATATGCTGTGTGCTTCTCATCCTCAGGCGACATCTTGATCTGATTGTATCCAGATGAGCCGTCCATAAAGGTGAACAGCTCGTAATTTGAGGTGTCATCGACCATCATTTCCATGACCGGTAGCGGGAAGTCGTCTTTAGGACATGCCTTGTTGAGGTCCCTGAAATCGACACAAACTCGGATCTGCCCATTTTTCTTCTTCACTGGGACTATGCATGCGATCCAGTCCGCATACTTCTCTTCCCTGATGAAGCCGGCATCGATGAGTTTCTTGGTTTCCTCGATGACCTTTTCTTCCAACTCCCTTCTCATTCTTCGAGGAGCTTGTTTGACTGGCTTAGCATCGGGAGATATAGCCAACTTATGTACGGCCACTTCAGGGGAAAGGCCAGGCATTTCTTTGTATGTCCACGCGAAGCAGTCGACGAACTCATACAGCAGGGCAATTATCTGCGCTTTCATTTCCTCTGACAAGAGCGAGCTGATGTAGGTCAGCCTTGGATTATCGGGCGTTCCTAAGTCAATCTCGGTTAGCTCGTCAAAGGTTGCTTGTCCGCCATCTTCGAGCTCTTGAGGAGCTTCTTCTGGCTCGGCTATCTCATCGTCATCATTTGATCTTTCGCTGGCCTTACCAACATGGATCATGTAGAACGCTTTGGAATCAGGTTGAATGTAGCCTATGCCCCGTCTATCTGGAATTCGTCCATCGATGAGTGCTCGGACCTGGGGCGGATACCATAGCCCTTCGTAAAACTTTGCTTCGGACTCCGTTTGATATAACCGGCATCCGCACTTCTTAAAGTATTCCCGCATCTCGGGTGCATAGTATCTGGGATTGAGGACGGCTCTTATGCCTCTCTCATAGGGAAGGCACGCGACAGAAAGATCATCCGGGTGCACAACGGGGTTTGACCGGTAAAACAGGATGCCCTTCTGTCCATTTTTCCTCCCGGGCACGTAGAAAGTTTTCAGCTGGTCCACGGTAGAGACCGACAATGCGTCGAGCTCTTTGCACATCCGTTCTGGCACCCTTGTGATGGCCAGGGACCCTTCTGCGACTTCGAAGGTCTCTCGTAGTTTCGCTTGCTGCATGGGGGGCCGATCTGCATAGCTGTTGCACGGCAGGTCCTCTTCTTCTGACTCTTCAGTGTCACTGCCAAGATGAGGGCGGACTTTGTTGCTAGATGGGCCTTCAGTAACAGATTCGTCCGTATCGCTGCCGAAATGAGGGCGAGTTTGGCGGAAGGACGGGCTTCCAGCGTCGGACTCATCAGTGTCGCTGCCGAAATGCGGGCACACTTGGGTATTTTTGCTTTTGAAAGTGATAGCCGGCGCAGATTTACTTTTGAGTCTTGGGGCCGTTCTATCCTCAGTCAGTTGTGGCTTAGCATTTTGGTGGTTCGTAAAGTACCGAGAATCTTCATATCGGACTTCATGCACACCGAACGGCTGGATATATCCGTCAATGCGTCTTTCTTCGCCATTTTTAGTATACTTCATGCATTGATGGAGAGTTGACGGAATGATGCCGTAATCGTGGAGCCACGGCCGCCCCAAGAGAATCTTATAAGATGTGTCGGCGTCGATCACGTATATCTTAGCTTCAGTTTGCAGATCCCCAAATTTGATTGGCAAAGCTATAGACCCCAGAACTTGCTGGAAATTTTGGTTGAAGTCTTGAATGACAATCCTTTCCCTTGACAGGTGTCGGACGTCCATTGGCAAACTCTTCAGAGTTCGCAAGTTCATGATGTTCACTGAGGACCCCGGATCAATCAATATACGATTAATTCGATCTCCGTCGCTGTATCCGGTCACGTAAAGCGGCCGATTATGCTCTGCCGTTCCCAGTAGCAAGTCTTCATCCTTAAATGTGACTGCGGCGGCATGCAAAGCGTGCTGGGCTTCTTTCATATTAATTTCCGCAAAGTGAGCCTGATACCGCTCGGGGTTTTGTAGAGCGTGAATGAGAACATCTCTAAGCTCCTTAGATAGGACCAGGGCGTCGTAGATGCTCAGCAGAGACGGAAGCTTCCGGAGATGTGCCAAGACATTATAGTCCACCGAGGAAGGACTTATGTTTTCATCGGCCGGTTCTCTGCCATCTTCTTCATTAGCGACTTGTTTTTCCTTCCCTTTTGGGGCGTTGCCCTGATTTTGCGGTAAAGCCCTGCCGCTTCTGAGCTGGATTTGATTGGCCTTTGTGGTGAGTTCCTCGTCCTCTTCGGGAAAACAGAGATCATCCTCGGAGTCGCTGCCAAGATGGATAGCGTAGCAGGTCACTACTGGGATCTCTTCATTGGAGTCTTCTTCTAACTCCTCCAGAATTTCAGCTGCTTGTACCGGGAAGAACTCCTTCAATTGAATCAATGTTCTTTCCTTTTGTTCATATTCTTCGAGGGAATCGATATATTTTTGAATGGTCGATCTCCCTGCAGACTCTTTTTCGCGCCGAGCTGCACTTTTCTTCTTCTTGAGCTTCTTGGATTTTGAGCCTGATGGAGCCGCATTGGCAGCTGGACTGGCAGGCTTCTTCTGTCCTTCCCATTCTATCCTGGGCTCTTTCTGAAGTAGCTTTAGCATCTTCTTCGTCTTATTAGATATGTGCGTACTCCACGGAGGCCGCGATGAGTCAGTTTCTTTTTTCAGGGCAGCAGGTTCAGCTGTCTGCTCCCAGAAGGCTTCAACTTCTGTCTGTATAAAGTTGGTGGTTACAACTTGATTGTTCACCAACATGCTTTTGGACAGCTCGATCTCTCCAGCCTTGTACTGCTTCCCGACACAGTCTTTGAAGATATAGAAATCCTCGATCGCATGGCTCACTACTCGGTGGTACGGGCAATACAGAGGATTGTCGGTCATTTTTGCTTCTTGGGGTCTTTTCGACTCCGGCAATTGTAGGCCGTTGTTCAAGGCATCTTTAAATATCTTGCGGACCTTGTCCCTTCTGAAAGAGTAAACCTTGTTCTTTTTCTCCTCTAGGGAAGGCCCGTCTCCTCCCAGCAATGGCTTTCGAGACCGGTTGGTTTTGGATTCGCCCGCCCTTCGCTTTTCTTCATTGTCGGAGGCATTGAAGACATTGGTACTGCTGGAACTCCCGCTTCTACGGTTGTCGTCCCGCTTGCCTTTCCAGGTTTTGTCTCTCTGAGAGTCCGGCGGGGACTCTTGCTTCGAGCGTTCTAGCATTTGGACTTTCTTGGTTAGCTCCTGAAATGTCTTGAGGCCCGCTGTACACAAGAATGGGACCATCCAATTGCTGAGGTTCCCAATAAGAAGGCTGACGGACTGGTCCTGCTCCAGCGGCGGTTCGCACTTGACTGTGAGATTACGCCATCGGGCGATAAAGTCGGTGTTGCTTTCATTCTTCCCCGGCTTGGTCCTCACAAGGTCGGCAATGGAGATTTTATCACTGACGCTCATGAACCTTTGCCGGAACAGAGACTCCATTTGGGCGAAGGTAATGACGGACCCGTCCGGTATGCTCGCGTACCAGTCGAAAGCGACACCGGTCAAGTTGTTGACAAACTGACGAAGAAGGAGCGCGTCATTGCCCCCTGTATTTCCGCACGATGCTTTGAAGTGGGCGACGTGTTGATTTGCATTCCCCGTTCCATCAAATCTTCCAAACTTAGGGATGACGTAGCCGCTTGGGAACTCAATCAGATCGTACTGCGCGGGATATGGCCGCCCACTACTGCCGATTTCTTTCTGAGCTTCAGCTTCGGCCACCAATGTTTTAACCTTGCTGGTGACCAAATCCATTATCCGATCCTGTGTTAGCGGGATAGTGCTATCTGGGGCCAAGGCGTCCCCAGAAGCGGAATGCGGCCGGCTTTCATGCGGCTCGACCAGTCTTGGTCCCAAAGGAACAGGCATTGGCTGCCTCGGATTGTCATCACCCGGCTGATTAATAGCGGTTTGTGTCTGATTGGGAGGCGCTCGAGCAATTTGAGCCGTAAGCTGCATCACCACGTTCGTTAAGTCGTCAATCTTCGAATAGAGCTTAGCCATCTCTTTATCTTTGCTCCTGAGCTGTTTTCGAAGCTCTTGAAGCAGCTCTTGCTCCGCAGTCCTGGGGCGGAAGGTCGGCTCTTCCTCACTGTCCGAGCTTGACTCTGCACGGACCGAGGGGTCTTTCTTCCTATCATCCTCATCGAGAGGGTTTTCTTCATCTAGCGGGGGCGGCTGTTCTTGGGCGGCGGCAACCACATTCAGGCTAGATTGGGCTTGGGATGTGGTGGCCCCATCCTTGCTTTTGCTGCGAAGGTTATCGCTGGGGCGACCGCCTGCCATATAGACCGTATGGATGATATATCCGGCCGTCTTTCTATCATTGGCAGCTGATTTCATGGATTGCTGTCTTGACCCCCTTGTTTCGGTAGCTGGTAGTCGATTAAAGGCGGCTGGCCTAACCAGTTTCTTGAATGGTGATGGCGCTTCTTTTCTAGGTCTACCCCGCTGCTTTCGTGCGGCACAGAGTGCTTGATAGACTCTTGAAGAGACAGTGTCATACTTTTTCTGTTGGGGCCGGGACACGTCTCTTTGTAGAATCGTTCGGACCGCTGTCTTCTTGATTCTGGCGGTCATGGCATTTTTCTGAACCCACTTCAGAGGCTCGAAGGAATTGCTGATTCTTACGTCCGACTCAGCCGTCGTCGCGGGGCAACCCTGCACTTGGAACTTCACGCGATTCCATTTGGCCAAAGCCTTCGCCCTCTTGTTGGCTCGATACCTGAGCCGCTTCTGCCTTAACTTTTCTGTTCTAAGCGCCTGGCGGACTTCGGCTCTTTGGGAAGACGCCGCAGACCGGTCGATGGAGGGCCTTAGAGATACGCTCGACTGTGCATTTGTTGGAGTCATCTCCTGAGCTTGTCCGTAACATTTGGTGTTGCCCTTTGCATCGGAAGTCTTGCCCCCAGCTAGAGCGCCAGGGACTCGTTCAGACACCATCTTAAGTTTCGGTTGTGGTGCCTTGGCGATCACGACATTCGGCCTCTTACCCCTTGAGACCGGATTGGCCACCTGTTCCGCCGGGATCTCTGCCAGATGAGCGCTTCCGGCAGGGTAGATGATGACAGAGCCAAACTGGCGGGGCGGTTCCTCCCATTGTCGACTGAGGCTTGCGGGGAGAACCACACGAGCATTGATCTTGACCACGTACGGAATCGGGGTCACGTTGGAAGCTGAATTCGTCTGGGGAGACATTGTCGTCGAAAGTTGATTGCTGCACGGAAAAAAGAACATCATTTCAGTATAGGCAATCGATATGTATATTGATTGAGTTCGCATGAACGTTTAACCCGAAATATGGGAGGAGAGATAGGTCCCACCGGGCGTGCCGGAATCTGTAGGGTGTTTTTCGTCACCCCGGTGAGATGGGAATACGCGCGCACTTGTCAGGCGTACTACAGATTTCCCCTGCCTAGGGTAGGCGGGGGTTTAATGATTGTGGGGATCCGAATCTCCGGCAGACGCGGACTAAGCTGCCATTAATTACCCCTCGCCTTTGGGGAGAGGGAACCTCCGATTAACGGGTTAAACTGGTCATGCGAACCCAATGTGCGGTGTGCGCGTGTTCTGTTTTGAAAGGGGGGTTTTGGATATATCAGGAGCCACGCAGAGTTTTTACGGGGGTCCCGCTACCCGGATAGCGGGCTGGGGGTCAAGGGGGCTAGCAGCCCCCTTGCGGCGTTCGGGGCAGCGCCCCGGCCCGAAAATTTTTTGGAGGGGGAGAATGTTGCGGAGTATGTGTATGTGTACATTTGTATACAAATGTATATATATACATATATATATGAATAAAGGGGAAAAGGCATCCAAAGGATGCGTGGGGCAGCACCTTGGGCGCTGTGCGCTTAGGTGCTGTGCGCTCAGGCGCAAGCGCGCCACATGTCGGCACGTGGGCGCTTTGCGCATGAGCGCTGCGCGCAGGAGCGCAAGCGCGCGCGCCACGTGTCGGCACGTGGGCGTTTTGCGCATGAGCGCTGCGCGCAAGCGCGCGCGCCACGTGTCGGCACGAGGGCGCTTTGCGCATGAGCGCTGCGCGCTGGTGCGCAAGCGCGCGCGTGCCAAGTGTCGGCACGTGGGCGCTTTGCGCATGAGCGCTGCGCGCTGGAGCGCAAGCGTGCTGGTGCGCAAGTGCGCGGGCCACGTGTCGGCACGTGGGCGCTTTGCGCATCGCGCTGGTGCGCAAGCGCGCGCGCCACGTGTCGGCACGTGGTCGCTTTGCGCACGAGCGCTACGCGCGGGAGCGCAAGCGTGCTGGTGCGCAAGCGCGCGCGCCACGTGTCAGCACGTGGGCGCTTTGCGCATCGCGCTGGTGTGCAAGCGCGCGCGCCACGTGTCGGCACGTGGGCGCTTTGCGCACAAGCGCTGCGCGCTGGAGGAAAAGAGGGCTTTTATCCCCAAAAACTCTCGAAAGAGAAATTAGTGGAGTTGAACTCCTGAAAAGAGAAAAATGTTTTGGTTGGGGAAATGGGTTCTTCTTCTTCCTCCTCTGTTGGATGGATCTTGAAGATCAAGAGATATGGAATTTTAAAAATCACTCCTTTTTGAGATCTAATGGAAGATCTGAGTTCCCCTTGATGGGTTTTGTGGTGAAAAACTAATTTATTTTATAAAAAGGAGAGTAGAACTCTTGATTTAATTCAAAAGAAAGAAGAAGGTTTTGGAACCTTGAAGAAGGAAGAAAGATCTCAGATCTGAAACTTTTTTTTTTGGAGAGAGAAAAAAGTTGTTGGGATATTTCATTATCCTTGCCTTTATAGGCCATTCATTTTACACATAGCCCCTTGGGCTTCACAAAATGGCATTTTGCCTATCCCATGGCTCATGTGCCATTTCTTTTTGCACATAAGCCATGGGCTTTACAAAAATTTGGCTTTATGCCTACTTTTCTTACATTTATCCGAAAATAAAATAAAAGAAATACAACAAAATTATTTATTACAAAATTTTTATCTTGGCATGGGGGGAGGCCGGCCGCTTCATGTTCGGGCTCGACCCGGGCATGGGCCCACTGGATCTGGGCTTGGGCCCACTTGGCTTGGGGTTGACTTTGATTTTGACTTGGTCAACCGGGGTGTAAATTTTTACCCCAACAATCCTCTTAGACCACCTGTCCATAATACTGTCCCTCGTCATAGGGAAAACTATAATTCTGACAATCACGCTGTCATCCATGTCACCTTTGAAGCCTGGAATGATAACCGTCTCCCGAAGGAGGCTGCCATCATCAAATCCGTAGAACATTCACATATGTTCTAAAACTGCTTCTTTATGTTTCTCCAGGATTGGATTAATATAAACTTATCGCATCATAGTGCAAAAACAACATCTGGTGTGGTACTTGACTTCTCACGATTGACTCAATTGCCTAAGCAAGTGATCTGCCAATCATGCACATCCCTCTCCCATTTAGTCTGTAAGACACCTTTAGAGAGGGTGACTCCATCACCTGAAGGTACACCACCATGCCAGGAGTCATCTATTCTAAAATACTATTAGAATACTATCAAAGTACCCACATTGGGAAACTACCCAAATCTAGATCTAATACCATAGATCTAGTAACCAGAATGTCAGATGTTATATCCATGTCCTTTGTGAAGAAACAACTGTGTGACAACCACAGTATAACCGATCGTAGTATAGGAATTTTACCTCCTACTGTATGTATGTCATCCAAATATCAGGACATCACACCCTACTAACTTCTTAACAGATCTATCCCCTGTTCTGATGAAGTCAAAGCCATGACTCACATTAAAATTAGATGATCTATCTCCGCTATATTTGCTCAAGTCTATAAATAGACATAAGATACTTGCCCACTATGCTTCCGCTGCTCCCTCTGACTACGACAACCCTCTGGCAGAATAATATATGCATGCACTTCTAAAGCTAGTTTAGAACGACGCTATACTTATCCTCCTGCCCGGTCTCATAGTCGGGAACAACAGTAGTGTCAAGTCTGGGTAAACAAGAACCTCCCTGTCACCGTCCTTGAGGCTACCTTAGTACCTCTCGGGTGTCTGAGGCTACCCACCATATCTGCGGAGTGGCTATTGAAATGTCAAACCTGATTGAATATATAGGTCCTATTAAATTTTCCGTAATCGTTTGCGGTTCTGGAATCACTTCCAGTTTTACCATACTCCCACTATTGTTTTCTGAAAAAATCCATTTTACTAAAACTGTGGCGAGTCAAGAACAATATCACTATTGATCTTTCAGATGGTAGAAAGTCAACCCTCATCAAAGCCAGGGTCAACCCACAAACTGCCATTACAGAAACGTGCCTTGAGTTATCCAGAGTCTGGTTTTAAGCATAAGCTGGACAACTCACCGTACCTTAACATCGTTAAGATATTAACCATTCTATATCCAATATAGAAACTTTGGCACTTATTTAATTGGAACCAGATTCTAATCATGCAACTGTCTCCAGTGCATATCAACTCAATGGAGAAAGGCTAATCAGTATTACTCAACTTAGGAATCCATCCAATTATGAGTAACCTGAAAGAGAAACAAGTTTCTCAAAACCATTAACTGAATACCAATCACAAGAATCTACATCTTCGATTTCTTTGAAGAATCCCGATACTTGCGACACCTGGTTCTCTACTTTATTCTTATACCCACAACTTCACAAAACTTAGACATTGTATTTCTACGAAACACTTGTCTAAAAACTAGAGAAGTTACAAGTAAACAGAACAGAGTATGAGGACCAACCCCTTTGTCCTGATGGACACTGGACAACATACAATACTCTGTATAAGTCCGCTGAGTTGAATAACTCAAAACCTGTGCATCGTAAGTTGAAAACTGTACCCAGGCGATTTCTTCAAATATCACTAATTACAACGAATTCCGATATAATGAGGATGATTACCTTATTCCCAATAACTCACTCCCACTTATCATCTGTAAAACCATACAGATGTGAGAATCATACCTGGTAAATACATACCCTGGAGTAAGTATCTAATCGGGAAATCAGTTTTCCATTAACAATGCACTGAAACAAAAAAATGTTTCATAGGGGTATCCTGGTATTCATAGTAATGCCTCTTCCAAAATCCAATTCATGATTTTAACCGTATATTTCTTTTCCTTCTCACCGAATCCCTTTATTTGTATTTATTCATTACCTTTTGTACACCCCTTTAGGCTAAGTGATTTTCTTCCTTCCCTACCGTTCGGCACCAGCCTATGGTTTGGAAGAAGACTATCCAGTAAGCATAATGGGTGTACTTTCCTAATCCTAGGAGTACTCGCAACTTGAGATAATGTGATGATAAAAAACAATCGAATAATACCTTATTCTATTTCTCCCGAACTGGGGAAAAAAGCAAAGGTGAATAGGAGTGCCGATGAAGTACGCGGTTTGGTCGTGAATGATAGCAGTCGCAATTTACTTTGCCCTCTTTCTAATCCCTTTATTTTGTCTTTAGTTATTTCCTTCTATACACCCTACTTAGGCTAATTGGTTTTCTTCATTCCCTACCTTTCGGAACCTGCCTATGGTTTGGAATAAGACTATCTAATAAGCGTAATAGGTGTACTCTCCTAAACCAAGGAGCCCTCGCAACATGAGAGAAGGTGATAATAAAAAACAACTGAATAAAACAATTCAATTTCTCCTGAACCTGGATCCATCCTCAAAGTAGTCCCTCCGAGTTCGTATATAACCATACGATGGATCTATCCAATGGAAGTGGATGTCCGTAGTAATACGGGGTGTTCTGAGAAATGCAAAGGGTAAAAGAAGGAGCGGAAATGACTTATGCAACTCAGACAATCCAAAAGCCAGTATTTTAAGAAGGTTCGGTCAACTTGGTCACTGAGTCATAGTCTAGGGTCAGTCAAAAAGTCGCTGCCAAAGAGAGAGAGAGAAAAGAAACACTCTGCGTGCACTCTAACCTAGATCAGAATGGTTATCACTTTATCTAATCAGGAAACCTCCCACTGTACCGTCAAATTCTCCTCTAAACCTAAAAGAAGAATCAATCGGGATCACCCGAAGAGTAAACCAACTCATTAGTGGGAATCGGGATCCAACTCTCATCGCATGATAACGTGACGGAATCCACTCACGTTATCACACTCCAGAAAGTATGCGCATACTTGGCAAGTTTCAGTTTCTTTAGAAACTCCCGATGTGATTTTTACCCCATGCTCTTATGACCTTGACTTTAGCCAACAAATCATAAGTCACATGTCAAGTTCTACCCGTCATTATCCAGGTTAATTTGAACCCACCCGTACCTACCCTTGACTTTGGCCAACAAGGCAGTACGACTGTCCCAAACCAACGCATCTATCTATGCAACAGAAAAGTAACAAATAGCTACCATACACTATGCCTTGACTTTGGCCAACAAACATAGCATGAATACTACGTGCTACCCGTCTGAAATGACGGAGGGCTACGAATGGTTTTTGGCGAAAAACCTTTAACATAATGAACTTGATATCGCTGAAGGAAACTGATAGCTTTTTATAAATATATAGTGGCGAAAACCTTTGCTAAAGAGGTCACTCCCGGTGAAGGGATCTCGGCTCTTTCCTCATGGAATGAGGTGCAGGATATTCTAACTGAATACAGCGATGCAAAGCAACTTGTAATCGACTATAGTGAAGTTATTTCCCTGACGCAAACTTCTGCCTAAGGGGTCTCTCCCGGTGAAGGGATATCTGCCCTTGCCTCGTCGAATGAGGTGCAGGATATTCTAACTGAATATCACTATGCATAACAAAAGGAAACGTCTTTGTAATAACACTTTTAAAAAACTGTTCCAACAACATCCAATATAGGTTTGTTTTATCCTTGCATTGATAAGAATCAATGCAGTCCCATCAATTAATCACACCAGAAAAGAACGAAAATATAATGTACGTATATGCCATTCGCATTCGCCACTGGTCCCGTCATCACCCGTTATGTTACTTAACTAACGACAGAGCGGGGACTGGACTAGCGCGGGTGTAAAACATATACAACATCTAATAGTATATATACCAATATACAATAATCGCTCCAGGCGTGATAATATGCAACATTACAGAAAAGTAATAAGCATCACAGAACAATACAGATAATCTGGGATCCCCGGGTTTCACAGAGCCGCTACTGAAACCCGACGTTCCCCTGGTCATGTGGATAGCCTGTGCAATGAAACCTAGACCCCTACGGGTGCGGCAAGTTACCCGCCAAAACCTGAAGCGAGGCAGCCCCTTACAGCAAAGTGAATGGACTACCCGGCACTTCACGGAATCCAGTAACTTGAGCACCCCTCCTTGGGTCAACCTGTACCCCCTACGAGTGCGGCGAATAGTCTGCCAATTCTAGAGTGAGGCCCCTCTGCCTCTCAAAGCCATGAGATACGGACCCGTTGCCCTCTAGAACCCGGCTATCCGTGCATTCCACCGCGGGGTAATCTTAGTACAGAAAAGAAAAATATGTAGAACGGGTACATCGACCTCAGCCCGGTCCTCCCCAAAAGAATATTATACAAACAGGCAGTTACGGCAGTCCACATGTTGGACGCTCTCCCCGCAATATCAAATGTACAAATAAATCCAAATAGCACTACCATTGCACACTGCTATCCACCACGACAAATCCGCAACATCACAGCACAACACAGAACATCAACGTGAATGTCACGTTCACAAATCCGTCTAAAAGGACTATAGCAATTAGACGCAATTTACCGCTCAAATGACATTCCTGGTCGGAGATATAATATAAGTACTACATACTAACAAATTTAAAATTTCGATCGACAAAACTTCCCGAAGTGGGCCCCACGTACATCTGGTGTACAGTAATAAAATCTGGGCCCAAAAGAAATATACAAAAAACCACAATTTACCATGGAAAGCTCACTGGAAAAATTTGGTGCACTGTTCCCACATACTGGCCGCGGTTCCGCGGTCAAACCCTAGCTTTGACCGCGGATCCGCGGCGGTACTGTGGGATCACGTGACCAAATTTTCACTGTTTGCTTAAAAAGGCCTGCTCTGTTTTCTGGTATATGCAAAATAATTTTTAGACCCTTTTAAAAATCGACAGAAACTTTAACCCAGAAAATAGCAGTTTTCGAAATTCCGTTCGATCAATGTTTTAAACGCGTTAGCACAAGTTAGTAAAGCTTAATGGCGAGGCTCTGATACCACTGTAAGTACACGGTAGCGCCCCGGCCGTCTAACAGACGCCAAATGCGGAACAAAAACTTTTTGACTGGCGCTATCGTATACTATAACCCGGATCTGCCATTATTGCTAAACTAACAAACTACAAAGTGGGTAGAAATGTTATACTGAACGATCCGAGTCCTTCGGTCTTCAACCATCATCCCACGCTTTGTTGCGGCTGCTCCGATCTTCTGAATCTCCAGTCTTCTCGTCCAGGTGGCACCACGTCGACGGATCTTTAAACGGGCTCCCGCCTCTGAACCGAGGCAACTCGATCATCAAGTTTGCTAAAAGAGATGACCAAGATTGATGTAGAGAATGAGTAGAACACTTTGTCTCGTTACATCCAAAGCTATGGATGAACGGTTAATGAAGTTGCCTTTTTGGAATCGGATGAAATGAGAATTGAGTATACTAATTTCCATGAATCCATAACCTTAATCTTTTTTCAAGCAACCATCCTCTCACAAGAATGAATAGGTCGGCCAATATAAGGAGGTGGGGTGAGTGTAGGAGGAGGAGAGTGACCATAAGCAATAAATGATATGAATGATTCATCTAACACCTTGCATAAATCATTAATGCAAACAAATGATTTATCTAACCTAGTCATCAAGTCATTAAATGAACAATTAATGCACTAATGACTCACTAGCCTAGTTACCATCTAGAATCTTCTAGAACCATCCACACACTCATGACTCACCTCAAGAAAAGATAAATCCGCATTTAACCGAATGTTAAATACGGGTGATAGAAAACTGGAAATTGGCAACTTCCAAAAGCGATCCCGAAACGAATTTCAGGATAACCCCGTAACAGTATAAATATACCCGCATTTGTATTTACGACCGAATACAAATGCAACTGAGACAAAGATATTATATCTACACAGTATAATACTCGGATCCGGCTTAAACCAAAGCCCACCGGTATTATCTGCCCGAAATATGACACGTGCGTAAACGCACGTGCATTTTCCGAACCCTGCCATAAAACCATACGGCCTCTACAACGTTTCGCCCGAACATGGGAAACTGTCTGTGGGGGACTCTAATGACTCATCAACACACTGGCACTGGGTATAACCACTAGCACGTCAGAGGTACAAGCTGTACGTAACGGTTGCCTATGTATTGATTCGAAGGGAAGCTGACGAGCGAACTCATCCAGAAACCCTACTGAGCCTGACGGGGACAATATGCGTACAGTCCGGTCTGTTCGTCTAAGAGTATCGCATATCGAGTCTAGGGGGGTGGATAAAGTCAGACCCCTAATAACGCGATAATTCATGTCGGTATGAAGCCCATCACCTCCTGAGAAACTACTGATCCAAATCAGTAATTCTCCACTACCCTGGCCGAGGATTTCTAGTGATGGCCATCCGTGCACTGTGCGACATCAACCCCCAATACCGGGAGAGACGAATCCCAGACGATCCGCTCACTGCCTCCATGTGGCTCGGGACTGTACCCAACTAAAACCTATTTTCACGTCTCCTTTGAGCGTGGTAGGGTAGTAATCAAAGCACAGTAGGAACTCACACGAGACAAATGACGATCTCAGGTCGACAAACTAACCTGTACACATGTCACCTGGGAACTGCTATCTGACGATATGTATAATACCAACTAGCATGTTCCCGGCGAGTCTTGTCCGGTGTACTCATAACCTAATGAGCACCTGTATACATCTTAGGTGATCCAACTGACACCAGTGGCTTGTGAGACCGGCCACCGCCTCTCGTCATGCAAGAATCCTATGGGCTCTATCATCATGCAATAGTGAACTAAAGCATGTATACGATGATAAAGACAAACCTGATAGCATACTATCATCTCGAGTAAGAAAGTCATATCGGTATAGGTCCTCCCTCAATCATTGCAATCACGTGCCTGCGATCCAATAATTGAATTTGAGGGCACTATATCCAACAGTTGTAATGTTGTGTTAACGTTGTTGTTTGTAGCTTGGTACAGAAGGATGCCAGTGTATACGAGAGGGGTCTCTATATGCTAGAGACCAGGGCAAACGGAATGTATAAGGAACCGTTAAGCCACGGTACAACAGCAACGAAATATAGGTTAGGTGTCTTAATCTTACCGTCTCGTGCCACTTTTAACACCTTCCATACCAATCTACCCCTTAAACCCCGTAGTGTTTTGATTGTATTGTTGTATTGTATTGTATAGATTGTATAGTTGGATGACTGACCAAAACCATGATATCAGTAAACGGATGTAACTGGAGAATCATGTAAATGGATGTATATCCATGGTTCGGTTCAGTCAAGCTGATAGATTGAATATATGGAATAATGGATTCATGGATTCATGTTGAATTGTAATATTGTAATTTGTATATTGTAGATTGTAGATTGTACTTGAATTATATTCAAGTCAGATTATAATGAGACTCAAAGTAAATTGAAGTCATGATGATTTTGATGTTATCGGTAACCGTTGCACATGTGCGGCAGGATTTGTGTCTTTTTCAAAGATGATTACCGTATTGATAACACCGTTTGTTAAGTTGTCTATCTTAAATAGGCAAGCACCCACTTCTCCAGCTCCCTGAGGCTCAAGAGATTGGTCCCGCTTAAACCTATATTTACTAGGGTCCTTAGGGTAAATTATAGAACTTGGGGATTTTTTTTTGTAAAAATACTTTTATATACTTTTCAAAATACACCCCAAGTATTTATTAATCGT
Source organism: Agapanthus africanus (assembly GCA_030015575.1). NCBI lineage: Eukaryota > Viridiplantae > Streptophyta > Magnoliopsida > Asparagales > Amaryllidaceae > Agapanthus > Agapanthus africanus. The sequence goes on from CM057339.1 coordinate 492,582,989, forward strand.
TTTTAGAGTTGTAATGAATGTAGATTTTATATTGTGATATTTCTAGTGGAAATATCATAATTTCATAATAAATGGTATTTATTTGTAATATTGGTTTTGTATGGAATTCATGGTATTTTAGTGTAAAATTGATTCTTGTGATTTTTGGAAAAAGGTGGAATATTTATATCATAACAAAATAGGTATTTTAATGATAAATATACATATATTTATACAAAAATAATTTTAATATATATTTTATATTCTAAAATTCTCATTTTCTTAAGATGTCGTATTTTAAATCTTTCGAGACCGAATGCTCCATACGGAGGTCTGAATCTCGCACTACTAAGGCCGAGGATGTACGATAATCCGCACCATCTCGAACGGGTTCCCCAAAATGGGTTGTAGCGGCGCTTTGCAAAGATTTGTATAAATATTAAATCCTTTAAAAAACGGTTTTATTAAGTAAATGGTATTTATTTGTAAAGATGTCAATTCCCCTTATCCTATGTTCTAGGGTCTCCTAAGTCAACTAGACTGTTCCTAACTGGTCCCAAGCGACAAGTTGTGAGATATCTCAAATCGCCTCTTCACCGCCAATTGTGGTCAGGTAAGTACAAGTGAAGAAAGGAGGGATCCGCTCACGAATCACCGTGAGACGGGCCTTCTAAAGTTACCTTTCTCACTTGTCTAGCCTAGGCACCACAAAGTCAGGTTTAGATAAACGACTGAATGCCCAAATCTTCCTCTGTCTTAATGAGTGCGACAGTCCTAAATTGGCTGAATCTAGATATTTTTATTATTAGCTCAAATGTTATTTATTTGTAAAGATGTATCAATAATAAATCTTTTAGAAATGGTTTTATTAAGTAAAGGGTATTTAAATGAAAATGTTTGCTTTCCCGTATTCTATGTGTTAGGATTACCTAGCACCCTATGTAGAGTTTGGAAGCATCACATGTCACAAAGTTCAAGTTTTTATGGTGCTAAGCAAGCATACAAAGGTTCTTATCCTAGAAAATTAGGGTTTCATTATTTTACAAACGACAAAAGCTAGGGTTTCAAGACTACAACCTTTGTAGCTCCCTTCGCTGGACTCTTAGGCCTCTTGAGTGTTGGAGGAAGGTTCTCTTGAAGTCTTCTAGCGTCCACGACGATCCACCCGAAGCTCCTAGTCCAAGCTTGCAACTTCACTTTTCAAGATGAGAAATGAAGAGAACACTCTAAACAAGTTGGCTAAACTTGTGTAGAATGATCTTGTGGTTATGATTCTCACTTCAAAAACCTTTCTTGATGTGTGATTTACTCACTAGAAGAAACTAGAGAGCAAAGGAAGAAGGAGGAGGAAGATGATGGCTTTCTTTTTAACAAGAGTAAAAAACGATAACTCATATGAAGAAAAAAGAAAATATATGTATATATATTTTCTAATCATCTCAAACCATGGTTAGATGATGGAGACATTATTTAACTTGAGTTTAAAACACAAAGAGAAGGATAACTCATGGTTAGAAGTAGGTGAGCATGGTTAGGTTTAAAGAAGAGTGTAGAAGCAAAACAAGAATTATCCTTTTCTTTATTCCTTTTGTTTTAAGCAAAAATCAAATAATAATCCATTCATTTAACCATGGTGTGAGTCTTATATTGCCACCATTTTCCATGTGTAATCAACCATGATAGATGGTGTATGTATGTATGTATGTGTGCACATCCATATGTGCAAGAAACTAAAAGAAAGATAGAAAAACATACATGCATGCATACATCCATCATATACAAGAAAAGGTTTTAAGTGAGAAAACTAATGGTTAAATGATAAATCAACACATGATTTATCAATCCGGCCATATCACATATGACCCCACCAAAAGCAAGCCACCCGATCAATGTTCGGTATCCCATACGCGCATTTTAATCGGGTCCATGCGCATATCGCATACGCGCACCACAACGTTTCGCCTGGACTAGGTAACTCCTTTGTGAGACTCTAAGACTCGTCAATACGCCGGCAGTGGGTGATGATCATATCAAGCACCCCCAAGCCGCAAGCAGTCAGCTAAACGTAACGGCCACCCGGGTATTGAGCGATCAGAAGAAAACAAGCGAACCTGCTACAACTCCCGTCGAGCCAACCGGCAACACTACCGTACAGTCCGGTCTCTTCGTCAGATATGCTGCATATCGAGCCTAGGGATGGTCACGTCGACCCCAATAACTCAATAAGTCATGCCGGTGAATGGTCTATAACAGATCGAGAAACTACTGATAACACTTATCAGCAAATCTCAGCAGCCCTGGCCAGGGACTTACTGATATAACCAGTCGGGCACAACACAGCATCAACTCCCAATACCGGGAGAGACGAAACCCCTCCTATCGCTCATCGTCTTCGTGTGTCTCGGGACTGTACCCAACGGCCACCTGTTTGCACGACTCAGTAGAGCCGTGGTAGGGTGGCAATCAAAGTACAGTGGGAGAACACACAAGACTCTATGACGATCTCGGGTCTACAGACTAACCTGTACCAGTGTCACCTGAGAACTGCTATCCGACGATAGATATAATTCCATATAGGAGTTCTCGGTGAGTCCGTCCAGTGTACCCAGTCACCACTGAGCACCCGTATATGATCTTGATGTCAAACATCGATGAATGTGGGAACATTCATCGCCCATCGTATGGGTCTAGTATCATATACGCTAGTCTACTCTGGTATATCAATACCCCGTCTCGATATACCTACGACTAGGGACTTTTCAGGATATGCTTATAGACTACAGATGTCCCACTAGTATGATCTCTATCATAATCACAGTAGTCAAGACGATATCCTCAGGGCTTTATCAGCATGTATGAATGAATAAAAGCATGATCAAATCAACATGTCAGATAAAGAAGAACCAGATAGCATACTATCATGTCGAGCAAGAATGTACACTGAATATATATATATATATACATGTACAAATACATCCACTATCACATAATGGCCTCGAGGGCATACATATATCCAACAATCTCCCACTTGCACTAAGGCCAGTTATTGGCGTATCTCATACCCAACATCTCAAAAAGTCGCTCATGCTGTGGCTGAGGGAGGGCCTTGGTGAGTGGATCCGCGGCGTTATTTTTTGTGTCTACTCTCTTAATCTCGATCTCGCGGCGATATACAATCTCCCGGATCAAATGAAAGCGCTTCAGGATGTGTCTGGACCGCTGATGGGACCTGGGATCCTTGGCTAACGCCATAGCCCCATTATTATCACAATACAAGGGTATTGGATCAATAATGGTTGGAACTACTCCTAGATCCGAGACGAACTTCTTCATCCAGACGGCTTCCTTGGCGGTATCATTTGCAGCAATGTACTCAGCCTCCATCGTAGAGTCTGCAACGGTATCCTGTTTGGAACTCTTCCAACTTACCGCCCCTCCATTGAGGGTAAATACAAACCCTGAGATAGATTTGCTGTCATCCTTATCGCTCTAGAAGCTCGAATCGGTAAAGGCCTCCATTTGGAGATCTGTATTACCATACACCAAGAACAATTCTTTAGTCCTTCGTAAGTACTTAAGAATGTTCTTCACAGCTGTCCAGTGGTTCTCCCCTGGGTTGGATTGATACCTGCTTAGAACACTAAGTGCATAAGCTACATCTGGGCGTGTATATAACATCGCATACATTATAGATCCTACTTCCGAAGCATAGGGTATAATGCTCATGCGAGCTCTCTCTTCATCGGTCTTTGGACAAGAATCTTTGGAGAGAGTGACTCCATGGCAAGCGGGTAAGGCACCCCGCTTGGAGTCTTCCATACTAAACCTTTTTAGGATGGTATTGATGTACCTGGTTTGGGACAATCCCAATAACTTTTTGGATCTATCCCTATAGATCCTTATGCCCAGGATGTATGTGGCATCACCCAGGTCCTTCATGGAGAACCTTAGTGATAAGAATGATTTGACCGACTGTAGCATAGGGATATCATTTCCTATCAGAAGAATGTCATCCACGTACAGTACGAGGAATGTGACAGCTCTTCCTACAGCCTTCTTATAAACACAAGGTTCATCTGGATTTTTGATGAAATCAAACTCTTTGATAACATCATCGAAACAGATGTTCCAACTCCGAGATGCCTGCTTTAACCCATATATGGATTTAAGCAATCTACATGCTTTCCCGCTGCTCCCACTGTCAATGAAGCCCTCTGGCTGATTCATATAAACGCATTCTTCTAAATCTCCATTTAGAAATGCTGTTTTAACGTCCATCTGCCAGATTTCATAGTCGTAGTGAGCAGCAATAGCAAGTAGGATCCGAATGGATTTAAGCATGGCTACGGGCGAAAAAGTTTCGTCATAGTCCAAACCTGGTCTTTGACGAAAGCCCTTCGCCACAAGTCTTGCCTTATAGGTCTCTACCTGCCCATCTACACCAATCTTTCTTTTAAAGATCCATTTGCATCCCACAGGTTTTACCCCAGGGGGCACAATGTCCAAAGTCCATACTTTGTTGGTGTACATAGACTCCATTTCGGATCTCATGGCATCCAGCCACTTCACAGAGTCTCCACTCGTGATAGCTTGCTGAAAACTGGTAGGATCATCATCATCCATGATGCAGTCTTCTCCGTCACCATCAATGAGGAAACCGTAGTACCTCTCCGGTGGGCGAGAAGTCATACCAGACTTACGGAGTGGCTGAGGTTCTTCAGTTTCTATTGCAACAGCCGGTTCAACCAAGTCGTCATTTGTAGTTTGTGTCTCTAGAACCTCTACTAGATCCACCACTTTGCCATCATCTTTATCTGTGAAAAACTCTTTTTCCAAGAATGTGGCATGTTGAGAAACAAACACCTTTTGTTCCTCCTTGTGGTAGAATAGATATCCATATGAATTCTTTGGATACCCCACAAAATTAAACATGACTGACCGTGTCTCGAGTTTGTCCGGATTCTGCTTTTTAACATAGGCCGGGCAACCCCAAATCTTAATTCTCTTAAGAGATGGTCTCTTCCCATGCCATATCTCATATGGCGTGGTAGACACGGTTTTGGTTGGAACCTTGTTCAGTAGAAACGCTGCAGTCTCCAATGCATGCCCCCAAAATGAGACGGGTAACTCAGCATCATCATCATGGATCGGACCATATCTAATAGGGTCCTATTCCGTCGTTCAGACACACCGTTGTGCTGTGGTGTGTAAGGAGGAGTGAGCTGAGAGAGAATCCCATTTTGTTTTAGGAAGTTTGCAAATTCTGTACTAAGGTATTCCCCACCTCGATCTGATCGAAGCATCTTGATACTCAAGCCGGTTTGTTTTTCTACTTCTTGTTTATATTCAATGAATTTCTCGAAAGCTTCGGACTTGTGCTTTAATAAAAATACATGACCGAATCTTGAGAAATCATCAGTGAAAGTAATGAAGTATGAAAAACCGCCTCTAGCCTGTGTAGACATTGGCCCGCATACATCACTATGTATGAGGCCTAGGAGCTCAGTAGCTCTTTCTCCGTGTCCGGTAAATGGAGTTTTGGTCATTTTACCCTTGATACAAGACTGGCAAGTCGCATAAGATTTATATTCAAAAGGGTTTAAATATCCATCTTTGTGTAACTTGTTTAGTAATGTTTCGTTAATATGACCAAGTCTACAGTGCCAAAGAAAAGCTTCATTTAATTCTGAAAGCTTTCTTTTATTGGTGTTTTGTATACTGAAAACTGTGTGTTGATTTAGGACATATATTCCGTTATTAAGCGTACCATACCCAACCAACATTTGATTCAGGTGAATGTTCATAACATTGTTCTGCAATACAAAATTATATCCTTCATTGTCTAACAAAGAAACGGATATTATATTACAAAGCATACTGGGTACAAAATAACAAGGATTCAAAACCAAAATACATCCAGATGGCAACCCCAAGTGATACTCTCCCACTGCGACTGTATGTACATTGGAACCATTTCCAACGCGGAGAGTATGGTCACCTGTCTTCAAAACTTTGCTATTTCTCAGCCCCTGCATAGAATTGCAAATGTGAGAACCTGAACCGGTATCCAATACCCAGGAAGCAGAGTTTATTGAAAAACAGTTTTCTGTCACAAACGCACCTGAAGCGGAAGCATCCCCATGCTTCTTCTTGAGGTTCAAGTACTCTGTACAGTTGCGCTTCCAATGTCCTGTCTTGTGGCAATGAAAACATTCGCCTTTCACCGGGTCTCCAGCTTTGGACTTTTCCTTTCCCTTCACCTTTTTAACTCCACCCTTAGGATTGGTGGGCTTCTTCTTTTTCTTTCCTTTGGACTTAGCCTTAGGGCGAGAAGAAGAAGATTGCCCAATAGTCATAACGGGAGTTTTCATTGATTTTATAGTGCTCTCTGCACTCCTTAACATATTAAGGAGTTCAGGTAGCTCCTTCTCCATGCCATGCATGTTGAAGTTAACTATGAACTGAGCAAAGGAGGAGGGGAGGGACTGCAGAATAATATCAGTATATTGTTCATTGTCCATTGTCCATCCTAGGTCCTCAAGCTCTTCTATAAGAGCTATCATCTTCAGAACATGGTCTCCTACTGGTGTGCCAGGGGCCATTCACATCTGAAACAATTTCTTTGATGCTTCGTATCGTAATACGCGGGATTGCTCTCCATACAACTCCTTTGTATGGAGGAATATGGTTTGAATGTCCATATTCTCGTGCTGCTTTTGATGTGTATTGTCCATCGATGCAAGCGCAAGGAATTTGGCCGTGGAACAGTTAGCGTCCCATGTCTTGCGGACTTCAATGTCCGCAACTGAGGATTTTGGACCTAGGGTGGGCGGGGCTGAAGCCGTGAGGACATATGATACTTTATCATAAGTCAAGGCTATTTTCAGATTCCTCAGCCAGTCTTTATAATTGGTCCCATTCAGTTTGTTTTTATCTAGTAGAAGCTTAAGTCCGGTCATTTTGGTATCTGCCATTAAGAGAGAGAAAAGAATACAATCAACGAAAGCTCTTGCATAGATCAGATTGGTTATTATCTTATCTAATCGATGTCTCCCACTGCTTTAATCAAGTTTTTCTTTCAAACCATAAAAAGAAAACTAGCCAGGATTAATTACAGTCTACAACTTCGCTAACCGTTCAGCCAGACCAGTGTCGGTACTTGAGGGAGGTTCCCCGTGCTTTCGCACGGACCTAATTAAAGTAAACCTCGTTTTCCCAGAGGCGTAGCCCCGTTAACACATTTCTAGACACCTAATGAGTTAGCTAATTGTAAACTGCAAAACTCTCCTAGGAGAAACTATTGCCCACAGTGGGATCGGGATCCAACCATCATATGGAAGGTATGAAATCTCATTGCAAATCTCAACACTTGAAATTCCCGATGTGATTTTTACCCCTAGTACCTATGACCTTGGCTATGGTCAACAAATCACAAGTACTAGTCAAGTTCAGCCCGTCATTTCTTGATTAATCAGACCCGTCTACATGACCCTTGGCTAAGGTCAACAAAGTCATATACCCGTCCTAATTAATCTGCATCATATGCATTGTAGGAAGACATCACTTAGCTACCGTACACTACGCCTTGGCTAAGGTCAACAAACGTAGCACAAATACTAAGTACTCTACTTCCTAAAATGACGGAGGGTTGCGAATGATTTTTAAGAAAAATTTTAACGCTTTGAACTTGATATCGTTATAGAATCAAATGGTTTTGAAAAGGAGTGGCTTGTGCTCCGCAGTTTTTTTTGAAATACAGCTTTTTCATAAAGAGCCGAGTGGTTTTCAAATCCGATTCTACAACATCATTTTAGGTTTATTTTCTTTACATTAATCATATTAATGTAATCCTATCATTTAAGTCCTTAAGCCAATCACAGAAAAGAAACGAAAATAACACGTACGCTTATGCCATCCGCATTCGCCGCAATGTTCCGTTATGCACCGTTAGGTTACTTAACTAACGGCATACCGGGACGGGACTAGTGCGGGTGTAAAACATAAGCAACGTCTACTATATATCATATATATAATATGTCATTCGTCTCAGATATCTCAGAACACAGGCAGCAGAAACATATATATAATGTGGGATATACTAGGACGTCCGTATTTAGTATTTAGCCAACAATAGAAAATACGGATTCCACAGTCGCGATGAATAGCCAAGCCCACACCCCTAGACCCCTACGAGAGCGGCAAGCGACCCTACCAATCCTGGAGTTTAAAAGACCCGGTCTCGACTCCTCGAGATGGCCTCCCACTGAACCCCAGAACCCGGTCACTTGTGCTCCCTTCCTTGGGTCTATCCTAATGCGGAAAAGTAAATAATATACAACACTGGTGACACAACCTCAACCCGGAAGTGCCCCAAATAAAAGAATATTACATTACATTTGAATTAACATGAATGAAAATATAAAACTCTCATCTCACATAAAACCCCTCGGCTATTCGATCGCGACAATCCTGCACATCATATCTCAGCAACACATAATATCATATATCATCAACATAAGTAAGTATGCGTACCCCAATTGTCGTTGATGTATAGCAACGAAACCGGCGATATCGAACATACTACACTTACGGTCACAGAAAAGAAAGTGTAAAACTACAATATTTGGAATCCACATTCTCTTTAGACATCATAAATGCGAAATATCACATATTTCATATTTCATGCCTAAACTATATGAATTCCACATATTGTATCACATTCCAGATAAACAGACAGTATTAAAATTTTCGAACGAACGATCAAATACCCAAGATTAACTAAAGCTCAACACTTGAGCGGAGTTCAAAAACCCGGAGTGTGACACAGTAGTAGCGATCCAGCCGTAGAAGGGTCAAGCCAACGCCTCACATGTGGCACGCCGTACTGCCCCAAACCCTAAGGTTCAAAGGGCAGTTCAAGACGGTCACATAATCGAGTTAAGGTTTGTTGTCTTCTAGAGGGTCCACCACAAAACTTGCACGTATCTCCAAAATACTTAAACCCCGTGAATAGTGAGCAAATGATACTCGTTCAAACACTTCAATACTTTCTAATTTACCCGGAAAAGGAACGAAATGAAAATTCCGATCGAATCGACGAGTCCAAAACCATCTCTAGAATTTACAATACTAAATTCAGATTAAACATACCTAAAACAATATACAAGCAGTATTATGAATTACTGTGGAAAATGAAGCATTGAACTCTCTGTACGGCCGCTGAATCGCAGCCTAAGCAAGTAGTTGCCGCGGTTCCGCGGCCATTTGTACGGATCATTGGTTCGTTTTTCACAGTATTTCATATATTTTCCTGCTCTATTTTTTAAGTATTTTTAATTCTGAAAAATGTCAGATTTTAAAAAATATCCAGAGAAGACTTCGAAAAGTCGTATTTTGATCCGATCGGGATTTTTACTTCGTAAAAGTGTCGCCTAATGTTCAAGGTCGGCTCTGATACCAATGTTGGTCAGGCAGCCACCCCATCCAATGGGGTCGCCGTGGCACCAACGGGTCCCTCAGCCGCTACTTTTTACGCATGCCCCCTCGCGAGGACTACAACCCGCCGGAACACCTTCCGGTCTCGGGACACCCTGGGGGTAAGAGCCTATGCTTCGCCACACTGTCACACAGTGAGAACCCCCCATAGGTCGACATCCAATGCCTAGTAGCTCTGATACCAATGTTAGGATTACCTAGCACCCTATGTAGAGTTTGGAAGCATCACATGTCACAAAGTTCAAGTTTTTATGGTGCTAAGCAAGCATACAAAGGATCTTATCCTAGAAAATTAGGGTTTCGTGATTTTACAAACGACAAAAGCTAGGGTTTCAAGACTACAGCCTTTGTAGCTCCCTTCGCTGGACTCTTAGGCCTCTTGAGTGTTGGAGGAAGGTTCTCTTGAAGTCTTCTAGCGTCCACGACGATCCACCCGAAGCTCCTAGTCCAAGCTTGCAACTTCACTTTTCAAGATGAGAAATGAAGAGAACACTCTAAACAAGTTGGCTAAACTTGTGTAGAATGATGTTGTGGTTATGATTCTCACTTCAAAAACCTTTCTTGATGTGTGATTTACTCACTAGAAGAAACTAGAGAGCAAAGGAAGAAGGAGGAGGAAGATGATGGCTTTCTTTTTAACAAGAGTAAAAAATGATAACTCATATGAAGTAAAAAGAAAATATATGTATATATATTTTCTAATCCTCATCTCAAACCATGGTTAGATGATGGAGACATTATTTAACTTGAGTTTAAAACACAAAGAGAAGGATAACTCATGGTTAGAAGTAGGTGAGCATGGTTAGGTTTAAAGAAGAGTGTAGAAGCAAAACAAGAATTATCCTTTTCTTTATTCCTTTTGTTTTAAGCAAAAATCAAATAATAATCCATTCATTTAACCATGGTGTGAGTATTATATTGCCACCATTTTCCATGTGTAATCAACCATGATAGATGGTGTATGTATGTATGTATGTGTGCACATCCATATGTGCAAGAAACTAAAAGAAAGATAGAAAAACATACATGCATGCATACATCCATCATATACAAGAAAAGGTTTTAAGTGAGAAAACTAATGGTTAAATGATAAATCAACACTTGATTTATCAATCCGGCCATATCACATATGACCCCACCAAAAGCAAGCCACCCGATCAATGTTCGGTATCCCATACGCGCATTTTAATCGGGTCTATGCACATATCGCATACGCGCACCACAACGTTTCGCCTGGACTAGGTAACTCCTTTGTGGGACTCTAAGACTCGTCAATACGCCAGCAGTGGGTGATGATCATATCAAGCACCCCCAAGCCGAAAGCGGTCAGCTAAACGTAACGGCCACCCGGGTATTGAGCGATCAGAAGAAAACAAGCGAACCTGCTACAACTCCCGTCGAGCCAACCGGCAACACTACCGTACAGTCCGGTCTCTTCGTCAGATATGCTGCATATCGAGCCTAGGGATGGTCACGTCGACCCCAATAACTCAATAAGTCGTGCCGGTGAATGGTCTATAACAGATCAAGAAACTACTGATAACACTTATCAGCAAATCTCAGCAGCCCTGGCCAGGGACTTACTGATATAACCAGTCGGGCACGGCACAGCACAGCATCAACTCCCAATACCGGGAGAGACGAAACCCCTCCTATCGCTCATCGTCTTCGTGTGTCTCGGGACTGTACCCAACGGCCACCTGTTTGCACGACTCAGTAGAGCCGTGGTAGGGTGGCAATCAAAGTACAGTGGGAGAACACACAAGACTCTATGACGATCTCGGGTCTACAGACTAACCTGTACCAGTGTCACCTGAGAACTGCTATCCGACGATAGATATAATTCCATATAGGAGTTCTCGGTGAGTCCGTCCAGTGTACCCAGTCACCACTGAGCACCCGTATATGATCTTGATGTCAAACATCGATGAATGTGGGAACATTCATCGCCCATCGTATGGGTCTAGTATCATATACGCTAGTCTACTCTGGTATATCAATGCCCCGTCTCGATATACCTACGACTAGGGACTTTTCAGGATATGCTTATAGACTACAGATGTCCCACTAGTATGATCTCCATCATAATCACAGTAGTCAAGCCGATATCCACAGGGCTTTATCAGCATGTATGAATGAATAAAAGCATGATCAAATCAACATGTCAGATAAAGAAGAACCAGATAGCATACTATCATGTCGAACAAGAATGTACACTGAATATATATATACATGTACAAATACATCCACTATCACATAATGGCCTCTAGGGCATACATATATCCAACACTATGTTCTCGAGGATATCGTGTTATGTTGCATATGAGTGTGTGAGGAGGTAGGTCGTTACCTCGTGATCTATTTAAAGGTATAACAAGTTTAATGGAATTAAATGTAGAATTGAAACAATGTGGTATTTAAGTGAAAAATTCGATAAATTGAAATAGCCATCATTTTATGAAATGAAACTTGATCAATTTGGTTGATTAGTGTTTAATAGTCAACATGAGAGAGTTTAAGCATAATTGTATTAACGAGAAGTGAAGTTTTATAAGAAACCGAATCGGAAATCCGATTTGTTCCGATTCCGTCGGGTTTTGTAAATCCGTATTTTTGGAATAGAAAATAAAGGTAGAAAATAGGAATTACGGGTTTTGGACAATAACAAGAGTGAGATGGAAGGAGAGGAATCGCCGGTGCATCGCTTCGTCGTCGAGGGCTCCTAGAACGATCGCCGGAAGTTCGCCGGGAATTTCGCCGTAGCTTTGCTTCGTGCTCGTTTTCAAAGTACACAAGTTTCTTTGAAATTTTAGAGAGTTGGCTCAGAGTTTTGGGGTGAGAGGGTAGAGGGTAGGGGTGTATTTATAGGTTTAAGGTAGGGTTAGGGTAGATGTAGGGTTTTAATTTAAAAAAATGTAAAAATATATTTAAAAAATCATTAAAAATGGAGTAAAGGAGGTTTTTAAAGCTCTCTGGAACCGATCTGAGTAATTGGAGTGTGCAGGGGGGGTTAAGAAAACCAAAAGCCATATTTTTCATATTGACGACTCGGCCGAGTCCGGCCGAGTCGGGGTCTCGAATGATGGGGGGGTCGCCGGAGGTAGTCACTGGTGCATTAACATTTTCATGTGTAGTGGGAAATGTGGGAGTTATCACGTGTGGACTGTTGGGCTTCTATAAAATTTAAAACAAATAAACATAAAAAATAATGTGCGGTATGGGATTTGAACTCTGGTGGCTTGGTTCAGCAGTGCAAGGTATTACCAATGAGCTACAAGCTCCTTCTTGTAATTATGGAGTGAAATGGATACTTAAAGTGGTAACAGCAACATTAAATACTCCAAGTATATTTTAAATTTAAAGCAAATTTATGTACACTAAAAATGGAGTTGTTACAGTATATGATCGAACCTTGCCATAAAACCATACGGCCTCTAAAACGTTTTGCCCGAAACTTGGGAAACTATCTGTGGGGGACTCTAAAGACTCGTCAATACGCTGGCGGTGAGTTTAACCACAAGCACGTCAGTGGTACTAGCTGTACGTAACGGCCGCCCAGGTATTGACCAAAAGGGAAGCCGATGAGCGAACTCATCCTGGAACCCTACTGAGCCTGTCAATGACAATATCCATATAGTCCGGTCCGTTCTCGGGCCTAGGGGGCTGGTAAACGTCAGACCCCCAAAAGCGGTACAAGTCGTATCGGAGTGTAGCCCAGAACACCCAGAGATACTACTGGAATACCTACCAGTAAATATCACTTGCCTTGGCTAAGAACTTCGTGTAATGACTCTTCTAGACACAGCGCGATCTCACCCCCAATACCAGGAGAGACGAATCCCCTGCCGATCTTCTCACTGCCTCCATGTGGCTCGGGACTGTACCCAACTAAAACATGTTTGCACGACTCCTTTGAGCCGTGGTAGGTGTTAGTGTATATGCCCTAGGGGCCATTATTGTATCATTCTAGCTTGTATATTACTTTATGGAAGCTTGAGATATTCACAGTTATATTAACAGTCTTGCTAAACATGGTAGTATGCTACTTGGTTTATATCTATCTTAATATGTGTATATGTTAGCATATCGAGAATACATATTGATAGAGCCCTTAGGATCTTACTTGACTACCAGCGTTGTGATGGCAGTCACACTAGTGGGGGCTGGGTAGTCTACAAGCACATCCTTTTTCAGGTCCCTAGTCGTGGGATTATCGAGACAGGGCATCGATACTCCGGAGTAGACTAGTGTGTACGCTTCTCATCCCAGTTGGGGAGATGGTATGTCCCACAGCCATCAGTACGTCGTACTAGAGATAGTATACAGGTGCTCGTTGGGTTACGGGTACACCGGATAGGACTCGCAGGGAACTGTTGGTTGGTATTATACCCGTCATCAGTTAACAATTCCCAGGTGACATAAGTATAGCATAGTCCGCAGACTTGACACTACTGCTTCGCCTCGAGTGTGTTCCCACTGTTCTTAGATTGCTACCCTACCATGGCTCAAAGGAGTCGTGCAAACAGGTAGCAGTTGGGTGCAGTCCCGAAGCACTTGGAGGCAGTGGCGGTTAGATAGGATTCGTCTCTCCCGGTATTGGGAGTTGATATCGTGCTGTGTTTGGAGAGCCATTACGCAAAGTCCCTGGCCAGGGCAAGCGAGATATACTGGTAGGTTTTCCAGTAGCTTCTCAAGGTGTAATGGGCTTCACTCCGACACGACTTATACCGCTTATAGGGGACTGACGCTTGCCGCCACCCTAGGCCTGATATGCGATAGTCTTAAACGAACAGACCGGACTGTACGGAGATCGTCACATCAGTCTCAGTAGGAGTTCGGATGGGTTTCCTCATCGGCTTTCTTATCGACATCTACCTGGGGACCGTTACGTACAGCTAGTGCCGCTTGCGGTCTGTGGTTAAACGCACTGCCAGCGTAGTGTCGAGTCTTTAGAGTCCCACACAGAGAGTTTCCCTGCTTTGGGTGAAACGATATAGAGGTCGTATGGTTTTACGACAGGGTTCGGACACGCACGTGCATTTATGCACGTACGTTGTTCGGACAGTTTATACTAGCAGGCTTTGGTTTAAGCCAGATTCTAGTATTGGATTATTGGATTTATACAGTCTCAGTATTTCCGTGTTTTCACGGATAGGAGGGGCGTTCTCGTAATTACTCGAGAAGCTTCTAGAAGTTTGATGAGGTGGAGAGCTTAGGTGTTATATGCATTAAATGGATTTGTGACTCATGGAGATGATTCATCAAATGAGTTAATGAAGCATTAATGGTTTTAATGACTCATTAGATGATTCATTTTGTATTAAATGAAGCATGAAGATATTTGTGCAAAGATATTTTGTGCAAGATATTTTATGCTTCATGATATATATACACAAATGAGTTAATTTTCATTAGATAATTACTTTCACATTCTCTCTCCTCAAGCTCTCTCTCTTCAACCCTAACCCTAACCTCTCATGTGTTGAGATCCAAGGGTTAGCAAGACTAATAGATCCCTAATCCTATTCTATATCCTCTAGGTTACTTTGATTAGCACTCATAGCAACCTAGTTACCTCAAGTGAGAGGTTAAGCTTAGAGAAGTAGCTCTCGGGTGGATCTTCTATCACAACGAGGAGGCCGACGAGGAGGTGGTCTACAAGAACAAGAAGGATTTGATTCATTAGGTATAATCTTCTTTCATAGTAGCTAATCACTTCTATGTTGTTGTTAGTTAGGGTTTAGCAAAGATCCGTAAAATTAGTCGATGTTAGTTTTAACAACTTGATTGTTTTACCTATTCCGCCTCCCCGCATCATGCGGGGTGTCTAACGCCGACTTACAGTGGTATCAGAGCCTCGCTAAACCATAACTAACTTGTTAGCAAAGTCGTTAAAAATTCGATCGCAAAACGAACCCGAAAAAACATCATTTTCACCTAGTTTCTGCCGATTTTAAAACGAGGTCTAAAAATTTTTCAGGGACCCTTAAAATACAAGCAGGGAATTATAAGATTACTGGAGAAATTTGGGATCATAACTCGGCCAAACCGCCGCGGAACCGCGGCCGATCCAAAGCGATCCGCCGCGGATCCGCGGCCGAGTTGAAGCCGAGTTATCCTAAATTTGCCCAGTAAATCTTCTGTGTTGATGTTGTATTTTCTGAGATATTTTGTTTCTGCTCAGGTTTCAGGTGCACAGAGAATTATTTGCAGAAGATTCATTTGTGTTTGCTTGATCTAAATTCTAAGATGTTTGGCAAACTTGATTATATCTGTGTTTTGTTTAATGTGTTCGTAAACCTCCCCTAACTGCTAGTATGTCGGTTAGCAGGGGGTTACACATTTCTGTAATGGTTTTTACAGGTTTGTGTTTGTGGACTTGTTGGATTGTCGTGAATGGATAGACGGAGATGTGAGACGAGTGTTTCTTTCATTCAAATGTAATTTGTAAATTGTTGTAATATTCTTCTGCGGGGCACATCCGGGCTAAGATTGTAGCCACCGTTGTATTATTTCATTTACTGTTTTCTGCTCCTAGGATAGACCCAAGATGGGGTGCACAAACTACCGGGTACATTGAAGTGTTTAGTGGCCTACTCACGTTGTTGAGGGAGACTGCTTCACTTCGGGTACTTAGCGAGTAGTTTGTCGTACCCGTAGGGGTCTAGGGTGGGGTTTTGGCTATTCATCGCGACTGTGTAATCCGTCTTTCTTTGCAGGCTCAAAAGGAATGCGGATTCGTAGAAAATCCAATATGTTCATCTGTGATCTGGAATGCCTATTATTGCGTCTGACGAATGTACAATATCTATATATGATATCTATTAGGCGTCACTTATGTTTTACACCCGCGCTAGCCCAGCCCCCGCTCTGTCGTTAGTTAAGTAACCTAACGGGTGAATGACGGGACCCAGTGGCGAATGCGGATGGCACAAGAGGACGTTGTATTTTCGTTGTTTTCTGCAATGATAGGTTAAATGAAGGGACGCATTATATTAATGCAAAGAAAATAAACCAAAGTTGAATCGTTGGAACAGTTTAAAAGAAACCACTCGGTTATTTTAAAACAGAAGATATTTTTTAAAAATTACGGAGCTTAAGCCACTCCTTTTAAAAGCTATCAGGTTCCTTCGATCATATCAAGTTCACTACGTTCACGGTTTCGCCAAAACCATTCGTAGCCCTCCGTCATTTCATTTGGGTATTCAGTAGTATTCAAGCTATGTATTTTGACCAACGCCAAGGCATGGTGTTTGGTAGCTGCTGGGTATTCATTTGTTGCATAGATAGATGAGTTAGTTTGGGACAGTCGTATTATCATTTGTCCAACGTCAGGGGTATGCACGGATGGGTTCAAATTAACAAGATAATGATGGGTAGAACTTGACATGTGACTTATGACATTTTGACCAATGCCAAGGTCATAAGAGCATGGGGCAGAAATTTATATCGGGAATTTCTAAAGAAACTGAAATTTGCAAAGAGTTGCATACCATTTGGAGTGTGATAATTCCGGTAGGATTACTTCAGCTTTATCACACGATGATATTTGGATCTCGATCCTACTGTGAGTATCCGCTACTCATCAGGAGATTCGTCACTTAACGATCAATGCTATAAACCAAGTAGGTGTCGAGAAAGGTGTCAGTGGGGCTACGCCCCCAGAGAAAAGAGGTTATTTAATTAAGGAACTTCGCAAAAGCGTCGTAAAACCTCCCTCGAAGTACCGACACCGGCCTGGCTGAACGGTTAAGCAAGTATTGTACGGTGAGAATAGTCCTGACTAGTTCTTCTTTTTTGGTTTGAGGAGGGATTCGAGAAATAGTAGGAGCCATCCAGTTTAGATAAACTAAAAACCACTCTAAACTTGCAAGAGCATCATGCTAAAGTGTTCCCTTTCTCTCTCTTTGCAGCGACCCAGAACATGACAGGCCTTAAGTTACTATTAGAAAAAAAATATTTTGACAGGGCCAAACTATAAAGATTAGTTCCGGAATGTTAAGATGGCTTTGACTTATGATAAATTGGGGTATGTCCTTACTGCTAAGGCACCTGCTGTCCCTGGTCCAGATTCCAGTATTGCGGATAAGGAAATCCACAAGACCTGAGAGTTAGATTGCGCGAAGGCCAAATGCATCGTGCTTGCCTCTATGAATAATGAACATCAGAAGAGGCACGAGGATATAGATCTTGAATCCATATTTCTCCACACAAAAGATCTGTATGGAGAGCAATCTCGTATAGCTAGATACGAGACCTCGAAGAACTTGTTTCAGTCGAGGCTGGTCGTTGGATCATCTGTAGGAGAACGTGTTGTAAAGATGATTAGCTATATAGAAGAGCTCGCGGACTTCGGGACGACTTTAAAGAACGAGCTCTATACAGACTTGGTTCTTCAGTCCCTTCCTTCCACCTACGCCCAGTTTATTCTGAATTTCAACATTCAAGGAAAAGAAGTTGAACTTCCAGAACTCCTTAACATGTTGAGGAGTGAAGAAGGCACCTTGCAGAAAGAAAGGGAAACACCCACTATGTTTGTTCGCGGTGCTTCCTCTTCCAGGTCC
This sequence comes from Agapanthus africanus, assembly GCA_030015575.1. Classification (NCBI taxonomy): domain Eukaryota; kingdom Viridiplantae; phylum Streptophyta; class Magnoliopsida; order Asparagales; family Amaryllidaceae; genus Agapanthus; species Agapanthus africanus. The sequence continues at coordinate 492,601,027 of CM057339.1, forward strand.
AAGGCAAGGGCCAAAGGACGGAAGATGAAGGCCGTTACCAAACCAAGAGGTGGTGTTGGTAAGGTGGGAGTTAAGGGAAAGGCAAAGGTTGCGGTGCCACTAGTGGCAAAGGACGAGTGCTTCCACTGTCGTAGGAAAGGCCATTGGAAGAAAGATTGCAAAGCTTGGATTGCCAAGAACCAGGACATGAAGCAAGCTGTGGCTTCAACTTCAGGTGTGTTTGTAATTGAAAATTGTCTGTCAATCAACTCTACTTCCTGGGTATTGGATACCGGATCAGGATCTCATATATGCAATTCATTGCAGGCACTGAGAGACCGTAGAGTGCTGAAGGTTGGTGATATGACCCTCCAGGTTGCTAACGGAGCTAGCGTGGGTGCTGTGTCCGTAGGGGATTATCACCTAGGATTGACGAATGGACATATTTTGGTTTTGCGCAACTGTTTTTGTGTACCTAGTTTAACGTGTAATATCATATCAGTATCGTTGTTATCAAAAGAAGGTTATGATTTCACGTTTGTAAGCGATGTTGTTAACATCCACCTTAATCATGGTTTGATTGGGTCTGGTACACTAGATAACGGTATATACGTGCTAAACCAATTACAGATTTTCAATGTCCAGAACACACTAAAAAGAAAGTCTCCGGATATAAATCAGGCTTTCTTATGGCATTGTAGACTGGGTCACATCAATGATACAAGGTTAACTAAGTTACATAGAGAAGGATATTTGGATCCGTTCAAATATCAATCTTATGCAACTTGTCAATCATGTCTCAAAGGAAAGATGACAAAGACTCCATTCACTGGACATGTAGTAAGAGCGAGCGAGCTCTTAGGACTCATACACAGCGATGTATGTGGTCCAATGTCTACACATGCAAGAGATGGTTTTTCATATTTCATTACTTTTACGGACGATTACTCTAGGTATGGATTCATTTTCTTAATGAAACATAAATCCAAGGCCTTTGAGAAATTCCAAGAATATAAGAATGAAGTAGAAAACCAAACCGGCAAAAGTATTAAGACACTGAGATCTGATCGAGGTGGTGAATACTTAAGTGCCGAGTTCCTGGGTTACCTAAAAGAGAAAGGAATTCTCTCTCAGCTTACTCCTCCATACACTCCACAGCATAACGGTGTATCGGAGAGACAGAACCGAACCCTATTGGATATGGTACGTTCCATGATGAGTAATGCTGAGTTACCGCGATCTTTCTGGGGTTATGCGCTAGAATCAGCAGCATATCTTTTGAACAGGGCTTCTACCAAGACTGTGCCTACTACGCCATATCAGATGTGGAGTGGGAAGAAACCCTATCTTCAGTATCTAAAGATATGGGGATGTCCAGCTTTTGTTAAAAAGCAGCATGCGGATAAACTTGAGGCACGATCAGTACAGTGTAAGTTTGTGGGATATCCAAAGAACTCCAAGGGGTATTTCTTTTATTATGCACAGGAACAAAAGGTTTTTATTTCTCGTAATGCCTATTTTCTAGAACATCAGTTTTTAGAAAAGGAAACAAGTGGGAGCGCAATAGAACTGGAAGAAATTCCAGAACCACAAACTACTACTGAAAGTTCGGTAGAACCAGTAGTTCAAGAAGAACAGGACATTCCCACACCCCTCCGCTGGAGTAGTAGGCCGTCTCATCCGCCTAAGAGATACTACGGTTTTCTCATAGATGGGGATAGAGAGGATTGCGTCATTGATAATGATGAACCTACTAGCTTCCAGCAGGCCATCCAGAGCGGTGACTCGGTAAGATGGCTGGAAGCAATGCGGACCGAGATGGAGTCCATGTACACCAACAAAGTATGGACTTTGGATTTTGCTCCAGATGGGGTAAAACCCATAGGATTCAAATGGATCTTCAAGAAAAAGATTGGTGTAGATGGACAGGTGGAAACCTATAAGGCTAGACTTGTTGCAAAGGGTTTTCATCAAAGACCTGGTTTGGACTATGACGAAACTTTTTCTCCAGTGGTTATGCTCAAATCCATTCGGATCCTTCTTGCCATTGCCGTCTTCCATGATTATGAGATCTGGCAGATGGACGTAAAGACGGCTTTTCTAAATGGTAGTTTAGAAGAGTGCGTCTATATGGATCAGCCAGAAGGCTTCAATCCGAGTGGGAGCAGCAGGAAAGTGTGCAAGTTGCTTAAGTCCATTTATGGACTAAAGCAGGCATCGCGGAGTTGGAACATCTGTTTTGATGAAACGGTCAAAGAATATGACTTTATCAAAAATCCAGATGAACCATGTATATATAGTAAAATTGTAGCACGAACAGTCGTATTCCTCGTCTTGTACGTGGATGGCATTCTATTAATAGGAAATGACATTCCTATGCTACAATCTGTCAAAGGATTCTTGTCACACATGTTCTCCATGAAAGACCTGGGTGATGCCTCTTACATTCTGGGATCCAGATCTATCGTGATAGATCTAAGAGGATGTTGGGACTTTCGCAGTCCAGGTATATCAACAGTGTCTTGAAAAGATTCAGTATGGAAGATTCTAAGCGCGGTAATTTACCGGCTTGTCACGGAATCACTCTATCCAAAGATATGTCTCCCAAGATTGATTTGGAAAGGGATCGCATGTCAATTATAGCCTACGCTTCTACGGTAGGCTCTATAATGTATGCGATGTTGTGCACCAGACCAGATGTAGCTTACGCACTGAGCGTGGTAAGCAGGTATCAGTCAGACCAAGGGGAGAAGCACTGGATAGCAGTAAAGAACATTCTCAAGTACCTGAGAAGGACTAAGGATATGTTCTTGGTTTACGGCGGAAAAGACCTCCAGATCGAGGCTTTTGCCGACTCCAGCTTCCAGAGTGACAAGGATGACTCCAAGTCCATGTCAAGTTATGTCTTTACCCTGAATGGAGGGGCGGTGTGCTGGAAGAGTTCCAAGCAGGATACCGTTGCTGACTCGACGATGGAAGCGGAGTATATCGCTGCTTGCGATACCGCAAAAGAAGCAGTCTGGATAAAGAAGTTCCTAACAGAACTTCAGGTGGTTCCTACCATTGCTGATCCAATACCGCTGTATTGTGACAACAACGGAGTTATAGCTTTAGCGAAGGAACCCAGGTCCCATCAGAAGTCCAGACACATCTTAAGGCGGTATCACCTGATCAGGGAGATCATAGATCGCCAGGAGATCGAGGTCCGGAGAGTTCCTACAGAGGAGAACACTGCAGATCCATTCACTAAGGCCATACCTCAGATTCAGTTCGAGAGGCTACTCGAGATGATAGGCCTTGGATACGCCAGTACATGGCCCTAGTGCAAGTGGGAGATTGTTAGTGTATATGCCCTAGGGGCCATTATTGTATCATACTAGCTTGTATATTACTTAATGGAAGCTTGGGATATTCACAGTTATATTAACAGTCTTGCTAAACATGGTAGTATGCTACTTGGTTTATATCTATCTTAATATGTGTATATGTTAGCATATCGAGAATACATATTGATAGAGCCCTTAGGATCTTGCTTGACTACCTGCGTTGTGATGGCAGTCACACTAGTGGGGGCTGGGTAGTCTACAAGCACATCCTTTTTCAGGTCCCTAGTCGTAGGATTATCGAGACAGGGCATCGATATTCCGGAGTAGACTAGTGTGTACGCTTCTCATCCCAGTTGGGGAGATGGTCTGTCCCACAGCCATCAGTACGTCGTACTGGAGATAGTATACAGATGCTCGTTGGGTTACGGGTACACCGGACAGGACTCGCAGGGAACTGTTGGTTGGTATTATACCCGTCGTCAGTTAACAGTTCCCAGGTGACATGAGTATAGCATAGTCCGCAGACTTGACACTGCTGCTTCGTCTCGAGTGTGTTCCCACTGTTCTTAGATTGCTACCCTACCACGGCTCAAAGGAGTCATGCAAACAGGTAGCAGTTGGGTGCAGTCCCGAAGCACTTGGAGGCAGTAGCGGTTAGATAGGATTCGTCTCTCCCGGTATTGGGAGTTGATATCGCGCTGTGTTTGGAGAGTCATTACGCAAATTCCCTGGCCAGGGAAAGCGAGATATACTGGTAGGTTTTCCAGTAGCTTCTCAAGGTGTAATGGGCTTCACTCCGACACGACTTATACCGCTTATAGAGGACTGACGCTTGCGGCCCCCTAGGCCCGATATGCCATAGTCTTAGACGAACAGACCGGACTGTACGGAGATTGTCACATCAGGCTCAGTAGGAGTTCGGATGGGTTTCCTCATCGGCCTTCTTATCGACATCTACCTGGGGACCGTTACGTACAACTAGCGCCGCTTGCGGTCTGTGGTTAAACCCACTGCCAGCGTAGTGTCGAGTCGTTAGAGTCCCACACAGAGAGTTTCCCTGCTTCAGGCGAAACGATATAGAGGTCGTATGGTTTTACGACAGGGTTCGGACACGCACGTGCATTTATGCACGTACGTTGTTCGGACAGTTTATACTAGCAGGATTTGGTTTAAGCCAGATTCTAGTATTGGATTATTGGATTTATACAGTCTCAGTATTTCCGTGTTTTCACGGATAGGAGGGGCGTTCTCGTAATTACTCGAGAAGCTTCTAGAAGTTTGATGAGGTGGAGAGCTTAGGTGTTATATGCATTAAATGGATTTGTGACTCATGGAGATGATTCATCAAATGAGTTAATGAAGTATTAATAGTTTTAATGACTCATTAGATGATTCATTTTTTATTAAATGAAGCATGAAGATATTTGTGCAAAGATATTTTGTGCAAGATATTTTATGCTTCATGATATATATACACAAATGAGTTAATTTTCATTAGATAATTACTTTCACATTCTCTCTCCTCAAGCTCTCTCTCTTCAACCCTAACCCTAACCTCTCATGTGATGAGATCCAAGGGTTAGCAAGACTAATAGATCCCTAATCCTATTCTATATCCTCTAGGTTACTTTGATTAGCACTCATAGCAACTTAGTTACCTCAAGTGAGAGGTTAAGCTTGGAGAAGTAGCTCTCGGGTGGATCTTCTATCACAACGAGGAAGCCGACGAGATGGTGGTCTACGAGAACAAGAAGGACTTGATTCATTAGGTATAATCTTCTTTCATAGTAGCTAATCACTTCTATGTTGTTGTTAGTTAGGGTTTAGCAAAGATCCGTAAAGTTAGTCGATGTTAGTTTTAACAACTTGATTGTTTTACCTATTCCGCCTCCCCGCATCATGCGGGGTGTCTAACGTCGACTTACAGTAGGGTAGTAATCAAAGCACAGTAGGAACTCAAACGAGACAAATGATGATCTCAGGTCGATAGACTAACCTGTACACATGTCACCAGGGAACTGCTATCTGACGCTTGGTATATTACCAACTAGCATGTTCCTGGCGAGTCCGTCCGGTGTACTCATAACCCAATGAGCACCTGTATACGTCTTAGGTGAACCAACTGACACCAATGGCTTGTGAGACCGGCCACCGCCCCTCGTCGGGGTCTCGACTGTATACACTAGTCTACTAATGGAGTATCGATGCCCAGTCTCGAAACTTTCACGACTAGGGACCACTTTAAGGATGTGCTTATAGACTACCCAACTCTCACGTATATGATCGCCATCATACTGCTGGTAGTCAGGCAAGAATCTTAAGGGCTCTATCAATGTGTAATAGTGATCTGTAATATTACCTAAAGCATGTACATGATGACAAATATAAACCAGATAGCATACTATCATCTCGAGTAAGACTGTCCTACCGGTATAGGTCATCCCTCAATCATTGCAATCACGTGTCTGCGATCCAATAATTGACTTGAGGGCACTAGATCCAACAATCTTCCACTTGCACTTAAGGCTAATTATTGCGATGTTGTATACTCACAGCCCGTGTGATACCGAACACCCAACTCCTCTACTAATCAGTTTCACAAAGCTCGTTTGCGAAATTATTGCGTTCGAGAAATAGCCTCAGTGGGTGGATCCGCCCTGATGTTTCTTTCTATATCTCTCTTAATCTCAAGTTCGCGGAGAAATCCATCTCCCGAATTGAGCAATACCTATCTTAGAATATGTCTGGATATCTGATGGGACCTAGTTCATAAATGAACTCAAATCCAAACTTCTTAGACTGTATCGTCAACTGAACCTAATCAGTATCCTGTGCCACACCTCCCTCAGTATCCGCTTGGACCACCTGTCCAAACTACTGCCCCTCGTCAGAGGGAAAACTATAACTCTGACAGTCACTCTGTCATCCATGTCACTTTGGAAGCCTGGAATGATAACCATCTCCTAAAGGAGGCTACCGTTATCAAATCCCTAGAACATCCACTTATGTTCTAAAACTGGTTCCTAACGTTTCTCCAGAATTGGATTAATATCTCAACTTATTGCATCTAGTGCAAAAACATATGGTGTGGTACTTGACATCTCACGATTGACTCAATTGCCTAAGAAAGTGATATGCCAATCATGCACATCCCTCTCTACTTTAGTCTGTAAGACATCTTTAGAGAGGGTGACTCCATCAGCTGCAAGCACACCACCATGCCAGGAGTCGTTCATTCTAAAATACCTTTTAGAATACTGTCTAAGTACCCAGATTGGGAAACTACCCAAATCTAGATCTAAAACCATAGATCTAGTAACTAGAATGTCTGATATAATATCCATATACTATGTGGAGAAACCACTGTGTGACAACCACAGTATAATCGATCGTAGTGTAGGAATATCACTTCCTACAAGTGTTTGTTATCCAAATACCAGGACATCACACGCTACTACCTTCTTAACAGATCCATCCCCTATTCGGATGAAGTCAAACCCCATGACTGTCATATCAAAAATAGATGATCTATCTCCGCTATATCTGCTTTAGTCTATAAATAGAAATAAGCTACTTGTCCACTATGCTTCCGCTGCTCCCACTGACTATAGCAACCCTCTGGCAGAATAATATATACGTGCACTTCTAAAGTAAACTTTAGAATGACGCTATACTTATCCTCCTGCCGGGTCTCATAGCCTGGAACAACAGTAGTGTCAAGTCTGGGTAAACAAGAACCTCCCTGTCACCGTCTTTGAGAATACCGAAGTACCTCTCGGGTGCCTGAGGTTACCCACCATATCTGCTGAGTGGCTAATGGAATGTCAAACCTGATTGAATCTTTAGGTCCTATTAAATTTTTAGTAATCGTTTGCGGTTCTGGAATCTCTTCCAGTTCTACCATACTCCCACTACTATTTTCTGAAAATATCCATTTTACTAAAACTGTGGCGGGTCAAGAACAATATCACTATTGATCTTCCAGATGGTAGAAAGTCAACCCTCGTCAAAGCATGGGTTAACCCACAAACAGCCATTACAGAAACGTGCCTTGAGTTATCCAGAGTCTGGTTTTAAGCATAAGCCGGACAACTCCCCGTACCTTAACATCATTAAGATATGAGCCATTTTATATCTAATATAGAAATAGAGGCACTGATTTAATTGGAACCAGATTCAAATCATGCAGCTGTCTCCAGTGCATGTCAACTAAATGGAAAGAGGCCGATCAGCATTACTCAACTTAGGAGTGCATCCAATTATGAGTAACCTGAAAAAGAGAAGCAAGTTCTCAAAATCATTACTATCGACTGAATACCAAACACAAGTATCTACATATCCGATTATCTTGAAGAATCCTGATACTTGCAACACGTGGTTCTCTATTTTACTCTTATATCTATAACTTCTCAAAACTTAGACCTTGTATTTCTATGAAACACATGTCTAAAAACTAGAGAAGTCACAAGTAAACAGAATATAGTAAGAGTACCAACCCATCTGTCCTAATGGATACTGGACAACATACAATACTTTGTATAAGTCTCTTGAGTTTAATAACTCACTCTCTGTGCGTCGTAGGTTGAAAACTGTACTTATGGTTAAGAAGAATTACACCGCTGTTTAATGCTCCTTACCTAACCATCAACTGATATAGGTAAATTTCATGGACATAATTTCAAAAAGTTATATCTCACTTTATAAAAATAAACGTACAGATATATCAGTTTGAAATTGGTGCATAACAACGGATATTCAAAACCAAATATTTGCCGTCCGGCAAAAACCCAGCCGATTTTCTCAAATATCACCAATTACAACGAATCCTGATATAATGAGGATGATCACCTAATTCCCAATAAATTACTCCCACTCATCATCTGTAAAACCATACAGATGTGAGAATCAAACCTGGTAAATACATACCTTAGAGCAAGGCCTATTTGGGAAATCAGTTTTCTATTAACAATGCACAGTGAAACTGAAACATGAAAATGTTTAGAATGGTTATCCGGGTATTCCTAGTAATGCCTCTTCCATTATCAGATTCACAACTGTAACTGTATATTTCTTTGCCATCTCTCCAAATCCCTTTATTTGTCTTTACTCATTACCTTCTGTACACCCCCTTAGGCTAAATGGTTTTCTTCCTTTCCTACCTTTCGGCACCAGCCTTTGGTTTGGAAGAAGACTATCCAATAAGCGTAATAGATGTACTCTCCTAATCCTAGGAGTACTCGCAACCTGAGAGAAGGTGATGATAAAAGACAACTGAATAAACCTTATTCTATTTCTCCTGAACCGGAGAAATGCAAAGGTGAAATAGGAGTGTCGATGAACTACGCTGTTTGGTCGTGAATGATAGCAGTTGCAATTTACTTTGCCCTCTTTCTGATCCCTTTATTTGTCTTTACTTAATACTTTCTGTACACCACTTTTAGGCTAATTGGTTTTCTTCATTCCCTACCTTTCGGCACCTGCCTATGGTTTTGAAGAAGACTATCCAATAAGCGAAATAGGTGTACCCTCTCCTAATCCTAGGAGCCCTCATAACCTGAGAGAAGGTAAAAGGAAAAGACAACTGAATAATCCTATTCAATCTCTCCAAAACCAGAATCCATCCTCGAATCTGAAACAAGTTCATTCGAGTTCGTATATAACCATACGATGGATTTATCCAATAGAAGTGGATGTTCGTAGTGATACGGGGTGTTCTTGAGAAATGCAAAAAGAAGGAGTGGTAATGATGTATACAACTTAGACAATCCAAAAGCTAGTGTTTTAAGAAGGTTCGGTTAACTTGGTCACTGAGTCATAGTCTAGGGTCGGGCCATGGTCGCTGCCAAAGAGAGAGAGAAAAGAAACACTCTGTGTGCACTCTAACCTAGATCAGAATGGTTACCAATTTATCTAATCAGAAAACCTCCCACTCTATCCTCAAATTCTCCTCCAAACCTGAAAGAAGAATTAGTCGGGATCACCCGAAGAGTAAACCAACTCATCAGTGGGAATCGGGATCCAACTATCATCGCATGATAACCTGATGGAATCCACTCAAGTTATCACACTCCAGAAGGTATGCGCATGCCTGGCAAGTTTCAGTTTCTTTAGAAACTCCCGATGTGATTTTTACCCTATGCTCTTATGCTCTTGACGAAGGCCAACATATCATAAGTCACATGTTAAGTTCTACCCGTCATTATCCAGGTTAATTTGAACCCACCCGTACATACCCTTGACGAAGGCCAAAATGGTGGTACGACTGTCTCAAACCAACGCATCTATCTATGCAACATAAAAGTAACAAATAGCTACCATACACTATGCTTTAACGAAGGCCAACATACATAGCATGAATACTAAGTGCTACCTGTCTGAAATGACGGAGGGTTACGAATGGTTTTTGGCGAAAAACCTTTAACGTAATGAATTTGATATCGTTGAAAGAACCGGATAGCTTTTTACAAATATATAGTGGTGAAAACCTTTGGTAAAGAGGTCACTCCCGGTGAAGGGATCTCGGCTCTTTCCTCGTCGAGTGAGGTGCAGGATATTCTAACTGAATACCACGATGCAAAGCAAAAGGTAATCGACTATAGTGAAGTTATTACCCTAATGCAAATCTCTGCCCAAGGGGTCACTCCCGATGAAGGGATCTTGGCCCTTGCCTCGTCGAATGAGGTGCTGGATATTCATAACCGAATACCTCTGTGCAAAACAAAAGAAAACGCCCTAGTAATAACGGCTTTTTGAAAATTGTTCCAACAATATCGAATAGGTTTGTTTTCTTCGCATTGATCAAAATCAATGCAGTCCCATCAATTAATCATACCAGAAAAGAACGAAAATAAAATGTACGTATATGCCATCCGCATTCGCCACTAGGTCCCGTCATCACCCGTTAGGTTACTTAACTAACAACAGAGCGGGGACTGGACCAACGCGGGTGTAAAACATATACAACATCTACTAGTATATATATAGCAATATATAATAATCGCTCCAGACGTGATAAATGCAACATCACAGAAATGTAATAAGCATCACAGAACAATACAGATAATCTGTGATCCCCGGGTTTCATTGAGCCGCAAGTGAAACCCGGCGTTCCCCTGGTCGTGTGGATAGCCTGTGCAATGAAAACCTAGACCCCTACAGGTGCAGCAAGTTACCCGCCAAAACCTGAAGCGAGGCAGCCCCCTTCAACTAAGTGAATGGACCACCCAGCACTTCACGGAATCCGGTAACTTGAGCACCCCTCCATGGGTCAACCTATACCCCCTACGAGTGCGGCGAATAGCCCGCCAATTCTAGAGTGAAGCCCCCTCCGTCTCAAAGCCATGAGATGCGGGCTCGTTGCCCTCTAGAACCCGGCTATCCGTGCACTCCACCATAGGGTAATCCTAGTGCAGAAAAGAAAAATATGTACAATGGGTACATCGACCTCAACCCGGTCGTGCCCCAAAAAAATATATACAAACAAGCAGTGACGGCAGTCCACACGTCGGACACTCGCCCCGCGATATCAAATGTACAAATATAACCAAACTGCACTACCATTGCACGCAAGCTATCCACCACGACAAATCCGCAACAATACAGCACAACACAGAACATCAACGTGAATGTCACGTTCGCAAATCCGTCTAAAAGACCTATAGCAATTAGACAAGATTTACCGCTTGAATGACATTCACAGTCGCAGATAGTAATGTAAGTACTGTGAACTAACATATTTAAAATTTCGATCGACAAAACTTCCCGAAGTGGGCCCCAAATACAAATCCAATACTCAAAAAAAAATCTGGGCCCAAACAAAATATTCCAGAAATCACAATTCCATATGAAAGACACGCAGAAGAAATATGGTGCACTGAATCGACTATTGCGCCCCGCAACCTCGGCAAACATGGTGGTTCCGCCGTGGTTCCACGGTGTGATGGTACGATCATGCTCCCAAATTTCTTGCAGAGTCATAAAAAAACCTGCACGATTTTCTGACATACCCAAAATAATTTTTAGACCAGTTTAAAAATTCGGTAGAAACCTTAAATTTGGAATTGCGGTTTTGGAAATTTCGTTCGATCGATATTTTAAACATGTTAGAACAAGCTAGTAAATTTTAATGGCGTGGCTCTGATACCATGTAAGTCTACGGTAGCGCCCCGGCCGTCAATCCGAGGCCAAACGCGGAACAAAAACTTTTTACGAAACCGGGGCTATCGTAGTCTTTCACCCGGATCGAACCATTAACATAAACTAGCTAACTAGAAAGATGATAGAAAAGCTATACTGATCGATCCGTGTCCTTCGGTCTTTAACCACCATCCCTAGCTCCTCGCGGCATCTCCGATCTCCGGTCTCCTCGTCGGAAGGGCACCACGTCAAGAAGTCTTTTTACGGGCTCCCGCTTCAAACCAAAACAACTCAGACATGAAGTTTTCTAGCCGACATGTCCAAGGTGATGTAGATAATGTGTGTGATAACTTTGTCTCAAACATCCATTGATTCTCAACACATGAGAGTGTATGGATGGAGGTTGAATATGAAGCCATGGTGGAACTTGTGAGCTAGAGGAAGAAGAAGAAGAAGAAGAAGAGGTTTTCTTTTCTTATTGTCTTGAGATGAAAAATGAGAGCACCCATATCAATCCCAAGAGCTAGCCCAAGGCTAAGTGGCTGTCCACTCTCTCCACCTCTCATTTCAACACAATAATCTATTAGTTATATGTATGCCCTAGAGGCCATTACTGTACATACGATGTATATTGTAGTGGATGCTAGGACATATATAGGGAGGACTTTCTTGCTCGACATGATAGTATGCTATCTGGTTGTACTTTTATCTTAACATGTACTCTGATTGTCTCTATGTTACATGTTGATAAAGCCCTTAGGATATGTACTCGACTACTGGGACTATGATGAGATCATACTAGTGGGGCCACGGTAGTCGACGAGTACATCCTATAACTGTTCCTAGCCGAGGGTGTATCGAGACAGGGCATCGATACACCAGAGTAGACTAGTGTATACGCATCTTGACCCATATGATGGGCGATGGATGATCCCATATCCATCGATGTTTGACATCAAGGATGGTATACGGGTGCTCAGTGGAGACTGGGTACACTGGACGGACTCGCCGAGAACTCCCAGATGGTATTATACCTCACGTCAGATGGCAGTTCTCCGGTGACACTGGTACAGATTAGTCTGTTGACCCGAGATCGTCATAGAGTCTTGTGTGATTCCCACTGTGCTTTGATTTCCATCATACCACGTCCAAGAGGGCGTGCAAAAAGGTGGCTTTTGGGTACAGTCCCGAATCACATGGAGGCAATGAGCGATAGGAGGGGATTCGTCTCTCCCGGTATAGGGAGTTGATGTTGTGCTGTGTTCGATTGGCTATAACCGGAAATCCCTGGCCAGGGTTGCTGAGATTTACTGGTAAGTGTTATCAGTAGTTTCTCGAACTGTTATAGACCTCATATCGACACGACTTATCGAGCTACTGGGGTCTGACGTTTACCACCCTAGGCGAGATATGCAACATATCAGACGACGAGACCGGACTGTACGGGAGTGTTACTGTTTGGATTCACGGGAGAATGTACAGGCTTGCTTGTTGATCTTCTGAGCGCTCAATACCTGGGTAGCTGTTACGTTTAGCTGACCGCTTGCAGCTTGTGGGTGTTTGATATGATCATCACCTACTGCCAGCGTATTGACGATTCTTTAGAGTCCTACACAGAGGTTTCTCGGCTCAGGCAAAATGGAGTAGGGGCACATATGTGATATGTTCGGGACCGAGGATAAAACGATATGAGATACCGTATTCTATTCTCGCGATATTTGATATCAGCCGGGTCATCGGATCAAGTGTTGATTCGATGAATCGGTACGGATAAATATTAGTCGGTTATATGCGATATAGCCGGATTGTCGGATCAAGTGTTGATTCGATAATTTAATGTATAATAATATATATGATATATTAAATGATATTAACTAATATTAGCTCACTAAAAGATTCTTTTTCTCACTCGGGTAATACATTGATATATATGCGATATGTGTTAAATGTATTATTTTATTTTGTTACGATAAATATTGTATATATGATATATAATATTGTAATATGTTATAATTATTAATGCAACATGTTTAGTGGAGTTTAAACAAGATTAGGGTTTGATTTGGGTTAATACTTTCTAGATGATTCTAGAAGGTTTTCTTTTGTTTTGCTAAGATATTATGATAGATATTTCTTTGTGACTCACCCTTTAACCCAACCCAAACCCTAACCCTAGTAAACTCTCTACATAGGTTATTACAACCATGGTTGCATAAATGATTATGATAACTTTTTATTATTCATCACAAATGATAATTCATTCTTATTCTTCATCTTCTTCCTTCTTCTTTCTTCATGGAAAAAGCTTACTAGCTTTTTTCCAAGTGATGAATAAATGTGAGAAAAAGATAAATAAAGAGAGAGAAAATCCTACTTCATCATCCTCATCTTCCCTTGCCCTTTAGATGAGAGTGTTCACTCAATTTTAGTTAGTATAAGCTTGTGTTAACGAAACTTCAAGGTAGATCATCTTTGTATCGAAGATCGGAAGCAAGACTGCATCTTTCTCTTCGTGGAACCTCTCGAGAGTCCGGAACATGATGATCGCAGCGAAGGGACCTCAACACGGAGCTTATGAACTGAAGGACCGGATCTACAAAGGTTGTAATCCCTCTCACTTAGTGTTAAAGTGTTTAGCATGTTCGTTTTCGCCTAAACCCTAGTTTAAAGATCCGGCTTCGAGTTATTCGGCACGGCTAATTTTTAAATCGGGCATGGTTGATGCCTCGTAGACCCTTGGGCGCGTGCATAGCAACCCTACATAATCAATCACAAATGTGACATTAGCACAAAAAATAATACCATGGCTCACCAATGAAGAACATAACACATTTAATGCACTAAATCATGACATCCACTCACAATTTCCACCATCTAAACATTAATCCAAATGTTTAGTCCAACAAAAAGATATGGCAACATCTAAAGTAAACTCGTGACGGATCACAAGGATACCCCTCAACTGTATATACATACCAGCATCCGCATTCCGACTGAATGCAAATGCGATGAGACTAAAATAATCCAACAAATCTAATACTAGGATCCGTCTTAAACCAAAGCCCACTAGTATGATCCGCCCGATCTTGATCCGTGCACTACTGCACGTATATGATCGAACCCTGCCATATATCATACGGCCTCTACAACGTTTCGCCCGAAACTTGAGAAACTGTCTGTGGGGGGCTCTAAAGACTCGTCAATACTTTGGCTATGGATTTAACCACTAGCACATCAGTGGTACTAGCTGTACGTAATGGGCTACCAGGTATTGACCAAAAGGGAGGTCGATGAGCGAACTCATCCTGACACCCTACTGAGCCTGTCAGTGACAATATCCGTACAGTCCGGTCCGTTCGTCTATGAGTATCGCATATCGAGCCTAGGGGCCTGGTAAACGTCAGACCCCAAAAGCGGTACAAGTCGTGTCGGAGTGTAGCCCAGAACACCCTGAGATACTACTGGAATACCTACCAGTAAATCTCACTTGCCTTGGCCAAGGACTTCGTGTAATGGCTCTCCTAGACACAGCGCGATCTCACCCCCAAAACCGAGAGAAACGAATCCCCTGCCGATCTGCTCACTGCCTCCATGTGGCTCGGGACTGTACCCAACTAAAACATGTTTGCACGACTCCTTTGAGCCGTGATAGGGTAGTAATCAAAGCACAGTGGGAACTCACACGAGACAAATGACGATCTCAGGTCGATAGATTAATCTGTACACATGTCACCAGGGAACTGCTATCTGACGCTAGGTATATCACCAACTAGTATGTTCCCGGCAAGTCCGTCCGGTGTACTTATAACCCAATGAGCACTTGTATATGTCTTAGGTGAACCAACTGACACCAATGGATTGTGAGACCGGCCACCGTCCCTCGTCGGGGTCTCGACTGTATACACTAGTCTACTAATGGAGTATCGATGCCCAGTCTCGAAACTCCCACGACTAGGGACCATTTTAAGGATGTGCTTATAGACTACCCAACTCTCACGTACATGATCTCCATCATACTGCTGGTAGTCAAGCAAGAATCCTAAGGGCTCTATCAATGTGTAATAGTGATCTGTAATATCACCTAAAACATGTATACAATGACAAAGATAAACCAGATAGTATACTATCATCTCGAGTAAGACTGTCCTACCGGTATAGGTCCTCCCTCAATTATTGCAATCACGTGTCTGTGATCCAATAATTGACTTGAGGGCACTATATCCAACATAGCTGTCCTCTTAGTGAAGGTTCCGACACAAGTAGTGTAGTAGGAAGGAGTCGTCCAAAGAAGAAATATCAGCTACATACAGAATGGTTCATCCCTCGGTCAACGAGACACCATGAGGTATAACTCAAAAGCCCTCGCATTATAAGCACTCTCGAATGCGACATTCCACTCGTGCCAGGGATTAACCCCTTCCCTCACTCCACTCATTCTAGCAACTCTTTCTTTACTCAATCGAATATCATCTTTGTCTAGGGGAGCCTCGTTTTGTAGTTGAGGTGGGTCTTCTTCTTGTATTAGTCGATTAAAAAGATTGTCCTGGATTTGCTACTTTGCCTTTTGTCAGTCCTATTGGTTTATTTTGATTCTTGATGAGAAAGAATTCCAGGGCCCGCCCTAAAAAAGAACACTATCTTTGAAAGTTGGGCTCGGAAAAAAGACATTTTTCCAAGCTGGAGGAGCTAAGCCAGCAAGAGAAATCACAAAAGGGGTCCAATAAGACTTGAGTTTGCGTTTTACCTAAGTTATTGCATACTGAATAGCCACCAAGGAGGACAGACGCTGTAGACCACCGAATTTCGTTTTCTCCCTTTGCTCGTCTTCCGGCCTTTGCATCTTGAAGAAGTAGAAATACAAAGAGTAAGAATTTTTTTCAGAATTATGAATATTACAATAAGAAAAACTAATACTTCTTTTTTTCTCTTTTTCTTGACTTTTACCTTTTTAAAAGAACAGTCGTTCCCCTATTACGACAATACGGATTTTCTTTCTACTGGAAGCGATTAGTAATTATGCAAAAAGATCCTACACATAATAAAATTATATCTTTCGATCAATTCCGATTCTTTCTTTTTCTATTAATTCTTTTCCGATCGAGATGTATGGATCAACTTGATCCATTTTCTAATGGGACCGGAGAAGGGAAATGGACTTCACGCCAAAAAGACGTGGGAGTAGGACTCTCTTCGAAAATGGACATGACGCCGTTTGGCAAAAAAGATTGGTTGAATTGCCCGTAGATCTTAAAGGATCCATCCAAAGGCCCGACCGGAATGTAAAATAAAAAAGGTATAACAAGACCTGTGAAAGGGATTCCCAAATCCATCCACAATTGAGGAATGTCACTAGGTCGGTGGGAAACTCATAGGAAGGAGGACGACCCGCCGAATTCACATCAGAAATCACCAACATGAAGCGACTTCAAATTGATTTCATTTTGATGGTCTAACGTTGCCTCAAATAGTGTCACATTTAAATGTAGAATTTTCTTTAACAAATATTTAGTAAATATAATCATCAACTGATTTAGTTATATTTATACAATCATCTCTTCTAATCTTAAATAAATACTAGAATTATTGTGAATCATTTTGAAAACAAATTAACAACTCCCATCATGTAACTCCCATCATGTAAGTTTTGAATCATCTCTATTTTCTTTGAATTCAAATTAAAAAAATTAAACACATTTTTTATTTCAACGTGTGCATCGCACGTGCAAGATATTTGTACTTGTATATGTTAAGTTGTTAACATCAGAGACAAAATATTTAAGAAGATTTCTAAAGAATTTTAGTTAAGATTATTAAGGTTTGTAAAGACTTCTATTATAGATTTTAAGAATTTGATAAAATTTGGAAAGTTTGACGCTATGATTTTTAAAAAAAATTCTCTCTAAAATTTATGAAAGGATAAGGTGGCACTCTTGAAATGAATATTTTTCTTAATCTAGATTTAAATTAACTAATTAGTTTCAAATTATACTAGACTAGTTTCTCACCTGTGAAAATATGATAGAAATCATGCGTGATAGTTAGGATATCATTTTTTTTTTACCGAAATCTTTGTTAAGTTACAATATATGGCTATTAAACTATCACATAACTTTTCGGTAGATTTTAAGTAGGCTAGTTTTTTGGTGAAACTCTTAAAATAATGATGTAGAAGATTTAAGAATTGAGGATTGCATTTCATTTCTCCCATTGTTTTATTCAAATTGAAGTTGGAAACGCTACATGCCCTCTTAGTTTTCTTGTTATATAGTGGATATTCTAAACACGTGTGATGCACATGAAAAAGTGGAAAAAGTGGAGGGAGTGGTTGAAAAACAAACAATAAGAAACTCGTAGAAAAAAGAGAAATGGTTAATATGATGTGAATGTTTGAAAAAAATAATAAATGATTTTTCTTATTTTTTTCCTTTAAATTTGAATTGAAGTGCCACATGTCTTTTTTGTGTTTGCCTTGTAAGATAGAGATTAGTAGAAATAGAGATAGAGATAGATATATGTAAAAACCAAAATTAATGAATCTAATTTAAACTTGTCTTTTTGATGGGGGTCCTTTTCAGGCCTCCCTCAGATGTTGTCTTCTGTTAATCTCGCGATGAACTTAGCTGATTATCCTTCGCTGCGTGTGAGTCTCAATGGGTTTTTGGAGGAAGAGGTGATGTGAGGGAGCTATTGCCGAGTACCTGCAAAGAAGTCCCGGAATGGTTTGGTACCACTGAGGACCCTCCGACGCTCAAGTTAGTGATGAAATCCGAGCAGAGTAACGACATAAAAGTGTAAAGAATGACTTACTTGACCCCTCTGTGATGGGGGTTTATATAGCGGCGGCAGTACGCAACAGTAGGCGCGGGAATCTCGCCGACAGTTACGCTCCTGATATCACGCCCGCGTAAAGAGCGGATCGCCCATTAATGGGGATCGTGATGGCGTGGAACGTGGGACGTTGCTTGCGGAGAATCCGCGCATGGCGAGATTCGCGGAGCGGCGGTTACGCCTGGGAATAGGTCGGAGGGCCGAGGAAGACGTCCTCGGTAAGAGCTCGGGGACGAGCAAGGAGGCCGAGGAGTCTTGGTCCTGTGGTAGCTTGGGGCGAGCTGAGAGGCCGAGGAGGCCAATTTGCAGGGGCCCAAAGGGGGGCCAGCTTGGTCTTGCTGGTCGGGCACGGAGTGGCCTGATCGGTCCCTACGGGCCCATTCTTCTGAGTTCTGGGACACGTCACCTGCCACGCGTCATGATCTTAGGGGTCGCCAATATCGAGCACTATCATTAGCCCCCCACTCTTATCCTGACCAGATAGTGGTCGGGTTAGGAGTGGACTGCCGGGCCTCCCGAGGTGAGATCCCTTCTATGGATTCGTCGGGACGAGTCCTTGGGCCGTCGGTTGTCTTTTCCGCCCGCGAATCAAGGTGAGATCTTTGCATTTAAAGAAGATGCGCCGGTTCGTGCGCTCTGCAGTCGAAGCGACAACCCACGTGTCGAGTGTCGATTAGCCGATGCAATGTGCGTAGGTCTGTGGCGTCTGATGGGACTCGGTCCAGCGTTAGGCCGCCACGTGGAATGATCGGAGCGCTGGGCGCGAGGAGCCCTTTCGGCAGTAGACGATGGGCGCCGTTGGATGTGGCAATAAATACGGGTGGGGTCCGCCCTACGGCCCTTACTCTTTCATATTTTCCTCTCTCAAGCCCCAGCTGCTCGGCGCTCGTCTCCCCCCTTTCGTTTCCAAACTTTGGAGAATTTCTTTCCCAGGTTAGATGTCTTTCTCTGTAGAATCAGTAGACGTTGTAGGAGTAGATGCTAGGGTCCCTTTAGATGTTTCTGAGTCTCCTCGGGGAGCAGGGGCTGGGCCCTCTTCCTGGGGCCTGGAGGCGGGGACCACCTCCAGGGAAGAGGAGGCAGATGTGGCCCCCAGCACCTCGTGCTGGGTGAGGCATGAGGACGAGCTCGCCAACGATCGGGCTCGCTTCCACATTCCCCCGCGCTACGCGCTCCGTCTAGCCGAGGAGGGAGAGAGGGCAGACCAGGTACGGGGCAGGGAGATTGCCCTGTATTTGGAAGCTTTTTGGGGCGGAATGCGCTTGCCCTTCTCTCTTGAGGTCATCGCCGCCCTGAATTCCTTTGGCTTGGCCCCCGACCAGTTAGTGCCGAACGCGTGGAGGATCCTCCTTGGGTTCTTGATCCGCCTTAGGATGCAAGAGGTTCCTTTCAGTCTCTCCCTTCTTGATTCCTCCCTCGCTTTCAAGAGTCATTCTAGCGGTCGAGCCGGCGACCCGAGATGGGTTTACTTTACTTTTAGAAAGTGGCCCGGGGTCGCTGCCGGGACCGGGGTCGTGGCCCTGCCCTCCTCCATTCATGATTGGAAAAAGAAATTTTTCTTCGTTTCCCCTCCCGAGGGCGAGGACTGGCCGGTGCCCACCAAGTGGTCGAGGGAGAAGTGTTTGCCGGTGAACCTGTCCGATGACCCCGCCGCGGTGAGAGTGGCATCATGGGAGCCCGTCCCTCGACATGACGTGCTGCTGTCCGAGAGGGTTTTGAGCTGGGCCGGGCTTAGCCCCGTCGAGTTCGTTGGTAAGTTAGGCTTGCTTTTTGGGTTTACATTTTACTCGTGTTGCTGATCTGTTGGGTGTTAGTTTCATGCAGGATCCATGGACTTCGGCTCTCTCCGAGATGCTATGCGCCAGCCGAGGTAGCCTGCTTGGACCGGGGGCGCCAGCTCTTCTCGGGCGCAGCCCGCTCCGGCTCCTACTGCCCCGGAAGCGGCGCCTCGAGGACGCTCGGTGGCGGATCCCGCCCCGGGCCCCGGGGTCGGCCCTAATTCTGGAGGACACTGCCTCGGAAGAGGAGATCGGCTCTCCCTCGGAGCCGCTTAAGAAGAGTTCCCGGAGACCCTCCCGGGGCCGGTCCTCGCCGACCGTAGTGGAGGAAGGGGGATCCGGTTCGCGGTGCCATCGGGGCTGTCAGTCGCAGACATCCTCCTGCATGAAATAGAGACCTCGGCCGGGGGTCGAGTTCCTGGAGGGACCCTCAGGGCCCAGCTGGCGTCGATCGCTCGGGAGTCCGTGCAGGTAAGCCCCCAGTTCATCGTGGGGTTTGGTGCCCTTTTCTGTTTTCTGACCTTTTTGTGTCTTCCCAGGTTCTCCAGCACGTGGCCCTCGCCCTCCGCGTGGAGACCGAGGTTGTAGCCCCGGCGTTGGAGGCCGCAGTTCAGCTCGCCTCGCTGCAAGAAAGCTCCAGGCGAGAGCAGGAGGCGATGTCGGCGAAGATCGTTGCCCTGGAGGGCGAGGTGGTCACCGGGAAAAAGGAGGTCGCCCGGCATCGCGAGGCCGCCGTGATCGCCGAGGGCAAGTTCGAGGACTCCCAGGTGCTTGCCGGCAACCTGAAGAGGACGGTGAAGGCCCTCCGAAAGGAGCTGGGGGCGGCGGCAGATGCGCTCAAGTCGGCTGAATCGAGGGCCGTGGCGAGCTATAAGGGGTCGAAGGATTTTTACAACGACCTGGTCATGGCCACGACCCGCATTTGGCACGATGCCCTCGATGTTGTCAAGTCCCGGATGCCGGGTTTCGACGACGCGGATCTCCGGGAAGAGTTCCCCCTCGTGGGCGCCGACGAGCAAGGGGAAGAAGTTCCCGGCGAGGATGCGGTCGAGGACCCCGGGGTCGCGCCCAGCCCCGAGGTGTAGAGCCCCCGTTCTCCCATCTTCAATTTGTTTTTCTTTTGAATTTTGTAAGGCTGGGGAGCCCAAAAAATACCCTTTGTAAAAACTTTTGTCTTTGGCAGTAGTAATGAAGTTTCTTTTTTCCTCAGCCCCATAGAATTTTGTTCTGCGTTTTGTTTGTGAAGAATGCTCGTAGAATATCTTTTGTCTGTATCGTTGTGCTTTTAAGTCAGGTTGGCCATTTGTCTAGCGATTGTCCGTTGAGTTGTTTGCGATCACTTGCCGACGAGCGCTTCTGAGGAGGTATCTCCCTGGGTCCCGGAGTCGAGGGAAGATCGTTTAGACTTGGACAGACCTGACGCCCCTCACTGGGGTCTCGGGTCCTCCACGACCACAGAGCATCTCTGATTCCGAGCATTGGTCACCATCCGGTGTTGACTGGGAAAGGTAGCTGCCTCGTCACCCCTTGCAAAGGCTTGGTGCTTCCTGGCGTGGTGGTAAGGGAGTTGCCCACCAAGGACGGCCGAGCAGGGTAGCTGCTCGGTGGCCTCTGGGCAAGGGCTTTGACCTCTGGCATCGTGGGTAGGCGACTACCAGTCGGAGTTTTTACCGAGCAGGGTAGCTGCTCGGTTGCCTCTTGCGAGGGCTTTGATCCTTCAAGACGGTTGTGGTAGGAAGCTACCAGCCGGGGATAGCTGAACGAGGGCCCGGCTGCCTCCGGGAGGACTTTGGTCCTTGGCGCGGGAAGAGCTATAGGGCTGTAAGAAGCCTACCAAGGACCCTTGGCCGGGCAGGGTTACTGTCAGGTGCCTCTTGGCGAGGGCTTTCGTCCTGAAAGATAGCCGAGCGAGGGAACCTTGGGCTCGACTGCCTCTGGGAGTGCTTTTTGATCCTCGGCGTTGTGGCAGGGAAGCTGCCCGCCGGGGATAGCCGAGCGAGGGGACCTCGGGCTCGACTGCCTCTGGGAGGGCTTTTTGACCCTCGGCGTTGTGTCAGAGAAGCGGCCCGCCGGGGATAGCCGAGCGAGGGGACCTCGGGCTCGACTGCCTCTGGGAGGGCTTTTTGATCCCCGGCGTCATGGGTAGGTGACTACCAGCCGGAGTTTTTACCGAGCAGGGTAGCTGCTCAGTTAACTCTTGCGAGGGCTTTGATCCTTCAGGACGGGAACCGAGCAGGGTTACTGCCCAGTGCCTCTTGGAGAGGGCTTTGATCCCTGTCGGTTGTGGTAGGAAGCTACCAGCCGGGGATAGCCGAGCGAGGGCCCGACTGCCTCCGGGAGGACTTTGGTCCTTGGCGCGGGAAGAGCTATAGGGCTGTAAGAAGCCTACCAAGGACCCTTGGCCGGGCAGGGCTACTGTCCGGTGCCTCTTGGCGAGGGCTTTTGTCCTGAAAGATAGCCGAGCGAGGGAACCTCGGGCTCGACTACCTCTGAGAGAGCTTTTTGATCCCCGGTGTTGTGGCAGGGAAGCTGCCCACCAGGAATAGCCGCGCGAGGGGACCTCGGGCTCGACTGCCTCTGGGAGGGATTTTTGATCCCCGGCGTTGTGGCAGGGAAGCTGCCCGCCGGGAATGGACGACCGAGCAGGGAAGCTATTGGGCTGAATCTTGTCGTGGTGTGTCCCGACCGTTCAGCTGCAGGTGTAGGGAATGGGAACGGTCGGGGAAACGGCGCGCGTAGCTGGCCTATTGAATACGAGGGAAGGCGAAGCACTAGGGGCGCGTCGCTTCGATTCCACCGGAGGAGGCTTGACGGTTGCCGCGTGGCAGCGACTCCCTGGACGAAAGCGTGCGACGGTTGGGCTGCGCAGTGGGCTATATAAGGCTGAAGGAGTACTGGTCTTTTCATCCTTCATAAACAGGTCGCCGAGAATGCAGGACTTCCCGTTCACCATCCCCGACATCGTCCGCTTCGAAGACGTGTACCTCTATGACCCGTTCTTCACCGAGGACACAGTGCAGCTGGTCTACGGGAGCATCGAGGACCATTTTGGCCGGCTGCTCCCCCGACGCTCCTCCCTTCTGCAGCTGCTGATGTACTCCATCTGGAGGGCATCGCCGGGGCTTTACAACCCCATGTCTGAGCTGCTCTTTGACGAGGCCGTAGGCAAGCTGCGGTCTTTGAGGCGATTCGGCTTAATCTCCGCGAACCGGCTGGCCCGCTCAGAGGCGCTCGTCCGTGAATGCTACGAGCTGAGGCTCGGGGTTGATTCCCGTGGGGGGAACCGGGGACAAAGGTTGGAACTGGCAAGGCCCCGGCTTGCGGAGATTTTTACCGAGTACCACGAGCAGTGCTCGCTGCACCCCCTTCCCCCACTATTGTAATTTTCTTTTCTTTTTGCATGTACGGCTGAGGAGCCCATAATACCCTTTAAATAAACAAAGCTCTTTTTTTTCGCAACGCTCCATTGATCTTTATTAAATTAACAATAGATCCTAGGAAGAATTTACATTGCTTTAAAAGAAGGGTACATGCTAGAAGATGACTTTATTGGCTAGGGCCGAGCTCCCCGAAGGGCTGTCTGCCCCCGCGCTTGGAATAGGGCATGGGGCTCCCTGAGCTCCGGGTTGTCTGTCCGCCGAAGCAA
The DNA here is from genome assembly GCA_030015575.1 of Agapanthus africanus. Taxonomy (NCBI): domain Eukaryota; kingdom Viridiplantae; phylum Streptophyta; class Magnoliopsida; order Asparagales; family Amaryllidaceae; genus Agapanthus; species Agapanthus africanus. Next base: position 492,624,720 of record CM057339.1, read on the forward strand.
GCATGATCTGACCGATGGTCAGGTCGGCGGGAGGGCGATGCTGCTCCTTCTCGCGGTCGGTCTGCCGCTTGTCCCTCAGGTAGGCGGCGAGGTGCCCAGACCGGATGAGTTCTTCGATGTAGTCCCTCAGTTGTTTGCAGTCCTCCGCGGCGTGGCCCAGTACCCGGTGGAAAGCGCAGTAGGGGCCCCGGGTTCGCTTCGTAGCCTGACGCGGGACCGGAGGGAACTTGAAGAACCCCTCGTTCTGGGCCTCCTCCAGCAACACCGCGAGGGAGACGTTGAGGGGGGTATACTCCTGGAACTTCGGGTGGTAGGGCTGCTGACGCTCCGGCCTCTCCTCCCGAGCCCTCTTCTTCTGGTCGGGCCGTTCTGCCCGGGGAAGGTTAGCGTTCACCTCGGATTCCAGCTGGACCTCGCGCTCGGTCCACGTCTTGACCTCGGCCATGGTCTTAGGTTGTGCCAGCGCAAAGGAGCGCAACCATTCTTTATGCCTCAGACCGGATATGAGTGCCGTTATGACGGTTTCGTCTCGGTGCTCGGGCACCTCGAGGAGGGCGCTATAGAAACGGGTAATGTATGCCTTGAACGTTTCCTTGTCCCCACTCTTAACCGTGAAGAGGTAGTCGACCGTGTGCTTCTGTCGACGGTTCCCCACAAAATGGCCGAGGAACTGAGTAGCCAGCTCGTCGAAGGTCGAAATCGAGCGGGGCTCGAGCCCCCGGAACCAGTCCCGACCTGCGCGGATGAGGGTGGCCGGGAAAGCCCTGCACTGGGCGGCGTCGGAGTGATCCTAGAAGCTCATCCCCACGGTGAAAGCGTCCAAGTGGTCCTTCGGGTCGGTTTTCCCATCAAACAGAGAGACCTTTGGGGGCTTGTTGCACGAGGAGACGTGGATGGCGAGCAGTTCCTCGATGAACGGCTTCGTGAGCGAGTCGGAGGCGTACTTAGTGTTAGTGTATATGCCCTAGGGGCCATTATTGTATCATACTTGTATGTATATTACTTAATGGAGGCTTGGGATATTCACAGTTATATATACAGTCTTGCTAAAAATGGTAGTATGCTACTTGGTTTGTGTCTACTTTAATATGTGCATATGTTTCTAGTAACGTATCACTTATACATATTAGTAGAGCCCATAGGATCTTTGCATGATTACCAGCATTGTGATGGCAGTCACACTAGTGGGGGCTGGGTAGTCTGTAAGCAACATCCTATACAGGTCCCTGGTCATTGGATTATCGAGATAGGGCATCGATATTCCGGAGTAGACTAAGTGTGTACTCTTCTCATCCCAGTTGGGGAGATGGTCTGTCCCACAGCCATCAGTACGTCGTACTGGAGATAGTATACAGGTGCTCGTTAGGATACGGGTACACCGGACAGGACTCGCAGGAGAACTGATTGGTTGGTATTATACCCATCGTCAGTTAACAGTTCCCAGGTGACATGAGTACAGCATAGTCCGCAGACTTGACACTGCTACTTCGCCTCGAGTGTGTTCCACTGTTCTTAGATTGCTACCCTACCACGGCTCAAAGGAGTCGTGCAAACATGTAGCAGTTGGGTGCAGTCCCGAGCACTTGGAGGCAGTGGCGGTTAGAAAGGATTCGTCTCTCCCGGTATTGGGAGTTGATATCGCGTTATGTCAGAGAGCCATTACGCAAAGTCCCTGGCCAGGGCAAGCGAGATTTACTGGTAGGTTCCAGTAGTTTCTCAGGGTGTAATGGGCTACGCTCCGACATGACTTATACCGCTATTAGGGGACTGACGCTTGCCGCCCCCTAGGCTCGATATGCGATAGTCTTAGACGAACAGAACGGACTGTACGGAGATTGTCACATCAGGCTCAGTAGGAGTTCGGATAGGTTTTCCTCATCAGCCTTCTTATCAACATCTACCTGGGGACCGTTACGTACAGCTAGTGCCGCTTGCGGTCTGTGGTTAAACCCACTGCCAGCGTAGTGTCGAGTCTTTAGAGTCCACACAGAGAGTTTCCCTGCTCCAGGCGAAACGATATAGAGGTCGTATGGTTTTACGACAGGGTTCGGACGCATACGTATTTTTACGCACGTACGATGTTCGGACAGTTTTTACTAGTCGGCTTTGGTTTAAGCCAGATTCTAGTATCGGATTATTGGATTTATACAGTCTAAAGTTTTTCCGTGTTTTTACGGATAGGAGGGGCGTTCTAGTAATTTGTCGGGAAGCTTCTTGAAGCATGGTGACTTGGGGGTTAAGGTGGCATTTGCATTAATTGGATAAGCGAGTCATGGTGTGATTCATGCATGGAGTTAATGAATCATTTATGATTTATATGACTCATGTGATGAATCACTAAGTGTATTAATGAAACATGATGATATATCATTATTTGTTATTCATTTAATATATATGATATGTTTTATATATACACATATGATTTATTCATCCAAAATGATTCTCATTCTCACCTTCTCTCTCCTCAAGCTCTCCCTCTTCAAACCCTAACCCTAACCTCTCATGTGTTGAGATCAAGGGTTAGCTAGACTAATACATCCATAACCTCACTTTATATCCCCTGGGTAGCTTAGATTAGCACTTTGAGCAACCTAGTTATCTCAAGTTAGAGATCAAGCTTGGCGTAGGAGCTCTCGGGTGGATCGTCTTTGACTCGAGGAGGTCGTTAAGGTACCGATGTTCCAAGGAGCCTATGGGGAGTGGAGTACAGCGATGAAGACCCGAAGGACAAATAACGTGAGGTATAACTTCGTATCCGAGTAGTTAAACCTCTCTTAGTTTGCTAGTAACGGTTTAGATACGATTCATGCGCTCAAGTCCGTGTTACGAAGCTTTGATAATCGTTTTTCATATATTCCGCCTCCCCGCAAGTTTGTGGGGTGCGTGACATGGACTTACAGTGGTATCAGAGCCAACTAAACCATTACTAGCTTGTTAGCAACTAATTAGAAGTTCGATCGACGGAAAACACGAAAACAAAACCCTAACCCCCTAACAGTTTCTGTTAATTTTAAACATGTCTAAAAAATTATTTGATATGCCTTAAAATTCACAGCATGGAAATATAAGAATACTGGGAAAATACGAGCCTCTAACTCGGCAAGACGGCCGCGGATCTACGGCAAGAAGGTGCTTTTGGCCGCGGATCCGCCGCCGAGTCAACGCCGAGTTGACTCGGATTTGCTCTGTTATTCATATATTTTGGTGTATTGTTTTCCAGTATGTTCTGTTTCTACCCAGGTTACTTCAGTACAGGTTTGCTTTTGGGGTAGACACGGAATATGGTAATCGATCGATGTTCTAAGATATTTGCTAATTAGGTTTTTATCTGTAATGTTTAATGTGTTCGTAAACGTCCCCTAACTGCTAGTATGTCGGTTGGCAGGGGGTTGCACATTTCTGTAATGTTTACTGTTTGTGTATATGGACTTGATTGGAGTGTTGTGATGATTAGCCGGGGTTTGAGATGGGTTTAATATTCATTCATTCGATGTAAATGTAATATGATGTAATATTCTTTTGCGGGATACATCCAGGTTGCGGTTGTAGCCACCGTTGTATTATTTCTTTTTTACTGTTTTTGCTCCTAGGATAGACCCAAGATGGGGTACACAAACTACCGGGTACGTCGAAGTGTTTAGTGGCCTACTCACGTTGTTGAGGGAGACCGCTTCACTTCGGGTACTTGGCGGGTAGTTTGCCGTACCCGTAGGGGTCTAGGGTGGGGTAATGGCTATTCATCACAACTGTGTAATCCGTCTTTTATTGCAGGCTCAAAGCAAATGCGGATTGCTAGTATATCCAATAAAGTTCATCTGTGATCTGGAATGCTTATTATTGCGTCTGACGAATGTACAATATCTATATATGATAGCTATTAGACGTCACTTATGTTTTACACCCGCGCTAGCCCAGCCCCCGCTCTGTCGTTAGTTAAGTAACCTAACGGGTGATGACGGGACCCCGTGGCAAATGCGGATGGCATAAGAGGACGTGGTATTTTCGTTGTTTTCTGCAATGATAGGATAACTGATGGGACGCATTATTATAATGCAAAGAAAATAAACCATAGTTTAATCGTTGGAACAAATTTAAAAGAAACCACTCGGTTATTTTAAAAGATCAGATTTTTTAAAATTGCGGAGCTTTAACCACTTCTCTTAAAAAGTATCAGGTTCCTTCGATTATATCAAGTTTACTACGTTCACGGTTTTGCCAAAACCATTCGTAGCCCTCCGTCATTTCTTATGGATGGTCAGTAGTATTCAAGCTATGTTTGTTGGCCCTTAGTCAAAACATAGTGTTTAGTAGCTGCTGGGGTATTCATTTGATGCATAGATAGATGCGTTGGTTTGGGACAGTCGTATTACTTTGTTGGCCCTTAGTCAAGAGTATGTACGGGTGGGTTCAAATTAACCAGGACAATGACGGGTAGAACTTGACATGTGACTTATGATTTGTTGGCCCTTAGTCAAGGTCATAAGAGCATGGGGCAAAAATCCATATCGGGAATTTCAAAAGAAACTGAAATTTGCAGAGAGATGCATACCATTTTGGAGTTAGATGAATGTTGGTAGGATTCCTTCAACATTATCATACGATGATATTTTGGATCCCGATCCTACTGTGAGTATATGCTACTTATCAGGAGATTCGTCACTTAACGATCAATGCTATAAGAAAGGTGTCAGCGGGGCTACGCCCCCAGAGAAAAGAGGTTATTTAATTAAGGAACTTCGCGAAAGCGTTGGAAAACCTCCCTCGAAGTATCGACACTGACCTGGCTGAACGGTTAAGCAAGAATTGTACGGTGAGAATAGTCCTGGCTAATTCTTCTTTTATGGTTTGAGGAAGGATTCGAGAAATAGTGGGAGCCATCCTGTTTAGATAAATTAAAACTATTCTAAACTTGCAAGAGCATCATGCTAAAATGTTTTCTTCTCCTCTTAATTGCAGCGACCTTGTGACCACGACTAGGTTACATCTAGATAATAAATTGACTGAATCTTACTTATATGACTGGCAAAGGTCTGTCCAGATGTCCATTGCCTATGACAAGATGGACCACCCTATTACTACTCAAGATCCCGCCGTCCCAGGTCCATTTTCCACTGTCGCGGATATGGATATCCGTCAGACAAAGGAAAAAGATAAAACGAAAACCAAGTGCCTCGCGTTGGCTTCAGTTGATGGTGTATACCAGAAGCAGCACGAGAAGATGGACACAGTTTCCATCTTTCTCCATAAGAAAGATTTAAATGGAGAGCAATCTCATTTCGCAAGATATGAGACCTCGAACGAATTAATTCAAACGAGGTTGACTTTCGGGTCATCTGTAGGGGACAACGTCCTTATAATGACTAGCTGTATTGATGAGCTCCAGGACCTGGAGACCACGTTGGGAAACGAGTCCGATACCGACTTGATTCTACAGTCTCTGCCTTCTACCCTGAAGAAAACCAGGGAAGTAGAAGGAAAGAGAAAGGCAAAAGTTTCGGGACTGAATGTAGTAAAAGAGGGACGTTCTTATTGTTATGGGATTGGGCATTGGCAGAAAGATTGCAGGGCTTTAGAAGCCAGTAGCCAGGATACGAAGCATGTTGTGGCTTCAGCCTCAAATGTATTTGTTATTGAGAACTGTTTGTCAATTAACTCTACTTCCTGGGTACTCGATACCGGAGCAGGATCTCATATCTGTAATTCATTACATGCTTTGAGAAACAGTAGAGTTATAAAGGTAGGTGATTGGTCTCTCAGAGTTGCAAACGGAATGAGCGTAGACGCTGAATCCGTGGGAGAATATCGCTTAGGTTTGACAAGTGGGCAAATATTAATTCTACGTAACTGTCTGTATGTACCAAGTATGACTTGTAATATCATATCAGTATCCTCACTTTCAAGAGAGGGATATAATTTTACATTCGTAGGCGATGTAGTTCACATCCACCTAAATCAAGTTATGATTGGGTCTGGTACATTAGATAACGGCATATACGTATTGAGTCAAGCTCAGGTTATCAATGTCCAGAACACACTTAAAAGAAAGTCTCCGGAATTAAATCAGGCTTTCTTATGGCATTGTAGACTAGGTCACATCAATGAGAGAAGATTGACTAAGTTACATAGAGAAGGATATTTGAATCCGTTCGAATATCAATCTTATGCTACTTATGAATCTTGTCTCATAGGAAAGATGACAAAAACTCCGTTTACTAGACACGGAGTAAGAGCAAGCGAGCTCTTGGGACTCGTACACAGTGACGTGTGCGGTCCAATGTCTATACATGCGCGAGGAGGTTATTCCTACTTCATTACTTTTACGGATGATTTCTCTAGGTATGGATATGTCTTCTTAATGAAGCATATATCCGGGGCCTTTGAGAAATTCCAAGAATACAAGAATGAAGTGGAAAACCAAACCGGAAAAAGTATCAAGACACTGAGATCTGATCGAGGTGGTGAATACTTGAGTGCCGAGTTCTTGGGTTACTTAAAAGAGAAAGGAATTCTCTCTCAGCTTACTCCTCCATACACACCACAACACAACGGTGTATCAGAAAGGAGGAATCGAACCCTATTGGATATGGTTCGTTCCATGATGAGTAAGGCTGAGTTACCGCGATCATTCTGGGGATATGCACTAGAATCAGCTGCATATCTTATGAACCAGGTTCCTACCAAAACTGTGCCTACCACACCATATCAGATGTGGAGTGGGAAGAAACCCTGTCTAAGATATTTTAAGACATGGCGATGTCCAGCTTTTGTAAAAAGGCAGCATGCGGACAAGCTCGAGGAACGCTCAGTGCAGTGTAAGTTTGTGGGATATCCAAAGCACTCCAAGGGACATTATTTCTATTACGCAGAGGAACAAAAGGTTTTTGTTTCTCGTCATGCCCATTTCTTAGAAGCTGAATTTTTAGAAAATCAGAAGAATGTGAGCGCAGTAGAACTGGAAGAAATACCTGAACCACAAGTTGTTACTGAAAGTATGGTAGAACCAGAGATTTCAGAAGAAAGTGACATCCCGACGCCACTCCGCAGGAGTAGTAGACAGTCTCATCCGCCCGAGAGATACTACGGTTTTCTCATAGACGGGGATAAAGAGGATTGCACTATTGACTATGATGAGCCTACAAGCTTCCAGCAAGCCATTCAGAGCGGTGACTCAGTAAAATGGCTGGATGCAATGCGGACCGAAATGGAGTCCATGTACACTAACAAAGTATGGACTTTGGACATTGCTCCAGATAGGGTAAAACCCGTAGGATGCAAATGGATCTTCAAAAAGAAGATTGGTGTAGATAGACAGGTTGAAACCTATAAGGCTAGACTTGTTGCAAAGGGTTTCTGTCAAAGACCTGGTTTGGACTATGACGAAACCTTTTCTCCAGTGGCTATGCTCAAATCCATTAGGGTCCTTCTTGCTATTGTTGCCTTCCACGATTATGAGATCTGGCAGATGGACGTAAAGACGGCCTTTATAAATGGTAATTTGGAAGAAAGCGTCTATATGGATCAGCCAGAGGGATTCATTCAGAGTGGGAGCAGCGGTAAAGTATGCAAGCTTCTTAAGTCCATTTATGGACTAAAGCAGGCATCGCGGAGTTGGAACATCTGTTTTGATGATGCTGTCAAAGAATTCGACTTTATCAAAAATCCAGATGAACCTTGCATATACAGTAAGATTGTAGGGAGAGCTGTAGTATTCCTCGTCTTGTACATGGATGGCATTCTCCTAATAGGAAATGATATTCCTATGTTACAGTCAGTCAAAAGATTCTTATCACAGAAATTCTCCATGAAAGACCTGGGTGATACCACCTACATTCTAGGGATCCGGATCTATCGTGATAGATCAAAAAGGATGTTGGGACTTTCGCAGTCCAGGTACATAGACACCATAGTGAAGAGATTCAAAATGGATGATTCTAAGCGCGGTAACCTACCGGCTTGTCACGGAATCACCCTCTCCAAAGAGATGTCTCCCAAGACTGATTTGGAAAGGGATCGCATGTCGATTATACCCTACGCTTCTGCGGTAGGCTCTATAATGTATGCGATGTTATGTACCAGACCAGATGTAGCATACCCATTGAGCGTTGTAAGCCGGTATCAGGCAAACCCAGGGGAGAATCACTGGATAGCAGTATAGAACATTCTCAAGTACCTAAGGAGGACTAAGGAGATGTTCTTGATGTATGGCGGAAAAGACCTCCAGATGAAGGCCTTTGCCGACTCCGGCTTCCAGAGTGACAAGGATGACTCCAAGTCCATGTCGGGTTATGTCTTTACCCTCAATGGAGGGACGGTCTGTTGGAAGAGTTCCAAGCAGGAGACCGTTGCTGACTCAACAATGGAAACGGAGTACATAGCTGCTTGCGATGCCGCAAAAGAAGTTGTCTGGATGAAGAAGTTCCTCACAGAACTTCAGGTGGTTCCTACCAGTGTTGATCCAATACCTTTGTATTGTGACAACAACGGCGCTATAGCTTTAGCGAAGGAACCCAGGTCCCATCAGAAATCCAGACACATCTTAAGGAGGTACCACCTGATCAGGGAGATCGAGGTGAAAAGAGTAGAGACAGAGAATAACATTGCTGATCCATTCACAAAGGCCCTTCCTCAGACGCAGTTCGAGAGCCTATTCGAGATGATAGGTCTACGATATGCCAGCTCATGGCCCTAGTGCAAGTGGGAGATTGTTAGTGTATATGCCCTAGGGGCCATTATTGTATCATACTTGTATGTATATTACTTAATGGAAGCTTAGGATATTCACAGTTATATATACAGTCTTGCTAAAAATGGTAGTATGCTATTTGGTTTGTGTCTACTTTAATATGTGCATATGTTTCTAGTAACGTATCACTTATACATATTATAGAGCCCATAGGATCTTTGCTTGATTACCAGCGTTGTGATGGCAGTCACACTAGTGGGGGCTGGGTAGTCTGTAAGCAACATCCTATACAGGTCCCTAGTCGTTGGATTATCGAGATAGGGCATCGATATTCCGGAGTAGGCAAAGTGTGTACGCTTCTCATCCCAGTTGGGGAGACGGTCTGTCCCACAGCCATCAGTACGTCGTACTGGAGATAGTATACAGGTGCTCGTTAGGATACGGGTACACCGGATAGGACTCGCAGGGGAACTGATTGGCTGGTATTATACCCATCGTCAGTTAACAGTTCCCAGGTGACATGAGTACAGCATAGTCCGCAGACTTGAAACTGCTACTTCGCCTCGAGTGTGTCCTACTGTTTTTAGATTGCTACCCTACCACGGCTCAAAGGAGTCGTGCAAACAGGTAGCAGTTGGGTGCAGTCCCGAGCACTTGGAGGCAGTGGCGGTTAGAAAGGATTCGTCTCTCCCGGTATTGGGAGTTGATATCGCGCTGTGTCAGAGAGCCATTACGCAAAGTCCCTGGCCAGGGCAAGCGAGATTTACTGGTAGGTTCCAGTAGTTTCTCAGGGTGTAATGGGCTACGCTCCGACACGACTTATACCACTATTAGGGGACTGACGCTTGCCGCCCCTTAGGCTCGATATGCGATAGTCTTAGAAGAACAGACCGGACTGTACGGAGATTGTCACATCAGGCTCAGTAGGAGTTCGGATAGTTTTCCTCATCAGCCTTCTTATCGACATCTACCTGGGGACCGTTACGTACAGCTAGTGCTGCTTGCGGTCTGTGGTTAAACCCACTGCCAGCGTAGTGTCGAGTCTTTAGAGTCCCACACAGAGAGTTTCCTTGCTCCAGGCGAAACGATATAGAGGTCGTATGGTTTTACGACAGGGTTCGAACGCGTACGTGTTTTTACGCACGTACGATGTTCGGACAGTTTTTACTAGTCGGCTTTGGTTTAAGCCAGATTCTAGTATCGGATTATTGGATTTATACATTCTAAAGTTTTTCCGTATTTTTACGGATAGAAGAGGCGTTCTCGTAATTTGTCGGGAAGCTTCTTGAAGTATGGTGACTTGGGGGCTAAGGTGGCATTTGCATTAATTGGATAAGTGAGTCATGGTGTGATTCATGCACGGAGTTAATGAATCATTTATGATTTATGACTCATGTGATGAATCACTAAGTGTATTAATGAAACATGATGATATATCATTATTTGTTATTCATTTAATATATATGATGTGTTTCATATATACACATATGATTTATTCATCCAAAATGATTCTCATTCTCACCTTCTCTCTCCTCAAGCTCTCCCTCTTCAAACCCTAACCCTAACCTCTCATGTGTTGAGATCAAGGGTTAGCTAGACTAATACATCCATAACCTCACTCTATATCCCCTAGGTAGCTTAGATTAGCACTTTGAGCAACCTAGTTATCTCAAGTTAGAGATCAAGCTTAGCGTAGGAGCTCTCGGGTGGATCGTCTTTGACTCGAGGAGGTCGTTGAGGTACCGATATTCCAAGGATCCTACGAGGAGTGGAGTACAGCGATGAAGACCTGAAGGACAAATAATGTGAGGTATAACTTCGTATCCGAGTAGTTAAACCTCTCGTAGTTTGCTAGTAACGGTTTAGATACGATTCATGCGCTCAAGTCCATGTTACGAAGCTTTGATAATCGTTTTTCATATATTCCGCCTCCCCGCAAGTTTGTGGGGTGCGTGACATGGACTTACACTTAGCTCCGTCGCTCGAGAGGTGAGCTTCTCGGTGCATGCCCTCGATCTTCTTCTCAGAGGCGTCGAGCCGACCGTGGTACCCCAGGGAATCGGAGCCTCGGGATCTCTGGCCCCCGCCGTGGGTGACCTGCGTCTAGGAGCGTCCCCGGTTCTTCTCAATGAGTTGCCTCAGGTCCCGGGGTGAGGTGGCTCTTGAGCCGCCTGGGCGGACCTCTTCTGTGCGGCCCCGCCGATGGTGGTCTGGCCGACCACGCCCGTGGACAGGCGAGGTGACTGACATCTCCTCAGGGGGATAGGGGTCACGATGAGGCTCGAGGCGAGGCGCCCTGGCGGCGAATCTCGGTGTCGAGCCCTGGGGCGCCCAACGGGCCTCAGGGAGCACCGGTTCGAGAGACCGGCGGCCAGGGGACGCGGCTTGTCGGTGATCGGCCGTCCAGACAGGGACAAAGCCTTCTAGAAGCGGTGGAACGGCGATCTGGGGCCCAGGCGCAGCCGTTTGGGTGCGGACGAGGGCCTCCACGAGAGATTGCAGGCGATCTATCCGGCCTGCGAGGGCGTTGATGACCGTCATGGGAGGAGGTTCATCCCCGCCTTCGGTGAGTGGAGGACGGCGGCTGGTACCGGGATCTCCAGGATGGTCGTCTGCCATGAGGGTGGAGATAGGAAGGCCAACTTTGTATTTTGTGGAGTTATGTTCCTACAGACGGCGCCAACTGATGGGGGTCCTTTTCAGGCCTCCGTCAGATATTGTCTTCCGTTGATCTCGCGATGAACTTAGCTGATTATCCTTCGCTGTGTGTGGATCTCAATGGGTTTTTGGAGGAAGAGGTGAGGTGCGGGAGCTATTGCCGAGTACCTGCAAAGAAGTCCTGGGGTGGTTTGGTACCACCGAGGACCCTCCGACGCTCAAATTAGTGATGAAATCCGAGCAGAGTAACGGCATAAAAGTGTAAAGAATGGCTTACTTGACCCCTCTGTGATGGGGGTTTATATAGCGGCGGCAGCACGTAACAGCAGGCGCGGGAATCTCGCCGGCAGTTACGCTCCCGACGTCACGCCCGCGTAAAGAGCGGATTGCCCATTAATGGGGATCTTGATGGCGTGGAACGTGGGACGTTGCTGGCGGAGAATCCGCGCGTGACGAGATTCGCGGAGCGGCGGTTACGCCTGGGAATAGGTCGGAGGGCCGAGGAAGACGTCCTCGGCAGGAGCTCGGGGACGAGCAAGGAGGCCGAGGAGTCTTGGTCCTGTGGTAGCTCGGGGCGAGCTGAGAGGCCGAGGAGGCCAATTTGCAGAGGCCCAAAGGGGGCCAGCTTAGGCTTGCTGGTCGGGCACGGGGTGGCCTGGTCGGTCCCTACGGGCCCATTCTTTTGAGTTCTGGGACACGTCATCTGCCACACGTCATGATCTTGGGGGTCGCCAATATCGAGCACTATCACTTTTCGTTAAATTCAAAGGAAAGTTAACTTTTTTTTCTTTCTTTTCTTTTATTTACCATGAGTCATATATCTGCTAGCTTATGTTTTGAATGGGGATAATAAAACTACTATAGAGGAGGGAGACTTTTGAACAATAGGAAACAAAATATATATTATGAAAGAAAAATTCTCCTATGAGAGAGGATAGAAAGAATTCAAAAATAGATAAATACTTAGAATCTACCAAAATTTGTTGGTTGCACTTATAAATTTCATTTATAATTTATCATGAGTATTCCGGCCTATGTCTTTTTTTCCCTCAAAAATCATTGTTTTCCACTGCATGCCTAGATACACGAAAACAACTTCCATTGCCAAATATGGAAAAAATTTCAATGTTTGACTTTCATAGGCACATGTTTAGTCATGTGGCATATCCAGCGTAAAGAACGCTTGAAGACCTAGACAAAGACGGAAAAATGATAACATGTAAGGTAATATATGGAAAGACAAATGTTTTCATCCCAAATTAAAGGAATAATGTTGATGGCCTCATGATCCCATAGGAATTATGGCATAAATTACAAAGTGATGAAAAAACTCTGAAAGGAGCAATTCTTATTCCTAATTGGACAACGTTTGCAGTTGAATAGAAGATCCGCTTTCAAATACCGCTCGCATCATGTGAAAGCCTATTATTTGGATTAAAACAAAAAATCCCACAAGGGTAACGGTATAAATGAAAATAAATAATGGTCATGACATTTAAAACACTTTAAGGTTAGTGAGAGTTTGAATCAATGGTTGTGCTTGGAATCTAGGGCATATCTAACATGGAGTCGACCATGCATTAGGCAAAGAGATACTAGCTTTTAATTATTTTTTCACAAGAAAGGTTGTAATTAAGATGCCACCAACTTAATATAGTTCACTTTCCAATAAATTAAGGTTGCCCTCCTCTCTTCCTCGCCTTTCTTGTGATTGATATAGGTGCTTTATGGTATCCATGCAACCATAAGAGATTTTTTGCATTCATTGTTAACCAATAAAAAAAAGTTAAATTGGAAGCTGGTAAAATCTTGTTAATTAAGAAAAATAAAAATTAAATGGAGATAGCGAAATACTTAGATCTAAGTAAAAGGAAAAAAAATCAACAATAATCAAGCTACGGAGAACACAGGCTTCCAATTAATTGCATTCGGATCCTCTTCAAGGTTTCCCTTTCCTGCCATATGATGTATGTCATATCGGTGGTTTTTTCCTTCTTTTTTTTCGGAGGGAGAGAGAGGTGTGTGTGTGTTCCAGAATGATTTATGACCTGCACCCATAAAATAGCAAACATAGCTCTAATTTTGTCATGGTGAAAGTCTACCAAAATTTGCCAAGCCACTTAAATGTATCGCTAGATTTGTTTGAGACATGGGTCATACTTTTTGCCAGCTGTTTAAAGAAATTATTAATAAAGAATTCACGAACGCGGCTACTGTAGCTAGTGGTATAGCCTATCGCAGCTGAGTGAGAGATGTAGGAATCAAATTCCGTTTGGATCAAGTTATAATATTTATAACAGAAAACAAACGAATAGCAACAAAAAAACATTAGAATCCAACACCATATAATATGCTATCATGTTCATTAAGTGAGTTGCCACTAAAAGAGAGCACTAATTTAATCCCCCAAAAGCATGATATTAAAATGCAAAAAACATAATCTTTTTGGCAGAAATGGCATAAGTCCACGGGGTGCAGATTTCGATGTGCTTGGAGATATTATTTTACAAATAACAATGTGCCCTTGTTTTCATAAACCAATTGGCTTAACTGCTTTGATCAAGATAGTTATTGTGCTTAATGGCCTTCAATGGCATCTTTTATTTGTTGCATCAAATCCTTAAAAAGGCACATAGACATAATCACACATGGTATAATATATTGGGATAATACATTAGAGGGTTTTGCAATGCATCTGTATATATTATGCACGTGTATATGTTAGGCATGCATATTTTGCATGAAAAATGACATCTGAAACGATGAGCCTCAACCAATTATTGCTATCTTTTCTCAAAATAAACATTTTTTTGGGTGGGGTTTGGGGTCGGAGGGACTTTTAATGATATCGACCACTTAAAAAATTAGAGCAATTTTCTCATATTTTAGATTTTTTTTTTTAAAAAAGGAGAAAATGATGTTCTGGTTATAACAGCAGTAGTAGAGTATTGATCAAGAGACTCAAATCTTATTTAATAAATGATTTTAAGCCGTGTGTGTAGAGAGAGATAGAGGGGGGGGGGGGGGGGGGAGGGAATTTACTCGATCCTATGGCATTGAAAAGGTAAACCCTCCATGATTTCGACGATCGGCATCTATCACCTCCATCTATATTATCTAAGATATGGATACACCAAATTTTATGTGATTCGATCGCTTTTTCACTGTTGATTTAGTGGCGGGTGCAAAATTAACGATTTACCGACAATAGAACATTTTGCATTACTAAATCAACGGTGAGTGCTAGAATCATATGAAATTTGGTCTATCGACATCATTTATGATAAAGTTGATGATGATGAGTGCCGATCGTAGAATAAAATGGTGGAGGGTGTAGTTTTTTTAACACTACCTAACCAAAAAGTCTCCTAGAGTCTCTTTTCTACATTATTATTATTATTATTATGGAGTAACGGAGGAAATGTGCCGCAGGAGGGAATTTCCTCCTATGGTGTAGAAAAAATACACCTTTTATGATTTTTTCCGATGACCGGCTTCCATCACCTCCTTATATTATTAAGATGTAGATACATCAAATTTCATGTGATTCTACCATTTTTTCATCGTTGATTTGGTGGATACAAAATTAATGGTTTACCAACAATAAAACATTTTATATTGCTAATTCAACGGTGAAAATGTAGTATGATCATATGAAATTTGGTGCATGCACATCTTAGATGATAAAAATGATGATGATGCGTGCCGGTCGTCAAATAAAATAGTGGACGATATAGATTTTTGGTCACATAACGAAAAAGCCTCCTTCTAGTTCCTCTTTTCTTCATCCATATCTCTCTCTCTCTATATATATATATATGTGTGTGTGTGTGTGTGTGTGTTTGTGTGTGTGTGTATATATATGTGTGTGTGTGAGGATAATGAAGAAAATGTGTCATAGAAATGAATTTTCTCTTATGGTGTCGAAAATATACATCTTCATGATTTTTTTTTGACGATCGGCGCCTATCATCATTATCTTTATCACGTAAGATGCGGATACACCAAATTTCATATGATTCCATCACTTTTTCACAGTTGATTTTGTGGTGCAAAATTAACGGTTTCCAAACAATATTAATTCAACGGTGAAAAAATGGTGAAATCACATGAAATTTGGTGTATCCACATTTTACATGATAACGATGATGATGATGGGTGCCGATCGTCGAAAAAAAACATGGAGGATGTAAATTTTTGACTCTACCTGACGAAAAAACCTTTTATGGTATCTTTTCTTCATTATTCTTTCTCTCCTAAGATGCCATAGTAGGGAATTTCCTCCTATGACAGCGAAAAAATACACCCTCTCTTATTTTTTCCGCCGATCTGCACCCACCATCTCATCGTTATCATATAAGATGTGGGTACACCAAATTTCATGTGATTCTACGACCTTTGCACCGTTGATTTGCAATGTAAAAAGTTCTGTTGTCGGTAAACCGTTAATTTTGAACCCACTAAATCAACGGTGAAAAGGTCGTAGAATCGCATGAAATTTGGTATACCCGCATCTTAGATGATAACGATGAAGATGGTGTGTGCCGATCGTCGGAAAAGATGGGGGGTGTACTTTTTCGACTCCATAGGAGTAAATTCCCTCCTATGGCCTCTTTCCTACATATATATATAGAGAGAGAGAAGGGGGGGGGAAAGAGGCCATAGGAGGGAATTTCCTCTTATGGCGTCGAAAAAATACATACCTCTCATCTTTTCCGACGATCGGCACACACCATCTTCATCGTTATCATCTAAGATGCGGGTACACCAAATTTCATGTGATTCTACGACCTTTTCACCGTTGATTTAGTGGGTTCAAAATTAACGGTTTACCGACAACAGAACTTTTTACATTGCAAAATCAACGGTGCAAAGATCGTAGAATCACATGAAATTTGGTGTACCCATATCTTAGATGATAACGATGAAGATGATGGGTGCCGATCGCCGAAAAAAATAAAGGAGGGTGTACTTTTTCGACGCCATAGATGGAAATTCCCTCATATGGCCTCTTCCCTTCATTAACCTCTCTCCCTCTCTCTCTCTATATATATATATAGAGAGAGGGGTTAATGAAATAAATGTGTCATAGGAGGGAATTTTCTCCTATGGCGTTGGAAAAATACATGTTCCGTGATTTTTTTCGACGATCGGCATACATCACTTCCATCTTTATCATCTAAGATGTGGATACACCCAATTTCATGTGATTATACCATTTTTTCATCGTTGATTTAGTTGATGCAAAATTAATGGTTTACCCCACAATAGAACATTTTACATTGCTAATTCAACGGAGAAAAAGTGGCGGAATCACATGAAATTTGGGATATGTACATCTTAGATGATGACAATGATGATGATGGGTGCCGATTGTCACAGAAAAAATGATCGAGGTTGTATTTTTTCGACGCTATAGGAGGAAATTCCCTCCGATGGCCATTTTCCTTCTTTATTCTTACATATATAATACGATGATGATGAGGTATTGCCAAATTTTTCATGAATGACTAACCTTAATTTTGGGACGTGACCCCTTTAAGATCAAAACTGTCAATCTCTGCCTTTGAAATAAATTCTTAATGGTTGGGTAATGCCATTTTAATGGAAAACAAGGCTTTGATAGTAATATTCATATATCTCATGATATTTCAGTGTCCAAAATATACCAAAATTTCCAAGTTATACTAGAGAGTCTGCGTGATATGTTAATTTTTATTCTTGATTTTTTTTTCCAATTTGAGCATTCTTGTATTTATGAGCTGAAATATGATGAGGTTTTTTTAAGACAGAAAAGGGGTATTCCGAGAATTGAACTAGGGACCTTTCACCGCAACAGCATAGTTTGTCTGGAATTCCTGGATTTGAACATTGGACCTCTAATATCATTTAGCAGTGGATTCATTGTTTATCTCTTGAGTAACATATGGATACGATTAAAGATGGGTCATGTTGATACACACATATACATATCATGTGCATGCTAGCTAGCTACCGGAGAAAAGGGATCCAGATCAAGAATTAATAATTTAACAGAATGGTTTAGTAAATGAAATTAAAAAAATTTCAAATTTATTTGAACAACCAGACTGTATTTACATTCTTTCTTGTCAATTTCATGAGTTATGAAACTACATTCGAAATTGTATCTGAATCCATAATTAAAGTTCGCTCTCGTCTACGCGATCACAATGTTCTAGATAATTCTAAACGTGTAAATTTCACTATGTACTGAAAGCAACCGGTACTGAAGAGGATCCGAATCGGAGAAACGAAGATAATATCAAGGGCAATGAAAGCAAGAGGGACAAGAGCATAGGATTCTCTTAGGGCCTGTTTGGTTGCAGGATTATGGAATTTGGATTCCAAAATAGTACGGTTGAAATTTCTGGATTTGGTAATTTTTTGTTTGATTGGTTTGGATTCCTAGTATTGAATTTGTAGATCCTTGTAATTTTTGTTTGGTTGGTGAAAAAAGGTAGGATTTGGATTTGAGGATTTTAGAGAGATAGATAGAGAGATGATTATTAAATAAATAAAGTATACGGGTCCTATCTAAAAGTACAATGAATAGTGTCAAATCCTTGAAAATCCTTGAAATTTTTTAGGATTCAAGAATCCTTGTTTTGTGATGGCCCCCCATAAAAAATAAAGAAATCCGAGAAATCCAAATTCATCAACCAAACACAAAATTATGGAATCTCAGGATTCTACAATCCATAATTCTGGAACCATACGGGCCCTGGGATTGTAATAGAAAAGCATGGCAGTGCCCGTGGAGTTAGGGCAGTGACAGTAGTGGGGCGACCTTCCCCTAAAATATAAATAAATGAAAAGAAGCTTATAATTATTATTTGTTACACTTATTTACCCATCCACACACGTACCAACCCACATGTAATATACAAATAACTAAATTCCCATCACGTACGCAAGTTTTCTGATTACTCTTTTGGATTTCTTTAATCCTGGGCTCGTGGAATTGGTTTGGATATATATATATATATATATATATATATATAGAGAGAGAGAGAGAGAGAGAGAGAGAGAGAATAATGGAGGAAAGAGGCCATAGGAGGGAATTTCCTCCCATGGCGTCGATAAAACACACCCTCCATCGTGTTTTCCGACGATCGGAATGCATCATCTTCATCGTTATCATCTAAGATGTGGGTACACCAAATTTCATGTGATTTTACAACCTTTTCACCATTGATTTAGCAATGTAAAAAGTTCTATTGTCGGTAAACCGTTAATTTTGAACCCACTAATTCAACGGTGAAAAGGTTGTAGAATCACGTGAAATTTGGTGTACCCACATCTTAGATGATAATGATGAAGATGATGCATTCCGATCGTCGGAAAACACGATGGAGGGTGTGTTTTTTCGACTCCATAGGAGGAAATTCCCTCCTATGGCATCTTTCCTCCATTATTCTTATATATATATATAGAGAGAGAGAGAGAGAGGGAGAGAGAATAATAATGTAGAAAAGAGATCTAGGAGGGGATTTCGTTAGGTGGCGTCCAAAATATACACACTTCATCATTTTGTTCGACGATCGACACCCATCATCATCATCTTTATCATCTAAGATGTGGATACACCAAATTTCATATAATTCTATCACTTTTCATCGTCGAATTAACAATGTAAAAAGTTCTATTGTCGGTAAACAGTTAATTTTGTACTCACTAAATCAACGGTAAAATCATGCACTATAGTAAATAAATAGTTATTTAAACGGATATTTACCGTCGAAATAAGTCTATTTCGTCGAGACACCCCAAACAGCCACGAAAGAATGCCGACGCAATAGGTTATGTCGCAATAGGCTAATTCCACGGCTAAAATGCGTCGCAATAAGTTAATCTATTTCGATGGCTATATCCCGTCAAAATAATTATTTTCTCAACAGACGTAAAACGTCGAAATATATAAGGCACTGCTACAATAGTCACTTGCCTCTACGGAGTTAGCCGTAGGGGCAAACCACTGTCCCTACGGATATATCCGTAGGGACATAAAATTCCTTTTTAGGTCCAAATGCCGCAGGTATAAGTTTTCATCCTGAATATGTCTCTACGGAGTAATAATTGTCCCTATGTCTTAATCCGTAGGGATATTTATCGGGGACCGCCAGCCATACCAAATAGCAATCGATATTTAGCTCGTTCCTATTATATCGGACCTTAGATTGCATATTCTTCATGAAGCCCAGATAAAGAGCATGAAGATCGAGCACTCTGTCAGGGTGATCAGAGTCGGGTACAGGCTGAAAGTCGTAATCTAACTGCAAATACAAGAAAATAATGTATTTAAATTATAAGTGTTAAATAATAATAAATTTATTTGATAAGTCAAATAAAAATATATATTAATACCCGAGCCTGATCTCAGAAGAGGGCAAATGAGCACCGGTGCTGATCGCCCCACTCAACGTGAAGTGAATACTTCTTTTGGATGCAGCTCTCATACCCATATACCGGCTGAATTTATCGACATAATCGCCAGTATAGAGATAATCGGGGGTAAAGAAGAAAGTGAATGGTGCATCCCCCAGCTCTATCGGACCTCAACCTGTGGGACTGATTCGGCCCTAAGTCCCCCTCTCGGGATGGGGCTACCCTGTATCTACAAGAAATATAAAGACAAGCAATATCAAGACAAAATGGTATTTAGAAATCAATGATTAACGAAAATTGAAGTGCGATATATATCTCTGGCGACAGTAGCACGAGCCTGGGCTCAGGCAGCAGCACGAATGGGACGATAGTTCCTCCGATGAGGAACAGCCGGTGACCTGGACGTGGACACATCCACTCCAACTAGAAAATAAATATTGACGATAAAATTACATGAAGTTCATGATTATTCTTAGAGGATATGTAAAATGAATAAATATTTTATATTTAAGAATACTGACCTGCAGACTGAGTGGAGGGTACGGAAGTGGTGGGAGTGGCCTCTGCGCCAGATGTGGATCCACCACCTACAATAAGACAATTAAAAATAGATTATATAAGTAATTGCAAAAAGAATGTGTATATCTATAATATAACATTCTAAATCAATATGCATGCAATATAGGATATATAAACATACCCGCAGGTACGGTGGTGGCGTCTGCCCAGGATGTGAAGGCACCACCTACAACTAAACAATCAAAAATTGATTAGCTAAGTAAGAGCAAAAAGAATGTGTGTATATTTATGATATAACATTCTAAATCAATATGCATGCACTATAGAATATATAAACATACCTGCATATGCGGTAGTAGCCTCTGCCTCTGATGTGGAATTAAACATTGACTATATAAGTAATTCTAAAATAAATATGTGTGTATATCTATACTATTACATTCAAAATAAATATGCGTGCAATATACCTGGATGTTAGTGATATGTATGCCCCAGAGGCCATTACTGTACATACGATGTATATTGTAGTGGATGCTTGGACATATATATGGAGGACTTTCTTGCTCGACATGATAGTATGCTATCTGGTTGCGTTTTATCTTAACATGTACTCTGATTGTCTCTATGTTACATGTTGATAAAGCCCTTAGGATGAGTACTTGACTACCAGGACTATGATGCAGATCATACTAGTGGGGACAGTGTAGTCGCCAAGTACATCCTTCAAATGTTCCTAGTCGTAGGTGTATCGAGACAGGGCATCGATATACCAGAGTAGATTAGCGTATGCTTCTCGACCCATGTAGATGGGCGATGGATGATCCCATATCCATTGGTGTTTGACATCAGAGACAGTATACAGGTGCTCAGTGGAGACTGGGTACATTGGACGGACTCGCCGAGAACTCCCAGATGGTATTATACCTCACGTCAGATGGCAGTTCTCTGGTAACACTGGTACAGGTTAGTCTGTAGACCCGAGATCGTCATAGAGTCTTGTGTGATTCCCACTGTGCTTTGATTTCCATTATACCACGTCCAAGAGGGCGTGCAAAACTGTTAGTTATATGTATGCCCTAGAGGCCATTGCTATACATGAGATGGATATTGTAGTGGATGCTTGGACGTATATAGGGAGGACTTTCTTGCTCGACATGATAGTATGCTATCTGGTTACCCTTTACCTTAACGTGTATACTGTTTGTCTCTCTGTTACATGTTGGTAAAGCCCTTAGGATGTGTACTTGACTACCTGGACTATGATGCAGATCATACTAGTGGGGACATGGTAGTCCATAAGTACATCCTTCAAGGTCCCTAGTCGTAGGTGTATCGAGACGGGGCATCGATATACCAGTGTAGACTAGTGTATGCCTTCTCGACCCATACAGATGGGCGATGGATGATCACATATCCATTGGTGTTTGACATCAGAGATGATATACGGGTGCTCAGTGGAGACTGGGTACACTGGACGGACTCGCCGAGAACTCCCAGATGGTATTATACCTTACGTCAGATGGCTGTTCTCTGGTGACACTGGTACAGGTTAGTCTGTAGACCCGAGATCGTCATAGAGTCTTGTGTGATTCCCACTGTGCTTTGATTTCCACCTTACCACGTCCAAGAGGGCATGCAAAACGGTGGTTTTTGGGTACAGTCCCGAGTCACATGGAGGCAATGAGCGATAGGAGGGGTTTCGTCTCTCCCGGTATTGGGGGTTGATGTTGCGCTATGCTCGATTGGCCATAACAGGGAAGTCCCTGGTCAGGGCTGGTTTAGAGATTTACTGGTAAGTGTTACCAGTAGTTTCTCGACCTGTTATGAGCCTCATATCGGCATGACTTATCGGTTATTGGGGTCTGACGTTTACCACCCCTAGACTTGATATGCGACATATCAGACGAGGAGACCGGACTGTACGGTAGTGTCACTGTCAGGCTTTTTGCAGGAGTTGCAGCGGGCTTGCTTGCTGATCTTCTGATCGCTCAATACCCGGGTAGCCGTTACGTCCAGCTAGTACCGCTGACGGCTTGTGGGTGCTTGATATGATCATCACCTACTGCCGGCGTATTGACGAGTCTTTAGAGTCCTACATAGAGGTTGTACTGGCTTAGGCAAAACGAAATAGGAGCGCATATGTGATATGTGCGGGACCGAGAATAATGCGTGTATGTGATACCGTATTCTATTCTCGCGATGTTTGTATCGATCGGTTATATGTGATATAACCACGTTATCGAATCAAAGGTTGATTCGATAAATCAATACATTGTATGTTAGTCGGTTATATAAGATATAACCGGATTATTAAGTCAAGTGTTGATTTAATAATTTAGTGTATAATTGTGTATGCGATATACTAATTTACATTAACTAACATTGGTTCACTTAAGCATTTGATTTTCTCACTTGTGCACAACTTGATATATATGTGACATATATTTATTTGTGTTTACAAAATGTATCATGGTTGTTGATACACTTGTCATGGGTGTATGAGACATACACCATTGTAATTATATGGGTGGGGTTTTAATAAATAAAGTAAATACAAAATTAGTGGATAAAGCACACATGCATGAAGCTTCATGAAGCTTATCTTTGCATTTGACTTAGTCCACTAGTTTTGTTTTACTTAAGCTATTAGTTAACCTAACCACTATGATTACCTATGGTAATGTCTCTACATGAGTTAGTATATGATACTCACCCACCATGGTTAGCTCATTCTCTCTTGATCATTATCCATATTCATTTGGAGCTCATCTTCTTCTTCCTTAAGACTTTCATTCTAGGGTTTGATAAAGAGAGAGATACAGAGTGAGAAATGAAATTCTAAAGTGTACCCATTTCCTATCTCACCATCCTCTACTAGACTAGCACTTTAGTTTAAGGTGTTTGCTTCACCAATTCTTTAGTTGGTGAAGTAGAAGCTTGAGTCCGTATTCCCTCGACGTAGATCATCTTCGGCCTCGAAGACTTCAAGCAATACCGTTGCAACTTTCTCATGGAGCCTCCCGAGAGTCCGGGAGCCGATGATCGCAGCGAAGGGACTACATCAAGGAGCTTAAGAAGTGAATGACCCATCTACAAAGGTTGTATTTCGTATTCACTTAGTGTAAATGTGATTTACTTGCATATGTTCGCCTAATCTCTAGTTAACGATCTTGTTTAGAGTTATTCGGCACGGCTAAAATTTTAATCCGGCATGGTCGATGCCTTGTAGAGCCTTGTTAGTGTGCCTAGTAACCCTACAGTGGTATCAGAGCCTAGCTAGAGCATTAGGCAATGTGTTAACGAAGTTAAAACCCCGATCGAACCCGGAAACTACACTTTAAACCCCTCTCTGTACAATTTTTGAAATCTGGGATTTTTCCGAATTAAAAATGCTTAAAAAATTCAGCAGGGTTTTCTAAGAATTACCATGAAAACCGTGCCCCTAAGTCCTCCACGTGGCCGCGGAACCGCGACAATAACCCACTTTGTGCGGCGGTTCCGCGGCAAGAAAAGGGAATTAGGGACGGGTTTCTGTATAGTAAAATCATTAGTTATTCTTGCATTTTTTTGGGTATTTTTAATACTGACTCAAGTGTTGAGTATTTTTGGGGTTTATTTTGTATTCGTCGATTCGATCGGAAAATTTAATTTCGTAAGATTTTCCGGATATTTAGAAAGTATTAAAAAGTTCGAACGGATATCAATAGCTCACTTTTTCCTGACCCGGAATATTTCCAAGTGTTGGATTTTTCCGTTTGTTTAAGAACGTCTAGATCGTGCAAGTTACGCGATGGACCCTCTAGAAGACAACAAACCTTAACTCGATTATGTGACCGTCTTGAACTGCCCTTTGAACCTTAGGGTTTGGGGCAGTACGGCGTGCCACATGTGAGGCGTTGGCTTTACTCTTCTACGGCTGGATCATTGGTACTGTGGCATGTGATGGATATTTTTAAACTCCCCTCAAGTGTTGAGAACTATTTGGAAAACTTAGGTGTTTGTTTATTCGATCGGAAAGTTTAACACTGTCTATTTATCTGGAATGTGATACAATATTTGGAATCCACAAGTAGTTATGAGATAACTAATTTGGATGTTATAAACATAGCAATTTAGTCTCAAATGATCGGTTGCCACGGAATTTTGATGCGATCAAAAGTCCATTGCAATCACGTAGGGTACGCGGATACTCGCCGGGTAAACATAATAGATAGCCATGCCCCATAGCCCCGACCAAGTGACTGTAGGAGAACCCCGTCGCCGAAAGCATCCGTTCGGGTGCTCGCGGCAGCGGTGTTCCGCCTTAGTGCACTTCGTCGACGGCATCCGGGGGTGCGGCCGTCTACTAAAGTTTGCGACGAGCATTCGATCAGAATATCAGGAATCTTGTTGAATTGCCCGACTGAATATTGAAAAGTATTTTCGATATAGAGACTAAAATGCGGGGTTTATAATTGTTAGGCATGCGATGTCTAAGGAGGTTGCGGATTCCAACTGTTGTAGTTTTACACTTTCTTTTCTGTGACCGTAAGTGTAATATGTGATATCGCCGGTTTCGTTGCTATATGTCAACGACAATTGGGATGCGCATATTTACTTACGTTGATGACATGTGATGTTATGTGTTGCTGGATATGTTATATTGGATCGTCGCGTTTTGAATAGCCGGGTTTTTTTATGTGAGATGAGAGTTTTTATTTTCATTCATGTAAAATTAAATGTATGTAATATTCTTTTATTGGTGCACTTCAGGGATGAGGTTGATGTCACCATTTGTATATTATTTACTTTTCCGCACTAGGATAGACCCAAGGAGGAGAGCACAAGTAACCGGGTTCTAGAGCCCAGTGGGAGACCAACTCGAGGAGTCGAGTCCGGGTCTCCTAACTCTAGAATTGGTAGGGTTGCTTGCAACTCTCGTAGGGGTCTAGGGGTGTGGGTTTGGCTATTCATCGCGACCGTGGAATCCGTGTTTTATAGAGGCTCAAAATAAAACACGGACGTCCTAGTATATCCAATGTTTCATATGTTTCTTCTGCTGTGATATCTGTGATGTGATCATGTGATGAGATGCGATAAATGCTGTATATAGTATATATGATATATTATATAGGCGTTACTTATGTTTTACACCCGCGCTAGCCCTGCCCCGCTCTGCCGTTAGTTACCTAACCTAACGGTGCACGAGGGGACATCGAGGCGAATGTGGATGGCATAAGTGTACGTCGTATTTATCTGTGATGTTTAGGTGACTTAAATGATGGGACTTCATTAATGTGATTAATGAAAGAAAAGAAACCTAAAAGATGTTGTGGAATCGAATTTTCAAAAACAGGTAGCTACAGTTCTTGCTTTGCATTGCGGTGTTCCTTGTAGAACATCCTGCACCTTATTCGATAAGGAAAGGGCCGAATCCCTTCACCGGGAGTGACCCCTTTAGCAATAACTGGCAGATGCTACAACCCTCGGTTTGTCTTTTGATTGCTTCTATAGTTTTTGCTTTGCACAGCGGTATATGTGATATATCCTGCACCTTATTCGATGAGGAAAGGGCCGACGATCCCTTCACCGGGAGTGACCTCTTTAGCGAAACTAGCAAAAGCCTAAAAAACACTCCATTTTAAAATCATTTGATTCTACAATGATATCAAGTTCATTACGCAATAGGTTTTCAGAAAAACCTGTCGTAGCCCTCCGTCATTTCAGACAAGGACTGTTTAGTATTCGTGCTGCGTTTGTTGGCCTTTGTCAAGGCGTAGTGTGCGGTAGCTGAATAGTACTTATCTGCTTATGCATGATGCAGATTGGATTAGGGTAGTCGTGCGACCTTGTTGGCCTTTGTCAAGGGCCGTGCGGGTGGGTTTAATTCAATCAAGAAATGACGGGTTGAACTTGACTAGCAGCCTATGGTTTGTTGGCCTTTGTCAAGGTCATAGGACGCTAGGGGCAAAATATTATCGGGAATTTCAAGTGTTGAAAATTGCAATGAGATTGCATAGCTTCTATGAGATAGTTGGATCCCGATACCCACTGCGAGTAATTGTTACTCCTGGGAGAGTTTTACACATTACAATTAGCCGATCAAGTAGGTGTCTAGAAAGGTGTCAACGAGGTTACGCCTCTGGGAAAACGAGGTTTACTTTAATTAGATCTGTGCGAAAGCATGGGGAACCTCCCTCAAAGTACCGACACTGGCCTGGCTGAAAGATTGGCGAAGTTGTAGGGTGTAATTAATCCCGGCTAGTCTTTCCTTTTAGGGTTTGAAGGAAAATTTGATAAAAACAGTGGGAGCCATCCTGATTAGATAAAATAATAACCAATCTGATCTTGCAAGAGCGCACGCAGAGTGTTTTCTTCTCTCTCTCTCCAGGTAGCAACCATGTCACGCCTTAATCAAGATAATAATACGGATGTATTGACCGAACCCGCTTGTTATACTGTGCTGGGGAACGTTGGTCCCGCTCTAACTTATAATTGTTATAAGACAGAACATGAAATTGGGGATTACCAGAATTCCCGTGCCGCCCAAAACGAAGAAAGTGCATGCTGATGCATCATCTTCGGGTGTGTTCATTTACAGAGAACTGTTTTTCAGTATCCTTTACGTCCTCGGTATGTGATACCGGATCAGGATCCCACAGATGTAATCTGTTACATGGGCTACAGATAGGTAGAGAACTGAGAACGGGTGATAAGTTTCATGAGATAGAAAACGGTGCAAATGTTGCAGCCAAGTCTGTTGGTCACTATCACCCTGTATTACCAGAATACATTGATTCTGAACAAATGTCATTAGATACCGAACCTGATATACAACATCATATCAGTCTATTTATTAGTAAAGAAAGGATATAATTTTGTATTGATGGATAATGTTTTGAACATTTCCTATATCAAAAGTTGATCGGTTCAGGCACGTTATCTAATAGCATTGACGTTCTAAATCAAACTATAGTTCTTAGTATACAGAACACATACAAGAGGAAGAGTTCAGAAATAAACGAATCCTTCTTGAAGTATTGTAGACTAGGTCATATCAATGTGACCTGACTAGCTGAAGTTACATAAAGATGCATATTTAAATTAGTTTGAATTTACATCTTGTGAAACTTTCCGGTCATGTCACAGAGATAAGATAACCATAGCTCCGTTTATTAGAAACAGAGAAAGAGTTAATGAACTCTTGGGATTGATACATACTGATGTATGAACGTCCCCTGTCTACACATGCCAAGACCGGTTCTTTGTACTTCATTAAATTCTCTGATGATCTCTCAAGATTGAGACATATGTTCCTGTTGAAACACAAGTCCGAAGCTTTTGAGATATTCACAGAATATAAGTTAGAAGTAGATAACCAAAACGGGTATAAGTATTATGTCCTTTGATGTGATTAAGGAGGAGAATACTTGAGCACGGAATTCCTGGATTATTCTAAAGGAGAATGAGATTCTCTCTCAGCATTACTCCTCCGTATACACCACAGCACGTCGGTGTATCGGGGCGGAGCAATCACACCCTATGTGATAAGGTGTACTCTATGATGAGTACTACTGAGTTACCTATTTCCTTTTGGGAGTTATGCACTTGTGAAGTTGCATACCTATTGAATAGGGTTCCGATCAAATCAGTTGCCTACCACTTCATATGAGATATGGAAAGGGAAGAGCCCATATCTTAAGTTTGTTAAGATATGGGGTTGTCCGACCTATGTCTAAAAGCAAAATCCGGACAAGCTCGAGGCAAAGTCAGTTCTGTAGAAATTTGTTGGATATCCCAAGCATTCGCAAGGGAATATCTTCTACCAAACCGAGGAACAAAAGATGTTTTGTTTCTCAGCATGCCACCTTTGTGAAAGGGAATTTCTTGTGAAGAAATTAGTGGACATGAGGTAGAACTGGAAGTAGTTCCAGCTATACAAACTGCAGCTGATGATTTGGTAGAACCAAAGGATTCAATAGTTTCCAACGAACCCCAGCCTCTCCGCCGATCTAGTAGGGTTCCTCACCCACCTGAGAGATACTTCGGTTTCTCTATGACATTGGGAGCGAGGATTGCATCATGAGATGATGACCCAACTAGTTTCGAACAGGCCATCAGGAGTGAGGACTCTGTAAGAATGGCTGGATGCTTAGCGATCTGAGATGGAATCCTTATACACCAACAAAGTATGGACTTTGGTTGCCTTATCTGAAGGGTTAAATCCCCGTCAGGAGCAAGTATATCTTGAGAAGATTACTTGGTGTACATGGAAAAGTTGAGACTTTCAAAGCTAGACTTGTTAAAGGTTTGCATCATAGACCAGTTGTGGCTAATGATAAAACCTTTTCTGGGGCCTATGCTTAAGTTCATCCAGATCTTACTTGCCACGGCTACATACCATGACCACGATATCTGGCGGTTGGGTGTCATGACTGCTTTTCTAAAATGATGTTTTAGAAGGGAGAGTCTATAAGTACACAGTCAGAGGGCTTCGTAGACAGTGGGAGCAGCGGAAACGTGTGCAAGATGTTTTATGTGATAAAGCAGGCATCGCGGAGTTGGAACGTCTGTTTTTGATGTATTGGTCAAAGAGTTTGACTTCATCAAAATGGTAGATGAACCTTGTATATGCATAAAGGTAGTAGGGAGTATGGTGGTGATCCTCGTAGAGTACATGGATGACATGCTCTTGATAGGGAAGGAGTTTCCTATGCTACGCTCGATCAATCTCCGCTTATCACAACGATTCTCCATATAGGATCAAAGTGATACCTATTAAATCCTGGGATTTGGATCTATGAGATAGATCTAAATTGGATGTTAGAATACTCACTAGTTGTAGTGAGATGGTGTCAATCGATCCTGGGAAGAATCACTGGAAGTGTTCCAGGGTGATAAGGACGACTGAAAGTCAGTCACAGGCATTGTCTTTACCCTCAGTAAAGGGACGGTATGTTGGAAGAGTTCCAAGACAGATACCGTGGCATACTAGACGATAAAGGCTAGATACATCACTACCAAAGATGCTACTAAAGAGGAAGTCTGGGTGTATATTAGTTCATGAGATGAACTTCGTTCCTACCATTGTGTGACAATGGAGTTGTGGCTTATGCCTAGGAACGCCCGTCCCATCAGTGATCCAGACATATTCTAAGGCAGTGTCACCAGATCATGGAGATGGTTGATCTCCAGGGGATCGAGGTCAGGAGAGTAGACTCAGAGGACAACACGGCGGATCCACTCACGAAGGCCTTTTCCCAGAGAGAGAGACTTTTATGGGATGGTTGAGTATGAGATACATCTACCACTGTTATCAGATGGCCCTAGTGCAAGTGGGAGATTGTTAGTTATATGTATGCCCTAGAGGCCATTGCTATACATGAGATGTATATTGTAGTGGATGCTTGGACGTATATAGGGAGGATTTTCTTGCTCGACATGATAGTTTGCTATCTGGTTACCCTTTACCTTAACGTGTATACTGTTTGTCTCTCTGTTACATGTTGGTAAAGCCCTTAGGATGTGTACTTGACTACTTGGACTATGATGCGGATCATACTAGTGGGGATATGGTAGTCTATAAGTACATCCTTCAAGGTCCCTAGTCGTGGGTGTATCGAGACGGGGCATCGATATACCAGTGTAGACTAGCGTATGCCTTCTCGACCCATACAGATAGGCGATGGATGATCCCATATCCATTGGTGTTTGACATCAGAGATGATATACGGGTGCTCAGTGGAGACTGGGTACACTGGACGGACTCGCCGAGAACTCCCAGATGGTATTATACCTTACGTCAGATGGCAGTTCTCTGGTGACACTGGTACAGGTTAGTCTGTAGACCCGAGATCGTCATAGAGTCTTGTGTGATTCCCACTGTGCTTTGATTTCCACCTTACCACGTCCAAGAGGGCGTGCAAAACGGTGGTTTTTGGGTGCAGTCCCGAGTCATATGGAGGCAATGAGCGATAGGAGGGGTTTCGTCTCTCCCGGTATTGGGGGTTGATGTTGCGCTATGCTCGATTGGCTATAACAGGGAAGTCCCTGGCCAGGGCTGGTTTAGAGATTTACTGGTAAGTGTTACTAATAGTTTCTCGACCCGTTATGAGCCTCATATCGGCATGACTTATCGGTTATTGGGGTCTGATGTTTACCACCCCTAGACTTGATATGCGACATATCAAACGAGGAGACCGGACTGTACGGTAGTGTCACTGTCAGGCTTTTTGCAGGAGTTGGAGCGGGCTTGCTTGCTGATCTTCTGATCGCTCAATACCCGGGTAGCCGTTACGTCCATCTAGTACCGCTGACGGCTTGTGGGTGCTTGATATGATCATCACCTACTGCCGGCGTATTGACGAGTCTTTAGAGTCCTACATAGAGGTTGTACTGGTTCAGGAAAAACGAAATAGGAGCGCATATGTGATATGTGCGGGACCGAGAATAATGCGTGTATGTGATACCGTATTCTATTCTCGCGATATTTGTATCGATCGGTTATATGTGATATAACCACGTTATCGAATCAAAGGTTGATTCGATAAATCGATACATTGTATGTTAGTCGGTTATATAAGATATAACCGGATTATTAAGTCAAGTGTTGATTTAATAATTTAGTGTATAATTGTATATGTGATATACTAATTTACATTAACTAACATTGGTTCACTTAAGCATTTGATTTTCTCACTTGTGCACAACTTGATATATATGTGACATATATTTATTTGTGTTTACAAAATGTATCATGGTTGTTGATACACTTGTCATGGGTGTATGAGACATACACCATTGTAATTATATGGGTGGGGTTTTAATAAATAAAGTAAATACAAAATTAGTGGATAAAGCACACATGCATGAAGCTTCATGAAGCTTATCTTTGCATTTGACTTAGTCTACTAGTTTTGTTTTACTTAAGCTATTAGTTAACCTAACCACTATGATTACCTATGGTAATGTCTCTACATGAGTTAGTATATGATACTCACCCACCATGGTTAGCTCATTCTCTCTTGATCATTATCCATATTCATTTAGAGCTCATCTTCTTCTTCCTCAAGACTTTCATTCTAGGGTTTGATAAAGAGAGAGATACAAAGTGAGAAATGAAATTCTAAAGTGTACCCATTTCCTATCTCACCATCCTCTACTAGACTAGCACTTTAGTTTAGGGTGTTTGCTTCACCAATTCTTTAGTTGGTGAAGTAGAAGCTTGAGTCCGTATTCCCTCGACGTAGATCATCTTCGGCCTCGAAGACTTCAAGCAATACCGTTGCAACTTTCTCATGGAGCTGCCCGAGAGTCCGGGAGCCGATGATCGCAGCGAAGGGACTACATCAAGGTGCTTAAGAAGTGAAGGACCGATCTACAAAGGTTGTATTTCGTATTCACTTAGTGTAAATGTGATTTACTTGCATATGTTCGCCTAATCTCTATTTAACGATCTTGTTTAGACTTATTCGGCACGGCTAAAATTTTAATCCGGCATGGTCGATGCCTTGTAGAGCCTTGTTAGTGTGCCTAGTAACCCTACAAAAACGGTGGCTTTTGGGTACAGTCCCGAATCACGTGGAATCCGGCTTATTTACCCTTGTCCTTCCGTTCTTGTCTCTTGCTTTCGCCTCCGGCCAAACCGAACGCAACCGGTCGCGGTTAGGAATCACCGTTACCTTGGTAGGGTAGGGTGCCTAACGGAGCGCTTGCGTAACGTTTGGGCGGAGTTCAAAGGAAAATAACGGGAAAAGGAAATGAGCAAAGAAACATTAACATACAATATTGTATTTATTCTTAACAACAACATATTACAACCATTCACAAAACGAACCAAAAAGAGCAAAAGAAAAGCTAAACAAAGAAAAGAAAAGATTACAAGCAAGTAATTAAAAGTGCATGGAATTTAAGTGCATGAAAGTAAAGCAAGAAATGAAACTAGGAACCATAGAACCCAAAACAAGACATGGGTTCAATAACCCAATCTTAAACTTGCAAGCTCAATTAAGAGGTTGCAAGATCAAGAAAGGGCAAAGAACTCATGGAGAATGAAGCACAAAAGAGAGAACAAATGATACAACCCCTTGAGATCAATGACCAAAGCTTAAACTTGCAAGCTCAATTAAGAGGTTGCAAGATCAAGTTAAGGTAGAGAGCTCAAGTGTAACGTTTTAAAAATAATTAAATAAATAATTAAATGAATAAAATTGTTTAAGTGAATGTTATGATTTTCGGTAAAGTAAAATGTATTTTTCGTAAAACTAAACCGTGATTGTTTTTCATTATAATTTCAAAAATACCTATTTTAATTATGTAATTACTAGTAAATGGTGTTTATTTAGACACTTATAAATTTTTAGTTTAATTAAATATTTTTCCTAAATTAATTATTTTAAATATTAACATAATCTTTATTTTTACACTAAATTAGTGTAAATTACAAATTTGAATGGTTTTAATTTGTAAAAATAAACCATGGCATATTAGAATTTAGTGTGTATCATGCAAAATTTATTTGCAAATTTTTCCAATTTTCTAGAGTTTTCTTGAGTTGCTATAGTAAAGAAATGAAAAGAAAATAAATAAAGCATGAAAAGACTTAAAGTAAAGTGATGTTTGGGTGAAGCTTCCACACAATTCCTCACTCATTTCTTTCTCTTCCCCACCTCCTCTTTTGGCCGGCCATCACCCCATGGCAGCCCCCCCCATTTCCACTTCATTTTTTTGTTCAAAATTCATCAAAAATCCTTCAAAAATTCAATTAAAAATCCACAAAATCCTATTTATTTCCTACCCTTTATTCTTTGCTTATTTTTACATGGATTTTGGAGTGGGAAAGCATGCATTTTGGAGGCTCATTTTCATGTTTGGACTTTAGGTTGTGGAGGTATAAATTCTTCTCTTTTGAATTATTTCTATTAGATGTTCTTTTAAAGCATAATTAGATTTATTATATTAATTCTAGTTGCAAATTTTAAAATTCAAGTTAGGGTTTGCAAATTCAAGTGGTGGTTTTTATTAATTAATTAGGGTTATAATAGCTAGTTTAACATCTTTTAGAGTGGAAAATTCTTGCATGGTTGTGGTATAATAAATTGTTATCCAAAATTGATTTAATTATGCTATTTAGCTAACTAGTTTTTTTATAAATGTATAAGTGGGTGAGATAAAATTCTAATTAATGTTTTTATCATTATATTATGGTTTTAATAGGGATATTAACATGTTAGTGGAAAGCAAAACCTAATCTAGTTAGTAGTTTCAATTGTTAGTTAATAAAGTATGATAAATATGCTAATTATGCTAGTTTTTGCAAACTAGATTTTGGAAATTCCTAAATAAATGAGATTAAAAATATAATTATGGTTTCATTATATCATTATCATCATGAATTGTAGTTTAGTACATTAACTCATGCAAAATCATGTTTTGTGGTGGAATTGTGGTATTTTGCTTGAAAGATGTTGAAAATTGTTAAAGGTTGTAAACTAGAAATTTCAAATTAATACAAATTTGTGTAATAAAAATATAGTAATGGTTTGTATAGTCTAGTTATTCTATTTAATGAGTTTTATGACCATTGGTTTCATTTAAATGTCAAGTTTTGAAGAAAAACGGTAAATTGGCATTTTCGGGTTTTACGAAATCGGGCGATTTGATGGATTTTAGGGTTTCGATGGATTTAATCATGTTTTATAATATAAGTAATGAGTTTTAAAACTACGAGTTATTTGTTGATGTTTATCTCGATCCATCGGAGTTTGTACTGTTGGAGATAGTGCCCTCAGAGTCAATTATTGGATCACAGGCACGTGATTGCAATGATTGAGGGGAGGACCTATCCCGGTAGGACAGTCTTACTCGAGATGATAGTATACTATCTGGTTTATCTTTATTATCGTGTACTGCTTTAGGTGACCTGACATGTCGCTATTACACGTTGATAGAGCCCCTAGGATTCTTGCTTGACTACCAGCAGTATGATGGCGATCATATACGTGGGAGCTGGTAGTCTATAAGCACATCCTTAAAAGGTCCCTAGTCGTAGGAGTTTCGAGACAGGGCATCGATACTCCATTAGTAGACTAGTATATACAGTCGAGACCCCGACGAGGGGCGGTGGCCGGTCTCACAAGCCACTGGTGTCAGTTGGTTCACCTAAGATGTATACAGGTGCTCATTGGGTTATGAGTACACCGGACATGACTCGCCGGGAACCTGCTAGTTGGTCTTATACCAGATGTCAGATAGCAGTTCCCTGGTGACATGTGTACAGGTTAGTTCATCGACCTGAGATCGTCATTTGTCTCGTGTGAGTTCCCACTGTGCTTTGATTACTACCCTACCACGGCTCAAAGGAGTCGTGCAAACAGGTTTTAGTTGGGTATAGTCCCGAGCCACATGGAGGCAGTGAGCGGATCTGCAGGGGTTCGTCTCTCCCGGTATTGGGGGTGAGGTCGCGCTGTGTCTAGGAGAGCCATTACACAAAGCCCTCGACCGAGGCAGGAGATTTACTTGTAGGTATTCCAGTAGTATCTTAGGGTGTTCTGGGCTACACTCCGACACGACTTGTACCGCTTTTGGGGGTCTGACTTTTACCAACCCCCTAGGCCCGCCATACGATACTCATAGACGAACGGACCAGACTGTACGGATATTGTCACTGACAGGCTCAGTAGGGTGTCAGGATGACTTCGCTCATCGACGTCCCTTTTGGTCAATAGCTGGTGGCCCGTCACGTATTGGCTAATACCTCTGACGTGCTAGTGGTTAAATCCACAGCCATAGTATTGACGAGTCTTTAGAGTCCACCACACTTTCAGTTACTCAAGCTTTCGGGCGAAACGCTGTAGAGGCCGTATGGAGATA
The DNA here is from genome assembly GCA_030015575.1 of Agapanthus africanus. NCBI lineage: Eukaryota > Viridiplantae > Streptophyta > Magnoliopsida > Asparagales > Amaryllidaceae > Agapanthus > Agapanthus africanus. The sequence goes on from CM057339.1 coordinate 492,659,836, forward strand.
TGGCAGGGTCCGATCAGATACGTGCGGTATTGCACGTATCAGGATCGGACAGTTTTGTACTAGTAGCCGTATAGTTATATGGCAGGGTTCGATCTGATACGTGCGGTATTGCACGGATCAGGATCGAACGGATATTACTAGCCGACTTTGGCTTAAGCCGGTCCTAGTTTAGTACAGTGTAGATTTTGTCTCATTGCATTTGTATCCGGTCGGAATACAGATGCGGGTGTGTATGCACAGTATCGGGGTTTTCCTGTAATTTATTACGGGACCAGTTTTCTGGAGTTGCCAGTTTGCATTCCGTTCCGGCCGGTTTTCCTTTGTTCTTTCCCGGCCGGACTTTTCCGATGGAGGGTGTTATTTGCAAGTTTGCAAATAACACATTGTGGAGGGTTTTCTTGCAAATGTATTTATTATGAAAGCATCTTTTGATACCATTCTCATCACTTGCTTTTTGTTGATAAGAAGTGATTTGGAGTTGATTTGATTTGGTTATGATGGTGTTAGGATGTGGTCCACTTGCTTTACACTACACTCACCTCCCTTCATGCTTCATATTCTTTCCTCCACCATTTTTCTAAGATGATAAGTTTTTCATGGTTGAGAGAAAAGAAAAAGATGAGAGTTTTCATTCTTGAGAGTTTCATTTTCTTGATCTCATTTTCATGCTAGAAAAATGCAAGCACCATTCTTCTAGTCTTGATTCCTCCATCATCTTCAAAGGCAACAAACCCCAAATGAGACATAGCCTCTACACTACACATTCTACAGCATATCTTGAGCATGTCGAGTTGCCGGCTTCATGCCCGAGTTGCCTCGGTATTGAGGCGGGAGCCCGTAAAAGACGCAGGCGATGTGGTGCCCTTCCGGCGAGGAGGCGACGATGTGAAGACAAGACTTTCCGCGGGAGATCGGGACGATGACGAGAAGACCGGAGGACTCGGATCACTCGGTATACTTCTCTTCCCATCTCTTGTTAGTTAGCATTAGGTTAATGGTTTACGATCCGGATTTTATTGTCCGCGGTAGCGCCAGTTTCCGAGTAAGGAAAATTTTTGATTCCGCATTTTGGCCTCGGTAAGACGGCCTGGGCGCTGCCGTGGCGCAACATGGTATCAGAGCCACGCCATTAACCTTACCTAGCTTGTTCTAATGCGTTTTACTTATCCGATCGACCAAAATTCCAAAAACCGCGTTTTTGTATGCATCAGTTTTCTGTTGAATTTTTTCTTGCTCAAAATTTTTTTCAGGTTGTAGAAAACTGATGTACAAGAAATTCTAAGACTTCTGAAAAAATTCGACGCAGTCAGTCGACACCTCAAGCGCGGAACCGCGGCCAAATCCCCCCCTGGGCCGCGGTTCCGCCGCACATTGGTGTCCTCACTGTATCGTATTTTTCCAGTGGGCTTCTGGGCTTAAAATAGGGGTTTTGGAATATTAAAATTGGGCCCAGAATTTCTGTGAGTGCTACAGTATTGCTTGGGGGCCCACTTGTTAATTATTTGATCGATCGGATATTTTAAACACATTATTTCACAGTATTTACATTATATCTGCGACCGTGAATATCACTTGATCGGTAAATCCTGTCTAACTGCTATAGCCCGGTTAGACAGATTTGCGAACGTGATTTTCACGTTGATGTTCTATGTTTATGCTGTGTTGTTGCGGATCGGTCGTGGGGGATAGCCTGGATGCAATGCTAGTACAGTTTTGTTGTATTATGTACATTTGATATTGCGGGGCGAGCGTCCGACATGTGGACTGCCGTCACTGCCTGTTTGTATTATTCTTTTGGGGCACGACCTGGTTGCGGTCGATGTACCCGTTGTATGTATATTTTACTTTCTGTACTAGGATTACCCCGCGGAGGGGTGCACGGATAGCCGGGTTCTAGAGGGCAACGGGCCCGCATCTCATGGCATTGAGACGGAGGGGGCTTCACTCTAGGATTGGTGGGCTATTCGCCGCACTCGTAGGGGGTACAGGTTGACCCAGGAGGGGTGCCCAAGTTACCGGATTCCGTGAAGTGCTGGGTGGTCCATTCACGGTGCTGGAGGGGACTGCCTCGCTTCAGGTCTTGGTGGGTGACTTGCCGCGCCCGTAGGGGTCTAGGATTTCATTGCACAGGCTATCCACACGACCAGGGGAACGTCGGGTTTCAGTAGCGGCTCTATGAAACCCGGGGATCCCAGATATCTGTATTGTTCTGTGATGCTGTACATTTCTGTGATGTTGCATTTTTATCACGCCTTAGCGAAAATAATATATTGGTATATATATTAGTAGATGTTGTATATGTTTTACATCCGCGCTAGTCCAGTCCCCGCTCTGTCGTTAGTTAGCTAACCTAACGGGTAATGACGGGACCCAGTGGCGAATGCGGATGTCATATACGTACATCAGTATATTTTCGTTCTTTGTGGTGTGATCAATTGGTGGGACTGCGTTGATTCTGATCAATGCAAGATAAACAAACCAATTCTGATGTTGTTGGAACACTTTTTCAAAAAGCTGTTATTGCAAGGACGTTCACTTTTGTTTTGTATCGTGGTATTCATTTGGAATATCCTGCTCCTCAGTCGACGAGGCAAGGGCCGAGATCCCTTCACCGGGAGTGACCCCTTGGACAGAAGTTTACGTCAGGGCATTAACTTCACTATAGCCGATCACTTTTGCTTTGCATCGTAGTATTCAGTTGGAATATCCTGCACCTCATTCTACGAGGAAAGAGCCGAGATCCCTTCACCGGGAGTGACCTCTTTAGTAAAGGTTTTCGTCACTATATTTTCTAAAAAGTTATCATGTTCCTTCAACGATATCAAGTTCATTACGGTAAAAGGTTTTTCGCCAAAAACCATCCGTAGCCCTCCGTCATTTCAGATTAGTATTGCTTAGTATTCGTGCTACGTATGTCGTGCATTGCCGAGGCGTAGTGTTCGGTAGCTGTGTAATATTTTTCTGTCGCTTGGATAAGTGGATTGGTTAGGACAGTCGTACGGTTATGTTGGCATTGTCAAGGACTCATACGGGTGGGTTTAACGCAATCAAGATAATGACGGGTTGAACTTGACTAGGACTCTTTGATATGTTGGCATTGTCAAGGTCACTTGGGTCCTAGGGGTAAAAATCACATCGGGAGTTTCAAAAGAACTGAAACTTGCCAGGCATGCGCATACCTTCTGGAGTGTGGTGACTTGAGTGGATTCCGTCAAGTTATCATGCGATGATAGTTGGATCCCGATTCCCACTGATGAGTTAGTTTACTCCTCGGGTGACCCCGACTAATTCTTCTTTCAGGTTTGGAGAAGAATTTGAGGTACAGTGGGAGGTTTCCTGATTAGATAAATTGGTAACCATTCTGATCTAGGTTAGAGTGCACGCTGAGTGTTTCTTTTCTCTCTCTCTTTGGCAGCGACCATTGACCCGACCCTGGACTTTGACTCAGTGACCAAGTTGACCGAACCTTCTTAACACTGGCTTTTGGATTGTCAGAGTTGCAGACCTCATTGCCACTCCTACTTTTACCCTTTTTCTCCAGGACACCCCGCATTACTGCGAACGTCCACTTCCATTGGACAAAACCATCGTATGGTTATATACGAACTCGAAGGACTTCGAGGATGGTTTCTGGTTCTGGAGAAAACGAATAGGATTATTCAGTTGTCTTTTCCTTTTACCTTCTCTCAGGTTGCGAGTACTCCTTGGTTTAGGAGATAGTACACCTATTACGCAAATTGGATAGTCTTCTTCCAAACCTTAGGCTGGTGCCGACCGGTAGGGAATGAAGAAAACCAATTAGCATAACGATGGTGTGCAGAAGGTATTAAGTTAAGACAAAGCAAGGGATTAATAAGAGGGCAAAGTAAATTGCGACTGCTATTCACGACCGAACCAAGTATTTCTTCGCCAATCCCAAATCACCTTTGTATTTCTCCAGGACACTCCGTATCACTATGAAGATCCACAGTTTATTTGGATACTCCATCGTATGGTTATATACGAACTCGAAAGGAACTTGTTCCAGTTCGGGGATGGATTCTGGTTCAGGAGAAATAGGAATAAGGTTTATTCGGTTGTCTTTTATCTTCACCTTCTCTCGCTTTGCAAGTGCTCCTAGGATTAGGACAGTACACCTTTTTTGCTTATTGGATAGTCTTCTTCCAAACCATAGGCTGGTGCCGAACGGTAGGGAAGGAAGAAAACCATTTGGCCTAAAGGGGTGTGCAGACGGTAATGACTAAAGACATATAAAAGGATTTGGACAGATGGCAAAGAGATATACGGTTACAGTTATGAATCTGGATAATGTAAGAGGCATTACTAAGAATACCGGAATACCCCACCGAAACATTTCAATGTTTCAGTTTCACTGTGTAATGTTAAAAGAAAACTGATTTCCCGATTAGATACTTACTCCAGGGTATGTATTTACCAGGTATGATTCTCACATCTGTATGGTTTTACAGATGATGAGTGGGAGTAAGTTATTGGGAATAGGGTGATCATCCTCATTATATCGGGATTCGTTGTAATCGGTGATATTTGAGGAGATCATCTGGGCTGTTTGCCGGTCGGCAAATATTTGGTTTTGAATATCCGCTGTTGTGCACCAATTTCAAATTGATATATCTGTACGTCTATTTTCATAGAGTGAGATATACCTTTTGATATTATGTCGATGACATTTACCTATATCAGTGGATGGTTAGGTAAGGAGCATTAAACAGCGGTGTAATTCTTCTTAACCATAAGTACAGTTTTCAACCTACGACGCACAGTGAAAGAGTTGTTAGACTCAGCGGACTTATACAGAGTATTGTATGTTGTCCAGTGTCCATTAGGACAGAGGGGTTGGTCCTCATACTATATTCTGTTTACTTTTAACTTCTCTAGTTCTTAGACATGTGTTTCGTAGAAACACAGGGTCTAAGTTTTGAGGAGTTATAGGTATTTGAATAGAGTAGAGAACCAGGTCTAGCAAGTATCGGGATTCTTCAATGTGATCGAAGATGTAGGTACTTGTCTATGGTATTCAGTTGATAGTAATGATAAAGAGAAATTGCTTCTCTCTTTCAGGTTACTCATAATTGGAAGCATTCCTAAGTTGAGTAACGCTGATCGGCCTCCTTCCATTTAGTTTACATGCACTGGAGACAGCTGATGATTTGAATCTGGTTCAATTAAATCAGTGCCTCTGTTTCTATATTGGATATAGAACAGTTCATATCTTAACGATGTTAAGGTACGGGGAGTTGTCCGGCTTATGATTAAAACCAGACACTGGACAACTCAAGGCACGTTTCTGTAATGGCTGTTTGTGGGTTGACCCAGGCTATGACGAGGGTTGATTTTCTACCATCTGGCAGATCAATAGAAATATTGTTCTAGACTCGCCACAGTTTTATTAAAAATGGATTTTTTCAAAAAACAGTAGTGGGAGTATGGTAGAACTGGAAGTGATTCCAGAACCGCAAACGATTACTGAAGATTTGATAAGGAACCTAAAGATTCAATCTGGCTTGACATTCCATTGGCCACTCCGCAGATAAGGTGGGTAACCTCAGGCACTCGAGAGGTACTTCGGTATGCTCAAGGACGGTGGCAGGGAGGTTCTTGTTTACCCAAACTTACCATTGCTGTTGTTCCAGACTGTGAGACCCGGCAGGAGGATGAGTATAGCGTCGTTCTAAACTAGCTTTAGAAGTGCACGTCTATATGACTCTGGCAGAGGGTTGTCGTAGTCAGTGGGAGCAGCGGAAGCATTGGTGGTCATCAGGCTTATGTCTATTTATAGACTAAAGCAGTTACAGCGGAGATAGATCATCTATTTCTGATGTGACAGTCATAGGTTTGACTTCATCAGAATAGGGGATGGATCTGTTAAGAAGGTAGTAGGGTGTGATGTCCTGGTTTTTGATGACATACACAGAGTAGGAAAGGAAACTCCTATACTACGATCGGTTATACTTTGGTTGTCACACAGTGGTTTCTCCACACAGGACTTGGATATTATATCAGACACTCTGGTTACTAGATCTATGGTTTTAGATCTAGATTTGGGTGGTTTCCCAATCTGGGTACCTTGACAGCATTCTATGAGTATTTAGAATGGACGACTCCTGGCACGGTAGTACACCTGCAGGTAATGGAGTCACCCTCTCTAAAGGTGTCTTACAGACTAAAAGGGAGAGGGATATGCATGATTGATAGATCACTTGCTTAGGCAATTGAGTCAATCATGAGATGTCAAGTACCACACCAGATGTTGTTCTTGCAGTAGATGCAATAAGTTGATATTAATCCAATCCTGGAGAAAGAATCGGAAGCAGTTTTAGGACACAAGTGCGTGTCCTAGGGATGTGATAACGACAGCCTCTTTTAGGAGACGGTTATCATACCAGGCTTCCAAGGTGACATGGATGGCAGAGTGGCTGTCAGAGTTATAGTTTCTCCTTCTGACGAGGGGCAGTATTTTGGACAGGTGGTCCAAGGCAATACTGAGGGAGGCATGGCGCTGGGTACTGATTAAGTTCAGTTATCGATACAGTCTAAGAAGTTTGGATTTGGAGTTCATTTATGAGCTAGGTCCCATCAGATATCCAGACATACTCTAAGACAGGTATTGCTCATTTCGGGAGATGGCTTTCTCTGCGAACTTGAGATATAGAGAGACATAGAAAGAAACTTCACAGCGGATCCACTCACTGAGGCTATTCCTCGAACGCAATAGTTTCGCAAACGAGCTTTGTGAGACTGACCAGTAGAGGAGTTGGGTGTTCGGTATCACACGGGCTGTGAATATGCGACATCGCAATAATTAGCCTTGAGTGCAAGTGGGAGATTGTTGGAGATAGTGCCCTCAGAGTCAATTATTGGATCACAGGCACGTGATTGCAATGATTGAGGGAGGACCTATCCCGGTAGGACAGTCTTACTCGAGATGATAGTATGCTATCTGGTTTATCTTTATCATCGTGTACTGCTTTAGGTGACCTGACATGTCGCTATTACACGTTGATATAGCCCCTAGGATTCTTGCTTGACTACCAGCAGTATGATGGCGATCATATACGTGGGAGCTGGTAGTCTATAAGCACATCCTTAAAAGGTCCCTAGTCGTAGGAGTTTCGAGACAGGGCATCGATACTCCATTAGTAGACTAGTGTATACAGTCGAGACCCCGACGAGGGGCGGTGGCCGGTCTCACAAGCCACCGGTGTCAGTTGGTTCACCTAAGATATATACAGGTGCTCATTGGGTTATGAGTACACCGGACAGGACTCGCCGGGAACCTGCTGGTTGGTCTTATACCAGATGTCAGATAGCAGTTCCCTGGTGACATGTGTACAGGTTAGTTCATCGACCTGAGATCGTCATTTGTCTCGTGTGAGTTCCCACTGTGCTTTGATTACTACCCTACCACGGCTCAAAGGAGTCGTGCAAACAGGTTTTAGTTGGGTACAGTCCCGAGCCACATGGAGGCAGTGAGCGGATCTGCAGGGGTTCGTCTCTCCCGGTATTGGGGGTGAGGTCGCGCTGTGTCTAGGAGAGCCATTACACAAAGCCCTCGGCCGAGGCAGGAGATTTACTGGTAGGTATTCCAGTAGTATCTCAGGGTGTTCTCGGCTACACTCCGACACGACTTGTACCGCTTTTGGGGGTCTGACTTTTACCAACCCCCTAGGCCTGCCATGCGATACTCATAGACGGACGGACCGGACTGTACGGATATTGTCACTGACAGGCTCAGTAGGGTGTCAGGATGAGTTCGCTCATCGACGTCCCTTTTGGTCAATAGCTGGTGGCCCGTCACGTATTGGCTAATACCTCTGACGTGCTAGTGGTTAAATCCACAGCCATAGTATTGACGAGTCTTTAGAGTCCACCACACTTTCAGTTACTCAAGCTTTCGGACGAAACGCTGTAGAGGCCGTATGGAGATATGGCAGGGTTCGATCAGATACGTGCAGTATTGCACGGATCAGGATCGGACAGTTTTGTACTAGTAGCCGTATAGTTATATGGCAGGGTTCGATCTGATACGTGCGGTATTGCACGGATCAGGATCGAACGGATATTACTAGCCGGCTTTGGCTTAAGCCGGTCCTAGTTTAGTACAGTGTAGATTTTGTCTCATTGCATTTGTATCCGGTCGGAATACAGATGCGGGTGTGTATGCACAGTATCGGGGTTTTCCTGTAATTTATTACGGGACCAGTTTTCTGGAGTTGCCAGTTTGCATTCCGTTCCGGCCGGTTTTCCTTTGTTCTTTCCCGGCCGGACTTTTCCGATGGAGGGTGTTATTTGCAAGTTTGCAAATAACACATTGTGGAGGGTTTTCTTGCAAATGAATTTATTATGAAAGCATCTTTTGATACCATTCTCATCACTTGCTTTTTGTTGATAAGAAGTGATTTGGAGTTGATTTGATTTGGTTATGATGGTGTTAGGATGTGGTCACCACTTGCTTTACACTACACTCACCTCCCTTCATACTTCATATTCTTTTCTCCACCATTTTTCTAAGATGATAAGTTTTTCATGGTTGAGAGAAAAGAAAAAGATGAGAGTTTTCATTCTTGAGAGTTTCATTTTCTTGATCTCATTTTCATGCTAGAAAAATGCAAGCACCATTCTTCTAGTCTTGATTCCTCCATCATCTTCAAAGGCAACAAACCCCAAATGAGACATAGCCTCTACACTACACATTCTACAGCATATCTTGAGCATGTCGAGTTGCCGGCTTCATGCCCGAGTTGCCTCGGTATTGAGGCGGGAGCCCGTAAAAGACGCAGGCGATGTGGTGCCCTTCCGGCGAGGAGGCGACGATGTGAAGACAAGACTTTCCGCGGGAGATCGGGACGATGACGAGAAGACCGGAGGACTCGGATCACTCGGTATACTTCTCTTCCCATCTCTTGTTAGCTAGCATTAGGTTAATGGTTTACGATCCGGGTTTTATTGTCCGCGGTAGCGCCAGTTTCCGAGTAAGGAAAATTTTTGATTCCGCATTTTGGCCTCGGTAAGACGGCCGGGGCGCTGCCGTGGCGCAACATGTACGCCGATATCAAGCGATATTTGGTTCTTTTGCGTGGACGGGACATAGGTTTTAACCTATGCTTGTTTCTTGCATCGTTTTGACTTTTGTATGTGATTCAGTTTACGATACTATTTATATGTTTGCGTTTAGGTACCCCTCACGTGGACTGCGGGCGATGGAGAGGAGGATGGCGACACCGTCGTCGGCAGACATGGACCAGGTGAGTAGATGCATATCTTAGGGGGGAAGTCGGGTGGATGGCGTTTAGCACCCCCGCAACATAGAATAGGAATAGTACTTATTGCCTTTAGAAAACCAGATGTGACCCTAAATTCTTAATGAGTAGGACCCTAGTAATGACCCTAGGCTGGACTAGACTGATTTAGGAAAACCATACCAGAGGATGAATACCTTGGAAGAGGTTCGTAGGTTTCAGATAGAAACACACACACGTACACACTGAAACTCGACATGGTGTATACGTGTATGTGTATATATATATATATAGGACTAGGTATATATATATATATATATATATATATATATATATATATATATATATATATATATATATACAACACGTATATGGGATTCATTGATGTGATATGATATCCGAGGTATGATGAAACAGTATAACTGGGCTTGATGCCGTGATTCTTGGCTATACAGTCGTATTAAGTGTTAGCGGATCATTAAAGAATGAGATAATGAACATGAATACATAAATTATAATGGGTGGTGATGATATTGAGGTACATGGGACTCTAAATTAGTACCCGGACTGTAACTTATGACTGATCACGATATGATATATGTATGACTTGATTACGACATCATATAGGTGTGACCTGACGTCGATATTATATAGGTGTGACTTGATGACGATATGATATCAGTATGACTTAATCACAATATGATACATATGACATGATATTTCTGAGGATAAACTATTGATGCATATTATGATGGCAATGATGTATGATTGATGTATGCGATAACAGTTTAGCACCTTGATCATGAGATGTGTTGATGATGACATTATACGAATGATGAGACACCTAGGAGATACTTGACCCATACCCCGATATTGGGATGCCGTATGATGGATTTTACCCTACGAGGCGTAGATATGATGATTGATCCGCACTCTTGATTCGAGAAAGCCGTACTACGTACGTGACGCTATTGAGGCTGGATCGCTGACTATTAGAGATATTGATTCAGACCTTAGGTAGACTCTTGTTTCTTTGACTAGTTTCTTAGGTTTAGTTCCTTAGGAGGTTAGATGGACACTAGTTTAGGTTCGATTCATATAGTGGTAGTTGTACTCGTATATCGCAGAGGAGTGGATAATGCACATCTGTCTTCACATTCATACTGTAATCATAATGCTGCATGTTCATACATATATTTCTGTAATCAGTATAAAACTCTGCCTATTAGGACACCAGCACCATTACCGATGATGCGCATATTCCACGCACACTTATTTGCCGGCTCACACACATCATCATCGGTAATTGCTATGTCACGTACACTTAGATCATAATATCTTTTATTGATACATTCAGCTAAAAGCTAGATCGATATAGCATTATGATTACTCTCAGATGTTAGTCTAGACACGGCATTGATTACTTAGACATTTCATGCATTCATATTTCCATGTTATCATGCAATATTATGGGCATATGCCGACACTTATCATATACTTACTCATGATTTTGGGATTTTGGTTTTCTATGAGATTTCTGGATTTTGGGGAAAACCGCAAGGATATATAAAAAAAACTTCTCTCTCTCCTCCTCTCTTTTTAAAACATAAGATGCGGTTTTCTCGTGATGTATATGTCGTCCACCATGAGATTTCATGTTTTCTGTTGGATTTCGAGACCCGATTCGAGGAGTGGATGAACCGTCTCAGGTACATGGTGGGCCCGGTATGGAACCCCGGGGCAAGAAGATCGAGTTGTAGACGATGAGCCTGGCAGGGGAAGGCTACCTACCGGTGATGTCTGGCGCGGCGGATATCCGGAGGATACCAACCGTTGTCGTGAGATTTGATGATATGGGCCGATCCGGACTGACGGAGCCCGAGGTATTGAGACTATGAGACTTGAGATTTACATGTTTGTGTCGATGCTTGACACGGATTTCAATGGATTTCATTGTTGGGATTTCAGATTCCTATACACATTTTACTATGATAACAGCTAAAGATTTCTTATACAGATATATCTGGATTTCAGGATTTATTATTTTATATTCATGGTGTATGCATACCCATTCATATGACATAGTATTACATGAGGCACAGACACGAGCACGGAGTATCTGCATTTACACGTAGTTTTACCCTGCTATTACTAGATGATTAGGATATAATAGTGTATTATTATGACCTAGGATAGCATCGTGCATTCGATTTCTTTTCGTAGATGTCATCTACTCACGAGTTGGCAACTCACCCCCGTTGTGCCAAATTTTATTACAGGTTGACGTACAGGGTTCCTTGGCAGATTGCTGGCACATGATTTCTTTCCGGGTGATTTGCACGGTAGGTTGGTTCATTTGTATCTGGACCGCCGTTGTATTTTTACTATTTCATTTGTATTTAGAAGGCTCCATCAACCAAACTTGTATTATTTGTTAGATTACTGGACCATTTATTTATTTTTCGACCTTAGAGTCGCGTGTATTATTCTGATCTGGTGGTTTTGTTTTCTTTTGAGTTTTGAGCCTCGCCCTTTGGCGTTGTATACTATTGTGTATTGTTGTGGTTGTTTCCGCCTGTTGGCGTTGGGCTAGCTCCCGTTTGGGGATGCTTTTTATTGTTTATATGTATATTATACTTGTTGTACCCGTTTGGGGCCAGTTTTTACAGAGGAGACTCTGCCGAAATTTTTGGGAAAATTTGCTGATACTTTTAAACTTGTTTTCTTCATGTTTTCTTTTCTTCTTCTTCTTTTATATGGTAATTTCTGGGCTTCGGATTACTTAGGTTACGTTGCGCCTCTAGACGCTTTGTAATCTAAGTGCCGGTCACGTTCCGTACTTTCGGGTTGTGACAAAGTTGGTATCAGAGCGCTAGGTTTAACCTTGTATAAGTCTAGGTGACCCTTGGTTGATGGAGTAGGCGACTTAGGTAGAGTGACGTACCGTTGGTATGATCCGCAGCATACTTACGATACGCTACTCTGCTTAAGGAACCTTAGGATATACATTTGTTTGCACCGTATTTCATTCGTTTCTTTGATCTATCTTCGTCGATGTCGGAGAGTGGTTTCTGTTACCACGGGGCGCACTGGCAGAGGGAGCTGCGGCTCGAATGCGATAACCATTAGTGTATTGGTTATTCTTGAGGATTGAAGCATTGTTTAGCGTGCGGACGAAGGGTATTCACATGCCTTCCGGATGAAGTAAAGGGTTCGAACGATTATCAGAAAACCATTTTCCCAAGTTTAAAGTATTCGGAAGAACATGCAGGTATTTCGATGGACCCTCTAGAAGAATGAAACCCTAACTCGACATAATGACCACGAGAACGCCCTTGAACCTTAGGGTTTTCGGCAGTTCCGCGATGCCATTAGTGAGGCTTGGGTTTGCTCTCCTACGGCTGGATCATCGATGCTGGGGTATGTACCGGATATTTTTAAACTGTACTTGAGTGTTGAGCTCTCGGGGAATTATGGGATTTTGATGGATCGATCGAAAAGTTTAATGTAGTTCGGATATCAAGTGAAGGGATCAACTACGTGGGAGACTCTAGATATGAGTATTGCTGTTGGTAGCGCAGTCAGCACACTTATGAAGAGACAAGTTTGAAGCAGCCGACATCAGAGGAAAGGGGCGCACATTGACGATAGTGTTTACGATTGTGATTTAGTGATTTGAATTTCATATTTTCGTTGATTGGATTTTGGTATTTTGAGGATTTTGTTCTACGATTGGTATTTCTTATGTGTACCTTCATTACATTCTAATTGTGTTTCATATATTAGTTGTATTGATGTTGTTTAGTACATACCCAGTGCACTTGATTGGTTTTAATACCTTTTGTGATGTTGATTTGATTTCGTGCATAGGGGTTACACATGATTTTGACATATGTTTCGACCTAGTTTTCATGCATTTTTGTACTGTGATTTCGATTTTTATACTCGGTGTATGTTTTCGTGCACCATGTGCACCTGATTAGGATTTTTGCGCATACTTGGCACACTTAATGCGATTTTGTGCGCACCAGATGCACTAAATCGGGGTTTTGTGCAGATTAGATGCACCTGATTTTGAGTCGTGCACGCCCGTTGCACTTGACAGATGTTTTTGGTGCACACCTGTTGCACTTAGTTTTGTTGTTGTGTGTATTCGTGGTATCTGTAGTTGGTTTCGATTTCTGTGCGCACCGGACGCACATGATATTTTTATGATGTGATTGGGATTGATTTCAGGTTGAGCAGTATGTTTTCATAGTCATTATTATTTGATTTAGTAACCAGGCGGGACGTGTATGTTAAATAAAAGATATATATATATATATATAGTTATTTTTTTAATAACGTCCGCTACTTATGCCGTGACACGTGCATCACACGGCGATTTTCAAAAAGGGGTGTTTGCATATTTCCTTATCCAGATATTTGGACGGTTTTACTATGATGCGCACTATATATAAGTTATAGATTGATGTATATTAAGATGGTTTTCATATTGGGTTTTGATATTTTATTCTCGCCATAAATCCGATGATTGCGTTATGCTTGACGGAGTTGATTTTTGTTATGTATTGATGATTTCGGAGCCCCGACGATTTGAGTGTTTTGCTAAATGTTTTAGTATTTGAAGGGGGAGTTTTAATTTAAATTTGGGGACCGAATTTTTTAAAGGGGGGAAGATTGTAACGTTTTAAAAATAATTAAATAAATAATTAAATGAATAAAATTGTTTAAGTGAATGTTATGATTTTCGGTAAAGTAAAATGTATTTTTCGTAAAACTAAACCGTGATTGTTTTTCATTATAATTTCAAAAATACCTATTTTAATTATGTAATTACTAATAAATGGTGTTTATTTAGCCACTTATAAATTTTTAGTTTAATTAAATATTTTTCCTAAATTAATTATTTTAAATATTAACATAAGCTTTATTTTTACACTAAATTAGTGTAAATTACAAATTTGAATGGTTTTAATTTTTAAAAATGAACCATGGCATATTAGAATTTAGTGTGTATCATGCAAAATTTATTTGCAAATTTTTCCAATTTTCTAGAGTTTTCTTGAGTTGCTATAGTAAAGAAATGAAAAGAAAATAAATAAAGCATGGAAAGACTTAAAGTAAAGTGATGTTTGGGTGAAGCTTCCACACAATTACTCACTCATTTCTTTCTCTTCCCCACCTCCTATTTTGGCCGGCCATCACCCCATGGCAGCCCCCCCATTTCCACTTCATTTTTTTTGTTCAAAATTCATCAAAATTCCTTCAAAAATTCAATTAAAAATCCACAAAATCCTATTTATTTCCTACCCTTTATTCTTTGCTTATTTTTACATGGATTTTGGAGTGGGAAAGCATGCATTTTGGAGGCTCATTTTCATGTTTGGACTTTAGGTTGTGGAGGTATAAATTCTTCTCTTTTGAATTATTTCTATTAGATGTTCTTTTAAAGCATAATTAGATTTATTATATTAATTCTAGTTGCAAATTCTAAAATTCAAGTTAGGGTTTGCAAATTCAAGTGGTGGTTTTTATTAATTAATTAGGGTTATAATAGCTAGTTTAACATCTTTTAGAGTGGAAAATTTTTGCATGGTTGTGGTATAATAAATTGTTATCCAAAATTGATTTAATTATGCTATTTAGCTAACTAGTTTTTTTATAAATGTATAAGTGGGTGAGATAAAATTCTAATTAATGTTTTTATCATTATATTATGGTTTTAATAGGGATATTAACATGTTAGTGGAAAGCAAAACCTAATCTAGTTAGTAGTTTCAATTGTTAGTTAATAAAGTATGATAAATATGCTAATTATGCTAGTTTTTGCAAACTAGATTTTGGAAATTCCTAAATAAATGAGATTAAAAATATAATTATGGTTTCATTATATCATTATCATCATGAATTGTAGTTTAGTACATTAAATCATGCAAAATCATGTTTTGTGGTGGAATTGTGGTATTTTGCTTGAAAGATGTTGAAAATTGTTAAAGGTTGTAAACTAGAAATTTCAAATTAATATAAATTTGTGTAATAAAAATATAGTAATGGTTTGTATAGTCTAGTTATGCTATTTAATGAGTTTTATGACCATTGGTTTCATTTAAATGTCAAGTTTTGAAGAAAAACGGTAAATTGGCATTTTCGGGTTTTACGAAATCGGGCGATTTGATGGATTTTAGGGTTTCGATGGATTTAATCATGTTTTATAATATAAGTAATGAGTTTTAAAACTACGAGTTATTTGTTGATGTTTATCTCGATCCATCGGAGTTTGTACGCTGATATCAAGCGATATTTGGTTCTTTTGCGTGGACGGGACATAGGTTTTAACCTATGCTTGTTTCTTGCGTCGTTTTGACTTTTGTATGTGATTCAGTTTACGATACTATTTATATGTTTGCGTTTAGGTACCCCTCACGTGGACTGCGGGCGATGGAGAGGAGGATGGCAACACCGTCTTCGGCAGACATGGACCAGGTGAGTAGATGCATATCTACGGGGGGAAGTCGGGTGGATGGCGTTTAGCACCCCCGCAACGTAGAATAGGAATAGTACTTATTGCCTTTAGAAAACCAGATGTGACCCTAGATTCTTAATGAGTAGGACCCTAGTAATGACCCTAGGCTGGACTAGACTGATTTAGGAAAACCATACCAGAGGATGAATACCTTGGAAGAGGTTCGTAGGTTTCAGATAGAAACACACACACGTACACACTGAAACTCGACATGGTGTATACGTGTATGTGTATATATATATAGGACTAGGTATAGATATATATATATATATATATATATATATATATATATATATATATATATATATATATATATATATATATATATATATATATATATATATATACAACACGTATATGGGATTCATTGATGTGATATGATATCCGAGGTATGATGAAACAATATAACTGGGCTTGATGCCGTGATTCTTGGCTATACAGTCGTATTAAGTGTTAGCGGATCATTAAAGAATGAGATAATGAACATGAATACATAAATTATAATGGGTGGTGATGATATTGAGGTACATGGGACTCTAAATTAGTACCCGGACTGTAACTTATGACTGATCACGATATGATATATGTATGACTTGATTACGACATCATATAGGTGTGACCTGACGTCGATATTATATAGGTGTGACTTGATGACGATATGATATCAGTATGACTTATTCACAATATGATACATATGACATGATATTTCTGAGGATAAACTATTGATGCATATTATGATGGCAATGATGTATGATTGATGTATGCGATTACAGTTTAGCACCTTGATCAAGAGATGTGTTGATGATGACATTATACGAATGATGAGACACCTAGGAGATACTTGACCCATACCCCGATATTGGGATGCCGTATGATGGATTTTACCCTACGAGGCGTAGATATGATGATTGATCCGCACTCTTGATTCGAGGAAGCCGTACTACGCACGTGACGCTATTGAGGCTGGATCGCTGACTATTAGAGATATTGATTCAAACCTTAGGTAGACTCTTGTTTCTTTGACTAGTTTCTTAGGTTTAGTTCCTTAGGAGGTTAGATGGACACTAGTTTAGGTTCGATTCATATAGTGGTAGTTGTACTCGTATATCGCAGAGGAGTGGATAATGCACATCTGTCTTCACATTCATACTGTAATCATAATGCTGCATGTTCATACATATATTTCTGTAATCAGTATAAAACTCTGCCTATTAGGACACCAGCACCATTACCGATGATGCGCATATTCCACGCACACTTATTTGCCGGCTCACACACATCATCATCGGTAATTGCTATGTCACGTACACTTAGATCATAATATCTTTTATTGATACATTCAGCTAAAAGCTAGATCGATATAGCATTATGATTACTCTCAGATGTTAGTCTAGACACGGCATTGATTACTTAGACATTTCATGCATTCATATTTCCATGTTATCATGCAGTATTATGGGCATATGCCGACACTTATCATATACTTACTCATGATTTTGGGATTTTGGTTTTCTATGAGATTTCTGGATTTTGGGGAAAACCGCAAGGATATATAAAAAAAACTTCTCTCTCTCCTCCTCTCTTTTTAAAACATAAGATGCGGTTTTCTCGTGATGTATATGTCGTCCACCATGAGATTTCATGTTTTCTGTTGGATTTCGAGACCCGATTCGAGGAGTGGATGAACCGTCTCGGGTACATGGTGGGCCCGGTATGGAACCCCGGGGCAAGAAGATCGAGTTGTAGACGATGAGCCTGGCAGGGGAAGGCTACCTACCGGTGATGTCTGGCGCGGCGGATATCCGGAGGATACCAACCGTTGTCGTGAGATTTGATGATATGGGCCGATCCGGACTGACGGAGCCCGAGGTATTGAGACTATGAGACTTGAGATTTACATGTTTGTGTCGATGCTTGACACGGATTTCAATGGATTTCATTGTTGGGATTTCAGATTCCTATACACATTTTACTATGATAACAGCTAAAGATTTCTTATACAGATATATCTGGATTTCAGGATTTATTATTTTATATTCATGGTGCATGCATACCCATTCATATGACATAGTATTACATGAGGCACAGACACGAGCACGGAGTATCTGCATTTACACGTAGTTTTACCCTGCTATTACTAGATGATTAGGATATAATAGTGTATTATTATGACCTAGGATAGCGTCGTGCATTCGATTTCTTTTCGTAGATGTCATCTACTCACGAGTTGGCAACTCACCCCCGTTGTGCCAAATTTTATTACAGGTTGACGTACAGGGTTCCTTGGCAGATTGCTGGCACATGATTTCTTTCCGGGTGATTTGCACGGTAGGTTGGTTCATTTGTATCTGGACCGCCGTTGTATTTTTACTATTTCATTTGTATTTAGAAGGCTCCATCAACCAAACTTGTATTATTTGTTAGATTACTGGACCATTTATTTATTTTTCGACCTTAGAGTCGCGTGTATTATTCTGATCTGGTGGTTTTGTTTTCTTTTGAGTTTTGAGCCTCACCCTTTGGCGTTGTATACTATTGTGTATTGTTGTGGTTGTTTCCGCCTGTTGGCGTTGGGCTAGCTCCCGTTTGGGGATGCTTTTTTATTGTTTATATGTATATTATACTTGTTGTACCCGTTTGGGGCCAGTTTTTACAGAGGAGACTCTGCCGAAATTTTTGGGAAAATTTGCTGATACTTTTAAACTTGTTTTCTTCATGTTTTCTTTTCTTCTTCTTCTTTTATATGGTTTAGATTTCTGGGCTTCGGCTTACTTAGGTTACGTTTCGCCTCTAGACGTTTCGTAATCTAAGTGCCGGTCACGTTCCGTACTTTCGGGTCGTGACATCAAGGGGGAAGCTAAGCAAAAAAGAATGATACAAAATAACCCTCATCTTCATTTAACATCCACTCAAAAGCTCTCACAACAATTTCATAGAGGAAAGAATGAAGAAGAAGAAGAAATAAACTAAAAACTAACAAAAAGTGGGCATAAGAATGAACATCCAAGGCTTGGCAAGTTCTGGGCTATTTATAGGAAGGAAACAGAGAACCTAGGAAAACATTCAGGCACTATAGGAAGTTACAAAAAAGCCCCCAGAAGATGACCAAGTGCGGAGCCCACATGGCCGCGGTTCCGCGGCCTAAGCGCGCTTATGCCGCGGAACCGCGGCCTTATTAGGGGGTTGGGCCATGCGATTTGGTGGGTTTTCCTAGTTTGTGGTCCTCTTCAGTGTGGTATAGTACTTTTCTCAGAAGCTCTTCACAATTCTTCCAGAATTTCAGTAGATCAAAAGGTGATGTGATGTGGATCTTTTGCCATGATTTCCTCGAGCTCCGCGTAGATATGTTGGATCTTGTGTTGACATTGAGCTTTGTGCATGAAAATGACATCGATTTGCCATTTTGTCCCTTAAACTGGTGTGTGGCAACTTACGGTTAGAGAGCGGAGACCCGCGTTTTATCTGTGGTTGGCAGTAATCCGGAATTTGTCGTACTTTTTCATGAATTTCACTGTTTAGAGCTGAGAACCAGTATTCTGCAAATATGTAGCAAACACTGATCAAAAGCACCTGCCTATAAATAAACGAGCGTAAGAATGGGCGGTATAAAATGCAATATTCTGGTATGAACAAATACCCCCAAACTTAACTTTTGCTCGTCCCGAGCAAAACCAATTATTCACAAAAAAGTCCTAACCGCACTTTCGCAGGGAACACGATTGAACTGAGCACGTGCAACAAGCCGTTAAACCTCTAGGTGTCCCTAGTAGGAGGAGTGTTGTCTCCTGAGGGTTTTCAGCGGATTACACCCACAAAATCCTGTCAAGCTAGTGTCATAAGTTAACGTCGATTCTACTCCTACAGTTCAGTATTTACGTTAGAAATTCTATCATCCTAAGTTAGAAATATCCAACCCTTATGTTTCACACCTCCTATCTATTTAACTTTATATCCTATACGTTCCAAAAAAGTTTAAAAAGATATTGGTATCTCCTGAGTTTTCCTTCTTCAAGTGTGGTCTTAAATCAGGGATTTTTATCAACTTTACAGAAAACATAAGTCTTATTCTTTATTTCTATCTCTTATCCAAACATCGATTGTATACCCCTACGTGTGTGTATATTTGCACCCCTACACTCAAGAATTCAATTCAAGCTATAATACCCTTGCCCTAATACCTAATACTACTTCTTTTCATTAAGGATGGACGGATTTGCTCACACACCTTTCATGCGACTATTAATGCTTCTTGAGGCACTAACGGCCGATTACTGAATGTGTGAACTTTAAAGCGTAAATAGCAGTTTCCAGGTCTTGACTTTATTCTATTTTTCTTTTTCTTTTTCTTTTTCAAGACCGGATATATTTTTCGATATGCTCTTTTGGTGTTTAGCTTTAAATACCGTTTTTTCTTTCATACTAGGCTTTCAGGCAAGAGTATTTCTAGGTATCCTCTACTATCCCAAGTTTCAAGGTGCGTGTAAGTGCAGTTTGTAGGGTATATACTTTCTAAATTTGAACTCAAGAAAAGAAACTATTTTTCAGACTTATCTTTCAGTAAAGCTTCAATACTTTCCCTTCATCTTGACTTAACTCAAGAACTGAACTCAAGATTACCTATTTCTCAAAAAAAAAAAACTGTAAGGACGTATACTTACCAAAGTTAGACAGAATGAGGGTTATTTTTAGGATATTCAATTCCTAAGCCTAGAATTTAGTTATTTCTAACATATCAACTAAACTTTCAGAATAAAAATCTAAGTTACCCTATTAGCTAACTTGACGACAAAGTTTTTATATTTTTGGAAAATTTTCGATTTTTGTGGGTTTTTAATAAGGTATGCAAATGCAGAATATACAAATGAATGCGAAGGAAGAAAGCTTACCGAGCACACCCCCAAACTTAAACTTGACAGTGCCCTCACTGTCAGGCTACACCAAGAGGGTCAAAATTGTCGGCGCTCCCTAAATTTTTTTTTTATATACAAAACAAAAAAACAAAACAAAAATATATACACAAAAAGGTTCCCCCCAAACTTAAGTAAAACAGTGTTGAAGTTCAGGAATAGGGGGGAAAGAGAACAGTATCAAGCTATACAAGGCCTTACACAGGCCAAAAGTGAGCACTAACCATTCAAAGATTTTATCGCTATAATGTACATGTTGGTGGAAGAAGGCGTAGAGAAAAGAGAGAGAGAATACGCGAGACCGTATGGAGATAGAAATGGTATACGGTCTAGGTATATAAGAAGAAGAATGGCGGAAGGGAGAAAGAAGGGGAATACGAACTTGAGGGTGGAAATGGATTGAATAAATTAGTACAATCTGTAATGATCGATGTGAAAAGATGGATTGTACTAATCTATCAATATGGCGAGAAATTGGGTCAAATCCCTCAAGATTCGTGAGAAACCATGGGTACGTCGAACTTGGTAAACCAGACACAGGAAGTGAAAATGATACGGTTTCTTGCAATGTCGGAACGATGGAAAGGATGTGGGGAAGTGATTGAGGAAGGGTATCGGTTAAGGGTTCTGGAGGGTGTACACAGTCAATGACAGGGACAGGATGAATTGGAAAATCCGACTCATCAAGCAAAACTGGTTCATCCTAAAAAATATCCTCAAAATTTTCCTCAAAATTCAGCACATCCATGCATTTATCCTCAAAATCCAGACGCATATGAGGTTCGGGAAAAACATTTAATGACTCGGGATGATGAATTGGAGAGAAAAACTTAGCCAAATCTGCGGGTTCATTATCCAAAATATTCCCAGCGTCAATATCCTCAATCAAGTGAAAATCTATATTCTCAGACACCTCAACAAAAGCATGTATATTAATCAATTCATGTTCTAGAGTGGAGGTGTAGAGGTCAAAAGGATTGGGTGTGGTTTCACTCGAAAAGGACCCTTCACAATCGGGCAAATCAAACACTACAAAGTCACACAACTCATTATCTGTTCTAGCTTTAATCAATGAATCGTTTGGAACACTAGATAGACATTCAAAACCGGAGTTGTGGGATTCAAGTTGAAACGGGTAGGCTTGATTCGGAAGGGGGTGCATCTCACTCTCTCCACTCAAATTCTCAACATGTCCTACCGCCTCTTCATACATTGGAAAATTTGGAGCTAGTTGAAAACTAGCTACCGGGTCACTAGGTTGTATGAGGGCGGCCATGGTCGCATTCAAATCCATCATCTGTTGGTACGACGCTACCCTAAAGTCTTCCAAAGACTGTTCCAGACTAGACATGGGTTGTGAAGGGGTTTTAGTAAAAGATTCAAAGTTGTTTGGATACTGAAAACTCCCAAATGGCTGTTCAGAAGCAATGTCTAGGGAAGGTGCAAAAGTCGGGTAGGACTGGTAGGAATTGAATGGCTGGACAGGAGCAGGATCAACATGTGGATAAGAAGGTGAATGGAATTGTTGATCCCAAGAATCTGTAGTGGTGAAAGGAGTGAAAGATCGGCTACAGGATTGTTCAATATGTTCAGCGACGGACAAAGGACGACTTGCAAAAGAGGTATCAACATAAGAGGGTGGGGGAGGTTGAAAAGGTTGATACAAAGTGGATTGCGGAGGGCAAGTGTTTGTCCTAGACGCGTCTATCCGATCTTTCAAAGAGATTTTGGGCATGGAGGGATCGTTCGACGTTTGGCCAAAGCAAGAACCGTAAGAAGTAATGTCTGGTTGTGGGTACCAAAGTTCGGCAAGAGTTTTGCGAGGTGGGGTACCCATGATATGAAGAGAGAAAGAAAGAAAGGCAGAGCAAAGGAGGGGAAAAAGAGTGTGATTTTTTTTAGTTAGATATTAACAAAAGAATGAAATATACACACAAAAAGAATCTGGACCTAAAAAAACAACAATCACGACACAAAAATACCACACACTTAATCGTTCTAGAGTTCACCTAGGTCAACTAGACCTGCTCCAGAACTTGATTGTCGAAGTAAAACTGTGTCGAGAAACGGGCTTAAGATACACTGATCACGAGGCCAGGTAAGTGCAGAGATAAGGGGAGGTTTTCCGACGCTTTCGCGAAGGTCCTTAATTAAATAACCCTTTCTCTTTTGGCGGTTTTGCCGTTAACACTTTCCTAGACACCCCGTAAACAATGTACCGTTAAGCGAGGTTCTAAACACAGTTAACTTCTCCTAGTGAGCGCGAAGTCCTTAAGACTTAAAGTCTAGTTTCTTTTAAAGTTTGTGCGGGTAAATGTTATGCTCAAGTTCGTGATTTGTGGGCCACGGAAAAGGTGATGAAATCCTTTACCGTATGTTGTGGGGTTCGCTTGCCCTTAAGTCCGTATTAATGTATGCAATGCGCAATTCAATAAAAATTCTATAAAGAATCAAACAATCGTTTTTTAGTTTAAGCACGGCACTACAACAAATACGGGTTAGTCAATTTTTAGCGTTTGCTAGCGAACTTGCAAAGAATCCTGCAAAGAATAGTATATTGGATGCGTCGGATTTGAGAAGAAGGTGTTTAAGAAATACGTATCGTTAAGTTTTTGGGTTAGGTAAACCCCCAGTTGAATCAAATCCGGTAAGCTTGAAAAGTTCGCTTGCGCGGGTCAAACTACCCAGATCTTTGGCACTGTACTTTGCAATCACCCTAGCCTTGAACGTACACGTTGCTCCCCACAATCGCAGTTCGCAAATTCGCAAAAATCTGCAGAAAATACAGTATAGTGGAATTCACAGAGAAGATAAAAGAAAAGACAAAGGGGTGGAGAAAAAATTGGGCACAGAGGCCTCAATGGGACCGGGGAACCGCCGCGCAAGGCACCTTTTGACCGCGGTTCCGCGGTCAAAATGTTGACTTGGGGATTTGTCTTTGGTCAACGAACTCCACTTCTTCTCTTTTCCAAAATAAAAACCTCTGTTTTCTTTTTGGATTACTGTACTTGCTCCAGATTAGCCTGCACACTTGCTCACAAAAATTATCAAAAATAACAAAAAGATTTTATTTTATTTTTTATTTATAAATATATACAAAAAGAATATTAACCCGAATAACAAGAAAGAAAATACGTTACCGTCTCCCCGGCAACGGCGCCATTTGATCGTACGCTTTTGGCGTGTCGGATGTTCAAAGTTCTAAAGTTATAACCGCGATCAGGACGGTGTCGCTATGCAGCTAGCCGGTTGAGCACGGGTCGATCCACAGGGAGATGTTTGTATGTCCGTTCGAGTTTTAGACGAGTCAATAAAGAATGTGTATAAGTTTGTTCAATTCTATCCTAAGTGTTATATGCAAGTATAAAGTTGTTAAGAAAAAGATACGAAAGTGTAAGCTAAGGAAATCCGGACTCAAAATCTTTGAGCCGAGTCTTGACTAAAGCTAGAGCAATCGGCAACAACGTGGATTAGGGTACTTAAGCACGGTATTCGTGGAATCCGGCTTATTTATCCTTGTCCTTCCGTTCTTGTCTCTTGCTTTCGCCTCCGGCCAAACCGAACGCAACCGGTCGCGGTTAGGAATCACCGTTACCTTGGTAGGGTAGGGTGCCTAACGGAGCGCTTGCGTAACGTTTGGACGGAGTTCAAAGGAAAATAACGGGAAAAGGAAATGAGCAAAGAAACATTAACTGACAATATTGTATTTATTCTTAAAAAGCAACATATTACAACCATTCACAAAACGAACCAAAAAGAGCAAAAGAAAAGATAAACAAAGAAAAGAAAAGATTACAAGTGCATGGAATTTAAGTGCATGAAAGTAAAGCAAGAAATGAAACTAGGAACCATAGAACCAAAAACAAGACATGGGTTCAATAACCCAATCTTAAATTTGCAAGCTCAATTAAGAGGTTGCAAGATCAAGAAAGGGCAAAGAACTCATGGAGAATGAAGCACAAAAGAGAGAACAAATGATACAACCCCTTGAGATCAATGACCAAAGCTTAAACTTGCAAGCTCAATTAAGAGGTTGCAAGATCAAGTTAAGGTAGAGAGCTCAAGGGGGAAGCTAAGCAAAAAAGAATGATACAAAATAACCCTCATCTTCATTTAACATCCACTCAAAAGCTCTCACAATAATTTCATGGAGGAAAGAATGAAGAAGAAGAAGAAGTAAACTAAAAACTAACAAAAAGTGGGCATAAGAATGAACATCCAAGGCTTGGCAAGTTCTGGGCTATTTATAGGAAGGAAACAGAGAACCTAGGGCAACATTCAGGCACTATAGGAAGTTACAAAAAATCCCCCAAAAGATGACCAAGTGCGGAGCCCACATGGCCGCGGTTCCGCGGCCTAAGCGCGCTTATGCCGCGGAACCGCGGCCTTATTAGGGAGTTGGGCCATGCGATTTGGTGGGTTTTCCTGGTTTGTGGTCCTCTTCAGTGTGGTATAGTACTTTTCTCAGAAGCTCTTCACAATTCTTCCAGAATTTCAGTAGATCAAAGGTGATGTGATGTGGATATTTTGCCATGATTTCCTCGAGCTCCGCGTAAATATATTGGATCTTGTGTTGACATTGAGCTTTGTGCATTAAAATGACATCGATTTGCCATTTTGTCCCTTAAACTGGTGTGTGGCAACATACGGATAGAGAGCGGAGACCGGCGTTTTATCTGTGGTTGGCAGTAATCCGGAATTTTTCGTACTTTTCCATCAATTTCACTGTTTAGAGCTGAGAACCAGTATTCTGCAAATATGTAGCAAACACTGATCAATAGCACCTGCCTATAAACAAACGAGCGTAAGAATGAGCGGTATAAAATGCAATATTCTGGTATGAACACCTACCACGCTCAAAGGAGACATGCAAACAGGTTTTAGTTGGGTACAGTCCCGAGCCACATGGAGGCAGTGAGCGGATCTGCAGGGGTTCGTCTCTCCCGGTATTGGGGGTGAGGTCGCGCTGTGTCTAGAAGTGCCATTACACGAAGTCCTTGGCCAAGGCAGGAGATTTACTGGTAGGTATTCCAGTAGTATCTCAGGGTGTTCTGGGCTACACCCAGACACGACTTGTACCGCTTTTGGGGGTCTGACTTTCACCAACCCCTAGGCCCGCCATGCGATGCTCATAGACGAACGGACCGGACTGTACGGATATTGTCACTGACAGGCTTAGTAGGGTGTCAGGATGAGTTCGCTCATCGACGTCCCTTTTGGTCAATACCTGGTAGCCCGTTACGTATGGCTAATACCTCTGACGTGCTAGTGGTTAAATCCACAGCCAAAGTATTGACGAGTCTTTAGAGTCCCCCACATACCGTTTCTCAAGTTTCGGGCGAAACGCTGTAGAGGCCGTATGGAGATATGGCAGGGTTCGATCATATACGTGCGGTATTGCACGGATCATGATCGGACGGATAATACTAGCGGGCTTTGGTTTAAGCCGGATCCTAGTATTGTACAGTGTAGAGTTTGTCTCATTGCATTTGTATTCGGTCACAATACAAATGCGGGTATGTATATACAGTCACGGGGTTTTCCTGTAATTTATTACGCGATCAGTTTTCTGAAGTTGCCAGTTTGCATTCCGTTTCGGCCATTTTCCTTTGTATCTTTCTTTGGCTAAAAAATGGTGGAAGGGGGTTATTTGCAATTGTGCATTTTATTATGGAGAAGACTTTTGGCACATGATAGCTTCATGATGGTTATAGCTTCCATTGACCTCATTTGTTCATCATGACTTGATATGATTAGGTGATGGAGTGAAGATTTGGTTGTGATCATTATTCTTCATGATTATCATATTCTCTCTTGCATTTTTGATCCACCCCCTTGGACTTTTTCCCACTCCCTTCACCACATGAGGCTGGCCACATTTTGATGGGGGCTGTCCCAATTTTTTGAAGGGGATTTTTGGTCTTTTTGGCTTTGCAAAAATCCCATAGCTCCATCTCCAAAAGTTCATCTCATTCCTCCACCAAAAGGCAACTCCGAGTAACCCCAAGAGACAAACCATCCTACTCTTCATCTACAGTATTCTTGGACACGTCGACTCGCCAACTTCGTGCCCGAGTTGCCTCGGTCCAGAGGTGGGAGCCCGTAAAAGAACCCGGCGATGTGGTGCCCTTCCGACGAGGAGATGAAGACCGGAGATTCCGCGGGGAGATCGGGACGACGACGAGAAGACCGAAGGACACGGATCGCTCGGTATATTTCTCTACCCCTTCTCTAGTTAGCTAAGAGTAGGTTAATGGCCCGATCCGGGTTTAAAGTGCGCGGTGGTGCCGGTTTACAAGTTTTGTAAAAGTTTCGTTTCCACATTCCGGCGTCGGATCGACGGCCTGGGCGCCGCCGTGCACTTACACTGGTATCAGAGCCACGCCATTAACCTTGTCTAGCTTGCTCTAACGTGTTTACAAGTTCGATCGAACGGATTTTCAAAAAAACCGCGTTTCCATGTCAAGTTTCTGTCGAATTTTTCCAGTGCTTTAAAAATTATTTGGTACATTGTAAAAATACGTGCAGGGTTTTTTATGCATTCTGTGAAAATTTAGTAGGCTGAAATTACTGTAGCGCGGCGGATCAGCGGCCAAAACCACGTTTTGGCCGCGGATCCGCCGCCGAATTTTGGCTTCACTGCATCAAATGTTTACAGTGGCTCTTTGACATGGAAATAGGGTTTCTGGTATATTCTTTTTGGGCCCAGATGTTTTTGAGTGCTACAGTTGTGCTTGTGGCCCACTTCGGAAAATTCAGTCGATCGAAAATTTTAAACATGTTAGTTCACAGTATTTACATTATATCTGCGACCGTGAATGTCATTTGATCGGTAAATCCTGTCTAACTGCTATAGCCCTTTTAGACGGATTTGCGAACGTGACATTCACGTTGATGTTCTGTGTTGTGCTGTGATGTTGCAGATTGGTCGTGGGGGATAGCCTGGATGCAATGTTAGTACAGCTTGGTTATTTATGTACATTTGATATTGCGGGGCGAGCGTCCGACATGTGGACTGCCGTCACTGCCTGTTTGTATATTATTCTCTTGGGGCACGACCGGGCTGAGGTCGATGTACCCGTTGTATGTATATTTTACTTTCTGTACTAGGATTACCCCAAGGTGGGGTGCACGGATAGCCGGGTTCTAGAGGGCAACGGGCCCGCATCTCATGGCGTTGAGACAGAGGGGGCCTCACTCTAGAATTGGCGGGCTATTCGCCGCACTCGTACGGGGTACAGGTTGACCCAAGGAGGGGTGCCCAAGTTACCGGATTCCGTGAAGTGCTGGGTGGTCCATTCACGTTGCTCAAGGGGGCTGCCTCGCTTCAGGTTTTGGCGGGTAACTTGCCGCTCCTGTAGGGGTCTAGGATTTCATTGCACAGGCTATCCACACGACCAGGGGAACGTCGGGTTTCAGTAGCGGCTCTATGAAACCCGGGGATCCCAGATATCTGTATTGTTCTGTGATGCTTATTACATTTCTGTGATGTTGCATTTTATCACGCCTTGAGCAAATATTATGTATTGATATATATACTAGTAGATGTTGTAATGTTTTGCATCCGCTCTAGTCCAGTCCCCGCTTTGT
Organism: Agapanthus africanus; assembly: GCA_030015575.1. Lineage (NCBI taxonomy): Eukaryota > Viridiplantae > Streptophyta > Magnoliopsida > Asparagales > Amaryllidaceae > Agapanthus > Agapanthus africanus. The sequence continues at coordinate 492,688,116 of CM057339.1, forward strand.
CGTTAGTTAAGCAACCTAACGGGTAATGACGGGACCCAGTGGCGAATGCGGATGGCATATACGTACATCATTATTTTCGTTCTTTATTGGTGTGATCAATTGATGGGACTGCATTGATTCGGATCAATGCAAGCTAAACAAACCTATTCTGATGTTGTTGGAACAATTTTTCAAAAAGATGTTATTGCAAGGGCGTTCTCTTTTGTTTTGCACAGTGATATTCAGTTGGAATATCCCGCACCTCAATCGACGAGGCAAGGGCCGAGATCCCTTCACCGGGAGTGACCCCTTGGACAGAAGTTTGCGTCAGGGCAATAACTTCACTATAGTCGTTTACTTTTGCTTTGCATCGTGGTATTCAGTTGGAATATGCTGCACCTCATTCTACGGGGAAAGAGCCGAGATCCCTTCACCGGGAGTGACCTCTTTAGCAAAGGTTTTCGTCACTATATTTTTATAAAGCTATCCGGTTCCTTCAACGATATCAAGTTCATTACGTTAAAGGTTTTTCGCCAAAAACCATTCGTAGCCCTCCGTCGTTTCAGATGGATAGTCAATAGTAATCAAGCTGTGTTTGTTGGCCAAAGTCAAGGCACAGTGATTGGTAGCTATTGGATATTCATATGCAGCATAGATAGATGCGTTGGTTTGGGACAGTCGTACTGTCTTGTTGGCCAAAGTCAAGGGTAGGTACGGGTGGGTTCAAATCAACCTGGAGAATGACGGGTAGAACTTGACATGTGACTTATGATTTGTTGGCCAAAGTCAAGGTCATAAGAGCATGGGGTAAAAATCACATCGGGAGTTTCTAAAGAAACTGAAACTTCCCAGATATGCGCATACCTTCTGGAGTGTGATAACGTGAGCGGATTCCGTCACGTTATCATGCGATGATAGTTGGATCCCGATTCCCACTGATGAGTTGGTTTACTCCTCGGGTGATCCCGACTAATTCTTCTTTCAGGTTTGGAGAAGAATTTGACGTTACAGTGGGAGGTTTCTAGATTAGATAAAGTGAAAACCATTCTGATCTAGGTTAGAGTGCACGCTAAGTGTTTATTTTCTCTCTCTCTTTGGCAGCGACCATGACCCGACCTTTGACTATGACTCAGTGACCAAGATTAACCGAACCTTCTTAAAACACTGACTTTTGGATTGTCAGAGTTGCAAACCTCATTGCCACTCCTCCTTTTACCCTTTTCTCCAGGACACCCCGTATTACTACGAACGTCCACTTCCATTGGATAAAACCATCGTATGGTTATATACGAACTCGAAGGAATTTATTCGAGGATGGTTTCTGGTTCTGGAGAAAACGAATAGGACTATTCAGTTGTCTTTTCCTTTTACCTTCTCTCAGGTTGCGAGTGCCCCTTAGATTAGGGGATAGTACACCTATTACGCAAATTGGATAGTCTTCTTCCAAACCATTGGCAAGTGCCGACCGATAGGGAATGAAGAAAACTAATTAGCCTAACGATGGTGTACAGAAGGTATTATGTAAAGACAAATAAAGGGATTAGAAGGAGGGCAAAGTAAATTGCGACTGCTATTCACGACCAAACCAAGTATTTCATTACCACTCCCACTTCACCTTTGTATTTCTCCAGGACACTCCGTATCACTACGAAGATCCACAGTTTATTGGATACTCCATCGTATGGTTATATACGAACTCGAAAGGAACTTGTTCCAGTTCGGGGATGGATTCTGGTTCAGGAGAAATAAGAATAAGGTTTTATTCGGTTGTCTTTTATCTTCACCTTCTCTCGCATTGCGAGTGCTCCTAGGATTAGGACAGTACACCCATTACGCTTATTGGATAGTCTTCTTCCAAACTATAGGCTGGTGCCGAACGGTAGGGAAGGAAGAAAACCATTTAGCCTAAGAGGGTGTACAGAAGGTAATGACTAAAGACATATGAAGGGATTTGGAGAGATGGCATAGAAATATACGGTTACGGTTGTGAATCTGAATAATGGAAGAGGCATTACTAGGAATACCTGGATACCCCATCGAAACATTTCAATGTTTCAGTTTCACTGTGTGCTGTTAAAAGAAAACTGATTTCCCAATTAGCCCTTGCTCCAGGGTATGTATTTACCAAGTATGATTCTCACATCTGTATGGTTTTACAGATGATGAGTGGGAGTAAGTTATTGGGAATTAGGTGATCATCCTCATTATATCGGAATTCGTTGTAATTGGTAATATTTAAGGAAATCTCCTGGGCTGTTTGCCGGTCGGCAAATATTTGGTTTTGAAGATCCGTTGCTATGCACCAATTTCAAATTGATATATCTGTACGTCTATTTTTATAGAGTGAGATATAACTTTTTGAAATTATTTCTATGACATTTACCTATATCAGTGGATGGTTAGGTAAGGAGCATTAAACATCGGTGTAATTCTTCTTAACCATAGGTACAGTTTTCAACCTATGACACACAGGGATTGAGTTATCAGACTCAAGGGAATTATACTGAGTATTGTATGTTGTCCAGTGTCCATTAGGACAGAGGGGTTGGTCCTCGTACTATATTCGGTTTACTTATGACTTCTCTAGTTCTTAGATAAGTGTTTCGTAGAAACACAAGGTCTGAATTTTGAGAAGTCATAGGTATAAGAGTAAAGTAGAGAACCAGGTATTGCAAGTATCGGGATTCCTCAATGTGATCGAAGATGTAGATACTTGTGTATGGTATTCAGTTGATAGTAATGATTAAGAGAACTTGCTTCTCTTTCAGGTTACTCATAATTGGAAGCATTCCTAAGTTGAGTAACGCTGATCGGCCTCCTTCCATTTAGTTGACATGCACTGGAGACAGTTGCATGATTTGAATCTGGTTCAATTAAATCAGTGCCTCTGTTTCTGTATTGGATATAGAACAATTCATATCTTAACATTGTTAAGGTACGGGGAGTTGTCCGGCTTATGATTAAAACCAGACTCTGGATAACTCAAGGCACGTTTCTGTAATGGCTGTTTGTGGGTTGACCCAGGCTATGACGAGGGTTGGCTTTCTACCATCTGGAAGATCAATAGTGATATTGTTCTTGACTCACCACAGTTTTAACAAAAATGGATTTTTTCAGATAACAGTAGTGGGAGTATGGTAGAACCGGAAGTGATTCCAGAACCGCAAACGATTACTGAAAATTTGATAAGAACCTAAAGATTCAATCTAGTTTGAAATTTCATTGGCCACTCCGCAGATTTGGAGGGTAACCTCAGGCACCCGAGAGGTACTCCGGTAGCCTCAAGGACGGTGACAGGGAGGTTCTTGTTTACCCAGACTTGTCATTGCTGTTGTTCCAGACTGTGGGACCTGGCAGGAAGATGAGTATAGCGTCGTTCTAAACTAGCTTTAGAAGTGTACGTTTATATGACTCTGCCAGAGGGATGTCATGGTCAGTGGGAGCAGCGGAAGCATTGGTGGACAAGTGGCTTATGTCTATTTATAGACTAAAGCAGATATAGCGGAGATAGATCATCTATTTCTGATGTGATAGTCATAGGTTTGACTTCATCAGAATAGGGGATGGATCTGTTAAGAAGGTAGTAGGGTGTGATGTCCTGGTATTTGGATGACATACACAGAGTAGGAAGTGATGTTCCTATACTACGATCGGTTATACTTTGGTTGTCACACAGTGGTTTCTCCACATGGGACTTGGATATAATATCAAGACATTCTGGTTACTGGATCTATAGTTTTAGATCTAGATTTGGGTGGTTTCCCAATCTGGGTACTTAGACAGCATTCTAAAAGTATTTAGAATGGACGACTCCAGGCACGGTAGTGTACCTGCAGGTGATGGAGTCACCCTCTCTAAAGGTGTCTTACAGACTAAAGGGGAGAGGGATGTGCATGATTGGTAGATCACTTGCTTAGGCAATTGAGTCAATCATGAGATGTCAAGTACCACACCAGATGTTGTTTTTGCAGTAGATGCAATAAGTTGATATTAATCCTATCCTGGAGAAACATTCGGAAGCAGTTTTAGAACATAAGTGGATGTTCTAGGGAAATGATAACGACAGCCTCATTCGGGAGACGGTTATCATTCCAGGCTTCCAAGGTGACCTGGATGACAGAGCGGCTGTCAGAGTTATAGTTTTCCCTCTAACGAGGGACAATATTTTGGACAGGTGGTCTAAGCGGATACTGAGGGAGGCATGGCGCAGGATACTGATTAAGTTCAGTTGACGATACAGTCTAAGAAGTTTGGATTTGGAGTTCATTTATGAACTAGGTCCCATCAGATATCCAGACATACGCTAAGACATGTATTGCTCATTTCGGGAGATGACTTTCTCCGCGAACTTGAGATAAAGAGAGACATAGAAAGAAACATTAGGGCGGATCCACTCACTGAGGCTATTCCTCGAACGCAATAGTTTCGCAAACGGGTTTTGTGAGACTGATTAGTAGAGGAGTTGGGTGTTCGGTATCACACAGGCTGTGAGTATGCGACATCGCAATAATTAGCCTTGAGTGCAAGTGGGAGATTGTTGGAGATAGTGCCCTCAGAGTCAATTATTGGATCACAGGCACGTGATTGCAATGATTGATAGAGGACCTATGCCGGTAGGACAGTCTTACTCGAGATGATAGTATGCTATGTGGTTTACCTTTATCATCGTGTACTGCTTCAGGTGACCTTACAGGTCACTATTACACGTTGATAGAGCCCTTAGGATTCTTGCTTGACGACCAACAGTATGATGGCGATCATATACGTGGGAGCTGGGGTCTATAAGCACATCCTTAAAAGGTCCCTAGTCGTGGGAGTTTCGAGACAGGGCATCGATACTCCAGAGTAGACTAGTGTATACAGTCGAGACCCCGGCGAGGGGCGGTGGCCGGTCTCACAAGCCACTGGTGTAAGTTGGTTCACCTAAGATGTATACAGGTGCTTATTGGGTTATGAGTACATCGGACAGGACTCGCCGGGAACATGCTAGTTGGTCTTATACCAGACGTCAGATAGCAGTTCCCTGGTAACATGTGTACAGGTTAGTTCATCGACCTGAGATCGTCATTTGTCTCGTGTGAGTTTCCACTGTACTTTGATTACTACCCTACCACGCTCAAAGGAGACGTGCAAACAGGTTTTAGTTGGGTACAGTCCCGAGCCACATGGAGGTAGTGAGCGGATCTGCAGGGGTTCGTCTCTCCCGGTATTAGGGGTGAGGTCGCGCTGTGTCTAGGAGTGCCATTACACGAAGTCCTTGGCCAAGGCAGGAGATTTACTGGTAGGTATTCCAGAAGTATCTTAGGGTGTTCTGGGCTACACCCCGAAACGACTTGTACCGCTTTTGGGGGTCTGACTTTTACCAACCCCTAGGCCCGCCATGCGATGCTCATAGACGAACGGACCGGACTGTACGGATATTGTCACTGACAGGCACAGTAGGGTGTCAGGATGAGTTCGCTCATCGACGTCCCTTTTGGTCAATACCTGGTAGCCCGTTACGTATGGCTAATACCTCTGACGTGCTAGTGGTTAAATCCACAACCAAAGTATTGACGAGTCTTTAGAGTCCCCCACAGACCGTTTCTCAAGTTTCGGGCGAAACGCTGTAGAGGCCGTATGGAGATATGGCAGGGTTCGATCATATACGTGCGGTATTGCACGGATCATGATCGGACGGATAATACTAGCGGGCTTTGGTTTAAGCCGGATCCTAGTATTGTAAAGTGTAGAGTTTGTCTCATTGCATTTGTATTCGGTCGCAATACAAATGCGGGTATGTATATACAGTCACGGGGTTTTCCTGTAATTTATTACGGGATCAGTTTTCTGAAGTTGCCAGTTTGCATTCCGTTTCGGCCATTTTCCTTTGTATCTTTCTTTGGCTGAAAAATGGTGGAAGGGGGTTATTTGCAATTGTGCATTTTATTATGGAGAAGACTTTTGGCACATGATAGCTTCATGATGGTTATAGCTTCCATTGACCTCATTTGTTCATCATGACTTGATATGATTAGATGATGGAGTAAAGATTTGGTTGTGATCATTATTCTTCATGATTATCATATTCTCTCTTGCATTTTTGATCCACCCCCTTGGACTTTTTCCCACTCCCTTCACCACATGAGGCCGGCCACATTTTGATGGGGGCTGTCCCAATTTTTTGAAGGGGATTTTTGGTCTTTTTGGCTTTGCAAAAATCCCATAGCTCCATCTCCAAAAGTTCATCTCATTCCTCCACCAAAAGGCAACTTCGAGTAACCCCAAGAGACAAACCATCCTACTCTTCATCTACAGTATTCTTGGACACGTCGACTCGCCAACTTCGTGCCCGAGTTGCCTCGGTCTAGAGGTGGGAGCCCGTAAAAGAACCCGGCGATGTAGTGCCTTTTCGAAGAGGAGATGAAGACCGGAGATTCCGCGGGGAGATCGGGACGACGACGAGAAGACCGAAGGACACGGATCGCTCGGTATATCTCTCTACCCCTTCTCTAGTTAGCTAGGAGTAGGTTAATGGCCCGATCCCGGTTTAAAGTGCGCGGTGGTACCGGTTTACAAGTTTTGTAAAAGTTTCGTTTCCGCATTCCGGCGTCGGATCGACGGCCGGGGCGCCGCCGTGCACTTACACATGCGACATATCAGACGAAGAGACCGGACTGTACGGGAGTGTTACTGATTGGATTCGCAGGAGAATGTACAGGCTTGCTTGTTGATCTTCTGATCGCTCAATACCTAGGTGGCTGTTACATTTAGCTGACCGCTTGCAGCTTGTGGGTGTTAGATATGATCATCACCTACTGTCGGCGTATTGACGATTCTTTAGAGTCCTACACAGAGGTTTCCTGGCTCAGGCAAAACGGAGTAGGAGCATATATATGATATGTGTGGGACCGAGAATAATACGAGTATGTGATACTGTATTCTATTCTCGCGATATGAGATATCGGCCGGGTATATGTGATATAGCCGGGTCATCGGATCAAGTGTTGATTCAATGAAATGGTACATGTTATATTAGTCGGTTATATGTATTATTGACGGGTTATCGGATCAAATGTTGATTCTGTTAGTTATATGTATGCCCTAGAGGCCATTACTGTACATACGATGTATATTGTAGTGGATGCTAGGACATATATAGGGAGGACTTTCTTGCTCGACATGATAGTATGCTATCTGGTTGTACTTTATCTTAACATGTACTCTGATTGTCTCTATGTTACATGTTGATTAAGCCCTTAGGATATTTACTCGACTACTGGGATTATGATGAGATCATACTAGTGGGGCCACGGTAGTCGACGAGTACATCCTATAACTGTTCCTAGTCGAGGGTGTATCGAGATAGGGCATCGATGCACCAGAGTAGACTAGTGTATACGCATCTTGACCCATATGATGGGCGATGGATGATCCCATATCCATCGATGTTTGACATCAAGGATGGTGTATGGGTGCTCAGTAGAGACTGGGTACACTGGACGGACTCGCCGAGAACTCCCAGATGGTATTATACTTCACGTCAGATGGCAGTTCTCCGGTGACATTGGTACAGAGTAGTCTGTTGACCTGAGATCGTCATAGAGTCTTGTGTGATTCCCACTGTTCTTTGATTTCCATCATACCACGTCCAAGAGGGCATGCAAAAAGGTGGCTTTTAGGTACAGTCCCGAATCACATGAAGGCAATGAGCGATAGGAGGGGATTCGTCTCTCCCGGTATAGCGAGTTGATGTTGCGATGTGTTCGATTGGCTATAACTGGAAATCCCTGGCCAGGGTTGCTGAGATTTACTGGCAAGTGTTATCAGTAGTTTCTCGAACTGTTATAGACCTCATATCGACACGACTTATCAAGCTACTGGGGTCTGACGTTTACCACCCCTAGGCGAGATATGCGACATATCAGACGACGAGACCGGACTGTACGGGAGTGTTACTGATTGGATTCGTAGGAGAATGTACAGGCTTGCTTGTTGATCTTATGATCGCTCAATACCTGGGTGGCTGTTACGTTTAGTTGACCGCTTGTGGATGTTTGATATGATCATCACCTACTGCCGGCGTATTGACGATTCTTTAGAGTCCTACACAGAGGTTTCTTGACTCAGGCAAAACGGAGTAGGAGCACATATGTGATATGTGTGGGACCGAGGATAATGCGATATGAGATACTGTATTTTATTCTTGCGATATTTGATATCAGCCGGGTCATCGGATCAAGTGTTGATTCGATGAATCGTTAAATGAGATATTAGTCGGTTATATGCGATATAGCCGGATTGTCGGATCAAGTGTTGATTCGATAATTTAATGTATAATAATATATATGATATATTAAATTACATTAACTAATATTAGCTCACTAAAAGATTCTTTTTCTCACTCGGGTAATACATTGATATATATGCGATATATGTTAATTGTATTATTTTATTTTGTTGCAATAAATATTATATATGTGATATATAATATTGTAACATGATATGATTACTAATGCAACATGTTTAGTGGAGATTAAACAAGGTTAGGGTTTGAATTGGGTTAGTTCTTTCATGAACATTCTAGAAGGTTTTTCTTTTGTCATGAAAGAGATATTATGCTTGATATTTTTGTGTGACTCATTCTTAACCCAACCCAAACCCTAGCCCTAGTTAAATCTCTACATGAGTCATCCTTGACCATGGTTGCATAATTAATCATTATTACATTTCATTAATCATCACAAAAGGATTCTTCATCTTCTTCCTTGAGTTCTTCATGGAAAAGCTTTCTAGTTTTTTCCTAAGTGATGATTTTGAGTGAGATTATGAATACAAATGAGAGCTAAAATCCTACTTCATCATCCTAATCTATCCTAGCCATTTAGATTAGGGTGTTCACTTCATTTTGTGAGTGAGAGCTTGTGTTAAAGAAACTTCAAGGTAGATCATCTTTGTTATCGAAGATCGGAAGCAAGCTTGCCCCTTTCTCTTCGTGGAACCTCTCGAGAGTCTGGATGCACGATGATCGCAGCGAAAGGACCTCAACACGGAGATTAAGAAGTGAAGGACCAAATCTACAAAGGTTGTAATCCCTCTCACTTAGTGTTAAAGTGTTTAACATGCTTGTTTTCGCCTAAACTCTAGTATAAAGATCTTGATTAGGGTTGTTCGGCACGGCTAAATTTTTAATCGGGCATGGTTGATGCCCCGTAGACCCTTGTGCGTGCGCCTAGCATCCCTACAGATTCGATAATTTAATGTATAATTATATATGAGATATATTACATTACACTAACTAATATAAGCTCGCTTTATTGATTCATTTTCTCACGGGATAATACATTGATATATATGCGATATATGTTAATTGTATTATTTTCTTTTGTTACAAAATATATTATATATGTGATATATAATATTGTAACAAGTTAATATTACAAATGCAATATGTTTTGTGGAGTTTAAACATGGTTAGGGTTTGGATTAGGGTTAAGCTTTGATGAAATTTTCATGAAGCTTCATGAAGCTTTGACTTTGACCTTTGATATTTGTGTCGATATTTATTAACCCAACCCAAACCTTAGGCTCTAGTTTATTCTCTACAAGGGTTAACTCTATCATTCTTAACCCATGATTGATTTGTAACCACAACAATAATTCATTATTCATCACAAAAGGTTTTGCTTCATCTTCTTCTTCTTGCTTCATGAAGAAAACCTTAACTAGCCTTTTCATTTGTAATGTTTATAAGTGAGAAATTGAAAACAAAAGAGAGCAAAATTCCTACTTCATCATCCTCATCTATTCTACCCACTTAGATTAGGGTGTTTGCTTTGCTAATACTTGATTAGTGAAGCAAGAGCTTGGGTTTGAGATTCTTCAAGGTAGATCATCTTGGATTAGTGAAGTCTTCAAGCAAGGTGCATCATTCTCTTCATGGAGCCTCTCGAGAGTTGGAGTTCATGATGATCGCAGCGAAGGGACCTCAACACGGAGCTTATGAAGTGAAGGAACGGACTACAAAGGTTGTAATTCCTATCTCTTTACTTCTTTGTATGTGATACAAACTTGTTACCCTAGAAATTCTAGCATGATTCATGGTTTGCTTGCTTTGCACCTCTCTAAATTTTAAAGTGGTATGTGTGATGCTATCAAATCCTAGACTAGGTGCAAGGGAAGCCCAACTGTGGTTTCAGAGCCAAACTAGAATTCTAGATACGGTGTTATAACAATTATGAAAACAAAAAACACTTCGAAAAACGATATTATGAATACCCTATTTTGCTCTCTGGAAATTTTCAAAAAAGTGCTTTAAAATTTTTTCAAACAGGTGCAGAATGGTCTCTGGAGCAAAATATGAACACAGGTGAAATGGGGGGGGGAGGGGGGTCCTCGGTTTTGGACCTGCCACCATAGAGGAATTTCCGGCTAGGTCGGCCCCACCACCTCCTCTGGCTCCCGTATTGCTCCTGTGCTCATTTGACTCCATTTTGGGTTTCTTAGTATTGTTTATTTAGCCCAATTTTCATGTGATGATTGGTTTGACCTGGGGTTAATTCATAGTGCATATATTGGTAACCTTGACTATTTTTAACAGTTCCATCGAACTTCGTACACCGCATTTTGTACCCCGCTGAAATTTCCAAGTGTTGTAATTTTCCGAAGTTGATTGTACTCATAAAATCGTCCAAGTACCCCTATGGACCCCCTAGAAGACATAATAACCTTAACTCGATTCTATGCCCACGGAACCGCGATCGAACCTTCGGATTTGCCGTAGTCCCCTGGTGTCATAGGTGAGGCGTTGGTTAACTCCTTCTACGGCTGGTCCATGGACACCGTGGCACGGTTTTTGAGTGTTTTGACTTTGCTCAAGTGTTGAGCTCACGGGGGTAAAACTTGGGTGTATGTTGATTCGATCGAAACGTTAAACATAATCATGATATTCTGGAATGTGATAAATATTTGGAATCCATAAGTAGTTATGAGATAACTAATTTGAATGTTATAAATCTAGCAATTTAGTCTCATTTGATCGGTTGCCACGTGATTTTGATGCGATCAAAAGTCCGTCGCAATTACATAGCGTATGTGGATACTCGCCGGGTAAACTTAATAGATAGCCACGCCCTATAGCCCCGACCAAGTGACTGTAGGAGAACCCCATCGCCAAAAGCATTCATTCGGGTGCTCGCGGCAGTGGTGTTCCTCCTTATTGCACTTCGTCGACGGTACCGGGGGTGCGGCCGTCTACTAAAGTTTCCGACGAGCATTCGATCAGGATGTCGGGAATCTTGTTGAATTGCCCGACTAGATATCGAAAAGTGTTTTCGATATTGAGACTAAAATGCGGGGTTTATAATTGTTAGGCATGCGATGTCTAAGGAATTCATTTGGTTAGGCATGTGATGTCTAAGGTGGTTGCGGATTCCAACTGTTGTAGTTTTACACTTTCTTTTCAGCGACCGTAAGTGTAATATGTGGTGTATCGCCGGTTTCGTTGCTATACATCAACGACAATTTGGATATGCATATTTACTTACGTTGATGACTTGTGATGTTATGTGTTGCTGTGATATGTTATATTTGATCGTCGTTTTTTGAATAGCCGGGGATTTTATGTGAGATGAGAGTTTTTCATTTTCATTCATGTAAAATTCATTGTATGTAATATTCTTTTATTGGGGCACTTCCGGGTTGAGGATGATGTCACCATTGTATATTATTTACTTTTCCACATTAGGATAGACCCAAGGCGGGGGGCATAAGTAACCGGGTTCTAGGGTCCAGTGGGATACCATCTCGAGGAGTCAAGACCAGGTCTCCTAACTCTAGAATTGGTAGGGTTGCTTGCTGCTCTCGTAGGGGTCTAGGGGTGTGGGATTGGCTATTTATCGCGACCGTGGAATCCGTGTTTTATACAGGCTCGTATTAAAACACGGACCTCCTAGTATATCCAATATTTCATATATGTTCTTCTGTTATAATGTTCTGTGATGTGATCATATTACTACCTGAGACGAATGTTTATATTATATATATGAGATATATATTATATATTGTTGATTTCGTTTTATATCTGAAGCTTGTGAAGCATAATAAAATGGGACTTCATTAATGAGTTTAATGAAACTAAAAGAAACCTAAAGATTTTGTAGAAACTTGTCTCGAAAACAGGTAGCTCTAGTTGTTGCTTTGCATAGCGGTATTCCTTGTAGAATATCCAGCACCTTATTTGAGAAGGAAAGAGCTGAGATCCCTTCACCGGGAGTGACCTCTTTAGCGAAACTAGCAGATGCTACACACTCGGTTTGTCTTTTGATTGTTTTTCTAGTTCTTGCTTTGCATAGTGGTATTTTTTAAATATCCTGCACCTTATTCGATAAGGAAAGAGCCGAGATCCCTTCACCGGGATTGACCTCTTTAGCAAAACTAGTAAAAGCCTAAAAAAAACTCCATTTAAAATCACTCGATTCTACGACGATATCAAGTTCATTACGCTCATGGTTTTCTGAAAAAACCTGCGTAGCCCTCCGTCATTTCAGATAAGTAATATTTAGTATTCGTGCTACGTTTGTTGACTTAGTCAAGGCGTAGTGTACTGTAGCTGATTAGTGCTTATCTGCAAGCATATTATGCGATTGGATTAGGGTAGTCGTACGGCCTTGTTGACTTAGTCAAGGGTCGTACGGGTGGGTTTAATTCAATCGGGAAATGCACGGGTTGACTTGACTTGCGATTTATAGTTTGTTGACTTAGTCAAGGTCATAGATCGCTAGGGGTAAAATATTATTGGGAATTTCACGTGTTGAAATTTGCAATGAGATTGCATACCTTCTATGAGATAGTTGGATCCCGATACCCGCTGCGAGTAAGAGTTACTCCTGGGAGAGTTTTACACATTACAATTAGCCGATCAAGTAGGTGTCTAGAAAGGTGTCAACGGGGTTACGCCCATGGAAAAATGAGGTTTATTTTAATTAGGTCCGTGCGAAAGCACGGGGAACCTCCTTCAAAGTACCGACACTGGCCTGGCTGAAAGATTGACGAACTTGTAGGGTGTAGTTAATCCCGGCTAGTCTTTCCTTTTAGGGTTTGAAGGAAGATTTGACTAAAACAGTGGGATCCATCCTGATTAGATATATTAATAACTAACCTAATCTTGCAAGAGCATACGCTGAGTGTTTTCTTCTCTTTCTCTCTCCAGGTAGTGACAATGCCATGCCTTAATCAAGATAATAATACAGATGTATTGACCGAACCCGCTTGTTATAATGCGCTAGGGAACATTGGTCCCTGTCACGACCCGAAAGTACGGAACATGACCGGCACTTAAACTACGAACGTCTCGAGGCGTACGTAATCTAAGTGAGCCGAAAACCCAGAAATCCAAACCAAGAAAAGTAGTAGAGTGAAGGAAAACCAATTTAAAACAAGTAGTTTAATAGCATAAGCCGAATTATGCGGTTTTAAAAAAAACATCAAATATTTCCCGAAAATTTCGGCAGAGTCTCCTTTGTAAATACTGGCCCCCAAACGGGATACAACATGAATAGTATACGAAATCAATAAAAAGGCATCCCCAAGCGGAGCTAGCTCTTCGTCAATCGACGGTCACAACCACACAAGCAATATAATATACAACGCCAACGGCGAGGATCAAAATTCAAAACCATAAGAAAACCACAGAAATATAACGCGCGACTCTAAGGTCGAAGGAATAACATCACTGGTCTCTATCTCAAAATAAATACATGTTTGGTTGATGGAACTCCTAGATACAACAGAATAATGATATACAAGATATATAATGGGGGTACGATACAAGTAAACCCACCTACTAGCAAGTCACCCGGAAATGGAAAGCAGTGCCAGCAAAGCCGTAATGAAACCTGTACGGCAAAACCTGCAAGAAACTGGGGCACAACGGGGGTGAGTTGCCAACTCGTGAATAGAAAAACATCTACGGAAAGAAATCGCATAAATAACGCAACCTAGGTCAATGATCATAATATATCCTCAAATATATAACCAGCAACCCATAACAATGGTTAGGGCAAAAATCTAACCCAAGTGTAAATCCAAGTGCCCGTGTCAGTGCCTCAGGCAGCAATGTATGAATGCATGAAACAGAATGCATGTATTGAAGAAAACTGCTTTCATAAATCAGTGAGATTTCTGTATTTTAAAAGTGAGGTACCATAAATAAAATCGGCATAAAACAGTGCCCAGCATCGACACAAAACAAGTGTCCAAATATCTCGATATCTCTGTATCACAATCTCTGTACCTCAATATCTCAAAATCTCAATATCTCAATCACAATATCTAGGGCGCCGTCAATCCAGACCGGCCCCTACCATCCATCTCAAGACCACGACGGTATCCTCCGGATATCCGACGCGTCGGGAAAAATCACCGGTCGGTAGTGCTCCCCTGCCAGGCTCAACGTCAACAACACGATCCTCTTACCCCGGGGTACCGCACCGGGCCCACCATGTACCCGAAACGGTTCCTCCACTCCTCGAATCGGGTCTCGAAATCCATCAGCAAACTCATGGTGGACGACTCATACATCATGGGAAAACCACACTTTTTATTTAAAAGAGAGGGAAGAAGCTTATAAAAGTTTTGCGGTTTTCCCCCAAATCCAGAAAATCTCATAGAAATCCGAATCATCAAAAGCATGTAAAACCATGAATATAAGCATGAGCATCCATGAATACGGCATATAATGAATAACAGTATGCACGAAGTGACAAGTAACAACTACAATGTTTAAACTAGCATATAATGCAAGCAACTAATCATCATGTCAAAATTACTAGTTAACAAGCTACATTAGGCGATAATATTTTCTAAGGTGTGCGTGACATGGCAATTACCGATGAAGATGTGTGTGAGCCGGCAAGCAAGTGTACGTGGTACATACGCATCATCGGTAATGGTGCTGGTGTCCTAACAGTATGATATCAACAATGCAATAAGAAATTATAATATAAGTATGCGATACGGAGCGAACAGTAATAATGAGCGGGAGCTAAATACTAAACACAACGATAACTAATCTGCATTACCCTAATATAAATCCTACAAATGGTGCCTTTTGAAATAACACGAATCATGGGGTTTTGAAAATAGGGGCTACGGTGTTTTTATGAAAAGATACGTCTTTTGAAATATCCGTAGGATCCCTTGGGCTGTCTTTTAAAATACCCATGATTCGTTAGTTTTTGAAATAGGTAAGAATCGAATCTAATCTAACAACTAAACTAAACTAAAGGGCTAAGCTAACAAGCTGGACTACAGGTAAGGAAACCGCCTAACATCTGAGTCGATACATATACATACCTGTATATATATTAGTCGGTGATCCCGCCTCAATAATATCATATCCGATACCATATCTAAAATCAGACATCCCAAGTCAAGAGTGCGGATCAATCATCAAAATATAGCTCGTACGTAAATCCGTCGTACGGCATCCCCAAATCTGGGTACGGGTCAATATCATATTCATCACACTATTCATCCGGTATCCTCTTTATCAAAGATCAATGTCTAAGGTACTGACCTAGGTCTAGTACAATACTGATATCATCAATATAGTCCTGATCTGGTTACTGATCGACAGTCTCGTACAAACGGATATCATCAGCACATATCATCATCAAGGGGTATACATCGCCCGATACGGCCTAATATCAATATCCTAGCATATCATGCCTCATATCACGATCACATGTCGACCATTTTATTTATAACACTATTCACCCGTATCGTCGCCCCAAGATCCGCTATAACACCAGGACGTACCTCAAGTACGAATCCGGCCATATCACCGATATCACAACCTCAACACAAATCTCATCGACTCATCTCAATCCCAAGTATCATTCTCAAATCCGTATGTGAACACATAGTCCCATACCTATGTGAACACATAACTATATATATTCCCGTAAACACAAATGGAAGAAGAATGTATGCAAGTATGGGTGGGTGTGTGCATGTATGGTGCGACCACTACTCTAGGGTTTCGCGATACTAAACCATCCATATTCATCATCAATAAACTCAACAATATATAAACAATATATATATGTGTGTATACGTGTTCGTATACATCACCACGAACTGCGGGGGTGCTATACGCCATCCACCCGACTTCTCCCCGTAGATATAAATCTACTCACCTGGTCCTCGCTCGCCGGTGCCGACGTCGCCACGCGCTTGCTTGTCGTCTCGAAGTACACATGGGGTACCTACATATCATAACGCACCGTATCGCATTAAAACCAAATTCAAAATCGAAACGGCATACGAAAATCAAATCGGCACGCGTATCACGCATAGGTCAAAACCTATCGCCTACGCATGCAAGAACAGCCAAACCAACTCTCGATGTCGATGTACAACGTCAGACCATCGAGAAAAAACCCAAATACACTCATTTGCACATTTACGAACACTAATTTTAATATAAAATAGGTTAAAACTCACAAAAACCCCAATTTCACTTAAAAAGTCATTTTTCCGAAAATCTAGCAAGCACAAATCACCGTTTTAGTACAAAACTCGATGTATAAACGAATCTAGCGGCCACAATATTCACTAAATATCTTACATAAGTCATAAAAACAATTCCCATAATTTAATCTCGTTAAATTCCAAAAACCCTAAAATTCTAGTTTACAAAATACTTAAATTTTAACAATTTTATAGCAAAAATGCACAAACTACAATCTAGCTTGGATTTTCATGAACTAAAGTATTAAACTACACTTTAAAATGTTAATAATGCCATGAATACCCTAATTAGATTTTTGTCTCCATTATTTAATCAAATTCCAAAAACCTAGTTTGCTTAAAAACTTGATTTGGACAAATTAAATGCAACAATTTACATAATAGCAACAAGATTAGGTTTTCCAAACCTTAAGAGGTTCAACTACACAATTAAAGCATGAACAATTTTTCAAAACCCTTATCTTGACCCAAACCCAATTCCTTACAATTTCAACTTGAAGGGTAAACCAAATTAACACCTAATTAAACACTTAATTAAGCTAACATAAGCAATAATCAACAATTTAACTATAAGGTTAAAATTATACCTCCATAATTTTATTGATCTCACAAGAAATCTAGCCTCCCAAAATGCTCTCTTTTCACCAAGATCCAAGCTTGAATGGCAAAGGAATAATGGGTAGGGATTAGATTTTGAGTTTGCTTTAATTTGTGTTGATTTTGGTTGATTTTTGAATGAATTTGGAGGTGAAGGAAGATAAAGACTTGAAGAAAATGGGGGGGGGGCGCCAACAGATCAGTTTCGGCCAGGAGAGGAGAGGGGTGAGGTGTGGTGTGGGGGTGGGTGAAGTCAAGGGGAGAAAAGAAGACCAAGTCAACAAAAGACCATACTTATATATATATACCCTTTCTTCTCATTTCTTTTCATTTCTTTTCTTTTAGCCATTCAAGTGAGAAAATGAGGGGGCACTAGGGGCTGCTGATTTGAAGAGGGGAGAGAGGGTGTGGGTGAGTGTGGGTGAGGGAAAAAGATAAATGTATTACCCCAATTCCCATTAACACTAATTTCACCGGAAAAAAGCCTTTTTCTTCAATATTTTCTAAACCGTTTTGGTAAACGATTTCATTTCAAAAACCACATGATAAAATTTTATTTAATATTTTATGATGCACAAAATTTGTTTCAACTCATTCCAATTCCAATTTGTAATTTTCCCTAATTAAATGTATTAGTGACGGCTTAAAATAATATTTTTTTCAGAAAATTTGAAATTTCACCAGTGGCTCAATAAACACCAAATACTAGCAATTACATAGCTAAAATATGTATATTTAATTTTATAATAAAAATATTTGCATTTTGACTTTTTACAGAAAACCCCCCTTATTTTACCGTTTTTTCGAAATTTCACCGAAACGATTTTCAAAACGTTACAGTCCCGCTCCAACTTATAAATGTTATAAGACTGAGCAGGAAATAGGGGATTACCAGAATTCCCGTGCCGCCCAAACGAAGAAAGTGTATGATGATGCATCTTCTTCGGGTGTGTTCATTACCAAAAACTGTTTCTCAGTATCCTTTACGTCCTGGGTATGAGATACCGGATCAGGATCCCACATATGTAATATGTTACGTGGGCTACAGATAGGTAGAGAACTGAGAACGGGTGATAAGTTTCAAGAGTTGGAAATTGTGCAAGTGTTGCAGCCAAGTATGTTGGCAGTTATCACCCTGTATTACCAAATACATTGATTCTGAACGATTGTTATTAGATACCGAACCTGATATACAACATCATATCCGTCTCTTTATTTAGTAAAGAAGGATATAATTTTGTATTGATGGATAATGTTTTGAACATTTCCTATATCAAGAGTTGATCGGTTCAGGCACGTTATCTAAAAGCATATACGTTCTAAATAAAACTACAGTTCTTAACGTACAGAACACACACAAGGGAAAGAGTTCAAAAATGAACGAATCCTTCTTGAGGCATTGTAGACTAGGTCATATCAATGCGACCCGACTAGCTAAGTTACATAGAGATGCATATTTAAATCTGTTTAAATTTACATCTTGTGAAACTTGCCAGTCATGTCACAAAGATAAGATGACCATAGCTCCGTTTATTGGAAACAGAGAAAGAGTTAGTGAACTCTTGGGATTGATACATGATGATGTATGTAAGGTCCCCTGTCTACACATGTCAGGACCGGTTCTTTGTACATCATTACATTCACTGATTATCTCTCAAGATTCGGACATATGTTCCTGTTGAAACACAAGTCTGAAGTTTTTGAGAAATTCATAGAATATAAGTCAAAAGTAGAGAACCACAATGGGTATAAGTATTATATACTATGATGAGATCAGGGAGGAGAATACTTGAGCACGGAATTCCTGGACTATTCTAAAGGAGAATGAGATTCTCTCTCGGCATTACTCCTCCGTATACACCACAGCACGTCGGTATATCAGGGCGGACCAATCGCACCCTATGAGATATGGTGTGCTCTATAATGAGTACTATTGAGTTGCTTATTTCCTTTTAGGGGTTATGCACTTCAGAAGCTGCATACCTATTGAATAGGGTTCCAATCGAATCAGGTGCCTACCACTCCATATATGATATGGTATGGGAAGAGCCCATCTCTTAAGGATGTTAAGATTTGGGGTTGTCCGGCCTATGTCAAAAGCATGATCTGGACAAGCTCGAGGCAAGGTCAGGTCTGTGGAAGTTTGTTGGATATCCCAAGCATTCGTAAGGGAAGATCTTCTACCGAACTGAGGAACAAAAGGTGTTTTGATTCTAAGCATGCCTCATTTTGGAAAGGGAATTTCTTGTGAAGAAATTAGTGGTCATAAGGTAGAACTGGAAGGAGTTCTAGCTATACAAACTGCAGCTGATGATTTGGTAGAACCAAAGGATTCAATAGTTTCCAACGAACCTCAGCCTCTCCGCCGATCTAGTAGGGTTCCTCATCCACCTGAGAGATACTTCGGTTTCTCTATGACAGTGGGAGCGAGGATTGCATCATGAGATGATGACCCAACTTGTTTCGAGCAGGCCATCAGGAGTGGGGACTCTGTGAGAATGGCTGGATGCTAAACGATCTGAGATGGAATCCATATACACCAACAAAGTATGGACTTTGGTTGCTTTATCTGAAGGGTTAAATCTCCATCAGGAGCAAGTATATCTTGAGAAGATTATTTGGTGTACATGGAAAAGTTGAGACTTTCAAAGCAATGCTTAAGTCCATCCAGATCCTACTTGCCACTGCTACATACCATAACTACGATATCTGGTGGTTGGGTGTCATGACTGCTGTTCTAAATGATGATTTAGAAGAAGGCGTCTATAAGTACACAGCCAGAGGGCTTCGTAGACAGTGGGAGCAGCGGAAACGTCTGCAAGTTGTTTTATGGGATAAATCAGGCATCACGGAGTTGGAACATCTGTTTTGATGTGGTAGTCAAAGAGTTTGACTTCATCAAAATGGTGGATGAATCTTGTATATACAAAAAGGTAGTAGGGAGTATGGTGGTGTTCCTCGTATTGTACGTGGAAGATATAATCTTGATAGGGAAGGAGTTTCCTATGCTACGCTCGGTCAATCTCCTCCTATCACAAGGATTCTCCATATAAGGATCAAGGTGATACCTTCTAAATCCTAGGTTTTTGGATCTATGAGATAGATATAATTGAATGTTAGGATTCTCACTAGTTGTAGTGAGATGGTATCAATTGATCCTGGGGAGAATCACTGGATAGTTTCC
Source organism: Agapanthus africanus (assembly GCA_030015575.1). NCBI lineage: Eukaryota > Viridiplantae > Streptophyta > Magnoliopsida > Asparagales > Amaryllidaceae > Agapanthus > Agapanthus africanus. Next base: position 492,708,388 of record CM057339.1, read on the forward strand.
AGGGTGATAAGGTCGACTGAATGTCAGTCACAGGCATTGTCTTTACCCTCAATGGAGGGACTGTATGTTGGAAGAGTTCCAAGCTAGATACCGTGACAAACTAGGCGATTAAAGGCAAAATACATCGTTACCAAGGATACTACCAAAGAAGCAGTCTGGATATATATAAGTTCATGAGATGAACTTCGTTCTTACCATTGTTTGACAATGGAGTTGTGGCTTATGCCTAGGAACCCCTGTCCCATCAGAGATCCAGACATATTCTTAGGCAGTATCACCTGATCATGGAGATGGTTGATCTCCAGGGAGATCGAGATTAGGAGAGTAGACACAGAGGACAACAGCGCGGATCCACTCACAAAGGCCTACTTCCCAGTAGAGACTTTTATAGGATGGTTGAGTATGAGATACTTCAACCACAGCTGATTGTTAGGTATGAGATACCACAACAGATGGCCCTAGTGCAAGTGGGAGATTGTTAGTGATATGTATGCCGTAGAGGCCATTACTGTACATACGATGTATATTGTAGTGGATGCTTGGACATATATATGGAGGACTTTCTTGCTCGACATGATAGTATGCTATCTGGTTGCACTTTATATTAACATATACTCTGATTGTCTCTATGTTACATGTTGATAAAGCCCTTAGGATGAGTACTTGACTACCAGGACTATGATGCAGATCATACTAGTGGGGACAGTGTAGTTGCTAAGTACATCCTTCAAATGTTCTTAGTCGTAGGTGTATCGAGACAGGGCAACGATATACCAGAGTAGACTAGCGTATGCTTCTCGCCCCATGTAGATGGGCGATGGATGATCCTATATCCATTGGTGTTTGACATCAAAGACAGTATACGGGTGCTCAGTGGAGACTGGGTACACCGGACGGACTCGCCGAGAACTCCCAGATGGTATTATACCTCATGTCAGATGGCAGTTCTCTGGTGACACTGGTACAGGTTAGTCTGTAAACCCGAGATCGTCATAGAGTCTTGTGTGATTCCCACTGTGCTTTGATTTCCATCATACCACATCCAAGAGGGCGTGCAAAACGGTGGCTTTTGGGTACAGTCCCGAATCATATGAAGGCAATGAGCGATAGGAGGGGTTTCGTCTCTCTTGGTATTGGGAGTTGATGTTGCGCTGTGTTCGATTGACTATAACTGGAAATCCCTGGCCAGTGTTACTGAGATTTACTGGTAGGTGTTATCAGTAGTTTCTCGAACTGTTATGGACCTCATATCGACACGACTTATCAAGCTACTGGGGTCTGACGTTTACCACCCCTTGGCGAGATATGGGACATATCAGACGAAGAGACCGGACTGTACGGGAGTGTTACTGATTGGATTCGCAGGAGAATGTACAGGCTTGCTTGTTGATCTTTTGATCGCTCAATACCTGGGTGGCTGTTACGTTTAGCTGACCGCTTGCAGCTTGTGGGTGTTTGATATGATCATCACCTACTGTCGGCGTATTGACGATTCTTTAGAGTCCTACACAGAGGTTTCCTGGCTCAGGCAAAACGGAGTAGGAGCACATATGTGATATGTATGGGACCGAGAATAATACGAGTATGTGATACTGTATTCTATTCTCGCGATATGAGATATCGGCCGGGTATATGTGATATAGCCGGGTCATCGGATCAAGTGTTAATTCGATGAAATGGTACATGTTATATTAGTCGGTTATATGTATTATAGCCGGGTTATCGGATCAAGTGTTGATTCGATAATTTAATGTATAATTATATATGAGATATATTACATTACATTAACTAATATAAGCTCGCTTTATTAATTCATTTTCTCACGGGATAATACATTGATATATATGCGATATATGTTAATTGTATTATTTTCTTTTGTTACAAAATATATTATATATGTGATATATAATATTGTAACAAGTTAGGGTTACAAATGCAACATGTTTTGTGGAGTTTAAACATGGTTAGGGTTTGGATTAGGATTAAGCTTGGATGAAGCTTTCATGAAGCTTCATGAAGGTTTGACATTGACCTTTGATATTTTGTGTTGATATTTATTAACCCAACCCAAATCTTAGCCTCTAGTTTATTCTCTATAAGGGTTAACTCTATCATTCTTAACCCATGGTTGATTTGTAACCACAACAATAATTCATTATTCATCACAAAAGGTTTTGCTTCATCTTCTTCTTCTTGCTTCATGAAGAAAACCTTAACTAGCCTTTTCATTTGTGATGTTTATAAGTGAGAAATTGAAAACAAAAGAGAGAAAAATTCCTACTTCATCATCCTCATCTATTCTAGCCACTTAGATTAGGGTGTTTGCTTTGCTAATACTTGATTAGTGAAGCAAGAGCTTGGGTTTGAGATTCTTCAAGGTAGATTATCTTGGATTAGTGAAGTCTTCAAGCAAGGTGCATAGTTCTCTTCATGGAGCCTCTCGAGAGTCGGAGTTCCTGATGATCGCAGCGAAGGGACCTCAACTCGAAGCTTATGAAGCGAAGGAACAGACTATAAAGGTTGTAATCCCTATCTCTTTACTTCTTTGTATGTGATACAAACTTTTTACCCTAGAAATTCTAGCATGATTCATGGTTTGCTTGCTTTGCACCTCTCTAAATTTTAAAGTGGCATGTGTGATGCTACCAAACTCTAGACTAGGTGCAAGGGAAGCCCAACACTGGCGGTGTAGAAAATTCCATATGGAAGGAGTCATCCGAAAGGGATACGGATCGGGGTGCAAGAACAGCCCTCTGGAGCTCCCTACGAAGCTCCCTGGATGGCAGAACCGTTCTGCCTCTGCCACGGCTGGTGCTCCTGTCGCCCCTCGCTACTCCGGACATCGTCATCAAACCTAGATAAGAGTACAGTCATTACATATGCATGCAATATATGTATAGATCGTAGAAATGTGAAGTAATAATATAGCATTACTGATAAACTTTTTCGTTTCGTATACGTATTAGACATATCTACTTGGATTTCATTATCGATATCATTTCTAACCCGCGTAACTTCACGATCAGCCAAACACAACCCGTCTTTGGAAACATACGGTCAGAGCACTCTAAGTCTTCTCTCTTCTTCATCATCATCGCTGTTCTCCATACGATTCTCGAATTCTGGGATATCGTAAACATTTCTGGGTTTCCAACGGCATAAGAAACTCTATCCCGGATGCTTCAAGCACTGTGAGTATTATATTTGAAAGCTTGTTGCAGAAAGATAAATGGATTGTCCTGAGCATAAAATCGAAGTGTGTTCATACTAGTCAATCCATATTCATCTTTCTAAGTACCGAGATTGTTTCTCCACTTATCCGTATCGGTTCGTGTATCATACCAAATACACTGAAATATATAAAACGGTTCTGATCGTCCGGGATATTGGATGCTAAGTATGCAATTTAAGTATCCATAATAAATCACACCATCCGATCCTACAGTCGCAATCCCACTATTCTGAGTGGTTCAAAATATTTCTATGTCCTTGAATTCAAATTTGTATCTAAGTACACCGAATCCTTTATAATATGCAACCTCCATACTTGGAAACTGAGAAAACATCTTGAATCTCTCTTTAATTATGCAAACAAGTTTGGATCGTGGATCTGACAAAATAAATTTTACGGAAAATAAATAACGATATAAGTTTAGATTAAGACTGGTAGCAATAACATGTTATTCAAACAACTTACATGATCTGCAACCCAATCGTAAAAATTATCCTGATGATATTTTTCCAATTGTTCATTATTCCAATCAGGATACCCCTCACGTACCTCATCAATATGAATTCTATTCTCAACAATAAATTATGACATTAATATTATATCATTTCATACACACAGAAACACAAATATAACAATTAATCCAAAAAAAAACTTACTCTCTAATTTCTTCAAGACATAGGCTAGTGAGGAGGATAAACCGATATATCTTGTTGGTAAACATAGTAGCTACTCTCTTATAATCAGCTTTACCATATGGCCCGTCCTGAATTCTCCAAGGCCGGTTAAGCTTCGTCTTAATGTTCTTATCCAGATAGCCGGAACAAAATGAAGTTACTTCATCTAGAAGATAACCTTCAATGATAGAATGCTCTGGTCGATTTCTATTGCGTATATACTTTTTTAGAGTATAGAGGTACCTAAACAAAAATATGTTAAATAAATAAATAAATACGGGCATATAGGACAACAATAATTTTACAAAATACGTGAAACAAAAAATTCAACATACCTTTCGACGGGATACATCCATCGATATTGTACCGGTCCGACAAACTTAGCTTCAGTTGCAAGATGAACCGTCTGGTGTATTATGATATCGAAGAACGACGATGGGAAAATACGCTCATGCTTGTAAAGTATCAATCAAATAGAATTTTCTAGATTTTCCAGCGTCACAACATCCAAGGTTTTAGCGCACAATTATCTAAAAAAGCAACAAAGGTTACTGATTACTATACCAACCGATTCGGGAAGAGAAGTCCTGAGGGCTAATGGGAGAAGGTGCTCCATAATAATATGGTGATAATGACTTTTCAGCCCATCGATCTTGCCTTTCACAATCTTTATCTTCATGCTAAATGATCTTGAGAAACCTGTGGGAACTTTCAAATCATGCAACACCTGCAGGATCCTTTTCTTCTCCGGTTGTGACATATGATACATGGCATTGGGAAGTACAAACTTACCTGGTTTACCCGCTATCGGTTTATAATACAATTCACTTCTAATTTCCCAGTCCTGAAGATCCATCCGAGCACGGAGGCTGTCTTTCGATTTTCCGTCTTTACAAAGAAACAGGTTAAGTACATGCTCGGATACTCCCTTCTCTATGTGCATGACGTCTAGACAATGACGCACTAAATTTATTGACCAGTACAGAACCTCGTAGAAAATACTTAACTTGTTCAAGTATGGTGGTTTGACCTGTTTTGCCGGATCTATCCCGAAGGTCACATTATTGTAATCATCCCATTGAGCAATCACGTCCTCTCCGAACAATGAGGCTGGAGGCCCAAGAAGCTTCTGATGACCATTAAAGTGAGCAACGTCTAACCTGTAGGGATGGTTTAGTGGTAGGAAACGCCGATGACCGCAATAACAAACCTTCCTGCTAAAATTCAACCATTTCGATGTTGTATCTTGATGGCAATAAGGGCATGCTTTGTGACCATGTACGGACCAACCTGATAGCATTCCATAAGCAGGAAAGTCATTAATTTTCCATATTAAAGCCGCACGCATTGTGAAAGTTGTATCTGTGTTTGCATCGTAAGTCTTTACACCATCATGAATAAAGATTTTAACTCATCGATCAGAGATCGTCGATATTGTTTCCCGGTGAGTTTGGTCTGTCAATAAGAAAATGCATCATAAAGTAGAATTGATCCATAACCAACCAAGGCGACATATTATAAATCATCATTACAACGGGCCATGTGCTGTGGCCTCCAGCCATATAATTGAATGGGCAGAAACCATCACTAGACAGTTCGAGCATGACATTGCGAGGATCACTACTGAATATTTGGTGCCTCCTATCGAAATCCATCCATGCCGGTGAATCTCTTGGATGACTCATTTTTCCATCTTCATTTGGAACAGCACGGTGATGCCAAATCATTGGCTCGGCTGTTTTCTTGCACCTGAATAGCCTCTGCAGCCTCTGTGTTATGGAAAAATATCGTGCTATCTTGACAGGTATATCGGGCTTCTTATAAGATTTTTTTAGCTTATACCTGGCCTCTCCGCATGTTAGACACTCTTTCAAATATGAATTCTCTTTTCGGTACAACACGCAATCTTTAGGATATGCATGGATCTTCTCACAGTTCAGACCCAAATCAGATATCATCTTCTGTGCTTCGTACCAGTTGTCGGGCACGTTATTTCCCGGGGGCATAGAATCTTTCAGGAACTTCAGAAGTTCGTGAATGACTTGTTGCTCCATCCATTTAGGCACTTAATCTAGAAAAGTTGGACGAACCATGATAGGTTGGAATACTTTGTATTCTCATAAATTGGTTTTCTAGCATCATTCATGAACATTTCATACTTATCCGCACACAGTCTTTGTCCGGAAGGAATGTCATCTTCGGTAGGAATACTATCACCGAGAGCAACCTCTACCATATCCTCCATTTCTTCTCCTGGAAAGAAGTTATCGTCTTCTTCTTCTTCCGCCGCATTACCGTCTTCTCCTTCTCCTTCTGTATCATTACCGTCTTCTTCTTATCATTCTTCGTGATATTGCCAAGTTGTATAAAACCTAGTAAAACCATGTTTAACGATGTGAAGCTCTACGATTTCTACCTTCTGTTAGGATACCTACAATGGCAGCAAGGTTTCGGGAGGCATCACACATGCCAAGTTTAAATTTTTGCCATTCTAGATAACCCAAACACAAGATCTTTAACTAGAGAATCAAACAAAATATCGAAGCAAACAACTTTACTTCTAAGAGTTTGGGATTACAACCTTTGTAGTCCATTCCTTCACTTCATAAGCTCCGTATTGAGGTCCCTTCGCTGCAATCATCATGAACCCGGACTCTAGAGATGCTCCATGAGGTGAGTCTTCCTTTTCGAAGATGATCTACCTTGAAGAATCTCAAACCCAAGCTCTCACTTCTCTAATGAAGTATTAGTGAAGTGAACATCCTAATCTAAGTGGTTAGAATAGATGAGGATGATGAAGTAGGAATTTTGCTCTCTTTTGTTTTCAATTTCTCACTTTAAATCATCACAACACAAAATGCTAGAAAGCTTTTTCCAAGGAGGAAGAAGAAGAAGAAAGCTTTTGTGATGGATAATGAATTGTTGTGTGTGGTTAGAATTGCAACCATGGGTTAAAGATGACATCCTTAATCCTTGTAGAGACCTAACCATTTGCTATGGTTAGAGTTAGGTCAACAAATATCTTAAGGAAGACAAAAATGGTAGACAAAGTCAAAGAAGCCTACAAGCTTCCATCAAAAAATCAACCATGGATATTTCCACCATTATTTGTATTTCCTTAATAATAATTATAAACCCTAATCTAACCCTAGCATGGTTCAAGTCTCATAGACCCTAGTTGCAATTTTAACCTAGCACATATATAATATATAATGTAACAAAAAAAAAATAATACAATTAACATATATCGCATATACATCAATGTATTATCCAAGTGAGAAAAAGAATCAATAAAGCGAGCTTATATTAGTTAATGTGACGTAATATATCTCATATATAATTATACATTAAATTATCGAATCAACACTTGATCCGATAACCCAGCTATATTACATACAACCGGCTAATATAACAAGTACCATTTCATCGAATCAACACTTGATCCGATGACCCGGGTTTATCACATATACCCAGCAGATATCACATATCGCGAGAATAGAATATGGTATCTCATATCGTATTAGTCTCGGTCCCGCACATATCGCATATGTTCCCCTACTCCGTTTTGCCTGAGTCAGGAAACCTCTGTGTAGGACTCTAAAGAATCGTCAATACGCCGGCAGTAGATGATGATTATATCAAACACCCACAAGTTGCAAGCGGTCAGCTAAACGTAACAGCTACCCGTGTATTGAGCGATCAGAAGATCATGTCGCATATCCAGTCTAGGAGTGGTAAACGTCCGACCCCAGTAAACGATAAGTCGTGTCGATGTGAGGCTCATAACAGGTCGAGAAACTACTGATAACTCTTACCAGTAGCACTCCATATCAGCCCTGGCCAGGGACTTCCAGTTATAACCAATCGAACATAGCACAACATCAACTCCCTATACCGGGAGAGACAAAACCCCTCCTATCGCTCATTACCTCCATGTGATTCGGGACTGTATCCAAAATCCACCGTTTTGCACGCCCTCTTGAACATGGTAAGGTGGAAATCAAAACACAGTGGGAATCATACAAGACTCTATGACGATCTCGGGTCTACAGACTAACCTGTATCAGTGTCACCGGAGAACTGCTATCTGACGATAGGTATAAATCCATCTTGGAGTTCTCGGCGAGTCCGTTCAATGTACCCAGTCTTTACTAAGCACCCGTACACCACCTTTGATGTCAAACACTGATGGATATGGGATCATCCATCGCCCATCATATGGGTCAAGATGCGTGTATGCTAGTCTACTCTGGTGTATCGATGCCCTGTCTCGATACACCCTCGATTAGGAACAGTTATAGGATGTACTCGTTGACTACCCTGGCCCTACTAGTATGATCTCATCATAGTCCTAGTAGTCAAGTACATATCCCAAGGGCTTTATCAACATGTGAGAGTAAGACAGTAAACCAATAAAGGTCAACATGTTTAGACAAAGTTCAACCAGATAGCATATTATCATATCGAGCAAGAAAGTCCTCTCTATATATATCCATGCATCTACTATAATATACATCATATGTACAATAATGGCCTCTAGGGCATATACATAACTAACAATCTCCCACTTGCACTAAGGCCAGCTGTTGTAGTATCTCATACCCAACATCCCGAAGAGTCTCACAAATTGTATCTGGGTTATGGCCTTCGTCAGTGGATCTGTAGTATTTTCCTTCATATCAACTCTCCTCACCTCGATCTCCCGGCGATCAACTATCTCCCGGATCAGGTGATACCGCCTCAAAATATGTCTGGACTTCTGATGGGACCTGGGTTCCTTGGCCAAAGCCACAGCTCCATTGTTATCACAATACAAAGGTATTGGATGCTCAATGGTTGGAACCACACCAAGTTCAGTAATGAACTTCTTCATCCAGATAGCCTCTTTGGCAGCATCGTTGGCAGCGATGTATTCAGCCTCCATCGTCGAGTCTGCAACGGTTTCCTGTTTGGAACTCTTTAAACACACCGCCTCTCCATTGAGGGTAAAGACAAACCCCGAGTGCAACTTAGAGTCATCCTTATCACTTTGGAAGCTCGAATCTGTAAAGGACTCCACCTGGAGTTCTCCGTTACCATACACTAAGAACATCTCCTTAGTCCTTCTTATGTACTTGAGAATGTTCTTCACAGCTGTCCAGTGATTCTCTCCAGGATCTGCTTGATACCGACTCATTACACTTAGTGAGTATACTACATCGGGTCTGGTATATAGCATCGCGTACATGATAGAGCCTACTGCCGAAGCATAGGGTATCCCTTGCATGTGAGCTCTATCCAAATCAGTCTTGGGAGACATCTCTTTGGAGAGAGTGAGTACAGAGATCGTGGGCAAATACCCACGCTTGGATTCTTCCATACTAAATCTCTTTAGTATGGTGTCAATATACCTGGATTGGGACAATCCCAGCATCCGTTTAGATCTATCTCTATAGATCTTAATTCCCAAAATGCAGGAGGCATCACCTAGATCTTTCATTGAGAATCTATGTGATAAGAAGAGCTTGGCCGAATGCAGCATAGGAACATCATTTCCTATCAAGAGTATGTCATCCACATACAATACGAAGAAGACAACCTTACTCTCTGCAACCTTCTTGTAGATACAAGGTTCATTTATGTTTTTGATGAAGTCAAACTCTTTGACTACTACATTAAAACAGATGTTCCAACTCCGCGATAGTTGCTTTAACCCGTAGATGGATTTAAGCAGCTTGCACACCTTTCCGCTGCTCCTACTGTCTACGAAGCCCTCTGGCTGAGTCATGTACACGCACTTCTCTAAATCACCATTTAGAAAGGTGGTCTTAACATCCATCTGCCAGATTTCGTAGTCATGGTATGCAGCAATGGCAAGTAGGATCCGGATGGACTTAAGCATAGCCACTGGAGAAAAGGTTTCGTCATAATCCACAACTGGTCGTTGACGAAAACCCTTTGCAACAAGTCTAGCTTTGAAAGTCTCAACTTTTCCATCCACACCAAGTTTCTTCTTAAAGATCCATTTGATCCCAATGAGTTTTACCCCTTCAGGAGTAACTTCCAAAGTCCATACTTTGTTGGTGTACATGGATTCTATCTCAGATCGCATTGCATCCAGCCATTTCACAGAGTCCCCACTCGTGATGGCCTGCTCGAAGCTAGTCGGGTCATCATCTTCCATGATGCAATCCTCGCTCCCACCATCGATGAGAAAACCGTAGTATCTCTCTGGTGGATGAGGAACCCTACTAGATCGGCGGAGCGGCTAAGGTTCGTCGGGAACTACTGAATTCTCTGGTTCAACCAAATCTTCAGTCATAGTTTGTATAGCTGGAACCTCTTCCAGTTCTACCTCTTTGCCACTAATTTCTTTTTCAAGAAATTTCTTTTCTAAAAAGGTGACATGTCGAGAAACAAACACCTTTTGTTCCTCAGTGTGGTAGAAGATATACCTGCGTGAATGTTTGGGATATCCAAAAAACTTACACAGAAAAGACCTAGCGCCGAGCTTGTCCGGATTCTGTGTTTTCACATATGCCGGACAACCCCATATCTTAACATAATTAAGATATGGTCTCTTTCCTTTCCATATCTCATATGGAGTGGATGATACAGATTTAGTGGGAACCATATTCAATAGGTCTGCAGCTGTCTCCAGTGCATATCCCCAAAAGAAAATAGGCAACTCAGCGGTGCTCATCATATAGCACACCATATCTAATAAGGTGCGATTCCTCCGCTCCGATACACCATTGTGTTGTGGTGTATAAGGAGGAGTTAGCTGAGAGAGAATCCCATTCTCTTTTAGATAGTCCAGGAACTCATTGCTCAAGTATTCTCCTCCTCGATCAGATCGAAGGATCTTAATAATTTTACCTGTTTGGTTCTCGACTTCGTGTTTATATTCTCTGAATTTCTTAAAAGCTTCAGACTTGTGTTTCAATAGGAACACATGTCCGTATCTTGAAATATCGTCAGTGAATGTAATGAAGTACGAGGCACCATTCCTGGCATGTGTAGACATGAGACCGCATACATCACTATTTATCTGTCCCAAGAGTTCCGTAACTCTTTCTCTGTGTCCACTAAATGGAGTTTTGGTCATCTTGCCTTTGAGACATGATTGGCAAGTGTCATAAGATGAAAATTCGAACGGATTCAAATATCCATCCTTATGCAACTTAGCTAGTCGTGTCGCATTGATATGACCTAGTCTACAATGCCACAAGAAGGATTCGTTCATTTCTGAACTCTTCTTGTTGTGTGTGTTCTGTACATTAAGAACTGTAGTTTGGTTTAGAACGTATATGCCATTATTTAACGAGCCTGATCCAATCAACTTTTGATCTAGGAAGATGTTCATAACATAATCCTGTACTACAAAACTATATCCTTATTTACTTAATAAAGAAACTGATATAAGATTTCATATCAAGGTCGGAATGTAATAGCATTCGTTCAGAATCAATGTATTACCATTTGGTAATACAAGGTGATATTCGCCAAATGCTTTGGCTGCAATATCTGCACCATTCCCTACTCTTACGGAATGATCACCCTCTCCCAGTTCCCTACCTTTACGTAGCCCATGTAACATATTACATATGTGGGATCCTGATCCGGTATCTAATACCCAGGATGTAGAGTGAACTGAGAAACAGTTCTCGATAACTAACACACCTGAAGAAGATACATCAACATGCTTATTCTTCGTTTAAGCGGCATGAGAATCCAGATATTCTCCTATTTCCTGCTCAGTCTTATAACACTTATAAGAAAGAACGGGACCAACGTTCCCCTGCTCAGTATAACAAGCGGGTTCGGTCAATACATCCATATTTTTATCTTGATTAAGTCCTGACATGGTCGCTACCTGGAAAGAGAGAGAAGAAAACACTTTAGCGTATGCTTTTGCAAGATTAGATTGGTTATTATCTTATCTAATCAGGATGTCTCCCACTATTTTCATCAAGTCTTCCTTCAAACCCTAAAAGGAAAGACTAGCCGGGATTAATTACACCTTACAAGTTCGCCAATCTTTCAGCCAGGTCAGTGTTGGTACTTTGAGGGAGGTTCCCCGTGCTTTCGCACGGACCTAATTAAAATAAACCTCGTTTTCCAAGAGGCATAACCCCGTTAACACTTTTCTAGACACCTACTTGATCGGCTAATTGTCCTGTGTAAAACTCTCCCAGGAGTAACTCTTACTCGCAGTGGGTATCAGGATCCAATTATCTTATAGGAGGTATGCAATCTCATTGCAAATTTCAATACTTGAAATTCCCGATAATGCTTTTACCCCTAGCGAGCTGTGACCTTGACGCAGGCCAACAAACCACAGTCCGCTAGTCAAGTTCAACCCGTACATTTCTTGATTGAATTAAACCCACCCGCACGATCCTTGATGCAGGCTAACAAAGTCATACGACCACCCTAATCCAATCACATCTCATGTTACAAATAAGCACTAGTTAGCTACCGCACACTACGCCTTGACGCAGGCCAACAAACGTAGCACGAATACTGAGCAGTATCTATCTGAAATGATGGAGGGCTACGCAGGTTTTTCAGAAAACCATGAGCGTAATGAACTTGATATCGTTGTAGAAACAAGTGATTTTGAAAAGGAATGTTTTTGAAGCTTTTCTAGTTTCGTAAAGAGGTCACTCCCGGTGAAGGAATCTCGGCTCTTTCCTTATCGAATAAGGTGCAGGATATTTCATAAATACCGCTGTGCAAAGCAAAACTATATAAGCAATCAAAAACTAAACCGTGAGTTTGTATCATCTGCTAGTTTTGCTAAAGAGGTCACTCCCGGTGAAGGGATCTCGGCTCTTTCCTTATCGAATAAGGTGCAGGATATTTCATAAATACCGCTGTGCAAAGTAAGAACTATAGCTACCCTTTTTATAAAATTTGATTCTACAACTTCTTTTAGGTTTCTTTTCTTTCATTAATCTCATTAATGAATCCCATCATTTATGCTTCCTAAGCATCACAGAAGAAACGAAAGCAGTAATATTTATATATCATCATATATATATATATATATATAGTATAAGCATTCGTCTCAGGCAGTAATATGATCTCATCACAGAACATTGCAGCAGAAGAAACATATGAAATATTGGATATACTAGGAGGTCCGTGTTTTATTTTGAGCCTTTATAAAACAAGGATTCCACGGTCGCGATGAATAGCCAAACCCACATACCTAGACCCCTGCGAGAGTGGCAAGCAACCCTACCAATTCTAGGGATAGGAGACCCGGTCTCGACTCCTCGAGATGGCTTCCCACTGGACCCTAGAACCCGGCTGCTTGTGCTCTCCGCCTTGGGTCTTTCCTAATGCGGAAAAGTAAATAATATACAATGGTGACATCATCCTCAACCCGGAAGTGCCCCAATAAAAGAATATTACATACAATGAATTTTACATGAATGAAAATAAAAACTCTTATCTCACATAAAACCCCCCGGCTATTCAGAACACGACGATCCAATATAACATATCACAGCAACACATAACATCACATGTCATCAACGTAAGTAAATATGCGTATCCTAATTGTCGTTGATGTATAGCAACGAAAACGACGATACACCACATATTACACTTACAGTCGCAGAAAAAAAAATGTAAAACTACAACATTTGGAATCCACGATCAACTTAGACATCATAAACCCGAAATATCACATATTACAGATTTCATGCCTAACTATATGAATTCCAAATATTGTATCACATTACAGAAAAAGCTAGACGATATTAAACATTCCGATCGAATCAACAAACACCCAGAGTTTCCCAGATGCTCAACACTTGAGCGTAGTTTAGAAGTATCCATTACATACCACAGTAGCAGTGAACCAGCCGTAGAAGGGTCAACCAACGCCTCACTTGTGGCACCGCTAAACCATCACAAACCCTAAGGTTCAGTGACGGTTTTGACGGTCACAAAATCGAGTTAAGGTTTTGTTCTTCTAGAGGGTTCACCTCATCACTTGCACGATGTTTGAATGTTTTATAACTGTGAAAAGATCCAACTCTTGAAAAATTTTAGAGAGGGAAAAAGTCGGTATTTGATATCCGATCGAACTTTTTAATAACGTCTAAAATAACCGAAACAGAAACTAGAATTTCGAATAAGAAACACTCCGAATTTATAATGCAGTAAATTAACATTACATGTAATTTTAGCAAAAATAAACAACACCACAATTTCCAAACCCCAGAGAATAGAACACCAACCAAAACCAAAACCCCAAAATCCATGGAAAATCTGGCGACGCCGGATTTCATGCTCATGTCGCCGTCCTGGGTCCGAGAAGGGGGTGTGGGGGTTTTGCACAGTGTTCAACATGTATATCATACATCATTCTACAATTGTTAAAATAATTTTTTGACACTTGAAAAATTTCGACAGAAACTAGGGTTTTTCGTCGGGTGTTTCGGAGTTGTTTCGGTTTCGTAATCCTAGACTTACCCGTTTAATTCTCTAGCTAGGCTCTGATATCACTGTTAGGATACCTACAACGGCAGCAAGGTTTCGGGAGGCATCACACATGCCAAGTTTAAATTTTTTCCATTCTAGATAACCTAAACACAAGATCTTTAACTAGAGAATCAAACAAAACATCGAAGCAAACAACTTTACTTCTAAGAGTTTGGGATTACAACCTTTGCAGTCCATTTCTTCACTTTATAATCTCCGTGTTGAGGTCCCTTCGCTGCGATCTTCATGAACTCGGACTTTAGAGATGCTCCATGAGGTGAATGAGGCATCTTGCTTGAAGTCTTCCTTTTCGAAGATGATCTACCTTGAAGAATCTCAAACCCAAGCTCTCACTTCTCTAATGAAGTATTAGTGAAGTGAACACCCTAATATAAGTGGCTAGAATAGATGAGGATGATGAAGTTGGAATTTTGCTCTCTTTTGTTTTCAATTTCTCACTTTAAATCATCACAACACAAAAAGCTAGAAAGCTTTTTCCAAGGAGGAGAAAGAAGAAGAAAGCTTTTGTGATGAATAATGAATCGTTGTGTGTGGTTAGAATTGCAACCATGGGTTAAAGATGACATCCTTAACCCTTGTAGAGACTTAACCATTTGCTATGGTTAGAGTTAGGTCAACAAATATCTCAAGGAAGACAAAAATGGTAGACAAAGTCAAAAAAGCCTACAAGATTCCATCAAAATATCAACCATGGATATTTCCACCATTATTTGTATTTCCTTAATAATAATTATAAACCCTAATCTAACCCTAGCATGGTTCAAGTCTCATAAACCCTAGTTGCAATTTTAACCTAGCATTTTACAATATTATATATCACATATATAATATATAATGTAACAAAAGAAAATAATACAATTAACATATATCGCATATACATCAATGTATTATCCAAGTGAGAAAAAGAATCAATAAAGCGAGCTTATATTAGTTAATGTAACGTAATATATCTCATATATAATTATGCATTAAATTATCTAATCAACACTTGATCCGATAACCCGGCTATATTACATACAACCGGCTAATATAACAAGTACCATTTCATCGAATCAACACTTGATCCGATGACTCGGCTATATCACATATACCCGGCCGATATCACATATTGCGAGAATAGAATACGGTATCTCATATCGTATTATTCTCGGTCCCGCACATATCGCATATGTTCCCCTACTCCGTTTTGCCTGAGCCAGGAAATCTCTGTGTAGGACTCTAAAGAATCGTCAATACGCCGGCAGTAGGTGATGATCATATCAAACACCCACAAGCTGCAAGCGGTCAGCTAAACGTAACAGCTACCCGTGTATTGAGCGATCAGAAGATCAACAAGCAAGCCTGTACATTCTCCTATGAATCCAATCCGTAACACAACCCGTACAGTCCGGTCTCTTCGTCTGATATGTCGCATATCCAGTCTAGGCGTGGTAAACGTCAGACCCCAGTAACCGATAAGTCGTGTCGATGTGAGGCTCATAACAGGTCGAGAAATTACTGATAACTCTTACCAGTAGCACTCCATATCAACCCTGGCCAGGGACTTCCAGTTATAGCCAATCGAACACAGCACAACATCAACTCCCTATACCGGGAGAGACGAAACCCCTCTTATCGCTCATTGCCTCTATGTGATTCGGGACTGTACCTAAAAGCCACCGTTTTGCATGCCCTCTTGGACGTGGTAAGGTGGAAATCAAAGCACAGTGGGAATCACACAAGACTCTATGATGATCTCGGGTCTACAGACTAACCTGTACCAGTGTCACCGGAGAACTGCTATCTGACGATAGGTATAAATCCATCTAGGAGTTCTCGGCGAGTCCGTTCAGTGTACCCAGTCTCCACTGAGCACCCGTACACCATATTTGATGTCAAACACCAATGGATATGGGATCATCCATCGCCCATCATTTGGGTCAAGATGCGTGTATACTAGTCTACTCTGGTGTATCGATGCCCTGTCTCGATACACCCTCGACTAGGAACAGTTATAGGATGTACTCGTTGACTACCCTGGCCCCACTAGTATGATCTCATCATAGTCCTAGTAGTCAAGTACATATCCCAAGGGCTTTATCAACATGTGATAGTAAGACAGTAAACCAATACATGTCAACATGTTTAGAAAAAGTGCAACCAGATAGCATACTATCATATTAAGCAAGAAAGTCCTCTCTCTATATATCCATGCATCCACTATAATATACATCATATGTACAATAATGGCCTCTAGGGCATATACATAACTAACACCTTCTGCCAGAACTTTTTCCCACATCTATTGCACGGACAGAGAATCTTCTCTAACACGATCTTATTATATGTGCGTGTAAATTCAATGAAAGTAGCAACTCCTACAACAAACTTAGATTTCATGCGTTGTTTCCAATCCACATACATCCAATATTTAACTCTGATGTACTCATGGGCCATGTTAGACTGTATAACATATAAATTGTAAGTTATGGTGACTATATTGAGAAATCTAAGAACGAGATGCTTATTGACAAAGAAGAAAATCCGTAGAGGCAAGTTTTTCGTTGAAAAGAATAAATTATTGATTAACAAAGTTAGATTTGAAGATACCCAAATATGAGTTGTATTATGTGTATGTGTGTTTCAATTTATGATTTCGCTTAGGTGTAGGGTTGTTAGTGTGTATGTGCTTTGTGTGTGCATTTGTTGTGTATTCATGTTGTATGTGTGTGTTTCAGCTGTTGGGAGTAAGGCTTCTATCCCATTAAGAATGTATAGAGCAGACACCCATTCGCTTGTGCTATCATCCATTTCGAGTAAATTTCGGTAGCACCTCCCCGCTATTCTCCGAATACACTATAATAGAATAGATAATCATTTCAATGTTGTGAAGCAACGTTGAAATGAACATCTAATCTATCTTTGTACACGGAGAACTAGCGTAAATATACCGACGAAATAACTCGAAATGAATGAAAACACAAGTGAATGCATGTGTTTGCTTTATACATTCCTAACTTGTCCAAACTGGACAAATCAATCGGTTATCATACGATTGAATCTTCTCGTCACATAGACTACACGACGGTTGTTATCACCGAACGATACCATCCGTTATTTAACAACCTTCATATAGTTCTACGTCACGATGAACATCGAACGTATGTTAACCGATAGACGGGGACTAAGTCGCGCTTTGATTTTCAGATATGACGATCGATGAGCATATGAAAATTTCATATTATCATCGATTATCATATATACACTTATTATAACATTTAATTTGAATTGGTTTTATATTTACGTTTCAATTTCAAGGGTTTTAAGTTTTTAGTTTAGGTAAAGTTTTTTAAAGTTAAGGGTTTTCTTAATCAAGTTTAAGATTTTGGATTTAGTTCTGGTGTTAAGTTTAAAATTATGATTTGACCTTATTTGATATGAGAGATCATCATCATCATTACCCCCCCCCCCCCACACACATCATCATCATCATCAACATTATTTCTCTCTCTCTCACACACACATATCATCATCAACATTATCACATACATACATATATCATCATCATTATAACACACATACACACACTTACACTAAAATACCCTAACCTTGACCCTGAACCTAATTAACCCCAACCCCCTATAAATTAAAATTTACATTTCAAAATCAATACCCTAACCCTAACCATCACCCTAATTAAAATCAATTAAAATTAACATCATCAACTAAATTAAAATTAACATTTCAAAACCAACTAATTAATTTTAAACATTAATTAAAATAATCTTAAACAATTTTCAAAAAAACTCACTGTCTACGATCGTCGATGAAGCACGAGAAGGAGGAAGGCTACGGCGTTGATGTTGCAACGTCGATGGTGAGGAAGAGGAGGAAGAGGGCGGCGTCGGAGGAGGCTGCGGCATCGGAGGAGGAGATGGAGGATGTTCGGAAGCCTCACGGCGGTCGATTAGGGTCGATTGGTCGACGGAGAGGAGGAAGTTAGAGTTTTTTGTGCATCGATGGGGAGGAAGAGGAGGCAGCAACGGGTAGGAGGAGGTGGAGGATGCTTTGAGGTGGAGATGGCAGTAGATGCGACGGTCGATTGGGGGCTTGGAGACGGCGTCGAAGGAGCACGACGGTCGATTGAGGGTATTATAGAAGGGGTCGATGTAGATTGGGGGGCGAGCGAAGGGGAAATTTTTTGGCGGGAAAGATATTGGGGGTAGGGGAAAATGATAAGGTTAATTTTCTGTATTATTTTAAAAAAATATTCTTACTTTGCCCCTACGGTTCCACTCGTAAGGGTTTCTCTTGCGGCACCTGATTGATCGTTTGCGAAAAGAAGTATTTTTGTAAATAACCGCAATCAAGACGGTGTCGCTAGTAGCTAGTCGCGATGAGTACGGGTCGTCCGCAGGGAAACGTGAGCTCTTTTCTTGCTTTAGACGAGTTGATAAAAGAAGACTGATTGTTTGATCATCGTTCTATTTTAATACGGATATAAAATTTATAATAAAAAGGCTTGTAGGGTTCATAGGACTTAGTAGTTAATGGATGAATATTTAAAAATGACTTTTTTTTAACGTTTAATAGTTTAAAACTTGAGCGATAATGATGAATGTAGATTAGGGTTTATGGAGAGAATTAGGGTTTCCCACTCTAACCCTTGTCCTTTCATTGATCTCTATTCATGTCAAGCCTTTAACAACACAAGTGTTTAACCAATCCCAAATCGTGGTCGTAACTATCAATAAATTGATAGCGCGCCAGATTGGGAGGTTAACATTTATTTTGCTAAGGTTTGAAAACTTTAACATGTCAAAAAAAAGTTAAGAGATCTTTTCATCTATTATCCTACCCTATCCTACGAACCCTAGCAAGCTAGGAATTACTCGCTCATGGTTAGAAATTTAGAAGAAAGGTTGAATAAGAATGAAACCATAATTAAGATGAAATTAAATGCGGAAAATAAATGCAAAAATAATTAAAATAAAAACCACATTTATTAATTAACTATTGCATTTACAATTTTTCTCCTTAGAAAGTAAATTACAGGAACCCTAGTTTGCTCTAGATCTCTCTCTTGTTGGAGGTAGATGAATAGATGACGATCACTCGGATACGTGGATCTCTTGATCTCTTTGGTGATGCTTTTGAATGTACAGCTCTCGGTCCCTTATATAGTCCTTAATACCAAAAACCCTAAATTCCATATGAGAGTATATGCTGTTACGATCCAAGCCACAAAATCTCATATCCTACGACTCTGATTGCACCGCAGAACCGCCGCATATCACCCTCTTTGGTCGTGGTTCACCCACAACTTGGTGGAATCAGGATTTGATATTTCTTCTGGTCTCTTGTGTTGACATGTGGAGATTCTTTTGATGTCTAGATTCTGAAAATAATGCTCTAAGTCTCTGCCATTGCTAGATCTCTCGATTTGCTTTTAAATTTTGGCAGATTCGGTTTCGATATCCTGATTTGACTCGGATCTCCTATTTGGATTCCAGACCTGAGCTAATCTGCACAATATCTTAAAATCAAAGTATTAGTAGCATTTAGTATTTTTGAGATATTATTCTAACCATTTTATATGATATTAAATCTTAAGAATATTGATTAGAAATATTTAATATGATATGCATATTTTAATTATTAATATTTCATTTAAATATTATATGCAATATTTTCCCTAATTATATTAATTAAAATGTAGAAACATATGATAATAAATTTTTTACAAATAAACCCTCATATGTTCTATATTTATAATAAACACCTTTTAGTACTTAACAATAGTAGGGAAAATATTCATTCAAATGTGCAATATTTTAGGCTAATCAAATACCCCCAAACTTATCTTTGATCGTCCCAAGCAAACTAATTATTAAAGAGAAAAAGAAAAAACTAACTAGTACACTTTCGTAGGCAACACGATTGCACTTAGCACGTGCAACAAGCCTTTCTAGATGTCCTTAGTAGGAGGAGTGTTGTCTCCTGAGGGTTTTCAGCGGATTACACCCACAAAATCCTATAATAAAAGAAAGAAGATGAAAGTTACATACAAAGATAAGAACATATAAAAGGAAGAACTTGAAAATAAGAGTTTCAAACTACACTAGCTTTTTAGTTGCCATGAGCCCTATCTTAATAGTCATGAAAAGATATCAGAAATCACATCATCCCTCAATAAAGTACCGTCTTTAGTCTTCCTCCTAACCCTTTCTTCCAAACATCGATCATATACCCCTACGTGTGTGTAAAAGACATCCCTACACTTAGAGAATTCAATTCAAGCTATCATACTCTTTTCCATCTTCCTTAGTACTTTTTAGTCGGTGAATATTTCAGATGGAATTGCTCACACATTCTTCATGCGACCATTAATACTTCTTGATGTACTAACCAACCGATTACCAAATGTGCTCACTCATTAAGGTGTAATTAGCAATATCCTAGTCTTGCAACACCTAAGAATTAGCAGTGGCTCCCAAACCAGTTGGTCTAAGGCACTAGGTGATAAGACACCCTCGCTATATTTTTTATGTTGCCTTAAGTAATTACAAAACCAGTGTTCATTTTTCTTCACCATTTAGTTTTTTTTATACGTCATTTATTTTTTGTTTATATATATATATATATATATTTCCTTCATACTAAAGCTTTTAGACAAGAGTATTTCAAGGTATCCTCTACTATCCCAAGTTTCAAGATGTGTGCACGTGCGTATAGTAGGGTATCAACATTCAGATGTTTGGACTCAAGAATAGGAACTATTTTTCAGACTTATTTCTATACTCAGATTAGTGATTTCCTTCATCTTACTAATCCTTGGGACAACAGCTCATGACTACCTATTACAAACTTCGTTTTTAAAAACATCTAATTTTCTTGCATTTCTTAAATCACTTCCTATATTTCATATGTATTTTCACTTTCTAACTTTTATTTCCAAGAAAATTTTCATTTATTCATTTTTTTAAAGTGCCTTGTGCCAAATGATATTTCAGTAAATACAAACCTCCCCCAAACTTGTTTGCAGCAGTGTCCTCACTGATGTTGTTCTTTGAGTGCATAGACCTGTAGACTTGGGAGGAAAATAATAGGGGTAAAATAATAGTTAAATGAAAAACTACCCCAAAACTTGTTCTTTGGCACGCACAAATATTCAATTATATTTTTTTATACTCGCCTCCATTCTTAGATGAAATAGTATTATCGAAATATGGAGGTAAGGCAGAGGAAAGTTAGTTATGATAAAGCGGCTCCTGTAGGAAAAGGAGCTCCTCCGATGGGTCAGCGGAAAAATACGGTTTTAATTTATGCCCATTTATTTTAAAAATAAAACCGTTTTTAACATTTTCTATATCCACTGCATTGTGCGGGTACACATACCGCACCATAAAAGGTTCTTTCCAACGAGATCGTAGCTTACCTGGATGAAGATGGAGACAGGAATCGTAAAGGACTTGTTGTCCCAGTGTGAAAGTTTTTCTTAAAAGGTTTTTGTCCTGGAATACTTTTTTCCGGTTCTTTATTATTACCGCATTTTCATAAGCTTCATCGCGAAGTTCGCTTAGCTCATTTAATTGTAGCTTCTGATAGCTGCTGGCTTGATCAAAATCACAGTTAAGTTCTTTGATAGCCCACATAGCTTTATGTTCGATCTTGACAGGAAGGTGGCAAGCCTTCCCAAACACTAATCGGTAAGGAGACATGCCAAGATCAGTCTTATATGTCGTACGAAATACCTAAAGAGCATCCGTCAATTTGGTGGACCAATCTTTATTGTTCTTAGAAACCGTTTTCTTCAAAATTTGTTTTATCTATCTATTAGAGATCTCAGCTTGCCCGCTTGTTTGGGGATGATAGGGCGTAGAAAGCTTATGGCTGATTGAATATTTCCGCATCAAAGCCTTGAAAGACCGATTACAGAAATGCGTCCCATTGTCGCTAATTATAGCGCGAGGGTGTCTGAATCATGAAAAGATATTTTCTTTAAGGAACTTAATAACAATCTTGTTGTCGTTAGTGCAACACGGTACCGCTTCCACCCATTTAGAGATATAATCAACCGCTAATAAGATGTATAAATTCCCAAAAGAGTTGGGAAATGGGTCCATAAAATCAATTTCCCAAAATCAAATATCTCCACAACCAAGATAGGTTGGAGTGGCATATCATTCCTCCGTGAAATCCGACCCATGTGTTGACACGGTGAACAAGTTTTGCAATAATCATATGCATTGTTAAATAACGTTGGCCAATAAAAGCCACATTGCAAAACTTTCTCCGCCGTTTTTCTTGGACCAAA
This sequence comes from Agapanthus africanus, assembly GCA_030015575.1. Classification (NCBI taxonomy): domain Eukaryota; kingdom Viridiplantae; phylum Streptophyta; class Magnoliopsida; order Asparagales; family Amaryllidaceae; genus Agapanthus; species Agapanthus africanus. The sequence goes on from CM057339.1 coordinate 492,731,090, forward strand.
GTGACCGCCACATGCCGGATCATGGTAGAAAGACAATACACTCTTGAATTCATCATTAGGGACACATCGGCAAATGATTTTATCGGGACAATACTTAAACAGATAAGGTTTATCCCAGTAAAAATGTTTTACTTGGGACAGAAATCGGTGATTGTCTTGTTTGGACCATTCGCTGGGTAGAAGTCTCATTGCTAAATAATTTACAATATCCATGAACCAAGGTTCGCACGATACGGACAAGAGTTGTTCGTCAGGAAAGGAATCGTTTATTGACACGGTCAACGTTGGCGAAGAAGAAAGGCGTGAAAGATGGTCGGCTACTACGTTTTCACATCCACTTTGTCTCGTATTACAAGATCAAATTCTTGTAACAGAAGGATCCAACGAATTAACCTAGATTTAGCATCCTTCTTCGATAAGAGATGCCTTAGGGTGGAATGATCGGTGTAAACTACAACTGAAGAGCCAATTAAGTAGCGCCTGAATTTTTCTAATGCAAATAGAACTGCCAAGAGTTCTTTTTTGGTAGTTGTATAATTCATTTGGGCATCGTTCAAGGTCCTACTTACATAGTAAATCACATATGGTATCTTATCAATGTGCTATCATAAGACTGCACCAATTGAAAAATCGGATGCATCACACATAAGCTCGAAAGGGTGACTCCAGTCCGGAGATGACAGAACAGGGGCTGTAGTGAGGGAACTTTTAAGCAATTCAAAAGCGGCCTACAATCCGAATCGAAGTGAAATTTTGTATCCTTGGCCAAGAGAAGAGTTATGGGTCTAGCAATTTTTCTAAAGTCCTTAATGAATCGCCTATAAAATCCTGCATGACCAAGAAATGATCGTACATCTTTGACGCATTTGGGAGGAGGAAGGTTATGAATGACATCTATTTTAGTTTTGTCTACCTCAATGCCTTTTCGTGAAATGATATGCCCTAGGACAATACCTTCTTGAACCATAAAATGACATTTTTTCCAATTCAAAGTTAAATTCTTATCCTTACAATGGGTAAGAACAGCGTCAAGATGACGTAGGCTCAAAAGAGTCCCCAAATATGGAGAAATTGTCCATAAATATCTTCCAAAAATTCTCGACCATGTCCGCGAATATCCTTATCATACACTGCTGAAATGTAGCGGAAGCATTGCATTACCCAAAGGGCACGCGTCTATAAACAAAAGTACCAAAAGGACAAGTAAAAGTTGTCTTGTCTTGATCCTTTTCGGATACGGGAATCTGGTTATAGCTGGAGTATCCGTCTAAGAAACAGTAGAATTCATGCCCGGCTAATCGTTCCAACATCTGGTCAATGAAAAGTAGAGGGAAGTGATCTTTCCTCGTTGTGGCATTGAGTTTTCTATAATCAATACGTACCCGCCATCTAGTTTGGGTACGTGTTTGGATCAACTCATTAGTCTCATTAGTTATGACAATGATGCCAGACTTTTTAGGGACCACATGAATAGGACTTACCCATTGGCTATCAGATATTGGGTAAATTATACCATTATTTAGGAATTTGACGATTTCTTTCTTTACCGCCTCCTTCATGCCGGGATTCAACCGTCTTTATGGGTCTTGGGCTGGTTTGGCTTCATCCATCAAATGTATATGATGTTCAACAATCAAGGGACTAATCCCTTTGATGTCCGTCATTGTCCAACCAAAAGCTTGCCGATTAGATCGCAATACCGACAAAAGAGCTTGCTCTTGTTCTAAAACTAGAGAACCTGATATGATAACATATAAGGACTCATTCTCACCTAAATATGCATATTTAAGATGGGACAGTAGTGGCTTGAGATCTAGTATCGGCGGAGAGACGATAAAAGGTAAGGTAATGGAATGATACCCGGACTCTTTAAGAGGTTCATGACCAGCGTAAGAGATTGACTCGGAAAGCTCGACTAACTTTTGCGAAAAGTCAAGGGATTCAGAATCAGGGATGGACTTGTCGATAGAAGGGTCCTCACTCGTATAAATAGCTAGATCAAATAATAGCATTCTATTGGCGTTGAGATCATTATCGCAAAGTTCCCAGCTTCGCAATTATCGGCAGCTATCTAGTTGACATAACAAATATCATTTAGATGAGCAGAAGGTTTGGAGGGTTGACTTCCTATCCTGAAAATGTTAAGCTCAATTGTCATCTTTCCAAAGGATAGGTTCATAGAGCCGTTACGACAATTGATTACAGCATTGGAAGTTGCTAGAAAAGGCCGACCAAGAATCACCGGGATTTGGTTCCGTGGGTTCACCACAGGCTGTGTATCTAAAACTAATAGTCCACAGGGAATATAAATTCCCTGACTTTGATTAACACGTCCTCTAGCTCACCTCTAGGATGGGTGATAGATTGATTGACCAACTAGAGAGTGCAATGCGCAGGTTTCAACTCTCCTATACCTAATTGCTCATAGACAGAATACGGGAGCAAGTTAACACTAGCACCTAAATCGAGCAGAGCGCGATTGATATTTTTATCCCCAATTGTTATAGATATTTTAGGACAACCGGGGTCGCTACTCTTCTTAAGCAATTGTTGGGTAAAAGCGGTGCTTATATTGCTTGCTAAGAAAACCTTTTTCGGTACTTGAGTTTTCCTCTTCCTAGTGCACAAGTCCTTAAGAATTTTCGCATAGAACGGAACTTGTTGAATAGCATCTAGGAGAGAAATATTTATGTTAACTTTTTTAAACATTTCCACAATCTTCTCCATTTATGCATTTGGTTTGTTGGCCCTCAACCTATTTGGAAAAAGGAGCTTTATCAATAAGGGTTGGGTCCAACATTTGAGAAGAAGTTTGTGGGGATGGAATGGATCCCAAAATTGGATTCAGGATGGTCTGAGATGGTAGTTCATTGAAGGAAGTGGGCTGACAGTTTGAGCATAGCGAGGAACAGAGAATAGGCTCAAAAGAAGATGGTGGACTAGAAGAAGTAGGATTAGAAGTAGTAGCTGGGGTTTCATCTGATTCATCATCATCAACTTGTTTACCAACATTATTGTTCAGCACTCTTCCCGATCTCAACGTAGTTAGAGCACCAACGTTATGATTTTGTTGGTTAAAGGCGATGTTTGCGCTTCGTTAGTGGCCGAGATTTGGTAGAGATTGAGATGGAAGTCTCTCTTTCTCTTTTTCACTCACTGTGGAATTTATCTGTGCAATTTGTGCTTTGATCGATTTTATGCTTTCACTGTGGGAAGCAGTGTGTTGCTTTAAACTTTGGATAGAAGATATTAAATTAGCCGTCGTTTGTGTGGAGTGTTTAATAAACATTTTTAAGCTCCTTTCGAGTGCAGAGGTTTTTTCGGCACCGGCCGTTGGAGTATTTGTCTGTGGTTGGAAAGAATTATTATAAGGGACACTGTTGTTGGCCGGATTTTGGAGATATTGCGGTTGAAAGGGGTGCTGAATTTGGTGCGGTGGCTGTTGTTGCAGTGGGGGAAGCCTTTGAAAGTTATTTTGGCTTGTAAACTGATTTTGAGTTTGAGTTTGAGTTTGGTTTTGGTTCCAAGAAAAATTAGGATGATTCCTCCATCCCTGATTATATGTGGGGGAATAAGGATTGTTTCTAGGTCGTTGCTGAAAAGTAGTATTGGTTTGTTCTTGACCTTGGGACGGAGGATACAAACTACATTCTTCCGTTAAATGTGATGGGTCAAAACAGCAACCACACACGGTTTTGGGGAGCGTAACTTGGTTTAGGGAGGCTGACAAGAATTTTTTTCTATAGCTTCGAGTTTCTTTTGTATCGCGGCCATTTCAGCTTTTACTGCGATGGAAATATTGAGCTGATGGATACCTGCTCTAGATGAAGACGATGTGGTAGATCTAGTGCTTTCCCACTGTAATATATGTTCGACGGGATCTTCCAGAAATTGCCAAGCTTCGCCATTGTATTTTGACATGAAATGGTATTTGTTCCCCTCCGAAACACGGGGACGCGACCGCACGGGTCCGTCTTGCCTGAATTTCGGGGCAGATACTATTGGATGCTAGCCGTCCACCTCTCCGAAGATACCAAGTTGATTTATGACACCATGTATCGAAGGTTTAAACGGATGCGGCCGATGTAGCAGACTTTGTCAGATTCCCCCTCATTTGAGGGGTTTTTGATTGTGGGGACGCTCTTCCCAACAGGCGCAAGCCCCTGCAGTTAATTACGCTACCGCATCGCGGTAACCACTTTCTCCTTCTCCAGATGGTCACTTCGTGTCGTGTATGTTTGTTTTGTTTTTGGTTGCCCGTGGATTGTATACGGAGACTAATTTATGTCGTCGCCCATAGGGCGTGGATTAGTCCAAATCCGTATTTTCTTAGATTTGGGTTTTGGTTTGGGTTTAAGGATACGTTAGTCTCATTTGAGACTAAGATCGACTTAAACGTTAGTTAAGGATACGTTAGTCTAATTTTAGACTAAGATCTACTTAACGGGATCGTTTAGATCCAGCAAGAGAGCATTTGGGCTCTATTGTTTAGTTTAGGAACATTGCGGTCGATTACCAGTTTAAGGACATGGTGGTCCATTGTTAGTTTAAGGACATCTCGGTCCAAGGTTAAGGATATCATAGTCTGTGGGTTAAAAGGGACCCCACAGTCCGAGGTTAAGGACATCATAATCCATGAGTTTAAGGACCCCACAGTCCAGTTTAAAGACGTCATAGTCTATAAAGTTTAAGGACATCATAGTCCATGAGTTTAAGGACCCCACAGTCCATGGAATGATTGGTTATCGGGACCCGTCACCTCTTTGAAGACGTTGAAGGATTACAACGACAAATCTCGAAGGAGTGAAGAGATGTACCCTTGAACCAAAGTTGATTGGGAAATCTGTAGTCCAATTTAGGACTAAGATCAATTAATTAGATTATGAGCACATTAGCTCAGTTAAATCTGAATTGAGGACTTATGGCCAACTTGGGCTAAGTAAAATTAGATTCGAAATGTTGGACCTTTGTTTGGCCTGTTGAACATTTGTTTGGGTTCAGCCCTCCCATTATTTAGCAATGCTAAACAGGGGTTTGGGGGCTCTGACAACATTTTGTCTTTGGCTGAGCACTAACCATTATAGCTCTAGATTTTAAGGTTCATTTGAAGGGGAGATTTTCCTCTGGAAAATTTGGTCAATTTGGGCCAGACTGGTTTTAAAATAGTGTTAAACGCTAAAGGATATTTGGCGATCACGTGCTCCCACGTGATATGCTGAAAATGGTGTTAAACACTAAGGGCAAAGCGCTTAATATTCTGACAAAAAAATAAAGGAAGTCTGGCCCCATCTCCAGATGCCCCACGTGACCATACATGACCAATTCAATTTTAGTGTTTAAAACTACTTTAAGCGCTTTGCCCTTAGTGTTTAACACCATTTTCAGCACATCACGTGGGAGCACGTGATCGCCAAATATCCTTTAGCGTTTAACACTATTTTAAAACCAGTCTGGCCCAAATTGACCAAATTTTCCAGAGGAAAATCTCCCCTTCAAATGAACCTTAAAATCTAGAGCTATAATGGTTAGTGCTCAGCCAAAGACAAAATGTTGTCAGAGCCCCCAAACCCCTGTTTAGCATTGCTAAATAATGGGAGGGCTGAACCCAATTGCATTATGTGGATAATTTATTTTGATTTTTTTGTAGGAAAGCGATGCTAATGTGTATCGTTGGACGTTACATGGACTCCATACTTTGTGATGGCAGTCACACTCATGGGGGCTGGGTAATCCACAAGCACATCCTTATGCAGGTCCCTAGTCGTAGGACTATCGAGACAGGGCATCAATACTCCGGAGTAGACTAGCGTATGCGCTTCTCATCCCAGCATGGGAGACGGTCTGTCCCACAGCCGTCAGTACGTCGTACTTGAGATAGTATGCGGGTGCTCGTTAGGTTACGAGTACACTGGACAAGACTCGTCGGGAACTGTTGGTTGGTACTATACCTATCGTCAGTTATCAGTTCCCAGGTGACATGAGTACAGCATAGTCCGCTGACTTGACACTGTCACTTCGCCTCGAGTGTGTTCCCACTGTACTTTGATTACTACCCTACCACGGCTCAAAGGAGTAGCGCAAACAGGTAGTAGTTGGGTGCAGTCCCGAAGCACTTGGAGGCAGTGACGGTTAGACAGGATTCGTCTCTCCCGGTATTGGGGGTTGATATCGCGCTGTGTCTAGGAGAGCCATTACACAAAGTCCCTAGCCAGGGCAAGCGAGATATACTGGTAGGTTTCCAGTATTATCTCAGGGTGTTCTGGGCTACACACCGACATGACTTGTACCGCTATTAGGGGATTGACGTTTACCGCCCCCTAGGCCCGCCATGCGATATTCTCAGACGAACAGACCGTACTGTACGGAGACTGTCACATTCAGGCTCAGTAGGAGTTCAGATGGGTTTCACCTCGTCCGTCTTCTTATCGGCATCTACCTGGGGGCCGTTACGCACAGCTAGTGCCGCTTGCGGTCTGTGGTTAAACCAACTGCCAGCGTAGTTTCGAGTCTTTAGAGTCCCACACAGAGAGCTATTCGCCTTTAGCCAAAAGAGTAGAGGTCGCATGGTTTTGCGACAGGGTTCGGTCACATCCGTGCACTTGTGCACGTTTTAGTGTCCGGGCAGTTATCACTAGCGGGCTTTAGTTTAAGCCAGATCCTAGTGTACGTTTTGGGATTGGTTTTATCTCGTTTGTATTCGTGTTCCTCGGAACGCGGATGCGGGTGTGTATGCACGGTTGACAGAGACAGAGGCAGAGGATTCTCATTAGGGTTGTTGACTGTTGACTTTTGTTAAACCCTAATGATAATAAGAAATATGATTAATGATAATATTAATTAAGTATTATTATGCCATGGCTGGGTTGAAAGGTTGACTTTGGTGACTTGTTGACTTAGTTGACCGGTTGACTAGGTTGGACTTGTTGACCATCATCATGACAATGGCTATCATTTCTTGGCATTGACCTTTGCTTGCTTGATTGTTCACAAATTGCATTTAATGCATGAAATGATATTGCCATTTGATATGATGACAACCATCACATAATACTCAATTATTATTATTTGTTATGATTATTTTGGATTATGAGAGCAAGGGTGGAAAAAGTCTTGCTCATTCTATCATTCTCATTCTCTCTCATCCTCAAGCTCTCCCTCTTCCTCTTGCTCTCTCTAGCTCAAGGAAACTCCCTCTCGTGAGTTGAGAACCATTTCCTTAGAGATAAAACCCAAAACACTTCTCTACTCATCCTAGTATACAAGGTCTAGCAAACCAAGTGTTCTAGTTTCCTCTAGATTGAGGTTGGAGCCAAAGGTAGAAGCTTTCAGGTGGATCCATCTTCGGCACAAGGAGACGACGAGGAGAGAACCATCCGATCACCACAAGGAGTCGAAGAGAAGGAGTTCAAGTTAAGGTATAACCCCCTAACCGAGTAGGTAAAACTCCCAGTTAGGTTGTTAGATAGTTGTTTAACAAAGATCCGTATTTTGAGTCCATGTTACCCCCCAAAAAAAATCGTTTTTCACCATTTCCGCAACCCCAAAGAACCGGGGACGGGTAACGTGGACTTACATGCTCTGTTAAGGAGAAGGCAAAGCGCATTATCCCTCCTTGTAGAGTCACGAAGATGAGGCCTACCCCGGATTTGATTATAGGGGTGCTTTGTTTGCGCTTCTTCATGGAAGATGCCCCATCGAAATAGAGTTCCCACCATGTATCATTCTCTCTTCTCTCCACATCGATCGTGTCAATAGCGTGCTCGTCTGGCAATTCGCAGTTCAAGGGAGATTCGGCAGGTATCGGATGCTCAGCGAGGAAGTCGGCGATGGCCTTTCACTGCCTTGAGGGGGCGATAAGTTATCGAGAACTCCATCAAGAGCAGGGCCCATTTAGCGAGCCGTCCCGTTAATATGGCTTTTGACATCAAGTATTTGAGAGGATCCACCTTTGATATGAGGTGGACCTCATGTGCCAAAGCATAGTGTCTGAGCTTTGTTATCGCGAAGATCAACGCCAGGAAGTGTTTTTCGATGGGAGAATAATAGCTTTCTGCCCCCAGTAGAACTCGACTTAAATAGTAGAGAGCTCTCTCTTTTCCCTTATCATTCTCCTGTGCCCATAGCGCGCTTAAAGAACTTTCAAGGGCAGTTGTATATAGAATGAGAGGCTTTCCCTTGACCGGCGCGGTTAGCACCGGAGGATTCTGCAGGTATTGCTTGATTTCGTCTAGTGCGCTTTGGCATTTGCGATCCCAGACGAAAGGAGTCCCTTTCTTCATTAGGTGACTGTAAGGGCGGCACTTGCCGGAGAGATTGTCTATGAACCGCCGGATATACACGAGCTTTCCTTGGAGAGACCACAGTTGCTTGAGAGTCTTTGGCCAGGGCATCTCCATGATCACATTGATCCTCAACGGGTCTATCTCGATGCCTCGATGTCGTACGATGAATCCTAGGAATTTGCCCGAGGAAACTCCGAATGCGCATTTGAGAGGGTTCATCTTCAAGTTGTATTTCCGAAGGCGCTGAAACACGATTTTCAGATGCTCTAAATGTTCATCGTATGATTTGCTTTTAACTATGAGGTCGTCGATATAGTATTCGACGATTTCATGTATGAGGTCATCGAAAATCTTCGTCATGGCTCTTTGATAGGTGGAACCGGCGTTCTTTAGACTGAAAGCCATCACCTTGTAGCAGAATATGCCCAAAGGGGTTCGGAAAGCGGTATGCTTATGGTCTTCGAGATGCATTTTTATCTGATTGTATCCAGATGAGCCGTCCATAAAGGTGAAAACTTTGTGAGTGGACGTATTATCTATCATCAGCTCAGTGACTCGTACCGGGAAGTCGTCCTTTGGGCAGGCTTTATTGAGATCCCGAAAGTCCACACATATGCGCACCGTCCCATTTTTCTTCATCAATGGGATGATGTTGGCGATCCAGTCAGGATACTGAACTTCTTGGATGAAGACGGAGTCGATTAGCTTCTTGACCTCGGCGTTGATGCTCATCTCAAGCTCGAGCCACATTCTTCTCGGTGCTTGTTTGATCGGCTTGACGTCCGGGGATATTGCCAATTTGTGTACAACAATCTCTGGATCTAGTCCTGGCATCTCAGAATAGTTCCATGCGAAGCAATTTTTATGCTGCATGAGCACGTCCTTTAGCGTAGCCACCCTTTCTTCAGACAACAGCTCACTGACGAATGTCGGCCGCGGGTCACTTGCCGTCCCCAAATCAATTTTCTTGAGGTTATCTGCAGTAGTATGTATTCCATCTTCCAGCTCTTTTGGCGCCGGTGGAAACTCTGAGATCACCTCGCCATCATCGTTTTTGAAGCACCAGGGGAGGTCATCCATATTCTCAGGATCTTCTTCTGACAGCGTTATCGCGTGACAGGTACGAGATCGTTTCCAAGATCGATGTTGATCTGGTTCTACTCTCGCTATATGCGTCGCTTTCGTTTCATGCTTCTGTGGCGGGATTACCCTCCAACTGCTGGATAAAGCGAACCTGCCTTTTTGATATTGGTCTTCGACCCAGTTCTTGAAGGTGAAGCAGTCTTCGAGAGGATGTCCTATTGCTCGGTGATAGGAGCAATAGTCTGGGTGAGAGACCTCGTTCGCTTGCTCGGGGTGCTTGGCCTCTGGGAGTGTCATCATCTGATGCTTTACGACGGGATTGAATATCTTCTTTGTCTTATCTTGGGGAAAAGAATATTCCCGACCCATCTTCTTTATATGGGACGGATCCCGGCTGCTCAACTCTTGCTCGCGTGGCTTCTTAGACCCGCTTGGCTGCTGTCGAACGTTTTTTCCGTTCTTTGGTTTATTTTTGCCTCTGCGCCGGGTCTTTTGTATGATGGGATGGCGACGAGGAGCATTGTCATTCTCCACGGCCTGCTGAAGGAGGCGCTGCGTCCTAGTTTTCTCGTAAATGGCCATTTCACGGTTATGGTCATCCCAGACCTTTTGAGCCGCTTCCCTTATTAGCTTGTCCATCCATTCTTCAAACGACGGACTCGGTATTTTGATGGCAGGATATCGTTTTGGTTCAGGGTCAGCGTCTTTTAACAGGGCGTCTCCTTCTTCATCGAAGTCATGTATGACGTAGTTACCATGGACTCGTTCCCGTTTCTTGGATTGGACATATCCAAGCCCGACCGTTTCCATTTTCCCGTTGGGCAACTTTCGCTGAGTTCTGGGGACGTCCCAAATCCTGTTGTAGAACCAAGCTTATCGAGCGGTCTGTTTGAAGGGTATACCTTGGCGCCTCAACAGCTTTCTCAAGCCTTCTGTGTAATATCTTGGCAGACGGATGGGCTGGAGCCTGTCAAGGATAGAATCCGCACCATGCCAAATTTCTTTCTCCACTTTGGTTTCCGTGGATTAATAAAAGAGGATCGCCTTTTCATCTCTTCGCCTGGGAGGGATGTAGAATGTCTGCAGTTCCTGCACACTATATACATTAAGTGCATCGAGCTCTTTGTAATGCTCCTGTGGAACCATGGCAATTTGCAAACTCCGATCATCGCTAGCGAGGGCTTGCATTGATGGCCGAGCGGAAAATACAGCGTTGACCTCATCTTCCGAATCGCTGTCGAAGATCAACATAGGGATGGACGGTCCCTGCTTGTTGCATTGGGGCGGCCCTGAATAAACTATTTCTTCTTCCTCCTCGGTATCACTCCCGAAGACCGGAATAGTAGTGATGGCTTTGTTCTTCGGTTTGTGACATCTTTCCGTGTCCTCAAAATCTGGTAAGAAGTATTTTGCATCTTCGTACTTTCGGACTTCGTTCACAGAGAATGGGTTCAACTCCCCTGTTACGGTATACTCGAGACCATCCTTGAAATACTTCATACACTGCTGTTGTGTAGAAAGGATAATGTTTTACTCGTGTAACCAAGGCCTGCCGAGCAAAGCATTGTAGCATGTCTTGGCGTCAATAACATGAAACTTAATGTCCGTGACAAGCAGCCCAAAGCGTAGTGTCAATATTACAGACCCAAGCGTTCGTGATGACTGGGAGTCAAATCCGGAGATGGTGATTTTATCACGAGCGAGGTGCTGAACGCTCATGCAGATTTCCATCAACACTCTCACGTTGAGGAGATAGATGGAAGACCCATTGTCAACCAGGATTTTGCCTATCTTGATGTCATGACTGTATCCGGAGACATAAAGGGGACGGTTATGCTCGTATGTCCCAAGGAGGAGATCTTCATCGCCGAAAGTGATATCGGCCGTATGCACTTCTTTCAGCTCGTCCTTCATCTTTTCCTCGGCGAGGAAAGCTTGGAACTGTTCGGGCTCTTGTAACGCCTTGATCAGAGAATCTCTCGCCTCTTTGGATAGCAGAAGGGCGTCGAGTATGCTCAGCTGCGAAGGTAGCTTTCTCAAGTATGCCAGAACGTTGTAGTCCACCTTACTTTTCTTTGGCAGGTCCTTGGCTGCCAGCTCTTTGACGGCTTGGTCGTCAAGGATGATATCCTCAGGGACCTTTTCTTTCCCCTTATCTTTTCTATTTGACCCACTGTTTGAGGGCCCAAGATTCTTTTCGGGCAGCGTACGATTGCGCAGCTGAATATTTTCACAGGTCTTCGGTTCTTCCTCTTTTCCCGAGGTGGATTCTTTAAAGAGAGGGCCAAGAGTCATTTCTTCGTCAGAGTCCCTCCCAAAGGTGAGAACTTGCGATCCTCCAGCGTTGACCATGTGACAGTTGCCAGTAGTTCTTTTATACTCCTCGGTCGTGTTTCTTTGCTCCCGACGAGTTTTGCGTTTCATCCGCTTGAAATGTTGCTGGTGAGCAACATATCCCTGCCACCATCTTTTAAAAGCGTTGCACTCTTCGGTGGGGTGCGCAATCTTTCGATGATATAAGCAGTAGCTAGGATGTATTTCCGCTTTACCAAGAGTGTTTCCTTCGGAGGGTGGCAGCTTCATTCCCATCGATATGGCTTTGGCGAACCTCTTCCTTGTCTTGAACCTGCTTTTATTTGCGGCGGATGTACTTTGATCTGGCAGGGGTGTTTCAACCCTTTCGTCCAGTCGCCGGCGTTTGGCTTTTTCAAATATGGCCATCTCACGCTCTTAAGCAGCTTTGCTTTTAAGAAGAGCTTCGTCCAGGACTGCATCAATCATTTCGTCTGAAGGCCCTAGAATTTCCGGCTCAGGATCTGCCCCCAGTTTCTTTGTGTAAGGAGCTTCTTCATCGTCTATCGACGAGTGAGAGATCACATGGCAACTTGCCACATAATCTTCAGATTCATCCGACGAGTCTTCTCCATTGTCATCATCTCCGTCCTCAAGGACGTGACTGAGAAATTCTTGGAGTATGACTGGAGTCCGCGCTTTTTGATTATATTCTTCCAACACGTCAATCTGTTTTTGCAGGTCCGTGCGCTTGTCACCAGGCTTCACGGGCTTTTTAGTCTTCTTCTTCGAAGACTTTGACGGCTGGGTGTGAGCGCTTTGGCCATCACCACCAATCCTTAGAGTTGGGCGCGGTTTCAGCATTCCCTCGATGATCTCGGGTTCCAGTGGATTTTTCCACCTAATCGCCGGACATGTTTGGAGATCCTTCAGCATTCTTTTAGTCTTGGCTGAAAGAACGACCTCCCATGGAGCTTCTTCAACAAAAGAGCACGATGCCCCCGGTGTGTCCTCCCTTTTAAGAGCATGCGGTTAAGGCGGGTTTACTTTCCACTTCTCAGACAGTGCGAATTTGCCCTGTTGATACTGGTCTTCAATCCAGCCCTTGAAGACGAAACAATCTTCAATTAGATGGCCTATCGCTTGGTGATAGGGGCAATAACTGGGATTATTAGCCTCGCCGGGTTGCAACGGTCGTTTTGGATTCGGTAAATTGATGAGCCTGTTACGCACCGCTAGCTCGAACAATCTCTTCGTTTTGTCCCAGGGAAACGAATAAGGGCGCTTCATCTTCTTATTATAGAATTGCCGTCTCTCATCTAGGCGATCAGTTAGTTTTGGGCCACTGGGCTGCAGTTGAGTATTCACGACGAAGGTCGCCTTCCCTTTACCCTTTTCGTTCCGCGGCTCCGGCTTTGAAGGAGACGGTCTATGACTCATCTGGTCCGTTTGGGCCAGTTTATCGATCAAGGCCTGGAACGTGGTCGGCTTGAAGAACATCATGAATTGGGAAATAGTTGCTCGAGGGTCAAGAGTGCCCACGAACATGCCCACTGCCGGCGCTTCCTCGATGCGCTGCTCACATTTTCACCATAAATTCCGCCATCGTATTGCGTATTGTACCCACGTTTCACCTGGCTTCACCCTGGCATTGGTCAGTGTCGTTATTGGGGTGCGTTCACTAGCACTCGCGAAACGCTGGGTGAATAGTAGCTCCATTTCTGCAAAAGTCTTGACGGAGTCGTTTGGAAGTTCAGAATACTACTCGAATGCCGTCTCCGACAAGCTACCAACAAACTGGAGGAGCAGAAGTTAATTATCACCCCTGGTGTTACCATATAGAGACCTGAACTGGGCGACATGCTGGTGGGGATTGCCCGTCCCCTTATATACATGGAATTTGGGGATCGTATATCCTGGCGGGTACCTTATTTGGTCATACCATCCTGGATATGGTCGTCCAGTTTTAACAATTTGGTCGGCCGCTTCATTCGCCTGGTAAGCTCGTATTTGCTGAGCAATGTAATCATCTAGAGCGGCCTTGGAGACGGTCTCCTCTTTGGCTGCTGAAAAAGCTTGAGGAGGGTTCAATGTCTCCCCTCTGTCATCTTCAACGATGATCGGGGAGTCTTCAGCTGGAGGTTCCGGCTGTAACATTATCCCAGCCATGTCTTGGAACAAAAGAGCCATTCGTTTTATATTGGTCGCCTGCTCCGCAACTTCTTTTTCTTTCCTCTCGAGCATTCTTCGGAGGAACTCGGTATCAGTTTCTTGTTCCCGACGCTGCTCCGAGGTTTCTGGATTTTCTTTTGGCCAAGTGAGTGCGTCCATTGCAGTCAGCATCTCCTGAAGTTTCTGCTTCTGTTGTTCCTGAGCCTTCGTTATCGATCGGGTAAGTGGTCGATGACCCGTAGAAGCACGGCTTTGTTCTTTTCCGGAAGCCATATAAACGGTATGTATTACCATGCCCCCAGACTTGGGGCGTTTAGATTCAGCGCTTTTGCGGTTCGCCGCGGTCACATGGGCTTTCTCCGGCCTCCTTCTCTTTTGAGCGGTTGACGTTGAAGGAGCCGTTGCAGCGGGCACCCAGACTGATGACATCTTCTGTGGTACCTCGAGATGGCTCTTTTCTTGCTGAGCTTTGAGCTTCTTTGGCTGGCGATAGTAGTCCTGGTTAATCACCGATTCCTGGACCTGTCGCCAGACTTTATAAATTTTGGAGGACAGCTGCTGAGGGGGCTGCTCCGGCTTCTTTTGTGTAGTAATCTCCATAGGTGGAGGAGATCTCTTCAGCACGGCTGTCGGAGAGTTCTTGCGAACCCTCCTAAACGGTTCAAAGTTGTTCCCAATTAGAACAGCAGCATTGATTTCCACTATGGGAGCTGGCGGAGTTAGTCCAGAAGGGGAGCTGCCCCCAGCCTTCCTTACTCGGCGCCAGTGGCGACGTCAAGCGTGTCGAGCCGTTGGGATTGTCTCGGCTGTAGGGGTGACTTCCTCATGCCCCCATGTGTTGGTCAGAAATTGTCATTGTCAGCCTATTGAAGACTGATGTCCGCTGAGTGGGGATGGACAACCTGTCGAAGGTAGACTTCTTGACGATTTTTCTTGGAACAGGAGCTGAAATAGTCAGTCTTGTGTAGACCGACCCTTTGACAAGAGAAGCCGCCTTGACGACTTCGGGAGCAGGGATGGATATCCTTTTTGGGATAACCCTTTCTGGTATCGCGGTCTTCTTCATGGGTCCAACTGAGCTTTTGCCCAGTCTGTCAAAGACTGAGGCGTTGGAGATGGACGACCCGTTAAGAGGGGTCGCAGTAGTTGTAAGCTGATCAAAGACCGACTTTTTCTGAGCTTATTGTGTTGGTACAGGAGCGCTGAAGCTCGTTCGCGGGAGCATGGTCCCGAAGAACAATCCAGTGGTGGCCTGAGTGACCTGTTTCACCGGCATAGCGAAGATGGAGGCCGCTTGGGGCCCGTAACTCACTCCTCCAGACGGGACGGAGCGAAAGTTACAGTTGCAGTTAGTGCAGGTTGAAGCCATTGATCTTCTGTTTTCTGCACGGAGCAAGACACCAAATCTTAGTACCTCGAACCCAAGGGCAACCATATCAAACTGTGATTCGTTCACGAACACGACACACGAGGTGTGGAGTGGAAAGAGGAAAAGGTCCCACCGAGCGTGCCAGAATCTATTCCCCCCCGAAACACGGGGACGTGACCGTGCGGGTCCTTCTTGCCTGAATTTCGGGGCAGATGCTATTGGATGCTATCCGTCCACCTCTCCGAAGATGCCAGTTGATTTATGACACCGTGTATCGAAGGTTTAAACGGATGCGGCCGATGTAGCAGACTTCGTCAGATTCCCCCTCATTTGAGGGGTTTTTGATTGTGGGGACGCTCTTCCCTGCAGGCGCAAGCCCCTGCAGTTAATTACGCTACCGCATCGCGGTAACCACTTTCTCCTTCTCCATATGGTCACTTCGTGTCGTGTGTTTTTGTTTTGTTTTTGGTTGCCCGTGGATTGTATACGGAGACTAATTTATGTCGTCGCCCGTAGGGCGTGGATTAGTCCAAATCCGTATTTTCTTAGATTTTGGTTTTGGTTTGGGTTTAAGGATACGTTAGTCTCATTTGAGACTAAGATCAACTTAAACGTTAGTTAAGGATACGTTAGTCTAATTTTAGACTAAGATTTACTTAACGGGATCGTTTAGATCCAGCAAGAGAGCATTTGGGCGCTATTGTTTAGTATAGGGACATTGCAGTTGATTACCAGTTTAAGGACACGGTGGTCCATTGTTAGTTTAAGGACATCTCGGTCCAAGGTTAAGGACATCATAGTCTGTGGGTTTAAAGGGACACCACAGTCCGAGCTTAAGGACATCATAGTCCATGAGTTTAAGGACCCCACAGTCCAGTTTAAAGACGTCATAGTCTATAAAGTTTAAGGACATTATAGTCCATGAGTTTAAGGACCCCACAGTCCATGGAATGATTGGTTATCGGGACCCGTCATCTCTTTGAAGACGTTGAAGGATTACAACGACAAATCTCAAAGGAGTGAAGAGATGTACCCTTGAACCAAAGTTGATTGGGAAATCTGTTGTCCAATTTAGGACTAAGATCAATTAATTAGATTATGAGCACAATGACTCAGTTAAATCTGAATTGATGACTTATGGCCAACTTGGGCTAAGTCCAATTAGATTCGAAATGTTGGACCTTTGTTTGGCCTGTTGAATATTTGTCTGGGTTCAGCCCTCCCATTATTTAGCAATGCTAAACAGGGGTTTGGGGGCTCTGACAACATTTGTCTTTAGCTGAGCACTAACCATTATTGCTCTAGATTTTAAGGTTCATTTGAAGGGGAGATTTGCCTCTGGTAAATTTGGTCAATTTAGGCCAGACTGGATTTAAAATAGTGTTAAACACTAGAGGATATTTGGCGATCACGTGCCCCCACGTGATGTGCTGAAAATAGTGTTAAACACTAAGGGCAAAGCGCTTAAAGTAGTTTTAAACACTAAAATTGAATTGGTCACGTGAGGCATCTGGAGATGGGGCCAGACTTCCTTTATTTTTTTGTCAGAATATTCAAATAAGTTTTAAACACTTTATCTTAACGGCCATCACGTGTGGGCACGTGATGGGTACCCATGTATTGATTATTAAAGTGTTTATTAGGGGTCACGTGGGGACACGTGAGGGCGCCCAAAAATTGTTTCTGCCTTTAGTTTTGTTCCCTTTATTTTGAGGGTCACATGGGAACACGTGAGGCATTGCCTCCAAGCTTTTTCCTTTTCATTTTAGGGAGTCTGTTTTAGGGGTCACATGGGGACGCGTGACCATGTCTCATTCTTTCTTTTTTACTCATTAAGGAGGAGGGTCACGTGCTCCCACGTGACCAAGTTCTTTACGTGCATGGAGGGTTTCAAGTTTCTTTGTTTTAAGAATTAAATTCTCTGTAGGGTTATACCCTAATTCTGTTTTAGAGGAATTAAATTCCTATGTATGTGGAAGAATTAAATTCTTATGTAGGGTTAAACCCTAGTTTTATTTGGGGGAATTGAATTCCTATGAATTTGGGAGAATTAAATTCTCATATAGGGTTAAACCCTAGTTTTATTTGGAGGAATTAAATTCCTATGAATTTAGGGGAATTAAATTCCTTAAACTCAATTCTCCCTTTAAGTTTTGGATCTGCATGGCAGAATCTCCCCGATGAGAATTAAATTCTCAACTTGTGGGGAGATCTGCTTCTGCGGATCTTTAACCAAAGAAAGAACTAAGTTCTTATTCAGAAAAGTTAAACTCTTAAATTGAGAATTAAATTCTCTTTTTGTTTTATGGAGCTTAAATCTCTTTCCCCTTTCTCACCTAGGTTTTCTTTTCTCTGAAAGGAACATCTTTTCTCTCTTGAGAATTAAATTCTCCTCTTTTTTTTTCTCTGTTGTTGTTTTTTTCCTCCAAAAATCCAAAATTCCAAAGACCCCTTCTCTTCTCTTCTTGGCTCCTATTTATAGGAGAAAGAAAAGAATCAATTTGTTTAATCAATCTTTCATTGAAAGATCTTGGTTGTTTCTGTAACTAACATGATCTTTTAGATCACTCAGTGAATTTTATTCTCCATTGGATTTTTAATCCAAAAGATATTCTGTCTGTTATTCTTGGTGAATTTCAGGGAAATCTTTCCTTGTATAAAATCTTTCCATAAATTGATGATTTTTAATCACCCTTGGATTTTTTAATCCAACGGTGCTCCATTTTACAGAGCACCATATTTTTGTTTGGAAAGATTTAGAGAGATCTTTTTCCAGTTAAGGTTCTGGATTCCTATTTAATTAGAATTTAATTCTATTAGTTCAGAAGGATTAAAAGCTCATCACATGTTGGCACGTGATCCCACTGTTTGATCATTGAAATAGAATTTAATTCTATCAATTAAAGAGTTTAGGAAGCTGTCACGTGTTGGCACGTGACCCCCTTGATTAAACATTTTATTCAGAATTTAATTCTGCCGTTTAACAGAGCTAAGGAATCATCACGTGTCAGCACGTGACCCTTGGTCACGTGTGAGCACGTGATGCCCCATTGGGGTTTTTCCTTAGTGTCATATTATATCTTTTAATCCCTTTTGGTGGGTTTTAAAGGCCCATCACGTGGTGGCACGTGACCCCACTAATTTCCTGCTTGATTATAATTTAATTCTATTATAACAGAGTTCCAGGAAACCATCACGTGTCAGCACATGACCCTTGGTCACGTGTGATCACGTGATACCCCATTGGGGAATTTCCTGATATTTTATCAGGGAACAATATTGACAAATGGTTTCAAGCATTTGTTTCGTGGCTGGATTAATACCCTCATATATAATTTGGCAAAGTTGCCATCTATCTATTCCATGATGAGGGCATTAGACAAGAAGATCTTTAAACCGTTCAAAGCATTTCTAAAATGGTTCATAGGGAAGTTGGGCAAACTGGTTAATCTCGCTTCGAACACGGGCGGTTTTTATGATGAGGATAAAATTTCTTAAGGAATGATATAACGAATTCACCCCATTTAGCGATAGAATGTGCGGCAGTGCAATAAAGCTATTTTTCTGCTAGATCGCACAAGGTAAAAGGGAGAAGACGTAATCTCATAGCATCCCCTGAAAGTTGGGTTGTACTCATCATAGCACATACGTTTTCGAATTTGGTTATGAAAACGTATGCGTCTTCGGATTCAAGCCCGTGGAATTCGGGCAACAGGTTGATGAAGTGGGGTTTAATTTCTAAATTATCCCCATTGGCTGGTGGAAAAGACATACAAATAGGAAGGGGTCCACGTACGGGGTAGCATCTTTCTTGGAGAGAGATGCACGGTGGATTCTGAGCACCTACGGGTGGTGGCTGGGTGGTATCGTTAAATCCCGATGGAGATCCGTCCATCTCGGGAGATGTGGTAGGTGGAGAAGAAAAAGAAGATGAAGAAGTACCGACTTTGGAGTCGATAGCAAAAATGCGGACAAGACGAGCATAAGAATCCCATGTCCAGCTGATCATGCACTAAGCGGGTTTAGTGCACGTGGCAGCGTGTGATATGTGAGAACGATTTTAAGAAGGTTTGTTTTGAAAAAAGTCGGACTTGAGGCTTGACTCAACAAATCACAAAATGCACAATTAATCCCTAAAACTAAGGTCTCCTAGGTCAAGTTACTAGACCGCTCATAGACTTCCAAAGGACAAGTCGCAGGATCACTGCTCTACTAACTCCTTATCAATCTTGTGGCTAGGTAAGTGCCAGGTAAGTGGAAGGTATCCGCTACACGAATCACCGAAATAGCGGGCCTAATTAAGTAACCACTTTCCTTTGTCACACTTGCTTAGACACCACAAGAGAAATGCGGATAAGCAATAGATTACTCACAATCTTCCTCTTTCCTAATTGAGCGCGAATGTCCTTAGGGGATTGATCTAGATATTTTTTAATTAATGTAGAGTAATAGTATACTTGTTTGTGATTTGTGGGGCTTAGGAAGGGTGATGAAATCCCCACCTAATTTGAATTTGGGTTTATTGCCCCTTAAAGTCCAGTTTAAATATGCAAAAACAAACCGAAATCAAAACACGCAAAAAGATTTTTGAGCGGCGATATTTGCAAAGAATCCTGCATGTAAAATTAGATTATTGGAGCTTTAGAGGAGAGAGAAAGATATTAGGAAAATACCTGAGGATTTTGGGGGCCCAAACCTTACAATGTGCCACGGTTCCGCCGCCAAACCCACCAATGTTTCTTCCGCCGCAATGTGGAGTGTTCTTTTGCTGAATTTTTTTCAGATCGCTTCTATACTCCTCTGGTCCAAGTTGAAAGTCTCTGGCTCTCTGTTGGCTTGTTCCAGTTACTCCAGATTCCCTTGCAAAACTCACACAATAATCGTCAGAATCGCAAGATGTGGTTTTGGTTCTCGTTTATTTTATGTTCGCTGGTTTTTATAAGAAATCAACCCGAATAACAAGAAAAAAATTACGACCGTTTCCCCGGCAATGGCTCCATTTGATTGATCGTTTGTGAAAAGAAGTGTTTTTGTAAATAATCACAATCAAGACGGTGTCGCTAGTAGCTAGCGGCGATGAGTAATGGTGGTCCACAGAAAAACGTGAACTCTTTCTTGCTTTAGACGAGTTGATAAAAGAAGGGTGATTGTTTGATTATCGTTCTATTTTAATACGGATATAAAATTTATAATAAATAGGATTGTAAGGTTCATAAGACTTAGTAGTTAATGGATGAATATTTAAAAATGACTTTTTTAACTTTTAATAGTTTAAAACTTGAGCGATAGTGATGAATGTAGATTAGGGTTCATGGAGAGAATTAGGGTTTCCCACTATAACCCTTGTCCTTTCATTGATCTCTATTCATGTCAAGCCCTCAACAACACAAGTGTTTAACCAAACCCAAATCGTGGTCGTAACTATCAATAAATTGATAGCGCACCAGATTGGGAGGTTAACATTTATTTGCCAAGATTTATAAACATTAAAATGTCAAAAAGAAGTTAAGAGATCTTTTCATCCATTATCCTACCCTATCCTACGGACCCTAGCAAGCTAGGAATTAATCGCTCATGATTAGAGATTTAGAAGAAAGGTTGATTAAGAATGAAACCATAATTAAGATGCAGAAATTAAATGCGGAAAATAAATACAAAAAGAATTAAAATAAAAACTACCTTTATTAATCAAGTATTGCATTTACAATTTTGCTCCTTAGAAAGTAGATTACAGGAGCCCTAGTTTACTCTAGATCTCTCTCTTGTTGGAGGTAGATGAATTTATGATGATCACTCGGATACGTAGATCTCTTGGATTCTTGATCTCTTCGGTGATGATTTTGTTGCGCCACGGCAGCGCCACGGCAGCGCCCCGGCCGTCTATCTGAGGCCAAAATGCGGAATCAAAAATTTTCCTTACTCGGAAACTGGCGCTACCGCGGACAATAAAACCCGGATTGTAACCATTAACCGATACTAGCTATCAAGAGATGGGAAGAGAAGTATACCAAGTGATCCGAGTCCTCCGGTCTTCTCTTCATCATCCCGATCTCCCGCTGAAAGTCCTGTCTCCATATCGTCGCCTCCTCGCCGAAGGGGGCACCACATCGCCTGCGTCTTTTACGGGCTCCTGCCTCAATACCGAGGCAACTCGAGCATGAAGCCGGCAAGTCGACATGCCCAAGGTTTGCTGTAGAATTTGGTGTAGATACTTTGTCTCTTGGAGTTTATGTAGTTGCCATTGATGGATGGAGGAAGAGGTAAAGAAAATTGGTGCTTTCAATTTTCTAGCAAGAAGAAGATGAGATGAAGAACTCTTCTCATAACAAAAATGAACTCTCTCATTCTTTTTCTCTCATAAGAAACCTTCTTCCCTCTAGTGAGAATCATCATGGTGGAGGAATGAAAATACCAACCATAACAAGAAGGGAGGTGAGTGTAGGAGAAAGAGAAAGGTGACCATATCCAAACCTCATCATAACAATCTCACATCAACTACTAATCACCTTTAAGTGATGTAAAGAGAATCAAATGATGGTGGAAAAGAAAAGATGCCATCATAATCAATCATCTCACAAATAAACCCTCCACAAAATGTTATTTGCAAACTTGCAAATAACCCCCTCCATCAGAAAAGTCCGGCCGGGAAAGAACAAAGAAAAACCGGCCGGAACGGAATGCAAACTGGCAACTCCAGAAAACTGGTCCCGTAATAAATTACAGGAAAAACCCCTATACTGTGCATACACACCCGCATCTGTATTCCGTCCGGATACAAATGCAATGAGACAAAATCTACACTGTACTAAACTAGGATCCGGCTTAAACCAAAGTCGGCTAGTAAAATCCGTCCGATCCTGATCCGTGCAATACCGCACGTGTCTGATCGAACCCTGCCATATAACCATACGGCCACTAGTACAAACCGTCCGATCCTGATCCGTGCAATACCGCACGTATCTGATCGGACCCTGCCATATCTCCATACGGCCTCTACAGCGTTTCGCCCGAAAGCTTGAGTAACTGAAAGTGTGGTGGACTCTAAAGACTCGTCAATACTATGGCTGTGGATTTAACCACTAGCACGTCAGAGGTATAAGCCAATACGTGACGGGCCACCAGCTATTGACCAAAAGGGACGTCGATGAGCGAACTCATCCTGACACCCTACTGAGCCTGTCAGTGACAATATCCGTACAGTCCGGTCCGTTCGTCTATGAGCATCGCATGTCGGGCCTAGGGGGTTGGTAAAAGTCAGACCCCCAAAAGCGGTACAAGTCGTGTCGGAGTGTAGCCCAGAACGCCCTGAGATACTACTGGAATACCTACCAGTAAATCTCCTGCCTCGGCCGAGGGCTTTGCGTAATGGCTCTCCTAGACACAGCGCGACCTCACCCCCAATACCGGGAGAGACGAACCCCTGAAGATCCGCTCACTGCCTCCATGTGGCTCGGGACTGTACCCAACTAAAACCTGTTTGCACGACTCCTTTGAGCCGTGGTAGGGTAGTAATCAAAGTACAGTGGGAACTCACACGAGACAAATGACGATCCCCAGGTCGATGAACTAACCTGTACACATGTCACCAGGGAACTGCTATCTGACGTCAGGTATAAGACCAACTAGCATGTTCCCGGCGAGTCCTGTCCGGTGTACTCATAACCCAATGAGCACCTGTATACATCTTAGGTGAACCAACTGACACCAGTGGCTTATGAGACCGGCCACCGCCCCTCGTCGGGGTCTCGACTGTATACACTAGTCTACTCTGGAGAATCGATGCCCTGTCTCGAAACTCCCACGACTAGGGACCTTTTAAGGATGTGCTTATAGACCACCAGCTCTCACGTATATGATCGCCATCATACTGCCGGCAGTCAAGCAAGAATCCTAGGGGCTCTATTAGCGTGTAATAGTGACCTGTAAGGTCACCTGAAGCAGTACACGATGATAAAGATAAACCAGATAGCATACTATCATCTCGAGTAAGACTGTCCTACCGGGATAGGTCCTCCCTCAATCATTGCAATCACGTGCCTGTGATCCAATAATCGACTCTGAGGGCACTATCTCCAACAGATTTTGAATGTACAGCTCTCGATCCCTTATATAGTTCTTGAACCAGAAACTCTAGATGCCTTATGAGAGTATTTGCTGTTACGATCTAAGCCACAAAATCTCACATCTTACGGCTCTGATTGCGCCGCTAAACCGCCGCATATCACCCTCTTTGGCCGCGGTTCAGCCAGAACTTGGTGGAATCAGGATTTGATATTTATTCTAGTCTCTTGTGTTGACATGTGGAGATCCTTTTGATGTCTAGATTCTGAAAATAATGCTCTGAATCTCTGTCGTTGCTAGATCTCTCGATTTACTTCTAAATTTTGGCAGATTCGGTTTCGATATCCCGATTTGACTCGGATCTCCTATTTGGATTCCAGATCTGAGCTAATATCTGCACAATATATCAAATTAACGTATTAGTAGCATTTGGAATTTTTAAGATATTATTCTAACCATTTTATATGATATAAAATATAACAACCCTAAACTTTCTATACGAATTTTTTTCAAAATACAGAAACGAGTACCTGAGCCTGAGCACAAGTTATAAGTTTGATTTGCTTTTGAACAGCAAGAAAGAGCTTATACCTCATTGGTAAGACCCTGCACTGCTGAGACATAGCACTTGAGTTCAAATCCCATCTGCCACATATTATTTTTATTGTATCGTAAAAGAGGCCGTCGTTATCCTAAAAGAGGCCGTCGTTATCACATCCCTAGAACACGCACTTATGTCCTAAAACTGCTTCCGATTGTTTCTCCAGGATTGGATTAATATCAACTTATTGCATCTACTGCAAGAACAACATCTGGTGTGGTACTTGACATCTCATGATTGACTCAATTGCCTAAGCAAGTGATCTGTCAATCATACGTATCCCTCCCCCCTTTAGTCTGTAAGACACCTTTAGAGAGGGTGACTCCATTACCTGCAGGTGTACTACCGTGCCAGGAGTCGTCCATTCTAAATACTCATAGAATGCTGTCAAGGTACCCAGATTAGGAAACCACCCAAATCTAGATCTAAAACCATAGATCTAGAAACCAGAATGTCTGAAATAATATCCAAGTCCTGTGTGGAGAAACCACTGTGTGACAACCAAAGTATAACCGATCGTAGTATAGGAGTTTCCTTTCCTACTCTGTGTATGTCATCCAAATACCATGACATCACACCCTACTACCTTCTTAACAGATCCATCCCCTATTCTGATGAAGTCAAACCTATGACTGTCACATCAGAAATAGATGATCTATCTCCGCTATATCTGCTTTAGTCTATAAATAGACATAAGCCTGATTTCCACCAATGCTTCCGCTGCTCCCTCCGACTATGACAACCCTCTGGCAGAGTCATATAGACGTGCACTTCTAAATCTAGTTTAGAACGACGCTATACTCATCCTCCTGCCGGGTCTCACAGCCTGGAACAACAGCAAAGGCAAGTGTGGGTAAACAAGAACTTCCCTGTCACCGTCCTTGAGGCTACCGGAGCACCTCTCGGGTGTCTGAAGTTACCCACCTTATCTGCGGAGTGTCCAATGGAATGTCAAACCAGATTGAATCTTCAGGTTCCTTATCAAATCTTCAGTAATCGTTTGCGGTTCTGGAATCACTTCCAGTTCTACCATACTCCCACTACTGTTTTTGAAAAATCCATTTTTAATAAAACTGTGGCGAGTCTAGAACAATATTTCTATTGATCTGCCAGATGGTAGAAAGTCAACCCTCGTCATAGCCTGGGTCAACCCACAAACAGCCATTACAGAAATGTGCCTTGAGTTGTCCAGTGTCTGGTTTTAATCATAAGCCGGACAACTCCCCGTACCTTAACAATGTCAAGATATGAACTGTTCTATATCCAATATAGAAACAGAGGCACTGATTTAATTGAACCAGATTCAAATCATGCAGCTGTCTCCAGTGCATGTCAACTAAATGGAAGGAGGCCGATCAGCGTTCTCAACTTAGGAACATTTCCAATTATGAGTAACCTGAAAGAGAAGCTAGTTCTCTTAATCATTACTATCAACTGAACACCATACACAAGTATCTACATCTTCGATCACTTTGAAGAATCCCGATACTTGCTACACCTGGTTCTCTACTCTATTCAAATACCTATAACTCCTCAAAACTTAGACCCTGTGTTCCTACGAAACACATGTCTAAGAACTAGAGAAGTTAAAAGTAAACAGAATATAGTATGAGGACCAACCCCTCTGTCCTAATGGACACTGGACAACATACGATACTCTGTATAAGTCCGCTGAGTCTAACAACTCTTTCACTGTGCGTCGTAGGTTGAAAACTGTACTTATGGTTAAGAAGAATTACACCGCTGTTTAATGCTCCTTACCTAACCATCCATTGATATAGGTAAATGTCATCGACATAATATCAAAAGGTATATCTCACTCTATGAAAATAGACGTACAGATATATCAATTTGAAATTGGTGCACAACAGCGGATATTCAAAACCAAATATTTGCCGACCGACAAACAGCCCAGATGATCTCCTCAAATATCACCGATTACAACGAATCCCGATATAATGAGGATGATCACCCTATTCCCAATAACTTACTCCCACTCATCATCTGTAAAACCATACAGATGTGAGAATCATACCTGGTAAATACATACCCTGGAGTAAGTATCTAATCGGGAAATTAGTTTTCTTTTAACATTACACAGTGAAACTGAAACATTGAAATATTTCGGTGGGGTATTTCGGTATTCTTAGTAATGCCTCTTCCATTATCCAGATTCACAACTGTAACCGTATATCTCTTTGCCATCTGTCCAAATCCCTTTATATGTCTTTAGTCATTACCGTCTGCACACCCCTTTAGGCCAAATGGTTTTCTTCCTTCCCTACCGTTCGGCACCAGCCTATGGTTTGGAAGAAGACTATCCAATAAGCATAAAAGGTGTACTGTCCTAATCCTAGGAGCACTCGCAAAGCGAGAGAAGGTGAAGATAAAAGACAACCGAATAAACCTTATTCCTATTTCTCCTGAACCAGAATCCATCCCCGAACTGGAACAAGTTCCTTTCGAGTTCGTATATAACCATACGATGGAGTATCCAAATAAACTGTGGATCTTCGTAGTGATACGGAGTGTCCTGGAGAAATACAAAGGTGATTTAGGATTGGCGAAGAAATACTTGGTTCGGTCGTGAATAGCTGTCGCAATTTACTTTGCCCTCTTACTAATCCCTTGCTTTGTCTTAATCTTAATACCTTCTGCACACCGTTTAGGCTAATTGGTTTTCTTCATTCCCTACCGGTCGACACCAGCCTAAGGTTTGGAAGAAGACTATCCAATTTGCGTAATAGGTGTGCTATCTCCTAAACCAAGGAGTACTCACAACTTGAGAGAAGGTAAAAGGGAAAAAGACAACTGAATAATCCTATCCGTTTTCTCCAGAACCGGAAACCATCCTCGAATTCCTTCGAGTTCGTATCTAACCATACGATGGTTTTGTCCAATGGAAGTAGACGTTCGCAGTAATGCGGGGTGTCCTGGAGAAAAGGGTAAAAGTAGGAGTGGCAATGAGGTCTGCAACTCTGATAATCCAAAAGCCAGTGTTAAGAAGGTTCGGTCAACTCGGTCACTGAGTCATAGTCTAGGGTCGGGTCATTGGTCGCTGCCAAAGAGAGAGAGAAAAGAAACACTCAGCGTGCACTCTAACCTAGATCAGAATGGTTATAACTTTATCTAATCTGGAAACCTCCCACTGTACCTCAAATTCTCCTCCAAACCTGAAAGAAGAATTAGTCGGGATCACCCGAGGAGTAAACCAACTCATCAGTGGGAATCGGGATCCAACTATCATCGCATGATAACTTGACGGAATCCACTCAAGTCATCACACTCCAGAAGGTATGCGCATGCCTGGCAAGTTTCAGTTCTTTTGAAAATCCCGATGTGATTTTTACCCCTAGGACCCAAGTGACCTTGACTAAGCCAACATATCAAAGGATCCTAGTCAAGTTCAACCCGTCATTATCTTGATTGCATTAGACCCACCCGCACGAATCCTTGACTGAGCCAAAATGACCGCACGACTGTCCTAACCAATCACATATCCATGCAACAGAAAAGCACTACATAGCTACCGAACACTACGCCTCGGCTAAGCACGACATACGCAGCACGAATACTAAGTAATACTGATCTGAAATGACGGAGGGCTACGAATGGTTTTTGGCGAAAAACCTTTTACCGTAATGAACTTGATATCGTTGAAGGAACTGGATAACTTTTTATAAAAATATAGTGACGAAAACCTTTGCTAAAGAGGTCACTCCCGGTGAAGGGATCTCGGCTCTTTCCCCGTAGAATGAGGTGCAGGATATTCCAACTGAATACCACGATCCAAAGCAAAAGTAATCGGCTATAATGAAGTTAATGCCCTGACGCAAACTTCTGTCCAAGGGGTCACTCCCGGTGAAGGGATCTCGGCCCTTGCCTCGTCGACTGAGGAGCAGGATATTCCAAATGAATACTACGATGCAAAACAAAAGTGAACGTCCTTGCAATAACAGCTTTTTGAAAAATTGTTCCAACAACATCAGAATAGGTTTGTTTATCTTGCATTGATCCGAATCAACGCAGTCCCATCAATTGATCACACCAATAAAGAACGAAAATAATGATGTACGTATATGCCATCCGCATTCGCCACTGGGTCCCGTCATCACCCGTTAGGTTACTTAACTAACGACAGAGCGGGGACTGGACTAGCGCGGATGCAAAACATATACAACATCTACTAATATATATACCAATATATTATATTCGCTCAAGGCGTGATAAAATGCAACATCACAGAAATATACAGCATCACAGAACAATACAGATATCTGGAAGCCCCGGGTTTCACAGAGCCGCTGCTGAAACCCGACGATTCCCTGGTCGTGTGGATAGCCTGTGCAATGAAAACCTAGACCCCTACGGGCGCGGCAAGTCACCCGCCAAAACCTGAAGCGAGGCAGCCCCCTTCAGCACCGTGAATGGACCACCCAACACTTCATGGAATCTGGTAACTTGGGCACCCCTCCTGGGTCAACCTGTACCCCCTACGAGTGCGGCGAATAGCCCGCCAATCCTAGAGTGAAGCCCCCTCCATCTCAATGGATTGAGATGCGGGCCCGTTGCCCTCTAGAACCCGGCTATCCGTGCACCCCTCCGCGGGGTAATCCTAGTACAGAAAGTAAAATATACATACAACGGGTACATCGACCGCAACCAGGTCGTGCCCCAAAAGAATAATACAAACAGGAAGTGACGGCAGTCCACATGTCGGACGCTCGCCCCGCAATATCAAATGTACATATAAAACAAAACTGTACTAGCATTGCATCCAGGCTATCCCCCACGACCGATCCGCAACATCACAGCATAAACATAGAACATCAACGTGAAAATCACGTTCGCAAATCCGTCTAACCGGGCTATAGCAGTTAGACAAGATTTACCGATCAAGTGATATTCACGGTCGCAGATATAATGTAAATACTGTGAAATAATGTGTTTAAAATATCCAATCGATCAAAAATTAACAAGTGGGCCCCCAAGCAATACTGTAGCACTCACAGAAATTCTGGGCCCAAATTTAATATCCCAAAACCCCCAAAATCAGCCCACAAGCCCACTGGAAAATTTGGACACAGTGAAGACACCAATGTGCGGCGGAACCGCGGCCCAAGGGGGGTTTGGCCGCGGTTCCGCGCTTCATTGATCGATTGACTGCGTCGAATTTTTACAGCAGTCTTAGAATTTCCAGTACATTAGTTTTTTACAACCTGAAAAATTTTTAGAGCTCAGAAAAAATCGACAGAAAACTGATGTACACGAAATGTGGTTTTTAGGATTTTGTTCGATCGGAAATGTAAAACACACTAGAACAAGCTAGGCAAGGTTAATGGCGTGGCTCTGATACCATGTTGCGCCACGGCAGCGCCCCGGCCGTCTATCCGAGGCCAAAATGCGGAATCAAAAATTTTCCTTACTCGGAAACTGGCGCTACCGCGGACAATAAAACCCGGATCGTAACCATTAACCGATACTAGCTATCAAGAGATGGGAAGAGAAGTATACCAAGTGATCCGAGTCCTCCGGTCTTCTCTTCATCATCCCGATCTCCCGCGGAAAGTCCTGTCTCCATATCGTCGCCTCCTCGCCGAAGGGGGCACCACATCGCCTGCGTCTTTTACGGGCTCCTGCCTCAATACCGAGGCAACTCGAGCATGAAGCCGGCAAGTCGACATGCCCAAGGTTTGCTGTAGAATTTGGTGTAGATACTTTGTCTCTTGGAGTTTATGTAGTTGCCATTGATGGATGGAGGAAGAGGTAAAGAAAATTGGTGCTTTCAATTTTCTAGCAAGAAGAAGATGAGATGAAGAACTCCTCTCATAACAAAAATGAACTCTCTCATTCTTTTTCTCTCATAAGAAACCTTCTTCCCTCTAGTGAGAATCATCATGGTGGAGGAATGAAAATACCAACCATAACAAGAAGGGAGGTGAGTGTAGGAGAAAGAGAAAGGTGACCATATCCAAACCTCATCATAACAATCTCACATCAACTACTAATCACCTTTAAGTGATGTAAAGAGAATCAAATGATGGTGGAAAAGAAAAGATGCCATCATAATCAATCATCTCACAAATAAACCCTCCACAAAATGTTATTTGCAAACTTGCAAATAACCCCCTCCATCAGAAAAGTCCGGCCGGGAAAGAACAAAGAAAAACCGGCCGGAACGGAATGCAAACTGGCAACTCCAGAAAACTGGTCCCGTAATAAATTACAGGAAAAACCCCTATACTGTGCATACACACCCGCATCTGTATTCCGTTCGGATACAAATGCAATGAGACAAAATCTACACTGTACTAAACTAGGATCCGGCTTAAACCAAAGCCGGCTAGTAAAATCCGTCCGATCCTGATCCGTGCAATACCGCACGTGTCTGATCGAACCCTGCCATATAACCATACGGCCACTAGTACAAACCGTCCGATCCTGATCCGTGCAATACCGCACGTATCTGATCGGACCCTGCCATATCTCCATACGGCCTCTACAGCGTCTCGCCCGAAAGCTTGAGTAACTGAAAGTGTGGTGGACTCTAAAGACTCGTCAATACTATGGCTGTGGATTTAACCACTAGCACGTCAGAGGTATAAGCCAATACGTGACGGGCCACCAGCTATTGACCAAAAGGGATGTCGATGAGCGAACCCATCCTGACACCCTACTGAGCCTGTCAGTGACAATATCCGTACAGTCCGGTCCGTTCGTCTATGAGCATCGCATGTCGGGCCTAGGGGGTTGGTAAAAGTCAGACCCCCAAAAGCGGTACAAGTCGTGTCGGAGTGTAGCCCAGAACGCCCTGAGATACTACTGGAATACCTACCAGTAAATCTCCTGCCTCGGCCGAGGGCTTTGCGTAATGGCTCTCCTAGACACAGCGCGACCTCACCCCCAATACCGGGAGAGATGAACCCCTGAAGATCCTCTCACTGCCTCCATGTGGCTCGGGACTGTACCCAACTAAAACCTGTTTGCACGACTCCTTTGAGCCGTGGTAGGGTAGTAATCAAAGTACAGTGGGAACTCACACGAGACAAATGACGATCCCCAGGTCGATGAACTAACCTGTACACATGTCACCAGGGAACTGCTATCTGACGTCAGGTATAAGACCAACTAGCATGTTCCCGGCGAGTCCTGTCCGGTGTACTCATAACCCAATGAGCACCTGTATACATCTTAGGTGAACCAACTGACACCAGTGGCTTATGATACCAGCCACCGCCCCTCGTCGGGGTCTCGACTGTATACACTAGTCTACTCTGGAGAATCGATGCCCTGTCTCGAAACTCCCACGACTAGGGACCTTTTAAGGATGTGCTTATAGACCACCAGCTCTCACGTATATGATCGCCATCATACTGCCGGCAGTCAAGCAAGAATCCTAGGGGCTCTATCAGCGTGTAATAGTGACCTGTAAGGTCACCTGAAGCAGTACACGATGATAAAGATAAACCAGATAGCATACTATCATCTCGAGTAAGACTGTCCTACCGGGATAGGTCCTCCCTCAATCATTGCAATCACGTGCCTGTGATCCAATAATCGACTCTGAGGGCACTATCTCCAACAGATTTTGAATGTACAGCTCTCGGTCCCTTATATAGTTCTTGAACCAGAAACCCTAGATGCCTTATGAGAGTATTTGCTGTTACGATCTAAGCCACAAAATCTCACATCTTACGGCTCTGATTGCGCCGCTGAACCGCCGCATATCACCCTCTTTGGCCGCGGTTCAGCCAGAACTTGGTGGAATCAGGATTTGATATTTATTCTAGTCTCTTGTGTTGACATGTGGAGATCCTTTTGATGTCTAGATTCTGAAAATAATGCTCTGAATCTCTGTCGTTGCTAGATCTCTCGATTTACTTCTAAATTTTGGCAGATTCGGTTTCGATATCCCGATTTGACTCGGATCTCCTATTTGGATTCCAGATCTGAGCTAATATCTGCACAATATCTCAAATTAACGTATTAGTAGCATTTGGTATTTTTAAGATATTATTCTAACCATTTTATATGATATAAAATGTAACAACCCTAAACTTTCTATACGAATTTTTTTCAAAATACAGAAACGAGTACCTGAGCCTGAGCACAAGTTATAAGTTTGATTTGCTTTTGAACAGCAAGAAAGAGCTTGTACCTCATTGGTAAGACCCTGCACTGCTGAGACATAGCACTTGAGTTCAAATCCTATCTGCCACATATTATTTTTATTGTATTTTCTTTTAATCTTTTAGAAGCCCAAGGGTCTACACGTGCAATACACGTAAACTGAAAAGACACAGAATAAACAAACACGTGCACTGGGGTATATGAGGCGACAAGGACACACGGCAGCAAACCCAACACACTCGACGGTATTGGGCCGGCGAAATGCTCACTAAGACCGGTACCGCCGGGCCCCCCGTACCCAATGCTCCCCAAAATTTTCCCCTTGCACCTCTTGGCCTATCCCATTTCCCCTAGACTATTTGTATTCTCTGCAATTATCCAGAGAATTAAAATACCCTCTTTAAATCCATTTTTAATACAAATTTTAATTCACCAATTCAATACACCAAACTCTAATTTTCCCTATAAATACTACACCATATTTCACATATCCTCACTCTGAATTTCCCCACAAAAAATTCTCCAAAATTCCCAAGTTCTAATTGTGTGCAAGTGGAGTTAGCGAAGGGCGAAGTTCCGGTGAAGTTCCAAGGAGTTTCTGGCGACGAAACGACGCTCCGACGATTCCTAAACCTTCTCCTACCTCTCCCCTTTCCTTAAATCCAGTAATTCCCTTCTCCCCCTCTCTTCTTCTTCTTTAAAAACTTTCAATTCTAAAACCCGACGGAAGTGGAGTTAATCCAACTTCCGATTCGGTTTTTTCTATAAAACTCTACTTTTCTTAATCAATAAAATTCCATACTATCACATAATGTTTAACAAACATTAACAAACACTTTTAAACAAGTTTCATCTCAAAATATTCTTTTATTCAATTTTTATTGTATTTTTACGGTAAAATACCACATACTTCATTTCCAACATAAAACAACATAAAACTTGTATTACCTTTAGATAACTCACGAGGTAATGACTTACCTCATCACAACACACATTTTTGACATAGCACGATGAAGTTTTGGGAATATTTTCATGGGATAACACGACTTTACAAATAAATACCATCAACTTATAAAACCATTTCTTTAAAAAGATGTATTAAACAATTCCTTACAATTGTGCCTCTACAACCCACTTTTGGGGACCCTATTTGGGATGGTACAGATTATCGCACATCCGCGGGCCTAGTAGAGCAAGATGCAGACCTCCGAAAGGAGCATTCGATCTCGATGGAATTTTTATGCATTTTTCTTTAGAAAATGAGATTTTTACAAGAAAATAAATAAAATTATTTTCATTAAATATATATATATATATATCTATTATCAAAATATCTACTTTAATTATATTATTCCAAGTTTTCAAAAGGAATCACCATTACATGAAAATACCATCCAAATACAAAACAATTCCGATATTTCAATAAAATACCATATACTATGAAAACTAGGTTCTACTCACTAGAAATTTCAGATATATAAAATATACATTTATGAAAACCCTAAAGACGATAATTAAATACTTGATGTGTATTTTGAAATTATACCAAAACCATTTTTACATAAAACCCCCTTAAGTTATACTAAATACACTAAGGACCATAGTAAATATAGGTTTAAGCGGGACCAGTCTCTTGAGCCTCAGGGAGCCGGAGAATGTGGGTGCTTGCCTATCTAAGGTAGAAAATCTAACAAACGGTGTTATCAACACGGTAATTATCTTTGAAAAAGATACAAATCCTGCCGTCCATGTGCATCAGTTACCGATAACATTAAAACAATCAGGACTTCAATTCTGTTTAAAAGTCTGACTCAGTTCGAGTCATGGTCAAATCTGAAATCAATCTGACTTGAATGTGATTTAAGTATAAACTACAACACAACATGAATCCATGAATCCGTCTATTCAATCTATATCAATCTATATTGATTGAACCGAACCATGGATATACTCTGTTTACATGACTATCCATTTATATCCATTCCATTTACCTGATATCATGGTTTCGGCAAGTCTTCCATTTACTACAAGACAAGATAATACAATACAATCAGTACAATCAATACAATAAACATTACGGGGTTTATAAAGAGGTAGACTAGTACGGAACATGTTAAAGGTGGCATGAGGTGGTCACTTAAGACGTAATTACATTCATGCCGTTGTTCCGTGGTATTTTCGACGGAGCCTTGTACTACGGGTTATCAAAGTCCACGGTGTAAGTTGGACTCCTCTCGTATACACTGGTATCTTCTGTATCAAGCTACAAACAACTGCGTTAACCTAACAATCAAATATTATATTAGTTATACTCTCTTCTGTCTAT
The DNA here is from genome assembly GCA_030015575.1 of Agapanthus africanus. NCBI lineage: Eukaryota > Viridiplantae > Streptophyta > Magnoliopsida > Asparagales > Amaryllidaceae > Agapanthus > Agapanthus africanus. The sequence goes on from CM057339.1 coordinate 492,765,406, forward strand.
TCTACTTCTCTCTTTCTTTGGGACTTACCGAGTGATTGTTCGATGACGACTTTCCTATTTCTCTTCTTCTTTGGAATGTTGTCAGGTGGATCGGACGCACTAGAGCTCGAGACCAGCCAGGAGCATTTAGAGCAGTACACTGAAGACCCGGAGTATTAGACTTTACTTGTACATATTTCCATTTCAGTTATGCCACTGTTTAGGCATCGTCTTCTATTCATGTACTTTCATTTCAGTTGTACTTGTAAAAGAATGTTTAATAAATAAAATTGCCGTTCATTTACATTCCCGTCTCTTGTGTACATTTACTTTGTATTGCTTAGATACGTTTAGCGTGTTTACTTTGGAGTAAATACGTAGCAGGCCTTGCCGCGTCCCCTCCTCGTACATCGGGAAGCGGGGCGTGACATTAAATCTTAAGAATATTGATTAGAAATATTTGATATGATATGCATATTTTAATTATTAATATTTTATTTAAATATTATATGCATATATTTTCCCTAATTATATTAATTAAAATATAGAAACCTATGATAATAAACTTTTTAAAAATAAACCTTCATATGTTCTATATTTACAATAAACACCTTTTAGTACTTAATAATAGTAGGGAAAATATTCATTCAAATGTGCAATATTTTAGACTAATCAGCACCATAGGGAAAATTATAAATGTGAATTTTTAATAATTTTTTATATGTATATGCCCCTACAGCGGTAACCGTAGAGACATTGTTTTCCCCTACGGTGCTAACCGTAGGGGCAAATTAAAATTGCTCCTACGGATTTTCCCATCCGCAGGGGCAACCCATATTTTTACTAGTGAGGTTTTTAAAATAAAAAATTGCTTCTTGAATCATTTAAAAATAAGTTTTTCTATTTCGACGGGCCAGTCCCGTCGAAATAGAATGCATTACAGAAAAAATATAAAAAACCCCCAGAAAATCTCAAATCCAATCTATTTCAATTTAATATCGATTCAATTCTATTCAAATAACGATTCTAATACAAAATCCATTCCATTCAAATATCGATTATCTACATACGATTACAATACATACTACACGTTCCATTGCAATCTTAACATCATAAATTTACAAAAGTAGGAAATGAAAAATCAAGGGAGGACGAACACGGGGAGGGAGAGTCGACCATGAAGGATGCGCTTATAGATTTCCGGGGTATAGGACCTGCGATTAAAAGTTTAAAATACATGAATTAGTATGGATATTTTATATTAATTAAATGTGTGTGCACGCATGCGCTTGTTTGTGTGCGTATGTGTGTGTATGCTTGTGTGTGTGCGTTCACGCTTGTTTGTTTGTGTGTATGCTTGCGCGCGCGTGCGCGTCTGTGTGTTTGTAGGCTTATGTGTGTACACATATATGTGATTTGTGCGTGTATGTGATATGCTTTTATATGTGTGCGTGCGCGCGTGTGTATGTATGCTTGTGCGTGTGTATGTGTATGTATGGTTGTGTGTATGTATGTGATATGTGCATATGTGTGTATATATGTAAGGGTTATCGAACTTACCGGAGGTTCCGGTCTCCCAACTTGGACGTACGCGTCGATAAGATTAAGCCTCTGCTCTAGAGTCTTGCCAGCAAATAGATCGGCAGCGAGAGCGGCAGCAATAGCAGGAGCGGGAGCGGCAGTTGATCGGCATGAGGAACCGCCGTATTTCGACGTCCGCTTCTGGGACGATCCATGAAACACAGGGGTCCTGGTCCTAGAGGCCCTGATCTGTAGCTGCATCTCCAATGCTGATTCATCTGCCGGCTGAAATATAGGAGATGAATGCCCGGTCGGCTGGAAAGGAGTGTTATACTGACGTGGAGTGATCTTGGAGGACACGCACTGTACTCTCCCATGACGATCCGACCTAAATGCCGTGAAAGCCATATCTACAATGAATGTTCTCTGCGCGTCATCAACCGAGTGTCCGTACTCTGCTTCCATCATCTGGATCAACCGATCTCTCTCAGTCGCCGTCTCCGCCTGTTTGTAAAAGAAATGTATTACTGCGGTTCTAAAAGCCACACAATAATTATTCTGAAATAATTAAGAAGCACGACATATGTGGAGTCTTACATGTATCCCCCGTGCCTCAATCGATGCAGGCGCGCCATCATCCCGTACAAATTGAGCCCGATAGATTTCGATCCGATCAAGGGACTCTCCACCATGGCTTACTTCCTGCATATAACATTTAGAAAGTCCACACATAAATTTCTAAGATAAATTTAACATATTAATATCAAATATGATACTTACATGTTCGATGGCAACCTGCTGGGAACTTTTGCTCCTACCCCTATAAATATCGTGCAACTGAGCGCGAGATAACTTGCCTCGCTCGCTCTTCTCCTACAGTTACATCAAATATTGTTTACCGAGTTGCTACAAAATAGTAAAAAGGTATCGTTAAAGACATACCCAAAACTCTTCGGACAAGAAATGATCGACCAAGGCATGTGTAACATTTTGGAAAATTATAAATATTAATTTATAGTTTTAAATATGACCTTAATAAGTTTACAAAAATGATATCGCTTACGAAATTTTAGTATCGGATTTATATCCGCAAAAATGTGATTATTTTGGTAAACGTGAAGAAAAGTGTGTGATATCATTTAAAAATGATATTCTAATTATTTTAACATGACATGATATTTTATATCAAGATAATGATAATTAAGTGTAAGAATAAGTATTTCATTTCTCTTTACATATGAATTTAGATTTTTACATAAAGGGATTTTAATTAAAGAAAAAGGTTTTTAATTGTTGTTATAATTTTAAATGATAGTTGGTATATGATATGCAAGATTTGAACCATCACAATACCCTCACCTCTAGCACACCTCACCCATGCTCACATCCTTCCAACTCATGCTTCACCACCACCTCACAAGTCTCCACCTCCTCCTTCTACCATGCCATCTCCATCTCACCACTATCCACATCATGATATCTCTACACAAATATTAACCCCTCCACCTTATCTTATCACCACACTTAGAAATTCTTTTAGTTATTCTAAACTAAACAAAACATAGCTACTTCAAGCTCCAAACTGAAAATTCTAAGTGTTCTTCATATCAAGAGAGAAAAGCCATGATTTCCTTCATGAAAGTTGTTCACATCTTCAAGCTTGAGCAGCCCACATCCCTAGGAGCTTCCATCATACAATTCTTGAGCCGGTGTTCTTTTATGAATCATCTCCATAGATATAATTCTTTCTTTCTTTTCAAATATCAAATCTGTCAATATCTGTTTTTTTTTGTGTGCAGTGTCAAAAACATGAACTTTTGTGATATCTGTGAATGTATAATTGAATCTGGAACCACTAGGTGTAACCACTAGAAAATCTAATAAGACCAAAAGTATCATAAGATCATTAGGAGACTTCACCTAAAGCCCGAGACCCCATATCCAATTTTTGACCGGCGAGAACCCTAAAATATCCGATGTCGCCGGGTCCCCTTGGGTTTTTGGTGTTGGTTTTTCTTCTATGGCTTTGTTTGGGTAATTTATGATCTATAGTATTGTTTGATTTGTCCCAGTATGCATACAGAGAAATTTGGGAATGTTATGTTTGGTTGTTATTTAAGTTTCCGATATTCTGATACGGGTTTTTCGTATTTTGTACTGCAACTGAAACGTTGACGTTCGTATGTAAAATTCAGGGGCAATTGATCGTTTCTGGAGTAAGTGGCAATAGGTTCTAACCTATGGATGTTTAGCTCGTCATTTTGATTTGGATATGATATTTGTAAGTCGATGTGCTATACCCCAGTACTTGTGGGGAGGCGGAAATTTCAAAAACGATCTTGTTTAGTGAACGAACATCGACTAACCGCTTGAATCGAAGCTAAACGATAACTAACCAAACATATAGTCGTTCTAAACTACTATGCTTAGGGATTATACCTATCGAACCAAGTCCTTCGTCTTTACGATCTCCTTGTTCTCCTCGGCCTTCTCTAGGTAGTAGACGATCCACCCGAGAGCAAAACTCCAAGCTTAGCCTCTAAACTTGAGGCAACTAACCTTCTTGGATTGCTAATCAAAGAAGATAGATTGAGATAGAGTGATGGTTATGGATTGTTAAGTCTAACTAATCCTAGATCTCAACACATGAGGGTGAGGATTAGTCTTTTGAAGAGAGAGAGCTTGAGGAGAGAGAATGTGAATAATATTATGATATAAGTTTATGAGTATCATAACATATATGAAGCATTTTCTAATAAGAAGAAAAGAATAAAGAGTGATGATTAATCATGCTTCATAAAATATCTAGTGGTGATTCATTAGCATGAGTCATTAAGCAATAAATGTGCATTAATGAAATGAATGAATCACCACCATGACTCATATAACTTATTTAATGAATATGACACATAACCCTCCTTAGTCACCATCTTCTAGAAGCTTCTCGAGCAATTACGAGAACGCCCCTCCGATCCGCAAAAATACGGAAAAACTTTAGACTGTAAAAATCCAATAACCGGATACCAGTAACTGGCTTAAACCAAAGCCGACTGGTAAAAACTGTCCGAAAGTCGTACGCGCGTAAACGCACGTATGCGTCCGAACCCTTGTCGTAAAACCATACGACCTCTATATCGTTTCGCCTGGAGTAGGAAACTCTCTGTGTGGGACTCTAGAGACTCGACTACTACGCTGGCAGTGGGTTTAACCACAGACCGCAAGCGGCACTAGCTGTACGTAACGGTCCCCAGGTAGTTGTCGATAAGAAGGCCGATGAGGAAACCCATCCGAACTCCTACTGAGTCTGATGTGACAATCTCCATACAGTCCGGTCCGTTCGTCCAAGACTATCGCATATCGGGCCTAGGGGGGCGGCAAGCGTCAGTCCCCTAATAGCGGTATAAGTCGTGTCGGAGGGAAGCCCATTACACCCTGAGAAACTACTGGAACCTACCAGCAAATCTCGCTTGCCCTGGCCAGGGACTTTGCGTAATGGCTCTCTGACACAGCACGATATCTACTCCTAATACCGGGAGGGACGAATCCTGTCTAACCGCCACTGCCTCCAAGTGCTCGGGACTGCACCCAACTGCTACTTGTTTGCACGACTCCTTTGAGCCGTGGTAGGGTAGCAATCTAAGAACAGTGGGACACACTCGAGGCGAAGTAGCAGTGTCAAGTCTGCGGACTACGCTGTACTCATGTCACCTGGGAACTGTTCACTGACGACTGGTATAAAACCAACCAACAGTTCCCTGTGAGTCCTGTCCGGTGTACCCGTAACCTAACGAGCACCTGTATACTATCTCCAGTACGACGTACTGACGGCTGTGGGACAGACCATCTCCCCAACTGGGATGAGAAGCGTACACACCAGTCTACTCCGGAGTATCGATGCTCTGTCTCGATAATCCAACGACCAGGGACCTGAATAAGGATGTGCTTGTAGACTACCCAGCCCCCACTAGTGTGACTGCCATCACAACGCTGGTAGACAAGCAAGATCCTAAGAGCTCTATCAATACGTACACTCACATATTAAGATAGAAAAACCAAGTAGCATACTACCATGTTTAGCAAGACTGTTATATACATGTGAATATCCCAAACTTCCATTAAGTAATATACAAACTAGTATGATACAGCAATGGCCTTCTAGGGCATAAACACTAACAATATTTACGCCGATATTTCATAACTACGATTATAGGTACGATCACGAAGGTTTTCGAGACGGAATTGGCGGAAATAGCAGCGTGGATTTCAGCGAGCTCAACACGTTGGTAAGTAGATTTACATCTATGGGGGAAGTCGGGTGAATGGCGTATAGCACCCCCCACAACTTTATAATAGGATAGTTATGATATCTAGTTAGTTAGTAGTATTTATTCAAGTTTATGATATTGGAATGATTTCATATATAGTAAGTTTTCCATGTGCATATAGTGTAATTCTGTAAGTCCACGTTGCCCACCCCGGTGCTTGCAGGGAGGCGGAAACGTTATGAAAAAATTGATTTTTTCAACTCTAGGCAACATGGACTAAGTAAAGGAGGGATCTTTGCTAAACAAAACTAACTAACAAAGCTAAAGAGTTTAGCTACTCGGAAAGTGGGTTATACCTAGGGCTTCAAGTCCTTCTCTCCTTGCTCCTTGGAGTGAAAGAAAGGGTTCTCCTTGTCGCTTCTCTTGCCGAAGAAAGTTCCACCCGAGGGCCTCAACCTTTGGCTCCAACCTCAAACTAGAAGTAACTAAGGTGCTTGGTGTGCTAGACCTAGGACCTTAGAAAAAGTAGAGTGTGTTTTTGGAGGGATTATCTCAAGCTCAAATGGTTCTCAACACATGAGAGAGGAGAGCTAGAGAGAGAGGAAGAGGAAGAGAGAGAATGGAAATGATCAAGTGAGAAGAATATCTCAACCTTCTCACATATATGTGAATTATGTAAATTAGATAATTAGCAAAAGATAATTGTCATGGTTAATCAAGAAATGACCATTATCATTTCACATTAAATGCTTTTGCAAGGATCAAAGAGCATCTTTCATATGGAATGATGATGGTCAACTTGTCAACCTAGGTCAACAAGTCAAGTATAGCCAAATGGTCAACAACCCTAACCATGCACAATTATAATTAACTAATATCAATAAATCATAATTCACACATAAACATTAGGGTTAAGAAAATGACAATAGTCATCAACCCTAATCAAAGTCCTCTGCCTCTGTCTCAGTCAACTGTGCATACACACCCGTATCCGTGTTCCGAGGAACACGAATACAATGAGATAAAACCAATCCCAAGTCATATACTAGGATCCGGCTTAAACCAAAGCCCGCTAGTATAAGCTGTCCGGACACCAAACGTGCACAAGTGCGCGGATGTGAACGAACCCTGTCGCAAAACCATGCGACCTCTACTCATTTTGCCTAAAGGCGAATAACCCTCTGTGTGGGACTCTAAAGACTCGACACTACGCTGGCAGTGGGTTTAACCGCAGACCGCAAGCGGCACTAGCTGTACATAACGGTCCCCAGGTAGATGCCGATAAGAAGACTGACGAGGCAAACCCCATCTGAACTCCTACTGAGCCTGAATGTGACAGTCTCCGTACAGTCCGGTCTGTTCGTCTAAGAACATCGCATGGCGGGCCTAGGGGGCGGTAAACGTCAGTCCCCTACTAGCGGTACAAGTCGTGCCGGAGTGTAGCCCAGAACACTTGAGATAACACTGGGAACCTACCAGTCTATCTCGCTTGCCCTGGCCAGGGACTTTGTGTAATGGCTCTCCTAGACACAGCGCGATATCAACCTCCAATACCGGGAGAGACGAATCTTGTCTAACCGTCACTGCCTCCAAGTGCTTCGGGACTGCACCCAAAAACTACCTGTTTGCACGACTCCTTTGAGCCGTGGTAGGGTAGTAATCAAAGTACAGTGGGAACACACTCGAGGCGAAGTGACAGTGTCAAGTCAATGGACTAAGCTGTACTCATGTCACCTGGGAACTGATAACCGACGATAGGTATAATATACCAACCAACAGTTCCCGACGAGTCATGTCCAGTGTACTCGTAACCTAACGAGCACCCGCATACTATCCCAAGTACGACGTACTGACGGCTGTGGGACAGGCCGTCTCCCAAGCTGGGATGAGAAGCACATACGCTAGTCTACTCCGGAGTATCGATACCCAGTCTCGATAGTCCTGTGACTAGGGACCTGCATAAGGATGTGCTTATAGATTACCCAGCCACCACGAGTGTGATTGCCATCACAATGCTGGTAATCAAGCAAAGATCCTAGGGGCTCCACTAATGTGTAAAGGCGATATGCTAAAAGAAACACATGCACACATTAAAGAATAAACAAACCAAGTAGCATACTACCATTTTGAGCAAGAATGTCAATACAAGGTGAATATCCCAAGCTTCCATCAAGTAATATACAATCCAGTATGATACAGTAATGGCCTCTAGGGCATATACACTAAAATCTCCCACTTGCACTAAGGCCATGTACTGGCGTATCGAAGACCTATCATCTCAATCAGCCGCTCGAACTGAGTCTGGGGTAAGGCCTTTGTGAATGGATCAGCAGTGTTATCTTCCATAGCAACTCTCCGAACCTCGATCTCCTGGCGACCCACGATCTCCCTGATCAGGTGATACCGCCTCAAGATGTGCCTGGACTTCTGATGGGACCTGGGTTCCTTCGCTAAAGCTATAGCTCCGTTGTTGTCGCAATACAGCGGTATTGGATCAACAATGGTAGGAACCACCTGAAGCTCCGTGAGGAACTTCTTTATCCAGACAGCTTCCTTTGCGGCATCCGCAGCAGCGATATATTCCGCTTCCATCGTCGAGTCGGCAATGGTTTCCTGTTTGGAACTCTTCCAACACACCGCCCCTCCATAGAGGGTAAAGACATAACCCGACATGGACTTGGAATCATCCTTGTCACTCTAGAAGCTGGAGTCAGCAAAGGCCTCGATCTGGAGGTCTTTTCCGCCATACACCAAGAACATCTCCTTAGTCCTTCTCAGGTACTTGAGAATGTTCTTTACCGCTATCCAGTGCTTCTCCCCAGGGTTTGACTGATACCGGCTTACCACACTCAGTGCATAAGCTACATCTGGTCTGGTACACAACATCGCATACATTATAGAGCCTACCGAAGAAGCGTAGGGTATAATAAACATGTGATCCCTTTCCAAATCAGTCTTGGGAGACATCTCTTTGGAGAGGGTGATCCCGTGACAAGCCGGTAGATTACCGTGCTTGGAATCTTCCATACTGAATCTTTTCAGTATGGTGTCGATGTACCTGGACTGTGAGAGTCCTAATATCCTCTTGGATCTGTCACGGTAGATCCGGATCCCCAGAATGTATGAGGCATCACCCAAGTCTTTCATGGAGAACTTGTGTGACAAGAACCCTTTGACAGATTGTAGCATAGGAATGTCATTTCCTATCAAGAGAATGTCATCCACGTATAAAACGAGGAATACTACAGTTCTCACTACAAATCTACTATAGATGCATGGTTCATCTGGATTTTTGATAAAGCCAAATTCCTTGACCGTCTCATCAAAACAGATGTTCCAGCTCCGCGATGCCTGCTTTAGTCCATAGATGGACTTAAGCAACTTGCACACCTTTCCGCTGCTCCCACTCTGAATGAATCCCTCTGGCTGGTCCATATAGACACACTCCTCTAAATTTCCATTTAGAAAAGCGGTTTTCGGTTTTTACGTCCATCTGCCAGATCTCATAATCGTGGAAGGCAACAATGGCAAGAAGGATCCGAATGGATTTCAGCATAGCCACTGGAGAAAAGGTTTCGTCATAGTCCAAGCCAGGTCTTTGACGAAAACCTTTTGCAACAAGTCTAGCTTTATAGGTCTCAACCTGTCCATCTACACCAATCTTCCTTTTGAAGATCCACTTGCATCCTACGGGTTTTACCCCATCTGGAGCAATGTCCAACGTCCATACTTTGTTGGTGTACATGGACTCCATTTCGGTCCGCATTGCATCCAGCCATTTTACCGAGTCAACGCTCTGAATGGCCTGCTGGAAGCTAGTAGGCTCATCACTATCAATGATGCAATCCTCTCTATCCCCGTCTATGAGAAAACCGTAGTATCTCTCGGGCGGATGAAACTTCCTACTACTTCTGCGGAGCGGCGTAGGAATGTCCTGATCTTTCGAACCCTCTGGTTCTACTAAGCTTTCAGTAATAGCTCGTGGTTCTGGAATTTCTTCCAGTTCTATTGCGCTCCCACTTATCTGATTTTCCAAAAACTCAGTTTCCAAGAAGTGGGCATGACGAGAAACAAAGACCTTTTGTTCCTCTTCGCAATAGAAGAAATATCCCTTGGAGTTCTTTGGATATCCCACGAACTTGCACTGTACTGAGCATGCCTCGAGCTTGTCCGCATGCTGCTTTTTGACAAAAGCTGGACATCCCCATGTCTTAATGTGATTAAGACAGGGTCTCTTCCCACACCACATCTGATATGGTGTGGTAGGAACAATCTTAGTTGGAACTCGGTTCAAAAGGTATGCAGCTGATTCTAGCGCATATCCCCAGAATGATCGCGGTAACTCAGCGTTACTCATCATGGACCGTACCATATCCAATAGGGTTCGGTTCCGTCTCTCCGATACACTGTTATGTTGCAGAGTGTATGGAGGAGTAAGCTGAGAGAGAATTCCATTCTCTTTTAAGTAATCCAGGAACTCGGCACTCAAGTATTCACCACCTCGATCAGATCTCAGTGTCTTGATACTTTTTCCTCTTTGTTTTTCTACTTCATTCTTATATTCCTGGAATTTTCCAAAGGCTTCGGATTTATATTTCATTAAGAAGACATAACCGTACCTTGAAAAGTCATCCGTAAAAGTAATGAAGTAAGAATAACCGCTTCGTGCATGCGTAGACATTGGACCGCACACGTCGCTGTGTACGAGTCCCAAGAGCTCGCTCGCTCTTACTCCTTGTCCAGTGAACGGAGTCTTTGTCATCTTTCCTTTGAGACAGGATTGACAAGTTGCATATGATTGATATTCGAACGGATCCAAATATCCTTCTGTATGTAACTTCGACAACCTTCCCTCATTGATGTGACCCAGTCTACAATGCCATAAGATAAGAAAGTCTGATTTGTTTCCGGAGACTTTCTTTTGTGTGTATTCTGGACATTGAAAATCTGTGGTTGGTTTAATACGTAAATACCATTGCTCAATGTACCTGACCCAATCAGAACTTGATTAAGGTGAATGTTTACAACATTACTTACAAACGCAAATTCATAACCTTCTTTAGAAATCAAAGATACAGAAATGATATTACAAGTTGCGTTGGGTACAAAAAAGCAATTACGTAGAACCAAAACATGTCCATCTGACATTCCCAGGTGATAGTCCCCCACGGCCTCAGCATCCATGCTAGCTCTGTTTGCAACTTTGAGGGTCATGTTACATGCTTTCAAAAACCTACGCTTTCTCAACGCCTGCACAGAATTACAGATATGAGATCCTGATCCGGAATCCAATACCCAGGACGTAGAGTTTATTGATAGACAGTTTTCAATAACATACACACCTGAAGCTGAAGCCGCAACCTGCTTCAGATCCTGTGTTCTGGCTTTCCAAGCCCTGCAATCTTTCTTCCAGTGTCCACTCTTATGACAGTAAAAGCATTCTTCCTTATCCACAAGCTTCCCCGCTACCTTTGTTGCTTTTGCCTTTCCCTTCGTATCCACCTTACTAACACCGCCCCTTGGTTTGGTGGGGGTTTTCTTCTTCTTTCCCTTGGCTTTCGCCCTGGACCTAGAAGAGGAAGATCCTCCTACAAACAAAGTGGATGTTTCCCTACCTTTCTGTAGGGTGCCCTCTGCACTCCTCAGCAAGTTGAGGAGTTCTGAAAGTTCAACTTCCTTTTCTTGCAAGTTGAAATTCAGGATAAACTGGGCGTAAGTGGAAGGAAGGGACTGAAGAATCAAGTCCGTATAGAGCTCATTCTCCAACGTGGTCCCAAGGTCCGCGAGCTCCTCTATGTATCCAATCATCTTAAGCACGTGTTCCGCTACCAATGATCCGACGGCCAATCTCGCCGAAAACAACTTCTTCGACACTTCGTATCTGGCGATACGGGATTGCTCTCCATACAGTTCTTTTGTATGGAGAAATATGGATTCGAGGTCCATATTCTCGTGCCTCCTCTGATGTTCGTTGTCCATAGAGGCAAGTACGAGGAACTTGGCCTTCGCGCGGTCGATCTCCCAAGTCTTACGGATTTCCTTATCTGCGACGCTGGAGGTGGGACCTGGAACAGGGGGAGCTTTGGTGGTAAGAAGATACCCCAACTTGTCATAAGTGATTGCCATTTTGACATTCCTGAGCCAATCTTTGTAGTTTGGCCCTGTCAGTATGTTTTTATCTAGAAGTAACTTAAGTCCAGTCATGATAAATGGTCGCTGCAATTAGGAGAGAGAGAAGAAACACTTTAGCATGATGCTCTTACAAGTTTAGAGCGGTTTTTAATTTGTCTAAACAGGATGGCTCCCACTGTCTCTCGAATCCCTCCTCCAACCATAAAGGAAGAACTAGTCGGGATCAATCTCACCGTACAATACTTGCTTAACTGTTCAGCCAGGCCAGTGTCGGTACTTCAAGGGAGGTTTTCCAACGCTTTCGCGAAGTTCCTTAATTAAGTAACCTCTTTTCCCTGTGGGCGTAGCCCCGCTAACACCTTTCTATACACCTACTTGGTTTATAGCGTTGATCGTTAAGTGAGAAAGTTCCGGAGGAGTAGCATATACTCACAGTAGGATCGGGATCCAAATATCATCACGTGACAAAACTGAAGGAATCCTACCAGAATCATCACACTCCAAATGGTATGCAGCCCTAGCAAGTTTCAGTTCTTTTGAAACTCCCGATGTGGATTTTTGCCCCATGCTCTTATGACCTTGACTTTGGCCAACAAATCATAAGTCACATGTCAAGTTCTACCCGTCATTCTCCAGGTTAATTTGAGCCCACCCGCACATACTCTTGACTTTGGCCAACAAGGTAGAACGACTGCCCTAAACCAACACATCTATCTATGCTGCACATGAATACCCAATAGCTACCAATCACTATGCCTTGACTTTGGCCAACAAACATAGCTTGAATACTTATTGAACATTCATGTGAAACGACGGAGGGCTACGAATGGTTTTGGCGAAAACGTGAACGTAGTGAACTTGATATAATCGAAGGAACGAGATAGCTTTCAAAAGGAGTGGTTCAAGCTCCGCATTTAAAATTTGGTTTTGAAAAGAACCGAGTGGTTTTGAAAGTGTTACAACGACTGTTACTTGGTTTATTTTATTTCTTGCATTAATTCCAATGCGTCCCATCATTTAATCCTACCATTGAAGAAAACAACGAAAATATGACGTACGCTTATGCCATCCGCATTCGCCACGGGGTCCCATCATCACCCGTTAGGTTACTTAACTAACGACAGAGCGGGGGCTGGACTAGCGCGGATGCAAAACATAAGCAACGCCTAAATAGATATCATATAGATATATATAAACATTCGTCACATGCAATGATAGCCATTCCAGATCACAGATGAATACATTGGATATACTAGGAATCCGCAATTCGTACGAGCTAACGGATTACACGGTCGCGATGAATAGCCAAAACCCCATCCTAGACCCCTACGGGTGCGGCAAACTACCCGCCAAGTACCCGAAGCGAAGCAACCTCCCTCAACACCGTGAGTAGGCCACTCGGCACTTCGAGATACCCGGTAGTTTGTGCACCCCACCTTGGGTCTATCCTAGAAGCAAAAACAGTAAAAAGAAATTATACAATGACGGCTACAACCCCGACCCGGTTGTGCGGCCATACAAATAATATTACATCAAATTACATATTACAAGAATTGAAAGAATAAGAAAACTCTCATCTCACAACCACCCGGCTATTCATCCACGACAATCCAACGAATTCATATACACATACCATCAACATTACAGATCACAGATATGTATAACCCCCACTAATCGACGTATAGCGATTAGCGGACGTTCAATACATATATCACATCACAGATATAACCCATTAGCCAAAGTGTAAAGAAGTTCGATCAAAAAATACAGATTTGTGACCACCCCAAAAACCAACTTGTTCTCTGGAAAAACTGGGTGGAAACAAACTATCTCAAAAATCACAAAACACCCCAAGAAGTAAACTGCAGGAAAAATGATCCACGGCCGAGTCAACTCGGCCGTGGATCCGCGGCAAGAGCAAGCTCTTGCCGCGGAACCGCGGTGAGTTGGTCGGTTCAGTAGGTCGTTTTTCTTGCCTGTACTTAAAAAAGCCTGAGCCGATTTTTAAGATATGATTTATTATTTTTAAAGCAGGTTTAAAAATCGGCAGAAAGTTAGGGTTTTGAAAAAAATGTTTTGCGATTTTTGCGATCGAAGTTCTATATACTTTGCTAACTAGTTAGCTTGTGTTTAGCTAGGCTCAGATACCACTGTAAGTCCACGTTGCCCACCCCGGTGCTTGCGGGGAGGCGGAAACGTTATGGAAAAATCGATTTTTTCAACTCTAGGCAACATGGACTAAGTAAAGGAGGGATCTTTGCTAAACAAAACTAACTAACAAAGCTAAAGAGTTTAGCTACTCGGAATTGGGTTATACCTAGAGCTTCAAGTCCTTCTCTCCTTGCTCCTTGGAGTGAAAGAAAGGGTTCTTCTTGTCGCTTCTCTTGCCGAAGAAAGATCCACCCGAGGGCCTCAACCTTTGGCTCCAACCTCAAACTAGAAGTAACTAAGGTGCTTGGTGTGCTAGACCTAGGACCTTAGAAAGAGTAGAGAGTGTTTTTGGTGGGATTATCTCAAGCTCAAATGGTTCTCAACACATGAGAGGGTAGAGCTAGAGAGAGAGGAAGAGGAGGAGAGAGAATGGAGATGATCAAGTGAGAAGAATATCTCAACCTTCTCACATATATGTGAATTATGTAAATTAGATAATTAGCAAAAGATAATTGTCATGGTTAATGAAGAAATGACAATTATCATTTCACATTAAATGCTTTTGCAAGGATCAAAGAGCATCTTTCATATGGAATGGTGATGGTCAACTTGTCAACCTAGGTCAACAAGTCAAGTATAGTCAAATGGTCAACAACCCTAACCATGCACAATTATAATTAACTAATATCAATAAATCATAATTCACACATAAACATTAGGGTTAAGAAAATGACAATAGTCATCAACCCTAATCAAAGTCCTCTGCCTCTATCTCAGTCAACTGTGCATACACACCCATATCCGTGTTCCGAGGAACACGAATACAACGAGATAAAACCAATCCCAAGTCATATACTAGGATCCGGCTTAAACCAAAGCCCTCTAGTATAAGCTGTCCGGACATCAAACGTGCACAAGTGCGCGGATGTGAACGAACCCTGTCGCAAAACCATGCGACCTCTACTCATTTTGCCTAAAGGCGAATAACCCTCTGTGTGGGACTCTAAAGACTCGACACTACGCTGGCAGTAGGTTTAACCACAGACCACAAGCGGCACTAGTTGTACGTAACGATCCCCAGGTAGATGCCGATAAGAAGACTGACGAGGTAAACCCCATCTGAACTCCTACTGAGCCTAAATATGACAGTCTCCGTACAGTCCGGTCTGTTCGTCTAAGAACATCGCATGGCGGGCCTAGGGGGCGGTAAACGTCAGTCCCCTACTAGCGGTACAAGTCGTGCCGGAGTGTAGCCCAGAACACCTGAGATAACACAGGGAACCTACCAGTCTATCTCGCTTCCCCTGGCTAGGGACTTTGTGTAATGGCTCTCCTAGACACAGCGCGATATCAACCCCCAATACCGGGAGAGATGAATCCTGTCTAACCGTCACTGCCTCCAAGTGCTTCGGGACTGCACCCAAAAACTACCTGTTTGCACGACTCCTTTGAGACGTGGTAGGGTAGTAATCAAAGTACAGTGGGAACACACTCGAGGCGAAGTGACAGTATCAAGTCAACAGACTAAGCTGTACTCATGTCACCTGGGAACTGATAACTGACGATAGGTATAATACCAACCAACAGTTCCCGACGAGTCCTATCTAGTGTACTTGTAACCTAACGAGCACCCGCATACTATCCCAAGTACGACGTACTGACGGCTGTGGGATAGGCCGTCTCCCAAGCTGGGATGAGAAGCGCATACGCTAGTCTACTCCGGAGTATCGATGCCCTGTCTCGATAGTCCTGCGACTAGGGACCTGCATAAGGATGTGCTTATAGATTACCCAGCCCCCACAAGTGTTACTGCCATCACAACGCTGGTAATCAAGAAAAGATCCTAAGGGCTCCACTAATTTGTAAAGGCGATATGCTAAAAGAAACACATGCATACATTAAAGCAGAAACAAACCAAGTAGCATACTACCATTTTGAGCAAGAATGTCAATACAAGGTGAATATCCCAAGCTTCCATCAAGTAATATACAATCCAGTATGATACAGTAATGGCCTCTAGGGCATATACACTAACAAATTCATGGGTTGGTATAGTTGTATGAGGGATCATAACATAGTTGAGATGATTGGAGATTGAGATAATGCGGGTTTTGTACAAGGAATCGTACCGTACTTTTGATGACTAGATTAGTATGCCGAATAACGGCCAAGTTTCCTTTAGACTCGTAGAGTCACGTTTTATTTCGTTTTTAGAACGTAATACTTGAGTGGGCTATACTCTTTTAAAAACTAATTATTCATTTCCTTTTTTAATGATAAAAGACAAGTATGCGATGCCAATTTCCAAAACGAATATTTTAACCTAAGGCAGCTTCCTTATTTCAAAACCAACGCCTCGTTCCATTTTCAAGGATAACGGTATAGCTCATAGCAAGTAGTTATATTTATTAGTTCCACTTAGATTTACTTTACATGTTCGCGTTATAATTATCGATGTTATACGTTACCGTCATAAGAACACTATGATAGAACACTGCACAACTACCAATGAGTATTATGTTGCACGAGCACATACGCATATGTTACACTACACCTCATTAGTATTGCCATGTCACTGTAGGATTGCTATACTACGTGATGCGTATGTAGATGTCGATACGAGTAGGCTTTATACACTTATAGAACACTCGCACGAATACTAATGATTACCATGTGGCACAAGCACAGACGCGTATGCTACACTACACATCATTAGTATTACCATTACACAGTAGAATCGATACATTTATTTGCTTGTATGACTTATTTACGTACTTTACCTTATTATCTGTTAAGCATTGCGAATACCAGTACCATGGGTACTCATAGTTGATTCTTATGAGTTTTTAGGATGTTTTACTTTTGATGATATATATCAGTGGTATGGGACGCTGTTATATATGTATATATATAATATACCATCAGAATGATCTATGCAAGTATTCTTATTCTTTACTCGATATTTCTGGATATGATGAGTTGACGTCCACCATGAGCTTGATGTTTTCTGATTGTTTTATCCCGAACCGAGTGGAGGAGATATACGGTTTCGGAATTGCTACTTATCCAGACCGAGTGAGGGAGCTATACAGTCGGATATATGGTGGACCCGGTCGAGACCGAAGGGCGGGATAGATACATTAGAGGCGGGGAGCCTAGCAAGGACACTCGATATCGGAGATAGAGATGAGCACGGCAGATATCTAGGGGATACTAACTGGGGTTTGATTTGGGCACGGCGGAATCTAGGGGATGCCTACTGGGGCCAGGGATATCGGGTTGCGATCATCTGTTGAGATGGTGTCAACGGTATCTGCATTTGCGTATCAATGATGGACATGGGTGATTTAAGGATTTGCGTGTCGGTGATGGACACGAGAGATTTCTGATTTCGGGTGTCGATGCTGGACATCCATATATGTTGATATGTTGCCATCATGAGATACCTAGTTATATTATAGTTGTTGTAGCCGACCAGTACTGATCCGGAGGACAGTACCTGCATATCTTTTTACTGGTAATTACATACATTAAAAAGGAATTCAATTCGAGCTATAGTCTCATTATTTTGACATGTCTGGTATGACATTGAAAACTTTTAAATTGTAAACCTCTTAACACTGTTCATTAAAATAGCAGGACGTATATCTTAAATAAGATACCTATTATATTTCATACTATCACGTCTGCTTTTACTCCATGATATATGTATTCCACGACTATTTTAAAGGAGAGGTTTTACATATATATTTTCGGCTACTTATGGGCTTTTACCTAGATACAGGTCATTTATATGATATGTTCTACTTTGGGATCACATGATAGATAGTGTTGCATTTACGATACATATTCATATCATATTTTATATTAGTATAGGATATGATAGTACTATATTTGTGACCTAGGTATAGTTATGCATTCGATTTCTACCTTGTGATGTACTTTTATTCACTGAGTTGGCAACTCACCCCCGTTGTGCCACAGTTTCTTGCAGGTGTTACCGCTTGGATTATCAGCGGCTTGGGGCACACATCCCTTTTGGTGATTGCTTTGGCAGGTGGGTTACCGTTGTATCGTACTTACATTTGTATATTCTTATCTTTTTTTGTATCTAGTAAAACTCCATCAACTTAGAACTAGTATATTGTGGACTTAGAAGCGAGACTTAGAATTGTTTGTTGTAGGCGTCGTACTCTTGGAGTCGACCTTTTTATATTGTTGATTTTGTTTCTCTTCTCTTTTTTTTCGCCATTGTGCATCGTATATTGTTTGCTTGGTTGCTCCGCCATTTGGGCGTGGAAGCTAGCTCCCGTTGGGGCGCTATATGTATTTTTATGTTGTAGCGGGTTTTATTCAAATTACAAAGGAGGTGCTGTCGAATTTCAAAACGGCATAGATGCTTTTCACACATACTTAGTTAAACTTAAATGTTTATTTTAAACTGATCCTATCTGATGACTATTTTAAACCTCACCTCCAATATTTTTCAAAAAGGGTTTAGATTCCGGGTTTCGGCTTATATGGACCGTGTCGATGTCTTTAGATGTCACGTGATTTAAGTGCTGGTCACGTGCACATTTGGGTCATGACAAAGTTGGTATCAGAGCGGTTGGTTTAACCTTTGTTCAAGTCTAGGTTTAACTATATGGAGTCTGGGCATACACTTTTGTTACCTAGGCTTTACCTTATAGGACTTAGACCTGACTTTGGGGGTCTTATACCCTAATTTTCATTAAATAGGATAACCTTGGTTGATAGAGTAGGTACTAAGTAGAGTGACGTACCGTACATATTTTCCGCGGCATATTTACGATATGATACTCCGCCTAAGTTATCTTAGGATTTATATCTTGAGATCTTCCTTCTGTTCGTTCCGTTGATCTATCCTCGTCGATACATGTTGATTATTCCGGTCGTTATGTTTACATGAGCTGAGAGGGTTGCGATTAGAGATACGGTCAGGGTAGACTTGTCTGGGACAAGGACTGACCAGGATGACATTCCGATGATATAGAGACATGTCGTTCATTCATATTCGATCGGGTTCTAATGTTGAAGCGAGTTTCTTCGAGATATGCACCAGATGGTCGAGTCATTGCTGGAGATCAGCCGGACTTGAGGCGTGATGCTTTTAACTCTCCGAAAATCATGGTGTTGTGTACTGTTCAGACAGCGGTTCCAAACATTTCTGAGATTGTCGAGGCGTTGCTTCCACAGTGCAGGAAGTTGACTGTCGCCGATGTTTACAACTGTAGCTGGATCAGAGGGTTAGTAGTCATTCAAATGAGGGATGACTAGGGCTTTTTCCGTTGTGGCACTCCGACATGAGATCGGTGAAATTGATTAGCTTCTTCCGATGGGTCTTGATCAGACCTGGTGCAAGTCGTTCGAGAAAGAGATCGTGTAGTAAGTTTCTTCCGACGAATTGTGATGAGTTTTCGAAGGTGAGCTTAGTCTTATTTTTCTACAGGGTATCAGAGATGTCGAATTCGTGTTTCTGAGTTTTGTAAGGCTCCGGGCATAGTCATAACCAAGTATGACTTGCAATTCGCGTGACTATCGTGATATGCTCCATGATTGATGGATTGGGAGAGTAATGGAATAAGATATTGTTGCGAAGTTTCAGTGGGTAGTTTTTCTTCACCGTCGATATTTAAGATTTGATGCATATGCAGAGGCGTGTTCGACCAAACTTCATAGGAAAATCTTGAGAAAATGGCAGTTGATACGAAAAAGAAAATGGATTCAAAAATGAGTGCTAGTTCTAGGAAGGCTGGATAAATAATATCAGCAGGAGACTTGATGGATTCTTTCCAGGAGTTGTTAATAAGTAAGATTGGATCCATGATCAGTCGTTGGCACACACGCAAGAATTAGAGATCGCCGTCATCAACGCGTTGCGAGAGACTGGACTACTGGCCAAGAAGATGTGATGAGAGGTATCAGCAGTGGGACTGATTGTGTCGTTGCTCTTCACCGAACGATTGTATAAAAGAGCCATGACGTTAGAGATCCGCAAGAAGAACCAGAATTTAGAGACAGAGAATGCTAGACCGTGGCAGAAGGCAAGTTAGAATTCTTGCTATGCCAGTTCCGGGTGTTTAAAACACCTTTCGACATTAAAGAAGATATACTTCGATGTCCGTTGTTGTGTTATTTGAGTTTTTATAATCTAAATATTTCGTTTTCAACATTGAAGGAAGGACCACTCAACGTCCGTTATTTTGATTTATGTAGCTTGAGGACTTGAGGGTCACACAAATGTTTTGTGCACACCAGGTGCACTTGTTGAGATGTCAGTGCGAGGTGACTGCACTCGATTGGAGTGTCGTGTACACCAGAGGCACTAGACTGATATTTTCCGTGCACATCAGTTGCGCGCACGCGCACGCGCGTGCGCGCGCACACACACACACACATATATACAGACATACACTCTAGGTATACTTGGTATGATTTTGTGCACACCCGTTGCACATTTTGATGTTTTGTGCAACCCGATGCACTTGATATTTGTTTTGTGCACCCCGATGCACTTGAGACTTGTTTTTTGCACTCCGATGCACCGGATATTGATCTTGTGCATTCTTGATGCACTCGGTAATTGCTCCCTGCACATTTGATACAGTGGATATTGTTTTCATGCACACTTGTTGCACTTGATGCCGTTTTTATTTTCGTGCACATGGTGATGTGTGGTTTGAGATTTGCATGCAAACCGTTAGGGTTGATTTCATTTTCGTGCTTTGCACTTGATAGGATATGTTATAGATTTGATTTATATATTTTTCGCTTGGTCATGTGCTACCGATATTGCACTACGACTATGGCATTGATTGTGTATTTGATATACACGATGGCTTTCGTATTTGGCATTTTGTATCATAACTGGAGTAATTCTCATAGCAACCGCTAGAGTTACAGTTATGTGAGTTGTGTATCTTTCTGATGTTTCACGCACACTGTTGCGTTATGTTACGTCTTAGCTCGTGTGGGACTTTGGAGTTCTGTTATATCGAGTGGATTTTATGTTTTAAATTTGGACCCCGGAAAATTGTTTTGAATTGAGTTGATTGGATTAAGAAAATGTTTTAAGAATGGGATTTAATTTAAATTCGAGGACTGAATTTCTTTAAGGGGGAGAGACTGTAAAATTTTGGAAAATTATAAATATTAATTTATAGTTTTAAATATGACCTTAATAAGTTTACAAAAATGATATCGCTTACGAAATTTTAGTATCGGATTTATATCCGCAAAAATGTGATTAATTCTAATTATTTTAACATGACATGATATTTTATATCAAGATAATGATAATTAAGTGTTAGAATAAGTATTTCATTTCTCTTTACATATGAATTTAGATTTTTACATAAAGGGATTTTAATTAAAGAAAAAGGTTTTTAAATGTTGTTATTCTTTTAAATGATGGTTGGTATATGATATGCAAGATTTGAACCATCACAATACCCTCACCTCTAGCACACCTTACCCATGCTCACATCCTTCCAACTCATGCTTCACCACCACCTCACAAGTCTCCACCTCCTCCTTCCACCATGCCATCTCCATCTCACCACCATCCACATCATGATATCTCTACACAAATATTAACCCCTCCACCTTATCTTATCACCACACTTAGAAATTCTTTTAGTTATTCTAAACTAAACAAAACACAGCTACTTCAAGCTCCAAACTGAAAATTCTAAGTGTTCTTCATATCAAGAGAGAAAAGCCATGATTTCCTTCATGAAAGTTGTTCACATCTTCAAGCTTGAGCAACCCCTATCCCTAGGAGCTTCCATCATACAATTCTTGAGCTGGTGTTCTTTTGTGAATCATCTCCATAGGTATAATTCTTTCTTTATTTTCAAATATCAAATCTGTCAATATCTGTTTTTTTGTGTACAGTGTCAAAAACATGAACTTTTGTGATATCTGTGAATGTATGATTGAATCTGGAAACACTAGAAAATCTAATAAGTCCAGAAGTATCATAAGATTATTAGGAGACTTCACCTAAAGCCCGAGACCTGATATCCAATTTTTGACCGGCGAGAACCTTAAAATATCTGATGTCGCCGGGCCCCCTTGGGTTTTTGGTGTTGGTTTTTCTTCTGTGGCTTTGTTTGGGTAATTTACGATCTATAGTATTGTATGATTTGTCCCAGTATGCATACAGAGAAATCTGGGAATGTTTAGTTTGGTTGTTATTTAAGTTTCCGATATTCCGATACGGGTTTTTCGTATTTTGTACCGCAACTGAAATGTTGTCGTTCGTACGTTAAATTCAGGGGCAATTGATCATTTCTGGAGTAAGTAGGCAATAGGTTCTAACCTATGGATGCTTAGCTCGTTATTTTGATTTGGATATGATATTTACGCCGATATTTCATAACTACGATTATAGGTATGATCGCGAAGATTTTCGAGACAGAATTGGCGGACGTAGCAGCGTGGATTTCAGCGAGCTCAACACGTTGGTGAGTAGATTTACATATACGGGTGAAGTCGGGCGGATGGCGTATAGCACCCCGCAACTTTATAATAGGATAGTTATGATATCTAGTTAGTTAGTAGTATTTATTCAAGTTTATGATATTGGAATGATTTCGCATATAGTAAGTTTTCCATGTGCATATAGTGTTATTCATGGGTTAGTATAGTTGTATGAGGTATCATACCATACTTGAGATGATTGAAGATTGAGATAATGTGGGTTTTGTACAAAGAATCGTACCGTACTTGTGATGACTAGATTAGTATGCCGAATAACGGCCAAGTTTCCTTTAGACTCGTACAGTCACGTTTTATTTCGTTTTTAGAACGTAATATTTGAGTGGGCTATACTCTTTTAAAAACTAATGATTCGTTTCCCTTTTTAATGATAAAAGATAAGGATGCGATGCCAATTTCCAAAACGAATATTTTAACCCAATGCAGCTTCCTTATTTCAAAACCAACGTCTCGTTCCATTTTCAAGGATAATGGTATAGCTCATAGCAAGTAGTTACATTTATTAGTTACTCTTAGATTTACTTTACATGTTCGCGTTATAATTATCGATGTTATACGTTACCGTCATAAGAACACTATGATAGAACACTGCACAACTACCAATGAGTATTATGTTGCACGAGCACATATGCATATGTTACACTACACCTCATTAGTATTGCCATGTCACTGTAGGATTGCTATACTACGTGATGCATATGTAGATGTCGATACGAGTAGGCTTTATACACTTATAGAACACTCGCACAAATACTAATGATTACCATGTGGCACAAGCACAGACTCGTATGCTACACTACACATCATTAGTATTGCCATGACACAGTAGAATTGATACGTTTATTTGCTTATATGACTTATTTACGTACTTTACCTTATTATCTGTTAAGCATTGCGAATACCAGTACCATGGGTACTCATAGTTGATTCTTATGAGTTTTCAAGATGTTTTACTTTTGATGATATATATCAGTGGTATGGGATGCTGTTATATATGTATATATATAATATATTATCAAAATGATCTATGCAAGTATTCTTATTCTTTACTCGATATTTCTGGATATGATGAGTTGACGTCCACCATGAGCTTGATATTTTCTGATTGTTTTATCCCGAACAGAGTAGGGGAGATATACGGTTTCAGAATTGCTACTTATCCAGACTGAGTGGGGGAGCTATACAGTCGGATACATGGTAGACCCGGTCGAGACCGAGGGGCAGGATAGCCACATTAGAGGCGGGGAGCCTAGCGAGGACACTCAATACCGGAGATAGAGATGAGCACGGCAGATATCTAGGGGATACTAACTGGGGTTCGATTTGGGCACGACAGATATCCAGGTGATGCCGACTGGGGTCAGGGATATCGGGTGGCGATCATCTGTTGAGATGGCGTCAACGGTATCTGCATTTACGTGTCGATGATGGACACGAGATATTTGAGGATTTGCGTGCCGGTGATTGACACGAGAGATTTCTGATTTCGGGTGTCGATGCTGGACATCCATATATGTTGATATGTTGCTCTCATGAGGTACCTAGTTATATTATAGTTTTTGTAGCCGACCAGGACTGATCCGGAGGACAGTACCTGCATATCTCTTTACTGGTAATTACATACATTAAAAAGGAATTCAATTCGAGCTATAGTCTCATTATTTTGACATGTCTGGTATGACATTGAAAACATTTAAATTGTAAACCTCTTAACACTGTTCATTAAAACAACATGACGTATATCTTAAATAAGATACCTATTATATTTCATACTATCACGTCTGCTTTTACGCCATGATATATGTATTCCGTGGCTATTTTAAAGGAGAGGTTTTACATATATATTTTCGGCTACTTATTGGCTTTTACCTAGATACAGGTCATTTATATGATATGTTCTACTTTGGGATCGCATGATAAATAGTGTTGCATTTACGATACATATGCATATCATATTTTATATCGGTTCAGGATATGATAGTACTATACTTATTGTAAGTCGATGTACAACACCCCAATACTTGTGGGGAGGCGGAATTTTCAAAAACGAACTTGTTTAGTGAACAAACATCGACTAACCGCTTGAATCGAAGCTAAACGATAACTAACTTAAATCATAGAGTTTCTATGCTACTATATTTAGGGTTATACCTAACGAATCGTGTCCTTCGTCTTTGCGAACTCCACCTCCTCCTCGGCCTTCTCGAAGTAGTAGACGATCCACCCGAGAGCTTTACTCCAAGCTTAGCCTCTAAACTTGAGGCAACTAAACTTCTCTAAGTTCTAATCAAAGAATCTAGGTGAAATATAGAGAGGGTTATGGATTAAGTAGTCTAACTAATCTTTGTACTCAACACATGAGAGGGGAGGATTAGGGTTTGAAGAGGGAGAGCTTGAGGAGAGAGAAGGTGAGGATAATAATGAAGTGAGAATAATGAGTTATGATAATATATATCAAGCATTTCTTTTATCAAGAAAAGAATAAGAAATGAATTTAGCAACCATGCTTAATAATATCTAGTGATGATTCACTCCATGAGTCATTAAGCATTTATCATGCATTAATGACATGGATGAATCATCCATATGACTCACTAACCACATTCATTGCTTATGCCACCTTAACTTCCTTAGTCACCACCTTCTAGAAGCTTCTCGCACAATTACGAGAACGCCCCTCCTTTCCGCAAAAATACGGAAAAACTTTAGACTGTATAAATCCAATAACCGGATACCAGTAACTGGCTTAAACCAAAGCCGACTGGTAAAAACTGTCCGAAAGTCGTACGCGCGTAAACGCACGTATGCGTCCGAACCCTTGTCGTAAAACCATACGACCTCTATATCGTTTCGCCTGGAGTAGGGAAACTCTCTGTGTGGGACTCTAGAGACTCGACTACTACGCTGGCAGTGGGTTTAACCACAGACCGCAAGCGGCACTAGCTGTACGTAACGGTCCCCAGGTAGATGTCGATAAGAAGGCCGATGAGGGAACCCATCCGAACTCCTACTGAGTCTGATGTGACAATCTCCATACAGTCCGGTGCGTTCGTCCAAGACTATCGCATATCGGGCCTAGGGGGCGGCAAGCGTCAGTCCCCTAATAGCGGTATAGGTCGTGTCGGAGGGAAGCCCATTACACCCTGAGAAACTACTGGAACCTACCAGCAAATCTCGCTTGCCCTGGCCAGGGACTTTGCGTAATGGCTCTCTGACACAGCGCGATATCAACTCCCAATACCGGGAGAGACGAATCCTGTCTAACCGCCACTGCCTCCAAGTGCTCGGGACTGCACCCAACTGCTACCTGTTTGCACGACTCCTTTGAGCCGTGGTAGGGTAGCAATCTAAGAACAGTGGGACACACTCGAGGCGAAGTAGCAGAGTCAAGTCTGCGGATTATGCTGTACTCATGTCACCTGGGAACTGTTCACTGACGACTGGTATAAAACCAACCAACATTTCCCTGTGAGTCCTGTCCGGTGTACCCGTAACCTAACGAGCACCTGTATACTATCTCCAGTACAACATACTGACGGCTGTGGGACAGACCATCTCCCCAACTGGGATGAGAAGCGTACACACTAGTCTACTCCGGAGTATCGATGCTCTGTCTCGATAATCCAACGACTAGGGACCTGAATAAGGATGTGCTTGTAGACTACCCAGCCCCCACTAGTATGACTGCCATCACAACGCTGGTAGTCAAGCAAGATCCTAAGAGCTCTATCAATACGTACACTCACATATCAAGATAGAAAAACCAAGTAGCATACTACCATGTTTAGCAAGACTGTTATATACATGTGAATATCCCAAGCTTCCATTAAGTAATATACAAACTAGTATGATACAGTAATGGCCTTCTAAGGCATAAACACTAACAATCTCCCACTTGCACTAGGGCCATGTACTAGCATATCGAAGACCAATGATCTCGAGTAGCCTCTCGAACTGAATCTGAGGTAGGGCCTTCGTGAATGGATCAACAATGTTCTCTTCAGAAGCAACTCTCCGAACCTCGATCTCCTGACGATCAATGATCTCCCTGATCAGGTGATACCGCCTCAAGATGTGTCTGGACTTCTGATGGGACCTTGGTTCCTTCGCTAAAGCTATAGCTCCGTTGTTGTCGCAATACAGAGGTATTGGATCAACTATGGTAGGAACCACCTGAAGTTCTGTTAGGAACTTCTTCATCCAGACTGCTTCTTTTGCGGCATCGCAAGCAGCTATATACTCCGCTTCCATCGTCGAGTCAGCAACGGTGTCCTGCTTGGAGCTCTTCCAGCACACCGCCCCTCCATTGAGGGTAAAGACATAACCCGACATGGACTTGGAATCGTCCTTATCACTCTGGAAGCCGAAATCAGCAAAGGCCTCCAACCTGAGGTCTTTTCCGCCGTAAACCAAAAACATCTCCTTAGTCCTTCTCAGGTACTTGAAAATGTTCTTTACTGCTATCCAGTGCTTCTCTCCTGGGTCTGACTGATACCGTCTTACCACGCTTAGTGCGTAAGCTACATCTGGTCTGGTGCACAACATCGCATACATTATAGAGCCTACCGCAGAAGCGTAGGGTATAATAGACATGCGTTCCCTTTCCAAATCAGTCTTGGGAGACAGCTCTTTGGAGAGGGTGATTCCGTGACAAGCCGGTAGATTACCGCGCTTAGAATCTTCCATACTGAATCTTTTCAGTACAGTGTCGATATACCTGGACTGCGAAAGTCCCAACATCCTCTTGGATCTATCACGATAGATCCGGATCCCCAGAATGTAAGAGGCATCACCCAGGTCTTTCATGGAGAACCTGTGTGACAAGAATCCTTTGATAGATTGTAGCATAGGAATGTCATTTCCTATCAATAGAATGTCATCCACGTACAAGACGAGGAATACGACACTTCTGGCTACAACTTTACTATATATGCACGGTTCATCTGGATTTTTGATAAAGTCATATTCTTTGACTGTCTCATCAAAACAGATGTTCCAACTCCGCGATGCCTGCTTTAGTCCATAAATGGACTTAAGCAGCTTGCATACTTTCCCGCTGCTCCCACTCTGATTGAAACCCTCCGGCTGATCCATATAGACGCTCTCTTCTAAATTTCCATTCAGAAAAGCCGTCTTTACGTCCATCTGCCAGATTTCATAATCATGGAAGGCAGCAATAGCAAGAAGGGCCCGAATGGATTTGAGCATAGCCACTGGAGAAAAAGTTTTGTCATAGTCCAAACCAGGTCTTTGGCGAAAACCCTTTGCAACAAGTCTAGCCTTATAGGTTTCCACCTGTCCATCTACACCAATCTTTTTCTTGAAGATCCATTTGCATCCTATGGGTTTTACCCCATCTGGAGCAAAGTCCAAAGTCCATACTTTGTTGGAGTACATGGACTCCATTTCGGTCCGCATTGCATCTAGCCATCGTACCGAGTCGCCGCTCTGGATGGCCTGCTGGAAGTCAGTAGGTTCATCATCATCTATGATGCAATCCTCTCTATCCCCATCTATGAGAAAACCGTAGTATCTCTCAGGCGGATGAGACGGCCTACTACTCCTGCGGAGGGGTACGGGAATGTCCTGTACTGCTTGAACTTCCGGTTCTACCAAACTTTCAGTAGCAGTTTGTGGTTCTGGAATTTCTTCCAGTTCTACTTCGCTCCCACTTATTTCCTTTTCTAAAAATTGATATTCTAGAAAATGGGCATTACGAGAAACAAACACCTTTTGTTCCTCTGCGTAATAGAATAGATACCCCTTGGAGTTCTTTGGATATCCCACAAACTTACACTTTACTGATCGTGCCTCGAGCTTGTCCACATGCTGCTTTTTAACAAAAGCTGGACATCCCCATATTTTCAGATACTGAAGATAGGGTTTCTTCCCGCTCCACATCTGATATGGAGTGGTAGGCACAGTCTTGGTAGGTACCATGTTCAAAAGATATGCCGCTGATTCTAGCGCATAACCCCAGAAAGATCGCGGTAACTCAGCATTACTCATCATGGATCGTACCATATCTAATAGGGTTCGATTCCGTCTCTCCGATACACCATTATGCTGTGGAGTGTATGGAGGAGTAAGCTGAGAGAGAATTCCTTTCTCTTTTAGGTAACCTAGGAACTCGGCACTCAAGTATTCACCACCTCGATCAGATCTAAGTGTCTTGATACTTTTGCCGGTTTGGTTTTCTACTTCATTCTTATACTCTTGGAATTTCTCAAAAGCCTCGGATTTATGTTTCATCAGATAAATGAATCCGTATCTTGAGTAATCATCCGTGAAAGTAATGAAGTAGGAATAACCACATCTCGCATGTGTAGACATTGGACCACATGCATCGCTGTGTATGAGTCCTAAGAGCTCGCTCGCTCTTACTCCTTGTCCAGTAAATGGAGTCTTTGTCATCTTTCCTTTTGAGACAAGATTGACAAGTGTCATAAGTTTGATATTCGAACGAGTCTAAATATCCTTCTCTATGCAACTTAGTCAACCTTCTCTCATTGATGTGACCCAGTCTACAATGCCATAAGAAAGCTTTATTTAAATCTGGAGACTTTCTTTTTAGTGTGTTCTGGACATTGAAAATTTGGAGTTGGTTTAAAACATATATACCGTTATTTAGTGTATCGGACCCAATCAAACCATGATTAAGGTGGATGTTGACAACATCTCTTAAAAACGTGAAATCATAACCTTTATTTGATAACAAGGAAACTGATATGATATTACACGTTAAGCTTGGTACAAAATAACAGTTATGTAAAACCAAAATGTGTCCACTCGTCAATCCTAGGTGATAATCCCCGACGGACGCAGCTCCCACGCTAGCTCCGTTAGCAACCTTTAGGGTCATATCACCTTCCTTCAGCACTCTACGGTTTCTCAGTGCCTGCAATGAATTGCAAATATGAGATCCTGATCCGGTATCCAATACCCAGGATGATCGACAGACAATTCTCAATTACAAACACACCTGAAGTCGAAGCCACAGCTTGCTTTGGTTCCTGGTTCTTGGCGTTCCACGCCTTGCAATCCTTCTTCCAGTGCCCTTTCCTGTGACAATGGAAGCACTCATCTTTGCCAACTACCGGTACTGCAAACTTTTTCTTTCCCTTCCCTCCCACCTTACTAACACCTCCTCTAGGTCTGGGTGCGGCCTTCTTCTTCCTTCCTTTGGCCCTAGCCTTGGACCCGGAAGAAGATGAACCGCCAACAAACATAGCAGGTGTTTCCCTTGCTTTCTGCAAGGTGCCCTCTGCACTCCTTAACATGTTCAGGAGTTCCGGAAGTTCAACTTCTTTTCTTTGAATGTTGAAGTTCAGGATAAACTGGGCGTAGGTGGAAGGAAGGGACTGGAGAATAAGGTCTGTATAGAGCTCATTATCCAAAGTCGTCCCAAGGTCTGCGAGCTCTTCTATATAGCCGATCATCTTTAGGACATGTTCTCCTACCGATGACCCGACAGCCAACCTCGCTCGAAACAAGTTCTTTGAGGTCTCGTATCTTGCTATACGAGATTGCTCTCCATAAAGTTCCTTTGTATGGAGAAATATGGCGTCTAGTTCTATATCCTCGTGCCTCCTCTGATGTTCATTGTTCATCGAGGCAAGCACGATGCACTTGGCTTTCGCGCAATCTAAATCCCAGGTTTTGCGGATTTCCTTATCCGCATTGCTGGATTTGGGACCAGGGACAGCAGGTGCCGTATCGGTGAGGACGTACCCCAATTTGTCATAGGTCAAAGCCATTTTGACATTCCGCAGCCAATCTTTATAGTTTGGCCCTGTCAGTATATTTTTCTCTAAAAGTAACTTAAGTCCAGTCATTTTCAGGGTCGCTGCAATTAGGAGAGAGAGAAGAAAACTCTTTAGCATGATGCTCTTGCAAGTTTAGAGTGGTTTTTAGTTTATCTAAACTGGATGGCTCCCACTGTTTCTCGAATCCTTCCTCAAACCATAAAAGGAGAATTAGCCAGGACTATTCTCACTGTACAATTCTTGCTTAACCGTTCAGCCAGGCCAGTGTCGATACTTCGAGGGAGGTTTTCCAACGCTTTCGCGAAGTTCCTTAATTAAATAACCTCTTTTCTCTGGGGGCGTAACCCCGCTGACACCTTTCTGGACACCTACTAGGTTTATAGCATTGATCGTTAAGTGACGAATATCCTGATAAGTAGCATATACTCACAGTAGGATCGGGATCCAAATATCATCGTCTGATAATGTTGTAGGAATGCTACCAACATTCATCAAACTCAAAATGGTATGCATCTCTTTGCAAATTTCAGTTTCTTTAGAAATTCCCGATATATATTTTTGCCCCATGCTCTTATGATCTTGGCGTTGGTCAAAATATCATAAGTCACATGTCAAGTTCTACCCATCATTATCTTGTTAATTTGAACCCATCCGTACATATCCTTGACGTTGGCCAAAATGATCATACGACTGTCCCAAACTAACTCATCTATCTATGCAACAAATGAATATCCAGCAGCTACCAAACATTATGCCTTGGCGTTGGTCAAAATACATAGCTTGAATACTACTGAATACCCAGATGAAATGACGGAGGGCTACGAATGGTTTTGGCGAAACCGTGAACGTAGTGAACTTGATATAACCGAAGGAACCTGATAGCTTTTTAAAAGGAGTGGTTAAAGCTCCGCATTTAAAAATATCTGTTTTTAAAATTAACTGAGTGGTTTCTTTTAAATTGTTCCAACGATTAAAACTGTAGCGTTTTGAAAATCGTTTCGGTGAAATTTCGGAAAATCGGTAAAATGTGGGGGTTTTCTGTAAAAAGTCAAAATACAAATATCTTATTATAAAAATTAAATATACATATTCTAGCTATGTAATTGCTATTATTTGGTGTTTATTGAGCCGCTGGTGAAATTTCAAATTTTCTGAAAAAAATATTATTTTATTATTATTCTAAGCCGTCACTAATACATTTAATTAGGGAAAATTACAAATTGGAATGAGTTGAAACAAATTTTGTGCATCATAAAACATTAAATAAAAATTTATCATGTGGTTTTTGGAACGAAATCATTTGCCAAAACGGTTTAGAAATTATTGAAAAAAAAAGGCTTTTTTTTAGCGTAAATGGATGTTTGGGGTATTGTATTTATCATTTTTCATCACCTCACACCCGTGCCCACACCCACACACCCCCACTTACTCCTCCCCATGGCTGAATTCAGCACCCACCATATTTTTACCCACTTGATTTTCAAGGAAAAAGAAATGAAAGAAAAGAAAAGAAAATGAGTGAAGTAGTTAGACTTTTGACTTTGTTTGACCTTGACCTTATCCCCCCTCATTTTCCTCACCTCCCTCTCTCTCCCCCACCCACTTTTCTGGCCGAAAATTCCTTCTTCCCACAGCAGCCCCCCTCCATTTTCCCCTCTCTTTTCCCTTCAAAACTTCATGAAAAATTGCATCAAAAATCCACCAAAAATCCCACAAAATCAAAATCAAAGTCCTACCCATTTTAGCTTAGCCCGTTTAGCATGGATCCTTGTGAAAAGAGAGCATTTTGGGAGGCCATGGAGTCTTGTGGACCTTCATATATTTTTGGGTATAATTCTAAAACTTTTTGTTGCTTAAATTGTTACTAATTTCTTAAGCTAATTTAATTAAGTGTTATTTGGATATGTGAGTTTAATTGCAAGTTTTGGAATTCAAGTTGTGAAATTGAATGCAAGTTAGGGTTTATAAAATTGGTGTATGGTTGTGTGTTATAATTAGGCTTTGTTGTCATGTTAATACAAGTTTAGTAGCTAGTACTAATGGCTAGCTTAAAAATTATGTTATTTTGCTAATTTGCTTACTAGGTTTTTGAAATTTGTTAAATTCTTGGGATTAAAAATGTGATTAGGTTTTTCTTGGCTTCATTAACTTTATTAAGTGTGGTTTAATGCTTTGGATCATGCAATTCTAAGCTAGATTGTAGTTTGTGCATTTTGCTTTGAAATTGTTAAAAAAGGTATTTTTGTAAACTAGGATATTAGGATTTTTGGAATTTAATGAGATTAAATTCCGGAAATTGTTTATACGACTTATTTAAGATATTTAATAAATATATTGGCCGCTACATTCATTTAAACATCGTGTTTTGTACAAAAACGGCGAATTGTGCTTGCTAGATTTTCGGAAAAATGACTTTTTAAGTGAAATTGGCGTTTTTGTGAGTTTTAACCTAGTTTATATTAAAATTAGTGTTCGTGAATGTGAAAATGAGTGTGATTGGATTTTCTCGATGGTTTGACGTTCGTACATCGACATCGAGGGTTGGTTTGACTATTCCTGCATGCGTGGGCGATAGGTTTGGACCTATGCGTGATACGCGTGCCGATTTGATTTTCGTATGTCGTTTCGATTTTGAATTTAGTTTTAATGCGATATGGTACGTTATGATATGTAGGTACCCCCATGTGGACTTCGAGACGACAAGCAAGCGCGTGGCGACGTCGGCACCGGCTAGCGAGGACCAGGTGAGTAGATTTATATCTACGGGGAGAAGTCGGGTGGATGGCGTATAGCACCCCCGCAGTCCGTGGTGGTGTATACGGATGCGTATACACACCAACAATTATTATATGTTATTTGGGATTAATAACGATGCTTAGGATGGATATTGGTGTGTTGGATTACTTTAGTGTTGCGAACCCTAGGGTAGTGTTACACACACATACACACATACATACTTGCATACATTCCTATTGATATGTGCTCATGGGCTTCTTTATAGTTATGTGTTCACATGGGTATGGGACTATGTGTTCACATACGGATTGAGGATGATACTTGGGATTGAGCTGAGTCGATGAGATTTGATTTGAGGCCGTGAGATCGGAGATATAGCAGGGTTCGTACCTTAGATACGACATGACGTTGTAGCGGGTCCTTGACGTAGTGTTTCATACACGTCCATGCATACGTAGGCGGTATCAGTATGGTACTAGACGTAGATCAGTACCCCGATCATGATATTTGATAAAGAGGATACCAGGTGAATAGTATGATGAATGTGATATTGACCCGTACCCAGATTGGGATGCCGTACGACGGATTTACGTACGAGCTATATTGATGATTGATCCGCACTCTTGACTTGGGATGTCTGATTATAGATATGGTATCGGATATGATATAATTGAGGCGGGATCACCGACTATACATATACATGTATGTATAAGTATCGACTCAGATGATAGGCGGTTTCCTTACCTGTAGTTCAGCTTGTTAGTTCAGCCGTATAGTTTAGTGTAGTTGTTAGATTAGATTAGACTTCTTACCTATTTCAAAAACTAACGAATCGTGGGCATTTTTAAAGACAGCTCAAGGGAATCTACGGATATTTCAAAAACGACGTATCTTTTCATAAAAACACCGTAGCCCCTATTTTCAAAACCCCATGATTCGTGTTATTTCAAAAGGCACCATTCGTAGGACTTATATTAGATTATTGCAGATTAGTTATCGTTGTGTCTAGTATTCAGCTCCCGCACATTATTGCTGTTCGCTCTGCCTCGCATATTTATTTTGCTGCATATTCCATTATTGATATCATGCTGTTAGGACACCAGCACCATTACCGATGATGCGTATGTACCACGTACACCTACTTGCCGGCTCACACACATCTTCATCGGTAATTGCCATGTCACGTACACTTTAGAGAATATAATTGCTTGACTTAGATTGTTAGCTGGTAGTTTTGACATGATATTAGTGTACTTCCCTTATATGCCATATTAGGCATTGTAGTTATTACCTACCACTTCATGCATACTGTTATTCAGTTGTTCATGCCTAGTTCATTATCATTGACATATGCACTTGTGATGATTTCTTGAGATTTATGATATTTCTGGATTTCGGGGAAAGCCGCAAAATTTACAACTTATGATCTTTTAAAATATAAAATGTTGCGGTTTTCTAGTGATATAAAGTGTCTTCCACCATGAGTTTGCTGTGGTTTTGGAGATCCGTGTCGAGGAGTGGAGGAACCGTCACGGGTACATGGTGGGCCCGGTATGGTACCCCGGGGCAAGAGGAATGTGGTGTTGACGTTGAGCCTGGCTGGGGAGCACTACCTACCGGTGATATTACCCGACGCGTCGGATATCCGGAGGATACCGTTGTGGTCTTGAGATGGATGGTAGGGGCCGGTCCGGACTGACGGCGCCCTAGATATTGAGCTTGAGACATTGATATTTCGAGACAGTGAGATTTATGTTTTGTGTCGATGCTAGACACTGTTGATACTGATTTCATTATGATACCTCAGTTTAAAAATACGAAGGAAATCTCACTAATTTATGAAAACAGTTTCTTCATTTACATGTATTCTGTTTCATGCATTCATACCTCATTCATATATATATTGCTACCTGAGGCACTGACACGGGCACATGAAATTATACTCGGGTTAGATATTACCCTTGTCATTGTTATAGGCTGCCTGTTATACTTATATTTGAGGATATATTATGATCATTGACCTAGGTTGCGTTATTTATGCGATTTCTGTACGTATATGTTTTTCTATTCACGAGTTGGCAACTCACCTCCGTTGTGCCCCAGTTTCTTGCAGATTTGCCGTACAGGTTTCATTACGGCTTGCGGGCTCAGTTTCATTCGGGTGATTTGCTAGTAGGTGGGTTTAGTTGTATCATACCCCCATTATATATCTTGTATATCATTATTCTGTTGTATCTAGAAGTTCCATCAACCAAACATGTATCTATTGAGATAGAGACCAGTGTTGTTTATTCTTTCGACCTTAGAGTCGCTCGTTATATTTCTGGTGGTTTTGAGTCCCCTTTTGAGTTTTTGATCCTCGCCGTTGGCGTTGTATATTATATTGCTTGTGTGGTTGTGACCGTCGATTGACGAAGAGCTAGCTCCCGCTTGGGGATGCCTTTTTTCTTGATTTCGTATACTATTCATGTTGTATCCCGTTTGGGGGCCAGTATTTACAAAGGAGACTCTGCCGAAATTTTCAGTAAATTTTTGATGTTTTAAAAAAAAACCCGCTTAATTCGGCTTATGCTATTGAAATTACTTGTTTTAAGTTGGTTTTTCCTGCACTCTACTACTTTTCTTGGTTTGGATTTCTGGGTTTTCGGTTTACTTAGATTACGTACGCCTCGAGTCGTTCGTAGTTTAAGTGCCGGTCATGTTCCGTACTTTCGGGTCGTGACAAAGTTGGTATCAAAGCGTTAGGTTTTAACCTTCGGAGCGTAGGATGACCCTTGGTTGATGGAATATGTGACTAAAGTAGAGTGACGTACCGTTGGTATGTTCCGCGGCATATTTATGACACGCCACTCCACTTATGAAGCTTTAGGATGTACATTTCCTTGTTCAGTATTATATTCCTTCCTGATCTAGCCTCATCGGTACCAGTTTGGTTTTGCTGCTACGGTTACCGGCAGAGAGAGCTACGGCTAGAGTTGCGGTCAGCACAAGCTCATCACGAACGAGGACTGACCAGGGCGAAATTCCGGCGACACACGATTGCAGAGATGTGTCTTTTTTCTATGTTTCCGCGCCGCGAGCATTTGGCGGATCGCCTTTATGAGGTTACTCGGATATGCCGATCGACACTAGAGGATTGAGTTACTGACAGAGGCCAGCCAGATTTTGATGACCGTTGGTGTGTTGCTTACTCCTGATGATTGAGGCACTGTTCAGCGTGCAGACGGGCAAGCCAGTTGTTGCTGCGAGCGACGAGATATCGCCCCATATGTTGGAACTATGGCGGGACGAGTTGTACGAATAGATGATAGAAGGTCGCTAGTGACCCGATGATGAATGACTAGGACAGGTGGTTCGTTCGCTTACCCCGATGCAAGGTCATCAGATAGATTGATTCCAGCTAGAGACGACTTCACGCGGAGGCATTGGGAGTCGACAGAGACGATCGAATGTCGGAAACCTATTTATCCAAGTTTAAAGTAGTCGGAAAGACATGCAGGCAATTCTATGGTCCCTCTAGAAGAATGAACCCCTAACTCGACTTAATGACCGTGTGAAAGCCTTTGAACCTTCGGGTTTGCGGCAGTTCTACGTCGCCATTAGTGAGGCTTGGGTTTGCCCTTCTACGGCTGGACCACCGATGCTGTGGTATGTATTCGATACTATTAAACTGTGCCCAAGAGGTTGAGCTCTTGGGGGATTATGAGGTTTTGACGAATCGATCGAATGGTTCGACTTCAATCGGATGCTAGGTGGTGAGACGCATTCTTGGGAGACTCCAGATACGAGGATAGTCGTTGGAGCTCAGTCCATGCAGCCGCGACGAGACGAGTCCAAAGCAGATGACATTAGAGAAAAGTGGAGTAAGAGGTTCGCACCAGATCTAGATGAGATGATGTTCCACTCCGCCGACATCAGAGAGGCGATGCGCATGCCGAGGCATGGTACTTGGACTTACCTTCCAGAAGGAGTCGCGATGAGTATGCAGTCGTTCCAGAGCAAGATGCAGATATAGGAAAGGACAATGACTTCCGGACAGTTGGCAGAGACGAGACATGGAAGAGACCGTGAGCAGGATTCCTTCCAGGACACTGCTGCAATGATACTTGCACCCAGGATCAGATGTGTCACGTACATTCAGAGAGCCAGAGGCCGACGCCAGTGATATGCTGTCTTACGAGTGGTCGCGATGATTGACCAAGAGATGACCAGAGGAGTGCCAGAACGGAATCGTCCCCGTTAGCACACCTGACAGGGCCGATGAGCCGATGGACCGAAAGATTGGTAATTCACAGTGAAGACCTTGACCCAGGAGTGGTCATGGTTACGCACGCCAGCAGGACAGAGTTCATGATCATCGACGAGACGTCCCACTAGTGACCGCGACAGTTGCCGAGATTCTTAGAGGATGCGCTTGAGCAGTACTATTCCGCCATTATTGATTACGATGTTTTGGGTGATTTATTCGTATGATTTGATTTTGATGATTGAGGATTTACGATCTTTGCACAGTGTTGCACTTGATATCGTTTTCGTTCTTTAGTTTCACATGTTTGTGATTTTACGGTTTTAAACAGTTGAGTTGGTTTTGTGCGTATGCATGCACACGATTTCGTTCCTGCACTCGGTTTAGTTTATATATGCTTGCAGTGCAGTGATACGCCTTTTGTGCACTTAGATGCACTGGACTTCGATTTTGATTGTGATACTCGATATTTGTTTTGTGCACCTTGTGCACCTGATTGCTTTTGCGCACGTTCGGCGCTTGATATTGGATTTCATGATTTCATGCACGATAGATGCACCTGATTTTGCTGTCAGGCACACATGTTGCCTACGACAGATGTTTCGTGCACACCTGATGCACTTAGATGTTGTTTCTATGCGCATGTATGGCACATTCATGGATTTTGATTTCCGTGCGCACCAGACGCACGTAGTATTCATGTGCATATTTTGGGATTGATTTCTTATAGAGCAGTACGTTTTTATGATATTGCTATGTGTTTTCGTACTGAGCAGGACTAGTCAGAGGACAGTACCTGAATACATTTTGCATGCATTGATAGTTATTGAAGGGATTTCCAAAAAGCGAGCTATAGCCTCAGTATTTACCTACGTGTCTGATATGACACGAAATGTTCAAAACAAGGAGACCCTTCTAAATTGTTTCCAAAACGGCGGAACGTACATTTCAAACAAAGGTATATATGTATATAGTTATTTTCTTATGGTAGACGTCCGCCACTGTGCAGTGTTATACGCGTTGCACAGCGACTTAAAGAGATTTGGCATGCATTTCCTTCAGATACTTACAGATATAGATTCGATAATTACATTTATAGTTTCGAGTTATATCATATTGGTTTTGATTTGGATTTGGCATTGATGTCTTCTCCACGACTCCGATGATCGCGGGATGCTTGACGGAGTTTTGATTTGAGTTATATACTCATTTTTCAAGCGCATGCGCTGCGCTACGATTTGTTATATGTATTTACAATTTCGGAGCCCCGACGACTTGATGGTTTTTCTTAGATGTTTTAGTAATTAGGGGAGTTTGAATTTAAATTCGGGGACCGAATTTCTTTAAGGGGGGAAGATTGTAGCGTTTTGAAAATCGTTTCGGTGATATTTCGGAAAATCGGTAAAATGAGGGGGTTTCTGTAAAAAGTCAAAATACAAATATCTTATTATAAAAATTAAATATATATATTCTAGCTATGTAATTGCTATTATTTGGTGTTTATTGAGCCGCTGGTGAAATTTCAAATTTCCTGAAAAAAATATTATTTTATTATTATTTTAAGCCGTCACTAATACATTTAATTAGGGAAAATTACAAATTGGAATGAGTCGAAACAAATTTTGTGCATCATAAAACATTAAATAAAAATTTATCATGTGGTTTTTGGAACGAAATCATTTGCCAAAACGGTTTAGAAATTATTGAAGAAAAAAAGGCTTTTTTTAGCGTAAATGGATGTTTGGGGTATTGTATTTATCATTTTTCATCACCCCACACCCGTGCCCACACCCCCACTTACTCCTCCCCATGGCTGAATTCAGCACCCACCATATTTTTACCCACTTGATTTTCAAGGAAAAAGAAATGAAAGAAAAGAAAAGAAAATGAGTGAAGTAGTTAGACTTTTGACTTTGTTTGACCTTGACCTTGTCCCCCCCCCCCCATTTTCCTCACCTCCCTCTCTCTCCCCCACCCACTTTTCTGGCCAAAAATTCCTTCTTCCCACAGCAGCCCCCCCTCCATTTTCCCCTCTCTTTTCCCTTCAAAACTTCATGAAAAATTGCATCAAAAATCCACCAAAAATCCCACAAAATCAAAATCAAAGTCCTACCCATTTTAGCTTAGCCCGTTTAGCATGGATCCTTGTGAAAAGAGAGCATTTTGGGAGGCCATGGAGTCTTGTGGACCTTCATATATTTTTGGGTATAATTCTAAAACTTTTTGTTGCTTAAATTGTTACTAATTTCTTAAGCTAATTTAATTAAGTGTTATTTGGATATGTGAGTTTAATTGCAAGTTTTGGAATTCAAGTTGTGAAATTGAATTCAAGTTAGGGTTTATAAAATTGGTGTATGGTTGTGTGTTATAATTAGGCTTTGTTGTCATGTTAATACAAGTTTAGTAGCTAGTGCTAATGGCTAGCTTAAAAATTATGTTATTTTGCTAATTTGCTTACTAGGTTTTTGAAATTTGTTAAATTCTTGGGATTAAAAATTTGATTAGGTTTTTCTTGGCTTCATTAACTTTATTAAGTGTGGTTTAATGCTTTGGATCATGCAATTCTAAGCTAGATTGTAGTTTGTGCATTTTGCTTTGAAATTGTTAAAAAGGGTATTTTTGTAAACTAGGATATTAGGATTTTTGGAATTTAATGAGATTAAATTCCGGAAATTGTTTATACGACTTATTTAAGATATTTAATAAATATATTGGCCGCTACATTCATTTAAACATCGTGTTTTGTACAAAAACGGCGAATTGTGCTTGCTAGATTTTCGGAAAAATGACTTTTTAAGTGAAATTGGCGTTTTTGTGAGTTTTAACCTAGTTTATATTAAAATTAGTGTTCGTGAATGTGCAAATGAGTGTGATTGGATTTTCTCGATGGTTTGACGTTCGTACATCGACATCGAGGGTTGGTTTGACTATTCCTGCATGCGTGGGCGATAGGTTTGGACCTTTGCGTGATACGCGTGCCGATTTGATTTTCGTATGCCGTTTCGATTTTGAATTTAGTTTTAATGCGATATGGTACGTTATGATATGTAGGTACCCCTATGTGGACTTCGAGACGACAAGCAAGCGCGTGGCGACGTCGGCACCGGCTAGCGCGGACCAGGTGAGTAGATTTATATCTACGGGGAGAAGTCGGGTGGATGGCGTATAGCACCCCCGCAGTCCGTGGTGGTGTATACGGATGCGTATACACACCAACAATTATTATATGTTATTTAGGATTAATAACGATGCTTAGGATGGATATTGGTGTGTTGGATTACTTTAGTGTTGCGAACCCTATAGTAGTGTTACACACACATACATACATACATACTTGCATACATTCCTATTGATATGTGCTCATGGGCTTCTTTATAGTTATGTGTTCACATGGGTATGGGACTATGTGTTCACATACGGATTGAGGATGATACTTGGGATTGAGCTGAGTCGATGAGATTTGATTTGAGGCCGTGAGATCGGTGATATAGCAGGGTTCGTATCTTAGATACGACATGACGTTGTAGCGGGTCCTTGACGTAGTGTTTCACACACGTCCATGCATACGTAGGCGGTATCAGTATGGTACTAGACGTAGATCAGTACCCCGATCATGATATTTGATAAAGAGGATACCAGGTGAATAGTATGATGAATGTGATATTGACCCGTACCCAGATTGGGATGCCGTACGACGGATTTACGTACGAGCTATATTGATGATTGATCCTCACTCTTGACTTGGGATGCCTGATTATAGATATGGTATCGGATATGATATTATTGAGGCGGGATCACCGACTATACATATACATGTATGTATATGTATCGACTCAGATGATAGGCGGTTTCCTTACCTGTAGTTCAGCTTGTTAGTTCAGCCGTATAGTTTAGTGTAGTTGTTAGATTAGATTAGACTTCTTACCTATTTCAAAAAATAACGAATCGTGGGCATTTTTAAAGACAGCTCAAGGGAATCTACGGATATTTCAAAAACGACGTATCTTTTCATAAAAACACCGTAGCCCCTATTTTCAAAACCCCATGATTCGTGTTATTTCAAAAGGCACCATTCGTAGGACTTATATTAGATTATTGCAGATTAGTTATCGTTGTGTCTAGTATTCAGCTCCCGCACATTATTGCTGTTCGCTCTGCCTCGCATATTTATTTTGCTGCATATTCCATTATTGATATCATGCTGTTAGGACACCAGCACCATTACCGATGATGCGTATGTACCACGTACACCTACTTGCCGGCTCACACACATCTTCATCGGTAATTGCCATGTCACGTACACTTTAGAGAATATAATTGCTTGACTTAGATTGTTAGCTGGTAGTTTTGACATGATATTAGTGTACTTCCCTTATATGCCATATTAGGCATTGTAGTTATTACCTACCACTTCATGCATACTGTTATTCAGTTGTTCATGTCTAGTTCATTATCATTGACATATGCACTTGTGATGATTTCTTGAGATTTATGATATTTCTGGATTTCGGGGAAAGCCGCAAAATTTACAACTTATGATCTTTTAAAATATAAAATGTTGCGGTTTTCTAGTGATGTAAAGTGTCGTCCACCATGAGTTTGCTGTGGTTTTGGAGATCCGTGTCGAGGAGTGGAGGAACCGTCACGGGTACATGGTGGGCCCGGTATGGTACCCTGGGACAAGAGGAATGTGGTGTTGACGTTGAGCCTGGCTGGGGAGCACTACCTACCGGTGATATTACCCGACGCGTCGGATATCCGGAGGATACCGTCGTGGTCTTGAGATGGATGGTAGGGGCCGGTCCGGACTGACGGCGCCCTAGATATTGAGCTTGAGACATTGATATTTCGAGACAGTGAGATTTATGTTTTGTGTCGATGCTAGACACTGTTGATACTGATTTCATTATGATACCTCAGTTTAAAAATACGAAGGAAATCTCACTAATTTATGAAAACAGTTTCTTCATTTACATGTATTCTGTTTCATGCATTCATACCTCATTCATATGATATATTGCTACCTGAGGCACTGACACGGGCACATGAAATTATACTCGGGTTAGATATTACCCTAGTCATTGTTATAGGCTGCCTGTTATACTTATATTTGAGGATATATTATGATCATTGACCTAGGTTGCGTTATTTATGCGATTTCTGTGCGTAAATGTTTTTCTATTCACGAGTTGGCAACTCACCCCCGTTGTGCCCCAGTTTCTTGCAGATTTGCCGTACAGGTTTCATTACGGCTTGCGGGCTCAGTTTCATTCGGGTGATTTGCTAGTAGGTGGGTTTAGTTGTATCATACCCCCATTATATATCTTGTATATCATTATTCTGTTGTATCTAGAAGTTCCATCAACCAAACATGTATCTATTGAGATAGAGACCAGTGTTGTTTATTTTTTCGACCTTAGAGTCGCTCGTTATATTTCTGGTGGTTTT
Organism: Agapanthus africanus; assembly: GCA_030015575.1. Classification (NCBI taxonomy): domain Eukaryota; kingdom Viridiplantae; phylum Streptophyta; class Magnoliopsida; order Asparagales; family Amaryllidaceae; genus Agapanthus; species Agapanthus africanus. The sequence goes on from CM057339.1 coordinate 492,808,173, forward strand.
GAGTTCCCTTTTGAGTTTTTGATCCTCGCCGTTGGCGTTGTATATTATATTGCTTGTGTGGTTGTGACCGTCGATTGACGAAGAGCTAGCTCCCGCTTGGGGATGCCTTTTTTCTTGATTTCGTATACTATTCATGTTGTATCCCGTTTGGGGGCCAGTATTTACAAAGGAGACTCTGCCGAAATTTTCAGTAAATTTTTGATGTTTTAAAAAAAAACCGCATAATTCGGCTTATGCTATTGAAATTACTTGTTTTAAGTTGGTTTTTCCTGCACTCTACTACTTTTCTTGGTTTGGATTTCTGGGTTTTCGGTTTACTTAGATTACGTACGCCTCGAGACGTTCGTAGTTTAAGTGCCGGTCATGTTCCGTACTTTCGGGTCGTGACAAAAACTTTGGTTTATTTTTCTTTGCATTATAGATAATGCGTCCCATCATTAACCTATCATTGCAGAAAACAACGAAAATACAACGTCCTCTTATGCCATCCGCATTCGCCGCGGGGTCCCGTCATTACCCGTTAGGTTACTTAACTAACGACATAGCGGGGGCTGGGCTAGCGCGGGTGTAAAACATAAGTGACGTCTAAATAGCTATCATATATATAGATATTTTACATTCGTCTGACGCAATGATATTCATTCCAGATCACAGATGAACTTAATTGGATTTGCAAGCAATCCGTGTTTGTTTTGAGCCTGCAACAAAATACGGATTACACAGTTGTGATGAATAGCCATTACCCCACCCACGACCCCTACGGGTGCGGCAAACTACCCGCCCGGCAGTTTGTGCACCCCACCTTGGGTCTGTCCTAGGAGCAAAAACAGTAAAATGAAATAATTCAACGGTGGCTACAACCGCAACCTGGATGTGCCCCGCAAAATAATATTACAACAAATTACATTTACATCAAATGAATTAAATGATAACCCATCACATAACCCCGGCTATACATCACAACAGTCCAACACAGTTCATATGCACAAACAGATAAAATCCATTTCAGAAATGTGCAACCCCCTGCCAACTGACATACTAGCAGTTAGGGGAGGTTTACGAACACATTATACAATCACAGATATAATCCAACAAGCAAATACTGTATAATTTCGATCGATTAAACACTTTTAATTTTGCTCCAATACTGCTCTGCAAATCTGAAACCTGAGCAAAAATTAAATATTCCAGAAAATACCAAATATCACAGAGAAGCAACACAAGAAAATTGGGTTCCTGAATCGCCAACTCGGCGGCGGAAGCGCGGCGGATCAGTGGGATCCCGCCGCGGTTCCGTGGCGCTTTAGGCGATTCAGGGGCCCAATTTTCTTGGGTGTTCTTCTACTGTCTTTTCAAGCTTTCTGCACATCCCTGAAAAAATTTTGGACTTCATTTAAAAATCGACAGAAACTTGTGATTTCGGGCTTTTCCGGTTTCGTTTTTTCCGTTCGAAATTCATACAAATTTGCAAGTTATTTATTGTTTAGCGAGGCTCTGATACCACTGTAAGTCGATGTACAACACCCCAATACTTGTGGGGAGGCGGAATTTTCAAAACGAACTTGTTTAGTGAACAAACATCGACTAACCGCTTGAATCGAAGCTAAACGATAACTAACTTAAAACATAGAGTTTCTATGCTACTATGTTTAGGGATTATACCTAACGAATCGTGTCCTTCGTCTTTGCGAACTCCACCTCCTCCTCGGCCTTCTCGAAGTAGTAGACGATCCACCCGAGAGCTTTACTCCAAGCTTAGCCTCTAAACTTGAGGCAACTAAACTTCTCTAAGTGCTAATCAAAGAAGCTAGGTGAAATATAGAGAGGGTTATGGATTAAGTAGTCTAACTAATCCTTGTACTCAACACATGAGAGGGGAGGATTAGGGTTTGAAGAGGGAGAGCTTGAGGAGGGAGAAGGTGAGGATAATAATGAAGTGAGAATAATGAGTTATGATAATATATATCAAGCATTTCTTTTATCAAGAAAAGAATAAGAAATGAATTTAGCAACCATGCTTGATAATATCTAGTGATGATTCACTCCATGAATCATTAAGCATTTATCATGCATTAATGACATGGATGAATCATCCATATGACTCACTAATCACATTCATTGCTTATGCCACCTTAACCTCCTTAGTCACCACCTTCTAGAAGCTTCTCGTGCAATTACGAGAACGCCCCTCCTTTCCGCAAAAATACGGAAAAACTTTAGACTGTATAAATCCAATAACCGGATACCAGTAACTGGCTTAAACCAAAGCCGACTGGTAAAAACTGTCCGAAAGTCGTACGCGCGTAAACGCACGTATGCGTCCGAACCCTTGTCGTAAAACCATACGACCTCTATATCGTTTCGCCTGGAGTAGGGAAACTCTCTGTGTGGGACTCTAGAGACTCGACTACTACGCTGGCAGTGGGTTTAACCACAGACCGCAAGCGGCACTAGCTGTACGTAACGGTCCCCAGGTAGATGTCGATAAGAAGGCCGATGAGGGAACCCATCCGAACTCCTACTGAGTCTGATGTGACAATCTCCATACATTCCGGTCCGTTCGTCCAAGACTATCGCATATCGGGCCTAGGGGGCGGCAAGCGTCTGTCCCCTAATAGCGGTATAAGTCGTGTCGGAGGGAAGCCCATTACACCCTGAGAAACTACTGGAACCTACCAGCAAATCTCGCTTGCCCTGGCCAGGGACTTTGCGTAATGGCTCTCTAACACAGCGCGATATCAACTCCCAATACCGGGAGAGACGAATCCTGTCTAACCGCCACTGCCTCCAAGTGCTCGGGACTGCACCCAACTGCTACCTGTTTGCACGACTCCTTTGAGCCGTGGTAGGGTAGCAATCTAAGAACAGTGGGACACACTCGAGGCGAAGTAGCAGTGTCAAGTCTGCGGACTATGCTGTACTCATGTCACCTGGGAACTGCTCACTGACGATTGGTATAAAACCAACCAACAGTTTCCTGTGAGTCTTGTCCGGTGTACCCGTAACCTAACGAGCACCTGTATACTATCTCCAGTACAACGTACTGACGGCTGTGGGACAGACCATCTCCCCAACTGGGATGAGAAGCGTACACACTAGTCTACTCCGGAGTATCGATGCTCTGTCTCGATAATCCAACGACTAGGGACCTGAATAAGGATGTGCTTGTAGACTACCCAGCCCCCACTAGTGTGACTGCCATCACAACGCTGGTAGTCAAGCAAGATCCTAAGAGCTCTATCAATACGTACACTCACATATCAAGATAGAAAAACCAAGTAGCATACTACCATGTTTAGCAAGACTGTTATATACACATGTGAATATCCCAAGCTTCCATTAAGTAATATACAAACTAGTATGATACAGTAATGGCCTTCTAGGGCATAAACACTAACACTTATGACTTAGGTATCGTTGTGCATTCGATTTCTACCTTGTGATGTACTTTTATTCACTGAGTTGGCAACTCACCCCCGTTGTGCCACAGTTTCTTACAGGTGTTACCGCTTGGATTATCAGCGGCTTGGGGCACACATCCCTTTTGGTGATTGCTTTGGCAGGTGGGTTACCGATGTATTGTACTCACATTTGTATATTCTTATCTTTTTTCGTATCTAGTAAAACTCCATCAACTTAGAACTGGTATATTGTGGACTTAAAAGCGAGACTTAGAATTGTGTGTTGTGGGCGTCGTACTCTTGGAGTCGACCTTTTTATATTGTTGATTTTGTTTCGCTTCTCTTTTTCTTTGCCATTGTGCGTCGTATATTGTTTGCTTGGTTGCTCCGCCGTTTGGGCGTGGAAGCTAGCTCCCGTTGGGGTGCTATATGTATTTTTATGTTGTAGTAGGTTTTGTTCAAATTACAAAGTAGGTGCTGTCGAATTTCAAAACATCATAGATGCTTTTCACACATACTTAGTTAAACTTAAATTTTTATTTTAAACCGATCCCATCCGATGACTATTTTAAATCTCACCTCCAATATTTTTCAAAAAGGGTTTAGATTCTGGGTTTCGGTTTACATAGACCGCGTCGATGTTTTTAGATGTCACGTGATTTAAGTGCCGGTCACGTGCCACATTTGGGTCGTCACAGCATGCCAGTATTCGTCGGACCAATCTAGATCTGGCTTAATCGAATACATCTCATCCAGTGAAATGCAGTTTTCAAGCTTTTTAAAGATCTCTTTCATATGGCCTCTCTAATTCTTTGCCATATGACTACACATTTTGTCATAAATTGCACGTTCATCATAAACTCCCTAGGGGCCCTCTAAGTCAACCCACCGGAACTCGAACCGAGCCTGCGAAATGGGATAATTCATCATCGTATGGGTATTTTATAGTAATTTAGTAAAAGTGTATGTGTGTGTGTGTTTGTGATATACGCGTATGTGTGTGTACATGTGTGCATATCAAAAAAATGCAGTATTGAATTGTATAAAGAAATCTAATCATCATCTCCCATATAGCAACTTGTTTCTTTAGCCCAAACGCTTCGCTGATGCAATCTGGGATCCCCTACTCGTCATCTTCGTTCTTCAACAAATGAGGCATGCGGTTCTCGCTGTTCACGATCGACGACATTATTTTCTTCACTTCTTTACTGGCTCTTATTATAACGTCCCCTGTGAACGTAAGGTGTACAATCGGCTTGTTGGCTATAGTGCCCTCAAGGCAATTATCATAGTTGCGGACTTGTGATTATGATGATTGAGGCAGGATCTATACAGATAAAACGGTCTTACTCAAGATGATAGTATGCTATATGGTTTGTCTTTATCATCATGTACATGCTGATAGAGCTCATAGGATTCTTGCTTGACTGCCAGCATTGTGATGGCGATCATACATGTGGGAGCTGGGGTCTATAAGCACATCCTTAAATGTCTCTAGTCGTAGGAGTATCGAGATCGGGCATTGATACTCCAGTGTAGACTAGTGTATACTGATCGAGACCCCGACGAGGGACGGTGGCCAGGTCTCACAAGCTATTGGTGTTAGTTTGTTCACCTAAGATGGTATGCAGGTGCTCATTGGGTTATGAGTACACTGGACGGACTCGCCGGGAATTTGCTAGTTGGTATTATACCTATTGTCAGATAGCAGTTCCCAGGTGACATGTGTACAGGTTAGTATGTCGACCTGAGATCGTCATTTGTCTCGTGTGAGTTCCCACTGTATTTTGATTACTACCCTACCACGGCTCAAAGGAATCGTGCAAACAGGTTTTAGTTGGGTACAGTCCCGAGCCACATGGAGGCAGTGATCGGATCGTCGGGGATTCGACTCTCCCGGTATTGGGGGTTGATATCGCATTGTGTATGGGTAGCCATCACCACAAATCCATGGCCATGGTAGACGAGGATTAGCGATCCAGGATCGATAGTTTCTCAGGAGGTGATGGGTATCATGCCGACACTAAATATCGCGTTGTTAGGGGTCTGACTTTATCCACCCCCCTAGACTCGATATGCGATACTCTTAGACGAACAGACCGGACTATACGGATATTGTCACTGACAGGCTCAGCAGGGGTTCAGGATGAGTTTGCTCGTCGGCCTCCCTTTCGCTCAATACCTGGGTAGCCGTTATGTACAGCTAGTGCCGCTGACATGCTTGTGGTTAAACCCACTGACAGCGTATTGACGAGTCTTTAGAGTCCCACACAGAGGGTTTTCACGGTTCAGGCGATATGGTGTACATGTTGTATGTTGGTGCATACAGGTGTCCGATTAAATATGTGCACTAGCTGCGCAGACTTTAATCGGACGGTTGATAATACTAGCGGCTTAGGATTAAGCCAGATTATTAAATCAGGTTTTGATTTAATAATTTACATATGTATTTATATATTTGTATTCTAGTATTATTGTTCACTATTCGTTTTCTCTCTCGGCTATTCGTATTTTGGTATGAATATGCGTATATGTATTTCGATACATGTACCGGGAAGTATTCCATATTTTATACGGAATAGCTTCTAGAAGATACCACCTTTTTTATTGATTTTCTTTTAGAAATTCAATTAAAAAATGAGGTTGAAAAGGTGAGTCAAAGCATGGCTTTGAGGCATGGAACAAAGTAAGGTGTGCAATTGTTTAATTGAAAAAGAAAATGTTTTTTTGGGAGAGTGAGAAGTGGCCAGCCACTTTTTGAAGTGGGGGTTAATTTGATTTTGGCTCATTACATATTTTACACACTAGCTCTCTCTCTCACTCTCTCATGCTTCAAACAAAGTACTTAGCCATTTTTTTAGTTGTTCATGCCAAGTCTTCATCACCTCCTTCTTCATCTTCTATGGTTGCTCCATGAGCACTTTGGGTAGAGAGAAAAAATGTAGTGTCACTTCCATACACCTCGACTCTCCATCGCTAGCGACTTTGGAGCGTCGGTTACCTCGTTCGACGAGGTTGAAGCTTGCGCCGTTTCCCTCATGTGGATCATCGGAGACGGAGAAAGACTGGCAACCAAACCACATCAAGGAATCACTAGGAGCTTGGAATGAAGACCGAAGGACTTGGATCAACTCGGTATAACGTTTCTAACTCTTAGTTAGCTCGCTAGTTTAGGGTTTAAGGTCGATCCGTAAATCGGGTAGCGGTAGCGCCAGTTTAGAAAAATTTTGTTACGCATATTGGCCGCGTTTCGATGGCCGGGGCGTTGCCGGAAACCTTCATGGTATCAGAGCCACCCTTTAAACCACTTACTAGCTTGTTTAAACGTGCTTGAAAGATCGATCGACGGAAATTTCCGAAATCACGATTCCATTTTCACAGTTGCTGTCGATTTTCAAAAGTGGTCAAAAAATTATTTCAGGCATCTTAAAATTCTGTACAGGCGATTTTATGGGTACACAAAAATTTTGGCTCATGATTCCCCTAAAGCGCCGCGGATTCTCCGCAATTAGCCCCTATTGGCGGCGGTTTCGCGGCTGTTTAGTGGCAACGGGCGTCCAAATTTTTTCTGTAGCTCATTTGCGTGGAATTGTGATTTTAGTGATATTCTATTTTAGCCCAGGTTTCAGTGAAGTGTTGTTTTGCTATTGGGGCCAAATTGGAATTTAGTCGATCGATATTTTAAATGTGCGTTTAACAGTACATAATTTTCTATTTGCGACCGTGAATGTTATTTGATCGGTAAACCCGTCTAACTGCTATATATTCTTTTAGACGGGTTTGCGAACGTGACATTCACGTTGATGTTCTGTGTTGTGCTGTGATGTTGGTTCGATCGTCGTGGTGGATAGCTATGGTGCAATGTTAGTGCAGTTTATTTTCATTTGTACATTTGATATTGCGGGGCGAGCGTCCAACATGTGGACTGCCGTCACTGTCAGTTTGTATATTATTCTTTTGGGGCACGACCGGGTTGAGGTCGATATCACCCTTGTATATTATTTTCTTTTCTGTACTAGGATTACCCCGCGGTGGGGAGCACGAATAGCCGGATTCTAGAGGGCAACGGGTCTGTATCTCAAGGTGTTGAGACGGAGGGGACCTTACTCTAGAATTGGCGGGCTATTCGCCGCACTCGTAGGGGGTCTAGGTTTTCATTGCATAGGCTATCCACACGACAGGGAACGTCGGGTCTCACTTGCGGCTCAAGTGAAACCCGGGGCTCCAGATTATCCACTATTCTGTGTTGCTTCTGTGATGTTTCTGTGATGTTGCTTTATATCATGCCTGGGACGAATGTTATATATATATTTATATTTACTAGTAGATGTTGTATATGTTTTGCACCCGCGCTAGCTCAGTTCCCGCTCTGTCGTTAGTTAAGTAACCTAACGGGTGATGACGAGACCCAGTGGCGAATGCGGATGGCATATACGTATATTTTATTTTCGTTCTTTTCTGGTGTGATTAATTGATGGGACTGCATAGATTCTTATCAATGCAAGGATAAAACAAACCTATATATATGATGTTGTTGGAACCAAGTTTTTAAAAACTGACATTACAGACGTTCTCTTTTGCTTTGCACAGTGGTATTCGGTTATGAATATCCAGCACCTCATTCGACGAGGCAAGGGCCGAGATACCTTCATCGGGAGTGACCCCTTGAGTAAAAGTTTTCGTTAACCTAATAACTTCACTATAGTCGATTCTTTTGCTTTGCATCGTGGTATTCAGTTTGGAATATCCTGCACCTCATTCTACGGGAAAAGAGCCGAGATCCCTTCACCGGGAGTGACCTCTTTAGCAAAAGTTTTCGCCATTATATATTTGTAAAACCACTTGGATTCCTTCAACGATATCAAGTTCATTACGTTAAAGGTTTTTCGCCAAAAACCAGCCGTAGCCCTCCGTCATTTCTTACGAGTATTATTTAGTATTCGTGATGCGTTTGTTGACCTAGTCAAGGCGTAGTGTTCGGTAGCTAAGTGGTGCTTGTTTGTTGCATTTTAAATGCGATTGGTTAGGACAGTCGTGCGGCCTTGTTGACCTAGTCAAGGGCACGTGCAGGTGGGTTTAATGCAATCCAGGATAATTACGGGTTGAACTTGACTAGCGGTTTATGGTTTGTTAACCTAGTCAAGGTCATAAACCGCTTGGGGTAAAAATCATATCGGGAGTTTCAAACATACAGGAAACTTGCCGGGCTTGCGCATACCTTCTGGAGTGTGGTGACTTGAGTGACTTCCATCAAGTTATCATGCGATGAAAGTTGGATCCCGATTCTCACTGATGAGTAGGATTACTCCTCGAGTGATTCCGACTAATTCTCCTTTTGGGTTTGGAGGAGAATTCGAGAAAACAGTGAGAGCCATCCAAGATTAGATAAAATGATCAACCATTATGATCTAGTTTAGAGTGCACGATGAGTGTTTCTTTTCTCTCTCTCTGGCTGCGACTATGACCCGACCTTTGACTAAAACTCATGAACCAAGTTAACCGAACCTTCTTAAAACACTTCGACTTTTGGAATGTCACGGTGTCGCATACATCATTGCCACTTCCATATCACCTTTACATTTCTCCAGAACACCTCGTATCACTACGAACATCCACTTCCATTGGATAAATCCATCGTATAGTTACATACGAACTCGAAGGAACTTTTTCGAGGATGGATTCTGGTTCTGGAGAGATAAAATAGGATTGTTCGGTTGTCTTTTCTCTTTACCTTCTCTCAGGTTGTAAGGGCTCCTAGGATTAGGAGAGGGTACACCTATTGAGCTTATTGGATAGTCTTCCTCCAGACCATAGGCAGGTGCCGAACGGTAGGGAAAGAAGAAAACCAACCAGCTTAACTATGGTGTACAGAAGGTAATAAGTAAAGACATATAAAGGGATTAGAATAATGGCAAAGGAAATTGGGATCACCATCATTTATGACAAAGACCGTGTATACCCCTGCCACTCCTACATTCACTTTGCTTTTCTCTAGAACACTCCGTATCACTACGGATATCCACTTCCATTGGATAAATCCATCGTATAGTTACATACGAACTCGAAGGAACTTTTTCGAGGATGGATTCCGGTTCAGGAGAAATAGAATATGATTATTCAGATGTCTTTTCCCATTACCTTCTATCAGATTGCGGGGGCTCCTAGGATTAGGAGAGTACACCTATTACGCTTATTGGATAGTCTTCTTCCAAACCTTAGGCTGGTGCCGAAGGGTAGGGAAAGAAGAAAACCAATTAGCGTAAAGGAGGTGTACAGAAGGTAATAAGTAAAGACATAATAAAGGGATTGCAGTGATAGCAGGTAAGTATATGGTTACTGTCATGATTCAAGATAATGGAAGAGGCGTTACTAGGAATACCAGTTAACCCTTTTGAAACATTTTCATGTTTCAGTTTTACTGTGCGATGTTAATTGATAACTGTTTTCCTAATTGGAATCTAACTCCAGGGTATGTATTTACCAGATCAGTTTCTCACATCTGTATGTTATTATGGATGGTGAGTGGGAGTAAGATATTGGGAATTGGGTGATTAGATTCTCATTATATCGGAATTCGTTGTAATTGGTGATATTTGAGGAAATCATCTGGTTTTTGCCGGATGGCAAATATTTGGTTTTGAATATACATTGTTATGCACCAATTTCAAACCGATATATCTGTACCTTTATTTTATAAAGTGAGATATAACTTTTTGATATTATGTCTGTGACATTTACCTATATCAGCTGGTGATTAGGTAAGGTGCATTCAACAGCGGTGTAATTCTTCTTAACCATAGTACAGTTTTTCAACCTACGACGCACGGAGTTTGAGTTATTGAACTCAGGGGACTTATACAAAGTATTGTATGTTGTCCAGTGTCCATTAGGACAATGGGGTTGGAACTCGCACTGTATTCTGTTTACTCATAACTTCTCTGATTCTAGACATGTATTTCGTTGAAATGCAAGGTTCAGATTTTGAGAAGTTATAGGTATAAGAATAAAGTAGAGAACCATTTATTAGAAGTATCGGGATTCTTCGAAGTATTCGAAGATGTAGATACTTATGTTTGGTATTCCGTTGATAGTGATGGTTTTGAGAACTTGCTTCTCTTTCAGGTTACTCATATATGGATGCACTCCCAGATGAGTAATGCTGATTGTCCTCTTTCCATTTGGTTGATATGCACTGGAGACAACTGCATGATTTTGAATCTGGTTTCAATTAGATTAGTGCTTTTGTTTCTATATTAGATTTATATAGAATCAATTTATATCTTAACGATGTTAAGGTATAGCGAGTTGTCCGGCTGATGCTTAAAACCAGAATCCGGATAAACTCTAGGCACGTTTCAGTAATGGCAGTTTGTGGGTTATCCCGGGCTTTGACGAGGGTTAACTTTCTACCATCAGGAAGATCAGTATTTATATTGTTCTTGACTCGCCACAGTTATAGTAAAATAGATTTTTTCAGAAAAACAATAGTGGGAGTATGGTAGAACTGGAAGTGATTCCAGAACCACAAACGATCACTGATGATTTAATAGAACCTAACGATTCAATTAGTTTCGACGTTCCATTAGCCACTCCGCAGATTTTGGTGGGTAACCTCAGGCACCCGAGAGGTACTTTGGTCTTCTCAGAGACAGTGGAAGGGAGGTTCTTGTTTACCCAGACTTGTCATTGCTGTTGTTCTAGACTATAAGTCCCGGCGGGAGGATGAGCATAGCGTCATTCTAAACTAGCTTTAGAAGTTCACGTGTATATGACTCTGCCAGAGGGTTGTTGTAGTCAGTGGGAGCAGTGGAAGCATAATAGGCAAGTGGCTTATGTCTATTTATAGACTAAAGAAGGTATAGCGGAAATAGATCATCTAATTTTGATGTGACAGTCATAGGCTTTGACCTCATCAGAATAGGAGATGGATCTGGTAAGAAGGTAGTAGATAGTGATGTCCAGGTATTGGGATGGCATGCACTTGATAGGAAGAGATATTCCTATACTACGATCGGTTGTACTATGGTTGTCACACAGTTGTTTCTCCATATAGGATATAGAAATAATATCAAGTTTCCTGGTTACTAAATCTATGGTTTTAGATCTAGATTTAGGAAGTATCCTAAACTGGGTATTTTGACATTAAATGGACGACTCCTGGCATGGTGGTGTACCTGCAGGTGATGGAGTGACCCTCTCTAAAGGTGTCTTACAGACTAAAGGGGAGAGGGATCTGCATGATTAGCATATCACTTGCTTAGGCAATTGAGTTAATCATGAAATGTCAAGTACCACACCAGATATTGCTTTTGCACTAGATGCAATAAGCAGATATATTAATCCAATCCTGGAGAAACATTGGGAAGCAGTTTATGAACATAAATGGATGTTCTATGGATATGGTAACGGCAGCCTCCTTCGGGAGACGATTATCATTTCAGGCTTTCTAGGTGACCTGGATGACAGAGTGACTGTCAGAGTTATAGTTTTTCCCTCTTTTGAGGGACAGTATGTTGGACAGGTGGTCCAAGCAGATACTGAGGAAAGGCATGGCGCAGGATACTGATTAAATTCAGTGGAAAATACAGTCTAAGAAGTTTACTGGATTTGGAGTTCATTTGTGAACTGGGTCCCATCAGATATCCAGACAAATTCTAAGACAGGTATTGCTCATTTCGGGAGATAGCTTTCTCCGCAAAGTTGGGATACAGAGAGATACAGAAAGAAACATTGGAGCGGATCCACTCACTGAGGCTATTTCTCGAACGCAATCATTTTCGCAAACTGGCTTTGCGAAACTGATTAGTAGAGAAGTTGGGTGTTCGGTGTCACACGGGCTGTGAGTATGCGACATCGCAATAATTGGCCTTAAGTGCAAGTGGGAGATTGTTGGCTATAGTGCCCTCAAGGCAATTATCATAGTTGCGGACTTGTGATTATGATGATTGAGGCAGGACCTGTACCGATAAAACAGTCTTACTCAAGATGATAGTATGCTATCTGGTTTTTCTTTATCATCATGTACATGTTGATAGAGCCCATAGGATTCTTGCTTGACTGCCAGCATTGTGATGGCGATCATACATGTGGGAACTGGGGTGTATAAGAACATCCTTAAATTTCCCTAGTCGTAGGAGTATCGAGATCGGGCATCGATACTCCAGTGTAGACTAGTGTATACTGATCGAGACCCCGACGAGGGGCGGTGGCCAGGTCTCACTAGCCATTGGTGTTAGTTTGTTCACCTAAGATAGTATGCAGGTGCTCATTAGGTTATGAGTACACTGGACGGACTCGCCGAGAACCTGCTACTTGGTATTATACCTATTGTCATATAGCAGTTCCCAGGTGACATATGTACAGGTTAGTCTGTCGACCTGAGATCGTCATTTGTCTCGTGTGAGTTCCCACTGTATTTTGATTACTACCCTACCACGGCTCAAAGGAGTCGTGAAAACAGGTTTTAGTTGGGTACAGTCCCGAGCCACATGGAGGCAGTGATCGAATCGTCGGGGATTCGTCTCTCCTGGTATTGGGGGTTGATGCCGCATTGTGTATAGGTGGCCATCACCACAAATCCATGGCCATGGTAGACAAGGATTACCGATCCAGGATCGATAGTTTCTCAGGAGGTGATAGGTATCATGCCGCCACTAAATATCGCGTTGTTAGGGGTCTGACTTTATCCACCCCTAGACTCGATATGCGATACTCTTAGATGAATAAACCGGACTGTATGGATATTGTCACTGAATGGCTCAGTAGGGGTTCAGGATGAGTTTGCTCGTCGGCCTCCCTTTCGCTCAATACCTGGGTAGTCGTTACGTACAGCTAGTGCCGCTGACGTGCTTGTGGTTAAACCCACTGCCAGCGTATTGACGAGTCTTTAGAGTCCCACATAGAGGGTTTTCACGGTTCAGGCGATATGGTGTACATATTGTATGTTGGTGCATACAGGTGTCCGATTAAATATGTGCACTAGCTGCGCAGATTTTAATCGGACGGTTGATAATACTAGCGGCTTAGGATTAAGCCAGATTATTAAATCAGGTTTTGATTTAATAATTTACATATGTATTTATATATATGTATTCTAGTATTATTGTTCACTATTCGTTTTCTCTCTCGGCTATTCGTATTTTGGTACGAATACGCTTATATGTATTTCGATATATGTACCGGGAAGTATTCCGTATTTTATATGGAATAGCTTCTAGAAGATGCCACCTTTTTTATTGATTTTCTTTTAGAAATTCAATTAAAAAATGAGGTGGAAAAGGTGAGTCAAAGCATGGCTTTGAGGCATGGAACAAAGTATGGCGTGCAATTGTTTAATTGAAAAAGAAAATGTTTTTTTTTTGGGAGAGTGAGAAGGGGCCGGCCACTTTTTGAAGTGGGGGTTAATTTGATTTTGGCTCATTACATATTTTACACACTAGCTCTCTCTCTTTCACTCTCTCATGCTTCAAACAAAGCACTTAGCCATTTTCTTAGTTGTTCATGCCAAGTCTTCATCACCTCCTTCTTCATCTTCTATGGTTGCTCCATGAGCACTTTGGGTAGAGAGAAAAAATGTAGTGTTACTTCCATACACCTCTACTCTCCATCGCTAGTGACTTTGGAGCGTCGGTTACCTCGTTCGACGAGGTTGAAGCTTGCGTCGTTTCCCTCAGGTGGATCATCGGAGACAGAGAAACACAGGCAACCAAACCACATCAAGGAATCACTAGGAGCTTGGAATGAAGACCGAAGGACTCGGATCAACTCGGTATAACGTTTCTAACTCCTAGTTAGCTCGCTAGTTTAGGGTTTAAGGTCGATCCGTAAATCGGGTAGCGGTAGCGCCAGTTTAGAAAAATTTTGTTCCGCATATTGGTCGCGTTTCGATGGTCGGGGCGCTGCTGGTGTAAGTCCACGTTACCCGTCCCCGGTTCTTTTGGGTTGCAGAAATGTTGAAAAACGATTTTTCTTTGGTGGTAACATGAACTCAAAATACGGATCTTTGTTAAACAACTATCTAACAACCTAACTAGGAGTTTTACCTACTCGGTTAGGGGGTTATACCTTAACTTGAACTCCTTCTCTTCGATTCCTTGTGGTGGTCGGATGGTTCTCTCCTCGTCGTCTCCTTGTGCCGAAGATGGATCCACCTGAAAGCTTCTATCTTTGGATCCAACATCAATCTTGAGGAAACTAGAACACTTGGTTTGCTAGACCTTGTATACTAGGATGAGTAGAGAAGTGTTTTGGGTTTTTTCTCTATGGTTCTTGCTTCTCAACACATGAGACAATAGAACCATGAACTAGAGAGAGAGCAAGAGGAAGAGGGAGAGCTTGAGGATGAGAGAGAATGAGAATGATAGAATGAGCAAGAATTTTTTCACCCTTGCTCTCATAATCCAAAATAATCATAACAAATAATAATAATTGAGTATTATGTGATAGTTCATATCATATCAAATGGAAATATCATTTCATGCACTCATTTTATAAAGTATAACAAGCAAGCAAAAGTCTTTGCCATGAAATGATAGCCATTGTAATGATGATGGTCAACAAGTCCAACCTAGTCAACCGATCAACTAAGTCAACAAGTCAACCGTTCAACCCAACCATGGCACAATAATACTTGATTAATATTATCATTAATCATATTTCTTATTCTCATCAGGGTTTAGCAAAAGTCAACAGTCAACAACCCTAATGAGAATCCTCTGCCTCTATCTCTGTCAACCGTGCATACACACCTGCATCCGCGTTCCGAAGAACACGAATACAAACGAGATAAAACCAATACCAAAACGTACACTAGGATCTGGCTTAAACCAAAGCCCGCTAGTGATAACTGCCCGGACACTAAACGTGCACAAGTGCACGGATGTGACTGAACCCTGTTGAAAAACCATGCGGCCTCTACTCTTTTGCCTAAAGGCGAATAACTCTCTGTGTGGGACTCTAAAGACTCGACACTACGTTGGCAGTGGGTTTAATCACAGACCGCAAGCGGCACTAGCTGTGCGTAACGGCCCCCAGGCAGATGCCGATAAGAAGACGGACGAGGTGAAACCCATCTGAACTCCTACTGAGCCTGAATGTGACAATCTGCGTACAGTCTGGTCTGTTTGTCTGAGAATATCGCATGGCGGGCCTAGGGGGCGATAAACGTCAGTCCCCTAATAGCGGTACAAGTCGTTTCGGAGTGTAGCCCAGAACACCCAAAGATAACACTGGAAACCTACCAGTATATCTCGCTTTCCCTGGCCAGGGACTTTGTGTAATGGCTCTCCTAGACACAGCGCGATATCAACCCCCAATACCGTGAGAGACGAATCCTGTCTAACCGTCACTGCCTTCAAGTGCTTCGGGACTGCACCTAACTACTACCTGTTTGCACGACTCCTTTGAGCCGTGGTAGGGTAGTAATCTAAGTACAGTGGGAACACACTCGAGGCGAAGTGACAATGTCAAGTCAGCGGACTAAGCTGTACTCATGTCACCTAGGAACTGATAACTGACGATAGGTATAGTACAACAGTTCCCGACGAGTCCTGTCCAGTGTACTCGTAACCTAACGAGTACCCGCATACTATCTCAAGTACGACGTACTGACGGCTGTGGGACAGACTGTCTCCCATGCTGGGATGAGAAGCGCATACGCTAGTCTACTCTGGAGTATCGATGCCCTGCCTCGATAGTCCTACGACTAGGGACCTGCATAAGGATGTGCTTGTGGATTACCCAGCCCCCACGAGTGTAACTGCCATCACAACGCTGGTAATCAAGCAAAGATCCTAAGGGCTCCACTAATGTGTATAGGTGATATACTAAAAGAAACACATGTACACATTAAAGTGGAAACAAACCAAGTAGCATACTACTATTTTGAGCAAGATTGTCAATACAAGGTGAATATCCCAAGCTGCCATTAAGTAATATACAAACTAGTATGATACAGTAATGGCCTCTAGGGCATATGCACTAACAATCTCCCACTTGCACTAAGGCCATGTACTGGCGTATCGAAGACCTATCATCTCGATCAGCCGCTCGAACTAAGTCTGGGGTAAGGCCTTCGTGAATGGATCAGCAGTGTTATCTTCCGTAGCAACTCCCCGAACCTCGATCTCCTGGTGACCCATGATCTCCCTGATCAGGTGATACCGCCTCAAGATGTGTCTGGACTTCTGATAGGACCTGGGTTCCTTCGCTAAAGCTATAGCCCCGTTGTTGTCGCAATACAGAGGTATTGGACCAACAATGGACGGAACCACCTGAAGTTCTGTCAAGAACTTCCTTATCCAGACGGCTTCTTTTGCGGCATCTGCAGCAGCGATATATTCCGCTTCCATCGTCGAGTCAGCAACGGTTTACTGTTTGGAACTTTTCCAACACACCGCCCCTCTATTGAGGGTAAAGACATAACCCGACATGGACTTGGAATCATCCTTGTCACTCTGGAAGCTGGAGTCAGCAAAGGCCTCGATCTGGAGGTCTTTTCCGCCATACACCAAGAACATCTCCTTAGTCCTTCTCAGGTACTTCAGAATGTTCTTTACCGCTATCCAGTGCTTCTCCCCAGGGTTTGACTGATACCGACTTACCACACTCAGTGCATAAGCTACATCCGGTCTGGTACACAACATCGCATACATTATAGAGCCTACCGCAGAAGCGTAGGGTAAAATAGACATGTGATCCCTTTCCAAATCAGTCTTGGGAGACATTTCCTTGGAGAGGGTGATCCCGTGACAAGCCGGTAGATTACCGCGCTTGGAATCTTCCATACTGAATATTCTCAGTATGGTGTCGATGTACCAGGACTGTGAAAGTCCTAATATCCTCTTCGATCTGTCACGATAGATCCGGATCCCCAGAATGTAAGAGGCATCACCCAGGTCTTTCATGGAGAACCTGTGTGACAAGAACCCTTTGACAGATTGTAGCATAGGAATGTCATTTCCTATTAAGAGAATATCATCCACGTATAAAACGAGGAATACGACAGTTCTTGCTACAAATCTACTATAGATGCATGGTTCATCTGGATTTTTGATAAAGCCAAATTCTTTGACCGTCTCATCAAAACAGATGTTCCAACTCCGCGATGCCTGCTTTAGTCCATAGATGGACTTAAGCAACTTGCACACCTTTCCGCTGCTCCCACTCTGAATGAAACCCTCTGGCTGGTCCATATAGACACACTCCTCTAAATTTCCATTTAGAAAAGCGGTCTTTACGTCCATCTGCCAAATCTCATAATCGTGGAAGGCAGCAATGGCAAGAAGGATCCGAATGGATTTCAGCATAGCCACTGGAGAAAAGGTTTCGTCATAGTCCAAACCAGGTTTTTGACGAAAACCCTTTGCAACAAGTCTAGCCTTATAGGTCTTAACCTGTCCATCTACACCAATCTTCCTTTTGAAGATCCACTTGCATCCTACGGGTCTTACCCCATCTGGAGTTGTTGGAGATAGTGCCCTCAGAGTCAATTATTGGATCGCAGGTACGTGATTGCAATGATTGCGGAGGACCTATACCGGTAGGACAGTCTTACTCAAGATGATAGTATGCTATCTGGTTTGCCTTTATCAGTCGTGTACATGTTCAGGTGACTGATTACATGTTACACTTTGATAGAGCCCTTAGGATCTTGCTTTACTACCAACAGTATGATGGCGATCATATACGTGAGAGTTGGGTAGTTTATATGCATATCCTTAATTGTGGTCCCTAGTCGTGGGAGTTTCGAGACAGGGCATCGATACTCCGGAGTAGACTAGTGTGTACAGTCGAGACCCCGATGAGGGGCGGTGGCCGGTCTCACAAGCCACTGGTGTCAGTTGGATCACCTAAGATGTATACAGGTGCTCATTGGGTTATGAGTACACCGGACAGGACTCGTCGGGAATCTGCTAGTTAGTACTATATCTATCGTCAGATAGCAGTTCCCTGGTGACATGTGTACAGGTTAGTTCATCGACCTGAGGTCGTCATTTGTCTCGTGTGAGTTTCCACTGTGCTTTGATTTCTACCCTACCACGACTCAAAGGAGTCGTGCAAATAGGTAGCTTTTGGGTACAGTCCCGAGCCATATGGAGGCACGTGAGCGGATCGGCAGGGGATTCGTCTCTCCCGGTATTGGGGGCGAGATCGTGCTGTGTCTAGGAGAGCCATTACACAAAGCCCACGGCCGTGGCAGGAGATTTACTGGTAGGTACTCCAGTAGTATCTCAGGGTGTTATTGGGCTACACTCCGACACGACTTATACTGCTCTTGGGGGTCTGACGTTACTAGCCCCCTAGGCAGATATGCGATACTCATAGACGAATGGACCGGACTGTATATACATTGTCACTGTTAGGCTCAGTAGGGTTTCTGGATGAGTTCGCTCATCAGCCTCCCTTGAGGTCAGTCCATGGACAGCCGTTACGCATTGCTAGTGCCGTTGACGGTTTGTGGTTAAACCCACTGCCAGGGTACTGACGAGTCATTAGAGTCCCCCACAGACAGTTTCCCAAGTTCGGGCGAAACGTTGTAGAGGCCGTATGGTTTTATGGCAGGGTTCGGAAAATGCACGTGCGTTTACGCACGTGTTATTTTTCGGGCAGATGATACTGGTCGGCTTTGGTTTAAGCCGGATCCGAGTATTATATTGAGTAGGTATAATATCTTTGTCTCTGTTGCATTTGTATTCGGTCGTAATACAAATGCGGGTATATTTATACAGTTACGGGGTTATCCTGAAAGTTGTTTCAGGATCACTTTTGGAAGTTGCCAGTTTCCAGTTTTCTATCAGCCGTCTTTTAACATTCGGTTAAAGACGGATTTATCTTTTCTTGGATGAGGGTGAGTCATGCCTCTAGAAGGTTCTAGAAAGGGTGACTTGGCATGGTGAGTCATTAGTGCTTTAATGGAGCCATTAATGCAATGGTGACTAGGTTAATGAATCACCATTTGCATTAATGAGGTTTTGTTTGCATGAAGGATATTTGTGGTTGATCTTTTCTCTTATGGTTACCTCCCCCTCTCCTACACTCACCTCCCTCTTTCCCTATATATGGCCGGCCCCTCCTCTCTCTCACACACACTTGAGTTTTCATTTGCAAAAGATTATGATAGTTTTCGGTGTATGGAATTCACAGCTCATTTCATTCCATCACCCGATTCCCTCGGCAACTTCATTAACCGATCGTCCACGGACTTGGACGAAGTGAGACAAAGTCATCTACTCATTCTCTACATCATTCTTGGTCGTCTCTTTTAGCAAACTTGACGACCGAGTTGCCTCAAGTCAGAGGCAGGAGCCCGTTTAAAGAATCAGTGACGTGGTGCCACCTGGACGAGCAGATCGGAGATCGACGAGATCGGAGCAGCCGCAACGGAGAGTGGGATGATGGTTAAAGAACGAAGGACTCGGATCGTTCGGTATAACCTTTCTACACTCTTTAAAGTTTGTTAGTTTAGCAATAATGGCAGATCCGGGTTAAAGTATACGATAGCGCCAGTTAAAAAGTTTTTGTTCCGCATTTGGCGTCTGTAGACGGCCGGGGCGCTAGCGTAGACTTACAGTGGTATCAGAGCCTCACCATTTTGCTTTACTAACTTGTGCTAACGTGTATAAAACATCGATCGAACCGGAAATCAAAAACCGCATTTTTACAATTTCACAGTTTCTGTCGATTTTAAATGATGTCCTAAAAATATTCCACATATCACAGAAAGTTGTGCAGGGTTTCAGAAGTACACCGACCAAATTTGAGCACGTGATCCCACCAAAGCGCCACAGAGTCGCGGCCAAACCCATGGTTTGGCCGCGCATCCGCGGCCATTCTATGGGATCAGTGCACCAAATTTTGTCTGTGTCTTCTCTGTTGGAATTTGGGGTTTTTGGTATATATCTTTTGGTCCCAGATTTTGTTACTGTTCACCAGTTGTTCGTGGGGCCCACTTTGTGATATTTAGTCGATCGAAATTTAAACATGTTAGTTTACAGAGCTTACATTATATCTCCGACCGGGAATGTCATTTGATCGGTAAACCGCGTCTGATTGCTATAGTTCTTTTAGACGGGTTTGCGAACGTGACATTCGCGTTGATGTTCTGTGTTGTGCTGTGATGTTGCGGATTTGTCGTGGTGGATAGCAGTGTGCAATGGTAGTACAGTTTGAGTTTATTTGTACATTTGATATTGCGGGGCGAGCGTCCAACTTGTGGACTGCCGTCACTGCCTGTTGTATAATATTCTTTTGGGGCACGACCAGGTTGCGATCGATGTACCTGTTGTACTATTTTTCATTACTGTACTAGGTTTTGCCCCGCGACGTAGTGCACGGATAGCCGGGTTCTGGAGGAGCAACGGGTCCGCATCTCATGGCTTTGAGAGGCAGATGGGCCCTACTCTAGAATTGGCAGACTATTCGCCGCACTCGTAGGGGGTACAGGTTGACCCAAGGAGGGGTGCCCAAGATTACCGGATTCCGTGAAGTGCTGGGTGGTCCATTCACTATGCTGTAGGGGGCTGCCTCGCTTCAGGTTTTGGCGGGTAACTTGCCGCACCCGTAGGGGTCTAGGTTTCATTGCACAGGCTATCCACACGACAGGGGAACGTCGGGTTTCAGCAGCGGCTCTGTGAAACCCGGGGATCCCAGATTATCTGTATTGTTCTGTAATGCTTATTACTTTTCTGTAATGTTGCATATTATCACGCCTGGAGCGATTATTGTATATTGGTTTATATACTATTAGATGTTGTATATGTTTTACACCCGCGCTAGTCCAGTCCCCGCTCTGTCGTTAGTTAAGTAACCTAACGGGTGATGACGGGACCCAGTGACGAATGCGGATGACATATACGTACATTTTATTTTCGTTCTTTTCTGGTGTGATCGATTGATGGGACTGCGTTGATTCTGATCAATGCAAAGTAAAGCAAACCTGTTTACAGTTGTTGGAACAAATTTAAAAAGTGTTATTGCAAAGACGTTTTCTTTTGTTATGCATAGCGGTATTCAGTGGAATATCCTGCACCTCATTCGACGGGGCAAGGGCCGATATCCCTTCACCGGGACTAACCCCTTGGGCAGAAGTTTGCGTCAGGGTAATAACTTCACTATAGTCGATTACAAGTTGCTTTGCATAGCGGTATTCAGTGGAATATCCTGCACCTCATTCCACGAGGAAAGAGCCGAGATCCCTTTACCGGGAGTGACCTCTTTAGCAAAAGGTTTTCGCCACTATATTTTAAAAAAGCTATCAGGTTCCTTCAGCGATATCAAGTTCACTACGTTAAAGGTTTTTCGCCAAAAACCAGCCGTAGCCCTCCGTCACTTCTTTTGGGTATTCAGTAGTATTCAAGCTATGCATTTTAGCCAAAGTTAAGGCATAGTGTTTGGTAGCTGCTGGGTATTCATTTGTTGCATAGATAGATGAGTTAGTTTGGGACAGTCGTTCTGCCGATTGGCCAAAGTCAGGGGCATGTGCGGGTGAGTTCAAATTGACAAGATAGTGACGGGTAGAACTTGGCATGTGACTTATGACATTTTGACCAAAGCCAAGGTTATAAGAGCATGGGGCAAAAATTATATCGGGAGTTTCTAAAGAAACTGAAACTTGCCAAGTATGCGCATACCTTCTGGAGTATGAGTAACGTGGATGCATTCCATCACGTTATCATGCGATGAGAGTTGGATCCCGATTCCCACTGATGAGTTGGTTTACTCTTCGGGTGATCCCGATTGATTCTTCTTTCTGGTTTGGAGGAGAATTTGACAGGACAGTGGGAGGTTTCCGGATTAGATAAAGTGATAACCATTCTGATCTAGGTTAGAGTGCACACAGAGTGTTTCTTTTGTCTCTCTCTTTGGCAGCGACCTTTGACCGACCCTAGACTATGACTCAGTGACCAAGTTGACCGAACCTTCTTAAAATACTGGCTTTTGGATTGTCTATGTTGCATAAGTCATTGCCACTCCTTCTTTGACCCTTTGCATTTCTCAGAACACCCGTATTACTACGGACATCCACTTCTATTGGACAGATCCATCGTATGGTTATATACGAACTCAAAGGGACTTCTTCGAGGATGGGTCCAGGTTTAGGAGAAATAGAATAGGTTTATTCAGTTGTCTTTTATTATCACCTTCCCTCAGGTTGCGAGGGCTCCTTGGTTTAGGAGAGTACACCTGTTACGCTTATTGGATAGTCTTATTCCAAACCATAGGCAGGTGCCGAAAGGTAGGGAATGAAGAAAACCAATTAGCCTAAGTAGGGTGTGCAGAAGGTAATATGTAAAGACAAAATAAAGGGATTAGAAAGAGGGCAAAGTAAATTGCGACTGTTATCATTCACGACCAAACTGCGTACTTCATCGCCACTCCTATTTCACCTTTAAAAGAATAAGGTATTATTCAGATGTCTTTTATCATCACCTTCTCTCAAGATACGAGTACTCCTTGGTTTAGGAGGGTACACCTATTATGCTTACTGGATAGTCTTCTTCCAAACCATAGGCTGGTGCCGAACGGTAGGGAAGGAAGAAAACCATTTAGCCTAACGATGGTGTACAGAAGGTAACGACTAAAGACAAATAAAGGGATTTGGAGAGATGGCAATAAAATATACGGTTGAAGTCATGAATTGGATTATGGAAGAGGCATTGCTAAGAATACCAGGATACCCCTACGAAACATTTTCATGTTTCAGTGCATTGTTAAAGAAAAACTGTTTTCCCGATTAGACACTTACTCCAAGGGTATGTATTTACCAGGTTTCATTCTCATATCTGTATGGTTTTACAGATGATGAGTGGGAGTAAGTTATTGGGAATTAGGTGATTATCCTCATTATATCGGAATTCGTTGTAATTGGTGATATTTGAGGAAATCGCCAGGGTACAGTTTTCAACCTACGACGCACAGGTTTTGAGTTGTTTAACTCAGCGGACTTATACAGAGTATTGTATGTTGTCCAAGTGTCCTTCAGGACAAAGGGGTAGGTCCTCGTACTATGTTCTGTTTACTTATAACTTCTCTAGTTTTTAGACAAGTGTTTCGTAGAAATACATGGTCTAAGTTTTGAGAAGTTGTGGGTATAAGAATAAAGTAGAGAACCAGGTATCACAAGTATCGGGATTCTTCAAAGAGATCGAAGATGTAGATTCTTGTGATTGGTATTTAGATGATAGTGATGGTTTTGAGAAACGTGTTTCTCTTTCAGGTTACTCATAATTGGATGGATTCCTAAGTTGAGTAATGCTGATTAGCCTCTTTCCATTAAGTTGATATGCACTGGAGACAGCTGCATGATTTGAATATGGTTCCAATTAAATAAGTGCCAAAGTTTCTATATTGGATATAGAATAGTTCGTACCTTAAAAGATGTTAAGGTACGGGGAGTTGTCCAGCTTATGCTTAAAACCAGACTCTGGATAACTCAGGGCACGTTTCTGTAATGGCTGTTTGTGGGTTGACCCTGGCTATGATGAGGGTTGATATTCTACCATTTGGAAGATCAATAGTGATATTGTTCTTGACTCGCCACAGTTTTAGTAAAAATGGATTTTTTCAGAAAACAGTAGTGGAAGTATGGTAGAACTGGAAGTGATTCCAGAACCGCGAACGATTACGGAAAATTTCATAGGACCTATATATTCAATCATGTTTGACATTCAAATAGCCACTCCGCAGATATGGTGGGTAACCTCAGACACCCGAGAGGTACTCCGGTAGCCTCAAGGACGGTGACAGGGAGGTTCTTGTTTACCCAGACTTGACACTACTGTTGTTCCAGGCTATGAGACCCGGTAGGAGGGTTGTCGTAGTCAGTGGGAGCATCGGAAGCATAGTGGGCAAGATGCTTATGTCTATTTATAGACTAGAGCAGTTATAGCGGAGATAGATCATCTAGTTTTGATGTGACAGTCATGGGTTTGACTTCAATCAGAATAGGGGATGGATCTGTTAAGAAGGTAGTAGGGTGTGATGTCATGGTATCTGGATGACATACACAGAGTAGGAAGTAAAATTCCTATAATACGATCGGTTGTACTGTGGTCGTCACACAGTTGTTTCTCCAGACAGGATATGGATATAATATTTGACATTCTGGTTTCTAGATCTATGGTTTTTTAGATCTGGATTTGGGTAGTTTCCCAATGTGGGTACTTTGACAGTATTCTAATGGTTTTTAGAATAGATGACTCCTAGCATGGTGGTGTACCTACAGGTGATGGAGTCACCCTCTCTAAAGGTGTCTTACAGACTGAAGAGGAGAGGGATGTGCATGATTGGCAGATCACTTGCTTAGGCAATTGAGTCAATCATTAGATGTCAAGTACAACACCAAATGTTGTTTTTGCACTAGATGCAATAAGTTTGTATTAATCCAATCCTGGAGAAACATAAGGAAGCAGTTTTAGAACATAAGTACTTGTTCTACGGATTTGATGACGGCAGCCTCCTTCGGGGGACGGTTATCATTCCAAGCTTCAAAGGTGACATGGTTGACATAGTGATTGTCAGAGTTATAGTTTTTCCCTCTGACGAAGAGGGACAGTATTATGGACAGGTGGTCCAAGAGGATACTGTCGGTGGCATGGTGCCGGATACTGATTAGGTTCAGTGATCGATACAGTCTAAGAAGTTTGGATTTGGAGTTCATTTATGGACCCATCAAATGTCCAGACATATTCTAAGACAGGTATTTCTCAATTCGGGAGATGGCTTTCTCCACGAACATGAGATTAAAAGAGATATAGAAAGAAACATCTAGGCGGATCCACTCACTGAGGCTATTTCTCGAACACAATAGTTTTACAAACGGGCTTTGTGAAACTGATTAGTAGAGGAGTTGGATGTTCGGTTTCACACGGGCTGTGAGTAGTCGACATCGCAATAATTAGCCTTAAGTGCAAGTGGGAGATTGTTGGAGATAGTGCCCTCAGAGTCAATTATTGGATCGCAGGTACGTGATTGCAATGATTGCGGAGGACCTATACCGGTAGGACAGTCTTACTCAAGATGATAGTATGCTATCTGGTTTGCCTTTATCAGTCGTGTACATGTTCAGGTGACTGATTACATGTTACACTTTGATAGAGCCCTTAGGATCTTGCTTTACTACCAACAGTATGATGGCGATCATATACGTGAGAGTTGGGTAGTTTATATGCATATCCTTAATTGTGGTCCCTAGTCATGGGAGTTTCGAGACAGGGCATCGATACTCCGGAGTAGACTAGTGTGTACAGTCGAGACCCCGACGAGGGGCGGTGGCCGGTCTCACAAGCCACTGGTGTCAGTTAGATCACCTAAGATGTATACAGGTGCTCATTGGGTTATGAGTACACCGGACAGGACTCGCCGGGAATCTGCTAGTTAGTACTATATCTATCGTCAGATAGCAGTTCCCTGGTGACATATGTACAGGTTAGTTCATCGACCTGAGGTCGTCATTTGTCTCGTGTGAGTTCCCACTGTGCTTTGATTTCTACCCTACCACGGCTCAAAGGAGTCGTGCAAACAGGTTGCTTTTGGGTACAGTCCCGAGCCATATGGAGGCACGTGAGCGGATCGGCAGGGGATTCGTCTCTCCCGGTATTGGGGGCGAGATCGTGCTGTGTCTAGGAGAGCCATTACACAAAGCCCACGGCCGTGGCAGGAGATTTACTGGTAGGTACTCCAGTAGTATCTCAGGGTGTTATTGGGCTACACTCCGACACGACTTATACTGCTCTTGGGGGTCTGACGTTACTAGCCCCCTGGCAGATATGCGATACTCATAGACGAACGGACCGGACTGTATATACATTGTCACTGTTAGGCTCAGTAGGGTTTCTGGATGAGTTCGCTCATCAGCCTCCCTTGAGGTCAGTCCATGGGCAGCCGTTACGCATTGCTAGTGCCGCTGACGGTTTGTGGTTAAACCCACTGCCAGGGTACTGACGAGTCATTAGAGTCCCCCACAGATAGTTTCCCAAGTTCGGGCGAAACGTTGTAGAGGCCGTATGGTTTTATGGAAGGGTTCGGAAAATGCACGTGCGTTTACGCACGTGTTATTTTTCGGGCAGATGATACTGGTCGGCTTTGGTTTAAGCCGGATCCGAGTATTATATTGACTAGGTATAATATCTTTGTCTCTGTTGCATTTGTATTCGGTCGTAATACAAATACGGGTATATTTATACAGTTACGGGGTTATCCTGAAAGTCGTTTCAGGATCACTTTTGGAAGTTGCCAGTTTCCAGTTTTCTATCAGCCGTCTTTTAACATTCGGTTAAAGACGGATTTATCTTTTCTTGGATGAGGGTGAGTCATGCTTCTAGAAGGTTCTAGAAAGGGTGACTTAGCATGGTGAGTCATTAGTGCTTTAATGGAGTCATTAATGCAATGGTGACTAGGTTAATGAATCACCATTTGCATTAATGAGGTTTTGTTTGCATGAAGGATATTTGTGGTTGATATTTTCTCTTATGGTTACCCCCCCTCTCCTACACTCACCTCCCTCTTTCCCTATATATGGCCGGCCCCTCCTCTCTCTCACACACTTGAGTTTTCATTTGCAAAAGATTATGATAGTTTTCGGTGTATGGAATTCACAGCTCATTTCATTCCATCACGCGATTCCCTCGGCAACTTCATTAACCGATCGTCCACGGACTTGGACGAAGTGAGACAAAGTCATATACTCATTCTCTACATCATTCTTGGTCGTCTCTTTTAGCAAACTTGACGACCGAGTTGCCTCGAGTCAGAGGCGGGAGCCCGTTTAAAGAATCAGTGACGTGGTGCCACCTGGACGAGCAGATCGGAGATCGACGAGATCGGAGCAGCCGCAACGGAGCGTGGGATGATGGTTAAAGAACGAAGGACTCGGATCGTTCGGTATAACCTTTCTACACTCTTTACAGTTTGTTAGTTTAGCAATAATGGCAGATCCGGGTTAAAGTATACGATAGCGCCAGTTAAAAAGTTTTTGTTCCGCATTTGGCGTCTGTAGACAGCCGGGGCGCTAGCGTAGACTTACAGGAGCAACGTCCAACGTTCATACTTTGTTGGTGTACATGGACTCCATTTCGGTCCGCATTGCATCCAGCCATTTTACCGAGTCAATGCTCTGAATGGCCTGCTGGAAGCTAGTCGGCTCATCACTATCAATGATGCAATCCTCTCTATCCCCGTCTATGAGAAAACCGTAGTATCTCTCGGGCGGATGAGACTGCCTACTACTCCTGCGGAGCGGCGCAGGAATGTCCTGATCTTTCGAACCCTCTGGTTCTACTAAGCTTTCAGTAATAGCTCGTGGTTCTGGAATTTCTTCCAGTTCTATTGCGCTCCCACTTATCTGGTATTCCAAAAACTCAGTTTCCAAGAAGTGGGCATGACGAGAAACAAAAATCTTTTGTTTCTCTTCGCAATAGAAGAAATATCCCTTGGAGTTCTTTGGATATCCCACAAACTTGCACTGACTGAGCGTGCCTCGAGTTTGTCCGCATGCTGCTTTTTGACAAAAGCTGGACATCCCCATGTCTTAATGTGCTTAAGATAGGGTTTCTTCCCACACCACATCTGATATGGTGTGGTAGGCACAGTCTTAGTTGGAACTCGGTTCAAAAGGTATGCAGCTGATTTTAGTGCATATCCCCAGAATGATCATGGTAACTCAGCGTTACTCATCATGGAATGCACCATATCCAATATGGTCCGGTTCCGTCTCTCAGATACACCGTTATATTGCGGAGTGTATGGAGGAGTAAGCTGAGAGAGAATTCCATTCTCTTTTAGGTAATCCAGGAACTCGGCACTCAAGTATTCACCACCTCGATCAGATCTCAGTGTCTTGATACTTTTGCCGGTTTGTTTTTCTACTTCATTCTTATATTCCTGGAATTTTCCAAAGGCTTCGGATTTATGTTTCATTAAGAATACATATCCGTACCTTGAAAAGTCATCCGTATAAATAATGAATTAAGAATAACCGCTTCGCGCATGTGTAGACATTGGACCGCACACGTCGATGTGTACGAGTCCCAAGAGCTCGCTCGCTCTTACTCCGTGTCCAGTGAACGGAGTCTTTGTCATCTTTCCTTTGAGACAGGATTGACAAGTTGCATATGATTGATATTCGAACAGATCCAAATATCCTTCTGTATGTAACTTCGTCAACCTTCTCTCATTGATGTGACCCAGTCTACAATGCCATAAAAAAGCCTGATTTGTTTCCGAAGACTTTCTTTTGTGTGTATTCTGGATATTGAAAATCTGTGGTTGGTTTAATACGTATATACCATTGCTTAATGTACCTGACCCAATCAAAACTTGATTAAGGTGAATGTTCACAACATTACTTACAAATGCAAATTCATAACCTTCTTTAGATAATAAAGATACAGATATGATATTACAAGTTGCATTGGGTAAAAAATAACAATCACGCAAAACCAAAACGTGTCCATCTGACAATCGACTTCCTGGACTATTATGTAGATCATCCTAGTGAGGCCAGGGTAGTCCATGAGTACATCCTTCAAGGTTCCTAGTCGTGGGAATATCGAGACGGGGCATCGATATTCCAGAGTAGACTAGCGTATATCTTCTCGATCCATGTGATGGGCGAAGGATGATCCCATATCCATTGGTGTTTGACATCAGAGATGGTATGCGGGTGCTTAGTGGTGACTGGGTACACTGAACGGACTCGCCGAGAACTCCTAGATGGTATTATACCTCACGTCAGATGGCAGTTCTCTGGTGACACTGGTACAGCTTAGTCTGTTGATCCGAGATCGTCATAGAGTCTTGTGTGTCTCCCACTGTGCTTTGATTTCCACCCTACCACGGCTCTACTGAGTCGTGCAAACAGGTGGTTTTTGGGTACAGTCCCGATTCATATGGAGGCAATGAGCGATAGGAGAGGATTCGTCTCTCCCGGTATTGGGGGTTGATGTTGCGCTATGCTCGACTGGCCATAACTGGAAATCCCTAGCCAGGGTTGCACTGATTTACTGGTAAGTGTTATCAGTAGTTTCATGCTTGTTATGGACCTTACATTGGCATGACTTATCAAGCTACTGGGGTCTGACGTTTACCACCCCTAGGCGAGATATGCGACATATCAGACGAACAGACCGGACTGTGCGGTAAGTGTTATATGTTGGATTCACAGGAGTGTGAGCGGGCTTGCTCCTTGATCTTCTGATCGCTCAATACCCAGGTGGCCGTTACGTTTAGCAGACCGCTTGCGGCTTATGGGTGTTTGATATGATCATCACCTACTGCCGGCGTATTGACGAGTCTTTAGAGTCCTACACAGAGGTTTCCTGGCTCAAGCGAAACGAAATAGGAGCGCATATGAGATATGTGCGGGACCGAGATTAATACGATATGAGATACCGTATTCTATTCTCGCGATTTGTATCATCGAACGGTTATATGAGATATAGCCGGGTTAACGAATCAAATGTTGATTCGATATATTGATACACTTGATATTAGTCGGTTATATGCAATATGACCGGATCATTAAATCAAGTGTTGATTTAATGATTTAATATATAATTATATATTTGATATATTACATTACATTAACTAGTATTGGTTCACTTAAGATTATTTTTCTCACTAGATTGTGCACATTGTATATATGATATATGTTTGTGCACTAGTTTGTATCATGTTTGATGATACATGCAAACTTGGGTGTGTGTATGCTTTAAACCATGTTTAGGTTAATGGTTAGGGTTTTAACTTATTTATTTATTTTATTTATTCTTTTTTGGCAAAAAATAAAATGGTGGTTTTCTTTCTTTGCTTTAAGCTTCTTCTTTGCTTTAAGCTTCATGAAGCTTCTTAGCATCTTTGACCATTTTGTTTTTTCCTTTAACCTAACCATTACACCTAAACCCTAGTTTATTCTCTACATGTGTTAACTTCACCCATGGTTGCATTATGATAAGTATTCACTTGATTTATTATTTTCAAGAATAATTCATTTTCCTTCTTCTTCTTCTTCATCTTCTTCAAGTGAAGAAAATTCTTCTTGAAAATTCTCAAGTGATGAAATCAAGTGAGAAATCCAAATCCATAGTGAACCCACTTCCTATTTCTTCATCCTCTACCACTTGCCATGTTGTATAGGGTGTTATCTTCACAAGTTTCAAGACCTAGTGAAGATGGAGCTTGAGTTTGAGTCGCCTCGACGTAGATCATCTTCGGCATCGAAGTCAACGACCTAGCCTATCATTTCTCCGATGAAACCAGCGCTAGAGTACGGGATCCCGATGATCGCAGCGGAGGGACGTCAACACGGAGCTTTGGAAGTGGAGGACCGGATCTACAAAGGTTGTAGTTCCTTTCACTTATTAGTAAAGTTGTTTGCTAGTTTTTAGTTTCGCCTATTCTCTAGTTAACGATCTTCATTAGGGTTTCTCGGCACATAAATTTTTGAATTTGGCATGGTTGATACCTTAATAACCTCATGAGTGTGCCTAGGAATCCTACATATACCATTACTTAATGTACCTGACCCAATCAAAACTTGATTAAGGTGAATGTTCACAACATTACTTACAAATGCAAATTCATAACCTTCTTTAGATAATAAAGATACAGATATGATATTACAAGTTGCATTGGGTACAAAATAACAATCACGCAAAACCAAAACGTGTCCATCTGACAATCCCAGGTGATAGTCCCCCACGGACTTAGCATCTATGCCAACTCCGTTTGCAACTCTGAGGGTCATATCACCTGCCTTCAAAACCCTACGCTTTCTCAGTACCTGCAACGAATTACAGATATGAGATCCTGATCCGGTATCCAATACCCAGAAAGTAGAGTTTATTGATAGACAGTTTTCAATAACATACACACCTGAAGCTGAAGCCGCAACTTGCTTCAGATCCTGGTTTCTGGCCTTCCAAGCCCTGCAATCCTTTTTCCAGTATCCACTCTTGTGACAGTAAAAGCATTCTTCCTTTCCCACAAGCTTTCCCGCTACCTTTGTTGCCTTTGTCTTTCCCTTTGTATCCACTTTACTAACACCGCCCCTTGGTTTGGCGGGGGCTTTCTTCTTCTTTCCCTTGGCTTTCGCCTTGGACCTAGAAGAGGAAGATCCTCCTACAAACAAAGTGGATGTTTCCCTACCTTTCTGTAGGGTGCCCTCCACACTGCTCAACATGTTGAGGAGTTCTGAAAGTTCAACTTCTTTTTCTTGCAAGTTGAAGTTCAGGATAAACTGGGCGTAAGTGGAAGGAAGGGACTGGAGAATCAAGTCCGTGTAGAGCTCGTTCTCTAACGTGGTCCCAAGGTCCGCGAGCTCCTCAATGAAGCCAATCATCTTAAGCACGTGTTCCGCTACCGATGATCCGACGGCCAATCTCACCGAAAACAGCTTTTTCGAGACTTCGTATCTGGCGATACGGGATTGCTCTCCATACAGTTCTTTTGTATGGAGAAATATGGATTCAAGGTCCATATTCTCGTGCCTCCTCTGATGTTCATTGTCCATAGAGGCAAGCATGAGGCACTTGGCCTTCGCGCAGTCGATTTCCCTGGTCTTACGGATTTCCTTATCCGCGACGCTGGTTTTGGGACCTGGAACATGGGGAGCTTTGGTGGTAAGGAGATACCCCAACTTATCATAAGTGATTGCCATTTTGACATTCCTGAGCCAATCTTTGTAGTTTGGCCCTGTCAGCATGTTTTTATCTAGTAGTAACTTAAGTCCAGTCATGATGTTTAGTCGCTGCAATTTGGAAAGAGAGAAGAAACACTTTAGCATGATGCTCTTGCAAGTTTAGAGTGGTTTTTAATTTGTCTAAACAGGATGGCTCCCACTGTCTCTCGAATCCCTCCTCAAACCAAAAAGGAAGAATTAGTCGGGATCAATCTCACCATACAATACTTGCTTAACCGTTCAGCCAGGCCAGTGTTGGTACTTCGAGAGAGGTTCTCCAACGCTTTCGCGAAGTTCCTTAATTAAATAACCTCTTTTCCCTGTGGACGTAGCCCCGCTAACACCTTTCTAGACACCTACTTGGTTTATAGCATTGATCGTTAAGTGAGAAATTTCCCGAGGAGTAGCATATACTCACAGTAGGATCGGGATCCAAATATCATCGCATGACAAAACTGAAGGAATCCTACCAGAATCATCATACTCCAAATGGTATGCAGCGCTAGCAAGTTTCAGTTTCTTTTGAAACTCCCGATATGGATTTTTGCCCCATGCTCTTATGACCTTGACTTTGGCCAACAAATCATAAGTCACATGTCAAGTTCTACCCGTCACTCTCCAGGTTAATTTGAACCCACCCATACCTACCCTTGACTTTGGCCAATAAGGCAGTACGACTGTCCAAAACCAACACATCTATCTATGCTGCACATGAATACCCAATAGCTACCAATCACTATGCCTTGACTTTGGCCAACAAACATAGCTTGAATACTATTGACTATCCATGTGAAACGACGGAGGGCTACGAATGGTTTTGGCGAAACCGTGAACGTAGTGAACTTGATATAATCGATGGAACGAGATAGCTTTTAAAAGGAGTGGCTTAAGCTCCGCGTTTAAAAGTTGTTTTTGAAAAGAAACCGAGTGGTTTTGAAAGTGTTCCAACGACTCATCTTTGGTTTATTTTCTTGCATTAATTTAATGCGTCCCATCATTTAATCCTACCATTGCAGAAAACAACGAAAATATGACGTACGCTTATGCCATCCGCATTCGCCACGGGGCCCCGTCATTACCCGTTAGGTTACTTAACTAACGACAGAGCGGGGGCTGGACTAGCGCGGATGCAAAACATAAGCAACGCCTAAATAGATATCATATATAGATATACACATTCGTCACATGCAATGATAGCCATTCCAGATCACAGATGAACACATTGGATATACTAGGAATCCACATTCCGTACGAGCCTGTAACGAAGAGCGGATTACACGGTCGCGATGAATAGCCAAGACCCCACCCTAGACCCCTACGGGTGCGGAAAACTACCCGCCAAGTACCCGAAGCGAAGCAACCTCCCTCAACACCGTGAGTAGGCCACTCGGCACTTCGAGATACCCGGTAGTTTGTGCACCCCACCTTGGGTCTATCCTAGGAGAAAAAACAGTAAAAGAAATTATACTATGACGGCTACAACCCCATCCCGGTTGTGCGGCCATATAAATAATATTACATCAATTACAAATTACATGAATTGAAAGAAAAAGAAAACTCTCATCTCACAACCCCCCCGGCTATTCATACGCGACAATCCAATGAATTCATATACACATACCATCAACATTACAGATCACAGATATGTATAACCCCCACTAATCGACGTATAGCGATTAGCAAACGTTCAATACATATATCACATCATAGATATAACCCGTTAGCTTAAGTCTTTAGAAGTTCGATCAAAATACGGATTTTTAAACCCCAAAAACAAATTTTGCTTTCTGGAAAATCTGGGCAGAAAAATCATATTCCAAAAATCCCAAAATACCCCAGTAAATACACTGTAGCAAAGCCGATCCACGGCCGAGTCAACTCGGCCGCGGATCCGCGGCAAGAAGCTGTTCTTGCCGCGTTTCCGCGGTGAGTTGGTCTATTCTGTGGATCATTTTTCTGCAGTGTACACTAAAAACCCTGAGTCGATTTTTGGTATATGTTAAATAATTTTTACAGCAGTTTAAAAATCGACAGAAAGTTTGAATTCCGGGCATGTTTCGTGACTTTTTCTCCGATCGAACTTCTAGTTACTTTGCTAACATGTTAGATAGTGTTTAACTAGGCTCTGATACCACTGTAAGTCCATGTTACCTGTCCCCGGTTCTTTGGGGTTGCGGAAATGATGAAAAACAATTTTTCTTTGGTGGTAACATGGACTCAAAATACGGATCTTTGACAAACAACTATCTAACAACCTAACTAGGAGTTTTACCTACTCGGTTAGGGGGTTATACCTTAACTTGAACTCCTTCTCTTCGACTCCTTGTGGTGGTCGGATGGTTCTCTCCTCGTCGTCTCCTTATGCCGAAGATGGATCCACCTGAAAGCTTCTACCTTTGGCTCCAACCTCAATCTTGAGGAAACTAGAACACTTGGTTTGCTAGACCTTGTATACTAGGATGAGTAGAGAAGTGTTTTGGGTTTTATCTCAATGGTTCTTGCTTCTCAACACATGAGACAATAGAACCATGAACTCGAGAGAGAGCAAGAGGAAGAGGGAGAGCTTGAGGATGAGAGAGAATGAGAATGATAGAATGAGCAAGACTTTTTTCACCCTTGCTCTCATAATCCAAAATAATCATAACAAATAATAATAATTGAGTATTATGTGATGGTTCATATAATATCAAATGGCAATATCATTTCATGCACTCATTTTGTAAAGTATAACAAGCAAGTTAAAGTCTTTGCCATGAAATGATAGCCATTGTAATGATGATGGTCAACAAGTCCAACCTAGTCAACCGGTCAACTAAGTCAACAAGTCAACAAAGTCAACCTTTCAACCCAACCATGGCACAATAATACTTAATTAATATTATCATTAATCATATTTCTTATTCTCATTAAGGTTTAGCAAAAGTCAACAGTCAACAACCCTAATGAGAATCCTCTGCCTCTGTCTCTGTCAACCGTGCATACACACCCGCATCCGCGTTTCGAGGAACACGAATGCAAATGAGATAAAACCAATCCCAAAACGTACACTAGGATCTGGCTTACACTAAAGCTCGCTAGTGATAACTGTCCGGACACTAAACGTGCACAAGTGCACGGATGTGACCGAACCCTGTCGCAAAACCATGCGACCTCTACTCTTTTGCCTAAAGGCGAATAGCTCTCTGTGTGGGACTCTAAAGACTCGACACTACGCTGGCAGTGGGTTTAACCACAGACCGCAAGCGGCACTAGCTGTGCGTAACGGCCCCCAGGTAGATGCCGATAAGAAGACGGACGAGGTGAAACCCATCTGAACTCCTACTGAGCCTGAATGTG
Organism: Agapanthus africanus; assembly: GCA_030015575.1. Classification (NCBI taxonomy): domain Eukaryota; kingdom Viridiplantae; phylum Streptophyta; class Magnoliopsida; order Asparagales; family Amaryllidaceae; genus Agapanthus; species Agapanthus africanus. The sequence goes on from CM057339.1 coordinate 492,843,585, forward strand.
ACAATCTGCGTACAGTCCGGTCTGTTCGTCTGAGAATATCGCATGGCGGGACTAGGGGGCGGTAAACGTCAGTCCCCTAATAGCGGTACAAGTCATGTCGGAGTGTAGCCCAGAATACCCTGAGATAACACTGGAAACCTACCAGTATATCTTGCTTGCCCTGGCCAGGGACTTTGTGTAATGGCTCTCCTAAACACAGCGCGATATCAACCCCCAATACCGGGAGAGACGAATCCTGTCTAACCGTCACTGCCTCCAAGTGCTTCGGGACTGCACCCAACTACTACCTGTTTGCACGACTCCTTTGAGCCGTAGTAGGGTAGTAATCTTAGTACAGTAGGAACACACTCGAGGCGAAGTAACAGTGTCAAGTCAGCGGACTAAGCTGTACTCATGTCACCTGGGAACTGATAACTGACGATAGGTATAGTACCAACCAACAGTTCCCGACGAGTCCTGTCCAGAGTACTCGTAACCTAACGAGTACCCTCATACTATCTCAAGTACGACGTACTGACGGCTGTGGGACAGACCGTCTTCCCTGCTGGGATGAGAAGCGCATACGCTAGTCTACTCCGGAGTATCGATGCCCTGTCTCGATAGTCCTACGACTAGGGACCTGCATAAGGATGTGCTTGTGGATTACCCAGTCCCCACGAGTGTGACTGCCATTACAACAATGGTAATCAAGCAAAGATCCTAAGGGCTCCACTAATGTGTATAGGTGATATACTAAAAGAAACACTTGTACACATTAAAGTGGAAACAAACCAAGTAGCATACTACTATTTTGAGCAAGATTGTCAATACAAGGTGAATATCCCAAGCTTCCATTAAGTAATATACAAACTAGTATGATACAGTAATGGCCTCTAGGGCATATACACTAACAGCCGGAACCCTTCACGGCTTACCAGGGGCATGCGGCATCCTCCTCCATATATCACTGGCCCGTGTAAGTCCTCTCTCACTTTGTTTCTTTTTCTGAGAGGACTGCCCCTCGTCCCCAGTAGACTGATCGGTCTCACTATCAGAACCTGACATATCTAAAACAACTTCACGGAATATAGTTTAGTACATTAGATAAAAATAATAATGATGAAAATTATTGCTGAAAAAATATCATACATGAGCAATAAATGGTGGAAATAATATGCGGGGAAAAAGATGAGATGTGGGACAATAAAATTCTGGCCCAAGATAATTACCAAGAACAAAATACATATAACCGGCTTATGTAACCTCATATATAAATTAACCATAAAATCTCTGTACATTAGAATTCGAAACTGTAGGAAATAATATGCGGAAAAGAATGAAATATATGAAATAATATGCGGAAATAAAGATGCAATAAATTATAAGTTTCACATTACTTAAATTATCAGTATCATACAAGAGCGAGTTAATATATCAAGATGTTTAATGTCTTAATTAGAATTCTGGTTCTACTACAGCCGATGGCACATCAGAGACTATTTCCGGCTCTATGTCCGTTCTTGATAAACCGCTGTTGCATTCGAGAGAAATATCATTATCTTGTATAACCGAGATGGTAGGACAACTAATCTCGCTCACATCACTTTCACCCATACTGTAATAGTCTTGTGGATTCGTCACAACAGAAACATCCTACTGGGCATCTCTAGGGTCTGTGACATAAAAACATTGGCGGGCTTGGCTGTCGAGAATATAAGGCTCTTCACCAAAAGTAAGTTTTAATGAATTGAGTAAAAGTAGGCCATTTTCAACTTTGAATCCAATATGTTCATGATGGATATCGTATCACATACACTTAAATAGGACAACCATCTGTTCACGATAACACACCCGAATTATTTTTTAAGCACCCAGTAATAGCCCAATTTTCCCGTGGTTGGATTTGAATCACTAGAAGATGAATATCCAGTAACGGTGGATGTGACAAAGATACCTCAATTTTGAAACTTTTTATTTTGATCACTTTTTCTGGTGTGAAATGTAAACCCGTTAACAACATAACCAGAGAGGTACTTGGCTTGTTCATCTGGACCATATGCCGGCACTTTTATATCTTCTGATACATATCTATCATTGTGATTTCTTTCAACCTATTATGGTAAAACGGATTAAGTTATGTGTGTGTGTGTGTAGGTATCAACATGAGTTATAGTTTGGATTTTATAATTTACAATTTACACTCGCTTTCAACTAAACGGGAAAGCGTTTATGTCACTCCTTATCAATATCCCACTGCCGAGTTCGTTTAGTAGGTGGACGGTATTGAGCATTCCAAACGCTGTATATATCGCAAATAAACATTTAATTTTGACTTGAAGATTTTCTATATTTATGTTAAGAAAAAAGTAATAAATACTTACCCAATAAAACTGTTCACATTTGAACAGTTGGATAAAACGTACCAGTGAATCATGCCGAGCTGCTCAGACGCAGTGTGACCCGACTTCACTTTACTCAGTTCCTTTCCTTAGGCCCGAAAGACGGATATTACAGGTCTATTGTCAATTATGTCCTCATTACGTATCGGCCTATTAAATGCAGTCACAATACGCTCTAAATACATAAAACAGAATGTCATACATTCCTCTGCGAGAAACCCTTCAGTGATCAACCTTTCAGGCCGACTCCTGTTACGGATATACCGTTTTATTTTGTACATGAATCTGACGGACGCAAACAAATTTAATTCATTTTATTATAAATATTCGATTTATTATGAATAGTAAAGAGTTATGTTAGTTTTACTTTCGAACGGATACATCCACCGATAATTCACGAGACCACTTAAACGTGCCTCTTGAGCAAGGTGAACTGAGAGATGCAACATTACGGTGAAAATAGACGGCGGAAATAGCATCTCCAATCTACATTATATGCGAGGTTTTTTATTTTCTAGGGTTTTAAAATCGTTTGCCAAGTAATCTTTGGAGCATAACTCTCTGATGAAATGACACAAATGAATCACAACTGATAAAACGTCGTTATCCGGTAACACCCTAACGAAAATGGGAAGCAATTGCTGCATGATCACATGACAGTCGTGACTTTTCAGGACGACGAGAGTTTTCTTTTTCAAGTTTACGTATTTATTTATGTTCGCAGAAGATACATCCCGTACTCTTACTTGTTTAAGTACCTTAATGAAACTCAGCTTCTCATTATCGGACATCGTGTGCTTTGCTGGTGGAATAACCCATTTACCATTCTCTTTCAAAGTTGGATGCAATTCTGCTCGCAAATTCTTTGTAGTAAACCATTGCCATATCACTGGTGTGTCTCTGTTCTTGAATTTGGTATTCAACAGGTACCCAGCAAGAGCTCACAGAAATTCTTCTCGATGTGCATGACATCCAAGTTATGGAGAAAATTAAGAAATCGCCAATACGGCAAATCATAAAATATAGATCTCTTTCTTCAGTTATTTGATATCTCATTCGGAATAATATGCTTATGTTCTTACCAAAAAAAACATTGATGTGCTCTACGTTCACAAACACTTTTATCCCATTTGGCTCAGGAGGAGGGGGCCGATTCTCTTGCTCACTATTGAACTTGATTCCATTGCGTCTATAAGGATGATCAACATCTAGCCAACGATGATGTCTAGTGTAACAGGAAATCTGATTTACTGGTGTTTCACAGACGGTGTTCTCTTGACTATAGGGGAAAGCACGATGACCTTTCGTACTCCAAAGAAACGCCATGCACAGTGTGTATCTCTCCTTTCTTTGGATATTATAAGCAACGATGCCGGTCTCCCACATCTCATTCAACTCATCGATCAACGGCTTCAAATAAATATCGATATCAATACTATGAAAGTTGCTTCCAGGGATCAACAAAGGCATTTGGATGTAAGATTGTTTCATACTCATCCATGGTGGGAGGTTATAAACTACTAGTGTAACGAACCATACACTATGAGATGCACTTCCTTTAAATGGTTCTAATCCATCAGCCAATAATCCAAGTCTCACATTACGAGCTTCCACAGCGAACGCGGGCAATTGAGCGTCAAATCTTTGCCACTCTTCACCATTAGCGGGATGCCGTAAGACTCCATCCATCCTGCGACCATCTGCATGCCATGTTATATGTTCGGCGGTTTTAGACGACAGAAATAACCTCTGTAGTCTTTTCCTAAAAGAAAAAAGCGCAACACCTTAACATGAATTTTCGGAATTGACTTCTCGTCCCTCAGGGGCCTTTTAGGTAATATCCACCTCGATTCCCCACAAATTCTACACTTATTTAAGTTCCTGTCATCATCTGTCATGAATAACATGTAGTCATTTGGGCATACATCGATTTTTTGATGACTGAAACCGATGTCGGTAATAATCTTCTTTATCTCTTGAAAATTTCGGAATTCGGGTAAGTCTCCTTCTATATCTTTAGAAAGTCATCGACTGATTTTTTGCTCCATAAACTTTTGTATTTAAAATAAAACATGCGGACCATCTAATCCAACTTCGTCATTGTCTCACCCTCATAAAGAGGTTTCATAGCATCCTCAATATACTTAAAAAAACTAGTAGATTAAGAATCTGGAACCGCATCATTCATAGGGGTATCGTCGTTCATGACATCATATAACTCATCCATCATATCATTTAAACTGGTGGTTGCTGGGGTTTTCATAAGAGGCAGAAACAGACAATGTGCACCGATTCTATAGTCCACAACCTCTCTATGCAAGTGCTAGATAGTGTAACATTCACAGAATCCCTTAGCAAGTATATGCAGTCGAACCGCCTATCGACTATCACTTCTGCCATTACAACATTTCCTACAGGGACAGGGGATCCAACTACAACCCACTGTTGGCGAGAATTGCATAAACTCTTCTTCACCGATTTTAAATTCAGAGCCAAACTTGATCTTATTTATCCAAGAATTATCCATTCTTGTCCAATACGTAAAACCAAATACAGTTCACAATTAATTATTATATCATAACAAACATTTTAAAATCATACACGATATTAAAAATTTTATACCGTAGTGAGAAAGCTAAGAACGAGATGATTATAGACAAAGAAGAGAATGACAACAGTGTCTCGAAATACATTTGAATGATTTATCATGGTTGTAAATAATAATAACGCTTTTATCTTGGATGTCAATGGGTAACAGCTGTTGGCTATAGTGCCCTTAAGTCAATTATTGAATCGAAGGCACGCGATTGCGATGATTGAGGGAGGACCTATACGGATAGAACAGTCTTACTCAGGATAATAGTATGCTATCTGGTTTGTCTTTATCATCATGTACATGCTTTATGTGGTATTACAGATCACTATTACATGTTGATAGAGCCCTTAGGATTCTTTCTTGACTACCAGCATTATGATGGCGATCATATATGTGGGAGCTGGGTGGTCTATAAGCACATCCTTAAATGTCCCTAGTCGTGGGAGTATCGATACTGGGCATCGATACTCCAGAGTAGACTAGTGTATACTAATCGAGACCCTGACAAGGGACGGTGGCAAGGTCTCACAAGCCAGTGGTGTTAGTTTGTTCAACTAAGATAGTATACAGGTGCTCATTGGGTTATGAGTACACTGGACGGACACGCCGGGAACCTGCTAGTTGGTAGTATACGTATTGTCAGATAGCAGTTCCCAGGTGACATGTGTGTTGGTTAGTCTGTCGACCTGAGATCGTCATTTATCTCGTGTGAGTTCCCACTATGCTTTCATTACCACCCTACCACGGTTCAAAGGAGTCGTGCAAACAGGTTTTAGTTGGGTACAGTCCCGAGCCACATGAAGGTAGTGAGCAGATCGTCTGGGATTCGTCTTTCCCGGTATTGGGGGTTGATGTCGCGTTGTGCACGGGTGACCATCACCAGAAATCCTTGGCCAAGGTAGTCAAGAATTACTGATTTGGATAAGTAGTTTCTCAGTTGGTGATGGGCTTCATACCGACACAAAATGTCGCGTTATTAGGGGTCTGACTTTATCCACCCCCTAGACTCGATATGTGATACTATTAGACGAACTGACCGGACTGTACGGATATTGTCACGGACAGGCTTAGTAGGGGTTCGGATGAGTTTGCTCGTCGGCCTCCCTTTTGCTTAATACCTGGGTAGCCGTTACGTACAGCTAGTGCCGCTGACGTGCTTGCGGTTATACCCACTGCCAGCGTGTTGAAAAGTCTTTAGGGTCCCACACAGAGGGTTTCCCTGCTTCGGGAGAAACGATATAGAGGCCGTATGGTCTTACGGCAGGGTTCAAGTTCATGTGTTGAGAAGCCTAGGGTGTTTGGAGACAAATTAATCCATCACTACACTCTACATTCTCTAGGCTATCTAGTTTAGCGAACTAGGTACCCTAGTTACCTCGGCTCTTGAGGTAGGAGCTCGGAATACAAATCCTCAGGTGGATCACCTTCGATGGAGGGAGACCGGAGATCAAGCTTGATCATGGAGGCCTCTAGGAGCTTGGGATGATGGTTAAAGACCGAAGGACGCTGATCTTTCGGTATAACCTTTCTAAACTCCTATATTTAGTTTGCTAGCTTTAGGGTTTATGGTCGATCCGTATTTCGAGTAGTTCTAGCACCAGTTTAGAAAAATTTTGTTCCGCATTCGGCCACGGTTTGATGGCCAGGGCGCTTGCATAACCCAACATGGTATCAGAGCCAACCTATAAACCTTTAGCTAGCTATTTTAGACGATGTTAAAGTATCGAAACCGAAACAACTCCGAAACAATACCCGTAATATTCCAGTTTCTGTCGATTTTAAATTAGTCTTCAAAAATTATTTAAACAATTGCAGAAGACTACCCTTGTGACTACAAGAACACACCCCAAAAACGAGCCCCAAAGTCCATTGTTTGGCCGGCGAGATTGGGTGAAAGATCGGTGTCGCCGTTTTTTGTTTGGAGTTTGGGCTTGGGTTTTTTGGTGTGCTCTGGGTTCTGGAATATTGGGATTTTAGTATTGTTTGTTTTTTCCCAGATTGCATATTATGTTCTCTTTTGTTTGGGGGCAATACGGAGTATTTCGAAGTCGCTATTTTTAACACTGTTTAAAAGTTTTCAGTACATTCCTCACTTCTGGGATTGACTGATAACTTGCCGCACTCGTAGGGGTCTAGGTTTTCGTTGCATAGGCTATCTACATAACAGGGAACGCCGGGTCTCATTTACGGCTCAAGTGAAACCCAAGGCTCCTAGATTTTCTACCACTATGTGTTGTTGGCTGAGATTCTGTGATGTTGCTTTATATCATGCCTGGGACGAATGTTATATATACTAGTAGATGTTGTATATGTTTTGCACCCGTGCTATTCCAGCCCCCGCTCTACCGTTAGTTAAATAACCTAACATGTGATGACGGGGCCCAGTGGCGAATGTGGATGGCATATACGTACATTTTATTTCCGTTCCTTTCTGAGGTGTGATATGTTTAATTGATGAGACTGTATTAATTCCAATTAATGCAAGGAAAACAAACATATATGATGTTATTGGAACCAATTTTTTAAAATACTGACATTACAGACGTTTCCTTTTGCTTTGCACAGTGGTATTCGGTTATGAATATCCAGCACCTCATTCGACGAGGCAAGAGTCGAGATCCCTTCACGGGAGTGACCTCTTGAGAAAAAGTTTGCGTCATCGTAATAACTTCACTATAGTCAATTCTTTTGCTTTGCATCGTGGTATTCAGTTAGGAATATCCTGCACTTCATTCGACGAGGAAAGAGCCAAGATCACTTCACAGGGAGTGACCTCTTTAGCAAAAGTTTGCGCCACTATATATTTGTAAAACCACTCGGTTCCTTCAACGATATCAAGTTCATTACGTTAAAGGTTTTTCGCCAAAAACCAGTCGTAGCCTTCCATCATTTTCTACGAGTAGTACTTAGTATTCGTGATGCGTTTGTTGAACTTATCAAAGCGTAGTGTACGGTAGCTGAGTGGTGCTTGTTTGTAGCACATGATATGGATTAACTAGGACAGTCACATAGCCTTGTTGAACTTGTCACGGGCTTATGCGGGTGGGTCTAGGGTAATCAAGATAATGATGGGTTGAACTTGACTAGCGACTTATGATTTGATGACCTTGTCAATGTCATAGGTCGTTAGGGCTAAAAACCACATCAGGAGTTTCAAACATACAAGAAACTTACCAGGCATGCGCATACCTTCTGGAGTGTGGTGACTTGAGTGGATTCCATCAAGTTATCATGCGATGATAGTTGGATCCCGATTCCCACTGATGAGTAGGTGTTACTCCTCGGATGATTTTAGATGATCCCGACTAATTCTCCTTTTTGGGTTTGAAGGAGAATTCGAGAAAACTGTGGGAGACATTCTGATTAGATAAAGTGATTAACCATTCTGATCTAGGTTAGAGTGCACGCTGAGTGTTTCTTTTCTCTCTCTTTTTGGCAGCGACCATTGCTCGACCCTAGACTAAAACTCATTAACCAAGTTAAACCGAACCTTCTTAAAACACTTTGGCTTTTAGATTATCACGGAGTTGCATATATCATTGCCAACCCTACATCCTCTTTGCATTTCTCCAGAACACTTCGTATCACTACGAAAATCCATATTGCTTGGATATTCCATCGTATAGTTACATACGAACTCGAAGGAACTTGTTCCAGTTCGAGGATAGATTATGGTTCTGAAGAAATTGAATAGGATTATTCGGTTGTCTTTTTCCTTTACCTTCTTTTAGGTTGCGAGAGCTCTTAGGATTAGGAGAGTACACCTATTGTACTTATTGGATAGTCTTCTTCTGTAAGTCTACGGTAGCGCCCCGGCCGTCGATCCGAGGCCAAAATGCAGAAACAAAAACTTTTCATGAACTTGAAACCGGCGCAAACGCAGACTTTTATCCAGATCGAACCATTAGCGCTAAACTAGCTAACTACTAAGAAGTGAGAGTGGCTATACCGATCGATCCGTGTCCTTCGGTCTTTGGCCACCATCACAAGCTCCTCGCGGCATCTCCGATCTTCGGTCTCCTCGTCGGAAGGGCACCACATCAATGAGTCTTTATACGGGCTCCCGCATCATCCGAAGCAACTCAAACATGAAGTTTGCTAGCCGACATGTCCAAGGTGATGTAGAAAATGTGTGTGATAAATTTGTCTCAAGCATCCATTGATTCTCAACACATGAGAGTGTATGGATGGAGGTTGAAGATGATGCCATTAGTGGAAATGGTGAGCTAGAGGAAGAAGAGGAAGAAGAGGCTTTCTTTTTCTATTGTGTGAGATAAAAGATGAGAGCACTAGAATGAAAACCCAAGAGCCAACCCCAAGCCTATGGCTACCCTCTCTCTCTCCATCCATCATTTTACACCCTTAATCAAACACTAATGTGACATTTGCACAATAAAAGAGACCATGAGTCACTAAACATGTCCATGTCACATTTAATGCACCTCATCATGAACTAAGCTCATAATTTCCACCAAAATAAACATTAACCCAAATGTTTACAACAATAAAAAGATATGGCAACATCTAAAGTAAACTCGTGACGGATCACAAGGATACCCCTCACCTGTATATACATACCTGCATCCGCATTCCGACTGAATGCAAATACGATGAGACTAAAGTAATCCAACAAATCTAATACTAGGATCCGGCTTAAACCAAAGACCACTAGTATGATCCGTCCGATCATGATCCGTGCACAAGTGCACGTATATATGATCGAACCCTGCCATAATACCATACGGCCTTTACAACGTTTTGCCCGAAACTTGAGAAACTGTCTGTGGGGGACTCTAAAGACTCGTCAATACTTTGGCTGTGGATTTAACCACTAGCACGTCAGTGGTACTAACTGTACGTAACGGGATACCAGGTATTGACCAAAAAGGAGGTCGATGAGCGAACTCGTCCTGACACCCTACTGAGCCTGTCAGTGACAATATCCGTACAGTCCGGTCTGTTCGTCTATGAGTATCACATGTCGGGCCTAGGGGGTTGGTAAAAGTCAGACCCCCAAAAGCGGTACAAGTCGTGTCGGAGTGTAGCCCAGAACACCCTGAGATACTACTGGAATACCTACCAGTAAATCTTGTGCCTTGGCCAAGGACTTCGTGTAATGGCTCTCCTAGACACAGCGTGATCTCACCCCCAATACCGGTAGAGACGAAACCCCCGCCGATCCGCTCACTGCCTCCATGTGGCTCAGGACTGTACCCAACTAAAACCTGTTTGCATGACTCCTTTGAGCCATGGTAGGGTAGTAATCAAAGCACAGTGGGAACTCACACGAGACAAATGACGATCTCAGGTCGATGAACTAACCTGTACACAAGTCACCAGGGAACTGCTATCTGACGCTAGGTATAAAACCAACTAGCATGTTTCCGGCGAGTCCTGTCCGGTGTACTCATAACCCAATGAGCACCTGTATACGTCTTAAGTGAACCAACTGACACCAATGGCTTATGAGACCAGCCACCGCCCCTCGTCGGGGTCTCGACCCGTATACACTAGTCTACTCTGGAGTATCAATGCCCTGTCTCGAAACTCCCTCGACTAGGGTCCTTTTAAGGATGTGCTTATAGACCCCAGCTCCCACGTATATGATCGCCATCATACTGATGGCCGTCAAGCAAAAATCCTAAGGGCTCTATCTGTAAGTCCACGTTACCTCTCCCGGTACTTACGGGCTTGCGGAAATGATGAAAAACGATTTTTCAAGAGGTGGTAACATGGACTCAAAATACGGATCTTTGTTAAACAACTAACTAACAACCTAACTAGAGTTTTGCCTACTCGGTTAGGGGGCTATACCTTTCTTGAACTCCTTCGTCTTCAACTCTTTCCGGTGTATGGATCGGCCTCACCTCGTCGTCTCCTTGCGCCGAAGATGGATCCACCTGAAAGCTTCTACCTTTGGCTTCTTCTTCGAACTTGAAGAAACTAGAACACTTGGTTTGCTAAACCTTGTGAACTAGGATGAGTAAAGAAGTGATTTAGGTTTTCTTTTATCTCTAAGGCAATGTTTCTCAACTCATGAGAGGGAGTTGCCTTGATCTAGAGAGAGAGCAAGAGGGAGAGCTCAAGCAAGAGAGAGAAATGAAATGAGAGAATGAGTAACTCTTTTGCCATCCAAGCTCTCATAATCCAAAACCATCATAACAAAATAGTAATCAATTATTATGTGATGGTTCAAGTCAAAATGGCTATATCATTTCATGCACTCATTTTGCATAAATAAACAAGCAAGCAAAAGTCTTTTCCATGAAATGATAGCCATTGTCATGATGATGGTCAACTAGTCCAACCTAGTCAACGGGTCAACAAAGTCAACAAGTCAACAAATTCAACCCCTCAACAACCATGTCACTATAACACTTAATTAATATTATTGTTAATCATATTTTTTTATTCTCATTAGGGTTTAGCCAAAAGTCAACAGTCAACAGTCAACAACCCCAATGAGAATCCTCTGCCTCTGTCTCTCTGTCAACTGTGCATACACACCCGCATCCGCGTTCCGAGGAACACAAAATGCAAACGAGATAAAACCAATCCCAAAATGTACACTAGGATCTGGCTTAAACCAAAGCCCGCTAGTGTTGACTGTCCGGACACCAAACGTGCAGAAGTGCACGGATGTGACCGAACCCTGTCGCAAAACCATGCGACCTGTCGGAAAACCATGCGACCTCTACTCTTTTGCCTAAAGGCGAATAGCTTTCTGTGTGGGACTCTAAAGACTCGACACTACGCTGGCAGTGGGTTTAACCACAGACCGCAAGCGGAACTAGCTGTGCGTAACGGTCCCCACGTAGATGCCGACAAGAAGACGGACGAGCTGAAACCCATCTGAACTCCTACTGAGCCTGAATGTGACAATCTCTATACAGTCCGGTCTGTTCGTCTGATACATCGCATGGCGGGCCTAGGGGGCGGTAAACGTCAGTCCCCTAATAGCGGTACAAGTCGTGTCGGAGTGTAGCCCAGAACACCCTGAGATAGCACTGGAAACCTACCAGTATATCTCGCTTGCCCTGGCCAGGGACTACTCGTGTAATGGCTCTCCTAGACACAGCGCAATGTCAACCCCCAATACCGGGAGAGACGAATCATGTCTAACCGTCACTGCCTCCAAGTGCTTCGGGACTGCACCCAACTACTACCTGTTTGCACGACTCCTTTGAGCCGTGGTAGGGTAGTAATCTAAGTACAGTGGGAACACACTCGAGGTGAAGTGTCAGTGTCAAGTCAGCGGAATAAGCTGTACTCATGTCACCTGGGAACTGATAACTGACGATAGGTATAGTACCATCCAACAGTTCCCGACGAGTCATGTCCAGTGTACTCGTAACCTAACGAGCACCCGCATACTATTTCAAGTACGACATACTGACGGCTGTGCGACAAACCATCTCCCACACTGGGATGAGAAGCGCATACGCTAGTCTACTCCGGAGTATCGATACCCTGTCTCGATAGTCCTGCGACTAGGGACCTGCATAAGGATGTGCTTATAGATTACCCAGCCCCCACTAGTGTGACTGCCATCACAACGCTGGTAATCAAGCAAAGATCCTAAGGGCTCCACTAATGTGTATTGGTGATATACTAAAATAAACACATGTACACATTAAAGCAGAAACAAACCAAGTAGCATGCTATTATATTGAGCAAGATTGTCTATACAAGGTGAATATCTCAAGCTTCCATTAAGTAATATACAAACTAGTATGATACAGTAATGGCCTCTAGGGCATATACACTAACAATCTCCCATTTGCACTAAGGCCATGTACTGGCGTATCGAAGACCTATCATCTCGATCAGCCGCTCGAACTGAATCTGGGGTAAGGCCTTTGTGAGTGGATCAGCAGTGATATCTTCCGTAGAAACTCTCCGAACCTCGATCTCCTGGCGACCCACGATCTCCCTGATCAGGTGATACCGCCTCAAGATGTGTCTAGACTTCTGATGGGACCTGGGTTCCTTCGCTAAAGCTATAGCCCCGTTGTTGTCGTAATACAGAGGTATTGGATCAACAATGGACGGAACCACCTGAAGTTCAGTTAAGAACTTCCTTATCCAGACGGCTTCTTTTGCGGCATCTGCAGCAGCGATATATTCCGCTTCCATCGTCGAGCCAGCAACGGTTTCCTGTTTGGAACTCTTCCAACACACCGCCCCTCCATTGAGGGTAAAGACATAACCCGACATGGAATTGGAATCATCCTTGTCATTCTAGAAGCTGGAGTCAGCAAAGGCCTTGATCTGGAGGTCTTTTCCGCCATACACCAAGAACATCTCCTTAGTCCTTCTCAGGTACTTGAGAATGTTCTTTACTGCTATCCAGTGTTTCTCCCCAGGGTTTGACTGATACCGGCTTACCACACTCAGAGCATAAGCAACATCTGGTCTGGTACATAACATCGCATACATTATAGAGCCTACCGCAGAAACGTAGGGTATAATAGACATGAGATTCCTTTCCAAATCAGTCTTGGGAGACATCTCTTTGGAAAGGGTGATCCCGTGACAAGCCGGTAGATTACCGCGCTTGGAATCTTCCATACTGAATCTTTTCAGTATGGTGTCGATGTACCTGGACTGTGAGAGTCCCAGTATCCTCTTGGATCTGTCACGATAGATCCGGATCCCCAGAATGTATGAGGCATCACCCAGGTCTTTCATGGAGAACCTGTGTGACAAGAACCCTTTGACAGATTGTAGCATAGGAACGTCATTTCCTATTAAGAGAATGTTATCCACGTATAAAACGAGGAATACTACAGTTCTCGCTACAAATCTACTATAGATGCATGGTTCATCTGGATTTTTTATAAAGCCAAATTCTTTGACCGTCTCATCAAAACAGATGTTCCAACTCCGCGATGCCTGCTTTAGTCCGTAGATGGACTTAAGCAACTTGCACACCTTTCTGAGGCTCCCACTCTGAATGAAACCCTCTGGCTGGTCCATATAAACACACTCCTCTAAATTTCCATTTAGAAAAGCGGTCTTTACGTCTATCTGCCAAATCTCATAATCGTGGAAGGCAGCAATGGAAAGAAGGATCCGAATGGATTTCAGCATAGCTACTGGAGAAAAGGTCTCCTCTGTAAGTCCACGTTGCCCACCCCGGTGCTTGCGGGGAGGCGGAAAACGGAATAAAAATCGGATTTTTACTTCTTTAGGCAACATGGACTAGACAAAGGAGGATCTTTGCTAAACAAAAACTAGCTAAAGCTAACTAGAAATTATCTACAAGTAAGAATGGTTATACCTAGGGCTTTATGTCCTTCTCTCCTTGCTCCTTGGAGTAGTAGAAAGGGATCACCTTTTTCGTCTTCTCACGTCGAAGAAGGATCCACCCGAAAGCCTCAACCTTTGGCTTCAACTTCAAGCTAGAAGTAACTAGGGTGCTAGAAGTGCTAATCCTAGAACCCTAGAAGAGAGTAGAGATTATCAAGAAGAGGTTTTTCTCAAGCTCAAGTGTTTCTCAACACATGAGAGGGGAGAGCTTGAGGAAGAGGAAGAGCAAGAGAGAGAAAGTATATGATAGAATGAGAGAATTATGAAGCATTCTCACATATATGTGTGAATTATTGTAAATTGATAATTAGTGAGATAATTGTCATGGCTTAATCAAGACATGGCCATTATCATTTCATTTTTAATGCAAATTGCAAGGATCAAAGAGCATCTTCCAAATGAAATGATGATGGTCAAAGTGTCAACCTAGGTCAAGAATGTCAAATGGTCAACAACCCTAACCATGCACAATTATATTAAACTAATATCAATTAACCATAATACACACATAAGCATTAGGGTTAATAAAATGACAATGGTTATTAACCCTAATCAAAGTCCTCTTCCTCTGACTCAATCAACTGTGCATACGCACCCGCATTCGTGATCCGAGGAACACGAATACAAAGAGATAAAACCAATCCCAAATCATATACTAGGATGTGGCTTAAACCAAAGCCCGCTAGTATAAGCTGTCCGGACAGCAAACGTGCACAAGTGCGCGGATGTGAACGAACCCTGTCACAAAACCATGCGGCCTCTACTCATTTTGCCTAAATGCGAATAGCACTCTGTGTGGGACTCTAAAGACTCAACACTACGCTGGCAGTGGGTTTAACCACAGACCGCAAGCAGCACTAGCTGTACGTAACGGTCCCCAGGTAGATGCCGATAAGAAGACTGACGAGGTGACCCCATCTGAACTCCTACTGAGCCTGTATGTGACAGTCTCCGTACAGTCCGGTCTGTTCGTCTGATACATCGCATGGCAGGCCTAGGGGGGCGGTGAACGTCAGTCCCCTAATAGCGGTATAAGTCGTGTCGGAGTGTAGCCCAGAACACCCTGAGATAACACTGGAAACCTACCAGTATATCTCGCTTGCCCTGGCCAGGGACTACTTGTGTAATGGCTCTCCTGGACACAGCGCGATATCAACCCCCAATACCGGGAGAGACGAATCCTGTCTAACCGTCACTGCCTCCAAGTGCTTCAGGACTGCACCCAAAAACTACCTGTTTGCACGACTCCTTTGAGCCGTGGTAGGGTAGTAATCAAAGTGCAGTGGGAACACACTCGAGGTGAAGTGATAGTGTCAAGTCAGCGGACTAAGCTGTACTCATGTTACCTGGGAACTGATAACTGACGATAGGTATAATACCAACCAACAGTTCCCGACGAGTCCTGTCCAGTGTACTCGTAACCTAACGAGCACCCGCATACTATCTCAAATACGACGTACTGACGGCTATGGGACAGACCGTCTCCCACACTGGGATGAGAAGCGCATACGCTAGTCTACTCCGGAGTATCGATGCCCTGTCTCGATAGTCCAACGACCAGGGACCTGTATAAGGATGTGCTTATGGATTACCCAGCCCCCACGAGTGTGAGCGCCATCACAACGCTGATAATCAAGCAAAGATCCTATGGGCTCTACTAATATGTATATCAGCGATATGCTAAAAGAAACACATGCACATATTAAAGCAGAGAAAAACCAAGTAGCATACTACCATTTCGAGCAAGATTGTATATACAACTGTGAATATCCCAAGCTTCCATCAAGTAATATACAAACTAGTCTGATACAGTAATGGCCTCTAGGTCATATACACTAACAATCTCCCACTTGCACTAAGGCCATGTACTGGCGTATCGAAGACCTATCATCTCGATCAGCAGCTCGAACTGAGTCTGGGGCAAGGCCTTGGTGAATGGATCTGCAGTGTTATCTTCTGAAGAAACCCTCCGAACCTCGATCTCCTGGCGATCCACGATCTCCCTGATCAGGTGATACCGCCTCAAGATGTGTCTGGATTTCTGATGGGATCTGGGTTCCTTCGCTAAAGCTATATCCCCGTTGTTGTCGCAATATAGAGGTATTGGGTCAACAATGGACGGAACCACCAGAAGTTCTTTCAAGAACTTCCTTATCCAGACAGCTTCTTTTGCGGCATCAGATGCAGCGATGTATTCCGCTTCCATAGTCGAGTCAGCAACGGTTTCCTGTTTGGAGCTCTTCCAACACACCGCCCCTCCATTGAGGGTAAAGACAAAACCCGACATGGACTTGGAATCATCCTTGTCACTTTGGAAGCTGGAGTCAGCAAAGGCCTCAATCTGGAGGTCTTTTCCGCCATACACCAAGAACATCTCCTTAGTCCTTCTCAGGTACTTGAGAATGTTCTTTACCGCTATCCAATGTTTCTCCCCAGGGTTTGACTGATACCTGCTTACCACACTCAGTGCATAAACCACATCTGGTCTGGTACACAACATCGCATACATTATAGAGCCTACCGCAGAAGCGTAGGGTATAATAGACATGCGATCCCTCTCCAAATCAGTCTTGGGAGACATCTCTTTGGAGAGGGTGATCCCGTGACAAGCCGGTAGATTACCGCGCTTGGAATCTTACATACTGAATCTCTTCAGTATGGTGTCGATGTACCTGGACTGTGAAAGTCCGAATATCATCTTGGATCTGTCACGGTAGATCCGGATACCCAGAATGTATGAGGCATCAACCAGGTCTTTCATGGAGAACCTGTGTGACAAGAACCCCTTGACAGATTGTAGCATAGGAATGTCATTTCCTATTAAGAGAATGTCATCCACGTATAAAACGAGGAATACTACAGTTCTCGCTATAAATCTACAATAGATGCATGGTTCATCTGGATTTTTGATAAAGCCAAATTCCTTGACCGTCTCATCAAAACAGATGTTCCAACTCCGCGATGCCTGCTTTAGTCCATAAATGGACTTAAGCAACTTGCACACCTTTCCGCTGCTCCCACTCTGAATGAAACCCTCTGGCTGGTCCATATAGACACACTCCTCTAAATGTCCATTTAGAAAAGAGGTCTTTACGTCCATCTGCCAAATCTCATAATCGTGGAAGGCAGCAATGGCAAGAAGGATCCGAATGGATTTCAGCATAGCTACTGGAGAAAAGGTTTCTTCATAGTCCAAACCAGGTCGCTGACGAAAACCCTTTGCAACCAGTCTAGCTTTATAGGTCTCAACCTGTCCATCTACACCAATCTTCCTTTTGAAGATCCACTTGCATCCTACGGGTTTCACCCCATCTGGAGCAATGTCCAACGTCCATACTTTGTTGGTGTACATGGACTCCATTTCGGTCCGCATTGCATCCAGCCATTTTACCGAGTCGACGCTCTGAATGGCTTGCTGGAAGCTAGTAGGCTCATCACAATCTATGATGCAATCCTCTCTATCCCCGTCAATGAGAAAACCGTAGTATCTCTCGGGCGGATGAGACTGCCTACTACTCCTGCGGAGTGGCGTGGGAATGTCCTAATCTTTCGAACCCTCTGGTTCTACTAAGCTTTCAGTAATAGCTCGTGGTTCCGGAATTTCTTCCAGTTCTATTGCGCTCCCACTTATTTCTTTTTCTATGAACTGGTGTTCTAGAAAGTGGGCATGGCGAGAAACAAAGACCTTTTGTTCCTCTTCGCAATAGAAGAAATATCCCTTGGAGTTCTTTGGATATCCTACAAACTTGCACTGTACTGAGCGTGCCTCGAGCTTGTTCGCATGCTGCTTTTTTAAAAAAGCTGGACATCCCCATGTCTTAATGTGATTAAGATAGGGTCTCTTCCCACACCACATCTGATATGGTGTAGTAGGCACAGTTTTAGTTGGAACTCGGTTCAAAAGGTATGCAGCTGATTCTAGCGCATATCCCCAGAACGATCGCGGCAACTCAGCGTTACTCATCATGGACCGTACCATATCCAATAGGGTTCGGTTCCGTCTCTCCGATACACCGTTATGTTGCGGAGTGTATGGAGGAGTAAGCTGAGAGAGAATTCCATTCTCTTTTAAGTAACCCAGGAACTCGGCACTCAAGTATTCACCACCTCGATCAGATCTCAGTGCCTTGATACTTTTGCATGTTTGTTTTTCTACTTCATTCTTATATTCCTGGAATTTTTCAAAAGCCTCGGATTTATGTTTCATTAAGAAGACATAACCGTACCTTGAAAAGTCATCCGTAAAAGTAATGAAGTAAGAATAACCGCTTCGTGCATGTATAGACATTGGACCGCACACGTCGCTGTGTACGAGTCCCAAGAGCTCGCTCGCTCTTACTCCGTGTCCAGTGAACGGAGTTTTTGTCATCTTTCCTTTGAGACAGGATTGACAAGTTGCATACGATTGATATTCGAACGGATCCAAATATCCTTCTGCATGTAACTTAGTCAACCTTCTCTCATTGATGTGACCCAGTCTACAATGCCATAAGAAAGTTTTATTGATTTATGGAGACTTTCTTTTGTGTGTATTCTGGACATTGAAAATCTGTGGTTGGTTTAATACGTATATACCGTTGTTCAATGTACCTGACCCAATCAAAACTTGATTAAGGTGAATGTTCACTACATTACTTACAAATGCAAATTCATAACCTTCTTTAGATAATAAAGATACAGAAATGATATTACAGGTTGCATTTGGTACATAATAACAACTACGCAAAACCAAAAAGTGTCTATCCGACAATCCCAGGTGATAGTCCCCCACGGCCTCAGCATCCATGCTAGCACTGTTTGCAACTCTGAGGGTCATGTCACCTACCTTCAAAACTCTACGCTTTCTCAACGCCTGCAAAGAATTACAGATATGAGATCCTGATCCGGTATCCAATACCCAGGATGTAGAGTTTATTGATGGACAGTTTTCAATAACATACACACCTGAAGTTGAAGCCGCAACTCGCTTCAAATCCTGTGTTCTGGCCTTCCAAGCCTTGCAATCCTGTTTCCAGTGACCACTTTTGTGACAGTAGAAGCATTCTTCCTTCCCCACTAGCTTTCCCGCTACCTTTGTTGCCTTTCCTTTTCCCTTCGTATCCACTTTACTGACACCGCCTCTTGGTTTGGCGGGGGCTTTCTTCTTCTTACCCTTGGCTTTCACCCTGGATCTAGAAGAGGAAGATCCTCCTACAAACAAAGTGGATGTCTCCCTACCTTTCTGTAGGATGCCCTCAGCACTCCTCAACATGTTCAGAAGTTCGGAAAGTTCAACCTCCTTTCCTTGCATGTTGAAGTTCAGGATAAACTGGGCGTAAGTGGAAGGAAGGGACTGGAGAATCAAATCAGTATAGAGTTCATTCTCCAACGTGGTCCCAAGGTCCGCGAGCTCCTCTATGTAGCCAATCATCTTAAGCACGTGTTCCGCTACCGATGATCCGATGGCCAATCTTGCCGAAAATAGCTTCTTCGACACTTCGTATCTTGCGATACGAGACTGCTCTCCATACAGTTCTTTTGTATGGAGAAATATGGACTCTAGGTCCATATTCTCATGCCTCCTCTGATGTTCGTTGTCCATCGAGGCAAGCACGAGGCATTTGGCCTTCGCGCAATCGATCTCCCATGTCTTACGGATTTCTTTATCCGCGACGCTAGAGGTGGGACCTGGGACAGGGGGAGCTTTGGTGGTAAGGACATACCCCAACTTGTCGTAAGTGATTGCCATCTTGACATTCCTGAGCCAATCTTTGTAGTTTGGCCCTGTCAGTATGTTTTTATCTAGTAATAACTTAAGTCCGGTCAT
Organism: Agapanthus africanus; assembly: GCA_030015575.1. Classification (NCBI taxonomy): domain Eukaryota; kingdom Viridiplantae; phylum Streptophyta; class Magnoliopsida; order Asparagales; family Amaryllidaceae; genus Agapanthus; species Agapanthus africanus. Next base: position 492,863,677 of record CM057339.1, read on the forward strand.
GTTTAATGGTCGCTGCAATTAGGAGAGAGAAAAGAAACACTTTAGCATGATGCTCTTGCAAGTTTAGAGTGGTTTTTAGTTTGTCTAAACTGGATGGCTCCCACTGTCTCTCGAATCCCTTCTCAAACCGTAAAGAAAGAATTAGTCGGGATCAATCTCACCGTACAATACTTGCTTAACCGTTCAGCCAGGCCAGTGTCGGTACTTCGAGGGAGGTTTTCCAACGCTTTCGCGAAGTTCCTTAATTAAGTAACCTCTTTTCCCTGTGGGCGTAGCCCCACTAACACCTTTCTAGACACCTACTAGGTTTATAGCATTGATCGTTAAGTGAGAGTTTTCCCGAGGAGTAGCTTATACTCACAGTAGGATCGGGATCCAAATATCATCGCGTGATAAAACCGAAGGAATCCTACCTGAATTATCACACTCCAAATGGTATGCAGCGCTAGCAAGTTTCAGTGCTTATGAAACTCCCGATGTGGATTTTTGCCCCATGCTCTTTTGACCTTGACTTTGGCCAAAATATCATAAGTCACATGTCAAGTTCTACCCGTCATTCTCCTGGTTAATTTGGACCCACCCGTACCTACCCTTGACTTTGGCCAAAATGGCAGCACGACTGTCCCAAAACAACGCATCTATCTATGCTGCACATGAATACCCAATAGCTACCAATCACTATGCCTTGACTTTGGCCAAAATACATAGCTTGAATACATTTTGACCATTCATGTGGAATGACGGAAGGCTACGAATGGTTTTGGCGAAACCGTGAACGTAGTGAACTTGATATAATCGATGGAACACGATAGCTTTTAAAAGGAGTGGTTCAAGCTCCGCGTTTAAAAGTTTAGTTTTGAAAAGAACCGAGTGGTTTTCAAAGTGTTCCAATCGACTTTTACTTGGTTTATTTTCTTGCATTAGTTCTTTTAATGTGTCCCATCGTTTAATCCTACCATTGCAGAAAACAACCAAAATATGACGTACGCTTATGCCATTCGCATTCGCCACGAGGCCTCGTCATCACCCGTTAGGTTACTTAACTAACGACAGAGCGGGGGCTGGGCTAGCGCGGCTGTAAAACATAAGCAACGCCTAAATAGTTATATTATATAGATATAAAGCAATGATAGACATTACAGATTACAGATGAATACATTGGATATACTAGGAATCCGCAATCCGTTCGAGCCTGCAACGAAAAGCGGATTACACGGTCGTGGTGAATAGCCAATACCCCACCCAAGACCCCTACGGGTGCGGCAAACTACCCGCCAAGTACCCGAAGCGAAGCAACCTCCCTCAACACCGTGAGTAGGCCACTCCGCACTTCGAGATACCCCGTAGTTTGTGCACCCCCTCCATGGGTCTATCCTAGGAGAAAAAACAGTAAAAAGAATTATACAATGACGGCTACAACCCCGACCCGGTTGTGCGGCCAAACAAATAATAATACATCAATTTACATATTACATGAATGAAAGAAAAAGAAACACTCATCTCACATCCACCCCGGCTATTCACCCGCGACAATCCAACGCATTCATATACACATACCAACATCAAACACAGATCACAGATATGTATAACCCCCACTAATCGATATATAGCGATTAGCCGACGTTGAATACATATAAACATCACAGATATAACCGATTAGTCAAAGTATAGTGAAGTTCGATCAAAAAACGGATTTATAGGCCCCCAAAGACAAATTTCTTTTCTGGAAAATCTGGGCTGAAATAAACCATCTTAAAAATCCCAACACGACAACCTAAGAACACTGCACCAAACTCGGTCATGAACCGAGTCAAAACGGCCGCGGTTCCGCGGCAATGGGTATACTTTTGCCGCGGAACCGCCATGCTTTGAAGGGATCACTAAACCATTTTTGGAGGGCTTCTTCAAAAAACCCTGAGATGATTTTTGGTGCAGAACTTTTTATTTTTAGAGCAGAAAAAATTTTAACAGAAACTTAGGGTTTTGCATGTCGTAGTTTTGAGATTTTTCCGATCGAACTTCCATACACTTTACTATCTAGCTAGTTTAAGTTTAGTTAGGCTCTGATACCACTGTAAGTCCACGTTGCCCACCCCGGTGCTTGCGGAGAGGCGGAAAACGGAATAAAAATCGGATTTTTACTTCTTTAGGCAACATGGACTAGACAAAGGAGGATCTTTGCTAAACAAAAACCAGCTAAAGCTAACTAGAAATTAGCTACAAGTAAGAATGGTTATACCTAGGGCTTTATGTCCTTCTCTCCTTGCTCCTTGGAGTAGTAGAAAGGGATCACCTTTGTCGTCTTCTCACGTCGAAGAAGGATCCACCCGAAAGCCTCAACCTTTGGCTTCAACTTCAAGCTAGAAGTAACTAGGGTGCTAGAAGTGCTAATCCTAGAACCCTAGAAGAGAGTAGAGATTATTAAGAAGAGGTTTTTCTCAAGCTCAAGTGTTTCTCAACACATGAGAGGGGAGAGCTTGAGGAAGAGGAAGAGCAAGAGAGAGAAAGTATATGATAGAATGAGAGAATTATGAAGCATTCTCACATATATGTGTGAATTATTGTAAATTGATAATTAGTGAGATAATTGTCATGGCTTAATCAAGACATGGCCATTATCATTTCATTTTTAATGCAAATTGCAAGGATCAAAGAGCATCTTCCAAATGAAATGAGATGGTCAAAGTGTCAACCTAGGTCAAGAATGTCAAATGGTCAACAACCCTAACCATGCACAATTATATTAAACTAATATCAATTAACCATAATACACACATAAGCATTAGGGTTAATAAAATGACAATGGTTATTAACCCTAATCAAAGTCCTCTTCCTCTGACTCAATCAACTGTGCATACGCACCCGCATTCGTGATCCGAGGAACACGAATACAAAGAGATAAAACCAATCCCAAATCATATACTAGGATGTGGCTTAAACCAAAGCCCGCTAGTATAAGCTGTCCGGACAGCAAACGTGCACAAGTGCGCGGATGTGAACGAACCCTGTCACAAAACCATGCGGCCTCTACTCATTTTGCCTAAAGGCGAATAGCTCTCTGTGTGGGACTCTAAAGACTCGACACTACGCTGGCAGTAGGTTTAACCACAGACCGCAAGCGACACTAGCTGTACGTAACGGTCCCCAGGTAGATGCCGATAAGAAGACTGACGAGGTGACCCCATCTGAACTCCTACTGAGCCTGTATGTGACAGTCTCCGTACAGTCCGGTCTGTTTGTCTGATACATCGCATGGCGGGCCTAGGGGGGCGGTGAACGTCAGTCCCCTAATAGCGGTACAAGTCGTGTCGGAGTGTAGCCCAGAACACCCTGAGATAACACTGGAAACCTACCAGTATATCTCGCTTGCCCTGGCCAGGGACTACTTGTGTAATGGCTCTCCTGGACACAGCGCGATGTCAACCCCCAATACCGGGAGAGACGAATCCTGTCTAACCGTCACTGCCTCCAAGTGCTTCGGGACTGCACCCAAAAACTACCTGTTTGCACGACTCCTTTGAGCCGTGGTAGGGTAGTAATCAAAGTGCAGTGGGAACACACTCGAGGCGAAGTGACAGTGTCAAGTCAGCGGACTAAGCTGTACTCATGTCACCTGGGAACTGATAACTGACGATAGGTATAATACCAACCAACAGTTCCCGACGAGTCATGTCGAGTGTACTCGTAACCTAACGAGCACCCGCATACTATCTCAAGTACGACGTACTGACGGCTGTGGGACAGACCGTCTTCCACACTGGGATGAGAAGCGCATACGCTAGTCTACTCCGGAGTATCGATGCCCTGTCTCGATAGTGTAACGACCAGGGACCTGTATAAGAATGTGCTTATGGATTACCCAGCCCCCACGAGTGTGAGCGCCATCACAACGCTGGTAATCATGCAAAGATCCTAAGGGCTCCACTAATATGTATATCAGTGATATGCTAAAAGAAACACATGCACATATTAAAGAAGAGACAAACCAAGTAGCATACTACCATTTCGAGCAAGATTGTATATACAACTGGGAATATCCCAAGCTTCCATCAAGTAATATACAAACTAGTATGATACAGTAATGGCCTCTAGGGCATATACACTAACATCGTCATAGTCCAAACCAGGTCTTTGACGAAAACCCTTTGCAACCAGTCTAGCTTTATAGGTCTCAACCTGTCCATCTACACCAATCTTTCTTTTGAAGATCCACATGCATCCTACGGGTTTTACCCCATCTGGAGCAACGTCCAACGTCCATACTTTGTTGGTGTACATGGACTCCATTTCGGTCCGCATTGCATCCAGCCATTTTACCGAGTTAACGCTCTGAATGACCTGCTGGAAGCTAGTCGGCTCATCATAATCTATGATGCAATCCTCTCTATCCCCGTCTATGAGAAAACCGTAGTATCTCTCGGGCGGATGAGACTGCCTACTACTCCTGTGGAGCGGCGTAGGAATGTCATGATCTTTCGAACCCTCTAGTTCTACTAAGCTTTCAGTAATAGCTCGTGGCTCTGGAATTTCTTCCAGTTCTATTGCGCTCCCACTTATCTGATTCTCCAAAAACTGAGTTTCCAAGAAGTGGGCATGCCGAGAAACAAAAACCTTTTGTTCCTCCTCGCAATAGAAGAAATATCCCTTGGAGTTCTTTGGATATCCCACAAACTTGCACTGTACTGAGCGTGCCTCGAGCTTGTCCGCATGCTGCTTTTTGACAAAAGCTGGACTTCCCCGTGTCTTAATGTGATTAAGATAGGGTCTCTTCCCACACCACATCTGATATGGCGTATTAGGCACAGTCTTAGTTGGAACACGGTTCAAAAGGTATGCAGCTGATTCTAGTGCATATCCCCAGAATGATCGCGGTAACTCAGCGTTACTCATCATGGACCGTACCATATCCAATAGGGTTCGGTTCCGTCTCTCCGATACACCGTTATGTTGCGGAGTGTATGGAGGAGTAAGCTGAGAGAGAATTCCATTCTCTTTTAAGTAATCCAGGAACTCGGCACTCAAGTATTCACCACCTCGATCCGATCTCAGTGTCTTGATACTTTTGCTGGTTTGTTTTTCTACTTCATTCTTATATTCCTGGAATTTTCCAAAGGCTTCGGATTTATGTTTCATTAAGAAGACATAACCGTACCTTGAAAAGTCATCCGTAAAAGTAATGAAGTAAGAATAACCGCTTCGCGCATGTGCAGACATTGGACCGCACACGTCGCTGTGTACAAGTCCCAAGAGCTCGCTCGCTCTTACTCCGTGTCCAGTGAACGGAGTCTTTGTCATCTTTCCTTTGAGACAAGATTGACAAGTGGCATACGATTGATATTCGAACGGATTCAAATATTCTTCTGTATGTAACTTCGTCAACCTTCTCTCATTGATGTGACCCAGTCTACAATGCCATAAGAAAGTCTGATTTATTTCCGGAGACTTTCTTTTGTGTGTATTCTGGACATTGAAAATCTGTGGTTGGTTTAGTACGTATATACCATTGCTTAATGTACCTGACCCAATCAGAACTTGATTAAGGTGAATGTTCACTACATTACTTACAAATGCAAATTCATAACCTTCTTTAGATAATAAAGATACAGAAATGATATTACAAGTTGCATTTGGTACAAAATAGCAATTACGCAAAATCAAAACGTGTCTATCCGACAACCCCAGGTGATAGTCCCCCACGGCCTCAGCATCCATGCTAGCTCCGTTTGCAACTTTGAGGGTCATGTCACCTGCCTTCAAAACCCTACGGCTTCTCAACGCCTGCAAAGAATTACAGATATGAGATCCTGATCCGGTATCCAATACCCAGGAAGTAGAGTTTATTGATAGACAGTTTTCAATAGCATACACACCTGAAGCCGAAGCCGCAACTTTCTTCAGATCCTGTGTTCTGGCTTTCCAAGCCCTGCAATCTTTCTTCTAGTGTCCACTCTTGTGACAGTAAAAGCATTTTTCCTTATCCACAAGCTTCCCCGCTTTCTTTGTTGCTTTTGCCTTTCCCTTCGTATCCACTTTACTAACACCGCCCCTTGGTTTGGCGGGGGCTTTCTTCTTCTTTCCTTTGGCTTTCGCCTTAGACCTAGAAGAGGAAGATCCTCCTACAAACAAAGTGGATGTTTCCCTACCTTTCTGTAGGGTGCCCTCTGCACTCCTCAGCATGTTGAGGAGTTCTGAAAGTTCAACTTCTTTTTCTTGCAAGTTGAAGTTCAGGATAAACTGGGCGTAAGTGGAAGGAAGGGACTGGAGAATCAAGTCCATATAGAGCTCATTCTCCAACGTGGTCCCAAGGTCCGCGAGCTCCTCAATGAAGCCAATCATCTTAAGCACGTGTTCCGCTACCGATGATCCGTTGGCCAACCTTACCAAAAATAACTTCTTCGACACTTCGTATCTTGCGATACGAGATTGCTCTCCATACAGTTCTTTTGTATGGAAAATTATGGATTCGAGGTCCATATTCTCGTGCCTCCTCTGATGTTCGTTGTCCATAGAGGCAAGCACGAGGCACTTGTCCTTCGCATAATCGATCTCCCAAGTCTTACGGATTTCCTTATCCGCGACGCTGGAGGTGGGACCTGGGACAGGGGGAGCTTTGGTGGTAAGGAGATACCCCAACTTGTCATAAGTGATTGCCATTTTGACATTCCTGAGCCAATCTTTGTAGTTTGGCCCTGTCAGTATGTTTTTATCTAGTAATAACTTAAGTCCAGTCATGTCGATTGGTCGCTGCAATTAGGAGAGAGAGAAGAAACACTCAGTATGATGCTCTTCCAAGTTTAGAGTGGTTTTAAATTTGTCTAAACAGGATGGCTCCCACTGTCTCTCGAATCCCTCCTCAAACCAAAAAGGAAGAATTAGTCAGGATCAATCTCACCGTACAATACTTGCTTAACCGTTCGGCCAGGCTGGTGTCGGTACTTCGAGGGAGGTTTTCCAACGCTTTCGCGAAGTTTCTTAATTAAATAACCTCTTTTCCCTAGGGGCGTAGCCCCGCTAACACCTTTCTAGACACCTACTTGGTTTATAGCATTGATCGTTAAGTGAGAAATTTCCCGAGGAGTAGCATATACTCACAGTAGGATCGGGATCCAAATATCATTGCGTGACAAAACTGAAGGAATCCTACCAGAATCATCACACTCCAAATGGTATGCAGCGCTAGCAAGTTTCAGTTCTTTTGAACTCCCGATGTGGATTTTTGCCCCATGCTCTTATGACCTTGACTTTGGCCAAAATATCATAAGTCACATGTCAAGTTCTACCCGTCATTCTCCAGGTTAATTTGAGCCCACCCGCACATACCCTTGACTTTGGCCAAAATGGTAGAACGACTGCCCCAAACCAACACATCTATCTATGCTGCACATGAATACCCAATAGCTACCAATCACTATGCCTTGACTTTGGCCAACATACATAGCTTGAATACTATTGACTATTCATGTGAAACGACGGAGGGCTACGAATGGTTTTGGCGAAACCGTGAACGTAGTGAACTTGATATAATCGATGGAACGCGATAGCTTTTAAAAGGAGTGGCTTAAGCTCCGCGTTTAAAAGTTATTTTGAAAAGAAACCGAGTGGTTTTGAAAGTGTTCCAACGACTTTTACTTGGTTTATTTTTTCTTGCATTAATTCCAATGCGTCCTATCATTTAATCCAACCATTGCAGAAATCAACCAAAATATGATGTACGCTTATGCCATCCGCATTCGCCACGAGGCCCCGTCATTACCAGTTAGGTTACTTAACTAACAACAGAGCGAGGGCTGGACTAGTGCGGATGCAAAACATAAGCAACGCCTAAATAATATCATACATAGATATATTGCAATGATAGCCATTTCAGATCACAGATGAATACATTGGATATACTAGGAATCCGCAATTCGTACGAGCCTGTAACGAAAAGCGGATTACACGGTCGCGTTGAATAGCCATACCCCACCCTAGACCCCTACGGGTGCGGCAAACTACCCGCCAAATATCCGAAGTGGAGCAACCTCCCTCAACGACGTGAGTAGGCCACTCGGCACTTCGAGATACCCGGTAGTTTGTGCACCCCACCTTGGATCTATCCTAGGAGCAAAAACAGTAAAAAGAAATTATACAATGACGGCTACAACCACGACCCGGTTGTGCGTCCAAAAATAATATTACATCAATTTACATATTACATAAATTGAAACACATAAGGAAAAACTCTCATCTCACAACCCCCGGCTATTCATCCGCGACAATCCAAAGAATTCATATACACATACCATCAACATTACAGATCACAGATATGTATAACCCCCACTGATCGACGTATAGCGATTAGCGGACGTTCAATACATATAACACATCACAGATATATACCCGTTAGCTTAAGTCTTTAGAAGTTCGATCAAAATACAGATTTTCATGCCCCAAAAACTAATTTTTCTTTCTGGAAAATCTGGGCAGAAAAATCATATTCCAAAAATCCCAAAACACCCCTATGACCTCACTGCAAGAAAAATCGTCCACGGCCGAGTCAACTCGGCCGCGGATCCGCGGCGGGAGTAAGCTCCTGCCGCGGTTCCGCGGCGCGTTGATGGGCTCTCTGGACCATTTTTCTACAGTGAGATGTAAAAACCCTGAGTCGAATTTTAAGCCAAGATTTATAAATTTTAGAACAGAGGAAAAATTCGACAGAAAGTATACTTTTCGGGCGTGTTTCGCGCCTTTTTCTCCGATCGAATTTCTAGTTACTTTGCTAACATGTTAGATAGTGTTTACTAGGCTCTGATACCACTGTAAGTCCACGTTACCTCTCCCGGTACTTACGGGCTTGCGGAAATGATGAAAAACGATTTTTCAAGAGGTGGTAACATGGACTCAAAATACGGATCTTTGTTAAACAACTAACTAACAACCTAACTAGAGTTTTGCCTACTCGGTTAGGGGGCTATACCTTTCTTGAACTCCTTCGTCTTCAACTCTTTCCGGTGTACGGATCGGCCTCACCTCGTCGTCTCCTTGCGCCGAAGATGGATCCACCTGAAAGCTTCTACCTTTGGCTTCTTCTTCGAACTTGAAGAAACTAGAACACTTGGTTTGCTAAACCTTGTGAACTAGGATGAGTAGAGAAGTGATTTGGGTTTTCTTTTATCTCTAAGACAATGTTTCTCAACTCATGAGAGGGAGTTGCCTTGAGCTAGAGAGAGAGAGCAAGAGGAAGAGCAAGAGGGAGAGCTCAAGCAAGAGAGAGAAATGAAATGAGAGAATGAGTAACTATTTTGCCATCCAAGCTCTCATAATCCAAAACCATCATAACAAAATAGTAATCAAGTATTATGTGATGGTTCAAGTCAAAATGGCTATATCATTTCATGCACTCATTTTTCATAAATAAACAAGCAAGCAAAATTCTTTGCCATGAAATGATAGCCATTGTCATGATGATGGTCAACTAGTCCAACCTAGTCAATGGGTCAACAAAGTCAACAAGTCAACAAAGTCAACCCCTCAACAACCATGTCACTATAACACTTAATTAATATTATTGTTAATCATATTTCTTATTCTCATTAGGGTTTAGCCAAAAGTCAACAGTCAACAACCCCAATGAGAATCCTCTGCCTCTGTCTCTCTGTCAACTGTGCATACACACCCACATCCGTGTTCCGAGGAACACGAAATGCAAACGAGATAAAACCAATCCCAAAATGTACACTAGGATCTGGCTTAAACCAAAGCCCGCTAGTGTTGACTGTCCGGACACCAAACGTGCAGAAGTGCACGGATGTGACCGAACCCTGTCGCAAAACCATGCGACCTGTCGCAAAACCATGCGACCTCTACTCTTTTGCCTAAAGGCGAATAGCTTTCTGTGTGGGACTCTAAAAACTCGACACTACGCTGGCAGTGGGTTTAACCACAGACCGTAAGCGGCACTAGCTGTGCGTAACGGTCCCCAGGTAGATGCCGACAAGAAGACGGACGAGGTGAAACCCATCTGAACTCCTACTGAGCCTGAATGTGACAATCTCTATACAGTCCGGTCAATTCGTCAGATACATCGCATGGCGGGCCTAGGGGCGGTAAACGTCAGTCCCCTAATAGCGGTACAAGTCGTGTCGGAGTGTAGCCCAGAACACCCTGAGATAGCACTGGAAACCTAACAGTATATCTCGCTTGCCCTGGCCAGGGACTACTCGTGTAATGGCTCTCCTAGACACGGCGCGATGTCAACCCCCAATACCGGGAGAGACGAATCATGTCTAACCGTCACTGCCTCCAAGTGCTTCGGGACTGCACCCAACTACTACCTGTTTGCACGACTCCTTTGAGCCGTGGTAGGGTAGTAATCTAAGTACAGTGGGAACACACTCGAGGCGAAGTGACAGTGTCAAGTCAGCGGACTAAGCTATACTCATGTCACCTGGGAACTGATAACTGACGATAGGTATAGTACCAACCAACAGTTCCCGACGAGTCCTGTCCAGTGTACTCGTAACCTAACGAGCACCCGCATACTATCTCAAGTACGACATACTGACGGCTGTGGGACAGACCGTCTCCCACACTGGGATGAGAAGCGCATACGCTAGTCTACTCCGGAGTATCGATGCCCTGTCTCGATAGTCCTGCGACTAGGGACCTGCATAAGGATGTGCTTATAGATTACCCAGCCCCCACTAGTGTGACTGCCATCACAACGCTGGTAATCAAGCAAAGATCCTAAGGGCTCCACTAATGTGTATAGGTGATATACTAAAATAAACACATGTACACATTAAAGCAGAAACAAACCAAGTAGCATACTACTATATTGAGCAAGATTGTCTATACAAGGTGAATATCCCAAGCTTCCATTAAGTAATATACAAACTAGTATGATACAGTAATGGCCTCTAGGGCATATACACTAACACTATCAACGTACAATAGTGACCTGTAATGTCACCTAAAGCATGTACACGATGATAAAGATAAACCAGATATCATACTATCATCTTGAGTAATACTGTCCTTCCGGCATAGGTCATCCCTCAATCATTGCAATCACGTGCCTGCGATCCAATAATTGAATTTTAGGGCACTATATCCAACAATCTCCCACTTGCTCTCAAGGCTAATTATTGAGATGTCACATACTCACAGCCCGTGTGATACCGAACACCCAACTCCTCTACTGATCAGTCTCATAAAGCCCGTTTGCGAAACTATTGCGTTTGAGGAGTAACCTCAGTGAGTGGATCCGCCCTGATGTTTCTTTCTATGTCTCTCTTTATCTCATGTTCGCGGAGAAAGACATCTCCCGAAATGAGCAATACCTGTCTTAGAATATGTCTGGATATCTGATGGGACCTATCTCATAAATGAACTCCAAATCCAAACTTCTTAGACTGTATCGTCAACTGAACTTAATCAGTATCCTATGCCATGCCTCCCTCAGTATCCGTTTGGACCTCCTGTCCAAACTACTGCCCCTCGTAAGAGGGAAAACTATAACTCTGACAGTCACTCTGTCATCCAGGTCACGTTGGAAGCCTGGAATGATAACCGTCTCCCAAAGGAGGCCGTCTTTATCATATCCCTAGAACATCCATTTATGTTCTAAAACTGCTTCCGAATGTTTCTCCAGGATTGGATTAATATTAACTTATTGCAGCTAGTGCAAAACAACATCTGGTGTGGTACTTGACGTCTGATGATTGACTCAATTGCTTAAGCAAGTGATATGCCAATCAAGCACATCCCTCTCCCCTTTGGTCTGTAAGACACCTTTAGAGAGGGTGACTCCATCACCTGCAGGTATACTACCGTGCCAGGAGTCGTCCATTCTAAAACACCTGAAGAATGCTGTCTAAGTACCCAGATTGGGAAACTACCCAAATCTAGATCTAAAATCATAGATCTAGTAACCAGAATGTCTGATATTATATCTATATCCTATGTGGAGAAACCACTGTGTGACAACCAAAGTATAACCGATCGTAGTATAGGAATATCACTTCCTACTATGTGTATGTCATCCAAATACCAGGACATCACACCCTACTACCTTCTTAACAGATCCATCCCCTATTCTGATGAAGTCAAAACTCATGACTGTCACATCAAAAATAGATGGTCTATCTCCGCTATATCTGCTTTAGTCTATAAATAGACACAAGCTACTTGTCCACTATGCTTTCGCTGCTCCCACTGACCACAACAACCCTCTGGCAGAATCATATACACGTGCACTTCTAAAGCTAGTTTAGAACGACGCTATACTCATCCTCCTGTCGGGTCTCACAGTCTGGAACAACAGCAATGGCAAGTCTGGGTAATCAAGAACCTCCTTATCACCGTCCTTGAGGCTAGCGGAGTACCTCTCGGGTGCTTGAGGTTACCCACCACATCTGCGGAGTGGCTAATAGAATGACAATCCATATTGAATCTTTAGGTCCTATTAAATTTTTAGTAATCGTTTGCGGTTATGGAATCACTTCTAGTTCTACCATACTCCTACTACTGTTTTCTGGAAAAAAAATCCATTTTTATCAAAACTGTGGCGAGTCAAAGAACAATATCACTATTGATCTTCTAGTTGGTAGAAAGTCAACCCTCGTCATACCCCGGGTCAACCCACAAACAGCCATTACAGAAACGTGCCTTGAGTTATCCAGAGTCTGGTTTTAAGCATAAGCCGGACAACTCCCCGTACCTTAACATTGTTAAGATATGAACTATTCTATATCCAATATAGAAACAGTGGCACTGATTTAATTGGAACCAGATTCAAATCATGCAGCTGTCTCCAGTGCATGTCAACTAAATGGAGAGAGGCCAATCAGTATTATTCAACTTAGGAATACATCCAGATATGAGTAACCTGAAAGAGAAGCAAGTTCTCAAAACCATTACTATCAACTGAATACTATGCACAAGTATCTATATCTTCGATCACCTTGAAGAATCCTGATACTTGCAACACTTGGTTCTCTACTTTATTCTCATACCTATAACTTCTCAAAACCTAGACCTTGTATTTCTACGAAACACATGTCTAATAACTGAGAAGTCACAAGTAAACAGAATATAGTACGAGGACCAACCCCTCTGTCCTAATGGACACTGGACGATATACAATACTCTGTATAAGTCCCCTGAGTTGAATAACTCAAAACCTGTGCGTCGTAGGCTGAAAACTGTACTATGGTTATGAAGAATTACACCGCTGTTCAATTCTCCTTACCTAACCATCCACTGATATAGGTAAATGTCATGGACATAATTTCAAAAAGTTATATCTCACTTTATAAAAATAAATGTACATATATATAAATTTGAAATTGGTGCATAACAACGGATATTCAAAAACCAAATATTTGTCGTCCGGCAAACAACCCAGGCGATTTCCTCAAATATCACCAATTAAAACGAATCCCGATATAATGAGGATGATCACCTAATTCCCAATAACTTACTCCCACTCATCATCTGTAAAACCATACAGATGTGAGAATCAAACCTGGTAAATACATACCCTGGAGCAAGGGCTAATTGGGAAATCAGTTTTCTTTTAACAATACACAGTGAAACTGAAACATGAAAATGTTTCGAAGGGGTATCCAGGTATTCCTAGTAATGCCTCTTCCATTATCATATTCACAACTATAACCGTATATCTCTTTCCCACCTCTCCAAATCCCTTTATATGTCTTTAGTCATTACCTTCTGTACACCCCCTTAGGCTAAATGGTTTTCTTCCTTCCCTACCGTTCGGCGCCAGCCTATGGTTTGGAAGAAGACTATCCAATAAGCGTAATAGGTGTACTCTCCTAATCCTAGGAGCACTCGCAACGCGAGAGAAGGTAAAGATAAAAGACAACTGAATAAACCTTATTCCTATTTCTCCTGAACCAGAATCCATCCCCGAACTGGAACAAGTTCCTTCGAGTTCGTATATAACCATATGATGGAGTATCCAAATAACTGTGGATCTTCGTAGTGATACGGAGTGTTCTGGAGAAATACAAAACGTGAAATAGGTATGGCGATGAAATACGTGGTTTGGTCGTGAATGATAGCAGTTGCAATTTACTTTGCCCCCTTTCTGATCCCTTTATTTGTCTTTACTTAATACCTTCTGTACACCTTTTAGGCTAAATGGTTTTCTTCATTCCCTACCTTTCGACACCTTCCTATGGTTTGGATGAAGACTATCCAATTAGTGTAATAGGTGTACCGTCCTAATCCAAGGAGCACTCGCAACCTGAGAGAAGGTAAAAGGAAAATACAACTGAATAGTCCTATTCATTTTCTCCAGAACCGGAAACCATCCTCGAATCTAGAACAAGTTCCTTCGAGTTCGTATATAACCATACGATGGTTTTATCCAATGGAAGTGGACGTTCGTAGTGATACGAAATGTTCCGGAGAAAAAGGGTAAAAGTAGGAGTGTCAATGAGGTATGCGACTCAGACAATCCAAAAGCCAGTGTTTTAAGAAAGTTCGGTTAATCTTGGTCACTGAGTCATAGTCTAGGGTCGGGCCATGGTCGCTGTCAAAGAGAGAGAGAAAAGAAACACTCTGCGTGCACTCAAACCTAGATCAGAATGGTTATCACTTTATCTAATCAGGATGTTTCCCACTGTATCCTCAAATTCTCCTCCAAACCTGAAAGAAGAATTAGTCGGGATCACCCGAGGAGTAAACCAATTCATCGGTGGGAATCGGGATCCAACTATCACCGCATGATAACGTGATGGAATCCACTCACGTTATCACACTCCAGAAGGTATGCGCATGCCTGGCAAGTTTCTGTTTCTTAAGAAACTCCCGATGTGATTTTTACCCCAAGCGGCTTATGACCTTGACTAGGTCAACAAACCATAAACCGCTAGTCAAGTTCAACCCGTCATTATTCTAGATTGCATTAGACCCACCCGTACGTGCCCTTGACTAGGTCAACAAGTCCGCACGACTGTCCTAACCAATCCCATTTATGTAACAAACAAGCACCACTTAGCTACCGAACACTACGTCTTGACTAGGTCAACACACGCAGCACGAATACTAAGTAATACCCGTAAGAAATGACGGAGGGCTACGGCTGGGTTTTCGCGAAAAACCTTTAACGTAATGAACTTGATATCGTTGAAGGAACCGAATAGATTTTTATAAATATATAGTGGCGAAAACCTTTGCTAAAGAGCTCACTCCCGGTGAAGGGATCTCGGCTCTTTCCCCGTAGAATGAGGTGCAGGATATTCCAACTGAATACCACGATGCAAAGAAAAAAGTAATCGACTATAGTGAAGTTATTACCCTGACACAAACTTCTGCCCAAGGGGTCACTCCCGGTGAAGGGATCTCGGCCCTTGCCTCGTCGACTGAGGTGCTGGATATTCATAACCGAATACCACTGTGCAAAACAAAAGAGAATGTCCTTATAATAACAGCTTTTTGAAAAATTGTTCCAACAACATCAAACAGGTTTGTTTAGCTTGCATTGATCTGAATCAACGCAGTCCCATCAATTAATCACACCACAAAAGAATGAAAATATGATGTACGTATATGCCTTCCGCATTCGCCACTGGGTCCTATCATCACCTGTTAGGTTACTTAACTAACGACAGAGCGGGGACTGGACTAGCGCGGGTGTAAAACATATACAACATCTACTAGTATATATATAGCAATATATATAATCGCTCCAGGCGTGATAAATGCAACATCACAGAAATATAATAAGCATCACAGAACAATACAGATAATCTAGGATCCCCGGGTTTTATATGAGCCGCAACTGAAACCCGACGTTCCTCTGGTCGTATGGATAGCCTGTGCAATGAAATCCTAGACCCCTACGGGCGCGACAAGTTACCCGCCAAAACCTGAAGCGATGCAGCCCCCTTCAACAAAGTGAATGGACCACCCAGCACTTCACGGAATCCGGTAACTTGAGCACCCCTCCTTAGGTCAACCTATACCCCCTACGAGTGCGGCGAATAGCCCGCCAATTCTAGAGTGAAGCCGCCTCCGTCTCAAAGCCATGAGATGTGGGCCCGTTGCCCTCTAGAACCCGGATATCCGTGCACTCCACCGCGGAGTAATCCTAGTACAGAAAATAAAATATATACAATGAGTACATCGACCTCAACCCGGTCATGCCCCAAAAGAATAATATACAAACAGGCAGTGAAGGCAGTCCACATGTCGGACGCTCGCCCCGTAATATCAAATGTACAAATAATACTAAACAGTACTAACATTGCACCAAGCTATCCACCACGACAAATCCGCAACATCACAGCACAACACAGAACATCAACGTGAATGTCACGTTCGCAAATCCGTCTAAAAGGGCTATAGCGATTAGACAAGATTTACCGATCAAATGACATTCACGGTCGCAGATATAAAGTAAGCACTGTGAACTAACTTATTTAAATTTCGATCGACAAAATTTCCCGAAGTAGGCCCTAAGTACAAATCCAGTACTGTAACAAAATCTGAGCCCAAACAAAAAATTCCAGAAACCACAATTCCATGTACCTGACACCCAGAAGAAAAATGAAGCGTTGATTCCACAATTCCACCGCGGAACCACAGCTAACATGCCTGTTGTTCCGCATTTCCGCGGTGGTATGGTGAGATCGTGCTTTCAAATTTCTTCAGGGGTCTTAGAAAAGCCTGCACGATTTTCTGACATACTAAAAATAATTTTTCGACCACAAAAAAATTTCGACAGAAGCTTCATGAAATGGAATCGCAGTTTGGAAATTTCGTTCGATCGATATTTCAAACACGTTAGAACAAGCTAGTAAAGGTTAATGGCGTGGCTCTGATACCATTTAAGTCTACGGTAGCGCCCCGGCCGTCGATCCGAGGCCAAAATGCGGAAACAAAAACTTTTCATAAACTTGAAACCGGCGCTAACGCAGACTTTTATCCAGATCGAACCATTAACGCTAAACTAGCTAACTACTATGAAGTGAGAGTGGCTATACCGATCGATCCGTGTCCTTCGGTCTTTGGCCACCATCCCAAGCTCCTCGCGGCATATCCGATCTCCGGTCTCCTCGTCGGAAGGGCACCACATCAATGAGTCTTTTTACGGGCTCCAGCTTCATCCGAAGCAACTCGAACACGAAGTTTGCTAGCCGACATGTCCAAGGTGATGTTGAGAATGTGTGTGATAACTTTGTCTCAAACATCCATTGATTCTCAACACATGAGAGTGTATGGATGGAGGTTGAAGATGATGCCATTAGTGGAAATGGTGAGCTAGAGGAAGAAGAGGAAGAAGAGGTTTTCTTTTTCTATTATGTGAGATAAAAGATGAGAGCACTAGAATGAAAACCCAAGAGCCAACCCCAAGCCTATGGCTGCCCTCTCTCTCTCCATTCATCATTTCACACCCTTAATCAAACACTAATGTGACATTTGCACAATAAAAGAGACCATGAGTCACTAAACATGTCCATGTCACATTTAATACACCTCATCATGAACTAAGCTCATAATTTCCACCAAAATAAACATTAACCTAAATGTTTACAACAATAAAAAGATATGGCAACATCTAAAGTAAACTCATGACGGATCACAAGGATACCCATCACCTATATATACATACCTGCATCCGCATTCCGACTGAATGCGAATGCAATGAGACTAAAGTAATCCAACAAATCTAATACTAGGATCCGGCTTAAACCAAAGCCCACTAGTATGATCCGTCCAATCATGATCCGTGCACAAGTGCACGTATATATGATCGAACCCTGCATAATACCATACGGCCTCTACAACGTTTCGCCCGAAACTTGAGAAACTGTCTGTGGGGGACTCTAAAGACTCGTCAATACTTTGGCTGTGGATTTAACCACTAGCACGTCAGTGGTACTAGCTGTACGTAACGGGCTACCAGGTATTGACCAAAAGGGAGGTCGATGAGCGAACTCATCCTGACACCCTACTGAGCCTGTCAGTGACAATATCCGTACATTCCGGTCCGTTCGTCTATGAGTATCGCATGTCGGGCCTAGAGGGTTGGTAAAAGTCAGACCCCCAAAAGCGGTACAAGTCGTGTCGGAGTGTAGCCCAGAACACCCTGAGATACTACTAGAATACCTACCATTAAATCTCGTGCCCTGGCCAAGGACTTCGTGTAATGGCTCTCCTAGACACAGCGCGATCTCACCCCCAATACTGGTAGAGACGAAACCCCTGCCGATCCGCTCACTGCCTCCATATGGCTCGGGACTGTACCTAACTAAAACCTGTTTGCACAACTCCTTTGAGCGGTGGTAGGGTAGTAATCAAAGCACAGTGGGAACTCACACGAGACAAATGACGATCTCAGGTCGATGAACTAACCTGTACACATGTCACCAGGGAACTGCTATCTGACGCTAGGTATAAAACCAACTAGCTTGTTCCCGGCTAGTCCTGTCCGGTGTACTCATAAACCAATGAGCACCTGTATACGTCTTAGGTGAACCAACTGACACCAATGGCTTGTGAGACCAGCCACCGTCCCTCGTTGGGGTCTCGACCCGTATACACTAGTCTACTCTGGAGTATCGATGCCCTGTCTCGAAACTCCCTTGACTAGGGACCTTTTAAGGATGTGCTTATAGACCCCAGCTCCTACGTATATGATCGCCATCATACTGCTGGCCGTCAAGCAAGAATCCTAAGGGCTCTATCAACGTGCAATAGTGACATGTAATATCACCTAAAGCATGTACATGATGATAAAGATAAACCAGATTGCATACTATCATCTTGAGTAAGACTGTCCTTCCGGCATAGGTCCTCCCTCAATCATTGCAATCACGTGCCTGCGATCCAATAATTGACTTTTAGGGCACTATATCCAACATCTTCCAAACCATAGGCAAGTGACGAAAGGTGTGAAAGGAAGAAAACCAATTAGCCTAAGTGTGGTGTACGGAAGGTAATAAGTAAAGACATATAAAGGGATTAGAGTAAGGGCAAAGGAAATTGCGACTACTGTCATTCACGACAAAACCGCGTATACCCCTGTCACTCCTACATCCACTTTGGATTTCTCCATAACACTTCGTATCACTACGAAGATCCATAATGCTTGGATATGTCATCGTATAATTACATACGAACTCGAAGAAACTTGTTCCAGTTCGAGGATGGATTCTGGTTCTGGAGAAATAGAATATGATTATTCAGTTGTCTTTTCTCTTTACCTTATCTCAGGTTGCGAGGGCTCTTGGTATTAGGTGAGTGCACCTATTACGCTTATTGGATAGTCTTCTTCCAAACCTTAGGCTAGTGCTGAAGGGTAGGGAAGGAAGAAAACCAATTAGCCTAAGTGAGGTGTACAGAAGGTAGTAAGTAAAGACATATAAAGGGATTGGAGTGAGGACAAGGAAATATACGGTTACAGTCATGAATATGGATAGTGGAAGAGGCATTACTAGGAATACTCGCTTACTCCATCGAAACATTTTCATGTTTCAGTTTTACTGTGCGATATTAATTGAAAACTGTTTTCCCAATTACATTCTAACTCCACGGTATGTATTTACTAGACTTGATTCTCACATCTGTATGGCGTTACAGATGGTGAGCGGGAGTAAGATATTGGGAATTGGGTGATTATATCCTCATCATATCGAAATTCTTTGTAATTGGTGATATTTGAGGAAATCACCTGGGTTTTGCCTGACGACAAATATTTGGTTTTGAATATCCGTTGTTATGCACCAATTTCAAACTGATATATCTATACGTTTATTTTATAAAGTGAGATATAACTTTTTGATATTATGTCTATGACATTTACTTATATAAGGTAGTGGGTAGGTAAGGTGCATTCAACAGCGGTGTAATTCTTCTTAATCATAGTACAGTTTTCAACCTACGACGCACAGAGTTTGAGTTATTAAACTCAGAGGACTTATACAAAGTATTGTATGTTGTCCGGTGTCCATTAAGACAAAGGGGTTGGTACTCATGCTATATTCTGTTTACTCATGACTTCTCCAATTCTAGACAAGAATTTCGTTGAAATACAAGGTCCAGATATTGAGAAGATATAGGAGTAAGAATAAAGTAGAGAACCATATGTTGCAAGACAAAGGGTTGGTACTCGTACTATATTCTCTTTACTTTTGACTTCTCCAGTTCTAGACAGGTATTTCGTTGAAATACAAGGTCCGGATTTTAAGAAGTTATAGGTATAAGAATAAAGTAGAGAACCATTTGTTGGAAGTATCAGTATTCTTCAAGGTAATCGAAGATGTAGATACTTGTGCTAGGTATTCCGTTGTAAGTAATGGTTTTGAGAACTTTCTTCTCTTTCACGTTACTCATACGAGGATGTATTCCTAGATGAGTAATGTTGTATAGTCTCCTTCCATTTGGTTGATATGCACCGGAAATAGCTGCATGATTTTTGAATCTGGTTCCAATTAAATTAGTGTCATTGTTTCTATATTGGATATATAGAATGGATTCATATCTTAACGATGTCAAGGTATATGGAATTTTCCGGCTTATTCTTAAAATCAGAAGCTGGAAAAACTCAAGGCACGTTTCAGTAATGGTAGTTTGTGGGTTATCCCGGGCTTTGACGAGGGTTAACTTTCTACCATCAGGAAGATCAATATTTATATTGTTCTTGACTCACCACCAGTTTTAGTAAAATGGATTCTTTTCAGAAAACATTAGTGGGAGTATGGTAGAACTGGAAGTGATTCTAGAACCACAAACGATTACTGAAAATTTAATAAAACCTAAAGATTCAATTGGATTCGACATTCCATAAGCCACTCCGCAGATTTGGTAGGTAATCTCAGGCACCCGAGAGGTACTTCGGTCTTCTCAGAGACGGTGGCAAGGAGGTTCTTGTTTACCCAGACTTGACATTGCTGCTGTTCTAGACTATGAGACCTGGAAGGAGGACGAGTATAACATCGTTCTAAACTAGCTTTAGAAGTGCATGAGTATGTGACTCTGCCAGAGGGTTTTTGTAGTCAGTGGGAGCAGCGGAAGCATAGTGGGCAAGTAGCTTATGTCTATTTATAGACTAAAGAATGTATAGCGGAGATAGATCATCTAATTTTGATATGACAGTCATAGGTTTTTACTTCATCAGAATAAAAGATGGATCTAATAAGAAGGTAGTAGGGAGTGATGTTCTAGTATTTGGATGACATGCACTTGATAGGGAGAGATCTTCCTTTATTATGATCGGTTATACGTTGGTTGTCACAAGTGGTTTCTCCACATAGGATATTGATATAATATCAGGGATTCTGGTGACTAGATTTATGGTTTTAGATCTAGATTTGGGAAGTGTCCCAATTTGGGTACTTTGATATTATTCTAAAGGTGTTTTAGAATGGACGACTCCTGGCGTGGTGGTGTACCCGCAAGTGATGGAGTCACCCTCTCTAAATAAATGTCTTCTAGACTGATGAGGAGAGGGGTTTGCATGATTGACATATCACTTGCTTAGGCAATTGAGTCTATCATCAGATGTCAAGTACAACACCAGATATTGCTTTTGCACTGGCTGCAATAAGCATACATATTAATCCAATCCTGGAGAAACGTTGGGAAGCAGTTATGAACATTAGTGGATGTTTATGGGATATGGTAACGGTAGCCTCCTTCGGGATACGGTTATCATTTCAGGCTTCCAAGGTGGCCTGGATGACAGAGCGGCTGTCTGAGTTATAGTTTTCCCTCTTTTGAGGGGCAGAATATTGGACAGGTGGTCCATGCGGATACTGTGGAAGGCATGGCGCATGATACTAATTAAATTCAGTGGATGTTACAGTCTAAACAGTTTGTTTGATTTGAAGTTCATTTGTGAACTGGGTCCCATCAGATATCCAGACAAATTCTAAGACAGGTATTGCTCATTTCGGGAGATAGTCTTTCTCCGTGAAGTTGAGATATAGAAAGAGATATAGAAAGAAACATTGGAGTGGATCCACTCACTGAGGCTATTTCTCGAACGCAATAGTTTCACAAATGAGCATTATGAGACTGATTAGTAGAGAAGTTGGTTGTTCGGTATCACACGAGCTGTGAGTATGCGACACCGCAATAATTAGTCTTAAGTGCAAGTAGGAGATTGTAGGCTATAGTGCCCTCAAGTCAATTATTGAATCCCAGGCACGCGATTGCGATGATTGAGGGAGGACCTATACGGATAGAACAATCTTACTCAAAATGATAGTATGCTATCTGGTTTGTCTTTATCATCATGTACATGCTTTATGTGGTATTACAGATCACTACTACATGTTGATAGAGCCCATAGGGTTCTTGCTTGACTACCAGCATTATGATGGCGATCATATACGTGGGAGCTGGGTGGTCTATAAGCACATCCTTAAATGACCCTAGTCGTGGGAGTATCGAGATTAGGCATTGATACTCCAGAGTAGACTAGTGTATACTG
This sequence comes from Agapanthus africanus, assembly GCA_030015575.1. Classification (NCBI taxonomy): domain Eukaryota; kingdom Viridiplantae; phylum Streptophyta; class Magnoliopsida; order Asparagales; family Amaryllidaceae; genus Agapanthus; species Agapanthus africanus. The sequence goes on from CM057339.1 coordinate 492,886,124, forward strand.
ATCAAGACCTTGACGAGGGACGGTAGCAAGGTCTTACAAGCCATTGGTGTTAGTTTGTTCACCTAAGATAGTATACAGGTGCTCATTGGGTTATGAGTACACTGGACGGACTCGCCGGGAACCTGCTGTTGGATATATGTATGCCCTAGAGGCTATTATATGTATAGTGGATGCTTGGACATGTATATATGTATATAGATGACTTTCTTACTCGACATGATAGTATGCTATCTGGTTTACTTCATCTTGAAATGTTCATTTGATCATGCATCTTACTCATTTGGTACATGTTGATAAAGCCCATAGGATATTTGCTTGACTACTGGGACTATGATGTAGATCATACTAGTGGGACACTTGTACTTTATAAGCATATCCTTTAACTGTTCCTAGTCGTGGGTGTATCGAGACGGGCATCAATATCCAGAGTAGACTAGCGTATACCATTCTTGTCCCATATGATGGGCGATGGATGATCCCATATCCATCTGGTGTGGTGATGTTAGTTATGTATATGCCCTAGAGGCCATTGTTGTACATATGATGTATATTATAATGGATGCTTGGTTATATATAGAGAAGACTTTCTTGCTCGTCATGATAGTATGCTATTTGGTTTCACTTTATCTTAACATGTTGACTTGTACTGGTTTACTGTTTTACTCTCACATGTTGATAAAGCCCTTAGGACTTTTACTCGACTACTGGGACTATGATGAGATCATACTAGTGGGGCCGCGGTAGTCGATGAGTACATCCTATAACTGTTCCTAGTCGAGGGTATATCGAGACAGGGCATCGATACACCAGAGTAGACTAGCGTATACGCATCTTGACCCATATGATGGGCGATGGATGATCCCATATCCATCGGTGTTTGACATCAGAGATGGTGTACGGGTGCTCAGTGGAGACTGGGTACACTGGACGGACTCGCCGAGAACTCCCAGATGGTGATATACCACACGTCAGATGGCAGTTCTCCGGTGACACAGGTACAGGGTAGTCTGTAGACCCGAGATCGTCATGGAGTCTTGTGTGATTCCCACTGTGCTTTGATTTCCACCTTACCACGTCCAAGAGGGCGTGCAAAACGGTGGCTTTTGGGTACAGTCCCGAATTACATGAAGGCAATGAGCGATAGGAGGGGATTCGTCTCTCCCGGTATAGGGAGTTGATGTTGTGCTGTGTTCGATTGGCTATAACCGGAAGTCCCTGGCCAGGGCTGATATAGAGATATACTGGTAAGTGTTACTAGTAGTTTCTCGACCTGTTATGAGCCACACATCGACACGACTTATCGGTTACTGGGGTCTGACGTATACCACCCCTAGACTTGATATGCGACATATCAGACGAACAGACCGGACTGTACGGGAGTGTTACTGGTTGGATTCACAGGAGAACGCACAGGCTAGCTTGTTGATCTTCTGATCGCTCAATACCTGGGTGGCTGTTACGTTTAGCTGACCGCTTGCAGCTTGTGGGTGTTTGATTTGATCATCACCTGCTACCGGCGTATTGACGATTCTTTAGAGCCCTACACAGAGGTTTCTTGGCTCAGGCGAAACAGAGTAGTGGCACATATGTGATATGCGCAGGAGCGAGAATAATGCGATATAGGATACCGTATTATATTCTCGCGATATATGGATATGAACCGGGTCATCGGATCAAGTGTTGATTCGATGAATCGGTACATGATATATTAGTCGGTAATATTCGATATAGCCGGATCGTCGGATCAAGTGTTGATTCGATGATTTAATATATAATAATATATATGATATATTATTATATTAACTAATATTGGCTTGCTTTATTATTTCATTTTCTCAGTGGATGATACATTGATATATATGCGATATATGTTAATTGTATTATTTCTTTTGTTGCAAATATATAATATATATGTGATATATATTATTGTGACATGTTATGATTAATTGTTAAACATGTTTAAGGATGATTAATTGAGGTTAGGGTTTGATTAAGGTTAGTAGCTTCATGCATCTTCTAGAAGTTTTTGCTTTTGTCATTGTAATGATTATTTTGGATGACACATTTCTTAACTTAACCAAACCCTAACTCTAGTTATTTCTCTACACATTTTCATCCATTCATCCTTGACCATGGTTCACAATTCAATCATATAGATTATATTCTATTCATCTCAAAAGGATAATTGATATTATCATTTTCCATTATTTTCTTCTTCTTCTTCTTGAAGAAGCTCTCTTGAAAATCCTTAAGTGATGAAATAATATGAGAAAATGATATAAAAAGAAAACAAAATTACTACTCTCTCATCCTCATCTCATCTAGCCCATGGGATTAGTGTGTTCTCTTCTTTAAGAGTGAGAAAGCTCGAGCCGTAGCAACTTCAAGGTAGATCATCGGAGATTTGGAATACTTCGAGCTAGCATGGATCGTTCGAGTCGTGGAGCCTCTCATGAGTCCGGGAGATCGTGGATCGCGGCTAAGGGACTTCTACTCGAAGCTTGTGAAGTGAAGGAGCGGACTACAATGGTTGTAATCCCTCACACTTAGATAAAAGTTATCTTATTGCATGTTAAACCCTAATAATCTAGCAAAGATCCCGGCTTTGGGTTGTTCGGCACGTCTAAAATTTAATCCGGGCATGTTTGATACCTTTTGAACCTTCACAAGAGTGCCTAGGAACCCTACAGTGGTATCAGAGCCTAGCTAGAGCATTAGGCGATGTGTTTACGAAGTTAAAACTCCGATCGAACCCGAAACGAACAAAATGGACCCCTCTCTGGAAATTTTTTAAATTTTAGGTTTTTTCAGAATTAAAAATATGAAAAAAAATCAGCAGGTAATTCTAAGAATTACCATGAAACACGTGCCCACAATTCCACCAACGGAGCGCGGATCCGCGGCATTAACATGGTTCGCGCGGCGGTTCAGCGGCGGCACTGTAGGATTGGGACACGTGGCTTCATGGTTTTAACAGTAGGTACTTGCTGACTATTCTGGGTATTTTTAATCTGTTTCAGGTGTTTAAAATTCTGGGGTTTGTTTTGTAATAGTAGATTCGATCGGAATATTTAAGTTTGTATTTCTTTCCGGATATTTAGAAATTGTTAAACTAGTTGAACGGATATCATTAACTTACTGTTTCCCGGTACGGCAAATTTTCAAGTGTTGAAATTTATTCGGGTTTAAATCTTTCAGAAAATTGTACAAGTTAACTGGTGGACCCTCTAGAAGACAACAAACCTTAACTCGATTATGTGACCGTCTTGAACTGCCTTTTGAACCTTCGGGTTTGGGGCAGTACGGCATGCCACATGTGAGGCGTTGGCTTGACCCTTCTACGGCTGGATCACTGGTACTGTGACATATTCTGGGATTATTTGAACTCCGCTCAAGAGTTGAGCACTTTGGGAAATTTTGGGTATTTGATTATCTGTTCGGAAAGTTTAATTCTGTCTATTTATCTAGAATGTGATACAATATGTGGAATTCATAGAGTTAGGCATGAAATGCGGAATATGTGATATTTCGGATTTACGATGTCTAAAGTGATTGTGGATTCCAAATATTGTAGTTTTACACTTTCTTTTCTGTGACCGTAAGTGTAATATGTGATATCGCCGGTTTCGTTGCTATATGTCAACGACAATTGGGATGCGCATATTTACTTACGTTGATGATATGAGATATTATGTGTTGCTGTGATATGTTATATTGGATCGTCGCGTTCTGAATAGCCGGGGGTTTTATGTGAGATGAGGGTTTCTATTTTCATTCATGTAAAATTCATTTGTAATGTAATATTCTTTTATTTGGGGCACTTCCAGGATGCGGTTGCTGTCACCCGTGTATATTATTTACTTTTCCGCATTAGGTAGACCCAAGGAGGGGAGCACAAGTAACCGGGTTCTAGGGTCCAGTGGGAGGCCATCTCGAGGAGTCGAGACCGGGTCTCCTAACCCTAGAATTGGCAGTGCTACTTGCCGCTCTCGTAGGGGTCTTGGGATGTGGGTTTGGCTATTCGTCGCGACCGTGGAATCCGTGTTTTATACAGGCTCGTATTAAAAACACGGACGTCCTAGTATATCCAATATTTCATATATGTTCTTCTGCTGCAATGTTCTGTGATGAGATCATATTACTGCCTGAGACGAATGCTTATACTATATATATATGCTGATATATAAATATTACTGCTTTCGTTTCTTCTGTGATGCTTAGGAAGCATAAGCTGATGGGATTTTTATTAATGAGATTAATAAAAGAAAAGAAACCTAAAGATGTTGTAGAATCACAACTTTATAAAATGGGGTAGCTACAGTTTTGCTTTGCACAGTGATATATACGATATATCCAGCACCTTATTCGATGAGGAAAGGACCGAGATCCCTTCACCGGGAGTGACTCCTTTAGCAAAACTGGCAGATGCTACAAAACGCGGTTTGTCTTTTGATTGCTTTTAGTGTTTTGTTTTGCACAGCGGTATATATGATATATCTTGCACCTTATTCGATGAGGAAAGGGCCGACGATCCCTTCACCGGGAGTGACCCCTTTAGCGAAACTAAGAAAAAGCCTCAAAAACACTCCTTTTCAAAAACACATGATTCTACGACAATATCAAGTTCATTACGCTCAGGGTTTTCTTAAAAACCTGCGTAGCCCTCCGTCATTTCAGATAAAGACTATTTAGTATTCGTGCTGCGTTTGTTGGCCTTTGTCAAGGCGTAGTGTGCGGTAGCTAACTGGTACTTATCTGCTTAAACATATGATGTGATTGGATTAGGGTATTCGTACGACCTTGTTGGCCTTTGTCAAGGGTCGTGCGGGTGGGTTTAATTCAATCAAGAAATGACGGGTTGAACTTGACTAGCTTCCTATGGTTTGTTGGCCTTTGTCAAGGTCATAGGGGTTAGGGGCAAAAGCATTATCGGGAATTTCAAGTGTTGAAATTTGCAATGAGATTGCATACCTCCTATGAGATAGTTGGATCCCGATACCCACTGCGAGTAAGAGTTACTCCTGGGAGAGTTTTACACAGGACAATTAGTCATTCAAGTAGGTGTCTAGAAAAGTGTTAACGAGGTTACGCCTCTGGGAAAATGAGGTTTACTTTAATTAGGTCCGTGCGAAAGCACGGGGAACCTCCCTCAAAGTACCGACACTGATGTGGCTGAAAGATTGACGAAATTATAGGGTGTAATTAATCCCGGCTAATCTTACCTTTTAGGGTTTTAAGGTAGATTTGATAAAAACAGTGGGAGACATCCTGATTAGATAAGATAATAACCAATCTAATCTTGCAAGAGCATACGCTAAAGTGTTTTCTTCTCTCTCTCTCCAGGTAGCGACCATTTCAGGCCATAATCAAGATAATAATATGGATGTATTGACAGAACCTGATTATTGTACTGAGCAAGGGAACGTTGAACCCGTTCTTTCTTATAAGAGTTATAAGACTGAACAGGAAACAGGAGAATATCTAGATTCTCACGCCGCCCAAAAGAACATGCATGTTGATGCATCTTCTTCAAGTGTGTTTGTTATTGAGAACTGTTTCTCAGTTCACCCTACGTCCTGGGTATTAGATACCGGATCAGGATCCCACATATGTAAACAGTTACATGGGCTACGTAAAGGTAGAGAACTGGGAAAAGGTGATCATTCCGTTCAAGTAGGGAACGGTGCAAGTATTGTAGCCAAAGCAGTTGGCGAATATCACCTTGTATTACCAAGTCGTAATACACTGATTCTAAATGAGTGCTATTATATACCGAACATGATGTGCAACATTATATCAGTTTCTTTATTGAGTAAAGAGGGATATAATTTTGTAGTACAGGATAATGTTATGAACATATTCCTAGATCAAAAGTTGATTGCATCAGGCTCGTTACATAATGGCATATTCATTCTAAATCAGAATACAGTCCTAAATATACAAAACACACACAAGAGGAAAAGTTCAGATGTGAACGAATCCTACTTGTGGCATTGTAGACTTGGTTATATCAATGCGACACGACTAGCAAAGTTACATAAAGATGGTTATTTGAATCCGTTCGAATTATCATCTTATGATACTTGCCATTCATGTCTCAAAGGAAAAATGACCAAAGCTCCGTTTAGTGGACACGGAGAAAGAGTTACCGAACTCTTAGGACTAATACATAGTGATGTATGCGGTCCCATGTCTACGCATGCCAGGAACGGTTCTTCCTACTTCATTACATTCACTGACGATCTCTCAAGATTCGGATATGTGTTCCTGATGAAACACAAGTCTGAAGCTTTTGAGAAATTCAGAGAATATAAGCACGAAGTAGAGAATCAAACGAGCAAAAGTATTAAGATTCTTCGATCTGATCGAGGGGGTGAATACTTAAGCGGTGAGTTCCTAGATTATCTAAAAGAGAATGGGATTCTCTCTCAGCTTACTCCTCCTTATACACCACAGCACAACGGTGTATCGGAACGAAGGAATCGGACCCTATTAGATATGGTGCGATCTATGATGAGTACAGCTGAGTTACCTATTTCCTTCTGGGGGCATGCACTGGAGACAGCAGCATATCTGTTGAATCAAGTTCCAACTAAATCTGTACCTACCACACCATATGAGATATGGAGTGGGAAGAGACCAAGTCTTAAACGAGTTAAGATATGGGGTTGTCTGGCCTAAGTCAAAAGGCAAAATCCAGACAAACTCGAGGCACGGTCAGTTCTATGCAAGTTTGTGGGATATCCCAAACATTCACATGGATATCTTTTCTACCATCGCGAGGAACAAAAGGTGTTTGTTTCTCGACATGCCACCTTTTTAGAAAAGGAATTTCTTACAAAAGAAATTAGTGGCGAAGAGGTAGAACTGGAAGAAATTCTAGCTACACAAACTCAAACTGAAACTGAAGATTTGGTAGAGCCGGAGGATTCAGTAGTGCCCGACGAACCCCAGCCTCTCCGCCGATCTACTAGGGTTTCTCGTCCACCTGAGAGATACTACGGTTTTCTCATTGATGGTGGAAGCGAGGATTGCATCATGGATGATGATGACCCGACTAGTTTCGAGCAGGCCATCACGAGTGGTGACTCTGTGAAATGGCTGGATGCAATGCGATCTGAGATGGAATCCATGTACACCAACAAAGTATGGACTTTGGAAAATGCTCCTGAAGGGGTAAAACCCATTGGGAGCAAGTGGATCTTTAAAAAGAAATTTGGTGTAGATGGAAAAGTTGAGACTTTCAAAGCTAGACTGGTAGCAAAGGGATTTCGTCAACGACCAGGTGTGGATTATGACGAAACCTTTTCTCCAGTGGCTATGCTTAAGTCCATCCGGATCTTACTTGCCATTGCTGCATACCATGACTACGAAATCTGGCAAATGGATGTTAAGACCGCCTTTCTAAACGGTGATTTAGAAGAGTGGGTGTACATGACTCAGCCAGAGGGCTTCGTAGATAGTGGGAGCAGCGGAAAGGTGTGCAAGCTGCTTAAATCCATTTATGGGTTGAAGCAAGCATCGCGGAGTTGGAACATCTGTTTTGATGTTGTAGTCAAAGAGTTTGACTTCATCAAAAATATAGATGAACCTTGTATCTATAAGAAGGTGGCAGAGGGTAAGGTAGTCTTCCTCGTATTGTACGTGGATGACATACTCTTGATAGGAAATGATATTCCTATGCTGCAATCAGTCAAGCTCTTCTTATCACAGAGATTCTCAATGAAAGATCTAGGTGATGCCTCCTGCATATTGGGAATCATGATCTATAGAGATAGATCTAAACGGATATTGGGATTGTCCCAATCCAGGTACATTGACACCATACTAAAGAGGTTTAGTATGGAAGAATCCAAGCGTGGGAACCAACCCACGATCTCTGGACTCACTCTCTCCAAAGAGATGTCTCCCAAGACTGATTTGGAGAGAGCTCGCATGCAAGGGATACCCTATGCTTCGGCAGTAGGCTCTATCATGTATGCGATGCTGTGTACCAGACCCGATGTAGCATACTCACTAAGTGTAGTGAGTCGGTATCAAGCAGATCCTGGAGAGAGTCATTGGACAGCAGTGAAGAACATTCTCAAGTACTTACGAAGGACTAAGGAGATGTTCTTGGTGTATAGTAACGGAGAACTCCAGGTGGAGTCCTTTACCGATTCCAGCTTCCAAAGTGATAAGGACGACTCTAAGTCGCATTCGGGTTTTGTCTTTACCCTCAATGGAGGGGCGGTATGTTGGAAGAGTTCCAAACAGGATACCGTTGCAGACTCAACGATGGAGGCTGAATACATCGCTGCCAACGATGCTGCCAAAGAGGCTGTCTGGATCAAGAAGTTCATTAGTGAACTTGGTGTGGTTCCATCCATTGAGCATCCAATACCTCTGTATTGCGATAACAATGGAGCTGTGGCGTTAGCCAAGGAACCCAGGTCCCATCAGAAGTCCAGACATATTCTGAGGCGGTATCACCTGATCAGGGAGATAGTTGATCGCCGGGAGATCGAGGTCAGGAGAGTAGATACGAAGGACAACACTGCGGATCCATTCACGAAGGCTATTCCTCAGATACAGTTTGAGAGATTATTCGGGATGCTAGGTATGAGATACTACAGCAGCTGGCCTTAGTGCAAGTGGGAGATTGTTAGTTATGTATATGCCCTAGAGGCCATTGTTGTACATATGATGTATATTATAATGGATGCTTGGTTATATATAGAGAAGACTTTCTTGCTCGTCATGATAGTATGCTATTTGGTTTCACTTTATCTTAACATGTTGACTTGTACTGGTTTACTGTTTTACTCTCATATGTTGATAAAGCCCTTAGGACTTGTACTCGACTACTGGGACTATGATGAGATCATACTAGTGGGGCCGCGGTAGTCGATGAGTACATCCTATAACTGTTCCTAGTCGAGGGTATATCGAGACAGGGCATCGATACACCAGAGTAGACTAGCGTATACGCATCTTGACCCATATGATGGGCGATGGATGATCCCATATCCATCGGTGTTTGACATCAGAGATGGTGTACGGGTGCTCAGTGGAGACTGGGTACACTGGACGGACTCTCCGAGAACTCCCAGATGGTGATATACCACACGTCAGATGGCAGTTCTCCGGTGACACAGGTACAGGGTAGTCTGTAGACCCGAGATCGTCATGGAGTTTTGTGTGATTCCCACTGTGCTTTGATTTCCACCTTACCACGTCCAAGAGGGCGTGCAAAATGGTGGCTTTTGGGTACAGTCCCGAATCACATGGAGGCAATGAGCGATAGGAGGGGATTCGTCTCTCCCGGTATAGGGAGTTAATGTTGTGCTGTGTTCGATTGGCTATAACCGGAAGTCCCTGGCCAGGGCTGATATAGAGATATACTGGTAAGTGTTACTAGTAGTTTCTCGACCTGTTATGAGCCACACATCGACACGACTTATCGGTTAGTGGGGTCTGACGTATACCACCCCTAGACTTGATATGCGACATATCAGACGAACAGACCGGACTGTACGGGAGTGTTACTGGTTGGATTCATAGGAGAACGCACAGGCTAGCTTGTTGATCTTCTGATCGCTCAATACCTGGGTGGCTGTTACGTTTAGCTGACCGCTTGCAGCTTGTGGGTGTTTGATTTGATCATCACCTGCTACCGGCGTATTGACGATTCTTTAGAGCCCTACACAGAGGTTTCTTGGCTCAGGCGAAACAGAGTAGTGGCACATATGTGATATGCGCAGGAGCGAGAATAATGCGATATGGGATACCGTATTATATTCTCGCGATATATGGATATGAACCGGGTCATCGGATCAAGTGTTGATTCGATGAATCGGTACATGATATATTAGTCGGTAATATTCGATATAGCCGGATCGTCGGATCAAGTGTTGATTCGATGATTTAATATATAATAATATATATGATATATTATTATATTAACTAATATTGGCTTGCTTTATTATTTCATTTTCTCAGTGGATGATACATTGATATATATGCGATATATGTTAATTGTATTATTTCTTTTGTTGCAAATATACAATATATATGTGATATATATTATTGTGACATGTTATGATTAATTGTTAAACATGTTTAAGGATGATTAATTGAGGTTAGGGTTTGATTAAGGTTAGTAGCTTCATGCATCTTCTAGAAGTTTTTGCTTTTGTCATTGTAATGATTATTTTGGATGACACATTTCTTAACTTAACCAAACCCTAACTCTAGTTATTTCTCTACACATTTTCATCCATTCATCCTTGACCATGGTTCACAATTCAATCATATAGATTATATTCTATTCATCACAAAAGGATAATTGATATTATCATTTTCCATTATCTTCTTCTTCTTCTTCTTGAAGAAGCTCTCTTGAAAATCCTTAAGTGATGAAATAATATGAGAAAATGATATAAAAAGAAAGAAAAATTACTACTCTCTCATCCTCATCTCATCTAGCCTATGGGATTAGTGTGTTCTCTTCTTTAAGAGTGAGAAAGCTCGAGCCGTAGCAACTTCAAGGTAGATCATCGGAGATTTGGAATACTTCGAGCTAGCATGGATCGTTCGAGTCGTGGAGCCTCTCATGAGTCCGGGAGATCGTGGATCGCGGCTAAGGGACTTCTACTCGGAGCTTGTGAAGTGAAGGAGCGGACTACAAAGGTTGTAATCCCTCACACTTAGATAAAAGTTATCTTATTGCATGTTAAACCCTAATAATCTAGCAAAGATCCCGGCTTTGGGTTGTTCGGCACGTCTAAAATTTAATCCGGGCATGTTTGATGCCTTTTGAACCTTCACAAGAGTGCCTAGGAACCCTACAGGTGACACCAAAGATTGTATGCGGGTGCTCAGTGGAGACTGGGTACACTGAACGGACTCGCCGAGAACTTCTATGTGGTATTATATCTATCGTCGGATAGTAGTTCTCAGGTGACACTGGTACAGGTTAGTCTGTAGACCCAAGATCATCATAGAGTCTTATGTGTTCTCCTATTGTACTTTGATCTCCACCCTACCACGGCTTTACTGAGTCGTGCAAGCAGGTGGATTTTGGGTACAGTCCCGAGGCACATAGTGGCAATGAGCGATAGGAGGGGTTTCTTCTCTCCCGGTATTAGGGGTTGATATTGTGCTATGCTCGATTGGCTATAACAGGAAGTCCCTGGCCAAGGCTGCTGAGATTTACTGATAAGTGTTATCAGTAGTTTCTCGATCTGTTATGAGCCATACATCGGCATGACTTTTTGAGTTATTGGGGTCGACGATGTTATCCCTAGACTTGATATGCAGCATATCTGACGAAGAGATCGGACTGTACGGTAAGTGTTGCCAATTGGCTTGACGAGAGTTTTGACAGCTTCACAGTTTTCTTCTGATCGCTCAATACGCGGGTGGCCGTTACGTTTAGCTGACCGCTTGCGGCTTATGGGTGTTTGATATGATCATCACCTGCTGCCGGCGTATTGACGAGTCTTAGAGTCCCACAATGAAGTTTCCGGGCTCAGGCGAAAGATGTGGTGTGCATATGAGATATGCGCGGGGACCCGATTAAATGCGTGTATGTGATACCGTATATTTAATCGGGCGTTTTTCTATTGGTCGGGTCGTATGTGATATGACCGGTTTTTTAAATCAAGTGTTGATTTGACATTTGACTTTTAGAACAATTCTTTATTTAAACCCTTTTTTCTAAATAGATGTATGCATGCATGTATGCACATGATGATGTGCATAGACACATACATACATACATTGTATCATGGTTGTTGATACAATGGATGGTGGCAATCCAAGACTCACATGGTTGTGTGTGTGTGTGTGTGTGTGTGTGTGTTTGAGTTAAAGTTAAAGATAATTCACTCATGGTTGATATTTATCTACTTTGACTAAACTTCACCTAACTATTAACCATGAGTTAATTTTCTTTTGTCTTTTAAACTCAATGATAAATATCAAGATATTAACTAACCATGTTTTGAGGAGAGAATGATTTAATATTTATTATTCATTCTCATCTCATTATTCATCACAAAAGACTTTGAGCTCAAGCTTTGCCATTATCTTCTTCTTCCTCATTCTCTTTATCTCTTGAGATTTAAAAATGAGTGAGTTAGTAAAAAAGAAAGGGTTTTGATTATAGAATACAAACCACCTCATCATTCTACATACATCTAGCCCATTTGTATATGGTGCTTGCTATACTTCTTTCCAAGATCAAGTAAAGTAAGAAGCTTTGGGCAAAGGGACTTCGGGTGGATCATCGTGGACAAAAAAGACCTCCATCGATCCATTCCAAACTCTCAAAATGCCAAGCAGTCACCAAGGGAAGTCTACAAAGGTTGTAATTTCTTCACTTAGTGATAATATGTTTTTTGTATGTGATACAAATTTTTGTTACCCTAAAAATTCTAGTTAAGATTCTTAGTTTGTTTGCTTAGCACCTCTCTAATTTTTAAAGTGGCATGTGTGATGCTTCCAAACCCTACAGTAAGTGCTAGGTAAACCCAACACCTGCTAGTTGGTAGTATACATATTATCAGATAGCAGTTCCCAGGTGACATGTGTGCAGGTTAGTATGTCGACCTGAGATCGCCATTTGTCTCGTGTGAGTTCCTACTGTGCTTTGATTGCTATCCTACCACGACTCAAAGGATTCGTGCAAACAGGTTTTAGTTGGATATAGTCCCGAGCCACATGGAGGCAGTGAGCGGATCGTCGGGGATTCGACTCTCCCGGTATTGGGGGTTGATGTCGCGTTGTGCACGTGTGGCCATCACCAGAAATCCTTGGCCAAGGTAGTCGAGAATTACTGATTTGGATAAGTAGTTTCTTAGTTGGTGATAGGCTTCATACCGACACGAAATGTCGCGTTATTAGGGGTCTGACTTTTTCCACCCCCTAGACTTGATATTCGATACTCTTAGACGAACAGACCGGACTGTACGGATATCGTCACGGACAGGCTCAGTAGACGTTCTGATGAGTTTGCTCATCGGCCTTCCTTTCGCTTAATACCTGGGTAGCCGTTACGTACAGCTAGTGCCACTGACGTGCTTGTGGTTAAACCCACTGCCAACGTATTAACGATTCTTTAGAGTCCTACACAGAGGGTTTCCCTGCTTCGGGTGAAACGATGTAGAGGCCGTATGGTCTTACGGCAGAGTTCGATCATATACGTGCACTTGTGCACGTATCATGATTCGGACGGATTATACTAGTGGGCTTTGGTTTAAGCCGGATTCTAGTATTAGATTGATGGATTATTTTCGTCTCTTTGTATTCGTATTCTTTGGAATACGGATACGGGTATGTATATACAGATGAGGGGTATTCTTGTAATTTATTACAAAGTGCTTCTAGAAGAAAGAAGACACCTCATATATTTTTAACCATTTTGGATTAAATGGTTAATGAGGTGGAGGATGAGGTATTTATTGCATTAATTGATGGCATGGCTTTGTAGTGAGTTATGGTTTCTATTCAAGCATACTTGATATTTGTTTGTTGTGAGATATTTTCTAGACTTGAGATATTTTCTTGTCTTGAGATATTAATTGGATGCTTCATTATTGCTCACAACACACAACAAAAAATGCTTGGCCATTTTTCTTGAGTTGCTTCATACACTTATCCTCAAGCTTCTTCTTCTTCTACCTCCACCCTTTAAGTCTCATGTGTTGAGAAACCAAGGATGTTTGGAGACAAATTAATCCATCACTACACTCTACATCCTTTAGGCTATCTGTTTAGTGAACTAGGTACCCTAATTACCTCGATTATTGAGGTAGGATCTCGGAATACAAATCCTCAGGTGGATCATCTTCGATGGAGGGAGACTGGAGATCAAGCTTGATCATGGAGGCCTCTAGGAGCTTGGAATGATGGTTAAAGACCGAAGGACACGGATCATTCGGTATAACCTTTCTAAACTCCTATATTTAGTTTGCTAGCTTTAGGGTTTATGGTCGATCCGTATTTCGGGTTGTTCTAGCACCGGTTTAGAAAAATTTTGTTCCGCATTCGCCAACGGTTTGATGGCCAGGGCGCTTGCATAAGCCAACAACAACTGTCGGGGGGAAGTCTTCTATCCCATTAAGAATGTATAACGCATACACCTTATGGACTTATGCTTTCATTCACTTTGAGAAAATTTCGGCAACACCTCCCTGTTGTTCTCCGAATGCACTACAATAGAAGAGATAAACATCTAAATACTATCTGTATTGAGATTATCATCTCAACTATATTTCTATACGAAGAACTCGTGGAAAGATACTGATGAAACTCATCTCGAAACGAATGAAAAGCATAAGTATGCAGGAAAGTGTATACGTTATACATTCTTAATATGTCCAAAACGGGACAAATCTATCGGTTGCAATTAGTGTTCTCGTCGCATAAACTACGAGATGATTGTCAATGAAGAACAATTAACGTTTGTGATTGACAACACACGCGTAGTTTTATGTCACAAAGATAACCGTATGCATATAACTGATAGACGGGTTCTAAGTCGCGATATTTTTTCAATGTGGGATACTTGATGACGAAATGTATCGGTTTGCTTTTTTTCATCATCGAATATCATGCACTTAATTAGATTGGTTTTGATGGTTATCATTTCAGTATCGTCAGTTATCTTACTATTTTGTTTAAGGTTTTGGAATTTTCAGTTTGAATGGTAAGTTCTTAAACAATTGATATTATAAACGAAGTATCTGCATTCATTAAAATAAACACGCATCCATACAACGAAAATTATATAAAGGTAATTCTCACACACACACTCTCACACAACCACATTTCCATAAACAATATATTACACACACAGTACACACACATCCACATTAGATCCTGACATTGATTATTTGTTTAAGGAATGATGATTAATTGATTTTAAACTCGTGAAAGAAAGAATGTATATAGATAATTGGTTCATGGCATGTCAAGTATCTATATTTTCGATTTAATTAATGTTTAATTGGTGACTTAATCTAGGTATGGCGACTTAGTCTAACTTTAGTACTTAAGAATTAAAAGTGATAAAGTTATGTACCGGTGACTGACGTATATAGAAAGCGAAGAAACAAGAGCAATCATGCCCACGTCAACCCTACAATCACACAAATTCTTAGTTACATATGTTTTCATTCTCTATCAATAACAGCAATAATACACACAGACAAATACGCGCGCGCGCGCACACACACACTCCTAACTATAATTAACTAAAATTAACAACCTAACCCAATCTTGAAACCTAAAATTTTCAACAAATAAACTAACTTAACCCTAACCCCAAAATTAACCCTAACACTAACCCTAACTCTAACCCTAAACCTAAAATTAATCCTTATTATAAACTTAAACTTAACCATAACACTAAAATTATTCCTAAAATTAACCCTAACCCTAAAATTAGTCTTAACACTAACCCTAAAATTACTTTAATTTAACAAAATTTTAAACAACCTAAATAAATTAATAAACCAACTCACTGATTGGCGTCAGAAGTGGAGGTCGGAGGTGCTTGGAGAGGAGGAGGCTAGGAGGTGGCCGAGGTAGATCTAAAATTAATCATAACCATAACCTAAAATTAACTATAAACCCTAAATAAAATTAACAAAATATTAACAATTAAACTAAATTAAGAGAGAATCTAACCTGATTTCGTAGCCAGAGCTAGAGGGATCGGAGGGTTCGGAGCTGGGGGGAACCGGCCATGAGGCGTGTGATCATAGAGGATGCGGCTTGAGGTGGTGGAGGTGGATGGAGACTCTAAGAGTATTTAGATCGGGTGGAGGAGGAGGGTAAAATGGGAGGAGGCGGGTAGAGGGCTGAGATCGGAGGACGGCGGAGTATTTTTAGGCTGTCGGTAGACTTTTTTTGGTGGCCGGTGAAGGGGTAAAGGAGGAGGGGAGAGGGGAATTTTTAAGAGGGAGAGATGAAAAAAATGGGGGAAAAGAATTTACTAAGGGGGAAAATGTGGGGGCGGTCACGGGAAATTGTTGACTTCGGTCAACAATTTTTTCAACGGGAATTAGCCATCGAAATAACTGTTGATCGAAGTCAACAAAATTTCACTTTTTTCGACGGGAGGTGGCCTATTTCGACGAAAATATACTGTCGAAATAAACCTCAACAATTTCACCGTCGAAATTGGGTCCATTTTCCTGCAGTGATGTTGAAATCATATGAAATTTGATATATATACATTTTAGTCGATAAGGATGAGAATGATGTGTGTCAATTGACAAAAAAAATATAAGAAGGTAGAATTATTTCGCCTCCTTATGAGGAATTCCCTTTTAGGGCCTTTGTCCTCCATTCTATATATATATATATATATATATACACACACACACACACACAGAGAGAGAGTGTGTGTCACGAACCGGAAATGGTACGTGACCGGCACTTAAATCATGTAAAGTCTATAAGACCTCACCGTATCCCAAGTAAGCCAAAAACCAGGAATCTAAATCTTTTTAAGAAAATAGTGGAGGTGAAGTTTTGAAAAAGGGATATAAATGAAATCAAGTTCCCTTGTTAAAGCGTAAGTAAAGTTTGTTTTATAAGAATAAGTGGGGTTTTGACTAAGATTTGAAAACATTTTCTTCATTTAAAATTTGGCAGCACCTCCTTTGTAAATTTTGATAAAACTGATACATACAAATAAATATAATATCAGCGTCCCCAATCAGGAGCTATCTCATCGTCCAATTGGCAGAATCACAACCACGCAGTATACACGACGCGTAAGGCGAAGATCAATACAAGAAAAAGTAAAAGAATTACTAAAAGCATCATCAACTCAACTATATTCAAACTCAACGTATAAAAGAATAACATACAAGTCTCGTTTCTAAGTCCGCAAAAATATACAAGTTTGGTCGATAGAGTTTTTAATTAGATCATAAATGAATATACATATACAAGTGGCGGTTACGTTCTGGAATGTAATCTACCTACTAAAGCAATCACCCAAGGAAGAAAAAGCGTGCCAGCAAGCCGCTACTGATTCGAGCGGTCGTTCCTGTAAGAAATTATGGCACAAAGGGGGTAACTTGCCAACTCGTGAGTAGAAGATATCATCAGGTAAAAATCCAATGCATAATAATCTACCTAGGTCATACTGTATAATACTATCGTACAATGTGATAACGAATGTGAACGTGTATATATACATAAATATCACATCAGTATCAATAAATGTCTTATATCGGATCACTCATAACACACAAGTTCTCTATGGTCAATCAATATATGGAAATATATCATCCAATGAGTGTCCATCAACGACACTCGAAATTCTCATAAAAACAATTGAGTGCCCAGCATCGACACTCGAAATCCCCATAAATCCTAAGTCCGGCATCGACACTCGAAATCCTCATTTCTCAGGGGCCGTCTCTCGGATCGGCCATCATATCCATCTGAATCATATAACTCCGGTCGGTATCCTCCGGATATCCGCCGAGTTTCCATACAATCACCGGTTGGCCTCGTCCTCGCTAGGCTCACCCATTTTTCTATATGGGCTTCTTGCCCCTGGGTACCGTACCAGGTCCACCATATATCCGCAATCGGTTCCTCCTCCTGCCTCGATTTAGATAATCCTCATATCATCAAAACAAAGAAAAACTCATGGTGGACGCCAAATCATCATATCAAGAGAAAACCTCATTTAAAATATTCACGAGTTTTATAAAATCATATTTGCGGTTTCTCAAATCTCATAGAAACAGAAATCTAATTAAAACACTATCTCATAAGAACATGGCAATAATGGAACAAATAAAAGTACAGAACAGTGGTGTAATACATGCAGATATATAATGAGCAGTGATCTAAGGTACTGGCAGGAATATAGTATGATGAGAAATATCATGGTAAGTTCTACAAGTGTGTTCATATAAGCAATAATCTATAATACTAACGGAGCATAGTGTGATACGAGTGGCATAGCAAGTTATCTATGTGTACGTAGTATGGCAATTACCGATGAGGTATAGGTGTAACATGCGGGTATGTGCAAGCATAACAAGAAATCATCAGTAATGGTGCGAGTGTCCTAGCAAACAAAATTAATCAGAGCTAAAGGTATAAACGCAATATGTATCATAAGTAATCGAAGTGCGAGCGTATACAGAAATAAGGAAATCGTAATGTGAGCAAGCATTTAAAATATCTAACTACGTATGAGCCATACAGTTATAGTGTAAAATAGCACGAAACGTTGTTTTCGAAATCAGAGACTATGATATTTTTGAAATAGATACCATTTGAAAATTTGTAGCGCACCCGTGACGTTATCATTTAAAACTAAGTAATGTAAGTGAGTTGTGCTCACACTACTATACACGTAGCGAGGCGGAATGCTAAAAAATCATTTTTAGGCAAGCACAACTAACTATAACCAAAGAAATCACCATAAGCCTAAACTAACAAGAAAACCATAGGAGCTAAACTAATATGAATAAGGTTATACCAAAGAGTTCGTGTCCTTCGGGTCTTCAAACACCTCTTTCTTAAGGTCCTAAGGATCTTTAATCAAACTTGAATGTTAGCCTTCTAGTGTCGAAGATGATCCACCCGAGAGGTGTAGTCCAAGCTTCAACTTCACTAAATGAAATAACTAAGTGCCCTAGTTTGCTAATCAAGGATACTTGGTGATGTAGAGATTGTTATAGAATTTTAATTATCTCTTAATCTTCATGATTCTCAACTCATGAGTGGTTTGAAAATGAAGAAGAAGAAGAAGAAGAAGAAGAAGGAGCCATGGAAGAGAGAGGAGCAAGAATGGTGGTATGAATAAAAATCTTAACAAATTTAACCATGCTTCATATATTTTGTAAAAAGAATTTTTCCATTTTAAAACTACAACCATGCTTGAATAGTGTTTGCAAATGAATTATAAATTCATTTGCCCATACCTTCCACCATTTCTCTTTTCCATCTCATTTCTTAATTTCTTAAAAAGAAAAACCTTGAAATGAGTTGTCCTTCTTCTAGAAGTATTCTTGTATAAATACAAGAATATGTCCCCGTAAATACATGCCCGTATTCGTATCAAAATACGAATACCCAAGAAATAGAAAAATACAATGAACATAATACTAGAATATACATATCGGAATACATATACATATATATATATATGTGTAAATTATTAAATCAAAACTTAATATAATAATCCGGCTTAATCCTAAGCCGGCTAGTATTATCATCCGCTCGATTGAAGTCCGCGTGGCTAGCACACATACCTAATCGGAACTCTGCACGTATCAATATACGACCACTACATCATTTTGCCTGAACTGGTAAAACCCTCTGTGTCGGACTCTAAAGACTCGGCAATACGCTGGCAGTGGGTTTAACCACAAGCACGTCAGCGGCACTATCTGTATGTAACAGCTATCCAGGTATTGAGAGAAAGGAAGGACGATGAGCAAACTCATATGTACCCCTGCTGAGCCTGTCCATGACAATATCTGTACAGTCCGATCTCTTCGTCTGAGATAATCGCATATCAGGTCTAGGGGTGGATAATGTTAGATCCCTACTAACCCGATAAGTCATGCCGGTCTGAAGTTCATCACCCGCTAAGAAACTACTGACATCATATCATTAATTCTCATCCACCTTGGCCAAAAATTTCTTGTGATGGCTGACCCAACACAGCGCGACATCGACTCCCAATACCGGGAGAGACGAATCCCTGATGGTTGTTCACTGCCTCCATATGGCTCGGGACCGTACCCAACTAAAATCTATTTGCACGACTCCTTTGAGCTGTGGTAGGATAGTAATCTAAGCACAGTAGGAACTCATACGAGACAAATGAAAATCTTAGGTCAAAGGACTAACCTGTACTCATGCTACAAGAGAACTTCCAGCTGACGATAGGTATAATACCATCTAGAAGTTCTCGATCAGTCCGTCCAGTGTACTCACCTCCAGTGAGCACCTGTATACTATTCTAGGTGACTCAACACCAATGTCTTGTAAGACCGGCCGCCTCCCCTTGTCGGGGTCTTAAAAAGTATACACTAGTCTACTCCTAATTATCGATGTCCAGTCTCGATACTCCCTCAACTAGGGACATTTAAGGATGTGCTTATGGACCATCTATCTCCCATGTATATGATCACTATCATAATACTAATAGTCAAAAAATACTACTACGGGCTTTATCAAAACGTATACATATAATGATAAAGACAGACCAGATAACTTACTATTATCTCGAGTAAGACTGTTCTACATGTATAGGTCCTCGTTAAATTATGATAATCATCAACTTGCAATTACAATAATTGACTTGAGGGCACTGTATCCAACAATCTCCTACTTGCACTTAAGGCTAATTATTGCGGTATCGCATACTCATAGCTCTTGTTCTACCGAATACCCAACTTCTCAACTAGTCGATTTCTCAAAACTCGTTTTGAGAAATTACGTGTTCGAGAAATAGCCTCAGTGAGTGAATCCGCTCAAATGTTTCTATCTTTATCTCTCTATATCTCAATTTCGTAGAGAATGGCTATCTCATGAAATGAGTGATATCTATCTTAGAACTTGTATGGATATCTGATGGGACCTTGTTCATAACAAGAACACCAAATCGAATAAGCTTCTTAGACTGTATCCATTGCTGATGTAATCAGCACCCAGCGCCATGACCACCTCAGTATCCTGCTTGGAAAGCTATCCAACATACTGCACCTCAGAAGAGGGTAAACTTATAACTCTGACAGCTACTTTGTCATCCAGGTCACCTTGGAAGCCTAAACCGGTAACCGCCTCCTGCAAGAGGCTGCCATTACCATACACCAAGAACATCATCTTATGTTCTTAACTTCTTTCTTTTGTTTCTCCAAGATTGGATTAATATCCACATACTATAGCAAGTGCAATAGAAAAATATGGTGTGGTACTTGACATCTCATGATTGGCTCAATTGCCTAAGCAAGTAATATGTCAATCATGAAAATCTCTCCTCATCAGTCTAGAAGACATCACTTTTGGAGAGGGAGACTCCATCACCCGCGGATAGACTACCACTCCAGGAGTCGTCCATTCTAAAATACTTTAGAATAGTGTCAAGGTACCCGAATTGGGACACTTCCCAAATCTAGATCTAAAAGCATAGATCTATTCACCAGAATTCGTGATATATTGTCCAAATCCTATGTGGAGAAACACCTTGTGACAACCAAAATTAGACCGATCGTAGTATATGAACATCACTTTCTATCAGGAGCATGTCATCCAAATACCAGGACATCACTCCCTACTGCCTTCTTAGCAGGCCCATCTGTTGTTCTGATGAAGTCAAAATCTTTGACTGTCATATCAAACTAGATGACCAATTCCGCTCTCCTTACTTTAGTCTATAAATAGACATAAGCAACTTGCCCGCCACGCTTCCGCTACTCCCACTGACTACAACAACCCTCTGGCAGAGTCATATATACGTGCACTTCTAAATTCAATTTATAATGACGTTATAGTCATCCACCTGCCAAATCTCATAGTTAAGAACAACGGTAGTGGCAAGTTTGGGTCATCAAAACCTCCCGGTCGCCGCCATTGAGGAAACTGAAGTACCTCTCGGATGGCTGAGGTTGCCGACTAAATCAGCGGAGTGGCTAATAGATTGAATGTCTACCCTAGCACCACCATGAGGTTCTATTAGCATCAACCATGCCAAATTTAAAATTTTATAGATGCTAAGTTAGACTAACCAAGATCTAACTAGAATATTATGGTTTTATCTATGATGATATCAAGAACTAAAGAGAAGGAAAGAGCATACAACCTTTGATGACCATGTCCTTCTCTTCTTATGCTCCGTGTAGTAGTCCACGTGACTCCACTAGGCTCCACTTGAGAGTTTGATCGAGCCTCTTTCGTGATCTTCACGCCAAAGACGATCCACCCGAAGCCCACTAGCTCAAGCTACCTCTTCACTAATCTCCTATTAGTAACGGAAACACGCCACACCAAAATGCTAGTTTAGTGTGGGATGGTGAAGTAGGGGATTTGAAAAGTTCACTAGGGTTCTCACAAGCTCAATGATTCACATCGCATGTGAGGGATTTGTGCTTGGAGATAAGGTGAGGAAAGTGTAGAAAGCAAGAGAGCATGAAAGCAACTCAAGAAAAAAATGGCTAAGGAATGAAGAGCTCAACCCTTGAGCAAGTGAAGAACGGCAACTATATGATCACACATTATTGAAGCATGGATTAAAAAACAATAGATATAATGCACCATGCTTCAATAGTGCAAACAAATGAATAAACAAATAAATAAGCCCATGCCTTGAACCATACCTAAGATATCTTCACATTTAACACCTCATTTTTTATTTTCTAAAAATAAAAAATCATGCCATGCTTCATATAATATATATATATATATATATATATATATATATATATCGAATATATATATTAATATATATATATATATATTAATAAAGAAATTAGTGAGCTAATAGTTTTAGTTAACATATAATTATATCAAATATAAAAATATATCAAATTATTAAATCAACACTTGATTTAATAATCCGTTATATCACATATGACCGACTAATATCATTTATCTGTATATCACATTATCAAATCAACACTTGATTCGATAATCCGGTTATATCACATATAACATAACCGATAATAGATAACCGTCAGATTAGAATACGGTATCATATACTCGTATTTAATCTGGCCCACGCACAAATCAGCATATGTGCCCTACTCCGTTTTGCTTGAACCAGGAAACTTCTGTATGGGACTCTAAATACTTGTCAATACGCCAGCAGTAGGTGATGATCATATCAGTCACCTACAAGCCGTCAGCGGTACTAGCTGGATGTAACGGCTACCCGGGTATTGAGCGATATGAAAATCAATAAGTAAGCTTGTCCATACTCTCCATGAAGCCTATCAATAACACTTACCATACAGTCCGGTCTCTTCGTCTGATATGTCGCATATCTAGGGGTGGAATCGTCAGACCCCAGTAATGTGATAAGTGTAACACCTTGAAATTCGTTTAGGTTATTTTCGCGTTAATTAGCGATAATGCGTGTTTTCACAAAACTTAGTTAATAGTTATTTTCACATAGACTGGAATAAATCTACTTTTAATTGTCATAGTATGTAATTATATATATACTAGTGTTATTAATTATTAATTAGTTTAGTGTTCACTTAATTAGCAAATTTTCTCAACTATATTTCCTAAGCAAAATTAGTTAGCATGTACAACCCTAATCACCTAGGTTAAGTTATAACTTATCTTCATTTTATTTTTCCCTCTTGCATGGTTCTTTTATCCTCACCAAAAAAAAAAACAAATAAAGATAAATAAGAAAAGAAATGATAAAGAGGCATGATAGGATATTATATTGAGGCATGGGCTATTGACTCCTTTGCACACACTCTTTCTCTCACTCCCTCTCATTTCCTGCACCCAACAACAGAAACTCCAGCAACAGCAATCCCTCCCCTCTCTTCTTCTTCTTCCGTTATTTTTCCTAGCTCAATCTCCATTAAAAATACTTCATTTCTTCACAAAAACTCATGTTTAACACTCCAAATTACTTTCTTGTGGGTTCTTGAGGCAAGTCTTGGTCTTTGAAGGCAAGGTCAGCAAGTTTGAGCCCTCCTAGGACCAACTTGAGGTATAAAGTTAACCTCAACTCCCAATTTGCTAAAACTTGTAGTTTTATAGCATAATTTAGTGTTTAAGTTGATTTTAGTGCTAGTTTTGTGGTTTAAGTGAAGTTTAGGCCAAGTTAAGGTTTTTTATGGCTTGTTTAGCTTAATTATGTGATATTGGTGTTTAATAAACCAAGTCTTATCACTAGATTTCACTAAACCACCTTAATGTCGTAAATTAGAATTTTAAATACGCTTTTAAGTCAAGTTAGGATTCGAGATATCAGCTATATCTGTGTTCATTTTCTGGGTAAGCAAACATATACATTAGACTATACATGGTGTTAGGAGTGTAGTGTAAAAACCTGGACCCTTTTCACCAGATTTGACCCGATATCACCCCCTTCGTGCTCGGCCCAATTTTGGTGAAACACGTTGAAATTTTGCAGGTAGTCTGTAGGTAGTATAAGAAGTTTGGTCTTGTTTATTTTTCTTGTTTTTGCTCCAGGTAAAATCTGGAACCAATTACCTATAATTTGTATAGCGGGACTTGCGTGACATGTATGTTCTGAGTTAGGTTTGGTTTTGCTGTGCGTCACAGCGTGTCGGGGTGGTTTCAGATGTATGCACTCATGCTTTGGTGTTTCGAATGCACACGCGTTTATCTTGCGACGCTAGTTTCTCGTAAGGACTTGATATCGCGTTTTTGTAGGATTTTGCCTTATGTGAGTTGTTTTGTGTAAATTCTAGGATCGCAGGCGGGGACTTCGGACGCCGCGAAAAAGGGGAAGCAGGTAGTCGGGTACACCTAGCATGAGATCACGGGTGTGTAGATTTAACATCTACGGGAAAATCGCCCATATGGCGTTATGCTTCAGGGCTTGATATACTAATGTAGCCACATGTTTATAACTATGTAGATTGCTTGTGCATAAGCATAGTACATACCATTAGATTGTTGTGCCTTGACTGAGTATCTACTGGATATTGCACTATTACTGAAGGTCTATATTGCACGAGCACTAATTTGCATGTTACACCCACACCGTCGGTAATTGCCATGACACGCCTATACACATATACAGTAGTTCATTGCTATTTTCATTGACACATGAATTATGATACATATTGTACACTCATACTTGCGTACGCACATACTGTACATCCATACCTGCATACATACATAGATGATGCTGGCTTTGATTTTGAGGATTGGGAACTACATGATATATTTTAAAAACTGGATTTATTTAAAAGATCGGTTTCCCCTTTATGCTCATAGTACGATTTTATGTTGCATACATCATATTGCATGGATTTACGCATTGAGATATGAATTTCTTGTGATTTCTGGATTTGAGAACCGTGGTGTTATTTCAAGAAAGTATGCATTGTCTTAAAACCCCGGTTTCTCTTGATATGATATTTCAGTGCGTCCACCATGCGTTTTCTCGGTTCTGAGATTTGTGGCATGTGAAACACGATTCGAGGAGTGGACGATCCGTTTGCTGGTTCATGGTGGACCCGGTATGGTTCCCCGGGGCGAGAAATGTTTTTCGTGGAGTAGACAATGAGCGTGGCAGGGTGGCTAGTACCTACCGGTGATTGGTTGGACCTGGCGGTTATCCGGAGGATACCGACCGGAGTCGAGAGATGGATAGGGGCTGACCATACTGCCGGAGCCCGAAGGCCGATCCCGTAGACGTAGCCCGTGGGCCAATCCGGACTGACGGAGCCCGATATATGAGAATTTGCATGTCGATGCTGGACACGAGTATTTCATGATGTTTTCGAGTGCCGATGTTGGGCACTCAGGTTCCATGAGATCTATAAGATATGAGGGCCGATTTGTATGACGGTGCCTGAGTTATTGGGATTTTGAGGTGCATTTGATGGACACCGGGTTTTTCCACGATGATGATTCGTGTTGATGATATATTTTCCCATGCTCAGTACTCATTTATATGCATTGCATCATGTATTTTAGTACCTGATAGAGTACCTCGCGTGATTATTGCATACCCAGATTACCATATTGATGTTATCAGATTGCACATGTTTGAGTATCGCAGTACGTGCATACCTGCGATTACCTGTTTATGTTATTTACTATTCATGAGTTGGCAACTCACCCCCGTTGTGCCACAGTATTTTGCAGGTTGACCCTCAGAGTAGTTGTGGCAGGGCTACATCATTGTATCTTTTTGCTACGGATACCGCTACAGTTGGCGTGTGAGCCGTTTTCCTTATAGGTGGGTTTTGCGGTTATCCATTTACATTTCATTGTACACCTTATTGTATCTAGTACTCTCCATCTACTATTTATGTATTGACTTAGAGACCAGTTGTGAGGATGATGTTGTATATTATTTTGTGACTCTGGATGTCGAGATCGTGTGAGCCGAATTTATTTTGCAGTTTTATCTTTTATGATGTTCTTCACTTATATTGTTCATTTCTTCGCTACGGCGTCGTATATTACTCTTATGGTGGTTGTTTCCGCCGTTGGGCGTGATTGCTCCCGTTTGAGGATGCTTTATTTATATCATGTATTGTTTTACCTGTATCTTATACTGTACCCGTTTCGGGGGTAGTTTTTACAAAGGAGGTGCTGCCGAATTTTTTTAAGAAAATAATTTAAACTTTAAAGATTTTTACTTGAAATTTCTAAATGTTCTTAACAAAATTTTTCATCAATTACTACTTTATGGTTTAGATTTCTAGGTTTTCGGCTTACTTAAATTGCGTTACGCCTGTAGATGTTACGTTGTTTAAGTGCCGATCGCGTGCCGAATTCTGGGTCGTGACAAAGTTGGTATCAGAGCGTAGGTTTTACCTTTGGAGTGTAGGATGACCTTAGTATGATGGAGTAGGTAGCTTAAGCAGGGTGACGTAGCATGTGTATGTTCCGCGGCATACTTACAACACGGTACTCCGCCTAAGTGACCTTAGGACTTATTGATTGAAATTCTTTCATGGTTATATACGTTCTTGTGATTCGATTTCCGTGTTCTTATCGAATCCTGTTTTATTTTCCAGCCATTTTGCCACCGAAGACTACGAGGGCGCAGAGAGCGGCCGCGAGAGCCGAGGTCAGAGTTGACTCGTCTGAAATGAGGACTGACCCGGGCGGTACGCCAGTTGTACCGGACCAGATTGATCCCCCTTCGACAGATCATATTGCTATGCTAGGGGCCGGTATGCAGGATTCGCACCAGATGATGGGGTCGTTAGTTGAGGCCATTTGAGCGCAGAGATAGGAGGTTGTTCCCCCTGTTGCGAGGACCGCGATGGTACCTACGGTTCAGGCAGTTGCACCTACAGCTACGGAGGTGATCACAGTATCGTTATTTGAGTTTATGAGGCTGAAGCCTCCTGTCACGCCCCGCTTCCCAGAGTACGCAAGATTTGGGCACGTGACATAGCCAACCATGCTACCTGTGGGTAGGAAGTATCCATCCACAGTCACATTACGGTTGTAAGGATATCAAGAACAAGATAAAACTAAACTAATACATGTCCAAATCCATAATAACAGGAATCAATAAACAATAAGTGCGGAAGCTAATGATCCAATACAATGAATAAACAGTATGTCCCATAATGCGGGCTCACATCTGGAAATGAAATGACATAAATAAACTAAACTCTAAAGAACTCACAGTTCAGCCTGCTGGCTGAAGTACTCCTGCTCGGTCGACGACAAAGGTACGGAATCTGGGCCATGCAAAACCCAGACGTCAGCGCGTCATGATATCAAGTATATAGCATAAACATGGTAATAAACAATGCAAGTATGAACATGAATAAAGCAGCAATAAGAAATAACAAGCAGGGTAATGTGCACTGGTGACTAAACTGTCCTATCAGGTTTTCTACCCTATAGTCTTTGAAACCAATTGATGAATCGTCGATGTAACTCAATAGTATCCCGTACATACCCGGGACCACGGCCACAATATTCTCGGCTGAAACCGAGACATGCCGTAAGGCACAGAAAGGAAAGTATTAGTATCCCGTACATACCCGGGACCACGGCCACAATATTCTTGGCTGAAACCGAGACATGCCGTAAGGCACAGAAAGGAAAGTATTAGTATCCCGTACATACCCGGGACCACGGCCACAATATTCTCGGCTGAAACCGAGACATGCCGTAAGGCACAGAAAGGAAAGTGTACACTCGGTATTATCCCGTACATACCCGGGATCACGGCCACAATATTCTCGGCTGAAACCGAGACATGCCGTAAGGCACAGAAAGGAATGTGTACGCTCGAACGGTAGTGAACTGTCGAGTTACAAGTCAGGTTCATCTTTGATTTCCCCATACCCCCAAGCTATGTATGTCAGGTCAGGTATTCAGTAGTCAAGGGCTAATGCCAACACAAAGTCAAGTAAAAGTGGGTCTGTCTGGATCGACAGCAGGAAAGATCAGGGTTATCGGCATTAGGCATGAGATCAGGTAACAGGTCAGGTTACCTTCAACAGGTAGAGTCGATATGTACAGGGTGTTGTGTCCGGTGTATCAGTACATGTGTCAGGTGTATCAAGATCGGTCAATATGTAATGCAATCAGGTATATAATGATAACAGGTATAGTAACAAATAATGAACAGTAGCAGGAAACAGTAAATAACAAATATTATTCTATGTGAACACAGTGATGTTTGTATTCTCATATTAATCCGGTTCACGCACCTTTGAGGTGCAAAAGCCACAAGACGAAACAATATCGATAATATACGCAATGGGGTTACATGAATTTGAACTAAGCATAATAATTGTCTCATGAGTGATTTTAACAAATGAAGTGGGGATGATCTACTTGGTTTGATTAGTTAAGTGTGAAATTACTAGCAGACCGGTTAATACGAGCAATGATTTCATTAATTTAAAGTTACGGATAATCGTGACTAGCAATTCTAAGTTATAAAAGGTATTGATGTTATAATAGTCGTGTGGTTATAATACGATGATTAAGTTGTAGCATGTTAAAGCAAGTATTCGGATACTTGCCTCGGCGGTTCCGCAAACCGAAACACGGATGCGATGTCGGTAGAAACCACGATATGAAAGCACGGGCCACGGATCGAGTCCCAACAGAGGTCAACGGGATCACACGGACCAGGGGCTTCGCTGGAGCGTCGGGTTCGTCAGACGGCACGGTCGGATTCCGGCAAAATGTCATCGGTAACAAGTTAGCAACAAGATACGACACACGCAAAAATAACGACCAGCGGGGGGGTGTACCAAAAGGAAGGAGAAGGAAACTTACAGGGAGACACCAGGGGGTGACCACGGCGGGTTCGACGGCACTGGAACGCCGGCGAGGCCGCGACGGTGGCTGCGAAGGCTGGAACAGCCGTTGGGCTTGCTGGAGAGGGGTGCGACGAGTGGAGGAGGGTGTGGTCAGATCTGGTGGTCGTGGGAGAGAGAGAGAGGTGGTCGGAGGTGGCGTCGACGAGGTCGCCGGCACGTTTCTCCGGCGAACAGCGGGGTAGGCGATGGGTTAGGGCTCGGGTTTACTGTTCCGGCGAGGGGAGGAAGGAAACGACGACGAGGTCTCGACGAGGAGGGTGAGAGGGAGTCGTGGGGTTGTCGACGACGATGGGTGGCGTCGACGGCGAAGGTTGCGAGGGTGGAGGCGAGGTCGGGAATGGGTGCAGTGCGCAGGAGAGAGGAGGAAGGAGGGGGGAGGAAGGCGCGGGGGTCTCGTGGCGGCGAGGGCGGCGACGGCGAGGTCGCGGAGGATCGGCGGTGAGGTCGCGGTAGGCTAGGGTTAGGGTTTCTCGCGATGGACGAGGGTTGGGTGAAGGCGGCTGTTGCATGGTGAATATAGAGGAAGAGAGAGAGAGTTGTTGATAGAGAGAGAGAGATAGATTGAGTGAAGAGAGAGAGAGGGAGATTGGATTCTGATGATGAGAGAGAGAGAGACAGAGAAGGATTAGGAGGCGGGGCCCACGAGCTCAGCCTCGTGATTGGCCACAAGAAAAAATTGAAAGGATTTGCAGTTAACTTTGGAAATATAAGCAGTTAAGGAAGTATATAATCGTATAATTTAGTTTATATATATTAAATTTAAACGGGCCCTTTTTGGCGCGAAATGAAACATTTCCAAATCGCGCCCGGGTTGCGCCCAAATGTTCCAAATTCAAATTATAGGATTTTAAGCGAGTTCCAAATTTTGAAAAGAGGTGTTTAATGATTAAAATGCATGCCCCCAAGTCGGACACTTGCACGCGCGCGTAGTCGCCCAAACTTGCCCGTTTAGCCAAACGGAACGGAATCTCGACACGCGGACGCTACCACGCGACTAGTGGCGACGAGTAGGCTAACATGGACATCTTAAATTTCATTTTAGGAGTTAAAATTTGTTATGTGCCAAAATGACTTAACCGGGTAGAATTTAGCAATAAACACCAGAAAATCACGAAAATTGGAATGAGCGAACCACACCCTCAACTAGTAATATAAATAGTACTATTGGGCTCGGGTGTTACACCTCCGGTCTTCACAGGCACCGATGCAGCCGAGGATCCACAATCTTTTATCGATCAGATGGCCAGGATATGTCATTCGCTGAGGTGCTTCGACGCGAGATGGGTGGAGTTCGCGAGCTTTCGTCTGGAAAGTCTTGCGCAGAAGTGTTGCGAGTCTGTAGAAAAAGGGCAGAGCCGCAGGTCTTCCTCTTATGACCTGGACTGAGTTCGTGACGTTGTTTCTTGCTCATTTCCTCCAATAGAGTGTCAGGGATTCTCGAGCGCGCAGGTTCGAGTCGTTACGCCAGACTCCGGATATGACGGTGGCGGAGTATGATGTGCAGTTTACCGAGCTATTTGTGTATGCCCCGTATTTGGTAGCTACTGAGGAGATGCGAGTCAAGAGGTTTGTACGAGATTTGATCACCTATTTGTTCCTTGCTATCAGCGCCCAGCATTGTGATACATATGCAGCAGCAGTGGATGCAGCCCTATTAG
Source organism: Agapanthus africanus (assembly GCA_030015575.1). Lineage (NCBI taxonomy): Eukaryota > Viridiplantae > Streptophyta > Magnoliopsida > Asparagales > Amaryllidaceae > Agapanthus > Agapanthus africanus. Next base: position 492,916,785 of record CM057339.1, read on the forward strand.
TCGAGGAGCCTCATTCTGAGGCGTCGGTCATTCCGGAACCAAAGAGGGTTCGTACGGGTATATCAGCACAGAGACAGATGTTTAGATGCCACGACAGATTTCGTTCAGGCATGGGGAGTAGCAGAGACTCGGGACAAGGCCAGTTGGTTAGCTCTTATCCCTGGGAGGGTCGGCAGTCATCGCATGGGCGCTTTAGGTGTGGCAGTCTACTTCACCTCGTTAGAGATTGTCCCGAGATACACCGGAGGGAGGCAGCGGTTCCACAGGTTACCTTACCACCTTCTCCACCTCAGAGAGCGTTGCCTCTTGCACCTGTTGTTGCTCCGCGTCAAACTTATGCACAGAGAGGTCGTGGACACGGAGGGTTCGTTCAGAGAGGATGGGGTGACCAAGGCGGAGGGCAGCCAATTGCCGGTAGAGGACAACCAGTCCCAGGTAGAGGGCAGGCATGGGTGTTTGCTTTGACTCATCAGGACGCGCAGGCATCCAATGCAGTGGTTTCAGGTACCCTATCAGTATGTTCTTTTGATTCACACGTGTTGTTTGATTCGGGGTCTACACACTCGTATGTTTCCACGCACTTCGCGCCGAGATTAGGCAGAGAGTCGGGTTTTCTTGATCAACCGCTTGTTGTGATCACTCCTGTTGGCGAGTCGTTTGTTGCGAGACACGTGTTTCGGTCGTGTGTTGTCCATATTAGCGAGAGAGAGTTACCTGTCGACTTGATCCTTCTTGAGATGTTGGACTTCGACGTTCTCTTGGGCATGGACTGGTTAGCCACGTGCTACGCATCTGTGGACTGCCGCGAGAAGACAGTTAGGTTTTTTTTTCCCGGCGAGTCAGTTTTTGTTGTGCAGGGGGACCGTGGTACCGCCCCTCACAGTTTGATTTCATCTCTTCGCGCTGGAAAACTTTTGAGGAAGGGATGTCAGGGATTTCTAGCATATGTTTGCAATAGTAGAGCTGTAGAGGTTCCGTTGGACCAGATCCCGATTGGTAGTGAGTTCCCTGATATTTTCCCTGACGAGCTGCCTGGATTACCGCGTGAGCGCGATATTGTATTCTGCATTGACTTGATTCCCGGCACAGGACCTATATCCATACCGCCTTATCGGATGGCCCCGGTGAAGCTTAGAGAGTTGAAGGGCCAGTTGCAGAATCTGCTAGATAAAGGGCTTATTCGACCTAGTGTGTCTCCTTGGGGTGCTCATATCCTGTTCATCAAGAAAAAGGACGGTAGTTTGCACTTGTGTATTGATCACCGCCAGCTGAACCGGGTTACCGTACGGAACAGATATCTCTTACCACGTATCGATGACTTGTTCGACCAGCTTCTGGGTGTGGGATACTTTTCGAGGATTGACTTGCGATCAGGCTATCATCAGTTGCGGGTTCGGTAGGAGGATATTCCGAGGACGTCTTTTCGCACACGTTATGGGCACTACGAGTTTTTAGTGATGTCGTTCGGACTCACCAATGCCCCAGCAGCGTTTATGGACTTGATGAACCGCATTTTCAGGCTGTATCTTGATGTGTTCATCATCGTATTCATTGATGACATTTTGGTGTATTCCCGGAGATGAGAGGAGCACGAGCAGCACCTGCGAATCACATTGCAGACTTTGAGAGAGCACCAGCTGTTCACGAAATTCTCCAAGTGCGCGTTTTGGCTTGACAGCGTTGATTTCTTGGGTCACGTGATTATGAGAGATGGTATATGTGTGGACCCGAAGAAGATCGAGGCCGCTCAGCATTGGCCCAGACTAGCATCAGTTACAGAGATCCGCAGCTTCCTAGGCCTGACCGGCTACTACCGACGATTTGTCCAGGACTTCTCCCATATCGTTGCACCATTGACCGGGTTGACCCAGAAGGGAGTTCCTTTTGTTTGGACGGAGGCATACGAGCATAGCTTTCAGCAGTTGCAGACTCGTTTGACTACGACGCCGGTGTTATCATTGCCTTCGGGATCCAGCGGATTTGTGGTTTATTGCGACGCTTCTCGAGTGGGACTAGGTTGCGTGTTGATGCAGCACGACAGGGTTATCGCGTATGGTTCTAGGCAGCTGAAGACACACGAACAGAATTATCCTACTCACGATTTAGAGATGGCTGCAGTGGTGTTTGCACTCAAGATCTGGAAACATTACCTATATGGCGAGTCATGCTAGATATTCACGGACCACAAAAGTTTGAAGTACATATTTCAGCAGTGAGACCTGAACCTGAGACAGCGCCGTTGGGTGGAACTAGTGAAAGACTATGATTGCGAGATCCTTTATCATCCGGTCAAGGAGAATGTAGTGGAGGATGCTTTGAGTCGGAGGCCCGGAGGTAGTTTATCTTGTTTGAGCACCGTGCAGAGGCAGTCGTCGGCAGATTGGCAGATTCTATGCGACAGCCGAGTACAGTTTGAGTTCACTCCGACCGGGGGACAGCTTGCGCATATTTGTGTACGTCTACAATTGCTTTACCGTATCCGCGAGGCGCAGCCCAGTGATGACCGTCTTTCAGAGATCAGGGAGCAGGTTAGACAGGGCAGAGACTCCAAGTTCGTGATCGATGATCAGGGGTACTGCGATTTGGGACTTGACTGTGCGTACCAGATTCTGAGGGGCTAAGGCGTGAGATTCTCGAGAAAGCGCATCGATCGGTATACATCGTTCATCCAGGTTCCACCAAGATGGACCATGATCTGAGAGATGTTTACTGGTGGGAAGGGATGAAGAGGGATGTCACAGACTTCGTTTTGAGATGCCCGACTTGTCAGCAAGTCAAGACCGAGCACCAGAGGCCTGCGGGAGAGCTACAGCCGTTGCCCATTCCGGAGTGGAAATGGGAGCAGATTTCTATAGACTTCATTTTGGGTTTACCCAGGAACAGTCGAGGGTACGACTCTATTTGGGTGATCGTGGATCGATTGACGAAAGCGGCTCACTTTCTGCCAGTGAAGATCAGTTTTGGATTTTCTCAGTATGCCCAGATATACATCGACGAGATTGTACGTTTGCATGGCGTCCCGACTTGTATCATGTCCGATCGAGGCACCCAGTTCACCAGCCGACTATGGCAGAGACTTCAGGAGGCTTTGGGCACCCGCTTGTGTTTCAGCACAGCATTTCATCCGCAGACCGACGGCCAGTCAGAGTGGACTATTCAGACTCTTGAGGACATGCTTCGAGCATGTGTTTTAGATTTTGGTGGCAGCTGGGATCATCATTTGCCCTTAGTGGAGTTCTCCTACAACAACAGCTTCTAGGAGATGATCCAGATGGCACCTTTCGAGGCTCTATATGGGAGGAGATGTCGATCGCCCGTCTGTTGGACGGAACTCAGCGAGAGCAGTATTTTGGGGCCGCAGATCGTACAGGAGACGACCGAGAAGATACAGTTGATTAGAGATCGGATGAGAGCGGCTCAGAGCAGGAAGAAATCGTATGCTGACAGACGCCGTCGCAGACTGGAGTTCGCTGTTGGCGATCATGTTTTTCTGAGGGTCTCTCCGATGAAGGGCGTGATGAGATTTGGGTGAAAAGAGAAGCTTAGTCCCAGATTTGTGGGTCCCTTCGAGATCCTCGAGCGTGTCAGCGCAGTTGCATATCGTTTGGCTCTTCCACCCAGCTTTCCGGACGTTCACCCCGTATTCCATGTGTCGATGCTTCGCAGATATCTTCATAACCATTCTCATATGATTCAGCACCCGACGGTCCAGCTGGAGCGCGACCTTTCTTTTGCAGAGTAGCCGGTAGTCATCCTGGATCTGCAGGAGAAGAAATTGAGATCAAAGGTTATACCGTCCGTGAAGGTCCTTTGGCGTGGCCCGAGCAGCGAGGAGGTCACCTGGGAGACCGAGGACGAGATAAGGAAGAAATATGCCCATCTCTTTGAAGGTACGCGTATCTAGATTTTTAAATTCGGGGACCGAATTTCTGTAACGGGGGAAGATTGTAACACTTTGAAATTCGTTTAGGTTATTTTCGTGTTAATTAGCGATAATGCGTGTTTTCACAAAACTTAGTTAATAGCTATTTCCACATAGAATGTAATAAATCTACTTTTAATTGTCATAGTATGTAATTATATATATAATAGTGTTTTATTAATTATTAATTAGTTTAGTGTTCACTTAATTATCAAATTTTCTTAACTATATTTCCTAAGAAAAATTAGTTAGCATGCACAACCCTAATCACCTAGGTTAAGTTATAACATGTCTTCATTTTCTTTTTCCCTCTTGCATGGATCTTTTATCCTCACAAAACAAAACAAAAAAAATAAGATAAATAAGAAAAGAAATGATAAAGAGTCATGGTGGGATATTATATTGAGGCATGGGCTTTTGACTTCTTTGCACACTCTCTTTCTCTCACTCCCTCTCATTTCCTGCACCCAACAACAGAAACTCCAGCAACAGCAATCCATCCCCTCTCTTCTTCTTCCTTCATTTTTCTTAGCTCAATCTCCATTAAAAATACTTCATTTCTTCACAAAACTCATGTTTAACACTCCAAATCACTTTCTTGTGGGTTCTTGAGGCAAGTCTTGGTCTTTGAAGGCAAGGTCAGCAAGTTTGAGCCCTCCTAGGACCAACTTGAGATATAAAGTTAACCTCAACTCCCATTTTGCTAAAACTTGTATTTATTTAGCATAATTTAGTGTTTAAGTTGATTTTAGTGCTAGTTTTGTGGTTTAAGTGGAGTTTAGGCCAAGTTATGGTTTTTATAGCTTGTTTAGCTTAATTATGTGATGTTGGTGTTTAATAAACCAAGTCTTATCACTAGATTTCACTAAAACACCTTAATGTCGCAAATTAGAATTTTAAATACGCTTTTAAGTCAAGTTAGGATTCGAGATATCTGCTATATTTGTGTTCATTTTCTGGGTAAGCAAACATATACATTAGACTATACATGGTGTTAGGAGTGTAATGTAAAAACCTGGACCCTTTTCACCAGATTTGACCCGATATCACCCCCTTCGTGCTTGGCCCAATTTTGGTGAAACAAATTGAAATTTTGTAGATAGTTGTCTGTAGGTAGTATAAGAGGTTTGGTCTTGTTTATTTTTCTTGTTTTTACTCCAGGTAAAATCTGGGACCAATTACCTATAATTTGTGTAGCGGGACTTGCGTGACACGTACGTTCTGAATTGGGTTTTGTGTTGTTGTATGTCACAGCGTATCAGGATAGTTTCAGACGTATGCACTCACTCTTTGGTATTTCGAATGCACACGCGTTTAGCTTGCGACGCTAGTTTCTCGTATGGACTTGATATCGCGTTTTTGCGGGATTTTGCTTTATGTGAGTTGTTTTGTGTAAATTCTAGGATCGCAGGCGGGGACTTCGGAAGCCGCGAAGAAGGGGAAGCAGGTGGTCGGGTACACCTAGCATGAGATCACAGGTGAGTAGATTTAACATCTACGGGGAAATCGCCCGTATGGCGTTATGCGTCAGGGCTTGATATACTAATGTAGCCATATGTTTATAACCATGTAGATTGCTTGTGCATAAGCATAGTACATACCATTAGATTTTTGTGCCTTGACTGAGTATCTACTGGTCACTGCACTATTACTGACGGTCCATGTTGCACGAGCACTATTTTGCATGTTACACCCACACCGTCGATAATTGCCATGACACGCCTATATACATATACAGTAGTTCATTCCTATTTTCATTGACACATGAATTATGATACATATTGTACACTCATACTTGCGTACGTACATACTGTACATCCATACCTGCATACATACATAGATGATGCTGGCTTTGATTTTGAGGATTGGGAACCGCATGATATATTTTAAAAACCGGATTCATTTAAAAGAGCGGTTTCCCCTTTATGATCATAGTACGATTTTATGTTGCATACATCATATTGCATGGATTTACGCATTGAGATATGGATTTCATATGATTTCTGGATTTGAGAACCGTGGTGTTATTTCAAGAAAGTATGCATTGTCTTAAAAACCCAGTTTCTCTTGATATGATATTTCAGTGCGTCCACCATGAGTTTTCTCGGTTCTGAGACGTGTGACATGTGAAACCCGATTCGAGGGGTGGACGATCCGTTTGCGGGTTCATGGTGGACCCGATATGGTTCCCCAGGGCGAGAAATGTTTTTCGTGGAGTAGACGATGAGCCTGGCAGGGTGGATAGTATCTATCGGTGATTGGTTGGACCTGACGGTTATCCGGAGGATACTGACCGGAGTCGAAAGATGGATAGGGGCCGACCGTACTGCCGGAGCCCAGGGCCGATCCCGCAGACGGAGCCCGTGGGCCAATCTGGACTGGCGGAGCCCGATATATGAGGATTTGTGTGTCGATGCTGGACACGAGTATTTCATGATATTTTTGAGTGCCGATGTTGGGCACTCAGGTTCCATGAGATCTACAGGATATGAGGGCCGATTTATATGACGGCGCCTGAGTTATTAGGATTTTGGGGTGCATTTGATGGACACCGGGTTTTTCCACGATGATGATTCGTGTTGATGATATGTTTTCCCATGCTCAGCACTCATTTATATGCATTGCATCATGTATTTTAGTACCTGATAGAGTACCTCGCATGATTATTGCATACCCAGATTACCATATTGATGTTATCAGATTGCACATGTTTGAGTATCGCAGTACACGCATACCTGCGATTACCTGTTTATGTTATTTACTATTCACGAGTTGGCAACTCACCCCCGTTGTGTCACAGTGTTTTGCAGATTGACCCTCAGAGTAGTTGTGGCAGGGCTACATCATTGTATCTTTTTGCTATGGATACCGCTACAGTTGGCGTGTGAGCCATTTTGCTTATAGGTGGGTTTTGCGGTTATCCGTTTACATTTCATTGTACACCTTATTGTATCTATTACTCTCCATCTACCATTTGTGTATTGACTTAGAGACCAGTTGTGAGGACGATGTTGTATATTATTTTGTGATTCTGGATGTCGAGATCGTGTGAGCCGACTTTATTTTACAGTTTTATCTTTTATGCTGTTCTTCACTTATATTGTTCATTTCTTCTCTATGGCGTCGTATATTACTCTTGTGGTGGTTGTTTCCGCCGTTGGGCGTGATTACACCCGTTTGGGAATGCTTTATTTATATCATGTATTGTTTTACTTGTATCTTATGCTTTACCCGTTTCGGGGCTACTTTTTACAAAGGAGGTGCTGCCGAATTTTTTTAAGAAAATAATTTAAACTTTAAAGATTTTTACTTGAAATTTCTAAATGTTCTTAACAAATGTTTTCATCAATTACTACTTATGGTTTAGATTTCTGGGTTTTTCAGCTTACTTAAATTGCGTTACGCCTGTAGACGTTACGTTGTTCAAGTGTCGGTGGCGTGCCGAATTCTGGGTCGTGACAATAAGTCATGCCGATATCTGGCTCATAATGGTTCGAGAAACTATTGGTAACTCTTACCAGTAAATCTCATCAGCAGACATGGCCAGGGACTTCCAGTTATAGCCAATCGAGCATAGCACAACATCAACCCCCAATACCGGGAGAGACGAAACCCCTCCTATCGCTCACTGCCTCCATGTGACTCGGGACTGTACCCAAAATCCACCTGTTTGGACGACTCCTTTGAGCCATGGTAAGGAGGAAATCAAAGCACAGTGGGAGCCATACAAGACTCTATGACGATCTCGGGTTTACAGACTAACATGTACCAGTGTCACCAGAGGACTGCTATCTGACGATAGGTATACTACCAATTAGGAGTCCTCGGTGAGTCATGTTCGGTGTACCCATTCTCTAATCAGCACCTGTGTACAATCTTTGATGTCAAACAACAATGGCCATGGGACCAACCATCGCCCTCATACAGGGTCAAGAAACATACACACTAGTGTACTCTGGTAATATCGATGCCCTGTCTCGAAATACCCTCGACTAGGAACAATTGAAGGATGTGCTTGTGGACTGCCCTGGTCCCAATAGTATGATCCGCATCATAGTCCTGGTAGTTAAACACATATCCTAAGGGCTTTATCAATATGTGAGATAAAGACAATATAAGAATACAGGTCAACATGTTAAGTTAAAGAGTAACCCGATAGCATACTATCATGTCGAGCAAGAAAGTCCTCTATATATATATCCAAGCATCTACTATAATATACATCAATGTACAATAATGGCCTCTAGGGCATACATATTCCTAACAATCTCCCACTTGCACTAAGGTCATGTGTTGTAGTATCTCATATCCAGCATCCCAAAAAGTCTCTCAAACTACGTCTGGGGGAGGTCTTTCGTGAGTGGATCCGCTATGTTCTCCTTCATGTCAACTCTCCTGGCCTCGATCTCCCGGCGATCAACTATCTCCCGGATCAGGTGATACCGCCTAAGAATATGTCTGGATCTCTGATGGGATCGGGGTTCCTTAGCTAAAGCCACAATTCCTTTGTTATCACAATACACAGGTATTGGATGTTCAATGGATGGAAGCACACCAAGTTCAGATATGAATTTTTTCATCCAGACAACCTCTTTGGCAGCATCGTTGGCAGCGATGTATTCAGCCTCCAGAGTCGAGTCTGCTACGGTATCTTGCTTGGAACTTGTCACAACCCGAAAGAGCACGTGACTGGCCCTTGAACCATATGAAGTCTATAGGACCCCATCTGATCCAAGTAAGCCAAAAGCCCAGAAATCTAAAACCATTTAAAGAGTAAATAAGGAAAACTGGTTTTGAAAAGTAAAGAAATCATGTTTCGAAAATCAAGGTTTTTAAATAACTAAGCCGAATGTGTATTTTTAAAATGTGTAACCTTTCCTGAAAATTTCGGCAGAGTTTCCTTTGTAAAAACTGGCCCCAAACGGGGTACAACAAGAATAATATATATGAAATGATAAAAGGCATCCCCAAGCGGGAGCTAGCTCTTCGTCAATCGACGGTCACAACCACGCAAGCAATAATAATATACAACGCCAAAGGGCGAGGATCAAAACCCAAAAAGAAACTCAAAACAGCCAGAAAACCGTAATACTACAAGCGCGACTCTAAGGTCGAAATAATACAACACTGTTTTCTAAGTCTGAAATAATATACAAGTTTTGGTTGATGGAAATTCAAGATACAATGAATAATATAAGTACAATGGTGGTTCTTGATGCAAAAGAAACCACCTACCAAATGCAATTCACCCGCAAGGAAGCAATGTGCCAGAAATGCCGCAATGAAACCTGTACGGCAAAACCTGCAAGAACTGTGGCACAACGGGGGTGAGTTGCCAACTCGTGAATAGAGAATATCTACAAGCAGAAACCGAATGCAAGACATAAACCTAGGTCAACAATCAATAATATAAACCACAAGAGTACGTCTGAAGCATGATAAAGTGGCAACGTAACATCTAAGCATGTATGTAGTGCCAAGTACTCAGGTAATAACATGTCATAGATTTAAGGTATGTCGACATGAAGTAAAAATGATAAAGTATCAATACACATATATTAACATCCCATACCACCAATATTGGTGTAAGGGTATATATAACAGCGCCCTCATACCCTGTTATATATACAAATGAAGTATGATCAATGTAAATCCAGTCTGTATGTGATCAAGTCTGTAAAAACGTGGAACCCGTCCACCCGTCGCCCAATGACAATAAGCATCATGCATGTAAATGTCATAAAGCATATGCATGGAAAATATGAGGATATAACCAAAAGCATGGAACCTGAGTGCCTAGCATCGACACTCGAAAACATCATGAAAACCTGTGCCTAGCATCGGCACGTAAATCCTCACATACCGGGCATCCGTCAGTCCGAGTCAGCCCACTCTCTCAATATATCGGGCATCCGTCAGTCCGGGTCAGCCCTCTCTCTCAATATATCGGGAATCCGTCAGTCCGGGTCAGGCCTCTCTCAATATATCGGGCATCCGTCAGTCCGGGTCAGCCCTCTCTCAATATATCGGGCATCCGTCAGTCCGGGTCAGCCCTCTCTCAATATATCGGACATCCGTCAGTCCGGGTCAGCCCTCTCTCAATATATCGGGCATCCGTCAGTCCGGGTCAGCCCTCTCTCAATATATCGAGCATCCGTCAGTCCGGGTCAGCCCTCTCTTAAAACTAGAAATATCATAGAAACAACCTATCTCAATGCGCAAATCAGAAAGCAAGATGCATGTGACAATATAAGTGAAATGCAAGTAACAATATATCCTGCAGCATGGAATAATAGTATGCGCATATAAAAATCTTGCGGTTCCCAAATCCCTAATCAGTCAAAATCCTCTATGATTGTGTACAGGTATAAGTATACAATATGCCATGCAAGAATCATGTCCTGATGCAACAGTACTACAGTGTAGTGGTATGGCAATTATCGATGATGAAGTGTGTGAGCCGGCAATAGTGTACGTGGAACATACGCATCATCGATAATGGTGCTGGTGTCCTAACAGCATGATAATAATATAGCAATAAACATATGCAAGCAATGCGAATAGCATGAATATGCGGAAATCAAATAATCAACACCACAGTGAAGAATCTACTATGCAAACTACAGATCTAAGTATCAGGTCAATCAAGAGGGGTATGGAAACCACCTAAATCTGAGTCGATATATATAGATATACTAGTCGGTGATCCCGCCTCAATAATATCGCGTACGATACAGTATATCGTAAGACATCCTCGAGTCATGAGCGCGGATCTATCATCAATATAGGCTCGTACGGTAAATCGTCGTACGGCATCCCAATAGCTGGGTACGGGTCAATATCACACTATCTCATCACGTCTCAGGTATCACTATCATCATATCACATAATCTGGGGTACTGATCTAAGTCTAGTACAATCGATACCGTCTATATAAATGCATGTGTAAACACACGTCCCAAGGCCCGCTAAAGATCATGTATCGTATCCCAAATACGAATCACATCAAATCACCGATCTTGCGGCACAAGGCCCAACATCATCGACTCATCTCCAATGTCATCCAATATCATCAACACAGTGCAAGTATAATGAATATGCAAGGGTGTGCGTGTAGGTGTAAATCTATTCTAGAGTCCGCGACTATGAACTACACTAGTTACTTCTAACCCTACACTGTCCATAGTACACCTAACTATCATATAAATAATATCACAACTACGGACTGCGGGGGTGCTATACGCCATCCACCCGACTTCTTCCCGTAGATATAATCTACTCACCTTGCTTCTCATGTGTCGGTGCCGATGTCGCCATCTTCATCTTCTTTGCCTCAACATCTCGTAGGGTACCTACAAGTATATCACAACACTAAAGCACATGAAAACCACATCGGAAACCAAAATAGCACACGCTACCCGATAGGCATAGGTAAAAACCTATCGACTCTCATGTAAACACGTTCAATATCCATTTGTCGTTGACGTCCAAACGCCACCCGACAGGAATGAATCACCAAATACCAAAATCCATACTAAATCAAGTCGTAAACCATGCACCAACATAGGAAAATCAACCCAGATTTTACCCTATATGGAATCAGTCAAAACTAGACATACCCAGGGTCAAGAATAGAGGAAATGGGGCCATGCACAAAATTCGAGACAGATCCCCCCTGCTCTGGCTGCAATTTGCGGCCAGAAGGAAATAATTGGTGGCCTCACCTTGGAGTTGGGGGCTAGGGTTTGGTGTGGTGGTTCTATGGTGCCTGCACATCTCACTGTCAACTCAGTTTTATTTTTGGGGTCTCGGGGTGATAGCAGATTTCACAAAACACTTCCAGATTTACAGTTTTCCCCGATATCGATTCCGTAATCCCGTATTCTGGTTTCAAGTTCAGGTTTGGGTCCAAATTAGCATCACACAAGGGATTCTAAGGTCACCACAATCCTTAATTCCATCTTTGATTTCAGTTTTACCCTAAACCCTAACTAGAAATCTCTAAAGTCCACAAACAACACATTATCGATATGAAACTAGAATAGATGCACAAGGAAATGAAATACTACTCTAATAGGTGCAGAAATTACCTCCTTTGGCAACTCAAGAAAATTCTTAAGTTGCTCAAAGTCCTCCAAATCCAATCTTGCCAGGTTCAAAGTGTAGCTAGTGAGCTTGGGAGTAAGTTTTGTGAAGTGGGAATGGGGTTTCGGCTTTGTTTTCATGGTGGATCTAGGGTTTTTTTGAAGAGGGTGAGAGAGGGAGAGAGAGCAGCAGCAGCTCAATGGGAGAGGGGAGAGAAAATGAGAAGGGAAATGATGGGGTATGATTCAAAAGGTGAAGGTTGACTTGGTCCCTTTCTCTCTCTCATCATACTACTTTTTCCTTTTCTTTTCTTTTCTTTCTCACTCCAATAGTGAACCCAAAAGAACAACCATGGCAAAAGAAATGTAACACAAGTGTAACAAGTGTGGAAAATGATATGTGCACATTTTTGCACAAAAATGCTAAAAATCCAATTAGCGATTCTTAATCGCGATTAGCACTAAATTAGCATATAACTAATCTTAAAAACTTTAAAATGGCATAATTCCATAAAATACCTTATTTTAGAATTTTCCATAATTTTTCCCCATTTATTTGTATTTAATTATACCAGAATATTAAAATATTCATTAAAATAATATTAAATTATAAAATTTCCCAAAAATCATATTTTATTATTTTGGAATCGTTACAATCTACCCCCCTTAAAGAAATTCGGTCCCCGAATTTAAATTTAAACCCACAAATGCTAAAATATTTCAATACAAATTCTAAGTCATCGGGGCTCCGAAATCAGCAATACATAAAACGTATCATAGCGCAATGCATGCGCATGAGTACTGAGCAGATAACTTAAAAGCAACACTCCATCAAGCATCCGTAATCATCGGAGTCATGGTAAAGACACGAATGTCAAATCCAATACAAAATCAATATGATATAAATCAGAACTATACATGTAGACATCCAATTATACATGTAAATAGCTGATGTAAATGCATGCCAAATCTTTTTAAGTCGCTGTGCGATGCGCGTAACACTGCACAGTGGCGGACGTTTTTCACAAGAAAATAACTATATATGTATATATATATATATATATATATATATATCCTTTGTTTAATAGGTACGTTCCGCCGTTTTGAAAACAATTTAGAAGGGTTTCCTTGTTTTTAAACGTTTCGTGTCATATCGGACATGTAGGTATATATATATCGAGACCATAGCTCGCTCTTTGGAAATCCCTTCGAACTATCAATGCATGCAAAATATATCCAGGTACTGTCCTCTGACTAGTCCTGCTCGGTACAAAACGAATATCAAATATCATAGAAATGTACTGCTCCAAAAGGAATAAATCCCAAAAATGCATATATAAGAATATCCTGTGCGTCTGGTGCGCAAGGAATCAAAATCCATATATGTGTCAAACAGGTGTACAAAACAACATCTAGGTGCAACTGGTGTGCACGAAACATCTGTCGCAGGCAACGTGTGTGCCTGACAGTAAAAATCAGGTGCATGTGACATGCACGAAGAATCCCGATTTAGTGCATCTGGCGTGCACCAAAATCATATATCAAAACACTAAAGGTGCATGAAAACTATGCTGGAAGTGTAAATCAATCACTGTATAAGATAGGCGTGAAATCACAATCAATACCTCGAATGTAATAACTTATGAGCAAAAAATAAATATCCAGTGGGTGCATGAAACAATATCATGAAACTCAGTCATCAAAACTAAATCATGCAATAGAACGCCTAAATTACCAAAATCTAAGATGACGGATACGTGATAATCGAATCACAAAATCACAAATCATAAATACCGTCGTCGGTAGTTCCTCCTTCAAGGTCGAGAAGGAGTCGGTGCATCCAATACTAGCAGCGCAAGATATCTACTTGCCTCTTGCTCGCAGTCTGGCGTCCTCTGTCTCTGGGTCCTTATCTTCTCTGCGGATTACCTATCCCACAATCAATCGGCTCATCAGCCCTGTCAGGTGTGCTAACGGGGACGATTCCGTTCTGGCACTTCTCTGGTCATCTCTCGGTCGATCCTCACGACCACTTATAAAGCAGCATATCACTTGCGTTGGCCTCTGGCACTCTGAATGCACGTCACACATCTGATCCTGGGTGCAAACATCCTTGCAGCAATGTCCTGGAAGGAATCCTGCTCAGGGTCTCTTCCAATCATGCCTATGCCGATCTGTACAGAGGCTGGGACTCTTGCATAATCTCTTTTCTGCCGAATTGCCTGGAAGCCATCATCCTTTACTGAAGCTAATTCTTGTTCCGGAATGGCTGCATACTCATCGCGCCTCTTTCTGGAAGCTATATCCATATACCATGCCTCTGCGTGCATCTCGCATCTCTGATGTCAGCGGAGTAAGACGTCATCTCGTCGAAATCTCTTGCGAACTCTTTTATTCACTCTGCTTCAATGTCGACTGATTCGGACTCGTCTCATCGTGGCTGCATGGACTGTGCTCCAACGGTTATACTCGTATCTAGAGTCTCCCAAGCAATGCATCCCATCACATGATATCCGAATGATGTCGAAACATTCGATCGACTCGTCAGAACCTCATAATCCCACAAGAGATCAACATCTTAAGTACAGTTTAATAGTATCGAGTACATGCCACAGCGTCGGTGGTCCAGCCGTAGAAGGGCAAACCCAAGCCTCACTAATGGCGCCGCGGAACTGCCGCAAACCCTAAGGTTCAAAGGCTTTCACACGGTCATTAAGTCGAGTTAGGGTTTCATTCTTCTAGAGGGTCCATAGAATCACCTGCATGTCTTTCCGTACACTTTAAACTTGGAAAATGGGCTCCTGGCATTCGATCGTCTCTATCGACTCTCAACGAACCTGCGTGAAGTCGTCTCTAGCTGGAAACAATCTATCCGATGACCTCGCATCGGTAAACGAACGAACCACATGTCCTAGTCATTCATCCTCAGGTGACTAGCAACCGTCCATCATATCTCTAAGTATATGCTCCTGCTGCAGTAGCTCCAACCATCTGGGCGATATCTCGTCAATTGCAGCAACAACTGGCTCATTCGCCTGTACGCCGAACAGCGCATCAATCCTCCAGGAAAGGCGACACATTGGCGGTCATCTCTGAATTGGTCTGCTCTAGATCTGAGTAAGACTCTCCACATTGGAAATCTTCAACTCAACTGGGCCCGCTCCGGTGCATAAATCGGACGAATCACCTTCGTCTCTCAAATCGGGTAGACTAGCTATCATCTGTCTCATATCTGCATGGAAGCTCCGATAATCTCAGCTCGTAAGCTCCGGAAGCGACATCCTGTCAATCTCAGCAACAGCTGGTCCATCTGTCTGCACGGTAGGCGACATCATAATCTCTGAGGTATGATGTACATCAATAGTAATCTCTCAACTGGCAGCTCTAACAATGGCCCGATCATCCAATGCAAAACCAAGCACTCGCCTCCACTAGAGGTCACAATCATCAATACTAACTCGAGACGTTCCCATGTCACCAGAAAACACAATGGTCGGCCCTCGTACCAGACGAGCTCGCCCTGACCGTAACTCTAGCAGCAGCCCAAACTGCGCTCAACATGGCGACAGGAACCTCAATCGAGTATCGAAGAGAGCAGATCAATGGCAAGAAAGAGAACAGCAGATCCAGAGTGGATACATGATCATAAGAAGGAACAGCATTAATAAAGGTATGATCATGAAACTAATAGAATCGGGGATCTCAAATGGATGTATAATCATGGAAAAGAAGAGAGTCACTGATCTCGAAAATATGTACATCCTAAGGTTCCTTAAGCGGAGTGGCGTGTTGTAAGTATGCCGCGGAACATACCCACGGTACGTCACTCTACTTTAGTTACCTATTCCATCAACCAAGGGTCATCCTATACGACGAAAGTTCGGGTCTAATACCCCCTCGACTAAGTCTAAGTTCCGTAAGGTCAAGCCTAAGTTCCGTATATATATAAACGCCCTAGACTCCACATAGTCAAACTTAGACTCGAACCAAGGTCAACCTAGCGCTCTGATACCAACTTTGTCACGACCCGAAAGAGGACGTGACTGGCCCTTGAACCATATGAAGTCTATAGGACCCCATCTGATCCAAGTAAGCCAAAAGCCCAGAAATCTAAAACCATTTAAAGAGTAAATAAGGAAAACTGGTTTTGAAAAGTAAAGAAATCATGTTTCGAAAATCAAGGTTTTTAAATAACTAAGCCGAATGTGTATTTTTAAAATGTGTAACCTTTCCTGAAAATTTCGGCAGAGTTTCTTTGTAAAAACTGGCCCCAAACGGGGTACAACAAGAATAATATATATGAAATGATAAAAGGCATCCCCAAACGGGAGCTAGCTCTTCGTCAATCGACGGTCACAACCACGCAAGCAATAATAATATACAACGCCAAAGGGCGAGGATCAAAACCCAAAAAGAAACTCAAAACAGCCAGAAAACTGTAATACTACAAGCGCGACTCTAAGGTCGAAATAATACAACACTGTTTTCTAAGTCTGAAATAATATACAAGTTTTGGTTGATGGAAATTCTAGATACAATGAATAATATAAGTACAATGGTGGTTCTTGATGCAAAAGAAACCACCTACCAAATGCAATTCACCCGCAAGGAAGCAATGTGCCAGAAATGCCGCAATGAAACCTGTACGGAAAAACCTGTAAGAACTGTGGCACAATGGGGGTGAGTTGCCAACTCGTGAATAGAGAATATCTACAAGCAGAAACCGAATGCAAGACATAAACCTAGGTCAACAATCAGTAATATAAACCACAAGAGCACGTCTGAAGCATGATAAATTGGCAACGTAACATCTAAGCATGTATGTAGTGCCAAGTACTCAGGTAATAACATGTCATAGATGTAAGGTATGTCGGCATGAAGTAAAAATGATAAAGTATCAATACACATATATTAGCGTCCCATACCACTAATATATGTGTAAGGGTATATATAACAACGCCGTCATACCATGTTATATATACAAATGAAGTATGATCAATATAAATCCAGTCTGTATGTGATCAAGTCTGTAAAAACGTGGAACCCGTCCACCCGTCACCCAATGACAATAAGCATCATGCATGTAAATGTCATAAAGCATATGCATGGAAAATATGAGGATATAACCAAAAGCATGGAACCTGAGTGCCTAGCATCGACACTCGAAAACATCATGAAAACCTGTGCCTAGCATCGGCACGTAAATCCTTACATACCAGGCATCCGTCAGTCCGGGTCAGACCACTCTCTCAATATATCGGGCATCCATCAGTCCGGGTCAGCCCTCTCTCTCAATATATCGGGCATCCGTCAGTCCGGGTCAGGCCTCTCTCAATATATCGGGCATCCGTCAGTCCGGGTCAGCCCTCTCTCAATATATCGGGCATCCGTCAGTCCGGGTCAGCCCTCTCTCAATATATCGGGCATCCGTCAGTCCGGGTCAGCCCTCTCTCAATATATCGGGCATCCGTCAGTCCAGGTCAGCCCTCTCTCAATATATCGGGCATCCGTCAGTCCGGGTCAGCCCTCTCTCAATATATCGGGCATCCGTCAGTCCGGGTCAGCCCTCTCTCAATATATCGGGCATCCGTCAGTCCGGGTCAGCCCTCTCTCAAAACCAGAAATATCATAGAAACAACCTATTTCAATGCGCAAATCAGAAAGCAAGATGCATGTGACAATATAAGTGAAATGCAAGTAACAATATATCCTGCAGCATGGAATAATAGTATGCGCATATAAACATCTTGCGGTTCCCAAATCCCTAATCAGTCAAAATCCTCTATGATTGTGTACAGGTATAAGTGTACAATATGCCATGCAAGAATCATGTCCTGATGCAACAGTACTACAGTGGAGTGGCATGGCAATTATCGATGATGAAGTGTGTGAGCCGGCAATAGTGTACGTGGAACATACGCATCATCGATAATGGTGCTGGTGTCCTAACAGCATGATAATAATATAGCAATAAACATATGCAAGCAATGCGAATAGCATGAATATGCGGAAATCAAATAATCAACACCACAGTGAAGAATCTACTATGCAAACTACAGATCTAAGTATCAGGTCAATCAGGAGAGGTATGGAAACCACCTAAATCTGAGTCGATATATATAGATATACTAGTCGGTGATCCCGCCTCAATAATATCGCGTACGATACAGTATATCGTAAGACATCCTCGAGTCATGAGCGCGGATCTATCATCAATATAGGCTCGTACGGTAAATCGTCGTACGGCATCCCAATAGCTGGGTACGGGTCAATATCACACTATCTCATCACGTCTCAGGTATCACTATCATCATATCACATAATCTGGGGTACTGATCTAAGTCTAGTACAATCGATACCGTCTATATAAATGCATGTGTAAACACACGTCCCAAGGCCCGCTAAAGATCACGTATCGTATCCCAAATACGAATCACATCAAATCACCGATCTCGCGGCACAAGGCCCAACATCATCGACTCATCTCCAATGTCATCCAATATCATCAACACAGTGCAAGTATAATGAATATGCAAGGGTGTGCGTGTAGGTGTAAATCTATTCTAGAGTCCGCGACTATGAACTACACTAGTTACTTCTAACCCTACACTGTCCATAGTACACCTAACTATCATATAAATAATATCACAACTACGGACTGCGGGGGTGCTATACGCCATCCACCCGACTTCTCCCCGTAGATATAATCTACTCACCTTGCTTCTCATGTGTCGGTGCCGATGTCGTCATCTTCATCTTCTTTGCCTCAACATCTCGTAGGGTACCTACAAGTATATCACAACGCTAAAGCACATGAAAACCACATCGGAAACCAAAATAGCACACGCTACCCGAATAGGTAAAAACCTATCGACTCGCATGTAAACACGTTCAATATCCATTTGTCGTTGACGTCCAAACGCACCCGACAGGAATGAATCACCAAATACCAAAATCTATGCTAAATCAAGTCGTAAACCATGCACCAACATAGGAAAATCAACCCAGATTTTACCCTAGATGGAATCAGTCAAAACTAGACATACCCAGGGTCAAGAATAGAGGAAATGGGGTCATGCACAAAATTCGAGACAGATCCCCCCTGCTCTGGCCGCAATTTGCGGCCAGAAGGAAATAATTGGCGGCCTCACCTTGGAGTTGGGGGCTAGGGTTTAGTGTGGTGGTTCTATGGTGCCTGCACATCTCAATGTCAACTCAGTTTTATTTTTGGGGTCTCGGGGTGATAGCAGATTCCACAAAACACTTCCAGATTTACAGTTTTCCCCGATATCGATTTCGTAATTCCGTATTCTGGTTTCAAGTTCAGGTTTGGGTCCAAATTAGCATCACACAAGGGATTCTAAGGTCACCACAATCCTCAATTCCATCTTTGATTTCAGTTTTACCCTAAACCCTAACTAGAAATCTCTAAAGTCCACAAACAACACATTATCGATATGAAACTAGAATAGATGCACAAGGAAATGAAATACTACTCTAATAGGTGCAGAAATTACCTCCTTTGGCAACTCAAGAAAACTCTTGAGTTGCTCAAAGTCCTCCAAATCCAATCTTGCTAGGTTCAAAGTGTAGCTAGTGAGCTTGGGAGTAAGTTTTGTGAAGTGGGAATGGGGTTTCGGCTTTGTTTTCATGGTGGATCTAGGGTTTTTGTGAAGAGGGTGAGAGAGGGAGAGAGAGCAGCAGCAGCTCAATGGGAGAGGGGAGAGAAAATGATAAGGGAAATGATGGGGTATGGTTCAAAAGGTGAAGGTTGACTTGGTCCCTTTCTCTCTCTCATCATACTACTTTTTCCTTTTCTTTTCTTTTCCTTCTCACTCCAATAGTGAACCCAAAAGAACAACCATGGAAAAAGAAATGTAACACAAGTGTAACAAGTGTGGAAAATGATATGTGCACATTTTTGCACAAAAATGCTAAAAATCCAATTAGCGATTCTTAATCGCGATTAGCACTAAATTAGAATATAACTAATCTTAAAAACTTTAAAATGGAATAATTCCATAAAATACCTTATTTTAGAATTTTCCATAATTTTTCCCCATTTATTTGTATTTAATTATACCAGAATATTAAAATATTCATTAAAATAATATTAAATTATAAAATTTCCCAAAAATCATATTTTATTATTTTGGAATCGTTACAGAACTCTTCCAACATACCGCCCCTCCATTGAGGGTAAAGACAAAACCCGAGACCGACTTTCTGTCGTCCTTATCACTTTGGAAGCTCGAATCGGTAAAAGACTCCACCTGGAGTTCACCATTACCATACACCAAGAACATTTCTTTAGTCCTTCTCAAGTACTTAAGAATGTTCTTCAGAGTTGTCCTTGGTTTTTCCCAGGATCTGATTGATACCTACTCACTACACCTAGTGAGTAGGCTACATTCTGTCTGGTACATAACATCGCATACATGATTGACCCGACTGCCGAAGTATAAGGTATCCCTTGCATGTGAGCCCTCTCCAAATCAGTCTTGGGAGACATCTCTTTGGAGAGAGTGATTCCTGAACAACCGGGTAAATTACCACGCTTAGAATATTCCATACTAAACCTATTTAGTATGGTGTCTATATACCTGGATTGGGACAATCCCAGCATCCTTTTAGATCAATCTCTATAGATCTTAATCCCCAGGATGTAGAAGGCATCACCTAGATCTTTTATGGAGAACTTATGTGATAAGAAGAGCTTGACCGAGTGTAGCATAGGAACATAGTTTCCTATCAAGAGTATGTCATCCACGTACAATACGAGGAAGACAACCTTACTCTCTACTACTTTCTTGTATATACACGGTTAATCTACATTTTTGATGAAGTCAAACTCTTTGATAGTTTCATCAAAATAGATGTTCCAGCTCCGCGACTCCTGATTTAATCTGTAGATGGATTTAAGCAGCTTGCGCACCTTTCCGCTGCTCCTACTGTCTACAAAGCCCTCTGGCTGTGTCATGTACATGCTCTCTTCTAAATAACCATTTAGAAAAACGGTCTTGACGTCCATCTTCCAGATTTCATAGTCATGGTATGCAGCAATGGAAAGTAGGATCCTGATGGACTTAAGCATAGCGACAAGAGAAAAGGTTTCATCATAATCGAAACCAGGTCGTTGAAGAAAACCTTTTGCTACAAGTCTAGCTTTGAAAGTCTCAACTTTTCCATCTACACCAATTTACTTCTTAAAGATCCACTTACTCCCGATAGGTTTTATCCCTTCAGGAGCAACTTCCAAAGTCTATACTTTGTTGGTGTACATGGATTCCATCTCAGATCGCATAGCATCCAGCCATTTCACAGAGTCTCCACTTATGATGGCCTACTCGAAACTAGTGGGGTCATCATCTTCCATGATGCAATCCTCACTTCCACCGTCTATGAGAAAACTGTAGTATCTCTCAGGTGGATGAGGAACCCTACTAGATCTGCGGAGTGGCTGAGGTTCATTGGGGACTATTGAATTCTCTGGTTCCATCAAATCGTCAGTTATAGTTTGTATAGTTGGAAGTTCTTCCAGTTCTACCTCATTGCCACTAATTTTTTTCCCAAAAAATTCCTTTTCTGAAAATGTGGCATGCCGAGAAACAAACACCTTTTGTTCCTCGGTGTGGTAGAAGATATATCCTCGTGAATTTTTGGGATATCCTACAAACTTGTACAGAACTGACCTTACCTCGAGCTTGTCCGGATTTTGCGTTTTAACATAAGTCGGAAAATCCCATATCTTAATAAAATTAAGATATGGTCTCTTCCCTTTCCATATCTCATATGGAGTGGTAGGTACAGATTTGGTAGGAACCATATTCAATAGGTGTGCGGCTGTCTCAAGCGCATAACCTCAAAAGGAAATGGGTAACTCTGCATTACTCATCATAGAGCGCACCATATCTAATAGGGTGCGATTCCTCCATTCTGAAACTCCATTGTGCTGTGGTGTATACAGAGGAGTAAGCTGAGAGAGAATCCCATTCTCTTTTAAATGGTCTCGGAATTCCGTGCTCAAGTATTCTCCTTCCTGATCAGATCGAAGGACTTTAATACTTTTACCCGTCGGGTTCTCCACTTCGTTCTTATATTCCTTGAATTTCTCAAAAGATTCAGATTTGTGTTTCATCGGGAACACATGTCCGTATCTTAAGAGATCATCGGTGAATGTAATGAAGTACGAGGAACCATTCCTTGCATATGTAGACATAGGACCGCATACATCACTATGTATCAGTCCCAAGAGTTCAGTAGCTTTTTCTCCGTGTCCAGTAAACGGAGTTTTAGTCATTTTACCTTTGATACATGACTCGCAAGTTTCATAAGATTTAAATTCGAACGGATTCAAATATCCATCTTGTTCATCACAGAAAACTGCATTTTAATACCGCTCATTCATTATCTATTATGTTATATATCGGTACTATTAATTAGTGTCTGCTCTGTAATTACAGTTTACAGGCGTTCGTGATAAATACTGGAAACACATTCAAAATCACGGATATAACGTTTGGGTGTCAACACTGCAAGCAGACCAGGAAACCGACCGATATCCAAAGAGTTCTTTTGCAAATAAATGTGTACACACAATTTTGGTCCAACACAACACAAGTGTACACACAACTTTTTGGCATGAACCATGGTGGGGCTGCCCATGGCACACAATTGATGGCTTGTGCAACTAGTGGGCACATAGGGGGACATGGATAATAAATGCATAAAGCTTTGATGTGATACTTTGCATCAAGTTTCCCTCCAATTCTCTGCATGCAAACCAGGCTTAAACAGCTAAATCAAGCTGCATAAGAGTGATGTTGGAGCAGATATAAGATCACCACATGAATACGAGTCCCTAATCTCGGATTTGGGCCGGCCACATAATCATGGAAACCGAGCTCGCCGGCCCCCCTTTGCCCATTTGTCCCCATCTTTTCACTGTCCCTTCCTTGCAGTCACATCACCTTATTTCTATTACTTGTTTAATCTTTTTTGGTGCCTATATAAGCCAGATCAGTGAGCAAGGGAGGGGGGTACCATGTAATATATCATACTTTTTTTGTTTTCTTTTGTTTTTGGTTTAGCTTGAGAGTGAGTGGGCTTCAACTTGGTTTCTTCTTCTTCTTCCCTCTTGAAGCCTTCTTTGGAGAGCTTCATTAAGAAGGTTGAATAAATTACCAAAAATCTTGTACCTCTTTTTCAAGTGTTAATATATTGCTTTGTTTAATTGCCTCTTTTCTTTAATTGCTTTTCTTTTCATTATTATGCTTAACTAATCTTTTTTGGTTGTGGTAATGGTGAGAAAGTGAGATGAAAGGCTTTGCCTCCTCCTCCTCTTGTGATTGGTTAATGTGCTTAATTTTGATTATAAACTTAGTATTGTAACTTGGATGGGTTGATATGATATGTTGATTCCATGGTTACTTTGTAACCTCATCACATACCATATTCTCCCCACAAACCCCATCTTATAAGCCTAAGGTTAGAATCAATTTGGCGTTAAGTTTGCTAAGCTTGGATATGGTATTTTGTGATTAAATGACTTAACAAATTTCTTGGTTTCATATACCATATACCATCACAAACTCTTAGCACACTTAACACTGAAATCATTTGCTCTCACTCACTAATTTGTGTTTTTTATGTTGTAGTATACTTTCTAACCCTTGTGTTTAGTGTTTATACCCCAAGCTTGGACATACAAAACGGTAAGTGAACAAACGGACTCGTTTCGTGTTATGCAGCGAATTTCGGAATTTGATGACTTGTGCTCCGCAACCGCGTTGACAAGTCATGCTTCATGCAGGGATCAACGTAAGGACGGACAACTCATGATCAAAGGGAGAGTCGAAGGAATCGTCGCGATTCGATCTTCGGAGCCAAAGCTGCAACCATTTCTTTCTTAACTTCTTTGTTTTCTTTTTTTTCGTATTCTTTATTTTTTAGTGACAAACCAACCAATTCGTTATTTGTTGAACCTTAAATCACAAGACCTAATACATAATTTCCTGTAGATCGACCCGTACTTGCCGGCTTACTACAATGCACCGTGCACTTGCGGTTTATAAATATTTAAAATGAGAACGATCTCGCGTGCGCATTCCATTTCCTTAAAATCATATCCATTTCCAAAGCATATGCGTTTGCGCGCGCGGGATAATTCCCAACACATATTTATGTAACTTAGCTAGTCTTGTCGCATTGATATGACCTAGTCTACAATGCCACAAGTAGGCTTCGTTCATTTCTGAACTTTTCCTCTTGTGTGTGTTCTGTATGCTTAGAACCGTGGTTTGATTCAAAACGTATATACCGTTACATACTGTACCAAACCCAATCAACACTTGATTTTGGAAAATGTTCATAACATTATCCTCCAATGTGAAATTATATCCTTTTTTAGTTAGCAAAGAAACTGATATTATATTGCGCATCATCTTTGGTACGTAGTAATAGCCGTTCATAATCAATGTATTACCATTTGGTAATACTAGGTGATATTTGCCAACTGCTTTGGCTGCAACAATTGCACCATTCCCTACTGTTAAAGATTTATCACCTTTTCCCAGTTCTCTACCTTTCTTTAGCCCATGTAACAAATTACATATGTGGGATCCTGATTCGGTATCCAATACCCAGGACGTAGAGCATACTGAGAAACAATTCTCGGTTACGAACACACCCGAAGAGGATGCATCAACATGCTTATTCATTGTACGGGTGGCGTGGGAATCCTGATATTCCCTTATTCTTTACTCAGACTTATGATATTCATAAGATAGAGCGGAACCTAGCCCAGTATAATAAGTGGGTTCGGTCAATACATATATATTATTATCTTGGTTAAGGCGTGTCATTGGTCGCTACCTGGAGATAGAGAGAGAAGGAAACGTATTAGCGTGCGCTCTTTAGAAGATTAGATTGGTTATTATCTTATCTAATCAGGATGGCACCCACTGTTTTTATCAAATCTTCCTTCAAACCTAAAAGGTAAGATTAGCCGGGATTAATTACATTCTACAAATTCGCTAACCGGTCAACCATGCCAGTGTCGATACTCCGAGGGAGGTTCCCCGTGCTTTCGCACAGACCTAATTAAAATAAAACTCGTTTTCCTAGAGGTATAACCCCATTGGCACCTTTCTAGACACATACTGGATTAGCTAATTGTAAATTGCAAAACTCTCCCAGGAGTAACTCTTACTCGCAGTGGGTATCGGGATCCAACTATCATATAGAAGGTATGCAATCTCATTGCAAATTTCAACACTTGAAATTCCCGATAATTGTTTTTACCCCTAACGTCATATGACCTTGACGAAGGCCAACAAACCATAGGGCGCTAGTCAAGTTCACCCGTTCATTTCTTAATTGAATTAAACCCACCCGTACGACCCTTGACGAAGGCCAACAAAATCGCACGACTACCTTAATCCAATCGCATCACATGCTGGCAGATAAGCATTAATCAACTACCGCACACTATGTCTTGACGAAGGCCAACAAACGTAGCACGGTTACTAAATAGTACTTATCTGAAATGACGAAGGGCTATGCTGGTTTTGAAGAAAAACTTAGCGTAGTGAACTTGATATCGTTGTAGAATCTAGTGATTTGGAGTGTTTTAAGCTCCATTTTAAAATCGAATAGTTTTGTAGCGTTTGTTAGTTTTGCTAAAGAGGTCACTCTCGGTGAAGGGATCTCGGCTCTTTCCTCATTGAATGAGGTGTTGGATATCCATTAAGGAATACCACTATGCAAAGAAAGAACTAATGCAGCTGGCAAAAAAATCGAGTGGGTTGTAGCATTTACTAGTTTCGCTAAAGATGTCACTCCCGGTGAAGGGATCTTGGCTCTTTCCTCATTGAATGAGGTGTTGGATATTCATTAAGGAATACCACTATGCAAAGCAAGAACTAGAGATACCTGTTTTTAAAATCTTGAGTCAACAACATCTTTAGGTTTCTTATCTTTCATTAATTTCATTAACGAAATCCCATCATTTAATGTTTCCAAAACATCACAAAAAAATGAAACGAAAATAGAACGTACGCTTATGCCATCCGCATTTGCCACTGGGCCCCGTCATGCACTGTTAGGTTACTTAACTAATGGCAGAGCGGGGGCTGGACTAGCGCGGGTGTAAAATATAAGCAACGTTTAGTAAATATCATATATATAATATAACATTCATCTCACGCAGTTATATGATCACATCACAGAACCAAGTAGCAGAAGCAACATATGAAATATTGGATATACTAGGTGTCACGCTCCGCTTCCCGGTGTACGGGTAGGGGGCGCGGCGAGGCCCGCTACGTATTTACTCCGAAGTAAACATGCGAAGCGTATCAAAGCAATATAAAGTAAAAGTACACAAGAGACAGGAATATAAATGAACAACAACTTTATTTATTAAACATTCTTTTATAGGTACAACTGGAATGTTGAATAGAAAGCAATGCCTAAACAATAGCATGACTGAAATGAAAAAAAGTATGTACAAGTGCCTACAGCTTTGTGTCGATAGCAAACTGCTCCAAGTCCTCAGTACTGGGCTCGGTTTCTAGTGCGTCCAAATCACCTAACAACATTCCAAAGAAAGAAGAAAGGAATATCGTCAGCGAACAATCGCTCAGTAAGTCCTAAAGATGAGTAGAGATAGAATAGACAGAAAGAGAATAAGACAAGTAATGTTTGATTATAATGTTAACGTAGTTGTTTGTAGCTCGGTACAGAATATGCCAGTGTATACAAGAGGAGTCCCACTATTCCTGAGACTAAGATATACGGAGCACAAGGAACCGTTTAGCCACGGTACAACATCAATGGATATTCGGGTTAGGTGTATTAAGGTTACAGTCTCGTGCCACTTCTAACACATTCCGTACCAATCTATCCCTTTATACCCCGCAATGTCTTTTGTATTGATTGTATTGTTTAGTTATATAGATGGATGACTTACCGAAACCATGATATCAATAAACAGAATGGATATAAATGGATAGTCATGTAGACGGAGTATATCCATGGTTCGGCTCAGTCAATATAGATTGAATAGACGGATTCATGTTGAATTGTAGTTTTATACTTGAATCATATTCAATTTAGATTGATTAGATTGAGACTCAGTCTGAGTCAGACACTTTGAAAAGAAATTGAAGTCCTGAATTAGTCTTGATGTTATCGGTAACTGCTGCACATGGACGACAGGATTTGTGTCTTTTTCCAAGGCAATTATCTTGTTGATAACACCGTTTGTTAGATTGTCTACCTTAAATAGGCAAACACCCACATTCTCCGGCTCCCTGAGGCTCAAGAGAACTGGTCCCGCTTAAACCTATATTTACTAGGGTCCTTATTGTAATTTAGTATAACTTGAGCGGATTTTATGTAAAAATAGTTTTGATACATATTCAAAATACACCTCAAGTATTTAATTATCATCTTTAGGGTTTTCATAGATGTATATTTTATAAAAGTGAAATTTCTAGTGATTAGAACCTGGTTTTCATTGTATATGGTATTTTATTGAAATATTGGAATTGTTTTGTATTGAAATGGTACTTTCATATAATTGTGATTCATTTGATTTAGAAAATATGGAATATTTTTATAATATATTTAAAATAGATCTTTTGATAATATTCATATATATATATATATATATATATATATATATATATATATATATATATTTAATAAAAATAAATTTTATTTATTTTCTAGAAATCTCATTTTTTTTAAAAGCATTAAAAATTCTATCGAGATCGAATGCTCCTTGCGGAGGTCTGCATCTCGCTCTACTAGGCCCGAGGACGTGCGATAACCCATACCATCCCAATTGGGGTTCCCTAAAATGGGTTGTTGTAACATTTCAAAAATATAAAATATATTATTTTTGGAATTTAATACTAAAATAATATATTTCACGAAAACTATTCGATTTGCGAATTTGGGGTTTTCGTAAAATGGTATAAATATATACCAATATTTGTGAAATAATTGGAGATTAAAATGATTTATTCATTTAAAAATATATTTATTGGATTTGGCATTTTTATAATTAATTATATGCAAGTTTAAAATTAAACCTGATTAGTGCACGACTAATCGCGATTAGACCAAATCTATGTTTCTACATTTTTCCATAGTTAGTGCACCATGACATGATGCATTTTTGTTGCATGTTTGTTCATTTGCATTTGGTTTTATTTATTGTGAGAATAAAAAGAGAAAAGGTAAGAAAGAGAATTATTGAGGAGAGAGAGTGTGTGGCATGGCATGAATGATTGAGAGGGTGAGCATAAGAAAGAGAGTGAGGATAAGAGAGAGAGAGAGAGAGAAATGGGCTGCCATCATCCCCCTCCATTTGTTTTCTTCATCTTCTTCCTCCTCATACTCCCTCCACCTCCACCTCCATGTTTCATCTCCAAAACCTTGCCAAAACCCTATACTTCCTTCACAAAAAATGATCACAACCTCTCTACAAACCCAATGGATGCTTCAATGTTGGATTTTGATCACTTTGAGCAACTCAAGAAAATTCTTGAGTTGCCAAATGAGGTAATTCCTACACTTCTAGTTTAGTTTTTGAGTTTCCTAGCACCCTATAGTAGTTTAGAGTTAAATGGATTTAGATTAGTGAGCTTTGGAAATTCCAAGAGAAGGTTTAGGCGTTTTTGTGGACTTGTGATCTGTAGTGGGTGTTTACTTAACCCTTAATAGTGTTTTACTGGCCAAGACCTGAGATTAGCACCAAAATACGAACTTAGAAATTGTTCCGTGTCGGTTTTGTGATGTTTTGTAGCCTACAGGGTATCTGGAACAATCTGGAGTAGTTTCAAGAAAATCAAACAAGTCCATAGACCTAGACAAACGACCAGAAGACCACTACCAAAATACGAGCCCATTTCCTCCTAATCTGGCCGGCGAGCTCGGGTATTCTGGTGTTGTCGCCGGATTTTTGATGGGTTCTGGAGTTGGGTTTTTGGCTGTAGCTCCTAATCCCTATAAACTATTCCCTGTATTTGCTTGTTTAGTCCCAATTAACCTGAGATGAAATCAGGGAGTGATTTCCTATATTGCTGAATTTGGTATTTAGGATTTATGAACTTGGGTTTTGGTATTTGATATTGTATTGGGTCGTTGGATGTTTGTACATCAACGACGAGGGTTATTTGGTTGTTTTTGCATCCGTAGGCTATAGGTTCTAACCCATAGGCAATTCGTGTGCCGTATCGGTTTTCCAGACTTGATTTTAATAGCATTTCTATTGTGTATTTATTGTAGGTACCTTCGCGTGGATTCCGAGACGACGAAGCATATCGACTACGGCTGAACAAGAAGTTCTGCAGGTGAGTAGATTTATATCTACAGGGAAAGTCGGGTGGATGGCGTATAGCACCCCCGCAACCATTGATATGTGATTTGTAATTTGGAGACAAGATATGCCACGACTTAAATTATAGTTAATGGTTTTAGAGTGAAACGATATGATAGAAAGGATGTCTCGAATTGATATATAAGGATATGAAACATAAATGTGAATCACGTTATATAAATATATGTAGATGCAAGAGAATCAGTGTGAGATTATAGTGGCACGTTATGAGGTCGATAAATACGACATGAGATTAATAAGATGACTTGATGTGAGATATTGACGTGATGAAAAGAGTATACGATGAGATATGATGACTTGGTTTGATATGTCGTTATATGGATGCGAGGCGATATGATATAATTGATACCTTTGTCGGTCCCCTGATATGAAATTGATACGGATGCGACCTGATATATATATATATATATATATATATATATATATATATATATATATATATATAATTATGTGAAGGATGATTGATCCATACCCTGGACTAGAGGATGCCTTACGATGGATTATACCATACGTGATGTTGTGAGGCTGGATGCCGATTGATAGATTCACCGACTCGGATACGTTATAGATATTTAATCCATGTCTACACCGCTTAGTTTAGCCTTTACGTAGATGTTAGATTAGATACGTATACCTTATAGCATTTCGCTTACGATGTACCTTATGCTGTGTTCATGATATTCTCATTGCATTATATATACATGTGCCAGTACACCTACAGAATTATCGATGATGCGTATGTTAAACTTACACAGATTGCTGGCCAACACACTTTCATCATCAATAATTTCTATATCACATACACAGTAGAATTACCACGTCATTCTATTACTCTTAATTGTTCAGTACTGTCACATGACTCGTTGGCATGATATACTTGCTATGCTCACATCATTATGCTATGTTGCATGATATACTTTCTATGCTCACATCATTATGCTATGTTGCAAGATATACTTGCTATGCTCACATCATTATGCTATGTTGCATGATATACTTGCTATGCTCACATCACTATACTATGTCGCATGATATACTTGATATGCTCACATTTCTGTTCTATGTTTGCATACATCATGCTTTATGATTATACGCATTGAGATGCTGTCTTCATGAGATTCTGGATTTGAGAACCGTGGTTATATTTCAAAGGAAATTATGTGTTGTTTTTAAAAAAACCCGGTTTCTCTTGATATGATATTTCGAGGTGTCCACCATGAGTTTTCTCGGTTCTGAGATTGGTTTGTGAAACCCGATTCGAGGAGATGGACGATCTGTTTGCGGGTTCATGGTGGACCCTGTAGGGTTAGCTTAGCACCTTAGCAAGGTTTTGGCAAGCTACTTTGAAATTTTTGGGGTGCTAAACAAACCCTAACCAAGATCTTAAATAGAGTATTAGGATAAACAAAGCAAGTAAACAACTTTACTTCTAAGAGTTAGGGATTACAACCATTGTAGTCCGTTCTTTCACTTCAAAAGTACCCTGTTGAGGTCCCTTCGCTGCGATTATCAAGTACCCGGACTCTAAAGAGGCTCCATGAAAATAAAGATGCAAGCTTGCTTCCAATCTTCAACAACTAAGATGATCTACCTTTAAGAAACTCAAACCCAAGCTCTTGCTTTACTAATCAAGTATTAGCAAAGCAAACACCCTAATCTAAGTGGCTAGAATAGATGAGTATGATGAAGTAGGAATTTAGCTCTCATTTGTTTTCAATTTCTCACTCAAAATCATCACATACCAAAAAGCTAGTAAGTTTTTTCATGCAAGAAGAAGGAAGAAGAAGAAGCAAAATCCTTTTGTGATGAATAATGAATTAATTGTTGTGGTTACAATTGCAACCATGAGTTAAGAATGAAGACTTAATCCATGTAGAGAATTGACTAGAGTAAAGGGTTTGGGTTGGGTTAGAAAATATCAACACAAAATATCTTAGCAAAAAACAAAAGGAAGCTTCTTGAAGCTTCATACCAAAGCTAACCCAAAAGCTAACCTAAATCAAACACTATCTAGTTTAATCTCCACAAAACATGTTGCATTTGTTACCCTAACTTGTTACAATATTATATATCACATATATAATATATATTTTATAACAAAATAAAATAATACAATTAACATATATCACACATATATCAATGCATTATTCAAGTGAGAACAAGAATTTTTAAGTGAGCTTATATTAGTTAATGTAACTTAATATATCGCATATATAATTATACATTAAATTATCGAATCAACACTTGATCCGATAATCCGGCTATATCGCATATAACCGACTAATATAATCTGTATCAGTTCATCAAATCAACACTTGATCCGATGACCCGGCTATATCACATATACCCGGCCGATATCATATATCGCGAGAATGGAATACAATATCGTAATATCGTAATATTCTCGGTCTCGCACATATCACATATGTGCTCCTACTCCATTTTGCCTGAGCCAGGAAACCTCTGTGTAGGACTCTAAAGAATCGTCAATATGCCGGCAGTAGGTGATGATCATATCAAACACCCACAAGCTGGAAGCGGTCAGCTAAACGTAACAGCCACCCAGGTATTGAGCGATCAGAAGATCAACAAGCAAGCATGTACTTTCTCCTGCAAATCCAATCAGTAACACTCCCGTACAGTCCGGTCTCTTCGTCTGATATGTCGCATATCTCGTCTTGGGGTGGTAAACGTCAGACCCCAGTAGCTTGATAAGTCGTGTCGATATGAGGTCCATAAGAGTTCGAGAAACTACTGATAACACTTACCAGTAAATCTTAGCAACCCTGGCCAGGGATTTCCAGTTATAGCCAATCGAACACAACGCAACATCAACTCTCTATACCGGGAGAGACGAAACCCCTCCTATCGCTCATTGCCTCCATGTGATTCGGGACTGTACCCAAAAGCCACCGTTTTGCATGCCCTTTTGGATGTGGTATGATGGAAATCAAAGCACAGTGGGAATCACACAAGACTCTATGACAATCTCGGGTCTACAGACTAACCTGTACCAGTGTCACCAGAGAACTGCCATCTGACGTAAGGTATAATACCATCTGGGAGTTCTCGGCGAGTCCGTCCAGTGTACCCAGTCTCCACTGAGCACCCGTATACCTTCTCTGATGTCAAACACCAATGGATATGGGATCATCCATTGCCCATCATATGGGTCAAGAAGCGCATACGATAGTCTACTCTGGAGTATCGATGCCCTGTCTCGGTACTCCCACGACTAGGAACATTTGAAGGATGTACTTGGCGACTACACTATCCCCACTAGTATGATCTGCATCATAGTCCTGGTTGTCAAGTACTCATCCTAAGGGCTTTATCAACATGTAACATAGAGACAATCAGAGCACATGTTAAGATAAAGAGCAACCAGATAGCATACTATCATGTCGAGCAAGAAAGTCCTCCCTATATGTGTCTAAGCATCCACTACAATATACATCGTATGTACAGTAATGGCCTCGAGGGCATACATATCACTAACAATCTCCCACTTGCACTAGGGCCATCTGTTGTGGTATCGCATACCCAACAATCAGTTGTGGTTGAAGTATCTCATACTCAACCATCCCATAAAAGTCTATACTGGGAAATAGGCCTTTGTGAGTAGATCTGCGCTGTTGTCCTTTAAGTCTACTCTCGTAACCTCGATCTACCTGGAGATCAACCATCTCCATGATCAGGTGATACTGCCTAAGAATATGTCTGGATAACAGATGGGACGGGGGTTCCTTGGCCTAAGCCACAACTCCATTGTCACACAATGGTAGGAACGAAATTCATCTCATGAACTCATATTTATCCAGACTGCCTCTTTGGTAGCATCCTTGGTTACGATGTATCTTGCCTTTAATCGTCTAGTAAGTCACGGTATCTAGCTTGGAACTCTTCCAACATACCGTCCCTCCACTGAGGGTAAAGACAATGCCTGCGACTGACATTCAGTCGTCCTTATCACCTTGGAACCCTTCCAGTGATTATCCTCAGGATCGATTGATACCATCTCACTACAACTAGTGAGAATCCTAACATCCAGTTAGATCTATTTCATAGATCCATAACCCAGGATTTAGGAGGTATCACCTTGATCCTATATGGAGAATCTTTGTGATAAGAGGAGATTGACCGAGCGTAGCATAGGAAACTCGTTTCCTATCAAGAGTATGTCATCCACGTACAATAAGAGGATCATCACCATACTCCCTGCTACCTTTTTGTATATACAAGGTTTATCTACCATTTTGATGAAGTCAAACTCTTTGACTACTACATCAAAACAGACGTTCCAACTCCGCGATGCCTGATTTATCCCATAAAATATCTTGCACACGTTTCCGCTGCTCCCACTGTCTACGAAGCCCTCTGGCTATGTACTTATAGACGCTCTCTTCCAAATCAATATTTAGAAAAGCGGTCATGACACCCAACCGCCAGATATCGTAGTCATGGTATGTAGCAGTGGCAAGTAGGATCTGGATAGACTTAAGCATAGCTTTGAAAGTCTCAACTTTTCCATGTAAACCAAGTAATCTTCTCAAGATATACTTGCTCCTGATGGGGATTTAACCCTTCAGATAAAGCAACCAAAGTCCATACTTTGTCGGTGTATAAGGATTCCATCTCAGATCGCTAAGCATCCAGCCATTCTCACAGAGTCCCCACTCCTGATGGCCTGCTCGAAACTAGTTGGGTCATCATCTAATGATGCAATCCTCGCTCCCACTGTCATAGAGAAACCGAAGTATCTCTCAGGTGGATGAGGAACCTTACTAGATCGGCGGAGAGGCTGAAGTTCGTTGGGATCTATTGAATCCTCCGGTTCTACCAAATCATCATCCGTAGTTTGTATAGCTGGAACTCCTTCCAGTTCTACCTCATGACTACTAATTTCTTCACTAGAAATTCCCTTTTTCTCAAAAAGTGGTATGTCGAGAAATAAAACATCTTTTGTTCCTCGGTGTGGTAGAAGATATTCCCTTGCGAATGCTTGGGATATCCAACAAACTTCCACAGAACTGACCTTGCCTCGAGCTTGTCCGGATTTTGCTTTTGACATAGGCCGGACAACCCCAAATCTTAACATCTTTAAAAGATGGGCTCTTCCCATACCATATCACATATGGAGTGGTAGGCATCTAATTTTTTTGGAACCCTATTCAATAGGTATGCAACTTCTCAAGTGCATAACCCCAAAAGAAAATAGGCAACTCAGTAGTACTCATCATAGAGCACACCATATCATATAGGGTGCGATTGCTACGCCCCGATACACCGACGTGCTGTGGTGTATTCGGAGGAGTAATGCTGAGAGAGAATCTCATTCTCCTTTAGAATAGTCCAGGAATTTCGTGCTCAAGTATTCTCCTCCTTGATCACATCAAAGGACATAATACTTATACCCGTTTTTGGTTCTCTACTTCTAACTTATATTCCGTGATTATCTCAAAAGTTTCGGACTTGTGTTTCAACAGGAACATATGTCTGAATCTTGAGAGATCATCAGTGAATGTAATGAAGTACAAAGAACCTGTCCTTGCATATGTAGACATGGGACTATCATACATAATCATGTATCAATCTCAAGAGTTCACTAACTCTTTCTCTGTTTCCAATAAACGGAGTTGTGGTCATCTTATCTTTGTGACATGACTGGCAAGTTTTACAACATGTAAATCCAAACTAATTTAAATATGCATCTTTATGTAACTTCAGCTAGTCGGGTCGCATTGATATGACCTAGTCTACAATGCCTCAAGAAGGATTCGTTCATTTCCGAACTCTTCCTCTTGTATGTGTTCTGTATGTTAAGAACTGTGGTTTGATTTAGAACGTCTATGCTTTTAGATAACGTGCCTGAACCGATCAACTCTTGATATAGGAAATGGTCAAAACATTATCCAACAATACAAAATTATATCCTTCTTTACTAATAAAGAGACCGATATGATGTTGTATATCAGGTTCGGTATCTAATAACATTCGTTCAGAATCAACGTATTCTAGTAATACAGGGTGATAACTGCCAACAGACTTGGCTGCAACACTTGCATCATTTCCAACTCTTGAAACTTATCACCCGTTCTCAGTTCTCTACCTCTCTGTAGCCCATGTAACAAATTACATTTGCGGGATCCTGATCCGGTATCTCATACCCAGGACGTAAAGGATACTGAGAAACAGTTCTCGGTAATGAACACGCCCGAAGAAGATGCATCAGCATGTACTTTCTTCGTTTGGGCGGCACGGGAATTCTGATAATCCCCTATTTCCTGCTCTGTCTTACAACAATTATAAGTTGGAGCGGGACCAACGTTCCCTAGTGCAGTATAACAAGCGGGTTCGGTCAATACATCCGTATTATTTATCTTGATTAAGGCGTGACATGGTCGCTACCTGGAGAGAGATAGAAGAAAACACTCAGCGTATGCTCTTGCAAGATTAGATTGGTTATTAATATATCTAATCAGGATGGCTTCCACTGTTTTAGTCAAATCTTCCTTCAAACCCTAAAAGGAAAGACTAGCCGGAATTAATTACACTCTACAAGTTCGCCAATCTTTCAGCAAGGCTAGTGCCGGTACTTTGAGGGAGGTTCCCCGCGCTTTCGCACAGACCTAATTAAAATAAACTTCATTTTCCCAGGGGCGTTACCCCGTTAACACCTTTCTAGACACCTACTTGATCAGCTAATTGTAATGTGTAAAACTCTCCTAGGAGTAACTCTTACTCGCAGCGGGTATCGGGATCCAGCTATCTCATAGAAGGTATGCAATCTCATTGCAAATTTCAACTCTTGAAATTCCCAATAATATTTTGCCCCTAGCGTCCTATGACATTGACGCAGGCCAACAAACCATAGTCCGCTAGTCAAGTTCAACCCGTACATTTCCTAATTGAATTAAACCCACCCGCACGACCCTTGACGCAGGCCAACAAAGTCGCACGACTACCCTAATCCAATCGCATCGTATGCTGCAGATAAGCACTAGTTAGCTACCACACACTACGCCTTAACGAAGGCCAACAAACGTAGCACGAATTCTAAGTAGTACTTATCTGAAATGACGGAGGGCTACGACAGGTTTTTAAGAAAACCCTTTGCGTAATGAACTTGATATCGTTATAGAATTGAGTGATTTTAAATGGAATGTTTTTTAGGCCTTTTCTAGTTTTGCTAAAGAGGTCACTCCCGGTGAAGGGATCTCGGCTCTTTCCTCATCGAATAAGGTGCAGGATATTTCACAAATATTACTATGCAAAGCAAAAACTATAAAAACAAACAAAAGACAAACCGAGTTTGTAGCATCTGCCAGTTTTGCTAAAGAGGTCACTCCCGGTGAAAGGATCTCGGCTCTTTCCTTATCGAATAAGGTGCTGGATATTCTACAAGGAATACCGCTATGCAAAGTAAGAACTAGAGCTACCAGTTTTTGAGACAAGTTTCTACAACATCTTTAGGTTTCTTTTAGTTTCATTAATCTCATTAATGAAGTCCTATTTTATTATGCTTCACAAGCATCACATTTGAAACGAAATCAACAATATACAATATATATCTCATATATATAATATAAACATTCGTCTTAGGCAATAATATGATCTCATCACAGAACATTGCAGCAGAAGATAACATATGAAATATTGGATATACTAGGATTTTCGTGTTTTATGTGAGCCTGTATAAAACGCGGATTCCACGGTCGCGATGAATAGCCAATCCCACACCCCTAGACCCCGACGAGAGCGGCAAGCAACCCTACCAATTCTAGAGTTAGGATACCCAGTCTCGACTCCTCGAGATGGTCTCCCACTGGACCCTAGAACCCGGTTACTTGTGCTCCCCTCCTTGGGTCCATCCTAATGCGGAAAAGTAAATAATATACAATGGTGACATCATCCTCAACCCGGAAGTGCCCCAATAAAAGAATATTACATACAATGAATTTTACATGAATGAAAATGAAAAACTCTCATCTCACATAAAACCCCCGGCTATTCAAGACGTGACGATCCAATATAACATATCACAGCAATACATAATATCACATATCATCAACGTAAGTAAATCTGCGTATCCCAATTTTCGTTGATGTATAGCAATGAAACCGGCGATACACCACATATTACACTTACGGTCGCAGAAAAGAAAGTGTAAAACTACAACAGTTGGAATCCGCAACCTTCTTAGACATCGCATGCCTAACCAAATGAATTCCTTAGACATCGCATGCCTAACAATTATAAACCCCGCATTTTAGTCTCAATATCAAAAACTCTTTTCAATATCAAGTCGGGCAATTCAACAAGATTCCCGACATCCTGATCGAATGCTCGTCGGAAACTTTAGTAGACGGCCGCACCCCCGGATACCGTCGACGAAGTGCACTAAGGCGGAACACCGCTGCCGCGAGCACCCGAACGGATGCTTTTGGCGACGGGGTTCTCCTACAGTCACTTGGTCGGGGCTATGGGGCGTGGTTATTTATTGAGTTTACCCGGCGAGTATCCGCGTACGCTACGTGATTGCGACGGACTTTTTATCACATCAAAATCCCGTGGCAACCGATTAAATGAGACTAAACTGCTAGATTTATAACATTCAAATTAGTTATCTCATAACTACTTGTGGATTCCAAATATTGTATCACATTCCAGATAAATAGACAATGTTAAACTTTCCAATCAAATAAACAAACACCCAAGATTTCCCAAATAGCTCAACACTTGAGCGGAGTTCAAAAAGTATCCATCACATGCCACAGTACCAATGGTCCAGCCGTAGAAGGGTCAAACCAACGCCTCACATGTGGCAACGCCGTACTGCCCCAAACCCTAAGGTTTAGAGGCGGTTCAGACGGTCACATAATCGAGTTAAGGTTTGTGTTCTTCTAGAGGGTCCACCGCGTTACTTGCACGATTTTTGAAAGTTTTAAACTCAGGAAAAATCCAACACTTGAAAGTTTTCCGACATGGGAAAAAGTGAGTTATATTCGTTCGAACTTTTTAACACGTTCTAAATTACCCGGAAAAAGTTAAACGAAGTTTAATTATTCGATCGAATCAACGAGTTCCCAATATATCCCAGAACGCTCAACACTTGAGTAGAACTAAAAATTCCCAGAAGCATGAAAAATACCCAAGAATATACCCATGAAGTATTAGCCCCCAAGTCCACAAGTTGGTTGCGGAACCGCCGCCAAACGCATGGTTTGGCCGCGGTTCCGCGGTCACTTAAGTGATTTGTGGCTTCGTACTTCACAGTAATTCTTAGAATTCCCTGCATGATTTTCTGAGTATTTTTAATATGAAAAATTTCAACTTTTGAAAAAAATTCCAGAAACTAGGTTTTTACGGGATTTCGGAGTTCGGTCGGACTTCAAACTTCGTCTAGACAACGCCTAAAGCTCTAGCTTGGCTCTGATACCACTGTAGGGTTAGCTTATCACCTTAGCAAGGTTTTGGCAAGCATCAATCATGCTACTTTGAAATTTTTGGGGTGCTAAACAAACCCTAACCAAGATCTTAACTAGAGTATTAGAATAAACATAGCAAGTAAACAACTTTACTTCTAAGAGTTAGGGATTACAACCTTTGTAATCTGTTCCTTCACTTCAAAAGCTCCGTGTTGAAGTCCCGTCGCTGGGATCATCAAGTACCCGGACTGTAAAGAGGCTCCATGAAAATAAAGATGCAAGCTTGCTTCCAATCTTCAACAACTAAGATGATCTACCTTGAAGAAACTCAAACCCAAGCTCTTGCTTTACTAATCAAGTATTAACAAAGCAAACACCTTAATCTAAGTGGCTAGAATAGATGAGGATGATGAAGTAGGAATTTATTTCTCATTTGTTTTCAATTTCTCACTCAAAATCATCCCATACCAAAAAGCTAGTAAGCTTTTTCATGCAAGAAGAAGGAGGAAGAAGAAGAAAAATCCTTTTGTGATGAATAATGAATTAATTATTGTGGTTGCAATTGCAACCATGAGTTAAGAATGAAGACTTAACCCATGTAGAGAGTTAACTAGAGTAAAGGGTTTGGGTTGGGTTAGAAAATATCAACACAAAATATCTTAGCAAAAAACAAAAGGAAGCTTCTTGAAGTTTCATGCAAAAGCTAACCCAAAAGCTAACCCAAATCAAACCCTAACTAGTTTAATCTCCACAAAACATGTTGCATTTGTAACCCTAACTTGTTACAATATTATATATCACATATATAATATATATTTTGTAACAAAATAAAATAATACAATTAACATATATCACATATATATCAATGTATTATTCAAGTGAGAAAAAGAATCTTTAAGTGAGCTTATATTTGTTAATGTAACTTAATATATCGCATATATAATTATACATTAAATTATCGAATCAACACTTGATCCGATAATCCGACTATATCGCATATAACCGAATAATATAATCTGTATCAGTTCATCGAATCAACACTTGATCCGATGACCCGGCTATATCACATATATCTGGCCGATATCATATATCGCGAGAATGGAATACGATATCTCATATCGTAATATTCTTGGTCCCGCACATATCACATATGTGCTCCTACTTCATTTTTCCTGAGCCAGGAAACCTCTGTGTAGGACTCTAAAGAATCGTCAATACGCCGGCAGTAGGTGATGATCATATCAAACACCCACAAGCTGCAAGCGGTCACCTAAACGTAACAGCCACCCAGGTATTGAGCGATCAGAAGATAAACAAGCAAGCCTGTACTTTCTCCTGCGAATCCAATCAGTAACACTCCCGTACAATCCAGTCTCTTCGTCTGATATGTCACATATCTCGCCTAGGGGTGGTAAACGTCAGACCCCAGTAGCTTGATATATGAGGTTCATAACAGTTCGAGAAACTACTGATAACACTTACCAGTAAATCTTAGCAACCCTGGCCAGGGATTTCCAGTTATAGCCAATCGAACACAGCGCAACATCAACTCCCTATACCGGGAGAGACGAAACCCCTCCTATCGCTCATTGCCTCCATGTGATTCGGGACTGTACCCAAAAGCCACCGTTTTGCACGCCCTCTTGCACGTGGTATGATAGAAATCAAAGCACAGTGGGAATCACACAAGACTCTATGACGATCTCGGGTCTACAGACTAACCTGTACCAGTGTCACCAGAGAACTGCCATCTGACGTGAGGTATAATACCATCTCGGAGTTCTCGGCGAGTCCGTCCTGTATACCCAGTCTCCACTGAGCACCCGTTTACCTTCTCTGATGTCAAACACCATTGGATATGGGATCATCCATTTCCCATCATATGGGTCAAAAAGCGCATACGCTAGTCTACTCTGGAGTATCGATGCCCTGTCTCGGTACTCCCACGACTAGGAACATTTGAAGGATGTACTTGGCGACTACGCTATCCCCACTAGTATGATCTGCATCATAGTCCTGGTAGTCAAGTACTCATCCTAAGGGCTTTATCAACATGTAACATAGAGACAATCAGAGCACATGTTAAGATAAAGTGCAACCAGATAGCATACTATCATGTCGAGCAAGAAATTCCTTCCTATATATGTCCAAGCATCCACTACAATATACATCGTATGTACAGTAATGGCCTCTAGGGCATACATATCACTAACAGACCCGGTATGGTACCCCGGGTCAAGAAATGTATGTTGTGCAGTAGACGATGAGCCTGGCAGAGGGACTACTACCTACCAGTGATAGTATTTGGGCTCGGCGGTTATCCGGAGGATACCGACCGGAGTCATGAGATGATATGGGTCGATCCGGACTGACGGAGCCGGTGGGCCAATCCAGACTGACAGAGCCCGAGATATGAGGATTTACGTGTCGATGTTGGACACGGGTTTCATGATGTTTCGAGTGTCGATATTGGACACTCAGGTTCCATGATTTTGATGTGTCGTTGATGGACACACGTTGGTTGATATCCTCATATTTACATGCATATACTTTCATAATATTTCGAGTGTCGATGTTGGACACTCAGGTTCCATGATGTTGTTGTGTCATCGATGGACACGTGGATGATATCCACATGCGTACATGCATTGATTATATTGTTAGCTCATATGCAGATACGGTCACCCTAGTCATCATAGCATTACCTTTATGATATAGTTGACCTAGGAATCGTTGTTTTATTCGATTTTTACCTGCTGATGTTTTCTACTCACGAGTTGGCAACTTACCCCCGTTGTGCCACAGTTCTTGTAGGTTGACCGCATGGATCAGTAGCGGTATCGCTGGCACACAGCTTGCATTCGGGTGATTTTCTTTGGTAGGTGGGACATATTGGATCGTGCCCACTCTTGTATTATTATTCCTGTTGTATCTAGTCAACTCCATCAATCAGAAACTAGTATTTGTATAAGTAGTAAGACTTAGAAAGACTTGTGTTTGTGAGACTAAGAGCGACGGATTATATGTTCGCTATTGGGGGATTTGATGCCTTGCTTTATTTACGTTATCCTTTTGTGTTGATCTTCGCCGTTGGGCATCGTATACATATATTTCTGACTTGCGTGGTTGTGATTTCGCCGATTGGCGAAGAGCTAGCTCCCGCTTGGGAATGCCTTTATTTTTATCATGTATATGTGGTTTTGGATCAAAATATACAAGGGAGGTGCTGCCCAAATTTTAAAAAAAGATGAAACATGTTTTTCAACTAGTATAATCCACTTGCATTTTCATGTTCCATTATCTATGCATTTAAGAAAACGTTTGATTTCATCATACCTTTATTTCAAAACTTCACCTCTTTTATTTTCTTTAAAAGGTTTAGATTTCTAGGCTTCGGCTTACTTAATTTACGTTACGCCTTTAGACGTTGCGTGATTTAAGTGCCGGCTGACAAAGTTGGTATCAGAGCGCTAGGTTTAACCTTGGTTCGAGTCTAGGTTTGACTATGTGGAGTCTGGGGCGTAATCTATTTCGGAACCTAGGCTTGACCTTACAGAACTTAGACTTGAACATGGGGGTATTAGACTCGAACTTTCGTTACATAGGTTGACCCTGATTGATGGAGTAGGTAACTCAAGTAGAGTAACATACCGTGCGTATGTTCCGCGGCATACTTATGATACATACTCCGCTTAAGTGACCTTAGGATGTACATATCTTGAGATCTGTGATTCTCTTCGTTCCCATGGTTATACATCCATTTGAGATCCTTGATTCTATTCGTTCCTATGATCATACTCTCATTGATTCCGTTCCTCCTAATGATCATGTATCCATTCTGGATCTGTTGATCCCTTTCGTTCCTTTGATCTATCTTCATCGATACATGCTTGAGTTTCCTGTCATCATGGTTTGAGTGCAGATTGAGCTGCTGCTGGTGATGTGGTCAGGGCGAGCTCGTCATGGACGAGGACTGACTATCGTGTTTTCTGGTGACATGAGAACGTCTCGAGTTAGTGTTTGTGTTGTGACCTCTCGTTTGAGGTGAGTGTTCGGTTTTGCACCGGATGATCGGGCCACTGATAGAGGCTGCCTGTTGTGAGAGGACTGTTGATGTACAGCCTACCTCAGAGATCGTGATGTTGTCTACTGTGTATACAGATGACCCAGCCGTTGCTGAGATTGATGGGATGTCGCTTCCAGAGCTTACGAGCTGAGATCACTGGAGCTTTTAGGCAAAGATGAAACAGTCGATAGCTATTCTGTCTTGAGTTGAGTTGAGCGACTGAGATGATTCGTCTGATTTGATGCCCCGACGCAGGCCCAGTTGAGTTGAAGATTTCCAGTGTGGAAAATCTTATTCAGATCTAGAGTAGATCGATCCAGAGATGACGTTGTTCATTGGATGCTCCGATAGGAGATCAGTAAGTTGACCAACTTCGGAGAGAAGGACCACACCCAGATACGTTGTGAGTTGATCGAGAGCGGATGAATAAAGTATATTCCTCCGATGGTTAGGAAAAGTTCCCGAAAATGTGTTCGGCTAGATATCTTCTACAGAGTGATGAAAATACCGAGTTTGTAATTTCGAGTCCGTGTGAGAGACTCCCGATTGACTGTAGCAGAGAACAATTGCAGTACGCAGATAGCATGATGTGATTTCGATATGGACGATAATGAAGACGGGTGAAACAAGAGGTTCGTGTGAGATGTTAACGAGCTGTGTTACTCTTCATTGAGATTAGAGATCGGATATGTATACAGAGGCGTTGGGATACGGCCAGTTCCCGAGAAAATGCTGTGCTGAGAACGCAGATGTCCAGAAAACGAGAAAAGATTATGTAAGAGTACCAGCCTCCGTACAGTTCGGCAAAGGCAAGATCGGAAGAGACCTTGAGCAGGTGCCTTCCAGGACACTTTTGCGATAAGATTAGCACCGAGAATCAGTTGTGTTACGTGTATTCAGAGGGACAGAGGCCGATGCCAGTGACGTGCTGTTTTACGAGTGGTCATACTAATTGGCTGAGAGATGACCAAAGGAGTGTCAGAGTGGAATCGTTTCCGTTATTACACCTGACCAGGCCGACGAGCCGATGGATTGCGATATTGGTAATCC
Source organism: Agapanthus africanus (assembly GCA_030015575.1). Lineage (NCBI taxonomy): Eukaryota > Viridiplantae > Streptophyta > Magnoliopsida > Asparagales > Amaryllidaceae > Agapanthus > Agapanthus africanus. Next base: position 492,960,745 of record CM057339.1, read on the forward strand.
ACAGAGAAATGAGGACCCAGAGACAGAGGACGCCAGACCATGAGCAGGAGGCAAGCGGATGTTCTTGCTCTGCCAGTTTTGGGCGCACCGACACTTTTCGACATTGTAGGAGGTGTACCTCAATGTCATTTGTTGCGATTTGCGTTTGTGATCCGAGACTCACACTTATATCGCTTGGATTTGAGTTTTGATGATTAAGTTTCATGATATTGTTTTCGTACACCATGGCTGCACCTACTGGGTATTTATATTTTATGTATAGTTATTGCACTTGATATATGCTTTATACACCATTGTGTTAGTTTATGATTTGTGCATATCTATTGCACTTGGTATCGATTTGTGCCTTCGTAGAACGTGTTTATGATTTCGTGGATTTCATACGGTTGATTTGATTTTGTGCATGTGGTACGCACTCGATTTGATTTATGCACTCGGTATAGCTTACATGTGCTTGCAGTGCATTGATATGGATTTTGTGCACGCAGGGCACACGTTTATGATTTTATACATCTTGGTACACACGGTGTTGTTTTTATACGCATTTGAGTTATTGATGAGTTTTCGTGCACTTGTTGCACCCGATTTATGTCTTTAAGTATTTTTTTCACCAGATTTATGTTTTTTTGCGCGTTTGCCCTTGATGTTCGTTTTCGTGCATGCTACTGCACTAGATGCTTTATACGGACCTGACACGCTTGGGTTAGATTTTTGCGCATATTAGGCCATGGTGTGGGATTTTGGGCGCACCGGATGCACTTAACCTAGATTTTTATTCGTGCATGTCGGATGCACTTGATTGAGATTTTATTCGTGCATGTCGGATGCACTTGATTGAGATTTTATTCGTGCATGTCGGATGCACTTGATTTAGATTTTATTCGTGCATATCAGGATGCACTTGATTGAGGTTCTATTCGTGCATGTTGGATGCACTTGATTTAGATTTCCATTCGTGCAGGTTAGTTGCATTGGGTTGAGATTTTCGTGCACTCTAGATGCACTTGATATTGTTGTCGTGCACATCCGTTGCACTGGACAGATGCTTTCGTGCACACCCGTTGCACTTAGTTTTGCTTTTGTGCATATTCGTAGCACTTGTATTTGGTTTTGGTTTCTGTGTGCACCAGACGCACGTGATTGTTGGATACGCCTTTTAAGGCTGATTTTGCTCGAGCACTTTGTTTTCATGATGGGCACTATATTATGTAGTAGCTGAACATGATTGATCTGAGGATAGTACCTGAGTACTCTGCATGCATAAAAAGTTTACCAAGTGGTTTTCAAAAAGGAGCTATAGTCTCGTTATTTCTTACGTGTCCGCGAGTGACACGAACGTTTATAAAGGAAAACCTTTTGGGATATTTCAAAACGGCGGGACGTATATTTGAGCAAAACATATATGAACGTATATCTATTACTTTACAAATGAGCGTCCGTCACTTGTGCCGTGAGTTACGCATCACACGGCGATTCAGAAAAGATTTGCATGTGTTTTATTCAGTTTTAGGAGATTTTTCCAAGGATGCGTACTATATACGTATGATAGTATTCGACTAGTGTATATTGGATTTCAGTAGTGAATTTCGATATCTGTATCTCCATTATAACTCCGATGATTGCGTGACGCCTGACGAAGTTCGATTTTGAGTTTCATACTCGTTTTCAGGCGCGCACGATACGCTGTGGTATTTCTGTATCTTCCGTGATTTCGGAGCCTTATTGATTTGAGCTGATTATCGAAATATTTTAATAATTGGGGATTTAAATTTAAATTCGGGGACCGAATTTATTTAAGGGGGGAAGATTGTAACATTTCAGAAATATAAAATATTATTTTTGGAATTTAATATAAAAATAATATATTTCGCGAAAACTATTCGATTTGCGAATTTAGGGTTTTCGTAAAATGGTATAAATATATACCAATATTTGTGAAATAATTAAAGATTAAAATGATTTATTCATTTAAAAATATATTTATCGGATTTGGCATTTTTATAATTAATTATATGCAGGTTTAAAATTAAACCTGATTAGTGCACGACTAATCGAGATTAGGCCAAATCCGTGTTTCTACATTTTTCCATGGTTAGTGCACCATGACATGTTGCATTTTTGTTGCATGTTTGTTCATTTGCATTTGGTTTGATTTATTGTGAGAAGAAAAAGAGAAAAGGTAAGAAAGAGAATTATTGGAGAGAGAGAGAGAGTGGCATGGCATGAATGATTGAGAGGGTGAGCATAAGAAAGAGAGTGAGGATGAGAGAGAGAGAGAGAGAAAGGGGCTGCCATCATCCCCCTCCATTTGTTTTCTTCATCTTCTTCCCCCTCATACTCCCTCCACCTCCACCTCCATGTTTCATCTCCAAAATCTTGCCAAAACCTTATACTTTCTTCACAAAAAATGATCACAACCTCTCTACAAACTTAATGGATGCTTCAAAGTTGGATTTTGATCACTTTGAGCAACTCAAGAAAATTCTTGAGTTGCCAAATGAGGTAATTCCTACACTTCTAGTTTAGTTTTTGAGTTTCCTAGCACCCTATACTAGTTTAGAGTTAAATGGATTTGGATTAGTGAGGTTTGGAAATTCCAAGATAAGGTTTAGGTGTTTGTGTAGACTTGTGATCTGTAGTGGGTGTTTACTTAACCCTTGGTTGTGTTTTACTGGCCAAGACCCGAGATTAGCACCAAAATACGAACTTAGAAATTGTTCCGTGTCGGTTTTGTGATGTTTTGTAGCCTACAGGGTATCTGGAGCTATCTAGAGTAGTTTTAAGAAAATCAAACTAGTCCATAGACCTAGACAAACGACCAGAAGACCACCACAAAAATACGAGCCCATTTCCCCTTAATTTGGCCGATGAGCTTGGGTATTCTGGTGTTGTCGCCGGATTTTTGATGGGTTCTGGGGTTAGGTTTTTGGCTGTAGCTCCTAATCCTTATAAACTATTCCCTATATTTGCTTGTTTAGTCCCAATTAACCTAAGATGAAATCTGGGAGTGATTTCTTATGTTGCTGAATTTGGTATTTATGCTTATGCTGCGTTTATGATATTCTCATTGCATTACAAATACTTGTGCTAGTACACCTACACAATTATCGATGATACGTATGTTACACTTACACAGATTGCCGGCTCACACACTTTCTTCATCGATAATTGCTATGTCACTTACACAGTAGAATTGCAACGTCATGCTATTACTCTTAATTGTTCAGTACTGTCACATAACTCGTTGGCATGATATACTTGTTATGCTCACATCATTATACTATGTTGTATGATATACTTCCTATGCTCACATCATTATGCTATATTGCATTATATACTTGCTATGCTCACATCATTATACTATGTCACATGATATACTTGATATGCTCACATTTCTGTTCTATATTTGCATACATCATACTTTATGATTATACGCATTGAGATGCTGTTTTCATGAGATTCTGGATTTGAGAACCGTGGTTATATTTCAAAGGAAATTATGTATTGTTTTAAAAAAAACCGGTTTCTCTTGATATGATATTTTGAGGCGTCCACCATTGGTTTTCTCGGTTCTGAGATTGGTTTGTGAAACCCGATTCGAGGAGATGGACGATCCGTTTGTGGGTTCATGGTGGACCCGATATGGTACCCCGGGTCAAGAAAGGTATGTTGTGCAGTAGACGATGAGCCTGGCAGAGGGACTACTACCTACCGGTGATAGTATTTGGGCTCGGCAGTTATCCAGAGGATACCGACCGGAGTCATGAGATGATATGGGTCGATCCGGACTGACGGAGCCCGTGAGCCGTTTCGGACTGACGGAGCCCGAGATATGAGGATTTACGTGTCGATGATGGACACGAGTTTCATAATTTTTTGAGTGTCGATGTTGGACACTCAGGTTCCATGAATTTGATGTGTCATTGATGGACACACGTTGGTTGATATCCTTATACTTACATGCATATGCTTTCATGATGTTTCGAGTGTCGATGTTGGACACTCAGGTTCCATGATGTTATTGCATCATCGATGGACACGTGGTTGATATCCGCATGCATACAGGCATTGATTATATTGTTGACTCATATGCAGATACGGTCACCCTAGACATCATAGTATTACCTTTATGATATAGTTGACCTAGGAATCATTGTTTTATTCGATTTCTACATGCTGATGTTTTCTACTCACGAGTTGGCAACTTATCCCCGTTGTGCCACAGTTCTTGCAGGTTGACCGCATGGATCAGTAGCGGTATCGCTGGCACACATCTTGCATTCGGGTGATTTGCTTTGGTAGGTGGGACATATTGGATCGTGCCTACTCTTGTATTATTATTCCTTTTGTATCTAGTCAACTCCGTCAAACAGAAACTAGTATTTGTATAAGTAGTAAGACTTAAAAAGACTTGTGTTTGCGAGACTTAGAGCGACGGATTATATGTTCGCTATTAGGGGATTTGATGTCTTGCTTTATTTACGTTGTCCTTTTATGTTGATCTTCGCCGTTGGGCATCGTATACATATATTTCTGACATGCGTGGTTGTGATTCCGCCGATTGGCGAAGAGCTAGCTCCCGCTTGGGGATGCCTTTATTGTTATCATGTATATGTGGTTTTGGATCAAAATATACATGGGAGGTGCTGCCCAAATTTTTTAAAAAGACGAAACATGTTTTTCAACTAGTATAATCCACTTGAATTTTCATGTTCCATTATCTATGCATATAAGAAAACGTTTGATTTCATCATACATTTATTTCAAAACTCCACCTCTTTTATTTTCTTTAAAAGGTTTATATTTCTGGGCTTCGACTTACTTAATTTACGTTACGCCTTTAGACGTTGCGTGATTTAAGTGCTGGTCACGAACTAAATTTCGGGTCGTGACAGTTGTAGAGGCGTAATTACAAGGAATTAGTGAATACTCTTTTTAAAGAAAATGGTTTTGTAATGGTTTAGGGTATTTTATTGTAACTCGTGATATTCCCAAAAAAATTTGCTCAAAAGTAAATCGTGCTATGTCCAATATGTGTGTTGTGATGAGGTAGGTCCTTACCTCGTGACTTTTTTAAAGGTAATATAAGAAAATATGATAATCATGGCGAAATGTAAAGTATAAGGTATTTTACTGTAAAAATATGATAAAAGTTGCATAAAAATTTATTTTGAGTTGAAACTTGTTTTAATGTATTTGTTAATCTTTGTTAAACCTTATATGAGAGTATGGTATTAGATGGTTTAAGAAAAGTTAGAATTTTTACAGAAAAACAAAACGGAAGTCGGATTTGTAAGTCTACGCCAGCGCTCCGGCCGTCTTTCCGAGGCCAAATGCGGAACAAAGAACTTTTTACGAAACTGGCGCTAACGCAAACTTAAATCCCGGATCGTTCTATTAACCATAAACTAGTATTCTGTAAAATTGGGTTTAGAGATTATACCGATCGATCCGTGTCCTTCGGTCTTTAACCTTTGTCCCTAGCTTGTTACGGCTGCGCCGACGATGTTCGCTCTCCCGATCGATCCTGCCGAAAACTGCGCCACGTCAACGAATCTTTATACGGGCTCCCGTCTTTGAACCGAGACAACTCGGACACGAAGTTTGCTAGCTGACATGTCCAAGATTGAAGTAGAATAAGTGTAGAACAATTTGTCTCAAGTCATCCAAGCGATTGGATGAGGGTTAAATAAAGTTGCCAAAATGGAGTGATGAAATGGAAACGAGCTTAAAGATTTTGTTAAGGAAATTTAGTGTATATCCTTTCACACAAAATCAGCCCCCTCCTTTTATAGTGCTCGGCCAAAAATTCCTTGAAGGAAATTGTTCACAGTGAGTGGAAAAAGAGATGAGCCAAAATGAATGAATAAGGTGACCATAACAAAATATCACCTAGCAAATATCCAAAGCTATCCAAGAAACATTAATTGCAACAATGACTCACATCTTGAAGTCAAGCACAACTAGAAGCATCTAAAAGACCAAATGAAACCCCCGCACCCTCATTTCGGCCAAGGCAAAATATAAAAGAAATGGTGGCCAAAATGAAGCGCACATATTAAACATTAAAGACAATGTTTAAACGGACGAAGAAAAACTGGAAACTTCAAAAAGCGATCCCGTAACTAATTACAGGATAACCCCGCAACTGTATATACATACCCGCATTTGTATTCCGACCGAATACAAATGCAATGAGACAAAATCTACACAGTATAATATTAGGATCCGGCTTAAACCAAAACCTGCTAGTATTATCCGTCTGAACCATGACACGTGCACAAGTGCACGCATATGTTCGAACCCTGCCATAAAACCATACGGCATCTACAACGTTTCGCCCGAACTGGGAAACTTTCTGTGGGGGACTCTAAAGACTCGTCAATACTCTGGCAGTGAGTTTAACCACAAGCCGTCAATGGTACTAACTGTACGTAACGGGTGCCCATGTACTGAGCGAAAGGAAAACCGATGAGCGAACACATCCTGGAACCCTACTGAGCCTATGTGTGACAATATCCGTACAGTCCGGTCCGTTCGTCTATGAGTATCGCATAACGGGCCTAGGGAGCTGGTAAACGTCAGACCCCAAAAACGGTATAAGTCGTGTCGGAGTGTATCCCAGAACACCTTGAGATACTACTGGACTACCTACCAGTAAATCTCACTTGCCATGGCCATGGACTTCGTGTAATGGCTCTCCTAAACACAGCGCGATCTCATCCCCAATGTGGGGAGAGACGAATCCCCTGCCGATCTGATCACTGCCTCCATGTGGTTCGGGACTGTACCCAACTAAAACCTGTTTGCACGACTCCTTTGAGCCGTGGTAGGATAATAATCAAAGCACGGTGGGAACTCACACGAGACAAATGACGATCTCAGGTCGATAGACTAACTTGTACATATGTCACCTGGGAATTGCTATCTGACGACAGGTTTTAATAACCAGCTAGCATGTTCCCGGCGAGTCTTGTCCGGTGTACTCATAACCCAATAAGCACCTGTATACATCTTAGGTGAACCAGCAGACACCAATGGCTTGTGAGACCGGCCACCGCCCCTCGTCGGGGTCTCGACTGTATACACTAGTCTACTCAGGAGTATCGATGCCCTATCTCGAAACTCCCGCGACTAGGGACCACTTTTAAGGATGTGCTTATAGACTACCCAACTCTCATATATATGATCGCCATCATACTGTTGGTAGTCAAGTAAGAATCATATGGGCTCTATCAACGTGCAATAGTGATATATCATGTCACCTAAAGCAGTACACGTTTGATAAAGATAAACCAGATAGCATACTATCATCTCGAGTAAGACTGTCCTACCAGTATAGGTCCTCCCTCAATCATTGCAATCACGTGCCTGCGATCCAATAATTGACTTTGAGGGCACTATATCCAACAATCTCCCACTTGCACTTAAGGCTAATTAATTGCGATGTCGCATACTCAGAGCCTGTGTGATACCGAACACCCAACTCATCTACTAGTCAGTGTCACAAAGCTCGTTTGTAAAACTATTGTGTTCGAGAAATAGCCTCAATGAGTGGATCCACTCTGATGTTTCTTTCTATGTCTCTCTATATATCAAGTTCGCGGAGAAACCCATCTCCCGAAATGAGTAATACATGTCTTAGAATATGTCTGGATATCTGATGGGACCTAGTTCATGAATGAACTCCAAATCCAAACTTCTTAGACTGTATAGTCAACTGAACCTAATCAGTATCATGTGCCATGCCTCCCTTAGTGTCCGCTTGGACCACCTGTCCAAACTACTGCCCCTCGTCGGAGGAAAAACTATAACTTTGACAGTCACTCGGTCATTCATCTCACCTGGGAAGCCTGGAATGATAACTCTCCCGAAGGAGGCTATCATTATCATATCCTTAGAACATCCACTTATATTCTAAAACTGCCTCCGAACGTTCCTCCAGAATTGGATTAATATCAACTTATTGCATTTAGTGCAAAAACAACACCTGGTGTGGTACTTGACATCTCATGATCAACTCAATTGCCTAAGCAAGTGATCTGCCAATCATGCACATCCCTCTCCACTTTAGTCTGTAAGACACCTTTAGAGAGGGTGACTCCATTACCTGCTGGTACACCACCATGCCAGGAGTCGTCCATTCTAAATACCTTTAGAATGCTGTCTCAGTACCCGGATTGGGAAACTACCCAAATTTAGATCTAAAACCATAGATCTAGTAATCAGAATGTCTGATATAATATCCATATTCTATGTGGAGAAAACACTGTGTGACAACCATAGTATAACCGATCGTAGTATAGGAATTTTACTTCCTACTCTGTGTATGTCATCCAAACACCAAGACATCACACCCTACTACATTCTTAACAGATCCATCCCTTATTCTGATGAAGTCAAAGCCCATGACTGTCACATCAAAAATAGATGATCTATCTCCGTTATATCTACTTTAGTCTATAAATAGACACAAGCTTCTTGTCCACTATACTTCCGCTGCTCCCACTGACCACAACAACCCTCTGGCAGAATAATATATACGTGCACTTCTAAAACTAGTTTAGAACGACGCTATACTTATCTTCCTGCCAGGTCTCATAGTCTTGAACAGCAGTAATGGCAAGTCTGGGTAAAAAAGAACCTTCCTGTCACCGTCCTTGAGGCTACCGGAGTACCTCTCGGGTGTCTGAGGTTACCCACCATATCTGTGGAGTGGCTAATGGAATGTCAAATCTGATTGAATCTTTAGGTCCTATCAAATTTTCTGTAATCGTTTGCGGTTCTGGAATCTCTTCCAGTTCTACCATACTCCCACTACTGTTTTCTGAAAAAATCCATTTTACTAAAACTGTGGCGAGTCAAGAACAATACCACTATTGATCTTCCAGATGGTAGAAAGTCAACCCTCGTCAAAGCCAAGGTCAACCCACAAACTGCCATTACAGAAACGTGCCTTGAGTTATCCAGAGTCTGGTTTTAAGCATAAGACGGACAATTCCATATACCTTAACATCGTTAAGATATGATCCATTCTATATACAATATAGAAATAGATGCACTGATTTAATTGGAACCAGATTCAAATCATGCAGCTGCCTTCAGTGCATGTCAATTAAATAGAGAGAGGCAGATCAGCATTACTCAACTTAGGAGTTTATCCAATTATGAGTAACCAGAAAGAGAAGCAATTTCTCTAAACCATTGCTATCAACTGAATAACAATCACAAGTATCTATATCTTCGATCACCTTGAAGAATCCCGATACTTGCTATACCTGGTTCTCTACTTTATTCTTATACCTATAACTTCTCAAACTTGGACCTTGTATTTCTACGAAACACTTGTCTAAAACATGAGAAGTCATAAGTAAACAGAATGTAGTACGAGGACCAACCCCTTTGTCCTAATGGACACTGGACAGCATACAATACTCTGTATGAGTCCCCTGAGTTGAATAACTCAAACCCTGTGCGTCGTAGCTTGAAAACTGTACCCAGGCGATTTCCTCAAATATCACCAATTGCAACGAATTCCGATATAATGAGGATGATCACTTAATTCCCAATAACTTACTCCCACTCATCATCTGTAAACCCATACAGATGTGAGAATCATACCTGGTAAATACATACCCTGGAGCAAGGACTAATTGGGAAATCAGTTTTCTATTAACAATATACAGTGAAACTGAAACATGAATATGTTTCGAAAGGGTATCCGGGTATTCCTAGTAATGCCTCTTCCATTATCCAGATTCATGACTATAACCGTATATTTCTTTGTCATCTCTTCAAATCCCTTTATTTGTCTTTACTCATTACCTTCTGTACACCATAGTTAGGCTTAATGGTTTTCTTCCTTCCATACCGTTCGGTATCAGCCTATGGTTTGTAAGAAGACTACCCAATTAGCGTAATAGGTGTACTCTCCTAATCCTAGGAGTACTCGCAACCTGAGAGAAGGTGATGATAAAAAACAACTGAATAAATCTTATTCTATTTCTCCTGAAGCAGAATCCATCCCCGAAATGGAACAAGTTCCATCGAGTTCGTATATAACTATACGATGGATTTGTCCAATGGAAGTGGACGTTCGTAGTTATACGAGGTGTTCTGGAGAAATGCAAAGGGTAAAAGAAAGAGTGGCAATGATGTATGCAACTCAGACAATCCAAAAGCCAGTGTTTTAAGAATGTTCGGTCAACTTGGTTACTTAGTCATAGTATAGGGTCGGGCCATGGTCGCTGCCAAAGAGAGAGAGAAAAGAAACACTCTGCGTGCACTCTAACCTAGATCAGAATGGTTATCATTTTATCTAATCAGGAAACCTCCCACTGTTTCCTCAAATTCTCCTCCAAACCTGAAAGAAGAATTAGTCGGGATCACCTGAGGAGTAAACCAACTCATCATTGAGAATCGGGATCCAACTATCATCGCATGATAACGTGATGGAATCCACTCACGTTATCACACTCCAGAAGGTATACGCATGTCTGGCAAGTTTCAGTTTCTTTAGAAACTCCCGATGTGATTTTTACCCCATGCTCTTATGACCTTGACGAAGGCCAACATATCATAAGTCACATGTCAAGTTCTACCCGTCAATATCCAGGTTAATTTGAACCCACCCGTACATACCCTTGACGAAGGCCAAAATGGTAGTACGACTGTCCCAAACCAACACATCTATCTATGCAACAGAAAAGTAACAAATAGCTACCATACACTATGCCTTGACGAAGGCCAACATACATAGTATGAATACTAAGTGCTACCCGTATGAAATGACGGAGGGCTACGAATGGTTTTTGGCGAAAAAAATTTAACGTAATGAACTTGATATCGTTGAAGGAACCGGATAGCTTTTACAAAAATATAGTGGCGAAAACCTTTGCTAAAGAGGTCACTCCCGGTGAAGTGATCTCGGCTCTTTCCCCGTAGAATGAGCTGCAGGATATTCCAACTGAATACCGCGATGCAAAGCAAAAAGTAATCGACTATAATGAAGTTATTATCCTGATGCAAACTTCTGTCCAAGGGGTCACTCCCGATGAAGGGATCTCGGCCCTTGCCTCGTCGAATGAGGTGCTGGATACTCATAACCGAATACCACTGTGCAAAACAAATGAAAGCGTCCTTGCAATAACAGCTTTTTAAAAAATGTTCCAACAACATATGTATAGGTCTGTTTTCTTTTGCATTGATCTGAATCAATGCAGTCCCATCAATTAATCATACCAATAAAGAACGAAAATAAAATGTACGTATATTCCATCCGCATTCGCCACTGGGTCCCGTCATCACCCGTTAGGTTACTTAACTAACGACAGAGCGGGGACAGGACTAGCGCGGGTGTAAAACATATACAACATCTACTAGTGTGTGTGTGTGTGTGTGTGTATATATATATATATATATATATATATAAACACAATAATCGCTCAAGGCGTGATAAATGCAACATCACAGAAAAGTAATAAGTATCACAGAACAATACAGATAGTCTAGGATCCCCGGGTTTCATAGAGCTACAAATAAAACCCGACGTTCCCCTGTCGTGTGGATAGCCTGTACAATGAAAACCTAGACCTCTACGAGTGCGGCAAGTTACCCACCAAAACCAGAAGCGAGGCAGCCCCCTTCAGCATCGTGAATGGACCACCCAGCACTTCACGGAATCCGGTAACTTGAGCACCCCACCTTGGGTCAACCTATACCCCCTACGAGTGCGGCGAATAGCCCGCCAATTCTAGAGTGAGGTCCCCTCCCTCTTAAAGCCATGAGATGCGGACCCGTTGCTATCCAGAACCCGGCTATGCGTGCACCCCACCGCGGGGTAAACCTAGTACAGAAAAGAAAATATATACAACGGGTACATCGACCTCATCCCGGTCATGCCCCAAAAGAAAATATACAAACAGGCAGTGACGGTAGTCCACATGTCGGACGCTCGTCCCGCAATATCAAATGTACAAATATCAAAACTGCACTACCATTGCATAGGAGCTATCCACCATGACAAATCCGCAACAATACAGCACAACACAGAACATCAATGTAAATGTCACGTTCGCAAACCCGTCTAAAAGAGCTATAGCAATTAGACAAGATTTACCGATCGAATGACATTCACGGTCACAGATAATAATGTAATGCACTGCAAAACTTTAAACAATGTTAAAAATATTGACTCCGAAATACCCCCGAATAGCCCAAATAACTTGATAAAACCATATCCAAACTGGACTAAACGAACAATACCATACCACTGATCGAAAAATCTCACAACTCCACTCAAAAGCAAAACACACATTTGGGTGAAGAAAATATGAAGCAAAAGAAATTCATTGTGAGGAAAAAAAAATTATTGGCTATTGATTTTCTTTAGAGTGGAGATGTGAGAAGTAGTGTTCTAAAGCCAAAAAAGGAAAAAAAAATATCCAGGCACACAAAATGGCCACAAACTTTGGCCTACACACAAAAAACAGAGGCCACCAAATATTTCCTCATCACCAAAAGAAAAAAAATGATTGGTATTGTTTTGCGGTTGTTTCGGTTTCGATATTTTAACATCGTCTAAACAACTAATATGCGGTTAATAGTTTGGCTCTGATACCAATGTAAGTCTACACTAGCGTCCCGGCCGTCTTTCCGAGGCCAAATGCGGAACAAAAAACTTTTTACGAAACCGGCGCTAACGCAAACTTAAATCCCGGATCGTTCTATTAACCATAAACTAGAATTCTGTAAAATGGGGTTTAGAGATTATACCGATCGATCCGTGTCGTTCGGTCTTTAACCTTTGTCCCTAGCTTGTTGCGGCTGCGCCGACGATGTTCGTTCTCCGATCTTAATCGATCTTATCGAAAACTGCGCAATGTCAACGAATCTTTATACGGGCTCCCGCCTCTGAACCGAGGCAACTCGGACACGAATTTTGCTAGCCGACGTGTCGAAGATTGAAGTAGAATAAGTGTAGAACAATTTGTCTCAAGTTACCCAAGTGATTGGATGAGGGTTAATTGAAGTTTCCAAAATGGAGTGATGAAATTGAAACGAGCTTAAGGATTTTGTTAAGGAAATTAAGTGTATATCCTTTCAAACAAAATCAGCCCCCTCCTTTAAAAGTGCTCGGCCAAATATTCTTTGAAGGAAATTGTTCACAGTGAGTGGAAAAAGAGGTGACCCAAAATGAATGAATAAGATGACCATAACAAAATATCACCTAGCAAATATCCAAAGCTATCCAAGAAACATTAATTGCAACAATGACTCACATCTTGAAGTCAGGCACAACTAGAAACATCCAAAAGACCAAATGAAACCCTCCCAGCCTCATTTCGGCCAAGGCAAAAAATAAAAGAAATGGTGGCCAAAATGAAATGCACATATTAAACATTAAAGACAATGTTTAAACGGACGAAAAAAAACTGGCAACTTCAAAAAGCGATCCCGTAACTAATTACAAGTTAACCCCGTAACTGTATATACATACCCGCATTTGTATTCCGACCGAATACAAATGCAATGAGACAAAATCTACACAGTATAATACTAGGATACGGCTTAAACCAAAGACCGCTAGTATTACCCGTCCGAAACATGACACGTGCACAAGTGCACGCGTATGTTCGAACCCTTCCATAAAACCATACGGCCTCTGCAACGTTTCGTCCGAACTGGGAAACTTTCTGTGGGGGACTCTAAAAACTCGTCAATACTCTGGCAGTGAGTTTAACCACAAGCCGTCAGTGGTACTAGCTGTACGTAACGGTTGCCCATGTACTGAGCGAAAGGAAAACCGATGAGCGAACTCATCCTGAAACCCTACTGAGCCTATGTGTGACAATATCCGTACAGTCTGGTCCGTTCGTCTATGCGTATCGCATATCGGGCCTAGGGAGCTGGTAAACGTCAGACCCCCAAAAGCGGTATAAGTCGTGTCGGAGTGTAGCCCAGAACACCCTGAGATACTACTGGAATACCTACCAGTAAATCTCACTTGCCATGGCCATGGACTTCGTGTAATGGCTCTCCTAAACACAGCGCGATCTCACCCCCAATATTGGGAGAGACGAATCTCCTGCCGATCTGATCACTGCCTCTATGTGGTTCGGGACTGTACCCAACTAAAACCTGTTTGCACGACTCTTTTGAGCCGTGGTAGGGTAATAATCAAAACACAGTGGGAACTCACACGAGACAAATGACGATCTCAGGTCGATAGACTAACCTGTACACATGTCACCTGGGAATTGCTATCTGATGACAGGTTTTAATAACCAGCTAGCATGTTTCCGGCGAGTCCTGTCCGGTGTACTCATAACCCAATGAGCACCTGTATACATCTTAGGTGAACCAACTGACACCAATGGCTTATGAGACCGGCCACCGTCACTCGTCGGAGTCTCGACTGTATACACTAGTCTACTCCGGAGTATCGATGCCCTATCTCGAAACTCCCGCGACTAGGGACCACTTTTAAGGATGTGCTTATAGACTACCCAACTCTCACATATATGATCGTCATCATACTGTTGGTAGTCAAGCAAGAATCATATGGGCTCTATCAACGTGCAATAGGGATATATCATGTCACCTAAAGCAGTACATATTTGATAAAGATAAACCAGATAGCATACTATCATCTCGAGTAAGACTGTCCTACCGGTATAGGTTCTCCCTCAATCATTGCAATCACGTGCCTGCGATCCAATAATTGACTTTGAAGGCTCTATATCCAACAGGATTAACTCCGCTTTCGTCGAGTTTTAAAAATGAAAGTTTTTAGAATAGAAAAAGAGAGGGGAAGAGGGGACTTACTGGCTACAAGGATAGATGAGAGAAGGGGGATGCTAGGAAAAGTGTCGGGACGTCGTTTCGTCGTCGGAATCTCCTCGGAAGTTCGTCGGAACTTCGCCCTTTGCTAACTCCACTTGCACAACTTGAGACTTGAGAATTTTTGAGAGTTTTTGTAATGAAATTCTGAGTGAGAAGGGATAAAATGGAGTGTGGTGTTTATAGAGAAAATTAGGGTTTAGATGGTTAAATAATGCATTATAATATGCATTAAAATTGGATTAAAGGTGATTTAATATTCTCTGGAAAATGTGCAGAGAAAATAAACAACATGAGAGAAATGGGGTAGGCCAAGGGGTGCTCGAGTTAAGAGATGGGCAGCATCCCCTACGGAGGGCCCGGCGGTGCCGGTTTCCTACGCATGTGTCGCCGGTCCAAGTCCGGTGGAATGGGCTTGGATTAGTGCCATGTGTCCTTATCGCTTGGTATACCCCAGTGCACGTGTTTGATTATTCTGTAACTCATCATCTTACGTGTAGTGCATGTGTAAACCCTTGGTCTTCTAAAAGATTAAAAGAAAAATTAAATAAAAAGATAATGTGGCTGGGGGGATTCGATCACATGGGCTACGTCACAGCAGTGCAAGGCTTTACCAAAAAGCTACAAGTGCTTTCTTGCTGCTCAAAAGAAAATCAAATACTTATAGTGTACACAGGATTGCAAATACTCCATTTGTCACATTAATTTTTAAACAATTTTCTGTACATTGAAATTGGAGTTGTTACATTCTACCCTCCTTACAAAAATTTCGTCCTCGAAATTTACAATTATTTTAAGGACTAGTTTACAAATAAATGAGGGTATCTTGCACGCATGTCGTCCTCACGTTCCCATGTTGATTCTCCTGGTGAATCTTTTCTCCACGTCACTCGAACCAAGTTGACTTCCTTGTTCCGAAGTGACTTCACCTTTCTATCCAGGATTTCAACAGGTTGTTGCTCACAGGATAAATCTCGATGTAGAGTGAGCTCGGAGTGATCAAGAATATGGCTGGGGTCACGCACATACCTTCTGAGTTGGGATATGTGGAACACATTGTGCACTCCTTCCAATTAAGGTGGAAGTGCCAAGCGATAAGCCACTTCACCGACTCGTTCGAGTATGTCGAATGGTCCAATATACCTCGGACTTAGCTTACCCCATCTTCCAAAACGAATCACTCCACGGTTCGGAGATATCTTCAGAAATACATGTTCTCCCAGTTGGAACTCCAAGTGACGGCGCTTTGAATCAGCCTGGTCCTTCTGTCAATCTTAGGCTATGCGCATTCTTTTCCTGATAGTGCGAACTACATCGACTGTTGCTACTATCATTTCAGGTCCAAGGAGTTCTCTATCCCCGATGTCGTCCCAACTTAATGATGATCGATACTTCCTTCCATATAAAGCTGCAAATGGTGCCATTCCGATACTTACTTGGTAGTTGTTGTTGTTGTATGAAAACTCCACAAGATATAGGTGATCTTCCCACGATCCTCCGAAGTCTAGCATACACGCTCTTAGCATATCTTCTAAGATCTGAATAGTTCGCTCAGACTGACCATCTGTTTGTGGATGATAAGTTGTGCTGAAGTTCAGACTTGTTCCCAAGCTAGCTTGCAGACTTTGCCAAAATTGAGATGGGAATCTGGTGTCACGAACGGAGACAATGCAAACCGGTACTCCATGTAATCTCACGATTTCCTGCATGAGTTCATGGGTATCAGAGGTAGTACATATTTGAAGAGTTTAAATCTTACATAGATTCTTACCTCCATGTACTTCTTTGCTAATGTTTCAGTAGATTGGCCAACTCGAAATGGGATGAAGTGAGCCGACTTTGTGAGTCGATCCACAATAACCCATATCGCATCGTTACCCTTCATGCTACGAGGAAGTGCGGTCACGAAATCCATAGTGATGTGTTGCTACTTCCATTCTGGAATAGGTAACGGTTGAAGTAAATCAGCTGTCCTGTGATGTTCAGCTTTTACTTGCTAACACACCAAGCATTTAGCGACGCTTCTGGCTACTTCACGCTTCATTCCATGCCACCAGTAATTTTGACGCAGATCTTTATACATCTTTGTACCTCCAGGGTGTACTGAATAAGGAGAGCTGTGAGCTTCTTTCATCAACTCTTCTCGCACAGAGCCTTTTGGTACACACAATCTACTGCTGTATCTCAAAGATCCATCTTCATGGATGATGAAGTCTGTTCGAAGTCCAATTTTTACTTGTTCTCTGATCTTTTGCAACTTAGCATCACTTGCTTGAGCTGCTTTGATCTGATTGACAATGGTAGATTGAACTTGTAAGTTCATCAAATTTGAAGCGTTACCTGGCATGACCACTTCAATCTCCATCTGATGCAAGTCTTGTTGAAGCTTCCACTGTGCAGTGAGATTCAATGCTAATGGTTGGCGACTAAGGGCATCAGGAACTACATTGACCTTCCTCGGATGATATTGAAGGTTGATGTCGAAGTCCGCCATGAGTTCTAACCATCTTCTCTGCCGCATATTCAACTCTTTCTGAGTAAACACATATTTTAGACTTTTGTGGTCCCTGTATATGTCTACTCGTTCACCAAGAAGATAATGGCGCCAAATCTTAAGAGCAAAGATAACGGCGGCCAACTCCAAATCTTGCGTCGGATAATTGCGCTCATGAATCTTCAGCCGTCTTGATGCATAAGCTACAACTTTACCGTGCTGATGTAGAATACATCATAATCTCTTACTGGATGCATCGCAATGCACTTTGAAACCTTCACATTAGTCCGGTATAGTCTTCACGGCACGAGCACTATGAACTTACACAAAGGATACCATTTGAGAATTCGCTGGATATAATCGTTCATTTATGAACATGATCCCATCGTCATTCCAGGCAAATACTATGGCAGGTATCGCTTAGTTCGGGAGATATTTGATCACCGCGAAGTTGAGATTCAGGGAGAAACAAAGAGATGCGCTGTGTTAGGTCCACAAATTGAGGCTAATTATCAAACATAATTTGTGAAACTGTTAATACAGAAGTTGGGTATGTGATACCGCAATAATTGACCTTAAATGCAAGTAGGAGATTATTGGATATAAGTAACCTTAAAGCAATTATTATAATTGCAAGATGGAAATTATGTAATTGAAGGAGGACCTATAAGGAGAACAGTGTTATCTTAGATGATAGTATGCTATTTAATTTGTCTTTATTTTTCATGTGATGTATTTTATTCACTATCACGTATCATTTAAACATGAGATAAATCCCTTAGAATTTTGCTTGACTATAAGGATGATGATGGAGATCATACTAGTAAGACCTGGATTGTCAATAAGAACATCCTTAAATGTCCCTAGTCATAGGAGTGTTGGGGTAAAAATTTACACCCCTGTTGACCGAGTCAAAGTCAAGGTCGACCCCCAAGCTAGGTGGGCCCAAGCCCAGGTCAAGCGAGCCCATGCCCAAGTCGAGCCCACGGCCAGCCTCCCCATGCCAATAACAAAATCATGTAATAAATAATTTTTATGTAATTTTTTATACATGAATGTACGCAAAATGGGCATAAATCCAATATTTTGTAAGCCCATAGCTTATGTGCAAAAATGAAATGGCACATGAGCCATGGGATAGGCAAAATGCCATTTTGTGAAGCCCAAGGGGCTATATGTAAATATGTAAGCCTATAAAAGGCAACATGATGATGAATAAAGATATACTTTCATTCTCTCAAAAAAAACCTAGGGTTTGTATTTCTTTCCCTTTACTGAAGGTCTCAAACCTTTTTCTTTCTTCTGAATTAAATCAAGAGTTTTACTCTTCCTTTTCAAAATCAAAATAGTTTTTCACCACCAAACACACAAAGGGGAACTTGGATCTGTCTTTAGATCCCCAAAAGGAGAGATTTTGAGATCTCACATCTCTTGATCTTCAAGATCCAGCTAACAGAGGAGGAAGAAGAAGAAGAACCCCTTTCACTAAACCCAAAAAAAACACTCAGGAGTCCAACTCCTCTCTGATTTCTCTTCCGAGAAATTTTTTTTAGGCTAAAAGCCTCTTTTTCTCGCCAGCGCTCAAGCGCAGAGCGCCCACGTGCCGACACGTGGTGCGCTTGCGCTCGAGCGCAAGTCGCCCCGGTGCCGACACGTGGAGCACAAGCGCTCGAGCGCAAGTCGCCCCGGTGCCGACACGTGGCGTGCTTGAGCTCCACCGCGAGCGCTCGAGCGCAAGTCGCCCCGGTGCCGACACGTGGAGCACAAGCGCTCAGGCGCAAGTCGCCCCCGTGCCGACACGTGGCGCACTTGCGCTCGAGCATCAGGCACTGAAGTGCAAAGCACCCACGTGCCGACACATGGCGCGCTTGCGCTCCAGCGCCCAGCGCAGAGCGCCCACGTGCCGACACGTGGCACTCTAGCGCCTGAGCGCACAGCACCTGGGCGCACAGCGCCTAAGGTGCTGCCCCCACGCATCCTTTGGATGCCTTTTCTTTTTTCTTATATATATATATATATATATATATATATATATATATATATATGTGCACACACACATACACCACGACACTGTCCCTGTTAGAAAAAAAATATTCTAACGGGGCGCTGCCCCGCACCCTGCAAGAGGGCTGCTAGCCCCCTTGACCCCCAGCCCGCTATCCGGGTAGCGGGACCCTCGTAAAAACTCTGCGTGGCTCCCGATATATTTAAACCCCCTTCCAAAACAAAACACACGTACACTGCACATTGAGTTCGCATGACCAGTTTAACCCGTTAATCGGAGGTTCTCTCGCTCCAAAGGCGAGGGGTAATCAACGACAGCTTAGTCCACGGCTGCCGGAGATTCGGATCCCCATAATCATTAAAACCCGGCCTACCATAGGCAGGGGGAATCTGTAGTACGTCTGACAAGCGCGCGCGTATTCCCATCTTAATGGGGTGACGAAAAACACCCTACAGATTCTGGCACGCCCAGTGGGACCAATCTCTCCTCCCATATTTCGGGTTAACCATTCATGCGAACTCAATCATTATACATACCTGTATTTATACTAAAATAATGCTCTTTCATGCAGATTTTCAAGAAATTACCTTCCGACGATGTCTTCGATGATGAACTCAGCTCCCGTCTCCTACACGATGAAGATGGACTCCAGGACGGTCCTTCCGGCCAGTCTCGGGCGACAATGGGAGGAGCCGCTGCTGCCATTCGGCTCTATTATGTTCATACCTGTTGGCGCCATCCCTGCTCCTCAAGCCCCGGTGGCAGACAAACCGGTCTCGAAAGGCAGGAGACCAAATGTGGTGGTCACGAGGGCACCTCAGCCCAAGCGCAAGTCCATTTCCGAACGACTCTCCATGGCCCCAGCAGGGGGCAAGGCCATCAACACCAACAAAGCTACAACGCGTCTCGAGCAAGCTCCAGCGGTTCCCTTGACCACTGCTCGCTCGGGTGTCTTCTCTAAGCTCCCCTCTGATCAACTCACAATGGCTTCCCGGATAGCGGATGCCCGCCAAGCCTTCAAAATCGAGAAGCTGAGGGAGAAAAGGCTCAGATATAGAGCCAACAAAAGGGCTAGGGCTCCTGCCAGGCTAAACCTCATGAGATTCAAAGAACAGGGTTACCCCGCCGAAGATGAGGAAATGGCTGGGTATGTGGTCCATACTGTCTACATGGTGGGCACGCGCAGCAAGAGGAAGGACGGGGCCACCACATCTCAAATCCAATCTAGCTTGAAAGTGGTTGCCGCTTCCCAAGAACAGCCGCCTCCGCTAGATGATGAAAACCCTCTAGATGAGGATGATAGGCAGAAAAACCCTTCGATCCATGAGGAGTCGGGCTCGGAAAGTGAAGAGGAGCCAATCTTCCGTCCCAAGAATGCAGAGCAGCAACTTCTCCAAGAGCTCCGAAAACAGCTCAGAAGCAAATACAAGGAGATGGCCAAACTTTACTCCAAAATTGACGACTTGACGAACGTCGCCTTGCAGCTCACGGCCCGACTTGCCTCTCAGCCACCCAATCAAGCGCAGGGCTCTGCTCATAAACCGGGAAACGGTGTCCCAACGCAGCCGACGCCTATTCCCTCAAATCCAAAAGTGGGCGAACCGCATGAAAATTAGTCGCATCCTATCTCGAGAAATGTCTTGGCTACCGATGACAGTAGCCCGCTAACTCAAGATCAAATCATGGATTTGGTTGCCAGCAAAGTCAAAACACTGGTAGCCGAAGCCGAAGCGCAAAAAGATATCAACAGTAGTGGGAGACCATATCCTGCTCAGTATGATCTGGTAGAATTTCCTAGCGGCTATGTCATCCCCAAATTCGGAAGATTCGACGGGACGGGAAATGCGAATCAACACATCGCCCACTTCAAAGCCTCATGCGGGAATATTGGGGGCAATGATGCGCTTCTCCTCCGCCAGTTCGTTAATAGCTTGACCGATGTTGCTTTCGACTGGTACGCGAGCATACCGGATAGCTCCGTTACTACTTTTGTCCAAATGGAATCTTTGTTTCGACAAAGATTCATGAGCGTCAGCGATAAGATCACCATTGCCAAGCTCATAAGCACCAAGCCCAAGAACAACGAAAGCATCACGGATTTTATAACCCGATGGCGCAATCTCTCCGTCAAATGCGAAGCGCCGATAGAGCAGGACCAATCTGTCAGTCTCCTCATCGGAAATCTCAACAATTGGATGGCCCCGTTTCTATGCACCGCGGGTCTCAAAATATTCCAAGAGCTGACCAGGAAAGTTCAGATGCTGGAGAGCTCAAAGCAGGAGTCTTCCTAGGATTTCCAAAATAACAATAGGTCCTGGAGAAACCGAAAGGACGATAATCGCAAAGGCGGAAATCCCGACGATTCTGAATATCTCAACACTTCGGCTAACCGAAATAAGCAAGGGATGAGCGGGCCTAGCGCCAACCAGCCTCGGAAGCCAATGTTCGGAGAGGGAGGAGAATCTCCACTCAAAGAGATGCTAGATAAGGTCTATTCCTTCAGAAGGGACAAAATCCGTAAAATATTCAAAGACGACCTGAAGAACGGTCTACAACTGCCAGAGTCAAAAAGACCGCAGGAAGAGAATAGGACCGACGACCCCAAATACTGCCCCTAGCACAGAGTGATAGGTCATGCCATTGAGGACTGCTTCGTCTTCAAAGATTGGGTCGAAAAACAATACAAGGCATGAGAGATAGAATTGTCTAAAGGTGTGTTAACAAACAGTCCAGCTGCAACCGCCAATTTCATACAAATGGAGACCGAAGTTCTTCGTGAAACTGATTCTCTCAAACATCTGCCTTTCTCTGAAAACAATCGACCACCAAGTCACTAAACTGGGAACAGTCGACCACCACGTCATTAAACTGGGAACAGTCAACCTCTAAGTCGTTAAACTGGGAATGTAAAAAAAATGTGTGTATATAAAAAAAATGTGTAAATAAAAGAAAAATAAAGAAAAGCCGAAATGATGGGGCAACTCGCAAAAAAAACCAGCGAGTAAAAATGAAAATGAAAATAAAGCCGAAATGATGGGGCAACCTCGAATAAATAGCCGAAATGATAGGGCAATCGTGACCTTCGCGATAAGAAAAGCTGAAATGATAGAGCAATCGCGGTAAAAAAAAAATAAAACGGCGAAGGATGAGTCGCTTCTGGTACCATATTCCAGTGCAGCGATACAGACGCCAACCAAAACCAAATTTCCCAAAATTCTTCCAGCCCTACGGTTAGTCCCCAAACTGACTACCGTATACAATCCACGGGCTCAAATAATTCTCATCACCCTCATGCCCCACCGTAATCACCAATTACGCGGCTGGTCTCCACCTGTGGAATTATGCTCCATTGAGAAGACCCACTCATGTGTCCTCACGATACATGAGGAGAACAAACCTTTGTGGGATCCTTACGACTCACGAAGGAAAAACACACTTAGGAGTCCTCACGACTCCTAAGAAGAAAATGCACCTGCGGGATCCTTACGACTCGTAGGGAGAAATGCTTTAATGGGACCCTCACGGCCCATAAAATTGAAAAGCCTTAGGCAATAGGGATCTAAACCTGTCTCCTAAGCCATCGCTCCCCAATCCCCAAGTGGCGAATGATGAGTCTCTCCTGGTACCATATTCTAGTGCAGCGATGCAGACGCCAACCAAATTCCAAATCCCATACCCCCAATGGCGAATGATGAGTCGCTCCTGGTACCATATTCCAGTGCAGCGATGCAGACGCCAACCAAATTCCAAATCCAAATCCCCCAAGTGGCGAATGATGAGTCGCTCCTGGTACCATATTCCAGTGCAGCGATACAGACGCCAACAAAGTCCCGAAATTTTTGTATCCCTACGGTCTGGATCATACATCCTGCAAAAACGTATACAATCCACGGGCGTAAAACGATCCCAATCTCTCCCAAGTTCTACCGGCGAGACCACATTCAAAGTCCCACCGACAGGGAAGATTAAAAAAAAAAAAAGGTATGTCCACAAGCAAAATGGGCACGGATGAAAACCCGAAAGGGCTCCGTGAGTAAAAACAGCAGGACTGCTGCGAGTTTGTGAAAACCCGAAAGGGCGCAAACTCGTGAGAAAGAGATGAAATGCACTCACAAGGTCCTCTCGACTTTGTGAGGAGAAAATTCCCGCGTGAGATCCTTACGACTCACAAAGGAGCAACACACTTGGGAGTCCCCACGACTCCTAAGGAGAAAATACACTTACGGGATCCTTACGACCCATAAGGAAAAAATGCTTTGTGAGACCCTTATGGCTCGCAAAATTGAAAAGTCATAGGTGATAAGGGATCTAAACCTGTCCCCTAAGCCATCGTTTCCTAATAAGCAAACGCAAATGATGATTCGCTCCTCGTACCATATTCCAGTGTAGCGATGCTGATGCCAAACAAAAAAAAACCAATCCCCAAATCCTCTCATGACAAATGATGATTCGCTCCTGGTACCATATTCCAGTGTAGCGATACTGATGTCAACCCAAATCAAATCAACCAACCATCTCTGCGTCGGAATCAAGCTTCGTCTCAGAATGTGCACCCCGTGTCGAAATGATGCTTCGCCTCGGTGTACCTTCCTTTCCTGTCGAAATTATGCTTCGTCTCGGAATCAAGTCAGCCAACAAGCTCTGCGCCGGAATCAAGCTCCCTCTCAGAATGTACCCCATGTCGAAATCATGCTTCGCCTCGGAGTATTTGCCTTCTCTGTCGGAATTATGCTTCACCTGGGAATTAACCTCCGCATCGAAATTATGCTTCGGTTAGAATGTCTGTCACCCTTCGGAATGATGCTCTGAATCCTGGAATTATGCTCCGCTCATCGGAATGATGCTCCGATCCTTGGAATCATGCTCCGCTCATCGGAATGATGCTCCGATCCCTGGATTTATGCTCCGCTCATCGGAATGATGCTCCAATCTCTAGAATCATGCTCCGCCCTTCGGAATGATGCTCCGATCTCTGGAATCATGCTCCGCTCATCGAAATGATGCTCCGATCCCTGGAATCATGCTCCGCCCATCGGAATGATGCTCTGATCCTTGGATTTATGCTCCGCTCATCGGAATGATGCTCCGATCCCTGGAATGATGCTGCGCTCATCGGAATGATGCTCTGATCCTTGGAATCATGCTCCGCTCTTCGGAATGATGCTCCGAATCCTGGAATTATGCTCCGCTCATCGGAATGATGCTTCGATCTCTGGAATCATGCTCCGCCCTTCGGAATGATGCTCCGCCCATCGGAATGATGCTCCGCCCATCGGAATGATGCTCCGATCTTTGGAATCATGCTCCGCCCTTCAGAATGATGCTCTGATCTCTGGAATCATGATCCGCTCATCGGAATGATGCTCCGATCCTTGGATTTATGCTCCGCTCATCGGAATGATGCTCCGATCTCTGGAATCATGCTCCGCCCTTCGGAATGATGCTCCGATCCTTGGATTTATGCTCCGCTCATCGGAATGAAGCTCCGATCTCTGGAATCATGCTCCGCCCTTCGGAATGAAGCTCCGATCTCTGGAATCATGCTCCGCCCTTCGGAATGATGCTCCGATCTCTGGAATCATGCTTCGACACTTCGGAATGGTGCTCCGACGTTGGAATTATGCTCCGCGAATCGGAATGATGCTCCGATCCCCAGGAATCATGCTCCACGGGATGATGCTCCGCCCCCGGAATGATGTTCCACCTCGAAGTTCAGCTTCAAGATCCATCAATTTCGTGCACACAACTCATGCATGCGGTGTGCATTCATTGATGGGGGCAATTTGTTGGGGTAAAAATTTACACCCCTGTTGACCGAGTCAAAGTCAAGGTCAACCCCCAAGCTAGGTGGGCCCAAGACCAGGTCAAGCGAGCCCATGCCCAAGTCGAGCCCGCGGCCAGCCTTCCCATACCAACAACAAAATCATGTAATAAATAATTTTTATGTAATTTTTTATACATGAATGTACGCAAAATGGGCATAAAGCCAATATTTTGTAAGCCCATAGCTTATGTGCAAAAATGAAATGGCACATGAGCCATGGGATAGGCAAAATGCCATTTTGTGAAGCCCAAGGGGCTATATGTAAATATGTAAGCCTATAAAAGGCAACATGATGATGAATAAAGATATACTTTCATTCTCTCAAAAAAACCTAGGGTTTGTATTTCTTTCCCTTTGCTGAAGGTCTCAAACCTTTTTCTTTCTTCTGAATTAAATCAAGAGTTTTACTCTTCCTTTTCAAAATCAAAATAGTTTTTCACCACCAAACCTACAAAGGGGAACTTGGATCTGTCTTTAGATCCCCAAAAGGAGTGATTTTGAGATATCGCATCTTTTGATCTTCAAGATCCAGCTAACAGAGGAGGAAGAAGAAGAACCCCTTTCACTAAACCCAAAAAAAAACACTCAGGAGTCCAACTCCTCTCTGATTTCTCTTCCGAGAAATTTTTTTTAGGCTAAAAGTCTCTTTTTCTTGCCGGTGCACAAGCGCAGAGCGCCCGTGTGCCAACACGTGGCGCGCTTGCGCTCGAGCGCAAGTCGCCCCGGTGCCGACACGTGGCGCGCTTGCGCTCCAGCGCGAGCGCTCGAGCGCAAGTCGCCCCGGTGCCGACACGTGGAGCGCAAACGCTCAGGCGCAAGTCGTCCCGGTGCCAACACGTGGCGCACTTGCGCTCCAGCGCCCAGCGCTCAAGCGCAAGTCGCCCCCGTGCCGACACGTGGCGGACTTGCGCACGAGCGTCAGGCGCTGAAGCGCAAAGCACCCACGTGCCGACACGTGGCGCGCTTGCGCTCAAGCGCAGAGCTTCCACGTGCCGACACGTGGCACTCTACTGCCTGAGCGCACAGCACCTGGGCGCACAGCGTCGAAGGTGCTGCCCCCACGCATCCTTTGGATGCCTTTTCTTCCTTTTCTTTTTTATTATATATATATATATATATATACATATGTGCACACACACATACACCACGACACTGTCCCTGTTAGAAAAAAAATTTCTAACGGGGCGCTGCCCTGCACCACGTAAGGGGGCTGCTAGCCCCCTTGACCCCCAACCCGCTATCCGGGTAGCGGGACCCCCGTAAAAACTCTGCGTGGCTCCCGATATATTTAAACCCCCCTCCAAAAAAAAACACACGTACACTGCACATTGAGTTCGCATGACCAGTTTAACCCGTTAATCGAAGGTTCTCTCGCCCCAAAGGCGAGGGGTAATCAACGGTAGCTTAGTCCGCGGCTGCCGGAGATTCGGATCCCCACAATCATTAAACCCCGGCCTACCATAGGCAGGGGGAATCTGTATTACGCCTGACAAGCGCGCGCGTATTCCCATCTTAATGGGGTGACGAAAAGCACCCTACAAGGAGTATCGAGAGTAGGCATCGGTACTCCAGTTTAGACTAGTATGTACGTTTCCTGACCCGGTTGGAGAGCGATAGCTGATCCTGCAGCAATTGGTGTCTGACACCGAGGATTGTATACAGGTGCTCATTGGATAAGTTACACTGGACGGACTCACCGAGAACTCCTAGTTGGTAATATACCAATGTCGGATAGCAGTTCTCTGGTGACATGAGTACAAGGTATTCCCTAAGACCTGAGATCGCCATAATGTCTCATGTATGTTCCCACTATACTTAGATTTCTACCCTCCCATGGCTCAAAGGAGTCGTGCAAACAGATTTTTATTGGGTATAGTCCCGATGCACGTGGTGGCAGTGAGCGGTCGAGGGGATTCTTTTCTCCCTGTATAGGGAGTTGATGTCGCGCTGTGCAGGGCATGACTACAACCACAAGTCGGTGGCCACCACGGTGGAGATAAACTGATAAGTGTTATCAGTTGTATTGTCGGTTAGTTATGAGTCCTTTGTTGCATGACTTATTGAGTTATTGGGGTCTGACAAATTCCAAATCCTAGACCCGATACGCGATACTCTTAGATGAAGAGGCCGAACTGTATGATGATTGTCACTGATAGATTTTGCATTGTTCGGATGAAGTTGCTCGTTGACCTTCTTTCGATCAATACCTGGGTAGCCATTACGTCCAGCTAGTACCACTAACGTGCTTGTGGTCTATGGATATGTTCCTAACCTACCGCCAACGTATTGTCGAGTATTTAGAGTTCCACACAGACGTTTCCCAGCACAGGAGAAACGATATAGGGCACATATGAAGATACGTGCAAGAGTTCGATTAAACATGTGTGTGTGATACACGTATTTTAATTGGGTGTTTAATGATACTAGCAGGTATATATATGATATAACCGGATTATTAAATCAAGTGTTGATTTAATAATTAAATGTATATTTATATATTGATATATACATACATTAACTAATATCATGTTTACTTTATTTTTCTTCTCTTTTATAATATTTATATTTGATATAAATATTATTTATACACTTTGTCATGTGTGTTTACACATACAAGTTGTATGTATAAGAATTATATAGGATTGATGATGAGAACAAAAATATTATTTTTGAATAAAAGAGAAATGGGTAATTCATTGATTTTATGTAGAATGATATGACTCATTCTTATTTTATTGTGAAAAATAAGTAAGCATATATAGAGTTCTCATGGTTGAATCCTAAGCCATTCTATGCCTTCATCCTCTCTCTTAAGTTTTCATAAGTGAGGAAAGAAAAAGAGAAGAAAAGAAAATTAATGAGCAATATTTTCTACATCACTTATTAATTATTCTTAGCAAGTTTGATTAGTGAGTTGCTTCAATTTGATATGATCATGTGGGGTTATAGCTTATGATGGAGGGATCTCAAGGTGGATCATCTTCGGCAAGGAGATCACTAAGCGGGCTTGTTCCAGACTTCATGGAGGCTAGCCGGGGTCCAAGAAGAGATGGCTAACATGCCACAAAGGTTATAGTCCTTAACTTGCTCACTTTGTTTTTGATAACCGCTAGAATTTCAATGATTTTAGGCTTGGGAATAGTGCTATATTCTTGATTATTTTTGTTGATCATTCCGCCGCAGTCCGCTATCATAGCGACCCTAGCACCCTTCCCAACAATCTATTGCCATAGAAATCATAGGAAAACAGAACAAAGTATGAGTACCAACCTCTTGTCCATGTGGACACCGAAAAACATACATCACTATGTATAAGTCCTATGAGTTCACCAACTCATACTCTATGTGTTGTAATTTGAAAACTCTATTTTGGTTAAGAATGTTTATCCCGTTATTCAATGCACCTTACCCAATCATCAGATGATAAAGGCAAATGTTCATAACATTTTTTTTTCAAAATTTATATCCCTGTTTATCAAATAAAGAAACAGATATATGATTTTTAAAAATTGGTGCATTATAACGGTTATTCAAAACCAAAAGTTTGCTGATAGACAAAACCAGGTGATTTCCCTAATAGCAACAATTGCTCCAATTTCCGACATTGATAATAAAATCACCTGTCTTAATACTCTAATCCTTCTCAGCATCTGTAACATTTTACAGATGCAGGATATTAATCCAATATCAAAATATCTAGGAGTCGGGGTTAATTGGAAAACAGTTTTCAATTACAATCATATAGAAAATATGAAACATCAAAATGTTTTGAGGGGTGGCCGGGTATTCCTAGTAATGCATCTTTCACTGCCTAGAGTCATAACAGTAGCTGCATTTTCCTTTCCGTTCACTTCAAGCCCTTTTAATGTCTCTCCATCTTACCTTCTGTATACCGAACATAGGCTAGTTGGTTTTCTTCCTTCCCTATCTTTCAGCTCCAGCTTAAGTATTGGAAGAAGATTATCCAACAAGCATAACTGGTATATACTCCTTATTTAAGGAGCTCTCGAACTTGAGATAAGGTAGAATAGAGAGACAAATGAACAGTTCATTTGTTCCAAAACCAGTGGCCATTCTCAGACTAAAACAATTTCTTCGAGTTCGTATCTAACTATACGATGTCCTTCAAAACAATATGGATCTCTGTATCGAATACAGGGGGTTCTGGAGAAACAAAGTGGAAGTAGGAGCGGAAAGGACATATGCGATTTTGTTGTAAGTTAGGGCAATCATGACATTCTAAAGCCGTTGATTGTAAAAAGGTTCGGTTAGCTTGTTTTACGAGTTTTAGTTTAAGGTCTGTCATGGGTCGCTGCCAGAGAGAGAAAAGAAATACTCAGCGTGCACTTTATCCTAGATTAGATTGGTTAATTAGTTTATCTAATCTGGTCTCCCACTGTTTTTTCAAATTCTCCTTCAAATCCTAAACGGAGAACTAATCGGGATCATGTATAGAAAATCTTCTGAGAGTAACTATTACTCGCAGTGGGAATCAGGACCCAAACTATCATGGCGTGGTAACTTTGACGGATGCCAACAAGTCACCCCACTCTATAGAAGGTATGCAATCACATTGCAAATTTCAACACTTGAAACTTCCGAAGTGGTTTTTACCCCTAACGACCTATGACCTTGACGGATGCCAACAAATCATAGGGCGCTAGTCAAGTTCTACCCGTCATTTCGTGATTAACTCGAACCACCCACACAATCTCTTGACGGATGCCAATAAAGCTGTGCGACTGTCCGGCTAACTGCATCTTATGCAAACAGGAAGACATCACTTAGCTACCGTACACTACATCTTGAAGGATGCCAACAAAAGCAGTACGGATACTAAGTACTTTACTTTCTGAAATGACAGGAGGATACAGTTGGTTTTGAAAAAAACATTTAACGTAATGAACTTGATATCATTGAAGGAATCGATTGGTTTTGAAAATTTATAATAACATAAGTTTTTTCTTAAGAGCGAACTCCTAGTGAAGGGATCAAGGCTCTTTCCTCAGCGAATGAGGCGCGGGATATTCCTTACCGAATATCGCTATGTAAAGAAAAAGAATACGTATATAATTTTCTTTTGTAAAAAGTTGGTTTTATCAACGTATTTTAGGTTTGTTTTTTTTGCATTAATCCGAATTAATGCAATCCCCAACAATTAGATAATCTCGTATTATTTAGTATCTTCTCACACCATTACAGAAAAAGCATGATATGAAAAGAAAAATAAAATGCATATATACGCCATCTGCATTCGCCACGGGGCCTCGGGTCTTCATCGTAAGGTTACTTAACTTACGGCAGGGCGGGGGCAGGACTAGCGTAGGTGCAAAACATATATAATATTTATATATATATATATATATATATATATATATATATCATCACAAGCATATGATCAACATTACAGGCATGCAGTAAATATCATCACAGGTAAGTAATCACATTACAGGTATGCGATGAATATTACAGAATATGGAAAAGCGGATATACTAGGAATAATGCGTTCCAATTGAGCCGATCAGGAAACACAAAATTCCACGGTCGTGTGAATAGCCCTGCATCTTCGATCCTTGGCCCTTACGAGCGTGGCAAGCCACCCGCAAATTCTAGTAGTGAGGAAACCCGCACTCAATATCATGAGTGGGCCACTCATCGCTATCTAGAACCCGGTAACTTGGGCGCTCCTCCGTTGGTCATACCTAACCCCTACATGCACAGCAAACCACCCGCCAATTCTAGAATAGGGTAACTCGGATCTCAACTTCTTGAGATTGCCACGCGCTGTATTCTAAAATCTGGTGATCCGTGCACTTCTCCGCAGGGTATCCTAGTACAAGAATCGGAAAAAAATATACATCAAGTAGTGACATCAATCTCAACCCGGAAGTTTCCCAAGGAAAAAATATACAAGTGGCAACGACGACCACAATCTGGTCGCTCATCCCAAATTAAAGAAATACATATAAAATAAATATACAAGCATTTCACATGAGGGGCTATTCATCGCGACAATCCGATAAACAATAACACAACATCAAGATATCACAGTATCACAAATATCGCAAATAACAAGTGTGCAACCCATTGAATTGATCGCATCAATTCGGCAACGTTTAGCAACACAAAACTTTATTCGCGAAACTAACACAAAGATACGGTTTTGATCACAAAAATTTCCGAACACTAAATCGATCACATCGAAATCTAGGACAAAAGAAAATATCCCAAAAATCTTATTTCTAAACAATTGAGCTACAGTAGGAACACGAGCCCAAAATTCAAAATTTGGACCGCTAGAAAACCGCTATCGGCGCTTTTGCTTTGGAATTGTAGACCCATTCCACATTATTTTCAAGACATTTACAAATCACTGGTATTGTTTAAAGAATTTTCAAGTCGAGTTTTAAAAAATGAACAATGGCTTAATCTTCGGAAATAGAAAATGGAAAATTTTCGTGATCGAAACTATAACTTCGTCAAAACTAGTTGTAGTATTTTAGTATGGATCTGATACCACTGCTGGGATGCTAGCTCACCTAGGGGGTTTTAAAGCGCGGCGGAAGTGATGATTTTAATAAAATAGAGAGCATTAGCAACCCTAACCTTAGAATCATACCAAAAGACTAAACTTGATATACACTAAGCTATAAAGAGAAGTGTGGCAAACTACAACCTTTGTAGCATGTTAACCACCTCTCTATGAACTCCGGCTAGTCTACACTAGGTCCAGAACAAGCTTGCTCAGTGATCTACTCGCCAAAGATGATCCACCTTGAGATGACTCTAACACAAGTTTTAGCCTCACTTGATCACATCATATGTAAAGCAACTCACTAATCAAAATTGCTAGGAATCATTAGTAAGTGATATAGGATATTTTGATCACTGATTTTTTTCTCTTTCCTTTTTCTTTCCTCGCTTAAGAAAATTCAAGAGAGTGCCATGGTGATGAGAATGGCTTGCAAAAAACTTATGAGAATAAAAGATTAGCCATATTTATAATTTTAGGTAAAACAAAAATGAGTCATGGTTTCTACACACAACTATAGAAAATGACTCATTCTTTTTCCTAAAATGTAAATAAGTAAATCCTTTGATCTCATCTTCTTTCCAATGTAATTATCATACACACAACAATCATGTATTAGCTAAAGTTGTGTATGTATCTCATACACATAACTCACATGTATTAGCTAACATGATACATATAATTATATCATATATAAATATATATAAAGAGAAGAAATAATAAAGTGAACATGATATTAGTTTAATACATATCTATATCATATATAAATATATATCTAATTATTAAATCAACACTTGATTTAATAATCCAGTTATATTATATATATATATCGGCTGATATCATTAAACACCCAATTAAAACACGTGTATCATATACACGTGTTTAATCGAACTCTTACACGTATCGTCATACGTGCCCTATATCATTTTGCCAGTGCTAGGAAACCTCTGTGTGGGACTCTAAGCACTCAACAATATGCTGGCAGTAGGTTAGGATCATATTCATAGCCCATAAGCACGTCAGCGGTACTAGCAGCACGTAACGGCTACCCAGGTATTGATCCAAAGAAGGTCAACGAGTAAGCTCATCCAAACCCTGAAAAGTGTTGGGTTTACCTAGCACCTCATCGAGGGTTTGGAAGCATCACACATACCACAATTAAATTTTTAAGGTGCTAAGTTAACTAAACTAGAATCTTAACTAGAATTTTAGAGTAATAATGAACAAGTATCACATACAAATGAGAAACTATCATTAAATGAAGAGATTACAACCTTTGTAGACCTCCCTTGGTGACTCCTTGGACCTTTGAGAGTTTGGAACGGATCGCTAGAGTCCTTCCTCTTCCACGATGATCTACCCGAAGTCCTTTTTCCCAAACCTCCTTGCTTTACTTGATCTTTCAAAAATGCGTAGCAAACACCTTACACAAATGGGCTAGATGTGTGTAGAATGATGAGGTGGTTTGTATTCTCTAATCAAAACCCTTTCTTTTTTACTACCTCACTTAAAGAAAATCTCAAGAGAGATAGGAAGAAGAAGATAATGGCAAAGCATGAGCTCAAAATGTTTTTTTTATGAATAATTATGAGATGAGAATGAATAATCAATATTAAATCATTCTCTCCTCAAACCATGGTTAGTTAATATCTAGATATTAATCATTGAGTTTAAAAGCCAAAAGAAAATTAACTCATGGTTAATAGTTAGGTGATGTTTAGTCAAAGTAGATAAATATCAACCATGAGTGGATTATCTTTAACTTTAACTCAAAAATAAATATATATATATATATATATATATACAACCATGTGAGTCTTGCATTGCCACCATCCATTGTATCAACAACCATGATATAATGTATGTATGTATGTGTCCATGCACATCAACATGTGCATACATGCATGCATACATCTACAAAGAAAAGGGTTTAATAAAGAATTAATCTAAAAGTCAAATGTTAAATTAACACTTGATTTAACAAACCGGTCATATCACATACGACCCGACTAATAGAAAAATGCCCAGTATCATATACACGTATTTAATCGGGTCCCCGCGCATATCTCATATGCACACCACATCTTTTCGCCTGAGCCAGGAAACTTCATTATGGGACTCTAAGACTCGTCAATACGCCGACAGCAGATGATGATCATATCAAACACCCACAAGCCGCAAGCAGTCAGCTAAACGTAACGGCCACCCGGGTATTGAGCGATCATTACAAAACCAGCGAAGCTGTCAAAACTCACGTCGAGCCAACTGGCAAAACTTACCGTACAGTCCGGTCTCTTCATCAGATATGCTGCATATCGAGTCTAGGGATGGAATCGTCGACCCCAATAACTCAATAAGTCATGCCGATGTATGGCTCATAACAGATCGAGAAACTACTGATAACACTTATCAGTAAATCTCAGCAGCCCTGGCCAGGGACTTCCTGTTATAGCCAATCGATCAAAGCACAACATCAACCCCCAATACTGGAAGAGACGAAACCCCTCCTATCGCTCATTGCCTCCATGTGCCTCGGGACTACACCCAAAGTCCACCTGTTTGCACGACTCAGTAGAGCCGTGGTAGAGTGGATATCAAAGTACAGTGGGAGGACACACAAGACTCTATGACGATCTTGGGTCTACAGACTAACCTGTACCAGTGTCACCTGAGAACTGCTATCCGACGATAGATATAATACCACATAGGAGTTCTCGGCGAGTCTGTTCAGTGTACCCAGTCTCCACTGAGCACCCGCATACAATCTTTGGTGTCACCACACCAGATGGATATGGAATAATCCATCACCCATCATATGGGTCAAGAATGGTATATGCTAGTCTACTCTGGAATATCGATGCCCCGTCTCGATATACCCACTGTTGGAGATAGTGCCCTCAGAGTCAATTATTGGATCGCAGGCACGTGATTGCAATGATTGTGGAGGACCTATACCGGTAGGACAGTCTTACTCGAGATGATAGCATGCTACCTGGTTTGCCTTTATCAGTCGTGTACATGTTCAGGTGACTGATTACATGTTACACTTTGATAGAGCCCTTAGGATCTTGCTTTACTACCAACATTATGATGGCGATCATATACGTGAGAGTTGGGTAGTTTATATGCATATCCTTAATTGTGGTCCCTAGTCGTGGGAGTTTTGAGACAGGGCATCGATACTCCGGAGTAGACTAGTGTATACAGTCGAGACCCCGACGAGGGGCGGTGGCCGGTCTCACAAGCCACTGGTGTCAGTTGGATCACCAAAGATGTATACAGGTGCTCATTGGGTTATGAGTACACCGGACAGGACTCGCCGGGAACCTGCTAGTTGGTATTATACATATCGTCGGATAGAAGTTCCCTGGTGACATGTGTACAGGTTAGTTCATCGACCTGAGGTCGTCATTTGTCTCGTGTGAGTTCCCACTGTGCTTTGATTTCTACCCTACCACGGCTCAAAGGAGTCGTGCAAACAGGTATTTTTTGGGTACAGTCCCGAGACACATGGAGGCACGTGAGCGGATCGGCAGGGGATTCGTCTCTCCCGGTATTGGGGGCGAGATCGTGCTGTGTCTAGGAGAGCCATTACACAAAGCCCACGGCCATGGCAGGAGATTTACTGGTAGGTACTCCAGTAGTATCTCAGGGTGTTATTGGGCTACACTCCGACACGACTTATACTGCTATTGGGGGTCTGACGTTACTAGCCCCCTAGGCAGATATGCGATACTCATAGACGAACGGACCGGACTGTATATACATTGTCACTGTTAGGCTCAGTAGGGTTTCCGGGTGAGTTCGCTCATCGGCCTCCCTTGAGGTCAGTCCATGGGCAGCCGTTACGCATAGCTAGTGCCGCTGACGGTTTGTGGTTAAACCTACTGACAGGGTACTGACGAGTCATTAGAGTTCCCCACAGACAGTTTCCCAAGTTCGGGCGAAACGTTGTAAAGGCCGTATGGTTTTATGGCAGGGTTCGGAAAATGCACGTGCGTTTACGCACGTGTCAGATTTCGGGCAGATGATACCGGTCGGCTTTGGTTTAAGCCGGATCCGAGTATTATATTGAGTAGATATAATATCTTTGTCTCAGTTGCATTTGTATTCGGTCGTAATACAAATACGGGTATATTTATACAGTTACGGGGTTATCCTGAAATTCGTTTCGGGATCACTTTTGGAAGTTGCCAGTTTCCAGTTTTCTATCAGCCGTCTTTTAACATTCGGTTAAAGACGGATTTATCTTTTCTTGAGATGAGTGTGGAAGTTTCTAGAAGCATCTAGATGAGGTGACTAGGTTGAATGGTGTTGTGTTTTCATTGGTTGCTTTTGGTGTGTTCACACTTTGTGTTCACACTAGAGATATTTGTTTGTGTTCACACTAGAGATATTTGTTCTTAAGGTCACCACTTCCCTCCTACACTCACCCCCTCTCTTGTTTAAAGTGGTCGGCCCCCTCTCCTCCTCCACTCACTCACTTGAGAAAATTATGGTTGTTAAAAGAAAAGACTAAAGTTTTGGATACATGGAAATTTCATAGTTCATTTCTTGTTCCATTTCATTTCCATTGGCAACTTCATTAACCGATCGTCCACGGCTTTGGACGAAGTGAGACAAAGTCTTCTACTCATTCTCTACATCAATCTTGGTCGTCTCTTTTAGCAAACTTGACGACCGAGTTGCCTCGAGTCAGAGGCGGGAGCCCGTTTAAAGAATCGTCGACGTGGTGCCACCTGGACGAGCAGATCGGAGATCGGAGCAGCCGCAACGGAGCGTGGGATGATGGTTAAAGAACGAAGGACTCGGATCGTTCGTTATAACCTTTCTACACTCTTTACAGTTTGTTAGTTTAGCAATAATGGCAGATCCGGGTTAAAGTATACGATAGCGCCAGTTAAAAAGTTTTTGTTCCGCATTTGGCGTCTGTAGACGGCTGGGGCGCTACCGTAGACTTACATTG
This sequence comes from Agapanthus africanus, assembly GCA_030015575.1. Lineage (NCBI taxonomy): Eukaryota > Viridiplantae > Streptophyta > Magnoliopsida > Asparagales > Amaryllidaceae > Agapanthus > Agapanthus africanus. The sequence goes on from CM057339.1 coordinate 492,997,407, forward strand.
GTATCAGAGCCTCACTATTTTGCTTTACTAACTTGTGCTAACGCGTTTAAAATATCGATCGAACCGGAAATGAAAAACTGCAAAATTCAAGCTTCACAGTTTCTGTCGATTTCTTATGAAGTCCAAAAATTATTCTACATATCACAGAAAGTTGTGCAGGGTTTTAGAAGCACACCGACCAAATTTGAGCAAGTGATTCGACTATATTGCCGCGGAATCGCGGCCAAACCCATGGTTTGGCCGCGCATCCGCGGCCATTCTATTGAATCAAGCTTCCAAATTTGTACAGTGTTTTCTCCTCTGGAATTTGGGGTTTTTGGAATATATCTTTTGGGCCCAGATTTTGTTACTGTTCAACAAATGTTCGTGGGGCCCACTTTGTGATATTTAGTCGATCGAAATTTAAACATGTTAGTTTACAGTGCTTACATTATATCTCCGACCGGGAATGTCATTTGATCGGTAAACCGCGTCTGATTGCTATAGTTCTTTTAGACGGGTTTGCGAACGTGACATTCGCGTTGATGTTCTGTGTTGTGCTGTGATGTTGCGGATTTGTCGTGGTGGATAGCAGTGTGCAATGGTAGTGCAGTTTGAGTTTATTTGTACATTTGATTTTGCGGGGCGAGCATCCAACTTGTGGACTGCCGTCACTGCCTGTTGTATAATATTCTTTTGGGGTACGACCAGGTTGCGGTCGATATACCTGTTGTACTATTTTTCATTACTGTACTAGGTTTTACCCCGCGACGGAATGCACGGATAGCCGGGTTCTAGGGGCAACGGGTCCGCATCTCATGGCTTTGAGAGGCAGAGGGGCCCCACTCTAGAATTGGCAGACTATTCGCCCCACTCGTAGGGGGTACAGGTTGACCCAAGGAAGGGTGCTCAAGCTACCGGATTCCGTGAAGTGCTGGGTGGTCCATTCACTTTACTGTAGGGGGCTGCCTCGCTTCAGGTTTTGGCGGGTAACTTGTCGCACCCGTAGGGGTCTAGGTTTCATTGCAAAGGCTATCCACACGACAGGGGAACGTCGGGTTTCAGCAGCGACTCTGTGAAACCCGGGGATCCCAGATTATCTGTATTGTTCTGTGATGCTTATTACTTTTCTGTAATTTTGCATATTATCACGCCTGGAGCGATTATTGTATATTGGTTTATATACTATTAGATGTTGTATATGTTTTACACCCGCGCTAGTCCAGTCCCCGCTCTGTCGTTAGTTAAGTAACCTAACGGGTGATGACGGGACCCAGTGACGAATGCGGATGGCATATACGTACATTTTATTTTCGTTCTTTTCTGGTGTGATTGATTGATGGGACTGCGTTGATTCTGATCAATGCAAAGTAAAGCAAACCTGTTTACAGTTGTTGGAACAAATTTAAATAGTGTTATTGCAAAGACGTTTCCTTTTGTTATGCATAGCGGTATTCAGTGGAATATCCTGCACCTCATTCGACGGGGCAAGGGCCGATATCCCTTCACCGGGACTGACCCCTTGGACAGAAGTTTGCGTCAGGGTAATAACTTCACTATAGTCCATTACAAGTTGCTTTGCATCGCGGTATTCAGTGGAATATCCTGCACCTCATTCCACGAGGAAAGAGCCGAGATCCCTTTACCGGGAGTGACCTCTTTAGCAAAAGGTTTTCGCCACTATATTTTAAAAAAAGCTATCAGGTTCCTTCAACGATATCAAGTTCACTACGTTAAAGGTTTTTCGCCAAAAACCAGCCGTAGCCCTCCGTCACTTCTTTTGGGTATTCAGTAGTATTCAAGCTATGTATTTTGACCAACGCCAAGGCATAGTGTTTGGTAGCTGCTGGGTATTCATTTGTTGCATAGATAGATGGGTTGGTTTGGGACAGTCGTTCTGCCATTTTGGCCAACGTCAAGGGCATGTGCGGGTGGATTCAAATTGACAAGATAGTGACGGGTAGAACTTGGCATGTGACTTATGACATTTTGACCAACGCCAAGGTTATAAGAGCATGGGGCAAAAATCATATTGGGAGTTTCTAAAGAAACTGAAACTTGCCAAGTATGCGCATACCTTCTGGAGTATGAGTAACGTGGATGCATTCCATCACGTTATCATGCGATGAGAGTTGGATCCCGATTCCCACTGATGAGTTGGTTTACTCTTCGGGTGATCCCGATTGATTCTTCTTTCAGGTTTGGAGGAGAATTTGACAGGACAGTGGGAGGTTTCCGGATTAGATAAAGTGATAACCATTCTGATCTAGGTTAGAGTGCACGCAGAGTGTTTCTTTTCTCTCTCTCTTTGGCAGCGACCTTTGACCGACCCTAGACTATGACTCAGTGACCAAGTTGACCGAACCTTCTTAAAAATACTGGCTTTTGGATTGTCTGATTTGCATAAGTCATTGTCACTCCTTATTTTACCCTTTGTATTTCTCAGAACACCCCGTATTACTACGGACATCCACTTCCATTGGATAGATCCATCGTATGGTTATATACGAACTCGAAGGGATTTCTTCGAGGATGGATCAAGGTTCAGGAGAAATAGAATTGGTTTATTCAGTTGTCTTTTATTATCACCTTCTCTCAGGTTGCGTGGGCTCCTTGGTTTAGGAGAGTACACCTATTACGCTTATTGGATAGTCTTATTCCAAACCATAGGCAGGTACCGAAAGGTAGGGAATGAAGAAAACCAATTAGCCTAAGTAGGGTGTGCAGAAGGTAATATGTAAAGACAAAATAAAGGGATTAGAAAGAGGGCAAAGTAAATTGCAACTGATATCATTCACGACCAAACCGCGTACTTCATCGCCACTCCTATTTCATCTTTAAAAGAATAAGGTATTATTCAGTTGTCTTTTATCATCACCTTCTCTCAAGTTGCGAGTACTCCTTGGTTTAGGAGGGTACACCTATTATGCTTACTGGATAGTCTTCTTCCAAACCATAGGCTGGTGCCGAACGGTAGGGAAGGAAGAAAACCATTTAGCCTAACGATGGTGTGCAGAAGGTAACGACTAAAGACAAATAAAGGGACTTGGAGAGATGGCAGTGAAATATACGGTTAAAGTCATGAATTGGATTATGGAAGAGGCATTACTATGAATACCAGGATACCCCTACGAAACATTTTCATGTTTCAGTGCATTGTTAAAGGAAAACTGTTTTCCCGATTGGGTACTTACTCCAGGGTATGTATTTACCAGGTTTCATTCTCATATCTGTATGGTTTTACAGATGATGAGTGGGAGTAAGTTATTGGGAATTAGGTGATCATCCTCATTATATCGGAATTCGTTGTAATTGGTGATATTTGAGGAAATCGCCAGGGTACAGTTTTCAACCTACGACGCACAGGTTTTGAGTTGCTTAACTCAGCGGACTTATACAGAGTATTGTATATTGTCCAGTGTCCATCAGGACAAAGGCGTAGGTCCTCGTACTATGTTCTGTTTACTTATAACTTCTCTAGTATTTAGACAAGTGATTCGTAGAAATACAAGGTCTAAGTTTTGAGAAGTTGTGGGTATAAGAATAAAGTAAAGAACCAGGTATCACAAGTATCGGGATTCTTCAAAGAGATCGAAGATGTAGATTCTTGTGATTGGTATTCAGATGATAGTAATGTTTTGAGAAACTTGTTTCTCTTTCAGGTTACTCATAATTGGATGGATTCCTAAGTTGAGTAATGCTGATTGGCCTCTTTCCATTATGTTGATATGCACTGGAGACAGCTGCATGATTTGAATCTGGTTCCAATTAAATAAGTGCCAAAGTTTCTATATTGGATATAGAATGGTTCGTACCTTAAAGATGTTAAGGTACGGGGAGCTGTCCAGCTTATGCTTAAAACCAGACTCTGGATAACTCAGGGCACGTTTCTGTAATTGATGTTTGTGGGTTGACCCTGGCTATGACGATGGTTGATATTCTACCATTTGGAAGATCAATAGTGATATTGTTCTTGACTCGCCACAGTTTTAGTAAAATGGATCTTTTTTTTCAGAAAACAGTAGTGGGAGTATGGTAGAACTGGAAGTGATTCCAGAACCGCGAACGATTACAGAAAATTTAATAGGACCTATATATTCAATCAGGTTTGACATTCCAATAGCCACTCCGCAGATATGATGGGTAACCTCAGACACCCGAGAGGTACTCCGGTAGCCTCAAGGACGGTGACAGGGAGGATCTTGTTTAACCAGACTTGACACTACTGTTGTTCCAGGATATGAGACCCGGTAGGAGGGTTGTCGTAGTCAGTGGGAGCAGCGGAAGTTTAGTGGGCAAGTAGCTTATGTCTATTTATAGACTTGAGCAGTTATAGCGGAGATAGATCATCTAATTTGGATGTGACAGTCATGGGTTTGACTTCATCAGAATAGGGGATGGATCTGTTAAGAAGGTAGTAGGGTGTGATGTCATGGTATTTGGATGACATAGACAGAGTAGGAAGTAAAATTCCTATACTACGATCGGTTGTACTGTGGTCATCACACAGTTGTTTCTCGAGACAGGATATGGATATAATATTTGACATTCTGGTTTCTAGATCTATGGTTTTAGATCTGGATTTGGGTAGTTTCCTAATGTGGGTACTTTGACAGTATTCTAATGGTTTTTAGAATAGATGACTCCTAGCATGGTGGTGTACCTGCAGGTGATGGAGTCACCCTCTCTAAAGGTGTCTTACAGACTAAAGGGGAGAGGGATGTGCATGATTGGCAGATCACTTGCTTAGGCAATTGAGTCAATCATGAGATGTCAAGTACCACACCAAATGTTGTTTTTGCACTATATGCAATAAGTTTGTATTAATCCAATCCTGGAGAAATATAAGGAAGCAGTTTTAGAACATAAGTGCATGTTCTAAGGATTTGATGACGGCAACCTCCTTCGGGAGACGGTTATCATTCCAGGCTTCAAAGGTGACATGGATGACAGAGTGATTGTCAGAGTTACAGTTTTCCCTCTGACGAGGGACAGTATTATGGACAGGTGGTCCAAGAGGATACTGTGGGAGGCTTGGTGCAGGATACTGGTTAGGTTCAGTGATCGATACAGTCTAAGAAGTTTGGATTTGGAGTTCATTTATGAACTAGGTCCCATCAGATATCCAGACATATTCTAAGACAGGTATTACTCGATTCGGGAGATGGCTTTCTTCGCGAACTTGAGATTAAGAGAGATATAGAAAGAAACATCTAGGCGGATCCATTCACCGAGGCTATTTCTCGAACACAATAGTTTTACAAACGGGCTTTGTGAAACTGATTAGTAGAGGAGTTGGATGTTCGGTTTCACACGGACTGTGGGTAGTCGACATCGCAAAAATTAGCCTTGAGTGCAAGTGGGAGATTGTTGGAGATAGTGCCCTCAGATTCAATTATTGGATCGCAGGCACGTGATTGCAATGATTGCGGAGGACCTATACCGGTAGGACAGTCTTACTCGAGATGATAGTATGCTATCTGGTTTGCCTTTATCAGTCGTGTACATGTTCAGGTGACTGATTACATGTTACACTTTGATAGAGCCCTTAGGATCTTGCTTTACTACCAACAGTATGATGGCGATCATATACGTGAGAGTTGGGTAGTTTATATGCATATCCTTAATTGTGGTCCCTAGTCGTGGGAGTTTTGAGACAGGGCATCGATACTCCGGAGTAGACTAGTGTATACAGTCGAGACCCCGACGAGGGGCGGTGGCCAGTCTCACAAGCCACTGGTGTCAGTTGGATCACCTAAGATGTATACAGGTGCTCATTGGGTTATGAGTACACCGGACAGGACTCGCCGGGAACCTGCTAGTTGGTATTATATATATCGTCAGATAGCAGTTCCCTGGTGACATGTGTACAGGTTAGTTCATCGACCTGAGGTCGTCATTTGTCTCGTGTGAGTTCCCACTGTGCTTTGATTTCTACCCTACCACGGCTCAAAGGAGTCATGCAAACAGGTAGTTTTTGGGTACAGTCCCGAGCCACATGGAGGCACGTGAGCGGATCGGCAGGGGATTCGTCTCTACCGGTATTGGGGGCGAGATCGTGCTGTGTCTAGGAGAGCCATTACACAAAGCCCACGGCCGTGGCAGGAGATTTACTGGTAGGTACTCCAGTAGTATCTCAGGGTGTTATTGGGCTACACTCCGACACGACTTATACTGCTATTGGGAGTCTGACGTTACTAGCCCCCTAGGCAGATATGCGATACTCATAGACGAACGGACCGGACTGTATATACATTGTCACTGTTAGGCTCAGTAGGGTTTCCGGGTGAGTTCGCTCATCGGCCTCCCTTGAGGTCAGTCCATGGGCAGCCGTTACGCATAGCTAGTGCCGCTGACGGTTTGTGGTTAAACCCACTGACAGGGTACTGACGAGTCATTAGAGTTCCCCACAGACAGTTTTCCAAGTTCGGGCGAAACGTTGTAGAGGCCATATGGTTTTATGGCCAGGTTCGGAAAATGCACGTGCGTTTACGCACGTGTCAGATTTCGGGCAGATGATACCGGTCGGCTTTGGTTTAAGCCGGATCCGAGTATTATATTGAGTAGATATAATATCTTTGTCTCAGTTGCATTTGTATTCGGTCGTAATACAAATGCGGGTATATTTATACAGTTACGGGGTTATCCTGAAATTCGTTTCGGGATCACTTTTGGAAGTTGCCAGTTTCCAGTTTTCTATCAGCCGTCTTTTAACATTCGGTTAAAGACGGATTTATCTTTTCTTGAGATGAGTGTGGAAGTTTCTAGAAGCATCTAGATGAGGTGACTAGGTTGAATGGTGTTGTGTTTTCATTGGTTGCTTTTGGTGTGTTCACACTTTGTGTTCACACTAGAGATATTTGTTTGTGTTCACACTAGAGATATTTGTTCTTAAGGTCACCACTTCCCTCCTACACTCACCCCCTCTCTTGTTTAAAGTGGCCGGCCCCCTCTCCTCCTCCACTCACTCACTTGAGAAAATTATGGTTGTTAAAAGAAAAGACTAAAGTTTTGGATACATGGAAATTTCATAGTTCATTTCTTGTTCCATTTCATTTCCATTGGCAACTTCATTAACCGATCGTCCACGGCTTTGGACGAAGTGAGACAAAGTCTTCTACTCATTCTCTACATCAATCTTAGTCGTCTCTTTTAGCAAACTTGACGACCGAGTTGCCTCGAGTCAGAGGCGGGAGCCCGTTTAAAGAATCGTCGACGTGGTGCCACCTGGACGAGCAGATCGGAGATCGAAGAGATCGGAGCAGCCGCAACGGAGCGTGGGATGATGGTTAAAGAATGAAGGACTCGGATCGTTCGGTATAACCTTTCTACACTCTTTACAGTTTGTTAGTTTAGCAATAATGGCAGATCCGGGTTAAAGTATACGATAGCACCAGTTAAAAAGTTTTTGTTCCGCATTTGGCGTCTGTAGACGGCCGGAGCGCTACCGTAGACTTACACCCACGACTAGGAATAGTTAAAGGATATGCTTATAAACTACAGGTGTCCTACTAGTATGATCTGCATCATAATCCCAGTAGTCAAGCAAATATCCTGTGGGCTTTATCAACATGTACTAAATGAATAAGATGCATGATCGGTTAGTGTATATGCCCTAGGGGCCATTATTGTATCATACTAGCTTGTATATTACTTAATGGAAGCTTGGGATATTCACAGTTATATTAACAGTCTTGCTAAACACGGTAGTATGCTGCTTGGTTTATATCTATCTTAATATGTGTATACGTATTGATAGAGCCCTTAGGATCTTGCTTGACTACCAGCGTTGTGATGGCAGTCACACTAGTGGGGGCTGGGTAGTCTACAAGCACAACCTTTTTCAGGTCCCTAGTCGTAGGATTATCGAGACAGGGCATCGATACTCCGGAGTAGACTAGTGTGTACGCTTCTTATCCCAGTTGGGGAGATGGTCTGTCCCAAAGCCATCAGTACGTCGTACTGGAGATAGTATACAGGTGCTCGTTGGGTTACGGGTACACCGGACAGGACTCGCAGGGAACTGTTGGTTGGTATTATACCCGTCGTCAGTTAACAGTTCCCAGGTGACATGAGTACAGCATAGTCCGCAGACTTGACACTGCTGCTTCTCCTCGAGTGTGTTCCCACTGTTCTTAGATTGCTACCCTACCACGGCTCAAAAGAGTCGTGCAAACAGGTAGCAGTTGGGTGCAGTCCCGAAGCACTTGAAGGCAGTGGCGGTTAGACAGGATTCATCTCTCCCGGTATTGGGAGTTGATATCGCGCTGTGTTTGGAGAGCCATTACGCAAAGTCCCTGGCCAGGGCAAGCGAGATTTACTGGTAGGTTTTCCAGTAGCTTCTCAAGGTGTAATGGGCTTCACTCCGACACGACTTATACCGCTTATAGGGGACTGATGGTTGCCGCCCCCCTAGGACCGATATGCGATAGTCCTAGACGAACAGACCGGACTGTACGGAGATTGTCACATCAGGCTCAGTAGGAGTTCGGATGGGTTTTCTCATCGGCCTTCTTATCGACATCTACCTAGGGACCATTACGTACAGCTAGTGCCGCTTGCGGTCTATGGTTAAACCCACTGCCAGCGTAGTAGTCGAGTCTTTAGAGTCCCACACAGAGAGTTTCCCTGCTTCGGGCGAAACGATATAGAGTTCGTATGGTTTTACGACAGGGTTCGGACACATACGTGTTTTTACGCACGTACGATGTTCGGACAGTTTATACTAGCGGGCTTTAGTTTAAGCCAGATTCTAGTATTGGATTATTGGATTTGTACAGTCTCAGTATTTCCGTGTTTTCACGGATGGGAGGGGCGTTCTCGTAAATACTCGAGAAGCTTCTAGAAGGTTGATGAGGTGGAGAGCTTAGGTGTTATTTGCATTAAATGGTTTTGTGACTCATGGAGATGATTCATCAAGAGAGTTAATGAAGCATTAATGCTTTTAATGACTCACTAGATGATTCATTAGGTATTAAATGAAGTATGAAGATATTTGTGCAAAGATATTTTTGTGTAAGATATATTATGCTTCATATATATACACAAATGAGTGAATTTCCATTTCATAATTATTCTCACCTTCTCTCTCCTCAAGCTCTCTATCTTCAACCCTAACCCTAACCTCTCATGTGTTGAGATCCAAGGGTTAGCAAGACTAATAGATCCCTAATCCTCTTCTATATCCTCTAGGTTGCTTTGATTAGCACTCATAGCCACTTAGTTACCTCAAGTTAGAGGTTAAGCTTGGAGAAGTAACTCTCGGGTGGATCTTCTATCACATCGAGGAGGTCGTCGAGGAGGTGAACAAAGAGAACAAGAAGGACTTGATTCAGGTATAATCTTCTTTCATAGTAGCTAATCACTTCTATGTTGTTGTTAGTTAAGGTTTGGCAAAGATCCGTAAAGTTAGTCGATGTTAGTTTAAACAAAATGATTGTTTTACCTATTCCGCCTCCCCGCATCTTGTGGGGTGTCTAGCGTCGACTTACAGTGGTATCAGAGCCTCGCTAAACCATAACTAACTTGTTGGCAAAGTCGTTAGAAATTCGATCGCGAAACGAACCAGAAAAAACATCATTTTCACATAGTTTCTGTCGTTTCTAAAACGGGATCTAAAAATTTTTCAGGGACCCTTAAAAATACAAGCAGGGAATTATAAGATTACTAGAGAAATTTGGGTTCCGAACTCGGCCAAACCGCCGGGGAACCACGGCCGATCCAAAGCGATCCGCCGCGGATCCGCGGCCGAGTTGGAGCCGAGGATCCGCGGCCGAGTTGGAGCCGAGTCAGCCCAAAATTCCCCGGTAACTCTTCTGTGTTAATTTTGTATTTTCTGGGATGTTCTGTTTCTGCTCAGGTTTCATGTGCATAGTGAAGTATTTGGTGTAGAATCATTTGTGTTTGCTTGATCGAAATTCTATGATGTTTGGCTAATTTGATTATATATGTGATTTGTTTAATGTGTTCGTAAACCTCCCCTAACTGCTAGTATGTCGGTTAGCCAGGGGTTGCACATTTCTGTAATGGTTTTTACTGTTTGTGTTTGTGGACTTGTTGGATTATCGTGAATGGATAGCCGGGGATGTGAGACGAGTGTTTCTTTCATTCAAATGTAATTTGTAAATTGTTGTAATATTCTTTTGCGGGGCACATCCGGGCTGAGGTTGCAGCCACCGTTGCATTATTTCATTTACTGTTTTCTGCTCCTAGGATAGACCCAAGATGGGGTGCACAAACTACCGGGTACTTTGAAGTGTTTAGTGGCCTACTCATGTTATTGAGGGAGACCGGTTCACTTCGGGTACTTGGCGGGTAGTTTGTCGTACCCGTAGGGCTCTAGGGTGGGGTTTTGGCTATTCATTGCGACTGTGTAATCCGTCTTTCTTTGTAGGCTCAAAAGGAATGCGGATTCGTAGAAAATCCAATATGTTCATGTCACGACCCGAAAGAGCACATGGCTGGCACTTGAATCATATGAAGTCTACATGACCCCATCTGATCCAAGTAAGCCAAAAGCCCAGAAATCTAAAACCATTTTAAGGAGTAAATAGAGAAAACTGGTTTTTAAGAAGTAGAAAAATAGCTTTTAAAAGTGAAGAAAACATGTTTTAAAATCACAGTTTTTAAATAACTAAGCCGAATATGCATTTTTAAAAATCACATATCTTTTCTGAAAATTTCGGCAGAGTTTCCTTTGTAAATACTGGCCCCGAACGGGGTACAACATAAATAATATATATACAATGATAAAAGGCATCCACAAGCGGGAGCTAGCTCTTCGTCAATCGACGGTCACAACCACGCAAGCAATATAATATACAACGCCGAAGGGCGAGGATCAAAACTCAAAGGAAAACTCAAATAGCATGAAAAGCGTAATACTACAATGCGCGACTCTAAGGTCAAAATAATACATAACTGGTTTCTAAGTCTGAAACAATATACAAGTTTTTGTGTTTGGTTGATGGAATTACTAGATACAACTGAATAATACATGTACAATGGTGGTTCTGATACAAAAGAACCCACCTACCAAAGCAAGTCACCCATATGGAAGCAGTGTGCCAGAAAAGCCGCAATGAAACCTGTACGGCAAAACCTGCAAGAACTGCGGCACAACGAGGGTAGGTTGACAACTCGTGAATAGAAGATATCTATAAGTAGAAATCGCATGCATGACCTAATCCTAAGTCAATACGATCAGATATATATACACCTCAAATAAATAAGTCTGAAGCATGATAAGGTGGCAATATAACATCTAAACATGTATGTAGTGCCAAGTTCTCGTGCCAGTGCCTCAGGTAATAACATGTCATGAAGTCTATAAGTATGTGGATATCATCCAACTATGTGATCAATGTCATCAATGTCAACTATATCAGGAAATTTATGAGTATGTGGATATCATCCCACTATGTAATCAATGTCTATATGTATGTGGATCCCGTCCACCTGTCACCCAATGACAGTAAGCATCATGCATGTAAATATCATAAAGCATATGCATGGAAGTATGAGGATATAATCAAAATCATGGAACCGGAGTGCCTAGCATCGACACTCGAAAACATTATGAAACCTGTGCCTAGTATCGGCACGTAAATCCTCATCTATCAGGCGCTGTCACCACGACTGGCCCTGATAGGTACGCATCATACGATATCTCGAAATCCCGAGTGCCCAGCTTCGACCCTCGAATTCCGACATATCCATACGTACATAACTCCGGTCGGTATCACCACGATAACCGCCGCATCGAAATACTATCACCGGTAGGTAGTACTCCCCTGCCAGGCTCACCGTCTAACATACACGAGTCATCTTGTCCCGGGATACCTCACCATGTCCACCATATACCCGCAGACGGTGCCTACCGTTCCTCGAATCGGGTTTCACATGCCACTCTCAGAACCGAGAAAACACATGGTGGACGCAGTGAAATATCATATCAAGGGTAACCGGGTTTTTAAAACAATATATATATTCTCCTTTAAAATACCCACGGTTCCCAAATCCAAAAATATCATGGAAACAACATATCTCAATGCGTCAAATCAAAAGCATGATGTATGCGACATATAACCAAAATGTAAGCATATCAGTATATCATGCAACATGGAGTAGCAATATGCACATAATTAGGGAAGACCGCTTCTTTAAAATGAATCAGTTTTTAAAAGTATCTTGCGGTTCCCAATCTGCGAGTCAAGCCAGAATCATCTATGTATGCGCAATATGTAAGTGTACAAGTATAAGTGTGCAACATGTAGGTGCACAAGTAGGAGTGTACAATATGTGAGTACACGAGTATGAATGTACAATAGGTATGTGCACAAGTATTGGTGTACGCTATGTAGGTACACGAGTATGAATGTACAATAGGTATGTGCACAAGTATGAGTGTACGCTATGTAGGTACACGAATATGAATGTACAATAGGTATGTGTACAAGTATGGGTGTACGCTATGTAGGTACACGAGTATGAATGTACAATAGGTATGTGCACAAGTATGGGTGTACGCTATGTAGGTACATGCGTATGCCATGCAAGGAATCATATCATGAATGCAACAGTACTACAGTGTAGTGGCATGGAAATTATCGATGATGAAGTGTGTGAGCCGGCAAATAGTGTACGTGGAACATATGCATCATCGATAATGGTGCTGGTGTCCTAACAGCATGATGGTAATATAGCAATAACGCATGAAATGCAATGCGAATAGCAATGAAAATGCGGAATCGAATAAATCAACGCAACAGTGAAAAGTCTACATCAATATGTAAGTGTCATGCAGTTTTTCCTTTTGAAATAAGACGAATCGGGGTTTTTAGTAAAATAAGGGCTACGGTGTTTTTAAGAAAAAATGCGCCTTTTGAAATTATCCGTAGAATCCCTTTTTGCCTATCTTTAAAATATTCCCGGTTCGTTAGTTTTGAAATAGGTATGTCTCGGGTTTAGTCTAATGTCTACTAAGGAATCTACAGACCTAACTAACAAGCTAAGCAGGAGGGGTATGGAAACCACCTACATCTGAGTCGATATATATATATAATAGTCGGGGATCCCGCCTCAATAGTATCACGTACGATACAGTATATCATATGATGTACTTGAGTCATGAGTGCGGATCTATCATCAATATAAAGCTCGTACGGTAAATCGTCGTACGGCATCCCAATAGCTGGGTACGGGTCAATATCACAATTGTCTCATCAATTATCTGGTATCCTTATCATCATATCACATGATCTGGGGTACTGATCTAAATCTAGTACAAATCGATACCATCTATATAAATATAAGTGCGTGTGTGAAACACGCGTCTAAAGGCCCGCTAACAATCACATGTCGTATCCGAAATACGAATCAAAACATATCACTGATCCCGTGGCACTATGCCCAATGTCATCGACTCATCTCTAAACATCATCCACTATCCTCATCATCAATGTATAAGTATAGCAATAAGTACGTGTGTGCGTGTGGGTGTAAACCTGCTCTAGGGTTCGCGACTAGGAACTACACTAGTTTACTTCCAACCCTAATCTATCTATAGTACACCTAACACATCTCAAATATCCACGACACTATAAGCTATCATGGGTATATATTTATATACACTAAACTAATATCGGACTGCGGGGATGCTATACGCCATCCACCCGACTTCCCTCTGTAGATATAATCTACTCACCTGTATCCTGCGTGTCGATGTCGATGTCGCCTTCATCTTCTGCATCGTCTCGGATCGCCGTCGGGGTACCTACATATCACACGTATCGCATCGCATCAAAACCAAATCGAAACTTAAAACAACACGCGAAAACCAACGCGATACGCTAAAAGGCCTATAGGTTGGAACCTATAGTTAGCCTTCGCAAAACAACCCCAAATCACTCGATATAGACGTACAAACGTCACACGATCGAGATAACGCACAAATACCAAAATCTGGAAATCAAAATACGAAAAACCAAAACTAAATTCAAAGCAGCAACCCAAGAAAATGATCTCAGATTTCGTCTCAGGCCAAATAAAGGCAAGCAAACAAGTCTAGAGTGATGTATAGGGTGTATGTGACCTACAGCAGAAGCCTGGGCACCTGTGCCTACCAAGTGGCCGAGCCCTCTAAAGGGTAAAACCGGCCTGGCCGGCCCTGTAGGGTCCAAAGGGGTTCGTCTTGATACAGAGTGTTCCTAGGGTCAATTCTAGTCCTCTGGTATTGTTTAATTTTCCAGCAAAACTCCCAGCACATTCCAGATTTTCCTGCACACTAAAACATCTCACAAACCGACATGGAAGTCCCGTAATTCCGTATTTTTGGATTTCAGGTCTTGCTAGGTCTGGGTCTTAGTCAATATAGGGTCTAGGGCCACCATTAGAGTCCAATTGCATCGCCACAACTCAAATTTACCCTAACCCTCTCTAGGGTTTTCCAAAGTGTATAAAACTTCGACAAAACGACACTAAACTTTAAAGGAGGCTAAATTACTTGAAATGCTACTACAATTGTGAAAGAATTACCTCCATAGAGACTCGTGAATCTTCCCACAGCACCAAAACACCACCTTTCTTGGTCCATTCTAATGCTTGTGAGCTTGTGCACACCTTTTGTGAAATGGGTGTGAGGTTTTGAGTTTGTTTTAATGGTGTTTTAGTGGATTTGAAGGAGGAGGAAGAGGGAGGAAGGGAGCAGGAGCAGCAGCAGCTCTAGGAGAGGGGAGAGAGAAATGAGTGGATAAAATGATGGGAGTATGGTTCAAAAAGTAAAAGTTGACTTACCCTTTCTCTCTCTTCATCATACCATACCTTTTTCCTTTTCTTTTCTTTTCTTTTCTTTTCCTTCTCACTCAAATAGTAAACCCAAAACACCCATGGTAGGAAAAATGTAACACAAGTCCAAAAATGATATGTGCATGTTTTGCACAAAAAAGCCAAAAATCCGATTAGCGATTTTTAATCGCGATTAGCACTAAATTAGCATATAAATGCTCATAAAAACTCTAAAATGACAAAATTCCATAGAATACATTATTTTTGAATTTTCCATAATTTTTCAAAAAATTTCCCATTTATCGGTATTTAATTATAAATTTAATATTAAAATAATCAATAAAATAATATTAAATTATAAAAATTCCCAAAATAATATTTTATTATTTTGAAATGTTACAATCTTCCCCCCTTAAAGAAATTCGGTCCCCGAATTTAAATTTAAACCCCCAATTTCTAAAACATTTCAATAAGAAATCCAAGTCGTTAGGGCTCCGAAATCATCAGTACATAAAACGCATCATAGCGCAATGCATGTGCATGAGTAATGAGCAGATAACTCAATAACAAAACTTCTTCAAGCATCCCGCAATCATCAGAGTTATGGTAAAGACACGAATGCCAAATCCAAGCAAGACCAATATGATATAAATCAGAACAATACATGTAAATAGCTGAAGTAAATACATGCCAAATCCCTTTTAAGTCGATGTGCGATGCGTATAGCACTACACGGTGGCGGAAGTCCATTATAATAAAATACCCATATACATATATATCCTTCGTTTAATATGCATGTCCCGCCTTTTTGAAAACAATTTAGAAGGGTTTCCTTGTTTTAAACGTTTCGTGTCATATCAGACACGTAGGCATATACTGAGACTATAGCTCTCTTTTTGAAGATCCCTTCGATAACTATCAATGCATGCAATATATATCCAGGTACTGTCCTCTGACTAGTCCTTCTCAGTATGAAAACACATAGCAAATATCATTAAAAAAATGTACTGCTCCATAAGGAATCAATCCCAAGAATGTATGTAAGAATCCTCTGTGCGTCTGGTGCGCACGGAAATCAAAATCCATATATGTGTCATACAGGTGCACAAAACAACATCTAGGTGCAACGGGTGTGCATCAAAACATCTGTCATGGGCAACATGTGTGCCTGACAGCAAAATCAGGTGCATCTGATATGCACGAAGAATCCCGATTTAGCGCATCTGGTGTGCACTAAAATCATATCTCAAATCATGCGCTCAACACACGCGAAAATCCAAATCAGGTGCATCCATCACGCACGAATAAAATCTAAATCATGCGCACTCAACATGCACGAAATCACGAAATCCAATATCAAGCATCGAACATACGCAAGTCCAATCAAATGCACGGAGTGCAGGAAATCAACATCAATATCAGGATCAAAATCGACGGTATACAATACGGCTCAATAAAATCAGGTATACCACGGTGGATAATCTCACAATCGTGTGCATCGGCGTGCACAATTCAAATCAAAACACTAAACGTGCATGTAAATGATGCCGAAGGCATAAGTCAAATCGCATGCACAACACAGGCATGAAATAAAAATCGACATATCGAATGACATCAAATCGAAGTCAGGTGCAACTGTAGTGCACAAAATATAAATCTGGTGCAACAATGGCACGAAATATAAATCTGGTGCGTTAAATGCACAAAACATAAAACTGGTGCGACAACGCACGAAATATAAACTGGTGCATCCTGTGCACAAAACCCAAACAATAACTCAAATGAGTAAATAGCAACACCGAGTGTACCAAGGTGTAAAAATCATAAACGTGTGCAACTACGTGCACAAAACACATATCAATGCACTACAAACACATATAAGCTATACCGAGTGCAAGAATCAATTCGTGTGCGTATCATATGCACAAAATCAACTCAACTGTATGAAATCCATGAAGTCATAAGCAGGTGCAGCCGAGGCACGAAAACGATATCGGGTGCAAAAACTGTGCACAAATCAAAAATCAACACAACGGTGTGTAAAGCACATCTCAAGTGTAAAAACTATGCGCAAGATATAAATGCTCAGTAGGTGCAACCATGGTGCACGAAAACAAATATCATGGAACTCAGCCATCAAGACCAAATCATGTGAATAAATCGCCCAAAATACTGAAATCCAAGGTGACGGATATGTGATAATCGAATCACAAAATCACAAATCATAAATACCGTCATCGGTATATCCTCCTTCAAAGACGAGAAGGTGTCGATGCATCCAATGCTAGCAGCGCAAGATATCTACTTGCCTCTTGCTCGCGGTCTGGCGTCCTCTGTCTCTGGGTCCTTATCTTCTCTGTGGATTACCAATCTCGCAATCCATCGGCTCATTGGCCCTGTCAAGTGTGCTAACGGGAGCGATTCCGTTCTGGCACTTTTCTGGTCATCTCTCGGTCAATCCTCATGACCACTCGTAAAGCAGCACGTCACTGGCGTCAGCCTCTGGCTCTCTGAATACATGTGACACATCCGATCCTGGGTGCAAATCACATTGCAGCGGTGTCCCGGAAGGAATCCCGCTCAGGGTCTCTTCCGATCTTGCCTATGCCGAACTGTACAGAGGCTGGTACTCTTGCATAATCTCTTCTCGCTCGATGGACATCTGTGTCCTCAGCACAGCATTTTCTCGGAAACTGGTCGCATCCCAACGCCTCTGTAAACATCTCCGGCCTTTAATCTTAACGGGGAGTAACAACAGCTCGTCAGCATCTCGCACGAACCTCTTGTTCCGCCTGTCTGCATCATCGTCCATTTCGACCTCACGTCTCTATCTGCGCACTGCAATTGTTCTCGGCTATGGTCCATCCGAAGTCTCTCACACGGACTCGAAATCACGAACTCGGTATCTCCATCACTCTGTGGAAGATATCTAGCCGAACACATCCTCCGGAACTCGTCCCATCCTGCGGAGATATATTCAATACCCGTCCGTTCTTGACCAATTCACAACGCATCTGGGTGAGGTCCTCTATCCGAACCTGGTCAACTGTCTCGTCGACGATGCCGAACTCTGGCCTGCTGGGTGTGTGCAATATGACCACTCCTGGATCCAAGTCTTCTCGTATAATATTCCAGAAAGGTCCTGTCGAGGTTTCTCTCAAATCTCATTTCTGCCGAATTGCCCGGGAGTTACCACATTTACTATATCTGGCTCTTGTTCCGGAATGGTTGCATACCCATCGCGACTCCTTCTGGAAGGTATATCCAGCAATCAATGCCTCTGCATGCATAACGCATCTCTGATGTCAGCGGATTGGAACGCCATCTCGTCAAGAGCTCATACGAATCTCGTACTTCACTTTTCTCTGCTGTCGACTGCTTCGGACTCGTTTCATCGTGGCTGCATGGACGGCGCTCCAATGGCTATACTCGTATCTAGAGTCTCCCAAGCAATGTGTCGCATCACATGATATCCGAATGATGTCGAACTATCCGATCGGTTTGTTAAAACCTCATAATCCCCCAAGAGCTCAACATCTTGGGTACAGTTTAATAGTATCGAGTACATACCACAGCATCGGTGGTCCAGCCGTAGAAGGGCAAACCCAAGCCTCACTAATGGCGCCGCGGAACTGCCGCAAACCCTAAGGTTCAAAGGCTTTCACACGGTCATTATGTCTAGTTAGGGTTTCATTCTTCTAGAGGGTCCATAGACTCGCTTGCATGTCTTTCTGAATACTTTAAACTTAGAAAATGGGCTCCTGACGTTCGATCGTCTCCATCGACTCTCAACGAATCTGCGTGAAGTCGTCTCTAGCTGGAATCAATCTATCTGATGACCTCGCATCGGGTAAGCGAACGAACCACATGTCCTAGTCATTCATCCTCGGGTGACTGGCGACTTACCATCATATCTCTAGGTATATGCTCATGCTGCAGCGGCTCCAATCACCTGGGCGATATCTCGTCATTTGCGGCAACAACTGGCTCATTCGTCTGTATGCTGAACAGCGCCTCAATCATCCTGAATAAGTGATATATCAACGGTCATCATATCCTGGCTGGCATCTAGCAGTATCCTGATCCTCTGGTACTGATCTGCACGTCCGAGAAGTCTCATAAAAGCGATCTGTCAAACGCTCATGGTGCGAAAACACAATAAAATGATGCCTCTTTATGCAATCGTATGTCTCCAGAATCACACCGTGGTCAGTCCTCGTCCACGACGAGCTCATGCTGACGCAAACCTAGCCGTAGCCCTCTCTCTCTGCCCGTGTAATCGTGGCAGCAAAATCATAACCAGTATCGATGAGGATAGATCATAGGAAAGAATATATCACTGTGCAAGGAAATGTACATCCTAAGGTTTCTTAAGCGGAGTAGCGTATCGTAAATATGTCGTAGAACATACGTACGGTACGTCACTCTACTCAAGCCACCTACTCCATCAACCAAGAGTCATCCTATGCGATGAAAGTTCGGGTATAATACCCCCTCGACTAAGTCTAAGTTCCGTAAGGTCAAGCCTAAGTTCCGTATATAAATAGACGCTCTAGGCTCCACATAGTCAAACTTAGACTCGAACCAAGGTTAACCTAGCACTCTGATACCAACTTTGTCACGACCCGAAAGAGCACGTGACTGGCACTTGAATCATATGAAGTCTACAGGACCCCATCTGATCCAAGTAAGCCAAAAGCCCAGAAATCTAAAACCATTTTAAGGAGTAAATAGAGAAAACTGGTTTTTAAGAAGTAGGAAAATAGCTTTTAAAAGTGAAGAAAACATGTTTTAAAATCACAGTTTTTAAATAACTAAGCCGAATATGCATTTTTAAAAATCACATATCTTTTCTGAAAATTTCGGCAGAGTTTCCTTTGTAAATACTGGCCTCGAACGGGGTACAATATAAATAATATATATACAATGATAAAAGGCATCCCCAAACGGAAGCTAGCTCTTCGTCAATCGACGGTCACAACCACGCAAGAAATATAATATACAACGCCGAAGGGCGAGGATCAAAACTCAAAGAAAAACTCAAATAGCATGAAAAGCGTAATACTACAACGCGCGACTCTAAGGTCGAAATAATACATAACTGGTTTCTAAGTCTGAAACAATATACAAGTTTTTGTGTTTGGTTGATGAAATTACTAGATACAACTGAATAATACATGTACAATGGTGGTTCTGATATAAAAGAACCTACCTACCAAAGAAAGACACCTATATGGAAGCAGTGTGCCAGAAAAGCTGCAATGAAACCTGTACGGCAAAACCTGCAAGAACTGCGGCACAACGGGGGTGGGTTGCCAACTCGTGAATAGAAGATATCTACAAGTAGAAATCGCATGCATGACCTAATCCTAGGTCAATACGATCAGATATATATAAACCTCAAATAAATAAGTCTGAAGTATGATAAGGTGGAAATATAACATCTAAACATGTATGTAGTGCCAAGTGCTCGTGCCAGTGCCTTAGGTAATAACATGTCATGAAGTCTATAAGTATGTGGATATCATCCAACTATGTGATCAATGTCATCAATGTCAACTATATCAGGAAATCTATGAATATGTGGATATCATCCCACTATGTAATCAATGTCTGTATGTATGTGGATCCCGTCCACATGTCACCCAATGACAGTAAGCATCATGCATGTAAATATCATAAAGCATATGCATGGAAGTATGAGGATATAATCAAAATCATGGAACCGGAGTGCCTAGCATCGACACTCGAAAACATCATGAAACCCGTGCCTAGCATCGGCACGTAAATCATCATCTATCAGGCGCTGTCACCACGACTGGCCCTGATAGGTACGCATCATACGCTATCTCGAAATCCCGAGTGACCAGCTTCGACCCTCGAATTCCGACGTATCCATACGTACATAACTCCGGTCGGTATCACCACGAAAACCGCCGCGTCCAAATACTATCACCGGTAGGTAGTACTCCCCTGCCAGGCTCACCGTCTAACATATACGAGTCATCTTGCCCCAGGGTACATCACCGGGTCCACCATGTACCCGCAGACGGTGCCTACCGCTCCTCGAATCGGGTTTCACATACCACTCTCAGAACCGAGAAAACACATGGTGAACGCACTGAAATATCCTATCAAGGGTAACCGGGTTTTTAAAACAATATATATATATATTCTCCTTTAAAATACCCACGGTTCCCAAATCCAAAAATATCATGGAAACAACATATCTCAATGCGTCAAATCAAAAGCATGATGTATGCGACATATAACCAAAATGTAAGCATATCAGTATATCATGCAACATGGAGTAGCAATATGCACATAATTAGGGAAGACCGCTTCTTTAAAATGAATCAGTTTTTAAAAGTATCTTGCGGTTCCCAATCTGCGAGTCAAGCCGGAATCATATATGTATGCGCAATATGTAAGTGTACAAGTATAAGTGTGCAACAGGTAGGTGCATGAGTAGGAGTGTACAATATGTGAGTACACGAATATGAACGTACAATAGGTATGTGCACGAGTATGGGTGTACGCTATGTAGGTGCACGAGTATGAATGTACAATAGGTATGTGCACAAGTATGGGTGTACGCTATGTAGGTACACGAGTATGAATGTACAATAGGTATGTGCACAAGTATGGGTGTACGCTATGTAGGTACACGAGTATGAATGTACAATAGGTATGTGCACAAGTATGGGTTTACGCTATGTAGGTACATGCGTATGCCATGCAAGGAATCATATCATGAATGCAACAGTACTACAGTGTAGTGGCATGGCAATTATCGATGATGAAGTGTGTGAGCCGGCAAATAGTGTACGTGGAACATATGCATCATCGATAATGATGCTGGTGTCCTAACAGCATGATGGTAATATAGCAATAACACATGAAATGCAATGCGAATAGCAATGAAAATGCGGAATCGAATAAATCAATGCAACAGTGAAGAGTCTACATCAATATGTAAGTGTCATGCTGTTTTGCCTTTTGAAATAAGATGAATCGGGGTTTTTAGTAAAATAAGGGCTACGGTGTTTTTAAGAAAAAATGCGCCTTTTGAAATTATCCGTAGAATCCCTTTTTGCCTATCTTTAAAATATTCCCGGTTCGTTAGTTTTGAAATAGGTATGTCTCGTGTTTAGTCTAATGTCTACTAAGGAATCTACAGACCTAACTAACAAGCTAAGCAGGAGGGGTATGGGAACCACCTACATCTGAGTCGATATATATATATATATATATATATATATATATATATATATATATATATATATATATATACACATACATATATATATATATACATACATATATATATATAATAGTCGAGGATCCTGCCTCAATAGTATCACGTACGATACAGTATATCATATGACGTCCTCGAGTCATGAGTGCGGATCTATCATCAATATAAAGCTCGTACGGTAAATCGTCGAACGGCATCCCAATAGCTGGGTACGGGTCAATATCACAATTGTCTCATCAATTATCTGGTATCCTTATCATCATATCACATGATCTGGGGTACTGATCTAAATCTATTACAAATCGATACAATCTATATAAATATAAGTGCGTGTGTGAAACACACGTCTAAAGGCCCGCTAACAATCACATGTCTTATCCCAAATACGAATCAAAACATATCACCGATCCCGTGGCACTATGCCCAATGTCATCGACTCATCTCTAAACATCATCCACTATCCTCATCATCAATGTATAAGTATAGCAATAAGTACGTGTGTGCGTGTGGGTGTAAACCTGCTCTAGGGTTCGCGACTAGGAACTACACTAGTTTACTTCCAACCCTAATCTATCTATAGTACACCTAACACATCTCAAATATCCACGACACTATAAGCTATCATGGGTATATATTTATATACACTAAACTAATATCGGACTGCGGGGTGCTATACGCCATCCACTCGACTTCCCCCTGTAGATATAATCTACTCACCTGTATCCTGCGTGTCGGTGTCGATGTCGCCTTCATCTTCTGCATCGTCTCGGATCGCCGTGGGGGTACCTACATATCACACGTATCGCATCGCATCAAAACCAAATCAAAACTTAAAACAACACGCGAAAACCAACGCGATACGCTAAAAGGCCTATAGGTTGGAACCTATAGTTAGCCTTCGCAAAACAACCCCAAATCACTCGATATAGACGTACAAACGTCACACGATCGAGATAACGCACAAATACCAAAATCTGGAAATCAAAATACGAAAAACCAAAACTAAATTCAAAGCAGCAACCCAAGAAAATGATCCCAGATTTCGTCTCAGGCCAAATAAAGGCAAGCAAACAAGTCTAGAGTGATGTATAGG
Organism: Agapanthus africanus; assembly: GCA_030015575.1. Lineage (NCBI taxonomy): Eukaryota > Viridiplantae > Streptophyta > Magnoliopsida > Asparagales > Amaryllidaceae > Agapanthus > Agapanthus africanus. The sequence goes on from CM057339.1 coordinate 493,020,521, forward strand.
GTGTATGTGACCTACAGCAGAAGCCTGGGCACCTGTGCCTACCAAGTGGCCGAGCCCTCTAAAGGGTAAAATCGTCCTGGCCGGCCCAGTAGGGTCCAAAGGGGTTCGTCTTGATACAGAGTGTTCCTAGGGTCAATTCTAGTCCTCTGGTATTGTTTAATTTTCCAGCAAAACTCCCAGCACATTCCAGATTTTCCTGCACACTAAAACATCTCACAAACCGACATGGAAGTCCCGTAATTCCGTATTTTTGGGTTTCAGGTCTTGCTAGGTCTGGGTCTTAGTCAATATAGGGTCTAGGGCCACCATTAAAGTCCAATTGCATCGCCACAACTCAAATTTACCCTAACCCTCTCTAGGGTTTTCCAAAGTGTATAAAACTTCGACAAAACGACACTAAACTTTAAAGGAGGCTAAATTACTTGAAATGCTACAACAATTGTGAAAGAATTACCTCTATAGAGACTCGTGAATCTTCCCACAGCACCAAAACACCACCTTTCTTGGTCCATTCTAAAGCTTGTGAGCTTGTGCACACCTTTTGTGAAATGGGTGTGAGGTTTTGAGTTTGTTTTAATGGTGTTTTAGTGGATTTGAAGGAGGAGGAAGAGGGAGGAAGGGAGCAGGAGCAGCAGCAGCTCTAGGAGAGGGGAGAGAGAAATGAGTGGATAAAATGATGGGAGTCTGGTTCAAAAAGTAAAAGTTGACTTACCATTTATCTCTCTTCATCATACCATACATTTTTCCTTTTCTTTTCTTTTCTTTTCTTTTCTTTTCCTTCTCACTCAAATAGTAAACCCAAAACACCCATGGTAGGAAAAATGTAACACAAGTCCAAAAATAATATGTGCATGTTTTGCACAAAAAAGCCAAAAATCCGATTAGCGATTTTTAATCGCGATTAGCACTAAATTAGCATATAAATGCTCATAAAAACTTTTAAATGACAAAATTCCATAGAATACATTATTTTTGAATTTTCCATAATTTTTCAAAAAATTTCTCATTTATCGGTATTTAATTATAAATTTAATATTAAAATAATTAATAAAATAATATTAAATTATAAAAATTCCCAAAATAATATTTTATTATTTTGAAATGTTACAGTTCATCTGTGATCTGGAATGCCTATTATTGCGTCTGACGATTGTACAATATCTATATATGATAGCTATTATACGTCACTTATATTTTACACCCGCGCTAGCCCAGCCCCCGCTCTGTCGTTAGTTAAGTAACCTAACGGGTGAATGACGGGACCCAGTGGCGAATGCGGATGGCATAAGAGGACGTTGTATTTTCGTTGTTTTCTGCAATGATAGGTTAATTGATGCGACGCATTATATTAATGCAAAGAAAATAAACCAAAGTTGAATAGTTGGAACAGTTTAAAAGAAACCACTCGGTTATTTTAAAACAGAGGATATTTTTTAAATTGCGGGGCTTTAACCGCTCCTTTTAAAAAGCTATCAGGTTCCTTCGATCATATCAAGTTCACTACGTTCACGGTTTCTCCAAAACTATTCGTAGCCCTCCGTCATTTCATTTGGGTATTCAGTTGTATTCAAGCTATATATTTTGACCAACGCCAAGGCATAGTGTTTGGTAGCTGCTGGTTATTCATTTGTTGCATAGATAGATGAGTTAGTTTAGGGCAGTCGTATTATCATTTGGCCAACGTTAAGGATATGTACGGATGGGTTCATATTAACAAGATAATGATGGGTAGAACTTGACATGTGACTTATGACATTTTGACCAACGCCAAGGTCACAAGAGCATGTGGCAGAAATTTATATCGGGAATTTCTAAAGAAACTGAAATTTGCAAAGAGATGCATACCATTTGGAGTGTGATAATTTTGGTAGGATTCCTTCAGCTTTATCACACGATGATATTTGGATCCCGATCCTACTGTGAGTATCCGCTACTCATCAGGAGATTCGTCACTTAACGATCAATGCTATAAACCAAGTAGGTGTCGAGAAAGGTGTCAGCGGGGTTACGCCCCTAGAGAAAAGAGGTTATTTAATTAAGGAACTTCGCAAAAGCGTTGGAAAACCTCCCTCGAAGTACCGACACCGGCCTGGCTGAACGGTTAAGCAAGTATTGTACGGTGAGAATAGTCCTGACTAGTTCTTCCTTTTTGGTTTAAGGAGGGATTCGAGAAACAGTGGGAGCCATCCAGTTTAGATAAACTAAAAACCACTCTAAACTTGCGAGAGCATCATGCTAAAGTGTTCCCTCTCTCTCTCATTGCAGCGACCCAAAACATGACAGGCCTTAAGTTACTATTAGATGAAAAATATATTGACAGGGCCAAACTATAAAGATTGGTTCCGGAATGTTAAGATGGCTTTGACTTATGACAAATTGGGGTATGTCCTTACTGCTAAGGCACCTACTGTCCCTGGTCCAGATTCCAGTATTGCGAATAAGGAAATCCACAAAACCTGGGAGTTAGATTGCGCGAAGGCCAAGTGCATCGTGCTTGCCTCTATGAATAATGAACATCAGAGGAGGCACGAGGATATGGATCTTGAATCCATACTTCTCCATACAAAAGATCTGTATGGAGAGCAATCTCGTATAGCAAGATACGAGACCTCGAAGAACTTGTTTCAGTCGAGGCTGGCCGTCGGATCATCTATAGGAGAACATGTCCTAAAGATGATTGGCTATATAGAAGAGCTCGCGGACCTCAGGACGACTTTAGAGAACGAGCTGTATATAGACTTGGTTCGTCAGTCCCTTCCTTCCACCTACGCCCAGTTTATTCTGAATTTCAACATTCAAGGAAAAGAAGTTGAACTTCCAGAACTCCTTAACATGTTGAGGAGTGCAAAGGGCACCTTGTAGAAAGCAAGGATACACCCACTATGTTTGTTCGCGGTGCTTCCTCTTCCAGGTCCAAGGCAAGGGCCAAAGGAAGGAAGATGAAGGCCGCCACCAAACCAAGAGGAGGTGTTGGTAAGGTGAGAGCTAAGGAAAAGGCAAAGGTTGCGGTGCCAGTAGTGGCAAAGGACAAGTGCTTCCACTGTTGTAGGAAAGGCCATTGGAAGAAAGATTGCAAAGCTTGGAATGCCAAGAACCAGGAACCGAAGCAAGCTGTGGCTTCGACTTCAGGTGTGGTTGTAATTGAAAATTGTCTGTCAATCAACTCTACTTCCTGGGTATTGGATACCGGATCAGGATCTCATATATGCAATTCATTGCAGGCACTGAGAGACCGTAGAGAGCTGAAGGTTGGTGATATGACCCTCCAGGTTGCTAACGGAGCTAGCGTGGGTGCTGTGTCCGTAGGGGATTATCACCTAGGATTGACGAGTGGACATATTTTGGTTTTGCACAATTGTTTTTGTGTACCTAGTTTAACGTGTAATATCATATCAGTTTCCTTATTATCAAAAGAAGGTTATGATTTCACGTTTGTAAGCGATGTTGTTAACATCCACCTTAATCATGGTTTGATTGGGTCCGGTACACTAGATAACGGTATATACGTGCTAAACCAATTACAGATTTTCAATATCCAGAACACACTAAAAAGAAAGTCTCCAGATATAAATAAGGCTTTCTTATGGCATTGTAGACTGGGTCACATCAATGAGACAAGGTTAACTAAGTTACATAGAGAAGGATATTTGGATCCGTTCGAATATCAATCTTATACAACTTGTCAATCATGTCTCAAAGGAAAGATGACAAAGACTCCATTCACTGGACATGGAGTAAGAGCGAGCGAGCTCTTAGGACTCATACACAGCGATGTATGTGGTCCAATGTCTACGCATGCAAGAGGTGGTTTTTCATATTTCATTACTTTTACAGATGATTACTCTAGGTACGGATTCATTTTCTTGATGAAACATAAATTCGAGGCCTTTGAGAAATTCCAAGAATATAAGAATGAAGTAGAAAACCAAACCGGCAAAAGTATCAAGACACTAAGATCTAATCGAGGTTGTGAATACTTAAGTGCAGAGTTCCTAAGTTACCTAAAAGAGAAAGGAATTCTCTCACAACTTACTCCTCCATACACTCCACAGCATAACTGTGTATCGGAGAGACGGAACCGAACCCTATTAGATATGGTACGTTCCATGATGAGTAATGCTGAGTTACCGCGATCTTTCTGGGATTATGCGCTAGAATCAGCAGCATATCTTTTGAACATGGCTCCTACCAAGACTGTGCCTACCACGCCATATCAGATGTGGAGTGGGAAGAAACCCTATCTTCAGTATCTGAAGATATGGGGATGTCCAGCTTTTGTTAAAAAGCAGCATGCGGACAAACTCGAGGCACGATCAGTACAGTGTAAGTTTGTGGGATATACAAAGAACTCCAAGGGATATTTCTTCTATTACGCAGAGGAACAAAAGGTTTTTGTTTCTCGTAATGCCCATTTTCTAGAACATCAGTTTTTAGAAAAGGAAACAAGTGGGAGCGCAATAGAACTGGAAGAAATTCCAGAACCACAAACTACTACTGAAAGTTTGGTAGAACCAGTAGTTCAAGAAGAACGGGACATTCCCGCACCCCTCCGCAGGAGTAGTAGGCCGTCTCATCCACCTGAGAGATACTACGGTTTTCTCATAGATGGGGATAGAGAGGATTGCGTCATTGATGATGATGAACCTACTAGCTTCCAGCAAGCCATCCAGAGCGGTGACTCGGTAAGATGGCTGGATGCAATGCGGACCGAGATGGAGTCCATGTACACCAACAAAGTATGGACTTTGGACTTTGCTCCAGATGGGGTAAAACCCATAGGATGCAAATGGATCTTCAAGAAAAAGATTGGTGTAGATGGACAGGTGGAAACCTATAAGGCTAGACTTGTTGCAAAGGGTTTTCGTCAAAGACCCGGTTTGGACTATGACGAGACTTTTTCTCCAGTGGCTATGCTCAAATCCATTCGGGTCCTTCTTGCTATTGCCGTCTTCCATAATTATGAGATCTGGCAGATGGACGTAAAGACGGATTTTCTAAATGGTAGTTTAGAAGAGTGCGTCTATATGGATCAACCAAAAGGCTTCAATCAGAATGGGAGCAACGGGAAAGTGTGCAAGTTGCTTAAATCCATTTATGGACTAAAGCAGGCATCGCGGAGTTGGAACATCTGTTTTGATGAAACGGTCAAAGAATATGACTTTATCAAAAATCCAGATGAACCATGTATATATAGTAAAATTATAGCACGTACTGTCATATTCCTCGTCTTGTACGTGGATGACATTCTATTGATAGGAAATGACATTCCTATGCTACAATCTGTCAAAGGATTCTTGTCACACAAGTTCTCCATGAAAGACCTGGGTGATGCCTCTTACATTCTGGGGATTCGGATCTATCGTGATAGATCCAAGAGGATGTTGGGACTTTCGCAGTCCAGGTATATCAACACTATACTGAAAAGATTCAGTATGGAAGATTCTAAGCGCGGTAGTTTACCGGCTTGTCACGGAATCACCCTCTCCAAAGAGATGTCTCCCAAGACTGATTTGGAAAGGGATCGCATATCTATTATACCCTACGCTTATGCGGTAGGCTCTATAATATATGCGATGTTGTGCACCAGACCAGATGTAGCTTACGCACTGAGCGTGGTAAGCAGGTATCAGTCAGACCCGGGGGAGAAGCACAGGATAGAAGTAAAGAAAATTCTCAAGTACCTGAGAAGGACTAAGGAGATGTTCTTGGTTTACGGCGGAAAAGACCTCAAGATCGAGGCCTTTGCTGATTCCAGCTTCCAGAGTGACAAGGATGACTCCAAGTCCATGTCAGGTTATGTCTTTACCCTCAATGGAGGGGCGATGTGCTGGAAGAGTTCCAAGCAGGACACCGTTGCTGACTCGACGATGGAAGCGGAGTATATCGCTTCTTGCGATGCCGCAAAAGAAGCGGTCTGGATAAAGAAGTTCCTCACAGAACTTCAGGTAGTTCCTACCATTGTTGATCCAATACCGCTGTATTGTGACAACAACGGAGCTATAGCTTTAGCAAAGGAACCCAGGTCCCATCAGAAGTCCAGACATATCTTAAGGCGGTATCACCTGATCAGGGAGATCATAGATTGACAGGAGATTGAGGTCCGGAGAATTCCTACAGAGGAGAACACTACAGATCCATTCACTAAGGCCTTACCTCAGATTCAGTTCGAGAGGCTACTCGAGATGATCGGTCTTCGAAACGCCAGTACATGGCCCTAGTGCAATTGGGAGATTGTTAGTGTATATGCCCTAGGGGCCATTATTGTATCATACTAGCTTGTATATTACTTAATGAAAGTTTGGGATATTCACAGTTATATTAACAGTCTTGCTAAACATGGTAGTATGCTGCTTGGTTTATATCTATCTTAATATATGTATACGTATTGATAGAGCCCTTAGGATCTTGCTTGACTACCAGCGTTGTGATGACAGTCATACTAGTGGGGTCTGAGTAGTCTACAAGCACATCCTTTTTCAGGTCCCTAGTCATAGGATTATCGAGACAGGGCATCGATACTCCGGTATAGACTAGTGTGTACGCTTCTCATCCCAGTTGGGGAGATGGTCTATCCCACAGCCATCAGTACGTCGTACTGGAGATAGTATACAGGTGCTCGTTGGGTTACGGGTACACCAGATAGGACTCGCAGGGAACTGTTGGTTGGCATTATACCCGTCGTCAATTAACAGTTCCCAGGTGACATGAGTACGGCATAGTCCGCAGACTTGACACTGCTGCTTCGCCTCGAGTGTGTTCCCACTGTTCTTAGATTGCTACCCTACCACGGCTCAAAGGAGTCGTGCAAACAGGTAGCAGTTGGGTGCAGTCCCGAAGCACTTGGAGGCAGTAGCGGTTAGACAGGATTCGTCTCTCCCGGTATTGGGAGTTGATATCGCGTTGTGTTTGGAGAGCCATTACGCAAAGTCCCTGGCCAGGGCAAGCGAGATATACTGGTAGGTTTTCCAGTAGCTTCTCAAGGTGTAATGGGCTTCACTCCGACACGACTTATACCGCTTATAGGGGCTGACGCTTGCCCCCCCCAGGCCCGATATGCGATAGTCCTAGATGAACAGACTGGACTGTATGGAGATTGTCACATCAGGCTCAGTAGGAGTTCGGATGGGTTTCCTCATCGGCCTTCTTATCGACATCTACCTGGGGACCGTTACGTACAGCTAGTGCCGCTTGCGTTCTGTGGTTAAACCCACTGCCAGCGTAGTAGTCGAGTCTTTAGAGTCCCACACAGAGAGTTTCCCTGCTTCGGGTGAAACGATATAGAGGTCGTATGGTTTTACGACAAGGTTCAGACACATACGTGTTTTTACGCACGTACGATGTTCGGACAGTTTATACTAGCGGGCTTTAGTTGAAGCCAGATTCTAGTATTAGATTATTGGATTTGTACAGTCTTAGTATTTCCGTGTTTTCACGGATGGGAGGGGCGTTCTCGTAAATACTCGAGAAGCTTCTAGAAGGTTGATGAGGTGGAGAGCTTAGGTGTTATTCGCATTAAATGGTTTTGTGACTCATGGAGATGATTCATCAAGAGAGTTAATGAAGCATTAATGCTTTTAATGACTCACTAGATGATTCATTAGGTATTAAATAAAGCATGAAGATATTTGTGCAAAGATATTTTTTTGCAAGATATATTATGCTTCATATATATACACAAATGAGTGAATTTCCATTTCATAATTATTCTCACCTTCTCTCTCCTCAAGCTCTCTCTCTTCAACCCTAACCCTAACCTCTCATGTGTTGAGATCCAAGGGTTAGCAAGACTAATAGATCCCTAATCCTCTTCTATATCCTCTAGGTTGCTTTGATTAGCACTCATAGCCACTTAGTTACCTCAAGTTAGAGGTTAAGCTTGGAGAAGTAGCTCTCGGGTGGATCTTCTATCACATCGAGGAGGCCGTCGAGGAGGTGAACAAAGAGAACAAGAAGGACTTGATTCATTAGGTATAATCTTCTTTCATAGTAGCTAATCACTTCTATGTTGTTGTTAGTTAGGGTTTGGCAAAGATCCGTAAAGTTAGTCGATGTTGGTTTAAACAAAATGATTGTTTTACCTATTCCACCTCCCCGCATCTTGTGGAGTGTCTAACGTCGACTTACATGATCAAATGAACATGTAAAGATAAAGTAAACCAGATAGCATACTATCATGTCGAGCAAGAAAGTCATCTATATACATATATACATGTCCAAGCATCCACTATACATATAATGGCCTCTAGGGCATATATATATCTAACAAAAAGTCTATCAGTGACAATCACCGTACAGTCTGGTCTCTTCGTCTAAGAGTATCGCATATTAGATCTGGGAGGTGAAAACCGTTAAACTCCCAATAACCCGATAAGTCGTGTCGATCATGATCTCATAACCATCCGAGAAACTACTGATAACACTTATCAGTAAATCTCAATTTCCTTGGCCAAGAACTTGGGGTTATAGTTGATCTGGCACAGCACAACCTCGACTCCTTATACCGGGAGAGAAGAAATCCCTTCGATCGCTCACTGCCTCCATGCGCTTCGGGACTGTACCCAACTAAAACATGTTTGCACGACTCTTTAAAGCCATGGTCGGGTAGTAATCAAAGTACAGTGGGAACACACACAAGGCATTATGACGATCTTAGGTCTACAGACCACCATGTGTTGGGTTTTGGCAGCGCCCCGGCCATCAATCCGTGACCAAATACGGAACAAAATTTTTATAAACCGGCGCTACCATAACCCATGCCCGGATCTACCCTAAACCTTAAACTATCAAGCATTAGAAAAAGTTAGGAATGGTTATACCGAATCGATCCGTGTCCTTCGGTCTTCAACCACCTTCCTTAGTTCCTAGAGGCCACCTCGATCAAGCTTGGTCACCGGTCTCCCTCCATCGAAGATGATCCACCCGAGAGTCTATGAAACGAGCTCCAACCTCATATCCGAGATAACTAGGGTACCTAGATCGCTACACAAGATAACCTAGGAGATATAGAGAATGGTGAGGGAATTATTTGTCTCAAGACACCCTAGGATTCTCAACTCATGAGGGGGGTTAGGGTGGAGGTAGAAGAAGATGCTTGAGGATGTGAGAGAGAGAGAGAGCCATAGCAACTTAAGAAAGAGAATGAAGTGTTGTGATGTGTTGTGTTGTGAGATATTAGAGCCATCCAAATAAAAACCCAAGTCAAGAAAAATATCTCTAAAATATCTCACAACCCAAGCAAAAAGTCAAGTATGCCCCTATAAGTCACCTCATGAGTCATGCTCTAATAAATGCCACTAATCTCCTCATCCTCCACCTCATTAACCATTTAATCCTAAATGGTTAAGTCTAAATGAGGTGGCATCTTCTAGAAGCAATCTTGTAAAGAATTACAAGAATACCTCTCATCCGTATATACATACCCGCATCCGCATTCCGAAAAATACGAATACAATGAGACGAAAATAATCCAACAATATAATACTAGGATCCGACTTAAACCAAAGCCACTAGTATTATCCGTCCGAAACCTGATATATGCACAAGTGCACGTAAATGATCGAACCCTGCCGTAAAACCATACGGCCTCTACGTCGTTTCGCCCAAAGCAGGGAAACCCTCTGTATGGAACTCTAAAGACTCGTCAATACGCTGGCAGTGGGTTTAACCACAAGCACGTCAGCGGCACCAGCTGTACATAACGGCTACCCAGGTATTGAGCGAAAGGGAGACTGACGAGCAAACTCATCCTGAAACCCCTACCGAGCCTAACAATGACAATATCCGTACAGTCTGGTCCGTTCGTCTATGAGTATCGCATATCGAGTCTAGGGGGTGGATAAAGTCAGACCCCTAATAACACGATATTTAGTATCGGTATGAAACCTATCACCACCTCAGAAACTACTGATCCAAATCAGTAATCTCGACTACCTTGGCCAAGGATTTCTGGTGATGGCCAACCGTGCACCGCGCGACATCAACCCCCAATACCGGGAGAGATGAATCCTCGAAGATCCGCTCACTGCCTCCATGTGCCTCGGGACTGTACCCAACTAAAACATGTTTGCACAACTCCTTTGAGCCGTGGTAAGGTAGTAATCAAACCACAGTAGGAACTCACACGAGACAAATGACGATCTCAGGTCGACAGACTAATCTGTACACATGTCACCTGGGAACTGCTAACTGACAATAGGTATAGTACCAACTAGTGTAAGTCTACGCTAGCGCCCCGGCAGTCTACAGACGCCAAATGCGGAACAAAAAATTTTTAACTGGCGCTATCGTATACTTTAACCCGGATCTGCCATTATTGCTAAACTAACAAACTGTAAAGAGTGTAGGAAGATTGTACCGAACGATCCGAGTCCTTCGTTCTTCAACCATCATCCCACGCTCCGTTGCGGCTGCTCCGATCTCGTCGATCTCCGATCTCCTCGTCGAGGTGGCACCACATGATCGGTTCTTTAAACGGGCTCCCGCCTCTGACTTGAGGCAACTCGATCGTCAAGTTTGCTAAAAGAGACGACCAAGAATGATGTAGAGAATGAGTAGATGACTTTGTCTCACTTCGTCCAAATCCGTGGACGATCGGTTAATGAAGTTGCCGTGGAAATCGGGTGATGGAATGAAATGAACTGTAAAATTCCATACACCCCGAATACTATCATAATCTTTTCTAACCAAAATGAAACATCAAGTGAGAGTGAGGAGGAGAGAGAAGGCCGGCCACTTATATATGAAGGAGGGAGGTGACCGTAGGAGCAAGTGGTGACCATTAGCAAAAAGCTTCTCACTTCAAAATATCTTAACCAAAACAAGAATGCTTTAATACAAAGCATGACTCACTTAAACCTAGTCACCCTTTAATAAATGCAAAGATGAGTCACTTAGCCTTGTCACAAATTCTAGAACCTTCTAGAATGATGACTCACCTCAACTGAAGAAAAGATAAATCCGTCTTTAACCGAATGTTAAAAGACGGCTGATAGAAAACTGGAAACTGGCAACTTCCAAAAGTGATCCTGAAACGACTTTCAGGAAAACCCCGAAACTGTATAAATATACCCGCATTTGTATTACGACCGAATACAAATGCAACTGAGACAAAGATATTATACCTACTCAATATAATGCTCGGATCCGGCTTAAACCAAAGCCGACCAGTATCACCTGTCCGAAAATCGACACGTGCGTAAACGCACGTGCATTTTCCGAACCCTGCCATAAAACCATACGGTCTCTACAACGTTTCGCCCGAACTTGGGAAACTGTCTGTGGGGGACTCTAATGACTCGTCAGTACCCTGGCAGTGGGTTTAACCACAAACCGTCAGCGGCACTAGCTATGCATAACGGCTGCCCACGGACTGACCTCAAGGGAGGCTGATGAGCAAACTCAAGGGAGGCCGATGAGCGAACTCATCCAGAAACCCTACTGAGCCTAACAGTGACAATGTATATACAGTCCGGTCCGTTCGTCAATGAGTATCGCATATCTGCCTAGGGGGCTAGTAACGTCAGACCCCCAATAGCAGTATAAGTCGTGTCGGAGTGAAGCCTCAATACACCCTGAGATACTACTGGAGTACCTACCAGTAAATCTCCTACCATGGCCATGGATTTGTGTAATGGCTCTCCTAGACACAACACGACCTCGCCCCCAATACCGGGAGAGACGAATCCCCTGCCGATCCGCTCACGTGCCTCCATATGGCTCGGGACTGTACCCAAAAGCTACCTGTTTGCACGACTCCTTTGAGCCGTGGTAGGGTAGAAATCAAAGCACAGTGGGAACTCACACGAGACAAATGACGACCTCAGGTCGATGAACTAACCTGTACACATGTCACCAGGGAACTGCTATCTGACGGTAGATATAATACTAACTAGCAGATTCCCGGCGAGTCCTGTCCGGTGTACTCATAACCCAATGAGCACCTGTATACATCTTAGGTGATCCAACTGACACCAGTGGCTTGTGAGACCGGCCACCGCCCCTCGTCGGGGTCTCGACTGTACACACTAGTCTACTCCGGAGTATCGATGCCCTGTCTCGAAACTCCCACGACTAGGGACCACAATTAAGGATATGCATATAAACTACCCAACTCTCACGTATATGATCGCCATCATACTGTTGGTAGTAAAGCAAGATCCTAAGGGCTCTATCAAAGTGTAACATGCAATCAGTCACCTGAACATGTACACGACTGATAAAGGCAAACCAGATAGCATACTATCATCTCGAGTAAGACTGTCCTACCGGGATAGGTCCTCCGCAATCATTGCAATCACGTACCTGCGATCCAATAATTGACTATGAGGGCACTATCTCCAACAATCTCCCACTTGCACTCAAGGCTAATATTGCGATGTCGACTCCGTGTGAAACCGAACATCCAACTCCTCTACTAATCAGTTTCACAAAGCCCGTTTGTAAAACTATTATGTTCGAGAAATAGCCTCAGTGAGTGGATCCGCCTAGAAGTATCTTTCTATATCTCTCTTAATCTCAAGTTCGCGGAGAAAACCATCTCCCGAATTGAGTAATACCTGTCTTAGAACATGTCTGGATATCTGATGGGACCTTAGTTCATAAATGAACTCCATATCCAAACTTCTTAGACTGAATCGATCACTGAACCTAATCAGTATCGGGCACCATGCCACCCACAGTATCCCCTTGGACCACCTGTCCATAATACTGTCCCTCTTCGTCAGAGGGAAAAACTAAAACTCTGACAGTCACTCTGTCATCCACGTCACCTTTGAAGCCTGGAATGATAATCGTCTCCCGAAGGAGGCTGCCGTCATCAAATCCGTAGAACATGTACTTATGTTCTAAACCTGCTTCCTTATGTTTCTCCAGGATTGGATTAATACAAACTTATTGCATCTAGTGCAAAACCAACATTTGGTGTGGTACTTGACATTTCATGATTGACTCAATTGCCTAAGCAAGTGATCTGCCAATCATGCACATCCCTCTCCCCTTTAGTCTGTAAGACACCTTTAGAGAGGGTGACTCCATCACCTGCAGGTACACCACCATGCTAGGAGTCAACTATTCCAAAAACCGTTAGAATATCTGTCAAAGTACCCACATTGGGAAACTGCCCAAATCCAGATCTAAAACCATAGATCTAGAAACCAGAATGTCAAATATTATATCCATATCCTGTCTGGAGAAACAACTGTGTGACGACCACAGTACAACCGATCGTAGTATAGGAATTTTACTTCCTACTCTGTGTATGTCATCCAGATACCATGACATCACACCCTACTACCTTCTTAACTGATCCATCCCCTATTCTGATTGAAGTCAAACCCATGACTGTCACATCAAAATTAGATGATCTATCTCCGCTATATCTGCTCAAGTCTATAAATAGATATAAGCATCTTGCCCACTATGCTTTCGCTGCTCCCACTGACTATGACAACCCTCCTACCGGGTCTCATATCCTGGAACAACAGTAGTGTCAAGTCTTGGTAGATAAGAACCTCCCTGTCACCGTCCTTGAGCCTACCGAAGTACCTCTCGGGTGTCTGAGGTTACCTACCATACCTGCGGAGTGGCAATTGGAATGTCAAACCTGATTGAATATATAGGTCCTATTAAATTTTCCGTAATCGTTTGCGGTTCTGGAATCACTTCCAGTTCTACCATACTCCCACTACTGTTTTCTGAAAAAGATCCATTTTACTAAAACTGTGGCGAGTCAAGAACAATATCACTATTGATCTTGCAAATGGTAGAATATCAACCCTCGTCGTAGCCAGGGTCAACCCACAAACAGCCATTACAGAATCGTGCCCTGAGTTATCCAGAGTCTGGTTTAAATCATAAGCTGGACAACTCCCCGTACCTTAACATCTTTTAAGGTACGATCCATTCTATATCCAATACAGAAACTTTGGCACTAATTTAATTGGAACCATATTCAATCCATGCAGCTGTCTCCAGTGCATATCAACTTAATGGAAAGAGGCTAATCAGCATTGCTCAACTTAGGAATCCATCCAATTATGAGTAACCTGAAAGAGAAACACGTTTCTCAAAACCATCACTATCGTCTGAATACCAATCACAAGAATCTACATCTTCGATCTCTTTGAAGAATCCCGATACTTGTGATACCTGGTTCTCTACTTTATTCTTATACCCACAACTTCTCAAAACTTAGACCATGTATTTCTACGAAACACTCGTCTAAATACTAGAGAAGTTATAAGTAAACAGAACATAGTACGAGGACCTACCCCTTTGTCCTGATGGACACTGGACAACATACAATACTCTGTATAAGTCCGCTGAGTTGAACAACTCAAAACCTGTGCGTTGTAGGTGGAAAACTGTACCCTGGCGATTTCCTCAAATATCACCAATTACAACGAATTCCGATATAATGAGGATAATCACCTCATTCCCAATATCTTACTCCCACTCATCATCTGTAAAACCATACAGATATGAGAATGAAACCTGGTAAATACATACCCTTGGAGTAAGTGTCTAATCGGGAAAAACAGTTTTTCTTTAACAATGCACTGAAACATGAAAATGTTTGGTAGGGGTATCCTGGTATTCATAGCAATGCCTCTTCCATAATCCAATTCATGACTTCAACCGCATATCTCTTTGCCATCTCTCCAAATCCCCTTTATTTGTCTTTAGTCGTTACCTTCTGTACACCATCGTTAGGCTAAATGGTTTTCTTCCTTCCCTACCGTTCGGCACCAGCCTATGGTTTGGAAGAAGACTATCCACTAAGTATAATAGGTGTACCCTCCTAAACCAAGGAGTACTCGCATCTCGAGAGAAGGTGATGATAAAAGACAACTGAATAATACCTTATTCTTTTAAAGGTGAAATAGGAGTGGCGATGAAGTACGCGGTTTTGGTCGTGAATGATAACAGTCGCAATTTACTTTGCCCTCATTCTAATCCCTTTATTTTGTCTTTACATATTACCTTCTGCACACCCTACTTAGGCTAATTGGTTTTCTTCATTCTCTACCTTTCGGCACCAGCCTATGGTTTGGAAGAAGACTATCCAATAAGCGTAATAGGTGTACTCTCCTAAACCAAGGAGCTCTCGCAACCTGAGAGAAGGTGATAATAAAAAACAACTGAATAAACCAATTCTATTTCTCTTGAACCTGGATCCATCCTCGAAGAAGTCCCTTCGAGTTCGTATATAACCATACGATGGATCTATCCAATGGAAGTGGATATCCGTAGTAATACGGGTGTTCTGAGAAATGCAAAGGGTAAAATAAGGAGTGGCAATGACTTATGCAACTCAGACAATCCAAAAGCCAGTATTTTAAGAAGGTTCGGTCAACCTGGTCACTGAGTCATAGTCTAGGGTCGGTCAAAGGTCGCTGCCAAAGAGAGAGAGAGAAAAGAAACACTCTGCGTGCACTCTAACCTAGATCAGAATGGTCATCATTTTATCTAATCCGGAAACCTCCCACTGTCCTGTCAAATTCTCCTCCAAACCTAAAGAAGAATCAATCGGGATCACCCGAAGAGTAAACCAACTCATCAGTGGGAATCGGGATCCAACTCTCATCGCATGATAACGTGATGGAATGCATCCACGTTACTCATACTCCAGAAGGTATGCGCATACTTGGCAAGTTTCAGTTTCTTTAGAAACTCCCGATAAAGTTTTTGCCCCATGCTCTTATGATCGTGACTAAGGGCCAGCCCACCATAAGTCACATATCAAGTTCTTCCCATCATTATCTTGTTAATTTGAACCCACCCGTACTCGCCCTTGACTAAGGGCCAACAAGGCTGTACGAATGTCCCAAACCAACTCATCTATCTATGCAACATGTGAACACCCCAGCAGCTACCAATCACTATGTCCTAGCTAAGGGCTAGACCAACATAGCTTGAATACTACTGACCATCCATATGAAATGACGGAGGGCTACGGCTGGTTTTTGGCGAAAAACCTTTAGCGTAGTGAACTTGATATCGCTGAAGGAACCTGATAGCTTTTTAAAATATAGTGGCGAAAACCTTTTGCTAAAGAGGTCACTCCCGGTAAAGGGATCTCGGCACTTTCCTCGTGGAATGAGGTGCAGGATATTCCACTGAATACCGCTATGCAAAGCAACTTGTAATCGACTATAGTGAAGTTATTACGCTGACGCAAACTTCTGCCCAAGGGGTCAGTCCCGGTGAAGGGATATCGGCCCTTGCCCCGTCGAATGAGGTGCAGGATATTCCACTGAATACCGCTATGCATAACAAAAGGAAACGTCTTTGCAATAACACTTTTTAAATTTGTTCCAACAACTGTATACAGGTTTGTTTTACTTTGCATTGATCAGAATCAACGCAGTCCCATCAATCAATCACACCAGAAAAGAACGAAAATAAAATGTACGTATATGCCATCCGCATTCGTCACTGGGTCCCGTCATCACCCGTTAGGTTACTTAACTAACGACAGAGCGGGGACTGGACTAGCGCGGGTGCAAAACATATACAACATCTAATAGTATATAAACCAATATACATAATCGCTCCAGGCGTGATAGTATGCAACATTACAGAAAAGTAATAAGCATCACAGAACAATACAGATAATCTGGGATCCCCGAGTTTCACTGAGCCGCTGCTGAAACTAAACGTTCCCCTGTCGTGTGGATAGCCTGTGCAATGAAACCTAGACCCCTACGGGTGCGGCAAGTTACCCGCCAAAACCTGAAGCGAGGCAGTCCCCCACAGCATAGTGAATGGAACACCCGGCACTTCACGGAATCCGGTAAATTGAGCACCCCTCCTTGGGTCAGCCTGTACCCCCTACGAGTGCGGCGAATAGTCTGCCAATTTTAGAGTGGGGCCCCTCTGCCTCCCAAAGCCATGAGATGCGGACCCGTTGCCCTCCAGAACCCGGCTATTCGTGCACTCCGTCTCGGGGCAAAACCTAGTACAGTAATAAAAATAGTACAATAGGTACATCGACCGCAACCTGGTCGTGCCCCAAAAGAATATTATACAACATGCAGTGACGGCAGTCCACAAGTTGGACGCTCGCCCCGCAATATCAAATGTACAAATAAACACAAATTGTACTATCATTGCACACTGCTATCCACCACGACAAATCCGCAACATCACAGCACAACACAGAACATCAACGCGAATGTCACGTTCGCAAACCCGTCTAAAAGAACTATAGCAATCGGACGCGGTTTACCGATCAAATGACATTCCCGGTCGGAGATATAATGTAAGCACTGTAAACTAACGCGTTTAAATTTCGATCGACCAAATATCAAAAAAATGGGCCCCACGACTTACTGGTGAACAGTAATAAAACCTGGGCGCAATTGATATATACCAAAAATCACAAAATCCAACAGAGAAGAAACTGACAAAATTTGATGCATTGATTCCCTAGGATGGCTGCGGATGCGCGGCCAAACCATGGATTTGGCCGCGTTTCCGCGGCTCATTAGAGGAATCACATGCTCAAATTTCGTCGTGATTCTTAGAAATCCCTGCACGGATTTTTAAGACATGCAGAATTCATTTTTGAGACCATTTGAAATCAACAGAAACTGTCAAGTGAAGAAATTGTGATTTTTGATTTCCGGTTCGATCGATGTTTTAAACGCGTTAGCACAAGTTAGTATAGCAAAATGGTGAGGCTCTGATACCACTGTAAGTCTACGCTAGCGCCCCGGCAGTCTACAGACGCCAAATGCGGAACAAAAACTTTTTAACTGGCGCTATCGTATACTTTAACCCGGATCTGCCATTATTGCTAAACTAACAAACTGTAAAGAGTGTAGGAAGATTGTACCGAACGATCCGAGTCCTTCGTTCTTCAACCATCATCCCACGCTCCGTTGCGGCTGCTCCGATCTCGTCGATCTCCGATCTCCTCGTCGAGGTGGCACCACATGATCGGTTCTTTAAACGGGCTCCCGCCTCTGACTTGAGGCAACTCGATCGTCAAGTTTGCTAAAAGAGACGACCAAGAATGATGTAGAGAATGAGTAGATGACTTTGTCTCACTTCGTCCAAATCCGTGGACGATCGGTTAATGAAGTTGCCGTGGAAATCGGGTGATGGAATGAAATGAACTGTAAAATTCCATACACCCCGAATACTATCATAATCTTTTCTAACCAAAATGAAACATCAAGTGAGAGTGAGGAGGAGAGAGAAGGCCGGCCACTTATATATGAAGGAGGGAGGTGACCGTAGGAGCAAGTGGTGACCATTAGCAAAAAGCTTCTCACTTCAAAATATCTTAACCAAAACAAGAATGCTTTAATACAAAGCATGACTCACTTAAACCTAGTCACCCTTTAATAAATGCAAAGATGAGTCACTTAGCCTTGTCACAAATTCTAGAACCTTCTAGAATGATGACTCACCTCAACTGAAGAAAAGATAAATCCGTCTTTAACCGAATGTTAAAAGACGGCTGATAGAAAACTGGAAACTGGCAACTTCCAAAAGTGATCCTGAAACGACTTTCAGGAAAACCCCGAAACTGTATAAATATACCCGCATTTGTATTACGACCGAATACAAATGCAACTGAGACAAAGATATTATACCTACTCAATATAATACTCGGATCCGGCTTAAACCAAAGCCGACCAGTATCACCTGTCCGAAAATCGACACGTGCGTAAACGCACGTGCATTTTCCGAACCCTGCCATAAAACCATACGGCCTCTACAACGTTTCGCCCGAACTTGGGAAACTGTCTGTGGGGGACTCTAATGACTCGTCAGTACCCTGGCAGTAGGTTTAACCACAAACCGTCAGCGGCACTAGCTATGCATAACGGCTGCCCACGGACTGACCTCAAGGGAGGCTGATGAGCAAACTCAAGGGAGGCCGATGAGCGAACTCATCCAGAAACCCTACTGAGCCTAACAGTGACAATGTATATACAGTCCGGTCCGTTCGTCAATGAGTATCGCATATCTGCCTAGGGGGCTAATAACATCAGACCCCCAATAGCAGTATAAGTCGTGTCGGAGTGAAGCCTCAATACACCCTGAGATACTACTGGAGTACCTACCAGTAAATCTCCTACCATGGCCATGGATTTGTGTAATGGCTCTCCTAGACACAGCACGACCTCGCCCCCAATACCGGGAGAGACGAATCCCCTGCCGATCCGCTCACGTGCCTCCATATGGCTCGGGACTGTACCCAAAAGCTACCTGTTTGCACGACTCCTTTGAGCCGTGGTAGGGTAGAAATCAAAGCACAGTGGGAACTCACACGAGACAAATGACGACCTCAGGTCGATGAACTAACCTGTACACATGTCACCAGGGAACTGCTATCTGACGGTAGATATAATACTAACTAGCAGATTCCCGGCGAGTCCTGTCCGGTGTACTCATAACCCAATGAGCACCTGTATACATCTTAGGTGATCCAACTGACACCAGTGGCTTGTGAGACCGGCCACCGCCCCTCGTCGGGGTCTCGACTGTACACACTAGTCTACTCCGGAGTATCGATGCCCTGTCTCGAAACTCCCACGACTAGGGACCACAATTAAGGATATGCATATAAACTACCCAACTCTCACGTATATGATCGCCATCATACTGTTGGTAGTAAAGCAAGATCCTAAGGGCTCTATCAAAGTGTAACATGCAATCAGTCACCTGAACATGTACACGACTGATAAAGGCAAACCAGATAGCATACTATCATCTCGAGTAAGACTGTCCTACCGGGATAGGTCCTCCGCAATCATTGCAATCACATACCTGCGATCCAATAATTGACTATGAGGGCACTATCTCCAACAACTAGCAGGTTCCCGGCGAGTCCGTCCAGTGTACTCATAACCTAATGAGCATCTGTATACTATCTTAGATGAACAAACTAACACCAATGGATTGTGAGACCTAGCCACCGCCCCTCGTCGGGGTCTCGATCAGTATACACTAGTGTACTCTGGAGTATCGATGCCTAGTCTCAATACTCCCACGACCAGGGACATTTAAGGATTTGCTTATAGACTAACTAGCTCTCACGTATATGATCGCCATCATAATGCTGGTAGTCAAGCAAGAATCCTATGGGCTCGATCAACATGTAATAGTGATCTATAATACTACATAAAGTATGTATATGATGATAAAGACAAACCAGATAGCATATTATCATCTCGAGTAAGACTGTTCTATCCGTATAGGTCCTCCCTCAATCATCATAATCACCTGTCTGCGACTATGATAATTGCCTTGAGGGCACTATAGCCAACAATCTCCCATTTGCACTTGAGGCCAATTTTTGCGGTGTCGCATACTCACAGCTCGTGTGATACCGAACACCCAACTTCTCTACTAATCAGTTTCGCAAAGCTCGTTTGTGAAACTATTGTGTTCGAGAAATAGCCTCAATGAGTGCATCCGCTCCAATGTCTCTTTCTATATCTATCTATATCTCAACTTCGCAGAGAAAGGCCATTTCCCGAAATGAGCAATACATGTCTTAGAATTTGTCTGGATATCTGATTGGACCCGGTTCATAAATGAACTCCAAATCCAACAACATTCTTAGACTGTATCATCCACTGAATTTAATCAGTATCATGTGTCATGCCATCTACAGTATCCGCTTGGACCATCTGTCCAACATACTGTCCCTCAAAACCGGGAAAACTATAACTCTGACAGCCACTCTGTCATCCAGGTCACCTTTGGAAGCCTGAAATGATAACCGTCTTCCGAAGGAGACTGTCGTTACCATATCCCTAGAACATCCACTTATGTTCATTACTGCTTCCCAACGTTTCTCCAGGATTGGATTAATATATGCTTATTGCAGCTAGTGCAAAAGCAGTATCTGATGTTGTACTTGACATCTCATGATTGACTCAATTGCCTAAGCAAGTGATATGTCAATCATGCAAATCCCTCTCTCCTTCAGTCTGTAAGAAATCTTTTAGAGAGGGTGACTCCATCACCTGCAGGTACACCACCGTGCCAGGAGTCGTCCATTCTAAAACACCTTTATAATATTGTCAAAGTACCCTAATTAGGACACTTCCCAAATCTAGATCTAAAACCATAGATCTAGTCACCAGAATCCCTGATATTATATCTATATCCTATACGGAGAAACTACCTTATGACAACCACAATATAACCGATCGTGGTATAGGAAGATCTCTCCCTATCAAGTGCATGTCATCCAAATACCTGGACATCACTCTCTACTACCTTCTTAACAGATTCATCTCCTATCCTGATGAAGTCAAAACCTATGACTGTCATATCAAAAATAGATAATCTATTTCCGCTATACTTGCTTTAGTCTATAAATAGAAATAAGTTACTTGCCCACTATGCTTCCGCTGCTCCCACTGACTACAACAACCCTCTGACAGAGTCATATACACGTGCACTTCTAAAGCTAGTTTAGAATGACACTATACTCATCCTCCTGCCAGGTCTCATAGTCTAGAACGGCTGCAATGGCAAGTCTGGATAAACAAGAACCTCCATATCACCGTCACTGAGAAGACCGAAGTACTTCTCGGGTGCCTGAGGTTACCCACCAAATCTGCGAAGTGGCTAATAGAATGTCGAATCCAATTGAATCCTAAGGTTTAATTAAATTTTCAGTAATCGTTTGTGGTTCTAGAATCACTTACAGTTCTACCATACTCCCACTAATGTTTTCTGAAAAGAATCCATTTTACTAAAACTGGTGGCGAGTCAAGAACAATATAACTATTGATCTTCCTGATGGTAGAAAGTTAACCCTCGTCAAAGCCCGGGATAACCCACAAACTGCCATTACTGAAACGTGCCTTGAGTTTATCCGGATTCTGGTTTTAAGTATCAGCCGGACAACTCCCTATATCTTAACATCGTTAAGATATAAATTGATTGTTCCCTCATGGAAACTGAATAAAGAATATAGAAAAGCAAAGTGAAAAGTCCCCAAACGGAGCATCACGTGCCTATACGTGATAGGCACTGCTCTTGATAAAGTAAGGCTGAAATTGAGGCTAAGACTGAGCCTCACGTACAGACACGTGACCTTCTATATACAAAGTATATAGGCGCCTTCTTAAAACAAACAATTGGCCAGGAAAAATTCACGTGATAGCACGCGACGCTCTTTGATGTGCTTAATTTTGAGGGGTCACGTGCTACACGTGATAGACTCCTATACCTTCTGAACCAATAGAAGCAAATTCTAATTAGAAGGGACCAAAAGCCTTATTTGGAAAGTATTTTCTTGGATCTTTCTAAACAAGAAAGAGTATGCTCTGTAAGACAGAGCATCTCCAATGGCGATCAAAAATCACCAATTTACAGAAAAATTCTGTGCAAGGAAATATCTTCCTAAACTTGCTAAGAACAACAAAAGAAATATCTTCTATAAAACAGAAGTCCTTGGATTAAAAATCTAACGGTGAATAAAATTCACCAAGTGATCTAAAAGATCATGTTGGTTGATTAGAAAATCAATCAAAATCTCTCAATGAGAGATTTTCTAAACAAATTGATTCTTTTCTTTCCCCTATAAATAAGAGCAAAGAAACAGAAAGAAAGAAGGGAGAAGAAAAAAGAGGAGAGAGGAGAAGTTTTCAAGTTCTAAGAAGAAAAAAGAGAGAAAGAAACCCCTCGTAAGCGAAAGAAAAGAGAATTTAATTCTCCAGAGAAAAAAAGAGAAAAAGAAACTCTAGGTAAGAGAAGGAACAAAACACAGAGAGAATATCTCATCTCTTTTTCATCTCCATAAGAGTTCAACTCTTCTAAAAAGAACTTAGTTCTTCCTTTGGTTAAGATCTGGAGAAGCAGATCTCCCCCTAAGTTGAGAATTTAATTCTCATCGGGGAGATTTTGCCATGCAGATCCAAAACCTAGAGGGAGATCTAAGTTCAGAGAATTTAATTCTCCCATAAAAGTATATAGGAATTTAATTCCTAGGAAATTAATTCTTCTGATAAAACAAGGGTTTAACCCTTCATATGAGAACTTAGTTCTCCTTTATAATAAAAGATCTGCAGAAGCAGATCTCCCCACAAGAAGAAAACTAGGTCTTAAGAATCCAATTCTCATAAAATAATGGGCTTGAAAGTCTCAAAACTCAGGATCTCCATGCACGTAAAAGGATTGGTACCCAACATGATAACAGCCGATCACGTGCTCCCACGTGAGCGCCTTTGATGAACGAAAGAGAATAATCGCTATTGGCTCACGTGATCACACGTGACCCCCATGGTAGTGCTTGGCACTTACAAAGAAAAAAAGGGAATAAACCAAAAGCAGATTCCATTTTTTGGGGCGCCTCACGTGATCCCACGTGACCCAACAGTGCTTGCCGCTCAGAAAAGAACAAAAGAATAAACCCAAAGAAGCAGCGCTTCAAATTCTTGAAGTTTAACACTATTTCAAGCGCCTCACGTGACCCCACATGAGCACCT
Source organism: Agapanthus africanus (assembly GCA_030015575.1). Taxonomy (NCBI): domain Eukaryota; kingdom Viridiplantae; phylum Streptophyta; class Magnoliopsida; order Asparagales; family Amaryllidaceae; genus Agapanthus; species Agapanthus africanus. Next base: position 493,043,983 of record CM057339.1, read on the forward strand.
CAGAATTTTAGTGTTTAACACTATTTCAAACAACTCTCGTGGGAGCACGTGAGCGCTGAATAAATATGTTAGTGTTGAACACTATGAAAGGCTAACATTAGCCAGATTCAGACCAAATTTTCCAAAGACCATCAATTGAGCCCCTCATGCTCAGGGTCTTCAAAACCGATCTCAGTTCCAAAGACAGCTAATAAGCTCTAAATAGATGATATCTAAACTGATGTTCATCCCATTTCCCAAAATCAGGACATTGGTTTAAGGGTACATCTCTTCATTCGTCTGATACATGTCGTTGTAATCCTTCAACGTCTTCAGAGAGATGGAAGGTCCCAATAACCAATAACTTTTGGCGCACCCCCGAACTGGTTACACCAGAACCCCATAGACTATGACGTCTTTAAACCATACAAACTATGGTGTTTTTAAACTTTATGGACTATGAGATCCTTAAACTCATGGACTATGATGTCCTTAAACTTTATGGACTATGAGGTCCTTAAACTCATAGACTATGATGTCTTTAAACTTTATAGACTATGATGTCTCTAAACTACGACGGACTATGATATCTTTAAACCCAATGGACCGCAATATCCCTAAACTAAAACAATAGAGCCCAAATGCTCTTTTGTTGGATCTAAATGATCCCAAAACCCTGTTAAGTAGATCTTAGTCTAAAATTAGACTAACGTATCCTTAACAAACGTTTAAGTTGATCTTAGTCTCAAATGAGATTAACGATCATTAAACCAACCCAAACCTAAATCTAAGAAAATACGGATTTGGACTAATCCACACCCTACGGGCGACAACATAAATTAGTCTCCGTATACAATCCACGGGCAACCAAAAAACAAAATAAACACACACGACACGAAGTGAACATATAGAGAAGGAGAAAGTTGTTATCGCTACGCGGTAACGTAATTAACTGCAGGGGCTTGCGCCTGCAGGGAAGAGCGTCCCCACAATCAAAAAAACCCTCACAATGAGGGGGAATCTGACGAAGTCTGCTACACCGGCCGCATCCGTTTAAACCTTCGATATACGGTGCCAAAAATCAACTTGGCATTTTTGGAGAGGTGGACGGATAAAACCAAATATCATCTGCCCCCAAAATTCAGGCCGAACGTCCCAACGTCCCGGTTGCGTCTTTCGGCGGCGAACAGATTCTGGCATGCCCGGTGGGACCTTTTCCTCTTTCCACTCCACACTTCGTGTGTCGTGTTCGCGAATGAATCGCGGTTTAATGTGGTTGCCCCTGGATTCGAGGTTTTAAGATTTGGTGTCTTTCTCCTGTGCAGAGAAAATGTCTTCCAACTGCACCAGCTGCAACAATAACTCCCACTCCGTCCTCGCTGGAGGAGTGACCTACGGGCCTCAAGTGGCCTCCATTTTTGCGATGCCAGTGGAACAGGTGACGCAAGCCACCACTGGGCTGTTCTTTGGGACCATGCTCCCACCAATGATCTTCGACTCCCCAATGCCGCCGCACGAAGCTCCGAAGAAGTCGGTTTTTGATCGGCTTGCAACTACCGCGGCCCCTCTCAACGAGTCGCCCAAATCCAGCGCCTCAGTTTTCAACAGACTAGGCCTAAGCTCAGGTGGGCCCATGAAGAAGCCTGCAATACCCGAAGGGGTTATCCCAAAGCGGATAGCCATTCCAGCTCAAGTAGAGGAAATTGTCAAAGCGACTTCTCCTGCTAAAGGATCAGTCTTTGCAAGATTGAACGTGCCGACTCCTGCTTCGGGCGAAGTCACCAAGGCTGCTTTCCCCGTTCAAAAGTCAATTTTCGATAGGTTGGACGTTTCCTCTCGACGGACGTCAGTTTTCAATAGGCTGGCACCAACGGCAGCCCTTCACCAGGACAGGGGCATAATAAAGCCCTCCCCCCATAACTGAGCCAATACCATCTGCAAGACATGCCCGATGTCCCCACTGGTGCCGAGTAAGGAAAGCTGGAGGCATTTCCCCTTTCGGACTGACTCCGCCAGCTCCAATGGTGGAAGTCGATGCTGCTGTTCCAACTGGGAACAGTTTTGAATCACCCAAGAGGGTGCGTAAGAACTCTCCTACTGTCGTGCTGAAAAGATCTCCTCCATATGTAGAGAACGCTACAAAGGCAAAGCTAGAGCAATCCCCTCAGCGGCTGTCCTCCAAAATTCATAGGGTCCGGCGAAGAGTCCAAGACTCTGTCGTTAACTAAGATTACTCCCGCCGATCGAAGAAGATGAAGGTTCGGCAAGAGAAGGACCGCCATGTCATACAACAGAAGGTGTCATCTACTTGGGTGCCCTCTGCAACGGCCCCCTCAACTTCGACCGCCCACAAAAGGAGAAGGCCGGAGAAAATTCTCGTATCTGCGACAAATCTCAAAGGCACTGAATCCAAACGCCCCAAGTCTGGGGGCATGGTAGTGCACACCATCTACATGGCTTCCAGGAAAGAGGATAGCCGTATCTCCACGGGTCATCGACCACTTACACGGTCTGTGATAAAGGATCAGGAGCAACAACAGCAAAAGCTCCAAGAAATGCTAACGAAGATGGCCGCACTCACTGGGCCAAAAGAAAGCCCGGAGACATCGTCGGAGCAGTGCCATGAACAGGAAACTGATGCCGAATTCCTCCGAAGAATGCTCGAGAAAAAAGACAAAGAGGCCGCTGAACAAGTGGCTATGATAAAGCAAATGGCGCTACTGTTTCAAGCTATGGTCGGGATGATGATACAACCAGATCCTCCAGCTGAAGACCCTCCAATAATCCTTGAAGACGACAGAGGGGAGACATCAAACCCTCTTCCGGCCTCTTCAGCTGCAAAGGAGGAAACAATCTCGAAAGCGGCGCTCGATGATTATATAGCTCAACGGATACGAGCTCATCAAGCAAACGAAGCCGCTGGCCAAGTCGTCAGAACTGGGCGACCATATCCAAGCCGGTACGATCAGATTAAGTACCCGCCAGGATACACGATTCCTAAGTTCCACGTATACAAGGGGACAGGAAATCCCCATCAATATGTCGCTCAGTTCAGGGCTCTGTGCAGCGACACTGGAGGTGACGATAAGCTACTGCTTCGCCGATTCGTCAGTAGCTTGGCAGAGACGGCGTTCGAATGGTATTCAGAACTTCCCAACGTCTCCGTCAAAACTTTTACGGAGATGGAATTGCTATTCACCCAGCGTTTCACAAGCGCTAGCGAACATACCCCAATCACGTCATTGATCAATGCCAGGGTAAAGCCGAGGGAAACATGGGTTCAATATGCAATCCGGTGGAGGAACCTATGGTCGAGATGCGAACAACTCATCGAAGAAGCTCCTGCAGTAGGCATGTTCGTGGGTACCCTCGATCCGTAGGCAACCATATCCCAGTTCATAATGTTTTTCAAGCTAACTACCTTCCAAGCCTTGATTGACAAGCTGGCCCAAATGGATCAGATGGGCCATAGACCGTCTTCCTCAAAAATGGAGCCTCGAAACGAAAAGGGGAAAGGAAAAGTGACCTTCGTCGCCAATGCTCAGCAGTAGCCCAGTGGTCCAAAACCAGCTGATTGCCAAAACGATAAACAACGATTCTTCAACGAGAAGCTAAAACGCCCTTATTCGTTTTCCCGGGATAAAACGAGGAGACTATTCGAGCTGGCAGTGAGCAACAGGCTCATCAATTTGCCAGATCCAAGACGTCCACTGTAGTCGGGCGACGCCAACAATCCTAATTACCGCCCCTACCACCGAGCAGTAGGCCATCCAATCGAATATTGTTTCGTCTTCAAAGGCTGGATTGAGGACCAATACCAACAGGGCAAATTCGCGCTGTCTAAGAATTGGAAGGTAATCCCGCCCCAGCCACACGCTCTTAAAAAGATAGACACACCAGGGGAATCGTGCTCTTTTATAGAAGAAGCTCCATGGGAGGCCGCTCTTTCAGCCAAAACAAAACGAATGTTGAAGGATCTCCAAACTTGCCCGGCGATTAGGTGGAGAAGCCTGCTAGAACCTGAGAGCATTGAGGGAATGCTAAAACCGCGCCCGACGCCAAGAATTGGTAGAGATGGTCAAAACGCTCAGGCCCGGCCGTCAAAATCTTCGAAGAAGAAGACCAAAAAGCCTGTGAAGCCTGATGACAAGCGCACGGACCTGCAAAAACATATTGACGCGCTAGAGGAATACAACCAAAAGGCGCGAACCCCGGTCACACTCCGAGAATTTCTCAACTATATCCTTGAGAGCGGAAATAACGACAATGACGACGGAGATGACTCGTCAAAAGAATCTGAGGATGATGTGGCAAGTTGCCACATGATCTCTCATTCATCGCTAACTAACGAAAAAGCTCACTCGGCATTAGAAGACAACATAGAGCAGCTGGGGGCAGGATCAGAGCCAAAACCCTTAGATCCGTCTGACGAAATGATCGACGTGCTGTTGAACGAAGCCCGTCAAAAGAGCAAGGATGATCAAGAACGCAAAATGGCCATATTCAAAAGGGCCAGGAATCGGCGTCAATTTGAAGAAGTCGTGGTAGGAATGGGTCACGAAACACTCCCACCAGATCGAAGCATGCCCGCGGCAGACAAAACCAGGCTTAAGACAAGGAAACGATTCGCCAAAGCCTTGTCTATGGGAATGAAGCTGCCACCTTTCAAAGGGAATACTCCTGGCAGCATACACCTTGACGAAGCGGATGTACATCCAAACTACTGCTTATACCATCGAAGGATTGTGCACCCTACCGAAGAGTGCAACGCATTTAAAAACTGGTGGTAGGGATATGTTGCCCACCGACAACACTTCAAGCGGATGAAGCGCAAAAGCCGCCGGGAGCAGAGAAATACGACAGATGAGCACAAAAGAACTGCCGGTAATTGTCACATGGTCGATTCTGGGAGATCGCAAGTTCTCACCTTCGGAAGCGATTCTGATGAGGAAATAGCCCTCGGCCCTCTCTTCAAAGAACCCACTTCCGAAGAAGAAGAGATGAAAGCCTGCGAGAATATTCAGCTGCGCAATCGTACGTTACCCGAAAAGAATCTCGGACCTACGAACAACGGATCGAATAAAAAAGATAAAGGGAAGGAAAAAGTCCCTGAGGATATCACCCTCGATGATCAAGTCGTCAAAGAACTGATAGCCAAGGACCCGCCCAAGAAAAACAAAGTGGATTACAACTTTCCGGCACACCTGAGGAAAATTCCCTCACAACTATGCATTCTCGATGCCCTTCTGCTATCTAAAGAGGCAAGAGATTCTCTGATCAAGGCACTATAAGAGCCCGAGCAGTTCCAAGCTTTTCTTGCCGAAGAAAACATGAAGGACGAGCTGGAAGAAGTGCACATGGCTGACATCACTTTCAGCGATGAAGATCTCCTCCTCGGAACATGCGAGCACAACCGTCCCTTGTATGTCACCGGATACTGCCATGACATCAAGATAGGGAAGATCCTAGTTGACAACGGGACCTCTGTCAATCTCCTAAATGTAAGGGTGCTGAAAGAAATCTGCATGAGTGTTCAACACCTCGCTCGGGATAAAATCACTATCTCCGAATTGGACTCCCAGTCGTCACGGACGCTCGGGTCTGTAATATTGACGTTACGCTTTGGGCTGCTCGTCACTGACATCAAGTTTCATGTCATTGACGCCAAGACTTGCTACAACACTTTGCTCGGCAGGCCTTGGTTACACGAGTACAACATCATACCTTCTACACAACATCAGTGTATGAAGTACTTCAAAAATGGTCTCAAGCATACCGTGACATGGGAGCTGAACCCATTCTCCGTGAATGAAGTTTGAAAGTACGAAGATGCAAAGTATTTCTTACAAGACTTTGAGGACATAGAAAGATGCCATAAGCCGGAGAATAAGCAGAAAGCTATCACCACTATTCCGGTCTTTGGGAGCGATACCGAGGAGGAGGAAGAGATAGTTTATTTAGGGCCGCCCCAATGCAACAAGTCGGGATCATCTACCCCTATTCTGGTCTTTGGCAGTGACTCTGAAGACGAGGTCAACGCGGTATTCTCGGTCCGTCCATCGATGCAGGCCTTCACTGGAGATGACCAAAGTTTGCAGATCACCCTAGTTCCCTGGCAACACTACAGAGAGCTTGACGCGCTGGAGACATATAGTGTGAAAGAGCTGTAGACATTATACGTCCTTCCCAGGCGAAGAGGTGAAAAGGCGATCTTACTCTACCGATCCACAGAGACTAACGTTGAAAATGAAGTCTAGCATGGTGCCGATTTTGCGCTCGACAGGGTCCAACCTATCCGTTTGCCCAGATACTACACAGAGGGGTTGAGAAGGTTGCTAAGACGCTAAAGCGTACCTTTCAAACAAACTTCTCGACAAGCTCAGTTCTACAACAGGATTTAGAATGTCCCCGGAACTCAGAGAAAATTGCCCACCGGAAAAATGGAAACGATCGGGCATGGATATATCCAGTCCAAGAAACGGGAACAGTTCCATGGTTGCCATGTTAGTGTATATGCCCTAGAGGCCATTACTGTATCATACTAGTATGTATATTACTTAATGGAACCTTGGGATATTCACCTTGTATTGACAATCTTGCTCAATATAGTAGTATGCTACTTGGTTTGTTTCTGCTTTAATGTGTACATGTGTTTATTTTAGTATATCACCTATACACATTAGTAGAGCCCTTAGGATCTTTGCTTGATTACCAGCGTTGTGATGGCAGTCACACTAGTGGGGGCTGGGTAATCCATAAGCACATCCTTATGCAGGTCCCTAGTCGTAGGACTATCGAGACAGGGCATCGATACTCCGGAGTAGACTAGCGTATGCGCTTCTCATCCCAGTGTGGGAGACGGTCTGTCCCACAGCCGTCAGTACGTCGTACTTGAGATAGTATGCGGGTGCTCATTAGGTTACGAGTACACTGGACAGGACTCGTTGGGAACTGTTGGTTGGTACTATACCTATCGTCAGTTATCAGTTCCCAGGTGACATGAGTACAGCTTAGTCCGCTGACTTGACACTGTCACTTCGCCTCGAGTGTGTTCCCACTGTACTTTGATTACTACCCTACCACAGCTCAAAGTAGTCGTGCAAACAGGTAGTAGTTGGGTGCAGTCCCGAAGCACTTGGAGGCAGTGACGGTTAGACAGGATTCGTCTCTCCCGGTATTGGGGGTTAACATCGCGCTGTGTCTAGGAGAGCCATTACACAAGTAGTCCCTGGCCAGGGCAAGCGAGATATACTGGTAGGTTTCCAGTGTTATCTCAGGGTGTTCTGGGCTACACTCCGACACGACTTATACCGCTATTAGGGGACTGACGTTTACCTCCCCCTAGTCCCGCCATGCGATGTTATCAGACGAACAGACCGGACTGTACGGAGATTGTCACATTCAGGCTCAGTAGGAGTTCAGATGGGTTTCACCTCGTCCGTCTTCTTGTCGGCATCTACCTGGGGACCGTTACGCACAGCTAGTGCCGCTTGCGGCCTGTGGTTAAACCCACTGCCAGCGTAGTGTCGAGTCTTTAGAGTCCCATACAGAAAGCTATTCGCCTTTAGGCAAAAGAGTAGAGGTCGCATGGTTTTGCGACAGGGTTCGGTCATATCCGTGCACTTGTGCACGTTTGGTGTCCGAACAGTTAACACTAGAGGGCTTTGGTTTAAGCCAGATCCTATTGTACGTTTTGGGATTAGTTTTATCTCGTTTGTATTCATGTTCCTCGGAACGCGGATGCGGGTGTGTATGCACAGTTGACAGAGAGACAGAGGCAGAGGATTCTCATTGGGGTTGTTGACTATTGACTGTTGACTATTGACTTTTTGCTAAACCCTAATGAGAATAAGAAATATGATTAACAATAATATTAATTAAGTATTATAGTGACATGGTTGTTGAGGGGTTGACTTTGTTGATTTGTTGACTTTGTTGACCGGTTGACTAGGTTGGACTAGTTGACCATCATCATGACAATGGCTATCATTTCATGGCAAAGACTTTTGCTTGCTTGTTTCTTTTTGCAAAATGAGTGCATGAAATGATATAGCCATTTTGACTTGAACCATCACACAATACTTAATTACTATTATTTGTTATGATGGTTTTGGATTATGAGAGCTTGGATGGCAAAAGACTTTCTCATTCTCTCATTTGCTTTCTCTCTCTTGCTTGAGCTCTCCCTCTTGACTCCCTCTAGCTCAAGGCAACTCCCTCTCATGAGTTGAGAAACATTGCCTTAGAGATAAAAGAAAACCCAAATCACTTCTCTACTCATCCTAGTTCATAAGGTTTAGCAAACCAAGTGTTCTAGTTTCTTCAAGTTCGAAGAAGAAGCCAAAGGTAGAAGCTTTCAGGTGGATCCATCTTCGGCGCAAGGAGACGACGAGGTGAGGCCGATCCGTACACCGCAAAGAGTTGAAGACGAAGGAGTTCAAGAAAGGTATAGCCCCCTAACCGAGTAGGTAAAACTCTAGTTAGGTTGTTAGGTAGTTGTTTAACAAAGATCCGTATTTTGAGTCCATGTTACCACCTCTTGAAAAATCGTTTTTCATCATTTTCGCAAGCCCGTAAGTACCGGGAGAGGTAACGTGGACTTACAGTGGTATCAGAGCCAAGTTAAACACTATCTAACATGTTAGCAAAGTAACTAGAAGTTCGATCGGAAAAAAAGTCGCGAAACATGCCCGAAAAATCTAGTTTCTGCCGATTCTGTTTTCTGTTCAAAAATTAATAAATCTGACACTAAAAATCGGCTCAGGCTTTTTAAAACCCACACAAGAAATTTGGTCCACCGACTCGGTCAAAGCGCCGCGGAAACGCGGCGGGAGCATGCTCCCGCCGCGGTTCCGCGGCCGAGTTGACTCGGTAGTGGAACAAGTTTCCTGCAGTGTTTTTCTGGGGCTGTTTTGGGATTTTTGGGATATGTTTTTTCTGCCCAGATTTTACAGAAAGGAAACTTTGTTTATGGGGTCTAAAAATCCGTATTTTGATCGAACTTCTAAAGACTTAAGCTGACGGGTATATATCTGTGATGTGTTATATGTATTGAACGTCTGCTAATCGCTATACGTCGATTAGTGGGGGTTATACATATCTGTGATCTGTAATGTTGATGGTATGTGTATATGAATTCATTGGATTGTCGCGGATGAATAGCCGGGGGTTGTGAGATGAGAGTTTTCTTTTCTTTCAATTCATGTAAATTTGTAATTGATGTAATATTATTTTATAGCCGTACAACCGGGATGGGGTTGTAGCCGTCATTGTATAATTTCTTTTACTGTTTTTGCTCCTAGGATAGACCCATGGTGGGGTGCACAAACTACCGGGTATCTCGAAGTGCCGAGTGTCCTACTCACGGCGTTGAGGGAGGTTGCTCCGCTTCGAATATTTGGCGGGTAGTTTGCCGCACCCGTAGGGGTCTAGGGTGGGGTATTGGCTATCCATCGCGACCGTGTAATCCGCTTTTCGTTACAGGCTCGTACGAATTGCGGATTCCTAGTATATCCAATGTGTTCATCTGTGATCTGGAATGGCTATCATTGCAATATATCTATATATGATATTATTTAGGCGTTGCTTATGTTTTGCATCCGCGCTAGTCCAGCCCCCGCTCTGTCGTTAGTTAAGTAACCTAACGGGTAATGACGGGGCCCCGTAGCGAATGCGGATGGCATAAGCGTACGTCATATTTTGGTTGTTTTCTGCAATGGTAGGATTAAATGTTGGGACGCATTAAAATTAATGCAAGAAAAATAAACCAAGTAAAAGTCGTTGGAACACTTTCAAAACCACTCGGTTTCTTTTCAAAAATAACTTTTAAACACGGAGCTTAAGCCACTCCTTTTAAAAGCTATCTCGTTCCTTCGATTATATCAAGTTCACTACGTTCACGGTTTCGCCAAAACCATTCGTAGCCCTCCGTCGTTTCACATGAATGGTCAATAAGTATTCAAGCTATGTTTGTTGGCCAAAGTCAAGGCATGGTGATTGGTAGCTATTGGGTATTCATGTGCAGCATAGATAGATGTGTTGGTTTGGGGCAGCCGTTCTACCTTGTTGGCCAAAGTCAAGGGTATGTGCGGGTGGGCCCAAATTAACCTGGAGAATGACGGGTAGAACTTGACATGTGACTTATGATTTGTTGGCCAAAGTCAAGGTCATAAGAGCATGGGGAAAAAATCCACATCGGGAGTTTCAAAAGAACTGAAACTTGCTAGCGCTGCATACCATTTGGAGTGTGATGATTCTGGTAGGATTCCTTCAGATTTTTCACGCAATGATATTTGGATCCCGATCCTACTGTGAGTATATGCTACTCCTCGGGAAATTTCTCACTTATCGATCAATGCTATAAACCAAGTAGGTGTCTAGAAAGGTGTTAGCGGGGCTACGCCCCCAGGGAAAAGAGGTTATTTAATTAAGGAACTTCGCGAAAGCGTTGGAAAACCTCCCTCGAAGTACCGACACCAGTCTGACCGAACGGTTAAGCAAGTATTGTACGGTGAGATTGATCCTGACTAATTCTTCCTTTTTGGTTTGAGGAGGGATTCGAGAGACAGTGGGAGGCATCCTGTTTAGACAAATTAAAAACCACTCTAAACTTGCAAGAGCATCATGCTAAAGTGTTTCTTCTCTCTCTCCTAATTGCAGCGACCAAACATCATGACCGGACTTAAGTTACTACTAGATAAAAACATACTGACATGGCCAAACTATAAAGATTGGCTCAGGAATGTCAAAATGGCAATCACTTATGACAAGTTAGGGTATCTCCTTACCACCAAAGCTCCCCCTGTCCCAGGTCCCAAAACCAGCGTCGCGGATAGGGAAATCCATAAGACCTGGGAAATCGATTGCACGAAGGCCAAGTGCCTCGTGCTTGCCTCTATGGACAATGAACATCAGAGGAGGCACGAGAATATGGACCTCAAATCCATATTTCTCCATACAAAAGAACTGTATGGAGAGCAATCTCGTATCGCCAGATACGAAGTGTCGAAAAAGCTGTTTTCGGCAAGGTTGGCCGTCGGATCATCGGTAGCGGAACACGTGCTTAAGATGATTGTCTTCATTGAGGAGCTCGCGGACCTTGGGACCACGTTAGAGAATGAGCTCTACACGGACTTGATTCTCCAGTCCCTTCCTTCCACTTACGCCCAGTTTATCCTGAACTTCAACTTGCAAGAAAAAGAAGTTGAACTTTCAGAACTCCTCAACTTGCTGAGGAGTGCAGAGGGCACCCTACAGAAAGGTAGGGAAACATCCACTTTGTTTGTAGGAGGATCTTCCTCTTCTAGGTCCAAGGCGAAAGCCAAGGGAAAGAAGAAGAAAGCCCCCGCCAAACCAAGGGGCGGTGTTAGTAAAGTGGATACGAAGGGAAAGGCAAAGGCAACAAAGATAGCGGGGAAGCTTATAGGGAAGGAAGAGTGCTTTTTCTGTCATAAGAGTGGGCACTGGAAGAAAGATTGCAGGGCTTGGAAGGCCAGAACACAGGATCTGAAGCAAGTTGCGGCTTCAGCTTCAGGTGTGTATGTTATTGAAAACTGTCTATCAATAAACTCTACTTCCTGGGTATTGGATACCGGATCAGGATCTCATATCTGTAATTCTTTGCAGGCGTTAAGAAAGCGTAGGTTTTTGAAGGCAGGTGACATGACCCTCAAAGTTGCAAACGGAGCTAGCATGGATGCTAAGGCCGTGGGGGACTATCACCTGGGAATGTCAGATGGACATGTTTTGGTTTTACGTAATTGCTTTTTTGTACCCAACGCAACTTGTAATATCATTTCAGTATCTATAATATCTAAAGAAGGTTATGAATTTGCGTTTGTAAGTAATGTTGTAAACATTCACCTTAATCAAGTTCTGATTGGGTCAGGTACATTGAGCAATGGTATATACGTATTAAACCAACCACAGATTTTCAATGTCCAGAATACACATAAAAGAAAGTCTCCGGAAACAAATCAGGCTTTCTTATGGCATTGTAGACTGGGTCACATCAATGAGAGAAGGTTGACGAAGTTACATACAGAAGGATATTTGGATCCGTTCGAATATCAATCGTATGCCACTTGTCAATCCTGTCTCAAAGGAAAGATGACAAAGACTCCGTTCACTGGACACGGAGTAAGAGCGAGCGAGCTCTTGGGACTCGTACACAGCGACGTGTGCGGTCCAATGTCTACGCATGCACGAAGCGGTTATTCTTACTTCATTACTTTTACGGATGACTTTTCAAGGTACGGATATGTCTTCTTAATGAAACATAAATCCGAAGCCTTTGGAAAATTCCAGGAATATAAGAATGAAGTAGAAAAACAAACCGGCACAAGTATCAAGACACTAAGATCTGATCGAGGTGGTGAATACTTGAGTGCCGAGTTCCTAGATTACTTAAAAGAGAATGGAATTCTCTCTCAGCTTACTCCTCCATACACTCCGCAACATAACGGTGTATCGGAGAGACGGAACCGAACCCTATTGGATATGGTATGGTCCATGATGAGTAACGCTGAGTTACCGCGATCATTCTGGGGATATGCACTAGAATCAGCTGCATACCTTTTGAACCGAGTTCCAACTAAGACTGTGCCTACCACACCATATCATATGTGGTGTGGGAAGAAACACTATCTTAAGCACATTAAGACATGGGGATGTCCAGCTTTTTTCAAAAAGCAGCATGCGGACAAACTCGAGGCACGCTCAGTACAGTGCAAGTTTGTGGGATATCCAAAGAACTCCAAGGGATATTTCTTCTATTGCGAAGAGGTGCAAAAGATTTTTGTTTCTCGCCATGCCCACTTCTTGGAAACTGAGTTTTTGGAAAATCAGATAAGTGGGAGAGCAATAGAACTGGAAGAAATTCCAGAACCACGAGCTATTACTGAAAGCTTAGTAGAACCAGAGGGTTCGAAAGATCATGACATTCCTGCGCCACTCCGCAGGAGTAGTAGGCAGTCTCATCCGCCCGAGAGATACTACGGTTTTCTCATAGACGGGGATAGAGAGGATTGCATCATTGATAGTGATGAGCCGACTAGCTTCCAGCAGGTCATTCAGAGCGTTGACTCGGTAAAATGGCTGGATGCAATGCGGACCGAAATGGAGTCCATGTACACCAATAAAGTATGGACGTTGGACGTTGCTCCAGATGGGGTAAAACCCGTAGGATGCAAGTGGATCTTCAAAAGGAAGATTGGTGTAGATGGACAGGTTGAGACCTATAAAGCTAGACTAGTTGCAAAGGGTTTTCGTCAAAGACCTGGTTTGGACTATGACGAGACCTTTTCTCCAGTAGCTATGCTGAAATCCATTCGGATCCTTCTTGCCATTGCTTCCTTCCACGATTATGAGATTTGGCCGATGGACGTAAAGACCGCTTTTCTAAATGGAAATTTATAGGAGTGTGTTTATATGGACCAGCCAGAGGGTTTCATTCAGAGTGGGAGCAGCGGAAAGGTGTGCAAGTTGCTTAAGTCCATCTACGGACTAAAGCAGGCATTGCGGAGTTGGAACATCTGTTTTGATGAGACGGTCAAAGAATTTGGCTTTATCAAAAATCCAGATGAACCATGCATCTATAGTAGATTTGTAGTGAGAACTGCAGTATTCCTCGTTTTATACGTGGATGACATTCTCTTGATAGGAAATGACATTCCTATGCTACAATCTGTAAAAGGGTTCTTGTCACACAGGTTCTCCATGAAAGACCTGAGTGATGCTTCATACATTCTGGGGATCCGGATCTATCGTGACAGATCCAAGAGGATACTGGGACTCTCACAGTCCAGGTACATCGACACCATACTGAAAAGATTCAGTATGGAAGATTCCAAGCGCGGTAATCTACCGGCTTGTCACGGGATCACCCTTTCCAAAGAGATGTCTCTCAAGACTGATTTGGAAAGGGATCGCATGTCTATTATACCCTACGCTTCTGCGGTAGGCTCTATAATGTATGTGATGTTGTGTACCAGACCAGATGTAGCTTATGCACTGAGTGTGGTAAGCGGGTATCAGTCAAACCATGGGGAGAAACACCGGATAGCAGTAAAGAACATTCTCAAGTACCTGAGAAGGACTAAGGAGATGTTCTTGGTGTATGGCGGAAAAGACCTCCAGATCGAGGCCTTTGCTGACTCCAGCTTCCAGAGTGACAAGGATGATTCCAAGTCCATGTCGGGTTATGTCTTTACCCTCAATGGAGGGGCGGTGTGTTGGAAGAGTTCCAAACAGGAAACCGTTGTTGACTCGACGATGGAAGCAGAATATATCGCTGCTGCAGATGCCGCAAAAGAAGCCGTCTGGATAAGGAAGTTCTTAACGGAACTTCAGGTGGTTCCGTCCATTGTTGATCCAATACCGCTGTATTGCGACAACAACGGGGCTATAGCTTTAGCGAAGGAACCCAGGTCCCATCAGAAGTCCAGACACATCTTGAGGTGGTATCACCTGATCAGGGAGATTGTGGGTCTCCAGGATATCGAGGTTCGGAGAGTTTCTACGGAAGATAACACTGGTGATCCACTCACAAAGGCCTTACCCCAGACTCAGTTCGAGCGGCTGATCGAGATGATAGGTCTTCGATACGCCAGTACATGGTCTTAGTGCAAGTGGGAGATTGTTAGTGTATATGCCCTAGAGGCCATTACTGTATCATACTAGTATGTATATTACTTAATGGAAGCTTGGAATATTCACCTTGTATTGACAATCTTGCTCAATATAGTAGTATGCTACTTGGTTTGTTTCTGCTTTAATGTGTACATGTGTTTATTTTAGTATATCGCCTATACACATTAGTAGAGCCCTTAGGATCTTTGCTTGATTACCAGCGTTGTGATGGCAGTCACACTAGTGGGGGCTAGGTAATCCTCAAGCACATCCTTATTCAGGTCCCTAGTCGTAGGACTATCGAGACAGGGCATAGATACTCCGGAGTAGACTAGCGTATGCGCTTCTCATCCCAGTGTGGGAGACGGTCTGCCCCACAGCCGTCAGTACGTCTTACTTGAGATAGTTTGCGGGTGCTCGTTAGGTTAGGAGTATACTGGACAAGACTCGTTGGGAACTGTTGGTTGGTACTATACCTATCGTCAGTTATCAGTTCCCAGGTGACATGAGTACAGCTTAGTCCGCTGACTTGACACTGTCACTTCGCCTCGAGTGTGTTCCCACTGTACTTTGATTACTACCCTACCACGGCTCAAAGGAGTCGTGCAAACAGGTAGTAGTTGGGTGCAGTCCCGAAGCACTTGGAGGCAGTGACGGTTAGACAAGATTCGTCTCTCCCGGTATTGGGGGTTGACATCGCGCTGTGTCTAGGAGAGCCATTACACAAGTAGTCCCTGGCCAGGGCAAGCGAGATATACTGGTAGGTTTCCAGTGTTATCTCAGGGTGTTCTGGGCTACACTCCGACACGACTTGTACCGCTATTAGGGGACTGGCGTTTACCGCCCCTAGGCCCGCCATGCGATGTTATCAGACGAACAGACCGGACTGTACGGAGATTGTCACATTTAGGCTCAGTAGGAGTTCAGATGGGTTTCACCTCGTCCGTCTTCTTGTCGGCATCTGCCTGGGGACCGTTACGCACAGCTAGTGCCGCTTGCGGCCTGTGGTTAAACCCACTGCCAGCGTAGTGTCGAGTCTTTAGAGTCCCACACAGAAAGCTATTCGCCTTTAGACAAAAGAGTAGAGGTCGCATGGTTTTGCGACAAGGTTCGGTCACATCCGTGCACTTGTGCACGGATGTGACCGAACAGTTAACACTAGAGGGCTTTGGTTTAAGCCAGATCCTAGTGTACGTTTTGGGATTAGTTTTATCTCGTTTGTATTTGTGTTCCTCGGAACGCGGATGCGGGTGTGTATGCACAGTTGACAGAGAGACAGAGGCAGAGGATTCTCATTGGGGTTGTTGACTATTAACTGTTGACTATTGACTTTTTGCTAAACCCTAATGAGAATAAGAAATATGATTAACAATAATATTAATTAAGTATTATAGTGACATGGTTGTTGAGGGGTTGACTTTGTTGACTTGTTGACTTTGTTGACCGGTTGACTAGGTTGGACTAGTTGACCATCATCATGACAATGGCTATCATTTCATGGCAAAGACTTTTGCTTGCTTGTTTCTTTTTGCAAAATGAGTGCATGAAATGATATAGCCATTTTGACTTGAACCATCACACAATACTTGATTACTATTATTTGTTATGATGGTTTTGGATTATGAGAGCTTGGATGGCAAAAGACTTTCTCATTCTCTCATTTGCTTTCTCTCTCTTGCTTGAGCTCTCCCTCTTGCTCTTCCTCTTGCTCTCCCTCTAGCTCAAGGCAACTCCCTCTCATGAGTTGAGAAACATTGCCTTAGAGATAAAAGAAAACCCAAATCACTTCTCTACTCATCCTAGTTCACAAGGTTTAGCAAACCAAGTGTTCTGGTTTCTTCAAGTTTGAAGAAGAAGCCAAAGGTAGAAGCTTTCAGGTGGATCCATCTTCGGCGCAAGGAGACGACGAGGTGAGGCCGATCCGTACACCGCAAAGAGTTGAAGACGAAGGAGTTCAAGAAAGGTATAGCCCCCTAACCGAGTAGGTAAAACTCTAGTTAGGTTGTTAGGTAGTTGTTTAACAAAGATCCGTATTTTGAGTCCATGTTACGACCTCTTGAAAAATCGTTTTTCATCATTTCCGCAAGCCCGTAAGTACCGGGAGAGGTAACGTGGACTTACATGCCATGTCATAAAGGACCTGGGTGAAGAAGAGGATGCTCTTTCAAAAGTCGCTTACGTTGAACCGGAACACGGTCCTGCCATAAAAATGCCGAGTCCATTGTTTGAAGAATAGATGGACAAGCTAGTACGGGAAGCGAGCCAAAAGGTTCGGAGCGACCACAACCGCGAAATGGCCATCTACGAGAAAGCCAAGACGCAACGCCTTCTTCAGCAGGCTATGGAGAATGACAATGCCCTTCGCCGTCATCCCGCCATGCATTCCTAAGACAAGAAAAAAGCCCGACGCAGAGGCAAAAACAAGTCAAAGAACGGAAAAAAACGTTCTACAACGGCAAAACGGATCCAAAAGGCCACGCGATCAAGAAAAGGTCGGCTGGGATCCATCTCTTATAAAGAAGATGGGTCGAGCATATTCTTTCCCCAAGACAAGACAAGGAATATATTTGACCTTGTCACGAAACATCAAATGATGACACTCCCGGGGTCTCGACACCCCGATCAAGCAAACGAAGTTCATCACCCAGATTATTGCTCCTATCACAGAGCGATAGGACGTCCTCTTGAAGACTGCTTCACCTTCAAGAACTGGGTCGAAGACCAATACCAACGCGTCAGGTTCGCTCTATCCAACAGTTGGAAGGTGACCCCACCGCAAAGGCTTGCGCCAAAAGCAACGTACATGGCGAGAGTAGAAATAGATCAACATCGGTCCTGGAAACGATCTCGTACCTGCCACGTGATAACGTTGTCAGAAGAAGGAGTGCACGAGAACATGGATGACCTGTCATGGTGCTTCGTAAACGATGATGATGAGGTGATCTCAAAGTTTCCACCAGCACCAAAAAAATTGGAGGATGGGATACACACCACGGCGGATAACCTAAGGAAAATCGACTTGGGGACGGCAAACGATCCGCGACCTACGTTCGTCAGTGAGCTGGTATCTAAAGAACAAGTGGCTACGTTAAAAGATGTGCTTATATAGTATAATGACTGCTTCGCATGGAACTACTCCGAGATGCCGGGATTAGATCCAGAAATAGCCGTGCATAAATTGGCGATATCTCCGGACGTCAAGCTGATCAAACAAGCACCAAGAAGGATGCGGCTTGAACTTGAAATGAGTATCAACGCCGAAGCTAATCGACTCCGACTTCGTCCAAGAAGTTGAATACCCTGACTGGATCGCCAACATCGTCCCAGTGATGAAGAAAAATAGAATGGTACGCATCTGCGTGGACTTTCGGAACCTTAACAAAGCCTGTCCGAAGGATGACTTTCCCGTACCGGTTACCGAGCTGATGATAGACAAAACGTCTACTCACGAAGTCTTCTCCTTCATGGACCGATTATCAGGGTACAATCAGATAAAGATGCATCCCGAAGACCAGAAGCATACTGCTTTCCGGACTCCTCTGAGCATATTCTGCTACAAAGTAATGCCCTTCGGTCTGAAGAATGCCGGTGCTACCTATTTGTAACGTTTTGAAAATCGTTTCGGTGAAATTTGGAAAAAAACGGTAAAATAAGGGGGTTTTCTGTAAAAAGTCAAAATACAAATATCTTTATTATAAAATTAAATATACATATTCTAGCTATGAATTTGCTAGTATTTGGTGTTTATTGAGTCACTGGTGAAATTTCAAATTTTCTGAAAAATTTTCCGAAATTAATTATTTTAATATTATTTTAAGCCGTCACTAATACATTTAATTAGGGAAAATTACAAATTGGAATGAGTTGAAACAAATTTTGTGTATCATAACACATTAAACAAAATTTTATCATATGGTTTTTGAAATGAAATGGTTTGCCAAAACGGTTTAGAAAATATCGAAGAAAAAAGGCTTAAATAGTGAAATTAGTGTAAATAGATGTTGGGGTATATCATTTATCATTTTTTCCTCACCCATACTCACCCACACCCCCTCTCCTCTCCCCAAATCAGCAGCCCAAGTTTCCCCCTCCTCATTTCCCCACTTGTTTTGCCCAAAAGAAATGAAAAGAAAAAGGAAATGAAAGAATAAATGAATATATAAGTATGGGCTTTGACCTTGGGTTGACTTGATATCATTTTCCCCACTTGACTCTCTCTCCTCTCTCCCACAACTCCTGGCCGAGCTCCCCTCCTCCAACAGCACCAGCCCACTCTTTTTCCTCACCTCATTTCACACCCAAATCCAATCAAAAATGCTTCAAAATCAACACAAAAATCCCACAAAATAAAAATCCAACTCCTACCCATTTTTACTTAGCCTCTCAAGCATGGATTGTGGTGAAAAGTTTTCAAATTGGAGGTCAAGATTTTCATGCTAGATCTCAAATCTTGTGAGGTATAAATCTTGACCTTTTGTTAAATTGTTGTTTGAATACTTTAAATCAAGCATAATTAGTTAATAGTTTGGGTTTAATTGAATGTTTTGAAAAATTCAAGAAAAGGGTTTGTAAATCAAATTAGGGTTTTCTTCATTGGGTATTGATCTTGATGTGGGGATTAACATGTTAATGTGATGCTAAAACTAACCTAGTTGCTAGTTTACTAATTGATGCTTGTAATTGTTAAAATTGGAATTTTATGCAAACTAGGTTTTGGAAATTTATTGCAAATGTTAGACTAAAAATGTAATTAGGTTTTTCATGACTTCATTAACATTATTAAGTGTAGTTTAATGCTTTAGATCATGCAAATCTAAGCTAGATTGTAGTTTGTGCATTTTTGCTATGAAATTGTTAAAATTTAGGTATTTTGTAAACTAGAATTTTAGGGTTTTTGGAATTTAATGAGATTAAATTATGGGAATTGTTTTTATGACTTATTTAAGATATTTAGTGAATATTGTGGCCGCTAGATTCGTTTATACATCGAGTTTTGTACTAAAACGGTGATTTGTGCTTGCTAGATTTTCGGAAAAATGACTTTTTAAGTGAAATTGGGGTTTTTGTGAATTTTAAGCTATTTTATATTATAATTAGTGCTTGTAATTGTACAAATGAGTGTGTTGGGAGCTTTCTCGATGGTTTGGCGTTTGTACGCCGACGTCGAGGGTTTTTGGGTCGATTTGTGAAGGCAACCATAGGTTTTGACCTATGTGGGATTCGTGCGTCGTTTTGGTCATGAGTCGGATTTTAATGCGATACGGTGCGTTATGATATGTAGGTACCCCATGTGGACTTCGAGACGACAAGCAAGCGCGTGGCGACGTCGGCACCGGCGAGCGAGGACCAGGTGAGTAGATTTATATCTACGGGGAGAAGTCAGGTGGATGGCGTATAGCAGCCCCGCAGTCCGTGGTGGTGTATACGGATGCGTATACACACCAGCAATTATTATATGTTATTTGGGATTAATAACGATGTTTAGGATGGATATTGGTGTGTTGGATTATTTTTAGTGTTACGAACCCTAGGGTAGTATTGCACTACACATACACGCATACATACTTGCATACATTCCTATTTAAATGTGCTCATGGGATTCTTTATAGTTATGTGATCACATGGGTATGGGACTATGTGTTCACATACGGATTTGAGGATGATCTTGGGATTGAGCTGAGTCGATGAGATTTGTTTGTGGTTGTGATAGCGGTGATATGGCAGGATTCGTACTTGAGGTACGTCCTGGTGTTATAGCGGATCTTGGGACGACGATACGGGTGAATAGTGTTATAAATAAAATGGTCGTCATGTGATCGTGATATGAGGCATGATATGCTAGGATATTGATATTAGGCCGTATAGGGCGATGTATACCCCTTGATGATGATGTGTGCTGACGATATCGGTTTGTACGAGATTGTCGATCAGTAGTCAGATCATGAGTATATTGAGGATATTAGTATTGTACTAGACATAGGTCAGTACCCTAGACTATGATCTTGAATAAGAGGATACCAGAGGAATGGTGTGAGGAATATGATATTGACCCGTACCCAGATTTGGGGATGCCGTACGACGGATTTACGTACGAGCTATATCTTGATGATCGATCCGCACTCTTGACTTGGGATGTCTGATTGTAAATATGATATCGGATATGATATTATTGAGGCGGGATCACCGACTAATATATATACAGGTATGTATATGGATCGACTCAGATGTTAGGCGGTTTCCTTACCTGTAGTCCAGCTTGTTAGCTTAGCCCTTTAGTTTAGTTTAGTTGTTAGATTAGATTCGATTCTTACCTATTTCAAAAACTAACGAATCGTGGGTATTTCAAAAGACAGCCCAAGGGATCCTACGGATATTTCAAAAGACGTATCTTTTCATAAAAACACCGTAGCCCCAATTTTCAAAACCCCATGATTCGTGTTATTTCAAAAGGCACCATTTGTAGGACTTATATTAGATTAATGCAGGTTAGTTACAGTTGCGTCTAGTATTCAGCTCCCGCGTATTATTGTGGTTCGCTTCGCATCGCATACTTATGTTATAATTTCTTATTGCAATGTTGATATCATATTGTTAGGACACCAACACCATTACCGATGATGCGTATGTACCACGTACACTTACTTGCCGGCTCACACACATCTTCATCGGTAATTGCCATGTCACGTACGCCTTAGAAAATATTATTTCTTGACATAGCGTACTTGCCTTATATGTTAGTTTAGACATTGTAGTTATTACCTGCTACTTCATGCATACTGTTATTCATTGTTATGCCGCATTCATGGATTCTCATGCATATATTCACTATTTTACGTGTTATTGAGGTTTTGGATTCGGATTTCCATGAGATTTTCTGGATTTGGAGGAAAACCGCAAAAACATAAATAAACCTTTTCTCTCTTTTAAAATAAAAAGTGCGGTTTTTCCCATGATGTATGAGTCGTCCACCATGAGTTTGCTGATGGATTTCGAGACCCGATTCGAGGAGACGGATGAACCGTTTCGGGTACATGGTGGACCCGGTAAGGTACCCCGGGGCAAGAAGCGCGTGATGATGACGATGTGAGCCTGGCAGGGGAGCACTACCTACCGGTGATTTTACCCGACACGTCGGATATCCGGAGGATACCGTCGTGGTCTTGAGATGGATGGTAGAGGCCGGTCTGGACTGACGGCGTCCTAGGTATTGTGTTTGAGACATTGAGATTTCGAGATAATTGAGGTACAGAGACTATGATACAGAGATATCGAGATATTGGGATTACGTTTTGTGTCGATGCTAGGCACTGTTTTATGCTGATTTCATTATGATACCTCATTTTAAAAATACAAAAGAAATCTCACTAAATTATGAAAACAGTTCTTCATTTACATGTATTCTGTTTTCATGCATTCATATCTCATTCATACGATATATTGCTACCTGAGGCACTGACACGGGCACATGAGATTATACTCGGGTTAGATATTTACCCTAGCCTTGTTATAGGTTGCATGTTATATATTGAGGATATATCATGATCATTGACCTAGGTTGCGTTATTTATGCGATTTCTATTCGTAGATGTTTTTCTATTCACGAGTTGGCAACTCACCCCCGCTGTGCCCCAGTTTCTTGCAGGTTTTGCCATACAGATTTCATTACGGCTTTGCTGGCACTGCTTCTTTCGGGTGACTTGCTAGTAGGTGGGTTTATTGGTATCGTACCCATCATATTACTCTGTATAATATTATTCAGTTGTACCTAGTAAATTCCATCAACCAAACATGTATTTATTTTGAGATAGAGACCAGTGATGTTATTCCTTCGACCTTAGAGTCGCGCGTTATATTTCTGCGGTTTTCTTGTGGTTTTGAGTTTCCTTTTGAATTTTGATCCTCGCCGTTGGCGTTGTATATTATATTGCTTGTGTGGTTGTGACCGTCGATTGACGAAGAGGTAGCTCCCGCTTGGAGATGCTTTTTTATTGATTTCGTATACTATTCATGTTGTATCCCGTTTGGGGGCCGGTATTTACAAAGGAGACTCTGCCGAAATTTTCAGTAAATTTTGATGTTCTTAAAAACCGCATAATTCGGCTTATGCTATTAAAACTACTTGTTTTAAATTGGTTTTCCTTCATTCTACTACTTTTCTTGGTTTGGATTTCTGGGTTTTCGGTTTACTTAGATTACGTACGCCTCGAGACGTTTCGTAGTTTAAGTGCCGGTCATGTTCCGTACTTTCGGGACGTGACACTATTAGAGGGCCATGACGAAGATTTTCAATGACCTCATTCATGAAATTGTCGAATGATATATTGACGACCTCGTGGTGAAAAGTAAATCATATGAGGGGCACTGGGAGCATCTGGAGATAGTGTTCCAACGTCTTCGGAAATACAACCTGAAGATGAACCCTCTCAAATGCGCGTTCGGAGTTTCCTCGGGAAAATTCTTAGGATTCATCATCCGACATCGAGGCATCGAGATAGACCCGTCAAAGATCAAGGCGATCATGGAAATGCCTCCGCCAAGAACTCTCAAGCAACTACGGTCTCTCCAAAGGAAGCTCGCGTATATCCGGCGGTTCATAGCCAATCTCTCCGGCAAATGCCGCCCCTACAGCCATTTAATGAAGAAGGGGACCCCTTTCGTCTGGGATCGCAAATGCCAAAGCGCACTGGACGAAATCAAGCAATACCTCCAGAATCCGCCAGTACCGACCGCTCCGGTTAAGGGAAAGCCCCTCATCCTTTACACAACCGTCCTTGAAGGTTCTTTAGGCGCGCTATAGGCATAGGAGAATGACCAAGGGAAAGAGAGGGCCCTCTACTATTTGAGTCGAGTTCTTCTGGGGGCAGAAACAACTACTCCCCCAGCGAAAAACACTGCCTGGCGTTAATCTTCGTAATAACAAAGCTCAGACACTATGCTTTGGCGCATGAGGTCCATCACATATCAAAAGTGGATCCTTTCAAGTATTTGATGTCAAGAGCCATACTAACAGGACGACTCGCTAAATGGGCCCTGCTCTTAATGGAATTCTCGATAACATATCGACCGCTCAAAGGAGTGAAAGGCCAGGCCATCGCCGACTTCCTCGCTGAGCATCTGATACCTACTGATTCACCCCTAAATTGTGAATTGCCAGACGGGCACGCGTTTGACACAATTGACGGGGAAAGAGGAGGGAGCGATACCCGATGGGAACTCTACTTCGATGGGGCATCTTCCATGAAGAAGCGAAAGCATAGCTCCCCCATAATCAAATCTAGGGTAGGCCTCATCTTCGTGACTCCACAAGGAGGGATAATGCGCTTTGCCTTTTCCTTAACAGAGCCGAGGACAAACAATGAAGAAGAATATGAAGCTTTGATAGCAGGTCTTGAGATCGCTGTCGACATGGGAATCCAAAACCTCCTCAAATACGGAGACTCCCAGCTAGTCGTTAGCCAAGTAAACGGCGACTATCAAACGTGCAAACCAGAGTTGGTAAAGTACGGAGAGAGAGTGCAGCAACTGCTGACTCAATTTCCCTCCTACACTCTGGAAAGCATTCCGCGTACGGAGAATAGCAAAGTGGATGCGTTAGCCAAGCTCGCTAAAGAACTGGCTGTTGAAAATCTCGACAACGTAAGGATCATTATACAAAGCCGTCAAGTTCTTGCACCAGCCGAAATATCTCCGGAGACGTCTGAAGAAAAGGAAGCGACCAAGGAGACAGCCCTACAAATGGAGGACCAGGAAAAGGTTAAGGATTGGAGAGAAGTCTTTATAGACTACTTCAAATCCCTTCGAACACCTGAAGATGCATCCTCAAGACATCAACTCATGAAATGAGCTCTGTCTTTTGCCTTCGTCAATGATACTCTATATAAGAGATCATTCGACTCTCTGTGGCTAAGATGCTTGGGACCGGAAGAAGTAAGGAGAATCATTTAAGAAACTCATGACGGACTCTGCGGTTCTCACCAAGCCGGGCCAAATATGAAGCAGAAGATCAAAAGGATGGGCTACTATTGGCCCACGATGATTCAAGACTGCCTCGAATACGCGAAACAGTGCCACTCGTGCCAGGTTCACAGGGACTTCATCCACCAGCATCCAAATCCGCTACACCCAACGGTGGCTAGCTGGCCGTTCGAAATGTGGGGAACTGACATAATCGGGCCCATCGAACCAGCATCATTCAAAGGACATCGGTTCATATTGGCGACAACCGATTACTTCTCTAAGTGGGTAGAAGCAGTACCGCTGAGAGAAATGAAGACGGAGAATATTCTCCATTTCTTCAAGACACGCATCATCTATCAGTTCGGCACTCCGCGACAGATTATCTCCGATAACGGGCCGGCCTACAGAAGTCATAAAATCAGCCGTTTCGCACAACAGCATAATATAGACTGGAGATACTCTTCGGTCTATAATCCCCGAGCTAACAGTCTGGCTGAGGCTTTCAACAAAACCTTAATGAAGATCATGAAGAAGACGATGTCCAAAAATAAGAAGGACTGGCATGAGAGACTGCATGAAGCTCTCTGGTCTTCCCAGACCACGTTCAAAACGGCCACAAATACAACGCCGTATGCATTGGTATTCGGCGCTGAAGCGGTGCTCCCCTTGGAGATAGAGGTACCCTCTCTACGAGTGGCAGTTCATTACGAACTGATGGACGAAGAAAATTCTCATCTTCGGCTCGAGGAGCTTGATGCCCTCGATGAAACTCATCTCATAGCGCAGCAAAACCTGGAAGCTTACAAAGCAAGGATGACAAGCTCATACGAATGGTTAACCAGGCCGAGAACATTCCGCCAAGGAGAACTTTTCCTAGTCGTCAAGAGACATATGATCCCCAATCATGCCAAACGGGGGAAATTCGAGCCAAACTATGAGGGCCCGTATGTCAAAGACAAAGTCTACCAAGGTAGGGCTTACTTGCTCATGGATATGCATGGCAAAAGACCCTTCCGGCCAATAAATGGCCGGTTACTGAAAAAATACTATGCCTGACGAGTCACGAACCAGGTTAATGATAGATGACGGCGCCTATCTCTGCTCGCTATCTTCCTGAGTCCAAACTCTATAAGTAGTGCCCAGCGAAACCTCGCCTCCAAGGCTACGGACCGAGCTGTCCTAAAACTAACAACGGACCGAGATGTCCTAAAACTAACTACGGACTGAAACACCCCTAAAACTACTACGAACCGCGACATCCTTAGGCTAACGCGGCAAAAAAAAAGCGGTACATCCATAAGAGAAATGGGCACGGATGAAAACCCGAAAGGGCTCCGTGAGTAAAAACAGCAGGGCTACCGGCGAGTCTGTAAAAACCCGAAAGGGCGCAGACTCGTAAAAGAAATTCATGCACACTTGCAAAGTCCTCTCGACCTTGTAAGGAGAAAAATACCTGCGTGAGATCCTTACGACTCACAAAGGGAAGCAACACACTTAGGGATCCTCACGATTTTTAAGGAGAAAATACACTTATGAGATCCTCACGACTCGTAAGGAGAATTCCCCCTATGAAACCCTCACGGCTCATAGGATTCAAAAGCCTTAAGCTACAGGGATCTGAACCTGTTCTTAAGCCATCACATCCCCCAATTTTCCCTACAAGTGGTTCAATATTGACCCTTATATACAATCCATGGGCATGAATAAACATTTCCCCAATAGAGTCCTACCAGCAACAAGGGATATCCTCATATGGTGAACAACACTTGTAAGTCCCCTCGACTTATAAGGAGAAAACATTCTTATAAGATCCTTACGACTTACAAGAGAACACATACTTAAGAATTCTCACGATTCTTAAGGAGAAAACGTGCCTGCGAGATCCTCACGACTCGCAGGGAGAAATACCTTTATGAGACCCTTATGGCTCATGAAGTCAAAAGCCTTAGTCGACAGGATCTTAACCCTGTTTGCTAAGCCATCTTTGTTCGAACCGAAAAAGGCAAATGATGATTCGCTCCTGGCAATCTCCCAGTTGTAGTGATGCTGATGCCTAAACCGGTAACAAACTCCAAGTCCTTTCACGGCAAATGATGAGTCGCTCCTGGCAATATTCCAGTTGCAGCGATGCTGATGCTGATGCCTAAAATCGGTATCATACCCCAAGTCCCTTACTCACGACACAAAGCCAGCGAGCCATAAATGCATATGAAATAGCCGAAATGATAGGGCAACTTGCAACAAAATCAGCAAGTAAAATATATGCATTCAAAAACAGCCGAAATGATTGGGCAACTCACAATAAAAAAACAGCGAGTAAAAAGAAAAAATAGCTGAAATGATTAGGCACCGAGAAAAATAGCCGAAATGATTGGGCAATCGCGAACTTCGCGATATAAAAGATGAAATGATAGAGCATCGCGGAAAGAAATAAAAAAATGAAAGAATAGCTATTTTTATGATGAGTTTAGTGTAGGTGTGGTGAGTTAACCCGACATCATTTCGGCTGTTTTTGAATGCATATATTTTACTTGCTGATTTTGTTGCAAGTTGCCCTATCATTTCGGCTATTTCATATGCATTTATGGCTCGCTGGCTTTGTGTCGTGAGTAAGGGACTTGGGGTATGATTGCAACAAGTCTTAGCTTTGAAAGTCTCAACTTTTCCATGTTGTAACATTTCAGAAAATATAAAATATTATTTTTGGAATTTAATATTAAAATAATATATTTCCCGAATACCGCCCGATTTGCGAAATTGGAGTTTTCGACAAAGAGTATAAATATATACCGATAATTGTGAAATAAATGAAAATTAAAATGATTTATTCATTTAATAATATATTTAAAGGATTTGGCATTTTTAAAATTTATTATATGCAGTTTGGATAAAAACCCGATTAGTGCACTGCTAATGGCAATTAAGCCAAATCCGTGTTTCTACAGTTTTCTATGACTAGTGCACCATGTCATGTTACATTTGTTTACATGTTGTTGCATTTGTGTTGTTTTATGGGTATTATATGATTTGGTTTTGAAATTTGAAAGAGAAAAGAAAAAGAAATGAAAAGGCTAAAAGGGTAAATAGTGAGTGAGGGTGAGAATAAGAGAGGAAAGAGAGAGGGGGGGGAAGCCATCTTCATCCTCCCCATTTGTTTTCATCTCCTCCTTCAACTCACTTCCCTCCACATCTACCCCAAGATCCACCTCCAAATATTCACATAAACCCTATACCCCCTTCACAAAAGTTGATCATTTCCTTCTCCTCTACACATTGGACCAAGAAAAGTGGATTTTGACAACATTGGAAAACTAGGGTTTTTCTTGAGTTGCATCCATGAGGTATAATTTCTACCATTTAGATAGTTTTAAGTTTCTTTATATTCTAGTTAGTTAGAAATGGGTTTAAGATGTGGATTTGTGAACTTGGAAAATTCTAGAGAGGGGTTTGAGTGTTGTGTGGATTGGGGGATGCCTAGTGGCTGTTATAAGACCCTAGAGACCAATTCTTGACCTGGATCAATGACCAAACCCTAAAACACGAACTTTAAATTCGTTGATATCGGGAAATTGTGGAAATTGTGTTGGTATTTTGTGATCTGCTATCACTCGGGGGCACTAGGAATTATTTAGCAAACACAGAGAGATGTGCAGGCAGTATGTAGCATACCCTAAAGACCTGAGCCCCTAACCTAAATCCCAGGTCGCAGATTTATTCCGTCTGGTCGCAAATTGCGGCCAGGGTGGGTTGGATTTGATTCGTGCTTGTTCTGTAGCTCCATCTCCAGTAAACTAGACCCTTTACATATGCAAAATTGGCTAAATTCATCTAGGGTAAAATCTGGGAGCACATTGGGGTATTTTTGGCTATTTTTCCGTATTTTGGGATGCTTGGTTTTGATATTGGGATTTGTATTTTGTCGTGTGGCGTTTGAACGTCAACGATTAGGATTTTTAATCGTGTTTTGCACGCGAAGCTATAGGTTTTAACCTATGAGCGAAACTTGTGCCGTTTTGGTTTCTCCGACTTGATTTTTATAAGCTTTTGCGATTGTGGATTGGTTGTAGATACCCTCGTGTAGATTCCAAGACACGGAGCGTGGCGTCATTGACTTCGGCAAGCAAGGAGCAAGGTGAGTAGATCTATATCTACGGGGGAAGCCGGGTGGATGGCGTATAGCACCCTCTCACACTTTGATGGAAACCGATTTATATATAGATTATGGTTGATGAAACCTTTAATAGAAAACTATAGATAGAGTAAAAAGGTAGTTAGAGAACTATATTAGAAACTAAGGATAGTTAGAAGTGATATGATACAGCTAATATGCGATGTCGGAATTTGAGAATGACGTTTGACGATATTGCCGTTTAGGGTACTATAGGACTAGATAGCGGACAAAATTGTGTCATCCGAACCATACCTATTTCCAAACCGAAGAATCGTATGCATCTTTTAAACAGATACCTTGAGGGACGTTACGGATTTTCAAAACGATATCTTTTCCTTAAAAACACCGTAACCCCTACTTTCAAAACTATGATTCGCACCTTTAAAAACTGATTGTATGGTTCGGGTGTGTATGCTAGATTAGATATTTATGCTTATAGTAAATGTAGAATGTATTTGTAAAATTGACTTGATGAGAGATATAAATGCGATGAAAAGAATATATGACGCGATATGATGATTTGGTGATATGTTGGTATACGGATGCGAGTCGATTGAGATGATTGATACCCTGCCGGTCCCCTGATATGAGATTGTTGCGGATGTGATCTGGGACATGGGTATATAGAGATATTTAGATGTGTTGAGAATCGTGAGTGTTAGCCGTACATGACGTTAGGTCCGTACCCTCCTCGTCTTATAGGTTGATAGGATCCCTGATAGCTTAATGCCGCCGTACGATGATTTTCCGTACGTGATGAGTTTGACTTGAGGTTTGATCTATACCCTTGACTAGAGGATGCCGTACGATGGATTGTACCGTACGCGATGTTGTGAGGCTATATACCGATTGATAGATTCACCGACTCGGTCATATTAGATACGTATACCCGTCAACATTTGCATATGATTTACCTTATGCTGCATTCATGTTATTCACATTGCATTACTTATACCTGCGATAGTACACCTTCACCATTATCGATGATGCGTATGTTACACGTACACAGATTGTAGGCTCACACACTTTATCATCGATAATTGCCATGTCACTATACAGTAGGATTGCTGCATCATGATATGACTCTTCGCATAACATACGTGCGTATATACCACTTATACATCCATATTGCGCACATACATATTGTACACTCATACTTGCGTATATACCACTTGTACATCCATATTGCGCACATACATATTATACACTCATGCTTGCGTATATACCACTTGTATATCCATATTGGCATACATACATATTGTACACTCATACTTGCGTATATACCACTTGTACATCCATATTAGCATGCATACATATTGTACACTCATGCTTGCGTATATACTACTTGTACATCCATATTGGCACGCATACATATTGTACACTCATGCTTGCGTATATACCACTTGTACATCCATATTGGCATACATACATATTGTACACCATACTAGGGCTTACCCCTCGCCATCCAATCTGCTATCTTCCTTGGGCTCGATATGTCCTCTCCGCCCACCGTGCACGGTTGCAGAAGGTCAGGCTTTATCAGGCGGTGTACGCATCTCTTTTTCACTATTCGGCTCCTCATGTTTGGTGGGTTAAAGCTTTCCTAAATCAATGGAATCTTCCCACCAACACTTTCTTGCTAGGGGATCGTGAGGTCTCGATTTCTCTAGAAGAGTTCCGCGAGATTTCTGGATTGTCGATCAGGGGAGAGCACTATGAAGAGTTACTACCTCCCGATGAGTATGTATTCGCGACCATGCCTGCTATGCTTGACAGCTTAACGACCAAAAACGCCGTCCGTCATAAGTACCCTAGTCTAATAAAGACTCTGGGTATTTTCGAGAAGCTGTTCGCGGAGTCAGAGGGAGAGGGCGTCACTTTTAAGAACTTCATCGCCTGCTTCCTTCGTGAAGATGTCTTATCAAAGGAGGCTCCGAAATTTGCGAATATTAATGACCCCTTTGGGTTTGGGCTGGATAAGCTGCCGGCCAAAGAAGAGAACTTGCCGCAGTTTTACATTCCGGTTTTGTCGACCGTGCCCTTTGATTCAATTGCGGCCCCTGGCATGGATGAAGAGACCTTTTTCGTCGGCTTCATTAGTCTTTGGCTTAGTTGGTTCGTCATGCCGACGCATCAACGCTTCATGAGAGTCTCTGTCTTCTATCCCGCTCATCGCGTAGCCGAAGGGGCATGGATGCCTATTGGCATTGCAGGGCTATCGCAATTATACCATGGGCTGAGCACTGCGGCCAATAGTTCGACCCCATGAAAACTCACCACACCTACACTAAACTCACCATAAAAACTTAAACCTGGCCTAATCCCCACTTAAACCAAAAAACTAGCACTAAACTCATCTTAAACACAAAATTGTGCTAAATAACTACAAGTCTAGCAAAAATGGAAGTTGAGTTTAACATTATACCTCAAGTTGGTCCTAGGAGGGTTCAAACATGTTGACCTTGCTTCAAGAACCAGCAAGGAGGTGTTTTGCAAGAGATTTGTGAAGAAAAATGGACTTTTGAAGAAGGTTGGAGCTTGGATGCAAGAAAAAAAAGGAGAAGTAGAAGAAGAAGAGAAGGGGGGTGTGCTGCTGCTGCTGTTTCCGCTGTTGTTGTTGCTGCTGCTGCTGCTCTGTGTGTGTGTGTGTGTGTGTAGGGAAAATGAGAGGGAGAGAGATGTGATGAGTGTTAGTTAATTGAGTGTTTGAAAAAGAAAATGAAGGTCAACCATTTTCCCTCTCTCTCTCTCATAATTACCTAGCAAGCATGCTTCTCATGCCATCATTCTCTCTCTCTCCTCAATCTCAAGTCAACCCCCAAAACACTAATTATATTAAAAAAATAACTAATACTCTTAATTAACTTCATAATCCTAATTAAATGGATTAGTTCACCATGGCTACCTAAACATGGTTTAACCCCAAACTTAGCCCTAGTTTACATGCACATGTGTGTGCAAGCCAATTAAATTCTAATAAAATATTCATTAATTTTGATAAAATATTTGAAAACCGTTTTATTAAACTTTTTACTAAAAACCCCCACATTAAAGAATAATTAACCACTAATCGCATTCTAAGGTGTTACAATCTTCCCCCCTTAAAGAAATTCGTCCCTGAATTTAAAAAATATAGCTGCGCGTACCTTCAAAGAGATGAGGGAAATTCTTCTAAATCTCGCCCTCGGCCTCCCAAGTGATCTTTTCACCATTTGGTCTGCGCCAAAGAACCTTCACAGATGGCAAGACCTTTGATCGAAGTTTCTTCACCTGCCGATCCAATATCGCTACTGGCTGCTCGGTGAACGAAAGATCATGCTCAAGCTGAACGGTCTGATGCTGAATCATGTGAGAAGGGTCATGAAGATATCTGCGAAGCATCGCCATGTGGAATACGGGGTGAACATCCGGAAAGCTGGGTGGAAGAGCCAAATGATATGCAACTGCGCCGACACGCTCGAGGATCTCGAAGGGACCCACAAATCTGGGACTAAGCTTTCCTTTTCGCCTAAATCTCATCACGCCCTTCATCGGAGAGATCCTCAGAAAAACATGATCGCCAACTGCGAACTCTAGTCTGCGATGGCGTCTGTCCGCATATGATTTCTGCCTGCTCTGAGCCGCTCTCATCCGATCTCGAATCAACTGTACTTTCTCGGTCGTCTCTTGCACGATCTGCGGCCCCAAAATACTGCTTTCGCTGAGCTCTGTCCAACAGACGGGCGATCTACATCTCCTCCCATACAAGGCCTTGAAAGGTGCCATCTGAATAGTATCCTGGAAGCTATTGTTGTAGGAGAACTCCACTGAGGGTAAATGATGATCCCAGCTATCACCGAAGTCTAAAACGCACGCTCGGAGCATGTCCTTGAGAGTCTGAATAGTCCGCTCTGACTGGCCATCGGTCTGCGGATGAAATGCTGTGCTGAAACTCAAACGGGTGCCCAATGCCTCCTGAAGTCTCTGCCATAGTCGGCTGGTAAACTGGGTGCCTCGGTCTGACATGATACAAGTCGGGACGCCATGCAACCGTACAATCTCATCGATGTAAATCTGGGCATACTGAGCAAAACCGAAAGTGGTCTTCACTGGCAGGAAGTGAGCCGCTTTCGTCAATCGATCCACGATCACCCAAATGGAGTCGAACCCTCAACTGGTTCTGGGTAGACCCATAATAAAGTCCATAGAAATCTGCTCCCATTTCCACTCCGGAATGGGCAAAGGCCGCAACTCTCCAGCGGGCCTCTGGTGCTCGGCCTTGACTTGCTGACAAGTCAGGCATCTCGACACGAAGTCTGTGACGTCCCTCTTCATTCCGTCCCACCAATAAACATCTCTCAGATCATGGTACATCTTGGTGGAACCTGGATGAACGCTATAAATTGATCTATGCGCCTCCTCAAGAATCTCACGCCGCAGTCCCTCAGAATCTGGTACGCATAATCGAGTCCCAAATCGCAGTACCCCCTGACCATCGATCACGAACTCGGAATCTCTACCCTGCCTAATCTGCTCCATGATCTCTGAAATATGGTCATCACTGGGCTACGCCTCTCGAATACGGTCAAGCAACTGCGGACGTGCACGAATATGCGCAAGCTGTCCCCCGGTCTGAGTGAATTCGAACTCCACTCGGCTGTCGCATAGAATCTGCCAATCTGCTGACGACCGCCTCTGCACGGCGCTCAAACAAGATAAACTACCTCCGGACCTCCGACTCAAAGCATCTGCCACCACGTTTGCCTTGCTCGGATGGTAAAGGATTTCGCAATCATAGTCTTTCACCAGCTCCATCCAACGGCGCTATCTCAGATTCAGGTCTCGCTGCTGAAATATATACTTCAAGCTCTTGTGGTCCGTGAATATCTGGCATGACTCTCCGTATAGGTAATGTCTCCAGATCATGAGTGCAAACACCACTGCAGCCATCTCTAAATCGTGCGTAGGATAGTTCTGTTCATGTGTCTTCAGTTGCCGAGAAGCATACACGATAACCCTGTCATGCTGCATCAACACGCAACCTAGTCCCACTCGAGAAGCGTCGCAATAAACCACGAATCCACCCGATCCCGAAGGCAATGACAACACTGGTGCAGTAATCAGACGAGTCTTCAACTGCTGGAAGCTATGCTCACACGCCTCGGTCCAATCAAAAGGAACTCCTTTCTGGGTCAACCCGGTCAACGGTGCAGCCATACGGGAGAAGTCCATAACAAATCGTCGGTAGTAGCCAGCCAGGCCTAGGAAGCTGTGGATCTCTGTAACTGATGCTGGTCTGGGCCAATGCTGAACGGCCTCGATCTTCTTCGGGTCCACACATATGCCATCTCTCGTAATCATGTGTCCCAAGAAATCAACGCTGTCAATCCAAAACGCGCACTTGGAAAATTTCGCGAACAGCTGGTGCTCCCTCAAAATCTGCAATGTGATCCGCATGTGCTGCTCGTGCTCCTCTCGGCTTTGGGAATACACCAAAATGTCGTCAATAAACACGATGATGAACAAATCTAGATACGACCTGAAAATGCGGTTCATCAAATCCATAAACGCGGCTGGTGTATTGGTGAGTCCGAACGACATCACCAAAAACTCATAGTGCCCGTAACGTGTGCGAAAAGCCGTCCTCGGAATATCCTCCTGCCGCACCCTCAACTGATGGTAACCCGATCGCAAGTCAATCCTCTAAAAGTATCCCCACCCTGAAACTGGTCGAACAAATCATCGATACGTGATAAGGGATATCTGTTCCGTACGGTAACCCTGTTCAGCTGGTGGTAATCAATGCACAAGCGCAAACTGCCATCCTTCTTCTTGACGAACAGGACTGGAGCACCCCACGGAGATACACTAGGTCGAATAAGCCCTTTATCTAACAAATCTTGCAACTGATCCTTCAGCTCTCTATGCTTCGCCGGGGCCATCCGATAAGGCGGTATGGAATAGGCCCTGTGTCGGGGATCAAATTGATGCAGAACTCAACATCGCGCTCAGGCGGTAGTCCAGGAAGCTCGTCAGGGAAAACATCAGGGAACTCACACACAATCGGGACCTGGTCCAAAAGAACCTCTGCAGCTCGAGTATCACAAACATATGCTAAGAATACCTGACATCCCTTTCGTAAGAGCCGACCGACGCGAAGAGACGAAATCAAGCCGGGAAGGGTGACGCTGCGGTCTCCCTGAATAACAAGGACTGGCTCCCCTGGAAAGCTAAATCTGACTGCCTTCTTACGGCAGTCCACAGATGCATAACAAGTGGCTAGCCAGTCCATGCTCAGAAGCACATCAAAGTCCAACATATCGAGGAGAATCAAATCAACCGACGAATCCCTCTCTCCGATACGAACGGAACACAAACGAAAAACAAAACGAGCGACAAATGACTTGCCTACCGGAGTAATAACAACAAGCGGCTGATCTAACGACGATGACTCACGGCCCAACATCGGTGCAAAGTGTGTAGATACATACGAATGTGTGGAACCCGGATCGAATAATACCCGCGCGTCGAAAGAACATACTGGCAAGGTACCTGTCACAACGGCATTGGATGCCTGCGCATCCTGCAGAGTCAAAGCGAACACTTGGGCCTATCCCCCACCAATAGCTGGCTGGCCTCTACCGCGGCCTCTGCCTCCTCGTCCTCTCTGAACAGGACCGCCGCGTCCACGGCCTCTGGAGGCGTCTAACTGGCGTGGAGCATCACCGGGGGTAGGAAGTAGAGCTCTCTGAGGAGGTGGTGAAAGTGGTAAAGTCACGTGTGGAACTGTCGCTGCTCCCTGTCATCTCACCATACAGTCTCTGATACTATGGTACGGACTCCCGCACCTAAAACATCCTGGCGACGTCTGCTGGCCCTACGGATAAGAACCAAATAACTGACCCCGTCTAACTCCTCCGCCGTCACCATCTCTCGGAAAGAATCTGTCACGACGTCTCCCCATCTGCCTCTGAGCTGGCATATCGGTACGAATCCTCTTCGGCCCAGAAACGACCGAAGTCCCTGAAATGCGCGCCTCCATTCGTAAGGCCGTAACAGCAGCATAAGTGTCAAAATGCTGGGTGCCGATGGCAAGAAATAACTGGGTGTCAAGTCCCTGCATAAACCTCTTTATCCTCTTCTCTTCAGTGTCCACCAAGTACGGAGCATATCTGGACAACTGCGTAAACTGGATATCATACTCGGACACTGTCATCCCAGGAGTTTGTCGCAAAACCTCAAAACTATGAGCTCGAGCATCACGAACGCTCTCTAGAAGGAAACATGCTAGAAATACTGCTGTGAACTCATCCCAAGTAATAGGAGCTAGACCTGCAGCTCGACCTCTCTCGACCGACTCACACCACGTCTGCGCAAGGCTCTCTAGACGGAAACTCGTAAGCTCCACCCATCTATCATCAGAACATCTGAGCGAGCGGCAAATCCTAGCTAATCTGTCGAGGAATGTCTGCGGATCCTCCACCGCATCAGTGCCGGTGTAGACTGGAGGTCTCAGCCTCAAGAACTCCTGTAGTGATATTGGAATAGCCACGGTAGTAGTAGGAGCAACTGTCTGGACAGCAGGTACAATCATAGTATGTGCATTGATAGGTACGTCCTCAGATCCCCATGCACGACTGACCTCGACTAAGGATCCCACCATCTGTCGTAACTCCTACATACTTCCCACCATCTGTCGTAACTCCTGCACACCTGACTCTAGCCTATCCATGCGGTCCGAGGAAGGCGGATCAGTCTTTCCCTGAGGGGTAGGTACGCCGTCCTGATCGGTCCTCATCTCGGACGAGCCTGCTTGGATCTCATCTCGGGCGGTAGCCCTCTGCGCTCTCGTAACCTTCGACGGCATAGTGGCTGGTACATGAAACATGATAATAAGAATAGTGCAATAGAATCATAGGATACACGGAATTGAAGAAGGAATTTCAAGCAAGTATATCCTAAAGTCACCTAGGCGGAGTACCGTATCGCAAGTAAGCCGCGGACATACACACGTTACGTTACCCTGCTTAAGTCACTTACTCCATCTACCAAGGGTCATCCTATACTCAGAAAGATAAAACCTATCACTCTGATACCAACTTGTTACGACCCGAAAAGGGTACGGAACGTGACTGGCACTTAAATTACGAAACTTCTCGAGGCGTACGTAATCTAAGTAAGCAAAACCCATAATTCAAAACCCAATTAAGAAATAGAGTGAAGGAAAACCAAATAAGTCACATCAAAATCTTTAAAAACAACTTCACTTTTTCCAAAATTTTCGACAGAGTCTCCTTTGTAAAAACCGGCCCCAAACGGGTACATGACAAGGATATACATAAAAAATGAATAAGGCATCCCCAAGCGGGAGCTAGCTCTTCGCCAAAAGCGGTCTCAACATCACACGCAATAAAAATCATTAATGTGCAAAAATAATCATGTAAAAACCCAAGTAATAAGCATCACGTCGGCTTAAGTGAGCTCGACCCAGAAAAACAACATATAAGTCCACAAATCTCACTGTCTCGTCTCTAGGTCAATATACATCAGTATAAGTAGAAGGTACAGCAGATGGAGTATACTAGATACAATGAATATTCAAGGTGGAAACAAAATAATATCACAACCCACCTACGAGCAAAATCTCAGATCCACGCAAAAGGAGCAAAAGGATGAAGTACGTCCGCCGCTACAGTGCTGACGGATCGGACCTACAAAAAGGCTGTGGCACAACGAGGGTGAGTTGCCAACTCGTGAGTAATAAGTAATATCTATAAAGGCTATCGTAAACATGTATGCAAAGTATCACAACTCAACAATACTGATATAGCATGATGTACTACCAGGTATGCAACATGAATTAATTTAACAATACTAGTCTAGCATGATGTACTAGCAGGTATGCAACATGAATCAATTCTACAATACTAGTATAGCAAGATGTACTGGCAGGTATGCAATATGAATCAATTTAACAATACTAGTCTAGCATGATGTACTAGCAGGTATGCAACATTAATCAATTTAACAATACTAGTCTAGCATGATGTACTGGCAGGTATGCAACATGAATCAATTTAACCCGAGACCTGAATATATTTATATGATAAAAACATCATTTTCATCTTAGAAAAGCTCCTGTGAAGTACCTGAAGTAATATCAATGGAATCAACATAAATCCGTGTCCAGCATCAACACCACAAACGACTATCTTAAAATCTCAAGTATCGGTATCACAATATCTCGGGCCCCAGCCGTTCGGCTGGCCCATCTCAAAGTATCAATATCTCACGACAACGGTCGGTATCCTTTGGATATCCGCCGTGCCAACAATCACCGGTAGGTAGTCTACCCCTGCCAGGCTCATCGTCTACAACTCGATCTTCATGCCCCGGGGTACCTTACCGGGCCTACCATGTACCCGAAACGGTTCATCCTACTCCTCAAATCGGGTCTCGAAACCTAACAGAAAACCCATGGTGGACGACACATATATCAATTACGAGAAAACCGCAACTTGCAATATTTAAAAATGATATCTGGTTTATTAAATCCTTGTGGTTTTCCCCCAAAAACTCATAAATCTCAAGTGCAGAAATCCTCAAAAAATCACCATAAGCACGCATGTCAGCTAGAATGAACCTATGGTATTGACAATACGAACTGCAATATGTAGCTAGAAAACTGTACATGAATGATGATACAATGATTGTAATTTCTCAATTTAGCAAGTTAATTTGTACTCGTGCCGCATACTCATGATAATGGTGCAATAGTTTCACATTCCCAATTTAGCAAGTTAAATAGTACTTGTGCCGCATAACTCTTGATAATGGTGTAATAGTTTCACATTCTCAATTTAGCAAGTTAAATAGTACTTGTGCCGCATAACTCATGATAATGGTGTAATTGTTTCACATTCTCAATTTAGCAAGTTAAATAGTACTTGTGCCGCATAACTCGTGATAATGGTGCAATAGTTTCACATTCTCAATTTAGCAAGTTAAATAGTACTTGTGCCGCATAACTCATGATAATGGTGCAATATGATTCTAGATTCTCAATATAACAAGTTAATTAATACTTGTGCCGCATACTCATTTTTAATGGTTCAATGGTTCTACATGATGAACTAAGCAAGTTATATAGTACTCGTGTCGCATGTCTCATATTAAGTGTTCAATGGTTCTATATGATGAACTAACACATATATGGATATAAAAAGTCATGCAATGCAGCAAAATAGATAACTAGGAACTATACGGAAAATGCCTGTACTACTAGAAGTTTTAAAACTATCGGGCGCCTCGCGCCATCCATACGATTTCCCCCATAGATGTGTACATCTACTCACTGGAATGTCTCAGCTAGCCGAATCCAATCACCGCTTTTCCCTTCCGCGCCGCGTCCGATGTCTCCGCGATCGATCCTAGAATTACACAAAGCAATACACATAAGGCTAAAATCCTGCTAAAAACACGATATCAAGATTATTCGAAAAACTTGCGTTGCGAGCTAATGCGTGTGTAAACGTGACACCAAAACGCGTGTGCCAGCGCCTGGAACCACCCTGACACGCTGCGATACACAGAAACCACCAGACCCAAACTCAAAACGTGCGTATCGCGCAAGTTAAAAAGTGTTGAAAACAAGGTATTTGATTCCAGATTTTGACTCGAGTTGAATTAGGAAAAGTTGCATGTACCAAGGACCTACAAAACCTAGCAGACACCTACAGAAGAAGCCCCGACACCCACACCCACCCTCTGGCCGCAAATTGTGGCCAGACATATTAAATCTGCAGCCATTTAGGGGAGAGGGGGTCCCGTGCTTCGTGTGTGTGGTCCTATCCCAGTCACTAAGCTCCAGTAAATGCAACTTTTGCCTGAAGCACCCGGGTCAAAAGCAGATCACAAAACCACCCAAAATCTTAACTAAAATGTTTGCTTTACACTAATTTTAAAACAATAAGGTATTTTAGTGTAATCTGAAGTAATTACTAGGGTTAAACGACACTAATAACACTTAGTTAAGCTAATCAAGCCATAAAAACTTAAACTTGGCCTAATCCCCACTTAAACCACAAAACTAGCACTAAACTCATCTTAAACACTAAATTATGCTAAATAACTACAAGTCTAGCAAAAATGGAAGTTGAGTTTAACATTATACCTCAAGTTGGTCCTAGGAGGGTTCAAACATGTTGACCTTGCTTCAAGAACCAGCAAGGAGGTGTTTTGCAAGAGATTTATGAAGAAAAATGGACTTTTGAAGAAGGTTGGAGCTTGGATGCAAGAAAAAAAAGGAGAAGAAGAAGAAGAAGAAGAGAAGGGGGTGTGTACTGCTGCTGCTGCTGCTGCTGTGTGTGTGTGTAGGGAAAATGAGAGGGAGAGAGATGTGATGAGTGTTAGTTAATTGAGTGTTTGAAAAAGAAAATGAAGGTCAACCATTTTCCCTCTCTCTCTCTCATAATTACTTAGCAAGCATGCTTCTCATGCCATCATTCCTTCTCTCTCCTCAATCTCAAGTCAACCCCCAAAACACTAATTATATTAAAAAAAATTAACTAATACTCTTAATTAACTTCATAATCCTAATTAAATGGGTTAGTTCACCATGGCTACCTAAACATGGTTTAACCCCAAACTTAGCCCTAGTTTACATGCACATGTGTGTGCAAGCCCAATTAAATTCTAATAAAATATTCATTAATTTTGATAAAATATTTGAAAACCGTTTTGGTAAACTTTTTACTAAAAACCCCACATTAAAGCATAATTAACCACTAATCGCATTCTAAGGTGTTACACTAACGAAGGCAGGATGGTATTCGATGACCGAGTCCTTTCTAATCCTTCGGGACCTATTCAACAGTTGTTCGATTTATCGAAAGGGGGAGCACCGTCCTTAAAGCCTAAGGAAATTTTGCACTTGTATTCGATTAGGCCGGGTTATTTGGTGCTTCTTCGCAATGATATGGTTCTTTTCATGCGGTATAATTCGCACCGCTTTGCTCGGCAGTTAGGTTATAACCAGGGTGTTCCCTTCGAGGCATTTTGGTGGAGCCCAGCTCATCTCTGGGAGTTGTCTGTGACATCACTCATCACTTCATGCAGATGAACACCGGCTCTCGCTTCATGATCCCCGAAGCCGACTACATTCCAAGATGTGTGGGGGCTTTTACGGGTTGGTACCGCCACTGAGTTGGTCCCATCATTGCCGAAGAGAGGCGGATACTCTTCAGATATAGAGCTCCCGTCCCGACCCAGGTTATGGGAGTGCCGCCGTGACCGTGGACAGTGGTTCGCCCTCCCTTGAGGGGTACTGGTGCCTTACTTATCCTTGAGGCGGCGGATGCGGAATCGTCTCCTCCCACAGTTGGTATGCCGATGCGTACTAGAGCCCAGGCAAGGGCTTCCGATAAGGCGCCAGCAGTAGTTTCATCAGTTGCGGCGTCATCAATGGCAGTGTCATCATCGGTAGTACCGCCTAAAGAGGATACTTGAGGTGAGGTTGGGCAGTGTCGTGTCAAAGCATCAAAGGGGAAGAAGCGATCCTCCTCCTCTAGTGTCAGCTTCGGCTCGAAAAGGAGGAAGAAGATGGTTACCGGTCTGCTCGACCTCTTCCTCGAACCTGAAGTTGTTTCTCAAGATGAACCCATATCTATACAAGAGCTGGATTATGGTCTTCTCTTTCCGGGTTTGTCTTCCGAGGAAGCCGCACAATTGGTTGAGGCTATAAGGCGCTCACAGGACGAAACTGAGAATGTGAGTGTCCCGAAGAAACCTTATCCTCCCGTCATATTCTACGAAGATCCCCCATCAATACGGAGAATATTTATAGGTCCCCTACAACAGGAAGACGAGATAGCCCTCAAGCAGCCTATCTCAGCCGCTTCTGAAGATAAGCTGTCATTAAAGACCGGTGGCCACGAATCTACATTTGAACCCCGGCGAGCACACCTCCTCAGGAAGGAACGTCGGCTTGAAAAATCCATACTAAAGGCATCCTGGTGTATCGGTATGCATGATTTCTGTATTTTTCCTTTGGCAAGTAATTTGTATCGCTTTTTATGTCTTCTTATCTTCGTAAAACTTTGCAGGGACTTCAGCAATGGCAGAGAATCTGAGCTCAAGTCGTATCCTGTCTGTGGACTCTGTAAATATCCCCGATGAGACAACAGTAGGTGCGGAAGAGGTCGTTACAGTTGCTATTCTTGCTGCGGAGCTTCCTTCGGTGGCTTCTGTTCCCCCGGTGTCCGTTCTCTCGGAAGAGGTACCCTTACCGGCCGTAGATTTAATGGACCTTTCTGGTGACGGCCTGGAGATTGTGGAATAGGTGATTGAGACCGCCGTCCCTTCATTGGAGTCTGAAGTGGCGGCCATTGCCCCTCAAGTGGAAGCTGTCACACCAGCAAATGTCTCCGGTGATGTTCCTGAGGGAATGGAGGAGGCCGCCGAAGCTGCTATCCCTCCGGCTCAAGGCGGGAAGAGTATCGAAGGCAGTCTTCTTATTTTGCTGTAATGATCTCTCTATTATCTGACTCTTTCTGTCTTTTCAGAATTGCGAGGATTGGAGGTGTCCATCGTGAATTTATCTCCCAGAAAGTCCTTTCAGCGTCTGCTCGAGATGGCCGCCCCACAGGCAATATCCCCGCAAAGCATCGTCCTCTCTTTTGGGCAAGGTTGGTGTTATTTGACCCCTTCAATTTATTATTATTTCGTATAATGATGCTGATATGTCTTCTGCAGTTCTGGAAGCTGATGACGAAGTTGAGATCCTCGACGGGCCTGGGGATCTGTCCAATCCTCCTTACATGACCGTGGGTAAGTAAATTTTGACATCGCTTTATATATTCATTGGGCGTAAATCTCATAGATTGTTCATGGGTCTTGACAGCCTTGCCTTCTTTTATCCCGCCGGAGTCTCACATCATTATGCCACTAGGCCCTTATGCCCTACGCGCATCTGAACGGATGGCGAAGCAAA
Organism: Agapanthus africanus; assembly: GCA_030015575.1. Lineage (NCBI taxonomy): Eukaryota > Viridiplantae > Streptophyta > Magnoliopsida > Asparagales > Amaryllidaceae > Agapanthus > Agapanthus africanus. The sequence goes on from CM057339.1 coordinate 493,086,687, forward strand.
GCCTTCACTCCTTGTCGGCTCTCATCGAAGATCTTCGTGCTGGTAGCTCGATCACAGCCGAAGAATTTGCTGCCGAAGCCAACATTTCTCTGCCCTTTCTTACCGCTTACCATGATGAAACATTGGTGCATGTCTTGGTCGAGTTTTGTCGTCGAGTGGAGGCTTGTTTACATGGTCTCGAGTGCACACGCCTTCCCTCAGAGGTCGTGGCCGCAAAGACGAGTTTGCGGGGGCTGATTGAATGGTGCATCGCAAATCTACAATCATATGAGAAGAGGTATAATCGAAAATTCTCGGAAAGGGAACTGGCCTCGAGTGCTTTGAGGGAACTTCAAGCCGAGCTCACTACCAAAACCACTCATGCATATGAAATTTGGCAGATCCTTCAAGAAGCTATCAGGGAGGTGGTGGCTGTTGATAAAGCTGTCATCTTTACCCACGAGATGGTCGAAGCTCACAAAGTTGCTAAAAAGGAGATTGAGATTCGGCTCGCCTCGTATCAGGCTCAACAGTCTCAGGCGGAGACCCGTCTCGTGGCGATAACCAAGCTTGAAGCCGAGGCCAAGCGGAAGAGCAATGAATTGAGGGGCTTATTGTGTCGTCCGCTGGCTTAAAGAATTTTTGTAAATTTTTTTTATCCACTCCTGAATGAGAGGGTATTTTGTATCCATTTTGATTCTTTTATGAGATGTATCTTGTATTCATTTTGAATTCATGAATAAAAGAAATATATTTTTCTTATCTCATGCTTGCATGTAGCTCTAATGGATGTGGTACATATGTAGTTTATCTTGATCTTTTTGCAGGGAAGCGATGGCTTAGGCGACAAGGTTAGGATTTTCCACATAAGACTTTTCAACTTTATGAGCCGTGAGGGTGTCATAAAGATTTTTCTCCCTGCGAGTCGAGAGGATCTCGTAGGTGTAATTTCCATTTAGGGGTCGTGAGGACTCCTAAGTATATTTTCTTGTGGGAGTCGTAAGGATATCACAAGAGAACTTCCTTTTTATGGGTTGATAGGTTCGTGTGTTGACTTATTTCTGAGTCAAAGCATTGCTTTACGACAGGGAGCTCACGGGTTGATGTATTTTCGAGATGGAGCATTGCACCGGCAGGGGGGTTAGGGGTTGACATGTTTCCGAGTCAAAGCGCTGCTTTAGGACAGGGGGGTCAGGGGTTGACATGTATCCGATTCGAAGCGTAGCTTGACGACAGGGAGGTCAGGGGTTTTACATGTATCCGAGTCGAAGCGTTTCTTGACGACAAGAAGGTCAGGGGTCGATATGTTTCCGAGTCGAAGCGTTGCTTTACAACAGGGAGGTCAGGGGTTGACATGTATCCGAGTCGAAGCGTTGCTTGACGACAGGGAGGTCAGGAGTTTGACATGTATCCGAGTCGAAGCGTTGCTTGACGACAGGGAGGTCAGGGGTTGACATGTATCCGAGTCAAAGCATTGCTTGACGACAGGGAGGTCAGGGGTTGAAATGTATCCGAGTCGAAGCGTTGCTTTATGGTTAAACTAGATTATGGTTGTCTGTGAACTACACCAATAAAAATCATTACTGTGCAAAAATAAGCATGTAAAAACCTAAGTAATAACCATCACGTCGGCTCAAGTGAGCTCGACCCAGAGAAACAACATATAAGTCCACAAATCTCACTGTCTCGTCTCTAGGTCAATATACATCAGTATAAGTAGCAGGTGCAGTAGATGGAGTACACTAGATACAATGAATATACAAGGTGGAAACAAAATAATATCACAACCTACCTACGAGCAAAATCTCAGATCCACGCAAAAGGAGCAAAAGGATGAAGTATGTCCGCCGCTACAGTGCTGACGGATCGGACCTGCAAAAAGGCTGTGGCACAATGGGGGTGGGTTGCCAACTCGTGAGTAATAAGTAACATCTATAAAGGCTATCGTAAATATGTACGCAAAGTGTCACAACTAAACAATACTGATATAGCATGATGTACTAGTAGGTATGCAACATGAATCAATTTAACAATACTAGTCTAGCTTGATGTACTAGCAGGTATGCAACATGAATCAATTCTACAATACTAGTATAGCATGATGTACTGGCAGGTATGCAACATGAATCAATTTAACAATACTAGTCTAGCATGATGTACTGGCAGGTATGCAACATGAATCAATTTAATAATACTAGTCTAGCATGATGTACTGGCAGGTATGCAACATGAATCAATTTAACCCGAGATCTGAATATATTTATATGAGAAAAACATCATTTTCATCTTAGAAAAGCTCCTGTGAAGTATCTGAAGTAAAAGCTAAGACTTGTTGCAAAAAGGTTCTCGTCATCGACCAGGTGTGGATAATAATGAAACCTTTTCTCCAGTGGCTATGCTTAAGTCCATCCGGATCCTGCTTGCCATTGCTACATACCATGACTATGATATCTGGCGGTTGGGTGTCATGACTGCTTTTCTAGATAGTGATTTAGAAGAAAGCATCTATAAGTACATAGCTAGAGGGCTTCGTAGACAGTGGAAGCAGCGGAAACGTGTGCAAGTTGCTTTACGGGTTAAAGCAGGTATCACGGAGCTGGAAATTCTGTTTTGATGTGGTAGTCAAAGAGTTTGACTTCATCAAAATGGTAGATGAACCTTGTATATACAAAAAGGTTGTAGAGAGTAAGGTGGTCTTCCTTGTATGGTACGTGGATAACATACTCTTGATAGGAAAGGAGTTTCCTATGCTACTATCGGTCAATCTCCTCTTACCACAATGATTCTCCATATAAGTTCAAGGTGATACCACCTAAATCCTGGGTTTTAGATCTATGAGATGGATCTAAATGGATGTTAGGATTCTCACTAGGTGTAGTGAGATGGTATCAATCACAGGCATTGTCTTTACCCTTAGTGGACAGACAGTATGTTGGAAGAGTTCCAAACTAGATACCGTGGTAAAATAGACTATAAAGGCTGGATACATCGCTACCAACGATACTACCAAAGAGCCAGTCTGGGTGTATATAAGTTCATGAGATGAACTTTGTTCCTACCATTGTGTGATAATGGAGTTGTGGCTTATGCCTAGGAACCCTTGTCCCATCAGTGATCCAGACATATTCTAAGGCAGTATCAACTGATCATGGAGATGGTTGATCTCCAGGGAGATCGAGGTTAGGAGAGTAGACACAGAGGACAACATGGTGGATCCACTCACAAACGCCTATTCCCAAGAGAGAGACTTTTATGGGATGGTTGAGTATGAGATACTTCAACCACTGCTGATTGTTGGGTATTGGATACTACAACAGATGGCCCTAGTGCAAGTAGGAGATTTTTAGTTATATGTATGCCCTAGAAGCCATTATTGTACATACGATGTATATTGTAGTGGATGCTTGGACATACATAGGGAGGACTTTCTTGCTCAACATGATAGTATGCTATCTGGTTGCTCTTTATCTTAACATGTACACTGATTGTCTATATATTACATGTTGATAAAGCCCTTAGGATGAGTACTTGACTAACAGAATTATGATGCAGATCATACTAGTGGGGACAGAGTGGTCGGTAAGTACATCCTTCAAATGTTCTTAGTCGTAGGCGTATCGAGACAGGGCATCGATATACCAGAGTAGACTAGCGTGTAACTTCTCGACCCATGTAGATGGGCGATAGATGATCCCATATCCATTGGTGTTTGACATCAGAGATGGTATACGGGTGCTCAGTGGAGACTGGGTACACTGAACAGACTCGCCGAGAACTCCTAGATGGTATTATACCTATCGTCAGATAGCAGTTCTCTGGTGACACTGGTACAGGTTAGTCTGTAGACCCAAGATCGTCATAGAGTCTTGTGTGATTCCCACTGTGCTTTGATTTCCACCTTACCACATTCAAGAGAACGTGCAAAACGGTGGCTTTTGGGTACAGTCCCGAATCACATGGAGGCAATTAGCGATAGGAGGGGTTTCGACTCTCCCGGTATTGGGAGTTGATGTTGCGTTGTGCTCGATTGGCTATAACAGGAAGTCCCTGGCCAGGGCTACTTCAGAGATATACTAGTAAGTGTTATCAGTAGTTTCTCGACCCGTTATGAGCCTCACATTGGCACGACTTATCAAGTTACTGGGGTCTGACATTTACCACCCCTGGATAAGATATGCAACATATCAGACGAAGAGACCGGACTGTATGGTAGTGTTACTGATTGGATTCGCAAGAGTATGAGCAGGCATTCATGTGGATCTTCTGATCACTCAATAACCGAGTGGCCGTTACGTTTAGCAGACCGCTTGCGGCTTGTAGGTGTTTGATATGATCATCACCTACTGCCGGCGTATTGACGAGTCTTTAGAGTCCTATACAGAGGTTTCTTTGCTCAAGCGAAACGGAGTAGGAGCACATATGTGATATGTGCGGGATCGAGATTAATACAATATGTGATACCGTATTCTATTCTCACGATTTGTGTTATCGAATGGTTATATGTGATATAGCCGGGTTATCGAATCAAGTAAGTTGATACACATGATATTAATCGGTCATATGTGATATAGCCGGATTATTAAATCAAGTGTTGATTTAATAATTTAATGTATAATTATATATTTGATATATTAAGTTACATTAACTAATACTTGCTCACTTATGATTTCTTTTCTCACTTGATGTGCACATTGTATATATGTGATATATATATATATATATATATATATATATATATATATATATATATTTGTATACATGTTTGTGTCATGCTTGATGATACATGCAACTTGGGTGTGTGTGTGACTTACACCATGCTAGAGTTAATCCTAGGGTTTTTAATGGATTAAGTAATTCAAAACTAAATGATTTTGTCAAGGCATGAAGCTTGTAGAAGCTTGTTGTTTGCATTGACTAAGTCCACAAGTTTTGTTTTTCCTAATATATTTATTAACCCAACCAATTATCCTAGCCATGGTTATGTCTCTACAAAGGTTAACATATGATGTTAACTCACCCATGGTTTCCATTCTTCACTTGGTAAATTCCATGAGAGTTTTCTTCATCTCCTTCATCTCAAGCTTTCTAGCTTCAATGGAGATGATAGAAAATAGTGAGAAAATTATTTCTAAAATGAGCAAAATTCTTACTTCATCATCCTCTACTACTTGCCATTTAGTATAGGGTATTTGCTTTACTAATTCCACAATTAGTGAAGGGGTAGCTTGGGTTAGTGTCTCCTCGACGTAGATCATCTTCGGCCTCGAAAACTTCGATGCAAGCTTGTTCATTTCTTCATGGGAGCCTCTTGTTCAGTCGAAAATACTGCACTTTCAACACGACAATTTCCTTACTCTTTCTAATCATCTAAAGGTGTTTGGTATAAATATAGCACATATTAACAATTCGTCTGCAAAATATCAAATAACATGTGTTATACATTATAACCGGCATTATGAAGGAAATTGTGTGTAAATATTTCACATATAATATTTTATATCTCAACGTTCTTCATTGAGACTGTGTGCAGAAAATTATTCAGGTCAAAGAACTGGAATCACAAATTTGCCGATAAAACGCAGCAAGTCAAAGACTTAGAATCTGGTAGAGATTCAGAAAAGAAAATAAGATTCCAGACATCAGAAGAAGACCCTAAACCCAAAGCCAAACAGCCCTAGAAAAATGATGCAGAGATCTCATCAAACGGCCACGGAACCGTGACCGATTCAGCCTGATCTGCCACGGATCCGCGGCCGAGTTGGGGGCGCTGGTGACGAAACTTTTCTAGAAGCTCCCCTGTAACTGCCTAGCTTCCTCAAGACGCTCCATTTCCACATGGATTCTTTTGGAAGGCTCTGCATAACAACCAAGCTTATGAAAGAAGCTTAATTTGAGGCTATAAAAGGGGATCTAGATCTCAATTTTGGTTGTTCATTAGTTCATTAATTTCACAATTGAGCCACAATTCAATTCAAGTTGAGTGACACAACTTGAGATCCAATCCAATTCCAATCAAATCAAGATCCATTGAGAGTAAAATCAAGAGACAATTGAAGATCCTTTATCGCAACGCTGATCATCATCAAGAGCAAGAGATCCGCGATCGATCCACGTCTCACGAAGATCGAGCCGAGCAAAGATCGACGACAAATTCCCTTTCAAATGAGCGATCGAGAACTGGTCTTGTAAACTCAAATTGAGAGGTGTAATTTGAAGAAGATTTAATAAAGGTGATAAATTGTTAATTCTCGTTTTCTTTACATTCTTGCATTATGAAATTTCTAGTTCTTGATTCTTTAATTTTCATGATGTGTGAGTGAAATCTCCGCTTGTAAAGGAATCGAGAGAATCGGTAGATCAAATGATGATGAAATCCTAAAACTAATCTTAAGTCTTATGAGAATTGTGAACTTTAGGAAAAAGAATCGTCAATGACCTAATTTGGAGCGAGATCATGTTCTTGATTATTTCGTTGCAAATAAGGGATCAAATGATTGATGATCCTCATTGCTAGAGACTAGATGTGAATGATGATCAATGAAAATACAAGGGATAATGAAAGGAGAAACCCTAGTTTCTTCAATAGATCCCTAATCTTCATTCATCGTCATCGATCTATCTACAATCCATCAATAAATAAGATTAGTCATTATTAGTATTCATCACTGCTATTAATTCAATCGATTCCTACAGGCTATTCTACATAATCTTGATAACTAAATTGATTTGGACATCTTGATTCTTAATATTTTTCTTGATTTTCTTGAAATGACAACTCAATTAAGTCTTGAATCTATTTCTTGAATTTTCATTTCGACTCATCTAAAGCTAGATCGATCAAATACACGAATCTCTGTGGACGATCCGTTCTCATTAACGAAACTTCAAACAACAACGTTATTGATTGCGGTTATAAATAATTTTGATTGTGACTAAACTTTTCCTTTTCATATCACACGATCAAAAATTGAGGATCAATCAAATGGCGCCGTTGCCGGGGATCCGTGCGTAATTTGTTCTTTCTTGCTATTTGAGTTGAAAATTTATTATTCCATCAAATTTTAATTCAAGAATCGCTTCGTGTACTTAACGATTAGTGTTTGAATTTTGCGAGAGAATCTGGAATTATTGTACTGAGGAAATCAAGATTCAGAGACTTTCTGAAGAATCCAGAGGAGTACAGGCAGCAACAGAAAAAATTTGAAACCCTAACTCCCACTGTGAACCACGGATCCGCGGCTAATGGCAGGTTTTTGCTGCGGTTCCGCCACCGTTTAGGCGTTTCAGTGTTCCAAACTTCTGTGGTATATTCTCTGTTCTCTTCTCTTCTCTCTGATCTTGTCCAATAACAACTTTTCTGCAGGATTCTTTGCAAAGAAATTCGCAGCGCTTAAAAGAAATTTGTTGCGTTTCTTGAAATTGGTTGTTTGTGCATATTTTAACACAGAAATTAAGGGGCAAAGACCAAATTCAGATTAGGTAGGGATTTCATTACCCTTCCTAAGCCCCAAAAATCACAAAACTAGCATCCGCATCACCCTCATTAACTAAAAAATATCTAGACAAGACTCTAAGGACCGTCTTGCTAAATTAGGACAGAAGAAGGTCGTGGGAAATCTATTGCTTATCCGCATTTCTTTTGTGGTGTCTAAGGCAAGCGGTTACTTAATTAGGCCTGCTACTTACGTAGCGGAAAACCTCCCACTTACCAGGCCACAGAAGGGAGTAGCGGATAAAGAGGCAGTAGAGGATTTATCTTGCGATTTGTCTTCTGGAAGTCTAGGAGCGGTCTAGTGACTTGACCTGAGTGACCGGTAGATCTAGGGTAGCTTGTGCATTTTTTGTGTGTTTTTCAAAATCCGTCTTTTTCAAAACAAAACAAACACCAAACCAACTTTTCTCTAATTATCACCTAGGCTGCCACTTGTGCTACAACAGTTTAGCACATGTTAGGCTGGATACGGGATTCTATTTCCCGTCTTGTCCGCGTTTCATTTATCAACCCCAGAGTCGGTAATTCTTCGTCTTCTTTCCCACCACCCACCACGACCGAGATGGATGGTTATCCATCAAATTTTAATAATACCACTCTGCCACCGCCCGCAAGTGCACAGAATCCTCCGTGCATTTCTCTCCAAAAGAGATGCTACCCTACACGTGGTCCCCTTCCTACCTGTCTTTCTATACCGCCAGCCAATGGGGATAATTTTGAAATTAAACCCCAATTCATCAAACTGTTGCCCAAATTTCACGGTCTTGAGTCTGAAGACGCATACGTTTTTATTACCAAATTTGAAAAAGTATGTGCTATGATGGGTACTTCACAGCTGTCTATGGATGCTCGGCGTTTACGTCTTCTCCCGTTCACTTTGTGCGATTTGGACGAGAAGTGGCTTTATAATACACTCGCACATTCTATTTCAACATGGGACGAATTCGTTGCAGCATTCCTTAAGAAATTTTATCCCAATCATAAGACCAGCCATATTCGGGGTGAAATCTACCAGTTTACCCAACTTCTCAATGAACCATTTTGGAAATATTTTGAACGGTTCAAGGATCTTCTTATTCAATGTCCTTATCACGGAATCCCTAGATGGGATCTGTGTCGACTTATCTATGAGGGTATTGATCTCACGACAAAACAGATACTTGAAACCATGTGTCAATGTCAATTCCTATCTAAAGATGATGGTGAAGCTTGGAAATACGTGGAAGATCTTGCCCAAAACACTTTATAATGGGAAAGTGTTAGACCACCATCGTCTGGGGAAGGTATCAATCAGCTCGATGTTTCCGTCGCATTGAAAGCCGAAATGGCTGCGATACAAAGGAAACTCGACGCTGTAGAAAACAAGTTCTCTTCAGCCTCCCTAAACCAATACACACTTCCTAAAACCATGTGTGCATGCTGTTCCAACCCATCACATTTGACGGAAGAATGTCCTTTTAATTCTCCGTTTCAAGGTCACACTAATTCTTCCATATATAATCAAGGTTGGAGGAATCACCCTAATTTTGCTTGGAACCAACACCAAACTCAAAATACGGTTCCAAACCAGATTAACTTTGAAAGGGTCCCTCCACAACAGCAACCACCACAACTGAGTCAGCGCCCCTTTCAACCACAAAATTTTCAATACCCGGCCAACAACTTTGATCCTTCTTCTGCCAGTACCGATAAACCCTCTGCACTCGACATGTTCATTAAACATTCCATGCAAACGAATGATATTTTAATGTCTTCTATCCAGACGTTACTTCAAAACACTGTCTCCCACGGTGAGAGTATAAAAGCGATAGAAGCACAAAGTGCACAATTGAATGTCGCGATGAGTGCTAGAGAGAAAGGGAAACTTCCATCTCAACCCTTACCTAATCCTGGCTACGCACATCATGTGAGTACTATGACCACGTTGAGATCTGAAAGAGTGCTCGATAACCATGTGGATGAACAGATTGATAATGATGAATTGATCATTAACACCCCGGCTTCCACTTCCACTTCTACTTCTACTCCTTGCCCTATTTCGTCTAGTTTACCTTCTTCTTCCGAGCCTATTCTCTATTTTCCCCAAGGCTCGAAACTTCCACCCACTTCATCCTTTCCACCCCCACAAACTTCTCCACAAATGTTGGACCCAACACTTATTGATAAAGCTCTATTTCCAAACAGATTGAGGGCCAACAAACCTAACGCATAAATGGAGAAGATTATGGAAATGTTTAAGCAAGTTAACGTAAACATCCCTCTCCTAGATACTATACAACAAGTTCCAGCTTATGTGAAAATTCTAAAGGACTTGTGCACTAGGAAGAGGAAGACTCAAGTGCCGAAAAAAGTTTTCATGACGAGTAATGTAAGCACAGCTTTTACCCCACAATTACCAAAGAAACGTAAGGACCCTGGCTGTCCTACAATCTCTATTTCTATTGGGGGTAAAAATATAAATCGTGCTTTACTCGATCTTAGCGCTAGTGTTAACTTGCTTCCATATTCTGTGTATGAGCAATTGGGTATCGGAGAATTAAAACCATCGCAATGCACTTTACAGATGGCAGATCGATCTATCACCCACCCAAGGGGTATGTTAGAGGATGTGTTGATAAAAATCGGGGAATTTATATTCCCTGTGAACTTTATTGTTATAGATACACAGCCTGTAGCAAACCCACGGAACCAATAATTCTCGGTCGACCCTTTTTGGCTACCTCCAACGCTGTAATCAATTGTCGAAACGGCTCTATGAACCTATCCTTTGGGAATAGGTCAATTGAGCTTAACATTTACAAGTTGGGAAGTGTGCCCTCCGAACCTCATGCTCGAGTATGTTCTGTCGAATTAATGGATGTCGACAGCAGCGAATTTGATCAGCTTCACGATACAGATCTAGACTCTTTTCATACGTTGTTGTTTGACCCAGCTATGTATTATACACATACAGACCCTTCTTTTGAGTTGTCCGGGTCAACATCTAACGCTGATTATAAACCTGTTCTGGAGTCTGAGTATCATCCCGTTCTTTCAAATGAAAATATTCTTTGGGATATCGATGAAAGCTTCGCTGATGAACTTGCATTTTTAGCAAACACGGGTGTTGAAATGAATCATCTCTAAAACAAAGAAATTGAACCCCCGTCCCTTCTTCTTGACAATCACGAGAATGCGAGTAATCCATCATCATCATCACGGTGTCGTCTCTCCAATTTGAGACGCAAATCCATTCCATCACACCACATATCTTTTCCCCACTTTTTCCTGGCTCTCTACAACATGTTCCTCCACCAACCGGTTCGTTACACTGATAAAATCTTCGAATGGTTGGTGCCGACTTTTGGTCTATGTAAGGTTTTGCATTGACCAGTAAGTTTGACCCACTCTTGTGATTTTAAAAGCTTAACATTGTTTAACTCAAGTTTGGGGGGGCATATTTTTGGCTCTTGGAAATAAATGTTGTCCTCAAAATTGTGAGCCAAAAATAAGTTTGGGAGAGATTTTCACATCCATATATTCTTTGACCCCGCTAATCATATTTCCTCCCAAGCTTACAGGTTTTTGAGATTTAACAGATGGCAACAGTGAGGACACTGCTGTAAATAAGTTTTGGGAAGGTTTGTGCTTATTTACGCATCACTTTGCATCATATTTTGCATAAGCACAAAACATATAAAAAAATATTTAATATTTAATTCTATAATAAAAGATTAGATAGTGAAAAATTACATCCAAAAGATTGGAAAAATTTAAGAAAACCAAGAAAGTTAGATGTTTTTTTAAACGAAACTAGTAATAAGTAGTTATGAGCCGTTGTCCCAAGGGTTAGTAAGATAAAAGAAGTCACTAATCTGAGGATAAAAATAAGTCTGAAAAATATTTTCTATTCTGGAAGCCAAACATTTGAATATTGATACCCTACTATACGCACTTACACACGTCTTGAAACTCGGGATAGTAGAGGATACCTTGAAATGCTCTTGTCTAAAAGCCAAAATATGAAGGAAATTTAAAATAAAGAATAAATGAAAAATAAAAGATAAAATAGTGAAGAAAAATGAACACTGGTTTTGTAATCACTAAGGCAGCATAAAAAAAATATAGCAAGGGCGCTTCATCACTTAGTGCCTTAGACCAACTGGTTTGGGAGTCATGCTAAGCCTTAGGTGTTGCAAGACGAGGAAAATACTAATCACACCTAATTTACAAACACATGAGTAATCGGTCGGTTAGTAACTCAAAAAGTATTAATGGTCGCATGAAAAATGTGTGAGCAATTCCATCTAAATATTCATCGATTAAAAAGTACTAAGGTAGATGGACAAGAGTATGATAGCTTGAATTGAATTCTCTGAGTGTAGGGATGTCCTTTACACACACGTAGGGGTATATGATCAATGTTTGGAAGAAAGGTAGGAATGAAGAATAAAGGCGATGTTTTATTGAGGGATGGTGTGATTTCTAACATCTTTTCATGACTATTAAGATAGGGCTCATGACAACCAAAAAGCTAGTAAGTTGGAAACTCTAACTTTCAAAATCTTTCTTTTATAATTCTGATCTTTACATGTAACTTTCACAGTCTTCCTTTTATTATAGGATTTTGTTGGTGTAATCCGCTGAAAACCCTCAGGAGACAACACTACTCCTACTAGGGACACCTAGAGGTTTAAAGGCTTGTTGCACGTGCTCAGTGCAATCGTGTTGCCTACGAAAGTGTGCTAGTTAGTTTTTTTTCTTTTTCTTTCTCTTTTTCTTATATTTTTTCCTTCTCTTGAATACCTCTCTACAGTCCGGGAGTTCATGATCGCAGCGAAGGAACTACTACACGGAGCTAATGAAGTGAAGGACCGGTCTACAAAGGTTGTATTCCTTATTTACTTCTTATGCAAAGTTGTTTGCATTTCATATTTGTCGCATTTTCTAGTATACGATTTTTTGTTAGGGTTAGGTAGAATGGCTAAAATTTTAATATGGCATGGCAGATGCCTCCCGAAACCTTGTCGCCGTGCTAAGCAACCCTGCAGTTATTAATCATTAAATCTTATACTAGTAGAATTTTAGTTTAAGATTGGATTACCATTACTATTAACTTTTATTTAATGGATTTATTCCTATATCAATTGACGTCGTCCTTACCAAGTCTCTGGTCAGTCCTTTGGTAAAAAAATCTGCCAAGTTTTTACTTAACTTTACATATGTAATTGTGATAACCCCTTCATTTATTAATTGTCTCAAGCTTATATGCCTTGATTTTCCATTATAAATACTATTGTATGCTCTTGAAAATTTTGCTTCGTTATCACAATATATAGATATTGAAGGCATAAGATTATGCCATAATTTAATATCAAATAATATATTCCTAATCCATTCAGCCTCGTTGCTGGCTACAGCCAATACAATAAATTCAGATTCCATGGTTAAATGAGATAAACATGTTTGTTTCTTTGAAACCTATGAAATGACACATCCTCCATGGATGAATATCCATCCGGATGTAGATTTGTTATCTCTTGAACCAGTTATTCAATTTGCATCTGAATACCCTTCTAATACCGCAGGAAACTTCTTATAAAATAAGCCATATTTTAAAGTTCCCATAAGGTATCCAAATACTCTCCCAATTGCCTTCCAATGTTCTACCACTGGATTATGAGTGTATCGCTAAGTTTGGAAACATCAAATGCTATAACTGGTCTTATGCAATGTGACACATATATTAAACACCCAATAGCACTTGCATATTTGTGATATTGCTCTACCAGAGTTATCTTTTAAAATCACACTAGAATCATAAGGAGTATTGTATATCTTGAAAGCAAGATGGTTAAATTTGGAGATTACCTTCTCAATATAATGAGATTGAGACAGTGTATAACCCCCCTATGTTTTACAACATTAATTCCTAAAATTGTATCAATTTCTCCTAAAGATTTCATTTTGGACATAGAAATTAGATACTCTTTAGTGTTGGTTACACCGATATGTTGTTGCTAATAATTAGCATATCGTCCACATATAAGCATATTACAACAATATACTTTTTAGTATATTTTATGTATATGCATTTATCGGCACTATCGTGATGAAAACCATTCGATATTATAACCGAATCAAATTTCTCATGCCACTATTTTGGTGCCTGTTTTAATCCATAAAGAGACTTGACAAATTTGCAGACTTTGTTTACATTGTCCGAAAGTACAAACCCCTCCGGTTGCTCCATATATATCTCTTCTTCTAACTCACAGTTTAAGAACACGTTTTTAACATCCATTTGGTGAATATACAAATCATATATAGAGGCCAAAGAAAATAATGTTCTAATCGATATTATCCTTGCTACAGGCGCATAAGTGTCGAAATAATCGACCCTATATCTTTGTCTAAATCCTTTAGCCGTAAGTCTAGCCTTGAACGTTTGCAAGGATTCATCAGAATTGCACTTTCTCTTAAATGCCCATTTACATCATATAACCTTAGATCTTTGAGGTAAATTGATGAGAACCCAAGTGTTATTGGACATAATTGAGTCCATCACATCATTAATGACTTCTCTCCAAAATGCAGAGTCTCTCGAGGCCATTGTCTCACTATAGGTTTTAGAATCTTCTTCTATATTCAGAACAATAGGTATTTTAGTTATCTCATCATTTAAGTCACCTTCTAGTACAAACATAATAAAGTTAGGATCAACAAAGTCAGAACCTAGCGTTTTCTCTTTTCTAACTCTTTGACTTTTACTAGGTTTCATTGAAAGGTTAACATATTTCTCTTTTGTTGTTGTTTTCTCTATAAATGAAATAGGTTGATTCGAATCTGTTTTCAATTTTGTTTCAAAGAATTGAACGTCTCTACATTCGACTATTATATAGAATTCAAATCTAAAAGTCTATAGGCTTTACTGTGTTCAACATATCCTATAAATACATTTTTAGTGCTCTAGGACCAAATTTAGTCCGTTTAGGTTCGGGAACCCTATAGTATGCCAAACACCCCCACACTTTTAAATATGCCAAATTAGGCTTTCTTTTCTTCCATAATTAATAGGGGCCGATTGATCGGTTCATTTTAATGCATATTTTTATAACTATGTTTATCTTAATATTGCCTATTTTATGCTGTTCCGGATACGTTTTGCCAATAAATATAGATTACAGGGCTAAAATAGAAAAACATGCAAAAACGGACTACGTGTGTTGGATGTGGACTTTAAAGAGCTTTAAACAGAACTAGGGTGCAACTTATCAGAAACGGCCAGTGGAATAAGATAACCAAAGCCTAGATGAAGTCATGCCAAAAATTTGGAGACCTAACCTTACTGGAATTCGGCCATGGCCGAAAATACCCCAAATCTGGCTGGAATTTAATTGATTGAGAATCTCCAATTTTTAGGCAAAATCGTATTCTCTCGTATTTTCTCTAACTCACTCTTAGATTTTCCATATCCTTTATAAATATATCGGTATAATTAATTAGGGTTATCTCTCTTTTAATTTCAAGACTAGGGTTCATATTAGGAGATCAAGGCAATTTGTAAGTACTTTTATTTTAATATGCAGATTTATTATTTTAATTTATTTGCAATTAAGATGGGTAGCTAAATATTTTTCTAGGGTTAGGATTGCTTTTCTATTATGGTTGGATGAGTCAACTTTTCTATTTTCTTCTCTTTGTTTTTCATTATGAATTTCTCTTGATTAAAAAGATCATCTTTTTGTTATTACTCTCATAAACTAAATCTTATGATGATAGTTTAACGCACTTGAATAGGTTTATGGAAAGGTGATAACACCGAAAAAATAGTTAGATTAATGAAAACGTGACGAACTAGAAATCTAATTAGGGAAGGTAAAGATGATATTTTTATCAAGGAAATTCAATCTAGTGAATTAGGGTAATCTAGGTTACGCCGATAATATGATAGTTTGTAAATTGATCACCCACAAGTTATTTAATAGAAGGGTAAAACTAGGTTATTTATAATTAATTAGAAATATTTGGTTTTAATTGGTTTCTATATGCTTTCATATAATTGACAGGATAGATCTAATTGTTTGAAGTATGCTAACTTGTTGGTTTGATATTTAATTGCTATATTGTTTTATTCTATGCTTTGATATAATTTATAGATCACTAATTAAAACAACGACATAGAAAAGAAGTAGAATCATATAAACCAACCATAATAATTAAGGCAATTCGACACCCTAGGATCTCTTTATTATTAAAAACCCGCCTTTTTAATTTAACTTTCCTTTTTAGTTTAGCTTGCACTTTTAATTCCTTGCAATTTAATTTTTAGTTTTAAATCAAAATATTATTTTACTTGTTTTAGAATTAATTAAAGTCTCAATGTCTCTCTGTGGATGATCCGTAAAGTACTACAATTGAACAACTGTATACTTGCGGTAAAATTTAGAGAACAATAAAATTCTCCATTACTGATTTTAGACTTCTTTGATGGAATTCTGTTCTGTAAATGACAAATAGTTAATAAAGCTTCTCCCCATAATTTTAAAGGCAATTTTACATGTAACAACGTAGAGTTAACCATTTCTACAAGAAAACGATTTTTCCTTTCGGCTAAACCGTTCTGTTACGAAATGTAAGGTGTTGTCATTTCATGCACAATACCATGTTCTTCGCAGAAACTTATAAATTCACTTGAGAAATATTTTCCTGTATCGCTGTGAAGCACTTTAATTTTCTTATTAAGTTGGTTTTCAACTTCCGTCTTATAAATTTTAAATATAGAGAATGCTTCGTCTTTACTTTTCATTAAATATACATACATATATTTAGAGCGATCATTTATAAAAGTAATAAAATACTTTCTCCCTCCTCTAGTAATCATTCCATTAAGTTCACATATATCAGAATGGATTAAGTCTAAAATTCTAGAGTTTCTTTCAACACTTGGAAAAGGTATTTTACACATTTTTGATTGTATACATGTCTCACATTTCTGATTGCAACTATGATTATAAGAAATTTAACCAAGTTTATACATATTCTTTAAATAACAAAAATTTAAATGTCATGATGTCATAAATTAAAAGATTCTGAGATATAAGCAGAAGTCGCTTTATTTTCATTAGTGCTAAATACAAACATTCCATTACAAGAGTAGCCTTTTCCCCATAAGGTCTCATTCTTCAACAAAATTAATTTTTTGGATTCAATTACAACTTTAAAACCCTTTTTACATAACAAATCAGCAGACACTAAATTGTTTCTCATATCAGGAACATAGAGAACATTCAACAATATCAATTTCTTTCCAGAGGTGAAGTGAAGATCAATAGAATCCTTTCCTTGTGCATGTGTATGGTTCTGGTTGCTCATTAAGACTTCCTGGCCATCAGTTGACTCGTCAAAATCCTTGAACATTGATTTATCTTTGCAAATGTGGACTGTTGCGCCGGAGTTGGGCCACCACCCAGAAACTGAGTCCTCTATGTTCACTTCAGTGATCATGCCACTGTAGACCATAGTAACCATGGCATAGTAAGTGATTGGTGCAATTTATTGCATATTTTTATATCACGTTTATCATATTATTGACATTTTATGCTATCCCGAGGGTGTTTTATGATATAATACAATTTATTGGACTTAATTGTTAAATGATACAAAAGATTAATTATTTGTGCTAATAGAAATTTAATTGGAGTTAATAAATAATAGAGAATTAATGAGTTGCATTTATTGTATATCTTCCATATTATTAATTAATTAATTGTATCATTTCTAATTTTAGAAACATGGAGTTATGGTATAAATATGTGTGTGTGTGTGTGTGTGTTTCCTAAATCATAAGTAATTTAATTATGAGTCAAATTAGATTCCTACAAGAAATAAGTTCTACTAAAAATTTGTTTTGAATATTATTGCATGTTTAAAGTAGTCATATCAAATCAAATCAGTCCAATCAATTGTGAAGACTTAATCAAAACAAGATATCGATTCCAAGCTGCCAAGTTTAAAGCCAATCTATAGACTCTCGGAAATACAGAAAGATGGAAAGATATTGAAGATTTATTGTGATTAAAAATCACCAAATTAAACGAGGAAAGAGCCCGAGAAAAATGGAGGTACGAAACCATAAAGGGGCGGTGGATTCGTCGCAATTATTAAAGGGGGGCAGCGGTTTAGCTGCCGGCTTCGAAATCTTATTTAGTTTTAATTCAAGTTAATTTAGTTTAGTTTTATTAGATTTGATTCTGCAACTTTTTATTTTTCCTTTCAGGAAATGAGACATGCATCTAGGGAGCTTCCTGTATTGTGGGTAAGTTTTCTTTCTTCTTTAACCCCCTCTTTCTCCAATAAACTGCCATCTTATGCAGTTTTCTTTGCAATTGCGCTGCTTTAAAAAATATTTTTATTGCTACGGATTGCTTATTTGTTTGATTGGCATTGCATAATTAATATGGAGTTTAAGAGGCAAGAAACCCAATACAAGATTAGGTAGGGATTTCATCATCTTTCCTAGGCCCCAAAAATCATAAACCTAGCATAAGCATTCACCTTTCATTAATTAAAAAATATCTAGACTCGGCCCCCTAAGGACATTCACGCTCAAATAGGACAAGAGAAGGTTGTAGGTAATCTGTTGTTTATCCGCACTAATTGCGTGGTGTCTAAGGCAAGTGTTAGAAACGAAAATTTCGCAAGATGAAAAGATTATATAATTAAGGAACTTGGCGAAAGCCTTGGAAAATCTCCCTTCTCCATCTGCACTTACCCGGCCATTTGGTTTGTAAAGAGACGATAGAGGATTTATCCTGCAACTTGTCCTTTGGAAGTCTAGGAGCGGGTCTAGTGATCTGATCTAGGTGACCCTAGTTTTAGGGATTGCTTGCGCAATTTTGTGGTTGTGATTTAGAGTCCATAGTTAATTTCTTGCATTTTTTTTAAAAAAGAAAGAAAGAAAGAAAAACGATGGGTGATATTGTCCCTGCTACACCTACGCTGCAGGATCGATGCTATCTTGTGCACACTTCTTTACCATCTTGCATAGTCTTACCGCTTGCTGTCGATGACTATGAAATTAAATCTGCTTCCATAAACTCACTTCCCAAATTCCACGGTCTTGAATCAGAAGACGCTTATGTCTTTATAAGGGAATTTGAGGATTTGTGCCAATTATTCAAATTGAAGCAGTTAAATCAAGATGCGGTAAAACTTAGACTGATACTATTTGCCCTCAGTGATAAATCTAAGAATTGGTTTTACAGTGTACCGGCCAACACTATTCGCACATGGGAGGAGTTCATAAAAGCTTTCCTTAAAAATTCTACCCATATTTAAAAACTGCTAAATTCAGAATTGAAATTAGAACTTTTTCATAAAAATCAGGAGAATCTTTTTGGAAATATTTTGAACGTTTTAAAGACCTTCTCATTAAATGCTCACATCAAAATATAACTAAGTAGGAATTATACCAGATAGTGTATGATGGTATGAATTCTAGACTTATGATAGAGTCGATGTGTCAAGGCGACTTTATGATGAAAAAGAAAGATGACGCATGGAACTTTCTAGAAAAATTATTTGATAAAACTATGCAATGGGAGAGTATTAGTGAGAGAGGTTCGACCACATCTAGGGGAGGGTTACATGTAGTTGAAGCTATTATAGGGATGCAACCCGAGTTAGCAGTAATAAGAAAATCAATAGAAAAGTTATCAACTACAACCGTCCCCGTCTAACAAGTTAGCAAACCCTCTCATTGCCTAAACCGTCAAGACTCTTTCCAACTTTCTGAAGAATGTCCCCTTCTAAGTGGTCCTCAAGGACAAGAGACCGCAAATGCTACATATCAAAATAATAGTAATAATCCGTATTCTCATACATACAATCAAGGATGGAGAAACTACCCTAATTTACAATGGAATCAAGGTAACACTAGCCAACAATTCCAAAACTAAAGACAAGATCCTCAACCTAACCCTACCCAACCTAACACACAATACACATCTAATAGGGTTGGGAATGAGAATACATACTTTAATAAAGATAAGGAGTTGGCCACATTTTTACAAAATGAAATTACACCACTTAAGCAGTTCATAGCTAATATTGAAAAGTAGATTGGTCAGCTCGCTGCAATATTAGGATGACGAGAGATGTAAGGTGGGTCGTGCTCACTGGACGGTTTTTAAAAAATTTGTGGAAGCATAAAATGAAAATTCCGAGCAAACACAAGCCACCATAACCCTAGAATCGAACATAAACACTACTAGTTTGCAAACTAAAAATATGCAGGAGTAGAAAGTACAACCTTTGATACTTCTTCATTTGCTCCAATGATGAATTCCGGACTCCGGCTAAGCTCCGCGGTGCTCCGGATCTCGCTTGGTTCCTGATCGACTCCGTCGAAGATGATTCACGCAAAATCCACCGGCTCTAGCTTCTACTTCAATCAAATTGAAGTAACTCACTCATTCTATTTGCTGGATAAAAATGAGTAAGAGATGTAGTGGATTAGTAGTGAATTCTTGAACTCTTTTTTTTTTACTCTTTTTCCTTTTTCTTTTGTTCTTGCAAGTATGGATGAGAGAGGAAAAGAACATGAAGAATGAACACTCTTCTTGTGAGAATGAGAGTACTGTAGGGTTACACTAACGCCTTGTCCATCATCCATGACAATCTCCCTACAGCCCGGTCTGTTCGTCTAAGAGTATCGCATATCGAGTCTAGGGGGTGGATAAAGTCAGACCCCTAATAACACGGTATTTCGTGTTGGTATGAAGCCCATCACCAATTGAGAAACTACTGATCCAAATCAGTAATTCTCGTCCACCTTGGCCAAGGATTTCTGATGATGGTCACCCGTGCACTACGCAACATCAACCCCCAATACCAGGAGAGACGAATTCCTGACGATCCGCTCACTGCCTCCATGTGGCTCAGGACTGTACCCAACTAAAACCTGTTTGCATGACTCCTTTGAGCCATGGTAGGATAGTAATCAAAGCACAGTGGGAACTCACACGAGACAAATGACGATCTCAGGTTGATAGACTAACCTGTACACATGTCACCCGGGAACTGCTATCTGACAATTGGTATAATACCAACTAGCATATTCCCCGCGGGTCCGTCCAGTGTACTCATAACCCAATGAGCACATGCATACTATCTAGGTGACTAACAGACACCAATGGCTTGTGAGACCGGCCACCACCCCTCGTCGGGGTCTCGATAAGTATACACTAGTCTACACCGGAGTATCGATGCCCAGTCTCGACACTCTCTCGACTAGGAACATTTAAGGATGTGCTTATAGACCACCCAGCTCCCACGTATATGATCGCCATCATAATGCTGGTAGTCAAGCAAGAATCCTATGGGCTCTATCAACATGTAATAGTGATCTGTAATACTACATAATACATGTACATGATGATAAAGGCAAACCAGATAGTATACTATTATTTTGAGTAAGACTGTTCTATCCGTATAGGTCCTCTCTTAATCATCATAATCACCTGCCTGTGATTACAATAATTGCCTTAAGAGCACTATAGCCAACAATCTCCCACTTGCACTTAAGGCTAATAATTGTGGTGTCGCATACTCACAGCCCGTGTGATACCGAACACCCAACTTCTCTACTAATCAGTCTCACAAAGCTCGTTTGTGAATCTATTGCGTTCGAGAAATAGCCTCAGTGAGTGGATCCGCTCCAATATTTCTATCTTTATCTCTCTCTATTTCTCAACTTCGCGGAGAAAGACTATCTCCCGAAATAAGCAATACATGTCTTAGAATTTGTCTGGATATCTGATGGGACCCAATTCATAAATGAACTCCAAATCCAACAAACTTCTTAGACTATATTATCCACTGAATTTAATCAGTATCATGCGCCATGTGTTCTTCAGTATCCGCTTGGACCACCTGTCCAACATACTGCCCCTCAAAAGAGGGAAAACTGTAACTCTGACAGTCACTCTATCATCCAGGTCACCTTGGAAGCCTGAAATGACAACCACCTCCCGGAGGAGGCCGTCGTTACCATATACCAAGAACATCCGCTTATGTTCATAACTGCTTCCTAATGTTTCTCCAAGATTGAATTAATATATACTTATTGCAACCTGTACAAAAGCAATATCTGGTGTTGTACTTGACATCTCATGATTGACTCAATTGCCTAAGCAAGTGATATGCCAATCATACAAATCCCTATCATCAGTCTAGAAGACATCTCTTTAGAGAGGGTGACTCCATCACCTGCAGATACATCACCATGTCAGGAGTCGTCCATTCTAAAACACTTTAGAATAGTGTAAAGTACCCGAATTGTGACACTTCCTAAATCTAGATCTAAAACCATAGATCTAGTCACCAGAATCCCTGATATTTTATCCATATCTTATGTGGAGAAAATCCTTGTGACAACCACAGTATAACCGATCGTAGTATAGGAATATCACTTCCTATCAAGAGCATGTTATCCAAATACCAAGATATCACTCCCTACTACTTTCTTACCAGGTCCATCTCTTATTCTGATGAAGTCAAACTCTGTGACTGTCACATCAAAAATAGATGATCAATCTCCGCTATACCTGCTTTAGTCTATAAATAGACATAAGCTACTTGCCCACTATGCTTCCGCTGCTCACACTGACTACAGTAACCCTCTGGTAGAGTCATATATACGTGCACCTCTAAATCTAATTTAGAATGACATTATACTCATCCTCCTTCCAGATCTCATAGTCTAGAACAACAGTAGTGTCAAGTTTGGGTAATCAAAAACTCCCTGTCACCGTCTTTGAGGAGACCGAAGTACCTCTCGGGTGTCTGAGGTTACCCACCAAATCTGCGGAGTGGCTAATGGATTGTCGAATCCAATTGAATCTTTAGGTTCTATTAAATTTTCAGTAATCATTTGTGGTTTTGGAATAACTTCCAGTTCTACCATACTCCGACTAATTTTTTCTGAAAAGAATCCATTTTACTAAAACAGTGGTGAGTTAAGAACAATATAACTATTGATCTTCCAGATGGTAGAAAGTTAACCCTCGTCAAAGCACGGGATAACCCATAAACTGCCATTACTGAAACATGCCTTGAGTTTGTCCAGATTCTGGTTTTAAGCATCAGCCGGACTACTCCATATACCTTAACATCATTAAGATATGAATCCATTCTATATCCAGTATATAGAAACAGAGGCACTAATTTAATTGGAACCGGATTCAAAAAACATGCAGCCGTTTCCAGTGCATATCAACCAAATGGAAGAAGGCCATACAACATACTCATCCAGGAATACATCCACGTATGAGTAACCTAAAAGAGAAACAAGTTCTCAAATATATTACTTACGATGGAATACCTAACACAAGTATCTACATCTTCGATCACCTTGAAAAATCCTAATATTTGCAATATATGGTTCTCTACCTTATTCTTATACCTATAACTTCTCAAAATCTGGACATTATATTTCAACGAAATACTTGTCTAAAACTAGAGAAGTCATGAGTAAACAGAATACAGTACGAGTACCAACCCCTTTGTCCTAACGGATATCGGACAACATACAATACTTTGTATAAGTCCATTGAGTTTTAATAACTCAAACCTTGTGCGTCGTAGGTTGAAAATTGTACTATGGTTAAGAAGAATTATACCGTTGTTGAATGCACCTTACCTAACCATCAACTGATATAGGTAAATGTCGTAGACATAATTTCAAATAGTTATATCTCACTTTATAAATAAACGTACAGATATATCAATTTGAAATTGGTGCATAACAACGGATATTCAAAATCAAATATTTGCCGTCAGGCAAAACCCAGGTGATTTCCTCAAATATCACCAATTACAAAGAATTCCCATATATAGAGGATCTAATCACCCAATTCCAAATATCTTAAAATGATACAAAAGATTAATTATTTATGCTAAATAGAGATTTAATAAGAGTTAATAAATAATAGAAAATTAATAAGTTGCATTTATTGTATATCTTCCATATTATTAATTAATTAATTAATTATATCATTTTTTAATTTTAGAATCATAAAGTTATGGTGTGTGTGTGTGTGTTTATATATATTTCCTAAATCATAAGTAATTTGATTACGAGTCAAATTAGGTTCCTACAAGAAATATGTGCTACTAAAGATTTGTTTTGAATATTATCACGGGTTTAAAGTAGTCATATCAAATTAAATCAGTCCAATCAATTATGGAGACTTAATAAAAATAAGAGATCGATTCATTGCGATTTGTAGACTCTCGGAAATACAGTAAGGTGGAAAGATATGGAAGATTTATTGCGATTAAAAATCACCAAATTAAACAGGGAAAGAGCTAGAGAAAAATGGAGCTACGCAGCCACAAAGGGGCGGCAGATCCACCTCAATTATTAACGGGAGGCGGCGGTTTAGTTGCCGGCTTAGAGCCATTTGACGAAATTTTTGTGGGCTTGTTCGACTTTCCAAATAACATTTTAAGCCATATAGAATTATTTTTCGAAGCTTCCAAGTACACCGGATTTTACCAAACAGAGGCAATCAAAAGATTGAGGAAAATCTACAAGAATTAGGAATTGTAATTATTTGAAAATTGTATTCTCTTATATCTTTTCTTTTCTTTGATCTCCAAACCTCTTAGCCCTATATAAGGAGGGGTAATGTAAGGGTTGGAGTTCTCATAATTTTGGATTAGGGTTTTCTTTTGGAGAGAGATTAATAATTTGTAAGTACTTTTGATATGAATTTAGTTAATATAATGTTTGACTTTTTTCATATCATTAGTAGCTAAATTTATCTCTAGGGTTAGAATTGTTTTGTTTCTATGGTTGGATGAATTTATTATCTTCTTCTTTTTTTATGTTTTTATATAAAGCTCTTTTGATCTAAACCCTTTTCTTTTTGTTATTCATCGAATAGACTAAATCGTATGATGATAGTTGACACCTTAAATAGGTTTAGGAAAATATGATGACACCGATTAACTAGTTAAATTAATGAAAGCGTGATGAACTTAAAATCTAATTAGGAAAGGTAAGAGATGTTTTTTAATCAAGAGAATTCAATCTAGTTAATTAGGGTAATCTAGATTACGCCGATAATATGATGATTTATAGATTGACTATCTATAAGTTATTTAATAAAAAGGTAAACTAGTTGCTTTTGAATTAATTAGAATTATTTGTTTTAATTATTTTCAAAATGATTTTATATAATTGATATGTTATTTATAATCGTATGAGTTATGCTTACCTATATGTTTTATAATTTATTGCCAAATTACTTTTACCTATGCTTTTATATATTTTGATAGTTTTAATTAAAACCAAAGAAGAAGAATCCTATAAACCAACCATATTAGTTAAAACAATTCGACGCCCAAGGATTTGCTTTCTTATAAAAAAACCCACTTTTATTTTATTTACTTTTATTTTATGCACTTTAGTTTAATTAATCAAATCAACTTTTTATTTCTTTATTTGTTTTAGAATTAATTAAGATTCATCGTCTCCCTGTGGACCAATCCTCAAGTATTACAATTGCGCGACTGTATATTTACGGTTAAAATTTAAAGACTAATAAAATCTCCATTAGTAGGCCTCCTCAATATTGTTCGTATTGTTCGCATGCTTGATCTTCTAATTTCCTTCTTTGTTGAAACCAGTTTTGCGATACCTGCATTTACGAACAAAGTGTCCTTGCTTATCGCAAATATAACAACATTTATTCCTTTGTAGGTTGTTATTGAAATTTCCTTTGTTGGGCTTGGAATAATTCGGCTTAGCCTTCTTCTGAACAACACCCTCTGTATGGTTAGCCATGAGGTCATTCTCAATCTCACCTTTCTTGTCCCTTATACAGGCTTCCTCTTCAATACGTAGATTTCTTTGAATTTGCTCGAGAGTGAATTTTTCTGTCTTACGAAGCAATTTCTTTTGATAAACTTTCTAAATATGGGGCAGTTTGGATATGATTGCTCCAACTTGGAAGGTTTCAGGCAATTTTATGTCAAGAGCATTCATTTGATCGACAAGTAATTCAAGTTCGTGACATTGGTCTAAAATAGACTTTTTGTCAACCATACGATACTCAAAATATTTTGAAATTAAATATTTGTTTGTACCTTGCTCCTCCACTTTATATTTGAACTCCAGAGCCTTCCAAATTTCTTTTACTGAAATCTTCTAGGTGTAGTTATCAAAGAGGCAATCCGACATGGTGTTTAGAATGTGATCTCTGCACAGACATTCATCCTCCTCTCGTTTCTTTCTGGTCTTCACAATTGCTTCGCTGTCAATATCCGTAGACGCTGGAATCAGTGCAAGATCGTCGTCGAGTATATAAAAAATCTGCAGCGCCTTCAGAAGGAAGCACATCTTATTTTCCCATCGGGTCTAGTTTGCCCCGTCAAACTGATCAAGTTTGACAAGGTCTTAGTTCATAATTTTGACTGAGGTTAGGCAGGATTCTGACTTCATTGTAGACGAAATAAATTCTTGAAATTGTTAGAAATTTTGGTATAGGAATCGGAAAATATGGGGAACGGGTAAATTAATTAGTAACTCTGAGGCGCAGTCGGTTTTCTTCAAGAATTTACTTATTCCTACTCGAAGAGTTTGCAAATGGGTTTTCAGATAAGTATCCTTCAGGATATAATATAGTCCGAAGTTCCCACGATCAGCAAAAATCGATAGAACTTCGAAATTCTTATTTGAAACAGAGAAAATTAGAGAAGAATAAGTTGTGTTTAATTGATGGTAAAGACTTCCTTTTTATAGGATTTCAAAAGTCACGGTTGTTTGAAAAATTATGACCGTTGCCAAAAACTGCCAAGATAGTTTTCAGACAACCGTGTAGAATTTTGAAATTCAAAAGGTCAACATTCAAAATTAAGAGAACAGAATTTTTGAAATTCAAAAACGTTGAATTCTGATTTCAAATCAAGTCCAATATGCCCCAAGTGCCCGAGCAAGACTTTAAATAAAAATATATTAAAGCCCACCAGAACGAGCGCATTTGTCGTAACCCAATTAAACTTAATAGTAAGGAAACCAATATAAAGTGTTAGTTTTTCCACTCTTGATCCAATGTGGACTAAAAATTAACCCATAAGCTTAAAAACTCCAACAAATATCACTCATATTTTTGTCTTTGTGGCCGGTTCGATTCGTCGATCCGACCATCTGACCATCCTTTGCTTGATTTAAACTAGCAGATTATAGTTTTGGCAATCCGGCTGTCCATCACTTGATAATCAGCTTACCGTCTGCATGCATCTTGTTGAAGAAAATGATCTGTCGATTATTACCATTAAAGAACTCTCACAACAGATCGGTGGAGAGGGGAAAGAAACCAAAATACTAAACTGCCTACCCATTACATGCATGACTTAAGAAGACTGGATTGCTTCACCAAAAACTAAGATACTATACATGTGCACTGCATGTATGAAACCAAAGGATTTTGGTTTTATATATGTGTTACCAAACCATAAACTGTCCTGACATGCTATACTCTTATTTTTATAAATTGCAAACGATTTTCATATAAACTCCTCCTAGTTTAAATTAAAGTAGTATAGCCAATTCATATTTCAATAATTATTCTTCTATGTACATCATATTAACAACATAAATAAGCCAAAAATAAAGACAATTACTTGTTATCAAATAAGCATATCTATTCTTATTTATAAAATGATAGAAATAAAAGAATTCTTTCAAGGGTAAATAGCCTTGGGCCACAAGTAAACTGGATGTTGGGCCGTACATAAGGCCTCCTAGTTATAATAATTGCGATGATTTTTATCATAAATTGTCAAAAAAATAAATAAATATGGTCCGCTTCAAACTCGTGTAACAGGCCCTGGGCCTTTTTCATATGTTAAAAAATCCCTAAGCCCAATTAAAACCCTTTATATTTGTTGCATGTAATATCTAAAGCATAAAAGCATAAATGAAAAGCAGACCATGGTTTTTTTCAGAGAGATTTTGAACTGTCAGCCCTTCCCAACAATTTTAAAAATATTAAGGGTTTTTAGAGCAGTCCGGTTTTTTTTGACACGTAACCTAACTATAAAGCAGATTGGAAATGAGGAATCAAAACCACCATATGCACTGAATCGGTTTTGGGCTGAGCACTATACAATCGGAGTCGGCCTTAGACCCATTCAACCCGAACCCGACCCGCTTCCACCACTTAGCATTCGACCAAAACATCCATACAATACGAAATATATCACGAAACTATCCAACAACTCCCCTATTTTATTCCCAAAATCCCTAGGTCAAAGATCAAAATCACATCGATTTGTGAAGAATTTAGAGCTCAAATGGGGAAATTTTACATTGTGGAAGCGTTTCTCCCATTGGGCGTCATCGCAGGGATGCTTTGCGTGATGGGAAACGCCCAGTACTTCATCCACAAAGCAGCTCATGGCAGGGTATTTCTTGATTTGATTTCAAAATCGAATCTTTTTTTCTTAGGTTTTTTTCACTTGAATTTTGGTGGCTGATGCTTGATTTTGGATTTCAGCCGAAGCACATTGGGAACGATGTTTGGGATGTGGCGATGGAGCGAAGGGACAAGAAGATCATGGAAACTCTCTCTACTGCTGGGAATTAGGTTTGCTTTTGTTAATTTTTAAGGTTATCTGTGATTATCTTTGTTAGTTGAGCATGTTTGGATTCTAGGGTTAGGGTTTTTGCTAATTGTGCTTAGATTTGGCTTGGACCTCTCTCTATATATGGAAATTTTCATTTTGGATTGTTGTAGAAACCAGAAATGAGAAAATCTTAATTGCTTGAACGAGAAATTTGAAATTTTGCAGTGTTGAAGGGTTTAATCCCCTCTTTTACTGAATAAATTAATTAAGCCTTTTATTAGACGAGGAATGTGGTGGATTATAGCTCATCTCTTTCTATTCCAATCTATCTCCCATTCCTGCAAATATGCTGCCTGTAAAGAAGCCATGTCATTCCATATATTCCTTTGCTCTTTTTGCAGAGTGCCTAATAAGTTCAACCTTTAGGTAAGTAGAAGAATAAAAGCAATTGGAAAAGAAAAGGAAGTGGACATTAAAAACCTTTAAAGTTTAATACTTTGGTACCATGGACTTTACGGAGGCCTGCATCACCACTATTAGATCAAATTTATTCCAAGCTTTGATTATGGTAAGGCTGGTGTGGAATGAAGAGGGCTTTTGAGAAAGAAAAGATTAACGAGGCTCTAAAACAATAGAACTTGAATTTTTATGCCCAATAGAATCAAGGTTTCTGACACTTGTAGTGGCAGATGGGAAGGAGATCACACTTCTTCAGAGAGAGAGAGAGAGAGAGAGAGGGGTGGGTGGGGAGGGGGGTGTTCTCCCTCCAAAGCACCTTAAAAGTCCTATATTAAACCATTCCCTATTTGATTACTATTTACCTTATCTACATACTTCTTTATATGTATATCCCTCTTCCCCCAAAAATGCTATACGATGTGCAATTTTACCCCCACCCTCACGTAAATATAGTCATAATAAATTCCCTTGTATATTTACTTAGTTCCAAAAAAGATCCTTTTCAAAGTCTTGATCCTTCCTTTAACTTGGCCTCCTAAAGTTTTTTTCCAACTACTCGGTGATAATACTTATCAATAATACTAATAAAGACTCTTCTTAATGCTAGAGTTCAAACGGAGATTAAATTATTAATGTTTACCAATCTTCGAGATCAACATTCATGGTATACATTGTCAGTTCATCTTGCATATGTTATGATGAACTACAAGAGATTAAGTTGCAAAAATCAAGGTTCGAGGTCAGGGCCGAAACCACCGATACGTGATGGTTTCGTATCGGTTTTGACGGAGACTGATACGAAACCAACCAAGACCGATACGAAGCCCACCATACAATATCGTTTCGGCCAAAATTTAAAAAAAAATATTTTTCATACCATTTTTACTGTTATTATGATCATTGTAGGCCTTCATTGTTAGAAAACCGCAAAAAAGTGAATCTAAACCCTATATTAATATTTATCTAAATACGCTTTTCAATATATTTTGCATAATGACTGTATTTTTAAATAGTAGGATCATTGTCTTGTAATATAGAAGCATAAATTTAAGTATTTAATATATCTACACTTATGTATGTTGTATTACCGTCGAAACCGAAAGCCGAACCATGATTAGAGAAACTAGCCGAAATCCAACGAAACTAATAAAATTATGGAAGACCGAAACCGAAACCGAGTTCTCGAACCTTGGCAAAAATCACACATTTGTTAGAATTTGATGAACTTGAGAGAAGAGGGGGATTAATGAACTTGAAATTTTAAAGGTGGCATATCCACTCGACATGATCTTGTTTGAGCTATATAGACAACCTTATTGAAGATTTAATCCACATGTAGTGTTTTAAAAATATAATTAATGGTTAATCAATATATTCTCAACAAGGTGAATGCAACCAATTAATGATTGATCAATTTATGATTAGATTACTCCTTTTGAGTTTATTATTTACATTTTATGTGAAAGCACATAATAATCATCGAAGATTAATGTCCGACTTTAAAGTAAAAGCTTGAAGATATTTGACAAAATGAATCATAGTATTCACAATCAAAGTTTCCATCCAAAAGTTAAAAGAAGATTGTTGGAACTTGCAACCTACTATTTAAGAAAGTTATATTATTTTGGTAAGGATATGTTATTGATTAGTTAGATGTACAAAAGACAAAAGCAACATGACATAAAAGAGGTCGGTTCTCATAAATTTTAAACTCATGTATAGATTCATTTATTATTTGGTTACTATTCGTCTTATCTATGTACTTTGTTTTTTTGACCGTGCAGCAAATAAAATGTCATATTAAATACGATTGTAAGAAGCGATCAACTTAATAAATGAAATTATATCAAAATGTCTGCCAAAGATTTGCTTTATTAAATAAATGTTTTTTCTTTCGTCGGCATCTTAGCCAATCCTCACTCTAAGTAACCAAGTATTGTGTGACACAATATTTGAAGTTAAGAGTGATTAGATTAGCGATCTCTTGCTATGATACTACTTCGGACTTTACATATTCGGTGCATTGACATCATGTCCTTTGTATAATAATATTATTAAATAAGTTCTAACTATCTTCTCTAAGTTTCAGTTTTTAAAAGCGGCAAAAGAAGCAAAGCGGCAAGAGTACCTGGCCGTTTAAGCGCCTGCTTCAGCCCTTTAGAAATTAGCGAGCCTTATTGGTATAATTTTGTTATTTCTTATAAATCGTTTGTTAAATGTGTTAGTGTATATGCCCTAGAGGCCATTACTGTATTATACTAGCTTGTATATTACTTGATGGAAGCTTGGGATATTCACAGTTGTATAGACAATCTTGCTCAAAATGGTAGTATGCTACTGGTTTGTTTCTACTTTAATATGTGCATGTGTTTCTTTTAGCATATCGCTTATACATATTTGTAGAGCCCTTAGTTTCTTTGCTTGATTACCAGCGTTGTGATGGCAGTCACACTAGTGGGGGCTGGGTAATCTACAAGCACATCCTTATACAGGTCCCTAGTCGTAGGACTATCGAGACAGGGTATCGATACTCCGGAGTAGACTAGCGTATGCGCTTCTCATCCCAGCAGGGAAGACGGTCTGTCCCACAGCCGTCAGTACGTCGTACTTGAGATAGTATGCGGGTGCTCGTTAGGTTACGAGTACACTGGACAGGACTCGTCAGGAACTGTTGGTTGGTACTATACCTATCGTCAGTTATCAGTTTCCAGGTGACATGAGTACAGTTTAGTCCGCTGACTTGACACCGTCACTTCGCCTCGAGTGTGTTCCCACTGTATTTTGATTACTACCCTACCACGGCTCAAAGGAGTCGTGCAAACAGGTAGTAGTTGGGTGCAGTCTCGAAGCACTTGGAGGCAGTGACGGTTAGACATGATTCGTTTCTCCCGGTATTGGGAGTTGATATCGCGCTGTGTCAAGGAGAGCCATTACACATAGTCGTCCCTGGCCAGGGCAAGCGAGATATACTGGTAGGTTTCCAGTGTTATCTCAGGGTGTTCTGGGCTACACTCCGACACGACTTGTATCGCTATTAAGGGACTGATGTTTACCGCCCCCTAGTCCCGCCATGCGATATTTTCAGACGAACGGACCGGACTGTACGGAGACTGTCACATTCAGGCTCAGTAGGAGTTCGGATGGGTTCACCTCATCAGTCTTCTTATCGGCATCTACCTGAGGACCGTTACGTAGAGCTAGTGCCGCTTGCGGTCTGTGGTTAAACCCACTGCCAGCGTAGTGTCGAGTCTTTAGAGTCCCACACAGAGAGCTATTCGCCTTTGGGCAAAACAGAGTAGAGGTCGCATTGTTTTGCGACAGGGTTCGTTCACATCCGTGCACTTGTGCACGTTTGGTGTCCGGCAGTTATTGCTAGCGGGCTTGGTTTAAGCCAGATCCTAGTATACGTTTTGGGATTGGTTTTATCTCATTTGTATTCGTGTTCCTCGGAACGCGGATGCGGGTGTGTATGCACGGTTGACAGAGACAGAGGCAGAGGATTCTCATTAGGGTTGTTGACTGTTGATTTTTTTCTGAACCCTAATGAGAATAAGAAATACGATTAATAATAATATTAATTAAGTATTATTGTGCCATGGTTGGGTTGAAAGTTTGACTTTGTTGACTTGTTGACTTTGTTGACTATTTTGGACTTGTTGACCATCATCATTTCATGGCTATCATTTCACGAGTATGACTTTTGCTTGTTTGTTGTTCTTTACAAAATGAGTGCATGAAATGATAATGCCATTGACATGAACCATCACAAATACTTAATTATTATTTATTATCATGATTATTTTTGTTTTTGAGAGCATGGTTGTAAAAAGTCATTCTCATTCTATCTTATCCAAGCTCTCCCTCTTCCTTTTGCTCATGGTTCTCTTGTCTCATGAGTTGAGAAACAAGAACCATTGAGATAAAACCCTAAAAACACTTCTCTACTCACTCTAGAGTATAAGGTCTAGCAAGCCAAGTATTTTAGTTTCCTCTCGATTGACGTTGGAGCCAAAGGGAGAAGCTTTCGGGTGGATCCATCTTCGGCACAAGGAGACGACGAGGTGAGGCCGATCCGACCACTACAAGGAGAAGAAGAGAAGGAGTTCAAGACTAGGTATAACTTCTAACATAGTAGTTAAACTCTTAGTTAGGTTGTTAGATAGTTTGTTTAGCAAAGATCCGGTTTCTAGTCCATGTTATCTTCACCGAAAAAATTGTTTTTCACCATTTCCGCATCCCCGAAAGAACCAGGATGGGTAGCGTGGACTTACAGTGGTATCAGAGCCTAGCTAAACACTATCTAGCATGTTAGCAAAGTATCTAGAATTTCGATCGGAGAAAAAATCACAAAACACGTCCGAAAACCATGCTTGCTGTCAATTTTTAAAACAACTCAAAAAATAATTTGACATATCTTAAAAATCGTCTCAGGGTTTTCTGTAAACACACAGCAAAAACGATCCAGCGAGTCGACCAACTCACCGCGGAACCGCGGCAAGAACATGCTTCTTGCCGTGGATCCGCGGCCGAGTTGACTCGGCCGTGGGTCGGTTTTGCTGCAGTGTGTTGTGTGGTGTTTTGGGATTTTTGGAATATGTTGTTTCTGCCCAGATTTTCCAGAAAACAAATTTGTGTTGGGTTGTTACAAATCCGTATTTTGATCGAAGTTCTGTAGACTTTAGCTAATGGGTTATATCTGTGATGTGATATATGTATTGAACGTCTGCTAATCGCTATACGTCGATTAGTGGGGGTTATACATATCTGTGATCTGCAATGTTGCTGGTATGTGTATATGAATTCGTTGGATTGTCGCGAATGAATAGCCGGGGGTTGTGAGATGAGAGTTTTCTTTATCTTTCAATTCATGTAATTTGTAATTGATGTAATATTATTTGTATGGCCGCACATCCGGGATGAGGTTGTAGCCGCCATTGTATATTATTTCTTTTACTGTTTTTGCTCCTAGGATAGACCCAAGGTGGGGTGCACAAACTACCGGGTAGCTCGAAGTGCCGAGTGGCCTACTCACGTTGTTAAGGGAGGTTGCTTCACTTCGGGTATTTGGCGGGTAGTTTGCCGCATCCATAGGGGTCTAGGGTGGGGTCTTGGCTATTCATCGCGACCGTGTAATCCGCTTTTCGTTGCAGGGCTCGAACGAAACGTGGATTCCTAGTATATCCAATGTGTTCATCTGTGATCTGGAATGGCTATCATTGCATCCGACGAATGTAAATATCTATATATGATATCTATTTAGGCGTTGCTTATGTTTTGCATCCGCGCTAGTCCAGCCCCCGCTCTGTCGTTAGTTAAGTAACCTAACGGGTAATGACGGGGCCCGTGGCGAATGCGGATGTCATAAACGTACGTCATATTTTCGTTGTTTTCTGCAATGGTAGGATTAAATGATGGGACGCATTAAATTAATGCAAGAAAATAAACCAAAGTTAAAGTCGGAACAATTTCAAAACCATTCGGTTTCTTTTCAAAAACAACTTTTAAACGCGGAGCTTAAGCCACTCATTTTAAAAGCTATCAAGTTCCATCGATTATATCAAGTTCACTACGTTCACGGTTTCGCCAAAACCATTCGTAGCCCTCCGTCGTTTCATATGAGTATCCAACAGTATTCAAGCTGTGTTTGTTGGCCTTAGTCAAGGCACGGTGTTTGGTAGCTGGTGGGTATGCATATGTTGCATAGATAGATGCGTTGGTTTGGGACAGTCGTATTACTTTGTTGGCCATAGTCAAGGGTATATACAGGTGGGTTCAAATCAACCTGGACAATGACGGGTAGAACTTGACATGTGACTTATGATTTGTTGACCTTAGTCAAGGTCATAAGAGCATGGGGCAAAAAAAAAATTCACATCGGGAGTTTCTAAAGAAACTGAAACTTGCTAGTGCTGCATACCATTTGGAGTGATGATTCTGGTAGGATTCCTTCAGTTTTATCACACGATATTTGGATCCCGATCCTGCTGTGAGTATATGCTACTTCTCGGGAAATTTCTCACTTAACGATCAATACTATAAACCAAGTAGGTGTCTAAAAAGGTGTTAGAGGGGCTACGCCCCCAGGGAAAAGAGGTTCTTTAATTAAGGAACTTCGTGAAAGCGTTGGAAAACCTTCCTCGAAGTACCAACACTGGCCTGGCTGAACGGTTAAGCAAGTATTGTACGGTGAGATTGATCCCGACTAATTCTTCCTTTTTGGTTTGAGGAGGGATTCGAGAAACAGTGGAGCCATCCTGTTTAGATAAACTAAAAACCAATCTAAACTTGCAAGAGCATCATGCTGAGTGTTTTCTTCTCTTTCTTAATTGCAGCGACCCAGTGACCACACATAGGTTACATCTAGATAATAAAATGACTGAATCTGACTGTTATGACTGGCAAAGGTCTGTCCAGATGTCCATGACAAGCTGGGACACCTCTTAACTAATCAAACCCCTGCCGTCTCAGGACAAGTTTCCCCTGTCACGGATATTGATATCCGTAAGACAACGGGAAAAAACTGTGTGAAAGCCAAGTGCCTCGTATTAGCCTCAGTTGATGGTGCATACCAGAGGCAGCACGAGAAGACGGACTTAGTTTCTATCTTCCTCCATAACAAAGATTTATATGGAGAGCAATCTCGTATCGCAAGATATGAGACCTCGAACGAATTACTTCAAGCGAGGTTGGCTATCGAGTCATCTGTAGGGGGCAACGTCCTTACAGAGACAGGTATTTTGAGCTCACGGACCTGAAGACCACGTTGAAGAACGGGTCAGATACTGACTTGATTCTACAGTCTCTGCCTTCTACTCATACCCTGAAGGAAACCAGGGAAGTAGAAGGAAAGGGATGGGCAAAAGTTTCGGGACTGGATGTAGTAAAGGAGGGACGTTCCTATTGTTGCGGGAATGAACATTGGCAGAAGGATTGCAGGGCTAGCAAAGCCAGTAGCCAGGATTCGAAGTATGTTGTGGCTTCGGTTTCGGGTGTGTTTGTAGTAGAGAACTGTATGTCAGTTAACCCTACTTTCTGGGTATTGGATACCGGATCAGGATCTCACATCTGTAATTCGTTACAGGCTCTGAGAAACCGTAGGGTTATCAGGAAAGGTGATATGACTCTCAGGGTTGCTAACAGAATGAGCATGGACGCTGAATCCGTAGAGGAATATCATCTTGGACTGACAACTGGGCAGATATTGATTCTGTGTAACTGTTTGTATGTACCAGATGCGACTTGTAATATCATATCTGTATCCTTACTTTCTAAGGAAGGATATGATTTTACTTTTGTAAGCGATGTGGTCCACATCCACCTAAATCAAGTTCTGACTGGGTCAGGTACATTAAATAACGGGATATACATATTGAATCAAGCTCAGATTTTCAGTGTCCAGAACACACTTAAAAGAAAGTCTTCGGAAACAAATCAGGCTTTCTTATGGCATTGTAGACTGGGTCACATCAATGAGAGAAGGTTGACGAAGTTGCATACAGAAGGATATTTGGATCCGTTCGAATATCAATCATATGCAACTTGTCAATCCTGTCACATGGGAAAGATGACAAAGACTCCGTTCACTGGACACTGAAAAAGAGCAAGCGAGCTCTTGGGACTCATACACAGTGACATGTGTGGTCCAATGTCTACACATGCGCGAAGTGGTTATTCATACTTCATTACTTTCACAGATGATTTCTCTAGGTTTGGACATGTCTTCCTGATGAAGCATAAATCTGAGGCCTTTGAGAAATTTAGGGAATACAAGAATGAAGTTGAGAAACAAACATGCAAAAGTATTAAGACACTGAGATCCGATCGAGGTGGTGAATACTTGAGTGCCGAGTTTCTGGGCTGCTTAAAAGAGAATGGAATTCTCTCGCAGCTTACTCCTCCATATACACCACAATATAACGGTGTATCAGAAAGACGGAATCGAACTCTATTGGATATGGTTCGTTCCATGATGAGTAAGGCTGAGTTACCGCGATCTTTCTGGGGTTATGCACTAGAAACAGCTGCATATCTTTTGAACCAAGTTCCTACTAAGTCAGTGCCTACCACACCATATCAGATGTGGAGTGGGAAGAAACCCTGTCTTAAGCACTTTAAGACATGGGGATGTCCAGCTTTTGTCAAAAAGCAGCATGCGGACAAGCTCGAGGCACGCTCAGTACAGTGTAAGTTTGTGGATACCCAAAGAACTCCAAGGGGTATCTTTTCTATTACGCAGAGGAGCAAAAAGTCTTTGTTTCTTGTCATGCCCGCTTCTTGGAAACTGAGTTTTTGGAAAGTCAGATAAGTGGGAGCACAATAGAACTGGAAGAAATTCCAGAACCACAAGCTATTACTGAAACCTTGGTAGAACCAGAAGGTTCAGGAGAACCGGACATTCCTGCGCCGCTCCGCAGAAGTAGTAGGCAGTCTCATCCGTCCGAGAGATACTACGGTTTTCTCATAGACGGGGTTAGAGAGGATTGCACCATGGATTATGATGAGCCTACTAACTTCTAGCAAGCTATTCAGAGCGGTGACTCAGTAAAATGGCTGGATGCAATGCGGACCGAGATGGAGT
This sequence comes from Agapanthus africanus, assembly GCA_030015575.1. NCBI lineage: Eukaryota > Viridiplantae > Streptophyta > Magnoliopsida > Asparagales > Amaryllidaceae > Agapanthus > Agapanthus africanus. The sequence continues at coordinate 493,123,811 of CM057339.1, forward strand.
CCATGTACACCAACAAAGTATGGACTTTGGACTTTGCTCCAGAAGGGTAAAACCCGTAGGCTGCAAATGGATTTTCAGAAAGAAGATTGGTGTAGATGGGCAGGTTGAAACCTATAAAGCTAGACTTGTTGCAAAGGGTTTTCGTCAAAGACCTGGTTTGGACTATGACGAGACCTTTTCTCCAGTGGCTATGCTCAAATCCATTCAGATCCTTCTTGCCATTGCTGCCTTCCACGATTATGAGATCTGGCAGATGGACGTAAAGACGGCTTTCCTAAATGGAAACTTGGAAGAGTGCGTCTATATGGATCAGTCAGAAGGATTCATTCAGAGTGGGAGCAGCGGAAAAGTGTGCAAGTTGCTTAAGTCCATTTATGGACTAAAGCAGGCATCGCGGAGTTGGAACATCTGTTTTGATGAGACGGTCAAAGAATTTGGCTTTATCAAAAATCCAGATGAACCATGCATTTACAGTAAGATTGTAGGGAGAACTGTAGTATTCCTCGTCTTGTACGTGGATGACATTCTCCTAATAGGAAATGATATTCCTATGTTACAGTCAGTCAAAGGATTCTTGTCACAGAGGTTCTCCATGAAGGACCTGGACGATGCCAACTACATTCTGGGGATCCAGATCTATCGTGATAGATCTAAGACGATGTTGGGACTTTCACAGTCAAGATACATCGACACCATACTGAGACGATTCAGTATGGAAGATTCCAAGCGCGGTAATCTACCGGCTTGTCACGGAATCACCCTCTCCAAAGAAATGTCTTCTAAGACTGATTTGGAAAGGGCTCGCATGTCATCAATACCCTACGCATCTGCGGTAGGCTCTATTATGCATGCGATGTTGTGTACCAGACCAGATGTAGCATACGCATTGAGCGTTGTAAGCCGGTATCAGTCGGACCCAGGGGAGAAACACTGGATAGCAGTAAAGAACATTCTCAAGTACCTGAGAAGGATTAAGGAGATGTTCTTGGTGTATGGCGGAAAAGACCTCCAGATCGAGGCCTTTGCTGACTCCAGCTTCCAGAGTGACAAGGATGACTCCAAGTCCATGTCGGGTTATGTCTTTACCCTCAATGGAGGGGCGGTTTGCTGGAAGAGCTCCAAGCAGGAAACTGTTGCTGACTCAACTATGGAAGCGGAGTACATAGCTGCTTGCGATGCCGCAAAGGAAGCTGTCTGGATGAAGAAGCTCCTCACGGAGCTTCAGGTGGTTCCTACTATTGTTGATCCAATACTGCTGTATTGTGACAACAACGGCGCTATAGCTTTAGCGAAGGAACCCAGGTCCCATTAGAAGTCCAGGCACATTTTGAGGCGGTACCACCTGATCAGGGAGATCGTAGATCGCAGGGAGATCGAGGTGAAGAGAGTAAATTCAGAAGATAACACTGCAGATCCACTCACGAAGGTCTTACCCTAGACTCAGTTCGAGCGGCTGATCGAGATGATATGTCTTCGATACGCCAGTACATGGCCTTAGTGCAAGTGGGAGATTGTTAGTGTATATGCCCTAGAGGCCATTACTGTATCATACTAGCTTGTATATTACTTGATGGAAGCTTGGGATATTCACAGTTGTATAGACAATCTTGCTCAAAATGGTAGTATGCTACTTGGTTTGTTTTTACTTTAATATGTGCATGTGTTTTTTTAGCATATCGCTTATACATATTAGTAGAGCCCTTAGGATCTTTGCTTGATTACCAGCGTTGTGATGACAGTCACACTAGTGGGGGCTGGGTAATCTACAAGCACATCCTTATACAGGTCCCTAGTCGTAGGACTATCGAGACAGGGCATCGATACTCCGGAGTAGCCTAGCGTATGAGCTTCTCATCCCAGTAGGGGAGACGGTCTGTCCCACAGCCGTCAGTACGTCGTACTTGAGATAGTATGCGGGTGCTCGTTAGGTTACGAGTACACTGGACATGACTCGTCGGGAACTGTTGGTTGGTACTATACCTATCGTCAGTTATCAGTTCCCAGGTGACATGAGTACAGCTTAGCCCGCTGACTTGACACCGTCACTTCGCCTCGAGTATGTTCCCACTGTACTTTGATTACTACCCTACCACGGCTCAAAGGAGTCGTGCAAACAGGTAGTAGTTGGGTGCAGTCCCGAAGCACTTGGAGGCAGTGACGGTTAGACTGGATTCGTCTCTCCCGGTATTGGGAGTTGATATCGCGCTGTGTCAAGGAGAGCCATTACACATAGTCGTCCCTGGCCAGGGCAAGCGAGATATACAGGTAGGTTTCCAGTGTTATCTCAGGGTGTTCTGGGCTACACTCCGACACGACTTGTACCGCTATTAGGGCACTGACGTTTACCGCCCCCTAGACCCGCCATGTGATATTCTCAGACGAACGGACCGGACTGTATGGAGACTGTCACATTCAGGCTCAGTAGGAGTTCGGATGGGTTCACCTCATCAGTCTTCTTATCGACATCTACCTGGGGACCGTTACATACAACTAGTGCCGCTTGTGGTCTGTGGTTAAACCCACTGCCAGCGTAGTGTCGAGTCTTTAGAGTCCCACACAGAGAGCTATTCGCCTTTGGGCAAAACAGAGTAGAGGTCGCATGGTTTTGCGATAGGGTTCGTTCACATCCGTGCACTTGTGCACGTTTGGTGTCCGGGCAGTTATTACTAGCGGGCTTTGGTTTAAGCCAGATCCTAGTATACGTTTTGGGATTGGTTTTATCTCGTTTGTATTCGTGTTCCTCGGAACGCGGATGCGGGGGTGTATGCACGGTTGACAGAGACAGAGGCAGAGGATTCTCATTAGGGTTGTTGACTGTTGATTTTTTTCTAAACCCTAATGAGAATAAGAAATATGATTAATAATAATATTAATTAAGTATTATTGTGCCATGGTTGGGTTGAAAGTTTGACTTTGTTGACTTGTTGACTTTGTTGACTATTTTGGACTTGTTGACCATCATCATTTCATGGCTATCATTTCATGAGTATGACTTTTGCTTGCTGCTTGTTCTTTACAAAATGAGTGCATGAAATGATAATGCCATTGACATGAGCCATCACAAATACTTAATTATTATTTATTATCATGATTATTTTTGTTTTTGAGAGTATGGTTGTAAAAAGTCATTCTCATTCTCTCTCATCCAAGCTCTCCCTCCTCCTCTTGCTCATGGTTCTCTTGTCTCATGAGTTGAGAAACAAGAACCATTGAGATAAAACCCTAAAAACACTTCTCTACTCACTCTAGAGTACAAGGTCTAGCAAGCCAAGTATTTTAGTTTCCTCTCGATTGAGGTTGGAGCCAAAGGGAGAAGCTTTCGGGTGGATCCATTTTCGGCACAAGGAGACGACGAGATGGGGCCGATCCAACCACTACAAGGAGAAGAAGAGAAGGAGTTCAAGACTAGGTATAACCCCTAACATAGTAGTTAAACTCTTAGTTAGGTTGTTAGATAGTTTGTTTAGCAAAGATCCGGTTTCTAGTCCATGTTACCTTCACCGAAAAAATTGTTTTTCACCATTTCCGCATCCCCGAAAGAACCGGGACGGGTAACGTGGACTTACAAAATGTTGGTTCTAATGGGGTTTTAAACTACTTTTATATACTTGGGCCCTTTTTGAGTGGAGTTTCGAAGCTAAAATCGACACCTTTTGAATAAAATCGTAAACTTGAAGTCCTCGAAAACCTTAGCTTTGAATTCAAATCAGAACTTAAAAGTCATAATTGCTCGATTCCTTGCTTCGAAGCTAAAAACACATCTCCTTTTAAGCTCGAAGTTGAAGTCTTTAGGTCGAAAACCCTAGTCGTTCGAAGTCAGTCTCGAAGACTCCAAGTTGAAGTTAAATTAAATTGTCAGTCGAAGTTGAGGCTTTTAGGTTGAATTCCCCAAAACCCCAGTTTAAAGTCTTTGCTAGACAGAAGAAAATAACATGAAAAGAATTGGAAATATGTGATTAATTTAGATGTTATTATCAAGCAAATACAGTACACACTTGATCATTATAAGATTTTATAAATACGTAAACATCAATATAGAGGGTGATAATAAAAATATTAAAGCCACACCCATAAACCTTTAAATATATCCCAATCAATAATAAATAGAGTATGGCTATAAGTTCATCTCCTCGCTTAAGCGGTAAAAAGCGGAGCGACAGAGAGCACTCCGATGCTTAAGATGTCGTGTTTTAAAACACTCCTAAGCTTTTGAGGCAACTTTAGTTGTAAAAACTAAAAAATTTCATTTAAACTTTAGGCTTCCACTATATATGATGGGCATTGGGGCCACACCTATCATATGCGAGGGAAGTCCAGACTTGCATATATTGTCTAGACATGGCAGCATTGTGGTTACCCTTTTCTATCCTGATGAGGTAGTGGCTGTTTAGTTTTTTTAGCAGTTTTAGCCTTTATTTTGAGTTTTATCGTTTAGTTTTGGTGCTCAAGAGTCTGAGCTTTGATGGAGGCTATTACTAGGCATTAATGAAGCCATTATAGAATGTAAAAGGGTCAAATAACAAGCCTATATAAGGGCTAGAGATGTAGAGAAGCACTCAGACTTTGCATGAATAAAAATTATTTGCTTATTGCTGAAATTGTTTGTGTTTTTGATTGGCTGCGGTCAAATTGCTTGCTGCAACCGGTAGCGATTGCTTGCTGCTGCGGTAGCGATTTGATACTCTGAATATTGCTCAAACCTCACTAATTTCCACCCTCACATCAACCACAATCCAAACCCATACACTATCCTCACACCAAAATAACTCGGTCCCTGTCACGTATACTTGTGTGCAACTCTGTCGTTGTTGCCGTAACCAAAGATGAGGCCTTTGCTGCCTTCCCACGAGGCTGCTGTCCTGTTGCACAACAACTGCAACGCTCCTTTGCAAGGTCATATCTGACACTTCCGTTTCCTGGAATCTGCCTCAGATCAGCTAGAATTGCTTGCTGGAAGTACTTCAGCTAGCTACATAGCTCAAATTCCTTAGGTTTGGCGGCTCATTAAGTGTTGGATTTGGTTTTCTTTGGTTTTGGGATTGCTGAGACTTCAAAGGTACTTGATTCGAAACTCAAAGTCTTCTAATTTTGAATAGTTATCGAGGTTTAGACGGTTCCAAAGCAATTGATACAATATCTAATCCATTCGATAACTTGAACCATACAAGAAAGTTAGTGTAATTTACACTTTCTGAGTCGTACCCTTACAAATACTAAATTTCTGAATTTAAGCTCGACTTAAGGGTGAATTAAGCATAAGATTTATATCAACCAGGTGTGGTAACTATCTACGTCGGATTTTAGACTGTATATTCATAGCACGCTTGCATTCATTTTGCACCACTAGACCCATAGTTTCTATACCGCGTCAGATTTGGTATCAAAGCCTAAGTTGTTGAATGCAATTGCATAGTGGTAAGAATCACAGGCTCAGAATGTCGACAAACAATGGAAGTTAAGACACTCGCATCTCTTCACATGAACTCATGAATCCCTATTCGACCCTAACACTGCGAGATACGATTCTCTCATAGCTTTATTACAAGGTCTAGAAATTAGAATGCACAGTCTAGATGCTAGGGTGGTTGTGTTAGAAAATGATAGGCGACCTCAACCTGAGGTCAATCGTGAGAAAGAGTTTGATTTTGATGACACGTCCGGAAGAAAAGGCATATTCGGAGAGATGCAAATGAGAGGGGTGGAGTCAACAATAGGGATGTGGATAGAGCTCCGCCGCAAAGGAATCGATTTGGCGATACTAGAGCCGATCTTCGGAGAAACTTTCCTAGATGTAACGACATCCGTGCACGAGAAGCTGATGCGTATGGAAATGATCACGATGACTTGTATAGGCGTGATGATAGACGTCGTGAGGACGATATCACAAAACGAGTGAGGGTTGAGGCCCCCTCATATGACGGTATACATGACCTTACTATATTTACCAAATGGTTAGCTGACACGGAACATTATTTTGATTGATATGACATGTTTGATTATAGGAGGGTCAGGTTTGCTAAAATGAAACTTGTAGGACAAACCAGGATTTACTGGATCAATGTGGAACGCCAACTTGAAAGTGGCTTGGACATGAACCTATTGAGACTTTGACGACTTCGGCTGAGATGAAAGCTAAACTTCAAGAAAAGTATCTCAAAGTCAAATATAGGTATCGCTTGTTGGATGAAATGTCCATTTTAAAACAAATGAATATGTCGGTTGAAGAGTACATGAACCGATTTGATGAGCTTATGATCCGAGGTAATGTCTAGGAAGATCCTCGAGTTACGCTCTCTAGGTTCAAAACGGGGTTGAGGGCTGATATAAGGAAAGAGATGATGTCACATGTTTCGATTGTTGAAGAGACTTACCAGTTAACCCTAGAATTTTAAGATTATCGCGGATTTGGGTCTAGGAAGTTCGGTTCCCAATTTGGTGAACATAACATAAGGTAGTATGATATTAAAGGAAAAATGCACACTGTTGCTCCTAGTTCTACCACAACACCCTTCACAAAAGAGCCGAAGGAAAGGTTGGATGGCACAGCTTTGCCAAAGCAAGGAATGATAAATTCGATGAAGGACTGCGATGTTATAAATGCAGAGGAATGGGTCACGTCTTATGAATGTTCCAAGAAGGCCCTTCACATTGACGCGGAGCACGGTGAATAAGGATATGATGACGAGGAGGTGCATGTCGTCAACGAAGATTGAAGCGACGTTGATGAAGCGCTCAAGACGACACATGCGCCATTGCACGTTATGCGGTGTGTTTTGGCAACAACGCAAGGAGGGAGAATTGGAAGCGGACCACAATTTCACGCCTGATACAAGAGTGGTGGGAAGTGGGAAGTTCCCCAAATTGATTATCGATGGAGGTAGTTGTCAAAATGTGGTTGCAAAATCAACCATAGAGCGAATGAGTCTAAAGGTTGAGCCACATCCACAATCTTATAGAATCTCATGGGTTAACAAGACTAGTTTACATGTAACAAGTAGATGTAAAGTCCATATTCAATTTTCCACATATAAGGACAACATCTGGTGCGATGTATTGCCAATGGATGCTGCACATGTCTTGCTACGTCGATTGTGCTTGTACGATATGGATGCCACTCATTACGGTAAGCCAAACACTTATGTGTTCAAGTACGAGGAAAAGAAAATAGTGTCGATCCCGTCGAAGTCGAAAGAGCCAGGAAAGAAAACTTTAAAGAGAGTGACAAGACGGAAGTAAGACAGAAGCCTTTCCATGTTCTTAACAAGAAAGAATTTGAAAAGAAGAGTAAAGAGGAGGGTATTGTATACACGATCATTGCGACAACTGTTGACGAGGCTCCTTGTAAGACTCCATAACATTCCTTGGAGGTTTGTCAGATCTTGTCTGATTTTAGCGACATCATACCTGATGAGCTACCTGAAGAACTCCTTCCTCTTAGGGACATTCAGCATGCCATTGATCTCGTCCCTGGGTCCACTTTACCGAACCTTCCAAATTACATGATGAACCTGATGGAACATGAAGGGTTGAGACGACACGTAGATGACCTGTTGCAGAAGGGTTTTGTTAGGGAGTCTTAGCCCTTGTGACGTTCCTGCACTACTCACACCTAAGAAAGACAGAAGTTGGAGGATGTGTGTGGATAGTCGTGTCATCAACAGGATCACGAGTAAGTACAGGTTTTCCATACCTAAGCTTTATGATATGTTAGATATGATGGCTGGATCGAGTATCTTTTTGAATATTGATCTTCGAAGTGGGTACCATCATATCCGTATCCGCGAGGGAGATGAGTGGAAGAATGCTTTCAAGTCTAAGGGCAGACTTTTTGAGTGGTTAGTCATGCCATTTGGACTTTCCAATGCACCAAGTACTTTCATGAGAGATGGCATATGTGCTTCATCCTCAGGCAAGTTTGTTGTCATCTACTTCGACATCTTGATCTACAACATAACTAAGAAAGAACACTTCTTTCACTTGACGCAGATTTTAGACACTCCGAAAGGAGAAACTTTTTGTCAATCTGAAAAAGTGATTTTATGACAAGCTCGGTTATCTTTTTGGGTTTGTTGCATCTACTGAGGGTGTAGCAGCAACAGACCCTGAGAAAGTTAAAGCGGCCAGTGAGTAGCCGACGCCTATCACCATTCATGAGGCATGGAGTTTTCATTGCTTAGCCACTTTCTATAGGAGATTTGTTCAAGGATTTAGTACGATCATTGATCCTGTTACTAATTGCTAGAAGAAAGGGGAGTTTGTTTGGACTAAATCTGCGTCATGTGCTTTTGAGATTAAGGACATGCTTACCGCTGCACCAGTGCTTCATCTTCTTGCCCTTTTGAAAGTATTTGAGGTTGCGTGTGATGCTTCGAGGGTTGGTATTAGAGGAGTGTTGAGCCAGGAAGGACATCTTGTCGCTTATTTTAGCGAAAAATTGAATGAGTCTCGATAATGTGTTACTCAACCTATGATAAAGAGTTTTTTGTGGTGGTGCAGAGTATGAGGTATTGGCGACATTACTTGTTATCTCGATAGTTCATCTTATTTTTTGACCATCAGGCCCTATGATATCTCAATACTCAAAAGAAATTAAGGCACATGCATGCGAAGTGGGTATAGTTTATCCAGGAATACACCTTTGTTCTCGGACACCGTTCTGGCATAGAGAACAAAGTAGCTGATGCACTTAGGATGTTTAGTATCTTGCACACGATGAATGTGGAAGTGGTTGGGTTTGAGCGCATGATTCATGAGTATCCTACTTGCTGGGATTTTGGTGAGATCTATGCATCACCATCACATGATCCACTGCACACTATTATGGTTTTCACCGTCATCGACGGTTTCTTATTTAGGGGTAGCCGCATATGCATTCCCAGCACTTCTTTGAGAGATCAACTTATATGGGAATTGCATGCAGGAGCCGCGAGACACTTTGGGAGGGACAAAACGATTGCTATGGTTGAGGATAGGTTTAATTGGTCTAGTATCAAGAAAGACGTTGCTCAGGTTGTGTCACACTGTAGGGTTTGCCAGCTAGTAAGGATAGGAAGCGGTTAATCGTATTGTACACCCTTTGATTACCTCCCATGCTCCTTGGCAGGACCTTAGCATGGACTTTGTTTTAGGCCTTCCCCGCACTTTGAGGAAGCATGATTCCATTCTTGTTGTAGTGAACCGTTTTTAAAAAATGGCACACTTTAATCCATGCAACAAGACTTCTGATGCTTCATCCATTGCTACCTTATTTAGCAAAGAGATTGTGCGTTTACATGGTTTTCTAATGACCATTGTCTCCGACCGTGATGTGAGATTCATGAGTTACTTCTGGAAAATGCTCTGGAAGAAACTCATCATGACTCTTCAATTTTCCACTGCTTATCATCTACAAACCGATAGACAAACTGAAGTAGTCAATAAGAGTTTAGGAGGCCTTTTGCGATGCTTGGTAGGTGATCACATGTCTATCTGGGATGTCATATTACCCATGACTGAGTTTGTGTATAACAGTTCTATTAATAGGTCGACAGGTATGAGTCTGTTTGAGATAGTTACTGGGTATAGGCCCAGGAAACCTATCGATCTTGCCCCGATGCTATTAGGTTCTAGGTCTAGTGCGTTAGCCGAGTCATTTGCATGACTTTCATTTTGAAATCCGACATAAAATAGTTGTTAGAAATGAATTGTATAAATCTGCAGCTGATATTCATAGGAGGGTCCAAGAGTTTAAGGAAGGAGACGAGGTGCTAGTTAGAGTACAACCAGTGAGGTTCCCACGAGGAACTGTGAAGAAGCTACACGCTCTCCGTACGGGTCCTTATCATGTTGTGAGGCGGATTGGGTCAAACGCTTACGAACTGGATATTCCGAAAGACATGGGCATCATCCCCGTATTCAACGTTGAAGATTTGACTCTGTTTTATGCACCGATGGAGTTTCCAGCGACCATTCCAGAGTTAACACAACTTGCACCTATGAGTACACCATCTGAGAGAGCTATACCATTGATTTCCCCACCTCCAGCATATTCTTCCTCGAGCCATCCGACAGATCAGATGCAGGAGATCATTGATGATGAAATAGTCTCTACTACAGATGGCGGTGTCCAGCGATATTTAGTTCGATGGATGGGCAAACCGGATTCTGATTGCAGTTGATTGCGGGTTGAAGAGATTGAGCAGTTCAACCGGGAGGCTTTAGAGCATTATCGTCAGCTACATTCACCGGAGGTGAATTTTTCTATGCAGGGGAGAATGCGCATTGGGGGTCACACCTATCATAGGCGGGGGAAGCCCAGACTTGCATATATTGTCAAGACATGGCAGTATTGTAGCTACTCTTTTCTGTTAGCTGAAGTAGTGACGGTTTAGTTTCTTTTTTAGCAGTTTTAAACTTTATTTTGAGTTTTATTGTTCAGTTATGGTGTTCAAGAGTCTGAGCTTTAATGGAGGCATTAATGGAGCTTTTATAGAATGAAAAGGGTCAAGGAACAAGCCTATTTAAGGGCTAGAGATGTGGAGAAGCACTCAGACTTTGCATGAATGAAAACTATTTGCTTATTGCTGAAATTGTTTGTGTTTTTGATTGGCTGCGGTCAAATTGTGTGCTACTGCGGTAGCGATTGCTTGCTGCCGCGGTAGCGATTTGATACTCTGAATATTGCTCAAACCTTTCACTAATTTCCACCTTCACATCAGTCACAATCAAAACCCATACACCATCCTCACACGAAAACAATTCAGTCCCTGTCACACATACTTGTCTGCAACTTGGTCGCTGTTGTCGTAACCACAGCCGAGGCCTTCGCTGCCTTCCCACGAAGCTGTTGTCCTGTTGCACAACAACTGCAACGCCCCCTGCAAGGTCATAGTTGCCACCATCGCGTCCAACACTTCCGTTTCCTGGAATCTGCCTCAGATCAGCTAGAATTGCTTGCTGGAAGTACTTCAGCTACTGGGCTCAAGTTCATCATCAGGTTGGCGACTTATCAAGTGTTGGATTTGGTTTTGGGATTGCTCGGACTTCATAGGTACTTGATTCAAAACTCAAAATCTTCCAATTTTGAATACTTGTCGATGTTTAGACGGTTCTAAAGTAATTGATACAATTTCTAATCCATTCGATAGCTTGAACCGTCCAAGAACGTTAGTCAAATTTATACTTTCAAAGTCGTACATTTATGAATACTAAATTTCTGAATTTAAACTCAATTTAAGGGTGAATTAAGCATAAGATTTATATCAGTCAGGTGGAAACTATCTTACGTCGGATTTTAGACTGTATATTCATAGCACGCTTGTATTTCATTTTGTACCTTTAGACCCATAGTTCCTATGCTACGTCAATATAGTTTGACAAAAACTTTCAGTAATTTTTATAAACACTTTATAAGTTGCTACATATAGAAAAATTATATATATCAATCAAGAATCGCATCTAGTTAACCTTATTAAGCATAAGCTAGTCCTCTTCTAATAATACTTTTTAAAATGTTAAATGTGGAATTAAAATATATATAATATGCAACAAGGACTCAAAAGAGATCCTTATTGTTGCCTCCAGTCTGAAATTAGATTCTAATTCGATAAAGTCTTTTTAAATTTTTAATCCATTAAATTTAAGAAGCATTCAACAACTCGAGCATCTTGCAACTTCTTACCTCATTTGCAAGATGCATAAACAATTGTTGATTTGAGCCATGAATCTAGAAAAAACATTGTCATATGAGTGATTTGATATTTTTTGAACCATTAGTAAGAAAAACCTTTGCTAAGTGTTACAAGCATTATCATAAATTTGCATGAGTAGGAATTTATTATAACTCTTAATTTAAAAAGGATTTAGATTTGGAAAAAAATTATATTTTAGAAAGTATGTAAATTACGCAATGTAACACGGTTGTATTTATATGAGAGTAGTTGTAAATTTTGATCGAATGCGATTATCCATTACATGAGAGAAAGAAAAACAAACGGGTGAGATAAAATGGAGAATACCTATGGTTTGTTCTTTATTTGCATGTACACCCGTTTTAGAATACTTTTGCAAAATAAAAATAAAAATATAAATAAAATTGACAAATAATAAATCAATTTTAATCACGGAGAGAAAATTGCAAATTCTTCAGTCGATGACACATGGATTATCTATGTTTTGAGAAATGATGCAAGTTGCATGTTAAGAGAGTGTACTAAAAGATGTGGGTCCTTTCACTTGGATTTGACCGCTACGACATATAAAACAATGTAAATTTATTTTAATCTCTTATGAATTGACTTCTTACATACAAAGTTATATAAATATATATTCCTTATTAAAAAATTATAGGCACTCAACTTCACCATTTATTACACTTGGAATGTTAGATACAAGTCCTCTAACAATTTTATATTTTTATATGCTATTTTAATTTGAAAATGATGACATATTAAATTGAAAATTAATTTGAAGTGACATGTTAATTTTTAACCAATCTCGATAAGATTTTTTTATAAATTAGCTGATCCTTGCATACTTCTTCTGATAAAAGTATTTTCTTCTAAATTAGCTAACTCTTTATAATATACAATACTAAATTCATATAATATGTATCACACGTGCTCAAATCTAGAATATATAATCTTTAGAGGTTTCATTTCACATGGTTCAAACCTCTTTGAGTTTCCAATTTTATTATCTTTTTTGTGTAGATTAAAATGATATCTATTTTTATGAGAGAATTTTTTCTGAGCAGTCTCATCCTAAGCAACCACATCATTAGTTATATTTTAATTTTTTTTATGGTTTTTTCTAATTGTCTGTCTTAAAATTTTAAATATTAATCTCACACATACCTATTTCTCTCCGCATTCTTTCTTTCCAAACACACATGCACTCTCATCCCCATTTTTCCAACAAGACATCTCCATTATATATATTCATGTTTAAAATTTTAATGGTCTACAAAACTACTTAAAAATCATTCAAAAGATGAAGAAATGCATATCAACTTTATAAATATATATTACAACTTTTTAAATGACAATAGTATTATAAGAAACTTAATGAAAAGAGACTTATTATTATATCTACATTATCATGAATAGAAGATCGTAGTTTGCATTACAACTAAAAATTGACATTGTTTATTATATACCTTCATAATTAATGACATTTAGGTATACCTTTTGTATAGATACACTCTAAAATCATTGTTTTTTTTTTGAGATAATGTATTCTTAATGCAACCTTCTTTGAGTCCATGTGCAATGCAAGTGCAAAAAACTATTGATTAGTAGCCGCTACAATAAAATATATCCTTCAATTAAAATTATACTTATTCAGTACTTTTTGAGGATAGTAATCTCAAGGCATATTAGAATATGAAATTTGTAAAATCAAATAGAGGCCATTTGGATAAAGTACTTTTCAGCTCAATAGGATAGCCATTTGAATTCTTATCTATCTAATAATTAAGAATTATTTCCTTTTTTATTCCACCATATCTTCCCATTCTTTTCCAAAAATCAACTTCCATTGGCTACGTCTGATTCTTGGGAGTATTTAGATAGAAATCTTATAGCCAACAATAGAAGTGACATTGTAATGGTCGGATGTTAGGCAATTAATAAACAACTTGTCCAAAAAAGGGCGTGGCATAAATGAGAATATTGAGATGAATGAGTGTTGTTCCTATAGAGGATAGAACAAGGAAGAAATGATAATCGATTTGTACTCTATTCAAAAGATTAAAAAGACCGTTTTGGTTAACAAGGAAATAATAACGAGTGCTTTTTAGTCGGTCCACTCGAGTGGAAAGACCTCCAACAGACATCAAAGATAAATTAAATGGAGATGCTATATATATTTTAAATTGCCAATCTTAAGCTCTGAATCCATGACTTTAAGCAAATGATTTATAGAACAACAATATCATGCAAACATTACACTTAATGTCACTTCGTATGGGTTTGCAATTAGTTCTAGTGAGATTTCTTGATGTTTAGTTCTTCTGGTAACATGAAGAAGTAGATTAATCATTCCTAAGGAACTCAATATATGGAATACCTTTAGCCCGATGCTAGAACCAGCAAGGTGCACATGGTATGTGATATGGGATTCTGCAATAGTTTTCTATGTGACCTCATGGGGAAATAAATGACTTGTTTCCTAACTCTTAACTCGTATGGAGGAAGAATATTTCTTGCATCCATAGCCTACCATATATATTACGTTAAATTGCACTAATAAGTCTTTACAAGTGCTGTTATTCAGTTAACTACCTTAAGGTTTTTTTTATTTGCCCCCTTAAAGTGCTACTTCTAAGGGTGGTTTAGCGAAAAGATCTCCCTTAAAATCATGGTTTATGTGAGTTTACTATGATAAAAAGCTTGAGGCAATATAGTGAAGAACAACGATTGTGAATGGTAGTTTACTGTAATGCAGCCAAAATATTGATATATACTCGTTCTATATGGGGCTCAGAATTGAGTCAAGACTATGCATACAGATAAAGCTAGATTTACTTTTACCGGATTCTAATTTTGTTGTTGTTTCAGATTTGGACCTTAAAGTATCTCCGTTCTCCAACTTTTGAAACCATTATGTAGTTTTATAGGTTTTCCTTTTGCATTCACTTAAGAGAGCAGCTTATGCTAATAAGCAGCTTTCAACGACAGCCAAATTTATTTGCGAAAATACTTCCTTTTTCCCTTTTTTTTGTGTTTGGCTTGTCTGTACTTTACTCCTAATGGGAATCCGGTTACTGGAACTGGAAGATGATTGTATTGCTCTAGAATGGTTCGCCTTTTGCTGCCTGTGTTTTAATTTTTTTTTAAATTTTTCTTAAATTTTTCCACTTACTATTTCTTTGGTATACTTGCTGCTATTTTAGTTTTTAAAATAGCAGTGGTGTAACTAATTTGATCTAATTTCTTGATGCAGGGCATGGTGCTTGTGGTTGTTTTGATGGAAAATAATACTCAAATCAGACACGATATGCATTCAGGGCTTGTTGTACTTTGTCCATTGACCTTTGTGTTTTATTCTTTATGCATTATAAAAATATCCTTTATGCGTTTCAAACCTTTGCGGAATCGCCAGCGAGTTTTTATTGGATGCTTGGACTTGTCTTCATGTTTTAAACTTGCATAATTTGTTCATTATGTGTCATGACCACTGTTGTAGCTGTAGAAATAGAAGTTGGGGAGAATGATTATTTTTTGATGAAGCACGCCTGCGATTATTATAACGGGCATCTCACTGACTTTGGCAGTTAGAAGCTTCATTATGAATTCAAGGTTGGCAATATCTACCTACGAAACTTGGCCTTGGCCTTTCCTTTTTATAGCATTGAGAAATTTTTAGAAGCTTGTGTTTTTTATGTGAGTTCTGCTTTTCATATAATGTAATATAATATAATATATCAATCGTGCGCTCTTTATTGACTCTCTTTATTGACGCGGCACAATAACGGATCCTAAGGGCAGTTGGCTAGATTTGTTTCATAAATATCAACAAGCTTATTTGAAGCCGAATGTTTGCATCTTATTTGTTATTCGGTAATGATCATGCTGAGCCCTGGCTGAGTTCATAAATATGGTCTCGTATATGGCTCATATAAGAGTGGAATGTTTGCATCTTATTTGGTATTTATCTATAATAGGGTAAATTTTACTAAACCCTATTCATCTTTTGGTTATTTTGGATATTTTTTGAGATAAACTTACTGAACTTTAAAGATGCTATGAAACTCCACAAAACTATGTATATTGTATGAAATTGTTAATTTGATTGACTTATGTAAGGTACAATTGGATTGAATAACCCTAAAATGTTTTAGGGACAGATTATAGGCTCAAAATGAATGGAATATGATACTTTTTGAAAAAAAATACCTTCAAATTTTTTATGAAAATGCTCTTCAATGGGAATTTATAGCATTTTTAAGGTTTTAGTAAAATTTACCAATTTCTCTTCCCTAAATTTATATCATAATCATAATTATTAGGCTAAAGTTCACTTAACTTTCAAGATGCCTGGTCTTTCAATAAACCTACAAAAAAGTTTCAAAACTATAAGAAGCTACCATACGTAAACGTCAGCACCGTTAGTATCATGTCAACGTTTTGCCACATTAGCTAAAAAATTGCTACATTTCCATAATTTCCCCATCTTCATTCTTTCACTCGAACGCTAACCAAATTTGCTAAAAAATCCTAATCCTAACCGACCACCGCCGGTGCCGCCACCATCTCTGGCCGCCATCCTCTGCTGCCTTTCCCCCATCGACTTCCTCCCCACCCTTTCCACAAAAAATAAAAATAAAAAATTACCCCCTCCAAACTATGAGAAATTTTATAATGCTATATAACTAATCTCTTGCTAACTAGTTACGCTGCATCCAATCAAATAGAGCCACTGACCTATAACTTTACGAAAAAATCCTTCTTATTACACTCTTTACATCTCTTCCCTTCTCTCTCCTCTCTATCACAGGTAGGGGTGAAAAGCAGGCCGGGTTGGACGAGTTTTTAACAAATTTGATACCTAACCAAAAAATTAAAACCAAAACTCAAAACTCGTCCGAATCCGACGGGTTTACAATGTGATAAACTTGAACCCCCAACTTCGGGTTTCGGGTTTAAGCGGGCGGTCAATAAAGGAATATTGTAGACAAACCGTAGTGACATGAGACACCCAGGATTACACCCTTTATTTATGTAAATCGCATACTTCATGTTTTACTGATATCGTGATTTTCCTATTGTATTACTGTTATGTTGCATGAATATTCTGAAACTTTCTTTACTCTTGACATGTTCGATTTTAAATTAAGTAAACAATGCTATGTCTAGCAATACAATTACTATGTTTATTCTAGCACGACTCATACACACTATTGTGATATCACCACCGCTTAAATGATTGTGATTATTCTTGCATCCATATTATAATATTATATATTATTGTGTCGTTCTGACGACCTGAGTATGCATGCTCAGAAAAAGAAATGGATTCAGCCCCAGTACAAACCAGACCTATTTCGATGAGCCTGCGGAAATTTAGATCAGCGCCAACTGTTCCTTTTTATATCCAGTTTTACTTTTGCATCACAACTTTGTGTAGTTTTTTGAATTGGTATTGTCCCCATTTTATTTGTTAAAGACTTTGTATATGTTGCGAACTCCTGTTTTATTTGAATGTAATAATTAGTGACTGTTATTTTCTCTTTATTTGTGCTTGATATACTACATGCCATGTAACACTAGAATCCGAAGTGTGATTACTGTTGGATATAGTGCCCTCAAAGTCAATTATTGGATCGCAGGTACGTGATTGCAATGATTGAGGGAGCACCTATACCGGTAGGACAGTCTTACTCAAGATGATAGTATACTATCTGGTTTGCCTTTATCATCGTGTACAACTTTAGGTGACATGATCACTATTACACGTTGATAGAGTCCCTAGGATTCTTGCTTGACTACCAACAATATGATGGCGATCATATACGTGAGAGTTGGGTAGTCTATAAGCACATCCTTAAAAGTGGTCCCTAGTCCTGGGAGTTTCGAGACAGGGCATCGATACTCCGGAGTAGACTAGTGTATACAGTCGAGACCCCGACGAGGGGCGGTGGCTGGTCTTACAAGCCATTGGTGTCAGTTGATCACCTAAGAGGTATACAGGTGCTCATTTGGTTATGAGTGCACCGGACAGGACTCGCCGGGAACCTGCTAGTTGGTATTTATACCTAGCGTCAGATAGCAGTTCCCTGGTGACATGTGTACAACTTAGTTCATCGACCTGAGGTCGTCATTTGTCTCGTGTGAGTTCCCACCGTGCTTTGATTACTACCCTACCACGGCTCAAAGGAGTCGTGCAAACAGGTTTTAGTTGGGTACAGTCCCGAGCCACATGGAGGCAAGTGAGCGGATCGGCATGGGATTCGTCTCTCCCGGTATTGGGGGTGAGATCGCGCTGTGTCTAGGAGAGCCATTACACCAAGTCCTTGGCCAAGGCAGGTGAGAATTTTGGTAAGTATTCCAGTAGCTTCTCAGGGTGTTCAGAGCTACTCTCCGACACGACTTATACCGCTATTGGGGGTCTGACGTTACCAGCCCCCTAGGCCCGATATGCGATGCTCATAGACGAACGGACCGGACTGTACGTATATTGTCACTGATAGGCTCAGTAGGGTTCCAGGATGAGTTCGCTCATCGGCTTCCCTTTCGGTCAGTACATGGGCAGCCGTTACGCACAGCTAGTGCCGCTGACGTGCTTGTGGTTAAACCCACTGCCAGGGTAATGACGAGTCTTTAGAGTCCCCCACAGATAGTTTCCCAAGTTCGGGCGAAACGTTGTAGAGGCCGTATGGTTTTATGGCAGGGTTCGAAAATGCGCGTGCACTTGTGCACGTGTCATATTTCGGACAGATAATACTGGTGGGCTTTGGTTTAAACCGGATCCAAGTATTATATTGAGTCGGAATATTTTAGTCTCTCGTATTCGTATTCGGTCGGAATACGGATACAGGTATGTATTTACAGGTGAGGGGTATTTTCGTAATCCGTTACGAGAATACTTTAGAAGATGCATTTCTTTTTGGATTAATCATTTTGGTTTAAATGATTATTGATTAATGGAAAGTGTGACTCATTGTTGTGACTCATTAATTCTAGAATGTTCACTAATGACTCATGTAATGAGTCATCTAGTGAGTCATTAAAGTATTAATGAGTTTTGTTTTGGGTATGGATATTTGAGGAGATATTTTTCATAAGATATTTGCTTTTGGTTTTTGATAAATACAACCTCATATATCTATTCACAAAAGGAAGAGAAGAAAAGATAAGTTTATGAGCTTGGTTTTCTTTTGCTCACTAGATTTTCGTGAGTTCACAATTTCCATCTCTAAGCATCTTCTTCAACCTCCACCCTAACCCTCTCATGTGATGAGAACCCTAGGGTGTTTGAGACAAAGTATTCTACTTATTCTCTACTTCATCTTGGTCATCTCTTTTAGCAGACTTGATGACCGAGTTGCCTCGGTATAGAGGCGGGAGCCCGTTTAAAGATCCGATTTACATGGTGCCACCTCGAGGAGGAGACAGGAGATCGGAGTTGCCGCGAGGAGCGTGGGATGATGGCTAAAGACCGAAGGACTCGGATCGATCGGTATAGCCTTTCTACCTCTTTACAGTTTGTTAGTTTAGCGTTAATGGCAAGATCCGGGTTATAGTATGCGATAGCGTCAGTTATAAAAGTTTTTGTTCCGCGTTTGGCGTCAGAATGACGACTGGGGCGCTACCGTAGACTTACATGGTATCAAAGCCACGCCATTAACCTTTACTAACTTGTTCTAACGCGTTTAAAATATCGATCGAACGAAATTTCCAAAACCGTATTTTTCATGATAAAGTTTATGTCAAATTTTTAAACTGGTCTAAAAATTATTTTGGGTATTTCAGAAAATCGTGCAGGCTTTTTTAAGACTCTGGAAGAAATTTGGTCCACTGATTCCACTATACTGCCGCAGAACCGCCGCACAAACCATGGTTTGGCCGCGGTTCCGCCGCTGATTTGTGGCAACAGTACGCCATATTTCTTCTGGGTGTTTTTCATGTGGAATTATGGTTTCTGGAATATTTTGTTTGGGCCCAGATTTTGTTTGAGTATTGCAGTTGTACTTGGGGCCCACTTTGGGAAGTTTTGTCGATCGGAATTTTAAATGTGTTAGTTTACAGTACTTACATTATATCTCCGACCGTGAATGTCATTCGAGCGGTAAATCCTGTCTAATTGCTATAGTCCTTTTAGACGGGTTTGCGAACGTGACATTCGCATTGATGTTCTGTGTTGTGCTGTGATGTTGCGGATTTATTGTGGTGGATAGCTGTGTGCAATGGTAGTGCAGTTTGGATTTATTTGTACATTTGATATTGCGGGGTGAACGTCTAACATGTGGACTGCCGTCACTGCCTGTTTGTATAATATTTTTTTGGGGCACAACCGGGCTGAGGTCGATGTACCCGTTGTACATATTTTTCATTTCTGTACTAGGTTTACCCCGCGACGGAGTGCACAGATAGCCGGGTTCTGGAGGGCAACGGGTCCGCATCTCATGGTTTTGAGAGGCAGGGGGCCTCACTCTAGAATTGGCAGACTATTCGCCGCACTCGTAGGGGTACAGGTTGACCCAAGGAGGGGTGCTCAAGTTACCGGATTCCGTGAAGTGCAGGGTGGTCCATTCACTTTGCTGTAGGGGGCTGCCTCGCTTCAGGTTTTGGCGGGTAACTTGCCGCACCCGTAGGGGTCTAGGTTTCATTGCACAGGCTATCCACACGACCAGGGGAACGTCGGGCTTCAGCAGCGGCTCTATGAAACCCGGGGATCCCAGTTTGTCTGTATTGTTCTGTGATACTTATTACTTTTCTGTAATGTTGCATTTATCACGCCTGGAGCGATTATTGTATATTGGTATATATACTAGTAGATGTTGTATATGTTTTACACCCGCGCTAGTCCAGTCCCCGCTCTGTCGTTAGTTAAGTAACCTAACGGGTGATGGTGGGACCCAGTGACGAATGCGGATGGCATATACGTACATTTTATTTTCATTCTTTTCTGGTGTGATTAATTGATGGGATTGCGTTGATTTTGATCAATGCAAGAAAAACAAACCTGTTTGGACGTTGTTGGAACAGTTTTCAAAAAGGTGTTATTACAAAGACATTTTGTTTTATTTTGCACAGTGGTATTCAGTTGGAATATCCTGCACCTCATTCGACGAGGCAAGGGCCGAGATCCCTTCTCCGGGAGTGACCCCTTGGGCAGAAATTTGTGTCAGGGTAATAACTTCACTATAGTCGATTACTTGTTGCTTTGCATCGCGGTATTCAGTCGGAATATCCTGCACCTCATTCCACGAGGAAAGAGCCGAGATCCCTTCACCGGGGTGACCTCTTTAGCGAAGGATTTCGCCACTATATTTTATAAAAAGCTATCAGGTTCCTTCAGCGATATCAAGTTCGTTACGTTAAAGGTTTTTCACCAAAAACCAGCCGTAGCCCTCCGTCATTTCAGTTGGGTATTCAGTAGTATTCAAGCTATGTATTTTGACCAATGCCAAGGCATATTGTTTGGTAGCTGCTGGATATTCATGTAGGGTTACTAGGCACTCTAACAAGGGTTAAGGAAGCATCAAACATGCCCGTTTAAAATTTAAGCCGTGCCGAATAACCCTAAACAAGATCGTTGCTAGAAAATTAGGGTTTCATATGCTAGTAAACTATGTTTACAACTAAGTGAATACGAAATACAACCTTTGTAGATCGGTCCTTCACTTCTATAGCTCCTTGTTGAAGTCCCTTCGCTGCGATCGTGGTTCTCCCGGACCCTTGCATGGCTTCACGAGGAGAAAGACACGTCCTTACTTGAAGTCTTCGAGGCCGAAGATGATCTACGTCGAGGGGATGCCAACTCAAGCTACTACTTCACTAACTTGAGAATTAGTGAAGCAAACACCCTAAACTAAAGTGCTAGTCTAGTAGAGGATGGAGAAATAGGAAGTGGGTTCTCTTTAGAATTTTATTTCTCACACTCTTTCTCACTTTGGATCAAACCCTAGCAAGCTTTTTCCTTTTCACAATGAAGAAGAAGAACAAAAGAAAGAGATGAGGATAATGATCAAGTGAGAAGTCTAACCATGGTGAGTGAGTATCATATACACACTCTTGTAGAGACTTAACCCATGGCTAATACTTATGGTTGGGTTAAGAAATATCCATAGTAAAAACAAATTTAGTGGAATTAGTCAATACTTCCACAAGCTTCCACAAGCTTCAAGCATTTAGCTAATCCTCCACTAATTTTGTAATTACTTTGAATATTAAAAACCCAACATAATATGTAGCATGGTGTAAGTCTCATACACCCAAGTCATGTATATCATCAACCATGATACAAAAAAGAAAACACAATTTTAATATATATCACACATATATATATCAAAGTTGTGTACATGTGAGAAAAACCTAAAGTGAACAAGTGTTAGTTAATGTAAACTAGTATATCAAATATACAATTATACAATAAATTATTAAATCAACACTTGACTTAATAATTCGTTCATATCACATATAACCGACTAACATCCAATGTATCGACTTATCGAATCAACACTTGATTCGATAACCCGGCTATATCATATATAACCGACCGATACAAAAAGTCGCGAGAATAGAATACGGTATCACATACACGCATTATTCTTGGTCCCGCACATATCACATACGTGCTCCTATTTCGTTTTGCCTGAGCCAGTAAAACCTCTATGTAGGACTCTAAAGACTCGTCAATACGCCGGCAGTAGGTGATGATCACATCAAACACCCACAAGCCGTCAGCGGTACTAGCTGGACATAACGGCTACCCGGGTATTGAGCGTGTAGGGTTCCTAGGCACACACTAGAGGTCTCACAAGGCATCAACCATGCCAATTTCAAATTTAACGGTGCCGAGAAACCCTAATACGGATCGTTGGCTAGAAGTTTAGGCGACAAATGAGAATAGTTAACAACTTTAACTAAGTGTACGGAAATACAACCTTTGTAGATCCGTTTCTCCACCTCCATAGCTCCATGATGAAGTCCTCTCCGCTGTCCAAATCGAACCATGACTCTAGCATCGGCTTCATCGGAGAAAAAGCGGGCTAGGTCATCGACGACTATGCCGAAGATGATCTACGTCGAGGCATCACTAGATCAAGCTCCACCTTCACCAAGCCTTGAAGACTTGTGAAGGAAACACCCTATACTACTTGGCAAGAGGTAGAGGATGAAGAAATAGGAAGTGGGTTCACTTTAGAATTGGATTTCTCACATGATTTCATCACTTGCCATTGATGAGGCAAGCTTTTCTTCTTTGAAGATGAAGAAGAAGAAGATAATATTATGATAAGTATATGGAAAAAGGATAAATGATATGAATACATATCATAAACTAACCCTAGTTAAGTGTAGAGAATAGACCATGGTTTGTTTAAATGGTTAGGGTTAAGTATGAAGACAACTTAGTCACCATTCTGTCTTCATACTTAACCCTAACCATTTAAACAAACCATGGTCTATTCTCTACACTTAACTAGGGTTAGGTTATGATAAGTATTCATATCATTTATCCTTTTTCCATATACTTATCATAATATTATCTTCTTCTTCTTCTTCATCTTCAAAGAAGAAAAGCTTGCCTCATCAATGGCAAGTGATGAAACAAGCTTTTCTTCTTTGAAAATGAAGAAGAAGAAGAAGATAATATTATGATAAGTATATGGAAAAAGGATAAATGATATGAATACTTATCATAACCTAACCCTAGTTAAGTGTAGAGAATAGACCATTGTTTGTTTGTTTGTTGAAGATTCATGAAGCTTTGACTTAGTCACCATTCTTGTCTTCATACTTAACCCTAACCATTTAAACAAACCATGGTCTATTCTCTACACTTAACTAGGGTTAGGTTATGATAAGTATTCATATCATTTATCCTTTTTCCATATACTTATCATAATATTATCTTCTTCTTCTTCTTCATCTTCAAAGAAGAAAAGCTTGTTTCATCACTTGCCATTGATGAGGCAAGCTTTTCTTCTTTGAAGATGAAGAAGAAGAAGATAATATTATGATAAGTATATGGAAAAAGGATAAATGATATGAATACTTATCATAACCTAACCCTAGTTAAGTGTAGAGAATAGACCATGGTTTGTTTAAATGGTTAGGGTTAAGTATGAAGACAAGAATGGTGACTAAGTCAAAGCTTCATGAATCTTCAACAAACAAACAAACAAAGCCACCATTCTTTCTTTATCTTTTCCAAAACAAACAAACAAATAAATAAATAAATAAATAAGATAATCAAAACCCTAATCATTAACTTAACCATGGTTTAATCTTTACACTTAACCAAGTTAACATGTATCATCAAACATGATACAATCAAGTGCACAAAAGTATATCACATATACAACTTGTGAACTTCAAGTGAGAAAATCCATTTAAGTGAACCTATATTAGTTAATGTAAAGTGATATATCAAATATATAATTATACATTAAATCACTAAATCAACACTTGATTTAACGACCCGGTCATATCGCATATAACCGACTAATATCAATAGTAACAACTTATCGAATCAACACTTGATCCGATAACCCGACTATAACGCATATAACCGATCAATGTTACAAATCGCGAGAATCGAATACAGTATCACATACTGGTATTATTCTCGGTCCCGCACATATCTCATATGCGCTCCTATTTCGTTTTGCTTGAGCCAGGAAACCTCTGTGTAGGACTCTAAAGACTCGTCAATACGCCGGCAGCAGGTGATGATCATATCAAACACCTACAAGCCGCAAGCGGTCTGCTAAACGTAACGGACACCCGGGTATTGAGCGATCAGAAGATCGACGAGCAAGCCCGCTCACACTCTAGTGATCCAACCAGTAACACTACCGTACAGTCCGGTCTCGTCGTCTGATATGTCACATATCTTGCCTAGGGGTGGTAAACGTCAGACCCCAATAGCTCGATAAGTCGTGTCGATATGAGGTCTATAACAGTTCGAGAAACTACTGGTAACACTTACCAGTAAATCTCAGCAACCCTGGCCAGGGATTTCCGGTTATAGCCAATCGAACACAGTGCAACATCAACTCCCTATACCGGGAGAGACGAATCCCCTCCTATCGCTCATTGCCTTCATGTGATTCGGGACTGTACCCAAAAGCCACCGTTTTGCACGCCCTCTTGGACGTGGTAAGGTGGAAATCAAAGCACAGTGGGAACCACACAAGACTCTATGACGATCTCGGGTCAACAGACTACTCTGTACCAGTGTCACCAGAGAACTGCCATCTGACGTAAGGTATAATACCATCTGGGAGTTCTCGGCGAGTCCGTCCAGTGTACCCAGTCTCCACTAAGCACCCGTATATGATCTCTGATGTCAAACACCAATGGATATGGGATCATCCATCGTCCATCTGTATAGGTCGAGAAGGCATACACTAGTCTACTCTGGTATATCGATGCCCCGTCTCGATACACCCACGACTAGGGACCTTGAAGGATGTACTTATAGACTACCATGTCCCCACTAGTATGATCCGCATCATAGTCCAGGTAGTCAAGTACACATCCTAAGGGCTTTACCAACATGTAACAGAGAGACAATCAGTGTACACGTTAAGGTAAAGAGCAACCAGATAGCATACTATCATGTCGAGCAAGAAAACCCTCCCTATATATGTCCCAGCATCCACTACAATATACATCCAATGTACAGTAATGGCCTCTAGGGCATACATATAACTAACAATCTCCCACTTGCACTAGGGCCATCTGATAGCAGTGGTTGTAGTATCTCATACTCAACCATCCCATAACAGTCTCTCTCTGGGAAAAAGCCTTTGTGAGTGGATCCGCCGTGTTGTCCTCTGAGTCTACTCTCCTAACCTCGATCACCCTAGAGATCAACTATCTCCATGATCAGGCGATACTGCCTTAGAATAAGTCTGGATCACTGATGGGACCGGGGTTCCTGGCATAAGCCACAACTCCATTGTCACACAATGGAAGGAACCAAGTTCATCTCATGAACCTATATACACCCAAACTGCCTCTTTGGTAGCATCTTAAGTAGCGATGTATCATGCCTTTATCGTCTAGTATGTCACGGTATCTAGCTTGGAACTCTTCCAACATACCGTCCCTTTACTGAGGGTAAAGACAATGCCTGCGACTGACATTCAGTCGTCTTTATCACCCTGGAACCTTTCCAGTGATTTTTCCCAGAATCGTTTGATATCATCTTACTACAACTAGTAAGAATCCTAACATCCAATTAAATCTATCTCATAGATCCAAAACTCAGGATTTAGGAGGTATCATTTTGATCCTACACGGAGAATCTTTGTGATAAACGGAGATTGATCGAGCGTAGCATAAGAAACTCCTTTCTTATCAAGAGTATGTCATCCACGTACTCTACGAGGATCACCACCATACTCCCTACTACCTTTTTGTTTATACAAGGTTCATCTACCATTTTGATGATGTCAAACTCTTTGACTAATCCATCAAAACAGATGTTCCAACTCCGCGATGCCTACTTTAATCCTATAAACCATCTTGCACACGTTTCCGCTGCTCCCACTGTCTACGAAGCCCTCTGGCTGTGTACTTATAGACGCACTCTTCTAAAACATCATTTAGAAAAGCAGTCATGACACCCAACCACCAGATATCGTAGTCATGGTATGTAGCCGTGACAAGTAGGATCTGGATGGACTTAAGCATAGCTACTTGAAAAGGTTTCATCATTATCCACACCTGGTCAATGATGCAAACTTTTAACAAGTCTAGCTTTGAAAGTCTCAACTTTTCCATCTACACCAAGTAATCTTCTCAAGATATACTTGCTCCTGATGGGGATTTAACCCTTCAGATATAGCAACCAAAGTCCATACTTTGTTGGTGTATAAGGATTCCATCTCAGATCGCTAAGCATCCAGCCATTCTTATAGAGTCCCACTCCTGATGGCCAGCTCGAAACTAGTTGGGTCATCATCTCATGATGCAATCCTCGCTCCCACTGTCATAGAGAAACCGAAGTATCTCTCAGGTGGGTGAGGAACCCTACTAGATCGGCGGAGAGGCTGAGGTTCGTTGGAATCTATTGAATCCTTTGGTTCTATCAAATCATCAGCTGCAGTTTGTATAGCTGGAACCTTTCCAGT
This sequence comes from Agapanthus africanus, assembly GCA_030015575.1. Lineage (NCBI taxonomy): Eukaryota > Viridiplantae > Streptophyta > Magnoliopsida > Asparagales > Amaryllidaceae > Agapanthus > Agapanthus africanus. Next base: position 493,150,599 of record CM057339.1, read on the forward strand.
TCTACTTAACAGACCTTGCCTCGAGCGTGTCCGGATTTTGCTTTTAGACATAGGCCGGACAACCCCAAATCTTAACTAACTTAAGACATGGGCTCTTCCCATTCCATATCACATATGAAGCGGTAGGCAACTGATTTGATTGGAACCCTATTCAATAGGTATGCAACTTCTCAAGTGCATAACCCCCTAAGGAAAAAGGTAACTCAGTAGTACTCATCATAGAGCACACCATATCAAATAGGATGTATCTGCTCCGCCCCGACATACCATCGTGCAATGGTGTATACGGAGGGGTAATGCTGAGAGAGAATCTCATTCTCCTTTAGAATAGTCCAGAAATTCTATGCACAAGTATTCTCCTCCTTGATCTCATCAAAGGACATAATACTTTTACCCGTATTTTGGTTCTCTACTTCTCGCTTATATTCTGTGAATATCTCAAAAGGTTCGGACTTATGTTTCAACAGGAACATATGACTAAATCTTGAGAGATTATCAGAGAATATAATGAAGTATAAAGAATCAGTCCTGGCATGTGTAGACAGGGGACCTTACATACATCAACATGTATCAATCCCAAGAGTTCACTAACTCTTTCTCTGTTTCCAATAAACAGAGCTATGGCCATCTTATCTTTGTGACATGACTGGCGAGTTCCACAAGATGTAAATTCAAACTGATTTAAATATGCATCTAAATGTAACTCAGCTAGTCGGGTCGCATTGATATGACCTAGTCTACAATACCTCAAGAAGGATTCGTTCATTTCTGAACTCTTCCTCTTGTGTGTGTTCTGTATACTAAGAACTGTAGTTTGATTTAAAACATTAATGCTTTTAGATAACGTGCCTGAACCGATCAACTTTTGATATAGGAAATGTACAAAACATTATCCAACAATACAAAATTTTATCATTTCTTTACTAATAAAGAGATAGATATGATTTTGTATATCAGGTTCGGTATCTAATAACATTTGTTCAGAATCAATGTATTCAGGTAATACAGGGTGACAGTGACCAACAGACCTGGCTGCAACACTTGCCCCGTTTTCTGTCTCATGAAACTTATCACCCGTTCTCAGTTTTTCTACCTTTTTATAGCCCTATGTAACAGATTACATATCTGGGATCCTTATCCGGTATCATATACCCAGGATGCGGAGGATACTGAGAAACAGTTCTTTGTAACGAACACACCCGAAGATGATGCATCAGCATGCACTCTCTTCGTTTAGGCGGCACGGGAATACTGGTATTCCCCAATTTCCTGCTCTGTCTTATAACAATTATAAGTTGGAGCGGGACCAACGTTCCCCAGCTCAGTATAACAAGCGGGTTCGGTCAATAATCCGTATTATTATCTTGATTAAGGCGTGATATGGTCGCTACCAGGAGAGAGAGAGAAGAAAACACTCAGCGTGCGCTCTTGCAAGAATAGATTGGTTTTTATTTTATCTAATCAGGATGGCTCCCACTGCTTTTTATCAAATCTTCCTTCAAACCCTAAAAGGAAAGACCAGCCGGGATTAATTACACACTACAAGTTCGCCAATCTTTCAGCCAGGCCAGTGTCGGTACTTTGAGGGAGGTCCCCAGTGCTTTCGCACGAACCTAATTAATGTAAACCTCGTTTTCCCAGAGGCGTAACCCCGTTGACACCTTTCTAGACACCTACTTGATCGGCTAATTGTAATGTGTAAAACTCTCCCAGGAGTAACTCTTACTCGCAGTGGGTATCGGGATCCAACTATCTCATAGAAGGTATGCAATCTCATTGCAAATTTCAACACTTGAAATTCCCGATAATATTTTGCCCCTAACCTCCTATGACCTTGACAAAGGCCAACAAACCATAGGATGCTAGTCAAGTTCAACCCGTCATTTCCTGATTGAATTAAACCCACCCGCACGGCCCTTGACAAAGGCCAACAAGGTCGCACGACTACCCTAACCCAATCTGCATCATATGCATAAGCAGATAAGCACCAGTTAGCTACCGCACACTGCGCCTTGACAAAGGCCAACAAACGTAGCACGAATACTAACTACTACTTATCTGAAATGACGGAGGGTTACGACAGGTTTTTCTGAAAACCTATTGCGTAATGAACTTGATATCGTTGTAGGATCGAATGAATTTTGAAATGGAGTGTTTTTGAGGCTTTTCTAGTTTTGCTAAAGGAGTCACTCCCGGTGAAGGGATCGTCGGTCCTTTCCTCGTCGAATGAGGTGCGGGATATATCATATATATCACTGTGCAAAGCAAAAACTCTTAAAAGCAATCAAAAGACAAACCGAATGTGTAGCATCTGCCAGTTATTGCTAAAGGAGTCACTCCCGGTGAAGGGATCTCGGTCCTTTCCTCATCGAATAAGGTGCATGATATATCATATATATCACTGTGCAAAGCAAGAACTGTAGCTACCTGTTTTATTTTGAAATTCGATTCTACAACATCTTAGGTTTCTTTTATTTCATTAATCACATTAATGAAGTCCCATCATTTAAGTACCTAAACATCACAGATAAATACGACGTACGCTTATGCCATCCGCATTCGCCTCGATGTCCCCTCATGCACCGTTAGGTTAGGTAACTAACGGCAGAGCGGGGCAGGGCTAGCGCGGGTGTAAAACATAAGTAACGCCTATATAATATATCATATATACTATATACTGTATCTATCACAGAACATCACATGATCACATCACAGATATCGCAGCAGAAGAAACATATGAAATATTGGATATACTAGGACGTCCGTGTTTTCAATACGAGCCAGTATAAAACACGGATTCCACGGCCGTGATGAATAGCCAAACCCACACCCCTAGACCCCTACGAGAGCGGCAAGCAACCCTACCAATTCTGGAGTTAGGAGACCCAGACTCGACTCCTCGAGTTGGTCTCCCACTGGACTCCAGAACCCGGTTACTTGTGCCCTCCTCCTTGGGTCTATCCTAGTGCGGAAAAGTAAATAATATACAAAAGGGTGACAACTTCCGCAACCTGGAAGTGCCCCAATAAAAGAATATTACATACAGTTTTTACATGAATGAAAATGAAAAACACTCATCTCACATAAAAACCCCCGGCTATTCAAACACGACGATCCAATATAACATATCCAGCAACACATAACATCACATGTCATCAACGTAAGTAAATATGCACATCCCAATTGTCGTTGACATATAGCAACGAAACCGGCGATATCACATATTACACTTACGGTCACAGAAAAGAAAGTGTAAAACTACAATAGTTGGAATCCGCAATCTCTTTAGACATCATATGCCTAATCAAATGAATTACTTAGACATCGCATGCCTAACAATTATAAACCCCGCATTTTAGTCTCAAAATCGAAAACACTTTTCAATATCAAGTCGGGGAATTCAACAAGATTCCCGACATTCTGATCGAATGCTCGTCGCAAACTTCAGTAGGCGGCCGCACCCCCGACGCCGTCGACGAAGTGCACCAAGGCGGAACACCGCTGCCGCGAGCACCCGAACGGATGCTTTCGGCGACGGGGTTCTCCTACAGTCACTTGGTCGGGGCTATGGAGTGAGGCTGTCTATTAAGTTTACCCGGCGAGTATCCGCGTACGCTACGTGATTGCGACGGACTTTTGATCGCATCAAAATTCCGTGGCAACCGATCAAGTGAGACTAAACTGCTATGTTTATAACATTCAGTCAGTTATCTCATAACTATTTGTGAATTCCAATTATTGTATCACATTCTGGATAAAATAGAAAATGTTAAACTTTTCGATCGAACAGTCGAACACCCAAGTTTTCCCGATACAGCTCAACACATGAAATAAGTCTAAAAACATTCATTTCGTGCCTCAGTACCAACGGTCCAGCCGTAGAAGGGTCAAGCCAACGCCTCACATGTGGCACGCCGTACTGCCCCAAACCCTAAGGTTCAAAGGGCAGTTCAAGACGGTCACATAATCGAGTTAAGGTTTGTTGTCTTCTAGAGGGTCCATCGCGTTACTTGCACTACTTAGAATGTCTTTAAACCACGGAAAAATCCAACACTTGGAAATTTCCCGACAGGGGAAAAATTGGGTATTTATATCCGGTCGAACTTTTTAACATATTCTAAAATTTATCCGGAAAGCCACATAGACAAAATCTGATACTCCGATCGAAACATCGAATCCCCAAAACAACCCCAAAAAATTCAACTCTTGAATAAATATTAAAAATTCCCATAAAACTCAGCACTGAAAAAATGAATTACTGTGCAAATTTTAATGGCTGACGTCATACTTGAGCCGCGGAACCGCCGCATAAGCTAGGCTTATGCCGCGGTTCCGCCGAGCATTAGAGGGTTCAGGAGATAAATTTTGCGTCGTAATTCTTAGAATTCCCTGCTGAATTTTTTAAGCATTTTTAATCTGGAAAAATCCCAGTTTTTAGAAAAAGTCCAGAGAGCATCAAAAAGTTAGGGTTTCGGGTTCGATCGGGTTTCAAACATCGTCTAGACTTCGCCTAAGGCTCTAGCTAGGCTCTGATACCACTGTAGGGTTCCTAGGCACACACTAGAGGTCTCACCAGGCATCAACCATGCCAATTTCAAATTTAACGGTGCCGAGAAACCCTAATACGGATCGTTGGCTGGAAGTTTAGGCGACAAATGAGAATAGTTAACAACTTTAACTAAGTGTACGGAAATACAACCTTTGTAGATCCGTTTCTCCACCTCCATAGCTCCATGATGAAGTCCTCTCCGCTGTCCAAATCGAACCATGACTCTAGCATCGGCTTCATCGGAGAAAAAGCGGGCTAGGTCATCGACGACTATGCCGAAGATGATCTACGTCGAGGCATCACTAGATCAAGCTCCACCTTCACCAAGCCTTGAAGACTTGTGAAGGAAACACCCTATAATACTTGGCAAGAGGTAGAGGATGAAGAAATAGGAAGTGGGTTCACTTTAGAATTGGATTTCTTACATGATTTCATCACTTGCCATTGATGAGGCAAGCTTTTCTTCTTTGAAGATGATGATGAAGAAGAAGATAATATTATGATAAGTATATGGAAAAAGGATAAATGATATGAATACTTATCATAACCTAACCCTAGTTAAGTGTAGAGAATAGACCATGGTTTGTTTAAATGGTTAGGGTTAAGTATGAAGACAAGAATGGTGACTAAGTCAAAGCTTCATGAATCTTCAACAAACAAACAAACAAAGCCACCATTCTTTCTTTATCTTTTCCAAAACAAACAAACAAATAAATAAATAAATAAATAAGATAATCAAAACCCTAATCATTAACTTAACCATGGTTTAATCTTTACACTTAACCAAGTTAACATGTATCATCAAACATGATACAATCAAGTGCACAAAAGTATATCACATATACAACTTGTGAACTTCAAGTGAGAAAATCCATTTAAGTGAACCTATATTAGTTAATGTAAAGTGATATATCAAATATATAATTATACATTAAATCACTAAATCAACACTTGATTTAACGACCCGGTCATATCGCATATAACCGACTAATATCAATAGTAACAACTTATCGAATCAACACTTGATCCGATAACCCGGCTATAACGCATATAACCGATCAATGTTACAAATCGCGAGAATCGAATACAGTATCACATACTGGTATTATTCTCGGTCCCGCACATATCTCATATGCGCTCCTATTTCGTTTTGCTTGAGCCAGGAAACCTCTGTGTAGGACTCTAAAGACTCGTCAATACGCCGGCAGCAGGTGATGATCATATCAAACACCCACAAGCCGCAAGCGGTCTGCTAAACGTAACGGACACCCGGGTATTGAGCGATCAGAAGATCGACGAGCAAGCCCGCTCACACTCCAGTGATCCAACCAGTAACACTACCGTACAGTCCGGTCTCGTCGTCTGATATGTCACATATCTTGCCTAGGGGTGGTAAACGTCAGACCCCAATAGCTCGATAAGTCGTGTCGATATGAGGTCTATAACAGTTCGAGAAACTACTGGTAACACTTACCAGTAAATCTCAGCAACCCTGGCCAGGGATTTCCGGTTATAGCCAATCGAACACAGTGCAACATCAACTCCCTATACCGGGAGAGACGAATCCCCTCCTATCGCTCATTGCCTTCATGTGATTCGGGACTGTACCCAAAAGCCACCGTTTTGCACGCCCTCTTGGACGTGGTAAGGTGGAAATCAAAGCACAGTGGGAACCACACAAGACTCTATGACGATCTCGGGTCAACAGACTACTCTGTACCAGTGTCACCAGAGAACTGCCATCTGACGTAAGGTATAATACCATCTGGGAGTTCTCGGCGAGTCCGTCCAGTGTACCCAGTCTCCACTGAGCACCCGTATATGATCTCTGATGTCAAACACCAATGGATATGGGATCATCCATCGCCCATCTGTATGGGTCGAGAAGGCATACACTAGTCTACTCTGGTATATCGATGCCCCGTCTCGATACACCCACGACTAGGGACCTTGAAGGATGTACTTATAGACTACCATGTCCCCACTAGTATGATCCGCATCATAGTCCAGGTAGTCAAGTACACATCCTAAGGGCTTTACCAACATGTAACAGAGAGACAATCAGTGTACACGTTAAGGTAAAGAGCAACCAGATAGCATACTATCATGTCGAGCAAGAAAGTCCTCCCTATATATGTCCCAGCATCCACTACAATATACATCCAATGTACAGTAATGGCCTCTAGGGCATACATATAACTAACAGAGCGATCAGAAGATCAGCAAGCAAGCCCGCTCCAACTCCTGTAAAAGCCTGCCGGTAACACTTCCCGCACAGTCCGGTCTCCTCGTCTGATATGTCGCATATCAAGTCTAGGGGTGGTAAACGTCAGACCCCAATAACCGATAAGTCATGCCAATATGAGGCTCATAACCGGTCGAGAAACTACTGGTAACACTTACCAGTAAATCTTTAAATCAGCCCTGGCCAGGGAATTCCCTGTTACGGCCAATCGAGCACAGCGCAACATCAACCCCCAATACCGGGAGAGACGAAACCCCTCCTATCGCTCATTGCCTCCACGTGACTCGGGACTGTACCCAAAAACCACCATTTTGCACGCCCTCATGGACGTGGTAAGGTGGAAAACAAAGCACAGTGGGAATCACACAAGACTCTATGACGATCTCGGGTCTACAGACTAACCTGCACAAGTGTCACCAGAGAACTGCCATCTGATATGAGGTATAATACCATCTGGGAGTTCTCGGCGAGTCCGTCCAGTGTACTCAGTCTCTACTGAGCACCCGTATACCATCTCTGATGTCAAACACCAATGGATATGGGATCATCCATCGCCCATCTCATGGGTCGAGAAGCGTATACGCTAGTCTACACTGGTATATCGATCCCCGTCTCGATACACCCATGACTAGGGACCTTGAAGGATGTACTTATGGACTACCATGTCCCCACTAGTATGATCCGCATCATAGTCCAGGTAGTCAAGTACACATCCTAAGGGCTTTACCAACATGTAACTATAAGACAGTATAAAGAGACAAGTATACATGTTAAGATAAAGAGCAACCAGATAGCATACTATCATATCGAGCAAGAAAGTCCTCTCTATATATGTCCAAGCATCCAATATAATATACATCATCTGTACAATACTGGCCTCTAGGGCATACATACAACTAGCAATTCATCTGTTGCATAGATAGATGAGTTGGTTTGGGACAGTCGTTCTGCCATTTGGCCAACGTCAGGGGCATGTACGGGTGGGTTCAAATTGACAAGATAATGATGGGTAGAACTTGGCATGTGACTTATGGCATTTGGCCAACGTCAGGGTCATAAGAGCATGGGGCAAAAATCCACATCGGGATTTTCTAAAGAAACTGAAACTTGCCAAGTATGCGCATACCTTCTGGAGTATGATAACGTGAGTGGATTCCTTCACGTTATCATGCGATGATAGTTGGATCCCGATTCCTACTGATGAGTTGGTTTACTCTTCGGGTGATCCCGATTGATTCTTCTTTCAGGTTTGGAGGAGAATTTGACAGTACAGTGGGAGGTTTCCTGATTAGATAAAGTGATAACCATTCTGATCTAGGTTAGAGTGCACGCAGAGTGTTTCTTTTCTCTCTCTCTTTGGCAGCGACCATTGACCAACCCTAGACTATGACTCAGTGACCAAGTTGACCGAACCTTCTTAAAATACTGACTTTTGGATTGTCTGAGTTGCATAAGTCATTGCCGCTCCTTCTTTTACCCTTTGCATTTCTCAGAACACCTCGTATCACTACGAACATCCAATTCCATTGGATAGATCCATCGTATGGTTATATACGAACTCGAAGGGACTTCTTCGAGGATGGATCCGGGTTCAGGAGAAATTGAATTGGTTTATTCAGTTGTCTTTTATCATCACCTTCTCTCAGGTTGCGAGGGCTCCTTGGTTTATGAGAGTACACCTATTACGCTTATTGGATAGTCTTCTTCCAAACCATAGGCAGGTGACGAAAGGTAGGGAATGAAGAAAACCAATTAGCCTAAGTAGGGTGTACAGAAGGTAATAAGTAAAGACAAAATAAAGGGATTAGAAAGAGGGCAAAGTAAATTGCGACTGCTATCATTCACGACTAAACCGCGTATATCATCGCCACTCCTATTTCACCTTTGCTTTTCTCCAGTTGAGGAGGAATAGAATAAGGTTTATTCAGTTGTCTTTTATCATCACCTTCTCTCAGGTTGCGAGTACTCCTAGGATTAGGAGTATACACCTATTACTCTTATTGGATAGTCTTCTTCCAAACCATAGGCTGGTGCCGAATGGTAGGGAAGGAAGAAAACCATTTAGCCTAACGATGGTGTACAGAAGGTAACGACTAAAGACAAATAAAGGGATTTGGAGAGATGGCAAAGAAATATACGGTTATAGTCATGAATTGGATTATGGAAGAGGCATTACTAGGAATACCAGGATACCCCTACGAAACATTTTCATGTTTCAGTTTCACTGTGCATTGTTAAAGGAAAACTGATTTCCCGATTAGATACTTACTCCAGGGTATGTATTTATCAGGTATGATTCTCACATCTGTATGGTTTTACAGATGATGAGTGGGAGTAAGTTATTGGGAACTAGGTGATTATCCTCATTATATCGGAATTCGTTGTAATTGGTGATATTTGAGGAAATCGCCTGGGTTTTTGCCGGACGGCAAGTATTTGGTTTTGAGTATCCATTGTTGTGCACCAATTTCAAACTGATATATCTGTATGTTTATTTTTATAAAGTGAGATATAACTTTTTGAAATTATGTCCGTGACATTTACCTATATCAGTTGACGATTGGGTAAGGAGCATCGAACATCGGAGTAGTTCTTAACCATAAGTACAGTTTTCAACCTACGATGCACAGGTTTTGAATTATTCAACTCAACGGACTTATACATAGTATTTTATGTTGTCCAGTGTCCATAAGGACAAAAGGGGTTGGTCCTCATACTATGTTCTGTTTACTTGTGACTTCTCTAGTTTTTAGACAAGTGTTTCGTAGAAATACAAGGTCTAAAGTTTTGAGAAGTTGTGGGTATAGGAATAAAGTAAAGAACCAGATGTCGCAAGTATCGGGATTCTTCAAAGAGATCGAAGATGTAGATACTTGTGATTGGTATTCAGTTAATTGTAATGGTTTTGAGAAACTTGTTTCTCTTTCAGGTTACTCATAATTGGATATATTCCTAAGTTGAGTAATGCTGATTAGCTTCTCTCCATTAAGTTGATATGCACTGGAGACAGCTGCAAGATTTGAATCTGGTTCCAATTAAATAAGTGCCAAAGTTTCTATATTGGATATAGAATGGTTCATATCTTAACGATGTTAAGGTACGGGGAGTTGTCCGGCTTATGCTTAAAACTAAACTATGGATAACTCAAGGCACGTTTTTGTAATGGCAGTTTGCGGGTTGGCCTAGGCTATGACGATGATTGATTTTCTACCATCTGGAAGATCAATGGTGATATTGTTCTTGACTCGCCACAGTTTTTGTAAAATGGATTTTTTCCAGAAAACAGTAGTGGGAGTATGGTAGAACTGGAAGAGATTCCAGAACCGCAAACGATTACGAAAAATTTAATAGGACCTATAGATTCAATCAGGTTTGACATTCCATTAGCCACTCCGCAGATATGGTGGGTAACCTTAGGCACCCGAGAGGTACTCTAGTAGCCTCAAGGACGGTGACAGGGATGTTCTTGTTTACCCAGACTTGACATTATTGTTGTTCCAGGCTATGAGACCTGGTAGGAGGTTAAGTATAGCGTCGTTCTAAACTAGCTTTAGAAGTGCACGTATATATTATTCTGCCAGAGGGTTGTTGTGGTCAATGGGAGCAGCGGAAGCATAGTGGGCAAGTAGCTTATGTCTATTTATAGACTAGAGCAGATATAACGGAGATAGATCATCTAATTTTGATGTGACAGTCATGGCTTTGACTTCATCAGAATAGGGGATGGATCTGTTAAGAAGGTAGTAAGGTGTGATGTCCTGGTATTTGGATGACATACACAGAGTATGAAGTAAAATTCCTATACTACGATCGGTTATACTGTGGTTGTCACACAGTTGTTTCTCCACAAAGGATATGGATATAATATCTGACATTCTGGTTACTAGATCTATGGTTTTAGATCTAGATTTGGGTAGTTTCCCAATCTGGGTACTTAGACAGTATTCTAAAGGTATTTAGAATGGACGACTCCTGGCATGGTGGTGTACCTGCAGGTGATGGAGTCACCCTCTCTAAAGGTGTCTTACAGACTAAAGAGGAGAGAGATGTGCATGATTGGCATATCACTTGCTTAGGCAATTGAGTCAATCGTGAGATATCAAGTACCACACCAGATGTTGTTTTTGCACTAGATGCGATAAGTTTATATTAATCCAATCCTGAAGAAACATAAGAGAGCAGTTTTAGAACATAAGTGGATGTTCTAGGGATTGATGACGGCAGCCTCCTTCGGGAGACAGTTATCATTCCAGGCTTCCAAAGGTGACATGGATGACAGAGTGATTGTCAGAGTTATAGTTTTCCCTCTGTAAAAGGGGGCGGTATTATGGACAGGTGGTCCAAGAGGATACTGTGGGAGGCATGGTGCTGGAAACTGATTAGTTTCAGTTGTCGATACAGTCTAAGAAGTTTGGATTTGAGTTCATTTATGAACTAGGTCCCATCAGATATCCAGACATATTTTAAGATAGGTATTACTCAATTCAGGAGATGGCTTTCTCCGCGAACTTGAGATTAAGAGAGACATAGAAAGAAACATCAGGGCGGATCCACTCATTGAGGCTATTTCTCGAACACAAGAGTTTTACAAACGAGTTTTGTGAAACTGTTTAGTAGAGGAGTTGGGTGTTCGGTATCACACGGGCTGTGAGTATGCGACATCGCAATAATTAGCCTTAAGTGCAAGTGGGAGATTATTGGATATAGTACCCTCAAAGTCAATTATTGGATCACAGGTATGTGATTGCAATGATTTAGGGAGGACCTATACTGGTAGGACAGTCTTACTCAAGATGATAGTATGCTATCTGGTTTGCCTTTATCATCGTGTACAGCTTTAGGTGACATGATCACTATTGCACGTTGATAGAGCCCCTAGGATTCTTGCTTGACTACCAACAGTATGATGGCGATCATATACGTGAGAGTTGGGTAGTCTATAAGCATATCCTTAAAAGTGGTCCCTACTCGTGGGAGTTTCGAGACAGGGCATCGATACTCCGGAGTAGACTAGTGTATACAGTCGAGACCCCGACGAGGGGCGGTGGCCGGTCTCACAAGCCATTGGTATCAGTTGGATCACCTAAGATGTATACATATGCTCATTGGGTTATGAGTGCACCGGACAGGACTCGCCGGGAACCTGCTAGTTGGTATTTATACCTAGCGTCAGATAGCAGTTCCCTGGTGACATGTGTACAGCTTAGTTCATCGACCTGAGGTCGTCATTTGTCTCGTGTGAGTTCCCACTGTGCTTTGATTACTACCCTACCACGGCTCAAAGGAGTCGTGCAAACAGGTTTTAGTTGGGTACAGTCCCGAGCCACATGGAGGCAAGTGAGCGGATTGGCAGGGGATTCGTCTCTCCCGGTATTGGGGGTGAGATCGCGCTGTGTCTAGGAGAGCCATTACACCAAGTCCTTGGCCAAGGCAGGTGAGAATTACTGGTAAGTATTCCAGTAGTTTCTCAGGGTGTTCAGAGCTACTCTCCGACACGACTTATACCGCTATTGGGGGTCTGACGTTACCAGCCCCCTAGGCCCGATATGCGATGCTCATAGACGAACGGACCGAACTGTACGTATATTGTCACTGATAGGCTCAGTAGGGTTCCAGGATGAGTTCGCTCATCGGCTTCCCTTTCGGTCAGTACATGGGCAGCCGTTACGCACATCTAGTGGCGCTGACGTGCTTGTGGTTAAACCCACCGCCAGGGTACTGACGAGTCTTTAGAGTCCCCCACAGATAGTTTCCCAAGTTCGGGAGAAACGTTGTAGAGGCCGTATGGTTTTATGGCAGGGTTCGAAAATGCACGTGCACTTGTGCACGTGTCATATTTCGGACAGATAATACTGGTGGGCTTTGGTTTAAGCCGTATCCAAATATTATATTGAGTCGGAATATTTTTGTCTCTCATATTCGTATTCGGTCGGAATACGGATACAGGTATGTATTTACAGGTGAGGGGTATTTTCGTAATCCGTTACGAGAATACTTTAGAAGATGCATTTCTTTTTGGATTAATCATTTTGGTTTAAATGATTATTGATTAATGGAAAGTGTGACTCATTGTTGTGACTCATTAATTCTAGAATGTTCACTAATGACTCATGTAATGAGTCATCTAGTGAGTCATTAAAGTATTAATGAGTTTTGTTTTGGGTATGGATATTTGAGAAGATATTTTTCATAAGATATTTGCTTTTGGTTTTTGATAAATACAACCTCATATATCTATTCACAAAATGATGAGAAGAAAAGATAAGTTTATGAGCTTGGTTTTCTTTTGCTCACTAGATTTTCTTGAGTTCACAATTTCCATCTCTAAGCATCTTCTTCAACCTCCACCCTAACCCTCTCATTTGATGAGAACCCTACGGTGTTTGAGACAAAGTATTCTACTCATTCTCTATTTCATCTTGGTCATCTCTTTTAGCTGACTTGATGACCGAGTTGCCTCGGTATAGAGGCGGGAGCCCGTTTAAAGATCCGATTGATGTGGTGCCACCTCGACGAGGAGACAGGAGACCGGAGTTGCCGCGAGGATCGTGGGATGATGGCTAAAGACCGAAGGACTCGGATCGATCGGTATAGCCTTTCTACCTCTTTACAATTTGTTAGTTTAGCGTTAATGGTAAAATTCGGGTTATAGTATGCGATAGTGCCAGTTATAAAAGTTTTTGTTCCGCGTTTGGCGTCAGAATGACGGCCGGGGCGCTACCGTAGACTTACAATTACTGCGGGATTATTCTTTGACCGTAGGAGCATGGCTGATCCATTCACCCATTGTATTCCGTATTTTGGGAAGCGGGGCGTGTTCACACCATAATATTGCATTTAATACCGCCCATTCTTCTGCTCGTTTGTTTATAAGATGGTGTTTTTAATCCGTGTTTACTATATGATTACAGGTTACAGGTTCCTAGTCCAAAATAACGCAAATCACGCAAAATCTTCACAGTTATATCAAAATCCAAAATATCTTCCAAAAACAGATAAAATCCGGGTTCCGATCATTTACACCCGTCTAGTGCCGCTTACCAGTTTAAGAGACAAGACGAAAAATAGTGGTCATTCGTGTCTTGGTCAAGCACAGAGCATGAGAGGGGCAGTACAAAGATCAATAGGTGCGCGAAGCTCGAGGGAGATCAAAGTCAGAAGGATTAAAACTGTAGCCATTTTGGACTGTTGAAAATATGAAAATATTCGGATACAATTTTGCAATATTGGACCTACCTAACAGAAGAACAAAGCATCACGAGTAAGCACAAGAAAAATAAGACTTTATTTCCTCTAAGGGACCGCGGAACCACGGTGAAAGAGGGGTTAGGGCGGCGGAACCGCGGCCGCCACATAGCGTCTCGCGACCATCTTTCAGGGGTAGTTTGGTAATTGTATATGGGCTTAGAATATAGCCCTATGGTTTCACTCCTCCGCTTATAAATACTCCAGTTTTGAGCCAAGCTAAGGAGGCCTTTTCTTTACTAGGATTTAGTATAGTGTAGTTTGTATCTTCTTCTTCATCTATTCTCCATGAAAATTGTAGTGAGAGCTTTTTGAGTGGAAGATTTGTTAAGGATATGTATGCCCTAGAGGCCATTATTGTACATTGATGTATATTATAGTGGATGCATGGTCATATATATAGAGGACTTTCTTACTCGACATAATAGTATGCTGTCTGGTTGTCTTTATCTTAACATGTTCACTGGTATTATTATACCGTCTCTCATATACATGTTGATAAAGCCCTTAAGGTGTATGGCTTGACTACCAGGACTATGATGCGGATCATATTACTGGGACCTGGGTAGTCCACAAGCACATCCTTTAATTGTTCCTAGTTGAGGATATATCAAGACAGGGCATCGGTATTCCAGAGTAGACTAGTGTGTACGTTTCTTGACCCGGTATGGGGGCGATGGTTGATCCTAAATCCATTGGTGTTTGACATCAAAGATTGTACACAGGCGCTCATTAGAGAATGGGTACACCGAACAGGACTCGCCGAGAACTCTTAGTTGGTATTATACCTATCGTCAGATAGCAGTTCTCAGGTGACACTGGTACAGGTTAGTCTGTAGACCTGATATCGTCATAGAGTCTTGTGTGGCTCCCACTGTGCTTTGATTTCCTCCCTATCACGGCTCAAAGGAGTCGTGCAAACAGGTGGATTTTGGGTACAGTCCCGATTCACATGGAGGCAATGAGCGATAGAAGGGGTTTCATCTCTCCCGGTATTGGGAGTTGATGTTGCGCAATACTCGATTGGCTATAATAGTAAGTCCCTGTAAGGGCTGTTGATGAGATTTACTGATAAGTGTTATCAGTAGTTTCTCGAACCGTTATGAGCCATACATCGGCATGAATTTTCAAGTTACTGGGGTCTGACGTTACCACGTCTAGACTCGATATGTGACATATCAGACGAAAAGACCGGACTGTACGGTAAGTGTTATTTATAGGTTTCATGGGAGTTTGGACAAGCTTGCTTGTTGATCTTCTATTCGCTCAATACCTGGGTAGCCGTTACGTCTAGCTAGTACCGCTGATGGCTTGTAGGTGACTGATGTGATCTGCTGGTGTTCCTTAGCACACTCACGAGATTTTATAAGGCATCAAGTGTATATGCCCTAGAGGCCATTACTGTATCATACTAGTTTGTATATTACTTAATGGATGCTTGGGATATTCACCTTGTATATACAATCTTGCTCAAAATAGTAGTATGCTACTTGGTTTGTTTCTACTTCAATGTGTACATGTGTTTATCTTTGTATATCGTCTATACACATTAGTGGAGCCCTTAGGATCTTTGCTTGATTACCAGCGATGTGATGGCCGTCACACTAGTGGGGCTGGGTAATCCATAAGCACATCCTTATGCAGGTCCCTGGTCGCAGGACTATCGAGACAGGGCATCGATACTCCGGAGTAGACCAGCGCATGCGCTTCTCATCCCAGTGTGGGAGACGGTCTGTCCCACAGCCGTCAGTATGTCGTACTTGAGATAGTATGCGGGTGCTCGTTAGGTTACGGGTACACTGGACAGGACTCGTCGGGAACTGACTAGTTGGTATTATGCCTATCGTCAGTTATCAGTTCCCAGGTGACATGAGTACAGCTTAGTCCGCTGACTTGACACTGTCACTTCGCCTTGAGTGTGTTCCCACTGTACTTTGATCACTACCCTACCACGGCTCAAAGGAGTCGTGCAAACAGGTAGTGGTTGGGTGCAGTCCCGAAGCACTTGGAGGCAGTGACGGTTAGACATGATTCGTCTCTCCCGGTATTGGGGGTTGACATCGCGCTGCGTCTAGGAGAGCCATTACACGAGTAGTCCCTGGCCAGGGCAAACGAGATATACTGGTAGGCTTCCAGTGTTATCTCAGGGTGTTTTGGGCTTCGCTCCGGCACGACTTGTACCGCTATTGGGGGACTGACGTTTACCGCCCCCTAGGCCCGCTATGCGATGTATCAGACGAACAGACCGGACTGTACGGAGAATGTCACACTCAGGCTCAGTAGGAGTTCAGATGGGTTTCACCTCGTCCGTCTTCTTATCGGCATTACCTGGGGACCGTTACGCACAGCTAGTGCCGCTTGTGGTCTGTGGTTAAACCCACTGCCAGCGTAGTGTCGAGTCTTTAGAGTCCCACACAGAAAGCTTTTCGCCTTTAGGCAAAAGAGTAGAGGTCGCATGGTATTGCGACAGGTCGCATGGTTTTGCGACAGGGTTCGGTCACATCCGTGCACTTGTGCACGTACAGTGTCCGGACAGTTTACACTAGCGGGCTTTGGTTTAAGCCAGATCCTAGTGTACCTTATGGGATTGGATTTATCCAGTTTGCATTCGTGTTCCTCGGAACGCGGATGCGGGTGTGTATGCACAGTTGACAGGGAGGCAGAGGCAGCGGATTCTCATTAGGGTTGTTGACAGTTGACCGTTGACTATTTGAATTTTTGATCAACCCTAATGAGAATATGATATGTGATTAACTATTATATTGATTAAGTATTATAGTGACATGGTTGTTGACTTTGTTGACTTGTTGACTTTTGTTGACTTGTTGACTTTGTTGACCGGTTGACTAGGCTTGACTAGTTGACCATCATGATAACCATAGCCATCATTTCATGGCAAAGACTTTTACTTGCTTGCTCATTTGTGTAAAATGAGTGCATGATATGATATGGTTATGGTTGCTTCAACCATCACATAAGACTTTTTTTGATATGATGAGTTATCATTACTTTGGATTATGAGAGGGTGAGAGGCAAAAGAGTTGCTCATTCTTTCTTGCTCTTTCTCTCTCTTGTTCTTGAGCTCTCCATTTTTGCTCTCACCCTCTTGTTCTTGCCCCCTCTCTTTAATCTATGGTTCTCTTGTCTCATGAGTTGAGAATCAAGAACCATAGATAAAATCCCATTCTATTTCTTCTCTACTCATTCTAGTTCACTAGGTTTAGCAAACCAAGTGAACTAGTTTCTTCAAAGAACGAAGAAGGAGCTAAAGGTTGGAGCTTTCAGGTGGATCTATCTTCGGCGTACGGAGACGACGAGAAGAAGCCATCGGACCACCATCGGAGCTTGAAGACGAAGGAGTTCAAGACAAGCAAGGTATAACCCCCTAACCGAGTAGCTAGAAACTCATAGTTAGGTTGTTAGATAGATGTTTAACCAAGATCCGGGTTATAGGTCCATGTTACCACCTCCGTAAAAATCGTTTTTTACCAAATTCCGCATTCCCGAAAGTACCGGGAGAGGTAGCATGGACTTACAGTGGTATCAGAGCTTAGTTAAACTCTATCTAACATGTTAGCAAGTAACTAGAAGATCGATCAACGAAAAAGTCCCGAAAAGAACCCCGGAATTTTAAACTTTCTGTCGATTTTAAAAGTGCTGGAAAAGTTTTTTGAAATACACCAAAAATCGACTCAGGCTTTTTTAAAGAAACTGCAAAATTTTGGGCCCCTGACTCGATCAAAGCGCCGCGGTTCCGTGGCGGGAGCACGCTCCCGCCGCGGAACCGCGGCCGAGTTGACTCGGTCAAGGGTTTTCTTTTTTGCAGTTTACTCATTGGGGTATTTTGGGATTTTTGGAATATATATTTTCTGCCCAGATTTTCCAGAACGAAAATTTTATTTTTGGGTCCCGAAAATCCGTATTTTTGATCGAACTTCTAAAAGACTTAAGCTAACGGGTTTTCTGTAATGTGATATTTGTATTGAACGTCTACTAATCGCTATATGTCGATTAGTGGGGGTTATACAAATCTGTGATCTGTAATGTGCTGGAATGTGTATATGAATATGTTGGATTGTCGCGGGTGAATAGCCGGGGGTTGTGAGACGAGAGTTTTCTTTTCTTTCAATTCATGTAAATTTGTAAATTGATGTAATAATTATTTGTATGGCCGCACAACCGGGTCGGGGTTGCAGCCGTCATTGTATAATTTCTTTTTACTGTTTTTGCTCCTAGGATAGACCCATGGAGGGGTGCACAAACTACCGGGTATGCCGAAGTGTCGAGTGGCCTACTCATGGAGATGAGGGAGGTTGCTACGCTTCGGGTACTTGGCGGGTAGTTTGCCGCACCCATAGGGGTCTTGGGTGGGGTATTGGCTATTCACCGCGACCGTGTAATCTGTCTTTCGTTACAGGCTCGTACGAATTACAGATTTCTAGTATATCCAATGTATTCATCTGTGATCTGAAATGTTTATCATTGCAGTATATCTATATATGATATTATTTAGGCGTTGCTTATGTTTTACAGACGCGCTAGCCCAGCCCCCGCTCTGTCGTTAGTTAAGTAACCTAACGGGTAATGATGGGGCCCAGTGGCGAATGCGAATGGCATAAGCGTACGTCATATTTTGGTTGTTTTCTGCAATGGTAGGATTAAATGATGGGACGCATTAAAAGAACTAATGCAAGAATATCACGCATTAAAAGAACTAATGCAAGATAATAAACCAAGTTAAAGTCGTTGGAACACTTTCGAAAAACCACTCGGTTCTTTTCAAAACCAACTTTTAAATACGGAGCTTGAGCCACTCCTTTTAAAAGCTATCTCGTTCCATCGACCAAATCAAGTTCATTACGTTCACAGTTTTGCCAAAACCATTCGTAGCCCTCCGTCGTTTCGTATGAATATTCAATAGTATTCAAGCTGTGTTTGTTGACCTTCGTCAAGGCATAGTGATTGGTAGCTGTTGGGTATTCATATGTAGCATAGATAGATGCGTTGGTTTGGGACATTCGCATTACCTTGTTGACCTTCATCAAGGGTATATACGGGTGGATTCAAATTAACCTGGATAATGACGGGCAGAACTTGACATGTGACTTATGATTTGTTGACCTTCGTCAAGGTCATAAGAGCATGGGGCAAAAATCCACATCGGGAGTTTCATAAGTACTGAAACTTTCTAGATTTGCATACCATTTGGAGTGTGATGATTCTGGTAGGATTCCTTCAGTTTTGTCACGCGATGATATTTGGATCCCGATCCTACTGTGAGTGTATGTTACTCCTCGGGAAATTTCTCACTTAACGATCAATGCTATAAACCTAGTAGGTGCCTAGAAAGGTGTTAGCGGGGCTACGCCCCCAGGGAAAAGAGGTTCTATAATTAAGGAACTTCGCGAAAGTGTTGGAAAACCTCCCTCGAAGTACCGACACCGGCCTGGCTGAACGGTTAAGCAAGTATTGTACGGTGGGATTGATCCTGACTAATTCTTCCTTTATGGTTTGAGGAGGGATTCGAGAAACAGTGGGAGCCATCCTGTTTAGACAAACTAAAAACCACTCTAAACTTGCAAGAGCATCATGCTGAGTGTTTCTTCTTCTCTCTCCTAATTGCAGCGACCAATCAACATGACTAGACTTAAGTTACTCCTAGATAAAAACAAACTGACAGGGCCAAACTACAAAGATTGGCTCAGGAATGTCAAGATAGCAATCACTTACGACAAGCTGGGGTATCTTCTTACCACCAAAGCTCCCCCTGTCCCTGGTCCAACTTCCAGCGTCGCGGATAAGGAAATCCGCAAGACTTGGGAGATTGATAGCGCGAAGGCCAAGTGCCTCGTACTTGCCTCGATGGACAACGAACATCAGAGGAGGCACGAGAATATGGACCTTGAATCCATATTTCTCCATACAAAAGAACTGTATGAAGAGCAATCACGTATCGCAAGATACGAAGCGTCGAAAAAGTTGTTTTCGGCAAAGATGGCCGTCGGATCATCGGTAGCCGAGCACGTGCTAAAGATGATCGGCTACATTGAGGAGCTCGCGGACCTAGGGACCACATTGGAGGCTGAACTCTATACGGATATAGTTCTCCAGTCCCTTCCTTCCACTTACGCCCAGTTTATACTGAACTTCAACTTACAAGAAAAAGAGGTTGAACTTTCAGAGCTCCTCAACATGCTGAAGAGCGCAGAGGGCACCCTACAGAAAGGTAGGGATACATCCACTTTGTTTGTAAGAGGATCATCTTCTTCTAGGTCCAAGGCGAAAGCCAAAGGAAAGAAGAAGAAGGCCCCCGCCAAACCAAGGGGCGGTGTTAGTAAGGTGGATACGAAGGGAAAAGGTAAAGCAACAAAGATAGCGGGGAAGCTTGTGGATAAGGAAGAATGCTTCTATTGTCATAAGAAAGGACACTGGAAGAATGATTGCAGGGCCTGGAAGGCCAGAACACAGGAATTGAAGCAGGTTGCAGCTTCAGCTTCAGGTGTGTATGTTATTGAAAACTGTCTTTCAATAAACTCTACTTCCTGGGTATTGGATACCGGATCAGGATCTCATATCTGTAATTCTTTGCAGGCGTTGAGAAACCGTAGGGTTTTGAAGGCAGGTGACATGACCCTCAGAGTTGCGAACGGAGCTAGCATGGATGCTAAAGCCGTGGGGGACTATCACCTGGGAATGTCAGATGGACATGTTTTGGTTTTGCGTAATTGCTTTTTTGTACCCAACGCAACTTGTAATATCATTTCTGTATCTTTAGTTTCTAAAGAAGGTTATGAATTTGCGTTTGTAAGTAATGTTGTAAACATTCACCTTAATCAAGTTTTGATTGGGTCAGGTACGTTGAGTAATGGTATATACGTGTTAAACCAACCACAGATTTTTAATGTCCAGAATACACACAAAAGAAAGTCTCCGGAAATAAATCAGACTTTCTTGTGGCATTGTAGACTGGGTCACATCAATGAGAGAAGGTTGACGAAGTTACATACAGAAGGGTATTTGAATGCGTTCGAATATCAGTCGTATGCCACTTGTCAATCCTGTCTCAAGGGAAAGATGACAAAGACTCCGTTTACTGGACATGGAGTAAGAGCGAGCGAGCTCTTGGGACTCGTACACAGTGACGTGTTCGGTCCAATGTCTACACATGCGAGAAGCGGATATTCTTACTTCATTACTTTTACGGATGACTTCTCAAGGTACGGTTATGTCTTCTTAATGAAACACAAGTCCGAAGCCTTTGGAAAATTCCAGGAGTATAAGAATGAAGTAGAGAAACAGACCGGCAAAAGTATTAAGATTCTAAGATCGGATCGAGGTGGAGAATACTTAAGTGCCGAGTTCCTGGACTATTTAAAAGAGAACGGAATTCTCTCTCAGCTTACTCCTCCATACACCCCGCAACATAACGGTGTATCGGAGAGACGGAACCGCACCCTATTGGATATGGTGCGGTCCATGATGAGTAACGCTGAGTTACCGCGATCATTCTGGGGATATGCGCTAGAAGCAGCTGCGTATCTCTTGAACAAGGCTCCCACCAAGACTGTGCCTACCACCCCATATGAGATGTGGACTGGGAAGAAACCCTGTCTTAAGTATCTCAAAGTATGGGGATATCCAGCTTTTGTAAAAAAGCAGCATGCGGACAAACTTGAGGCACGTTCAGTACAGTGTAAGTTTGTGGGATACCCAAGGAACTCCAGGGGGTATCTTTTCTATTCCGCTGAGGAACAAAAGGTTTTTGTTTCTCAGTATGCCCGCTTCTTGGAAACTGAGTTTTTGGAAACCCAGATAAGTGGGAGCACAATAGAACTGGAAGAAGTTCCAGAACCACAGACTGTTACTGAAAGCTTAGTGGAACCAGAGGGTTCAACAGAACAGGACATTCCTACGCCGCTCCGCAGGAGTAGTAGGCAGTCTCATCCGCCCGAGAGATACTGCGGTTTTCTCATAGACGGGGATAGAGAGGATTGCATCATAGATTATGATGAGCCTACTAGCTTCCAGCAGGCCGTTCAGAGCGTTGACTCATTGAAATGGCTGGATGCAATGCGGACCAAAATGGAGTCCATGTACACCAACAAGGTATGGACGTTGGACATTGCTCCAGACGGGGTAAAACCCGTAGGATGCAAGTGGATCTTCAAAAGGAAGATTGGTGTAGATGGACAGGTTGAGACCTATAAAGCTAGGCTGGTAGCAAAGGGTTTTCGTCAAAGACCTGGCTTGGACTATGACGAAACCTTCTCTCCAGTAGCCATGCTGAAATCCATTCGGATCCTTCTTGCCATTGCTGCCTTCCACGATTATGAGATTTGGCAAATGGACGTAAAGACAGCTTTTCTAAATGGAAATTTAGAGGAGTGTGTCTATATGGACCAGCCAGAGGGTTTCATTCAGAGTGGGAGCAGCGGAAAGGTGTGCAAGTTGCTTAAGTCCATCTATGGACTAAAGCAGGCATCGCGGAGTTGGAACATCTGCTTTGATGAGACGGTCAAAGAATTTGGCTTTATCAAAAATCCAGATGAACCATGCATCTATAGTAGATTTGTAGCGAGAACTGTAGTATTCCTCGTTTTATACGTGGATGACATTCTCTTAATAGGAAATGACATTCCTATGCTACAATCTGTCAAGGGGTTCTTGTCACACAGGTTCTCCATGAAAGACCTGGGTGATGCCTCGTACATTCTGGGTATCCGGATCTACCGTGACAGATCCAAGAGGATATTAGGACTTTCACAGTCCAGGTACATCGACACCATACTGAAGAGATTCAGTATGGAAGATTCCAAGCGCGGTAACCTACCGGCTTGTCACGGGATTACCCTCTCTAAAGAGATGTCTCCCAAGACTGATTTGGAGAGGGATCGCATGTCTATTATACCCTACGCTTCTGCGGTAGGCTCTATAATGTATGCGATGTTGTGTACAAGACCGGATGTAGCTTATGCACTGAGTGTGGTAAGCCGGTATCAGTCAAACCCTGGGGAGAAACACTGGATAGCGGTAAAGAACATTCTCAAGTATCTGAGAAGGACTAAGGAGATGTTCTTGGTGTATGGCGGAAAAGACCTCCAGATCGAGGCCTTTGCTGACTCCAGCTTCCAGAGTGACAAGGATGATTCCAAGTCCATGTCGGGTTTTGTCTTTACCCTCAATGGAGGGGCGGTGTGTTGGAAGAGCTCCAAACAGGAAACCGTTGCAGACTCGACGATGGAAGCGGAATACATCGCTGCATCTGATGCCGCAAAAGAAGCTGTCTGGATGAGGAAGTTCTTGAAAGAACTTCAGGTGGTTCCGTCCATTGTTGATCCAATACCTCTGTATTGCGACAACAACGGGGCTATAGCTTTAGCGAAGGAACCCAGGTCCCATCAGAGATCCAGGCACATCTTGAGGCGGTATCACCTAATCAGGGGGATCGTGGATCGCCAGGAGATCGAGGTTCGGAGAGTCGCTTCAGAAGACAACACTGCAGATCCATTCACTAAGGCCTTGCCCCAGACTCAGTTCGAGAGGCTGATCGAGATGATAGGTCTTCGAAACGCCAGTACATGGCCTTAGTGCAAGTGGGAGATTGTTAGTGTATATGCCCTAGAGGCCATTACTGTATCATACTAGTTTGTATATTACTTAATGGATGCTTGGGATATTCACCTTGTATATACAATCTTGCTCAAAATAGTAGTATGCTACTTGGTTTGTTTCTACTTCAATGTGTACATGTGTTTATCTTTGTATATCGCCTATACACATTAGTGGAGCCCTTAGGATCTTTGCTTGATTACCAGCGATGTGATGGCCGTCACACTAGTGGGGCTGGGTAATCCATAAGCACATCCTTATGCAGGTCCCTGGTCGCAGGATTATCGAGACAGGGCATCGATACTCCGGAGTAGACCAGCGCATGCGCTTCTCATCCCAGTGTGGGAGACGGTCTGTCCCACAGCCGTCAGTATGTCGTACTTGAGATAGTATGCGGGTGCTCGTTAGGTTACGGGTACACTGGACAGGACTCGTCGGGAACTGACTAGTTGGTATTATGCCTATCGTCAGTTATCAGTTCCCAGGTGACATGAGTACAGCTTAGTCCGCTGACTTGACACTGTCACTTCGCCTTGAGTGTGTTCCCACTGTACTTTGATCACTACCCTACCACGGCTCAAAGGAGTCGTGCAAACAGGTAGTGGTTGGGTGCAGTCCCGAAGCACTTGGAGGCAGTGACGGTTAGACAGGATTCGTCTCTCCCGGTATTGGGGGTTGACATCGCGCTGTGTCTAGGAGAGCCATTACACGAGTAGTCCCTGGCCAGGGCAAACGAGATATACTGGTAGGCTTCCAGTGTTATCTCAGGGTGTTTTGGGCTTCGCTCCGGCACGACTTGTACCGCTATTGGGGGACTGACGTTTACCGCCCCCTAGGCCCGCCATGCGATGTATCAGACGAACAGATCGGACTGTACGGAGAATGTCACACTCAGGCTCAGTAGGAGTTCAGATGGGTTTCGCCTCGTCCGTCTTCTTATCGGCATTACCTGGGGACCGTTACGCACAGCTAGTGCCGCTTGCGGTCTGTGGTTAAACCCACTGCCAGCGTAGTGTCGAGTCTTTAGAGTCCCACACAGAAAGCTTTTCGCCTTTAGGCAAAAGAGTATAGGTCGCATGGTATTGCGACAGGTCGCATGGTTTTGCGACAGGGTTCGGTCACATCCGTGCACTTGTGCACGTACAGTGTCCGGACAGTTTACACTAGCGGGCTTTGGTTTAAGCCAGATCCTAGTGTACCTTATGGGATTGGATTTATCCAGTTTGCATTCGTGTTCCTCGGAACGCGGATGCGGGTGTGTATGCACAGTTGACAGGGAGGCAGAGGCAGCGGATTCTCATTAGGGTTGTTGACAGTTGACCGTTGACTATTTGACTTTTTGATCAACCCTAATGAGAATATGATATGTGATTAACTATTATATTGATTAAGTATTATAGTGACATGGTTGTTGACTTTTGTTGACTTTGTTGACTTGTTGACTTTTGTTGACTTGTTGACTTTGTTGACCGGTTGACTAGGCTTGACTAGTTGACCATCATGATAACCATAGCCATCATTTCATGGCAAAGACTTTTACTTGCTTGCTCATTTGTGTAAAATGAGTGCATGATATGATATGGTTATGGTTGCTTCAACCATCACATAATACTTTTTTTGATATGATGAGTTATCATTACTTTGGATTATGAGAGGGTGAGAGACAAAAGAGTTGCTCATTCTTTCTTGCTCTTTCTCTCTCTTGTTCTTGAGCTCTCCATTTTTTCTCTCACCCTCTTGTTCTTGCTCCCTCTCTTTAATCTATGGTTCTCTTGTCTCATGAGTTGAGAATCAAGAACCATAGATAAAATCCCATTCTATTTCTTCTCTACTCATTCTAGTTCACTAGGTTTAGCAAACCAAGTGAACTAGTTTCTTCAAAGAACGAAGAAGGAGCTAAAGGTTGGAGCTTTCAGGTGGATCTATCTTCGGCGTACGGAGACGACGAGAAGAAGCCATCGGACCACCATCGGAGCTTGAAGACGAAGGAGTTCAAGACAAGCAAGGTATAACCCCCTAACTGAGTAGCTAGAAACTCATAGTTAGGTTGTTAGATAGATGTTTAACCAAGATCCGGGTTATAGGTCCATGTTACCACCTCCGTAAAAATCGTTTTTTACCAAATTCCGCATTCCCGAAAGTACCGGGAGAGGTAGCATGGACTTACAATCAAGCATGCAATTTTATAAAAATCTAGTGTGCTAACAAACCCGAACTAAGGATCTAACTAGAGAATTAGGGTTAAGAAATGGGAATACAACCTTTGTAGATCGGTCCTTAACTTCTAAAGCTCCGTGTAGTAGTCCTTTTGCACCAAGTAGTGGTGTCCCGGACTCTCTTTTGGCTCCACTAGGTGAAAGGAACGAGCTTGCTCAAGGATCTTCGAGGCCGAAGATGATCTACGTCGAAGAATCTCTAACTCAAGCTATCTCTTCACTAATTGATGAACTGGTGAAGAAACAACCTATACTAAATGGCTAGTTTGGTATAGATTGGTGAAGTGGGAATTTTGCTCACTTTAGAATAATTTCTCTCTCTTCCTTTTCTTCACTCACTCAAAGCTAGAGAGCAAGTGAAGGAGATCAAGAAAATGATCAAGTGATCAACTAATGAACCATGGGTGAGAAAATATTATATATAACTCATGTAGAGACTAAACCATGGCTAAAGATAATGGTTAGGTTAATAAATATCTAGAGTAAAACAAAATTAATGGACTAAGTTAATGGTTCTACATGCTTCCATAAGCATATCAAGCCATGACTAATTTCCTCCTAATTTTGATTTTCCCTTAATAATTAAATCCCCACATTATTTTAAGTATGGTATGAGTCTCATACACCCAAGTCCAATGTATTATCTAGTATGACACAAAATTAAATACATTAATATATATCACATATATATTTGTATGTATTTAGAGAAAACAATTTCATAAGTGAGCTAATAATAGTTAATGTATTTTAATATATCAAATATATAATCATACATTAAATTATTAAATTAACACTTGATTTAATAACCCGGTTGTATCGCATACAATCTACTAATATCATTTATATGCATATCACATATACATATAACATATCATTGAATCAACACTTGATTCAACAATCCGGTTATATCACATATAACCTGTATCGCGAGATTGGAATACGTTATCACATACATGTATTAATCTCGGTCTCGCACATATCACATATGTGCCCAACTTCGTTTCGCATGAGCTAGGAAACCTCTGTGTAGGACTCTAATGACTCGTCAATATGCCGGCAGTAGGTGATGGTCATATCAGTCATCCACAAGCCGTCAACGGTACTAACTGGACGTAACGGCTACCCGGGTATTGAGCAATTAGACGATCAACAAGCAAGATTGTCCATACTCCTGTGAATCCAACAACAGCACTACCGTACAGTCCAGTCTCTTCGTCTGATACATCGCATATCTAGTCTGGGGGTAGTAAACGTCAGACCCCAATAACTTAATAAGTCATGCCGATGTGAGGCTCATAACAGGTCGAGAAACTACTGATAACACTTACCCGTAAATCTCCGTATCATCCCTAACCAGGGACTTCCTGTTATGGCCAATCGAGCACAGCGCAATATCAACCCCCAATATCGGGAGAGACGAAACCCCTCCTATCACTCATTGCCTCCATGTGACTCGGGACTGTACCCAAAAACCACCGTTTTGTACGCTCTCTTGAACATGGTAAGGTGGAAATCAAAGCACAGTGGGAATCACACAAGGCTCTATGACGATCTCGGGTCTACAGACTAACCTGTACCAGTGTCACCAGAGAACTGCTATCTGACGTTAGGTATAATACCATCTAGGAGTTCTCGGCGAGTCCTGTTCAGTGTATCCAGTCTCCACTGAGCACCCGTATACCATCTTTGATGTCAAACACCAATGGATATGGGATCATCTATCGCCCATCAAATGGGTCAAGAAGAGTATATGCTAGTCCACTCTGGAATATCGATGCCCCGTCTCGATACACCCTCGACTAGGAACAATTAAAAGATGGACTTATGGACTACCCTGGCCCCACTAGTATGATCTCCATCATAGTCCTGGTAGTCAAGTTCACATCCTAAGGGCTTTATCAACATGTAACAGAGAATACACGTTAAGATAAAGAGTAACCAGATAGTATACTATCATGTCGAGTAAGAAAGTCCTCCCTATATATGTACAAGCATCCACTATAATATACGATCATGTGCAATAATGGCCTCTAGGGCATACATACAACTAACATGATCATCACCTACTACTGGGGTATTGACGAGTCTTTAGAGTCCCACACAGATGTTTCATAGTTTAGGCGAAACGAAGTATGGCACATATGCTGATATGTGCGGAGGCCTGATTAAATATGAGTATGTGATACCGTATTGTAATCTGGAAGTTATTTGATATCGGTTAGGTTATATGTGATATAACCGGATTATTGAATCAAGTGTTGATTCGATAATGCGATATACAGATAAATGATATTAGTCGGTTATATGTGATATAACCAGATTATTAAATCAAGTGTTTATTTAATAATATGATATATATTTATATTTGATATAATTATATATTTACTAACTCACTAATTTTTCTTCATAATACACACACACACACACATACATATTATATGAAGTATGGTTGATTTTCTATTTTATGGAAAATAGAAAAATGAGGTGAAAAGTTAAGGAATAGGGTATAGCATGGCTTTGGCATTTGTTTATTCATTTGCCTTTACTATTGAAGCATGGGAGCATTTTTTATTGTGAGAAAATGCATGCTTCAATAAGTGAAGGCAAATGAAGAAAGCCATTCTAGACTTGTGTTTTTTCTTGAGTTCATTTTTCCTCACTTGAGCTCTTGCTCTCTCCATTCTCACTATCTTCTTCTTCTTCCACCTAAAAGCCATAAACCCTCATATGCGATGTGAAACATATGGCTTTGAACAAAACCTAGTGAGCTTAAAACCCCTACTTCACCATCATAAACTAGATTAGTACTTTGGTTTAGGATGTTTCCTTCACTTATTGGATATAAGTGAAGAGGTAGCTTGAGCTATAGATCATCTTCGACTTGGGGGATCAAGGAGCTAGCTCTATCATTCATCAAGTAGAGTTACGAGGAGTCATAGGGACTACTACCCGGAGCATAAGAAGAGAAGGACACGTTCATCAAAGGTTGTAGCTTCCTTCCCTTCTTGTAGTTTTATCATATCATCATAGTAAAACCCTAATATTCTAGTTAGATCTAGGTTAGTGTTCATTAGCACCCGGAATTTTTGAAAATTGCATGTGTGATGCCCATTTTAACCACGTCGCGGTGCTAGTAAACACTTTCATGGTATCAGAGCCAAGTTAGAATATTTGGGTAAGTCTTTATGGTTTTAAAGTGTTCGATCGATTTTTCGAAGCCGCATTTTGTGATGTTTCTGTCGATTTTTTCAAAAGTTGAATTTTTCGAGATTAAAAATATGTAGAAAATTGTGCAGGTGATTATATGGAGCCCCAAGAAAAATGAGGGCTTAACTCAACCAAGACGCCGCGGAACCGCCGCAAAACCTAGGGTTTTACCGCGGTTCCGCCGCACTCTTGGTGAGTTGTGGACTCTAACTTCTTGTGCTTCTCCATTGTTATTTTTGGCACTTTCTAGATGTTTTTAATGAGACTCAAGTTGTTGAGATCTCTAGGGTTTGTGGGTGTTTGTTAAATCGATTGAAATATTTAACGTCGTATGGATGATGATGATATGTGATACAATTTTTAGAATCCAAATAATTAGTTTTGTGAAAACTAGTTAGTATTTTGTAAATCTAGTGTTTTAGTCTCGGTTGATCGATTGCCACGGAGTTTTGATTCGGATCAAAACTCCGTCGCAATTGCGTATAGTACGCGATCACTTAGTTGGGAATCTTGTTGAATTATCCGACAGCTTATTAAAAAGAGTTTTCAATTTGAGACTAAAATTCAAGATTTATAAGTTAGGCATGGAATTCGGAATATGAGATATTCCGGATTTATGATGTCTAAGGAAATACAAATTCTAATTATTGTAGTTTTTCATTTTTTTCCTGCGACCGTAAGTGTAATATGTGGGGTATCCCAAATCTTGTTGTTATATGTCAACGACATTCGGGATACGCGTATTTACTTACATTGATGATATGTGATATTATGTGTTACTGTGATATGTTTTATTGGATCGTCGTGATTGAATAGCCGGGGGGTTTTGCGTGAGATGAGAGTTTTTCATTTTCATTCATGTAAAATTTGTATGTAATATTCTTTTGTTGGGACACTTCCGGGTTAAGGATGATGTCACCACTGATATATATTATTTACTTTTCCGTATTAGGATAGGCCCAAGGCGGGGAGCACAAGTAACCGGGTTCTAGAGTCCAGTGGGAGACCATCTCGAGGAGTCGAGATCGGGTCTCCTAACTCTAGAATTGGCAGGGTTGCTTACTGC
The DNA here is from genome assembly GCA_030015575.1 of Agapanthus africanus. Lineage (NCBI taxonomy): Eukaryota > Viridiplantae > Streptophyta > Magnoliopsida > Asparagales > Amaryllidaceae > Agapanthus > Agapanthus africanus. The sequence continues at coordinate 493,180,736 of CM057339.1, forward strand.
TCTCGTAGGGGTATAGGGATGTGGGTTTGGCTATTCATCATGACTGTGGAATCTTTTGTTTTTCATTACTGGATGAATTTAAAACACGGAACTCCTAGTATATCCAATATTTCATATTATTGACTTCTGCTGCTTGGTTCTGTGATGTGATCATATAACTGCGTGAGACGAATGCTATATTATATATAATAAACGTTGCTTATGTTTTGCACCCACGCTAGTCCAGTCCCCCGCTCTGCTGTTAGTTAAGTAACCTAACAGTGCATGACGGGGTCCCATGGTGAATGCGGATGGCATAAGCGTATGTTCTATTTTCGTTTCCTTTTCTGTGATATTTAGGAAACATTAAATGATGGGACTTCATTAATGAGATTAACGAAAAAAAGAAACCTAAAGATGTTGTAGAATCAAAAGTTTTAAAAGGGAGCTCCAGTTCTTGCTTTGCATAGTGGTATTCCTTGATGAATATCCAACATCTCATTCGATGAGGAAAGAGCCGAGATCCCTTCACTGGGAGTGATCTCTTTAGAAAAACTAGCAAATGCTACAACCCGCTCGGTTTTGTTTTCATAGCTTCTCTAGTTCTTGCTTTGCATAGTGGTATTCCTTGATGAACATCCAGTACCTCATTCGATGAGGAAAGAGCCGAGATCCCTTCACCGGAAGTGACCTCTTTAGCGAAACTAGCAAAAACTACAAAAAACACTCCTTTTCAAATCACTAGTTTCTACAACGATATCAAGTTCATTACGTTAAAGGTTTTCTTAAAAACCAGTCGTAGCCCTTCGTCATTTCAGATAACTACTATTTAGTATTCGTGCTATGTTTGTTGGCCTTCATCAAGGCGTAGTGTGTGGTAGCTGATTAGTGCTTATTTGCAGCATGTGATGCGATTGGATTAGGGTAGTTGTGCGACTTTGTTAGCCTTCGTCAAGGGTCGTGCGGGTGGGTTTAATTCAATCAAGAAATGAACGGGTTGAACTTGACTAGCGGCCTATGGTTTGTTGGCCTTCGTCAAAGTCATAGGACGTCAGGGGTAAAAACAATTATCGGGAATTTCAAGTGTTGAAATTTGCAATGAGATTGCATACCTTCTATATGATAGTTGGATTCCGATACCCACTGCGAGTAAGAGTTACTCCTGGGAGAGTTTTGCACTTTATAATTAGCTAATCCAGTAGGTGTCTAGAAAGGTGTCAATGGGGTTATGCCTATAGGGAAACGAGGTTTATTTTAATTAGGTCCATGCGAAAGCATGGGGAACCTCTCTCGGAGTACCGACACTGGCCTGGCTGACCGGTTAGTGAACTTGTAGAAAGTAATTAATCCCGGCTAATCTTACCTTTTATAGTTTGAAGGAAGATTTGATAAAAACGGTGGGAGCCATCCTGATTAGATAAGATAATAACCAATCTAATCTTGCAAAGAGCGCACGTTAATGCGTTTCCTTCTCTCTCTCTCTAGGTAGCGACCAATGACATGCCTTAATCAAGATAATAATATGGATGTATTGACCGGACCCACTTATTATACTGGGCTAGGTTCCACTCTATCTTATGACTGTCATAAGTCTGAGCAAGGAATAGGGGAATACCCGGATTCCCATGCCACCCGAGCGAAGAAGGAGCATACTGATGCATCTTCTTCAGGTGTGTTCGTAACCGAAAACCGTTTCTCAGTTTGCTCTACGTCCTGGGTATTGGATACCGGATCAGGATCCCACTTATATAATTTAATACATAGGCTAAAGAGAAGTAGAGAACTGGGAAATGTGATAAATCTCTAACAGTAGGGAATGGTGCAATTGTTGCAGCCAAAGCAGTTGACGAATATCACCTAGTGTTACCAACATGTAATACATTGATTCGTAACGACTGTTACTACGTACCAAAGATGATATGCAATATTATATCAGTTTGTTTGCTAACTAAAGAAGGATATAATTTCACATTAGAGAATAATGTTATGAACATTTTCCAAAATCAAGTGTTGATTGGGTTTGGTACATTATGTAACGGTATATACGTTCTGAATCAAACCACAGTTCTAAGCATACATAACACAAACAAGAGGAAAAGTTCAGAAATAAACGAAGCCTACTTGTGGCATTGTAGGTTAGGTCATATCAATGCGACATGACTAGCTAAGTTACATAAAAATGGATATTTGAATCCGTTCGAATTTACATCTTATGAAACTTGCGAGTCATGTCTCAAAGGTAAAATGACCAATACTCCGTTTACTGGACACGGAGAAAGAGCTGCTGAACTCTTGAGACTGATACATAGTAATGTATGCGGTCTTATGTTTACACATGCAAGGAATGGTTCCTCGTACTTCATTACATTCATCGATGATCTCTCAAGATACGGACATGTGTTCCTGATGAAACACAGATCTAAATCTTTTGAGAAATTCAAGGAATATAAGAACAAAGTAGAGAACAAGACGGGTAAAAGTATTAAAGTTCTTTGATCTGATCGGGGAGGAGAATACTTGAGCACGAAATTCCGAGACTATTTAAAAGAGAATGAGATTCTCTCTCAGCTTACTCCTCCGTATACACCACAACACAATGGAGTTTCGGAGTGGAGGAATCCCACTCTATTAGATATAGTGCGCTCTATGATGAGTAATGCTGAGTTACCCATTTCCTTTTAGGGTTATGCGCTTGAGACAGCCGCACACCTATTGAATACGGTTCCTACCAAATCTGTACCTACCACTCCATATGAGATATGGAAAGGGAAGAGACCATGTATTAATTTTATTAAGATATGGGGTTTTCCGGCTTATGTTAAAACGCAAAATCCAGACAAGCTCGAGGCAAGATCAGTTCTGTGCAAGTTTGTAGGATATCCCAAAAATTCGCGAGGGTATATCTTCTACCACACTGAGGAACAAAAGGTGTTTGTTTCTCGACATGCGACATTTTTAGGAAAGGAATTTTTTATGAAAGAAATTAGTGGCAATGAGGTAAAACTGGAAGAAGTTCCAGCTACACAAACTATAACTAACGATTTGATAGAACCAGAGGATTCAATAGTCCTCGATGAACCTCAACCACTCCACAGATCTAGTAGGGTTCCCCATCCACCTGAGAGATACTACTGTTTTCTTGTAGACAGTGGGAGCGAGGATTGCATCATGGAAGATGATGACCCAACTAGTTTCGAGCAGGCCATCATAAGTGGAGACTCTGTGAAATGGCTGGATGCTATGCAATTTGAGATAGAATCCATGTACACCAACAAAGTATGGACTTTGAAAGTTGCCCCCGAAGGGTAAAATCCATCGGGAGCAAGTGGATCTTTAAGATGAAAATTGGTGTAGATGGAAAAGTTGAGACTTTCAAAGCTAGACTTATAGCAAAAGGTTTTCGTCAATGACCAGGTGTTGACTATGATGAAACCTTTTCTCCAGTAGCTATGCTTAAGTCCATTAGGATCCTACTTGCCATTACTACATACCATGACTACTGGAAGATGGACGTCAAGACTGGTTTTCTAAATGGTGATTTAGAAGAGAGCATGTACATGACACTGCCAGAGGGTTTCGTAGATAGTGGGAACAGCGGAAGCGTGTGCAAGCTGATTAAATCAATCTACGGATTAAAGCAGGCATCGTGGAGCTGGAACATCTATTTCGATTGAGCTATCAAAGAGTTTGACTTCATCAAAAACGTAGATGAACCTTGTATATACAAGAAGGTTGTAGAGAGTAAGGTTGTCTTCCTCGTATTGTAAGTGGATGTTATACTCTTGATAGGAAACAATGTTCCTATGCTACACTCGGTCAAGCTCTTCTTATCACACAAGTTCTCCATGAAAGATCTTGGTGATGCCTCCTACATCCTGGGGATTAAGATTTATAGAGATAGATCTAAACAGATGTTGGGATTGTCCTAATCTAGGTACATAGTGTTAGTAATATGTATGCCGTAGAGGCCATTACTGTACATATGATGTATATTGTAGTGGATGCTTGGACATATATAGGGAGGACTTTCTTGCTCGATATGATAGTATGCTATCTGGTTGCTCTTTATCTTAACATGTACACCGATTGTCTCTATAATACATGTTGATAAAGCCCTTAGGATGAGTACTTGACTACCAGGATTATGATGTAGATCATACTAGTGGGGACAGAGTAGTCGACAAGTACATCCTTCAAATGTTCCTAGTCGTGGGAGTATCGAGACAGGGCATCGATACTCCAGAATAGACTAGCGTATACGCTTCTCGACCCATATGATAGGCGATGGATGATCCCATATCCATTGGTGTTTGACATCAGAGAAGGTATACGGGTGCTCAGTGGAGACTGGGTACACTGAACGAACTCGCCGAGAAATCCTAGATGGTATTATACCTGTCGTCGGATAGCAGTTCTCTGGTGACACTAGTACAGGTTAGTCTGTAGACCCGAGATCGTCATAGAGTCTTGTGTGATTCCTACTGTGCTTTGATTTCCACCTTATCACGTTCAAGAAAACATGCAGAACGGTGGCTTTTGGGTACAGCCCCGACTCGCATGGAGGCGATGAGCGATAGGAGGGGTTTCGTCTCTCCCGGTATAGGGAGTTGATGTTGCGCTATGCTCGATTGACATAACAGGAAATCCCTAGCCAGGGTTGCTGAGATCTACTGGTAAGTGTTATCAGTAGTTTCTCGAACCGTTATGGACTTTGCATCAGCATGGCATATCAGGCTATTGGGGTCTGACGTTATACCAGTCCCAGGCTGTGATATGCGACATATCAGACGAAGAGACCGAAATGTACGGTAGTGTTAGTGATTGGATTCGCAGGAGTACGAGCAGGCTTGCTTGTTGATCTTCCGATCGCTCAATACCCGGGTGGCCGTTACGTTTAGCAGACCGCTTGCGGCTTGTGGGTGTTTGATATGATCATTACCTACTGCCGGCGTATTGACGAGTCTTTAGAGTCCTACACAGAGGTTTCCTGGCTCAAGCGAAACGGAGTAGGAGCACATATGTGATATGTGCGGGACCGAGATTAATACGTGTATGTGATACCGCATTCTATTCTCGCGATATATGTATCGATTGCTTATATGTGATATAGCTGGGTTATCGGATCAAGTGTTGACTCGATAAAATGATACATTAGATATTAGTCGGTTATATGTGATATGACCGGATTATTAAATCAAGTGTTGATTTAATAATTTAATGTATAATTATATATTTGATATATTACATTACATTGACTAATATTAGCTCACTTAAGATTTCTTTTCTCACATTTGATATACTTTACATATATGTGATATATGTATTGTTTTCTTTTTGGTACAAAATATATATGTGATATATATAAGTGTGTCATGCTAAGTTACACATGCAACATGGATGTATGAGACTTATACCATGCTAGGGTTAAGTTAGGGTTTTTATTTATGTTAAGCTAATTCAAAAGAGTGTAATTTTGTCATGGTTAAGCTTGGACAAAAACTTTTGGATAACCATTGACAAAGTCAACACTTTTGTCAAGTTTAGGATATTTATTTAACCCAACCCTTAAACTTAGTGTATGGTTAATTCTCTACAATGGTTAGGCATGATATTTTGTGACCATGGTTGCATTTGTAACCTCATGAGTTCATTCTTTTCTTTCATCACAACTTCATCTTTTACTTCCTCATTGTTGAGCTCTCTTGATTTTGACAAAGTGATGAAACCTTATGAGAAAATGATTTCTAATGTGAGCAAAATTCCTACTTCATCATTCTCTACTACTTTCCATTTAGTATAGGGTGTTTGCTTCACTAATTCCATGATTAGTGAAGAGATAGCTTGGGTTAGTGTCTCCTCGACGTAGATCATCTTCGGCCTTGAAGTCTTCGAAGCATGCATGTTCGTTTCTTCAAGGGAGCCTCTCTAGAGTCCGGAGTTCATGATCGCAGCGAAGGGGACTACTACATGGAGCTATTGAAGTGAAGGACTGGTCTACAATGGTTGTATTCCTTGTTCACTTTTAGTTGCAAAGTGTTTGCATATATATTCCGTCGGATTTCTAGTTAACGATTCAATGTTTAGGGTTAGCTAGAACGGCAAATTTTAATTTGGCATGGATGATGCCTCCCGAAACCTTGCTGCCCTGCTAGGCAACCCTTCAGTGGTTTCAGAGCCATGCTAGAAATTTATACGGATTTTGTTAGAATTACGAAACCGAAATACTCCGAAACTTGCATCGCCAAAACCTGCTTGCTGTCGATTTTAAAATGTTGTCAAAAATTTTTGCAAATAAGTATAGAGTGATGTATGGGATATATCATGAACACATACAAAATTTCAGGGCATTCCATGAAAATTGGGCCGGCCACCACCTTGAAGATCTCGGCCAAATCCGAGCTGCTTCCCCTCAAATTTTTCCTGTGCTCCAGTGGCTTGGTTTTGATGTTTCAGGTGTTGTTTGTTTTCGATAATTTTGCATGTGATGCAATTTTACACTATAAACAATTCGGAGTATTTCGTATTCATAGTTTTAATAATATTTCGGGTTATTCACATGTTGTCTAGACGAAGTTAAAAAGTTCGATCGAATTTCAAAAACCCATTTTTCCAAGTTCATTGTATTCGGAGAAACATGCAAGTGATTCCGTGGACCCTCTAGAAGAACGAAACCTTAACTCGATTATGTGACCGTCAGAACCGCCACTAAACCCTAGGGTTTGTGGTAGTTCAGCGTTGTCACATGTGAGGCGTTGGTTTGACCTTTCTACGGCTGGTTTATAGGTACTGTGGTATCTTCTGGGTATTATTGAACTGTGCTCAAATGTTGAGTTGTCTGGAAATTGTGGGACTTTGATGAATCGATCGAAAAGTTTAACGTCGTCCGGGTATCATATTATGGGATACAATATTTGGAATCCACATGTAGTTATGAGATAACTAATTTGAATGTTATAAATCTAGAAGTTTAGTCTCATTTGATCGGTTGCCACGGGATTTTGATGCGATCAAAAGTCCGTCGCAATCACGTAGTGTACGCGGATACTCTCCGGGTAAACTTAATAGATAGCCACGCCCTATAGCCCCGACCAAGTGACTTTAGGAGAACCCTGTCGCCAAAAGCATCTGTTCAGGTGCTCGCGGTAGCGGTGTTCTGCTTTAGTGCACTTCGTCGACGACATCGGGGGGTACGACCGTCTACTAAAGTTTCCGACGAGTATTCGATCAGGATGTCGGGAATCTTGTTGAATTGCCCGACTTGTTATTGAAAAGTGTTTTCGGTATAGAGACTAAAATGCGGGGTTTATAATTGTTAGGCATGCGATGTCTAAGGAATTCATTTGGTTAGGCATGAAATCCAATATATGTGATACATTGGGTTTATGATGTATAAGGTTGTTGCGGATTCCAACTGTTGTAGTTTTTCGCTTTCATTTATGCGACCGTAAGTGTAATATGTGGTGTATCCCCGGTTTCGATGCTATATGTCAACGACGATTGGGATACGCATATTTACTTACGTTGATGACATGTGATGTTATATGTTGCTGTGATATGTTATATTGGATCGTCGTGATTGAATAGCCGGGGGTTTTATGTGAGATGAGAGTTTTTCATTTTCATTCATGTAAAATTCATTGTATGTAATATTTTTTTATTGGGGCACTTCCGGGTTGAGGATGATGTCACCATTGTATATTATTTACTTTTCCTCATTAGGATAGACCCAAGGCGGGGAGCACAAGTAACCGGGTTCTAGGGTCCAGTAGGAGACCATCTCGAGGAGTCGAGACCGGGTCTCCTAATTCTAGAATTGGTAGGGTTGCTTGACGCTCTCGTAGGGGTCTAGGGGTGTGGGATTGGCTATTCATCACGACCGTAGAATCCGTGTTTTATACTGGCTTAATTTAAAACACGGAAATCCTAGTATATCCAATATTTCATATGTTTTATTCTGCTGCGATATTTTGTGATGTGATCATTGATTATATTCTGAGACGAATGCCTATATATTATATATATGAGATATAATTAATATTGCTGCTTTCGTTTCATATTTGATGCTTGGAAAGCATAATAAATGGGACTTCATTAATGAGATTAATGAAATAAAAGAAACCTAAAGATGTGGTAGAAACTTGTCTCGAAAACTGGTAGCTCTAGTTCTTGCTTTGCATAGCGGTATTCCTTGTAGAATATCCAGCATCTTATTCGATAAGGAAAGAGCCGAGATCCATTCACCAGGAGTGACCTCTTTAGCGAAACTAGCAGATGCTACACACTCGGTTTATCTTTTGATTGCTTTTATAGTTTTTGATTTGTATAGTGGTATTTATGAAATATCCTGCACCTCATTCGACGAGGAAAGAGCCGAGATCCTTTCACCGGGAGTGACCTCTTTAGCAAAACCAGTAAAAGCCTAAAAAACACTCCATTTCAAAATCACTCGATTCTACGACAATATCAAGTTCATTACACAAAAGGTTTTCTTAAAAATGTGTCGTAGCCCTCCGTCATTTTAGAAAGTAGAGTGCTTAGTATTCGTGCTGCGTTTGTTGACCTTAGTTAAGGCGCAGTGTGCGGTAGCTAAGTGATGTCTTCCTACATAGCATATGATGCGATTAATTAGGACAGTCATGCGACTTTGTTGACCATAGTTAAGGGTCATGTGGGTGGGTCTAATTAATCATGAAATGAACGAGTAGAACTTGATTAATGCTTATGATTTGTTGACCATAGTTAAGGTCATAAGTCACTAGGGGTAAAACATTATTGGGAATTTCAAGTGTTGAAATTTGCAATGAGATTTCATACCTTATATGAGATAGTTGGATCCCGATATCCACTGCGAGTAAGAGTTACTCCTAGGAGAGTTTTACACATTACAATTAGCCGATCAAGTAGGTGTCTAGAAATGTGTCAACGGGGTTACGCCCCTGGGAAAACGAGGATTATTTTAATTAGGTCCGTGCGAAAGCACGGGGAACCTCCCTTAAAGTACCAACACTGGCCTGGCCGAAAGATTGGCGAACTTGTAGGGTGTAATTAATCCCGACTAATCTTTCCTTTTAAGGTTTAAAGGAAGATTTGACTAAAACAGTGGGAGCCATCCTGATTAGATATATTAATAACCAATCTAATCTTACAAGAGCATACGCAGAGTGTTTTCTTCTCTCTCTCTCCAGGTAGCGACCATGTCACGCATTAATCAAGATAATAATACGGATGTATTAACCGAACCCGCTTGTTATACTGAGCTGGGGAACGTTGGACCCGCTCCAACTTATAATTGTTATAAGACCGAGCAGGAAATTGGGGATTACTAGAATTCTCGTCTCGCCCAAATGAAGAAAGTGCATACTGATGCATCTTCTTCGGGTGTGTTCATTACAGAGAACTGTTTCTCAGTATCCTTTACGTCCTGGGTATGAGATACCGGATCAGGATCCCATATATGTAATCTGTTACATGGGATATAGAAAGGTAGAGAACTGAGAACGGGTGATAAGTTTCAAGAGTTGGAAACGGTGCAAATGTTGCAGCCAAGTATATTGGCAGTTATCATCCTGTATTACCAAATACATTTATTCTGAACGAATGTTATTAGATACCAAACCTGATAAACAACATCATATCAGTCTCATATAATTTTGTATTGTTGGATAATGTTTTGAACATTTCCTATATCATGAGTTGATCGGTTCAGGCATGTTATCTAAAAGCATATACGTTCTAAATCAAACCACAGTTCTTAACGTATAAAACACACACAAGAGGAAGAGTTCAGAAATGAACGAATCCTTCTTAAGGCATTGTAGACTAGGTCATATCAATGCGACCCGACTAGCTAAGTTACATAAAGATGCATATTTAAATCAGTTTGAATTTACATCTTGTGAAACTTGCCAGTCATGTCACAAAGATAAGATGACCATAGCTCCGTTTATTGGAAACAGAGAAAGAGTTACTAAACACTTGGGATTGATACATGTTGATGTATGAAAGTCCCCTGTCTACACATGCCAGGACTGGTTCTTTGTACTTCATTACATTCACTGATCATCTCTCAAGATTCGGACATATGTTCCCGTTGAAACGCAAGTCTGAACCTTTTGAGATATTCAAAGAATATAAGTTAGAAGTAGAGAACCATAACGGGTATAAGTATTATGTCCTATGATGAGATCAGGGAGGAGAATACTTGAGCACGGAATTCCTGGACTATTCTAAAAGGAGAATGAGATTCTCTCTCAGCATTACTCCTCCGTATACATCACAGCACGTCGGTGTATCGGGGCAGAGCAAATCGCACCCTATGTGATAAGGTGTGCTCTATGATGAGTACTACTGAGTAGCCTATTTCCTTTTAGGAGTTATGCACTTGAGAATATGCATACCAATTGAATAGGGTTCCAACCAAATCAGGTGCCTACCACTCCATATGTGATATGGTATGGGAAGAGCCCATCTCTTAAGGATGTTAAGATTTGGGGTTGTCCGGCCTATGTCAAAAGCAAAATCCGGACAAGCTCGAGGCAATGTCAGTTCTGTGGAAGTTTGTTGGATATCCCAAGCATTCGCAAGGGAATATCTTCTACCACATTGAGGAACAAAAAGTGTTTTGTTTCTCAGCATGCCACCTTTATGGTGGTCATGAGGTAGAACTGGAAGGAGTTCCAGCTATACAAACTACAGCCTGCGATTTGGTAGAACCGCAGGATTCAATAGTTCCCGACGAACCTCAGCCTCTCCGCCGATCTAGTAGGGTTCCTCATCCACCTGAGAGATACTTTGGTTTTCTCTATGACAGTGGGAGCGAGGATTGCATCATGAGATGATGACCCAACTAGTTTCGAGCAGGCCATCAAGAGTGGTGACTCTGTGAGAATGGCTGGATGCTAAGCGATCTGAGATGGAATCCATATACACCAACAAAGTATGGACTTTGGTTGCTTTATTTGAAGGGTTAAATTCTCATCAGGAGCAAGTATATCTTGAGAAGATTACTTGGTGTACATGGAAAAGTTAAGACTTTCAAAGCTATGCTTAAGTCCATCCAGATCCTACTTGCCATTGCTACATACCATAACAATGATATATGGCAGTTGGGTGTCATGACTGCTTTTCTATATAGTGATTTAGAAGAGAGTGTCTATAAGTACGCAGCCAAAAGGTTTTGTAGATAGTGGGAGTAGCGGAAACGTGTGCAAGTTGCTTTTTGGGATAAAACAGGCATCGCGGAGTTGGAACATCTGTTTTGATGTGGTAGTCAAAGCGTTTGACTTCATCAAAATGATAGAAGAACCTTGTATATACAATAGGTTAGTAGGGAGTATGGTAGTGATCCTCGTATTGTACGTGGATGACATACTCAAGATAGGAAAGGAGTTTCCTATGCTACACTCGGTCAATCTCCTCTTATCACAAGGATTCTCCATGTAGGATCAAGGTGGTACCTCCTAAATCTTGGGTTTTGGATCTATGAGATAGATCTAAGTGGATGTTAGGATTCTCACTAGGTGTAGTGAGATGGTATCAATCGATTCTGGGGAGAATCACTGGATAGCTTACATGGTGGTAAGGTCGACTGAATGTCAGTCACAGGTATTGTTTTTTCCCTCAGTGGAGGGACGGTATGTTGGAAGATTTCCAAGCTAGATACCATGATAAACTAGACGATAAAGGATACATACATTGCTACCAAGGATGCTACCAAAGAGGTAGTCTGGATGGACACTAGTTCATGAGATGAACTTCATTCTTACCATTGTGTAACAATGGAGTTATGGCTTTGGCCAAGAAACCCCCGTCCCATCAGTGATCCAAACATATTCTTAGACAGTATCACCTGATCATGGAGATGGTTGATCTTCAGGGAGATCCAGGTTTAGGAGAGTAGACACAGAGGACAACACGGCGGATCCACTCACAAAGACCTATTCCCAGGAGAGACTTTTATTGGATGGTTGAGTATAAGATACTTCAACCACTGCTGATTGTTAGGTATGAGATACTACAACAGATGGCCCTAGTGCAAGTGGGAGATTGTTAGTAATATGTATGCCCTAGAGGCCATTACTGTACATACGATGTATATTGTAGTGGATGCTTGGACATATATAGGGAGGACTTTCTTGCTCGACATGATAGTATGCTATCTGGTTGCACTTTATCTTAACATGTACACTGATTGTCTCTATAATACATGTTGATAAAGCCCTTAGGATTAGTACTTGACTACCAGTATTATGATGTAGATCATACTAGTGGAGACAGGGTAGTCGACAAGTACATCCTTCAAATGTTCCTAGTCGTGGGAGTATCGAAACAAGGTATCGATACTCCAGTGTAGACTAGCGTATACACTTCTCGACCCATATGATGGGCGATGGACGATCCCATATCCATTGGTGTTTGACATCAGAGAAGGTATGCGGGTGCTCAGTGAAGACTAGGTACAATGGACGGACTCGCCGAGAACTCCTAGATGGTATTATACCTATCGTCGGATAGCAGTTCTCTGGTGACACTGGTACAGGTTAGTCTGTAGATCCGAAATCGTCATAGAGTCTTGTGTGATTCCCACTGTGCTTTGATTTCCACCTTACCATGTTCAAGAGAACATGTAAAACGGTGGCTTTTGGGTACAGTCCCGAGTCACATGGAGGCAATGAGCGATAGGAGGGGTTTCGTCACTCCCGGTATAGGGAGTTGATGTTGCGCTATGCTCGATTGGCCATAACAGGAAATCCCTGGTCAGGGTTGCTGAGATCTACTGGTAAGTGTTATCAGTAGTTTCTCGAACCGTTATGGACCTTATATCGGTATGACTTATCAGGCTATTGGGGTCTGACGTTACACCCCCCAGGCTGTGATATGTGACATATTAGACGAAGAGACCAGATTGTACGTGTAGGGTTCCTAGGCACTCTCAAGAGGTCTCACAAGGCATCAACCATGCCAATGTCAAATTTTAACGGTGCCGAGAAACCCTAACAAGATCGTTGGCTAGAATTTTAGGCGACAAAACAAACTAGTTAACTACTTTAACTATGAGAACGGAAATACAACCTTTGTAGATCCGGTCCTCCACCTCCACGGCTCCGTAATGAAGTCCTCTCCGCTGTCCAAATGAAATCCCGGGCTCTAGCATCGGCTTCATCGGAGAAAAAGCGGGCTAGGTCATCGACGACGATGCCGAAGATGATCTACGTCGAGGCATCACTAGATCAAGCTCCACCTTCACCAAGCCATGAAAACTTGTGAAGGAAACACACTCTACTACTTGGCAAGAGGTAGAGGATGAAGAAATAGGAAGTGGGTTCACTTTAGAATTGGATTTCTCACTCATTTTCATCAATCACCATTGATGAAGCAAGTTTTTCTTCAATGTTGAAGATGAAGAAGAAGAAGATAATGTTATGATAAGTTAATTAGAAATAAGTTAAAAAGAATACTTATCATAACATTAACTATAGTTAGGTGTAGAGAATTGACTAAGCTTAAAAGAATGGTTAGGGTTAAGCTTGAAGACAAAATGGTCATATGGTCAAAGCTTCATGAAGCTTCATCAAGCTTCATGAAAGAAAGAAAGAAAGAATGAAACCATTTTGTTTTCTATTGTCTTTTCATTTTAATCCAAAATAAAAAGATAAATGAATGGACAAATAAATAGAAACCTTAACCATTTACTTAACCTAGGTTTGATTCTTTACACAAACCAATTTTGCATGCATCATCAAACATGATACAATCGAGTGCACAAAAGTATATCGCATATACAATGTGTACATCCGAGTGAGAATATCCATTTAAAATGAACCAATACTAGTTAATGCAAAGTGATATATCAAATATATAATTATACATTAAATCATTAAATCAACACTTGATTCAATGATCCGGTCATGTCGAACATAACCGACTAGTATTCAATGTATCGTCTTATCGAATCAACGCTTGAATCGATAACTAGGTTATATCGCATACAACCATTCGATACATTCATTCCGACAATAGAATACGGTATCACATACACGCATTATTCTCGGTCCCGCACATATCTCATATGCGCTCCTATTTCGTTTCGTTGAGCCAGGAAACCTCTGTGTAGGACTCTAAAGACTCGTCAATACGCCGGTAGCAGATGATGATCATATCAAGCACCCACAAGCCGCAAGCGGTCTGCTAAACGTAACGGCCACCCGGGTATTGAGCGATCAGAAGATCGACGAGCAAGCCCGCTCACACTCCAGTGAATCCAACCAGTAACACTACCGTACAGTCCGGTCTCGTCGTCTGATATGTCGCATATCTCGCCTAGGGGTGGTAAACGTCAGACCCCAATAGCTCGAAAAGTCGTGTCGATATGAGGTCTATAACTGTTCGAGAAACTACTGGTAACACTTACCAGTAATCTCAGCAACCCTGGCTAGGGATTTCCTGTTATAGCTAATCGAACACAGCGCAACATCAACTCCCTATACCGGGAGAGACGAATCCCCTCCTATCGCTCATTGCCTCCATGTGACTCGGGACTGTACCCAAAAACCACCGTTTTGCACGCCCTCTTGGACGTGGTAAGGTGGAAATCAAAGCACAGTGGGAACCACACAAGACTCTATGACGATCTCGGGTCAACAGACTACTCTGTACCAGTGTCACCAGAGAACTGCCATCTGACGTAAGGTATAATACCATCTGGGAGTTCTCGGCGAGTCCATCCTGTGTACCCAGTCTCTACTGAGCACCCGTATATCATCTCCGATGTCAAACACCAATGGATATGGGATCATCCATCGCCCATCTGTATGGGTCGAGAAGGTATACGCTAGTCTACTCTGGTATATCGATGCCCCGTCTCGATATACCCACGACTAGGGACTTTGAAGGATGTACTTATGGACTACCATGTCCCCACTAGTATGATCCGCATCATAGTCCAGGTAGTCAAGTACACATCCTAAGGGCTTTACCAACATGTAATAGAGAGACAATCTGTGTACACGTTAAGGTAAAGAGTAACCAGATAGCATACTATCATGTCGAGCAAGAAAGTCCTCCCTATATATGTCCAAGCATCCACTACAATATACATCCTGTGTATAGTAATGGCCTCTAGGGCATACATATAACTAACAATCTCCCATTTGCACTAGGGCCATCTGTAGCTGTGGTCGAAGTATCTCATACTCAACCATCCCATAAAAGTCTCTCTCTGGGAATAGGCCTTTGTGAGTGGATCCGCCGTGTTGTCCTCTGAGTCTGCTCTGCTAACCTCGATCAGCCTGGAGATCAACCATCTCCATGATCAGGTGATACTGCCTTAGAATATGTCTGGATCACTGATGGGACCTGCGTTCCTTGGCATAAGCCACAACTCCATTGTCTCACAATGGGAGGAACATAGTTCATCTCATGAACCAATATACACCCAAACAGCCTCTTTGGTAGCATCTTTAGTAGCGATGTATCGTGCCTTTATCGTCTAGTATGTCACGATATTTAGCTTGGAACTCTTCCAACATACCGACCCTTTACTGAGGGTAAAGACAATGCCTGCGACTGACATTCAGTCGTCTTTATCACCCTGGAACACTTCCAGTGATTTTCCCCAGGATCAACTGATACCATCTCACTACAACTAGTGAGTATCCTAATATCCATTTAGATCTATCTCATAGATCCAAAACCTAAGATTTAGTAGGTATCAGTTTGATCCTATGTAGAGAATCATTGTGATAAGCGGAGATTGATCGAGCGTAGCATAGGAAACTCCTTCCCTATCAAGAGTATGTCATCCACATACTCTACGAGGATCGTCACAATACTCCCTACTACCTTTTTGTTTATACAAGGTTCATCTACCATTTTGATGATGCCAAACTGTTTGACTAACTCATCAAAACAGATGTTCCAACTCCGCGATGCCTGCTTTATCACATAAAACATCTTGCACGCGTTTCCGCTGCTCCCACTGTTTACGAAGCCCTCTGGCTGTGTACTTATAGACGCTCTCTTCTAAAATATCATTTAGAAAAGATGTCATGACACCCAACCACCAGATATCGTAGTCATGGTATGTAGCCGTGGCAAGCAGGATCCAGATGGACTTAAACATAGCTACTTAGAAAAGGTTTCAACAAAATCCATACCTGGTCAATGATGCAAACCTTTAACAAGTCTAACTTTGAAAGTCTCAACTTTTCCAAGTACACCAAGTAATCTTCTCAAGATATACTTGCTCCTGATGGGGATTTAACCCTTCAGATATAGCAACCAAAGTCCATACTTTGTTGGTGTATAAGGATTCCATCTCAGATCGATAAGCATCCAGCCATTCTTATAGAGTCTTACTCCTGATGGCCAGCTCGAAGCTAGTTGGGTCATCATCTCATGATGCAATCCTCGCTCCCACTGTCATAGAGAAACCGAAGTATCTCTCAGGTGGGTGAGGAACCCTACTAGATCGGCGGAGAGGCTGAGGTTCGTTGGAATCTACTGAATCCTTCGGTTCTACCAAATCATCTGCAGTAGTTTGTATAGCTGAAACACTTCCAGTTCTACATAACAGACTTTGCCTCGAGCTTGTCCGGATTTTGCTTTTTGACATAGGCCGGACAACCCCAAATCTTAACTAGCTTAAGACATGGGCTCTTCCCATACCATATCTCATATGGAGTGGTAGGCAACTGATTTGATTTAAACCCTATTCAATAGGTATGCAACTTCATAAGTGCGTAACCCCCAAAAGGAAAAAGGTAACTCAGTAGTACTCATCATAGAGCACACCATATCAAATAGGGTGTATTTGCTCCGCCCCGATATACCATCGTGCTATGGTGTATACGGAGGAGTAATTCTGAGAGAGAATCTCATTCTCCTTTAGAATAGTCCAGGATTTCCGTGCTCAAGTATTCTCCTCCCTGATCTCATCATAGGACATAATACTTATACCCGTATTTTGGTTCTCTACTTCTAACTTATATTCTATGAATATCTCAAAAGGTTCGGACTTGTGTTTCAACAGGAACATGTGTCTGAATCTCGAGAGATTATCAGAGAATGTAATGAAGTACAAAGAACCGGTCTTGGCATGTGTAGACAGGGGACCTACATACATCAACGTGTATCATCCCAAGAGTTCATTAACTCTTTCTCTGTTTCCAATAAACAGAGCTATGGTCATTTTATCTTTGTGACATGACTGGCAAGTTTCATAAGATGTAAATTCAAACTGATTTAAATATACATCTAAATTTAACTTACAGCCAGTCGGGTCGCATTGATATGACCTAGTCTACAATGCCTCAAGAAGAATTCGTTCATTTCTGAACTCTTCCTCTTGTGTGTGTTCTGTATACTAAGAACTGTAGTTTGATTTAGAACATCAATGCTTTTAGATAACGTGCCTGAACCGATCAACTTTTGATATAGGAAATGTTCAAAACATTTTCCAACAATACAAAATTTTATCATTTCTTTACTAATAAAGAGAGTGATATGATTTTGTATATCAGGTTCGGTATCTAATAACATTCGTTCAGAATCAATGTATTACAATACAGGGTGACAGTGACCAACAGACTTGGCTGCAACTCTTGCCCCGTTTTCTGCCTCATGAAACTTATCACCCGTTCTCAGTTCTTTACCTGTCTGTAGCCCATGTAACAGATTACATATCTGGGATCCTGATCCGGTATCATATACCCAGGACGTAAAGGACATTGAGAAACAGTTCTGTATAATGAACACACCCGAAGATGATGCATCAGCATGCACTCTCTTCGTTTGGGCGGCAAGCGAATCTTGGTATTCCCCTTATTTCCTGCTCTGTCTTATAACAATTATAAGTTGGAGCGGGACCAACGTTCCCCAGCTCAGTATAACAAGCGGGTTCGGTCAATAATCCGTATTATTATCTTGATTAAGGCGTGATATGGTCGCTACCAGGAGAGAGAGAGAAGAAAACACTCAGCGTGCGCTCTTGCAAGAATAGATTGGTTATTATTTTATCTAATCAGGATGGCTCCCACTGCTTTTTATCAAATCTTCCTTCAAACCCTAAAAGGAAAGACTAGCCGGGATTAATTACACACTACAAGTTCGCCAATCTTTCAGCCAGGCCAGTGTCGGTACTTTGAGGGAGGTCCCCCGTGCTTTCGCACGAACCTAATTAATGTAAACCTCGTTTTCCCAGAGGCGTAACCCCGTTGACACCTTTCTAGACACCTACTTGATCGGCTAATTGTAATGTGTAAAACTCTCCCAGGAGTAACTCTTACTCGCAGCGGGTATCGGGATCCAACTATCTCATAGAAGGTATGCAATCTCATTGCAAATTTCAACACTTGAAATTCCCGATATATTTTGCCCCTAGCGTCCTATGACCTTGACAGAGGTCAACAAACCATAGGCTGCTAGTCAAGTTCAACCCGTAATTTCTTGATTGAAGTAAACCCATCCGCACGACCCTTGACAGAGGTCAACAAGGTCGCACGACTACCCTAAATCAATCACATCATATGCTTATGCAGATAAGCGCTTATCAGCTACCGCACACTACGCCTTGACAGAGGTCAACAAACGCAGCACGAATACTAACCAGTACATATCTGAAATGACGGAGGGCTACGACAGGTTTTTCTGAAAACCTATTGCGTAATGAACTTGATATCGTTGTAGAATCAAATGATTTTAAAATGGAGTGCTTTTGAGGCTTTTCTAGTTTTGCTAAAGGAGTCACTCCCGGTGAAGGGATCGTCGGTCCTTTCCTCGTCGAATGAGGTGCGGGATATATCATATATATCACTGTGCAAAGCAAAAACACTTAAAAGCAATCAAAAGACAAACCGAGTGTGTAGCATCTGCCAGTTATTGCTAAAGGAGTCACTCCCGGTGAAGGGATCTCGGTCCTTTCCTTATCGAATAAGGTGCAGGATATATCATATATACCGCTGTGCAAAGCAAGAACTGTAACTACCTGTTTTATTTTGAAATTCGATTCCACAACATCTTTAGGTTTCTTTTATTTCATTAATCACATTAATGAAGTCCCATTATTTAAGTACCTAAACTTCACAGATAAATACGACGTACACTTATGCCATCCGCATTCGCCTCGATGTCCCCTCGTGCACCGTTAGGTTAGGTAACTAACGGCAGAGCGGGGCAGGGCTAGCGCGGGTGTAAAACATAAGTAACGCCTATATAATATATCATATATACTATATACTGTATCTATCACAGAACATCACATGATCACATCACAGATATCGCAGCAGAAGAATCATATGAAATATTGGATATACTAGGATGTCCGTGTTTTCAATACGAGCCAGTACAAAACACGGATTCCACGGTCATGATGAATAGCCAAACCCACACCCCTAGACCCCTACGAGAGCGGCAAGCAACCCTACCAATTCTAGAGTTAGGAGACCCGGACTCGACTCCTCGAGTTGGTCTCCCACTGGACTCCAGAACCCGGTTACTTGTGCCCTCCTCCTTGGGTCTATCCTAGTGCGAAAAGTAAATAATATACAAAAGGTGACAACTTCCGCAACCTGGAAGTGCCCCAATAAAAGAATATTACATACAAGTTTTTACATGAATGAAAATGAAAAACACTCATCTCACATAAAAACCCCCCGGCTATTCAAACACGACGATCCAATATAACATATCCAGCAACACATAACATCACATGTCATCAACGTAAGTAAACATGCGCATCCCAATTGTCGTTGACATATAGCAACGAAACCGGCGATATCACATATTACACTTACGGTCACAGAAAAGAAAGTGTAAAACTACAACAGTTGGAATCCGCAACCTCCTCAGACATCGCATGCCTGACCAAATGAATTACTTAGACATCGCATGCCTAACAATTATAAACCCCGCATTTTAGTCTCAAAATCGAAAACACTATTCAATAACAAGTCGGGCAATTCAACAAGATTCCCGACATCCTGCTCGAATGCTCGTCGCAAACTTCAGTAGGCGGCCGCACCCCCGACGCCATCGACGAAGTGCACCAAGGCGGAACACCGCTGCCGCGAGCACCCGAACGGATGCTTTCGGCGACGGGGTTCTCCTACAGTCACTTGGTCGGGGCTATGGGGTGTAGCTGTCTATTAAGTTTATCCGGCGAGTATCCGCGTACGCTACGTGATTGCGACGGACTTTTGATCGCATCAAAATTCCGTGGCAACCGATCAAGTGAGACTAAACTGCTATGTTTATAACATTCATTCAGTTATCACATAACTACTTGTGAATTCCAATTATTGTATCCCATTCCGGATAAATAGAAAATGTCAAACTTTCCGATCGAACAATCGAACACCCAAGTTTTCCCCGATACAGATCAACACATGAAACAAGTCTAAAAACATTCAGTTCGTGCCTCAGTACCAACGGTCCAGTCGGAGAAGGGTCAAGCCAACGCCTCACATGTGGCACGCCGTACTGCCCCAAACCCTAAGGTTCAAAGGGCTGTTCTAGACGGTCACATAATCGAGTTAAGGTTTGTTGTCTTCTAGAGGGATCATCGCGTTACTTGCACTACTTAGAACGTCTTTAAACCACGGAAAGATCCAACACTTGGAAATTTCCCGACAGGGGAAAAATTGGGTATTTATATCCGGTCGAACTTTTTAACATATTCTAAAATTTATCCGGAAAGCCACACAGACAAAATTTGATAATCCGGTCGAACATTCGAATCCCCAAAACAACCCAGAAATTTCAACTCTTGAAAAAATATTAAAAATTCCCAGGAAAACCAGCACTGCAAATTATGAATTACTGTGCAAAATTCGATGCCACATAAGACAAAACGGCCGTGGAACCGCCGCACGAGCCATGCTCGTGCCGCGGAACCGCGGCGCATTGATGGAATTAGGCACACGAATTTTACAGAAACCCTTAGAATTTCCTGCTGATTTTTCTGCATATTTTTAATATCGAAAAACTCCAGATTTTGGAAAAAGTCCAGAGAGCATGTTTGTGTTAGGGTTTCGGGTTCGTTCGGGTTTCAAACTTCGTCTAGACTTCGCCTAAGGCTCTAGCTAGGCTCTGATACCACTGTAGGGTTCCTAGGCACTCTCAAGCGGTCTCACAAGGCATCAACCATGCCAATGTCAAATTTTAACGGTGCCGAGAAACCCTAACAAGATCGTTGGCTAGAATTTTAGGTGACAAAACAAACTAGTTAACTACTTTAACTATGAGAACGGAAATACAACCTTTGTAGATCCGGTCCTCCACCTCCACGGCTCCGTAATGAAGTCCTCTCCGCTGTCCAAATGAAATTCCGGGCTCTAGCATCGGCTTCATCGGAGAAAAAGCGGGCTAGGTCATCGACGACGATGCCAAAGATGATCTACGTCGAGGCATCACTAGATCAAACTCCACCTTCACCAAGCTATGAAAACTTGTGAAGGAAACACACTCTACTACTTGGCAAGAGGTAGAGGATGAAGAAATAGGAAGTGGGTTCACTTTAGAATTGGATTTCTCACTCATTTTCATCAATCACCATTGATGAAGCAAGTTTTTCTTCAATGTTGAAGATGAAGAAGAAGAAGATAATGTTATGATAAGTTAATTAGAAATAAGTTAAAAAGAATACTTATCATAACATTAACTATAGTTAGGTGTAGAGAATTGACTAAGGTTAAAAGAATGGTTAGGGTTAAGCTTGAAGACAAAATGGTCATATGGTCAAAGCTTCATGAAGCTTCATCAAGCTTCATGAAAGAAAGAAAGAAAGAATGAAACCATTTTGTTTTCTATTGTCTTTTCATTTTAATCCAAAATAAAAAGATAAATGAATGGACAAATAAATAGAAACCTTAACCATTTACTTAACCTAGGTTTAATTCTTTACACAAACCAATTTTGCATGCATCATCAAACATGATACAATCTAGTGCACAAAAGTATATCGCATATACAATGTGTACATCCGAGTGAGAATATCCATTTAAAATGAACCAATACTAGTTAATGCAAAGTGATATATCAAATATATAATTATACATTAAATCATTAAATCAACACTTGATTCAATGATCCGGTCATGTCGAACATAACCGACTAGTATTCAATGTATCGTCTTATCGAATCAACGCTTGAATCGATAACTAGGTTATATCGCATACAACCATTCGATACATTCATCCCGAGAATAGAATACGGTATCACATACACGCATTATTCTCGGTCCCGCACATATCTCATATGCGCTCCTATTTCGTTTCGCTTGAGCCAGGAAACCTCTGTGTAGGACTCTAAAGACTCGTCAATACGCCGGTAGCAGATGATGATCATATCAAGCACCCACAAGCCGCAAGCGGTCTGCTAAACGTAACGGCCACCCGGGTATTGAGCGATCAGAAGATCGACGAGCAAGCCCGCTCACACTCCAGTGAATCCAACCAGTAACACTACCGTACAGTCCGGTCTCGTCGTCTGATATGTCGCATATCTCGCCTAGGGGTGGTAAACGTCAGACCCCAATAGCTCGATAAGTCGTGTCGATATGAGGTCTATAACTGTTCGAGAAACTACTGGTAACACTTACCAGTAAATCTCAGCAACCCTGGCCAGGGATTTCCTGTTATAGCCAATCGAACA
The DNA here is from genome assembly GCA_030015575.1 of Agapanthus africanus. NCBI lineage: Eukaryota > Viridiplantae > Streptophyta > Magnoliopsida > Asparagales > Amaryllidaceae > Agapanthus > Agapanthus africanus. Next base: position 493,203,362 of record CM057339.1, read on the forward strand.
CAGCGCAACATCAACTCCCTATACCGGGAGAGACGAATCCCCTCCTATCGCTCATTGCCTCCATGTGACTCGGGACTGTACCCAAAAACCACCGTTTTGCACGCCCTCTTGGACGTGGTAAGGTGGAAATCAAAGCACAGTGGGAACCACACAAGACTCTATGACGATCTCGGGTCAACAGACTACTCTGTACCAGTGTCACCAGAGAACTGCCATCTGACGTAAGGTATAATACCATCTGGGAGTTCTCGGCGAGTCCATCCAGTGTACCCAGTCTCTACTGAGCACCCGTATATCATCTCCGATATCAAACACCAATGGATATGGGATCATCCATCGCCCATCTGTATGGGTCGAGAAGGTATACGCTAGTCTACTCTGGTATATCGATGCCCCGTCTCGATATACCCACGACTAGGGACTTTGAAGGATGTACTTATGGACTACCATGTCCCCATTAGTATGATCCGCATCATAGTCCAGGTAGTCAAGTACACATCCTAAGGGCTTTACCAACATGTAATAGAGAGACAATCTGTGTACACGTTAAGGTAAAGAGTAACCAGATAGCATACTATCATGTCGAGCAAGAAATTCCTCCCTATATATGTTCAAGCATCCACTACAATATACATCCTGTGTATAGTAATGGCCTCTAGGGCATACATATAACTAACAGTACGGTAGTGTTACTGATTGGATTCATAGGAGTACGAGCAGGCTTGCTTGTTGATCTTCTGATCGCTCAATACCCGGGTGGCCGTTACGTTTAGCAGACCGCTTGCGGCTTGTGGGTGTTTGATATGATCATCACCTAATGCTGGCGTATTGACGAGTCTTTAGAGTCCTACACAAAGGTTTCCCGGCTCAAGCGAAACGGAGTAGGAGCATATATGTGATATGTACGGGACCGAGATTAATGCGTGTATGTGATACCGCATTCTATTCTCGCGATATATGTATCGATTGGTTATATGTGATATAGCCGGGTTATCGGATCAAGTGTTGACTCAATAAAAGGATACATTAGATATTAGTCGGTTATATTTGATATGACCAGATTATTAAATCAAGTGTTGATTTAATAATTTAATGTATAATTATATATTTGATATATTACATTAAATTAACTAATATTAGCTCACTTAAGATTTCTTTTCTCTCATTTGATATACTTTACATATATGTGATATATATATATATATATATATATATATATTGTTTTCTTTTTGGCACAAAATATATATGTGATATATATAAGTGTGTCATGCTAGGTTACACCTGCAACATGGATGTATGAGACTTATACCATGCTAGGGTTAAGTTAGGGTTTTTATTTATGTTAATTTAATTCAAAAGAGTGCAATTTTGTCAAGGTTAAGCTTGGACAAAAGCTTTTGGATAACCATTGACAAAGTCAACTCTTTTGTTAAGTTTAGGATATTTATTTAACCCAACCCTTAACCTTAGTGTATGGTTAATTCTCTACAATGGTTAGGCATGATATTTTGTGACCATGGTTGCATTTGTAACCTCATGAGTTCATTCTTTTCTTTCATCACAACTTCATCTTCTTCTTCCTTATTCTTGAGCTCTCTTGATTTTAACAAAGTGATGAAACCTTGTGAGAAAATGATTTCTAATGTGAGCAAAATTCCTACTTCATCATCCTCTACTACTTGCCATTTAGTATAGGGTGTTTGCTTCACCAATTCCATGATTAGTGAAGAGATAGCTTGGGTTAGTGTCTCCTCGATGTAGATCATCTTCGACCTCGAAATCTTCGAAGCAAGCATATTCGTTTCTTCAAGGGAGCCTCTCTAGAGTCCGGAGTTCACGATCGCAGCGAAGGGGACTACTACATGGAGCTATTGAAGTGAAGGACCGGTTTACAAAGGTTATATTCCTTGTTCACTTTTAGTTGCAAAGTGTTTGCATATGTATTCCATCGGATTTCTAGTTAACGATTCATGGTTAGGGTTAGCTAGAACGGCAAATTTTTGAATTTGGCATGGACGATACCTCCCGAAACCTTGCTACCATGCTAGGCAACCCTTTAGAAATATCTTAAGTAAAACAAAATGAGTAGACTTTGGTCAATGGTCTACAAGATTCATGAAGGTTTCAAGCCATGACAAATTCCATGTCATTTTGATTAACTTAAAATAAATAAAACCCTAAATTATAATTAGCATGGTGTGAGTCATATACACACCCAAGTTTGCATGTATCATCAAGCATGACACAAACATGTACACAAGTATATATCACATATATACTTAATACATAATCAAGTGAGAAAAGCAATCTTAAGTGAGCTAATACTAGTTAATGTAAATTAATATATCAAATATATAATTATACATTAAATTATTAAATCAACACTTGATTTAAAAATCCGGATATATCATATATAACCGACTAATATCATGTATATCGATTTATCGAATCAACACTTGATTCGATAACCCGGCTATATCACATATAACCGACTGATGACACAAATCGTGAGAATAGAATACGGTATCACATACACCTATTAATCTCGGTCCCGCACATATCTCATATGTGCTCCTACTCCATTTCGCCTGACCCAGGAAACCTCTGTGTAGGACTCTAAAGACTCGTCAATACGCCGGCAGTAGGTGATGATCATATCAAACACCCACAAGCCGCAAGAGGCGTGCTAAACGTAACAGCCATCCGGGTATTGAACGATCAAAAGATCAACAAATTGTTAGTGTATATGCCCTAGAGGCCATTACTGTATCATACTAGCTTGTATATTACTTAATGGAAGCTTGGGATATTCACAGTTGTATAGACAATCTTGCTCAAAATGGTAGTATGCTACTTGGTTTGTTTCTACTTCAATATGTGCATGTATTTCTTTTAGCATATCGCTTATACATATTAGTAGAGCTCTTAGGATCTTTGCTTGATTACCAGCGTTGTGATGGAAGTCACACTAGTGGGGGTTGTGTAATCTACAAGCACATCCTTATACAGGTCCCTAGTCGTAGGACTATCGAGACGGGGCATCGATACTCCGGAGTAGACTAGCGTATACGCTTCTCATCCCAGCTCGGGAGGTGGTCTATCCCACAGCCATCAGTATGTCGTACTGGAGATAGTATGCGGGTGCTCGTTAGGTTACGAGTACACTGGACATGACTCATCGGGAACTGTTGGATGGTATTATACCTATCGTCAGTTATCAGTTCCCAGGTGACATGAGTACAACTTAGTCCGCTGACTTGACACTGTCACTTCGCCTCGAGTGTGTTCCCACTGTACTTAGATTACTACCCTACCACGGCTCAAAGGAGTCGTGCAAACATGTAGTAGTTGGGTGCAGTCCCGAAGCACTTGGAGGCAGTGACGGTTAGACAGGATTCGTCTCTCCCGGTATTGGGGGTTGACATCGCGCTGTGTCTAGGAGAGCCATTACACGAGTAGTCCCTGGCCAGGGCAAGCGAGATATACTGGTAGGTTTCCAGTGTTATCTCAGGGTGTTCTGGGCTTCACTCCGACACGACTTGTACCGCTATTGGGGGACTGACGTTCACCACCCCCTAGGCCCGCCATGCGATGTATCAGACGAACAGACCGGACTGTACGGAGATTGTCACATACAGGCTCAGTAGGAGTTTGGATGGGTTTACCTCATCGGCCTTCTTATCGACATCTACCTGGGGACCGTTACGTACAACTAGTGCCGCTTGCGGTCTGTGGTTAAACCCACTGCCAGCGTAGTGTCAAGTCTTTAGAGTCCCACACAGAGAGTTTCCCTGCATTGAGCGAAACGTATAGAGGCCGTATGGTTTTATGGCAGGGCTACGATCACTTACGTACACTTGTGTGCGTATGCTGTTCGGGCAGGCAATACTAGTGGGCTTTGGTTTAAGCCGGTTCCTAGTATTGCACGGATGGATTTGTTTTGTCTTCTGTGCATTCGCATTCTACGGAATGCGGATGCGGGTGTGTATGCACAGTTTTGAGGAGCGATGAAGGAGGAGGTGCCCCATTAGGGTTTTGGTAGTTGGTTCGGCCAAAACCATTACGTGGCAGGCTCATTAGGGTTTTGACAGTTGATTCGGTCAAAACCATTTTGAGGCGGAGTAATTTGGGTTTTGGCAATTCGTTTGGTCAAAACCATTATGAGCCGGAGACATTGATTACTAATCCTTTTAGTGATAATTTTTTGATGGCTAATTGCATTGGCCATTTGACCACCATGACCTCTCTTGACTTTGTTGACCCGTTGACCGGAGTTGTCCATTGACCTTCATGAGAGGTTTACACTCTTCTTTGGATTTTCTTTTTCTTTTGGATTATGAAAATGGTCAATTCAATGTAGCATCAACTTTATCATGAAAAGATTGGTAATGATGATAGTTTTGCATTATTGCAACCATGGTTCATTTCTTTAGCTAAGAATTCATTTTCATTTCTCTCTCTTCTTCTTGTGAGAAGAAAAGAAAAGCTCTCACGGTTGCTAGCTCCTCCTTCATCCTCCTCTTGATTTCTTCTTTTGATCTCATGTGTTGAGAGAAAAAGATCCCACAAAGACAAACACTTCCATATATCTCTACTACACAACCTAGGGCATCTAGACTAGCGATCTCGTTGCCCTAGTTGCCTCGACTCGAGGTGGAGCTCGGTGTACATCTCTCGGGTGGATCGTCTTCGACTCAAGAAGGCCGCGGAGGTGACCAAGATCCGGATCGACCCTCGGAGCGTGGATGGACGAGCCAGACAGCGGAGAGAAGACCCGAAGGACCGGTTTTGTGAGGTATATTTTCTACGGCATAGCAGTTAAAGCCTCGAGTAGTTTGCTAGTTTCTAGTTTAGCAAAGATCCGGCTTTTAGTCCATGTTGCCTTTCGCCAAAAAATCGTTTTTCGCCGTTTCCGCCTCCCCGTAAGAACCGGGGTGAGCAACGTGGACTTACAGTGGTATCAGAGCCTAGCTAAACATAAACTAGCAAGTTAGCAAAGTATTTAGAATATCGATCGGAAAAAAGTCGCAAAACACGTCCGGCAAAAACCAACTTTCTGTCGATTTTTTATACTGTTCAAAAAATTATTTGACATACATGAAAAATCGTCTCAGGATTTTTATAGAACACACAGCAAAACTGAGCCTCCGACTCGGCCAACTCACCGCAGAAACGCGGCCAAACCATGGGTTTGGCCGCGGATCCGCGGCCGAGTTGACTCGGCCGCGACTCCGTTTTGCTGCAGTGTTCTTACTGTGTTGTTTTGGGATTTTTAATACATGTTGTTTCTACCCAGATTTTCCAGAGAAAAAAATGACCCTTGGGGTGGTTACAAATCCGTATTTTGATCGATGTTCCGTAGACTTTGGATAATGGATATTATCTGTGATGTGATATATGTATTGAACGTCCGCTAATCGCTATACGTCGATTAGTGGGGGTTATACATATCTGTGATCTGTAATGTTGATGGTTTGTGTATATGAACTTGTTGGATTGTCGCGGATGAATAGCCAGGGTGGATGTGAGATGAGAGTTTCTTTTTCTTTCATTCATTGTAAAATTTGTAAATTGATGTAATATTATTTGTTTGGCCGCACAACCGGGTCGGGGTTGTAGCCGTCATTGTATAATTTCTTTTTACTGTTTTTGCTCCTAGGATAGACCCAAGGTGGGGTGCACAAACTACCGGGTATCTCGAAGTGCCGAGTGGCCTACTCACGGGTTGAGGGAGGTTGCTTCGCTTCGGGTACTTGGAGGGTAGTTTGCCGCACCCGTAGGGGTCTAGGGTGGGGTTTGGCTATTCATCGCGACCGTGTAATCCGCTTTTCGTTGCAGGCTCGAACGAATCGCGGGTTCCTAGTATATCCAAAGTGTTCATCTGTGATCTGGATTGGCTATCATTGCTATATATCTATATATGATATCTATTTAGGTGTTGCTTATGTTTTGCATCCGCGCTAGTCCAGCCCCCGCTCTGTCGTTAGTTAAGTAACCTAACGGGTGATGACGGGGCCCCGTGGCGAATGCGGATGGCATAAGCGTACGCCATATTTTGGTTGTTTTCTGCAATGGTAGGATTAAATGATGGGACGCATTGGAATTAATGCATGAAAATAAACCAAGTAAAAGTCATTGGAACACTTTGAAAACCACTCGGTTCTTTTCAAAACCAGTTTTTTAAATGCGGAGCTTGAGCCACTCCTTTTAAAAGCTATCTCGTTCCATCGATTATATCAAGTTCACTACGTTCACGGTTTCGCCAAAACCATTCGTTGCCCTCCGTCATTTCGTATGAATATTCAATAGTATTCAAGCTATGTTTGTTGACCTTCGTCAAGGCATAGTGATTGGTAGCTGTTGGGTGTTCATATGTAGCATAGATAGATGCGTTGGTTTGGGACAGTCGTATTACCTTGTTGACCTTCGTCAAGGGTATATACGGGTGGGTTCAAATTAACCTGGATAATGACGGGTAGAACTTGACATGTGACTTATGATTTATTGACCTTCGTCAAGATCATAAGAGCATGGGGCAAAAATCCACATCGGGAGTTTCAAAAGAACTGAAACTTGCTAGCGCTGCATACCATTTGGAGTGTGATGATTCTGGTAGGATTCCTTTAGTTTTGTCACGCAATGATATTTGGATCCCGATCCTACTGTGAGTATATGCTACTCCTCCGGAACTTTCTCACTTAACGATCAATGCTATAAACCAAGTAGGTGTTTAGAAAGGTGTTAGCGGGGCTACGCCCACAGGGAAAAGAGGTTATTTAATTAAGGAACTTCGCGAAAGCGTTGGAAAACCTCCCTCGAAGTACCAACACCAGCCTGGCTGAACGGTTAAGAAAGTATTGTACGGTGAGATTGATCCCGACTAATTCTTCCTTTATGGTTTGAGGAGGGATTCGAGAGACAGTGGGAGCCATCCTGTTTAGATAAATTAAAAACCAATCTAAACTTACAAGAGCATCATGCTAAAGTGTTTTCTTCTCTCTCTCTTAACTGCAGCGACCCAGTGACCAGACATAGGTTACATCTAGATAATAAAATGACTGAATCTGACTGTTTTGACTGGCAAAGGTCTGTCCGGATGTCCATTGCCCATGACAAGCTGGGATACCTCTTGACTGATCCAACCCCTGCCGTCTCAGGTCCAGTTTCCCCTGTCACGGATATTCATATCTGCCAGGCATCGGAAAAGAACTGTGCGAAAGCCAAGTGCTTCGTGTTAGCCTCAGTTGATGGTTCATACCAGAGGCAGCACGAGAAGATGGACTTAGTTTCTATCTTCCTCCATAACAAAGATTTATATGGAGAGCAATCTCGTATCGCAAGATATGAGACCTCGAACGAATTGCTTCCAGCGAGGTTGGCTATCGGGTCATCTGTAGGGGGCAACGTCCTTACAGAGACCAGCTCTTTTGAGCTCACGGACCTGAAGACCACGTTGAAGAACGGGTCAGATGCTGACTTAGTTCAACAGTCTCTACCTACTACCCTGAAAGAAACCAGGGAAGTAGAAAGAAAGAGAAGGGTAGAAGTTTCGGGACTAGATGTAGTAAAAGAGGAATGTTCCTATTGTTACAGGAATGAACATTGGCAGAAGGATTGCAGGGCTTGTATAGCCAGTAGCCAGAATTCGAAGCATGTTGTGGCTTCGGCTTCGTGTGTGTTTGTGATAGAGAACTGTATGTCAGTTAACCCTACTTCCTGGGTATTGGATACCGGATCAGGATCTCATATCTGTAATTCGTTACAGGCTCTGAGAAACCGTAGGGTTATCAGGAAAGGTGATATGACTCTCAGGGTTGCTAACGGAATGAGCATGTACGCTGAATCCGTAGGGGAATATCATCTTGGACTGACAACTGGGCAGATATTGATTCTGCGTAACTGTTTTTATGTACCAGGTGCGACTTGTAATATCATATCTGTATCCTTACTTTCTAGGGAAGGATATGATTTTACTTTTGTAAGCGATGTAGTAAACATCCACCTAAATCAAGTTCTGATTGGGTCAGGTACATTGGAAAACGGTATATACGTATTAAATCAAGCTCAGATTTTCAGTGTCCAGAACACACTTAAAAGAAAGTCTCCGGAAACAAATCAGGCTTTCTTATGGCATTGTAGACTGGGTCACATTAATGAGACACGGTTAACAAAGTTACATAAAGAGGGATACTTGAATCCGTTCGAGTATCAGTCTTATGCCACTTGTGAATCTTGTCTCATGGGAAATATGACAAAGACTCCGTTCACTGGACACGGAGAAAGAGCGAGCGAGCTCTTGGGACTCATACACAGTGACGTGTGTGGTCCAATGTCTACACATGCACGAAGTGGTTATTCTTACTTCATTACTTTCACAGATGATTTCTCCAGGTATGGGCATGTCTTCTTGATGAAGCACATATCCGAGGCCTTTGAGAAATTTTGGGAATACAAGAATGAAGTTGAAAAACAAACAGGCAAAAGTATCAAGACACTGAGATCTGATCGAGGTGGTGAATACTTGAGTGCCGAGTTTCTGGGCTACTTAAAAGAGAATGGAATTCTCTCTCAGCTTACTCCTCCATACACACCACAACACAACGGTGTATCGAAAAGGCGGAATCGAACCCTATTGGATATGGTTCGTTCCATGATGAGTAAGGCTGAGTTGCCGCGATCTTTCTGGGGTTATGCACTAGAAACAGCTGCATATCTCTTAAACAAGGCTCCAACCAAGACTGTGCGTACCATCCCATATCAGATGTAGAGTGGGAAGAAACCCTGTCTTAAGTATATTAAGACATGGGGATGTCCAGCTTTTGTAAAAAAGCAGCATGCGGACAAGCTCGAGGCACACTCAGTACTGTGTAAGTTTGTGGGATACCCAAAGAACTCCAGGGGGTATTTTTTCTATTCCGCAGAGGAATAAAAGGTTTTTGTTTCTCAGCATGCCCACTTCTTGGAAACTGAATTTTTAGAAAATCAGATAAGTGGGAGCGCAATAGAACTGGAAGAAATTCCAGAACCACAAGCTATTACTGAAAGCTTGGAGGAACCAGAAGTTTCAAGAGAACCGGACATCCCAGCGCCACTCCGCAGGAGTAGTAGGCAGTCTCATCCGCCCGAGAGATACTACGGTTTTCTCATAGACGGCGATAGAGAGGATTGCACCATTGACTATGGTGAGCCTACTAGCTTCCAGCAAGCCATTCAGAGCGGTGACTCGGTAAAATGGCTGGATGCAATGCGGACCGAGATGGAGTCCATGTACACCAACAAAGTTTGGACTTTGGACTTTGCTCCAGAAGGGGTAAAACCCGTAGGCTGCAAATGGATCTTCAGAAAGAAGATTGGTGTAGATGGGCAGGTTGAAACCTATAAAGCTAGACTTGTAGCAAAGGGTTTTCGTCAAAGACCTGGTTTGGACTATGACGAGACCTTTTCTCCAGTGGCTATGCTCAAATCCATTCGGATCCTTCTTGCCATTGCTGCCTTCCACGATTATGAGATCTGGCAGATGGACGTAAAGACGGCTTTCCTAAATGGAAATTTGGAAGAGTGCGTCTTTATGGATCAGCCGGAGGGATTCATTCAGAGTGGGAGCAGCGGTAAAGTGTGTAAGTTGCTCAAATCCATCTATGGACTGAAGCAGGCATCGCGGAGTTGGAACATCTGCTTTGATGATACTGTCAAGGAATTCGACTTTATCAAAAACCCAGATGAACCTTGCATTTACAGTAAGATTGTAGCGAGAACTGTGGTATTCCTCGTCTTGTACATGGATGACATTCTCCTAATATGAAATGATATTCCTATGCTACAGTCAGTCAAAGGATTCTTGTCGCAGAGGTTCTCCATGAAGGACCTGGGCGATGCCAACTACATTCTGGGGATCCATATCTATCATGATAGATCTAAGAGGATGTTGGGACTTTCACAGTCAAGGTACATAGACACCATACTGAAAAGGTTCAGTATGGAAGATTCCAAGCGCGGTAATTTACCGGCTTGTCACGGGATCGCCCTCTCCAAAGAGATGTCTCCCAAGACTGATTTGGAAAGGGATCACATGTCTATTATACCCTACGCTTCTGCGGTAGGCTCTATAATGTATGCGATGTTATGTACCAGACCAGATGTAGCATACACATTGAGCGTTGTAAGCCGGTATCAGTCGAACCCAGGGGAGAAACACTAGATAGCGGTAAAAAACATTCTTAAGTACCTGAGAAGGACTAAGGAGATGTTCTTGGTGTATGGCGGAAAAGACCTCTAGATCGAGGCCTTTGCTGACTCCAGCTTCCAGAGTGACAAGGATGACTCCAAGTCCATGTCGGGTTATGTCTTTACCCTCAATGGAGGGGTGGTTTGCTGGAAGAGTTCCAAGCAGGAGACCGTTGCTGACTCAACTATGGAAGCGGAGTATATAGTTGCTTGCGATGCCGCAAAGGAAGCTGTCTGGATGAAGAAGTTCCTCACGGAGCTTCAGGTGGTTCCTACCATTGTTGATCCAATACCGCTGTATTGCGACAACAACGGCGCTATAGCTTTAGCGAAGGAACCCAGGTCCCATCAGAAGTCCAGGTACATTTTGAGGCGGTACCACCTGATCAGGGAGATCGTAGATCGCCGGGAGATCGTAGATCGCCGGGAGATCGTAGATCGCCGGGAGATCGAGGTGAAGAGAGTAAATACGGAAGATAACACTGCTGATCCATTCACGAAGGCCATACCCCAGACTCAGTTTGAGCGGCTGATCGAGATGATAGGTCTTCGATACGCCAGTACATGGCCATAGTGCAAGTGGGAGATTGTTAGTGTATATACCCTGGAGGCCATTACTGTATCATACTAGCTTGTATATTACTTAATGGAAGCTTGGGATATTCACAGTTGTATAGACAATCTTGCTCAAAATGGTAGTATGCTACTTGGTTTGTTTCTACTTCAATATGTGCATGTGTTTCTTTTAGCATATCGCTTATACATATTAGTAGAGCCCTTAGGATCTTTGCTTGATTACCAGCGTTGTGATGGCAGTCACACTAGTGGGGGTTGGGTAATCTACAAGCACATCCTTATACAGGTCCCTAGTCGTAGGACTATCGAGACGGGGGATCGATACTCCGGAGTAGACTAGCGTATACGCTTCTCATCCCCGCTCGGGAGGTGGTCTGTCCCACAGCCATCAGTACGTCGTATTGGAGATAGTATGCGGGTGCTCGTTAGGTTACGAGTACACTGGACAGGACTCGTCGGGAACTGTTGGATGGTATTATACCTATCGTCAGTTATCAGTTCCCAGGTGACATGAGTACAACTTAGTCCGCTGACTTGACACTGTCACTTCGCCTCGAGTGTGTTCCCACTCTACTTAGATTACTACCCTACCACGGCTCAAAGGAGTCGTGCAAACAGGTAGTAGTTGGGTGCAGTCCCGAAGCACTTGGAGGCAGTGACGGTTAGACAGGATTCGTCTCTCCCGGTATTGGGGGTTGACATCGCGCTGTGTCTAGGAGAGCCATTACACGAGTAGTCCCTGGCCAGGGCAAGCGAGATATACTGGTAGGTTTCCAGTGTTATCTCAGGGTGTTCTGGGCTTCACTCCGACACGACTTGTACCGCTATTGGGGGACTGACGTTCACCACCCCCTAGGCCTGCCATGCGATGTATCAGACGAACAGACCGGACTGTACGGAGATTGTCACATACAGGCTCAGTAGGAGTTCGGATGGGTTTACCTCATCGGCCTTCTTATCGACATCTACCTGGGGACCGTTACGTACAGCTAGTGCCGCTTGCGGTCTGTGGTTAAACCCACTGCCAGCGTAGTGTCGAGTCTTTAGAGTCCCACACAGAGAGTTTCCCTGCATTGAGCGAAACGTGTAGAGGCCGTATGGTTTTACGGCAGGGCTACGATCACTTACGTACACTTGTGTGCGTATGCTGTTCGGGCAGGCAATACTAGTGGGCTTTGGTTTAAGCCGGATCCTAGTATTGCACGGATGGATTTGTTTTGTCTTCTGTGCATTCGCATTCTACGGAATGCGGATGCGGGTGTGTATGCACAGTTTTGAGGAGCGATGAAGGAGGAGGTGCCCCATTAGGGTTTTGGCAGTTGGTTCGGCCAAAACCATTATGTGGCAGGCTCATTAGGGTTTTGACAGTTGATTCGGTCAAAACCATTTTGAGGCGGACTCATTTGGGTTTTGGCAATTCGTTTGGTCAAAACCATTATGAGCCGGAGACATTGATTACTAATCCTTTTAGTGATAATTTTGTGATGGCTAATTGCATTGACCATTTGACCACCATGACCTCTCTTGACTTTGTTGACCCGTTGACCGGAGTTGACCATTGACCTTCATGAGAGGTCTACACTCTTCTTTGGATTTTATTTTTCGTTTGGATTATGAAAATGGTCAATTCAATGTAGCATCAACTTTATCATGAAAAGATTGGTAATGATGATAGTTTTGCATTATTGCAACCATGGTTCATTTCTTTAGCTAAGAATTCATTTTCATTTCTCTCTCTTCTTCTTGTGAGAAGAAAAGAAAAGCTCTCATGGTTGCTAGCTCCTCCTTCTTCCTCCTCTTGATTTCTTCTTTTGATCTCATGTGTTGAGAGAAAAAGATCCCACAAAGACAAACACTTCCATATATCTCTAGTACACAACCTAGGGCATCTAGACTAGCGATCTCGTTGCCCTAGTTGCCTCGGCTCGAGGTGGAGCTCGGTGTCCATCTCTCGGGTGGATCGTCTTCGACTCAAGAAGGCCGTGGAGGTGACCAAGATCCGGATCGACCCTCGGAGCGTGGATGGACGAGCCGGACAGCGGAGAGAAGACCCGAAGGACCGGTTTCGTGAGGTATATTTTCTACGGCATAGTAGTTAAAGCCTCTAGTAGTTTGCTAGTTTCTAGTTTAGCAAAGATCCGGCTTTTAGTCCATGTTGCCTTTCGCCAAAAAATCGTTTTTCGCCGTTTCCACCTCCCCGTAAGAACCGGGGTGAGCAACGTGGACTTACACAAACAAGCCTGCTCGTACTCCTGCGAATTCAATCAGTAACACTTACCGCACAGTCCGGTCTCTTCGTCTGATATGTTGCATATCTCGCCTAGGGGTGGTAAACGTCTGACCCCAATAGCTTGATAAGTTATGCCGATGTAAGGTTCATAACGGGTCGAGAAACTAATGATAACACTTACCAATAAATCTCATCTATCCTAGCCAGGGATTTCAGTTTTGGCCAATCGAGTATAGCGCAACATCAACCCCCAATACCGAGAGAGACGAATCCCCTCCTATCGCTCATTGCCTCCATGTGGCTCGGGACTGTACCCAAAAACCACTTGTTTGCATGACTCAGTAGAGCCATGGTAGGGTGGAAATCAAAGCACAGTGGGAGACACACAAGACTCTATGACGATCTCGGGTCGACAGACTAACCTGTACCAGTGTCACCAGAGAACTGCTATCTGACGTGAGGTATAATACTGATTGATAGAATTAAAGTTAACCGCAATCAAGACGGTGTCGCTTTGCAGCTAGCCGGTTGAGCACGGGTCGATCCACAGGAAGACGGAGCGTTTAATGTTCTTGTCGTTACGAGTTAATGCGCGTGGGCGGATTTGTTCTTATCTACCCTATGTGTTATATGCACAAGTAAAGTTGTTAGGAAAAGATACGAAAGTGTAAGCTAAGGAAATCCTTATTCAAAACCTTTGAGCCGAGTCTTGACGATTGAAGCTAGAGCAATCGGCAACAACGTGGATTAGGGGATTTAGCACGGTATTCGTGGAATCCGGCTTATTGATCCTTGTCCTTCCGTTCTTGTCTCTTGCTTTCGCCTCCGGCCAAACCGAACGCAACCGGTCGGGGTTAGGAATCACCGTTACCTTTGTAGGGCAGGGTGCCTAACGAAGTGCTTGCGTAACATTTGGGCGGAGTTCAAAGGAAAATAACGGGAAAAGGAAATGAGGAACGAAACGTTAACTTACAATATCGTATTTCTTCCTAACAACACCATATTAACAACCATTCACAAAACAAACCAAAAAGAGAGAACAAAAGAGAAGATAAATAAAGAGAAGAAAAGATTACAAGCAAGTAATTAAATGACATGGTAATAAATTGCAAGTAAGTGAAAGAGCAAGTAAGAAAGACCAAGAACCATAGAACTCAATACAAGCCATGGGATCAATAACCAACCCTTAAACTTGCAAGCTCAATCAAGAGGTTGCAAGATCAAGAGAAGGGTAAAGAACTCATGTGAAATGAAGCACAAAAGAGAAGAGCTTTATTGATTCCATAATGATACAACCCTTGAGATCAATAACCAACCCTTAAACCTTCAAGCTCAATGAAGAGGTTGAAAGATCAAGAGAAGGCAAGGATCTCAAGGGGAAGCTAAGCAAAAGAATGATACAATGTATGGAAAAATTGGACTCCTTCTCGCTTACCCAATGGTTTCCTTTTATAGGCAAAACAAGACCTTTCCTTTAATTTGAATTTGAATGCACCCAAAGTTTGGAGGGAATTTTGAATCTTTGAATTTTTGAATCACATCAACACTTTATGCATTGAATGCACCATACCCACTCGTGCTTTGTGCTTGTCCCTCTCGTGCTTTGTGCTTGTCCGAGACACGAATGACCACTGTCATATGTCTTGTCTCTGGAGCTGGTACGCGGCACTGGACGGATACGGATGACTGGAACCCGGCTTTTATCTGTCTGTGATAGATGTTCTGGATATTGGCATAACTGTACAGATTTTGTCTGATTTGTATTATTTTAGACTGGGAACCTGTAACCTATAAATATGTAGCAAACACGGATTGAAAGCACCTATCTATAAAAAAACGAGCATAAGAATGGGCGGTATAAAATGCAGTTTTCTATGATGAACAAATACCCCCAAACTTATCTTTTGTTCGTCCCGAGCAAATCCATTTATTCATAAAACAGAATCCTAACCACACTTTCGCAGGGAACGCGATTGCACTGAGCGTGTGCAACAAGCCGTTAAACCTCTAGGTGTCCCTAGTAGGAGGAGTGTTGTCTTCTGAGGGTTTCAGCGGATACTACCCACAAAATCCCATCAAGCTAGTTTCATAAGTTAACATCGATTCTACTCCTACAGTTCAGTATTTACGTTAGAAATTCTATCATCCTAAGTTAGAAATATCCAACCCTTATTTTTCACGCCTCTAATCTATTTAATCTTAGATCCTATACGTTCCAAAAAAGTTTAGAAAGATGTTGGTTCTCCTGAGTTTTCCTTCTAAAAGTGCGGTCTTAAATCGGGGATTTTTATCAACTTTACAGAAAACATAAGTCCTATTCTTCATTTCTATCTTTTATCCAAATATCGATTGTATACCCCTACGTGTGTGTAAATTTTCACCCCTACACTCAAGAATTCAATTCAAGCTATAGTACCCTTGCCCTAATACCTAATACTACTTCTTTTCGTTAAATGATGGACGGATTTGCTCACACACCTTTCATGCGACTATTAATGCTTCTTGAGGCACTAACGGCCGATTACTGAATGTGTGAGCTTAAAGCGTAAATAGCAGTTTCCAGGTCTTGACTTTATTTAATTTTTTTTCTTTTCTTTTTCTTTTTCAAGACCGGATATATTTTTTAATATGCTCTTTTGGTGTTTAGCTTTAATTACCGTTTTTTCTTTCATACTAGGTTTTCAGGCAAGAGTATTTCTAGTTATCCTCTACTATCCCAAGTTTCAAGGTGCGTGTAAGTGCAGTTGTAGGGTATATACTTTCTAAATTTGAACTCAAGAATAGAAACTATTTTTCAGACTTATCCTTCAGTAAAGTATCAATACTTTCCCTTCATCTTGACTTAACTCAAGAACTGAACTCAAGAATACATATTTCTCAAAAAAAAACTGTAAGGACGTATACTTTCCAAAGTTTAAACAGAATGAGGGTTATTTTTAGGGTTTTCAATTCCTAAGCCTAGAATTTAGTTATTTCTAACATATCAACTAAAGTTTCAGAATAAAAATCTAAGTTACCCTATTAGCTAACTTGACGACAAAGTTTTTATATTTTTTGGAAATTTTTCGATTTTTGTGGGTTTTTAAATAAGTATGCAAATGCAAAATATACAAATAAATGTGAAGGAAGAAAGCTTACCGAGCACACCCCCAAACTTAAACTTGACAGTGCCCTCACTGTCACGCTACACCAAGAAGGTCAAAATTGTCGGCGCTCCCCAAAAGAAAATTATATACGGAACAAAAAGAAAACCAAAAATATATACACAAAAAAGAGTCCCCCCCAAACTTAAGTAAAACAGTGTTTCTACTGTTAAGCGTTGAAGTTCATGATTAGGGGGGAAAGGGAATAGTATCAATCTATACAAGGCCTTACACAGGCCAAAAGTTAACACCAACCATTCATAGATTTTATCGCTATAATGTACAGGTTGGTGGAAGAAGGCGTAGAGAAAAGATATGAAGAATACGCGAGACCGTATGCGAATAGAAGCGGGATACGGTCTTGGTGGAGGAGAAGAATGGCGGAAGGGTAAATGAAATGGAGTACGAACTTGAGGGTCAAAATGGAATGAATAGATTAGCACAATTTGTGATGACCGATGTGTAAGAAACGTTTGTGCTAATCTATTAATTTGTTGAGAAATGGGGTCAACTCCCTCAAGATTCGCGAGAAAACATGGGTACGCCGAACTTGGTAAACCAGACATAGGAAATGAAATTGATGCGGTGTCTTGCAAGGTTGGAACGATGGAACGAATGGAAGGGTGATTGAGGAAGGGTCAAAATTAATGGTTCAGGAGGGTGTATACAGTCAGCGAAAGGAACAGGATGAATTGGGAAATCCGACTCATCAAACAAAACTGGTTCATCCTCAAAATTCTCCTCAAAATTAAGCTCATCCATGCATTTATCATTAAAATCAAGACGCATATGAAGTTCGGGAAAAATAGTTAAAGACTCGGGATGTTGAATTGGAGAGAAAAACTCAGCCAAATCTACGGGTTCATCATCCAAAAATCCCCAACGTTAATATCCTCAATCAAGTGAAAATCAATTTTCTTAGACACCTCATCAAAAGCATGGATTTTAATCGATTCCGGTTCTAAGATGGAGGTGTAGAGGTCAAAAGGATTGGGATTGGTTTCACTTGGCAAGGTCCCTTCACAATCGGGTAAATCAAACACTACAAAGTCACACAACTCATTAACCCTTCTATCTTCAATCGGTGAATTGTTTGGAACACTAGATAGACTTTCAAAACTGGAGTTATGGGATTCAATTTGTGGCGGGTAGGTTTGATTTAGAAGGGTGTACAACTAACTTTCTCCACTCAAATACTCAGCCTGTCCTATCGCCTCTTCATACATTGGAAAATATGGAGCTAGTTTAAAACTAGCTACCGGGTCACTAGGTTGTATGAGGGCGGCCATGGGCGCATTCAAATCCATCATCTGTTGGTATGACGCTACCCTAAAATCTTCCAATGACTGTTCCAGACTAGACATGGGTTGTGAAGGGGTTTCAGTAAAAGATTCAAAGTTGTTTGGATACTGGAAACTCCCAAAAGGCTGTTCAGAAGCAATGTCTAGGGAAGGTGAAAAAGTCGGGTAGGACTGGTAGGAGTTGAATGGCTGGACATGAGTAGGATCAATATACGGATAAGAAGGTGAATGGAATTGTTGATCCAAAGAATTTGTAGTGGTGAAAGGAGTGAAAGATCGGCTACGGGATTGTTCAATATGTTCAGCAATGGACAAAGGACGACTTGCAAAAGGGGTATCAACATAAGAGGGTGGGGGTGGTTGAAAAGGTTGATACAAAGTGGATTGCGGAGTGCAAGTGTTTGTCCTAGACGCGTCTATGCGATCTTTCAATGACATTTTGGGCCTGGAGGGGTCGTTCGAAATTCGACCAAAGCAAGAACCGTAGGAAGTTATGTCTGGTTGTGGGTACCAAAGTTCGGCAAGAGTTTTGCGAGGTGGGGCACCCATGATATGAAGAGAGGAAGAAGAATAAGAGAAAAGGAGGGGAAAAGAATGTGTTTTTTTTAGTTAGTTATGAACAAAAGAATGAAATATACATACAAAAAGAATCTGGACAAAAACAATCACGACACAAAAATACCACACACCTAATCGGTCTAGGGTTCACCTAGGTCAACTAGACCTGTTCCAGAACTTGATTGTCGAAGTAAAACCGTGTCGAGAAACGGGCTCAAGATACACTGATCACGAGGCCAGGTAAGTGCAGAGATAAGGGGGGTTTTCCGACGCTTTCGCGAAGGTCCTTAATTAAATAACCCTTTCTCTTTTGGCGGTTTCGCCGTTAACACTTTCCTAGACACCCCGTAAACAATATACCGTTAAGCGAGGTTCTAAACATAGTTAACTTCTCCTAGTGAGCGCGAAGTCCTTAAAGCTTAAAGTCTAGTTTCTTTTAAAATTTGTGCGGGTAAACGTTATGCTCAAGTTCGTGATTTGTGGGCCACGGAAAAGGTGATGAAATCCTTTACCGTATGTTGTGGGGTTCGCTTGCCCTTAAGTCCGTATTAATGTATGTAATGTGCAAATCAATAAAAATTCTATAAAGAATCAAACAATTGTTTTTTAGTTTAAGCTCGGCACTGCAACAAATACGGGTTGGTTAATTTTGGCGTTTGAAAGCGAACTTACAAAGAATCCTGCAAAGATATTATATTGGATGCGTCGGATTTGAGAAGAAGGTGTTAGCAAAGTACGTACTGTTAAGTTTTTGGGTTAGGAAACCCCCGTTGAATCAAATACGGTAAGCTTGAAAAGTTTGTTTGCGCGGGTCAAACTACCCGGATCTTTGGCACCGTACTTCGTAACCACCTTAACTTTGAATGTGCACTTTGCTCCCGACGCTCGCTGTTCGCAAATCCGCAAAAATTTACAAATGTCGGAAAAACGGATATTAGTGTGAAAAAGCGATACAAATGCCCAAATACCTGCATACTAAAAATTATTAAAAAACAAACAATAAAAATGGGACAGAAACAAAACACTGGAGCACAAAAGAAAAATTGGAAGCAGAAGGAGGATGTACGACCAGCGACGTCGGATTTTCTTGTTGTGCCGCTGGATTTCCTTTGGAGAATGGGCTCCAATCTTCTTCTGGGTTCACAGTGTTATACTAGTGTCATATAGGTATTGTTTGTTTTCTTAGTTGAGATTCACAGTGCTAGCAGGTAAAAATCCAGAGAACAAAATGCGTTAGGAAGGTTAGTTTTTGTTTTTTGAAATTTTTAGTTGATTTTGAAAATAGGGTTAGTTGTATAGATGAAATGTACAGAGATTAACCCAAAACAACAAGAATAAAAACGTTACCGTCTCCCCGGCAACGACGCCATTTGATTGATAGAATTAAAGTTAACCGCAATCAAGACGGTGTCGCTTTGCAGCTAGCCGGTTGAGCACGGGTCGATCCACAGGGAGACGTAGCGTTTAATGTTCTTGTCGTTATGAGTTAATGCGCGTGGGCGGATTTGTTCTTATCTACCCTATGTGTTATATGCACAAGTAAAGTTGTTAGGAAAAGATACGAAAGTGTAAGCTAAGGAAATCCTTATTCAAAACCTTTGAGCCGAGTCTTGACGATTGAAGCTAGAGCAATCGGCAACAACGTGGATTAGGGGATTTAAGCACGGTATTCGTGGAATCCGGCTTATTGATCCTTGTCCTTCCGTTCTTGTCTCTTGCTTTCTCCTCCGGCCAAACCGAACGCAACCGGTCGCGGTTAGGAATCACCGTTACCTTGGTAGGGCAGGGTGCCTAACGAAGCGCTTGCGTAACATTTGGGCGGAGTTCAAAGGAAAATAACGGGAAAAGGAAATGAGGAACGAAACGTTAACTTACAATATCGTATTTCTTCTTAACAACACCATATTAACAACCATTCACAAAACAAACCAAAAAGAGAGAACAAAAGAGAAGATAAACAAAGAGAAGAAAAGATTACAAGCAAGTAATTAAATGACATGGTAATAAATTGCAAGTAAGTGAAAGAGCAAGTAAGAAAGACTAAGAACCATAGAACTCAATACAAGCCATGGGATCAATAACCAACCCTTAAACTTGCAAGCTCAATCAAGAGGTTGCAAGATCAAGAGAAGGGTAAAGAACTCATGTGAAATGAAGCACAAAAGAGAAGAGCTTTATTGATTCCATAATGATACAACCCTTGAGATCAATAACCAACCCTTAAACCTTCAAGCTCAATGAAGAGGTTGAAAGATGAAGAGAAGGCAAGGATCTCAAGGGGAAGCTAAGCAAAAGAATGATACAATGTATGGAAAAATTGGACTCCTTCTCGCTTACCCAATGGTTTCCTTTTATAGGCAAAACAAGACCTTTCCTTTAATTTGAATTTGAATGCACCCAAAGTTTGGAGGGAAGTTTGAATCTTTGAATTTTTGAATCACATCAACACTTTATGCATTGAATGCACCATACCCACTCGTGCTTTGTGCTTGTCTCGTGCTTTGTGCTTGTCCCTCTCGTGCTTTGTGCTTGTTCGAGACACGAATGACCACTGTCATATGTCTTGTCTCTGGAGCTGGTACGCGGAACTGGACGAATACGGATGACTGGAACCCGGCTTTTATCTGTCTGTGATAGATGTTCTGGATATTGGCATAACTGTACAAATTTTGTCTGATTTGTATTATTTTAGACTGGGAACCTGTAACCTGTAAATATGTAGCAAACACGGATTGAAAGTACCTATCTATAAAAAAACGAGCATAAGAATGGGCGGTATAAAATGCAGTTTTCTATGATGAACAAATACCATCTAGGAGTTCTCGGCGAGTCCGTTCAGTGTACCCAGTCTCCACTGAGCGCCCGTATACCATCTCTGATGTCAAACACTAATGGATATGGGATCATCCATCGCTCATCACATGGGTTGAGAATATATACGCTAGTCTACTCTGGAATATCGATGTCCCGTCTCGATATTTCCACGACTAGGAACATTGAAGGATGAACTCACGGACTACCCAGGCCCCACTAGTATGATCTGCATCATAATCCTGGAAGTCAAGTACACATCCTAAGGGCTTTATTAACATGTAACAGAGAGACAGTAGGTGTACATGTTAAGATAAAGTGCAACCAGATAGCATACTATCATGTCGAGCAAGAAAGTCCTCCCTATATATGTCCAAGACAGAGGAGAATTTTAAGGAAATGGCAGTTGATACGAAAAAGAAAGTGGAGTCAGAAATGAATGCTAGTTCCAGGCAGGCTGGATAAATAATATCAGCATGAGACTTGATGGATTCTTTCCAGAAGTTGTTAATAAGTAAGATTAGACCCAAGATCAGTTGTTGGCGCACACACAGAGATTAGAGATCGCCGTCATCAACGCGTTGCGAGGGACTGGACTACTGGTCAAGAAGATGTGGTGAGAGGTATCAGCAGTAGGTCTGATTGTGTCGTTGCTCCTCACCAGACGATTGCATAAAAGAGACCATGGCCTTAGAGATCCGCAAGAAGAACCAAAATTCAGAGATAGAGGATGCTAGACCGGGGCAGTTGGAAAGTGGTAATCCTTGCTCTGCCAGTTCCGAGTGTTTAAAACACCTTTTGACATTGAAGAAGATATACTTCGATATCCGTTGTTTTGTATTTGAGTTTTATAATCCAAATATTTCGTTTTCAACATTGAAGAAAGGACAAATCAATGTCTGTCATTTTGATTTATGTATTTTGAGGACTTGAGGGTCACACCAATGTTTTATGCACATCAGGTGCACTTGTCGAGATTTTCATGCATGATGATTGCACTTTGATTGATGTTTTGTGCACACCAGGTGCACTTATTGAGATGTCAGTGCGAGGTGACTGCACTCGATTGGAATGTCGTGTACACCAGAAGTACTAGACTGATATTTTCCGTGCGCATCAGTTGCACATGATTAAGAGATTATACACACACACACACACTCAATTGGAGTGTCGTGTACACCAGAGGCACTAGACTGATATTTTCCGTGCGCATTAGTTGCACATGATTAAGAGATTTTATACACACACACACACTCTAGGTATACTTGGTATGATTTTGTGCACACCCGTTGCACATTTTGATGTTTTGTGCACCCCGATGCACTTAAGATTTGTTTTGTGCACCCCGATGCACATGAGATTTATTTTGTGCACCCCGATGCACTTGAGAGTTGTTTTGTGCACTCCGATGCACTGGATATTGATCTTGTGCATTCTTGATGCACTCGATAATTGCTCCCTGCACATTTGATGCAGTGGATATTGTTTTCATGCACACTTGTTGCACTTGACATCGTTTTTGTTTTCGTGCACACCGTGATGTATGGTTTGATATTTGCATGAAAACCCGTTAGGGTTGATT
This sequence comes from Agapanthus africanus, assembly GCA_030015575.1. Lineage (NCBI taxonomy): Eukaryota > Viridiplantae > Streptophyta > Magnoliopsida > Asparagales > Amaryllidaceae > Agapanthus > Agapanthus africanus. The sequence continues at coordinate 493,225,787 of CM057339.1, forward strand.
TTGTTTTCGTGCTTTGCACTTGAGAGAATATCTTATAGATTTGATTTATATATTTTCGCTTGGTCGTGTGCTATAGATATTGCACTACAGCTATGGCAACGAGCGTGTATTGGATGTGCACAGCTAATTTAGCAATTGGAATTTCACATCATAACTGGTGTAATTCTCATAGCAACCGCTAGAGTTACAGTTATATGAGTTTTATATCCTTTTAGGTTTTCACGCACACTGTTGCGTTATGTTGCGTTTAGCTTGTGTGGGACTTTGGAGTTCCAATATATTGAGCGGACTATGTATTTTAAAAGTTTGGACCCCGTTAAAATTGTTTTGAAATGAGTTGATTAGATTGAAAAAAATGTTTTAAGAAGGGGGTTTAATTTAAATTCGGGGACCGAATTTCTGTAAGGAGGAGAGATTGTATCATTTTGGAAAAAATTATAAATATTAATTTATAATTTTAAATATGAGTTTAATAAGTTTACAAAAATGATATCGCTTATGAAATTGGGAATCAGAATTATATCCGAAAAATGTAGTTATTTCGATGTTTATGAATAAAAGTGGGTGATATCATAAAAATGAGATTTTTTAATTATTTTAACATGACATGACATTGTATTTACATTAAGCTAATGATAATTAAGTGTTATGATAAGTATTTCATTTTCAAACATGGATGTAGGTTTTTTTCATAAAAGGGTTTCTTTTGTTTTAATTATTTTGTTAATGGTTGGCATATCATAACCTAGGCTAAACCCTCACAACACCACACTCTCACCCATGCTCAACTCCCTCCAACTCCTCTTTTTCACTTTACACCACCACCTTACACTACTCCACCTCACTCTTCATGGTTGGAACCTCCTCCTTTCTCTACATACATCCTCACCCCATTTACACATACTCTTTCTTCTTTCTCCAACTGAAACAAATAAGTCCTTCAAGCTCCAACACAAGAGTTCCTAGTGTTCATCACATCACGAGAGAATGAGAGAGTTCTCTAAAAAATTGTGCACATCATCAAGCTTAAATCACTACAAACCATAGATGTTCTCACACACACTTCTTGAGCTGATGGTCCCTTGTGAATCATCTCCATAGGTATATCTCACATCCTTTCCAACTTCTATTCAGTTTGCATATCTGTTTTTAGTGTGCAGTGCTAGAAAATTTGGTTTTTTATGATATTTATCATATTAAATTTGAATCTGGGACCACTAGATATAACCACTAGAAAACCTAACAATACCAGAAGTATAATGAGACCACTAGGAGACTTCTCTCAAAGACCGAGATCCCATCTCCAATTATTGACCGGCGAGAACCCCAAATTGTCCGATGTTGCCGGGTGAACAGTTGGTTTTCGTGTTGTTTTTTTTCTTATGTAGCTTTGTTTAGGTATGTTATAAGCCATGGTATTATTTTATTTGTTCCAGTATTCTTACAGAGAAATATGGGAATGTTTTAGTAAGGGTTTTATCAAATTTCCGATATTCCGATACGGGTTTTCGTATTTTTGTACTGCAACTGAACCGTTAATGTTTGTACGTTAACAACAGGGGTGTATTGTCGTTTTTGGATTAAGTATGCTGTAGGTTTTGAAGGGCTACCCTAGCACCTTGATGAGGTTATAGTAGCATCTACCATGCCAAATTCAAATTTTTCTTGGTGCTAAGCAAGACTAACAAGATCATTAACTAGATTATTAGGGTTTTCTTTAGATGATATATTAACTAGAGAGAAGGAAAGATGTTTATACCTTGGTAGAACCAAGTCCTTCACTTCACATGCTCCTTGTAGTAGTCCCGCGACTCCTCTAAGCTTCTCTTGAGACATCGAACGAGCTAGATCCGGTGATCTTTACGCCAAAGATGATCCACCACGAAGATCCTCTAGATCAAGCACTAAACTTCTTTAGTGTATGAAACACACCACACTAATTTGCTAGATTGGTGTGGGATGATGAAGTAGGGGATGTAAAGAGCTCACAAGTTTGTGCTCAAGCTTCATGATTCACATCACATGTGAGGATTGGAGCTTGAGGCATGACAAGAGGAGGAAGAAGAAGCTAGAGAGCAACCATGGGAAAAATGGCTAAGTGTTGAGAATGAATAATAATGAAAGCCAAGCCTTGACCCCTCACTCATTCAAGCATGGAATTATGCAATATAAAATTGCAACCATGCTTGAATAGTGAGTCAAGAATGAATAAACAAGAATTAATCCCATACTTGCAACCATGCTTCATTTTCCACCTCATTTCTAATTTCACAAAATAGAAATTTAAATGCCATGCTTCATTATAATATATATATATATATATATTAATATATATCTCATATATATTAATATATATTTAATGAAGAATAATTAGTGAGCTAATTATATTAGTTAATATATAATTATATCACATATAATTTATATCACATTATTAAATCAACACTTGATATAATAATCCGGTTATATCATATATGACCGACTAATATCATTTATCTGTATATCACATTATCGAATCAACACTTGATTCGACAAACTGGTTATATCACATATAACCGAACCGATAACAGATGACTGCCAGATTACAATACGGTATCACATACGCGTATTTAATCAGGCCCACACACATATCACATATGTGTCCTACTTCGTTTCGCTTGAATCAGGAAACTTCTGTGTGGGACTCTAAAGATTCGTCAATACGCCAGCAGTAGGTGATGATCATATCAGTCACCTGCAAGCCGTCAGCGGTACTAGCTGGACGTAACGGCTACCCGGGTATTGAGCGATATGAAGATCAACAAGCAAGCCTATCCACAGTCTCCATGAAGCCTATCATTAACACTCCCGTACAGTCCGGTCTCTTCGTCTGATATGTCGCATATCATGTCTAGGGGTGGAAATCGTCAGACCCCAGTAACTTGATAAGTCTTGTCGATGTCTGGCCTATAACGGTTCGAGAAACTACTGATAACTCTTATCAGTATATCTCGGTAGCATCCCTGGCCAGGGACTTCCAGTTATAGCCAATCGAATATAGAGCAACATCAACCCCCAATACCGGGAGAGACGAAACCCCTCCTATCGCTCATTGCCTCCATACGACTCGGGACTGTACCCAAAATCCACCTGTTTGCACGTCTTCTTTGAGCATGGTAGGGAGGAAATCAAAGCACAGTATGAGTCGCATAAGACTCTATGACGATCTCGGATCTACAGACTAACCTATACCAGTGTCACCAGAGGACTGCTATCCGACGATAGGTATACTACCACATAGGAGTCCTCGGTGAGTCCTGTTCAGTGTACCTAGTCTCCACCGAGCACCCGTATACCATCTCTGATGTCAAACACCAATGGATGTGGGATCATTCATCGCCCATCATATGGGTCAAGAAGCGTACACGCTAGTCTACTCTGGAATATCGATGCCCTGTCTGGATATTCCCTTGTCTACGAATATTTAAAGGATGTACTTGTAGACTACCCTGGCACCACTAGTATGATCTCTATCATAGTCCTGGTAGTCAAGTATATATCCTAAGGGCTTTATCAACATGTGAGAGCAAGACAGTATATCAATACTAGTCAACATGTTAAGATAAAGGTAACCAGATAGCATACTATCATATCGAGCAAGAAAGTCTTCTATACATATGTCCAAGTATCCACTATATCATACAATAATGGCCTCACTAGTAAAACAGGGGGTTGCCCCTACGGATGGAATTATCCGTAGGGGCAGATTTTACTTGGCCCTACGGATTACTCCGTAGGGCTAAAAGGTTGCCCCTACGGGCACTGACGTTCAAGAATAAAAAAATTAATTCTTAATTTGGTGTTTGCCCCTACGGTGGCGCAAACAAAGGACCTACGGATATATCCGTAGGGGCAAGTAAATATCGTTTTAAAACAAAGCCAGATCGAAAAGCCTACGCTCATTTTCTCTCTCTCCCTCAAACGCACGCGAAAAACCCCAAATCGCCACCGTCGCGTCGCCACCGTCGTTGGGCAGAGTCGCCACCGTCGTCGCCACCGCCGATTTCATCGCCACCGTCGTCGCCACCGCCGGTTTCGTCGCCACCGTCGTCGCCACCGCCGGTTTCTTCGCCAATTCGCCACCGTCGTCGCTCCAGCCCACCAGCGCACCCGTTCAGGTATAAATCTCGAGGTAAATTAAAGCATTTTTGGATTATTCATGGCTGGGTCTGGGTTGCGCGCGCGAGAGTTGGGTTTGGGCAGGGGCGCGGTGTCGGTCGGGGTCGGGGTCGGGGTCGGGGTAGGGTTAGGGTTGGGGTTCGGCTGCTGCTGGGGTGGGGCTGGGGTTAGGGTTACGGTGGGGCTGGGGTTAGGGTTACTGTGGGGCTGGGGTAGGGTTACGGTGGGCTGGGGTTAGGGTTGGGGCTAGGGTTAGGGTTACTGTGGGGCTGGGGTTAGGGTTATGAGAAGCATGTCAGCATATTTATGTGTAATAATTGAGAGGATCAAGCTAAGTTCTATGCAAGCAGTCCTTCAGAATATAGAAAGCTAGCCTTACATTTTAAATTAACATATTCCATAGTTGTCTTAATGGTAAGGCAGATACCCATATTGTGTAAGAGCTGACATTAATACAACCATAGGGAGCTGACTGATTACATCTCATGTGGCATTAAAATCTATAAATGTACATACGAGATAATGCAAAGAAAGAGCAATAGATCAAGACTCAATCAACTTTCCTATGCTTTATGATTTCAGCGGATAGCTCAAGTTTAGTTTCAACTTTATATTCTTATTTTTCTCTCTTTTTTCTTTAGTGCTTCTTCCTCCATTTCTTTGAAGAGTCTCTCACAGCGAAATACACTCCATTTTTTCTTAATGGGATAGAATCCTACCCCCGACAGCCGGAACACATACATACAAACGCATAATTAGAGAGCGACTCGAGATGTTTGGGTTAAAACCAATATATGATACTCGATGATGATATGAAACCTTCATATTCCCATCGATACCCATATATGAAACTAAAGCGCCACTTAGTCCCCGTCTATCGGTTAACATACGTGCGATGCTCGTCGTGACCTAGAACTATACGAAGGTTGTTAAATATCGGACAGTATAGCTCGATACTAACAACCGTCGTATAGTTTACGCGATGAGAAAATTCAATCGTATGGTAACCCATAGATTTGTCCCGTGTGGACAAGTTAAGAATGTATAAAGCAAACGCCTTCATTCACTTGTGTTTTCATCCGTTTCGAGATATTTCGTCGGTACCTTTCCGCTGGTTCTCCGTGTACAAAGATAGATTAGATGTTCATTTCAATGTTGTTTCACAGCTTTGAAATGATTATCTATTCTATTACAGTGTACTCGGAGAACAGCGGGGAGGTGCTGCCGAAATTTACTCGAAACGGTTGAAAGCACAAGTGACGGGCGTTCGCTCTATACATTCTTAATGGGATAGAAGCCTACCCCCGACAGCCGGAACACATGCATACAAACGCATAATCAGAGAGCGACTCGAGATGTTCGGGTTAAAACCAATATATGATACTCGATGATGATATGAAACCTTCATATTCCCATCGATACCCGTATATAAAACTAAAAGCGCCACTTAGTCCCCGTCTATCGGTTAACATACGTGCGATGCTCGTCGTGACCTAGAACTATACGGAGGTTGTTAAATATCGGACAGTATAGCTCGATACTAACAACCGTCGTATAGTCTACGCGACGAGAAAATTCAATCGTATGGTAACCCATAGATTTGTCCCGTGTGGACAAGTTAAGAATGTATAAAGCAAACGCCTTCATTCACTTGTGTTTTCATCCGTTTCGAGATATTTCGTCGGTACCTTTCCGCTGGTTCTCCGTGTACAAAGATAGATTAGATGTTCATTTCAATGTTGTTTCACAGCTTTGAAATGATTATCTATTCTATTACAGTGTACTCAGAGAACAGCGGGGAGGTGCTGCCGAAATTTACTCGAAACGGTTGAAAGCACAAGTGATGGGCGTTCGCTCTATACATTCTTAATGGGATAGAAGCCTACCCCCAACAGCCGGAACACATACATACAAACGCATAATCAGAGAGCGACTCGAGATGTTCGGGTTAAAACCAATATATGATACTCGATGATGATATGAAACCTTCATATTCCCATCGATACCCGTATATGAAACTAAAAGCGCCATTTAGTCCCCGTCTATCGGTTAACATACGTGCGATGCTCGTCGTGACCTAGAACTATACGAAGGTTGTTAAATATCGGACAGTATAGCTCGATACTAACAACCGTCGTATAGTCTACGCGACGAGAAAATTCAATCGTATGGTAACCCATAGATTTGTCCCGTGTGGACAAGTTAAGAATGTATAAAGCAAACGCCTTCATTCACTTGTGTTTTCATCCGTTTCGAGATATTTTGTCGGTACCTTTCCGCTGGTTCTCCGTGTACAAAGATAGATTAGATGTTCATTTCAACGTTGTTTCACAGCTTTGAAATGATTATCTATTCTATTACAGTGTACTCGGAGAACAGCGGGGAGGTGCTGCCGAAATTTACTCGAAACGGTTGAAAGCACAAGTGATGGGCATTCGCTCTATACATTCTTAATGGGATAGAAGCCTACCCCCGACAGCCGGAACACATACATACAAACGCATAATCAGAGAGCGATTCGAGATGTTCGGGTTAAAACTAATATATGATAATATGAAACCTTCATATTCCCATCGATACCCATATAGGAGAGGCCACCCCCGCTCCTCCAGGTATGTTTATATATCATATAGTGTATGTATATTGATTTAGAATGCTATATCATAAATATACACATTCCTTTTGCTCTTACTTAGCAATTTTTATTATTGTCTAGCTGTAGGTGGCGACACCACCGCACCTGCGGGTATGTTTATATGTCCTATAGTGCATGCATATTGATTTAGAACGTTATATTATTGATCTACACATTCTTTTTGCAATTACTTATCAAATCTATTTTTAATTGTCTAGTTGTTGGTCCTGCGTCCACATCTGGGACAGAGGCCACCCCCGCTCCTCCAGGTATGTTTATATATCATATAGTGTATGTATATTGATTTAGAATGCTATATCATAAATATACACATTCCTTTTGCTCTTACTTAGCAATTTTTATTATTGTCTAGCTGTAGGTGGTGACACCACCGCACCTGCGGGTATGTTTATATGTCCTATAGTTCATGCATATTGATTTAGAACGTTATATTATTGATCTACACATTCTTTTTACAATTACTTATAAAATCTATTTTTAATTGTCTAATTATAGGTGGTGCGTCCACACCTTTCACAGGGGCCACTCCTGCCGCTTCCATACCCTCCGCATCGTCTGCAGGTTAGTATGAATAAATTTAAAATATTTATTTATTTTACATATGCTATATAGAATAAATATGAACTTCATGGAGATTTAGCGTCGATGTTTATTTTATAGTTAGAGGGGATGCGTCCGGGTCCGGGACCCCGGTTGTTCCTCACCGGAGGAACTATCGCCCCGCTCGTGCTGCTGCTCGGGCCCAGGCTCGTGCGCTAATCACCGGAGGTATATATCACACTTGAATTTTTGTTTAACCTTGATTTCTTAATACAACTTTGTCTTATTATTGATTGTCTTGATATTTCGTGCAGACGCAGGGCCTCTCCATCCCCAGAGGGGGACTCGAGGCCCGAATCAGTCCCATAGGCTGAGGCCTGATAGAGCTAGGGGGGAAGCAGCATTCCCCCTATTTTTTACCCTTGACTATCGCTATACCGGTCCTCATGCCGAGAGGTTCGGCCGGTATTTGGGGGACGAGAGCCGGATCGTGAAGAACTATCCACTTCACGTTGAGTGGGGCGAGCAGCACCAGCGCTCATTCGCCCTCTTCTTTGATCAGGCTCGGGTATGTATTAATATATATTTTCATTTGATCTATCCAATATATTTATTATTAACACTTGCAATCTAATAACAATGTTTTTTTTTGTATTTTCAGTTGGATTACGATTTTCAGCCTGTAGCCGACCCTGATCACTCGGGGAGGGTGCTCGACCTTCATGCTCTGTACAATGGCCTGATGAAGAACATGCAGGCCAAGGTCCGATACAAAAGGAATGAGCTGAAGGCCGACTGCTACTCCCTGTGGATAGCGACCCCCGAGGCAGAGAGATCGGCCCTCCTATCTACTCCGGCGTTTGCGAGAGTCGACGTAGAGACATGGCCTCTATTGTGCGCTTATTTCGACTCCGAACGCAAACAAGTATGTATTTTAAATTTAATTCATTATTTATGATATAATTTATTTCTTTTTGTTTCTTAATTAGAAAACTAAATGTTAATGCATTGTGCAGAAACAGGCCGCTCAGAATACGGAGAACAGGAAGTCGGCGAAGAGGGGTCGCCCCACTTACACAGGTGGCTCGAGGAACATTACTCGAGCCATGGAGTTATCGGTAAATTAAGAGTTATTCTCTAATATTTTGCAATATTAAAAGTTATTCTCTAATATTTCTAATATTAAGAGTTACTTTCTAATATTGCAGACATCTCGGACCGTGGCGTCAGGTGGTACACCGAGCGTGCTGTCCGCATATCTTGCCGTCCACGGCACCTCGACAGATCCCGCCACGGGCGAGCTTCGATGTCCCGACGTCGCTACCCAGGAGTACTGCGTAAGTGTTAATATTTTTTCTACCCAAATTTGAAATTTTATTTTTGGAAGGTTCAAGTTTAAATTTTATACTTATACTTTACTGCTTAATGTGGGTGTAGGAGCGGGTGGTTGAGCAGGCCCAGGCCTCGGGGATCGATTTTACCAGACAGAACGATCCGAGGCTGCTGACCCCAGTTCTGGACGCCGCACACGGAGGGCACCACGGAGGTTGGTAGAGAGGCCGGGGATTGGGCCCTAGCAGGGCCCATATGAGGTTGGACTCCACCCCGGCGGTTACTTCCTCCGTCTCCAGTGGCCGGCATGTCCATCAGGAACTGGATAGCTTGAGGGCCACCGTTCAGGAGTTGAAGGAGATGCTGGTATGTATACTACTTTATAGTAAAATATCATTTCATATTATATACATATCAACATATCCATAATTAGTACGTAGCTTGAGCTTATTTGGTTTTAGACTTAAGTTTGATTAATCATACATACATATGTAATTAAAATAAACAACGCTTTTCCAAACTAGATATCCAAACAGGGTTTCGAAATAACTTAATAATGAAACGAATTCGAATAATACACAGTTCTTACACGCTTCTTACACACGTTATGTCCAGACGCGAAGGGTAGATCGGCCGAGCCTCCACATGCATCTCCTTCGGCTGCGGCTCCGCAAGCCACTACATCGGCTGCGGTTCCGCAGACAGCTCCTGTAGCTCCACCGCCCACTCAGACTCCCGCAGCCGCGGCTCCGCAAGCGACTACCTCGACGGCGGCTGCGCAGACCACATCGCCAGCTCCATATGCCGCTCAGACTCCCTTATATGCAGCATTGCAGAGTGTATTGACCGATGAGCAGGCGCGCGTTATTCTAACGTTATTCGGAGGTGGAGCTGGACCGAACTAGGGTAGCTTTTTGGTTCTTATTTTTTGAAACATGTATTTATATCACATTGTACTACATTTTGAAACGATATTGATATTGGTTTGTATTTATATCATATTCAGTTTTTGGGTTTCTTTTGTATATTATATATATGCGTGAGATGTGATTATGAATACTGCAATATATGATTTGATTGATGTATATAGTATTGTGCACAGGGCGGGAAAAAATCTAGCAGCCTATTTTTTTTAAAAAAATACAGACAATATGTACCTACGGCTTAAGCCGCAGGTACATACGTTGCCCCTACGGGTATATCCGTAGGGGCAAACTATCAGGAAACCTGATATTTTCCCACCTGATATCAGTGCAGGGTGTTGGGGTTGTCCCTACGGATATGTCCGTAGGGGCCACTGTTTATCCCCTACGAATTTATCCGTAGGGGCAAAATATCAGGTTTCCTGATATTTTTCCCCCCGAACTTAACCGTAGGGGCTACTTTATATCCCCTACGGATGTATCCGTAGGTATATACAATATATTCAAAAAAAAAATTACATATATGATTTTATTACCCCTACGGGGTACTCCGTAGGGGCTATAACACCTACTGATATATCCGTAGGGGCTTAAATTCGTCCGTAGGGGCAAGTTCAGGGCCTCAACTTGCACCTGCGGCCTTTGCACCTACGGAGTCTTTTTTCGCCCCTACGTATATATCCGTAGGGGCAGTGGGTTGCCCCTACCGATAAATCCGTAGGGGCAACCCTTATTTGTAGTAGTGCCTCTAGGGCATACATATTCCTAACAATCTCCCACTTGCATTAAGGCCAGTTGTTGTAGTATCTCATACCCAAATCCCAGAATGTCTCTCAATAAGCATCTGAGGGAAGGCCTTGGTGAGTGGATCCGCTGTGTTATCCTCAATGTCAACTCTCCTATCCTCGATCTCCCGGAGATCAACTATCTCTCTGATCAGGTGATATTGTCTAAGAATATGTCTGGATTGCTGACGGGACCTGTGTTCCTAGGCCAAAGCCACAACTCCATTGTCATCACAATACACATGTACTGGATGCTCGCTGGTAGGAACCAAGTTCATCACATGAACCTCTATATCCAGACAGCCTCTTTGGCAGTATAATTAGTAGCGATGTCATTAGCCTCTATCAACGAGTCTGCCACGGTTTATAGCTTGGAACTCTTCCAACATACCTTCCCCTCACCAAGGGTAGAGGCAGAACCCGAGACTGACTATCAGTCGTCCTTATCACACTGGAAGCTTGAATCGGTAAAGGACTCTAGAGGGAGTTCACCGTTACCATACACCAAGAACATCTCTTTAGTGCTTCTCAAGCACTTAAGAATGTTCTTCACAGCTGTCCAGTTATTCTTCCGAGAATCTGATTGATACCCGCTCACTACACCGAGTGAGTAAATTACATCTGGTCTGGTATATAACATCGTATGCATGATTGACCCGTATGCCGAAGCAGAGGGTATCCTTTGCATGCGAGCCCTCTCCAAATCAGTTTATGAAGACATCTTTTTGGAGAGAGTGATTCCTTAGCAAGCGGATAAATTGCTACGCTTAGAATCATCAATACTAAACCCCTTTAGTATGGTGTCTATATACCTGGATTGGGACAATCCCAGCATCCGTTTAGATCTATCTCTATAGATCTATATCCCCAGTATGTAGAAGGCATCACTTAGATCTTTTATGGAGAACATGTGTGATAAAGGGAGTTTGACCGAGTGTATCATAGGAACAACGTTTCCTAACAAGAGTAAGTTATCTACGTACAATACGAGAAAGACCGTCTTACTCTCCACAACCTTCTTATATATACATGGTTCATCTATATTTTCGATGAAGTCAAACTCTTTAATATCTTCATCAAAACAGACGTTCCATCTCCGCGATGCCTGCTTTAACCAATAGGTGGATTTAAGCAGCTTGCGTATGTTTCCGCTGCTCCCACTGTCTATGAAACCTTCTGGCCATATCATGAACACGCTCTCTTCTAAATCATCATTTAGAAAAGCGGTTTTGACACCCAACTGCCAGATATCGTAGTCATGGTATGCAGCAATGGCAAGTAGGATCCTGATGGACTTAAGCATAGCAACAGTAGAAAAAGTTTCATCATTATCAGCACTTGATCGTTGATGAAAAACTTTTACTACAAATCTAGCTTTGAAAGTCTCAACTTTTCCATCTACACCAATTATCTTTCTCAAAGATGTAGGGTTGCTGGGCACTGCCACAAGGGTCTACGAGGCATCAACCATGCCCGATTAAAATTTTAGCCGTGCCGAACAACCCGAAGCCGGATCTTTAAACTAGGGTTTAGGCGAAAACAAGCATGATAAACTCTTTAACACTAAGTGAGAGGGATTACAACCTTTGTAGATCCGGTCCTTCACTTCTTAAGCTCCGTGTTGAGGTCCCTTCACTGTGATCATCGTGTTCCGGACTCTCGAGAGGCTTCACGAAGAGAATGATGCAACCTTGCTTCCGATCTTCGATAACATAGATGATCTACCTTGAAGTTTCGTTAACACAAGCTAACACTCATAATATGAAGTGAACACCCTCATCTAAATGGCAAGGATAGATGAGGGTGATGAAGTAGGATTTTTGCTCTCATTTATAATCTTTTTCTCACTCACTTTCATCACAAAAGAAAGCTTTTTCAAAAAGGAACTCAAGGAAGAAGAAGATGAATCAAGATGATAACTTTATCCTTTTGTGATGAACAATGAATTATTGTAGTGGTTACAAATCTAACCAAGGGAAAAGCATGAAATAGTTAAACCTTGTAGAGAGTTAACTAGAGTTAATGGTTTGGATTGGGTTAACATAATATCTCACAAAAATATCAAGCAACCACAAAGTCAAAGCTTCATGAAGCTTCATGGAAGCTTCATGCAAAAGCTAACCCTAATCCAAACCCTAACCAAGTTTAAACCCTAATCCATTGTTAAATTTGTAACCCTAACATGTTACAATATTATATATCACATATACAATATATTTTGTAACAATAGAAAATAATACAATTAACATATATCGCATATATATCAATGTATTATCCCGTAAGAAAATGAATCTTTTAGTGAGCTAATATTAGTTAATGTAATTTAATATATCATATATATTATTATACATTAAATTATCGAATCAACACTTGATCCGACAATCCGGCTATATCGCATATAACCGACTAATACGATGACCCGGCTATATCACATATACCCGGCCGATATCTCATATCGCGAGAATCCAATACGGTATCACATACCACATTATCCTCGGCCCCGCACATATCACATATGTGCTCCTACTCTGTTTTGCCTGAGCCAAGAAACTTCTGTGTAGGACTCTAAAGAATCGTCAATACGCCGGCAGTAGGTGATGATCATATCAAACACCCACAAGCTGCAAGCGGTCAGCTAAACGTAACAGCCACCCAGGTATTGAGTGCTCAGAAGATCAACAAGCAAGTCTGTACATTCTCCTGTGAATCCAATCAGTAACACTCCTGTACAGTCCGGTCTCGTCGTCTGATATGTCGCATATCTCGCCTAGGGGTGGTAAACGTCAGACCCCAGTAGCTCGATAAGTCGTGTCGATATGAAGTCTATAACAATTCGAGAAACTACTGATAACACTTACCAGTAAATCTCAGCAACCCTGGCCAGGGATTTCCGGTTATAGCCAATCGAACACAGCGCAACATCAACTCCCTATACCGGGAGAGACGAATCCCCTCCTATCGCTCATTGCCTCCATGTGATTCGGGACTGTACCCAAGAGCCACCTTTTTGTACGCCCTCTTGGATGTGGTATGATGGAAATCAAAGCACAGTAGGAATCACACAAGACTCTATGACGATCTCGGGTCAACAGACTACTCTATACCAGTGTCACCGGAGAACTGCCATCTGACATAAGGTATAATACCATCTGGGAGTTCTCGGCGAGTCCGTCCAGTGTACCCAGTATCTACTGAGCACCCGTACACCATCCTTGATGTCAAACACCGATGGATATGGGATCATCCATCGCCCATCATATGGGTCAAGATGCGTATACGCTAGTCTACTCTGGTACATCGATGCCCTGTCTCGATACACCCTCGACTAGGAACAGTTATAGGATGTACTAGTCGACTACCGTGGCCCCACTAGTATGATCTCATCATAGTCCCAGTAGTCGAGTACATATCCTAAGGGCTTTATCAACATGTAACATAGAGACAATCAGAGTACATGTTAAGATAAAGTACAACCAGATAGCATACTATCATGTCGAGCAAGAAAGTCCTCCCTATATATGTCCTAGCATCCACTACAACATACATCGTATGTACAGTAATGACCTCTAGGGCATACATATAACTAACAATCTCCCACTTGCACTAGGGCCATCTGTTGTGGTATCACATACCCAACAATTAGCTGTGGTTGATGTATCTCATACTCAACCATCCCATAAAAGTCTCTACTGGGAAAAAGGCCTTTGTGAGTGGATCCGCGCTGTCGTCCTCTGTGTCTACTCTCCTAACCTTGATCTCCCTGGAGATCAACCATCTCCATGATCAGGTGATACTGCCTAAGAATTATATCTGGATTTCTGATGGGACGGGGGTTCCTTGGCATAAGCCACAACTCCATTGTCACACAATGGTAGGAACGAAGTTCATCTCATGAACTTATATATATCCAGACTGCCTCTTTGGTAGCATCCTTGGTAACGATGTATCTTGCCTTTAATCTTCTAGTAAGTCACGGTATCTAGCTTGGAACTCTTCCAACATACCGTCCCTCCACTGAGGGTAAAGACAATGCCTGCGACTGACATTCAGTCGTCCTTATCACCCTGGAACCTTTCCAGTGATTCTCCCCAGGATCGATTGATACCATCTCACTACAACTAGTGAGTATCCTAACATCCAATTAGATCTATCTCATAGATCCAAAACCCAGGATTTAGGAGGTATCACTTTGATCCTATATGGAGAATCTTTGTGATAAACGGAGATTGACCGAGCGTAGCATAGGAAACTCCTTCCCTATCAAGAGTATGTCATCCACGTACTCTACGAGGATCATCACCATACTCTCTACTAACTTTCTGTATATACAAGGTTCATCTACCATTTTGATGAAGTCAAACTCTTTGACTACTACATCAAAACAGATGTTCCAACTCCGCGATACCTGCTTTATCAACATAAAACATCTTGCACACGTTTCCGCTGCTCCCACTGTCTACGAAGCCCTCTGGCTGTGTACTTATAGACGCTCTCTTCCAAATCAACATTTAGAAAAGCAGTCATGACACCCAACCACCAGATATCGTAGTCATGGTATGTAGCCGTGGCAAGTAGGATCTGGATGGACTTAATCATAGCTTTGAAAGTCTCAACTTTTCCATGTACACCAAGTAATCTTCTCAAGATATACTTGCTCCTGATGGGGATTTAACCCTTCAGATAAAGCAACCAAAGTCCATACTTTGTTGGTGTATAAGGATTCCATTTCAGATCGCTAAGCATCCAGCCATTCTTACAGAGTCCCACTCCAGATGGCCTGCTCGAAACTAGTTGGGTCATCATCTCATGATGCAATCCTCGCTCCCACTGTCATAGAGAAACCGAAGTATCTCTCAGGTGGGTGAGGAACCCTACTAGATCGGTGGAGAGGCTGAGGTTCGTTGGAAACTATTGAATGCTTTGGTTCTACCAAATCATCAGCTGCAGTTTGTATAGCTGGAACCTTTCCAGTTCTACATAACAGACCTTGCCTCAAGCTTGTCCGGATTTTGCTTTTAGACATAGTCCGGACAACCCCAAATCTTCACAAGCTTAAGATATGGGCTCTTCCCTTTACATAACACATATGAAGCGGTAGGCAACTGATTTGATTTGAACCCTATTCAATAGGTATGCAAGTTCTCAAGTGCATAACTCCCAAAAGGAAATAGGAAACTCAGTAGTACTCATCATAGAGCACACCATATCACATAGGGTGCTATTGCTCCGCCCCGATATACCGACGTGCTGTGGTGTATACGGGTGAGTAATGCTGAGAGAGAATCTCATTCTCCTTTAGAATAGTCCAGGAATTCCGTCCTCAAGTATTCTCCTCCTTGATCACATCAAAGGACATAATACTTTTACCCGTATTTTGGTTCTCTACTTCTAACTTACATTCTGTGAATATCTCAAAAGGTTCAGACTTGTGTTTCAACAGGAACATATGTCTGAATCTTGAGAGATAATCAGTGAATATAATAAAGTACAAAGAACCGGTCTTGGCATGTGTAGACAGGGGACCTTCATACATCAGCATGTATCAATCCCAAGAGTTCACTAACTCTTTCTCTGTTTTCAATAAACAGAGCTATGGTCATCTTATCTTTGTGACATGACCGGCAAGTTTCACAAGATGTAAATTCAAACAAATTTAAATATGCATCTAAATGTAACTTCAGCTAGTCGGGTCGCATTGATATGACCTAGTCTACAATGCCTCAAGAAGGATTCGTTCATTTCTGAACTCTTCCTCTCGTGTGTGTTCTGTATACTAAGAACTGTAGTTTGATTTAGAACGTCAATGCTTTTAGATAACGTGCCTGAACCGATCAACTCTTGATATAGGTAATGTTCAAAACATTATCCAACAATACAAAATTATATCCTTTCTGTACTAATAAAGAGACTGATATGATGTTGTATATCAGGTTCGGTATCTAATAACATTCGTTCAGAATAAATGTATTCTGGCAATACAGGGTGATAGTGACCAACAGACTTGGCTGCAACACTTGCACCATTTCTATCTCATGAAACTTATCACCCGTTCTCAGTTCTCTACCTATCTGTAGCCCATGTAACAGATTACATATGCGGGATCCTGATCCGGTATATCATACCCAGGACGTAAAGGATACTGAGAAACAATTCTCTGTAATGAACACACCCGAAGAAGATGCATCAGCATGCACTTTCTTGGTTTGGGCGGCACGGGAAATCTGGTATTCCCCAATTTCCTGCTCTGTCTTATAACAATTATAAGTTGGAGCAGGACCAACGTTCCCCAGCTCAGTATAACAAGCAGGTTCGGTCAATATATCCGTATTATTATCTTGATTAAGGCGTGATATGGTCGCTACCTGGAGAGAGAGAGAAGAAAACACTCAGCGTATGCTCTTGCAAGATTAGATTGGTTATCTAATATATCTAATCAGGATGTCTCCCACTGTTTTAATCAAATCTTCCTTCAAACCCTAAAAGGAAAGACTAGCGGGGATTAATTACACGCAACAAGTTCGCCAATCTTTCAGCCAGGCCAGTGTCGGTACTTTGAGGGAGGTTCCCCGTGCTTTCGCACGGACCTAATTAAAGTAAACCTCGTTTTCTCAGAGGCATAACCCCGTTAACACCTTTCTAGACACCTACTTGATCGGCTAATTGTAATGTGTAAAACTCTCCCAGGAGTAACTCTTACTCGCAGCGGGTATCGGGATCCAACTTTCTCATAGAAGGTATGCAATCTCATTGCAAATTTCAACACTTGAAATTCCCGATAATATTTTGCCCCTAACGTGCTATGACCTTGACGAAAGCCAACAAACCATAGCCCGCTAGTCAAGTTCAACCCGTACATTTCTTGACTGGATTAAACCCACCCGCACGACCCTTGACGAAAGCCAACAAAGCCGTACGACTACCCTAATCCAATCGCATCGTATGCAGCAGATAAGCAGCATATAGCTACCGCACACTACACCTTGACGAAAGCCAACAAATGTAGCACGAATACTATATACAATTTATCTGAAATGACGGAGGGCTACGACAGGTTTTTCTGAAAACCTATTGCGTAATGAACTTGATATCGTTGTAGAATCAAATGATTTTAAAATGGAATGTTTTTGAGGCTTTTACTAGTTTCGCTAAAGAGGTCACACCCGGTGAAGGGATCTCGGCTCTTTCCTTATGGAATAAGGTGCATGACATATCATATATATCACTATGCAAAGCAAAACTCCAAAAGCAATCAAAAGACAAACCGAGTGTTGTAGCATCTGCCAGTTATTGCTAAAGGGGTCACTCCCGGTGAAGGGATCTCGGCCCTTTCCTTATCGAATAAGGTGCATGATGTTCTACAAGGAACACCGCGATGCAAAGCAAGAACTGTAGCTACCTGTTTTTGAAAATTCGATTCCACAACATCTTTTAGGTTTCTTTTATTTCATTAATCTCATTAATGAAGTCCCATCATTTAAGTCACCTAAACATCACAGATAAATACGACGTACACTTATGCCATCCGCATTCGCCTCGATGTCCCCTCGTGCCCGTTAGGTTAGGTAACTAACGGCAGAGCGGGGCAGGGCTAGCGCGGGTGTAAAACATAAGTAACGTTTATATAATATATCATATATACTATATACAGTATCTATCACTACATATCAAATGATCACATCATAGATATTGCAGCAGAAGAAACATATGAAATAATGGATATACTAGGACGTCCGTGTTTTCAATACGAGCCAGTATAAAACACGGATTCCACGGTCACGATAAATAGCCAAACCCACATCCCTAGACCCCTACGAGAGCGGCAAGCAACTCTGCCAATTCCAGAGTTAGGAGACCCGGTCTCGACTCCTCGAGATGGTCTCCCACTGGACCCTAGAACCCGGTTACTTATGCTCCCCGCCTTGGGTCTACCTAATACGGAAAATTAAATAATATACAATGGTGACATCATCCTCAGCCCGGAAGTGCCCCAATAAAAGAATATTACATACAAATGAATTTTACATGAATGAAAAAGAAAAAAAAATCATCTCACATAAAACCCCCGGCTATTCAAACGCGACGATCCAATACAACATATCACAGCAACACATAATATCTCATATCATCAACGTAAGCAAGTATGTGTATCCCGATTGTCGTTTATGTATAGCAACGAAGCCGGCGATACACCACATACTACGCTTACGGTCACAGAAAAGAAAGTGTAAAACTACAACAGTTGGAATCCGAAACCTCTTTAGACATCGCATGCCTAACCAAATGAATTCCTTAGACATCGTATGCCTAACAATTATAAACCCCGCATTTTAGTCTCATTATCGAAAACTCTTTTCAATATCAAGTCGGGCAATTCAACAAGATTCCCGACATCCTGATCGAATGCTCGTCGCAAACTTTAGTAGACAGCCGTACCCTCGGATGCCGTCGACGAAGTGCACTAAGGCGGAACACCGCTGCCGCGAGCACCCGAACGGATGCTTTTGGCGACGGGGTTCTCCTACAGTCACTTGGTCGGGGCTATGGGGCGTGGCTGTCTGTTAAGTTTACCCGGCGAGTATCCGCGTATGCTACGTGATTGCGACGGACTTTTGATCACATCAAAATCCCGTGGCAACCGATCAATTGAGACTAAACTGCTAGGTTTATAACATTCAAATTAGTTATCTCATAACTTTGTGGATTCCAAATATTGTATCACATTTCAGATAAATAGACAATGTTAAACTTTCCGATCGAATAATCAAATACCCAAGTTTTCCCAAATAGCTCAACACTTGAGCGGAATTAAAAAATATCCATCACATGCCTCAGTACCGATGGTCCAGCCGTAGAAGGGTCAAGCCAACGCCTCACATGTGGCACGCCGTACTGCCCCAAACCCTAAGGTTCAAATGGCAGTTCAAGACAGTCACATAATCGAGTTAAGGTTTGTTGTCTTCTAGAGGGTCCATCGCGTTACTTGCACGACTTAGAACGTTCTTAAACTCGAGAAAAAATCTAACTTTTGAAAAATTTTCTGACTGGGGAAAAAGTGAGTTATTGATATCCGTCCGAACTTTTTAACAGTTTCTAAAAATATCCGGAACAAACTAAGCAAAGTTAAATTATCCGATCGAATCAACGAGTCCCCAATACAATCCTAGAAAACTCAACACTTGAGTGGAATAAAAAGAATCCCAGAAAAAATTGACAAGAAAGGACCTAAGAATAAATATATGAAATATTAGGGACTAAATCCAAATTTTGGCCGCGGAACCGCCGCCAAACCCTTGGTTTGGCCGCGGTTCCGCGGTCATTTCAGGGACTTAGTGGACCGTACTTCACAGTAATTCTTAGTTTTTCCTGCTTGTTTTTCTGAGCATTTTAAATTCATAAAAAAACACATTTTCAAAAAATGTACAGAGAAGGGTTTACATCGGGGTTTTCGGGTTCTATCGGACTTTAAACTTCGTCTAGACTTTGCCTAAAGCTCTAGCTTGGCTCTGATACCACTGTAGGGTTGCTGGGCATTGCCACAAGGGTCTACGAGGCATCAACCATGCCCGATTAAAATTTTAGCCGTGCCGAACAACCCGAAGCCGGATCTTTAAACTAGGGTTTAGGCGAAAACAAGCATGTTAAACTCTTTAACACTAAGTGAGAGGGATTACAACCTTTGTAGATCCGGTCCTTCACATCTTAAGCTCCGTGTTGAGGTCCCTTCGCTGCGATCATCGTGTTCCGGACTCTCGAGAGGCTTCACGAAGAGAATGATGCAACCTTGCTTCCGATCTTCGATAATATAGATGATCTACCTTGAAGTTTCGTTAACACAAGCTAACATTCATAATATGAAGTGAACACCTTCATTTAAATGGTAAGGATAGATGAGGATGATGAAGTAGGATTTTTGCTCTCATTTATAATCTTTTTCTCACTCACTTTCATCACAAAAGAAAGCTTTTTCAAAAAGGAACTCAAGGAAGAAGAAGATGAATCAAGATGATAACTTTATCCTTTTGTGATGAACAATGAATTATTGTAGTGGTTACAAATCTAACCAAGGGTTAAGCATGAAAGAGTTAACCCTTGTAGAGAGTTAACTAGAGTTAATGGTTTGGATTGGGTTAACATAATATCTCACAAAAATATCAAGCAACCACAAAGTCAAAGCTTCATGAAGCTTCATGGAAGCTTCATGCAAAAGCTAACCCTAATCCAAACCCTAACCAAGTTTAAACCCTAATCCATTGTTAAATTTGTAACCCTAACATGTTACAATATTATATATCACATATACAATATATTTTGTAACAATAGAAAATAATACAATTAACATATATCGCATATATATCAATGTATTATCCCGTGAGAAAATGAATCTTTTAGTGAGCTAATATTAGTTAATGTAATTTAATATATCATATATATTATTATACATTAAATTATCGAATCAACACTTGATCCGACAATCCGGCTATATCGCATATAACCGACTAATACGATGACCCGGCTATATCACATATACCCGGTCGATATCTCATATCGCGAGAATCCAATACGGTATCACATACCGCATTATCCTCGGTCCCATACATATCACATATATGCTCCTACTCCGTTTTGCCTGAGCCAAGAAACCTCTGTGTAGGACTCTAAAGAATCGTCAATACGCCGGCAGTAGGTGATGATCATATCAAACACCCACAAGCTGCAAGCGGTCAGCTAAACGTAACAGCCACCCAGGTATTGAGCGCTCATAAGATTAACAAGCAAGCCTGTACATTCTCCTGTGAATCCAATCAGTAATACTCCCGTACAGTCCGGTCTCGTCGTCTGATATGTCGCATATCTCGCCTATGGGTGGTAAACGTCAGACCCCAGTAGCTCGATAAGTCGTGTCGATATGAGGTCTATAACAGTTCGAGAAACTATTGATAACACTTACCAGTAAATCTCAGCAACCCTGGCCAGGGATTTCCGGTTATAGCCAATCGAACACAGCGCAACATCAACTCCCTATACCGGGAGAGACGAATCCGCTCCTATCGCTCATTGCCTCCATGTGATTCGGGACTTTACCCAAAAGCCACCTTTTTGCACGCCCTCTTGGACGTGGTATGATGGAAATCAAAGCACAGTGGGAATCACACAAGACTCTATGACGATCTCAGGTCAACAGACTACTCTGTACCAGTGTCACCGGAGAACTGCCATCTGACGTAAGTTATAATACCATCTGGGAGTTCTTGGCGAGTCCGTCCAGTGTACCCAGTCTCTACTGAGCAACCGTACACCATCCTTAATGTCAAACACCGATGGATATGGGATCATCCATCGCCCATCATATGGGTCAAGATGCGTATACGCTAGTCTACTCTGGTGCATCGATGCCCTGTCTCGATACACCCTCGACTAGGAATAGTTATAGGATGTACTCGTCGACTACCGTGGCCCCACTAGTATGATCTCATCATAGTCCCAGTAGTCGAGTACATATCCTAAGGGCTTTATCAACATGTAACATAGAGACAATTAGAGTACATGTTAAGATAAAGTACAACCAGATAGCATACTATCATGTCGAGCAAGAAAGTCCTCCCTATATATGTCCTAGCATCCACTACAATATACATCGTATGTACAGTAATGGTCTCGAGGGCATACATATAACTAACAAAAGATCCTCTTGTTCCCGATGGGTTTTACCCCTTCAGGACCAACATCCAAAATCCATACTTTGTTGGTGTACATGGATTCCATCTCAGATCGCATAGCATCCAGCCATTTCACATAGTCTCCACTTGTGATGGCCTGCTCGAAACTAGTTGGGTCATCATCTACATGATGCAATCCTCGCTCCCACCGTCTATGAGAAAACCTTAGTTTCTTTCAGGTGGATGAGGAACCCTACTAGATCAGCAGAGTGGCTTGGGTTCATTGGGGACTATTGAATCCTCTGGTTCCACCAAATTGTCAGTAACAGTTTTTATAGCTGGAACTACTTCCAGTTCTACCTCATTGCCACTAATTTCTTCACAAGAAATTCCTTTTCCAAAAAGGCGGCATTCCAAGAAACAAACACCTTTTGTTCCTTGGTGTGGTAGAAGATATTCCCTCGCAAATATTTGGGATATCCTACAAACTTGTACAGAACTGACCTTGCTTCGAGCTTGTCCGGATTTTGTTTTCAACATAGGCCGGTCAACCCATATCTTAACTCGTTTAAGGGATGGTCTCTTTCCATTCCATATCTCATATGGAGTGGTAGGCAACGGATTTGGTCGGAACTCTATTCAATAGGTATGCAACTTCAACAAGTGCAAAAACCCCAAAAAAGGAAATAGGTGACTCAGTATTACTCATCATAGAGCGCACCATATCAAATAGGGTGCGATTTCTCCTCCCCGAAACTCCATTGTGCTTTGGTGTATTCGGAGGAGTAAGCTGAGAGAGAATCCCATTCTCTTTTAAATAGTCTCGGACTTCAGTGCCCCAGTATTCATCTCCCCGATCATATCTTTTGCAGTTGAATACCTTTACCCATCTGGTTCTTTTCTTCGTACTTATATTCCTTGAAATTCTTAAAAGATTCAGTTTTGTGTTTCAACAAGAATACATGTCCGAATCTTGAGAGAATATCGGTGAATGTAATAAAGTACGCGGAACCAATCCTGGCATATATAGACATAGGACTGTATACATCAACATGTATCTGTCCAAGAGTTCAGTAGCTCTTTCTTTGTTTCAAGTAAACGGAGATTTGGTCATCTTGTTATTGAAACATGACTGGAAAGTTTCATAAGATGTAAATTCGAACGGATTCAAATATGCATCCTTATGGAACTTCAGCTAGTCTTTTTTCATCGAAATGACCTAGTCTACAATGCCATACGAAGACTTCTTTCATTTCTGAGTTGTTCCTCTTGTTTGTGTGTTCTGTACGTTTAGAACTGTAGTTTGATTCAGACCGTGTATACCGTTATACAACATACCTTACCCAATCAACACTTGATTTAAGAAAATATTCACAATATTTATTGGTACGAAATAACAGTTTGTTAAGAATCAATGTATTACCAGTTGGTAACACTGGGTGATATCTGCCAACTGCTTTGGCTGCAACAATTGCACCATTCTCTACTACTAGAGACATATGACCCTTTCCCATTTTCTCCACCTGTCTATAGCCCATGTAACAATTTACATGTGTGGGATCCTGATCCGGTATCCAATACCCAGGACGTAGAGATAACTGAGAAACAGTTCTAGGTTACGAACACACCTGAAGACAACGCATCAACATGCTGTTTCTTCGTATGGGTGGCATGGGAATCGAGATATTTCCCATTCCTTGCTCAGTCTAATAACAATTATAAGGAAGAGCAGAACCTAGCCCAGTATAATAATTAGGTTCGGTCAATACATCCATATTATTATCTTGATTAAGGCGTGTCAATGGTCGCTACCAGGAGAGAGAGAAGGATAATCACTTTGCGTGCACTCTCTACAAGATTAGATTGGTTATTATCTTATCTAATCATGATGGCTCCCACTGTTTTTATCAAATCTTCCTTCAAACCATAAAAGGTAAGATTAGCCGGGATTAGTTACACCCTACAAGTTCGCTAATCGTTCGGCCAGGCCAGTGTCGGTACTTTGAGGGAGGTTTCCCGTGCTTTCGCATGGACCTAATTAAAATAAACCTCATTTTCCCAGAGGCATAACCCTATAGACACCTTTCTTGACACCTACTTGATCGGCTAATTGCAAAGTGCAAAACTCTCCCAGGAGTAACGCTTACTCGCAGTGGGTATCGGGATCCAACTATCATATAGAAGGTATGCAATCTCATTGCACATTTCAACACTTGAAATTCCCGATAATGTTTTTACCCCTAGCGTCCTATGACCTTGATGAAAGCCAACAAACCATAGTCCTTTAGTCAAGTTCAACCCGTACATTTCCTGATTGAATTAAACCCACCCGCACGACCCTTGACGAAAGCCAACAAAGTCGTACGACTACTCTAATCCAATCGCATCATATGCAGTAGATAAGCAGTAAATAGCTACCGCACACTACGCCTTGACGAAAGCCAACAAACGTAGCACGAATACTAAATAATACTTATCTGAAATGACAGAGGGCTACGCAGATTTTTAAGAAAACCATGAGCGTAATGAACTTGATATCGTTGTAGAATCTAGTGATTTTGAAAAGGAGTGTTTTTTTAGGCTTTTCTAGCTTCGCTAAAGAGGTCACTCCCGGTGAAGGGATCTCGGCTCTTTCCTCATCGAATGAGGTGCTGGATATTCAAGAATACCACTATGCAAAGCAAGAACTAGAGAAGCGTTCAAAAAACAAAATCGTGTGGGTTGTAGCATTTGCTAGTTTCGCTAAAGAGGTCACTCCTGGTGAAGGAATCTCGGCTCTTTCCTCATCGAATGAGGTGCTGGATATTCATAAAAGAATATCACTATGCAAAGCAAAAACTAGAGCTACCCATTTTGAAAATTTGATTCTACAACATCTTTAGGTTTCTTTCTTTTCATTAATCGCATTAATGAAGTCCCATCATTTAATGTTTCCCTAAACGTCACAGAGAAATGAAACGAAAATAGAACGCACGCTTATGCCATCCGCATTCTCCATGGGGCCCCGTCATACACCGTTAGGTTATTTAACTACCGACAGAGCGGGGGTTGGACTAGCGCGGGTGAAAAATATAAGCAACATTTATTATATATCATATATATAATATTACATTCGTCTCACGCTGTTATATGATCAACATCACAGAACACAGCAGCAGAAGATAAACATATGAAATATTGGATATACTAGGATGTCCGTGTTTGAAATTTAGCCAGTAATGTAAAACACGGATTCCACGGTCGTGAAGAATAGCCATACCCACATCCCATAGACCCCTACGAGAGCGGAAAGTAACCCTGCCAATTCTAGAGTTAGGAGACCCGGTCTCAACTCCTTGAGATGGTCACCCACTGGACTATAGAACCCGGTTACTTATGCTCCCCGCCTTGGGTCTATCCTAATGCGGAAAAGTAAATAATATACAACAGGTGACAACATCCTCATCCCGGAAGTGCCCCAATAAAAGAATATTACATACAAATTTTACATGAATGAAAAAGAAAACTCTCATATCACATAAAACCCCCGGCTATTCTTTCACGACAATCCAATAAGACATATCAGCAGCATATGACATCACATATCATCAACGTAAGTAAATATGCATATTCCAAATTCCATTGACATATAGCAATGAGATTTGGGATACCCCACATATTACACTTACAGTCGCAGAAAAGAAATTGTAAAACTACAATAATTAGAATCCGTATATCCTTAGACATCATAAACCCGGAATATCGCATATTCCGGATTTCATGCCTAACCTGTAAACCTTGTATTTTAGTCTCAAATTGAAAACACTTTTCAATTATCTTAGTCGGGTAATACAACAAGATTCCCGACTAAAATATCGAATACCCGTCGGAAACTTTAGTAGATGTCCGCACCCCCGATGCCGGCGACGAAGTGCACCAAGGCGGAACACCGTGGCCGCGAGCGTCCGAGTGGGTGCTGTTTGGCAACGGGATTCTCCTACAGTCACCTGGTCATGGCTATGGGGCGTGGCTGTCTACTAGAGTTAGCCTGCGAGTGTTCACGTACAATACGCGAGTGCGACGAAGTTTTGATCCGAATCAAAACTTCGTGGCAACTGATTAATCGAGACTAACATACTAGATTCACAATATACTATAAACATTACCAGTTTTCACAAAACCAATAAACCGGATTCTAACAATTGTATCACATATCATCTAGATCTATACGACGCCAAATATATCGATCGGTTTAACAAAATCCAGAGAACTCAACAACTTGAGAATCACAGTTAAATATACCCAGACAGTGCACGAATCACGTATGGACCTACACAAGAAAGCATGATCCTTTCCTTACCAATGGCGCCGCGGAACTGCCGCCAAAACCAAGTTTTGGCCGCGGTTACTCGGTCGTACGGTCGAGTTAGGCTCTCATTTTTCTTTTGGGTCCATAGAATACCCTGCATGATTTTTTGGATACTTTTAATTTGGAAAAAACTAACTTTTGAAAAATCGATAGAAAATTGGTAAAAATCCGTATTTCGAAACCGATCGAACTCTTTAACTTCGTAACGACTTAACCCGATGTTCTAGTTCGGCTCTGATACCATGAAGGGCTACCCTAGCATCTTGATGAGGTTATAGTAGCATCTACCATGCCAAATTCAAATTTTTCTTGGTGCTAAGCAAGACTAACAAGATTATTAACTAGATTATTAGGGTTTTCTTTAGATGATATGTTAACTAGAGAGAAGGAAAGATATTTATACCTTAGTAGAACCAAGTCCTTCACTTCACATGCTCCTTGTAGTAGTCCCGCGACTCCTCTAAGCTTCTCTTGAGACATCGAACGAGCTAGCTCCTGTGATTTTTACGCCAAAGATGATCCACCACGAAGATCCTCTAGATCAAGCTAACTCTACACTAAACTTCTTTAGTGTATGAAACACACCACAATAATTTGCTAGATTGGTGTGGGATGATGAAGTAGGGGATGTAAAGAGCTCACTAGTTTGTGCTCAACCTTCATGATTCACATCACATGTGAGGGTTGAAGCTTGAGGCATGACAGGAGGAGGAGGAAGAAGCTAGAGAGCAACCATGGGAAAAATGGCTAAGTGTTGAGAATGAATAATAATGAAAGCCAAGCCTTGACCCCTCACTCATTCAAGCATGGAATTATGCAATATAAAATTGCAACCATATTTGAATAGTGAGTCAAGAATGAATAAACAAGAATTAATCCCATACTTGCAACCATGCTTCATTTTCCACCTCATTTCTAATTTCACAAAATAGAAATTTAAATGCCATGCTTCATTATAATATATATATATATATATATATATCATATATATTAATATATATTTAATGAAGAATAATTAATGAGCTAATGATATTAGTTAATATATAATTATATCACATATAATTTATATCACATTATTAAATTAACACTTGATCTAATAATCCGGTTATATCATATATGACCGACTAATATCATTTATCTGTATATCATATTATCGAATCAACACTTGACTCGACAAACTGGTTATATCACATATAACCGAACCGATAATAGATGACTTCCAGATTACAATACGGTATCACATACTCGTATTTAATCAGTCCCACACACATATCACATATGTGTCCTACTTTGTTTCGCTTGAACCAGGGAACTTCTGTGTGGGACTCTAAAGACTCGTCAATACGCCAGCAGTATGTGATGATCATATCAGTCACCTACAAGCCGTCAACGGTACAAGCTGGACGTAACAGCTACCTGGGTATTGAGCGATATGAAGATAAACAAGAAAGCATGTCCACAGTCTCCATGAAGCCTATCAGTAACACTCCCGTACAGTCCGGTCTCTTTGTCTGATATGTCGTATATCATGTCTCGGGGTGGAAATCGTCAGACCACAGTAATGTGATAAGTCATGTCGATGTCTGGCTTATAACGGTTCGAGAAACTACTGATAACACTTATCAGTATATCTCGGCAGCATCCCTCGCCAGGGACTTCCAGTTATAGCCAATCGAATATAGCGCAACATCAATCCCCAATACCGGGAGAGACGAAACCCCTCCTATCGCTCATTGCCTCCATACGACTCAGGACTGTACCCAAAATCCACCTGTTTTCACGTCTCCTTTGAGCGTAGTAGGGAGGAAATCAAAGCACAGTGGGAGCCGCACAAGACTCTATGACTATCTCGGGTCTACAGACTAACCTGTACCAGTGTCACCAGAGGACTGCTATCTGACGATAGGTATACTACCATATAGGAGTCCTTGGCGAGTCCTGTTCAGTGTACCCCATCTCCACTGAGCACCCGTATACCATCTCTGATGTCAAACACCAATGGATGTGGGATCATCCATCGCCCATCATATGGGTCAAGAAGCGTACATGCTAGTCTACTCTGGAATATCGATGCCCTGTCTCGATATTCCCTTGTCTACGAACATTTAAAGGATGTACTTGTAGACTACCCTTGCACCACTAGTATGATCTCTATCATAGTCCTGGTAGTCAAGTACATATCCTAAGGGCTTTAGTAACATGTGAGAGCAAGACAGTATATCAATACTAGTCAACATGTTAAGATGAAGGTAGCCAGATAGCATACTATCATGTCTAGCAAGAAAGTCCTCTATACATATGTCCAAGCATCCACTATATCATACAATAATGGCCTCTAGGGCATACATATTCCCAACAGGTTCTAACCTATGGATGCTTAGCTCATTGTTTTGATTTTGATATGATATTTACGCCGATATTTAATAACTACAATTATAGGTACGATCGCGAAGGTTTTCGAGACGGAGTTGGCTGACATAGCAGCGTGGATTTCAGCGAGCTCAATAAGTTGGTGAGTAGATTTACATCTATGGGGAATGTCGGGTGGATGGCGTATAGCATCCCCGTAACATTATAAGTAGGATAGTATGATATATAGTTAGTTTTAGTAGTTGTTTAAGATAATGATATTGAAGTTATGATTGCATTTAGTATATATTCATGTGCATATAGTTTATTCATGATTTGGTGGATAGGTACAAAGGATTATGCCGTACTTGAGAGGATTTGGAGTATTGTGGAGATGTGGATACAGTACGAGAAACCATACCGTATTGGTAATGATGAGATTCGTATGCCGAATAACGGCCAAGTTTCCTTTAGACTCGTACAATAATGTTTTACTTCGTTTTATAACGTAATACTTGAGTGAGCTATACTCTTTTAAAAACTAAAGATTCGTTTCCCTTTTTGATGATAAAAGACAAGGAGGCGATACCAATTTCCAAAACAAATATCTATATTCAACCCAAGGCAGCTTCCTAATTTCAAAACCAACGTTTCATTTCATTTTCAAGGATAATGGTATAGCTCATAGCAAGTAATTACATTTAATAGTTACGCTTAGACTTACTTTGCAAATTCGCGATGTATTATTCGATGTTACATGTTTCCGTGATACGAACACTCTGATAGAACACTGCACAACTATCAATGAGTACTATGCTACACCAGCACGTACACATATGTTACACTACACCTCATTGGTACTGCCATGTCACTGTAGGACCGTTACACTACCTAATGCATAGGTAACCATCGATACAAGTATGAATTATACATTTATAGAACACTCGCATAAATACTAATGATTTCTATGTTGCACGAACACAGACGCGTATGCTACACTACACATCATTAGTATTGCCATAACACAGTAGAATCGATATGTTTGTTGCCTATATAACTTAGTTGCGTACTTTACCTTTATTACCTGTTGGGTATTGCGAATACCAGTATCATGAGTATTCATATTTGATTCTTATGAGTTTTCAGGATGCTTTACTTTTGATGATATATATCAGTGGTATGTGACGCTGTTATATATGTATATATATAATATATCATCAGGAGGGATTATGAGATTATTCTTATTTTTTACTTGATATATTTGGATATGATGAGTTGATGTCCACCATAAGTCGTTTTTACAATTTATTTACTCCAAACTGAGTGGGAGGCTATAGGGTTACGGATTTCTACGTTATCCAGACTGAGTGGGGGGTATACAGTCAGATACATGGTGGACCCAGTCGAGACCGAGGGACCAGGATAGCCGCATTAGAGGCGGGGAGCCTAGAGAGGACACTCGATACCGGAGATAGAGATGAGCACGACAGATATCCAGGGGAAACTGGCCGGGGCTCGATTGGGCACGGCGGATATCCAAGGGATACCGACCGGGACCAGGGATATTGGGTGACGATCATCTGTTGAGATGGTGTCACGCCCTGATTCCCAGAGTACGCTAAGATCGGCACGTGACAGAGCCAACCATGCTACCTGTGGCTAGGAAAGATCCTTCCACAGTCACATTACGGCTGTCTAGAGATATCAAGAACAATAGAAATAAAATAAACTATCTAGTACATGTCCATAAGCCAGAATAAACGAGTCATGAAATAAAATAATGCGGAAGCAAAAGATTCAAATACAATAATCTGGAATGTACGTCCCAAAATACGGGCTCACATCAGGAATACAAATACTGAAAGGAAAACTAAACTAAACTAATAACAGGTCTTCACTGCTCGGCCTGTTGATCAAAATACTATTGGACCGTCTGCGACAAGGATAATGGATCTAGGCCATGCAAAACCCAGACGTCAGTGCGTCACAATATCAATAATTCTAATCAAGCAGGATATAATGAAATATGCAGGCATGAAGTATAAACAATAACAGTTATTAGGAAATAAGCAGTAACATGAATATAGATCAGTGAACATGATATCTACAGGTGAAGTGCGGTGACTAGTCTAAACTGTGCTATAGGGTTATCTACTCTAAAGTTATTGAAATCAATTAATGTAATCTTCATCATAACCCATCGGTCTATGCCCCGTTCATTCCCCACGGGACCACGATAACAAGGTATGACAGACTGTGAGTCTATGTCCCGTTCATACCCCATGGGACTACGGTAACATGATGTAATAGCCTTTTGAGTTACGTTCAGCTACATTCTTGATTTCCCCATACCCCCAAGTTATGTGTTCAAGTGAGGTATTGAATAATCTGGAGCTAATGCCAACACATGATCAAGCAGGTACAGGTTTGTCTGTATACACAACAGGATATGTCCGTAGGGACAACAGGTCAAGATTGTCGGCATTAGTAACAAGATCAGGTATCAAGTCAAGCAGTAGTATATCAGGTCATGTCAGGTAGTGCACAGGTATCAAGTGGATACTCACAATCAAACTGTAGTAAGTATGGGTTGCACAAAAAAAACATGGATGCACAAATATCAGTTAGGGGTTACATTTACAGTTCCAATACTATGTAGGATGCACATTATCAAGCATGGGGAGTCGATATAACAATAATATGTAATAATGTGATCTGTAGATGCAGCTATATGTATATTAAATGATATGGATGCAAACGGGTATCCGAAAACTGTAAAACTTTAATATGGATGTATAATGTGATAAACGGGTAACATTTGATTCATATGGATGCATAACACTATACCTAGAATGTAGCAAGATGATTTAGAATGCGACTAGATATGTAAATAATGATATGGATGCGTACGGACGTCGTATAACAGTAAAATGATAAACTGGTAAATGCGGGATGTACAACTAAACAATATGAACTGTTATATTCAATTGGATGCAGTATATTGTAGTATAATATGTAACAAGATAGGTTTGCATGCACTAGGTATGAAATAAATCGTACGGATGGATACAGACGTCGAAAAACTGTAAAACTAAACATGGGGTGCATGATTTAAAATACAAGTGTTATATTTATTTAAATAGATGTATATAGAGTAACATAGCATGTAGCAAGATTAACTTGCCTCTACGGATCACGAAATGGATATGTACGACACGTCCGACGTCGGCAAAACGTCGCAACGCACACACGGCACACGGGACGGGTCCAAGCAACGCAAGAGGGTGATCACGCAGGTAAGGTACATCCTCTGGGTCTTCTGGATCGTCGGCGTCAAGCACGGCTCCGGCGAACTATGAAAATACAGAATTCAAGAAATGAAGAAAAAGAAAAAGAAAGAAGAGGAGGAAGAAGAAGAGATAAGGAGTGAGGCTCACTGGAATTATGCACTGGGGTTAGGGAGACGAGCTGGTGGTGTCGGTGAGATCAACGGCGGTGAGGTGCGCTGGTGAGGGGATCTTGAGGAGCTAGGGTTAGGTTTGGGTTTGGCTCGGGTGTTGTTGGTTCTGTGCAGGGGTGAATGAGAAGAGGAGAAGTGTAAAGGAGAGGGAGAGGAGGAGAGGAGAATGGTGACAGTAAGGTGCAGGGGTCGTCGGCGATGAGGTGGTGCAGGTGGTGGTGATGAGTTCTCGGGGTTCTTATGGGTGCAGTGGGCTCGGGAAGAAGATGACAAGGAGGAGAGAGAGGAGGCTCTGTTGAGTTGAGAGGTGATGGAGTGATGGAGTTTAGGGTTAGGGTTTGAGGAGGAAGGAGTTGTGATAGGTTAAAGGGAAGTGCTCGGGTTTAAATAGGAAGAAGAAGGAGGAAATCAAGGAGGCTGTTAAGGGAGGTGACGAGATCTCTCGGGCGGTGACCACATCCGAGAAGCGAACAGTGTTCGCGAGAGGGGAGAGAGAGACGCAAGAGGAGAGAGAAAGAGGAGAGAGAAAGACACAGCGAAAGGGAGAGAGAAAAAGAAGAAGAGATAGGAGAGAGACTGAGCGAGAGAGAGTGAGAGAGAGATTTTGAGAGGTGGGGGCCACAAGGCAGAGAGAGATCTGTGAGTTGGTTTGTTAATTTAAGTAGGATCTTATTTAATAAGATTTTAGTTAGGTAATTAAATTTTAAAAGTTGTCGATTAAATTTTAAAGATATTAAATTAAATAAATTTGAATTTTGCAGGGATACAAAAATAATCCAAAACACGCTCAGGTCGGGTCTAAAAATTCAGTTTTAAAATACAAAAAATATACGCAACAACCAAAATTAAAAATGAATGCTCTGGTAACGAAAATGCATACCCCCAAGAACGGATGCACGTATGTGCACGTAGCCATCCAAATAAGTCCGTTTCACTGAACGGGGCAGGAACAAGATGCGCGGATGCTACCACGGGGTTAGGGGTATCATGCAGGCCATGCAATGTATTTTTAAAATATTTTACGTGACTTAAAATGTTATATTGTAAAATGAAATGCTAGATAAAATGCCAGTATGCAGTATTCATGAAAGTGCACAAGTCTACGTAACAAATAAGGATACATGAATCAAGACAGGTTTCAAGCAAGCGGGTCGGGTCGGATGCTAATACAGATGTCAGATATACTACTTGCACCCAAAGCACGATAAATCAGGAAAATACCATAAATAAAGAAACACGAGAACTGGAATTGGTATAAATGAACTAGGGTGTTACATTATACCCAACTACAAAAAGAATTTCGTCCTCGAAATTCCAAGAACAAGGAAAGATAAACAATCAAGAAACTACAAGAATAAGTATGGAAACTTCTGTCGAATTTCATCTTCTCGTTCCCAAGTCGATTCTCTATGCGAGCGATTCCCCAAGAAACAAGTACGAGAGGGATAATCTTGTTCTTAAGGACCTTTTTTCTTCGATCAATAATCGACATCGGTTGTTCCTCAAAGGTCAAATCCTCTCTTACAGTCTGCTCCGAATGATCCAGCACGTGTGTTTCATCTCGAACATACTTACGGAGTTGAGATACATGAAACACGTCATGAACATTCGCCAAAGATTGTGGTAAATCCAATCGATAAGCCACTTCTCCAACACGCTCCATAATCTCGAAAGGCCCAACGAATCGAGGACTAAGCTTGCCTCGACTCCCAAAACGAATCACCCCTCTAGTCGGTGATATCTTCAAGAACACCAGATCACCAACAACGAACTCTAGAGGTCTTCTCGATGTATCGGCCCAACTCTTCTGTCGATCTTGGGCTGCCTTCATGTGATTCCGGATAGTATTAACTTTCTCAACTGTTTGCACGATCAAATCCGGTCCCAACAATCTTCGCTCTCCAATATCATCCCAACAAAAAGGTGAACGACACTTGCGACCATACAATGCTTCGAATGGAGCCATCTGAATAGTCGCCTGAAAACTGTTGTTGTAAGAAAACTCCACCAAGTGTAGATGATCCTCCCATGAACCCTTGAACTCTAACATGCAAGCTCTCAACATGTCTTCAAGAGTTTGGATCGTTCTCTCCGACCGGCCATCTTTCTGAGGATGATAAGCTGTGCTAAACTTCAATCGCGTCCCCAAACTTTCCTGTAAGCTCCTCCAGAAGTGCGATAAGAATCGGGTGTCACGATCGGAAATGATGCTCACAGGTACTCCATGTAATCTTAAAATCTCCTGCATGTACCGTTATGCTAACGTTTCCGTTGATTGACCAACTCGAAATGGTATGAAATGAGCTGCCTTGGTCAATCGATCAATAATCACCCAACTACATTGTTGCCTTTTGGACTCCGCGGTAAAGCTGTCACGAAATCCATGGTTATATGTTTCCACTTCCATTGAGGAATCGGAAGTGGTTTCAATAAACCAGCAACCCTTTGATGTTCAGCCTTAACTTGCTGACACACCAAGCACTTCGCTACAAAATAGGCGATCTCCCTTTTCATGCCTTCCCACCAGAAATGCTGTCGTAGATTACGGTACATTTTCGTCCCTCCTGGATATACGGAATACGCGGAACTGTGTGCCTCCTTCATAACTTCTTCACGAATGTCTCCCTTTGGCATACACAAATGGCTACCATATCGCAACGAACCATCTTCATGAATCAACAAGTCCGTTCGAAGTCCTGCTTCAACCTGTTCTCGAAACTTCTGCAATCTTCTCAGGATCAATGACGATTCCACTTCCAGATACGACATGCTCCCAAAACTTCATTTCTTCAAACCAAAACTTGCACTTGCTCATCTTTGCATATAATCTTTCTTGCCTCAATGTCTGCAGTGCGATCTTCATGTCTTCTGCATGCTCTTCAATACTCCTTGAATAGACCAGAATATCATCGATGAATACCACGATAAACTGGTCCAAGAATGGTGAGAAGATTCGGTTCATCAAGTCCATAAATATCGCCGGTGCATTCGTGACTCCGAATGGCATCACTAAATATTCGTAATGTTCATACCGAGTTCGGAACGCAGTCTTGCAAATATGCTCTGGTTTAACTCGAACCTGATGATATCCGGATCGAAAATCTAGCTTCGAGAATACCCTCATGCCATTAAGTTGCTCGAATAATTCGCTAATGCGAGGGATCGGGTACTTGTTCTTAATAGTCACCCGGTTTATTTCTCGATAATCGATGCACATCCTCCGTGTGCCATCCTTCTTCTTTACTAGAAGAACTGGAGCTCCCCAGGATGAATTGCTGCTGCGAAACCAACCCTTCTCTAGCAATTCGGTAACCAGCTTCTTGACTTCTTCCAACTCTACTGGTGCCATTGGATAGTACGTCTTTGAGACTGGCGCTGCACCAGGAACAAGATCGATCGCGAACTCCACATCTCGTTTTGGCGATGAACCCGAGATTTTCTAAAACACGTCCATGAAAGCTCGAACTACAGCTGGCACTTCCTTCATATCAACTTCCATCGACGAAAGAACATTGTTTGTCGGCCTAGCCCTAAACTCGACTGGCCCGACAGAACTGCTTCTTCTAGCAAAAACAACCTCCGGATGTCCGGGAATCTGGAAAATTACTTTCTTTGTCCCACACTAAATGTGAGCATGGAAAGTGCCGAGAAAATCCATTCCCAAGACAACATCACAACTATCGGTATCAATCACCAAGAAATCTGCGAATAACTCCCGTCCGCAAATAACTACAGGACAATCCTTACATTCTCTACTAGCTATGATTTTCCCATTCCCAGTGTCTACGTCCCAACAACTAGACAGGGTCGTGCAAGTAATCGAGTGTGTAGAAATAAACTTGGACGGCCTTAAACAATGGGATGCACCAGAATCGAAAAATGCTAATGCGGGAAAACCATGAACAAGTAGGATACCTGAAACTACTTCCTCTGAAGCCTTGGCCTCTTCAGCCGTCAGGGTAAAGGCTCGAGCTTGATTAGATCCCTGAGTTAACTGCTTCTGCTCCTGAAACTGCTTCTGCGGTGGTTTTTGAGTATCTTCCTTCAAACGTAGCTTTGACGGACAAGTATCAATGGTGTGACCAGCCGATCCGCAAATTAGACAAAGTCTAAGCCTCTTACGACAATCTCTTCGATAGTGACCGGTCGTTGGCAGTAATCGCACAACACCCTTCCTTTTTGCTTGGGCAAAACTGGCCTCTGAACATCTTCCTTCAAACGAAGCTTCGACGGGCAAACACTGATAGCATGATCTGCTGATCCACAAACCAAACAGAGTCCCCGCATTCTTCGACATTCTCTCCTTATGTGCCCAGGTAGATGGTAAAAGTTACAAATTACGCCCTTTCTCTGATCTGCAACGACGGGCTTCTTCATCGGTGCTATGCCACGTCGGTTCACCGGAATACCTCTATGTACGGGCGCTTGGTTCGGCGCGAACGCCGGCTTCTGCACTACAACTGCCTGCAGTTGATTCAGCTCGGTCTGCTGCTTGTGGTCCTCTAGCAAGTCACGAATTACTCCAAGCAAAGCGGCGTCATCCACATGCCTCTGGTACGATCGTAAATTCCTGGCTGCCATGATCCTGCAACCAAGACACCAAAGAGGATTAGTATGATAACAAGATTCAAAACTTGCGATGAATGATGAGTATGAATCAAGGATATGGATCAGGACTAGAATTCCAAGTTACTTAAATAGAGTACCGCATTGTAACCATGTTGCAGTTCATAGTTACAATCACATAACTCCGTTCAAGTCGCCCAAATCCTAGTATCAGAATCAAAGGAATAGGAAAGGATAAACAATAAGGAACCAAAAAGATTTCAAGCCGAGATGCAAAGTTGTTTGTATATTGCCAAGACAAAGGGTCAAGAGAAAGATATGATTCATGAATCACGATAACAATGTGGCAAGACATGTTCCTAATTACAGTTTTTCTGATTCGTGTATTGGGTCCAATACCCAACTACAAAAGAATCAAACCCGATTAACCTAAATCCTATGGCTCTGATACCAAACAAACCCTGTCACGCGCCGCTTTCCAGAGTGCGCTAAGATCGGCACGTGACAGAGCCAACCATGCTACCTGTGGCTAGGAAAGATCCTTCCACAGTCACATTACGACTGTCTAGAGATATCAAGAACAGTAGAAATAAAATAAACTATCTAGTACATGTCCATAAGCCAGAATAAACGAGTCATGAAATAAAATAATGCGGAAGCAAAAGATTAAAATACAATAATCTGGAATGTATGTCCCAAAATACGGGCTCACATTAGGACTAAAAATACTGAAAGGAAAACTAAACTAAACTAATAACAGGTCTTCACTGCTCGGCTTGTTGATCAAAATACTCTTGGACCGCTTGCGACAAGGATAATGGATCTGGGCCATGCAAAACCCAGATGTCAGTGCGTCACAATATCAATAATTCTAATCAAGCAGGATATAATGAAATATGCAGGCATGAAGTATAAACAGTAACAGTTATTAGGAAATACACAGTAACATGAATATAGACCAGTGAACAGGATATCTACAGGTGAAGTGCGGTGATTAGTCTAAACTGTGCTATAGGGTTATCTACTCTAAAGTTATTAAAATCAATTAATGTAATCTTCATCGTAACCCATCGGTCTATGCCCCGTTCATTCCCCACGGGACCACGGTAACAAGATATGATAGACTGTGAGTCTATGTCCCGTTCATACCCCACGGGACCACGGTAACATGATGTAATAGCCCTTTGAGTTACGTTTAGCTACATTCTTGATTAACCCATACACCCAAGTTATGTGTTCAAGTCAGGTATTGAATAATCTAGAGCTAATGCCAACACAGGATCAAGCAGGTACAGGTTTGTCTGTATACACAACATGATATGTCCGTAGGGACAACAGGTCAAGATTGTCGGCATTAGTAACAAGATCAGGTATCAAGTCAAGCAGTAGTATATCAGGTCATGTCAGGTAGTGCACATGTATCAAGTGGATACTCACAATCAAACTGTAGTAAGTATGGGTTGCACAAAAAAAACATGGATGCACAAATATCAGTTAGGGGTTACATTTACAGTTCCAATACTATGTAGGATGCACATTATCAAGCATGGGGTGTCGATATAACAATAATATGTAATAATGCGATCTGTAGATGCAACTATATGTATATTAAATGATATGGATGCAAACAGGTATCCGAAAACTGTAAACTTTAATATGGATGTATAATGTGATAAACGAGTAACATTTGATTCATATGGATGCATAACACTATACCTAGCATGTAGCAAGATGATTTAGCATGCGACTAGATATGTAAATAATGATATGGATGCGTACGGACGTCGTATAACAGTAAAATGATAAACTGGTAAATGCGGGATGTACAAATAAACAATATGAACTGTTATATTCAATTAGATGCAGTGTATTGTAGTATAGTATGTAACAAGATAGGTTTGCATGCACTAGGTATGAAATAGATTGTACGGATGCATACGGACGTTGAAAAACTGTAAAACTAAATATGGGGTGCATGATTTAAAATAAAAGTGTTATATTTATTTAAATAGATGTATATAGAGTAACATAGCATGTAGCAAGATTAACTTGCCTCGACGGATCACGAAACGGATATGTACTGTTAGTGTATATGCCCTAGAGGCCATTACTGTATCATACTAGTATGTATATTACTTAATGGAAGCTTGGGATATTCACCTTGTATATACAATCTTGCTCAAAATAGTAGTATGCTACTTGGTTTATTTCTACTTCAATGTGTACATGTGTTTACTTTTGTATATCGCCTATACACATTAGTGGAGCCCTTAGGATCTTTGCTTGATTACCAGCGATGTGATGGCCGTCACACTAGTGGGGCTGGGTAATCTATAAGCACATCCTTATGCAGGTCCCTGGTCGCAGGACTATCGAGACAGGGCATCGATACTCCGGAGTAGACCAGCGCATGCGCTTCTCATCCCAGTGTGGGAGACGGTCTGTCCCACAGCCGTCAGTACGTCGTACTTGAGATAGTATGCGGGTGCCCGTTAGGTTACGGGTACACTGGACAGGACACGTCGGGAACTGACTAGTTGGTATTATACCTATCGTCAGTTATCAGTTCCCAGGTGACATGAGTACAGCTTAGTCCGCTGACTTGACACTGTCACTTCGCCTCGGGTGTGTTCCCACTGTACTTTGATCACTACCCTACCACGGCTCAAAGGAGTCGTGCAAACAGGTGGTGGTTGGGTGCAGTCCCGAAGCACTTGGAGGCAGTGACGGTTAGACAGGATTCGTCTCTCCCGGTATTGGGGGTTGACATCGCGCTGTGTCTAGGAGAGCCATTACACGAGTAGTCCCTGGCCAGGGCAAACGAGATATACTGGTAGGTTTCCAGTGTTATCTCAGGGTGTTTTGGGCTTCGCTCCGGCACGACTTGTACCGCTATTGGGGGACTGACGTTTACCGCCCCTAGGCCCGCCATGCGATGTATCAGACGAACAGACCGGACTGTACGGAGAATGTCACACTCAGGCTCAGTAGGAGTTCAGATGGGTTTCGCCTCGTCGGTCTTCTTGTCGGCATTACCTGGGGACCGTTACGCACAGCTAGTGCCGCTTGCGGTCTGTGGTTAAACCCACTGCCAGCGTAGTGTCGAGTCTTTAGAGTCCCACACAGAAAGCTTTTCGCCTTTAGGCAAAAGAGTAGAGGTCGCATGGTATTGCGACAGGTCGCATGGTTTTGCGACAGGGTTCGGTCACATCCGTGCACTTGTGCACGTACAGTGTCCGGACAGTTTACACTAGCGGGCTTTGGTTTAAGCCAGATCCTAGTGTACCTTATGGGATTGGATTTATCCAGTTTGCATTCGTGTTCCTCGGAACGCGGATGCGGGTGTGTATGCACAGTTGACAGGGAGGCACAGACAGCGGATTCTCATTAGGGTTGTTGACAGTTGACCGTTGACTTTTTGACTTTTTGCTCAACCCTAATGAGAATATGATATGTGATTAACTATTATATTAATTAAGTATTATGGTGACTTGGTTGTTGACTTTTGTTGACTTTGTTGACTTGTTGACTTTGTTGACCGGTTGACTAGGCTTGACTAGTTGACCATCATGATAACCATGGCTATCATTTCATGCCAAAGACTTTTACTTGCTTGTTCATTTGAGTAAAATGAGTGCATGACATGATAAGGTTATGGTTGCTTCAACCATCACATAAGACTTTTATTGATATGATGAGTTATGATTACTTTGGATTATGAGAGGGTGAGAGACAAAAGTGAGCCTCATTCTTTCTTGCTCATTCTCTCTCTTGTTCTTGAGCTCTTCACTTTGCTCTCACTCTCATCCTCTTGCTCCCTCTCTTGACTCTATGGTTCATATCTCTCATGTGTTGAGAATCAAGAACCATAGATAAAATCCTATTCTAAATCTTCTCTACTCATTCTAGTTCACTAGGTTTAGCAAACCAAGTGAACTAGTTTCTTCAAAGAACGAAGAAGGAGCTAAAGGTTGGAGCTTTCAAGTGGATCTATCTTCAGCGAACGGAGACGACGAGAAGGAGCCATCGGACCACCACCGGAGCTTGAAGACGAAGGAGTTCAAGACAAGCTAGGTATAACCATCTTCATCCGAGTAGCTAACTCTCTTTAGCAAGTTTGCTAGTTTTAGTTTAGGAAAAGATCCCGACTTTGTTTAGTCCATGTTGCCCCTTGCGCTAAAAATTTGATTTTTATACCGTTTCCGCCTCCCCGTAAGAACCGGGAGAGGTAGCATGGACTTACAGTGGTATCAGAGACTAACTAAACTTAAACTAGCTTGGTAGTGAAGTGTAACGAAGTTCGGAACCGGAAAAATCCAAAAACCAAACTTTTTCAAAATCCTAGTTTCTGTTAAATTTTTTTCTGGTCAAAACAAGATTTGTTATACACCTAAATTCGGCTCAGGGTTTTGTGTGAACACCCAAGAAAAACGATCCCCTAATTCGTTCAAACCGCCGCGGATCCGCGGCCTCACCTATTCATTGAGCCGCGGAACCGCCGCCGTTTAGAGTCTTCTGGTGATCGTCTTTCGTGCAGTGTGTCTCTGTATTGGTTTTGGGATTTTTAAAATATGTTATATGTGCCCAGATTCTCCAGAACAGAAATTTACTTTTGGGGTCCTATAATTTCGTATTTTTTCCGAACTTCACTACACTTTGACTATGATGGTTATATCTGTGATGTTTGCATGTATTGAACGTCGGCTAATCGCTATAAGTCGATTAGTCGGGGTTATACATGATCTGTGTTTGATATTGGAATGTGTATATAAATATGTTGGATTGTCGCGGGTGAATAGCCGGGGGTTGTGAGACGAGAGTTTTCTTTTCTTGCAATTCATGTAAATTTGTAAATTGATGTAATAATTATTTGTATGGCCGCACAACCGGGTCGGGGTTGTAGCCGTCATTGTATAATTTCTTTTTACTGTTTTTGCTCCTAGGATAGACCCATGGAGGGGGTGCACAAACTACCGGGTATGCCGAGGTGTCGAGTGGCCTACTCATGGAGATGAGGGAGGTTACTACGCTTCGGGTACTTGGCGGGTAGTTTGCCGCACCCGTAGGGGTCTTGGGTGGGGTATTGGCTATTCACCGCGACCGTGTAATCTGTTTTTGTTACAGGCTCGTACAAATTACAGATTCCTAGTATATCCAATGTATTTATCTATGATCTGAAATGTTTATCATTGCAGTATATCTATATATGATATTATTTAGGCGTTGCTTATGTTTTACAGACGCGCTAGCCCAGCCCCCGCTCTGTCGTTAGTTAAGTAACCTAACGGGTAATGACGGGGCCCAGTGGCGAATGCGAATGGCATAAGCGTACGTCATATTTTGGTTGTTTTCTGCAATGGTAGGATTAAATGATGGGACGCATTAAAAGAACTAATGCAAGAATATCACGCATTAAAAGAACTAATGCAAGATAATAAACCAAGTTAAAGTCGTTGGAACACTTTCGAAAAACCACTCGGTTCTTTTCAAAACAAACTTTTAAAATACGGAGTTTGAGCCACTCCTTTTAAAAGCTATCTCGTTCCATCGACCAAATCAAGTTCACTACATTCACGGTTTTGCCAAAACCATTAGTAGCCCTCCGTCGTTTCACATGAATAGTCAATAGTATTCAAGCTGTGTATGTTGGCCAAAGTCAAGGCACAGTGATTGGTAGCTGTTGGGTGTTCATGTGTAGCATAGATAGATGCGTTGGTTTGGGACAGTCGTACTGCCATTTTGGCCAAAGTCAAGGGTAGGTACGGATGGATCCAAATTAACCTGGATAATGACGGGTAGAACTTGACATGTGACTTATGATATTTTGGCCAAAGTCAAGGTCATAAGAGCATGGGGCAAAAATCCACATCGGGAGTTTCATAAGTACTGAAACTTGCTAGATTTGCATACCATTTGGAGTGTGATGATTCTGGTAGGATTCCTTCTGTTTCGTCACGCAATGATATTTGGATCCCGATCCTACTGTGAGTATATGCTACTCCTCGGGAAATTTCTCGCTAAACGATCAATGCTATAAACCTAGTAGGTGCCTAGAAAGGTGTTAGCGGGGCTACGCCCCCATGGAAAAGAGGTTCTCTAATTAAGGAACTTCGCGAAAGCGTTGGAAAACCTCCCTCGAAGTACCGACACCAGCCTGGCCGAACGGTTAAGCAAGTATTGTACGGTGAGATTGATCCTGACTAATTCTTCCTTTATGGTTTGAGGAGGGATTCGAGAAACAGTGGGAGCCATCCTGTTTAGACAAACTAAAAACCACTCTAAACTTGCAAGAGCATCATGCTGAGTGTTTTCCTCTTCTCTCCAAATTGCAGCGACCAATCAACATGACTGGACTTAAGTTACTCCTAGATAAAAACAAACTGACAGGGCCAAACTACAAAGATTGGCTCAGGAATGTCAAGATAGCAATCACTTATGACAAGCTGGGGTATCTTCTTACCACTAAAGCTCCCCCTGTCCCTGGTCCAACTTCCAGTGTCGCGGATAAGGAAATCCGCAAGACTTGGGAGATTGATAGCGCGAAGGCCAAGTGCCTCCTGCTTGCCTCGATGGACAACGAACATCAGAGGAGGCATGAGAATATGGACATGGAATCCATATTGCTCCATACAAAAGAACTGTATGGAGAGCAATCTCGTATCGCAAGATACGAAGCGTCGAAAAAGTTATTCTCGACAAGAATGGCCGTCGGATCATCAGCAGCCGAGCACGTGCTAAAGATGATCGGCTACATTGAGGAGCTCGCTGACCTAGGGATCACATTGGAGAGTGAG
This sequence comes from Agapanthus africanus, assembly GCA_030015575.1. Classification (NCBI taxonomy): domain Eukaryota; kingdom Viridiplantae; phylum Streptophyta; class Magnoliopsida; order Asparagales; family Amaryllidaceae; genus Agapanthus; species Agapanthus africanus. Next base: position 493,269,352 of record CM057339.1, read on the forward strand.
CTATATACGGATATAGTTCTCCAGTCCCTTCCTTCCACTTACGCCCAGTTTATACTGAACTTCAACCTACAAGAAAAAGAGGTTGAACTTTCAGAGCTCCTCAACATGCTGAGGAGGGCAGAGGGCACCCTACAGAAAGGTAGGGATACATCCACTTTGTTTGTAGGAGGATCATCTTCTTCTAGGTCCAAGGCGAAAGCCAAGGGAAAGAAGAAGAAGGCCCCCGCCAAACCAAGGGGCGGTGTTAGTAAGGTGGATACGAAGGGAAAAGGTAAAGCAACAAAGATAGCGGGGAAGCTTGTGGATAAGGAAGAATGCTTCTATTGTCATAAGAAAGGACACTGGAAGAATGATTGCAGGGCCTGGAAGGCCAGAACACAGGAATTGAAGCAGGTTGCAGCTTCAGCTTCAGGTGTGTATGTTATTGAAAACTGTCTTTCAATAAACTCTACTTCCTGGGTATTGGATACCGGATCAGGATCTCAAATCTGTAATTCTTTGCAGGCGTTGAGAAACCGTAGTGTTTTGAAAGCAGGTGACATGACCCTCAGAGTTGCGAACGGAGCTAGCATGGATGCTAAAGCCGTGGGGGACTATCACCTGGGAATGTCAGATGGACATGTTTTGGTTTTGCGTAATTGCTTTTTTCTACCCAACGCAACTTGTAATATCATTTCTGTATCTTTAGTTTCTAAAGAAGGTTATGAATTTGCGTTTGTAAGTAATGTTGTAAACATTCACCTTAATCAAGTTTTGATTGGGTCAGGTACTTTGAGTAATGGTATATACGTGTTAAACCAACCACAGATTTTTAATGTCCAGAATACACACAAAAGAAAGTCTCCAGAAATAAATCAGACTTTCTTATGGCATTGTAGATTGGGTCACATCAATGAGAGAAGGTTGACTAAGTTACATACAGAAGGGTATTTGAATGCGTTCGAATATCAGTCGTATGCCACTTGTCAATCCTGTCTCAAAGGAAAGATGACAAAAACTCCGTTTACTGGACACGGAGTAAGAGCGAGCGAGCTCTTGGGACTCGTACACAGTGACGTGTGCGGTCCAATGTCTACACATGCCCGAAGCGGACATTCTTACTTCATTACTTTTACGGATGACTTCTCAAGGTACGGTTATGTCTTCTTAATGAAACATAAGTCCGAGGCCTTTGGAAAATTCCAGGAGTATAAGAATGAAGTAGAGAAACAAACCGGCAAAAGTATTAAGATTCTAAGATCGGATCGAGGTGGAGAATACTTAAGTGCCGAATTCCTGAATTACTTAAAAGAGAATGGTATTCTCTCTCAGCTTACTCCTCCATACACTCCGCAACATAACGGTGTATCGGAGAGACGGAACCGAACCCTATTGGATATGGTTCGGTCCATGATGAGTAACGCTGAGTTGCCGCGATCATTCTGGGGATATGCGCTAGAATCAGCCGCATACCTTTTGAACCGAGTTCCCACTAAGACTGTGCCTACTACGCCATTTGAGATGTGGTGTGGGAAGAGACCCCATCTTAATCACATTAAGATATGGGGAAGTCCAGCTTTTGTCAAAAAGCAGCATGCGGACAAGCTCGAGGCACGCTCAGTACTGTTCAAGTTTGTGGGATATCCAAAGAATTCCAAGGGATATTTCTTCTACTGCGAAGAGGAACAAAAAGTTCTTGTTTCTCGTCATGCCCACTTTCTAGAACACCAGTTCATAGAAAAGGAAATAAGTGGGAGCGCAGTAGAACTGGAAGAGATTCCAGAACCACGGACTATTACTGAAAGTTTAGTGGAACCAGAGGGTTCAGAAGAACAGGACATTCCTACGCCGCTCCGCAGAAGTAGTAGGCTGTCTCATCCGCCCGAGAGATACTACGGTTTTCTCATAGACGGGGATAGAGAGGATTGCATCATAGATTATGATGAGCCTACTAGCTTCCAGCAGGCCGTTCAGAGCGCTGACTCAGTGAAATGGCTGGATGCAATGCGGACCGAAATGGAGTCCATGTACACCAACAAGGTTTGGACGTTGGACATTGCTCCAGACGGGGTAAAACCCGTAGGATGCAAGTGGATCTTCAAAAGGAAGATTGGTGTAGATGGACAGGTTGAGACCTATAAAGCTAGGCTGGTAGCAAAGGGTTTTCGTCAAAGACCTGGTTTGGACTATGACGAAACCTTTTCTCCAGTAGCCATGCTGAAATCCATTCGGATCCTTCTTGCCATTGCTGCCTTCCACGATTATGAGATTTGGCAAATGGACGTAAAGACAGCTTTTCTAAATGGAAATTTAGAGGAGTGTGTCTATATGGACCAGCCAGAGGGTTTCATTCAGAGTGGGAGCAGCGGAAAGGTGTGCAAATTGCTTAAGTCCATCTATGGACTAAAGCAGGCATCGCGGAGTTGGAACATCTGCTTTGATGAGACGGTCAAAGAATTTGGCTTTATCAAAAATCCAGATGAACCATGCATCTATAGTAGATTTGTAGCGAGAACTGTAGTATTCCTCGTTTTATACGTGGATGACATTCTCTTAATAGGAAATGACATTCCTATGCTACAATCTGTCAAGGGGTTCTTGTCACACAGGTTCTCCATGAAAGACCTGGGTGATGCCTCATACATTCTGGGTATCCGGATCTACCGTGACAGGTCCAAGAGGATATTAGGACTTTCACAGTCCAGGTACATCGACACCATACTGAAGAGATTTAGTATGGAAGATTCCAAGCGCGGTAACCTACCGGCTTGTAACGGGATCACCCTCTCTAAAGAGATGTCTCCCAAGACTGATTTGGAGAGGGATCGCATGTCTATTATACCCTACGCTTCTGCGGTAGGCTCTATAATGTATGCGATGTTGTGTACCAGACCGGATGTAGCTTATGCACTGAGTGTGGTAAGCCGGTATCAGTCTAACCCTGGGGAGAAACATTGGATAGCAGTAAAGAACATTCTCAAGTACCTGAGAAGGACTAAGGAGATGTTCTTGGTGTATGGCGGAAAGGACCTCCAGATCGAGGCCTTTGCTGACTCCAGCTTCCAGAGTGACAAGGATGATTCCAAGTCCATGTCGGGTTTTGTCTTTACCCTCAATGGAGGGGCGGTGTGTTGGAAGAGTTCCAAACAGGAAACCGTTGCAGACTCGACGATGGAAGCGGAATACATCGCTGCATCTGATGCCGCAAAAGAAGCTGTCTGGATGAGGAAGTTCTTGAAAGAACTTCAGGTGGTTCCGTCCATTGTTGATCCAATACCTCTGTATTGCGACAACAACGGGGCTATAGCTTTAGCGAAGGAACCTAGGTCCCATCAGAGATCCAGGCACATCTTGAGGCGGTATCACCTGATCAGGGAGATCGTGGATCGCCAGGAGATCGAGGTTCGGAGAGTCGCTTCAGAAGACAACACTGCAGATCCATTCACCAAGGCCCTACCCAGACTCAGTTCGAGCGGCTGATCGAGATGATAGGTCTTCGATACGCCAGTACATGGCCTTAGTGCAAGTGGGAGATTGTTAGTGTATATGCCCTAGAGGCCATTACTGTATCATACTAGTATGTATATTACTTAATGGAAGCTTGGGATATTCACCTTGTATATACAATCTTGCTCAAAATAGTAGTATGCTACTTGGTTTATTTCTACTTCAATGTGTACATGTGTTTACTTTTGTATATCGCCTATACACATTAGTGGAGCCCTTAGGATCTTTGCTTGATTACCAGCGATGTGATGGCCGTCACACTAGTGGGGCTGGGTAATCTATATGCACATCCTTATGCAGGTCCCTGGTCGCAGGACTATCGAGACAGGGCATCGATACTCCGGAGTAGACCAGCGCATGCGCTTCTCATCCCATTGTGGGAGACGGTCTGTCCCACAGCCGTCAGTACGTCGTACTTGAGATAGTATGCGGGTGCCCGTTAGGTTACGGGTACACTGGACAGGACTCGTCGGGAACTGACTAGTTGGTATTATACCTATCGTCAGTTATCAGTTCCCAGGTGACATGAGTACAGCTTAGTCCGCTGACTTGACACTGTCACTTCGCCTCGGGTGTGTTCCCACTGTACTTTGATCACTACCCTACCACGGCTCAAAGGAGTCGTGCAAACAGGTGGTGGTTGGGTGCAGTCCCGAAGCACTTGGAGGCAGTGACGGTTAGACAGGATTCGTCTCTCCCGGTATTGGGGGTTGACATCGCGCTGTGTCTAGGAGAGCCATTACACGAGTAGTCCCTGGCCAGGGCAAACGAGATATACTGGTAGGTTTCCAGTGTTATCTCAGGGTGTTTTGGGCTTCGCTCCGGCACGACTTGTACCGCTATTGGGGGACTGACGTTTACCGCCTCCTAGGCCCGCCATGCGATGTATCAGACGAACAGACCGGACTGTACGGAGAATGTCACACTCAGGCTCAATAGGAGTTCAGATGGGTTTCGCCTCGTCGGTCTTCTTGTCGGCATTACCTGGGGACCGTTACGCACAGCTAGTGCCGCTTGCGGTCTGTGGTTAAACCCACTGCCAGCGTAGTGTCGAGTCTTTAGAGTCCCACACAGAAAGCTTTTCGCCTTTAGGCAAAAGAGTAGAGGTCGCATGGTATTGCGACAGGTCGCATGGTTTTGCGACAGGGTTCGGTCACATCCGTGCACTTGTGCACGTACAGTGTCCGGACAGTTTACACTAGCGGGCTTTGGTTTAAGCCAGATCCTAGTGTACCTTATGGGATTGGATTTATCCAGTTTGCATTCGTGTTCCTCGGAACGCGGATGCGGGTGTGTATGCACAGTTGACAGGGAGGCACAGACAGCGGATTCTTATTAGGGTTGTTGACAGTTGACCGTTGACTTTTTAACTTTTTGCTCAACCCTAATGAGAATATGATATGTGATTAACTATTATATTAATTAAGTATTATGGTGACTTGGTTGTTGACTTTTGTTGACTTTGTTGACTTGTTGACTTTTGTTGACTTGTTGACTTTGTTGACCGGTTGACTAGGCTTGACTAGTTGACCATCATGATAACCATGGCTATCATTTCATGCCAAAGACTTTTACTTGCTTGTTCATTTGAGTAAAATGAGTGCATGACATGATAAGGTTATGGTTGCTTCAACCATCACATAAGACTTTTATTGATATGATGAGTTATGATTACTTTGGATTATGAGAGGGTGAGAGACAAAAGTGAGCCTCATTCTTTCTTGCTCATTCTCTCTCTTGTTCTTGAGCTCTTCACTTTGCTCTCACTCTCATCCTCTTGCTCCCTCTCTTGACTCTATGGTTCATATCTCTCATGTGTTGAGAATCAAGAACCATAGATAAAATCCCATTCTAAATCTTCTCTACTCATTCTAGTTCACTAGGTTTAGCAAACCAAGTGAACTAGTTTCTTCAAAGAACGAAGAAGGAGCTAAAGGTTGGAGCTTTCAAGTGGATCTATCTTCGGCGTACGGAGACGACGAGAAGGAGCCATCGGACCACTACCGGAGCTTGAAGACGAAGGAGTTCAAGACAAGCTAGGTATAACCATCTTCATCCGAGTAGCTAACTCTCTTTAGCAAGTTTGCTAGTTTTAGTTTAGGAAAAGATCCCGACTTTGTTTAGTCCATGTTGCCCCTTGCGCTAAAAATTTGATTTTTATACCGTTTCCGCCTCCCCGTAAGAACCGGGAGAGGTAGCATGGACTTACATGTACGGCACGTCCGATGTCGGCAAAACATCGCAACGCACGCACGGCACACGGGATGGGTCCAAGCAACGTAAAAGGGTGATCACGCAGGTAAGGTACGTCCTCTGGGTCGTCTGGATCGTCGGCGTCAAGCCCGGCTCCGACGAACTATGAAAATACAGAATTCAAGAAATGAAGAAAAAGATAAAGAAAGAAGAGGAGGAAGAAGAAGAGATAAGGAGTGAGGCTCACTGGAATTGTGTACTGGGGTTAGGGAGACGGGCTGGTGGTGTCGGCGAGATCAACGGCGGTGAGGTGCGCCGGTGAGGGGATCTTGAGGAGCTAGGGTTAGGTTAGGGTGTTGTTGGTTCTGTGCAGGGGTGAATGAGAAGAGGAGAAGTGTAAAGGAGAAGGAGAGGAGGAGAGGAGAACGATGACGGTGAAGTGCAGGGGTCGTCGACGACGAGATGGTGCAGGTGGTGGTGAAGGGTTCTCGGGGTTCTTGTGGGTGCAATAGGCTCGGGAATGTTGAAGAAGAAGAAGAAGATGACAAGGAGGAGAGAGAGGAGGCTCCGCTGAGTTGAGAGGTGATGGAGTGATGGAGTTTAAGGTTAGGGTTTGAGGAGGAAGGAGTTGTGATGGGTTAAAGGGAAGTGTCGGGTTTAAATAGGAATAAGAAGGAGGAAATCAAGGAGGCTGTTAAGGGAGGTGACGCGATCTCTCGGGCGGTGACCACATTCGAGAAGCGAACAGTGTTCGCGAGAGGAGAGAGAGACGTGAGAGGAGAGAGAAAGAGAAGAGAGAGAGACACAGCGAAGGGGAGAGAGAGAAAGAGAAGAAGAGAGAGGAGAAAGGTTGAGCGAGAGAGAGAGAGAGAGAAAGAGAGAGAGAGATTTGAGAGGTGGGGGCCACAAGGCAGAGAGAGATCTGTGAGTTGGTTTGTTAATTTAGGCAGGATCTTATTTAATAAGATTTTAGTTAGGTAATTAAATTTTAAAAGCTGTCGATTAAATTTTAAAGATATTAAATTAAATAAATTTGAATTTTGGAGGGATACAAAAATAATCCAGAACACGCCCAGGTCGGGTCTAAAATTTCAATTTTAAAATACGAAAAATATATGCGACAACCAAAATTAAAAATGAATGCTCGGGTAACGAAAATGCATATCCCCAAGAACGGATGCACGTACGTGCGCGTAGCCATCCAAACAAGCCCGTTTCACTGAATGGGGCAGGAACAAGATGCGCGGATGCTACCACGGGGTTAGGGGTATCATGCAGGCCATGCAATGTATTTTAAAAATATTTTACGTGACTTAAAATGTTATATTGTAAAATGCAATGCCAGATAAAATGCCAGTATGCAGTATTTATGAAAGTGCATAAGTCTACGTAACAAGTCAGGATACATGAATCAAGACAAGTTTCAAGCAAGCGGGTCGGGTCGGTTGCTAATACAGATGTAAGATATACTACTTGCATCCAAAGCACGATAAATCAGGAAAATACCATAAATAAAGAAATACGAGAACTGGAATTGGTATAAATGAACTAGGGTTTTGCAGATGGTGTCGATGGTATCTGCATTTGCATGTCGGTGATGGACACGAGAGATTTAAGGATTTGCGTGTCAGTGATGGACACGAGGGTTTCCTGTTTTCGGGTGTCGATGCTGGACATCCATATATATTGATATGTTGCTATCTTGAGGTATCCAGTTATATTATAGTTGTTGTAGCAGACCAGGACTGATCCGAGGGACATTACCTGCATATCTCTTTACTGGTAATTACATACATTAAAATGGAATTCAAATCGAGCTATAGTCTCATTATTTTGACATGTATGGTATGATATTGAAATTTTTTAAATTGTAAACCTCTTAACACTATTCATTAAAACAGCAGGACGTATATCTTAAATAAGATACCTCTTATATTTCATACTATCACGTCTGCTTTTATGTTATGATATATGTATTTCGCGACTATTTTAAAGGAGAGGTTTTACATATATATTTTCGGCTACTTAGGGGCTTTTACCTAGATACAGGTCATTTATATGATATGTTCTACTTTGGGATCGCATGATAGATAGTGTTGCATTTACGATACATATGCATATCATATATTATATTAGTACAGGATATGATAGTACTATACTTATGACCTAAGTATCGTTGTGCATTTCGATTTTTACCTTGTGATGTACTTTTATTCACTTAGTTGGCAACTCACCCCCGTTGTGCCGTAGTTTCTTGCAAGTGTTACCGCTTGGATTATCAGCGGCTTGGGGCACACATTCCTTTCGGTGATTACTTTGGCAGATAGGTTACTGTTGTATCATACTCACATTCGTTTATTCTTATATTTTTGTATCTAGTAAAACTCCATCAACTTAGAAAAGGGTATATTATAGACTTAGAAGCGAGACTTAGAGTTTGTGTGTTGCGATGTCGCACTCATTGGAGTCGACCATTTTATATTGTTGATTTTATTTCGCTTTTCTTTTCTTTGCCATTGTGCGTCGTATATTGTTTGCTTGGTTACTCCGCCGTTTGAGGCATGGAAGCTAGCTCCCGTTGGGATGCTATTTATATTTTTATGTTGTAGCGGATTTATTCAAATTACAAAGGAGGTGCTGTCGAATTTCAAAACGTCATAGATGCTTTTCAAACATACTTAGTTAAACTGATCCCGTTTGATGAATATTTTAAACCTCGCCTCCAATATTTTCAAAAATGGTTTAGATTCCGGGTATTGGCTTACTTGAACCGCGTCGACGTCTTTAGATGTCACGTGATTTAAGTGCCGGTCACGTACCATATTTAGGTCGTGACAGTTTCATGTTTATGTTTGTTTAGCCCAGTTTGCATGTGATGATAACTTTTCTATTGGGGCTAATACGGAGTGTTTCGTAGTCATAAATTTTACATCGTTTTGAGTTTAAGTTTGATATGTGAAGCAATAGTTGGAATCCACATTAAATTAGTTTTGTGAAAACTAGTTTGTTTGTAAATCTAGCATATTATTCTCTTTTGATCGATTGCTACGAAGTTTCGATTCGGATCGAAACTTCGTCGCAATCGTGTATCGTACGCGAATACTCGCCGGATAACTTTACTGGGTAGCCACGCCCCATAGCCCCGATCAAGTGACATTAGGAGAACCCCGTTGCCAAAAGCATCCACTTGGGTGCTTGCGGCCACGGTGTTCCGCCTAAGTGCACTTGGTCGACGGCATCGGGGGTGCAGCCATCTACTAAAGTTCCCGACGAGTATTCGATCGGGAAGTCGTTGAATTACCCGACTAAGTTATTGAAAAGTGTTTTCGATATGAGACTAAAATGCAAGGTTTATAGGGTTAGGCATGAAATTTGGATTATGAGATATTCCGAGTTTATAATGTCTAAGGAATGCAGATTCTAATTATTGTTGTTTTTCATTTCTTTTTTGCGACCATAAGTGTAATATGTGGTGTATCCCCGATCTCGTTGCTATATGTCAACGGAATTTGGGATACGCATATTTACTTACGTTGATGACATGTGATGTTATATGTTGCTGTGATATGTTGTATTGGATCGTCCTGAATGAATAGCCGGGTTTTTTTTTGCATGAGATGAGAGTTTTTCAATTTTTATTCATGTAATATTTGTATGTAATATTCTTTTATTAGGACACTTCCGGGTTGAGGATGATGTCACTATTGATGTATATTATTTACTTTTCCACATTAGGATAGACCCAAGGCGGGGAGCACAAGTAACCGGGTTCTGGAGTCCAGTGGGAGACCATCTCGAGGAGTCGAGACCGGGTATCCTAACTCTAGAATTGGCAGGTGTTCATCACAGAAAACTGCATCTTAATACCACTCATTCATTATCAATTCTGTTATTTATCGGTACTATTAACCAGTGTCTGCTCAGTAAATACAGATTACATGTATTCGTGACAAAATAGTGGAAACACACACAAATTCACGGATATAACATTTGTGAGTCGACGCTGCAATCAGAACAGAAATCCGATCGATAACCAAAGAGTTCTTTTGCAACAAATAAAGTGTACACAATTTTGGTCCAACACAATACAAGTGTACACATAACTCTTTGATGCTTGGACCTAGGTGGAGGCTGTCCAAAGCACAAGTGAGTGTGATATGCATTAAATGCTAAAGGATGTGATGTGATTTAAAGCATCAAGATTTCTTTCCAAAAGCTACTAAGCAACCCATGTTGTTATCAAAAAATCAAACAATGCCAGTAGACTTGTGGAGTGCACATGAGATCATCACACCAAAACGAGTCCCACAGCTCGGACCAAGCCCGGCGACAAGCCCCCAAAAACCGGCGCCGCCGGTCCAATCAAGTCCGATGCTCCCCATTTTTCTTTTGGTTGTTTATTTGGGTCACATCATCTTATTTTTATTGTTTGTTTATGTAGGGTTACCTAGCACGACAGCAAGGTTTCGGGAGGCATCGTCCATACCATTTTAAAAAAATCGCCATGCCAAACAACCCTAACCATATAATCTTAACTAGAGATTTAGACGAAACAATAATGTAAGCAACTTTACATCTAAGTGAATAAGGAATACAACCTTTGTAGACCGGTCCTTCACTTCTAAACCTCTGTGCAGTAGTCTCTTCGCTCTAAGTAGTGAACACCTGAACTCTAGTAAGGGTTCATATGAAGAAATGAACAAACTTGTTCGAAGTCTTCGAGACCGAAGATAATCTACATCGAGAAGACTCAAGCTCATGCTATCTCTTCACTAATATGGAATTAGTGAAGTAAACACCCTAAACTAAATGGATAATATAGTAGAGAATGATGAAGTAGGAATTTTGCTCACTTTAGAAATATTTTTCTCACTCATTTTCTCCACCTCCCAAAAAGCTAGTGAGCTTGAGGAAGAAGATGAAGAAGAAGCAACCATGGAAAAATCTCAAGTGTTCAATGAATCAAGTGATGAATGGGAACCATGGGTGAGTTAATATCATATGTTAAATCATGTAGAGACTAAACCATGGCTAATCGTAATGGCTGGGTTAATAAATATCTTAAGTAAAACAAAATTGGTGGACTTAGTCAATGATTCTACAAGCTTCCACTAAGTTTCAACCATGACTAAATACCTCCCAATTTTGAATTACTTTAATTAAATAATACCCTAGATTATGTTAAGTATGGTGTGTGTCACGACCCGAAATATTAGCTCATGACCGGCACTTAAATCACGCCACGTCTAAAGGCGTAACATAATTCAAGTAAGCCGAAACCCAGAAATCTAAACCTTTAAGAAAATAAAAGAGGTGAATTTTTGAAATAAAGGTCGAGTGAAATCAATGTTTTCTAAATGCATATGTAAGGGAACATGAAAACTCAAGTGGAATTTATTAGTTGAAAAACATGTTTCGACTTTTTAAGAAATTTGGGCAGCACCTCCTTTGTATTTTTGATCCAAAACCACAATACATGATAATATAAAGGTATCCCCAAGCGGGAGCTAGCTCTTCGCTAAACGGCGGATCCACAACCACGCAAAGCATAAATATGAGTATACGACGCCCAACGACGAAGATCACCACAAAAGATAAAGAAATAAGCAAGACATCAAAACCACTAGTAGCGGAATACCCCTCGCTCTAATTCTCGCAACCACAAGTCTCACTAAGTCTCATTACTTATACAAATACTAGTTTTGATTGATGGAGTTGACTACATATAATATGAAATATAAATACAAGAGTGGGTACGATACAAATGTCCCACCTACCAAAACAATCACCCGAAAGCAACTGTGTGCCAGCGATGCCGCTACTGATCCAGACGGTCAACCTGCAAGAACTGTGGCATAACGGGGGTGAGTTGCCAACTCGTGAGTAGAAAAACATCAACAAGTAGAAATCGAATAAACAACGACTCCTAGGTCAACTACATCATAAAGTTAATACTATGATATCTAGGGTGATCGTATCTATATATGTGCCAACAAAGTAATCAATGCCTATAAGCATGTGGATATCATCCAACAATATGATCAATGTCTGTATGCATGTGGATCCCATCCACGTGTCAACCAATGACACAACAACATCACGCATGTAAATATCATAAAGCATATGCATGAAAGTATGAGGATGTAAATCAACGGGTTTCCCTCGCGACACATCAAAATCATGGAACCTGGGTGTTCAACATCGACACTCGAAAACATCATGAAACCCGTGTCCAGCATCGACACGTAAATCCTCATATCTTGGGCTCCGTCAGTCCGGATCGGCCCACGGGCTCCATCAGTCCGGATCGGCCCATATCATCTCTCGACTCCGGTCGGTATCCTCCGGATATCCGCCGAGAGCCTAAATACTGTCACCGGCAGGTAGTAGTCCCTCTGCCAGGCTCACCGTCTACTGCACAACAATCCTTTCTCACCCCGGGGTACCATACTGGGTCCACCATCTACCCGCAATCGGCCTCGTCCAGCTCCTCGAATCGGGTTTCATATGTCATATGTCTCAGAACAGAGAAAACGCATGGTGGACGCACTGAAAAATCATATCAAGAGAAACCGGGTTTTTAAAACAATACATTCTTTCTTTTAAAATGACAACGGTTCTAAAATCCAGAAATCTCATGAAATCGCATATCTCAATATGTAAAATCATAAAGCATGATGTATGCGGCATATGATAGAAATGTAAGCATATCCGTATATCATGCAACATGGAACAGTGATGTGACATATTAAGGGAAAACCGCTCTTTTAAATGATTCCAGTTTTAAAAATATATCCTGCGATTCCCAATTTCTCCAAAGTCAAATGCAACATCGTATAAAGGTGCATATGTAACTATAGCAAGTAAATTATGCAAGGAGTCATATCATGATGCAGCAATTCTACTGTGTAGTGACATGGAAATTATCGATGATGAAGTGTGTGAGCCGGCAAATCTGTGTAAGTGTAACATACGCATCATCGATAATGGTGCAGGTGTACTAGCACAGGTATAAGCAATGCAATGAGAATGACATGAATGCAGCATAAGGTAAATCATCAGCTAACAGCTATAAGGTATATGTATCTAACATGATTGAGTCGGTGAATCTATCAATCGGCGTCCAGCCTCACAACCTCACGTACGGTATAATCCATCGTACGACATCCTCTAGTTAAAGGTATGGATCAATCATCAAGTCAAACTCATCACGTACGGAAAATCATCGTACGACGGCATTAAACCATTAGGGATCCTATCAGCCTATATGACAATGAGGGTATGGACCTAAGGTCTCGCACGACAATCTCTCATGATTCACAACATATATAAATATATCTATATACCTATGTCCCAGGTCATATCCACAACAATCTCATATCAGGGGACCGGCAAGGTATCAATCATCTCAATCAACTCGCATCCGTATGCCAACATATCATCAAATCCTCATATCACGTCTTATATTTTTTTCATCACATTTATATCCCACTTCAAGTCAATTTTACATATACCTTCTATCTTTACTATAAGCATACGTATCTAATCTAACATACACACCCGAACCATACAATCAGTTTTTAAAAGATGCGAATCGTAGTTTTGAAAGTAGGGTTACGGTGTTTTTTTTTAGGAAAAGATATCGTTTGAAAATCCGTACGTCCCTCAAGGTATCTGTTTAAAAGATGCATATGATTCTTCAGTTAGAAAATAGGTATGGTTCGGATGACACATTTACGTCGGCTATCTAGTCCTATAGTATCCAAAACAGCAATATCATCGACATCATCCTCGAATACCGTCATCACATATTAACCATATCATATCACTTCTAACTATCCCTTTATCCATATCCCTAGTTTCCTAATCTAGGTTTCTACGACTGTGTCCTATAGATCGGTTTCCATCAAATTGCGGGATGCTATACGCCATCCACCCGACTTCCCTTATAGATATAGATCTACTCACCTTGATTCTTGCTTGAAGAAGTCGATGATGCCATGCTCTGTCGCCTCGGAATCCACGCGAAGGTACCTATAATAATACACAATCGAAATCGCTATTAAAATCGAATCCGGAAAACCGATACGGCACACGGCGCGCTCATAGGTTAGAACCTATGGCCTACGCGTGCAAAAACAATCAAACAACCCTTTTTGTTGATGTACACACATTCAACAACCAAATACAAATCCAAATAGCAAAACCAAACCTTTCAAAATATAGAAAATATAGCCAAAATCACACCTAAGTGCTCTCATATTTTGACTCAGGCCAATTGGAGCAAAACTAGCAAGTATAGGGTGTTGTATATAGAGTATATGAGCTACTGGACCAACCTAGACACCAAATGCCACCAAGTGGCTGGCCACATTGCTTGGAAATCCGGTGAGATCGGCCAGGGTAGTTCCGTTGGGGTTCTTTTGGTCAGGGTGGTCTCCTAGTGCCCTAATTTGGTCCCTGGTATTGTTTGCTTTCCTCAAAAACTCCCCGGATCAACCCAGATTCCCTGTAGGCTCACAATTTAACACAAAACCGACATGAATGATTTCCTAAATCCGTATTCTCTATTCTAGGTCCACCAATTGATCTCTAGGGTCTTGTACACCCTCACTACTGATCACAAGTCCACAAGTCACCCAAACCCTCTCTAGAATTTTCTAACTTCACAAATCACCACTAAACAATTTCTAAACTAAAACTAGAATATAAAGGAACTTAAAACTATCTAAATGGTAGAAATTATACCTCATTTAGGCCAATCAAGAAAACCCTAGTTTTTCAATGTCATCAAAATCCCACTTTGCTTGGTCCAATGCGATGAGGGTGAGGAGGTAATCATTTTTTGTGAAAGGGGTATAGGGTTTTGAGGAGTATTTTGAGATGGGTCATGAGAGTAGATGATGGAGCTTGAAGATGAAGAAGGAGATGAAAAAAATGGTGGGGGTGGGGGGGGGAATGAATGGGGCAACACTCTCCCTCTCTCTCCCTCCTTCTCACTCTCATTCTCTCTCCTAGCATGCCCACCCCACATCATTGTGTCTCCTCTCTCTCTCCAATAATCGATTTCTTTTCTTTTCTTCCAAAAATAAAACCAACCATAACTAAAACAACACAAGGGAACCATGTAGCCAAATGAAACATGTCATGGTGCACTAACCATGAAAAACTGTAGAAACACGGATTTGGCTTAATCGCGATTAGCAGTGCATTATCGGGTTTTTATCCAAACTGCATATAATAAATTTTAAAAATGCCAAATCCTTTAAATATATTTTTAAATGAATAAATCATTTTAATTTCTATTTATTTCACAATTATTGGTATATATTTATACCTTATATCGAAAACCCCAATTTCGCAAATCGGGCAGTTTTCGGGAAAAATATTATTTTAATATTAAATTCCAAAATAATATTTTATATTTTCTGAAATGTTACAGTGTGAGTCTCATACACCCATGTCACATGTAGCATCTATCATGACACACAAAAATGTACATTAATATATATCACATACATACTATATGCACACAAGTGAGAAAAAGAAATATTAAGTGAGATAATATTAGTTAATGTAAATTAATATATCAAATATATAATTATACATTAAATTATCAAATCAACACTTGATTTAATAATCCGGCTATATCACATACAACCAACTAATATCATATGAATCAACTTATCGAATCAACACTTGATTCGATAACTCGGCTATATCACATATAACCGTCTGATATCACATATCGCGAGAATAGAATACGGTATCACATACGCGTATTAATCTCGGTCCCGTACATATCACATATTTACTCCTACTTCGTTTCTCTTAAGCTAGGAAACCTTTGTGTAGGACTCTAAAGACTCGTCAATACACCGACAGTAGGTGGTGATCATATCAGTCACCCACAAGCCGCAAGCGGTCTGCTAAACGTAACGGCCACCCGGGTATTGAGCAATCAGATGATCAACAAGAAAGCATGCTCATACTCCTACGAATCCAATCAGTAACACTACCATACAGTCCGGTCTCTTCATCTGATATGTCACATATCACAGCCTGGGAGTGGTAATCGTCAGACCCCCAATAGCCTGATAAGTCATACCGATGTGAGGCTCATAACGGTTCAAGAAACTACTGATAACACTTACCAGTAGATCTCAGCAACCCTGGCTAAGGATTTCCTGTTATGGCCAATCGAACAAAGCGCAACATCAACCCCCAATACTGGGAGAGACGAAATCCTCTCCTATCGCTCATTGCTTCCATGTGACTCGGGACTGTACCCAAAAACCACCGTTTTGCACGATCTATTGAACGTGGTAAGGTGGAAATCAATGCACAATAGGAATCACACAAGACTCTATGACGATCTCGGGTCGAAAAACTAACCTGTACCAGTGTCACCAGAGAACTTCTATCTGACGATAGGTATAATACCATCTAGGAGTTCTCGGCGAGTCCGTCCAGTTTACCCTGTCTCCACTGAGCACCCGTATACCATCTCTGATGTCAAACACCAATAGATATGGGATCTTCCATCGCCCATCATATGGGTCGAGAAGCGTATACGCTAGTCTACTCTGGAATATCAATGCCCCGTCTCGATACTCCCACGACTAGGAACATTTGAAAGATGTACTTACCGACTACCCTTGTCCCACTAGTATGATCTGCTTTATAATTCTGGTGGTCAAGTACTCATCCTAAGGGCTTTATCAACATGTAATAGAGAGACAATAAGTGTACATGTTAAGATAAAGAGCAACCGGATAGCATACTATCTTGTCGAGCAAGAAAGTCCTCCCTATACATGTCCAAGAATCCACTATAATATACATCACATGTATAATAATGGCCTCTAGGGCATACATAAAACTAACAATCTCCTACTTGCACTAAGGCCATTTGTTGTAGTATCTCATACCCAACACCCCATGAAAGTCTCTCTAGGGAAAGGCCTCTGTAAGTGGATCCGCCATGTTTTCCTTCGCGTCAAATCTCCTTACTTTGATCCTTTCGAGATCAACCATCTCCCTGATCAAGTGATACTGTCCTCAGAATATGTCTGGATCGCTGATGGGACCGGCGTTCCTAGGACAAAGTTACAACTCCATTGTTGTCTCAATAACAGTTATTGGACACACAATGGTAGGAACCATGTTCATCTCATGAACAAGAAATATCCAGATATCCATTTTGGCAGCATCATTGGTAGCGATGTATTCAGCCTTTATCATCTAGTATGCCACGGTATCCAGCTTGGAACTCTTCCAACATACCGTCCCTCCACTGAGGGTAAAGACAAAGCCCGTGACTGACTTTTAGTCGACCTTATCACTCTGGAAGCTCGAATTGGTAAAGGACTCCAACTGGAGTTTACCGTTACCAAACCCCAAGAACATTTCTTCAGTGCTTCTTAAGTACTTAAGAATGTCCTTCGCAGCTGTCCAGTGATTCTCCCAAGATCCGATTGATTCCCGATCATTACACCTAGTGAGTTAGCTACATCTGGTCTAGTACATAACATCGCATACATGATAGAGCCAACTGCCGAAGCATAGGATATCCCTTGCACGCGAGCTCTCTCCAAATCAGTCTTGGAAGACTTCTTGTTGGAGAGAGTGATTCCTTAATAAGTGGGCGAACCACCACGGTTAGAATCTTCCATACTAAATGTAAGTGCACGGCAGCGCCCCGGCCGTCTGAACGAGGCCAAAATGCGGAAACGATACTTTTCTTTAACTTTTAAAACAGGCGCTACCGCGTACTAAAAACCCGGATAGGGCCATTAATCTAATGCTAGCTAACTAGAGAAGGGGTAGAGAGATATACCGAGCGATCCGTGTCCTTCGGTCTTCTCGTCGTCGTCCTGATCTCCTCTCGGAATCTCCGGTCTTCATCTCCTCGTCGGAAGGGTACCACATCGCCGGGTTCTTTTATGGGCTCCCACCTTTGGACCGAGGCAACTCGGGCACGAAGTTGGCGAGCCGACGTGTCCAAGAGTGCTGTAGGCTAAGTGTGGATTACTTTGTCTCAAAGGGTTGTGAAGTTGCCATAAAGATGTGGAGGAAAAATCTATGGAGATGAGCATTGGAATTTTGAAGCAAGCATAATGAGAATCAATAATTTCCCCACACTAAATGAAAAATCAACCCTTTCAATTTTGTGTGTGGCCGGCCAAATATCATGGAGGAGAGAGAAAAGCCAATGGAAAAAGTAATCATCAATGAGTTACCTCAATTATCAAATCAATCCCCTCACAAATCCCATCTCCATCAAGTAAACCATGATGAACAAAAAGGTCAAAGCATGGTGCACAATCATGAAGCAACCATGTGCCACTAAAAGTCTTCTCTATAATAAAATGCACAATTGCAAATAACCCCCTCCACCAATTTTCAGCCAAAGAAAGAAACAAAGAAAAATGGCCGAAATGGAAAGCAAACTGGCAACTCCAAAAAATCGATCCTGTAATAAATTACAGGAAAACCCCGCGACTGTATATACATACCCGCATTTGTATTGCGACCGAATACAAATGCAATGAGACAAAATCTATACTGTACAATAATAGGATCCGGCTTAAACCAAAGCCCGCTAGTATTATCCGTCCGATCATGATCCGTGCAATACCGCACGTATAAGATCGAACCCTGCCATATCTCCATACGGCCTGTACAGCGTTTCGCCCGAAACTTGAGAAACGGTCTGTGGGGGACTTTAAAGACTCGTCAATACTTTGGTTGTGGATTTAACCACTAGCACGTCAGAGATATTAGCCATACGTAACGGGCTACCAGGTATTGACCAAAAGGGACGTCGATGAGCGAACTCATCTTGACACCCTACTGAGCCTGTCAGTGACAATATCCGTACAGTCCGGTCCGTTCGTCTATGAGCATCGCATGGCGGGCCTAGGGGGTTGGTAAAAGTCAGACCCCCAAAACCGGTACAAGTCGTGTTGGAGTGTAGCCCAGAACACCATGAGATACTACTGGAATACCTACCGGTAAATCTCCTGCCTTGGCCAAGGACTTCGTGTAATGGCTCTCTTAGACACAACGCGACCTCACCCCCAATACCGGGAGAGATGAACCCCTGCAGATCCGCTCACTGCCTCCATGTGACTCGGGACTGTACCCAACTAAAACCTGTTTGCACGTCTCCTTTGAGCGTGGTAGGGTAGTAATCAAAGTACAGTAGGAACTCACACGAGACAAATGACGATCTCAGGTCGATGAACTAACCTGTACACATGTCACCAGGGAACTGCTATCTGACGTCTGGTATAAGAACAAATAGCATGTTCCCGGCGAGTCCTGTCCGGTGTACTCATAACCCAATGAGCACCTGTATACATCTTAGGTGAACCAACTGACACCAGTAGCTTGTGAGACCGGCCACCGCCCCTCGTCGGGGTCTCGACTGTATACACTAGTCTACTCTGGAGTATCGATGCCCTGTCTCGAAACTCCCACGACTAGGGACCTTTTAAGGATGTGCTTATAGACTACCAACTCCCACGTATATGATCGCCATCATACTGCTGGCTGTCAAGCAAGAATCCTAAGGGCTCTATCAACGCGCAATAGTGACCTGTAAGGTCACCTAAAGCAGTACACGATGATAAAGATAAACCAGATAGCATACTATCATCTTGAGCAAGACTGTCCTACCGGCATAGGTCCTCCCTCAATCATTGCAATCACGTGCCTGTGATCCAATAATTGACTCTGAGGGCACTATCTCCAACAATCTCCCACTTGCACTCAAGGCTAATTATTGCGATGTCGCATACTCACAGCCCGTGTGATACCGAACACCCAACTTCTCTACTAATCAGTCTCACAAAACCCGTTTGCGAAACTATTGCGTTCGAGGAATAGCCTCAGTGAGTGGATCTGCTCTAATGTTTCTTTCTATGTCTCTCTTAATCTCAAGTTCGCGGAGAAAGCCATCTCCCGAAATGAGCAATACCTGTCTTAGAATATGTCTGGATATCTGATGGGACCTAGCTCATAAATGAACTCCAAATCCAAACTTCTTAGACTGTATCGTCAACTGAACTTAATCAGTATCCTGCGCCATGCCTCCCTCAGTATCCGCCTGGACCACCTGTCCAAAATACTGCCCCTCTTCTGGGGGAAAACTATAACTCTGACAGTCACTCTGCCGTCCAGGTCACCTTGGAAGCCTGGAATGATAACCGTCTCCTGAATGAGGCTGATGTTATCATATCCCTAGAACATCCACTTATGTTCTAAAACTGCTTCCGAATGTTTCTTCAGGATAGGATCAATATCAACTTATTGCATCTACTGCAAAAACAACATCTGGTGTGGTACTTGACATTTCATGATTGACTCAATTGCCTAAGCAAGTGATCTGCCAATCATGCACATCCCACTCCCCTTTAGTCTGTAAGACACCTTTAGAGAGGGTGACTCTATCACCTGCAGGTATACTACCGTGCCAGGAGTCATCCATTCTAAAACACCTTTAGAATGCTATCTAAGTACCCAGATTGGGAAACTACCCAAATCTAGATTTAAAAACATAAATCTAGTAACCGGAATGTCTGATATAATGTCCAACTCCTATGTGGAGAAACACTGTGTGACAACCAAAGTATAACCGACCGTAGTATAGGAATTTCACTTCCTACTCTGTGTATGTCATCCAAATACCAGGACATAACACCCTACTACCTTCTTAACAGATCCATCCCCTATTCTGATGAAGTCAAACCTATGACTGTCACATCAGAAATAGATGATCTATCTCCGCTATATCTACTTTAGTCTATAAATAGACATAAGCCACTTGTCCACCAATGCTTCCACTGCTCCTACTGACTACGACAACCCTCTGGCAGAGTCATATAGACGCGCACTTCTAAAGCTAGTTCAGAACGACGCTATACTCATCCTCCTGCCGGGTCTCATAGTCTGGAACAACAGCAATGGCAAGTCTGGGTAAACAAGAACCTCCATGTCACCGTCCTTGAGGCTACCAGAGTACCTCTCGGGTGCCTGAGGTTACCCACCTTATCTGCGGAGCGGCCAATGGAATGTCAAACCAGATTGAATCTTTAGGTTCTTATCAAATTTTCAGTAATCGTTTGCGGTTCTGGAATCACTTCCAGTTCTACCATACTCCCACTACTGTTTTCTGAAAAGATCCATTTTTATTAAAACTGTGGCGAGTCAAGAACAATATCACTATTGATCTTCCAGATGGTAGAAAGTCAACCCTCGTCATAGCTTGGGTCAACCCACAAACAGCCATTACGGAAACGTGCCTTGAGTTATCCAGAGTCTGGTTTTAAGCATATGCCGGACAAATTCCCGTACCTTAACAATGTTAAGATATGAACCGTTCTATATCCAATATAGAAACAGAGGCACTGATTTAATTGAACCAGATTCAAATCATGCAGCTGTCTCCAGTGCATGTCAACTAAATGGAAGGAGGCCTATCAGCGTTACTCAACTTAGGAATGCTTCCAATTATGAGCGACCTGAAAGAGAAACATGTTTCTCAAAATCATTACTTATCAACTGAATACCATACACAAGTATCTACATCTTCGATCACCTTGAAGAATCCTGATACTTGCAACACCTGGTTCTCTACTTTATTCATATACCTATAACATCTCAAAACTTGGACCTTGTGTTTCTACGAAACACATGTCCAAGAACTAGAGAAGTCACAAGTAAACAGAATATAGTACGAGTACCAACCCCTCTGTCCTAATGGACACTGGACAACATACAATACTCTGTATAAGTCCCTTGAGTCTAATAACTCATTCCCTGTGTATCGTAGGTTGAAAACTGTACTTATGGTTAAGAAGAATTACACCGCTGTTTAATGCTCCTTACCTAACCATCCACTGATATAGGTAAATGTCATCGACATAATTTCAAAAAGTTATATCTCACTCTATATAAAAATAGACATATAGATATATCAATTTGAAATTGGTGCATAACAGCGGATATTCAAAACCAAATATTTACCGTCTGGCTAACAACCCCGGGTGGTTTCCTCAAATATCACCAATTACAACGAATTCCGATATAATGAGGATAATCACCCAATTCCAATAACTTACTCCACTCATCATCTGTAAAACCATACATATGTGAGAATCAAACCTGGTAAATACATACCCTGGAGCAAGGACTAATTGGGAAATCAGTTTTCTTTTAATAGTACACAGTGAAACTGAAACATTGAAATGTTTCGTAGGGGTATCCGGGTATTCCTAGTAATGCCTCTTCCATTATCCAGATTCACAACTGTAACCGTATATTTCTTTGCCATCTCTCCAAATCCCTTAATATGTCTTTAGTCATTACCTTCTGTACACTCTCTTAGGCTAAATGGTTTTCTTCCTTCCCTACCGTTCGACACCAGCCAATGGTTTGGAAGAAGACTATCCAATAAGCGTAATGGGTGTACTGTCCTAATCCTAAGAACACTCGCAATGCGAGAGAAGGTGAAGATAAAAGACAACCGAATAAACCCTATTCCTATTTCTCCTGAACCAGAATCCATCCCCGAACTGGAACAAGTTCCTTTCGAGTTCGTATATAACCATACGATGGAGTATCCAAATAACTGTGGATCTTCGTAGTGATACGGAGTGTTCTGGAGAAATACAAAGGTGATGTGGGAGTGGTAATGAAATACTTGGTTTGGTCGTGAACAGCAGTTGCAATTTACTTTGCCCTCCTTCTAATCCCTTTATTTGTCTTTACATAATACCTTCTGTACACCATCGTTAGGCTAATTGGTTTTCTTCATTCCCTACCGGTCGGCACCTGCCTATGGTTTGGAAGAAGACTATCCAATTTGTGTAATAGGTGTACTATCCCCTAATCTAAGGGGCACTCGCAACCTGAGAGAAGGTAAAAGGAAAAGACAACTGAATAGTCCTATTCGTTTTCTCCAGAACCGGAAACCATCCTTGAATAAATTCCTTCGAGTTCGTATATAACCATACGATGGTTATATCCAATGGAAGTGGACGTTCGTAGTAATACGGGGTGTCCTGGAGAAAAGGGTAAAAGTAGGAGTGGCAATGAGGTTTGCAACTCTGACAATCCAAAAGCCAGTGTTTAAGAAGGTTCGGTTAATTTGGTCACTCAGTCATAGTCAAGGGTCGGGCCATGGTCGCTGCTAAAGAGAGAGAGAAAAGAAACACTCAACGTGCACTCTAACATAGATCAGAATGGTTATCACTTTATCCAATCAGGAAACCTCCCACTGTACCGTCAAATTCTCCTCCAAACCTGAAAGGAGAATTAGTCGGGATCACCCGAGGAGTAAACCAACTCATCAGTGGGAATCGGGATCCAACTATCATCGCATGATAACGTGACGGAATCCGCTCACGTTATAACACTCCAGTAGGTATGCGCATATCTGGCAAGTTTCAGTTTCTTTAGAAACTCCCGATGTGATTTTTGCCCCATGCTCTTATGACCTTGACTAAGGCCAACAAATCATAAGTCACATGTCAAGTTCTACCCGTCAATGTCCAGGTTAATTTGAACCCACCCGTACAAGCCCCTGACTAGGGCCAACAAAGCTATACGACTGTCCCAAACCAACGCATCTATCTATGCAGCAGAAAGGTAACAAGCAGCTACCATACACTATGCCTTGACTAAGGCCAACAAACATAGCATGAATACTACGTGCTACCCGTCTGAAATGACGGAGGGCTACGAATGGTTTTTGGCGAAAAACCTTTAACGTAATGAGCTTGATATCGTTGAAGGAACCAGATAGCTTTTATAAAAATATAGTGGCGAAATCCTTTGCTAAAGAGGTCACTCCCGGTGAAGGGATCTCGGCTCTTTCCCCGTAGAATGAGGTGCAGGATATTCCAACTGAATACCACGTTGCAAAGCAAAAGTAATCGACTATAGTGAAGTTATTACCCTGACGCAAACTTCTGTCCAAGGGGTCACTCCCGGTGAAGGGATCTCGGCCCTTGCCTCGTCGACTGAGGTGCAGGATATTCCAACTGGATACCACTGTGCAAAACAGAAGAGAACGTCCTTGTAATAACAGCTTTTTGAAAATTGTTCCAACAACATCAGAATAGGTTTGTTTAGCTTGCATTGATCCGAATCAATGCAGTCCCATCAATTGATCACACCAATAAAGAACGAAAATAATGATGTATGTATATGCCATCCGCATTCGCCACTGGGTCCCGTCATTACCCGTTAGGTTACTTAACTAACGACAGAGCGGGGACTGGACTAGCGCGGATGCAAAACATATACAACATCTACTAGTATATATATCAATATATAATATTCGCTCAAGGCGTGATAAAATGCAACATCACAGAAATGTAATAAGTATCACAGAACAATACAGATATCTGGGATCCCCGGGTTTCATAGATCCGCTACTGAAACCCGACGTTCCCTTGGTCGTGTGGATAGCCTGTGCAATGAAATCCTAGACCCCTACGGGTGCGGCAAGTTACCCGCCAAAACCTGAAGCGAGCCAGCCCCCTTCAGCAACATGAATGGACCACCCAACACTTCACGGAATCCGGTAACTTGGGCACCCCTCCTTGGGTCAACCTGTACCCCTTACGAGTGCGGCGAATAGCCCCCAATTCTAGAGTGAAGCCCCCTCCGTCTCAACGCCATGAGATGCGGGCCCGTTGCCCTCTAGAACCCGGTTATCCGTGCACCCCACCTTGGGGTAATCCTAGTACAGAAAGTAAAATATACATACAACGGGTACATCAACCTCAGCCCGGTCGTGCCCCAAAAGAATAATATACAAACAGGCAGTGGCGACAGTCCACATGTCGGACGCTCGCCCCGCAATATCAAATGTACATATACAACCAAATTGTACTAACATTGCATCCAGGCTATCCACCACGACAAATCCGCAACATCACAGCACAACACAGAACATCAATGTGAATGTCACGTTCGCAAATCCGTCTAAAAGGGCTATAGCAGTTAGACAGGATTTACCGATCAAATGACATTCACGGTCACAGATATAATGTAAATACTGTGAACTAACATGTTTAAATTTTTCGATCGACTAAATTTCCCGAAGTGGGCCCCATGTACTACTGTAGCACTCAAAATAAATCTGGGCCCAAAAAGAATATACGAGAAACCTTATTTCCATGTCAGAAAACCACTGTAGAAATTTGGTGCAGTTTGGCCACAAAACGGGGGCGGATCCGCGGCCATAACGTGCTTTTGGCCGCTGATCCGCCGCGCTACAGTAATATCAGCCGACCAAATTTTCACAGAATTTTCAAAAACCCTGCACGTAATTTTCCAATGTACCAAATAATTTTTTGACGACTGGAAAAATTCGACAGAAACTGATGCATGGAAAATGTGGTTTTTGGAAATTCGTTCGATCGAACTTATAAACACGTTAGAGCAAGCTAAACTAGGTTAATGGAGTAGCTCTGATACCGTGTGTAAGTGCACGGCAGCGCCCCGGCCGTCTGAACGAGGCCAAAATGCGGAAACGATACTTTTCTTTAACTTTTAAAACTGGCGCTACCGCGTACTAAAATCCTGGATCGGGCCATTAATCTAATGCTAGCTAACTAGAGAACATGTAGAGAGATATACCGAGCGATCCGTGTCCTTCGCTCTTCTCGTCGTCGTCCCGATCTCCCCTCGGAATCTCCGGTCTTCATCTCCTCATCGGAAGGGCACCACATCGCCGGGTTCTTTTAGGGGCTCCCACCTCTGGACCGAGGCAACTCGGGCACGAAGTTGGCGAGCCGACGTGTCCAAGAGTGCTGTAGGCTAAGTGTGGATTACTTTGTCTCAAAGGGTTGTGAAGTTGCCATAAAGATGTGGAGGAAAAATCTATGGAGATGAGCTTTGGAATTTTGAAGCAAGCATAATGAGAATCAATAATTTTCCCACACCAAATGAAAAATCAACCCTTTCTCTTTTGTGTGTGGCCGGCCAAATATCATGGAGGAGAGAGAAAAGCCAATGGAAAAAGTAATCATCAATGAGTTACCTCAATCATCAAATCAATCCCCTCACAAATCCCATCTCCATCAAGTAAACCATGATGAACAAAAAGGTCAAAGCATGGTGCACAATCATGAAGCAACCATGTGCCACTAAAAGTCTTCTCCATAATAAAATGCACAATTGCAAATAACCCCCTCCACCAATTTTCAGCCAAAGAAAGAAACAAAGGAAAATGGTCGAAACGGAAAGCAAACTGGCAACTCCAAAAAATCGATCCCGTAATAAATTACAGGAAAACCCCGCGACTGTATATACATACCCGCATTTGTATTGCGACCGAATACAAATGCAATGAGACAAAATCTACACTGTACAATACTAGGATCCGGCTTAAACCAAAGCCCGCTAGTATTATCCGTCCGATCATGATCCGTGCAATACCGCACGTATAAGATCGAACCCTGCCATATTTCCATACGACCTCTACAGCGTTTCGCCCGAAACTTGAGTAACGGTTTGTGGGGGACTCTAAAGACTCGTCAATACTTTGGTTGTGGATTTAACCACTAGCACGTCAGAGGTATTAGCCATACGTAACGGGCTACCAGGTATTGACCAAAAGGGACGTCGATGAGCGAACTCATCTTGACACCCTACTGAGCCTGTCAGTGACAATATCCGTACAGTCCGGTCCGTTCGTCTATGAGCATCGCATGGCGGCCCTAGGGAGTTGGTAAAAGTCAGACCCCCAAAAGCGGTACAAGTCGTGTCGGAGTGTAGCCCAGAACACCCTGAGATAATACTGGAATACCTACATGTAAATCTCCTGCCTTGGCCAAGGACTTCGTGTAATGGCTCTGTTAGTGTATATGCCCTAGGGGCCATTATTGTATCATACTAGTTTGTATATTACTTAATGGAAGCTTGGGATATTCACATGAATATAACAGTCTTGCTAAACATGGTAGTATGCTACTTGGGTTTTTCTATCTTAATATGTGAGTATACGTATTGATAGAGCTCTTAGGATATTGCTTGACTACCAGCGTTGTGATGGCAGTCACACTAGTAGGGGCTGGGTAGTCTACAAGCACATCCTTATTCAGGTCCCTAGTCGTAGGATTATCGAGACAGGGCATCGATACTCCGGAGTAGACTAGTGTGTACGCTTCTCATCCCAGTTGGGGAGATGGTCTGTCCCACAGCCGTCAGTACGTCATACTGGAGATAGTATGCAGGTTCTCGTTAGGTTACGGGTACACCGGACTGGACTCACGGGGAACTGTTAGGTTGTATTATACCCATCGTCAGTTAACAGTTCCCAGGTGACATGAGTACAGCATAGTCCGCAGACTTGACACTGCTACTTCGCCTCGAGTGTGTCCCACTGTTCTTAGATTGCTACCCTACCACGGCTCAAAGGAGTCGTGCAAACAGGTAGCAGTTGGGTGCAGTCCCGAGCACTTGGAGGCAGTGGCGGTTAGAAAGGATTCGTCTCTCCCGGTATTGGGGGTTGATATTGCGCTGTGTCAGAGAGCCATTACGCAAAATCCCTGGCCAGGGCAAGCGAGATTTTCTGGTAGGTTCCAGTTGTTTTCTCAGGGTGTAATGGGCTACGCTCCGACACGACTTATACCGCTATTAGGGGACTGACTCTTGCCGCCCCTAGGCCCGATATGCGATAGTCTTAGACGAACAGACCGGACTGTACGGAGATTGTCACATCAGACTCAGTAGGAGTTCGGATGGGTTTCCTTATCGGCTTTCTTATCGACATCTACATGGGGACCGTTACGTACAGCTAGTGCCGCTTGCGGTCTGTGGTTAAACCAACTGCCAGCGTAGTAGTCGAGTCTTTAGAGTCCCACACAGAGAGTTTCCCTACTCCAGGCGAAACGATATAGAGGTCGTATGGTTTTACGACAAGGGTTCGGACGCATACGTGTGTTTACGCACGTACGACATCCGGACAGTTTTTACTAGCCGACTTTGGTTTAAGCCAGTTTCTAGTATCTGGTTATTGGATTTATACAGTCTAAAGTTTTTCCGTGTTTTCACGGATAGGAGGGGCGTTCTCGTAATTACGCGAAAAGCTTCTAGAAGGTTGGTGACTTGGGGGTTTAGGTGGCATAAGTATTAAAAGGGATTAGTGACTCATTTGTGTGATTCATCCTTATCATTAATGCATCATAAATGCTTAATGACTCATGGAGATGAATCACTCATTTATATTTATGAAGCATGGTTGTTAAATCATTTATTTCATTTATCTTGATAATGATAATGCTTCATATATATCATGAGGGATCATTATCTCATTCCATTCTCTTGCTCACTTTCTCTCTTCTCAAGCTCTCTCTCTTCAAACCCTAATCCTCCCCTCTCATGTGTTGAGACCAAGGATTAGATTAGACTACTTAATCCATAATCCTTCTCTATATCACCTAGGTTACTTAGATTAGCACTTTAAGAAACCTAGTTACCTCAAGTTAGAGGTGAAGCTTGAAGTAAAGCTCTCGGGTGGATCATCTACTACATAGAGAAGGCAGGAGAGGACGTGGAGAACGAAAAGACGAAGGACATGGTTCATTAGGTATAATCACTTTTCATAGTAGTTGTTAACTTCTATGATTCTTGTTAGTTATAGTTTAGCAAAGATTCTCGGTTAGTCGATGTTTATGCAAAGAACAAGATCGTTTTTCAATTTTCCGCCTCCCCGCAAGTGGTGGGATGTTGTACATCGACTTACAGTGGTATCAGAGCCTCGCTAAACAATAATTAACTCATTAGCAAAGTCGTAAGAATTTCGAACGCAAAAAGAACCGGAAAAATCATCGATTTAACACAGTTTCTGTCGAATTTAAAACAGGCCCTAAAATTTTTTCAGGGACCTGCAGAATAACAAGCAGGGAATAATAGGGCTACTGCAGAAATTTGGACTCGTGACTCGGCTAACTCACCGCGGAACCGCGGCGGATCCATGAGATCCGCCGCGGATCCGCGGCCGAGTTGGGGCCGAGTCAGCCCAAATTTCTGCTAGTGTATATGCCCTAGAGGCCATTACTGTATCATACTAGTATGTATATTACTTGATGGAAGCTTGGGATATTCACCTTGTATTGACAATCTTGCTCAAAATAGTAGTATATTACTTGGTTTGTTTTTGCTTTAATGTGTGCATGTGTTTCTTTTAGCATATCGCCTTTATACATTAGTGGAGCCCTTAGGATCTTTGCTTGATTACCAGCGTTGTGATGGCAGTCACACTCGTGCGGGCTGTGTAATCTATAAGCACATCCTTATGCTGGTCTCTAGTCGTAGGACTATCGAGACAGGGCATCGATACTCCGGAGTAGACTAGCGTATGCGCTTCTTATCCCAGCTTGGGGACGGTCCGTCCCACAGCCGTCAGTATGTCGTACTTGAGATAGTATGCGGGTGCTCGTTAGGTTACGAGTACACAGGACAAGACTCGTCGGGAACTGTTGGTTGGTATTATACCTATCGTCAGTTATCAGTTCCCAGGTGACATGAGTACAGCTTAGTCCGTTGACTTGACACTGTCACTTCGCCTCGAGTGTGTTCCCACTGTACTTTGATTGCTACCCTACCACGGCTCAAAGGAGTCGTGCAAACAGGTAGTTTTTGGGTGCAGTCCCGAAGCACTTGGAGGCAGTGACGGTTAGACAGGATTCGTCTCTCCCGGTATTGGGGGTTGATATCGCGCGGTGTCTAGGAGAGCCATTACACAAAGTCCCTGGCCAGGGCAAGCGAGATAGACTGGTAGGTTTCCAGTGTTATCTCAGGTGTTCTGGGCTACACTCCGACACGACTTGTACCGCTAGTAGGGGACTGACGTTTACTGCCCCCGTAGGCCCGCCATACGATGTTCTTAGACGAACAGACCGGACTGTACGAAGACTGTCGCATACAGGCTCAGTAGGAGTTCAGATGGGTTTACCTCGTCAGTCTTCTTATCGGCATCTACCTGGGGACCGTTACGTACAGGTAGTGCCGCTTGCGGTCTGTGGTTAAACCCACTGCCAGCGTAGTGTCGAGTATTTAGAGTCCCACACAGAGGGTTATTCGCCTTTAGGCAAAATGAGTAGAGGTCGCATGGTTTTGCGACGGGGTTCGTTCACATCCGCGCACTTGTGCACGTTTGGTGTCCGGACAGCTTATACTACCGGGCTTTGGTTTAAGCCGGATCCTAGTATATGATTTGGGATTGGTTTTATCTCATTGTATTCGTGTTTCTCGGAACACGGATACGGGTGTGTATGCACAATTGACTGAGACAGAGGCAGAGGACTTTCATTAGGGTTGATGACCATTGTCATTTTCTTAACCCTAATGTTTATGTGTGAATTATGATTTATTAATATTAGTTAATTATAATTGTGCATGGTTAGGGTTGTTGACCATTTGACTATACTTGACTTGTTGACCTAGGTTGACAAGTTGACCATCATCATTCCATATGAAAGATGCTCTTTGATCCTTGCAGAAGCATTTAATGTGAAATGATAATGGTCATTTCTTGATTAACCATGACAATTATCTTTATCTAATTATCTATTTTTTATAAATCACATATATGTGAGAATGTTGCATTATTCTTCTCATTTGATCATTTTCATTCTCTCTCCTCCTCTTCCCCTCTCTCTCTAGCTCTCCCCTCTCATGAGTTGAGAACCATTTGAGCTTGAGATAATCCCTTCTAAAATACTCTCTACTCTTTCTAAGGTCCTTGGTTTAGCACACCAAGCACCTTAGTTACTTCTAGTTTGGAGTTGGAGCCAAAGGTAGAGGCCCTCGGGTGGATCTTTCTTCGGCAAGAGAAGGCGACGAGACGATCCGTTCTTTCACTCCAAGGAGCAAGAAGAGAAGGAATTGAAGACCTAGGTATAACCCCTTTTCCGAGTAGCTAAACTCTTTTAGCTTTGGTAGTTAGTTTTGTTTAGCAAAGATCCCTCCTTTACATAGTCCATGTTGCCTAGTGTTGTAAAAATCAGTTTTTTCATAACGTTTCCGCCTCCCCGCAAGCACCGGGGTAGGCAACGTGGACTTACAGTAGTATCAGAGCCTAGCTAAACACAAACTAACTAGTTAGAAAAGTATTTAGAACTTCGATCGGAAAAAATCGCAAAACACATTTTCAAAAACCCTAGTTTCTGCCGATTTTCATTTCTGCTTTAAAAATAATAAATCATATATGAAAATTCGGCTTAGGGTTTTCTAAAGACACACACCAAAAACGATCCACTGAACCGGTCAAAGCGCCGCGGTTCCGCGGCCGAGTTGACTCGGCCGTGGGCCGAGTTGACTCGGTCGTGGACCGAGTTTGGTGCAGTGTACTTATTTGGAGGTTTTTGGATTTTTAATATAGTTTGTTTCTGCCCAGATTTTCTAGAGAACAAGTTGGTTTTTGGGGTGGTCACAAATCCGTATTTTTGATCGAATTTCTTTACACTTTGGCTAATGGGTTATATCTGTGATGTGATGTATGTATTGAACGTCTACTAATCGCTATACGTCGATTAGTGGGGGTTATACATATCAGTGATCTGTAATGTTGATGGTTTGTGTATATGAATTCGTTGGATTGTCGCGGATGAATAGCCGGGGGTTGTGAGATGAGAGTTTTCTTATTCTTTCGATTCTTATAATATGTAATTTGATGTAATATTATTTGTATGGCCGCACAACCGGGTCGGGGTTGTAGCCGTCATTGTATAATTTCTTTTTACTGTTTTTGCTCCTAGGATAGACCCAAGGTGGGGTGCACAAACTACCGGGTACCTCGAAGTGCCGAGTGGCCTACTCACGTTGTTGAGGGAGGTTGCTTCACTGCGGATACTTGGCGGGTAGTTTGCCGCACCCGTAGGGGTCTAGGGTGGGGTTTGGCTATTCATCGCGACCGTGTAATCCGCTCTTCGTTACAGGCTCGTACGAAATGCGGATTCCTAGTATATCCAATGTATTCATCTGTGATCTGGAATGGCTATCATTGCATGTGACGAATGTTTATATATATCTATATGATATCTATTTAGGCGTTGCTTATGTTTTGCATCCGCACTAGTCCATCCCCCGCTCTGTCGTTAGTTAAGTAACCTAACGGGTGATGACGGGACCCCGTGGCGAATGCGGATGGCATAAGCGTACGTCATATTTTCGTTGTTTTCTGCAATGGTAGGATTAAATGATGGGACGCATTTGAATTAATGCAAGAAAAAAAATAAACCAAGTAAAAGTCGTTGGAACACTTTGAAAACCACTCGGTTCTTTTCAAAACCAAACTTTTAAATGCGGAGCTTGAACCACTCCTTTTGAAAGCTATCTCGTTCCTTCGATTATATCAAGTTCACTACGTTCACGGTTTCGCCAAAACAATTCGTAGCCCTCCGTCGTTTCACATGAATGGTCAATAAGTATTCAAGCTATGTTTGTTGGCCAAAGTCAAGGCATAGTGATTGGTAGCTATTGGGTATTCATGTGCAGCATAGATAGATGTGTTGGTTTGGGGCAGTCGTTCTACCTTGTTGGCCAAAGTCAAGGGTATATGCGGGTGGGCTCAAATTAACCTGGAGAATGACGGGTAGAACTTGACATGTGACTTATGATTTGTTGGCCAAAGTCAAGGTCATAAGAGCATGGGGCAAAAATCCACATCGGGAGTTTCAAAAGAACTGAAACTTGCTAGCGCTGCATACCATTTGGAGTGTGATGATTCTGGTAGGATTCCTTCTGTTTTGTCACGCGATGATATTTGGATCCCGATCCTACTATGAGTATATGCTACTTCTCTGGAACTTTCTCACTTAACGATCAATGCTATAAACCAAGTAGGTGTCTAGAAAGGTGTTAGCGGGGCTACGCCCACAGGGAAAAGAGGTTATTTAATTAAGGAACTTCGCGAAAGCGTTGGAAAACCTCCCTCGAAGTACCGACACTGGCCTGGCTGAACGGTTAAGCAAGTATTGTACGGTGAGATTGATCCCTACTAATTCTTCCTTTATGGTTTGAGGAGGGATTCGAGAGACAGTGAGAGCCATCCTGTTTAGACAAATTAAAACCCACTCTAAACTTGCAAGAGCATCATGCTAAAGTGTTTCTTCTCTCTCTCCTAATTGCAGCGACCATTTATCATGACTGGACTTAAGTTACTTCTAGATAAAAACATACTGACAGGGCCAAACTACAAAGATTGGCTCAGGAATGTCAAAATGGCAATCACTTATGACAAGTTGGGGTATCTTCTTACCACCAAAGCTCCCCCTGTCCCAGGTCCCAAATCCAGCGTCGCGGATAAGGAAATCCGTAAGACCTGGGAAATCGACTGCGCGAAGGCCAAGTGCCTCGTGCTTGCCTCTATGGACAACGAACATCAGAGGAGGCACGAGAATATAGACCTCGAATCCATGTTTCTTCATACAAAAGAACTGTATGGAGAGCAATCTCGTATCGCCAGATACGAAGTGTCGAAGAAGTTGTTTTCGGCAAGATTGGCCGTCGGATCATCGGTAGCAGAACACATGCTTAAGATAATTGGCTGCATAGAGGAGCTCGCGGACCTTGGGACCACGTTGGAGAATGAGCTCTATACGGACTTGATTCTCCAGTCCCTTCCTTCCACTTACGCCCAGTTCATCCTGAACTTCAACTTGCAGGAAAAGGAAGTTGAACTTTCAGAACTCCTTAACATGCTGAGGAGTGCAGAGGGCACCCTACAGAAAGGTAGGGAAACATCCACTTTGTTTGTAGGAGGATCTTCCTCTTCTAGGTCCAAGGCGAAAGCCAAGGGAAAGAAGAAGAAAAACCCCGCCAAACCAAGGGGCGGTGTTAGTAAAGTGGATACGAAGGGAAAGGAAAAAGCAACAAAGGTAGCGGGGAAGCTTGTGGATAAGGGAGAATGCTTTTACTGTCACAAGAGTGGATACTGGAAGAAAGATTGCAGGGCTTGGAAGGCCAGAACACAGGATCTGAAGTAAGTTGCGGCTTCAGCTTCAGGTGTGTATGTTATTGAAAACTGTCTATCAATAAACTCTACGTCCTGGGTATTGGATACCGGATCAGGATCTCATATCTGTAATTCTTTGCAGGCGATGAGAAAGCGTAGGTTTTTGAAGGCAGGTGACATGACCCTCAAAGTTGCAAACGGAGCTAGCATGGATGCTGAGGCCGTGGGGGACTATCACCTGGGAATGTCAGATGGACATGTTTTGGTTTTACGTAATTGCTTTTTTGTACCCAATGCAACTTGTAATATCATTTCTGTATCTTTGATTTCTAAAGAAGGTTATGAATTTGCGTTTGTAGGTAATGTTGTAAACATTCACCTTAATCAAGTTCTGATTGGGTCAGGTACATTGAGCAATGGTATATACGTATTAAACCAACCACAGATTTTCAATGTCCAGAATACACACAAAAGAAAGTCTCCGGAAACAAATCAGACTTTCTTATGGCATTGTAGACCGGGTCACATCAATGAGAGAAGGTTGACGAAGTTACATACAGAAGGATATTTGGATCCGTTCGAATATCAATCATATGCAACTTGTCAATCCTGTCTCAAAGGAAAGATGACAAAGACTCCGTTCACTGGACACGGAGTAAGAGCGAGCGAGCTCTTGGGACTCGTACACAGCGATGTGTGCGGTCCAATGTCTACGCATACATGAAGCGATTATTCTTACTTCATTACTTTTACGGATGACTTTTCAAGGTACGGTTATGTCTTCTTAATGAAACATAAATCCGAAGCCTTTGGAAAATTCCAAGAATATAAGAATGAAGTAGAAAAATAAACAGGCAAAAGTATCAAGACACTGAGATCTGATCGAGGTGGTGAATACTTGAGTGTCGAGTTCCTGGATTACTTAAAAGAGAATGGAATTCTCTCTCATCTTACTCCTCCATACACTCTGCAACATAACGGTGTATCGGAGAGACGGAACCGAACCCTATTGGATATGGTACGGTCCATGATGAGTAACGCTGAGTTACCGCGATCATTCTGGGGATATGCACTAGAATCAGCTGCATACCTTTTGAACCGAGTTCCAACTAAGACTGTGCCTACTACACCATATCAGATGTGGTGTGGGAAGAGACCCTATCTTAATCACATTAAGACATGGGGATGTCCAGGTTTTGTCAAAAAGCTGCATGCTGACAAGCTCGAGGCACGCTCAGTACAGTGCAAGTTTGTGGGATATCCAAAGAACTCCAAGGGATATTTCTTCTATTGCGAAGAGGAACAAAAGGTTTTTATTTCTCATCATGCCCACTTCTTGGAAACTGAGTTTTTGGAAAATCAAATAAGTGGGAGTGCAATAGAACTGGAAGAAATTCCAGAACCACGAGCTATTACTGAAAGCTTAGTAGAACCAGAGGGTTCGAAAGATCAAGACATTCCTGCGCCGCTCCGCAGAAGTAGTAGGCAGTCTCATCCGCCCGAGAGATACTACGGTTTTCTCATAGACGGGGATAGAGAGGATTGCATCATTGATAGTGATGAGCCGACTAGCTTCCTGCAGGCCATTCAGAGCGTTGACTCGGTAAAATGGATGGATGCAATGCGGACCGAAATGGAGTCCATGTACACCAACAAAGCATGGACGTTGGACATTGCTCCAGATGGGGTACAACCTGTAGGATGCAAGTGGATCTCAAAAGGAAGATTGGTGTAGATGGACAGGTTGAGACCTATAAAGCTAGACTTGTTGCAAAGGGTTTCCGTCAAAGACCTGGCTTGGACTATGACGAAACCTTTTCTCCAGTGGCTATGCTGAAATCCATTCCATTCTCTTTCCATTCTCTTGCTCACTTTCTCTCTTCTCAAGCTCTCTCTCTTCAAACCCTAATCCTCCCCTCTCATGTGTTGAGACCAAGGATTAGATTAGACTACTTATTCCATAACCCTTCTCTATATCACCTAGGTTACTTAGATTAGCACTTTAAGAAACCTAGTTACCTCAAGTTAGAGGTGAAGCTTGAAGTAAAGCTCTCGGGTGGATCATCTACTACATAGAAAAGGCCGGAGAGGACGTGGAGAACGAAAAGACGAAGGACACGGTTTATTAGGTATAATCACTTTTCATAGTAGTTGTTAACTTCTATGATTCTTGTTAGTTATAGTTTAGCAAATATTCTCGGTTAGTCGATGTTTATGCAAAGAACAAGATCGTTTTTTAATTTTCCGCCTCCCCGCAAGTCGTGGGGTGTTGTACATCGACTTACAGGCTCTCCTAGACATAGCACGACCTCACCCCCAATACCGGGAGAGACGAACTCCTGCAGATCCGCTCACTGCCTCCATGTGGCTCGGGACTGTACCCAACTAAAACCTGTTTGCACGTCTCCTTTGAGAGTGGTAGGGTAGTAATCAAAGTACAGTGGGAACTCACACGAGACAAATGACGATCTCAGGTCGATGAACTAACCTGTACACATGTCACCAGGGAACTGCTATCTGACGTCAGGTATAAGACCAACTAGCATGTTCCCGGCGAGTCCTGTCCGGTGTACTCATAACCCAATGAGCACCTGTATACATCTTAGGTGAACCAACTGACACCAGTGGCTTGTGAAACCGGCCACCGCTCCTCGTCGGGGTCTCGACTGTATACACTAGTCTACTCTGGAGTATCGATGCCCTGTCTCGAAACTCCCACGACTAGGGACCTTTTAAGGATGTGCTTATAGACTACCAGCTCCCACGTATATGATCGCCATCATACTGCTGACTGTCAAGCAAGAATCCTAAGGGCTCTATCAACGCGCAATAGTGACCTGTAAGGTCACCTAAAGCAGTACACGATGATAAAGATAAACCAGATAGCATACTATCATCTTGAGCAAGACTGTCCTACCGGCATAGGTCCTCCCTCAATCATTGCAATCACATGCCTGTGATCCAATAATTGACTCTGAGGGCACTATCTCCAACAATAAACCCCTTTAGTACGGTGTTAATGTACCTGGATTTGGGACACTCCCAACATCCACATAAATCTATCACCATAGATCATAATCCACAAGATGTAGTAGGTATCATCCAGATCTTCCATGGAGAATTCTCGTGATAAGAGGAGCTTGACCGAGTGTAGCATAGGAAACCATTTCCTATTAAGAGTATGTTATCTACGTACAATACGTAGAAGACAAACATATTCTCTACTAACTTCTTGTATATACAAGGTTCATCTACCTTTTTGATGAACTCAAACACTTTGACTGCCACATCAAAACAGATGTTCCAATTCCGCGATGCCTGCTTTAATTGTGATGGACTTAAGCATAGCTTTGAAAGTCTCAACTTTTCCATCAACACCAATGATCTTCTCAAGATCCATTTTCTCCCAATGGATTTTACCCCTTTAGGTGCAACATTCAAAGTCATACTTTGTTGGTGTACATGGATTCCATCTTTGATTGCATAGCATCCAGCCTTTTCACAAAGTCTCCACTTGTGATGGCTTGTCTGAACCCAGTAGGCCATCATCTACCATGATGCAATCTTCGCTCCCACTTTCACCGAGAAAGACCGTAGTATCTCTCAAGTGGATGAGGAACCCTACCAGATTCGCGGAGAGGCTGAGGTTCGTTGGAGACTATCGAATCCTTTTGTTTCACCAAATCATCAGCTGTTACTTTGTTCAGCTGGAACTCCTTCCAGTTCTACCTCATGTCTACAAATTTCTTCACAAGAAATTCCTTTTCTATAAAGGTGGCATGCTGAGAAACAAAACACCTTTTGCTCCTCAGATAGGTAGAAGATATTCCCTCGCAAATATTTGGGATATCCTAACAAACTTATACAGAACTGACCTTGCGTTGAGCTTATCTGGATTTTGCTTTTCAACATAGGCCGGACAACCCCATATCTTAACTTGTTTAAGACATGGTCTCTTTCCATTCCATATCTCATATGGAGTGGTAGACACTGATTTGGATGGAACCCCATTCAATAGGTATGCAACTTCTCAAGTGCATAACTCCAAAAGGAAACAGGTAACTCAGCAGTACTCATCATAGAGTGTGCCATATCTCATAGGGTGCGATACACCCGCCCTGATATACCGTTGTGATGTGGTGTACTCGGAGGAGTAAGCTGAGAGAGAATCCTATTCCCCTTTTAGAAACTCTAGGAACTCCATGCGCAAGTATTCTCCTCCTCGTTCACATCGAAGGACTTTAATACTTCTACCCATCTGGTTTCTTAACTTTAAGCTTATATTCCTTGAATTTCTCAAAAGTTCCAGACTTGTGTTTCAACAGGAACATATATCCGAATCTTGAGAGATGATCGGTGAATATAATGAAGTACAAAGAACATGCCTGGCATTTATAGACATAGGGCCGTATACATCATCATGTATCCGTCCTAAGAGTTCAGTAACTCTTTCTTTGTTTCCAGTATTCAGAGTATTGATCATTTTACCTTTGAGACAAGACTGGCAAGTATTATAAGATGAAAATTCGAACAGATTCTAATATTCATCCTTATGTAACTTAGCTAGTCGTGTCGCATTGATATAACTTAGTCTACAATGCCACAAGAAGGATTCGTTCATTTCTGAACTACTCCTCTTGTGTGCATCCTATATACTTTGAACTGTGGTTTGATTTAGAACGTATATGCTATTATATAACGTGCCTGATCCAATCATCTCTTGATTAAGGAAAATGTTCACAACATTATCCTTCAATACAAAATTATATCCTTCTTTAACTTAATAAAGAAACTGATTTAATGTTGTATATCAGGTTCGGCATGTAATAACATCTGTTCAGAATTAATGTATTTACCATTTGGTAATATAAGGTGATATTTGCCAACTAATTTGGCTGCAACAATTGCACCATTCTCTAACACTTAGAAACATATCACCCAATCCCAGTTCTCTACCTTTCTGTAGCCCATGTAACAGATTACATTTGTAGGATCCTAATTCGGTATCTCATACCCAGGACGTAGAGGATACTGAGAAACAGTTCTCGGTAACGAACACACCCGAAGAATACGCATTAACATGCTTATTTCTCGAATGGGTGGCATGGAAATCCGGATATTTCCCTATTTCCTGCTCGGACTTATAACAATTATAAGATAGAGTGGAACCAACGTTTCCCAGCTCTGTATAATAAGCAGGTTTAGTCAATGCATCCATATTTTTATCTTGATTAATGCGTGATATGGTCGCTACAAGGAGAGAGAGAAAGAAGAAAACACTCAGCGTATACTCTTGCAAGATCAGATTGGTTATTATTTTATTTAATCAGGATGGCTCCCACTATTTTTATCAAATCTTCCTTCAAACCCTAAAAGGCAAGACTAGCCGGGATTAATTACACTCTACAAGTTCGCTAATCTTTCGGCCAGGCTAGTTTCGGTACTTTGAGAGAGGTTTCCCGTGCTTTCGTACGGACCTAATTAAAATAAACCTCATTTTCCCAGGGGCGTAACCCCGTTAACACCTTTCTGGACACCTACTTTATTGGCTAATTGTTATGTGTAAAACTCTCTCAGGAGTAACTCTTACTCGCCGTGGGTATCGGGATTCAACTATCTCATAGAAGGTATGCAATCTCATTGCAAATTTCAACACTTGAAATTCCCTATAATATTTTGCCCCTAGCAACTTGTGACCTTAACAAGGTCAACAAATCATAAGCGCTAGCCAAGTTCAACCCGTCATTTTTTGAATGAATTAAACTCACCCGCACGACCCTTAACATAGTCAACAAAGTCGTACGACTACCCTAATCCAATCGCATCATATGCTTAAGCAGATAAATACTAATCAGCTACCGCACACTATGCCTTAATATAGTCAACAAATGTAGCACGAATACTAAATAGTACTTATCTGAAATGACGGAGGGCTACGACAGGTTTGTAAGAATACCTTTTGCGTAATAAACTTGATATCGTTGTAGAATCGAGTGATTTTGAAAAGGAGTGTTTTTGAGACTTTTGCTAGTTTTGCTAAAGAGGTCACTCCCGGTGATGGGATCTCGGCTCTTTCCTTATCGAATAAGGTGCAGGATATTTCATAAATACCACTATGCAAAGCATGAACTAAAAATGCAATCAAAAGAAAAAACCGAGTGGGTTGTAGCATCTGCCAGTTTCGCTAAATAGGTCACTCCTGGTGAAGGGATCTCAGCTCTTTCCTTATCGAATAAGGTGCTGGATATCCTACAAGGAATACCGCTATGCAAAACAAGAACTAGAGCTACCAGTTTTTAAAACAAGATTCTGCAATATCTTTAGGTTTCTTTTATTTCATTAATCTCATTTATGAAGTCCCATCAATTATACTTCCTAAGCATCACAGAAGAAACGAAATCAGCAATATTTATTATATATCATATATATAATATAAGCATTCGTCTCAGAATATCAGCAGTAGAAGAACACATATGAAATATTGGATATACTAGGAATTCCGTGTTTTAAATTAAGCCAGTAGAAAACGCGGATTCCACGGTCGTGATGAATAGCCTTACCCACATCCCAAGAACCCTATGAGAGAGGCAAGCAACCTTACCAATTCTAGAGTTAGGAGACCCGGTCTCAACTCCTCGAGATGGTCTCCTACTGGACTCTAGAACCCGGTTACTTATGCTCCCCACCTTGGGTTTATCCTAATGCGAAAAAGTAAATAATATACATCAATGGTGACATCATCCTCGACCCGAAAGTGCCCCAATAATTGAATATTATATACAAGCTTTTACATGAATGAAAATGAAAAACTCCCATCTCACATAAAAAACCCCGGCTATTCAAAACACGACGATCCAATATAACATATCACAACAACACATAACATCACATGTCATCAACGTAAGTAAATATGCGTATCCCAATTGTCGTTAACATATAGCAACGAAACCGGCGATACACCACATATTACACTTACGGTCGTAGAAAAGAAAGTGAAAAACTACAACAATTGGAATCTGCAACCACCTTAGACATCATAAACCCAATGTATCACATTCTTTGGATTTCATGCCCAACCAAATGAATTCCTTAGACATCACATGCCTAACAATTATAAACTCCACATTTTAGTCTCGATATTGTAAATATTTTCCAATAACCAGTCAGGTAATTCAACAAGATTCCCGATGGCCTGATCGAATGCTCGTCGGAAACTTTAGTAGACAGCCACACCCCTGATGCCGTCGACGAAATGCACTTAGGCGGAACACCGCGGCCGCGAGCACCCGAATGGATGATTTTGGCGACGGGGTTCTCCTACAGTCACTTGGTCGGGGCTGTAGGGCGTGGTGTAACATTTCAGAAAATATAAAATATTATTTTTGGAATTTAATATTAAAATAATATTTTTCCCGAAAACTGTCCGATTTACGAAATTGGGGTTTTCGAAAAAGGGTATAAATATATACCGATAATTATGAAATAAATGAAAATTAAAATAATTTATTCATTTAAAAATATATTTAAAGGATTTGGAATTTTTAAAATTTATTATACGCAGTTTTGATAAAAACCCGATTAGTGCACTGCTAATCGCAATTAAGCCAAATCCGTGTTTCTACAGTTTTTCATGGCTAGTGCACCATGTCATGTTACATTTGGTAACATGTTGTTGCATTTGTGTTGATTTATGGGTATTATGTGAGTTGTTTTGAAATTTGAAAGAGAAAAGAAATGAAAAAAGGTTAAAAAGGTGAATGATTGGAGAGAGAGAGAGTGTGTCTGAGAATAAGTGAGAAAGAGAGGGGGGGCTGCTGTCATACTTTCCCCCCATCATTTTCTTCTCCCTCTTCATCTTCTTCAAGCCCACTTCCCTCCACTTCAAACCCTAGACCCATCTCCAAATAATCCCCAAAACCTTATACTCCCTTCACAAAAATTAATCCCCATCTCTTTCTCTACACATTGAACCAAGCAAAGTGGAATTTTGATGATATTGGGGAGCTAGGGCTGTCTAGAGTGGCTTGAATGAGGTATAGCTTCTTCCATTTAGATAGTTTAAGCTTCTTTCTATTCTAGTTTAGTTTAGAGATGGTTTGGTGGTGATTTGTGGAAATTGGAAAACCCTAGTGAGGGTTTGAGTGAAATTGTGGATTGGTGATGCTTGAGTGGCTGTTAAGTGACTATTTAAGACTTGGTAATGAGTATAGGAAACCAAAATATGGATTTAGGATTTAGTTCATGTCGGTTTTGTGAGGATAAAGGGTCTGCAGGGAAATATGGAGCAACCCGGGGGATTTTTGAGAGTAG
Source organism: Agapanthus africanus (assembly GCA_030015575.1). NCBI lineage: Eukaryota > Viridiplantae > Streptophyta > Magnoliopsida > Asparagales > Amaryllidaceae > Agapanthus > Agapanthus africanus. The sequence goes on from CM057339.1 coordinate 493,311,319, forward strand.
CAAACAATACCAGGGACCTAGATACACCACCGGGAGACCACCCTACGAAGATGAAGCCCATAGGAGCCTGAGGGGATGAGGTGGCCGTATTTTTGGGGATGTGGCCGGCCACTTGGTGGCATGGGGTGTCGGGGTGTGTCCAGTAGCTCATATACATCATATACAGCACCTTAGACTTGTTTGTGCAACTCCTTTTGGCCTGAGTCAAAATCTGGGAGCATTTTAGTGTGATTTTGGCTATGTTTTCCGTATTTTGAAATGCTAAGTTTTGATATGTGGGTTTGTATTTGGTTGTTGGATGTTTGTACATCAACAACAAGGGTGGTTTGGTTGATTTTGTACGCGTAAGCTATAGGTTCTAACCTGTCAGCAATGCGCGTGCCGTTTTGGATTTTAGAACTTGATTTTAATAGCGTTGCGATATGTGTTGCTATTGTAGGTACCTTCACGCGACGGAGCGTGGCGTCATCGACTTCGGCAAGCGAAGACCAAGGTGAGTGGATCTATATCCACGGGGGAAGTCGGGTGGATGGCGTATAGCACCCCCTCAAAGTCTTGGTGGAAACTGATTATTAGAATATGGTTAAGGAAACCTAGATTAGGAAACTAGGGTTAGAGTTAAAAGATAGTTAGTGAAACTATATTATAAACTAAAGGATAGTTAGAAGTATTTGATACGGCTAATATGTGATGACGGAACTTGAGGATGACATTTGACGATATTGCCGTTTAGGGTACTATAGGACTAGATAGCCGACGTAGATGTATCATCCGAACCATACCTATTTACAAACTAAAGAATCGTATGCATCTTTTAAACAGATACCTTGAGGGACGTTACGGATTTTCAAATGATATCTTTCTTTAAAATCACCGTAGTCCCTACTTTCAAAACTACGATTCGCATCTTTCAAAAACTGTTTGTATGGTTCGGGTGTGTATGTTAGATTAGATACTTATACTTATAGTAAATGTATAGTGTATTTGTTAAATTGACTTAATGAGGGATATAAATGCGATGAAAACAATATATGATGCGATATGATGATTTGATGATATGTTGGTATACGGATGCGAGTCGATTGAGATGATTGATACCTTGCCGGTCCCCCGATATGAGATTGTTATGGATGTGACTTGGGACTTAGGTATATAGATATATATGGAACGTCGTGGATCATTTGTGATATGTTGTATGAGACGTTAGGTCCGTACCCCTCATTGTCGTATAGGATGATAGGATCCGAAATGTTTTAATGTCGTCGTACGACGATTTTTCCGTGCGTGATGAGTTTAACTTGATGATTGATCCATACCGTTGACTTGAGGATGCCGTACGATGGATTGTACCGTACATGATGTTGTGAGGCTGGATGCCGGTTGATAGATTCACTGACTCGGTCATATTAGATACGTGTACCTGTCAGCATTTGCTTGTGATTTACCTTATGCTGCATTCATATTATTCGCATTGCATTACTTATACCTGTGCTAGTACACTTACACCATTATCGATGATGCGTATGTTACACGAACACAGATTGCCGGCTCACACACTTCATCATCGATAATTGCCATGTCACTACACAGTAGGATTGCTGCATCATGATATGACTCTTTGCATAATTTACTTGCTATAGTTACCTATGCACCTTTATATGATGTTGCATTTGACTTTGGAGATATTGGGAACCGCATGACATATTTTCAAAACTGGAATCATTTAAAGGAGCAGTTTTCCCTTAATATGATACATCACTGTTTTATGTTACATGATATACGGATATGCTTACATTTCTATCATATGTCGCATACATCATGCTTTATGATTTTACGCATTGAGATATGCCGTTTTCATGAGATTTCTGGATTTGAGAACCGTGGTCATTTTAAAAGAAAGTATACATTGTTTAAAAATCCGGTTTCTCTTTATATGATATTTCAGTGCGTCCACTATGCGTTTTCTCGGTTCTGAGACGTGTGACATGTGAAACCCAATTCGAGGAGCTGGATGAGGCCGATTGCGGGTATATGGTGGACCCGGTATGGTACCCCGGGGAAAGAAAGGGATGCTGTGTATACAGACGGTGAGCCTGGTAGAGGGACTACTACCTACCAGTGATAGTATTTGGGCTCGGCGGATATCCGGAGGATACCGACCGGAGTCGAGAGATGATATGGGCCGATCCGGACTGACGGAGCCCGTGGGCCGATCCGGACTGTCGCAGCCCGATATATGAGGATTTACGTGTCGATGCTGGACACGGGTTTCATGATGTTTTTGAGTGTCGAGGTTGGACACTCCAGTTCCATGATTTTGATGTGTCGTGAGGGACACGCGTTGATTTATATCCTCATTTTTTCATGCATATGTTTTTATGATATTTACATGCATGATATTGTTGTGTCATTGGTTAACACGTGGACGAGATCCACATGCATACATACATTGATCATATGGTTGGACGAGATCCACATGCATACACACATTGATTATATGATTGGATGATATCAGCATACTTATAGACTTGAGTTTATTGTTGGCACATATACGACCCGGTCACCCTAGATATCATAATATTACCTTTATGTTATAGTTGACCTAGGAGTCTTTGTTTATTTGATTTTAATCTGTTGATATTTTTCTACTCACGAGTTGCAACTCACTCTGGTTGTGCCACAGTTCTTGCAGGTTGACCGCTTGGATCAGTAGTGGCTTCGATGGCACACAGTTGCATTCGGGTGTTTTGCATTGGTAGGTGGGATATTTGTATCGTACCCACACTTGTATCTATTTTTCATATTGTATCTAGTTAACTCCATCAATCAAAATTAGTAAATTGTATAAGTAATGAGACTTAGTGGGATTGTGGTTGCGAGACTTGGAGCGAGGGGTTTTCAGCTACTTGTGGTTTTTATGTCTTTCTTTTCTTTATCTTTTATAGTGAATATCGCCGTTGGGCGTCGTATACTTATTTATACTGTATTGCATGGTTGTGATCCGCCGTTTGGCGAAGAGCTAGCTCCCGCTTGGGGATGCCTTTATCATTATTTTGTATATGTGGTTTTGGATTAAAATATACAAAGGAGGTGCTGCCCAAATTTTCAAACAGACGATACATGTTTGTAAACTTGCATAATCCACTTTCATTTTCATGTTCCTTTTCTATGCATTAAGAAAACTTGATTTTATTATACCTTTATTTCAAAAATTCACCTCCTTTATTTTCTTAAAAAGGTTTAGATTTCTGGGTTTTAGCTTACTTGAATTACGTTACGCCTTTAAACGTTGCGTGATTTAAGTGCTGGTCACGAGATAATATTTCGGGTCGTGACACGTAGCTATCTAGCAAGGTTACCCAGCGAGTATCCGTGTACACTACGTAATTGCGACGGACTTTTGATCCACATCAAAATTCCGTGGCAACCGATCAAATGAGACTAAACTGCTAGATTTATAAAATTCAAATTAGTTTTCACAAAACTAAATATTGTGGATTCCAAATATTGTATCACAATCACAGATAGCTAGACGATGTTAAACTTTTCGATCGAATAAACAAACACCTAAAATTTCCCAAAGAGCTCAACACTTGAGAGGAGTTTAAAAAGTACCCAGAACATGCCACAGCACCTATGGACCAATTGTAGAATGGTCAACCCTAGCCTCACCTATGGCACCGCGGAACTACCACAAACCCTAGGGTTGGTGGCGGTTCCGACGGTCACAGAATCGAGTTAGGGTTTTGTTCTTCTAGAGAGTCCACAGAATCACCTGCATGATTTTCTGAAGATTTTAAACTTCGAAAAATCCAACTCTTGGAAAATTTCCAGCGAGGGAAAAATTGGGTTATTGATATCCGTTCGAGCATTTTAACGTCGTCTAAAATAACCCGAAACAATGTTAAAATTACGAATACGAAACACTCCGAATTGCCAATACAGTAAGATCACATCACATACAATCTTAGAAAAAACAAGCAACACCTGAAACAACAAAACCCAAAGACCGGAACACCACACAAAATTTGAAGCCAAAAGTCCACCAAAAAACTGGTGAGCTCGGACATTATACAAATGTCCCCGGCCATTTTCCGGCGAGGGGTTCAAATTTCTACCGTGTTCATGTTACATCTCATATAACATTTTGCAACTGATTAAAAAATTTTTTAGAGGCCATTTAAAAATAGACAGAAACTAGGTTTTGGTGTTGCATGTTTCGGAGTAGTTTGAGTTTCGTAATCTAACAAACATCATCTAATTCTCTAGCTTGGCTCTGATACGACTGTACGGTTACCTAGCACGACAGCAAGGTTTCGGGAGGTATCGTCCATGCCATTTTAAAAAAATCGCCATGCCAAACAACCCTAACCCTAGAATCTTAACTAGAGATTTAGACGAAACAACAATGTAAACAACTTTACATCTAAGTGAATGAGGAATACAACCTTTGTAGACCGGTCCTTCACTTCTAAATCTCTGTGTAGTAGTCCATTCGCTCCAATTAGTGAACACCCGAACTCTAGTAAGGGTTCACATGAAGAAATGAACAAGCTTACTCGAAGTCTTCGAGGCTGAAGATGATCTACGTCGAGAAGACTCAAGCTCATGCTATCTCTTCACTAATATGGAATTAGTGAAGCAAACACCCTAAACTAAATGTCTAATATAGTAGAGGATGATGAAGTAGGAATTTTTCTCACTTTAGAAATATTTTCTCACTCATTTTCTCCACCTCCAAAAAGCTAGCGAGCTTGAGGAAAGAGATGAAGAAGAAGCAACCATGGAAATATCTCAAGTGTTCAATGAATCAAGTGATGAATGGGAACCATGGGTGAGTTAATATCATATGTTAACTCATGTAGAGACTAAACCATGGATAATCATAATGGTTGGGTTAATAAATATCTTAAGTAAAACAAAATTGGTAGACTTAGTCAATGATTCTACAAGCTTCCACTAAGCTTCAACCATGACTAAATACCTCCGAATTTTGAATTACTTTAAATAAATAAAACCCTAAATTATGTTAGGCATGGTGTGAGTCTCATACACCCATTTCACATGTAGCATCTAGCATGACACACAAAAATGTACATTAATATATATCACATATATACTATATGCACACAAGTGAGAAAAAGAAATCTTAAGTGAGCTAATATTAGTTAATATAAATTAATATATCAAATATATAATTATACATTAAATTATCAAATCAACACTTGATTTAATAATCCGGCTATATCACATACAACCGACTAATATCATATGAATCAATTATCGAATCAACACTTGATTCGATAACCCGGCTATATCACATATAACCGTCCGATATCACATATCGCGAGAATAGAATATGGTATCACATACGCGTATTAATCTCTGTCCCGCACATATCACATATGTGCTCCTACTTCGTTTCGCTTGAGCCAGGAAACCTCTGTGTAGGACTTTAAAGACTCATCAATACGCCGTCAGCAGGTGGTGATCATATCAGTCACCCACAAGCCGCAAGCGGTCTACTAAACGTAACGGCCACCCGGGTATTGAGCGATCAGAAGATCAAAAAGCAGGCCTGCTCATACTCCTGTGAATCCAATCAGTAACACTACCGTACAGTCCGGTCTCTTCGTCTGATATGTCGAATATCACAGCCTGGGGGTGGTAATCGTCAGACCTCAATAGCCTGATAAGTCATGCCAATGTGAGGCTCGGAATGGTTTGAGAAACTTCTGATAACACTTATCTGTAGATCTCAGCAACCCTGGCCAAGGATTTCCTATTATGGCCAATCGAACATTGCGCAACATCAACCCCCAATACCGGGAGAGACGAAATCCTCTCCTATCGCTCATTGCCTCCATGTGACTCGGGACTGTACCCAAAAACCGCCATTTTGCATGATCTCTTGAACGTGTTAAGGTGGAAATCAAAGCACAGTGGGAATCACACAAGACACTATGACGATCTCGGGTCGACAGACTAACCTGTACCAGTGTCACCAGAGAACTGCTATCTGACGATAGGTATAATACCATCTAGGAGTTCTCTGCGAGTCCGTCTAGTGCACCCAGTCTCCACTGAGCACCCGTATACCATCTCTAATGTCAAACACCAATGGATATGGGATCATCCATCGCCCATAATATGGGTCGAGAAGCGTATATGCTAGTCTACTCTAGAATATCGATGCCCCGTCTCGATACTCCCACGACTAGAAATATTTGAAGGATGTACTTACCGACTACCCTTGCACCACTAGTATGATCTGCATCATAATCCTGGTAGTCAAGTATTCATCCTAAGGGCTTTATCAACATATAATAGAGAGACAATAAGTGTACATGTTAAGATAAAGAGCAACTAGATAGCATACTATCATGTCGAGCAAGAAAGTCCTCCTTATATATGTCCAAGCATCCACTATAATATACATCACATGTATAATAATGGCCTCTAGGGCATACATATAACTAACAGTTTATTCTGGAATGAGGCCTATAAATAACAAATCAATAGGCAAGGGGAGAAGAGACTTTTTCTTTAGTTTTGCTTTAGAACACTTGTAATTTGTAACTTGCTTTTCTTTTGAACTCTTGAGCTCTTGCCCCTTTGTCTTGACCTTACAACTTCTTCATTGAACTTGCAAGCTTAAGATTTAGATTCTTGAATTCAAAATTAGTTGTATCTTGTTCGAAATTCAATAAAAGTTCTCATTTCATCACATATGTTTTGCTTTCTACATACTTTGAACTTGTGAAATCATTGCTTTACTTTGATATTGCAACCTCTTAAATGAGCTTGCAGCCTTAATTTTTGGTATTTGGATTTCACATTGGTTCGGGATTAAAGAACAATTGAAGGAATTTGCACATTTAATTTATCGGTTCTCTCTTTGTCTTTTCTTTCCTTGCAATTTTTTGTTATGTTGCCTTACTCTTTTCTTTTCTATTTTGGTATTGTAAATATGTGTGAGTAATTGATTTACTTGTTAAGGGTAGAATATGGTTAGTTTGTGTTAGGAGATGTGTTTGCTAAAACCTTAAAAACATTAACTTTGCAATTTGAAACTCCGAGCAAACCACTCGCAATTCCACTCCGTTAGGCACCCTATCCTACCACGATAGTGGTGAATCCTAATCGTGACCGGATTGCGAATGGTTTGCCGAAGGCTAAGGACAAGAGACAACAACGGAAGGATAAGAGAAAAGGAATATGGATTTAGCTTAAAATCGCAAATACCCTATCTCAAGTTCCCTAATCCACGTTGTTTCCTACTGCCTTAGTGTCAATATCAGAATTAAGGTCTATAAGAAAGCGGCAAATATCATCCTAACACAAGCTAACTTATGACTAACCCTAACAAGTCTTTTTATTAAACATATCATTGTTACGACACTTAGTATAAACAACAACCCAAGTTACGATATTAACTCGTTAAAACAAGCTAAAAAGCCTGCCATCTCTCTGCGGACGACCCGTACTCATCGCGACTAGCTATACGCGATGTCGTCTTTAATTGCGGTTATTTCAAATTATTTCTAAATACGACACGGTGAAAACCTGATAATTAAATGGCGCCATTGCCGGGGAGACGGTAACGCTTTTACACTTGTAGTCTCGGATTAATTTGTGAATATTTTGTACAAAACTAACTTTCTAACAGATTCAACGGATAAAAACACATTCTTTTTAAACCGACATGAGAACTAAAAACAATGATGTTCTCTGGATTTTTGATCTGCTAACACACTGTGTTTTAACTTGAAAATCAAATTATAAGAGTGGAATACTATTGTTACACATAGGAAACACACAAAATTTAAGCACCAAACTTGCGAATTTGGCCGGCGAGAACTTGAAAATTACCGATGTCGCCGGTTTTCTGGTGGGATTTTGAAAATTGGTTTTATTGGTTGCCTCCAGTGTTCTGTTAGTATCCCATTTTTATTGTTTGATTTTCTTAATTATTTGTGTTCAGAACTTTGGCTATCTTTATCGCTTTCTAGCTCAAATATCCGTATTTTTCCGACATTTGCAGATTTGACGGATTAGCGAGCGACGATTGTGCAAAGCAGGGGTGTTTTCAAGTATAAGGGGATTGAACACTTAGTGCCAAAGACCCAGGTAGTTTGACCCGTGCAAGCGTACCATTCAAACACTCAGAGGCAATCCCAACACGAGTTTCTTAAACTAAACTCTTTTGATACGTATTTTTCTAAAACTTCCTCTTCTCAATTCCGACGCTCCATTATTCATATCTTTGCAGAATTCATTGCAACATCTCCGCAATAGCCAAAGAAAAACTAACCGTGTTTGTTGCAGCGCCACATTTAAAGTAAAAGAAAAATTGATTGTTTGATAACAAAACTTTGTTGATTTGCGCATTGCATCATTAATACGGACTTAAGAGGCTATAACACCAATTCAGATTGGGTGGGGATTTCATCACCCTTCCTAAGACCCCGGAAATCACTAATTGCATAAGTGTCACCTTAAGCTTAATAAAACATATCTAGACTCAGCCAATTAAGGACTTGTTGCGCTCAATAGGACAAAGGAAGATTGTGGGCATTCGGTTGTTTATCTAAACTTGACTTATATGGTACCTAGGCTAGACAAGTAAGGAGTTAACTTTAAAAGGCCTGTCTCACGGTGATTCATGAGCAGAACCTTCCTTATCTCACTTGTGCTTACCTGGCCACAACTGGCTGTGAAGAGGCGATTTGAGAGTTATCTCACAATTTGTCACTTTGGAACAATTAGGAGCAGGTCTAGTGGACTTAGAGGACCCTAGTTTAGGTATTGATTGTGCATTTGTGACTGTGCATTTGTGACTGTGCATTTGTGATTGTGTTTGTTGAACTGTCGTTACATTTTCATATTCTTACAAAACAAACACAAGTTCGCCACTTTTACCACTTTCACTAAATTTTTCTCCATTTTCGTTTTCTTACCCTTACATTCTACACTTTGACTATACTAAACTCGTTTAGTGTATGTCCGCTTGGACTAGGGACCTTAGTGCCCGTTTGGTCCGCGTTTCGTTAGTCGCCACGGACTACGTGATCGACTTCGACGTCGAAACTCCTTCCACACCTCTTTCACCCTTACCTTTGTCGGCCAACTCTGAAGTTGACCACAACTTTGTCCATACATCTTCACCTTCACTTTCACCGTCACCAAATTCTTCTTCTGAGATGTCAGGATTTATCCTAACATCACTTTACCTCCCCCAGGAATTATTCCACCTCCATTAGGTGCGAATAACCCGCGACCACCTCTTGTTGAAGCGCCACAGCGAATCGCGCTTCAGGATCGTTTCTGTCCTACCTGCGCTGTACTTCCAACTTGTCTTTCACTTCCACCGGCCAATGGGGATAATTACGAAATTAATCCCCACTCCATCAACATGTTTCCCAAATTTCACGAGCTTGAATCCTAAGATGCCTATATCTTCATCAATAAATTCCAGAACGTTTGTGCGATGATGAAGACGACCCAACTGTCTGACGATGCTATACGGCTACGAGTTATTCCTTTCACTTTGTGCGATCTTGCTGAAAAGTGGCTGTATAGCACTGCATCTCATTCGATAAACAGTTGGGATGAGTTTGTGAAAGCGTTTTAAAAGAAATTCTACCCAAATCATAAGACCGCACGGATTCGAAACGAAATTAACCAATTCTGCCAGTGTCGTACCAAACCTTTCTGGAAGTGCTTTGACCGGTACAAGGACCTCCTTGTTCAGTGTCCTCATCATGGTATAGAGAAATGAAAACTTTACCAAACTTTATATAAGGGCCTGAATCTAGCAACTAAGCAGTTGCTGGAAACCATTTGTCAGGGCCACTTCCTGTCCAAATCTGATGAGGAGGCTTGGAAATTCTTTGACGATCTTTCGGAGAAAATGCTACAGTGGGAGAGCACCCGACCGAACACTTCAACTTCTTGTTCTTCTTCCTCAGGTCTCTCTAGGGCAGGAGTTCATCAACTCGACATCTCAATTGCAATGAAGGCCGAGATGGCTGCAATCACGCGGAAACTGGAAGCAATTGAGAACAAATTCTCATCTCCTTCTCCTGCCCCTATTCTTCCCCCTCGTACCATTTGCGCTTGTTGTTCGGATCCATCTCATTTGACTGAAGAGTGTCCTTACAATCCATCATCTCAAGGACACGATCAGGTTAATGCTGCATTTCAGCAAAGACCAAGAAACAATCCATACTCTTCTACATGCAATCCCGGTTGGAGGAACCATCCCAACTTCATCTGGAATAAAAACCAGCATCAATTCCAAGGCCACAACAACTTTCAGAGGCCTTCTCTTCCTCAACAACAAGCTCAACAACAATTTCAGCAGCCCTTCCAACCCCAACCTTTTCAGAATCCGACGAACAACTTTGCACCTTGCAAAAATTCTTTTCCTCAAAACAACTTTGTTACGTCAAATAACGATAAGGTTTCCTCGCTAGAATGGAGTCTAAAGGCTTTTGTAAAGCAATCGACTCAATACACCACAAACATCCAGTCTTCTATTCAGTCTCTGGTGCAACACACTGCTGCACAACAGCAAAGCATCAAAACCATCGAAGCCCATATTGCACAGCTGAACGTGGCTTTAAGCGAGCAAGAGAAAGGAAGGCTTCCATCTCAACCACTCCCAAATCGTGGTCACCCATATAATATACATGTTGCTCTTGAACAACATAACAATAATGTGAGTGTCGTGACTATGTTGAGATCTGGAAGAATGCTGAACAAAAACATTGGCACACGAATTGATGATGATGACGCCCCGGCCGTTTCTTCTACTCTTTCTGCTTCTTCTGAGCCTATTCTCCATTCTTCAAAAGGCACTTCTTATTCTTCAATTGCTGCTCCGAATGGATCCACATCTCACTCCACTCAAACTCCAGTTTTGGGATCCGTTCCAACTCCACAATCTCCTCCACAAGCATTGGACTCAACCAATTTAAAAAACGTTCCATTTCCAAATCGGTTGAGGTCCAATAAACAAAATCCACAAATGGAGAAGATTCTGGAGTTTTTCAAACAGGTTAACATCAACATTCCCCTTTTAGATGCAATCCAACAAGTCCCCTCCTATGTAAAAATCTTGAAAGACTTATGCACTAAGAAGTAGAAATCTCAGGTACCAAAGAAGGTTTTCCTAGCTAGTAACGTGAGTGATGCTCTTACCCAAAATTTACCACAAAAACGGAAGGACCCTGGCTGTCTAACGATTTCAATAACCATTGGGGATAAGAACATCAACCGCGCTCTTTTGGATCTTGGTGCCAGTGTTAAACTCCTTCCTTATTCTGTATATGAGCAACCGGGTATAGGAGCTGAAACCTACACATTGTACTCTTCAAATGGCCGACCGATCTATCACCCATCCTAGGGGTGAGCTAGAGGATGTGTTAATAAAGGTTAGGGAATTCATATTCCCCGTTGACTTTATTGTTTTAGATACACAACCTGTAGCTAACCCCCGGAATCAAATTTCGGTGATACTCGATCGCCCATTCCTTGCAACCTCAAATGCTGTGATCAATTGTCGAAATGGTTCGATGAACCTATCTTTTGGCAACATGACAATTGAACTCAACATTTTTAGGTTAGGGAATCAGCCATCCGAACCAAATGCTCATATACTAGATGTTTGTTCCATCGAGGAGATCGCCCCAGAGGACTATAAATTTGAGGAATTCTTGTTTGATCACAGTAATCTTGATGCGACTAGTGCGTTCCTCTTTGAACCTTCTTCCGCTTCTAACAACGATTACGTGTGTTTCACGATTTCGAACAATCTTGGCTTGTCGCCACCCGAGTTTGAATCTTTCAAATTTTCAGATGTGTTAGTTGAACCATCCGACTCGGTCGCATACACTCACTTTGAGCCCCTGTTGGAATCTTTTGAGTTTGAGAAATTTTCTCCAATCTTGCCTTCAGTCATTTCACCTCGTACGCTCGAACTCAAGCCTCTGCCGTCTTACCTCAAGTATGCTTACTTAGGTGAGAACGAGACCCTCCCAGTCATCATCTCGGCTTCTCTAGCTCTAGAGCAAGTGAAAGCCCTTCTCACGGTCTTGCAATGCAATCGGCAAGCATTCGGCTGGATGATGGCAGACATCAAGGGGATTAGTCCCCTAATTCTTGAACATCACATTCACCTGATGGATGATGCTAAACCAGCTAGGGATCTACAGAGGCGATTAAATCCAGTCATAAAGGAGGCTATGAAAAAGGAAATCGTCAAATGTCTGGATAGTGGTATCATTTACCCTATTTCAGATAGCCAATGGGTCAGTCCTATACACGTTGTCCTTAAGAAGTCGGGCATTACGGTCATCATAAACGAGACAAATGAGCTGATCCCTACTCGCACCCAGACCGGGTGGCGAGTATGCATTGATTATCGAAAACTCAACGCCGCAACGTGGAAAGATCACTTTCCGCTGCCATTCATTGACCAAGTGCTCGAAAGATTAGCTGGACATGAGTATTACTGTTTTTTGGACGGTTACTCAGGCTACAACCAGATTCCCATCGCTGAGAAAGACCGGGAAAAAACCACTTTCACTTGTCCTTTCGGCATGTTCGCATATCGCCGCATTCCCTTTGGGCTGTGCAATGCTCCCGCTACCTTCCAGCCGTGTATGTTGGGAATTTTTTTTGACATGGTTGAGAAATTTTTGGAGATATTCATGGATGATTTCTCCATCTTTGGAGATTCATTCGACGAGTGTATGCAACATCTTGACGCTGTCCTTACCTGATGTAAGGATAAAAATCTTACTTTAAACTGGGAAAAATGACACTTCATGGTACATAAAGGTATTGTCTTAGGACATATCTTTTCGTAAAATGGCATTGAGGTTGATAAAGAAAAGATTGATGTCATTTCCAACCTTCCTCCTCCCAAATGCGTCAGAGATATCCGATCCTTCCTTGGTCATGCCGGTTTTTACAGACGGTTTATCAAGGACTTTAGCAAGATTGCTAGACCCTTGACTCTTCTTCTGGCCAAGGATACCACGTTCAACTTTGACTCGAGCTGTTTGACTGCTTTCGAATCACTGAGAAGCTCACTCACCACTACTCTCGTTCTTTCTTCACCCGACTGGACGAATCCTTTCGAGATTATGTGCGATATATCCGACATTGCTATCGGTGCGGTCTTTGGACAGCACATCGATAAGATGCCGCACGTAATCTACTACGCGAGCTGGACCCTGAATGACGCCCAAATGAATTACACAACAATCGAGAAAGATTTCTTGGCTGTTGTGTTTGCTTTAGAAAAATTCAGGCCCTATCTGATCGGCTCCCCAGTTGTTGTTTACACCGATCATTCAGCTCTGCGACATCTTTTTGCGAAAAAGGATGCCAAATCTCGGTTAATACGTTGTATCCTCTTTCTTCAAGAATTTGATCTTGTCATTAAGGACAAAAGAGGATGTGAAAATGTAGTGGCCGACCATCTTTCACGACTTCCTTCTCCACCGACGCTCCCTCTCCCTATTAACGATGATTTTCCTGATGAACAACTCTTGACAATATCTTGTGAACCCTGGCTCGCAGATATTGTGAACTACTTGGCGACTGGACTCATACCTAAAGACTAGTCGAGTCGGGACAGACTTAAATTTTTATCCCAAGTAAAACACTTTTACTGGGACGAACCCTACCTGTTTAAGTACTGTCCAGACCAAATCATCCGCCGGTTTGTTCCAGAAAACGAATTCAAGAGTGTGTTGTCTTTTTGCTACGATCAAGCATGTGGCGGGTACTTTGGCCAAAGAAAGACAACTGAGAAAGTCTTGCAATGTGGCTTTTACTTGCCAAAACTTTTCAAAGATGCACATGAATACTGCAAGACTTGCTCCTGGGGCCAACACTTGGGCCGATTTCCAGGAAAAATGAGAAGCCGCTCCAACCAATTTTGGTTGTTGAGTTGTTCGATATTTGGGGGATAGATTTCATGGGCCCGTTTCGTAACTCTTTTGGGAACATGTACATTCTCTTAGCTGTTGAATATGTCTCAAAATGGGTTGAGGCAGTGCCAATCCGGACTAACGACAATAAGGTTGTCGTTAAATTCCTGAAAGAAAACATCTTTTCCCGGTTTGGGCACCCTCATACTATCATTAAAGACAATGGGACGCATTTCTACAATAGGTCTTTCGAGGCCTTGATGCGGAAATACTCAATTAATCATAAGCTATCCACACCCTATCATCCCCAAACATGTGGGCAAGCCGAAGTTTCGAATCGGCAGATCAAGCAGATTTTGGAGAAAACGGTTTTTAGGAACCATAAAGATTAGTCTTTGAAATTAAGCTATGCCTTTTGGGCATTTCAAATTGCATATAAAACTGATCTTGGCATGTCTCCTTATCGGGTTATGTACGGAAAAGCTTGCCACCTCCCCATGGAAATCGAATATCATGCTATTTGGACGATCAAGGAGCTGAATCTCAATCTTGAAGATGCGGGCAGCTATCGGAAGCTGCAACTGAATGAACTGAACGAGCTTCGGGATGAGGCTTACGACAACGCGGTTGTTATAAATAACCGAATGAAGGTGTTTCATGATAAACACCTTACGCGCAAAACCTTCACTCCTGGACAACGCGTACTTCTTTATGACACCCGACTCAATTTCCATCTCGGTAAACTTCGATCTCGTTGGAAGGGGCCTTTTCTTGTGTGGTGTGTGTACCCGGAAGGCGCAGTGGATTTAGAGAATCCAAAGGACGATTCATTTTTCAAAGTAAACGGAAACAAATTGAAACCGTTCTTTAGCGCAGAACCATCAAAGGAGCTCTTGATATTGCAGGAGCCGGTTTACCCTGCATAATCTTCATCTGTTTCCACCAAACATCGGTTATTCAGCCATAAACAGTGGAAAAACTGTTTCAAATAAGTTTGGGGGTATGTATATACTATTTTTGGTATATATATGTGGAAATTCTTGTCTTGTGCATATCCATTTTTTTTCTTTTTTGATGAGCAATCTTGTCTGGTTATGCTCAGTCTTTGTTCATACAAAAAAAGGAGAACCGCCACTTTTAACCCTTCAACAATTTTGCCCTCTTGATGTATATTGACAGTGAGGGTATTGTCCAGTTTAAGTTTCGGGGTGTGCTCGGTAAGCTTTCTACCTTAGCATTCATTTGTATATTCTGTATTTGCATACATAATTAAAAACCCTTAAAAATCGATTTTTTTTACAAAGATGTAAGAACTTGTCGTCAAGTTAGCTAGTGGGAGAACTTAGATTCGATATTTCGACGGTTTTGTTTGATAAGATAGGAACAACTAAATCCTATTTTTAGATTTTGAAAAGCTGAAAGATAACCCTCCTTTGAGTTTAACTATAGCTAATATATGTCTTTACATCATACTAAACGTGTCATGAGTTTTGAAAATTAGATAGCAAGTCTAATATGTCTGAAAACTTTTAAATTGATAAAATATTTTTTTTAGGATCAAATAGGTTTGTTCTGAAATAAGCAATATAAAGAATAGTTTTGGAAGTGAAGTGGATATGAAGGGATATTATAGATACCTAAATAGGAACTAATTCTGAAGAATAACCCAGATGTTACTTGATTGAAGTGATTACATACCTGATCCACTAAACACGTCTTTTATCCTAAAAATAATTGAACAACTAGTTATATCTCCATTCACATTAAATCGTTATGATTTTTACGCTAAAATAAGTATTTTGTTTTAGGGCCCAGGTAACTTTGAGCAATTAAGTCCGCCGGGGTGTCTCTACACCTAATGCCCTAAAACCAACTGGTTTGGGAGCATTAGCCCAAAGCTCGCTAAGAAACTTAGAAAGTCCAAATTAAAACAAAGTCAAGAAAGTGTTCTCTCCGAGTTAAAATTCCTAACGATGCTTTGTGTGAGAATAATCTTGACAAAAGACAAGTTTTTATAAAAATATTTTTAACGGAGAAATGAAGGTTTTATCCTATGATGAAGACTATTGCACGTTCACGAAGGTGTGTATGAAACGAAAACAAGTAAAAGGTGGAGTGAAAAATAAGACCTAGTTTCCTATTAGGAAAGATAGAAATTCTGAATTTGAATCCTAACTGGAAAACGAAACTTGAGAAGTACTTAACTCTTTATAAAACTTGTGTGATCCTTTTTAAGTTTTTATCTGGGCTTTATTTTGTGACATGACGACTTTAATCGATCCTTTTGAAATATAACGACACTATTTGCAGCATACGTAAAGACATATAGGATCTTAAGTTAAATAAGAAGCGAGGTGTGAAAAATAAAGGTTCGATATTTCTAACTTAGGATAATAGAATTGCTAGCTTTGAAACAAAACCTTAGGGTTAGAATCATAGTTATTTCATATACTTAGCTTTACAGGATTTTGTGGGTGAAATCCGTTGAAAACCCTCAGGAGACAACACTCCTCCTACTAGGGACACCTAAAGATTTAATGGCTTGTTGCACGAGCTCAGTGCAACCGCATTCCCTGCGAAAATGAGGTCAGGATTTTTGTTTTGCTCGGGACGAGCAAAAGATAAGTTTGGGGGTATTTGTTCATCACAGAAAACTGCATCTTAATACCACTAATTCATTATTGTAACATTTCAAAAAATATAAAATATTATTTTTGGAATTTAATATTAAAATAATATTTTTCCCGAAAACTGCCGATTTGCGAAATTGCGGTTTTCAAAAAAGGGTAGAAATATATACCAATAATTACGAAATAAATGGAAATTAAAATGATTTATTCATTTTAAAATATATTTAAAGGATTTGACATTTTTAAGATTTATTATAAGTAGTTTAAATGAAAACCCGATTAGTGCACTGCTAATCGCGATTAGGCCAAATCCGTGTTTTTACAGTTTTTCATGGCTAGTGTACCATGGCGTGTTGCATTTGGTTACATGTTGTTGCATTTGTGTTGTTTTGTGGGTATTATTGTGATTTGGTTTTAAAAGAGAAAAGAAAAGAAAAGAGGAATGGCAAAAGGGTAATTAGTGAGAGAGTGGGTGAGAATAAGAAAGGGGAGAGAGAGGGCTGACACATTCTCTTCCTCCACCATTTTTTACATCATTTTCTTCTCCTCCTTCAACCTCATCTCCCTCCATCTTCACCCCAAGAAATCATCTCCAAATCTCCATCAAAACCCTAAACCCCTTTCATTAAAAGTGATCCTCTCCCTCTACACAATGGACCAAGCAAAGTAGGATTTTGACAACATTGGAGAGCTAGGGTTTTTATTGGGTTGCCCAAGTGAGTTATAAATTCTTCCATCTAGTTTAATTTAAAGTCTAATAGCAGCTTATAGTAGTTTAGAGTTAATTTGGTATTGATTAATGAGGTTAGAAAATTTCTAGAGAAGGATTAGGGTTTGAGTGGTGTTGTGGTGATATAGTGGCTGTTAACAAGACTGGAGTGATGTTTCTACTGACCTAGAACAGAGAATAGAACCCAAAACACGGACTTAGAAACCCCGACATCGGATAATTGTGTGAATTGTAAGGGTATTTTGGAATCTGCTAACACTCGGGGACCTGGAAAATTATTTAGCGAACACAGTGAGTCATGCAGGCACCCTAGGAGCTACCATTGAAACCTGAGACCCCCTGGACTTTTCTTGGCCGCAATTTTATTCTCTTTGGCCACAATTTGTAGCCTGGGTAGTTTGGAACTGGCTCGTACTTGTTCTGTTGCTCCTATGTCAGTAAACTAAACCCTCCATATGTGCAACTTTGACCAGTTTGACATAGGGTAAAATCTGGGGCCATTTTCATGAGTTGCTGCTTTGGTTTTCTCGTTGTTTATGAATTCAAGTTTTGATATTTCATATTGTATTCGATTACTTGACGTTTGTACGTCTGTATCGAGTGTTATCGGTTCTTCTTGCATCTGTAGACCATATGTTTAAACCTATGTGTGATACGTGCACTGTTTTGGTTTTCGTGTACGATTTTGATTTACGATATTATGTGTAATATGTAGGTACCCCCACGTAGACTTCAAGACGACGAGGATGAGCATGGCGTCATCGAATACAAAAAGCGAGGATCAGGTGAGTAGATTTACATCTATAGAGGAAGTCGGGTGGATGGCGTATAGCATTCCCGCAATTTCATAAGATTTTGATGCGAAGTGGTATTGATATACTTATATGGGTTATTGTGAGATGTGAACTTTAGCAAGAAAAGTATTAGGAGATCATGGGATAGTGTTAGCTAGATTTGAAGAAAAGGATTTTGTTGGGTTCTTAGTCATGAACCCTAGAGTAAGGTTGACAAACACACATGTGCATACACGGGATATGGTTTGGGTGTATATGTTTATATGTGTATATATATGGATGCGTTGGTGTGTGTGTGTGTGTGTGTATACATACATACACTTATATTCGGTTGACGAGGATAGTATATGGTATTTGGATATGAGTCGATGAGTTTAGGCATGGTGCCATGAGATCGGTGATTTGACGTGACTCGTATTATGAGATACGACACGATGTTATAGTGGGTCCTTGGGCAATGTGTTTCATACACACGCATATATATATATATATATATATATATATATATATATATATATATATATGGTATCAGTCTTGTACTAGATGTAGATAAGTACCCAGTTCACGATAGGTGATGATGAGGATACCAGGTGAATAATGAGATAAAATGTGATATTTGACCCGTACCCTGATTTGGGATGCCGTACGATGGACTTACCGTACGAGCTATATTGATGATAGATCTGCACTCTTGACTCGAGGATGCCATATTATATTGTGTATCGTATGAGATACTATTGAGACGGGATCACCGACTATTATATATATATATATATATATATATATATATATCGACTCAGACTTAGGTGGTTTCCTTACCCTTTTTGATTAGCCTGTTAGCCCAGTCTTGTAGTTTAATTGTAAATGTTAGACTAGATTCGATTCATACCTATTTTTAAACTAAGGAATCATATGTATTTTAAAGACAGGACAATGGATACTACGGATATTTCAAAGGGCGTATCTTTTCTTTAAAACACCGTAGCCCTTATTTTCAAAACACCACGATTCGTATTATTTCAAATGGCAAAACAGTATGATACATGTATAGCAGTGTAGATTCCTTATTGTTACATTATCATTCATGTTCCGCATATTATTGTTGCATTTACTATTCATTGCCATTTATTATGTTGTTATCGTCTCATTGCATGTTTATTGTGTACTCAGTGATTATGAAACTATGTTGTCAGGACACCAGCCTCATTACCGATGATGCGTATGCTCCACATATACTTGCTTGCCGGCTCACACACATCATCATCGGTAATTGACATGTCACGTACACTTTAGAACATATTATTTCATTGATATAATCAGCTAAATGCTAGTTACCACATGATATTTGCGTGATTGCTCTCATGTGTTATCTTAGAGATTGAATTCTTTACATAGATACTTCATGCATTCATATATTCATTGGTTATGCAGTATTATGGAGATTTATGCCGGTTTTCATTGTTATTGATATGGTGACTTGATGATTTTGGATTCTTCTTGAGATTTTCTGAATTTGGAAACCACATGTGAAAGTTTTATAAACTGATGTTTTATTTTAAAGAGAAAGATGCAGTTTTCCTTGATATGATAAGTATTGTCCACCATGATGTTTTCTCGGTTCTGAGATGGTTTTCGAGACTCGATTCGAGGAGTTGGATGAACCGTCTGTGGGTACACGGTGGACCCGGTATGGTACCCCGGGGCAAGAAGCTCGAGTTGTAGACGATGAGCCCGGCAGGGGAAGACTTTCTACTGGTGATTGTTTGGCGCGGCGGATATCCGGAGGATACCGTTCGTGGTCGTGTGATTGATGATATGGGCCGATCCGGACTGACGGAGCCCGTGGTATTGGGATATTGAGATATTGAGATTTGAGACACTGAGATATTGAAATTTGATGATACAGGCCAGTCCGGATAGCCGGAGCCTGAGATATTGAGATATTGAGATTCATGTTTTGTGTCGATGCTTGACACTGATTTCTCTGTTGATTTCATTGATGATATTCGATTTATATACATACAGGAATCTCATTAAATAAAGAAAGCAGTTGTCTCACTCATGATGTATTCTGTTTCCATTCGTAATGCATTCATACATCATATATCTGATATGTTGCTATCTGAGGCACTGACACGAGCACGTAGTATTGCATTTATATGTAGATGGATCAGGATATTATTTGTGGATGTTACTTGATATGACCTAGGATAGCGTTATACATGCGATTTCTGCTCTGTGATATTTTCTACTCACGAGTTGGCAACTCACCCCTGTTGTGCTACAGTTTCTTGCAGGTTTTGCCGTACAGGTATCTTGACGGCTTGCTGGTACACTGCTTTCATTTCGGGTGATTTCTTTGGTAGGTGGGTTCACTTGCATCGTGACCACCATTGAATATTTGTTATTCAGTTGTATCTAGCAAAAACTCCATCAACCAGACTTGTTTATTTGATAGAACTAGAAGACCAGTGTATATTCTTTCGACCTTAGAGTCACGCTTGTATTATTATGGTTTTCTGGTGGATATGGGCTTTCTTTTGAGTTTTGATCTTCTCCTTCGGCGTTGTATATTATATTGCTTGCGTGGTTGTGACCGTCAATTTACGAAGAGATAGCTCCCGCTTGGGGATGCCTTTATTCATTATATATGCTTTATCAGGTTTGTACCCGTTTGGGGTTAGTTTTTACAAAAGAAACTCTGCCGAAATTTTCAGAAAAGACTTGAGATTATAAAAATGCATACTTCGGCTTATGTTGTTAAACTTTTTGCTTTAAAATTGGTTTTCCTTCACTCCACTGCTTTACTTGGTTTGGATTTCTGGGTTTTGGCTTACTAAGATTACGTACGCCTCGAGACGTTTCTTAGTTTAAGTGCTGGTCATGTTCCGTACTTTTCGGGTCGTGAAAAAGTTGGTATCAGAGCGTTAGGTTTTACCTCCTGAGTGTAGGATGACCCTTGGTTGATGTAGTAGGCGACTTTAGTAGAGTGACGTACCGTGTGTATGTTCCGCGGCATACTTACGATACACTACTCCGCTTAAGAAGCCTTAGGATGTACATTTCCTTGCACAGTATTATATTCATTCCTATGATCTATCCCCGTCAGTACCAGCTTATGGTTTTGTTACCACGGTTGTACGGGCATGGAGAGCTACGGCTAGAGTTGCGGTCAGCACGAGCTCGTCACGGAAGAGGACTGACCACGGTGTGATTCCAGGGACATACGATTGCATAGAGGCGTCGTTTTATTGTGTTTTCGCGCCATGAGCGTTTGATGGGTCACTTTTACGAGATTACTCGGACGTGCAGATCAACACCAGAGGATTGAGCCACTAATAGAGGCCAGCCAGAATGTGATGACCATTGATGTATCGCCTATTCATGATGATTGAGGCACTGTTCAGCGTGCAGAAGAATGAGCCAGTAGTTGCTGTGAACGATGAGATATCGCCCCAGATGTTAGAGCTATTGCAGTACGAGTTGTACATAGAGATATGACAGAAGATCGCTAGTCACCTAAGGATGAATGACTAGGATATGTGGTTCGTTCGCTTACCCCAATGCGAGGTCATCAGATTGATTGATTCCAGCTAGAGACGACTTCACGCAGGTACGTTGAGTGTCGATAGAGGCGATCGAATGTCAGAAACCCATATTCCAAGTTTAAAGTATTCGAAAAGACATGCAAGCAATTCTATGGACCCTCTAGAAGAATGAAAACCCTAACTCGACATAATGACCATGTGAAAGCCTTTGAACCTTAGGGTTTGCGGCAGTTCTGCGGTGCCATTGGTGAGGCTTGGGTTTGCCCTTCTACGGTTGGTCCACCGGTGTTGTGGTATGTACTCGATACTATTAAACTGTACTCAAGATGTTGAGCTCTTGTGGGATTATGGGACTTTGACGAATCGATCGAAAGGTTCGACTTCATTCGGATATCATGTGATGGGATGCATTGCTTGGGAGACTCCAGATACGAGTATAGCCGTTGGGGGCGCAGTTCATGCAGCCACAAGGAGACGAGTCCTAATCAGTCGACATTAGAGAAAAGTGGAGTAAGAGGTTCGTACGAGATCGTGACGAGATGGCGTTCCACTCCGCTGATATCAGAGATGCGATACGCATGCAGAGGTGTTGTACATGGATATATCTTCCAGAAGGAGTTGTGATGAGTATGCAGCCGATCCGGAACAAGAAATAGATTTAGTGAAAGATGATGACTTCTGGGCAGTTCGGAGGAAACGAGATTTGGGAGATACTTCGACAGAACCTTTCTGGAGTACTATACGAGAAGACCTGGACCCAGGATCAGTTATATTACGCACACCCAGGAGACTAGAGTTCGGCATTATTGATGAGATATGTTATGAGCGACCATGATAATTGGCCAGAGATCTTTAGAGGATATGGTAGAGCGGTTCGTTTTCGTTAGTACACCGAACCGGGCCGACGAGCCAATGGATTGCAATATTGGTAATCTACAGAGAAATGAAGACCCAGAGACAAGAGATGCCAGACCATGTGCAGGAGGCAGCGGATGTTCTTGCTCTGCCAGTTTTGGGCGCACCGACACTTTTCCACATTGTAGGAGGCGTACCTCAATGTCTTTTGTTGCGATTTGCATTGTGATCTGAATATCACGCTTATATCACTTGGATTTGAGTTTTGATGATTGTGCTTTATGGTATTGTTTTCGTGCACCATGGCTGCACCTACTGAGTATTTACATTTTGTGCATAGTTATTGCACTTGAGATATGCTTTATACACCGTTATGTTGATTTATGATTTGTGCAGGTTTATTACACTTGATTCAGTTGTATGCCTTGGCTGCACATGTTTATGATTTCATGGATTGCATACAGCTGATTTGATTTTTGTGCATGTGGTATGCACTCTATTTGGTTTTTGCACTCGGTATGGCTTATATGTGCTTGCAGTGCGTGGACGTGTTTTGTGCACGCAGTTGCACGCGTTTATGATTTTATACACCTTGGCACACTCGGTGTTACTTTTTATATGCATTTGAGTTATTGATGCATTTCCGTGCACTTGTTGCACCCGATCTGTATTTTGTGTAGTTGTTGCACTAGGTTTTTACGCTGTGCATTGTTGCACCATATTGTATTTCGTGCACTGGATGCACTGTATTTGGTATTTCGTTCACTGGATGCACTGTATTTGGTATTTCGTGTGCTGGATGCACTGTATTAGGTATTTCGTGCACTGTATTAGGTATTTCGTGCACTGGATGCACTGGCGTTGGTATTTTGTAGATATGATGAACCAGATTCTTCAGGCCGTTCCTCGACCAGCTATTGTTGTGTTATTGACGACATTCTGGTCTATACTTTGTGTCTTGAGGAACAGAAGCAGCACTTGAGGATTTGTTTTGCATACATTGGGAGAGCCCTAGCTGTTTGCTAGATTCTCGGAGTATTCCTTCAGGCTTGCTTGATTTGACTCATAGGTCTTGTTGTTACGGGAGACGGTTCCGTATGGTTCCGAGGGAGATCGAGACCGTACAGTTTTGACCCAGACTTGTGTACGGACAAAGGTCCTTTGATTTTGGGCTTAGCAGGTTTTGCCGTCGTTTCGTGCAGGATTACTAGCGTATTACTGCACCGTTGACTGGAATGACCGGAATGGAGGTTTCTTTTCTTGGACTGAGGCATGTGTACGGAGTTTTCGGTAGTTGGAGATTCGGTTAGCAACTGCATCAGTTCTTTGCTTTTGGTTCGGGCGACTTTGTGGTTTAACTGTAATGTTTCACGAGAGTGGCTCGATTGTGTGCGGGTGTGTCACTGCCCGCCGACGCTCGTTCGTTAGAGATACTTGAGCATACTCGGCTGGGTAATGATTCGGAGTCCTTGATTGTGACTAGGGTGTGCTAAGTTAGGAATGTGTTTGTGTACCTGATATTATCGGGTAGAGACGTGAAATCCTAGAGCAAGCACATCAGTCAACTCTCTGTGTTCATTCAGGTTCCGCCAACATTGACGTGACTTGTGAGATAGTTACGGGTGGGCAGGAATGTAAAGAGAAATTTCAGGTTTCGTTTCAAAGTGTGTGTCTTGCTTATGCGTACGTATTAATTGTTGTCGGCAGTTGGGATCGTCACTTTCCATTGTTCAGATTCTCCTTCGATAGTTGTTATCAGGAGGCACTCCAATTGGCAACCTTTAAGTTTTGTTTGTTAGGTGGTGTCGATCTCCAGTCTGTTTTTTTCAGACTCTGCATAAGTAGGATTTTTGGACCCCAGCTAGTCTAGAGACTTCGGATATGATCCAGTTAGTTCAGGTCAGGAGGATGACAGTCCAGTGCAGACAGAGGTTTTATGCCGACCATGTTGGTCGCAGACTCGAGTTTGCAGTGGGAGATCACGTATTCCTACGGATTTTCCGATGAATGACATGTTGAGTTTTTGGAAGCTTATCCCAGGATTATAGGTCCTTTTGAGATCCTTCAAGCGAGTTAGTTTTCGTTGCCTTTAATTTGGCACTTCCGCCCAGATTATCGATTATTCACCCCGTTTTCTTTGTGTTAATACTTTGCAATTACCTTCATGACTTTCTCACATGATTCAGAACAGACCATTAGTTAGGACTCGATCTTTTCGTTCACCAGGAGCCATGTGTGTTAGTGGCTCAGCAGGTGGAGAAACTTCGGTCAAGGGTCTTGCCATCTGTAGAGAGTTTTCTTGGACGTAGCCGTAAAGTGAGGGGATCACTTGGGAGGCTGCGAGCGAGAATTGGGAGTTTTGTACTCTTCTTTTTGAAGGTACGCATAGTGAAAATTTTAAATTCGGGGACGAATTTTTATAAGTGGGGAGATTGTAACGTTTTGGAAATCGTTTTGCGAATTTTCCCGTTTTAGGGCAAAATTGTCGGTATTTTCCGTTTTAACCCGATTTCGATCAAACTTCCGTAGAAACTTACCGGCACTTTTTTTAGCTAAAATAAAGCTTGTGCGCGAACTTTAGGGGTATTTGGGCGGTTTTGGTCCAATTTGAATTTTTCCCAATTTTAATGTTATTTTAATGCGGTATTCACATTTTGGGAATTTCTCTTTAAGCGATCTTTTCTTAAATTATTCTTGTGTAAACCTAACCACATAATATCTAGATTATTGTGTGGACAAGGATTTAAGAGTAAAAGAAAAGAAAAGAAAAGAAAAGAAAAGAGAGATGCATGCATGTGTATATGTATTGTGTGAATGCATTTAATGCATTTAATTTTGGAAATTGCTTGGAAATTCCTCCTCTCTCTCTCCTTGGCCGAGCTCCCTCTATCCCTACCGCCCTTATCCATTTCTTTATCTCTTTTCTTCACAAACCCCTTCACAAATCCTTATATCTTCACAATTCTTCACAAAAATCCCATTTTTCTTCACTTTTGCCTCTTGCTTGCTTTGGAGCATGTAAAGCTTGGATCTTTGGCTTCTTTGGTGTAGGTAAGTTATCTTTGCTGTTCTTTTAGTGTTTTTAGTGTAGCTTAGCTAATTAGATTCAGTTTAGATTAGTTAAAGTTAGGTTTTTGTGCGAAATATCGTATTTTAGTGTCGGTTTGTGGCATCTAGGATCTGCTGTGACCCAGGAAGTTTACTGGAAAATTAAACAAGTTTGTAGTGATGTACCTGTGACACTGGAGCACCACCTGAAAGATGGACCCCAGGCCACCGGCCAGGGCCGGCGACGGCAAAGGGATAGGCCGGCGACGCCGACTCCTCTGTGGAGTTAGGGTTTGGTTTTTTTAGGGTAGGTGTCTGCAGTGGTTTGGGTTCTGTTGGTCTTGTTTGTTTGTTTAGTTTTCACAGTAGGCAAAATCTGGGATCACTTAGGTAGTTTCTAGTGTTTGTGTCCGCGCGATACGTGATACGACACGGGTCGTGCAGTTTGTGTGGTTTTGCTCTTAAGTTATTTTCGTCGTGTTGCTATGCACGTTAGCCACAATACAAACACTTAAGAGGATGTTTTGTGTTGTTGTGTCGGTTTTGTGTAGCTTGTTCATGTCTTGTTGCTGTTATTAATATATATATATATATATATATATATATTCTTGTTGTTTTAATGTTGCAGGTTCGCAGGCGGGGACTACGGACACTGCCACAGGGGGAAACAGGTAGTAGGATTCACCTAGCTTGGAGTGTTGGTGAGTAGATTTAACATCTACAGGGAAATCGCCCGCATGGCGTTATGGGTCTGGGCTAGAGATTTTAACTTGTCGCATATTCTATGTCATGTTTAGAATTGCGCATTTACCCTATTAATTAGATGTTGTGTGCCTGGACTAGAAGTAGTAGGACACTGCAAATATTATTGATGATTTATGTTGCACGAGCACTGTTTGTATGCTACACACACCGTTAATAATTACCATGTCACACACAATCCACTTATAGATGTTATATTGCTTGGTTAGGGACATTGTGACATTGATTCATATTTCTTATTGCATTTGACATATAGTTACCTGTATACCTATAGGGTATCGTACCATTAGTGATAGGTACATATACACCTAAGGACATGACTACAGGTGTACCTTGCATTTCATACTTTACTTATACCTGGTAGGTATATCAGATCATTACAAATAGGTAGATACCTATATTTTCTGCTATATCTTTATGTGTTCACATATATCTGGTTATAGCTACGTATTTACCCTTATTGATGTATTATTTAAGAATTGGAGATATTAGGAACCGCATGATATTTATATTAACTGGTTGCAATTAATTAGCGGCTTTTCCTTTATACGCTTACATTACAGTTTATGTTGGGTATACTTTATTCATGGATTTTCGCATTGAGATATGGATTTTTCATGATGTTTTATGGATTTGGGAACCGTGGTAGTTCATGAAATTATGCATTATTTGAAAAACCCGATTTTCCTTGATATGATATTCCAGCAGCCACCATGAGATTTATCGATTCAAATTATATACCCGATTCGAGGAGCCGGAGGCACCGTCTGTGGGTACATGGTGGGGCCCGGAGGTACCCCGAAGCAAGAACGATGTCGTGGTGCTAGACGATGAGGCTTAAGGGAACCATACTTTCCGGTGACATTACCAATGACTCAGCGGTTATCATGGGGATACCGACAGGAGTCATGTACGTATGGATACGTCGAGAGGCGAGGGTCAGAGCTAGGCACTCGAGCTTTCGGGATAGCGTATGATACGTACCTATCAGGGGGCCAGTCATGGAGACAACACCTGATGGATCAGTATTTCTGTGTCGATACTTGGCACATTGGTTTCATGATATTTCTAATTACTCCTTTGTATATATAACAGGGGATTGAGCCGCTGTTATATTTACCCTTACACCAATATTAGGGGAATGGGACGCTAATATATGTGTATTGACCTCATCATATTTATTTATGTCATTATATTTAGGAAGTTAGAATTTTGCTGGAGAATTGATTCGGGATATAAGAGATTTATTTGAGATTGGATACAAGATATATATGTAAGATATACTTGATATTGTACATACGAGATATGTGAGATCCACTTGATGTTGTACATTCGATATATGTGAGATATACTTGATATTGTACATACGAGATATGTGAGATCCACTTGATGTTGTACATTCGATATATGTGAGATATACTTGATATTGTACATACGAGATATGTGAGATCCACTTGATATTGTACATTCGATATATGTGAGATATACTTGATATTGTACATACGAGATATGTGAGATCCACTTGATGTTGTACATTCGATATATGTGAGATATACTTGATATTGTGCAGCTGAGGAGATATGATACTTAGATGGTATGAGAGCCAATTTGGGGGCTGATTTGAGGAATTGGGATTTGAATTGTCTTACTGGATTGTGATCCTACCACGATGTCAGGATTCCGTGGAAATGACATACTTCACTCCATACCTCACCCTTATCTATTTGTGCACTGCTTCATGTATTAGTAGTACCTGTTAGAGTACCTTTCATGATTATTGCACATTTACATTCTCATATCCCTATCCGTTGATTATTGCATACTGTTGTCCTATCATTATTGCTTTATATATATTGGTTGTACCTGCTAGTGTACTTTCCATTATTCTGCATTCATATGACATGTTATTACTGGTAATTGCATATCTTAGATTCGCGCAGTACGTGCATACTTGTGATTACCTGCATATGTTATTTACTATTCACGAGTTGGCAACTCACCCCCCGTTGTGCCACAGGTATTGTAGGTGTTTCCCCAGAGTAGTCGAGGCAGGCTATTCACCTATCTATCATCTTTCGCTACAGATACCGCATCGGCTCACAGTGTGCTGTTTTGCTTAGGTGGTTTTGGTGGTTATCTGTATTTTGTATTGTATATTCGTTGTATCTTGTACTCTCCATCTACTACTAGTATGTTGTGACTTAGAGACTTGGTGAGGACGATATTGTATATTATTGTGGATTTGTTGCCTTTTATACAGTTTCCTTTCTTTTGTCTCTTATTTCTTCGCTACGGCGTCGTATATCTGTTGTGGTGTTTGTTTTCCGCCGTTGGGCGTGGATTTATGCTCCCGTTTGGGATGCTTTACTTTATATTCATGTTGTACCCATTTGGGGGTTAGTTTTTATAAAAGGGGTGCTGCTAAAATTTTAAAGAAAAAGTGGACTCTTTTAAAGAATTTGGGTTGTGATTTCAAACGTCTCAAAAAATTTTATTATCTTTTCCGTATTTTCATGGTTTAGATTTCTGGGTTTTGGCTTTCTTTTACTGCGTTACATCTGTAGGCATTGCGTAGTATTAGGGCCGTCACGTGCCAATTTCGGGTCGTGACCAAGTTGGTATCAGAGCGTTAGGTTTTACCTTTCGGAGTGTAGGATGACCTTGGTATGATGGAGTAGGTAGCCTAAGCAGAGTAACGTAGTGTGTGTATGTTTGCAGCATGCCCACGATGCGGTACTTCGCCTAAAGTGCCTAAGTACAAATTGCTTGAAATTTCCTCCTTGATGATTCATATCCTTGTGATTCGATTTCTGTGTTCTTATCGAATCCTATATCTATTTATAGCCTTTCCGCCGATGACTATGGGGACTCAGAGTGATGCAGCAGGGGCCGAGGTCAGAGTTAGCTTGGGTGAGACGAGCACTGACCTGGATGGCACTCTTGTTGCATAGGTACAGACGGATCAGCCTTCGACAGAGCAGCTCGCTAGGCTTGTGGCAGAGATGCAGGACTTGCACCAGACGATGAGATCATTGGTTGATGCCATTCGAGCGCAGCGACAGAAGGTTGACACCCCAGTTACTCAGTTGTTCCTTGGGATCAGCATGCAGCAGTTCGTCACCTACGTAGCACCAGTGGATGTGGCCCCAGTCGACGAGACACGTATTCCAGAGACTTTGCGAGTTCCAGGACAGTGGAGGACCCGTACCGGTGTGCCAGTCCAGGAAAAAAGGCCTAGTCGTCGAGACAGTTTTCGTGACCGTCGTGGGAGTGGCAGAAGCTTAGGACGAGGTCAGTCGTTCAGCTCTCATCCCCAGGAGGACCAGCAGCCGTCGTATGGATGTTTTCGATGCGGGAGCCTTCATCACTTCATCAGGGATTGTTCCTTAGAGCCGCGTCAGAGTCGTGTTCTCAGTGGTCGTGGGCGCGGAAGGTTTACTCAGAGGGGTCAGTCTGGCAGAGGAAGAGTTCTGACAGTTCCGGGTAGAAGGCAGACACGAGAGTTTGCTTCTACTCATTGGGACGCACATGCGTCCAATGCAGGGTTTTCAGGTATCCTTAATTTACATGTTCTTTTGATGTACATGTTGGTTTTTCACACTTTGTGCCGTGGTTAGGACGAGGATCGCGTTAGTTAGATCAGCAGTTTTGTTGTGTTAATTTCTGTCAGCGATTCTTTTGTTGCGCGACACGTATTTCAGTCGTATGCCAATCGGTGAGGAGATTTTGTCGTCATTGGATCCTTCTAGAGATGTTGGATTGACGTTCTCCTGGGCATGGATTGGTTAGCTACGTGTTATGCGTCTGTGGACTACCGTGGGGAAACAGTTAGGTTTTTTTTTCCCCGGCGAGTCAGTTCTTGTTGTACAGGTGGATAGTTGTGCCGCCTCTCACAGCTTGAATTCAGCCTTTTCCGCTAGTCAGCTTTGGAGGAGATGTCGTGGATTCTTGGCGTTCATTCGTGATACCGGAGCCACAGTAGATTTGTTGGACCGGTTTTCTATCGTGCGAGAGTTTTCCGACGTCGTTCCAGATGAGCCAGCGAAGCTTAGGGAGCTTAAGGATCTGCTGCAGAGTTGTTGTTGGGGAGTTTTGTGTGTCTGAGTGTTTCGCCTTAAGGAGCTCCTATTTCTTTTCGTCAAGGAGAAGGATTGCAGTTGAGGTTGTGAATTGATAGATCGTCAATTGAACCGGCTTACGGTGCAGTTAGGTATCATTTACCTCGCTTTGACGATTTCTTTGATCGGCTCCTAAGTGCGAGACTTTTTCTAAGTTGTTGGGGATCAGGTCATCATCGTTGCGGGTTCGGAGTGATGGCATTCCGAATACTGCTTTTGTGCGTGCTACGGGCAGTTTGTGTCTTGGTGGTGTCGTTGGACTCGCCAATGCCCTAGCAGCATTCGTAGATATGATGAACCAGATTTCTTCAGGCCGTTCCTCGACCAGCTATTGTTGTGTTATTGACGACATTCTGGTCTATACTTTGTGTCTTGAGGAACATGAGCAGCACTTGAGGATTTGTTTTGCAGACATTGGGAGAGCCCCAGCTGTTTGCTAGATTCTCGGAGTGTTCCTTCAGGCTTGTTTGTGTTGACTCCTAGGTCTTGCTGTTACGGGAGACGGTTTCGTATGGTTCCGAGGGAGATCGAGACCGTACAGCTTTGACCCAGACTTGTGTATGGACAAAGGTCCTTTGATTTTGGGCTTAGCAGGTTTTGTCGCCGTTTCGTGCAGGATTACTAGCGTATTGCTGCACCGATGACTGGAATGACCGGAATGGAGGTTTCTTTTCTTGGACCGAGGCATATGTACGGAGTTTTCGGTAGTTGGAGATTCGGTTAGCAACTGCATCAGTTCTTTGCTTTTGGTTCGGGCGACTTTGTGGTTTAACTGTAATGTTTCACGAGAGTGGCTCGATTGTGTGCGGGTGTGTCACTGCCCGCCGACGCTCGTTCGTTAGAGATACTTGAGCATACTCGGCTGGGTAATGATTCGGAGTCCTTGATTGTGACTAGGGTGTGCTAAGTTAGGAATGCGTTTGTGTACCTGATATTATCGGGTAGAGACGTGAAATCTAGAGCAAGCACATCAGTCAACTCTCTGTGTTCATTCAGGTTCCGCCAACATTGACGTGACTTGTGAGATAGTTACGGGTGGGCAGGAATGTAAAGAGAAATTTCAGGTTTCGTTTCAAAGTGTGTGTCTTGCTTATGCGTACGTATTAATTATTGTCGGAAGTTGGGATCGTCACTTGCCATTGTTCAGATTCTCCTTCGATAGCTGTTATCAGGAGGCACTCCAATTGGCAACCTTTAAGTTTTGTTTGTTAGGTGGTGTCGATCTCCAGTCTTTTTTTTTCTGACTCTGCGTAAGTAGGATTTTTGGACCCCAGCTAGTCTAGAGACTTCGGATATGATCCAGTTAGTTCAGGTCAGGAGGATGACAGCCCAGTGCAGACAGAGGTTTTATACCGACCATGTTGGTCGTAGACTCGAGTTCGCAGTGGGAGATCATGTATTCCTACGGATTTTCCGATGAATGACATGTTGAGTTTTGGGAAGCTTATCCCAGGATTATAGGTCCTTTTGAGATCCTTCAAGCGAGTTAGTTTTCATTGCCTTTAATTTGGCACTTCCGTCCAGATTATCGATTATTCACCCCGTTTTCTTTGTGTTAATACTTTGCAATTACCTTCATGACTTTCTCACATGATTCAGAACAGACCATTAGTTAGGACTCGATCTTTTCGTTCACCAGGAGCCATGTGTGTTAGTGGCTCGGCAGATGGAGAAACTTCGGTCAAGGGTCTTGCCATCTGTGGAGAGTTTTCTTGGACGTAGCCGTACAGTGAGGGGATCACTCGGGAGGCTGCGAGCGAGAATTGGGAGTTTTGTACTCTTCTTTTTGAAGGTATGCTTAGTGAAAATTTTAAATTCGGGGATGAATTTTTATACGGGGGGAGATTGTAACGTTTTGGAAATCGTTTTGCGAATTTTCCCGTTTTAGGGCAAAATTGTCGGTATTTTCCGTTTTTACCCGATTTCGATCAAATTTCCGTAGAATCTTACCGGCACTTTTTTTAGCTAAAATAAAGAATGTGCGCGAACTTTAGGGGTATTTGGGAGGTTTTGGTCCAATGTGAATATTTCCCAATTTTAATGTTATTTTAATGCGGTATTCACATTTTAGGAATTTCTCTTTAAGCGATCTTTTCTTCAATTATTCTTATGTAAACCTAAACCACATAATATCTAGATTATTGTGTGGACAAGGATTTAAGAGTAAAAGAAAAAGAAAAGAAAAGAAAAGAGAGATGCATGCATGTGTATATGTGTTGTGTGATTGCATTTAATGCATTTAATTTTGGAAATTGCTTGGAAATTCCTCCTCTCTCTCTCCTTGGCCGAGCTCCCTCTATCCCTACTGCCCTTATGCATTTCTTTATCTCTTTTCTTCACAAAACCCTTCACAAATCCTTATATCTTCACAATTCTTCACAAAAATCCCATTTTTCTTCACTTTTGCCTCTTGCTTGCTTTGGAGCATGTAAAGCTTGGATCTTTGGCTTCTTTGGTGTAGGTAAGTTCTCTTTGCTGTTCTTTTAGTGTTTTTAGTGTAGCTTAGCTAATTAGATTCAGTTTAGATTAGTTAAAGTTAGGTTTTTGTGCGAAATATCGTATTTTAGTGTCGGTTTGTGGCATCTAGGATCTGCTGTGACCCAGGAAGTTTACTGGAAAATTAAACAAGTTTGTAGTGATGTACCTGTGACACTGGAGCACCACCTGAAAGATGGACCCCAGGCCACCGGCCAGGGCCGGCGACGGCAAAGGGATAGGCCGGCGACGCCGACTCCTCTGTGGAGTTAGGGTTTGGTTTTTTTAGGGTAGGTGTCTGCAGTGGTTTGGGTTCTGTTGGTCTTGTTTGTTTGTTTAGTTTTCACAGTAGGCAAAATCTGGGATCACTTAGGTAGTTTCTAGTGTTTGTGTCCGCGCGATACGTGATACGACACGGGTCGTGCAGTTTGTGTGGTTTTTCTCTTAAGTTATTTTCGTCCTGTTGCTACGCACGTTAGCCACAATACGAACACTTAAGAGGATGTTTTGTGTTGTTGTGTCGGTTTTGTGTAGCTTGTTCGTGTCTTGTTGCTGTTATTAATATATATATATATATATTTTTTCTTGTTGTTTTAATGTTGCAGGTTCACAGGCGGGGACTACGGACACTGCCACAGGGGGAAACAGGTGGTAGGATTCACCTAGCTTGGAGTGTTGGTGAGTAGATTTAACATCTACAGGGAAATCGCCCGCATGGCGTTATGCGTCTGGGCTAGAGATTTTAACTTGTCACATATTCTATGTCATGTTTAGAATTGCGCATTTACCCTATTAATTAGATGTTGTGTGCCTGGACTAGAAGTAGTAGGACACTGCAAATATTATTGACGATTTATGTTGCACGGGCACTGTTTGTATGCTACAGACATCGTCAATAATTACCATGTCACACACAATCCACTTATAGATGTTATATTGCTTGGTTAGGGACATTGTGACATTGATTCATATTTCTTATTGCATTTGACATATAGTTACCTGTATACCTATAGGGTATCGTACCATTAGTGATAGGTACATATACACATAAGGACATGACTACAGGTGTACCTTGCATTTCATACTTTACTTATACCTGGTAGGTATATCACATCATTACAAATAGGTAGATACCTATATTTTCTGCTATATCTTCATGTTTTCACATATATCTGGTTATAGCTACGTATTTACCCTTATTGATGTATTATTTAAGAATTGGAGATATTAGGAACCGCATGATATTTATATTAACTGGTTGCAATTAATTAGCGACTTTTCCTTTATACGCTTACATTACAGTTTATGTTGCGTATACTTTATTCATGGATTTTCGCATTGAGATATGGATTTTCCATGATGTTTTCTGGATTTGGGAACCGTGGTAGTTCATGAAATTATGCATTATTTGAAAAACCCGGTTTCCCTTGATATGATATTTCAGCAGCCACCATGAGATTTATCGGTTCAAATTATATACCCGATTCGAGGAGCGGGAGGCACCGTCTGTGGGTACATGGTGGGGCCCGGAGGTACCCCGAAGCAAGAACGTTGTCGTGGTGCTTGACGATGAGGCTTAAGGGAAGCATACTTTCCGGTGACATTACCAATGACTCAGCGGTTATCATGGGGATACCGACGGGAGTCATGTACGTATGGATACGTCAAGAGGCGAGGGTCAGATCTATGCACTCGAGCTTTCGGGATAGCGTATGATACGTACCTATCAAGGGGCCAGTCATGGAGACAGCACCTGATGGATCAGTATTTCTGTGTCGATACTTAGCACATTGTGTCACGCCCCGCTTCCCAGAGTACGCTAGATTGGGCACGTGACATAGCCAACCGTGCTACCTGTGGGTAGGAAGTATCCATCCACATTCACATTACGGCTGTAGAGATATCAAGAACAAGATAAAACTATCTAAAATATGTCCATAATCCAGAATAACAGGAGTCAATAATAAATTAATGTGAAAGCAAATGATCCAATACAAATAACTGAAAAGTGTGTCCCATAATGCGGGCTCACATCAGGAAATAAATGCAGGAAATAAAACTAACTACTACTGAACTCACAGCTCAGCCTGCTGGCTGAAGTACTCCTGCTCGGACTGCGACAGCGGTACATAATCTGGGCCATGCAAAACCCAGACGTCAGCGCGTCATGTCAACAAGTAATATAATATGAACAATGTAACAGGCAATGCAACATAAACATGAATAAAACGAGAGTAGCAATAATGTGAATCAAGCAGTGCAGGGTAGTGTGCAGTGGATAACTAAACTGTTCTATCAGGTTTTCTATTCTAAAGTCTTTGAAATCAATTGATGAATCGTCGATGTAACTCAATAGTATCCCGTGCATGCCCGGGACCACGGTCAAGATCCTCTGGGCTGAATCCGAGACGTGCCGCTAGGCAGTAACAGGTAGCAGGATGGGCGAGTGATGTCAGCATCATCACTCCGGGGCTGGCCTAGCCCGTAAGACTGATCAGAACAGGTATCGAACTGTTGAGTTACAAGTCGGTTTCACCTTTGATTTCCCCATACCCCCAAGTTATGTATGACGAGTCAGGTATTCAGTAATCAAGAACTAATACCAACACAGGATCAGGTAAAAGCAGGTTTGTCTGGATCGACAACAGGAACGGTCCATGAGGACTACATGTCAGGTTTGTTGGCATTAGACACAAGATCAGGTAACGGGTCGAGTCATGGTACATCAGGTCAAGTCAACAGTATACGGTACCATGTCAGGTACATCAATATATACATGTGTAGCAATGTCAGATCAAGATGTAAACATTATCGTGGGTGTGCTCACAATCAGATATATAATCAAACATGGGTATTAACAACATGAGATAAGCAATGAATTACTTAATAAGCAGTTTCATTCAAATTACAAGAGTGCAGTAAAACGATATAGCCGTTTAGTCATGTTAACAGGTTTAAGCACCCTTAGCGGTGCAATAATTTATGTAACGGTTCAATACAGTTATTTCAGGTTAAAATGCATGCGAGTGTCCGAATGTAACAGAACTACAGGGATAATTGCTACCAGCTATTTTAACAGTAAAATGTGATTGAACAGGTAGATATGATTTGTAGGTTCAATTTAAAAACTGTAAGTTCCATGTTTAACAGTAAAATGATATAATGCAATATTGTAACCGAAAAATGGGAAACGATTATACCAAGTTAAATTTTACAGGTTTAGGGTGTCAATACATATATGTAAATATTGTATAGCATGTAGCAAGGGGTACTTGCCTCGACGGGTCGTGAACCGGGAAAAACGGAACGTAACGTCGGCGGGGAAACTCGCGACGTGCGCACGGTTCACGGATTGAACCCAAACAACGAACAATGGAACCACGCGGATCAGAGTACCTTGCTGGATCATCGGGATACGTCACCGGCACGGCCGGATTCCGGCGAGAATGTGAACAGTGAAAGAAACATCATGGTTTGAAACAAGAAAGCAAAGAAATACAAGGAAAATACAAGGAAAGGGGGAAGGAGGATCAGAGAGGGTGCTTACGGTGATCAGTAAAGGGGTCGATATCGTAGGTCGCGACGACAGTGCTCCGGCGGTGAACAGTGATCGCGGGGGAAAACTACAGATTAAGAAAGCATTAGCCGAGAAGAAATAAGAAGGGAAGAGAGGAGGGAAGTATCTTACCGAGGAGCGTGCGAGGTCGGGGACAAGAGGACGGGGTCGTCGGCGGCGACAGACGGCGGTCCGACGGTGTGCAGGGGCTGCGGGTGGCTGCGGCTGGTGTGCAGGTTCTCATGAGAAAGAGCAAAATAGAGGAGGAGATGAGTGAGACGAGGAAGAGGAGGCGAGGGTGATGGCGTCGCCGGCATTGGGACTGCGGCGGCGAGGATGGAGGCGGCTAGGGCTTGCTGCCGTTGGGTTTCTGTGCGCTTTCATGAGAAATATGAGGGAAAGAAATTTAAAAAGAAGAGAGAGAGAGAAGGAGAATACAGTTAGAGAGAGGGAGAGATTTAAGGGGTAGAGAGAGAGATAGAGAAAGAGAGAGAGAGTTATGAAGGAGAGAGAGAGAGAGTAAAGTGATGGAGCCCACGGTTAAAAAGGAGAAGAGATTGGCTGAGAAGATTTAGAGGTTTACGAAAATATTCAAAAATATTTTATATAAACAGTGAAATCTATATAAGTTACGGAATATAATATGGTTTAAAGATTATTAAAATTTTGGATTTTGGCGCCAAATAAAACATTTCCAAATCACGCCCGGGTCGGGTCCAAAAATTTGAAATTGAAATAATAGGATTTTAAGCGGGTTCCAAATTTTAAAATTAAGTTTCATATGATTAAAAAGCATACCCCCAAAACGGACACACGCACGCGCACGTAGCCATCCAAACTCGCCCGTTTCACTGAACGGGACGAGAACACGATGCACGGACGCTACCACAAGGCTAGGGGTGTCGAGCAGGCCAAGATAGATATTTTTAATTTTATTTTAGATGCCAAAAATTGTTATATGCAGAAA
The DNA here is from genome assembly GCA_030015575.1 of Agapanthus africanus. Lineage (NCBI taxonomy): Eukaryota > Viridiplantae > Streptophyta > Magnoliopsida > Asparagales > Amaryllidaceae > Agapanthus > Agapanthus africanus. Next base: position 493,348,748 of record CM057339.1, read on the forward strand.
AGACTTTACCGGGTAAAATTTTACAGTAAGTGACAATCAAGCAGGCTAAATGAAATGAGTACCACATTAATGCTCAAACAGTAACTGAAAAACAGTAGCATTGGTCTCGGGTGTTACATTATACCCAACTTCAAAAAGAATTTCGTCCTCGAAATTCCAAGAATACAAAGATAGGTAACTACAAGAAAAGGTGAGGAAACTTCTGCCGAATTTCATCTTCTCGTTCCCAAGTGGACTCTCCATACGAGCGATTACCCCAAGAAACAAGCACAAGGGGATAACCTTGTTCTTAAGAACCTTTTCCCTTCGATCCACGATTTCAACCGGTCGCTCCTCAAAAGTGAAATCTTCTCGTACTGTTAACTCCGAATGATCCAAAACGTGTGTTTCATCTCGAACATACTTACGGAGTTGAGATACGTGAAACACATCGTGCACACTTGCCAAGGTCTGCGATAACGCCAAACGGTACACTACCTCACCAACACGCTCCAAGATCTCAAAGGGTCCAACGAATCGAGGACTGAGCTTTCCTTGACTCCCAAAACGAATCACCCCTCTAGTCGGTGATATCTTCAAGAACACCAAATCACCCACGGCGAACTCTAGAGGTCTTCTTGACGTGTCTGCCCAACTCTTCTGTCGGTCTTGTGCTGCCTTCATATGATTTCTGATAGTGTTAACCTTCTCAACTGTCTGCACAACCAAATCTGGTCCCAATAACTTACGTTCACCGACATCATCCCAACAAACAGGTGAACGTCACTTACGACCATACAATGCTTCAAATGGAGCCATCTGGATAGTTGCCTGAAAACTGTTGTTGTAAGAAAACTCCACCAAGTGTTGATGATCCTCCCACGAACCCTTGAAGTCCAACATGCATGCTCTCAACATATCCTCAAGAATTTGGATCGTTCTCTCCGACTGACCATCAGTTTGAGGATGATAAGCTGTGCTAAACTTCAATTGAGTCCCCAAACTTTCCTGTAAACTCCTCCAGAAGTGTGATAAGAACCGAGTGTCTCGATCGGACACGATGCTCACCGGTACTCCATGCAATCTTACAATCTCCTGCATGTACCGCTCTGCCAAAGTCTCTGTTGATTGACCAACCCGAAAAGGAATAAAGTGAGCTGCCTTGGTCAATCGGTCAACAATTACCCATACTGCATTGTTGCCTTTTGGACTCCACGGTAAAGCCGTCACGAAATCCATGGTTATATGTTCCCACTTCCACTGAGGAATCGGAAGTGGTTGCAATAAACCAGCAACCCTTTGATGTTCAGCCTTAACTTGCTGACACACCAAGCACTTAGCCACAAAGCGAGCAATCTCCCGTTTCATGCCTTCCCACCAGAAATGCTGTCGAATATCTCGGTACATCTTTGTGCCTCCTGGATGTACAGAATAAGCTGAATTGTGTGCCTCCTTCATAAGCTCTTCACGAACATCTCCCTTTGGCACACATAAACGGCTACCATACCTCAACGAACCATCCTCGTGGACCAGTAAATCTGTTCGTAGTCCGGCTTCAACTTGCTCTCGAAACTTTTGCAGTCTAGGATCCTGCGATTGTGCTGCTTTAATATTCTCAATCAAAGACGACTGTACTTGCAGCTGCATCAACTGTCCCGTAGAACGCGGTAGCACAACCTCCAAGTCAAATCTTCGGAAATCTGCAACGATCTCCTTCTGCGTAGTTAACACCTGAATTGTTGGTAATCGACTAAGCGCATCCGGCACAACATTAACCTTCCCCGGATGGTACTTAAGATCAAGATCGTAGTCAGCCATCAGCTCCAACCATCTACGCTGCCTCATGTTAAGCTCCTTCTGTGTGAACACGTACTTCAAGCTCTTATGATCTGTAAAAACTTCGACTCTCTCGCCCAAAAGGTAGTGTCTCCAAATCTTCAAGGCGAAAATCACAGCCGCAAGCTCCAAGTCATGAGTTGGATAATTCTTCTCATGGGTCTTCAATTGTCTCGATGCGTACGCTACAACTTTCCCATGCTGCATCAAAACACATCCCAAACCTTTCCCAGATGCGTCGCTGTGAATCACCAATCCTCTGGAATTGTCTGGCACGGTCAGAATAGGGGCGGTTATTAACTTCTGCTTCAACGTCTCGAAAGCTAACGCACACTTATCCGTCCATACAAAAGGTACCTCCTTACGCATAAGCTTGGTTAACAGTTCTGCCAGACGAGCAAAGTTCTCCACAAATCTCCTGTAGTATCCGGCTAATCCAATGAAACTTCTTATCTCAGCAACATTCTTTGGAATCGGCCAATCTCGAACTGCTGCAATCTTTTCTGGATCGACGGCAATGCCATCGCCAGACACAACATGCCCCAAAAACTTCACTTCCTCCAGCCAAAACTCGCACTTACTCATCTTCGCATACAAGTTCTCCTGTCTCAATGTCTGCAGTGCGATCTTCAAATGCTCAGCATGCTCTTCAAAACTCTTCGAGTAAACCAGAATATCGTCAATGAATACCACAATGAACTGATCCAAGAACGGTGAAAAGATTCGGTTCATCAAGTCCATGAATACTGCCGGCGCATTCGTTACTCCGAAGGGCATCAATAAGTACTCGTAATGTCCATACCGAGTTCGGAACGCCGTCTTGCAAATTTCTTCTGTTTTCACTCGGACCTGATGATATCCGGATCGCAAATCCAGCTTCGAGAATACCCTCGTGCCACTAAGCTGCTCAAAAAGTTTTCCAATGCGAGGGATCGGGTACTTGTTCTTAATAGTCACCTGGTTTAATTCTCGATAGTCGATGCACATCCTTCTTGTGCCATCCTTCTTCTTTACTAGAAGAACTGGAGCTCCCCACGGCGAGTTACTGCTTCGAATCCAACCCTTCTCAAGCAATTCAGCAACCTGTTTCTTAACTTCCTCCAACTCTACTGGTGCCATGGGATAATACGCTTTAGATACCGGCGCTGCACCAGGAATAAGATCAATTGTGAACTCCACATCTCGCTTCGGCGGTAAACCCGATATATCTTCAAATACGTCTATAAAATCGCGAACAATCGCCGGCTCTTCACCACTATCAACTTCCATTGCTGCAAGAATAACATTTTTCGGCCTAGCCCTAAACTCGACTGGCCCGACCGAACTGCTTCCTCCAGTGAAGGTAAACTCGGGATGTCCGGGAATCTGGAAAATTACTTTCTTTGACCTACAGTCAATGTGAGCGTGGAAAGTGCCAAGAAAATCCATTCCCAAGACGACTTCATAGCTGCCCGTATCAATCACCAAGAAACCTGCAAAAAGCTCCCGTCCGCACACAACAACTGTACAGTCTTTATATTCCCTACTAGATATAATTTTCCCATTCCCAGTGTGTATGTCCCAGAAACTAGACAGGGTCGTTCAGGCAATCGAGTGTGTAGTTATAAATTTGGATGACATAAAACAGTGGGATGCACCAGAATCAAATAATGCCAATGCGGGAAAACCATGAACGAGTAGAATACCTGAAACCACTTCTCCTGATGCCTTAGCTTCCTCAGCTGTCAAGGTAAAAGCTCGAGCCTGATTAGGTCCTTGAGTCAGCTGTTTCTGCCCTTGGAATGGTTTCTGCGGAGGCTTCTGAGTATCATCCCTCGTACGAAGCTTCGACGGACAGGCACCAACTGCGTGATCAGCCGCTCCACAAACCAAACAAAGTCCCAGCCTTCTTCGACAATCCTTCTGCACGTGCCCAGGTAAACGGCAGTAGTCATAAATCACGCTCCTTCTTCGATCAACAATCACAGGCTTCTTCATGGGTGCTACACCTCGACGGTCCACTGGAATACCCTTGCGACCATGAGCTCGGTTAGGTATAAATGCGGGCTTCCTGGCCGCAACTGCTGTCTGCTGCAAGCTCCCTTTCACCCCAGATAAACTCTGTTGTTCCCGAGCTGCCGTAAGAACCTGTGAGAAAGTGGTCAAACCCAGGGAGACAATCTGCCTCTGGATGTCCACATCCAAGTTGCGCATGAACCTTCGTGCCCTGTCTGCATCGTTGGCGACTAAAGGTCCAGCGAATCTGCTGAGTCTCGTCCACTCTGCTGCATGCACGTCCACGGGTGCTCCATTCTGCCTTAGCCCAATAAACTTCTCTTCCATTTCCTCCCGTGCAGTCCGCGGGAAGAACTTCTCCAGGAAACTCTTAGAAAAATCCGTCCACTTGATCGGCTTAGGCAAGCGGGTCTCCTCAACAAGCCACCATTCTCGGGCGTAGTCCACTAACTGAATGCATACCACATCAACTCTTTTGTCATCTGAAATCTGTGCCGCAATCAGCAAATTCTCCGTGTCAACTAGCCACTGCTCGGCTGGCAACGGCTCCTCCAAACCAGTAAATGTAGACGGACCCAAACGCCTGAAATCTGCCACAGTCCCTACTCGGTCAACTGGTTTAGCTCCAACGTTGTTTACAGACTGCTGAACGATCTGCAAACCTTCCTAAAACGAGTCTGCTTGCTGCTGGATCAGCTCAGTCTGCCTCTTTTGATTCTCCAGCATTCCCCTTATCACTCCAAGCATGGCGGCTTCGTCCACACGCCTCTGGTACGTCTTGAAATTCTTATCTGCCATATTCCTGAAATCAAAACACCCAACATTAGCATGATGATAGATTCAATATATAGATCAAAGCTAGAACTCCAAGATACTTAAATAGAGTACCGCATTGTAACTATGTCGCGGTATCATAGCCACAATTACATAACTCCACCCAAGTCGCCTAAGTCCTAGAGATAACAAGAAATCATGTTTTTCGAGTCGATATGCAAGGAAGTTTGCACATCGTAAAAGATATAATCAGGAAGAATGTGATTCAAGAATGGTAAAATGGTCAAGGTGGCAAGACATGTTTCCTAAACACGGGTATTCTGATTCGTGTATTGGGTACAATACCCAACTACAAAAGAATCAACCCGACTATCCTATGGCTCTGATACCAAAAGAACCATGTCACGCCCCGCTTCACAGAGTACGCTAGATTGGGCACGTGATATAGCCAACCATGCTACCTGTGGGTAGAAAGTATCCATCCACAGTCACATTACGGCTGTAGAGATATCAAGAACAAGATAAAACTATCTAAAACATGTCCATAATCTAGAATAACAGGAGTCAATAATAAATAAATGCGGAAGCAAATGATCCAATACAAATAACTGAAAAGTGTGTCCCATAATGCGGGCTCACATCAGGAAATAAATGCAGGAAATAAAACTAACTACTACTGAACTCACAGCTCAGCCTGCTGGCTGAAGTACTCCTGCTCGGACTGCGACAGCGATACAGAATCTGGGCCATGCAAAACCCAGACGTCAGCGCGTCATGTTAACAAGTAATATAATATGAACAATGTAACAGGCAATGCAACATAAACATGAATAAAACGAGAGTAGCAATAATGTGAATCAAGCAGTGCAGGGTAGTGTGCAGTGGGTAACTAAACTGTTCTATCAGGTTTTCTATTCTAAAGTCTTTGAAATCAATTGATGAATCGTCGATGTAACTCAATAGTATCCCGTGCATGCCCGGGACCACGGTCAAGATCCTCGGGGCTGAATCCGAGACGTGCCGCTAGGCAGTAACGGGTAGCAGGATGGGCGAGTGATGTTAGCATCATCACTCCGGGGCTGGCCTAGCCCGTAAGACTGATCAGAATAGGTATCGAACTGTTGAGTTACAAGTCGGTTTCACCTTTGATTTCCCCATACCCCCAAGTTATGTATGTCGAGTCAGGTATTCAGTAATCAAGAACTAATGCCAACACAGGATCAGGTAAAAGCAGGTTTGTCTGGATAGACAACAGGAACGGTCCATGAGGACTACATGTCAGGTTTGTTGGCATTAGACACAAGATCAGGTAACGGGTGGAGTCATGGTACATCAGGTCAAGTCAACAGTATACAGTACCATGTCAGGTACATCAATATATACATGTGTAGCAATGTCAGATCAAGATGTAAACAATATCGTGGGTGTGCTCAAAATCAAATATATAATCAAACATGGGTATTAATAACATGAGATAAGCAATGAATTACTTAATAAGCAGTTTCATTCAAATTACAAGAGTGCAGTAAAACGATATAGCCGTTTAGTCATGTTAACAGGTTTAAGAACCCTTAGCGGTGCAATAATTTATGTAACGGTTCAATACAGTTATTTCAGGTTAAAATGCATGCGAGTGTCCGAATGTAACAGAACTACAGGGATAATTGCTACCAGCTATTTTAACAGTAAAATGTGATTGAACAGATAGATATGATTTTTAGGTTCAATTTACAAACTGTATGTTCCATGTTTAACAGTAAAATGATATAATGCAATATTGTAACCGAAAAATGGGAAACGATTATACCAAGTTAAATTTTACAGGTTTAGGGTGTCAATACATATATGTAAATATTGTATAGCATGTAGCAAGGGGTACTTGCCTCGACGGGTCGCGAACCGGGAAAAACGGAACGTAACGTCGGCTGGGAAACTCGCGACGTGCGCACGGTTCACGGATTGAACCCAAACAATGAACAATGGAACCACGCGGATCAGAGTACCTTGCTGGATCATCGGGATACGTCACCGGCACGGCCGGATTCCGGCGAGAACGTGAACAGTGAAAGAAACATCATGGTTTGAAACAAGAAAGCAAAGAAATACAAGGAAAATACAAGGAAAGGGGGAAAGAGGATCAGAGAGGGTGCTTACGGTGATCAGTAAAGGGGTCGATATCGTAGGTCGCGATGAAAGTGCTCCGGCGGTGAACAGTGATCGCGGGGGAAAACTGCAGATTAAGAAAGCATTAGCCGAGAAGAAAGAAGAAGGGAAGAGAGGAGGGAAGTATCTTACCGAGGAGCGTGCGAGGTCGAGGACAGGAGGACGGGGTCGTCGGCGGCGACAGACGGCGGTCCGACGGTGTGCAGGGGCTGCGGGTGGCTTCGGCTGGTGTGCAGGTTCTCATGAGAAAGAGCAAAATAGAGGAGGAGATGGGTGAGACGAGGAAGAGGAGGCGAGGGTGATGGTAATGGCGTCGCCGGCGTTGGGACTGCGGCAGCGAGGATGGAGGCGGCTAGGGCTTGCTGCCGTTGGGTTTCTGTGCGCTTTCGTGAGAAATATGAGGGAAAGAAATTTAAAAAGAAGAGAGAGAGAAGGAGAATACAGTTAGAGAGAGGGAGAGATTTGAGGGGTAGAGAGAGAGAGAGAGAGAGATAGAGAAAGGGAGAGAGAGTTATGAAGGAGAGAGAGAGAGAGTAAAGTGATGGGGCCCACGGTTAAAAAGGAGAAGAGATTGGCTGAGAAGATTTAGAGGTTTAGGAAAATATTCAAAAATATTTTATATAAACAGTGAAATCTATATAAGTTACGGAATATAATATGGTTTAAAGATTTTTAAAATTTGGGATTTTGGCGCCAAATAAAACATTTCCAAATCGCGCCCGGGTCGGGTCCAAAAATTTGAAATTGAAATAATAGGATTTTAAGCGGGTTCCAAATTTTAAAATTAAGTGTCATATGATTAAAAAGCATACCCCCAAAACGGACACATGCACGCGCACGTTGCCATCCAAACTCGCCCATTTCTCTGAACGGGACGAGAACACGATGCACGGACGCTACCACAAGGCTAGGGGTGTCGAGTAGGCCAAGATAGATATTTTTAATTTTATTTTAGATGCCAAAAATTGTTATATGTAGAAAAGACTTTACCGGGTAAAATTTTACAGTAAGTGACAATCAAGCAGGCTAAATGAAATGAGTACCACATTAATGCTCAAACAGTAACTGAAAAACAGTAGAATTGGTCTCGGGTGTTACACATTGGTTTCATGATATTTCTAATTACTCCTTTGTATATATAACAGGGGATTGAGCCACTGTTATATATAACCTTACACCAATATTAGGGGAATGGGACGCTAATATATGTGTATTGACCTCATCATATTTATTTATGTCATTATATTTAGGATGTTAGAATTTTCCTAGAGAATTGATTCGGGATATGAGATTCATTTGAGATTGGATACTGGATATATATGTGAGATATACTTGATATTGTATATACGAGATATGTGAGATCTACTTGATGTTGTACATTCGATATATGTGAGATATACTTGATATTGTACATACGAGATATGTGAGATCCACTTGATGTTGTACATTCGATATATGTGAGATATACTTGATATTGTACATACGAGATATATGAGATCCACTTGATGTTGTACATTCGATATATGTGAGATATACTTGATATTGTACATACGAGATATGTGAGATCCACTTGATGTTGTACATTCGATATATGTGAGATATACTTGATATTGTACATACGAGATATGTGAGATCCACTTGATGTTGTATATTCGATATATGTGAGATATACTTGATTTTGTGCAGCTGAGGAGATATGATACTTAGAAGATATGGGAGCCAATTTGGGGGCTGATTTGAGGAATTGGGATTTGAATTGCCTTGCTGGATTGTGATCCTACCACGATGTCAGGATTCCGTGGAAATGACATACTTCACTCCATACCTCACCTTTATCTATTTGTGCACTGCTTCATGTATTAGTAGTACCTGTTAGAGTACCTTTCATGATTATTGCACATTTACATTCTCATATCCCTATCGCATGATTATTGCATACTGTTGTCCTATCATTATTGCTTTATATATATATATATATATTGGTTGTACCTGCTAGTGTACTTTCCATTATTCTGCATTCATATGACATGTTATTACTGGTAATTGCATATCTTAGATTCGCGCAATACGTGCATACTTGCGATTACCTGCATATGTTATTTACTATTCACGAGTTGGCAACTCACCCCCCGTTGTGCCATAGGTATTGCAGGTGTTTCCCCAGAATAGTCGAGGCAGGCTATTCACCTATCTATCATCTTTCGCTACAGATACCGCATCGGCTCACAGTGTGCTGTTTTGCTTAGGTGGGTTTTGGTGGTTATCTGTATTTTGTATTGTATATTCGTTATATCTTGTACTCTCCATCTACTACTAGTATGTTGTGACTTAGAGACTTGGTGAGGACGATATTGTATATTATTGTGGATTTGTTGCCTTTTATACAGTTTCCTTTCTTTTGTCTCTTATTTCTTCGCTACGGCGTCGTATATCTGTTGTGGTGTTTGCTTTCCGCCGTTGGGCGTGGGTTTATGCTCCCGTTTGGGATGCTTTACTTTATATTTATGTTGTACCCATTTGGGGGTTAGTTTTTACAAAGGGGGTGCTGCTAAAATTATAAAGAAAAAGTGGACTCTTTTAAAGAATTTGGGTTGTGATTTCAAACGTCTCAAATTTTTTTTATCTTTTCCGTATTTTCATGGTTTAGATTTCTGGGTTTTGGTTTTCTTTTACTGCGTTACGTCTGTAGGCGTTGCGTAGTATTAGGGCCGTCACGTGCCAATTTCGGGTCGTGACAGGCTGTCAGGCACACTAGTTGCCCTTGACAGGTGTTCGTGCACTCTCGTTGCACTTAGATTTTGTTTATGTGCACATGTATGGCACATTTCATTGATTTCGATTTCCGTGTGCACCTGACGCACGTAGTACTCATGTACATATTTTGGATTTGATTTTCCTTTGAGATGATGTTTATGATAATTACTATTTGATATAGCAGCTGACCAGGACGAGTCCGAGGACAGTACCTAATTATGTTTTGCATGCATCGATAGTTATCGAAGGGATTTCCAAAAGGGAGCTATAGTCTCAGTATTTACCTACGTGTCTTAGGCGACACGAAATTTTTTTACAAAGGGAAACCTTTCTAAATTATTTTTCAAAACAGCGGGACGTATGTTAAAGAAAAGATATATATATATATATATATATATATATATATATATATATATATATATGGGATTATTTTCTTACAATAAACGTCCGCTACTTATGCCGTGAGTTACGCATCACACGGCGATTTAGAAAGGATTTTGCATGTGTTCTATTCGGTTTTTGAAGATTTTTCAAGGATGCGTACTATATACATATTATAGTATTTGACTAGAGTGTATTGGATTTCGGTATTTGATTTCGAGATCTGTATCTCCATTGTAACTCCGAGGATATGCGTGCAAATCCGGTGATTTGCGTAACACTTGACGGAGTTCGATTTTGAGTTTTGTACTCGTTTTTCAGGCGCACGCGATGCACTGTAGTGTTTTTATATCTTCCGTGATTTCGGAGCCCCGTTGATTTTAGCGGATTATTGAAATGTTTTAGAAGTTGGGGGTTTAAATTTAAATTCAGGGACCGAATTTATTTAAGGGGGGAAGATTGTAACATTTCAGAAAATATAAAATATTATTTTTGAAATTTAATATTAAAATAATATTTTTCCCGAAAACTGCCGATTTGCGAAATTGGGGTTTTCGAAAAAGGGTATAAATATATACCGATAATTGTGAAATAAATGGAAATTAAAATGATTTATTCATTTTAAAATATATTTAAAGCATTTGGCATTTTTAAGATTTATTATATGCGGTTTAAATGAAAACCCATTAGTGCACTGCTAATCGCGATTAGGCCAAATCCGTGTTTTTACATTTTTTCATGGCTAGTGTACCATGGCGTGTTGCATTTGGTTACATGTTGCTGCATTTGTGATTTTTTGTGGGTATTATTGTGATTTGTTTTTAAAAGAGAAAAGAAAAGAAAAGAGGAATGGCAAAAGGGTAATTAGTGAGAGAGTGGGTGAGAATAAGAGAGAGGAGAGAGAGGGCTGCCACATTCTCTTCCTCCACCATTTTTTACATCATTTTCTTCTCCTCCTTCAACCTCATCTCCCTCCACCTTCACACGAAGAAATCATCTCCAAATCTCCATCAAAACCCTAAACCCCTTTCATTAAAAGTGATCTCCTCTTCACCCTCTACACAATGGACCAACCAAAGTAGGATTTTGACAACATTGGGGAGCAAGGGTTTTTCTTGGGTTGCCCAAGTGAGGTATATATTTTTCCATCTAGTTTAATTTAAAGTCTAATAGTAGCTTATAGTAATTTAGAGTTAAATTGGTATTGATTAGTGAGGTTAGAAAATTTCTAGAGAAGGATTAGGGTTTGAGTGGTGTTGTGGTGATATAGTGGCTGTTAACAAGACTGTAGTGATGTTTCTACTGACCTAGAACAGAGAATAGAACCCAAAACACGGACTTAGAAACCCCGACATCAGATAATTGTGTGAATTGTGAGGGTATTTTGGAATCTGCTAACACTCGAGGACCTGGAAAATTATTTAGCGAACACAGTGAGTCATGCAGGCACCCTAGGAGCTACCACTGAAACCTGAGACCCCCTGGACTTTTCTCGGTCGCAATTTTATTCCCTTTGGCTGCAATTTGCAGCCTGGGTAGTTTGGAACTGGCTCGTGCTTGTTCTGTAGCTCCTATGTCAGTAAACTAAACCCTCCATATATGCAACTTTGACCAATTTGACATAGGGTAAAATATGGGGCCATTTTCATGAGTTGCTGCTTTGGTTTTCTTGTTGTTTATAAATTCAAGTTTTGATATTTGGTATTGTATTCGATTACATGACATTTGTACGTCTGTATCGAGTGTTATTAGTTCTTCTTGCATGTGTAGACCATAGGTTTAAACCTATGTGTGATACGTGCACTGTTTTGGTTTTCGTGTGCCATTTTGATTTACGATATTATGTGTAATATGTAGGTACCCCCATGTGGACTTCGAGACGACGAGGATGAGCATGGCGTCATCGACTCCAGAAAGCGAGGATCAGGTGAGTAGATGTCACGACCCGAAAGTACGGAACATGACCGGCACTTAGACTACGAACGTCTCAAGGCGTACGTATGCTAAGTAAGCCGAAACCCAGAAATCCAAACCAAGAGAAGTAGTAGAGAATAGGAAGAACCATATCAAATCAACCTGTATGCAACATAATATACAACGCCTAAAGGCGAGGATCACAACAGAAATGGAACTCAACCAGCAAGAAACTCAAGAAATATAACATGCTACTCTATGGTTGAAAGAATAACATTACTGGTTCCTATCTCAAAAAAAATACAAGTTTGGTTGATGGAACTTCTAGATACAACTGAAATATAATATACAAGGTATAATGATGGGTAAGATACAATAAACCCACCTACTAGCAAGTCACCCGAAAAGAAACCGTGCCCGCAAAGCCGTAATGAAATCCGTACGGCAACACCTGCAAGAAACTGGGGCACAACGGGGGTGAGTTGCCAACTCGTGAATAGAAAAAGATCTACGAACAGAAAATCGCATGAATAACGCAACCTAGGTCAATGATCATAATATATCCTCAAATATATGAATAACATGCAGCCTATAACAATGGCTAGGGTAATATCTAACCCGAGTGTGATCTCATGTGCCCGTGTCAGTGCCTCAGGTAGCAATATATCATATGAATGAGGTATGAATGCATGAAAACAGAATACATGTAAATGAAGAAACTGTTTTCATAAATTAGTGAGATTTCCTTTGTATTTTTAAAATGAGGTATCATAAATGAAATCAGCATCAACAGTGTCTAGCATCGACACAAAACATAAATCTCAATGTCTCAAAACCTCAGGCTCCGGCCATCCGGACTGGCCTGTATCATCAAATCTCAGTACCTCAATATCTCGAAATCTCAATGTCTCAATCTCAATATCTAGGGCGCCGTCAGTCCAGACCGGCCCCTACCATCCATCTCAAGACCACGACGGTATCCTCCGGATATCCGACGCGTCGGGTAAAATCACCGGTAGGTAGACTCCCCCTGCCAGGCTCATCGTCATCACCACGAGCTTCTTGCCCCGGGGTACCTTACCGGGTCCACCATGTACCCGAAACGGTTTATCCAACTCCTCGAATCGGGTCTCCAAATCCATCAGCAAACTCATGGTGGACGACTCATACATCATGGGAGAAACCGCGCTTTTTATTTAAAAAGAGAAAGAAGAAGTTTGTATATGTTTTGCGGTTTTCCCCAAATCCAGAAAATCTCATGGAAATCCAAATCCAAAACCTCAATAGCACGTAAAAAGTGAATATATGCATGAGAATCCATGAATGCGGCATAACAATGAATAACAGTATGCATGAGGTAGCAGGTAATAACTACAATGTCTAAACTAACATATAAGGCAAGTATACTAACATCATGTCTAAACTATTAGCTAACAGGCTATGTCAAGCAATAATATTTTCTAAGGTGTACGTGACATGGCAATTACCGATGAAGATGTGTGTGAGCCGGCAAGTAAGTGTACGTGGTACATACGCATCATCGGTAATGGTGCTGGTGTCCTAACCACAAGATATCAACAGTAGAATATGAAGCATAATATAAGCATGTAATGCGGAGCAAACAACAATAATGAGCGGGAACTGAATACTAGACGCAACGATAACTAATCTGTTTTAACCTAATATAAGTCCTACAATGGTGCCTTTTGAAATAACACGAATCGTGGGGTTTTGAAAATAGGGGCTACGGTGTTTTTAAGAAAAGATACGTTTTTTGAAATATCCGTAGGATCCCTTAGGCTGTCTTTAAAAATACGCACGATTTGTAAGCTTTGAAATAGGTAGGAACCGAATCTAATCTAACAACTAACTAGACTAAAGGGCTATGCTATAAGCTAGACTACAGGTAAGGAAACCGCCTAACATCTGAGTCGATACATATACATACCTGTATATATATTAGTCGGTGATCCCGCCTCAATAATATCATATCCGATACCATATCTATAATCAGACATCCCAAGTCAAGAGTGCGGATCAATCATCAAGATAGCTCGTACGTAAATCCGTCGTACGGCATCCCAATCTGGGTACGGGTCAATATCACATTCATCATACTATTCACCTGGTATCCTCTTTATCAAATATTATGATCGGGGTACTGATCTACGTCTAGTACCATACTGATACCGCCTACGTAAGCATGGACGTGTGTGAAACACTACGTCAAGGACCCGCTACAACGTCATGTCGTATCTAAGATACGAACCCTACTATATCACCGATCTCACGGCCTCGATCCAATCTCATCGACTCAGCTCAACCCTAAGTATCATCCTCAATCCGTATGTGAACACATAGTCCCATACCCATGTGAATACATAACTATAAAGAATCCCATGAGCACATATCAATAGGAATGTATGCAAGTATGTATGTGTGCAGGTGTAGTGCAACACTACCCTAGGGTTCGCAACACTAAAAATAGTCCAACACACCAATATCCATCCTAAGCATCGTTATTAATCCTAAATAACATATAATAATTGTTGGTGTGTATACGCATCTGCATACACCACCACGGACTGCGGGGGTGCTATACGCCATCCACCCGACTTATCCCCGTAGATATAAATCTACTCACCTGGTCCTCGCTAGCCGGTGCCGACGTCGCCACGCGCTTGCTTGTCGCCTCGAAGTCCACATGGGGGTACCTACATATCATAACGCACCATATCGCATTAAAACTAAATTCGAAATCGAAACGGCATACGAAAATCAAATCGGCACGCGTATCACGCATAGGTCCAAACCTATCGCCTACGCATGCAAGAATAGTAAAACCAACCCTCGATGTCGATGTACAAACGTCAAACCATCGAGAAAAATTCAATCACACTCATTTGCACATTCACGAACACTAATTTTAATATAAACTAGGTTAAAACTCACAAAAACCCCAATTTCACTTAAAAGGTCATTTTTCCGAAAATCTAGTAAGCACATTTCGCCGTTTTTGTACAAAACATGATATTTAAATGAATGTAGCGGCCAATATACTTATTAAATATCTTAAATAAGTCATATAAACAATTTCCGGAATTTAATCTCATTAAATTCCAAAAATCCTAATATTCTAGTTTACAAAAATACCCTTTTTAACAATTTCAAAGCAAAAATGCACAAACTACAATCTAGCTTAGATTTGCATGATCTAAAGCATTAAACCACACTTAATAAAGTTAATGAAGTCATGAAAAACCTAAACACATTTTTAACCTCACATATAATGCATTTTATAAAACCCTAGTTTACACAAAAGCTTAATTTGGACATTTTACATGTTACAATTGGCAATAAGTAACAAATTTAAGTTGCATAGCTTAAGATGCAAAAAAAAAACATCACACAACCATGAACACATGATCACAACCTAACTTGATCTCAAACTCTTTCCATTACAAACTAAATCCCAATTAGAATCGCATTTAAACTTAATAGACCTTGATGAAAGAAACTATCCAACAATTTAAATTTGGCTTGGGATTTATACCTCACAAAATCAAGAGACCAAGCTTGAAATCTAGCCTCCCAAAATGGCCTCCAAGCTCCTAGATCCATGCTTGCTTGGGCAAGAAATAATGGGTAAGGGTTCGATTTGGAAAAAGCTTTGAAATTGTATGGATTTTGAAGCTTTTTTGTGGATTTTTGAACCAAAATAGTGTGGATTTTGGGGGGGGGGGGGAGGGCTGCTGCTGTGGGGAGAAGGATTCGGCCAGAAAT
This sequence comes from Agapanthus africanus, assembly GCA_030015575.1. Classification (NCBI taxonomy): domain Eukaryota; kingdom Viridiplantae; phylum Streptophyta; class Magnoliopsida; order Asparagales; family Amaryllidaceae; genus Agapanthus; species Agapanthus africanus. The sequence continues at coordinate 493,364,327 of CM057339.1, forward strand.
GGGAGTGAGGAGAGAGAGGGAGGTAGAGAAAATGGGGGGGACAAAGTCAAGGTCAAAGCAAGTCAAAAGTCTAACTACTTTATCCATTTTCTGTTCTTTTCTTTCATTTCCTTTCATTTGAAAATCAAGTGGGGAAAAAATAGGGTGGCTGCTGAATTCAGCCATGGGGAGGAGTAAGTGGGTGTGTGTGGGTGTGGGTACGGGTGTGGGGTGATGAAAAATGATAAATACAATACCCCAAACATACATTTACGCTAAAAAAAGCCTTTTTTCTTCAATAATTTCTAAACCGTTTTGGCAAATGATTTCGTTCCAAAAACCACATGCTAAAATTTTATTTAATGTTTTATGATGCACAAAATTTGTTTCGACACATTCCAATTTGTAATTTTTCCTAATTAAATGTATTAGTGACGGCTTAAAATAATAATAAAATAATATTTTTTTCAGAAAATTTGAAATTTCACCAGCGGCTCAATAAACACCAAATAATAGCAATTACATAGCTAGAATATGTATATTTAATTTTTATAATAAGATATTTGTATTTTGACTTTTTACAGAAAACCCCCTTATTTTACCGTTTTTTTCGAAATTTCACCGAAACGATTTTCAAAACGTTACAATCTTCCCCCCTTAAAGAAATTCGGTCCCCGAATTTAAATTAAAACTCTCCCCAAATACTAAAACATCTAAACCAAAACCATCAAGTCGTCGGGGCTCCGAAATTGTAAATACATAAAACAAATCGTAGCGCAGCGCATGCGCATGAAAAATAAGCATATAACTCAAATCAAAACTCCGTCAAGCATCCTGCAATCATCGGAGTCATGGAGAAGACATCAATGCCAAATCCAAATCAAACCAATATGATATAACTCGAAACTATACATGTAAATATCGAATCTATATCTGTAAGTATCTGAAGGAAATGCATGCCAAATCTCTTTAAGTCGCTGTGCAACGCGTATAACACTGCACAGTGGCGGACGTCTATCATAAGAAAATAACTATATACATATATTCCTTTGTTTGAAACGTACGTTCCGCCGTTTTGGAAACAATTTAAAAGGGTCTCCTTGTTTTAAACATTTCGTGTCATATCAGACACGTAGGTAAATACTGAGGCTATAGCTCGCTTTTTGGAATCCCTTCAATAACTATCAATGCATGCGAAATATATTCAGGTACTGTCCTCTGACTAGTCCTGCTCAGTACGAAAACACATAGCAATATCATAAAAACGTACTGCTCTATAAGAAATCAATTCCAAAATATGCACATGAATACTACGTGCGTCTGGTGCGCACGGAAATCAAAATCCATGAATGTGCCATACATGCGCACAGAAACAACATCTAAGTACATCGGGTGTGCACGAAACATCTGTCGTAGGCAACATGTGTGCCTGACAGCAAAATCAGGTGCATCTGACATGCACGAAAAAAAAAAGAAAAAAAAATCTCGATTTAGTGCATCTGGTACGCACCAAAATCACCCTTCAAAACATGCGCCCAACATGCGCGAAAATCCAAATCAGGTGCATCCATCGTGCACGAAATCATGAAATCCAATATCAAGCGTCGAACATGCGTAAAATCCAATCAGGTGCATAAAGTGCACAAAACAAATATCGAGTATCACAATCGAAATCGAAGTCCAGTGCATCTAAGTGCACAAAAGGCGTATCACTGCACTGCAAGCATATAATAACTATACAGAGTGCAGGAACCAAATCGTGTGCATGCATACGCACAAAACCAACTCAACTGTTTAAAACTGTAAAATTACAAACATGTGAAACTAAAGCACGAAAACGATATCAAGTGCAACACTGTGCAAAGATCGTAAATCCTCAATCATCAAAATCAAATCATACGAATAAATCACCCAAAATATCGTAATCAATAATGGCGGAACAGTACCGCTCAAGTGCATCCTCTAAGAATCTCGGGCCAACTGTCGCGGTCACTAATGGGACGTCTCGTCGATGATCATGAACTCTGGCCTGCTGGTGTGCGTAACATGACCACTCCTGGGTCCAAGTCTTCTCCGTGGATTACCAATCTCACAATCCATCGGCTCATCGGCCCTGTCAAGGCAGCATATCACTGGCGTCGGCCACTGGCTCTCTGAATGCACGTGACACATCTGATCCTGGGTGCAAGTATCATCGCAGCAGTATCCTGGAAGGAATCCTGCTCACGGTCTCTTCCATGTCTCGTCTCTGCCAACTGTCCGGAAGTCATTGTCCTTTCCTATATCTGCATCTTGCTCTGGAACGACTGCATACTCATCGCGACTCCTTCTGGAAGGTAAGTCCAAGTACCATGCCTCGGCATGCGCATCGCCTCTCTGATGTCGGCGGAGTGGAACGTCATCTCATCTAGATCTGGTGCGAACCTCTTATTCCACTTTTCTCTAATGTCGTCTGCTTTGGACTCGTCTCGTCGCGGCTGCATGGACTGAGCTCCAACGGCTATCCTCGTATCTGGAGTCTCCCAAGAATGCATCTCGCCACCTAGCATCCGAATTAAGTCGAGCCATCCAATCGAGTCGTCAAAACCTCATAATCCCCCAAGAGCTCAACCTCTTGGGCACAGTTTAATAGTATCGAGTACATACCACAGCATCGGTGGTCCAGCCGTAGAAGGGCAAACCCAAGCCTCACTAATGGCGCCGTAGAACTGCCGCAAACCCGAAGGTTCAAAGGCTTTCACACGGTCATTAAGTCGAGTTAGGGTTTCATTCTTCTAGAGGGACCATAGAATTGCCTGCATGTCTTTCAGACTACTTTAAACTTGGAATAATAGGTTTCTGACATTCGATCGTCTCTGTCGACTCCCAACGTCTCTACGTGAAGTCGTCTCTAGCTGGAATCCATCTATCTGATGACCTCGCATCGGGTTAGGCGAACGATCCACATGTCCTGGTCATTCATCCACGATGACTAGCGACCTTCTATCATCTCTTAGTACAACTCGTTCTGCACTAACTCCAGCATCTGGGGCAATACCTCGTCGTTCGCAGCAATAACTGGCTCGCTCGTCTGCACGCCGAACAGTGCCTCGATCATCATGAATAAGCAACACACCAACGGTCATCAAGATCTGGCTGGCCTCTATCATTAGCTCAATCCTCTAATGTCGATCAGCACATCCGAGTAACCTCATAAAGGCGATCCGCCAAACGCTCGTGGCGCGGAAACACAGTCAAAAGACACCTCTCTATAATCGGGTGTCGCCGGAATCATGCCCTGGTCAGTCCTCGTTCGTGCCGAGCTCGTGCTGACCGCAACTCTAGCCGTAGCTCTCCCTGCCCGTAATCGTGGCAGCAAAACCAAACTGGTACCGATGAGGTTAGATCAGGAAGGAATATAATACTGAACAAGGAAATGTACATCCTAAGGCTTCTTAAGTGGAGTGGCGTGTCGTAAATATGCCGCGGAACATACCAACGGTACGTCACTCTACTTTAGTCACCTATTCCATCAACCAAGGGTCATCCTACGCTCCGAAGGTAAAACCTAACGCTCTGATACCAACTTTGTCACGACCCGAAAGTACGGAACATGACCGGCACTTAGACTACGAACGTCTCAAGGCGTACGTATGCTAAGTAAGCCGAAACCCAGAAATCCAAACCAAGAGAAGTAGTAGAGAATAGGAAGAACCATATCAAATTAACCTGTATGCAACATAATATACAACGCCTAAAGGCGAGGATCACAACAGAAATGGAACTCAACCAGCAAGAAACTCAAGAAATATAACATGCTACTCTATGGTCGAAAGAATAACATTACTGGTCTCTATCTCAAAAAAAATACAAGTTTGGTTGATGGAACTTCTAGATACAACTGAAATATAATATACAAGGTATAATGATGGGTAAGATACAATAAACCCACCTACTAGCAAGTCACCCGAAAAGAAACCGTGCCCGCAAAGCCGTAATGAAATCCGTACGGCAACACCTGCAAGAAACTGGGGCACAACGGGGGTGAGTTGCCAACTCGTGAATAGAAAAAGATCTACGAACAGAAAATCGCATGAATAACTCAACCTAGGTCAATGATCATAATATATCCTCAAATATATGAATAACATGCAGCCTATAACAATGGCTAGGGTAATATCTAACCCGAGTGTGATCTCATGTGCCCGTGTCAGTGCCTCAGGTAGCAATATATCATATGAATGAGGTATGAATGCATGAAAACAGAATACATGTAAATGAAGAAACTGTTTTCATAAATTAGTGAGATTTCCTTTGTATTTTTAAAATGAGGTATCATAAATGAAATCAGCATCAACAGTGTCTAGCATCGACACAAAACATAAATCTCAATGTCTCAAAACCTCAGGCTCCGGCCATCCGGACTGGCCTGTATCATCAAATCTCAGTACCTCAATATCTCGAAATCTCAATGTCTCAATCTCAATATCTAGGGCGCCGTCAGTCCAGACCGGCCCCTACCATCCATCTCAAGACCACGACGGTATCCTCCGGATATCTGACGCGTCGGGTAAAATCACCGGTAGGGAGTCTCCCCCTGCCAGGCTCATCGTCATCACCACGAGCTTCTTGCCCCGGGGTACCTTACCGGGTCCACCATGTACCCGAAACGGTTCATCCAACTCCTCGAATCGGGTCTCCAAATCCATCAGCAAACTCATGGTGGACGACTCATACATCATGGGAAAAACCGCGCTTTTTATTTAAAAAGAGAAAGAAGAAGTTTGTATATGTTTTGCGGTTTTCCCCAAATCCAGAAAATCTCATGGAAATCCAAATCCAAAACCTCAATAGCACGTAAAAAATGAATATATGCATGAGAATCCATGAATGCGGCATAACAATGAATAACAGTATGCATGAGGTAGCAGGTAATAACTACAATGTCTAAACTAACATATAAGGCAAGTATACTAACATCATGTCTAAACTATTAGCTAACAGGCTATGTCAAGCAATAATATTTTCTAAGGTGTACGTGACATGGCAATTACCGATGAAGATGTGTGTGAGCCGGCAAGTAAGTGTACGTGGTACATACGCATCATCGGTAATGGTGCTGGTGTCCTAACCACAAGATATCAACAGTAGAATATGAAGCATAATATAAGCATGTAATGCGGAGCAAACAACAATAATGAGCGGGAACTGAATACTAGACGCAACGATAACTAATCTGTTTTAACCTAATATAAGTCCTACAATGGTGCCTTTTGAAATAATACGAATCGTGGGGTTTTGAAAATAGGGGCTACGGTGTTTTTAAGAAAAGATACGTTTTTTGAAATATCCGTAGGATCCCTTAGGCTGTCTTTAAAAATACGCACGATTCGTAAGCTTTGAAATAGGTAGGAACCGAATCTAATCTAACAACTAACTAGACTAAAGGGCTACGCTATAAGCTAGACTACAGGTAAGGAAACCGCCTAACATCTGAGTCGATACATATACATACCTGTATATATATTAGTCGGTGATCCCGCCTCAATAATATCATATCCGATACCATATCTATAATCAGACATCCCAAGTCAAGAGTGCGGATCAATCATCAAGATAGCTCGTACGTAAATCCGTCGTACGGCATCCCAATCTAGGTACGGGTCAATATCACATTCATCATACTATTCACCTGGTATCCTCTTTATCAAATATTATGATCGGGGTACTGATCTACGTCTAGTACCATACTGATACCGCCTACGTAAGCATGGACGTGTGTGAAACACTACGTCAAGGACCCGCTACAACGTCATGTCGTATCTAAGATACGAACCCTACTATATCACCGATCTCACGGCCTCGATCCAATCTCATCGACTCAGCTCAACCCCAAGTATCATCCTCAATCCGTATGTGAGCACATAGTCCCATACCCATGTGAATACATAACTATAAAGAATCCCATGAGCACATATCAATAGGAATGTATGCAAGTATGTATGTGTGCAGGTGTAGTGCAACACTACCCTAGGGTTCGCAACACTAAAAATAGTCCAACACACCAATATCCATCCTAAGCATCGTTATTAATCCTAAATAACATATAATAATTGTTGGTGTGTATACGCATCTGCATACACCACCACGGACTGCGGGGGTGCTATACGCCATCCACCCGACTTCTCCCCGTAGATATAAATCTACTCACCTGGTCCTCGCTAGCCGGTGCCGACGTCGCCACGCGCTTGCTTGTCGCCTCGAACTCCACATGGGGGTACCTACATATCATAACGCACCATATCGCATTAAAACTAAATTCGAAATCGAAACGGCATACGAAAATCAAATCGGCACGAATTTCACTTAAAAGGTCATTTTTCCGAAAATCTAGTAAGCACATTTCGCCGTTTTTGTACAAAACATGATATTTAAATGAATGTAGCGGTCAATATACTTATTAAATATCTTAAATAAGTCATATAAACAATTTCCGGAATTTAATCTCATTAAATTCCAAAAACCCTAATATTCTAGTTTACAAAAATACCCTTTTTAACAATTTCAAAGCAAAAATGCACAAACTACAATCTAGCTTAGATTTGCATGATCTAAAGCATTAAACCACACTTAATAAAGTTAATGAAGTCATGAAAAACCTAAACACATTTTTAACCTCACATATAATGCATTTTATAAAACCCTAGTTTACACAAAAGCTTAATTTGGACATTTTACATGTTACAATTGGCAATAAGTAACAAATTTAAGTTGCATAGCTTAAGATGCAAAAAAATAAAAAAATATCACACAACCATGAACACATGATCACAACCTAACTTGATCTCAAACTCTTTCTATTACAAACTAAATCCCAATTAGAATCGCATTTAAACTTAATAGACCTTGATGAAAGAAACTATCCAATAATTTAAATTTGGCTTGGGATTTATACCTCACAAAATCAAGAGACCAAGCTTGAAATCTAGCCTCCCAAAATGGCCTCCAAGCTCCTAGATCCATGCTTGCTTGGGCAAGAAATAATGGGTAAGGGTTCGATTTGGAAAAAGCTTTGAAATTGTATGGATTTGAAGCTTTTTTGTGGATTTTGAACCAAAATAGTGTGGATTTTGGGGGGGGGGGGAGGGCTGCTGCTGTGGGGAGAAGGATTCGGCCAGAAATGGGAGTGAGGAGAGAGAGGGAGGTAGAGAAAATGGGGGGGACAAAGTCAAGGTCAAAGCAAGTCAAAAGTCTAACTACTTTATCCATTTTCTGTTCTTTTCTTTCATTTCCTTTCATTTGAAAATCAAGTGGGGAAAAAATAGGGTGGCTGCTGAATTCAGCCATGGGGAGGAGTAAGTGGGTGTGTGTGGGTGTGGGTACGGGTGTGGGATGATGAAAAATGATAAATACAATACCCCAAACATCCATTTACGCTAAAAAAAAGCCTTTTTTTCTTCAATAATTTCTAAACCGTTTTGGCAAATGATTTCGTTCCAAAAACCACATGATAAAATTTTATTTAATGTTTTATGATGCACAAAATTTGTTTCGACACATTCCAATTTGTAATTTTCCCTAATTAAATGTATTAGTGACGGCTTAAAATAATAATAAAATAATATTTTTTTCAGAAAATTTGAAATTTCACCAGCGGCTCAATAAACACCAAATAATAGCAATTAAATAGCTAGAATATGTATATTTAATTTTTATAATAAGATATTTGTATTTTGACTTTTTACAGAAAACCCCCTTATTTTACCGTTTTTTTCGAAATTTCACCGAAACGATTTTCAAAACGTTACAGTAGATTTATATCTACAGGAGAAGTCGGGTGGATGGCGTATAGCACCCCCGCAATTTCATAAGATTTTGATGCGAAGTGGTATAGATATACATATATGGGTTATTGTGAGATATGAAACTTAGCAAGAAAAGCATTAGGAGATCATGGGATAGTGTTAGCGAGATTTGAAGAAAAGGATTTGGTTGGGTTCTTAGTCGTGAACCCTAGAGTAAGGTTGACAAACACACACGTGCATACACGGGATATGGTTTAGGTGTATATGTTTATATGTATGTATATATATGGATGTGTTGGTGTGGGTGTGTGTGTGTGTGTGTGTGTGTGTGTGTGTGTGTGTGTATACATACACTTATATTCGGTTGATAGGATAGTATATGGTATTTGGAGATGAGTCGATGAGTTTGGGCATGGTACCATGAGATCGGTAATTTGACGTGACTCGTATTATGAGATACGACACGATGTTATAGTGGGTCCTTGGGCGATGTGTTTCATACACACGCATATATATATATATATATATATATATATATATATATATATAGATGGTATCAGTCTTGTACTAGATGTAGATCAGTACCCAGTTCACGATAGGTGATGATGAGGATACCAGGTGAATAATGAGATAAAATGTGATATTTGACCCGTACCCTAATTTGGGATGCGGTACGATGGACTTACCGTACGAGCTATATTGATGATAGATCCGCACTCTTGACTCGAGAATGTCATATTATACTGTGTATCGTATGGGATACTATTGAGGCGGGATCACCGACTATTATATATATATCGACTCAGATTTAGGTGGTTTCCTTACCCTTTTTGATTATCCTGTTAGCTCGGTCCTATAGTTTAATTGTAAATGTTAGATTAGATTCGATTCATACCTATTTAAAAACTAACGAATCGTATGTATTTTAAAGACAGGATAAGGGATTCTATGGATATTTCAAAGGGCGTATCTTTTCTTAAAAACACAATAGTCCTTATTTTCAAAACACCACGATTCATATTATTTCAAATGGCAAAACAGTATGACACATGTATAGCAGTCTAGATTCCTTATTGTTACATTATCATTCATGTTCCGCATATTAATGTTGCATTTACTATTCATTGCCATTTATTATGTTGTTATCGTCTCATTGCATGTTTATTGTGTACTTAGTGATTATGAAACCATGTTGTCAGGACACCAGCACCACAACCGATGATGCGTATGCTCCACATACACTTGCTTGCCGGCTCACATACATCATCATCGGTAATTGTCATGTCATGTACACTTTAGAATATAACATTTCATTGATATAATCAGCTAAATGCTAGTTACCACATAATATTTGCGTGATTGCTCTCATGTGTTATCTTAGAGATTGCATTCTTTACATAGATACTTCATGCATTCATATATTCATTGGTTATGCAGTATTATGGAGATTTATGCCGGTTTTCATTGTTATTGACATGGTGACTTGATGATTTCGGATTCTTCTTGAGATTTTCTAAATTTGGAAACCGCATGTGAAAGTTTTATAAACTGATGTTTTATTTTAAAGAGAAAGATGCGGTTTTCCTTGATATGATAAGTATTGTCCACCATGATGTTTTCTCGGTTCTGAGATGGCTTTAAAGACCCGATTCGAGGAGTTGGATGAACGGGTACATGGTGGACCCGGTATGGTACCCCGGGGCAAGAAGCTCGAGTTGTAGACGATGAGCCTGGCAGGGGAAGACTGCCTACCGGTGATTGTTTGGTGCGGCGGATATCCGGAGGATACCGTTCGTGGTCGTATGATTGATGATATGGGCCGATCCGGACTGACGGAGCCCGTGGTATTGGGATATTGAGATTCGAGACACTGAGATATTGAGATTTGATGATACAGGCCAGTCCGGATAGCCGGAGCCTGAGATTTTGAGATATTGAGATTCATGTTTTGTGTCGATACTTGACACTGGATTCATTGATGATATTCGATTTATATACATACAGGAATCTCATTAAATAAAGAAAACAGTTGTCTCACTCATGATGTATTCTGTTTCCATTCGTAATGCATTCATACATCATATATCTGATATGTTGCTATATGAGGCACTGACAGGAGCACGTAGTATTGCACTTATATGTAGATGGATCAGGATATTATTTGAGGACGTTACTTGATATGACCTAGGATAGCGTCATACATGCGATTTCTGCTCTATGATATTTTCTACTCACGAGTTGGAAAGTCACCCCCGTTGTGCCACGGTTTGCTGGCACACTGCTTTCATTTCGGGTGATTGCTTTGGTAGGTGGGTTCACTTGCATCGTGACCACCATTGTATATTTGTTATTCAGTTGTATCTAGTAAAAACTCCATCAACCAGACTTGTTTATTTGATAGAACTAGAAGACCAGTGTATATTCTTTCGACCTAAGAGTCGTGCTTGTATTATTATAGTTTTCTGGTAGATATGGGATTTCTTTTGAGTTTTGATCTTCGCCCTTCGGCGTTGTATATTATATTGCTTGCGTGGTTGTGACCGTCAATTGATGAAGAGCTAGCTCCTGCTTGGGGATTCCTTTATTCATTATATATGCTTTATCAGGTTTGTACCCGTTTGGGGTCAGTGTTTACAAAGGAAACTCTGCCGAAATTTTCAGAAAAGACTTGAGATTTTAAAAATGCATACTTTGGCTTATGTTGTTAAACTTCTTGCTTTAAAATTGGTTTTCCTTCACTCTACTGCTTTACTTGGTTTGGATTTCTGTGTTTTGGCTTACTTAGATTACGTACGCCTCGAGACGTTTCGTAGTTTAAGTGCCGGTCATGTTCCGTACTTTTCGGGTCGTGACAATTATCTATTATGTTATTTATCGATACTATTAACCAGTGTCTGCTCAGTAAATACAGATTACAGGTATTTGTGACAAAATAGTGGAAACACACACAAATTCACGAATATGACATTTGTGAGCTGACGCTGCAATCAGAACAGAAATCTGATCGATATCCAAAGAGTTCTTTTGCAACAAATTAAGTGTACACAATTTTGGTCCAACAGAATACAAGTGTACACATAACTCTTTGATGCTTCGACCTAGGTGGAGGCTTCCCAAGGCACAAGTGAGTGTGATATGCATTAAATGCTAAAGGATGTGATGTGATTTAAAGCATCAAGATTTCCCTCCAAAATCTACTGAGAAACCCATGTTGTTATCAAGAAATCAAACAATACCAGTAGACTTATGGAGTGCACATGAGATTGTCACACCAAAATGAATCCCACAGCTCGGACCATGCCCGGCGACAAGCCCCCAAAAAACGGCGCCACCGGTCCAATCAAGCCCGATACTCCCCATTTTTCTTCTGGTTGTTTATTTGGGTCACATCATCTTATTTTTATTGTTTGTTTATTCTGGAATGAGGCCTATAGATACCATATCAATGGGTAAGGGGAGAAGAGACTTTTTCTTTATTTTTTCTTTAGAACACTTGTAATTTGTAACTTGCTTTTCCTTTGAACTCTTGAGCTCTTGCCCCTTTGTCTTGACCTTGCAACTTCTTCATTGAACTTGCAAGCCTAAGATTTAGGTTCTTGAATTCAAGATTAGTTGTATCTTGTTTGAAATTCAATAAAAGTTCTCATTTCATCACATATATTTTGCTTTCTACATACTTTGAACTTGTGAAATCCTTACTTTACTTTGATCTTACAACCTCTTAAGTGAGCTTGCAACCTTAAAGTTTGGTATTTGGATTTCACATTGGTACGGAATTAAAGAACAGTTGAAGGAATTTGCAAGTTTAATTTATCGGTTCTCTCTCTGTCTTTTCTTTCCTTGCAATTTTTTGTTATGTTGCCTTACTCTTTTCTTTTTTATTTTGGTATTGTAAATATATGTGAGTAATTGATTTATTTGTTAAGGGTAGAATATGGTTAGTTTGTGTTAGGAGATGTGTTTTCTAAAACCTTAAAAACCTTAACTTTGCAATTTGAAACTCCGAGCAAACCACTCGCAATTCCGCTCCGTTAGGCACCCTATCCTACCACGGTAGTGGTGAATCCTAATCGTGACCGGATTGCGAATGGTTTGCCAAAGGCTAAGGACAAGAGACAACAATGGAAGGACAAGGGATAAGGAATACGGATTTAGCTTAAAATCGCAAATACCGTATTTCAAGTTCCTTAATCTACGTTGTTGCCTATTGCCTTAGTGTCAATATCAGAATTAAGGTCTATATAGAAGCGGCAAATACCTTCCTAAAACAAGCTAATCTAAGACTACCTCTAACAAGTCTTTTTATTAAACATATCATTGTTACGACACTTATTATAAACAACAACCCAAGTTACGATATTAACTCGTTAAAACAAGCTAAAAAGCCTACCATCTCCTTACGGACGACCCGTACTCATCGCGGCTAGCTACACGCGACGCCGTCTTTGATTGTAGTTATTTCAAATTCTTTCTAAATACGACACGGTGAAAACCTGATAATCAACAGGGTTGCTTGCCGCTCTTGCAGGGGTCTAGGGATGTGGGTTTGGCTATTCATCACAACCGTGGAATCCGTGTTTTTCATTATTAGCTTAATTTAAAACACGGACCTCCTAGTATATCCAATGTTTCATACTGCTTGGTTCTGTGATGTGATCATATAACTGCGTGAGATGAATGCTATATATATATATATATATATATATATATGATATATATAATAAACATTGATTATGTTTTGCACCCGCGCTAGTTCGGCCCCTGCTCTGCCGCTAGTTAAGTAACCTAACGGTGCATGACGGGGCCCCATGGTGAATGCGGATGGCATAAGCGTACGTTCTATTTTTGATTCTTTTTCTGTGATGTTTAGGGAAACATAAATGATGGGACTTCATTAATGAGATTAATGAAAAGAAAAGAAACTAAAGATGTTGTAGAATCAAAATTTTAAAAAGGTAGCTCTAGTTCTTCCTTTGCATAGTGGTATTCCTTGATGAATATCCAGCATCTCATTCGATGAGGAAAGAGCCAAGATCCCTTCACCGGGAGTGACCTCTTTAGCAAAACTAGCAAATGCCACAACCCACTCAGTTTTGTTTCAATATCTTCTCTAATTTTTGATTTGCATAGTGGTATTCTTTGATGAATATCCAGCACCTCATTCGATGAGGAAAGAGCCGAGATCCCTTCACCGGGAGTGACCTCTTTAGCAAAACTAGCAAAAGCTATAAAAACACTCCTTTTTCAAATCACTAGATTCTAGAACGATATCAAGTTCATTACGTTAAAGGTTTTCTTCAAAACCAGTCGTAGCCCTCCGTCATTTCAGATAAGTACTATTTAGTATTCATGCTAAGTTTGTTGACCATAGCCAAAGCGTAGTTTGCGATAGCTAATTAGTGCTTATCTGGAGCATGTGATGCGATTGGATTAGGGTAGTCGTACGGCTTTGTTGACCTTAACCAAGGGTCGTACGGATGGGTTTAATTCAATCAAGAAATGACGGGTTGAACTTGGCTAGCGTTTATGATTTGTTGACCATAGCCAAGGTCATAAGTTGCTAGGGGCAAAAACCATTATCGGGAATTTCAAGTGTTAAAATTTGCAATGAGATTCCATACGTCCTATGAGATAGTTGGATTTTGATACCCATTACGAGTAAGAGTTGCTCCTGGGAGAGTTTTGCACTTTACAATTATCCGATCAAATAGATGTCTAAGAAAGGTGTTAACGGGGTTATGCCCCTGCAAAAATGAGGTTATTTAATTAGTTCCATGCGAAAGCATGAGGAGACTCCCTCGGAGAACCAATACTTGCCTGGCCGAACGATTGGCGAACTTTTAGGGTGTAATTAATCCCGGCTAATCTTACCTTTTAGGGTTTGAAGGAAGATTTGATAAAAACAGTGGGAACCATCCTGATTAGACAAGATAATAACCAATCTAATCTTGCAAGAGTGCACGTTAAAGTGTTTCCTTCTCTCTCTCTCTAGGTAGCGACCAATGACACGCCTTAATCAAGATAATAATATGGATGTATTGACCGAACCCGCTTATTATACTGAGCTGGGGAACGTTGGTTCCGCTCTGTCTTATGATTATCATAAGTCCGAGCAAGGAATAGTAGAATATCAGAATTCCCACGCCACCCGAGCTAAGAAAGAGCATGATGATGCATCTTCTTCGGGTGTGTTTGTTACTGAGAACTGTTTCTCAGTATGGTTTACATCCTGGGTATTGGATACCGGATCAGGATCCCACGTATGTAATTTGTTACATAGGCTAACGAGAGGTAGAGAACCGGGAAAGGGTGATAAGTCTCTAACAGTAGAGAATGGAGCAATTATTGCAGCCAAGGCAGTTGGCAAATATCACCTAGTGTTACTAAATAGTAATACATTGATTCTGAAGGAATGTTACTACGTACCAAAAATGATGTGCAATATTATATCAGTTTCTTTGCTAACTAAAGAAGGATATAATTTCACATTAGAGGATAATGTTATGAACATTTTTCTAAATCAAGTGTTGATTGGGTTTGGTACGTTGTGTAACGGTATATACGTTCTAAATCAAACTGCAGTTCTAAATATACAGAACACACACAAGAGGAAAAGTTCAGAAATTAACGAAGCCTTCTTATGGCATTCTAGACTAGGTCATATCAATGCGACACGACTAGCTAAGTTGCATAAAGATGGATTTTTGAATCAGTTCGAATTTACATCTTATGAAACTTGTCAGTCATGTCTCAAAGGTAAGATGACAAAAACTCCGTTTACTGGACACGGAGAAAGAGCTACTGAACTCTTGGGACTGATACATAGTGATGTATGCGGTCTTATGTCTACACATGCCAGGAATGGTTCCTCGTACCTTATTACATTCACCGATGATTGTTCACACCAGAATATTGCATTTAATGCATTTAATACCGCCCATTCTTCTGCTCATTTGTTTATAGGCTGGTGCTTTTGATCCGTGTTTGCTACATATTTACAGGTTACAAGTTTCCAGTCCAAAATAATAATAATCATACAAAATATCCAAAGTTATGTCAAAATCCAGAACATCTGCCACAGACAGATAAAAGCCGGGTTCCGATCATCCGCATCCGTCCAGTGCCACTTACCAGTTCAAGAGACAAGACGAAAACAATGGTCATTCGTGTCTTGGTCAAGCACAGAGCATGAGAGGGGCAACATAAGATTCAATAGGTGCACGGAGCTCGAGAGAGATAAAGGTCAAATGAATTAAAAGTGAAGCCATTTTGGACTGTTGAAGATCTGAAGAAATTATGGAATAATTTTGCAATTTAGGACCTATCAAATACAAGGAAAATAGAAACATAAGATACCCAGAGAAAAACGACAGACTAATTCCCCAAACACGCCATGGAACTGCAGCAAATGTGGCATTTACGCGGCGGTTCCACGACCGAGTTAACTCGGAGTCAGATAAGATTTTGGGAGTAGTTTTATAACTTTGTAGGGCTCAGAATTTGGCCCTAGGGTTTCATCTCTCTGCCAATAAATAGCCCAGTTTTGTGCCATGTAAAGGAGGCTTCTTTTTAGTTAGATTTTAGTGTAGGTTAGCTTGTTGTTTCTTCTTCTTCTTTATCTTTCCTCCATTAAAGTGTAGTGAGAGCTCTTGAGTAGAAGTTAAATGAAGATGAGGGTTATTTTTATTATCTTGTATCTTTAATTTTCTTGTATTGTAATTTCATTTCTTGTCTTGTAATTTTAATTCCTAGTCTAACTTTTATTTATTGTTGTTAAGTAGTTGTTGGTTTTCTTTTCTTTTCTTGTTTTGTTTTCTTTCTCTTTTTATCTGTATTTTCAAGCCATGATACTCGACGGAGTCCCTTGGTAAGGTGAGGGCCCAAATAGTTAGCTTGCTATCATCTTTGTAAAACCGTAATTTTCCTTTCTTTCTTTTCTTCCTTCTTGTTTTGTTTTGTTTTGTTTTTCATTTAAATGTGTGAATAATTCCACACTTGTTAGGGGCTAAGAAAGGTTAGTATGAGGGACGGAAAAATCCCTTGTGCTTCTCTTCGCCAAACACCTTGAAACGAATATAGACCAAACAAACACAACCCCCTCACTTAGGCGCGCTATACGTGACATATAGCCGCAACCTAAGTCAAGAAGTCCTTTGGGTGCACTACAATTTGACATGTAGTTGTGACTTAATTGGATACATGGTTGTGGGTGTTTGGCATAGGGTTGGAAATAAGCGCACGTAGTGGAAGGACAAGTGGCACTAGGAATGGATTTAGCGTTAGAAAGCTTGCTTAAACTCGCAAATCTCATTCTTATGTCCTCCTAATCCCCGCTACATTCGATTATCTCAACATCATTTTAAGAATGACAAAAGACAAGTACAAGAATAAATCCTAACTCTACTAACCAATCTTAACCCTAAGAAGCTTGCTTGAACATAAATACGAACATTTAGGATAGATTTGAACATACAAATATACATTCTTGAATTGACTCGTCTAAGACAAGAACGGACATACTACCATCTCCCTACGGATGACCCGTACTCAACCAGCTAGCTGCAAAACGACACCGTCTTGATTGCGGTAAGTAGAAAAAATAGGAAAAGGTAGAATACATAATTCTACGACAATCAAATGGCGCCGTTGCCGGGGAGACAGTAACGTTTTTTCTTTCTTGTTATTCGGCTTAAATATTTTTTTGTATATATATAATAAATAAATATAACAAAAACTCTTTTTGTTATTTTTGATATTTTTTGTGTGTAAGTGTGCAAGCTATCTAGAGCAATTACAGTAATCAAATCAAGAAACAGAGCATTTTATTTTGGAGTTGAGAACAAGAGGAGTGCAGGGACCTAAGTTGAAGCCCCAAGTCCACATTTTGACCGCGGAACCGCGGTCAAAGGTAGGGTTTTGCAGCGGTTCTGCGGTTCTACTGTGGCTTCTGAGCCCCAATTTTTTTCCACCCCTTCTCTTTCCTCTAAACCCCTCTGTGAACTCCATTGAACTGTATTTTATACAGGTTTCTATGAACAAATTGCGCTGCCGCCAATAATTTTTTTTTGTTGTTTTAGATTTTGTTTGCTTATACTCTTTGCATATAATAATACGGACATTAAGGGGCTTGAACACCAATAAAGATTGGGTAGGGATTTCATCACCCTTCCTAAAACTCCACAAATCAAAAAACATACGCATTATCTTGAGTTAATAAAAAATATCTAGACCAAACCTATAAGGACTTGTCGTGCTCATTTAGGACAAGTGAAGGTTGCGGGGAATCGGTCGTTTATCTAAACTAGACTTTGTGGTGCCTAAGCTAGACAAGTGAGGAGGTAATTTTAAAAGACTCGTCTCACGGTGATTCATGAGTGGAACCTTCCTTACCTCACTTGTGCTTACCTGGCCACAATTGGCAGTGAAGAGGCGATTCGAGGGTTATCATGCAACTTATCGCTTGGAAGTTGTGCATATCAGAAAACTGCATTTTGATACCACTCATTCATTATCTATTTTTTGTATTTATCGGTACTATTAACCAGTGTCTGCTCAGTAATACAGATTAAAGGTATCCATGACAAAATACTGGAAATATACTTAAAATCACGGATATTACAGTTGTGAGCTGACACTGCAACCAGAACTGCAAACTGACCGATACTTCATAAGTTTCTTTGTGCAACATGCTTGTGTACACACTTTTTATCTAAATGGACCAACACAATACAAGTGTGTACACAAGTGAGCACTAGGACCTAGGGGGCTGCCATGGCACACACTCATGATGGCTAAGAGAAAATGGGCACACAAGTAGGCATGAGAAGTGATGTGGAGTTAATACATAAATTGTTGATGTGATTTGTATCATCAACTTTTCCCTCCAAAATCCTGAGTGCATCCAAAGCCTTTACTGAGAAAACAAATAGCACCAGAGTGATATATGGGAGCACACAAGACCACACACCAAGCACGAGCCTAAGACCGTGGAATTGACCCGAGCACATGGCTCCAAAATCCGGTGTGGCCGGCCCCCTTGCTCCATTGGGTCCCAGTTTTCTGTGGGCCCCCCTTGCTGCCACGTGGTCTTAGTTTTATTGTTTTTTTATTTTGCTTTGGTGCCTATAAAAGCAGACTAGTGGGCAAGTGATCAAGGGCTATTCTTTTGCTTACATTTTTACACTTCATACTCTTTTATTTTCATTTATTCTTGTATATAGCTTATTCCCCTTGAGCTCCTTGCCTTAACTTGATCTTCCAACCTCTTAATTGAGCTTGCAAGTTTAAGTTTTGGTTATTGATCTCAAGGGGTTGTATCATTACTTCAAGATTAATAAATCTTTCTTTTGTGCCTTCATTCACATGAGTTCTTTGCCTCTTCTTGATCTTGCAACCTCTTAATTGAGCTTGCAAGTTTAAGATTAGGTTATTGAATCCATGGCTTGTATTGTGTTCTATACTTCTTAGTATTACTTTCTTGCTCTTTACATTCTTGCTTTACTTTCTTGCATTTTATTTCTTGCTTTTTAATTACCTACATTATCATGTCATTTACTTACTTGTAATGCTCTTTTCTTTTCTTTGTTTTTCTTTTCTTTACTCTTTTTGTTTGTTGTTACGACTGGTTGTGAATATGTGTTGTTAGTAAAAGAATACGATATTGTAAGTTAAGGATTTTGTTTCCCATTCCTTTTCCCGTTATTTTCCATTGAAATCCACCCAAACCTTACGCAAGCGCCCCGTTAGGCACCCTACCCTACCAAGGTATCGGTGATCCCTAACCGCGACCGGTTGCTTTCGGTTTCGCCGGAGATGAAAGCAAGCGACGAGAACGGACGGACAAGGGTCAATAAGCCGGATTCCACGAATACCGTGCTTAAGTACCCTAATCCACGTTGTTGCCGATTGCTCTAGTTTCAATTGGTCAAGACTCGGCTCAAAGGTTTGAGTACGAATTTACTAGTTTTCACTATTGTATCTTTTCCTAACAACTTTATACTTTGCATATAACACATAGGATAGACACGAACATTCCGCCCACGCGCATTAACTTGTAAGAACAAGAACTTAAAATGCTCCGTCTCCCTGTGGATCGACCCATGCTCATCGCGGCTAGCTGCAAAGCAACACTGTCCTGATCGCGGTTAAACTTTAGAACTTAAAAACTCGACACGCCAAAAGCGTGCGATCAAATGGCGCCGTTGCCGGAGAGACGGTAACATTTTTATTCTTTTTATTTCGGGTTAATCTTATTAATATACATCTAACTTTTTTTTAAAAACAAAATAAAAATTTAAATAATTTCAAAACCAAAACAAAAAGCTAACTAAACTAACTTTTTTTTCTCTGGAATTCTTACCTGCTTGCACTCTGGAACTAAACAAAAAAGATAAACAATACCAATGAGTCATTAATAGAACATTGAGGCACCTGAAAAAATTGAAGCCCATTTGCCCCAAGAAAACCGGCAACACACCCAAGAAATCCGTCATCACCGGCCCGAGCTCCCCCTTTGGCTCCAATATTTTTCTCTGTGCCCCACTGTTCTGTTTTTGCCCCGTTTTTATTGCTTTTTTTTATAATTTTTGGTGTGCAGGTATTTGGGCATCTGTATCGCTTTTTCGCACTAATATCCGTTTTCCGACATTTGTAGATTTTTACGGATTTGCGAACTGCGATCGTGGGGACCAAAGTGTACATTCCAAGCTAAGGTGATTATGAAGTACAGTGCCAAAGATCTGGGTAGTTTGACCCGCGCAAGCGAACTTTCCAAGCTATTCGGATTTAACTTCAACGAGGGTTTCTTAACCCGAAAATTTATCGGTACGTACTTTACGAACACCTTCTTCTCAAATCCGACGCATCCATTATAATATCTTTACAGGATTCTTTGCAAGTTCGCTAGCAAACGCTAAAATTGACTAACCCGTATTTGTTGCAGTGCCGAGCTTAAACATAAAAAATATTGTTTGATGTTTTGAACAATTTTTTTTTTGAATTACGCATTGCATACATTAATACGGACTTAAGGGCAAGCAAACCCCACAACATACGATAAAGGAGTTCATCACCTTTTCCGTGGCCCACAAATCACGAATTGAGCATAACGTTTACGGGCACGAATTTTAAAAGAAACTAGATTTTAAGCCTTTAAGGACTTCGCGCTCACTAGGAGAAGTTAACTGTGTTTAGAATACCGCTTAACGGTATATCGTTTACGGGGTGTCTAGGAAAGTGTTAATGGCGAAACCTCCAAAAGAGAAAGGGTTATCTAATTAAGGACCTTTGCGAGAGCGTCGAAAAACCTCTCCTTATCTCTGCATTTACCTGGCCCCGTGATCAGTATATCTTGAGCATGTTTCTCGACACAGTTTTACTTCGACGATCAAGTTCTTGAGCAGGTCTAGTTGACCTAAGTGAACCCTGGACCGATTAGGTGTGTGGGATTTTTGTGTCGTGATTATTTTTGTCCGGATTCTTTTTTATGTATTTCATTCTTTTTTTGATAACTAACTAATAAATAAATAAAAAAATCACATTCTTTTTCTTTTCCTTTCTCTCATCATATCATGGGTACCCCATCTCGAAAAACTCTTGCCGAACTTTGGTACCCACAACCAAACATTACTTCTTACGGTTCTTGCTTTGGTCAAACTTCGAATGATCCATCCATGCCAAAAATTTCTTTGAAAGATTGGATAAACGCGTCTAGGACAAACAACCGGACTTCGCAATCCACTCTGTATCAACCGTTTCAACCTTCCCCGCCTTCTTACGTTGATACCCCTTTTGAGAGTCCAGTTGTAACTCCAAGACCTATGTCTCTATCTGAACGTATTGAATAATCTCGTAACCGATCCTTCACTCCTTTCACTACTGCAAATTCTTTGGGTCAACAATTCCATTCAACTTCTTATCTGTATGTTGATCCTACCCCTGTCCAACCATTCAATTCCTATCCATCCTACCCAACTTTTACAACTTCCCTAGACATTGCTTATGAACAGCCTTTTAGGAGTTTCCAGTATCCAAACACGTTTGAATATTTTACTGAAATCCCTTCACAATCCATGTCTAGTCTGGAACAGTCATTGGAAAAATTTCTGGTAGCGTCGTACCAACAGATGATGGATTTGTATGCGTCCATGGCCGCCCTCATACAACCTAGTGACCCGGTAGCTAGTTTCCAACTAGCTCCACATTTTCCAATGTATGATGAGGCGGTAAGACTTGTTGAGAATTTGAGTGCTGAGAATGAGTTGTACACCCTTCCAAATCAAACCTACCCATCCCAAATTGAATTCCACAACTCCGGTTTTGAATGTCTATCAAGTATTCCAAACGATTATCAGTTGAAGATAGAATTCTTAATGAGTTGTGCGACTTTGTAGTGTTTGATTTACTAGATTGTGAAGGGTCCCTTTCGAGTGAAACCACACCCAATCCTTTTAACCTTTTCACCTCCATCTTAGAACCATAATTGATAAATATCCATGCTTTTGATGAGGTGTCTGAGAAAATTGATTTTCACTTGATCGAGGATATTGACGCTGGGAATGTTTTGGATGATGAACCCGCAGTTTTGGATGGATTTTTCTATCCAATTCATCATCCCGAGTAATTAACTGTTTTTCCCGAACTTCATATGTGTCTTGATTTTGATGAAAATTGCATGGATGAGCTAATTTTTTAGGAGAATTTTGAGGATAGCTTTGAGGATGAACTAGTTTTAGTTGATGAGTCGGATTTTCCAATTCATCCTATTCCTTTCATTGACTGTGTACACCCTCCTGAACCTTTACCTGATACCCCTCCTCGATCACTTCCCTCCATCCTTTCCATCATTCCGACCTTGCAAGACACCGTATCACTTTCATTTCTTATGTCTGGTTTACCAAGTTCGGCGTACCCATGTTTTCTCACGAATCTTGAGGGATTTGACCCCATTTCTCGACGGGTTGATAGATTAGCACAATCACTTTTTACACATCGGTCATTATAAATTGTGCTAATTTATGCACTCCATTTTCACCCTCAAGTTCGTACTCCATTTCTTTTCCCCTTCTGCTATTCTTCTCCTCATATACCGGGACCGTATACCACTTATATTCCCATACGGTCCCGCGTATTCTCCATTTCTTTCCTCTCCGCATTCTTTCACCAACCAGCACACTACATAGATAGAATTTTTGAATGGTTGATGCTCACTTTTGGCCTGTGTAAGGCCTTGTATAGATTGATACTGTTCTTTCCCCCTAATCCTGAACTTCAACACTTAACAGTGGAAACACTGTTTTACTTCAGTTTGGGGGGCCCTTTTTGTGTATATATATTTTTGGTTTGCTTTGTATATATTTCTTTTAGGAAACACCGACAATTTTGACCCTCTTGGTGTAGCCTGACAGTGAGGGCACTGTCAAGTTTAAGTTTGGGGGTGTGCTCGGTAAGCTTTCTTCCTTCGCATTCATTTGTATATTTTGCATTTGCATACTTATCTTAAAAACCCATAAAAATCAAAAAAAAAATCCAAAATATAAAAACTTTGTCGTCAAGTTAGCTAATAGGGTAACTTAGATTTTTATTCCGAAAGTTTAGTGGATACGTTAGGAATAACTAAATCCTAGGCTTAGGAATTGAAAACCCTAAAAATAACCCTCCTTCTGTTTAACCATGGTAATTATACGTCCTTACAGTTTTTTTTATAGAAATATGTAATCTTGAGATCAGTTCTTGAGTTAAGTCAAGATGAAGGGAAAGTATTGAAGCTTTACTGAAGGATAAGTCTGAAAAATAGTTTCTATTCTTGAGTTCAAATTTAGAAAGTATATACCCTACAAACTGCACATACACACACCTTGAAACTTGGGATAGTAGAGGATACCTAGAATAACTCTTGCCTGAAAAGCTAGTATGAAAGAAAAGATACGACATTTAAAGCTAAACACCAAAAAGAGCATCATTGAAAAAAAAATATCCGGTCTAGAAAAAAGAAAAATAAAGAAAAGAAAAATAAATAAATAAAGTCAAGACCTAGAAACTGCTATTTACGCTTTAAGCTCAGACATTCAGTAATCGGACGTTAGTGCCTCAAGAAGTATTAATAGTTACATGAAAGGTGTGTGAGCAACACCGTCCATCATTAATGAAAAGAAGTAGTATTAAGTATTAGGGCAAGGGAACTATAGCTTGAATTGAATTCTTAAGTGTAGGGGTTAAAATTTACACACACGTAGTGGTATACGATCAATGTTTGGAGGAAAGATAGAAATAAAGAATAAGACTTATGTTTTCCGTAAAACTGATAAAAATCCCAGATTGGAGAGCCCACTTTAGAAGGAAAT
Source organism: Agapanthus africanus (assembly GCA_030015575.1). NCBI lineage: Eukaryota > Viridiplantae > Streptophyta > Magnoliopsida > Asparagales > Amaryllidaceae > Agapanthus > Agapanthus africanus. The sequence goes on from CM057339.1 coordinate 493,387,431, forward strand.
CCATGAGATACCGAGATCTTTCTAAACTGTAAAAAGTATAGGATCTGGGGTTAAATAGATAGGAGGTATGAAAAATAAGGGTTGGGTATTTCTAATTTAAGATAATAGAATTTCTAACCTAGATACTAAACTATAGGAGTAGAATCGACGTTAACTTATAAAACTAGCTTGACAAGATTTTATGGGTAGTATCCGCTGAAAACCCTCAGGAGACAACACTCTTCCTACTAGGGACACCTAGAAGTTTAACGGCTTGTTGCACGAGCTCAGTGCAATCGCGTTCCCTGCGAAAGTGAGGCTAGGATTTTGTTTTGCTCGGGACGAGCAAAAGATAAGTTTGGGGGTATTTGTTCATATCAGAAAACTGCATTTTAATACCACTCATTCATTATCTATTTTTTGTATTTATCGGTACTATTAACCAGTGTCTGCTCAGTAATACAGATTACAGGCATCCGTGATAAAATACTGGAAATACACTTAAAATTACGGATATTACAGTTGTGAGCTGACACTGCAACCAGAACCGCAAACTGACCGATACTTCATAAGTTTCTTTGTGCAACATGCTTGTGTACACACTTTTTATCTAAATGGACCAACACAATACAAATGTGTACACAAGTGAACACTAGGACCTAAGTGGGCTGCTATGGCACACACTCATGATGGCTAAGAGAAAGTGGGCACACAAGTGGGCATGAGAAATGATGTGGAGTTAATGCATAAAGTGTTGATGTAATTTGTATCATCAAGTTTCCCTCCAAAATCCTGAGTGCATCCAAACCCTTTACTGAGAAAACAAACAGCACCAGAGTGATATATGGGAGCACACAAGACCACACACCAAGCACGAGCCCAAGACCTCGGAATTGACCCGAGCACATGCCTCCAAAATCCGGTGTGGCCGGCCCCCTTGCTCCATTAGGTCCCAGTTTTCTGTAGGCCCCCTTGCTGCCATGTGGACTTAGTTTTATTGTTTGTTTATTTGCTTTGGTGCCTATAAAAGCAGACCAGTGGGCAAGTGATCAATGGCCATTCTTTTGCTTACATTTCTACACTTCATACTCTTTTGTTTTCATTTTATTCTTGTATATAGCTTAGTCCCCTTGAGTTCCTTGCCTTAACTTGATCTTCCAATCTCTTAATTGAGCTTACAAGTTTATGTTTTGATTATTGATCTCAAGGGTTTGTATCATTACTTCAAGATTAATAAAGCTTTCTTCTTTGTCTTCATTTCACATGAGTTCTTTGCCACTTCTTGATCTTGCAACCTCTTAATTAAGCTTGCAAGTTTAAGATTAGGTTATTGAATCCGTGGCTTGTATTGTGTTCTATGGTTCTTAGTATTACGTTCTTGCTCTTTACATTCTTGCTTTAATTTCTTGCGCTTTATTTCTTGCTCTTTATTTACTTGCAAATTTATTATCATGTCATTTACTTACTTGTAATGCTCTTTTCTTTTCTTTGTTTATCTTTTCTTTTCTCTTTTTGTTTGTTGTTACGAATGGTTGTGAATATGTGTTGTTAGTAAAAGAATACGATATTGTAAGTTAAGGATTTCGTTTCCCATTCCTTTTCCCATTATTTTCCATTGAACTCCGTACAAACCTTACGCAAGCGCTCCGTTAGGCACCCTACCCTACCAAGGTATCGGTGATCCCTAACCGCGACCGGTTGCGTTCGGTTTCGCCGGAGGCGAAAGCAAGCGACAAGAACGAATGGAAAACGGTCAATAAGCCGGATTCCACGAATATCGTGCTTAAGTACCATAATCCACATTGTTTCCGATTGCTCTAGCTTCAATTGGTCAAGACTCGTCTCAAAGGTTTGAGTACGAATTCACTAGCTTACACTATTGTATCTTTTCCTAACAACTTTATACTTTGCATATAACACATAGGATAGATACGAACATTCCTCCCACACGCATTAACTCGTAAGAACAAGAACCTAAAACGCTCTGTCTCCCTGTGGATCGACCCATGCTCATCGCGGCTAGCTGCAAAGCGACACCGTCCTGATCGCGGTTAAACTTTAGAACTTAAAAACTCGACACGCCAAAAGCGTGCGATCAGAAGTCTAGAAGCGGTCTAGTTGGACTTTGAAGGCTCTAGCTCTAGGTGTTGTTTGTGCATATTGTGATTGTGATTATGCTTGTATAAAGTTTAGTCCTATAATCCCGTATTTTTTCTAAAACCCGAACAAACAATTTCAAAATCACTAAAAACACAAAAAAAACATTTTTTAAAATAAAAATTCAACCGCTTTCCTCCCTCCCTACCTTTTCATAACATGGGTACCCCAAAACGACCAACTCTTGCTGAACTTTGGTACCTACAATCAGACATTTCTTCATACGGTTCTTGCTTTGGCCAAACTTCGAACGATCCACCCATGCCTAAAATTTCATTGAAATATCGGATAGACGCGTTTAGGACAAACAATTGGACTCCCAATCCACTTCGTATCAACCGTTTCAACCTTCCCCACCCTCTTACATTGATACCCCTTTTGAAAATCATGTTGCGACTCCAAAAACCATGTCCATTGCTGACAGAATTGAACAATCTCATAGCCGATCTTTCACTCCTTTCACCACTCCAAATTCTGTAGGACAACAATTCCAATCATTTTCATATCAGAATGTTGATCCTAATCCTGTCCATTGTTCACATCCATTCAATTCCTATCAATCCTACCCGGCTTTTACACCTTCCCTAGACATTGCTTTTGAACAGCCTTTTGGGAGTTTCACGTATCCAAACAAATTTGAATCTTTTACTGAAACCCCTTCACAACCCATGTCTAGTCTTGAGCAAACTTTGGAAGAATTTAGGGTAGCGTCGTGCCAGCATATGGTGGATTTGAATGCGTCCATGGCTGCCCTCATACAACCTAACGAACCGGCAGCTAGTTACCAACTAGCTCCGAATTTTCCAATGTATGATGAGGCGATAGGACAGATTGAGGATTTGAGTCGTGAGAGTGAGCAGTACACCGTTCCAAGTCAAACCTACCCATTCCAAATTGAATTCCACAACTCCGGTTTTGAAAGTCTATCGAGTGTCCCAAATAATTCACCAATTGAAGATAAAATGTTTGATGAGTTGTGCGACTTTGTAGTGTTTGATTTACCCGATCGTGAAGGGTCCATTTCAAGTGAAACCAATCCCGATCCTTTTGATCTCTACACCTCCACTCTAAAACCACAATTGATTGAAATCCATACTTTTGGTGAGGTGTCTGAGAAATTTGATTGTCACTTGATTGAGGATATCGACACTGAGAATATTTTGGATGATGAACCCACAACTTTGGATGAGTTTTTTCACCAATTCATCATGTCCTTCCGTGTGGACATCATCCTGAACCATTAACTGTTTTTCTCGAACCTCATATGCGTCTAGATTTTGATGATGATAAATGCATGGATGCGCTGAATTTTAAGGAATTCTTGAGGAAACAATTGAGGATGAACCGTTTTTATTAGATGAGTCAGATTTTCCAATTCATCATGTCCCTTTCATTGACCGTGTACACCCTCCTAAACGTTTAACCGATACCATTTCTCGATCACTTCCCTCCATCCTTCCCATCGTTCCCACTTCGCAAGACACCGTATCACCTTCATTTCTTATGTCTGGTTCACCAAGTTCTGTCTACCAATGTTTTCTCATGAATCTTAAGAGGTTTGACCCCATTTCTTAACGGGTTGATAGATTAGTACAATCTCTTTTTACACATCGGTCATTACAAATTTTACTAATTTATTCACTCCATTTTCACTCTCAAGTTCGTATTCCATTTCTTTTTCCCCTCCGCCATTCGTCTTCTCTACCGAGACCATGCGCCGCTTCCATCCCTGCGTGGTATCGTGTATTCTTCATCTCGTTTCTCTATACATTCTTTCTCTAACCATTGCGATATCACGATAAATTTTTTGAATGGTTAGTGTTAACTTTCGGCCTGTGTAAGGTCTTGTATAGATTAATATTGTTCTCTTCCCTCCTAACTCTGAACTTTAACGTTTAAACAGTGGAAACACAGTTTTACTTAAGTTTAGGGGGGACCTTTTTGTGTATATATATTTTTGGTTTGCTTTTTCTTTTGTAAAAAAATGATTAAAAAACAGGGGAGCGCCGACAATTTTGACCCACTTGGTGTAGCATGACAGTGAGAGCACTGTCAAGTTCAAGTTTGGGGGTGTGCTCAGTAAGCTTTCTGCCTTCGCATTCATGTGTATATTTTGCATTTGCATACTTATTAAAAACCCACAAAAATCGAAATTTTTTCCAAAAATATAAAAACTTTGTCGTCAAGTTAGCTAGTAGGATAACTTAGATTTTTATTCCAAAAATTTAGTTGATACGTTAGAAATAACTAAATCCTAGGCTTAGGAATTAAGAACCCTAAAAATAACCCTCTTTCTGTTGAACCTAGGTAAATATGCGTCTTGCAGTTTTTTTAGAAGTAGCTAATCTTGAGTTCAGTTCTTGAGTTAAGTCGAGATGAAGGGAAAGTATTGAAAGATTTAATGAAGGAAAAGTCTGAAAAATAGTTCATATTCTTGAGTCCAAATTTAGAAAGTATATACCCTACAAACTGTACTTACACGCACCTTGAAACTTGAGATAGTAGAAGATACCTAGAAATACTCTTGCCTGAAAGCCTAGTATGAAAGAAAAAATGGTATTTAAAGCTAACCACCAAAAGAGCATCATTGAAAAATATATCCGATCTTGAAAGGAAAAGAAAAAGAAAAAGAAAAAAAATAAAGTACAAGACCTGGAAACTGCTATTTACGCTCTAAGCCCACTCATTCAGCAATTGGCTGTTAGTGCCTCAAGAAGCATTAATAGTCGTATGAAAGGTGTGTGACTAAATTCGTCCATCATTAACGAAAAGAAGTAGTATTAGGTATTAAGGCAAGGGTACTATAGCATGAATTGAATTCTTGAGTGTAGGGGTGAAAATTTACACACACGTAGGGGTATACGATCGATATTTGGACGAAAGATAAGAATAAAGAATAAGGCTTATGTTTTCCGTAAAGATGATAAAAATCCCGGATTGGAGACTGCGCTTTAGAAGGAAAACTCAAGAGATACCGAGATCTTTCTAAACTGTCAAAACATATAGGATCTTGGATTGAATAAATAGGAGTTGTGAAACATATGGATTGAATATTTCTAACTTAGGATGATAGAATTTCTAACTTAGATGCTAAACTGTATGAGTAGAGTCGACGTTAACTTATGAAACTAGTTTGACGGGATTTTGTGGGTAGTATCGGCTGAAAACCCTCAGGAAACAACACTCCTCCTACTAAGGACACCTAGAGATTTAACGGCTTGTTGCACGTGCTCAGTGCAATTGCGTTCTCTATGAAGTGAGGTTAGGACTTTTTGAAAATAATTGGTTTTGCTCGGGATGAGCAGAAGTTAAGTTTGGGGGTATTTGTTCACACCAGAATATTGCATTTAATACCGTCCATTCTTCTGCTCATTTGTTTATAGGAAGGTGCTTTTGATCCGTGTTTGCTACATATTTACAGGTTACAGGTTCCAGTCCAAAATAACAATAATTATACAAAATCTCCACAGTTACGCCAAAATCCAGAACATTTTCCATAGACAGATAAAAGCCGGGTTTCGGTCATCCGCATCCGTCCAGTGCCACTTACCAGTTCAAGAGACAAGACAAAAACAGTAGTCATTCGTGTCTTGGTCAAGCACAGAGTATGCGAGGGGCAACATAAGATTCAATGGGTGCGCGGAGCTCGAGGGAGATAAAGGTCAAATGAATTAAAAGTGAAGTCATTTTGGACTGTTGAAGATCTGAAGAAATTATGGAATCATTTTGCAATTTAGGACCTATCAAACATAAGGAAATAGCAACACGAGATACCCAGAGAAAAACGACAGACTAATTCCCCAAACACGCCGCGGAACCGCGGAAAATGTGACATTTACGCGGCTGTTCCGCGGCCGAGTTAACTCGGAGTCAGATAGGATTTTGGGGGTAGTTTTGTAACTTTGTAGGGGCTCAGAATTTGGCCCTAGGGATTCATCTCTCTGCCTATAAATAGCCCAGTTTTGTGCCATGTAAAGGAGGCTTCTTTTTAGTTAGATTTTAGTGTACTTGTTGTTTCTTCTTCTTCATCATCTTTCCTCCATTAAAGTGTAGTGAGAGCTCTTGAATGGAAGTTAAATGGAGATGAGGGTTATTTTTATTATCTTGTATCTTTAATTTTCTTGTATTGTAATTTCATTTCTAGTCTTGTAATTTTAATTCCTAGTCTAACTTTTATTTATTGTTGTTAAGTAGTTGTTGGTTTTCTTTTCTTATACATTGATGTATATTATAGTGGATGCTTGGACATATATATAGAGGACTTTCTTGCTCGACATGATAGTATGCTATTTGGTTACTCTTTATCTTAACTTATACACTTGTATTATTATACTGTCTCTTTGATACATGTTAATAAAGTCCTTAGGATGTTGTCTTAACTAACAAGATTATGATGCAGATCATACTACTGGGACTTGTGTAGTCTACAAGCACATCCTTTAACTGTTCCTTCCTAGTCGAAGGAGTATCAAGACAGGGCATCGATATTCCAGAGTAGACTAGTGTGTACGTTTCTTGAGCCTGTATGGCGCGATGGTTGATCCCATATCCATTGGGTTTTGATATCAAAGATCGTACACATGTGCTCATTAGAGAATGGATACACCGAACAGGACTCGCCGAGAACATCTAGATGGTACTATACCTATCGTCAGATAGCAGTTCTCTGGTGACACTGGTACAAATTAGTCTGTAGACCCGAAATCGTCATAGAGACTTTTGTGGTTCTCACTATGCTTTGATTTCCTCACTACTATGGCTCAAAGGAGTCGTGCAAACAGGTGGATTTTGGGTACAGTCCTGGATCACATGGAGGCAATAAGCGATAGGAGGGGTTTCGTCTCTCCCGGTATAGGGAGTTGATGTTGTGCTATGCTCAATAGTCTATAACAGGAAGTCCCTAGCCAGTGCTGTAGATGAGATTTACTAGTAAGTGTAATCAGTAGTTTCCCGTACCGTTATAGGCCACACATCGGCATGACTTATCAAATTATTGGGGTCTGAAGATTCCACCCACAGACTCGATATGCGACATATCAGACGAAGCGACTGTACGGTAAGTATTACTTATAGGCTTCATATGAGTTTGGACAAGGTTGCTTGTTGATCTTATAATCACTCAATACCTGGGTAGCCGTTACATCCAGCTATTACAGTAGACAGCTTGTGGGTAACTGATGTGATCATTACCTACTGCTGGCGTATTGACGAGTCTTTAGAGTCCCACACAGAAGTTTTCTAATTCAAGCGAAACGAAGTAGGGCACATATGCTGATATGTGTGGGGGCCTGATTAAATACGAGTATGTGATACTGTATTCTAATCTAGCGGTTATTTGATATCGGTTAGGTTATATGTGATATAACCGGATTATTGAATCAAGTGTTCATTTGATAAATTGATATACAGATAAATGATATTAGTCGGTTATATGTGATATAACCAGATTATTAAATTAAGTGTTGATTTAATAATATGATATATATTTATATTTGATATAATTATATATTAACTAATATTATTAGCTCACTAATTATTATTCATAATATATATATATATATATGATATATATATTATGAAGCATGGAATGGATTTTATATTTTTAGAAAACAGAAAATGAGGAGGCTTTTGTGGCATGGTGTAAAGCATGGCTTGATGAATTTTTTATTCATCATCCTACACTATTGAAGCATGGTTACAATTCGATATTGCTGGATATTGGTTGCTTCAATAATGTGGGATATTAAGCCATTCTTTACTTGGTTCATTTTTACCTTAGCTATTTACTGTTAGTAATATGTATGCCCTAGAGCCCATTATTGTACATGATTGTATATTATAGTGGATGCTTGGACATATATTGAGAGGAATTTCTAGCTCGACATGATAGTATGCTATCGGGTTGCTCTTTATCTTAACATGTACACTTGTCTCATTATACCGTCTCTCTGTTACATGTGGATAAAGCCCTTAGGATGTGTACTTTACTACCAAGATTATGATGCAGATCATACTAGTGGGGCTAGGGTAGTCCACAAGTTCATCCTTTAATTGTTCGTAGTCGAGGGAGTATCGTGACAGGGCATCGATATTCCAGAGTAGACTAGTGTATTGGCCCTGTATGGGGCGATGGTTGATCCCACGGCCATTGGTGTTTGACATCAATTATTATACACATGTGCTCATTAGAAAATGGGTACATCGAACATGACTCGCCGAGAACTCTTAGATAGTATTATACCTATCATTAGATAGCAGTTCTCTGGTGACACTGGTACATGTTAGTCTGTAGACCCGAGATCGTCATAGAGTCTTGTGTGATTCCTACTGTGCTTTGATTTCCTCCCTACCACGCTCAAGAGAGCTTGCAAACAAATGGATTTTAGGTACAGTACCGAGTCACATGGAGGCAATGAGCGATGGGAGGGGTTTCGTCTCTCTCTGTATTGGGGGTTGATACTGCGCTATGCTCGATTGGCTATAACAGGAAGTCCCTGGTCAGGGCTGATGATGATATTTAATGGCAAGTGTTATCAGTAGTTTCTCGATCCGTTATGAGCCTCACATCGGCATGACTTATCAAGTTATTGGGTTCTGACGTTTACCACCCCCAGACTCGATATGCGACATATTATACGAAGAGACCAGACTGTACGGTAGTGTTACTTACTGGATTCATGGGAGTTTGTACAAGCTTGCTTGTTGATCTTCTGATCGCTCAATACCTGGGTAGCCGTTATGTCCAGCTAGTACCGCTGATGGTTTGTGGGTGACTGATATGATCATCACCTACTGCTGGCGTATTGACGAGTCTTTAGAGTCCTACACAGAGGTTTCCTAGCTCAAGCGAAATAAAGTAGGGCACCTATGTGATATGTGCGGGACCGAGATTAATATGAGTATGTGATACAGTATTGTAATCTCACGATATAGGTTATATGTGATATGACCGGATTATTGAATCAAGTGTTGATTCAATAATATGTTATGTGTGTATTTGATATACATATAAATGATATTAGTCGGTTGTATGTGATATAGCCGGATTATTAAATCAAGTGTTGATTTAATAATTTAATACATAATTATATGTTTGATATATTAATATATATTAACTAATATTAGCTCACTTAAGAATTTGTTTTCTACAAATACATATAAATATATATGAGATATATCTTAATGTATTTATTTTTATGTCATGCTAGATGATACATTGGACATGGGTGTATGAGACTCACACCAAACTAAAGATAATTTGGGTGATTAATAATTAAGGAATAAATCAAAATTAGGTGGAAAATGCCATGGCTTAAGATGCTTGTGGAAGCATGTAGAAGCTTTGACTTAGTCCACTAATTTTGTTTTACTCTAGATATTCATTAACCCAACTATTATCTTTAGCCATGGTTAAGTCTCTACAAATATCAATTGAGATATTTGTACACCATGGTTCATCACTTGTTGATCTTCTTCATCGCCTTCTTTGTTCTCTAGCTTTGAGTGAAGTGAAGAAAGAAAGAGAGAAAAATAATTTTAAAGTGAGAAAAATTCATACTCCATCAATCTATACCAAACTATCCATTTAGTATAGGTTGTTTGCGTCACTAATTTCTCAATTAGTGAAGAGGCAGCTTGAGTTAGAGATTCTTCGACATAGATCATCTTCGGCCTCGAAGATCCTTAAGCAAGCTCGTTCCTTTCGTCTAGTGGACCCTAAGAAGAGTTCGGGGACTACTACTTGGATCTAAGGGACTACTACACAGAGCTTTAGAAGTGAAGGACCGGTCTACAAAGGTTGTATTCCTTGTTCACTTAGTGCAAAGTTTGTTTACATGCTTTATTAAACCCTAATTCTCTAGTTCGATTCTAGGTTAGTGTTCCTTAGCACACTAGATTTTTTAAAATTGCATACTCGATCTTGCTAAAGCTTAGTGGTCGTGCTAAGAAACTCCAACATGGTATCAGAGCCAAGCTAGAGCATTAGGAGTGGTCTAGGCGAAGTTAAAGAGTTCGATCGACTTTTCGAAACCCTAAAATCCGGGTTTCTTTCAAAAATTTCAAAAGTTGGAATTTTTGAAATTAAAAATATGCAGAAAATTGTACAGGGTTTTCTATGGATCCCCAAGAAGAATGAGTGCCCAACTTGACCAAACGGCCGCGCAACCGCGGTAAAACCGTGGGTTTAGCCGCAGTTCCGCGGCACAGTTGGTGAGGCAGGGACTCCCCTTTCTTGTGCTGCTCCATAGGTACATTTGGCACTTTCTGGGTATTTTTAATTGAGACTCAAGTGTTGAGATCTCTGAGATTTGTGGGTGTTTAATGAATCGATTGAAATGTTTAACATCGTCTAGATATCTGTGATATATGATACAATATTTGGAATCCACAATAATTAGTTTTGTGAAAACTAGTTAGTAATTTGTAAATCTACCAATTTAGTCTCATCGATCGGTTGTCACGGGGTTTTGATTCGGATCAAAACTCCGTCGCAATCGCGTATAGTACGTGAACACTCGTCGGGGAACACTAATAGATAGCCACACCCCATCTCCCCGACTAAGTGACTGTAGGAGAACCTTGTTGCCAAAAGCATCCGCTCGGGTGCTCACGGCCGTGGTGTTCCGCTTAAGTGCACTTCGTCGACGACATCGGGGGTGAGGCCGCCTATTAATCTTTCTAATGATTATTCGATCAGTTGTCGGGAATCTTGTTGAATTGCCCGACTGGTTATTGAAAAGTGTTTTCAATTTGAGACTAAAATGCCGGGTTTATAACGTTAGGCATGAAATTTGGAATATGTGATATTCCGGGTTAATGATGTCTAAGGAATTTATATGGATAGGAATGAAATCCGAAGTATGTGATATTTCGGATTTATGATGTCTAGGGATGTTGCGGATTCTAATTATTGTAGTTTTTATTTCTTTTCTGCGACCGTAAGTGTAATATGTGGTGTATTGCCGGTTTCATTGATATACGTCAACGACAATTGGGATACGCATATTTACTTACGTTGATAACATGTGATGTTATGTGTTGTTGTGATATGATATATTAGATCGTCATGTTTGAGCAGCCGGGGGTTTTTGCGTGAGATGAGAGTTTTTCATTTTCATTCATGTAAAAATTTATATGTAATATTCTTTTATTGGGACACATTCTGGTTGAGGATGATGTCACCATTGATATATATTATTTACTTTTCCGCATTAGGATAGACCTAAGGCGGGGAGCACAAGTAACCGGGTTCTAGAGTCCAGTGGGAGACCATCTTGAGAAGTCGAGACAGGGTCTCCTACCCCGTCCAACTTCCGTGGCAAAATGCGGAACAAAATTTTTTCTACGAATCGAAACTTGGCGCTAGAATAAACTTAAACCGGATCGACCATGAACCCAACAAGCAAAGGTGAAGCTATCTACTATGAAAAGAGTAGGCATGGGTTTCTAATAACGTTGTGATGTTATATATATTATATTCCACGATATTTATTGTGTTGTGAATGCGCGATCGGTACGATCGGGGACTAGGCTTGGTGGTTGCGTAGTTTAGCGATCCTGGCTGAGGTTGTGCCGATATTGTACGCGTTTTGTGCACTAAGTGCGCAGTGTGTTTATCTTGTGGACGTTATCCTTGCGTTTCATTGTCTTTGTGTCGGCGCAGGATATTTAGTCTTATGTGTTGTGTTTATGAAATTTAGGATCGCGAGCAGGGACTTCGGACGCTTCGAAGAATGGAAAGCAGGTGGTCGGATTTACTTAGATCGAGGTCATCGGTAAGTAGATTTAACATCTACAGGGGAATCGCCCGCATGGCATTATGCGTCTGGGCTGGATTATATGACATATTTATTAGTTACAAGTATTGCACATATAGAGATTGTGCATGAACTTCATTTCATATTATTACTTGTTGTGCTGGGACTTGTACCCATTGGACACTGCACTATTATTGACGGTTCATGTTGCATGAGTATTAATTGTATGCCACACACTCCGTCGATAATTACCATGACACGCACAACACGTATACATATGAGATATTGTATTGGTTAGGGACATTGAGACATGATCCTTATTTCCTTTGTGCATATGAGAGGTAGCTGACACATATACATATGAGATATTGTGTTGGTTAGGGATATTGAGACATGATCCTTATTTCCTTTGTGCATATGAGAGGTAGCTGACACATATACATACGTGATATTGTATTGGTTAGGGACATTGAGACTTGATCCTTATTTCCATTGTGTATATGAGAGATAGCATACACATATACCTACATGCTTACACATATACCTATAGGGTAGTGTATCATTATTGACAGGCATAGACACATATCTTGCTATAGCTACACATATACCTATAGGGTATTATATCATTGTTGACAGGTATATACACATATGAGATATAGCTACGCGTACATCTTGCATACATACTTACATGTACACACACATAACTTGCTATAGCTACATGTTCACCCTTATATGATGTTGCGTTGGATTTTGGAGAAATTAGGAACCGCATGATATATTTAATAATTTGTTGCATTTAAATAGCGGTTTTCCTTTATATGCTCATATTACTGTTTTATCTTGCATATATTATATTTCATGGATTTACGCATTGAGATATGGATTTCATATGATGTTTTCTGGGTGTTTTAATCCTGATGATATATATCAGTGGTATGGGACGCTGTTATATATGTATATATATCAGTGGTATGGGACGCTGTTATATATGTACATATATATAATATATATCATCATAATGATCTATGCAAGTATTCTTATTCTTTACTTGATGTTTTCTGGATTTGAGGACCGTGGTAGTTCATAAAACTATGCATTGTTTGAAAAACCCGGTTTCTCTTGATATGATATTTCGATGCGTCCACCATGAGATTTCTCAGTTCTGAGACTTGTGTTAGAAACCCGATGCGTGGAGTGGAGTGGTCATTTGCGGGTACATCGTGGACCCGGTATGGTATCCCGGGACAAGAAAGGTATGTCGATGGATTAGCCGATGAGCCTGGCAGGGGAGGTGCACTGCCTACCGGTGACAGTATTTGGACTCAGCGGTTATCTGGAGGATACCGACCGAAGTCATGAGATGGATTTAGGCTGACCCGTTCTGCCAGAACCCGCGGGCCGATCCCGTAGACGGAGCCTATTATATGGGATTTATGTATCGATGCTGTACACTAGTTTTCATGATGTTTTCGGGTGTTGATGTTGGACACTCAGGTTACATGAGACTTACAGGATATGAGGGCCGATCTGAGGATGCGGTGCCTGAGGTATTGGGATTTGGAGTGTCGTTGATAGACACTAGGTTCTCCACGATGAGGATTTCCATGATGATGATATGTTTTACCCCATACTCAGCATTTATTTGATATGCATTGCTTCATGTTTTAGTAGTACCTGATAGAGTACCTTTCGTGACTGATGCATATACATATTGCCATTTATTGCTATCAGCTTGCATGTGATAGACTATCGCAGTACGTGCATACCTACGATTACCTGCATATGTTATTTACTATTCTCGAGTTGGCAACTCACCCCCCGTTGTGCCACAGTGTTTTGCAGGTGTCCTTCAGAGTAGTAGCGGCAGGGCTTCTTCTTATCGTATCATCTTTTGCAGCGGATACCGCTACGGCTGACTGTGTGCAGTTTTGCTATAGGTGGGTTTTGCGGTTATCCGATGATGCTCAGTTGTATATTCGTTGTATCTAGTATTATCCATCTACTACTTCATGTATTGACTTAGGGACAAGTTGTGAGGACGATATTGTATATTATTTTGTGACTTTGGATGTCTTTTATGTCGTTGTCATTTATTATCGTCCATTTTCTTCTCTACGGCGTCGTATATCAGTTGTGGTGGTTGTTCCGCCTTTGGGCGTGGATTTGCTCTCGTTGGGGATGCTTTACTTATATTATTTGTTGTACCCGTTTTCGGGGCTAGTTTTTACAAAGGAGGTGTTGCCGAAATTTTTAAGAAAATAAATTTGGACTTTAAAGAATTCTTACTTGAGATTCTCAAAAGCCTTAAACAATGTTCTAATCACTTACTACATTTGATGGTTTAGATTACTGGGTTTTCGGCTTACTTAAATTGTGTTACGCCTGTAGACGTTACGTGGTTTAAGGGCCATCATGTGCTAAATTTCGGGTCGTGACACTTTGTTAGATAATGAAGGATATCATTTTGTATTGCAGCACAATGTTATGAACATTAAACTGAATCAAGAGTTGATTGGTTGTGGTATACTTAATAACGGGATATACGTTCTTAATCAACATACGGTTTTCAACATACAACACACAAATAAAAGAAAATTTTCAGATATAAAAGAAGCTTTTCTTTGGTATTGTAGACTTGGTCATATTAAAGAAACAAGACTAAACAAGCTTCATAAAGATGGATATTTAAATCCTTTTGAGTATAAATCTTATGCGACTTGTCAGTCTTATATCAAAAGGAAAATGACCAAAACTCCATTTACTGGACACAGAGAAATAGCTACAGAGCTCTTGGGCCTCATACATAGTGATGTATGTGGGCCAATGTCTACACAAGCGAGAGGCGGTTTTTCTCACTTCATAACTTTTACTGATGATTTCTCAAGATTCGGTCATGTGTTTTTGTTAAAGTATAAGTCTGAAGCTTTCGAGAAATTCAAGGAGTGCAAACTTGAAGTAGAAAAACAAACAGGAATGAGCATCAAAATACTTCGATCAGATCGAGGTGGAGAGTATCTTAGTATAGAGTTTTGGAACTTCCTAAAAGAAAATGGGATTCTCTCTCAGCTCACTCCCCCTTACACACCACAGCACAACGGTGTGTTAGAGCGGCGGAATCGCACCCTATTGGATATGGTGCGATCCATGATGAGTGATACTGAGTTACCTCTCTCCTTTTGGGGGCATGCATTGGAGGCTGCAGCTTTTCTGTTGAATAAAGTTCCAACCAAGACCGTATCTACCACTCCATATGAGATATGGTATGGGAAGAGACCATCTCTTAAACGAGTTAAGATTTAGGGTTGTCCGGCTTTTATCAAAAAGCATAATCCAGAAAAACTCGAGACACGGTCGGTCAAATGTATATTTGTGGGATATCCAAAACATTCGTTTGGATATCTTTTCTACCACAGGGAGGAACAAAAGGTGTTTGTTTCTCAGTATGCCACATTTTTAGAAAATAAGATTTTTCCAACTGATATTGATGGCATTGTGGTAGAGCTAGAAGAGGTTCTAGAGACATAAGTTACAAATGATGACTTGGTAGAACCGAATGTTGCAACAGAATCTTATGAACCTCAGCCACTCCATAGATCTGGTAGGACTTCTCGCCCACCGGAGAGATACTACGGTTTTCTTATTGATGGTGATAGAGAAGATTGCATCATGGATGATGATGACCCTGCCAGTTTTCAGCAGGCTATCACGAGTGGTGACTCTATGAAGTGGCTGGATGCCATGAGATCCGAGATGGAGTTTATGTACACCAAAAAAGTATGGACTTTGGATGTTGTACCCTCTGGGGTAAAACCCATAGGGTGAAAATGGATCTTTAAAAGAAAGATCAGTATAGATGGGCAGGTGGAGACCTATAAGGTAAGATTGGTAGCGAAAGGCTTTCGTCAAAGACCAAGACTGGACTATGATGAGACTTTCTCTCCGGTAGCCATGCTTAAATCCATTCGGATCCTACTTGCTATTGCTGCTAACTACGACTATGAAATCTGGCAGATGGATGTTAAAACTGCATTTCTAATGGCGATTTAGAAGAATGCGTTTATATGGATCGGCCAGAGGGCTTCATTGATAGTGGGAGCAGCGGGAAAGCATGTAGATTGTGTAGGGTTGCTAGGCACGCGCACAAGGGTCTACGAGGCATCAACCATGCCCGATTAAAAAATTAGCCGTGCCGAACAACCCGAAGCCGGATCTTTAAACTAGAGATTAGGCGAAAACTAGCATGTTAACAACTTTAACACTAAGTGAGAGGGATTACAACCTTTGAAGATCCGGTCCTTCACTTCATAAGCTCCGTGTTGTGGTCCCTTCGCTGCGATCATCGGGTTCCGGACTCTCGAAAGGTTCCACGAAGAGAAAGATGCAGTCTTACTTCCGATCTTCGATACAAAGATGATCTACCTTGAAGTTTCATTAACACAAGCTAACACTCACTAAAATTGAGTGAACACTCTCATCTAAAAGGCAAGGGAAGATGAGGATGATGAAGTAGGATTTTTGCTCTTTTTATTTATCTTTTTCTCACATTTATTCATCACTTGGAAAAAGCTAGTAAGCTTTTTCCATGAAGAAAGAAGAAGGAAGAAGATCAAGAATCATTTGTGATGAATAATAAAATGTTATCATAATCATTTATGCAACCATGGTTGTAGTAACCAATGTAGAGAGTTTACTAGGGTTAGGGTTTGGGTTGGGTTAAAGGGTGAGTCACAAAGAAATATTTATCATAATATCTTAACAAATGACAAAGTAAAAATATCTAGAAACATCTAGAATGCATTAACCCAAATCAAACCCTAAACTTGTTTAAACTCCTCTAAACATGTTGCATTAATAATTATAATATGTTACAATATTATATATCACATATACAATATTTATTGTAACAAAATAAAATAATACATTTAACATATATCGCATATATATCAATGTATTACCCGAGTGAGAAAAAGAATCTTTTAGTGAGCTAATATTAGTTAATGTAATTTAATATATCATATATATTATTATACATTAAATTATCGAATCAACACTTGTTCCGACAATCCGGCTATATCGCATATAACCGACTAATATTTATCCGTACCGATTCATCGAATCAACACTTGATCCGATGACCCGGCTGATATCAAATATCGCGAGAATAGAATACGGTATCTCATATCGCATTATCCTCGGTCCCGCACATATCACATACGTGCCCCTACTCCATTTTGCCTGAGTCAAGAAACCTCTGTATAGGACTCTAAAGAATCGTCAATACGCCGGCAGTAGGTGATGATCATATCAAACACCCACAAGCTGTAGGCGGTCAGCTAAACGTAACAGCTACCCAGGTATTGAGCGCTCAGAAGATCAACAAACAAGCCTGTACATTCTCCTTTGAATCCAAACAGTAACACTCCCGTACAGTCCGGTCTCGTCGTCTGATATGTTGCATATCTCGCCTAGGGGTGGTAAACGTCAGACCCCAGTAGCTTGATAAGTCGTGTCGATATGAGGTCTATAACAGTTCGAGAAACTACTGATAACACTTATCAGTAAATCTCAGCAACCCTGGCCAGGGATTTCGGGTTATAGCCAATCGAACACAGCACAACATCAACTCCCTATACCGGGAGAGACGAATCCCCTCCTATCGCTCATTGCCTCCATGTGATTCGGGACTGTACCCAAAAGCCACCTTTTTGCACGCCCTCTTGGACGTGGTATGATGGAAATCAAAGCACAGTGGGAATCACACAAGACTCTATGACGATCTCGGGTCAACAGACTACTCTGTACCAGTGTCACCGGAGAACTGCCATCTGACGTGAGGTATAATACCATCTGGGAGTTCTCGGCGAGTCCGTCCAGTGTTCCTAGTCTCCACTGAGCACCCGTACACCATCCTTGATGTCAAACACCGATGGATATGGGATCATCCATTGCCCATCATATGGGTCAAGATGCGTATACGCTAGTCTACTCTGGTGTATCGATGCCCTGTCTCGATACACCCTCGACTAGGAACAGTTATAGGATGTACTCGTCGACTACCATGGCCCCACTAGTATGATCTCATCATAGTCCCAGTAGTCGAGTACATATCCTAAGGGCTTTATCAACATGTAACATAGAGACAATCAGAGTACATGTTAAGATAAAGTACAACCAGATAGCATACTATCATGTCGAGCAAGAAAGTCCTCCCTATATATGTCCTAGCATCCACTACAATATACATCGTATGTACAGTAATGGCCTCTAGGGCATACATATAACTAACAATCTCCCACTTGCACTAGGGCCATCTGTTGTGGTATCGTATACCCAACAATTAGCTGTGGTCGAAGTATCTCATATTCAACCATCCCATAAAAGTCTCTACTGTGAAAAAGGCCTTTGTGAGTGGATCCGCGCTGTTGTCCTCTGTGTCTACTCTCCTAACCTCGATCTCCCTGGAGATCAACCATCTCCATTATCAGGTGATACTGCCTAAGAATTATATCTGGATTTCTGATGGGACGGGGGTTCCTTGGCATAAGCCACAACTCCATTGTCACACAATGGTAGGAACGAAGTTCATCTTATGAACTTATAAATATCCCGACTGCCTCTTTGGTAGCATCCTTGGTAACGATGTATCTTGCCTTTAATCGTCTAGTATGTCACGGTATCTAGCTTGGAACTCTTCCAACATACCGTCCCTCCACTGAGGGTATAGACAAGCCTGCGACTGACATTCAGTCGTCCTTATCACCCTGGAACCTTTCCAGTGATTCTCCCCAGGATCGATTGATACCATCTCACTACATCTAGTGAGTATCCTTACATCCAATTAGATCTATCTCATAGATCCAAAACCCAGGATTTAGGAGGTATCACCTTGATCCTATACGAAGAACCCTTGTGATAAGCGGAGATTGACCGATCGTAGCATAGGAAACTCCTTCCCTATCAAGAGTATGTCATCCACGTACTCTACGAGGATCACCACCATACTCTTTACTACCTTTTTGTATATACAAGGTTCATCTACCATTTTGATGAAGTCAAACTCTTTGACTACCACATCAAAACAGATGTTCCAACTCCGCGATGCCTGCTTTATCATATAAAACATCTTGCACACGTTTCCGCTGCTCCCACTGTCTATGAAGCCCTCTGGCTGTGTACTTATAGACGCTCTCTTCTAAAACATCATTTAGAAAAGCAGTCATGACACCCAACCACCAGATATCGTAGTCGTGGTAAGCAGCAGTGGCAAGTAGGATCTGGATGGACTTAAGCATAGCTTTGAAAGTCTCTACTTTTCCATGTACACCAAGTAATCTTCTCAATATATACTTGCTCCTGATGGGGATTTAACCCTTCAGATAAAGCAACCAAAGTCCATACTTTGTTGGTGTATAAGGATTCCATCTCAGATCGATAAGCATCCAGCCATTCTTACAGAGTCTCACTCCTGATGGCCAGCTCGAAACTAGTTGGGTCATCATCTCATGATGTAATCCTCGCTCCCACTGTCATAGAGAAACCGAAGTATCTCTCAGGTGGGTGAGAAACCCTACTAGATCGGCAGAGAGGCTGAGGTTCGTTGGAAACTATTGAATCCTTTGGTTCTACCAGATCATCAGCTGCAGTTTGTATAGCTGGAACATTTCCAGTTCTACATAACAGACCTTGCCTCGAGCTTGTCCGGATTTTGCTTTTAGACATAGGCCGGACAACCCCAAATCTTTAACAAACATAAGATATGGGCTCCTCCCTTTCCATATCAAATATGAAATGGTAGGCAACTGATTTGATTTGAAACCTATTCAATAGGTATGCAGCTTCTCAAGTGCATAACTCCCAAAAGGAAATAGGAAACTCAGTATTACTCATCATAGAGCACACCATATCACATAGGGTGTTATTGCTCCGCCCCGATACACCGACGTGCTGTGGTGTATACGAAGGAGTAATGCTGAGAGAGAATCTCATTCTCCTTTAGAATAGTCCAGGAATCACCGTGCTTTAGTATTCTCCTTGTTGATCTCATCAAAGGACATAATACTTATACCCGTATTTTGGTTCTCTACTTCTAACTTATATTCTGTGAATATCTCAAAAGGTTCAGACTTGTGTTTCAACAGGAACATATGTCCGAATCTTGAGAGATCATCAGAGAATGTAATGAAGTACAAAGGACCGATCTTGGCATGTGTAGACAGGAGACTTTCATACATCATCATGTATCATTCCCAAGAGTTCACTAACTCTTTCTCTGTTTCCAATAAACAGAGCTATGGTCATTTTATCTTTGTGACATGACCGGCAAGTTTCACAAGATGTAAATTCAAACTAATTTGAATATGCATCTAAATGTAACTTCAGCTAGTCGGGTCACATTGATATGACCTAGTCTACAATACCTCAAGAAGGATCCGTTCATTTCTGAACTCTTCCTCTCGTGTGTGTTCTGTATACTAAGAACTGTAGTTTGATTTAGAACGTCAATGCTTTTAGATAACGTGCCTGAACCGATCAACTCTCTATATAGGAAATGTTCAAAACATTATCCAACAATACAAAATTATATCCTTCTTTACTAATAAAGAAAAAGATATGATGCTGTCTATCAGGTTCGGTATCTAATAACATTCGTTCAGAATCAATGTATTCTAGTAATGCAGGGTGATAGTGACCAACAGACTTGGCTGCAACACTTGCATCGTTTTCTGTCTCATGAAACTAATCACCCGTTCTCAGTTCTCTACCTATCTGTAGCCCATGTAACGGATTACATATGCGGGATCCTGATCCGGTATCTCATACCCAGGACGTAAAGGATACTGAGAAACAGTTCTATGTAATGAACACACCCGAAGATGATGTATCAGCATGCACTTTCTTCGTTTGGGCGGCACGGAAAATCTGGTATTCCCCAATTTCCTGCTCTGTCTTATAACAATTATAAGTTGGAGCGGGACCAACGTTCCCCAGCTTAATATAACAAGCGGGTTCGGTCAATACATCCGTATTATTATCTTGATTAAGTCGTGATATGGTCGCTACCTGGAGAGAGAGAGAAGAAAACACTCAGCGTATGCTCTTGCAAGATTAGATTGGTTATATAATATATCTAATCAGGATGTCTCCCACTGTTTTAATCAAATCTTCCTTTAAACCCTAAAAGGAAAGACTAGCCGGGATTAATTACACGCTACAAGTTCGCCAATCTTTCAGCCAGGCCAGTGTCGGTACTTTGAGGGAGGTCCCCCATGCTTTCGCACGAACCTAATTAATGTAAACCCCGTTTTCCCAGGGGCGTAACCCCGTTAACACCTTTCTAGACACCTACTTGATCGGCTAATTATAATGTGTAAAACTCTCCCAGGAGTAACTCTTACTCACAGCGGGTATTGGGATCCAACCATCTCATAGAAGGTATGCAATCTCATTGCAAATTTCAACACTTCAAATTCCCAATAATAATTTTACCCCAAGCGATCTATGACCTTGACTGAGTCAAAAAACCATAGACCGCAAGTAAAGTTCAACCCGTCATTTCCCGATTGAATTAAACCCACCCGCACGACCCTTGACTGAGTCAACAAGGCCGCACGACTACCCTAATCCAATCGCATCATATGCTTTGCAGATAAGCACTAATCAGCTACCGCACACTACGCCTTGACTGAGTCAACAAACGCAGCACGAATACTAACTATTACTTATCTGAAATGACGGAGGGCTACGACAGGTTTTTAAGAAAACCTTTTTCGTAATGAACTTTATATCATTGTAGAATCGAGTGATTTTTAAATGGAGTGCTTTTGAGGCTTTTCTAGTTTTGCTAAAGGGGTCACTCCCGGTGAAGGGATCGTCGGTCCTTTCCTCATCGAATAAGGTGCAGGATATATCATATATACCGCTGTGCAAAGCAAGAACTATAGAAGCAATCAAAAGACAAACCGAGTTTGTAGTATCTGCCAGTTATTGCTAAAGGAGTCACTCCCGGTGAAGGGATCTCGGTCCTTTCCTTATCGAATAAGGTGCAGGATGTTCTACAAGGAACACCGCGATGCAAAGCAAGAACTGTAGCTACCAGTTTTTAAACAAGTTTCTGTTGCGCCACGGCAGCGCCCCGGCCGTCTATCCGAGGCTAAAATGCGGACTCAAAATTTTTTAACTTTTAAACTGGCGCTACCGCGGACAATATACCCGGATCGAAACCATTAACCGATACTAGCGGTCAAGAGAAAAAGGTGAGAGATATACCGAGTGATCCGAGTCCTCCGGTCTTCTCGTCATCGTCCCGATCTCCCGCGGAAAGTCTAGTCTCCATGTCGTCGCCTCCTCGCCGGAAGGGCACCACATCGCCTGCGTCTTTTACGGGCTCCCGCCTCAATACCGAGGCAACTCGGGCATGAAGCCGGCAAGTCGACATGCACAAGAAATGCTGTAGAATGTAGTGTAGAAACTTTATCTCTTGGAGTTTATGTAGTTGCCATTGATGGATGGAGGAAGAGGTAAAGAAAATTGGTGCTTTCAATTTTCTAGCAAGAAGAAGATGAGATGAAGAATTCCTCACATAACAAAATGAACTCTCTTATCATTTTCTCTCAAGTGAACCCCTCTCTCTCTAAGTGAGAATGGTAGAGGAATGAATATCAAACCATAACAAGAAGGGAGGTGATGGTAAGAGAAGAGAATGGGTGACCACATCCAAAACATCATCATCACAATCTCACATCAAAACACAAATCAATCCTAATCACCTTTTACAAGAAATGATGATAGAAAAGAAAGGAATAAAAAAGATGCTTTCATAATCAAACCATTTGCATGAAAACCCTCCACAATGTGTTATTTGCAAACTTGCAAATAACACCCTCCATCAAAAGGTTCGGCCGGGAAAGAACAAAGGAAAACCGGCCGGAACGGAATGTAAACTGGCAACTCCAGAAAACTGGTCCCGTAATAAATTACAGGAAAACCCCGATACTGTGCATACACACCCGCATCTGTATTCCTACCGGATACAAATGCAATGAGACAAAATCTACACTGTACTAAACTAGGATCCGGCTTAAACCAAAGCCGGCTAGTAATATCCGTCCGATCCTGATCCGTGCAATACCGCACGTATCAGATCGAACCCTGCCATATAACTATACGGCCACTAGTACAAAACTGTCCGATCCTGATCCGTGCAATACCGCACGTATCTGATCGGACCCTGCCATATCTCCATACGGCCTCTACAGCGTTTCGCCCGAAAGCTTGAGTAACTGAAAGTGTGGTGGACTCTAAAGACTCGTCAATACTATGGCTGTGGATTTAACCACTAGCACGTCAGAGGTATTAGCCAATACGTGACGGGCCACCAGCTATTGACCAAAAGGGACGTCGATGAGCGAACTCATCCTGGCACCCTACTAAGCCTGTCAGTGACAATATCCGTACAGTCCGGTCCGTTCGTCTATGAGCATCGCATGTCGGGCCTAGGGGGTTGGTAAAAGTCAGACCCCCAAAAGCGGTACAAGTCGTGTCGGAGTGTAGCCCAGAACGCCCTGAGATACTACTGGAATACCTACCAGTAAATCTCCTGCCTCGGCCGAGGGCTTTGCGTAATAGCTCTCCTAGACACAACGCGACCTCACCCCCAATACCGGGAGAGACGAACCCTTGAAGATCCGCTCACTGCCTCCATGTGGCTCGGGACTGTACCCAACTAAAACCTGTTTGCACGACTCCTTTGAGCCGTGGTAGGGTAGTAATCAAAGCACAGTGGGAACTCACACGAGACAAATGACGATCTCAGGTCGATGATCTAACCTGTACATATGTCACCAGGGAACAGCTATCTGACATCTGGTATAAGACCAACTAGCAGGTTCCCGGCGAGTCCTGCCCAGTGTACTCATAACCCAATGAGCACCTGTATACATCTTAGGTGAACCAACTGACACCAGTGGCTTGTGAGACCGGCCACCGCCCCTTGTCGGGGTCTCGACTGTATACACTAGTCTACTAATGGAGTATCGATGCCCTGTCTCGAAACTCCTACGACTAGGGACCTTTTAAGGATGTGCTTATAGACTACCAGCTCCCACGTATATGATCGCCATCATACTGCTGGTAGTCAAGAAAGAATCCTAGGGGCTCTATCAACGTGTAATAGCGACATGTCAGGTCACCTAAAGCAGTACACGATGATAATGGTAAACCAGATAGCATACTATCATCTCGAGTAAGACTGTCCTACCGGGATAGGTCCTCCCTCAATCATTGCAATCACGTGCCTGTGACCCAATAATTGACTCTGAGGGCACTATCTCCAACAATCTCCCACTTGCACTCAAGGCTAATTATTGTGATGTCGCATAATCACAGCCCGTGTGATACCGAACACCCAACTCCTCTACTAGTCAGTCTCACAAAACCGTTTGCGAAACTATTGCGTTCGAGGAATAGCCTCAGTGAGTGGATCCGCAGGATGTTTCTTTCTATGTCTCTCTATATCTCAAGTTCGCGGAGAAAGCCATCTCCCGAAAAGAGCAATACCTGTCTTAGAATGTGTCTGGATGTCTGATGGGACCTAGCTCATAAATGAACTCCAAATCTAAACTTCTTAGACTGTATCGTCAACTGAACTTAATCAGTATCCTGCGCCATGCCTTCCCTCAGTATCCATCTGGACCACATGTCCAATATACTGCCCCTCGTCAGAGGGAAAGTTACAACTCTGATAGCCACTCTGCCATCCAGGTCACTTTGGAAGCCTGGAATGATAACCGTCTCCTAAAGGAGGCTGTGGTTATCATATCCCTAGAACATCAACTTATGTTCTAAAACTGCTTCCGACTGTTTCTCCAGGATTGGATCAATATCAACTTATTGCATCTACTGCAAGAACAACATCTGGTGTGGTACTTGACATCTCATGATTGACTCAATTGCCTAAGCAAGTGATCTGTCAATCATGCGTATCCCTCTCCCCTTTAGTCTGTAAGACACCTTTAGAGAGGGTGACTCCATCACCTGCAGGTACACTATGGTGCCAGGAGTCGTCCATTCTAAATACTCATAGAATGCTGTCAAGGTACCCAGATTGGGAAACTACCCAAATCTAGATCTAAAACCATAGATCTAGTAACCAGAATGTCTGATATAATATCCAAGTCCTGTGTGGAGAAACTACTGTGTGACAACCAAAGTATAACCGATCGTAGTATAGGAATATCACTTCCTACTCTGTGTATGTCATCCAAATACCATGACATCACACCCTACTACCTTCTCAACAGATCCATCCCCTATTCTGATGAAGTCAAACCTATGACTGTCACATCAGAAATAGATGATCTATCTCCGCTATATCTGCTTAAGTGTATGAATAGACATAAGCCACATGTCCACCAATGCTTCCGCTGCTCCCACTGACTACGACAACCCTCTGGCAGAGTCATATACACGTACACTTCTGAAGCTAGTTCAGAACGACGCTATACTCATCCTCCTGCCGGGTCTCGCAGCCTGGAACAACAGCAAAGGCAAGTGTGGGTAAACAAGAACTTCCCTGTCACCGTCCTTGAGGCTACCGGAGTACCTCTCGGGTGCCTGAAGTTACCCACCGTATCTGCGGAGTGGCCAATGGAATGTCAAACTAGATTGAATCTTTAGGTTCCTTATCAAATCATCAGTAATCGTTTGCGGTTCTGGAATCACTTCCAGTTCTACCATACTCCCACTACTGTTTTCTGAAAAATCCATTTTTATTAAAACTGTGGCGAGTCTAGAACAATATTACTATTGATCTCCCAAATGGTAGAAAGTCAACCCTCGTCATAGCCTGGGTCAACCCACAAACAGCCATTACAGAAACGTGCCTTGAGTTGTCCAGTGTCTGGTTTTAATCATAAGCCGGACAACTCCCCGTACCTTAACATCGTTAAGATATGAACTGTTCTATATCCAATATAGAACCAGAGGCACTGATTTAATTTGAACCAGATTCAAATCACGCAGCTGTCTCCAGTGCATGTCAACTAAATGGAAAGAGGCCGATCAGCGTTACTCAACTTAGGAATGCTTCCAATTATGAGTAACCTGAAAGAGAAACAATTTCTCTTTATCATTACTATCAATTGAATACCATACACAAGTATCTACATCTCCGATCACTTTGAAGAATCCCGATACTTGCAATACCTGGTTCTCTACTTTATTCAAATACCTATAACTTCTCAAAATTCGGACCCTGTGTTTCCACGAAGCACTTGTCTAAAAACTAGAGAAGTCTTAAGCAAACCGAATATAGTACGAGGATCAACCCCTCTGTCCTGATGGACCCTGGACAACATACAATACTCTGTATAAGTCCCCTGAGTCTAGTGACTCATTCACTGTGTGTCGTAGGTTGAAAACTGTACTTATGGTTAAGAAGAATTACACCGTTGTTCAATGCTCCTTACCTAACCATCCACTGATACAGGTAAATGTCAAAGACATAATTTCAAAAAGTATATCTCACTCTATAAAAATAGACGTACAGATATATCAATTTGAAATTGGTGCATAACAACGGATATTCAAAACCAAATATTTGCCGACCGGCAAACAACCCAGGTGACTTCCTCAAATATCACTGATTACAACGAATCCCGATATAATGAGGATGATCACCCAATTCCCAATAACTTACTCCCACTCATCATCTGTAAAACCATACAGATGTGAGAATCATACCTGGTAAATACATACCCTGGAGTAAGTATCTAATCGGGAAATCAGTTTTCTTTTAACATTACACAGTGAAACTGAAACATTGAAATGTCTCGATGGGGTATCCTGGTATTCCTAGTAATGCCTCTTCCATTATCCAGATTCACAACTACAACCTTGTAATTCTTTGCCATCTTTCTAAATCCCTTTCTATGTCTTTAGTCATTACCTTCTGTACACCCCTTAAGGCCAAATGGTTTTCTTCCTTCCCTACCGTTCGGCACCAGCCTATGGTTTGGAAGAAAACTATCCAAAAAGCATAAAAGGTGTACTGTCCTAATCCTAGGAGCACTCGCAACGTGAGAGAAGGTGAAGATAAAAGACACCTGAATGTACTTTATTCCTATTTCTCCTGAACCAGGATCCATCCCCGAACTGGAACAAGTTCCTTTCGAGTTCATATATAACCATACGATGGAGTATCCAATAAACTGTGGATCTTCGTAGTGATACGGAGTGTCCTGGAGAAATACAAAGGTGATTTAGGATTGGCGAAGAAATACTTGGTTTGATCGTGAATAGCAGTCACAATTTACTTTGCCCTCTTACTAATCCCTTGCTTTGTCTTAACTTAATACCTTCTGCACACCTTCGTTATGCTAATTGGTTTTCTTCATTCCCTACCGGTATGCACCAGCCTAAGGTTTGGAAGAAGACTATCCAATTTGCGTAATAGGTGTACTATCTACTAAACCAAGGAGTACTCGCAACCTGAGAGAAGGTAAAAGGAAAAGACAACTGAATAATCCTATTCGTTTTCTCCAGAACCAGAAACCATCCTCGAAGTCTTTCGAGTTCGTATATAACCATACGATGGTTTTGTCCAATGGAAGTGGACGTTCGTAGTAATACGGGGTGTCCTGGAGAAAAGGGTAAAAGTAGGAGTGGCAATGAGGTTTGCAACTCAGACAATCCAAAAGCCTGTGTTTATGAAGGTTCGGTCAACTTGGTCACTGAGTCATAGTCTAGGGTCGGGTCAATGGTCGCTGCCAAAGAGAGAGAGAAAAGAAACACTCAGCGTGCACTCTAACATAGATCAGAATGGTTATCACTTTTTCCAATCAGGAAACCTCCCACTGTACCTCAAATTCTCCTCCAAACCTGAAAGAAGAATTAGTCGGGATCACCCGAGGAGTAAACCAACTCATCAGTGGAAATCGGGATCCAACTATCATCGCATGATAACTTGACGGAATCCACTCAAGTCACCACACTCCAGAAGGTATGCGCATGCCTGGCAAGTTTCAGTTTCTTTAGAAACTCCCGATGTGTGTTTTTACCCCAAGCGGTTTATGACCTTGACTAGGTCAACAAACCATAAACCGCCAGTCAAGTTCAACCCGTCATTATTCTGGATTGCATTAAACCCACCCGTACATGCCCTTGACTAGGTCAACAAGGCCGCACGACTGTCTTAACCAATCCCACTTATGCAACAAACAAGTACCACTTAGCTACCGAACACTACGTCTTGACTAGGTCAACAAACGCAGCACGAATACTAAATAATACCTGTAGGAAATGACGGAGGGCTACGGCTGGTTTTTGGCGAAAAACCTTTAACGTAATGAACTTGATATCGTTGAAGGAACTGCATAATTCTTTATAAAAATATAGTGACGAAAACCTTTGCTAAAGAGGTCACTCCCAGTGAAGGGATCTCGGCTCTTTCCCCGTAGAATGAGGTGCAGGATATTCCAACTGAATACCACGATGCAAAGCAAAAGTAATTGGCTATAGTGAAGTTAATGCCCTGACGCAAACTTCTGTCCAAGGGGTCACTCCCGGTAAAGGGATCTCGGCCCTTGCCTCGTCGACTGAGGAGCAGGATATTCCAAATGAATACCACGAAGCAAAACAAAAGTGAACGTCCTTGCAATAACAGCTTTTTGAAAAAGTGTTCCAACAACATCAGAATAGGTTTGTTTTTAACTTGCATTGATCCGAATCAACGCAGTCCCATCAATTTATCACACCATAAAGAACGAAAATATACTGATGTACGTATATGCCATCCGCATTCGCCACTAGGTCCCGTCATTACCCGTTAGGTTAGCTAACTAACGACAGAGCGGGGACTGGACTAGCGCGGATGTAAAACATATACAACATCTACTAATATATATACCAATATATTATATTCGCTCAAGGCGTGATAAAAATGCAACATCACAGAAATGTACAGCATCACAGAACAATACAGATATCTGGAAGCCACGGGTTTCACAGAGCCGCTGCTGAAACCCGACGTTCCCCTGGTCGTGTGGATAGCCTGTGCAATGAAATCCTAGACCCCTACGGGCGCGGCAAGTCACCCGCCAAAACCTGAAGCGAGGCAGCCCCCTTCAGCACCGTGAATGGACCACCCAGCACTTCACGGAATCCGGTAACTTGGGCACCCCTCCTGGGTCAACCTGTACCCCATACGAGTGCGGCGAATAGCCCGCCAATCCTAGAGTGAAGCCCCCTCCGTCTCAATGCCATGAGATGCGGGCCCGTTGCCCTCTAGAACCCGGCTATCCGTGCACCCCTCCGCGGGGTAATCCTAGTACAGAAAGTAAAATATACATACAACGGGTACATCGACCGCAACCAGGCCGTGCCCCAAAAGAATAATACAATCAGACAGTGACGGCAGTCCACATGTTGGACGCTCGCCCCGCAATATCAAATGTACATAATACAACAAAAACTGTACTAGCATTGCATCCAGGCTATCCCTCACGACCGATCCGCAATATCACAGCAAAACACAGAACATCAACGTGAAAGTCACGTTCGCAAATCCGTCTAACCGGGCTATAGCAGTTAGACAGGATTTACCGATCAAGTGAAATTCACGGTCGCAAATATAATGTAAATACTGTGAAATAATGTGTTTAAAATATCCGATCGATCAAATAATTAACAAGTGGGCCCCCAAGCAATACTGTAGCACTCACAGAAATTCTGGGCCCAAATTTAATATCCCAAAACCCCCAAAATCAGCCCACAAGCCCACTGGAAAATTTGGACACAGTGAGGACACCAATATGCGGCGGAACCGCGGCCCAAGGGGGGGTTTGGCCGCGGTTCCGCGCTTCAGTGATCGACTGACTGCGTCGAATTTTTACAGCAGTCTTAGAATTTCCAGTACATTAGTTTTTTACAACCTGAAAAATTTTTAGAGCTCGGAAAAAATCGACAGAAAACTGATGTACAAGAAATTTGGTTTTTGGGATTTTGTTCGATCGGAAATGTAAAACACACTAGAACAAGCTAGGCAAAGTTAATGGCGTGGCTCTGATACCATGTTGCGCCACGGCAGCGCCCCGGCCGTCTATCCGAGGCCAAAATGCGGAATCAAAATTTTCTTAACTTTTAAACTGGCGCTACCGCGGACAATATACCCGGATCGAAACCATTAACCGATACTAGCGGTCAAGAGAAAAAGGTGAGAGATATACCGAGTGATCCGAGTCCTCCGGTTTTCTCGTCATCGTCCCGATCTCCCGCGGAAAGTCTAGTCTCCATGTCGTCGCCTCCTCGCCGGAAGGGCACCACATCGCCTGCGTCTTTTACGGGCTCCCGCCTCAATACCGAGGCAACTCGGGCATGAAGCCGGCAAGTCGACATGCACAAGAAATGCTGTAGAATGTAGTGTAGAAACTTTATCTCTTGGAGTTTATGTAGTTGCCATTGATGGATGGAGGAAGAGGTAAAGAAAATTGGTGCTTTCAATTTTCTAGCAAGAAGAAGATGAGATGAAGAATTCCTCACATAACAAAATGAACTCTCTCATCATTTTCTCTCAAGTGAACCCCTCTCTCTCTCTAAGTGAGAATGGTGGAGGAATGAATATCAAACCATAACAAGAAGGGAGGTGATGGTAGGAGAAGAGAATGGGTGACCACATCCAAAACATCATCATCACAATCTCACATCAAAACACAAATCAATCCTAATCACCTTTTACAAGAAATGATGATAGAAAAGAAAGGAATAAAAAAGATGCTTTCATAATCAAACCATTTGCATGAAAACCCTCCACAATGTGTTATTTGCAAACTTGCAAATAACACCCTCCATCAAAAGGTTCGGCCGGGAAAGAACAAAGGAAAACCGGCCGGAACGGAATGCAAACTGGCAACTCCAGAAAACTGGTCCCATAATAAATTACAGGAAAACCCCGATACTGTGCATACACACCCGCATCTGTATTCCTACCGGATACAAATGCAATGAGACAAAATCTACACTGTACTAAACTAGGATCCGGCTTAAACCAAAGCCGGCTAGTAATATCCGTCCGATCCTGATCCGTGCAATACCGCACGTATCAGATCGAACCCTGCCATATAACTATACGGCCACTAGTACAAAACTGTCCGATCCTGATCCGTGCAATACCGCACGTATCTAATCGGACCCTGCCATATCTCCATACGGCCTCTACAGCGTCTCGCCCGAAAGCTTGAGTAACTGAAAGTGTGGTGGACTCTAAAGACTCGTCAATACTATGGCTGTGGATTTAACCACTAGCACGTCAGAGGTATTAGCCAATACGTGACGGGCCACCAGCTATTGAACAAAATGGACGTCGATGAGCGAACTCATCCTGACACCCTACTGAGCCTGTCAGTGACAATATCCGTACAGTCCGGTCCGTTCGTCTATGAGCATCGCATGTCGTGCCTAGGGGGTTGGTAAAAGTCAGACCCCCAAAAGCGGTACAAGTCGTGTCGGAGTGTAGCCCAGAACGCCCTGAGATACTACTGGAATACCTACCAGTAAATCTCCTGCCTCGGCCGAGGGCTTTGCGTAATGGCTCTCCTAGACACAGCGCGACCTCACCCCCAATACCGGGAGAGACGAACCCCTGAAGATCCGCTCACTGCCTCCATGTGGCTCGGGACTGTACCCAACTAAAACCTGTTTGCACGACTCCTTTGAGCCGTGGTAGGGTAGTAATCAAAGCACAGTGGGAACTCACACGGGACAAATGACGATCTTAGGTCGATGATCTAACCTGTACACATGTCACCAGGGAACTGCTATCTGACATCTGGTATAAGACCAACTAGCAGGTTCCTGGCGAGTCCTGCCCGGTGTACTCATAACCCAATGAGCACCTGTATACATCTTAGGTGAACCAACTGACACCAGTGGCTTGTGAGACCGGTCACCGCCCCTTGTCGGGGTCTCGACTGTATACACTAGTCTACTAATGGAGTATCGATGCCCTGTCTCGAAACTCCTACGACTAGGGACCTTTTAAGGATGTGCTTATAGACTACCAGCTCCCACGTATATGATCGCCATCATACTGCTGGTAGTCAAGCAAGAATCCTAGGGGCTCTATCAACGTGTAATAGCGACATGTCAGGTCACCTAAAGCAGTACACGATGATAAAGATAAACCAGATAGCATACTATCATCTCGAGTAAGACTGTCCTACCGGGATAGGTCCTCCCTCAATCATTGCAATCACGTGCCTGTGATCCAATAATTAACTCTGAGGGCACTATCTCCAACAGTTTCTACAACATCTTAGGTTTCTTTTATTTCATTAATCTCATTAATGAAGTCCCATTTTATTATGCTTCGCAAGCATCTCTTTTGAAACGAAATCTGCAATATAACATATATCTCATATATATATAATATAAACATTCTTCTCAGGCAGTAATATGATCTCATCACAGAACATTGCAGCAGAAGAACATATATGAAATATTGGATATACTAGGACGTCCATGTTTTCAATACGAGCCTGTATAAAACACGGATTCCATGGTCGCGATGAATAGCCAAACCCACATCCCTAGACCACTACGAGAGCGGCAAGTAACACTACCAATTCTAGGGTTAGGAGACCCGGTCTCGACTCCTTGAGATAGTCTCCCACTGGACCCTAGAACCCGGTTACTTGTGCTCCCCGCCTTGGGTCTACCTAATGCGGAAAAGTAAATAATATACAACGGTGACATCTTCCGCAACCTGGAAGTGCCCCAATAAAAGAATATTACATACAAGTTTTTACATGAACGGAAAAGAAAATACTCTCATCTCACATAAAACCCCAGGCTATTCAAACGCGACGATCCAATACAACATATCACAGCAAAACATAATATCTCATATCATCAACGTAAGCAAGTATGCGTATCCCAATTGTCGTTGATGTATAGAAACGAAGCCAGCGATACACCACATACTACGCTTACGGTCACAGAAAAAAAAAAGTGTAAAACTACAACAGTTGGAATCATCAACCTCTTTAGACATCGCATGCCTAACCAAATGAATTCCTTAGACATCGCAGGCCTAACAATTATAAACCCCGCACTTTAGTCTCATTATCGAAAACTCTTTTCAATATCAAGTCGGGCAATTCAACAAGATTCCCGACATCCTGATCGAATGCTCGTCGCAAAGTTTAGTAGACGGCGAGTATCCGCGTACGCTACGTGATTGCGACGGACTTTTGATCACATCAAAATTCCGTGGCAACCGATCAATTTGAGACTAAACTGCTATGTCTATAATATTCAAATCAGTTATCTCATAACAATTTGTGGATTCCAAATATTGTATCACAATCCAGATAAATAGACAATGTTAAACTTTCCGATCGAATAATCAAACACCCAAGATTTCCCCAATATATCTCAACACTTGAAATCAGTTTTAAAACATCCATTACATGCCACAGTACCAATGGTCCATCCGTAGAAGGGTCAAGCCAACGCCTCACATGTGGCACGCCGTACTGCCACAAACCCTAAGGTTCAGAGGCAGTTCAAGACGGTCACATAATCGAGTTAAGGTTTGTTGTCTTCTAGAGGGTCCACCACGTTACTTGCACGACTTAGAACATTCTTAAACACGAGAAAAAATCCAACTTTTGAAAAATTTTCCGACTGGGGAAAAAGTGAGTTATTGATATCCGTTCGAACTTTTTAACAGTTTCTAAAATTATCCGGAAAAACTAAACAAAGTTAAATTATCCGATCGAATCAACGAGTCACCAATACAACCCTAGAAAACTCAACACTTGAGTGGAAATAAAATATTCCTAGAAAAAATTGCCAAGAAAGGACCTAAGAATAATTACATGAAATTTCAGGGACTAAGTCCAAATTTTGGCCGCGGAACCGCCGCAAAACCCATGGTTTCACCGCGGTTCCGCGGTCAAATAGTCGACTTAGGTGACCGTACTTCACAGTAATTCTTAGTTTTTCCTGCTTGTTTTTCTGAGCATTTTTAATTCAGAAAAAACCACCTTTTTGAAAAATGTACAGAGAAGGGTAAATATCGGGGTTTCGGGTTTCGAATGGACTTTAAACTTCGTCTAGACTTCCCCTAAAGCTCTAGCTTGGCTCTGATACCACTGTAGGGTTGCTAGGCACGCGCACAAGGGTCTACGAGGCATCAACCATTCCCGATTAAAAAATTAGCCGTGCCGAACAACCCGAAGCCGGATCTTTAAACTAGAGATTAGGCGAAAACTAGCATGTTGACAACTTTAACACTAAGTGAGAGGGATTACAACCTTTGTAGATCCGGTCCTTCACTTCATAAGCTCCGTGTTGTGGTGCCTTCGCTGCGATCATCGGGTTCCGGACTCTCGAGAGGTTCCACGAAGAGAAAGATGCAGTCTTGCTTCCGATCTTCGATACAAAGATGATCTACCTTGAAGTTTCATTAACACAAGCTAACACTCACTAAAATTGAGTGAACACTCTCATCTAAAGGGCAAGGGAAGATGAGGATGATGAAGTAGGATTTTTGCTCTCTTTATTTATCTTTTTCTCACATTTATTCATCACTTGGAAAAAGCTAGTAAGCTTTTTCCATGAAGAAAGAAGAAGGAAGAAGATCAAGAATCATTTGTGATGAATAATAAAATGTTATCATAATCATTTATGCAACCATGGTTGTAGTAACCAATGTAGAGAGTTTACTAGGGTTAGGGTTTGGGTTGGGTTAAAGGGTGAGTCACAAAGAAATATCTATCATAATATCTTAACAAATGACAAAGTAAAAACATCTAGAATGCATTAACCCAAATCAAACCCTAAACTTGTTTAAACTCCTCTAAACATGTTGCATTAATAATTATAATATGTTACAATATTATATATCACATATACAATATTTATTGTAACAAAATAAAATAATACATTTAACATATATCGCATATATATCAATGTATTACCCGAGTGAGAAAAAGAATCTTTTAGTGAGCTAATATTAGTTAATGTAATTTAATATATCATATATATTATTATACATTAAATTATCGAATCAACACTTGATCCGACAATCCGGCTATATCGCATATAACCGACTAATATTTATCCGTACCGATTCATCGAATCAACACTTAATCCGATGACCCGGCTGATATCAAATATCGCGAGAATAGAATACGGTATCTCATATCGCATTATCCTCGGTCCCGCACATATCACATACGTGCCCCTACTCCATTTTGCCTGAGACAAGAAACCTCTGTGTAGGACTCTAAAGAATCGTCAATACGCCGGCAGTAGGTGATGATCATATCAAACACCCACAAGCTGTAGGCGGTCAGCTAAACGTAACAGCTACCCGGTATTGAGCGCTCAGAAGATCAACAAACAAGCCTGTACATTCTCCTTTGAATCCAACAGTAACACTCCTGTACAGTCCGGTCTCGTCGTCTGATATGTTGCATATCTCGCCTAGGGGTGGTAAACGTCAGACCCCAGTAGCTTGATAAGTCGTGTCGATATGAGGTCTATAACAGTTCGAGAAACTACTGATAACACTTATCAGTAAATCTCAGCAACCCTGGCCAGGGATTTCCGGTTATAGCCAATCGAACACAGCACAACATCAACTCCCTATACCAGGAGAGACGAATCCCCTCCTATCGCTCATTGCTTCCATGTGATTCGGTACTGTACCCAAAATCCACCTTTTTGCACGCCCTCTTGGACGTGGTATGATGGAAATCAAAGCACAGTGGGAATCACACAAGACTCTATGACGATCTCGGGTCAACAGACTACTCTGTACCAGTGTCACCGGAGAACTGCCATCTGACGTGAGGTATAATACCATCTGGGAGTTCTCGGTGAGTCCGTCCACTGTACCCAGTCTCCACTGAGCACCCGTACACCATCCTTAATGTCAAACACCGATGGATATTGGATCATCCATCGCCCATCATATGGGTCAAGATGCGTATACGCTAGTCTACTCTGGTGTATCGATGCCCTGTCTCGATACACCCTCGACTAGGAACAGTTATAGGATGTACTCGTCGACTACCATGGCCCCACTGGTATGATCTCATCATAGTCCCAGTAGTCGAGTACATATCCTAAGAGCTTTATCAACATGTAACATAGAGACAATCAGAGTACATGTTAAGATAAAGTACAACCAGATAGCATACTATCATGTCGAGCAAGAAAGTCCTCCCTATATATGTCCGAGCATCCACTACAATATACATCGTATGTACAGTAATGGCCTCTAGGGCATACATATAACTAACAATCTCCCACTTGCACTAGGGCCATCTGTTGTGGTATCGTATACCCAACAATTAGCTGTGGTCGAAGTATCTCATATTCAACCATCCCATAAAAGTCTCTACTGTGAAAAAGGCCTTTGTGAGTGGATCCGCGCTGTTGTC
The DNA here is from genome assembly GCA_030015575.1 of Agapanthus africanus. Taxonomy (NCBI): domain Eukaryota; kingdom Viridiplantae; phylum Streptophyta; class Magnoliopsida; order Asparagales; family Amaryllidaceae; genus Agapanthus; species Agapanthus africanus. Next base: position 493,423,771 of record CM057339.1, read on the forward strand.
CTCTGTGTCTACTCTCCTAACCTCGATCTCCCTGAAGATCAACCATCTCCATTATCAGGTGATACTGCCTAAGAATTATATCTGGATTTCTGATGGGACGGGGGTTCCTTGGCATAAGCCACAACTCCATAGTCACACAATGGTAGGAACGAAGTTCATCTTATGAACTTATAAATATCCCGACTGCCTCTTTGGTAGCATCCTTGGTAACGATGTATCTTGCCTTTAATCGTCTAGTATAACACGGTATCTAGCTTGGAACTCTTCCAACATACCGTCCCTCCACTGAGGGTATAGACAAGCCTGCGACTGACATTCAGTCGTCCTTATCACCCTGGAACCTTTCCAGTGATTCTCCCCAGGATCGATTGATACCATCTCACTACATCAAGTGAGTATCCTGACATCCAATTAGATCTATCTCATAGATCCAAAACCCAGGATTTAGGAGGTATCACCTTGATCCTATACGAAGAACCCTTGTGATAAGCGGAGATTGACCGATCGTAGCATAGGAAACTCCTTCCCTATCAAGAGTATGTCATCCACGTACTCTACGAGGATCACCACCATACTCTTTACTACCTTTTTGTATATACAAGGTTCATCTACCATTTTGATGAAGTCAAACTCTTTGACTACCACATCAAAACAGATGTTCCAACTCCGCGATACCTGCTTTATCATATAAAACATCTTGCATATGTTTCCGCTGCTACCACTATCTATGAAGCCCTCTGGCTGTGTACTTATAGACGCTCTCTTCTAAAACATCATTTAGAAAAGCAGTCATGACACCCAACCACCAGATATCGTAGTCGTGGTAAGCAGCAGTGGCAAGTAGGATCTGGATGGACTTAAGCATAGCTTTGAAAGTCTCAACTTTTCCATGTACACCAAGTAATCTTCTCAAGATATACTTGCTCCTGATGGGGATTTAACCCTTCAGATAAAGCAACCAAAGTCCATACTTTGTTGGTGTATAAGGATTCCATCTCAGATCGATAAGCATCCAGCCATTCTTACAGAGTCTCACTCCTGATGGCCAGCTCGAAACTAGTTGGGTCATCATCTCATGATGTAATCCTCGCTCCCACTGTCATAGAGAAACCGAAGTATCTCTCAGGTGGGTGAGAAACCCTACTAGATCGGCGGAGAGGCTGAGGTTCGTTGGAAACTATTGAATCCTTTGGTTTTACCAGATCATCAGCTGCAGTTTGTATAGCTGGAACATTTCCAGTTCTACATAACAGACCTTGCCTCGAGCTTGTCCGGATTTTGCTTTTAGACATAGGCCGGACAACCCCAAATCTTTAAAAAACATAAGATATGGGCTCCTCCCTTTCCATATCAAATATGAGATGGTAGGCAACTGATTTGATTTGAAACCTATTCAATAGGTATGCAGCTTCTCAAGTGCATAACTCCCAAAAGGAAATAGGAAACTCAGTATTACTCATCATAGAGCACACCATATCACATAGGGTGTTATTGCTCCGCCCCGATACACCGACGTGCTGTGGTGTATACGAAGGAGTAATGCTGAGAGAGAATCTCATTCTCCTTTAGAATAGTCCAGGAATCACCGTGCTTTAGTATTCTCCTCGTTGATCTCATCAAAGGACATAATACTTATACCCGTATTTTGGTTCTCTACTTCTAACTTATATTCTGTGAATATCTCAAAAGGTTCAGACTTGTGTTTCAACAGGAACATATGTCCGAATCTTGAGAGATCATCAAAGAATGTAATGAAGTACAAAGGACCGATCTTGGTATGTGTAGACAGGAGACTTTCATACATCATCATGTATCATTCCCAAGAGTTCACTAACTCTTTCTCTGTTTCCAATAAACAGAGCTATGGTCATTTTATCTTTGTGACATGACCGGCAAGTTTCACAAGATGTAAATTCAAACTAATTTGAATATGCATCTAAATGTAACTTCAGCTAGTCGGGTCACATTGATATGACCTAGTCTACAATACCTCAAGAAGGATCCGTTCATTTCTGAACTCTTCCTCTCGTGTGTGTTCTGTATACTAAGAACTGTAGTTTGATTTAGAACGTCAATGCTTTTAGATAACGTGCCTGAACCGATCAACTCTCTATATAGGAAATGTTCAAAACATTATCCAACAATACAAAATTATATCCTTCTTTACTAATAAAGAAAAAGATATGATGTTGTATATCAGGTTCGGTATCTAATAACATTCGTTCAGAATCAATGTATTCTAGTAATACAGGGTGATAGTGACCAACAGACTTGGCTGCAACACTTGCATCGTTTTCTGTCTCATGAAACTAATCACCCGTTCTCAGTTCTCTACCTATCTGTAGCCCATGTAATAGATTACATATGCGGGATCCTGATCCGGTATCTCATACCCAGGACGTAAAGGATACTGAGAAACAGTTCTATGTAATGAACACACCCGAAGATGATGTATCAGCATGCACTTTCTTCGTTTGGGCGGCACGGGAAATCTGGTATTCCACAATTTCCTGCTCTTTCTTATAACAATTATAAGTTGGAGCGGGACCAACGTTCCCCAGCTCAGTATAACAAGCGGGTTCGGTCAATACATCCGTATTATTATCTTGATTAAGGCGTGATATGGTCGCTACCTGGAGAGAGAGAGAAGAAAACACTCAGCGTATGCTCTTGCAAGATTAGATTGGTTATATAATATATCTAATCAGGATGTCTCCCACTGTTTTAATCAAATCTTCCTTTAAACCCTAAAAGGAAAGACTAGCCGGGATTAATTACACGCTACAAGTTCGCCAATTTTTCAGCCAGGCCAGTGTCGGTACTTTGAGGGAGGTCCCCCGTGCTTTCGCACGAACCTAATTAATGTAAATCTCGTTTTCCCAGGGGCGTAACCCCGTTAACACCTTTCTAGACACCTACTTGATCGGCTAATTATAATGTGTAAAACTCTCCCAGGAGTAACTCTTACTCACAGCGGGTATCGGGATCCAACTATCTCATAGAAGGTATGCAATCTCATTGCAAATTTCAACACTTGAAATTCCCAATAATAATTTTACCCCAAGCGATCTATGACCTTGACTGAGTCAACAACCATAGACCGCAAGTAAAGTTCAACCCGTCATTTCCCGATTGAATTAAACCCACCCGCACGACCCTTGACTGAGTCAACAAGGCCGCACGACTACCCTAATCCAATCGCATCATATGCTTTGCAGATAAGCACTAATCAGCTACCGCACACTACGCCTTGACTGAGTCAATAAACGCAGCACGAATACTAACTATTACTTATCTGAAATGACGGAAGGCTACGACGGGTTTTTAAGAAAACCTTTTGCGTAATGAACTTTATATCGTTGTAGAATCGAGTGATTTTTAAATGGAGTGCTTTTGAGGCTTTTCTAGTTTTGCTAAAGGGGTCACTCCCGGTGAAGGGATCGTCGGCCCTTTCCTCATCGAAGAAGGTGCAGGATATATCATATATACCGCTGTGCAAAGCAAGAACTATAGAAGCAATCAAAAGACAAACCGAGTTTGTAGCATCTGCCAGTTATTGCTAAAGGAGTCACTCCCGGTGAAGGGATCTCGGTCCTTTCCTTATCGAATAAGGTGCAGGATGTTCTACAAGGAACACCGCGATGCAAAGCAAGAACTGTAGCTACCAGTTTTTAAGCAAGTTTCTACAACATCTTAGGTTTCTTTTATTTCATTAATCTCATTAATGAAGTCCCATTTTATTATGCTTCGCAAGCATCTCTTTTGAAACGAAATCTGCAATATAACATATATCTCATATATATATAATATAAACATTTGTCTCAGGCAGTAATATGATCTCATCACAGAACATTGCAGCAGAAGAACATATATGAAATATTGGATATACTAGGACGTCCGTGTTTTCAATACGAGCCTGTATAAAACACGGATTCCACGGTCGCGATGAATAGCCAAACCCACATCCCTAGACCACTACGAGAGCGGCAAGTAACACTGCCAATTCTAGGGTTAGGAGACCCGGTCTCGACTCCTCGAGATAGTCTCCCACTGCACCCTAGAACCCGGTTACTTGTGCTCCCCGCCTTGGGTCTACCTAATGCGGAAAAGTAAATAATATACAACGGTGACATCTTCCGCAACCTGGAAGTGCCCCAATAAAAGAATATTACATACAAGTTTTTACATGAACGAAAAAGAAAAAACTCTCATCTCCCATAAAACCCCCGGCTATTCAAACGCGACGATCCAATACAACATATCACAACAAAACATAATATCTCATATCATCAACGTAAGCAAGTATGCGTATCCCGATTGTCGTTGATGTATAGCAACGAAGCCGGCGATACACCACATACTACGCTTACGGTTAAGCAAGTATTGTACAGTGAGAATTGTCCTGGCTAATTCTTCTTTTATGGTTTGATGAGGGATTCGAGAAACAGTGGGAGCCATCCTGTTTAGATAAACTTAAAACTAATCTAAACTTGCAACAGTATCATGCTAAAATGTTTTCTTCTCTCTCTCTTAATTGCAGCGACCTTGTGACCACACCTAGGTTACATCTAGATAACAAATTGAATGAATCTGACTTATATGACTGGCAAAGGTCTGTCCAGATGTCCATTGTCTATAACAAGCTGGACCACCCTATTACTACTCAAAATCCCGCCGTCCCAGGTCCAGTTTCCACTGTCGCGGATATGAATATCCGTCAGACAAGGGAAAAAGATAAAGCGAAAGCTAAGTGCCTCGTGTTAGCTTCAGTTGATGGTGTATACCAGAAGCAGCACGAGAAGATGGACTTAGTTTCCATCTTTCTCCATAATAAAGATTTATATGGAGAGCAATCTCATATCACTAGATATGAAACCTCGAACGAATTAATTCAAGCGAGGATGGCTGACGGGTCATCTGTAGGGGACAACGTCCTTACAATGACTAGCTATATTAATGAGCTCCAGGACCTGGAGACCGCGTTGGGAAACGAGTCAACTACTGACTTGATTCTACAGTCTCTGCCTCCTACCCTGAAGGAAACCAAGGAAGGAGAAGGAAAGAGAAAGGCAAAAGTTTCGGGACTAGATATAGTAAAAGAGGGACGTTCCTATTGTTACAGGAATGAACATTAGCAGAATGATTGCAGGGCTTTAGAAGCCAGTAGCCAGGATACGAAGCATGTTATGGCTTCAGCCTCAAATGTGTTTGTAATAGAGAACTGTATGTCAGTTAACCCTACTTCCTGGGTATTGGATACCGGGTCAGGATCTCACATCTGTAATTCATTACAGGCTCTGAGAAACCGTAGGGTTATCGGGATAGGTGATATGACCCTCACGGTTGCTAACGGAATGAGTATGGACGCTGAATCTGTAGGGGAATATCATCTTGGACTGACAACTGGGCAGATATTAATTCTGCGTAACTGTTTTTATATACCAGGAACAACTTGTAATATCATATCTGTATCCTTACTTTCTAAGGAAGGATATGATTTTACTTTTGTAAGTGATGTGGTTCACATCCACCTAAATCAAGTTCTGATTGGGTCAGGTACATTACAAAACGGAATATACGTATTAAATCAAGCTCAGATTTTTAGTGTCCAGAACACACTTAAAAGAAAGTCTCCAGATATAAATCAGGCTTTCTTATGGCATTGTAGACTAGGTCACATCAATGAGAAAAGGTTGACTAAGTTACATAGAGAAGGATATTTGAATCCGTTCGAATATCAATCTTATGCTACTTATGAATCTTGTCTCATGGGAAAGATGACAAAGACTCCGTTCACTGGACACGGAGTAAGAGCAATCGAGCTCTTAGGAATCGTACACAGTGACGTGTGCGGTCCAATGTCTACGCATGCGCGAGGTGGTTATTCCTACTTCATTACTTTTATAGATGATTTCTCTAGGTATGGATATGTCTTCTTAATGAAGCATAAATCCGAGGCTTTTGAGAAATTCCAAGAATACAAGAATAAAGTGGAAAAACAAACAGGTAAGAGTATAAAGACACCGAGATCTGATCGAGGTGGTGAATACTTAAGTGCCGAGTTTCTGGGTTACTTAAAAGAGAATGGAATTCTTTCTCAGCTTACTCCAGCATACACGCCACAACATAACGGTGTATCGGAAAGGAGGAATCGAACCCTATTGGATATGGTTCGTTCCATGATGAGTAACGCTGAGTTACCACGATCATTCTGGGGATATGCACTAGAATAAGCTGCATATCTTTTGAACCAGGTTCCTACCAAAACTGTGCCTACCGCACCATATCAGATGTAGAGTGGGAAGAAACCCTGTCTAAAACATTTTAAGACATGGGGATGTCCAGCTTTTGTAAAAAAGCAGCATGCGGACAAGCTCGAGGCACGCTCAGTAAAGTGTAAGTTTGTGGGATATCCAAAGAACTCCAAGGGATATTATTTCTATTACGCAGAGGAACAAAAGGTTTTTTTCTCTCGTCATGCCTGCTTCTTAGAAACTGAATTTTTGGAAAATCAGAAGAGTGGGAGCGCAATAGAACTGGAAGAAATTCCAGAACCACAAACTACTACTGAAAGTATGGTAGAACCAGAAGTTCAAGAAGAACTGGACATTCCCACACCACTCCGCAGAAGTAGTAGGCAGTCTCATCCGCCCGAGAGATACTACGGTTTTCTCATAGACGGGGATAGAGAGGATTACACTATTGACTATGATGAGCCTACTAGCTTCCAGCAAGCCATTCAGAGTGGTGACTCAGTAAAATGGATGGATGCAATGCGGACCGAAATGGAGTCCATGTACACTAACAGAATATGGACTTTGGACATTGCTCCAGATGGGGTAAAACCCGTAGGATGCAAATGGATCTTCAAAAAGAAGATTGGTGTAGATAGACAGGTTGAAACCTATAAAACTAGACTTGTTGCAAAGGGTTTCCGTCAAAGACCTGGTTTGGACTATGTCGAAACCTTTTCTCCAGTGGCTATGCTTAAATCTATTTGGGTCCTTCCTGCTATTGCTGCCTTCCACGATTATGAAATATGGCAGATGGACGTAAAGACGGCCTTTCTAAATGGTAATTTGGAAGAAAGCGTCTATATGGATCAGCCAGAAGGATTCATTCAGAGTGGGAGCAGCGGTAAAGTATGCAAGCTGCTTAAGTCCATTTATGGACTAAAGCAGGCATCGCGGAGTTGGAACATCTGTTTTGATGATGCTGTCAAAGAATTTGACTTTATCAAAAATCCAGATGAACCATGCATATACAGTAAGATTGTAGGGAGAGCTGTAGTATTCCTCGTCTTGTACGTGGATGACATTCTCCTAATAGGAAATGATATTCCTATGTTACAGTCAGTCAAAAGATTCTTCTCACTTAAATTCTCCATGAAAGACCTGGGTGATGCCACCTACATTCTGGGGATCCGGATCTATCGTGATAGATCATAAAGGATGTTGGGACTTTCGCAGTCCAGGTACATAGACACCATAGTGAAGAGATTCAGTATGGATGATTCTAAGCGCGGTAACCTACCGGCTTGTCACGGAATCACACTCTCCAAAGAGATGTCTCCCAAGACTGATTTGGAAAGAGATCGCATGTCGATTATACCCTACGCTTCTGCGGTAGGCTCTATAATGTATGCAATGTTATGTACCAAACCAGATGTAGCATACGCATTGAGCGTAGTAAGCCGGTATTAAACAAACCCAGGGGAGAAGCACTGGATAGCAGTAAAGAACATTCTCAAGTACCCTAGGAGGACTAAGGAGATGTTCTTGGTATATGGCGGAAAAGACCTCCAGTTGGAGGCCTTTGCCGACTCCGGCTTCCAGAGTGACAAAGATGACTCCAAATCCATGTCGGGTTATGTCTTTACCCTCAATGGAGGGGTGGTCTATTGGAAGAGTTCCAAACAGGAGACCGTTGCTGACTCAACGATGGAAGCGGAGTACATAGCTGCTTGCGATGCCGCAAAAGAAGCAGTCTGGATGAAGAAGTTCCTCACAGAACTTCAGGTGGTTCCTACCAGTGTTGGTCCAATACCTCTGTATTGTGACAACAACGGCGCTATAGCTTTAGCGAAGGAACCCAGGTCCCATCAGAAGTCCAGACACATCTTAAGGCGGTATCACCTGATCAAGGAGATCGTAGATCGCCGGGAGATCGAGGTGAAAAGAGTAGAGACGGAGAATAACATTGTTGATCCATTCACAAAGGCCCTTCCTCAGACGCAGTTCGAGAGGCTATTCGAGATGATAGGTCTACGATATGCCAGCTCATGGCCCTAGTGCAAGTGGGAGATTGTTAGTGTATATGCCCTAGGGGCCATTATTGTATCATACTTGTATGTATATTACTTAATGGAAGCTTGGGATATTCACAGTTGTATATACAGTCTTGCTAAAAATGGTAGTATGCTACTTAGTTTGTGTCTACTTTAATATGAGCATATGTTTCTTATAACGTATCACTTATACATATTAGTAGAGCCCATAGGATCTTTGCTTGATTACCAGCGTCGTGATGGCAGTCACACTAGTGGGGGCTGGGTAGTCTGTAAGCAACATCCTATACAGGTCCCTGGTCGTTGGATTATCGAGATAGGGCATCGATATTCCGGAGTAGACTAAGTGTGTACGCTTCTCATCCCAGTTGGGGAGATGGTCTGTCCCACAGCCATCAGTACGTCGTACTGGAGATAGTATATAGGTGCTCGTTAGGTTACGGGTACACCGGACAGGACTCGCAGGGAGCTGATTGGTTGGTATTATACCCATCGTCAGTTAACAGTTCCCAGGTGATATGAGTACAGCATAGTCCGCGGACTTGACACTGCTACTTCGCCTCGAGTGTGTCCCACTGTTCTTAGATTGCTACCCTACCACGGCTCAAAGGAGTCGTGCAAACAGGTAGCAGTTGGGTGCAGTCCCGAGCACTTGGAGGCAGTGGCGGTTAGATAGGATTCGTCTCTCCCGGTATTGGGAGTTGATATTGCGCTGTGTCAGAGAGCCATTACGCAAAGTCCCTGGCCAGGGCAAGCGAGATATACTGGTAGGTTCCAGTAGCTTCTCAGGGTGTAATGGGCTTCTCTCCGACACGACTTATATAGCTATTAGGGGACTGACGCTTGCCGCCCCCTAGGCTTTATATGCGATAGTCTTAGACGAACAGACCGGACTGTATGGAGATTGTCACATCAGGCTCAGTAGGGGTTCGGATGGTTTTCCTCATCGGCCTTCTTATCGACATCTACCTGGGGACCGTTACGTACAACTAGTGCCGCTTGCGGTCTGTGGTTAAACCCACTGCCAGCGTAGTGTCGAGTCTTTAGAGTCCCACACAGAGAGTTTCCCTACTCTAGGCGAAACGATATAGAGGTCGTATGGTTTTACGACAAGGGTTCGAATGCGTACGTATGTTTTCGCACGTACGACTTTTCGGACAGTTTTTACTAGCCGGCTTTGGTTTAAGCCAGATTCTATTATTGGGTTATTGGATTTATACAGTCTAAAGTTTTTCCGTGTTTTCACGGATTGGAGGGGCGTTCTCGTAATTTGTCGGGAAGCTTCTAGAAGAGTGGTGACTAAGGGGTTAAGGTGGCATTGCATTAAATGAGATTAGTGACTCATTTGTGTGATTCATCCAAGTCATTAATGCATCATAAATGCTTAATGACTCATGAAGATGAATCACTCAAATGCATTTATGAAGCATGGATGATTAATCATTTATTTACTTATTTGATAAAATTATAATGTTTCATAAATATTATGATATATCATTATCTCATTTCATTATCATTCTCACCTTCTCTCTCCTCAAGCTCACTCTCTCTTCAAACCCTAACTCTAACCTCTCATGTGTTGAGATCAAGGGTTAGCTAGACTAATACTACCATAACCTCACTCTATATCCCCTAGGTAGCTTAGATTAACACTTTAAGCAACCTAGTTATCTCAAGTTTGAGATCAAGTTTGGCGTAGGTGCTTTCGGGTGGATCGTCTTTGATTCGAGGAGGCCGTTGAGGTGCCAATGTTCCAAGGAGCCTACGAGGAGTGGAGGACCGCGATGAAGACCCGAAGGACAAGTAACGTGAGGTATAACTTCGTATCCGAGTAGTTAAACCTCTAGGAGTTTGTTAGCAATGGTTTAGAAACGATTCATGCGCTCAAGTCCGTGTTACGAAGCTTTGATAATCGTTTTTCATATATTCCGCCTCCCCGCAAGTTCGTGGGGTGCGTGACATAGACTTACAAATACAATGGTATTGGATCAATAATGGTTAGAACTACTCCTAGCTCCGAGATGAACTTCCTCATCCAGACGGCTTTCTTGGCATCATCTTTTGCAGCAATGTACCCATCTTCCATCTTAGAGTCTGCAACGGTATCCTGTTTGGAACTCTTCCAACTCACCACCCCTCCGTTGAGGGTAAATGCAAACCCTGAGATAGACTTGATGTCATCCTTATCAATCTAGAAGCTCGAATCGGTAAAGGCTTCCATTTGGAGATCCCCGTTACCATACACCAAGAACAATTTTTTAGTCCTTCGCAAGTACTTAAGAATGTTCTTCACAGCAGTCCAGTGATTATCCTCTGGGTTTGACTAATACCTGCTTACTACACCCAGTGCATAAGCTACATCAGGGAGTGTACACAACATCGCATACATTATTGATCCTACGGATGAAGCGTAGGGAATAATGCTCATGCGAGCTCTCTCTTCATCAGACTTTGGGCAAAATTCCTTGGAAAGAGTGACTCCATGGCAAGCGGGTAAGGCACCCCGCTTGGAGTCTTCCATGCTAAATCTCTTTAGGATGGTGTTGATGTACCTGGTTTAGGACAATCCCAATAACTGTTTGGATCTATCCTTATGGATCCGTATGCCCAATATGTACGTGGCATCACCCAGGTCCTTCATGGAGAACCTTTGTGATAAGAATGATTTGACCGGCTGTAGCATAAGAATGTCATTTCCTATCAGAAGAATATCATCCACGTACAATACGATGAATGCGACAGTTCTTCCTACAGTCTTCTTATAAACACAAGGTTCATCTGGATTTTTGACAAAATCAAACTCTTTGATAACATCATCAAAACAGATGTTCCGACTCCGTGATGCCTTCTTTAATTCATAAATGGATTTAAGCAATCTGTTAGTTATATGTATGCCCTAGAGGCCATTACTGTACATACGATGTATATTGGAGTGGATGCTAGGACATATATAGGGAGGACTTTCTTGCTCGACATGATAGTATGCTATCTGGTTGTACTTTATCTTAACATGTACTCTGATTGTCTCTATGTTACATGTTGATAAAGCCCTTAGGATATGTAGTCGACTACTGGGACTATGATGAGATTATACTAGTGGGGCCATGGTAGTCGACGAGTACATCCTATAACTGTTCCTAGTCGAGGGTGTATCGAGACAGGGCATCGATACACCAGAGTAGACTAGCGTATACGCATCTTGACCCATATGATGGGCGATGGATGATCCCATATCCATCGGTGTTTGACATCAAGGATGGTGTACGGGTGCTCAGTGGAGACTGGGTACACTGGACGGACTCGCCGAGAACTCCCAGATAGTATTATACCTCACGTCAGATGGCAGTTCTCCGGTGACACTGGTACAGAGTAGTCTGTTGACCCGAGATCGTCATAGAGTCTTGTGTGATTCCCACTGTGCTTTGATTTCCATCATACGACGTCCAAGAGGGCATGCAAAAAGGTGGCTTTTGGGTACAGTCCCGAATCACATGGAGGCAATGAGCGATAGGAGGGGATTCGTCTCTCCCGGTATAGGGAGTTGATGTTGTGCTGTGTTCGATTGGCTATAACCGGAAATCCCGGGACAGGTTTGCTGAGATTTACTGATAAGTGTTATCGGTAGTTTCTCGAACTGTTATAGACCTCATATCGACACGACTTATCAAGCTACTGGGGTCTGACGTTTACCACCGCTAGGCGAGATATGCAACATATCAGACGACGAGACCGGACTGTACGGGAGTGTTACTGTTTGGATTCAAAGGAGAATGTACAGGCTTGCTTGTTGATCTTCTGAGCGCTCAATACCTGGGTAGCTGTTACGTTTAGCTGACCGCTTGCAGCTTGTGGGTGTTTGATATGATCATCACCTACTGCCGGCGTATTGACGATTCTTTAGAGTCCTACACAGAGGTTTCTTGACTCAGGCAAAATGGAGTAGGGGCACGTATGTGATATGTGCGGGACCGAGGATAATGCGATATGAGATACCGTATTCTATTCTCGCGATATTTGATATCAGCCGGGTCATCGGATCAAGTGTTGATTCGATGAATCGGTACGGATAAATATTAGTCGGTTATATGCGATATAGCCGGATTGTCGGATCAAGTGTTGATTCGATAATTTAATGTATAATAATATATATGATATATTAAATTACATTAACTAATATTAGCTCACTAAAAGATTCTTTTTCTCACTCGGGTAATACATTGATATATATGCGATATATGTTAAATGTATTATTTTATTTTGTTACAATAAATATTGTATATGTGATATATAATATTGTAACATATTATAATTATTAATGCAACATGTTTAGAGGAGTTTAAACAAGTTTAGGGTTTGATTTGGGTTAATGCATTCTAGATGTTTCTAGATGTTTTTACTTTGTCATTTGTTAAGATATTATGATAGATATTTCTTTGTGACTCACCCTTTAACCCAACCCAAACCCTAACCCTAGTAAACTCTCTACATTGGTTACTACAACCATGGTTGCATAAATAATTATGATAACATTTTATTATTCATCACAAATGATTCTTGATCTTCTTCCTTCTTCTTTCTTCATGGAAAAAGCTTACTAGCTTTTTCCAAGTGATGAATAAATGTGAGAAAAAGATAAATAAAGAGAGAAAAAATCCTACTTCATCATCCTCATCTTCCCTTGCCCTTTAGATGAGAGTGTTCACTCAATTTTAGTGAGTGTTAGCTTGTGTTAATGAAACTTCAAGGTAGATCATCTTTGTATCGAAGATCGGAAGCAAGACTGCATCTTTCTCTTCGTGGAACCTCTCGAGAGTCCGGAACCCGATGATCGCAGCGAAGGGACCACAACACGGAGCTTATGAAGTGAAGGACCAGATCTACAAAGGTTGTAATCCCTCTCACTTAGTGTTAAAGTTGTTAACATGCTAGTTTTCGCCTAATCTCTAGTTTAAAGATCCGGCTTCGGGTTGTTCGGCACGGCAAATTTTTTAATCGGGCATGGTTGATGCCTCGTAGACCCTTGTGCGCGTGCCTAGCAACCCTACAGTGGTATCAGAACCAAGCTAGAGCTTTAGGCGAAGTCTAGACGAAGTTTAAAGTCCATTCGAAACCCGAAACCCCGATATTTACCCTTCTCTGTACATTTTTCAAAAAGGTGGTTTTTTCTGAATTAAAAATGCTCAGAAAAACAAGCAGGAAAAACTAAGAATTACTGTGAAGTACGGTCGCCTAAGTCGACTATTTGACCGCGGAACCGCGGCGAAACCATAAGTTTTGTTGCGGTTCCGCGGCCAAACTTTGGACTTAGTCCCTGAAATTTCATGTAATTATTCTTAGGTCCTTTCTTGGCAATTTTTTCTGGGAATATTTTAATTCCACTCAAGTGTTGAGTTTTCTAGGGTTGTATTGGTGACTCGTTGATTCGATCGGATAATTTAACTTTGTTTAGTTTTTCCGGATAATTTTAGAAACTGTTAAAAAGTTTGAACGGATATCAATAACTCACTTTTTCCCCAGTCGGAAATTTTTTCAAAAGTTGGATTTTTTCTCGTGTTTAAGAACGTTCTAAGTCGTGCAAGTAACGTGGTGGACCCTCTAGAAGACAACAAACCTTAACTCGATTATGTGACCGTCTTGAACTGCCTCTGAACCTTAGGGTTTGTGGCAGTACGGCGTGCCACATGTGAGGCGTTGGCTTGACCCTTCTACGGCTGGACCATTGGTACTGTGGCATGTAATGGATGTTTTAAAACTGATTTCAAGTGTTGAGATATATTGGGAAAATCTTGGGTGTTTGATTATTCGATCAGAAAGTTTAACATTGTCTATTTATCTAGATTGTGATACAATATTTGGAATCCACAAATTGTTATGAGATAGCTGATTTGAATATTATAGACATAGCGGTTTAGTCTCAAATTGATCGGTTGCCACGGAATTTTGATGTGATCAAAAGTCCGTCGCAATCACGTAGCGTACGCGGATACTCGCCGGGTAAACTTAATAGACAGCCACGCCCCAAAGCCCCGACCAAGTGACTGTAGGAGAACCCCGTCGTCGAAAGCATCCGTTCGGGTGCTCGCGGCAGCGGTGTTCCGCCTTAGTGCACGTCGTCGATGGCATCCGGGGGTGCGACCGTCTACTAAAGTTTGCGACGAGCATTCGATCAGGATGTCGGGAATCTTGTTGAATTGCCCGACTTGATATTGAAAAGAGTTTTCGATAATGAGACTAAAATGCGGGGTTTATAATTGTTAGGCATGCGATGTCTAAGGAATTCATTTGGTTAGGCATGCGATGTCTAAGGAATTCATTTGCCAGGCCATTGTCGATACTTCGAGGGAGGTTTTCCAACGCTTTCGCGAAGTTCCTTAATTAAATAACCTCTTTTCTCTGGGCGCGTAACCCCGCTGACACCTTTCTAGACACCTGCTTGGTTTATAGCATTGATCGTTAAGTGACGAATCTCCTGATAAGTAGCTTGTACTCACAGTAGGATCGGGATCCAAAATATCATCGTATGATAATGTTGAAGGAATCCTACCAACATTCATCAAACTCCAAAATGGTATGTATCTCTCTGCAAAATTCAGTTTCTTTAGAAATTCCCGATGTGGATTTTTGCCCCATGCTCTTATGACCTTGACTAAGGGCCAACAAATCATAAGTCACATGTCAAGTTCTATCCGTCATTGTCCAGATTAATTTGAACCCACCCGTACATACTCTTGACTAATGGCCAACAAAGTAATACGACTGTCCCAAACCAACGCATCTATCTATGCAACAAATGAATACCCCAGCAGCTACCAAACACTATGCCTTGACTAAGGGCCAACAAACATAGCTTGAATACTACTGACCATCCATAAGAAATGACGGAGGGCTACGAATGGTTTTGGCAAAACCGTGAACGTAGTGAACTTGATATAATCGAAGGAACCTGATACTTTTTAAAAGGAGTGGTTAAAGCTCCGTAATTAAAAATTCTGATCTTTTAAAATAACCGAGTGGTTTCTTTTAAATTTGTTCCAACGATTAAACTTTGGTTTATTTTCTTTGCATTATGATAATGCTTATGATAATGCGTCCCATCAATTATCCTATCATTGCAGAAAACAACGAAAATACCACGTCCTCTTATGCCATCCGCATTCGCCACGGGGTCCCGTCATCACCCGTTAGGTTACTTAACTAACGACAGAGCGGGGGCTGGGCTAGCGCGGGTGTAAAACATAAGTGACGTCTAATTGCTATCATATATAGATACTGTACATTCGTCAGACGCAATAATAAGCATTCCATATCACAGATGAACTTTATTGGATTTATTAGCAATCCGCATTTGCTTTAAGCCTGCAATAAAAGACGGATTACACAGTTGTGATGAATAGCCATTACCCCACCATAGACCCCTACGGGTACGGCAAACTATCCGCCAAGTACCCGAAGTGAAGCGGTCTCCCTCAACAACATGAGTAGGCCACTAAACACTTCGACGTACCCGGTAGTTTGTGTACCCCGCCTTGGGTCTATCCTAGGAGCAAAAAACAGTTAAAAGAAATAATACAACGGTGGCTACAACCGCAACCTAGATGTGCCCCGTAAAAGAATATTACATCATTTTACATTTACATCGAATGAATGAATATTAAACCCATCTCAAACCCCGGCTAATCATCACAACAGTCCAACACAGTTCATATACACAAACAGTAAACATTTCAGAAATGTGCAACCCCCTGCCAACCGACATACTAGCAGTTAGGGGAGGTTTACGAACACATTAAACATTACAGATAAAGACCCAGTTAGCAAATATCTTAGAACATCGATCGAATACCATATTCCGTGTCTACCCCAAAAGCAAACCAGCACTGAAGTAACCTGGGAAGAAACAGTATATACAGGAAGACAAAACACCACAAAAAATGAATAACAGTGAAAATACGAGTCAAAACCGAGTTGACTCAGCGGCGGATCCGCGGCCAAAAGCACTGTTGTGCCGTGGATCCGCGGCTGTCTTGTCGTTTTGTGCACTCGTATTTTCCCAGAATTCATAAAATTCCCTGCTGTGATTTTTAAGACATATCAAATAATTTTACAGACAGGTTTAAAATTAACAGAAACTAGGAATTTTCAGGGTTTTGTTTTCGTGTTTTCCGTCCATCGAACTTCTAATTAGTTGCTAACAAGATAGTAATAGTTTAGTTGGCTCTGATACCACTGTAAGTCCATGTCACGCACCCCACGAACTTGCGGGGAGGCGGAATATATGAAAAACGATTATCAAAGCTTCGTAACACGGACTTGAGCGCATGAATCGTTTTTAAACCATTGCTAACAAACTCCTAGAGGTTTAACTACTCGGATACGAAGTTGTACCTCACGTTACTTGTCCTTCGGGTCTTCATCGCGGTCCTCCACTCCTCGTAGGCTCCTTGGAACATTGGCACCTCAACGGCCTCCTCGAATCAAAGACGATCCACCCGAAAGCACCTACGCCAAACTTGTTCTCAAACTTGAGATAACTAGGTTGCTTAAATTGCTAATCTAAGCTACCTAGGGGATATAGAGTGAGGTTATGGTAGTATTAGTCTAGCTAACCCTTGATCTCAACACATGAGAGGTTAGGGTTAGGGTTTGAAGAGAGAGTGAGCTTGAGGAGAGAGAAGGTGAGAATGATAATGAAATGAGATAATGATATATCATAATATTTATGAAGCATTATAATTTTATCAAATAAGTAAATAAATGATTAATCATCCATGCTTCATAAATGCATTTGAGTGATTCATCTCCATGAGTCATTAAGCATTTATGATGCATTAATGACTTGGATAAATCACACAAATGAGTCACTAATCTCATTTAATGCAATGCCACCTTACCCCCTTAGTCACCACTCTTCTAGAAGCTTCCCAACAAATTACGAGAACTCCCCTCCAATCCGTGAAAACACGGAAAAACTTTAGACTGTATAAATCCAATAACCCGATACTAGAATCTGGCTTAAACCAAAGCCGGCTACTAAAAACTGTCCGAAAATTCGTACGTGCGTAAACATACGTACGCATCCGAACCCTTGTCGTAAAACCATACGACCTCTATATCGTTTCGCCTGGAGCAGGGAAACTCTCTGTATGGGACTCTAAAGACTCGACACTACGCTGGCAGTGGGTTTAACCACAGACCGCAAGCGGCACTAGCTGTACGTAACGGTCCCCAGGTAGATGTCGATAAGAAGGCCGATGAGGAAAACCATTGAACCCCTACTGAGCCTGATGTGACAATCTCCATACAGTCCGGTCTGTTCGTCTAAGACTATCGCATACAAAGCCTAGGGGGCGGCAAGCGTCAATCCCCTAATAGCTGTATAAGTCGTGTCGGAGAGAAGCCCATTACACCCTGAGAAGCTACTGGAACCTACCAGTATATCTCGCTTGCCCTGGCCAGGGACTTTGCGTAATGGCTCTCTGATACAGCGCGATATCAACTCCTAATACCGGGAGAGACGAATCCTATCTAACCGCCACTGCCTCCAAGTGCTCGGGACTGCACCCAACTGCTCCCTGTTTGCACGACTCCTTTGAGTCGTGGTAGGGTAGCAATCTAAGAACAGTGGGACACACTCGAGGCGAAGTAGCAGTGTCAAGTCTGCGGACTATGCTGTACTCATATCACCTGGGAACTGTTAACTGACGATGGGTATAATACCAACCAATCAGTTCCCTGCGAGTCCTGTCCGGTGTACCCGTAACCTAACGAGCACCTGTATACTATCTCCAGTACGACGTATTGATGACTGTGGGACAGACCATCTCCCCAACTGGGATGAGAAGCGTACACACTTAGTCTACTCCGGAATATCGATGCCCTATCTCGATAATCCAATGACCAGGGACCTGTATAGGATGTTGCTTACAGACTTCCCAGCCCCCACTAGTGTGACTGCCATCACGACGCTGGTAATCAAGCAAAGATCCTATGGGCTCTACTAATATGTATAAGTGATACGTTATAAGAAACATATGCTCATATTAAAGTAGACACAAACCAAATAACATACTACCATTTTTAGCAAGACTGTATATACAACTGTGAATATCCCAAGCTTCCATTAAGTAATATACATACAAGTATGATACAATAATGACCCCTCGGGCATATACACTAACAGTATTGTGATAATAATGGGGCTGTGGCGTTGGCCAAAGATCCAAGGTCCCATCAGAGGTCCAGACACATTCTGAGACGATATCATTTGATTCGGGAGATAATTGATCGCCATTAGATCGAGATTAGGAGAGTAGATACAAAGAATAACACCGCGGATCCACTCAACAAGGCCCTCCCTCAGCCGCAGCATGAGCGACTTTTCAGATGTTGGGTATGAGATACGCCAATAATTGGCCTTAGTGCAAGTAGGAGATTGTTGGATATATGTATGCCCTAAAGGCCATTATATGATAGTGGATGTATCGGTATATGTATATATATATTCAGAGGACATTCTTGCTCGACATGATAGTATGCTATCTGGTTTACTTTATCTTGACATGTTCATTTGAACATGCATCTTACTCATTTGGTACATGTTGATAAAACCCTTAGGATATTTCTTGACTGCTGGGACTATAATGCAGATCATATTAGGGGGACACGTGTAGTTTATAAGTATATCCTTGAAACGTTTCTAGTCGTAGGTGTATCGAGATGGGGCATCGATATTCCAGAGTAGACTAGCGTATACCATTTTTGTCCCATATGATGGGCGATGGATGAGCTTATATCCATCTAGTGTGGTGACACCAAAGATTGTATACGGGTGCCCAGTGGAGACTGGATACACTGAACGGACTCGCCGAGAACTCCTATGTGGTATTATATCTATCGTCGGATAGCAGTTCTTAGGTGACACTGGTACAAGTTAGTCTGTAGACCCGAGATCGTCATAGAGTCTTGTGTGTCCTCCCACTGTATTTTGATCTCCATCCTACCACGGCTCTACTGAGTTGTACAAACAGGTGGATTTTGGGTACAGTCCCAAGGCACATGGAGGCAATGAGCGATAGGAGGGGTTTCGTCTCTCCCGGTATTGGGGGTTGATATTGCGCTATGCTCGATTGGCTATAACAGGAAGTCCCTGGCCAGGGCTGCAGAGATTTACTGATAAGTGTTATCAGTAGTTTCTTGACCTATTATGAGTCATACACCGGCACGACTTATTGAGTTATTGGGGTCGACGATGCCATCCCTAGACTTGATATGCAGCATATCTGACGAAAAGACCGGACTGTACGGTAAGTGTTACTGGTTGGCTCGACGGGAGTTTTTACAGGTTCGCTTGTTTTTCTTATGATCGCTCAATACCTGGGAGCCGTTACGTACAGCTTGTGCCACTAACGGTTTGTAGGTTTGTGATATGATCACTGCCTACTGCTAGCGTATTGACGAGTCTTAGAGTCCCATAAATGGGTTACCTAGTTCAGGCGAAACGATCTGGGGTGCATATGGTGATATGCGCGGGTGCTTGATTAAATGCATGTATATGATACCGCATTATAATCTGGCGTTTTCTATTGGTCGGGTCATATGTGATATGACCGGTTTATTAAATCAATTGTTGATTTAATATTAATGACCATTGGCCTTTTTACTTATAACCTTTTCTTTTATATGTTGTATGCATGAATGTATGTATGTACATATGTTGATATGAATGCACACATGCATGCATACATGTGTCATGGTTGATGATACATTGGAGTTAGCTATGCAAGACTTACATGGTTAGATATTTATATATTTTGATTATTGATTAAAGATAATTAGGATTAAATCATGGTTGGATTTCTTCTACACTCTTCTTGAGTCAACCATGACTCAAACCATGGTTTAATCTCTCATTCATTCTTTAACTCTTTAACAAAATATCTAGATATTTTAGAACCATGGTTATGAGTGAGTGTGACTCTCTCATATATTCATTATTCATTTTGTTTTTGTGTGATATGAAAATATATTGACCTTTTCTTAGCCATCTCATCCTTCTTCTTCCTCTAAGCTCTCTACCTCTTCAAATAGTGAGTGAAGAAAATTAAAAGAAAGGTTTTTAAGTAAGATCTAAACCTACATCATCAATCTGTACTAGTTTAGTCCACTAGTGTAGGTTGTTTCCTTCACTTCTACATAGTTCTTGTGAAGCTAGGAGCTTGAGCAAAGGAACTCCGTGGTGGATCGTCGTGGACAACGAAGGAATCAAGCGGACCCGTACAAACACCAAGTTGATCTAAGGAGTCACAAAGGGGGGATCTACAAAGGTTGTATTTCTCACCTCTTAGTGTTTGACTCTCATCTAGTATGTGATACTTAGTTTTGTTACCCTAAATTTCTGGTTTGATCCTAGATTAGTTTGCTTAGCACCCCAAAATTTTTATTGTAGCATGTTTGATGTAAGACAAACCCTTGGTATAGTGCTAGGTAAACCCAACACAAGGATGGACCGAGTAGGGCAGCTGCTCGGTTGCCTCTTGGTGAGGGCTTTGATCCTTAGCGTAGATGGGTAAGAAGTTACTCACTAAGGATGGACCGAGCAGTGAAGTTGCTCGGTTGCCTCTTGGCGAAGGCTTTGATCCTTAGCGTCGGTGGGTAGTAAACTACTAGCCAAGGATGGACCGAGCAGGGAAGTTGCTCGGTTGCCTCTTGGCGAGGACTTTGATCCTTAGCGTAGATGGGTAAGAAGTTACCCACTAAGGATGGACCAAGCAGTGAAGCTGCTCGGTTGCCTCTTGGCGAGGGCTTTGATCATTGGCGTCGGTTGGTAGTAAACTACTAGCCAAGGATGGACCGAGCAAGGCAGCTGCTCGGTTGCCTCTTGGCGAGGGCTTTGATTCTTAGCGTAGATGGGTAAGAAGTCACCCGCTAAGGATGGACCGAGCAGGGCAACTGCTCGGTTTTGCGAGGCCCTGCCCGACCACCCTGGACGTGTGAATATAGGGAAGAGTGACCGTCGCGGGCGATGCGTGGCAGAAACCCATAGGTGAGGCGGGGCATTCCAAGATCCGTGTCGTTCCGACTTCGATTTGCCGAGAGATACGGGATGCCCACCACGTGGCGGCATGATATTTGATGAATTGAGCGAATCCCTAGATTCGTTCCCATGCGTGCGCAAATTTGGACTCTTGGGGATGCCATGAAGGCTATAAATAGAGAAGGAGAGGGGTTTGTTTCAGCATTGCTTCTTTGAGATGGCCGGGCATATTTACTCGATTGAAGAGATCGTCACTGCCGATGATGTCTACCTGTACGAGCAATCCATTTCCGAGGATAGGTACCGGGTGTGATCCAGCGCATTGAGGATCACATTGGTCGTCTACTCCCTCGCTAATCGCCCCTCCTCCAATTGCTGATGTATGAAATTTGGAGGAGGTCCCCGGGTTTGTACAACCCCCTTGCCGAAGAGCTGGTGGACGAGGCCCTCTACAAGGTCTGTACGATTTACGTCATCGGACTCATCTTAAAGACCAGGTACGACCAATCCGTGGCCCTCATTTTGGAGTGCTTCTAAAAGAGACAGATCGTGAGCCAAGGCTCGGCTGGTGGAGCGCCCGGCCCTTTCGTGGCGTCCCGGGTTCGCGTGCAACATCAGCGGGAGTGGGCTGCAGAGGCCAGGGCTTGGCCAGCGGAGATCTCCTCGGAGTATCATGAGGAGTATTTCCTTGACCACATTCCCCCTCTGTTGTAATAAAAAATTATATATGTAAGGCTGAGAAGCCCATAATACCTTTTTATAAGTAAATAAAGCTTCTTTTTGCGACGTTCTGATGTTTCATGTTTTTTCCTTCTAAGTGCGTTTAAGAATTTTCACGAATTGAAATCCGTGGCCTTTGAAACGAGGAAGACGGAAACACATAGAAAAAGTTTTCTTCTTATTTAGAAAAAGACTTGAAAAATTTTACATCACATTGTCAAAGAATAAATATGTACTCGCAGGTGTGTACTTTTCAAAGGTACAACTTGAGCTTCTCGGCATTGTAGGGCCATGGAAACTTGCGACCTGTCACGTCTTGTAAGCGATAGGCCCCGCCGGGAAAGATTCCGGAGACGAGGATGGCCCGTCCCACTTCGGAGAAAAGTTATGCAATTTTCCCTGATCAACAAACTCGTTCCGCCTCAGGACCAAGTCTCCGGTCTTGAAGGAACAATATTTGACCCGAGCGTTGTAGTAGCAGGCAGTCTGTCGTTGGTAAGCGGCAGCTCTGATCTGTGCCGGTCCCGCTTCTCCAGCAAGACGTCCAAATTAGTCCGGAGGGCCAAGGTGTTTTCTTCGTCGTCGAAGTGCTCGACCCTGTAACTGGGCAGCCCGATTTCTGCTGGGACCGTCGCCTCGGTGCCATAGCAGAGGCTGAAAGGGGTCTCTCCAGTGGGGTTCTTCTTCGATGTGCGCAAGGCCCATAAGACCCGAGATAATTCGTCAACCCAACTGCCCTATCGTCCTTCCAGGCGAGCTTGAAGTCCTCGAATGACGTCCCTGTTAGCGACCTCGGCTTGCCGGTTGCACTGGGGGTGCGCGACTGCGGTGAACTTCATCAGTATATGGTATTCGCTGCAGAATCCTTTAACTCTTTCATTTTCGAAATTCGTCCTGTGGTCGTTGAAGATACACCTCAGGATCCCGAACCGGAATATTACGTTGTTCTGTAGGAACTTAATGGTCGTGGTAGCGTCCAGTTTTCTGATGGGAATGGCCTCGATCCACTTCGTAAAGTAGTCCACCATAATGAGGATGTATTTGTGCCCGCCCGTACCTGTAGGGAGTTGGTGTAACGTTTTGAAAATCGTTTAGGTGAAATTTCCGATTTTCGGTAAAATAACTGGTGTTTTCCATAAAAACCAAGATATAACCATTTTTCGACATAGACATAAATATACATATTCTATCTATGTAATTGCTAGTATTTGGTATTTAATGGGTCACTTATTAAAATTGCTAGTTTACTAAAATATTTTCCGTAATTAATTATTTTAAATATTATTTTAAGCCTTCACTAATACATTTAATTAGTGATATTTACAAATTAGAATGGGTTAATACAACTTTAGTGCACCATGACACATTTAACACTCACCTTGTTACATGTTCTTTCTTTAAAAATTTCCACCATGTTTCTAGACAATTCTAGGTAGAAGTTAAATTGAAAATAAAAATTAAAGATTTTTTTTATTAAACTAAAGAGCATGATGTATTATAAGTGAGGTATGGGGAGAGTTGATTTTGGAAATTGTCACACACACACACACACACACCCCATTTCCTATGCCTTGCTCGGCCAATCCAGCAGCCCCCCCCCCACCTCTTCACAATTTCTTGGTCCAATTCTCATTCCAAAACTCAATTTCTAATCTAATATAAAATAGAAATAATAAGGTAAGTGAAGTATGGGTGTTATTGACTTGGAAAATGCCACACTCACCTCACTCTCTCTCTTTCCTTCTTGCTTGGCCGAGCCTCCCTTTCTTGCAGGCCCAAATTTTCCCCACCTCCTTTTCACACCAAAATTCTTCATTTTTGCCTCAAAAATCAACACAAAGTCACATTAATTCATTATTAAGCCCTTATCCATTATTCTTGGATCAATCAAACATGGATCTTGGAGCATGAAACCATTGTTGGAGGCTAAGATTTTTGCAACATAGATCTATAATTTGTGTATAATCTTACACCAAGTGTTACCTTGTTAATGATTGTTGTAATCAAACTTAATTAAGCATCTAGATTGGTTTAATTTTCAACTTGAAAATTCAAGAAAAGGGTTTGTGATCAAGTGAGGGTTTTTATCATTAGATTATGGTCTTAATGAGTAGTTTAACATGTTAGGTAATACAAAACCTAATCTAGTAGCTAATTTGCAAATTGTTATATTTAATTTGCCCAAATTGTGATTTTTGCAAACTAGGTTTTTATAATTAATATAAATAGAAGTGATAAAAATTTTAGAAATGGTTTGTATTACTTAGTTGAGTTATTTGGTGAGCATTATGGCCACTAGAATTGTTAAAATATTTAGATTGGTTAAAACTTCAAGTTTTGAACTAAAATGGAAATTTGTGCTAACTAGGTTTTTGGATTAATGTAATTTAGCGAGATTAAAAATCTAGTAAATGTTTATGTGGCCTAATTAAGATAATTAGTGAATATTGTGACCACCAGTTTTGCTAAAACACCAAGATTTGTATTAAAACGGTTAATGATCACTTACTAGGTTTTTTAGAAATAAATCGATTTGATTAATTTTAAGGTTTGATGATTTGCACCCTATTTCTTATAACATTTAGTGAGTTGTGAAACCATGATTGGTACGTTTAGGTTTTTCTCGATCAATCGTCGTTTGTACGCAAATGTCGAGGGTTATTTGGTTCTTTTGCATGCGCGGACCATAGGTTTTGACCTATGTGAGATTCGTGTGTCGTTTGGTCATGAGTCGGATTTTAATGCGATACGATGTGTTATAATATGTAGGTACCCTCACGAGAACTTCGAGACGACAAGCAAGCATGTGGCGATATCGGTATTGGCAAGCGAAAATCAAGGTGAGTAGATATATATCTACGGGGGAAGTCGGGTGGATGGCGTATAGCACCCCCGCAGTTTCGTAGTATAGAACGCGAATGCGTTATGATATATATACTTATGTGTTTTATGATGTGCATACTTAGCAAGAGATGATTACGTGACTTTGGTTTAGTTTAGCACCGTTGTAGGAAAACGCTTATAGTGTAGTTTCTTAGTCGCGAAATCTTAGAGTTAAGATTTGCATACAAGCGCGCGCACACACTTACATGCATCTTATTTTCTTATGCGTATATGGGGATATGTATACACACACACACACAGGTATGGGACTATGTGTGTGTGTGTGTGTGTACATGGATAATGAGGATAGTATATGGTATTTGGAGATGAGTCGATGAGATTGGGTATGATGCCACGAGATCGGTGATGTGACATGGTTCGTATTATGAGATACGGCATGATTATTATAGCGGGTCCTTAGGCGATGTGTTTTCATACACACGCATATATATATATGGTATCAGTATGTACTAAACTTATATCAGTACCCCCAGTTCACGATATGTGATGATAAGAATACCAGATGAATAATGAGATAAATGTGATATTCGACCCGTACCTAGATTTGGGATGCCGTACGATGGAATTACCGTACGAGATGAATATTGATGATTGATCCACACTCTTGACTCGAGAATGTCATATTATATATTGTATCGTATGGGATACTATTGAGGCGGGATCACCGACTATTATATATATAGATCGACTCAGATTAAGGTGGATTTCCTTACCCTTTCGACTAGCCTGTTAGTTTAGTCCTATAGTTACTTAGTAGATATTAGACTGAGCACGAGTCATACTTAATTCCAAAACAAATGAATCGTGAGTATTTTAAATACAGGCCAAGGGATACTTCGGATATTTCAAAGGATGTATTTTTTTCATAAAAACACCGTAGCCCTATTTTCTAAACACCACGATTCGTGCGATTTCATATACCAAAAACTGTATGGCTCGTATATAGGAATGTTTATTTCTTTATTGCTGCATTTAATATTCATTTGCCATTTATTCTGCTGTTCGCGTTGCATTGCATGCTTATATGTAATTTCGTTAATAATGATGAAACCTATTATTAGGACACCAGCACCATTACTGATGATGCGTATGCTCCACGTACACTCGCTTGCTGGCTCACACACATCTTTATCGGTAATTGCTATGTCGCGTACACTTTAGAGAACATTATTTCTTTGACATAACTTGCTAGTTGATAGTTCATATATGTTATTGCTTTCATATTCTAGTTTAATTATTGCATTCCTTGCTTGATAACAGATGCATTCAAATATTCATTATCATGCAATATTATAAGGGCCAGTGCAGATTTCCGGAGCCAAGTATTAATTATTATTGACTCTTCAGTTTTGGATTTCGGACTTTCCATGAGATTTCTGGATTTGGAGAAACCGAAAGATTTATAAACTCATTTTCATTTTAAAAGATAAAAGGTGCGGTTTTCTCATGATATGATTTGAGATATGTCCACCATGAGTTTTCTCGGCTTTTGAGTGATATCATACACCCGATTCGAGGAGGACGAGGAACCGTCTGTGGGTGCATGGTGGACCCGGTACGGTACCCCGGTGCCAGAAGGTCGCAGATGATGGCGTTGAGCCTGAGATAGGGGAGAACTACTGACCGGTGATTTTATTGTGACGCGTCGGATATTTGGAGGATAACAACGTGGTCTTTTATTTGAGGATTTGGGCCAGTCCGGATAGCCGGAGCCTGAGATATTGAGATTTAATGATATAGGCCAGTTCGGATAGCCGGAGCCTGAGATATCGAGATTTATATTTTGTGTCGATGATTGACACTGATTTTCTGCATGATTTCATTGATGATACTCGATTTTATATAGAAATCTCACTGAGATAAGAAAACAGTTTCCACATTTAGATGCATTCTGTTTTCATGCATTCATACATCATATTTTAGATATATTGCTACCTGAGGTACTAACACGAGCACATGGGATTACACTTATGCATAGATGTTTACCCTTGCCATTTTATTATGCTTTAGGCCATATTATTATTTGAGGATATTATGATCGTATGACCTAGGATTGAGTCATACATACGATTTCTGATCGGTGATGTTTTCTACTCACGAGTGGGCAACTCACCCCCGTTGTGCCACAGTTCTTGCAGGTTTTTGCCGTACAGGTTTCATTGCGGCTTTCTGACACACTGCTTCCATTCCAGGTGATTGCTTTGGTAGGTGGGTTCACTTGTATCGTGACCACCATTGTACTTTTATTATATTTCAGTTGTATCTAGTAAACTCCATCAAGCAGACTTGTATATTGATAGACTTAGAAGACCAGTTGATTATTGTTTAGACCTTAGAGTCGCGCATTGTATTATTATGGTTTTCTTGATGATTTTGAGTTTCCTTTTGAGTTTTGATCCTTGCCCTTGGCGTTGTATATTATATTGCTTGCGTGGTTATGACAGTCAATTGACGAAGAGGTAGCTCCCGCTTGGGGATGCCTTTATTCATATTATTCATGTTGTACCCCTTTTGGGGCCAGTATTTACAAAGAAGACTCTGCCGAAATTTTCGGAAAAAATATGATGTTTTAAAAATGTTTACAACGACTTTTCAAAGTGATTCTATGCAACTTTAAAACAAGTTTTCATTCACCTTCTTCTTTTAAATGGTTTAGATTTCTGGGTTTTGGCTTACTTGAATTAGATGGGGTCCTTTAGACTGCGATTCAAGTGGCAGTCACATGCCATTTCAGGTCGTGACAAAGTTGGTATCAGAGCGCTAGGTTAACCTTGGTTCGAGTCTATGTTTGACTATGTGGAGTCTAGGGCGTATACACACACACACACACACAGATAGATATATATATATATATATATATATATATATATATATATATATATTCGGAACCTAGGCTTGACCTTACGGAACTTAGACTTAGTCGAGGGGGTATTAGACCCGAACTCTCGTCGCATAGGTTGAACTTGGTTGATGGAGTAGGTGACTTAAGTAAAGTGACATACCGTGTGTATGTTCCGCGGCATACTTACGATATGCTACTCCGCTTAAGAAGCCTTAGGATGTACATTTCCTTGTACAGCATTATATTCATTCCTATGATCTATCCTCATCGATATCGGTTGGTGGTTTTGTTACCACGATTGTATAGGCAGAGAGAGCTGCGGCTAGAGTTGCGGTCAGCATGAGCTTGTCGTAGACGAAGACTGACCAGGGCATAATTCCGGTGATACACGATTGTATAGATGTGTCATTTTATTGTATTTTTCGCGCCATGAGCGTTTGATGGATTGCTTTTGCAAAGATTTCTCGAAACATGTAGATCAGCACCAAAGGATTGGGGCCACTGCTAGATGCCAGCCAGAATGTGATGACCGTCAATACACCGATTATTCTTGATGATTGAGGCATTGTTCAGCATGCGGACGAATGAGCCAGTTGTTACTGCGAATAACAAGATATCGCCCCAGATGTTTGAAACTAATGCAGCACGAGTTTATACTTAGAGATATGATAGAAGATCGGTAGTCACCAAGGATGAATGACTAGGACATGTGGTTCGTTTGCACACCCCGATGCGAGGTCATCAGATTGATTGATTCCAGCTAGAGAAGACTTCACGCAGGTACGTTGAGAGTCGATAGAAACGATCGAATATCAGAAACCCATTTTTCCAAGTTTAAGGTATTCGGAAGAATATGCAAGTAATTCTGTGGACCCTCTAGAAGAATGAAACCCTAAGTCGATATAATGACCATGGGAACGCCTTTGAACCTAAGGGTTTGCGCCAGTTCCGCGGTGCCATTAATGAGGCTTGGGTTTGCCCTTCTACGGTTGGTCCATAGGTACTGTGGCATGTACTAGATATTATTTAACTGTACTCAAGAGTTGAGCTCTTGGGGGATTATGGAACTCTGACGAATCGATCGAAATGTTCGACGTCGTTCGGATATCATGTGATGGGATACATTGCTTGGGAGACTCCAAATATGAGTATAGCCATTGGAACGCAGTCCATACAGCTATGAAGAGACAAGTCTGAATCACTCGACAACAACAACAACAACTGAGCCTTTTATCCCAAGCATATGGGGTAGGCTACATGAACCAACATGAGAATCACGCCGGGTCCAGCACATGAATCCTCCGCCTCCACTCACTCCTATCGAACAATATACTTTCATCGATTCCTTTGGCACCCATATCGTTTTGTATCACCTCCATCCATGTTTTCTTCGGTCTTCCTTTTGCATTTTTGCCATTGCCCATATCTAGAGTATCTATTCGTCGAACCGGTGCTTCCATAGGTCTGCGTCGCATATGACCAAACCATCTTAGCCGGTTTTCCCGCATCTTCTCCTCCACAGGTGATACACCAACTTTTGCACGAATATCCTCATTTCGCACCATATCTTTTCTAGTGTTACCGCACATCCAACGAAGCATGCGCATCTCCGCTACGTGCATCTTCTGTGTATGATGCTTCTTAGGAGCCCAGCATTTTGTACCATATAATAAAGCAGGCCGAATAGCGCTCCGATAAAACATCCCTTTCAATTTTAACGGAAAGTTACGATCATAAAAAATCCCTGTTGCACTCCTCCATTTTAACCAACCAGTTTGGATCCTTTGATTAACATCACTATCGATCTCCCCATTCTTTTGGATGATGGAACCTAGATATCTAGATTGGTCGCTCGGTGATATCTCTTGCCCTTCCAATATTATACCAATATGGTTTTGACTTCTCTGGTTACTAAATTTGCAATGCATATATGCTGTCTTGGACCTGCTCAATCTGAATCCCCGAGATTCCAATGTTTTCCTCCATAATTGCAATTTGGTATTAACCCCTGCTTTCGTCTCATTTGCTAGAACAATATCATCAGCGAATAGTATACACCAAGGTACCCCGAGAGTCCGAATCAGACGACATTAGAGAAAAGTGGAGTAAGAGATTCGTACGAGATTTCGACGAGATGACGTTCCACTCCGTTGACATCAGAGATGTGATACGCATAAAGAGGCATTGTATATAGATATATCTTCCAGAAAGAGTCGTGATGAGTATGCAGCCGTTCCGGAACAAGAAATGGATTTAGTAAAGGATGATGACTTCCGAACAGTTCAGTAGAAACGAGATTCGGGAGAGACTTCGACAGAACCTTTCTAGAATACTATATGAGAAGACTTGGACCCAGGATCAGTCGTATTGTGCACACCCAGTAGGCCAGAGTTCGGCATCGTCGACGAGACATGTTATGAGTGACCATTATAGTTGGCCACAGATCTTTAGAGGATGTGCCAGAGCGGGACTATTTCCGCCATTTTGATTTCGGTATTTTGGGCGATTTATTTGCATGATTGAGTTTTCGAGCACCATAGTTGCACTCGGTTTCGATTTGATATCATTCGAGATGTTGATTTTGATTTCATGCCTCTGGTATGCATGTGATTTGACTAATGCTTTCGGCATAGTTTTCATGCACTTTTAACATTTTTGATTCAATTTGTGCACACTGATGCACATGGTTTTGAGATTATATACCACAATATACTTGATTTGGATTTGGATTGAACTGTGTTGTATACCATCGATTTCGATTATGATATTCATTTCGTGCACCATGTGCACTTGATTTGGATTCTTGCGCATAATTGACGCGCTTGATACGATTTTGGGTGCACACCAGATGCACTAACTCGGGATTCTTCGTGCATATCAGATGCACCTGATATGGTTGTCAGGCACACACCGATATGGTTGTCAGGAACACATCGTTGCCCTTGACGGGCGTTTTCATGCACACCCGTTGCACTTATATTTTGTTTCTGTGCACATGTATGGCACATTCATTGATTTTGATTTCCATGCGCACCAGACGCACGTTGTATTCTCATACATATTTTGGGATTTATTCTTTGGAGCAGATGTTTTATGATATTTACTATTCAGTAAAGTAGCTGAACAGGACTAGTCCGAGCACAGTACCTGAATATATTTTTGCATGCATTGATAGTTACCGAAGGGATTTCAAAAAAAAGAAGCTATAGTCTCATTATTTACCTACGTGTCCGAGATGACACGAGACATTTAACAAAAAAAAGAAGCTATATTCATCGGTAGGTAGTGGTCCCTCTGGCTGGCTCATCGTCATCCACACGAAATCTCTCTCTCGCCCCGGGATACCATACCGGGTCCACCATGTACCCGCAAACGGAATCCCCTGCCTCCTCGAATCGGGTTTCATATGTCATACGTCTCAGAACCGAGAAAACACATGGTGGACGCATTGAAATATCATATCAAGAGAAACCGGGTTTTTAAAACAATACATACTCTCTTTTGAAATAACCACGGTTCCCAAATCCAGAAATCTCATGAAAACAAATATCTCAATGCGTATAATCTAAAGCATGATGTATGCGACATATAACAGAAATGTAAGCATATCTGTATATCATGCAACATGGAACAGTAATATGCACATATCGAAGGAAAACCGCTCTTTTAAAATGAATCCAGTTTTAAAATATATCTTGCGGTTCCCAAATCTCCAAAATCAAGCCAGAATCATCTATGTATATGCAAATACGTACGTATGCAAGTATAGGTGTACAATATGTATGTACACAAGTATGTTATGCAAGGGGTCATATCCTGATGCAACAATCCTACTGTGTAGTGACATGGCAATTATCGATGATGAAGTGTGTGAGCCGGAAAGCAGGTGTACGTAGAACATATGCATCATCGATAATAGTGCTGGTGTCCTGACAGCATGGGTTTAATATAATGATAAACACATTTAAACATACAATGCTATGCGAATAGAAAGAATATGCGGAAAGTGAATAATAAACACAACAGTGAAGAATCTACATCAATATGTATATGTCATACAATTTTGCCATTTGAAATAAGACAAATCGTGGTGTTTAGAAAAATAAGGGCTACGATGTTTTTAAGAAAAGATGCGTCTTTGAAAATATCCGTAGAATTCCTTGGCCTGTTTTTAAAATACTCACGATTCGGTAGTTTTTGAAATAGGTATGATTCGGGTCTAGTCTAACATCTACTAAGTAAACTACAGATCTAACTAACAAGCTAATCGAAAGGGTATGGAAACCACCTAAATCTGAGTCGATATATATATAAATATAATAGTCGGTGATCCCGCCTCAATAGTATCACATACGATACAATATATAATATGACATCCTTGAGTCAAGAGTGCGGATCTATCATCAATATATAGCTCATACGTAAATCCGTCGTACAGCATCCCAAATCTGGGTACGGGTCGAATCTTACATTTATCTCATCAATTATCTGGTATCCTTATCATCATATCTCATGAACTGGGGTACTGATCTAAGTCTAGTACAAGCTGATACCATCTATAAATATATAAATGCGTGTGTAATACACACGTCCAAAGGCCCGCTAAAACTCATGTCGTATCTCATAATACGAACCACATCATATCACCGATCTCATGGCACCATGCCCAAACTCATCGACTCATCTCCAAATATCATCCACTATCCTCATCATCCAAGTGTAGGTATACATGTATATATATACGTCATCCCATACCTATGTGTGTATATATATACATACGTATCCCTAAATACGCACAAGTATAACAAGCATGTGTGTGCGTATGGGTGTAAACATATTCTAGGGTTCGCGACTAAGAAGCTATACTAGTTCACTTCTAATAACCCTAATCTAACCATTGAACACCTAATCATATCTTGAATATCCATGTCACACATAAAGCTATCATATATATATAGTATATATAGCATACTAAATATCGAACTGCGGGGGTGCTATACGCCATCCACCCGACTTCCCCCATAGATATAATCTACTCACCTTGCGTCTTGTGTGTCGGTGTCGATGTCGCCATCATATTCTTCATCGTATGAAACCCACGTGAAGGTACCTACATAGATAACACAATCGTAAATGCGTATTAAAATCACATCGGAAAACCAAAACGACACGCTAAGGCCTATAGGTTAGAACCTATGGACCATGCCTTCAAAATCACCAAATAACACTCGATTTCGACGTACAAACGTCAAGCGATCGAATACGTCACAAATCACAAAAATCCAGAGTATAAAATACGCAAAACAAAACCCCGAATCAAAACAGCAATTCTTGAAAATGGTCCCAGATTTTACCCTAGGTCAAATAAGCCAATTTTGCATATGCCAAGGGTCTAGTTTACAGGAGATGAAGCTACAGACAAAGCACGAACCACAATGCTCAAGATCTGGCCGCAAATTGCGGCCAGAAGGGTTTTATTTGCGGCCCAGAAGTGGAATCAGGGGTTGGGGTCTTTAGGGTATGCTCTAAATCACCTGCACATCTCTCTGTGTTTGCAAAATAATTTTCAGGTCACCCGGGTGTTAGCAGATTTCATTTTACACTCACAGAATCCACAATTCTTCCGATATCGGGTTTCTAAATCCGTATTCCGGGGTTCTAGTCTCTGGTTTAGGTCTGAATTCTAGCACTAGGGGGTTTGTGTGGGCTCTACTGAGCTCAATTACACATCACAACTCAACAATTCTATAAACCCTAACTAGAATTTTCAAAGTTCACCCAAACGACACAATATCGGTTCTAAATTAACATGGATGTAAAAGCAATGGAACTACTAGGCTAATGGTTAAGAAAATAGCTCATTTGGAAACTCAAGAATTTTCTTGAGTTGCCCCAAGTGTCCAAAATGCAAGCTTTCTTGGTCCATGGTGTAGCTAGTGAGCTTGTGCATCTTTTTATTGAAATGGGTGTACATCACAACTCAACAATTCTATAAACCCTAACTAGAATTTTCAAAGTTCACGCAAACGACACAATATCGGTTCTAAATTAACATGGATGTAAAAGCAATGGAACTACTAGGCTAATGTTTAAGAGAATACCTCATTTGGCAACTCAAGAATTTTCTTGAGTTGCTCCAAGTGTCCAAAATGCAAGCTTTCTTGGTCCATGGTGTAGCTAGTGAGCTTGTGCATCTTTTTATTGAAATGGGTGTTGGGTTTTGAGGTGTTTTTCATGGAGTATGAGAGGATGAAGAGGTGGAGGGAGTGAGGGCAGCAGCAAGAGTGTGAGGGAGAGGAGAGAATGTGATGAAGATGGTGAGATGAGAGAATGGCAAGTCAAAGATAACCCCTCACCTTTCTCTTTCTCACCCATACCTAATACTATATTCATATCCTTTTCTTTTCTTTTCTTTTCTTTTCCTTCTCTTTTCTTCTCTCCTCAATAGTAAACCCAAAACAACAACCATGATATAAAACATGAAGGAAAGCCATGAAAAAAATGTAATAAGTGGAAAAATGATATGGTGCATGTTTTGCACAAAATACGATTAAAACCCAATTAGCGATTTTTAATCGCGATTAGCACTAAATTAGCATATAATTAATCATAAAAACTTAAAATTGCATAATTCACATAAAACACCCTTTTTTAGTAATTTCCATAATTTTCCAAAAATTTTCCTAATTTATCGGTATTTAATTATACCGCCTTATTAAAATATTCAATATTTAATTATTTAATTATGAAAATTCCCAAAAATAATATTTTATTTTTTGAAATGTTACAGAAGCGTATACACCAGTCTACTTCGGAGTATCGATGCCCCGTCTCGATAATCCAACGACCAGGGACCTGTATAGGATGTGCTTATAGACTACCCAGACCCCACCAGTGTAACTGTCATCACAACGCTGGTAATCAAGCAAAGATCTTAAGGGCTCTACTAATATGTATAAGCGATGTGTTAAAAGAAACATATGCACATATTAAAGTAGAAACAAACCAAGTAGCATACTACCATTTTTAGCAAGACGGTCAATACAACTATGAATATCCCAAGCTTCCATTAAGTAATATACAAACTAGTATGATACAATAATAGCTTATAAGGCATAAACACTAACAATCTCCCACTTGTACTAGGGTCATGTACTGGCATATCGTAGACCTATCATCTCGAATAGCCTCTCGAACTGCGTCTAAGGAATGGCCTTTATGAATGGATCAATAGTGTTATTCTCCGTATTTACTCTCTTCACCTCGATCTCCCGGCGATCTACGATCTCCCTGATCAGGTGATACCGCCTTAAGATGTGTCTGGACTTCTGATAGGACCTGGGTTCCTTCACTAAAGCTATAGCGCCGTTGTTGTCGCAATACAGAAGTATTGGATCAACACTGGTAGGAACCACCTGAAGTTCTGTGAGGAACTATTTCATCCAGACAGCTTCTTTTGCGGCATCGCAAGCAGCTATGTACTCCGCTTCCATCGTCGAGTCAGCAACGGTGTCCTGCTTAGAACTCTTCCAACAGACTGCCCCTCCATTGAAGGTAAAGACATAACCCGACATGGACTTGGAGTCATCCTTGTCACTATGGAAGCTGGAGTCGGCAAAGGCCTCGATCTGGAGGTCCTTTCCGCCATACACCAAGAACATCTCCTTAGTCCTCCTCAGATACTTGAGAATGTTCTTTACTGCTATCCAGTGCTTCTCCCCTGGGTTTGCCTCATACCGGCTTACAACGCTCAATGCGTATGCTACATCTGGTCTGGTACATAACATCACATACATTATAGAGCCTACCGCAGAAGCGTAGGGTATAATCGACATGCGAGCCCTTTCCAAATCATTCTCGGGAGACATCTCTTTGGAGAGGGTGATTCCGTGACAAGCCGGTAGGTTACCGCACTTAGAATCTTCCATACTGAATCTTTTCAATATGGTGTCTATGTACCTGGACTGCGAAAGTCCCAACATCCTCTTTGATCTATCACGATAGATCTGGATCCCCAGAATGTAGGTGGCATCACCCAGGTCCTTCATGGAGAACTTCTGTGACAAGAATCCTTTGACTGACTGTAGCATAGGAATATCATTTCCTATTAGGAGAATGCCATCCACGTACAAGACGAGGAATATTACAGCTCTCCCTACAATCTTACTGTATATGCATGGTTCGTCTGGATTCTTGATAAAGTCGAATTCTTTGACAGTATCATCAAATCAGATGTTCCAACTCCACGATGCCTACTTTAGTCCATAAATGGACTTAAGCAACTTGCACACTTTACTGCTACTCCCACTCTGAATGAATCCCTCTGGCTGATCCATATAGACGCATTCTTCCAAATTACCATTTAGAAAAGCCGTCTTTACGTCCATCTGCCAGATCTCATAATCGTGGAAGGCAGCAATGGCAAGAAGGACCGGAATGGATTTGAGCATAGCCACCGGAGAAAAGTTTTCGTCATAGTCCAAACCAGGTCTTTGACGAAAACCCTTTGCAACAAGTCTAGCCTTATAGGTTTCAACCTGTCCATCTACACCAATCTTCTTTCTGAAGATCCATTTGCATCCTACGGATTTTACCCCATCTGGAGCAATGTCCAAAGTCCATACTTTGTTGGTGTAGATGGACTCCATTTCGGTCCGCATTGCATCCAGCCATCTTACTGAGTCGCCGCTCTGAATGGCTTGCTGGAAGCTAGTAGGTTATCATTGTCAATGATGCAATCTTCTCTATCCCCATCTATGAGAAAACTGTAGTATCTTTCGGACGGATGAGACTGCCTACTACTTCTGCGGATAGGCGATGGGATGTCCCTTTCTTCTGAAACTTCAGGTTTACCATACTTTCAGTAACAGCTTGTGATTCTGGAATTTCTTCCAGTTCTATTGCGCTCCTACTCTTCTGATTTTCTAAAAATTCAGCTTCCAAGAAGTGGGCATGACGAGAAAACAAAAACCTTTTGTTTCTCTGCGTAATAGAAATAATACCCTTTGGAGTTCTTTGGATATCCCACAAACTTACACTGTACTGAGCGTGCCTCGAGCTCGTCCGCATGCTGCTTTTTAACAAAAGTGAAGGGTTACCCTAGCGCCCCGGCCAACTCACGTGGCCAAATGCGGAACAAAAAATTTCTTACGAATAAAACTTAGCGCTAGACTAAACCCTAAAACCGGATCTTTCCATAAAACTAACCAGCTACACTAAGAGAGCTATCTACTATGATAGAAACCTCACCAAATGAACCAAGTCCTTCGGTCTTCTTTCTTCATCCTCAGCTCCTAGCAAGCGCCTTGAACATGCTTGAACTCTAAATCCGGCTCCATTGGTCCATCGGGATTGAGCTTGTTCTCCGGCCTCCTTTTGTCGTAGATGATCCACCCGGAGAGTATGATCCATGGCTCTAGCTCTTTGCAATATCTCAAAAGAGCAACTAGAGAACTTAGGATGCTAGTCCAATTAATCTAAAATGTAGTTTAGATGTCTAAGTGTTCTGTCTCTTTCTAGCCTCTTCACTTATATCTCAACACATGAGAAATGTAGTGAAGAGGAAGAAGATGAAGGTGGAGGAGAAAGCTAGAGGAGGGAGGAGATGAGAGCTCAAGAGAGAAAAATGAATCAAGCATGAAAGAGAAAATACACACAATGGTTTTTTATATCAATTCTTTCATTAAACAATTAGCAACCATGCTTCAATAGTAAACCCAAAATGAATTATAAATTCATTTGACTATTATTGAAGCATGGTCACCTCTTTCCCTCCCATACTCCTACTTCACACCTCATTTCCATTTATGAAATAAATGGAAAATACATAATGAGGTGGCCACCTTCTAGAAGGAAATCTGTAGTAAATACGGATTTCAGTCTACTGTATAAATATACCGGCAATCAGATAAAAATCTGAACGCCCAAAAGAGATAGAATAACACGAAGAACGTAATACTAGAATATATATATCGAAATACGTATACGTAAATTATTAAATCAATACATGATTTAATAATCCGGCTCAAACCCGAGCCGGCTAGTATTTCAAACTGTCCGATCGAAAATCCGAGTACCAAGTACATCAATCGATCAAACCCTGCACGTATCCAATACGGCCACTACATCATTTCGCCTGAATCAGGAAAACCCTCTGTGTGAGACTCTAAAGACTCGACAGTACTATGGCAGTGGGTTTAACCATAAGCTCATCAGCGGCACTAGCTGTACGTAACGGCTACCCAGGTACCTGTCGAAAAGAAGGCCGATGAGCAAACTCATCCGGATCTCCTACTGAGCCTATCCGTGACAATATCCGTATAGTCCGGTATCTTCGTCAAAGAGTATCGCATACTGGGTCTAGGGGATGGTGAACGTCAGACCCTAACAACCTGATAAGTCGTGCCGATGTGGCTCAGGACCAATCCGGGAAACTACTGATCAACCTATCAGTAAATCCCAAGTGCCTTGGCCAAGGTCTTATGGTCCTGACCAATCAAGTCACAGTGCGATATCGACTCCCTATACCGGGAGAGATGAATCCCCGACAATCGCTCACTGCCTCCATGTGGCTCGGGACTGAACCCAACCAAAACCTGTTTGCACGACTCAGTAGAGCCGTGGTAGGGTAGTGATCAAAGTTCAGTGGGAACTCACACGAGACAAATGCCGATCTCGGGTCCAAAGACTAACTTGTACACATGTCACCTGAGAACTTCCATCTGACGATAGGTATAGTACCATATGGAAGTTCTCGGCGAGTCCGTCCAGTGTACTCACACCCAGTGAACACCTGTATACGATCTTAGGTGCATCAGACCAATGGCTGTGGGACCAACCATCCCCCGATGGTGCTAGAAACATACACACCAGTCTACTCTGGAGTATTAGTGCCCAGTCTCGATACTCACGCGACTAGGGACCATTTAAGGATGTGCTTATAGACTACCCTACTCCCACAAGTATGATCGCCATCACAACGCAGGTAGTCAAGCAAGATCTATGGGCTTTATCAACATGTAACCGCAATATGTAATAATGAGTATGACATTGTTAGTGTATATGCCCTAGAGGCCATTACTGTATCATACTAGTTTATATATTACTTAATGGAAGCTTGGGATATTCACCTTGTATAGACAATCTTGCTCAAAATAGTAGTATGCTACTTGGTTTGTTTCTACTTTAATGTGTACATGTGTTTATTTTAGTATATCACCTATACACATTAGTGGAGCCCTTAGGATCTTTGCTTGATTACCAGCGTTGTGATGGCAGTCACACTCGTGGGGGCTGGGTAATCCACAAGCACATCCTTATGCAGGTCCCTGGTCATAGGACTATCGAGACAGGGCATCGATACTCCGAAGTAGACTAGCGTATGCGCTTCTCATCCCAGCAGGGGAGACGGTCTGTCCCACAGCCGTCAGTACGTCGTACTTGAGATAGTATGCGGGTGCTCGTTAGGTTAAGAGTACACTGGACAGGACTCATCGGGAACTGTTGGTTGGTACTATACCTATCGTCAGTTATCAGTTCCCAGGTGACATGAGTACAGCTTAGTCCGCTGACTTGACACTGTCACTTCGCCTCGAGTGTGTTCCCACTATACTTAGATTACTACCCTACCACGGCTCAAAGGGGTCGTGCAAACAGGTAGTAGTTGGGTGCAGTCCCGAAGCACTTGGAGGCAGTGACGGTTAGACAGGATTCGTCTCTCCCGGTATTGGGGGTTGATATCGCGCTGTGTCTAGGAGAGCCATTACACAAAGTCCCTGGTCAGGGCAAGCGAGATATACTGGTAGGTTTCCAGTGTTATCTCAGGGTGTTTTGGGCTACACTCCGACACGACTTGTACCGCTATTAGGGGACTGACGTTTACCGCCCCCCCTAAGCCTGCCATGCGATATTCTCAGACGAACAGACTGGACTGTACGCTGATTGTCACATTCAGGCTCAGTAGGAGTTCAAATGGGTTTCACCTCGTCCGTCTTCTTATCGGCATCTACCTGGGGGCCATTACGCACAGCTAGTGCCGCTTGCGGTCTGTGGTTAAACCCACTGCCAGCGTAGTGTCGAGTCTTTAGAGTCCCACACAGAGAGCTATTCGCCTTTAGGAAAAAGAGTAGAGGTCGCATGGTTTTGCGACAGGGTTCGGTCACATCCGTGCACTTGTGCACGTTTAGTGTCCGGGCAGTTATCACTAGAGGGCTTTGGTTTAAGCCAGATCCTAGTGTACGTTTTGGGATTGGTTTTATCTCGTTTGTATTCGTGTACCTCGGAACGCGGATGCTGGTGTGTATGCACGGTTGACAGAGAGACAGAGGCAGAGGATTCTCATTAGGGTTGTTGGCTGTTGACTTTTGCTAAACCCTAATGAGAATAAGAAATATGATTAATGATAATATTAATTAAGTATTATTGTGCCATGGTTGGTTTGAAAGGTTGACTTTGTTGACTTGTTGACTTTGTTGACCGGTTGACTAGGTTGGACTAGTTGACCATCATCATTACAATGGCTATCATTTCATGGAAAAGACTTTTGCTTGCTTGTTATTCTTCACAAAATGAGTGCATGAAATGATATTGCCATTTTGACTTGAACCATCACATAATACTCAATTACTATTATTGGTTATAATGATTTTGGATTATGAGAGCAAGGGTGAGAAAAGTCTTGCTCATTCTATCGTTCTCATTCTCTCTCATCCTCAAGCTCTCCCTCTTCCTCTTGCTCTCTCTCTAGTTCATGGTTCTATTGTCTCATATGTTGAGAAGCAAGAACCATAGAGATAAAACCCAAAACACTTCTCTACTCGTCCTAGTATACAAGGTTTAGCAAACCAAGTGTTCTAGTTTCCTCAAGATTGAGGTTGAAGCCAAAGGTAGAAGCTTTCAGGTGGATCCATCTTCGGCACAAAGAGACGACGAGGAGAGAACCATCCGACCACCACAAGGAGTCCAAGAGAAGGAGTTCAAGTTAAGGTATAACCCCTAACCGAGTAGGTAAAACTCCTAGTTAGGTTGTTAGATAGTTGTTTAACAAAGATCCGTATTTTGAGTCCATGTTACCACCAAAAGAAAAATCGTTTTTCATCATTTCCGCAAGCCCGTAAGAACCGGTAGAGGTAACGTGGACTTACAGTGGTATCAGAGCCAAATTAAACACTATCTAACATGTTAGCAAAGTAACTAGAAGTTCGATCGGAGAAAAAGTCACGAAACACGCCCGAAATGTATACTTTCTGCCGATTTTTTTTCCTGCTCAAAAATTAATAAATCTTGTACTAAAAATCGGCTCAGGGTTTTTAAAGAACGTGCAAGAAAAATGGTCTACAAACTCGGTCAAGGCGCCGCGGAACCTCGGCAGGAGCATGCTCCCGCCGCGGATCCGCGGCCGAGTTGACTCGGTCGTAGCACAATTTTCCTGCAGTGTTTTTCTGGGGGTGTTTTGGGATTTGTACAATATATTTTTTCTGCCCAGATTTTATAGAAAGCAAAATTTGTTTTAGGGGTTTAAACATCCATATTCTGATCGAACTTCTAAAGACTTAAGCTAACGGGTTATATCTGTGATGTGATATATGTATTGAACGTCTGCTAATCGCTATACGTCGATTAGTGGGGGTTATACATATCTGTGATCTGTAATGTTGATGGTATATGTATATGAATTCATTGGATTGTCGCGGATGAATAGCCGGGGGGTTGTGAGATGAGAGTTTTCTTTTTCTTTCAATTCATGTAATTTGTAATTGATGTAATATTATTTATATGGCCGCACAACCGGGATGGGGTTGTAGCCGTCATTGTATAATTTCTTTTACAGTTTTTGCTCCTAGGATAGACCCAAGGTGGGGTGCACAAACTACCAGGTATCCCGAAGTGCCGAGTGGCTTACTCACGGTGTTGAGGGAGATTGCTTCGCTTCGGGTACTTGGCGGGTAGTTTGCCGCACCCGTAGGGGTCTAGGGTGGGGTCTTGGCTATTCATCGCGACCGTGTAATCCGCTCTTCGTTATAGGCTCGTACGGAATGCGGATTCCTAGTATATCCAATGTGTTCATCTGTGATCTGGAATGGCTATCATTGCATGTGATGAATGTGTATATCTATTTAGGCGTTGCTTATGTTTTGCATCCGCGCTAGTCCAGCCCCCGCTCTGTCGTTAGTTAAGTAACCTAACGGGTAATGACGGGGCCCCGTGGCGAATGCGGATGGCATAAGCGTACGTCATATTTTCGTTGTTTTCTGCAATGGTAGGATTAAATGATGGGTCGCATTAAATTAATGCAAGAAAATAAACCAAAGTTGAGTCGTTGGAACACTTTCAAAACCACTTGGTTTCTTTTCAAAAACAACTTTTAAACGCGGAGCTTAAGCCACTCCTTTTAAAAGCTATCTCGTTCCATCGATTATATCAAGTTCACTACGTTCACGGTTTCACCAAAACCATTCGTAGCCCTCCGTCGTTTCACATGGATAGTCAATAGTATTCAAGCTATGTTTGTTGGCCAAAGTCAAGGCATAGTGATTGGTAGCTATTGGGTATTCATGTGCAGCATAGATAGATGTGTTGGTTTGGGACAGTCGTACTGCCTTGTTGGCCAAAGTCAAGGGTAGGTACGGGTGGGTTCAAATTAACCTGGAGAATGACGGGTAGAACTTGACATGTGACTTATGATTTGTTGGCCAAAGTCAAGGTCATAGGAGCATGGGGCAAAAATCCACATCGGGAGTTTCAAAAGAAACTGAAATTTGCTAGCGCTGCATACCATTTGGAGTGTGATGATTCTGGTAGGATTCCTTCAGTTTTGTCACGCAATGATATTTGGATCCCAATCCTACTGTGAGTATATGCTACTCCTCGGGAAATTTCTCACTTAACGATCAATGCTATAAACCAAATAGGTGTCTAGAAAGGTGTTAGCGGGGCTACGCCCATATGGAAAAGAGGTTATTTAATTAAGAAACTTCGCGAAAGCGTTGGAAAACCTCCCTCGAAGTACCGACACTAGCCTGGCTGAACGGTTAAGCAAGTATTGTACGGTGAGATTGATCCTGACTAATTCTTCCTTTTTGGTTTGAGGAGGGATTCGAGAGACAGTGGGAGCCATCCTGTTTAGACAAATTAAAAACCACTCTAAACTTGCAAGAGCATCATGCTAAAGTGTTTCTTCTCTCTCTCCTAATTGCAGCGACCAAGCATCATGACTGGACTTAAGTTACTACTAGATAAAAACATACTGACAGGGCCAAACTACAAAGATTGGCTCAGGAATATCAAAATGGCAATCACTTATGACAAGTTGGGGTATCTCCTTACCACCAAAGCTCCCCTTGTCCCAGGTCCCAAAACCAGCGTCGCGGATAAGGAAATCCGTAAGACCTAGGAAATCGATTGCGTGAAGGCCAAGTGCCTCGTGCTTGCCTCTATGGACAATGAACATCAGAGGAGGCACGAGAATATGGACCTTGAATCCATATTTCTCCATACAAAAGAACTGTATGGAGAGCAATCCCGTATCGCCAGATACGAAGTCTCGAAAAAGTTGTTTTCGGCAAGATTGGCCGTCGGATCATCGGTAGCGGAACACGTGCTTAAGATGATTGGCTTCATTGAGGAGCTCGCGGACCTTGGGACCACGTTAGAGAACGAGCTCTACACGGACTTGATTCTCCAGTCCCTTCCTTCCACTTACGCCCAGTTTATCCTGAACTTCAACTTGTAAGAAAAAGAAGTTGAACTTTCAGAACTCCTCAACATGCTGAGGAGTGCAGAGGGCACCCTACAGAAAGGTAGGAAAACATCCACTTTGTTTGTAGGAGGATCTACCTCTTCTAGGTCCAAGGCGAGAGCCAAGGGAAAGAAGAAGAAAGCCCCCGCCAAACCAAGGGGCGGTGTTAGTAAAGTGGATACGAAGAGAAAGACAAAGGCAACAAAGGTAGCGGGAAAGCCTGTGGGAAAGGAAGAATGCTTTTACTGTCATAAGAGTGGACACTGGAAAAAGGATTGCAGGGCTTGGAAGGCCAGAAACCAGGATCTGAAGCAAGTTGCGGCTTCAGCTTCAGGTGTGTATGTTATTGAAAACTGTCTATCAATAAACTCTACATCCTGGGTATTGGATACCGGATCAGGATCTTATATCTATAATTCTTTACAAGCACTGAGAAGGCATAGGGTTTTGAAGGCAGGTGATATGACCCTCAGAGTTGCAAACGGAGCTGGCATGGATGCTGAGTCCG
Organism: Agapanthus africanus; assembly: GCA_030015575.1. Taxonomy (NCBI): domain Eukaryota; kingdom Viridiplantae; phylum Streptophyta; class Magnoliopsida; order Asparagales; family Amaryllidaceae; genus Agapanthus; species Agapanthus africanus. The sequence continues at coordinate 493,467,801 of CM057339.1, forward strand.
TAGGGGACTATCACCTGGGGTTGTCAGATGGACACGTTTTGGTTTTGCGTGATTGTTATTTTGTACCCAATGCAACCTGTACTATCATATCTGTATCTTTATTATCTAAAGAAGGTTATGAATTTGCATTGGTAAGTAATGTTGTGAACATTCACCTTAATCAAGTTTTGATTGGGTCAGGTACATTAAGCAATGGTATATACGTATTAAACCAACCACAGATTTTCAATATCCAGAATACACACAAAAGAAAGTCTCCGGAAACAAATCAGGATTTCTTATGGCATTGTAGACTGGGTCACATCAATGAGAGAAGGTTGACGAAGTTACATACAGACAGATATTTGGATCCGTTCGAATATCAATCATATGCAACTTGTCAATCCTGTCTCGAAGGAAAGATGACAAAGACTCCGTTCACTGGACACGGAGTAAGAGCGAGCGAGCTCTTGGGACTCGTACACAGCGACGTGTGAGGTCCAATGTCTACGCATGCGCGAAGCGGTTATTCTTACTTCATTACTTTTACGGATGACTTTTCAAGGTACGGATATGTATTCTTAATGAAATATAAATCCGAAGCCTTTGGAAAATTCCAGGAATATAAGAATGAAATAGAAAAACAAACAGGCAAAAGTATCAAGACACTGAGATCTGAACGAGGTGGTGAATACTTAAGTGCCGAGTTCCTGGATTATTTAAAAGAGAATGGAATTCTCTCTCAGCTTACTCCTCCATACACTCCGCAACATAACGGTGTATCGGAGAGACGGAACCGCACCCTATTGGATATGGTACGTTCCATGATGAGTAACGCTGAGTTACCGCGATCATTCTGGGGATATGCACTAGAATCAGCCGCATATCTTTTGAACCGAGTTCCAACTAAGACTGTGCCTACCACACCATATCAGATGTGGTGTGGGAAGAAACCCTATCTTAAGCACATTAAGACATGGGGATGTCCAGCTTTTGTCAAAAAGCAGCATGCGGACAAACTCGAGGCACGCTCAGTACAGTAATAGTTTGTGGGATATCCAAAGAACTCCAAGGGATATTTCTTCTATTGCGAAGAGGAACAAAAGGTTTTTGTTTCTTGTAATGCCCACTTCTTGGAAACTGAGTTTTTGGAAAATCAGATAAGTGGGAGCGCAATAGAACTGGAAGAAATTTCAGAACCACGAGCTATTACTGAAAGCTTAGTAGAACTAGAGGGTTCGAAAGATCAGGACATTCCTGCGCCGCTCCGCAGGAGTAATAGGTAGTCTCATCCGCCCGAGAGATACTACGGTTTTCTCATAGATGGGGATAGAGAGGATTGCATCATTGATAGTGATGAGCCGACTAGCTTCCAGCAGGCCATTCAGAGCGTTGACTCGGTAAAATGGCTGGATGCAATGCGGACCGAAATGGAGTCCATGTACACCAACAAAGTATGGACGTTGGACGTTGCTCCAGATGGGGTAAAACCTGTAGGATGCAAGTGGATCTTCAAAAGGAAGATTGGTGTAGATGGACAGGTTGAGACCTATAAGGCTAGACTTGTTGCAAAGGGTTTTCGTCAAAGATCTAGTTTGGACTATGACGAAACCTTTTCTCCAGTGGCTATGCTGAAATCCATTCGGATCCTTCTTGCCATTGCTGCCTTCCACGATTGTGAGATTTGGCAGATGGACGTAAAGACCGCTTTTCTGAATGGAAATTTAGAGGAGTGTGTCTATATGGACCAGCCAGAGGGTTTCATTCAGAGTAGGAGCAGCGGAAAGGTGTGCAAGTTGCTTAAGTCCATCTATGGACTAAAGCAGGCATCGCGGAGTTGGAACATCTGTTTTGATGAGACGGTCAAAGAATTTGGCTTTATCAAAAATCCAGATGAACCATGCATCTATAGTAGATTTGTAGCAAGAACTGTCGTATTCCTCGTATTGTACGTGGATGGCATTCATTTGATAGGAAATGACATTCCTATGCTACAATCTGTCATAGGGTTCTTGTCACGCAGGTTCTCCATGAAAGATCTGGGTGATGCCTCTTACATTCAGGGGATCCGGATCTATCGTGACAGATCCAAGAGGATATTAGGTACATCGACACCATATTGAGAAGATTCAGTATGGAAGATTCCAAGCGCGGTAATCTACCGGCTTGTCACGGGATCACCCTCTCCAAGGAGATGTCTCCCAAGACTGATTTGGAAAGGGATCGCACGTCTATTATACCCTACGCTTCTGCGGTAGGCTCTATAATGTATGCGATGTTGTGTACCAGACCAGATGTAGCTTATGTACTGAGTGTGGTAAGCCGTTATCAGTCAAACCCTGGGGAGAAGCACTGGATAGCGGTAAAGAACATTCTCAAGTACCTGAGAAGGACTAAGGAGATGTTCTTGGTGTATGGCGGAAAAGACCTCCAGATCGAGGCCTTTGCTGACTCCGGCTTCCAGAGTGACAAGGATGATTCCAAGTCCATGTCAGGTTATGTCTTTACCCTCAATGGAGGGACGGTGTGTTGGAAGAGTTCCAAACAGGAAACCGTTGCTGACTCGACGATGGAAGCGGAATATATCGCTGCTGCAGATGCCGCAAAAGAAGCCATCTAGATAAGGAAGTTCTTGACAGAACTTCAGGTGGTTCCATCCATTGTTGATCCAATACCTCTGTATTGCGACAACAACGGGGCTATAGCTTTAGCGAAGGAACCCAGGTCCCATCAGAAGTCCAGACACATCTTGAGGCGGTATCACCTGATCAGGGAGAACGTGAGTCGCCAGGAGATCGAGGTTCGGAGAGTTGCTACGGAAGATAACACTGTTGATCCACTCACGAAGGCCTTACCCCAGACTCAGTTCGAGCGGCTGATGGAGATGATAGGTCTTCGACACGCCAGTACATGGCCTTAGTGCATGTGGGAGATTGTTAGTGTATATGCCCTAGAGGCCATTACTGTATCGTACTAGTTTGTATATTACTTAATGGAAGCTTGGGATATTCACCTTGTATAGACAATCTTGCTCAAAATAGTAGTATGCTACTTGGTTTGTTTCTACTTTAATGTGTACATGTGTTTATTTTAGTATATCACCTATACACATTAGTGGAGCCCTTAGGATCTTTGCTTGATTACCAGCGTTGTGATGGCAGTCACACTCATGGGGGCTGGGTAATCCACAAGCACATCCTTATGCAGGTCACTAGCCGTAGGACTATCGAGACAGGGCATCGATACTCCGGAGTAGACTAGCGTATGCGCTTCTCATCCCAGCAGGGGAGACGGTCCGTCCCACAGCCGTCAGTACGTCGTACTTGAGATAGTATGCGGGTGCTCGTTAGGTTACGAGTACACTGGACAGGACTCGTCGGGAACTGTTGGTTGGTACTATACCTATCGTCAGTTATCAGTTCCCAGGTGACATGAGTACAGCTTAGTCCGCTGACTTGACACTATCACTTCGCCTCGAGTGTGTTCCCACTATACTTAGATTACTACCCTACCACGGCTCAAAGGGGTTGTGCAAACAGGTAGTAGTGTGGTGCAGTCCCGAAGCACTTAGAGGCAGTGACGGTTAGACAGGATTCGTCTCTCCCGGTATTGGGGGTTGATATCACGCTGTGTCTAGGAGAGCCATTACACAAAGTCCCTGGTCAGGGCAAGCGAGATATACTGGTAGGTTTCCAGTGTTATCTCAGGATGTTCTGGGCTACACTCCGACACGACTTGTACCGCTATTAGGGGACTGACGTTTACCGCCCCCTTAAGCCCGCCATGCGATATTCTCAGATGAACAGACTGGACTGTACGCAGATTGTCACATTCAGGCTCAGTAGGAGTTCAGATGGGTTTCACCTCGTCCGTCTTCTTATCGGCATCTACCTGGGGGCCATTACGCACAGCTAGTGCCGCTTGCGGTCTGTGGTTAAACCCACTACCAGCGTAGTGTCGAGTCTTTAGAGTCCCACACAGAGAGCTATTCGCCTTTAGGAAAAAGAGTAGAGGTCGCATGGTTTTGCGACAGGGTTCGGTCACATCCGTGCACTTGTGCACGTTTAGTGTCCGGGCAGTTATCACTAGCGGGCTTTGGTTTAAGCCAGATCCTAGTGTACGTTTTGGGATTGGTTTTATCTCGTTTGTATTCGTGTTCCTCGGAACGCGGATGCGGGTGTGTATGCACGGTTGACAGAGAGACAGAGGCAGAGGATTCTCATTAGGGTTGTTGGCTGTTGACTTTTGCTAAACCCTAATGAGAATAAGAAATATGATTAATGATAATATTAATTAAGTATTATTGTGCCATGGTTGGGTTGAAAGGTTGACTTTGTTGACTTGTTGACTTTGTTGACCGGTTGACTAGGTTGGACTAGTTGACCATCATCATTACAATATCTATCATTTCATGGCAAAGACTTTTGCTTGCTTGTTATTCTTCACAAAATGAGTGCATGAAATGATATTGCCATTTTGACTTGAACCATCACATAATACTCAATTACTATTATTGGTTATGATGATTTTGGATTATGAGAGCAAGGGTGAGAAAAGTCTTGCTCATTCTATCATTCTCATTCTCTCTCATCCTCAAGCTCTCCCTCTTCCTCTTGCTCTCTCTCTAGTTCATGGTTCTATTGTCTCATGTGTTGAGAAGCAGGAACCATAGAGATAAAACCCAAAACACTTCTCTACTCATCCTAGTATACAAGGTTTAGCAAACCAAGTGTTCTAGTTTCCTCAAGATTGAGGTTGAAGCCAAAGGTGGAAGATTTCAGGTGGATCCATCTTCGGCACAAAGAGACGACGAGGAGAGAACCATCCGACCACCACAAGGAGTCCAAGAGAAGGAGTTCAAGTTAAGGTATAACCCCTAACCGAGTAGGTAAAACTCCTAGTTAGGTTGTTAGATAGTTGTTTAACAAAGATCCGTATTTTGAGTCCATGTTATCACCAAAAGAAAAATCGTTTTTCATCATTTCCGCAAACCCGTAAGAACCGGGAGAGGTAACGTGGACTTACAGACATATGCCATGTTAAGATAAAGATAAACCATAATTGTATACTACCGTATCGAGTCTTTATCAATATGTGCAAACCAGATATAATAACAAATAATACACATATCCCGATAAAGACAAGTCAAATAATATACTATAAAACTGAGCAAGATTGTTCTGTACATACGTATCCCTAGTATCCATATGTATACATATACAATACTGGCCTCTAGGGCATATACATCCAACAATCTTCCACTTGCACTAAAGGCCGGTGATTGGCGTACCGAATACCCAACGTCTGCTCTAAGGCCAGCTGCTGGCATACCGCATACCCAACATCCCAAAAAGTCGCTCAAACTGTGCTTGAGGGAGGGCCTTTGTAAATGGATCCGCCGTGTTGTCTTTCGTATCCACTCTCCGGACCTCGATCTCCTGGCGATCTACGATCTCCCTGATCAGATGATACCGCCTTAAGATGTGCCTGGATTTCTGATAGGACGGTGGTTCCTTCGCTAAAGCTATAGCCCCATTGTTATCACAATACACTGGTATCGGATCAACAATGGACGAAACCACCTGAAGTTTAGCTATGAACTTCTTTATCCAGACCGCCTCTTTTGCGGCATCGCTTGCAGCAATGTATTCAGCCTCCATCGTCGAGTCTGCGACGGTATCCTGTTTGGAACACTTCCAACATACCGCCCCTCCGTTGAGGGTAAACACAAAACCCGAGACAGACTTGCTGTCATCCTTGTCACTCTGGAAGCTTGAGTCGGTAAAGGACTCGATCCTGAGGTCTCCATTACCGTAAATCAGGAACATCTCCTTAGTCCTTCTCAGGTACTTGAGAATGTTCTTTACTGCTGTCCAGTGGTCCTCACCTGGGTCCGACTAATACCGGCTCACCACGCTTAGCGCGTAAGCTACATCTGGTCTTGTACATAGCATCGCATACATTATAGATCCTACCGCCGAAGCGTAGGGTATAATGCTCATGCGAACCCTCTCCTCGTCAGCCTTGGGAGACATCTCCTTGGAGAGGGTGATTCCATGCAATGCGGGTATGTTACCGTACTTGGAATCTTCCATACTAAATCTCTTTAGTACGGTCTCTATGTACCTGGACTGTGAAATTCCCAATAGTCTCTTGGATCTATCTCTGTAGATCTTGATCCCCAGAATGTACGAGGCATCACCTAGGTCTTTCATAAAGAACCTTTGTGATAAGAATAGCTTGACCGATTGTAGCATAGGAATGACATTTCCTATCAAAAGAATGTCGTCCATGTACAAGACTAGGAACACTACAGTTCGTCCTACAATCTTCTTATAAATACAAGGCTCATCTTCGTTCTTGATGAAGTCAAAGTCCTTGATTGTTTCATCAAAACAGATGTTCCAGCTCCGCGATGCTTGCTTCAATCCATAAATGGATTTGAGCAGCTTACACACCTTCCTGCTGCTCCCACTGTCTACAAAACCTTCTGGCTGATCCATATAAACGCACTCTTCTAAACTTCCGTTTAGAAAAGCCGTTTTTACGTCCATCTGCCAGATCTCATAGTCATAGAAGGCATCAATGGCAAGTAGGATCCTAATGGATTTGAGCATAGCTACTGGAGAAAAGGTCTCATCATAGTCCACTCCTGGTCTTTGACGAAAATCTTTTGCAACGAGTCTAGCCTTATAGGTTTCCACCTGCCCATCTACACCAAGTTTCTTCTTGTAGATCCATTTGCATCCAACGGGTTTTACCCCAGGTGGAGCAACTTCCAGGGTCCACACTTTATTGGTGTACATGGACTCCATTTCAGATTGCATAGCATCCAACCACTTATCAGAGTCCCTACTGATAATGGCCTGCTTGAAACTAGTAGGATCATCTTCTTCCAAGATGCAATCCTCTCGATCCCCATCTATGAGAAAACCGTAGTATCTCTCGGGCGGATGAGAAATCCTACTAGATCTGCGGAGTGGCTGAGGTTCGTCCGGGGTTATTGAATCCTGTGGTTCCACCAAATCTTCAGTTACAGTTTGTCCTTCTGGAATTTCTTCACCGTGCTCCCACTAATTTCTTTTGCAAGAAACTCTGTTTCCAAGAAAACAGCATGTTGAGCAACAAACACCTTCTGTTCCTCGGTGTGGTAGAACTGATATCCATAACTATTCTTTGGATATCTCACAAACTTACATAAAACTGACCGTGCCTCTAGTTTATCTGGTTTATGCTTTTTTAACATAAGCCGGACAACCCCATATCTTAAATCTTTTAAGATATGGCCTTTTTCCATTCCATATCTCGAACGGTGTCTTAGGCACTGATTTGGACGGAACATCATTCAATAGGTAAGCTGCCGTCTCAAGCGCATGCCCACAAAAAGAAAGAGGTAACTCAACACTACTCATCATGGAGCGAACCATATCTAATAAGGTATGATTCCTCCGCTCTGATACACTGTTGTGCTGTGGTGTATAAGGAGGAGTAAGTTGAGAGAGAATTCCATTCTCTTTTAAGTATTCTAGGAATTCCGTGCTTAAGTACTCCCCTCCTCTATCCGATCGGAGGATCTTAATACTTTTCCCAATCTGGTTCTCTACTTCGTTCCTGAATTCTTTGAATTTCTCAAAAGCTTCAGATTTGTGTTTCATAAGATACACATATCCGAATCTAGAGAGATCGTTAGTGAATGTGATGAAGTACGAGAACCCACCCCTTGCATGTATAGACATCGGACCACATACATCACTGTGTATGAGTCCCAAGAGCTCTACTGCTCTTTCTCCATGCCCGGTGAACGGAGATTTGGTCATCTTTCCTTTGAGACAAGACTGACAAGTTTCATAAGATGAAAATCTGAACGTATTCAAAAGTACATTTTTATGTAACTTACTCAGTCTTTTCTCTCCGATATGACCAAGTATACAATGCCACAAGTAGGATTCGTTCGTGTCTGAACACTTCCTCTTGCATGTGTTTTGTATATTGAGAACTATATTCTGATTTAGAACATAGATGCCATTACACAGTGTACCTTCTGCAACCAGTACCTTATCAAGGTAAATGTTCATGATATTTCTATCAAGAACAAAGTTATATCCATCTTTATTAAGTAAAGAAACTGATATTATGTTGCAAAGCATGGAAGGTACATAGTAGCAATTGTTCAAAATCATAGTATTGCCATTTGGCAACACTAGGTGATATTCACCGACGGCCGCATCATTAACTTGTGCTCCGTTCCCTACTCTGAGGGACATATCACCAGGTGCAACTATCCTACTTTTTCTCAGTCCCTGCAATAAATTACAGATATGAGATCCTGATCCGGTATCGAGTACCCAGGAAGTTGGACTGACCGAAAAGCAGTTCTTAATAACAAGAACACCTGAAGAAGACGCAACAGTGTGTTTCTTCTTCGATGGGGTCTTTAAGGAATTCAAACTTTCCTCTTTCCCTTTCTCATACTTATGACAGTTGTCGTAAGTTAGAGACGAACCGACATTCCCCAGCCCCGAATAAGAATTCGGATCGGTCAAGCGATACATTTTATTATCTTGATTAGGGCGTGAAATGGTTGCTACCTGGAGAGAGAGAGGGAAAACACTCAGCGTGCGCTCTTGCAAGATTAGATTGGTTTATTAATTTATCTAATCGGGATGGCTCCCACTGTTTCCTCAAATTCTTCTTCAAACCCTAAAAGAAGAACTAGTCAGGATTAATCGCACGTCACAATACTTGCTTAATCTTTCAGCCAGGCTGGTGTTGGTACTTCGAGGGAGGTTTTCCAACGCTTTCGCGAAGTTCCTTAATTACATAACCTCTTTTCCCTGGAGGCGTAGCCCCGCTAACACCGTTCTAGACACCTACTTGGTTTATAGCATTGATTGGTAAGTGAAAAAATCTCCCAAGAGTAATCCTACTCATCAGTGGGATCGGGATCCAACTATCATTGTGTGATGCACTAGATAGAATCCACTCTAGTCACCACACTCCAGAAGGTATGCTAAATCTGCAAGTTTCCTGTATGTTTGAAACTCCCGATGTGGTTTTTTCCCCTAACGATTTATTACCTTGACTGGGTCAACAAACCATAAACCGCTAGTCAAGTTCTACCCGTCATTTTCTTGATTGCATTAAACCCACCCGTACGAGCCCTTGACTAGGTCAACAAGGCCGCACGACTGTCCTAACCAATCGCATTTACAATGCACAGAAAAATACTACTTAGCTACCGTACACTACGTCTTGACTAGGTCAACAAACGCAGCACGAATACTAAATATTACTATTCTGAAATGACGGAGGGTTACGGCTGGGTTTTTGGCGAAAAACCCGTTAACGTAATGAACTTGATATCGTTGAAGGAACCTGAGTAGTTTTATAAATATATAGTGGTGAAAACCTTTGCTAAAGAGGTCACTCCCTGTGAAGGGATCTCGGCTCTTTCCTCATCGAATGAGGTGCAGGATATTCCAAAATGAATACCACGATGCAAAGCAAAAATAATCAACTATAGTGAAGTTATTACTCTGACGCAAACTTTTACTCAAGGGGTCACTCCCGGTGAAGGGATCTCAGCCCTTGCCTCGTCGAATGAGGTGCTGGATATTCCAAATTGAATACCACTGTGCAAAATAAAAGAGAACGTCTGTAATGTCAGTTTTTAAAGTTTGGTTCCAACAACATCTTTTAGGTTTATTATCTTGCATTAATCAAAATTAATGCGGTCCCATCAAATTTGTAACCTATCACACCAGAAAAGAACGAAAATAAAATGTACGTATATGCCATCCGCATTCGCCACGGGGCCCCGTCATCACCCGTTAGGTTACTTAACTAACGACAGAGCGGGGGCTGGACTAGCGCGGGTGCAAAACATATACAACATCTACTAGTATATATATAAGTATATATAACATTCGTCCCAGGCATGATAATAAACAACATCACAGATAACAATACAGAATGGTGGATAATCTTGGAGCCCCGTCTTTCATTTGGGCCGCAAATAAAACCCGACGTTCCCTATCGTGTGGATAGCCTGTGCAATTTAAACATGTACCCCTTACGAGTGCGGCGAATAGCCCTGCCAATTCTAGAATGAAGCCCCCTCCGTCTCGACGCCATGAGAATGAAACCCCCTCAGTTTTTACGCTATGAGATGCGGGCTTGTTGCCTTCTAGAATCCGGCTATTCATGCACTCCACCGCGGGGTAATACTAGTACAGAATATTAAAAAATATATATATATACAACCGGTGACATCGACCTCAGCCCGGTCGTGCCCCAAAATAATATACAAACGGCAAAGACGGTAGTCCACATGTCGGACGCTCGCCCCGCAATAACAAATGTACAAATGAATTATAAACTGTATTTCTAACATTGCACCACATGCTATCCATCACGACAATCCAACCACAATCACAGCACAAGCACACAACATCAACGCGAATGTCACGTTCGCAAAACCCGTCTAAAGGAACATATAGCAATCAGACGAGTTTTACCGATCGAGTGACATTCCCAGTCGCAGATAAAAGTGAATGTACTGAAAATAAAATACGTATTTTAAAATTACGATCGACTAAACTTTCCAAGTGGGCCCCAAGTATTAAACCAACACTGTAACAAATCTGGGCCCAAAAAATAATTATTCCAGAAACCACAATTTCAAAAATAAGAGGCCCAGAAGAAATTTTGTCCACGTGGGCCCCAAAACGGCCGCGGAACCGCCGCCAATAGAGGGTTTGCGCGGCGGATCGGCGGCAGTTTGGAGGGAACACATGACCAAATTTCTTCAGGGTTCTTAAAAAAGCCTGCATGATTTTCTAAGACCATAAAATTGATTTTTCGAGTAGTTTTAAAAATCGACAGAAACTACATGAAATGAAATGCAGTTTTTGGAATTTTCGGTCGATCGTTATTCTAAACACGTTTAAACAACCTAGTATAGGTTTTATGGGATGGCTCTGATACCATGAAGGGTTACCCTAGCGCCCCGGCCAACTCACGTGGCCAAATGCGGAACAAAAAATTTCTTACGAATAAAACTTGGCGTTAGACTAAACCGTAAAACCGGATCTTTCCATAAAACTAACTAGCTACACTAAGAGAGCTATCTACTATGATAGAAACCTCACCAAATGAACCAAGTCCTTCGGTCTTCTTTCTTCATCCTCAGCTCCTAGCAAGTGCCTTGAACATGCTTGAACTCCAAATCCGGCTCTATCGGTCCATCAGGATCGAGCTTGTTCTCCGGCCTCCTTTTGTCGTAGATGATCCACCCGGGGAGTATGATCCATGGCTCTAGCTCTTTGCAATATCTCAAAAGAGCAACTGGAGAACTTGGGATGCTAGTCCAAGTAATCTAGGATGTAGTTTGGATGTCTAAGTGTTCTATCTCTTTCTAGCCTCTTCACTTGTATCTCAACACATGAGAAATGTAGTGAAGAGGAAGAAGATGAAGGTGGAGGAGAAAGCTAGAGGAGGGAGGAGATGAGAGCTCAAGAGAGAAAAATGAATCAAGCATGAAAGAGAAAATACACACAATGGTTTTTTATATCAATTCTTTCATTAAACAATTAGCAACCATGCTTCAATAGTAAACCCAAAATGAATTATAAATTCATTTGACTACTATTGAAGCATGGTCACCTCTTTCCCTCCCATACTCTTACTTTACACCTCATTTCCATTTATGAAATAAATGGAAAATACATAATGAGGTGGCCACCTTCTAGAAGGAAATCTGTAGTAAATACGGATTTCAGTCTACTGTACAAATATACCGGCAATCAGATAAAAATTCGAACGCCCAAAAGAGATAGAATAACACGAAGAACGTAATACTAGAATATATATATATCGAAATACGTATACGTAAATTATTAAATCAATACCTGATTTAATAATCCGGCTCAAACCCGAACCGGCTAGTATTACAAACTGTCCGATCGAAAATCCGAGTACCAAGTACATCAATCGCTCGAACCCTGCACGTATCCAATACGGCTACTACATCATTTCGCCTGAATCAGGGAAACCCTCTGTGTGGGACTCTAAAGACTCGACAGTACTCTGGCAGTGGGTTTAACCACAAGCTCGTCAGCGGCACTAGTTGTACGTAACGGCTACCCAGGTACCTGTCGAAAAGAAGGCCGATGAGCAAACTCATCCGGATATCCTACTGAGCCTATCCGTGACAATATCCGTACAGTCCGGCCTCTTCGTCAAAGAGTATCGCATACCGGGTCTAGGGGATGGTGAACGTCAGACCCTAACAACCTGATAAGTCGTGCCGATGTGGCTCAGGACCAATCCGGGAAACTACTGATCAACCTATCAGTAAATCCCAAGTTCCTTGGCCAAGGTCTTATGGTCCTGACCAATCGAATCACAGTGCGATATTGACTCCCTATACCGGGAGAGACGAATCCCCGACAATCGCTCACTGCCTCCATGTGGCTCGGGACTGAACCCAACCAAAACCTGTTTGCACGACTCAGTAGAGCCGTGGTAGGGTAGTGATCAAAGTTCAGTGGGAACTCACACGAGACAAATGTCGATCTCGGGTCCAAAGACTAACCTGTACACATTTCACCTGAGAACTTCCATCTGACGATAGATATAGTACCATATGGAAGTTCTCGGCGAGTCCGTCCAGTGTACTCATACCCAGTGAGCACCTGTATACGATCTTAGGTGCATCAGACCAATGGCTGCGGGACCAACCATCCCCCGACGGGGCTAGATACGTACACACCAGTCTACTCTGGAGTATCAGTGCCCAGTCTCGATACTCACGCGACTAGGGACCATTTAAGGTTGTGCTTATGGACTACCCTGCTCCCACAAGTATGATCGCCATCACAACGCAGGTAGTCAAGCAAGATCCTAGGGGCTTTATCAACATGTAACCGCAATATGTAATAATGAGTATGACATATGCCATGTTAAGATAAAGACAAACCATATTAGTATACTACCGTATCGAGTCTTTATCAATATGTGCAAACCAGATATAATAACAATAAATACACATATCCCGATAAAGACAAGTCAAATAATATACTATAAAACTGAGCAAGATTGTTCTGTACATACATATCCCTAGTATCCATATGTATACATATACAATACTGGCCTCTAGAGCATATACATCCAACAAAAAGCTGGACATCCCCATGTCTTCAAGTACTGAAGATAGGGTTTCTTCCCACTCCACATCTGATATGGTGTGGTAGGCACAGTCTTGGTTGGAACCTTGTTCAAAAGTTATGCAGCTGATTCTAGTGCATAACTCCAGAAAGATCGCGGTAACTCGGCCTTACTCATCATGGAACGAACCATATCCAATAGGGTTCGATTCCACCTTTACGATACACCGTTGTGTTGTGGTGTGTATGGAGGAGTAAGCTGAGAGAGAATTCCATTCTCTTTTAAGTAACCCAGGAACTCGGCACTTAAGTATTCACCACCTCGATCAGATCTCAGTGTCTTGATACTTTTGCCTGTTTGGTTTTCCACTTCATTCTTGTATTCCTGGAATTTCTCAAAGGCCTCGGATTTATGCTTCATCAAGAAGATATTTCCATACCTAGAGAAATCATCCGTAAAAGTAATGAAGTAGGAATAACCACCTCACTCATGTGTAGACATTGGACCACATACATCGCTGTGTATCAGTCCCAAAGGCTCGCTCGCTCTTACTCTGTGTCCAGTAAACGGAGTCTTTGTCATCTTTCCCATGAGACAAGATTTACAAGTAACATAAGATTGATATTCGAACGGATTCAAATATCCATCTCTATGTAACTTAGTCAACTGTATTTCATTGATGTGACCTAGTCTACAATGCCATAAGAAAGCTTGATTTATTTCCGGAGACTTTCTTTTAAGTGTGTTCTGGACATTGAAAACCTGAGCTTGATTCAATACGTATATACCGTCATCTAATGTACCGGACCCAATCAGAACTTGATTTAGGAGGATGTGAACCATATCGCTTACGAATGTAAAATCATATCCCTCTCTCGAAAGTGAGGACACTGATATGATATTACAAGTCAAACTAGGTACATACAAACAATTACGTAGAATCAATATCTGCCCACTGATCAAACCTAGGCGATATTCTCCCACGGATTCAGCATCCACGCTCATTTCGTTCGCAACTCTGAGAGACAAATCGCCTACCCTGATAACTCTACGGTTTCTCAAAGCATGTAATGAATTATAGATATGAGATACTGCTCTGGTATCTAGTACCCAGGAAGTAGAGTTAATTGACAAACAGTTTTCAATTACAAACACACCCGAGGCCGAAGCCACAACATGCTTCGTATCCTGGCTATTGGCTTCCAAAGCCCTACAATCCTTCTGCCAATGCCTCTTCCCATAACAATAGGAACATCCATCCTTCTCTACACCAAGTCCCAAAACTTTTGCTCTTCCCTTTCCTTCTACTTCACTGACACCGTATATCGGCTTTGTGGAGGTTTTCCTCTTTTCACCCTTTACTTTCGCCCTGGATGCAGAAGAAGAAGGTCCCCCATTAAGCAGAGCGGGTGTCTCCCTGGTTTCTTTCAGGGTGTAAGTAGAGGGTAGGGACTGTGGAAATAGGTCAGCATATGACCTGTTTCCCATCGTGGTCTCCAGGTCTGTGAGCTCATCAATATAGCTAGTCATCATAAGGACGTCGTCCCTTACAGATGACCCAACAGCCAACCTCGCTTGAAGCAATTCATCCGAGGTCTCATATCTTGCGATACGAGATTGCTCTCCATATAAATCTTTGTTATGGAGGAAGATGAAAACTGAGTCCATCTTCTCGTGCTGCTTCTGGTATACACCATCAACCGAAACCAACACGAGGCACTTGGCATTCGCACTGTCCTTTTCTCTTGTTTGACGGATATCCATATCCGTGACGGTGGAAACTGGACCTGGGACGGCGGGGGCTTGAGTAGTAATAGGGTGGTCCAGCTTGTCATAGGCAATGGATATCTGGACAGACCTTTGCCAGTCATAAAAGGTAGATTCAGTCAACTTGTTATCTAGATGTAACCTAGTCATGGTCACATGGTCGCTGCAGTTGAGAGAGAGAAGAAAACACTTTAGCATGATGGTCTTGCGAGTTTAGATTGGTTTTTAGTTTATCTAAACTGGATGGCTCCCACTATTTCTCGAATCCTTCCTCAAACCATAAAAGAAGAATTAGTCAGGACTGATCTCACAGTACAAAATTTGCTTAACCGTTCAGCCAGGCTAGTGTCAGTACTTCGAGGGAGGTTTTACGAAGCTTTCGCGAAGTTCCTTAATTAAATAACCTCTTTTCTCTGGAGGCGTAGCCCCGCTGACACCATTCTAGACACCTACTTGGTTTATAGCATTGATCATTAAGTGACGAATCTCCTGATGAGTAGCGGATACTCACAGTATGATCCTACCAACATTATCAAACTCTAAATGGTATGCAACACTAGCAAGTTTCAGTTTCTTTAGAAACTCCCGATGTGGATTTTTTCTCCATGCTCTTATGACCTTGACGAAGGACAACAAATCATAAGTCACATGTCAAGTTCTTCCCATCATTATCCTTGTTAATTTGAACCTACCCGTACATACCCTTGACGAAGGCCAACAAAGTAATACGACTGTCCCAAACCAATGCATCTATCTATGCTACATATGAATACCCAAGCAGCTACCAAACACTATGCCTTGACGAAGGCCAACAAATATAGCTTGAATACTACTGACCATCCATATGAAATAACGGAGGGCTACGACTGGTTTTGGCGAAACCATGAACGTAGTGAACTTGATATAATCGAAGGAACCTGATAGCTTTTTAAGAGGAGTGGTTAAAGCTCCGCAATTAAAAATTCTGCTCTTTTAAAATAACCGAGTGGTTTCTTTTAAATTTGTTCCAACGATTCAGGTTTGGTTTGGTTTCTTTGCATTAAAATAATGCGTCTCATCATTTATCCTATCATTGCAGAAAACAACGAAAATACAGCGTCCGCTTATGCCATCCGCATTCGCCACTGGGCCCCGTCATTCACCCGTTAGGTTACTTAACTAACGACAGAGCGGGGGCTGGGCTAGCGCGGATGCAAAACATAAGCAACGCCTACTAGATATCATATATAGATATTGTACATTCGTCAGACGCAATAATAGGCATTCTAGATCACAGATGAACATATTAGATATGCTAGGAATCCGTGTTTCGTTTGAGCCTTCAACAAAAGACGAATTACACGGTCGTGATGAATAGCCAAACCCCACCCTAGACCCCTACGTGTGCAGCAAACTACCCGCCTAGTACCAGAAGTGAAACGGTCTCCCTCAACGACATAAGTAGGCCATTAAACACTTCAAAGTACCCGGTAGTTTGTGCACCCCATCTTGGGTCTATCCTAGGAGCATAAAACAGTAAATGAAATAATACAACGGTGGCTACAAGCTAAACCCGGATGTGCCCCGCAAAAGAATATTACAACATATTACAATTTACATCGAATGAAAGATAAAAACCCTCATCTCACATCCCCGGCTATTCATCCACGACGATCCAATAGAGTTCATATCCACAAACCAATATCCATTACAGAAACGTGCAACCCCCAACTAACCGACATACTAGCAATTAGCGGAGGTTTACGAACACATTAAACATCACAGATAAAACCTGATTAGCAAATAACTTAGAATTTCGATCGACAACATTTTTCCGTGTCTACCCCAAATGCAAGCCAGCACTGAAAAAACCTGGGCAGAAACAAAATATACAGGAAAATGGAACACCCAAAAATAAGACAAACTGTGTAAATACGAGTCAACTCGGAGTTGACTCGGCCGCGGATCCGTGGCGTATTGCACTTATCCGCCGCGCTTCCGTGGTCGTCTCATCGAGTTAGGGTCTCGTATTTCTCCAGTATTCTTAGAATTCCCTACTGTGAATTTTCATACTTCTGAAATAATTTTTTCGACAAGTTTAAAATCGACAGAAACTATATGGATCCGGGGTTAGGTTTTCGTGTTTTTCCAACGATCGAAGTTCTAATAAGTTGCTAACAAGCTAGTAAAGGTTTAGTAGGCTCTGATACCACTGTAAGTCCATGTCACGCACCCCACGTGTTCACGGGAAGGTGGAATATATGAAAAACAATTATCAAAGCTTCGTAACACGGACTTAAGCACACGGATCGTGTCTAAACCATTACTAGCAAACTACGAGAGGTTTAACTACTCGGATTCGAAGTTATACCTCACGTTACTTGTCCTTCGGGTCTTCATCGCTGTTCTCCACACCTCGTAGGCTCTATGGAATATGGGTACCTCAACGGCCTCCTCGAGTCAAAGACGATCCACCCGACAGTCTATAGTCCGAGCTCCTATCTCGAATCTGAGATAACTACGGCTTCTAGTTTGCTAATCTAGAAGTCCTAGAGGGTGTAGAGTATTTAGATGGATTACTTAGTCACTTAAACCCTAGGATTCTCAACTCATGAGAGCTTTTAGGGTTTGAGGAAGAAGATGAAGACTTGAGGAGAGAGAAGTGTTTTATGATAATAAAATGAATAATACTCATGCTAGAATAATATGAAGCATACAAATATCTCTCTTGATAATATCAAGATAATATCTAGCATGCTTCATTTAATTCTAAGGGTGAATCACCTCATGAGTCATTAAGCATTTAATGTAAACTACACCTCATCTCCTCCACCTCGTTTAGTTTAAATCTAAAAAGAAATAAACACAAATGAGTCACCTCTAACTAGAAGCTTCCCGACAAATTACGAGACTGCCCCTCCCATCCGTATTTCCGAAAAACACGGATAATCTTTGACTGAATAAATCCATCTATATAATACTAGAATCTGGCTTAAACCAAAGCCCGCTAGTATTACCTGCCCGATCATAGTACGTGCACAAGTGTACGTAACTGATCGCGGCCCTGCCGTAAAACCATACGGCCTCTACACCTTTTGCCCGGTGCAGGGAAACTCTCTGTGTGGGACTCTAAAGACTCGACACTACGCTGGCAGTGGGTTTAACCACAGGCCGCAAGCGGTACTAGCTGTACGTAATGGTCCCCAGGTAGATGTCGATAAGAAAGATGATGAGGAAACCCATCCGAACTCCTACTGAGCCTGATGTGACAATCTCCGTACAGTCCAGTCTGTTCGTCTAGGACTATCGCATATCGGGCCTAAGGGGCGGTAAACGTCAGACCCCTAATAGCGGTATAAGTCGTGTCGGAGTGAAGCCCATTACAACTTGAGAAACTACTGGAACCTACCAGTAAATCTCGCTTGTCCTGGCCAGGGACTTTACGTAATGGCTCTCCATACACAGCGCGATATCAACCCCCAATACTGGGAGAGACGAATCCTGTCTAACCGCCACTGCCTCCAAGTGCTTCGGGACTACACCCAACTACTACCTATTTGCACGACTTTTTTGAGCCGTGGTAGGGTAGTAATCTAAATACAGTGGGAACACACCCGAGGTGAAGTAGCAGTGTCAAGTCGACGGACTAAGATGTACTCATGTCACCTGGGAACTGCTATCTGACGATGGGTATAGAACCAACCTGCAGTTCCTGGCTAGTCCTGTCCGGTGTACCCGTAACCTAATGAGCACCTGCATACTATCTCCAGTACGACGTACTGATGGCTGCGGGACAGACCATCTCCCCATGCTGGGTTGAGAAGCGTATACACCAGTCTACTCCGGAGTATCGATGCCCCGTCTCGATTATCCAATGACCAGGGACCTGTATAGGATGTACTTATAGACTACCCAGCCCCCCACTAGTGTGACTGCCATCACAACGCTGGTAATCAAGCAAAGATCCTAAGGGCTCTACTAATATGTATAAACGATATGTTAAAAGAAACATATGCACATATTAAAGTAGAAACAAACCAAGTAGCATACTACCATTTTTAGCAAGACTGTCAATACAACTGTGAATATCCCAAGCTTCCATTAAGTAATATACAAACTAGTATGATACAATAATGGCCTCTAGGGCATAAACACTAACAGTTTTTGCTAAATTTGCATGTGATGTTAACTTTCTGCAAAGGCAATTCGGAGTGTTTCGCGGTCGTAATTCTAACATGTATTCGGGTTATTTAGACGATACTAAAATGTTTGAACGGATATCAATAACCCATATTTTCCCTCACTGAAATTTTCCAAGAGTTGGATTTTTCCGAGTTTAAAATTTTCAGAAAATCTTGCAAGCGATTCTGTGGACCCTCTAGAAGAACGATACCCTAACTTGACTTTTTTGGATCGTGGAACCGCGGTCAAACCCTAGGGTTTTGCCGCAGTTCCGTGGCGACGTGAGTGAGGCATGGGTCAGCCCTTCTACGGATGGTTCATAGAAGCTGTGGCAGTTTCTGGGAACTTTTTGAACTCCGATCAAGTGTTGGGCTTGTTGGGAAATTTTCGGTACTTGCTTATTCGATCGAAAAGTTTAACTTCGTCTAGCTATCTGTGATTGTGATATAATAATTGGAATCTATTTAGTTGTGTGCAAGTTTAACATTTCGGTCTCGGCCGAAATCGGGAATCTTGTTGAATTACCTGACTTCTTTTGAAAAGTGTTTTTATAGTTGAGACATAAATGTAAGATTTGCATTGTTAGGCATGGAATCCAGAATATGTGATATTCCAGGTGTATGATGTCTGAGGGAAGTGACGATTCCAATTGTTGTAGATTTTCACTTTCTTTTCTGCGACCGTAAGTGTAATATGTGGTGTATCGCCGGTTTCGTTGCTATATGTCAACGACAATTGGGATACGTATATTTACTTACGTTGATGATATGAGATGTTATGTGTTGCTGTGATATGTTATATTGGATCGTCGTTTTTGAATAACCGGAGGTTTTATGTGAGATGAGAGTTTTTCATTTTCATTCATGTAAAAACTTGTATGTAATACTCTTTTACTGGGGTACTTCCGGGTTGAGGAAGATGTCACCGTTGATGTATATTATTTACTTTTCTGCATTAGGATAGACCCAAGGAGGGGAGAACAAGTAACCGGGTTCTAGAGTCCAGTGGGAGACCATCTCGAGGCGTCGAGACCGGGTCTCCTAACTCTAGAATTGTTAGGGTTGCTTGCCGCTCTCGTAGAGGTCTAGGGATGTGGGTTTGACTATTCATCACGACCGTGGAATCCGTGTTTTATACAGGCTTAATGTTAGTGTTTATACCCTAGAGGCCATTACTGTATCATACTAGTTTGTATATTACTTAATGGAAGCTTGGGATATTCACAGTTGTATTGACAGTCTTGCTAAAAATAGTAGTATGCTACTTGGTTTGTGTCTACTTTAATATGTGCATGTATTTCTTTTAACATATCGCTTATACATATTAGTAGAGCCCTTAGGATCTTTGCTTGATTACCAGCGTTGTGATGGCAGTCACACTAGTGGGGGCTGGGTAGTCTATAAGCAACATCCTATACAGGACCCTAGTCGTAGGATTATCGAGATGGGGCATCGATACTCCAGAGTAGACTGGTGTATACGCTTCTCATCCCAGCATGGGGAGATGGTCTGTCCCACAGCCATCAGTACGTCGTACTGGAGATAGTATGCAGGTGCTCGTTAGGTTACGAGTATACCGGACAGGACTCGCCGGGAACTGTATGTTGGTTTTATACCCATCGTCAGATAGCAGTTCCTAGGTGACATGAGTACAGCTTAGTCCGTCGACTTGACACTGCTTCTTTGCCTCGGGTGTGTTCCTACTGTACTTAGATTACTAACCTACCACGGCTCGAAGAAGTCGTGCAAACAGGTATTAGTTGGGTGCAGTCCCGAAGCACTTGGAGGCAGTGGCGGTTAGACAGGATTCGTCTCTCCCGGTATTGGGGGTTGATATCGCGCTGTGTATGGAGAGCCATTACGCAAAGTCCCTGGCCAGGGCAAGCGAGATTTACTGGTAGGTTCTAGTAGTTTCTCAAGTAGTAATGGGCTTCACTCCGACACGACTTATACCGCTATTAGGGGTCTGACGTTTACCGCCCCCCTAGGCCCGATATACGATAGTCCTAGACGAACAGACCGGACTGTACGGAGATTGTCACATCAGGATCAATAGGGTTCGGATGGCTTTCCACATCGTCCTTCTTATCGATATCTACCTGGGGACCATTACGTACAGCTAGTACCGCTTGCGGCCTGTGGTTAAACCCACCGCCAACGTAGTGTCGAGTCTTTAGAGTCCCACACAGAGTCTTTCCCTGCACCGGGTAAAACGTGTAGAGGCCGTATGGTTTTACGGCAGGGCTGCGATCACTTACGTACACTTGTGCACGTACTATGATCGGGCAGATAATACTAGCAGGCTTTGGTTTAAGCCATATTCTAGTATTATACAGATGGATTGATTCAGTCAAAGATTATTCGTGTTTTTCGGAAATACGGATGGGAGGGGCAGTCTCGTAATTTGTCGGGAAGCTTCTAGAAGGAGGTGACTCATTTGTGTTTATTTCTTTTTAGATTTAAACTAAATGGGGTGGAGGAGATGAGGTGTAGTTAACATTAAATGCTTAATGACTCATGAGGTGATTCACCCTTAGAATTAAATGAAGCATGCTAGATATTATCTTGATATTATCAAGAGAGATATTTGTATGCTTCATATTATTCTAGCATGAGATATTATTCATTCATTATCACAAAACACTTCTCTCTCCTCAAGTCTTCATCTTCTTCCTCAAACCCTAAAAGCTCTCATGAGTTGAGAATCCTAGGGTTTAAAGTGACTAAGTAATCCATCTAAATACTCTACACCCTCTAGGACTTCTAGATTAGCAAACTAGAAGCCGTAGTTATCTCAGATTCGAGATAGGAGCTCGGACTATAGACTCCGGGTGGATCGTCTTTGACTCGAGGAGGCCATTGAGGTACCCATGTTCCATAGAGCCGACGAGGTATGGAGGACAGCGATGAAGACCCGAAGGACAAGTAACGTGAGGTATAACTTCAAATCAGAGTAGTTAAACCTCTCGTAGTTTGCTAGTAATGGTTTAGACACGATCCGTGTGCTCAAGTCCGTGTTACGAAGCATTGATAATTGTTTTTCATATATTCCGCCTCCCTGCGAACACGTGGGGTGCGTGACATGGACTTACAGTGGTATCAGAGCCTACTAAACATTTACTAGCTTGTTAGCAACTAATTAGAACTTCGATCGTCGGAAAAACACGATAACTTAACCCCGGACCCCTCAAGTTTCTGTCGATTTTAAACCTGTCGAAAAAATTATTTCAGAGGCATGAAAATTCACAGCTGGGAATTATAAGAATACTGGAGAAATACGAGACCCTAACTCGGTTAGATGACCGCGGAAGCGCGGCGAGTTGGTGCAATTCGTCGCGGATCCGCGACCGAGTCGACTCCGAGTGGACTCGTATTTACACAGTTTGTCTTATTTTTAGGTGTTCTGTTTTCCTGTATATTTTGTTTCTGCCCAGGTCTTTTCAGTGCTAGCTTGCATTTGGGGTAGACATGGAAAAAGGTTGTCGATCGAAATTTTAAGTTATTCGCTAATCAGGTTTTATCTATGATGTTTAATGTGTTCGTAAACCTCCGCTAATTGCTAGTGTAACATTTCAAAAAAGATAAAATGTTAATTTTGGGAATTTTTATAATTTAATATTATTTTATTGAATATTTTAATATTTTGGAATTATTAAATACAAATAAATGGGGGAAAATTTTGGAAAATTTTGGAAAATTCTAAAATAGGGTAAATTAGAGAATTATGACATTTTAAAGTTTTTGTGATTAATTTGACACTAATTTAGTGCTAATCGCGATTAAAAATCGCTAATCGGTTTTTAGCTTTTTGTGCAACACATGCGCATATCACTTTTTCACACTTGTGCATTTTCTTGCCATGCTTTTCATTTGGGTTTACTATTTGAGTGAGAAGGGTTTTAAAAGGAAAAAGAAAAGGAAAAGAATAAAGAAATGGGTAGTTGGTGAGAGAGAGAGAGGTATGGGCTTCATTGACTAAGGACTTAACCATTTCTCCCCTCATTTCCCTCCCTCTTCTCCCTTCTCCTGCTCCTGCACCTCCTTTCCCTTCCCTCTTCAAGCTCCAAAATACCTCTAAAACAACCCCAAAACCCAATCTCCATTTCATTAAATGTGTGCACAATCCCTAGATCTACACTTGGTGCTAAAGAAGCAAGGATTTTGGCCACTAGGGGCAACTCAAGAAAATTCTTGAGTTGCCAAATGAGGTATTTTCTGGACCTTAAACTTAGTTTATGCATTTCCTTTACCCTCATATTAAGATCGAATCGATATTGTGTGATATTGTGGACTTGTGGATAACCTAGTTAGGGTTGTGATGATTTATGGGTTGTAATATGGAATTGAGGTCAGTAGAGGTTATACCATCACCCTAGTGTATGAATTGGAAATCCAAAACCTGAAGCTTAAACCATAATACGGATTTTAGAAACCGATATCAGGGAATTTATGAAATCTGTGAAGGGTATATTGAATCTGCTATCACCCGAGACACCCTAAATTAAAATTGATTGGACAGTGACACGTGCAGGCACTCAGGAAGCTAACCCCAAGACCCCAGCTCCCACTTCTTCTTCCCGGCCGCCAATTTATCCCCATTGGCCGCAAATTGCGGCCTGGGTCCCACCATTTTGGCTCGTATTGGTTCTGTAGCTCCTACATGTTCATGTTAGACCCCTAGTATATATAGATTTGTATAAAGTGACCTAGGGTAAAATCTGGGACATATTTCCTAAGTTGCTGTTTTAGATTCATGTTTCCGTATTCCGTATTTTTAATTCTGCAATTGTGGATTGTGTTTTGCCTCGACTATTTGGCGTTTATACGACGATATAGAGGATGTGTTGATGGTTTTGAAGGCGTGCCATGGGTTTTAACCTATAGGCCTCTTATCGTATCATTTTGGATTTCATGTGCCGTTTTAGCTTTGATTTGGTTTTAATGCGCATATACGATATTTTGATGTGTAGGTACCCTATGAAGACTTCGGGACGACAAGCAAGCGCGTGGCGACGTCCACAAATGAAGACGCTAGGTGAGTAGATTATATCTACTGGGGGAAGTCGGGTGGATGGCGTATAGCACCCCTGCAGTCCGTAGTTGTTATTATATATGATAGTTAGGTGTATTATGGATAGTGTAGGGTTAGAAGTGACTAGTGTAGTTCATAGTCGCGAACCCTAGAATAGAATTACACCTACACGCACACCCTTGCATATTACTTATACTGGCACTGTGTTGATGATATTGGATGACTTTGGAGATGAGTCAATGAAATTGTGCTTTGTGCCGCGAGATCGGTGATGTGATATGATTCGTATTTGGGATACGAAATGTGATTCTTGCGGGCTTGGGATGTGTGTTTACCCCCCGCATGCATACTTTATTGATGGTATCGATTTATACTAGACATAGAATAGTACCCCAGATTATATGGTATGTTGATAGTGATACCTGAAGTGTGATGAGATAGTGTGATATTGACCCGTACCCAGCTATTGGGATGCCGTACGACGATTTACCGTATGAGCTTTACATTGATGATAGATCCGCACTCATGACTTGAGGATGTCATATGATATACTGTATCGTACGCGATACTATTGAGGCGGAATCGCCGACTATTATATTTATATATATATCGACTCAGATGTTAGGCGGTTTCCTTACCTGTAGCTCAGCTTGTTAGTTCAGCTGTATAGTTTAGTGTAGTTGTTAGAATAGATTAGACTGCTACCTATTTCAAAACTAGCGGGTCGTGGGTATTTTAAAAGACAGGTCAAGGGATCTACGGACATTTCAAAAGGCGTATCTTTTCATAAAAACACCGTAGCCCCTATTTTCAAAACCCCATGATTCGTGATATTTCAAAAGGCACCATTTGTAGGACTTATATTAGATTAATGCAGATTAGTTATAGTTGCGTCTAGATTCAGCTCCCACTTTTTTTGTGGTTCGCTTTGCATCGCATTCTTATATTATGTTTCATACTCCATTATTGATATCATGCTGTTAGGACACCAGCACCATTACCGATGTTGCGTATGTACCACGTACACTTACTTGCCGGCTCACACACATCTTCATCGGTAATTGCCATGTCACGTACACCTTAGAAAATACTATTGCTTGACATAACCTATTAGCTAATAGTTTAGACATTATAGTTATTACCTGCTACTTCATGCATACTGATATTCATTGTTATGCCGCATTCATGGATTCTCATGCATATATTCACTATTTTACGTGTTACTGAGGTTTTGGATTTGGATTTCCGTGAGATTTTCTGGATTTGGAGGAAAACCGCAAAAACACAGATAAACATTTTCTCTCTTTTAAAATAAAAAGTGCGGTTTTCCCATGATGTATGAGTCGTCCACCATGAGTTTGCTGATGGATTTGGAAACCCGATTCGAGGAGACGGATGAACCGTTTCGGGTACATGGTGGACCCGGTGCGGTACCCCGGGGCAAGATGAATGTGGTGATGACGTTGAGCCTGGCAGGGGAGCACTACCGACCGGTGATTTTACCTGACGCGTCGGATATCCGGAGGATACCGTCGTGGTCTTGAGATTGATGGTAGGGGCCGGTCTGGACTGACGGTGCCCTAGATTTTGTGATTGGGATACAGAGATATCGGGATATTTGGATTACGTTTTGTGCCGATGTTAGGCACTGTTTTATGCTGATTTCATTATGATACCTCATTTTAAAAATACAAAGGAAATCTCACTAAAGTATGAAAACAGTTTCTTCATTTACATGTATTATGTTCTCATGCATTCATACCTCATTCTTATGTTATATTGCTACCTGAGGCACTGACACAGGCATAGGAGATTACACTCGGGTTAGATATTTACCCTAGCCTTGTTATAGGCTGCATGCATGTTTTATATTGAGGATTTTGTACTGATCGTTTTGACCTAGGATTATGTCTTGCGTTCGGTTTCTGCTTGTAGCTATTCTCTATTCACGAGTTGGCAACTCACCCCCGTTGTGCCACAGTTCTTGCAGGTTTTGCCGTACAGGTTCCTTTGCGGCATTTCTGGCACATTGCTTCCTTGCGGGTGAATTGCATTTGGTAGGTGGATCCTTTTGCATCAAAACCACCATTGTACTTATATTATTCTTTGTATCTAGAATTTCCATCAACCAAATTTGTTTATTGTTTCAGACTCAGACTTTAGTGATGTTTTATTTGGCCTTAGAGTCGCGCTTAGTAGTATTGCGGTTTTCATGCTTACTGTGTTTCTTTTGGATCGATCCTCGCCTTTCGGCGTTGTATATTATATTGCATGTGTGGTTGTGACCGTCAATTGACGAAGAGCTAGCTCCCGTTTGGGGATGCCTTTTATCATTGTATATATGTTATGCTTGTTGTATCCCGTTCGGGGCCAGTATTTACAAAAGAAACTCTGCCGAAATTTTTAGAAAAGACTTTACCTTTTAAAAATGCACCTTCGGCTTAGTTATTTAAAAACCTCGACTTCAAACATATTTTCCTTCACTTCTTTAAACCAGTTTTCTTCACTTACTCTTAAAATGGTTTTAGATTTCTGGGCTTTGGCTTACTTGGATCAGATGGAGTCCTATAGATTTCATATGGTTCGAGGGCCAGTCACGTGCTCTTTCGGGTCGTGACAAAGTTGGTATCAGAGCGCTAGGTTGACCTTGGTTCGAGTCTAAGTTTGACTATGTGGAGCCTAGGGCGTTTATATATATACGGAACTTAGGCTTGACCTTACGGAACTTAGACTTAGTCGAGGGGGTATTAGACCCGAACTTTCGTCGTATAGGATGACCCTTGGTTGATGGAATAGGTGACTAAAGTAGAGTGACGTACCGTTGGTATGTTCCGCGGCATACTTACGACACGCCACTCTGCTTAAGAAACATTAGGATGTACATATTTTCGAGATCAGTGTTTCTCTTTATATCCATGATTATACATCCATTTGAGATCCCCGATTCTATTAGTCCATGATCATACCTTCATTGATGCTGTTCCTTCTTATGATCGTGTATCCACTCTGGATCTGTTGTTTCCTTTCTTGCCATTGATCTGCTCTCTTCGATACTCGATTGAGGTTCCTGTCGCCATGTTTGAGCGCAGTTTGGGCTGCTGCTAGGGTTACGGTCAGTGCGAGCTCGTCTGGTACGAGGGCTGACCATTGTGTTTTCTGGTGACATGGGAACGTCTCGAGTTAGTATTGATGACTGTGACCTCAAGTGGAGGCGAGTGCTTGGTTTTGCACCGGATGATCGGGCCATTGTTAGAGCTGCCAGTTGAGAGAGGACTGTTGATGTACATCATACCTCAGAGATTATGATGTCGCCTACCGTGCAGACAGAGGGACCAGCTGTTGCTGAGATTGACGGGATGTCGCTTTCGGAGCTTACGAGCTTAGATTGTCGGAGCTTCCAGACAGATATGAGACAGATTATAGCTAGTCTACTCGATTTGAGAGACGAAGGTGATTCGTTCGATTTATGCACCGGAGCGGGCCCAGTTGAGTTGAAGATTTCCAGTGTAGAGAGTCTTACTCAGATCTAGAGCAGACCGATTCAGAGATGACCGCCAATGTGTCGTCTTTCCTGGAGGATTGAGGCGCTGTTCGGCGTGCAGGTGAATGAGCCAGTTGCTGCTGCAAATGACGAGATATCGCCCAGATGGTTGGAGCTGCTGCAGCGTGAGCATATACTTAGAGAGATGATAGCGAGTCGCCAGTCACCTGAGGATGAATGACTAGGACATTTGGTTCGTCCGTTTACCGATGCGAGGTCATCAGATAGATTGATTCCAGCTAGAGACGACTTCACGCAGATTCGTTGAGAGTCGATTGAGACGATCGAATGTCAGGAGCCCATTTTCCAAGTTTAAAGTATACGGAAAGACATGCAGGTGATTCTATGGACCCTCTAGAAGAATGAAACCCTAACTCGACTTAATGACCGTGTGAAAGCCTTTGAACCTTAGGGTTTACGGCAGTTCCGCGGCGCCATTAGTGAGGCTTGGGTTTGCCCTTCTACGGCTGGACCACCGACGCTGAGGCATGTACTCGATACTATTAAACTGTACTCAAGATGTTGATCTCTTGGGGGATTATAAGGTTCTGACGAGTCGATCGAATGTTTCGACATCATTCGGATATCATGTGATGGGATGCATTGCTTGGGAGACTCCAGATACGAGTATAGCCGTTGGAGCATAGTCCATGCAGCCACGATGAGACGAGTCCGAATCAGTCGACATTGAAGCAGAGTGAAGAAAAGAGTTCGCAAGAGATTTCGACGAGATGACGTCCCACTCCGCTGACATTAGAGATGTGATACGCACCCAGAGGCGTTGTATATGGATATATCTTCCAGAAAGAAGCGCGATAAGTATGCAGCCGTTCCGGAACAAGAATTTGCTTCAGCAAGGGATGATGACTTCTGGGCAATTCGGCAGGGATGAGATTTGAGAGAGACTTCGACATGACCTTTCTGGAATACTATACGAGAAGACCTGACCCAGGAGTGGTCATATTGCGCACAACCAGCAGGCCATAGTTAGCATTGTCGACGAAGTAGTTGACCAGATTCGGATAAAGGAACTTACCCAGATGCGTTGCGAATCGATCAAGGACGGACGAGTATTGAGTATTCCTCCGATGGTTGGGACGTGTTCCCGAGGACCTGTTCGGCCTGACATCTTCTACAGAATGATGAAGCTACAGAGTACGCGATTTCGAGTCCGTGTGAGAGACTTCAGATTGACCGTGGCCGAGAATAGTGCAGTGCGTAGATATGCATGGCGTGACGTCATAGTGGACGACGATAGAGACAGGTGGAACCAGAGGTTCGGGCGAGACGCTGACGAGCTGTCATTGCTTCTCGTCGAGACCAGAGGTCAGATATGCTTACAGAGGCATTGGGATGCAACCAGATTCCGAGAAATATTGTGTTGAGGACACAGATGTCTATCGAGTGAGAAGAGATTATGAAGGAGAGCCAGCCTCTGTACAGTTCGGCATAGGCAAGATCGGAAGAGACCTTGAGCAGGATTCCTTCCAGGACATTGCTGCAATGATGTTTGCACCCAGGATCAGATATGTGACGTGCATTCAGAGAGCCAGAGGCCGACGCCAGTGATGGGCTGCCTCACGAGTGGTCGTGAGGATTGACCGATAGGTGACCAGAGAAGTGCCAGAACGGAATTGTCCCCGTTAGCACACCTGACAGGGCCGATGAGCCGATTGACTGCGAGATAGGTAATCCTCAGAGAAGATAAGGACCCAGAGTCAGAGGGCGCCAGACCGTGAGCAAGAGGCAAGTAGATATCTTGCGCTGCTAGCAGTGGATGCACCGACTCCTTCTCGACCTCGAAGGAGGAACTACAGACGACGGTACTATGATTTGTGATTTTGTGATTCGATTATCATGTATCCGTCATTTTGGATTTCGGTATTTTGGGCGTTCTGTTTGCATGATTTAGTTTTGATGACTGAGTTTCATGATATTTGTTTCATGCACCCACTGGATATTTATATTTTGCGCATAGTTATTACATTCGAGGTTTTGATTGTGAATTCACGCCCACCTTATACAGTGATTTGATTTACACTTCCAGCAGAGTTTTCATGCACCTTTAGTGTTTTGATATACGATTTTGGTGCACGCCAGATGCACTAAATCGGGATTCTTCGTGCATGTTACATGCACCTGATTTGGTTGCTGTCAGGCACACACGTTGCCTATGACAGATGTTTCGTGCACACCCGTTGCACCTAGATGTTGTTTTGTACACCTGTATGACACATATATGGATTTTGATTCCTTGCGCACCAGACGCATAGGATATTCTCTATGTATTGATGTCTTCGGAGCCCCGACAAATTGGAGTATTACAAAAATTGTTTTAGTATTGGGGGTTTAAATTTAAATTCGGGGACCGAATTTCTTTAAGGGGGGTAGATTGTAACATTTCAAAAAAGATAAAATGTTAATTTTGGGAATTTTTATAATTTAATATTATTTTATTGAATATTTTAATATTTTGGAATTATTAAATACAAATAAATGGGGAAAAATTTTGGAAAATTTTGGAAAATTCTAAAATAGGGTAAATTAGAGAATTATGACATTTTAAAGTTTTTGTGATTAATTTGACACTAATTTAGTGCTAATCGCGATTAAAAATCGCTAATCGGTTTTTAGCTTTTTGTGCAACACATGCGCATATCACTTTTTCACACTTGTGCATTTTCTTGCCATGCTTTTCATTTGGGTTTACTATTTGAGTGAGAAGGGTTTTAAAAGGAAAAAGAAAAGGAAAAGAATAAAGAAATGGGTAGTTGGTGAGAGAGAGAGAGGTATGGGCTTCATTGACTAAGGACTTAACCATTTCTCCCCTCATTTCCCTCCCTCTTCTCCCTTCTCCTGCTCCTGCACCTCCTTTCCCTTCCCTCTTCAAGCTCCAAAATACCTCTAAAACAACCCCAAAACCCAATCTCCATTTCATTAAATGTGTGCACAATCCCTAGATCTACACTTGGTGCTAAAGAAGCAAGGATTTTGGCTACTAGGGGCAACTCAAGAAAATTCTTGAGTTGCCAAATGAGGTATTTTCTGGACCTTAAACTTAGTTTATGCATTTCCTTTACCCTCATATTAAGATCGAATCGATATTGTGTGATATTGTGGACTTGTTGATAACCTAGTTAGGGTTGTGATGATTTATGGGTTGTAATATGGAATTGAGGTCAGTAGAGGTTATACCATCACCCTAGTGTATGAATTGGAAATCCAAAACCTGAAGCTTAAACCATAATACGGATTTTAGAAACCGATATCGGGGAATTTATGAAATCTGTGAAGGGTATATTGAATCTGCTATCACCCGAGACACCCTAAATTAAAATTGATTGGACAGTGACACGTGCAGGCACTCAGGAAGCTAACCCCAAGACCCCAGCTCCCACTTCTTCTTCCCGGCCACCAATTTATCCCCATTGGCCGCAAATTGCGGCCTGGGTCCCACCATTTTGGCTCGTATTGGTTCTGTGGCTCCTGCATGTTCATGTTAGACCCCTAGTATATATAGATTTGTATAAAGTGACCTAGGGTAAAATCTGGGACATATTTCCTACGTTGCTGTTTTAGATTCATGTTTCCGTATTCCGTATTTTTAATTCTGCAATTGTGGATTGTGTTTTGCCTCGACTATTTGGCGTTTATACGACGATATAGTGGATGTGTTGATGGTTTTGAAGGCGTGCCATGGGTTTTAACCTATAGGCCTCTTATCGTATCATTTTGGATTTCATGTGCCGTTTTAGCTTTGATTTGGTTTTAATGCGCATATACGATATTTTGATGTGTAGGTACCCTATGAAGACTTCGGGACGACAAGCAAGCGCGTGGCGACGTCCACAAATGAAGACGCTAGGTGAGTAGATTATATCTACTGGGGGAAGTCGGGTGGATGGCGTATAGCACCACCGCAGTCCGTAGTTGTTATTATATATGATAGTTAGGTGTATTATGGATAGTGTAGGGTTAGAAGTGACTAGTGTAGTTCATAGTCGCGAACCCTAGAATAGAATTACACCTACACGCACACCCTTGCATATTACTTATACTGGCACTGTGTTGATGATATTGGATGACTTTGGAGATGAGTCAATGAAATTGTGCTTTGTGCCGCGAGATCGGTGATGTGATATGATTCGTATTTGGGATACGAAATGCGATTCTTGCGGGCTTGGGATGTGTGTTTACCCCCGCATGCATACTTTATGGATGGTATCGATTTATACTAGACATAGAATAGTACCCCAGATTATATGATATGTTGATAGTGATACCTGAAGTGTGATGAGATAGTGTGATATTGACCCGTACCCAGCTATTGGGATGCCGTACGACGATTTACCGTATGAGCTTTACATTGATGATAGATCCGCACTCATGACTTGAGGATGTCATATGATATACTGTATCGTACGCGATACTGTTGAGGCGGAATCGCCGACTATTATATCTATATATATATCGACTCAGATGTTAGGCGGTTTCCTTACCTGTAGCTCAGCTTGTTAGTTCAGCTGTATAGTTTAGTGTAGTTGTTAGAATAGATTAGACTGCTACCTATTTCAAAACTAGCGGGTCGTGGGTATTTTAAAAGACAGGTCAAGGGATCTACGGACATTTCAAAAGGCGTATCTTTTCATAAAAACACCGTAGCCCCTATTTTCAAAACCCCATGATTCGTGATATTTCAAAAGGCACCATTTGTAGGACTTATATTAGATTAATGCAGATTAGTTATAGTTGCGTCTAGATTCAGCTCCCACTTTTTTTGTGGTTCGCTTTGCATCGCATTCTTATATTATGTTTCATACTCCATTATTGATATCATGCTGTTAGGACACCAGCACCATTACCGATGTTGCGTATGTACCACGTACACTTACTTGCCGGCTCATACACATCTTCATCGGTAATTGCCATGTCACGTACACCTTAGAAAATACTATTGCTTGACATAACCTATTAGCTAATAGTTTAGACATTGTAGTTATTACCTGCTACTTCATGCATACTGATATTCATTGTTATGCCGCATTCATGGATTCTCATGCATATATTCACTATTTTACGTGTTACTGCGGTTTTGGATTTGGATTTCCGTGAGATTTTCTGGATTTGGAGGAAAACCGCAAAAACACAGATAAACATTTTCTCTCTTTTAAAATAAAAAGTGCGGTTTTCCCATGATGTATGAGTCGTCCACCATGAGTTTGCTGATGGATTTGGAAACCCGATTCGAGGAGACTGATGAACCGTTTCGGGTACATGGTGGACCCGGTGCGGTACCCCGGGGCAAGATGAATGTGGTGATGACGTTGAGCCTGGCAGGGGAGCACTACCGACCGGTGATTTTACTTGACGCGTCGGATATCCGGAGGATACCGTCGTGGTCTTGAGATTGATGGTAGGGGCCGGTCTGGACTGACGGCGCCCTAGATTTTGTGATTGGGATACAGAGATATCGGGATATTTGGATTACGTTTTGTGCCGATGTTAGGCACTGTTTTATGCTGATTTCATTATGATACCTCATTTTAAAAATTCAAAGCAAATCTCACTAAAGTATGAAAACAGTTTCTTCATTTACATGTATTATGTTCTCATGCATTCATACCTCATTCTTATGTTATATTGCTACCTGAGGCACTGACACAGGCACAGGAGATTACACTCGGGTTAGATATTTACCCTAGCCTTGTTATAGGCTGCATGTTTTATATTGAGGATTTTGTACTGATCATTTTGACCTAGGATTATGTCTTGCGTTCGGTTTCTGCTTGTAGTTATTCTCTATTCACGAGTTGGCAACTCACCCCCGTTGTGCCACAGTTCTTGCAGGTTTTGCCGTACAGGTTCCTTTGCGGCATTTCTGGCACATTGCTTCCTTGCGGGTGAATTGCATTTGGTAGGTGGATCCTTTTGCATCAAAACCACCATTGTACTTATATTATTCTTTGTATCTAGAATTTCCATCAACCAAATTTGTTTATTGTTTCAGACTCAGACTTTAGTGATGTTTTATTTGGCCTTAGAGTCGCGCTTAGTAGTATTGCGGTTTTCATGCTTACTGTGTTTCTTTTGGATCGATCCTCGCCTTTCGGCGTTGTATATTATATTGCATGTGTGGTTGTGACCGTCAATTGACGAAGAGCTAGCTCCCGTTTGGGGATGCCTTTTATCATTGTATATATGTTATGCTTGTTGTATCCCGTTCGGGGCCAGTATTTACAAAAGAAACTCTGCCGAAATTTTTAGAAAAGACTTTACCTTTTAAAAATGCACCTTCGGCTTAGTTATTTAAAAACCTCGACTTCAAACATATTTTCCTTCACTTCTTTAAACCAGTTTTCTTCACTTACTCTTAAAATGGTTTTAGATTTCTGGGCTTTGGCTTACTTGGATCAGATGGAGTCCTATAGATTTCATATGGTTCGAGGGCCAGTCACGTGCTCTTTCGGGTCGTGACAGCTAGTATGTCGGTTAGTTGGTGGTTGCACATTCTGTAATGGATATTGGTTTGTGGATATGAACTCATTGGATTGTCATGGATGAATAGCCGGGGATGTTAGATGAGAGTTTTTTATCTTTCATTCGATGTGAATAGTAATATGCTGTAATATTCTTTTGCGGGGCACATCCGGGTTGAGGTTGTAGCCACCGTTGTATTATTTCATTTACTGTTTTATGCTCCTAGGATAGACCCAAGATGGGGTGCACAAACTACCGGGTACTTTGAAGTGTTTAATGTCTTACTCACGTTGTTGAGGGAGACTGTTTCACTTCTGGTACTAGACGGGTAGTTTGCCGCACCCGTAGGGGTCTAGGATGGGGTTTGGCTATTCATCACGACCGTGTAATCCGTCTTTTGTTGCAGGCTCGAACGAAACGCGGATTCCTAGTATATCCAATATGTTCATCTGTGATCTGGAATGCCTATTATTGCGTCTGACGAATGTACAATATCTATATATGATATCTAGTAGGCGTTGCTTATGTTTTGCATCCGTTCTAGCCCAGCCCCAGCTCTGTCGTTAGTTAAGTAACCTAACGGGTGAATGACGGGGCCCAGTGGCGAATGCGGATGGCATAAGCGAACGTTGTATTTTCGTTGTTTTCTGCAATGATAGGATAAATGATGGGATGCATTATTTTAATGCAAAGAAAAAAAACCAAAGCTGAATCGTTGGAACAAATTTAAAAGAAACCACTCGATTATTTTTAAAGAGCATAATTTTTAATTGCGGAGCTTTAACCACTCCTTTTAAAAGGCTATCAGGTTTCTTCGATTATATCAAGTTCACTACGTTCGCGGTTTCGCCAAAACCAGTCGTAGCCCTCCGTCATTTCATAGGGATGGTCAGTAGTATTCAAGCTATGTTTGTTGGTCTTCGTCAAGGCATAGTGTTTGGTAGCTGCTGGGGTATTCATATGTAGCATAGATAGATGCGTTGGTTTGGGACAGTCGTATTACTTTGTTGGCCTTCGTCAAGAATATGTACGGGTGGGTTCAAATTAACAAGGATAATGATGGGAAAAACTTGACATGTGACTTATGATTTGTTGGCCTTCGTCAAGGTCATAAGAGTATGGGGCAAAAATCCACATCGGGAGTTTCTAAAGAAACTGAAACTTGCTAGTGTTGCATACCATTTGGAGTTTGATAATGTTGGTAGGATTCCTTCAGCATTATCACACGATGGTATTTGGATCCCGATCCTACTGTGAGTATAAGCTACTCATCAGGAGATTCGTCACTTAATGATCAATGCTATAAACCAAGTAGGTGTCTAGAACAATGTTAGCGGGGCTACGCCTCCAGAGAAAAGAGGCTATTTAATTGAGGAACTTCGTGAAAGCGTCGTAAAACCTCCCTCGAAATATCGACAGTAGCCCGGCTGAACGGTTAAGCAAGTATTGTACGGTGAGATCAGTCCTGGTTAATTCTTCTTGTATGGTTTGAGGAAGGATTCGAGAAATAGTGGGAGCCATCCAGTTTAGATAAACTAAAAACCAATCTAAACTTGCAAGAGCATCATGCTAAAGTGTTTTATTCTCTCTCTCAACTGCAGCGACCATGTGACCATGACTAGGTTACATCTAGATAACAAGTTGACTGAATCTAACTTTTATGACTGGCAAAGGTCTGTCCAGATGTCCATTGCCTATGAAAAGCTGGACCACCCTATTACTAATCAAGCCCCCGCCGTCCCAGGTCCAGTTTCCACCATCGCGGATATAGATATCCATCAGACAAGGGAAAAGGACAGTGCGAATGCCAAGTGCCTCATGTTGGCTTCAGTACATGGTGTATACCAGAAGCAACACGAGAAGATGGACTCGGTTTCCATCTTCCTCCATAACAAAGATTTATATGGAGAGCAATCTCGTATCGCAAGATATGAGACCTCGAACGAATTGCTTCAAGCGAGGTTGGCTGTCGGGTCATCTGTAAGGGACGACGTCCTTACGATGACTAGCTATATTGATGAGCTCACGGACCTGGAGACCACGTTGGGAAACAGGTCATATGCTGACTTATTTCCACAGTCCATGCCAATTTCAAAAATTTGTTGTTCTAGCTAACCCTAACCCTAGAATCGTAACTAGAAAATCCAACGAATCAAAATGCAAACAACTTTGCAACTAAAGTGAACAAGGAATACAACCTTTGTAGACCGGTCCTTCACTTCAATAGCTCCATGTAATAGTCCCTTCACTGCGATCACGAACTCCCAGACTCTAGAGAGGCTCCCATGAAGAAATGAACAAGCTTGCATCGAAGTCTTCGAGGCCGAAAATGATCTACGTCAAGGAGACACTAGCTCATGCTATCTCTTCACTAATGGTGAGATTAGTGAAGCAAACACCCTAAACTAAATGGCTAATAGTAGAGGATAATGAAGTAGGAAGTGGGCTCACTTTAGTTTTATTTTTCTCACAATTTTTCTCACTTGAAGAAAAGCTAGCAAGCTTTTTCAATGAAGAAGAAGATGAAGAATAATCAAGATGAGAATGAACTCATGATGTGAGAATATAAACTATGGGTGAGTTAGTGTCATACACTAACCCATATAAAGACTTAACTAGGGTTGAGGATAATGGTTAGGTTTATAAATATCTCAAGGAAAACAAAAGGAGTGGACTTGGTCAAGGGTTATCCAAAGCTTTCTCAAAGCTTCTACCATGACAAAATTCCACCATTTTTGAATTACTTAGATAAATATAAACCTTAGGATTATCCTAACTATAGTGTTAGTCTCATACACCCATGAAGCATTTATCATCAAGCATGACACAATAAAATGTACATTAATATATATATCACATATATACTTTGTGTACAATCAAGTGAGAAAAGAAATCATAAGTGAGCTAATATTAGTTAATGTACATTAATATATCAAATATATAATTATACATTAGATTATTAAACCAACACTTAATTTAATAATCAGGCTATATCCTGTATAACCGACTAATATCAAATGTAACAACTTATTGAATCAACACTTGATCCGATAACCCGGCTATATCGCATATAACCGACCAATGTCACAAGTCGCGAGAATAGAATGCGGTATCACATACGCGCATTAATCTCGGTCCCGCACATATCACATATGTGCTCCTACTCCGTTTCGCATGAACCATGAAACCTCTGTGTAGGACTCTAAAGACTCGTCAATATGCCAGCAGTAGGTGATGATCATATCAAACATCCACAAGCCGCAAGCAGTCTGCTAAACGTAACGGCCACCCGGGTATTGAGCGATCAGAAGATCAACAAGCAAGCATGCTCGTACTCCTGCGAATCCAATCAGTAATACTACCATATAGTCCGGTCTTTTCATCTGATATGTCGCATATCACAGCCTGGGGGTGGTATAACGTTAGATCCCAATAGCCTGATAAGTCATGCCGATGCAAGGTCCATAACGGTTCGAGAAACTACTGGTAACACTTACCAGTAAATCTCAACAACCCTGACCACGGATTTCCTGTTATGGCCAATCGAGCATAGCGCAACATCAACTCCCAATACCGGGAGAGACGAAACCCCTCCTATCTTTCATTGCCTCCATGTGACTCGGGATTGTACCTAAAAACCATCTTTTTGCACGATCTCTTGACCGTGGTATGGTGGAAATCAAAGCACGGTGGGAATCACACAAGACTCTATGACGATCTCGGGTCTACAGACTAATCTGTACCAGTGTCACCAGACAACTGCTATCCGACGATAGGTATAATACCATCTAGGAGTTCTCGACGAGTCCGTTCAGTGTACCCAGTCTCCACTGAGCACCCGTATACCTTCTCTGATGTCAAACACCAATGGATGTGGGATCATCCATCGCCCATCACATGGGTCGAGAAGCGTATACGCTAGGCTACTCTGGAGTATCGATGCCCTGTCTCGATACTCCCACTACTAGGAACATTTGAAGGATGTACTTTTCGACTACCCATGTCCCCACTAGTATGATCTTCATCATAGTCCTGGTAGTCAAGTACTGATCCTAAGGGTTTTATCAACATGTAATAGAGAGACAATAAGTGTATACGTTAAGATAAAGTGCAACCAGATAACATACTATCATGTCGAGCAAGAAAGTCCTCCCTATATATGTCCAAGCATCCACTACAATATACATCGCATGTAAAGTAATGGCCTCTAGGGCATACATATAACTAACAAAAACGGGTCATGAGTCGTTCTTGACTTCTCAAAGTGTAGCAACCCTAAACTTTCTGTATGAATTTGTTTCAAAATACAGAAAGGGACACATAAGCCTGAGCACGAGTTATAAGTTTGTTTTGCTTTTGAACAGCAAGAAGGAGCCTGTAGCTCATTGGTAAGACCTTGCACTGTTGAGACGTTGCACCAGAGTTCAAATCCCATCAGCCGTATATTCTTTTTATTAAAATTTTCTTTTAATTTTTTAGAAGTCCAAGAGTTTGCACGTGCACTGCACGTAAAATGAAGAGTCACATTGAAAACAAACAGGTGCAAAATGGTATTCAGACCGACCAAGACACGTGGCGAGAATCCGAGCCCCCAACCCAAAGATCGGACCGGCGAGATTTAAGCTGGGGCCGGCGTCGCCGGGTTTATTGAGGCCAAACCTAATTTTTTTTGGAACTCTAGACCCTTGAACTTCTCCCTTAACTCCAGTATTGTTTATTTTCTCTGCACACTTACAGAGAATAATAAAACTCCTTTAAATCCCATTTTAATGCAAATTTTTAATGCATTTATTTCACCCCCTAAACCCTAGTTTTTCCTATAAATACCACACCCAAATTCACACATACTCACTCACAAATCTCTGCCAAAACTCTCAAAAACTTTCAAGTCCTCTTTGGTGTACAAGTGGAGTTAGCGAAAGGCGAAACTCCGACGAAATTCCGAGAAGATTCCGGCGACGAAACGACGTCCCGATACTTCCCAATCCTTCTCCTACCTCTCCCCTCTCATTAAAGCTACTAAGTCCCTTCTTTCCCTCTCATTTCAAATTCTAAAACTTTCAAAACATAAAACCCGACGAAAGCGGAGTTAATCCGACTTCCGATTCGGTTTTTCTTCAAAACTCAACTTTTCTTAATCCAGAATATACCATGCTCTCACATATTGTTTAGTAAACATTAATAAATCTATTAAAACAAGTTTCACCTTAAAAGAATCATTTTTTTTAATTTTTATCGCACTTTTACAGAAAAATACCATATATTTTGAAGTTAAGTTCTACTAACTAGAATTTCACTTTTATAAAATATACATCTATGAAAATCCTAAGGACGATAATTAAATACTTGAGCTGTATTTTGAAAATATATTAAAACTATTCTACATAAACCCCCCTTAAGTTATATCAATTTACAATAAGGACCCTAGTAAATATAGGTTTAAGCGGGACCAGTCTCTTGAGCCTCAGAGAGCCGGAGATATGGGTGCTTGCCTATTTAAGGTAGACAATCTAACAAACAGTGTTATCAACATGGTAATTGTCTTGGAAAAAGACACAAATCCTGCCGTCCATGTACAGCAGTTACCGATAACATCACAACTAATTCAGGACTTCAATTTCTTTTTAAGTGTCTGACTCAGACTGAGTCTCAATCTAATCAATTTGATTTGAATATGATTCTAAGTATAACTTACAATACAACATGAATCTATGAATCCGTCTATTCAATCTATATCAAACTATATTGACTAAACCGAACCATGGATATTCTCCATCTACATATACATCCATTATATCCGTTCCATTACTGATATCATGGTTTCAGCAAGTCTTCCATTTACAATTTACAATACAAGACAACACAATACAACCAGTACAATCATTACAATACAATCAAGACATCACGAGATTTATAAGGGGTAGACTGGTATAGAATATGTTAAAAGTGGCACGAGGTGGTCACTTAAGATATAATTACATCCATGCCGTTGTTCCGTGGTATTTTCGACGGAGCCTTGTACTACGGGTTACCAAAGTTCATGGTGTAAGTTGGACTCCTCTCGTATACACTGGCATCTTCTGTATCAAGCTACAAAAAACAGCGTTAACAATATAATAAAACATTAAAACTTATATCCTCCTTCTGTCTATTATGTTTCTACCTATTCTTTGGGACTTACCGAGCGATTGTTCGCTGACGACATTATTTTCTTCTTTCTTTGGAATGTTGTCAGGTGGATCGGACCTTCTGAAGACAGAGCCCAGCAGCGAGAACTTGGATCAGATAGCCTTCGATCCAAAGCTCTAGATTACTTGTACATATTTTCATTTCTGTTATGCCATTGTTTAGGCATTGCTTTCATTCCATGTATTTACATTTCAGCTATATTGTAAAAAGAATGTTTAATAAATAAAATTGCTGTTCATTTACAATTTTGCATCTTCTGTACTTTACTTTATATTGTTTAGATACACTTAGCATGTTTACTTCTAAGTAAATGCGTCGCGTGACCCGTCGCGTCTCCTTACCCGTACACTGGGAAACGGGACGTGACACAAAGAAAAACAGTATGGTAATTGCTTGTTCAAAAACATATTGCGCTAGAATCATATATACTACTCCCTCCATTTTACAAATGTAAGTTTCTTTTTGCTCCTTTCTTTTTCATCAAAATATAAGCCCATTTTCAATACTAAGAAGAAATTTTGATTCCCAATGCACTTTTAATACTGCATTTACTAAACTAACTCTCAAGAAGAAACCATCATTATTTTACCTTCATTTTAGTTCAAATATCAATAATGATATGGTTAAAATGGGAACTGTAATTTTATAAGGTCATAGATTTTAGAGAATTTAATCTTCTCTTAATAAATGTGCAAATGCAAAAAAAAACATCCATTCTGAAACGGATGGAGTAATATTTTCTAATATTTCTAGAGGCTATTGGGATTGCATCACTGAAAATGTAACATTTATTACACGAACAAGTTGCATTTTTTTTTTAATCTCATTATTGTTTCGGGGTTTTCTACTAGGAATTTAAAATTAAACAATTTTGTGTGTTTGATGAGAAAAAGATAAAAGAAAAACAATTTCAACATTTTCTCCAAATTTTACTTATATCATGCTCAAGACCAATGCGCTATCTTCCATGTTCTTGCTTAAGATGAGGACTTTAACTATTCAAACAAAAGCACAATACATATGTTGAGATAACGATCGAATGCAAGGGGATATGATGGAGCTCCTTTTCGGGCCTCCGTCAGATGTTGTCTTCCGTAGATCTTGCGGTGAACTTAGCTGATTATCCTTCGTTCCGTGTGGGTCTCAATAGGTTTTTGGAGGAAGAGATGAGGAAGCTGTTGCCGAGTATCTGCAAAGAAGTCCCGGGGTGGTTTGGTACCACCAAGGACCCTCCGACGCTAAAGTTAGTGATGAGATCTGAGCAGAGTAACGGCATAAAAGTGTAAAAATTGGCTTACTTGACCCCTCTGTGATGGGGGTTTATATAGTGGCGGCAGCACGCGGTAGCAGGCGCGAGAATCTCGCTGGCAGTTACGCTCCCGACGTCACGCCCGCGTAATAAGCGGATCACCCGTTAATGGGGACCGTGATGGCGTGGAACGTGGGATGTTGCCGGCGGAGAAGCCGCGCATGGCAAGATTTACGGAGCGACGGTTACGCCTATGAGTGGTGGAGTTGGTCGGTCGGAGGGACCGAGGAAGATGGCTTCAGCGGGGGAGCTCGGGAACGAGCGGGAGGGCCGAGGCATCTTGGTCCTGTGGTAGCTCGGAGACGAACCGGAAGGGCCAAGGAGGCTCGGGCCCGTCTTGCTCAGAGTAGAGCAAAGGGGCACTTGGCTTGGCTGCTGAGGTGCTCGGGGGCAAGGAGTGGGATACAACTTTAGAGACAGGGTTGGAGGGAAGCCCCCACTGTAACACACTGGCTCCTTCTCCGTGTCCCTCAGGGGCCCAATTAGTTTACGCGTGTGACATGTCATCCGCCATGTGTCACGATCTAGGGAATTACCGTTCTTGAGCATCATCATTAGCCCCCCACTCTTGTCCCGACCAGCTAGTGGGTCGGGTCAAGAGTGGACTGCCGGGCCATCTGGGGTAAGCTCCATCCTAAGGTTTCGTCGGGACGCGTCCCCGGGCTGTCAGCTGTCTTTTCTGCCAGCTTATCGGGGCGAGATCTCTGCATTTAGGGAAGGTGTGTCGGTTCATGCGCCCTTCTACTGAAGTGACGGTCCACGTGTCGAGCGCCGGTCGGTCGACGCGACGTGTGCAGGCCTGTGGACTGATAGGGCGCAGCCCAGTGTGGGCGAGACATGTGGAGCGATCGGTCGTCGAGTCGATTTCGATCACTTGCCGAGTGTGACAAGCGCTGCTGAGAAGGAGGCATCTCCATGGCCCCGAAGTCGAGAGGGGATTACTCGAACTTGGATAGACCTGATGTCTCTTGTTGGGTAGGAAGCTACCCGCTTGGGATGCGCCGAGCAGGAAGAAACTCGGCGGCCTCGTGATGAGGGCTTCAGATCCTCAGCGTCTGATGGGTAGGAGGATGCCCGCTGGGGATGCGCTGAGTAGAAAGGAACTCGGTGGACTCGCGATGAGGGCTTGAGATCCTCAGCATCTGATGGGCAGGAGGATGCCCGCTAGGGATGCGCCGAGCAGGAAGGAACTCGACGGCCTCACGATGAGGGCTTAAGATCCTCAGCATCTGATGGGCAGGAGGATGCCCGCTGGGGATGCGCCGAGCAGGAAGGAACTCGGTGGCCTCACGACGAGGGCTTCAGACCATCAGTGTCTGATGGGCAGGAGGATGCCCGCTGGGGATGCACCGAGCAGGAAGGAACTCGGCAGCCTCGCGATGAGGGCTTCAGACCATCAGCGTCTGACGAGCAGAAGGATGCCCGCTGGGGATGCACCGAGCAGGAAGGAACTCGGCGGCCTCGCGATGAGAGCTTCAGACCATCAGCGTCTGACGGGCAGGAGGATGCCCGCTGAGGATGCACCGAGCAAGAAGGAACTCGGAGGCCTAGCGATGAGAGCTTCAGACCATCAGCGTCTGACGGGCTGGAGGATGCCCGCTGAGGATGCGTCGAGCAAGAAGGAACTCGGCGGCCTCGCGACAAGGGCTTCAGACCATCAGCGTCTGATGGGCAGGAGGATGCCCGCTGGGGATGCACCGAGCAGGAAGGAACTCGGCGGCCTCACGATGAGGGCTTGAGATCCTCAGCATCTGATGGTCAAGAGGACGCCCGCTGGGGATGCGCCGAGCAGGGTAGTTGCTCGGTGCCTCCTGGCGAGGGCTTTGATCCTTGATGCTAGAGGGGCCACGAGAGGCCTGCGAAGGATGGCCGAGCAGGGTAGCTGCTCGGTGCCTCCTGGCGAGGGTTTTGATCCTTGACGCTGGAGGGGCCGTGAGAGGCCTGCGAAGGATGGCCGAGCAAGGTAGCTGCTCGGCGCCTCTTGGCGAGGGCTTTCTGATCCCTGGCGTTGCGGTAGGGAAGCTACCCGCCAGGGATAGCCGAGCGATGGATCCTCGGGCTCGACTGCCTCTGGGAGGACTTTCTGATCCCTGGCGTTGCGGTAGGGAAGCTACCTGCCAGGGATAGCCGAGCGAGGGATCCTCGGCTCGACTGCCTCTGGGAGGACTTTCTGATCCCTGGCGTTGCGGTAGGGAAGCTACCCGCCAGGGATAGCCGAGCGAGGGATTCTCAGGCTCGACTGCCTCTTGGAGGGCTTTCTGATCCCTGGCGTTGCGGTAGGGAAGCTACCTTCCAGGGATAGCCGAGCGAGGGATCCTCGGGCTCGACTGCCTCTGGGAGGACTTTTTGATCCCTGGCGTTGCGGTAGGGAAGCTACCCGCCAGGGATAGCCGAGCAGGGTAGCTGCTGGGCTGCCTCTTAGTGAGGGCTTATATCCTTAGGCGAGGTAGCCCTCGAGCCACCGTGGCGAGCCCCCTCTGTGCGACCCCGTCAAGGGAGGGGGTGTCGGTCTATTCGGCCGGCGAGGGCGTTAATGACGGTCGCCGAAGGAGGTTCAGCCACGCCTCCGGTGAGGGGTAGGCGGCGGCTGGTATCTGGATCTTCAGGATGATCGCTTGCCATGGGGATGGAGATTGGAAGGCCAACTTTGTTTTTTGTGGAGTTTTTTCCCACAAACGGCGCCAATTGATGGAGCTCCTTTTCGGGCCTCCATCAGATGTTGTCTTCCGTAGATCTCGCGGAGAACTTAGCTGATTATCCTTCGTTGCGTGTGGGTCTCAATGGGTTTTTGGAGGAAGAGGTGAGGTGAGGAAGCTGTTGCCGAGTACCTGCAAAGAAATCTCGGGGTAGTTTGGTACCGCCAAGGACCCTTCGACGCTCAAGTTAGTGATGAGATCTGAGCAGAGTAACGGCATAAAAGTGTAAAAAATGGTTTACTTGACCCCTCTGTGATGGGGGTT
The DNA here is from genome assembly GCA_030015575.1 of Agapanthus africanus. Classification (NCBI taxonomy): domain Eukaryota; kingdom Viridiplantae; phylum Streptophyta; class Magnoliopsida; order Asparagales; family Amaryllidaceae; genus Agapanthus; species Agapanthus africanus. Next base: position 493,512,382 of record CM057339.1, read on the forward strand.
TATATAGTGGCGACAGCACGCGGTAGAAGGCGTGAGAATCTCGCCGGCAGTTAAGCTCCCAACGTCACGCCCGTGTAATAAGCGGATCGCCCATTAATAGGGACCGTGATAGCGTGGAACGTGGGATGTTGCCGGCGGAGAAGCCGCGCATGGCGAGATTTGCGGAGCGGCGGTTACGCCTGTGAGTGGTGGAGTTAGTCGGTCGGAGGGACCGAGGAAGATGGCCTCGGCGGGGGAGCTCGGGAACGGGCGGGGGAGTGATTATTCCAAAAATTTGTAGTTTACCGTAATCAGAAACGGCGTCGCTTCGCAGCTAGCCGGTGAATACGGGTCGATCCGCAGGGATGTGTTAGTTTCTGATTTTGTGTTATAACGAGTTGATTCAAATCGTTGTTTGGTTTTTATCGATTGAGTTTAAGACGAATTTATGTGATGAGAAAGAACTCATTAGGGTTAGGTCGAAGGTAGGTGTGTTGAGATCAATGTGTTCACCTCTTTCAATGCCGTGATTTAAGCTTTTAGGAAAATCACAACAATCAATAGGAAAAGGGATTAGGATGATCGGGAAGAAACAAAGTTTCTTCCTCTAGATCCTTGTCCGTCTTTTCTTATTCATTGATGTGATCTTCATGGACATCATATAAGTCCGGCCTTTTATACTACGGAACACCGTTACCTTGTAGGTAGGGTGCCGTAGGGGGCGGATCGTATATGTGTGCATGAAGGTTTCGTTTTTAAAAATAAGTTGACATTGAAGGAGGTGAGAGACATCCGTCTCTCACTCACTCCCTTGTTCCTAACCCTAACGAGCGAGAATTTTTACTCGCACATTAGGGAATTATAAGTAAGAAACATTTTTGTGTTTTATGTTTTAAATAGTTATCTTACGACAGATTAAAAATTAGCTAACTAGCAATTAAATGATTCCTAGGGCAAGTAAAACAATTATACTAAGGCAGGAATTAAATAAACTAAAGACTTACAAGAAGAAGATGATGCTCTTGATTCCTCTAACAAATCTCACTTTTATTGAATATAAAGAGGCATAACTTTTTACAGATCTAGATTACAATTTATAAGTAACTAGTGAAGCTAGGGTTACAGACTCTCGTAGACATGAATTTACTGATTTACCCCCTAAAAATCCCAACAATGAAACGACACACCGACACAAGAAGTCGGTGCCGACACGGGCACCATATGGCCGCGGTTCCGCGGCAAAGACATGCCTTTGGCCGCGGATCCGCGGCCATTTAGTGGGCTTGGCCCACCATCTTTCTGTGCTTCGTTGCTCTTCTCTTGGGCTCTCTGTTTTCACTGTTCTTTTCTCTGTTGGGCTTTCTAGTATTCTCCAGATTCTCAGTGAACTTGTAAGGATCTTTTTGACCGTTTCACTTGACGTTCATCTCGGCTTGAGTAGGATCCGTGTGCTGGTTGGTCAAAAGTCCATTTCCTGTATCATCTTTTTCTTTTTCACTGTATTTGCTTCAAAAGTCTGTATCCTGTATCATGTAACAAACGATCGTCAAAAGCACCTGTTTACTTATAAATTGCACAAAAAGTGGGGCGTATGAATTGCAATATTATGATGTGAACAAATACCCCCAAACTTACCTTTTGCTCGTCCTTGAGCAAACTTATTAGTTTATTCTAACCTAGCCACACTTTCGCAGGGAAACGCGATTGCACTGAGCACGTGCAACAAGCCGTTAAACCTCTAGGTGTCCCTAGTAGGAGGAGTGTTGTCTCCTGAGGGTTTTCAGCGGATTACACCCACAAAATCCTATCAACTTGGTTTTTCGACTTTTGTTTTCCAATCAGGTTTTCTAAAAAGGAATTCTATTATCGTCGCCCCGCAAATTATCCACCCATATTCTTCACACTTCCTTATTATGTAACTTAAGATTGTGCATGTTCTATAGAATTACTTAGAATTCAGCATTTCTTAAGTTTTTCTTCTAGAGTTTCATCTCCACTTAGGAATTTCTATCAACTCTATTAAAGATACAAGTTTTATTTTTCATTCCTCTCTCTTATCTAAACTCTAATCACATATCCCCACGTGTGTGTAATTGTCACCCCTACACTTGGAAATTCAAATCAATCAATCGTACTCTCGTCCATTGTCCAAAGCACTTAACTTTCGCTTACACATCCTTCATGCGACCGTTAATACTTCTTGAGGTACCAACAGCCGATTACAAGATGCGTTAGACCTTTAAAGCATATTTCCTAGTTTTGCAACACTCAAGGCTTTTTAGCAGTGACTCCCAGACCAGTTGGTCTAAGGCACTAGGTGATGAAGCACCCTCGCTAATTAATTTTCTAGCCCTAAGTAATCACAAAACCAGTGTCCATTTTTTTTATTCACACCTTTTTTTTTTCATAGTGCTAAGGACTTTAGACAGGAGTAGTTCAAGGTCTCTTCTACTAATCCAAGTTTCAAGGTTCGTGATTGTGCATTTTGTAGGGCACATGTTTTCAGAATTTAAACTCAAGCTAGGAACTATCTTTCGAACTTATACTTTAATAATAGTATTAATACTCTTCCCTCGTTTTGGCTTAACCCACGAAGTGAACCCAAAATTTGCCTATTCCTAAATAACCTACAAAGACATACACTTTCTACCGTTAAACTTTAAGCAAGGTTATTTTTAGGGTTTTTAATTTACTAAGTCTAAGATCTAGTTTTTCCTAGCTAGTTAACCTTTTTATCAACTCAAGTCAACTAACCAAAATTGAATACAATAATTTTTATAATTTTTGAAATTTTCTCAATTTTTATGGGTTTTTCAGTTTTCTAATTTTTTATTTTTTCAAATTTTTTTAAAAATTTTTTATGATTTTTATAAAAATGCAATGCAGAAATTAACTATGCAAAAGGAAAACAAAGATATATACAATATGCAATGCAAGGATAACTATATACATCACCTCTAATACCCCCAAACTTGAACAAAGCAGTGCCCTCACTGCCCGGCCCCACGTCGCGCTCGTGAGCGTGACCGTGATCTCTCCCCCTAGCCAATAGTGTTTGTATCCCTTTCTCAATCTCCGTCAACCGACGGTCGTGCTCTCGTGCCGTTGCCCGAAACTCATCCCGCAAAGAGTCTAATCTCCTCACTGTTCTTCTCATTAATCGCGCATGTTCTTGGGGAGTTAGCTCTTCCCCGCTCGAAGTCGAGCTCGAGCTGGGGGTGTGTGCAGGTATGTTTTCTCCCGGTTCTGTCCGTGTCCAAATATCCGTCAGTCTAGAGTAAGACGACGAGACGCCCTCTAAAAGTGGTCGAACTACGGTACCGTCTATCAAACAAGAGTCAAATTCCTCGGCCGGGAGGAAATAACGGCAGAGTTGGGTAACGAGCATGGGACAAGGATATACACTACCTCGTTTACCCGAACCTATGGAATGCAGCAAAACCGTGCACATGTCGAACCTAGGGTTTTTCGTCATTAAAGTATGAACGACATGTAAGGAAAGGGTGAAAAAGGTTGTGTTGTGAGAACTTCCAAAAATATTGTTTTGTGCCTACCGACACACAGTTAAAACATTTGCGAAGAGGATCCGTGCTTGGATCCCCTTGCGCGGTTCTCGCGCACAGTCATTACCCATTAAAGGAATATAATCTTCAAAGCGAAGGGGTTGTTCGTGTGCCGGTACACGTGGTATCAGTGTAACCTCGTGTATCATATCCCTATCAATGCGAATTTCATTATTTCCCCAAATCAGTTTTATATAACCTAAGTTGTCTAGGCTATTCTCTTCCATTGACTCATAAAATTGGGTAACTAAGCTAGGGACAGCAAATGCAGATCCATGGTTATAGAGGAGGAAATTCCATCCCCTCTGTGCAATTTCGTGTGGGAAGTATGAACCATAGATCTCGTGTGCGAACACCGGTGAGAAATCTCTCTCGTACTGCATTTTGTGGGCCATTTTAAATTTTTACAGTGAAGTATATGTAATAACAGAAAGGAAACAAGAATATGTACCTCCCCTGAAAATTTCAGGGGGAGAAGAGTCGAGACCGCGGCGGATCAGCGGCGGGAGGCGGCGGATGCGGCGGTTGCGCGGCACTCTGGTGGCAGCTCGGCGAAATTTTTCTGGAGGGGACAGGAGGTGGCGGCTAGGGTTTGCTGAAGATGAAATATTTAGGGTGTGAGGGAAGGAGGGCTCGGGTTCCATTATATAGGGGGAAAGGGGTGATTTACAAAAAACACCCTCAAAGGTGAAGGTTTTATTCGTAAATGCAGCTATTAATCTGCACATTTGCAATTTAGTCCAAAAAAATTATTATTTTTTTATTTATTTATATTATCTTATTTTTATGGTATTTTGGAAATGTACATACAAATGATATACACACCCCCAAACTTATTTGAAATAGTGTCATTGGGAAACAAAGTTTGGGGGTGAAAGCGGAGGAAGATCAATCAGTGTAAAGCGGCTCCTGCAAAAACAGGAGCTCCTCCGAAGGATCCGCAGTGAAGAACAGTTTTAGTCGATGCCCATTTACCTTAAATAAGGTACCGTCTTCAGGGTTCTCAAGATCAACCGCACCGTGCGGATAAACGGTGCGGACCACAAAAGGCCCTCTCCATCTGGACCTGAGCTTACCAGGATGCAAGTGTAACCGAGTGTCATAAAGTAGAACCTGTTGACCAGGTTCAAAAGTTTTTCGTAAAAGGTGTTTATCGTGGAACACCTTGGCTCGGTTTTTAGCAGTTATGGCATTGTCATATGCCTCATCCCTTAGCTCCTCCAACTCATTCAGTTGCAGCTTTCTGTTGCTGCCCGCATCTCCTAAAGACAAATTTAGCTCTTTGATAGCCCAGAAAGCTTTGTGCTCGATCTCCACTGGGAGGTGGCAAGCCTTCCCGTACACAAGCCGGTATGGAGACATACCCAGATCGGTTTTATATGCAGTACGGAAAGCCCATAGTGCATCTATCAGTTTTAGTGACCAATCCTTACGGTTTTTGGAAACCGTTTTCTCCAAAATTTGCTTTATCTGCCGATTTGAAACCTCGGCTTGCCCACATGTTTGGGGGTGATATGGCGTTGACAATTTGTGGGTGATAGAGTATTTACGCATCAAGGACTCAAAGGTCCTATTGCAGAAATGAGAACCATTATCACTTATAATCGCCCGAGGGTGCCCGAATCGAGAAAATATGTGTTCTTTAAGGAATCGAATGACAACTTTATTATCGTTCGTTCGACTGGGCATAGCCTCGACCCACTTAGAAACGTAGTCAACCGCCAACAGAATATACACATTTCTAAAAGAGTTAGGAAATGGTCCCATGAAATCTATACCCCAAACATCAAAAATGTCCACTACCAAAATGGGTTGGAGTGGCATTTCGTTTCTCCGCGAAATCCGGCCCAAATGTTGGCACCGGGAGCAAGTTTTGCAGTATTCAAATGCATCCTTGAAGAGTCGTGGCCAATAGAAACCACACTGCAAAACTTTTTCGACTGTCTTCTTTGGGCCAAAGTGCCCGCCACATGCTTGATCATGGCAGAAAGACAGCACGCTCTTGACCTCACTCTCGGGCACACACCGACGAATGATTTGGTCGGAACAGTATTTGAAAAGATAGGGTTCATCCCAGTAAAAATGCTTTACTTGGGACAAAAATCGAAGCTTATCCTGTTTCGACCAATCATTAGGAATCAGGCCGGTGGCTAAATAATTTACAATATCGGCGAACCATGGTTCGCAAGAAACAGTCAAGAGTTGTTCGTCGGGGAAAACGTCAGAGATTGGAAGATCGAGCGTGGGCGAAGAAGGAAGTCGTGATAGGTGATCAGCTACTACGTTTTCACATCCCTTTTTGTCCTTAATGACAAGGTCAAATTCTTGCAATAAAAGGATCCAACGTATTAACCTAGACTTAGCATCCTTCTTCGGAAAGAGGTGGCGAAGAGCCGAATGATCAGTATAAACAACGACTGGAGAGCCGATTAAATAAGGCCGAAATTTTTCGAGTGCGAACACAACAGCTAAAAATTCTTTCTCTGTTGTTGTGTAATTAAGTTGGGCCTCATTTAGTGTTCGGCTAGCATAATAAATCACGTGCGGCATCTTATTAATGTGCTGTCCAAGAACAGCGCCAATTGCAAAGTCTGATGCTCGCACATGATTTCAAACGGGTGCGTCCAGTCGGGAGATGAAAGGATGGGCGCAGTGATGAGTGAATGTTTTAAAGACTCGAATGCTTCAGTGCATGTGGAGTCAAGAGCGAAGGTCGTGTCCTTGGCCAGTAAGAGAGTCAAGGGTCTAGCAATCTTGCTAAAGTCCTTAATAAATCGTCTGTAGAAACCGGCATGGCCAAGGAAGGCTCTAATATCTTTTACTCACTTTGGGGGAGGTAGGTTAGAAATCACTTCGATTTTAGCCCTGTCTACCTCGATGCCGTTTTGCGAGATAACATGTCCTAAGACAATGCCCTCTCGCACCATGAAATGGCACTTCTCCCAATTTAATGTTAGGTTCTTATCCCTGCAGCGAGTAAGAACAGCGTCAAGATGGCGTAGACACTCGTCGAAGGAGTCGCCAAAGATGGAGAAATCGTCCATAAAGATCTCCAAGAACTTTTCAACCATGTCTGAAAAGATCCCCATCATACACCGCTGAAATGTTGCGGGTGCATTGCATAACCCGAAGGGCATGCGACGATAAGCAAAGGTGCCAAAGGGACAAGTGAATGTTGTCTTGTCTTGGTCCTCTTTGGCGATGGGGACTTGATTGTAACCGGAATAGCCATCAAGAAAACAATAGAACTCGTGCCCTGCCAATCGCTCGAGCATTTGGTCAATGAAAGGTAAGGGAAAGTGGTCCTTCCTTGTTGCGGCATTGAGTTTCCTATAGTCTATGCAGACTCGCCACCCAGTTTGGGTGCGAGTGGGAATCAACTCATTTGCCTCGTTTGTAATGACCGTAATGCCCGATTTCTTGGGCACGACGTGGATTGGGCTAACCCATTGGCTATCCGAGATAGGGTAAATGATACCGCTATCCAGACATTTGACAATTTCCTTCTTAACCGCCTCTTTCATGATGGGGTTGAGGCGCCTTTGTGGATCTCGTGCTGGCTTGGCATCATCCATTAAGTGTATATGATGTTCGACTATGAGGGGACTAATCCCCTTAATGTCCGCCATAGACCAGCCGAAAGCTTGCCGATTATTAAGTAAGACCGTCAAGAGAGCCTTCTCTTGCTCAAGAGCTAGAGAAGTTGATATAATGACAGGTAAGGTCTCATTATCACCTAGATATGCATATTTTAGGTGCGTCGGCAAAAGATTTAATTCGAGTTTAGGAGGTGAAACAATAGATGGTAGCAAAGGGGTAGTTGTTTCAAACTCGAATGATTCCATCAAAGGTTCGTATCGAGTGTACGCAACAGTGTCGGATGGTTCTACTAACTCATCCGCAAAAGCAAAAGACTCAAAATCAGGTGATGAGTCTTCGAAGTCGTCGACGAATGTAAAACATTCAAAATCGTTATCCGCCGCGAAAGCTGAGTTGGATTCTAGGAGGAACGCACTAGTGGCGTTAACATTGCTGTGGTCGAATAAAAAATTCTCGAACTCACAGTCCTCCTCCGCGATCTCATTGATCGAGCAAACGTCAAGTACGCTAGCATTGGGCTCAGCAGGCTGACTTCCTAACTTGAAAATATTGAGCTCAATTGTCATATTGCCGAAAGATAGGTTCATTGAACCATTACGACAATTGATCACTGCGTTGGAAGTATCCAAAAATGGTCGACCTAGAATTACCGGAATTTGGTTCCGGGGGTTTGCAACAGGTTGTGTATCCATCACTATAAAGTCAACGGGGAAAATGAAATCCCCTACTCTTATTAACACATCCTCCAGCTCTCCCCTAGGATGAGTTATTGACCGGTCGGCCATTTGGAGAGTACAGTGAGTGGGCTTAAGCTCTCCAACGCCCAATTGCTCGTACACAGAATAAGGTAGCAAATTGACGCTCGCGCCAAGATCTAATAGTGCTCTATTGATATTCTTGTCCCCAATTGTTATCGAAATGGTAGGACACCCGGGGTCCTTTTGTTTTGGGGGAAGGGAATTTACAAGAGCATCACTAATAGCACTAGCCACAAAAACTTTCTTTGGCACTTGCGACTTCCTCTTTTTGGTGCACAAGTCCTTTAAAATTTTGGCATATGAAGGAACTTGCTGAACTGCATCCAAAAGAGGGATGTTTATGCTAACCTGTTTGAACAACTCGACAATCTTTTCCATTTGAGGAGTTGGTTTATTGGATCTCAACCGATTAGGAAAAGGAACATTTTGAAAGGTGGTTGAGTCCAATTGTTGTGGATCAGAATGTCGAGTTGGAACGGTACCTCGTGTAGATGTGTTCATGTCGTGAGAATTATGTCCGTTCAAGCTAGAAGAGGTAGAGCCATGTGAAGGGTGGAGAATAGGCTCTAAAGAAGAAGAAGATGGTGAAGAAAATGAAGAAGACCCACCGGCAGGGGTGTCATTGTTAATGCCCACATTGTTCCGCAACACTTTTCCCGATCTCAACGTGGTCACCGCATTTACGTTATGATTTTGCTGATTGTGTGCAGCATGTGCGTGACCGGGGTTGGGCAACGGTTGAGACGGGAGTTTTCCTTTTTCGCGCTCGCTCAAAGCTGTATTGAGTTGTGCAATTTGTGCCTCTATAGATTTGATACTCTGATCATGGGAGGCACTATTTTGCACTAAAGTTTGAATAGAAGTCTCAAGTCTTGCTGTAGACTGTGTAGATTGCTTAAGGAACGCATCTAGACTTCTTTCGAGCGAGCTAACCTTATCATTATTAGGTTGAACATAATTGTTTGGCTGGTACGCATTGTTCGGCACAAAGTTGTTCACCTGATTAGGGTAAGGTTGTTGTTGAAATTGTTGCGGTTGATATTGAGTTTGCGAGGGTGCTTGTTGTTGTTGTGGTGGAGGAGGTCTTTGAAAATTATTATTATTTCCTTGGAATTGTTGATTTTGGTTCCAAGCGAAGTTTGGGTGACTCCTCCACCCCGGATTATACGTCGAAGAATACGGATCGTTCCTTTGTCGTTGCTGGAATGCAGCATTGACTTGATCCTGTCCTTGTGTAGATGCATTATAAGGACACTCTTCAGTCAGGTGCGATGGATCCGCACAACAAGCACAGACAGTACGTGGGGGCATAGCAGGGGAAGGAGAAGACGACGAGATTTTGGTCTCGATCGCTTCTAGCTTTTTCGTAAGAGCGGCCATCTCGGCCTTCATAGCAATCGACATCTCTATTTGATGTATGCCTGTCCTAGATTGACCACTAGAAGCTGATGTGGTCTTGGTGCTCTCCCACTGTATTGTCTGCTCACTAAGATCCTCGAGAAACTGCCACGCCTCATCATTAGACTTAGAGAGAAAATGACCTTGACAGATGGTTTCTAGCAACTGCTTTGTTGCCGAGTTCAATCCCTCGTATAATGTTTGGCAAAGTTGCCAACTTTCTATCCCATGGTGAGGGCATTGAACTAATAGGTCCTTGAATCTCTCGAAGCACTTCCAGAATGGTTCGGAAGGAAGTTGTGAGAATTGAATTATTTCATTTCGAATTCTGGCAGTTTTATGGTGAGGATAGAACTTTTTCAGAAAAGCCTTCACAAACTCATCCCAATTTCTTATGGAATGTGATGCGGTGCTATATAGCCACTTCTCGGCTAGGTCACATAAGGTGAAAGGAATGACCCTTAGCCTTATAGCGTCATCACTCAATTGGGTCGTTTTCATCATAGCGCACACATTTTGGAATTTATTAATAAAGATATAAGCGTCTTCAGTTTCCAAACCGTGAAATTTCGGCAGCATATTGATGAAATGTGGTTTAATTTCAAAATTGTCCCCATTTGCCGGTGGGGGTGAAAGACAAGTGGGTAAAGAAGTGCGGATGGGGTAGAAGAGGTCCTGGAGCGCAACTCGTGCGGGCGCTTCAACAGGCGGCTGGTTCGGGTTATTCGCACCTAGTGGAGGTGGAATCCTTCCCGTCGGTAAGGTATTGTTGGGGTTAAATCCCGACATACCTTCGGTGAAAGAAATTGAAGGTGAGGGTAAGAAAGTGGACGGATTTTCGACTTCGGTGTCGAAGGGTTCGTTGGTCGGTACCAACGAAACGCGGACTAATCGGGCGTCTGTATCCCTAGTCCAAAGTGACATACACTAAAAGGGATAGTGCAGTCAGAAAAAAGAAAAACAGAATGTGGGGGTAAGATAACGTTAGTGAAGGAAAGTGGTGTGGTGAATTTTTCAGGTTTTCTTTTTGCGACAAGTTGCAAGTTTTTGAAAAGTTTTTATTTGTTTTTTTTTATATATATATTTTTTTTATTTGTGTGTGAGTTTTGCAAAGAGGTTTTTGAAAACGGACTCGTGACACAACTGTATCAACCACACATGCACAATCAGGCCTAGATCTAGGGTCGCCTAGGTCTACTAGACAGCTCCTAACTAGGGCTAGAAATAGACCTCAAACCGCCTCTTCACGGACAAATACGGCCAGGTAAGTGGGAAGGAACCACCACTACAGTGGGCCTAATTAATAACCACTAGCCTAGACACCGCAATGTCGGTTAGGATAAACGGCCGATGCCTACCCTAGTCCTTTTTCTATTGAGCTCGCTGTCCTTAGGTCTGAGTCTAATCTTTTTTAATTAAAGGTGGTCGATGCAAAATGCTTTAGGTGTTTTTTGGGGTCCTGGGAAGGGTGATGAAATCCCCACCCAATCTGAGTTTGGTCAAATAGCCCCTTAAGTCCGATTAAAATATGCAAAACAACAATTCACTTGCATTCAAAATTTTCTTTTTAGCGCGGCGCAAAGAAACCTGCAGAAAATCTGTTATCGAGAAGGGGGAGAAAGACTCTTTACGCAAAGAAATCCTGTAGAAAGATTTTTACAGAGAGATATATGGGAGATTGCAGAGGGGAGAGAGAAAAATCAAACCAGCAAAATTTCATATGCTGACGTGGCAATTCAAGCGCTGATCCGCGGCCTGGGGTACACTTCTGCGGCGGAAGCGCGGCAAGGTGAGGGGTTCAGCCTCTGGAAAAATTTTCACTGCTCTGGACTTGCAATTCCTCTCTGTTCTTATATCCCAATTTATGTTTTGGCCTCTGTAAAATTCCAGATCCAAAAGTTCTTGTCGTTCCTGCAAGATTCAAGCGAGAAACCCTTCAAACAGATAAAAATAATGAAAAGAATATTTTTTTTTTGTATTTTGAATTTTCAGATTTTTATAATTTTCAAATTTTATATCAACCCGAAATCATACAAAAAGAGAAAATTACGCCATCCCCGGCAACGACGCCATTTGATTATTCCAAAAATTTGTAGTTTACCGTAATCAGAAACGGCGTCGCTTCGCAGCTAGCCGGTGAATACGGGTCGATCCGCAAGGATGTGTTAGTTTCTGATTTTGTGTTATAACGAGTTGATTCAAATCGTTGTTTGGTTTTTATCGATTGAGTTTAAGACGAATTTATGTGATGAGAAAGAACTCATTAGGGTTAGGTCGAAGGTAGGTGTGTTGAGATCAATGTGTTCACCTCTTTCAATGCCGTGATTTAAGCTTTTAGGAAAATCACAACAATCAATAGGAAAAGGGATTAGGATGATCGGGAAGAAACAAAGTTTCTTCCTCTAGATCCTTGTCCGTCTTTTCTTATTCATTGATGTGATCTTCATGGACATCATATAAGTCCGGCCTTTTATACTACGGAACACCGTTACCTTGTAGGTAGGGTGCCGTAGGGGGCGGATCGTATATGTGTGCATGAAGGTTTCGTTTTTAAAAATAAGTTGACATTGAAGGAGATCCGTCTCTCACTCACTCCCTTGTTCCTAACCCTAACGAGCGAGAATTTTTACTCGCACATTAGGGAATTATAAGTAAGAAACATTTTTGTGTTTTATGTTTTAAATAGTTATCTTACGACAGATTAAAAATTAGCTAACTAGCAATTAAATGATTCCTAGGGCAAGTAAAACAATTATACTAAGGCAGGAATTAAATAAACTAAAGACTTACAAGAAGAAGATGATGCTCTTGATTCCTCCAACAAATCTCACTTTTATTGAATATAAAGAGGCATAACTTTTTACAGATCTAGATTACAATTTATAAGTAACTAGTGAAGCTAGGGTTACAGACTCTCGTAGACATGAATTTACTGATTTACCCCCTAAAAATCCCAACAATGAAACGACACACCGACACAAGAAGTCGGTGCCGACACGGGCACCATATGGCCGCGGTTCCGCGGCAAAGACATGCCTTTGGCCGCGGATCCACGGCCATTTAGTGGGCTTGGCCCACCATCTTTCTGTGCTTCGTTGCTCTTCTCTTGGGCTCTCTGTTTTCACTGTTCTTTTCTCTGTTGGGCTTTCTAGTATTCTCCAGATTCTCAGTGAACTTGTAAGGATCTTTTTGACCGTTTCACTTGACGTTCATCTCGGCTTGAGTAGGATCCGTGTGCTGGTTGGTCAAAAGTCCATTTCCTGTATCATCTTTGTCTTTTTCACTGTATTTGCTTCAAAAGTCTGTATCTTGTATCATGTAACAAACGATCGTCAAAAGCACCTGTTTACTTATAAATTGCACAAAAAGTGGGGCGTATGAATTGCAATATTATGATGTGAACAGGGAGCACGGGAACGAGTAGGAGGGCCGAGGCATCTTGGTCCTGTGGTAGCTCGGAGACGAGCCGGAAGGGCCGAGGAGGCTCAGGCCCGTCTTGCTCGGAGTAGAGCAAAGGGGCACTTGGCTTGGTTGCTGAGGTGCTCGGGGGCAAGGAGTGGGATACAACTTTGGAGACAGGGTTGGAGGGAAGCCCCCACTGTACCACACTAGCTCCTTCTTCGTGGCCCTGAGGGGCCCAATTGGTTTACGCGTGTGACATGTCATCCGTCATGTGTCACGATCTAGGGAATTACCGTTCTTGAGCATCATTAGGATATGAACACATATTTTAGAGGTGCGATGTTTCTTGCGACAAAAATGGTTGCACCCTTCCAACATATACGTAAATATTTGTTGCAGCAAACTGCTGCAACTAAAATTGGTCCGACAAAGTTGCAAAATTTGTTATATTTTTTCAACTTCATCATTCCTGACTGGGCATAAAAATAAAGTTTCTTAGATCGTGATGGAGCTCCTTTTCGGGCCTCCATCAGATGTTGTCTTCCGTTGATCTCGCGTTTGACTTAGTTGATTATCTTCCTTCGCGTACGGGTCTCAATGGTTTTTTGGAGGAAGAGGTGAGGTGAGGGAGGTGTTGCCGAGTACCTGAAAAGAATTCCCGGGGTGGTTTGGTACCACCAAGGACCCTCCGACGCTTAAGTTAGTGATGAGATCCGAGCAGAGTAACGACTTAAAGGTGTAAAAATATGGCTTACTTGACCCCTCTGTGATGGGGGTTTATATAGCGGTGGTGGCATGCAGCAGCAGGCGCGAGAATCTCGCCGGCAGTTACGCTCCCTACGTCACGCCCGCATAAATAGCGGATCGCCCGTTAATGGGGATCGTGATGGCGTGGAACGTGGGATGTTGCCGGCGTAGAATCTGCGCATGGCGAGATTTGCGGAGCGGCGGTTACGCCTGTGAGTGGTGGAGTTGGTCGGTCGGAGGGACCGAGGAAGATGGCCTCGGCTAGGGAGCTCAGAGGCGAGCACGAGGGCCTAGGAGTCTCGGTCTTTTGGCAGCTCGGGGCGAGCTGAGAGGCCGAGGAGGCCAATTTGCAAGGGGTCTGAGGAGAGCCAGCTTGGGCATGCAGGCCGAGTACGGGGGTGGCCTGGTCGGCCCATGTGGGCCCCCTCTTCTGAGTTCTGGGACACGTCATCTACCACGTGTCCTAATCTTGGAGATCGCCAATATTGAGCATCATCATTAGCCCCCCACTCTTGTCCTGACCAGCTAATGGGTCAGGTCAAGAGTGGACTGCCGGGCCGTCTGGGGTAAGCTCCCTTCTAAGGTTTCGTCGGGACGCGTCCTCGGGCTGTCAGCTGTCTTTTCTGCCAGCTTATCGGGGCGAGATCTCTGCATTTAGGGAAGGTGCGCCGGTTCGAGCGTCCTGCCACTGAAGTGACGGTCCACGTGTCGAGCGCCGGTTGGCCGACGCGACGTGTGCAGACCTGTGGACTGATGCGGCGCAGCCCAGTGTGGGTGTGACATGTGGAGCGATCGGTCGTCGAGTTGATTTCGATCACTTGCCGAGTGTGCCAAGCGCTGCTGAGAAGGAGGCATCTCCATGGCCCCGAAGTCGAGGGGGGATTACTCAGACTTGGATAGACCTGATGTCTCTTGTTGGGGCTTCAGATCCGCTGCATGTGATGGGCTCAATAGCCTCGTTATGAGGGCTACAAACCCGCAGCGTCTGTTGGGCAGGAGGATGCCTGCTGGGGATGACCGAGTAGGGAAGCTGCTCGGTTGATCTTGGCGAGGGTTTTGACCCCTGGCGTTGCGAGTAGGGAAGCTACCGGCCAGGGATAGTCGAGTCTAGAAGGACTTTGATCCTTGCCTTTGTTGGGTAGGAAGCTACCCGCCGGGATGCGCCGAGTAAGAAGGGGCTCGGCGGCCTCGCGAAGAGGGCTTCAGATCCTTAGCGTTTGATGGGCAGAAGGACGCCCGCTGGGGATGCGCCGAGCAGGAAGGAACTCGGTGGCCTCGCGATGAGGGCTTCAGACCATCAGCGTCCGATGGGCAGGAGGGTGCTCGCCGAGGATGCGTCGAGCAGGAAGGAACTCGGCGGCCTCGCGATGATGCTTCAGACCATCAGTGTCTGATGGGCAGGAGGATGCCCGCTGGGGATGCGCCGAGCAGGAAGGAACTCGGCGGCCTCACGATGAGGGCTTGAGATCCTCAGCATCTGATAGGCAGGAGGATGCCCGCTGGGGATGCGCCGAGCAGGAAGGAACCCGGCGGCCTCACGATGAGGGCTTGAGATCCTCAGCATCTGATGGACAGGAGGATGCCCGCTGGGGATGCGCCGAGCAGGATGGAACTCGGCGGTCTCGCGATGAGGGCTTCAGACCACCAGCGTCTGGTGGGCAGGAGGATGCCTGCTGGGGATGCGCCGAGCAGGAAAGAACTCGGCGGCCTCACGTTGAGGGCTTGAGATCCTCAGCATCTGATGGGCAGGAGGATGCCCGCTGGGGATGCGCCGTGCAGGAAGGAACTCGGCGGCCTCACGATGAGGGCTTGATATCCTCAGCATCTGATGGGCAGGAAGATGCCCGCTGGGGATGCGCCGAGCAGGAAGGAACTCAGCGGCCTCACGATAAGGGCTTGAGATCCTCAGCATCTGATGGGCAGAAGGATGCCCGCTGGGGATGAGCCGAGCAGGAAAGAACCCGGCGGCCTCACGATGAGGGCTTGAGATCCTCAGCATCTGATGGGCAGGAGCATGCCCGCTGGGGATGCGCCGAGCAGGAAGGAACTCGGCGGCCTCACGATGAGGGCTTCAGACCATCAGCATCTGATGGGCAGGAGGATGCCCGCTGGGGATGCACCAAGCAGGAAAGAACTCGGCGGCCTTACGATGAGGGCTTGAGATCCTCAGCATATGATGGGCAGGAGGATGCCCGCTGGGGATGCGCCGAGCAGGAAGGAACTCGACGGCCTTACGATGAGGGCTTTGATCCTTGACGTTGGAGGGGCCGTGAGAGGTCTGCGAAGGATGGCCGAGCAGGGTAGCTGCTTGGTGCCTCTTGGCGAGGGCTTTGATCCTTGACGCTGGAGGGTCCTTGAGAGGCCTGCGAAGGATGGCCGAGCAGGGTAGCTCCTCGGTGCCTCTTGGTGAGGGCATTGATCCTTGACGCTGGAGGGGCCCTGAGAGGCCTGCGAAGGATGGCCGAGCAGGGTAGCTGCTCGGTGCCTCTTGGCGAGGGCTTTGATCCTTGACGCTGGAGGGTCCCTGAGAGGCCTGCGAAGGATGGCTGAGCAGGGTAGCTGCTCGGTGCCTCTTGGCGAGGGCTTTCTGATCTCCGGCGTTGCGGTAGGGAAGCTAACCGCCGGGGATAGCCGAGCGAGGGATCCTCGGGCTCGACTGCCTCTGGGAGGACTTTTGATCCTTCAGGACGGGGACCGAGCAGGGTTACTGCCCAGTGCCTCTTGGCGAGGACTTTGATCCCTGTCGGTTGTGGTAGGAAGCTACCAGCCGGGGATAGCCGAGCAAGGACCCGACTGCCTCTGTGAGGACTTTGGTTCTTGGTGCGGGAAGAGCTATAGGGCTGTAAGAAGCCTACTAAGGACCCTTGGCCGGGCAGGGTTACTGCCCGGTGCCTCTTGACGAGGGCTTTTGTCTTGAAGGATGGCCGAACGAGGGATCCTCGGGCTCGACTGCCTCTGGGAGGACTTTCTGATCCCTGGCATTGCGGTAGGGAAGCTACCCGCCAGGGATAGCCGAGCGAGAGATCCTCGGGCTCGACTGCCTCTGGGAGGACTTTCTGATCCCTTGCGTTGCGGTGGGGAAGCTACCCGCCAAGGATAGCCGAGCGAGGGATCCTCGGGCTCGACTGCCTCTGGGAGGACATTCTGATCCCTGGCGTTGCGGTAGGGAAGCTACCCGCCACGGATAGCCGAGCAGGGTAGCTGCTGGGCTGCCTCTTAGTGAGGGCTTAGATCCTTGGGCGAGGCGGCCCTCGAGCCGCCGTGGCGATCCCCCTTTGTGCGACCCCGTCAAGGGAGGGGATGTCGGTCTATTCGGCCGGCGAGGGCATTGATGACGGTCGCCGGAGGAGGTTCATCCGTGCCTCCGGTGAGGGGGAGGCGGCGGCTGGTATCTGGATCTTTAGGATGATCGCTTGCCATGGGGATGGAGATTGGAAGGCCAACTTTGTTTTTTTGTGGAGTTTTTCCCACAGACGGCGCCAACTGATGGAGCTCCTTTTCGGGCCTCCGTCAGATGTTGTCTTCCGTTGATCTCGCGGTGGACTTAGTTGATTATCTTCCTTCGCGTGCGGGTCTCAATGGGTTTTTGGAGGAAGAAGTGAGGTGATGGGGGTGTTGCCGAGTACCTGCAAAGAAGTCCCTGGGTAGTTTGGTACCACCAAGGACCCTCCGACGCTCAAGTTAGTGATGAGATCCGAGCAGAGTAACGGCTTAAAGGTGTAAAAAATGGCTTACTTGACCCCTCTGTGATGGGGGTTTATATAGCGGTGGTGGCATGCAGCAGCAGACGCGAGAATCTCGCCGGCAGTTACGCTCCCGACGTCACGCCCGTGTAAAGAGCGGATCGCCCGTTAATGGGGATCGTGATGGCTTGGAACGTGGGATGTTGCCGGCGGAGAATCTGCGCATGGCGAGATTTGCGGAGCGGCGGTTACACCTGTGAGTGGTGGAGTTGGTCGGTCGGAGGGACCGAGGAAGACGGCCTCGGCTTGGGAGCTCAGAGGCGAGCACGAGGGCTGAGGAGTCTCGGTCTTGCGGCAGCTCGGGGCGAGCTGAGAGGCCGAGGAGGCCAATTTTCAAGGAGTCTGAGGAGAGCCAGTTTGGGCTTGCAGGCCGGGTACGGGGGTGGCCTGGTCGGCCCTTGTGGGCCCCCTCTTCTGAGTTCTGGGACACGTCATCTGCCACGTGTTCTAATCTTGGAGATCGCCAATATTGAGCATCATCAGATCGACTCTTTCATAGAATTTCATTTTCAAAATGCTCAGAAAACAATTTGAATGAGATTTCAGATTTAATCTAGGTTTTCTAATTTTATTTTATTTTTTTATTTTTTTATTTTATCCCCTCGTACCAGTGCAAATCTTTGGGATCTACCAAACAAATCTACCACTACAAGAGAACTATATAATAAGTGCATAAAAAGGTTCGAAATGTAATTTGTTACTTTGGCTTTTGTTGGCTCTACAATAATAATAGGAAAGAATATTAAAGGCTGGTAAATAAATTATTGTTCGCATCTATAGCTTATTGAGTCATATTGACAACTGGATTCAGCTGGCACCTGGGTCCCCTGCATTCTATTTTACAGAAAAATCTACCTCTATTTGATAAATATTCATCAATGATGCACTTCTTAATCATTTTCTATTAACTCCCTTATAATTTAGTTTGAAATATATAAAAGAGAATGGTGTGTTAATTAAAAGAGGAGTTTTTCTTCAGTGTTTCCCATCTCGCTTCTTGTAAAATGCGCTAGAAGGATCAAGTCTACATATACTGTCAGGTGTAGGTAACTAACTTTTAAAACACGAGTCAAGTCAGAAAGTCTCTTTTCAACCAAAAAATCTAGTCCCTGCAGGATCTGAGGATGGAGAGCTGCTCGTGGCGGGCATCGGCGGTGGAGACGGAGAGGCCGGGGGAGAAGGAGATGTTGCGGCTGGGGTGATGGGGACGAAGATACGTGGGGCCCACCTTGTCGGCGAAGAGACGCCACATATACATGGTGTCGATCAGTCATCCACATGGCTGAGGATTTTGAGGGAGCAGCCAGCAAGGAGAAGGAGAAATTGGTACTGAGAGTGATGATGAGTAGTAAATTAAATAAAATTGAAAATAATTTGTATGCATTTAAAGAATTTTCAAGAAATTAACAATGCTTGCAAGTCCAATGGATTGCGGGAGATATGAGGCCCTGTTTGGATACAAAGTTAGGATAACCATAGTTTCTTTTAGAATGAAGTTAGGAGGCATATAAATTATGGAGTTTAGTAAATTTTGATTAGATTGGAGTTGAGATAACTGCAAATTAAGGCTGAAAAGTTTCAGTATTTTAACTCAAAAATGGTTGACAAACAAGACAAAGTTGTCAGTTTGGAGTTAACTTTTGCTAACTTTATGAAACCACGGTTTACAAACCTTGAACTCCATTCCCAAACAGGCCCTGAATGCTTTAAATCTCTGAAATATGCCAGTATTCTGATCAAGCTCAAGCATGATGTTGTTTGGTATCTTGTGACCAGATTCATGAAGAGTATTATAAATTTTTTTTAATGTTTTTTTATGTTAAGAATATATATAATTATATCCTGTGGCCAGATTCATGAAATTTAATCAAAGCCAACGAAGTGGAACCCGCTGTTGTTCATGAAGGTGAGCTTTGCAGGGATGGCGAGAGCGGTTAGGATTTTTGGGAAAGAAGACCGGGGTTTGAGAAAATCAAGGAAGAGGGGAGAGGGCGTTGTCCGTGGCGCCGGCAATCCATTTCCAGAACCCTACCTGGAAGGCGAGGAGGGGGGGGGGGGGGGAGAGGGGAAGGCCGAGGAGAGCAAGAGAACGAAGCCGGCATCAGTGGGGAAGGCGGAAGAGAGCTCACGAGTTATTGAGTGTCTCAGGAGAGAGAGAAGAGAGAGAGAAACGAAGAGAGTGAAAGACAAACCGGGGAAACCGCTTTCTTGGATCCGTACAATCTATATATTTTAGATTTGGAAGCACCAAAGAATAACCCGAAAAAGATATTCATTTGAATATAAGTAAATAACTGACACGTGGCTATGTTTTTATTGGCTGGACCGGTTGAGGCTTGTACCATCCCTGCTTGGAACCCAATATCACATGCACCAGCGAAGTAATTTTCTAATTAAAAAGGTAAATTACACTAGAGTACCTTCACAACTATCATGGTTTTTTGCCGAAATATTTTAATTATTTTTATTACTGTAAACTACCTTAAACTATGGTTTAAGGTAAATTTTTGACTAAACCCCTCAAAATAGCATTTATGGTTGTTGTAAGAAAAGGACTTTAAGGCATTTTAGTGGAAAAAAACACAAGGTAACTTCTTATAATTTACCATAATTAATATTCTCTGGGCTGCAACTTAATACATTGTTTTACTGATAAATCAAATTTTTAAATATATGACTAATTTCTTCTTCTTTTTATTTTACATATAGATACATACCCTTTTATTTGTAGGTTACATATTTCCATAAACTATCTAAGTGCAAGCATCACATAGGATGAAAGAAACTGGCGTAAAAATGGCACTAACCCTGAGAAAAACAATTTGATAGAAATAACAGAATTATCAAATGCAATAAACAGAATTATCAAAAGCTTCTCACTTACAATATACTAATTTTTTGCCTCTACAACATAAAAGGACAGCATGGTCACTTTCTAATTTTACGTTAACGCCGTTATATCATTTTTTTTTGTAACTCTGAACATTTATGATAGGAATTTATCATTTTAAAAGTTCAGGATGCCATTCGTGAAAAATGCCCAAAGTTCAACTTGAAATTTAGCCTACAATATATACAGAAAACAAAGTTGGTAAATTATCAAAAATTTATTGAACCTCTACCGGCAGTGAAAAAAAATAAAACACTACACTATAAATTAAAAAAAAAAGGAATTTTACGTCTAAAATTAATTAACACTAAAAATTTAGAATGTTGGTACAATTTTGGAGTACTTATACTCTATAATTTAGCAATTATTTCCTCTGGTCAAAGTCAAGGCTCAAGAATCAAATTGTACCATCACTTTCAAAAGAGCCCCTTACATCTAAAAAAGTTTCGAAACTTCCACTCATAAAAAGGTCCTCCAAGGAATCCGGACGTTATGAAAAGGACTAAAATGTAAACTTCCTCCAAAGTATCAACTCGCCGTTAAAGCTACGGAAGGGCATTATTGTCATTTCCTATAAATGCCAGTGGGGCTTTAGCACTGTTTTATATTCTTCCATCTCAATTTTTTTAATAAATTATATTTTCTCACTAGGCATTGATCTCGGATTCGCAATCTGTACCTCAACTACAATATCTGTTTAATTTTCAAATTCAAATTAGGGAGCGAAGCATTTTTTGAAAGATTTTGAATCATTTGATGAATTGGAGATGATTCAATGCATTTTGTTGGATCAAATTAAGGGTTTTATAAGAAGAAAGATTGCATTTTGGGATATTTCAGTGCATTCGTCGGCTGAAATGACTGCAAAAATTTGACTTTTTTAGGCTCTTTGTGTTTCCTATCGAGATTTGGTTCAACAAACAGAGGCATCGCTGAAGATTTGAAGCTCTTGGGTTCCATTGGTGAACATTTTTCAGGTACTTTTTGGAGAAACTTCACATTTTTTTCCATATTTGGGTCTCATTTGTTGCTTGAGAGAGAATGCTAAATCTTTTAGAGATACCCATTTGTTGATTTGATCTCACAGATCTTCCAAAAAAATTTAAAAAAAATCTCTATAGCATCAATGAAGTACATTAGGCAAAATAGCTTCATTTTGATCTTCATCACATCTACCACAATTCTATTGTCATTTCAATGCATTGCCCAATCCCCCAATTCTTCTACTTCCACAACCTCATCAAGAGAGCTAGATTCACTTCTTCAAAACTACGCGTATCGATCTTTCGACAACCCCATCACAGGCAAAATCTATGAAGCAAACCCCCCTTCAAATCTCACCGGCATCGAAATCTCTGTTATCAGATTAAGAACTGGGAGTTTGAGATCAAGAGGTGTCAAAGACCTGAAAGAATTCCAAATCCCCACCGGAATCAACGTCAAGCCTTACATGACCCGCCTCGCCTTTGTTTCTCAGAACTTAGGCAATTGGTCTTCATTCTACTATCCGTTGCCTGGCTTCGCTTACCTCACTCCTGTCATTGGATTGCTAGCTTACAATGCAGCAGATTTGGATGCCACAAACCTGAAGGAGCTCGATCTTGTCGCTTCTAAATCGCCCATTTTGATTAAATTCGCGAATGCCGGCTCAATACCGAATGGGAAAATCGCTAGGTGTGTTTCCTTTGGTTTAAATGGCTTGCCAAGTTGTAAAGACTTGGTATCGGATAATGTTTGTTCAACGTATAGACAAGGGCATTTCGCCATTGTGGTGAACAGCACCGTGTCTGGTTTAGCTCCGGCTTCGAGTCCTAACCCGGCTCCAGGCTTAGCTCCTGCTCCGGGTCCCAACCCAGCCCCCGGTTTAGCTCCTAGTGGTAAAAGGAGTGGTAAGTCGAGGATTTGGAAAATCGCAATCAGTGTTGTGTGTGGATTCGTTGGGGTGGTGCTTTTGGCTTTTCTTTTGGTTTGGTTTCGTCGGTGTAGTAAGAATAAGAAAATGATTGAGATGGAGCGAAGAGCTGAAGTTGGTGAATCTCTGCAGATGGCTCGAGTTGGGGAGACTCGGGCTCCTGTTGCTTCAGGGACTCGGACAAAACCGATTCTTGAAAATGAGGATTCCGTGTGAATGGAACATTTTTGTGAGAATGCAGATTGATTCATTCAACACCACTTGTTAGAAATGGGTCTGTTTCTTTAGCAATTCGTATTGTTTAATATTTGGTAAATTGAAAATTTCATTCTTTTGGTAGGGAAATTGTTCAGGGTTGTTCTTTGAATATTGTTGATATGGGATGATTTTTTTTTTTTTTTTATTAGAATGCCACTGGAGGTGTTTCTTGATGTTAATTCTTGCTGGAATTGTTTTAGTTATTTTTTTGGATAATGCATGTGTAATTGTTGATGATTTTTTCATGAATAAAGTTGAGGGGATTTTCCAGTTCATTTTATCAGCTGGTTTATTTAGTATTCTAAACATTTGTTTCTACAGTGATTCAATGAGATTCATCTGGATTAAACTTATTATGTTTTTATTGCTGCTTCAAAGTCAAAAGAAGGAGAAAAAAATAATTTGAGAGTGCTTGTATCTGAATATAGAGAGATGTTGTTTAATAATGTATTTGGCATTGTTGTTGTTGTCAATGGATTTACTATCCATTTATGTACTTTTGTCGTGACATTAATGAGGATGCGGTGTCCGTAGCCTCATGGCTGCAGGTGCACAGCCCGAAAAGGGGAAACTGGAGGTTGGTGGGGATCAGGGTTAAGTTGGACGGCGCTGGGTGGGACGGCGCTGGGTTGGGTCAGAGGAACGTAGCCCTAAGGCCGCAGTCGATACCAATCCCATTTTCCTGGTTTGTCATACCACTACAAACCCCTTGTAAATGAAAATAACTTTTGCATCCATAAAAAATAAAAGAGGTGCCAACTGTAGCTAATACGTACTTGAATAATGCTGATGATGCTCGGTACTGCGAACTCCCCAGATCACGACACGTGGCAGATGACGTGTCATGAGGCTTACGAGAAGGAAGCAAGAACGGTACATTGGAAGCGTATCTCGGGCCTTCCTCCCGAGAATGTTCCCGACCTTCAGTGGCCTTCCAGACCACTCCTATACTCGTCTTACAAACAGCCATTGGCTCGCCTCCGAGCCCTCCCGCGCGCTGAGCTTCCTCAGCCCACCTAGCTCGCCTTCGAGCTATCACAGAATCAAGCTTGTTCGGCCTCCCGCTCGCCTCTGGGCCTCCCGCCGAGCTCAGCTTCCTCGGTATCATCGACCGACCGACAGCACAGATCACAGGTGTCTCCGCCAGGGCTCCGCGAATCTCGCCAGACGCGAGATATCCGCCTCCCACGATCCCGCGTTCCACGCCATCGCGTTCTCCCATTAATGAGCGTATCTCGTTATTAATGGCGGATCCCGTCTTTCACGCAGGCGTAACGCCAGGGACGTAACGGCCGGCTTGAATCTCGCGCCCGCCAGCCCATGGCTGCTACTATATAAACCCCTCTCTCAGACGACTCAGGTAAGGCAATTTTATCCAATAGGCCGCTACTCTGCCAATATACCTCGACTAACTTGATCGTCGGAGGGTCCACGGTGGTACAACCACCTCGGGACTTCCTTCCAGGTAGCTCGGCTTCATTCCAAATCAAGCCCACCGAGATCCACACGCTTCAAGAGACAACCTTCAAACCCAATCTCAGCCATCCATCAACGCTCGCTACAGACCAACGAAAGATAACATATGAAGGAGATCAAGACCTCCATTAGTTGGCGCCGTCTGTGGGAACCGAAAGAATTCCACTCAACGAAAGTTAATCTTCCGATCTTGGAGTTATGGCGGGTGATCACCGCGACGATCCCAGCACTAGCCGCCGGCTTCCTCACAACGGGGGCGACGGATCTCCTCCTCCGAACGAACGCCATTCACGCACCGTCTGCGCGAATAGATCGGCTCGCGTTCGTCGTGGATGCGCTAGTCCGTGTCCAAACGGCAGGACAAGCTCCCCAAGTCGCCGCTCCCCCACATCGGGAGCGATACATAAGGAGAGAAGACACTATCCGTGCCGGCGCATCCGAGCACCACCACGCTATCTCCGGCGGCCACAGATCCCCTGTGGCGACCAATTCGATGCCCGGTGGGCACCTCACATCTCGACGCCGAGGTCTTATGAAAGAGCGCCCCGCCTTGAGGCCCATTGTGCTCTTGTCCCTCCCGAGGAGGTGTCGGTCAGCTTGCCTGCTCCCAGGTATGGCCGGCGCCCTCTCCCTCGACAAGTTCGCGCGGACGGGAATCACTACGGCAGCTCGAGGACGACCTCGCCAGGGGACTTGAGGAACCTCATAGAACGGAACCGGAACCGCGGCCAGGCGCAGGTCGCCAGCTGCAGGGGCCATAAATCCGAGTATGCCGAATCCTCGGGATACCATGACCGACTCGATGCCCTCGAAAAGAAAATCGAGGGTATACATCGGGAGAGTCGTCCTTCAAGCGACGGCGCTAGATATGCAGCCGACTCACTTATGAAGCCTTTCAACAAAGAGCTGCTCTCCGTCCACGTCTCCTCAAGGAACAAGCCCTCGAAAGTATCCCTCTTCGACGGAAAGTTCGATCCGAAAGACCACTTGGATGCGTTCACAGCAGGGATGAGCTTCCAGGACAACTCCGACACCTCACAATGCCGTGCGTTCCACGCCACTCTCATCCGCTCTGGAAGAGACTCGTTCCGAGGACTCACGCCACGCTCCATCTCTACCTTCGATGAGCTGGCCACCCAGTTTCTCAGCCATTTCGTCAGGAACAGACGGCAGAAGCTGACAGTCGATCATCTCTTCACTATAAAGAGCGGGGACAAGGAATCCTTCAAAGGATACGTCACCCCGCTTCTACAACGCCCTCCTTGAGGTCCCAGAGCATCGGGACGAGACGGTCATTATTGTCCTTAGGGTCGGGTCTTAGGCATAAGAAGTGGCTCCGCTTCTTTGCATTAGTGCAACCTAAGACCATGGCTGAGGTAAAAGCCTGGACCGAGCGAGAGATCCAGTTCGAGTCCGAGGTGAACGCGAACCTACATCGGACAGACCAGACCGATCAGAAGAAGAGGGCAAGAGAGGATAAAAAGAAAAATGAGCGGCCAAAGCCCTAGTCCCCAAAATTCCAAGAGTATACCCCACTCAACATCTCCCAGACAGAGTTGTTGGAGGAGACGAAGGGCGAGAGATTCTTCAAACTGCAGGGTTGCCCAGCACAGCAACAAGGTTTCGGGAGGCATCGTCCATGCCAATTTCAAAAATTTGCCGTTCTAGCTAATCCTAACCCTAGAATCTTTACTAGAAAATCCGACGAAAACATATGTAAACTACTTTACATCTAAGTGAATGAGGAATACAACCTTTGTAGACCGGTCCTTCACTTTTAAAGCTCCATATAGTAGTCCCTTCGCTGCATGTAGTGAACTTCCGGACTCTAGAAAGGGTTCACTTGAAGAAATGAACGAGCTTGCTCAATGTCTTCGAGGCCGAAGATGATCTACATCGAGGAGACTCAAGCTCATTCTACCTCTTCACTAATGGTGAAATTAGTGAAGCAAACACCCTAAATTAAATGGCTAATAGTAGAGGATGATGAAATAGGAGAGATGTAGAGTGAACTCATGAGGTGAGAATAGCAACCATGGGTGAGTTAGTGTCATACACTAAACCATGTAGAGAATAAATCATGGCTAACTAATAATGGTTAGGTTAATAAATATCTACAAGTGAAACAAAATTAGTGGACTTGGTCAATGGCTCCACAAGTTTCTACAAGCTTGAACCATATGACTAATTACCAACTAATTTTGATTAACTTTAAATAAATAAAACCATTCCATTATTATAAGCATGGTGTAAGTCTCATACACACATGCAGCATGTGGCATCTAGCATGACACAAAAGAAATACATCAATATATATCACATATATACCAAATGTACACTAGTGAGAAAAAGAATTCTGAAGTGAGCTAATATTAGCTAATGTAAGTTAATATATCAAATATATAATTATACATTAAATTATTAAATCAACACTTGATTTAATAATCCGGCTATATCACATACAACCGACTAATATCAAATGTAACAATCTATCGAATCAACACTTGATCCGATAATCCGGCTATATCACATATAACCGACCGATATCACATATCGCGAGAATAGAACACAGTATCACATACGCGCATTAATCTCGGCCCCGCACATATCACATATGTGCTCCTACTTCGTTTCGTATGAACCAGGAAACCTCTGTGTAGGACTCTAAAGACTCGTCAATACGCCGGCAGTAGGTGATGATCATATCAAACACCCACAAGCCGCAAGCGGTCTGCTAAACGTAACGGCCACCCGGGTATTGAGCGATCAGAAGATCAACAAGCAAGTTTGCTCATACTCCTGCGAATCCAATCAGTAACACTACCGTACAATCCGGTCTCTTCATCTGATATGTCGCATATCTCGTCTAGGGGCGGTAAACGTCAGACCCTAATAACTCGATAAGTCGTGCCGATGTGAGGCTCATAACGGGTCGAGAAACTACTGATAACACTTGCCAGTAAATCTCAGAAACAGCCCTGGCCAAGGACTTCCTGTTATAGCCAATCAAGCACTGCGCAACATCAACCCCCAATACCGGGAGAGACGAAATCCCTTCCTATCGCTCATTGCCTCCATGTGACTCGGGACTGTACCCAAAAACCACCGCTTTCCACGTTCTCTTGAACGTGGTAAGGTGGAAATCAAAGCACATTGGGAATCACACAAGACTTTATGACGATCTCGGGTCGACAGACTAATCTGTACCACTGTCACCAGAGAACTGCCATCTGACGTGAGGTATAATACCATCTAAGAGTTCTCGGCGAGTCTGTCCAGTGTACCCAATCTCCACTGAGCACCCGTATACCATCTCTGATGTCAAACACCAATGGATATGGGATCATCCATCGTCCATCTACATGGGTCGAGAAGCTATACGCTAGTCTACTCTGGTATATCGATGCCCTGTCTCGATACACCCACGACTAGGGACATTAAAGGATGTACTCGCGGACTACCTTTGTCCCACTAGTATGATCCGCATCATAATCCAGGTAGTCAAGTACACATCCTAAAGGCTTTATCAACATGTAACAGAGAGACAATCAGTGTATATATTAAGATAAAGAGTAACCAGATAGCATACTATCATGTCGAGCAAGAAAGTCCTCCCTATGTATGTCTAAGCATCCACTATAATATAAATCACATGTACAATAATGGCCTCTACAGCATACATATAACTAACAATCTCCCACTTGCACTAGGGCCATCATATAGCAGTGGTTGTAGTATCTCATACTCAACCATCCCATAAAAGTCTCTCTTGGGAAAAGGCCTTTGTGAGTGGATCCGCTGTGTTATCCTCTGAGTTTACTCTCCTAACCTCGATCTCCCTGGAGATCAACCATCTCCATGATCAGGTGATACTGTCTTAGAATATGTCTGGATCACTGATGGGACGGGGGTTGCTAGGCATAAGCCACAACTCCATTGTCACACAATGGTAGGAACAAAGTTTATCTCATGAATTTATATACACCCAGACTGCCTCTTTGGTAGTATCATTGGTAGCGATGTATCGAGCCTTTATCGTCTAGTTTTCCACGGTATCTAGCTTGGAACTCTTCCAACATACCGTCCCTCCATTGAGGGTAAAGACAATGCCTGTGACTGACATCCAGTCGTCCTTACCACCCTAGAAACTATCCAGTGATTCTCCCCAGGATCGATTGATACCATCTCACTACTCCTAGTGAGAATCCTAATATCCATATAAATCTATCTCATAGATCCAAAATCCAGGATTAAGGAGGTATCACCTTGATCCTATATGGAGAATCCTTGTGATAAGAGGAGATTGACCGAGCATAGCATAGGAAACATCTTCCCTATCAAGAGTATGCCATCCACGTACAATACGAGAATGACCACCATACTCTGTACTACTCTTTTGTATATACAAAGTTCATCTACCATTTTGATGAAGTCAAACTCTTTGACTACCACATCAAAACAGATGTTCCAACTCCGTGATTCCTGTTTTTACCTGTAAAGCAACTTGCACACGTTTCCGCTGCTCCCACTTTCTACGAAGCCCTCTTGTCACGACCCGAAAGAGCACGTGACTGGCCCTTGAACCATATGAAGTCTATAGGACTCCATCTGATCCAAGTAAGCCAAAAGCCCAGAAATCTAAAACCATTTTTAAGAATAAGTAAAGAAACTGGTTTAAAGAAGTGAAGAAAAACATGTTTGAAATCAAGGTTTTTAAATAACTAAGCCGAATATGCATTTTTAAAAACAGTACAGTCTTTTCTAAAAATTTCGGCAGAGTTTCTTTTGTAAAACTGGCCCCGAATGGGGTATAACAAGGATAACAATATATGCAATGATAAAGGCATCCCCAAGCGGGAGCTAGCTCTTCGTCAATCGACGGTCACCACCACACATGCAACAATAATATACAACGCCAAGTGGCGAGGATCAAATCCAAAAGAAAGCTCAAAAGCAACAAGAAAACCGCAACACTACTAAGCGCGACTCTATGGTCGAATAATACATCACTAGTCTAGGTCTGAAACAATATACGAGTTTTGGTTGATGGATATTCTAGATACAATGAATAATATAAATACAACGGCGGTTCTGATACAAAAGAACCCACCTATCCAAGCAAATCACCCAAAAGGAAGCAGTGTGCCAGAAATGCCGCTATAGAACTGTACGGCAAACCTGCAAGAACTGGGGCACAACGGGGGTGAGTTGCCAACTCGTGAATAGAAAGATATCTACAAGCAGAGATCGAATGCATGACCCAACCTAGGTCAATACGATCAGATATAAAGAAACCTCAATATGAATAAAGCTGAAGCATGCTAAACTGGCAATGTAATCTCTATACGTGAATGTAGTGCCAAGTGCTCGTGCTAGTGCCTCAGGTAATAGTATGTCATGAATATGAGGTATGAATGCATGAAAGCAGAATACATGTAAATGAAGAAACTGTTTTCATAATTTAGTGAGATTTCCCTTGTATTTTTAGTTGAGGTATCATAATGAAATCAGCATAAAACAGTGCCTAGCATCGGCACAAAACGTAATCCCAATATCTCGATATCTCTGTATCACAGTCTCTGTACCTCGAAATCTCGAAATCCCAATGTCTCAATCATAATATCTAGGGCGCCGTCAGTCCAGACCGACCCCTACCATCCATCTCAAGACCACGACGGTATCCTCCGGATATCCGACGCGTCGGGTAAAATCACCGGTAGGTAGTGCTCCCCTGCCAGGCTCACATCGTCATCACCACGCGCTTCTTGCCCCGGGGTACCTTACCGGGTCCACCATGTACCCGAAACGGTTCATCCGTCTCCTCGAATCGGGTTTCCAAATCCATCAGCAAACTCATGGTGGACGACTCATACATCATGGGAAAACCGCACTTTTTATTTTAAAGAGAGAAAAGAAGTTTATATAAGTTTTGCGGTTTTTCCCCGAATCCAGAAAATCTCATGGAAATCCGAATCCAATCCTCAATAGCATGTAAACAGTGCATACAGGCATAAAAATCCATGAATAATAACATGCATGATGTAACAACTAATAATTACAATGTTTAATCTAGCATATAAGGCAAGTACACTAATATCATGTCTAAATTATTAGCTAACCTATGTCGATGCAATAATATTTTCTAAGGTGTACGTGACATGGCAATTACCGATGAAGATGTGTGTGAGCCGGCAAGTAAGTGTACGTGGTACATACGCATCATCGGTAATGGTGCTGGTGTCCTAACAGCATAACATCAATAATGGAGTATGAAACATAATATAAGCATGCGATGCGATGCGAACCACAATAATGAGCGGAAGCTGAATACTAGACGCAACTATAACTAATCTGCATTAATCTAAAATAACCTCTACAATTGGTGCCTTTTGAAATAACACGAATCATGGGGTTTTGAAAATAGGGGCTACGGTGTTTTTATGAAAAGATACGTCTTTTGAAATATCCGTAGGATCCCTTGGGCTGTCTTTTAAAATACCCACGATTCGTTAGTTTTTGAAATAGGTAGGAGTCTAATCTAATCTAACAACCATCCTAAACTATACGGCTGAACTAACAAGTAGAGCTACGGGTGAGGAAACCGCCTAACATCTGAGTCGATACATATACATACATGTATATATATTAGTCGGTGATCCCGCCTCAATAATATCATATCCGATACCCTATCTATAATCAGACATCCCAAGTCAAGAGTGCGGATCAATCATCAAAATATAGCTTGTACGTAAATCCGTCGTACGGCATCCCAAATCTGGGTACAGGTCAATATCACATTCATCATACTATTTATCTGGTATCCTCTTTATCAAATGTCATGATCGGGGTACTGATCTACGTCTAGTACAATATTGATACCCTCTATGTATGCATGCAGGTGTAAGAATCACTACGTCAAAAGACCCGCTAAAACATCGTGTCGTATCTCAATACGAACCAAATCACATCACCGATCTCCTGGCCTCAAGCCCAATCTCATCGACTCATCTCAAATCCCAAATACTATCCTCAAATCCAGTATATAAACGCATAGTCCCATACCCATGTGTAGATATACGCACCATCATATGCACTCTAATAAATGAAAGAATGAATGCAAGTATGTGTGTAAATGTATGTGTGAGTGCAACCACTACTCTAGGGTTCGCACTAAACTAAACCAATATATTCTTATCATCAAAATATCATTATTACCATCAATAACCCTAAACAACACATAATAAATATTCGTGTGTATACGTATTCGTATACATCACCACGGACTGCGGGGGTGCTATACGCCATCCACCCGACTTCTCCCCACAGATATAAATCTACTCACATTGCTTCTCGTGTGCCAAAGCCGATGTCGCTATCTTCACCTCCTTTGCCTCAACATCACGCGGGGTACCTACAAGTATATCACAATGCTAAAGCACATGAAAATCATATCGGAAACCAAAATAGCACACGCTACCCGCATAGGTAAAAACTTATCGACTCGCATGTAAACACAATCAAAATCCACTTGTCGTTGACGTCCAAACGCCACCCGACAGGAATGAATCACCAAATACCAAAATCCATGCTAAAACAAGTCCCAAATTATACACCAACATAGGAAAATCAACCCAGATTTCACCCTAGATGGAATCAGTCAAAACTAGACATACTCAGGGTCAAAACTAGAGGAAATGGGGGCATGCACAGAAAACGAAGCAATTCCTTAAAATACCTTATTTTAGAATTTTCCATAATTTTTCCCCATTTATCTGTATTTAATTATACCAGAATATTAAAATATTCATTAAAATAATATTAAATTATAAAATTTCCCAAAAATCATATTTTATTATTTTGAAGACGTTACAATCTACCCCCCTTAAAGAAATTCGGTCCCCGAATTTAAATTTAAACCCCCAAATACTAAAATATTTCAATACAAATTCCAAGTCATCGGGGCTCCGAAATCATCTATACATAAAACATCATAGCGCAATGCATGCGCATGAGTACTGAGCAGATAACTCAAAAGCAACACTCCATCAAGCATCCGCAATCATCGGAGTCATGGTAACGACACAATGTCAAATCCAATACAAAATCAATATGATATGGACCAAGACTATACATGTAGACATCCAATCTATACATGTAAATAGCTGATGCAAATGTATGCCAAATCTTTTTAAGTCGCTGTGCGATGCGCGTAACACTGCACAGTGGCGGACGTTTCTCATAAGAAAATAACTATATATGTGTATATATATCCTTTGTTTAATAGGTACGTTCCGCCGTTTTGAAAACAGTTTAGAAGGGTTTCCTTGTTTTTAAAACGTTTCGTGTCATATCGGACACGTAGGTATATACTGAGACTATAGCTCGCTTTTCGGAAATCCCTTCGATAACTATCGATGCATGCAAAATATATCCAGGTACTGCCCACTGACTAGTCCTGCTCAGTATGAAAGCAAATATCCAACATCATAAAAATGTACTGCTCCAAAAGGAATAAATCCCAAAAATCACATAACACCACCCTGTGCGTCTGGTGCGCACGGAAATCAAAATCCATATATGTGCTAAACATGTGCACAAAACAACATCTAGGTGCAACGGGTGTGCACGAAGCATCTGTCATAGGCAACGTGTGCCTGGCAGCCAAAACAGGTGCATCTGACATGCACGAAGAATCTCGATTTAGTGCATCTGGTGTGCCCCAAAATCGTATCTCAAAACATGCGCCCAACATGCGCGAAAATCCAAATCGGTGCATCCATCATGCACGAATGAAAATCTAGACCCTGCGCACTCAATATGCACGGAATCACAAAATTCAATAGCAACGTCGAATATGCGTAAGTCCAGTCAAAAGCACGGAGTGCAAGAATCCACATCAATATCACAATCAAAATCGACATACCGAAAGGCATCAAATCGAAGTCAGGTGCAATCGTAATGCACAAAATATAAATCCGGTGCAACAAAGGCACGAAATATAAATCTGATGTGATAAACGCAAGAAACATAAAACTGGTGCGACAAATGCACGAAGTATAGAACTGGTGCATCCCATGCACAAATACCAAGCAATAACTCAAATACGTAAGCAGCAACACCAAGTGCATCCAGATATGAAGAAAATCATAAACGTGTGCAGCTGCGGGCACAAAACACATATCGATACACTACAAGCACATATAAGCTATACCGAGTGCAAAATCAAAACACTAAAATTACATGAAACTCTGCTGGAAGCGTAAATCAAATCACCAGCATAAAATAGGCATGAAATCGCAATCAACAGCTCAAGAGTAATAACTATGTACAAGGTATAAATACCCAGTAGGTGCAACCATGGTGCACAAAATCAAATATCATGAAACTCAGTCATCAAGACTAAATCATGTGAATAGATCGCCCAAAAATACCGAAATCCAAAGCAACGGATACGTGATAATCAAATCACAAAATCACAAATCATAATTACCGTCGTCGGTATACCATCCTTCAGGGTCAAGAAGGTACCGGAACATCCGATGCTAGCTGCGCAAGATATCTACTTGCCTCTTGCTCGCGGCTGGCGTCCTCTGCCTCTGGTTCCTGATCTTTCCTGTAGATTACCAATCTCGCAATCCATCGGCTCATCGGCCCGGTCAGGAGTACTGACAGGAACGATTCCGTTCTGGCACTTTCCTGGTCACCTTTCGGTCAATCCTCACGACCGCTCGTAAGGCAGCGTATCACTGGCGTCGGCCTCTGGCTCTCTGAAAGCACGTCACACATCTGATCCTGGGTGCAAACATCATTGCAGCAATGTCCTGGAAGGAATCCTGCTCAAGGTCTCTTCCGATCATGCCTATGCCGATCTGTACAGAGGCTGGCTTCCTGCACAACCTCTTCTCGCTCAAAAACACCTGTGTCCTCAGCACAATATTTTCTCGGAAACTGGTCACATTCCAACGTCTCTGTAAGCATATCAGGTCTCTAGTCTCGACGGGAAGCAATGACAGCTCATCAGTGTCTCACACGAACCTCTTGTTCCAACTGTCTCTATCGTCGTCCACTATGACGTCACGCCAAGCTACTACGCACTGCACTGTTCTCGGCCACGGTCAATCTGAAGTCTCTCGCACGGACTCGAAATCGCATATTCTGTAGCTTCATCATTCTGTAGAGGATGTCAGGCCGAACAGGTCCTCGGGAACACGTCCCAACCATCGGAGGAATACTCATCACTCGTCCGTCCCTGATCAATCTGCAACGCATCTGGGTAAGTTCCTTTATCCGAACATGGTCAACTACCTCGTCGACAATGCCGAACTCTGTCCTGCTGGGTGTGCGCAATACGACCACTCCTGGTCTAGGTCTTCTCGTAACGTACTCCAGAAAGGTCCTGTCGAGGTTCCTTTCTCAAATCTCAATCCTGCCGAAATGCCCGAAAGTCATCATCCAATGCTGAAGCTAAAGCTTATTCCGGAACGGCTGCATACCTATCGCGCTTCTCTCTGGAAGATACATCCATATACCACGCCTCGGGGTGCATATCACATCTCTAATGTCAGCGGAGTGGGACGTCATCTCGTCGAAATCTCGTACGAACTCTTTACTCCACCTTGCTCAATGTCGACTGATTCGGACTTAACTCATCGTGGCTACACGAACTGCGCTCCGACGGCTACGCTCGCATCTGGAGTCTCCCAAGCAGTGTCCCATCACGATATCCGAAAGATGTCGAACCATCCGATCGACTCGTCAGATCCTCATAATCCCCCAAGAGATCACATCATGGGTACAGTTTAATAGTATCAAGTACATGCCACAGCGTCGGTGATCCAGCCGTAGAAGGGCAAACCCAAGCCTCACTAATGGCGCTGAGGAACCACCGCAAACCCGAAGGTTCAAAGGCTTTCACACGGTCATTAAGTCGAGTTAGGGTTTCATTCTTCTAGAGAGTCCATAGAATCACCTGCATGTCTTTCCGTATACTTTAAACTTGGAAAATGGGCTCCTGACATTCGATCGTCTCTATCGACTCTCAACGAACCTGCGTGAAGTCGTCTCTAGCTGGAAACAATCTATCTGATGACCTCGCATCGGTAAACAAACGAACCATCTGTCCTAGTCATTCATCCTCAGGTGACTAGCGACTCGCTATCATCTCTCTAAGTATATGCTCACGCTGCAGTAGCTCCAACCATCTGGGCGACATCTCGTCATTTGCAGCAGCAACTGGCTTATTCGCCTGTACGCCGAACAGCGCCTCAATCCTCCAGGAAAGGCAATACATAGGCGGTCATCTCTGAGTCGGTCTGCTCTAGATCTGAGTAAGACTCTCCACACTGGAAATCTTCAACTCATCAGGGCCCGCTCCGGCGCAAAATCGGACGAATCACCTTCGTCTCTCAAATCGGGTAGACTAGCTGTCATCTGTCTCATATCTGCCTGAAAGCTACGGCAATCTCAGCTCGTAAGCTTCGGAAGCGACATCCTGTCAATCTCAGCAACAGCTGGTCCATCTGTCTGCACGGTAGGCGACATCACAATCTCTGAGGTATGCTGTACATCAACAGTCCTCTCTCAACTGGCAGCTCTAACAATGGCCCGATCATCCGGTGCAAGACCAAGCACTCGCCTCCACTAGAGGTCACAATCACCAACACTAACTCGAGACGTTCCCATGTCACCAGAAAACACAATGGTCGGCCCTCGTACCAAACGAGCTCACACCGGCCGTAACCCTAGCAGCAGCCCAAACTGCCCTCAAACATGGTGACAGGAACCTCAATCGAGTATCAAGGAGAGCACATCAATGGCAAGAAAGGAAACAACAGATCCAAAGTGGATACATGATCATGGGAAGGAACAGCATCAATAAAGGTATGATCATGAAACTAATAGAATCGGGGATCTCAAATGGATGTATAATCCTGGATATAAAGAGGATCACTGATCTCGAAAATATGTACATCCTAAGGTTCCTTAAGCGGAGTGGCGTGTCGTAAGTATGCCGCGGAACATACCAACGGTACGTCACTCTACTTTAGTTACCTATTCCATCAACCAAGGGTCATCCTACACGACGAAAGTTCGGGTCTAATACCCCCTCGACCAAGTCTAAGTTCCGTAAGGTCAAGCCTAAGTTCCGTATATATATAAACGCCCTAGGCTCCACATAGTCAAACTTAGACTCGAACCAAGGTCAACCTAGCGCTCTGATACCAACTTTGTCACGACCCGAAAGAGCACGTGACTGGCCCTTGAACCATATGAAGTCTATAGGACTCCATCTGATCCAAGTAAGCCAAAAGCCCAGAAATCTAAAACCATTTTTAAGAATAAGTAAAGAAACTGGTTTAAAGAAGTGAAGAAAAACATGTTTGAAATCAAGGTTTTTAAATAACTAAGCCGAATATGCATTTTTAAAAACAGTACAGTCTTTTCTAAAAATTTCGGCAGAGTTTCTTTTGTAAAACTGGCCCCGAATGGGGTATAACAAGGATAACAATATATGCAATGATAAAGGCATCCCCAAGCGGGAGCTAGCTCTTCGTCAATCGACGGTCACCACCACACATGCAACAATAATATACAACGCCAAGTGGCGAGGATCAAATCCAAAAGAAAGCTCAAAAGCAACAAGAAAACCGCAACACTACTAAGCGCGACTCTATGGTCGAATAATACATCACTAGTCTAGGTCTGAAACAATATACGAGTTTTGGTTGATGGATATTCTAGATACAATGAATAATATAAATACAACGGCGGTTCTGATACAAAAGAACCCACCTATCCAAGCAAATCACCCAAAAGGAAGCAGTGTGCCAGAAATGCCGCTATAGAACTGTACGGCAAACCTGCAAGAACTGGGGCACAACGGGGGTGAGTTGCCAACTCGTGAATAGAAAGATATCTACAAGCAGAGATCGAATGCATGACCCAACCTAGGTCAATACGATCAGATATAAAGAAACCTCAATATGAATAAAGCTGAAGCATGCTAAACTGGCAATGTAATCTCTATACGTGAATGTAGTGCCAAGTGCTCGTGCTAGTGCCTCAGGTAATAGTATGTCATGAATATGAGGTATGAATGCATGAAAGCAGAATACATGTAAATGAAGAAACTGTTTTCATAATTTAGTGAGATTTCCCTTGTATTTTTAGTTGAGGTATCATAATGAAATCAGCATAAAACAGTGCCTAGCATCGGCACAAAACGTAATCCCAATATCTCGATATCTCTGTATCACAGTCTCTGTACCTCGAAATCTCGAAATCCCAATGTCTCAATCATAATATCTAGGGCGCCGTCAGTCCAGACCGACCCCTACCATCCATCTCAAGACCACGACGGTATCCTCCGGATATCCGACGCGTCGGGTAAAATCACCGGTAGGTAGTGCTCCCCTGCCAGGCTCACATCGTCATCACCACGCGCTTCTTGCCCCGGGGTACCTTACCGGGTCCACCATGTACCCGAAACGGTTCATCCGTCTCCTCGAATCGGGTTTCCAAATCCATCAGCAAACTCATGGTGGACGACTCATACATCATGGGAAAACCGCACTTTTTATTTTAAAGAGAGAAAAGAAGTTTATATAAGTTTTGCGGTTTTTCCCCGAATCCAGAAAATCTCATGGAAATCCGAATCCAATCCTCAATAGCATGTAAACAGTGCATACAGGCATAAAAATCCATGAATAATAACATGCATGATGTAACAACTAATAATTACAATGTTTAATCTAGCATATAAGGCAAGTACACTAATATCATGTCTAAATTATTAGCTAACCTATGTCGATGCAATAATATTTTCTAAGGTGTACGTGACATGGCAATTACCGATGAAGATGTGTGTGAGCCGGCAAGTAAGTGTACGTGGTACATACGCATCATCGGTAATGGTGCTGGTGTCCTAACAGCATAACATCAATAATGGAGTATGAAACATAATATAAGCATGCGATGCGATGCGAACCACAATAATGAGCGGAAGCTGAATACTAGACGCAACTATAACTAATCTGCATTAATCTAAAATAACCTCTACAATTGGTGCCTTTTGAAATAACACGAATCATGGGGTTTTGAAAATAGGGGCTACGGTGTTTTTATGAAAAGATACGTCTTTTGAAATATCCGTAGGATCCCTTGGGCTGTCTTTTAAAATACCCACGATTCGTTAGTTTTTGAAATAGGTAGGAGTCTAATCTAATCTAACAACCATCCTAAACTATACGGCTGAACTAACAAGTAGAGCTACGGGTGAGGAAACCGCCTAACATCTGAGTCGATACATATACATACATGTATATATATTAGTCGGTGATCCCGCCTCAATAATATCATATCCGATACCCTATCTATAATCAGACATCCCAAGTCAAGAGTGCGGATCAATCATCAAAATATAGCTTGTACGTAAATCCGTCGTACGGCATCCCAAATCTGGGTACAGGTCAATATCACATTCATCATACTATTTATCTGGTATCCTCTTTATCAAATGTCATGATCGGGGTACTGATCTACGTCTAGTACAATATTGATACCCTCTATGTATGCATGCAGGTGTAAGAATCACTACGTCAAAAGACCCGCTAAAACATCGTGTCGTATCTCAATACGAACCAAATCACATCACCGATCTCCTGGCCTCAAGCCCAATCTCATCGACTCATCTCAAATCCCAAATACTATCCTCAAATCCAGTATATAAACGCATAGTCCCATACCCATGTGTAGATATACGCACCATCATATGCACTCTAATAAATGAAAGAATGAATGCAAGTATGTGTGTAAATGTATGTGTGAGTGCAACCACTACTCTAGGGTTCGCACTAAACTAAACCAATATATTCTTATCATCAAAATATCATTATTACCATCAATAACCCTAAACAACACATAATAAATATTCGTGTGTATACGTTTTCGTATACATCACCACGGACTGCGGGGGTGCTATACGCCATCCACCCGACTTCTCCCCACAGATATAAATCTACTCACATTGCTTCTCGTGTGCCAAAGCCGATGTCGCTATCTTCACCTCCTTTGCCTCAACATCACGCGGGGTACCTACAAGTATATCACAATGCTAAAGCACATGAAAATCATATCGGAAACCAAAATAGCACACGCTACCCGCATAGGTAAAAACTTATCGACTCGCATGTAAACACAATCAAAATCCACTTGTCGTTGACGTCCAAACGCCACCCGACAGGAATGAATCACCAAATACCAAAATCCATGCTAAAACAAGTCCCAAATTATACACCAACATAGGAAAATCAACCCAGATTTCACCCTAGATGGAATCAGTCAAAACTAGACATACTCAGGGTCAAAACTAGAGGAAATGGGGGCATGCACAGAAAACGAAGCAATTCCTTAAAATACCTTATTTTAGAATTTTCCATAATTTTTCCCCATTTATCTGTATTTAATTATACCAGAATATTAAAATATTCATTAAAATAATATTAAATTATAAAATTTCCCAAAAATCATATTTTATTATTTTGAAGACGTTACACCTCTGGTGTGTACTTATAGATGCTTTCTTCTAAATCAGTATTTAGAAAAGTAGTCATGACACCCATCCGCCAGATATCGTAGTCATGGTATGTAGCAATGGCAAGTAGGATCCGGATGGACTTAAGCATAGCCACTGGAGAAAAGGTTTCATCATTATCCACACCTGATCGATGACGAGAACCTTTTACAACAAGTCTAGCTTTGAAAGTCTCAACTTTTCCATCTGCACCAAGTAATATTCTCAAGATATACTTGCTCCTGATGGGGATTTAACCCTTCAGATATAGCAACCAAAGTCTATACTTTGTTGGTGTATATGGATTCCATCTCAGATCACTTAGCATCCATCCATTCTTACAGAGTTCCCACTCTTGATGGCCTGCTCGAAACTAGTTGGGTCATCATCTCATGATGCAATTCTCGCTCCCACTGTCATTGAGAAAACCGAAGTATCTCTTAGGCGGATAAGAAACCCTACCAGATCGGCGGAGAGGCTGAGGTTCGTTGGGAACTATTTAATCCTCTGGTTCTACCAAATCATCAGCTGTAGTTTGTATAGCTGGAACTTATTCCAGTTCTACCTTATGTCCACAAATTTATTTCCAAAATAAAATCCTTTTCTAAAAAGGTGGCATGCCGAAAAATAAAACACCTTTTGTTCCTCGATGTGGTAGAAGATATTCCCTTGTGAATGCTTGGGATATCCAACAAACTTCCACATAACTGACCTTGTCTCGAGCTTGTCCGAATTTTTCTTTTAGACATAGGCCGGACAACCCCAAATCTTAACTTACTTAAGATATGAGCTCTTCCCATACCATATCACATATGGAGTGGTAGGCACCTGATTTGGCCGGAACCCAATTCAATAGGTATGCAGCTTCTCAAGTGCATAACTCCCAAAAGGAAATAGGCAACTCATCATGACTTATCATAGAGCGCACCATATCTAATAGGGTGCGATTGCTCCGCCCCGATATACCTGTTAGTGTATATGCCCTAGGGGCCATTATTGTATCATACTAGCTTGTATATTACTTAATAGAAGCTTGTGATATTCACAGTTATATAACAGTCTTGCTAAACATGATAGTATGCTACTTGGTTTTATCTATCTTAATATGTGAGTATACGTATTGATAGAGCCTTTAGGATCTTGCTTGACTACCAGCGTTGTGATGACAGTCACACTAGTGTGGGCTGTGTAGTTTACAAGCACATCCTTTTCCAGGTCCCTAGTCGTAGGATTATCGAGACAGGGCATCGATACTCCGGAGTAGACTAGTGTGTACGCTTCTCATACCAGTTAGGGAGATGGTCTGTCCCACAGCCGTCAGTACATCGTACTGGAGATAGTATACAGGTGCTCGTTGGGTTACGGGTACACCGGACAGGACTCGCAGGGAACTGTTGGTTGGTATTATACCCGTCGTCAGTTAACAGTTCCCAGGTGACATGAGTACAGCATAGTCCGCAGACTTGACACTGCTACTTCGCCTCGAGTGTGTTCCACTGTTCTTAGATTGCTACCCTACCACGGCTCAAAGGAGTCGTGCAAACAGGTAGCAGTCGGGTGCAGTCCCGAGCACTTGGAGGCAGAGGCGGTTAGACAGGATTCGTCTCTCCCGGTATTGGGAGTTGATATCGCGCTGTGTCAGAGAGCCATTACGCAAAGTCCCTGGCCAAGGCAAGCGAGATTTACTGGTAGGTTCCAGTAGTTTCTCAAGGTGTAACGGGCTTCACTCCGACACGACTTATACCGCTATTAGGGGACTGACGCTTGCCGCCCCCTAGGCCCGATATGCGACAGTCTTAGACGAACAGACCGGACTGTACGGTGATTGTCACATCAGGCTCAGTAGGAGTTCGGATGGGTTTCCTCATCGGCCTTCTTATCGACATCTACCTGGGGACCGTTACGTACAGCTAGTGCCGCTTGCGGTCTGTGGTTAAACCCACTGCCAGTGTAGTAGTCGAGTCTTTAGAGTCCCACATAGAGAGTTTCCCTGCTCCAGGCGAAACGATATAGAGGTCGTATGGTTTTACGATAAGGGTTCGGACGCATACGTGTGTTTACGCACGTACGACGTTCGGACAGTTTTTACTAGCCGGCTTTGGTTTAAGCCGGATTCTAGTATCGGATTATTGGATTTATACAGTCTAAAGTTTTTCCGTGTTTTCACGGATAGTAGGGGCGTTCTCGTAATTTGGCGGGAAGCTTCTAGAAGGATGATGACTTGGGGGTTTAGGCGGCATAAGCATTAAATGATTTAGTGACTCATTTGTGTGATTCATCCATGTCATTAATGCATCATTAATGGTTAATGACTCATGTAGATGAATCACTCATATGAATAAATGAAGCATGCTGATTAATCATTTTATTTATTTATTTTGATAAATCATTATGCTTCATATATTCAAGAGAGATCATTATCTCATTCTCATTCTCTTGCTCACCTTCTCTCTCCTCAAGCTCTCTCTCTTCAAACCCTAATCCTCCCCTCTCATGTGTTGAGATCAAGGATTAGATAAACTAATTAATCCATAACCTCACTCTATATCACCTAGGTGCCTTTGATTAGCAACTAAAGAAACCTAGTTACCTCAAGATTAGAGGTGAAGCTTGGAATAGAAGCTCTCGGGTGGATCGTCTATTACGTAGAGGAGGCCGAGGAGGAGGTTGATAACGAAAAGACGAAGGACTAAATTCACTAGGTATAATCACTTCTCATAGTAGTTAACAACTCCTATGTTTTTGTTAGTTATAGTTTAGCAAAGATTCTTCGGTTAGTCGATGTTAACTCAAAGAACAAAATTGTTTTTCATATTTCCGCCTCCCGCTACTCGTGGGGTGTTGTACATCGACTTACAGTGGTATCAGAGCCTCGCTAAACAATAATTAACTTATTAGCAAAGTCGTAAGAATTTCGAACGCAAAACGAACCGGAAAAAACATCGAAATCACCAAGTTTCTGTCGAATTTAAAATGAGGTCTAAAAATTTTTCAGGGGCCTCTAAAAATACAAGCAGGGAATTTTAAGGTTACTGGAGAAAAATGGGTCCATGAATCGGCCAAACAGCCGCGGAACCGCGGCCGATCCCACCGATCCGCCGCGGATCCGCGGTCGGGTTGAAGCCGATTCAGCCCAATTTTGCCCAGTAATTCTTCTGTGATGTTTTTTGTCTTTTCTGGAATGTTTATTTTCTGCTCAAGTCTCAGGTGCACAGAGAAGTTTTGGAGTAGAATCTAAAGTGTTTGAACGATCGAAATTATACGATGTTTGCTAATTAGATTATATTTGTGAACTGTATAATGTGTTCGTAAACCTCCCCTAACTGCTAGTATGTCGGTTGGCAGGGGGTTGCACATTTCTGTAATGATTTTACTGTTTGTGGTTATGAACTGTATTGGATTGTTGTGATGATTAGCCGGGGTTTGAGATAGGTTATTATATTCATTCATTCGATGTAATTGTAATATGTTGTAATATTATTTTGCGGGGCACATCCAGGTTGCGGTTGTAGCCATCGTTGTATTATTTCATTTTACTGTTTTTTCCCCTAGGATAGACCTAAGGTGGGGTGCACAAATTACAGGGTACTTTGAAGTGTTTAGTGGCCTACTCACGTTGTTGAGGGAGACCGCTTCACTTCGGGTACTTGGCGGATAGTTTGTCGTACCCGTAGGGGTCTAGGGTGGGGTAATGGCTATTCATCACAACTGTGTAATCCGTCTTTCGTTGCAGGCTCAAAAGAAACGCGGATTGCTTGCATATCCAATAATGTTCATCTGTGATCTAGAATGCCTATTATTGCGTCTGACGAATGTACAATATCTATATATGATAGCTATTTAGACGTCACTTATGTTTTACACCCGCGCTAGCCCAGCCCCCGCTCTGTCGTTAGTTAAGTAACCTAACGGGTGATGACGGGACCCAGTGGCGAATGCGGATGGCATAAGAGGACGTTGTATTTTCGTTGTTTTCTGCAATGATAGGTTAATGATGGGACATATTATAATTAATGCAAAGAAAATAAACCAAAGTTGAATCGTTGGAACAATTTAAAAGAAACCACTCGGTTATTTTAAAACAGAGGATATTTTTAATTGCGGAGCTTTAACCACTCCTTTTAAAACTATCAGGTTCCTTCGGTCATATCAAGTTCACTACGTTCACGGTTTCGCCAAAACCATTCGTAGCCCTCCGTCATTTCATTTGGGTATTCAGTAGTATTCAAGCTATGTATTTTGACCTAACGCCAAGGCATAGTGTTTGGTAGCTGCTGGGTATTCATTTGTTGCATAGATAGATGAGTTAGTTTGGGACAGTCGTATTATCATTTTGGCCGGACAGTATCCATGTTAGGAAAGGAAAGGCGTCAAGGATATGTACGGATGGGTTCAAATTAACAAGATAATGATGGGTAGAACTTGACATGTGACTTATGACATTTTGACCTAACGCCAAGGTCATAAGAGCATGGGGAAAAAATTTATATCGGGAATTTCTAAAGAAACTGAAATTTGCAAAGAGATGGATACCATTTGGAGTTTGATGA
Organism: Agapanthus africanus; assembly: GCA_030015575.1. Classification (NCBI taxonomy): domain Eukaryota; kingdom Viridiplantae; phylum Streptophyta; class Magnoliopsida; order Asparagales; family Amaryllidaceae; genus Agapanthus; species Agapanthus africanus. The sequence goes on from CM057339.1 coordinate 493,556,229, forward strand.
ATATTGGTAGGATTCCTTCAGCATTATCATACGATGATATTTGGATCCCGATCCTACTGTGAGTATAAGCTACTCATCAGGAGATTCGTCACTTAACGATCAATGCTATAAACCAAGTAGGTGTCAGCGGGGCTACGCCCCCAGAGAAAAGAGGTTATTTAATTAAGGAACTTCGCGAAAGCGTTGGAAAACCTCCCTCGAAGTACCGACACCGGCCTGGCTGAACGGTTAAGCAAGTATTGTACGGTGAGAATAGTCCTGGCTAGTTCTTCCTTTTTGGTTTGAGGAGGGATTCGAAAAACAGTGCGAGCCATCCAGTTTAGATAAACTAAAAACCACTCTAAACTTGCAAGAGCATCATGCTAAAGTGTTTTCTCTCTCTCCTAATTGCAGCGACCCTGAATATGACTGGACTTAAGTTACTATTAGAAAAAATATACTGACAGGGCCAAACTATAAAGATTGGCTGCGGAATGTCAAAATGGCTTTGACCTATGACAAATTGGGGTATGTCCTCACCGCTAAGGCACCTGCTATCCCAGGTCTCAAATCCAGTAATGCGGATAAGGAAATCCGCAAAACCTGGGATTTAGATTGCGCGAAGGCCAAGTGCATCGTGCTTGCCTCGATGAATAATGAACATCAGAGGAGGCACGAGGATATGGATCTAGATGCCATATTTCTCCATACAAAGGAACTTTATGGAGAGCAATCTCGTATAGCAAGATACGAGACCTCAAAGAACTTGTTTCGAGCGAGGTTGGCCGTCGGATCATCGGTAGGAGAACATGTCCTAAAGATGATTGGCTATATTGAAGAGCTCGCAGACCTTGGGACGACTTTGGATAATGAGCTCTTTACAGACTTGATTCTCCAGTCCCTTCCTTCCACCTACGCCCAGTTTATTCTGAATTTCAACATTCAAAGAAAAGAAGTTGAACTTCCAGAACTCCTTAACATGTTGAGGAGTGCAGAGGGAACCTTGCAGAAGGCAAGGGAAACACCCGCTATGTTTGTTAGCGGTGCTTCTTCTTCCGGGTCCAAGGCTAGGGCCAAAGGAAAGAAGAAGAAAGCCGCCACCAAACCTAGAGGAGGTGTTAGTAAGGTGGGAGCGAAGGGAAAGAAAAAGATTTGGGTGCCAATAGTGGCCCAGGATGAGTGCTTCCATTGTCATAGGAAAGGGCACTGGAAGAAAGATTGCAAGGCGTGGAACGCCAAGAACCAGGGACCGAAGCAAGCTGTGGCTTCGACTTCAGGTGTGTTTGTAATTGAGAATTGTTGTCAATCAACTCTACTTCCTGGGTATTGGATACCGGATCAGGATCTCATATATGCAATTCATTGCAGGCACTGAGAAACCGTAGAGTGCTGAAGGATGGTGATATGACCCTGATGGTTGCTAACGGAGCTAGCATGGGAGCTGTGTCCGTAGGGGATTATCACCTGGGATTGACGAGTGGACACATTTTGGTTTTACATAACTTTTTTTGTGTACCTAGCTTAAACGTGTAATATCATATCAGTTTCCTTGTTATCAAATAAAGGTTATGATTTCACGTTTGTAAGTGATGTTGTTAACATCCACCTTAATCATAGTTTGATTGGGTCCGGTACACTGGATAACGGTATATATGTCTTAAACCAACTACAGATTTTCAATGTCCAGAACACACTAAAAAGAAAGTCTCCAGATTTAAATAAGGCTTTCTTATGGTATTGTAGACTAGGCCACATCAATGAGAGAAGGTTAACTAAGTTACATAGAGAAGGATATTTGGACTCGTTCGAATATCAAACTTATGCCACTTGTCAATCATGTCTCAAAGGAAAGATGACAAAGACTCCATTCACTAGACATGGAGTAAGAGCGAGCGAGCTCTTAGGACTCATACACAGCGATGTATGTGGTCCAATGTCTACACATGCAAGAGGTGGTTTTTCCTATTTCATTACTTTTACGGATGATTACTCTAGGTACGGATTCATTTATCTGATGAAACATAAATCCGAGGCTTTTGAGAAATTCCAGGAGTATAAGAATGAAGTAGAAAACCAAACCGGCAAAAGTATCAAGACACTAAGATCTGATCGAGGTGGTGAATACTTAAGTGCCGAGTTCCTAGGTTACCTAAAAGAGAGAGGAATTCTCTCTCAGCTTACTCCTCCATACACTCCACAGCATAACGGTGTATCAGAGAGACGGAATCGAACCCTATTGGATATGGTACGTTCCATGATGAGTAATGCTGAGTTACCGCGATCTTTCTGGGGTTATGCGCTAGAATCAGCGGCATATCTTTTGAACATAGTTCCTACCAAGATTGTGCCTACCACGCCATATCAGATGTGGAGTGGGAAGAAACCCTATCTTCAGTATCTGAAGATTTGGGGATGTCCAGCTTTTGTTAAAAAGCAGCATGTGGACAAGCTCGAGGCACGATCAGTACTGTGTAAGTTTGTGGGATATCCAAAGAACTCCAGGAGGTATCTATTCTATTACGCAGATGAACAAAAGGTTTTTGTTTCTCGTAATGCCCATTTTCTAGAACATCAGTTTTTAGAAAAGGAAATAAGTGGGAGCGAAATAGAACTGGAAGAAATTCCAGAACCACAAACTACTACTGAAAGTTTGGTAGAACCAGTAGTTCAAGAAGAACAGGACATTCCCGCACCCCTCCGCAGGAGTAGTAGGCCGTCTCATCCGCCTGAGAGATACTACGGTTTTCTCATAGATGGGGATGGAGAAGATTGCATCATTGATGATGATGAACCAACTAGCTTCCAGCAGGCCATCCAGAGCGGCGACTCGGTACGATGGCTAGATGCAATACGGACCGAAATGGAGTCCATGTACACCAACAAAGTATGGACTTTGGACTTTGCTCCAGATGGGGTAAAACCCATAGGATGCAAATGGATCTTCAAGAAAAAGATTGGTGTAGATGGACAGGTGGAAACCTATAAGGCTAGACTTGTTGCAAAGGGTTTTCGTCAAAGACCTGGTTTGGACTATGACGAAACTTTTTCTCCAGTGGCTATGCTCAAATCCATTCGGGTCCTTCTTGCTATTGCTGCCTTCCATGATTATGAAATCTGGCAGATGGACGTAAAGACGGCTTTTCTGAATGGTAATTTAGAAGAGTGCGTCTATATGGATCAGCCAGAAGGTTTCAATCAGAGTGGGAGCAGCGGGAAAGTGTGCAAGTTGCTTAAGTCCATTTATGGACCGAAGCAGGCATCGCGGAGTTGAAACATCTGTTTTGATGAAACAGTCAAAGAATATGACTTTATCAAAAATCCAGATGAACCATGTATATATAGTAAAGTTGTAGCATGAACTGCCGTATTCCTCGTCTTGTACGTGAATGACATTCTATTGATAGGAAATGACATTTCTATGTTACAATCTGTCAAAGGATTCTTGTCACACAGGTTCTCCATGAAAGACCAGGGTGATGCCTATTACATTCTGGGGATCCGGATCTATCGTGATAGATCCAAGAGGATGTTGGGACTTTCACAGTCCAGGTATATCAACACTATACTGAAAAGATTCAGTATGGAAGATTCTAAGCGCGGTAATCTACCGGCTTGTCACGGAATCACCCTCTCCAAAGAGATGTCTCCCAAGACTGATTTGGAAAGGGAACGCATGTCTATTATACCCTACGCTTCTGCGGTAGGCTCTATAATGTATGCGATGTTGTGCACCAGAACAGATGTTGCTTACGCACTGAGCGTGGTAAGCCGGTATCAGTCAGACCCAGGGGAGAAGCACTGGATAGCAGTAAAGAACATTGTCAAGTACCTGAGAAGGACTAAGGAGATGTTCTTGGTTTACGGCGGAAAAGACCTCAAGATGGAGGCCTTTACTGATTCCGGCTTCCAGAGTGATAAGGACGATTCCAAGTCCATGTCAGGTTATGTCTTTACCCTCAATGGAGGGGCGGTGTGCTGGAAGAGTTCCAAGCAGGACACCGTTGCTGACTCGATGATGGAAGCGGAGTATATTGCTGCTTGCGATACCGCAAAAGAAGCGGTATGGATGAAGAAGTTCCTAACAGAACTTCAGGTTGTTCCTACCATTGTTGATCCAATACCTCTGTATTGCGACAACAACGGAGCTATAGCTTTAGCGAAGGAACCAAGGTTCCATCAGAAGTCCAGACACATCACCTGATCAGGGAGATCATAGATCGCCGGGAAATCGAGGTCCGGAGAGTTGCTACTGAAGAGAACATTGCTGATCCATTCACAAAGGCCCTACCTCAGATTCAGTTCGAGAGGCTACTCGAGATCATCGATCTTCGATATGCCAGTACATGGCCCTAGTGCAAGTAGGAGATTGTTAGTGTATATGCTCTAGGGGCCATTATTGTATCATACTAGCTTGTATATTACTTAATGGAAGCTTGGGATATTCACAGTTATATAACAGTCTTGCTAAACATGGTAGTATACTACTTGGTTTTATCTATCTTAATATGTGAGTATACGTATTGATAGAGCCCTTAGGATCTTGCTTGACTACCAGCGTTGTGATGGCAGTCACACTAGTGGGGGCTGGGTAGTCTACAAGCACATCCTTTTCCAGGTCCCTAGTCGTAGGATTATTGAGACAGGGCATCGATACTCCAGAGTAGACTAGTGTGTACGCTTCTCATCCCAGTTGGGGAGATGGTCTGTCCCACAGCCGTCAGTACGTCGTACTGGAGATAGTATACAGGTGCTCGTTGGGTTATGGGTACACCGGACAGGACTCGCTGGGAACTGTTGGTTGGTATTATACCCGTCGTCAGTTAACAGTTCCCAGGTGACATGAGTACAGCATAGTCCGCAGACTTGACACTGCTACTTCGCCTCGAGTGTGTCCCACTGTTCTTAGATTGCTACCCTACCACGGCTCAAAGGAGTCGTGCAAACAGGTAGCAGTTGGGTGCAGTCCCGAGCACTTGGAGGCAGTGGCGGTTAGACAGGATTCGTCTCTCCCGGTATTGGGAGTTGATATCGCGCTGTGTCAGAGAGCCATTACGCAAAGTCCCTGGCCAGGGCAAGCGAGATTTACTGGTAGGTTCCAGTAGTTTCTCAAGGTGTAATGGGTTTCACTCCGACATGACTTATACCGCTATTAGGGGACTGACGCTTGCCGCCCCCTAGGCCCGATATGCGACAGACTTAGACGAACAGACCGGACTGTACGGTGATTGTCACATCAGGCTCAGTAGGAGTTCGGATGGGTTTCCTCATCGGCCTTCTTATCGACATCTACCTGGGGACTGTTACGTACAGCTAGTGCTGCTTGCGGTCTGTGGTTAAACCCACTGCCAGTGTAGTAGTCGAGTCTTTAGAGTCCCACACAGAGAGTTTCCTTGCTCTAGGCGAAACGATATAGAGGACGTATGGTTTTACGACAAGGGTTCGGACGCATACGTGTGTTTACGAACGTACGATGTTCGGACAGTTTTTACTAGCCGGCTTTGGTTTAAGCCGGATTCTAGTATAGGATTATTGGATTTATACAGTCTAAAGTTTTTCCGTGTTTTCACGGATAGGAGGGGCGTTCTCGTAATTTGGCGGGAAGCTTATAGAAGGATGATGACTTGGGGGTTTAGGTGGCATAAGCATTAAATGATTTAGTGACTCATTTGTGTGATTCATCCATGTCATTAATGCATCATTAATGGTTAATGACTCATGTAAATGAATCACTCATATGAATAAATGAAGCGTGCTGATTAATCATTTTATTTATTTATTTTGATAAATCATTATGCTTCATATATTCAAGAGAGATCATTATCTCATTCTCATTCTCTTGCTCACCTTCTCTCTCCTCAAGCTCTCTTTCTTCAAACCCTAATCCTCCCCTCTCATGTGTTGAGATCAAGGATTAGATAGACTAATTAATCCATAACCTCACTCTATATCACCTAGGTGCCTTTGATTAGCAACTAAAGAAACCTAGTTACCTCAAGATTAGAGGTGAAGCTTAGAATAGAAGCTCTCGGGTGGATCGTCTATTACGTAGAGGAGGCCGAGGAGGAGGTTGATAACGAAAAGACGAAGGACTAGATTCACTAGGTATAATCACTTCTCATAGTAGTTAACAACTCCTATGTTTTTTTTAGTTATAGTTTAGCAAAGATTCTTCGGTTAGTCGATGTTAACTCAAAGAACAAAATTGTTTTTCATATTTCCGCCTCCCCGCTACTCGTGGGGTATTGTACATCGACTTACAATACCGTTGTGCTGTGGTGTATACGGAGGAGTAATGCTGAGAGAGAATTTCATTTTCCTTTAGAATATTCCAGTAATACCGTGCTCAAGTATTCTCCTCCCTGATCATATCAAAGGACATAATACTTATACCCTTTTTGGTTCACTACTTCTAAATTATATTCATTGAATTTCTCAAAAGGTTCAGACTTGTGTTCCAACAAGAACATATGTCCAAATCTTGAGAGATCATCAGTGAATGTAATGAAGTACAAAGAACCGGTCCTAGCATATGTAGACAGGGGACCTACATACATCATCATGTATCAATCCCAAAAGTTCACTAACTCTTTCTCTGTTTCCAATAAACGAAGCTATGGTCATCTTATCTTTGTGACATGACTGGCAAGTTTCACAAGATGTAAATTCAAACTGATTTAAATATGCATCTTTATGTAACTTATCTAGTCGGGTCGCATTGATATGACATAGTCTACAATGCCTCAAGAAGGATTCGTTCATTTCTGAACTCTTTCTCTTGTGTGTGTTTTGCACGTTAAGAACTGTGGTTTGATTTAGAACGTATATGCTTTTAGATAACGTTCCTGAATCGATCAACTCTTGATATAGGAAATGTTCAAAATATTATCCAACAATACAAAATTATATCCTTCTTTACTAAATAATGAGACTGATATGATGTTGTATATCAGGTTCGGTATCTAATAACATTCATTCAGAATCAATGTATTTGGTAATACAGGGTGATAATCGCCAACTGCTTGGCTGCAACAATTGCACTGTTTTTAACTCTTAAAACTTATCACCCATTCTCAGTTCTCTGTCTATCTGTAGCCCATATAACAAATTACATATGTGGGATCCTGATCCGGTATCTCATACCCAGGATGTAGATGATACTGAGAAACAGTTCTTGGTAATGAACACACCCGAAGAAGATGTATCAACATGCACTTTCTTCGTTTGGGCGCCACGGGAATCCTGGTAATCCCCTATTTCCTGCTCGGTCTTATAACAATTATAAGTTGGAGCGGGACCAACGTTCCCCAGCTCAGTATAACAAGTGGGTTCGGTCAATACATCCATATTATTATCTTAATTAAGGCATGACATGGTCGCTACCTAGAGAGAGAAGAAAACACTCAGCGTATGCTCTTATAAGATTATATTGGTTATTATTTTATCTAATCAGGATGACTCCCACTGTTTTTTAGCAAATCTTCCTTCAAACCCTAAAAAGAAAGACTAGCCGGGATTAATTACATCCTACAAGTTCGCCAATCTTTCAGCCAGGACAGTACCGGTACTTTGAGGAAGGTTCCTCGTGCTTTCGCACAGACCTAATTAAATGAAAATAAAGATTTTTCGAACCTTGTTTTCCCAGGGGCGTAACCCCGTTAACACCTTTCTAGACACCTACTTGATCGGCTAATTGTAATGTGTAAAACTCTCCCAGAAGTAACTCTTACTCGAAGTGGGTATCGGGATCCAACTATCTCATAGAAGGTATGCAATCTCATTGCAAATTTCAACACTTGAAATTCCCGATAATATTTTGCCCCTAGCATCCTATGACCTTGACGAAAGCCAACAAATCATAGGCTGCTAGTCAAGTTCAACCCGTACATTTCATGATTGAATTAAACCCATCCGCACGACCCTGGACGAAAGCCAACAAAGTCGCACGACTACCCTAACTCAATCGCATCATATGTTTTTGCAAATAAGCATAAATAGCTACCGCACACTACGCCTTGACGAAAGCCAACAAACGTAGCACGAATACTATGAAGTACTTATCTGAAATGAAGGAGGGCTACGACAGGTTTTTAAGAAAAACTTTTGCGTAATGAACTTGATATTGTTGTAGAATCAAATGATTTAAAATTGAGTGTTTTTGAGGCTTGTGCTAGTTTCGCTAAAGAGGTCACTCCCGGTGAAGGGATCTCGGCTCTTTCCTCGTCGAACGAGGTGCAGGATATTCACAATACCGCTATGCAAAGCAAGAACTAGAAAAGCAATCAAAAGACGAAACCGAGGGTTGTAGCATCTGCCAATTATTGTCTAAAGAGGTCACTCCCGGTGAAGGGATCTCGGCTCTTTCCTTATCGAATAAGGTGCAGGTTCTACATGGAGCACCGCTATGCAAAGCAAGAACTAGAGCTACCTGTTTTTGAAAATTCGATTCCACAACATCTTTAGGTTTATTTTCTTTCTTTAATCTCATTAATGAAGTCCCATCATTTATGTTACCTAAGCATCACAGATAAATACAACGTATGCTTATGCCATCCGCATTCGCCTCGATGTCCCGTCATGCACCGTTAGGTTACGTAACTAACGGCAGAGCGGGGCAGGGCTAGCGCGGATGAAAACCATAAGCAATGTCTATATAATATATCACATATACTATATACAGTATCTATCTCAACATATCAAGTGATCACATTACAGAATATCGCAGCAGAAATCAACATATGAAATATTGGATATACTAGCATTTCCGGGTTTTATATTAAGTGTAAGTCCATGTCACACACCCCACGTGTTCGCGGGGAGGCGGAATATATGAAAAACAATTATCAAAGCTTCGTAACACGGACTTGAGCACACAGATCGTGTCTAAACCATTACTAGCAAACTACGAGAGGTTTAACTACTCTGATTCGAAGTTATACCTCATGTTACTTATCCTTCGGGTCTTCATCAGTGTCCTTCACACCTCGTCGGCTCTATAGAACATGGGTACCTCAACGGCCTCCTCGAGTCAAAAACGATCCACCCGAGAGTCTATAGTCCGAGCTCCTATCTCGAATCTGAGATAACTACGGCTTCTAGTTTTCTAATCTAGAAGTCCTAGAGGGTGTAGAGTATTTAGATGGATTACTTAGTCACTTTAAACCCTAGGATTCTCAACTCATGAGAGCTTTTAGGGTTTGAGGAAGAAGATGAAGACTTGAGGAGAGAGAAGTGTTTTGTGATAATGAATGAATAATATCTCATGCTAGAATAATATGAAGCATAGAAATATCTTTCTTGATAATATCAAGATAATATCTAGCATGCTTCATTTAATTCTAAGGGTGAATCACCTCATGAGTCATTAAGCATTTAATGTTAACTACACCTCATCTCCTCCACCTCATTTAGTTTAAATCTAAAAAGAAATAAACACAAATGAGTCGCCTTCTTCTAGAACCTTCCCGACAAATTACGAGACTGCTCCTCCCATCCGTATTTCCGAAAAACACGGATAATCTTTGACCGAATAAATCCATCTGTATAATACTAGAATCTGGCTTAAACCAAAGCCCGCGAGTATTATCTGCCCGATCATAGTACGTACAAAAGTGCACGTAAGTGATCGCAGCCCTGCCGTAAAACCATTCGGCCTCTACACCTTTTGCCCGGTGCAGGGAAACTCTCTGTGTGGGACTCTAAAGACTCGACACTACGCTGGCAGTGGGTTTAACCACAGGCCACAAGCGGTACTAGCTGTACGTAACGGTCCCCAGGTAGATGTCGATAAGAAGGACGATGAGGAAAGCCATCCGAACTCCTACTGAGCCTGATGTGACAATCTCCGTACAGTCTGGTCTGTTCTTCTAGGACTATTGCATATCGGGCCTATGGGGCGGTAAACGTCAGACCCCTAATAGCGGTATAAGTCGTGTCGGAGTGAAGCCCATTACACCTTAAGAAACTACTGGAACCTACCAGTAAATCTCGCTTGCCCTGGCCAGGGACTTTGCGTAATGGCTTTCCATACACAACGCGATATCAACCCCCAATACCGGGAGAGACGAATCCTGTCTAACCGCCACCGCCTCCAAGTGCTTCGGGACTGCACCCAACTACTACCTGTTTGCATGACTCCTTTGAGCCGTGGTAGGGCAGTAATCTAAGTACAGTGGGAACACACCCGAGGAAAAGTAGCAGTGTCAAGTCGACGGACTAAGCTGTACTCATGTCACCTGGGAACTGCTATCTGACGATGGGTATAAAACTAACCTGCAGTTCCCGGCGAGTCCTGTCCGGTGTACTCATAACCTAACGAGCACCTGCATACTGTCTCCAGTACGACGTACTGATGGCTGTGGGACAGACCATCTCCCCATGCTGGGATGAGAAGCGTATACACCAGTCTACTCCGGAGTATCGATGCCCCATCTCGATAATCCTATGACTAGGGACCTGTATAGGATGTTGCTTATAGACTACCCAGCCCCCACTAGTGTGACTGCCATCACAATGCTGGTAATCAAGCAAAGATCCTAAGGGCTCTACTAATATGTATAAGCGATATGTTAAAAGAAACACATGCACATATTAAAGTAGACACAAACCAAGTAGCATACTACCATTTTTAGCAAGACAATACAACTATGAATATCCCAAGCTTCCATTAAGTAATATACAAACTAGTATGATACAGTAATGGCCTCAAGGGTATAAACACTAACAATCTCCCACTTGCACTAGGGCCATGTACTGGCATATCACAGACCTATCATCTCGAATAGCCTCTTGAACTGCGTCTAAGGAATGGCCTTTGTGAATGGATCAACAGTGTTATTCTTCGTATCTACTCTCTTTACCTCGATCTCCCGGCGATCTATGATCTCCCTGATCAGGTGATATAGCTTTAAGATGTGTCTGGACTTCTGATGGGATCTGGGTTCCTTCGCTAAAGCTATAGCGCCGTTGTTGTCGCAATACAGAGGTATTGGATCAACACTGTTAGGAACCACCTGAAGTTCCATGAGGAACTTCTTCATCCAGACAGCTTCTTTTGCGGCATCGCAAGCATCTATGTACTCCGCTTCCATCGTCGAGTCAGCAACGGTGTCCTGCTTGGAACTCTTCCAACAGACCGCCCCTCCATTGAGGGTAAAGACATAACCCGACATGGACTTGGAGTCATCCTTGTCACTCTGGAAGCTGGAGTCGGCAAAGGCCTCGATCTGGAGGTCCTTTCCGCCGTACACCAAGAACATCTCCTTAGTCCTCCTCAGGTACTTGAGAATGTTCTTTACTGCTATCCAGTGCTTCTCCCCTGGGTTTGCCTGATACCGGCTTACAACGCTCAATGCGTATGCTACATCTGGTTTGGTACATAACATCATATATATTATAGAGCTTACCGCAGAAGCGTAGGGTATAATCGACATGCGAGCCTTTTCCAAATCAGTCTTGGGAGACATCTCTTTGGAGATGGTGATTTCATGACAAGCCGGTAGGTAACCGCGCTTAAAATCTTCTATACTGAATCTTTTCAATATGGTGTCTATGTACCTGGACTGCGAAAGTCCCAACATCCTCTTTGATCTATCACGATAGACCTGGATCCCCAGAATGTAGGTGGCATCACACAGGTCCTTCATGGAGAACTTATGTGACAAGAATCCTTTGACTGACTGTAGCATAGGAATATCATTTCCTATTAGGGGAATGTCATCCACGTACAAGATGAGGAATACTACAGTTCTCCCTACAATCTTACTGTATATGCATGGTTCATTTGGATTTTTGATAAAGTTGAATTCTTTAACAGTATCATCAAAACAGATGTTCCAACTCTGCGATGCCTGCTTTAGTCCATAAATGGACTTAAGCAACTTGAAGGGTTCCTAGGCACACTAGTGAAGGTTCATAGAGCATCAAACATGCCCGAATAAAATTCTACATGTGCCGAACAACCCAAAGACGGGATCTTTGCTAGATTATTATGATTTAGCATGCAAGATAACAACTTTTTAACTAAGTGTGAGGGATTACAACCTTTGTAGTCCGCTCCTTCGCTTCACAAGCTACGGGTAGAAGTCCCTTTGCCGCGATCCATGATCTCCCGGACTCAAGAGAGGCTCCACGACTCGAACGATCCATGCTAGCTTGAAGTGTTCCGAATCTCCGATGATCTACGTCGAAGTTGCAAAAACCCAAGCTTTCTCACTCTATAGAGATGAACACCCTAATCTCATGGGCTAGATGAGATGAGGATGAGGGAGTAGTATTTATGCTTTCTTTTTAATTCACTTTCTCACAATTTATCATCACAAATGGAATTTCTAGTAAGCTTTTTCTTTTTAACTCAAGAGAGAAGAAGATGATAATGAAAATGATAATTCCTTTTGTGATGAATAGAAAAGAAATCTATATGATTGATATATCAACCATGGTCAAGGATGAGTGGCTAAGAAGTTGTAGAGAATAAACTAGAGTTAGGGTTTGGTTAGGTTAAGGATAAGTATCAACCATAATATCTTAACCAAGACAAAAGGAAAAGCTTCTAGAATGTGCAAGAAGAAGCTAACCCTAATCAAACCCTAATCCCATTTAATCATCCTTAAACATGTTTAATAATAAATCATATCATGTCACAATAATATATACCACATATATATTATATATTTGCAACAAAAGAAAATAATACATTTAACATATATCGCATATATATCAATGTATTAATCCAGTGAGAAAATGAAATAATAAAGTGAGCCAATATTAGATAATGTAATACAATATATCATATATATTATTATACATTAAATCATCGAATCAACACTTGATCCAACGATCCGGCTATATCGAATATAACCGGCTAATATATCATGTACCGATTCATCGAATCAACACTTGATCCGATGTCCCGATTCATATCAAAATATCTCGAGAATATAATACGGTATCTCATATCGCATTATCCTCGGTCCTGCACATATCACATATGTGCCTCTACTCCGTTTTGCCTGAGCCAAGAAACCTCTGTGTAGGACTCTAAAGAATCGTCAATACGCCGGTAGCAGGTGATGATCATATCAAACACCCACAAGCTGCAAGCGGTCAGCTAAACGTAACAGCCACCCAGGTATTGAGCGATCAGAAGATCAACAAGCTAGCCTGTGCGTTCTCCTGTGAATCCAATCAGTAACACTCCCGTACAGTCCGGTCTGTTCGTCTGATATGTCGCATATCAGGTCTAGGGGTGGTATACGTCAGACCCCAGTAACCGATAAGTCGTGTCGATGTGAGGCTCATAACAGGTCGAGAAACTACTGGTAACACTTACCAGTATATTTCTATATCAGCCCTGGCCAGGGACTTCCAGTTATATCCAATCGAACACAGCACAACATCAACTCCCTATACCGGGAGAGACGAATCCCCTCCTATCGCTCATTGCCTCCATGTGATTCGGGACTGTACCCAAAAGCCACCGTTTTGCACGCCCTCTTGGACGTGGTAAGGTGGAAATCAAAGCACAGTGGGAATCACACAAGACTCTATGACGATCTCGGGTCTACAGACTACCCTGTACCAGTGTCACCGGAGAACTGCCATCTGACGTGTGGTATATCACCAACTGGGAGTTCTCGGCGAGTCCGTCCAGTGTACCCAGTCTCCACTGAGCACCCGTACACCATCCTTGATGTCAAACACCGATGGATATGGGATCATCCATCGCCCATCATATGGGTCAAGATGTGTATACGCTAGTCTACTCTGGTGTATCGATGCCCTGTCTCGATATACCCTCGACTAGGAACATTTATAGGATGTACTCATCGACTACCGTGGCCCCACTAGTATGATCTCATCATAATCCCAGTAGTCGAGTACAGATCCTAAGGGCTTTATCAACATGTAAGAGAACGACAGTAAACCAATACAAGTCAACATGTTAAGATAAAGTGAAACCAAATAGCATACTATCATGACGAGCAAGAAAGTCCTCTCTGTATATATCCAAGCATCCATCATAATATACATCATATGTACAACAATGGCCTCTAGGGCATATACATAACTAACACAACTTGCACACTCTACCGCTGCTCCCACTCTGAATGAATCCCTCTGGCTGATCCATATAGACGCACTCTTCCAAATTACCATTTAGAAAAGCCGTCTTTACGTCCATCTGCCAGATCTCATAATCGTGGAAGGCAGCAATAACAAGAAGGACCCGAATGGATTTGAGCATAGCCACCGGAGAAAAGGTTTCGCCATAGTCCAAACCAGGTCTTTGACGAAATCCCTTTGCAACAAGTCTAGCCTTATAGGTTTCAACATGTCCATCTACACCAATCTTCTTTCTGAAGATCCATTTGCATCCTACGGTTTTTACCCCATCTGGAGCAATGTCCAAAGTCCATACTTTGTTAGTGTACATGGACTCCATTTCGGTTCGCATTGCATCCAGCCATCTTACCGAGTCACCGCTCTGAATGGGTTGCTGGAAGCTAGTAGGGTCATCATTGTCAATGATGCAATCCTCTCGATCCTCGTCTATGAGAAAATCGTAGTATCTCTCGGGCGGATGAGACTGCCTACTACTTCTGCGGATAGGCGCTGGGATGTCCCTTTCTTCTGAAACTTCTAGTTCTACCATACTTTCAATAACAGCTTGTGGTTCTGAAATTTCAAAAATTGGAGACGTACCCCAATTTGTCATAGGTCAAAGCCATCTTGACATTCCGCAGCCAATCTTTATAGTTTGGCCATGTCAGTATATTTTTCTCTAAAAGTAACTTAAGTCCAGTCATTTTCAGGGTCGCTGCAATTAGGAGAGAGAGAAGAAAACTCTTTAGCATGATGCTCTTGCAAGTTTAGAGTGGTTTTTAATTTATCTAAACTGGATGGCTCCCACTGTTTCTCGAATCCTTCCTCAAACCATAAAAGAAGAATTAGCCAGGACTATTCTCACTGTACAATACTTGCTTAACCGTTCAGCCAGGCTGGTGTCGGTACTTCGAGGGAGGTTTTCCAACGCTTTCGCGAAGTTCCTTAATTAAATAACCTCTTTTCTCTGGGGGCGTAACCCCGCTGACACCTTTCTTGACACCTACTTGGTTTATAGCATTGATTGTTAAGTGACGAATATCCTGATGAGTAGCATATACTCACAGTAGGATCGGGATCCAAATATCATCGTATGATAATGTTGAAGGAATCCTACCAACATTCATCAAACTCCAAATGGTATGCAACTCTTTGCAAATTTCAGTTTCTTTAGAAATTCCCGATATATATTTTTGCCCCATGCTCTTATGACCTTGGCGTTGGTCAAAATGTCATAAGTCACATGTCAAGTTCTACCCATCATTATCTTGTTAATTTGAACCCATCCGTACATATCCTTGACGTTGGCCAAAATGATCATACGACTGTCCCAAACTAACTCATCTATCTATGCAACAAATGAATACCCAGCAGCTACCAAACACTATGCCTTGGCGTTGGTCAAAATACATAGCTTGAATACTACTGAATACCCAAATGAAATGACGGAGGGCTACGAATGGTTTTGGCGAAACCGTGAACGTGGTGAACTTGATATGACCGAAGGAACCTGATAGCTTTTAAAAGGAATGGTTAAAGCTCCGCAATTTAAAAATATCATCTGTTTTTAAATAACCGAGTGGTTTCTTTTAAATTGTTCCAACGATTCATCTTTTGGTTTATCTTCTTTGCATTATAAATAATGCGTCCCATCATTAACCTATCATTGCAGAAAACAACGAAAATACAACGTCCACTTATGCCATCCGCATTCGCCACTGGGTCCCGTCATCACCCGTTTGGTTACTTAACTAACGGCGGAGCGGGGGCTGGGCTAGTGCGGGTGTAAAACATAAGTGACGTCTAAATAGCTATCATATATAGATATTGTACATTCGTCAGACGCAATAATAGGCATTCCAGATCTCATATGAACTTTTTTGGATTTGCAAGCAATCCGCGTTTGTTAAGAGCCTGCAACAAAAGACGGATTACACAGTTGTGATGAATAGCCATTACCCCACCCTAGACCCCTACGGGTACGGCAAAACTACCCGCCAAATACCCGAAGTGAAGCGGTCTCCCTCAACAAAGTGAGTAGGCCACTAAACACTTCAAAGTATCCGGTAGTTTGTGCACCCCACCTTAGGTCTATCCTAGGAGCAAAAACAGTAAAATGAAATAATACAACGGTGGCTACAAACGCAACCCGGATGCGCCCCGCAAAATAATATTACAACATATTACAATTACATTGAATGAATGAATATAACAACCCATCTCAAACCCGGGCTAAATATCACAACAGTCCAATACAGTTCACAACCACAAACAGTAAAAACCATTACAGAAATGTGCAACCCCCTGCCAACCGACATACTAGCAGTTAGGGGAGGTTTACGAACACATTATACAATCACAGATATAATCATATTAGCAAACATCACAAGATTTCGATCGTGCAAACATATCAGATTCTACTCCCAAAACTTCTCTGTGCACCTGAGACTTGAGCAGAAAATAAATATTCTAGAAAATACAAAAATATCATAGAAGAGTTACTGGTGGAAACTGGGTTGAATCGACCCCAACTCGGCCGCGGATCCGCGGCGGATCGGTGGGATCGGCCGCGGTTCCGCGGCTGTATGGCCGATTCAGGAACCTATTTTTCACCAGTGTTCTTACAATTCTCTGTAGGTTATACTGCAGCAACCTGAAAAAATTTTAGAGCCTGTTTTAAATTCGACAGAAACTTGTGATATCGATGTAATTTTCTGGTTCGTTTTGCGTTCGAAATTCTTACGACTTTGCTAATGAGTTAATTATTGTTTAGCGAGGCTTTGATACCACTGTAATTCGATGTACAACACACCACGACTTGCGGGGAGGCGGAATAATGAAAAACGATCTTGTTTTAGGTGTAAACATCGACTAACCGAGAATCTTTGCTAAACTATAACTAACAAGAATCATAGAAGTTAACAACTACTATGAAAAGTGATTATACCTGAAGAACCGAGTCCTTCGTCTTTACGTTCTCCACGTCCTCTCCGGCCTTCTCTATGTAGTAGATGATCCACCCGAAAGCTTAACTTCAAGCTTCACCTCTAACTTGAGGTAACTGGGTTTCTTAAATCTCTAATCTAAGTAACCTAGGTGATATAGAGAATGGTTAAGGATTAAGTAGTCTACTCTAATCCTTGGTCTCAACACATGAGAGGGGAGGATTAGGGTTTGAAGAGAGAGAGAGCTTGAGGAGAGAGAAAGTGAGCAAGAGAATGAGATGAGATAATGATCTATCATAATATATATCAAGCATTATCATTTATCCAATAAAAGAAAATAAAGGATTAATAATCATGCTTCATAAATACAAGAGGATGATTCATCTCCATGAGTCATTAAGCATTTATGATGCATTAATGACATGGATGAATCACTCAAATGACTCACTAATCTCATTTAATGCATATGCCACCTTAACCCCCAAGTCACCATCTTCTAGAAGCTTCTCGCGTAATTACGAGAACGCCCCTCCTATCCGTGAAAACACGGAAAAACTTTAGACTGTATAAATCCAATAACCGGATACTAGAAACTGGCTTAAACCAAAGCCGGCTAGTAAAAACTGCCTGGATGTCATACGTGCGTAAACACACGTATGCGTCCGAACCCTTGTCGTAAAACCATACGACCTCTATATCGTTTCGCCTGGAGTAGGGAAACTCTCTGTGTGGGACTCTAGAGACTTGACTACTACGCAGGAAGTGGGTTTAACCACAGACCGCAAGCGGCACTAGCTGTACGTAACGGTCCCCAGGTAGATGTCGATAAGAAGGCCGATGAGGAAACCCATCCGAACTCCTACTAAGTCTGATATGACAATCTCCGTACAGTCCGGTCTGTTCGTCTAAGACTATCGCATATCGGGCCTAGGGGGCGGCAAGCGTCAGTCCCCTAATAGCGGTATAAGTCGTGTCGGAGCGTAGCCCATTACACCCTGAGAAACTACTGGAACCTACCAGCAAATCTCGCTTGCCCTGGCCAGGGACTTTGTGTAATGGCTCTCTGACACAGCGCGATATCAACTCCCAATACCGGGAGAGACGAATCCTGTCTAACCGCCATTGCCTCCAAGTGCTCGGGACTGCACCTAACTGCTACCTGTTTGCACGACTCCTTTGAGCCTTGGTAGGGTAGCAATCTAAGAACAGTGGGACACACTCGAGGCGAAGTAGCAGTGTCAAGTCTGCGGACTATGCTGTACTCATGTCACCTGGGAACTGTTAACTGACGACTGGTATAAAACCAACCAACAGTTCCCTGTAAATCCTGTCCGGTGTACCCGTAACCTAATGAGCACCTGCATACTATCTCCAGTACGACGTACTGACGGCTGTAGGACAGACCATCTCCCCAACTGGGATGAGAAGCGTACACACTAGTCTACTCCGGAGTATCGATGCCCTGTCTCGATAATCCTACGACTAGGGACCTGAATAAGGATGTACTTGTAGACTACCCAGCCCCCACTAGTGTGACTGCCATCACAACGCTGGTAGTCAAGCAAGATCCTAAGAGCTCTATCAATACGTATACTCACATATTAAGATAGAAAAACCAAGTAGCATACTACCATATTTAGCAAGACTGTTATATACATGTGAATATCCCAAGCTTCCATTAAGTAATATATAAACTAGTATGATACAATAATGGCCCCTAGGGCATATACACTAACAGACATGATAGTATGCTATCTGGTTGCACTTTATCTTAACATATACACTTATTGTCTCTCTATTACATGTTGATAAAGCCCTTAGGATCAGTACTTGACTACCAGGACTATGATGCAGATCATACTAGTGGGGACATGGGTAGTCGAAAAGTACATCCTTCAAATGTTCCTAGTAGTGGGAGTATCGAGACAGGACATCGATACTCCAGAGTAGCCTAGCGTATACGCTTCTCGACCCATGTGATGGGCGATGGATGATCCCATATCCATTGGTGTTTGACATCAGAGAAGGTAAACGGGTGCTCAGTGGAGACTGGGTACACTGAACGGACTCGTCGAGAACTCCTAGATGGTATTATACCTATCGTCGAATAGAAGTTGTCTGGTGACACTGGTACAGATTAGTCTGTAGACCCGAGATCGTCATAGAGTCTTGTGTGATTCCCACCGTGCTTTGATTTCCACCATACCACGGTCAAGAGATCGTGCAAAAAGATGGTTTTTAGGTACAGTCCCGAGTCAAATGGAGGCAATGAAAGATAGGAGGGGTTTCGTCTCTCCCGGTATTGGGAGTTGATGTTGCACTATGCTCGATTGGCCATAACAGGAAATCCGTGGCCAGGGTTGTTAAGATTTACTGGTAAGTGTTACCAGTAGTTTCTCGAACCGTTATGGACCTTGCATCGGCATGACTTATCAGGCTATTGGGGTCTAACGTTTTACCACCCCCAGGCTGTGATATGCGACATATCAGATGAAGAGACCGGACTATACGATAGTGTTACTGATTGGATTCGCAGAAGTACGAGCATGCTTTCTTGTTGATCTTCTGATCGCTTAATACCCGGGTGGCCGTTACGTTTAGCAGACTGCTTGCGGCTTGTGGATGTTTGATATGATCATCACCTACTGCTGGCGTATTGACGAGTCTTTAGAGTCCTACACAGAGGTTTCATGGTTCATGCGAAACGGAGTAGGAGCACATATGTGATATGTGCGGGACCGAGATTAATGCGCGTATGTGATACCGCATTCTATTCTCGCGACTTGTGACATTGGTCGGTTATATGTGATATAGCCGGGTTATCGGATCAAGTGTTGATTCGATAAGTTGTTGCATTTGATATTAGTCGGTTATACAGGATATAGTCAGATTATTAAATTAAGTGTTGGTTTAATAATCTAATGTATAATTATATATTTGATTTATTAATGTACATTAACTAATATTAGCTCACTTATGATTTCTTTTCTCACTTGATTGTACACAAAGTATATATGTGATATATATATTAATGTACATTTTATTGTGTCATACTTGATGATACATGCTTCATGGGTGTATGAGACTAACACTATAGTTAGGATAATCCTAAGGTTTATATTTATCTAAGTAATTCCAAAATGGTGGAATTTTGTCATGGTAGAAGCTTTGAGAAAGCTTTGGATAACCCTTGACCAAGTCCACTCCTTTTGTTTTCCTTGAGATATTTATAAACCTAACCATTATCCTCAACCCTAGTTAAGTCTTTATATGGGTTAGTGTATGACACTAACTCATCCATGGTTTATATTCTCACATCATGAGTTCATTCTCATCTTGATTATTCTTCATCTTCTTCTTCATTGAAAAAGCTTGCTAGCTTTTCTTCAAGTGAGAAAAATTGTGAGAAAAATAAAACTAAAGTGAGCCCACTTCCTACTTCATTATCCTCTACTATTAGCCATTTAGTTTAGGGTGTTAGCTTCACTAATCTCATCATTAATGAAGAGATAGCATGAGCTAGTGTCTCCTCGACGTAGATCATTTTCGGCCTTGAAGACTTCGATGCAAGCTTGTTCATTTCTTCATGGGAGCCTCTCTAGAGTCTGGGAGTTCGTGATCGCAGTGAAGGGACTATTACATGGAGCTATTGAAGTGAAGGACCGGTCTACAAAGGTTATATTCCTTGTTCACTTTAGTTGCAAAGTTGTTTGCATTTTGATTCGTTGGATTTTCTAGTTACGATTCTAGGGTTAGGGTTAGCTAGAACAACAAATTTTTGAAATTGGTATGGACAATGCCTTCCGAAACCTTGCTGCCGCCCTAGGAAACCCTGCAGTGGCATCAGAGCCATGCTAGAAAATTCTACGATGTTTTTAGATTACGAAACCGTAATGAATCCGAAACTTGAAACCCTTTAAACTAGTTTCTGTCGAATTTCATTTGAGCTCAAAATTTTTTGTAAACAACTACAGAATATTGTATGTGATATAACATGAACACGATGCAAATTTGAGGCTTTTCCACTGACTTTTGTCCGGCCACATTGGCCTCAAAACCGAGCTCACCGGGTCTTTTGGGGAGTTTGGGCTTCAAATTTTCAGGGTGTTCCAGTCTCTGGGTTTTAGGGTTTCAGGTGTTATTTGTTTTTGCTAAATTTTCATGTGATGTTAACTTTCTGCAAGAGAAACTCGGAGTGTTTCGTAGTCGTAATTCTAACATGTATTCGGGTTACTTAGACGATGTTAAACCCATTGGGAGCAAATGGATCTTGAGAAGATTCTTGGTGTAGATGGGAAAGTTGAGACTTTCAAAGCTATGCTTAAGTCTATCAGGATCAATGCAAGCATTGCGGAGTTGGAACATCTGTTTTGATGTGACAGTCAAAGAGTTTGACTTCATCAAAATGAGATGAACCTTGTATATAACAAGAAGGTTGTAGAGAGTGAGGTTGTCTTACACGCATTGTACGTAGATGACATACTCTTGATAGGAAAGGGTTTCCTATGCTACACTCGGTCAAGCTCCTCTTATCACGAGGATTCTCAATAAAAGATCTGGATGATACCTACTACATCTTGTGGATTATGATCTATGGTGATAAATCTAAGTGGATGTTAGGAGTGTCCCAAATCCAGGTACAATAACACCATACTAAAGGGGTTTAGTATGGACGATTCTAAGCGCGGTGGTTCGCCCACTTACTCATGGATCACTCTCTCCAAAAAGAAGTCTCCCAAGACTGATTTGGAGAGAGCTCGCGTGCAAGGGATACCTTATGCTTCAGCAATAGGCTCTATCAGAGTATGCGATGTTATGTACCAGACCAGATGTAGATGACTCACTAGGTGTAGTGATAAGGAATCAATCGGATCTTGGGAGAATCACTAGACAGCTGTGGAGGACATTCTTAAGTACTTGAGAAGCACTAAAAGAAAGTTCTTGGTTCGAGCTTCCAGAGTGATAAGAACGACTGAAAGTCAGTCACAGGCATTGTCTTTACCCTCAGTGGAGGGACGGTATGTTGGAATAGTTCCAAGCTAGATACCATGACATACTAGTCGATAAATGCTGAATACATTGCTACCAATGATGCTGCCAAAGTGGCTGTCTTGGCATTTCTTGTTCATGAGATGAACAAGGTTCCTACCATTGAGCGTCCAATAACTGTTATTGTGATAACAATGGAGTTGTGGCTTTGACCTAGGAACGAAGGTCCCATCAGCATTCCAGACAAATTCTGAGGCAAGTATCACCTGATCAGGGAGATGGTTGATCTCCAAGGAATCGAGGTAAGAAGAGTAGACACGAATGATAACACAGCGGATCCACTCACAAAGGCCTTACTCCTAGAGAGACTTCTATGGGATGGTTGAGTATGAGATACTACAACCACTGCTGATTCTTGGGTATTGGATACTACAACAGATGGTCTTAGTGCAAGTGGGAGATTGTTAGTTATATGTATACCCTAGAGGCCGTTACTGTACATGCGATGTATATTGTAGTGGATGCTTGGACATATATAGGGAGGACTTTCTTGCTCGAGATGATAGTATGCTATCTGGTTGCACTTTATCTTAACATGTACACTTATTATCTCTCTATTACATGTTGATAAAGCCCTTAGGATCAGTACTTGACTACCAGGACTATGATGCAGATCATACTAGTGGGTACATGGGTAGTCGGCAAGTACATCCTTCAAATGTTCCTAGTCGTGGGAGTATCGAGACAGGGCATCGATACTCCAGAATAGACTAGTGTATATGCTTCTCGACCCATGTGATGGGCGATGGATGATCCTACATCCATTGGTGTTTGACATCAGAGAAGGTATACGGGTGCTCAGTAGAGACTGGGTACACTGAACGGACTCGCCGAGAACTCCTAGATGGTATTATACCTATCTTTGGATAGCAGTTCTCTGGTGACAATGGTACAGGTTAGTCTGTAGACCCGAGATCGTCATAGAGTCTTGTGTGATTCCTACTGTGCTTTGATTTCCACCATACCACGGTCAAGAGATCGTGCAAAAAGGTGATTTTTGGGTACATTCCCGAGTCACATGGAGGCAATGAGCGATAGGAGAGGTTTCGTCTCTCCCGGTATTGGGAGTTGATGTTGCGCTATGCTTGATTGGCCATAAAAGGAAATCCATGGCCAGGGTTGTTGAGATTTACTGGTAAGTGTTACCAGTAGTTTTTCGAACCGTTATAGACCTTACATCATCATGACTTATCAGGATATTGGGGTCTAACGTTATACTACCCCTAGGCTGTGATATGCGACATATCAGACGAAGAGACCAGACTATATGGTAGTGTTACTGATTGGATTCGCAGGAGTATGAGCAGGCTTGCTTGTTGATCTTTTGATCGCTCAATACCCGGGTGGCCGTTACGTTTAGCAGACCGATTGTGGCTTGTGGATGTTTGATATGATCATCACCTACTGTCGGCGTATTGACGAGTCTTTAGAGTCCTACACAGAGGTTTCCTGGTTCATGCGAAACGGAGTAGGAGCACATATGTGATATGTGCGGGACCGGGATTAATGCGCGTATGTGATACCGCATTCTATTCTCGTGACTTGTGACATTGGTCGGTTATATGTGATATAGCCGGGTTATCGGATCAAGTGTTGATTCGATAAGTTGTTGCATTTGATATTAGTCGGTTATACAGGATATAGCCGGATTATTAAATCAAGTGTTGGTTTAATAATCTAATGTATAATTATATATTTGATATATTAACGTGCATTAACTAATATTAGCTCACTTATGATTTCGTTTCACACTTGATTGTGCACAAATTATATATGTGATATATATATTAATGTACATTTTATTGTATCATGCTTGAGATACATGCTTCATTGGTGTATGAGACTTACACTATAGTTAGGATAATCCTAGGGTTTGTATTTATCTAAGTAATTCCAAAATGGTGGAATTCTGTCATGGTAGAAGCTTTGAGAAAGCTTTGGATAACCCTTGACTAAGTCCACTCCTTTTGTTTTCCTTGAGATATTTACAAACCTAACCATTATCCTTAACCCTAGTTAAGTCTCTACATGGGTTAGTGTATGATACTAACTCACCCATGGTTTATATTCTCACCAAATGAGTTCATTCTCATCTTGATTATTTTTCATCTTCTTCTTCATTGAAAAAGCGTGCTAGCTTTTCTTCAAGTGAGAAAAAATGTGAGAAAAATAAAACTAAAGTGAGCCCACTTCCTACTTCATCATCATCTACTATTAGCCATTTAGTTTAGCGTGTTTGCTTCACTAATCTCACCATTAGTGAAAAGATAGCATGAGCTAGTGTCTCCTCGACGCAGATCATCTTCGGCCTCGAAGATTTCGATGCAAACTTGTTCATTTCTTCATGGGAGCATCTCTAGAGTCCGAGAGTTCATGATCACATCGAAGGGACTACTACACGGAGCTATTGAAGTGAAGGACGGGTCTACAAAGGTTGTATTCCTTGTTCACTTTAGTTGCAAAGTTGTTTGCATTTTGATTCGTCGGATTTTCTAGTTACGATTCTAGGGTTAGGGTTAGCTAGAACGGCAAATTTTTAAAATTGGCATGGACGATGCCTCCCAAAACCTTGCTGCCGCCCTAGGCAACTTTGCATTTTGGTCCATGGGTCAACTCATAAAACACCGGTCATTGGCAAAATATTTACAACCCGTCTAAAAAGTATCCGTACTCGACCCTTCCGTTTAAAGTATTCCTAGGTTGACCCGCCCCGAGGATTAATAAGTTTGCCCGTTGGGTGACCCGATCTGCGGGTTCGTGTGTTTAATCCGGTTCGCATTGAAAATAAAAAAATAAAGCAACTTATCATACCATTTTTCGGTAAATTATCAAAAATCCCTCGTCCTGCTTCAAACTTGTGTAAAATCCCGTGGGTCTTTTGCTCTTGTTACAAAACCCCTGGGCCCAATTAAAACCCCCTTTATACTAGTTGCCTGTAATATCTAAAAAGTTGCATATAATATCTAAAAAGTTGAAGTGAATTAAAGCCTAAATGAAATGCAGCCTAGGAGTTTTTTCACAAAGATTTTGAGCAGTATGCCCTTCCTAACAATTTCGAAAAATATCAGTGGTTTTTAAACAACTCCCAAGTTGGCCAGGAGCTTTTAGACAATTTACCCTTATTTTTTAAGTCATTTTCAATAAAATTTTCATGTTCAAAACTATATAATAACTACTAAGCCGTTTTTAGAATATACCTGCATATATAATTATCATCTTTAGTTATGATAATCAACCTATTTAAACCCATAATGTCTAAAAACAATTTTTTTATATTATATTGCAAACCATTTTAAAAACAACCATAAAGAAAACAACGTAAGTTATCATCAACCTGTTAGCCCGCTCATAGATAATCCGTTTATCCATATACAGGTTACCCGCACACCATCCCGTCGTATATGAGTCGGGTAATGGGCACAAAAAATCGCACCCGTTTAAATCTGGGCATTTTTTCCCGTCACCTGCAATGACCCACCCGCGGATGGCTTGAACCACCAGTTTGACACTTTGGTTATTCTATATGATATATAAAGGGTGGTGATATTGCCAAACCTTTATTTGATAAACTCACATCAAAACTTATGAATGTACAAAATTAACCCCAACTACATCCGCCTTCATTTTTTGTTTTTTATGTTATCCTTCCTCTTGATCTCAATCCGGATCCCGTTCACTGCATCGATGTAGAATTTCCCCATGTCGATCATAGGATGGTCATCGTCAATGAGATCATGAAGATCCGCAGCCTCGCACGAAGATCTGTAGCCTCACAGACTCATCGGCAACATGATTGAGCTCCTCCATGTTGCTTAATGAGGGCGAATCTCACTGGACTTGGGCCTCATCAATGAATTTGTAAGAGTGGATCATTGTGGCAAAGGTTTCGTCGTATGATCCGTAACCTGCAAAGGAAAGGACTTCGGAGATTTGCTCCGAGATCCTCCTCCGATGATAAAGCTGTTGGCTATAGTGCCCTCAAAGCAATTATTATAATCGCAAGCAGGTGATTATGATGATTGAGGGAGGACCTATACGGATAAAACGGTCTTGCTCAAAATAATAATATGATATCTGGTTTGCCTCTATAATCATGTACATGCATTATGTGGTATTACAGATCATTATTACATGTTGATAGAGCCCATAGGATTCTTTCTTGACTACCAGCATTATAATGGCGATCATATACGTGGAAGATGTGTAGTCTATAAGCACATCCTTAAATGTCCCTAGTCGTAGAAGTATCGAGACTGGGCATAAATACTCCGGAGTAGACTAGTGTATACTTATCGAGACCCCGACGAGGGGCGGTGGGCGGTCTCACAAGCCATTGGTGTCAGTTAGTCACCTAAGATAGTATGCAGGTGCTCATTGGGTTATGAGTACACTGGACGGACTCGTCGGGAACATGCTAGTTGGTATTATACCTATTGTCAGATAGCAGTTCCCAGGTGACATGTGTATAGGTTAGTCTGTCGACCTGAGATCGTCATTTGTCTTGTGTGAGTTCCCACTGTGCTTTGATTACTACCCTACCACGGCTCAAAGGAGTCGTGCAAACAGCTTTTAGTTGGGTACAGTCCCGAACCACATGGAGGCAGTGAGCGGATCGTCGGGAATTCGTCTCTCCCGGTATTGGGGGTTGATATCGCGCAGTGCACGGGTGGCCATCACCAGAAATCCTTGGTCAAGATAGACGAGAATTACTGATTTGGATTAGTAGATTCTCAGTTGGTGATGGACTTCATACCGACATGAAATATCGCGTTATTAAGGGTCTGACTTTATCCACCCCCCTAGACCCGATATGCGATACTCTTAGACGGACAGACCGGACTGTACGGAGATTGTCACGGACATGCTCAGTAGGGGTACGGATGAGTTTGCTTGTCGGCCTTCCTTTCGCTCAATACCTGGGTAGCCGTTACGTACAGCTAGTGCCACTGACGTGCTTGTGGTTAAACACACTGTCAGCGTATTGACGAGTCTTTAGAGTCCCACACAGAGCATTTCCCTACTTCGGGCGAAACGATGTAGACGCCGTATGGTTTTACGGCAGGGTTCGATCATATACTTGTACTAGCTACACGGATTATGATTCGGACGGATAATACTAGTGGGCTTTGGTTTAAGCCAGATTCTAGTATTATATTGTTGGATTATTTTCGTCTCTTTGTATTCGTATTTTTCGGAAAACGGATACAGGTATGTATATACGGTGAGGGGTATTCTTGTAATTTATTACAAGGGTGCTTCTAAAAGAAGACACCTCATTTGTTTATAACCATTTTGGATTAAATGGTTAATGAGGTGGAGGATGAGGTGTTATTATCATTTATTGAAGCATGGCTCACTTGGTGACTCATGGGGTGACTCATGCTTTGGTGAATTATTGGCATGCTTCAATAATTCACAAGACTTAGCCATTCTTCTTGAGAGAATGCTCAACACAACACTCCCATCTCCTCAAACTTCTTCTTCTTTCTCAAACCCTAAATATCTCATGTGTTGAGAAACCTAGGGTATATTGAGACAAATCAATCCATCATCACTCTCTACATCCTCTAGGCTATCTAGTTTTGCGAACTAGGTACCCTAGTTACCTTGGTATTGAGGTTGGAGCTCAAACTATATACTCTCGGGTGGATCATCTTCGATGGAGGGAGACCGGAGGCCAAACTCGATCCATGACGCCTTAAGGAGCTTATGAAGATGGTAGAAGACCGAAGGACACAGATCATTCGGTATAATACTTCTATCATAGTAGTTTAGCCCTTAGTAGTTTTCTAGAATAAGTTTATGGTTCGTTTCTCGGCGGGTTTCGTTAGCGCCAAGTTTTTAAATGCCAGTTTTTGTTACGCACCGGCCACGGCGCTGACGTAACCCAACAAAAGCCAGTTTTTATGAGGAAAATTAGGGTTTTTGTTATGGAAAAGAATGTTGCTTACTTAGTGCTCCAGTAAGGGGACTTTATATAGATGCCTCGTACGATTGTGATGTAATCAGAGAAGAATAAGTTAGTTATCTAGGGTTTCGTATCTTCATGGGTCGTGTTCTTTATGTAGGGATCTACATTTGGGCCCCTTTGATACAGTGGTATGGGCATGGGGCCTTAACCAATATTTCATGTAATATCATTATCAAGATCCTCCTCCGACGATATTTAGATAAGGGCGTGAGGTCCTTATCGGGGAGCTGGTACTTGACAACGCTGATCTCGCCTCCGAACACACCGCCAATCTTGGCCAATAGATTCGCTAAGGTCGAGAAATGCTGGAGCGAGAGGATCGGGTCGTAGGAAAGGACGAAGGTTGTTGGAAAGGTTGAGGAGGCGAAGGTGGGAGAGGAAGGAGTGTTAGTTATAGTGCCATCAAGGAAATTATTATAATTGCAGGTAGGCGATTATGATAATTGAAAGAAGATCTATACAGGTAGAACAGACTTTCTCGAGATGATAGTATGTTATCTGATTTGTCTTTATTATTATGTGTATATGCTTTATCGGTTATTACGTGTCGCTAATACATAATGATAAAACCCATAAGATTCTTGCTTGACTACCAGTATTATGATGGCGATCATATATGTGAGTGCTGGGTAGTCCATAAGCACATCCTTAAATGTCCCCAGTCGAGAGAGTATCGAGACCGGGTATCGATATTTCGGAGTAGACTAGTGTATACGTTTCGAGACCCCGACGAGGGGCGGTGACCGGTCTTACAAGCCATTGGTGTTGTGTCATCTGAGATAGTATACATGTGCTCACTGGAGGTGAGTACACTGGACTGACTCACCGAGTACTTCTATATGGTATTATACTTATCGTCACATAGCAGTTCTTTAGTGACATGAGTACATGTTAGTCTTTTGACCTGAGATCGTCATTTTTTTCGTGTGAGTTCCCACTATATTTTGATTACTACCCTATCACGGCTCAAAAGAGTCGTGCAAATATGTTTTAGTTGGGTACAGTCCCGAGCCACATGGAGGCAGTGAGCGATTATCAGGGATTCGTCTCTCTGTTATTAGGAGTCGATACCGTGTTGTGTTTGGTTGGCCATCACTATAAATTCCCGGCCAGGGTGGATGAGATTTACTGATAGGAGTTCAATAGTTTCTTGGTGGGTGATGAGCTTGACTCCGCCATGACTTATCGAGTTATTAGAGGTCTGACGTTATCCACTCTAGACCCGGTATGCGATACTCTTTGACGAAGACACCAGACTGTACGAAGATTGTCACATTTATGCTCAGTAGGATATGAACGGACTTGATTGTCGACCTCCCTTTCGGCATATATCTGGGCAGCCGTTACGTACAGCTAATGCCGCTGACGTGCTTGTGGTTATGGATTTATCCAGTAACTAACTGCTAGCGTATTGTCGAGTCTGTACAGTCCCACACAGAGAGTTTTTCCGGTTCAGGCGATATGATGCAGAAGCCGTACGTTGGTACGTGGATGAGTCCGATTAAATACGTGCACTAGCTACACGAATTTTAATCGGACGGTTGATAATACTAGCCGACTTAGGATTAAGCCGGATTATTAAATCAAGTATTAATTTAATAATATACACACACACACATACATATATAGATACATACATACACATATATATATAGATACACACACACACACACAGATACCGTGAAAAGAGACCATAGGAGGGAATTTCCACCTATGGCGTCAAAAAAATACGCCCTCCATCGTGTATTCCGACGATCGGAATCCATCATCTTCATCGTTATTATCGAAGATGTGGGTACGCCAAATTTCATGTGATTCTACAACTTTTTCACTGTTGATTTAGCAATGTAAAATGTTCTATTGTCGGTAAACCATTAATTTTGAACCCACTAATTCAACGGTGAAAAAGTTGTAGAATCATATGAAATTTGTTGTACCCATATCTTAGATGATAACTATTGAGATGATGGGTGCTGATCGTCGGAAAAAACAATGGAGATTGTATTTTTTCGACGCCATAGAAGGAAATTCCCTCTTATGGCATTTTTCCTCCATTATTCTCTCTCTCTCGCTCTATACACACACACACATACATATATACATACATTCTAGTATTATGTTCACTGTTCATTTTCTCTCTCTTGGCTATCCATATTTTTATACGGATACGCGTGTATGTATTTCGATACATATACCAGGGCCGTATTCCGTATTTATACGGAATACTTCTAGAAGAAGGACATGTCATTTAGGGTATTTTCTATTTTAGGAAATATGAAGTGAGTTAGAGGGTGAGGCGGCATGAATGTACAGGAGTGAGAGATGTCTTGAGAGGGATGGGCTATATATTTTATAAGTAAAATGTTATGTTACAATTTTAAAAAAAGGTTGAAAAATAAAAGGCCCCCTCTCTTTCTCATTCTAACACTTGGCTCATTAGAGATATGTTAGCATCCTCTCCTCTCTTCCTCCTTCTTCATTTTGCTCTCTTGAGCTTTATGATTGAGAGATTATGATTGGTGATAAATTCTTACGTTTTCCATACTCTATTTCTAGCAAGCTTAGAATGTCGGTTGCTTTCTCAAAGTCCACTTTGGTGCGAAGTTAGAGTTTGGATCGGTTTTTGTTGGGTGGATCATTTTCGGTAAAGACGGTCGTCTATCAAGCGCGTTCCCGACGGCTACGGAGCTTGGAGGGGTCTTCCACGATTAGGTGGACACGTGATAAAGGTTGTAGTTTTTATAACCGAGTAGTGTAGCTTGTTTTAAGTTTCTAGTTTAGTGTTTGGAACGATTCTTGGTTGCGATTTTCTTGTGTTCGCACAAAAAAATTTGTTTGCGTTTATCACTTTCGTTGCGCATTAGCTGCGAGCGCCGGAAACCCTAACAAGGAGATGGGAAGGGAGGGATGAGGCTGATGAGGTTGGATGAAGAGAGGTCGAGGGTGACGACGCGGCGAGTGGGGGTCGCAAGAAGAGGAGGGGCCAAAGGAGGGGCGATGGGATACGATTTGGAGGAGTTAATTAAAGATTGATGTAGTTTGGGTTAATTTTGTCCATAACATAAGTTTGGTATGGATTTATTAAATAAGGGTTTGGTCATATCCCCATCCTATATAAAACATATCAACTAATAGAAATAATATGGTAAATATATTAGTTGATAAATCCTCTAAAAAATATATTAATTGATAGAAAATTATAAGTCGAAAAATGATAATACAGAAACTGAACATTTTTCTATAGAAACGAATTGATTGATTTTTTTTGTGAAATATAATCAAATCTCAGTTTTAATCTAAAAATCAATTAACTTTTAGCATTCTTGACTATTGATTCTTCACAGAAGATTATGACATAACATCCCTTGAAGGTTTATTTCTTATTTAAATTAAGGCCCAACACAAAAATGCCAGGAGAAGAGACCCAACATTAATTAAACTTGTCTAAATAATCTGACAAAGAATATGGAAAATATTACAAGAAAGAATTCGAAGAATTGTGAATAAACAGAATAGTGCTCCATTTATTTTAGGGTAAATTATTGAAAAAAACCCGGCCATCCCAAACATGTTGAAAAACCTCCGGTATTTTGAAAAAAAGAAGGTAAGGGCCTACTATTTTAAAACCTTGTGAAAACCCCTGGCCCATTAGAACGTAGGTATGTTAGATTTTTATATGGGGAGTGACGAAAATACCCTTCTAAAATCTGGTGCGTTCAAATTTCTTCTCCTTTCTTTTTCTCGCTCTCGCAAACACATCTTTCCGTCCTCGAAAACCCTAACCCTCACCTCGTTGTCGATACCATCATCATCGACTATCTTCGCTGTCGGCCCTTCGCTGCCTTCTCTTCGACCACCTCGATCGCCACTCCGACTAGCCGGTCCAACTCCTCCCAACTCGCCATCCCATCTCGCCGCACTATCGCCGCTCCATCAAGCCGTCCAATCGACTGTCCATCGATACACCACAACGTCGCTGCTCCCATCGTCGGCCCATCATTGCTGCCCCATCGATCTCCGTTCCGAGCAGCATATCATCCTCCTCCTCGAATTCAACGGCTCGTAAAGCCCAGAAAAAGGTGGTCAGTCCATCAGTGCCGAGTGCAACGGCTCCAAAGAAAGGGAAAACGTCGGCTAAATCGACGACGGACGACGGAAAAAAAGGTATAATTGAGACCCTTTTGTATGATTTTGCATGGCATTTTGAAGTTGGTTATTTTCTTAAAATTTTTCTAATTGGTCGTTGGTTGATTTTTAAGTTTTAATAAGTAGATAAAAGAAAGATTGTTACCCTTACATTTTTTGGTCTGGTTATGATGTTTTAATTAGAAATTGATGAAGAGAATGATGATGTTGCATGTTATCGTTTAGTTTCTTTTAGTATGGCTCAATTACGTGTAATAATTAGGGTATGTTGTTGCAAAGATATGGATGAAAGTGAGCACTTGTCTGTAATATCTAAACAAGTGCCTATAACATCTAAATAGTTGCCTGTAATATCTAAGATGTCTGCCTTTTAAATTCTCATTATGATCATGCTACTTGTTGTTGCTAAGATATTACCGGAAAATAATTTGATATTATAGTCAAGTGCTTAGATGATGCGTGATGCATGAAAATGAGCACTTGCCTGTAACATCAAAAAAAATTGCTTGTAATATCAAAGCATTTGTCTGTAATATCTAAACAGTTACCTGTAATATTAAAGCAGTTTCCTGGAATTTTCAGTTTAATTAACTGATAGTTATGTTTTAACATTAAACTTTATTTTTCAGCAAAAGAAATCACAGAGATACGCCCTTTATTCGGGGGGTATTTTGACGTGGCTCGATATGATAGCTTCATGGAGAGTTTGAAGCCTCACATTCACGCTCAGCACATACGGAGGCTAAATAAAACTCCGTTTCGGCATTATCTACAGATGCCAATTTTAGCTCAAGATAGGCCTACCATATGTTGGCTTATATTTTCTATGATCGGATACTGGGGAGTTTTCTGAAAGTATGTCTTAGCACTTCTACTAGGTTTCCATATGTATGAAGTATGCAATTTAAAAAAATCTATAGGTCTAAACTACACTAACTGTAAGTCGATGTCGCGCACCCCGTGGGTCCGCGGGGAGGCGGAGTTTGCAAAAAACGATTTTTATATTCTTCACAACACAGACTTGAACTCCAGGATCGATACTAACCCTAACTAACTAAACTACTAGAGGTTAACTACTATTCAAGAGTGTTATACTTCAAATGATCAAGTCCTTCGAGCCTTCTTGTCCTCCTCTCCTTGGCTCCTTGAAGATCGGATTGAGCTTGTATGGTCGGCCTCCCCACGTCAAATACGATCCACCCGAGAGAATGTGTTTTGAGCTCCAACCTCTAACTTGAGGCAACTAGGGTAAATGGTTCGCTAATCCAAGTACCCTAGGAGATATAAAGAGTGATTATGGATAGTTTAGTCTCAAGAACCTTAGGTTTTTCAACACATGAGATAATTAAGGTTTGAGGAGAAAGAAAAGAGCTCTTGAGGAGAGAGAGTGTTTGAGATAATATGAAATGAATATGGCTAGGTTTTGTGAATTATGAAGCATACAATAATTCACAATGGAAATATCAAGCATGCTTCAATAGTCACTAGATGAGTCATCCTAAGTAGCCATGCTTCATTTAATGAAAGCCCACACCTTAAACCTCCACCTTATTAATCCATTAATCAAAATGAATTATACAAGAAATGAGGTGTCTTCTTCCAAAAGAATTCTTGCACAAATTACAAGAATACCCTTCACCGTATATACATACCCGTATCCATATTCCGAAAAATACGAATACAAAGAGACGAAACTAATCCAATAATCTAATACTAGGATCCGATTTAAACCAAAGCCCACTAGTATTATCCATCCGAACATGATACGTGCAAAAGTGCACGTATATGTTCGAACCCTATCGTAAAACTATACGACCTCTACATCGTTTAGCCCGAAGCAGGGAAACCCTTTGTGTGGGACTCTAAAGGTTCGACAATACGCTGGCAGTGGGTTTAACCACAAGCATGTCAGCGGTACTATCTGCACGTAACGGCTACTCAGGTATCTGTCGATAAGAAGGCCGGTGAGCAGACTCATCTGAACTCCTACTGAGCCTATCTGTGACAATCTCCGTACAGTTCGGTCTGTTCGTTTAAGAGTATCGCATATCGGGCCTAGGGGGCGGTAGCCGTCAGACCCCTAATAGCACAATAAGTTGTGCCGGAGTAGAGCTCAAAACATCTTGAGAATTGTTAGCTATAGTGCCCTCAAGGCAATTATCATAGTCGCATGCATATGATAATGATGATTGAGTGAGGACCTATACTGGTAGAACAGTCTTACTCGAGATGATAGTATGCTATCTGATTTGTCATTATCATCACTATTACATGTTAATAGAGCCCATAGGATTCTTGCTTGATTACCAGTATTATGACGGAGATCATATACGTGGGAGCTGGGGGTCTATAAGCACATTCTTAAATGTCCCTAGTCATGGGCGTATCGAGACTGGGCATCGATACTCCAGTGTAGACTAGTGTATACTTATCGAGACCCCGACGAGGGGCGGTGGCCTGGTCTCACAAGCCATTGGTATTAGTTTGTTCACCTAAGATAGTATACAGGTGCTCATTGGGTTATGAGTACACTGGACGGACTCGCCGGGAACCTGCTAGTTGGTATTATACCTATTGTCAGATAGCAGTTCTCAGGTGACATGTGTACAGGTTAGTCTGTCGACCTGAGATCGTCATTTATCTCGTGTGAGTTCCCACTATGCTTTAATTACTACCCTACCATGGCTTAAAGGAGTCGTGCAAACAGGTTTTAGTTGGGTATAATCCCGAGCCATATGGAGGCAGTGATCGGATCGTCGGGGATTCATCTCTCCCAGTATTGGGGGTTGATGTCGCGTTGTGCATGGGTGACCATCACTAGAAATCCGTGGCCATGGTGGACGAGAATTACCGATCCAGGATCGATAGTTTCTCAGGTGGTGGTGGGTTTCATGCCGACACTAAATGTCATGTTGTTAGGAGTCTGACTTTATCCATCCCTCCAGACTCGATATGCAATACTCTTAGATGAACAGACCGTACTGTACGAATATTGTCACTATCAGGCTCAGTAGGGGTTCAGGATGAGTTTGCTCGTCAGCCTCCCTTTTGCTCAGTACCTGGGTAGCCGTTACGTACAGCTTGTGCCGCTGACGTTCTTGTGGTTAAACCCACTGCCAGCGTATTGACGAGTATTTAGAGTCCCACACAGAGGGTTTTCACGGTTCAGGCGATATGGTGTAGATGAAGTATGTTGGTACATACAGGTGTCCGATTAAATATGTGCACATACTGCACAGACTTTAATCGGACGGTTGATAATACTAGCGGCTTAGGATTAAGCCGGATTATTAAATCGGGTTTTGATTTAATAATTTATATATATGTATTCTAGTATTATTGTTCACTATTCATTTTCTCTCTTAGCTATTCGTATTTTTATATGAATACGCGTATATGTATTTCGATACGTGTACCGGGAAGTATTCCGTATTTATACGGAATAGCTTCTAGAAGATGGCCACCTCATTATTGTTTTTCTTTTTAGAAAAACAATTATGGAAATGAGGTGGAGGGGTGAGTTGACATGAGCATGGATTTGGGCATGTAGTGTCATGACCCGAATATTTCAACTCGTGACCGGCACTTAACCACGCTACGTCTACAGGCGTGACGCGACTAAGTAAGCCGAACCCAGAAATCAAAACCATTTAAAAGTAGCGAGTGTTGAAAACATTTAATTAAGACATTTAGAAAACCTTAAATAGTTCAATAAGTTCCTTTTTAAAGTTACGTTATCATTTAAATAATTTTGGCAGCATTTTCTTTGTAAAAGTAACCCCGAAATCGGGTATAAAACAGGATATGAGTGAAAATGAGATATAATGAAACCAAAACATTCTCAAACGGAAACAATCACGCCCACCGGCGGAAACCATCATCACAAGAGTAATATACGACGCCGTAGCGAAGAATGAGCAATAAATAAATATCACAGAATAATAAACTGCATATAAAAACAGTCGGCTCCCACGAGCTCGACACCAGAATACAAAGAAATATACATCATCGTCCTCACACTGTCACTAAGTCCAGTACATATATGGTAGATGGAGAATACTAGATACAAAAGGGGTACAATAAAAGTAATCAGATACCACAACCCACCTAAAAGCAAACAGCTCTCGCACCAACTGTAGTGGTATCTGTAGCCAAAAAATGCAAAAGGCAGCCTGCCGCGACTACTCCGAGGGGCAACCTGCAAATACCGTGGCACAACGGGGGTGAGTTGCCAACTCGTGAATAGAGATAACATATAAAGGTAATCGCGAGCATGCACGTACTGCGCTACTCTATCATATGCCAGCAGATGATATCAATGCGTGATAAGCAGTATGTGCAATAGTCATGCAAGTGCTCTATCAGGTAAAATAACTACAGGATGAGATACATGATAATCAATGCTGAGCATGGGAGAAATAACATCTACACGGAATATCAACGTGGAAAATGTAGTCGGTGTCTATCAATGCACCCCAAATCCCAACAACCCATACGCCGACACTCCCATCGGCCCTCAAATCCTGTACATCACTGAGAATCACGAGTGCCCAACATCGGCACCCAAATATCATAAATACTCGTGTCTAGCATCGACACGCAAATCTTCCTATATCGGGCATCCGTCAGTCCGGGTCAGCCCCCTCTCTCATATATCTATCGGGCATCCGTCAGTCCGGGTCAGCCCTCTCTCTCATATATATATATATATATATATATATATCGGGCATCCGTCAGTCCGGGTCAGCCCTCTCTATCTCATATATATATCGCTCTAGCACCGAGAAAACATAGGGTGGACGCACCGAAATATCATATCAAGAGAACCGGCTTTTAAAATGATTACATATTTGAAATGGCCACGGTTCCCAAATACAGAAATGACATGTAATCCAAACCAATATGTAAGTCAATGTGATGTGATATGTGCATCAAGTATGAATATCATGTCAAGTCACATAAAGATGAGCTACAACATAATGATTCGATGTGATATATGCATCAAGTATGAATATCATGTCAAGTCACATAAAGATGAGCTACAACATAATGATTCGATGTGATATATGCATCAAGTATGAATATCATTGAAATTCTACAGTGTGAGTGTCATGGAAATTACTAACGGGTGTGTGTAGCATGCAGGATAGTGCTCGTGCAACATGAACCGTTAGTAATAGTGCGGTGTTCTATCAATTCTAGTTTATATACATATATCAGGGAATGTGGTATGCACTAAATAGTAGCCATGAACAGTCAATGTACGAAAATGTAGCTACAAGATCCTATCAGCCCTGACGTAGAACGCCATGCGGGCGATATCCCCGTAGATGTTAAATCTACTCACCGAAGTCTCGCGCTAAGTGTAGCCGACGACTTGCTTCCCCTTCTTCGCAGCGTCCGTCTCACTCGCCTGCGAACCTAGAATCACACAATATATCACATATAAGCTCAAATCCATAAAAACGTGATATTAAGGTCAAACTAGAAACCTGCGTCGCAAACCAAACGCACGTGTGCGCGATACACTAAAACGTGTGATTACGCGCCTGAAACTACCCCGACGCGTCGCGATACGCAGAAACCCCAAACCCACACACGTATCACGTGTGTCGCGAAGGTTTAAAATACGAGAAATAGGTATATAGCTCCAGATTTTTCTACAGAAAGAATCAAATAAAATTATAGATGCCATGAGTCTAAGGGTTGCAGCAGACACCAACAGAGACAAACCCCAATCCAAACCCTCCCCATCTGGCCGCAATTTGCGGCCAGAATCAATATTCCGGCGGCCACAGTACGGATTTTGGGGGTCGTGTTCTACCTGGGGGATCAGCACATAACAACTATACTGCAGTCATCTCAAAATTATTCTGAACTCACTAGGTCGATAGCAGTTTACAGAAAGTCAAAATTTGCTTAAAAACAAAGAATTTGCATCAAATTGGGATCTGTTGGTATTTTAGTGCAATTGGGGGCTAAGCTGGGTTAACATGGCCCTAACAACACTCCATCAACTTACTAAAACCAATTCATACATCACTTGGTCATGGTTCCCACTAATCACCACATATCGCACTAAAACGCACCAATAAACACTAATCGAAGCTAAGCTACACTAATTAAGCAAACTAGGGGGTAAGTTCGAGAAGTATACCCCACACTCGACCCTAGGGAGCTGGAGGAAGAAGAAGGAGTAGAGGGAAGGAGCCGCAGCTGGAGTTGTTGCTGCTGCTACTCACTGCTGCTGCCGCTTTCACTGTTGCTGCTGCTGTTTAGTGCTGCTTGCTGCTGCTGTGTTGCTTGCTGCTGCTGTGCTGCTTGCTTCTGCTGCTGTTGCTGTGGATGGTGTTGGTGTGTGAGTGTGAGAGTGAGGTTGAGAGAAACAACACAAGAATGAGTGGAAAAGAAAAGATAATCCCCAAGGTCAACCCCTCCACTCTCTCTCTTCATTAAATGCAAGCATGGCTTTTGCCATGATGCATTCTCTCTCTCTCATTCTCACCAAGTCAACACTCCAAAAGGAAATTCAAATTAAAGCAACCATCCATTAACCAAATAAACTTAATTAAAACCCAAAAGACTTAATCCCCATGATTAAACCCACCATGGTTGCTAATCATGGTATTACCTCATTTTAAAACCCTAGTTTACATGTACATGTGTGTGCAAGCCTAGGAAAATTCTAGAAAAATATTTATTAAATTTGGAAAAATATTTGAAACCCAATTTGGTAAACTTTTTATTAAAAATCCTTTATTTAAATATAATTAGCCACTAAACACATCCTAAGGTGTTACATGTAGAGAGGCATGTGTCTTTATTGTTTATTGAAAATGGAAATGAGATATTTGCATGAGAGAGGGGGGGGGGCAGACACAACTTTGATGGGGCTTGGCTCATTGGTTTTCCTCACTTGATTTCTACACTTGCTTTTCTCCACTCTTTCATTCTCACTTCAACACTTAGCCATTTCTTGAGTTGCTCATGCCACATGTTTCCTCACCTCATTCATCTTCTTGAGTTGCTCTCTTGAGTATTGTGATGAGAGAAAAATTATAGTGACACATTCCTATACCTCCACTCTCCATTGCTAGTAACCTCGGAGCGTCGGTTGCATCGCTCGACGAGGCTGAAGCTTGCGCCGTTTCCCTCAGGTGGATCATCGTAGATGGAGGAAGGCCGGCAACCAAACTCGATCAAGGAGCCACTAGGAGCTTAGGGATGATGGTTGAAGACCGAAGGACATGGATCAACTCGGTATAACCATTTAACTTCTTATATATAGCTTGCTAGTTTAGGGTTTAAGGTAGATCCGGGAATCGGGTAATGGTAGCGCTAGTTTAGTAAATTTTTGTTTCGTATTTGGCCACGTTTTGATGGCCGGGGCGCTTCCGTAACTCAGCATGGTATCAGAGCCAGCCTTTAAACCCTTAGCTAGCTTATTTAGACAATGTTAAAGTATCGAAACTGAAACAACTCCGAAATAGTGCACTGCACATTCCATTCTCTGTCGATTTTTAAAGTCTTCAAAAGTTTTTTTTTAGCAATTGCAGAAGACTATTTAGGTAACAACTAGAACATACCCCAAATACAAACCCATTCCACCCAATTTGACCCGAGCACATTGGAACAAAATCCGAGGAGGCCGGCCATAGTAGGGATTTTGGACTTCG
This sequence comes from Agapanthus africanus, assembly GCA_030015575.1. Taxonomy (NCBI): domain Eukaryota; kingdom Viridiplantae; phylum Streptophyta; class Magnoliopsida; order Asparagales; family Amaryllidaceae; genus Agapanthus; species Agapanthus africanus. The sequence goes on from CM057339.1 coordinate 493,596,095, forward strand.
TATTTTGGGTGTGGTTTGGTCTCTGGAATATTGGTGCAGTGGTATTGCTAGTTTTTCCCATTTTGGATATTATGTTATCTGTTGTTTCAGGGGAAATTCGGGGTGTTTCGAAGTCGATAGTTTAACACTGTTTGAATGTTTACAGTACTTACATTACTATCTGTGACCGTGAATGTCATTAGATTGGTACAACTTGTCTAATTGCTATAGTTCTTTTAGACGGGTTTGCGAACGTGATATTCACATTGATGTTCTGTGTTGTGCTGTGTTGTGGTTGGATCGTCGTGGTGGATAGCTATGGTGCAATGATAGTACAATTTAGTTTCATTTGTATATTTGAGATTGCGGGGCGAGCATCCGACATGTGGACTGCCGTTACTGCCAATTTGTATATTATTTATTTGGGGCACGACCGGGTTGAGTTCGATGTCACCCTTGTACATATTATTTTCTTTTCTGTACTAGGATTACCCCGCGGTGGAGTGCACGAATAGCCGGGTTCTAGAGGGAAACAGGTCCGCATCTCATAGTGTTGAGATGGAAGGGACCTTACTCTAGAATTGGCGGGCTATTCGCCGCACTCGTACGGGGTATAGGTTGACCCACGGACGGGTGCTCAAGTTACCGGATTCCGTGAAGTGCTGGGTGGCCCATTCACGTTGTTGAAGGGGGTTGCCTCACTTCTGGTTTTGGTAGGTAACTTGCCGCGCTCATAGGGGTCTAGGTTTCATTGCACAGGCTATCCACACGACAGGGAACGCCGGGTCTCATTTGTGCCTCAAGTGAAACCCGGGGCTCCAAGATTATCCACCATTCTGTGTTGCTTCTGTGTTCCTTCTGTGATGTTGCTTTATATCATGCCTGGGATGATTGTTATATATATTTATATATATACTAGTAGATGTTGTATATATTTTGCACCCGCGCTAGTCCAGTCTCCGCTCTGTCGTTAGTTAAGTAACCTAACGGGTGATGACGGGACCCAGTGGCGAATGCGGATGGCATATACGTACATTTTATTTTCGTTCTTTTCTGGTGTGATTAATTGATGGGACTGCGTTGATTCTTATCAATGCAAGGATAAAAAAAACCTATATGATGTTGTTGGAACCAAGTTTTTAAAAAACTGACATTACGGACGTTCTCTTTTGTTTTGCACAGTGGTATTCGGTTATGAATATCAAGCACCTCATTCGACGAGGCAAGGGCCGAGATCCCTTCATCGGGAGTGAGCCCTTGAGTAAAAGTTTGCGTCAACGTAATAACTTCACTATAGTCGATTTCTTTGCTTTGCATCGTGGTATTTAGTTTGGAATATCCTGCACCTCATTCTACGAGGAAAGAGCCGAGATCCCTTCATAGGGGATGACCTCTTTAGCAAAAGTCTTCGTCTCTATATATTTGTATAACCACTCGGTTCCTTCAACGATATCAAGTTCATTACGTTAAAGTTTTTTAGCCAAAAACTAGCCGTAGCCCTCCGTCATTTCGAATTGGTAATGCTTAGTATTAATGCTACGCATTTCGATCTTTAGTCGAGGCTTAGCGTTCAGTAGATGTGTAATGCTTTTCCGTTGCATGGATATGCGATTAATTAGGACAGTCGTGCGATCATTTTGATCTTTAGTCAAGGCTCGTACGGGTGGGTCTAATGAAATCAAGATAATGACTGGTAGAACTTGACCAAGACCTTTTGACATTTTGATCTTTAGTCAAGGTCACTTGGGTCCTAAGGGTAAAAACACACATCGGGAGTTTCAAACATACAGGAAACTTGCCAGGCATACGCATACCTTCTGGAGTGTGGTGACTTGAGTGGCTTCCATTAGGTTATCATGCGATAATAGTTGGATCCCGATTCCCACCGATAAGTAGCATTACTCCTCGGGTGATTCCGACTAATTCTCCTTTTTGGGTTGGAGGAGAATTCGAGAAAATAGTAGGAGCCATACTGATTAGATAAATAAATAACCATTCTGATCTAGGTTAGAGTGCATGCTGAGTGTTTCTTTTCTCTCTCTCTCAGGCAGCGACCATGGCCCGCCCCTTGACTAAAACTCATGAACCAAGTTAACCGAACCTTCTTAAAACACTTTGGCTTTTGGAATGTCACGGTGTCGCATACATCATTGCCACTTCTATATCACCTTTGCATTTCTCCAGAACACCCCGTATAACTACAAACATCCACTCCTATTGGATAAATCCATCGTATAGTTACATACGAACTCGAAGGAAATTGTTCCAGATTCGAGGATGGATTCTGGTTCTGGAGAGACTGAATAGGATTATTAGGATTATTCGGTTTTCTTTTCTCTTTACCTTCTCTCAGGTTGTGAGGGCTTCTAGGATTAGGAGAGAGTGCACTTATTGAGCTTATTGGATAGTCTTCGTCCAGACCATAGGCAGGTGCCGAAAGGTGGGGAAAGAAAGAAAACCAATTAGCCTAAAGGTGGTGTACAGAAGGTAATAAGTGTAAGTCTACGCTAGCGCCCCGGCAGTCTACAGACGCCAAATGCGGAACAAAAACTTTTTAACTGGTGCTATCGTATACTTTAACCCGGATCTGCCATTATTGCTAAACTAACAAACTGTAAAGAGTGTAGGAATGTTATACCGAACGATCCGAGTCCTTCGTTCTTGAACCATCATCCCACGCTCCGTTGCGGCTGCTCCGATCTCGTCGATCTCCGATATCCTCGTCGAGGTGGCACCACATCACCGATTCTTTAAACGGGCTCCCGCCTCTGACTCGAGGCAACTCGATCGTCAAGTTTGCTAAAAGAGACGACCAAGAATGATGTAGAGAATGAGTAGATGACTTTGTCTCACTTCGTCCAAATCCATGGACGATCGGTTAATGAAGTTGCCGAGAGAATTGGGTGATGGAATGAAATGAACTGTAAAATTCCATGCACCCCAAATACTATCATATCTTTTCAACAAATGAATCAAGTAACCCCAAGAGAGAGGGGAGGGGCCTTTCTTATAAAGAGAAGGAGGAGGGTGAGTGTAGGAGGGAAGTGGTGACCATAAGAGAATAAATATCAAAGCTTCTCACTCAAAATATCCTTAGCTAAACAAAACATCATTAATGCAAATGGTGATTCATTAACCTAGTCACCATTGCATTAATGGCTCCATTAAAGCACTAATGACTCACTAGCCTCATCACCACTTCTAGAAGCTTCTAGAATGATGACTTACCTCAACTGAAGAAAAGATAAATCCGTCTTTAACCGAATGTTAAAAGACGGCTGATAGAAAACTGGAAACTGGCAACTTCCAAAAGTGATCCCGAAACGACTTTCAGGATAACCCCGAAACTGTATAAATATACCCGCATTTGTATTACGAACGAATACAAATGCAACTGAGACAAAGATATTATACCTACTCAATATAATACTCGGATCCGGCTTAAACCAAAGCCGACCAGTATCACCTGTCCGAAAATCGACACGTGCGTAAACGCACGTGCATTTTCCGAACCCTGCCATAAAACCATACGGCCTCTACAACGTTTCGCCCGAACTAGGGAAACTGTCTGTGGGGGACTCTAATGACTCGTCAGTACCCTGGCAGTGGGTTTAACCACAAACCGTCAGCGGCACTAGCAATGCGTAACGGCTGCCCACGGACTGACCTCAAGGGAGGCCGATGAGCACACTCAAGGGAGGCCGATGAGCGAACTCATCCAGAAACCCTACTGAGCCTAACAGTGACAATGTATATACAGTCCGGTCCGTTCGTCTATGAGTATCGCATATATGCCTAGGGGGCTAGTAACGTCAGACCCCCAATAGCAGTATAAGTCGTGTCGGAGTGAAGCCCAATAACACCCTGAGATACTACTGGAGTACCTACCAGTAAATCTCCTGCCATGGCCATGGACTTTGTGTAATGGCTCTCCTAGACACTGCACGACCTCGCCCCCAATACCGGGAGAGACGAATCCCCTGCCGATCCGCTCACGTGCCTCCATATGGCTCGGGACTGTACCCAAAAGCTACCTGTTTGCGCGACTCCTTTGAGCCGTGGTAGGGTAGAAATCAAAGCACAGTGGGAACTCACACGAGACAAATGACGACCTCAGGTCGATGAACTAACCTGTACACATGTCACCAGGGAACTGCTATCTGACGGTAGATATAATACTAACTAGCAGATTCCCGGCGAGTCCTGTCCGGTGTACTCATAACCTAATGAGCACCTGTATACATCTTAGGTGATCCAACTGACACCAGTGGCTTGTGAGACCGGCCACCGCCCCTCGTCGGGGTCTCGACTGTACACACTAGTCTACTCCGGAGTATCGATGCCCTGTCTCGAAACTCCCACGACTAGGGACCACAATTAAGGATATGCGTATAAACTACCCAACTCTCACGTATATGATCGCCATCATACTGTTGGTAGTAAAGCAAGATCCTAAGGGCTCTATCAAAGTGTAACATGCAATCAGTCACCTGAATATGTACACGACTGATAAAGGCAAACCAGATAGCATACTATCATCTCGAGTAAGACTGTCCTACCGGTATAGGTCCTCCGCAATCATTGCAATCACGTACCCGCGATCCAATAATTGACTATGAGGGCACTATCTCCAACAATAAGTAAAGACATATAAAGGGATTAGAATAACGGGAAAGAAAATTGATACTGCTATCATTCACGACAAAACTGTGTGTACCCCTGCCACTCCTACATCCACTTTGGATTTATCCAGAACACTTCGTAGCACTACGAACGTCCATAATGCTTGGACATACCATTGTATAGTTACATACGAACTCGAAGGAATTCGTTCCAGATTCGAGGATGGTTTCCGGTTTAGGAGAAATAGAATAAGATTATTCAGGTGTCTTTTCCCATTACCTTCTCTCAGGTTGCGAGGGCTCCTGGCATAAGGAGAGTACACCTATTACACTTATTGGATAGTCTTCTTCCAAACTTTAGGCTGGTGCCGAAGGGTAGGGAAGGAAGAAAACCAATTAGCCTAAAGGTGGTGTACAGAAGGTAATAAGTAAAGACATAATAAAGGGATAGGAGTGAGGGCATGTAACTATACGGTTACAGTCATGAATCAGGATAGTGGAAGAGGCGTTACTAGGAATACCAGTTAACCTCTTTTGAAATATTTTCATGTTTCAGTTTCACTGTGCGATGCTAATTGAAAACTGTTTTCCCAATTGGAATCTAACTCAAGGGTATGTGTTTACCAGATCAGTTTCTCACATCTGTATGTTATTACGGATGGTGAGTGAGAGTAAGATATTGGGGATTGGGTGATTAGATCCTCATTATATCGGAATTTGTTGTAATTGGTGATATTTGAGGAAATCATCTGGTTTTTGCCGGATGACAAATATTTGGTTTTGAATATCCATAGTTATGAACCAATTTCAAACTGATATATCTTTACGTTTATTTTATAAAGTGAGATATAACTTTTTGAAATTATGTCTATGACATTTACCTATATCAGTTGGTGATTAGGTAAGGTGCATTCAACAACGGTGTAATTCTTCTTAACTATAGTATAGTTTTTTAACTTACGACGCACAGGGTTTGAGTTATTGAACTCAGGGGACTTATACAAAGTATTGTATGTTGTCCAATGTCCATTAGGATAATGGGGTTGGTACTCGTACTATATTCTGTTTACTCATAATTTCTCTTGTTCTAAACAAGTGTTTCGTTGAAATACAAGGTTCATATTTTGAGAAATTATAGGTATAAGAATAAAGTAGAGAACCATTTGTTAGAAGTATCAGGATTCTTCGTGGAAGTCGAAAATGTAGATACTTGTGTTTGGTATTCCGTTGATAGTAATGGTTTTGAGAACTTGCTTCTTTTTTAGGTTACTCATATATGGATGCACTCCTAGATGAGTAATGCTAATTGGCCTTTTTCTATTTGGTTGACATGCACTGGAGATAGCTGCATGATTTTGAATCCGGTTCCAATTAAATTAGTGCTTTTGTTTCTATATTGTATATATATAGAATCAATTTATATCTTAACGATGTTAAGGTAGAGGGAGTTGTCCGGCTGATACTTAAAACCAGAATCCGGACAAACTCGATGCACGTTTCAGTAATGGCTGTTTGTGGGTTATCTCGGGCTTTGACGAGGGTTAACTTTCTACCATCAGGAAGATTAATAATTATATTGTTCTTGACTCGCCACAGTTTTAGTAAAATGTATTTTTTTCAGAAAAACAGAAGTGGGAGTATGGTAGAACTGGAAGTGATTCCAGAACCACAAACTATCAGTAAAGATTTAATAAAACCTGAGGATTCAATTGATTTTGACGTTCCGTTAGCCACTCTGCAGATTTGGTGGGTAACCTCAGGCACCCGAGAGGTACTTCGGTCTTCTCGGTGACGGTGACAGGGAGGTTCTTGTTTACCCAGACTTGCCATTGCTGCTGTTCTAGACTATAAGACCCGGCAGGAGGATGAGTATAGCGTCGTTCTAAACTAGCTTTAGAAGTGCACGCGTATATGACTCTGCCAGAGGGTTGTTGTAGTCAGTGGGAGCAGCGGAAGCATAGTGGGCAAGTAGCTTATGTCTATTTACAGACTAAAGCAGTTAAAGCGGAAATAGATCATCTATTTTGATGTGACAGTCATAGGCTTTGACATCATCAGAATAGGAGAAGGATTTGCTAAGAAGGAAGTAGAGAGTGATGTCCATGTATTAGGATGACACGCAGTTGATAGGAAGAGATATTCCATTACTACGATCGGTTATACTGTGGTTGTCACAAAGTTGTTTCTCCACATAGGATATGGATATTATATCAGGGTTTCTGGTTACTAGATCTATGGTTTTAGATCTAGATTTCGGAAGTATCCTAATCTGGGTACTTTGACATTATTCTAAAGTTATTTTCGAATGGACGACTCCTGACATAGTGGTCTACCTGCAGGTGATGGAGTCACCCTTCTAAAGGTGTCATACAGACTAAAGGGGAGAAGGATCTGCATGATTAGCGTATCACTTGCTTAAGCAATTGAGTTAATCATGAAATGTCAAGTACCGCATGTTGTTTTTGCACTAGAAGTAATAAGCAGATATATTAATCCAATCCTGGAGAAATATTGGGAAGCATTTTATGAACATAAATGGATGTTCTAGGGATATGGTAATGGCAGCCTCCTTCGGGAGACAACTATCATTTCAGGCTTCCAAGGTGACCTGGATGACAAAGTGACTGTCAGAGTTATAGTTTTCCCTCTTTTGAGGGACAGCATGTTGGACACGTGGTCCAAGCAGATACTGAGGAAAGGCATGGCCCAGGATACTGATTAAATTCGCTGGACGATACAGTCTAAGAAGTTTGCTGGATTTGGAGTTCATTTGTGAACTGGGTCCCATCAGATATCCAGACAAATTCTAAAATAGGTATTGCTCATTTCGGGAGATAGTTTTCTCCGCAAAGTTGAGATATAGAGAGATATAGAGAGAAACAATGGAGCGGATCCACTCACTGAGGCTATTTCTCAAACGCAATAGTTTCGCAAACGGCTTTGCGAAACTGATTAGTAGAGAAGTTGGGTCTTCGGTATCACACGAGTTGTGAGTATGCGACACCGCAATAATTGTCCTTAAGTGCAAGTGGGAGATTGTTGGCTATAGTGCCCTCACGGTAATTATTATAGTCGCAGGCAGGTGATTATGATGATTGAGTGAGTACCTATACAGGTAGAATAGTCTTACTCGAGATGATAGTATGCTATCTGGTTTGTCTTTATCATCACTATTACATGTTGATAGAGGCCATAGGATTCTTGCTTGACTACCAGCATTATGATGGCGATCATATACGTGGGAGCTGGGGGTCTATAAGCACATCCTTAAATGTCCCTAGTCATGGGATTATCGAGACTGGGCATCGATACTCCAGTGTAGACTAGTGTATACTGATCGAGACCCCGACGAGGGGCGGTGGCCTGGTCTCAGAAGCCATTGGTGTTAGTTTGTTCACCTAAGATAGTATACATGTGCTCATTGGGTTATGAGCACACTGGACAGACTCGTCGGGAACCTGCTAGTTGGTATTATACCTATTGTCAGATAGCAGTTCCCAGGTGACTTGTGTACAGGTTAGTCTGTCGACCTGAGATCGTCATTTGTCTCGTGTGAGTTCCCACTATGCTTTGATTACTACCCTACCACGGCTCAAAGGGGTCGTGCAAACAGGTGTTAGTTGGGAACAATCCCGAGCCACATGGAGGCAGTGATCTGATCGTCGGGGATTCGTCTCTCTCGGTTTTGGGGGTATTTGTCACGTTGTGCACGGGTGGCCATCAACAGAAATCCATGGCCATGGTAGAAGAGAATTACCAATCCAGGATCGATAGTTTCTCAGGTGGTGATGGGTTTCATGTCGACACTAAATGTCGCGTTGTTAGGGGTCTGACTTTATCAATCCCTCTAGAATCGATATGCGATACTCTTAGACGAACAGACCGGACTGTATGTATATTTTCACTATCAGGCTCAGTAGGGGTTCAGGATGAGTTTGCTCGTCGGCCTCCCTTTCGCTCAATACCTGGGTAGCCGTTACGTACAGCTAGTGCAGCTGACGTGCTTGTGGTTAAACCCACAGCCAGCATATTGACGAGTCTTTAGAGTCCCACACAGTGGGTTTTCACGGTTCAGGCGATATGGTGTAGATGACGTATGTTGGTACATACAAGTGTCCGATTAAATATGTGCATATGCTGCACAGACTTTAATCGGACGGTTGATAATACTAGCGGCTTAGGATTAAGCCGGATTATTAAATCAGGTTTTGATTTAATAATTTATATATATGTATTTATATATATGTATTCTAGTATTATTGTTCACTATTCATTTTCTCTCTTGGCTATTCATATTTTTGTATGAATACGCGTATATGTATTTCGATACGTGTACCGGGAAGTATTCCGTATTTATACGGAATAGCTTCTAGAAGATGGCCACCTCATTATTGATTTTCTTTTTAGAAAAACAATTATGGAAATGAGGTGGAGGGGTGAGTTGGCATGAGCATGGACTTAGGCATGTAGAGAGGCATGGGTCTTTATTGTTTATTGAAAAAGGAAATGAGATATTTTGCATGAAAGAGAGAGAGAGGGGGGCAGACACAACTTTGATGGGGCTTGGCTCATTAGTTTTCCTCACTTGATTTCTACACTTGCTTTTCTCCACTCTCTCATTCTCACTTCAACACGTAGCCATTTCTTGAGTTGCTCATGCCACATGTTTCTTCACCTCCTTCAGCTTCTTGAGTTGCTCCCTTGAGCATTGTGGTGAGAGGAAAATTATAGTGACACATTCCTATACCTCCACTCTCCATTGCTAGCAACCTTGGAGCGTCGGTTGCATCGCTCGACGAGGCTGAAGCTTGCGCCGTTTCCTTCAGGTGGATCATCGTAGATGGAGGAAGACCGGCAACCAAACTCGATCAAGGAGCCACTAGGAGCTTGGGGATGATGGTTGAAGACCGAAGGACACGGATCAACTCGGTATAACCATCTAACTTCTTATATATAGCTTACTAGTTTAGGGTTTAAAGTAGATCCAGGCATCGGGTAATGGTAGCGCCAGTTTAGTAAATTTTTATTCTGCATTTGACAAGGTTTGATGGCCGGGGCGCTGCCGTAACCCAACAAGAAAATACTGGAGTACTTACCAGTAAATCTCGCTTTCCCTGGCCAGAGACTTTGTGTAATGGCTTTCCGAACACAGCACGATCAAGCCCAATACCGGGAGAGACGAATCCTATTTAACCGCCATTGCCTCCAAGTGCTTCGGGACTGCACCCAACTACTACCTGTTTCCATGACTCATTAGAGCCGTGGTAGGGTAGTAATCTAAGAACATTGGGAACACACTCGAGGCGAAGTAGTAGTGTCAAGTCAACAGACTATGCTGTACTCATATCACCTGGGAACTGCTACCTGACGATAGTTATAGTACCAACCAGCAGTTCCCTACGAGTCTTGTCTAGTTTACTCATAACCTAATGAGCACCTGCATACTATCTCCAGTACGACGTACTAATTGCTGTGGGACAGACCATCACCCCTGCTGGAATGAGAAGCGTATACACTAGTCTACTCTGGAGTATCGATGCCTTGTTTCGATAATCCTATGACTAGGAACCTGTATAAGGATGTGCTTATAGACTACCCAGCCCCTACTAGTGTGACTGCCATCACAATGCTGGTATTCAAGCAAAGATCCTAAGGGCTCTAACAATATGTATTAGTGATACATTAAAAGAAACATATACATATATTGAGATAGAATCAAACAAAGTAGCATACTACTATATTGAGCAAGACTGTTACAATATCCGTGTATATCCCAAGCTTCCAAAATGTAAGATACAAACTATTACCATACAATAATGACCTCTAGGGCATATATCACTAACAATCTCTCACTTGCACTAAGGCCATGTATTGGCGTATCGCAGACCTATCATCTCGAATAGCCTCTCGAACTACGTCTAAGGGATGGCCTTTGTGAGTGGATCTGCAGTGTTGTTCTCTGTGTCTACTCTCCGCACCTCGATCTCCGGGAGATCCACGATCTTCCTGAACAGGTGATACCGCCTCAAGATATGTCTGGACTTCTGATGGGACCTGGGTATCTTTGATAAAGCTATAGCGCCGTTATTGTCACAATACAGAGGTATTGGATCAACAATGGATGGAACCACCTGAAGTTCTGTTAAGAACTTCCTCATCCAGACTTCTCCTTTTGCGGCATCACAAGCAGCAATATACTCCGCTTCCATAGTCTAGTCAGCAACGGTGTCCTGCTTGGAGCTCTTCCAACAGACCGCCCCTCCATTGAGGGTAAAGACATAACCCGACATGGACTTGGAGTCATCCTTGTCACTACGGAAGCTGGAGTCAGCAAAGGCCTCGATCTGGAGGTCTTTTCCGCCGTACACTAAGAACATCTCCTTAGTCCTTCTCAGGTACTTGAGAATGTTCTTTACTGCTATCCAGTGCTTCTCCCCAGGGTTTGACTGATACCAGCTTACCACGCTTAGTGGATTAGCAACATCTGGTCTGGTACATAATATCGTATACATTATAGAGCCTACCGCAGAAGCATAGGGTATAATAGACATGCGATCCCTTTCAGTCTTGGGAGACATCTCTTTGGAGAGGGTGATTCCGTGACAAGCCGGTAGATTACCGCGCTTAGAATCTTCCATACTGAATCTTTTCAGTATGGTGTCGATGTACCTGAACTGTAAAAGTCCTAACATCCTCTTAGATCTATCACGATAGATCTGGATCCCCAGAATGTAGAAGGCATCACCCAGGTCTTTCATGGAGAACCTTTGTGACAAGAATCTTTTGACTCATTGTAACATAGGAATGTCACTTCCTATCAAGAGAATGTCATCCACGTACAAGACGAGGAATATCACAGTTCTCGCTACAATCTTACTATAGATGCATGATTCATCTGGATTTTTGATAAAGTCGAATTCTTTGACCGTCTCATCAAAACAGATGTTCCAACTCCGCGATACTTGCTTTAATCCATAAATGGATTTAAGCAACTTGCACACTTTCCCGCTGCTCCCGCTCTGAATGAAACCTTCTGGCTGATTCATATAGACGCACCCTTTTAAATTACCATTTAGAAAAGCGGTCTTTAAGTTCATCTGCCAAATCTCATAATCATGGAAAGAAGAAATGGCAAGAAAGATCCGAATGGATTTGAGCATAGCCACTGTAGAAAAGGTTTCATCATAGTCCAAATCAGTTCTTTGACGAAAACCTTTTGAAACAAGTCTAGCCTTATAGGTTTCAACCTGTCCATCTACACCAATCTTTTTTCTGAAGATCCATTTGCTGCCTACGGGTTTTACCCCTTCTGGAGCAATGTCCAAAGTCCATACTTTGTTGGTGTACGTGGACTCCATCTCGGTCTGCATTGCATCCAACCATTTTACCGAGTCACCGCTCTGAATGGCTTGCTGGATGCAAATTGGATCATCATTGTCAATGATGCAATCCTCTCTATCCCCGTCTATAAGAAAACCGTAGTATCTCTCGAACAGATGAGACCGCCTACTAGTCCTGCGGAGTGGCGCGGGGATATCCGGTTCTTTTGAAACTTCTGGTTCTACCATATTTTCAGTAATAGCTTGTGGATCTGGAATTTCTTCCAGTTCTAATGTGCTCCTGCTTATCTCTTTTTCTAAAAATTGAGTTTCCAAGAAGTGGGCATGGCGAGAAATAAAAACCTTTTGTTCCTCTTTGTAATAGAAAAGATACCTCCTGGAGTTCTTTAGGTATCCCACAAACTTACACAGTACCGAGCGTGCCTTGAGCTTGTCCGCATGCTGCTTTTTTACAAAAGCTGGACACCCCCATATCTTCAGATACTGAAGATAGGGTTTCTTTCCATTCCACATCTGATATGGTGTGGTAGGCACATTCTTGGTAGGAACCTTGTTCAAAAGATATGCACCTGATTCTAGTGCATAGCCCTTGAAAGATCGCGGCAACTCAGCGTTACTCATCATGGAATGTACCATATCCAATAGGGTTCTGTTCCGCATTTCCGATACACCGTTGTGTTGAGGTGTGTATGGAAGAGTAAGTTGAGAGAGAATTCTATTCTCTTTTAAGTAGCCCAGGAACTCGGCACTCAAGTATTCACCACCTCGATCAGATCTAAGTGTCTTGATACTTTTGCCTGTTTGTTTTCCACTTCATTATTATATTCCCGGAATTTCTCAAAGGCATCGGATTTATGTTTCATCAAGAATACATGTCTATATTTAGAGTGAAAGTAATGAAATAGGAATAACCACTTCTTTCATGTGTAGACATTAAACCACACACGTCGCTGTGTATGAGTCCCAAGATCTCCCTCGCTCTTACTCCGTGTCCAGTGAACGGAGTCTTTGTCATCTTTCTTTTTAGACATGATTGACAAGTTGCATAAGACTGATATTCGAACGGATCCAAATATCCCTCTTTATGTAACTTTGTCAACCGTGTTTCATTGATGTGACCCAGTCTACAATGCCATAAGAAAGCCTGATTTAATTTTGGAGACGTTCTATTAAGTGTGTTCTGGACGTTGAAAACCTGAGCTTGATTTAATACGTATATACCGTTATCTAGTGTACCTGACCCAATCAAAGCTTGATTTAGGTGGATGTGGACCACATCACTTACAAATGTAAAATCATAACCTTCTTTAGAAAGTAAAGATATAGAAATGATATTACATATCAAACTGGGTACACACAAACATTTACGCAAAATCAAAATCTGCCCACTTGTCAATCCTAGGTGATATTCCCCTACGAATACAACGTTCACGCTTATTCCGTTAGCAACCCTGAGAGTCATATCACTTGCCTTGATAACTCTACAGTTTCTCATAGCCTGTAATGAATTACAGATATGATATCCTGATCCAGTATCTAGTACCTAAGAAGTAGAGTTAATTGACAGACAGTTTTTAATCATAAACACACCCGAAGCCGAAGCCACAACGTGCTTCGAATCCTGGTTTCTGGCTTTCCGAGTCATGCAGTCCTTCTGACAATGGCCTTTCCCGTGACAATGGAAACATTCCTCCTTCCCTACTGTTAGCCTCGAAACTTTTGCCCTGCCTTTTCTCTCTACCTTACTGACACCGCCTATCGGCTTGGTGAAGGCCTTCTTCTTCTTCTTTCCCTTGGGTTTTGCCTTGGATCTAGAAGAGAAAAATTCTCCAATAAGCAGAACGGGTGTCTTCCTGGTTTCCTTCAGGATGTAAGTAGAAGGGAGGGACTGTAGAATCAAGTTAGTACCTAACTCGTTCTTCAACATGGTCTCCAGGTCTGTGAGCTCTTTAATATAGCTGATCATTGTAGGGACGTGGTCCTCTACCGATGACCCGACAGCCAAACTCGCTTGAAGCAATTCTTTCGAGGTCTCATATCTTGCGATGCGAGATTGCTCTCCATATAAATCTTTGTTATGGAGGAAGATAGAAGCCAAGTCCATCTTCTCGTGCTGCCTCTGGTGTTCACTATCTATTGAGGCCAACACGAAGCACTTGGCATTTGCACTGTCTTTTTCCCTTGTCTTACAGATATCAATATCCGCGAAGGTGGAAACTAGATCTGGGACAGTCGGGGCTTTAGTAGTAAGGAGGTGGCCCAGCTTATCATAGGTAATGAACATCTGGAAAAACCTTAGCCAATCATAATAGTTTGGCTCGGTCAATTTATTAGCTAATAGTAACCTAAGCCTGGTCATATTATTCGTCGCTGCAGTCAAGAGAGAGAGAGAGAGAGAGAGAGAGAGAGAGAGAGAGAACACTTAGCATGATGCTCTTGCAAGTTTAGATTGGTTATTAGTTTATCTAAACTGGATGGCTCCCACTATTTCTCGAATCCTTTCTCAAACCATAAAAGAAGAATTAGTCAGTATTAATTCTCACCCTACAATTCTTGCTTAACCATTCAGCCAGGCTGGTGTTGGTACTTCGAGGGAGGTTTTCCAACGCTTTCGCGAAGTTCCTTAATTACATAGCCTCTTTTCCCTGGAGGCGCAGCCCCGCTAATACCGTTATAGACACTTGGTTTATAACATTGATTGTTTTGGTGAAAAAATCTCCTAAGGAGTAGCGGATTCTCACAGTAGGATCGGGATCTAAATATCATCGTGTGACAACCTTGAAGGAATCCTACCAAAATCATCACACTCTAAATGGTATGCAACACTAGCAAGTTTCAATTTCTTTAGAAACTCCCGATGTAGATTTTTTCCCCAAGCTCTTATGACCTTGACGAAGGCCAACATATCATAAGTCGCAAGTCAAGTTCTACCCGTCATTTTCAAGGTTAATTTTAACCCACCCATACATACCCTTGACGAAGGACAAAGTAGTAGTACGACTGTCCCAAACCAACGTATCTATCTATGCTACATATGAATACCCAGCAGCTACTAATCACTATGCCTTGGCGAAGGTCAAAATACATAACTTGAATACTACTGAATACCCATCTGAAATGACGGAGGGTTATGAATGGTTTTGGCGAAACCGTGAACGTAATGAACTTGATTTAATCGAAGGAACCATGATAGCTTTTAAAGGAGTGGTTTAAGCTCCGCATTTAAAAGTTGCATTTTATTGAAAAAACTGAGTGGTTTTTGAAATTGTTCCAACGATTCAGCTTTGGTTTGTTTGCTTTGCATTAATCAATTAATGTAATCCCATCATTTAGACCTATCATTGCAGAAATAAACGAAAATACGACAAACTCTTTTGCCATCCGCATTCGCTACGGGGCCCTGTCATACACTGTTAGGTTACTTAACTAACGGCAGAGTGGGGGCTGGACTAGAGCGGGTGCAAAACATAAGTAACGTCTATTATATAGCATATATATAATTATATCCATTCGTCTTACGCAATAATAGGCATTCCAGATCACAGATGAACATATTGGATATACTAAGAATTCCGCGTTTCGTTTAAGCCCATAACGAAATACGGATTCCACGGTCGTGATGAATACCCAAACCCCACCCTAGACCCCTACGGGTGCGGCAAACTACCTGCCAAATTCCCGAAATGAAGCAGCCTCCCTCAATAAAATGAGTAGGCCACTAGGCACTTTAAGAACCCGGTAGTTTGTGCACCCCACCTTGGGTCTATCCTAGGAGCAAAAACAAAAAAAGAAATAATACAACGGTGGCTACAATCTCAACCCCGATGTGCCCCGCAAAATAATATTACATCACTTTACAAATTTACATCAAATGAAAGAAAGAAAACTCTCTTCTCACATACCCCGGCTATTCATCCACGACGATCCAATATTCCATATACATAAACCAATCATCCCAGATATGTGCAACCCCCAACTAACCGACATATAGCAATTAGCAAAAGTTTATGAACACATATATCCAAACACGGAAAACCCGACTGCTAAGAACTTTAGAATTTCGATCGAAACAAATTTTCTGTGTCTACCCCAAGTGAAAATCAGCACACAAACAATACTGGGTAGAAACTAAATATACCAGAAAACAGAACACCAATAAAAAGAACCACAGAAGAAAAGCGAGTTGACTCGGCCTCTACTCGGCCGCGGAACGGCAGCGAAACCCACTGTTTCTCCGCACTTCCGCGGTCGTCTTGGCGAGTCAGTGACTCATTTTTCTTGAGTGTTCTTAAAATACCCTGTTTGAAATTTTCATTCCTCTGAAATAGTTTTTAGAACAGATTTTAGAAAGGACAACAAGAATGGTTTTGATGTTATATTTTCGGGGTTTTCCGACGATCGAAATTCTAACTACTTGATAACTACCCAGTTAAGGTTTAGTAGGCTTTGATACCACTGTAAGTTGATGTCGCGCACCCCGCGGGTCCGCGGAGAGGCGGAGTTTGCAAAAAAAACGATTTTTATATGCTTCGCAACACCGACTTGAACTCCAGGATCGATACTAAACCCTAACTAACTAAACTACTAGAGGTTAATTACTATGCAAGAGTGTTATACCTCAAAGTATCAAGTCCTTCGGGTTTTCTTGTCCAACTCTCCTTGGCTCCTCAAAGATCAGATCGAGCGTGTAGCTTCAGCTCTGAATGACAAAGGTCGAGATGTGGTCGGCCTCCTCACGTCAAAGACGATCCACCCGATAGATTGTGCTTTGAGCTCTAACCTCTAACTTGAGGTAGCTAGGGTAAATGGTTCGCCAATCCAAGTAGTCTAGGGGATGTAGAGAGTGGTTATGGATAGTTTAGTCTCAAGAACCCTAGGTTTCTCAACACATGAGACAATTAGGTTTTGAGGAGGAAGAGGAGAGCTCTTGAGGAGAGAGAGAGTATTTGAGATAATATGAAATGAATATGGCTAGGTCTTGTGAATTATGAAGCATACAATAATTCACAATGGAAATATCAAGCATGCTTCAATAGTCACTAGATGAGTCACCCTAAGTAGCCATGCTTCATTTAATGAAAGCCCACAAAATACCCCTCACCGTATATACATACCCGTATCCGTATTCTGAAAAATACGAATACAAAGAGACGAAACTAATCCAATAATCTAATACTAGGATCCGTCTTAAACCAAAGCCCACTAGTATTATCCGTCCGAACATGATCCGTGCATAAGTGCACGTATATGTTCGAACCTTGTCGTAAAACAATATGACCTCTACATCGTTTCACCCAAAGCAGGGAAACGCTCTGTGTGGGACTCTAAAGACTCGACAGTATGCTGGCAGTGGGTTTAACCACAAGCACGTCAGCGGTACTAGCTGCACGTAACGGCTACGTTGGTATCTGTCGATAAGAAGGACGATGAGCAAACATCCAAACTCCTACTGAGCTTATCCGTGACAATCTCCGTACAGTTCGGTCTGTTCGTCTAAGAGTATCGCATATCGGGCCTAGGAGGCGGTAGCTGTCAGACTCCTAATAGCGCAATAAGTCATGCCGGAGTAGAGCCCAAAACACCCTGAGAAACTACTGGAGTACCTACCAGTAAATCTCGTTTGTCCTGGCCAGGGACTTTGTGTAAAGGCTTTCCGAACACAGCACGATATCAACCCTCAATACCGGGAGAGACGAATCCTATCTAACCGCCACTACCTCCAAGTGCTTCGGGACTGCACCCAACTACTACCTGTTTTCACGACTCATTAGAGCAATGGTATGGTAGTACTCTAAGAATAGTGGGAACACACTCGAGGCGAAATAGCAGTGTTAAGTCAACGGACTATGCTGTACTCATACCACCTGGGAACTGCTACATGACGATAGGCATAGTACCAACCAGCAGTTCCCCACGAGTCATGTCCAGTGTACTCATAACCTAATGAGCACCTGCATACTATCTCCAGTACGACGTACTAATGGCTGTGGGATAGACCATCTCCCCTACTGGGATGAGAAGCGTATACACTAGTCTACTCTGGAGTATCGATGCCCTGTCTCGATAATCCTATGACTAGGGACCTATATAAGGATGTTCTTATAGACAACCCAGCTCCTACTAGTGTGACTGCCAACACTGGTAGTCAAGCAAAGATGCTAAGGGCTCTACCAATATGTATTAGAGATACGTTAAAAGAAACATATACAAATATTGAGGTAGAATCAAACCAAGTAGCATACTACTATATTGAGCAAGATTGTTAAAATATCCGTGTATATCCCAAGGTTCCAAAATGTAATACACACACTAGTACTTTACAATAATGGCCTCTAGGGCATATATCACTAACACTAACCTAGAATCGAACTAGAGAATTAGGGTTTGTAAGCAAGTAAACAAGTTTTCTACTAAGTGAATAGAGAATACAATCTTTGTAGACCGGTCCTTCACTTCTAAAACTCCAAGTAGTAGTCCCTAGAACTCTTCTTAGGCTCCACTTGGTGAAAAGAACGAGCTTGCTAAGTCGTCTTCGAGCCGAAGATGACCCACCTTGAAGTCTCTCTAACTCAAGCTAATGCAACACTAATCAAGTATTAGTGAAGCTAACAACCTAAACTAATGGCAAGATGAGTGTAGGTTGATGAAGTAGGAATTTTGCTCACTTTAGAAATTGATTTCTTTTTTTTTTTCAACTCAAGAAAACCTAGAGAGGAAGAGGAAGAAGATGAACTAGGGTGAAGAAAATATCTCAAGTGATGAATGAGAGAGTTAACCATATGCTAAAGATAATGGTCGGGTTATAAAATATCTAGAGTAAAACAAAATTAGTGAGATGAGTCATGGCTTCTACATGCTTCTATAAGCATCTTAATCCATGCTCATTTTCACTCATTTTATTTTACTCTTAATAAATAATTACCACAATTATCTTTAGCTTTAGTGTAAGTCTCATACACCCATGTTCTATGTATCATCCACCATGACACAATAGTATCATATATATATCATTATATATAACAAGAGAATGAAATCTTTTAGTGAGCTAATATTAGTTATTATATATTTATATATCAAATATATTAATATGTATCAAATTATTAAATCAACACTTGATTCAATAATCCGGTTATATCATATATAATCGACTAATATCATATATATATATATATATATATATATATCATATTATCAAATCAACACTTGATTCAATAACCCGGTCATATCACATACAACCGACAAATATTCAATACTACATTAAATCAACACTTGATTCAATAATCCGGTCATATCATATATAATCGCCCGATATCAAATATATATACATATAACAAATCATTGAATCAACACTTGATTCAACAATCCGGTTATATCACATATAACCTAACCAATATCAAATATCGCGAGATTAGAATACGGTATCACATACTCGTATTTAATCAAGCTCTCACACGTATCACCATATGTGCCCTACTTCATTTCTCTTGAGCTATGAAACCTCTGTGTGGGACTCTAAAGCCTCGTCAATACGCCAGCAGTAGGTAATGATCATATCAGTCACGTACAAGCCGTCAGCAGTACTAGCTGGACGTAACGGCTACCCAGGTATTGAGCGAATATAAGATCAACAAGTATGCTTGTCCAATACTCCCGCAAAGCCTATAAGCAACACTTACCGTACAGTCCGGTCTCTTCTTCTGATATGTCGCATATCAATTCTAGGGGTGGAATCGTCAGACCCCAGTAACTCGATAAGTCATGCCGATGTGTGGCCTATAACCGTTCGAGAAACTATTGATAACACTTTCCAGTAAATCTCATCAGCCCTGGCCATGGACTTGCTGTTATAGCCAATCAAGCATAGCGCAACATCAACTCCCTATACCGGGAGAGACGAAACCCCTCCTAGCGCTCATTACCTCTATGTTACTTGGGACTGTACCCAAAATCCACCTGTTTGCACGACTCCTTTGAGCCATGGTAAGGAGGAAATCAAAGCACAGTGGGAACCACATAAGACATTATGACGATCTCGGGTCTACAGACAAACCTGTATCAGTGTCACCAGAGAACTGCTATCTGATGATAGGTATGGTACCATCTAGGAGTTCTCAGCGAGTCCATTTCGGTGTACCCATTCTTTAATGAGCACCTGTGTACAATCTTTGATGTCAAACACCAACGGTTATGGGATCAACTATCGCCCCTACAGGGTCAAGAAACGTACACGCTAGTCTACTCTGGAATATCGATGCTCTGTCTCGATACTCCCTCGACTAGGATCAGTTAAAGGATGTGCTTGTGGACTACACAAGTCCTAGTAGTATGATCCGCATCATAGTCCTGGTAGTCAAGCAAACATCCTAAGGGCTTTATCAACATGTATCAGAGAGACAATATAATAATACAAGCGTACATGTTAAGATAAAGAGCAACCATATAGCATACTATCATGTCGAGCAAGAAAGCCCTCTATATATATGTCCAAGCATCCATTATATCATACAATAATGGTCTCTAGGGCGTACATATTCCTAACAATCTCCCACTTGCACTAAGGCCAGTTGTTGTAGTATCTCATACCCAACATCCTAAAAAGTCTCTCAATCTGCGTCTAGAAGTGGGCCTTCGTGAGTAGATCCGCTGTGTTGTCCTTCGTGTCAACTCTCCTGACCTTGATCTCCCGTCAATCTACTATCTCCCGGATCAGGTGATACCGCCTAAGAATATGTCTGGATCGCTGATGGGACCGGGGTTCCTTAGCCAAAACCACAGCTCCATTGTTTTCATAATACAAGGGTATTGGATTCTCAATGGATGGAACTACACCAAGTTCAGCAATGAACTTCTTCATCCCAATAGCCTCTTTGGAAGCATCGTTGGCAGCGATGTATTCAGCCTCCATCGTCGAGTCTGCAACGGTATCTTACTTGGAACTCTTCCAACATACTGCCCCTCCATTAAGGGTGAAGACAAAACCCGAGACTGACTTGCTGTCGTCCTTATCACTTTGGAAGTTCGAATCGGTAAAGGACTCCACCTGGAGTTCACCGTTACCATACACCAAGAACATTTCTTTAGTTCTTCTCAAGTACTTAAGAATGTTCTTCACAGCTGTCCAGTGCTTTTATCCATGATCTGATTGATACCTGCTCACTACACCTAATGCATAAGCTACATCCGGTCTGGTACATAACATCGCATACATGATATACCCGACTGCAGAAGCATAGGGTATCACTTGAAGGATTACGCTAGCGCCCCGGCCATCTACCGTGGCCAATTGCGGAATTTTTTTTCTTCTACAAATCGAAACTTGGCACTAGTATAATCTTAAACTAGATCTACCATAAACCCAACAAGCAAAAAGAGAAGCTATCTACTATGAAAAGAGTTATACCATGAGGCTCGAGTCCTTCAGGTCTTCACTCATCTCCTTTAGCATGCTCCTAGTGGCGTCCATGATCAAGCTTGATCGTCGGTTCTTTATGTCGAAGATGATTCACCCGAGCGTATCTACTTTGGGCTCCTACCTTTAAACCAAGGTAACTAGGTCACTTGGTTTGCTAATCTAAGTGACCTAGGTGATGTGGAGAGTGATGATAGAGTGTTTTGTCTCAAGAGCCCTTGGTTTCTCAACACATGAGACTATAAGGGCTTGAGGTAGAAGAAGAAAGACTTGGAGGTGATGAGAAAGTTGAAGAGAGCAACCATGGGAAAAAAAACTCTTGTGAGCTCAAGTGAATAATGGCTAATTATATTTTCTACTAATAATTCAAGCATGGCAAAGAAAATAATAAACTAATATTTCCATCACAAAATATCAAGATATTTTCTACAAAATATCTAGATGCCACCTTGCATCAATAGTAAACCCTAACTCACTAAGTGAGTTAACAAACTAGCCATGGTTCACTTGAAGAATAGTCAACCCTTCACACCTCCACCTCATTAACCATTTAACTAAATGGTTAAAACAAATAATAGGGTTTCTTCTTCTAATAGCACTCTTGTAACAAATTACAAGAATACCCCTCACCATATATACATACCCATATCCGTATTCCGAAAAATACGAATACAAAGAGACGAAAATAATCCATCAATATATTACTAGGATCTGGCTTAAACCAAAGCCCGCTAGTATTATCCGCCCGAACATTATACGTGCACGAGTGATCGAACCCTTTCCGTAAAACCAAACGACTTCTACATCGTTTCGCCCGAAGCAGGGAAACCCTCTGTATGGGACTCTAAAGACTCGACAGTACGCTGGCAGTGGGTTTAACCATAAGCACGCCAGCGACACTAGCTGTATGTAATGGCTACCCAGGTACCTGCCGAAAAGGATAGCCGACGAGCAAACTCATCTGGATCTCTACTGAGCCTATCCGTGACAATATCCGTACAGTCCGGTCTCTTCGTCAAAGAGTATCGCATACCGGGTCTAGGGGGTGGTAAACGTCAGACCCTAATAACCAGATAAGTCATGCTGATGTGGCTCAGGACCAATCCGGGAAACTACTGATCAACCTACCAGTAAATCCCAACTGCCTTGGCCAAGGTCTTATGGTCCTGACCAATCAAAAATACAGTGCGACATCAACTCCCAATACCGAGAGAGACGAATCCCCAACAATCGCTCACTGCTTCTATGTGGCTCGGGAATGTACCCAATCAAAACCTGTTTGCACGACTCAGTAGAGCCGTGGTAGGGTAGTGATCAAAGTACAGTGGGAACTCACACGAGACAAATGATGATCTCAGGTCCGAAGACTAACCCATACACATGTCACCTGAGAACTTCCATCTGACGATAGGTATAGTACCACCTGGAAGTTCTTCGCGAGTCCGTCCAGTGTACTCACACCTAGTGAGCACCTGTATACGATCTTAGGTGCATCTGACCAATGGCTGCGGGACCAACCATTGCCCCTTGTCGGTGTTGAAGTCGAAATTTGCACCCCGGTTGACCAAGTCAAAGTCAAGGTCAACCCCAAGCCAGGTGGGCCCAAGCCCAGGTCAAGCGGGCCCATGCCCATGTCGATCCCGCGGCCAGCCTCCTCCATGCCAAAATATAGATCATGTAATAAATAATTTTTATGTAATTTTTTATGCATGAATGTATGCAAAATGGGCATAAAGCTAAATTTTTGTAAAGCCCATGGCTTATGTGCAAAAAGAAATGGCACATGAGCCATGGGATGGGCAAAATTCCATTTTGTAAAGCCTAAGGGGCTATATGTAAATATGTAAGCCTATATAAGGCAAGATGATGATGAATAAATGATAGACTTTTTCATTCCCCTCAAAATCTAGGGTTTGTGCCTCTTTCCCCCTTTCTGAAGGTTCTAAACCTTCTTCTTTCTTTTGAAATTAAATCAAGAGTTTTACTCTTCCTTTTATAAAACAAAATAGTTTTTCACCACAAAACCAACTAAGGGGAACTCAGATCTGCCATCAGATCTCAGAAAGGAGAAATTTTTAAAATCTCATATTTCTTGATCTTCAAGATCCAGCCAACAAAGGAAGAAGAAGGAGACCCATCTCCAGAAACCCTACTTTAGGGAAGAACTAGGGCTCAAGGAGAGAAGCCCTTCATCAGCTTCAAAACATCCTAGGAGTTTAACTCCTCATATATATATATACACACAGAGAATAATAAGTTCTCCTTTCTGGGAGTACAACTCCCATTGCAGGGACCAAGTCCCTTTTGCCGCTCGAACGCCCACGTGCTGACACGTGGTACGCAAGCGCTCAAAGCGTTAGCGCTCTTGTGCTCAGAGCGCTAGCGCCCGAGCGCCCACGCGCTGACACGTGGTGCGCTAGCGCTCAAAGTGCTAGCGCTCAAAGCGCTAGTGCTCTTGCGCTCAGAGCGCTAGCGCCCAAAACGCTAGCGCCAGAGCGCCCACGTGCTGACACGTGGGGCGCTAGCGCTCAAAGCGCTAGTGCTCAAAGCGCTAGTGCTCTTGCGCTCAGAGCGCTAGCGCCCAAAGCGCTAGCGCCCGAGCATCCACGTGCTGACACGTGGTGCGCTAGCGCTCAAAGCGCTAGCACTCTTGCGCTCAGAGCGCTAACGCCCGAGTGCCCACGTGCTGACACGTGGTGCGCTAGCGCTCTTGCGCTCAAAGCGCTGGCGCTTTTTCCCACGCATCCTTTGGATGCCCTTTTCTTTTTTTGTTTTATATATATGTATATATACTCACACACTCCACAACACTGTCCCTCTAAAAAAAATTTGGTCCAGGGCGCTGCCCCGCACCCCGCACCCCACAAGGGGGCTGCTAGCCCCCTTGACCCCCAGCCCGCTATCCGGGGAGAGGGACCCCCGTAAAAACTCTGCGGGGCCCCCGATATATCCAAAACCCCTCCAAAACACAACACTGCACATTGAGTTCTCATGACCAGTTTAACCCGTTAATCGGAGGTTCTCTCGTTCCAAAGGCGAGGGGTAATTAATGGCAGCTTAGTCCGTGGCTGCCGGAGATTCGGATCCCCACAATCAATAAACCCCGGCCCTACCCTAGGCAAGGGGAATCTGTTGTACGCCTGACAAGCGCGTGCGTATTCCCATCTCAATGGGGTAACGAAAAACGCCCTACAGTCGGGGCTAGAAGCGTATACACCAGTCTACTCTGGGTATCAATGCCCAGTCTCGATACTCACGTGACTAGGGACCATTTAAGAATGTGCTTATGGACTACCCTGCTCCCACAAGTATGATCGCCATCACAACGCAGGTAGTCAAGCAAGATCCTACGGGCTCTATCAACATGTAACCGCAATATATAATAACATGTATAACATATGCCATATTAAGATAGAGTCAAACCATAATAGTATATCACCGCATCAAGTCTTTATCAATATGTGCAAGCTGGATAAAGTATGAATAAAAAAAAACGCATATCCTGATAAAAGACAACATAAACAATATACTATATAACTGAGCATCCACATGTATGTATATACAATAATGGCCTCTAAGGCATACATATCCAACAATCTCCCTCTTGCACTAAATGCCAGTAATTGGTGTACCGCATACCCAACGTCTGCTCTAAGGCCAGCTGCTGGCATACCGCATACCCAATAGCTCAAAAAGTCGCTCGAACTGCGCTTGAGGGAGGGCCTTTGTAAATGGATCCGCCGTGTTTTTTTAGTATCCACTCTCCGGACCTCGATCTCCTGGCGATCTAAGATCTCCCTGATCAGGTGATACCGCCTTAAGATGTGTCTGGATTTCTGATGGGACCATGGTTCCTTCGCTAAAGCTATAGCCCCATTGTTATCGCAATACAAAGGCATTGGATCAACAATGGACGGAACCACCTGAAGTTCAACAATGAACTTCTTCATCCAAACAACATATTTTGCGGCATCGCTGGTAGCAATGTATTCAGCCTCCATCGTCGAGTCTGCGATGGTGTCTTGTTTGGAACTCATCCAACACACTGTCCCTCCATTGAGGGTTAACACAAAACCCGAGATAGACTTGCTGTCATCCTTTTCACTCTGGAAGCTTGAATCGGTAAAGGACTCGACCCTGAGGTCTCCATTACCATAAACCAGGAACATCTCCTTAGTCCTTCTTAGGTACTTGAGAATGTTCTTCACAGCTGTCCAGTGGTTCTCACCTGGGTCTGATTGATACCGGCTCACCACGCTTAGCACGTAAGCTACATCTGGTCTTGTACATAGCATCACATATATTATAGATCCTACCGCCGAAGTGTACGGTATAGTGCTCATATGAACCCTCTCCTCGTCAGTCTTAGGAGACATCTCCTTGGAAAGGGTAATTCCATGCAATGCGGGTATGTTACCGCGCTTGGAATCTTCTATACTAAATCTCTTTAGTACGGTCTCTATGTACATAGACTGCGAAAGTCCCAGTAATCTCTTAGATCTATCTCTGTAGATCTTGATCCCAAGAATGTACGAGGTATCGTCCAAGTCTTTTATGAAGAACCTTTGTGACAAGAACATCTTGACCGATTGTAGCATAGGAATATCATTTCCTATTAAAAGAATGTCGTCCACGTACAAGACTAGAAATATGACAGTTTGGCCTACAATCTTCTTATAAATACATGGTTCATCTTTGTTCTTGATGAAGTCAAATTCCTTGACTGTTTCATCAAAACAGGGATCTCGGCTCTTGCTTCATCGAATGAGGCGCTGTATATTCATAACCGAAAACCACTGTGTAAAACAAAAGAGAACGTCCTTGTAATAACAACTTTAGAAAATTGTTCCAACAACCTTGAATAGGTCTGTTTTCCTTGCGTTGATCAGAATCAACACAGTCCCATCAATTAATCACACCAGAAAAGAACGAAAATATGATGTACGTATATGCCATCCGCATTCGCCACTGGGCCCTGACATCACCCGTTAGGTTACTTAACTAACGACAGAGCGGGGGCTGGACTAGCGCGGGTGCAAAACATATACAACATCTACTAGTATATATATAACAATATAGAATAATCATTCTAGGCATGATAAATGCAACATCACAGATAAGCGATAAGCATCACAGAACAATACAGATAATCTAGGAGCCCCGGGTTTCCTTTGATCCGCAAGTGAAACTCGACGTTCCCCTGGTCGTGTGGATAGCCTGTGCAATGAAATCCTAGAACCCTACGAGTGTGGCACGTTATCCGCCAAAATCAGAAGTGAGGCAACCGCATTCATCAAAGTGAATGGGCCACCCGACACTTCACGGAATCCGGTAACTTGAGCACCCCTCCTTGGGTCAACCTGTACCCCCTATGAGTGCGACGAATAGCCTGCCAATTCTAGAGTGAGGCCCCATCCATTTCAAAGCCATGAGATGAAGAACAGTTTCCCTCCAGAACCCGGCTATCCATGCACTCCACTATGGGGTAATCCTAGTACAAAAGAGAAAATATGTACAATGGTGACATCGACCTTAACCGGTCGTGCCCTAAATAAATAATATACAAACAGGCAGTGACGACAGTCCACATGTCGGACGCTCGCCCCGCGATATCAAATATACAAATAAATCCAAACCGTACTACCATTGCACCCAAGCTATCCACCACGACAATCCCGACACAACCACATCACAACACAAAACATAATCGTGAATGTCACGTTTGCAAACCCGTCTAAAAGACATATAGCAATTAGACAAGTTGTACCACTCTAATGACATTCACGGTCGTAGATAATAATGTATGTACTGAAAACTACGACATTAGAATTCCACACGCAATTAGCAAACTAAACCAATTTCCAAAACTATGAAAAAAAAACAGTGAGCTAAAGTTCCAAAAACCGACCGTTTAAAGCCAATTCGGAAGTCCGAATCAAAACGAAACACGCTCAAACCTTCACGGGGAGTTAGAGCACGAAATTAACTTTGAGTTGGGGGGCCTAGAGGGTACCACACCCCTGAATCCACCACGAGATGGTTAGGGGGTGAGGCAGACCCGAAACTGCCCAAGGTGGGGTAGTTTCGGGTCCCCACCGCCAAGACCACTTGTGGTGATCTTGGGGAGTGGGCCCAGCCGTTCGGTACCCCCTAGGGATTTCTTGGGGTGCCCATGCACCACTCCGCAACTTCTCAGTTCAAACCGTGAGCCCGCGGGGTGTGCAAACATCTCAAACTTTCAGTTTTTGAAACTGTTATTGTCGGCAGTTTTTGCACCACAAAAACGGCGGATTTCTAATGTCGCAATGAGTTAACTAAGGCTTATGGAGTGGCTCTGATACCATGTTGGGTTACGCCAGCGCCCCGTCCATCATTCCATGGCCAATTGCGGAACAAAAACTTTTAGAAAGCGTCGCTAACGGAACCCTAATCTACGGATCGTCCCATAATCCCTAGATAACACAAACATGCAAAGGGTTAGGGTGATTATACCGATCGATCCATGTCCTTCGATCTTCAACCTTCATCCTAAGCTCCTCGCGGCTTCCTTGATCAAGTTTGATCTTCGGTCTCCCCCATCGAAGACGATCCACGTCGAGGGTTAGTAATACGGGCCCCGACCTCAAAACCGAAGCAACTCGAGTATCTAGTTTGCTAGCCTAGATAGCCAAGATGAAGTAAAGAGTGTTTGTGATTACTTTGTCTCAATACACCCTAGGTTTCTCAACACATGAGATATGTAAGGGTGGAGGTGAAAGAAGTTACCGTGGGTGAAGAAAGTGTGAAGCAAAGCAAGTGAAGAAAAATGGCATGAGTTGTAAGCTATATTGTTGTAAGAATTCTATTATCAACTAAAGAAAAACCCACGCCCATAATGTCTCTGCCTTCTCCCAATAATATCTCATTCTCACTACAAAATATCTCACCAAAAACATTGAACCTCATCATGCCACCACGACTGATTGGTTCGAAAAAGAGTGTTTTTTAGTATAACCGCAATCAAAACGGTGTCGCGTGTAGCTAGACCGAGGTGAGTACGGGTCGTCCTCTGGGAAACGTTGAACCTTTTATTCTTACTTTAGATGTGTTGAGAAAGAGAGGAGGGATAAAGAATTTTGAAGAATGGTTTCTAGATCTACGTTAAGCAAGAATGCAAAAATATAGATCTAGATTATTTTAGGGATGTAGTTAATATAATAAGGGGGCTTGTAGGGTTCGTTAGGATTTAGTAGTCATGGACGATTAATTAAAAGTTACCCTTTTTATCCTTTAATAGATTTAAAACTAGAACAACGGTGATGCGTGTAGATTAGGGTTTCTGGAGGGAAAAGGAATCCCACTCTTAACCCTTATCTCGACACGGAACTCCGTTCATATCTAGCCTTTACCAAAACAATCATTAATCTAATCTCTAATCGCGGTCGGAACTAACAAAGAATTGTTAGCGCGCCCGATTAGGATGTTAATGATTTTTTTGATAAAGTTCATAAACTTTATAGGACTTAAAAAGGGTTTAGGGATGTTCATCATCCATTAGCCTACCCTAATCCTACGAACCCTAACAAGCGGAGAATTACTCGCGCATGTTGGGAGAAGAAGAGATGGAGAGAAAATGCATAATTAAACTATGAAGAAATAGAATAAGAAAAAGAACTACCTTTATTAATCAACAAAATTCATTACACTTTGATCCTTAGAAAATGATTATAAAGACTAGCTTGCTTCTCGATCTCTTCCAAGGAGTAGATGAACAGTTGATGATCAGCCTGGATGCGTGAGCCGTCTTGGACTTCGTGATCGCGTCGACTTGATAATTTTTCCAAGAGGCTCTCGGTCTCTATTTATAGTCCCAAAGCCAGAAAGTTAGATGCCTAAATTGGGGAACAGTAGTTAGAATCCAGCTCAAAAATTTCCAGCCTTTAACTCCACTTTAACGCGGCGGATCCGCGGCACAAGGGGGCTCGGGCCGCGGATCCGCGGCCTGATGATCAGATCCATTGATCATTTTTTTATGGGAATGCTCCTTGTGATATGTGGCGATCCTTGGAACCTTCAGAATTTGGAAATCTTCTCGTAGTTGCGGCCAGACTTGATTTCTTCATTTTGATTTCTTAATTAGGCAGGTTTACTTTAACAACTTGATTTCCTTGATTTTAGACTTGAAAATTCTGCACAACAACTTAAATAATATTTAGTAGACTAAGTCTACTAGGATTAGGTCAATAATATTATATACATTTTCCTACCAAATGCTAATTATAATATATCAACACATGGAAAATAGTATTTTTATAAATAAACCCTCATATGTATGATATATTATAATAAAGACCTTTATAAATATGGAAATTATAGGAAAAATGTAATAATAAATGTGCAGTTTAATCAACTGAACAAATACCCCCAAACTTATCTTTGATCGTCCCGAGCAAACTAGTTTATTCAAGAGAAGGAGAAAAAGAAGAAGACTAAGCACACTTTCGTAGGCAAACACGATTGCACTGAGCACGTGCAACAAGCCGTTAAACCTCTAGGTGTCCCTAGTAGGAAGAGTGTTGTCTCCTGAGGGTTTTCAGCGGATTACACCCACAAAATCCTATAATAAAAGAGAGATGGTGAAATTTACATATAAAGATAAGAACCATAAAAGAAAGACTTTGAAAATTTTAGAGTTTCCAACTACACTAGTTTTTCAGTTGTCATGAGCCCTATCTTAATAGTCATGAAAAGATGTTAGAAATCCCATTATCCCTCAATAAAACATCGTCTTTATTCTTCATTCCTACCTTTCGTCCAAACATTGATCATATACCCCTACGTGTGTGAAATGACATCCCTACACTCGGAGAATTCAATTCAAGCTATCATACTCTTGTCCATCTACCTCAGTACTTTTTAACTTGATGAATATTTAGATTTGCTCACACATTTCCATGCGACCGTTAATACTTCTTGAGGCACTAACCGACCGATTACTCATGTGCTTGCTGATTCGGTGATAATATTTTCCTCATCTTGCACCACCTAAGGCTTAGCAGTGACTCCCAGACCAGTTGGCCTTAGGGCACTAGGTGAAGATGCACCCTCGCTATATTTTTTTATTACTGCCTTGGCGATAACAAAACCAGTGTTCATTTTTTTCTTTTCACCATTTTTATTTTTTCTTCATTTTTTATTTCCTTCATACTTTGGCTTTTAGACAAGAGCATTTCAAGGTATCCTCTACTATCCCGAGTTTCAAGACGTGTGTAAGTGCATATAGTAGGGTATCAACATTCAAATGTACATCTCATAGAAACGTCAGTCCGGACAAGAGCATTTCAAGGTATCCTCTACTATCCTGAGTTTTTTATGATTCCATGCTCAGTATTCATTATTATGCATTTCATCCTGTAGTCGTAGTACCTGATAGAGTACCTTTGCATGATTATTGCATACCCAGTTCATCATTTAGATATTATATGTTGGCATATGTTAGAGTATCGCAGTACGTGCATACTCGCGATTATCTTTATATGTTATCTATTATTCACGAGTTGGCAACTCACCCCCGTTGTGCCACAATGTTTACCGGTTGCCCCTCAGAGTAGTCGCGGCAGGCTGCTTTCTTGTATCTTTTTGGCTACGGATACCACTGCAGTTGGTGCGTGAGCTGTTTGCTGCTAGGTGGGTTTGTGGTATCCGGTTATTTTCCATTTGTACACACTATTGTATCTAGTACTCTCCATCTTCTATTTCATGTATTGACTTAGAGACCAGTGTGAGGATGATGATGTATATTATTTTGTACTCTGGTGTCGAGCTCGTGTGAGCCGACTTTACTTATGCAGTTTTATCATTTATGATGTTTTTCACTTATTGCTCATTTCTTCGCTATGGCGTCGTATATTATTTTGCGTGGTTGTTTCCGCCATTGGGTATGATTGCTCCCGTTTGGGATGCTTTATTCTTATTGTATATGATTTTACTCATATCTTGTCTTGTACCCGATTTCGTGGTTAGTTTTTACAAACGAAATGCTGCCAAAATTTTTAAGATGATAACTTGAACTTTAAAGAAAGTTACTAAACTACTTAAGGTTTTCCAAATGTTTTAAACAAATGTTTTCAACACTCACTACTTCTAAAGGTTTTGATTTCTGGGTTTCGGCTTACTTAGCCGCGTTACGCCTGTAGACGTTACGTAGTTAAGTGCCGGTCACGGGTCGAACTTCGGGTCGTGACAAAGTTGGTATCAAAGCGTAGGTTTTACCTCTCGGTGTGTAGGATGACCTTGGTATGATGGAGTACGTAGCTGAAGCTGAGTGGCGTAGCGTGTGTATGTTCCGCGGCATACTCACGACACGGTACTCCGCCTAAGTGACCTTAGGACTTATTGATTGAAATTCCCTCATGATTATATAAATTCTTGTGATTCGATTTCTGTATCCTTATCGAATCCTATTTTCTTTTCAGCCATTATGCCGCCAAAGACTACGAGGGCGCAGAGAGCGGCCGCGAGAGCCGAGATTAGAGTTGACTCGTCTGAGACGAGGACTGACCTGGGCAGTACACCCATTGTACCAGAGCAGATTGTTCCTCCTTCGACAGACCAGATCGCTATGCTAGGGGCCAGTATGCAGGAGATGCGCCAGATGATGGGGTTGTTAGTTGAGACACTTCGAGCGCAGCGACCAGAGATAGTTCCACCCGTTACGGGGACCGTGATGGTACCCAAAGTACAGGCAGTTGCCCCTGCAGCTACAAAGGTCATTTCAGTATCGCTATCAGAGTTTATGAGGCTGAAGCCTCCGGTCTTCACAGGTACTGATGCAGCCGAGGACCCACAGTCATTTATTGATAGGATGGCCCGGATATGTCGTTCACTCAGATGCTCAGCTGCGAGATGGGTAGAGTTCGCGAGCTTTCGCCTGGAAGGTCTTGCGCAGAAGTCGTGTGAGTTGGTAGAGAAGGGCAGAGCAGCATGTCTTCCTCCTATGACCTGGATTGAGTTCGTGACGGTGTTCCTTACCCGTTTCCTTCCACAGAGTATCAGAGATTCTAGAGCACGCAGGTTCGAGTCCTTACGTCAGACTCCGGAGATCACAGTGGCAGAGTACGACGTGCTGTTCACTGAGCTATCTGTCTATTCCCCATATTTAGTAGCTACTGAGAAGATGCGAGTCAAGAGGTTTGTTCGAGGCTTGCTTACCCCGTTATTTCTTGCGATCAGCGCACAGCATTGCGAGACCTATGCAGCAGCTGTAGATGCAACCTTGTTAGTCGAAGAGCGTCTTGCTGAGACTTCGGTAGTCGCAGAGCCGAAGAGAGTTCATACTTGTATATCAGCACGGAGACAGACATTTAGACGCCGCGACAGGTTTCGTTCAGGCACGAGGAGTAAAAAAGATTCGGGACGAGGCCGGATGTTTAGTTCGTATCCCCGGGAGGGTCAGCAGTCATTGCAGGGGTGCTTTAGGTGCGGCAGTCTACCTCACCTCGTTAGAGATTGTCCTGAGATACCCCGGGAGTACCCCAACAGTACCGCATGTCAGCAGTCATTGCAGGGGTGCTTTAGGTGCGGCAGTCTACCTCACCTCGTTAGAGATTGTCCTGAGATACCCCGGAGGGAGGCAACAGTACCGCATGTCACATTACCACCTTCTCCACCCCAGAAGGCGTTGCCTATTGTACCTACTGTTGCTCCGCGTCAGACTTACGCACAGAGAGGTCGTGGCCATGGAGGGTTCGTTCAGAGAGGACGGGGTGACCGAGGCAGAGGACAGCCAGTCGCAGGTAGGGGACAGGCACGAGTTTTTGCTTTGACGCATCAGGACGCGCAGGCGTCCAATGCGGTGGTCTCAGGTACCCTTTCAGTATATTCTGTTGACGCACATGTGTTGTTTGATCGGGGATCCACGCACTCGTATGTTTCCACACACTTCATGCCGAGTTTGGGTAGAGAGTCCGGTTTGCTTGATCAGCTGCTTGTTGTGACCACTCCTGTGGGCGAGTCGTTTATTGCTAGAAACATGTTCCGATCGTGTGTTGTCCGTATTGGCGAGAGAGAGTTGCTTATCGACTTGATCCTTCTTGAGATGTTGGACTTCGACGTTATCTTAAGCATAGATTGGCTAGCCACGTGCTATGCGTCTGTGGACTGCCGTGAGAAGACAGTTAGGTTTTTTTTCCCGGCGAGTCGGCTTTGGTTGTGCAGGGGGACCGTAGTGCCTCCCCTCACAGTTTGATTTCTTCTCTTCGCGCTGAACAACTTTTGAGGAAGGGATGTCAGGGATTTCTCGCCTATGTTTGCGATACTAGATCTACAGAGGTTACGTTGGACCAGGTTCCGATTGTTAATGAGTTCCCTGATGTGTTCCCTGACGAGCTTTCTGGGCTACCGCCTGAGCGCGATATTGTTTTCTGTATTGATTTGATTATTGGCACGGGGCGTATTTCCATACCGCCTTATAGGATGGCCCCGGCGGAGCTTAGAGAGTTGAAGGGTCTGTTGCAAGATTTGCTGGATAAGGGACTTATTCGACCCAGTGTGTCTCCTTGGGGTGCTCCGGTCCTGTTTGTTAAGAAGAAGGACGGCAGTTTGCATTTGTGTATCGACTACCGCCAGCTGAACAAGGTTACCGTGCGGAACAGATATCCTTTACCACGCATCGACGACTTGTTCGACCCGCTTCAGGGTGCAGGATACTTTTCGAAGATCGACTTGAGATCAGGATACCATCAGTTGCGGCTTCGACAGGAGGATATTCCGAGGACAGCTTTCCGCACGCGTTACCGAGATTATGAGTTTTTGGTTATGTCGTTCGGACTCACCAACGCCCCGGCAGCATTTATGGATTTGATGAACCATGTTTTCAGACCGTATCTTGACTTGTTCATCATCGTATTCATTAACGATATTTTGGTGTACTCCCGGGGCAGAGAGGAACATGAGCAGCACCTGCGGATCACACTACAGACTTTGAGGGAGCACCAGCTATTCGCAAAATTCTCCAAGTGCGCATTTTGGCTTGACAGCGTAGACTTCTTGGGTCACGTGATTACACGAGATGGTATATGTGTGGACCCGAGGAAGATCAAGGCCGTTCAGCGTTGGCCCAGACCCGCATCAGTTTCGGAGATCCGCAGCTTTCTAGGACTGGCCGGCTACTACAGGCGATTTGTACAGGACTTCTCCAGCATTGCTGCACCGTTGACCGGGTTGACCCAGAAGGGAATTCAGTTCGATTGGACGGAGGAGTGCGAGCATAGCTTTCAGCAGTTGCAGACTCGTTTGACTATGGCGCCGGTGTTATCATTGCCTTCTGGATCGGGCGGATTCGTGGTCTATTGTGACGCTTCTCGAGTAGGGCTAGGGTGCGTATTGATGCAACACGATAGGGTGATCGCGTATGCTTCTCGGCAGCTGAAGAAACACGAATAGAACTACCTCAGTCACGATTTAGAGATGGCTGCAGTGGTCTTTGCAATCAAGATTTGGCGACATTACCTATACGGCGAGTTGTGCCAGATATTCACTAATCACAAGAGCTTAAAGTATATATTTCAGCAGCGAGACCTGAATCTTAGACAGCGCCGTTGGATGGAACTAGTAAAGGACTACGATTGCGAGATCTTGTATCACCCGGGCAAGGAGAATGTAGTGGTGGATGCTTTGAGCAGGAGGCCCGGGGGTAGTCTATCTTGTTTGAGCGCAGTGTAGAGGCAGTCGTCGGCAGATTGGCAGATTTTATGCAACAGCCGAGTGCAGTTCGAGTTCATGCCGATCGGGGGACAGCTTGCGCATGTTCGTGCACGTCCACAGTTGCTTGACCGTATACATGGGGCACAGTACAGTGATGACCGTTGTTCAGAGATCATGGCATAGATTGGACAGGGCAGATTTTCCGAGTTCGTGATTGATGATCAGGGGATACTGTGATTTGGGACTAGACTGTGCGTACCAGATACTGAGGGACTGCGGCGTGAGATTCTTGAGGAGGCACATCGATCGGTGTACAATGTTCATCTTGGTTCCACCAAGATGTACCATGCTATGAGAGATGTTTACTGGTGGGACGGGATGAAGAAGGATGTCACAGACTTCGTGTCGAGATGCCTGACTTGTCAGCAAGTCAAGGCCGAGCACCAGAGGCCCGCGGGAGAGCTACAACCGTTGCCCATTCCGGAGTGGAAATGGGAGCAGATTTTTATGGACTTCATTGTGGGTCTACCCAGGACTAGTCGAGGGTATGACTCTATTTGGATGATCGTGGATCGATTGACGAAAGCGGCTTACTTCCTGCCGGTGAAGACCACTTTCGGATTTGCTCAGTATGCCCAGATATACATCGATGAGATCGTACGGCTGCATGGAGTCCCGAC
Source organism: Agapanthus africanus (assembly GCA_030015575.1). Classification (NCBI taxonomy): domain Eukaryota; kingdom Viridiplantae; phylum Streptophyta; class Magnoliopsida; order Asparagales; family Amaryllidaceae; genus Agapanthus; species Agapanthus africanus. The sequence goes on from CM057339.1 coordinate 493,631,808, forward strand.
ATGTATCGTGTCCTACCGAGGCACCAAGTTTACCAGCCAACTATGGCAGAGGCTTCAGGAGGCTTTGGGCACCCGCTTGAGTTTCAGCACAACATTTCATCCATAGACCGACGGCCAGTCACAGCGGACTATTCAGACTCTCGAGGACATGCTCCGAGCCTGCGTACTAGACTTCGGTGGTAGCTGGGATCACCACTTGCCCTTAGTAGAGTTCTCCTACAACAACAGCTTCCAGGAGACCATTCAGATAGCACCATTTGAGGCTCTATATGGGAGGAGATGCAGATCGCCCGTCTGTTGGACAGAGCTCAGCGAGAGCAGTACATTGGGGCCGCAGGTTGTTGAGGAGACGACCGCGAAGATCCAGTTGATTCGCGATAGGATGAGAGCAGCCCAGAGCAGGCAGAGATCTTATGCGGACCGTCGTCGGTGCAGACTTGAGTTTTCTGTTGGCGATCATGTTTTCTTGAGGGTCTCCCTAATGAAAGGTGTGATAAGATTTGGGAAGAAGGGGAAGCTTAGTCCCAGATATGTGGGCCCCTTCAAGATCCTCGAGCGTGTTGGTGCAGTTGCGTATCGGTTAGCTCTTCCGCCCAGTTTTCCAGACGTTCACCTCGTCTTCCACGTTTCGATGCTCCGCAAGTATCTTCACGATCCTTCGCATGCGATTCAGTACCCGACGATCTAGCTGGAGCGCGACCTTTCTTTTGCAGTGAGCCGGTGGTCATCTTGGATCGACAGGTGAAGAAATTGAGATCGAAGGTTATATCGTCCGTCAAGGTCCTTTGGCGTGGCCCGAGCAGCGAGGAGGTCACTTGGGAGACCGAAGGCGAGATGAGGAAGAATTATCCTCATCTCTTTGAAGGTACGCGTAGCTAGATTTTTTAAATTCGGGGACCGAATTTCTTTAAGGGGGAAGGTTGTAACGCTTTGAAATTGGTTTAGGTTAATTTCGCGTTAGTTAGCAATAATGCGTGTTTTCACAAAACTTAGCTAATAGCTTTTCCACATAAACTAGATTAAATCAAGTTGTAATTGTGAAAATATGTGTTTTTATATATAAATGGGTTTTATTAATTATAATTTAGCTTAGTGTTCACTTAATTAGAAACTTTTCCTTAATTACTTTTCCTAAGCAAAGATTAGTGAAACTTGCATGCACACTTAACACATATTGGTAACACGTGTTTCCTTTCCCACCTCTTTCAAATTATCTTTCTTTCCCTTATAAAACCATTATTAGATAAAACAATAAAAAAGAAATAGAATTGAGAGAAAAGAGAGAGGCATGAGGGGGCATTTATTATGGCATGGGCCTTGACTTTCTTGCATACACACTCTCTCTCCCTTCCCTCTCATTTTTCCTGCACAGCAGCAGGCAGCAGGAGCATCCCGGCTCCCTCCCCTTCATCTCCTCTCTTCTCTCATCATTTTTCTAACACCAAGATTCATTTATAACACATCTACCTCACACCAACTCACATTTATCACTCCAAGATCACTCCTTTATGGATCTTTAAGCCAAATCCGAACTCTTGGGGCTGGACCAGCAAGTGATGCCACTTCATGACCAATTGTGAGGTATTAAGCCCACTTTAATCACTTTTTTGCTTAACTTGTAGTTTAATTAGTTAAATCTAGTGTTTTAGTGAATTTTAGTGCTAATCTTGTGGTTTAAGTGAAGTTTAGGTTAAGTTAAGGATATTAGGGTATGGTTAACTTAATTAAGTGCGATTAGTGTTGTTTAAACGAAGTCTTTTCTTCAGTTTGCACTAAAATACCTTTTAGCACCAAATTAGTGTTTTTAAAACGTTTTAAAGCAAGATTATAGGATACGGTGATCTGCTATGTCTACGATTATTTTCTGGTGTTGCAAACAATTACAAAATAGTGTACAGGGTAGCTAGGGTTTTGGGTTGATGTTCGAGCCCGTTCCACCCCATAAAACCCGGCAACCTCCCTTGCAAGTCCGGCGATGCCTGCCTCCCTGTTCTGTGGGTGTTGGTGTTTTTCAGGGTGGTGTCTGCGTTGGGTTTACAATGTTTGGTTTTGTTTGCTTTTTGGGTTTTCTTCCAGATAAAAATCTGGGACCTGTTGCCCTTAAATTGGAGTTTGTGTTTAGCGCGACACGTACGCTTCGTCATGGTCTGGTGGGTTCTGTGCATCGCAGCGCATCGGGGTAGTTCTAGGTTTTGCACATGCGCGTTTTAGTGTATCGAGTTCACGCGTTTAGCTTGCGACGCTACTTTTTCCGTACTGCCTTAGTATCGCGTTTTTGAAGGTTTTTAGCTTATGTGTATTACTTTGTGTAAATTCTAGGTTTGCAGGCGAGTACTTCGGACGCCACATAGAAGGGGAAGCAGGTGGTCGGACATGTTTAATTCGAGATCACGGTGAGTAGATTTAACATCTACGGGGAAATCGCCCGTATGGCGTTATGCGTCAGGGCTTGATAGGATATTGTAGCAGCATATTTGCATTCATATACATTGATTGTACATGGATACTATTGGTTACATACTGTATTCCCTGTTTTATATATATATATATATATATATATATATATATATATATATATGGACTTAGAATTAATAGCACACCGCACTGTTACTAACGGTCCATGTGCACGAGCACAAATCTGCATGTCATACACACACCGTTAGTAATTGCCATGACACTCACATTGTAGAATTGCCATGAAAAATAGGTTGTATCTTACCTTATGTATGATTCGACATTGATACATCCATACATACGCATAATTATATTTTACCTACCTAGATAAGCCGGTTTTTGGGAAAACAGGGGACCGCATGATACATTTTAAAAACTGAATCTACTTAAAAAGCGGGTTTTTCCCTTTTACTCATAGTACGACTTATGATGCTTATATCACATGGCATGGATTTCCGCATTGGGTTTGGATTTCATGTGATTTCTGGATTTGAGAACCGTGGTATTATTTCAAGAAGGTATGCATTGTTTTAAAAACCCGGTTTCTCTTGATATGATATTTTGGTGCGTCCACCACGCGTTTTCTCGGTTCTGAGACGTGTGCTTGAAACCCGATTCGAGGAGTTGGATGATCCGTTTGCGGGTTCGTGGTGGACCCGGTATGGTTCCCCGAGGCGAGAAATGTTTTTCGTGGAGAAGACGATGAGCCTGGCAGGGTGGCTAGTACCTACCGGTGACTGGTTGGACCTGGCGGTTATCCGGAGGATACTGACTAGAGTCGAGAGATGGATACGGGCCGACCCGTACTGCCGGGGCCGAGGGCCGATTCCGCAGATGGAGCCCGTGGGCCGATCCGGACTGACGGAGCCCGATATATGAGGATTTACGTGTCGATACTGGACACGAGTATTTCATGTTGTTTTTGGTGCCGATGTTGGGCACCCCGCTTCTATGAGGTTTACAGGATTTGAGGGCCGATGAGGGTGACGGCGCCTGAGTTTTACTGAGATTTGGGTGCATTGATGAACACCGGTTATTTTTTTTCCACGTTGACATTCCGTGTAGATGTTATTTTATCCCATGCTCAGCATTCATTATTATGCATCTCATCCTGTAGTCGTAGTACCTGATAGAGTACCTTTGCATGATTATTGCATACCCAGTTCATCATTTAGATATTATCTGTTGGCATATGTTAGAGTATCGCAGTACGTACATACTCGCGATTACCTTTATATGTTATCTACTATTCATGAGTTGGCAACTCACCCCCGTTGTGCCACAGTGTTTGCAGGTTGCCCCTCAGAGTAGTCGCGGCAGGCTGCTTTCTTATATCTTTTTGGCTACGGATACCACTGCAGTTGGTGCGTGAGCTGTTTGCTGCTAGGTGGGTTTGTGGTATCCGGTTATTTTCCATTTGTACACACTATTGTATTTAGTACTCTCCATCTGCTATTTCATGTATTGACTTAGAGACCAGTGTGAGGACGATGATGTATATTATTTTGTACTCTGGTGTCGAGCTCGTGTGAGCTGACTTTACTTATGCAGTTTTATCATTTGTGATGTTTTTCACTTATTGCTCATTTCTTCGCTACGACGTCGTATATTATTTTGCGTGGTTGTTTCCGCCGTTGGGCGTGATTGCTCCCGTTTGGGATGCTTTATTCTTATTGTATATGATTTTACTCATATCTTATCTTGTACCCGATTTCGGGGTTAGTTTTTACAAACGAAATGCTGCCAAAATTTTTAAGATGATAACTTGAACTTTAAAGAAAGTTACTAAACTACTTAAGGTTTTCCAAATGTTTTAAACAAATGTTTTCAATACTCACTACTTCTAATGGTTTTGATTTCTGGGTTTCAGCTTACTTAGCCGCGTTACGTCTGTAGACGTTACGTGGTTAAGTGCCGGTCACGGGTCGAACTTCGGGTCGTGACACCTGTGGAATGAAATCCTAAACCCTTATGAGTGCGGCAAGTTACCCGCCAAAACCAGAAGTGAGGCAACCCCCTTCATCAAAGTGAATGGGCAACCCGACACTTCACGGAATCCGATAACTTGAGCACCGCTCCTTGGGTCAACCTGTAACCCCTACGAGTGCGGTAAATAGCCCGCCAGATCTAGAGTGAGGCTATTAGTTATATGTATACTGTAACGTTTTGAAAATCGTTTAGGTGAAATTTCGGATAATTGGTAAAATAACTGGTGTTTTCCCTAAAAACCAAGATTGAATTATTTTTCAACATAAAATTAAATATACCTATTCTGGCTATGTAATTGCTAGTATTTAGTATTTAATGGGTCACTTATAAAATTTCTAGTTTACTAAAACATTTTCTGTAATTAATTATTTTAAATATTATTTTAATCTTTCACTAATACATTTAATTAGTGATAATTACAATTTGGAATGGGTTAATTCTACATTAGTGAACCATGACCACTTATAACCTAGTTTATAGCATGCTTAATCTTTCTACCTTGACCCAATGGTTCTAGAGATTTCTAGGGTCAATTAGAAAATAATTTAATTAAGCTATAAATTATTAGAAGTGAAAATGGGCTTTTATTGACTTGGAAACTTCTAACAAAACCTTACACTCACACACCCACACCCTTCTCCCCAAGTGGCCGGGCCAAATTGTGGCAGCCCCTCTCTCTCCAATCATCTCACTTTCTCATCTCATTTTAAAAGAAAATTAAAAGAGAACAATAAAGAAAGATGTGTGGTGATAGATATTTGAAGTATGGGCTTTCTTTGACTTGCATACACACCCACATCCTCTCTCTCTCCCCTCTTCCCAATTCCAGCAGCCCCATTTCAGCCCCCCCATATTTCCCCACCTCATTCTCTTCAAGAAAAATCCACAAAAAATCATCAAAAATCAAAATAAAATCCAACAAAACCCAAACCCAATCTTTACCCATTATTCTTTAGCCAATATACTATGGATCTTGGAGCTTGGAAGTAATTTTGGGAGGCTAAGTTGCATATGGATCTATAAATTTTGGAGGTATAAATCTTAACCCTTTAGTGAATTTGTTGTTTAATTGCTTTAATCTAGCATATTAAGTGTTAAATTGGTTCTAATTGCTAACTTGAAAATTCAAGAAGAAGGAGTTTGAAATTCAAGTTAGGGTTTATCACTTAATCATGATTACAATGGGTAATGTAACATCTTAAGGAATGCAAAATGTAATCTAGTTGTTAATTTACAAATTGTTACTTGTAAATTGTTCTAATCAAGCTATTTTTGCAAACTAGATTTTTGAGATTAAGGTAAAGAGGTGAGTTTAAAATCTAATTAATGGATGGGTGACCTAATTAAGATATTATGTGAATATTGTAGCCACTAAAATTGTTAAAACATTAAGTTTTGTACTAAAATGATTAAAAGAGGCTTACTAGGTTTTTGGAACTAAATCAATTTGACTAATTTTGAGATTTTGATGAGTTATAACCTATTTCATATTATAATTAGTGTGTTGTGAGCATGCGATTGGTGCGATTGGGTTTTTGGTTTGGGGTTTGCCACGTATTGCGACCCTAGTTCTGGTTTGTGTTCGCGACTAATTTTATATTTATTCTCTTGTTTCCTTGTGTACATTTCTAGGATCGGGTGCAGGGGCATCAGATGTGGCGCGGAAAGGACAGAGCCGAAATCGGAGCAATTTAGCCGAGGCGTCCAGGTGAGTAGATGTATATCTATGGGGAAAGTTGGGTGGATGGCGTATAGCACCCCCGTAGTTTCGTAGTGTAGTACATGAACATATTATGTATATATATAAGTGTTTTGTGATACGTGGATAATTAGCATGAACGGCTTAAGGAGAGCATGGGTTAGTTTTAGTTGTTAGTTGTATATATGTCCTAGAGGCCATTGTTGTACATATGATGTATATTATAGTGGATGCTTGGATATATATAGAGAGGACTTTCTTGCTCGATATGATAGTATGCTATCTGGTTTCACTTTGTCATAACATGTTGACTTGTATTGGTTTACCGTCTTGCTCTCACATGTTGATAAAGCCCTTAGGATATATACTTGACTACTAGGACTATGATGAGATCATATTAGTGGGGCCAGGGTAGTCAACGAGTACATCCTATAACTGTTTCTAGTCGAGGGTGTATCGAGACAGGGCATCGATACACCAGAGTAGACTAGCGTATACGCATCTTGACCCATATGATGGGCGATGGATGATCCCATATCCATCGGTGTTTGACATCAAAGATGGTGTACGGGTGCTCAGTTGAGACTGGGTACACTGAACGGACTCGCCGAGAACTCCCAGATGGTATCATACCTATCTTCAGATAGCAGTTCTCTGGTGACACTGGTACAGGTTTGTCTGTAGACCCGAGATCGTCATAGAGTCTTGTGTGATTCCCACCGTGCTTTGATTTCCACCTTACCACGTTCAAGAGAACGTGCAAAACGGTGGCTTTTGGGTACAGTCCTGAATCACATGGAGGCAATGAGCGATAGGAGGGATTTCTTCTCTCCCGGTATTGGGGGTTGATGTTGCGCTGTGCTCGATAGGCTATAACTGGAAGTCCCTAGACAGGGCTGCTATAGAGATCTACTGGTAAGTGTTATCAGTAGTTTCTCAACCCGTTATGAGCCTTACATCGGCACGACTTATCGGTTACTGGGGTCTGACGTTTACCACCCCTAGACTGGATATGCGACATATCAGACGAAAAGACCGGACTGTTCGGGAGTGTTACTGATTGGATTCACAGGAGAATGTACAGGTTTTCTTGTTGATCTTCTGATCGCTCAATACCCGGGTGGCTGTTACGTTTAGCTGTCCGCTTGCAGCTTGTAGGTGTTTGATATGATCATTGCCTACTGCCGGCGTATTGACGATTCTTTAGAGTCCTACACGGAGGTTTCTTGGATCAGGAAAAAAAGAGTAGGAGCACATATGCGATATGTGCGAGACCGAGAATAATACGAGTATGTGATACCATATTCTATTCTCGCGATATGTGATATCGGCCGGATATATATGATATAGCCGGGTCATCGGATCAAGTGTTGCTTCAATGAAAAGGTACTTATTATATTAGTCGGTTGTATGTTATATAGCCGGGTTATCGGATCAAGTGTTGATTCGATAATTTAATGTATAATTATATATGTGATATATTAAAGTACATTAACTAATATAAGCTCACTTAAATGATTCTTTTTCTCACTTGGATAATACATTGATATATATGCGATATATGTTAATAGTATTATTTTCTTTTGTTACATTATATATTATATATGTGATATATACTATTGTAACATGTTGGGGTTACAAATGCAATTAGGGTTTTGAGATTAAACTATGCTAGGGTTTCAATTAAGGTTAACATTCATTTTAGGTTAATTCTAAATGGTGGATTTAAAATGAGATATTTTTGCTATGTTGACTTAGTCCACCCTTTAGATAATACCTAGATATTTGTTAGCCTAACCATTGAACCCTAGTCTATGGTTTATTCTCTATATGGGTTAAGCTTGTCATTCTTAACCTTGGTTGCATTTCTAACCTCACAATACAATTCATTATTCATCACAAAAGAAACTTCATCTTCTTCTTCCTCTCTTAAAAATCTTTTCTAGCTTTTTGCTTGTGATGATTTAAAGTGAGATTAAGAAAACAAAAGAGAGCAAAATTCCCACTTCATCATCCTCATCTATTCTAGACACTTAGATTAGGGTGTTCACTTCACTAATATCTCATTAGAGAAGTTCTTGGGTTAGTGTTTCTTCAAGGTAGATCTTCTTAGAAAGTGAAGACTTCAAGCAAGATTCCTCATTCACCTCATGGATCCTCTCTAGAGTCCGGGTGCTTGATGATCGCAGCGAAGGGACCTCAACTCGGAGCTAATGAAGCGAAGGAACAGACTACAAAGGTTGCAATCCTAAACTGTAACACCCTAGTTCAGTTATACCAATTCCAGTTCCTGTATTTCCTTATTTGTGGTATTTTCTTGATTTATCGTGTTTTGGGTGCGAATGGTATTTTACATTTTACATTGCATTCGACCCGACCGGCTTGCTTGGAACCTGTTTGATTCATGTTTATAGTTTAACATGACTTCTTACATAGACAGGTGCACTTTCATGTTTACTGCATACTTGCATTTTATCTGGCATTACATCTTTTACCATATAACATTTTAAGTCACGTAAAATATTTTAAAAATACATTTCATGACCTGCATGATACCTCTAACCCCGTGGTAGCATCCACGCATCTTGTTCTCGTCCCATTCAGTGAAACGGACTTGTTTGGATGGTTACGCGCACGTACGTGCACCCGTTCTTGGGTCTATACATTTTCTTTACCTGAGCATTCATTTTGAATTTTGAACGTCGCATATATTTTTCAAATTTTAAATTAGAAATTTTAGACTCGACCCGGGGGCGCTTTGGAATATTTTGTATCCCGCCAAAATTCAAGTTATTTAAATATATAATATTTCGTTTAACAGTTCATATTTTAAAATCCCTAACTAAAAATATTTTTTCAATTAAAAATCCTAACCAATAAAACAGCTCTCTCTCAGCCTCTCTCTTCCCTCTCTCTATCTCTTTCTCTCTCCACGCTACACTCCAATTTTCTTTCTCCTCCTCTTTCTCTCATCTCGCTCTCTCTATCTCTCTCCTCTCGGTGCGCTTCTCTCTCCTTTCACGGTGATTGGAGTCGTGTCACCGCCCGTGCCTTACGATCACCTCCCTTAACCATTTTGCTCGTCGCCTTCATCTTCATATAAAAAACCCCGAGCCTCATTCTTCAACCCATCCTCATCTCTCAAAACCCTAACCCTAATACCCTCATTACTTCCTCCTCCCTCAACAGAGCCCTCACCTCCTTCTCCTCGCCAACTCTTCCTCATCTCCTTCAAACTCCCGAGCAACCCTGCAACCCCTGCACCAAGAACCCAGCACCACTTCGTCGCCGCCGACCATATCATCTCATCGCCATTTCCATCCTCTTCTTTCCCTCTCTCCTATGTTTTTTCTCCTACATCAGACCCCTGCACACACCCTACACACCCCAGCAACAGAAACCAACCCAAACCCTAGATTAACCCTAACCGAACCCTAGAAACCAAACCTCATCGCCGGAGCTCCGATCATCTCCTCGACACCATCTCTGCTAACCTGAAAACCCCAGTGCACAACCAAAGTAAGCTTTCTCTTCTTCTTCTTCCTCTGTCCTTCTTTCTTTCTTTCTTTTCATTTCTTTGATTCTTGAATCTTATGTTTCCATAGTTCGCCGGAGCCGTGCTTGACGCCGACGTTCCTGACGACCCAGACGACGTACCTTACCTGCGTGATCACCCTCTTGCATTGCTTGGACCCGTTCCGTGTGCCGTGCGTGCGTCGCGGCATTTTACCGACGTCGGACGTACCGTACATATCCGTTTCACATTCCGTCTAGGCAAGTTTATCTTGCTACATGCTACATTACTTTATATATATCTATTTTAATAAATATAATACCGGTATTTCAAATTATGCACCCCATGTTTACTTTTACAGTTTTTCGTCATCCGTCTGCATCCGTACGTGTTACTTTACATCTAGCGCATGCAAACCTATCTTGTTACATACTATATTACAATATACTGTACCCAATGGAATATTTACATCTCATATTGCTTAGTTGTACATCCCACTTTACTATTTTAGAGTTTTACTGTTTTCGGATACCGTTTGCATCCATCTCATTTAAAAAATATATATATGCATCTATAGATCACATTAATACATAATACTGTGATATTAACACCCCATATTTAATAAAGTGCATCCTAATTAGTATTGGAACTATAAATGTAACCCTAATTGATAATTGTGCTTCCATATCATTGATTTTATATCGATTTGCATACCATGTCACATTATTTCATTTTATTGTTATATTATTACTCCATACTTGATTTTGTGTACCCATACTTATTACAGTTTGATTTTGAGCACCCACTTGATACTTGTGCACTACCTGACATGACCTGATACACTACTACAGACATGATTTGATACCTGTGCACTACTTGATATGACTTGATACATGTACACCACCTGACATGACCCGATATACCACAGCTTGACATGTTAGCTGATCTTGTTACTAATGCCGACAATCTTGATCTGTTGTCCCTACGGACATTTCCTGTTGCCTATACAGACAAACCTATACTTGCTTGATCCTTTGTTAGCATTAGCTCCAGATTTATCAATACCTGACTTACACACATAACTTGGGGGTATGGGGAAATCAAGAATGTAGCCGAACGTGACTCAAAGGGCTATTATCCTTTTACCGTAGTGCCGTGGGGTTGAACGGGACATAGACTCACAGTCTATTATCCTTTTACCGTGGTCCCGTGGGGTTCAACGGGGCATAGACCGATGGGTTACGATGATGATTACATTAATTGATTTCGAATAACTTTAGAGTAGATAACTCTATAGCACAGTTTAGACTACTCACTGCACTTCACCTGTTTATATCTTGTTCACTGATCTATATTCATGTTACGGTTTACTTGCTACTAATGAATTGTTACTGTTCATACTTCATGCCTGCATATTTCATCACATCCTGCTTGCTTAGAATTATTGATATTATGACGCACTGACGTCTGGGTTTTGCATGACCCAGATCCATTATCCTTGTCGCAGGCAGTCCAAGAGTATTTTGATCAGCAGGACGAACAGTGAAGACCTGTTATTAGTTTAGTTTAGTTTTCCTTTCAGTATTTTTCATTCCTGATGTGAGCCCGCATTATGGGACGTACATTTCAGATTATTATTGTATTGGATCTTTTGCTTCCGCCTTATTTTATTTCATGACTCGTTTATTCTGGCTTATGGACATGTGTTTGATAGTTTATTACTGTTCTCGATATCTCTACAGCCGTAATGTGACTATGGAGGGATATTTCCTATCCACGGGTAGCATGGTTGGCTCTGTCACATGCCTATCTTAGCGTACTCTGGGAAGCGGGGCGTGACAGGGTTTGTTTGGTATCAGATCCATAGGATATAGGTTAATCGGGTTTGATTCTTTTGTAGTTGGGTATTGGACCCAATACACAGATTAGAATACTCGTGATTAGGAACATGTCCTGCCACATTGTTATCGTGATTCTTGAATCATATCTTTTCCTTGACCCTTGTCTTGACGATATGCAAACAACTTTGCATCTCGACTTAAAACCCTTTGGTTCCCTATTTGTTCTCTCTATTCTGATGCCAGGATTTGGGCGACTTGAACTGAGTTATGTGATTGTAACTATGAACTGCAACATGGTTACAATGCGGTACTCTATTTAAGTAACTTGGAGTTTTAGTTTTGATTCATATCCTTGATTCATCATCATCATTCATCGCAAGTTTTGAATCTTGTTTATCATACTAATCCTCTTTGGTGTCTTGGTTGCAGAATCATGGAATCCAGGAATCTACGATCGTACCAGAGGCGTATGGATGGCGCCACTTTGCTTGGAGTAATTCGTGACTTGCTAGAGGACCACAAGCAGCAGACCGAGCAGAAGCCGGCGCTCGCACCAAACCAAACGCCCGTACGTAGAGGTATTGCGGTGAACCGACGTGGCATAGCACCAATGAAGAAAACAGTCGTTGCTGATCGGAGAAGGAGCATGATTTGTGACTTTTTCCATTTACCTGGACATGTGCAAAGGGAGTGTCGGAGGAAGCTTGGACTCTATTTAAATTGTGGATCGACGGATCACACTATCAATGCTTATCCGTCGAAGCTTCGTAAGAAAGAAGATGTTCAGAGGCCAGTTTTGCCCAAGCAAAAAGGAATGGGGTTGTGCGATTACTGCCAACGACCGGGTCACTATCGAAGGGATTGTCGTATGAGGCTTGGACTTTGTTTTGTTTGCGGATCAGCTGATCACATCATTGATACTTGTCTGTCAAAGCTAAGTTTGAAGGAAGATACTCAGAAGCCACCGTAAAAGCAGTTTCAGGAGCAGGAGCAGTTAACTCAGGGATCTAATCAAGCTCAACCATTTACCCTGACGGCTGAAGAGGCTAAGGCTTTAGAGGAAGTCGTTTCAGGTATCCTACTTGTTCATGGTTTTCTCGCATTAGCGTTATTCAATTCTAGTGCATCCCATTGATTTATGTCGTCCAAGTTTAATACTACACACTCGATTACTTGCACGACCCTGTCTAGCTATTGGGACATACACACTGGGAATGGTAAAATCATAACTATTAGAGGGTATTAGGATTGTTCTGTAGCTATTTGCGGATGGGAGTTATTCGCAGATTTCTTAGTGATTGATACCGGTAGTTATGAAATTATCTTGGAATGGATTTTCTCGACACTTTCCACGCTCATATTAATTATAGAGCAAAGAAAGCGAATTTCCAGATTCCTGAACATCCGGAGGTTGTTTTGGAGATAGCAGTTCTGTCGGACCAGTCGAGTTTAGGGCTAGGCCGATAAATAATGTTCTTTCGTCAATGGAAGTTGATAAAGAGGAAGAGCCAGCTGTAGTTCGAGATTTCATGGACGTGTTCGAGGACATCGCGGGTTTACCGCAAAAACGAGATGTGGAGTTCACAATCGACCTTGTTCCTGGTGCAGCGCCAATCTCAAAGGCGTATTATCCAATGGCACCAGTGCAGTTGGAAGAAGTCAAGAAGCAGGTTACCGAATTACTTGAGAAGGATTGGATTCGCAGTAGTAATTCACCTTGGGGAGCTCTAGTTCTTCTAGTAAAGAAGAAAGACGGCACACGGATAAACGTGCGTCAGCTTTTGAGGCGTTGAAGCAGAGATGGATAACCTATCCTATTTTTACCGTACCAGACAGTTCCGGAGGATTGGTGATTCACAGCGATACATCTGGGAAAAGATTAGGATGTGTTTTGATGCAACATGGAAAGGTTATAGCCTACGCATCGAGACAATTGAAGATCCATGATAAGAATTACCCAACTCATGATTTGGAGCTTGCAGCAGTAATTTTCGCTTTAAAAATTTGGAGACACTACTTATTAGGTGAAAGGGTCGAAGTATTCACTGATCACCAAATCCTAAAGTATGTGTTCACGCAAAAAGAGCTTAACATGAGGCAGCGTAGATGGTTGGAACTGATGGCTGACTACGATCTTGATCTTAAGTAACATCCGAGGAAAGTTAATGTAGTGCCGGATGCGCTTAATCGGTTGCCGGCAATTCGGATGTTGACTGCACAGAAGGAACTTATCGAAGATTTTCGGAGATTCGAGTTGGAGATCATGCTACCGCATTATTCGGGACAGTTGATGCAGCTGCAAGTACAGTCGTCGTTGATCGATAATATTAAAGCAGCGTAGCCACAGGACCAAAGATTGCAGAAGTTTCGAGAACAAGTTGAAGCTGGACTTCGAACAGACTTGTTGATTCATGAAGATGGTTCGTTGCGTTATGGTAGCCATTTGTGTGTGCCGAAAGGAGACATTTGTGAAGAAGTTATGAAAGAGGCGCACAGTTCCGCATATTCTGTACATCCAGGAGGCACGAAGATGTACCGTGATCTACGACAGCATTTCTGGTGGGAAGGCATGAAAAGGGAGATTGCCTGCTTTGTAGCAAAGTGCTTGGTGTGTCAGCAAGTTAAGGCTGAATATCAAAGGGTTGCTGGTTTATTGCAACCACTTCCGATTCCTCAATAGAAGTGGGAACATATACCATAGATTTCGTGACAACTTTACCGCAGAGTCCAAAGGTCAACAATGCAGTTTGGATGATTGTTGATCGATTGACCAAGGCAGCTCATTTCATACCATTTCGAGTTGGTCGATCAACGGAAGCGTTGGCAGAACGGTACATGCAGGAGATTATGAGAGTGCATGGAGTACCTGTGAGTATCGTTTCTGATCGTGATACCCGATTTTTGTCGCACTTCTGGAGGAGCTTACAGGAAAGTTTGGGGACTCGATTGAAGTTTAGCACAGCTTATCATCCTCAGACAGATGGCCAGTCGGAGAGAACGATCCAAACTCTTGAAGGCATATTGAGAGCTTGCATGTTAGACTTCAAGGGTTCATGGGAGGATCATCTACACTTGGTGGAGTTTTCGTACAATAACAGCTTTCAGGCGACTATTCAGATGGCTCCATTCGAAGCGTTGTATGGCCGCAAGTGTCGCTCGCCTGTTTGTTGGGATGATGTTGGAGAGCGAAGATTGTTGGGACCGGATTTGATCGTGCAAACAGTTGAGAAGGTTAATACTATCCGGAATCACATGAAGGCAGCACAAGACCGATAGAAGAGTTGGGCCGATACATCGAGAAGACCTCTAGAGTTCGTTGTTGGTGATCTTGTGTTCTTGAAGATATCACTGACCAGAGGAGTGATTCGTTTTGGGAGTCAAGGTAAAGCTTAGTTCTCAATTCGTGGGGCCTTTCGAGATTTTGGAACGTGTTGGAGAAGTAGCTTATCGATTGGCTTTACCACAATCTTTGGCGAATATTCATGACATGTTTCATTTATCTCAACTTCGAAAATATATTCGAGATGAAACACACGTGCTGGATCATTCGGAGCCGACTGTACGAGAAGATTTGACCTTTGAGGAATGACCGATGTCAATTGTTGATCGAAGAGAAAAGGTCCTTAAGAACAAGGTTATCCTTCTCGTACTTGTTTCTTGGGGAAATCGCTCGCATGGAGAATCAACTTGGGAACGAGAAGACGAAATCCGACAGAAGTTTCCACATCTATTCTTGTAGTTTCTTGATTGTTTATCCTTCTTTGTTCTTGGAATTTCGAGGACGAAATTATTTTGTAGTTGGGTATAATGTAACACCCTAGTTCATTTATATCAATTCCAGTTCCCGTATTTCCTTATTTGTGGTATTTTCTTGATTTATCGTGTTTTGGGAGCGAATGATATTTTACATTTTACATTGCATTCGACCCGACCCGCTTGCTTGGAACCTGTTTGATTCATGTTTATAGTTTAACTTGACTTGTTAAATAGACATGTGCACTTTCATGTTTACTGCATACTTGCATTTTATCTGGTATTGCATCTTTTACCATATAACATTTTAAGTCACGTAAAATATTTTAAAAATACATTTAATGACCTGCATGATACCCCTAACCCCGTGGTAGCATCCGCGCATCTTGTTCTCGTCCCAATCAGTGAAACAGACTTGTTTGGATGGCTACA
The DNA here is from genome assembly GCA_030015575.1 of Agapanthus africanus. Taxonomy (NCBI): domain Eukaryota; kingdom Viridiplantae; phylum Streptophyta; class Magnoliopsida; order Asparagales; family Amaryllidaceae; genus Agapanthus; species Agapanthus africanus. Next base: position 493,647,490 of record CM057339.1, read on the forward strand.
CGCACGTACGTGCACCCGTTCTTAGGGCTATACATTTTCTTTACCTGAGCATTCATTTTGAATTTTGAATGTCGCATATATTTTTCATATTTTAAATTTGAAATTTTAGACTCGACCCGGGGGCGCTTTGGAATATTTTGTATCCCTCCAAAATTCAAATTATTTAAATATTTAATATTTCGTTTAACAGTTCATATTTTAAAATCCCTAACTAAAAATATTTTTTCAATTAAAAATCCTAACCAATAAAACAGCTCTCTCTCTCACCCTCTCTCTTCCCTTTCTCTCTCTTTCTCTCTCCCCGCTACACTCCAATTTTCTTTCTCCTCCCCTCTCTCTCACATCTCGCTCTCTCTATCTCTCTCCTCTTGGTGCGCTTCTCTCTCCTCTCGCGGTGATTGGAGTCGCGTCACCGCCTGTGCCTTACGATCACCTCCCTTAACCGTTTTGCTCGTCGCCTTCATCTTCATATAAAAAACCCCGAGCCTCATTCTTCAACCCATCCTCATCTCTCAAAACCCTAACCTTAATACCCTCATTACTTCCTTCACCCTCAACAGAGCCCTCACCTCCTTCTCCTCGCCAACTCCTCCTCATCTCCTTCAAACTCCCGAGCAACCCTGCAACCCTTGCACCAAGAACACAGCACCACTTCGTCGCCGCCGACCATCTCATCTCATCTCCATCTCCTTCCTCTTCTTTCTCTCTCTCCTATGTTCTCTTCTCCTTCATCAGACCCCTGCACACACCCTGCACACCCCAACAACAGAAACCAACCCAAACCCTAGATTAACCCTAACCGAACCCTAGCAACCAAACCTCATCGCCGGAGCTCCGATCATCTCCTCGACACCATCTCTGCTAACCTGAAAACCCCAGTGCACAACCAAAGTAAGCTTTCTCTTCTTCTTCTTCCTCTGTCCTTCTTTCTTTCTTTTCATTTCTTTGATTCTTGAATCTTATGTTTCCATAGTTCGCCGAAGCCGTGCTTGACGCCGACGTTCTTGACGACGTACCTTACCTGCGTGATCACCCTCTTGCGTTGCTTGGACCCGTTCCGTGTGCCGTGTGTGCGTCGCGACATTTTGCCTACGTTGGACGTACCGTACATATCCGTTTCACGTTCCGTCTAGGCAAGTTTATCTTGCTACATGCTACATTACTTTATATATATATCTATTTTAATAAATATAATACCGGTATTTCAAATTATGCACCCCATGTTTACTTTTACAGTTTTTCGTCATCTGTCTGCATCCGTACGTGTTACTTTACATCTAGCGCATGCAAACCTATCTTGTTACATACTATATTACAATATACTGTACCCAATAGAATATTTACATATCATATTGCTTAGTTGTACATCCCACTTTACTATTTTACTGTTTTATTGTTTTCGGATACCGTTTGCATCCATCTCATTTAAAATATATATATATGCATCTATAGATCACATTAATACATAATACTGTGATATTAACACCCCATATTTAATAAAGTGCATCCTAATTAGTATTGGAACTATAAATGTAACCCTAATCGATAATTGTGCATACATATCATTGATTTTATATCGATTTGCATACCATGTCACATTATTTCATTTTATTGTTATATTAGTACTCCATACTTGATTTTGTGTACCCATACTTATTATAGTTTGATTATGAGCACCCACTTGATACTTGTGCACTACCTGACATGACCTGATACACTACTACTGACACGACTTGATACCTGTGCACTACTTGATATGACTTGATACATGTACACCACCTGACATGACCTGATGTACCACTGCTTGACATGTTACCTGATCTTGTTACTAATGCTGACAATCTTGACCTGTTGTCCCTACAGACATTTTCTGTTGCCTATACAGACAAACATGTTCCTACATGATCCTGTGTTGTCATTAGCTCCAGATTTATCAATACCTGACTTACACACATAACTTGGGGGTATGGGGAAATCAAGAATGTAGCCGAACATAACTCAAAGGGCTATTATCCTTTTACCGTGGTCCCGTAGGGTTGAACGGGACATAGACTCACAATCTATTATCCTTTTACCGTGGTCCCGTGGGGTTGAACGGGGCATAGACCGATGGGTTACGATGAGAATTACATTAATTGATTTCGAATAACTTTAGAGTAGATAACCCTATAGCACAGTTTAGACTACTCACTGCACTTCACCTGTTTATATCTTGTTCACTGATCTATATTCATGTTACGGTTTACTTGCTACTGATGACTTGTTACTGTTCATACTTCATGCCTGCATATTTCATCACATCCTGCTTGCTTAGAATTATTGATATTATGACGCACCGACGTCTGGGTTTTGCGTGGCCCAGATCCATTATCCTTGTCGCGGCAGTCCAAGAGTATTTTGATCAGCAGGCCGAACAGTAAAGACCTGTTATTAGTTTAGTTTAGTTTTCCTTTCAGTATTTTTCATTCCTGATGTGAGCCCGCATTATGGGACGTACATTCCAGATTATTATTGTATTGGATCATTTGCTTCCGCCTTATTTTATTTCATGACTCATTTATTCTGGCTTATGGACATGTGTTAGATAGTTTATTATTGTTCTCGATATCTCTACAGCCGTAATGTGACTATAGAGGGATATTTCCTATCCACAGGTAGCATGGTTGGCTCTGTTACGTGTCTATCTTAGCGCACTCTGGGAAGCGGGGCGTGACATAAACTCTTAGAAGTAAAGATGTTTACTTTATTGTTTTGTTTGATTCTCTAGTTAAAGTTCCTAGGTTTAGGGTTATCTTCATTGGCAAATTTTTAACCTGGCATGGATGATGCCTCCCGAAACCTTGCTGTTGTTGTAGATATCCCAACAGTGGTATCAGAGCCTAGATAGAGAATTATATGGATATGTCTAGGATTACGAAACCGAAACACCCGATGCAAAACCCCAGTTTCTGTCGAATTATTTTAGGTGCCAAATTTTTTTTCAAATAGTTGCAGAATGTTGTATGAGATACAATATGAACACACACCAAAACCCAAACCCCCTGCTCGGATTTTGGTCGGCCAGAAGGCCAGAAAATCCGGCCTGCTCGGATTTCTGAAGGAGCTAGGGTTTGGTTTTTGGGTAGTGTTCAAGTCTCTGGGGTTTGGTACTTTTTGTGTTGTTTATTTTTGCTAAATTTGCATGAGATGTTTATTTACTAAAAAGGTAATTCGGAGTGTTTCGTATTGCAATTCTAGCTTTGTTTCGGATTGTTTAGACAGTGTTAAAAAGTTCGAACAGATATCAATAACTCACTTTTTCCCCTACCGGAGAATTTCCAAATGTTGGATTTTTCCTTAATTAAAGAACATTCAAAAATCGTGCAAGTGACGTGGTGGACCCTCTAGAAGAACGAAACCTTAACTCGATTTTGTGACCGTCAAAATCGCCACTAAACCTTAGGGTTTGTGGTGGTTTAGCGGTGCCACAAGTGAGGCGTTGGTTTGACCCTTCTACGGCCGGTTGACTACTGTTGTAGCATGTGATGGATACTTCTAAACTGCGCTCAAGTGTTGAGCATTTTGGGAAATTTTGGGTGTTTGTTGATTCGATTGGAATTTTTAACATCGCCTAGCTTTTTCTGTAAAGTGATACAATATGTGGAATTCATAAAGTTAGGCATGAAATGAGAAGTATGTGATATTTCGGATTTATGATATCTAAGGAGATTGTGGATTCCAAATGTTGTAGTTTTACATTTTCTTGAATGCGACCGTAAGTATAATATGTGGTGTATCGCCGGTTTCATTGCTATACATCAACAACAATTGGGATACGCATATTTACTTACTCTGATGACATGTGATGTTATGTGTTGTTATGATATGTTATATTGGATCGTCGTGTTCTGAATAGCTGGGGTTTTTATGTGAGATGAGAGTTTTTTATTTTCATTCATGTAAAATTCATTGTATGTAATATTCTTTTATTGGAGCACTTCCGGGTTGAGGATGATGTCACCATTGTATATTATTTACTTTTCCGCATTAGAATAAACCCAAGGAGGGGAGCATAAGTAACCGGATTCTGGGGTCCAGTGGGAGGCCATCTCAAGGAGTCGAGACCGGGTCTCCTAACCCTAGAATTGGCAGGGTTTCTTGACACTCTCGTAGGGGTCTAGGGATGTGGGTTTGGCTATTCATCGCGACCGTGGAATCCATGTTTTATACAGGCTCAAAATAAAACACGGACGCCCTAATATATCCAATATTTCATATGTTATCTTCTGCTGCTCTGTGATGTGATCACTATGAATTTTGAGATGAATGGATATATATTATATATGAGATATATAGTAAACGTTGCTTATGTTTTTCACCCGCACTAGTCCCGTCCCGGTATGTCGTTAGTTAAGTAACCTAACGGTGCATAACAGAACATTATGGCGAATGCGGATGGCATAAGAGTACGCTATATTGTTGTTTCTTCTGTGATGCTTAGGAAGCATAATTGATAGGATTCATTAATGAGATTAATGAAAGAAAAGATACCTAAAAGATATTGTAGAATCAAATTTAGAAAAAGAGTAGCTCTAGTTTTTCTTTGCATAGCGGTATTTGATTGGTACGAGATGTTTTGTGCGCTTTCGCTTTTAAAAGATGAATCAAAGAATATTAACCGCAATCAAGAACGGCGTCGCTTGGTAGCTAGCCGGTTGAGTACGGGTCGGTCCACAGAGATTTTATGTATTTTCTAGTTGTTCTAACGAGTTAATTCCAATTGTTGTGGATTGGATTATCACTAAAAACTAAGGTTGATTTAGATTAGGATTAAAACCTTGCTAAGGTTAGGTTTAGGTTAAGTTTGGAAATTCAATATTTCTCACCGCTTGCTATGCCCTAATTAAGATTTATTTAGGTGTTATGGTAATAATTAATAAAAGGGATTAGCACGATCGGGAAGAAACTAGGTTTCTTCCTCTAGGTCCTTATCCGTCCTTTCTTAATTCTTACCCTAACCTCCATGGAAAAAATACACAACCGGTCTTTTAAACTACGATATCACCGCTACCTCTTGGGATAGGGTGCCGTAGTGAGCGGTGTGTGTATGTATGTATAGAGTCCTATTAAAATATATGACGGGCAAGAAAGGGCTGAGAGATTTTCATCTCTCAAACCTTTCCAATTCCTAATCCTAATAAGTGAGGAACTACTCACTCATTAGGGAATTGTTAAAAGATTTCATTTTTATGATTTTTTTTAATAACCTAATTATCTAATCTACGACAGATAAATAAAATCTAAACTAGGGCAGATAAATAAAAGTTATACTAGGGCAGAAAGGAAAATTAAACTAAGGCAAGGTAAAGAAAACGACTTACTTTTTATTTGATGCACTCTTCAAACATTACAAGAATTAAAATTCTGAAATTGATAATTAAAAAGAGGCATAGGAAGAGGCATGCTCCAACAAGAGCTTTAGGGTTCCTATTTATAGATTATAGAAACCCTAGGGTTTACATCTGATCCCTATCTACATTTACAAAACTACCCTGAGAAGCCTAGTCAACGCACCGCCACCACCGACAAATTTGCACCGACACGTGCTCAGCACGGCCGCGGATCCGCGGCCATATGCATTGTTTGGCCGCGGATCCGCGGCCATCTTGGAGGCTTTTGGGCTGAAATCTTCTGGTGTTCTTTCTGTTGCTTTTTACTTGGGTTTTCTTCACTTGGTTCTTTAGAATGTCTTCTAGTTTCTTCCAGATTTCCACAGTGCATAATGTCGTGGACTTTTACCGTTTGCTTCATGTTGAAGCCTTGAATCTTGTGCTACCTTTGTGCAATCGAACCGTTTGCTGATCTTCGTTTGTTCCTCAAACTGTAGGCGACATGATAAAGATTCTTCTGTTTGTTGGTCGTAGTCTCACTTTTGTAAAAAAAATTTCATCATTTTCATTGTTTTGTTCCGAGAACCTGTAACCCGCAACTATGTAGCAGACATGGATCAAAAGCACCTGTTTATTTGTAAAATGAATAAGAATTGGGAATATAATAATGCAAAATTATGATATGAACAAATACCCCCAAACTTATCTTTTGCTCGTCCTCGAGCAAAACTAGTTATTTCTCGAAAAAGACCTAACCTCACTTTCGCAGGGAAACGCGATTGTACTGAGCTCGTGCAACAAGCCGTTAAACCTCTAGGTGTCCCTAGTAGGAGGAGTGTTGTCTCTTGAGGGTTTTTCAGCGGATACTACCAAAAAAATCCTATCAATTCGGCCTATTGACTTTTATTCTCCAATTCGGTTTTCTAGCAAAAAATTCTATTATCTTCAACTCAGAAATTATCAACCCATATTTTTCACGCTTCCTTATCATTTAACTTAAGATTGTATATGTTCTGTAAATTTACTTAGCTTTTAGCATCTTTTGAGTTTTCCTTCTAAGGTTCCATCTCAACTTAGGAATTTTTATCATCTCTACAAAAGATATAAGTCCTATTTTTCATTCCCATCTCTCATCCAAACCCCAATCATATACCCCTACGTGTGTGTATGTATCACCCCTACACTTGGAAATTCAATTCAAGCTCTTATACTCTTGTCCATCGTCCAAAGTACTTTTAATTGGTGAATTTTTAGATGAAATTGCTCACACATCCTTCATGCGACCGTTAATACTTCTTGAGGTACTAATGACCGATTACAAAATGTGTTTGCGCATTAAGGCGTAATTCCTCGTCTTGTAATACCTAAGGCTATTAGCAGTGACTCCCAGACAAGTTGGTCTAAGGCACTAGGTGATAAAGCACCCTCGCTATATATATTTTTTATTTTACGCAGCCTTAAGTAATTACAAAACCAGTGTTCATTTTTTTTATATCTCTTTATTCACACTTATAATTTTATTTTCCTTCATACTAAGGATTTTAGACAAGAGCATTTCAAGGTCTCCTCTACTATTCCAAGTTTCAAGGTTCGTGATTGTGCAAGTTGTAGGGTATATATTTTCAGAATTTAGACGTAAGCTTAGGGATTATTTTTCAGAATTACACTTTAATAAAAATTTCAATACTCTTCCCTTATTTTGACTTAGCCTAAGAAGTGAACTCAAAATTTGCCTATTTCTAAGTAAACTACAAGGACATACATTTTCTACGGTTAAACTTTAAGAAAGGTTATTTTTAGGGTTTTTAATTTACTAAGTCTAGGATCTAGTTTTTCCTAGCTAGTTAACCGTCTTGTCAAACTTAAGTCAATTATGGCCAAAATTGAATTTTTCAATTTTTATAAATTCTAAATTTTTTCAATTTTTATGGGTTTTAAAATAAGTATGCAAATGCAAAAATATACATATGAATGCGAAAGAAGAAACCTTACCGAGCACACCCCAAACTTAAACTTGACAGTGTCCTCACTGTCATGCCACACCAAGAGGGTCAAAAATGTCGGCACTCCTCTGTTTATTTATTTATTTATTTTTATATTTTTTTTATTGTTGAAAGAAAAACAAAAAATATATATACAAAAAGGTCCCTCCCAAACTTAAGTGAGATTGTGTTTCCACTGTTCAAGCGTTAAAATTCAGAGTTAGGGAGGAGAGAAAAAAAAACACAGTATCAATCTATACAAGGCCTTACACAGGCCAAAAGTTAGTACCAACCATTCAAAATTTTTATCGTTGTAATGGTGTGGTTGGTGAAAGAATGGAGTTTATAAAAAATAAATGAGAAACACACGAGACCGTATGGGAAGAAAGGTGGAATATGGTCTCGGTATATTAGGAGAAGAATGGCGGAAGAGAGAAAGAAGTGTAGTACGAACTTGAGGGTGTAAATTGAGTGAATAAATTAGCACAAATTGTGATGACCGATGTGTTAAAAGCGATTGTACTAATCTATCAACCCGTCGAGAAATGGGGTCAAATCCCTCAAGATTCGCGAGAAAACATGGGTACGTTGAACTTGGTAAACCAGACATTGAAAATGGAAGCGTGACGGATTCTTGTGTGGTCGAAACAATGGAAAGGACGAAGGGGAGTGATTTAGGAAGGGTCTCATTCTCACCTAAGTAAGCGTATGTAAGGTGAGACGACAACAGCTTGAGTTTGAGTTTCAGAGGTGAAACAATTGAAGGTGAAATTGGTGAAACTGTCTCGAACTCGAAGGATTCCATCAATGGTTCGAAATGACTGTACGCAACCGAGTCTGATGGTTCAACTAACTCATCTGAAAATTCAAAGGACACAAACTCGGGCAGTGAGTCTTCAAAATCTTCCGAAAAAGTGAAACTCTCGTAATCGTTATCGGTTGTGAGAACTGTGTCAGATTCAAGGAGGAACGCACTAGTGGCGTCAAAACTGCTGTGATCGAACATAAATTTTTCAAGCTCACAGTCCTCCTGCGTGATCTCTTGCGTGGTCGGAACGATGGAAAGGATGAAGGGGGTGATTTAGGAAGTATAACAGTTAAAGGTTCAGGAGGATGAATTGAAAAATCCTACTCATCAAACAAAACTGGTTCATCTTCAATACTATCCTCAATACTCTCCTCAATACTATCCGCAAAATTCTCCTCAAAAGTTATCTTATCCATGCAATTATCATCAAAATCAAGACGCATATGAAGTTCGGGAGAAACATTTAATGACTCGGGATGATGAATTGGAGAGAAAAATTCGGTCAAATTTGCGGGTTCATCATCCAAAATATTCCCTGCGTCAATATCATCAATCAAGTGAAAATCAATTTTTTTGGACTCCTCATCAAAAGCATGGATATTTATCAATTCAGGTTCCATATTGGAGGTGTAGAGGTCGAAAGGATTGGTGATGGTTTCACTCGAAAGGGACCCTTCACAATCTGGCAAATCAAGCACTACAAAGTCGCACAACTCATTAAACGTTTTATTTTCAACTGGTGAATCATTTGGGACACTTGATAGACATTTAAAACCGGAGTTGTGGGATTCAATTGGTGATGGGTAGGTTTGATTTGGAAGGGTGCACAACTCACTCTCTCCACTCAAATTCTCAATCTGTCCAACCGTCTCATCATACATTGGAATTTTTGGAGCTAGTTGGAAACTAGCTACCGGGTCACTAGGTTGCATAAGGGTGGCAATGGACGCATCCAAATTCCTCATCTGTTGGTTTGTCGCTACAATATAAGCTTCCAACGACTGTTCCAGACTAGACATGAGTTGTGAAGGGGTTTTAGTAAAAGATTCAAAATTGTTTGGATTCTGGAAACTCCTAAATGGCTGTGTAGAAGCAATGTCTAGGGAAGGTGCGAAAGTCGGGTAGGACTGGTAGGAATTGAATGGTTGGACAGGAGTAGGATCAACATTTGGATAAAAAGATGAATGGACTTGTTGATCCTAAGAACTGGAAGTGTTGAAAGGAGTGAAAGATCGGTTACGAGCTTGTTCAATATGTTCAGCAATAGACATGGGTTTCGGAGTTACAACAGGACTCGAAAAAGGAGTATCAACGTAAGAAGGTGGTGAAGGTTGAAATGGTTGATACAAAGTGGATTGCGGAGTCGAACTGTTTCTCCTAGACGCTTCTATTCGATCTTTCAAAGAAATTTTGGGCATGGAGGGGTCGTCCATAATTCGACCAAAATAATTCGCGTAGGAAGCAATGTTTGGATGAGGGTACCAAAGTTCGGCAAGAGTTTTGCGAGGTGGGGTACCTATGATGTAAGAAAGGAGAAGAAAAAGAATGTGGGTGCAAGTGGGGTGCAATGGATTTCTAGCGACAAAATTGGCAAGTCTATGTAAAAAATTTCTGTTTTGTGTTTTTTTTATAAGGAGCATTTTGCAAAAAGATTTTTAATAAGAAGCTTAGACACACGTTCAAGCAATCACAATATGCACAATCAAGCCTAGATATAGGGTCTCCTAGGTCAACTAGACTGCTCCTAACTGTTCCAAAGGGCAAGTTGTGAGGTCCTCATATTGTCTCTTCACCGCCAATTGTGGCCAGGTAAGCACAAGTAAAGAAAGAAGGGATCCGCTCACAAATCACCGTGAGACGGGTCTTTTAAAGTTACCTTTCCCCACTTGTCTAGCCTAGGCACCACAAAGTCTGGTTTTGTGTGCTTTCGCTTTTAAAAGATGAATCAAAGAATATTAACCGCAATCAAGAACGGCGTCGCTTGGTAGCTAGCCGGTTGAGTACAGGTCGGTCCACAGGGATTTCGTGTATTTTCTATTTGTTCTAACGAGTTAATTCCAATTGTTGCGGATTGGATTATCACTAAAAACTAAGGTTGATTTAGATTAGGATTAAAACCTTGCTAGGGTTAGATTTAGGTTAAGTTTGGAAATTCAATATTTCTCACCGCTTTCTATGCCCTAATTAAGATCTATTTAGGAGTTATGGTAATAATTAATAAAGGGGATTAGCACGATCGCGAAGAAACTAGGTTTCTTCCTCTAGGTCCTTGTCCGTCCTTTCTTAATTCTTACCCTAACCTCCATGGAAAACATACACAACCGGTTTTTTAAACTACGGTATCACCGCTACCTCTTGGGATAGGGTGCCGTAGTGAGCGGTGTGTGTATGTATGCATAGATTCCTATTAAAATATATGACGGGCAAGAAAGGGGTGAGAGATTTTCATCTCTCAAACCTTTCCTATTCCTAACCCTAACAAGTGAGGAACTATTCACTCATTAGGGAATTGTTAAAAGATTTCATTTTTATGATTGTTTTTAATAACCTAATTATCTAATCTACGGCAGATAAATAAAATCTAAACTAGGGCAGATAAATAAAAGTTATATTAGGGCAGAAAGGAAAATTAAACTAAGGCAAGGTAAAGAAAACGACTTACTTTTTATTTGATGCACTCTTCAAACATTACATGAATTAAAATTCTGAAATTGATAATTAAAAAGAGGCATAGGAAGAGGCATGCTCCAAAAAGAGCTTTAGGGTTCCTATTTATAGATTATAGAAACCCTAGGGTTTACATCTGATCCCTATCTACATTTACAAAACTCCCCTGAGAAGCCTAGTCAACGCACCGCCGCCACCGAAAAATTTGCACCAACACGTGCTCAGCACGGCCGCGGATCCGCGGCCAAATGCCTTATTTGGCCGCGGATCCGCGGCCATCTTGGAGGATCTTGGGCTGAAATCTTCTGGTGTTCTTTTTGTTGCTTTTTACTTGGGTTTTCTTCACTTGGTTCTTTAGAATGTCTTCTAGTTTCTTCCAGATTTCCACAGTGCATAATGTCGTGGACTTTTACCGTTTGCTTCATGTTGAAGTCTTGAATCTTGTGCTACCTTTGTGCAATCGAACAGTTTGCTGATCTTCGTTTGTTCCTCAAACTGTAGGCGGCATGATAAAGATTCTTCTGTTTGTTCGTCGTAGTCTCACTTTTGTAGCGTCTTTTCATCATTTTCACTGTTTTGTTCCGAGAACCTGTAACCTGCAACTATGTAGCAGACATGGATCAAAAGCACCTGTTTATTTGTAAAATGAATAAGAATGGGGAATATAATAATGCAAATTTATGATATGAACAGTATTCCTTGTAGAATATCCAGCACCTTATTCGATAAGGAAAGAGCTGAGATCCCTTCACCAGGAGTGACCTTTTTAGCGAAACTAGCACATGCTACAAACTCACGGTTTAGTTTTTGATTGCTTCTATAGTTTTTTCTTTGCATAGTGGTATTTGTGAAATATCCTGCACCTTATTCGATAAGGAAAGAGCCGAGATCCCTTCACCGGGAGTGACCTCTTTAGCAAAACTAGTAAAAGCCTAAAAACACTCCTTTTCAAAATCACTTGTTTCTTCAACGATATCAAGTTCATTACGCTCATGGTTTTCATAAAAACCTGCGTAGCCCTCCGTCATTTCAGATAAGTATTATTTAGTATTCGTGCTACGGTAGTTTGGCATGCGTCAAGACGTAGTGTACGGTAGCTGATTAGTACTTATCTGCAACATGAGATGAGATTGGATTATGGTATTCGTACAACGTTGTTTGGCATGCGTCAAGGGTCGTACGGGTGGGTTTAATTCAATCAGGAAATGTACGGGTTGAACTTGACTAGCGGAATATGGGTTGTTTGGCATGCGTCAAGGTCATAGCACGCTAGGGGTAAAAGCATTATCGGGAATTTTCAAGTGTTGAAATTTGCAACGAGATTGCATACCTTCTATGAGATAGTTGGATCCTGATACCCACTGCGAGTAAGTGTTACTCCTGGGAGAGTTTTACACATGACAATTAGCCAATCAAGTAGGTGTCTAGAAAGGTGTTAACGGGGTTATACCTCTGGGAAAACGAGGTTTATTTTAATTAGGTCCGCGCGAAAGCACGGGGAACCTCCCTCAAAGTACTAACACTGATTTGGCTGAAAGATTGGCGAACTTGTAAGGTGTAATTAATCCCGGCTAGTCTTACCTTTTAGGGTTTTAAGGAAGATTTGATGGAAACAGTGGGAGCCATCCTGATTAGATAAGATAATAACCAATCTAATCTTGCAAAAGCATACGCTAAAGTGTTTCCTTCTCTCTCTCTCCAGGTAGAGACCCTGTCAGGCCTTAATCAAGATAATAATATGGATTTATTGACTAAACGCGCTTATTATACTGAGCAGGGGAACGTTGGCCCCGCTCCAACTTATAATTATTATAAGTCCAAGCAGGGAATAGGAGAATATCTGGATTCTCACGCCGCCCAAACGAAGAATAAGCATGCTGATGCATCTTCTTCGGGTGTGTTTGTTATCGAGAACTGTTTCTCAGTTCACTCTACGTCCTGGGTATTAGATACCGGATCAGGATCCCACATATGTAATATGTTACATGGGCTAAGGAAAGATATGGAACTGGGAGTGGGTGATCATTCCGTAAGAGTAGGGAATGGTGCAGATGTTGCAGCCAAAGCAGTTGGCGAATATCACCTTGTATTACCAAATGGTAATACATTGATTCTGAACGAATGCTATTACATTCCGACCCTAATATGCAATCTTATATCAGTTTCTTTATTAAGTAAAGAGGGATATAGTTTTGTAGTACAAGATTATGTTATGAACACCTTCCTAGATCGAAAGTTGATTGGATCAGGCTCGTTAAATAATGGCATATACGTTCTAAATCAAACTACAGTTCTTAATGTACAGAACACACATAAGAGGAAGAGTTCAGAAATGAATGAATCCTTCTTGTGGCATTGTAGACTAGGTCATATCAATGCGACACGACTAGCTTAGTTACATAAAGATGGATATTTGAAACCGTTCGAATTTTCATCTTATGACACTTGCCAGTCATGTCTCAAAGGCAAAATGACCAAAACTCCGTTTAGTGGACACGGAGAAAGAGTTACGGAACTCTTGGGACTGATACATAGTAATGTATGTGGTCCCATGTCTACACATGCCAGGAACGGTGCCTTGTACTTTATTACATTCACTGACGATCTCTCAAGATACGGACATGTGTTCCTGATGAAACACAAGTCTGAAGCTTTTGAGAAATTCAGAGAATATAAGAACGAAGTCGAGAACCAAACGGGTAAAAGTTTTAAGATCCTTCGATCTGATCGAGGAGGAGAATACTTGAGCAATGAGTTATGCGACTATCTAAAAGAGAATGGGATTCTCTCTTAGCTTACTCCTCCCTATACACCATAGCATAACGGTGTATCAGAACGGAGGATTCGCACCCTATTAGATATGGTGCTCTCTATGATGAGCACTGCTGAGTTGCCTATTTCCTTTTCGGGATATGCACTGGAGACAGCTGCAGACCTATTGAATATGGTTCCCACCAAATCTGTGCCTACCACTCCATATGAGATATGGAAAAGAAAGAGACCATATCTTAATTATGTTAAAATATGGGGTTGTCCGGCATATGTGAAAACACAAAATCTGGATAAGCTCAAGGCAAGGTCAGTTCTGTGCAAGTTTATTGGATATCCCAAGTTTTCGCAAGGGTATGTTTTCTACCACTCCGAGGAACAAAAAGTGTTTGTTTCTCGACATGCCACCTTCTTAGAAAAGGGTTTTCTTATGAAACAAAATAGTGGCAATGAGGTAGAACTGGAAGAAGTTCCAGCAGCACAGGCTACAACAGAAGATTTGGTGGAACCAGAGGATCCAGTAGTTCCCGACGAACCCAGCCTCTCCGCCGATTTAGTAGGGTTACTCATCCACCTGAGAGATACTACGGTTTTCTCATAGACGGTGGGAGCGAGGATTGCATCATGGAAGATGATGACCCGACTAGCTTCGAGCAGGCCATCACGAGTAGGGACTCTGTGAAATGGCTAGATGCAATGCGTTCTGAGATGGAATCCATGAACACCAACAAAGTATGGACTTTGGAAGTTGCTCCTGAAGGGGTAAAACCCATTGGGAGCAAGTGGATCTTTAAGAAGAAACTTGGTGTAGATGGAAAAGTTGAGACTTTCAAAGCTAGACTTGTTGCAAAGGGTTTTCGTCAACGACCAGGTGTGGATTATGACGAAACCTTTTCTCCAATTGCTATGCTTAAGTCCATCCGGATCCTACTTGCCATTGCTGCATACCATGACTACGAAATCTGGCAAATGGATATTAAGACCGCCTTTCTAAATGATGATTTAGAGGAGTGCGTATACATGACTCAGTCAGAGGGCTTCGTTGATAGTGGGAGCAGCGGAAAGGTGTGCAAGCTGCTTAAATCCATCTACGGGTTAAAGCAAGCATCGAGGAGTTGGAACATCTGTTTTGATGTAGTAGTCAAAGAATTTGACTTCATCAAAAACGTAGATGAATCTTGTATCTACAAGAAGGTTGCAGAGAGTAAGGTTGTCTTCCTCGTATTGTACGTGGATGACATACTCTTGATAGGAAATGATGTTCCTATGCTGCACTCGGTCAAGCTCTTCTTATCACATAGATTCTCAATGAAAGATCTAGGTGATGCCTCCTGAATTTTGGGGATTAAGATCTATAGAGATAGATCTAAAAGGATACTGGGATTATCCCAATCCAGGTACATTGACACCATACTAAAGAGGTTTAGTATGGAAGAATCCAAGCGTGGGAACCAATCCACGATCTCTGGACTCACTCTCTCCAAATAGATGTCTCCTAAGCTGATTTGGAGAGAGCTCGCATGCAAGGGATACCCTATGCTTCGGCAGTAGGCTCTATCATGTATGCGATGCTATGTACCAGACCCGATGTAGCATACTCACTAAGTGTAGTGAGTAGGTATCAAGCAGATCCAGGAGAGAGTCACTGGACAGCTGTGAAGAACATTCTCAAGTACTTGAGAAGGACTAAGCAGATGTTCTTGGTGTATGGTAATGGAGAACTCCAAGTGGAGTCCTTTACCGATTCGAGCTTCTAAAGTGATAAGGACGACTCTAAGTCGCACTCGGGATTTGTCTTTACCTTCAATGGAGGGGAGGTGTGTTGGAAGAGTTCCAAACAGGAAACCATGGCAGACTCGACGATGGAGGTTGAATACATCGTTGCCAACGATGCTGCCAAAGAGGCTGTCTGGATGAAGAAGTTCATCACTGAACTTGGTGTGGTTCCATCCATTGAGCATCCAATACCTTTGTATTGTGACATCAATGGAGCTGTGGCTTTGGCTAAGGAACCCAGGTCCCATCAGAAGTCCAGACATATTCTGAGGCGGTATCACCTGATCCGGGAGATAGTTGATCGCCGCGAGATCGAGGTCAGGAAAGTTGATACGAAGGAAAACACTACAGATCCACTCACGAAGGTCATTCCCCAGATACAATTTGAGAGACTCTTCGGGATGTTGGGTATGAGATACTACAACAGCTGGGCTTAGTGCAAGTGGGAGATTGTTAGTTGTATATATGCCCCAGAGGCCATTGTTGTACATATGATATATATTATAGTGGATGTTTGGATATATGTAGAGAGGACTTTCTTGTTCGATATGATAGTATGCTATCTGGTTTCACTTTGTCATAACATGTTGACTTGTATTGGTTTACCGTCTGGCTCTCACATGTTGATAACGCCCTTAGGAAATGCACTTGACTACTAGGACTATGATGAGATCATACTAGTAGGGCCAGGGTAGTTAACGAGTACATCCTATAACTATTCTTAGTCGATGGTGTATCGAGACAGGGCATCGATACACTAGAGTAGACTAGCGTATTGTAACACCTTAGGATGTGATTAGTGGCTAACTACACTTTAAAATATGGTTTCTAATAAAAAGTTTACCAAAACGATCTTTAAAATATTTTATCAAATTTAATGAATATTTTATTAGAATTTATTTAGGCTTGCACACACATATGTGCATGTAAACTAGGGTTAAATTAAGGTTAGACCATGGTTAGCAACCATGGTGGACTAACCATTTTGTTAAGCCCATTTCAAATTTTATTAGGTGTTTTGGCTAATTGTTTTTTTTAAATGAAAAATGATTTGAATTATTGGTTGACTTGGAGAGAGAGAGAGAGAGAGAATGGGCATCATGGCTTAAGCCATGCTCACATTTAATGAAGAGAGAGAGAGAAGGGGGTTGACTATCTATTCTCTCATTTCTTTTTGTTTAACTCTTTCTCACTTCTCTCTCTCTCACTCTCACTCTCACACACACACAACACCAATAACAGCAGCAGCAGAAGAAGAAGCAGCAGCACCAGCAGCATCAGCAGCAGCACCAGCAGCAACAGCAGCCACACCAGCAGCATCAGCACAGCAGCACCAGCAGCATCAGCTCCAGGCAGCAACAGCTGTAGTAGGCAGCAGCAGCAACAATAGCACCTCTTCTTCTTCTTCTTCTTCTTCTTTTTCTTCTCCTTCTCCTTGTGCTTAGGGTCCCTAGGGATATAATCTCTGAACTCAATTCCCTTTTGCTAAGCTTATGTGTAAAATTAGCTTCGGTTAGTGTTAAATATGCGTTGTAGTGCTGAAAATGGGGATTAGTGTGGATTTTTGGCCAAGTGATGATTTTTGTGGTTAGCCTAGCTTAACTAAGTGTTATTAGGCCCTTTAAACTGAGATTTAAACCCAAATTTCACTAAAATACCATAGGGTTTCATATTGGTGTAAATTTAACGTTTTAAAGTGAATTTTAAGCTTTCTGTAATCTTCTGTTGACCCGGTGGTTTCAGATAAAATCTGAGTTAACTGTAGCATACTTTTTAGACCTTGATGACACCACCAGAGAATGAGACCCCCTACCCACATTCTGGCCGCCGATTTATTTATTCTGGCCGCAATTTGCGGCAAGATGAGGGTGTTTTTGCATGGGTAGGAGTCTGTTGTATATTTAAGGTCTGTGGTATATGCAACTTTTTAAGTTTTCACTCGAGTCAAAATCTGGAGCGTTATATCGTTTTTCCAATACGTTTAGTTTGCGCGACACGTGTGATACGTGAGTGGGTTCTGTGTTCCAGCGTGTCGTGACGTGTCGGGGTAGTTTTAGACGCGTATACACACGTTTCAGCGTATCAGACACACGCGCATTTAGTTCGCGACGCGAGTTTCTCGTTTGATTTCGATATCGCGTTTTTGTAGCATTTTGCTTATATGGATTCCTTGTGTAAATTCTAGGTTCGCAGGAGGGTACGTCGGACGCCGTAAAGAAAGGGAAGCAAGTGGTCGGCTACGCCTAGCACGAGACCAGGTGAGTAAATTTAACATCTAACGGGGAAATCGCCCGTATGGCGTTAAGCGTCAGGGCGTGATAGGATATTTTAGTCGTGTCTATTCATATATACTATTGTAGCATACCATCTTTTGTTGCATATAGAATGGTAGTTATAGAACACTGCACTGTCGCTAACGGTTCAAGCTGCACGAGCACTATTTGCATGTTACACTCACACCGTTAGTGATTGCCATGACACTCGCACTATAGGATTGCTACGAATTATATATCGTCTTGATTACCGCATCATTGATGATTGTCATAACTTTGTCGCATATCGGCATATATACACATATATTGATATCTTCATACTTGCGTACATGCACACTGTATATTCATACCGGTGCACACATATATTGATATCTTCATACTTGCGCACTTGCACACTGTATATTCATACCAGTGCACACACATATTGATATCTTCATACTTGCGCACATGCACACTATATATTCATACTGGTGCACACATATACTGATATCTTCATACTTGCGCGCATACACACTGTATATTCATACTAGTGCACATATACATTGGCACACTCATATTCGCGTATATATCCATTTGCACATCCATACCTATATACATACATATGTCACGTACATGGATGATATTGACTTGATTCAAAAAATATAGGGACCGCATGAGATATTTTCAAAACTGGATCCTTTTTAAAAGAGCGGTTTTTCCCTTTTTACTCTTAGTGTCATACGACACATTGCATGGATTTACGCATTGAGTTTGTATTTATGGGATTTCTGGATTTGAGAACCGTGGTATTATTTTAAGAAAATACGCACTGTTTTAAAAACCCGGTTTCTCTTGATATGATATTTCAGTGCGTACACCATGAGTTTTCTCGGTTCCTGAGAGCTTGTGTGAGTATACCCGATTCGAGGAGTGGTAGGCACCGATTGCGGGTACATGGTGGACTCGGTATGGTACCCCGGAGCAAGAAGACTCGTATTGTTAGACGGTGAGCCCGGCGGAGGGACTACTACCTACCGGTGATTGGTTGGACCTGGCGGTCATCCGGAGGATACTGACCAGAGCTGAGAGATGGATACGGGCCGACCCATACTGCCGGGGCCGAGGGCCGATTCCGCAGATGGAGCCCGTGGGCCGATCCGGACCGACGGAGCCCGATACATGTGTATTTGCGTGTTGATGCTTGACACGATTATTTTATGATATTTTCGAGTGCCGATATTGGGCACTCACGATTCTATGAGCTGTACAGGATTTGAGGGCCGATTAGAGTGACGGCGCCTGAGTTGTTACTGGGATTTTGGGTGTATTGATGGACACAGGTTATTTTTCTACGTTGACATTCCGTGTAGATGTTATTTATTCCCATGCTCAGCATTCAGTGTTTTGCATCTCATCCTGTATCTGTAGTACCTGGTAGAGTACTTTTGCACGATTATTGCATACCCTGCTCATTCTATATAGATGTTATTAGATTGCATTTGCTATGCATGATTACAGCATAACCTGCTCAGCATATTGAGATATTATTAGATCGCACTTGTTGCATGATTATTGCGCATCCAGCTTATCATACAGATGTTATCTGTTGGCATAGGTTAGAGTATCACACGGATGATGGGTATCCTAGATCAGTAATAAATTAAAAGAATACCCGCATCAGTAATAAATTAAAAGAACACCAAAGAAATGGAATCAACTAAACTAATCTTGTAATAAATTACAAGAATACCCATCATCCGTATATACATACCCGCATCCGTATTCCGACTGAATACGAATACAACGAGACAAAAATAATCCAACAATATAATACTAGGATCCGGCTTAAACCAAAGCCCACTAGTATTATCCGTCCGATCATGATCCGTGCACAAGTGCACGTATATGATCGAACCCTACCATAAAACCATACGGCCTCTACAATGTTTCGCCCGAAGAAGGGAAACCCACTGTGTGGGACTCTAAAGACCCGTCAACACGCCGACAGTGGGTTTAACCACAAGCTCGTCAGTGGCACTAGCTGTACGTAACGGCTACCCAGGTATTGAGCGAAAGGGAGGCCGACGAGCAAACTCATCCTGAAACCACTACTGAGCCTGACAGTGACAATATCCGTACAGTCCGGTCCATCCGTCTATGAGTATTGCATATCGAGTCTAGGGGGTGGATAAAGTCAGACCCCTAATAACACGACATTTAGTGTCGGTATGAAACCCATCACCACCTAAGAAACTACCGATCCTAGATCCGTAATTCTCGACTATCTTGGCCAAGAATTTCTAGTGATCGCCACCCGTGCACAACCGCGACATCAACACCCAATACCCGGAGAGATGAATCCCCCGACGATCCGCTCACTGCCTCCATGTGGCTCGGGACTGTACCCAACAAAAACCTGCTTGCACGACTCCTATGAGCCGTGGTAGGGTAGTAATCAAAGCACACTGGGAACTCACACGAGACAAATGACGATCTCAGGTCGATAGTGTAACATTTCAAAAAAATAAAATATTATTTTTTCGAATTTTTATAATTTAAAATTATTTTAATGAATATTTTAATATTTCGGTATAATTAAATACCGATAAATGGGAAAAATTATGGAAAATTCTAAAATAGAGTATTTTATGGAATTATGCCATTTTTAAGTTTTCATGATTAATTATATGCTGATTTAGCGCTAATCGTGATTAAAAATCGCTAATCGGTTTTTTAGCATTTTTGTGCAAAACATACACATATCATTTTTCTTTACACTTGTGCATTCTACCATGTTGTTTTGGGGTTACCATTTGAGTGAGAAGGAATTTGGAGAAAATAAAAAGAAATGGAAAAGGTTTTAATTTGAGGTATGGGTGAGAGAGAGAAAGGGTTACCTTTGACTTAGACTTAGCCATCCCTCTTCTTTCATCACTCATCTCTCTCCCTCTTCTGCCCTTGCTGCTGCTGCTGCTGCTCCCTCCCCTCATCTCCCTCCCCTCTTCACCTCCTCAAATCACCATGAAATCAACTCCAAAACCCTATCCTCATTTCACAAAAAATGTGCACAAGCTCAAGACAAACACATTGGACCAAGAAAGCAAGGATTTTTGCCACTAGGGGCAACTCAACAAAATTCTTGAATTGCCAAATGAGGTATTTTCTGGACCATTAGCTTAGTTTTTGCATTACTTATACCCCCATGCTAGATTAGAAACGATATCGGGAAAAACTGTAATTCTGTGAGTGTGTTTTGAAATCTGCTTTCACCCCGAGACTCCTAAAATAATTTTGGTTGGACAGTGAGATGTGCAGGCACCCTTGAACCACCACAAAAAACCCTAGCCCCTATCTCCTTCCCCAGGCCGCAGATAAATCCCTTCTGGCCGCAATTTGCGGCCAGACCAGGTTGGAACCCCCTCGTTTTTGTTTCTGGGCCATATTTGCAGTAAACTTGACCTTTGGCATGTGTAATTTTGACTGATTCCATCTAGGGTAGAATCTGGGGTAGTTTTCTTGTGTTGGCGCATGGTTTACGACTTGTTTTAGCATGGATTTTGGTATTTCGTGATTCGTTTCTGTCGAGTGGCGTTTGAACGTCAACGACAAAGGGTTATTGATCGTGTTTGCATGCGAGACTATAGGTTTTTACCTATGGGCGTAGCGTGTGCCGTTTTGGTTTCCGATGTGATTTTCATGTGCTTTAGCGTTTGTGATATCCTTGTAGGTACCCCACGTGACGTCGAGGCATTGAAGATGAAGATGGCGACATCGGCATCGGCATACAAGAAGCAAGGTGAATAGATTTATATCTATGGGGAGAAGTCGGGTGGATGGCGTATAGCACCCCCGCAGTTCGTGGTGATGTATACGAATATGTATATACACATATATTGATTATATATTGTTTGAGATTATTGATGATAAAGATGGATTATAGGTGTGATTGGATTGGTTTAGTGTTGCGAAACCCTAGAGTAGTGGTTGTACCACACATACACACACACACCGGTACTTGCATACATTCTTCTTTCATATGTGCGTTTATGGGAATATATTTTTTTGTGTTCACATGGGTATGGGACTATGTGTTCACATACTGGATTTGAGGATAGTATTTGGGATCTGAGGTGAGTCGATGAGATGTGATTTGAGACCGTGAGATCGGTGATATGGCAGAATTCGTATTTGAGATACATTATGATGTTATAGCGGATCTTGGATGATGATGCCATGTGAATGGTGATGTATATAGAATAGTTGACTTGTGATCGAGACATGAGATAAGATATGTTAAAATAGCTATAATGGGTCGCATTGGGCGATGTATATTTTTTTATGATGATATGTGCTGATGATATCGGTTTGTATGAGACTGTCGATCAGTAGTCAGATTATGATTATTTTGATGATATTAGTATTGTACTAGACATAGATCAGTACACGGATTATGATCTTTGATAAAGAGGATACCAGATGAATAATGTGATGAATATGATATTGACCCGTACCCATATTTGGGGATGCCGTACGACGGATTTACGTACGAGCTATATATTGATGATGGATCCGCACTCTTGACTTAGGAATGTCTGATTATAGATATGGTATCGGATGTGATATTATTGAGGCGTGATCACCGACTAATATATATATGTATGTATATGTATCGACTCAGATATTAGACGGTTTCCTTACCCTTAATTCAGCTTGTTAGTTCAACCGTATAGTTTAGTGTAGTTGTCAGACTGGATTAGATTCCTACCTATTTCAAAAACTAACGGATCGTGGGTATTTTAAAAGGCAGGTCAAGAGATTCTACGGATATTTCAAAGGAATTATCTTTTCTTAAAAACACGTAGCCCTTATTTTCAAATCACCGCGATTCGTGTTATTTCAAATGGCACCACTGTAGAACTCATATTTTATTAGCTGCACATTAGTTATCGTTGTGTCTAGTATTCAGCTCCCGCACATTATTTCTGTTCGCTCCGCATCGCATACTTATTTTGTGATTCATATACCGTTATTAATATCATGCTGTTAGGACACCAGCACCATTACCGATGATGCGTATGTACCACGTACACTTACTTGCCGACTCACACACATCTTCATCGGTAATTGCCATGTCACGAACACTTTAGCAAATACTATTTCATTGACATAGCTTGTTAGCTAATAACTTCGACATGATATTAGTGTACTTGCCTTATATGCCGGTTTAGACATTGCAGTTACTACTTGCTACTTCATGCATATTGTTATTCACTGTTATGCCGCATTGATGGATTATTATGCCTATATTCACTGTTTACATGCTATTGATGATTTGGATTCGGATTTTCGTGAGATTTCCTGGATTTGGGGGAAAACCGCAAAAAACATTTATAAACTTCTTTTCTATCTCTTCTTAAATGAAAAGTGCGGTTTTCCCATGATGTATGAGTCGTCCACCATGAGTTTGCTGATGGATTTCGAGACCCGATTCGAGGAGTTGGATGAACCGTTTCGGGTACATGGTGGGCCCGGTGCGGTACCCCGGGGCGAGAAGGTCGCAGAGGATGGCGTTGAGCCTGGCAGGGGAGCACCACCGACCGGTGATTTTACCCGACGCGTCGGATATCCGGAGGATACCGTTGTGGTCTTGAGATTGATGGTAGGGACCGGTCAGGACTGACGACGCCCTAGATAGTGAGATTGATACTGAGATTTTGAGATATTGCGGTACTGAGATTTGATGATACAGGCCAGTCCGGATAGCCGGAGCCTGGGATTTTGAGACATTGGGATTTATGTTTTGTGTCGATGCTAGACACTGTTTATGCTGATTTCATTTATGATACCTCGCTTTAAAAATACAGTAATCTCACTAAGTTATGAAAGCAGTTTCTTCAGTACATGTATTCTGTTTTCATGCATTCATACATCATCCATATGATATATTGCTATCTGAGGCACTGACACGAGCACTTGGTATTACTGTTGTTTAGAGGTATACCCTAGCCATGGTTATAGGCTGCTGGTTATATATTTGAGGATATATATTGATCGTATGACCTAGGATTGCGTCATACATGCGATTTCTGTTCGTAGATGTATTCTATTCACGAGTTGGCAACTCACCCCCGTTGTGCCACAGTTTCTTGCAGGTCTTGCCGTACAGGTTTCTTTATGGCTTGCTGGCACTACTTCCATTTCCGGGTGATTTGCTAGTAGGTGGGTTCACTTGTATCATGACCATCAATATATTTTGTATATTATTATTCAGTTGTATCTAGAAGTTCCATCAACCAAACATGTATTTATTGAAATAGAGACCAGTGATGTTTATCATTTCGACCTTAGAGTCGCGCGTTGTATTTCTATGGATTCCATGCTGTTTTGAGTTTCCTTTTATGTTGTGATCCTCGCCTTTCGGCGTTGTATATTATATTGCTTGCATGGTTGTGACCGTCGATTGACGAAGAGTTAGCTCCTGCTTGGGGATGCATTTTTCATTCATATGCTTTATCAGGTTTTATACCCGTTTGGGGTCAGTTTTTACAAAGGAAACTCTGTCGAAATTTTTAGAAAAGACTTATGATTTTGAAAATGCATATTTCGGCGTGTGTTACAAACTATTTGATTTAAAAATGGTTTTCCTTCACTCCACTACTTTTCTTGGTTTGGATTTCTGGGTTTTCGGCTTACTTAGATTACGTACGCCTCGAGACGTTTCGTAATTTAAGTGCCGGTCATGTTCCGTACTTTCGGGTCGTGATAAAGTTGGTATCAAAGCGTTAGGTTTTACCTTCGGAGCGTAGGATGACCCTTGGTTGACGGAGTAGGTAGCTTGGGTAGAGTGACGTACCGTACGTATGTTCCGCGGCATATTTACGATACGCTAATCCACTTAAGAAGCCTTAGGATGTACATTTCTTTGCTCATTATTATATTCATTCATGATCTAGCCTCATCGGTACCAGTTTTGGTTTTGCTGCCACGATTACGGGCAGGGAGAGCTACGGCTAGAGTTGCGGTCAGCACGAGCTCGTTACGAACGAGGACTGACCAGGGCGTAATTCCGGCGACACACGATTGCAGAGATGTGTCTTTTTATTGTGTTTTCGCGCCACGAGCGTTTGATGGATCGCTGTATGGGATTACTCGGACGTGCAGATCAGTACCAGAGGATTGAGCCACTGATAGAGGCCAGCCAGATTTTGATGATCGTTGAAGTATTGCTTATTCATGATGTTTGAGGCACTGTTCAGCGTGCTGACGAGTGAGCCAGTTGTTGCTGCGAGCGACGAGATATCGCCCCATATGTTGGAGCTATTGCAGTATGAGTTGTACTAAGAGATGATAGAAGGTCGCTAGTCACCGAGGATGAATGACTAGGACATGTAGTTCGTTCGCCTACCCCGATGCGAGGTCATCAGATAGATTGATTCCAGCTAGAGACGACTTCACGCGGATATGTTGAGAGTCGATAGAAGCGATCGAATGTCAGAAACCTATTATTCCAAGTTTAAAGTATTCGGAAAGACATGTAGGCAATTCTATGGACCCTCTAGAAGAATGAAACCCTAACTCGACATAATGACCGTGTGAAAGCCTTTGAACCTTAGGGTTTACGGCAGTTCCGCGGCGCCATTAGTGAGGCTTGGGTTTGCCCTTCTACGGTTGGACCATTGATGTTGTGGTACGTACTCGATACTATTAAACTGTACCCAAGATGTTGAGCTATTTGGGGATTATGAAGTTTTGATGAATCGATAAAATGGTTCGACTTCATTCGGATGCTAGGTGGTGAGATGCATTTCTTGGGAGACCCCAGATACGAGGATAGCCGTTGGAGCTCAGTCCATGCAGCCACGACGAGACGAGTCCGAAGCAGTCGACATTGGAGAAAAGTGGAGTAAGAGGTTCGTACGAGATCTTGATGAGACGACGTTCCACTCCGCCGACATCAGTGATGAGATACGCATGCCGAGGCATTGTACTTGGATATACCTTCCAGAAGGAGCCGCGATGAGTATGCAGCCGTTCCGAAATAAGAAACGGATATAGTAGAGGACGATGACTCCCGGACAGTTAGGCAGAGGCGAGATTTGGGAGAGACCTCGACAGGACCTTTCCGTAATAAATTACGAGAAGACTTCGACCCAGGAGTGGTCATGTTACGCACACCAGCAGGCCAGAGTTCAGGATCGTCGACGAGACATGCTATGAGTGACCACGACAATTGGCCAGAGATTCATGGAGGATGTGCTCGAGCGGAACTATTCCTCCATATTTGATTTCGGTATTTTGGGCGATCTATTTGCATGACTGATTTTGATGATTGAGTTTCATGATACTTGTTTTCATGTACCATGGTTGCACCTACTGAGTATTTACGATTTTTAAACAGTTGTTGCACTTGATATCGTTTTCATGCCTTGGTTTCACATGTTTATGATTTTATGGGTTTTATACAGCTGAGTTGATTTTGTGCATATGTGTACGCACACGATTTGGTTTTTGCACTCGGTATAGTTCACATATGCTTGCATTGCAGTGATACGCATTTTGTGCACTTAGATGCACTGGACTTCGATTTCGATTGTGATGCTTGGTATTGGTTTTGTGCACCTTGTGCACCTGATTAGATTTTTGCGCATGTTCGGCGCTTGATATTGGATTTCATGATTTCGTGCATGATAGATGCACCTGATTTGGATTTTCGCGCATGTTGGGCGCATGTTATGAGATGCAATTTTGGTGCACACCAGATGCACTAAATCGAGATTCTTCGTGCATGTCAGATGCACCTGTTTTTGCTGTCAGGCACACACGTTGCCCATGACAAATGTTGTGTGCACACCCGTTGCACCTAGATGTTATTTCTGTGTGCATGTATGACACATATATGGATTTTGATTTCCGTACGCACCAGACGCACCGGGTATTCATATATACATTTTTGGGATTGATTTCTTATGGAGAAGTACAATTTTATGATATTTGCGATTTGTTTTCGTACCGAGCAGGACTAGTCAGAGGACAGTATCTGGATATATTTTGCATGCATTGATAGTTATCAAAGGGATTTCCAAAAAGCAAGCTATAGTCTCAGTATTTACCTACGTGTCTGATATGACACGAAACGTTTAAAAACAAGGAAACCCATCTAAATTGTTTCCAAAACGGTGGAACGTTGATCAGTCGAAAATAATGTATTTTTAACACGACAATTTCCCCATCTTTTGCACTCATTTAGAAGTGTTCGGTATTCATATTTCACATATTAGCAAATCAGTCGTAAAATATCAGATTGCATGTGTTAGACTTTAAAACTGGCTTTTAAGGGAAATTGATTGTATTTTATGGCATCGCATCATCCCTATATTGCGCAACACTTGTCTTGAGTCTGTGCAGGAAAATCCGGAAGAAAAGCCAAAATTGTCATTTTGCTGATCAAATATTACGCCAACTCAAAGACCTGAGAGCTGGTAGCAATACAAAAGGAATTACAATATTCAACATATCATAAAAAGCCCCATACATCAGCCCAAAGCAGCACCAGAGATATGAAGCCCTAACTCAGCTATATGGCCGCGGTTCCGCGGCCTACGCCAGCTATTGCCGCGGAACCGCGGCGGTTTAGACACATCAGCAAATAATTTTCAGTGCACAATTCATCTCTCAGGGCCCACATTCATTTAAGATGCCTCAAATTCCAGAAGGACCTCGAAGCTACTGCCAGATCAGCAAAGATCATTAAGCAAGGCTAATCTTAATTAAGCTCCTAACAAACTATTTCTAGAAGCTCCCTCCTAACTAATCACATCTAGAAGCTTCTCCTCTAACTAACTTTTGGAGGGAAATTCAAATTTCCTCAACAAACTTTTGGAGGGAAACATAAAATTCAAATCCTAGATCTACGGTTTAGATGTCTTTAAATAGGAACCTAGATCTAAGGGTTGAGATTAATCTTCATTATTCTTTCCCTCTTACATCATCTTCTTCCACAAGTCTAGTGACAAGACTTGTGCGAAACCCTAACCCTAATTCCAATCAAATTTAAGATCCCGAGTACCAATCAAGCAAGAAGTCCTTCAACCTTTTATGAGCGGAGCCGATCTTCAACCGAGCAAGCGATCCAAGCCGATCCACGACTCACGGAGACGAGCGAAGCCAAATCGACGATCGAGTTCTTCCTCTTGTAGTTCTTGAGCGATTGTAATGAAATTGTTGATATAAATAAAATGTGAAATTCTTTAATCTTGCTTTCTTTAATCTTGACTTAGTCCGGTTAGGATATCTGGCTTTCACCCAGACGACCCGGGTTCAAGTCCCGGCAACGGAACCAGGCGCCGAAATCGGGGACTATTTGATTTGATATACACAATCGGAAATTTATGATCAATCAAATGGCGCCGTTGCCGGTGATTACGCGCTAATTCGTTTCATATTAAAGTTTGAATTGAAAGATTTATTTCATTATGATTTTTGAGATCAAAATTCGTGCAAACCCTAAACGATTTGTTGTGGTTCATTGCAAGGAAATCTGGAGCTGTTTGGCAATTGAAGAAAATTTTTGGAAAATTCCAGAGAGCTGGAGTTATCAACAGAAGCTTCCTGGTAAAGTTTGGTGAAGTGATCTCACTACTCAACCGCGGAAGCGCGGTCTATATGCCCATATGCGGCGGAATCGCGGCATTTTGGAGGGTTCTCTGTAAAATTTTTGCTTCAGGTGAGTTCTTACCTTCTCCTCTCTCCTATTTTTAGCTCCAACTAACAGTTTGTGCAGGATTCTTTGCAAAGAATAGCAGTTCGCAAATTGCAAAATTAAATTTGTGCGTGTTTTTGTTTCTTGGTTATTTACATTATAATACGGATATTAAGGGGCACGGCCAAATCCAAATTAGGTGGGGATTTCATTATCCTTCCTAGGCCCCGAAAATCACAAAACTTGCATCCGCATTGACCCACATTAACTAAAAGAAATCTAGAGATGACTCTAAGGACCGTCGCGCTCACTTAGGACAAAAGAAGGCCGTGGGTAATTCATTGCTTATCCGCGTTTTCTTGTGGTGCCTAGGCAAGTGTGTCGAAGGCTAGTGGTTATTAATTAGGCCCACTACTTATGTAGTGGAGTACCTTCCCACTTACCTGGCACTTACCTGGCCACAGGGGAACAAAGAGGCAGTGGAGGATTCTATCCTGAGACTTGTCTTTTGGCAGTTAGGAGCGGTCTAGAGCCGGACCTAGGTGACCACTAGATTCTAGGGTTTTTGTTGCCGCATTTGTTGTGTCGCATCATTTTTTCAAAAATCCGTCCCTTTTTCAAAGCAAACACCGCATTCATTTACCCCTAATTATAAGTCAACGCTGCCACTTGTACTAACCCTTTTTAGTACAAGATAGGCAGGACGCGGGATTCTAGTGCCCGTTTAGTCCGCGTACCCTTTATCGACTACGAAGTCGATATTTCTCCATTTACTTCTTCTTTACCCACTACCACACCCACACCGATGGATCCACCTCCATCAAACTTCTTTAACCCTAATCTGCCGCCGTCCGTTGGTGTGCAGAATCCACCCCGCATCTCTCTCCAGGAGAGATGCTATCCACTGCGAGGTCCTCTTTCGACCTGCTTATCCACACCACCAGCCAATGGGGATAACTTTGAGATTAAACCCCAGTACATCAACCTTTTACCCAAATTCCACGGACTCGAGACTGAGGACGCTTACGTTTTCATTACCAAATTTGAAAACGTATGCGCAATGATGGGTACGTCACAACTTTCAGTGGATGCGATGCGTCTACGACTTCTTCCATTTACATTGTGCGATATAGCCGAGAAGTGGCTATATAACACTACCGCACATTCTATCAAGAATTGGGAAGAATTCGTCGCTGCATTCCTTAAGAAATTTTACCCAATACAAAAGACAGCTTGAATCCGTAGCGAACTGAATCAATTTGCCCAGCTCCCTGCTGAACCATTCTCTAAATGCTTTGAACGTTTCAAGGATCTTTTGGTTCAGTGTCCTCATCACGGCATCCCGAGATGGGAACTTTGCCGAATTATATATGAAGGCATTAACCCAAACACTAAACAGAGCCTTGAAAACATGTGTCAAGGTACTTTTATGACTAAGGATGATGGGGAAGCGTGGAAGTATTTAGAAGAGTTCGCTTAAAAATCACTACAGTGGGAGAGTGGAACCCAACCATTGAATAGGGGTGGCGTACACCAAATAGATGTGTCCATAGGTGTTCGAGCTGAGATGGCAGCAATGCAAAAGAAGCTCGACGCTATGGAACACAAATTTTCTGCAGCCTCCCTAAACCCAATGTCACTCCCCAAAACTGTTTGTGGGTGCTGTTCTGATCCGTCTCATTTAACGGAAGAATGTCCATTAAACTCTGCATTTCAAGGTCACGAGCATTCTAATGCCGCATTTCAAAGACCGAGAAACGATCCATATTCTTCCACGTACAATCAGGGTTGGAGGAATCACCCGAATTTCGCTTGGAACCAAAACCAATCTCAAAACACGGTTCCAAACACGAATAATTTTCAAAGGGCTCTTCCTCCACCACAACAGCAACCCCTTCAACTCACTCAGCATCCCTACCAGTCACAAAATTTCCAAAACCAGGTCAACACTCCTGCACAGTCTAATCCTATGCAGTTGTCCTGTTCTGACGAATTCTCTCAATTCACTCAAACCATGAAATCACTTTTATCAAATTTCATAGAGGTTTCGACTGAGGTTAGATCTTCCGTCAGTGAGATAAAGAAAAACTCAGCGTCTCAAGCTGAGAGTATCAGATCGATGGAAGCTGAAATAGCTCGACTTAAAGCCGAAATGAGTGCGAGAGAAAAAGGGAAACTTCCCTCTCAACCCTTACAGAATCCTGGGCATTACAATGTAGATGTCGTCACAACGTTGAGATCGGGAAGAGTGCTGAACAATCATGTCGGGGAAGGTATTGATGATATTGAAAATCATATCAACACCCCGGCTGAGACCTTTCCACACACACACACTTCTCCTTCTGATCCTTCTTCTTCTACCACACCACCTTCTCGCGAGCCTATTCTCCATTTCCCATTAGGCTCAACACCTGAACCCAACCCTTATAGTTCTCCACAGACGGTCCCCACACCTCTTTTGGGACCTCGTCTACCCCCACTTCCTTCTCCTATGATGGACCCGGCGCTTATTGCGAAAGCTCCTTACCCGAATCGGTTAAGGGGTAATAGAACGAGTCCTCATATGGAGAAAATTATAGAAATGTTCAAACAGGTTAACATCAATATCCCTTTCCTAAATGCAATTCAACAAGTCCCCGCTTATGCGAAGATTCTTAAGGACTTGTGCACTAGGAAGAGGAAGACCCAAGTGCCGAAGAAGGTCTTTATGGCTAATAATATCAGCACTGCTTTTATTCCCCAGCTACCAAAGAAACGAAAGGACCCAGGATGTCCTACAATATCGATTTCTATTGGGGGTAAAAACATAAATCGTGCTCTTTTAGACCTTGGCGCAAGTGTTAACCTCCTTCCATATTCTGTATATGAGCAATTAGGGATTGGAGAGCTGAAACCTGCTCACTGCACTCTCCAGATGGCAGACCGTTCAATCACCAAACCAAGGGGTGAATTAGAGGATGTGTTGATAAAGGTCGGGGAATTTGTTTTCCCTGTAGACTTCATTGTGCTCGACACACAGCCTGTAGCAAACCCCCGGGGCCAAATTCCGGTGATTCTAGGTCGTCCTTTCCTTGCCACTTCCAACGCTGTTATAAACTGTAGAAACGGTTCAATGAACTTATCATTTGGAAATATGACCATTGAACTAAATATATACAAAGTTGGAAGTCAGCCATCAGAACCCTCTGCTCATATTTTAAATATGTGCTCTGTCCATGAGATCGCTCCCGATAGTTGTGGAGCTGAGGAACTTTGCTTTACTGATCTCGATAACATTACCACATCTCTGTTTGACTTTACACAAGATCTTAGTGAGGACACTTTTTCTACACTTGAGTCCTGCACTCCTGACTTTTCTCCACCCGAGTCTGTATTTTTCACAGGCTCTGAGCTTCTTTGTAAATCCAAAAATCACTCTATGATCCCTCCTTCTATCATTTCTCCGCCCGAATTAGATCTCAAAATTTTACCGTCTCATCTGAAATATGCTTATTTAGGTGAGAAGGAATCTTTACTGGTTATAATATCCGCTTCTCTAGCATTAGAGCAAGAGAATGCACTTTTATCGGTACTGAGATCTAACAAAGAGGCGTTTGGTTGGAGTATGGAGGACATCAAAGGGATTAGTCCCTTGATAGTTGAACATCATATACATGTGATGGATGATGCCAGACCAACCCGAGAACCACAGAGACGGTTGAATCCCGTCATGAAGGAAGCGGTCATGAAAGAGATCGTCAAATGCTTAGATAATGGTATTATATACCCCATCTCTGATAGCCAATGGGTGAGTCCTATACATGTCGTTCCTAAGAAATCCGGCATCACTGTTATAACCAATGAAGCAAATGAGTTGATTCAGACACGCACCCAAACTGGGTGGCGTGTATGTATCGATTATAGAAAACTCAATGCTGCCACGAGGAAAGACCACTTTCCTCTACCATTCATTGATCAAATGCTGGAACGCTTAGCAGGACGAGAGTATTATTGTTTTATGGACGGATACTCAGGCTATAATCAGGTCCCCATCGCCAAAAAGGATCAAGATAAAACCACCTTTACTTTTCCTTTTGGTACCTTTGCTTACAGTCGCATGCCCTTTGGGTTATGCAATGCTCCTGCTACCTTTCAGCGGTGTATGATGGGGATATTCTCTGATATAGTAGAGAATTTTCTGGAGATCTTTATGGACGACTTCTCGATTTTTGGAGACTCTTTTTCTGATTGCCTATCGAATCTTGACGCTGTTCTTACTCGTTGCAAAGAGAAGAACTTGACTTTGAACTGGGAAAAATGCCACTTCATGGTCCAAGAAAGAATTGTTCTTGGACATGTTATTTCACAGAAAGGCATCGAGGTTGACAGAGCTAAGATAGATGTCATTCAAAACCTCCCTCACCCCAAAAGCGTCAAAGATATTCGCTCTTTCCTTGGCCATGCGGGCTTTTATAGGAGATTCATTAAGGACTTTAGCAAAATTGCTAGACCTTTAACTCTTCTCCTGGCCAAGGATACGACCTTCCATTTTGACTCGGACTGCGAGACAGCTTTCGACTCACTTAAACACTCACTCACTTCAGCCCCTATTTTATCATCACCAAACTGGGATTACCCCTTTGAGCTAATGTGTGACGCATCCGACTTTGCAGTAGTTGCAGTCTTAGGACAGCACATCGAAAAGATGCCACACGTGATATACTATGCATGTAAGACCCTGAATGATGCACAAATCAATTATACAACCACAGAAAAAGAACTTTTAGCGGTTGTATTTGCATTAGAAAAATTCAGGCCTTACTTAATTGGCTCACCTATAGTTGTGTATACTGACCATTCCGCCTTAAAACATCTTCTGGCGAAGAAAGATGCAAAAGGTCGACTAATACGTTGGATCCTTCTGTTACAAGAATTTGATCTTGTTATCAAGGATAAGAAAGGATGTGAAAACGTAGTAGCTGACCATCTTTCACGCATCTCTTCTTCCCCTGTGACCCTGCCGATCAATGACTCGTTTCCTGACGAGCAACTCTTGAGCGTATCCAATGAACCATGGTTCAGGGATATTGTGAACTATCATGCCACGGGACTGATACCCAGCGATTGGTCGAAACAGGACAAATACCGTTTTCTATCCCAAGTAAAACACTTTTACTGGGACGAGCCCTATTTGTTTAAATATTGTTCTGATCAGATCATTCGCCGGTGTGTCCCGAATGAAGAGTTCAAGAGTGTTCTTTCTTTTTGTCATGATCAGGCCTGTGGGGGTCACTTCGGTCCTAAAAAGACAGCGGAGAAGGTTTTGCAATGTGGATTTTATTGGCCGACCTTATTCAAGGACGCATTTGACTATTGCAAAACCTGTACACAGTGTCAGTACACGGGTAGAATCTCCCAGAGGAATGAAATGCCTCAGCAACCCATCTTGGTTGTTGAAATATTCGTTGTTTGGGGCATTGATTTTATGGGTCCATTTCCCAACTCCTTTGGGAATTTGTACATACTGCTGGCGGTTGATTATGTCTCAAAGTGGGTAGAAGCCATTCCATGTCGCACTAATGACAAGAAAGTTGTCATTAAGTTCTTAAAAGAGAATATCTTCTCGTGATTTGGACATCCACGCGCTATTATTAGCGATAATGGGACACATTTCTACAACAGGTCTTTCGAGACTTTGATGCGGAAATACTCAATCAACCACCGACTTTCTACACCCTATCACCCCCAAACAAGCGGGCAGGCCGAAATCTCAAACAGACAAATCAAACTTATCCTGGAGAAGACTGTTGCTAAAAATAGAAAAGACTGGTCGACCAAACTGACGGATGCTCTTTGGGCATTCCGAACTGCATATAAAACCGACCTAGGGATGTCTCCATATAGGATAGTGTTTGGAAAAGCATGTCACTTACCTGTCGAGATAGAGCATAAAGCATTGTGGGCGATTAAAGAAATAAATTTTGATTTAAACCTTTCTTGCAACTTTCGGAAGCTGCAACTAAATGAGCTAAGCGACTCCGCGATGAAGCTTATGATAACGCTGTAATCATAAAGAATAGGACTAAGGTTTTTCACGATAAAAATATTTTGAGGAAAACATTTTCACCTGGTCAACAAGTCCTTCTATATGATTCACGATTACACCTTCACGCGGGTAAGCTCCGATCTTGATGGAAGGGACCTTTTGTTGTGCGGTCTGTATACCCGCACGGAGCAGTAGAAGTAAAAAATGTTAAAAACGGCACAATTTTCAAAGTAAATGGACATAGACTAAAGCCGTATTTTTCCACTGACCCCACGGAGAAGCTCTTGTTCTTACAAGAGCCAGTTTATTTGGATAAAATTCCTCCGTCTCACCTTCATGTACAGTATATCATTGTATCATCTTTTGAATGGAGGTGAGTGAAAAGAGTAAGTTTGGGGGAAGTTCTTCACTTATATATTTTGCCCCCACTAATAATTCCTCCCAGACTTACAGGTTTTGTAGATATAGCTATTGGCAACAGTAAGGACACTGTTGAAAACAAGTTTGGGGGAGGTTTGTGCTTATTTTTGCATCATTTGCATATCATTTGCATAAGCACAAAACATTTCTTTTAAAACCCATAAAAATTTAAAAATTTTCAGGTATAAAAATAATTTTAATATTTACACTTTTTGTATATAAATAAGATAATAAAATTTTAGATAGTGAACATTTACATCCATGATATTAGAAAAATTTAAGAAAACTAAGAAAATTAGAAGTTTTCTTATACGAACTAGTAATAAGTAGTTATGAACCGTTGTCCCAAGGATTAGTAAGATGAAGGACGTCACTAATCTGAGGATAAAAATAAGTCTGAAAAATAGTTTCTATTCTGGAAGCCAAACATTTTGAACGTTGATACCCTGCTATTCGCACTTACACACGTCTTGAAGCCTGGGATAGTAGAGGATATCTTGAAATGCTCTTGTCTTAAAGCCAAAAGTATGAAGGAAATAACAAAAAAAAAAGTGAATAAAAAA
Organism: Agapanthus africanus; assembly: GCA_030015575.1. Lineage (NCBI taxonomy): Eukaryota > Viridiplantae > Streptophyta > Magnoliopsida > Asparagales > Amaryllidaceae > Agapanthus > Agapanthus africanus. The sequence goes on from CM057339.1 coordinate 493,682,820, forward strand.
ACATATAAAGTGGTGAGAAAAATGGACACTGGTTTTGTTATCACCGAGGGCAATAAAAATGTATAGCGAGGGTGCTTCTTCACCTAGTGCCCTAAGGCCAACTGGTCTGGGAGTCACTGCTATGCCTGAGGTGGTGCAAGACGAGGAAAATACACCAAGTAAGCAAGCACAGGAGTAATCGGTCGGTTAGTACCTCAAGAAGTATTAACGGTCGCATGAAAGTGTGTGAGCAACTCCGTCTAAATATTCTTTAATTAAAAAGTACTGAGGCTGATGGGCAAGAGTATGATAGCTTGAATTGAATTCTCCGGGTGTAGGGATGTCTTTACACACACGCAGGGTTTTATGATCGATGTTTGGAAGAAAGATAGGAATGAAGAATAAGACGATGTTTTATTAAGGGAGGACGTGATTTCTAACATCTTTTCATGACCATTAAGATAGGGCTCATGACAACCGAAAAGCTAGCTTAGTTGGAAACCCTAATTTTCAAGGCTTTTCTTTTACAATTCTTTTCTTTAAATGTAATATTCATGATCTTCCTTTTATTATTGGATTTTGTGGGGGCAATCCGCTGAAAACCCTCAGGAGACAACACTCCTCCTACTAGGGACACCTAGAGGTTTAAAGGCTTGTTGCACGTGCTCAGTGCAATCGTGTTGCCTACGAAAGTGTGCTAGTTAGTTTTTTCTCTTTCTTTATTTTCTCCCTCTTTTTAATAAAAAGTTCGCTCGAGACGATCGAAAATAAGTTTGGGGGAATTTGATCAGTCGAAAATAATGTATTTTTAACACGGCAATTTCCCCATCTTTTGCACTCATTTAGAAGTGTTCAGTATTCATATTTCACATATTAGCAAATCAGTCGTAAAATATCAGATTGCATGTGTTAGACTTTAAAACTGGCTTTTAAGGGAAATTGATTGTATTTTATGGCATCGCATCATCCCTATATTGCGCAACACTTGTCTTGAGTCTGTGCAGGAAAATCCGGAAGAAAAGCCAAAATTGTCATTTTGCTGATCAAATATTACGCCAACTCAAAGACCTGAGAGCTGGTAGCAATACAAAAGGAATTACAATATTCAACATATCATAAAAAGCCCCATACATCAGCCCAAAGCAGCACCAGAGATATGAAGCCCTAACTCAGCTATATGGCCGCGGTTCCGCGGCCTAAGCCAGCTATTGCCGCGGAACCGCGGCGGTTTAGACACATCAGCAAATAATTTTCAGTGCACAATTCATCTCTCAGGGCCCACATTCATTTAAGATGCCTCAAATTCCAGAAGGACCTCGAAGCTACTGCCAGATCAGCAAAGATCATTAAGCAAGGCTAATCTTAATTAAGCTCCTAACAAACTATTTCTAGAAGCTCCCTCCTAACTAATCACATCTAGAAGCTTCTCCTCTAACTAACTTTTGGAGGGAAATTCAAATTTCCTCAACAAACTTTTGGAGGGAAACTTAAAATTCAAATCCTAGATCTAGGGTTTAGATGTCTATAAATAGGAACCTAGATCTAAGGGTTGAGGTTAATCTTCATTATTCTTTCCCTCTTACATCATCTTCTTCCACAAGTCTAGTGACAAGGCTTGTGCGAAACCCTAACCCTAATTCCAATCAAATTTAAGATCCCGAGTACCAATCAAGCAAGAAGTCCTTCAACCTTTTATGAGCGGAGCCGATCTTCAACCGAGCAAGCGATCCAAGCCGATCCACGACTCACGGAAACGAGCGAAGCCAAATCGACGATCGAGTTCTTCCTCCTGTAGTTCTTGAGCGATTGTAATGAAATTGTTGATATAAATAAAAGGTGAAATTCTTTAATCTTGCTTTCTTTAAATTCTTGCATCATGATTCGATCTCAATTTGTAATTATAGTTCTTGTTGTGATGTTTGAGTAAAACCCCGCTCGTTAAGGAGTCGGGAAGATCAATAGAATGATGATGTAACAAATCTTAATACGATTCTTGAGTCCTACGAGTTTTGTAAACCCTAGCAAGTTCAAGAATCGATGACCTAGTTTCGTTGCGATGCTTTCTTGATTGTGATCGCTCGAAATTAGGGATCTACGATCGTTTCTTGAATTTACTAGAGGCTAGAATGTGAATGATATCGACGAAGGAACAAGGGATAAATGTTGAAACCCTAGTTTCACTAGAAATCCCTAATTCTCGTCGATGATCATCGATCTAGTATCAATTCATCGAAAGATAAGAATACGTAATCTCTAGATTTCATCACTTCTATAGATCCGATCGATTCCTACGAGCCTCATTTCGATTCTTGACATTTGGATTGGAAATCTACAAACTCTCAATTCTTGATTCTATCTTTTTCTTGTTATTAGATCTATATTTTCTAATTCTTGAACTTCAAATATAAATCATGAATTGTTTTGTTTTCTTTTCTTTAAACTTTCGACTCATCTAATTCAAAAGACGAACGATTACACTTTCCCTGTGGACGATCCGCACTCACTTACAATCTACATCCGACACCGTAGTTGATTGCGGTCAAATAATTTTTGGTTGTGATTTCTTTACAATTTCCAACTACACAAACAAGAATTCTTTAACAATCAAATGGCGCCGTTGCCGGGGATCATTTGATTTGATAATCACAATCGGAAATCTTTTACAATCAATCGTACATATTAAACAAAAGATATATACGTGTATGGTTATTTTCTTACGATAGACGTCCGCCACTGTGCAGGGTTATGCGCATTGCACAGCAACTTTAAAAGATTTGGCATGCATTTCCTTTAGATACTTACATATATAGCTTTGATATTTACATGTATAGATGTGGTATTTACATATATAGTTCCGATTTATAGCATATCGGTTTTGCTTTGGATTTGGCATTTGTGTCTTTACCTTGACTCCGATGATTGCGGGATGCTTGACGGAGTTTCGATTTTGAGTTATCTGCTCATTACTCATGCGCATGCATTGCGCTATGATGCGTTTTATGTATTGATGATTTCGGAGCCTCGACGACTTGGAAATTTTATTGAAATGTTTTAGAATTTGGGGGTTTAAATTTAAATTCGGGGACTGAATTTCTTTAAGGGGGGAAGATTGTAACATTTCAAAAAAATAAAATATTACTTTTGGGAATTTTTATAATTTAATATTATTTTAATGAATATTTTAATATTTCGGTATAATTAAATACCGATAAATGGGGAAAATTTTGGAAAAATTATGGAAAATTCTAAAATAGAGTATTTTATGGAATTATGCCATTTTTAAGTTTTCATGATTAATTATATGCTAATTTAGTGCTAATCGCGATTAAAAATAGCTAATTGGTTTTTTAGCATTTTTGTGCAAAACATGCACATATCATTTTTCTTTACACTTGTGCATTTTACCATGTTGTTTTGGGGTTACTATTTGAGTGAGAAGGAATTTGGAGAAAAGAAAAAGAAACGGAAAAGGTTTTAATATGAGGTATGGGTGAGAGAAAGAAAGGGTTACCTTTGACTTAGACTTAGCCATCCCTCTTCTTTCATCACTCATCTCTCTCCATCTTCAGCCCTTGCTGCTGCTGCTGTTGCTTCCTTCATCTCCCTCCCCTCTTCACCTCCTCAAATCACCATGAAATCAACTCCAAAACCCTATCCTCATTTCACAAAAAGTGTGCACATGCTCAAGACAAACAAATTGGACCAAGAAAGCAAGGATTTTGGCCACTAGGGGCAACTCAAGAAAATTCTTGAGTTGCCAAATGAGGTATTTTCTGGACCATTAGCTTAGTTTTTGCATTACTTATACCCCCATGCTAGATTAGAAACGATATCGGGAAAAACTGTAATTCTGTGAGTGTGTTTTGAAATCTGCTTTCACCCCGAAACTCCTAAAATAATTTTGGTTGGACAGTGAGATGTGCAGGCACCCTGGAACCACCACACAAAACCCTAGCCCCTATCTCCTTCCCCAGGCCGCAGATAAATCCCTTCTGGCCGCAATTTGCCGCCAGACCAGGTTGGACCCTCCTCGTTTTTGTTTCTGGGCTATATTTCCAGTAAACTTGACCCTTGGCATGTGCAATTTTGACTGATTCCATCTAGGGTAGAATCTGGGGTAGTTTTCTTGTGTTGGCGCATTGTTTACGACTTGTTTTAGCATGGATTTTGGTATTTAGTGATTCTTTTCTGTCGGGTGGCGTTTGAACGTCAACGACAAAGGGTTATTGATCGTGTTTGCATGTGAGACTATAGGTTTTTACCTATGGGCGTAGCGTGTGCCGTTTTGGTTTCCGATGTGATTTTCATGTGCTTTAGCGTTTGTGATATCCTTGTAGGTACCCCACGTGACGTCGAGGTATTGAAGATAAAGATGGCGACATCGGCATCGGTACACAAGAAGCAAGGTGAGTAGATTTATATCTATGGGGAGAAGTCGGGTGGATGGCGTATAGCACCCCCGCAGTTCGTGGTGATGTATACGAATACGTATATACACATATATTGATTATATATTGTTTGAGATTATTGATGATAAAGATGGATTATAGGTGTGATTGGATTGGTTTAGTGTTGCGAAACCCTAGAGTAGTGGTTGTACCACACACACACACACACCGGTACTTGCATACATTCTTCTTTCATATGTGCGTTTATGGGAATATATTTTTTGTGTTCACATGAGTATGGGACTATGTGTTCACATACTGGATTTGAGGATAGTATTTGGGATCTGAGGTGAGTCGATGAGATGTGATTTGAGACCGTGAGATCGGTGATATGGCAGAATTCGTATTTGAGATACGTCATGATGTTATAGCGGATCTTGGACGACGATGCCATGTGAATGGTGATGTATATAGAATAGTTGACTTGTGATCGAGACATGAGATAAGATATGTTAAAATAGCTATAATGGGTCGCATTGGGCGATGTAAATTTTTTTATGATGATATGTGCTGATGATATCGGTTTGTATGAGACTGTCGATCAGTAGTCAGATCATGATTATTTTGATGATATTAGTATTGTACTAGACATAGATCAGTACCCGGATTATGATCTTTGATAAAGAGTATACCAGATGAATAATGTGATGAATATGATATTGACCCGTACCCAGATTTGGGGATGCCGTACGGCGGATTTACGTACGAGCTATATATTGATGATGGATCCGCACTCTTGACTTTGGAATGTCTGATTATAGATATGGTTTCGGATGTGATATTATTGAGGCGTGATCACCGACTAATACATACATGTATGTATATGTATCGAATCAGATGTTAGGCCGTTTCCTTACCCTTAATTCAGCTTGTTAGTTCAGCCGTATAGTTTAGTGTAGTTGTCAGACTAGATTAGATTCCTTCCTATTTCAAAAACTAACGGATCGCGGGTATTTTAAAAGGCAGGTCAAGGGATTCTACGGATATTTCAGAGGACTTATCTTTTCTTAAAAACACCGTAGCCCTTATTTTCAAAACACCGTGATTCATGTTATTTCAAATGGCACCACTGTAGAATTCATATTTTATTAACTGCAGATTAGTTATCGTTGTGTCTAGTATTCAGCTCCCGCACATTATTGCTGTTCGCTCCGCATCGCATACTTATTTTGTGATTCATATACCGTTATTAATATCATGCTGTTAGGACACCAGCACCATTACCGATGATGCGTATGTACCACGTACACTTACTTGCCGACTCACACACATCTTCATCGGTAATTGTCATGTCACGAACACTTTAGCAAATACTATTTCTTTGGCATAGCTTGTTAGCTAATAACTTCGACATGATATTAGTGTACTTGCCTTATATGCCAGTTTAGACATTGCAGTTACTACTTGCTACTTCATGCATATTGTTATTCACTGTTATGCCGCATTCATGGATTATTATGCCTATATTCACTGTTTACATGCTATTGATGATTTGGATTCGGATTTTCATGAGATTTCCTGGATTTGGGGGAAAACCGCAAAAACATTTATAAACTTCTTTTCTCTCTCTTCTTAAATGAAAAGTGCGGTTTTCCCATGATGTATGAGTCGTCCACCATGAGTTTGCTGATGGATTTTGAGACCCGATTCGAGGAGTTGGATGAACCATTTCGGGTACATGGTGGGCCCGGTGCGGTACCCCGGGGCGAGAAGGTCGCAGAGGAAGGCGTTGAGCCTGGCATGGGAGCACTACCGACCGCTGATTTTACCCGACGCGTCGGATATCCGTAGGATACCGTTGTGGTCTTGAGATTGATGGTAGGGGCCGGTCAGGACTGACGGCGCCCTAGATAGTGAGATTGATACTGAGATTGATACTGAGATTTTGAGATATTGAGGTACTGAGATTTGATGATACAGGCCAGTCCGGATAGCCGGAGCCTGGGATTTTGAGACATTGGGATTTATATTTTGTGTCGATGCTAGACACTGTTTATGTTGATTTCATTTATGATACCTCGCTTTAAAAATACAGTAATCTCACTAAGTTATGAAAGCAGTTTCTTCAGTACATGTATTCTGTTTTCATGCATTCATACATCATCCATATGATATATTTCTATCCGAGGCACTGACACGAGCACTTGGTATTACTGTTGTTTAGAGGTATACCCTAGCTATGGTTATAGGCTGCTGGTTATATATTTGAGGATATATATTGATCGTATGACCTAGGATTGCGTCATATATGCGATTTCTGTTCGTAGATGTATTCTATTCACGAGTTGGCAACTCACCCCCGTTGTGCTACAGTTTCTTGCAGGTCTTGTCGTACAGGTTTCTTTACGACTTGCTGGCACTACTTCCATTTCCGGGTGATTTGCTAGTAGGTGGGTTCACTTGTATCGTGACCATCAGTATATTTTGTATATTATTATTCAGTTTTATCTAGAAGTTCCATCAACCAAACGTGTATTTATTGAGATAGAGACCAGTGATGTTTATCATTTCGACCTTAAAGTCGCGCGTTGTATTTCTATGGATTCCATGTTGTTTTGAGTTTCCTTTTCTGTTGTGATCCTCGCCTTTCAGCGTTGTATATTATATTGCTTGCGTGGTTGTGACCGTCGATTGACGAAGAGCTAGCTCCCGCTTGGGGATGGATTTTTCATTCATATGCTTTATCAGGTTTTGTACCCGTTTGGGGTCGGTTTTTACAAAGGAAACTCTACCGAAATTTTTAGAAAAGACTTGTGATTTTGAAAATGCATATTTTGGCGTGTGTTACAAACTATTTGATTTAAAAATGGTTTTCCTTCACTCCACTACTTTTCTTGGTTTGGATTTCTGGGTTTTCGGCTTACTTAGATTACGCACGTCTCGAGACATTTCGTAATTTAAGTGCTGGTCATGTTCCATACTTTCGGTTCGTGACAGATAGACTAACCTGTACACATGTCATCAAGGAACTGCTATCTGACAATAAGTATAATACCAACTAGCATGTTCCCGGCGAGTCCGTCCGGTGTACTCATAACCCAATGAGCACCTGTATACATCTTAGGTGAACCAACTGACACTAATGTCTTGTGAGACCGGCCACCGCCCCTCGTCGGGGTCCTGATCAGTATACACTAGTCTACTCTGGAGTATCGATGCCCAGTCTCGAAACTCCCTTGACTAGGGACATTTAAGGATGTGCTTATAGATCACCCAGCTCCCACGTATATGATCGCCATCATACTGCTGGTAGTCAAGCAAGAATTCTATGGGCTCTATCAACATGTAATAGTGATCTGTAATGCCACCTAATTCTGTACATGATGATAAAGACAAACCATATAGCATACTATCATCTCGAGTAAGACTGTTCTACCAGTATAGGTCCTCCCGCAATCATCATAATCACCTTCCTACGACTATGATAATTGCCTTGAGGGCACTATAGCCAACAACTCCCACTATCTACAAAACCTTCTGGCTGATCCATATAAACGCACTCTTCCAAACTGCCGTTTAGAAAAGTCATTTGTACATCCATCTGCCAGATCTCACAGTCATGGAAGGCAGCAATGGCAAGTTGGATCCGAATGGATTTGAGCATAGGCACTCGAGAAAAGGTTTCGTCATATTCCATACCTGGTATTTGAAGAAAACCTTTTGCAACGAGTCCAGCCGTATAGGTTTCCACCTGCCTATCTACACCAAGTTTCCTTTTGTAGATCCATTTGCATCCAACGGGTTTTACCCCAGGTAGAGAAATATCCAAGGTCCACACTTTATCGGTTTACATGGACTCCATCTCGGATCGCATAGCATCCAGCCACTTATCAGAGTCTCTACTGATAATGACATGCCTGAAACTGGTATGGTCATCTTCTTCCAAGTTGCAATCTTCTCGATCCCCGTCTATGAGAAAACCGTAGTATCTCTCGGGCGAAAAAGAAATCCTACCAGATCTGCGGAGTGGCTGGTGTTCGTCTGGGATCACTGAATCTAGAGGTTCTTCAAATCTTCAGTTATAGTTTGTGTTTCTTGAACTTCATCCAGTTTTACAGCGCTGCCACTAATATTTTTTGCAAGAAATTCTTTTTCCAAAAATGTGGCATTCCTAGAAACAATAATTCTTTGTTCCTCTGCGTGGTAGAACAGACACCCATTTGAATCCTTTGGGTATCCTACAAACTTACACAGAACTGATCGTGCCTCGAGTTTTTCTGGGTTCTTCTTTTTGACATAAGCAGGACAACCCCAAATCTTAACACGTTTAAGATACAAACTCTTACCACTCCATATTTCATACGGAGTTTTAGGCACGGATTTGGAAGGAACTTGATTCAAAAGATGTACCACTGTTTGAAGCGCATATCCCCAAAATGAAAGATGCAACTCAGCACTACTCATCATGTAGCGAACCATATCCAATAGAGTACGGTTCTTCCGCTCCGATATGCCATTGTGTTGTGGTGTATAGGGAGGAGTAAGCTGATAGAGAATACCATTCTCTTTTAGAAAGTCCCTGAATTCAGTGCTCAAGTACTCCCCTCAGATCGGAGGATCTTGATACTTTTTCCAGTCTGGTTCTCTACTTCATTTCTGAATTCTTTGAATTTCTCAAAAGGTTCAGATTTGTGTTTAATCAGATACACATATCTGAACCTAGAGAGATCGTCAGTGAATGTGATGAAGTACGAGAACCCACCCCTTGCATGTATAGACATTGGACTACATACATCACTGTGTATGAGTCCCAAGAGCTCTCCTGCTCTTTGTCCGTGTCCGGTGAACGGAGATTTGGTCTTCTTACCCTTGAGACAAGACTGAAAAGTTTCATAAGATGAAAATTCGAATGTATTCAAAAGTCCATCTTTATGCAATTTACTTAGTCTTTTCTTTCCGATATGACCAAGTCTACAATGCCACAAGAAGGATTCGTTCGTATCTGAACTCTTCTTCTTGCATGTGTTTTGTATACTGAAATCTGCATTTTGATTTAGAACATAGATACGATTAAACAGTGTACCTTCTGCAACCAGTACCTTATCAAGGTAAATGTTCATGATATTTCTATCAAGAACAAAGTTATATCCATCTTTATCAAGTAAAGAAACTGATATTATGTTGCAAATCATGGAAGGTATATAGTAGCAATTGTTCAAAATCATAGTATTACCATTTGGAAACACTAGGTGATATTCACCGACGGCTGCAACATCAACTTGTGCTCCGTTCCTTACTCTGAGGGACATATCACCAGGTCCAACTATTCTACTTTTTCTCAGTCCCTGCAATAAACTACAGATATGAGATCCTGATCCGGTATCTAGTACCCAGGAGGTAGGACTGACCGAAAAGCAGTTCTCAATTACAAGCACCTGAAGTAGATGCAATAGTATGCTTCTTCTTCGTTGGGGTCTCTAAGGAATTCAGACTATCCTCTTTCCTTTGCTCATACTTATGATCGCCATCATAAGTTAGAGCCAATCCGACGTTCCTCATCCCCGAATAAGAATTCGGATCGGTCAAGCGATACATTTTATTATCTTGATTAGGGCGTGAAATGGTTGCTACCTGGAGAGAGAGAAAAGAAACACTTAGCATGCGCTCTTGCAAGATTAGATTGGTTATTAATTTATCTAACCTGGACGGCTCCCACTGTTTCCTCGAATTCTTCTTCAAACCTTAAAATAAGAACTAGTCAGGATTAATCGCACATCACAATACTTGCTTAACCTTTCAGCCAGGCTAGTGTTGGTATTTCGAGGGAGGTTTTCCAATGCTTTCGCGAAGTTCCTTAATAATGTAACCTCTTTTCCCTGAAAGCGTATCCCCGCTAACACCGTTCTAGACACCTACTTGGTTTATAGCATTGATTGTTAAGTGAAATAATCTCCCGAGAGTAATCCAACTCATCAGTGGGATCGGGATCCAACTATCATTGCGTGATGACCTAGATGGAATCCACTCTAGTCACCACACTTCAGAAGGTATGCTAAATCTGCAAGTTTCCTGTATATTTGAAACTCCTGATGTGGTTTTTGCCCCTATGACCAAAGTGACCTTGACACAGTCAACAAATCAAAGAGTCCTAGTCAAGTTCAACCCGTCATTATCGTGATTGCATTAAACCCACCATCATGACCCTTGACACAGTCAACAAGTTTATACGACCGTCCTAACCAATCACATCGTATGCTATAAATAAGCAACACTCAACTACCGTTCACTACGCCTTGACACAGTCAACAAACGCAGCACGAATACTAAGTTTTACTTATAAGAAATGACAGAGGGCTACGAATGGGTTTTTGGCGAAAAACCTGTTAACGTAATGAACTTGATATCGTTGAAGGAACCTGATAGCTTTGAAAAGGAGTGGTTTAAGCTCCGCTTTTTGAAAATTTCGGGTTTTGAAAAAACTGAGTAATCTATAATATAGTCTTTTGCTCAAGAGGTCACTCCCCGTGAAGGGATCTCGGCTCTTGCCTCGTGGAATGAGGTGCAGGATATTCACGACCGAATACCATTATACAAAGCGAAAGAATATAACTGTAGTTTTTCGAAATTTATTCCAACAACATCTTTTAGGTTTCTTTTCTCGCATTAATCAAAATTAAAAATTAATGCGGTCCCATCAATTAACCTATCATACCAGAAAAGAACGAAAATATGATGTACGTATATGCCATCCGCATTCGCCACTGGGCCCCGTCATCACCCGTTAGGTTACTTAACTAACGACAGAGCGGGGGATGGACTAGCGTGGGTGCAAAACATATACAACATCTACTAGTATATATATATAAGTATATACAACATTCATCCCAGGCATGATAATAATCAACATCACAGAATCTCAGCCAACAATACAGAGTGGTGGATAATCATAGAGCCTTGGGTTTCAATTGATCTGCAAATGAGACCCGACGTTCCCGATCGTGTGGATAGCCTGTGCAATGAAAACCTGTACCCCTACGAGCGCGACAAGTTACCCGCCAATCCAGAAGTGAGGCAGCCCCCTTCAACAAAGTGAATGGACCACCCAGCGTTTCACGAAATCTGGTAACTTGGGCGCCCCACCTTAGGTCAACCTATATCTCCTACGAGTGCGGCGAATAGCCCACCAATTCTAGAATGAAGCCCCCTTCGTCTCAACGCCATGAGATGCGGGCTTGTTTCCTTCTAGAATCCGGCTATTCGTGCACTCCACCGCGGGGTAATCCTAGTATAGAAAATGAAACAAATATGTATAATGGTGACATCGAGCTTAGCCCGGTCGTGCCCCAATCAAAAAATATACAACCTGGCAAAGACGACAGTCCACATGTCGGATGTTTGCCTCGCAATATGAATATACAACTGAATTTTAACTGTACCACTAACATTGCACCACATGCTATCCACCAAGACTATCCGACCACAATCACAGCACAAACACAAAACATCAACGTGAATGTCATGTTCACAAACCCGTCTAAAAGAACATATAGCAATTAGATGAGTTATACCGATCGAATGATATTCACGGTCGCAGATAGAAGTGAATGTACTGTAAACTATTAAACAGTGTCAAATATAACGACTTCGAAACACTCCAAATTGCCCCATACTCAAAAACAACAGAATATCAAACTTAGGAAAAAACAAACAACACCTGAAACCCAGAATTCAAGAGACTGGAACAAAGACCAAAGCACGAGGCAATCCATCACAAGAAAACCGGTGAGGCCTGTTTTAAGCAAGTTTTGGCTAGTCAAAAATGGTTCGAATCAACTCATTTTTGTTCAGTGTTTATCTCTCTATGAAAAGAGCACTCTGCAATTGTTTTAAATTTTTTTTGGAGCCTCTGAAAAATCGACAGAAACTTGAAATTTGGTTTCAATGTTTGGTGTTGTTTTGGTTTCGTTATTTTAACATTGTTTAAACTTGCTTGTATAGGGTTTATGGGCTGGCTCTGATACCATGAAGGATTACGCTAGCGCTCCAGCCATCTACCGTGGCCAAATTCGGAACAAAAATATTCTACAAATCGAAACTTGGCGCTAGAATAATTTTAAACCGGATCTATCATAAACCCAACAAGCAAAAAGAGAAGCTATCTACTATGAAAAGAGATATACCATGAGGCTCGAGTCCTTCGGGTCTTCACTCCTCTCCTTTAGAATGCTCCTAGTGGCCTCCATGATCGAGCTTGATCGTCGGCTCCTTATGTTGAAGATGATTGTTCATATCAGAATTTTGCATTATTATATCACCCATTCTTATTCATATTACATATAAATAGGTGCTTTTGATCCATGTCTACTTAATAGTTGCAAGTTACAGGTTCTCAGATCATTACAGTGAAATTCATGAAAAGACGCTACAAATGTGAGACTACGACCAACAATAGATGAATCCGTATGATGCCGCCTACCAGTTCAAGGAACAAATAAAGATTAGTAGACAGTTTAATGCACAAAGTACAAGGATAGCACAAGATTCAAGACTTCAACGCGAAGCTCACTGTAAAAGTCCACATAATTCTGCATTGTTGGAAATCTGGAAGTAAATAGAAGATATTCTGAGGAACCAAGTGAAGAAAACCGAAGGAAAAAGCAATATGAAGCAGCCCTGAGAAGTTGAAATTATGATCCCACCAATTGGCCGCGGAACCACGGCCAAACAGGGATTCTTGCCGTGGTTCCGCGGTTATATAGTGCACGTGTCGGTGCGTGTGTCGGTGGGTGTCGTTGCTTTGACCCGGCTTTCTTAGGGTAGTCTTGTAAATTCAAATGTGGATCAGATTGTAACCTAGGATTTTTTCTATCTATAAATAGGAAAGCCGAAAGCCTAATTAGGCATGCCTCTTTTTAATTCCTAGATTTAAAATTTTAATTCAGTTGTTATGCATTGCTAAGAGGTCATCAATAAAAGTGAGTTTTTATTTTTATCTTGCATTCTTTTTTTATCTGAATTTAATTCTTGCAATTTTCATTATCTGTTCTTTTATTATCTGCAATTTAGATATGTTAGTTATATGTATGCCCTAGAGGCCATTACTGTACATACGATGTATATTGTAATGGATGCTTGGACATATATAGGGAGAACTTTCTTGCTCGACATGATAGTACGCTATCTGGTTGTACTTTATCTTAACATGTACTCTGACTGTCTCTATGTTACATGTTGATAAAGCCCTTAGGATGTGTACTCGACTACTGGGACTATGATGAGATCATACTAGTAAGGCCATGGTAGTCGACGAGTACATCCTATAACTGTTCCTAGTCGAGGGTGTATCGAGACAAGGCATCGATGCACCCGAGTAGACTAGCGTATACGCATCTTGACCCATATGATGGGCGATGGATGATCCCATATCCATCGGTGTTTGACATCAAGGATGGTGTACGGGTGCTCAGTAGAGACTGGGTACACTTGACGGACTCGCCGAGAACTCCCATATGGTATTATACCTCATGTCAGATGGCAGTTCTCCGGTGACACTGGTACATAGTAGTCTGTTGACCAGAGATCATCATAGAGACTTGTGTGATTCCCACTGTGCTTTGATTTCCATCATACCACGTCCAAGAGGGCATGCAAAAAGGTGGCTTTTGGGTACAGTCCCGAATCGAATGGAGGCAATGAGCGATAGGAGGGGATTCGTCTCTCCCGGTATAGGGAGTTGATGTTGCACTGTGTTCGATTGGCTATAACTGGAAATCCCTGGCCAGGGTTGCTGAGATTTACTGGTAAGTGTTATCAGTAGTTTCTCGAACTGTTATAGACCTCATATCGACACGACTTATCAAGCTACTGGGGTCTGACGTTTACCACCCCTAGGCGAGATATGCGACATATCAGACGACGAGACCGGACTGTACGGGAGTGTTACTGATTGGATTCACAGGAGAATGTACAGGCTTGCTTGTTGATCTTCTGAGCGCTCAATACCTGGTGGCTGTTACGTTTAGCTGACCGCTTGCAGCTTGTGGGTGTTTGATATGATCATCACCTACTGCCGGCGTGTTGACGATTCTTTAGAGTCCTACACAGAGGTTTCTTGACTCAGGCAAAACGGAGTAGGGGCACATATGTGATATGTGCAGGACCGAGGATAATGCGATATGAGATACCGTATTCTATTCTCGCGATATTTTATATCAGCCGGGTTATCGGATCAAGTGTTGATTCGATAAATCGGTAAATGATATATTAGTCGGTTATATGCGATATAGCCGGATTGTCGGATCAAGTGTTGATTCGATAATTTAATGTATAATAATATATATATGATATATTAAATTACATTAACTAATATTATCTCACTAAAAGATACTTTTTCTCACTCGGGTAATACATTGATATATATGCGATATATGTTAATTGTATTATTTTCTTTTGTTACAATAAATATTATATATGTGATATATAATATTGTAACATGATATGGTTATTAATGCAACATGATTAGTGGAGATTAAACATGGTTAGGGTTTGATTTGGGTTAAGCTCTTCTAGAAGTTTCTAGAAGGTTATGTTTTGTTTTGTGTAAGATATTTTGTGAAGATATTTGCTTAACCAAACCCAAACCCTTGAATATGGTTGTTTCTCTACAAGGGTTAAGGATTCATTCTTAACTATGGTTGCATTTCTAACCTCACATATGAGTTATTCATTATTCATCACAAAAGGATTCCTTCTTCTTCTTCCTTCTTTTTTTCATGGATGAGTTTTCTTGTTTTGCTTTTGTGATGAAAGTGAGTGAGAATAAGAAAATAAATGAGTGCAAAAATCCTACTTCATCATCCTCATCTATCCTTGCCATTTAGATGAGGGTGTTCACTTCATTTAGTGAGTGTTAGCTTGTGTTAATGAAACTTCAAGGTAGATCATCTTTGTTATCGAAGATCGGAAGCAAGACTGCCTCTTTCTCTTCGTGAAGCCTCTCGAGAGTCCGGAACACGATGATCGCAGCGAAGGGACCTCAACACGGAGCTTTAGAAGTGAAGGACCGGATCTACAAAGGTTGTAATCCCTCTCACTTAGTGTTAAAGAGTTTAACATGCTTGTTTTCACCTAAACTCTTGTTTAAAGATCCGGCTTTGGGTTGTTCGCACGGCTAAATTTTTAATCGGGCATGGTTGATGCCTCGTAGAACCTTGTGAGCGTGCCTAGCAACCCTACAAGATAGTCTTTTAAAATAAAACAAAAATGAATTTTATTGTTAACTTCCTAATGAGTGAGTAATTCCTCACTTGTTAGGGATAGGAGAGGGAAGGTTTGAGAGAAGGAAATCTCTCCCACTCCTTTCTTTTCCCATATAATTTTAAAATACAGACTCTATTTAATTTAACCACACACCGCTCACTACGGCACCCAATCCTACATGATAGCAGTGATTCCCTAGTTAGACTGGTTGTGGTTGAATTAACTGGAGGTTAGGCCTAAGAGTTAAGAACGGACGGACAAGGACCAGAAGGAAGAAACTAAGTTTCTTCCTAGTCGTGCTAATCCCCATTGTTGACTATTACCCTAACACCTATATTCTTAACTAGGGCATTGATAGAAGTGAGAAGAAGCATATTTCAAACTCACTTTTTCCCCTGCCGGAAAATTTCCAAGCGTTGGATTTTTTCGTAGTTTAGGAACGTTCTAAGTCGTGCAAGTAACGCGGTGGACCCTCTAGAAGACAAGACAACAAACCTTAACTCGATTATGTGACCGTGTTGAACTGCCTCTGAACCTTATGGTTTGTGGCAGTACGGCGTGCCACATGTGAGGCGTTGGCTTGACCCTTCTACGGCTGGACCATTGGTACTGTAGCATGTGATGGATGTTTTTTTAACTAATTTCAAGTGTTGAGAACTGTTTGGGAAAACTTGGATGTTTGATTATTCGATCGGAAAGTTTAACATTGTCTATTTATCTGGAATGTGATACAATATTTGGAATCCAAAGGTAGTTATGAGATAACTAATTTGAATGTTATAAATCTAGCAGTTCAGTCTCAGATGATCGGTTGCCACGGAATTTTGATGTGATCAAAAGTCCGTCGCAATCACGTAGCGTACGCGGATACTCGCCGGGTAAACTTAACAGGCAGCCACGCCCCATAGCCCCGACCAAGTGACTGTAGGAGAACCCCGTCGCCAAAAGCATCCGTTTGGGTGCTCGCGGCAGCAGTGTTCCGCCTTAGTGCACTTCGTCGACGGCATCCGGGGGTGCGGCCGTCTACTAAAGTTTGCGACGATCATTTGATCAGGATGTTGGGAATCTTGTTGAATTCCCCGACTTGATATTGAAAAGAGTTTTCGATAATGAGACTAAAATGCGGGGTTTATAATTGTTAGGCATGCGATGTCTAAGGAATTCATTTGGTTAGGCATGCGATGTCTAAAGAGGTTGCGAATTCCAACTGTTGTAGTTTTACACTTTCTTTTCTGTGATCGTAAGCGTAGTATGTGGTGTATCGCCGGCTTCGTTGCTATACATCAACGACAATCGGGATACGCATACTTGCTTACGTTGATGATTTGAGATATTATGTATTGCTGTGATATGTTATATTGGATCGTCGCGTTTTGAATAGCCGGGGGTTTTATGTGAGATGAGAGTTTTTCTTTTTCATTCATGTAAAATTCATTTGTATGTAATATTCTTTTATTGGGGCACTTCCGGGCTGAGGATGATGTCACCATTGTATATTATTTACTTTTCCGCATTAGGTAGACCCAAGGCGGGGAGCACAAGTAACCGGGTTCTGGGGTCCAGTGGGAGACCATCTCGAGGAGTCGAGACCGGGTCTCCTAACCCTAGATTTAGCAGTGTTGCTTGATGCTCTCGTAGGGGTATAGAGATGTGGGTTTGGCTATTCATCGCGACCGTGGAATCCGTGTTTTATACAGGCTTGTACTAAAACACGGACGTCCTAGTATATCCAATATTTCATATATGTTCTTCTGCTGCAATGTTCTGTGATGAGATCATATTACTGCCTAAGACGAATGTTTATATTATATATATGAGATATATGTTATATTGCAGATTTCGTTTCAAATGTGATGCTTGTGAAGCATAATAAAATAGGACTTCATTAATGAGATTAATGAAATAAAAGAAACCTAAAGATGTTGTAGAAACTTGTTTAAAAACTGGTAGCTTTAGTTCTTGCTTTGCATAGCGGTGTTCCTTGTAGAACATCCAGCACCTTATTCGATAAGGAAAGAGCCGAGATCCCTTCACCGGGAGTGACCTCTTTAGTGAAACTTGCAGATGCTACAAACTCGGTTTGTCTTTTGATTGTTTCTATAGTTTTTGCTTTGCATAGTGGTATATATGATATACCCTGCACCTTATTCTATGAG
This sequence comes from Agapanthus africanus, assembly GCA_030015575.1. Taxonomy (NCBI): domain Eukaryota; kingdom Viridiplantae; phylum Streptophyta; class Magnoliopsida; order Asparagales; family Amaryllidaceae; genus Agapanthus; species Agapanthus africanus. The sequence goes on from CM057339.1 coordinate 493,700,602, forward strand.
GAAAGGGCCGACGATCCCTTCACCGGGAGTGACCCCTTTAGCAAAACTAGAAAAGCCTAAAAAACATTCCATTTAAAAATCACTCGATTCTACAACGATATCAAGTTCATTACGCAAAGGGTTTTCTTAAAAACCTGTCATAGCCCTCCTTCATTTCAGATAAGTAATAGTTAGTATTCGCGCTGCGTTTGTTGACCTTGTCAAGGCGTAGTGTGCGGTAGCTGATTAGTGCTTATCCGTATAAGCATATGATGCGATTGGATTAGGGTAGTCGTGCGACTTTGTTGACCTTGTCAAGGATCGTGCGGGTGGGTTTAATTCAGATCAGGAAATGACGGGCTGAACTTGACTTGCGGTCTATGGTTTGTTGACCTTGTCAAGGTCATAGATCGCTCGGGGCAAAATATTATCGGGAATTTCAAGTGTTGAAATTTGCAATGAGATTGCATACCTTCTATGAGATAGTTGGATCCCGATTCCCGCTGCGAGTAAGAGTTACTCCTAGGAGAGTTTTACACATTACAATTAGCCGATCAAGTAGGTGTCTAGAAAGGTGTTAACGGGGTTACGCCCCTGGGAAAACGAGGTTTACTTTAATTAGGTTCGTACGAAAGCACGGGGGACCTCCCTCAAAGTACCGACACTGGCCTGGCTGAAAGATTGGCGAACTTGTAGCGTGTAAATAATTCCGTCTAGTCTTTCCTTTTAGGGTTTGTAGGAAGATTTGATTAAAACAGTGGGAGACATCCTGATTAGATATATTAGATAACCAATCTAATCTTGCAAGAGCATACGCTGAGTGTTTTCTTCTCTCTCTCTCCAGGTAGCGACCATATCACGCCTTAATCAAGATAATAATACGGATGTATTGACCAAACCCGCTTATTATACTGAGCTGGGGAACGTTGGTCCCGCTCCAACTTATAATTGTTATAAGACAGAGCAGGAAATTGGGGATTACCAAAATTCCCGTGCCGCCCAAATGAAGAGAGTGCATGTTGATGCATCATCTTCGGGTATGTTCATTACAGAGAACTGTTTCTCAGTATCCTTTACGTCCTGGGTATGAGATACCGGATCAGGATCCCGCATATGTAATCTTTTACATGGGCTACAGATAAGTAGAGAACTGAGAACGGGTGATAAGTTTTATGAGATAGAAAACGGTGCAAGTGTTGCAGCCAAGTCTGTTCGTCACTATCACCCTGTATTACCAGAATACATTGATTCTGAACGAATGTTATTAGATACCGAACCTGATATACAACATCATATCATTCTCTTTATTAGTAAAGAAGGATATAATTTTGTATTGTTGGATAATGTTTTGAACATTTCCTATATCAAGAGTTGATCGGTTCAGGCACGTTATCTAAATGCATTGACGTTCTAAATCAAACTACAGTTCTTAGTATACGGAACACACACAAGAGGAAGAGTTCAGAAATGAATGAATCCTTCTTGAGGCATTGTAGACTAGGTCATATCAATGCGACCCGACTAGCTGAAGTTACATTAAGATGCATATTTAAATTTGTTTGAATTTACATCTTATGAAACGTGCCGGTCATGTCACAAAGATAAAATGACCACAGCTCCATTTATTAGAAACAGAGAAAGAGTTAGTGAACTCTTGGGATTGATACATGCTGATGTATGAAAGTCCCCTGTCTATACATGCCAAGACCGGTTCTTTGTACTTCATTACATTCTCTGAAGATCTCTTAAGATTCAGACATATGTTCCTGTTGAAACACAAGTCCGAATCTTTTGAGATATTCACAGAATATAAGTTAGAAGTAGAGAACCAAAATATGGGTAAAAGTATTATGTCCTTTGATGTGATCAGGGAGGAGAATACTTGAGCACGGAATTCCTGGATTATTCTAAAGGAGAATGAGATTCTCTCTCAGCATTACTCCTCCGAATACACCATAGCACGATGGTATACCGGGGCAGAGAAATAGCACCCTATGTGATATGGTGTGCTCTATGATGAGTACTACTGAGTTTCCTATTTCCTTTTGGGAGTTATGCACTTGAGAAGTTGCATACCTATTGAAAATGGTTCAAATCAAATCATGCCTACCACTTCATATGTGATATAGAAAGGGAAGAGCCCATATCTTAAGTTTGTTAAGATGTGGGGTTGTTCGGCCTATGTCTAAAATCAAAATCCGGACAAGCTCGAGGCAAGGTCAGCTCTGTAAAACTGGAAGTAGTTCCAGCTATACAAACTGCTACAGATGATTTGGTAGACCCGAAGGATTCAATTGTTTCCAACGAACCTCAGCCTCTCCGCCGATCTAGTAGGGTTTCTCACCCACCTGAGAGATATTTCGATTTCTCTATGACAGTGGGAGCGAGGATTGCATCATGAGATGATGACCCAACTAGTTTCGAGCTGGCCATCAGGAGTGGGACTCTGTAAGAATGGCTGGATGCTTAGCGATCTGAGATGGAATCCTTATACACCAACAAAGTATGGATTTTGGTTGCTTTATCTGAAGGGTTAAATCCCCATCAGGAGAAAGTATATCATGAGAAGATTACTTGGTGTACATGGAAAGGTTGAGACTTTCAAAGCTATGCTTAAGTCCATCCAGATCCTACTTGCCACGGCTACATACCATGACTACGATATCTGGTGGTTGGGTGTCATGACTGCTTTTCTAAATGATGTTTTAGAAGAGAGCGTCTATAAGTACACAGCTAGAGGGCTTCGTAGACAGTGGGAGCAGCGGAAACGTGTGCAAGATGTTTTATGTGATAAAGCAGGCATCGCGGAGTTGGAACATCTGTTTTGATGTGGTAGTCAAAGAGTTTGACTTCATCAAAATGGTAGATGAACCTTGTATATACAAAAAGGTAGTAGGGAGTATGGTGGTGATCCTCGTAGAGTACGTGGATGACATACTCTTGATAGGAAAGGAGTTTCCTATGCTACGCTCGGTCAATCTCCGCTTATCACAAGGATTCTCCATATAGGATCAAAGTGATACCTCCTAAATCCTGGGTTTGGATCTATGAGATAGATCTAATTGGATGTTAGGATACTCACTAGTTGTAGTGAGATGGTATCAATCGATCTTGGGGAGAATCACTGGAAAGGTTCCAGAGTGATAAGGACGACTGAATGTTAGTAGCATGCATTGTCTTTACCCTCAGTGGAGGGACGGTATGTTGGAAGAGTTCCAAGCTAGATACCGTGACTTACTAGACGATTAAAGGCAGGATACATCGTTACCAAGGATGCTACCAAAGAGTCAGTCTGGATAAATATAAGTTCATGAGATGAACTTCATTCCTACCATTGTGTGACAATGGAGTTGTGGCTTTAGCCAAGGAACTACCGTCCAATTTGAAATCCAGATATAATTCTTAGGCAGTATCACCTGATCATAGAGATGGTTGATCTCCAGGATGATTGAGGTTAGGAGAGTAGACACAGAGGACAACAGCGCGGATCCACTCACAAAGGCCTTTTTCCCAGTAGAGACTTTTATGGGATGGTTGAGTATGAGATACTTCAACCACAGCTAATTGTTGGGTATGTGATACCACAACAGATGGCCCTAGTGCAAGTGGGAGATTGTTAGTTATATGTATGCCCTAGAGGCCATTACTGTACATACGATTTATATTGTAATGGATGCTTGGACATATATAGGGAGGACTTTCTTGCTCGACATGATAGTATGCTATCTGGTTGTACTTTATCTTAACATGTACTCTGACTGTCTCTATGTTACATGTTGATAAAGCCCTTAGGATATGTACTCGACTACTGAGACTATGACGAGATCATACTAGTGGGGCCGCGGTAGTCGACGAGTACATCCTATAACTGTTCCTAGTCGAGGGTGTAGCGAGAAAGGGCATCGATGCACCAGAGTAGACTAACGTATACGCATCTTGACCCATATGATGGGCGATGGAAGATTCCATATCCATCGGTGTTTGACATCAAGGATGGTGTACGGGTGCTCAGTAGAGACTGGGTACACTGGACGGATTCGCCGAGAACTCCCATATGGTATTATACCTCACGTCAGATGGCAGTTCTCCGGTGACACTGGTACAGAGTAATCTGTTGACCCGAGATCGTCATAGAGTCTTGTGTGATTCCCACTGTGCTTTGATTTCCATCATACCACGTCCAAGAGGGCATGCAAAAAGGTGGCTTTTGGGTACAGTCCCGAATCGCATGGAGGCAATGAGCGATAGGAGGGGATTCGTCTCTCCCGGTATAGGGAGTTGATGTTGCGCTGTGTTCGATTGGCTATAACTGGAAATCCCTGGCCAGGGTTGCTGAGATTTACTGGTAAGTGTTATCAGTAGTTTCTCGAACTGTTATAGACCTCATATCGACACGACTTATCAAGCTACTGGGGTCTGACGTTTACCACCCCTAGGCGAGATATGCGACATATCAGACAACGAGACCGGACTGTACGGGAGTGTTACTGATTGGATTCACAGAAGAATGTACAGGCTTGCTTGTTGATCTTCTGAGCGCTCAGTACCTGGGTGGCTGTTACGTTTAGCTGACCGCTTGAAGCTTGTGGGTGTTTGATATGATCATCACCTACTGCCGGCGTATTGACGATTCTTTAGAGTCCTACACAGAGGTTTCTTGACTCAGGCAAAACGGAGTAGGGGCACATATGTGATATGTGCAGGACCGAGGATAATGCGATATGAGATACCGTATTCTATTCTCGCGATATTTTATATCAGCCGAGTCATCGGATCAAGTTTTGATTCGATGAATCGGTAAATGATATATTAGTCGGTTATATGCGATATAGCCGGATTGTCGGATCAAGTGTTGATTCGATAATTTAATGTATAATAATATATAGATGATATATTAAATTACATTAACTAATATTAGCTCACTAAAAGATTCTTTTTCTCACTCGGGTAATACATTGATATATATGCGATATATGTTAATTGTATTATTTTCTTTTGTTACAATAAATATTATATATGTGATATATAATATTGTAACATGATATGGTTATTAATGCAACATGATTAGTGGAGATTAAACATGGTTAGGGTTTGATTTGGGTTAAGCTCTTCTAGATGTTTCTAGAAGGTTATGTTTTGTTTTGTGTAAGATATTTTGTGAAGATATTTGCTTAACCAAACCCAAACCTTTGACTATGGTTGTTTCTCTACAAGGGTTAAGGATTCATTCTTAACTATGGTTGCATTTCTAACCTCACATATGAGTTATTCATTATTCATCACAAAAGGATTCCTTCTTCTTCTTCCTTCTTTTTTTCATGGATGCGTTTTCTTGTTTTGCTTTTGTGATGAAAGTGAGTGAGAATAAGAAAATAAATGAGAGCAAAAATCCTACTTCATCATCCTCATCTATCCTTACCATTTAGATGAGGGTGTTCACTTCATTTAGTGAGTGTTAGCTTGTGTTAATGAAACTTCAAGGTAGATCATCATTGTTATCGAAGATCGGAAGCAAGACTGCATCTTTCTCATCGTGAAGCCTCTCGAGAGTCCGGAACACGATGATCGCAGCGAAAGGACCTCAACACGGAGCTTAAGAAGTGAAGGACCGGATCTACAAAGGTTGTAATCCCTCTCACGTAGTGTTAAAGAGTTTAACATGCTTGTTTTCACCTAAAGTCTTGTTTAAAGATCCGGCTTTGGGTTGTTCGGCACGGCTAAATTTTTAATCGGGCATGGTTTATGCCTCGTAGAACCTTGTGAGCATGCCTAGCAACCCTACAAGATAGTCTTTTAAAATAAAACAAAAATGAATTTTATTGTTAACTTCCTAATGAGTGAGTAATTCCTCACTTGTTAGGGATAGGAGAGGGAAGGTTTGAGAGAAGGAAATCTCTCTCACTCCTTTCTTTTCCCATATAATTTTAAAATACAGACTCTATTTAATTTAACCACACACCGCTCACTACGGCACCCTATCCTACATGATGGCAGTGATTCCCTAGTTAGACTGGTTGTGGTTGAATTAACTGGAGGTTAGGGCTAAGAGTTAAGAACGGACGGACAAGGACCAAAAGGAAGAAACTAAGTTTCTTCGTAGTCGTGCTAATCCCCGTTGTTGACTATTACCCTAACACCTATATTCTTAACTAGGGCATTGATAGAAGAGAGAAGAATCATATTTCAAACTAACCTAATTCTAACCCTAACAAGACTTTAAATCAATTTAATCTCATTCTTAGATCTTAAAACAAAACCTACCAAAAATAGGATTTAACTCGTTAGAACTTAAAGAAAATTACACCATTTCCCTGTGGATCGACTCGTACTCAACCGGCTAGCTACCAAGTGACACCGTCTTGATTGTGGTATTCTTAAATTTTAAAACGCATACAAAACCTGCAAACAATCAAATGGCGCCGTTACCGGGGAAACGATAGTTTATTTCTTTTTGTATTTTTGGGTTAATTAAATAAAAAATATAAAGACTGAAAAAATAAAAAAATACATTAAAAAAAAATCATCTTGTTATTTTTGATTTGTTTTTGTGTGAATTGTGCAGGAAAAGAAGACGGACTGATTCAGATCTGGAGCAAGCCTAGTGAACAAATCAAGAAACAGAGGATCTGAACAAATAGAGGAGAACCACAACAACACACAAAAAAGTTTTGACGGCTTGATCCAACTGAACCCCGCGGAACTGCGGCGAAAGCAAGGGTTTGACCGCTGAACCGCGGTCAAACAGGTGATGTCACCTGTTTTAAAACTCTCTGTGAGTATACTTTTTCTCCTCCTACCCCCGATCTCCACTGAAAATTTTTCCTGCAGGTTTCTTTGCGCTCCCTCTCCAATAAATCATTTTTGTGCAGGATTCTTTGCGCCGCAAATAAAAAGAAATTTTTTTTGCAAGTGTTTTAGATTTTGTGTATTAACTGCTTTGCATATTTAAAACGGAATCTAAGGGGCTATAACACCAACTCAGATTGGGTGGGGGTTTCATTACCCTTCCTAAGACCCCAGAAATCACAAAAAGCATATGCATCACCCTTGAGCTAATTAAAAAATATTTAGACACAGCCAATTAAGGACTGTCGCGGTCATTAGGACAGAGGAAGGTTGTGGGCATTCGGTCGTTTATCTAAACCTGAGTTTGTGGTGCCTAGGCTAGACAAGTGAGAAAGGTAACTTTAAAAGGCCCGTCTCATGGTGACTCGTGAGCGGAACCCTCCTTTCTTCACTTGTGCTTACCTGGCCACAATTGGCGGTGAAGAGGCGATTTGAGGGATATCTCACAACTTGTCGCTTTGGACCAGTTAGGAGCAGTCTAGTTGACTTAGGAGACCCTAACTTTAGGCTTGATTGTGCATGCTTAAATTGTGATTGTTTGAAAGTGTGTCGTAGTTCCGTACAAAATTTTTGCAAAACTCTTTATAAAACAAAACAAAAAACAAAATTTTTACAAAAACTTGTCATTTGTCGCTAGAATTCCATTGCACCCAACCTTCATTCACATTTTCCCATTGACGTTTTCTTACCCTCACATTCTACGTTTGACTACACCATAACTCGTTTAGTGTATCTCCAGTTGGACTAGGGACATTAGCGCCCGCTTAGTCCGTGTCTTATTAGTCGCTACTGATGACGCGTTCGACTCCGAAGTCGAAACTCTCTCGACTTCTTTTTCATCTTTACCTTCATCTTTACATTCATCATCTTCTAAGGAAATGTCAGGATTCAATCCTAACAATCCTTTACCTACCTCGGGACTGATTCCACCTCTAATGGGTGCGAATAACCCACAACAACCTCCTGTTGAAGCGCCACAGTGAATCGCGCTCCAGGATCGTTTCTATCCCACCCGCTCCGCACTTCCTACTTGTCTTTCACTACCGCCGGCTAATGGGGATAATTTCGAAATTAAGCCCCACTTCATCAACATGTTGCCCAAATTTCACGGGCTGGAATCCGAAGATGCCTATATCTTCATTAACAAATTCCAGAATATTTGTGCAATGATGAAGACCACCCAACTTTCCGATGATGCTATAAGGCTAAGAGTCATTCCCTTCACTCTATGTGACCTAGCTTAAAAGTGGCTATATAGTACTGCATCACATTCAATAAACAGTTGGGAAGAGTTTGTTAAGGCATTTCTTAAAAAGTTTTACCCACATCACAAGACCGCGAGAATACGTAATGAAATTAACCAATTTTCCCAGCTTCCTTCCGAACCTTTTTGGAAGTGTTTCGAACGATTCAAAGACCTTCTTGTTCAGTGCCCTCATCACGGTATTGAGAGATCGCAACTTTGCCAAACCATATACGAAGGACTGAACCCAGCAACTAAGCAGTTGCTGAAAACCATTTGTCAAGGTCACTTCCTAACCAAATCTGACGAGGAAGCTTGGCAATTTCTCGACGATCTTGCTGAACAAACGCTTCAGTGGGAAAGCACTAGACAGACCGTTTCGTCCACTTCATCTACTTCATCCGGTCCGTCTAGGGCAGGCGTTCATCAACTTGATATGTCAATTGTAATGAATGTCGAAATGGCCGCAATTACACGAAAACTAGAAGCAATTGAGAGAAAATTCTCATCGCCTTCTCCTGCCCATGCTTTACCCCCCCGCACTATATGCGCTTGTTGTTCGGATCCATCCCATTTGACTGAAGAGTGTCCTTACAACCCACCTGCTCAAGGACAGGATCAAGTCAATGTTGTCTTTCAGCAAAGACAAAGAAATGATCCATACTCTTCAACTTACAATCGTGGTTGGAGGAACCACCCCAATTTTGCTTGGAATCAAAATCAACAACAATTCTAAGGCAACAATTTCCAGAGCCCCCTCCTCAACAACAAGCCCCTCAACAACCTCAATATCATCAACCTTTCCAACCCCAACCTTACCAAAATCAAACGAACAATTTTGCACCAAACAACTCTTTTCCTCAAAACAATTTTGTTCAGCCAAATAACGATAAGGTTTCCTCGCTAGAACGAAGTCTGGAGGTGTTTTTAAAATAATCAACTCAATCCTCAACCAACATCCAGTCTTCCATTCAGTCTTTGGTGCAACACACTGCATCACATGGGTAAAGTATCAAAACTATTGAAGCCCAAATTGCACAACTGAATGCTGCTTTAAGAGAGCGAGAGAAGGGGAAGCTTCCATCTCAACCATTGCCAAATCCCGGTCACCCACAAAATGCACATGTTGCTTATGAACAACAAAACCATAATGTGAGTGCCGTGACTACATTGAGATCTAGAAGGATGTTGCACAACAATGTAGACACTAATGATGACACCCCGGCCGCCGCTTCTTCTTCTTCATCTTCATCTTCTTCATCTTTAGAGCCTGTTCTCCATTCTTCACAAGGCTCTAATTCTTCTACTTCTCCGAACGGACCCACATCTCACTCCACGAAAATACCAGCACTGAGATCCGTTCTAACTCCACAATCTCCTCCACAAACATTGGACTCAACCAATTTTCAAAATGTTCTATTTCCAAACAGGTTGAGATCTAATAAACAAAATCCACAAATGGAGAAGATTGTGGAGTTATTTAAACAGGTTAGCATTAACATTCCCCTCTTGGTTGCAATCCAACAAGTCTCTTCTTACGCTAAAATCTTGAAGGACTTATGCACCAAGAAGAGGAAATCACAGGTACCTAAGAAAGTTTTCTTGGCTAGTGTAGTAAGTGATGCTCCTACCCAACCTTTACCTCAAAAACGAAAGGACCCTTGCAGTCCTACAATTTCAATAACTATTGGGGATAAGAACATCGACCGCGCACGGTGCCAGTGTTAACCCGCTCCCTTATTCAGTATATGAGCAATTAGGCGTTGGAGAGCTGAAACCCACACATTGTACTCTCCAAATGGACGACCGATCCATCACCCATCCTAGGGGTGAGTTATAGGATGCGTTAATTAAAGTAGGGGCTTCATATTCCCCATTGATTTCATTGTTTTGGACACACAGCCTGTAGCTAACCCCTGGAGTCAAATTCCGGTGATACTCGGTCGACCATTCCTTGCAACTTCTAATACGGTGATCAATTGTCGAAATGGTTCGATGAATCTATCTTTTGGAAACATGACAATTGAACTCAACATTTTAGGGAATCAGCTCTCCGAACCTAATGCTAATATACTTGATGTTTGCTGGATCCAAGAGATCACCTAGGAGGACTGTGAGCTCGAGAAATTTCTGTTCGATCACAGCAATTTTGACGCCACTAGTGCGTTCCCCCTTGAACCTGATACTGCTTTCACATCCGATAATGACAACGAGTGTTTCACTTTCACGAACGATCTTGACCATTCACCACCCGAGTTTGAATCTTTTGAATTTTTGGATGAGTTAACTGAACCATCCGACTCGGTTGCTTACACTCGTTTTGAACCTCTGTTGGAATCCTTCGAGTTTGAGACAATTTCACTGATTTTACCTTCAATTGTTTCGCCTCCAACACTCGAACTCAAGCTATTGCCGTCTCACCTTAAATACGCTTACTTAGGTGGGAATGAGACCCTTCCTATTATCATCTCGGCTTCTCTAGCCCCCGAGCAAGAGAAAGCCCTTTTAACGGTCTTGCAAAACAATCGGCAATCTTTTGGCTGGACATCAAGGGGATTAGTCCCCTTATTGTTGAACATCATATTCATATGATGGATGTTGCCAAGCCAGCAAGGGATCCATAGAGACGACTCAACCCAGTAATGAAGGAGGCTGTTAAAAAGGAGATCGTAAAATGTCTTGATAGTGGTATCATTTACCCTATCTCTGATAGCCAGTGGGTTAGCCCCATTCACGTTGTCCCAAAGAAATCGGGCATAACGGTCATAACTAATGAGGCGAATGAGTTAATACCTACTTGCATCCAAACTGGGTGGCGAGTATGCATCGATTATAGAAAACTCAACGCCGCGACACGGAAAGACCCTTTTCCATTACCTTTCATTGACCAAATGCTAGAACGATTGGCTGGGCATGAATACTATTGCTTTTTGGATGGCTACTCCGGCTATAACCAAATTCCCATCGCCGAAAAAGACCAAGACAAGACCACTTTCACTTGTCCTTTCGGTACGTTTGCTTACCGTCGCATGCCCTTTGGGTAATGAAATGCACCCGCTACCTTCCAGCGGTGTAGGATGGGTATTTTTTCAGACATGGTGGAAAAATTCTTGGAGATCTTCATGGATGATTTCTCCATTTTCGACAACTCCTTTGATAAGTGTTTGCTACATCTCGACACAGTCCTTACCCGGTGTAAGGATAAGAACCTTACTTTAAATTAGGAGAAGTGCCACTTCATGGTACGAGAAGGTATTGTCTTAGGACATATCATCTCGCAAAATGGAATTGAGGTAGATAAAGCGAAGATTGAAGTCATATCCAATCTCCCTCCTACCAAATGCGTCCGATACATTCGAGCCTTCCTTGGCCATGCCGGGTTCTATAGACGGTTCATCAAGGATTTTAGCAAGATAGCTAGACCCTTGACTCTTTTGTTGGCCAAGGACACCATATTTGATTTTGACTCGAGCTGTATGAAGGCGTTCGAGTCATTGAAAAACTCACTTACTTCTGCTCCCATCCTTTCGTCTCCTAACTGGACACATCCATTTGAAATTATGTGCGATGCATCTGATTTTGCTATTGGTGCTGTCCTTGGACAGCACATCAATAAGATGCCGCATGTAATTTATTACGCTAGCCGAACCCTGAACGAGGCCTAATTAAATTACACAACAACCGAGAAGGAATTCTTAGCTGTTGTGTTTGCATTAGAAAAGTTCCGGCCCTACTTAATTGGCTCTCCAGTCATCATTTACACTGACCATTCAGCTCTTCGCTATCTTTTTGTGAAGAATGACGCTAAATCTCGGCTGATACGTTGGATCCTCTTACTACAAGAGTTTGACCTTGTCATCAGAGACAAAAGAGGATGCGAAAACGTAGTCGCCGACCATCTCTCACGCCTCCCTTCTTCGCCGACGCTTCAAATTCCTATAAAAGACGTTTTTCCAGATGAGCAGCTCTTGACTGTATCGTGCAAACCTTGGTTCACAGATATTGTGAATTATTTGGCCACCGGACTTATACCAAATGAATGGTCGAATCATGACAGACCCCGATTCCTATCCCAGGTAAAACATTTTTACTGGGATGAACCTAACCTATTCAAATACTGTCCCGACCAAATTATTCATCGGTGTGTCCCCGACAATGAATTTAAGAGCGTGCTGTTATTCTGCCACGATCAAGCTTGTGGCGGGCATTTTGGCCCTGAAAAGAGAGCATAAAAGATCTTGCAGTGTGGCTTCTATTGGCCACAACTTTTTAAAGACGCACATGATTACTGCAAGACATGCTCCCGGTGCCAACACTTGGGCCGGATATCTAGGAGGAACGAAATGCCGCTCAAACCAATATTGGTTGTGGAAATTTTTGATGTTTGGGAGATAGATTTTATGGGACCGTTTTCCAATTCTTTTGGGAACGTGTATATTCTCCTCGCTGTTGATTATGTTTCTAAGTGGGCCGAGATTGTGCCCAGCCGAACTAATGACAATAAGGTTGTTGTTAGATTTCTCAAAGAAATCATTTTCTCTCGGTTTGGGCACCCCCGCACAATTATCAGCGATAATAGAACTCATTTATGTAAAAGGACTTTCAAGTCCTTAATGCGGAAATATTCCATTAATCACAAGCTATCAACGCCCTATCATCCCCAAACGTGTGGGCAAGCCGAGGTTTCAAATCGGCAAATTAAACAGATATCGGAGAAAACGGTTTCCAAAAACCGTAAAGATTGGTCTTCAAAACTTATTGATGACCTTTTGGGCATTTCGAACTGCCTATAAGACCGATTTTGGCATGTCTCCTTATAGGCTTGTTTATGGAAAGGCTTGCCACCTTCCAGTTGAAATTGAGCATCGAGCATTTTGGGCAATAAAAGAGTTGAATCTATCTCTCGGAGATGCGAGCAGCCATAGAAAGGTGCAATTGAATGAATTAAACGAGCTTCGGGATGAAGCTTACGAGAACGCGGTTGTCGTCAAAAACCGAACGAAGGTGTTTCACGATAAACACCTTATGCGCAAAACTTTCAAAGTTTACTTTACGACACCTGGCTACATTTCCATCCCGGCAAGCTTAGATCTCGATGGAAAGGACCATTTTTGGTACGCACCGTCTATCCGCACGGTGCGGTCGATTTAGAAAATCCCGAGGATGGTTCACTATTCAAGGTGAACGGACATAGACTTAAACCGTTCCTCACCGCGGACCCTTCGGAGGAGCTCCGGCTGTTGCAGTAGCCGATTTACATTGACCGATCTTCCTCTATCAACCACCAAATTTCGGTTATCCAGCCATAAACAGTGGAAACACTGTTTCAAATAATTCTGGGGATATGTCACACTTGTAATTATATAAAAAAACAAAATAAATAATAATAAAAAAATTCAAATTTTTGGGGGTATTTTTGTAAAATTTCAGTTTGAATAAATAATAATAAAAAAATATAAAATAAAAATTTTATTTACAAATAAATTCCACTTTTTAAGAGGTCCTTTTTGCAAATAACCAAAAATAACCCCTATAAATAGAACCCAACCCCTCCACGGTTTTTACCAAACCCTATTTTCCAACTTCAGAAAACCCTAGCCGCCGCTGAAGATCGCGCAGAAGGATCTCCCCACGCCGCCGCGCTTTCGCCGCCAGAGCCCACCTTCAGCCGCGCAACCGCCGCCGCCTGTCGTCATCGCCCTCTGAAAATTTCAGAGGAGGTTTGCACTTCTTTTCCCTCTCTGTCAATTTCATATATTTGTATTTAGCTCTCTGTGATGGCACCCACGTTGCAATTTGAAAGAGATTTCTTACAAATGTTTGCACACACGGTCTACGGTAGCTATTTCGGTGATGAGATCCGAAGGCGTGGGTGGAACTTCTTACTTTTTAACCATCCAAACTCCTTCGCGCTTCCGGATCTTGTAAACCATTTTTATGAGTGCATGGAGGATGGTTGCCTCTCACAACATGGTTATATTAGATTAATTTGGGGGATAGGGAAATAATAATCGATAGGGACGTCATCCATGAAGTCACCTTAATACCTAGATTACCTATTCATGACCAACCCCTCCGATTCGAGGATTACCTACCCTTGATGGGTAATGACTGTTCGAGGGAGCCACGTAAGGGCATCCAGGCTAGAATCCTCTTTGCGATTATATTAACTGTTTGCCGTTGGGCACAAAATAATATTTTTGGTAGTTCGCACAATGCGGCATTTTTCACACCATCCCTTCATATCGTGCACACTTTGATGACTAGAAACCTCAGCTATGATATGTGCACGGTATTACTTCATTCGATTGGTGCGGGCAAGAGGGCTGCCAATTATCCATGCCCTATGTTGGTGACACAACTGTGTCATCATTTCCTCCATGTGGAGGAATTTGAGTTTTATATGCATGGAGGGATCCCTATTACACCTCTTCTTGAGGGCGTTTCCACGTCCTACACACGCTTAAATGATGTATGGTCGCGCACTGAGCCGGCCGAGGACGTACCCGCCAAGACACCCAGCTCCAGCTCGACCGCGAGCGAGGAAGAGCTTACCCCCGCAGCAAAAGCACGTTTACTTAGGAGAGCCATTAGGGGGATAGACAGATTGATAGGGATGGTGACCAACCTGGATCAGCGAGTCACAGGGTTGGAGCACGGCATGACCACCCTGCTAGCGAGAGAGGAACGTTCCCGTTCAAGGGGACGGCGAGGCCATGAGCAGTGAGGGCACTGCTTTTGATAAGTTTGGGGGTGGAGGTGGTCTGTAAATAGTTATCATTGCATTGCATATTTTGATTTTTTGTACATATTTGTTTCTTCTTTCTTTGCATATTTAATTCCGTTTTGCATCTTTATAAAAAAAATATAAAAATTAAAAATGAAAATAAAATAAAATAAAAATATATAAAAAATAAAATCAAATAAAAAAATTGAAAAACTTAAATTTTTTTTATAAAAATTGAAAAATTCAATTTTTGCCATATTTGACTTAAGTTCAATATGACGGTTGAATAGTAGGAAAAACTAGATCCTAAACTTAGTAAATTAAAAACCCTAAAAATAACCTTTTTTTAAAATTTAACTGTAGAAAATATATGTCCTTGTAGTTTATTTAAAAATAGGCAAATTTTGAGTTCAGTTCTTCGGCTAAGTCAAAATAAGGGAAGAGTATTAAATTTTTATTTGAAATATAAGTTTGAAAAATAATTCTGAACCTTAAGTCTAAATTCTGAAAATATATACCCTACAACTTGCACAATCACGCACCTTGAAACTTGGAATAGTAGAGGATACCTTGAAATGCTCTTGTCTAAAATCCTTAGTATGAGAAAAAATAAAATAAAAGTATAAGTGTGAATAAAGAGAAAAAAATGAACACTGGTTTTGTAATTACTTAAGGCTGCATAAAAAAAATATATATAGCGAGGGTGCTTCATCACCTAGTGTCTTAGACCAACTGGTTTGGGAGTCACTGCTAAGCCATAAGTATTACAAGACGAAGAATTACGTCTAAATGCGCTAACACATTTTGTAATCGGTCGTTCAGTATCTCAAGAAGTCTTGACGGTCGCATAAAGGATGTGTGAGCAATTTCATCTAAAATTCACCAACTAAAAGTACTTTGGACGATGGACAAGAGTATGATAGCTTGAATTGAATTTCCAAGTGTAGGGGTGATAATTACACACATGTAGGGGTATATGATTGGGGTTTGGATGAGACATAGGAATGAAAGATAGGGCTTATACCTTCAGTAGAGATGATAAAAATTCCTAAGTTGAGATGGAACCTCAGAAGGAAAATTCAAAAGATGCTGAAAGCTTAATAAATTTGCAGAACATATACGATCTTAAGTTAAAAGAGAAGTGAGTGTCAAAAATACGGATTGATAGTTTCTAAGTTGATGATAATAGAATTTCTTACTAGAATATTGAATTGAAGAATGAGAGTCAACAGGCCAAATTGATCGGATTTTGTGAGTAGTATCCCCTGAAAACCCTGAGGAGACAACACTCCTCCTACTAGGAACACCAAGAGGTTTAACGGCTTGTTGCACGAGCTAAGTGCAATCGCGTTTCCTTCGAAAGTGAGGTTAGGATTTTTCGAGAATAAAATTGGCTTTGCTCAGGACGAGCAAAAGATAAGTTTGGGGGTATTTGTTCATATCAGAATTTTGCATTATTATATCACCCATTCTTATTCATATTACATATAAATAGGTGCTTTTGATCCATGTCTGCTAAATAGTTGCAGGTTACGGGTTCTCAGATCATTACAGTGAAATTCATGAAAAGACGCTACAAATATGAGACTACGACCAACAATAGATGAATCCGTATGATACCGCCTACCAGTTCAAGGAACAAATAAATATCAGTAGACAGTTCAATGCACAAAGTACAAGGGTAGCACAAGATTCAAGACTTCAACGCGAAGCTCAAGGTAAAAGTCCACATAATTCTGCACTGTTGGAAATCTGGAAGTAAATAGAAGATATTCTGAGTAACCAAGTGAAGAAAACAGAAGGAAAAAGCAACATGATGCAGCCCTGAGAAGTTGAACTTATGATCCCACCAATTGGCCGCGGAACCGCGGCCAAACAAGGCTTTCTGCCGTGGTTCCGCGGCCATATAGTGCACGTGTCGGTACGTGTGTCGGTGCTTTGACTCGGCTTTCTTAGGGTAGTCTTGTAAATTCAAGTGTGGATCAGATTGTAACCTAGGGTTCTTTCTATCTATAAATAGGAAAGCCGAAAGCCTAATTACGCATGCCTCTTTTTAATTCCTAGATTTAAAATTTTAATTCAGTTGTAATGCGTTGCTAAGAGTCCATCAATAAAAGTGAGTTTTTATTTTTATCTTGTATTCTTTTTTTTATCTGAATTTAATTTCTGCAATTTTCATTATCTGTTGTTTTATTATCTGCAATTTAGATAGTCTTTTAAAATAAAACAAAAATGAATTTTATTGTTAACTTCCTAATGAGTGAGTAATTCTCACTTGTTAGGGATAGGAGAGGGAAGGTTTGAGAGAAGGAAATCTCTCTCACTCCTTTCTTTGCCCATATAATTTTAAAGTACGGACTCTATTTAATTTAACCACACACTGCTCACTACGGCACCCTATCCTACATGATAGCGGTGATTCCCTAGTTAGACCGGTTGTGGTTGAATTAACTGGAGGTTAGGGCTAAGAGTGAAGAACGAATGGACAAGGACCAAAAGGAAGAAACTAAGTTTCTTTCTAGTCGTGCTAATCCCCGTTGTTGACTGTTACCCTAACACCTATATTCTTAACTAGGGCATTGATAGAAGTGAGAAGAATCATATTTCAAACTAACATAATCCTAACCCTAGAAAAACTTTAAATCAATTTAATCTCATTCTTAGATCTTAAAACAAAACCTACCAAAAATAGGATTTAACTCGTTAAAACTTAAAGAAAATAACACCATTTCCCTGTGGATCGACTCGTACTCAACCGGCTAGCTACCAAACGACACCGTCTTGATTGCGGTATTCTTAAATTTTAAAACGCATACAAAACCAACAAACAATCAATGATCCACCCGAGAGTGTCTACTTTAGGCTCCTACCTTTAAACCAAGATAGCTAGGTCACTTGGTTTGCTAATCTAAGTGACCTAGGTGATATATAGAGTGCTGATAGAGTGTATTGTCTCAAGAGCCCTTGGTTTCTAAACACATGAGACTATAAGGGCTTGAGGTAGAAGAAGAAATACATGGAGGTGATGAGAGAGTTGAAGAGAGCAACCATGGGAAAAAAACTCTTGTGAGCTCAAGTGAATAATGGCTAATTATATTTTCTACTAATAATTCAAGCATGGTAAGGAAAATAATAAACTAATATTTCCATCACAAAATATCTAGATATTTTCTACAAAATATCTAGATACCACCATGCATCAATAGTAAACCCTAACTCACTAAGTGAGTTAAAAAAATAGTCATGGTTCACTTGAAGAATAGTCAACCCCTCATACGTCCACCACATTAACCATTTAACTAAATGGTTAAACAAATAATAGGGTTTCTTCTTCTAATAGCACTCTTATAACAAATTACAAGAATACCCCTCACCGTATATACATACCTGTATCCATATTCCGAAAAATACGAATACAAAAAGACGAAAATAATCCATCAATATAATACTAGTATCCAGCTTAAATCAAAGTCCGCTAGTATTATCCGCCCGAACATCATACGTGCACGAGTACGCGCACATGATCGAACCCTTGCCGTAAAACCATACGGCCTCTACATCGTTTCGCCCGAAGCAGGGAAATCCTCTGTGTGGGACTCTAATGACTCGACAGTACGCTGGCAGTGGGTTTAACCACAAGAACGTCAGCGGCACTAGCTTTATGTAACGGCTACCCAGGTACCTACCGAAAAGGAAAGCCGACGAGCAAACTCATCTGGATCCCTACTGAGCCTATTCGTGACAATATCCATACAGTCCGGTCTCTTCGTCAAAGAATATCGCATACCGGGTCAATGGGGGTGGTAAACATCAGACCCTAATAAACCGATAAGTCATGCTGATGTGGCTCAGGAACAATCCGGGAACTACTGATCAACCTACCGGTAAATCCCAACTGCCTTGGCCAAGGTCTTATGGTCCTGACCAATCGAAAACACAATGCGACATCAACTCCTAATACCGAGAGAGTCGAATCCCCAATAATCGCTCACTGCCTCCATGTGGCTCGGGACTGTAGCCAATCAAAACCTGTTTGCATGACTCAGTAGAGCCATGGTAGGGTAGTGATCAAAGCACAGTGGGAACTCACACGAGACAAATGATGATCTCAGGTCCGAAGTCTAACCTGTACACATGTCACCTAAGAACTTCCATCTGACGATAGGTATAGTACTATTTGTAATTTCTTCATGAGTCCATCCAGTGTACTCACACCCAGTGAGCACCTGTATACAATCTTAGGTGCATCTGACCAATGGCTGCGGGACCAACCATTACCCCTTGTCGGGGCTAAAAGCGTATACACTAGTCTACTCTGGAGTATCAATGCCCAGTCTCGATACTCACGTGACTAGGGACCATTTAAGAATGTGCTTATAGACTACCATGCTCTCACATGTATGATCGCCATCACAATGCAGGTAGTCAACCAAGATCCTACAGCCTATATCAACATGTAACCGCAATATGTAATAACATGTATAACATATGCCATGTTAAGATTGTCAAACCATAATAGTATATCACTGTATCAAGTCTTTATCAATATGTGCAAGCTGGATAATGTATGAATAAAAACAAATACACATATCCTGATAAAAGAAAACAGAAACAATATACTATATAACTGAGCAAGAATGTCCTGTACATACATATCCCTAGCAACCACATGTATGCATATATAATAATGGCCTCTAGGGCATACATATCCAACATCACTGTCATGCAAGCCCTCCCCAAATCAGTCTTGGGAGTCATCTCTTTGGAGAGAGTGATTCCTGAATAAACGGGTAAATTACCCCGTTTAGAATCTTCCATACTAAACCTCTTTAGTATGGTGTCTTTGTACCTGGATTGGAACAATCCCAACATCCACTTAGATCTATCTCTATAGATCTTTATTGCAACTACTCTGTTTATAATGTACAAAATTGTTTAAAAATTAAAATACTAAACGGAGTATTTGTAACCCTGAGTATGCTATAAGTATTTAATTTGTTTTAGAACAGTAAGAAAACACTTGTAGCTCATTGGTAAAGCCTTGCACTACTGTGACGTAGCCCCTGTGTTCAAATCCCCTCAGCCATAAACTATTTTTGCTGATTTTTCTTTTAAACATTTTGGAAGCCTAAAAGTTTACACGTGCAACACACGTAAAAATGAAAAGTCTCAGAAATCAAATATATGCACTGAGTTATATGAAACGACACTGACACATGGCATGAATCCAAGCACCCCACCCCTACCAACGACCGGCGAGATGAGCTCTGGGGCTGGCGTAGCCGGGCCCCCCCCGTACCAAATGTAATTCTACGCCAGCGCCCCGGCCAATAATCTGAGGCCAATCGCGGAATAAAAACTTTTTCATAAACTGGCGCTAACATAGACTATAACCTGGATCGTGCCATTAACACTAAACTAGCAAACTACTAAAAGATAGAATGGCTATACCGATCGATAGCCATCATCCCACGCTCCTCGCGGCATCTCCGATCTCCTGTCTCCTTGTCGAGGTGGCACCACACCAACGGATCTTTATACAGGCTCCCGCTTCTAAACCGAGGCAACTCGGACATGAAGTTTGCTAACCGACATGTCCAAGATTGAAGTAGAGAGAGTGTAGAATACTTTGTCTCAAGACACCCAACGAATTGGGTGAAGGTAAATGAAGTTGCCATTTTGAAGAGATGAAGTGAGCTATGGATTTTTGCTTTTGAAAAATTTCCTCACCCAATCAATTGGGCTAGGCCAATTTTAGCACAAAATTATGCTCGGCCACTTGCAGAAAATGTTCTCTGTGGATGGAATGAGTGGTGGGGGGAAAGCTAAAGGAATAATGTGATTGATTAATTAAACACACAAAAGAAAAACCCTCCATCAAAAGAATTCGGCCAAAATATGATAGAAGGAATTTTGGCCAAAAATGATATATCACCAATAACCTTGATTAAACATTAAAACTAATGTTTAATCGAACGGAGAAAAACTGGAAACTTCAAAAAGCAATCCCGTAACAAATTACAGGATTACCCCACAACAGTATATACATACCCGCATTTGTATTCCGACCGAATACAAAATGCAATGAGACAAAAAAAAATATTCCTACACAATATAATACTAGAATCCGGTTTAAACCAAAGCCCACTAGTATTATCTGTCCGAACCATAACACGTGCACAAGTGCACGTGCATGTTCGAACCCTGCCATAAAACTATACGGCCTCTACAACGTTTCGCCCGAACTTAGGAAACAATCTGCGGGGGACTCTAAAGACTCGTCAATACTCTGGCTGTGGGTTTAACCACAAGCCGTCAGTGGTACTAGCTGTACGTAACGGCTGCCCATGTATTGACAGAAAGGGAAGCCGATGAGCGAACTCATCCTGGAACCCTACTGAGCCTATCAGTGACAATATCCATACAGTCCGGTCCGTTCGTCAATGGGCATCGCATATCGGGCCTAGGGGCTGGTAACATCAGACCCCCAATAGCGGTATAAGTCGTGTCAGAGTGTAGCCCAGAACACCCTGAGATACTACTGGAGTACCTACCAGTAAATCTCCTGCCTCGGCCGAGGGCTTTGTGTAATGGCTCTCCTAGACACAGCGCGATCTCACCCCCAATACCGGGAGAGACGAATCCCCTGCCGATCCGCTCACTTGCCTCCATGTGGCTCGGGACTGTACCCAACTAAAACCTGTTTGCACGACTCCTTTGAGCCGTGGTAGGGTAATAATGAAAGCACAGTGGGAACTCACACGAGACAAATGACGATCTCAGGTCGATGAACTAACCTGTACACATGTCACCAGGGAACTGCTATCTGACGCTAGGTATAATACCAACTAGCAGGTTCCCGGCGAGTCCTGTCCGGTGCACTCATAACCCAATGAGCACCTGTATACATCTTAGGTGATCCAACTGACACCAATCGCTTGTGAGACCGGCCACCGCCCCTCGTCTGGGTCTCGACTGTATACACTAGTCTACTCCGGAGTATCGATGCCCTGTCTCGAAACTCCCACGACTAGGGACCACTTTTAAGGACGTGCTTATAGACTACCCAACTCTCACGTATATGATCGCCATCATACTGTTGGTAGTCAAGCAAGAATCCTAGGGGCTCTATCAACGTGTAATAGTGATCATATCACCTAAAGCTGTACACGACTGATAAAGGTAAACAAGATAGCATACTATCATCTCGAGTAAGACTGTCCTACCGGTAAAGGTCCTCCCTCAATCATTGCAATCACGTGCGATCCAATAATTGACTTTGAGGGCACTATATCCAACAATCTCCCACTTGCACTTAAGGCTGATTATTGCGATGTCGCATACTCACAGCCCGTGTGATATCGAACACCCAACTCCTCTACTAATCAGTTTCACAAAACTCGTTTGTAAAACTCTTGTGTTCGAGAAATAGCCTCAGTGAGTGGATCCGCCATGATGTTTCTTTCTATGTCTCTCTTAATCTCAAGTTCGTGGAGAAAGCCATCTCCCGAATTGAGTAATACATGTCTTAGAATATGTCTGGATATCTGATGGGACCTAGTTCATAAATGAACTCCAAATCAAAACTTCTTAGACTGTATCGTCAACTGAACCTAATCAGTAGCCTGCACCATACCTCCCACAGTATCCTCTTGGACCACCTGTCCATAATACTGCCCCTTTCGTCAGAGGGAAAACTATAACTCTGATAGTCACTCTGTCATCCATGTCACCTTGGAAGCCTGGAATGATAACCGTCTTCTAAAGGAGGCTGTCCTTATTAAATCCCTAGAACATCCACTTATGTTCTAAAACTTCTTCCGAATGTTTCTCCAGGATTGGATTAATATAAACTTATTGCAGCTAGTGCAAAAACAACATCTGGTGAGGTACTTGACATCTCATGATTGACTCAATTTCCTAAGCAAGTGATATGCCAATCATGCACATCTCTCTCCTCTTTAGTCTGTAAGACACCTTTAGAGAGGGAGACTCCATCACCTGCAGGTACACCACCATGCCAGGAGTCGTCCATTCTAAAACACCTTTAGAATACTTTCAAAGTACCCAGATTGGGAAACTACCCAAATCTAGATCTAAAACCATAGATCTAGTAACCAGAATGTCTGATATTATATCCATATCCTATGTGGAGAAACTACTGTGTGACAACCAAAGTATAACCGATCGTAGTGTAAGAATTTCACTTCCTACTCTGTGTATGTCATCCAAATACTAGGACATCACACCCTACTACTTTCTTAACAGATCCATCTCCTATTTTGATGAAGTCAAAGCCATGACTGTCACATCAAAATTAGATGATCTATCTCCTCTAAATCTGCTCTAGTTTATAAATAGACATAAGCTACTTGTCCCCTATGCTTCCGCTGCTCCCACTGACCACAACAACATTCTGGCAGAATAATATATACGTGCACTTCTAAAGCAAGTTTAGAACGACGCTATACTCATCCTCCTGCCGGGTCTCATAGTTTGGAACAGCAGTAATGGCAAGTCTGGGTAAACAAGAACCTCCCTGTCACCGTTCTTGAGGCTACCGGAGTACCTCTCGAGTGTCTGAGGTTACCCACCATATCTGCCGAGTGGCTAATGGAATATCAAACTAGATTGAATCTTTAGGTCCTATTAAATTTTTAGTAATCGTTTGCGTTTCTGGAATCACTTCCAGTTCTACCATACTCCCACTACTGTTTTCTGAAAAAAATCCATTTTACTAAAACTGTGTCGAGTCAAGAACAATATCACCATTGATATTCCAGATGGTAGAAAATCAACCCTCGTCATAGCCTGAGTCAACCCACAAACTGCCATTATAGAAACGTGCCTTGAGTTATCCAGAGTCTGGTTTAAGCATAAGCCGGACAACTCCCCATACCTTAACATCGTTAAGATATGAACCATTCTATATCCAAATAGAAACTTTGGCACTGATTTAATTGGAACCAGATTCAAATAATGCAGCTGTCTCCAGTGCATGTCAACTAAATGGAGAGAGGCTGATCAGCATTACTCAACTTAGGAATGCATCCAATTATGAGTAACCCGAAAGAGAAACAAGTTTCTCAAAACCATTACTATCAACTGAATACCATTCATAAGTATTTACATCTTCGATCTCCTTCAAGAATCCCGATACTTGCGACACCTGGTTCTCTACTTTATTCTTGTACCTATGACTTCTCAAAACTTAGACCTAGTATTTCTACGAAACACTTGTCTAAAAACTAGAGAAGTTACAAGTAAATAGAATATAGTATGAGGACCAACCCCTCTGTCCTGATAGATACTGGACAACATACAATACTATGTATGAGTCCCCTGAGTCGAATAACTCAAACCCTGTGCGTCGTATGTTGAAAACTATACCCAGGCAATTTCCTCAGATATCACCAATTACAACGAATTCTGATATAATGAGGATGATCACCTAATTCCCAATAACTTACTCCCACTCATCATCTGTAAAGCCATACAGATGTGAGAATCATACCTGGTAAATACATACCCTGGAGTAAGTATCTAATTGGGAAATCAGTTTTCCTTTAACAACGCATAGTGAAATTGAAACATGAAAATGTTTCGTAGGGGTATCCTGGTATTCCTAGTAATGCCTTTTCCATAATCCAATTCATGACTGTAACCGTATATTTCGTTGCCATCTTTCCAAATCTCTTTATTTGTCTTTAGTTGTTACCTTCTGTACACCATCATTAGGCTAAATGGTTTTCTTCCTTCCCTACCGTTCGGCACCAGCCTATGGTTTGGAAGAAGACTATCCAGTAAGCATAATAGGTGTACTCTCCTAATACTAGGAGTACTCGCAATCTGAGAGAAGGTGATGATGAAAGACAACTGAATAAAACCTTATTCTATTCCTCCTCAACTGGAGAAAAGCAAAGGTGAAATAGGAGCGGCGATGAACTACGCGGTTTGGTCATGAATGATACCTGTCGCATTTTACTTTTCCCTCTTTCTAATCCCTTCATATGTCTTTACTTATTACCTTCTGTACACCCTACTTAGGCTAATTGGTTTTCTCCTTTCCCTACCTTTCGGCACCTGCCTATGGTTTGGAAGAAGACTATCTAATAAGCGTAATAGGTGTACTCTCCTAAACCAAGGAGCCCTCGCAACCTGAGAGAAGGTGATGATAAAAGAAAACTGAATAAACCAATTCAATCTCTCCAGAACCTGAATCCATCCTCGAAGAAGTCCCATCGAGTTCGTATATAACCATACGATGGATTTATCCAATGAAAGTGGATGTTCTTAGTAATACAGGGTGTTCTGGAGAAATGCAAAGGGTAAAAGAAGGAGCGGTAATGACTTATGCAACTCAGACAATCCAAAAGCCAGTATTTTAAGAAAGTTCGGTTAACTTGGTCAATGAGTCATAGTCTAGGGTCGGTCAATGGTTGCTGCCAAAGAGAGAGAGAAAAGAAACACTCTGCGTACACTTTAACCTAGATCAGAATGGTTATCACTTTATCTAATCAGGAAACCTCCTACTGTACCGTCAAATTCTCCTCCAAACCTGAAAGAAGAATTAGTCCGGATCACCCGAAGAGTAAACCAACTCATCAGTGGGAATCGGGATCCAACTATCATCGCATGATAACGTGAAGGAATCCACTCACGTTATCACACTCCAAAAGGTATGTGCATGCCTGGCAAGTTTCAGTTTCTTTAGAAACTCCCGATGTGATTTTTACCCCATGCTCTTATGACCTTGACGAAGGCCAACAAATCATAAGTCGCATGTCAAGTTCTACCCGTCATTGTCCAGGTTAATTTGAACCCACCCGTACATACCCTTGACGAAGGCCAACAAGGTAATACGACTGTCCCAAACCAACACATTTATCTATGCAACAGAAAGGTAACAAGCAGCTACCATCCACTATGCCTTGACGAAGGCCAACAAATATAGCATGAAGAATACGTGCTACCCGTCTGAAACGACGGAGGGCTACGGCTGGTTTTTGGCGAAAAACCTTTAACGTAATGAACTTGATCTTGTTGAAGGAACCTGATAGCTTTTTACAAATATATAGTGGCGAAAACCTTTGCTAAAGAGGTCACTCCCGGTGAAGGGATCTCGGCTCTTTCCCCGTGGAATGAGGTGCAGGATATTCCAACTGAATACCGCGATGCAAAGTAACAAGTAATCGACTATAGTTAAGATATTACCCTGACGCAAACCTCTGCCAAAGGGGTCACTCCCGATGAAGGGATCTCGGCCCTTGCCTCATCGAATGAGGTGCAGGATATTCCAACTGAATACCACTGTGCAAAACAAAAGAAAACGTCCTTGTAATAACACTTTTTGAAAATTGTTCCAACAACATCCAAACAGGTTTGTTTTCCTTGCATTGATCAGAATCAATGCAGTCCCATCAATTAATCACACCAGAAAAGAACGAAAATAAAATGTACGTATATGCCATCCGCATTCGTCACTGGGTCCCATCATCACCCGTTAGGTTACTTAACTAACGACATAGTGGGGACTGGACTAGCGTGGGTGTAAACATATACAACATCTACTAGTATATATACCAATATACAATAATCACTCTAGGCGTGATAAGTGGAACATTACAGAAAAGTAATAAGCATCACAGAACAATACAGATAATCTGGGATCCCCGGGTTTCACAGAGCCGTAACTGAAACCCGACGTTCCCGTGGTCATGTGGATAGCCTGTGCAATGAAACCTAGACCCCTACGGGTGCAGCAAGTTACCCGCCAAAACCTGAAGCGAGGCAGCCCCCTTTAGCAAAGTAAATGGACCACCCGATGCTTCACAGAATCCGGTAACTTGAGCACCCCTCCTTGGGTCAACCTGTACCCCCTACGAGTGCGGCGATTAGCCTGCCAATCCTAGAGTAAGGCCCCTTCCTTCTCAAAGCCATGAGATGTAGACCCGTTGCCCTCCAGAACCCGGCTATCCGTGCACTCCGTCGCGCGGTAATCCTAGTACAGAAATGAAAATATGTACAACGGGTACATCGACCTCAACCCGGTTGTGCCGCAAAAGAATAATATACAAACAGGCAGTGACGGCAATCCACATGTCGGATGCTCGCCCTGCGATATCAAATGTACAAATAAATCCAAACTGCACTACCATTGCATGCAAGCTATCCACAACGACAAATCCGCAACATCATAGCATAACACAGAACATCAACGCGAATGTCACGTTCGCAAACCCGTCTTAAAGGGCTATAGCAATTAGACAAGATTTACCGCTCGAATGACATTCACGGTTGGAGATATAATATAAGTACTGTAAACTAACACATTTAAAATTCCGATCGACAAAACTTCTCGAAGTGGGCCCCAGATACAAATCCTGTACTCAAACAAATCTGGGCCCAAACAAAATATTCCAGAAACCACAATTCCACATGAAAGACACCCAGAAGAAAAATGGTGCACTGAAGCCCCAAAACGGCGGTGGAACCGGGGCAAACCCATGGGTTCTGCGGCGGTTCCGCGGCGGATTTATGTGATCAGTCTACCAAATTTCTTCTGCAGTCTTAGAAAAGCCTGCTCGATTTTCTGACATAATCAAAATAATTTTTAGACGACAAAAAAATTTCGACAGAAACTTTAAATTTGGAATTGCAGTTTTGGAAATTTCGTCTGATCGATCTTTTAAACATGTTAGAACAAGCTAGTAAAGGTTAATGGTGTGGCTCTGATACCATGTAATTCTACGCCAGCGCCCCGGCCAATAATCTGAGGCCAAACGCGGAATAAGAACTTTTTCATAAACTGGCGTTAACATAAACTGTAACCCGGATCGTGCCATTAACACTAAACTATCAAACTACTAAAAGATAGAATGGCTATACCGATCGATCCGTGTCCTTCGGTCTTTAGCCATCATCCCACGCTCCTCACGGCATCTCCGATCTCCTGTCTCCTCGTCGAGGTGGCACCACGTCAACAGATCTTTATACGGGCTCCCGTCTCTAAACCGAGGCAACTCGGACATGAAGTTTGCTAACCGACATGTCCAAGATTGAAGTAGAGAGAGTGTAGAATATTTTGTCTCAAGGCACCCAACGATTTGGGTGAAGGTAAATGAAGTTGCCATTTTGAAGAGATGAAGTGAGCTATGGATTTTTGCTTTGGAAAAATTTCCTCACCCAATCAGTTGGGCTCGGCCAATTTTAGCAAAAAATTGTGATCGGCCACTTGCAGAAAATGTCCTCTGTGAATGGAATGGGTGGTGGCGGGAAAGCTAAAGGAATAATGTGATTGATTAATTAAACACACAAAAGAAAAACCCTCCATCAAAAGAATTCGGCCAAAATATGATAGAAGGAATTTTGGCCAAAAAATGATATATCACCAATAACCTTAATTAAACATTAAAACTAATGTTTAATCGAACGGAGAAAAACTGGCAACTTCAAAAAGCAATTCGATAACAAATTACATGATTACCCCACAACAGTATATACATACCCGCATTTGTATTTCGACCGAATACAAAATGCAATGAGACAAAAAAATATTCCTACACAATATAATACTAGAATCCGGCTTAAACCAAAGCCCACTAGTATTATCTGTCCGAACCATAACACGTGCACAAGTGCACGTGCGTGTTCGAACCCTGCCATAAAACTATACGGCCTCTACAACGTTTCGCCCGAACATGGGAAACAATCTGTGGGGGACTCTAAAGACTCGTCAATACTCTGGCAGTGGGTTTATACACAAGCCGTCAGTGGTACTAGCTGTACGTAACGGATGCCCATGTATTGACAGAAAGGGAAGCCGATGAGCGAACTCATCCTGGAACCCTCCTGAGCCTGTCAGTGACAATATCCGTACAGTCCTGTCCGTTCGTTTATGAGCGTCGCATATCGGGCCTATGGGGCTGGTAACGTCAGACCCCCAATAGCGGTATAAGTTGTGTCAGAGTGTAGCCCAGAACACCCTGAGATACTACTGGAGTACCTACCAGTAAATCTCCTGCCTTGAGGTCTTTGTGTAATGTCTCTCCTAGACACAACGCGATCTCACCCCAAATACCGGGAGAGACGAATCCCCTGCCGATCCGCTCACTTGCCTCCATGTGGCTCGGGACTGTACCCAACTAAAACATGTTTGCACGACTCCTTTGAGCCGTGGTAGGGTAATAATCAAAGCACAGTGGGAACTCACACGAGACAAATGACGATCTCAGGTCGATGAACTAACCTGTACACATGTCACTAGGGACCTGCTATCTGACGCTAGGTATAATACCAACTAGCAGGTTCCCGGCGAGTCCTGGCCGGTGCACTCATAACCCAATGAGCACCTGTATACATCTTAGGTGATCCAACTGACACCAATCGCTTGTGAGACCGGCCACCGCCCCTCGTCTGGGTCTCGACTGTATACACTAGTCTACTCCGGAGTATCGATGCCCTGTCTCGAAACTCCCACGACTAGGGACCACTTTTAACGATGTGCTTCTAGACCACCCAACTCTCACGTATATGATCGCAATCTTAATGTTGGTAGTCAAGCAAGAATCCTAAGGGCTATATCAACATGTAATAGTGATCATGTCACCTAAAGCTGTACACAACTAATAAAGGTAAACCAGATAGCATACTATCATCTCGAGTAAGACTGTCCTACCGGTATAGGTCCTCCCTCAATCATTGCAATCACGTGCCCGCGATTCAATAATTGACTTTGAGGACACTATATCCAACACCAAATGCCTCCAAAAATTTTCCCTGACACCCCTCGGCCTCCCCCAACTACTCTCTTCTGTTTGTTTTTCCTTCACATTAACAGAGGATTAAAATTACTCATTAATGTAATGTTTAATGCATTTTTAATTCTCATTTTAATTCCCTAAACCTTAATTCTATCCTATAAATACCATACCATACTCTAGCCCTCTCCATTATGAAATCTATCATCAAAACTCTCAAAATTTTCTAAGTCAAATAAGGTGTACAAGTGGAGTTAGCCCAAGGTCATCTTCCGGCGATGACTTGGGACAAATCCGGCGACACCGCGACTACACGACGCTTTCAAACGCTTCCCATACCTCCCCTCTCTTTTATCTAGTAAGTCCCTTATTTTCTCCTCTCTTCTCTATTAAAAAAGTTCTCTTTTCAAATGACGTCGGTAAGTGGAGTTAACCGACTTTTAAATTCTATTCTCTTTAAAATAATAATTTTTCTTAGGAAACTCAGATCTATATTTTTAAACCTTGCCTATTAAACATTAACTAAAATTTAGAAATCAATTTCACCATAAAACTCCATGTAAAACCATGTTTATTACACTTTTACAGTTTAATACAACAAGGATTACCTATGACATTATTTCATATATTTTCTCATATTACCTTTAGAAAACTCATGAGCTAATAACCTACCTCATCACAACACTCATCATGACATAGCACGATTGTCTCTTTACAATATTTTGAGATAAATACAATTTTACAACAAAATACCTTAAACCAATAAAACTGTACTCTTTAAGATTGTTTAAATTAAATTCCTTACAATTAAGCCTATACAACACATTTTGGAGAACCCGATTTAGATGGTGCGGGTTATCGCATATTCTTGGTACTAGTAGAGTGAGATGCAGACCTCCTCACGGAGCATCTGATCTCGATGGAATTTTTATTACATTTTTTAAGAAAACGAGATTTCTATTTAATAAATAAGTTTATTTTTCTATAATTATTTATAATACTATCAAATTATCTATTTTAAATGTACATATAATAAATTCTATGTTTTCTAAACAAAGGAATCACAAATTTCATGAATCTACCATCACAAATCCATACAATTCAAATTTACACTAAAATACCATATACTA
This sequence comes from Agapanthus africanus, assembly GCA_030015575.1. Taxonomy (NCBI): domain Eukaryota; kingdom Viridiplantae; phylum Streptophyta; class Magnoliopsida; order Asparagales; family Amaryllidaceae; genus Agapanthus; species Agapanthus africanus. The sequence goes on from CM057339.1 coordinate 493,731,286, forward strand.
TTCAATCTAGGTTTATTTTCACTAGAATACTTCACATTTAAAAATTATATCCATAAAAACCCTAAATACGATAAATAAATACTTGAGGATTATTTTGAAATTATACTAAACTATTTTTCATAAAACCCCCTAAAGTTTATTAATTTACAATAAGGACCCTAGTAAATATAGGTTTAAGCGGGACCAATTCTCTTGAGGCTCATGGAGCTGGAGAAAGTGCGTGCTTGCTTATTTAAGGTAGACAACTAAAAACGGGGTTATCAATGTTAATTGGCTTGGAAAAAGTCACAAATCCTACCGTTCATGTGCAACAGTTATCAATAACTCCAAAACATAATTCAGGAATCCAATTCTGTTTAAGAAACCGACTCAGAAAGAGTCTCAGTCTAATCGGAATACAATCCATACATGAATACAATCCAAATATAACTCCAATACAACATGAATCCACATATACCAAAAAACAATCTATATCAACATGACTTGATTTGAGCGATTCATGGATATACATTGACTTGTCTACATGACTATTCGTTATATATCCTTATCAGTTTACATGAACAATTGATATCATGGTTTTGGCAAGTCTTATATCTGCAAATCATCTATAAAACAACACAATAAACATTATGTGGTTTCTTTAAGGGGTAGACTGATACAGAATGTGTTAAAAGTGGCACAATGATGGTCACTATAATACACCGAACCTGAACATCCATTGCCGTTGTCCCGTGGGTTTTGACGGGGCCTTGTACTCCATTTACCATAGTCCACGAGGTAAGTTGGACTTCTCTCGTATACACTGGTATATTCTGTATCAAGGAAAAACAACCGCGTTAACATAATAATCATACATTATACCAGATATATTCTCTTTACCTGTTCAGTCTATTTCTATATCTCTTTGGGACTTACCAAGCGATTGTTCGTCCTTTTCTATTCTTTCTTTGAAATGTTGTCAGGAGGACCCGACTATTTGGAGATCGAGCCCAGCTCAGAAGACTTGGAGCAGTTCACAGAAGACCCAGAGCTTTAATCACCTGTATATAGCTATACTTTCTGTTCATGCCATTATTTAGGCATTGCTTTCCGCAGTGTATTTACTTTTCAGTTGTATTTTAAAGAATGTTTAATAAATAAAAAGTTGATGTTCATTTACATCTCATGTCATTGTTGTGTACATTTATATTATATTGCTTATTTACGCTTAACATGTTTACTTCTGAGTAAATACGTCTCGTGCCTCGTCGCGTCTCCTTATCCGTACACTGGAAAGCGGGACGTGACAGGTTGTTGGCGGCCTATGCAGGTCAGTTCTACATGGAACCCTACCATGCAGGGTCAGTTCTATGTAGAAACCTAAGCAATATATCACAAGAATCAGCAACTAAACATTCTTTATATTTCTATTCCTTGAATTCTATCCTAACCTTATTTTTCTTTCAAGGTCATGGATTCCCCGAACAATACTAGCACGAACGCTAATGACAATACCACACCACATCCTCTTCCACTTATGCCTACCGTTGTAACTCCGATCAACGAGCACACGGTACTGCTCGAGGCAATAAAGAGCCTCTTGGAGGGACAGAAGCAGCAGACTGCTATACTCATGAACCATCCAGAAGCGGAAGCACCTGGAGTGAAACAATTCCGGGCACTGCATCCGAAGCAATTTTTTGGGAAAGAGATCCCCTTGGAAGCTGAAGAATGGGCTCAGTCAATCGAAGATGATCTGGAAGCAGCACAAGTTCCAGACATTGTCTGGGTAAGGGTTGCGAAGTTGCAACTTACCGATAACGCCCGAGTATGGTGGAAGACGGAAGAAAGCCGTCTTACTTAGCCAATCGAATGGAGGATTTTTCTTGAGATGTTCGACGCAAAATGTTTCCCCGAGACTGCCCGATTCGACATAGAGTAGCAATTCATCCACTTGCAACAAGGTTCGATGTGGACCAAATCTATGGATGAGTATGACGCTGAATTCACCATGTTGAGCAGGTAAGATATGTCTTAAATATTCGAATTTCTATAATCACATACTATACAGCTAGCAAAAGACCATAACAGGTTCGCGGCACATCTCATATCAACTGCTGGGATTAGGGCCAAAAGATTTCAGCAAGGGTTGGACCAGGAAATCCAAGCTGCTCTAGCGACAGGGGATTTCCCAACCCACGACTTAACTCTAAAAGCTGCCCGTCGATTGTAGGGTTCTTTGGCACTCATACAAGGGTTTATAAGGCATCAACCATGCCCGGATAAAAATTTAGACGTGCCGAACAACCCAAAGCCGGGATCTTTGCTAGATTATTAGGGTTTCACATGCAAGTAAACACCATTTACGACTAAGTGAATACGAAATACAACCTTTGTAGATCGGTCCTTCACTTCAAAAGCTCCTTGTTGTAGTCCCTTCGCTGCGATCATGGTCATCCCGGGCTCTTGCATGGCTTCACGAGGCAGAAGGAGCGTCCTTGCTTGAAGTCTTCGAGGCCGAAGATGATCTACGTCGAGGGAATACGAACTCAAGCTTCTTCTTCACTAACTTGAGAATTAGTGAAGCAAACACCCTAAAATAAAGTGCTAGTCTAGTAAAGGATGAGGAAATAGGAAGTGGGTACACCTTAGAATTATTTATCTCACATTTATTTCTCACTTAATCAAAACCTAGAGAGCTTTTGAGCTCAAGGAAGAAGATGAACAAATAATGAGATGAGGATAATGATCAAGTGAGTCTTCTAACCATGGGTGAGTGAGTATCATATACTAACTACCCACCAAATCTGCGGAGTGGCTAATGGAATGTCAAACCTGATTGAATCTTTAGGTCCTATTAAATTTTCCGTAATCCTTTGCGGTTCTGGAATCACTTCCAGTTCTACCATACTCCCACTACTGTTTTATGAAAAAATCCATTTTACTAAAACTGCAGTGAGTCAAGAACAATATCACTATTGATCTTCCAAATGGTAGAAAATCAACCCTCGTCATAGCCAGGGTCAACCCACAAACAGCCATTATAGAAACGTGCCCTGAGTTATCCAGAGTGTGGTTTTAAGCATAAGCTGGACAACTCCACGTATCTTAACATCGTTAAGGTATGAACCATTCTATATCCAATATAGAAACTTTGGCACTTATTTAATTGGAACCAGATTCAAATCATGCAGCTGTCTCCAGTGCATATCAACTTAATGGAAAGAGGCTAATCAGCATTACCCAACTTAGGAATCCATCCAATTATGAGTAACCTGAAAGAGAAACAAGTTTCTCAAAACCATTACTATCATCTGAATACCAATCACAATAATCTACATCTTCGATCTCTTTGAAGAATCCCGATACTTGTGACATCTGGTTCTCTATTTTATTCTTATACCCATAACTTCTCAAAACTTAGACCTTGTATTTCTACTAAACACTTGTCTAAAAACTAGAGAAGTCATAAGTAAACAGAACATAGTATGAGGACCTACCCCTTTGTCCTGATGGACACTGGACAACATACAATACTCTGTATAAGTCCGCTGAGTTGAACAACTCAAAACCTGTGCGTCGTAGGTTGAAAAATGTACCCAGACGATTTCCTCAAATATCACTAATTACAATGAATTCTGATATAATGAGGATAATTACCTAATTCCCAATAACTTACTCCCACTCATCATCTGTAAAACCATACAGATATGAGAATGAAATATGGTAAATACATAACCTGAGTAAGTATCTAATCGGGAAAACAGTTTTGCTTTAACAATGCACTGAAACATGAAAATGTTTCCTAGGGGTATCTTGGTATTCCTAGTAATGCCTCTTCCATAATCAAATTCATGACTTCAACCGTATATTTTATTGCCATCTCTCCAAATCTCTTTATTTGTCTTTATTCATTTCCTTCTGTAGACCATCGTTAGGCTAAATGGTTTTCTTCCTTCCCTACCGTTCGGCACCAGCCTATGGTTTGGAAGAAGACTATCCAGTAAGCATAATAGGTGTACCCTCCTAAACCAAGGAGTACTCGCAACTTGAGAGAAGGTGATGATAAAAGACAACTAAATAATACCTTATTCTATTAAAGGTGAAATAGGAGTGGCGATGAAGTACGTGGTTTGGCCGTGAATGATAACAGTCGCAATTTACTTTGCCCTCTTTCTAATCCCTTTATTTTGTCTTTACATATTTCCTTCTATACACCCTACTTAGGCTAATTAGTTTTCTTCATTCCCTACCTTTCGGCACCTGCCTATGGTTTGGAATAAGACTATCCAATAAGCGTAATAGGTGTACTCTCCTAAACAAAGGAGCTCTCGCAACCTGAGAGAAGGTGACAATAAAAGACAACTGAATAATCCAATTCTATTTCTCCAGAACCTGGATCCATCCTCGAAGAAGTCCCTTCGAGTTCGTATATAACCATACGATGGATCTATCATATCGAGCAATTGGTCAACTATCATAATATCCCTGGGTACATTTCCCTGAACCATGATAGTTCACAATATCCCTGAACCATGGTCATGTAGAGACATAACCATGGCTAATCCAAATGGTTAGGTTAACAAAAAATCTAGAGTAAAGACAAAGTTAGTGGACTTTGTCAAAGCAAAGAAAACTTCTACAAGCTTCATGCTCTTTCCAAATCTCCACTAATTTTGTAATTACCTTAAGTAATTATAACCCACCATACTAAGTAGGACTTATCTGAAATCACGGAGGGCTACGACAGGTTTTTCTGAAAACCTATTGCGTAATGAACTTGATATCGTTGTAGAATCGTGTGAAATTTTGAAAAGGAGTGTTTTTTAGGCTTTCACTAATTTTGCTAAAGAGGCCATTCCAGGTGAAGGGCTCTCGGCTCTTTCCTTATCGAATAGGGTGTAGGACATATCATATATATCACTATGCAAAGAAAAACTCTAAAAGCAATCAAAAGACAAACCGAGTGTTGTAGCATCTGCCAGTTTTGCTAAAGAGGTCACTCCCGGTGAAGGGATCTCGGCTCTTTCCTCATCGAATAAGGTGCAGGATATATCATATATATCGCTATGCAAAGCAAAAAACTGTAGCTACCCTTTTTTAAAAAAAAAAATTGATTCTACAACATCTTTTAGGTTTCTTTTCTTTCATTAATCATATTAATGAAGTCCCATCATTTAAGTCACCTAAACATCACAGATAAATACGACGTACACTTATGCCATCCGCATTCGCCTCGATGTCCCCTCGTGCACCGTTAGGTTAGGTAACTAACGACAGAGCGGGGCAGGGCTAGCACGGGTGTAAAACATAAGTAACGTCTATATAATATATCATATATACTATATACAATATCCATCTCAACATATCAAATGATCACATCACAGATATCGCAGCAGAAGAATCATATAAAATAATAGATATACTAGGAGGTCCGTGTTTTATTTTGAGCCTGTATAAAACACGGATTCCACGATCGCGATGAATAGCCAAACCCACACCCCTAGACCCCTACGAGAGCGACAAGCAACCCTACCAATTCTAGAGTTAGAAGACCCGGGCTCGACTCCTCGAGTTGGTCTCCCGCTGTACCCTAGAACCCGGTTACTTGTGCTCCCCTCCTTGGGTCTACCTAATGCGGAAAAGTAAATAATATACAATGGTGACATCATCCTCATTCCGGAAGTGCCCCAATAAAAGAATATTACATACAATGAATTTTACATGAATGAAAATAAAAACCCTCATCTCACATAAAACCCTCGGCTATTCAGAACACGACGATCCAATATAACATATCACAGTAACACATAATATCTCATATTATCAACGTAAGCAAGCATGCGTATCCCGACTGTCGTTGATGTATAGCAACGAAGCCGGCGATACACCACATACTACGCTTACGGTCACAGAAAAGAAAGTGTAAAACTACAACATTTGGAATCCACTATCTGGTTGCTCGTTATCTTAACATGTATACTTGTCTCTTGATACTGTCTTATAGTTACATGTTGGTAAAGCCCTTAGGATGTGTATTTGACTACCAGGACTATGATCAGATCATACTAGTGGGGCCATGGTAGTCCATAAGTACATCCTTTAATGTCCCTAGTCGTGGGTATATCGAGACGGGGCATCGATATACCAGAGTAGACTAGCGTATACACTTCTCGACCCATGAGATGGGCGATGGATGATCCCATATCCATTGGTGTTTGACATCAGAGATGTATTCGGGTGCTCAGTGGACACTGGGTACACTGGACGGACTCACCGAGAACTCCCAGATGGTATTATACCTCACGTCAGATGGCAGTTTTCTGGTGACACTTGTGCAGGTTAGTCTGTAGACCCGAGATTATCATAGAGTCTTGTGTGATTCCCACTGTGCTTTGATTTCCACCTTACCACGTCCAAGAGGGCGTGCAGAACGATAGTTTTTGGGTACAGTCCTGAGTCACATGGAGGCAATGAGCGATAGGAGAGGTTTCGTCTCTCCCGGTATTGGGGGTTGATGTTGCGCTGTGCTCTATTGGCAATAACAGGGAAGTCCCTGGCCAGGGCTGATTTAGAGATTTACTGGTAAGTGTCACAGGTAGTTTCTCGACCCGTTATGAGCCTCACATCGGCATGACTTATCGGTTATTGGGGTCTGACGTTTACCACCCCTAGACTTGATATGCGACATATCAGATGAGGAGACCGGACTTTACGGCAAGTGTTACCGTTAGGCTTTTATAGGAGTTGGAGCGGGCTTGCTTGCTGATCTTCTGATCGCTCAATACCCGGGTAGCCGTTACGTCCAGCTAGTACCGCTGACGGCTTGTGGGTGCTTGATGTGATCATCACCTACTGCCGGCGTATTGACGAGTCTTTAGAGTCCTACATAGAGGTTTTACTGGCTCAGGCAAAACGAAATAGGAACGCATATGTGATATGTGCGGGACCAAGAATAATACGTGTATGTGATACCGTATTCTATTCTCGCGACTTTTTGTATCGGTCGGTTATATGTGATATAGCCGGGTTATCGAATCAAGTGTTGATTCGATAAGTCGATACATTGGATGTTAGTCGGTTATATGAGATATAACCGGATTATTAAGTCAAGTATTGATTTAATAATTTAGTGTATAATTGTATATTTGATATACTAATTTACATTAACTGACATTTGTTCACTTAAGGATTTTTCTCACATGTGCACAACTTTAATATATATATGTGATATATATTAAAATGTGTTTTCTTTTTGTATCATGGTTGTTGATACATAATTCATGGGTGTGTAAGACATACACCATTCTATTTATTATGGTGGGTTATAATTACTTAAGGTAATTACAAAATTAGTGGAGATTTGGAAAGAGCATGAAGCTTGTAGAAGTTTTCTTTGCTTTGACAAAGTCCACTAACTTTGTCTTTACTCTAGATTTTTTGTTAACCTAACCATTTGGATTAGCCATGGTTATGTCTCTACATGACCATGGTTCAGGGATATTGTGAACTATCATGGTTCAGGGATATTGTGAACTATCAGGCCTGTGGGCTTATCATGATTTCAGATAAGTCCTACCTTAAGTAATAAAGCATTGTGAGCAATTGGTAGTTCACAATAGCCCTCCGTGATTTCAGATCCGCTGAACCATGGTTCAGGGATACTGTGAACTATCATGCCACGGGACTGATACCCAGCGATTGGTCAAAACAGGACAAATATCGTTTTCTATCCCAAGTAAAACACTTTTACTGGGATGAGCCATATCTGTTTAAATATTGTCCTGATCAGATCATTCGCCGGTGTGTCCCGAATGAATAGTTCAAGAGTGTTCTTTCTTTTTTTCATGATCAGGCCTGTGGGGGTCACTTCGGTCCTAGAAAAATGGAGGAGAAGGTTTTGCAATGTGGATTTTATTGGCCGACCTTATTCAAGGACGCATTTGAGCATTGCAAAACCTGTACACAATGTCAGTATACGGGTAGAATCTCCCAGAGGAATGAAATGCCTCAGCAACCCATCATGGTTGTTGAAATATTCGATGTTTGGGGCATAGATTTTATGGGTCCTTTTCCCAACTCCTTTGGGAATTTGTACATACTGCTGGCGGTCGATTATATCTCAAAGTGGGTAGAAGCCATTCCATGTCGCACTAATGACAAGAAAGTTGTCATTAAGTTCTTGAAAGAGAATATCTTTTCGCGATTTGGACACCCGCGCGCTATTATTAGCGACAATGGGACGCATTTATGCAACAGGTCTTTCGAGACTCTGATGCGAAAATACTCAATCAACCACCGACTTTCTACACCCTATCATCCCCAAACAAGCGGGCAGGCTGAAATCTCAAACAGACAAATCAAACTTATCCTGGGGAAAACTGTTGCTAAAAATAGAAAAGACTGGTCGACCAAACTGACGGATGCTCTTTGGGCATTCCGAACTGCATATAAGACCGACTTAGGAATGTCTCCATATAGGATAGTGTTTGGAAAAGCATGTCATTTACCCGTCGAGATAGAGCATAAAGCATTGTGGGTTATTAAAGAAATAAATTTTGATTTAAACCTTGCTTGCAACTTTCGGAAGCTGCAACTTAATGAGCTAAGCGAACTCCGCGATGAAGCTTATGATAACGCTGTGATCACAAAGAATAGGACTAAGGTTTTTCACGATAAAAACATTTTGTGGAAAACATTTTCACCTGGTCAACAAGTCCTTCTTTATGATTCACGATTACACCTTCACGCGGGTAAGCTCCGATCTCGATGGAAGGGACCTTTTGTTGTGCGGTCTGTATATCCGCATGGGGCAGTAGAAGTAGAAAATGTAAAAAACGACACCTTTTTCAAAGTGAATGGACATATATTAAAGCCGTACTTTTCCACTGACCCCACGGAGGAGCTCTTGTTCTTACAAGAGCCAGTCTATTTGGATTAAAATTCCTCCGTCTCACCTTCATATCCTGTATATCATTGCATCATCTTTTGAATGAAGGTGAGTGAAAAGAGTAAGTTTGGGGGAAGTTCTTCACTTATATATTTTGCCCCCACTAATAAATCCTCCCAGATTTACAGGTTTTATAGATATAGCGTTTGGCAACAGTGAGGACACTGTTTAAAACAAGTTTGGGGGAGGTTTGTGCTTATTTTTGCATCATTTGCATATCATTTGCATAAGCACAAAACATTTCTTTTAAAAATATATAAAAAAATTTAAAAACCCATAAAAATTTAAAAAAAAATTCAAGTATAAAAGTAATTTTAATATTTACACTTTTTTGTATATAAATAAGATAATGAAAGTTTAGAGAGTGAACTATTACATCCATGAGATTAGAAAAATTTAAGAAAATTAAGAAAATTAGAAGTTTTCTATACGAACTAGTAATAAGTAGTTATGAGCCGTTGTCCCAAGGGTAGTAAGATGAAAGACGTCACTAATCTGAGGATAAAAATAAGTCTGAAAAATAGTTTCGATTCTGGAAGCCAAACATTTTGAACGTTGATACCCTGCTATTCGCACTTACACACGTCTTAAAACCTGGGATAGTAGAGGATACCTTGAAATGCTCTTGTCTTAAAGCCGATGTATGAAGGATATAAAAATAAAAAAATGAAAAAAATATATATAAAGTGGTGAGAAAAATGGACACTGGTTTTTTTTATCACCGAGGGCAATAAAAATAATATATAGCGAGGGTGCCTTTTCACCTAGTGCCCTAAAGCCAACTGGTCTGGGAGTCACTGCTATGCCTGAAGTGGTGCAAGACGAGGAAAATACACCAAGTAAGCAAGCACAGGAGTAATCGGTCGGTTAGTACCTCAAGAAGTATTAAAGGTTGCATGAAAGTGTGTGAGCAATCTCATCTAAATATTCATTAATTAAAAAGTACTGAGGCTGATGGGCAAGAGTATGATAGCTTGAATTGAATTCTCCGGGTATAGGGATGTCCTTTACACACACGCAGGGTTATATGATCGATGTTTGGAAGTAAGATAGGAATGAAGAATAAGACGATGTTTTATTGAAGGAGGACGTGATTTCTAACATCTTTTCATGACCATTAAGATAGGGCTCATGACAACCGAAAAGCTAGCCTAGTTGGAAACCCTAATTTTCAAAGTCTTTCTTTTACAATTCTTTTCTTTAAATGTAATATTCATGATCTTCCTTTTATTATTGGATTTTGTGGGTGCAATCCGCTGAAAACCCTCAGGAGACAACACTCCTCCTACTAAGGACGCCTAGAGGTTTAAAGGCTTATTGCACCTGCTCAGTGCAATCGTGTTGCCTACGAAAGTGTGCTAGTTAGTTTTTCTCTTTCTTTATTTTCTCCTTCTCTTTTTAATAAAAAGTTCGCTCGAGACGATCGAAATTAAGTTTGGGGGAATTTGATTAATCGAAAATATTGCATAGTTTAGCCGGCAATTTCCTCATCATTTGCACTCATTTAGAAGTGTACGACATTCATATTTCACATATTAGCAAAACTGTCGCAAAATATCAGATTGGATGTGTTAGACTTTAAAACCGTCACTTTAAAGGAAATTGACCACATTTCATGGCATCACATCATCCCTATATTGCGCAACACTTGTTTTGAGATCTGTGCAGGAAAATCCAGAAGAAAGGCCAAAATTTATACAGTACCGATCAAACATTACGCCAACTCAATGATTTCAGTTCTGGTATCAATCCAAAGGGACAAATAAAATTCAACATATCAGATAAATCCCCAAATGGCATTCCAAGACCACACCAAAAAGACCAAGGCCCAAGCCCCACAAAGAGCCGTGGATCCGCGGCTGGAGACTGCTTGCGCCGCGGATCCGCGGTGGGTCCGAGGAGTTAGCTTCTCAATTTTTGTGCAAAACTTCTCTCTCTGTGGCTAATGCTCAAAATGACATGTCAATTTCTAGAAGACTCCAGAAACTTCTGCCAGATCAGCAAGCTTTGGAATCAACACTAAACTAGCCTTGTATTTTAGAAACTTCTCCCTAAACCCTAGCTTAAACCCTAAGCTAAGCCTAACTAACTACTTCTAGAAGTCTTTCAACAAACTTTTGGAGGGAACTTCTCAAGGCTTAGGGTTTGGGAGATCTATAAATAAGACCCTAGGCTCACTTGTAAATCATCATGGAAAAATCCCTCAATTAGTTCATTTTAGTAGCCAATCTAGAGCCATTCTATCTCTTTCTTCCTCATCTTCTTCCACAAGTCTAGTGAGAGGACTTGTGTGAAACCCTAACCCTAATTACAATCAAAAGCCAAGATTCCGAGTACCCATCAAGCAAGAAGCCTTGCAAACTTTTTTGAGCCGAGCCAATCTTCAACAGAGCAAGTGGTCCAAGCCGATCCGCGACTCACGGAGCCGAGTGAAGCCAAGTCGACAATTTAGTTCTTCCTCTTGTAGTTCTTGAGCGACTGTAATCAAATTGTTTATATAAATAAAAGGTGATATTCTTTTATCTTGTTTTCTTTAAATTCTTGCATCATGATTCAATCTAAATTTCTAGTTGTAATTCTTATTGTGATGTTTGATTAATACTCCGCTCGTCGAGGAGTCGAGACGATCAGTAGAATGATGATGTAATATATTTTAAATCGATTCTTGAATCCTACAAGTTTTGTAAACCCTAGCAAGATCAAGAATCGACAACCCAATTCGTTGCGATGCTTTCTTGATTGATATCGCTCGAGATTGGGGAGTTACGATCATTTCTTGAAATTGTTAGAGGCTAGAATGCGAATGATATCAACGAAAGAACAAGGGTTAAATGATAAAACCCTAGTTTCATCAAGAAAGCCCTAACTCTCGTCGATCATCATCGATCTAGTATCAATCCTTTGAAGGAAAAGAACATGAAATCTTGAGATTACATCACGTCTATAGATCCGATCGATTCCTACGAGCCTCATTTAGATTCTTGACATTTGGTTGGAAATATCATCAAAACACGATTCTCAATCGCTTATCAGTTTCTTGATTCTTGATTAAACTAGTGACACCTAAATCAATCTATAAATTCTTGAATCATGTTTTCTTTTCTTTTCGATTAACTTTTCAATTCAAACAAATTAAATACAGAAACGAATCACACAATCCCTGTGGACGATCCGCACTCGCTTACGATCTACAATCGACACCGTAATTGATTGCGGTCAAATATAATTCTTTTATTGTGAATTTTATTCAATATTACCGACACATAGAAACTCATTCGCTTTATTCGATTTACACAAACAAGAAAATTACGATGAATCAAATGGCGCCGAAATCGGGGACTATTTGAATTGATACTTTTTACATACACAATCGGAAATTGTTGACAATCAGATGCTGATGAGCGAACACATCCGGAAACCCTACTGAGCCTAACAGTGACAATGTATATACAGTCCGGTCCGTTCGTCTATGAGTATCGCATATCTGCCTAGGGGGATGATTGTAATAAAATTCTTGTTTGTGTAAATCGAATAAACCGAAAAAGTTTCTTTGTGTCGGAAATTAGAGAATTGAATAAAATTCACAATCAAAGAATTATATTTGACCGCGATCAATTACGGTGTCGGTTGTAGATCGTAACCGAGTGTGGATCATCCACAGGGATTGTGCGATTCGTTTCTATGTTTGATTTATTTGAATTGAAAAGTTAATCGAAAAGAAAAGAAAACATCATTCAAGATTTTATCGATTGATTCAAGTGTCACTAATCTAATCAAGAATCAAGAAAATGATAAACAATCGAGAATCGGGTTTCGATGTTATTTCCAACCAAATGTCAAGAATCTAAATGAGGCTCGTAGGAATCGATCGGATCTATAGACGTGATGTAATCTAAAGATATCGTGTTCTTGTCCTTCGAAGAATTGATACTAGATCGATGATGATCGACGAGAGTTAGGGATTTCTCGTGAAACTAGGGTTTCGTCATTTAACCCTTGTTCTTTCATCGATATCATTCACATTCTAGCCTCTAGCAATTTCAAGAAACGATCGTAACTCCCCAATTTTGAGCGATATCAATCAAGAAAGCATCGCAACGAACTGGGTTGTCGGTTCTTGAACTTGCTAGGGTTTACAAAACTCGTAGGACTCAAGAATCGATTTAAGATATGTTACATCATCATTCTATTGATCGTCTCGACTCCTCGACGAGCGGAGTATTTCTCAAACATCACAACAAGAACTACAACTAGAAATTGAGATCGAATCATGATGCAAGAATTTAAAGAAAACAAGATAAAAGAATATCACCTTTTATTTATATCAACAATTTGATTACAGTTGCACAAGAACTACAAGAGGAAGAACTAAATTGTCGATCTGGCGTCGCTTTTCTCCGTGAGTCGTGGATCGGCTTGGACCACTTGCTCTGTTGAAGATCGGCTCTGCTCCTAAAAGGTTGAAGGGCTTCTTGCTTGATTTGGTACTCGGGATCTTGGTTTTTGATTGGAATTAGGGTTAGGGTTTCACACAAGCCTTGTCACTAGACTTGTGGAAGAAGATGAAGAAAGAGAGTGAATGGATCTATTGATTTCAATGAATGAATCCCCTTTTACAAGTGAGTCTAGGGTCTTATTTATAGATTTCCCAAATCCTAAGCCTTGAGTTTGAAATAGAAATTCCCTCCAAAAGTTTGTTGAAAAACTTCTAGAAGTAGTTAGTTAGGCTTAGCTTAGGGTTTAAGCTAGGGTTTAGGGAGAACTTTCTGGAATACAATGCTAGTTTAGTGTAGGAACAAGGGTTTGCTGATCTGGCAGAAGCTTCTGGGGCTTTCTGGAATTTGTTGTATCTTTCTGAAGTCTGTAAGCTTGCATAGGAGTTATGGTGCAAAGAAGTAGGGCTGAGGTGGCAAGTTGACCGCGGAACCGCGGCGCAAGCCGGCTTAGGCCGCGACTCCGCGGCCAAGTTGTGGCTTTATGGCTTCAACTTTGCTGTATTGTCTTCTGCTGTCTTCAGGTCTCTTTTGTGATATATTTAATTCCTGAATGCCCTTCATATCAATACCAGATTCCAAATCCTTGAGTTGGCGTATTCTTTTAGCAGTCTAGTCATGTAAATTTTGACCAATCTTCTGATTTTCCTGCACGGACTTCGAAACACGGGTTGCAATATATAGAAATGATGCCATGCTATGAAATGCAGTCAATTTCCCTAGAAATTCTGGTTTTAAAGTCTAAAACATGTAATCTGATATTTTGCGACAGATTTGCTAATATGTGAAATATGAATGCCGAACACTTCTATATGAATGCAAATGATGAGGAAATTGCCGGCTAAAAGATGCAATATTTTCGACTAATCAGGGGATAGTAACGTCGGACCCCCAATAGCAGTATAAGTCATGTCGGAGTGTAGCCCAATAACACCCTGAGATACTACTGGAGTACCTTCCTGTAAATCTCCTGCCACGGTCGTGGGCTTTGTGTAATGGCTCTCCTAGACACAGCACGATCTCACCCCCAATACCGGGAGAGACGAATCCCCTGCTGATCCGCTCACGTGCCTCTATGTGGCTCGGGACTGTACCCAAAAACTACCAGTTTGCACGACTCCTTTGAGCCGTGGTAGGGTAGAAATCAAAGCACAGTGGGAACTCACACGGGACAAATGACGACCTCAGGTCGATGAACTAACCTGTACAAATGTCACTAGGGAACTGCTATCTGACGATATGTATAATACCAACTAGCAGGTTCCCGGCGAGTCCTGTCCGGTGTACTCATAACCCAATGAGCACCTGTATACATCTTAGGTGATCCAACTAACACCAGTGGCTTGTGAGACCGGCCACCACCCCTTGTCGGGGTCTCGACTGTATACACTAGTCTACTCCGGAGTATCGATGCCCTGTCTCGAAACTCCCATGACTAGGGACCACAATTAAGGATATGCACATAAACCACTCAACTCTCACGTATATAATCGCCATCATACTGTTGGTAGTAAAGCAATATCGTAAGGGCTTTATCAAAGTGTAATAGTGATCATTCACCTGAACCTGTACACGTCTGATAAAGGCAAACCAGATAGCATACTATCATCTCGAGTAAGACTATCATACTGGTATATGTCCTCCGCAATCATTGCAATCACATACCTGCGATCCAAAAATTGACTTTGAGGGCACTATCTCCAACAATCTCTCACTTGCACTTAAGGCTAATTATTGCGATGTCGACTACTCATAGCCCGTATGAAACCGAACATCCAACTCCTCTACTAATCAGTTTCACAAAGCCCGTTTGTAAAACTATTGTGTTCGAGAAATAGCCTTAGTGAGTGGATCCGTCCTGAAGTTTCTTTCTATATCTCTC
Source organism: Agapanthus africanus (assembly GCA_030015575.1). Taxonomy (NCBI): domain Eukaryota; kingdom Viridiplantae; phylum Streptophyta; class Magnoliopsida; order Asparagales; family Amaryllidaceae; genus Agapanthus; species Agapanthus africanus. The sequence continues at coordinate 493,746,590 of CM057339.1, forward strand.
TTAATCTCAAGTTCGCGGAGAAAGCCATCTCCCGAATTGAGTAATACCTGTCTTAGAATATGTCTGAATATCTGATGGGACCCAGTTCATAAATGAACTCCAAATCCAAACTTCTTAGACTGTATCGATCACTGAACCAAATCAGTATCCAGCACCATGCCTCCCACAGTATCCTCTTGGACCACCTGTCCATAATGCTGTCCCTCGTCAGAGGGAAAACTATAACACTGACAATCCCTCTGTAATCCATGTCACCTTTGAAGCCTAAAATGATAACCGTCTCCCGAAGGTGGCTGCCGTCATCAAATCCGTAGAACATGCACTTATGTTCTAAAACTGCTTCCTTATGTTCCTCCAGGATTGGATTAATACAAACTTATTGCATCTAGTGCAAAAACAACATCTGGTGTGGTACTTGACATCTCACGATTGACTCAATTGCCTAAGCAAGTGATCTGCCAATCATGAACATCCCTCTCCCCTTTAGTCTGTAAGACACCTTTAGAGAGGGTGACTCCATCACCTGCAGGTACACCACCATGCCAGGAGTCATGTATTCTAAATACTATTAGAATACTGTCAAAGTACCCACATTGGGAAACTACCCAAATCATATCTAAAACCATTGATCTAGAAACCAGAATGTCTGATATTATATCGATATCCTATCTGGAGAAACAACTGTGTGACGACCACAGTACAACCGATCGTAGTAAAGGAATTTTACTTCTTACTCTGTGTATGTCATCCAAAATACCATGACATCACACCATACTACCTCCTTAACTGATCCATCCCCTATTCTGATGAAGTCAAAGCCATGACTGTCACATCAAAATTAGATGATCTATCTCCGCTATATCTTCTCTAGTCTATGAATAGACATAAGTTACTTGCCCACTATGCTTCCGCTGCTCCCACTGACCACAACAACCCTCCTACCGGGTCTCATAGCCTGGAACAACAGTAGTGTTAAGTCTGTGTAGATAAGAACCTCCCTGTCACCGTCCTTGAGGCTACCGGAGTACCTCTCAGGTGTCTGAGGTTACCCACCAAATCTGCGGAGTGGCTAATGGAATGTCAAACCTGATTGAATCTTTAGGTCCTATTAAATTTTCCGTAATCCTTTGCGGTTCTGGAATCACTTCCAGTTCTACCATACTCCCACTACTGTTTTATGAAAAAATCCATTTTACTAAAACAGCAGTGAGTCAAGAACAATATCACTATTGATCTTCCAAATGGTAGAAAATCAACCCTCGTCATAGCCAGGGTCAACCCACAAACAACCATTATAGAAACGTGCCCTGAGTTATCCAGAGTGTGGTTTTAAGCATAAGCTGGACAACTCCCCTTTATCTTAACATCGTTAAGGTATGAACCATTCTATATCCAATATAGAAACTTTGGCATTTATTTAATTGGAACCAGATTCAAATCATGCAGCTTGCATATCAACTTAATGGAAAGAGGCTAATCAGCATTAACCAACTTAGGAATCCATCCAATTATGAGTAACCTGAAAGAGAAACAAGTTTCTCAAAACCATTACTATCATCTGAATACCAATCACAAGAATCTACATCTTCGATCTCTTTGAAGAATCCCGATACTTGTGACATCTGGTTCTCTATTTTATTCTTATACCCATAACTTCTCAAAACTTAGACCTTGTATTTCTACTAAACACTTGTCTAAAAACTAGAGAAGTCATAAGTAAACAGAACATAGTATGAGGACCTACCCCTTTGTCCTGATGGACACTGGACAACATACAATACTCTGTATAAGTCCGCTGAGTTGAACAACTTAAAACATGTGCGTCGTAGGTTGAAAAATGTACCCAGGCGATTTCCTCAAATATCACTAATTACAATGAATTCTGATATAATGAGGATAATTACCTAATTCCCAATAACTTACTCCCACTCATCATCTGTAAAGCCATACAGATATGAGAATGAAACATGGTAAATACATAACCTGAGTAAGTATCTAATCGGGAAAACAATTGACCAATCGTGTAAAACTACAACATTTGGTAGTCCTGTTTTGAGCAATTGGTAGTTCACAAAATCAGTAGGACTTATACATCAACGACACCTATTATGATAGAGCATAAAGCATTGTGAGCAATTGGTAGTCAAATACACATCCTAAGGGCTTTACCAACATGTAACTATAAGACAATATCAAGAGACAAGTATACATGTTAAGATAACGAGCAACCAGATAGCATACTATCATATCGAGCAAGAAAGTCCTCTCTATATATGTCCAAGCATCCAATATAATATACATCAACTGTACAATACTGGCCTCTAGGGCATACATACAACTAACAATCTCCCACATGCACTAGGGCCAGCTGCTGTAGTATCGCATACCAAGCATCCCGAAGAGTCTCTCAAACTGTATCTGGGGAATGGCCCTCGTGAGTGGATCCGCAGTGTTGTTCTTCGTGTCAACCATCCTGACCTCGATCTCCCGGCGATCTACTATCTCCCGGATCAGGTGATACCGCCTCAAAATATGCCTGGATCGCTGATGGGACCTGGGTTCCTTGGTCAAAGTCACCGCTCCATTGTTATCACAATACAAAGGTATTGGATGCTCAATGGATGGAACCACTCCAAGTTCAGTAATGAACTTCTTGATCCAGACAGCCTCTTTGGCAGCATCGTTGGCAGCGATGTATTCAGCCTCCATCGTCGAGTCTGCCACGGTTTCCTGCTTAGAACTCTTCCAGCTAACCACCCCTCCGTAAAGGGTAAATACAAATCCCGAGTGCGACTTAGAGTCGTCCTTATCACTCTGGAAGCTCGAATCGGTAAAGGACTCCACTTGGAGTTCTCTGTTACCATACACCAAGAGCATCTCTTTAGTCCTTCGTAAGTACTTGAGAATTCTCTTCACAGTTGTCCAGTGACTCTCTCCAGGATCAGCTTGATACCTACTCACTATACTTTGTGAGTTTGCTATATCGGGTCTGGTACATAGCATCGTGTACATGATAGAGCCTACTGCCGAAGCATAGGGAATCCCTTGCATGCGAGCTCTCTCCAAATCAGTCTTGGGAGATACCTCTTTGGAGAGAGTGAGCCCTGAGATCGTGGGTAAAAACCCACGCTTGGACTCTTCCATACTAAACCGTTTTAGTATGGTGTCAATGTACCTGGATTGGGACAATCCCAGTATCCGTTTGGATCTATTTCTATAGATCTTAATCCCCAAGATGTAGGAGGTATCCCCTAGATCTTTCATTGAGAATCTTTGTGATAAGAAGAGCTTGACCGATTGTAGCATAGGAATGTCATTTCCTATCAAGAGTATGTCATCTACGTACAATACGAGGAAAACAACCTTACTCTCTGCCACCTTCTTGTAGATACATGGTTCATCTACGTTTTTGACGAAATCAAACTCTTTGATAACGACCTCAAAGCAGATGTTCCAACTCCGCGATACTTGCTTTAATCCATAAATGGATTTAAGCAGCTTGCACACCTTCCCGTTGTTAGGTCCATGTTACCCACCCCGGTTCTTTCGGGGAGGCGGAATAGGTAAAACGAAATTTTTTCCCTAGCTAGGTAACATGGACCGTTTCATGAAGGATCGTTGCTAAACAAAACTAACAAAAATCTACAAGTTCTAACTACCATGTAGAATGGTTATACCTAGTCTTGAACTCCTTCTCTTCTCGTTGTTCTCTTGAACTCTTTCTCTTCTTGTTGTTCTCCTCCTTACTTGCTCCTTGTAGTAGTTTGTACAGCTCCTCCTCGTCGTCTCTTCTTTGTCGAAGATAGATCCACCCGAGGGTTCGAACTTGAGCTCCTACCTCAACCTAGAGGTAACTAAGGTGCTTGGTTTGCTAAACCTAGAACCCTAGAAAGAGTAGAGAGTAGTCTTGGTGTTTTATCTCAAAGAAAAATGGTTCTCAACTCATGAGAGGGATTTTTCCTTGAGCTAGAGGAAGAAGGAGAGCAATGGATGAGAGAGAAGATGCAAGTGAGAATGATACAATTTACAACCATGCTCTCATAATTTAGAAAAATGATAATAATAATAATAATTAACAATTTGTGATGGTGAGTTGATGAATGACCATTATCATTTCATTCATTAAATGCTTTTGCAAAGAATAAGAAACATCTTTGAAAACAAATGATGATGGTCAACAAGTCTACTTTGGTCAACCGGTCAACGAAGTCAACAAGTCAACAAAAGTCAAGAATTCAACTCAACCATGGCACAAAAATTGTTAACTAATATTATTAATCATATTTCCTATTCTCATTAGGGTTTGGAAAAAGACAACAGTCAACTGTGCATACATACCCGTACCATAACCCTAATGAGAATCCTCTGTCTCTGCCTCAGTCAACTGTGCATACACACCCGCATCCGTGATCCGAGGAACACGAATACAATGAGATAAAACCAACCTCAAAACATATACTAGGATCTGGCTTAAACCAAAGCCCACTAGTAATAACTGTCCGGACACCAAACATGCACAAGTGCGCGGATGTGAACGAACCCCGTCGCAAAACCATGCGACCTCTACTCTGTTTTGCCCAAAGGTGAATAACCCTCTGTGTGGGACTCTAAAGACTCGACACTACGCTGGCAGTGGGTTTAACCACATACCGCAAGCGGCACTAGCTGTACGTAACGGTCTCCAGGTAGATGCCGATAAGAAGACTGATAAGGTGAACCCATCCGAACTCCTACTGAGCCTGTATGTGACAATCTCCGTACAGTCCGGTCTGTTCGTCTGAGAGTATCGCAAGGCGGGCCTAGGGGGGGCGGTAAACGTCATTCCCCTAATAGCGGTACAAGTCGTGTCAGAGTGTAGCCCAAAACACCCTGAGAATCTACTGGAAAACCTACCAGCAATTCTCGCTTGCCCTGGCCAGGGACTTTGTGTAATGGCTCTTCTAGACACAGTACGATATCAACCCCCAATACCAGGAGAGACGAATCCTGTCTAACCATCACTGCCTCCAAGTGCTTCGGGACTGCACCTAACTACTACCTGTTTGCACGACTCAGTAGAGCCGTGGTAGGGTAGTAATCTAAGAACAGTGGGAACACACTCGAGGCGAAGTGACAGTGTCAAGTCAGCGGACTTAGCTGTACTCATGTCACCTAGGAACTGTTAACTGACGATAGGTATAATACCAACCAACAGTTCCCAACGAGTCCTGTCCAGTGTACTCGTAACCTAACGAGCACCTGCATACTATCTCTAGTACGACGTACTGATGGCTGTGGGACAGACCATCTCCCCCGCTGGGAAGAGAAGCGTATGCACTAGTCTACTCTGGAGTATCGATGCCCTGTCTCGATAATCCTACGACCAGGGACCAAAATAAGGATGTGCTTATAGACTACCCAGCCCCCACTAGTGTGATCGCCATCACAACGCCGGTTGTCAAGCAAAGATCCTAAGGGCTTTACCAATATGTTTTTTAGCGATATGTTAAAAGAAACATATACACATATTAAGATAGAAACAAACCAAGTAGCATACTACTATATCGAGCAAGACTGTCGTAAAACCATATATATATTCCCAAGCCTCCAAAATGTATTATACAAACCAGTACTATACAATAATGGCCTCTAGGGCATACATATCTAACACCCGTTGCTCCCACTAGTACGAAGCCCTCTGGCTGAGTCATGTACACGCTCTCTTCTAAATCACCGTTTAGAAAGGCTGTCTTAACATCCATTTACCATATTTCGTTATCATGATATGCAGCGATGGCAAGCATGATTCGGATGGATTTAAGCATAGCCACTGGAGAAAAGGTTTAGTCATAGTCCACATCTGGTCTTTGACGAAAACCCTTTGCAACAAGTCTAGCTTTGAAAGTCTTCACTTTCCCATCTACACCAAGTTTTTTCTTGAAGATCCACTTGCTCCCAATGGGTTTTACCCCTTCAGGAGCATCTTCCAAAGTCCATACTTTGTTGGTGTACATGGATTCCATCTCGGACCGCATTGCATCCAGCCTTTTCACCGAGTCTCCACTCGTGATGGCCTGTTCGAAGCTAGTTGGGTCATCATCCTCCATGATGCAATCCTCACTTCCACCATCCATGAGAAAACCGTAGTATCTCTCTGGTGGGTGAGGAACCCTACTAGATCGGCGGAGTGGCAGTGGTTCATCGGGAACTACCGAATCCTCTGGTTCCACCAAATCTTCTGTTGTGGTTTGTACAACTGGAACCTCTTCCAGTTCTACCTCAGAGCCACTAATCTCTTTTGCAAGAAATTCCTTTTCTAAAAAGGTGGCGTGTTGAGCAACAAACACCCTTTGTTCCTCACTGTGGTAGAAGATATACCCTCGCGAATGCTTGGGATATCCAATAAATATACACAAAACAGACCTTGCCTCGAGTTTGTCCGGTTTTTGTCTTTTGACATAGGCCGGGCAACCCCATATCTTAATAAAATTAAGATATGGTCTCTTCCCCTCCCATATCTCATATGGGGTGGTAGGCACAGATTTGGTAAGAACCCTATTCAGTAGGTATGCCGCTTTCTCCAGTGCGTATCCCCAGAAGGAAACAGGTAACTCAGCTTTGCTCATCATAAAGCGCACCATATCCAATAGGGTGCGGTTCCTCCGTTCTGATACACCGTTGTGCTGTGGTGTATATGGAGGAGTTAGCTGAGAGAGAATCCCATTCTCTTTTAGGAAGTCCAGGAATTCATTGCTCAAGTATTCACCTCCTCGATCAGATCAAAAGATTTTAATACTTTTCTCGGTTTAGTTCTCGACTTCTTGTTTATATTCTTTAAATTTCTTAAAAGCTTCTGATTTGTGTTTCATCAGGAACACATATCCGAATCTAGAGAGACCGTCAGTGAATGTATGAAGTACGAAGAACCATCCCTAGCATGTGTAGACATGGGACCGCATACATCACTATGTATCAGTCCCAAGAGTTCGGTAACTCTTTCTCCGTGTCCTGTAAACGGAGTTTTGGTCATTTTTCCTTTGAGACATGACTGGCAAGTGTCATAAGATGAAAATTCAAACGGATTCAAATATCCATCCTTATGCAACTTAGCTAGTCGTGTCGCATTGATGTGACCTAGTCTACAATGCCATAAAAAGGATTCGTTCAGTTCTGAACTCTTCCTCTTGTGTGTGTTTGTTATGCTCAGAACTGTTGATTGATTTAGAACATAAATGCCATTGCACAACGTGCCTGATCCAACCAACTTTTGGTTCAGGAAAATGTTCATAACATTATCCTGTAATACAAAATTATATCCCTCTTTACTCAACAAAGAAACCGATATAATGTTGCATATCAGGTTCAGCATGTAATAGCATTCGTTCAGAATCAATGTATTACCAGTTGGCAATACAAGGTGATATTCCCCGACGGTTTTAGCTGCAACAATTGCACCATTTCCAACCCTTATGTCTTTATCACCTTCTCCAAGTTCTCTACCCTTTTTCAGCCCATGTAACTGATTACATATATGGGATCCTGACCCGGTATCTAATACCCAGGACGTAGAGAAAAATAGAGAAACAGTTCTCTGTAACGAAGACACCCGAAGAAAATGCATCAATATGTACTTTCTTCATTTGGGTAGCTTGGGAATCCTGGTATTCCCCTATATCCTGTTCAGTCTTATAACTTTTATAAGAAAGAATGGAACCAACGTTCCCCAGCACAGTATAACATGCGGGTTCAGTCAATACATCCATATTATTATCTTTATTAAGGCATGATATGGTCACTACCTGGAGAGAGAGAGAAGAAAACACTTTAGCGTATGCTCTTGCAAGATCAGATTGGTTATTATTTTATCTAATCAGGATGGCTCCCACTGTTTTTATCAAATCTTCCTTCAAACCCTAAAAGGAAAGACTAGACGGGATTAATTACACCCTACAATTTCTCCAATCTTTCAGCCAGGCCAGTGCCGGTACTTTGAGGGAGGTTCCCCGTGCTTTCGCACTGACCTAATTAAAATAAACCTCGTTTTCCCAGAGGCGTAACCCCGTTGACACCTTTCTAGATACCTACTTGATCGGCTAATTGTCCTGTGTAAAACTCTCCCAGGAGTAACAATTACTCGCAGTGGGTATCGGGATCCAACTATCTCATAGAAGGTATGCAATCTCATTGCAAATTTCAACACTTGAAATTTCCGATTATATTTTGCCCCAAGCATCCCATGACCTTGACGGAGGTCAACAAACCACAGGGTGCAAGTCAAGTTCAACCCGTCATTTCTTGATTGAATCAAACCCACCCGCACGACCTTTGACGGAGGTTAACAAGGTCGTACGACTACCCTAATCCAATCTGCATCATATGCATAAGCAGATAAATACTAGTTAGCTACCGCACACTACGCCTTGACGGAGGTCAACAAACGTAGCACGAATACCAAGTAGGACTTATCTGAAATCACGGAGGGCTACGACAGGTTTTTCTGAAAACCTATTGCGTAATGAACTTAATATCATTGTAGAATCGTGTGAAATTTTGAAAAGAGCATAAAGCATTGTTCACTTATCCCTGAAGCATTGTGAGCAATTGGTAGTCAAATACACATTGGTAGTCCCGTGGGTACATTTCCATCATATCGAGCAATATCATATCGAGCAATTGGTCAACTATCATAATATCCCTGGGTACATTTCCCTGAACCATGATAGTTCACAATATCCCTGAACCATGGTCATGTAGAGACATAACCATGGCTAATCCAAATGGTTAGGTTAACAAAAAATCTAGAGTAAAGACAAAGTTAGTGGACTTTGTCAAAGCAAAGAAAACTTCTACAAGCTTCATGCTCTTTCCAAATCTCCACTAATTTTGTAATTACCTTAAGTAATTATAACCCACCATAATAAATAGAATGGTGTATGTCTTACACACCATACTAAGTAGGACTTATCTGAAATCACGGAGGGCTATTGTGAACTACCAATTGGGATAGAGCATAAACAAAGGTTGTTGAAATATTCGATGCCACGGGACTACCAATTGCTCACAATGCTTTATGCTCTATTACAATATGCTCTATCCGCATTCACAATTGGGATAGAGCATATTGTGAACTTATCATGATTTCAGATAAGTCCTACCTTAAGTAATTATTCAGAACACGACGATCCAATATAACATATCACAGTAACACATAATATCTCATATTATCAACGTAAGCAAGCATGCGTATCCCGACTGTCGTTGATGTATAGAAACGAAGCCGGCGATACACCACATACTACGCTTACGGTCACAGAAAAGAAAGTGTAAAACTACAACATTTGGAATCCACAATCTCTTTAGACATCGTAAATCCGAAATATCACATAGTTCGCATTTCATGCCTAACTATATGAATTCCACATATTGTATCACATTCCAGATAAATAGGCAGTATTAAACTTTCCGATCGAATAATCAAATACCCAAGATTTCCTTAATATCTCAACACTTGAGCGGAGTTTAAAAATTCCAGAATACGTCACAGTACCAATGGTCCAGCCGTAGAAGGGTCAAGCCAACGCCTCACATGTGGCAACGCCGTACAGCCCCAAACCCTAAGGTTATGTAACGCCTTGAAAAGTCGTTTTGGTGTTTTCCTGAAAATCGGTGAAAATTCGGTATTTTTCCAAAAACCGTCCTTTTTGTTATTTTGCAGTTTAGGACTAATTATACCTAATTTGGATAGGTAATTGCTAGTTTTTAGTAGCAAATGAGTTAATTATGAAATTCTGGTCGTTTAAAAATTTTCCCTAATTTTTCAATTTTTAATATTATTTTAAGCCGGTATGAAAATACATTAAATTAGCGATAAATACAAATTTAAATGGGCTAAATTTAAGCTTTAAAATCATGTTAATTAAAATCTAGTTGTAACATAAATTTTTAGTATTTTATTTTAAGTTTTAACTAATTTTTATTATGGAAAACGAAATTTATTGAATTTTAAGCTAAAACTTGCAATTTTGGACTTGTAGAGGGTCTTTTTGCATAAAATTTCTTTTGTAAAACCTCTCTCTCTCTTCCCTCACCCCTAGGCCGGCCCATTTCCAGCAACCCAAGAAAAAAAAATGCTTGCCTCTTTGACTTCATTCTTGTGTATAAAAGAGATGTTTTTTTAAGGATTTTGGATTTTTTTATTGGGTATGGGTCTTTACTTGTTTGGTGTGGGTTGATCAAGACTTTTCCCACACCCCACACCATCCCCCTCTGCCTCATTCTGGCCGAGAATGCTGCAGCAGCCCCCTTCATCTTTGTTCTTTTCATTTTCTTCAAAAATTCATTAAGTTGCTCCAAAATTTCCAAATTTAAACCTCACAAAATAACCACATCCTTCATCCCATTCTCCTTAGCCTCTCTTCCTTGGGTCATGGTGCTATGAAGCCATCTTTGGAGGCCTCTTGTTGTTGCTAGATCCATAGATCTTGAGGTATAATTTCCATCAAGTTAATTACTTATGGTTAATCCCTTTAATTTAGTTGTTTTAGTGTTAATTTTAGTGTTATTTGCATACTAGTTTTTTTTAAGTTTGTGGGTTGAAATTAATTTAGGGGTTAGAACACCCTTACGAGATTAATTAAGCTATTTTGTTATCTAGTTATTTTGTTAGCTTAATCTAAGTGGTTAACTTGCTAATTGGGCTAAAATCTAGTGTTAATTTAGTGTTAGTTTCTAATCTAGTTTTTAAAGGTTTATGGTTAGAGTTTAACTAGGGTTTTTAGAAACCATTATTTAGTTAATTAAAGATAATTGGCTATCTAGTTGTTTACTAAACCAATCTTTAAGGTTACTTTGCTTAAATGGCTTCATATTATGCTAATCTATGTCAAACTTGTGTGAAATTTTCATTAAGATTGCTAATTACCGAAATTCAAGAACGGGTTGTGTTTGGATATTGGGTTTTGTAGCATGGTAATTGAGTTAAAATTGTGTTATTGTGGCTAACTAGTTGTGTGGTTGGATGGTTGTGTTGGACTGTGATAACTTTGTCGCTAATTGTCGATGTTTGCACCAAATTGCAAATTCTAGCTTACTAGTTGTGTTATAAAAATTGTGATGAATTAATTGCGATGTCTTGATGACATTTTTAGCGTATCCTATGACTTTTAGGATGTGTGAGTGCGGATTTTTGAGTGTTCGGGTTTTAGTTTTTCCGGGCGACCAAATCGACGATTCTAGTTAGTTTTACGATTTTCGCGTGCGTTCCGCGCACCTGTGCACGTTGTACCTAGCTTGTGAACGTTAGTATCTTCGTTTGGGTTTTGCGTCATTCTTGATATGTAACCTTATGTTTGGTATTGATGTAATTCCAGGTTCGGTCGCGGAGACGTCAGACGCGGCACGAAAGGGGAAAGCGGTTATTGGACGTGACTAGCTAGGGATTCCTGTGAGTAGATGTAACATCTACGGGGGACTATCGTTGGATGGCGCAAGTCGCCCGATAGTTTTAGTAGCTTAAAAAGATTCTTAGTAATATTATTAATTAGGGGTGTAATACTTGTATGATTATTTGCTACATTCATGCCTTATATTGACATACATATGCGAAACCATTCTATAGGACACCTGCACCATTGCCAGGGTTTTTATATGCAGCACGAGCACTATTCATGCTTACACACACACCCTGGTAATTGCCATGCCACCACACTAGATAACCTATAATTTGAAACCTTTTACTAATTGATACTTAAACTTATGCTATTGCCTTTAATTCCTTAAAAATGAAACCGTAGGATTGCTATTCATGTGCATGTACCTCATCATATTATTTGTTCATGCTTAGTCTATTAATCACCCATCGCAACTTGATTATTGATACCATATGCATTCATTATCATTGACATATGCACTTATGAGGATTTCTTGAGATTTTATGATATTTCTGGATTTCGGGGGAAAGCCGCAAAATTTCTAAACTTATTACTTTTTTTAATATGTAAATTGCCGTTTTCTAGTGATGTAAGTGTCGTCCACCATGAGTTTGCTGTGGATTTCGAGATCCGTGTCGAGGAGTGGAGGAACCGTCACGGGTACATGGTGGGCCCGGTAAGGTACCCCGGGGCAAGAGGAATGTGTTGTTGACGTTGAGCCTGGCAGGGGATGGATTACCTACCGGTGACTGTTTTGGTACGGCGGATATCCAGAGGATACCGACCGTGGCCGCGAGATGATGAGATATTGATATTTGAGATGGGTCAGCCGGACGGCTGAGGCCAGAGATACTTTGATATGAGATTTGAGACAGTTTTGAGGTGTCGTTGCTGGACACGGATTCTGTTTGGTTCTATTGGTATTGTGCTGATATTTCAAAGGAGATTCTTAAAGGAAAAAGATGATTTCTTATACTTACATATGCGGATCACGAGTATATTTATATTGCATACATACTTGCTAGTATAGTCATATTGCATACATACCTGCTATTATATCCTGCCATACCTGTATTATAGATGCTAGGATGCTTGTGTGCATACTTGCGATAGCCTCTATAGATGTTATTTATTACTCACGAGTTGGAAACTCACCCCCGTTGTGCCACAGTCTTTTGCAGGTCCGCTCCGTCAGTACAGTAGCGGCGGGCGCACTTACTTCTTTTGCCTCTTTTGCCTGGACTCGAGGCTTTTGCTCGTAGGTGGGTTGTATCATTATTTTGTACCACCTTGTATACTATTTGTATCTAGAGTACTCCATCTACTGTATCTACCAGTATTGTTGTATATTGACCTAGAGATGAGACTGTGAGATTTGTGGACTTTTTATGCTGTATTTTGGGGTCGAGCTCACTTGAGTCGACATGCTGTTTTTCTCATGCTTCTTTATGATTATTTTGCATGTTGTTGTTTTATATTACGTGGGATTTGTGACCGCCTTGTGGCGAAGAGCTAGCTCCCGCTTGGGGATGCCATATTTGTTGGATTTATATATATTCTTGTTGTACCCATTTTGGGGGCCAGTATTTACAAAGGAGACTCTGCCGAAATTTTCGGAAAAATTGATATTGTTTTTAAAGAGGTTTTATATGACTTATTTGATAAACTCGTTTCAATTGATTGGTTTTCCTTCATTCTTTTGCTTATTTGGTTTTGGTTTTTGGGCTTTGGCTTACTTATTTTACGGATGTCTTGAGACGTTTCGTAACTTAAGTGCCAGTCACGTTCCGTACCCTGCGGGTCGTGACAAAGTTGGTATCAGAGCGATAGGTTTTACCTTTTTGAGTGTAGAATGACCCTTGGTAGATGGAGTAAGTGACTTAAGTAGGGTAACGTAGCGTGTGTATGTCCGCGGCATACTTGCGATACGGTACTCCGCCTAAGTGACTTTAGGATATACTTGCTTGAAATCCCTTCTTCAATTCCGTGTATCCTATGATCCTATTGCACTGTTCTTACTATCCGTTTTCCTGTAACAGCCACTATTCCGCCGAAGGCTACGAGAGTGCAGAGGGCTGCCGCCCGAGATGAGATCCGAGCAGGCTCGTCCGAGACGAGGACTGAGCAGGGTGGCATGCCCACGCCGCAGGGACAGATTGATCCGCCTTCCCCAGGCCGTATGGATAGGCTTGAGTCCGGTATGGAGGAGCTGCGACAGATGATGGGAGGCGTGCAGGAGCTACGACAGATGGTGGGATCCTTAGTAGAGATCAATCGAGTGCAGAGATCGGATACTACTCCCCCTACGGTCGTTTCGAGACCGAGTTGGATTCGCACTGATATGTTAGCACCTAGGCGTGTTCGCAGAGGCCGTGGCGGATTCTTTAGGGGCCAGTTGTATCGCCTTCACCCATATGGTCAGCAGCCATGGTTAGGATGTTTTTAGTGGGGTAGCCTACATCATCGTATCAGAGACTGTCCGGTGAGATGACAGGGAGCGGCGAAAGTGCCACATGTTACCTTACCACCATCACCACCCCCTCCTCAGAGAGCCCTACTTCCTACCACCGGCGATGCTCCACGCCAGTTAGGTGCACCCAGAGGCCATGGACGCGGCAGTCCTGTTCAGAGAGAACGAGGAGGCAAAGGCCGAGGTCGAGATCAGCCCGTTATCGGTGGAGGACAGGCCCGATTATTTGCTTTGACACCGCAGGATGCGCAGGCATCCAATGCCGTTGCGACAGGTACCTTTCCAGTTTGTTCTTTCGACGCACGGGTATTATTCGACCCAGGTTCCGCACATTCGTACGTATCTACACACTTTGCACCATTGTTGGGCCGTGAGTCATCGTCGTTAGATCAGCCACTTGTTGTTTTTACCCCGGTAGGCGAGTCGTTTGTCGCTCGTTTTGTATTTCGTTTGTGTTCCGTTCGTATCGGGGAGAGGGATTCATCGGTTGATTTGATTCTCCTCGATATGTTGGACTTTGATGTGCTTCTGGGCATGGATTGGCTAGCCACTTGTTATGCTTCGGTGGACTGCCGTGAGAAGGCAGTCATATTTAGCTTTCCGGGAGAGCCAGTCCTTGTTATTCAGGGAGACCGCAGTGTCACCCTTCCCAGCTTGATTTCGTCTCTTCACGCTGGTCAGCTCTTGCGGAAGGGATGTCAGGGATTCTTAGCGTATATTTGTGATACTCGAGCTGCAGAGGTTCCGTTGGACCGGGTCCCGGTTGTTTGTGAGTTCCCTGATGTGTTCCCTGATGAGCTACCTGGGCTACCACCTGAGCGCGATGTTGAGTTCTGCATTGACTTGATTCCCGGCTCGGGGCCTATTTCTATACCGCCTTATCGGATGGCCCCGGCGGAGCTTAGAGAGCTGAAGGATCAGTTGCAGGATTTGTTAGATACAGGGCTTTTTCGACCGAGTGTTTCTCCGTGGGGTGCTCCGGTCCTGTTTGTCAAGAAGAAGGACGGAAGTTTGCGCTTATGTATCGACTACCGCCAGCTGAACAAGGTTACCGTTCGGAACAGATATCCGTTGCCACGCATTGATGATTTGTTCGACCAGCTTCAGGGTGCGGGATATTTTTCGAGGATCGACTTGCGATCAGGATACCATCAGCTGCGAGTTCGACAGGAGGATATACCGAGGACAGCTTTCCGCACGCGCTACGGCCACTATGAGTTTTTGGTGATGTCGTTCGGACTCACCAACGTCCCAGCATCATTCATGGATTTGATGAACCGTACATTCAGGCCGTATCTTGACTTGTTCATCATCGTGTTTATCGACGATATCTTGGTGTAGCCCGGAGCAGAGAGGAGCACGAGCAGCACTTGCAGATTACATTACAGACTCTGAGGGAGCACCAGTTGTTCGCAAAGTTCTCCAAGTGTGCATTCTGGCTGGACAACGTCGGATTCTTGGGTCACGTGGTTACGAGAGACGGCATATGTGTGGACCCGAAGAAGATTGAGGCTGTTCAGCAGTGGCCCCGACCTACATCGGTTACTGAGATCCGTAGTTTTCTAGGCCTGGCAGGCTACTACAGGCGTTTTGTTCAGGACTTCTCCCGTATAGCTGCACCTTTGACCGGTTTGACCCGGAAGGGAGTTCCTTTCGTTTGGACAGAGGAGTGCGAGCGCAGTTTTCAGCAGCTACGGACTTGTTTGACTACGGCGCCGGTATTATCTTTGCCTTCGGGATCAGGCGGATTTGTGGTCTACTGTGATGCTTCGCAAGTGGGGTTAGGATGCGTATTGATGCAGCATGGCCGGGTAATCGCATATGCTTCTCGGAAGTTGTAGAAGCATGAACAGAACTACCCCATTCATGATTTGGAGATGGCTGCAGTGGTCTTTGCATTGAAGATTTGACGACATTACCTATATGGCTTGTCGTGCCAAATATTCACAGACCACAAGAGCTTAAAATACATATTTCAGCAGCGAGACCTGAACCTCAGACAGCATCGTTGGATGGAGTTGGTGAAAGACTACGACTGCGAGATCTTATATCACCCAGGCAAGGCGAATGTGGTGGCAGATGCGTTGAGTAGGAGGCCCGGGGGTAGTCTATCCTTTTTGCGCGCAGTGCAGAGGCAGTCGTCAGCAGATTGGCAGATGTTATGAGACAGCCGAGTTGAGTTCGAGTTCACTCAGACAGGGGGACAACTCGCGCATGTTCGTGCACGCCCACAGTTGCTTGACCGTATATATGAGGCACAGCGCAGTGACGACCGTTGCTCAGAGATCATGGCACAGATGGGACAGGGCAGATTTTCCGAGTTCGTGATTGACGATCAGGGGAATTTACGCTATGGATCTAGACTGTGCGTGCCAGATGTTGATGGATTGCGGCGCGACATTCTTGAGGAGGCACACCGATCAGTGTGTAGTGTCCACCCCGGTTCCACCAAGATGTACCATGATATGAGAGAGACCTACTAGTGGGACGGGATGAAGAGGGACATTGCGGAGTTTGTATCGAGATGCCTGACTTGTCAGCAAGTCAAGGCCGAGCACCAGAGGCCCGCAGGAGAGCTACAGCCGTTACCCATTCCGGAGTGGAAATGGGAGCAGATTTCGATAGATTTCGTTGTGGGTCTACCCAGGACCAGTCGAGGGTACGACTCCATCTGGGTGATCGTAGATCGATTGACGAAAGCGGCTCACTTCCTGCCAGTGAAGACCACTTTCAGCTTCGCTCAGTATGCCCAGCTTTACATCGATGAGATCGTGCGGTTGCATGGCGTACCGACTTGTATCGTGTCAGATCGAGGCACCCAGTTCACCAGCCGACTTTGGCAGAGACTTCAGGAGGCTTTGGGCACTCGTTTGAGCTTCAGCACAGCGTTTCATCCGCAGACCGACGGACAGTCAGAGCGGACCATTCAGACTCTCGAGGGCATGCTCAGAGCGTGCGTTTTAGACTTCGGCAGTAGCTGGGATCGTCATTTACCTCTAGTGGAGTTCTCCCACAACAACAGCTTCCAGGATACTATTCAGGTGGCACCTTTCGAGGCATTGTATGGGAGGAGATGCAGATCGCCCGTCTGTTGGACAGAGCTCAGCGAGAGCAGTATTTTGGGGCCGCAGCTTGTTGAGTAGACGACAGTGAAGATACAGTTGATCCGAGACCGGATGAGAGCGGCTCAGAGCAGGCAGAAATCGTATGCGGACAGGCGCCGTCGCAGATTAGAGTTCGCAGTTGGCGACCATGTTTTTCTGAGAGTCTCTCCGATGAAGGGCGTGATGCGTTTTGGGCGAAAGGGGATGCTTAGCCCTAGATTCGTAGGTCCCTTCGAGATCCTCGAGCGTGTCGGCGCTGTTGCATATCGTTTGGCCCTTCCACCCAGCTTTCCCGATGTTCACCCCGTCTTCCATGTTTCGATGCTCCGCAAGTACCTTCACGACCTTTCGCATGCGATTCAGCACCAGACAGTCCAGCTAGAGCGCGACCTTTCGTTTGCAGAGCAGCCGGTGGCCATCCTGGATCGGCAGGTGAAGAAGTTGAGATCGAAGATTATACCAACCGTCAAGGTCCTTTGGCGTAGCCCGAGCATCGAGGAGGTTACCTGGGAGACCGAGGGCGAGATGAGGAAGAAATATCCCCATCTCTTTGAAGGTACGCGTAGTTATATTTTTAAATTCGGGGACCGAATTTCTTTAAGGGGGGAAAATTGTAACGCCTTGAAAAGTCGTTTTGGTGTTTTCCTGAAAATCGGTGAAAATTCGGTATTTTTCCGAAAACCGTCCTTTTTGTTATTTTGCAGTTTAGGACTAATTATACCTAATTTGGATAGGTAATTGCTAGTTTTTAGTAGCAAATGATTTAATTATGAAATTCTGGTCGTTTAAAAATTTTCCCTAATTTTTCAATTTTTAATATTATTTTAAGCCGGTAAGAAAATACATTAAATTAGCGATAAATACAAATTTAAATGGGCTAAATTTAAGCTTTAAAATCATGTTAATTAAAATCTAGTTGTAACATAAATTTTTAGTATTTTATTTTAAGTTTTAACTAATTTTTATTATGGAAAACGAAATTTATTGAATTTTAAGCTAAAACTTGCAATTTTGGACTTGTAGAGGGTCTTTTTGCATAAAATTTCTTTTGTAAAACCTCTCTCTCTCTTCCCTCACCCCTAGGCCGGCCCATTTCCAGCAACCCAAGAAAAAAAAAATTCTTGCCTCTTTGACTTCATTCTTATGTATAAAAGAGATGTTTTTTTAAGGATTTTGGATTTTTTTATTGGGTATGGGTCTTTACTTGTTTGGTGTGGGTTGACCAAGACTTTTCCCACACCCCACACCATCCCCCTCTGCTTCATTCTGGCCGAGAATGCTGCAGCAGCCCCCTTCATCTTTGTTCTTTTCATTTTCTTCAAAAATTCATTAAGTTGCTCCAAAATTTCCAAATTTAAACCTCACAAAATAACCCCATCCTTCATCCGATTCTCCTTAGCCTCTATTGCTTGGGTCATGGTGCTATGAAGCCATCTTTGGAGGCCTCTTGTTGTTGCTAGATCCATAGATCTTGAGGTATAATTTCCATCAAGTTAATTACTTATGGTTAATCCCTTTAATTTAGTTGTTTTAGTGTTAATTTTAGTGTTATTTGCATACTAGTTTTTTTAAGTTTGTGGGTTGAAATTAATTTAGGGGTTAGAACACCCTTACGAGATTAATTAAGCTATTTTGTTATCTAGTTATTTTGTTAGCTTAATCTAAGTGGTTAACTTGCTAATTGGGCTAAAATCTAGTGTTAGTTTCTAATCTAGTTTTTAAAGGTTTATGGTTAGAGTTTAACTAGCGTTTTTAGAAACCACTATTTAGTTAATTAAAGCTAATTAGCTATCTAGTTGTTTACTAAACCAATCTTTAAGGTTACTTTGCTTAAATGGCTTCATATTATGCTAATCTATGTTAAACTTGTGTGAAATTTTCATTAAGATTGCTAATTACCAAAATTCAAGAAAGGGTTGTGTTTGGATATTGGGTTTTGTAGCATGGTAATTGAGTTAAAATTGTGTTATTGTGGCTAACTAGTTGTGTGGTTGGATGGTTGTGTTGGACTGTGATAACTTTGTCGCTAATTGTCGATGTTTGCACCAAATTGCAAATTCTAGCTTACTAGTTGTGTTATAAAAATTGTGATGAATTAATTGCGATGTCTTGATGACATTTTTAGCGTATCCTATGACTTTTAGGATGTGTGTGTGCGGATTTTTGAGTGTTCGGGTTTTAGTTTTTCCGGGCGACCAAATCGACGATTCTATTTAGTTTTGCGATTTTCGCGTGCGTTCCGCGCACCTGTGCACGTTGTACCTAGCTTGTGAACGTTAGTATCTTCGTTTGGGTTTTGCGTCGTTCTTGATATGTAACCTTATGTTTGGTATTGATGTAATTCCAGGTTCGGTCGCGGAGACGTCAGACGCGGCACGAAAGGGGAAAGCGGTTATTGGACGTGACTAGCTAGGGATTCCTGTGAGTAGATGTAACATCTACGGGGGACTATCGTTGGATGGCGCAAGTCGCCCGATAGTTTTAGTAGCTTAAAAAGATTCTTAGTAATATTAGTAATTAGGGGTGTAATACTTGTATGATTATTTGCTACATTCATGCCTTATATTGACATACATATGCGAAACCATTCTATAGGACACCTGCACCATTGCCAGGGTTTTTATATGCAGCACGAGTACTATTCATGCTTACACACACATCCTGGTAATTGCCATGACACCACACTAGATAACCTATAATTTGAAACCTTTTACTAATTGATACTTAAACTTGTGCTATTGCCTTTAATTCCTTAAAATGAAACCGTAGGATTGCTATTCATGTGCATGTACCTCATCATATTATTTGTTCATGCTTAGTCTATTAATCACCCATCGCAACTTGATTATTGATACCATATGCATTCATTATCATTGACATATGCACTTATGAGGATTTCTTGAGATTTTATGATATTTCTGGATTTCGGGGGAAAGCCGCAAAATTTCTAAACTTATTACTTTTTTTAATATGTAAATTGCCGTTTTCTAGTGATGTAAGTGTCGTCCACCATGAGTTTGCTGTGGATTTCGAGATCCGTGTCGAGGAGTGGAGGAACCGTCACGGGTACATGGTGGGCCCGGTAAGGTACCCCGGGGCAAGAGGAATGTGTTGTTGACGTTGAGCCTGGCAGGGGATGGATTACCTACCGGTGACTGTTTTGGTACGGCGGATATCCAGAGGATACCGACCATGGCCGCGAGATGATGAGATATTGATATTTGAGATGGGTCAGCCGGACGGCTGAGGCCAGAGATACTTTGATATGAGATTTGAGACAGTTTTGAGGTGTCGTTGCTGGACACGGATTCTGTTTGGTTCTATTGGTATTGTGCTGATATTTCAAAGGAGATTCTTAAAGGAAAAAGATGATTTCTTATACTTACATATGCGGATCATGAGTATATTTATATTGCATACATACTTGCTAGTATAGTCATATTGCATACATACCTGCTATTATATCCTGCCATACCTGTATTATAGATGCTAGGATGCTTGTGTGCATACTTGCGATAGCCTCTATAGATGTTATTTATTACTCACGAGTTGGCAACTCACCCCCGTTGTGCCACAGTCTTTTGCAGGTCCGCTCCGTCAGTACAGTAGCGGCGGGCGCACTTACTTCTTTTGCCTCTTTTGCCTGGACTCGAGGCTTTTGCTCGTAGGTGGGTTGTATCATTATTTTGTACCACCTTGTATACTATTTGTATCTAGAGTACTCCATCTACTGTATCTACCAGTATTGTTGTATATTGACCTAGAGATGAGACTGTGAGATTTGTGGACTTTTTATGCTGTATTTTGGGGTCGAGCTCACTTGAGTCGACATGCTGTTTTTCTCATGCTTCTTTATGATTATTTTGCATGTTGTTGTTTTATATTGCGTGGGATTTGTGACCGCCTTGTGGCGAAGAGCTAGCTCCCGCTTGGGGATGCCATATTTGTTGGATTTATATATATTCTTGTTGTACCCATTTTGGGGGCCAGTATTTACAAAGGAGACTTTGCCGAAATTTTCGGAAAAATTGATATTGTTTTTAAAGAGGTTTTATATGACTTATTTGATAAACTCGTTTTCAATTGATTGGTTTTCCTTCATTCTTTTGCTTATTTGGTTTTGGTTTCTGGGCTTTGGCTTACTTATTTTACGGATGTCTTGAGACGTTTCGTAACTTAAGTGCCAGTCACGTTCCGTACCCTGCGGGTCGTGACAGGTTAAGAGGCGGTTCAGACGGTCACATAATCGAGTTAAGGTTTGTGTTCATCTAGAGGGTCCATCGCGTTACTTGCACGTTCTTCCGAAAGATTTAAACTCAAGAAATATTCAACACTTGAAAGTTTTTCGTGACGGGAAAAAAATGAGTTAATGATATCCTTTCGAACATTTTAACAGTTTCTAAATTATCCGTGAAAAAAGAACGAAATTAAACTTTCAGATCGAATCAACGAATTCAAAATAATCCCCAGAACACTCAACACTTGAGTCAGATTAAAAATACCCAGAAGAATGTACAAGTACCTACGGATATTACTGCACAAAACACTAACCCTAATTCTACTGTTCCGCCGCAGAACCGCCGTGCAAGCAAGGTATTGCCGCGGTTCCGTGGCTCTTTAGTGGAATTAGGATGTCGTGTTTTACAGTAACTCTTAGAATTCCCTGCTGATTTTTTTGAGTATTTTTAATGCAGAAAAAATCACATTTTTACAAAATTTCCAGAGAGGGGGTCATTTTCGATGTTTCGGGGTTCGATCGGAGTTTTAACTTCGTATACATGTCGCATAAAGCTCTAGCTTGGCTCTGATACCACTGTAGGGTTCCTTAGCACTCATACAAGGGATTATAAGGCATCAACCATGCCCGGATAAAAATTTAGACGTGCCGAAAAACCCAAAGCCGGGATCTTTGCTAGATTATTAGGGTTTCACATGCAAGTAAACACCATTTACGACTAAGTGAATACAAAATACAACCTTTGTAGATCGGTCCTTCACTTCAAAAGCTCCTTGTTGTAGTCCCTTCACTGCGATCATGGTCCTCCCGGGCTCTTGCATGGCTTCACGAGGCAGAAGGAGCGTCCTTGCTTGAAGTCTTCGAGGCCGAAGATGATCTACGTCGAGGGAATTCGAACTCAAGCTTCTTCTTCACTAACTTGAGAATTAGTGAAGCAAACACCGTAAACTAAAGTGCTAGTCTAGTAGAGGATGAGGAAATAGGAAGTGGGTACACCTTAGAATTATTCATCTCACATTTATTTCTCACTTAATCAAAACCTAGAGAGCTTTTGAGCTCAAGGAAGAAGATGAACAAATAATGAGATGAGGATAATGATCAAGTGAGTCTTCTAACCATGGGTGAGTGAGTATCATATACTAACTCGTGTAGAGACATAACCATGGCTAATCCAAATGGTTAAGTTAACAAAAAATCTAAAGTAAAGACAAAGTTAGTGGACTTTGTCAAAACAAAGCAAGCTTCATGCTCTTTCCAAATCTCCACTAATTTTGTAATTACCTTAAATAATTATATCCCACCATAATAAATAGAATGGCGTATGTCTTACACACCCATGAATTATGTATCAACAACCATGATACAAAAAGAAAACGCATTTTAATATATATCATATATATATATATATATTAAAGTTGTGCACATGTGAGAAAAATCCTTAAGTGAACAAATGTCAGTTAATGTAAATTAGTATATCAAATATACAATTATACACTAAATTATTAAATCAACACTTGACTTAATAATCCGGTTATATCTCATATAACCGACTAACATCCAATGTATCGACTTATCGAATCAACACTTGATTCGATAACCCGGCTATATCACATATAACCGACCGATACAAAAAGTCGCGAGAATAGAATACGGTATCACATACACGTATTATTCTCGGTCCAGCACATATCACATATGCGCTCCTATTTCGTTTTGCCTGAGCCAGTAAAACCTCTATGTAGGACTCTAAAGACTCATCAATATGCCAGCAGTAGGTGATGATCACATCAAGCACCCACAAGCCGTCAGCGGTACTAGCTGGACGTAACGGCTACCCGGGTATTGACGATCAGAAGATCAGCAAGCAAGCCCGCTCCAACTCCTGTAAAATCCTAACGGTAACACTTGCCGTACAGTCCGGTCTCCTCGTCTGATATGTCGCATATCAAGTCTAGGGGTGGTAAACGTCAGACCCCAATAACCGATAAGTCGTGCCGATGTGAGGCTCATAACGGGTTGAGAAACTACTGGTAACACTTACCAGTTGTAGGGTACTTTTCGTTACCCCATTGAGATGGGAATACGCGCGTGCTTATCAGGCGTACTACAGATTCCCCCTGTCTAGGGTAGGCCGGGGTTTAATGATTGTGGGGATCCGAATCTCCGGCAGCCGCGGACTAAGCTGCCGTTAATTACCCCTTGCCTTTGGGGCGAGGGAACCTCCGATTAACGGGTTAAACTGGTCATGCAAACTCAATGTGCAGTGTACGTGCGTGTTGTTTTGGAATGGGGTTTGGATATATCGGGAGCCACGCAGAGTTTTCATAGGGTCCCGCTACCCGGATAGCGGGTTGGGGGTCAAGGGGGCTAGCAGCCCCCTTGCGGGGTGCGGGGCAGCGTCCCGTTAGAATTTTTTTTCTAATAGGGACAGTGTCGTGGTGTATGTGTGTGCGCACATATATTTATATATATATGTATATATATATATGTATATATAAATATATACATATATATAAATATATATATATATATATGTATATATAAATATATATATATACATGTATATATAAATATATATATATATGTATATATATAAAAAAAAGGAAGAAAATGCATCCAAAGGATGCGTGGGGGCAGCACCTTGGGCGCTGTGCGCCCAGGTGCTGTGCGCTCAGGCGCTAGAGAGCCACGTGTCGGCACGTGGGCGCTCTGCGCTTGAGCGCAAGCGCGCCACGTGTCGGCACGTGGGTGCTTAGCGCTTCAGCGCCTGACGCTCGAGCGCAAGTGCGCCACATGTCGGTACGGGGGCGACTTGTGCTTCAGCGCTGGGCGCTTGAGCGTAAGTGCGCCACGTGTCGGCATGAGGGCGACTTGCGCCTGAGCGCAAGCGCGCCACGTATCGTCACCGGGGCGACTTGCGCTCGAGCACTCACGCTTGACACGTGTCGGCTCCGGGGCGACTTGCGATCGAGCGCAAGCACGCCACGTGTCGGCACCGGGGCTACTTGCGCTCGAGCGCTTGCGCTGGAGCGCAAGTGCGCCACGTGTCGGTACGCGGGCGCTCTGTGCTTGAGCGCCGGCGAGAAAAAGAGGCTTTTAGCCTAAAAAATTTCTCGGAAGAGAAATCAGAAAGGAGTTGGACTCCTGAGTGTGTTTTTTTTGGGGGTTTAGTGAAAGGGGTTCTTCTTCTTCCTCCTCTGTTAGCTGGATCTTGAAGATCAAGAGATGTGAGATCTCAAAATCTCTCCTTTTTGGGATATAAAGACAGATCCAAGTTCCCCTTTATGGGTTTGGTGGTGAAAAAACTGTTTTGTTTTTGAAAAGGAAGAGTAAAACTCTTGATTTAATTCAGAAGAAAGAAGAAGGTTTGAGACCTTCAGAAAAGGGAAAGAAATACAAACCCTAGGTTTTTGAGAGAATGAAAAGTATTCTTTTTTATTCATCATCATGTTGCCTTATATAGGCTTACATATTTACATATAGCCCCTTGGGCTTTACAAAAATGGCATTTTGCCTATCCCATGGCTCATGTGCCATTTCATTTTTGCACATAAGCTATGGGCTTACAAAATATTGGCTTTATGCCCATTTTGCGTACATTCATGTATAAAAAATTATATAAAAATTATTTATTACATGATTTTGTTGTTGGCATGGGGAGGCTGGCCGCGGGCTCGACTTGGGCATGGGCTCGCTTGACCTGGGCTTGGGCCCACCTAGCTTGGGGGTTGACCTTGACTTTCACTCGGTCAACAGGGGTGTAAATTTTTACCCCAACAAATTACCCCCCATCAATGAATGCACACCGCATGCATGAGTTGTTTGCACGAAATTGATGGATCTTGAAGCTGAACTTCGAGGTGGAACATCATTCCGGGGGCGGAGCATCATCCCGGGGAGAATGATTCCCGGGGATCGGAGTATCATTCCGATTCGCGGAGCATAATTCCAACGTCGGAGCATCATTCCGAGGAGTCGAAGCATAATTCCGAAGAGTAGAGGCATGATTCCAGGGATCGGAGCATCATTCCAACGTCGGAGCATCATTCCGAGGAGTCGAAGCATAATTCCGAAGAGTAGAGGCATGATTCCAGGGATCGGAGCATCATTCCGAAGGGCGGAGCATAAATCCAAGGATCGGAGCATCATTCCGATGGGCGGAGAATGATTCCAGGGATCGGAGCATCATTCCGATGAGCGGAGCATGATTCCATAGATCGGAGCATCATTCCGAAGGGCGGAGCATGATTCCAGAGATCGGAGCATCATTCCGAAGGGCGGAGCATGATTCCAGAGATCGAAGCATCATTCCGATGCGCGGAGCATAATTCCAGGATTCGGAGCATCATTTCGAAGAGCGGAGCATGATTCCAAGGATCGGAGCATCATTCCGATGAGCGGAGCATCATTCCGATGAGCGGAGCATCATTCCGAAGAGCGGAGCATGATTCCAAGGATCGGAGCATCATTCTGATGAGCGGAGCATAATTCCAGGATTCGGAGCATCATTCCGAAGAGCGGAGCATGATTCCAAGGATCGGAGCATCATTCCGAAGAGCGGAGCATAATTCCAGGATTCGGAGCATCATTCCGAAGAGCGGAGCATGATTCCAAGGATCGGAGCATCATTCCGAAGAGCGGAGCATCATTCCACGATTCAGAGCATCATTCCGAAGAGCGGAGCATGATTCCAAGGATCAGAGCATCATTCCGAAGAGCGGAGCATGATTCCAGGATTCGGAGCATCATTCCGAAGGGTGACAAACATTCTAACCGAAGCATAATTTCGATGCGGCGGTTAATTCCCAGGCGAAGCATAATTCCGACAGAGAAGGCAAATACTCCGAGGCGAAGCATGATTTCGACACGGGGTACATTTTGAGACGGAGCATGATTCTGGCGCGGAGCATGATTCCGGCGCAGAGCTTGTTGGTTGACTTGATTCCGAGGCGAAGCATGATTTCGACACGGGGTACGTTCTAAGACGGAGCATGATTCCGGCACAGAGCTTGTTGGCTGACTTGATTCCGAGATGAAGCATAATTTCGACAGGGAAGGAAGGTACACCGATGCGAAGCATCATTTCAACACGGGGTGCATATTCTAAGACGAAGCTTGATTCCGACGCAGAGCTGGTTGGTTGGTTTGATTCCGAGGCGGAGCATACTTCCGACGAGGAGGTCGTTGGTTGATTCCGAGCCGAAGCATAATTCCGACAGGGAAGGCAGATACACCGAGGCGAAGCATCATTTCGACACGGGGTGCATTCTGAGACGAAGCATAATTCCGACGCAGAGCTTGTTGGTTGATTTGATTCCGAGGCGGAGCATAATTCCGGCAGGGAAGGTAGATATCCCGAGGCGAAGCATGATTTCGACACGGGGTAAATTCTGGGACGGAGAATGATTCCGCCGCAGAGGTTGTTGGTTTGATTTGATTTGGGTTGACATCAGCATCGCTACACTGGAATATGGTACCAGGAGCGAATCATCATTTGTCATGAGAGGATTTGGGGATTGGTTTTTTTTGTTTGGCATCAGCATCGCTACACTGGAATATGGTACCAGGAGTGAATCATCATTTGCGTTTGCTTATTAGGAAACGATGGCTTAGGAGACAGGTTTAGATCCCTTA
This sequence comes from Agapanthus africanus, assembly GCA_030015575.1. Taxonomy (NCBI): domain Eukaryota; kingdom Viridiplantae; phylum Streptophyta; class Magnoliopsida; order Asparagales; family Amaryllidaceae; genus Agapanthus; species Agapanthus africanus. The sequence continues at coordinate 493,773,443 of CM057339.1, forward strand.
TCACCTAAGACTTTTCAATTTTGTGAGCCGTAAGGGTCTCACAAAGCATTTTCTCCTTACGGGTTGTAAGGATCCCGTAAGTGTATTTTCTCCTTGGGAGTCGTGGGGACTCCCAAGTGTGTTGCTCTTTTGTGAGTCGTAAGGATCTCACGCGGGAATTTTCTCCTCACAAAGTCGAGAGGACCTTGTGAGTGCATTTCATCTCTTTCTCACGAGTTTGCGCCCTTTCGGGTTTTCACAAACTCGCCGGCAGTCCTGCTGTTTTTACTCACGGAGCCCTTTCGGGTTTTCATCCGTGCCCATTTTGCTTGTGGACATACCTCTTTTTTATATTTAGTTTATTATTTTTTTTGGAGAGATTGGGATTGTTTTACGCCCGTGGATTGTATACGGTTTTGCAGGATGTATGATCCAGACCGTAGGGCCAGAAAAATTTTAGGACTTTGTCGGCGTCTGCATCGCTGCACTGGAATATAGTATCAGGAGCGACTCATCATTTGCCGTTGGGGTATGGGATTTGGAATTTGGTTGGCGTATGCATCGCTGCACTGGAATATGGTACCAGGAGCGACTCATCATTCTCTATTGTATTGTTTTTTTTTGTTTTTTTTGTTTTGTTTTTGTTATTTTGTTTTTTTTTGTTTTACCGCGATTGCTCTATCATTTCAGCTTTTCTTATCGCGAAGGTCGCGATTGCCCCATCATTTCGGCTTTTATTCGCGGTTGCCCCATCATTTCGGCTTTATTTCATCTTTATTTTACTCGCTGATTTTTATTGCGAGTTGCCCCATCATTTCGGCTTTTCTTTATTTTTCTTTTATTTACGTTTTTTTTACATTCCCAGTTTATCGACTTAGAGGTCGATTATTCCTAGTTTAATGACGTGGTGGTCGACTGTTTTCAGAGAAAGGCAGATGTTTGAGAGAATCGGTTTCACGAAGAACTTCGGTCTCCGTTTGTATGAAATTGGCGGTCGCAGCTGGACAGTTTGTTAACACGCCTTTGGATAGTTCTATCTCTCCTGTCTTGTATTGCTTTTCGACCCAATCTTTGAAGACGAAGCAGTCCTCAATGGCATGACCTATCACTCTGTGATAGGGGCAGTATTTGGGGTCGTCGGTCCTATTCGCTTCCTGCGGTCTTTTTGGCTCTGGCAGTTGTAGACCGTTCTTCAGGGCGTCTTTGAATATTTTACGGATTTTGTCCCTTCTGAAGGAATAGACCTTATCCAGCTTCTCTTTGAGTGGAGATTCTCCTCCCTCTCCGAACACTGGCTTTCGAGGCTGGTTGGCGCTAGGCCCGCTCATCCCTTGCTTATTTCGGTTAGCCGAAGTGTTGAAAGATTCAAAATCATCGGAGTTTCCGCCTTTGCGATTATCATCCTTTCGGTTTCTCCAGGACCTATTGTTACTTTGGGAATCCGAGGAGGACTCCTGTTTTGAGCGCTCCAGCATCTGAACTTTCCTGGTCAGCTCTTGGAATGTTTTGAGACCCGCGGTGCATAGAAACGGGGCCATCCAATTGTTGAGATTTCCGATGAGGAGACTGACAGATTGGTCCTGCTTTATTGGCGGTTCGCATTTGAGGGAGAGATTGCTTCATCGGGTTATAAAATCCGTGCAGTTTTCATTGTTCTTGGGCTTGGTCCTTACGAGCTCGGCAATGGTGATCTTATCGCTGACGCTCATGAATCTTTGTCGAAACAAAGATTCCATTTGGACGAAAGTAGTAACGGAGCCATCCGGTATGCTCGCGTACCAGTCGAAAGCAACATCGGTCAAGCTATTAACGAACTGGCAGAGGAGAAGCGCATCATTGCCCCCAGTATTCCTGCATGAGGCTTTGAAGTGGGCGATGTGTTGATTCGCATTTCCCGTCCCATCGAATCTTCCGAATTTGGGGATGACATAGCCGCTAGGAAATTCTACCAGATCATACTGAGCAGGATATAGTTTCCCACTACTGCTGATATCTTTTTGCGCTTCGGCTTCAGCCACCAATGTTTTGACTTTGCTGGCAACCAAATCCATAATTTGATCTTGAGTTAGCGGGCTACTATCATCGGTAGCCAAGACATTTCCCGAGATAGGATGCGACTGATTTTCATGCGGTTCACCCACTTTTGGATTTGAGGGAATAGGCGTCGGCTGCTTTGGGACACCATTTCCCGGTTCATGAGAGCCCTGCGCCTGATTGGGCGGCTGAGAGGAAAGTTGGGTCGTGAGCTGTAAGACGACGTTTATCAAGTCGTCAATTTTTGAGTAGAGTTTGGCCATCTCCTTGTCTTTGCTTCTGAGCTGTTTTCGGAGCTCTTGGAGAAGTTGCTGCTCTGCGGTCTTAGGACAGAAAGTTGGCTCATTTTCGCTTTCCGAGCCTGACTCCTCATGAATTGAGGGCTCTCTCTGCCTAGCAGCCTCATCGAGAGGGTTTTCATCATCCAGTGGATGCGGCTGTTCTTGGAAAGTGGCAACCACATTCAAGCCAGATTGGATTTGAAATGTGGTGGCCCCGCCCTTCCTCTTGCTGCGCGTGCCCACCATATAGACAGTGTGGACCACATACCCAGCCATTTCCTCGTCTTCGGCGGGGTAACCCTGTTCTTCGAACCTCATGAGGTTTAGCCTGGCAGGAGCCCTAGCCCTTTTGTTGGCTCTATATCTGAGCCTTTTCTCCCTCAGCTTCTCGATTTTGAAGGCTAGGCGGGCATCCGCTATCCGGGAAGCCATTGTGAGTTGATCAGAGGGGAGCTTAGAGAAGACACCCGAGCGAGCAGTGGTCAAGGGCACCGCTGGAGCTTGCTCGGGACGCGTTGTAGCTTTGTTGGTGTTGATGGCCTTGCCCCCAGCTAGGGCCATGGAGAGTCATTCGGAAACGGACTTGCGCTTGGGCTGAGGTGCCCTCGCGACCACCACATTTGGTCTCCTGCCTTTCGAGACCGGTTTGTCTGCCACCGGGGCTTGACGAGCCGGGATGGCGCCAACAGGTATGAACATAATAGAGCCGAATGGTAGCAGCGGCTCCTCCCATTGTCGCCCGAGACTGGCCGGAAGGACCGTCCTGGAGTCTGTCTTCATCGTGTAGGAGATGGGAGCTGAGTTCATCATCGAAGACATCGTCGGAAGGTGATTGCTTGAAAATCTGCATGAAAGAGCATTATTTTAGTATAAATACAAGTATGTATAATGATTGAGTTCACATAAATGCTTAACCCGAAATATGGGAGGAGAGATTGGTCCCACCGGGCGTGCCAGAATCTGTAGGGTGCTTTTCGTCACCCCATTGAGATGGGAATACGCGCGCGCTTGTCAGGCGTACTACAGATTCCCCCTGCCTAGGGTTGGCCGGGGTTTAATGATTGTAGGGATCCGAATCTCCAGCAGCCGCGGACTAAGCTGCCGTTAATTACCCCTCGCCTTTGGGGCGAGGGAACCTCTGATTAACGGGTTAAACTGGTCATGCGAACTCAATGTGCAGTGTACGTGCATGTTGTTTTGGAAGGGGGGTTTGGATATATCGGAAGCCACGCAGAGTTTTCACGGGGGTCCCGCTACCCGGATAGCGGGCTGGGGGTCAAGGGGGCTAGCAGCCCCCTTGCGGGGTGAGGGGCAGCGCCCCGTTAGAAATTTTTTTCTAATAGGGACGATATCGTGGTGTATGTGTGTGTGCACATATGTATATATATGTATATATATATATATATATATATATATATATATATATATGTATGTATGTATATATAAAAAAAAGGAAGAAAAGGCATCCAAAGGATGCGTGGGGGCAGCACCTTGGGTGCTGTGCGCTCAGGCGCTAGAGTGCCACGTGTCGGCACGTGGGCGCTCTGCGCTTGAGCGCAAGTGTGCCACGTGTCACCATGTGGGTGCTTTGCGCTTCAGCGCCTGACGCTCGAGCGCAAGTGCGCCACGTGTCGGTACGGGGGTGACTTGCGCTTGAGCGCTGGGCGCTTGAGCGCTGGGCGCTTGAGCGCAAGTGCGCCACGTGTCGGCACGGGGGCGACTTGCGCCTGAGCGCAAGCGCGCCACGTATCGGCCCCGGGGTGACTTGCGCTCGAGCCCTCGCGCTGGAGCGCAAGCGCGCCATGTGTCGGCACCGCGGCGACTTGCGCTCGCGCTTGACACGTGTCGGCACCGGGGCGACTTGCGCTCGAGCAATTGCGTTCGAGCGCAAGCGCGCCTCGTGTCGGCACCAAGGCGACTTGCGCTGGAGCGCTTGCGCTGTAGCGCAAGCGCGCCACGTGTCGGCACGCGGGCGCTCTGCGCTTGAGCACCGGCGAGAAAAAGAGGCTTTTAGCTTAAAAAATTTTTCGGAAGAGAAATCAGAGAGGAGTTGGACTCCTGATTGTGTTTTTTTTTTGGGTTTAGTGAAAGGGGTTCTTCTTCTTCCTCCTCAGTTAGCTGGATCTTGAAGATCAAGAGATGTGAGAACTTAAAATCTCTCCTTTTTGGGATCTAAAGACAGATCCAAGTTCCCCTTTGTGGGTTTGGTGGTGAAAAAACTGTTTTGTTTTTGAAAAAGAAGTGTAAAACTCTTGATTTAATTCAGAAGAAAGAAGAAGATTTGAGACCTTCAGAAAAGGGAAAGAAATATAAACCCTAGGTTTTTGAGAGAATGAAAAGTATTCTTTTTTATTCATCATCATGTTGCCTTATATAGGCTTAGATATTTACATATAGCCCCTTGGGCTTTACAAAAATGGCATTTTGCCTATCCCATGGCTCATGTGCCATTTCATTTTTGCACATAAGCTATGGGCTTACAAAATATTGGCTTTATGCCCATTTTGCGTACATTCATGTATAAAAAATTACATAAAAATTATTTATTACATGATTTTGTTGTTGGCATGGGGAGGCTGGCCGCGGGCTCGACTTGGGCATGGGCTCGCTTGACCTGGGCTTGGGCCCACCTAGCTTGGGGGTTGACCTTGACTCGGTCAACAGGGGTGTAAATTTTTACCCCAACACCAGTAAATCTCTAAATCAGCCCTGGTCAGGGACTTCCCTGTTATGGCCAATCGAGCACGGCGCAACATCAACCCCCAATATCGGGAGAGACGAAACCCCTCCTATCGCTCATTGCCTCCATGTGACTCGAGACTGTACCAAAAAACCACTGTTTTGCACGCCCTCTTGGACGTGGTAAGGTGGAAATCAAAGCCCAATGGGAATCACACAAGACTCTATGATGATCTCGGGTCTACAGACTAACCTGCACAAGTGTCACCAGAGAACGGCCATCTGACGTAAGGTATAATACCATCTGGGAGTTCTCGGCGAGTCCGTCCAGTGTACCCAGTGTCCACTGAGCACCCGAATACCATCTCTGATGTCAAACACCAATGAATATGGGATCATCCATCGCCCATCTCATGGGTCGAGAAGCGTATACGCTAGTCTACTCTAGTATATCGATGCCCCGTCTCGATATACCTGTAGGGTCCCGGCAGCGCCCCGGCCGTCGAAACGTGGCTAAAATGCGGAACGAAAATTTCTAAAACCGGCGCTACCGCTACCCAATTTCCGGATCGACCTTAAACCCTATTCTAGCGAGCTAACTAAGAGTTAGAAAGGTTATACCGAGATGATCCAAGTCCTTCGGTCGTCATTCCAAGCTCCTAGCGATCATTTGATGATGTTTGGTTGCCGGTCATCCTCCATCTCCGATGATCCACCCGAAGGAAACGGCGCAAGCTCCAACCTCGAAAAACGAGGTAACCGACGCTCCAAAGTCGCTAGCTATGGAGAGTGGGGGTGTATGGAAGTGTCACTACAATTTTTCTCTCATCCTTGTGCTCCATGGAGCAACTCAAGAAGAAGATGATGGAGGTGAAAGCTTTGGCATGAGCAAGAATAATGCTAACTGTTTTGTGTTCTTTTTTTTTTTTGAGTGAATGAGAGAGAGGGAGTATAGCATGTAAATTAATCTCTACCAAAATGAAATCCCTCCTCCACAAAATATGTGGCCGGCCCCCCCTCTCTCATCCACAAAAAAAATGATATTCTTTTTCCAACATTTTGCATTAAACAATTGAAACCATACCATGCTACATGCACAAAACCCATGCCACAAATCACATCACCTTTTCTACCTCATTAATAAAAACAAATGAATTTCCATAAATGGAAAATCATATAAATGAGGTGGCATCTTCTAGAAGCTATTCCGTATAAAATACGGAATACTTCCTGGTACATGTATCGAAATACATATACGCGTATTCGTACCAAAATACGAATAGCCGAGAAAGAAATCGAATAGTGAACAATAATACTAGAATACGTATATACAAATACATAAATAAATTATTAAATCAAAACCCTATTTAATAATTCGTCTTAATCTTAAGTCGCTAGTATTATCAACCGTCCGATTAAAGTCTGCGCAGCAAGTGCACATATTTAATCGGACACCTGTATGTATCAACATACCTCATGTACACCATATCGCCTGAATCGTGAAAACCCTCTGTATGGGACTCTAAAGACTCGTCAATACGCTGGCAGTGGGTTTAACCACAAGCACGTCAGCGGCACTAGCTGTACGTAACGGCTACCCAGGTATTGAGCGATAGGGAGGCCGACCAGCAAACTCATCCTGAACCCCTACTGAGCCTGTCAGTGACAATATCCGCACAGTCTGGTCTGTTCGTCTAAGAGTATCGCATATCGCGTCTAGGGGGTGGATAAAGTCAGACCCCCAACAACGCGACATTTAGTGCCGGTAGGAAACCCCATCACCACCTGAGAAACTATCGATCCTGGATCGGTAATTCTTGTCCACCGTGGCTACGGATTTATGGTGATGGCCATCCGCACACAACGCGACATCAACCCCCAATACCGGGAGAGATGAATCCCCGACGATCCGATCACTGCCTCCATATGGCTCGGGACTGTACCCAACTAAAACCTGTTTGCATGACTCCTTTGAGCCGTGGTAGGATAGTAATCAAAGCACAGTGGGAACTCACACGAGACAAATGACGATCTCAGGTCGACAGACTAACCTGTACACATGTCACCTGGGAACTGCTATCTGACAATAGGTATAATACCAACTAGCAGGTTCCCGGCGAGTTCGTCCAGTGTACTCATAACCTAATAAGCACCTGTATACTATCTTAGGTGAACAAACTAACACCAATGGCTAGTGAGACCTGGCCACCGTCCCTCATCGGGGTCTCGATCAGTATACACTAGTCTACACTGGAGTATCGATGCCCGGTCTCGATACTCCTACGACTAGGGACATTAAGGATGTGCTTATAGACCCCCAGCTCCCACGTATGTGATTGCCATCACAATGCTGGAAGTCAAGCAAGAATCCTATGGGCTCTATCAACATGTACATGATGATAAAGACAAACTAGATAGCATACTATCATCTTGAGTAAGACTGTTTTATCGGTATAGGTCCTACCTCAATCATCATAATCATCTGTTCGCGACTATGATAATTGCCTTGAGGGCACTATATCCAACAATACCCACGACTAGGGACATTAAAGGATGTACTTATGGACTACCATGGTCCCACTAGTATGATCTGCATCATAGTCCTGATAGTCAAGTACACATCCTAAGGGCTTTACCAACATGTAACTATAAGGCGGTATCAAGAGACAAGTATACATGTTAAGATAAAGAGCAACCAGATCGCATACTATCATATCGAGCAAGAAAGTCCTCTCTCTATATGTCCAAGCATCCAATATAATATACATCATCTGTACAATACTGGCCTCTAAGGCATACATACAACTAACATCGATACGAGGCAGTAGTGAAGAAGAAGGGCAGACCTCAATCTATCGGTATGAAACACCTTGCTATCAGATAGCAGGAGGAGCCTCTTCCATTCCACCATTTGTACCCAAGAGACCGGGAGTACCATTCAACCGGCCCAGTCCAGACTTCTGTTTCTACTGCAAAAGAAATGGACACCTGGCGAAGGATTGCAGGCATGCTAATCACCTTTGCTTAGTATGTGGCTCATCCACATATGATATTGGGTCTTGTACTCACATAGAATACTACACCCAGACTAGCAATCATCTATCCACAGTGGCCACCTATCTAGGCACCTGCACCACATCTTGCTCTCCCAGCTCCACTTCCTCGTGGACCACTGCACCTCCTCCTCCTCAGTTCCATCAAGCACAAAGGAACCTACCTTAGGGACAGAGGAATGGACAGAGGAATGCGCCTTTCGTAAAGAGGAATGTACCTAGCCGTCAGGCTTTCAGAATGACTGTGGAAGAAGCTGAAGCCACTGGCCAAGTCATCACTGGTAACTTCCCATCTTTCAAATCTGTTCAATACTTGTTTACATCCATATATTCTTTTCTATACCTAAACATATCCCACATAACTTAGGTACAATCTTAGTAGCCTCACTTCCTGCACTAGCACTCTTCGATACTGGAGAATCTCATTGCTTTATGTCGTAACGGTTCGTCCGAACTCATGCGAATCCAGTCACACTACTCATATCCAGCTAGAATGTCAGTTCAGGGAATGACGTTCTAAAGGCAACAATGTGATACGACCTGTATCCAGTGGTCGTCTACAACAGAGAATTTTATGTTGACTTCAAGGTGCTAGACATACCGAACTTTGATATAGTTTTGGGTATGAATTGTCTAGGAACTTTCTACGCTACCATCGACTGTCGTCAAAGGAGGGTAGTGTTTGAGATACCATATCATCCGGTCTTTTATTTCAAAAGTGGAGACCGTAACCTGGAGCCTAGCACATACGAGGCAAAACCGAAGAAGGCAGTGATTGCAACTCTACAGGTGGAAGAAGACAAGCCAGAGGTAGTTCGAGAGTTCGATGATGTATTTCCTAAAGACATATTAGGTTTGCCTCTTGATCGAGCTCTTGAATTTTGAATTGATTTGGTACCTGGAGCACAACCGGTGATCAAAGCACCAACCGATTAAGTCCTGAAGGTTTGAAGGGGTGTCATGACCTGAAATTTGGCACGTGACAACCCTTAAACCACGTAACGTCTATATGCATAACGTAATTCAAGTAAGCTGAAAACCCAGCAATCTAAACCATCAAAAGTAGTAAGTGATAATAACATTGTTTAAAGATTTTGGGAATCTCAAGTAAAAATTCTTTAAAGTCCAAATTTACTTTCTTGAAAATTTGGGCAGCACCTCCTTTGTAAAAAGTAGCCCCGAAAACGGGTACAACATAAAATATAAGTAAAGCATCCCCAACGGGTGCAAATCCACGCCCAAAGGCGGAAAACAACCACAACAACAGATATACGACGTCGTAGCGAAGAAAAAGATAATATAAAGTGAAACAGCATGAAAGACCTCCAAAGTCACAAATAATATAGAATATCGTCCTCACAACTCGTCTCTAAGTCAATACATGAAATAGTAGATAGAGAGTACTAGATACAACGAATATACAAATGAGTATCATCGGATAACCGCAAAACCCACCTATAGTAAAACTACACACAGTCAGCCATAGCGGTATGCGTTGCAAAAGATGATTCGATGTGATAAAGAATCCCTTCCGCGACTGCTCTGAAAGACACCTGCAAACACTGTGGCAAAACAGGGGTGAGTTTCCAACTCGTGAATAGTAAATAACATATGCATGTAATCGCAGGTATGCACGTACTGCAGTAATTTATCACATGCAAGCTGATAGCAATAAATGGTAATATGTATATGCAACAGTCATGAAAGGTACTCTATCCAGTACTACTAATACATGAAGCAATGCATATCAAATAAATGCTGAGTATGGGATAAAACATGTCACCCTCACGGAATCCTCATCGTGGCAGGACCAGTGTCTATCAACACAAACTAAATCCCAATACCAAAGGCACCGCATCCTCCGATCGGCCCTCGTAACCTGTAAGTCTCATGGAACCAGAGTGTCCAACATCGACACCCGAAAACATCATGAAAACTATGCCTGTATATATATATGTGTGTGTGTATGTGTGTGTGTGTATCCCTCAACGACACATCAAAATCATGGAACCTGAGTGCCCAACACCGACACTCGAAACATCATGAAACCCGTGTCTAACATCGATACGTAAATCCTCATAAATCAGGCATCGTCACCACGACTGGCCCTGATGTCATGTCCGTACATCACTCCGATCGGTATCCCCACGATAACCGCCGAGTGCAAATACTATCACCGTTAGGTACTAGCCCTGTCAGCCAGGCTCATCGTATATACCATGAAAAATCATATCTTGCCCTGGGGAACCATACCGAGTCCACCATGTACCCACAGACGGTGCCTATCCGCTCCTCGAATCGGGTATCACATGAAAATCTCAGAACCGAGAAAACTCATGGTGGACGCACTGAAATATCATATCAAGAGGAACCGGGTTTTCAAACAACACATAATTTTCTTGAAATACCCCCACGGTTCTCAAATCCATAAAACATCAAGTAATGAATAAGAATACTTGCATAGATCATTATGATGATATATATTATATAGGTGTACATATATAACAACGTCCCATACCACTGATATATATACACATATATATCAGCGTCCCATACCACTGATATATATAGTCAGGAGTAAAACATCCAAAAAACATCATATGAAATCCATGTCTCAATGCGTAAATCCATGAAACATGATATATGCAACATAAAACGCTAATATGAGCATATAAAGGAAAAACCGCTATTTAAATACAACATATTATTAAATATATCATGCGGTTCCTAATTCCTCCAAAATCCAACGCACCATCATATAAGGGTGAACATGTAACTATAGCAAGGTATATGTGTGTACTTGTAAGTATATATGCAAGATGTACATGTAGCTCTATTTCATATGTGTATATACTTGTCAATAATGATGTAATACTCTCTAGGTATTGGTGTAGCTATGTCCAGGTATGTGTATATACATGTCAATAATGATGTAATACCCTCTAGGTATATGTGTAGCTGTAGCAAGCTATATGTATATACATGTCAATAATGATGCAGTACCCTCCAGGTATATGCGTAGCTATAGCATAATAAGGTGTGTGTATATACATGTCAATAATGATGCAATACCCTCTAGGTATATGTGTAGCTGTAGCATAGCAAGGTATGTGTATATATATGTCAATAATGATGCAATACCCTCCAGGTATATGTGTAGCTGTAGCATTGCAAGGTATGTGTATATACATGTCAATAATGATGCAATACCCTCCAGGTATATGTGTAGCTGTAGCATAGCAAGGTATGTGTATATACATGTCAATAATGATGCAATACCCTCCACGTATATGCGTAGCTGTAGCTTAGCAATGTATATATATATATATATACATGTCAATAATGATGCAATACCTTCCAGATATATAAGTAAGCCTGTAGGTATATAGGTATGAGATATCTCATATGCATAATGGAAATAAGGATCATGTCTCAATGTCCCTAACCAATACAATATCACGTATGTATAGGTGTTGTCGTGTCATGGCAGTTATCGACAGTGTGGGTGTAGCATACAATTTGTGCTCCTGCAACATGAACCGTCAATAATAGTGCAGTGTCCAATGGGTACAAGTCCCAGCACAACAAGTAATAATATAAAATGAATTTCATGCACAATCTCTATATGTGCAATACCTGTAACTAATAATCAAGTCATATAATCCAGCCCAGACGCATAACGCCATGCGGGCGATTCCCCTGTAGATGTTAAACCTACTTACCGATGGCCTCGAGCTAAGTAAATCCGACCCCGTGCTTCCCTTTCTTCGCAGCGTCCGAAGTCCCTGATCGCGATCCTAAAATTTCACAAACACAACACATAAGACTAAATATCCTGCGCCGACACAAAGACAATGAAACACAAGGATAACGTCCACAAGATATACACACTGTCCACTCAGTGCACAAAACGTGCACGATATCGGCACAACCCTAGCTAGGAACTCAAAATGACATAATCAACAAGCCTAGACCCTGATCGTACCGATCGCGCATTCACAACACAATATATATCGTGGAATCTAATATATATAACTTCACAACGTCAATAGAAATCCACGCCTAATTTATCCGAAAACCTAGTAAGCATACTTTTCATCATTTTTGCTCAAGTCTAGAAGTTTAACCAAATCTAGCGATCACAATCATCACATAATAGCTTACTTAAACCACACAAACCTTTACTACAATTTTAATCTCACCCATATAAGATTAGTAAAAGTTTAGTTTACACTTCAGCTTAATTAGATGATGAGCAAAAATATCATTTAAGAATCTCACAATTAGGTTATGTTTTCCAAGACTACACATCTTGATTAACCATTTCAAACCATCAAAACCCTAACTTGATCTTCACTACTCATTCCTAGAATTTCTAAACATGCAAATTTAAAGCTTTATTTAAACATCTAATAAGCCAGCTTAATGTATTTAAATAACAACTAAAGTTTAGGGTTAGGATTTTATACCTCCACTAGATTCACAATTTAGAAACCAAACTCCAAATTAGCCTCCAAAATGATGACTTTCAAGAAGATCCAAGCTTGTTTAGGGTTGAAGATAAATGGGTAGGGATTTATATTTGAGTTTGTGGGATTATTTGAGGATTTTTGATGATTTATTTGAGCTTGAGTAAGTGAGAATGGGGTGAGGAAATGAAGTGGGCAGCAGGGGGGGAGTTCGGCCAAGCCATGAAAATGGGGAAGGTTAAGGAATTGTGTGGAAAATTCGAGCTAAAAACCTCAATTAATGCCCACTAATGCACCTCCCATACAAAGCCACCTTTTAATCTTTTATTTTTCCATTTAAAGTTTTCCTTAATTCAACAAATATCTAGATATTTGTAGGATATTTTCCATGGATGGATTAAATGCTTAATCTTGTAATTAAGTTAGCATAGATTCCCTTTAGCATAGTTAACCCAATCAAATTTGTAATTACCACTAATTAAGTGCATAATTAAAAGCTTATAATAATGTTTTAATTAAGGAAAAAAATATTAAAGTGCACTAAAATTTTCAAGTGACCACTAAAAACCGCAAACTAGCAATTTCCTAGTTAAACTAGGTGCAGTGACTTCTACACAGATAAAAGATTACTCTATTTTACCTATTAACGGAAAATTCGCATAATCTAAAACGTTACAATCTTCCCCCTTAAAGTAATTCGGTCTCCGAAATTTAAAATTCTTACTATGTTTACCTTCAAAAAGATGAGTGCAAATCATCCACATCCCGCCCGTAGCCTTCCAAGTGATCTCCTCACTAGATGGCTACGCCAAAGAAAACCTCCACAGATGGCAAGACGCTTGATCGAAGTTTCTCCACCTGCCGATCCACTATCACTATCGGCTGCTGGTGAACGAAAAATCGTGTCCAAGCTAAATGGTCTGGTGCTAAACCATGTGAGATGGGTCTTGAAGGTATTTGCGAAGTATCGACACAAAGAATATGGGGTGAATACTCAGAATTCTGGGCAGAAGTGCCAACGATAGGCAACGGTACTAACTCGCTCGAGGATCTCAAAATGACCTACAATTTGGGACTAAGCTTCCCCAAAACTCAACAAGCCATTCATCGGCAAAATCCGTAGGAATACATGATATCCCACTGCGAACTCAAGTCTGCGACAACTACGGTCGGCATAAGACTTCTGTCTGCACTGGGCTACTCTCATCTTGACCTGAACCACTGGATCTTCTCCATAGTCTCATGACTAGCTGGGGTCCAAAAATCCTGCTCTCGCGGAGTCGGTAAAACAAACTGGCGATCGACACAATCTAACAAACAAGTCTAGAAAGGTGCCATCTGAGTCGTCTCCTGATAACTGTTATCGTAGGAGAGCTCCATCAACGGCAAGTGACGATCCCACAGCTAACAAACAATTAGTACGTATGCACATGCATATCCTCCAGAGTCTGTATAGTCCGCTCTGTCTGACCATCGGCCTATGGATGGAAAGTAGAGCTAAAGCTCAACCAGGTACCCAAGGCCTCCTGAAGCTTCTGCCAATGACGGCTAGCGAACTGAAAGCCTCTATTGGATACAGCGCATGAAGGAACTCCATGAAAACGCACAACTTATCGAGGAACAACTGAGCAAACTGAGCATACTGAGCATAACCAGACAACAATCACCCAAATGGAGTGACACCCTGTCTAGACCTGGGTAGACACCACAATGAAATCCATGGAGATCTGCTCCCATTCCCAACTCCGGAATGGTTAAATATTGAAACTCTCCATCCGGTCTCAAATGCTCAACCTTAGCTCGCTAAAAATTCAGGCACCTCAAAAACGAAATCTAAAACATCACTCTTCATCCCTGCCCACCCGTAACTAACTCTCAAGTCACGTTACATCTTGGTGGAACTTGGGTGAACACTGAAAGCTGACTGATGTGCCTGCTCTAGGACCTCACGTCTCTACCCATCAGTATCAGGTACACGCCAACGAGTCCCTAACATATCATACCCTGGTCATCAATCAAGAACTCCGAATCTCTACCCTGCCGAATATGCTCAAGAATCTCAAAAAAACGAGTATCGGCGGGCTGTGCCTCATGAAAATGCTTAATTTCAAGTGGACGGGTGTGGACATGAGCAAGATGTCCCCTCAGTCGAGGAGAACTTAAGCTGTACTCAACGGTCGCACAAGAACTGCAAATCTGCAAAAGACTGTCTCTGAACTGCGCTCAACTGGAACAAGCTAACCCCGGGCCTACGACTCAAAGCATCAGCTACCACAATCGTCTTGCCACGGGTAATAAAGGATCTCACAATCACAATCCTTCACAAGATCCACCCAACGACGCTGTCTCAAAATCATATCCCGCTGCAGGAAGATGTACATAAAGCTCTGGTGGTCCGTGAAAATCTGACACGACTCTCCGTATAAGTAGTGTCTCCAAATCTTCAACGCACGATCACCGCGGCCATCTTCAGATCATAAGTGGGATAAATCTGCTCGTGCTCCTTCAACTGTCGGGAAGCATAAGCGATAACTCTATCGTACTACATCAGTACACAATCGAGCCCCACTCGCGAAACACCACAATAATCGACAAAGTCGCCCGATCCAGAAAGCAAAGGTAGAACTGGTGCATTCGTCAACCGAGTCTTCAACCACTGAAAACTCAGCTCGCATGCCTCATTCTAAGAAAAGGAACCCCCTTCCTGGTCAGTTCGGTCAACGGTACAGCGATACACAAGAAATCCTGCATGAAACGGCGGTAAACCGGCTAAGCCCAAAAAGCTGCGGACCTCTGTCACTGATACAGGTCTGGGCAAAAGTTGTACAGCCTCGATCTCCCTTGAGTCCATACGTATACTGTCTCCCGTAACCACATGACCTAGGAGTTCAACACTATCAAGACAGAAGAAACATTCCGAGAATTTTAACAAACAGCTGGTGCTCTCCCAATGTCTGCAAAGCCATCCTCAAGTGTTGTTCATGTTCCTCCCGACTCTTGGAATAGACCAGAATGTCTTCAATAACACAACAATAACAGGTCGAGGAACGGCCTAAAAAATCTGGTTCATCACATCCATGAATGCTTCTAGGGGATTGGTGAGTCCAACGACACCACCAAAAACTCATAATGCCCATAGCGCGCACAAAAAGCAGTCTTCTGAATGTCATCATTCCTAACTCGCAACTGATGATGACCTGATCCCAAATCAAACTTAGATAAATGTCTCGCACCCTGGAGCTGATCAAAGAAATTGTCAATACGAGGTAAAAGATTCCTAATCCGCACCGTAACTCTGTTCAATTGACGATCAATCAATACACAACTTCAAACTGCCGTCCTTCTCCTTGATGAACAACACAGGAGCTCCCTAAGGCGAAACACTTAGACGCACAAGTCCCCCTATCTAGCAACTCTGCAGCAGATCCTTAAGCTCCCTAAGTTCCGCCGGCTCATCTGGAACAACGTCGGAAACTCTTGCACGATAGGAACCCGGTACTACGAAACTACTGTGTCTCCGGTATCACAAATGAAAGCAAAGAATCCTCGACATCTTCTTCTCAAAAGCCGACTAGCGAAAGAGCCTGAAATCAAGCGGTGAGGGGCGGCACCACGGTCCCCCTGCACAACAAGATCTGACTCGCCGGGAAAACAAAACCTGATTGTCTTCTCGCGGCAGTCCACAGACGCATAGCATGTATCTAACCAGTCCGTGCCCAGAAGAATGTCAAATCCAACATCTCTAAAAGGACCACATCGACGGACAAATCCCTATCTCCTATCCGATTGGCACATGACCGAAACACGTGTCGTGCAACAAAAGAATCGCTAACAGGAGTAAACACAACAACGACTGATCTAGCATACACGACTCTCGGCCCAACCTCGGCACGAAGTGTGTAGAACAAACGAGTGCATAGATCCCAAATTAAACAAAACATGCGCTTCAGAAGATCATGCGAAAAGATTACCAGAAAACTCTGCATTGGATGCCCGCGCGTCCCGTTGAGTAGAAGCAAACACTCGTGCTTGATTGATATGAAAAAGTGTTTGTAGAATAACCGCAATCAATAACGGTGTAGCTTGTAGCTAGCCGAGATGAGTACGGGTCATCCGCAGGGAAACATGGAATCTTTTTATCTTACTTTAGATGTGTTGAATAAAATAAACGAAGAGAAGAGGATAGTTTATTTAAGATCTAAATTAATTACGGATGTAAATTATATAAGAAAAAGGCTTGTAGGGTTCGTTAACATTTAGTAGTCATGGATGATTAATTAAAGATTACTCCTTTTATCCTTTAATAGATTTAAAACTAGATCAACGGTGATGCATGCAGATTTAGGGTTTTCGGAGGGAATAGGGTTCCCACTCTTAACCCCTATCTTTATATGGATATCCGTTCATGTCTAGTCTTTACCAAAACAATTATTAATCTAATCTCAAATCGCGGTCGTGACTACCAATGAATTGATAGCGTGCCCGATTAGGATATTAACAATTCTTTTGATAAAGTTTATAAATTTTATAGGATGTAAAAAGAGTTAAAACATTTTAATCATCCATTGATCTACCCTAATCCTACGAACCCTAACAAGCGGAGAATTACTCGTGCATGTTGTGAATAGAAAAAGAAAGGATAGTTAAAGAAATCATAATGCAGAAATAATACAGAAAATAAATAATTAAACAAAATAATCTACCTTTATTAATCAACTTCATAAGTACAAATCCTATGAATTTAGATTACAAGAAGAAGAAGTTGCTCTCGATCTCTGCCCCGTAGGTAGTAGATGCTCCGTCGATTTTGACGTCGCCCTATCACGTCGAATCGTGGACCTGTCGTGGATCACTTGTTCTTTGATGGTGATTTGCTTTGTGGTAAAGGTGATGAGTTTTAATTTTAGCCATCGGTCCTTTATATAGCCTTTAAATTATAAATCTTAGATATCATAAGTTTAGACTTGCCATAAAGATCCACTTTCCAAATTTTCAGATCCTATGATTTTATTGGCAGATTTTTGGTCCTGTCATTTTGAATATCTTGATCTCTTGACCTGAGCTAAATCTGCAAAAAATCTCCATGAATAATATTAGTAATATTTATTAAATTAAAGAGAGTATCTTAATTACTTCATATGGTAATAAATCTTTAAGAAACTGATTAAGAATATTGAATATGCTATTCACTTTATATGGTGATAAATCTTTAAGAAACATGATTAAGAATATTTGATATACTATGCATCTTTTAATTCCTAAAATATTATGCATATATTTTGAAATATTATTCTAACCATTTGTATGATATTATATCTTTTAAGAATTGTGATTAGAATATTTGATATGATATGCATATTTTCAATTACCAAAATATTATATAAATATAAAATGCCTATATTTTCCTTCATAATGTTAATTATAATATATAAACATATGGTAAATAGTATTTTGCAGATAAATCCAAATATGTTCTATATTTATAATAAACACCTTTAAATATTTAAGAAAAGTAAGGAAAATGTTATATCAAAAGTGCAATATTTTCTACTGAACAAATACCCTCAAACTTAACTTTGATCATCCCGAGCAAACTAGTTATTCAAGGGAAGAAGAAAAAGAAAAAGAAAAACCTAAGTAGCACACTTTCGTAGGCAAACACGATTGCACTGAGCACGTGCAACAAGCCGTTAAATCTCTAGGTGTCCCTAGTAGGAGGAGTGTTGTCTCCTGAGGGTTTTCAGCGGATTACACCCACAAAATCCTATAAGAAAGATGGTAAAAGTTACATATAAATATAAGAACTTATAAAAGAAAAAACCTGAAAATAAGTGTTTCCAACTACACCAGTTTTTCGGTTGCTATGAGCCCTATCTTAATGGTCGTGAAAAGATGTTAGAAATTACATCATCCCTCAATAAAACATCGCCTTTATTCTTCCTCCCTATCTTTCTTCCAAACATTGATCATATACCCCTACGTGTGTGTAAAAGACATCCCTACACTTAGAGAATTCAATTCAAGCTATCATAGTCTTGTCTATCTTCCACAGTACTTTATAGCTGGTGAATATTTTCGATAAAATTGCTCACACATTCTTCAGACGACAGTTAATACTTCTTGAGGTACTAACCAACGATTACAAAATGTACTCGCGCATTTAGGCATAATTCCTCGTTTTGCAACACCTAAGGCTTAGCAGTGGCTCCCAAACTAGTTGGTCTAAGGCACTAGGTGATAAAGCACCCTCGCTATATTTTTTTATGCTGCCTTAAGCAATTACAAAACCAGTGTTCATTTTTTTTCTTTCTTCATCACTTATACTTTTTTTTTTATTTTCCTTCATACTAAGGTTTTTAGACAAGAGCATTTCAAGTTATCCTCTACCATCCTAAGTTACAAGATGTGTGCAAGTGTGTATAGTAGGGTATCAACATTCAGATATTTGGCCTAAAAAATAGGGACTATTTTTCAGACTTATTTTTATCCTCAGATTTAGTAACTTCCTTCATCTTACAACCCTTGGGACAACGGCTCATGACTACATATTACTAGTTTCGTTTAAGAAAACATCTAACCTTCTTGCTTTTCTTAAACTATTCCTATTTTTCATATGTAAATTTTCACTTTCTAACTTTTATTATCACAAGAATTTTTTTTTATATTTTTTAAATTCCTAATGCCAAAAGATAATTCAGTGAATACAAACCTCCCCCCTAAATCTGTTTTCAGAAGTGTCCTCACTGATGTTGTTCTTTAAGCGTATAAATCTGTAGACTTGGGGAGAGAAAATTATAGGGGTAAAATAATAATTAGATGAAAACTACCCCCAAACTTGTACTTTGGCATGCACGGATATTCAGTTAAATCATTTTTCACTCACCTCCATTCTTAAGATGAGACAATGTTACCAAACATGGAGGTGAGGCGGAGGAAATTTTGTTATGGTAAAATGGCTCCTGTAAAAACAGGAGCTCCTCCGCTGGGTCAGCAGAAAAATACGGTTTTAATCTTTGCCCATTTACTTTAAAAATAGAACCGTTTTTTATATTTTCAACTTCTACTGCCCCGTACGGGTATACAGTCCGTACCACAAAAGGTCCTTTCCAACAAGATTTTAGTTTACCCGGATGAAGATGGAGTCGTGAATCGTAAAGAAGGACTTGTTGCCCCGGTATGAAGGTTTTTCTAAAAAGTTTTTTTTTTATCATGGAACACTTTAGTCCGGTTCTTTACTATCACCGCATTGTCGTAAGCTTCATCACGGAGTTCGCTTAGCTTGTTTAACTGCAGCTTCCGATAGCTGCCGGCTTGGTCAAAATCGAAGTTTAGCTCTTTAATAGCCCACATTGCTTTATGTTCGATCTCGACAGGAAGGTGGCAAGCTTTCCTAAACACAATGCGGTATGGAGACATACCAAGATCGGTCTTATAAGCGGTACAAAATGCCCAAAGAGCATCTGTTAATTTGGTTGACTAATCTTTACGGTTTTTAGAAACCGTCTTCTCCAAAATCTGTTTGATCTGCCTATTGGAAATCTCAGCTTGCCCACTTGTTTAAGGATGATAGGGCGTAGAAAGGTTGTGGTTGATTGCATATTTCCGCATCAAAGCCTCGAAAGACCGATTGCAGAAATATGTCCCATTTTCGCTAATTATAGCGCGAGGATTTCCGAATCGCGAAAAGATATTTTCTTTAAGGAACTTAATGACAACCTTTTGTCATTAGTGCGACACGGTATTGCTTCCACCCATTTTGAGACGTAATCAACCGCTAATAAGATATATAAATTCCCAAAAGAATTGGGAAAAGGGACCATAAAATTAATACCCCAAACATCGAATATCTCCACAACCAAGATAGGTTGGAGCGGCATCTCATTTCTTCGTGAAATCCGACCCAAGTGTTGACACCATGAGCAAGTTTTGCAATGATCATATGTATCTTTAAATAATGTTGGCTAATAAAAGCCACATTGCAAAACTTTCTCCACCGTTTTACGTGGACCAAAGTGACCACCGCATGCCTGATCATAGCAAAAAGACAACACACTCTTAAATTCATCTTTAGGGACTCATATGTGAATGATTTGATCGGGACAATACTTAAATAAATAAGGTTCATCCCAGTAAAAGTGTTTTACTTGGGATAGAAATTGAAGATAGTCTTGTTTCGACCAATCGCTAGGAATAAGTCTCGTAGCCAGATAATTCACAATATCCCTGAACCATGGTTCACATGATACGTTCAAGGGTTGTTCATCAGGAAATGAGTCGTTTATCGGCAAGGTCACCGTTTTTGAAGAAGAGATGCGTGAAAGATGGTCAGCTACTACATTTTCACATCCACTCTTGTCCTTTATAATGAGATCAAACTCTTGTAACAACAGGATCCAACATATTAGCCTAGATTTAGCATCCTTCTTCGATAAGAGGTGTCGTAGGGTGGAGTGATCGGTGTAAACAACTATTGGCGAGCCAATCAAGTAGGGCCTGAATTTTTCTAATGTAAATACAACTGCCAAGAGTTCTTTCTTGGTAGTTGTATAATTAATTTGAGCATCGTTCAAAGTCCTACTTGCATAGTAAATTACATGTGGCATCTTATCAATGTGCTGTTCTAGGACTGCAACAATGGCAAAATCTGATGCATCACACATAAGCTCGAACGGGTGGTTCCAATCCGGAGATGATAGAATGAGGGCTGTAATGAGAGATCTTTTAAGTGATTCAAAAGCAGCCTCGCAATCCGAATCGAAGTGAAAAGTTGTATCCTTGGCCAAGAGAAGAGTTAAGGGTCTAGCAATTTTGCTAAAGTCCTTAATGAATCTCCTATAAAATCCTGCATGACCAAGGAAGGATCGTATATCTTTGACGCATTTAGGACGAGAGAGGTTTTGGATGACATCTATTTTATCTCGGTCTACCTCAATGCCTTTTCATGAAATTATATGTCCAAGGACAATACCTTCTTGGACCATAAAATGGCATTTTTCCCAATTCAAAGTTAAGTTCTTATCCTTACAGCGGGTAAGAACCGCGTCAAGATGACGAAGGCATTCCTCAAAGGAGTCCCCGAATATAGAGAAATCGTCCATAAATATCTCCAGAAAATTCTCGACCATGTCTGAGAATATCCCCATCATACACCGCTGAAATGTAGCGGGTGCGTTGCATAATCCAAAGGGCATGCGTCTATAAGTAAAAGTACCGAAAGGACAAATAAATGTTGTTTTATCTTGATCCTTTTCGGCGATAGGGACCTGATTATAGCCAGTGTATCCGTCCAAAAAACAATAGTATTTGTGTTTAGCTAATCGTTCTAATATTTGGTCAATGAAAGGTAGAGGGAAGTGATCTTTCTTCGTTGCGGCATTGAGTTTCCTATAATCAATACATACGCGCCACCCAGTTTGGGTGCGTGTTTGGATCAACTCATTATCCTCATTAGTTATGACCGTGATGCCAGACTTTTTAGGGACCACATGAATAGGACTTACCCATTAGCTATCAGATATTGGGTAGAATATACCACTATCAAGGCACTTGACGAATTCTTTCTTTACCGCCTCCTTCATTACGGGATTTAACCATCTTTATGGGTCTCGGGTTGGTTTGACTTCATCCATCAAATGTATATGATGTTCAACAATCCAGGGACTAATCCCTTTGATGTCCGCCATTGTTCAACCAAATGCTTGCCGATTCGATCTCAATACCGTTAAAAGATCATTCTCTTGCTCCAAAGCTAGAGAAGCGGATATGATCATAGGCAGAGACTTATTCTCACCTAAATATGCATATTTAAGATGAGAAGGTAGCGGTTTAAGTTCTAGAGTCGGCGGAGAGACGATAGAAGGAGGGGTAAGGGAATGATATTTAGACTCCCTAAGAGGTTCATAACTTGTATAGGATATTGACTCGGAAAGCGCTGCTGACTTTTGCGACGAGTCAAAGGTTTCGAACTCGGGAGTAGACTCGTCAAAGGTGTCCTCACTATGATACTGTGCAAGATCAAACAATGATGTGCTAATGTCGTCGAGATCATCAAAGCAAAGTTCCTTAACCATACAGCTTTCGGGAGCTATCTCGTGGACATAATAGACATCAAGCAAATGAGCAGAAGGTTCAGATGGTTGACTTTCTAGCTTGTAAATGTTAAGCTCAATTGTCATTTTCCAAAGGATAGGTTCATGGAACCATTTCGACAATTAATGACAGCATTGGAAGTGGCTAAGAAGGGTCGACCAAGAATCACCGGAATTTGGTTCCGTGTGTTTGCTACAGGTTGTGTATCTAAAACAATAAAGTCCACAGGGAATATAAATTCCCCGACTTTTATCAACACATCCTCAAGCTCACCCCTAGGTTTGGTGATTGATCGGTCTGTCATCTGGAGAGTACAATGGGCAGCTTTCAACTCTCCAATTCCTACTGCTCGTAGACAGAGTATGGAAGTAAGTTAACACTGGCGCCAAGGTCGAGTAAAGTACGATTAATATTTTTATCCCAATAGAAATAGAGATGGTAGGACAGCCAGTGTCCTTACGTTTTTTTGGTAATGGCTGGGTAAAAACTGTGCTAACATAACTCGTCAGGAAAACTTTTTTCGGCACTTGAGTTTTTCTCTTCCTAGTGCACAAGTCTTTAAGGATTCTTGCATAATAAGGGACTTGTTGAATAGCATCTAGGAGAGGAATATTTACGTTAACTTGCTTAAACATTTCCACAATCTTCTCCATTTGTGGATTAGGTTTGTTGGCCCTCAATCTGTTTGGAAACGGAGCTTTATCAATAAGTTTTGGGTCAAACATTTGTGGAGAAGTTTGTGGGGAAGGATTTGATCCCAGAATTGGAGTGGGAATCATTTTAGGGAGACTCGGCGGAGGGTTCGAACCTAGTAGGAAACATAGAATAGGCTCGGAAGTAGGTGGGAGACTAGACGAATTAGGGGAAGAAGTAAAAGCCGGGGTATCATTGGTATCACTAACGTCATCAACTTTTTCAGCCACTCGGTTATCCAGCACTCTTCCCGATCTCAACGTAGTAACGACACTCACATTATGATTTTGTGAGTGACCAGGATTCAGTAGGGGTTGAGATGGGAGTTTCCCTTTTTCTCTCGCACTCATTGCGACATTCAACTGTGCAATTTGGGCTTCTATTGATTTAATACTCTCACCGTAGGAGGCGGAGTCTTTCTTTATAGTATCTATAGAATACCTCATATCATCCGGCATTTGGATGGAATGTTTCATAAACAAATCCAAAGTTTGTGCAAGTGAAGAGGAGTTATTGGTACCGGTCGTTTGGAAAGAATTATTAGAAGGTACAGAATTGTTGACCGGATTTTGAAAATTTTGTGATTGAAAGGGGTGCTGACTATGTTGTGGTGGTTGCTATTGCTGTGGAGGAGGTCTTTGGTAATTGCTTTGGAACTGATTTTGATTTTTAGTTTGGTTTTGGTTCCAAGAAAAGTTAGGATGATTCCTCCACCCTGATTGTATGTGTAAGAATAAGGATCGTTTCTAGGTCGCTGCTGAAAAGTAGCGTTGGTGTGTTCTTGACCTTGAAACGATGCATTCATAGGACATTCTTCCGTCAAATATGATGGGTCGGAACAACAACGACATATGGTTTTGGAAGCGTAACCTGGTTTAGGGAGACTGGTGAGAATTTGCTTTTCATAGCATTGAGTTTCTTTTGTATCGCTGCCATTTCGGCTTTTACCGCGATGGAAACATCGAGCTAATGGAAACCACCTTTAGATGGTTGTGGTCTAACGCTTTCCCACTGCAAAGTGTGTTCAGCGAGATCTTCTAGGTATTGCCAAGCTTCACCATCGTCTTTGGACATGAAATGACATTGACACATGGTTTCAAGCATTTGCTTTGTCACATGATTAATGGCCTCATATATAATTTGGCACAGATCCAATCTCTTTATTCTGTGATGAGGACATTGGACAAGCAGATCTTTGAACCGTTCAAAGTATTTCCAAAATGGTTCATTGGGAAGCTGGGTAAACTGGTTGATTTCGCTCCGAACATGGGCGGTCTTATGATTGGGGTAGAATTTCTTAAGGAATGCTATCACGAATTCATCCTAATTGGTAATAGAGTGTGTGACAGTGTTATAAAGCCATTTTTCTGCTATGTCGCACAAGGTGAAAGGGAGAAGACGCAAGCGCATAGCATCTACTGAAAGTTGTGATGTGCCCATCATTGCGCATACGTTTTCGAATTTGGTGATAAAAATGTACGCGTCTTCAGACTCGAGCCCATGAAATTTGGGTAACAGGTTGATGAAGTGGGGTTTAATTTCAAAATTATCCCCATTGGCTGGTGGAATGGATAGACAAGTAGAAAGGGGACCACGTATAGGATAGCATCTCTCTTGGAGAGAGATGCGCGGTGGGTTCTGCACACCTGCGGGTGGTGGCAGAGTGGTATCATTCAATCCTGATGGAGATCTGTCCATTTCGGGAGATGTCGTGGGTGGAAGGGAAAAAGAAGATGAAGAAGTACCAACTTCGGAGTCGATAGCCGAAACGCGGACAAGACGGGCACTAGAATCCCGTGTCTAACCGAGCATGCACGAAGCGGTTTTAGTGCAAGTGGCAGCGTGTGTGTTATTTAAAAATTGGTTTGTTTTGAAAAGTGTCGGACTTAAGACAAATCACACAAAAATGCACAATCAACCCTAGAACTAAGGTCACCTAGGTCAACTCACTAGACCACTCCTAGACTTCCAAAGGACAAGCCGCAGGATCAATCCTCTACCACCTCTTTACTACTCTTATGGCCAGATAAGTGCCAGGTAAGTGGGAGGTATCCGCTATACGAATCACCGAAAATAGCGGACCTAATTAAGTAACCACTTTCCTTAGACATACTTGCCTAGACACCATAAAAGTAATGCGGATAAGCGATAGATTACCCATGACCTTCCTCTTCCTATTTGAGCGCGACGGTCCTTAGAGTCTTGTTTAGATATTTTTTAATTAATGTAGGGTTGATACGGATGCTCATTTTGTGATTTGTGGGGCTTAGGAAGGGTGATTAAATCCCACCTAATCTGAATTTTGGTCTTGCCCCTTAAAGTCCGTATTAAAATATGCAAAAACAAACCACAAAACAAAACTTGCAAAAAGATTTTTGAGCTGCGATATTTTGCTAAGAATCCTGCAGAAAATATATTATTGGATTTTTCAGAGGAGAGAGAAAGATATAGAAAAGATACCAGAGAAGTTTACAGCCCTAGATCCCCAAATGCACCGCGGATCCGCCGCCAATCTGCTTTTTGTGCTGCGTTTCCGCCGCCAATCTGAAGTATATTTTGAAGATTTTTGCTACGTGGCCTCCCTTGTACCTCTGGATCTTGATGAATGTCTCTGAATCTCTGTTTCCTCAAATCTGTGACTCATGATCTCCTTGCAAAATTCACAAAATAATCGTTAAATACACAATTTGCAGTTTTGTTTATTTTATGATATAGATCGAATTTCAACACGAATAGTAAGAAAAGAAAATTACGCACGTATCCCCGGCAACGGCGCCATTTGATTGATATGAAAAAGTGTTTGTAGAATAACCGCAATCAATAACAGTGTCGCTTGTAGCTAGCCGAGATGAGTACGGGTCGTCCACAGGAAAACGTGGAATCTTTTTATCTTACTTTAGACGTGTTGAATAAAATAAACGAAGAGAAGAGGATAGTTTATTTAAGATCTAAATTAATTACGGATGTAAATTATATAAGAAAAAGGCTTGTTGGGTTCGTTAACATTTAGTAGTCATGGATGATTAATTAAAGATTACTCATTTTATCCTTTAATAGATTTAAAACTAGATCGACGGTGATGTATGTAGATTTAGGGTTTTCGGAGGGAATAGGGTTCCCACTCTTAACCCCTATCTTTACATGGATCTCCGTTCATGTCTAGGCTTTACCAAAACAATTGTTAATCTAATCTCAAATTGCGGTCGTGACTATCAATGAATTGATAGCGCGCCCGATTAGGATGTTAACAATTCTTTTGATAAAGTTTATAAACTTTATAGGAAGTAAAAAGAGTTAGAAGATTTTAATCATCGATTGATCTACCCTAATCCTACGAACCTTAACAAGCGGAGAATTACTCGCGCATGTTGGGAATAGAAGAAGAAAGGATAGTTAAAGAAATCATAATGCAGAAATAATACAGAAAATAAATAATTAAAAAAAATGATCTACCTTTATTAATCAACTTCACAAGTACAAATTCTACGAATTTAGATTACAAGAGGAAAAAGTTGCTCTCGATCTCTGCCCCGTAGGAAGTAGATGCTCCGTCGATTTTCACGTCGCCATATCACGTCGAATCGTGGACTTGTCATGGATCACTTGTTCTTTGATGGTGATTTGCTTTGTGGTAAAGGTGATGTGCTTTAATTTTAGCCATCGGTCCTTTATATAGCCTTCAAATTAGAAATCCTAGATCTCATAGGTTTAAACTTGCCATAAAGATCCACTTTCCAAGTTTTCAGATCCTATGATTTTATTGACAGATTTTTGATCCTGTCATTTTGAATATCTTGATCTCTTGACCTGAGCTAAATCTGCACAAAATCTCCATGAATAATGTTAATAATATTTATAAAATTAAAGAGAGTATCTTAATTACTTTATATGGTAATAAATCTTTAAAAAAGTGATTAAGAATATTTAATATGCTATTCACTTTATAAGGTAATAAATCTTTAAGAAACACGATTAAGAATATTTGATATGCTATGCATCTTTTAATTACTAAATTATTATGCATATATTTTGAAATATTATTCTAACCATTTGTATGATATTATATCTTTTAAGAATTGTGATTATAATATTTGATATGATATGCATATTTTCAATTACGAAAATATTATATGAATATAAAATACCTATATTATCCTTCATAATGTTAATTATAATATATAAACATAAGGTAAATAGTATTTTGCAGATAAATCCAAATATCTTCTATATTTATAATAAACACCTTTAAATATTTAAGAAAAGTAAGGAACATGTTATATCAAAAGTGCAATATTTTCTACTGAACACCCGCCCTCTACCCGCAATTGGCTGTACCATCCTTGGGGTGAAGGTGATAAGGTATCATATGGTACAACTGCTGTTTCCCCCAATCAGAGGAAAGCTCTGTTTGAATTTCAAAATTCAAAAATTGAAGCAACGCTTCAGATTCCTTGCGCTGCGCGCTGTGCGCCACGTGTCAAAAGCAGACACGCTAGCGCCAGGAGCGCTGTGCCCAAGGCAGCGCACCCCTAATCAGAGCAAAGCGCTGTTTCAAAATTCAAATTTTAAAATGAAGCAACCCTTCATATCCCTTGCGCTCTGCGCTGCGCGCCACGTGTCAAACACTGGAATTTAAATAATAAATTATTGCGTCAGCACTGGAATTTAAATAATAAATTATTAATTTATCAGAATTAAAATTCTAGAAAGATCTTTCCAATCTTATTAAAATAAGAAGATTATCTTCTGTAAAACAGAGGCCTTAGGATCAAAGATCCAACGGTGGGGAAATATCCCCAGATCAATAAGAGAAAGATCTCTGTAACTAACTTAACAAATCGTTTGACCCTATATAAAGGCCCCTAGACTCCAAGTCTCACATATATACAGAAGAAAGAGAACCCTCTAGAAACTTTGAGAAAAAAACTCAAAGAAAAAGAAAGGCAAGCCTTTGAAGAAAGAAGATCATCTTCTTCATCTTTAAAGGTAAAGAATTAAATTCTTGGAAGAACAGAGATGAAATCATCTCATTAAAAAAGAAGAACCATCTTTTAAAAAGATCAAAATTCTAAGAACAAGATCAAGATCTTCAATAGAAAAGAAAAAGATCAAAAATATCCAATTATAAAAGATTAAAAGAAGTAATTAACTTCATTCATATATCTTTTGATCTATAATGGCACAACCTTTTGATGAGAGCAAGAACTTTGGTTCTTGAATCTTGAGGTAAAACCTCTTTTGAACAGAACAAAATGAACTTGTTCTTTGATCTTAAATTGATCAAGATGCGCTCTGCGCTATTGGACAGTGCCTTGCACTTTTAAAATGCGCCTTTGCGCTTATTAGAGTGGCGCACTGCGCCAGAACACGCCACGTGTCAACCACAGACACAATCTGCACTT
The DNA here is from genome assembly GCA_030015575.1 of Agapanthus africanus. NCBI lineage: Eukaryota > Viridiplantae > Streptophyta > Magnoliopsida > Asparagales > Amaryllidaceae > Agapanthus > Agapanthus africanus. The sequence goes on from CM057339.1 coordinate 493,802,122, forward strand.
TGCGTACTGCGCTCTTGGATTGGCGCATAGCACCAGAGCGCGCTACGTGTCATTCACTGGCGCAGCGCACTGGCGCAGTGCGCTGCCAGACTTGCGCTTGGCGCAGAGCGTGACACGTGTCACCTTCGCAAGCGCTAGCGCATTGCGCTCTTTGATTTACGCAAAGCGCTTGACAAGCCACGCGGCGCACAATCAGACCACTAAAAATGCTAAGCATTTAATTACATCCAATGACAGAGCCCAATGCTATGCATTATTAAAAGGGCAGAGCCCAAATAAAGGCCTAACAGGCCAAACATGAATAAAAAGTTAAACATTTTTAACTGGACTTAGCCCAATTCTGGCCATAAGTCCTCAATATAAATTGAACTGAGCACAACCACTCTTCCAATCAATTTACACCCGGTTCGAGGGTACATCTCTTTACTCCTCTGACATCCGTGGTTGTAATCCTTCAACGTCGTCGAGAGGTGACGGGTCCCGACGGCCACACATTGCCACGGACTGTGGGGTCCTTAAACTCATAGACTATGACGTCCTTAACCTCGACCGTGATGTCTTAAAACTAATACCGGACTGTGGAGTCCTTAAATCCACGGACTATGATGTCCTTAACCTTGACTGTGATGTCTTAAAACTATCGTCGGACTGTGGAGTCCTTAAATCCACGGACTATGACGTCCTTAACCTCGACCGTGATGTCTTAAAACTAATACCGGACTGTGGAGTCCTTAAATCCACGGACTATGATGTCCTTAACCTCGACCGTGATGTCTTAAAACTAATACCGGACTGTGGGGTCCTTAAACTCATGGACTATGACGTTCTTAACCTCGACCGCGATGTCTTAAAACTAACACCGGACTGTGAGGTCCTTAAGCTCACGGACTATGAGGTCCTTAACCTTGACCGCAATGTCTTAAAACTAACATTGGACCGTAATGTCCTTAAGCTAGTTATCGGCCGCAATGTCACTAAACTAAGCAATAGAGCCCAATTTCTCTCTTGTCGGATCTAAACGATCCCGTTATGTCGATCTTAGTCTAAAATTAGACTAACGTGTCCTTAACAAACGTTTAAGTTGATCTTAGCCTCAAATAAGGCTGACGTATCCTTAAACACAACCCCCCAAACCCAAATCTAAGAAAGATACGGATTTGGACTAGTCCACATCCTACGGGCGACAACATAAATTAGTCTCCGTATACAATCCACGGGCAACCAAACACAAAACAAACACCCACGACACGAAGTGACCATCTGGAGAAGGAGAAAGTTGTTACCGCGATGCGGTAGCGTAATTAACTGCAGAGGCTTGCGCCTGCAGGGAAGAGAGTCCCCACAATTAAAAACCCCTCGACGAGGGGGAATCTGACGAAGTCTGCTACAACGGCCGCATCCGTTTAAACCTTCGATACATGGTGTCATAAATCAACTTGGCATCTTCGGAGAGGTGGACGGATAGCACCAATTAGCATCTGCCCCGAATTTCAGGCAAGACGTTCGCCGCGTCTCTGTCGCGTCTTTCGAAAGGGAACAGCTGCCCTCCTCTGGCGTACCACAGAATAATTCCTAACAAGGTGATGGAAACTCCCGCACTGGAAACATCCATACGACTGCTGACCCTCCTGGGGATAAGAGCTAAATAACTGACCTCGTCCCAAGCCTCTGCTACTCCCGGGAACAGAATAAAATCTGTCGCGGTGTCTAAGCATCTGTATCTGGGCTGATACACCGGTACGAGTCCTCCTCGGTCCTGAAACTTCCAAAGTCTCGGGAAGACGTGCCTCATCTAGTAGGGCTGCGTCCACTGCTGCGGTATATGTAACACAATACTGTGTGCTGATAGCAAGGAATGACTGGGTAACAGGGGTGGCAACCTCCCGTCGCTGCGCTCGACTGGCCTCAACCAACGATCTCATCATCTAGCGCAAATCCTGCATATCTGCCTTAAGCCTAGCGATACGATCTATCGAAATAGGATCAAGCTGCTCCTGTACAGTGAGCGTACCGTCCTGGTCAGTCCTCATCCCAAACGAGTCAACTCTGACCTCGGCTCTCGCTGCCGCTCTCTAAGCCCTCATAGTCATCGGCGGCATAAAGGCTAGAAATGGAAATAGGATTCGACATGAACACGGAAATTGAATCACAAAGATATGCATCATCATGAAAGGAATTTCAAGCAATAAGTACTTAGGTCACTTTAGGCGGAGTACCGTGTCGTAAGTATGCCGCAGACATATATACGCTACATCACTCTGCTTAAGCTACCTACTCCATCATACCAAGGTCATCCTACACTCCGAAAGGTAAAACCAAGCGCTCTGATACCAACTTTGTCACGACCCGAAATTAGGCACGTGACGGCCCTTAAACCACGTAACGTTTACAGGCATAACGCAATTCAAGTAGGCCGAAAACCCAGCAATCTAAACCATCAAAAGTAGTAAGTGATAATAACATTGTTTAAAGCTTTTGGCAATCTCAAGTAAAAATTCTTTAAAGTCCAAATTTACTTTCTTGAAAATTTGGGCTGCACCTCCTTTGTAAAAACTAGCCCCGAAAATGGGTACAACATAAAATATAAGTAAAACATCCCCAACGGGAGCAAATCCATGCCCAAAAGCGGAAAACAACCACCGCAACAGATATACGACGCCGTAAGGAAGAAAAAGACGATATAAAGTGAAATAACATGAAAGACCTCCAAAGTCACAAATAATATACAATATCGTCCTCACAACTCGTCTCTGAGTCAATACATGAAGTAGTAGATAGAGAGTACTAGATACAACGAATATACAAATGAGCATCATCGGAAAACCGCAAAACCCACCTATAGCAAAACTGCACACAGTCATCCGTAGCGGTATCCGCTACAAAAGATGATACGATGTGATGAAGAAGCCCTGTCGCGACTACTCTGAGGGACACCTGCAAACACTGTGGCACAACGGGGGTGAGTTGCCAACTCGTGAATAGTAAATAACATATGCAGGTAATCGCAGGTATGCACGTACTGCGGTAATCTATCATATGCAAGCTGATAGCAATAAATGCCAATATGTATATGCAACAGTCATGAAAGGTACTCTATCCAGTACTACTAATACATGAAGCAATGCTTATCAAATAAATGCTGAGTATGGGATAAAACATGTTACCCTCACGGAATCCTCATCGTGGCAGGACCAGTGTCTATCAAGAAAAATTAAATCCCAATACCAAAGGCACCGCATCCTCCGATCGGCCCTCATAACCTGTAAGTCTCATGGAACCTGAGTGTCCAATATCGACACCCGAAAACATCATGAAAACTATGCCTGTATATTTATATGTGTGTGTGTGTGTGTCCCTCAACGACACATCAAAATCATGGAACCTGAGTGTGCGATACCGACACTCGAAACATCATGAAACCCGTGTCCAGCATCGACACGTAAATCCTCATAACTAAGGCGTCGTCACCACGACTGGCCCTGATATCATGTCCGTACATCACTCCATTCAGTATCCCCATGATAACCGCCGAGTCCAAATACTATCACCGGTAGGTACTAGCCCTGCCAGCCAGGCTCATCGTCTATACCACGAAAAATCATATCTTGCCCCAGGGAACCATACCGGGTCCACCATGTACCCACAGACGGTGCCTATCCGCTCTTCGAATCGGGTATCACATGAAAATCTCAGAACCGAGAAAACTCATGGTGGACGCACTGAAATATCATATCAAGAGGAACCGAGTTTTCAAAGAATACATAATTTTCTTGAAATACCCCCACGGTTCTCAAATTCATAAAATATCAAGTAATGAATAAGAATACTTGCAAAGATCATTATGATGATATATATTATATAGGTGTACATATATAACAGCGTCCCATACCACTGATATATATATATATATACACACACATATATATCAGCGTCCCATACCACCGATATATATAGTCAGGAGTAAAACATCCAGAAAACATCATATGAAATCCATATCTCAATGCGTAAATCCATGAAACATGATATATGCAACATAAAACGGTAATATGAGCATATAAAGGAAAAACCGCTATTTAAATCCAACATGTTATTAAATATATCATGCGGTTCCTAATTGCTCCAAAATCAAACGCAACATCATATAAGGGTGAACATGTAACTTTAGCAAGGTATATGTGTGTACATGTAAGTATGTATGCAAGATGTACATGTAGCTATATCTCATATGTGTATATACCTGTCAATAATGATGTAATACCCTCTAGGTATAGGTGTATCTATGTTCAGGTATGTGTATATACATGTCAATAATTATGTAATACCCTCTAGGTATATGTGTAGCTGTAGCAAGCTATATGTATATACATGTCAATAATGATGCAATACCCTCCAAGTATATGCGTAGCTGTAGCATAGCAATGTATGTGTATATACATGTTAATAATGATGCAATACCCTCCAGGTATATGTGTAGCTGTAGTATAGCAAGGTATGTGTATATACATGTTAATAATGATGCAATACCCTCTAAGTATATGCGTAGCTGTAGTATAGCAAGGTATGTGTATATACATGTCAATAATAATTCAATATCCTCCAGGTATATGCGTAGATGTAGCATAGCAAGGTATATGTATATACATGTCAATAATGATACAATACCCTCCAGGTATATGCGTAAGCCTATAGGTATACAGGTATGTTATATCTCATATGCACAATGGAAATAAGGATCATGTCTCAATGTCCCTAACCAATACAATATCACGTATGTATAGGTATTGTGCGTGTCATGGCAGTTATCGACGGTGTGGGTGTAGCATACAATTTATGCTCGTGCAACATGAACCGTCAATAATAGTGCAGTGTCCAATGGGTACAAGTCCTAACACAACAAGTAATAATATGAAATGAAGTTCATGCACGATCTCTATGTGCAATACCTGTAACTAATAATCAAGTCATATAATCCAGCCCAGACGCATAACGCCATGCGGGCGATTCCCTTGTAGATGTTAAACCTACTTACCGATGGCCTCGAGCTATGTAAATCCGACCACCTGCTTCCCTTTCTTCGCAGCGTCCGAAGTCCCTGCTCGCGATCCTAAAATTTCACAAACACAACACATAAGACTAAATATCCTACGCCAACACAAAGACAACGAAATGCAAGGATAACGTCCACAAGGTATACACCCTGTGCACTCAGAGCACAAAACGCGCACGATATCGGCACAACCCTAGCTAGGAACTCAAAACGACATAATCACCAAGCCTAGACCCTGATCGTACCGATCGCACATTCATAACACAATATATATAGTGGAATCTAATATATATAACATGGCAACGTCAATAGAAACCCACGCCTAATTTATCCGAAAACATAGTAAGCATACTTTTCATCATTTTAGCTCAAGTCTAGAAGTTTTACCAAATCTAGCGATCACAATCATCACATAATAGCTTACTTAAACCACACAAACCTTTACTACAATTTTAATCTCACCCATATAAGATTAGTAAAAGTTTAGTTTACACTTCAGCTTAATTAGACGATGAGCAAAAATATCATTTAAGAATCTCACAATTAGGTTATGTTTTCCAAGACTACACATCTTGATTAACCATTTCAAACCATCAAAACCCTAACTTGATCTTCACTACTCATTCCTAGAATTTCTAAACATGCAAATTTAAACCTTTATTTAAACATCTAATAAGCCAGCTTAATGTATTTAATTAACAACTATAGTTTAGGGTTAGGATTTTATACCTCCACTAGATTCACAATTTAGAAACCAAACTCCAAATTAGCCTCCAAAATGATGACTTTCAAGAAGATCCAAGCTTGTTTGGGGTTGAAGATAAATGGGTAGGGATTTATATTTGAGTTTGCTGGATTATTTGAGGATTTTTGATGATTTATTTGAGCTTGAGTAAGTGAGAATGGGGTGAGGAAATGAAGTGGGCAGCAGAGGGGAGTTCGGCCAAGCCATGAAAATGGGGAAGGTTAAGGAATTGTGTGGAAAATTCTAGCTAAAAACCTCAATTAATGCCCACTAATGCACCTACCATACAAAGCCACCTCTTAATCTTTTATTTTTCCATTTAAAGTTTTCCTTAATTCAACAAATATCTAGATATTTGTAGGATATTTTGCATGGATGGATTAAATGTTTAATCTTGTGATTAAGTTTGCATAGATTCCCTTTAGCATAATTGACCCAATCAAATTTGTAATTGCCACTAATTAAGTGCATAATTAAAAGCTTATAATGATATTTTAATTAAGGAAAAAAATATTAAAGTACACTAAAATTTTCAAGTGACCACTAAAAACCGCAAACTAGCAATTTCCTAGTTATACTAGGTGCAGTGAATTCTACACAGATAAAAGATCAATACAAGGTGTTTACGGAAAACACCGCCTATTTTACCTATTAACGGAAAATTCGCATAATGATTTCTAAAACGTTACAAGGAGATCCGTACTCAGCTAGATGAACTTCTGTAGATAAGATGGATTCGTCCCAATACTTCAAGTTGAGGATCTTCAGTTTTGCTTATGAAGAAGAAAGAAGGGTCATACAAAATGTGCATTGATTATAGAGCTTTGAACGAAGTCACGATAAAGAAAAATTATCCACTACCGCGAATCGACGATTTATTCGATCAGCTAAGTGGTTCTTGCGTTTTCTCCAAATTAGATCTTCGTTCGGGTTATCATCAGGTGAAGGTCAAAGAGTCTGATATTCCGAAGACGGCTTTCAGGACTCGCTATGGTCATTATGAGTTTCTCGTGATGCCATTTTGAGTGACCAATGCACCGACCATATTTATGAACCTGATGAATCAAGGTTTCCGAGAGTACCTTGACAGATTCGTTGTCATATTCATCGACGACATCCTAGTATATTCAAAGAATCAGAAAGAGCACGCTGAACATTTACGAATTGTCCTGGAGATTTTGCGACATCATCAACTCTATTCCAAGTACAACAAATGCGAGTTTTGTCCAGAACAAGTCGGATTTCTCGGACATATCGTTTCAGGTGAAGAAATCTGTGGATCCAACTAAAATATTCGCAGTAAATGAATGGCCGACACCAAAAACGGTGAAGGAAATTCGAAGTTTCTTGGGATTAGCGAGATACTAACGAAGATTTATTGAAGGATTTTCGAAGATTGCAACACTCCTGACCAAGCTCACACGTAAAGATGAAGAATTTTTGTGGTTAGAAGCATATAAACAAGCTTTCGTAGAACTCAAGTCAAGATTGACAACAACGCCTATTCTCGTAATATCGGACCAATCTGGAGGTTTCGTAGTGCATTGCGATGCATTCGGTAAGAGATTAGGATGTGTTCTATACAAGCACGGTAAAGTTGTAACTTATGCATCAAGACAGCTGAAAGTTCATGAGCGCAACTATTCGATATATGATCTGGAGTTGGCAGCCGTTATCTTTGCACTCAATATTTGGCGTCATTATCTTCTTAGAGAACGGGTATATATCTATACAGACCACAAAAGTCTGAAGTATGTGTTTACTCAGAAAGAGTTGAATATGCGGCAGAGAAGATGGTTAGAACTTATGGCGGACTTCAACATCAACCTACAATATCATCCAGGGAAGGTGAATGTGGTACCCGAAGCACTTAGTCGCTAACCACTATCAATGAATCTCACCGCACAGTGGAAGCTACAACAATATTTGCATCAGATGGAGATAGAAGTGATCATGCCAGGTAACGCTTCAAGTTTGATGAACTTACAAGTTCAGTTTACAATTGTCAATCAGATCAAAGCAGCTCAAGCAAGTGATTCCAAGTTGTAAAAGATCAGAGAACAAGTAGAAAGTGGACTTCGAACAGACTTCATCATCAATGAAGACGGATCTTTGAGATACGAAAGCAGATTGTGTGTACCACAAGGTCCTGTTCGGGAAGAGTTGATGAAAGATGCTCACAACTCCCCATACTCAGTACACCCTGGTGGTACAAAGATGTAAAAAGATCTGCGGCAACATTACAGGTGGCATGGAATGAAGCGTGAAGTAGCCAGAAGCATAGCCAAATGTTTGGTGTGTGTAATATTTCAGAAAAATATAATATTATTTTTGGGAATTTTTATAATTTAATATTATTTTATTAAATATTTTAATATTTCGGTATAATTAAATACCGATAAATGGGGAAAATTCTGAAGAAAAATTATGGAAATTCTAAAATATGTTTAATGTAGGGTTTTTGGTAAAAAGTTTACCAAAATTGGTTTCTGATGATTTATCTGGTTTTATGAATATTTTATCGGAATTTTAACTGGACTGCACACACTTGTGCATGTTATCTTGGGTTAGTCTATGGTTACCATGTTGAGATGACCATGGTGGCTTAAACCTTTTGGTTAAGTTAAGTAGGTTAATTAAGGGTTTAGCTTTGTTAAAAATTGGATTAGGTTGGGGTTGACTTGTGGCTAGAGAGAGAGAGAGAGGTGGCTATAGGTTATGTCACCCCATTTCATTTCAAAACTTTTTACTTGTCTTTCAAACTCCCTCTCACTCTCACACATCACACCACAACAATTCCTGCATCAGCAGCATCATCAAGGAGAAAACTGCAGCTGAGGCAAAACATCAGCCCCATTATCAACACATCAGCCCCCATTATCAACACTTCAGCCCCAAATCTCTATCAACATCAGATACTACAACACCACGCCATCATACACCACCACTTCAGCCCCAACACCACTCCAGCTGCTACTACAGCAAACACAATCAAATTTCAAACCTCAGCCCAAAGCAAACAGCAGCAACTGCATCAGCAGCATCAGCAAGGAGAAAACAGCCAATGGAAGCAGCTCAGCTGTAGAAACAGCACCCCACCAGCAACCACACATTCCTCTTCTTCTTGACCTTCTCTTCTCCTACATCCTAGGATCCCTTGAGGTATAATCTCACAACCCAACCCCTATCTTGCAAAGTTATAGTTGTTTAACTGAAATTTTAGTGTTATTAAGTAGATTAGTGCTAGTTTAGGAGAATTTGAGTGAGATTTGGTCAAGTGTTGGTTGTAACGGTTAGTATAACCTTATTAGGTGTGTTTGAGACCAGTTAATCCCAGAATACCCCAGATTTCCAGTAAGTTACCTGAAAGTTTCGACTTGGCGTATTTTAGCAATTTTGTCGACTTATTGACCTTTCTGAGATCTGCTTCCACCCCGGGAACCCTAAAATAAAATTGACTTGGCAGTAAACTGTGCAGGCACCATGGAACCATCCCACAAAACCCTAGCCCCCACCTCAATATTCTGGCCGCAGATATATTCCCTTTGCGGTTAGAGCAGTAGAGAACCCCCTCGTTTTGCGTGCACGACTCTTTTACCTGTAAACTTGACCCTGGATATGTCTAGATTTGTCTGGTTCCAACCAGGGTAGAATCTGGGTTGATTTTCTTGACTTGGCGCATGGTTTACGACTTGTTTTCGTATGGATTTTGGTATTTGATGATTCGTTTCTGTCGGGTGGAGTTTGAACGCCAACGGCAGAGGGTTATCGGCTGTGTTTGCACGCGAGGCCACAGGTTTTTTCCTATAGGCGTAGCATGCACCATTTTGGCTTACGACATGGTTTTTTTGTGTTTTAGCATGTGATATCCTTGTATGTACCCCACGTGGCGTCGAAGCGTTGGAGTTGCAAATGGTGACATCGGCACCGGCACACATAAGAAGGTGAGTAGATTTATATCTACGGGAAGAAGTCGGGTGGATGGCGTATAGCACCCCCGCAGTCTGATGTCTAATATACCATATATACTGTACTCACATATGATAGCTTATGTATGACTTGGTTGTTTAGGATGTGTTAGGTGTACTATGCTTAGATTAGGGTTAGAAGTAACTAGTGTGGTTCCTAGTCGCTAACCCTAGAATAGGTTTACACCCACACGCACACACGTGCATATTTGCTGTGTTCATACTGTGATGACGAGGACATTGGAGGACATTGGGTGTGAGTCGATGAGTTTGGGCATAGTGCCATGATATCAGTGATGTGATGTGATTCATATTTGGGTTACGATGTATGATTCTTAGCGGGCCTTGGGACGTGTGTTTCACACACGCATTCTTACTTATATAATGGTATCGATTCGTACTAGATCTAGATCAGTACCAGATAATTGATGTGACATGATGATAAGGATACCAGATAATTGATGTGATGATTGTGATATTGACCCGTACCCAGTTATTAGGATGTCGTACGAGGATTTACCGTATGAGCTTTATATTGATGATTGATCCGCACTCATGACTTGAGGATGTCAGATGATATACGACATCGTATGCGATACTATTGAGGCGGGATCACCGACTACTATCGTTATATTTATAAATATCGACTCAGATTTAGGTGGTTTCCATACCCCTCCCGATTGACTTGATAGTTAGATCAGTAGTTAGTATAGTAGATGTTAGACTAGACCGAGTCATACCTATTTCAAAACTAACGAATTGGGAGTTTTTTAAAGACAGGAAAAAAGGGATTCTACGGATAATTTCAAAAGGGGCACCTTTTCTTAAAAACACCGTACCCCTTATTTTACTAAAAACCCCGATTCGTCTTATTTCAAAAGGAAAAACTGCATGACACTTACTTATTGATGTAGATTCTTCACTATTGCATTGATTATTTGGTTCCGCATATTCATATTATTTGCAGCGCAATACTTGTGTTTTATTGAGATATTACCATCATCCTGTTAGGACACCAGCACCATTATCGATGATGCGTATGTTCCACGTACACTATTTGCCGGCTCACACACTTCATCATCGATAATTGCCATGCCACTACACTGTAGTACTGTTGCATTCATGATGTGATTCTTGCATGGCATATTGTACACTTATACCTGTACACATACATAGATGACTCTGGCTTGATTAGAGATTTGGGAACCGCAAGATATTCTTTAAAACTGATTCATTTAAAAAGAGCGGTTTCCCTCGACATGCGCACATTACTATTCCATGTTGCATGACTTACTGCTATGCTTACCTTTCTTTACATGCCGCATACATCATGTTTGATTATACGCATTGAGATATGTTGTTTCCATGATATTTCTGTATTTGGGGACCGCGGGTATTTCAAAAGAGAATATGTAATTGTTTTAAAAACCCGGTCACCCTTGATATGATATTTCAGTGCGTCCACCATGTGTTTTCTCGGTTCCAGAGAGCTTGTGTGGGTATACCCGATTCGAGGAGCGGTAGGCACCGATTGCGGGTACATGGTGGACCCGGTGAGGTACCCCGGGGCAAGAAGGCTCGTATATGCTAGACGGTGAGCCCGGCAAGGGAGTACTACCTACCGGTGATAGTATTTGGGACCCGTCGGTTATTCAGGGGATACCGACTGGAGTCATGAGATGGATATGAGGGTCGACCAGGGTGTGCGGCACCTGAGATACATAAGGATTTATGTGTCGATACTAGGCACAGGTGTTCATGATGTTTTCGAGCGTCGATGCTAGGCACTCAGGTTCCATGATTTGATTATATCCTCATATTTCCATGCATATGCTTTACGATATTTACATGCATGATGCTTGTTGTCATTGGGTGACACGTGGACGGGATCCACCGATTTACAGATATTGATTACCTAGTTGGAGGATATCCACATACTACTAGGTTCATGTTATAGCTGGCATTGATTCATATTGATTACATCGATTATACCTCATTTGTATATATAACAGTGGATGAGGACGCTGTTATATATACCCTTACACCAATATTAGTGGAGAGGCACGCTAATATATGTGTATTGATATCAATTTAGATACTTCATCATATTACTTCATGCAGACATACCTCATATTTATGACATGTTATTACCTGAGGCATTGGCACGAGTACTTGGCACTACATACATGTATAGATGTTACATTGCCACCTCAGCATGTTTCAGACTTATTCTTTTAAGGTTTATATATGTTGATCGTATGACCTAGGATTGCGTCATACATGCGATTTTCTGTTCGTAGATGTTCTTCTATTCATGAGTTGGCAACTCACCCCCGTTGTGCCCCAGTTCTTGCAGGTTTTGCCGTACAGGTTTCATTACGGCTTGCGGCACTGCTTCTTTCGGGTGACTTGCTAGTAGGTGGGTTTATTTGTATCGTATCCATCATTATACATTGTATATTATATTTCAGTTATATCCAGAAGTTCCATCAACCAAACATGTACTTAAATGAGATAGAGACCAGTGATGTTTATTCTTTCGACCTTAGAGTCGCACGTTATATTTTCTCTGGGTTTCATGCTGTTGAGTTTCCTTTTCTGTTGTGATCCTCGCCTTTAGGCGTTGTATATTATGTTGCAAACTGGTTGATTTACATTTGGTTTTTCCTTCACTCCACTACTTTATTGGTTTGGATTTCTGGGCTCGGCTTACTTAGAGTACGTACGCCTTGAGACGTTCGTAGCCTAAGTGCCGGTCATGTTCCATACTTTCGGGTCGTGACAATGTGTCAGCAAGTGAAAGCTGAACATCACAGGACTGCTGGTTTACTTCAACCGTTACTTATCCCAGAATGGAAATGGTAACACATCACCATGGATTTTATGACTGCTCTTCCTCGTAGCACAAAAGGTAACGATGCGGTATGGGTTATTTTGGATCGACTCACAAAGTCGGCTCACTTTATTCCCTTTCGAGTTGGTAAATCTACCGAGACATTAGCAAAGAAGTACATGGAGGTAAGTTCGAATCTAAGAAAGATTTAACTTTTCAATGTGTACTATCTCTGATACCCATGAACTCATGCAGGAGATCATGAGATTACATGGAGTACCAGTTTGCATTGTCTCCGATCGTGACACTAGATTCCGATCGCAATTTTGGCAGAGTCTGCAAGCTAGCTTGGGAACGAGTCTGAACTTTAGCATAGCTTACCATCCACAAACATATGGAAAGTCTGAGCGAACGATTTAGATTCTTGAAGATATGCTAAGAGCTTGTATGCTAGATTTCGGAGGATCGTGGGAAGATCACCTACATCTTGTGGAGTTTTAATACAACAACAGCTATCAAGCGAGTATTGGAATGGCACCTCTTGCAGCACTCTATGGAAGGAAGTGTCATTCACCATTAAGTTAGGATGACATCGGAAATAACTCCTTGGACCTGAGATGATAGTGGCAACTGTGGATGTAGTTCTCACTATCAGGGAAAGAATGCGCATAGCCCAAGACAGACATAAGCACTGGACTGATGTAAAGCGCCGACACTTGGAGTTCCAACCGGGATATCATGTCTTTGTAAAGATCTCTCCAAATCGTGAAGTGATCCGGTTTGGAATGAAGGGTAAGTTATGTCCGAGATACATTGGACCATTCAACATACTCGAACGAGTCAGAGAAGTGGCTTATCGCTTGGTACTTCCACCATCATTGGAAGGAGTGCACGATGTGTTCCACATATCCCAACTCTGAAGGTATGTGAGTGACCCCGGTCACATTCTTGATCACTCCGAGCTCACTATACAGACGTATCCATCTTGTGAGCAACAACCCATTGAAATCCTGGACAGAAAGGTAAATTGACTTAGGAACAAGAAAGTAAACTTGGTTCGAGTGATGTGGAGGAAAGACTCACCAGGAGAATCAACGTGGGAAAGAGAAGACGACATGCATGCAAGATACCCTTTCATATTTGTAAATTAGTCCTTAAATATTTGTAAATTTCGAGGACGACATTTTTGTAAGGAGGGTAGAATGTAACGATTCTGTTTATAATGTACAAAATTGTTTAAAAATTAAAGTACTAAATGGAGTATTTGCAACCCTGAGTATGCTATAAGTATTAACTTTGTTTTAGAACATCAAGAAAACACTTTTAGTTCATTGGTAAAGCCTTGCACTGCTGTGACGTAGCCCCTGTATTCAAATCTCCTTAGCCACATATTATTTTTGCTGATTTTTCTTTTAAACTTTTTGGAAGCCCAAAAGTTTACACGTGCAACACACATAAAAATGAAAAGTCTTAGAAATCAATTATATGCGCTGAGTTATATGAAATGACACTGACACGTGGCATGAATCCAAGCACCCCACTCCTACCAACGACCGGAGAGATGAGCTCTGGGGCCGGCGCTGCGGGGCCCCCCGTACCAAATGCCTCCAAAAATTTTCCCTAACACCCCTTGGCCTTGTTCATATCATAATTTTGCATTATTATATTCCTCATTCTTATTCATTTTACAAATAAATAGGTGCTTTTGATCCATGTCTGCTACATAGTTGCAGGTTACAGGTTCTCGGAACAAAACAGTAAAAATGATGAAAAGACGATATAAAAGTGAGACTACGACCAACAAATGAAAGAATATTGATCATGCCTACAATTTGAAGAATAAACGAAGATCAATGGACAATTTCATAAAGTACAAAGGCAGCGCAACGTTCAAGATTTCGACACAAAGCAAAGGGTAAAAGTCCACGACATTATGCACTGTGGAAATCTGAAAGAGAACTAGATAACAATCTGAGAAAACAAGTGAAGAAACAAGAAGACAAATGCAACCAGAAGCAACCCAGGAAAATGCAACCAAGAAGCCCACAATATGGTCGTGGAACCGCGGCCAAACATGCCTTCTGGCAACGGATCCGCGGCCATATATAGCACGTGTCGGTTCATTTTTGTGACGGTGGCGGCGGTGCGTTGACTAGTCTTCTTAGGGTAAATTTGTAAATTTGTATCGGATGTAACCCTATGGTTTCTATAATCTATAAATAGAAACCCTAAACCTCTTTTTGAGGTATGCCTCTTTTTATTCATCTATTTCAGAATTTTAATTCGCTGTAAATGTATGAAGAGAGCATCAAATAAAGTAAGTTCTTCATTTCTATGCCCCAGTTAATTTTCCTTTCTGCCCTAGTATAAATTTCATTTATCTGCCCTAGTTAATTAGTTTAGCACTTTTATTTATTTGCCGTAGATAAAAAAATGTTTCTTTTAATCAATTCCCTAATGAGAGTAGTTCCTCACTTGTTAGGGTTAGGAATATGATAGGTTTGAGAGATGAAAATCTCTCACCCCTTTCTTGCCCATCACATATTTTTATAGGACTCCATGCATACATACACACCGCTCACTACGGCACCCTATCCATGAGGTAGCGGTGATACCGTAGTTTAAAAAGACCGGTTGTATATGTTTTCCATGGAGGTTAGGGTAAGAATTAAGAAAGGAAGGACAAGAACCTAGAGGAAGAAACCTAGTTTTTTTCCCGATGGTACTAATCCACTTTATTAATTATTACCATAACACCTAATAGATCTTAATTAGGGCATAGAAAGCGGTGAGGAATATTGACTTTCCAAACTTAACCTAAACCTAACCCTATCAAGGTTTTAATCCTAGTCTAGATCAACCTTAGTTTTTAGTGATAAATCAATCCAACCCCAATTGGAATTAACTCGTTAGAACAAATAGAAAATACACAAAATCCCTGTGGACCGACCCGTACTCACCGGCTATCTACCAAGCGACGCCGTTCTTGATTGCGGTTAACAATTCTTTGATCACACAATCTCAGCATAAATCAAATGGCGTCGTTGCCGGGGATGGTGTAGTTATTTTCTTTTTGTAATTTCGGGTTAATATAAAAATTAAAAATTCATAAAAACTGATAAATTAAAAAATACAATTTTTTTTATCATCTTAATATTCTTTGAAGGGTTTTCGTTTGAATTGTGCAGGATCGACGAACAGATTCAGATCTGGAAAAATCCGGAGAGCGAAACAGCAAACAGCGGATCTGAACAAACAGAGGAGAATCACAACAGAGAAACAGAAAAAAATTGGGGAACTGAACCGCCAAGTCAACCGCGGAACCGCGGTCAAAGGCATGTTCCCACGGTGGATCCGCGGCCTGGTGGTGACGTCATCATTTGAAAAAGTCTCTGTAAGCATATTTTCTTCTTCTGAACCCCCTGATCTCCTCTAAAAAAAGTTTTCCTGCAGGGTTCTTTGCGCAAAAACTTCTCTCCCTTCTCCAATAACTTGATCTTGTGCAGGATTCTTTGCGCCGCAATAAATAAAAAAATAAATTTGGCAAGTGTGATTTGTGTGTTTACTGCTTTGCATTCTTTAAAACTGACTTAAGGGGCTTCAACACTAATCCAGATTGTGTGGGGATTTCATTACCCTTCCTAGGACCACAAAAATCACAAAAAGCATTTTGCATTAACCTTCGAGTTAATTAAAAAAGATTAGACTCAGCCTATAAGGACTGTCGCGCTCAATAGGACAAAGGAATAGTTGTAGGCATCGATCGTTTATCTAAACCAGACTTTGTGGTGCCTAGGCTAGACAAGTGGGGAATGGTAATTTTAAAAGGCCCGTCTCACGGTGATTCGTGAGCGGATCCCTCCTTTCTTTACTTGTGCTTACCTGGCCACAATTGGCGGTGAAGAGGCGATTTGAGGACCTCACAACTTGCCCTTTGGAACAGTTAGGAGCAGTCTAGTGGACCTAGGAGACCCTAGATCTAGGGTTTATTGTGCATATTGTGATTGCTTGAACGTATGTCTAGCTTCTTATAAATTTTTTTTTGCAAAAAGCTCTTTTTATATATAAAAAACACAAAACAGAAATTTTTTACAAAGACTTGCCAATTTTGTCGCTAGAAATCCATTGCACCCCACTTGCACCCACATTCTTTTTCTTCTCCTTTCTCACATCATGGGTACCCCAACTCACAAAACTCTTTCCGAACTTTGGTACCCTCATCCAAACATTGCTTCCTACGTGAATTGTTTTGGTCGAATTACGGACGACCCCTCCATGGCTAAAATTTCTTTGAAAGATCGAATAGAAGCGTCTAGGAGAAACAGTTTGACTCCGCAATCCACTTTGTATCAGCCATTTCAACCTTCACCACCTTCTTACGTTGATACTACTTTTTCGAGTTCTGTTGTAACTCCGAAACCCATGTCTATTGCTGAACATATTGAGCAATCTCGTAACCGATCTTTCATTCCTTTCAACACTTCCAGTTCTTAGGATCAACAAGTCCATTCACCTTTTTATCCAAATGTTGATCCTACTTCTGTCCAACCATTCAATTCATACCATTCCTACCCGACTTTCGCACATTCCCTAGACATTGCTTCTACACAGCCATTTGGGAGTTTTCAGAATCCAAACAATTTTGAATCTTTTACTGAAACCCCTTCACAACCCATGTCTAGTCGGGAACAGTCGTTGGAAGCTTATATTGTAGCGACAAACCAACAGATGAAGAATTTGGATGCGTCCATTGCCGCCCTTATGCAACCTAATGACCCGGTAGTTAGTTTCTAACTAGCTCCAAAAATTCCAATGTATGATGAGGCGGTTGGACAGATTGAGAATTTGAGTGGAGAGAGTGAGTTGTGCACCCTTCCAAATCAAACCTACCCATCACCAATTGAATCCCACAACTCTGGTTTTGAATATCTATCAAGTGTCCCAAATAATTCACCAATTGAAAGTAAAACGTTTAATGAGTTGTGCGACTTTGTAGTGCTTGATTTACCAGATTGTGAAGGGTCCCTTTCGAGTGAAACCATCACCAATCTTTTCGACCTCTACACCTCCAATCTAGAACCTGAATTGATAAATATCCATGCTTTTGATGAGGTGTCCGAAAAAATTGATTTTCACTTGATTGAGGATATTGACGCAGGGAATAATTTGGATGATGAACCCGCAGATTTGACTGAATTTTTCTCTCCAATTCATCATCCCGAGTCATTAAATGTTTCTTCCGAACTTCATATGCGTCTTGATTTTGATGATAATTGCATGGATGAGATAACTTTTGAGGAGAATTATGAGGATAGTATTGAGGATAAACCAGTTTTGTTTGATGAGTCGGATTTTCCAATTCATCCTCCTGAACCTTTAACTGTTATTCTTCCTAAATCACCCCCTTTCATCCTTTCCATCGTTCCGACCACGCAAGAGATCACGCAGGAGGACTGTGAGCTTGAAAAATTTTTGTTCGATCACAGCAGTTTTGATGCCACTAGTGCGTTCCTCCTTGAATCTGACACAGTTCTCACAACCGATAACGATTACGAGTGTTTCACTTTTTCGGACGACTTTGAAGACTCACCGCCCGAGTTTGAGTCCTTTGAATTTTCAGATGAGTTAGTTGAATCATCAGACTCGGTCGCTTACAGTCATTTCGAACCATTGATGGAATCCTTCGAGTTCGAGACAGTTTCACCAATTTCACATTCAATTGTTTCACCTCTAAAACTCGAACTCAAGCTGTTGCCGTCTCACCATACATACGCTTACTTAGGTGAGAATGTGACCCTTCCTAAATCACTCCCCTTCGTCCTTTCCATTGTTTCGACCGCGCAAGAATCCGTCACGCTTCCATTTTCAATGTCTGGTTTACCAAGTTCAACGTTCCTATTTTTTCTCGCGAATCTTGAGAGATTTGACCCCATTTCTCGACGGGTTGATAGATTAGCACAATCGCTTTTAACACATCGGTCATCACAATTTGTGCTAATTTATTCACTCAATTTACACCCTCAAGTTCGTACTACACTTCTTTCTCTCTTCCGCCATTTTTCTCCTAATATATCGAGACCATATTCCACCTTTCTTCTCATACGGTCTCGTGTGTTTCTAATTTCTTTTCTCTACACTCCATTCTTTCACCAACCACACTATTATAACGATAATTTTTTTTGAATGGTTGGTGCTAGCCTTTGGTCTGTGTAAGGCCTTGTATAGCTTGATACTGTGTTTTTCTCCTCTCCAACTCTAAACTTTAACGCTTAATAAGTGGAAACACTGTTTCACTTAAGTTTGGGGGGACCTTTTTGTATATATATTTTGTTTTCTTTTTCTGTTAATAATAATAAAAAAAATATAAATAAATAAAAAATAATAATAATAAACATGGGAGTGCCGACAATTTTGACCCTCTTGGTGTAGCCTGACAGTGAGAACACTGTCAAGTTTAAGTTTAGGGGTGTGCTCGGTAAGCTTTCTTCCTTTGCATTCATGTGTATATTTTTGCATTTGTATACTTATTTTAAAACCCATAAAAATTGATAAAATTGAAAAATTATAAAAATTGAAAAATTCAATTTTGGCCATAATTGACTTAAGTTTAATAAGACGGTTAACTAGCTAGGAAAAACTAGATCCAAAACTTAGTAAATTAAAAACCCTAAAAATAACTTTTCTTAAAATTTAACGGTAGAAAAATATATGTCTTTGTAGTTTACTTAGAAATAGGCAAATTTTGAGTTCACTTCTTGGGCTAAGTCAAAATAAAGGAAGAGTATTGATATTTTTATTAAAGTATAAGCCTGGAAAATAATCCCTAAGTTTAAGTCTAAATTCTGAAAATATACACCTTACAACTTGCACAAACACGAACCTTGAAACTTGGAATAGTAGAAGAGACCTTGAAATGCTCTTGTCTAAAGTCCTTAGTATGAAGGAAAATAAAATAAAAATACAAGTGTGATAAAGAGATAAAAAATATGAACACTGGTTTTTGTAATTACTTAAGGCTGCATAAATAGAAAAAAATATTTAGCGAGGGTGCTTTATCATCTAGTGCCTTAGACCAACTGGTTTGGGAGTCGCTGCTAAAGCCTTAGGTGTTACAAGACTAGAAATTACGCCTTAATGTGCAAACACATTTTGTAATCGGTCGTTAGTACCTCAAGAAGTATTAACGGTCGCATGAAGAATGTGTGAGCAATTTCATCTAAAAAATTCACCAACTAAAAGTACTTTGGACGATGGACAAGAGTATAAGAGCTTGAATTGAATTTCCAAGTGTAGGGGTGATACATACACACACGTAGGGGTATGTATGAGGTTTAGATGAGAGATAGGAATGAAATATAGGACTTATATCTTTAGTAAAGATGATAAAAATTCCTATGTTGAGATGGAACCCTAGAAGGAAAACTCAAAAGATGCTAAAAGCTAAGTAAATCTACAAAACATATATAATCTTAAGTTAAATGATAAGGAAGCGTGAAAAATACGGGTTGATAATTTCTGAGTTGAAGATAATAGAGTTTCTTGTTAGAAAACCTAATTGGAGAATAAAAGTCAATAGGCCGAATTGATAGGATTTTGTGGGTAGTATCCGCTGAAAACCCTTAGGAGACAACACTCCTCCTACTAGGGACGCCTAGAGGTTTAACAGCTTGTTGCACGAGCTCAATGCAATCGCGTTTCCCTGCGAAAGTGAGGCTAGGTCTTTTTCGAGAATAAACCAGTTTTGCTCGAGGACAAGAAAAATATAAGTTTGGGGGTATTTGTTCATATCATAATTTTGCATTATTATATTCTCCATTCTTATTCATTTTACAAATAAACGGGTGCTTTTGATCCATGTCTGCTACATAGTTGCAGGTTACAGGTTCCCGGAACAAAACAGTGAAAATGATGAAAAGACGATACAAAAGTGAGACTACGACCAACAAATGAAAGAATCTTGATCATGCCTACAATTTGAAGAATAAACGAAGATCAATGGACAATTTCACAAAGTACAAAGGCGGCGCAAGGTTCAAGACTTCGACACGAAGCAAAGGGTAAAAGTCCACGACATTATGCACTGTGGAAATCTGGAAGAGAACTAGATGACAATCTGAGAAACCAAGTGAAGAAACAAAAAGACAAATGCAACCAGAAGCAACCCAGGAAAATGCAACCAAGAAGCCCACAATATGGCCGCGGAACCGCGGCTAGACATGCCTTCTGGCCGCGGATCCGCGGCCATATAGAGCACGTGTCAGTGCATTTTTGTGACGGCGGTGGCGGTGCGTTGACTAGTCTTCTTAGGGTAAATTTGTAAATGCGGATATGTATCGGATGTAACCCTAGGGTTTCTATAATCTATAAATAGAAACCCTAAACCTCTTTTTGAGGTACGCCTCTTTTTATTCATCTATTTCAGAATTTTAATTCGCTGTAAATGTATGAAGAGAGCATCAAATAAAGTAAGTTCTTCATTTCTATGCCCTAGTTAATTTTTCTTTCTGCCCTAGTATAAATTTCATTTATCTGCCCTAGTTAATTAGTTTAGCACTTTTATTTATTTGCCGTAGATAAAAAAATGTTTCTTTTAATCAATTCACTAATGAGTGAGTAGTTCCTCACTTGTTAGGGTTAGGAATAGGAGAGGTTTGAGAGATGAAAATCTCTCACCCTTTTCTTGCCCATCACATATTTTTATAGGACTCCATGCATACATACACACACCGCTCATTACGGCACCCTATCCACGAGGTAGCGGTGATACCGTAGTTTAAAAAGACCGGTTGTATATGATTTCCATGGAGGTTAGGGTAAGAATTAAGAAAGGAAGGACAAGAACCTAGAGGAAGAAACCTAGTTTCTTTCCGATGGTACTAATCCACTTTATTAATTATTACCATAACACCTAATAGATCTTAATTAGGGCATAGAAAGTGGTGAGGAATATTGACTTTCCAAACTTAACCTAAACCTAACCCTAGCAAGGTTTTAATCCTAGTCTAGATCAACCTTAGTTTTTAGTTATAAATCAATCCAACCCCAATTGGAATTAACTCGTTAGAACAAATAGAAAATACACAAAATCCCTGTGGACCGACCCGTACTCACCGGCTAGCTACCAAGTGACGCCGTTCTTGATTGCGGTTAACAATTCTTTGATCACAAATTTCCAAACAAATCAGGCCTCCCCTCACTACTCCTCTTTTGTTTGTTTTTCGTGCACATTAACAAAGTATTAAAATCGCCCATTAATCCAATGTTTAATGCATTTTTAATTCTCATTTTAATTCCCTAAACCCTAATTCTATCCTATAAATACCACACTATACTCTATCACTCTCCATTTTGAAATCTATCATCAAAACACTCAAAATTTTCCAAGTCAAATAAGGTGTACAAGTGGAGTTAGCCCAAGGTCATCTTCCGACGATGACTCGGGACAAATCCGGCGACACCGTGACTCCACGATACTTTCAAACCCTTCCCATACCTCCCTTCTCTCTTTTTAGCCAGTAAGTCCCTCCTTTTCTCCTCTCTTCTCTATTAAATAAGTTCTCTTTTCAAATGACGTCGGTAAGTGGAGTTAACCGACTTTTAAATTCTATTCTCTTTAAAATAACAATTTTTCTTAGGAAACCTATATCCATATTATTAAACCTTGCTTATTAAACATTAAATAAAATTTAGAAACCAATTTCACCATAAAACTCCATGTAAAACCATGTTTATTACACTTTTACAGTTTAATACCACAAGGTTTACCTACGGCATTATTTCATATATTTGCTCATATTACCTTTAGAAAACTCACGAGATAATGACCTACCTCATCACAGCACTCATCATAACATAGCATGATTTCCTCTTTACAATATTTTGGGATAAATACAATTTTACAACAAAATACCTTAAACTAATAAAACCGTATTCTTTAAGATTGTTTAAATTAAATTCCTTGCAATTAAGCCTCTACAACCCATTTTAGGGAACCCGATTTGGATGGTGCGGGTTATCGTACATCCTCGGTACTAGTAGAGCGGGATGCAAACCTCTTCACGGAGCATCCGATCTCGATGGAATTTTTATTACAATTCTTAAGAAAACGAGATTTCTATTTAATAAATAAGTTTATTTTTCTATAATTATTTATAATATTATCAAATTATCTATTTTAAATACATATAATAAATTCCATGTTTTCTAAATAAAGGAATCACAAATTTCATGAATCTACCATCACAAATCCATACAATTCAAATTTACATTAAAATACCATATACTATTCAATCTAGGTTTATATTCACTAGAATACTTCACATTTAAAAATTACATCCATGAAAACCGTAAATACGATAAATAAATACTTGAGGATTATTTTGAAAGTATACTAAACTGTCTTTCATAAAAACCCCTAAAGTTTATTAATCTACAATAAGGACCCTAGTAAATATAGGTTTAAGCGGGACCAATTCTCTTGAGCCTCAAGGAGCCGAAGAAAGTGGGTGCTTGCCTATTTAAGGTAGACTACTAAAAACGGAGTTATCAATGTTAATTGGCTTGAAAAAAATCACAAATCCTGCCGTACATGTGCAGCAGTTACCGATAATTCCAAAACATAATCCAGGAATCCAATTTTGCTTAAGCAACTGACTCAGACAAAGTCTCAGTCTAATCGGAATAAAATCCATACATGAATACAATCCAGATATAACTCCAATACAAAGTGAATCCATATATACCAGAATACAATCTATATCAACATGACTTGATTTGACCGATCCATGGATATACATTGACTTGTCTACATGGCTATCCATTATATATCCTTATTTTTTACATGAACAATTGATATCTTGGTTTCGGCAAGTCTTATATCTGCAAATCATCTATAAAACAATAAAATAAATATTACGGGGGTTTTTAAGGGGTAGACTGGTACGGAATGTGTTAAAAGTGGCACGATGATGGTCACTATAATACACCTAACCTGAACATCCGTTGCCGTTGTCCCGTGGGTTTTGACGGGGCCTTGTACTCCATATACCATAGTTCACCGGGTAAGTTGGACTCTTCTCGTATACACTGGCATATTCTGTGCCAAGCTACAAACAACCGCGTCAACATAATAATTATTCATTATACCAGATATATCTCAGTCTATTTCAATCTCTCTTTGGGACTTACCGAGCGATTGTTCACTGACGATATTCCTTTTCTATTCTTTCTTTGGAATGTTGTTAATAGGACCTGACTCTTTGGAGATCGAGTCCAGCTTAGAAGACTTGGAGCAGTTCGTAGAAGACCTAGAGCTTTAGTCACTTGTATATACCTTTACTTTCTGTTCATGCCATTGTTAAGGCATTGCTTTCTGCATTGTATTTACTTTTCAGTTGTATTGTAAAGAATGTTTAATAAATAAAAGTTGATCTTCATTTACATCTCATTTCATTGTTGTGTATATTTATATTATATTGCTTATTTACGCTTAACGTGTTTACTTCTCAGTAAATACGTCGCGTGCCTCGTCACGTCTCCTTATCCGTATACTGGGAAGCGGGGCGTGAAATTTGTCCCCAGGATGTAGGAGGCATCACCTAGATCTTTAGTGATAAGAAGAGCTTGACCGAGTGTAGCATACTCTCAACCTTTTTATAAATACAAGGTTCATCTCCGTTTTTGATGTCGTCAAACTCTTTGACCGCTACATCAAAATAGATGTTCCAGCTCCGCGATCCCTGCTTTAATCCGTAGATTGATTTAAGCAGCTTGTACACCTTTCCGCTGCTCCTACTATCTACGAAGCCCTCTGGCTGTGTCATGTACACGCTCTCTTCTAAATCACCATTTAGAAAAGCGGTCTTGACGTCCATCTGCCAGATTTCGTAGTCATGATATGCAGCAATAGAAAGTAGGATCCTGATGGACTTAAGTATAGCCACTGGAGAAAAGGTTTCATCATAGTCGACACCAGGTCATTGACGAAATCCTTTTGCTACAAGTCTATCTTTGAAGGTCTCAACCTTTCCATCTACACCAATTTTCTTCTTAAAGATCCACTTGCTCCCGATGGGTTTTACCCCTTCAGGAGAAACTTCCAAAGTCCATACTTTGTTAGTGTACATGGATTCCATCTCAGATCGCATAGCATCCAGCCATTTCACAGACTATCCACTTTTGATAGCCTGCTGGAAACTAGTTGGGTCATCATCTTCCATGATGTAATCCTCGCTCCCACCGTCAATAAGAAAACCGTAGTTTCTCTTAGGTGGATGAAGAATCCTACTAGATCTGCGGAGTGGCTGAGGTTCTTCGGGGACAATTGAGTCCTCCAGTTCTACCAAATCATCAGTTGTACTTTGTCAGCTAGAACTTCTTCCAGTTCTACCTCATTACCACTAATTTCTTTCATAAGAAATTCCTTTTCTAAAAAGGTGGCATGTCGAGAAACAAACACCTTTTGTTCCTCGGTGTGGTAGAAGATATACCCTCGCGAATGCTTGGGATATCCTACAAACTTGCACAGAACTAACCTTGCCTCGAGCTTGTCCGGATTTTGCGTTTTAACGTAAGACGGACAACCCCATATCTTAACAAAATTAAGACAAGGTCTCTTCCCTTTCCATATCTCATAAGGAGTGGTAGGCACGGATTTGGTTGGAACCCTATTCAATAGGTATGCAGCTGTTTCAAGTGCATAACCCCAAAAGGAAATAGGTAACTCTTAACACTCATCATAGAGCGCACCATATCTAATAGGGTGTGATTCCTCCGCTCTGTTACTCCATTGTGCTGTGGTGTATATGGAGGAGCAAGCTGAGAGAGAATCCCATTCTCTTTTAAGTAGTCTCGGAATTTCGTGCTCAAGTATTCTCCTCCCCGATCAGATCGTAGGACTTTAATACTTTTACCCGTCTGGTTCTCTACTTCGTACTTATATTCCTTGAATTTCTCAAAAGCTTCAGATTTGTGTTTCATCAGGAACACATGTCCGAATCTCGAGAGATCATCGATGAATGTAATAAAGTACGAGGAACCATTCCTAGCATGTGTAGAGATAGGACCTCATACATCACTATGTATTACTCCCAAGAGTTCAGTAGCACTTTCTCCGTGTCCAGTAAACGGAGTTTTGGTCATTTTGTCTTTGAAACATGACTCACAAGTTTCTTAAGATGTAAATTCGAATGGATTCAAATATCCATCTTTATGTAACTTAGCTAGTCTTGTCGCATTGATATGACCAAGTCTGCAATGCCACAAGAAGGATTCGTTCATTTCTGAACTTTTCCTCTTGTTTGTGTTCTGTATGTTTAGAACTGTATTTTGATTTAGAACGTATATACCGTTATATAGTGTACCAAACCCAATCAACACTTGATTTAAGAAAATGTTCATAACATTTTTATCTAATACAAAATTATATCCTTATTTATCTAATAAAGAAATTGATATTAGATTGCACATCATTTTTGGTACGAAATAACAGTCGTTCAGAATCAATGTATTACCATTTGGTAATACAAGGTGATATTCACCAACTGCTTTGGCTGCAACAATTGTACCATTCCCTACTACGAGAGTCTTATCACCCTTTCTCAGTTCTCTACTTCTCCTTAACCCATGTAACAAATTACAAACGTGGGATCCTGATCCGGTATCCAATACCCAGGACGTAGAGAAAACTGAGAAATAGTTCTCGATAACGAACACACTCGAAGAAGATGCATCAGAATGCACTTTCTTCGTTCGGGTTGCGTGGGAATCCTGATATTCCCCTATTCCTTACTCAGACTTATGACAATCATAAGAAAAAGAGGAACCAACATTCCCTAGCTCAGTATAATAAGCGGGTTCGGTCAATACATCCATTTT
Source organism: Agapanthus africanus (assembly GCA_030015575.1). Taxonomy (NCBI): domain Eukaryota; kingdom Viridiplantae; phylum Streptophyta; class Magnoliopsida; order Asparagales; family Amaryllidaceae; genus Agapanthus; species Agapanthus africanus. The sequence goes on from CM057339.1 coordinate 493,828,590, forward strand.
ATTATCTTGATTAAGGTGTGTCATGGTCGCTGCCAGGAGAGAGAGAGAGAAGAAAACACTTTAACGTGCTCTCTTTGCAAGATTAGATTGGTTATTATCTTATCTAATCAGGATGGCTCCTACTGTTTTTATCAAATCTTCCTTCAAACCCTAAAAGGTATGATTAGTCGGGATTAATTACACTCTACAAGTTTGCCAATCGGTCAGCCAGGCAGGTATTGGTACTCCGAGGGAGTCTCTCCATGCTTTCGCATGGAACTAATTAAATAACCTCGTTTCCACAGGGGCATAACCCCGTTAACACCTTTCTTAGATATCTACTGTATCAGCTAATTGTAAAGTGGAAAACTCTCCCAGGAGTAACTCTTACTCATAGTGGGTATCGGGATCCAACTATCTCATAGAAGGTATATAATCTCATTGCAAATTTCAACACTTGAAATTCCCAATATCTGTTTTTACCCCTAACGACCTATGATCTTGACGGAAGCCAACAAACCATAGCCCGCTATTGAGGTTCAACCCGTTCATTTCGTGATTGAATTAAACCCACTCACCCGACCCTTGACGGAGGCCAATAAGGTCGTACGACTACACTAATCCAATCACATCATATGGGGCATATAAGAACTAATCAGCTACCGTACACCACGTATTGATGAAGGCTAACAAACGCGGCACGAATACTAAAATAGTCCTTATCTGAAACGACGGAGGGCTACGACTGGTTTTGAAGAAAACCTTTAGCGTAATGAACTTGATATCGTTGAAGAATCTAGTGTTTTGAAAAGGAGTGGTTTTTGTAGCATTTGCTAGTTTTTCTAAAGAAGTCACTCTGGGTGAAGGGATCTCGTCTCTTTCCTCATCGAATGAGGTGCTGGATATTCATCAAGAAATACCACTATGCAAAGCAAGAACTAAAGAATCTATCAAAACAAAACCGAGTGGGATGTAACATTTGCTAGTTTTGCTAAAGAGGTCACTCTCGATGAAGGGATCTCGGCTCTTTCTTCATCGAATGAGGTGCTGGATATTCATCAAGGAATACCACTATGCAAAGCAAGAACTAGAGCTACCTTTTTGAAAATTTTGACAACATCTTTAGGTTTCTTTTCTTTCCATTCATCTCATTAATGAAGTCCCATCATTAATGTTTCCTAAACATCAGAGAAGAAACGAAAATAGAACGTACGCTTATACCATCCGCATTCGCCACGGGGCCCCGTTATGCACCGTTAGGTTACTTAACTAACGGCAGAGCGGGGGCTGGACTAGCACGGGCGCAAAACATAAGCAATGTTTATTATATATGTCATATATATATAGCATTCGTCTCACGCAGTTATATGATCACATCACAGAACTCAGGCGGCAGAAGCAAACACATGAAATATAAGATATACTAGGAGGTCCGTATTTTAAATTAAGCCGGTAATGAAAACCACGGATTCCACGGTCGTGATGAATAGCCAAACCTACATCCCTAAACCCCTACGAGAGCGGCAAGCAACCTTACCAATTCTAGAGTTAAGAGACCCGGTCTCGACTCCTCAAGATGGTCTCCCACAGGACTCTAGAACCCGGTTACTTGTGCTCCCCGTCTTGGGTCTATCCTAATGCGGAAAAGTAAATAATATACATCAATGGTGACATCATCCTCAACTCGGAAGTGTGACAATAAAAGAATATTACATACACTTTTTATATGAATGAAAATAGAAAAACTCTCATCTTACGTAAAAACCCTGGCTATTCAATCACGACGATCCAATATAATTTATCACATCAACACATAACATCACATATCATCAACGTATCTAAATATGCGCATCCTGAATGTTAGTGTATATTCCCTAGAGGCCATTACTGTATCATACTAGTTTGTATATTACTTAATGGATGCTTGGGATATTCACCTTGTATATACAATCTTGCTCAAAATAGTAGTATGCTACTTGGTTTGTTTCTACTTCAATGTGTACATGTGTTTATTTTTGTATATCGCCTATACACATTAGTAGAGCCCTTAGGATCTTTGCTTGATTACCAGCGATGTGATGGCCGTCACACTAGTGGGGCTGGGTAATCTATAAGCACATCCTTATGCAGGTCCCTGGTCGCAGGACTATCGAGACAGGGCATCGATACTCCGGAGTAGACCAGCGCATGCGCTTCTCATCACAGTATGGGAGACGGTCTGTCCCACAGCCGTTAGTACGTCGTACTTGAGATAGTATGCGGGTGCTCGTTAGGTTACGGGTACACTGGACAGGACTCGTCGGGAACTGACTAGTTGGTATTATGCCTATCGTCAGTTATCAGTTCCCAGGTGACTTGAGTACAGCTTAGTCCGCTGACTTGACACTGTCACTTCGCCTCGAGTGTGTTCCCACTGTACTTTGATCACTACCCTACCACGGCTCAAAGGAGTCGTGCAAACAGGTGGTGGTTGGGTGTAGTCCCGAAGCACTTGGAGGCAGTGACGGTTAGACAGGATTCGTCTCTCCCGGTATTGGGGGTTGACATCGCGCTGTGTCTAGGAGAGCCATTACACGAGTAGTCCCTGGCCAGGGCAAACGAGATATACTGGTAGGCTTCCAGTGTTATCTCAGGGTGTTTTGGGCTTCGCTCCGGCACGACTTGTACCGCTATTGGGGGACTGACGTTTACCGCCCCCTAGGCCCGCCATGCGATGTATCAGACGAACAGACCGGACTGTACGGAGAATGTCACACTCAGGCTCAGTAGGAGTTCAGATGGGTTTCGCCTCGTCGGTCTTCTTATCGGCATTACCTGGGGACCGTTACGCACAGCTAGTGCCGCTTGCGGTCTGTGGTTAAACCCACTGCCAGCGTAGTGTCGAGTCTTTAGAGTCTCACACAGAAAGCTTTTCGCCATTAGGCAAAAGAGTAGAGGTCGCATGGTATTGCGACAGGTCGCATGGATTTGCGACAGGGTTCGGTCACATCCGTGCACTTGTGCACGTACAGTGTCCGGACAGTTTACACTAGCGGGCTTTGGTTTAAGCCAGATCCTGTTCATATCAGATTTTTGCATTTTCATACCGCCCAATTTTTATCACATTGCATATCGGTAGATACTCTTGAGCCGTGTTTGCTAGGCAATTGCAGGTTACAGGTTCTCGGCTCTAAAACGGTGAAATTCGTGGAAAACACGACAAAATCCGGGTTCCTGCCAACCACAGATAAAACACGGTCTCCGCTGTTCATCCGTATGTTGCCAGATACCAGTTTAGGAAGACAAAATGGCAAATCAATGTCATGTCATGCACAAGGCTCAATGGTAGCACAAAATTCAAAGAGATCTACGCGGAGCTCGAGGCAATCATGACAAAATCTTGACACAAAGTCCACCTTTCCCTCAACAGAAATTCTGGAAAATTCGTGAAGGAATTATAAAAAAATACATATACCAGAATAAAGTAGGCAGAAGAACAGGGAAGCCCAAGAAACCAGAAGGCCCAAATCCTCCAACAGGCCGCGGATCCGCGGCAAAAGGTGGGTCCAGGCTGCGGATCCGCGGCCGTTTAGGCGCCAAACATGCAGAATTTTGGGGGGTGTTTTGGTCTTTTTGTTTTGGTTCTGGTGGTTGCCCTAGGTTTTCATCTTTTGGCCTATAAATAGCCCAGAACTTTGTGAAGGAAATGGTCCAATTCTTGTATCTCTTTTGCTAGGTTTTAGTTTACATGTTCTTCTTCCTCTTCTCACCTCTTCTCCATTAAACTTGTAAGTGAGCTTTTGAGTGAAGAGTAATGAATAAAGAAGACCATTTTATTATCATGCTTGTCTCCTTATCTTTATGCTTGTTGTAATTTTAATTCGTTAAGTAGTTGTTGTTATTTCCTTATTGTTTATTTCTTCTCTCTTTTTCTTTATCATTCATACGACAGTGATACTTACGCTCGATCCTCGCCAAGGTGAGGTCGCAAATAGTTAGTCGTATTCTCCTAATCTCTTTCTTTCTATCTTCCTCTTTTGTTTTGTTTTGTTTTTCCTTATCATGAAGTGTGAGTAGTTAATACTTGTTAGGGTAGGATAAGGGAAGTTTGAGAGAAGGAAATCTCTCTCACTCTTTCCTTGCCCAATAGCTTAAATCAACTCCCGTTAATTGAACCACAATCCGCTCCTCACGGCACCCTATCCTACATGATAGCGGTGATTCCGTAGTGAGACCGGTTGTGGTTGAATTAACCGGAGGTTATGGATAAGAGCCAAGAACGGACGGACAAGCACCAAAAGGAAGGACTATGCGTTGGAAAGCCTAGCTTATACTTGCAAGTTCCTTCCTAGTCGTGCTAATCCCCGTTGTTGCCGATTACCGTAACATTGATATTAAGAGGGGCAACGAAAGATGTGGAGACTCCTAACTCAAACTAACCTAATCCTAACCCTAACAAGCTCGCTTTAAATATCAACTCAACACTTAGTTAATCACAAACAAAATCTGAACAACCGGAATTAACTCGTTAAAACACATTGAAAAAGACTCCCATCTCTCTGCGGACGACCCGTACTCTACCGGCTAGCTACAAGCGAAACCGTCTTGATTGCGGTATTTAAACTAGAACTTGAACACGCACGTATCCTAACAATCAAATGGCGCCGTTGCCGGGGAGACGGTAGTTTGTTTCTTTGTGTAATTTTGGGTTAATTTGTAAGTATAAAAAAAAACGCAAAAAAAAAAATACTTTGTAAAAAAAAAAAAAGAAACAATCTTGTTATTCTTGATTAGTTTTTGTGCAAGTGTGCAGGAAATACGAAGTTCAAGATTGACGCCAAGGACGTTGAAAATACGGAGTTCAAGTACAGTGCCAAAGACGTGGGAAGATAGACCCACATTTCGCGGCTACACCGCGACGGACAAAACGAAGCATCCGGTCTACTGTCAAAATCTGGAGCAGATACAGTGAGCAAATCAGAATTCCACATATCCAGAAAAGAAAATCAGAGGACAAGCACAGAAGCACCCACAAGAAAATTGAAGCCCCAAGTCCTCCACTAAGCCGCGGATCCGCGGCCATTGCATGCTTTTGGCCGCGTTTCCGCGGCCATCTGTTGGCTTCAGGGCTTCTGTTTCTTTTGGTGAGTCTCTCTCTTCTCCCCACTCCTCTGAACTCCAATAAACTGTGTTTTCTGCAGCCTTCTTTGCGCAAATTCTTCTCCCCCTTCCAATAAACTGTTCTTGTGCAGGATTCTTTGCGCCGCAAAATAAAAATTGTTTGCAGTTGATTTGTTACTGTTTTGCATTCTTTAATACGGACTTAAGGGGCTTGAAACCAATCCAGATTGGGTGGGGATTTCATCACCCTTCCCAGGACCCCAAAAATCACTAAAGCATATGCATTGTCCATTGTAAATTAAAAAATACTAGACTTCAGCCCTAAGGACTTCGCGCTCATTAGGAGAAGATAAACCGTGTTTAGAACCTCGCTTAACCGTATATTGATTACGGGGTGTCTAGGAAAGTGTTAAAGGCGCAACCGCCGAAAGAGAAAGGGTTATTTAATTAAGGAACTTCGTGAAAGCGTTGGACAACCTCCCCTTATCTCTGCACTTACCTGGCCCCATGATCGGTGTATTTTTAAGCCTGTTTCTCGATACTGTTTAACTTCGAAAATCAAGTTCAGGAGCAGGTCTAGTAGACCTAGGCGACCGTAGATCTAGGTGTGATTGTGTATATCTTGTTTGTGATTGCTTAAGCCGTATTTCCGTACATACTTCTGTAAATCTCTTTCTAAAATTTTAAAAAAAAAAAATCAAAAACTTTTATAAAAACTTGCCCTTTGTCGCCAAATCCATTTTCACCCACCACCCATCTCCTTTCTTCATTGATGTTTTCTTACCCTCACCTTCTCCGCTTTGACTATACTAAACTCGTTTAGTGTATGTCCGCTTGGACTCGGGACACTAGCGCCCGTCTAGTCCGCGTTACGTTAGTCGCGACCGACTACGCGATCGACCCCGAAGTCGATACTCCGTCCACTCCTCTTTCACCCCTTCCTTTGCCGGCCAACTCCGACGTTGACCGGAATTCTGTTCATACATCTTCACCTTCACCTTCACCTTCACCAACCTCTTCTTCCGCGATGTCGGGATTTAATCCGAACATCTCTTTGACCACCGCTGGATTGGCTCCACCTCCTACGAAGACCAATCTCCCACCACCTCCACCTGTTGTAGCGCCGCAGCGAATCGCGCTCCAGGATCGTTTCTACCCCACCCGTTCTGCACTTCCCACCTGCCTTTCTCTTCCTCTGGCCAATGGGGACAACTTTGAAATTAAGCCCCATTTCATCAACATGCTTCCGCGTTTTCATGGGCTTGAAACTGAAGATGCCTATATCTTCATCAATAAATTTCAAAATGTCTGTGCCATGATGAAAACCACCCAGCTGTCGGACGATGCTATACGCCTACGGGTCATTCCGTTCACTTTATGCGATCTTGCTGAAAAACGGCTGTATAGCACCGCTTCCCACTCAATCACCAGCTGGGACGAGTTTGTTAAAGCGTTTCTGAAAAAATTCTATCCAAATCATAAGACCGCAAGAATTCGAAATGAAATCAACCAATTCTCCTAGCTTCCTTCTGAACCCTTCTGGAAGTGCTTTGACCGGTACAAAGACCTTCTTGTTCAGTGTCCTCACCACGGTATAGAGAAATGGCAGCTCTGCCAAACCTTATACGAGGGACTGAACCCAGCAACGAAGCAGTTGCTGGAAACAATCTGTCAGGGCCACTTCCTATCGAAATCTGACGAGGAAGCGTGGCAGTTCTTTGACGATCTTGCGGAGCAAACGCTACAGTGGGAGAGCACCAGACCGACTTCTTCTTCTTCTACCTCCACTTCTACCGGTCAGTCTAGGGTAGGAATCCACCAACTTGACGTCTCTATTGCGATGAAAGCTGAAATGGCTGCGATAACACGAAAGCTTGAAGCGATAGAGAGCAAATTTTCTGCTCCTGCTCCTGTTCTCCCCCTTCGTACCATCTGCGCCTGTTGTTCTGATCCTTCCCACTTGACCGAAGAGTGTCCTTACAATCCACCCTTGTAAGGACAGGATCAGGTTAATGCTGCCTTCCAGCAAAGACTGAGGAATGATCCATACTCTTCCACCTACAATCCCGGTTGGAGGAACCACCCCAATTTCGCCTGGAATCAGAATCAGAATCAATTCCAGGGCAACAATTTCCAAAGGGCCCCTCCGCCGCAACAACAAGCGCAACAACAAACTCCACATCCATATCAGCAGCCCTTCCAACCCCAACCTTACCAAAATCAGACGAACAACTTTGCACCAAACAATTCTTTTCCACCAAACAACAACTTTGTTCCGTCAAACAACGATAAGGTTTCCTCGCTCGAGCGAAGTCTGGAGGCGTTTGTTAAACAATCGACTCAATCCACCGCCAACATCCAGTCTTCGATCCAATCTTTAATGCAACACACCGCCGCACACGGGCAGAGCATCAAGACCATCGAAGCCCAGATTGCACAGCTGAACGCGGCCTTGAGCGAGCGAGAGAAGGGGAAGCTCCCGTCCCAGCCACTTCCAAATCCCGGTCACCCACATAATGCACATGTTGCTCTTGAACAACAAAACCATAATGTGAGTGCCGTGACTACACTGAGATCGGGAAGGATGCTGCAAAACAACATTGGCAAGCGAATCAACGATGACACCCTGGCCGCCGCTTCTTCTTCTTCTTCTTCTCCTTCTTCTTCTTCGTCTTCCGAGCCTATTCTCCGTTCTTCAACAGGCTCTCCTTCCTCTTCTTCTGCTCTGAACGGACCCACTTCTCACTCCACGAAAACACCTATTCTGGGATCCGTTCCAACTCTAAAATCTCCTCCTCCTGCATTAGACTCAATCAATTTTCAAAATGTTCCATTTCCAAACCGGTTGAGGTCTAATAAACAAAATCCTTAAATGGAGAAGATTCTGGAGTTATTCAAGCAGGTTAACATTAATATTCCTCTTTTAGATGCTGTCCAACAAGTCCCGTCCTACGCGAAAATCTTAAAGGACTTGTGCACGAAAAAAAGGAAGTCTCAGGTACCCAAGAAAGTTTTCTTGGCTAGTGCTGTGAGTGATGCCCTTACCCAATCTTTACCACAAAAACGGAAGGACCCTGGCTGTCCTACGATTTCAATTACCATTGGGGATAAGAACATCAACCGCGCACTATTAGATCTTGGTGCCAGTGTTAACCTGCTTCCGTATTCAGTATACGAGCAATTAGGCGTCGGAGAGTTGAAACCCACACACTGCACTCTCTAAATGGCCGACCGATCGATCACCCACCCTAGGGGTGAGCTAGAGGATGTGTTGATAAAAGTCGGGGACTTCATATTCCCCGTTGACTTCATTGTATTAGATACACAGCCTGTAGCTAACCCCCAGAATCAAATTCCGGTGATACTCGGTCGCCCATTTCTCGCAACCTCAAATGCTGTGATCAATTGTCGCAATGGTTCGATGAACCTCTCTTTTGGAAACATGACGATTGAACTCAACATTTTTAGGTTAGGGAATCAGCCCGCCGAACCTAATGCTCATATACTGGATGTCTGCTCGATCCAGGAGATCACACCAGAAGAGTGTGAATTCGAGGAGTTTCTGTTTGATCACGATAATCTTGACGCCACTAGTGCGTTTCTCTTCGAACCTGCTGCTGTTTCTGCGCCTGATAACGAATACGAGTGGTTCACATTCTCGAACGATCTTAGCCGCGCACAACCCGAGTTTGAATCTTTCGACTTCCCGGATGAGTTACCTAAACCATCCGACTCGGTTGCCTACACTCGTTTTGAACCTTTGCTGGAGTCCTTTGAGTTCGAGACCTTTGCATCGGTCTTGCCTTCCATCATTTCACCTCCAACGCTCGAACTCAAGCCGTTGCCGTCTCACCTTAAGTATGCTTACTTAGGTGAGAACGAGACCCTCCCTGTCATCATTTCGGCTCCTCTAGCTCCCGAGCAAGAGAAAGCCCTTCTCGCGGTCTTGCACGGCAACATGCAAGCTTTTGGCTGGTCCATGGCGGACATCAAGGGGATTAGTCCCCTGATCGTTGAGCATCACATTCATCTGATGGATGATGCCAAACCAGCCCGGGATCCACAAAGACGTCTTAATCCATTCATGAAGGAGGCTGTGAAGAAGGAGATCGTCAAATGTCTAGATAGTGGTATCATTTACCCTATCTCTGATAGCCAGTGGGTTAGCCCCATTCACGTTGTCCCCAAAAAGTCGGGCATCACGGTCATAACCAACGAGGCGAATGAGTTAATCCCTACTCGCACCGAAACTGGGTGGCGAGTTTGCATTGATTACAGAAAACTCAACGCCGCAACGCGGAAAGACCACTTTCCGCTACCTTTCATTGACCAGATGCTGGAACGATTGGCCGGACATGAGTACTATTGTTTTCTTGATGGCTACTCTGGCTATAATCAAATTCCCATCGCCGAAAAAGACCAGGACAAGACCACTTTCACTTGTCCTTTCAGCACGTTTGCATATCGACGCATGCCCTTTGGGTTATGCAATGCGCCCGCTACCTTCCAGCGGTGTATGATGGGAATTTTCTCAGACATGGTGGAGAAATTTCTGGAGATTTTCATGGATGACTTCTCCATCTTCGGCGACTCCTTTGACGAGTGTTTGCTGCATCTTGACGCTGTCCTTACCCGATGTAAGGACAAGAATCTCACTTTGAACTGGGAGAAATGCCACTTCATGGTGCGCGAAGGTATTGTCTTAGGACATATCATCTCGCAAAATGGCATAGAGGTTGACAGAGCAAAGATTGAGGTCATTTCCAATCTGCCTCCTCCCCGATGCGTCAGAGATATCCGAGCCTTCCTTGGCCATGCCGGTTTCTATAGACGGTTTATCAAGGACTTTAGCAAGATTGCTAGGCCCTTGACGCTTTTGCTGGCCAAGGATACACCTTTTGACTTCAACTCGAGCTGTGTGACTGCATTCGAGTCACTGAAACACTCACTGACTTCTGCTCCCGTTCTCTCTTCTCCTGACTGGACGCACCCATTCGAGATTATGTGCGATGCATCCGACTTTGCCATCGGTGCTGTCCTTGGACAACACATCAACAAGATGCCGCACGTAATCTATTACGCTAGCCGAACCCTGAACGACGCACAACTCAATTATACAACAACTGAGAAGGAATTCTTAGCTGTTGTATTTGCTCTAGAAAAGTTCAGGCCCTACCTCATCGGCTCTCCAGTCATTGTCTACACGGACCATTCAGCTCTGCGCCATCTTTTTGCGAAGAAAGATGCCAAATCTCGGTTAATACGTTGGATCCTCTTGCTTCAAGAGTTTGACCTTGTCATTAAGGACAAAAGAGGATGTGAAAACGTCGTTGCCGACCATCTCTCACGACTTCCTTCTTCGCCTTCGCTTCCAATTCCGATTAATGACGTTTTCCCAGATGAACAACTCTTGACAGTATCTTGCGAACCCTGGTTCGCAGATATTGTGAACTATTTGGCCACGGGATTACTACCGACCGAATGGTCGAGTCAAGACAGACTTCGCTTCTTATCCCAAGTAAAACACTTTTACTGGGACGAACCCTAATTGTTCAAGTACTGTCCCGACCAGATTATTCGTCGGTGTGTCCCCGATGAGGAATTCAAGAGTGTGCTGTCATTTTGCCACGATCAAGCGTGTGGCGGGCATTTTGGGCCCAGAAAGACAGCTGAGAAGATCTTGCAATGTGGTTTCTACTGGCCACAACTATTCAAGGACGCTCACGACTATTGCAAGACTTGCTCCCGGTGCCAACACATGGGCCGGATATCCCGGAGGAACGAGATGCCGCTCCAACCGATCTTGGTTGTGGAGATTTTCGATGTTTGGGGGATAGACTTCATGGGGCCGTTTCCCAGCTCTTTTGGGAACTTGTACATCCTTCTAGCTGTTGATTACGTCTCTAAATGGGTCGAGGCTGTGCCCAGCCGAACTAACGACAACAAGGTTGTCGTTAGGTTCCTTAAAGAAAACATTTTCTCACGGTTTGGGCACCCCCGAGTGATCATTAGCGACAATGGAAGTCATTTCTGCAATAGGACTTTCGAGGCCTTGATGCGGAAGTATTCCATCAATCATAAGCTTTCTACGCCCTACCACCCCCAAACCTGCGGGCAGGCCGAAGTTTCAAATCGGCAAATCAAGCAGATATTGGAGAAGACGGTTTCCAAGAACCGTAAGGATTGGTCTCTGAAACTCACTGATGCCCTTTGGGCATTTAGAACCGCTTATAAGACCGACCTTGGCATGTCTCCCTATCGGCTTGTGTACGGAAAAGCCTGCCACCTTCCTGTCGAAATAGAGCATCGCGCGTTTTGGGCGATAAAGGAGCTGAATCTGTCTCTTGAGGACGCGGGCAGCCATCGGAAGCTGCAGCTGAACGAACTATGCGAGCTTAGGGATGAGGCTTACGACAACGCGGTTGTCGTTAAGAATCGAACGAAGGTGTTTCACGATAAACACCTTTTGCGCAAAACCTTCGTACCTGGTCAGCAGGTACTGCTTTACGACACCCGACTTCACTTCCATCCTGGAAAGCTCCGATCTCGCTGGAAAGGGCCGTATTTTGTGCGGAATGTGTATCCGCAGGGCGCTGTGGATTTGGAAAATCCAAAGGACGGTTCAATTTTTAAAGTGAACGGACACCGATGCAAACCGTACCTTAGCGCCGAACCAACAGAGGAGCTCCTGTTCTTACAGGAGCCGGTTTACCCTGAATGATCTTCCTCTGCCTACCTCCAAACTTCGGTTATCCAGCCAAGAACAGTGGACACTGTTCCAAATAAGTTTGGGGGTATGTACAAACCATTTTGTTTATATTTGTGTATATTCTTTTTCTTTTCTTTAAAAACAAAAAAACAAATAAAAATTGTGTATCACTAACCGACAATTTTGAACCTTCCAACTGCTCTCTTCATGCTACGACAGTGAGGACGCTGTCCAGTTTAAGTTTGGGGGTACGCTCGGTACGCATTTCTTACCTTCGCATTCATATGTATATTTTGCATCTGCATATTAAATTCCATAAAATCCATAAAAATCTGAAAATTTTCTAAAAAATATAAAAACTTTTTTGTCAAGTTAGCTTGTGGAAGAACTTTGATTCAACATTTCGACGGTTTTTGTTTGAAAAAATAGGAATAACTAAATCTTATGTTTGGATTTTGAAAACCTAAAAGATAACTCTCCTTTGAAGTTAACTATAGCTGATATACGTCTTTACATCACACTACACGTGTCGTAAGATTTTGGGAATTAGATGACAAGTCTTTCATGTTTAAACTTTTAAACAGATAAATGATTTTCTGAGGATCAAATAGGTTTGTTCTGAAATAAGTAATGTCAAGAATAGTTTATGAAGTAAAGCGAATATGAAGGAATGTTATTGATGCCGTAATTAGAGCTAAGTCTGAAAAATAACCCATCGGAAACTTGATTGGAATGATTACACACCAAACCCACTAGACACGTCTTTTATCCAAAAAATATTTGAACTGCCGGTTATATCTCCGTTCGTATTAAATCATCTGATTTTCACGCCAAACTGTCTTTTGTTTTTGGACCTAGGTAACTTGAGTAATTAAGTCCGCTGGGGTGTTTCTACACCTAATGCCCTAAAATCAACTGGTTTGGGTGCATTGGCCCAAAGCTCGCTAAGAAGCCTAGAAGGTCCAGTTTAAAACAAAGTCAAGCAAGTGTTCTTTCCGAGTTAAAATTCCTAACGGTTCTTTGTGCGAGAATAATCTTGATAAAAGACAGGCTTTAAAAAAAAAAATTTAACGGAGATATAAAGGTTTTACTCTTTGATAAAGACTATTGCACGTTCACAGAGGTGTGTATGAAATGAAAACAAGAAAAAGATGGAGTGAAAAATACGACTTAGTTTCCTGTTTTGGAAGATAGAAATTCTGAACTTGAAACCTTACTGGAAAGCGAAACTTGAAAAATGCTTAACTCTCTATAAAACTTATGTGATCCTTTTAAAATTGTTATCTGGGCTTTATTGTGCGACATGATGACTTTATTCGACCTTTCGGGAACTTAACGACACTATTTGCACTGCACGTAAAAACATATAAAATCTGTAGTTAAATAAGATGCGAGGTGTGAAAAATAAAGGTTCGATGGTCTAGACTTAGGATTATAGAATTGTTATTTTTCTAAAAACAAAACTTTAGGGTTTGAAGCTTAGTTATTTTACAAAACCAACTTGACCGGATTTTGTGGGTAGTATCCGCTGAAAACCCTCAGGAGACAACACTCCTCCTACTAGGGACACCTAGAGGTTTAACGGCTTGTTGCACATGCTCAGTGCAATCGCGTTCCCTGCGAAAGTGAGGTTAGGAAATTTTTTGTGAATAAATGGGCTTTGCTCGGGACGAGCAAATGATAAGTTTGGGGGTATTTGTTCATATCAGATTTTTGCATTTTCATACCGCCCAATTTTTATCACATTGCATATCGGTAGATACTCTTGAGCCGTGTTTGCTAGGCAATTGCAGGTTACAGGTTCTCGGCTCTAAAACGGTGAAATTCGTGGAAAACACGACAAAATCCGGGTTCCTGCCAACCACAGATAAAACACGGTCTCCGCTCTTCATCCGTATGTTGCCAGATACCAGTTTAGGAAGACAAAATGGCAAATCAATGTCATGTCATGCACAAGGCTCAATGGTAGCACAAAATTCAAAGAGATCTACGCGGAGCTCGAGGCAATCATGACAAAATCTTGACACAAAGTCCACCTTTCCCTCAAAAGAAATTCTGGAAAATTCGTGAAGGAATTATAAAAAAATACATATACCAGAATAAAGTAGGCAGAAGAACAGGGAAGCCCAAGAAACCAGAAGGCCCAAATCCTCCAACAGGCCGCGGATCCGCGGCAAAAGGTGGGTCCAGGCCGCGGATCCGCGGCCGTTTAGGCGCCAAACATGCAGAATTTTGGGGGGTGTTTTGGTCTTTTTGTTTTGGTTCTGGTGGTTGCCCTAGGTTTTCATCTTTTGGCCTATAAATAGCCCAGAACTTTGTGAAGGAAAGGGTTCAATTCTTGTATCTGTTTTGCTAGGTTTTAGTTTACATGTTCTTCTTCCTCTTCTCACCTCTTCTCTATTAAACTTGTAAGTGAGATTTTGAGTGAAGAGTGATGAATAAAGAAGACCATTTTATTATCATGCTTGTCTCCTTATCTTTATGCTTGTTGTAATTTTAATTCGTTAAGTAGTTGTTGTTATTTCCTTATTGTTTATTTCTTCTCTCTTTTTCTTTATCATTCATACGACAGTGATACTTACGCTCGATCCTTGCCAAGGTGAGGTCGCAAATAGTTAGTCGTATTCTCCTAATCTCTTTCTTTCTATCTTCCTCTTTTGTTTTGTTTTGTTTTTCCTTATCATGAAGTGTGAGTAGTTAATACTTGTTAGGGTAGGATAAGGGAAGTTTGAGAGAAGGAAATCTCTCTCACTCTTTCCTTGCCCAATAGCTTAAATCAACTCCCGTTAATTGAACCACAATCCGCTCCTCACGGCACCCTATCCTACATGATAGCGGTGATTCCGTAGTGAGACCGGTTGTGGTTGAATTAACCGGAGGTTATGGATAAGAGCCAAGAACGGACGGACAAGCACCAAAGGAAGGACTATGCGTTGGAAAGCCTAGCTTATACTCGCAAGTTCCTTCCTAGTCGTGCTAATCCCCGTTGTTGCTGATTACCGTAACATTGATATTAAGAGGGGCAACGAAAGATGTGGAGACTCCTAACTCAAACTAACCTAATCCTAACCCTAACAAGCTCGCTTTAAATATCAACTCAACACTTAGTTAATCACAAACAAAATCTGAACAACCGGACTTAACTCGTTAAAACACATTGAAAAAGACTCCCATCTCCCTGCGGACGACCCGTACTCAACCGGCTAGCTACAAGCGAAACCGTCTTGATTGCGGTATTTAAACTAGAACTTGAACACGCACGTATCCTAACAATCAGATCCTAGTGTACTTTATGGGATTTGATTTATCCAGTTTGCATTCGTGTTCCTCGGAACGCGGATGCGGGTGTGTATGCACAGTTGACAGGGAGACAGAGGCAGTGGATTCTCATTAGGGTTGTTGACAGTTGACCGTTGACTATTTGACTTTTTGCTCAACCCTAATGAGAATATGATATGTGATTAACTATTATATTGATTAAGTATTATGGTGACATGGTTGTTGACTTTTGTTGACTTTGTTGACTTGTTGACTTTTGTTGACTTGTTTACTTTGTTGACCGGTTGACTAGGCTTGACTAGTTGACCATCATGATAACTATAGCCATCATTTCATGGCAAAGACTTTTACTTGCTTGCTCATTTGTGTAAAATGAGTGCATGATATGATATGGTTATGGTTGCTTCAACCATCACATAAGACTTTTGTTGATATGATGAGTTATGATTACTTTGGATTATGAGAGGGTGAGAGACAAAAGAGAGCCTCATTCTTTCTTGCTCATTCTCTCTCTTGTTCTGGAGCTCTCCATTTTGCTCTCACCCTCTTGCTCTTTTTCCCTCTCTTTAATCTATGGTTCTCTTGTCTCATGAGTTGAGAATCAAGAACCATAGATAAAATCCCATTCTATTTCTTCTCTACTCATTCTAGTTCACTAGGTTTAGCAAACCAAGTGAACTAGTTTCTTCAAAGAACGAAGAAGGAGCTAAAGGTTGGAGCTTTCAGGTGTATCTATCTTCGGCGTACGGAGACGACGAGAAGAAGCCAATCGGACCACCATCGGAGTTTGAAGACGAAGGAGTTCAAGACAAGCAAGGTATAACCCCCTAACCGAGTAGCTAGAAACTCAAGTTAGGTTGTTAGATAGATGTTTAACCAAGATCCGGGTTATAGGTCCATGTTACCACCTCCGTAAAAATTGTTTTTTACCAAATTCCGCATTCCCGAAAGTACCAGGAGAGGTAGCATGGACTTACAGTGGTGTCAGAGCCTAGTTAAACTCTATCTAACATGTTAGCAAGTAACTAGAAGATCGATCAACGAAAAAGTCCCGAAACGAACCCCGGAATTTTAAACTTTCTGTCGATTTTAAAAGTGCTGGAAAACTTTTTTGAAAAACACCAAAAATCGACTCAGGCTTTTTTAAAGAAACTGCAAAAATTTGGGCCCATGACTCGATCAAAGCGCCGCGTTTCCGCGGCGGGAGCACGCTCCCGCCGCGGAAACGCTGCCGAGTTGACTCGGTCATGGGTTTTATTTTTTGCAGATTGCTCATTGGGGTATTTTGGGATTTTTGGAATATATATTTTCTGCCCAGATTTTCCAGAACGAAAATTTTATTTTGGGGTCCCGAAAATCCGTATTTTTGATCGAACTTCTAAAAGACTTAAGCTAACGGGTTTTCTGTAATGAGATATTTGTATTGAACGTCTACTAATCGCTATATGTCGATTAGTGGGGGTTATACAAATCTGTGATCTGTAATGTGCTGGAATGTGTATATGAATATGTTGGATTGTCGCGGGTGAATAGCCGGGGGTTGTGAGACGAGAGTTTTCTTTTCTTTCAATTCTTGTAAATTTGTAAATTGATGTAATAATTATTTGTATGACCGCACAACCGGGTCGGGGTTGTAGCCGTCATTGTATAATTTCTTTTTACTGTTTTTGCTCCTAGGATAGACCCATGGAGGGGTGCACAAACTACCGGGTATGCCGAAGTGTCGAGTGGCCTACTCATGGAGATGAGGGAGGTTGCTACGCTTCGGGTACTTGGCGGGTAGTTTGCCGCACCCGTAGGGGTCTTGGGTGGGGTATTAGCTATTCACCGCGACCGTGTAATCTGTTTTCGTTACAGGCTCGTACGAATTACAGATTCCTAGTATATCCAATGTATTCATCTGTGATCTGAAATGTTTATCATTGCAGTATATCTGTATATGATATTATTTAGGCGTTGCTTATGTTTTACAGACGCGCTAGCCCAGCCCCCGCTCTGTCGTTAGTTAAGTAACCTAACGGGTAATGACGGGGCCCAGTGGCGAATGCGAATGGCATAAGCGTACGTCATATTTTGGTTGTTTTCTGCAATGGTAGGATTAAATGATGGGACGCATTAAAAGAACTAATGCAAGAATATCACGCATTAAAAGAACTAATGCAAGATAATAAACCAAGTTAAAGTCGTTGGAACACTTTCGAAAAACCACTCGGTTCTTTTCAAAACAAACTTTTAAAATACGGAGTTTGAGCCACTCCATTTAAAAGCTATCTCGTTCCATCGACCAAATCAAGTTCACTACGTTCACGGTTTTGCCAAAACCATCCGTAGCCCTCCGTCGTTTCACATGAATAGTCAATAGTATTCAAGCTGTGTATGTTGGCCAAAGTCAAGGCACAGTGATTGGTAGCTATTGGGTGTTCATGTGTAGCATAGATAGATGCGTTGGTTTGGGACAGTCGTACTGCCATTTTGGCCAAAGTCAAGGGTAGGTGCGGATGGATCCAAATTTACCTGGATAATGACGGGTAGAACTTGACATGTGACTTATGATATTTTGGCCAAAGTCAAGGTCATAAGAGCATGGGGCAAAAATTCACATCGGGAGTTTCATAAGTACTGAAACTTGCTAGATTTTCATACCATTTGGAGTGTGATGATTCTGGTTGGATTCCTTCAGTTTCGTCACGCGATGATATTTGGATCCCGATCCTACTGTGAGTATATGCTACTCCTCGGGAAATTTCTCACTTAACGATCAATGCTATAAACCTAGTAGGTGCCTAGAAAGGTGTTAACGGGGCTACGCCCCCAGGGAAAAGAGGTTCTATAATTAAGGAACTTCGCGAAAGCGTTGGAAAACCTCCCTCGAAGTACCGACACCGGCCTGGCTGAACGGTTAAGCAAGTATTGTACGGTGGGATTGATCCTGACTAATTCTTCCTTTATGGTTTGAGGAGGGATTCGAGAAACAGTGGGAGCCATCCTGTTTAGACAAACTAAAAACCACTCTAAACTTGCAAGAGCATCATGCTGAGTGTTTCTTCTTCTCTCTCCTAATTGCAGCGACCAATCAACATGACTGGACTTAAGTTACTCCTAGATAAAAACGAACTGACAGGGCCAAACTACAAAGATTGGCTCAGGAATGTCAAGATAGCAATCACTTATGACAAGCTGGGGTATCTTCTTACCACCAAAGCTCCCCCTGTCCCTGGTCCAACTTCCAGCGTCGCGGATAAGGAAATCCGCAAGACTTGGGAGATTGATAGCGCGAAGGCCAAGTGCCTCGTGCTTGCCTCGATGGACAACGAACATCAGAGGAGGCACGAGAATATGGACTTGGAATCCATATTGCTTCATACAAAAGAACTGTATGGAGAGAAATCTCGTATCGCAAGATACGAAGCGTCGAAAAAGTTATTTTCGACAAGAATGGCCGTCGGATCATCAGTAGCCGAGCACGTGCTAAAGATGATCGGCTACATTGAGGAGCTCGCAGACCTAGGGATCACATTGGAGGGTGAACTCTATACGGATATAGTTCTCCAGTCCCTTCCTTCCACTTACGCCCAGTTCATACTGAACTTCAACTTACAAGAAAAAGATGTTGAACTTTCAGTGCTCCTCAACATGCTGAGGAGCGCAGAGGGCACCCTACAGAAAGGTAGGGATACATCCACTTTGTTTGTAGGAGGATCATCTTCTTCTAGGTCCAAGGCGAAAGCCAAGGGAAAGAAGAAGAAGGCCCCCGCCAAACCAAGGGGCGGTGTTAGTAAGATGGATACGAAGGGAAAAGGTAAAGCAACAAAGATAGCGGGGAAGCTTGTGGATAAGGAAGAATGCTTCTATTGTCATAAGAAAGGACACTGGAAGAATGATTGCAGGGCCTGGAAGGCCAGAACACAGGAATTGAAGCAGGTTGCAGCTTCAGCTTCAGGTGTGTATGTTATTGAAAACTGTCTTTCAATAAACTCTACTTCCTGGGTATTGGATACCGGATCAGGATCTCATATCTGTAATTCTTTGCAGGCGTTGAGAAACCGTAGGGTTTTGAATACAGGTGACATGACCCTCAGAGTTGCGAACGGAGCTAGCATGGATGCTAAAGCCGTGGGGGACTATCACCTGGGAATGTCAGATGGACATGTTTTGGTTTTGCGTAATTGCTTTTTTGTACCCAACGCAACTTGTAATATCATTTCTGTATCTTTAGTTTCTAAAGAAGGTTATGAATTTCCGTTTGTAAGTAATGTTGTAAACATTCGCCTTAATCAAGTTTTGATTGGGTCAGGTACATTGAGTAATGGTATATACGTATTGAACCAACCACAGATTTTCAATGTCCAGAATACACACAAAAGAAAGTCTCAAGAAATAAATCAGACTTTCTTGTGGCATTGTAGACTGGGTCACATCAATGAGAGAAGGTTGACGAAGTTACATACAGAAGGGTATTTGAATACGTTCGAATATCAGTCGTATGCCACTTGTCAATCCTGTCTCAAAGGAAAGATGACAAAGACTCCGTTTACTGGACATGGAGAAAGAGCGAGCGAGCTCTTGGGACTCGTACACAGTGACGTGTGCGGTCCAATGTCTACACATGCCCGAAGCGGACATTCTTACTTCATTACTTTTACGGATGACTTCTCAAGGTACGGTTATGTCTTCTTAATGAAACATAAGTCCGAGGCCTTTGGAAAATTCCAGGAGTATAAGAATGAAGTAGAGAAACAGACCGGCAAAAGTATTAAGATTCTAAGATCGGATCGAGGTGGAGAATACTTAAGTGCCGAGTTCCTGGACTATTTAAAAGAGAACGGAATTCTCTCTCAGCTTACTCCTCCATACACCCCGCAACATAACGGTGTATCGGAGAGACGGAACCGCACCCTATTGGATATGGTGCGGTCCATGATGAGTAACGCTGAGTTGCCGCGATCATTCTGGGGATATGCGCTAGAATCAGCCGCATACCTTTTGAACTGAGTTCCCACTAAGACTGTGCCTACCACGCCATTCGAGATGTGGTGTGGGAAGAGACCCTATCTTAATCACATTAAGACATGGGGAAGTCCAGCTTTTGTCAAAAAGCAGCATGCTGACAAGCTCGAGGCACGCTCAGTACTGTGCAAGTTTGTGGGATATCCAAAGAATTCCAAGGATATTTCTTCTACTGTGAAGAGGAACAAAAAGTTCTTGTTCTCGTCATGCCCACTTTCTAGAACACCAGTTCATAGAAAAGGAAATAAGTGGGAGCGCAGTAGAACTGGAAGAAATTCCAGAACCATGGACTATTACTGAAAGTTTAGTGGAACCAAAGGGTTCGGAAGAACAGGACATTCCTACGCCGCTCCGCAGGAGTAGTAGGCAGATTCATCCGCCCGAGAGATACTGCGGTTTTCTCGTAGACGGGGATAGAGAGGATTGCATCATAGACTATGATGAGCCTACTAGCTTCCAGCAGGCCGTTCAGAGCATTGACTCAGTGAAATGGCTGGATGCAATGCGGACCGAAATGGAGTCCATGTACACCAACAAGGTATGGACGTTGGACATTGCTCCAGACGGGGTAAAACCCGTAGGATGCAAGTGGATCTTCAAAAGGAAGATTGGTGTAGATGGACAGGTTGAGACCTATAAAGCTAGGCTGGTAGCAAAGGGTTTTCGTCAAAGACCTGGCTTGGACTATGACGAAACCTTCTCTCCAGTAGCCATGCTGAAATCCATTCGGATCCTTCTTGCCATTGCTGCCTTCCACGATTATGAGATTTGGCAAATGGACGTAAAGACAGTTTTTCTAAATGGAAATTTAGAGGAGTGTGTCTATATGGACCAGCCAGAGGGTTTCATTCAGAGTGGGAGCAGCGGAAAGGTGTGCAAGTTGCTTAAGTCCATCTATGGACTAAAGCAGGCATCGCGGAGTTGGAACATCTGCTTTGATGAGACGGTCAAAGAATTGGCTTTATCAAAAATCCAGATGAACCATGCATCTATAGTAGATTTGTAGCGAGAACTGTAGTATTCCTCGTTTTATACGTGGATGACATTCTCTTAATAGGAAATGACATTCTATGCTACAATCTGTCAAGGGGTTCTTGTCACACAGGTTCTCCATGAAAGACCTGGGTGATGCCTCGTACATTCTGGGTATCCGGATCTACCGTGACAGATCCAAGAGGATATTAGGACTTTCACAGTCCAGGTACATCGACACCATACTGAAGAGATTCAGTATGGAAGATTCCAAGCGCGGTAACCTACCGGCTTGTCACGGGATCACCCTCTCTAAAGAGATGTCTCCCATGACTGATTTGGAGAGGGATCGCATGTCTATTATACCCTACGCTTCTGCGGTAGGCTCTATAATGTATGCGATGTTGTGTACCAGACCGGATGTAGCTTATGCACTGAGTGTGGTAAGCCGGTATCAGTCAAACCCTGGGGAGAAACACTGGATAGCGGTAAAGAACATTCTCAAGTATCTGAGAAGGACTAAGGAGATGTTCTTGGTGTATGGCGGAAAGACCTCCAGATCGAGGCCTTTGCTGACTCCAGCTTCCAGAGTGACAAGGATGATTCCAAGTCCATGTCGGGTTTTGTCTTTACCCTCAATGGAGGGGCGGTGTGTTGGAAGAGTTCCAAACAGGAAACCGTTGCAGACTCGACGATGGAAGCGGAATACATCGCTGCATCTGATGCCGCAAAAGAAGCTGTCTGGATGAGGAAGTTCTTGAAAGAACTTCAGGTGGTTCCGTCCATTGTTGATCCAATACCTCTGTATTGCGACAACAACGGGGCTATAGCTTTAGCGAAGGAACCCCAGGTCCCATCAGAGATCCAGGCACATCTTGAGGCGGTATCACCTGATCAGGGAGATCGTGGATCGCCAGGAGATCGAGGTTCGGAGAGTCGCTTCAGAAGACAACACTGCAGATCCATTCACCAAGGCCTTGCCCCAGACTCAGTTTCGAGCGGCTGATCGAGATGATAGGTCTTCGATACGCCAGTACATGGCCTTAGTGCAAGTGGGAGATTGTTAGTGTATATGCCCTAGAGGCCATTACTGTATCATACTAGTTTGTATATTACTTAATGGATGCTTGGGATATTCACCTTGTATATACAATCTTGCTCAAAATAGTAGTATGCTACTTGGTTTGTTTCTACTTCAATGTGTACATGTGTTTATTTTTGTATATCGCCTATACACATTAGTAGAGCCCTTAGGATCTTTGCTTGATTACCAGCGATGTGATGGCCGTCACACTAGTGGGGCTGGGTAATCTATAAGCACATCCTTATGCAGGTCCCTGGTCGCAGGACTATCGAGACAGGGCATCGATACTCCGGAGTAGACCAGCGCATGCGCTTCTCATCCCAGTATGGGAGACGGTCTGTCCCACAGCCGTCAGTACGTCGTACTTGAGATAGTATGCGGGTGCTCGTTAGGTTACGGGTACACTGGACAGGACTCGTCGGGAACTGACTAGTTGGTATTATGCCTATCGTCAGTTATCAGTTCCCAGGTGACTTGAGTACAGCTTAGTCCGCTGACTTGACACTGTCACTTCGCCTCGAGTGTGTTCCCACTGTACTTTGATCACTACCCTACCATGGCTCAAAGGAGTCGTGCAAACAGGTGGTGGTTGGGTGCAGTCCCGAAGCACTTGGAGGCAGTGACGGTTAGACAGGATTCGTCTCTCCCGGTATTGGGGGTTGACATTGCGCTGTGTCTAGGAGAGCCATTACACGAGTAGTCCCTGGCCAGGGCAAACGAGATATACTGGTAGGCTTCCAGTGTTATCTCAGGGTGTTTTGGGCTTCGCTCTGGCACGACTTGTACCGCTATTGGGGGACTGACGTTTACCGCCCCGTAGGCCCGCCATGCGATGTATCAGACGAACAGACCGGACTGTACGGAGAATGTCACACTCAGGCTCAGTAGGAGTTCAGATGGGTTTCGCCTCGTCGGTCTTCTTATCGGCATTACCTGGGGGACCGTTACGCACAAGCTAGTGCCGCTTGCGGTCTGTGGTTAAACCCACTGCCAGCGTAGTGTCGAGTCTTTAGAGTCCCACACAGAAAGCTTTTCGCCTTTAGGCAAAAGAGTAGAGGTCGCATGGTATTGCGACAGGTCGCATGGTTTTGCGACAGGGTTCGGTCACATCCGTGCACTTGTGCACGTACAGTGTCCGGACAGTTTACACTAGCGGGCTTTGGTTTAAGCCAGATCCTAGTGTACTTTATGGGATTGGATTTATCCAGTTTGCATTCGTGTTCCTCGGAACGCGGATGCGGGTGTGTATGCACAGTTGACAGGGAGACAGAGGCAGTGGATTCTCATTAGGGTTGTTGACAGTTGACCGTTGACTATTTGACTTTTTGCTCAACCCTAATGAGAATATGATATGTGATTAACTATTATATTGATTAAGTATTATGGTGACATGGTTGTTGACTTTTTGTTGACTTTGTTGACTTGTTGACTTTTGTTGACTTGTTGACTTGTTGACCGGTTGACTAGGCTTGACTAGTTGACCATCATGATAACCATAGCCATCATTTCATGGCAAAGACTTTTACTTGCTTGCTCATTTGTGTAAAATGAGTGCATGATATGATATGGTTATGGTTGCTTCAACCATCACATAAGACTTTTGTTGATATGATGAGTTATGATTACTTTGGATTATGAGAGGGTGAGAGACAAAAGAGAGCCTCATTCTTTCTTGCTCATTCTCTCTCTTGTTCTTGAGCTCTCCATTTTGCTCTCACCCTCTTGCTCTTTTTCCCTCTCTTTAATCTATGGTTCTCTTGTCTCATGAGTTGAGAATCAAGAACCATAGATAAAATCCCATTCTATTTCTTCTCTACTCATTCTAGTTCACTAGGTTTAGCAAACCAAGTGAACTAGTTTCTTCAAAGAACGAAGAAGGAGCTAAAGGTTGGAGCTTTCAGGTGGATCTATCTTCGGCGTACGGAGACGACGAGAAGAAGCCAATCGGACCACCATCGGAGTTTGAAGACGAAGGAGTTCAAGACAAGCAAGGTATAACCCCCTAACCGAGTAGCTAGAAACTCAAGTTAGGTTGTTAGATAGATGTTTAACCAAGATCCGGGTTATAGGTCCATGTTACCACCTCCGTAAAAATTGTTTTTTACCAAATTCCGCATTCCCGAAAGTACCGGGGGAGGTAGCATGGACTTACACTGAATGTCGTTGGCGTATAGTAACGAGATCTGGGATACCCTACATATTACACTTACGGTCGCAGAAGAAATGAAAAATACAATAATTAGAATCCGTATCTCATCTTATACATCATAAACCTGGAATATCTCATATCTCGGATTTCATGCCTAACACTTTAAATCTTGCATTTATATCTTGAATTGAAAACACTTTTCAATATCAGTCGGGTAATTCAACAAGATTCCCGATATAATGATCGAATGCTTGTCGGAAATTTTAATAGATTGTCGCACCCCCGATGCCGTCAACGAAGTGCACTTAGGAGGAACACCGCGGCCGCGAGCTCCCGAGTTGATGCTTTTGGTTACGGTGTTCTCCTATAGTCACTTGGTCGGGGCTATGAGTCATGGCTATCTAGTAGTGTTTCCCGGCGACTATCCGCATACAATATGAGATTGCGACGGAGTTTTGATCCGAATCGAAACTCCGTGGCAATCGATCAAAAGAGACTAAAATGCGAGATTTATAAAACACAAACTAGTTTTCACAAAATTAATTAATGTGGATTCCAAATATTATATCATATATCATCATAATCTAGACGACGTTAAAAATTTCGATCGATTCATCAAACACCCACAAATCACAGAGAACTCAACTGTAACGTTTTGAAAAAAAGATCGTTTAGGTAAAATTTTTGATAATCGGTAAAATAACTGGTGTTTTCCGTAAAAACCAAGATATAATTATTTTTCGACGTAGACTTAAATGTACCTATTCTAGCTATGTAATTGCAAGTATTTGGTATTTAATTGGTCACTTACAAATTTCTAGTTTTCTTAAATATTTTTCTTAAATTAATTTTTTATATTGTTTTAAGATTTCACCTATACTTTTAATTAGTGTTAATTACAAGTGAGTTGGGTTAAGTACACATTAGTGCACCATGTCAATTAGATAGCTAGTTATAACACATTCTCTTTCTTTTTTTGTTCTCCGTGGTTCTAGAATTTTAATAAAACAAAATAAATAAAAAGGAAAAATGAGGAGATAATGATGTATGTGGTTCTAGGTTGACTTGGGGTATAGTATTTATCATATTTCCTCACCCACACAAACCCACACCCATCCCCAACACTTGCTGGCCAAGCCCATGAGGCTGCCCCCACACACACACCTCACACTTAAAAATAAAAAAAGAAAAGGAAATTTAGAAAGGAAATAATAAAGAATGAAGCATGGACTTTGTTGACTTGGGAATTGTATCACTCATTCAACCCCTCACTCTCTCTCCTCATCTCCCCAAATTGGCCGAGCCCTCCCTCATTCCTGCAGCCAACCTCCCCCAAATTCTCCATTTGATTTCCCTTCAAAAAAATCCACAATTTCCATCAAAAATCCAAAACAAAACCCCCCAAACTCCAAATTAAACGTTACCCATTATTCCTTAACCCATCTAGCTTGGATTCTTAAAGCAAGAAGCCAATTTGGAGGCCAAGATTTGCATGCCAGATCTCTAATCTTGTGAGGTATAATTCTTAACCTAATGGCTAATTTGTTGATTAACTATTCTAATCTAAACTATTCAAGTGATAATTTGGTTCTAATTGCTAGTTTGTGAATTAGAGAACAGGGTTTGAAATTGAGTTAAGGTTTTTATCATTTGTTCATTGTTATATAGTATCGTGTAACACTTTAAGACATGCAAATTCTAAGCTAATTGTTAACTTGTAAAGTGTTACTTTAAAATTGTCTAAATCTTAAGTTTTGCAAACTAGATTTTTGGGTCAAGGTAAGGAGATGAGATTAAAATTTAGTAAACATTGGTGTGGCCTAATTAAGATATTTAGTGGGCATTGTGGCCACTAGATTTGTTAAAACATCAAGTTTTGTACTAAAACGGTTAATTGTTACTTACTAGGTTTTCGGAATAAAATGTTTTTAAATTAAGTTTAAGGTTTTGATGATATGCACCCTATTTCATATATATTTAGTGTGTTGTGAACGCGCGATTAGTGCGATTGGGTTTTTGGTTTGGTAGTTACCACGTATTGCGACCCTAGTGGTGATTTGTGGCGCTGTCGCGGCGCGTTTCGTGCACCAAGTGTGTGCGCGTTTAGTTAGTGCGCGTGGTTGACTTGTATTGGTTGTGTCCGTGACGAATTATATATTTATTCTCTTTTTCCTTATGTACATTTCTAGGATCGGGTGCAGAGGCGTCGGATGTGGCACGGAAATGACAGAGCTGATTCGGATCTGATTAGCTAAGGCGTCCAGGTGAGTAGATGTATATCTACGGGGGAAGTCGGGTGAATGGCGTAGAGCACCCCCGCAATTCCGTAGGATATGATGTGTGATGATATATATATACGTATGTGTTATTGCGAGATATGAATACTTAGCATGAAAGGTTTTAGGAGAATATGAGTTAGATTCAGTGTAATTGGGAGGAAATGCTTTTAGTTAGTTTTCTGAGTCACGAAACCCTTGAGTAAAGGTTGACACACACACATGCACGCACGTAATATGTTTGGGTGTATATGTTTATATGTATATATATATATATATATATATATATATATATATATATATATATATATATATATGTATGTGTTGGTGTGTGTGTGTGTGTGTGTATTTATGTATACACGGATGATGAGCCCAGTTACTTGGAGATGAGCCGATATGATCGGGCATGATGCCGTGAGATTGTGATATGTGTTTGGGTCGTGATATGAGATATGGCATGATGTTATAGCGGATCGATGGGCGATGTGTTTTTACATATGCGTGTATATATATTTGCTGATATGGGAAAGTACTAGATTTTAGAACGAAACCCCTAATTCATGTTTTTACGATAATGATACTATATGAATAATGAGTATATGTGATATTTGACCCGTACCCCGATTTTAGGATGCCGTACGATGGATTTTACCATACGAGATATAGATATGATGATTGATCTGCACTTTTGACTCGAGGATGTCGTACTATATATTTTATCGTACGTGACGCTATTGAGGCGGGATCGCTGACTACTAGATATATCGACTCGAACTTTAGGTGGTTTTCCTTACCCTTTCGAATGGGCTCGGGTCATACTTATTTTCAAAACTAACGAATCGTGAATATTTTAAAGACAGTCCGAGAGATACTATGGATTTTTCAAAGGACGTATCTTTTCTCAAAGACCCCATAGCCCCTATTTTTCTAAAACCACGATTCGTGCTATTTCAAACACCAAAAATTGTACGACTCGTATATTGGATATTTATCTTCTTTAATGTTGCGGTTACTACATCTTTTCCGTATATTCATGCTGTTCTCATCGCATTGCATGCTTATAAATGTGTTTTCTTTAGTTATTATGAACCCCTGTTGTTAGGACACCAGCACCATTACCGATGATGTGTATGCTTCACGTACACTTGCTTGCCGGCTCACACACATCATCATCGGTAATTTTCATGTCACGTACACATTAGAAAATATTACTTCATTGGTATAAATTGCTAGCTGGTACTTTCTACATAGTACTAGTACGCTTTCTTTCATATGCTAGTTAAGATAATGCATTTATTACTGTGATACTTCATGCATTTATACGTTCATTTTGTTATGCAATATCATGGGGCTTTATGTCGGTATTCACTATTTATTGACATTGTGATTTTGAGATTTCAGATCTTTCATGAGATTTCTGGATTTGGAAAACCGCATGTGAATTTTTATAAACTTACGATTAATTTAAAAGAGAAAGATGCGGTTTTCCTTGATATGAAGAGTAGCATCCACCATGATATTTTCTCGGTTCTGAGTTGGTTTTCGAGACCCGATTCGAGGAGGATGAACCGTCTGCGAGTACATGGTGGACCCGCTATGGTACCCCGGGGCAAGAAGCTCGAGTTGTAGACGATGAGCCCGGCAGGGGCAGGCTATCTACCGGTGATTTTATGGAAACTCGACGGATATCCGGAGGATACCGTTCGGAGTTATGAAAGAGATGGATATGGGCCGATCCGGAATGATGGAGCCCATGGGCCGATCCGGACTGACGGAGCCCGAGATTTGAGGATTTTGTGTCACTGTTGGACACGTATTTCATGATGTATTGAGTGTCGGTGTTGGGCACTCGGTTGTTATCGTGTTTTGTGTGTCGTTGCTAGACACACGTTGGATGGTGCGTTAGTACATGTCATGCATCGATGTACTATTATTCTTGACAGAGACACGAGTACTTTGATATCGCACTTATATTATACGGTTACCCTTTTTGTAGTATTAGTATATTTATTGTACAACCTAGGAGAGCGTCGTTCATGCGATTTCTTCTCGGTGATGTTTTTTACTCACGAGTTGGCAACTCACCCCCATTGTGCCACAGTTTCTTGCAGGTTTGGCCGTACGGGTTTCATTGCGGCTTGCAGGAACACTGCTTTCTTCCGAGTGATTGCTTTGGTAGGTGGATTCACTTGCATCATAACCACTGTTGTACACTTTATTGTAGGGTTCCTTAGGCCGGAAGCAAGGTTTCGGGAGGCATCGTCCATGCCAATTTCAAATTTTTGTCGTTCTAAAGAACCCTAACCTAGAATCTTAACAAGATATTTAAACGAACAAGCAATGTTAACATCTTAACATCTAAGTAAATTTCACGACCCAAAATTTAGCACGTGACGGCCCTTAAACTACGTAACTTCTCCAGGTGTAACGTAATTCAAGTAAGCCAAAAACCCAGCAATCTAAACCATCAAAAGTAGTAAGTGATAATAACATTGTTAAAACTTTTGAAATCTCAATCAAATTCTTTAAAGTCCCAATTTATTTCCTTTATAAATTTGGTAGCACCTCCTTTGTAAAACAAGCCCCCAAAAAGGGTACAACATAAATATATAAGTAAAGCATCCCTAACGGGAGCAAATCTAGGCCCAAAGGCGGAAAACAACCACCACAAGCAAATATACGACGCCGTAGCGAAGAAAAAGACGATATAAAGAAAACTGCATAAAAGACCTCCAAGTCACCAAATAATATATAATATCGTCCTCACAACTCGTCTCTAAGTCAATACATGAAAATGGTAGATGGAGAGTACATGGTACAAAGATATACAATGAGCAACATCGTATAACCGCAAAACCCACCTATAGAAAAACCGCACATAGTCAGTCATAGCGGTATCCGCTGCAAAAGATGATACGATAGATGAAAAGCCCTGCCTTGACTGCCCTGAGGGACTACCTGCAAAACCTTGTGGCTCAATGGGGGTGAGTTGCCAACTCGTGAATAGTAAATAACATATGCAGGTAATCGCAAGTATGCACGTACTGCGCGAATCTATCACATGCAAGCTAATAGAATTAAATGGCCATATTTGTGCAACAGTCATGAAAGGTACTCTAGCAGGTACAACTAATACATGAAGTAATAATATGGCAATATGTATATGCAACCGTCATGAAATGTACTCTATTAGGTACAATTAATACATGAAGCGATGCATATAAAATAAATGCGGAATATGGGATAAAACATGTCATCCTCACGGAATCCTCATCGTGGTAGGACCTGTGTCTATCAAGACAAACCCAAATCCCAAATATCGTCAAATCGGCCCTCAGGTCGGCCCTCATATCGGCCTACAGATCGGCCCTCATATTGGCCCTCAGATCGGCCCTCATATCGAATGAATAAGAATACTTGCACAGATCATTATGATGATATATATTTAAATATATATATATATATATATATAACAGCATCCCATACCACTTATATATATATACGTGCATATATAACAGCGTCCCATTCCACTGATATATATACTTAGAAGTAAAAATATCATGAAAACCAGTGTCCAGCATCGACACATAAATACCCATCTATCTGGCGTCGTCACCATGATTGGCCCTGATATGTACGCATCATACGTTCATCGGGAACCCGAGTGCCTAGCTTCGACACTCGAATTCCTCGTATCCATACGTACATGACTCCGGTCGATATCTACGCGATCACCGACGAGTCTAATACTGTCACCGGTAGGTATGATTCCCCCACTAACTCATCACCATCATCTGCGATCTTCTTGCCCCGGGGTAGCTCCGGGCCCCACCATGTACCCGCATACGGCCCACTCCACTCCTCGCATGGGGTATATATGAGAACCGAGAAATCTCATGGTGGACGCTGAAATATCATATTAAGAGAAACCGGGTTTTTCAAATAATGCATAATTTCATGAAACTACCACGGTCCTCAAATCCAGAAAACATCATGTGAAATCCATATATCAATGTGAAATCCATGAAATATAATATATGCAACATGAAACAGTAATATGAGCATATAAAGGAAAACTGCTATTTAACTGCAACAAGTTATTAAATATATCATGCGGTTCCTAATTTCTCCAAATCCATACAACATCATATAAAGATGAACATGTAGCTATAACCAGGTATGCGTAACCATGTCGGTATAGCAAGATATGTGTATCTACCTATCTGTAATGATGTAATATCCTCCAGGTATATGTGTAGCTATATCAAGCTAGGTATGTATATATACATGTCAATAATGATACAATACCCTTCAGGTATATGTGTAGCTATCTCAAGGTATACGGGTGTACATGTAAGTATGTATGCAAGATGTACATGTAGCTATGTCTCATATTTGTATATACCTATCTCTAATAGTACAATACCATATAGGTATAAGGGTAGCTAGCATGTAGGTATGGCAAGGCATATGTGTAAACATGTAGGTATACAGGTATGCTATATGTCATATGCATAAACGTATATGAATCAATGTCTCAATGTCCCTAACCAAACAATATCATATATGTATGTGTGTTGTGCGTATCATGGCAATTATTGACGGTGTGTGTGTCATACAATCAGTGCTCGTGCAACATGAGCCGTCAATAATAGTGAAGTGTCCAAAGGGTACAAGTCCAAGCACAACAAGTAATAATATGCATTGAAGTTTATGCGCAAACTCTATATATGCACTATAAACATGCGACTAATATCATATCATATCTAGCCCATACGCATAACGCCATGCGGGCGATTCCCCTGTAGATGTTAAATCTACTCACTAGCGATCTTGGCTAAGTAAAACCAACCATTCGCTTTCCTTTCTTCGCAGCGTCCAAAGTCTACACCTGCGATCCTAAATCACAAAACAACAAAGCAAGTGTATACATTAGCAATCGACCAATAACACTTACCAACTACGTTTGACCGACGCATCAACTCTAAACATACTTTCAAGTGTTCGTCTAGTGGCTAACGTACGTAGCGACACTACGAAACCAACTCAAGAGAAACGGCTACACAAAGACACGAACCGTATCGGATAACATAACACGCGTAATCGAGACACAAGAAATAAGCAAAGTGATCCCAGATTTTGCTACCTAAATAATTTGTAAAAGTTGCACATACCACAAGACCAAACACAACCCAGAGACCCCTACCCCAAAACACAACCCCCCCGACCTACTCTGGCCGCAATTTGCGGCCAGAACCAATAAAACCGCGGCCAAAAATAAAGGGAATGGGCTCATGTTTTTACAGTGGGTTCTAGGTCACTACACAAGGTCACTGTGATGGGAACTTTTCCAACAAATACCGGGTTTGATAGCAGATCATCTAAGACACCAATATACACTAAAAATACGATATTTACCTGAAATGAAACTTTACGCGTTCTAAACTTAAACGAACAAGTTACGCAACATTAAAAGGCTAACTTAACAGAAAGAGATCATTACCTACTCCCACAAGCTCAAAGATCCTAGCTTTCCAAGCTCCAAGGCATCCAAGAGGCAAAACAAGGTTTATGAAGTGATTTGGTGATGTTTTTTTAAAGGTTTTGTGATGGATTTGTGATGGAAATGATAAAGGTTCTGTTGAAGGTGAGAAAGATGAAGGAAATGATAAAGAGATGAAGAAATGAGAGGATGAAAGGATAAAGAGAGAGAGAGAAAGGTGAGTGCACCCTTACATTAACTTCTCATTAATGCAAGCATTAAGCTCACCATGCCACCTCTCCCTAAAACAAAACCTAAAAGAAATATCTCACACAAATATCTAGGGTTAGGGTTAAGGTTTAAACAAAGAATTGGATTAGGATTAGGTTAAGTTGTCATGGTCACTAAATAAGATTACACAAACACACCCTCACATAAACATGCACATGTGTGTGCAAGCCATAACAAATAAAAATAAATTATTAATTAAATGTTATAAAATGTGAGGAACCCGAATTGGTAAACTTTTTACCAAAAACCTGCATTATCGCCTAACTATCACTAATCGCATTCTAAGGTGTTACAATCTCCCCCCCTTAAAGAAAATTCGTCCCCGAATTAAATATTCCTACTATGCATACCTTCAAGAAGATGAGTGCAAAACTCCCAATCTCGCTCGCAGCCTCCCAAGTGATCTCCTCACTATACGGCTACGCCAAAGAAACCTCCACAGATGGCAAGACCCTTGACCGAAGTTTCTCCACCTGCCGATCCACTAACACTATCGGCTTCCGGTGAATGAAAAGACGCCAAGCTAAACGGTCTGGTGCTGTATCATGTGAGAAAGGTCATGAAGGTATTTGCAAAGTATCAACACAATCAATACGAGATGAATACTCAAAAATATAGGTGGAAGTGCCAAATTATAGGCAATGGTACTAACTCGCTTCAAGGATCTCAAAAGGACCTACAATCTGGGACCACGCTTCCCAAAACTCAACACGCCATTTATCGGAAAAATCCGTAGGGATACATGATCTCCCTCCGCGAACTCAAGTCTGCGACAACCACGGTCGGCATAAGACTTCTGTCTGCACTGGGCTGCTCTCATCCTGACCTGAATCAACTGGATCTTCTCCGAAGCCTCTCGACTAGCTGGGGTCCAAAAATCCTGCTCTCGCGAAGTCAGTAAAACAGACTGGCGATCGACAGAACCTATCACACAAGGCCTACAGGTTGCCAATTGGAACGTCTCCTGATAACCTCTATCGAAGGAGAACCTTATCAATGGCAAGTGACGATCCCAACTGCCAACAACCAATTAGTACGTACGCACAATCATATCCTCCAGAGTCTGTATAGTCCGCCCTGTCTGACCATCGACCTACAGATGGAAAAGCGGAGCTAATGCTCAACCAGTACCCAAGGCTTCCTGAAGCTTCTGCCAACGACGGCTAGCGAACTGGATGCCTCTATCGGATACAACACATGAAGGAACTCTATGCAAATGCACCAACTCACCGAAGAACAACAGAGCAAACTGAGCATAACCGGACAACAATCACCCAAGTGGAGTCACACCCTGTCTAGACCTGGGTAGACACCACAACGAAATTCATGGAGATTTGCTCACATTCCCACTCTGGAACGGTAAAAAGTTTGCAACTCTCCAGCCGGCCTCAAATGCTCAACCTTAGCTCGCTGACAAGCCAAGCACCTCGAAACGAAATCCGAAACATCACTCATCATCCTTACCCACCTATAACTATCTCACAAGTCACGTCACATCTCGGTAGAACTTGGATGAATACAGAAAGCTGACTGATGTGCCTGCTCTAGGACCTTGCATCTCTACCCATCAGTACCGGTACACGCCATCGAGTCCCTAACACAGCACACCCTAGTCATAAATCAAGAACTCTGAATCTTTACCCAGCCGAACATGCTCAAGAATCTCCGACAACGAGCATCGACGGGATGTGCCTCACGAAAACGATTAAGTAAAAGTGGACGGGCGTGGACATAAGCAAGCTGTTCCCTCAACAGAGACGAACTTAAGCTGTACTCAATGGTTACACAAGAACTGAAAATCTGCAGAAGACTGTCTCCGAACTGCGCACAACTGGAACAAACTACCCGCGGGCCTACGACTCAAGCATCAGCTACCACAATCGTCTTGCCACGGGTAATAAAGGATCTCACAATCACAATCCTTCACAAGCTCCATCCAACGGCGCTGTCTCAACAATTAAAACCCGCTGTAGGAAGATGTACACAATGCTCTGGTGGTGCGTGAAAATCTGACACGACTCACCATACAAGTAGTGTCCCCAAATCTCCGGCGCAAAACCACCGCGGCCATCTCCAGATCATGAGTGGGATAAATCCTGCTCGTGCTTCCTCCAACTGTCGGGAAGTATAAGTGATAACTCTATAGTGCCACATCAGTACACAATCGAGCCCCACTCGCGAAACATCACACTAAACAAAAAATCGCCCGATCCAGAAGCAAAGATAGAACTAGTGCAATCGTCAACCGAGTATTCAATTGCTGAAAACTCCACACGTATGCCTCAGTCTAAAGAAAAGGAACCCCCTTTCTTGTCAGTACGGTCAACGGTGCAGCGATACTTAAGAAATCCTGCACGAAACGGCGGTAAAAACTGGCTAAGTCCAAAGCCGCGGACCCCTGTCCCTGATGCAAGTCTGTGCCAAGCTGTACAGCCTCGATCTCCCTCAGGTCCATATGAAATCCATCTCCCGTAACCACATGACCTAGGAAGTCAACACTATCAAGCCTGAAGGAACACTCCGAGAATCTAGCAAACCGCTGGCGCTCTCCCAATATCTACAAAGCAAATCCTCAAGTGCTGCTCACGTTCCTCACGACTCTTGGAATAGACCAGAATGTCATCTATAACACAACAATACACTGGTCGAGGAACAGCCTGAAGAATCTGGTTCATCATATCCACGAATGCTGCTAGGGCATTGGTGAGTCCAACGACACCACAAAAAATCATAATGGCCATAGCGCGCACAAAAGCAGTCTTCGGAATGTCATCACTCCGATCCCACAACAATGATAACCTGATCCCAAACAAACTTAGAAAAATTGTCTCGCACCTTGGAGCTTATCGAAGAAATCGTCAAGCGAGGTAAAGGATACCCAAATCCGCACCATAACTCGGTTTCATTGACGATCAATCAATACACAACCTCAAACTGTCGTCCTTCACTTGACGAACAGAGTAGGAGCTATCCAAAGCGAAACACTCGGACGCACAAGTCCCCCTATCTAGCAACTCTGCAGCAGATCATTAAGCTCCTTAAGCTCCGCCGGCTCATCTGGAACAACGTCGGAAAACTCTCGCACGATAAGAACCCGGTACAACGAACCCACTGTGACTCTGTATCACAAATGAAAGTTAAGAATCCACGAGATCCTCTCCTCAAGAGTCGACCAACGAAAAGGCTAAAATCAAGCTGTGATGGGCGGCACCACGGTCCCCCTGCACAACAAGAACTGACTCGCCGGGAAAACAAAACCTGACTGTCTTCTCGCGGCAGTCCACAGACGCCTAGCACGTAGCTAACCAGTCTATGCCCAGGAGAACGTCAAAGTCCACATCTCAAGAAGGATCAAATCGACGGATGAATCTCTATCTCCTAACCGATTGGCACACGACCGAAACACGTGTTTCGCAACTAAGGAATCGCTGACAGAAATTAACACAACAAATGACTGATCTAGCATACACGACCCTCAGCCCAACCATGACACGAAGTGTGTAGAACAAATGAGTGCATAGATCCCGAATTAAACAAGCAAGTGCAATAAGAAAACATACGAATAAGATTACCTGAAAACTCTGCATTGGATGCCCGCGCGTCCCGATGAGTAGAAGCAAACGCTCGTGCATGCCCTCTACCCGCAACTGGCTGAACTCCCCTCTGCTATCCTGCATACTCGGAATGAATCCTACGCGACCCCGACCTCTCTGAACATAAGTCTAACGCGGTGCCAAGGAACAATGTCTGAAGAAGCGTTGAAGGCTCCCGCATCGAAAACATCCATACGATGGCTACTAACCCTCCTGGGGATAAGAGCTCAACTACTATCCTCGTCCCAAGCCTTTGCTACTTTTGCGACGTGCACGAAGCCTGTTACGACGACTAAGCCTCTATCTCTCTGCTGGTACACTTGCACGAGCCCTCCTCTGTCCTCAGACTCCCAAAGTCTCAGAAAGTCGCTCCTCATCGAATAGGGCTGCGTCCAATGGTGCTGTATACGTAACACTATGCTGTATGCTGATCGCAAGGAATGACTGGGTAACAGGGAAGGCAACCTCCTGTCGCTGCTCTCGACTAGCCTCAACCAACGACCTCATCATCTGGCGCAAGTCCTACAAATCTGCCTCAAGCCTAGCGATATGATTTATCGAAGGCGGATCAAGCTTCTCCAGTGCAACGAGCGTACCGTCCTGGTCAGTCCTCATCCAAAACGAGTCAACTCTGACCTTGGCTCTCGCTGCCTCTCTCTGAGCCCTCATAGTCATCGGCGACAAAAGGATATAAATGGAAATAGGATTCGATAAGAACACAGAAATCAAATCACAAGGATATGTATCATCAAGGAAGGAATTTCAAGCAATTAGTATTTAGGTCACTTAGGCGGAGTACCGTGTTGTAAGTATGCCGCGGACATACACACACTACGTTACTCTGCTTCAGTTGCCTACTCCATCATACCAAGGTCATCCTACACTCCGAAAGGTAAAACTTAGCGCTTTGATACCAACTTTGTCACGACCCAAATTTTAGCACGTGACGGCCCTTAAACTACGTAACGTCTCCAGGCGTAACGTAATTCAAGTAAGCCAAAAACCAGCAATCTAAACCATCAAAAGCAGTAAGTGACAATATTTTAAAACTTTTGAAATCTCAATCAAATTCTTTATGTCCCAATTTATTTCCTTTAAAAATTTGGCAGCACCTCCTTTGTAAAACAAGCCCCCAAAAAGGATACAACATAAATATATAAGTAAAGCATCCCAACGGGAGCAAATCCAT
Organism: Agapanthus africanus; assembly: GCA_030015575.1. Classification (NCBI taxonomy): domain Eukaryota; kingdom Viridiplantae; phylum Streptophyta; class Magnoliopsida; order Asparagales; family Amaryllidaceae; genus Agapanthus; species Agapanthus africanus. The sequence goes on from CM057339.1 coordinate 493,865,700, forward strand.
GCCCAAAGGTGGAAAACAATCACCACAAGAAAATATACGACGCCGTAGCGAAGAAAAAGACGATATAAAGAAAACTGCATAAAAGACCTCCAAGTCACCAAATAATATACAATATTGTCCTCACAACTTGTCTCTAAGTCAATACATGAAAATGGTAGATGGGGAGTACATGGTACAAAGATATACAATGAGCAATATCGGATAACCGAAAAACCTACCTATAGCAAAACTGCACACAGTCAGCCGTAGCGGTATCCACTGCAAAAGATGATACGATAGATGAAAAGCCCTGCCTCGACTGCCCTGAGGGACAACCTGCAAAACCCTATGGCACAACGGGGGTGATTTGCCAACTCGTGAATAGTAAATAACATATGCAAGCAATCGCAAGTATGCACGTACTGCGTGAATCTATCACATGCAAGTTAATAGCAATAAATGGCCATATGTGTGCAACAGTCATGAAAGGTACTCTAGCAGGTACAACTAATACATGAAGCAATAATATGGCAATATGTATATGCAACAGTAATGAAATGTACTCTATCAGGTACAACTAATACATGAAGCAATGCATATAAAATAAATACGGAATATGGGATAAAACATGTCATCCTCATGGAATCCTCATCATGGCAGGACAAGTGTCCATCAAGACAAATCCAAGTCCCAAATATCCTTAAATCGGCCCTCATGTCGGCCATCATATCGGCCCTCAGATCGGCCCTCATATCGAATGAATAAGAATACTTGCAAAGGTCATTATGATGATATATATTAATATATATATATATATATATATAACAGCGTCCCATACCACGGATATATATATATATATATATATATATATATGCATATATAACAGCGTCCCATATCACTGATATATATACTTAAGAGTAAAAATATCATGAAAACTAGTGTCCAGCATCGACACATAAATACTCATCTATCAGGCGTCGTCACCACGACTGGCCCTGATATGTACGTATCATACGTTCTTCGGAAACCCGAGTGCCTAGCTTCGACACTCGAATTCCTCGTATCCATACGTATATGACTCCGGTCGATATCTACGCGATCACCGATGAGTCCAATACTGTCACCGGTACGTATGATTCCCACATTAACTCATCGCCATCATCTGCGATCTTTTTGACCCGGGGTACTTCCGGGCCCCACCATGTACCCGCACACGGCCCACTCCACTTCTCGCATGGGGTATATATCAGAACCGAGAAATCTCATGGTGGACGCTGAAATATCATATCAAGAGAAACCGGGTTTTTCAAATAATGCATAATTTCATGAAACTACCACGGTCCTCAAATCCAGAAAACATCATATAAAATCCATATATCAATGCGAAATCCATGAAATATAATATATGCAACATGAAACAGTAATATGAGCATATAAAGGAAAACCGCTATTTAACTGCAACAAGTTATTAAATATATCATGCGGTTCCTAATTTCTCCAAATCCATACAACATCATATAAAGGTGAACATGTAGCTATAGCCAGGTATGCGTAACTATGTCGGTATAGCAAGATATGTGTATCTACCTATCAGTAATGATGTAATACCCTCCAGGTATATGTGTAGCTATATCAAGCTAGGTATGTATATATACATGTCAATAATGATACAATACCCTCCAGGTATATGTGTAGCTATCTCAAGGTATACGGGTGTACATGTAAGTATGTATGCAAGATGTACATGTAGATATGTCTCATATTTGTATATACCTATCTTTAATAGTACAATACCATATAGGTATAAGGGTAGCGAACATGTAGGCATGGCAAGGCATATGTGTAAACATGTAGGTATACAGGTATGCTATATGTCATATGCATAAACGAATATGAATCAATGTCTCAATGTCTCTAACCAAACAATATCATATATGTATGTGTGTTGTGCGTATCATGGCAATTATTGACGGTGTGTGTGGCATACAATCAGTGCTCGTGCAACATGAGCCGTCAATAATAGCGAAGTGTCCAAAGGGTACAAGTCCAAGCACAACAAGTAATAATATGCAATAAAGTTTATGCGCAAACTCTATATATGCACTATAAACATGCGACTAATATCATATCATATCTAGCCCTGACGCATAACGCCATGCGGGCGATTCCCCTGTAGATGTTAAATCTACTCATTGACGATCTTGGCTAAGTGAAGCCAACCACTCGCTTTCCCTTTTTCGCAGCGTCCGAAGTCCCCGCCTGCGATCCTAAATCACAAAACAACAAAGCAAGTGTATAAATTAGCAATCGACCAATAATACTTACCAACTATGTTTGACCGACGCATCAATTCCAAACATAGTCTCAAGTGTTCGTCTAGTGGCTAATGTGTGTAGCGACACTATGAAACCAACTCAAGAGCAACAGCTACACAAAGACACGAACCTTATCGGATAACGTAACGTGCATAATCGAAACACAAGAAATAAGCAAAGTGATCCCAGATTTTGCTACCCAAACAATTTGTAAAAGTTGCACATACCACAAGACCAAACACAACCCCAAAGACCCCTACCCCAAAACACAACCCCCAGACCCTACTCTGGCCGCAATTTGCGGCCAGAACCAATAAGACTGTGGCCAAAAATAAAGGGAATGGGCTCAGGTTTTTACAGTGGGTTCTAGGTCACAACACAAGGTCACTATGATGGGAACTTTTCCAACAAATATCAGGTTTGATAGCAGATCATCCGAGACACCAATACACACTAAAAATACGATATTTACCCGAAACGAAACTTTACGCGTTCTAAACTAAAATGAACAAGCTACGCAACATTAAAAGGCTAACTTAACAGAAAGTGATCATTACCTACTCCCACAAGCTCAAAGATCCTAGCTTTCCAAGCTCCAAGGAACCCAAGAAGCAAAACAAGGTTTATGAAGTGATTTGATGATGTTTTGTGAAGGTTTTGTGATAGATTTGTGATGGAAATGATAAGGGTTTTGTTGAGGGTGAGAAAGATGAAGAAAATGATAAAGAGATGAAGAAATGAGAGGATGAAATGATAAAGAGAGAGAGGTGAGAATAATGAGAGAGAGAGGTGAGTGCACCCTTGCATTAACTTCTCATTAATGCAAGCGTTAAGCTCACCATGCCACCTCTCCCCAAAAAAAAACCCAAAAGAAATATCTCATACAAATATCTAGGGTTATGGTTAAGGCTTAAACAAAGAATTGGATTAGGATTAGGTTAAGTTGTCATGGTCACTAAACAAGATTACACAAACACACCCTCACGTAAACTTGGAAATGTGTGTTGTTCATACCATAATTTTGCATTATTATATTCCCCATTCTTATTCATTTTACAAATAAACAGTTGCTTTTGATCCATGTCTGCTACATAGTTGCAGGTTACAGGTTATCGGAATAAAAACAGTGAAAACGATGAAAAGACGATACAAAAGTGAGACTACGACCAACAAATGGCAAGATCTTGATCATGCCTACAATTTGAAGACTAAACGAAGATCAATGGACAATTTCACAAAGAACAAAGGCAGTGCAAGGTTCAAGACTTCGACACAAAGCAAACAGTAAAGTCCACGACATTATTCACTGTGGAAATCTGGAAGAGAACTAGAAGAAATTCTGAAGAAACAAGTACCCAAGTGCAACCAGACTAAGACATGAAAGATTGAGCCAACAAGACCACTAGATAGCCGCAGATCCGTGGCCAAACAGGGGTTTTGGCCGCAGTTCCATGGCCACAATGAGCCCGTGTCGGTGGAAATTTGTGTCGGTGCGTCGGCGCGTTGACTAGTCTTCTTAGGGGTATACTTGTAATTGCAGATATGACGCGATTGTAACCCTAGGGTTTCTATGTTCTATAAATAGAAACCCTAAAACCTATTTTAGGTGATGCCTCTTTTTATTTCATCTATTCAGAATTTAATTCCTGTGTAAATGTTTGGAGAGAGCCATCAATAAAGTAAGTAATTTTAATTCATTGCCCTAGTTAATTTTTATTCTGCCTTAGTATAATTTTATTGTCTGCCCTAGTTAGATAGTTAGAAATGTTTTTCGATTCACTAATGAGTGAGTAGTCTCCTCACTTGTTAGGGTTAGATTTGGGGAAGGCTTGAGAGATGAAGATCTCTCACCCCTTTCTTGCCCATCACATATAACTAATAGGACTCCATGCATACATACACACACCGTTCCCTACGGCTCCTTACCCCACGAGGTAACGGTGATACCGTAGTATAAACGACCGGTTGCGTATGTTTTCCATGAAGGTTACGGTAAGAATTAAGAAAGGAAGGACAAGAACCTAGAGGAATAAACGATGATGGTACTAATCCCCTTTATTAATTATTACCATAACACCTAAAAGAGATCTAAATTAGGGCATTGAAAGCGGTGAGGAAATCTTCAATTTCCAAACTTAACCTAAACCTAACCCTAGCAAGATTCTAGTCTTAGTATAAATCAGTTTAGTTTTTAGCGATAATCCATTCACACTGTTTGGAATTAACGCGTTAGAACAAATTAGGAAATACACAACATCCCTGTAGACCGTCACGTACTCACCGGCTAGCTACCAAGCGACGCCGTTCTTGATTGCGGTTATAAATATTCTTTGATTCATATCTTTTAAAAAAAGTGCAAGCACGCTAAATAACATACCAAATCAAATGGCGTCGTTGCCGGGGATGGCGTAGTATTTTCTTTTTGCAATTTTGGGTTAATATAAAATCATAAAACTCAAAAAAAACTGGAAAAAAAACATAAAAATTTTATCATCTTTTTATTGCTTGAAGGGTTTTTCGTGTGAATTTTGCAGGATCGATGAACGAGTTCGTGTCACGACCCGAAATTGGCACGTGACGGCCCTAATACTACGCAACGCCTAAAGACGTAACACAGTAAAAGAAAGCCAAACCCAGAAATCTATACCATGAAAATACGGAAAAGATAATAAAAGTTTTTGAAACATTTGAAATCGCAACCCAAATTCTTTAAAAGTCCAACTTCTTTCTTTAAAATTTTAGCAACACCCATTTTTGTAAAAACTGGCCCAAAGGCGGAAAACAATCCACATCACAAATATACGACGCCGTAGCAAAGAAATAAAAACAATAGATATAAAGCCGTATATAAGACAAAAAATCCACAAATAATATACAATATCGTCCTCACCAAGTCTTTAAGTCAACAATATAATAGTAGATGGAGAGTACAAGATACAACGAATGTACAATATGAAATACAGATAATCATCCAACCCACCTAAGCAAAATAGTATACTGTGAGCCGATGCGGTATCTGTAGCAAAAGATAATAGATGAATAGCTGAATAGCCTGCCTTGACTACTCTGAGGAACACCCTTCAATACCTGTGGCACAACGGGAGTGAGTTGCCAACTCGTGAATAGTAGATAACATATGCAGGTAATCGCAGGAATGTACGTACATCATGAATCTAAGATATACAATTTACAGTAATAACAGGTCATGTGAATGCAGAATAATGGAAAGTACACTAGCAGGTACAATCAATTTGTGAAGCAATAATAACATGACAATAGTATGCAATAGCCATGCAATTAGGGATATGAGAATGTAAATATGCAGCAAGCATGAAGGGTACACTAACAGGTACTCCTAATACATGGAACAGTGCATAAGTGAAAAGGTATGAGGTATGGAGTGAAATATGTCATCCCACGGAATTCTGTCATCGTGATAGGATCACAATCCATCAACACACTCAAATACAAATTCCTCAAATCGGCCCCCAAGTTGGGCTCTCACATCATATAAGTCTCACATCTCCTCAATGTACAATATCGAGTAATCTCCTATATCCCGAATGTACAAATCAGTAATCCCATATGTATGTCCAATATCCAATCTCAATGAATCACCTAATATCCAAAATCAAATCTCAAGTAGAATTCTAACATCCTAAAGGTATATATTTGCAGAAATAAATATGATGGGATCAATACACATATATTAGCGTCCCACTCCACTAATATTGGTGTAAGGGTATATATAATAACGGCTAAATCCCCTGTTATATATACAAAGGTGTTAAAAGAAATATCATGAAAACAATGTGCCAAGCATCGACACAGAAATCCTGATCTATCAGATGCCGTCACCAAGACTAGCATCCTGATAGATACGTATCATACGCTATCCCGAAAGCACGAGTGCTTAGCTCTGACCCTCGCCTTTCGACGTATGCATACGTGCATGACTCCCAACGGTATCTCCATATCCCCGCCGAGTCATTAGTACTGTCACCGGTAGGTACTCGCCTGCCTCCAGGCTTAATCGGCAAAGTCCATCGATTATCTTGCCGAGGGGAACCATACCGGGCCTCACCATGTACCCTCATACGGCAACCACACCTCGTATGGAGTATATAATCAGAACCGATAAATCTCATGGTGGCTGTGCAAATATCATATCAAGGAAACCGGGTTTTTCAATGTATGCATAATTTCATGAACTCCCGCGGTTCCCAAATCCAGAAAACATCATATAAAATCCAAATAAACAATGCGCAAATCCAGGAATAAATATATGCGATATATCTGAAATGCGAACATATAAATGAGAATATGTAGCTGAAACCAGATGTATGCGAAACCAATAAAGTACACCTAAGTAACATCAGTAAAGGTAATTATGTAACTGCAACTGAAAATGTGTGTAACATACATGTGTAGCAATGTATAGGTATCTACCTATAAGAACTGATGAAGTATACCCCCTCCGGGTATGAGTGGAATAGGTGAGTAAGGTATATCGGTAACTAAATGTCCAAAGTGATAAGTAATGTGAATCGATGTCGTAAAGTCCCTAACCAAGCAATATGATATCTATAATGGTTTGTGTGTGACATGGCAATTATTGACGGTGTTGTAGCATACAATCCATGCTCGTGCAACATAAACCGTCAATAATATGTGCAGTGTCCTACGGCTGCTAGTCACAGTACCATTGTTAGTGTTTATGCCCTAGAAGGCCATTACTGTATCATAATAGTTTGTATATTACTTAATGGAAGCTTGGGATATTCACAGTTGTATTGACAGTCTTGCTAAAAATGGTAGTATGCTACTTGGTTTGTGTCTACTTTAATATGTGCATATGTTTCTTGTAACGTATCGCTTATACATATTAGTAGAGCCCTTAGGATCTTTGCTTGATTACCAGCGTTGTGATGGCAGTCACACTAGTGGGGGCTGGGTAGTCTATAAGCAACATCCTATACAGGTCCCTAGTCGTAGGATTATCGAGACAGGGCATCGATACTCCGGAGTAGACTAGTATGTACGCTTCTCATCCCAGTTGGGGAGATGGTCTGTCCCACAGCCATCAGTACGTCGTACTGGAGATAGTATACAGGTGCTCGTTAGGTTACGGGTACACCGGACATGACTCGCGGGGAACTGTTGGTTGGGATTATACCCGTCGTCAGTTAACAGTTCCCAGGTGACATGAGTACAGCTTAGTCCGCAGAATTGACACTGCTACTTCGCCTCGAGTGTGTCCCACTGTTCTTAGATTGCTACCCTACCACGGCTCAAAGGAGTCGTGCAAACAGGTAGCAGTTGGGTGCAGTCCCGAGCACTTGGAGGCAGTGGCGGTTAGACAGGATCCGTCTCTCCCGGTATTGGGAGTTGATATCGCGCTGTGTCAGAGAGCCATTACGCAAAGTCCCTGGCCAGGGCAAGCGAGATTTACCGGTAGGTTTTCCAGTAGTTTCTCAAGGTGTAATGGGCTACGCTCCGACACGACTTATACCGCTTTTAGGGGACTGACGCTTGCCGCCCCCTAGGCCCGATATGCGATAGTCTTAGACGAACAGACCGGACTGTACGGAGATTGTCACAGCAGGCTCAGTAGGAGTTCGGATGGGTTTCCTCATCGGCCTTCTTATCGACATCTACCTGGGGACCGTTACGTACAGCTAGTGCCGCTTGCGGTCTGTGGTTAAACCCACTGCCAGCGTAGTGTCGAGTCTTTAGAGTCCCACACAGAGAGTTTCCCTGCTTCGGGCGAAACGATATAGAGGTCGTATGGTTTTATGACAAGGGTTCGGACGCATACGTGTGTTTACGCACGTACGACGTTCGGACAGTTTTTACTAGTCGTCTTTGGTTTAATCCATATTCTAGTATCGGATTATTGGATTTATACAGTCTAATGTTTTTCCGTGTTTTCACGGATAGGAGGGGCGTTCTCGTAATTTGTCGGGAATCTTCTAGATGCATGGTGACCTGGGGGTTAAGGTGGCATTTGCATTAATTGGATAAATGAGTCATGGTGTGATTCATACATGGAGTTAATGACTCATTTGTGATTTATATGACTCATGTGATGAATCACTTAGTGTATTAATGAAATATGATGATATATCATTATTTGTTATTCATTTAATTATATGATATGTTTCATATATACACAAATGATTTCATTCATCTAAGAGGATTCTCATTCTCACCTTCTTTCTCCTCAAGCTCTCTCTCTTCAAACCCTAACCTTAACCTCTCATGTGTTGAGATCAAGGGTTACTTAGACTAATACATCCATAATCCAACTCTATATCACCTAGGTTGCTTAGATTAGCACTTTGAGTAACCTAGTTACCTCAAGTTAGAGGTTAAGCTTGGAGTAGGAGCTCTCGGGTGGATCGTCTTTGAATCGAAGAGGCCGTTGAGGTGCCGACGTTCCAAAGAGCTTACAAGGAGTGGAGGACAGTGATGAAGACCCGAAGGACAAGTAACGTGAGGTATAACTTCGAATCAGAGTAGTTAAACCTTTCGTAGTATGCTAGTAATGGTTTAGATAAGTTTCATGCGCTCAAGTCCGTGTTACGAAGCTTTGATAATCGTTTTTCATATATTCCGCCTCCCCGCAAGTTCGTGGGGTGCGTGACATAGACTTACAACCATTACATCTAATAAATAGGGTAAGGCGCAATTCTAACAATGACGTAGAATACGAAACAAGTATTAGAATCCTAGCCAAGACGTATAACGCCATGCGGGCGATTCCCCTGTAGATGTTAAATTTACTCACCTACGCTCCATGCTAGGTGAATCCTACCACCTGTCCCCCTCTGTAGCCGTGTCAGTAGTCCCCGCCTGCAAACCTGAAAAATAAGACAAGGAATACATGTATAAGCCAAATATTCCACAAAACGTGATATCGAACCAAAACGAGAAACCCGCGTCGCGAACTAAACGCGTGTGTGCACGATAAGCTAAAACGTGTGTATACGCGTCTAAAACTACCGCGACACGCTAGATCGCAGAACCCACTCACGTATCGCGCGTATCGCGTAAACACAACGGATATGAAATACGATATATTGTCCCAGATTTTCCTATAGGTCAAATCTAACAAAACTATACATGCCAAAGCACTACAAATCATAGCAGACTACAGTAGCCAAAACCCCACCCCCCTTCCTGGCCGCAATTTGCGGCCATATGGATTAAAATTGCGGCCAAGTTTTGGAATTAGGAGCTCGTGTTCTGGTGGTGTAGTCCTGATCTAATAAGCATGTTCCAGTTTCCTCAATTTTGTTCTGGAGGGTCCGGGTCAATAGCAGATCACAGAATGCTAAAATATCGCTTTAAAAACACCGATTTTGCACAAAACACAAATCCTATGGTATTTTTGTGTAATCTGGGTTATTTCTCAGTTGAAGTGACCCTAATAACACTAAAATAAGCTAGGTTAGCTAACACACTCTTCACTTACCCCAATTTCCACATAAACACCATAATCTAGCACTAAACTAGCTTTAAATGCAAACCGAAGCTAATCACTGCACAACTTAAGCAAACTAGGAATTTGGGTTTCAGAATTATACCCTAATGAAGCCAAGGAAGCAGGTGAAGAAGTGGATGGAAGAGGAAGAGCTTCTGCAAGTTGCTGGAGCTGCTGCTGCTGCTGTTACTGGTACTGCTGCTGAAGTTGCTGTTGCTGCTGCTGCCTTAGCTGCTGATGCTGCTGCCCTGGGCTGCTGCTGCTGCTGCTACTGCATCTCCTCTTGCTGCTGCCTTGGTTGCTGATGCTGGTGTGTGCTGCTGATGGAGCTGTTGCTGTTGCTAATGATGCTACTGCTGCTGATGGAGAGGTGTGTGTGTGTGAGAGTGAGTGAGAGTGAAGTGAGAAGGGAAAATTGAGAGGTAAGGAATGATGGCACAAGAGGTCAACCCCTCTCCCTCTCTCTTCATTTAAAACAAGCATCGCCTTTGCCATGATGCCCATTCTCACTCTCTCTCTCTCTCTCTCTCACCAAGGTCAACATATTCAAACCAATTTAAAAAACCCTTTTCAATTTTAACAACCATACACTATTAAACCCAAAACACTTAAACAAATAATAAAACTAGCTTGAAGAAAAATGGTTAGCTCACCATGTTGGTAATCATGGTTAAGCTCCAAATTACAACCCTAGTTATCATGCACATGTGTGTGCAAGCCTAGGAAAAATCTAATAAAATATTCAATAAATAGGATAAAACAAATAAAACCCAATTTGGTAAACTTTTTATTAAAAACCCATATATTAAAATATAATTAGCCACAAAACACATTCTAAGGTGTTACAATCTTCCCCCCTTAAAAGAAATTCGTCCCTGAATTTAAAAATATACTGTTACGCGTACCTTCAAGGAGAAGATTACAACTCTCAAATCTCGCTCGCAGCCTCCCAAGTGATTACCTCACTATACGGCTACGCCCAAGAAAAACCCTTCACAGATGGCAAGACCCTTGACCGACGTTTCTCTGCCTGCCGAGCCATTAACACAATTGGCTGCTGGCGAACGAAAGATCGCGTCTAAGCTAAATGGTCTGATGCCAATCATGTAAGAAAGGTCATGAAGGTAATCGTAAAGTATTAATATAAGGAAAACGGGGTGAATACTCAATAATCTGGGCGGAAGTGCCAAATTAAAGGCAACGAAACGAACCCGCTTATAGGATCTCAGAAGAACCTAAATCCTGGGACAAGCTTCCCAAAATCCAACACGTCATTCATCGGAAAAAAATCCGCAGGAATACATGATTTTCCACTGCGCACTTAAGTCTACGACCAACACAGTCGGCATAAGACCTCTATTTGCACCGGGCTACTCTCATCCTGACCTGAATCAACTGGATCATCTCCGAAGTCTCTAGACTAGCTGGGGTCCCAAAAATCCTACAACGCAGAGTCAGAAAAAAACAGACTGGTGATCGACACGACCTAACTCCTAAACCTAAAGGTTGCCAATTGGAGTGTCTCCTGATAACAGCTATCGAAAGAGAACCCTAACAATGGCAAGTGACGATCCCCAACTGCTGACAACAATTAACACAAACACACAACTTAACAAAGAACAACTGAGCAAACTGAGTATAACCGGACGACGAGAATCCGAATGGAGTCACACCCTGACTAAACCTTGGTAGAAACCATAACGAAATTCGTGGAGATCTGCTCCACTCCTACTTCGGAACGGTAAAAGGTTGCAACTCTCCAGCCGGCCTCAGATGCTCGACCCAAACACAAAAGACAGACACCTTGAAATGAAACCTGAAACTTCTCTTTACATCCCTGTCCACCCATAACTATCTCACAAGTCACGTCAATGTTGGTGGAACTTGAATGAATATAGAGAGTTGACAGATGTGCTTGCTATAGGATTTCACGTCTCTACCTGATAATATCAGGTACACAATGTGTCCCTAACTTAGCACACCATGGTCACAAATCAAGGACTCCGAATCATTACCCAGCCGAGTATGCTCAAGTATCTCTGATGAATGAGCATCGCGGGCAGTGTCTCACGAAAGCGATTTAAGAAAAGTGGTCGGGCGCGGACATGAGTAAGCTGTCCCCTCAGTAGAGACGAACTTAAGCTGTACTCAATGATCGCACAAGAACTGTAAATCTGCAGAGGACTATCACAACAATCAAAATCCGCTGCAGGAAGATGTACATTAAGCTCTGGTGGTCCGTGAAAATCTGACATGACTCTCGAACAAATAGTGTCTCCAAATCTCCAACGCAAAACCACCTCGGCCATCTCCAAATCTTGAGTGGAATATCCTTCTCGTACTTCCGCCAAATGTATGGAAGCAAAAGCGATAACTCTATAGTATCACCTCAGTACGCACTCGAGCCCAGTCAAGAAACATTACAGTTAAACAACAAGGTCGCCCGAACCAAAAGCAAAGAAAGAACTGGTGCAGTTGTTAACAGAATTTTCAACTGCCGAAAACTCCGCACACATGCCTCAGTCCAAAGAAAAGAAACCTCCCTTCCAGTCCCTTCAGTCGACGGTGCAGCACTACTCTAGCAATCCTGCACGAAACGGTGATAAAAACCTGCTAAGCCCAAAAATCTACGGATCTCCATCCTGCACACAAGTCTGGACCTAAGCTGTACGGCCACGATCTCCCTCGGAACCATACGAAACCGTCTCCCGTGACAACAAGACCTAGGAGTCAACACAAACAAGCCTGAAGAAACACTCTGAGAATCTAGCAACCGCTGGGACGCTCCCAGTATCTGCATAACAAATCCTCAAGTGTTACTCCTGTCCCTCGAGACACATTAGATAGACCATAAAGTCGTAAATAACACAACAATAACTGGTCGAGGAACGGCCTGAAGAAATCCGGTTTATCATATCTACGAATGCTGCGAGGGCATCAGTGAATCCAATGACTCACTAATACACACAAAGCCCGTAGCACGCATAAGGCAGTCTTCGGAATGCCATCACTCCGAACCCGTAATAATGATGACCTGATCCTAAGCAAACTTAGAAAATCTCTCGCACTGTGGAGCTGGTCGAAGAAATCGTCAATGCGAGGTGAAGGATACCTATCCACACCGTAAGCCGGTTCAATTAATGATCCGTTGATACACAATCCTAAACTGGCATCCTTCTCCTCGACGAACAGAAATAGGAACTTCCAAAAGCGAAACACTCAGACGAACAAAACTCCCCAAACAACACTCTGCAGCTGATCCTTAAGCTCCCTAAGCTTCGCCGGCTCATCTGGGACAACGTCGGAAAAACTCTCGCACGAAAGGAACACCGGTCCAACAAACCCTCTGTGGCTGCGGTATCACGAATGAATGCCAAGAATCCACGACATCTCCTCAGTAGCCGACTAGCGAGAAAGGCTGAATTCAAGCTGTGAGAGGCGGCAGAACTATCCACCTGCACAACAAGAACTGACTCGCCGGGGAAACAATTCCGGACTGTTTCCTTGCGGTAGTCCACAGACGCCTAGCACGTAGCTAACCAGTCCATGCCCAGGAGAACGTCAATTCCAACATCTCTAGAAGGATCAAAACGACGGACGAATCTCTATCTCCTATCCGATTGACACACGACTGAAATACGTGTCGTGCAACAAATGAATCGCTGACAGAAGTTAACAAAAACTACGACTAATCTTCCCAACCACGGTATAAGTATGAAAAACAAATGAATACATCAAAAGAACATGCGAATTAAGGATACCAGAAAACTCTGCATTGGACGCCTGCGCGTCCCGATGAGTAGAAGAAAACTCTTGTGTCTGGTCTCTACCCGCAACTGGCTGAACTCCTCTGGTAGACTGAGCCCTCTGAGCGAACCTTCCACGTCCACGGCCCCTTTGTATACGATCCTGACGCCGTGCTAAGGAACAATCCCTGACGAAGTGCTGAAGGCTTCCGCATCGAAAACATCCACGCGCTGACTGCTGACCAACGTGGGGATGAGAGCTGAACGACTGTCCTCGTCCTAAGCCTCTGCTACTTCCGCGACGGCCACGAAATCTGTCTCGATGACCAAACCTCTGTCTCTGGGCTGGTACACTGGTACGAGTCCTCCACTGTCCTGGAACTCTCTGAGTCTCTGGAATATGTGCTTCGTCAATTGGAGCTGCAACCACTGGTGCTATGTAGGTGACGGAATGCTGCATGCTGATCGTAAGTAACAGAAGTGACAACCTCTTGTCGTAGCTCCCGAACGACATCAACCAATGAACTCATCGTCTGGCGGAAGTCCTGCATCTCTGCCAAAAGCCTATCGATAGTATATGTCGTAGGCTGATCCATCTGCACCTGTGCAACTAGAATGCCATCCTGGTCAGTACTCGTCTCACCCGAGCCAACTCTGACCTCGGCCCTCGCTGCATCACTCTGAGTCCCCATAGTCATCGGCGGCAAGGCTATAAATAGATATAAGATTCAATGAGAATAAGGAATCGAATCTCAAGGATATGAATCATCAAGGATGGAATTTCAAGCAATTTGTATTTAGGTCACTTTAGGCGAAGTACCGCATCGTGGGTATGCTGCAGACATACACATGCTACGTTACTCTGCTTAAGCTACCTACTCCATCATATTAAGGTCATCCTACACTCCGAAAGGTAAAAGCTAGCGCTATGATACCAACTTTGTCACGACCCGAAATTGGCACGTGACGGCCCTAATACTACGCAACGCCTAAAGACGTAACGCAGTAAAAGAAAGCCAAACCTAGAAATCTAAACCATGAAAATTGGGAAAAGATAATAAAAGTTTTTGAAACATTTGAAATCGCAACCCAAATTCTTTAAAAGTCCAACTTCTTTCTTTAAAATTTTAGCAACACCCCTTTTTGTAAAAACTGGCCCAAAGGCGGAAAACAATCCACATCACAAATATACGACGCCGTAGCGAAGAAATAAAGACAATAGAGATAAAGCTGTATATAAGACAACAAATCCACAAATAATATACAATATCGTCCTCACCAAGTCTCTAAGTCAACAATATAATAGTAGATGGAGAGTACAAGATACAACGAATGTACAATATGAAATACAAATAATCATCCAACCCACCTAAGCAAAATAGTAAACTGTGAGCCGATGCGGTATCTGTAGCAAAAGATGATAGATGAATAGCTGAATAGACTGCCTCGACTATTCTGGGAAACACCCTGCAATACCTGTGGCACAACGGGGGTGAGTTGCCAATTCGTGAATAGTAGATAACATATGCAGGTAATCGCAGGAATGTACGTACAGCATGAATCTAAGATATACAATTTACAGTAATAATAGGTCATGTGAATGCAGAATAATGGAAAGTACACTAGCAGGTACAATCAATATGTGAAGCAATAATAACATGACAATAGTATGCAATAGCCATGCAATAGGGATATGAGAATGTAAATATGCAGCAAGCATGAAGGGTACACTAACAGGTACTCCTAATACATGGAACAGTGCATAAGTGAAAAGGTATGAGGTATGGAGTGAAATATGTCATCCCACGGAATCCTGTCATCGTGGTAAGATCACAATCCATCAAGACACTCAAATCCCAATTCCTCAAATCAGCCCCCAAGTTGGGCTCTCACATCATATAAGTCTCACATCTCTTCAATGTACAATATCGAGTAATCTCCTATATCCCGAATGTACAAACCAGTAATCCCATATGTATGTCCAATATCTAATCTCAATGAATCACCTAATATCCCAAATCAAATCTCAAGTAGAATTCTAACATCCTAAAGGTATATATTTGCAGAAATAAATATGATGGGGTCAATACACATATATTAGCGCCCCACTCCACTAATATTGGTGTAAGGGTATATATAACAACGGCTAAATCACCTGTTATATATACAAAGGTGTTAAAAGAAATATCATGAAAACAATGTGCCAAGAATCGACACAAAAATCCTGATCTATCAGATACCGTCACCAAGACAAGCATCCTGATAGGTACGTATCATACGCTATCCCGAAAGCACGAGTGTCTAGCTCTGACCCTCGCCTTTCGACGTATGCATACGTGCATGACTCCCAACGGTATCTCCGTGATCCCCGCCGAGTCATTAGTACTGTCACCGGTAGGTACTCGCCCGCCTCCAGGCTCAATCGGCAAAGTCCATCGATCATCTTGCCGAGGGGAACCATACCGGGCCCCACCATGTACCCTCATACGGCAACCACAAATCGTATGGAGTATATAATCAGAACCGATAAATCTCATGGTGGCTGCACAAATATCATATCAAGGAAACCGGGTTTTTCATTGTATGCATAATTTCACGAACTCCCGCGGTTCCCAAATCCAGAAAACATCATGTAAAATCCAAATAAACAATGCGCAAATCCAGGAATAAATATATGCGATATATCTGAAATGCGAACATATAAATGAAAATATGTAGCTGAAACCAGATGTATGCGAAACCAATAAGGTACAGCTAAGTAACATCAGTAAAGGTAATTATGTAACTGCAACTGAAAATGTGTGTAACATACAGGTGTAGCAATGTATAGGTATCTACCTATAAGAACTGATGAAGTATACCCCCTCCGGGTATGAGTGGAATAGGTAAGTAAGGTATATCGGTAACTAAATGTCCAAAGTGATAAGTAATGTGAATCGATGTCATAAAGTCCCTAACCATGCAATATGATATCTATAATGGTTTGTGTGTGACATGGTAATTATTGACGGTGTGTGTGTAGCATACAATCCGTGCTCGTGCAACATAAACTGTCAATAATATGTGCAGTGTCCTACGGCTGCTAGTCACAGTACCATTATATCTAATAAATAGGGTAAGGCGCAATTCTAACAATGACGTAGAATACGCAACAAGTATTAGAATCTTAGCCCATACGCATAACGCCATGCGGGCGATTCCCCTGTAGATGTTAAATCTACTCACCTACACTCCACGCTAGGTGAATCCTACCACCTGTCCCCCTCTGTAGCCGTGTCAGTAGTCTCTGCCTGCAAACCTGAAAAATGAGATAAGGAATACATGTATAAGCCAAATATTCCGCAAAACGCGATATCAAACCCAAACGAGAAACTCGCGTCGTGAACTAAACGCGTGTGTGCACGATACGCTAAAACGTGTGTATACGCATCTAAAACTACCGCGACACGCCGCGACACGCTGGATCGCAGAACCCACTCACGTATCGCGCGTATCGCGCAAACACAACGGACATGAAATACAATATATTGTCCCAGATTTTCCTACAGGTCAAATTTAACAAAACTATACATGCCAAAGCACTACAAATCATAGCAGACTACAGTAGCCAAAGCCCCAAGACCCCACCCCCCTTCCTGGCCGCAATTTGCGGCCATATGGATTAAAATTGCGACCAAGTTTGGGAATTAAGGGCTCTTGTTCTGGTGGTGTAGTCCTGATCTAATAAGCATGTTCCAGTTTCCTTAATTTTGTTCTGGAGGGTCCGGGTCAATCGCAGATCACAGAATGCTAAAATATCGCTTTAAAAACACCAATTTTGCACAAAACACAAATCTTATGGTATTTTAGTGTAATCTGGGTTATTTCTCAGTTGAAGTGACCTTAATAACTCTAAAATAAGCTAGGTTAGCTAACACACTCTTCTCTTACCCCAATTTCCACATAAACACCATAATCTAGCACTAAACTAGCTTTAAATGCAAACCGAAGCTAATCACTGCACAACTTAAGCAAACTAGGAATTTGGGTTTCAGAATTATACCCTAATGAACCCAAGGAAGCAGGTGAAGAAGTGGATGGAGGAGGAAGAGCTTCTGCAAGTTGCTGGAGCTGCTGCTGCTACAGCTGTTGATGATGTTGTTATTGCTACTGCTGCTGAAGTTGTTGTTGCTGCTGCTGCCTTGGCTACTGATGCTGCTGCACTGGGCTGCTGCTGCTACTGCATCTCCTCCTGCTGCTGCCTTGGCTGCTGGTGTTGATGCTGGTGTGTGTTGCTGATGGAGCTGCTACTTTTGCTAATGAGGCTGCTGCTGCTGCTGGAGAGGTGTGTGTGTGTGTGAGTGAGTGAGAGTGAAGTAAGAAGGGAAAATTGAGAGGTAAGGAATGATAGCACAAGAGGTCAACCCCTCTCCCTCTCTCTTCATTTAAAACAAGCATGGCCTTTGCCATGATACCCATTCTCACTCTCTCTCTCTCTCACACCAAGGTCAACATATTCAAACCAATTTAAAAAACCCTTTTCAATTTTAACAACCATACACTATTAAACCCAAAACACTTAAACAAATAATAAAACTAGTTTGAAGAAAAATGGTTAGCTCACCATGTTGCTAATCATGGTTAAGCTCAAAATTACAACCCTAATTATCATGCACAAGTGTGTGCAAGCCTAGGAAAAATCTAATAAAATATTCATTAAATATGATAAAACAATTAAAACCCAATTTGGTATACTTTTTATTAAAAAACCATATATTAAAATATTATTAGCCACAAAACACATTCTAAGGTATTACAGTCCGGATCTGGAAAAATCCAGAGAGCGAAACAGAAAACTGAAAATCTGAACAGCAGAGGATTACAACAACAGAGGAGCAGAAGAAATTTGGAGATCTGAACCGCACTTCCGACCGCGGAACCACCGCCGCAACCCACCTCGCACCGCTGAACCGCCGCGGGTTGTAGACGTCAGCAACCCGAAATCCCACTGTAAGTCTCCTCTCTCCTTCTCTGCAACCCCTGATATCTCCTCTGTAAAATTTGCCTGCAGGATTCTTTGCGCTAAAAAAATCTCTCCCCCTTCCAATAATTGATCTTATGCAGGATTCTTTGCGCCGCGCTAAAAATTGTTTGCAAGTGATTGTTTACTGTTTTGCATATTTAATTGGACTTTAAGGGGCTTGAAACCAATCCAGATTGGGTGGGGATTTCATCACCCTTCCCAGAACCCCAGAAATCACATAAGGCATATTGCATTGACCATCATTTAATTAAAAAAAATTAGACTCGGCACTAAGTATTTCGTGCTCAATAGGACAAAGGACTAGTTGTAGGCATCGACCGTTGATCCTAACCTGACTTTATGGTGTCTAGGCAAGTGTGTCTAAGGCAAGTGGTTTCTTAATTAGGCCCACTACTTACGTGGTGGAGAACCTCCCACTTACCTGGCACTTACTTGGCCACGGTTGACGGTGAAGAGGCGGTTTGAGGTCCTACTTCTTGCCCTTTGGAACAGTTAGGAGCTGTCTAGCTGACCTAGGTGACCCTAGATCTAAGCCTGATTGTGCATTTGTGGTTGATTGAACGTGTGACTAATCTTTTTATCGAAAATATTTTTTGCAAAAAGCTCCATATAAAAAAAGGGAAAGATCTTTACAAAAACTTGCAACTTGTATCTAAGAAATCCGTGCACCCCACTTACACCCACTTTCTTTTCATTGACGTTTTCTTACCTCCACATTCTGTTTTTCATTTTTTTTACTACACTACCTCTTTAGTGTATGTCCGGTTGGACTAGGGACACTAGTGCCCGATTAGTCCATGTCTTGTTGGTACTGACCGACGACGCTTTCGACTCCGAAGTCGAAATTCCTTCCACTTCCTTACCTTCACCTTCACTTTCATCGTCTTCTAAGGAGATGTCAGGATTTAATCCTAACAACACCTTGCCCACGGGACTGATTCCACCTCCGTTAGGTGCGAATAACTCACAACACCCGCCTGTTGAAGCGCCCCAACGAATCGCGCTCCAGGATCTTTTCTACCCTGTCCGCACCGCCTTACCTACTTGTCTTTCACTCCTACCGGAAAATGGGGACAATTTTGAGATCAAACCCCACTTCATCAACATGTTGCCAAAATTTCACGGACTGGAATCCGAAGATGCATATATCTTCATAAACAAATTCCAAAACGTTTGCGCAATGATAAAAACAACCCAATTATCAGATGATGCTATAAGGCTAAGGGTCATTCCTTTCACCTTATGTGACTTAGCCAAGAAGTGGTTATACAACACAGCATCACATTCAATTAAAAATTGGGAAGAGTTTGTTAATGCTTTTCTGAAAAAATTTTATCCGCATCATAAGACCGCGAGAATTCGCAATGAGATTATCCAATTTTCCCAGCTTCCTTCCGAACCCTTTTGGAAGTGTTTTGAAAGATTCAAAGACCTGCTTGTTCAATACCCTCACCATGGTATCGAAAATTGGCAACTTTGCCAAACTTTATACGAGGGATTGAACCCAGCAACGAAGCAGTTGCTAGAAACCATTTGTCAAGGTCACTTTCTAACCAAATCTAGTAAGGAAGCATGGTAGTTTCTCGACGATCTTGCTGAACAAACACTTCAGTGGGAAAGCACCAAGACCTCATCTTCTTCTGTCGGTCAGTCTAAGGCAAGCATACATCAATTAGATATGTCGATTGCAATGAAGGCCGAGATGGCCGCACTTACGAAAAAGCTAGAAGCAATTAAGACCAAAATCTCATCGCCTTATCCTGCCCCTGCTTTACCCCCACGAACTGTTTGTGCTTGTTGTTCGGATCCATCACATCTTACCGAAGAGTGTCCTTACAATCCACCTGTTCAAGGACAAGATCAAGTCAATGCTGCTTTTCAGCAAAGACAAAGAAATGATCCATACTCTTCGACTTATAATCCGGGTTAGAGGAGTCACCCCAATTTTGCTTGGAATCAAAATCAATAATTCCAAGGAAACAACAACTTTCAAAGGCCTCCTCCTCCACAACAACAAGCACCCCAACAAACTCAATACCAGCAACCTTTCCAACCACAACCTTACCCAAATCAAATGAACAATTTTGTGCCTAACAATTTTTACCCTCAAAACAATTTTGTTCAACCAAATGATAATAAGGTTACTTAGCTAGAAATATGTCTAGATGCATTTCTAAAACAATCTACACAATCCGCAGCAAGGTTGGAGACTTACATTCAGTCTTTGGTGCACAACAATGCTTCACATGATCAAAGTATCAAATCTATTGAGTCCCAAATTACACAACTAATTGCTGCGTTGAGAGAGAGAGAAAAGGGAAAGCTTCCATCTCAATCATTGCCAAATCCCGGTCACACACACAACGCACATGTTGCATATGAACAACAAAATCATAATGTAAATGCTGTGACCACGTTGAGATCTGGAAGAGTGTTGCATAATAACTTGGGTAATAGTGATGACACCCCCGCCGGTGGTTCTTCTTCATCCTCTTCTTCTTCATCTTCTTCTTCTCCATTAGAGCATATTTTTCATTCTTCAAAAGGCTCTTCTTCTTCTGATCCGAACGGACCCATATCTCACTTCACGAACACACTAACACTGGGATTCGTTCCAACTCCACATTCTACTCCACAAACATTGGACTCAACAAATTTTCAAAATGTTCCTTTTCCAAACAGGTTGAGATCCAATAAACCAACTCCACAAATGGAGAAGATTGTGGAGTTATTTAAACAGGTTAGCATAAATATACCTCTCTTGGATGCAATCCAATCCCTTCGTATGCGAAAATCTTAAAGGGCTTATGCACCTCGAAGAGAAAGTCTCAGACACCTAAGAAAGTTCTAGTAGCTAGTGCCGTGAGCAATACTATTAACCAACGTCAACCCTTACCCCGAAAACGAAAGGACCCTGGCTGTCCTATAATTTCAATAACAATTGGGGATAAGAACATCAATCGTGCACTTTTAGATCTTGGGTCTAGTGTTAACCCGCTTCCCTATTCTGTGTACGAGTAATTAGGTGTTGGAGAGTTGAAACCCACTCGTTGTACTCTCCAAATGGCTGATCGATCAATCACCCATCCTAAAGGTGAGTTAGAGGATGTGTTGATCAAAGTAGGGGACTTCATATTCCCCGTCGATTTTATTGGTATGGACACACAACCTGTTGCTAACCTACGGAACCAAATTCCGGTGATCCTCGGTCGACCATTTTTTGCCACTTCCAATGCCGTAATCAATTGTCGCAATGGCTCGATGACTCTATCCTTCGGGAAGATGTCTAGTGAGTTCAATATTTACAAGATAGGAAGTCTGCCCCCCGTGCCTAAAACTAGTACACGAGAAGTTTGCTCGATTCACGAAATCACGCAGGAGGACTGCGAGCTTGAAAAATTTCTGTTTGATGACAACAGTTTTGACGCCACTGGTGCGTCCCTCCTTGAATCTAACACAGTTAGCACAACTGATATTGATTATGAATGTTTTACTTTTTCGGACGATTTTGACGACTCACCGCCCGAATATGAGTCCTTTGAATTTTTGGATGAGTTAGTTGAACCATCCGATTCGGTTGTTTGCAGTGATTTCGAAACATTGTTGGAATCCTTTGAGTTCGAGATAGCCTCCCCAATTTTACCTTCAATTGTTTCGCTTACGAAACTCGAACTCAAGCCTTTGCCGTATCACCTTAAATACGCTTATCTAGGTGAGAATGAGACCTTTCCCGTTATCATATCGGCATCTCTAGCTCTCGAGCAAGAGAAAGCCCTTTTAATGGTCTTACAAGATAACCGACAAATTTTCGGCTGGACTATGGCGAACATCGAGGAGATTAGTTCCCTCATAATTAAATATCATATGCATATGATGGATGATGCCAAGTCAATAAAGGATCCATAGAAACATCTCCGGGATTGTGTGGTAAATCAACCTCTACCCATAGAAGTTGAACCACCCCCTTTTCTTCTAATAAACTACGAGAATGCCAATATTCCACTTATTTGTGATCATTCACATTCTCGTTTTCATTCATCATCACCTCCTATCTCTTCACTATACTGTCCATTCCACCACTTATCTCTTCCCCAATTCTTTTTGGCTCGGTACAACAAGTTCTTCCACCGACCGATACTTTACACAGATAAATTCTTCAACTGGTTGGTGTTGACTTTTGGTCTTTGCAAAGTTTGGTATTGACTTGTAACATCGTTTAACTCAAGTTTGGGGGGAACCTTTTTGTATATATATATATTTTTTCTTTTAACATAAAAAATATATATAAAAAAAAATAAACAGGGGAGTGCCGACATTTTCAACCCTCTTGGTGTTGCATGACAGTGAGGACACTGTCAAGTTTAAGTTTGGGGGTATGCTCGGTAAGCCTTCTTCCTTCGCATTCATGTGTATATTTTTGCATTTGCATACTTATTTTAAAAACCCATAAAAAATTGAAAAATTTCAAAAATTATAAAAATTGAAAAGTTCAATTTTGGCTATATTTGACTTAAGTTTGACATGACGGTTGACTAGCTAGGAAAAACTAGATGCTCAACTTAGTA
The DNA here is from genome assembly GCA_030015575.1 of Agapanthus africanus. Taxonomy (NCBI): domain Eukaryota; kingdom Viridiplantae; phylum Streptophyta; class Magnoliopsida; order Asparagales; family Amaryllidaceae; genus Agapanthus; species Agapanthus africanus. The sequence continues at coordinate 493,888,814 of CM057339.1, forward strand.
AATTAAAAACCCTAAAAATAACCTTTCTTAATGGTAGAAAGTATATGTCTTTGTAGTTTATTTAGAAATAGGCAAATTTCGAGTTCACTTCTTAGGCTAAGTTAAAACAAGGGAAAAGTATTGATATCTTTATTAAAGTATAAGTTTGAAAAATAATTCCTAAGCTTAAGTCTAGATTCTGAAAATATATACCCTATAAAATGCACAAACACGAACCTTGAAACTTAGAATAGTAGAAGAGACCTTGAAATGCTCTTGTCTAAAGTCCTTAGTACAAAGAAAAATAAAATAAAAATATAAGTGTGAATAAAGTGATAAAAAAAATGAACACTGGTTTTTGTAATTACTTAAGGCTGCACTAATAGATTAAAATATTTAGCGAGGGTGCTTCGTCACCTAGTGCCTTAGACCAACTGGTTTGGGAGTCACTGCTAAAAGCCTTAGGTGTTACAAGACTAGGAATTACGCCTTAATGTGCAAACACATTTTGTAATCGGTCGTTAGTACCTCAAGAAGTATTAACGGTCGCATGAAGAATGTGTGAGCAAATTTCATCTAAAAATTCACCAATTGAAAAGTACTTTAGACGATGAACAAGAGTATAATAACTTGATTTGAATTTCCAAGTGTAGGGGTGATATATACACACACGTAGGGGTATATGATTGGGATTTGGATGAGAGATAGGAATGAAAAATAGGACTTATATCTTTAGTAGAGATGATAAAAATTCCTAAGTTGAGATAGAACCCTAGAAGGAAAACTTAAAAGATGCTAAAAGCTAAGTAAGTCTACAAAACATATATAATCTTAAGTTAAATGATAAGGAAGCGTGAAAAATACGGGTGGATAATTTCTGAGTCGAAGATAATAGAATTCTTTGTTGGAAAACCTAATTGGAGAATAAAAGTTAATAGGCCGAATTGATAAGATTTTGTGGGTAGTATCCGCTGAAAACCCTCAGGAGACAACACTCCTACTAGGGACACCTAGAGGTTTAACGGCTTGTTGCACGAGCTCAGTGCAATCGCGTTTCCCTGCGAAAGTGAGGCTAGGTCTTTTTCGAAAATAAAACTAGGGTTTGCTCGAGGACGAGCAAAAGATAAGTTTGGGGGTATTTGTTCATACCATAATTTTGCATTATTATATTCCCCATTCTTATTCATTTTACAAATAAACATGTGCTTTTGATCCATGTCTGCTACATAGTTGCAGGTTACAGGTTCTCGGAATAAAAACAGTGAAAACGATGAAAAGACGATACAAAAGTGAGACTACGAACAACAAATGGAAAGATCTTGATCATGCCTACAATTTGAAGACTAAACGAAGATCAATGGACAATTTCACAAAGAACAAAGGCAGCGCAAGGTTCAAGACTTCGACACAAAGCAAACGGTAAAGCCCACGACATTATTCACTGTGGAAATCTGGAAGAGAACTAGAAGAAATTCTGAAGAACCAACTGAAGAAACAAGTACCCAAGTGCAACCAGACCAAGACATGAATGATTGAGCCAAGAAGACCACTAGATAGCCGCGGATCCGCGGCCAAACAGGGGTTTTGGCCGCGGTTCTGCGGCCATAAAGAGCCCGTGTCGGTGGAAATTTGTGTCGGTGCGTCGGCGCGTTGACTAGTCATCTTAGGGGTATACTTGTAATTGCAGATATGACGTGATTGTAACCCTAGGGTTTCTATGTTCTATAAATAGAAACCCTAAAACCTATTTTAGGTGATGCATCTTTTTATTTCATCTATTTAGAATTTAATTCCTGTGTAAATGTTTGGAGAGAGCCATCAATAAAGTAAGTAATTTTATTTCATTGCCCTAGTTAATTTTTATTCTGCCTTAGTATAATTTTATTATCTGCCCTAGTTAGATAGTTAGAAATGTTTTTCATTTCCCTAATGAGTGAGTAGTCTCCTCAATTATTAGGGTTAGATTTGGGGAAGGCTTGAGAGATGAAGATCTCTCACCCCTTTCTTGCCCATCACATATAATTAATAGGACTCCATGCATACATACACACACCGTTCCCTACGGCTCCTTACCCCACGAGGTAACGGTGATACTGTAGTATAAACGACCGGTTGCGTATGTTTTCCATGGAGGTTAGGGTAAGAATTAAGAAAGGAAGGACAAGAACCTAGAGGAAGAAACATCGTTTCTTCCCGATGGTACTAATCCCCTTTATTAATTATTACCATAACACCTAAAAGAGATCTAAATTAGGGCATTGAAAGCGGTGAGGAAATCTTCCATTTCCAAACTTAACCTAAACCTAACCCTAGCAAGATTCTAGTCTTAGTATAAATCAGTTTAGTTTTTAGCGATAATCCATTCACACCGTTTGGAATTAACTCGTTAGAACAAATTAGGAAATACACAACATCCCTGTGGACCGACCCGTACTCACCGGCTAGCTACCAAGCGACGCCGTTCTTGATTGCGGTTATAAATATTCTTTGATTCATATCTTTAAAAAAAGCGCAAGCACGCTAAATAACATACTAAATCATGTGTGCAAGCCATAACAAATAAAAATAAATTATTAATTAAATGTTATAAAATATGAGGAACCCAAATTGGTAAACTTTTTACCAAAAACCCGCATTATCGCCTAACTAACACTAATCGCATTCTAAGGTGTTACAGTGAATGAAGAATACAACCTTTGTAGACCGGTCCTTCACTTCTAAAGCTCCGTGTAGTAGTCCCTTCAGTCCAAGTAGTGAACACCCGAACTCTAGTAAGGCTTCACATGAAGAAATGAACAAGCTTACTCGAAGTCTTCGAGGCCGAAGATGATCTACGTCGAGGAGACTCAAGCTCATGCTACCTCTTCACTAATGGTAGGTTAGTGAAGAAAACACTCTAAACTAAATGGCTAATAGTAGAGGATGATGAAGTAGGAAATTGGCTCTCTTTAGTTTTCTTTTTCTCACAATATTTTCTCACCTTGAGAAAAGTTAGTGACCTTTCTCATGAGGAAGAAGAAGCTCAAGTGAAGAATGAGAGAATGAACTCATAAGGTGAGAATAGAAACCATGGGTGAGTTAGTGTCATACACAACTCATGTAGAGAATTAACTATGGGTAAACAATAATGGTTGGATTAATAAATATCTTCAAGTAAAACAAAAAGAGTGGACTTTGTCAATGGTTCTACAAGCTTCTACAAGCTTCAACCATGTGACAATTTCCAACCAATTTTGATTTACTTTAAATAAATAAAAACCCTTCATTATTATTTGCATGGTGTGAGTCTCATACACCCATGTAGTATGTGGCATCAAGCATGACACAATAGTTGTACATTAATATATATCACATATAAACTATATGCACACAAGTGAGAAAAAGAAATGTTAAGTGAGCTAATATTAGTTAATGTAAATTAATATATCACATATATAATTATATATTAAATTATTAAATTATTAAATCAACACTTGATTTAATAATCCAGCTATATCACATACAACCGATTAATATTAAATGTAACAACTTATCGAATCAACACTTGATCTGATAACCCGGTTATATCTCATATAACCGACCGATATTACATATCGCGAGAATAGAATGCGGTATCACATACGTGCATTAATCTCGGTCCCGCACATATCTCATATATGCTCCTACTTCGTTTCGCATGAACCAGGAAACCTTTGTGTAGGACTCTAAAGACTCGTCAATACGCCGGCAATTGGTGATGATCATATCAAACACCCACAAGCCGCAAGCGGTCTGTTAAATATAACGGCCACCCGGGTATTGAGCGATCAGAAGATCAACAAGTAAGCCTGCTCGTACTCCTGCGAATCCAATCAGTAACGCTACCGTACACTCTGGTCTCTTCGTCAGATATGTCGCATATCAACAGCCTGAGGGTGGTTTAACGTCAGACCCCAATAGCCTGATAAGTCATGCCTATGCAAGGTCCATAACGGTTCGAGAAACTACCGATAACACTTACCAGTAAATCTCAGCAATCCTGGCCAGGGATTTTTTGTTATGGCCAATCGAGCATAGCGCAACATCAACTCCAAATACCGGGAGAGATGAATCCCCTCCTGTCGCTCATTGCCTCCATATGACTCAGGACTGTACCCAAAAACTACCATTTCGAACGATCTATTGAACGTGGTATGGTGGAAATCAAAGCACAGTGGGAATCTGTAACGTTTTCAAAATAATAAAATATGATTTTTGGAAAATTTTATAATTTAATATTATTTTAATGAATATTTTAATATTCTGGTATAATCAAATACAAATAAATGGGGAAAAATTATGGAAAATTCTAAAATAGGGTATTTTATGGAATTATGCCATTTTAATGTTTTTAAGACTAGTTATATGCTAAATTAGTGTTAATCGCGATTAAAAATCGCTAATTAGATTTTTAGCATTTTTGTGCAAAAATGTGCACATATCATTTTCCACACTTGTTACACTTGTGTTACATTTCTATTGCCATGGTTCTTTTGGGTTCACTATTGGAGTGAGAAGGAAAAGAAAAGAAAGAAAAAGTGATGATGATGAGAGAGAGAGACTAGGTCAACCCCCACTTTTTGAACCATACTCCCATCATTTTCCCCTTCTCATTCTCTCTCCTCTCCCTCTCTTGAGCTGCTGCCCTCTCTCTCCCTCTTCATGAAACCCTAGATCCACAATGAAATCCAACCCAAAACCCCATTCCCACTTCACAAAACTTACTCCCAAGCTCACTAGCTACACATTGAACCTAGCAAGATTGGATTTGGAGGACTTTGAGCAACTCAAGAATTCTCTTGAGTTGCCAGAGGAGGTAATTTCTGCACCTATTAGAGTAGTATCTCATTTCTTGTGCATCAATTCTAGTTTCATATCGATATTGTGCGTTTTGTGGACTTTGGAGAATTCAAGTTAGGGTTTAGGGTTAGACTTGAAATCAAAGTGGAATTGAGGCTTGTTGTGACCTTAGAACCCCTTGTGTGATGCTAATTTGAACCCAAACCTGAGCTAGAACACAGAATACGGAATTACGGAATCGATATCGGGAAAAAAACTGTAAATCTGGGAGTGTTTTGTGGAATCTGCTATCACCCCGAGACCCCAAAAATAAAACTGAGTTGACAGTGAGATGTGCAGGCACCATAGAACCACCACACCAAACCCTAGCCCCCAACTCCAATTCCAGGCCACTAATTTATCCCTTCTGGCCGCAATTTGCTGCCAGAGCAGGAGGGAATTGACTCGATTTTTGTGCATGGCCCTATTTCCTCTAGTCTTGACCCTGGGTATGTCTAGTTTTGACTGATTCCATCTAGGGTGAAATCTGGGTTGATTTGCTTGAGTTGGTGTATGATTTCCGACTTATTTTAGTATGGATTTTGGTATTTGGTGATTCATTCCTGTCGGGTGGCGTTTGGACGTCAACGACAAGTGGATATTGATCATGTTTACATGCGAGTCGATAGGTTTTTACCTATGCGGGTAGCGTGTGCTATTTTGGTTTCCGATGTGATTTTCATGTGCTTTAGCGTTGTGATATACTTGTAGGTACCCTATGTGATGTTGAGGCAAAGAAGATGAAGATGGCGACATCGGCACCAACACATGAGAAGCAAGGTGAGTAGATTTATATCTACGGGGAGAAGTCGGGTGGATGGCGTATAGCACCCCCGCAGTCCGTGGTGATGTATACGAATACGTATACACACATATATTTATTATGTGTTGTTTAGGATTATTGATGGTAGTAATGGATTATTGGTGATAAGGATGTATTGGTTTAGTATAGTGCGGAACCCTAGAGTAGTGGTTGCACCCGCACATACACATACACACATACTTGCATACATTCTTTCATTTATCTATGCGCATATGATGGTGTGTATATCTACACATGGGTATGGGACTGTGTGTTCATATACGAGTTTTGAGGATGATACGTGGGATTGAGATGAGTCGATGAGATTCGATTGAGGCCGTGAGATTTGGCGACATGACAGAGTTCATATTGGAGATGTGATATGATGGTAGTGATACCTGTCATGTGTTGAGATAGTGTGATATCGACTCAGATTTAGGTGGTTTCCATACCCCTCTCTATTGACTTGATTGTGGGTTCGTAGTTCGCATAGTAGGCGTTAGACTAGACCCGAGTCATACCTATTTCAAAACTAACGAATCAAGGATATTTTCAAAGGGCGCATCTTTTCTTAAAACACCGTAGCCCTTATTTTACCAAAAGCCCTGATTCGTCTTATTTCAAAAGGCAAGGTTGAATGATATATCTATTGAGGCAGGTTCTCTACTGTTGCGATGATTATTCGATTCCGCATATTCATGCTATTTGCATTGCATCGCTTGTATTGTTGATATTTTTCAGTCATGCTGCTAGGACACCAGCACCATTATCGATGATGCGTATGTTCCATGTACACTGTTGCCGGCTCACACACTTCATCATCGATAATTGCCATGTCACTACACTGTAGTACTGTTGTATTCAGGATATGATTCTTGCATGACAGACTGATGTGCTTACATTTCTTTTACTTGTCACACACATCATGCTTGCTGATTATACGCATTGAGATATGTTGGTTCCATGATATTTTCTGGTTTTGGGAACCGTGGGTGTTTAAAAAGGGAATATGTAACTTTTTTAAAACCCGGTTACCCTTGATATGATATTTCAGTGCTCCACCATGTGTTTTCTAGGTGCTGAGAGCGACATGTGAAACCCGATTCGAGGAGGCGGATGAGGCCGATTGCGGGTACATGGTGGACCCGGTATGGTTCCCCGGGGCAAGAAATGTTTTTCGTGGAGCAGACGATGAGCCTGGCAGGGTGGCGAGTACCTACCGGTGATTGGTCGGACCTGGCAGTTATCCGGAGGATACTGACCAGAGTCGATAGATGGATATGGGCGTACTGCCGGGGCCGAGGGCCGATACCACAGACAGAGCCCGTGGGCCGATCCGGACTGACGGAGCCCGATATATGAGGATTTACGTGCCGATGCTGGGCACAGTTTTCATGATGTTTTCGAGTGCCGATGCTGGGCACTCCGGTTCCATGATTTTGACGTGTCGCGAGGGACACAGGTGGTTTATATCCTCATATTTCCATGCATATGCTGATGATATTTACATGCATGATGGTTATTGTCATTGGGTGACGAGTGGACGGGATCCACGTACATGCAGATTGATTTCATTGATTGTACCTCACATTTATGTTTTGCTATTACCTGATGCACTGGCACGAGTACTTGACACTACACTCATGTATAGAGATTACATTGCCAGTTTAGCATGTTTCAGACTTATTCATATTGAGGTTATATTTATATCTGATCGTATTGACCTAGGATGGGTCATGCATTCGATCTCTGCTTGTAGATATTTTCTATTCACGAGTTGGCAACTCACCCCCGTTGTGCCACAGTCCTTGCAGGTTTTTGCCGTACAGATTCCATAGCGGCATTTCTGGCACACTGCTTCCATATGGGTGACTTGCGTTGGTAGGTGGGTTCTTTGTATCAGAACCGCCATTGTTCATTTATTATCTATTGTATCTAGTCATTCCATCAACCAAAGCTTGTATATTGTTTCAGACTTAGAAAACAGTGTTGTATTATTTCGACCTTAGAGTCGCGCTTGTAGTATTATGGTTTTCTGGTTGTTTTGAGTTTCTTTTTGGGTTTTGATCCTCGCCTTTTGGCGTTGTATATTATTATTGGTTGCGTGGTTGTGACCGTCGATTGACGAAGAGCTAGCTCCCGCTTGGGGATGCCTTTTATCATTTCATATATATTATTCTTGTTGTACCCCGTTTGGGGCCAGTTTTTACAAAGGAAACTCTGCCGAAATTTTCAGGAAAGGTTACGCATTTTAAAAATGCATATTCGGCTTAGTTATTTAAAAACTTGATTTTCGAAATGTGATTTCCTTACTTCTTAAAACCAGTTTTACTTATTTACTCTTTAAATGGTTTTAGATTTCTGGGCTTTTGGCTTACTTGGATCAGATGGGGTCCTATAGACTTCATATGGTTCAAGGGCCAGTCACGTGCTCTTTCGGGTCATGACAGAATCACACAAGACTCTATGACGATCTCGGGTCAACAGACTAACCTGTACCAGTGTCACCAGAGAACTGCTATCTGACGATAGGTATAAAACCATCCAGGAGTTCTTGGCGAGTCCGTTCAGTGTACCCAGTCTCCACTGAGCACCCGTATACCATCTTTGATGTCAAACACCAATGGATGCGGGATCATCTATCGCCCATCATATGGGTCAAGATGCGCACACGCTAGTCTACTCTGGAGTATCGATGCCCTGTCTCGATACTCCCATAACTAGGAACAATTATAGGGTGTACTTGTGGACTACCCTTGGCCCCACTAGTATGATCTCCATCATAGTCCTGGTAGTCAAATACACATCCTAAGGGCTTTATCAACATGTGAGAGCAAGACAGCATCACTTATACAAGTCAACATGTTAAGATAAAGAGCAACCAGATAGCATACTATCATGTCGAGCAAGAAAGTCCTCCCTATATATGTCCGAGCATCCACTACAATATACATCACATGTACAGTAATGGCCTCTAGGGCATACATATAACAAACAATCTCCTACTTGCACTAAGGCCATCTGTTGTAGTATCCAATACCCAACAATATAGCTGTGGTTGTAGTATCCCATACTCAACCATCCTAAAATCTCTTAAATACTATTTGGGGAAGCAGGCCTTGGTGAGTGGATCCGCCGTGTTATCCTTCGTGTCAACTCTCCTGACCTCGATCCGTTGGAGATCAACCATCTCCCTGATCAGGTGATACTAGCCTCAAAATATGTCTGGATCGCTGATGGGACCGGTGTTCCTAGGACAAAGCCACAACTCCATTTTAGTTAAAATAACAGTTATTGGACGCTCAATGGTAGGAACCTTGATCATCTCATGAACAAGTAATGCCCAGACAGCCATTTTGGCAGTATCGTTGGTAGCAATGTATTTAGCCTTTATCGTCTAGTATGTCACGGCATTTAGCTTGGAACTTTTCCAACATACTGTCCCTCCACTGAGGGTAAAGACAATGCCTGTGACTGACTTTCCGTCGTTCTTATCACTCTGGAAGCTCGAACCAAGAACTTTCTTTTAGTGCTTCTCAAGTACTTAAGAATGTCCTCCACAGCTGTCCAGTGATTCTCCCAAGATCCGATTGATTCCTAATCACTACACCTAGTGAGTCATCTACATCTGGTCTGGTACATAACATCACACACATGATAGAGCCTACTGCCGAAGCATAGGATATCCCTTGCATGCGAGCTCTCTCCAAATCAGTCTTGGAAGACATCTTTTTGGAGAGAATGATTCCTGAGTAAGTGGACGAACCACCACGCTTAGAATTCTATATACTAAACCCCTTTAGTATGGTGTTAATGTACCTGGATTTGGGACACTCCCAACATCCACTTAGATCTATCGCCATAGATCATAATCAATAAGATGTAGTAGGTATCACCCAGATCTTATATTGAGAATCCTCGTGATAAGAGGAGCTTGACCGAGTGTAGCATAAGAAACCATTTCCTATCAAGAGTATGTTATCTACGTACAATACGTATAAGAAAACCTTACTTTCTACAACCTTCTTGTATATACAAAGTTCATCTACCATTTGGATGAAGTCAAACTCTTTGACTGCCACGTCAAAACAGATGTTCCAACTCCGCGATGCTTGCATTGATCCTGATGGACTTAAGCATAGCTTTGAAAGTCTCAACTTTTCCATTTACACCAAGAATCTTCTCAAGATCCATTTGCTCCCAATGTGTTTTACCCCTTCAAGTGCAACATGCAAAGTCATACTTTGTTGGTGTACATAGATTCTATCTTTGATCGCATGGCATCCAGTCATTTCACAAAGTCTCCACCTGTGATGGCCTGTATGAACATAGTTGGGCCATCATCTACCATGATGCAATCCTCGCTCCCACTGTCACCGAGAAGACCGTAGTATTTCTCAAGTGGATGAGGAACCCCACCAGATTCGCGGAGAGGCCGAGGTTTGTTGGAGACTATTGAATCCTTTGATTTCACCAAATTATCAGCTGTTAGTTTGTCTAGCTTGAACTCCTTCCAGTTCTACCTCATGACCACTAATTTCTTCACAAGAAATTCCTTTTTCTAAAAAGGTGGCATGCTGAGAAACAAAACACCTTTTGCTCCTCAGTGTGGTAGAAGATATTCCATTGCGAATGTTCGGGATATCCAAATAACTTATACAGAACTGACCATTCCTCGAGTTTGTACGGATTTTGCTTTTCAACATAGGCCAGACAACCCTATATCTTAACTCGTTTAAGAGATGGTCTCTTCCCATTCCATATCTCATATGGAGTGGTAGGCACTGATTTGGTTGGAACCCCATTCAATAGGTATGCAGCTTCTCAAGTGCATAACTCCAAAAGGAACAGGTAACTCAGTAATACTCATCATAGAGCGCGCCATATCTCATAAGGTGTGATACCTCCGCCCCGATATACCGTTGTGCTGTGGTGTACTCGAAGGAGTAAGCTGAGAGAGAATCACATTCTCCTTTTAGAAACTACAGGAACTCCATCCGCAAGTATTCGCCTCCTTGATCACATCGAAGGACTTAATACTTTTACCTGTCTGGTTCTCAACTTCAAGCTTATATTCCTTGAATTTCTCAGAAGTTTCAGACTTGTGTTTCAACAGGAACATATGTCCGAATCTTGAGAGAAGATCAGTGAATATAATGAAGTACGAAGAACCAACCTTGGAATTAGTAGACATAGGACCGTATATATCATCATGTATCCGTCCCAAGAGTTCGGTAACTCTTTCTCTGTTTCAAGTAAACGAAGTATTGGTCATTTTACCTTTGAGACAAGACTGACAAGTAGCATAAGATGAAAATTCGAACAGATTCTAATATTCATCCTTATGTAACTTAGCTGGTCGTGTCACATTGATATGACCTAGTCTAAAATTCTACAAGAAAGATTCGTTCATCTCTGAACTGCTCCTCTTATGTGTGTGTTCTATATATTTTGAACTGTAGTTTGATTTAGAATGTATATGCTATTATATAACGTGCCTGATCGAATCTGTCACGACCCAAAATATTAGCTCGTGACCAGCACTTAAATCACGCAACGTCTAAAGGCGTAACGTAATTCAAGTAAGCTGAAACCCAGAAATCTAAACCCTTTTTAAGGAAATAAAGGAGATGAAGATTTGAAATAAAGGTGTAATGAAATCAAGTTTTCTTAAATGCATAGAAAAGGAACATGAATAATGCAAGAGAAATTTACTAGTTTGAAAACATGTTTCGTCTTTTGAAATTTAGGTAGCACCTCCTTCGTATATTTTGATCCAAAACCACAAATACAAGATAATGATAAAGGCATCCCAAGTGGGAGCTATCTCTTCGCTAAACGGCGGATCACAACCACGCAAGACAATATATATAAGTATACGACGCCCAACGACGAAGTTCACCACAAAAGATAAATAAATAAACAAGACATCAAACCACAAGTAGCGGAAAACCCCTCGCTCTAAGTCTCGCAACCACGATCCCACTAAGTCTCATTACTTATACAATTTACTAATTTTGATTGATGGAGTCGACTAGATACAATATGAAATATAAATACAAGAGTGGGTACGATACAAATGTCCCACCTACTAAAGCAAAACACCCGAATGCAACTGTGTGTCAGTAATGCCGCTACTGATCCATGCGGGCAACCTGCAAGAACTGTGGCACAACGGGGGTGAGTTGCCAACTCGTGAATAGAAATATATCAACAAGTAGAAATCGAATAAATAACAACTCCTAGGTCAACTATATCATAAAGGTAATACTATGATATTTAGGGTTACCGGGTCTCTATATGTGCCAATACTAATACCAATGCCAATCATCATGTGGATATCATCCACCAATATAATCAATATATATATATATATGGATCTCGTCCAACCGTAATCAAGATATGTATGCATGTGGATCTCATCCAACCATATAATCAAGGTATGTATGCATGCAGATCTCTTCCAACCATATAATCAATGTCTGTATGCACGTAAATATCATAAAAGAGTGTGCATGAAAGTATAAGGATATAAATCAACGGTGTCCCTCGTGACACATCAAAATCATGGAACCTGGGTGTCCAACATCGACACCAGAAAACATCATGAAACCCGTTTCCAGCATCGACACGTAAATCCTCATATATCGGGTTCCGTCGGTCTGGATCGGCCCACGGGCTTCGTCAGTCCGGATCGGCCCGTATCATCTCTCGACACCGGTCGGTATCCTCCGGCTATCCGCCGAGCTCAAATACTATCACTGGTAGGTAGTGGTCCCTCTGCCAGGCTCACCGTCTATTGCACAGCAAATCCGTTCTCGCCCCGGGGTACCATACCGGGTCCACCATGTACCCGCAATCGGCCTCATCCAACTCCTCGAATCAGGTTTCACATGTCATACGTCTCAGAACTGAGAAAACGCATGGTGGACGCACTGAAATATCATATCAAGAGAAACCGGGTTTTTAAAACAGTACATGCTTTCTTTTGAAATAACCACGGTTCTCAAATCCAGAAATCTCATGAAAACAACATATCTCAATGTGTGTAATCATAAAGCATGATGTATGCCATATATAATAGAAATGTAATGTAACATTTCAAAAAAATAAAATATTATTTTTGGGAATTTTTTAAATTAAATAATAAAATATTGAATATTTTAATAAGGCGGTATAATTAAATACCGATAAATTGGGAAAAAACTAGAAAATTATGGAAATTACTAAAAGAGGGTGTTTTATGTGAATTATGCAAATTATAAGATTTTGTGAGTAATTATACGCTAATTTAGTGCTAATCGCGATTAAACATCGCTAATCGGGCCTTAAGCTTGTTTTGTGCAAAACATACACATGTCTTTTTTTTTACAATTGTTACATTTTTATCATGACTTTTCTCCATGTTTTATTTCATGGTTGTTGTTTTATTGAGAGGGGAAAAGAAAAGAAAAGAAAAAGATAAAGGAATAGAATATTAGGTATGGGTGAGAGAGAGAAAGGTGAGGGTTTACTTTGACTTGGCCATCCTCCCATCTCACTATTTTCTTCACATTCTCTCCTCTCCCTCACTCCCTTACTGCTGCTGCTGCCGCCCTCACTCCCTCCGCCTCTTCAACCTTCTCAAACACCTCAAAAGCCAATACCCATTTCAATAAAAAGATGCACAAGCTCACTAGCTACACCATGGACCAAGAAAGCTTGCATTTTGGACACTTGGGGCAACTCAAGAAAAATCTTGAGTTGCCAAATGAGGTATTCTCTTAACCATTAGCCTAGTATTTCTATTGCTTTTACATCCATGATTATTTAGAACCAATATTGTGTGGTTTTGGGAAGTTGAAAACTTGAGTTGAGGTTAGTCTTTTAGTTGAACCCAAAGGTGAAATTAAGATTACTAGAGGCTACACAAACCCCTAGTGCTAGAATTCAGACCTAAACCAGAGACTAGAACCCCGGAATACGGATTTAGAAACCCGATATCGGAGGAATTATGGATTCTGTCTGTGTATTTTTAAATCTGCTAACACCCGGAGCCTCTGAAAATTATTTTGCCAACACAGAGAGATGTGCAGGCACCCAGGAAGCTAACCACAAGACTCCAGCCCCTGACTCCACTTTTAGGCCACAAAAATAATCCTTCTGGCCACAAATTGCGGCCAGACCTGGGCTATTGGGTATCGTTCTTGTTCTGTAGTTCCTACATCTGTAAACTAGTCCCTTGGCATATGCAAAATTGACTAATTTGACCTAGGGTAAAATCTGGGACCATTTACAAGAGTTGCTGTTTTGATTCGGGGTTTTGTTTTGCGTATTTTATATTCTAGATTTCTGTGATTTGTGACTTATTCGATCACTTGACGTTTGTATGTCGAAATCGAGTGTTATTTGGTAGTTTTGAAGGCGTGGTCCATAGGTTCTAACCTATAGGCCTTAGCGTGTCGTTTTGGTTTTCCGATGTGATTTTAAGATGCATTTGCGATTGTGTTATCTATGTAGGTACCTTCACGTGGGTTTCATACGATGAAGAAGATGAAGGCGACATCGACACCGATACGCAAGATGCAATGTGAGTAGATTATATCTACGGGGGAAGTCGGGTGGATGGCGTATAGCACCCCCGCAGTTCGATGTTTAGTATACTATATATATACTATATATATATGATAGCTTTATGCGTGACATGGATATTCAAGATGTGATTAGGTGTTCAATGGTTAGATTAGGGTTATTAGAAGTGAACTAGTATAGCTTGTTAGTTGCGAACCCTAGAATAGGTTTACACCCACACGCACACACATGCTTACTTTGTTATACTTGTGCGTATATGAGTATACGTACACACACACACACACCCCTAGGTATGGGACGACGTATATATATACACGTATACCTACACATGGATGATGAGGATAGTGGATGATATTTGGAGATGAGTCGATGAGTTTTGGGCATGGTGCCATGATATCGGTGATATGATGTGGTTCGTTTTATGGGATACGACGTGAGATTTTAGCGGCCCTTTAGGCGTGTTTTCATACACGCACATATATCTATATAGATGGTATCGGTTTGTACTAGACTTAGATCAGTACCCCAGTTCATGAGATATGATGATAAAGATACCAGATGAATTATGAGATGAATGTGATATTTGACCCGTACCCAGATTTGGGATGCCGTACGACGGATTTACGTACGAGCTTTATATAAATGATAGATCCGCACTCTTGACTCGAGGACGTCATATTGTATATTGTATCGTATGTGATACTATTGAGGCGGGATCACCGACTATTATATTTATATATATATCGACTCAGATTTAAGTGGTTTCCATACCCTTTCGATTAGCTTGTTATTTAGATCTGTAGTTTACTTAGTAGATGTTAGACTAGACCCGAGTCATACCTATTTCAAAACTAACAAATCGTGAGTATTTTAAAGACAGGCAAAGGGATTCTACGGATATTTTCAAAAGACGCATCTTTTCTTAAAAACACCGTAGCCCTTATTTTTCTAAAAACCCCGATTCGTCTTATTTCAAATGGCAAAACTGTATGACATTTATATATTGATGTAGATTCTTCACTGTTGCGTTTATTATTCGATTTCTGCAAATTCTTGCTATTCGCATTGCATTGTAGGTGTAAATGGGTTATTGTTATATTAAACCCATGTAGTTAGGACACCAACACCATTATCGATGATGTGTATCATCCACGTACACCTGCTTGCCAGCTCACACACTTCATCATCGATAATTGTCATGTCACTACACAGTAGGATTGGTGCATCAGGATATGACTACTTGTACATCCATATTGGCGCAAAGGCATATTGTACACTCATACTTGCGTATATACCTACTTGTACATCTATATTGGCGTACATGCATATTGTACACTCATACTTGCATATATACCTACTTGTACATCTATATTGGCGCACAGACATATTGTACACTCATACTTGCGTACACACATATGGTACACCCATACTTGCATACAAACGTATTTGCACATACGTAGATGATTCTGGCTGTATTTTGGAGATTTGGGAACCACAAGATATATTTTAAAACTGGATTCACTTTAAAGGAGCGGTTTTCCCTCGATATGTGCATATTACTGTTTTATGTTGCATGATATACAGATATGCTTACATCTCTATCATATGTCGCATACATCATGCTTTATGATTTTACGCATTGAGATATGACGTTTTCATGAGATTTCTGGATTTGAGAACCGTGGTCATTTTAGAAGAAAGTATGCATTGTTTAAAAACCCGGTTTCTCTTGATATGATATTTCAGTGCGTCCACCATGCGTTTTCTCGGTTCTGAGACGTGTGACATGTGAAACCCGATTCGAGGAGCTGGATGAAGCCGATTGTGGGTACATGGTGGACCTGGTATGGTACTCCGGGGCAAGAAAAGGATGCTGTGTATATAGACGGTGAGCCTGGCAGAGGGACTACTACCTACCGGTGATTGTATTTGAGCTCGGAGGATATCCGGAGGATACCGACCGGAGTCGAGAGATGATATGGGCCGATCCAGACCGACGGAGCCCGTGGGAAAATCCGGACTGACGGAGCCCGATATATATGTGGATTTTCGTGCCGATGCTGGGCACGGGTTTCATAATGTTTTCGAGTGTCGATGCTAGACACTCAGGTTCTATGATTTTGATGTGTCGTGAGAGACACGCGTTGATTTATATCCTCATACTTCCATGCATATGCTTTATGATATTTACCTGCATGATGTTTTGTGTCTTTGGTTGACACATGGACGAGATCCATATATATACAGACATTGATTACATAGTTGGATGATATCCACATACTCATAGACTTCATGATATAGTTGACACTGATTATATTGATCATACCTCATATTTATAATATGCTGCTATCTGAGGCACTAACACGAGCACTTGGTACTACGCTTATGTATAGATGTTTACCCTTGCCACCTTATCATGCTTCAGACATTATCATATTGAGGATATATATATTTGATCGTATTGACCTAGGATTGAGTCATACATACTATTTCTTCTCTGTGATGTTTTCTACTCACGAGTTAGCAACTCACCCCCGTTGTGCCACGGTTTCTTGCAGGTTTTGCCGTACAGGTTTCATTGCGGCTTTCTGGCACACTGCTTCCTTTCTGGGTGATTGCTTTGGTAGGTGGGTTCACTCGCATCGTGACCACCATTATACTTATTTATTTTCATTGTTGTATCTAGAAATTCCATCAACCAGACTTGTATATTTATTCAGACTTAGAAAACTAGTTGTGTATTATTTCGATCTTAGAGTCGCGCATTGTAGTATTATGGTTTTCTTGTTGATTTTGAGTTTCCTTTTGAGTTTTGATCCTCGCCCTTCGGCGTTGTATATTATATTGCTTGCGTGATTGTGACCATCGATTTACAAAGAGCTAGCTCCCGCTTGAGGATGCCTTTTATCATTATGCATATATTATTCTTATTGTACCCCGTTTGGGGCCAGTATTTACAAAGGAAACTCTGCCGAAATTTCCAGAAAAGACTTGAGGATTTAAAAATGCATATTCGGCTTACTTATTTAAAAACCTTTTTTTTTAAAACATGTTTTCTTCAGTTCTTTAAAACTAGTTTTCCTTCCTTTATTATTTTAAAATGGTTTTAGATTCTGGGCTTTTGGCTTACTTGACTTAGAAGAGGTCCTATAGACTTCATATGATTCAAGGGCCAGTCACGTGCTATTTCGGGTCGTGACAAAGTTGGTATCAGAGCGCTAGGTTAACCTTGGTTCGAGTCTAAGTTTGACTATGCGGAGCCTACAGCGTTTGTATATATTCGGAACTTAGGCTTGACCTTACGGAACTTAGACTTAGTCGAGGTGGTATTACACCCGAACTTTCATCGCATAGGATGACCTTGGTTGATGGAGTAGGTGACTTAAAGAGAGTGACGTACCGTGTGTATGTTCCGCGGCATTCTTACGATACGCCACTCCGCTTAAGGAGCCTTAGGATGTACATTTCCTTGCACAGTATTATATTCATTCCTATGATCTATCCTCATCGATATTGGTTGTGATTTTGTTGCCACGATTACACGGGCAGAGAGAGCTACGGCTAGAGTTGCGGTCAGCACGAGCTCGTCACGAACGAGGACTGACCAGGGCATGATTCCAGAAACATACGATTGCATAGAGGCATCGTTTTATTATGTTTTCGCTCCATGAGCGTATGATGGATCGCTTTTACGGGATTTCTCGGACGTGCAGATCAGCACCAGAGGATCAGACTACTGCTAGAGGCCAGCCAGAATGTGATGACCGTCGATGCACCTATTAATTGATGATTGAGGCACTGTTCAGCGTGCGGACAAATGAGCCAGTTGTTGCTGCGAACGACGAGATATCGCCCCAGATGTTGGAGCTATTGCAGTACGAGATGTACTTAGAGATATGATAAAAGGTCGCTAGTCCCCCGAGAATGAATGACTAGGACATGTGGTTCGTTTGCTTACCCCGATGCGAGGTCATCAGATAGATTGATTCCAGCTAGATACGACTTCACGCAGGTACGTTGAGCGTCGATGGAGACGATCGAATGTCAGGAGCCCATTTTCCAAGTTTAAAGTATTCAGAGACAAATGCAAGTAATTCTATGGACCCTCTAGAAGAATGAAACCCTAACTCGACGTAATGACCATGGAACGCCTTTGAACCTTAGGGTTTGCGGAAGTTTAGCAGTGCCATTTGTGAGGCTTGGGTTTGCCCTTCTACGGTTGGTCCACAGGTGCTGTGGCATGTACTGGAATACTATTAAACTGCACTCAAGATGTTGAGCTCTTGGGGGATTATGAGGTTTTGACGAATCGATCGAATGGTTTGACATCTTTCGGATATCATGTTATGGGATACATTGCTTGAGAGACTCCAGATACGAGTATAGCCGTTGGAGCACAGTCCATGCAGCCACGATAAGACGAGTCTGAAGCATTCGACAGCAGAGAAAGTGGAGTAAGAGGTTCGTACGAGATCTTGATGAGACGATGTTCCACTCCGCCGACATCAGAGATGTAATACGCATGCAGAGGCGTTGATTATTAATATATCTTCCAGAAGGAGTCGCGATGAGAATGCAGCCGTTCCGGAATAAGAAACAAATATAGTAAAGGGTGGTAACTTCCGGGAAATTCGGCAGAAACGAGATTTGAGAGAGACCTCGACATGACCTTTCTGGAATACTATACGAGAAGACTTGGACCCAGGAGCGGTCATATTGCGCACACCCAGCAGGCCAGAGTTCGGCATCGTCGACGAGAAAGTTGGCCGGAGATCTGTAGAGGATGTGCCAGAGCGGGTCTGTTTCCGTCGTCATTCCATATCGGGCTGTTGAGCCGAGGAGCTATATATCTAGCAATGCACAGTGAGAAACAAGATCCTAAAAGCACCAGGCGTCAGACCATGAACAGGAGGCAAGTAGATATCTTGCTCTACTAGCATTGGATGCACCGACACCTTCTCGACTTTGAAGGAGGAAATATCGACGACAGTATTTTTGAATTGTGATTTGGTGATTCGATTATCACGTATCCATCACCTTGGATTTCAGTATTTTGGGTGATCTATTCGCATGATTTAGTCTTGATGACTAAGTATCATGATATTTGTTTTCGTGCACAATGGTTGCACCTACTGGGTATTTATATTTTGTGCATAGTTATTACACTTGAGATACACTTTATACCCCGTTGTGTTGATTTATGATTTGTGCATAGTGATTGCACTTAATATCGTTTTGTGCCTTGGTCGCACATGTTTATGATTTCATGGATTTCATACAGTTGAGTTGATTTTGTGCATATGGTATGCACACGATTTGTTTTTTTTTTTCTTTGCACTCGGTATGGCTTATATGTGCTAGTAGTACATTGATATGTGTTTTGTGCACGCAGTTGCACACGTTTATGATTTTTACAACTTGGTATACTCGGTGTTGCTATTTACGCATTTGAGTTATTGTTTGGTATTTTGTGCACATTATGCACTGTATTTGTATTTCTTGCACAGGATGCACCAGATTTATATTTCGTGCGTTTGTCGCACCAGATTTATGTTTCGTGCATTTGTTGCACCGGATTTATATTTAGTGCGTTTGTTGCACTGGGTTTACATTTTGTGCACCACGGTTGCACCTGACTTCGGTTTGATGTCATTCAATATGTTGATTTTGATTTCATGCCTATGTTATGCATGTGATTTGACTTATGCTTTCGACATAGTTTTCATGCACTTTTAGTGTTTTGATTTGATTTGTGCACGCTGATGCACATGGTTGTGAGATTATATATCGCGGTATACCTGATTTGGATTGAGCTTTATTCTATACCGTCAATTTCGATTCTGATATTGATGTAGATTTCGTGCACTCTGTGCATTTGATTTGGATTCTTGCGCATATTTGGCGCGCTTGGATTGGATTTTGCGCATGTTCGGCGCTTGATATTGGATTTCATGATTTCGTGTATGTTGGATGCACATGATTTAGATTTTATTCGTGCATGATGGATGCACCTGATTTGGATTTTCGCGCATGTTGGGCACATGTTATGAGATGCGATTTTGGTGCACACCAGATGCACTAAATCGAGATTCTTCGTGCATATCAGATGCACCTGATTTTGCTGTCAGGCACACACGTTGCCTCTGACAGGTGTTTCATGCACACCCATTGCACTTAAATGTTGTTTCTGTGCACATGTATGGCACATATATGGATTTTGGTTTCCGTGCGCAACAGACGCACGTAGCATTTACATGCATATTTTGGGATTGATTTCTTAGGGAGTAGTACATTTTTATGATATTTGCTATTTATTTTTGTACTGAGCAGGACTAGTCAGAGGACAGTACCTGCATATATTTTGCATGTATTGATAGTTATCGAAGGGATTTCCAAAATGGGAGCTATAGTCTCAGTATTTACCTACGTGTCTGATATGACACAAAACGTTTAAAGCAAGGAAACCCTTCTAAACTGTTTCCAAAACGGCGGAACGTACATATTAAACAAAAGATATATACATATAAGGTTGTTTTCTTACAATTGACGTCCTCCACTGTGCAGTGTTATGCACATCGCACAACAACATGAAAGGTTTGGCATGCATTTCTTTCAGATGTTTACATGTATAGATTTGATGTCTACATGTATAGTTTGATATATATCATATTGGTTTTGTTTTGGATTTGACATTTGTGTCTTCACCATGACTCCGATGATTGCGGGATGCTTGACGGGATGTTGTTTTTGAGTTATCTACTCATTGTTCGTGCGCACGCATTGCGCTACGACGTGTTTTAGGTATTGACGATTTTGGAGCCCCGGCGACTTGGACTTCTTACTGAAATGTTTTAGTATTGAGGGATTTAAATTTAAATTCGGGGACCGAATTTCTTTAAGGTGGAAGATTGTAACATTTCAAAAAAATAAAATATTATTTTTGGGATTTTTTTTAATTAAATAATAAAATATTGAATATTTTAATAAGGCGGTATAATTAAACACCGATAAATTGGGGAAAAATTTGGAAAATTATGGAAATTAATAAAAGAGGGTGTTTTATGTGAATTATGCAAATTATAAGTTTTTATGAGTAATTATACGCTAATTTAGTGCTAATCGCGATTAAATATCACCAATCGGGCCATAAGCTTGTTTTGTGCAAAACATGCACATGTCTTTTTTTTTACACTTGTTACATTTTTATCATGACTTTTCTCCATGTTTTATATAATGGTTGTTGTTTTATTGAGAGGGGAAAAGAAAAGAAAAGAAAAAGATAAAGGAATAGAATATTAGGTTTGGGTGAGAGAGAGAAAGGTGAGGGTTTACTTTGATTTGGCCATCCTCTCATCTCACCATTTTCTTCACATTCTCTCCTCTCCCTCACTCCCTTGCTGCTGCTGCTGCCCTCACTCCCTACCTCTCTTCAACCCTCTCAAACACCATTAAAAACACCTCAAAACCCAATATCCATTTCAATAAAAAGATGCACAAGCTCACTAGCTACACCATGGACCAAGAAAGCTTGAATTTTGAACACTTGGGGCAACTCAAGAAAATTCTTGAGTTGCCAAATGAGGTATTCTATTAACCATTAGCCTAGTATTTCCATTGCTTTTACATCCGTTATTATTTAAAACCGATATTGTGTGATTTTGGGAAGTTGAAAACTTGAGTTGAGGTTAGGGTTTTAATTGAACCCAAAGGTGAAATTAAGATTACTAGAGGCTACACAAACCCCCTAGTGCTAGAATTCAGACCTAAACCAGAGACTAGAACCCCGAAATACGGATTTAGAAACCCGATATCTGAGGAATTGTGGATTCTGTGAGTGTATTTTTAAATCAGCTAACACCCGGAGCCTTTGAAAATTATTTTGCAAACACAGAGAGATGTGCAGGCACCCAGGAAGCTAACCCCAAGACTCCAGCCCCTGACTCAACCTTCAGGCCGCAAAAATAATCCTTCTGGCCACAAATTGCGGCCAGACCAGGGCTATTGGGTCTCGTTCTTGTTCTGTAGTTCCTACATCTGTAAACTAGACCCTTTGCATATGCAAAATTGACTAATTTGACCTAGGGTAAAATCTGGGACCAATTACAAGAGTTGCTGTTTTAATTCGGGGTTTTGTTTTGCGTATTTTATATTCTGGATTTTTGTGATTTGTGACTTATTCGATCACTTGACGTTTTACGTCGAAATCGAGTGTCATTTGGTGGTTTTGAAGGCGTGGTCCATAGGTTCTAACCTATAGGCCTTACCGTGTCGTTTTGGTTTTCCGATGTGATTTTAATACGCATTTGAGATTGTGTTATCTATGTAGGTACTTTCATGTGGGTTTCATACGATGAAGAAGATGAAGGCGACATCAACACCGACACGCAGGATGCAATGTGAGTAGATTATATTTACGGGGGAAGTCGGGTGGATGGCGTATAGCACCCCCGCAGTTCGATGTTTAGTATACTATATATATACTATGTATATATGATAGCTTTATGCGTGACATGGATATTCAAGATGTGATTAGGTGTTCAATGGTTAGATTAGGGTTATTAGAAGTGAACTGGTATAACTTCTTAGTTGCGAACCCTAGAATAGGTTTACACGCACACACATGCTTAGTTTGTTATACTTGTGCGTATATGAGGATACGTATATATATATATATATATATATATACACACACACCTAGGTATGGGACGACATATATATATACACGTATACCTACACATGGATGATGAGGATAGCGGATGATATTTGGAGATGAGTCGATGAGTTTTGGGCATGGTGCCATGAGATCGGTGATATGATGTGGTTCGTATTATGGGATACGACGTGAGATTTTAGCGGCCCTTTAGGCGTGTTTTCATACACGCAGATATATCTATATAGATGGTATCGGTTTGTACTAGACTTAGATCAGTACCCCAGTTCATGAGATATGATGATAAGGATACCAGATGAATGATGAGATGAATGTGATATTTGACCCGTACCCAGATTTGGGATGCCGTACGACGGATTTACGTACGAGCTTTATATTGATGATAGATCCGCACTCTTGACTCGATGACGTCATATTGTATATTGTATCGTATGTGATACTATTGAGGCGGGATCACCGACTATTATATTTATATATATATCGACTCAGATTAAGGTGGTTTCCATACCCTTTCGATTAGCTTGTTATTTAGATTTGTAGTTTACTTACTAGATGTTAGACTAATACCGAGTCATACCTATTTCAAAACTAACGAATCATGAGTATTTTAATGACAGGCAAAAGGATTCTACGGATATTTTCAAAAGACACATCTTTTCTTAAAAACACTGTAGCCCTTATTTTTCTAAAAACCCAGATTTGTCTTATTTCAAATGGCAAAACTGTATGACATTTATATATTGATGTAGATTCTTCACTGTTGCGTTTATTATTCGATTTCTGCATATTCTTGCTATTCGCATCGCATTGCAGGTGTAAATAGGTTATTGTTATATTAAACCCATGATGTTAGGACACCAGCACCATTATCGATGATGCGTATGTTCCAAGTACAACTGCTTGCCGGCTCACACACTTCATCATCGATAATTGTCATGTCACTACACAGTAGGATTGTTGCATCAGGATATGACTACTTGTGCATCCGTATCGGCGCAAAGGCATATTGTACACTCATACTTGCGTATATACCTACTTGTACATCTATATTGGCGCACATGCATATTGTACACTCATACTTGCGTATATACCTACTTGTACATCTATATTGGCGCACAGACATATTGTATACTCATACTTGCGTACACACATATGGTACACCCATACTTGCATACAAACGTATTTGCACATACATAGATGATTCTGGCTGTATTTTGGAGATTTGGGAACCGCAAGATATATTTTAAAACTGGATTCACTTTAAAGGAGCGGTTTTCCCTCGATATGTGCATATTTCTGTTTTATGTTGCATGATACACAGATAGGCTTACATTTGTACCATATGTCGCATACATCATGCCTTATTATTTTACGCATTGAGATATGTCGTTTTCATGATATTTCTGGATGTGAGAACCGTGGTCATTTTAAAAGAATGTATGCATTGTTTAAAAACCTGGTTTCTCTTGATATGATATTTCAGTGCGTCCACCATGCGTTTTCTCAGTTCTGAGACATGTGACATGTGAAACCCGATTCAAAGAGCAGGATGAGGACGATTGCAGGTACATGGTGGACCCGGTATGGTACCCCGGGGCAAGAAAGGGATGCTGTGTATACAGACAGTGAGCCTGGCTGAGGGACTACTACCTACCAGTGATTGTATTTAAGCTCGGCGGATATCCGGAGGATACCGACCGGAGTCGAGAGATGATATAGGCCGATCTGGGACGGAGCCCGTGGGCCGATCCGGACTGACGGAGCCCGATATATATGAGGATTTACGTGCCGATGCTGGGCACGAGCTTCATGATGTTTTCGAGTGTCGATGCTAGACACTCAAGTTCCATGATTTTGATGTGTCGCGAGAGACACACGTTGATTTATATCATCATACTTCCATGCATATGCTTTATGATATTTATATGCATAATGTTTTGTGTCTTTGGTTGACACGTGGACGATATCCACATACATACAGACATTGATTACATAGTTGGATGATATCCACATACTCATAGACTTCATGATATAGTTGACACTGATTACATTGATCATACCTCATATTTATGATATGCTGCTACCTGAGGCACTAACACGAGCACTTGGTACTAAACTTATGTATAGATGTTTACCCTTGCCACCTTATCATGCTTCAGACTTTATCATATTGAGGATATATATATATTTGATCGTATTGACCTAGGATTGATTCATACATACGATTTCTGCTCTTTGATATTTTCTACTCACGAGTTGGCAACTCACCCCTGTTTTGCCACAGTTTCTTACAGGTTTTGCCGTACAGGTTTCATTGCGGCTTTCTGGCACACTGCTTCCTTTCTGGGTGATTGCTTTTGTAGGTGGGTTCACTCGCATCGTGACCACCATTGTACTTATTTATTTTCATTGTTGTATCTAGAAATTCCATCAACCAGACTTGTATATTTATTCAGACTTAGAAAACCAGTTGTGTATTATTTCGACCTTAGAGCCGCGCGTTGTAGTATTATGGTTTTCTTGTTGATTTTGAGTTTCCTTTTGAGTTTTGATCCTCACCATTCGGCGTTGTATATTATATTGCTTGCGTGGTTGTGACCGTCGATTTACTAAGAGCTAACTCCCGCTTGGGGATGCCTTTTATCATTATGCATATATTATTCTTATTGTACCCTGTTTAGGGCCAGTATTTACAAAAGAAACTCTGTCGAAATTTTCAGAAAATACTTGTGGATTTAAAAATGCATATTCGGCTTACTTATTTAAAATACTTGTTTTCTAAAACATGTTTTCTAAAACATGTTTTCTTCACTTCTTTAAAACTACTTTTCCTTCCTTTATTATTTTAAAATTGTTTTAGATTTCTGGGCTTTTGGCTTACTTGACTTAGAAGAGGTCCTATAGACTTCATATGATTCAAGGGCCAGTCACGTGCTATTTCGGGTCCTGACATGAAAAGCATATCCGAATATCATGCAACATGGAACAGTGATATGACATAATAAGGGAAAACCGCTCCTTTAAATGGATCCAGTTTTTAAAATGCAACATGCGGTTCCCAATTTCCCAATAAAACCAGTTATCAATCTAGGTACAATATGTATATGCGCAAGTATAGAGGTACCAAAGTGTATATGCGCCAATATGGGTATGCAATGTGTATATGCACATGTATGGATGTACCAATGTATGTGTGCACCAATATGGATATATAATGTGTCTATGCGCAAGTATGGATGTATCAATGTATCTGTGTACCAATATGGATATACAAATGTGTATATGCGCAAGTATGGATGTATCAATGTATGTGTGCACCAATATGGATATACAAATGTGTATATGCGCAAGTATG
Organism: Agapanthus africanus; assembly: GCA_030015575.1. NCBI lineage: Eukaryota > Viridiplantae > Streptophyta > Magnoliopsida > Asparagales > Amaryllidaceae > Agapanthus > Agapanthus africanus. The sequence goes on from CM057339.1 coordinate 493,915,049, forward strand.
TTATGCGAAGAGTCATATCATGATGCAGCAATCCTACTGTGTAGTGACATGGCAATTATCGATGATGAAGTGTGTCAGCCTAAAATCTGTGTACGTGTAACATACGCATCATCGATAATGGTGCATGTGTACTATCACAGGTATACGTAATGCAATGCGAATAACATGAAGGTAGCATAAGGTAAATCATATGCAAATACTGACGGGTATACGTATCTAACATGATCGAGTCGGTGAATCAATCAATCGGCATCCGGCCACACAATGTCAAGTACAGTATAATCCATCGTATGGCATCCTCTAGTCAAGGGTATGGATCAATCATAAAATCAAACTCATCACGTACGGAAAAGATCATCGTACGGCGGCATTTAAAACATTAGGGATCCTATCAACCTTTACGACAATGAGGGGGGTACGGACCTAACGTCACGTACGACATATCACACATGTTCACAACATAAATAAATGTAACTATATACCTATGTCCCGGGTCACATCCATAACGATCTCATATCAGGGTACTGACAAGGTATCAACCATTTCGATCGACTCACATCCGTCTACACAAACATCGTCATATCATCATATCCGTCTTATATTCTTGTCATCGCATTTATATCTCACATCAAGTTGAGTTTACATAACATTCTATCTCTATTAAAAGTATAAGTATCTAATCTAACATACACACCCGAACGATACAAACAGTTTTTTTAAAGAAGCGAATCGTAGTTTTGAAAACAGGTGTTACGGTGTTTTTCAGGAAATGATATCATTTGAAATTCCGTAACGTCCCTCAAGGTAACTGTTTAATAGAAGCATACGATTCTTCAGTTTAGAAATATGTATGGCTCGGATGACACATCTACGTCGACTATCTAGTCCTATAGTATCCTAAACGGCAATATCGTCAAACATCATCCTCAAATACCGTCATCACATATTAGCCGTATTATATCACTTCTAATTATCCTTAGTTTCTAATATGGTTTCACTAACTATCAGTTAACTCTAACCTTAGTTTCCAAATCTAGGTTTTCTTAATCATATTCTACAATCGGTTTCCAACGAAACTTTGCGGGGGTGCTATACGCCATCCACCCGACTTCCCCTATGGATATAGATCCACTCACCTTGGTTCTTGCTTGCCGAAGTCGATGACGCCATGCTCCGTCGCCTCAGAATCCACGTGAAGGTACCTACAATAATAAACAATCGCAATGCGTGTTAAAACCAAGGCTGAAAACCAAAACGACACACGTTTCGCTCATAGGTTAAAACCTATAGCTTCGCGTGCAACACACGAAAAATTACCCCTAGTCGTTGATGTAAAAACATTTAACAACCAAATGCAAATCCAAATATCAAAACTCATCATTCAAAATACAGAAAACATAGCCAAAAACACCCCAATGTGCTCCTAGATTTTACCCTTGGCTAAATTGGTCAATTCTACACATATGGAGGGTCTAAATAACTGAAGATAAAGCCCTGGAACCAACATGGATCAATTCCACCCTACTTTGGCTGAAAATTGCGGCCAGAATGATTAAATCTGCGGCCATTTGGTGGAGTTGGGGTCTCGGGTCTCTGTGGTAGCTTCCTGAGTGCCTGCATGTGTCACTGTGTTCGCTAAATAATTTTTAGTGCCCCCGGGTTACCCCGGGTTACTCCAGATTTCCATATACCCTAACAAATCAACATAAAACCGACATAATCAATTCCGAAATCCGTATTTTTGTTTCTAGGATATGGTCCAGGTCAAGAATTGCCTCAAGAGTCTCATTGACAGCCACAAAACATCATCAATCCACAATTTCACTCAAACCCTCCCTAGGATTTTCCAAGTTCACAAATCCATCACTAAACGACATCTAAACTTAAAAAAAGCTAGGAAATCAAAAATACTCTAAATGAAAAGAGATATACCTCATGGTTACTCCCAAACAAAACCCTAGAAGTCCCAAAGTTGCCAAAATCCCATTTTGCTTAGTTCAATGTGATGAGCATGAAGAGGGGATCGTTTTTTGTGAAAGGGGTATATGGTTTGGATGAAGTTTTGGAGATGGATTTAGGGTTTGAAGGTGGAGGGAGATGAGGGTGAGGAAGATAAAGAATGAGATGCAAAAATGTTGGGGAAAAGGTATGAGGCAGCTCCCCTCTCTCAATTATTCTCACTCTCTCTCTCTCCAAGTCATCATTATGTCTCCTTTCACTCTCCTCACTCATCATGGCATCTTTTTCTTTCTCTTTTCTCACCAAAACACATACACCCAAATAAAACAACACCATGAAATAACATTAACATGTCATGGTGCACTTACTATGAAAAACTGTAGAAATACGGATTTGTCTTAATCGCGATTAGCAGTGCACTAATCGGGTTTTTTTCAAAATGCAAATAATAAATTTTAAAAATTCCAAACCCTTTAAATATATTTTTAAATGAATAAATAATTTTAAATTTCCAATTATTTCACAAATATTGGTATATATTTATACCCTTTTTGGAAAACCCCAATTTCGCAAATCGGGCAGTTTTCGGGAAATATATTATTTTAATATTAAATTCCAAAAATAATATTTTATATTTTCTGAAATTGTACAATCTTCCCCACTTAAATAAATTCGGTCCCCGAATTTAAATTTAAACCCCCAAAATCTAAAACATTTCAATAATCAGCTCAAATCAACGGGGCTCCGAAATTACGGAAAACACAAAAATAACACAGCGCGTCGTGTGCGCCTGAAAACGATTACGAAACTCAAATCAAACTCCTTCAAGCGTCACGCAAATCATATGGTTCGCATGCATATCCTAGGAGTTACAATAGAGATACAGATCTCGAGATCCACTACTGAAATCCAATATACACTAGTCAAATACTATAATACGTGTATAGTACGTATCTTTGGAAAACTTTCAAGAACTAAATAAAACTCATGCAAAAATCTTTTTCTAAATCGCCGCGTGAATGCGTAACTCACAGCATGAGTGACAGATGCTCATTTTAAAATAATAATATATGTTCATATATGTTTTTCCTAAATACACGTCCCGTCGTTTTCAAAATATCCCAAAAGGTTTTCCTTTATAAACGTTCGTGTCGCTCACGGACACGTAGAAAATAGCGAAACTATAGCTCCTTTTGAAAACCCTCTTGGTAATCTTTTAATGCATGTCGGGTACTCAGGTACTATCCTCAGATCAGTCCCGTTTGGCTACTACACAACATAGTGCCCAACATGAAAACAAAGTGCTCAAAAGTAAAATCAGCCTCAAAAGGCGTATCCAACAATCACGTGCGTCTGGTGCGCACCGAAATCAAATCCAAATACAAATGCCATAATATGCATAAAAGCAAAACTCAGTGCAACGGGTGTGCACGAAAGCATCTGTCCAGTGCAACAGGTGTGCACGACAACAATATCAAGTGCATCTAGAGTGCATTCGGTGCGACTAACATGCACGAATGAAAATCCCAATTGAGTGCATCCGGTATGCACAAAAACCACATCTCATATCATGCGCCTAATATGCGCAAAAATCCAACTCAAGTGCATCCATCATGCAAGAAAGAAATCTAAATCAAGAGCATCCAACATGCACAAGTAAAATCTCACTCAAGTGCATCCGATGCGCACAAAAATCCAAAATCAAGCGCCTAATATGCGCAAAAATCCAACGAAAACGCGTCGGGTCCATAAAAGCATATAGTGCAGTAGTATGCACGAAAACGAACGGCAAGTGCCAACGCGTACGAAAATACAAATCTGGTAAAACGAATACTTAAGGAAATAAATCGGGTGCAACCAAGGTACGGAGTATAAATCCAGTGCGACAAACGCATAAGTACCCGTCCGGTGCAACAAATGCAAGAAATGCAAATCTAGTGCAACAAATGCACGAAGTACCAATCTAGTGCATCCAGTGCACAAAATACAAATACAGTGCATCCAGTGCACCAAATACGAATACAGTGCATCCAGTGCACGAAATACAAATACGGTGCATCTAATGCAAAAATACAAATCCAGTGCATCCAGTGCACGAAATACAAATACAGTGCATCCTATGCACAAAATATCGATCAATAACTCAAACGCGTAAACAGCAACACCGAGTGTACCAAGGTGTATAAAATCATAAACGTGAGCAACTGCGTGCAAAAAACACATATCAATGCACTACAAGCACATATAAGCTATACCGAGTTCAAAATCAAATCGAGCGGGTACCACACACGCAAAATCGAATCAACTGTATGAAATCCATGAAATCATAAACATATGCGGCCGAGGCACAATACCGATATCAAGTGCAATAAATATGCACAAATCAAAAACCAACACAACGGTGTATAAAAACATATCTTAAGTGCAATAACTATGCACGAAATGTAAATACCCAGTAGGTGCAGCCATGGTGCACGAAATCAATATCAGGAAACTCGTCATCAAAACTCAAATCTAAGCGATATAAGCGTGATACTCAGATCACAACGCAAATCGCAACAAAGGACATTGAGGTACACCTCCTACAATGTCGAAGAATAAATCGGTACGCCTAAAACCGGCAGAACAAGAATATCCGCTTGCCACCTGCTCACGGTCTGGCGTCTTCTGTCTCTGGGTCTTCATTTCTCTGTGGATTTACCAATCTCGCAATTCATCGGCTCATCGGCCCAGTCAGGTATTCTAACGGGGACGATTCCGTTCTGTCACTTCTCTGGTCATCTCTCGGTCAATCATCATGACCACTCGTAAGGCAGCACGTCACTGGCGTCGGCCTCTGGACCTCTGAATACTCACGACATAACTGATCCTGGGTGCAAATCTCATTGCAGCAGTGTCCTGGAAGGAATCCTGCTCAAGGACTCTTTCGATCTTGCCTATGCCGAACTGTACGGAGGCTGGTACTCTTACATAATCCTTTCGCGTTTTCTGGACATCTGCGTTCTTAGCACACATTTCCTCGGAAACTGGCTGTATCCCAACGACTGTGTATGCATATCAGATCTAATCTTGACGGGGAGAAACAACAGCTCGTCAGCGTCTCGCACGAACCTCTGGTTCCACTCGTCTGTATCATCGTCCACTATGACGTCATGTCTTGCTGTCTGCGTACTGTTACTGTTATCGGCCATGGTCAATCCGAAGTCTCTCACACGGACTCGAAGTTGCGTACTCTATATCTTCATCACTCTGTAGAAGATATCTGGCCGAACACGTCCTCGGGAACTCGTCCCAACCATCGGAGGAATACTCAATACTCGTCCGTTCTCGATCAACTCCCAACGCATCTGGGTGAGGTCCCCTATCTGAAGCTGGTCAGCTTGCTGATCTCTTATCACATGATATCTGGACGACGTCAAACTTTTTGATCGAGTCATCGAGGTCCCAAAATTTCTCGAAAGCTCAATACCTGAGCACAGTCTAAAAATATCCGGTACATACCACAGTACCTCTGGACCAACCGTAGAAGGGCAAACCGAAGCTTCACTGATGGCACCGCAAAACTGCTGCAAACCCTAAGGTTCAAAAGCGGTTCCATGGTCATCATGTCGAGTTAGGATTTCGTTCTTCTAGAGGGTCCACAGAATTACCTGCATGTTCCTCCGAACACTTTAAACTTGGGAAAAATGGGTTTCTGACACTCGCTCGAACTTTTTAACTTTGCCTAGGAAACATGCGAATACCCTTCGTCCGCACGCTAAACAATGCCTCAATCCTCCAGGAAAGGCGATACACCGGCGGTCATCTCTGGATCGGTTTGCTCTAGATCTGAGTAAAACTCTCTACACTGGAAATCTTCAACTCAACTGGGCCTGCGTCGGCGCATCAATCTGACGAATCACCTTCGTCTGTCAAATCTAGGTAGACTAGCTATCATCTATCGCATTTCTGCCTGGATGCTCCGGCGATCTTAGCTCGTAAGCTGTGGAAGCGACATCCCATCAATCTTAGCAACAGCTGGGTCATCTTTCTGCACGGTAGGCGACATCATAATCTCTGAGGTATGCTGTACATCAAAAGTCCTTACGCAACTGGCAGCTCTATCAAAGGCCTGATCATCCGGTGCAAAAACCAAACATTTGCCTCAACAAGAGGTCACAACACAAACACTACATCGAGACGTTCCCATGTCACCAGAAAACACAAGGGTCAGCCCTCGTACCAGACGAGCTCGCCCTGACCGCAACAGTAGCAGCAACTCAAACTGCGCTCAAACTATGGTGACAGGAACCTCAATCGAGTATCGATGAAAATAGATCAAGGGCAGGAAAGGAAACGACAGATCCAGAATGGATACATGATCATAAAAAGGAACATCATCAATGAGAGTATGATCATGGAAACAAATAGAATCGAGGATCTCAAATGGATGTATAATCAAGGGTACGAAGAGAATCATAGATCTCAAAAATGTGTACATCCTAAGGTTTCTTAAGTGGAGTATCGTGGCGTAAATATGCCGCGGAACATACGTACGGTACGTCACTCTACTCAAGCTACATACTCCATCAATCAGGGTCAGCCTATGAAATGAAAGTTCGGGTCTAATACCCCCCCGTTCAAGTCTAAGTTCCGTAAGGTCAAGCCTAGGTTCCGAAATACACACCCGCCCTAGAATCCGCATAGTTAAACATAGACTCGAACCAAGGTTAAACCTAGTGCTCTGATACCAACTTTGTCACGACCAGAAATATTAGCTCGTGACCAGCACTTAAATCACGCAACGTCTAAAGGCGTAACGTAATTCAAGTATGCTGAAACACAGAAATCTAAACCCTTTTTAAGAAAATAAAGGAGGTGAAGTTTTGAAATAAAGGTGTAATGAAATCAAGTTTTCTTAAATGCATAGAAAAGGAACATGAATAATGCAAGTGAAATTTACTAGTTTGAAAACATGTTTCTTCTTTTGAAATTTAGGCAGCACCTCCTTCGTATATTTTGATCCAATACCACAAATACAAACTAATGATAAAGGCATTCCCAAGAGGGAGCTGGTTGTTCGCCAAACAGCGGATCACAACCACGCAAGACAATATATATAAGTATACGACGCCCAACGGCGAAGTTCACCACAAAAGATAAATAAATAAACGAGACATCAAAACACAAGTAGCGGAAAACCCCTGGCTCTAAGCCTCACAACCACAATCCCACTAAGTCTCATTACTTATACAATTTACTAATTTTGATTGATGGTGTCGACTAGATACAATATGAAATATAAATACAAGAGTGGGTACGATACAAATGTTCCACCTACCAAAGCAAAACAACCGAATGCAACTGTGTGCCAGCGATGCCGCTACTGATCCATGCGGGCAACCTGCAAGAACTGTGGCACGACGGGGGTGAGTTGCCAACTCGTGAATAGAAATAAATCAACAAGTAGAAATCGAATAAATAATGACTCCTTGGTCAACTATATCATAAAGGTAATACTATGATATCTAAGGTGACCGGGTCTCTATATGTGCCAACATTAATACCAATGTCAATCATCATGTAGATACCATCCAACAATATAATCAATGTATGTATATGGATCTCGTCCAACCGTAATCAAGGTATGTATGCATGTGGATCTCGCCCAACCATATAATCTAGGTATGTATGCATGTGGATCTCGTCCAACCATATAATCAATGTCTGTATGCACGTAAATATCATAAAAGAGTGTGCATGAAAGTATGAGGATATAAATCAACGGTGTCCCTCGCGACACATTAAAATCATGGAACCTGGGTGTCCAACATCGACACCTGAAAACATCATGAAACCCGTGTCCAACATCGAAACGTAAATCCTCATAAATCGGGCTTCGTTAGTCCGGATCGTCTCGTATCATCTCTCGACTCCGGTAGGTATCCTCCGGATATCCGCCGAGCCCAAATACAATCACCGGTAGGTAGTGGTCCCTCTGCCAGGCTCACCGTCTACTGCACAGTAAATCCGTTCTCAGCCCGGGGTACCATACCGGGTCCACCATGTACCCGCAATCGGCCTCATCCAACTCCTCGAATCGGGTTTCACATGTCATACGTCTCAGAACCGAGAAAACTCATGGTGGACGCACTGAAATATCAAATCAAGAGAAACCAGGTTTTTAAAACAGTACATGCTTTCTTTTGAAATAGCCACGGTACTCAAATCCAGAAATCTTATGAAAACAACATATCTCAATGCGTGCAATCATAAAGCATGATATATGCGATATATAACAGAAATGTAAGCATATCCGAATATCATGCAACATGGAACAGTGATATGACATAATAAGGGAAAACCGCTCCTTTAAATGGATCCAGTTTTTAAAATGCAACATGCAGTTCCCAATTTCCCAATAAAACCAGTTATTTATCTAGGTACAATATGTATATGCGCAAGTATAGAGGTACCAAGGTGTGTATGCGCCAATATGGGTATGCAATGTGTATATGCACAAGTATGGATGTACCAATGTATGTGTGCACCAATATGGATATACAAATGTGTATATGCGCAAGTATGGATGTATCAATGTATCTGTGCACCAATATGGATATACAAATGTGTATATGCACAAGTAAGGATGTATCAATGTATATGTGCACAAATATGGATATACAAATGTGTATATGCGCAAGTATGGATGTATCAATGTATGTGTGCACCAATATGGCTATACAAATGTGTATATGCGCAAGTATGTTATGCGAAGAGTCATATCATGATGCAGCAATCCTACTGTGTAGTGACATGGCAATTATCGATGATAAAGTGTGTGAGTCTACAATCAGTGTACGTGTAACATACGCATCATCGATAATGGTGCAGGAGTATTATCATGGGTATAAGTAATGCAATGCGAATAACATGAAGGCAGCATAAGGTAAATCATATGAAAATACTGACGGGTATACATATCTAACATGATCGAGTCGGTTAATCAATCAATCGGCATCCAGCCACACAATGTCAAGTACGGTATAATCCATCGTACGGTATCCTCTAGTCAAGGGTATGGATCAATCATAAAATCAAACTCATCACGTACGGAAAAGATCATTGTACGGCGGCATTTAAAACATTAGGGATCCTATCAACCTTTACGGCAATGAGGGGGTACGGACCTAACGTCACATACAGCATATCACACATGTTCGTAACATAAATTAATGTAACTATATACCTATGTCCCAGGTCACATCCATAACGATCTCATATCAGGGGACTGACAAGGTATCAACCATTTCAATCGACTCGCATCCGTATACCAAAACATCGTCATATCATCATATCTGTCTTATATTCTTCTCATCGCATTTATATCTCATATCAAGTCGAGTTTACATAACATTCTATCTCTACTAAAAGTATAAGTATCTAATCTACACACCCGATCTATACAAACAGTTTTTTTAATGAAGCGAATCGTAGTTTTGAAAATAGGGGTTACGGTGTTCTTAAGGAAAAGATATCATTTGAAATTCCGTAACATCCCTCAAGGTAACTGATTAATAGATGCATACGATTCTTCAGTTTAGAAATATGTATGGCTCGGATGACACATCTACTGTTAGTTATATGTATGCCCTAGAGGCCATTACTGTACATTGGATGTATATTGTAGTGGATACTGGGACATATATAGGTAGGACTTTCTTGCTCGACATGATAGTGTGTACTCGACTTCCAGGACTATGATGCAGATCATACTAGTGGGGCCTGGGTAGTCCATGAGTACATCCTTCAATGTTCCTAGTCGTGGGAATATCGAAACGGGGCATCGATATTCCAGAGTAGACTAGCGTATATCTTCTAGACCTATGTGATGGGCGATGGATGATCCTATATCCATTGGTGTTTGACATCAGAGATGGTATGCGGGTGCTCAGTGGAGAATGGGCACACTGAACGGACTCGCCGAGAACTCCCAGATGGTATTATACCTCACGTCAGATGGCAGTTCTCTGGTGACACTGGTACAGCTTAGTCTGTTGACCCGAGATCGTCATCGAGTCTTGTGTGTCTCCCACTGTGCTTTGATTTCCACCCTACCACGGCTCTACTGAGTCGTGCAAACAGGTGGTTTTTGGGTACAGTCCCGATTCACATGGAGGCAATGAGCGATAGGAGGGGATTCGTCTCTCCCGGTATTGGGGGTAGATGTTGCACTATGCTCGACTGGCCATAACAGGAAATCCCTGGCCAGGGTTGCAGTGATATACTGGTAAGAGTTATCAGTAGTTTCACAATTGTTATGGACCTTACGTCGGCATGACTTATCGAGCTATTGGGGTCTGACGTTTACCACCCCTAGGCAAGATATACGACATATCAGACGAACAGACCGGACTGTACGGTAAGTGTTACTGGTTGGATTCACAGGAGTGTGAGCGGGCTTGCTCGTCGATCTTCTGATCGCTCAATACCCGGGTGGCCGTTACGTTTAGCAGACCGCTTGCGGCTTGTGGGTGTTTGATATGATCATCACCTGCTGCCGGCGTATTGACGAGTCTTTAGAGTCCTACACAGAGGTTTCCTGGCTCAAGCGAAACGAAATAGGAGCGCATATGAGATATGTGCAGGACCGAGAATAATGCGTGTATGTGATACCGTATTCTATTCTCGCGATAAATGTATCGAATGGTTGTATGTGATATAACCTAGTTATCGAATCGAGGATTGATTCGATAAGTCGATACATTGGATACTAGTCGGTTATATGCGACATGACCGGATCGTTAAATCAAGTGTTGATTTAATGATTTAATGTATAATTATATATTTGATATATTACTTTGCATTAACTAGTATTTGTTCACTTTAGATGGATTTTCTCACTTGATGTGCACATTGTATATGTGATATATTTTTGTGCACTTGATTGTATCGTGTTTGATGATACATGAATGTTTGTGTGTATGATTAAACCATGGTTATAAAATGGTTAGGGTTTTGATTTTATTAACTATTTATTTATTTATTCTTTATTTTGGAAAAAAACAAAAGTATGACATGTGATGTTATGTGTTGCTGGATATGTTATATTGGATCGTCGTGTTTGAATAGCCGGGTTTTTTTATGTGAGATGAGTGTTTTTCATTTTCATTCATGTAAAAACTTATATGTAATATTCTTTTATTGGGGCACTTCCAGGTTGCGGAAGATGTCACCATTTGTATATTATTTACATTTCCGCATTAGGATAGACCCAAGGAGGGGAGCACAAGTAACCGGGTTCTGGGGTCCATTGGGAGACCATCTCGAGGAGTCGAGTCCGGGTCTCCTAACCCTAGAATTGGTAGGGTTGCTTGCCGCTCTCGTAGGGGTCTAGGGGTGTGGGATTGGCAATTCATCACGACCGTGGAATCCGTGTTTTATACTGGCTCGTATTAAAAACACGGACGTCCTAGTATATCCAATATTTCATATGATATTTTCTGCTGCGTTATCTGTGATGTGATCATGTGATTTGTTCAGATAGATAGTATATAGTATATATGATATATTATATAGACGTTGCTTATGTTTTACACCCGCGCTAGCCCAGCCCCGATCTGCCGTTAGTTACCTAACCTAACGGTGCAGACGGGACATCGAAGCGAATGCGGATGGCATAAGCGTACGTTATATTTATCTGTGATGATTAGGTGGACTTAAATGATGGGATACTTATTAATGAGATTAATGAAAGAAAATAAACCTAAAAGATGTTGTGGAATCGAATTTCAAAATAAAACAGGTAGCTACAGTTCTTGCTTTGCATCGCGGTGTTCCTTGTAGAACATCCTGCACCTTATTCGATAGGGAAAGGACCGAGATCCCTTCACCGGGAGTGACTCCTTTAGCAATAACTGGAAGATGCTACAACTCTCGGTTTGTCTTTTGATTGCTTCTATAGTTTCTGCTTTGCACAGTGATATATATGATATATCCCGCACCTCATTCGACGAGGAAAGGGCCGACGATCCCTTCACCGGGAGTGACCCCTTTAGCAAAACTATAAAAGCCTAAAAAACATTCCATTTAAAAACCATTTGATTCCGCAACGAGATCAAGTTCAAAGCGTTAAAGGTTTTTATAAAAACCATTCACAACCCTCCGTCATTTTAGGAAGTAGAGTACTTAGTATTTGTGCTGTGTTTGTTGACTATAGTCAAGGCACAGTGTACGGTAGCTAAGTGATGTCTTCCTATACCGCATATGATGCGATTAGTTAGGACAGTCGCGTGACTTTGTTGACCTTAGTTAAGGGTCATGTGGGTGGGTCTAATTAATCACGAAATGACGGGTAGAACTTGACTAGTACTTATGATTTGTTGACCATAGTTAAGGTCATAAGTGCTAGGGGTAAAAATCTTTATCGGGAGTTTCAAGTGTTGAAATTTGCAATGAGATTGCATCCCTTCTATGTGATAGTTGGATCCCGATACCCACTGCGAGTAATTGTTACTCCTGGGAGAGTTTTGCACTTTGCAATTAGCCGATCAAGTAGGTGTCTAGAAAGGTGTCAACGGGGTTACGCCTCTGGGAAAACGAGGTTTACTGTAATTAGGTCCGTGCGAAAGCACGGGGAACCTCCCTCAAAGTACCGACACTGGCCTGGCTGAAAGATTGGCGAACTTGTAGAGTGTAATTAATCCCGGCTAGTCTTTCCTGTTAAGGTTTGAAGGAAGATTTGATAAAAACAGTGGGAGCCATCCTGATTAAATAAAATAAATAACCAATCTAATCTTGCAAGAGCGCACGCAGAGTGTTTTCTTCTCTCTCTCTCCAGGTAGCGACCATATCACGCCTTAATCAAGATGATAATATGGATGTATTGACCGAACCCGCTTGTTATACTGAGCTGGGGAACGTTGGTCCCGCTCCAACTTATAATTGTTATAAGACCGAGCAGGAAATATGGGAATACCGGAATTCCTATGCCGCCCAAACGAAGAAAGTGCATATGATGCATCTCCTTCGGGTGTGTTCATTACAAAGAACTGTTTCACAGTATCCTATGCATCCTGGGTATTTGATACCGGATCAGTATCCCAGATATTTAATCTGTTACATAGGGCTACAAAAAGGTAGAAAAACTAAGAACGGGTGATAAGTTTCATGAGACAGAAAACGGGGCAAGTGTTGCAGCCAAGTCTGTTAGTCACTGTCACCCTGTATGTCCAGTACATTGTTTCTGAACGAATGTTATTAGATACCGAACCTGATATACAAAATCATATCAGTCTCTTTATTAGTAAAGAAAGGATATAATTTTGTATTGATGGATAATGTTTTGAACATTTCCTATATCAAAAGTTGATCGGTTCAGGCACATTATCTAAAAGCATTGATGTTTTAAATCAAACTACAGTTCCTAGTATACAGAACACACACAAGAGGAAAAGTTCAGAAATGAACGAATCATTCTTGAGGCATTGTAGACTAGGTCATATCAATGCGACCTGATTGGCTGAAGTTACATTTTAGATGCATATTTAAATTAGTTTGAATTTACATCTTGTGAAACTTGCCAGTCACGTCACAAAGATTAGATGACCATAGCTCTGCTTATTGGGAACAGAGAAAGAGTTAATGAACTCTTGGGACTGATACATGATGATGTATGTAAGGTCTCCTGTCTACACATGCCAGGACTGGTTCTTTATACTTCATTACGTTCTCTGATAATCTTTCAAGATTCAGACATATGTTCCTGTTGAAACACAAGTCCGAACCTTTTGAGATATTCACAGAATATAAGCTAGAAGTAGAGAACCAATACGGGTATAAGTATTATGTCCTATGATAAGATCAGGGAGGAGAATACTTGTGCATGGCATTCCTGGAGTATTCTAAAAGAAAATGAGATTCTCTCTCAGTATTACTCCTCTGAATACACCACAGCACAACGGTGTATCGGGGCGGAGCAATTGCACAATATTAGATATTGTGTGCTCTATGATGAGTATTACTGAGTTACCTATTTCCTTTTGGGGTTGTGCACTTGAGAAGCTGCATACCTATTGAATTAGGTTCGAATCAAATCAGTGCCTACCACTCCATATAAGATATGGTATGGGAAGAGCCTATCTCTTAAGTAAGTTAAGATTTAGGATTGTCCGGCCTATGTCTAAAGCAAAATCCGGACAAGATCGAGGCAAGGAAAGTTCTGTAGAACTGGAAAGGTTCCAGCTATACAAAACTGCTGATGATTTGACAGAACCAAAGGATTCAAAAGTCCCCAACGAACCTCAGCCTCTCCGCCGATCTAGCAGGGTTCCTCACCTGCCTGAGAGATACTTTTGTTTCTCGATGACAGTGGGAGCGAGGAATGCATCATGAGATGATGACCCAACTAGTTTCGAGCAGGCCATCGAGAGTAGGGACTCTGTAAGAATGGCTGGATGCTTAGCGATCTGACATAGAATCCATGTACACCAGCAAAGTATGGACTTTGGCTGCTATATCTGAAGGGTTAAATCCTCATCAGGAGCAAGTATATGTTAAGAAGACTACTTGGTGTAGATGGAAAAGTTGAAACTTTCAAAGCTAGACTTGTTAAAGGTTTTCATCATCAACCAGACATGGATAACGATGAAACCTTTTCCAGGGACTATGCTTAAGTCCATCCAGATCCTACTTGCCATTGCTACATACCATGACTACGATATCTGGTGGTTGGGTGCCATGACTGCTTTTCTAAAATTATGATTTAGAAGAGAACGTCTATAAGAACACAGCCAGAGAGCTTCGTAAACAGTGGGAGCAGCAGAAACGTGTGCATGTTGCTTTACAGAATAAAGCAGGCATCGCGGAGTTGGAACGTCTGTTTTGATGTGATAGTCAAAGTGTTTGACTTCATCAAAATGGTAGATGAACCTTGTATATACAAAACGATAGTAGAGAGTAAGGTGGTTATCCTCGTATTGTACGTGGACAACATACTCTTGATAGGAAAAGAGTTTCCTATACTACGCTCGGTCAATCTCCGCTTATCACAAGGATTCTCCAATAGGATCAAATTGATACCTCCTAAATCCTGAGTTTTCATCTATGAGATAGATATAATTGGATGCTAGGATTCTCACTAGATGTAGTGAAATGGTATCAATCGATCCTGGGGAGAATCACTGGAAACGTTCCAGGGTGATAAAGACGACTGAATGTCAGTCACAGGCATTGTCTTTACCCTCAGTAAAGGGCCGGTATGTTGGAAGAGTTCCAAGCTAGATACTGTGGCAAACTAGACGATAAAGGCTGGTAACATCGCTATTAAAGATACTGCCAAAGAGGCAGTTTGGGTGTATATTGGTTCATAAGATGAACTAGGTTCCTATCATTGTATGACAATGAAAGTGTGGCTTTGGCCCAGGAACCCTGGTCCCATCAGTGACCCAGACATATTCTGAGGCAGCATCACCTGATCATGGAGATAGTTGATCTCCAGGGTGATCGAGGTTAGGAGAGTAGACTCAGAGAACAACACGGCGGATCCACTCGCAAAGGCTTTTTCCCAGAGAGAGACTTATATGGGATGGTTGAGTATGTGATTTTGCAACCACTGCTACAGATGGCCCTAGTACAAGTGGGAGATTGTTAGTTATATGTATGCCCTAGAGGCCATTACTGTACATTGGATGTATATTGTAGTGGATACTGGGACATATATAGGTAGGACTTTCTTGCTCGACATGATAGTACGCTATCTGGTTGCTCTTTATCTTAACATGTGTACTTTCTGTCTCTCTGTTACTTGTTGATAAAGCCCTTAGGATGTGTACTCGACTTCCAGGACTATGATGCAGATCATACTAGTGGGGCCTGGGTAGTCCATGAGTACATCCTTCAATGTTCCTAGTCGTGGGAATATCGAGACGGGGCATCGATATTCCAGAGTAGACTAGCGTATATCTTCTCGACCCATGTGATGGGTGATGGATGATCTCATATCCATTGGTGTTTGACATCAGAGATGGTATGCGGGTGGTCAGTGGAGACTAGATACACTGAACGGACTCGCCGAGAACTCCTAGATGGTATTATACCTCACGTCAGATGGCAGTTCTCTGGTGACACTGGTACAGCTTAGTCTGTTGACCCGAGATCGTCATAGAGTCTTGTGTGTATCCCACTGTGCTTTGATTTCCACCTTACCACGGCTCTTCTGAGTCGTGCAAACAGGTGGTTTTTGGGTACAGTCCTGATTCACATGGAGGCAATGAGCGATAGGAGGGGATTCGTCTCTCCCGGTATTGGGGGTAGATGTTGCGCTATGCTCGACTGGCCAAAACAGGAAATCCCTGGCCAGGGTTGCAGTGATATACTGGTAAGAGTTATCAGTAGTTTCACGATTGTTATGGACCTTACGTCGGCATGACTTATCGAGCTATTGGGGTCTGACGTTTACCACCCCTAGGCAAGATATGCGACATATCAGACGAACAGACCGGACTGTACGGTAAGTGTTACTGGTTGGATTCACAGGAGTGTGAGCGGGCTTGCTCGTCGATCTTCTGATCGCTCAATACCTGGGTGGCCGTTACGTTTAGCAGACCGCTTGCGGCTTGTGGGTGTTTGATATGATCATCACCTGCTGCCGGCGTATTGACGAGTCTTTAGAGTCCTACACAGAGGTTTCCTGGCTCAAGCAAAACGAAATAGGAGCGCATATGAGATATGTGCGGGACCGAGAATAATGCGTGTATGTGATACCGTATTCTATTCTCGCGATAAATGTATCGAATGGTTGTATGTGATATAACCTAGTTATCGAATCAAGGATTGATTCGATAAGTCGATACATTGGATACTAGTCGGTTATATGCGACATGATCGGATCGTTAAATTCAAGTGTTGATTTATGATTTAATGTATAATTATATATTTGATATATTACTTTGCATTAACTAGTATTTGTTCACTTTAGATGGATTTTCTCACTTGATGTGCACATTGTATATGTGATATATTTTTGTGCACTTGATTGTATCATGTTTGATGATACATGAATGTTTGTGTGTATGATTAAACCATGGTTATGAAATGGTTAGGGTTTGATTTTATTAACTATTTATTTATTTATTCTTTATTTTGGCATGAAACAAAAGGGTGGCTACTTTTGTTTTTTCTTTGAACCTTCATGAAGCTTTGAAGCTTTGAAGCATTGACCATTTTGTTTCTTAGCCTTAACCCTAACCATTCAACCTAACCCTAGTTTAGTCTCTACACTTAACCATGGTTGCTATATGATAAGTATCATTTTGTTTTCTATTTTCAAAATACTTATCATATTCTTTCTTCTTCTTCTTCTTCTTCTTCAACAAAGAAGAAACCTTGCCTCCATTAATAGCAACTTGAGAAAAAGAGTGAGAAATCCAATTCTAAAGTGAACCCACTTCCTATTTCTTCATCCTCTACCACTTGCCAAGTAGTATAGGGTGTTTTTTTCACAAGTTTCATGACTTGGTGAAGTTGAAGCTTGATCTTGAGTTGCCTCGACGTAGATCATCTTCGGCATCGAAGTCGACGACCTAGCCCGATCATTTCTTCGACGATACCATCACAAGAGTCCGGGATCCGATGATCGCAGCGGAGGGACGTCACGCGGAGATAAGGAGGTGGAGGACCGGATCTACAAAGGTTGTAGTCACTTTCCTTTAGCAATAAAGTAGTTTACTTGCTTGCATCGCCTATATATCTAGTAACGATCCGTATTAGGGTTTGTAGGCACATAAAATTTGAATTGGCCATGTTTGATCACTTGTAGAACCTCATGGGTGTGCCTAGGAACCCTACATCTACCTCGACTATCTAGTCCTATAGTATCCTAAACGGCAATATCGTCAAATATCATCTTCAAATACCGTCATCACATATTAGTCGTATTATATTACTTCTAATTATCCTTAGTTTCTAATATGGTTTCACTAACTATCAGTTAACTCTAACCCTAGTTTCCAAATCTAGATTTTCTTAATCATATTCTACAATCGGTTTCCAACAAAACTTTGCGGGAGTGCTATACGCCATCCACCCGACTTCCCCCGTGGATATAGATCCACTCACCTTGGTTCTAGCTTGCCGAAGTCGATGACGCCACGTTTCGTCTCCTCGGAATCCACAAGAAGGTACCTACAATAATAAATAATCGCAATGCGTGTTAAAATCAAGGCGGAAAACCAAAACGGCACACGTTTCGCTCATAAATTAAAACCTATAGCTTCGCGTGCAAAACACGACAAATTACCCCTAGTCTTTGATGTACAAACATTCAACAAACAAATAAAAATCCAAATATCAAAACTCATCATTCAAAATACGGAAAACATAGCCAAAAATACCCCAATGTGCTCCCAGATTTTTACCCTAGGCCAAATTGGTCAATTCTGCACATATGGAGGGTCTAAATTACTGAAGATAAAGCCCTGGAACCAACATGGATCAATTCCACCCTACTCTGGCCACATATTGCGGCCAGAATGATTAAATCTGCGGCCATTTGGTGGAGTTGGGGTCTCGGGTCTCTGTGGTAGCTTCCTGGGTGCCTCTATGTGTCACAGTGTTCGCTAAATAATTTTTAGTGCCCCCGGGTTACTCCAGATTTCCATATACCCTCACAAATCAACATAAAACCGACATAATCAATTCCTAAATTAGTATTTTGGTTTCTAGGCTATGGTCCAGGTCAAGAATCGCCTCAAAATTCTCATTGACAGCCACAAAACATCATCAATCCACAATTTCACTCAAACCCTCACTAGGATTTTCCAAGTTCACAAATCCATCACTAAACGACATCTAAACTTAAACAAAATGCTAGGAAATCAAAACTACTCTAAATGAAAAGAAATATACCGCATGGTTACTCCCAAACAAAACCATAGAAGTCCCAAAGTTGCCAAAATCCCATTTTGCTTGGTTCAATGTGATGAGCATGAAGAGGGGATCGTTTTTTGTGAAAGAGGTATATGGTTTGGATGGAGTTTTGGAGACGGATTTAGGGTTTGAAGGTGTAAGGAGATGAGGGTGAGGAAGATGAAGAATGAGACACAAAAATTGTTAGTTATATGTATGCCCTAGAGGCCATTACTATACATAGGATGTATATTGTAGTGGATGCTTGGACATATATAGGGATGACTTTCTTGCTCGATATGATAGTATGTTATCTGGTTACTCTTTACCTTAACGTGTACGCTAATTTCTCTCTGTTACTTGTTGGTAAAGCCCTTAGGATGTGTACTTGGCTACCTGGACTATGATGCGGATCATACTAGTTGGGACATGGTAGTCCATAAGTGCATCCTTCAAGGTCCCTAGTCGTGGGTGTATCGAGACGGGGCATCGATATACCAGAGTAGACTAGCGTGTAGCTTCTCGACCCATACAGATGGGCGATGGATGATCCCATATCCATCGGTGTTTAAAATCAGAGATGATATACGGGTGCTCAGTCGAGACTGGGTACACTGGACGGACTCGCCGAGAACTCCCAGATGGTATTATACCTTACGTCAGATGGCAGTTCTCTGGTGACACTGGTGCAGGTTAGTCTGTAGACCCGAGATCGTCATAGAGTCTTGTGTGATTCCCACTGTGCTTTGATTTCCATCATACCACGTCCAAGAGGGCGTGCAAAAAGGTGTCTTTTAGGTACAGTCCCGAATCACATGGAGGCAATGAGCGATAGGAGGGGTTTCGTCTCTCCCGGTATAGGGAGTTGATGTTGCGTAGTGCTCGATTGGCTATAACAAGAAGTCCTTGGCCAAGGCTGTTTTAGGGATTTACTGGTAAGTGTTACCAGTAGTTTCTCGACCCGTTATGAGCATCATATCGACACGACTTATCGAGTTATTTGGGTCTGACGTTTACCACCCCTAGACGAGATATGCGACATATCAGACGAACAGACCGAACTGTACGGTAGTGTTACTCGTTGGATTCACAGGAGTGTGAGCGGGCTTGCTCGTTGATCTTCTGATCGCTCAATACCCGGGTGGCCGTTACGTTTAGCAGACCGCTTGCGGCTTGTGGGTGTTTGATATGATCATCACCTGCTGCCGGCGTATTGACGAGTCTTTAGAGTCCTACATAGGGGTTTCCTGGCTCAAGAGAAACGAAATAGGAGCGCATATGAGATATGTGTGGGACTGAGAATAATACCAGTATATGATACTGTATTCTGTTCTCGCGATTTATGACATTGATCGGTTGTATGCGATATAGCCGGGTTATCGGATCAAGTGTTGATTCGATAAGTTGTTACTTTTGATATTAGTCGGTTATATGCGATATGACCGAATCGTTAAATCAAGTGTTGATTTAATGATTTAGTGTATAATTATATATTTGATATATTACTTTACATTAACTAGTATTGGTTCGCTTAAGATTGATTTTCTCACTTGAAAGTGTATATTGTTTATATGTGATATATGGAAGTGTACATGTTTGTATCATGCTTGATGATACAAACAAGTTGTGTGTATGAGATTCATACTAAGATTAAGGTAAAGATTAGGGTTATTGTTTCATCTTAAGATTTAACAAAAGGGATTAACTTAGTCAAAGTTATCAAGCTTGAAGAAGCTTGGAGAAGCTTTGACAAAGTCCACTCTTTTGTCATTTCTTTTGATATTCTTTAACCTAACCTTTAACCTAATGGTTTGGTTAAATCTCTACATGAGTTAAGCATGAGGGCTTAACTCAACCATGGTGCCATCATTCATTTGGATAAGTTTTCATAATTCATATGATATTCTTTCTTCTTCTTCATCTTCATCAAGCTTGAAAAAGCTTGCTAGCTCCAATGGCATCATGAGAAAAAGAGTGAGAAATCCAATTCTAAAGTGAACCCACTTCCTATTTCTTCATCCTCTACCACTTGCCATGAAGTATAGGGTGTTCTCTTCACAAAGTTTTTGACCAAGTGAAGGAACAGCTTGAGTTTGAGTCTCCCCGACGTAGATCATCTTCGGCCTCGAAGTCAATGATCTAGCCCGATCATTTCTCCGACGAAACCATTTCTAGAG
Organism: Agapanthus africanus; assembly: GCA_030015575.1. NCBI lineage: Eukaryota > Viridiplantae > Streptophyta > Magnoliopsida > Asparagales > Amaryllidaceae > Agapanthus > Agapanthus africanus. Next base: position 493,936,069 of record CM057339.1, read on the forward strand.
TCCGGGATCCGATGATCGCAGCGGAGGGACGTCAACACGGAGCTAAAGAAATGGTGGAGCGGATCTACAAAGGTTGTAATCCCTTTCACTTAGTAGCAAAGTCGTTTGCTTGCTTGCTTTTCGCCTTATCTTCTAGTTAACGATCTTTATTAGGGTTTCTCGGCACCGGAAAATTTTTGTTTGGCATGGTTGATACCTTGTGGAACCTCCTTAGTGTGCCTAGGAACCCTACAGTGGTATCAGAGCCTAGCTAGAGCCTTAGGCGAACTGTAGACGATGTTAGAAATCCGATCGAACCCCGAAACCCTAACTTTTAACCCTCTCTGGACTTTTTCTGAAAATGTGGATTTTTCCAAATTAAAAATATCCAAAAATTACAGTAGGGTATTGTAAGAGTTATTGTGAAGCACGTGAGCATAAGTCCACCAAAGAGCCGCGGAACAGCGGCCCTACCCTAGCATGTGCGGCGGTTCCGCGGCCAAAAAGTTGGTTCTTGGCACGTGCTTTGCACAGTAATATCCTATATTGAGTGCTGTATTTTATGGGAATTTTTAAAGTTTGCTCAAGAGTTGAGTTTTCTGGGTTGCTTTGGGGAATCGATGATTCGATCGGATTGTTTAGCTTTGTCTATAAGTTTTTCCGGATAATTTTTGAATATGTTAAAAAGTTCGACCGGATATAAATACCCACTTTTTCCCCTGTCCGGAAATTTCCAAGTGTTGGATCTTTCCATGGTTTAAAGACGTTCTAAGTAGTGCAAGTAACGCGATGGACCCTCTAGAAGACAACAAACCTTAACTCGATTATGTGACCGTCTTGAACTGCCCTTTGAACCTTAGGGTTTGGGGCAGTACGGCGTGCCACATGTGAGGCGTTGGCTTGACCCTTCTACGGATGGACCGTTGGTACTGAGGCATGAACTGGATGTTTTTAAACCTATTTCATGTGTTGATTAGTTTCGGGAAAACTTGGGTGTTTGAATGTTCGATCGGAATGTTTAACATTTTCTATTTATCTGGAATGGGATACAATACTTGGAATCCACAAGTAGTTATGAGATAACTGATTTGAATATTATAAACATAGCACTTTAGTCTCGATTGATCGGTTGCCACGGAATTTTGATGTGATCAAAAGTCCGTCGCAATCACGTAGCGTACGCGGATACTCGCCGGATAAACTTAATAGACAGCCACACCCCTTAGCCCCGACCAAGTGACTGTAGGAGAACCCCGTCGCCGAAAGCATCCTTTCGGGTGATCTCGGTAGCGGTGTTCCGCCTTGGTGCACTTCGTCGACGGTATCGGGGGTGCGGCTGCCTACTAAAGTTTGCGACGAGCATTCGATCAAAATGCCGGGAATCTTGTTGAATTGCCCGACTTGATATTGAAAAGTGTTTTCGATAAAGAGACTAAAATGCGGGGTTTATAATTGTTAGGCATGTGATGTCTAAGAAATTCATTTGATTAGGCATGCGATATCTAAAGGGGTTGCGGATTCCAACTGTTGTAGTTTTACACTTTCTTTTCTGCGACCGTAAGTGTAATATGTGATATCACCGGTTTCGTTGCTATATGTCAACGACAATTGGGATGCGCACATTTACTTACGTTGATGACATGTGATGTTATGTGTTGCTGGATATGTTATATTGGATCGTCGTGTTTGAATATCCGGGGTTTTATGTGAGATGAGTGTTTTTATTTTCATTCATGTAAAATTTATTGTATGTAATATTCTTTTATTGGGGCACTTCCAGGTAGCGGAAGATGTCACCCATTGTATATTATATACTTTTCCGCACTAGGATAGACCCAAGGAGGAGAGCACAAGTAACCGGGTTCTGGAGTCCAGTGGGAGACCAACTCGAGGAGTCGAGTCCGGGTCTCCTAACTCTAGAATTGGCAGGGTTGCTTGCCGCTCTCATAGGGGTCTAGGGGTGTGGGTTTGGCTATTCATCACGACCGTGGAATCCGTGTTTTATATTGGCTCGTATTGAAAACACGGACGTCCTAGTATATCCAATGTTTCATATGTTTCTTCAGCTGCGATATCTGTGATGTGATCATGTGATGTTCTGTGATAAATACTGTATATAGTATATATGATATATTATATAGATGTTACTTATGTTTTGCACTCGCGCTAGCCCTGCCCCGCTCTGTCGTTAGTTACCTAACTTAACGGTGCACGAGGGGACATCGAGACGAATGCGGATGGCATAAGTGTACGTCGTATTTATCTGTGATGTTTAGGTACTTAAATGATGGGACTTCATTAATATGATTAATGAAAGAAAAGAAACCTAAGATGTTGTGGAATCGAATTTTCAAAAACAGGTACCTACAGTTCTTGCTTTGCATCGCGGTGTTCCTTATAGAACATCCTGCACCTTATTCGAGAAGGAAAGGACCGAGATCCCTTCACCAGGAGTGACTCCTTTAGCAATAACTGGCAGATGCTACAACTCTCGGTTTGTCTTTTGATTGCTTCTATAGTTTCTGCTTTGCACAGTGATGTATATGATATATCCTGCACCTCATTCGACGAGGAAAGGGCCGACGATCCCTTCACCGGGAGTGACCCCTTTTGCAAAACTAGAAAAGCCTAAAAACACTCCATTTTAAATCATTTGATTCTACAACGATATCAAGTTCATTACGCTCAGGGTTTTCTGAAAAACCTGCGTAGCCCTCCGTCATTTCAGATAGATATTATTTAGTATTCGTGCTATGTTTGTTGACTTAGTTAAGGCATAGTGTACGGTAGCTAAGTAATGTTTATCTGCTAAAACATGAGATGTGATTGGATTAGGGTATTCGTACGGCCTTGTTGACTCAGTTAAGGTTCGTACGGATGGGTTTAATTCAATCGGGAAATGTACGGGTTGAACTTGACTTGCGATTTATGGTTTGTTGACTTAGTTAAGGTCATAGATCGCAAGGGGCAAAATATTATCGGGAATTTCAAGTGTTGAAATTTGCAATGAGATTGCATACCTTCTATGAGATAGTTGGATCCCGATACCCACTGCGAGTAATTGTTACTCCTGGGAGAGTTTTACACATTAAAATTAGCAGATCAAGTAGGTGTCTAGAAAGGTGTCAACGGGGTTACGCCTCTGGGAAAACGAGGTTTACATTAATTAGGTTCGTGCGAAAGCACGGGGGACCTCCCTCAAAGTACCGACACTGGCCTGGCTGAAAGATTGACGAACTTGTAGCGTGTAATTAATCCCGGCTAGTCTTTCCTTTTAGGGTTTGAAGGAAGATTTGATAAAAACAGTGGGAGCCATCCTGATTAGATAAATTAATAACCAATCTGATCTTGCAAGAGCGCACGCAGAGTGTTTTCTTCTCTCTCTCTCCAAGTAGCGACCATGTCACGCCTTAATCAAGATAATAAAACGGATATATTGACCGAACCCGCTTGTTATACTGAGCTGGGGAACGTTGGTCCCGCTCCGCTTATAATTGTTATAAGACAGAGCAGGAAATAGGGGAATACCAGATTTCTCGTGCCACCCAAACGAAGAAAGTGCATATGATGCATCATCTTCGGGTGTGTTCGTTACACAGAACTGTTTCTCAGTATCCTTTACGTCCTGGGTATGTGATACCAGATCAGGATCCCGCATATGTAATATATTACATAGGGCTACAGAAAGGTAGAGAACTGAGAACGGGTGATAAGTTTCATGAGGCAGAAAACGGTGCAAGTGTTGCAGCCAAGTCTGTTGGTCACTGTCACCCTGTATTACCAGAATACATTGATTCTGAACAAATGTTATTAGATACCGAACCTGATATACAAAATCATATCAGTCTCTTTATTAGTAAAGAAGGATATAATTTTGTATTGTTGGATAATGTTTTGAACATTTTCTATATCAAGAGTTGATCGGTTCAGGCACGTTATCTAAAAGCATTGATGTTCTAAATCAAACCACAGTTCTCAGTATATAGAACACACACAAGACGAATAGTTCAGAAATGAACGGATCCTTCTTAAGGTATTGTAGACTAGGTCATATCAATGCGACCCGACTAACTGGAGTTACATAAAGATGCATATTTAAATTAGTTTGAATTTACATCTTGTGAAACTCGCCAGTCATGTCACAAAGATAAGATGACCATAGCTCTGTTTATTGGAAACAGAGAAAGAGTTAGTGAACTTTTGGGATTGATACATGTTGATGTATGTAGGTCCCCTGTCTACACATGCCAAGACCGGTTCTTTGTACTTCATTACATTCTCTGATAATCTCTCAAGATTCAGACATATGTTCCTGTTGAAACACAAGTCCGAAATTTTTGAGATATTCACAGAATATAAGTTTGAAGTAGAGAACCAAAATACGGGTATAAGTATTATGTCCTTTGATGTGATCAAGGAGGAGAATACTTGAGCACGGGATTCCTGGACTATTCTAAAGGAGAATGAGATTCTCTCTCTGCATTACTCCTCCGTATACACCATAGCACGATGGTATATCGTGGCGGAGCAATAACACCCTATGTGATATGGTGTGCTCTATGATGAGTACTACTGAGTTTCTTATTTCCTTTTAGGGAGTTATGCACTTATGAAGTTGCATACCTATTGAATAGGGTTCCGATCAAATCAGATGCCTACCATTTCATATGAGATATGGAAAGGGAAGAGCCCATCTCTTAAGTCAGTTAAGATTGGGGTTGTCCGGCCTATGTCTAAAAGCAAAATCCGGACAAGCTCGAGGTAAGGTCTGTTATGTACAACCGGAAACAGTTCCAGCTATACAAACTGCAGCTGCTGATTTGGTAGAACCAAAGGATTCAATAGCAACCAACGAACCTCAGCCTCTCCGCCGATCTAGTAGGGTTCCTCACCCACCTGAGAGATACTTCGGTTTCTCTATGACAGTGGGAGCGAGGATTGCATCATGAGATGATGACCCAACTAGTTTCGGGCTGGCCATCAGGAGTAGGACTCTGTAAGAATGGCTGGATGCTTAGCGATCTGAGATGGAATCCTTATACACCAACAAAGTATGGACTTTGGTTGCTTTATATGAAGGGTTAAATCCCCATCAGGAGCAAGTATATCTTGAGAAGATTACTTGGTGTACATAGAAAAGTTGAGACTTTCAAAGCTAGACTTATTAAAGGTTTGCATCATTGACCAGGTGTGGATTATAATGAAACCTTTTCTAAGTAGCTATGCTTAAGTCCATCCAGATCCTACTTGCCACGGCTACATACCATGACTACGATATCTGGCGGTTGGGTGTCTTGACTGTTTTTCTAAATGATGATTTGGAAGAAAGCGTCTATAAGTACACAGCCAGAGGGCTTCGTAGACAGTGGGAGCAGCGGAAACGTATGCAAGATGTTTTATGTGATAAAGCAGGCATCGTGGAGTTGGAACATCTGTTTTGATGAGATTAGTCAAAGAGTTTGACATCATCAAAATGGTAGATGAACCTTGTATATACAAAAAGGTAGTAGGGAGTATGCTGGTGATCCTCGTAGAGTACGTGGATAACATACTCTTGATAGGGAAGAAGTTTCCTATGCTACGCTCGGTCAATCTCCGCTTATCACTAGGATTCTCCATATAGGATCAAAGTGATACCTACTAAATCCAGGGTTTTGGATCTATGAGATAGATCTAATTGGATATTAGGATACTCACTAGCTGTAGTGAGATGGTATCAATTGATCCTGGGGAGAATCACTGGAAAGGTTCCAGGGTGATAAGGATGACTGAATGTCAGTCGCAGGCATTGTCTTTACCCTCAGTAAATGGACGGTATGTTGGAAGAGTTCCAAGCTAGATACCGTGACATACTAGACGATTAAAGGCAAGATACATCGCTACTTAAGATGCTACCAAAGAGGCCGTCTGGGTGTATATAAGTTCATTAGATGAACTTCGTTCCTCCCATTGTGTGACAATGGAGTTGTGGCTTATGCCAAGGAACGCCCGTCCCATCAGTGATCCAGACATATTCTTAGGCAGTATCACCTGATCATGGAGATGGTTGATCTCCAGGGGATCGAGATTAGGATAGTAGACTCAGAGGACAACACGGCGGATCCACTCACGAAAGGCCTTTTCCCAGAGAGAGACTTTTATAGGATAGTTGAGTATGAGATACTACAACCACTGCTATCAGATGGCCCTAGTGCAAGTGGGAGATTGTTAGTTATATGTATGCCCTAGAGGCCATTACTATACATAGGATGTATATTGTAGTGGATGCTTGGACATATATAGGGATGACTTTCTTGCTCGATATGATAGTATGCTATCTGGTTACTCTTTACCTTAACGTGTACGCTAATTGTCTCTCTGTTACTTGTTGGTAAAGCCCTTAGGATATGTACTTGACTACCTGGACTATGATGCGGATCATACTAGTGGGGACATGGTAGTCCATAAGTACATCCTTCAAGGTCCCTAGTCGTGGGTGTATCGAGACGGGGCATCGATATACCAGAGTAGACTAGCGTGTAGCTTCTCGACCCATACAGATGGACGATGGATGATCCCATATCCATTGGTGTTTGACATCAGAGTTGATATACGGGTGCTCAGTCGAGACTGGGTACACCGGACGGACTCGCCGAGAACTCCCAGATGGTATTATACCTTACGTCAGATGGCATTTCTCTGGTGACACTGGTGCAGGTTAGTCTGTAGACCCGAGATCGTCATAGAGTCTTGTGTGATTCCCACTGTGCTTTGATTTCCATCATACCACGTCCAAGAGGGCGTGCAAAAAGGTGGCTTTTGGGTACAGTCCCGAATCACATGGAGGCAATGAGCGATAGGAGGGGTTTCGTCTCTCCCGGTATAGGGAGTTGATGTTGCGCAGTGCTCGATTGGCTATAACAGGAAGTCCTTGCCCAAGGCTGTTTTAGGGATTTACTGGTAAGTGTTACCAGTAGTTTCTCGACCCGTTATGTGCCTCATATCGACACGACTTATCGAGTTATTGGGGTCTAACGTTTACCACCCCTAGACGAGATATGCGACATATCAGACGAACAGACCGGACTGTACGGTAGTGTTACTCGTTGGATTCACAGGAGTGTGAGCGGGCTTGCTCATTGATCTTCTGATCGCTCAATACCCGGGTGGCCGTTACGTTTAGCAGCCGCTTGCGGCTTGTGGGTGTTTGATATGATCATCACCTGCTGCCGGCGTATTGACGAGTCTTTAGATTCCTACACATGGGTTTCCTGGCTCAAGCGAAACGAAATAGGAGAGCATATGAGATATGTGTGGGACTGAGAATAATACCAGTATGTGATACTGTATTCTGTTCTCGCGATTTGTGACATTGATCGGTTGTATGCGATATAGCCGGGTTATCGGATCAAGTGTTGATTCGATAAGTTGTTACTTTTGATATTAGTCGGTTATATGCGATATGACCGGATCGTTAAATCAAGTGTTGATTTAATGATTTAATGTATAATTATATATTTGATATATTTTACTTTACATTAACTAGTATTGGTTCACTTAAGATTGATTTTCTCACTTGAAAGTGTACATTGTTTATATGTAATATATGCAAGTGTACATGTTTGTATCATGCTTGATGATACAAACAAGTTGTGTGTATGAGATTCATACCAAGATTAGGGTAAAGATTAGGGTTATTGTTTCATCTTAAGATTTAACAAAAGGGATTAACTTAGTCAAAGTTATCAAGCTTGAAGAAGCTTGGAGAAGCTTTGACAAAGTCCACTCTTTTGTCATCTCTTTTGATATTCTTTAACCTAACCTTTAACCTAATGGTTTGGTTAAATCTCTACATGAGTTAAGCATGAGGGCCTAACTCAACCATGGTGCAATCATTCATTTGGATAAGTTTTCATAATTCATATGATATTCTTTCTTCTTCTTCTTCATCTTCATCAAGCTTGAAAAAGCTTGCTAGCTCCAATGGCATCATGAGAAAAAGAGTGAGAAATCCAATTCTAAAGTGAACCCACTTCCTATTTTTTCATCCTCTACCACTTGCCATGTAGTATAGGGTGTTCTCTTCACAAATTTTTTGACCTAGTGAAGGAATAGCTTGAGTTTGAGTCTCCCCGACGTAGATCATCTTCGGCCTCGAAGTCAATGACCTAGCCCGATCATTTCTCCGACGAAACCATTTCTAGAGTCCGGGATCCGATGATCGCAGCGGAGGGACGTCAACACGGAGCTAAAGATATAGTGGAGCGGATCTACAAAGGTTGTAATCCCTTTCACTTAGTAGCAAAGTCATTTGCTTGCTTGCTTTTCGCCTTATCTTCTAGTTAACGATCTTCATTAGGGTTTCTCGGCACCGGAAAATTTTTGTTTGGAATGGTTGATGCCTTGTGGAACCTCCTTTGTGTGCCTAGGAACGCTTCAAAAATGTTGGGGAAAAGGTATGAGGCAGCCCCCCTCTCTCTCAATTATTCTCACTCTCTCTCCAAGTCATCATTATGTCTCATTTCTCTCTCCTCACTCATCATGACTCCTTTTTCTTTCTCTTTTCTCACCAAAACACATACACCCAAATAAAACAACACCATGAAATAACATGTAACATGTCATGGTGCACTTACCATGAAAAACTGTAGAAACACAGATTTGGCTTAATCGCGATTAGCAGTGCGCTAATCGGGTTTTTATCAAAACTGCATATAATAATTTTAAAAATGCCAAATCCTTTAAATATATTTTTAAATGAATAAATAATTTTAAATTTACAATTATTTCACAAATATTGGTATATATTTATACCCTTTTTCGAAAACCCCAATTTCGCAAATCGGGCAGTTTTCGGGAAATATATTATTTTAATATTAAATTCCAAAAATAATATTTTATATTTTCTGAAATGTTACAGAATCAATTCTTGATTCAGGAAAATGTTCATAACATTATCCTCCAATACAAAATTATATCTTTCTTTAACTCATTAAAGAAACCGATGTAATGTTGTATATCAGGTTCGATATGTAATAATATTTGTTCAGAATCAATGTATTAATACAAGGTGATATTTGCCAGTTGGTTTGGCTGCAACACTTGCACCATTCTCTACACTTAGAGACATATCACTCGTTCCCAGTTCTCTACCTATCTGTAGCCCATGTAACATATTACATATGCGGGATCCTGATCCGGTATCACATACCCAGGACGTAGAGGATACTGAAACAGTTCTCGGTAATGAACACAACCGAAGAAGATGCATTAACATGCACTTTCTTCGATTGGGTCGCATGAAAATCTGGATATTCCCCTATTTCCTGATCGGACTTATAACAATTATAAGATAGAGCGGAACCAACGTTCCCCAGCTCAGTATAATAAGAAGGTTCGGTCGATACATCCATATTATTATCTTGATTAAGGCGTGACATGGTCACTACCAGGAGAGAGATAGAAGAAAACACTCTGCGTGCGCTCTTGCAAGATCAGATTGGTTATTATTTTATCTAATCAGGATGGCTCCCACTGTTTTAGTTGAATCTTCCTTCAAACCCTAAAAGGTAAGATTAGCCGGGATTAATTACACCCTACAAGTTCGCCAATTTTTCGGCCAGGCCAGTGTCGGTACTTTGAGGGAGGTTCCCCATGCTTTCGCACGGACCTAATTAAAATAAATCTCGTTTTCCCAGGGGCGTCACCCCGTTAACAACTTTCTAGACGCCTACTTGATCGGCTAATTGTAATGTGTAAAACTCTCCCAGGAGTAACTCTTACTCGCAGTGGGTATCGGGATCCAACTATCTCATAGAAGATATGCAATCTCATTGCAAATTTCAACACTTGAAATTCCCGATAATATTCTGCCCCAAGTAACCGGGTTCTAAGGTCAACAAACTATAGACCGCAAGTCAAGTTCAACCCGTCATTTCCTGATTGAATTAAACCCACCCGCACGACCCTTGACAAGGTCAACAGGGTCGTACGACTACCCTAATCCAATCGCATCATATGCTAGCAGATAAGAATTAATCAGCTACCGCACACTACGCCTTGACAAGATCAACAAACACAGTATGAATAATAAATACTACTTATCTGAAATGACGGAGGGCTACGGCAGGTTTTAAGAAAACCCTTTGCATAATGAACTTTATATAGTTGTAGAATTGAGTGATTTTGAAAAGGAGAGTTTTTGAGGTTTTTACTAGTTTTGCTAAAGAGGTCACTCCCGGTGAAGGGATCTCGGCCCTTTCCTTATCGAATAAGGAGCAGGATATTTCATAAATACCACTATGCAAAGCAAAAACTATAGAAGCAATCAAAATACAAACCGAGTGGGTTGTAGCATCTGCCAGTTTCGCTAAAGAGGTCACTCCCGGTGAAAGGATCTCGGCTCTTTCCTTATCGAATAAGGTGTTGTATATTCTACAAGGAATACTGCTTTTCAAAGCAAGAACTAGAGCTACCAGTTTTTAAAACATGTTTCTACAACATCTTTAGGTTTCTTTTATTTCATTAATCTCATTAATGAAGTCCCATCAATTTATGCTTCCTAAGCATCACAGAAGAAACGAAAGCAGTAATATTTATTATATATCATATATATATAATATAAGCATTCGTCTCAGAAAATCAAGTGATCACACCACAGAATATCAGCAGCAGAAGATCACATATGAAATATTGGATATACTAGGAATTCCGTGTTTTATTTAAGCCAGTAAAAACACGGATTCCACGGTCACGATGAATAGCAAAACCCACATCCCTAGACCCCTATGAGAGCAGCAAGCAACCTTACCAATTCTAGAGTTAGGAGACCTGGTCTCGACTCCTCAAGATGGTCTCCCACTGGACTCTAGAACCCGGTTACTTATGCTTTCCTCCTTGGGTCTATCCTAATGCGGAAAAGTAAATAATATACATCAATGGTGACATCATCCTCGACCCGGAAGTGCCCCAATAAAAGAATATTACATACAAGCTTTTAAATGAATGAAAATGAAAAACTCTCATCTCACATAAAAAAAAACCCGGCTATTCAAAACACGATGATCCAATATAACATATCACAGCAAAACATAACATCACATGTCATCAACGTAAGTAAATATGCGTATCCCAATTGTCGTTGACATATAGCAACGAAACCGACGATACACAACATATTACACTTACGGTCGTAGAAAAGAAAGTGAAAAATTACAACAATTTGAATCCGCAACCACCTTAGACATCATAAACCCAATGTATCACATACTTTTGATTTCATGCCTAACCAAATGAATTCCTTAGACATCACATGCCTAACAGTTATAAACCCCGCATTTTAGTCTTGATATTGAAAACAATTTTTAATAACCTGTCGGGTAATTCAACAAGATTCCCGATAACCTGATCGAATGCTCATCGAAAACTTTAGTAGACGGACGCACCCCCGATGTCATCGACGAAGTGCAACACCGCTACCGCGAGCACCCGAATGGATGCTTTTGGAGACGGGGTTCTCCTACAGTCACTTAGTCGGGGCTATGGGACTCGTCTATCTAGTAAGGTTACCCGGCGAGTATCCGCGTACACTACGTAATTATGACGGACTTTTGATCCACATCAAAATTCCGTGGCAACCGATCAAATGAGACTAACTTGCTAAATTTATAAAATTCAAACTAGTTATCACATAACTAATTATGTGGATTCCAAATATTGTATCACAATCACAGATAGCTAGACGAAGTTAAACTTTTCGATCGAATAAGAAAGCACCTAAAATTTCCCAACAAGCTCAATACTTGAGCGGAGTTCAAAAAGTACCCAGAACATGCCACAGCTCTTATGAACCATCCGTAGAAGGGCTGACCCATGCCTCACTCATGTCGCCATGGAACTGCGGCAAACCCTAGGGTATCACCGCAGTTCCGCGATCTAAAAAGTCGAGTTTGGGTATCGTTCTTCTAGAGGGTCCATAGAATCGCTTGCATGATTTTCTGAAGATTTCAAACTTGGAAAAAATCCAACACTTGGAAAATTTCCAGTGGGGAAAAATTGGGTTATTGATATCCGTTCAAAAAATTTAACATCGTCTAAATAACCCGAAAACATGTTAGAATTACGATTGCGAAACACTCCAAGTTGCCTTTGCAGAAAGTTAACATCATACGCAAATTTAGCAAAAACAAACAACACCTGAAACACCAAAACCCAGAGACTGGAGCACCATGAAAATTTGAAGCCCAAACTCCCAAAATGGGCCGAGCTCACCGATTTTATAGGGGATGTGGCCGGCCACTTTCAGGTAGAATTGCCTCAAATTTTCACAGTGTTCATCTTATATCTCATAAAACATTCTGCAGTTGTTTAAAAAAATTTTAGAGGACTTTTTAAATTCGACAGAAACTGGATTTTGTTTTTCAAGTTTCGGAGCAGTTTCGTAATCTAACAAACATCATTTAAATCTCTAGCTTGGCTCTGATACCACTGTAGGGTTCCCTAGGTCGGCAGCAAGGTTTCGGGAAGCATCATCCATAACAATTTCAAATTTTTGCAGTTCTAAAGAACCCTAACCTAGAATCTTAACTAGATATTTAAACGAACAAGCAATGTTAACATCTTAACATCTAAGTGAATGAGGAATATAAACTTTGTAGACCGATCCTTCATTTCTAAAGCTCCGTGTAGTAGTCCCTTCGCTCCAAGTAGTGAACACCCGAACTTTAGTAAGGCTTCACATGAAGAAATGAACAAGCTTGCCCGAAGTTTTCGAGACCGAAGATGATCTATGTCGAGGAGACTCAAGCTCATGCTATCTCTTCACTAATGGTAGGTCAATAAAGCAAACACCCTAAAATTATAAGTATGCGGCGGCGGCCCGGCCGTCTAACAGACGCCGATATGCGGAACAAAACTTTTACGACTGGCGCTATCGCGTACTTTATCCCGGATCGTCCATTAAAGCTAAACTAACAAATTGTAAAGAGGGTAGAATTGTTATACCGAATGATCCGAGTCCTTCGGTCTTCAACCATCATCCCACGCTATGTTGCAACTGATCCGAACTTGCTTGATCTCCGTTCTCATCGTCCAGGTGGTACCACGTCGACGGATCTTTAAACGGGCTCCCGCCTCTGAACCGAGGCAACTCGATCGTCAAGTTTGCTAAAAGAGACGACCAAGATGAAGTATAAAATGAGTAGAATACTTTGTCTCGTTACGTCCAAGGCTATGGACGAACGGTTAATAGAAGTTGCCAATTGGAATTGGGTGAATGGAAATTGAACTAGGAAATTTCCATACACTAAACTATATGAAATCTTTGGCCAAAAATGATTGAATCAAATCTCTCTCTCTCACAATGAAGTGGCCGACCAATATTTATCAAGAGGAGGGAGGTGAGTATAGGAGAGGGGAGGGTGAGCATAACCAAATGATAGTTATCATAACAATAATGAAAGAATGACTCATTATCAAACATTAAATGCAACTAATCAAATTAAACCTAGTCACCTTCATCATTAATGAACCATTAATGACACAAATGAGTCACAAGACTAATCATCACTTCTAGAACCTTCTAGAAGCATGACTCACCTTGAAGACGAAAAGACAAATTCGTATTTAACCGAATGTCAAAATACGGCTGATAGAAAACTCGAAACTGGCAACTTCCAAAAATCACCCCGAAACGAATTTCAGGATAACCCCGTATCGGTATAAACATACCCTCATTTGTATTACGACCAAATACAAATGCAACTGAGACAAAGATATTATATCTACACAGTATAATACTGGGTTCCGGCTTAAACCAAAGCCTACCAGTATTATCTGCCCGAAAACTGACACGTACGAAAACGCACGTGCATTTTCCGAACCTTGCCATAAACTCATACGGCCTCTACAACGTTTTGCCCGAACTTGGGAAAGTGTCGGTGGGGGACTCTAATGACTCATCAGTACACTGGCACTGGGTATAACCACTAGCACGTCAGAGGTACTGGCTGTACGTAACTTTTTGCCTATGTATTGATTGAAAGAGAAGCTGATGAGCGAACTCATCTATAAACCCTACTGAGCCTGACAGTGACAATAACCCTACAGTCCGGAACATTCGTCTATGAGTATCGCATATACGGCCTAGGGGGCCGGTATACGTCAGACCCCCAACAGCTGTATAAGTCGTGTCAGAGAGCAGCCCAGAACACCCTGAGATTCTGCTGGTATACCTACCAGTATATCTCGATTACCCTGGCCAGGGATTTCGTGTAATGGCTCTCCTAAACACTGTGCGATCTCACCCCCAATACAGGGAGAGACGAATCCCCGACGATCCGCTCACTTGCCTCCAGTGTGGCTCGGGACTGTACCCAACTAAAACCTGTTTGCACAACTCCTTTGAGCGTGGTAGGGTAGTAATCTAACCACAGTGGGAACTCACACGAGAAAAATGACGACCTCAGGTCGATGAACTAACCTGTACACATGTCACCAGGGAACTGCTATCTGACGATATGTATAATACCAACTAGCATGTTCCCGGCGAGTCCTGTCCGGTGTACTCATATCCTAATGAGCACCTGTATACATCTTAGGTGATCCAACTGACACCAATGGCTTGTGAGACCGGCCACCGCCCCTCGTCGGGGTCTCGACTGTATACACTAGTCTACTCTGGAGTATCGATGCCCTGTCTCGAAACTCCCACGACTAGGGACACTTTAAGGATGTGCTTATAGACCCCAGCTCCCACATATAAGATCGCCATCATACTGCTGGTAGTCAAACAAGAATCCTATGGGCTCTATCATGATGATAAAGACAAACCAGATAGCATACTATCATCTCGAGTAAGACTGTTTTATCGGTATAGGTCCTCCCTCAATCATTGCAATCGCGTGCCTGCGATCCAATAATTGACTTAGAGGGCACTATATCCAACAATCTCCCTCTTGCACTTAAGGCTAATTATTGCGATGTCGTGTACTCACAGCTCGTGTGATGCCGAGCATCCAACTCCTCTACTAATCAGTTTCACAAAGCTCGTTTGTAAAACTCTTGTGTTCGAGAAATAGCCTCAGTGAGTGGATCCGTTTCGGTGTTTCTTTCTGTATCTCTCTATATCTCAACTTCGCGGAGAAAACCATCTCCCGAATTGAGTAATACCTGTCTTAGAATATGTTTGGATATCTGATGGGACCTAGTTCATAAATGAACTCCAAATCCAAACTTCTTAGACTGTATCAATCACTGAAACTAATCAGTGTCCAGCACCATGCATCCCACAGTATCCCCTTGGACCACCTGTCCATAATACTGTCCCTCGTCTGAGGAAAAACTATAACTCTGACAATCACTCTGTCATGCATGTCACCTTTGAAGCCTGGAATGATAACTGTCTCCCGAAGGAGGCAGCTGTCATCAAATCCGTAGAACATTCACTTATGTTCTAAAACTGCTTCCTAATGTTTCTCCAGGATTGGATTAATATAAACTTATCGCATCTGTTAGTTATATGTATGCCCTAGAGGCCATTGCTATACATAGGATGTATATTGTAGTGGATGCTGGGATATATATAGGGAGGACTTTCTTGCTCGACATGATATTATGCTAACTGGTTACTCTTTACCTTAATGTGTACACTGATTGTCTCTCTGTTACATGTTGGTAAAGCCCTTAGGATGTGTACTTGACTATCTGGACTATGATGCTGATCATACTAGTGGGGACATGGTAGTCCATAAGTACATCCTTCAAAGTCCCTAGTCATGGGTGTATCGAGACGGGGCATCGATATACCAGAGTAGACTAGCGTGTACCTTCTCGACCTATACAGATGGGCGATGGATGATCCCATATCCATTGGTGTTTGACATCGGAGATGATATACAGGTGCTCAGTAGAGACTGGGTACACTGGACGGACTCGCCGAGAACTCCCAGATGGTATTATACCTCACGTCAGATGGCAGTTCTCTAGTGACACTGGTACAGAGTAGTCTGTTGACCCGAGATCGTCATAGAGTCCTGTGTGGTTCCCACTGTGCTTTGATTTCCATCTTACCACGTCCAAGAGGGCGTGCAAAACGGTGGTTTTTGGGTACAGTCCCGAGTCACATGGAGGCAATGAGCGATAGGAGGGGATTCGTCTCTCCCGGTATAGGGAGTTGATGTTGCGCTGTGTTCGATTGGCTATAACAGGAAATCCCTGGCCAGGGTTGCTGAGATTTACTGGTAAGTGTTACCAGTAGTTTCTCAAATTGTTATAGACCTCATATCGACACGACTTATCGAGCTATTGGGGTCTGACGTTAACCACCCCTAGGCGAGATATGTGACATATCAGACGATCAGACCGGACTGTACGGTAGTGTTACTGGTTGGATTCACAGGAGTGTGAGCGGGCTTGCTCGTCGATCTTCTGATCGCTCAATACCCGGGTGGCCGTTACGTTTAGCAGACCGCTTGCGGCTTGTGGGTGTTTGATATGATCATCACCTGCTGCCGGCGTATTGACGAGTTTTTAGAGTCCTACACAGAGGTTTCCTGGCTCAAGCGAAATGAAATAGGAGCGCATATGAGATATGTGCGGGACCGAGAATAATGCGTGTATGTGATACCGTATTTCATTCTCGTGATGAATGTATCGAATGGTTGTATGCGATATAACCTAGTTATCGATTCAAGCGTTGATTCGATAAGCCGATACATTGTATACTAGTCGGTTGTGTGCGACATGACCGGATCATTGAATCAAGTGTTGATTTAATGATTTAATGCATATTTATATATTTGATATATTACTTTGCATCAACTAGTATCGGTTTACTTTAAATGGATTTTCTCACTTGTTTGTGCACATTGTATATATGATATATTTTTTTGTGCGCAAGATTGTATCATGTTAGATGATACATGCTAGTTTGGGTTTGTGTAAAGAATTAAACCATGGTTACTTAAGTGGTTAGGGTTTCATTTCCTTTTCTCATTTATTTATCTATTTATTCATTTTGGAAAAAGAAAAGCATAAAGGGAAAATGGTTGCTAAATTTGTTTTCTAGTTGAAGCTTCGTATTCCCTTAGTTAAGTGTTAACTAGATTTCATTTTCGCCCAAACTTCTAGCTAACGATCCGTAGTCTAGGATTTCTCGGAACCGTATTTTTGAAATTGGCATGATCGATGCCTTGTGAGACCTCATTAGGGTGCCCAGGAACCCTACAGTAGTATCAGAGCCTAGCTAGAGCCTTAGGCGAAGCGTAGACGGAATTTGAAGTCCGATCGAATCATAAAACTAACCCCAAAATAGCTCTCTGTACATTTTTTAAAAACTAGGTTTTTTCGAGATTAAAAATTGCTAAAAAATTCAGCAGGGCCCTATTAGAATTACTGTGAAATTCGGTGGGCCAATTCGTCAAGTGTGCGGCGGAACCGCGGCAGAAGCATGGCTTCTGCGGCGGTTCCGCGACAGTTTTATTAAATTGTCCAATAAATTTTGCACAGTAATTCATGTTTTCAGGTGCTGGATTTTCTGGGAATTTTTAATATTTATTCAAGAGTTGAATATTCTGGGTTGTTTTGGGGTTTCGGTGTTTCGATCGGGGTATCAAATTTTGTCTATTTGGCTTTCCGGATAAATTTTAGAATATGTTAAAAAGTTCGACCGAATATAAATACCCAATTTTTCCCCTGCCGGGAAATTTCCAAGTGTTGGATTTTTCCGTAGTTTAAAGACGTTCTAAGTAGTGCAAGTAACTCGATAGACCCTCTAGAAGACAACAAACCTTAACTCGATTATGTGACCGTCTTGAACTGCCCTTTGAACCTTCGGGTTTGGGGCAGTACGGCGTGCCACATGTGAGGCGTTGGCTTGACCCTTCTACGGCTGGACCGTTGGTACTGAGGCACGAACTGAATGTTTTTAGACTTATTTCATGTGTTGATCTGTATCGGGAAAACTTGGGTGTTCGATTGTTCGATCGGAAAGTTTGACATTTTCTATTTATCCGGAATGTGATACAATAGTTGGAATTCACAATAAGTTATGAGATAACTGAATGAATGTTATAAACATAGCAGTTTAGTCTCACTTGATCGGTTGCCACGGAATTTTGATGCGATCAAAAGTCCGTCGTAATCACGTAGCGTACGCGGATACTCGCCGGGTAAACTTAATAGACAGCCTCACTCCATAGCCCCGACCAAGTGACTGTAGGAGAACCCCGTCGCCGAAAGCATCCGTTCGGGTGCTCGCGGCAGCGGTGTTCCGCCTTGGTACACTTCGTCGACGGTATCAGGGGTGCGGCCGCCTACTAAAGTTTGCGACGAGCATTCGATCAGGATGTCGGGAATCCTGTTGAATTCCCCGACTTGATATTGAAAAGAGTTTTCGATAATGAGACTAAAATGCGGGGTTTATAATTGTTAGGCATGCGATGTCTAAGTAATTCATTTGGTCAGGCATGTGATGTCTGAGGTGGTTGCGGATTCCAACTGTTGTAGTTTTACACTTTCTTTTCTGTGACCGTAAGTGTAATATGTGATATCGCCGGTTTCGTTGCTATATGTCAACGACAATTGGGATGCGCATATTTACTTACGTTGATGACATGTGATGTTATGTGTTGCTGGATATGTTATATTGGATCGTCGTGTTTGAATAGCCGGGGGTTTTTATGTGAGATGAGTGTTTTTTCATTTTCATTCATGTAAAAACTTGTATGTAATATTCTTTTATTGGGGCGCTTCCAGGTTGCGGAAGTTGTCACCTTTTGTATATTATTTACTTTTCCGCACTAGGATAGACCCAAGGAGGGGAGCACAAGTAACCGGGTTCTGGGGTCCAGTGGGAGACCAACTCGAGGAGTCGAGTCCGGGTCTCCTAACTCTAGAATTGGTAGGGTTGCTTGCCGCTCTCGTAGGGGTCTAGGGGTATAGGTTTGGCTATTCATTGCGACCGTGGAATCCGTGTTTTATACTGGCTCGTATTGAAAACACGGACGTCCTAGTATATCCAATATTTCATATGATTCTTCTGCTGCGATATCTGTGATGTGATCATGTGATGTTCTGTGATAGATACAGTATATAGTATATATGATATATTATATAGGCGTTACTTATGTTTTACACCCGCGCTAGCCCTGCCCCGCTCTGCCGTTAGTTACCTAACCTAACGGTGCATGAGGGGACATCGAGGCGAATGCGGATGGCATAAGTGTACGTCGTATTTATCTGTGATGATTAGGTACATTTAAATGATGGGACTTCATTAATGAGATTAATGAAATAAAAGAAACCTAAGATGTTGTAGAATCAAATTTCAAAATAAACAGGTAGCTACAGTTCTTGCTTTGCACAGCGGTATATGTGATATATCCTGCACCTTATTCGATAAGGAAAGGACCGAGATCCCTTCACCGGGAGTGACTCCTTTAGCAATAACTGTCAGATGCTACACACTCGGTTTGTCTTTTGATTGCTTTTAAGAGTTTTTGCTTTGCACAGTGATATATATGATATATCCCGCACCTCATTCGACGAGGAAAGGACCGACGATCCCTTCACCGGGAGTGACTCCTTTAGCAAAACTGGAAAAGCCTCAAAAACACTCCATTTCAAAATTCATTCGATCCTACAACGATATCAAGTTCATTACGCAATAGGTTTTCAGAAAAACCTGTCGTAGCCCTCCGTCATTTCAGATAAGTACTAGTTAGTATTCGTGCTACGTTTGTTGACTATGTTAAGGCGTAGTGTGCGGTAGCTAATTAGTGCTTATCTGCATATGCATATGATGCGATTGGATTAGGGTAGTCGTGCGACTTTGTTGACTATGTTAAGGGTCGTGCGGGTGGGTTTAATTCAATCGGGAAATGACTGGTTGAACTTGACTAACACTTATGATTTGTTGACTATGTTAAGGTCATATAGCTGCTAGGGGCAAAATATTATCGGGAATTTCAAGTGTTGAAATTTGCAATGAGATTGCATACCTTCTATGAGATAGTTGGATCCCGATGCCCGCTGCGAGTAAGAATTACTCCTAGGAGAGTTTTATACATTACAATTAGCCGATCAAGTAGGTGTCTAGAAAGGTGTTAACGGGGTTACGCCTCTGGGAAAACGAGGTTTACATTAATTAGGTTCGTGCGAAAGCACGGGGGACCTCCCTCAAAGTACCGACACTGGCCTGGCTGAAAGATTGGCGAACTTGTAGTGTGTAATTAATCCCGGCTGGTCTTTCCTTTTAGGGTTTGAAGGAAGATTTTATAAAAAGCAGTGGGAGCCATCGTGATTAGATAAAATAATAACCAATCTATTCTTGCAAGAGCGCACGCTGAGTGTTTTCTTCTCTCTCTCCAGGTAGCGACCATATCACGCCTTAATCAAGATAATAAAACGGAATATTGACCGAACCCGCTTGTTATACTAAGCTGGGGAACGTTGGTCCCGCTCCTACTTATAAATGTTATAAGACAGAGCAGGAAATTGGGGAATACCAGATTTCCCATGCCGCCCAAACGAAGAGAGTGCATGCTGATGCATCATCTTCGGGTGTGTTCATTACAAAGAACTGTTTCTCTGTATCCTCTACGTCCTGGGTATGTGATACCAGATCAGGATCCCAGATATGTAATCTGTTATATAGGGCCAAAGAAAGGTAGAGAACTGAGAACGGGTGATAAGTTTCATGAGGCAGAAAACGGGGCAAGAGTTGCAGCCAAGTCTGTCGGTCACTGTCACCCTGTATTACCGATACATTGATTCTGAACGAATGTTATTAGATACCGAACCTGATATACAAAATCATATCAGTCTCTTTATTAGTAAAGAAAAGATATAATTTTGTATTGTTGGATAATGTTTTGAACATTTCCTATATCAAAAGTTGATCGGTTCAGGCACGTAATCTAAAAGCATTAATATTCTAAATCAAACTACAGTTCTTCGTATACAGAACACACACAAGAGGAAGAGTTCAGAAATGAACGGATCCTTCTTGAGGTATTGTAGACTAGGTCATATCAATGCGACCCGACTAGCTGGAGTTACATATAGATACATATTTAAATTAGTTTGAATTTACATCTTGTGAAACTCGCCAGTCATGTCACAAAGATAAGATGACCATAGCTCTGTTTATTGAAAACAGAGAAAGAGTTAGTGAACTCTTGGGATTGATACATGTTGATGTATGTAAGGACCCCTGTCTACACATACCAGGATTGGTTCTTTATACTTCATTACGTTCTCTGATGATCTCTTTAGATTCAGACATATGTTCTTGTTGAAACACAAGTCCGAACCTTTTGAGATATTCACAGAATATAAGTTAGAAGTAGAGAACCAAAATACGGGTATAAGTATTATGTCTTTTGATGTGATCAAGGAGGAGAATACTTGTGCATGGAATTCATGGACTATTCTAAAGGAGAATGAGATTCTCTCTCAGTGTTACTCCTCCGAATACACCACAGTACCTCGGTGTATCGGGGCGGAGCAATCACACTCTATATAAGGTGTGCTCTATGATGAGTAATACTGAGTTACCTTTTTCCTTTTGGGGGTTATGCACTTGAGAAGCTGCATACCTATTGAATTAGGTTCGAATCAAATCAGTGCCTACCACTTCATATATGATATGGAAGGGGAAGAGCCCATTTCTTAAGCTAGTTAAGATTTGGGGTTGTCCGGCCTATGTCTAAAAGCAAAATCCGGACAAGCTCGAGGCAAGGTCTATTATGTAGAACTGGAAATGTTCCAGCCATACAAACTACAGCAGATGATTTGGTACAACCAAAGGATTCAGTAGATGCCAACGAACCTCAGCCTCTCCGCCGATCTAGTAGGGTTCCTCACCCACCTGAGAGTTACTTCGGTTTTTCTATGACAGTGGGAGCGAGGATTGCATCATGAGATGATGACCCAACTAATTTCGAGCTGGCCATCAGGAGTAAGACTCTGTAAGAATGGCTGGATGTTTTGCGATCTGAGATGGAATCCTTATACACCAACAAAGTATGGACTTTGGTTGCTATATCTGAAGGGTTAAATCCCCATCAGGAGCAAGTATATCTTGAGAAGATTACTTGGTGTATATCGAAAAGTTGAGACTTTCAAAGCTAGACTTATTAAAGGTTTGCATCATTGACCAGGTATGGATCATGAGGAAACTTTTTCTAAGGATCTATGCTTAAGTCCATCCAGATCCTACTTGCCACGGCTACATACCATGACTACGATATCTGGTGGTTGGGTGTCATGACTGCTTTTCTAAATGATGATTTAGAAGAGTGCGTCTATAAGTACACAGCCAGAGGGCTTCGTAGACAGTGGGAGCAGCGGAAACGTGTGCAAGATGCTTTATAGGATTAAAGCAGGCATCGCGGAGTTGGAACATCTGTTTTGATGGATTAGTCAAAGAGTTTGACATCATCAAAATGGTAAATGAACCTTGTATAAACAAAAAGGTAGTAGGGAGTATGGTAGTGATCCTCGTATAGTACGTGGATGACATACTCTTGATAGGGAAAGAGTTTCCTATGCTACGCTCGATCAATCTCCGCTTATCACAATGATTCTCCACATAGGATCAAAGTGATACCTACTAAATCCTGGGTTTTGGATCTATGAGATAGATCTAAATGGATATTAGAATACTCACTAGCTGTAGTGAGATGGTATCAATCGATCCTGGGGAGAATCACTGGAAGGGTTCCAGGGTGATAAAGACGACTGAATGTCAGTCACAGGCATTGTCTTTACCCTCTGTAAAGGGACGGTATGTTGGAAGAGTTCCAAGCTAGATACCGTGACATACTAGACGATAAAGGCAGGATACATCGCTACTTAAGATGCTACCAAAGAGGATGTTTGGGTGTATATTAGTTCATGAGATGAACTAAGTTCCTACCATTGTGAGACAATGGAGTTGTGGCTTATGCCAAGGAACGTCGGTCCTATCAGTGATCCAGACTTATTCTAAGGCAGTATCACCTGATCATGGAGATGGTTGATCTCCAGGGTGATCGAGGCAAGGAGAGCAGACTTAGAGGATAACGCAGCGGATCCACTCACGAAGGCCTATTCCCAGAGAGAGACTTTTATGGGATGGTTGAGTATGAGATACCGCAACCACTGCTATAGATGGCCCTAGTGCAAGTGGGAGATTGTTAGTTATATGTATGCCCTAGAGGCCATTGCTATACATAGGATGTATATTGTAGTGGATGCTGGGATATATATAGGGAGGACTTTCTTGCTCGACATGATAGTATGCTATCTGGTTACTCTTTACCTTAACGTGTACACTGATTGTCTCTCTGTTACATGTTGATAAAGCCCTTAGGATGTGTACTTGACTATCTGGACTATGATGCGGATCATACTAGTGGGGACATGGTAGTCCATAAGTACATCCTTCAAAGTCCCTAGTCGTGGGTGTATCGAGACGGGGCATCGATATACCAGAGTAGACTAGCGTGTACCTTCTCGACCCATACAGATGGGCGATGGATGATCCCATATCCATTGGTGTTTGACATCGGAGATGATATACGGGTGCTCAGTAGAGACTGGGTACACTGGACGGACTCGCCGAGAACTCCCAGATGGTATTATACCTCACGTCAGATGGCAGTTCTCTGGTGACACTGGTACAGAGTAGTCTGTTGACCCGAGATCGTCATAGAGTCTTGTGTGGTTCCCACTGTGCTTTGATTTCCATCTTACCACGTCCAAGAGGGCGTGCAAAATGGTGGTTTTTGGGTACAGTCCCGAGTCATATGGAGGCAATGAGCGATAGGAGGGGATTCGTCTCTCCCGGTATAGGGAGTTGATGTTGCGCTGTGTTCGATTGGCTATAACAGGAAATCCCTGGCCAGGGTTGCTGAGATTTACTGGTAAGTGTTACCAGTAGTTTCTCGAATTGTTATAGACCTCATATCGACACGACTTATCGAGCTATTGGGGTCTGACGTTAACCACCCCTAGGCGAGATATGCGACATATCAGACGATCAGACCGGACTGTACGGTAGTGTTACTGGTGGGATTCACAGGAGTGTGAGCGGGCTTGCTCGTCGATCTTCTGATCGCTCAATACCCGGGTGGCCGTTACGTTTAGCAGACCGCTTGCGGCTTGTGGGTGTTTGATATGATCATCACCTGCTGCCGGCGTATTGACGAGTCATTAGAGTCCTACACAGAGGTTTCCTGGCTCAAGCGAAACGAAATAGGAGCGCATATGAGATATGTGCGGGACCGAGAATAATGCGTGTATGTGATACCGTATTTCATTCTCGCGATGAATGTATCGAATGGTTGTATGCGATATAACCTAGTTATCGATTCAAGCGTTGATTCGATAAGCCGATACATTGTATACTAGTCGGTTGTGTGCGACATGACCGGATCATTGAATCAAGTGTTGATTTAATGATTTAATGCATATTTATATATCTGTCAATCATGCACTTCCCTCTCCCCTTTAGTCTGTAAGACACCTTTAGAGAGGGTGACTCCATCACCTGCAGGTTCACCACCATGCCAGGAGTCATTTATTCTAAAATACTATTAGAATACTGTCAAAGTACCCACATTGGGAAACTACCCAAATCTAGATCTAAAACTATAGATCTAGTAACCAGAATGTCAGATATTATATCCGTATCCTTTGTGGAGAAATAACTGTGTGACGACCACGGTACAACCGATCGTAGTATAGGAATTTTACTTCCTACTCTGTGTATGTCATCCAAATACCAGGACATTACACCCTACTTCCTTCTTAACAGATCCATCCCTGTTCTGATGAAGTCAAACCCATGACTGTCAAAAATCAGATGATCTATTTCCACTATATCTGCTCAAGTCTATAAATAGACACTAGCTACTTGCCCACTATGCTTCCGCTGCTCCCACTGACTACGACAACCCTATGGCAGAGTAATATATACGTACACTTCTAAAACTAGTTTAGAACGACGCTATACATATCCTCCTGCCCGGTCTCATAGTCTGGAAAAACAGTAGTGTCAAGTCTGGGTAAGCAAGAACCTCCCTGTCACCGTCCTTGAGGCTACCGGAGTACCTCTCGGGTGTCTGAGGTTACCCACCATATCTGCGGAGTGGCTATTGGAATGTCAAACCTGATTGAATATATAGGTCCTATTAAACTTTCCGTAATCGTTTGCGGTTCTGGAATCACTTCCAGTTCTACCATGCTCCCACTACTGTTTTTCTGAAAAAATCTATTTTAATAAAACTGTGGCGAGTCAAGAACAATATCACTATTGATCTTCCGGATGGTAGAAAATCAACCCTCGTCGAAGCTAGGGTCAACCCGCAAACTGCCATTACAGAAACGTGCCTTGAGTTATCCAGTGTCTGGTTTTAAGCATAAGCTGGACAACTCCCCTTACCTTAACATCGTTAAGATATGAATCGTTTTATATCCAATATAGAAACTTTGGCACTTATTTAATTGGAACCGGATTCAAATTATGCAGCTGTCTCCAGTGCATAATAACTTAATAGAGAGATGCTGATCAGTATTACTCAACTTAGGAATCCATCCAATTATGAGTAACCTGAAAAAGAAACAAGTTTCTCAAAAACCATTACTATCAATTGAATACCAATCACAAGAATCTACATCTTCGATTTCTTTGAAGAATCCCGATACTTGTGACACTTGGTTCTCTACTTTATTCCTATATCCACAACTTCTCAAAACATAGACATTGTATTTCTACGAAATACTTGTCTAAAAACTAGAGAAGTTACAAGTAAACAGAATATAGTTCGAGGACCAACCCCTTTGTCCTAATGGACACTGGACAATATACAATACTCTGTATAAGTCCGTTGAGTTGAATAACTCAAAACCTGTGCGTCGTAGGTTGAAAACTGTCCCCAGGCGATTTCCTCAAATATCACCAATTACAACGAATTCTGATATAATGAGGATGATCACCTAATTCCCAATAACTTGCTCCCACTCAACATTTATAAAACCATACAGATGTGAGAATCATACCTGGTAAATACATACCCTGGAGTAAGTATCTAATCGGGAAATCAGTTTTCAATTAACAATGCACAGTGTAACTGAAACATGAAAATGTTTCGAAATGGGTGTTCTGGTATTCTTAGTAATGCCTCTTCCATTATCCAATTCATGACTTTAACCGTATATTTCCCTGCCATCTTTCCAATTCCCTTTATTTGTCTTTAGTCGTTACCTTCTATACACCATCATTAGGCTAAATGGTTTTCTTCCTTCCCTACCGTTCGGCACCAGCCTATGGTTTGGAAGAAGAATATCCAGTAAGCATAATAGGTGTACCCTCCTAATCCTAGGAGTACTCGCAACTTGAGAGAAGGTGATGATAAAAGACAACTGAATAAACCTTATTCCTATTTCTCCTGAACCGGAATCCATTCTCGAAAAAATATCCTTCGAGTTCGTATATAACCATACGATGGATTTATCCAATGGAATTGGATGTTCGTAGTGATACGGGTTGTTCTGGAGAAATCAAAGGTGAAGTAGGAGTGGCGATGAAATACGTGGTTTTGGTCGTGAATGTTAGTAGTCGCAATTTACTTTGCCCTCTTTCTAATTCCTTTATTTGTCTTTACATATTACCTTTCTACACACCCTACTTAGGCTAATTGGTTTTCTTCATTCCCTACCTTTCGGCACCTGCCTATGGTTTGGAATATGACTATCCAATAAGCGTAATAGGTGTACTCTCCTAAACCAAGGAGCCCTCGCAACCTGAGAGAAGGTGATAATAAAAGACAATTGAATAAACCAATTCTATTTCTCTTGAACCTGGATCCATCCTCGAAGAAATCCCTTCGAGTTCGTATATAACCATACGATGGATCTATCCAATGGAAGTGGATGTCCGTAGTGATACGGGGTGTTCTGAGAAATACAAAGGGTAAAAGAAGGAGCTGCAATGACTTATGCAGCATTAGACAATCCAAAAGTTAGTAAATTAAGAAAGTTCGGTCAACTTGGTCACTGAGTCATAGTCTAGGGTCGGTCAAAAAGTCGCTGCCAAAGAGAGAGAGAGAAAAGAAACACTCTGCGTGCACTCTAGCCTAAATCAGAGTGGTTATCACTTTATCTAATAAGGAAACCTCTCACTGTAATCTCAAATTCTCCTCCAAACCTGAAAGAAGAATTAGTCGGGGTCACCCGAAGAGTAAACCAACTCATCAGTGAGAATCGGGATCCAACTATCATCGCATGATAACTTGATGGAAGCCACTCATGTCATCACACTCCAGAAGGTATGCGCAAGTCTGGCAAGTTTCTTGTATGTTTGAAACTCCCGATGTAATTTTTATCCCATGCTCTTATGACCTTGACGTAGGCCAACAAATCATAAGCAACATGTCAAGTTCTACCCATCGTTGTCCTGATCAACTTAAGTCATCGTACATGCCCTTGACGTAGGCCAACAAGGTGTACGTCTGACTTAAACTAATGCATCTATCTATGCAACAAATGAATACCCAGCAGCTACCAAACACTATGTCTTGACGTAGGCCAATAAACATAGCTTGAATACTACTGACCATCCATAAGAAACGACGGAGGATTACGGCTGGTTTTTGGCGAAAAACCTTTAACGTAATGAACCTGATCTTGTTGAAGGAACCTGATAGCTTTATAAAAATATATAGTAGCGAAAACCCTTTTGTTAAAGAAGTCACTCCCGGTAAAGGGATCTCGGCTCTTTCCTCGTGGAATGAGGTGCAGGATATTCCAACTGAATACCGCTATGCAAAACAAAAGGAAACGTCTTTGTAATAATTTTAAAATTTGTTCCAACAACATCAAAAATATGTTTGTTTTATCCTTGCATTGATAAGAATCAATACAGTCCCATCAATCAATCACACCAGAAAAGAACGAAAATAAAATGTACGTATATGCCATCCACATTCTTCGCTGGGTCCTGTCATAACCCGTTAGGTTACTTAACTAACGACAGAGCGGGGACTGGACTAGCGCGGGTGTAAAACATATACAACATCTAATAGTATATACACTAATATACAGTAATCGCTCCAGGCGTGATAAATGCAACATTACAGAAAAGTAATAAGCATCACAGAACAATACAGATAATCTGGGATCCCCGGGTTTCACAGAGCCGCTACTGAAAACCCGACGTTTCCCTGGTCGTGTGGATAGCCTGTGCAATGAAACCTAGACCCCTACGGGTGCGGCAAGTTACCCGTTAAAACCTGAAGCGAGGTGGTCCCCACAACATAGTGAATGGAACACCCGGCACTTCACGGAATCCGGTAAATTGATCACCCCTCCTTGGGTCAACCTGTACCCCCTACGAGTGCGGCGAATAGTCTGCCAATTTTAGAGTGAGGTCCCTTTGCCTCTCAAAGCCATGAGATACGGACCCGTTGCCCTCCAGAACCCGGCTATCCGTGCACTCCACCGCGGGATAAACCTAGTACAGAAATGAAAATAGTACAACAGGTACATCGACCGCAACCTGGTCGTGCCCCAAAAGAATAATATACAAACAGGCAGTGACGGCAGTCCACATGTTGGACGCTCGCCCCGCAATATGAAATGTACAAATAAATTTAAACAGCTCTATCATTGCACACTGCTATCCACCACGACAAATTCGCAACATTACAGCACAACACAGAACATCAACGCGAATGTCACGTTCGCAAACCCGTCCAAAAGAACTATAGCAATCAGACGCGGTTTACCGATCAAATGACATTCCCGGTCGGAGATATAATGAAAGTACTGTAAACTAACATGTTTAAAATTTCGATCGACAAAAATTTCCCGAAATGGGCCCCACGTACATCTAGTGTACTGTAACAAAATTTTGGCCCAAAAGACATATACCAAAAACCACCATTTCCCATGAAAAACCCACTGAAAATATTTGGCGCACTGTTCCCCACAAAAGCGCGGCGGATCAGCGACCAAACCATGGTTTGGGCCGCGGATCCGCGGTCATTTTGTGGGATCACGTGCCCAAATTTCCCCAGTATTCTTCAAAAACCCTGCATGATTTTCTGAAATGCTTAAAATGAATTTTAGAACAGTTTAAAAATCGACAGAAACATCATGTACAGAAAATTGTGATTTCGCGAAATCCGTTCGATCGATCTTTTAAACGTGTTAGCACAAGTTAGTATAGCTTAAAGGTGAGGCTCTGATACCACTGTATGTATGCGGCGGCGCCACGGCCGTCTAACAGACGCCGATATGCGGAACAAAACTTTTACGACTGGCGCTATCGCGTACTTTATCCCGGATCCCGGATCGTCCATTAAAGCTAAACTAACAAATTGTAAAGAGGGTAGAATTGTTATACCGAATGATCCGAGTCCTTCGGTCTTCAACCATTATCCCACGCTATGTTGCAACTGATCCGAACTTGCTTGATCTCCGTTCTCATTGTCCAGGTGGCACCACGTCGACGGATCTTTAAACGGGCTCCCGCCTCTGAACCGAGGCAACTCGATCGTCAAGTTTGCTAAAAGAGACGACCAAGATGAAGTAGAAATGAGTAGAATACTTTGTCTCGTTACGTCCAAGGCTATGGACGAACGGTTAATAGAAGTTGCCAATTGGAATCGGTGAATGGAAATTGAACTTGGAAATTTCCATACACTAAACTATATGAAATCTTTGGCCAAAAATGAATGAATCAAATCTCTCTCTATCACAATGAAGTGGCTGCCAATATTTATCAAGAGGAGGGAGGTGAGTGTAGGAGAGGGGAGGGTGAGCATAACCAAATGATAGTTATCATAACAATAATGAAAGAATGACTCATTATCAAACATTAAATGCAACCAATCAAATTAAACCTAGTCACCTTCATCATTAATGAACCATTAATGACACAAATGAGTCACAAGCCTAATCATCACTTCTAGAACTTCTAGAAGCATGACTCACCCTGAAGACGAAAAGACAATCCGTATTTAACCGAATGTCAAAATACGACTGATAGAAAACTGGAAACTGGCAACTTCCAAAAATCATCCCGAAACGAATTTCAGGATAACCCCGTATCGGCATAAACATACCCGCATTTTTATTACGACCGAATACAAATGCAACTGAGACAAAGATATTATATCTACGCAGTATAATACTGGGTTCCGGCTTAAACCAAAGCCTACCAGTATTATCTGCCCGAAAACTGACACGTGCGAAAACGCACGTGCATTTTCCGAACCTTACCATAAACCCATACGGCCTCTACAACGTTTTTCCCGAACTTGGGAAAGTGTCGGTGGGGGACTCTAATGACTCATCAGTACACTGGCACTGGGTATAACCACTAGCACGTCAGAGGTACTGGCTGTACGTAACGTTTTGCCTATGTATTGATTAGAAGGGAAGCTGATGAGCGAACTCATCTATAAACCCTACTGAGCCTGACTGTGATAATAACCGTACAGTCCGGAACATTCGTCTATGAGTATCGCATATACGGCCTAGGGGGCCGGTAAACGTCAGACCCCCAACAGCTGTATAAGTCGTGTCAGAGAGCAGCCCAGACACACCCTGAGATTCTGCTGGTATACCTACCAGTATATCTCGATTACCCTGGCCAGGGATTTCGTGTAATGGCTCTCCTAAACACTGCGCGATCTCACCCCCAATACAGGGAGAGACGAATCCCCGACGATCCGCTCACTTGCCTCCAGTGTGCTCGGGACTGTACCCAACTAAAACCTGTTTGCACAACTCCTTTGAGCGTTGTAGGGTAGTAATCTAAGCACAGTGGGAACTCACACGAGACAAATGACGACCTCAGGTCTATGAACTAACCTGTACACATGTCACCAGGGAACTGCTATCTGACGATATGTATAATACCAACTAGCATGTTCCCGGCGAGTCCTGTCCGGTGTACTCATATCCCAATGAGCACCTGTATACATCTTAGGTGATCCAACTGACACCAGTGGCTTATGAGAATGGCCACCGCCCCTCGTCGGGGTCTCGACTGTATACACTAGTCTACTCTGGAGTATCGATGCCCTGTCTCGAAACTCCCACGACTAGGGACACTTAAGGATGTGCTTATAGACCCCAGCTCCCACATATATGATCGCCATCATACTGCTGGTAGTCAACACGAATCCTATTGGCTCTATCATGATGATAAAGACAAACCAGATAGCATACTATCATCTCGAGTAAGACTGTTTTATCGGTATTGGTCCTCCCTCAATCATTGCAATCGCGTGCCTGCAATCCAATAATTGACTTAGAGGGCACTATATCCAACAAAAATAAATGGATAATAGTAGAGGATGATGAAGTAGGAAATGGGCTCTCTTTAGTTTTCTTTTTCTCACAAAATTTTCTCACCTTGAGAAAAGCTAGTGAGCTTTTTCAGGAGGAAGAAGAAACTCAAGTGAAGAATGAGAGAATGAACTTATGAGGTGAGAATAGAAACCATGGGTGAGTTAGTGTCATACACTAACTCATATAGATAATTAACCATGGGTAAACAATAATGGTTGGGTTAATAAATATCTTCAAGTAAAACAAAAAGAGTGGACTTGGTCAATGGTTCCACAAGCTTCAACAATGTGACAATTTCCAACCAATTTTAATTTACTTTAAATAAATAAAAACCCTTCATTATTATTTGCATGGTGTGAGTCTCATACACCCATGTAGCATGTGGCATCAAGCATGACACAATAGTTGTACATTAATATATATCATATATATACTATATGCACACAAGTGAGAAAAAGAAATGTTAAGTGAGCTAATATTAGTTAATGTAAACTAATATATCACATATATAATTATACATTAAATTATTAAATCAACACTTGATTTAATAATCCGGCTATATCACATACAACCGACTAATATTAAATGTAACAACTTATCGAATCAACACTTGATCTGATAACCCGGCTATAACTCATATAACCGACCGATATCACATATCGCGGGAATAGAATGCGGTATCATATACACGCATTAATCTCGGTCCCCCACATATCACATATGTGCTCATACTTCGTTTCGCATGAACCAGAAAACCTCTGTGTAGGACTCTAAAGACTCATCAATACGCCGGCAGTAGGTGATGATCATATCAAACACCCAGAAGACGCAAGCGGTCTGCTAAACGTAACGACCACCCGGGTATTGAGTGATCAGAAGATCAACAAGCAATCCTGCTTGTACTCCTACGAATCCAATCAGTAACACTACCGTACAATCCGGTCTCTTCGTCAGATATGTCGCATATCAACAGCCTGGGGGTGGTTTAACGTCAGACCCTAATAGTCTGATAAGTCATGCTGATGCAAGGTCTATAACGGTTCGAGAAACTACTGATAACACTTACCAGTAAATCTCAGCAACCCTGGCCAGGGATTTCCTGTTATAGCCAATCGAGCATAGCGCAACATCAACTCCCAATACCGGAAGAGATGAATCCCCTCCTATCGCTCATTGCCTCTATGTGACTCGGGACTATACCCAAAAACCAACTTTTTGCATGATCTATTGACCGTGGTATGGTGGAAATTAAAGCACTGTGGGAATCACACAAGACTCTATGACGATCTTAGGTCGACAGACTAACCTTTACCAGTGTCACCAGAGGACTGCTATCTGACGATAGGTATAATACCATTTAGGAGTTTCGGCAAGTCCGTTCAGTATACCCAGTCTCCACTGAGCACCCGTATACCATCTTTGATGTCAAACACCAATGGATGTGGGATCATCCATCGCCCATCATATGGGTCGAGATGCGCATACGCTAGTCTACTCTGGAGTATCGATTCCTTGTCTTGATACTCCCACGACTAGGAACAATTATAGGATGTACTTGTGGACTACCATTGGCCCTACTAGTATGATCTCCATCATAGTCCTGGTAGTCAAGTACACATCCTAAGGGCTTTATCAACATGTGAGAGCATGACAACATCACTTATACAAGTCAACATGTTAAGAAAAAGAGCAACTGGATAGCATACTATCATGTCGAGCAAAAAAGTCCTCCCTATATATGTCCAAGCATCCACTACAATATACATCACATGTACAATAATGGCCTCTAGGGCATACATATAACTAACATTTATTTATTTCAGTTGTATCTAGTAAACTCCATCTACCAGACTTGTATATTTGATAGACTTAGAAAACCAGTTGTATATTCTTTCGAACTTAGAGTCGCGCGCCTGTATTATTATGGTTTTTTTCTGGTTTTCTTGAGGATGCTGGTTTCCTTTCTGAGTTTTGATCCTCGCTCTTCGGCGTTGTATATTATATTGCTTGCGTGGTTGTTTCCGCCAATTGGCGAAGAGCTAGTTCCCGCTTGGGGATGCCTTTATTCATTATGTATATGATGCATGTTTGTACCCGTTTGGGGTCAGTATTTACAAAGGAGACTCAGCCGAAATTTTCGGGAAAATATGATATTGCTTTTAAATGTTTAATGTCACTTATTTATTAAAACCACTTGCTTTCAAACATGTTTTCCTTCACATTATTT
Source organism: Agapanthus africanus (assembly GCA_030015575.1). Lineage (NCBI taxonomy): Eukaryota > Viridiplantae > Streptophyta > Magnoliopsida > Asparagales > Amaryllidaceae > Agapanthus > Agapanthus africanus. The sequence goes on from CM057339.1 coordinate 493,969,598, forward strand.
AAAATGGTTTAGATTTATGGGCTTTTGGCTTACTTGAATTAGGTGGGGTCCTATAGACTTCACATGATTCAAGTGCCAGTCATGTGCTATTTCGGATCGTGACAAAGTTGGTATAAGAGCGCTAGGTTTAACCTTGATTCGAGTCTAGGTTTGATTATGCAGAGTCTACGGCATATATATATATATATATATATATATATATATATATATATATATATATTCCTAACCTAGGCTTGACCTTACAGAACTTAGACTTGGTCGAGGGGGTATTAGACCCGAACTTTCGTCACGTAGGTTGACCTTGGTTGATGGAGTAGGTGACTTAAGTAGAGTGACGTACTATGTGTATGTTCCACAGCATAATTACGATACGCTACTCCGCTAAAGAAGCCTTAGGATGTACATTTCTTTGCATAGTATTCTATTCGTTTCATGATCTATCCTCATCGATGTCGGATGGTGGTTTTGTTACCACGGTTGCATGGGCAGAGAGAGCTGCGGCTAAAATTGCGGTCAGCACAAGCTCGTCTTGAACGAGGACTGACCAGGGCGTAATTCCGGTGACATACGATTGTATAGATGTGTCATTTTATTGTGTTTTTCGTGACATGAGCGTTTTGATGGATTGTTTTTATTAATATTTCTTGAACCTTTAGATCAGCACCAGAGGATTGGGCCACTGCTAGAGGCCAGCTAGAATGTGATGACTGTCAATGCACCGTTTATTCTTGATGATTGAGTCATTGTTTAGCGTATGGACGAATGAGCTAGTTGCTGCTGCGACTGACAAGATATTGCCCAGATGTTTGAAGCTATTGCAGCACGAGTTTATACTTAGGGATATGATAGAAGATCTCTAGTCACCCATGGATGAACGAATAGGACATATGGTTCATTTGCATACCCCGATGCGAGGTCACCGGATTGATTGATTTCAACTAGAGAAGACTTCACACAGGCACGTTGAGAGTCGATAGAAAAATGGATGGATGAAGAGTATTCCTCCGATGATTAGGAAGAGTTTCTAAAGGTGTAGTTGGCCAGGTATCTACCACAAGATATTGAGCTATCGAGTTCGTAGTTTCGGAAGGGAGACTCTAGATATGAGTATAGCCGTTTGTAGCGTAGTCCATACAGTTACGAAGAGACGAGTCCGAATCAGTCCATATTAGAGAAAAGTGGAGTAAGAGGTTCGTACGAGATTTTCACGAGATGGTGTTACACTCCATTGACATCAGAGATGTGATATGCATGCAGAGGCGTTGAATATGAATATAACTTTTAGAAGAAGTCGTGATGAGTATGCAGCTGGTCCGGAATAAGAAATGGATTTAGTAAAGAGTGATAACTTCCGGGTTGTTCGGCAGAAACGAGATTTAGGAGAGACCCCGACAGAATCTTTCTGTAATACTACACGAGAAGACTTGGACTCAGGATCGGTCGTATCACGCACACCCAGTAGGCCAGAGTTCGGCATCATCAACGGGACATGTTAAGAGTGACCATAGTAGTTGGACAGAGATTTTAGAGGATGTTCCAGAGCGGAACTGTTTCCGTCATCCTTCCATATTAGGCCGTTGAGCCGAGGAGTTATGTAATTTGCAATCCGCAGTGAAAGAGGAGATCCTAAGGGCACAAGGCGCCAGACCATGAACAGGAGGCAAGTAGATATCTTGCTCTGCTAGCTTGGATGCACCGACACCTTGAATTTGAAGGAGGGACATATCGACGACAGTGTTTATGATTTGCGACTTGGTGATTCGGAGATCACGTGTCCATTATTTTGGATTTTGGTATTTGGGCGATTTATTTGCATGATTGAGATTTTGTGCACCACAGTTGCACTCGACTTTGATTTGATGTCGTTCGAGATGTTTGATTTTGATTTCATGTCTATGGTATGTAGGTGAATTGACTTATGCCTTCGGTGTAGGTTTCATGCACTTTTAGTACTTTCATTCGATTTTGTGCACGCTGATGCACATGGTGGTGTGATTTTATACCACGGTATACCTGATCTGGATTGAGCTATGTTGTAAACCGTCGATTTCGATTGTGATATTCGATATTTGTTTTCATACACCTTGTGCACTTGATTTGGATTCTTGCGCATACTTGGCGCGCTTGATGCGATTTTGGTGTACACCAGATGCACTAAATCGAGATTTTTCATGCATATCACATATACCTGATATTGTTGTTAGGCACACCCGTTGCCCTTGACAGGTGTTTCGTGCACACCCGTTGCACTTAGATTTTGTTTTTGTGCACACGTATGGCACATTTATTGATTTCGATTTTTATGCGCACCAGACGCACGTGGCATTATTACATATACTATTAAGTATGATTTCCTTTGAGCATTATGTTTTTATGATATTTACTATTTGGGTTAGTAACCGAGTGGGACTGTTCTGAGAATAGTATCTAGGTTTTTTTGTATGCATCGATAGTTACCGAAGGGATTTCCAAAAAGGAGCTACAGTCTCTATATTTTTCCTATGTGTCCGAGATGACATGAAATATTTTACAAGGGAAGCCCTTCTAAATTATTTATCAAAAAGACGGGACGTGCATGTTAAACAAAAGATATATATCTATATATAGTTATTTTCTTACAATAAACGTCCGCTACTTGTGCTGTGATACGCGCATCGCACAGCGATTTGAAAAAGGATTGACATGCATTTCTTTCAGATGATTTGACGAGTTTACAACGATGCGTACTATGTACATGTTAGAGTTTTGATGTATATCATATTGGTTTTCGTATTGGACTTTGACACTGGTATCTTCACCATAACTCCGATAATTGCGTGATGCTTGACGGAGTTTTGATTTTGAGTTATATACTCGTTTTCATGAGCGTTCATTGCGCTAAGATGTGTTTTAAGTATTGATGATTTTGGAGCCCCGACGACTTAAGTGTTTTGCTGAAATGTTTTAGTATTTGGGGGAGTTTTAATTTTAAATTCGGGGACCAAATTTCTTTAAAGGGGAAGACTGTAACGTTTTGAAAAAAAATCGTTTAGGTGAAATTTTCGATAATCGGTAAAATAACTGGTGTTTTCCGTAAGAACCAAGATATAATTATTTTCGACGTAGACTTAAATGTACCTATTATAGCTACGTAGCTGCTAATATTTGGTATTTAATTGGTCCCATACAAATTTCTAGTTTTCTTAAATATTTTTCCTAAATTAATTTTTTGTATATTGTTTTAAGCTGTCACCTTTACTTTTAATTAGTGTTAATTACAAGTGAGTTGGGTTAAGTACACATTAGTGCACCATGTCAATTAGATAGCTAGTTGTAACACATTCTCTTTCTTTTTTTGTTCTCCATGGTTCTAGAATTTTAATAAAACAAAATAAATAAAAAGGAAAAATGTGGAGATAAGGAGGTATGGTTCTAGGTTGAGTTGGGGTATAGTATTTATCATATTTCCTTACCTACACAAACCCACACCCATCCCCAACACCTGCTGGCCGAGCCCATGAGGCTACCCCCCCCCCACACACACACCTCACACTTCAAAATCAAAAAAGAAAAGGAAATTTAGAAAGGAAATAATAAAGAATGGACTTTGTTGACTTGGGAATTTTATCACTCATTCAACCCATCACTCTCTCTCCTCATCTCCCCAAATTGGCCGAGCCCTCCCCTATTCCTGCAGCCAATCTCCCCCAAATTCTCTATTTCATTTCCCTTCAAAAAAATCCCCAATTTCCATCAAAAATCCAAAACAAAAACCTCCCAAACTCTAAATTAAACCTTACCCATTATTCCTTGACCCATCTAGCTTGGATTCTTGAAGCAAGAAACCATTTTGGAGGTCAAGATTTGCATGATAGATCTCTAATCTTGTGAGGTATAATTCTTAACCTAATGGATAATTTGTTGATTAATTATTCTAATCTAAACTTTTCAAGTGGTAATTTGGTTCTAATTGCTAGTTTGTGACTTAAAGAACAGGGTTTGAAATTGAGTTAGGGTTTTTATCATTTTTCATGGTTATATAGTATAGTGTAACACTTTAAGACTTGATAATTCTAAGCTAATTGTTAACTTGTAAAGTGTTATTTTAAAATTGTCCAAATCTTAAGTTTTGCAAACTAGATTTTTTGGTCAATGTAAGGAGATGAGATTAAAATTTAGTAAACATTTGTGTGGCCTAATTAAGATATTTATTGGGCATTGTGGCGACTGGATTTGTTAAAACATCAAGTTTTGTACTAAAACGGTTAATTGATGCTTACTAGGTTTTTGGAATAAAACGATTTTAAATTAAGTTTAAGGTTTTAATGATATACACCCTATTTCATATATATTTAGTGTGTTGTGAACACGCGATTAGCGCGATTGGGTTTTTAGTTTGGTAGTTGCCACGTATTGCGACCGTAGTGGTGATTTGTGGCATTGTCGCGGCGCGTTTCGTGCACCAAGCGTGTGCACGTTTAGTTAGTGCGCGTGGTTGACTTGTATTGGTTGTGTTCGCGACGAATTATATATTTATTCTCTTTTTCCTTGTGTATATTTCTAGGATCGGGTGCAGAGGCGTCGGATGTGGCGCGGAAATGACAGAGCTGAATTCGGATCTGATTAGCCGGGGCGTCCAGGTGAGTAGATGTATATCTATGGGGGAAGTCGGGTGGATGGCGTATAGCACCCCCGAAATTTCGTAGGATATGATGTGTGATGATATATATATATATATATATATATATATATATATATATATATATATATATATATGTATGTGTATGTGTTATTGCGAGATATGAATACTTAGAAAGAAAGGTTTTAGGAGACCATGAGTTGGATTTAGTGTAATCGGAAGGAAATACTTTTAGTTAGTTTTTTTAGTCGCGAAACCCTAGAGTAAAGTTTGACATACACACATGCATACACGTCATATGTTTGGGTGTATATGTTTGTATGTATAGATATATATATATATGTGTATGCGTTGATAAATAAATAATTATATATATATATATATATATATATCAACGCATACACACACACACACACACACACACACACACACACATATATATATATACGTATAAACGGATGATGAGCCCAGTCGATATGATCGGGCATGATGCCGTGAGATTGTGATATGTGTTTGGGTCGTGATATGAGATACAGCATGATGTTATAGCGGATCGATGGGCGATGTGTTTTTACACACGCGTGGATATATGTTTGCTGATATGGGAAAGTACTAGATTATAGAACGGTATCCCTAATTCATGTTTCTACAATAATGATAATATATGAATAGTGAGTATATGTGATATTTGACCCATACCCCGATTTTAGGATGTCGTACGATGGATTTTACGTTACGAGATATAGATATGATGATTGATCCGCACTCTTGACTCGAGGAAGTCGTACTATGTATTTTACCGTACGTGACGCTATTGAGGCGGGATCGCCGACTACTAGATATATCGACTTGAGTTTAGGTGGTTTTCCTTACCCTTTCGACTGGGCTCGAGTCATACTTATTTTCAAAACTAACGAATCGTGAATATTTTAAAGACAGGACGAGGGATACTACAGATTTTTCAAAAGACGTATCTTTTCTCAAAGACCCCGTAGCCCTATTTTTCTAAAACCATGATTCCTGCTATTTCAAACACCAAAAATTGTATGACTCGTATATTGGATATGCATCTTCTTCAATCTTGTGGTTACTACATCTTTTTCATATATTCATGCTGTTCTCATCGCATTGCATGCTTATAAATGTGTTTTCTTTAGTTATTATAAACCCCTGTTGTCAGGATACTAGCACCATTACCAATGATGCGTATGCTTCACGTACACTTGCTTGTCGGCTCACACACATCATCATCAGTAATTTCTATGTCATGTACACATTAGAAAATATTACTTCATTGGTATAAATTGCTAGCTGGTGGTTTCTACATAATACTAATATGCTTGTTTTCATATGCTAGTTAAGATTTTACATTTATTACTGTGATGCTTCATGCATTTATACGTTCATACTGTTATGCAATATCGTAGGGCTTTATGCCGGTATTCACTGTTTATTGACATCATGGTTTTGTGATTTTGGATCTTTCATGAGATTTCTGGATTTGGGAAACCACATGTGATTTTTTATAAACTTATGATTAATTTAAAAGAGAATGATGCGCTTTTCCTTGATATGATGAGTAGTGTCCACCATGATATTTTCTCGGTTCTGAGTTGGTTTTTGAGACCCGATTCGAGGAGTGGATGAACCGTTTGCAGGTACATTGTAGACCCGGTATGGTACCCCGGGGCAAGAAGCTCAAGTTGTAGATGATGAGCCCGGCAGAGGCAGGCTATCTACCGGTGATTGTATGGAAACTCGACAGATATCCAGAGGATACCGTTCGGATTTATGAGAGAGATGGATATGGGCCGATCCAGACCGACGGAGGCCATGGGCCGATCCGGACTGACGGAGCCCGAGATTTGAGGATTTTGTGTCGCTGTTGGACACGGATTTCGTGATGTATTGAGTGTCGGTGTTGGGCACTCGGGTGTTATTGTGTTTTGTGTGTCGTTGCTAGACACACATTGGATGGTGCATTAGTACTTGTCATGCATCCTATTATTCTTGATATAGACACGAGTACTTTGATATCACACTTATGTTATACGGTTTCCCTTGTTGTATTATTAGTATATTTATTTTACAACCTAGGAGAGCGTTGTACATGCGATTTCTTCTCGGTGATGTTTTCTACTCACTTGTTGGCAACTCACCCCCGTTGTGCCACAGTTTCTTGCAGGTTTGGCCGTACAAGTTTCATTGCGGCTTGCTGGCACACTGCTTCCTTCTGGGTGATTGCTTTGGTAGGTGGCTTCACTTGCATCGTGACCACCGTTGTACACTTTATTTATTTCAGTTGTATCTAGTAAACTCCATCAACCAGACTTGTATATTTGATAAACTTAGAAAACCAGTTGTATATTCTTTCGACCTTAGAGTCACGCGGCTGTATTATTGTGTTTTTTCTCTGGTTTTCTTGAGAATGTTGGTTTCCTTTCTGAGTTTTGATTCTCGCCCTTCGGCGTTGTATATTATATTGCTTGCGTGGTTGTTTCCGCTAATTGGCGAAGAGCTAGCTCCCGCTTGGGGATCCCTTTATTCATTATGTATATTATGCATGTTTGTACCCGTTTGGGGCCAGTATTTATAAAGGAGACTCTGTCGAAATTTTCAGGAAAATATGATGTTGCTTTTAAATGTTTAATGCCACTTATTTATTAAAACCACTTGCTTTCAAACAAGTTTTCCTTCACTTCTTCTTTAAAATGGTTTAGATTTCTGGGCTTTTGGCTTACTTGAATTAGGTAGGGTCCTATAGACTTCACATGATTCAAGTGCCAGTCACGTGCTATTTCGGGTCGTGACATCAACAACTTGAGTCTCACTAACAATACCCAGAATGTGCCTAATATCTCAATGGAGCAGCACAAGAAATACGATCCTACAATTCTACAAACATGCGGCGGAACCGTGACCTAACTAGGGTTTAGGCCGCGGTTGTGTGGCGCTTTGAAGGAATTGGGGCCTCGTACTTGTTGGAGCTCCATAAAATACCCTGTACAATTTTATGCATATTTTTAATTTGAAAAATTACAAATTTTGAAAAATGGACAGAAACTTAGTAAAATGCGTGTTTCGAAATTTGATCAAACACTTTAACGTCGTCTAGACATCGCCTAATGCTCTAGCTTGGCTATGATACCATGAAAGTGTATCTTAGCACCTCTACTAGGTTTCCACATGCATTAAGTATGCAATTTTAAAAAATCGAAATTTCTAAGCTACACTAAACTAGAATCGAACTATAGAATTAGGGTTTGTAAGCAAGTAAACAAGTTTTATACTAAGTGAATAGAGAATAAATCCTTTATAGACCTGTCCTTCACTTCTAAAACTCCAAGTAGTAGTCCCTATAACTCTTCTTAGGCTCCATTTGGTAAAAATAACGAGCTTGCAAAGTCATCTTCGAGGCTGGAGATGATCCACCTTGAAGTCTCTCTAACTCAAGCTAATGCTCCACTAATCAAGTATTAGTGAAACTAACATCCTAAACTAATAAGCTAGATGAGTGTAGCTTGATGAAGTAGGAATTTTGCTCACTTTAGAAATTGATTTCTCTTTTTATTTCTTCAACTCAAAAAAACCTAGAGAGGAAGAAGAAGAACAAGGGTGAAGAAAATATCTCAAGTGATGAATGAGAGAGTTAACCATGGGCTAAAGATAATGGTTGGGTTATAAAATATCTAGAGTAAAACAAAATTAGTGGGATGAGTTGTGACTTCTACATGCTTCTATAAACATCTTAAGCCATGCTCATTTTCACTCATTTTATTTTACTCTTAACAAATAATTATCTTTACCTTTAGTGTAAGTCTCATACACCCATGTTCTATGTATCATCCACCATGAAATATAGTATCATATATATATATATATATATATATATATATCATTATATATAACAAGAGAATAAAATCTTTTAGTGAGCTAATATTAGTTAATATATATTTATATATCAAATATATTAATATTTATCAAATTATTAAATCAACACTTGATTCAATAATCCGGTTATATCATATATAACCGACTAATATCATTTATATGTATATCATATTATCAAATCAACACATGATTCAACAACCCGGTCATATCACATATAACCGACAAATATTCAATACTACATTAAATCAACACTTGATTCAATAATCCAGTCATATCATATATAACCAGCCAATATCAAATATTGTAACGTTTTAGAAATCGTTTACGCGAATTTTCTGATAATAGGTAAAAATAAATTGTGTTTTCCGTAAAAACAAAGAGGTGATCATTTTTTTCTGTATAGATTTAACTGCACCTAGTTTAACTAGGAAATTGCTAGTTTGCGGTTTTTATTTGTCACTTGAAAATTTTAGTTCACTTTAATATTTTTCCTTAATTAAAATATTATTATAAGCTTTTAATTATGCATTTAATTAGTGGTAATTACAATTTTTGATTGGGTTAATTATGCTAAAGTGAATCTATACTAACTTAATCACAAGATTAAGCATTAAACCATCTTTGAAAATATCCTAGGAAATATCTAGATTTTTTGATGAATTAAAAGAAAAATTTATTTAGAAATGAAAAGGATTAAGAGGTGGCATGGATGGGAGGTGCTTTAAATGAGCATTAATTAAGGATTTAGACTAGAAATTTCCACTCAATTCCTTAACCTTCATCTTTTTCCTGTGATGGCCAAACCTGTAACATTTTAGAAATCGTTATGCGAATTTTCCGTTAATAGGTAAAATAGGCGTTTTTCCGTAAAAACCCGAAGTGATCTTTTTTTAAGTATAGACTTAATTGCACCTAGTTTAACTAGGAAATTGCTAGTTTGCGGTTTTTTGTTGTTACTTGAAAATTTTATTTCACTTTAATATTTTTCCTTAATTAAAATATTATTATAAGTTTTTAATTATGCACTTAATTAGTGGTAATTACAAATTTAATTGGGTTAATTATGCTAAAGGGAATCTTTGCTAACTTAATGACAAGATTAAACATTAATCCATCCATGCAAAATATCCTACAAATATCTAGATATTTGGTGAATTAAAAGAAAACTTTAATTAGAAAAGAAAAGAGATTAAGAGGTGGCATTGGATGAGAGGTGCATTAATGGGCATTAATTGGTGTTTTAAGCTAGAATTTTCCACACAACTCCACATTTTTCCACTTCTTCCTTCAAGTGGCCGAGCCCTCCCCACTTGCTGCCCTCTCTCACTTCTCACCTCATTTACACTTCTTCAAGCTCAATTAAATCATCCAAAATCATAAAATAATCCCACAAACTCAAATATAAATCCCTACTCATTATTCTTCAACCCTAAACAAGCTTGGATCTTCATGAAAGTCATCATTTTGGAGGCTAATTTAGAATTTGGTTGCTAAATTGTGAATCAAGTGGAGGTATAAAATCCTAACCCTAAGCTTAAGTTCTTGTTTTAATACCTTAATCTAGTTAATTAGATGTTTAAATAAATCTTTAATTAGCATGTTTAGAATTTCTAGAAAAGGTTTTTGAAGATCTAGTAAGGTTTTAATTGATTGAAATGGTTAATGGAGATGTGTAGACTTGAAAAAACTTAACCTAGTTGTGAGAATGTTATTTGTTATTTTCCTAATTGTCTAATTAAGCTTAAGTGCGAACTAACTTTTAGAAAATCTTATATGGGTGAGATTAAAATTCTAGTAAAGGTTTGTGTGGTTTAGGTAAGCTATTATGTGATGATTGTGATCGCTAGATTTGGTTAAACTTTTAGATTTGAGCTAAATTGATTAAAAGTGGCTTACTAGGTTTTCGGATAAATTAGGCGTGGGTTTCTATTGATGTTGCAATATTAGATATATTAGATTCCACGATATATATTGTGTTGTGAATGTACGATCGGTACGATCGGAGTCTAGGCTTGGTGGTTGTGTCATCCTAGCTAGGGTTGTGCCGATATTGTGTGCGTTTTGTGTACTAGGTGCACAGTGTGTTTATCTTGTTGACGTTATCCTTGCGTTTCGTTGTTTTTGTGTCGGCACAGGATATTTGGTCTTATGTGTTGTGTTTGTGAAATTTAGGATGGCGAGCAGGGTCTTCGGACGCTGCGAAGAATGGAAAGCAGGTGGTCGGATTTACTTAGCTCGAGGTCATCGGTGAGTAGATTTAACATCTACAAGGGATTCTCCTGCATGGCGTTATGCATATGGGCTGGATTATATGACACGATTATTAGTTACAAGTATTGCACATATAGAGATTGTGCATGAACTTCATTTCATATTATTACTTATTGTGCTGGGACTTGTACCCATTGGACACTGCACTATTATTGACGGTTCATGTTGCACGAGCACAAATTGTATGCTACACCCACACCGCCATGACACGTACAACACCTATACATACATGATATTGTATTGGTTAGGGACATTGAGACATGATCCCTATTTACTTTGTGCATATGAGATATAGCATACCTGTATACTTACATGCTTACGCATATACCTGGAGGATATTGCATCATTATTGACATGTATATACGCATACCTTGCTATGCTATAGCTACACATATACCTGGAGGGTATTGCATCATTATTGACATGTATATACACATACCTGGACATAACTACACCTATACCAAGAGGGTATTACATCATTATTGACAGGTATAGACACACATACCTGGACATAGCTACACCTATACCTAGAGGGTATTTCATCATTATTGGTATGTATATACACATACCTGGACATAGCTACATCTATACTTAGAGGGTATTACATAATTATTGACAGGTATAGACACGCATACCTGGACATAGCTACACCTATACCTAAAGGGTATTGCATCATTATTGACATGTATATACACATACCTAGACATAGCTACACCTATACCTAGAGGGTATTACATCATTATTGACAGGTATAAACAGATATCTTGATATAGCTACACATATACCTAGAGGGTATTACATCATTATTGACATGTATATACACATACCTGGACATAGCTACTCATATACCTAGAGGGTATTACATCATTATTGACAGGTATATACTCATATCTTGCTATAGCTACATGTTCACCCTTATATGATGTTGCGTTGGATTTTGGAGAAATTAGGAACCGCATGATATATTTAATAACTTGTTGCATTTTAATAGCGGTTTTTCCTTTATATGCTCATATTACTGATTTATGTTGCATATATTATATTTCATGAATTTCCGCATTGAGATATGGATTTCATATGATGTTTTCTGGATGTGTTATATATGTATATATATCAGTGGTATGGGACGCTGTTATATATGTACATATATATAATATATATCATCATAATGGTCTATGCAAGTATTCTTATTCTTTACTTTATGTGATTTATGGATTTCAGAACCAAGGGCCGATCCGGACTGACGGAGCCCGAAGTATTGATAAGGGCCGATCCGGACTGACGGAGCCCTATATAGATATTGTTCTGGGCCGATCCGGACTGATGGAGCCTTATATATATATCTGGTCCGATCCGGACTGACGGAGCCCAACGGCTGATCCGGATTGACGGAGCCATATATATGAGGATTTACGTGTCGATGCTGGACACGGGTATTTTCATGATGTTTTCGAGTGTCAATATTGGACACTCAGGTTCCATGACTTTGATGTGTCGTTGAGGGACACACACAGATATATATATATACACTCACACACACACAGGTATAGTTTAATGATGTTTTCAGGTTCGATGTTGGACACTCAGGTTTCTTGAGACTTACCGGATATGAGGGCCGATCTGAGGGTGCGGTGCCTTGGTATTGGGATTTAGATTGTCTTGATGGACACTGGTCCTGCCACGATGAGGTTTCCATGCGGATGACATATTTTATCCCATACTCAGCATTTATTTGATATGCATTGCTTCATGTATTTGTAATACCTGATAGAGTACCTTTCATGACTGTTGCGTATACATATTGTCATTTATTGCTATCAGCTTGCATGTGATAGATTATCGCAGTACGTGCATACCTGCGATTACCTGCATATATTATTTACTATTCACGAGTTGGCAACTCACCCCCCCTCCCGTTGTGCCACAGTGTTTTGCATGTGTCCCTCAAAGTGGTAGCGGCAAGGCTTCTTCTTATCGTATCATCTTTTGCAGCGGATACCGCTTCGGCTGACTGTGTGCAGTTTTGCTATAGGTGGGTTTTGCGGTTATCCGATGATGCTCATTTGTATATTCATTGTATCTAGTACTCTCCATTTACTACTTCATGTATTGACCTAGAGAGGAGTTGTGAGGAAGATATTGTATTTTATTTTGTGACTTTGGATGTATTTTATGCTGTTGTCACTTTATATCATCCATTTTCTTCGCTACAACGTCGTATATCTGTTGTGGTGGTTGTTTCCGCCTTTGGGCGTGTATTTGCTCCCGTTTGGGGATGCTTTACTTATATTATTTGTTGTGCCCTTTTAGGGCCTGGTTTTACAAAGGAGGTGCTGCCAAATTTTTAAGAAAGTAAATTTGGACTTTAAAGGATTTTTACTTGATATTTCCAAAAGCTTTAAACAATGTTCTTATCACTTACTTCTTTGATGGTTTAGATTGCTGGGTTTTCTGCTTACTTAAATTCCGTTACGCCTGTAGACGTTACGTGGTTTATAGGCCGTCACGTGCCAAATTTCGGGTCGTGACAAAGTTGGTATCAGAGCTCTAGGTTTTACCTTTCGGAGTGTTGGATGACCTTGGTATGATGTAGTAGGTAGCTTAAGCAGAGTGACGTAGTGTGTGTATGTACGCGGCATACTTACGACACGGTACTCCGCCTAAGTGACCTAAGTACAAATTGCTTGGAATTCCTTCCGTGATTATACATATCCTTGTGATTCGATTTTCGTGTTCATATCGAATCCTATTTCCATTTCTAGCCATTTGTCGCCGATGATTATGAGGGCTCAAAGAGAGACAGCGAGAGTCGAGGTCAGAGTTGACTCGTTTGGGATGAGGACTGACCAGTACGACACGCTCGTTGTACAAGAGCAGATTGATCCGCCTTCGATAGATCGTATCGTTAGGCTTGAGGCAGATGTGCAGGACTTGCGCCAGATGATGGGATCATTGGTTGAGGCCAGTCGAGCGCAGCGACAGGAGGTTGCCACCCCTGTTACCCAGTTATTCCTTGCTATCAGTACACAGCATTGTGTCACGTATACAGCAACAGTGGACGTAGCCCTATTAGATGAGGAGCGTCTTCCCGAGACTTTGGAAGTTTCGGAACCGAGCTCGTATAGGTGTATCAGCCCAGAGACAGAGGCTTAGTCGCCGCGACAGATTTCGTTCAGTTCGCGAGAGTAGCAGAGGCTTAGGACGAGGACAGTTGTTTAGCTCTTATCCCCAGGAGGGTCAGCAGTCATCGTATGGATGTTTTCGGCACGGGAGTTTCCATTACCTCGTCAGAAAATGTACCTTGGTACACCCGAGGAGGGCAGCCGTACCATATGTTACCCTACTACCTTCAGCTCAGGGAGAGTCGCCTTTTGCGCCTGTTGTTGATCCGCGTCAGACTTATGTTAAGAGAGGTCGTGGCCAAGGAGTGTTTGTTCAGAGAGAACAGGAAGGCAGAGGAGGAGGACAGCCTATTGCTGGTAGAGGACAGGCACGAGCTTTTGTTTCGACTCATCGGGACGCACAGGCGTCCAATGTAGTGGTTTCGGGTATTCTTTTTTGTATGTTCTTTTGTTTCACATGTTTGTTTAATTCGGAATCTATACACTCGTTTGTTCTGCACACTTCATGCCGAGGTTGGGCCGAGAGTCGTGTATGCTAGATCATCCGTTTGTTGTGTTTACTCCTGTTAGCAATCCTTTGGTTGCACGACACGTGTTTCGATCATGTGCCAATTGGGTAGGAGATAGAGATTCGTCCATCGATTTGATCCTTCTTGAGATGTTGGAATTTGACGTTCTCTTTGGCATAGACTGGTTAACTACGTTCTATGCGTCTGTGGACTGCCTCGAGAAAACAGTCAGGTTTTGTTTTCCCGGCGAGCCAGTTCTTGTTGTGCCGGGGGACAGTGGTGCCACCCCTCACAGCTTGATTTCAGCCTGTTACGCTAGTCGGCTTTTGAGGAGAAGATGTCGAGTATTCTTGGCTTTCATTTTTGATAGTGGAGCCTCGGTGGATTCGTTGGCCCGGGTTTCTATTGGGCGAGATTTTCCGACGTTGTTTCAGATGAGCCGGTGGAGCTTAGGGAGCTTAAGGATCAGTTTCAGCGTTGCTAGATAGGGGGACTTGTACGTCCAAGTGTTTCGCTTTGGGGAGCTCCTATTCTGTTCGTCAAGAAGGTCGGCAGTTTGAAGTTGTGTATTGATTGATCGTCAATTGAACCGAGTTATGGTGCGGATAGGTATCCTTTACCTCGCATTGACGATTTCTTTGATCATCTCCAGGGTGCGAGACATTTTTCTAAGTTTGTGTCACGATCCAAAATTGGCACGTGATGGCCCTTAAACTACGCAACGTCCATAGGCGTAACACAATTTAAGTAAGCCGAAAACCCAGCAATCTAAACCATCAAAAGTAGTAAGAATTAAGAACAATTTTTAAAAGCCTTTGAAATCTCAACCCAAATTCTTTAAAAGTCCAACTTTATTTCCTTTAAAATTTTGGCAGCATCTCATTTGTAAAAACTAACCCCAAAAATGGGTACAACATAAATGAAAGTAAAGCATCCCCAAACGGGAGCAAATACACGCCCAAAGGCGGAAAATAACCACCACAACAGATATACGACGTCGTAGCGAAGAAATAAAAGACGATATAAATAAAACGGCATAAAAGAACACCAAGTCCCAAAATAATATACAATATTGTCCTCACACCAAGTCTCTAAGTCAACATGAAAGTAGTAGATGGAGAGTACGAGGATACAACGAATATACAATACAACAACGAATAACCACAAAACCCACCTAAAGCAAACCGCATACTGTGAGCCGATGCGGTATCCGCAGCAAAAAATGATAGGATAGATGAATAGCCTGCCTCGACTACTCTGGGGAACACCCTGCAAAACAAACTGTGGCACAACGGGGGTGAGTTTCCAATTCGTGAATAGTAAATAACATATGCAGGTAATCGTAAGTATGCACCTACAGCGCGAATCTAACATATGCAATTAATAGCAATAAAAGGTCATATGAATGCAATAATCATGAAAGGTACACTAACGGTTACTACAAATACATGAAGCAATAATATGACAATCGGTATGCAATAATCATGCAATAATGATATGAATGTGTATATATGCAACAGTCATGAAAGGTACGCTAGCAGGTACAACTAACACATGAAGCAGTGCATATAAATAAAGGTATGTAAATGCAACAGTCATGAAAGGTACGCTAACATGTACTACTAATACATGAAGCAATGCATAAACAATAAAAGTGGAGTATGGAATGAAACATGTCATTTCTACAGAATCCTGACATCGTGGTAGGATCAAAATCCATCAAGACAATCCAAATCCCAACTTCCTCAAATCAGCCCCCAAATTGGCTCTCATATCATATAAGTCTCACAAATCCTGAATGTACAATATCGAATAAATCTCATATATCCTGAATGTACAAAATCAGCAATCTCATATATATATATATATAATATATATATATATATATCCCGTATCCAATCTCAAATAAATCTCCTATATCCCAAATCTAATATCAAGTAAATCTCTAATATCCTAAGTAAATTTGCATGAATAAATATGATGATGTATATGAATTTATATGTATAGATATATATTAGCGTCCCATTCCACTAATATATATATATATATATATATATAACAGCGTCCCATTCCACTGTTATATATACTTAAGAGTAAAATATCATAAAAACAATGTGTCAAGTATCGACATAGAAATACTCAAATCCATACGTTCCTCGAATCATAAGTGTCCGGTATCGACACCGGTGATCCACGTATCGGTCTTTCTCATATTTATATGTTCCTCGAATCGTAAGCGTCCGGTATCGACTCCCGTGATCCATGTATCGGTATATACGTTCCTCGAATGGTAAGTTTCTGGTATCGACACCCGTGATCCATGTATCGGTATAAAATAAATCTCAAAGTGGATGCATCCAAATATCAAGTAAAGAATAAGAAATACTTGCATAATTTCATGAAAAATCCATATCTAAATGCGAAAATCCATGAATATAATATATGCAACATAAAACTGAAATGCGAACATATAAAGAAAAAGCTGCTATTTAACTGCAACAAGTTAATATAAATATAATGTGGTTCCTAATTTCTCCAATTCTAAATAACACCAAGTAAAGGTAAACATGTAGCTATAGCTGATATATGTGTAAACATATATGTATAGCATGATATAGGTATCTACCTATTAGTAATGATGTGATATACCTTTCAGGTATAAGCGAAGTATGTATGCAAAGTATACAAGTAGCTATATCATTATGTGTGTATGTACCTATCACTAATGGTACAATACTCTATAGGTATACAGGTAACTAGCATGTAAGTATGTCAAGGCATATGTGTAAGCATGTTGGTATACAGGTATGCTATATGTCATATGCAATAAAAAATATGAATCAATGTCACAATGTCCCTAACCAAACTATATCATATCTATAAGTGGGTTGTGCGTGTCATGGCAATTATTGACGGTGTGTATGGCATACAATCAGTGCTCGTGCAACATGGCCGTCAATAATAGTGCAGTGTCCTAAGGATACTAGTCCAAGCACAACAATTAACTAAGCAGTAGGGTGAACGCGCAATTCTAAATATGAAATAGAATATGCGACAAGTCAAGTCTTCTCTAGCCCAGACGCATAACGCCATGCGGGCGATTCCCCTGTAGATGTTAAATCTACTCACCAACGCTCCTGGCTAAGTGAAGCCTACCACCTGTTTTCCCTTTGTCGCAGCGTCTGAAGTTCCCGCCTGCGAACCTGTAACATAAAACAATATAACAGAAATATATAATAGCAATAGACCCAAAAGACGTACAATCTACACGGACCAACACGACACACATACGTACTCTAAAGTGTTCATATTGTAGCTAACGTGTATAGCGACACTACGAAACCAACTCAGAGCAACA
This sequence comes from Agapanthus africanus, assembly GCA_030015575.1. Taxonomy (NCBI): domain Eukaryota; kingdom Viridiplantae; phylum Streptophyta; class Magnoliopsida; order Asparagales; family Amaryllidaceae; genus Agapanthus; species Agapanthus africanus. Next base: position 493,987,367 of record CM057339.1, read on the forward strand.
GCAACACAGAACACGCACCGTATCGGATAACGTATCGCGTGAAACGAAACACAAGAAATACGCAATGTGGTCCCAGATTTTTCTGTACCAATAATTTGTAAAAATTGCAAGTATCACGAGACCACAAACAACCCCAGAGACCCCTACACAAAAATCCACACCCCAAGTCCCGAGTCTGGCCGCAATTTACGGCCAGAACCAATAAAATTGCGGCCATTTCAAGAGGGAATGGGCACGCATTTTTAGGGTAGGTTCTAAGTCACTACACTAGGTTACCGTGATGTGAACTTTTGCAACAATTACCTGGTTTAACAGCAGATCATCCGAGACCCCAAAACAACACTAAAAATACGATATTTACCCGAAACGATACTTTACGCGATAAAAACTAAAACTAACAGGCTAATCAACACAATAAACACTTAAAGAGCAGAAAGGGATCATTACCTACACAAAAGAACTCAAAGATCCGAGCTTTGCACACTCCAAGGCATCCAAGAGGCAAAACAAGGTAAAATGTGTGATTTTGGTGAGATTTGTGATGTTTTGTGATGGTTTTTGTGTTGGAATTGATAGTGTTCAGTTGTGAGGTGAGAGAGGAATGAGGGAAATGAAAAAGATAGAGAAATGAGAGAGTGTGTGAGGATAAGAGAGAGGGAGGTGAGTGTAGGGTGAGATTTGAGGTCAGTATAACCTTGCATTAATTCTCACATTAATGCATTCACACCCACCATTGCCACCTCCTCACATCCAAAACAAATATCTCTCTCTCTCTCTCTCTCACAAAAGATCTAGGGTTTTAGGTTAAGGATTGGATTAAGCAAGATTTGGATAAACAAAGGGATTAGGTTAAGTGTCATGGTTGCTAGGAACAAGATTAGCACAAACAAACCCTCACATTAACGTGCACACGTGCGTGCATGCTCATAACAAATAATAATAAATCATTAATTAAATGTTATAAAATGTGAGGAACCCGAATTGGTAAACTTTTTACAGTAAACCCGCATTAACGTCTAAACGAACACTAACCGAAATCTAAGGCGTTACAGTTTGATTTGGGATCGGGTCATCATTAGTTGCGGGTTCGGAGTGATGACATTCCGAAGACTGCTTTTGTGCACGCTACGGGCTTTATGAGTTTTTGGTGGTGTCGTTGGACTCACCAATGCCCTCACAGCATTCATGGAGGTGATGAACCAGATTTCTTCAGGCCGTTCCTCGACCAGTGTATTGTTATGTTATTTATGACATTCTGGTCTTTTCCTTAGAGTCGTGAGGAACATGAGCAGCACTTGAGAATTTCTTTGCAGACGTTGAGAGGGTACCAGCTACTTGCTAAATTCTCAAAGTGTTCCTTCAGGCTTGATAGTGTTGACTTCCTAGGTCATGTGGTTACGAGAGACGGTATTCGTATGGACCCAAGGAAGATCGAGGCGGTAGAGCTTTGGCCCAAACCTGTTCAGTGGCAGAGTTCCGCAGCTTTTGGGCTTAGCCGGTTTTTACAGCCATTTCGTACAGGATTTCTTGAGTATAGCTGCACCGCCGACCGGACTAACCTCGAGGGGAGTTCCTTTTCTTTAGACTGAGGCATGCGTGCGGAGTTTTAAGCAGTTGAAGACTCGGTTGACGACTCCACAAGTTCTATCTTTGCTTTCTGGATCGGGCGACCTTGTTGTTTATTGTGATGTTTCGCGAGTGGGGCTCGATTGTGTACTGATGTAGCATGATAAAGTTATCGCTTATGCTTCCCAATAGTTGGAGGAAGTACGAGGAAGATTTATCCCACTCATGATCTGGAGATGGCTGCGGTGGTCTTGCGCTGGAGATTTAGGGACACTACTTGTACGGAGAGTCGTGTCAGATTTTCACGGACTACCTTTGCTTTGTGTACATCTTCCTGCAGCGGGTTTTGATTGTTGAGACAGCGCCGTTGGACGGAGCTTGTGAAGGATTACCCATGGCAAGGCGATTGTGGTAGCTGATACTTTGAGTCGTAGGCCCGGGGGTAGCTTGTTCCAGTTGTGCGCAGTTCAGAGACAGTCTTTTGCAGATTTGCAGTTCTTGTGCGACCGTTGAGGACAGCTTAAGTTAGCCTCTACTGAGGGGACATCTTGCTCATGTCCGCGCCCGTCCACTTTTAATCGTTTTCGTGAGGCACAGCCCGCCGATGCCCATTTGTTTGAAATTCTTGAGCATGTTCGGCTGGGTAAACATTCAGAGTTCTTGATTAATGACCAGGGTGTGCTACGTTGCGGGACTCACTTGTGTGTACCAGATACTGATGGGTAGAGACGCGAGATCCTAGAGCGGCACATCAGTCATCTTTCAGTGTTCACCCAAGTGCCACCAAGATGTAACGTGACTTGAGAGAAAGTTACGGGTGGGCATGGATGAAGAGTGATGTTTCAGATTTCACTTTGAAGTGCTTGACTTTTTAGCGAGCTAAGCTCGAGCATTTGAGACCGGCAGGTTAGTTGCAACCTTTAACCGTTCCAGAGTGGGAATGAGAGAAGATCTCCATGAATTTCTTTGTGGTGTCTACCCAGGTCTTGTCAAGGGTATGACTCCATTTGGGTGATTGTTGTCCGGTTATGCTCAGTATGCTCAGTTGTTCTTCGATAAGTTATGCGTTTGCACAGAGTTCCTTCATGCGTTGTATCCAATAGAGGCATCCAGTTCACTAGCCATCGTTGGCAGAAGCTTTAGGAAGCCTTGGGTATTGGTTGAGCTTTAGCTCCGCTTCCCATCCGTAGGCCGATGGTTAGACAGAGCGGACTATACAGACTCTGGAGGATATGCTTGTGCATGCTTACTAATTGTTTGTTGGCTGTGGGATCATCACTTGCCATGAATGGAGTTCTCCTACAATAACAGTTATCAGGAGACGATTCAGATAGCAACCTTTTAGGCCTTGTGTGGTAGGTTGTGTCGATCGCCAGTTTTTTTTACTGACTCCGCGAGAGCAGGATTTTGGACCCCGGCTTGTCAAGAGACTTCGGAGAAGATCCAGTTGGTTCAGGGCAGGATGAGAGAAGCCCAGTGCAGACAGAAGTCTTATGCCGACCGTCGTTGACGCAGACCTGAGTTCGCAGTGGGAGATTATATATTCCTACGGATTTTTCCGGTGAATAGCGTGTTGAGTTTTGGGAAGCTTAGTCCCAAATTATAGGTCCTTTTGAGATCCTCGAGCTAGTTAGTACCATTACCTATCATTGGCACTTCCACCCAGATTTCTGAGTATTCACCCCGTATTCCTTGTGTCGATACTTTGCAATTACATTCATGACCTTTCTCACATAATTCAGCACCAGACCATTTGGACGCGATCTTTCGTTCACCAGCAGCCGATAGTTATAATGGATTGGCAGGTGGAAAAACTTCAGTCAAGGGTCTTGCCATCTGTGGAGGTTCTTTGGCGTAGCCTTTCTAGTGAGGAGATCACTGGAGAGGCTGCGAGCGAGATGCAGAAGTTTTCCCTCATCTCTTCGAAGGTACGCGTAGATAAAATTTTAAATTCGGGGACCAAGTTTCATTAAGGGTGGAAGATTGTAACGTTTTAGAAATCGTTATGTGAATTTTCCGTTAATAGGTAAAATAGGCGGTGTTTTTCCGTAAAAACCCGGAAGTGATCTTTTTTCAGTATAGAATTAACTGCACCTAGTTTAATTAGGAAATTGCTAGTTTGCGGTTTTTAGTTGTTACTTGAAAATTTTATCTCACTTTAATATTTTTCCTTAATTAAAATATTATTATAAGTTTTTAATTATGCACTTAATTAGTGGTAATTACAAATTTGATTGGGTTAATTATGCTAAAGGGAATCTATGCTAACTTAATCACAAGATTAAGCATTAATCCATCCATGCAGAATATTCTACAAATATCTAGATATTTGGTGAATTAAAAGAAAACTTCAATTAGAAAAGAAAAGATATTAAGAGGTGGAATTGGATGGGAGGTGTATTAATGGGCATTAATTGGTGTTTTAAGCTAGAATTTTCCACACAACTCCACATTTTCCCACTTCCTCCTTCAAGTGGCCGAGCCCTCCCCCCTTGCTGCCCTCTCTCACTTCTCACCTCATTTGCACTTCTTCAAGCTCAATTAAATCATCAAAAATAATAAAATAATCCCACAAACTCAAATATAAATCCCTACCCATTATTCTTCAACCCTAAACAAGTTTGGATCTTCATGAAAGTCATTATTTTGGATGCTAATTTGGAATTTGGTTGCTAAATTGTGAATCAAGTGGACGTATAAAATCCTAACTCTAAGCTTAAGTTTTGTTTTAATACCTTAATCTAGTTAATTAGATGTTTAAATAAATCTTTAATTAGCATGTTTAGAATTTCAAGAAAAGGTTTTTGAAGATCTAGTAAGGTTTTGATTGATTGAAATGGTTAATGGAGATGTATAGACTTGGGAAAACTTAACCTAGTTGTGAGAATGTTATTTATTATTTTCCTAATTGTCTAATTAAGCTTAAGTGCAAACTAACTTTTAGAAAATCTTATATGGGTGAGATTAAATTCTAGTAAAGGTTTGTGTGGTTTAGGTAAGCTATTATGTGATGATTGTGATCGCTGGATTTGGTTAAACTTTTAGATTAAATTGATTAAAAGTGGCTTACTAGGTTATCGGATAAATTAGGCATGGGTTTCTATTGACGTTGCAATGTTAGATATATTAGATTCCACGATATATATTGTGTTGTGAATGCACGATCGGTACGATCGAGGTCTCGGCTTGGTGGTTGTGTCATCCTAGCTAGGGTTGTGCAGATATCCTGCGCGTTTTGTGTACAAGGTGTACAGTGTGTTTATCTTGTGGATGTTATCCTTGCGTTTCGTTTTCTTTGTGTTGGCGCATGATATTTAGTCTTATGTGTTGTGTTTGTGAAATTTAGGATCGCGAGCAGGGACTTCGGACGCTGCGAAGAATAGGAAGCAGGTGGTCGGATATACTTACCTCGAGGTCATCGGTGCGTAGATTTAACATCTACAGGGGAATCGCCCGTATGGAGTTATGTGTCTGGGCTGGATTATATGACATGATTATTAGTTACAGGTATTGCACATATAGAGATTGTGCATGAACTTCATTTCATATTATTACTTGTTGTGCTGTGACTTGTACCCATTGGACACTGCAGTATTATTGACAGTTCATGTTGCAGGAGCACAAATTGTATGCTACACCCACACCGTCGATAATTGCCATGACATGCACAACACCTATACATACGTGATATTGTATTGGTTAGGGACATTGAGACATGATCCTTATTTCCTTTGTGCATGTGAGATATAGCATACCTGTATACCTACATGCTTACGCATATACCTGGAGGGTATTGCATCATTATTGACATGTATACACATACCTTGCTATGCTTCAGCTACACATATACCTGGAGGGTATTACATCATTATTGACATGTATATACACATACCTGGACATAGCTACACCTATACCTAGAGGGTATTACATAATTATTGACAGGTATAGACACACATACCTGGATATAACAACACCTATACCTAGAGGGTATTGCATCATTATTGACATGTATATACACATACCTGGACATAGCTACACCTATACCAAGAGGGTATTACATCATTATTGACAGGTATAGACACACATACCTGGACATAGCTACACCTATACTTAGAGTGTATTGCATCATTATTGACATGTATATACACATACCTGGACATAACTACACCTATACCTAGAGGGTATTACATCATTATTGACAGGTATAGACACACATCTTGATATAGCTACACATATACCTAGAGTGTATTATATCATTATTGACATGTATATACACAAACCCGGACATAGCTACACCTATACCTAGAGGGTATTACATCATTATTGACATGTATATACACATATGAGATATAGCTATATGTACATCTTGCATACATACTTACACGTACACCCATATACCTTGATATAGCTACACATATACCCGGAGGGTATTGCATCATTATTGATAGGTATATATTCATATCTTGATATAGCTACATGTTCACCCTTATATGATGTTGCGTTGGATTTTGGAGAAATTAGCAACTTCATGATATATTTAATAACTTGTTGCATTTAAATAGTGGTTTTTCCTTTATATGCTCATATTACTGCTTTATGTTTTATATATTATATTTCATGGATTTACGCATTGAGATATGGATTTCATATGATGTTTTCTGGATGTGTTATATATGTATGTATATATATATATCAGTGGTATGGGACGCTGTTATAGATGTACATATATATAATATATATCATCATAATGGTCTATGCAAGTATTCTTATTCTTTACTTTATGTGATTTATGGATTTAACAACCAAGGGCCGATCCGGACTGACGGAGCCCGTGGTATTGATAATGGCCGATCAGGACTGACGAAGCCCTATATAGATATTGATCTGGGCCGATCCGGACTGACGGAGCCCTATATATATATATATATCCGGGCCGATCCGGACTGACGGAGTTCAAGGGCCGATCCGTACTGACGGAGCCCTATATATGATGATTTAAGTGTCGATGCTGGACACGAGTATTTTCATGATATTTTCGAGTGTCGATGTTGGACACTCATGTTCCATGATTTTGATGTGTCGTTGAGGGACACACACACACATACATACATATATATATATATATATATATATATATATATATATATATATATATATATATATATATATATATAGACACATACACACACACATAGGTATAGTTTTCATGATGTTTTCAGGTGTCGATGTTGGACACTCAAGTTCCATGAGACTTACAAGATATGAGGGCCGATCTGAGGATGTGGTGCCTTGGTATTGGGATTTAGATTGTCTCGATGGACACTGGTCCTGCCACGATGAGCTTTCCGTGAGGATGACATATTTTATCCTATACTCAGCATTTATTTGATATGCATTGCTTCATGTATTAGTAGTACCTGATAGAGTACCTTTCATGACTGTTGCATATACATATTGCCATTTATCGCTATCATCTTGCATGTGATAGATTATCACAGTACGTGCATATCTGTGATTAACTGCATATGTTATTTACTATTCACAAGTTGGCAACTCACCCCCCGTTGTGCCACAGTGTTTTGCAGGAGCCCTCAGAGTGGTAGCGGCATGGCTTCTTCTTATCGTATCATCTTTTGCAGCGGATACCGCTACGGCTGACTGTGTGTAGTTTTGCTATAGGTAGGTTTTGCGATTATCCGATGATGCTCATTTGTATATTCGTTGTATCTAGTACACTCCATCAACTACTTCATGTATTCACCTAGAGACGAGTTTTGAGGATGATATTGTATTTTATTTTGTGACTTTGGATGTCTTTTATGCTGTTGTCACTTTATATCGTCCATTTTCTTCGGTACGGCGTCGTATATCTGTTGTGGTGGTTGTTTCCTCTTTTGGGCATGGATTTGCAGCCGTTTCGGGATCCTTTACTTATATTATATGTCGTACCATTTTTAGGGGCTAGTTTTACAAAGGAAGTGCTGCCAAATTTTTAAGAAAGTAAATTTGGACTTTAAAGGATTTTTGCTTGATATTACCAAAAGCTTTAAACAATGTTCTTATCACTTACTTCTTTGATGGTTTAGATTGCTGGGTTTTCGGCTTACTTAAATTGCGTTACGCCTGTAGACGTTACGTGGTTTAAGGGCCGTCACGTGCCAAATTTCGGGATGTGACAGAACCCCCCTGCTGCCCTCTCTCTCTTCTCACCCCATTTGCACTTCTTCAAGCTCAAATAAATCATCAAATATTATCGAATAATCCTACAAACTCAAATACAAATCCATACCCATTATTCTTTAGCTTAACCAAGCTTGGATCTTCATGAAAGTTAGCATTTTGGAGGCTAATTTGGAAGGTTCGTTGCAAGTTTGTGAATCTAAGTGAGGTATAAAATCCTAACCCTAAGCTTTAGTGTTGTTTAAATACCTTAATATAGTTATTAGATGTTTAATTAATGCTTTAATTAGCATGTTTTATAAATTCGAGAAAGGGTTATGAAGATCAAGTTAGGGTTTTGATTGTTTAAAATGGTTAATCGAGAAGTTTAAACTTGTAAAACATAACCTAGTTGTGAGAATATTATTTGTTATTTTCCTAATTATCTAATTAAGCTTAATAGCAATCTAACTTTTACTAAATCTTATATGGGTGAGATTAAAATTGTAGTAATGGTTTGGGTGACTTAGTTAAGCTACTTTGCGATGATTGTGATCACTCGAATTGTTTAAACATCTAGACTTGAGCTAAAATGATTAAAAGTGCTTACTAGGTTTTCGGATAAATTAAGCGTGGGTTTCTTTTGACGTTGTGATGTGATTTATATTATCTTCCATAATATATTTTGTGTTGTGAATGTGCGATTGGTACGATCGGAGTCTAGGCTTGGTGGTTGTGTCATCTTAGTTAGGGTTGTACCGATGTCGTACATGTTTTGTGCACTAGGTGCACAGTGTGTATATCTTATGGACGTTATCCTTGCGTTTCGTTATCTTTGTGTCAGCGCAGGATATTTAGCCTTATGTGTTGTGTTTATGAAATTTTAGGATCGCAAGCGGGGACTTCAGACGCTGCGAAGAAAGGGAAGCGGGTTGTCAGATTTTCTTAGCTCGAGATAATCGGTGAGTAGATTTAACATCTACGGGGAAATCGCTTGTATGGAATTATGCGTCAGGGCTGGATATGATATTAGAGCTGCATGTTCATACGCATATGATTTGATTGCGCATGAGCATCATTGCATATTATTACCTGTTATGCCTTGACTTGGTACCTATTGGACACTGCACCATTACTGACGGTTCATGTTGCATGAGCACTAAATTGTATGCTACACTCACACCGTCGGTAATTGCCATGATACGCATGATTGTTCGTCTTTTGCGTACGTGCGTTTTAAAATCAAAGTTAAGAATATACCGCAATCAATAACGGTGTCGCTTGGTAGATAGCCGGTTGAGTACTGGTCGGTCCACAGGGAAAACGTGTTCTTTTCTTATTGTTCTTATGAGTTAAGTCCTATTTTCGGTAGGTTTTGATTTTTATAAAAACTAAGATTGAATTTAATTTGGATTAAAGCCTTGCTAGGGTTAGGATTAGGTTAGTTTGGAAAGATGACTCTACTCACTGGTTCCTTTGCCCTAATTAAGAACATATGTGTTAGGGTAATAGTCAACAAAGGGGATTAGCACGACTAGGAAGAAATGTAGTTTCTTCCTTTTGGTCCTTGTCCGTCCTTTCTTAACTCTTGGCCCTAACCTCTATGTAAATCAACTACAACCGGTCTAACTAGAGAATCACCGCTATCTCGTAGGATAGGGTGCCGTAGTGAGCGGTGTGTGTTTGATTCACATAGAGTCCTAATTTAAAATATTATTATACGGTTAAGAAAGGAGTGAGAGATTTCCATCTCTCAAATCTACCCAATCCTAACCCTAAACAGTGAGGAATTACTCACTCATTAGGGAAATTACGATGAGATTCATTTTATAAATTTACTTTTTTTTAATTAACTTGCAGATAATAAAAGACAGATACAAAAAATTGCAGAAATTAAATTCGAATGAAAAATACAAGATAAAAAAACATACTTTTATTGATACCTCTTGACGATTACAATGAAAATAAAATTTAGATCTAGAAATTAAAAGAGGCATGCCCCAAAAGAGACTGTAGGCTTTCCTATTTATAAGTAGGAGAAACCCTAGGGTTTACATCTGATCCACATTTGAAATTACAAGACTACCCTAAGAATGCCGGGTCAAATCTCCGGCACCCACCGACACGTGCACTGCACGGCCGCGGAACCCTGGCGGAATGCCAAGTTTGGCCGCGGATCCGCGGCCATATGGTGAGATCTCTGGCTCATTTCTTCAGGGATGCTTCATGTTGCTTTTTCCTTCTGTTTTCTTCTCTTGGTTCCTCAGAATCTTTTCTACTTTCTTCCAGATTTCCAACAGTGCATAATGTGTGGACTTTTACCGTAAGCTTCACGTTAAAATCTGGAATCTTGTGCTGCCCTCGTACTTTGTGCAATTGAATTGTTCATTGATCGTTGTTTGTTCCTTAAACTGGTAGGCGGCATCATATAGATTCTTCTATTTGTTGGTCGTAGTCTCACAATTATAGCGTTTTTTCCTGAATTTCACTGTATTGTTCTGAGAACCTGTAAGTTGCAACTATTTAACAGACATGGATCAAAAACACCTATTTATTCGTAATATGATTAAGAATGGGGAATATAATAATGCAAAATTCTGATATGAAGAAATACCCCCAAACTTATCTTTTGCTCGTCCCGAGCAAAACTAATTTTATGCTCGAAAAAAAAACCTAACCTCACTTTCGCAGGGAATCACGATTGCACTGAGCTCGTGCAACAAGCCGTTAAACCTCTAGGTGTCCCTAGTAGGAGGAGTGTTGTCTCCTGATGGTTTTCAGCGGATACTAACCTCAAAATCCTATCAATTTGGCCTATTGACTTTCATTTTTCAATTCGGTTTTCCAGCAAGAAATTCTATTATCTTCAACTCAGAAATTATCAACCCATATTTTTCACGCTTCCTTATCATTTAACTTAAGATTGTATATGTTTTGTAAATTTATTTAGTTTTTAGCATCTTTTGAATTTTCCTTCTAAGGTTCCATCTCAACTTAGAAATTTTTATCATCTCTACTAAAGATATAAGTCCTATTTTTCATTCCTATCTCTCATCCAAACCCCAATCATATACCCCTACGTGTGTGTATGTATCACCCCTACACTTGGAAATTCAATTCAAGCTATCATACTCTTGTCCATCGTCCAAATTACTTTTAGTTGGTGAATTTTAGATGAAATTGCTCACACATCCTTCATGCGACCGTTAATAATTCTTGAGGTACTAACGACCGATTACAAAATGTGTTCACGCAATTAGGCATAATTCATCATCTTGTAATACCTAAGGCTATAGCAGTGACTCCCAAACCAGTTGGTCTAAGGCACAAGGTGATAAAGCACCCTTGCTATAATTTTTTTATTTTACGCAGTCTTATGTAATTACAAAACCAGTGTTCATATTTTCTTTTATATCTCTCATTTCACACTTATACTTTAATTTTTTTCTCATACTAAGGATTTTAGACAAGAGCATTTCAAGGTATTCTCTACTATCCCAAGTTTCAAGGTGCGTGTATGTGCGAGTTGTAGGGTATATATTTTTAGAATTTAGACTAAAGGTTCGGAATTATTTTTTTCAGACTTACACTTCAATAAAAATTTCAATACTCTTCCCTTATTTTGACTTAACCCAAGAACTGAACTCAAAATTTGCCTATTCCTAAATAAACTACAAGGACATATATTTTCTACCGCTAAACTTTAAGAAAGGTTATTTTTAGGGTTTTTAATTTACTAAGTTTAGGATCTAGTTTTTTCTAGCTAGTTAACCGTCTTGTCAAACTTAAGTCTAATATGGCCAAAATTGAAAAAAAAAATTCTTTTTATTTTTTCAATTTTGTATTTGATTTTACTTATATATATATATATATATTTAAATTTTTTAAATTTTTTTAATTTTTTAATTTTTTTTTTTATAAAGATGCAATGCAGAATTAAACATGCAAAGAAAGAAAAGAAAAAAATATGTACAAAAATTAAAATATGCAGTGCAATGATAACTATTTACAAACCACCTCATCCCCCAAACTTACCAAAAGCAGTGCCCTCACTTCTCATATCCTCACCATCCCATTGAACGTGAACGGGAACGTTCCTCTCTCGCCAGCAGCGTAGATACGCAATGTTCAATCTTTGTCACACGGTGATCCAAGTTGGTCACCATCCGTACCAACCTATCAATCCCTCTAGTGGCTCTTCTAAACAGACGTGCATGTTCTGTGGGGGTAAGCTCTTCCTCGCTCGCGGTCGAGCTGGAGCTGGGTGTTCTGGTGGGTACATGCTCGGCCGGTTCAGTTCGCGACCATACATCATTCAAGCGGGTATAGGACGTAGATACGCCCTCAATAAGAGGCCTAATGGGGATACCTCCATGCATGTAAAACTCAAATTCCTCCACCTGGAGGAAATAGAGACACAGTTTGTGTCAGTAACATAGGGTATGGGTAATTCACAGCCCTTTTACCGTACCAATTGAATTAAGCAATACCGTGCACATGTCATATCTAGGGTTCCTAGTCATTAAGGTGTGCACGATATGAAGAGATGGGGTGAAAAATGTTGTATTATGTGAATTGCCAAAAATGTTGTTTTGTGTCCAATGGCACACGGTTAATACATTGGCGAAGAGGGTTCTAGCCTGTATGTCCTTCCTAGGTTCTCTAGAACAGTCATTACCCATTAAGGGGAAGTAGTCTTCAAATTGAAGGGGTTGGTCATGAATAGGTAATCTAGGAATTAAGGTGACTTCATGGATGAAGTTCCTATCAATGATTATTTTCCTATTGCCCCAAAGTAATTTAATAAAACCGTATTGTGATAGGAAACCTTCCTCCATGCACTCGTAAAAACGAGTGACTAGATCTGGAAGAGCGTAGGCATTGGGATGATTGAAAATTAAAAAGTTCCACCCTCGCCGTGTGATCTCATCACCAAAATAACTTCCGTAATTTGTGTGTGCAAACATTTGGGAAAAATCCCGTTCTAATTGCATCGTTGGTGCCATTCAGAGAGTGCACAGATTTATAAAAAAAAATTAACAGAGAGGGAGAGATGATGCAAACCACCTCTGAAAAAAATCAGAGGGAGAGAGGCAGAGGCGCGTCGGTTGCACGGAGGAAAGCGAGCGTCGGCGGCAGTTGCGCGGGACGATGGAGCGATCTCCTTCTTCTGGATGCTGCGGCGGCTAGGGTTTGCAGAGAGGAAAATTTTAGGGTTTGTAATAAACAGAGAGGAGTTGGGTTTTATTTATAGGGGGAATGTGTTGGTTATTTGCAAAAAAACTCCTCCTAAAAAGAGGAAATTATTTGTAAATAATTTTTTTTATTAAAACCGGAAATTTACAAAAATACCCAAAAAAAAATTTCAAAATTTTTTATTTTTATTTTGTTTTTATTTATAATTACAAGTGATACATAACCCCAAACTTATTTTAAACAGTGTTTTCACTGTTCAAGCAGTGAAGTTCAGGTCTAGGGGGGAAAAGAGAACGGCATTAATCTATACAAGGCCTTACACAGGCCAAAAGTGAGCACCAACCATTCAAATATTCTATCTCTGTAGTGTGTTGGTTGGTGAAAGAATGCGGAGAGGAAGGAAATGGACAATACGCGAGACTGTATGAGAAGAAAGGTGGAATATGGTTTCGGTACATTAGGAGAAGAATGGCGGAAGAGAGAAAGAAGTGTAGTACGAACTTGAGGGTGTAAATTGAGTTAATAAATTAGCACAAATTGTGATGACCGATGTGTAAAAAGCGATTGTGCTAATCTATCAACCCGTCGAGAAATGGGGTCAAACCCCTCAAGATTCGAAAGAAAACATGGGTACACCGAACTTGGTAACCCAGACATTGAAAATAAAAGTGTAACGGTTTCTTGCAAGGTCGGAACGAGGATGGAGGGAAGTGATTGAGGAAGGATATCGGGTAAAGATTCAGGAGGGTGTGCGCAGTCAATGAAAGGGATAGAATGAATTGGAAAATCCGACTCCTCAAATAAAACTGCTTCATCCTCAATAATTTCCTCAATATTCTTTTCAAAATTTAGCTTATCCATGCAATTCTCATCGAAATCAAGATGCATATGAAGTTCGGGAGAAACATTTAATGACTCGGGATGATGAATTGGAGAGAAAAATTCAGTCAAATCTGCGGGTTCATCATCCAAAATATTCCCGGCGTCGATATCCTCAATCAAGTGAAAATCAATTCTCTTAGACACCTCATCAAAAGCATGGATATTAATCAATTCAGGTTCTAGAGTGGAGGTGTAGAGGTTAAAAGGATTGGTGATGGTTTCACTCGAAAGGGACCCTTCACAATCAGGTAAATCAAACACTACAAAGTCGCACAACTCATTAATCGTTCTATGTTCAACTGGTGAATCATTTGGAACACTTGATAGACATTCAAAACCGTAATTGTGGGATTTAATTAGGGATGGGTAGGTTTGATTTGGAAGGGTGCATAGCTCACTCTCTCCACTCAAATTCTCAATATGTTCAACCGCCACATCATACATTGGAAAATTTGGAGCTAGTTGGAAACTAGCTACCGGGTCACTAGGTTGTATGAGGGCAGACATGGACACATTCGAATCCATCATCTGTTGGCTTGACGCTACCATAAAATTTTTCAATAAATGTTCCAGACTAGACATGGGTTGTGACGGGGTTTCAGTAAAAGATTCAAAGTTGTTTGGATACGTGAAACTCCCAAATGGCTGTGAAGAAGCAATGTCTAGGGAAGGTGCAAAAGTCGAGTAGGACTGGTTGGAATTGAATTGTTGGACAGGAGTATGATCAATATTTGGATAAGAAGGTAAATGGAATTGTTGATCCAAAGAATTCGCAGTGGTGAAAGGAGTGAAAGATCGGTTACGAGATTGTTCAATATGTTCAACAATAGACATGGGTTTCGGAGTTACAACAGGACTCAAAAAAGTAGTATCAACGTAAGAAGGTGGTGAAGGTTGAAATGGTTAATAAAAGGTGGATTGCGGAGTCCAACTGGTTGTCTGAGACGCGTCTATTCGATCTTTCAAAGAAATTTTGGGCATGGAGGGGTCGTTCGAAATTCGACCAAAACAAGAGGCGTAGGAAGTAATGTCTGGTTGAAGGTACCAAAGTTCAGCAAGAGTTTTGCGAGGTGGGGTATCCATGATGTGATGAGAGAAAGGAAAAGAATGTGAAATTTTTTTTTTAATTTTTTTAAAAAAAAATTGTTTGTTTTTGGAGTTTTGAAATTTTTGAAAGTGTTTTTTTTAGAATGAGTTTTGCAAATTTTTTTACGGAACTACAGCACAATCACAATTTAAACATGCACAAACAAGCCTAGAGCTAGGGTCTCCTAAGTCAACTAGACTGCTCCTAACGGTTCCAAAGGTCAAGTTGTGAGATATCCCTCAAATCACCTCTTCACCGCCAATTGTGGCCAGGTAAGCACAAGTGAAGAAAGGAGGGATTCGCTCACGAATCACCGTGAGACGGGCCTTTTAAAGTTACCTTTCTCACTTGTCTGGCCTAAGCACCACAAAGTCAGGTTTTGATAAACGACCAATTGCCCACATCCTTCCTCTGTCCTAATGAGCGCGACAGTCCTTAATTAGCTTAGTCTAGATCTTTTTTAATTAACTCGAGGGTGATGCATTTGCTTTTTATGATTTCTGGGGTCTTAGGAAGGATAATGAAGTCCCCACCCAATCTGGATTGGTGTTATAGCCCTTAAAAGTCCATATTAATTATGCAAAGCAATTAACACACCAAAAACACTTGCAATTTTTTTTTATTTGGCAGCGCAAAGAATCCTGCACAAAAACAATTTATTGGAGAGGGAGAAAGATTTTACGCAAAGAACCCGGCAGGAAAATTTTTCAGTGGAGCACAGAGGGTAGAAGAGAGGATATAATACTCACAGAAAACTTTTGGGAAGATGACGTCACGGGTTGACCGCGGTTCCGCGATCAACTGCCTATATCCGCCGCGGTTCCGCGGTGGATCTGTTAGTTTGGATCTCCAAAATTTTCCTGTTTGCTGTTATGGTTCTCCTCTGCCTGTTCAGATCCTCTGTTTGCTAATTTGTTCACTGGGTCTGTTCGTCTTTCCGTTCCTGCGCAATTCGCACAAAAGCAAATCAAAAAATAACAAGATGATTTTTTTATTTTTAATTTTTGTTTTTCATTTTTTTATAATTTTTTCAGTTTCAATTAACCCGAAATTACAAAAAGAGAATAACTACCGTTATCCCCGGCAACGGTGGCATTTGATTGTTCGTCTTTTGCATACGTGCGTTTTAAAATCAAAGTTAAGAATATACCGCAATCAATAATGGTGTCGCTTGGTAGCTAGCCGGTTGAGTACGGGTCGGTCCACAGGGAAAACGTGTTCTTTTCTTATTGTTCTTACGAGTTAAGTCCAATTTTTGGTAGGTTTTGATTTTTTTAAAAACTAAGATTGAATTTAATTTGGATTAAATCCTTGTTAGGGTTAGGATTAGGTTAGTTTGGAAAGATGACTCTACTCACTGTTTCCTTTTCCCTAATTAAGAACATAGGTTTTAGGGTAATAGTCAACAAAGGGGATTAGCACGACTAGGAAGAAACGTAGTTTTATCCATTTGGTCCTTATCCGTCCTTTCTAAACTCTTGGCCCTAACCTCTATGTAAATCAACCACAAACGGTCTAACTAGGGAATCACCGCTATCTCGTAGGATAGGGTGCCGTAGTGAGCGGTGTGTGTTTGATTCACATAGAGTCCTAATTTAAAATATTATTATACGGGCAAGAAAGGAGCGAGAGATTTCTATCTCTCAAACCTACCCAATCCTAACCCTAACAAGTGAGGAATTACTCACTCATTAGGGAAATTACGATGAGATACATTTTTATAAATATTCTTTTTTTAATTAACTAATTAACTTGCAGATAATAAAAGACAGATACAAAAAATTGCAGAAATTAAATTCGAATGAAAAATGCAAGATAAAAAAACTTACTTTTATTGATACCTCTTGACAATTACAATGAAAATAAAATTTAGATCTAGAAATTAAAAGAGGCATGCCCCAAAAGAGGCTGTAGGCTTTCCTATTTATATATAGGAGAAACCCTAGAATTTACATCTGATCCACATTTGAAATTACAAGACTACCCTAAGAAAGCCGGGTCAAAGTACTGACACCCACCGACACGTGCACCGACACGTGCACTGCACGGCCGCGGAACCGCGACGGAATGCCATGTTTGGCCGCGGATCCACGGCCATATGGTGAGATCTCTGGCTCATTTCTTCAGGGTTGCTTTTTCCTTATGTTTTCTTCTCTTGGGTCCTCAGAATCTTTTCTACTTTCTTCCAGATTTCCAACAGTGCATAATGTGTGGACTTTTACCGTAAGTTTCGCGTTGAAGTATGGAATCTTGTGCTAAACTCGTACTTTGTGCAATTGAACTGTTCATTGATCGTTGTTTGTTCCTTAAACTGGTAGGCAGCATCATACAGATTCATCTATTTATTGGTCGTAGTCTCATAATTGTAGCGTCTTTTCCTGAATTTCACTATATTGTTCTGAGAACCTGTAACCTGCAACTATTTAGCAGACATGGATCAAAAACACCTATTTATTCGTAATATGATTAAGAATTGGGAATATAATAATCCAAAATTCTGATTTGAACAACGCATAACATGTATACATATGTGATATTGTATCGGTAATTGCCATGACATGCACAACATGTATACATATGTGATATTGTATCGGTTATTTCCATTGAGACATTGATTCTTATTCCATTATGCATATGAAATATAGTATACATGCTATACATACATGCTTACACATATACCTTGCTACAGCTACATGTACATCATGCATACATACTTACATGTACACCCACATACCTTGCTATAGTTACATGTACATCATGCATGCATACTTACATGTACAACCACATACCTTGCTATAGTTACATGTATATCATGTATACATACTTACATGTACACCCACATACCTTACTATAGCTACGTATACCCCTATGTGGTATTGTATTGTCATTGACATTAAGACGTTGATTATTGTGCTATTGCGCATTTGAAATACATCATACATACATGCTTACATGTAGATACACATCTTGCTATAGTTACATGTACGCCTCATATGATACTGCACTTGATTTCGGAGGAATTGGAAACCGCATGATATATTTTAAAACTGGATTCGTTTAAAAGAGCGATTTTCCCCTAATATGCTCATATTGCTGTTTTATGTTGCATATATCAGATTTCATGGATATATGCATTGAGATATGGATTTCATGTGATTATGGATTGGAGAACCGTGAGGATATTTCAAGAAATTACGTATTGTTTTGAAAACCCGATTTATCTTGATATGATATTTCGATGCGTCCACCATGAGTTTTCTCGGTTCTGAGACTTGTGTTAGATACCCGATTCGAGGAGCGAGGGGGAACCGTCTGCGGGTACATGGTGGACACGGTGAGGTATCCCGGGGCAAGAAGACTCGTATTATTAGGCGGTGAGCCTGGAAGGGGAGCACTACCTACCGGTGATAGTATAGAAACCGACGGTTATCCGGAGGATACCGTGCGGGAGTTATGATATGAGATATATTGAAGGTCGATGCTGGACACGAGTATTTCATGATATTTCGAGTGTCGATGTTGGACACTCAGGTTCCATGATTTTGTTGTGTCGTTGATGGACACACGAGATAGATATCCTCACACACACACACACACACACACACACACACATACAGAGGCATATGTTTTCACGATGTTTCGAGTGTCGTTGTTGGACACTCAGGTTCCATGAGATTTATAGATTTAATGGCCGATCAGAGTGACGGCGCCTGAGGTATTGGGATTTGGGGTGTCGTTGATAGACACTAGGATTTTCCACGATGATGATTCATTGATGATGTTATGTTTTATCCCATAGTCAGCATTTATTTGATATGCACTGCTTCATGTATTTTTAGTACCTACTGGTGTACCTTGATCATGATTGTTGCATATCTGTATTGCCTTACTTATGCTATCAGATTACATGTGATAGATTTATCGCTATTCGTGCATACTTGCGATTATAGTATGATGTTATTTACTATTCACGAGTTGGCAACTCACCCCAGTTGTTCCACAGTGTTTTCCAAGATTTACCCTCAGAGTAGTCGCGGCAGGGCTTCTTATTATCTCTACTTTTGCGGATACCGCTACGGTTGGCTGTGAGGCCTTTTGCTATAGGTGGGTTTTGCGGTTATTCGATTATGTTCATTATTTATCTTTTGTATCTAGTACTCTCCATCTACCACCTTCATGTATTTTACTTAGAGACGAGTTGTGAGGATCAATGTTGTATTATTTTGTGACTCTGGGTGCCGTGCTCATGGGAGACGGCCTTGTTATAAAGTTTTATCTCTTTAAGCTGTTTTCATTTATATTTCTTCACTACGGCATCCTATATATGCTTGTGGTGGTTGATTCCGCCGTTGGGCGTGATTTGCTCCCGTTTGGGATGCTTTATTTATATTCTATGTTGTACCCGTTTTCGGGGCTAGTTTTTACAAAGGAGGTGCTGCCGAAATTTTTATGAAAGTAAACTTAAGTTTAAAGATTTTTACTTGAGGTTTTTCAGAAGATTTTTAAATATGTTTTCTCCACTTATCCCTTTTTGGGGTGGTTTAGATTTCTGGGTTTCGGCTTACTTAAATTGTGTACGCTTGTTGACGTCACGTGGTTTAAGTGCCGGTCACGTGCCTAAATTTGGGTCGTGACAAAGTTGGTATTAGAGCGCAAGGTTTTACCTGTCGGAGTGTAGAATGACCTTGGTATGATGGAGTAGGTGGCTTAAGAAGAGTGGCGTAGCGTGTGTATGTTTCACGGCATACTTACGACACGGTACTCCGTCTAAGTGATCTTAGGACCTATTTCTTGAAATTCCTTCCGTGTTTTTATACATCCTTGCGATTCGATTTCTATGTTCTTATCGAATCCTATTTTCATTTATAGCTATTATGCCGCCGAAGACTACGAGGGCGCAGAGAGCGTCCGCGAGAGCCGAGGTCAGAGTTGACTCGTCTGATACGAGAACTGACCAGGGCAGTACGCCTGTTATACCGGAGCAGATTGATCCACTGTCGATAGACCGTATTGCTAGACTTGAGGCCGGTATGCAGGATATGCGCCAGATGATGGGGTCGTTGGTTGAGGCCAGTCGGGCGCGGCGACAGGATGTTGTTCCACCTGTTGCGGGGACCGTGATTGTGCCTACTGTTCCGGCAGTCGCAGCTACAGCTACGGAGGTGATCACCGTATCATTATCTGAGTTCATGAGGCTGAAGCTTCCGGTCTTCACCGGCACCGGTACAGCTGAGAATCCGTAGTCGTTTATCGATTGGATGGCTAGGATATGTCGTTCGCTGAGATGCTCCGACGCGAGATGGGTAGAGTTCGCAAGTTTTCGTCTGGAGGGTCTTGCTCAGAAGTGGTGCGAGTCGTTAGAGAAAGGCAGAACCGCAGGTCTTGCTCCTATGACCTGGGCTGAGTTCGTGACGGTGTTTCATGCCTGTTTTCTTCCGCAGAGCGTCAGGGATGCTCGAGCGCGCCGTTTTGAGTCGTTGTGCCAGACTCCGGGTATGACGGTACCAGAGTACGATTTGCAGTTTACCGAGTGTCTGTGTATGCTCCGTATTTGGTAGCTACTGAGGAGATACGGATCAAGAGGTTTGTTTGAGGCCTGCTTACCCAGTTGTTCCTCGCTATCTGCTCCCAGCATTTTGACACCTATGCAGCCGCAGTGGATGCAGCCCTAATGGTAGAGGAGCGCATTTGTGAGACTTCGGTCATTCCGGAACTGAAGAGGGTTCGCACTGATTTATCAGCACAGAGGCAGTATGGCAGAGGCCGCGGTAGACTCGCTATAGGCCGTGCGAGTAGACGAAGCGCGAGACATGGCCAGATGTACAGTTTATACCCATAAGGTCAGCAGTCGTCGCCTGGATGTTTTGGATCTAGCAGTCCCCATCACCGCATTAGAGATTGCCCTGGGATACGCCAGAGGGAGGCATCGGTTCCACATGTTACCTTACCACCTTCACCTCAGAGAACGTTGTTTCTTACGCCTGTTGCTCCACGTCAGACTCATGCGCAGAGAGGTCATGGTCGCGGAGGTTTTGTTTAGAGAGGATAGGGTGGCAGAAGCAGAGGACAGCCAGTTGCCGGTAGAGGGCAGGCTCGAGTGTTTACCTTGACTCATCAGGACGCGTAGGCGTCCAATGCAGTGGTTTCAGGTACTCTTTCTGTATGTTCTTGTGATGCACACGTTTTATTTGATCTGGGATCTACGCATTCGTATGTTTCTACACACTTCATACCGAGGTTAGACCGAGAGTTGTGTTTGCTAGATCAGCCACTTGTCGTGACTACTCCTGTTGGTGAGTCGTTTGTTATGCAACACGTGTTTCGGTCGTGTGCCGTTCGTTTAGGAGATAGAGATTTGTCCGTCGAGTTGATCCTTCTTGAGATGTTGGACTTCGACATTCTCCTGGGCATGGACTGGTTAGCTACTTTCCACGCGTTTGTGGACTGCCGTGAGAAGACAGTTAGGTTTTGTTTTCCCGGCGAGTCAGTTCATGTTGTGAAGGGGGCCCTCACAGTTTGATTTCTGCCCTTTGCGCTCGTCGGCTTTTGAGGAGGGGATGTTTGGGATTCTTGGCTTTCATTCATGATACTAGAGCCACAGTAGAGTCATTGGACTGGGTTCCTATCGTGCGAGAGTTTCACGATGTTTTTCCCGATGAGTTACCTGGTTTTCCGCCACAGCGCGATATTGAGTTTTGCATCGATCTGTTTCTCGGCACAGGACCTATTTCTATACCGCCTTACCGGATGGCCCCGGCGGAGTTTAGAGAGCTTAAAGATCAATTTCAAGAGTTGCTTGATAGGGGACTTGTTCGTCCGAATGTTTCTCCTTGGGGAGCTCCTGTTCTGTTCGTCAAGAAGAAGGACGGCAGTTTGAGGTTGTGTATAGATTATCGTCAATTGAACCGAGTTGTGGTGCGGAATAGGTATCGTTTACATTGCATTAACGATCTGTTTGATGAGCTCCAGGGTGAGAAACATTTTTCTAAGACTGATTTGCGATCGGGTTATCATCAGTTGCGGGTTCAGAATGATGACATTCCGAAGACTGCTTTTCGTATGCGCTACGGGCATTATGAGTTTTTGGTGATGTCGTTCGGACTCACCAATGCGCCAGCAGCGTTCATGGATTTGATGAAGTGGATTTTCAGGCCGTTCCTCGACCAGTTTATTATTGAGTTTATAGATAACATTCTGGTTTATTCCAAGAGTTGAGAGGAGCATGAGCAACACTTGAGGATTGCTTTGCAGACATTGAGAGAGCACCAGCTTTATGCTAAATTCTCAAAGTGCGCGTTTTGGCTTGATAGAGTTGACTTCCCGGGTCATGTGGTGACGGGAGACGGTATTCTTGTGGACCTGAGGAAGATCGAGGCTGTACAGCTTTGGCCCAGGCCTGTATCTGTGACAGAGGTCCACAGCTTTTTGGGCTTAGCTCGTTATTACAGCCGTTTCATGCAGGATTTCTCGAGTGTCGCTGCACCGCTGACCGGATTGACCAGGAAGGGAGTTCCTTTTCTTTGGACTGATGCATGCGAGCAGAGTTTTTAGCAGTTGAAGACTCGGTTGACGACTGCACCAGTTTTATCCTTGCCTTCTGGATCGGGCGGCTATGTTGTTTACTGTGATGCTTCTCGAGTGGGGCTCGGTTGTGTATTGATGCAGCATGATAGAGTTATCTCTTACGCTTCTCGACGGATGATGAAGCACGAGCAGAATTATCCCACTCACGATCCTGAGATGGTCGCGGTGGTTTTTGCGCTGAAGATTTGGAGACACTACTTGTACGGGGAGTCATGTCAGATTTTCATGAACCACAAGAGCTTGAAGTATATCTTCCAGCAGCGGGATCTGAATCTAAGACAGCGCCGTTGGATGGAGCTTGTAAAGGATTATGATTGCGAGATCCTATATCACCCGGGCAAGGCGAATGTGGTAGATGATGCTTTGAGTCGTAGGCCCGAGGGTAGCTTGTCCCAGTTGAGCGCAGTTCAGCGATAGTCTTCTACAGGTTGGCAGATCTTGTGCGACGGTAGAGTACAGTTTGAGTTCACTTCCATTGGGGGACAACTTGCTCACGTCCGCGCCCGTCCACTTCTACTTGATCGTATCCGTGAGGTGCAGCCCAGCGATGCCCGTTTGTCTGAGATTCTTGAGCTTGTTCAGCAGGGTACAGATTCGGAGTTCATGATTGATAACCAGGGTGTGCTGCGTTACGGGACTCGCTTGTGTGTACTAGATACCGATGGGTTGAGAAGCAAGATCCTAGAGCAGGCACATCAGTCAGCCTTTAGCATTCATCCAGGTTCCACCAAGATGTACCGTGACTTGAGAGACATTTACTAGTGGGTAGGGATGAAGAGTGATGTTTCAGACTTTGTTTCGAGGTGCCTGACTTGTCAGCAAGTCATGGCTGAGCATCAGAGGCCTGCAGGAGAGTTGCATCCTTTACCCGTTCCGGAGTGGAAATGGGAGCAGATTTTCATGGACTTCGTTGTGGGTCTACCCAGGGTCAGTCGAGGGTATGACTCCATTTGGGTGATTGTTGACCGATTGACGAAAGCGGCTCACTTCCTTCCGGTGAAGACCGCTTTCGGTTATGCTCAGTATGCTCAGTTGTATACAGATGAGATTGTACGTTTGCACGGCGTTCCCGTATGCATCTTATCCGACAGAGGCACCCAGTTTACTAGCCGTCTTTGGCAGAAGCTTTAGGAAGCTTTGGGTACCCGGTTGAGTTTTAGCACCGCTTTTCATCCACAGACTGATGGTCAGTCGGAGTGGACTATACAAACTCTGGAGGATATGCTTCATGCGTGTGTTCTTGATTTTGGTGTCAGTTGGGATCATAACTTGCCGTTGATTGAGTTCTCCCACAACAATAGCTTTTAGGAGACTATTCTGATGGCACCTTTTGAGGTTGTTGGGAAACCACACATGCGCGCAAACGCGTATGTTTTGGAAATGTGAATGTTTTAATGGAAAACGGAATCCGCGCACGAGATCGTTCTCGTTTTAAATATTTATAATCGCAAGTGCATGGCGCGTTGTAGCGAGTCGGCAAGCACGGGTCGATCCGCAGGGAATTGTGTATTAGGAATCGTTTTTTAAAGTTAACAAATCAACGAACTGGGTCGTGTCACAAAAATATAAAAGAATACGAAAACAAGAAATAAGGAAAATAAGTTTAAGGAAAGAATGGTTGTGTCTTGGTTCGGAAGCTTGAATCGTGACGTTTACCTCTACACTCCCTTGGTAATGAGTTGTCCGGCCTTACCTTGATCCCGGCATGTAGCACGACATGTCAACGCGGTTGCGGAGCACAAACCGTCAAAGTCCGATGTTCGCCGCAAAGCACGAAACGAGTCTGTTTTGGTCACTTACCGTTTGTTTGTCCGCGCTTGGGGTATCAACACTAAACACAAGGTTTTGCAAGCGTACCACAACAACAAAAACACAAAGAGGTTAGTGAGAGCAAATGATTTTGGTGTTGAGTTTCCTAAAGGGTTGTGAAGGTATATCGTATATGAATCCAAGAGTTTGTCAAGCTCTTAATCACATGATACGATATCCTAGCTTAGCAAACTTAACACTAAATAGATTTTTACTTAAACATTGAAAATGGGGAAAGGGAATGAATACGGTATATGAGGGGGTTACAAGTAACCATGATTCAAGATACCATATCATAGCAATACATAAACAATATTCAAGTTAGAATCGTAAATTTAGCGCACGAAACATAAACAAGAGGTGGAGGAGGCAAAGCCTTTCATCTCACTTCCTCACACACACCACAACTAAAATAAGGAATTAGTTAAGCATGAAGTAAATAAAAGAAAGCAACAATTATATAAACACTTGAGAACAAGTTACAAGATTTGGTGACTTATTCAACCTCCTTAATGAAGCTCTCTAAAGAGAGCTTCAAGAGGGAAGAAGAAGAAGAAACCAACTGAAGATCACTCCCCTCAAGCCTAAACCAAAATGAAAATAAACTAGGAAAAACTCTGAAATGGTATATGCATGGTTGCCCTTTCCCTTGCCACTGATCTTCTATTTATAGACCCAAAAGGGGAATAAATAAACAATAAAAAAATCTGATGTGGCATCAAGGGAGGAACTGTGAAAAGATCGGGCCCACTGGAGACTCGGGAACCGAGCTCGCCGGATTTGCAAGGAGACTCGCCGGCCAAAAACCGAGTAGAGAGGCCCGGGCTTACAGTGTAGACTTGTGTGCTCTCTCTAATCACACCGGTACAGTTTTCTTGGTCTGATTTAACCTGGTTTGTATGTAGAGAAATGGAGGGAAACTTGGTCTTTACATCACATCCAAACTTTATGCAATAAATGCATTCACACCCACTTTGTGTGCCCACTTGTTTTCTTCATGATGCCAAGGCAGCCTACATGGTCAATGGCACCCCCTACCTGGTCCATGGCGTGTGTCCATATGTGTGTTGGACCAATTTTACACAAAAAAATGTGTACACTTGTATTATTTTCAAAAGAGCTCCTTGGACATCGGTCGGTTTCTTATTCTGTTTGTAGTGTCGGCTCCCAAACGTGATATCTGTGATTGTAAATGTGTTTTCCAGTATTGTATCATGATTACCTGTAAACTGTAATAACTGAGCAGACACTGATTAAAAGTACCGATATATAGCAAAACAGATAACGAATGAGAGGTAATAAAATGCAGTTTTATGAGATGAACAAAATAACCCCAAACTTATCTTTTGCTCGTCCCGAGCAAAACAAAAAATCCCAACCCCACTTTCCCAGGGAACGCGATTTCACTGAGCATGTGCAACAAGCCGTTAAACCTCTAGGTGTCCCTAGTAGGAGGAGTGTTGTCTCCTGAAGGTTTTCAGCGGATTACACCCACAAAATCCAGTCAAGTTAGTTACGGAGAAACTGTTGATTCAGATCCTAATGTTATGAATCAAAGCTAGAAGTTCTATCACCCAAGTTTGAAACATTAAACCCTATTTTTCACTTATCGCAATTTGTTTAACAAGCTAATATGCGTTTTTTCGTGATAGTGTGGGAGTGTCGTCAGGTTTTTTAAGAACTTGATTAGGGTCATCATGTCAAAAGTTACGGACCAAGATAAACTTCTAAAGGATCACACAAGTTTGAAAGGAGTTAAGATTTTCTTAAGTTTTATTCTCCAGTTAAGTTTCAAGTCAGAAATATATATCAATTTTAACAAAGAACCTAAGTCTTATTTTTCACTCCCACCTTTCGCCTGTTGTTGTTCATACACACCTTTCATTATCGTGCAAAACATCTTAATAAATACAAACCTTCATATCTCCGCGAAAAAACTTTTTTTTTAAATAGAAAATTCGTCACCGCCAAGATTATTCTCCCACAAAGAACCGTTCGGACTTTTAACTCGGAGAGAACACTTTCTTAGCTTGTTTTATCTGGCGATTGGAAACTTAGCGATTTTTGGGTCAATGACTCCCAAACCAGATGGTTTTAGGGCATTAAGAGTGGAGACACCCTAAGGACATAATTACCCAAGTTACCAAGGACGCAAAACAAAAGACTCATTTTAATTTGAATTTTTGCACTTAGTGAAAACGGAGATATAGCCAGCTTTTTCTTTTAAATCTGAAGATGTTACATATGAGAAAGTGTGTAATTACTCCAACAAGGTTCTAGATGGGTTATTTTTCAGACTTATAGCTTCTGTTCAAATCTTTATAAAGTTCTTCATATCTACTTCACGGTATGAACAATTCTTGATACTGTGCTTAACTTGGCCAAACCTGTTTGATCCTAAAGATGTGTATCAATTTAAAAAGTTATAGACATGTCAGACTTTCATCACTTTCTCAAAAACATACGACACGTGAAAAAAGTGTTATAAAAGATGCATATCGGAAATAGTTAAACAAACAGGAGGGTTATCTTTTAGGTCGTCAATTTCACAGTCAGGATTTAGTTATTTCTACCTTATCAACCGAACCATCAGCTTTTGAATCAAAATTCCCCTGATAACCAACATGACAAAGGATTTATAATTTTTCAAGAATTTTTCAATTTTTATAAATTTTTCAATTTTTCTATACAGTGCTGTACAAAAGCAGATATGAAATGTAGCTACATGCAAAAGAAAAGAAAAATACAAAATGTAAATGCTGAAATGCAAGAAATATGCAAATGCAAACTATATGCAGATACAAAATGCCATCACGAAACTCTACCCCCAAACCGATCCAGACGATGTCCTCATCGTCGTTTTGCTTTGCCTTTGCCTCGGCTGCTTCCGCTTTCATCGTCCTGTTTAGCCAAGAGCTGGCTAAGCTGCTCCTTGATCTCCTTATTCTGCCAGATGATAGACTTGAGGCCGCGGACCTGTATCCTCTGAAGCTCGTAGGGATCTGCCGGAACGTCATCTCCCAAGTATATCTCGGATGAAGTCTGCGGAGCCGCGTGCTCGCTGGGGTTGGTAGGGGTCCAAATCTGCTGCTCACTCTTGGGATCCATGTACCCTGGTGGCATCTTCTCTATTTCCATCGGTACAGTATCGAACATCGTGAGACAGGCCGTGAAATCTTCGTCCGTCATATAAGATCGGCAAATTTGGATAATGAGGACGGGAAGTAGAGATTTTCGCGCAGCCATACTTTCCTTGATTGTGGCGAAGAGCATGCTCGCCATGAAAAACTGATAGTCTCTGGTCATCATACAATGGACCATGTGCCCTACAACTGCTGGAAAAGACGATACGCGGGATCCCCCTAACGTTGCAATATACCCAGCGACATGCCGTATAGGCGTTCTTGTAAATCTGCTGTGCATTCAGCCCAGCATCTCATAGTTCACAGTGATTTCCCAGAACTGTCCTATACTGTGCCAGTTCTAAAGGTTTTTGAGAGCCAGAATGCATCTGGAAACCGGTGACATTGGATATGGTTTCAGCGGAAAATATCCTACGTCTACCCCGAAATTGAATTCAAACCCTATCTTGAAATATTTCGCCATCTCTTAACGCCTCATAGAACTCATCGACTAAACTCTCACATGCACACAACACCTTTTCCCCATAAAGCAGAAATTCCCAACCTAGTTGTCGGAATGCATTGCAAAAATAATGCCCGAACACCTCGTGCGAAAAATGGCAACGAAATTGTGTTCCAATTCAAATGGGGCCATTTCTCAAAGGTCTATTGAATTTGCAGAAAATAAACAGTGTAGAAAAGAGGGAAAAGGAATTCCTTACATCCAGAGAGAAGAAGATCGGAGCAAGGAGGAAGACGGTCCGAGGTCGCCGGACTTGTTGGTCGTCTCGCCGGCCGGAATTCGAGGGGGGAGGCTAGGGTTTGGTGAGAGGCTGCGGGAAGAGGGAAGAAGAAAACAAGATCTTTTTGCAAGAATGGGAAGTGAGGTCACGGGGTTGGGCAGTGGGCTCTATATATAAAAAGGAATTTTGCAAAAACACCCCCACAATGAAATCCCATCCTAATTATACTTCTTCTCAAACAAAAATTGAAAACCGTCT
This sequence comes from Agapanthus africanus, assembly GCA_030015575.1. NCBI lineage: Eukaryota > Viridiplantae > Streptophyta > Magnoliopsida > Asparagales > Amaryllidaceae > Agapanthus > Agapanthus africanus. Next base: position 494,015,773 of record CM057339.1, read on the forward strand.
CGTCCCGCTAAAAAGAAACACAGCACTCACCCCCTAATGGGTGAGATTTTATTAAAAACCTAGGAAAAAAACAAAGAAAACAAAAAATCATAATATTCACAATCTACACGACATTGTTAATGCAGAAGTCAATACCAGCCATAAGAAAATTTTGTCAATATAGTGCCATGGATGGCAAAAGAATAGGTATATTAAAAAGAAAATATACAAAGAATGGTTAGATGTTAGTAAAGGGAATGGGTGCGTGAAGGAATGGGTTAGAAGACGTTGAAGGTGAAGACGAAGTTTTGACGACGAAAAAGAATTATTGTTCGAATGAAATGAATTTTCCAAAATTGAAAGTGAAGTTTCAAAGTCAGGTTCGTTTAAAAACCGGAGTTCATCCGCAAAAAATTCAGAAAAAGAAAGGTCCAAAGGATGATCCCAAAATGAGCCCAACTCGAACTCACCAAGAATATCAAGTTCATCAGCAAAAATTTCGTCAAAACTCGACAAGAAAGAATAGTGTTCAGTGCTGTCTTCTTCCCTATTATTTTTCACAATCCTACTCTCATTATTCACTCTCTCCCAAAACGATTTCTTCCTCATCACATTCACAAATGGGTAGGTTCATTTCATCTAAAAAAGTAGGTTCCCACCCTAATGTTTCTTCTGAAACAATATCAATAGGTGATACAAAAATTGTGGGTTCCTGATCATTAATCTTTTCTAATCTATCCCAACCATACCCTTCAAATTCACAAGGTTCCTCCTCTAAAATTGGAAAACAAAAATTAGTCGGAGGACTTTATTGTGTGTCCTGGTAGCACTCAGTCAATCTAGTTGTGTCATCATCTATGAAATCATCCAAATTGATCAGTTCAGTTATTTCACTCGGGTGACTTCCTAGCTGACAGATGTTTACACTATTGGGTTCTGATTTGTTATGCTCACTCCCTAAAATCTTTACAGCTAAGTGTTTCACTTGTCCCTCTATGTTAGCCAAAGATTGGGCCTGAGCGAGAAATAATGGCTCAGACTGATGTATTAATAGGGCTAACATAGAAGCTGACTGATTCTCGACCGCAGTCATCACTTCAATACCTTTTCCTAGAGCGGTCAACCTAGCATCCATCTCACTATCATACCCTACAGATGGTTCAACGATTTCTGGTTGGAGGGGTTGTGATGGTGGTGATGCTAAAGCAGTCATTCTGTCGACCTCTTTTTCTAAATTTGCAATCATTTGGTCAATGTTTGAAGTGGTACTGGGTTCAGGAGTGTTAGGTGGGTGACTGTTATCAATAATTTGGAACGGTTGGTCACCACCTAGAAAAGGACAATTATCATGAATGTGGGAAGAATTTTGATAATTTGTACAAATCAATTGGGATTGGGTATAAATAAAAGAATAAGAGTCGTGAAAAATAGAATTGAATCGTGTATCACCCATATTAACAAGAATGCACAAATGTCACAAACACAAAGAATATCACACCCCAGCAGTCTACGGTATTCTACGTCAACTATACCTGCTCAAGAACCCGATTGTCGAAAAAAAACTGTGTCGAGAAACGAGCTCAAGATATACGGATCACGAAGCCAGGTAAGTAAAAGAGAGAAGGGGAGGTTTTACAACGCTTTCGCGAAGTTCCTTAATTAAATAACCTTTTCTCTTGAACGCTTGCCTAGACACCCCGTGAACGATATACCGTTAAGCGGTGTTCTAAACACAGTTAACTTCTCCTAATGAGCGCGATGTCCTTAGAGTCAAAATCTAATTGATTTTAATTTACTGAGGGTATGCAAGAATGCAGTTTTTGTGATTTGTGGGCTACGGAGAAAAGGTGATGAAATCCTTTGCCGTATCTTGTTTGGTCATTTATGCCCTTAATTTCCGTATTAAGATGCAATGCGCAATCAAAAAGAATTTAAGAAATCAATCAATTTAAAGCAATTCTTTTTCAATTTTTGTTAAGCGCTGCAAAAAATACGGTTAGTTCTCTAGTTCTATTGGCGGCAAAATTGTGCAAAGAATCGTGCAAAAGATAGAAAATTGGATTACGTCGGATTCGAGCGAAGGTGTTATGAAATACGTACCGATATGATTTGGTTTAAAAAAACCACTTTGAAAGTGATCCGAATTGTTGAATGTTCGCTTGCGCGGGTCAAACTACCCGGATCTTTGGCACTATTCTTTCCTAACGTCTTGAAATTGAATTTGAACCTCGCTCCGCACGATCGCTGGTCATAATTCCGCGAAAAAACCGAAATGTCAGAAAAATACGATATTTAGTGTCAAAAGCGATACGTGTGCCCCAATTCCTGCACAAACAAAATTATAAAAATCAAACAAGACCAAAAGAACCAAAACACAGAACTGGAGATCACCAAAAAAGAAAAAATCAAAACCCTCACAATACGGCCGGCGACGCAGGAAATTTCCCTATTGTTGCCAAATTTTTCAAATGGTTAGGTTCAGGGATTTTTGGTGGAATCTCTAGGCTATATTAGTGTTCTAATGGTTTTAATAGATTTTTAAGTTGAATTTCAGGGTGATTGCAGGTTTCCAGAACAGAGAACAAAAGTCAAAGAATTCAATTAGTGTTAGTATTAAAAGAATTTGTGTTAAAAGTTAGTTTTGTTAGTAAAACAAAATATAATAACACCTGATAACTACAACTCCTCGGCAACGGCGCTAAAAACTTGTTGGGAAACCACACGAGCGCGCAAACGCGTATGTTTTGGAAATGTGTACGTTTTAATGGAAAACGGAATGCGCGCACGAGATCGTTCTCGTTTTAAATATTTATAATCGCAAGTGCACGGCGCGTTGTAGCGAGCCGGCAAGCACGGGTCGATCCGCAGGGAATTGTGTATTAGGAATCGTTGTTTAAGGGTAACAAATCAATGAATTGGGGTTGTGTCACAAAAATATAAAAGAATACAAAAACAAGAAATAAGGAAAATAAGTTTAAGGAAAGAATGGTTGTGGCTTGGTTCGGAAGCTTGAATCGTGACGTTTACCTCTACACTCCCTTGGTCATGAGTTGTCCGGCCTAACCTTGATCCCGACATGTAGCAAGACTTGTCAACGCGGTTGCGGAGCACAAACCGTCAAAGTCCGATGTTCGCCGCAAAGCACGAAATGAGTCCGTTTTGGTCACTTACCATTTGTATGTCCGCACTTGGGGTATCAACACTAAACACAAGGTTTTGCAAGCGTACCGCGACAACAAAAACACAAAGAGGTTAGCCAGAGCAAATGATTTTGGTGTTGAGTTTCCTAAAGGGTTGTGAAGGTATATTGTATATGAAGCCAAGAGTTTGTCAAGCTCTTAATCACATGATACGATATCCTAGCTTAGCAAACTTAACACCAAATAGATTTTAACTTAAATATTAAAAATGGGGAAAGGAAATGAATACGGTATATGAGGAGGTTACAAGTAACCATGATTCAAGATACTGTATCATAGCAATACATAAACAATATTCAAGTTAGAATCGTAAATTTAGCGCATGAAACATAAACAAGAGGTGGAGGAGGCAAAGCCTTTCATCTCACTCCCTCACACAACATAACCAAAATAAGGAATTAGTTAAGCATGATGAAAGGAAAGCAAGTAAAGAAAGCAATTAAATAAAAGAAAGCAACAATTATATAAACACTTGAGAACAAGATACAAGATTTGGGGACTTGTTCAACCTCCTTAACGAAACTGTCCAAAGAGAGCTTCAAGAGGGAAGAAGAAGAAGAAACCAACTGAAGATCACTCCCTTCAAGCCTAAACCAAAAAGAAATCAAACTAGGAAAAACTATGAAATGGTATATGTATGGTTGCCCTTTCCCTTGCCACTGATCTGCTATTTATAGACCCAAAAGAGGAATAAATAAACAATAAAAATAATCTGATATGGCATCAAGGGAGGAACTGTGAAAAGATGGGGCCCACTGGAGCCTCGGGAACCGAGCTCGCCGGATTTGCAAGGGGACTCGCCGGCCAAAAACCATGCAGAGAGGCTCGGGCTTGTAGTGTAGACTTGTGTGTTTTCTCTAATCATACTGGCACAGTTTTCTTGGTGTTATTTAACCTGGTTTGTATGCAGAGAAATGGAGGGAAACATGGTCTTTACATCACATCCAAACTTTATGCAATAAATGCATTCACACCCACTTTGTGTGCCCACTTGTTTTCTTCATGATGCCAAGGCAGCCTACATGGTCTATGGCAGCCCCCTACCTGGTCCATGGCATGTGTCCATATGTGTGTTGGACCAATTTTACACAAAAAATGTGTACACTTGTATTATTTCCAAAAGAGCTCCTGGGACATCGGTCGGTTTCCTGTTCTATTTGCAGTGTCGGCTCCCAAACATGATATCTGTGATTTTAAATGTGTTTTCCAGTATTGTATCACGAATACCTATAAACTGTAATAACTGAGCAGACACTGATTAAAAGTACCGATATATAGCAAAACCAATAACGAATGAGAGGTAATAAAATGCAGTTTTATGAGATGAACAGAGGCTTTGTATGGTAGGAAGTGTCGATCACCAATCTGTTGGATCGAACTCGGCGAAAGTAGGGTTTTGGGACCCCAGCTAGTTCAGGAGACTATGGAGAATATCCAGCTGATTCAGGACAGGATGAGAGCACCCCAGTGTAGGCAGAAGTCTTATGTTGACTGTCGTCGTCGCAGACTTGAGTTCGCAGTGGGGGATCATGTATTCCTGCTGATTTCTCCGATGAAGGGCGTTATGAGATTTGGGAAAAAGGGGAAGCTCAATCCCAGATTTGTAGGTCCTTTCGAGATCCTTGAGCGAGTTCGTGCCGTAGCCTATCGTTTGGCACTTCCGCCAAGTTTTCCGGATGTTCACCCCGTTTTCCATATGTCGATACTTCGTAGATATTTTCATGATCCTTCTCACATGATTCAGCACTAGACCGTTCAGCTAGAGAGCGATCTTTCGTTCACCGAGCAGCCGATAGTTATATTGGATTGGCAGGTGAAGAAACTTCGGTCAAAGGTCTTGCCATCTGTGAAGGTTCTTTGGCGTGGCCCTACTAGTGAAGAGATCGCTTGGAAGGCCGAGAGCGAGATGCGGAAGAAATTCCCTCATCTCTTCGAAGTTACGCGTAGTTAAAATTTTTAATTCGGGGACCGAATTTTTTTAAGGGGGAAAGATTGTAACGTTTTAGAAATCGTTTATGCAAATTTTCTGATAATAGGTAAAAATAAATTGTTTTTTCTGTAAAAACACAGAGGTGGTCTTTTTTTCATTATATACTTAACTGCACCTAATTTAACTAGGAAATTGCTAGTTTGCGGTTTTTATTTGTCACTTGAAAATTTTAGTTCACTTTAATATTTTTCCTTAATTAAAATATTATTATAAGCTTTTAATTATGCACTTAATTAGTGGTAATTAAATTTTTTGTTTGGGTTAATTATGCTAAAGTGAATCTATGCTAATTTAATCACAAGATTAAGAATTAAACCATCTTTGAAAATATCCTAGAAAATATCTAGATATTTTGGTGAATTAAAAGAAAATTTTAATTAGAAATGAAAAGGATTAAGAGGTGGCATGGATGGGATGTGTTTTAAATGAGCATTAATTGAGTTTTTAGACTAGAAATTTCCACACAATTCCTTAACCTTAATATTTTTCCTATGATGACCGAACCCCCCCCGCTACCCTCTCTCTCTTCTCACCCCATTTGCATTTATTCAAGCTCAAATAAATTATTAAAAATCATCAAATAATCCCACAAACTCAAATACAAATCCATACTCATTATTCTTTAGCTTAACCAAGCTTGGATCTTCATGAAAGTTAGTATTTTGTAGGCTAATTTGGAAGTTTAGTTGCAAGTTTGTGAATCCAAGTGAGGTATAAAATCCTAACTCTAAGCTTTAGTGTTGTTTAAAAACCTTAATCTAGTTATTAGATGTTTAATTAAAGCTTGAATTAGCATGTTTTATAAATTCTAGAAAGGGTTATGAAGATCAAGTTAGGGTTTTGATTGTTTAAAATGGTTAATCGAGAAGTTTAGACTTGGAAAACTTAATCTAATTGTGAGAATTTTATTTGTTATTTTCCTAATTGTCTAATTAAGCTTAATAGCAAACTAACTTTTGGGTGAGATTAAAATTGCAGTAAAGGTTTGGGTGACTTAGTTAAGCTATTTTGCGATGATTGTGATCGCTAGAATTGTTTAAACTTCTAGACTTGAGCTAAAATGATTAAAAGTGCTTACCAGGTTTTCGGATAAATTAGGCGTGGGTTTCTTTTGACGTTGTGATGTGATTTATATTATCTTCCATGATATATTTTGTGTTGTGAATACGCGATCGGTACGATCGGGGTCTAGGCATTGTGGTTGTGTCATCCTAGCTAGGGCTGTGCCGATGTCGTACATGTTTTGTGCACTAGGTGCACAGTGTGCATATCTTATGGACGTTATCCTTGCTTTTCGTTATCTTTCTGTCGGCACAGAATATTTAGTCTTATGTGTTGTGTTTGTGAAATTTTAGGATCGCAAGCGGGGACTTTAGACGCTGCGAAGAAGGAGAAGCGGGTGGTCGGATTTTCTTAGCTCGAGATCATCGGTGAGTAGATTTAACATCTACGGGGAAATCTCTCGTATGGCGTTATGCGTCAAGGCTGGATATGATATTAGAGTTGCATGTTCATACGCATATGAGTTGATTGCGCATGAGCATCATTGCATATTATTACCTGTTACGCCTTGACTTGGTACCAATTGGACACTGCACCATTACTGACGGTTCATGTTTCACGAGCACTAAATTGTATACTACGCTCACACCGTCGGTAATTTCCATGATACGCAAAACATGTACACATATGTGATATTGTATCGGTAATTTCCATGACACGCACCACATGTATACATGTGTGATATTGTATCGGTAATTTCCATGACACGCACAACACGCATACATATGTGATATTGTATCGGTTATTTCCATTGAGACATTGATTCTTATTCTACTGTGCATATGAAATGTAGTAAACATGCTATACCTACATGCTTACACATATACTTTGCTACAGCTACATGTACATCATGCATACATACTTACATGTACACCCACATACCTTGCTATAGGTACATGTACATCATGCATACATACTTACATGTACACCCATATACCTTGCTATAGTTACATGTACATCATGCATACATACTTACATGTACACCCACATACCTTATTATAGCTGCATATACCCCTATGTGGTATTGTATTGTCATTGACATTGAGACGTTGATTATTGTGCTATTGCGTATATGAAATGCATCATACATACATGCTTACATGTAGATACACATATCTTGCTATAGTTACATGTACGCCTCATATGATGTTGCACTTGATTTCGGAGGAATTGGGAACCGCATGATATATTTTAAAACCGGATTCATTTAAAAGAGCTGTTTTTCCTTAATATGCTCATATTGCTGTTTTATGTTGCATATATCAGATTTCATGGATTTATGCATTGAGATATGGATTTCATATGATTATGGATTGGAGAACCGTGAGGATATTTCAAGAAATTACGTATTGTTTTGAAAACCCGGTTGCTCTTGATATGATATTTCGATGCGTCCACCACGAGTTTTCTCGGTTCTGAGACTTGTGTTAGATACTCGATTCGAGAAGCGAGGGGGAACCGTCTGCGGGTACATGGTGGACCCGGTGTGGTATCCTGGGGCAAGAAGACTCGTATTGTTAGGCGGTGAGCCTGGCAGGGGAGCACTATCTACCAGTGATAGTATAGAAACCGATGGTTATCCGGAGGATACCGTGCGGGAGTTATGATATGAGATATATTGAGGGCCGATCTGGGTATGCGGCGCCTGAGAGATGAGTATTTACGTGTCGATGCTGGACACGAGTATTTCATGATGTTTCGAGTGTCGATATTGGACACTCAGGTTCCATGATTTTGTTGTGTCGTTGATGGACACACGAGGTAGATATCCTCATATATATATATATATATACACAGTCATATGTTTTCACGATGTTTCGAGTGTCGATGTTGGACACTCAGGTTCCATGAGATTTACAGATTTGAGGGCTGATCAGAGTGACGGCGCCTGATGTATTGGGATTTGGGGTGTCGTTGATAGGCACCAGGATTTTCCACAATGATGATTCATTGATGATGTTATGTTTTATCCTATACTCAGCATTTATTTGATATGCATTGCTACATGTATTTGTAATACCTGATGGTGTACCTTGATCATGATTGTTGTATATCTATATTGCCATACTTATGCTATCAGATTACATGTGATAGATTTATCGTTGTTCGTGCATACTTGCGATTACAGTATGATGTTATTTACTATTCATGAGTTGGCAACTCACCCCCGTTGTGCCACAGTGTTTTGCAGGATTTACCCTCAGAGTAGTCGCGGCAGGGCTTCTTATTATCTCTACTTTTACGGATACCGCTACGGTTGGCTGTGAGGCCTTTTTCTATAGGTGGGTTTTGCGGTTATTCGATGATGTTCATTATTTATCTTTTGTATCTAGTACTCTCCATCTACCACCTTCATGTATTTGACTTAGAGACGAGTTGTGAGGATCAATGTTGTATTATTTTGTGACTCTGGGTGCCGTGCTCGTGGGAGTCGGCCTTGTTATGAAGTTTTATCTCCTTATGCTGTTTTCATTTATATTTCTTCGCTACGGCGTCGTATATATGCTTGTGGTGGTTGTTTCCTCCTTTGGGCGTGATTTGCTTCCGTTTGGGATGCTTTATTTATATTCTATGTTGTACCCGTTTTCGGGACTAGTTTTTACAACGGAGGTGCTACGCGAAATTTTTAAGAAAATAAACTTAAGTATAAAGATTTTTACTTGAGGTTTTCAGAAGATTTTTAACAATATTTTCTCCACTTATCACTTTTTGGGGTAGTTTAGATTTCTGGGTTTCTGTTTACTTAAATTGCGTACGCTTATTGACGTCACGTGGTTTATGTGCCGGTCACGTGCCTAAATTTGGGTCGTGACAAATATATATATATATATATATATATATATATATATATATTACAATTCATTGAATCAACACTTGATTCAACAATCCGGTTATATCACGTATAACCTAACCGATATCAAATATCGCGAGATTAGATACGGTATCAAATACTCGTATTTAATCAAGCTCCCGCACATATCACCATATATGCCCTACTTCGTTTCTCTTGAGCTAAGAAACCTCTGTGTGGGACTCTAAATACTCATCACTACTCCAGCAGTAGGTAATGATCACATTAGTCACCCATAAGCTGTCAACGGTATTAGCTGGATATAACGGCTACCCAGGTATTGAGCGAATAGAAGATCAACAAGCAAGCTTGTCCAATACTCCCGCAAAGCCTATAAGCAACACTTACTGTAACTTTGAAGGTGGAGGCTACACAGTTTCCTGGGTGTCAGATCCTTCTCGTTGTAAATATTTGCAAACTGTTATAGAGAATAGTACTATATTTGTATGCAAATTATAAATTACATATTTCCTATTATATATTGTTGGTAGATGTTTTTATTATTTAATATTAATCATGTGAATATGATGTATACTTGTTTGCATCTATGGTTTTATACCCTGACGGATTTGAGGGTACCTAGATATATGCACACTAACTAACCAACCTAATGTGGGTGGGAATTTGATAGCTCTTTGAAAGAGTTGGGATTGGAGAAGGCTATGAAGAGGAAATGGTTCGGTTTTTTTCGAAGGAGGATGTGGATGTGTTAAAGTATTCATCCGGTTCTACATCCTCAAAAAGAATGACGGCTTCTGAATTTCTAAGCGGCACAGGCGGGGTGCATAAGAAGAGGAGAAGTGATGACAAGAACGAACCGATTGCATCGACAGGTTGTATATTCTCAATTTTTATTTAACTGCATTTATACTCTATTTAGATGCCTGTAATATCTAATATGTGTGGATGTGTGTATGTGTTTGTGTGTGTGTGTGTGTGTGTGTGTGTGTGAATGTTTGTATATGTAAATGTATATAGATACACACACATACACATTCATGTATATTCACAAACACACATAGAAAAATACACATTCATGTATATACAGACACAAATACACACATACAGACACATTCATGTATATAAAAAGTTGCCTGTAGCATCTAAAAAAGTTGCCTGTAACATAGCATTCTGAGAGTTGCCTGTAACATCTAAAAAGGTTACCAGTAATAGCCAGAGAGTTGTCCGTAACATTTAAAAAAGTTGCCTGTAATAGCCAGAGATTTTCCTGTAACATCTAAAAATGTTGCATGTAACATCTAAGCAGTTGCCTGTAAAATCAAAATAATTGCCTTTGAAATCTGACTGTGTTATTTTATCTCATGTTGTCTTCACTGGTGCAGATGCTGGAGAAAAAATTTGCTAAAAAGCCGGAGCAGAAGGAGAAGGTTAGAGGCATGTTTTTCGAAGTGCGAGCGATATAATGGACGAATCATTATGCCAAAAAGGACGTGCGGTTTAAATTTGTTCTTTTCAAGAAGAAAGCAGGCAGAAGAAGCGGAGATTCTATGATTGCGTCATAAGTCATATGAGTTGGGATGCCAAGAGTTTGCCGATGCTGGGCCATCGGCAGATACTTCAAGAAGAGGGATAGGGAAGGAAAACTTGTGGTTGAGGAAGAAGAGGACCGTGCTAAAATAAATGAGGGCATAGAAGAAGAGAAGAAGAATGAGGATAAGGATGAAGTTGCTGGTTTTGATGATGGTTTTTTCGATGAGAGGATGGCATTGGTTATCTCCAAGGTGGGTGTTAAGGTGGAGGAAGCAGTTACGGCTGCTTGCAATGAAGGTGGTAATGAGGGGAACTCGTCTCAAGCTTTCGAAACAGTTACGGCGCCTGCTAGCGAGAGTGGTGATGCTATATTGTAGACTTCCGCAGTCACTCCCGTACGCAGGAAGAGAAAAGTCTTTGTTCGTAAATCTACCACGAGAAGTCTTGAAAGACGCGTGAAGGCTAGAACGGGCAGAAAACCATCGCAGTTTCTAAATGAGGATCAATATGTAATCTCAAAGATTAACAAAACATGGGTCCCATCGAGACCAAGGAAGATGCGTCAAGCAGAGGCCGATGCCATGGCTGAAGTTTCAAGTACTGCCAGTACAGCTGAGAAGGCCAAGACGATCACTACGGCCGAGGCATTCACTAGGATGCATAAGACCTTGGGATATCATGGGGAGATACACAATAAAAATGTGCACGATCCGAAGTCTCTAGGTGTGAAACAGTTGTAATATTATCGTATCGTGTTGGTTGCTAGTTGTAATATTCTGCATGAATACTAACCATGTAACCTATAATTCTTATGCGTGGAAATTGTCGTAATGTTGTATGCAATTATCAAGTAGTGTCTGAACCAATGCTTTTTTTGTTGTTTGTAGACATCATGGCGAGGGTATACGGGGATGAGACATTTGTCACTTCTCCCGACATAGCATACATCGATGAGGTCGATAAAGTGTATAGGGTTGCCATAGAAGCTTTTTTGAAGGAACGTGTTTCTAACAAGGTAATACCCTTTGACACTTCGAAACAAATTTGGATTTCCCAATTCGAACTCTTTGATTCCCTAACTGGTGCAGGTGGGTGATACGGTACGTGTCTAATATCCATCTTTTTTTGTTACTAAAATTATAGCAACTGTACAAATATATTGATTGCTTATTAAAAGCAAATGGTTTGTTATTACAGGCAACTTAGTAGATGTTAGAAGCAAATATTTAGATGTAACAGGCAACTGTTTAGATGTTATAGGAAATTCCTTAATATCTGTACATATTACTTGCAAATTTATAGATGTTACAGGAAAATCTGTAGATAAATGTAGTTATTACAAGAAACTTAGTAAAAGTTACAAGCAAATCAATAGATATTAAAGGCAACTTATTAGATGTTATAGGTAAGTCGGTAGATGTTACAGGTAACTTAGTAGATGCTACACGCAAGTCTGTAAATATTAAAGGCAACCTATAAATATTTAAACTCTTTATCTGCTCATTTTATAGGCGATGGACTCCTTTATCATGATGCCGAAAAACATGATTATGTCTTTGGCCCCCCCAAGAGAAGTACCTGCATTTGCTATCGTTAGTGTCATGACCCGAAAGTACGGAACATGACCGGCACTTAGACTACGAACGTCTCAAGGAGTACGTATGCTAAGTAAGCCGAAACCCAGAAATCCAAACCAAGAGAAGTAGTAGAGAATAGGAAAAACCATATCAAATCAACCTGTATGCAACATAATATACAACGCCTAAAGGCGAGGATCACAACAGAATGGAACTCAACCAGCAAGAAACTCAAGAAATATAACATGCTACTCTATGGTCGAAAGAATAACATTACTGGTCTCTATCTCAAAAAATACAAGTTTGGTTGATGGAACTTCTAGATACAACTGAAATATAATATACAAGGTATAATGATGGGTAAGATACAATAAACCCACCTACTAGCAAGTCACCCGAAAAGAAACCGTGCCCGCAAAGCCGTAATGAAATCCGTACGGCAACACCTGCAAGAAACTGGGGCACAACGGGGGTGAGTTGCCAACTCGTGAGTAGAAAAAGATCTACGAACAGAAAATCGCATGAATAACGCAACCTAGGTCAATGATCATAATATATCCTCAAATATAAGAATAACATGCAGCCTATAACAATGGCTAGGATAATATCTAACCCGAGTGTGATCTCATGTGCCCGTGTCAGTGCCTCAGGTAGCAAAATATCATATGAATGAGGTATGAATGCATGAAACAGAATACATGTAAATGAAGAAACTGTTTTCATAAATTAGTGAGATTTCCTTCGTATTTTTAAATTGAGGTATCATAATGAAATCAGTATCAACAGTGTCTAGCATCGACACAAAACATAAATCTCACTATCTCGAAATATCAATGTCTCAAGCTCAATATCTAGGGCGCCGTCAGTCCGGACCGGCCCCTACCATCCATCTCAAGACTACGACGGTATCCTCCGGATATCCGACGCGTCGGGTAATATCACCGGTAGGTAGTGCTCCCCAGCCAGGCTCAACGTCAACACCACATTCCTCTTGCCCCGGGGTACCATACCGGGCCCACCATGTACCCGTGACGGTTCCTCCACTCCTCGACACGGATCTCCAAAACCACAGCAAACTCATGGTGGACGACACTTTACATCACTAGAAAACCGCAACATTTTATATTTTAAAAGATCATAAGTTGTAAATTTTGCGGCTTTCCCCGAAATCCAGAAATATCATAAATCTCAAGAAATCATCACAAGTGCATATGTCAATGATAATGAACTAGGCATGAATAACTGAATAACAGTATGCATGAAGTGGTAGGTAATAACTACAATGTCTAATATGGCATATAAGGGAAGTACACTAATATCATGTCAAAACTACCAGCTAACAATCTAAGTCAAGCAATTATATTCTCTAAAGTGTACGTGACATGGCAATTACCGATGAAGATGTGTGTGAGCCGGCAAGTAGGTGTACGTGGTACATACGCATCATCGGTAATGGTGCTGGTGTCCTAACAGCATGATATCAATAATGGAATATGCAGCAAAATAAATATGCGAGGCAGAGCGAACAGCAATAATGTGCGGGAGCTGAATACTAGACACAACGATAACTAATCTGCAATAATCTAATATAAGTCCTACGAATGGTGCCTTTTGAAATAACACGAATCATGGGGTTTTGAAAATAGGGGCTACGGTGTTTTTATGAAAAGATACGTCGTTTTTGAAATATCCGTAGATTCCCTTGAGCTGTCTTTAAAAATGCCCACGATTCGTTAGTTTTTGAAATAGGTAAGAAGTCTAATCTAATCTAACAACTACACTAAACTATACGGCTGAACTAACAAGCTGAACTACAGGTAAGGAAACCGCCTATCATCTGAGTCGATACATATACATACCTGTATATGTATAGTCGGTGATCCCGCCTCAATAATATCATATCCGATACCATATCTATAATCAGGCATTCCAAGTCAAGAGTGCGGATCAATCATCAATATAGCTCGTACGTAAATCCGTCGTACGGCATCCCAATCTGGGTACGGGTCAATATCACATTCATCATACTATTCACCTGGTATCCTTTTTATCAAATATCATGATCGGGGTACTGATCTACGTCTAGTACCATACTGATACCGCCTACGTATGCATGGACGTGTGTGAAACACTACGTCAATGACCCGCTACAACGTCATGTCGTATCTAAGATACGAACCCTGCTATATCACCGATCTCACGGCCTCAAATCAAATCTCATCGACTCAGCTCAATCCCAAATATCATCCTCAGTCCGTATGTGAACACATAGTCCCATACCCATGTGAACACATAACTAAAAAGAATCCCATGAGCACATATCAATAGGAATGTATGCAAGTATGTATGTGTGTATGTGTGTGTAACACTACCCTAGGGTTCGCAACACTAAAGTAATCCAACACACCAATATCCATCCTAAGTATCGTTATTAATCCTAAATAACATATAATAATTGTTGGTGTGTATACGCATCCGTATACACCACCACGGACTGCGGGGGTGCTATACGCCATCCACCCGACTTCTCCCCGTAGATATAAATCTACTTACCTGGTTCTCGCTAGCCGGTGCCGACGTCGCCACGCGCATGCTTGTCGTCTCGAAGTCCACATGGGGGTACCTACATATCATAACGCACCATATCGTATTATAACTAAATTCGAAATCGAAACGGCATACGAAAATCAAATCGGCACGCGTATCACGCATAGGTCCAAACCTATCGCCTACGCATGCAAGAATAGTCAAACCAACCCTCGATGTCGATGTACAAACGTCAAACCATCGAGAAAAATCCAATCACACTCATTTGCACATTCACGAACACTAATTTTAATACAAACTAGGTTAAAACTCACAAAAACCTCAATTTTGCTTAAAAAGTCATTTTTCCGAAAATCTAGCAAGCACAAATCACCGTTTTAGTACAAAACTCGATGTATAAATGAATCTAGCGGCCACAATATTCGCTAAATATCTTAAATAAGTCATAAAAACAATTCCCATAATTTAATCTCATTAAATTCCAAAAGCCCTAAAATTCTAGTTTACAAAATACCTAAATTTTAACAATTTTATAGCAAAAATGCACAAACTACAATCTAGCTTGGATTTTCATGAACTAAAAGCATTAAACCACTCAATATAATATTTATAATGACATGAAACCTTAATTTGAATTTTATCTCACAAGAATATATTTATTTTAAAATACCTAGTTTACAATTTAGCATAATTAACAAATTTTTTTTAAACTAACCAATAACAACTAGCTACTAATCTTGTTTTAACATGTCATAAGAGCCTAAAAACATCACACAACCATACACCAATCTCACAAAACCCTAACTTGATTTTAAAACCTAAATTCTAGAATTTCCAAACCCTAACTTGAAGATTTATAACTAGCAATTCAACCACTTTAACACTTAACTAAGCTAACATAAGTATTAATCAACAATTTAACTACAAGGTTAACATTATACCTCCACAATTTTGTAGATCCCATTTGAAATCTAGCCATCCAAAATGCTCTCTTGTCACCCCAATCCATGCATGTTAGGGTAAGCTAAAATGGGTAGGAGTTGGATTTTGATTTAGCTTGATTTTTGTGTTGATTTTGGAAGGATTTTGTGAGGGTTTTTGAAGTGAAAAGGGGGTAAAAAAATGGGGCTGATTGAGGAGGGGGGGCTCGGCCAGCAAGTATGGGAAGGGGGTGTTGGGTGTGTGGGAGTGGGGAAGGAAAGTCTAAGTCAAAGCAAGATACCCCAAGTCAACACACAACCCTTCTCTCTTTATTCTTTTCTTTTCTTTTCTTTTCTTTTACCAAAAGAAGTGGGGGAAAGCTTTGGGGGGGGGGGCTGCTGAATTCAGCAGAAATGAGGAGGAAAATGGGTGTGTGTGAGTGTGGGTGTGGGTGTGGGGTGATGGAAAATGATAAATACTATACCCCAAACATCCATTTACACTAAATTCACTATTTAAGCCTTTTTCTTCGATATTTTCTAAACCGTTTTGGAAAACGATTTCATTTCAAAAACCACATGATAAAATTTTATTTAATGTGTCATAATGCACAAAATTTGTTTCAACTCATTCCAATTTGTAATTTTCCCTAATTAAATGTATTAGTGACGGCTTAAAATAATAATAAAATAATTTTTTTTTCAGAAATTTTGAAATTTCACCAGTGGCTAAATAAACACCAAATACTAGCAATTACATAACTAGAATATGTATATTTAATTTTTATAATAAGATATTTGTATTTTGACTTTTTACAGAAACCCCCCTTATTTTATCGACTTTTTTCGAAATTTCGCTGAAACGATTTTCAAAACGTTACAATCTTCCCCCCTTAAAGAAATTCGGTCCCCGAATTTAAATTCAAACTCCCCCAATTACTAAAACATCTAAGAAAAACCATCAAGTCGTCGGGGCTCCGAAATTGTAAATACATAAAACAAATCGTAGCGCAGCGCATGCGCTTGAAAAATGAGTATATAACTCAAATCAAAACTCCGTCAAGCATCCCGCGATCATCGGAGTCGTAGAGAAGACATCAATGCCAAATCCAAATCAAACCAATATGATATAACTCGAAACTATAAATGTAAATATCGAATCTATATCTGTAAGTATCTGAAGGAAATGCATGCCAAATCTCTTTAAGTCGCTGTGCAACGCGTATAACACTGCACAGTGGCGGACGTCTACCATAAGAAAATAACTATATACATATATACCTTTGTTTGAAATGTACGTTCCGCCGTTTTGGAAACAATTTAGAAGGGTCTCCTTGTTTTAAACATTTCGTGTCATATCAGACACGTAGGTAAATACTGAGGCTATAGCTCGCTTTTTGGAAATCCCTTCAATAACTATCAATGCATGCAAAATATATTCAGGTACTGTCCTCTGACTAGTCCTGCTCAGTACGAAAACACATAGCAATATCATAAAAACGTACTACTCTATAAGAAATCAATCCCAAAATATGCACATGAATACTACGTGCGTCTGGTGCGCACGGAAATCAAAATCCATGAATGTGCCATACATGCGCACAGAAACAACATCTAGGTGCATCGGGTGTGCACGAAACATCTGTCGTAGGCAACAGGTGTGCCTGACAGCAAAATCAGGTGCATCTGACATGCACAAAAAAAATCTCGATTTAGTGCATCTGGTGTGCACCAAAATCACCCTTCAAAACATGCGCCCAACATGCGCGAAAATCCAAATCAGGTGCATCCATCGTGCACGAAATCATGAAATCCAATATCAAGCGCCGAATGTACGCAAAATCAATCAGGTGCACAAGGTGCACAAAACAAATATCGAGTATCACAATCGAAATCGAAGTCCAGTGCATCTAAGAGCACAAAAGGCGTATCACTGCACTGCAAGCATATATAAACTATACAGAGTGCAGGAACGAAATCGCGTGCGTGCATACGCACAAAATCAACTCAACTATTTAAAACCGTAAAATCACAAACATGTGAAACTAAAGCACGAAAACGATATCAAGTGCAACACTGTGCAAAGATCGTAAATCCTCAATCATCAAAATCAAATCATACGAATAAATCACCCAAAACATCGAAATCAATAATGGCGGAATAGTATCGCTCAAGTGCATCCTCTAAGAATCTCGGGCCAACTGTCGCGGTCACTAATGGGACGTCTCGTCGATGATCATGAACTCTGGCCTGCTGGTGTGCGTAACCATGACCACTCCTGGGTCAAGGTCTTCACTGTGAATTACCAATCTTTCGGTCCATCGGCTCATCGGCCCTGTCAGGTGTGCTAACGGGGACGATTCCGTTCTGGCACTTCTCTGGTCATCTCTTGGTCAATCATCGCGACCACTCGTAAGACAGCATATCACTGGCGTCGGCCTCTGGCTCTCTGAATGTACGTGACACATCTGACCCTGGGTGCATGTATCATTGCAGCAGTGTCCTGGAAGAAATTCTGCTCACGGTCTCTTCCATGTCTCGTCTCTGCCAACTGTCCGGAAGTCATCGTCCTTTCCTATATCTGCATCTTGCTCCGGAATGGCTGCATACCCATCGCGACCTCTTCTGGAAGGTATATCCAGTACTCTGCCTCGGCATGCGTATCGCATCTCTGATGTCGGCGGAGTGGAACGTCATCTCATCTAGATCTGGTGCGAACCTTTTACTCCACTTTTCTCTAATGTCGTCTGCTTTGGACTCGTCTCGTCGCGGCTGCATGGACTGAGCTCCAACGGCTATCCTCGTATCTGGAGTCTCCCAAGAATGCACCTCACCACCTAGCATCCGAATTAAGTCGAGCCATCCGATCGAGTCGTCAAAACCTCATAATCCCCCCAAGAGCTCAACCTCTTGGGCACAGTTTAATAGTATCGAGTACATACCACAGCATCGGTGGTCCAGCCGTAGAAGGGCAAACCCAAGCCTCACTAATGGCGTCGTAGAACTGCCGCAAACCCGAAGGTTCAAAGGCTTTCATACGGTCATTATGTCGAGTTAGGGTTTCATTCTTCTAGAGGGACCATGGAATTGCCTGCGTGTCTTTCCGACTACTTTAAACTTGGAATAATAGGTTTCTGACGTTCGATCGTCTCTGTCGACTCTCAACGTCTCCGCGTGAAGTCGTCTCTAGCTGGAATCAATCTATCTGATGACCTCGCATCGGGGTAGGCGAACGATCCACATGTCCTAGTCAGTCATCATCGGGTGACTAGCGACCTTCTATCATTTATTCGTACAACTCGCCCTGCAATAGCTCCAACATATGGGGCGATATCTCGTCGCTCACAGCAACAACTGGCTCGCTCGTCTGCACGCCGAACAGTGCCTCGATCATCATGAATAAGCAACACACCAACGGTCATCAAGATCTGGCTGCCCTCTATCATTAGCTCCATCCTCTAATGTCGATCAGCACATCCGAGTAACCTCATAAAGGCGATCCGCCAAACGCTCGTGGCGCGGAAACACAGTCAAAAGACACCTCTCTAAAATCGGGTGTCGCCGGAATCATGCCCTAGTCAGTCCTCGTTCGTGCCGAGCTCGTGCTGACCGCAACTCTAGCCGTAGCTCTCCCTGCCCGTAATCGTGGCAGCAAAACCAAACTGGTACCGATGAGGCTAGATCAGGAAGGAATATAATACTGAACAAGGAAATGTACATCCTAAGGCTTCTTAAGTGGAGTGGCGTGTCGTAAATATGCCGCGGAACATACCAACGGTACGTCACTCTACTTTAGTCACCTATTCCATCAACCAAGGGTCATCCTACGCTCCGAAGGTAAAACCTAACGCTCTGATACTAACTTTGTCACGACCCGAAAGTACGGAACATGACCGGCACTTAGACTACGAACGTCTCAAGGAGTACGTATGCTAAGTAAGCCGAAACCCAGAAATCCAAACCAAGAGAAGTAGTAGAGAATAGGAAGAACCATATCAAATCAACCTGTATGCAACATAATATACAACGCCTAAAGGCGAGGATCTCAACAGAATGGAACTCAACCAGCAAGAAACTCAAGAAATATAACATGCTACTCTATGGTCGAAAGAATAACATTACTGGTCTCTATCTCAAAAAATACAAGTTTGGTTGATGGAACTTCTAGATACAACTGAAATATAATATACAAGGTATAATGATGGGTAAGATACAATAAACCCACCTACTAGCAAGTCACCCGAAAAGAAACCGTGCCCGCAAAGCCGTAATGAAATCCGTACGGCAACACCTGCAAGAAACTGGGGCACAACGGGGGTGAGATGCCAACTCGTGAGTAGAAAAAGATCTACGAAGAGAAAATCGCATGAATAACGCAACCTAGGTCAATGATCATAATATATCCTCAAATATAAGAATAACATGCAGCCTATAACAATGGCTAGGATAATATCTAACCCGAGTGTGATCTCATATGCCCGTGTCAGTGCCTCAGGTAGCAAAATATCATATGAATGAGGTATGAATGCATGAAACAGAATACATGTAAATGAAGAAACTGTTTTCATAAATTAGTGAGATTTCCTTCGTATTTTTAAACTGAGGTATCATAATGAAATCAGTATCAACAGTGTCTAGCATCGACACAAAACATAAATCTCACTATCTCGAAATATCAATGTCTCAAGCTCAATATCTAGGGCGCCGTCAGTCCGGACCGGCCCCTACCATCCATCTCAAGACTACGACGGTATCCTCCGGATATCCGACGCGTCTGGTAATATCACCGGTAGGTAGTGCTCCCCAGCCAGGCTCAACGTCAACACCACATTCCTCTTGCCCCGGGGTACCATACCGGGCCCACCATGTACCCGTGACGGTTCCTCCACTTCTCGACACGGATCTCCAAAACCACAGCAAACTCATGGTGGACGACACTTTACATCACTAGAAAACCGCAACATTTTATATTTTAAAAGATCATAAGTTGTAAATTTTGCGGCTTTCCCCGAAATCCAGAAATATCATAAATCTCAAGAAATCATCACAAGTGCATATGTCAATGATAATGAACTAGGCATGAACAACTGAATAACAGTATGCATGAAGTGGTAGGTAATAACTACAATGTCTAATATGGCATATAAGGGAAGTACACTAATATCATGTCAAAACTACCAGCTAACAATCTAAGTCAAGCAATTATATTCTCTAAAGTGTACGTGACATGGCAATTACCGATGAAGATGTGTGTGAGCCGGCAAGTAGGTGTACGTGGTACATACGCATCATCGGTAATGGTGCTGGTGTCCTAACAGCATGATATCAATAATGGAATATGCAGCAAAATAAATATGCGAGGCAGAGCGAACAGCAATAATGTGCGGGAGCTGAATACTAGACACAACGATAACTAATCTGCAATAATCTAATATAAGTCCTACGAATGGTGCCTTTTGAAATAACACGAATCATGGGGTTTTGAAAATAGGGGCTACGGTGTTTTTATGAAAAGATACGTCGTTTTTGAAATATCCGTAGATTCCCTTGAGCTGTCTTTAAAAATGCCTACGATTCGTTAGTTTTTGAAATGGGTAAGAAGTCTAATCTAATCTAACAACTACACTAAACTATACGGCTGAACTAACAAGCTGAACTACAGGTAAGGAACCGCCTATCATCTGAGTCGATACATATACATACCTGTATATGTATAGTCGGTGATCCCGCCTCAATAATATCATTTCCGATACCATATCTATAATCAGGCATTCCAAGTCAAGAGTGCGGATCAATCATCAATATAGCTCGTACGTAAATCCGTCGTACGGCATCCCAATCTGGGTACGAGTCAATATCACATTCATCATACTATTCACCTGGTATCCTCTTTATCAAATATCATGATCGGGGTACTGATCTACGTCTAGTACCATACTGATACCGCCTACGTATGCATGGACGTGTGTGAAACACTACGTCAAGGACCCGCTACAACGTCATGTGGTATCTAAGATACGAACCCTGCTATATCACCGATCTCACGGCCTCAAATCAAATCTCATCGACTCAGCTCAATCCCAAGTATCATCCTCAGTCCGTATGTGAACACATAGTCCCATACCCATGTGAACACATAACTAAAAAGAATCCCATGAGCACATATCAATAGGAATGTATGCAAGTATGTATGTGTGTATATGTGTGTAACACTACCCTAGGGTTCGCAACACTAAAGTAATCCAACACACCAATATCCATCCTAAGCATCGTTATTAATCCTAAATAACATATAATAATTGTTGGTGTGTATACGCATCCGTATACACCACCACGGACTGCGGGGGTGCTATACGCCATCCACCCGACTTCTCCCCGTAGATATAAATCTACTCACCTGGTTCTCGCTAGCCGGTGCCGACGTCGCCACGCGCTTGCTTGTCGTTTCGAAGTCCACATGGGGGTACCTACATATCATAACGCACCATATCGCATTATAACTAAATTCGAAATCGAAACGGCATACGAAAATCAAATCGGCACGCGTATCACGCATAGGTCCAAACCTATCGCCTACGCATGCAAGAATAGTCAAACCAACCCTCGATGTCGATGTACAAACGTCAAACCATCGAGAAAAATCCAATCACACTCATTTGCACATTCACGAACACTAATTTTAATACAAACTAGGTTAAAACTCACAAAAACCTCAATTTTGCTTAAAAAGTCATTTTTTCGAAAATCTAGCAAGCACAAATCACCGTTTTAGTACAAAACTCGATGTATAAATGAATCTAGCGGCCACAATATTCGCTAAATATCTTAAATAAGTCATAAAAACAATTCCCATAATTTAATCTCATTAAATTCCAAAA
Source organism: Agapanthus africanus (assembly GCA_030015575.1). Lineage (NCBI taxonomy): Eukaryota > Viridiplantae > Streptophyta > Magnoliopsida > Asparagales > Amaryllidaceae > Agapanthus > Agapanthus africanus. The sequence goes on from CM057339.1 coordinate 494,038,268, forward strand.
GCCCTAAAATTCTAGTTTACAAAATACCTAAATTTTAACAATTTTATAGCAAAAATGCACAAACTACAATCTAGCTTGGATTTTCATGAACTAAAAGCATTAAACCACTCAATATAATATTTATAATGACATGAAACCTTAATTTGAATTTTATCTCACAAGAATATATTTATTTTAAAATACCTAGTTTACAATTTAGCATAATTAACAATTTTTTTTTAAACTAACCAATAACAACTAGCTACTAATCTTGTTTTAACATGTCATAAGAGCCTAAAAACATCACACAACCATACACCAATCTCACAAAACCCTAACTTGATTTTAAAACCTAAATTCTAGAATTTCCAAACCCTAACTTGAAGATTTATAACTAGCAATTCAACCACTTTAACACTTAACTAAGCTAACATAAGTATTAATCAACAATTTAACTACAAGGTTAACATTATACCTCCACAATTTTGTAGATCCCATTTGAAATCTAGCCATCCAAAATGCTCTCTTTTCACCCCAATCCATGCATGTTAGGGTAAGCTAAAATGGGTAGGAGTTGGATTTTGATTTAGCTTGATTTTTGTGTTGATTTTGGAAGGATTTTGTGAGGGTTTTTGAAGTGAAAAGGGGGTAAAAAAAATGGGGCTGATTGAGGAGAGGGGGCTCGGCCAGCAAGTATGGGAAGGGGGTGTGGGGTGTGTGGGAGTGGGGAAGGAAAGTCTAAGTCAAAGCAAGATACCCCAAGTCAACACACAACCCTTCTCTCTTTATTCTTTTCTTTTCTTTTCTTTTCTTTTACCAAAAGAAGTGGGGGAAAGCTTTGGGGGGGGGGGGGGGCTGCTGAATTCAGCAGAAATGAGGAGGAAAATGGGTGTGTGTGAGTGTGGGTGTGGGTGTGGGGTGATGGAAAATGATAAATACTATACCCCAAACATCCATTTACACTAAATTCACTATTTAAGCCTTTTTCTTCGATATTTTCTAAACCGTTTTGGCAAACGATTTCATTTCAAAAACCACATGATAAAATTTTATTTAATGTGTCATGATGCACAAAATTTGTTTCAACTCATTCCAATTTGTAATTTTCCCTAATTAAATGTATTAGTGACGGCTTAAAATAATAATAAAATAATTTTTTTTTCAGAAATTTTGAAATTTCACCAGTGGCTAAATAAACACCAAATACTAGCAATTACATAGCTAGAATATGTATATTTAATTTTTATAATAAGATATTTGTATTTTGACTTTTTACAGAAAACCCCCTTATTTTACCCATTTTTTTCGAAATTTCGCTGAAACGATTTTCAAAACGTTACAGTTAGGTCGTAGGTCATGATAATGCCTACTCATCTTATTCGGCTGTCATGATTACATTCATTCAATTATTAACAAGCTAAATACAAATGGTAGAGCATGATTGTTCACCAAGACAAAGGAACATTGCACATGAATGGTCATGCATTGAATATATACCTTGAAAATGCATGGAATACCCCCTAGACCGTTCTTATGACCCTGATATGTCATAACGACCAATGGACGTTGTTCATTGTAGACTTCGCCAACAAAGAATTGCGGCATTATTCTTCACTTCAGCTCAACGACCATTGGGAGCAAAGGGTTAGGCTATATACTGTTAGGAATATATATGCCCTATAGGCCATTATTGTATGATATAGTGGATGCTTGGACATATATATAGAGGACTTTCTTGCTCGACATGATAGTATGCTATCTGGTTGCTCTTTATCTTAACATATACACTTGTATTGTTATTGTTTGGCTACAGCAGCGCCCTGACATCAATCCTAGGCCAAATGCAGAACAAAAAATTTTCTAACTTGCCGCTACCGCAACCAATCACACGGATCGAATCATTAACCGTTAACTAGCAACTACTGTAAAGAGTTTGGAGAGATTATACCGATCGATCCATATCCTTCGGTCTTCAATCTCTGCGCCAAGCTCCTCACCGTTGCGCCGATGAAGTCGATCTCCCATCTCCATCGTCGAAGTGGCACCACGTCAAGGATTCTTTATACGGGCTCCCGCTTCAAAACCGAAGCAACTCAGACATGAAGTTTGCTAGCCGACATGTCTAAGATGAAGTAGAGATGGTGTGTGATTACTTTGTCTCATGACACTCTAAGATTCTCAACACATGAAAGAGATAGAGTGGAGGTTGAAGAAGAAGCCATTAGAGGAAGAAGTTGTGAGCTTAAGTTTTCTAGTGAAGAAAATGGCATTGCTTTTTTCTTGTTGTGTGAGATCTTTTGTGTGAGTTCTATATATAAATCAAGACCAAAGCCAAGCCTATCTTGGCTGCCCCTCTCTCTCCTCACAAAATATCTCACACCCAAAAACACTAAAGAAATGGACATGGCACAAAAAATCACACCATGAGTCACCAAGGTTGCACATGCCATATTTAGTACCCTAGGTTAAAACTTGCACTCACAATTTCTACATAATAAAACATTAATCTAAATGTTTAATCCAAAAAGGAAATGGCATCTACTAAAGTAATCTCGTGACGGATCACAAGAATACCCCTCATCCGTATATACATACCTGCATCCGTATTCCGATTGAATACGAATACAACGAGACAAAATTAATCCAACCAATCTAATACTAGGATCCGGATTAAACCAGAGCCCACTAGTATGATCCGTCCGATGATGATCTGTGCACGAGCACACGTATATGATCGAACCCTGCCGTAAAACCATACAGCCTCTACAACGTTTCGCCCGAACTTAGGAAATTTTCTGTGGGGGACTCCAAAGACTCGTCAATACGCTGGTAGTGAGTTTAACCACAAGCACGTCAGTGACACTAGCTGTACGTAACGGCTGCCCATGTATTGAGCGAATGGGAAGCTGAAGAGCGAACTCATCCTAAAACCCTACTGAGCCTATCTGTGACAATCTCCGTACAGTCTGGTCTGTTCGTCTAAGAGTATTGCATATCGGGCCTAGGGGGATGGTAAACGTCAGACCCCTAATAGCGGTATAAGTCGTGTCGGAGTGTATCCCAGAGCACCTTGAGAAACTACTGGAATACCTACCAGTAAATCTCACTTGCCTTGGCCAAGGACTTTGTGTAATGGCTCTCCAGACACAGCGCGATATCAACCCCCAATACCGAGAGAGACGAGTCCTGTCTAACCGCCACTGCCTCCAAGTGCTTCGGGACTGCACCCAACTAATACCTGTTTGCACGACTCCTTTGAGCCATGGTAGGGTAGAAATCAAAGAACAGTGGGAACACACTTGAGGCAATGTAGCAGTGTCAAGTCAACGGACTAAGTTGTACTCATGTCACCTGGGAACTGCTCCTGACGATAGGTATAGTACCAATCATCAGGGCCCCAGCGAGTCCGTCCGGTGTACTCATAACCCAAAGAGCACCTGTATACTATCTTAGGTGAACTAACTGACACCAATTGCTTGTGAGACCAGCCACCGCCCCTCGTCGGGATCTCGATCCGTATACACTAGTCTACACACGGAGTATCCATGCCAAGTATTGAAACTCCCACGACTAGGGACACTTTAAGGATGTGCTTATAGACTACCCAACTCTCACGTATATGATCTCTTTCATACTGCTGGTAGTCAAGCAAGAATCCTATGGGCTCTATCAACGTGTAATAGTGATCTGTAATGTCACCTAAAGCATGTACATGATGATATAGACAGACCGGATAGCATGCTTGAAGGGTTTCCTCAGCACCACTACTAGGGTTTGTAGCATCACACATGCCATATTTAAAAATTAGAGGGTGCTAAAGAAACTAACCTAGGGATCAAACTAGAAAAACTAGGGTAACACAAAAAACTAACACAAACCACAAGTAGTTTATTACTAGGTAAAAAGAATACAACCTTTGTAGCTCACTTTGCTAGACTCCTTGTCTACTTGAAAGATGGAAGAGGCTTGCTTGAGATCCTTCAAGTCCACGATGATCCACACGGAGTCCTCTTTGTCCAAGCTCAAAGCTCTACTTGATCAAGAGATGAAGTTGAAGCTAACACTCTAAACTAATGGGCAAGAGTGGTATAGAATGATGATGTGGTTTGTTTTCTGACTTCGAAACCCTAACTTGATCACTATCTTACTCACTAATGAAAGCTAGCGAGCAAGAGAAAGGAGGAAGAAGATGATGGCAAATGAGAGGTCAAGATAATGAAAAGATAATGATAAAAATGAGAATAGAAATTATATACAATTTCCACTCTCATTTTTAACTCAAGTTAATAAATATCTAGATATTTATTTTGGAGCTCTAATGGCCATGGAAAGATAACTCATGGTTAACTCAAGGTTTAGTGGAGGAATAAAAGAATCAACCATGAATAATTATCCATTTCCATAAATCTCAAAAATAAATACAAATATATTTACTAACATGTGAGTCTTATATTGCCACCATCTATTGTATTAACAACCTTGACACACATGTGTATGCATGTATGTGTGTATGCACATCTATATCTGCATCAATGTAAACATGTGCATACATGCATGCATACAACAAAAGACAAAAGGGTCTAAGTGAAAAAGCTAATGATCAATGTTAAATCAACACTTGATTTAACAAACCGGTCATATCATATATGACCCGACCAATAGTAAACCACCCGATTAATATACGGTATCACATACGCGCATTTAATCAGGTCCCCGCGCATATCTCATATGCACTCCACATCGTTTCGCCTAGGCTAGATAACTCCATTGTCGGACTCTAAGAATCTTCAATACACCAGTAGTGGGTGATGATCATATCAAACACCCCCAAGCCGCAAGAGGTCAGCTAAACGTAACGGCCACCCGGGTATTGAACAATCAAAAGAAAACAAGCGAGCCTGTCAAAACTTCCGTCGAGCCAACCGGCAACCCTACCGTACAGTCCGGTCTCTTCGTCAGATATGCTGCATAACGAGTCTAGGGATGGTAACGTCTACCCCAATAACTCAATAAGTCGTGCCGATGAATGGTCTATAACAGATCGAGAAACAATTGATCACACTTATCAGTAAATCTTAACAGCCCTGGCCAGGGATTTACTGATATAGCAAATCGAGCACTGCACAACATCAAACCCCAATACTGGGAGAGATGAAACCCCTCCTATCGCTCATCGTCTCCATGTGTCTCGAGACTGTACCCAAAAACCACCTGTTTGCACGACTCAGTAGAGCCTTGGTAGGGTGGTAATCAAAGTATAGTAGGAGAACACACAAGATTCTATGACGATCTCGGGTCTACAGACTAACCTGTACCAGTGTCACCTGAGAACTGCTATCCGACGATAGATATAATACCATATATGAGTTCTCGGCGAGTTCGTCCAGTGTACCAAGTCTCCACTGAGCACCCATATATAATCTCGATGTCAAACATCAATGGATGCAGGAACATCCATCACCCATTATATGGGTCTAGTATCATATACGCTAGTCTACTCTGATATATCGATGCCCCGTCTCGATATACCTACGACTAGGGACATTTCAGGATATTCTTATAAACTACAGACGTCCCACTAGTATGATCTCCATCATAATCATAGTAGTCAAGCAAATATCTTCAGGGCTTTATCAACATGTGTAAATGAATAAAAGCATGATCAAGTGAACACATCAGATCAAGAGTAACCGGATAGCATACTATCATGTCGAGCAAGAATGTACACTGAATATTTATATATATATATATATGTATGTATAAATACATCCACTATCTATAATGGCCTCTAGGGCATACATATATCCAACAATCTCCCACTTGCACTAAGGCCAGTTATTGGCGTATCTCATACCCAACAGCTCAAAAAGTCGCTCATGCTGCTGCTGAGGGAGAGCCTTGGTGAGTGGATCCACAGTGTTATTCTTTGTGTCTACTCTCCTAATTTCGATCTCGCAGCAATCAACAATCTCCTGGATCAAATAAAAACGCCTCAGGATGTGTCTGGACCGTTGATGGGACCCGGGCTCCTTGGCTAACGCCATAGCCCCATTATTATCATAATACAATGGTATTGGATCAATAATGGTTGGAACTACTCCTAGCTCCACGACGAACTTCCTCATCCAGACGGCTTTCTTGGCGGCATCATTTTCAGCAATGTACTCAGCTTCCATTGTAGATTATGCAACGGTATCCTGTTTGGAACTCTTCCAACTTACCGCCCCTCTATTGAGGGTAAATACAAACCCAGAGATAGATTTGCTGTCGTCATTATCACTCTGGAAGCTCGAATCGGTAAAGGCCTCCATCTGGAGATCTCCGTTACCATACACCAAGAACAATTCTTTAGTCCTTTGCAAGTACTTAAGAATGTTCTTCATGGCTACCCAGTGATTCTCCCCTGGGTTGGATTGATACCTGCTTACTACACTAAGTGCATAAGATGTAAGTCCACGTTGCCCACCCCGGTGCTTTCAGGGAGGCGGAAACCGGAATAAAAATCGGATTTTTACTACTCTAGGCAACATGGACTAGACAAAGGAGGATATTTGCTAAACAAAAACAAGCTAAAGCTAACTAGAAACTAGCTAAAGGGTAGAATGGTTATACCTAGGGCTTTATGTCCTTCTCTCCTTGCTCCTTGGAGTAGTAGAAAGGGATCACCTTTGTCGTCTTCTCACGTCGAAGAAGGATCCACCCGAAAGCCTCAACCTTTGGCTTCAACTCCAAGCTAGAAGTTACTAAGGTGCTAGAAGTGCTAATCCTAGAACCCTAGATGAGAGTAGAGATTATCAAGAAGAGGTTTTTCTCAAGCACAAGTGTTTCTCAACACATGGGAGGGGAGAGCTTGAGGAAGAGCAAGAGCAAGAGAGAGAAAGTATATGATAGAATGAGAGAATTATGAAGCATTATCACATATATGTGTGAATTATTGTAAATAGATAATTAGTGAGATAATTGTCATGGCTTAATGAAGACATGACCATTATCATTTCATTTTTAATGCAAATTGCAAGGATCAAAGAGCATCTTCCAAATGAAATGATGATGGTCAAAGTGTCAACCTAGGTCAACAAGTCAAGAATGTCAAATGGTCAACAACCATAACTATAAACAATTATATTAAACTAATATCAATTAACCATAATACACACATAAGCATTAGGGTTAATAAAATGACAATGGTCATTAACCCTAATCAAAGTCCTCTCCCTCTGTCTCAAGCAACTGTGCATACGCACCCGTATTCGTGATCCGAGGAACACGAATACAAAGAGATAAAACCAATCCCAAATCATATACTAGGATCTGGCTTAAACCAAAGCCCGCTAGTATAAGCTGTCCGGAAAACAAACGTGCACAAGTGCGCGGATGTGAACGAACCCTGTCGCAAAACCATGCGACCTCTACTCATTTTGCCTAAAAGCGAATAGCTCTCTGTGTGGGACTCTAAAGACTCGACACTACGCTGGCAGTGGGTTTAACCACAGACCGCAAGCGGCACTAGCTGTACATAATGGTCCCCAGGTAGATGCTGATAAGAAGACAGACGAGGTGACCCCATCTGAACTCCTACTGAGCCTGTATGTGACAGTCTCCGTACAGTCCGGTCTGTTCGTCTGATACATCGCATGGCGGGTCTAGGGGGGCGGTGAACGTCAGTCCCCTAATAGCGGTACAAGTCGTGTCGGAGTGTATCCCAGAACACCCTGAGATAACACTAGAAACCTACCAGTATATCTCGCTTGCCCTGGTCAGGGACTACTTGTGTAATGGCTCTCCTGGACACAGCGCGATGTCAACCCCCAATACCGGGAGAGACGAATCCTGTCTAACCGTCACTGCCTCCAAGTGCTTCGGGACTGCACCCAAAAACTACCTGTTTGCATGACTCCTTTGAGCCGTGGTAGGGTAGTAATCAAAGTGCAGTGGGAACACACTCGAGGCGAAGTGACAGTGTCAAGTCAGCGGACTAAGCTGTACTCATATCACCTGGGAACTGATAACTGACGATAGGTATAATACCAACCAACAGTTCCCGACGAGTCCTGTCCAGTGTACTCGTAACCTAACGAGCACCCGCATACTATCTCAAGTACGACGTACTGACGGCTGTGGGACAGACCGTCTCCCACGGTTGATGAGAAGCGCATACGCTAGTCTACTCCGGAGTATCGATGCCCTGTCTCGATAGTCCAACGACTAGGGACCTGTATAAGGATGTGCTTATGGATTACCCAGCCCCCACGAGTGTGAGCACCATCACAACGCTGGTAATCAAGCAAAAATCCTAAGGGCTCTACTAATATGTATATCAGCGATATGCTAAAAGAAACATATGCACATATTAAAGCAGAGACAAACCAAGTAGCATAATACCGTTTCGAGCAAGATTGTATATACAACTGTGAATATCCCAAGCTTCTATCAAGTAATATACAAACTAGTATGATACAGTAATGGCCTCTAGGGCATATACACTAACAATCTCCCACTTGCACTAAGGCCATGTACTGGCGTATCGAAGACCTATCATCTCGATCAGCCGCTCGAACTGAGTCTGGGGCAAGGCCTTGGTGAATGGATCTGCAGTGTTATCTTCCGAAGCAACCCTCCGAACCACGATCTCCTGGCGATCCACGATCTCCCTGATCAGGTGATACCGCTTTAAGATGTGTCTGGATTTCTGATGGGACCTGGGTTTCTTCGCTAAAGCTATAAACCCATTGTTGTCGCAATACAGAGGTATTGGGTCAACAATGGACGGAACCACCTGAAGTTCTTTCAAGAACTTCCTCATCCAGACAGCTTCTTTTGCGGCATCAGATGCAGCGATGTATTCCGCTTCCATAGTCGAGTCAGCAACGGTTTCCTGTTTGGAGCTCTTCCAACACACCGCCCCACCATTGAGGGTAAAGACAAAACCCGACATGGACTTGGAATCATCCTTGTCACTCTGGAAGCTGGAGTCAGCAAAGGCCTCAATCTGGAGGTCTTTTCCGCCATACACCAAGAACATCTCCTTAGTCCTTCTCAGGTACTTGAGAATGTTCTTTACCGCTATCCAATGTTTCTCCCTAGGGTTTGACTGATACCTGCTTACCACACTCAGTGCATAAACCACATCTGGTCTGGTACACAACATCGCATACATTATAGAGCCTACCGCAGAAGCGTAGGGTATAATAGACATGCGATCCCTCTCCAAATCAGTCTTGGGAGACATCTCTATGGAGAGGGTGATCCCGTGACAAGCCGGTAGATTACCGCGCTTGGAATCTTCCATACTGAATCTCTTCAGTATGGTGTCGATGTACCTGGACTGTGAAAGTCCTAATATCCTCTTGGATCTGTCACGGTAGATCCGGATACCCAGAATGTATGAGGCATCATCCAGGTCTTTCATGGAGAACCAGTGTGACAAGAACCCCTTGACAGATTGTAGCATAGGAATGTCATTTCCTATTAAGAGAATGTCATCCACGTATAAAACGAGGAATACTACAGTTGTCGCTACAAATCTACAATAGATGCATGGTTCATCTGGATTTTTGATAAAGCCAAATTCCTTGACCGTCTCATCAAAACAGATGTTCCAACTCCGCGATGCCTGCTTTAGTCCATAAATGGACTTAAGCAACTTGCATACCTTTCCGCTGCTCCCACTCTGAATGAAACCCTCTGGCTGGTCCATATAGACACACTCCTCTAAATGTCCATTTAGAAAAGCGGTCTTTACGTCCATCTGCCAAATCTCATAATCGTAGAAGGCAGCAATGGCAAGAAGGATCCGAATGGATTTCAGCATAGCTACTGGAGAAAAGGTTTCGTCATAGTCCAAACCAGGTCGCTGACGAAAACCCTTTGCAACCAGTCTAGCTTTATAGGTCTCAACCTGTCCATCTACACCAATCTTCCGTTTGAAGATCCACTTGCATCCTACGGGTTTCATCCCATCTGGAGCAATGTCCAACGTCCATACTTTGTTAGTGTACATGGACTTCATTTCGGTCCGCATTGCATCCAGCCATTTTACCGAGTCGACGCTTTGAATGGCTTGCTGGAAGCTAGTAGGCTCATCACAATCTATGATGCAATCCTTTCTATCCCCGTCAATGAGAAAACCGTAGTATCTCTCGGGCGGATGAGACTGCCTACTACTCCTGCGGAGTGGCGTAGGAATGTCCTGATCTTTCGAACCCTCTGGTTCTACTAAGCTTTCAGTAATAGCTCGTGGTTCCGGAATTTCTTCCAGTTCTATTGCGCTCCCACTTATTTCTTTTTCTATGAACTGGTGTTCTAGAAAGTGGGCATGGCGAGAAACAAAGACCTTTTTTTCCTCTTCGCAATAGAAGAAATATCCCTTGGAGTTCTTTGGATATCCCACAAACTTGCACTGTACTGAGCGTGCCTCGAGCTTGTCCGCATGCTGCTTTTTTACAAAAGCTGGACATCCCCATGTCTTAATGTGATTAAGATAGGGTCTCTTCCCACACCACATCTGATATGGTGTAGTAGGCACAGTCTTAGTTGGAACTCGGTTCAAAAGGTATGCAGCTGATTCTAGCGCATATCCCCAGAACGATCGCGGTAACTCAGCGTTACTCATCATGGACCGTACCATATCTAATAGGGTTCGGTCCTGTCTCTCCGATACACCGTTATGTTGCGAAGTGTATGGAGGAGTAAGCTGAGAGAGAATTCCATTCTCTTTTAAGTAACCCAGGAACTCGGCACTCAAGTATTCACCACCTCGATCAGATCTCAGTGCCTTGATACTTTTGCCTGTTTGTTTTTCTACTTCATTCTTATATTCCTGGAATTTTTCAAAAGCCTCGGATTTATGTTTCATTAAGAAGACATAACCGTACCTTGAAAAGTCATCCGTAAAAGTAATGAAGTAAGAATAACCGCTTCGTGCATGTGTAGACATTGGACCGCACAAGTCGCTGTGTACGAGTCCCAAGAGCTCGCTCGCTCTTACTCCGTGTCCAGTGAACGGAGTTTTTGTCATCTTTCCTTTGAGACAGGATTGACAAGTTGCATACGATTGATATTCGAACTGATCCAAATATCCTTCTGCATGTAACTTAGTCAACCTTCTCTCATTGATGTGACCCAGTCTACAATGCCATAAGAAAGTTTTATTGATTTCTGGAGACTTTCTTTTGTGTGTATTCTGGACATTGAAAATCTGTGGTTGGTTTAATACGTATATACCGTTGTTCAATGTACCTGACCCAATCAAAACTTGATTAAGGTGAATGTTCACTACATTACTTACAAATGCAAATTCATAACCTTCTTTAGATAATAAAGATACAGAAATGATATTATAGGTTGCATTTGGTACATAATAACAACTACGCAAAACCAAAAAGTGTCCATCCGACAATCCCAGGTGATAGTCCCCCACGGCCTCAGCATCCATGCTAGCACCGTTTGCAACTCTGAGGGTCATGTCACCTGCCTTCAAAACTCTACGCTTTCTCAACGCCTGCAAAGAATTACAGATATGCGATCCTGATCCGGTATCCAATACCCAGGATGTAGAGTTTATTGATAGACAGTTTTCAATAACATACACACCTGAAGCTGAAGCCGCAACTCGCTTCAAATCCTGTGTTCTGGCCTTCCAAGCCTTGCAATCCTGTTTCCAGTGACCACTTTTGTGATAGTAGAAGCATTCTTCCTTCCCCACTATCTTTCCCGCTACCTTTGTTGCCTTTCCTTTTCCCTTCGTATCCACTTTACTGACACCGCCTCTTGGTTTGGCGGGGGCTTTCTTCTTCTTACCCTTGGCTTTCGCCCTGGATCTAGAAGAGGAAGATCCCCCTACAAACAAAGTGGATGTCTCCCTACCCTTCTGTAGGGTGCCCTCAGCACTCCTCAACATGTTCAGAAGTTCAGAAAGTTCAACCTCCTTTCCTTGCATGTTGAAGTTTAGGATAAACTGGGTGTAAGTGGAAGGAAGGGACTGGAGAATCAAATCAGTATAGAGTTCATTCTCCAACGTGGTCCCAAGGTCCGCGAGCTCCTCTATGTAGCCAATTATTTTAAGCACGTGTTCCGCTACCGATGATCCGACGGCCAATCTTGCCGAAAATAGCTTCTTCGACACTTCGTATCTTGCGATACGAGACTGCTCTCCATACAGTTCTTTTGTATGGAGAAATATGGACTCTAGGTCCATATTCTCATGCCTCCTCTGATGTTCGTTGTCCATCGAGGCAAGCACGAGGCATTTGGCCTTCGCGCAATCGATCTCCCATGTCTTACGGATTTCTTTATCCGCGACGCTGGAGGTGGGACCTGGGACAGGGGGAGCTTTGGTGGTAAGGACATACCCCAACTTGTCGTAAGTGATTGCCATCTTGACATTCCTGAGCCAATCTTTATAGTTTGGCCCTGTCAGTATGTTTTTATCTAGTAATAACTTAAGTCCGGTCATGTTGAATGGTCGCTGCAATTAGGAGAGAGAAAAGAAACACTTTAGCATGATGCTCTTGCAAGTTTAGAGTGGTTTTTAGTTTGTCTAAACTGGATGGCTCCCACTGTCTCTCGAATCCCTTCTCAAACCGTAAAGAAAGGATTAGTCGAGATCAATCTCACCGTACAATACTTGCTTAACCGTTCAGCCAGGCCAGTGTCGGTACTTCGAGGGAGGTTTTCCAACGCTTTCGCGAAGTTCCTTAATTATGTAACCTCTGTTCCCTGTGGGCGTAGCCCCGCTAACACCTTTCTAGACACCTACTAGGTTTATAGCATTGATCGTTAAGTGAGAGTTTCCCGAGGAGTAGCATATACTCACAGTAGGATCAGGATCCAAATATCATCGCGTGAAAAAACCGAAGGAATCCTACCAGAATCATCACACTCCAAATGGTATGCAGCGCTAGCAAGTTTCAGTGCTTATGAAACTCCCGATGTGGATTTTTGCCCTATGCTCTTATGACCTTGACTTTGGCCAAAATATCATAAGTCACATGTCAAGTTCTACCCGTCATTCTCCTGGTTAATTTGGACCCACCCGTACCTACCCTTGACTTTGGCCAAAATGGCAGCACGACTGTCCCAAACTAACGCATCTATCTATGCTGCACATGAATACCCAATAGCTACCAATCACTATGCCTTGACTTTGGCCAAAATACATAGCTTGAATACTTTTTGACCATTCATATGGAATGACGGAGGGCTACGAATGGTTTTGGCGAAACCGTGAACGTAGTGAACTTGATATAATCGATGGAACGAGATAACTTTTAAATGGAGTGGTTCAAGCTCTGCGTTTAAAAGTTTAGTTTTGAAAAGAACCGAGTGGTTTTCAAAGTGTTCCAATCGACTTTTACTTGGTTTATTTTCTTGCATTAGTTCTTTTAATGCGTCCCATCATTTAATCCTACCATTGCAGAAAACAACCAAAATATGACGTACGCTTATGCCATTCGCATTCGCCATGGGGCCCTGTCATCACCCGTTAGGTTACTTAACTAACGACAGAGCGGGGGCTGTGCTAGCGCGGCTGTAAAACATAAGCAACGCCTAAATAGTTATAGTATATAGATATAAAGCAATGATAGACATTACAGATCACAGATGAATACATTAGATATACTAGGAATCCGCAATCCGTTCGAGCCTGCAACGAAAAGAGGATTACACGGTCTCGGTGAATAGCCAATACCCCACCCAAGACCCCAACGGGTGCGGCAAACTACCCGCCAAGTACCCGAAGCGAAGCAACCTCCCTCAACACCGTGAGTAGGCCACTCGGCACTTCGAGATACCCGGTAGTTTGTGCACCCCCTCCATGGGTCTATCCTAGGAGCAAAAACAGTAAAAAGAATTATACAATGATGGCTACAACCCCGATCCGGTTGTGCGGCCATACAAATAATAATACATCAATTTACATGTTACAATGAATGAAAGAAAAAGAAACACTCATCTCACATCCACCCCGGCTATTCACCCACGACAATCCAACGCATTCATATACACATACCATCATCAAACACAGATCACAGATATGTATAACCCCCATTAATCGACATATAGCGATTAGCCGACGTTCAATACATATAACCATCACAGATATAACCCATTAGTCAAAGTGTAGTGAAGTTCGATCAAAAATACGGATTTATAGGCCCCCAAAAACAAATTTCTTTTCTGGAAAACCTGGGCACAAATAAACCATCTTAAAAATCCCAAAACCAAGCCAGAAGAACACTGCACCAAACCCGACCCAGAACCGAGTCAAAACGGCCGCGGTTCCGCGGCAATAGGCATGCTTTTGCCGCGGAACCGCCGCGCTTTGAGTTATTCACTGGATCGTTTTTGGTGGCTTTCTTCACAAAACCCTGAGATGATTTTTGACGTAAGATTTATTTTATTTTGAACAGAAAAAAATTCAACAGAAAGTTAGGGTTTTGTGTTTTTAGTTTTGTGATTTTTTCCGATTGAACTTCAATATACTTTACTACCTAGCTAGTTTATGTTTAGTTAGGCTCTGATACCACTGTAAGTCCACGTTGCCCACCCCGGTGCTTGCGGGGAGGCGGAAAACGGAATAAAAATCGGAGTTTTACTACTCTAGGCAACATGGACTAGACAAAGGAGGATCCTTGCTAAACAAAAACAAGCTAAAGCTAACTAGAAACTAGCTAAACGGTAGAATGGTTATACCTAGGGCTTTATGTCCTTCTCTCCTTGCTCCTTAGAGTAGTAGAAAGGGATCACCTTTGTCGTCTTCTCACGTCGAAGAAGGATCCACCCGAAAGCCTCAACCTTTGGCTTCAACTCCAAGCTAGAAGTAACTAGGGTGCTAGAAGTGCTAATCCTAGAACCCTAGATGAGAGTAGAGATTATCAAGAAGAGGTTTTTCTCAAGCTCAAGTGTTTCTCAACACATGAGAGGGGAGAGCTTGAGGAAGAGGAAGAGCAAGAGAGAGAAAGTATATGATAGAATGAGAGAATTATGAAGCATTCTCACATATATGTGTGAATTATTGTAAATAGATAATTAGTGAGATAATTGTCATGGCTTAATGAAGACATGACCATTATCATTTCATTTTTAATGCAAATTGCAAGGATCAAAGAGCATCTTCCAAATGAAATGATGATGGTCAAAGTGTCAACCTAGGTCAACAAGTCAAGAATGTCAAATGGTCAACAACCATAACCATGCACAATTATATTAAACTAATATCAATTAACCATAATACACGCATAAGCATTAGGGTTAGTAAAATGACAATGGTCATTAACCCTAATCAAAGTCCTCTCCCTCTGTCTCAAGCAACTGTGCATACGCACCCGTATTCTTGATCCGAGGAACACGAATACAAAGAGATAAAACCAATCCCAAATCATATACTAGGATCTGGCTTAAACCAAAGCCCGCTAGTATAAGCTGTCCGGACAACAAACGTGCACAAGTGCGCGGATGTGAACGAACCCTGTCGCAAAACCATGCGACCTCTACTCATTTTGCCTAAAGGAGAATAACTCTCTGTGTGGGACTCTAAAGACTCGACACTATGTTGGCAGTAGGTTTAACCACAGACCGCAAGCGGCACTAGCTGTACGTAACGGTCCCCAGGTAGATGCCGATAAGAAGACTGACGAGGTGACCCCATCTGAACTCCTACTGAGCCTGTATGTGACAGTCTCCGTACAGTCCGGTCTGTTCGTCTGATCATCGCATGGCGGGCCTAGGGGCGGTGAACGTCATTCCCCTAATAGCGGTACAAGTCGTGTCGGAGTGTAGCCCAGAACACCCTAAGATAACACTGGAAACCTACCAGTATATCTCGCTTGCCCTGGCCAGGGACTACTTGTGTAATGGCTCTCCTGGACACAGCGCGATGTCAACCCCCAATACCGGGAGAGACGAATCCTATCTAACCGTCACTGCCTCCAAGTGCTTCGGGACTGCACCCAAAAACTACCTGTTTGCACGACTCCTTTGAGCCTTGGTAGAGTAGTAATCAAAGTGCAGTGGGAACACACTCGAGGCGAAGTGACAGTGTCAAGTCAGCGGACTAAGCTGTACTCATGTCACCTGGGAACTGATAACTGACGATAGGTATAATACCAACCAACAGTTCTCGACGAGTCCTGTCCAGTGTACTCGTAACCTAACGAGCACCCGCATACTATCTCAAGTACGACGTACTGACGGCTGTGGGACAGACCGTCTCCCACGCTGGGATGAGAAGCACATATGCTAGTCTACTCCGGAGTATCGATGCCCTGTCTCGATAGTCCAACGACTAGGGACCTGTATAAGGATGTGCTTATGGATTACCCAGCCCCCACGAGTGTGAGCGCCATCACAACGCTGGTGATCAAGCAAAAATCCTAAGGGCTCTACTAATATGTATATCAGCGATATGCTAAAAGAAACACAAGCACATATTAAAGCAGAGACAAACCAAGTAGCATACTACCATTTCGAGCAAGATTGTATATACAACTGTGAATATCCCAAGCTTCCATCAAGTAATATACAAACTAGTATGATACAGTAATGGCCTCTAGGGCATATACACTAACATAAGATACATCAGGGCGTGTACATACATCGCATACATTATAGATTCTACTGCCGAAGCATAGGTTATAATGCTCATGCGAGCTCTCTCCTCATCGGTCTTTGGGCAAAAGTTCTTGGAGAGAGTGACTCCATGGCAAGCGGGTAGGGCACCCCACTTCGAGTCTTCAATACTAAACCTGTTTAGGATGGGGTTGATGTATTTGGTTTGGGACAATCCCAATAACCTTTTGGATCTATCCCCATAGATCTGAATACCCAGTATGTACGTGGCATCACCCAGGTCCTTCATGGAGAACCTTTGTGACAAGAAAGATTTGACCGACTGCAGCATAGGAATATCATTTCCTATCAGAAGAATGTCATCCATGTACAATACGAGGAATGCGAAACACAAGGATCGTCTGGAATTTTGATGAAATCAAACTCTTTGATAACATCATCAAAACAGATGTTCCAACGCCGTGATGCCTGCTTTAATCCATAAATAGATTTAAGCAATCTACATGCTTTCCCGTTGCTCCCACTGTCGATGAATCCCTCTGGCCGATCCATATAAACGCACTCTTCTAAATCTCCATTTAGAAATGTTGTTTTAACGTCCATCTTCCAGATTTCATAGTCATAGTGAGCAGCAATAGCAAGTAGGATCCGAATGGATTTAAGCATGGCTACGGGAGAAAAAATTTCGTCATAGTCCAGACCCGGTCTTTGACGAAAACCCTTCGCCACAAGTCTTGCCTTATAGGTCTCCACATGCCCATCTACACTAATCCTTCTTTTAAAGATCCATTTGCACCCCATGGGTTTTAACCCAGGGGGTACAACGTCCAAAGTCCATACTTTGTTGGTGTACATAGACTCCATTCCAGATCTCATGGCATCCAGCCACTTCACAGAGTCTCCACTCATGATAGCTTGCTGAAAACTGGTAGGATCTTCATCCTCCATGATGCAATCTTCTCTATCACTATCAATAAGGAAACCGTAGTACCTCTCCGGTGGGCGAGAAGTCCTACCAGATTTACGGAGTGGCCGAGGTTTATTAGTTTCTGTTGCAGCAGCCGGTTCAACCAAGTTGTCATTTGTAACTTGTGTCTGTAGAACCTCTTCTAGATCTACCACATTGCCATATTTATTATTTGTAAAAAATTCTTTTTCTAAAAATGTGGCTTGCTGAGAAACAAACACCTTTTGTTCCTCCTTGTGGTAGAATAGATATCCATAAGAATTCTTTGGATGCCCCACAAAATTACACACGACTTACCGTGTCTCGATCTTGTCCGGATTTTGCTTTTTGACATAGGCCGGACAAGCCCAAATCTTAACTTGTTTAAGAGATGGTCTCTTCCCATGCCATATCTCATATGGCGTGGTAGACACGGTTTTGGTTGGAACCCTGTTCAATAGAAATGCTGCAGTCTCCAATGCATGCCCCTAAAATGAGAAAGGTAACTCAGGATCACTCATCATAGAACAAACCATATCTAATAGGGTCTGATTCCGACGTTCTGACACACTGTTGTGCTGTGGTGTGTAAGGAGGAGTGAGCTGAGAGAGAATCCCATTCTCTTTTAGGAAGTCTGCAAACTTTGTACTGAGATACTCCCCACCTCGATCTGATTAAAGCATTTTGATACTCAAGCCGGTTTGTTTTTCTATTTCAAGTTTGTACTCAGTGAATTTCTCGAAAGCTTCAGACTTATGCTTTAACAAAAACACATGACCGAAACTTGAGAAATCATCAGTAAAAGTAATGAAGTAAGAAAAACCGCCTCTAATCTGTGTAGACATTGGCTCGCATACATCACTATGTATGAGGCCTAAGAGCTAAGTAGCTCTTTCTCTGTATCCGGTAAACGGAGTTTTTGTCATTTTACCCTTGATACAAGACTGGAAAATCGCATAAGATTTATATTCAAAAGGGTTTAAATATCCATCTTTATGTAGCTTGTTTAGTCTTGTTTCGTTAATATGACCAAGTCTACAGTGCCAAAGAAAAGATTCATTTATTTCTGAAAGTTTTCTTTTATTAGTGTGTTGTATGCTGAATACTGTGTGTTGATTTAGGACGTATATCCCGTTATTAAGTGTACCATACTCAACCAACATTTGATTCAGGTTAATTTTCAAAACATTGTTCTGCAATACAAAATTATATCCTTCATTGTCTAACAAAGAAACAGATATTATATTACAAAGCATACTAGGTACATAATAACATGGGTTCAAAACCAATATACATCCAGACGGCAACCCCAAGTGATACTCTCCCACTGCCAACTGTATGTACATTAGAACCATTTCCAACCCAGAGAGTATGGTCACCTATCTTCACAACCTTGCTATTTCTCAGCCCGTGCATGGAATTGCAAATGTGAGAACCTGAACCGGTATCTAATACCCAGGAAGCAGAGTTTATAGAAAAACAGTTTTCTGTCACAAACACACCTGAAGCGGAAGCATCACCATGCTTCTTCTTGAGATCCAAGTACTCAGTGCAGTTGCGCTTCCAGTGTCCTGTTTTGTGGCAGTGATAACATTCCCCTTTCCCCGATTCCCCAGCCTTGGACTTGTCTTTCCCTTTAACCTTTTTAACTCCACCTTTAGGTTTGGTGGGTTTCTTCTTCGTCTTTCCCTTGGCCTTAGCCTTCGAGCGAGAGGAGGAAGATGACCCAACAGTTAATGCAGGAGTCTTCACTGATTTCAGCGTGCTCTCTGCACTCCTCAACATATTGAGGAGTTCAGGTTGTGACTTCTCCATGTTGTGCATGTTGAAGTTTACTATAAACTGAGCAAAAGTGGAGGGGAGAGACTGCAGAATGATATCAGTATATTGTTCGTTGTCCATTTCCCATCCGAGGTCCTCAAGCTCTTCTATAAGGGCTATCATCTTGAGAACATGGTCATCTACTGGTGTGCCAGGAGCCATCCACGCCTGAAACAGCTTTCGTGACGCTTCGTATCGTAAGACACGAGATTGCTCCCCATACAACTCTTTTGTATGGAGAAAGATGGATTGAACGTCCATTTTCTCGTGCTGCTTTTGATGTGTGTTATCCATCGATGCAAGCACGAGGCATTTGGTCGTGGCACAATCAGCATCCCATGTCTTGCTGATTTCCTTATCTGCAACCGAAGATTTAGGACCTGGGACGGGCGGGGCTGGAGCCGTGAGGACATATGATACTTTATCATAAGTCAAGGCTATGTTAATGTTCCTCAGCCAGTCTTTATAATTGGTCCCATTCAGTTTATTTTTATCTAGTAGAAGCTTTAGTCTTGTCATTGGTATCTGCCATTAAGAGAGAGAAAAGAAACACTCAGCGAAAGCTCTTGCAAAGATTAGATTAGTTATTATCTTATCTAATTGATGTCTCCCACTGCTTTTATCAAATTTCTCTTCAAACCTTAAAAGGAAAAACTAGCCAGGATTAATTACAATCTACAACTTCACTAACCGTTCAGCCAGGCCAGTGTCGGTACTTGAGGTATGTTCCCCGTGCTTTCGTACGGACCTAATTAATATAAACCTCGTCTTCTCAAAGGCGTAGCCTCATTAACACCTTTCTAGACACCTAATGGGTAAGCTAATTGCAAAGTGCAAAACTCTCCTGGGAGCAACTCTTGCTCACAATGGGATCGGGATCCAACCATCATATGGAAGGTATGCAATCTCATTGCAAATTTCAACTCTTGAAACTCCCGATATGGTTGTTACCCCTAGCGCGCATGACCTTTGTTATGGTCAACAAATCACAAGCACTAGTCAAGTTCGACCCGTCATTTCTTGATTAATCAGACCCATTCACATGACCCTTGGCTAAGGTCAACAAAGTCACACGTCTGTCCCAATTAATCACATCATATGTTGTATAGGAAGACATCACTTAGCTACTGTACACTACGCCTTGGCTAAGGTCAATAAACGTAGCATGAATACTAAGTACTCTACTTCCTAAAATGACGGAGGGCTGCGGATGGTTTTTAAGAAAACCTTTAACGCTTTGAACTTGTTATCGTTGTAGAATCAAATAGTTTTTCAAAAGTAGTGGGTTACGCTCCGCAAATTTGAAATGTAGCTTTTTCTCAAAAAGCCGAGTGATTTTCAAATCTGATTCTACAACATATTTTTATGTTTATTTTCTTTACATTAATTATATTAATGTAGTCCCATCATTTAAGTCCTTAAGCCATCATAGAAAAGAAACGAAAATACAACGTACGCTTATGCCATCCGTATTCGCCACAATGTTCCGTTATGCACCGTTGGGTTACTTAACTAACTGCATACCGGGACAGGACTAGTGCGGGTGCAAAACATAAGCAGCGTCTACTATATATCTCATATATAATATTGCATTCGTCTCAGATATATCAAGCGATCACATCACAGAATATAGGCATCAGAAACACATATATGATCATATAGGATATATTAGGATTTCCGTATTTTGTATTTAGCCAACGATAGAAAATACGGATTCCACGGTCATGATGAATAGACATTCTCACACCCAAGACCCTTACGAGAGCGGCAAGAGACCCTACCAATTCTAGAGTTTGGAGACCCGGTCTCGACTCCTCGAGATGGTCTCCTACTGGACTCTAGAACCCGGTCACTTGTGCTCCCCATCTTGGGTCTATCCTAAGGTAGAAAAGTAAATAATATACATCAGTGGTGACATCACCCTCAACCCGGATGTGCCCCAAATAAAAGAATATTACATACAAATGAATTTTACATGAATGAAAGGAAAAACTCTCATCTCACATAAACCCACCCCGGCCATTCGATCACGACGATCCTATACATCATAGCACAGCAACACAAAACATCACATGTCATCAACGTAAGAAAGTATGCGTACCCCAATTGTCGTTGACATATGGCAACGAAGCCGGCGATATCACATACTACAATTACGGTCGCAGAACAGATATCATATACCAAGACGATGTTAAACATTTCGATCGAATCAACAAACACCCACAAATTACCCTGAAGAGCTCAACACATGAGCAAAGTTAAAGTGCCCAAAAACGTGCCACAATACCTATGATCCAGCCGTAGAAGGGCCAAACCAACGCCTCACCTATGACACCGCGGAACTACGACAAACCCTAAGGTTCAGTCGCGGTTCCGAGGGCATAGAATCGAGTTAAGATTTTTGTTCTTCTAGAGGGTCCATAGAGTTATTTGCATGACTATCAAATATAATTAACTTAAGAAAATTCCAACACTTGGAAATTTTTAGCGAGGGTAATGGGGGGTGATTGATGTTCGTTCGAACCGTCAAACATCATTAAGTTACCAATACAATGCTAAAAAAATACGAATACGAAATACTCCGCAAAGAGTCCATTACCAAACTAACATCACATGCAATTCTTGACTACCCAAACAAAACCAGAAACCCTAGATCATGAGTAATAGAGCATTGGTGCAATACGAGGAGGAGGGGAGCACAAAAAGGCCGGCGTCGCTGGAATTCCAAGCCAAGTGCTCGGCCAAAATCCGAGCCCCCTTTCGTATTTCACCTGTGTTCTTAAAATACCATAAATGCCACTCTGCAGTTGTTAAAATAATTTTTAAATCACTTTTGAAAAAAATTCCAGAGAGCAATTTCTAGGGTTTCTAAAACAGTATTTTTGCGGAGTTTTTCGGTTTCGTATTATCGTAACATCGTCTAGGTTTCTAGTTAGGCTCTGAGACCATAAAGGGTTTCCTCAGCACCACTACTAGGGTTTGGTAGTATCACACATGACATATT
Organism: Agapanthus africanus; assembly: GCA_030015575.1. NCBI lineage: Eukaryota > Viridiplantae > Streptophyta > Magnoliopsida > Asparagales > Amaryllidaceae > Agapanthus > Agapanthus africanus. Next base: position 494,060,587 of record CM057339.1, read on the forward strand.
TAAAAATTAGAGGGTGCTAAAGAAACTAACCAATGGATCAAACTAGAAAAACTAGGGTAACACAAAAAACTAACACAAACCACAAGTAGTTTAGTACTAGGTAAAGAGAATACAACCTTTGTAGCTCCCTTTGCTAGACTCCTTGGCTACTTGAAAGATGGAAGATGCTTGCTTGAGATCCTTCAAGTTCACGATGATCCACCCGGAGTCCTCTTTGTCCAAGCTCAAAGTTCCACTTGATCAAGAGATGAAGTTGAAGCTAACACTCTAAACTAATGGGCAAGAGTAGTATAGAATGATGATGTGGTTTGTTTTCTCACTTCAAAACCCTAACTTGATCACTATCTTACTCACTAATGAAAGCTATAGAGCAAGAGAAAGGAGGAAGAAGATGATGGCAAATGAGAGCTCAAGATAATCAAAAGATAATGATAAAAATGAGAATAGAAATTATATTTAATTTCCACTCTCATTCTTAACTCAAGTTAATAAATATCTAGATATTTATTTTGGAGCTCTAATGGCCATGGAAAGATAACTCATGGTTAACTCAAGCTTTAGTGGAGGAATAAAATAATCAACCATGAATAATTATCCATTTCCATAAATCTTAAAAATAAATACAAATATATTTGCTAACATGTGAGTCTTATATTGCCACCATCTAGTGTATCAACAACCATGACACACATGTGTATGCATGTATGTGTGCATGCACATCTACATGTGCATCAATGTAAACATGTGCATACATGCATGCATACAACAAAAGACAAAAGGGTCTAAGTGAAAATGCTAATGGTCAATGTTAAATCAACACTTGATTTAACAAACCGGTCATATCACATATGATCTGACTAATAGTAAACCGCCCGATTAATATACGGTATCACATACGCGCATTTAATCAGGTCCCCGTGCATATCTCATATGCACTCCACATCGTTTCGCCTGGGCTAGGTAACTCTATTGTGGGACTCTAAGACTCGTCAATACGCCGACAGTGGGTGATGATCATATCAAACACCCCTAAGCCGCATGAGGTCAGCTAAACGTAACGGCCACCCGGGTATTGAACGATCAGAAGAAAATAAGCGAGCCTGTCAAAACTTCCGTCGAGCCAACCAGCAACACTACCGTACAGTCTAGTCTCTTCGTTAGATATGCTCCATATCGAGTCTAGGGATGGTAACGTCGACCCCAATAACTCAATATGTCATGCCGATGAATGGTCTATAACAGATCGAGAAACTACTGATAACACTTATCAGTAAATCTCAATAGCCCTGGCCAGGGACTTACTGATATAGCCAATCGAGCACTGCACAATATCAACCCCCAATACCGGGAGAGACGAAACCCCTCCTATCGCTCATCGTCTCCATGTGTCTCGGGACTTTACCCAAAAGCCACCTGTTTGCACGACTCAGTAGAGCCGTGGTAGGGTGGTAATCAAAGTACAGTGGGAGAACACACAAGACTCTATGACGATCTCGGGTCTACAGACTAACCTATACCAGTGTCACCTGAGAACTTCTATCCGACGATAGATATAATACCAAATAGGAGTTCTCGCCGAGTCCGTCCAGTGTACCCAGTCTCCACTGAGCACCCGTATATGATCTCGATGTCAAACATCAATGGATGCGGGACCATCTATCGCCTATCATATGGGTCTAGTATCATATACTCTAGTCTACTCTGGTATATCGAAGCCCCGTCTCGATATACCTACGACTAGAGACATTTCAGGATATGCTTATAAACTATAGATGTCCCACTAGTATGATCTCCATCATAATCACAGTAGTCAAGAAAATACCTCAGGGCTTTATCAACATGTGTAAATGAATAAAAGCATGATCAGGTGAACATGTCACATAAAGAGTAACCAGATAGCATACTATCATGTCGAGCAAGAATGTACACTGAATATTTTTATGTATAAATACATCCACTATCTATAATGGCCTCTAGTACATACATATATCCAACAATCTTCCACTTGCACTAAGGCCCGTTATTGGTGTATCTCATACCCAACAGCTCAAAAAGTCGCTCATGCTGCGGCTGAGGGAAGGCCTTAGTGAGTGGATCCACGGTGTTATTCTTTGTGTCTACTCTCCTAATCTCGATCTCGCGGCGATCAACAATCTACCGGATCAAATGAAAACGCCTCAAGATCTGTCTGGACCGCTGATGGGACCTGGGCTCCTTGGCTAACGCCATAGCCCCATTATTATCACAATACAATGGTATTGGATCAATAATGGTTGGAACTACTCCTAGCTCCACGAAGAAATACCTCATCCAGACGGCTTCCTTGGCGGCATCATTTGCAGCAATGTACTCAGCTTCCATCGAAGAGTCTGCAACAGTATCCTGTTTAGAACTCTTCCAACTCACTGCCCCTCCATTGAGGGTAAATAAAAAACCTAGAGATAGATTTGCTATCGTCCTTATCACTCTGGAAGCTCGAATCAGTAAAGGCCTCCATTTGGAGATCTCCGTTACCATACACCAAGAACAATTCTTTAGTCCTTCGCATGTACTTAAGAATGTTCTTCACAGCTACCCAGTGATTCTCCCCTGGGTTGGATTGATACCTGCTTACTACACTAAATGCATAAGCTACATCAGGGCATGTACATAACATCGCATACATTATAGATCCTACTGCCAAAGCATAGGGTATAATGCTAATGCGAGCTCTCTCTTCATCGGTCTTTGGGCAAAGGTTCTTAGAGAGAGTGACTCCATAGCAAGCGGGTAAGGCACCCCGCTTGGAGTCTACCATACTAAACCTCTTTAGGATAGTATTGATGTACCTGGTTTGGGACAATCCCAATAACCTTTAGGATCTATCCCTATAGATCCGAATGCCCAGTAAGTACATGGCACCAGGTCCTTCACGGAGAACCTTTGTGATAAGAAAGATTTGACCGACTGCAGCATAGGAATATCATTTCTTATCAGAAGAATTTCATCCACGTACAATACGAGGAATGTGACAGCTCTCCCTACAGCCTTCATATAAACACAAGGTTCATCTGGATTTTTGATGAAATCAAACTCTTTGATAACATCATCAAAACAGATGTTCCAACTCCGTGATGCCTGCTTTAATCCATAAATGGATTTAAGCAATCTACGTGCTTTCCCACTGCTCCCACTGTCAATGAAGCCCTCTGGCTGATCCATATAAAAGCATTCTTCTAAATCTCCATTTAGAAATGCTGTTTTAACGTCCATCTGCCTGATTTCATAGTCATAGTGAGCAGCAATAGCAAGTAGGATCCGAATGGATTTAAGCATGGCTACGAGAGAAAAAGTTTCGTCATAGTCCAAACCTGGTCTTTGACGAAAACCCTTCGCCACAAGTCTTGCCTTATAGGTCTCCACCTGCCCATCTACACCAATCTTTCTTTTAAAGATCCATTTACACCCCACGGATTTTACCCCAAGGGGTACAAAGTCCAAAGTCCATACTTTGTTGGTATACATAGACTCCATTTCAGATCTCATGGCATCCAGCCACTTCACAGAGTCTCCACTCGTGATAGCTTGCTGAAAACTGGTAGGATCATCATCCTCCATGATACAATCTTCTCTATCACCATCAATGAGGAAACCGTAGTACCTCTCCGGTGGGCGAGAAGTCCAACCGGATCTACGGAGTGGCCAAGGTTTATTAGGTTCTGTTGCAGCAGCCGGTTCAACCAAGTCGTCATTTGTAACTTGTGTCTTTAAAACCTCTTCTAGATCTACCACATTGCTATCTTTATCATTTGTAAAAAATTCTTTTTCTAAAAATGTGGCGTGCTGAGAAACAAACACCTTTTTTCCTACTTGTGGTAGAATAGATATCCACAGAAATTCTTTAGATACCCCCACAAAATTACACATGACTGACCGTGTCTCGAGCATGTCCGGATTTTGCTTTTTGACATAGGTCGGACAACCCCAAATCTTAACTCGTTTAAGAGATGGTCTCTTCCCATGCCATATCTCATATGGCGTGGTAGACACGGTTTTGGTTGGAACCCTGTTCAATAGAATTGCTGCAGTCTCCAATGCATGCCCCCAAAATGAGACAGGTAACTCAGCATCACTCATCATGGAACGAATCATATCTAATAGGGTCCGATTCCGACGTTCTGACATTGGTAAATGTCATAGACATAATTTCAAAAAGTTATATCTCACTTTATAAAATAAACGTATAGATATATCAGTTTGAAATTGGTGCATAACAACGGATATTCAAAACCAAATATTTGTCGTCCGGCAAAAAACCCAGACGATTTCCTCAAATATCACCAATTACAACGAATTCCGATATAATGAGGATGATCACCTAATTCCCAACAACTTAGTCCCACTCATCATCTGTAAAACCATACAGATGCGAGAATCAAAACTGGTAAATACATACCCTGGAGTAAGGATCTAATTGAGAAATCAGTTTTCTATTAACAACGCACTGTGAAACTGAAACATGAAGATGTTTCGAAGGGGTATCCGGGTATTCCAAGTAATGCCTCTTCCACTATCCAGATTCATGACTGTAACCGTATATTTCCTTGCCATCTCTCTAAATCCCTTTATTTGTCTTTACTCATTACCTTCTGTACACCCCCTTAGGCTAAATGGTTTTCTTCCTTCCCTACCGTTCGACACCAGCCAATGGTTTGGAAGAAGACTATTCAATAAGCATAATAGGTGTACTCTCCTAATCCTAGGAGTACTCGCAACCTGAGAGAAAGTGATGATAAAAGACAACTGAATAAATCTTATTCTATTTCTCCTGAATCGGAGAAAAGCAAAGGTGAAATAGGAGTGGCGATGAAATACACGGTTTGGTCGTCAATGATAGCAGTCGCAATTTACTTTGCCCTCTTTCTAGTCCCTTTATTTTGTCTTTGCTTATTATCTTCTGTACACCCAACTTAGGCTAATTGGTTTTTTCCTTTCCCTACCTTTTGGCACCTGCTTATGGTTTGGAAGAAGACTATCCAATAAGCATAATAGGTGTACCCTCTCCTAATCCTAAGAGCCCTCATAACCTGTAAGAAGGTAAAAGGAAAAGACAACTGAATAGTCCTATTCATTCTCTCCAGAACCAGAATCCATCCTCGAAATAGTTCCTTCGAGTTTGTATATAACCATACGATGGATTTATCTAATGGAAGTGGATGTTCGTAGTGATACGGGGTGTTCTAGAGAAATTCAAAGGGTAAAAGAAGGAGTGGCAATGATGTATGCAACTCAGACAATACAAAAGCCAGTGTGTTTTAAGAAGGTCTGGTTAACTTGGTCACAGAGTTATAGTCTAGGGTCGGGCAATGGTCGCTTTCAAAGAGAGAGATAAAGAAACACCCAGCGTGCACTCTAACCTAGATTAGAATGGTTAATCACTTTATCTAATTAGGATGTCTCCCACTGTATCCTCAAATTCTCCTCCAAACCTGAAAGGAGAATTAGTCGGGATCACCCAAGGAGTAAACCAACTCATCAGTGGGAATCAGGATCCAACTATCATCGCATGATAACCTGATAGAATCCACTCAAGTCATCACACTCCAGAAGGTATGCACATGCCTGGCAAGTTTCAGTTTCTTTAGAAACTCCCGATGTGATTTTTACCCCTAGGACCCAAGTGACCTTGACAATGCCAACATATCAAAGATTCCTAGTCAAGTTCAACCCGTTATTATCATGATTGCGTTAAACCCACCGGTACGAGTTCTTGACAATGTCAACATATCCGTACGACTGTCCTAACCAATCCACATATTCATGTGACAAAAAAGCATTACAGAGCTACCGAACACTACGCATCGGCAATGCACGGCATACGTAGCACGAATACTAAGACATACTAATCTGAAATGACGGAGGGATACGGCTGGTTTTTGGCGAAAAACTTTAACGTAATGAACTTGATATCATTGAAGGAACCGGATAGCCTTTTACAAATATATAGTGGCGAAAACCTTTGCTAAAGAGGTCACTCCCGGTGAAGGGATCTCGGCTCTTCCCCCGTAGAATGAGGTGCGGGATATTCCAAACTGAATACCGCGATGCAAAGCAAAAAGTAATCGACTATAGTGATGTTATTACCCTGACGCAAACCTCTGTCCAAGGGGTCACTCCCGATGAAGGGATCTCAGCCCTTGGTTCATCGAATGAGGTGCTGGATATTCATAACTGAATACCTCTGTGCAAAACAAAAGAAAACGTCCTTGTAATAACAGCCTTTTGAAAATTGTTCCAACAACATCGAATAGGTCTGTTTTCCTTGCATTGATCCGAATCAATGCAGTCTCATCAATTAATCACACCAAAAAAGAACGAAAATATAATGTACGTATATGTCATCCGCATTCGCCACTGGGTCCCGTCATCACCCGTTAGGTTACTTAACTAACGACAGAGCGGGGACTGGACTAGCGCGGGTGTAAAACATATACAACATCTAATACTATATATATCAATACATAAAAATTGCTCCAGGCGTGATAAATGCAACATCACAGAAAAGTAATAAGCATCGCAGAACAATACAGATAATTTGGGAGCATCGGGTTTCCTTTGAGCCACAAGTGAAACCTGACGTTCCCCTGGTCATGTGGATAGCCTGTGCAATGAAAACCTAGACCCCTACGAGTGCGGCAAGTTGCCCGCCAAAACCAGAAGTGACGCAGCCCCCTTCAACAAAGTGAATGGACCACCCAGCACTTCACGGAATCCGGTAACTTGAGCATCCTACCTTGGGTCATCCTGTAACCCCTACGAGTGTGGCGAATAGCCCTCCAATTCTAGAGTGAAGCCCCCTCCGTCTCAAAGCCATGAGATGCGGGCTCGTTGCCCTCTAGAATCTGGCTATCCGTGCACTCCAGGGGTAATCCTAGTACAGAAAAGAAAATATGTACAACGGGTACATCGACCTCATCCCGGTCGTGCCCCAAAAGAATAATATACAAACAGGCAGTGACGGCAGTCCACATGTCGGACGCTTTTCCCGCGACATCAAATGTACAAATAAATCCAAACTGCACTAACATTGCATCCAGGCTATTCACTACGACAAATCCGCAATATTACAGCACAACACAGAACATCAACGTGAATGTCACATTCGCAAACTCGTCTAAAAGAGCTATAACAATTAAACAAGATTTACCGCTCGAATGACATTCACGGTCGTAGATAGAAATGTATGTACTGGAAAACTTTAAACAATGTTAGAAAATATCGACTTTGAAATAACCCCCGAATAGCCCCAAAGATCTAGATAAAACCATATCCAAAGTGGGCTAAACAAACAATACTACTGAACCAACATTGCAGGGACTAGACCACACTGAAAATTTCAAGCCCAGAAGCCTCAATAAAACCGACCTCCTCGGATTTTAAGGGTGTCAGGCCGGCCAAATTTTGGTCTCTGGGGTTCGGGTTTGCAGTGTGTTCTAGTGGCCACTTAAGTAGTCTTCTGTATATGTTTAAATAATTTTTGAAGACACTTTAAATTTTAACAGAAACTGCAATGTATTGGGGCAGTGTTTGGGGTTGTTTCGGTTTCGATACTTCAACATTGTCTAAACAAGCTAGCTAAGGGTTAATGGGCTGGCTGTGATACCATGTTGGGCTATGGCAGCACCCCGGCTATCAATCCGAGGCTAAACACGGAACAAAAACTTTTCTAACTTGGCGCTACTGCAACCAATTACCCGGATCGAACCATTAACCGTTAACTAGCAACTACTATAAAGAGTTTGGAGAGATTATACCGATCGATCCGTGTCCTTCGATCTTCAATCTCTGCACCAAGCTCCTCGTCGCTGTGCCGACGAAGTCGATCTCCCATCTCCATCGTCGAAGTGGTACCACGTCAAGGATTCTTTATACGGGCTCCCGCTTCAAAACCGAAGCAACTCGGACAAGAAGTTTGCTAGCTGACATGTCCAAGATGAAGTAGAGATGATGTGTGATTACTTTGTCTTATGACACTCTAGGATTCTCAACACATGAGAGGGATAGAGTGGAGGTTGAAGAAGAAGCCATTAGAGGAAGAAGTTGTGAGCTTAAGTTTTCTAGTGAAGAAAATGGCATTGCTTTTTTCTTGTTGTGTGAGATCATTTGTGTGAGCTCTATATATAAATCAAGACCAAAGACAAGCCTATCTTGTCTTTGGTCTTCTCTCTCCTCAAAAAATATCTCACACCCAAAAACACTAAAGAAATGGACATGGCACAAAAAATCACACCATGAGTCACCAAGGTTGCACATGCCATATTTAATGCCCTAGGTTAAAACTTGCACTCACAATTTCCACACAATCAAACATTAATCTAAATGTTTAATCCAAAAAGGAAATGGCATCTACTAAAGCAATCTCGTGACGGATCACAAGAATACCCCTCATCCGTATATAAATACCTGCATCCGTATTCCGACTGAATACGAATACAACGAGACGAAAGTAATCCAACCAATCTAATACTAGGATCCGGCATAAACCAAAGCCCACTAGTATGATCCGTCCGATCATGATCCGTGCACGAGTGAACGTATATGATCAAACCCTGCCATAAAACCATACAGCCTCTACAACGTTTTGCCGGAACTTGGGTAACTTTCTGTAGAGGACTCTAAAGATTCGTCAGTACACTGGCAGTGGGTTTAACCATAAGCACGTCAGTGGCACTAGCTGTACGTAACGACTTCCCATGTATTGAGCGAAAGGGCAGCTGATGAGCGAACTCATCCTGAAACTTTACTGAGCCTATCTATGACAATCTCCGTACAGTCCGGTCTGTTCGTCTAAGAGTATCGCATATCGGGCTTAGGGGGATGGTAAACGTCAGACCACTAATAGCGGTATAAGTCGTGTCGGAGTATAGCCCAGAACACTTTGAAAAACTACTGGAATACCTACCAGTAAATCTCACTTGTCTTGGCCAAGGACTTTGTGTAATGGCTCTCCAGACACGGCGCGATATCAAACCCCAATACCGGGTGAGACGAATCCTGTTTAACCGCCACTGCTTCCAAGTGCTTCGGGACTGCACCAAACTACTACCTGTTTGCACGACTCCTTTGAGCCGTGGTAGGGTAGCAATCAAAGAATAGTGGGAACACACTTGAGGCAATGTAGCAGTGTCAAGTCAACGGACTAAGCTGTACTCATGTCACCTAGGAACTGCTCCTGACGATAGGTATTGTACCAATCAGCAGTGCCCTTGCGAGTCCGTCCGGTGTACTCATAACCCAATGAGCACCTGTATACTATCTTAGGTGAACCAACTGACACCAATGGCTTGTGAGACTAGCCACCGCCCCTCGTCGGGGTCTCAATCCGTATACACTAGTCTACATACGGAGTATCGATGCCCAGTCTCGAAACTCCCACGACTAAGGACACTTTAAGGATGTGCTTATAGACTACCCAGCTCTTACGTATATGATCGCCATCATACTGCTGGTAGTCAAGCAAGAATCCTATGGGCTCTATCAATGTATAATAGTGATCTATAATGTCACCTAAAGCATGTACACGATGAAAAAGAAACACCAGATAGCATACTATCATCTCGAGTAAGACTGTTCTACCGGTATAGGTTCTCCCTCAATCATTGCAATCACGTGCCTGTGATCCAATAATTGACTTGAGGGCACTATAGCCAAGAGTTATACTGTCTCTCTGATACATGTTGATAAAGCCTTTAAGATGTTTGCTTGATTACCAGGACTATGATGCAGATCATACTAATAGGGCTTGTGTAGTCCGCAAGCACATCCTTTAACAGTTCATAGTCGAGGGAGTATCGTACGTTTCTTGACCCTATATGGGGCGATGGTTGATCCCACATCTATTGGTGTTTGACATCAAAGATTGTACACAGGTGCTCATTAGAGAATGTGTACACCGAACATGACTGACCGATAACTCCTATATGGTACCATACCTATCGTTAGATAGCAGTTCTCTGGTAACACTTGTACAAGTTTGTCTGTAAACCTGATATCTTCATAGAGTCTTGTGTGGTTCCCACTGTGCTTTGATTTCCTCCCTACCACGGCTCAAAGGAGTCGTGCAAACAGGTGGATTTTGGGTCTAGTCCCGAGTCACATGGAGGCAATGAGCGATAGGAGGGGTTTAATCTCTCCCTGTATAGGGAGTTGATGTTGCGCTATGCTCGATTGGCTATAACAGCAATTACCAAGCCAGGGCTGATGAGATTTACTGGTAAGTGTTATCAGTATTTTCTCGAAAGATTATAGGCCACACATTGGCATGACTTATCAAGTTACTTGGGTTTGACGATTCCACCCCTAAACTCGATATGCGACATATCAGACGAAGAGACCGGACTGTACGATAAGTGTTGCTTATAGGCTTTGTGGGAGTTTGGACAAGCTTACTTGTTGATCTTCTATTCACTCAATACCTGGGTAGCCGTTACATCCAGCTAGTACCACTGACGGCTTGTGGGTGACTGATGTGATCATTACCTACTGCTGGCGTATTGACGAGTCTTTAGAGTCCCGTACAAAGATTTCCTAGCTCAAGAGAAATGAAGTAGGGCATATATGGTGATATGTGCGGGAGCTTGATTAAATACGAGTATGTGATACCATATTCTAATCTCGCGATATCTGATATCGGTTAGGTTATATGTGATATAACCGGATTGTTGAATCAAGTGTTGATTCAATGATGTGTTATATGTATATATATTTGATATTGGCTGGTTATATATGATATGACCGGATTATTGAATCAAGTGTTGATATTATATAGTATATTTAATGTTGTCGGTTATATATGATATGACCGGGTTATTAAATCAAGTGTTGATTTGATAATTTGATATACATATAAATGATATTAGTCGGTTATATATGATATAACCGGATTATTGAATCAAGAGTTGATTTAATAATTTAATATATATTTATATTTGATATATTTATATATTAACTAATATTGTACTCACTAATGATTTTCATCTCTTCTAATACATTTAATATATATGTGATATATATTAATATATGTATTTATATATTGTATCATGATTGATGGTACATTGAACATGGGTGTATGAAACTTACAACATGACCTAAAGATTATTGGGTGATTATTTATTAAGAGGAAAATAAAAATGAGTAGATTAGTGGGCGTGGCTTGGATGCTTGTGGAAGCATGTAGAAGCCATCACTCATCTCTCATTTTTTGTTTTTACTCTAGATTTTTTTCTCACCCTACCTTATCTTTAACTCAAGGTTCACTCTCTCACTTGATCGCATGATTCATTTTCTCACCCATGTTCATCTTCTTCCTCTCAAGAGCTCACTAGGGTTTTTCTTGAGTTGGAAATAATAAGAGAAATAGATTTCTAGGTGAGCCAAAACACCTACTTCATCAACTTATTCTAAACTAGCCCTTTAGATTAGGTTGTTTCCTTCACTAATACTTGATTAGTGAAGATGTAGCTTGACCTAGAGAGACTTCAAGGTAGATCATCTTCGGCCTCGAAGATCGCAAAGCAAGCTCGATCCTTTCTTCTAGTGGAGCCAAGAGGAGTTCTAGGGACTACCACTTGGAGCTTTAGAAGTGAAGGACTTGTTCTACGAAGGTTGTAACCTTCTTCACTTTGTATAGATCTTGCTTTTATCATTTGTTAAACCCTAATACTCTAGTTAGATTCTAGGTTAGTGTAGCTTAGCACTCTATATTTTTTGAAATTGCATACTTGATACTTGTATAAACCTAGTGGTGGTGCTAAGACATTTTCATGGTATCAGAGCCAAGCTAGAGCATTAGGCGGTGTAATTAGAATTACAAAAACGAAACAACTCTGAAACAGTCGAACCGAAACCTTAGTTTCTGTACATTTTTTAAAGTCCTCTGAAATTTTTTTAAACAAGCGCAGAATGTTACATGTGATGTGACTAGAACACCAGAGAAAATCGAGGCCTATTCTCATAACTTTGGCCAGCTACATGTTAATTTTGACCGGCCTGGACGGTCCCCCTGTTCAATTTTGTGCTCGAGTTTCTTTGGTGTTCTGGCGTGTTGGTTTTAGGGTTTCAGGTTATATTTGCTTTGCCCGGATTGCATGTGATGTTATCATTTTTATTAGGGCAATTTGGAGTGTTTTGTAGTCACAATTTTAACATCGTTTCGGGTTTAATTTTGATATGTGGTACAATAGTTGGAATCCATATTTAATTAGTTTTTTGAAAACTAGTTTATAATTGGTAAATCTAGCGTTTTAGTCTCGGTTCATAGATTGCCACGGAGTTTCGATTCGGATCAAAACTACGTTGCAATCGCGTATAGTACGTGAACACTCGCCGGATGATAATACTAGATACCAATGCCCCATTGCCCTGACCAAGTGACTATAGGAGAGCCTCGTTGCCAAAAGCATCCACTCGGGTGCTTGCGGCCACGGTGTTCCGCCTAAGTGCACTTCGTCGTCAGCATCGGGGGTGCGGCCATCTACTAAAGTTCCTGACAAGTATTCGACCATTTTATCGGGAATCCTGTTGAATTACCCGACTAGTTATTGAAAAGAGTTTTCAATTTTAGACTTAAATGCAGGGTTTATAAGGTTAAGCATGAAATTCGGAATATGTGATATTCGGAGTTTATGATGTCTAAGGAATATGCAGAATCTAATTATTGTATTTTTCATTTCTTTTATGCGACCGTAAGTGTAATATGTGGTGTATCCCCGATTTGGTTGCTATACGTCAACGAAATTAGAAATACGCATATTTACTTACGTCGATGACACTCATCTCACTCAAAAAAACCCGGCTATTCAATCACGACGATCTAATATAACATATCAGAAGCAACACATTTAATCTTGCAAGAGCGCAGGCTAAAGTGTTTTCTTCTCTCTCTCTCCGGGTAGCGACCATGACATGCCTTAATCAAGATAATAATATGGATGTATTGACCGAACCCGGTTATTATACTGAGCTAGGGAATGCTGGTTCCACTTTTTCTTATGATTGTCATAAGTCTGAGTAAGAAATATGGGAATATCAGGATTCCCTTGCAACCTGAACAAAGAAAGAGTATGATGATGCATCTTCTTTGATTGTGTTCGTTACCGAGAACTGTTTCTCAGTATGCTATACGTCTTGGGTATTGAATACCAGATCAGGATCCCACGTTTGTAATATGTTACATGGGTTAAGAAGAAGTAGAGAACTGGAAAAGGGTAATAAGTCTCTCGTAGTAGGGAATGGTGCAATTGTTGCAGCCAAAGCAGTTGGCGAATATCACCTTGAATTACCAAATGGCATTACATTGATTCTGAACGACTGTTATTTCGTACCAAAAATGATGTGCAATATAATATCAATTTCTTTATTAGATAAAGAAGGATATAACTTCGTATTTGAGAAAAATGTTATGAACATTTTCTTAAATCAAGTGTTGATTGGGTTTGGTACGTTTTATAACGGTATATACGTTCTAAATCAAACTACAGTTCTAAACATACAAAACATAAACAAGAGGAAAAATTCAGAAATAAACGAATCCTTCTCGTGGCATTGTAGACTTGGTCATATCAATGCGACAAGACTAGCTAAATTGCATAAAGATGGAAATTTGAATCCGTTTGAATTTACATCTTATGAAACTTGCCAGTCATATCTCAAAGGTAAGATGACCAAAACTCTGTTTACTGAATACGGAGAAAGAGCTACCGAACTCTTGGGAATGATACATAGTGATGTATGTGGTCCTATATCTGCACATGCCAGGAATGGCTCCACGTACTTTATTACATTCAACGATGATCTCTCAAGATTCGGACATGTGTTCTTGTTGAAACACAAATCTGAAGCTTTTGAGAAATTCAAGGAATATAAGTGCGAAGTCCAGAATCAGACGGGTAAAAGTATTAAAATCCTTCGATCTGATCGGGGAGGAGAATACTTGAGCACGGAATTTCAAGTCTATTTAAAAGAGAATGAGATTCTCTCTCGGCTTACTACTCTGTATACACTATAGCACAATAGAGATTCGGAGCGGAGGAATCGCACCCTATTAGATATGGTGCACTATATGACGAGTATTGCTGAATTACCTATTTTCTTTTGGAGTTATGCACTTGAGATAGTTGCATACCTATTGAATAGGGTTCTGACCAAATCAGTGCCTACCACTCCATATGAGATATGGGAAGGTAAGAGACCATGTCTTAATTTCATTAAGATATGGGGTTGTCCGGCTTATGTTAAAAAGCAAAATCCGGACAAGCTCAAGGCAATGCCTGTTATGTATAAGTTTATTGTGTTAGTTGTATGTATGCCCTAGAGGCCATTGTTGTAAATGATTGTATATTACAATAGATGCTTGGACATATATAGGGAGGAATTTCTTGCTCGACATGATAATATGCTATCTGGTTACTCTTTATCTTAACATGTAAACTAGTATTGTGATGTTGTCTTGCTCACATGTTGGTAAAGCCCTTAGGATATGGACTTGACTACCAGGACTATGATGGGGATCATACTAGTGAGGCCAGGGTAGTCCATAAGTCCATCCTTTAATTTTTCATAGTCGAGGGTGTATCGAGACGGGGCATCGATATTCCAGAGTAGACTGGCGTATACGCTTCTTGACACATTTGATGGGTGATGGATGATCCCATATCCATTGGTGTTTGACATCAAAGATGGTATACGGGTATTCAGTGGAGACTGGGTACACTGAACAAGACTCACCGAGAACTCCTAGATGGTATTATACCTAACGTCAGATAGCAGTTCTCTGATGACACTGGTATAGGTTAGTTTGTAGACCCGAGATCGTCATAGAGTCTTGTGTGATTCCCACTTTGCTTTGATTTCCACCTTACCACGTTCAAGAAAGCATGCAAAACGGTGGTTTTTGGATACAGTCCCTTGTCACATGGAGGCAATGAGCAATAGGAGGGGATTCGTCTCTCCCTGTATTAGGGGTTGATGTTGCGCTGTGGTCGATTGGCTATAACAGGAAGTCCCTGGCCGGGGCTGATACAAAGATTTACTAGTAAGTGTTATCAGTAGTTTCTTGTCCCATTATGAGCTTCATATCGGCATGACATATCAAGTTACTGGGGTCTGACGTTTACCACCCATAGACTATATATACGACATATCAGACGAAGAGACCGGACTGTACGGTAGTGTTACTTATTGGATTCACGGGTGTATGGACAAGCTTTCTTGTTGATCTTCTGATCGCTCAATACCCGGGTAGCCGTTACGTCCAGCTAGTACCGCCGATGGCTTGTGGATGACTGATATGATCATCACCTACTACTGGCGTATTGACGAGTCTTTACAGTCCTACACAGAGATTTCCTAGCTCATGCGAAACGAAGTAGGGCACATATGTGATATGTGTGGGACCGAGATTAATACATGTTTGTGATACAGTATTCTAATCTCGCGATATAGGTTATATGTGATATAACTAGATTGTTGAATCAAGTGTTGATTTAATGATATATTATATGTATATGTGATATGCATATAAATGATATGTAGGGTTGCTAGGCACGCACACAAGGGTCTACGAGGCATCAACCATGCCCGATTTAAAATTTAGCCGTGCCGAACAACCCGAATACGGAACTTTAAACTAGAGATTAGGCGAAAACTATCATGCTAAACACTTTAACACTAAGTGAGAGGGATTACAACCTTAGTAGATCCGGTCCTTCACTTCATATGCTCCGTGTTGTGGTCCCTTCGCTGCGATCATCGGGATCCGGACTCTCGAGAGGTTCCACAAAGAGAAAGATGCAACCTTTGCTTCCGATCTTCGATACTATGATGATCTACCTTGAAGTTTCTTTAACACAAGCTAACACTCATGAAATGATGTGAACACCCTCATCTAAATGGCAAGGGAAGATGAGGATGATGAAGTAGGATTTTTGCTCTCTTTATTTATCTTTTTCTCATATTTATTCATCACTTTGGAAAAATCAAGCAAGCTTTTTCATGAAGAGTGAAGGAAGAAGAAGATGAATAATGTTAAGAATCCTTTTGTGATGAATAGGAAATGAAATGATATGATGAATAATGTAACCATGGTCAAGTGAACCTTTGTAGAGAATTAACTAGGGTTAGGGTTTGGGTTGGGTTAAAGCATGAGTCACTTACAAATATCTTTCACAAAACAAAACCAAAACCTTCTAGAATCATCTAGAAAGCTTAACCCTAATCCAAACCCTAATCATGTTTAAACTGCACTAAACTTGTTGCATTAGTTATCATATCATGTTACAATATTATATATCACATATATAATATTTATCGTAACAAAATAAAATAATACATTTAACATATATCGCATATATATCAATGTATTACCCGAGTGAGAAAAAGAATCTTTTAGTGAGCTAATATTAGTTAATGCAATTTAATATATCAAATATATTATTATACATTAAATTATCGAATCAACACTTGATCCGACAATCCGTCTATATCGCATATAACCGACTAATATTTATCCGTACCGATTCATCGAATCAACACTTGATCCGATGACCCGGCTGATATCAAATATCGCGAGAATATAATACGGTATCACAAATCGCATTATCCTCTGTCCCGCACATATCACATATGTTCCCCTACTCCGTTTTGCCTGAGCCAAGAAACCTCTTTGTAGGACTCTAAAGAATCGTCAATACGCCGGCAGTAGGTGATGATCATATCAAACACCCACAAGCTGCAAGCGGTCAGCTAAACGTAACAGCTACCCAGGTATTGAGCGCTCAGAAGATCAACAAGCAAGCCTGTACATTCTCCTGTGAATCCAAACAGAAACACTCCCGTACAGTCCGGTCTCGTCGTCTGATATGTCGCATATCTCGCCCAGGGGTAGTAAACGTCAGACCCTAGTAGCTCGATAAGTCGTGTCGATATGAGGTCTATAACTGTTCGAGAAACTACTGATAACACTTACCAGTAAATCTCAGCAACCCTGGCCAGGGATTTCCGGTTATAGCCAATCGAACACAGCACAACATCAACTCCCTATACCGGGAGAGACGAATCCCCTCCTATCGCTCATTGCCTCCATGTGATTCGGGACTGTACCCAAAAGCCACCTTTTTGCACGCCCTCTTGTTCGTGGTATGATAGAAATCAAAGCACAGTGGGAACCACACAAGACTCTATGACGATCTCGGGTCAACAGACTACTCTGTACCAGTGTCACCGGAGAACTGCCATCTGACGTATGGTATAATACCATCTGGGAGTTCTCGGCGAGTCCGTCCAGTATACCCAGTCTCCACTGAGCACCCGTACACCATCCTTGATGTCAAACACCGATGGATATGGGATCATCCATCGCCCATTATATGGGTCAAGATGCGTATACGCTAGTCTACTCTGGTGTATCGATGCCCTGTCTCAATACACCCTCGACTAGGAACAGTTATAGGATGTACTCGTCGACTACCATGGCCCCACTAGTATGATCTCATCATAGTCCTAGTAGTCGAGTACATATCCTAAGGGCTCTATCAACATGTAACATAGAGACAATCAGAGTACATGTTAAGATAAAGTACAACCAGATAGCATACTATCATGTCGAGCAAGAAAGTCCTCCCTATATATGTCCTAGCATCCACTACAATATACATCGTATGTACAGTAATGGCCTCTAGGGCATACATATAACTAACAATCTCCCACTTGCACTAGGGCCATCTGTTATGGTATCGCATACCCAACAATTAGCTGCGGTTGAAGTATCTCATACTCAACCATCCCATAAAAGTCTCTACTGAGAAAAAGGCCTTTGTGAGTCGATCCGCGTTGTTGTCCTCTATGTCTACTCTCCTAACCTCGATCTCCCTGGAGATCAACTATCTCCATGATCAGGTGATACTGCCTAAGAATTATATCTGGATTTCTGATGGGACGGTAGTTCCTTGGCTAAAGCCACAACTCCATTGTCACACAATGGTAGGAACGAAGTTCATCTTATGAACTTATATATATCCAGACTGCCTCTTTGGTAGCATCCTTGGTAACGATGTATCTTGCCTTTAATCGTCTAGTAAGTCACGGTATCTAGCTTGGAACTCTTCCAACATACCGTCCCTCCACTGAGGGTAAAGACAATGCCTGCGACTGACATTCAGTCGTCCTTATCACCCTGGAACCTTTCCAGTGATTCTCCTCAGGATCGATTGATACCATCTCACTACAACTAGTGAGAATCCTAACATCCAATTAGATCTATCTCATAGATCAAAAACCCAGGATTTAGGAGGTATCATCTTGATCCTATATGGAGAATCCTTGTGATAAGCGGAGATTGACCGAGCGTAGCATAGGAAACTCTTTCCCTATCAAGAGTATGTCATCCACGTACTCTACGAGGATCACCACCATACTCCCTACTACCTTTTTGTATATACAAGGTTCATCTACCATTTTGATGAAGTCAAACTCTTTGACTACCACATCAAAACAGATGTTCCAACTCCGCGATGCTTGTTTTATCATATAAAACATCTTGCACACGTTTCCGCTGCTCCCACTGTCTACGAAGCCCTCTGGCTGTGTACTTATAGACGCTCTTTTCTAAAACATCATTTAGAAAAGCAGTCATGACACCCAACCGCCAGATATCGTAGTCATGGTATGTAGCCGTGGCAAGCAGGATCTGGATGGACTTAAGCATAGCTCCTTAGAAAAGGTTTCATCATAATCCATACCTGGTCAATGATGCAAACCTTTAACAAGTCTAGCTTTGAAAGTCTCAACTTTTCCATGTACACCAAGTAATCTTCTCAAGATATACTTGCTCCTGATGGGGATTTAACCCTTCAGATAAAGCAACCAAAGTCCATACTTTGTTGGTGTATAAGGATTCCATCTCAGATCGATAAGCATCCAGCCATTCTTACAGAGTCCCACTCCTGATGGCCAGCTCGAAACTAGTTGGGTCATCATCTCATGATGCAATCCTCGCTCCCACTGTCATAGAGAAACCGAAGTATCTCTCAGGTGGGTGAGGAACCCTACTAGATCGGCGGAGAGGCTGAGGTTCGTTGGAAACTATTGAATCCTTTGGTTCTACCAAATCATTAGCTGCAGTTTGTATAGCTGGAACATTTCCAGTTCTACATGACAGACCTTACCTCGAGCTTGTCCGGATTTTGCTTTTAGACATAGGCCGGACAACCCCAAATCTTAACAAACTTAAGATATGGGCTCTTCCCTTTCCATATCACATATGAAGTGGTAGGCAGCTGATTTGATTTGAACCCTATTCAATAGGTATGCAGCTTCTCAAGCGCATAACTCCCTAAAGAAAATAGGAAACTCAGTAGTACTCATCATAGAGCACACCATATCACATAGGGTGCTATTGCTCCGCCCCGATACACCGACGTGCTGTGGTGTATACGGAGGAGTAATGCTGAGAGAGAATCTCATTCTCCTTTAGAATAGTCCAGGAATTCCGTGCTCAAGTATTCTCCTCCTTGATCTCATCAAAGGACATAATACTTATACCCTGTATATTGGTTCTCTAATTCTAATTTATATTCTGTGAATATCTCAAAAGGTTCGGACTTGTGTTTCAACTGGAACATATATCTGAATCTTGAGAGATTATTAGAGAATGTAATGAAGTAAAAAGAACCGGTCCTGGCATGTGTAGACAGGAGACTTTCATACATCAGCATGTATCAATCCCAAAAGTTCACTAACTCTTTCTCTGTTTCCAATAAACAGAGCTATGGTCATCTTATCTTTGTGACATGACCGGCAAGTTTCATAAGATGTAAATTCAAACTAATTTAAATATGCATCTAAATGTAACTTCAGCCAGTCGGGTCGCATTGATATGACCTAGTCTACAATGCCTCAAGAAGGATTCATTCATTTCTGAACTCTTCCTCTTGTGTGTGTTCTGTATACTAAGAACTGTAGTTTGATTTAGAACGTCTATGCTTTTAGATAACGTGCCTGAACCGATCAACTTTTGATATAGGAAATGTTCAAAACATTATCCAACAATACAAAATTATATCATTTCTTTACTAATAAAGAGATTGATATGATGTTGTATATCAGGTTCAGTATCTAATAACATTCGTTCAGAATCAATGTATTCTGGTAATACAGGGTGATAGTGACCAACAGACTTGGCTGCAACACTTGCACCGTTTTCTATCTCATGAAACTTATCACCCGTTCTCAGTTCTCTACCTATCTGGAGCCCATGTAACAGATTACATATACGGGATCCTGATGCGGTATCACATACCCAGGACGTAAAGGATACTGAGAAACAGTTCTCTGTAATGAACACACCCGAAAAAGATGCATCAGCATGCACTTTCTTCGTTTGGGCGGCACGGGAAATTTGGTATTCCGCAATTTCCTTCTCTGTCTTATAACAATTATAAGTTGGATCGGGACCAACGTTCCCCAGCTCAGTATAACAAGCGGGTTCGGTCAATATATCCGTATTATTATCTTGATTAAGGCGTGATATGGTCGCTACCTGGAGAGAGAGAGAAGAAAACACTCAGCGTATGCTCTTGCAAGATTAGATTGGTTATATAATATATCTAATCAGGATGTCTCCCACTATTTTAATCAAATCTTCCTTCAAACCCTAAAAGGAAAGACTAGCCGGTATTAATTACACGCTACAAGTTCGCCAATCTTTCAGCCAGGCCAGTGTCGGTACTTTGAGGGAGGTCCCCCGTGCTTTCGCACGAACCTAATTAAAGTAAACCTCATTTTTCCAGAGGCGTAACCCCGTTAACACCTTTCTAGACACCTACTTGATCGGCTAATTGTAATGTGTAAAACTCTCCCAGGAGTAACTCTTACTCGCAGCGGGTATCGGGATCCAACTATCTTATAGAAGGTATGCAATCTCATTGCAAATTTCAACTCTTGAAATTCCCAATAATATTTTACCCCTAGCGTCCTATGACCTTGACAAAGGCCAACAAACCATAGGCTGCTAGTCAAGTTCAACCCGTCATTTCTTGATTGAAGTAAACCCACCCGCACGGCCCTTGACAAAGGCCAACAAAGTCGCACGACTACCCTAATCCAATCTGCATCATATGCATAAGCAGATAAGTACTATTCAACTACCGCACACTACGCCTTGACAAAGGCCAACAAACGCAGCACGAATACTAAACAGTCCTTATCTGAAATGACGGAGGGCTACGACAGGTTTTTAAGAAAACCCTTTGCGTAATGAACTTGATATCGTTGTAGAATCGAGTGATTTTAAATAGAGTGTTTTTGAGGCTTTTCTAGTTTTGCTAAAGGGGTCACTCCCGGTGAAGGGATCGTCGGCCCTTTCCTCGTCGAATGAGGTGCGGGATATATCATATATATCACTGTGCAAAGCAAAAACTATAGAAGCAATCAAAAGACAAACCGAGTTTGTAGCATCTGCCAGTTATTGCTAAAGGGGTCACTCCCGGTGAAGGGATCTCGGTCCTTTCCTTATCGAATAAGGTGCAGGATGTTCTACAAGGAACACCGCGATGCAAAGCAAGAACTGTAGCTACCAGTTTTTAAACAAGTTTCTACAATATCTTTAGGTTTCTTTTATTTCATTAATCTCATTAATGAAGTCCCATTTTATTATGCTTCACAAGCATCTCTTTTGAAACGAAATCTGCAATATAACATATATCTCATATATATAATATAAACATTCGTCTCAGGCAGTAATATGATCTCATTACAGAACATTGCAGCAGAAGAACATATATGAAATATTGGGTATACTAGGACGCTCGTGTTTTCAATACGAGCCTGTATAAAACACGGATTCCACGGTCGCAATGAATAGCCAAACCCACATCCCTAGACCCCTACGAGAGCGGCAAGTAACACTGCAAATTCGAGGATTAGGAGACCCGGTCTCGACTCCTCGAGATGGTCTCCCACTGGACCCTAGAACCCGGTTACTTGTGCTCCCCGCCTTGGGTCTACCTAATGCGGAAAAGTAAATAATATACAACGGTGACATCTTCCACTACCTGGAAGTGCCCCAATAAAAGAAAATTACATACAAATGAATTTTACATGAATGAAAAAGAAAAAAAAACTCTCATCTCACATAAAACCCCGGGCTATTCAAACGCGACGATCCAATACAACATATCACAGCAACACATAATATCTCATATCATCAACGTAAGCAAGTATGCGTATCCCGATTGTCGTTGATGTATAGCAACGAAGCCGGCGATACACCACATACTACGCTTACGGTCACAGAAAAGAAAGTGTAAAACTACAACAGTTGGAATCCGCAACCTCTTTAGACATCGCATGCCTAACCAAATGAATTCCTTAGACATCACATGCCTAACAATTATAAACCCCGCATTTTAGTCTCTTTATCGAAAACTCTTTTCAATGTCAAGTCGGGCAATTCAATAAGATTCCCGACGTCCTGATCGAATGCTCGTCGCAAACTTTAGTAGACGGCCGCACCCCAGATGCCGTCGACGAAGTGCACTAAGGCGGAACACCGCTGCCGCGAGCACCCGAACGGATGCTTTCGGCGACGGGGTTCTCCTACAGTCACTTGGTCGGAGCTATGGGGCGTAGCTGTCTATTAAGTTTACCCGGCGAGTATCCGCGTACTCTACGTGATTGCGACGGACTTTTGATCACATCAAAATTCCGTGGCAACCGATCATCTGAGACTAAACTGCTATGTTTATAATATTCAAATTAGTTATTTCATAACTACCTGTGCATTCCAAATATTGTATCACATTCCAGATAAATAGATAAAGTTAAACTTTCCGATCGAATCATCAAACACCCAAGATTTCCCCAATATATCTCAACACTTGAAATCAGTTTAAAAACATTCATCACATGCCACAGTACCAATGGTCCAGCCGTAGAAGGGTCAAGCCAACGCCTCACATGTGGCACGCCGTACTGCCCCAAACCCTGAGGTTCAAAGGGCAGTTCAAGACGGTCACATAATCGAGTTAAGGTTTGTTGTCTTCTAGAGGGTCCACCGAGTTACTTGCATGACTTAGAACATTCTTAAAAACGAGAAAAAATCCAACTTTTGAAAAATTTTCCGACAGGGGAAAAAGTGAGTTATTGATATCCGTTCGAACTTTTTAACAGTTTCTAAAAATTATCCGGAAAACCACATAGACAAAATCTGATACTCCGATCGAAACACCGAATCCCCAAAACAACCCCAGAAAATTCAACTCTTGAATAAATATTAAAAATTCCCAGAAAATCCAGCATAATAAAATAGGAGTTACTGTGCAAACAGGGGATGATGATGTCATCATTTAGCCGCGGAACCGCCGCAGAAGGCATGCTTCTGCCGCGGTTCCGCCGCACTTTGTACTGTTCATCGAAAACTTTTTGCACCTTAATTCTTATAATTCTCTGCTGAATTTTTTAAGCATTTTTAATGTGGAAAAATCCCAGTTTTTAGAAAAAGTCCAAAGAGCTCGTAAAATTGGGGTTTCGGGTTCGATCGGGTTTCAAACTTCGTCTAGACTTCGCGTAAAGCTCTAGCTTGGCTCTGATACCACTGTAGGGTTGCTAGGCACGCGCACAAGGGTCTACGAGGCATCAACCATGCCCGATTTAAAATTTAGTCGTGCCGAACAACCCGAATACGGAACTTTAAACTAGAGATTAGGCGAAAACTATCATGCTAAACACTTTAACACTAAGTGAGAAGGATTACAACCTTTGTAGATCCGGTCCTTCACTTCATATGCTCCGTGTTGTGGTCCCTTCGCTGCGATCATCGGGATCCGGACTCTCGAGAGGTTCCACGAAGAGAAAGATGCAACCTTTGCTTCCGATCTTCGATACTATGATGATCTACCTTGAAGTTTCTTTAACACAAGCTAACACTCATGAAATGATGTGAACACCCTCATCTAAGTGGCAAGGGAAGATGAGGATGATGAAGTAGGATTTTTGCTCTCTTTATTTATCTTTTTCTCATATTTATTCATCACTTTGGAAAAATCAAGCAAGCTTTTTCATGAAGAGTGAAGGAAGAAGAAGATGAATAATGTTAAGAATCCTTTTGTGATGAATAGGAAATGAAATGATATGATGAATAATGTAACCATGGTCAAGTGAACCTTTGTAGAGAATTAACTAGGGTTAGGGTTTGGGTTGGGTTAAAGCAAAACCTTCTAGAATCATCTAGAAAGCTTAACCCTAATCCAAACCCTAATCATGTTTAAACTCCACTAAACTTGTTGCATTAGTTATCATATCATGTTACAATATTATATATCACATATATAATATTTATCGTAACAAAATAAAATAATACATTTAACATATATCGCATATATATCAATGTATTACCCGAGTGAGAAAAAGAATCTTTTAGTGAGCTAATATTAGTTAATGCAATTTAATATATCAAATATATTATTATACATTAAATTATCGAATCAACACTTGATCCGACAATCCGTCTATATCGCATATAACCGACTAATATTTATCCGTACCGATTCATCGAATCAACACTTGATCCGATGACCCGGCTGATATCAAATATCGCGAGAATATAATACGGTATCACATATCGCATTATCCTCGGTCCCGCACATATCACATATGTGCCCCTACTCCGTTTTGCCTGAGCCAAGAAACCTCTGTGTAGGACTCTAAAGAATCGTCAATACGCCGGCCGTAGGTGATGATCATATCAAACACCCACAAGCTGCAAGCGGTCAGCTAAACGTAACAGCTACCCAGGTATTGAGCGCTCAGAAGATCAACAAGAAAGCCTGTACATTCTCCTGTGAATCCAAACAGTAACACTCCCGTACAGTCCGGTCTCGTCGTCTGATATGTCGCATATCTCGCCTAGGGGTGGTAAACGTCAGACCCCAGTAGCTCGATAAGTCGTGTCGATATGAGGTCTATAACTGTTCGAGAAACTACTGATAACACTTACCAGTAAATCTCAGCAACCCTGGCCAGGGATTTCCGGTTATAGCCAATCGAACACAGCACAACATCAACTCCCTATACCGGGAGAGACGAATCCCATCCTATCGCTCATTGCCTCCATGTGATTCGGGACTGTACCCAAAAGACACCTTTTTGTACGCCCTCTTGGACATGGTATGATGGAAATCAAAGCACAGTGGGAACCACACAAGACTCTATGACGATCTCGGGTCAACAGACTACTCTGTACCAGTGTCACCGGAGAACTGCCATCTGACGTATGGTATAATACCATCTGGGAGTTCTCGGCGAGTCCGTCCAGTGTACCCAGTCTCCACTGAGCACCCGTACACCATCCTTGATGTCAAACACCGATGGATATGGGATCATCCATCGCCCATCATATGGGTCAAGATGCGTATACGCTAGTCTACTCTGATGTATCGATGCCCTGTCTCAATACACCCTCGACTAGGAACAGTTACAGGATGTACTCGTCGACTACCATGGCCCCACTAGTATGATCTCATCATAGTCCCAGTAGTCGAGTACATATCCTAAGGGCTCTATCAACATGTAACATAGAGACAATCAGAGTACATGTTAAGATAATGTACAACCAGATAGCATACTATCATGTCGAGCAAGAAAGTCCTCCCTATATATGTCCTAGCATCCACTACAATATACATCGTATGTACAGTAATGGCCTCTAGGGCATACATATAACTAACATGATATTAGTCGGTTATATACGAGACAGCCGGGTTATTAAATCAAGTATTGATTTAATAATTTAATGTATAATTATATATTTGATATATTAATATACATTAACTAATATTAGCTCACTTAAGAAAATGGTTTTCTCATTATATATTTAATATATATATGATATATGTTAATCTATTTATTTTGTGTCATGCTAAATGATACATTGGACTTGGGTGTATGAGACTCATACCTAACTTAAGATAATTTAGGTGTTTAAATATTAAGAGATAAATCAAAATTAGGTGGAAATTAGCATGGTCAAGATACTTGTGGAAGCATAGAGAAGATTTGACTAAAGTCCACTAATTTTGTTTTCTTTAGATATTTATTAACCTAACCATTATCTTTTTCCATGGTTTAGTCTCTACATGAGTTATATATATGATATTTTCTTACCCATGGTTCAAGGGTTGATCACTTGATCATTTTCTTCATCTCCTCCATTTTTGCTCTCTAGCTTTGAGTGAGAAAAGAGAAGAAAGAGAGAAAAATTATTATAAAGTGAGCAAAATTCCTACTTCACCAATCTATACAAAACTAGCCATTTAGTATGGGTTGTTTCTTCACTAGTTCATCAATTAGTGAAGAGGTAGCTTGAGTTAGAGATTCTTCAACTTAGATCATCTTCGGTCTTGAAGTTCTTCAAGCAAGCTTGTTCCTTTCGCCTAGTGGAGCGTAACGAGAGTCCGGGAGACCACTACTTGGAGCGAAGGGACCACTACACGGAGCTTTTGAAGTGAAGGACTGGTCTATAAAGGTTGTATTCCATGTTCACTTAGAACAAAGATGTTTACTTGCTTTGTATAACCTTAATTATCTAGTTAGATCCTTCGTTTAGGGTTGCTTAGCACTCTAGTTTTTTTAAAATTGCATGCTAGATACCTTAGAAAACATGGTGAGGGTGCTAAGGAACCCAACAGTGGTATCAGAGCTAATAGCCATTGGATGTCGACCTATGGGGGTTCTCACTGTGTGACAGTGTAGCAAACCAAAGGCTCTTACCCCAGGGTGTACCGAGACCTGAAGGTGTTCCGGCAGGTTGTAGTCCTCGCGAGGGGGCATGCGTAAAAAGTAGCTGCTGAGGGAACCGTTGGTGCCACATCAACCCTATTGGATGGGGTGGCTGCCTGGCCAGCAGTGGTATCAGAGCCATGCTAGAGAATTAGACAATGTTAGTAGAATTATGAAACCGAAACAACCCCGAAACCTCGAAACCAAATCCCTAGTTTTTGTCATTTTTAAAAAGTTCTCTGAAAATTATTCAAACAAGTGCAGATTGTTACATATGATGTAATATGAACACCAGAGAAAATTGAGCCCCCTCCATCGGATTTGGCCCGGCGAAACATAGATAAAAACCGGCATGGCCGATTTTCTTGAGGAGTTCTGGCTTGAATTTTCTTTGGTGTTCCAGTCTCTGGGGTTTTATGTTTCATGTATTGTTTGTTTTTGCCAAGTTTGCATGTGATGTTATCTTTCTGTAATAGCAATTCATAGTGTTTCGTATTTGTAATTTTAATATCGTTTCGGGTTTGATATTGATATGTGATACAATATTTGGAATCCACAATAATTAGTTTTGTGAAAACTAGTTTGAATTTTTTAAACGTAGCAATTTAGTCTCATTTGATCGGTTGCCACGGGGTTTTGATATAGATCAAAACTCTGTCGCAATCACGTAGTGTACGCGGATACTCGCCGGGTAACATTACTAGATAGCCACGCCATATAGCCCCGACCAAGTCACTGTTGGAGAACCCCGTTGCCAAAAGTATCCTCTTGGGTGCTCGCGGCCGCGGTGTTCCGCCTAAGTGCACTTCGTCGACGGCATCGGGGGGTGCGTACGTCTACTAAAGTTTCCGACGAGCATTCGATCAGGTTGTCGGGAATCTTGTTGAATTACCCGACTGGTTATTGAAAAGTGTTTTAAATATTGAGACTAAAATGTGGGGTTTATAAGATTAGGCATGAAATTCGGAATATGAGATATTCCGCGTTTTTCATGTCTAAGGAATTCATATGGTTAGGCATGAAATCCGAAGTATGTGATATTTCGGGTTTATGATGTCTAAGGTGGTTGCGGATTCCAATTATTGTAGTTTTCACTTTCTTTTCTACGACCGTAAGTGTAATATATGGTGTATCGCCGGTTTCATTGTTATACGTCAACGGCAATTGGGATACGCATATTTACTTACGTTGATGGCATGTGGTGTTATGTGTTGCTGGGATATGTTATATTAGATCGTCGTGTTTGAATAGCCGGGGCTTTTTGCGTGAGATAAGATTTTTTCATTTTCATTCATGTAAAAACTTGTGTGTAATATTCTTTTATTGGGGCACTTCCGGGTTGAGGATGATGTCACCATTGATGTATATTATTTACTTTTCTGCATTAGGATAGATCCAAGGCGGGGAGCACAAGTAACCGGGTTCTAGAGTCCAGTAGGAGACCATCTCGAGGAGTCGAGACCGGGTCTCCTAACTCTAGAATTGGTAGGGTTTCTTGCCACTCTCGTAGGGGTCTAGGGATGTGGGTTTGGCTATTCATCGCGACAGTGGAATCAGTGTTTTTTAATGGCTTAATATAAAACACGGACCTCATAGTATATCCAATATTTCATATATTGACTTCTACTGCAATGTTCTGTGATAAGATCATATAACTGTGTGAGACGAATGCTTAATATTTTATATATGATATATAATAAACGTTGCTTATGTTTTGCATCCGCGCTAGTCCTGCCCTTGCTTTGTCGTTATTTATCTAACCTAACGGTGCATGACGGGACCCCGTGGAGAATACGGATGGCATAAGCGTACTTTGTATAATTATTTTCGTTTCTTCTTCTTTGATGCTTAAGAAGCATAAATGATGGGACTTCATTAATGAGATTAATGAAAGGAAAGAAACTTAAAGATGTTGTAGAATCAAATTTTCAAAATGGTAGCTCTAGTTCTTGCTTTGCATAGTGGTATTCCTTGATGAATATCCAGCACCTTATTCGATGAGGAAAGAGCCGAGATCCCTTCACCGGGAGTGACCTCTTTAGCGAAACTAGCAGATGCTACAACCCACTCGTTTTTGTTTTTTGATTGCTTCTCTAGTTCTTGCTTTGCATAGTGGTATTCATGAATATCCAGTACCTCATTCGATGAGGAAAGAGCCGAGATCCCTTAACCGGGAGTGACCTCTATAGCAAAACTACTAAAAGCCTAAAAAACACTCCTTTTCAAAATCACTCGATTCTACAACGATATCAAGTTCATTACGCAAAAGGTTTTGTTAAAAACCTGTCGTAGCCCTCCGTCATTTCAGATAAGGACTATTTAGTATTTGTGCTGCATTTGTTGACCTTGTCAAGGCGTAGTGTGCGGTAGCTAATTAGTGCTTATCTGCAACGCACATGATGCGATTGGATTAGGGTAGTCGTACAGCCTTGTTGACCTTGTCAAGGGTCGTGCGGGTGAGTTTAATTCAATCACGAAATGAACGGGTTGAACTTGACTTGCGGTTTATAGTTTGTTGATCTTGTCAAGATCATTAATCGCTTAGGGCAAAATATTATTGGGAATTTCAAGTGTTGAAATTTGCAATGAGATTGCATACCTTCTATGAAATAGTTGGATCCCGATAACCACTGCGAGTAAGAGTTACTCTTGGGAGAGTTTTGCACTTTACAATTAGCCGATCAAATAGGTGACTAGAAAGGTGTTAATGTGGTTACGCCCCTGGGAAAAACGAGATTTATTTTAATTAGGTCCGTGCGAAAGCATAGGGAACCTCCCTCGAAGTACCGACACTGGCCTAGCCGAAAGATTGGCGAACTTGTAGGGTGTTATTAATCCCGGCTAGTCTTACTTTTTATGGTTTGAAGGAAGATTTGATAAAAACAGCCCATCCTGATTAGATAAAATAATAACCAATCTAATCTTGCAAAAGCATACGCAAAGTGTTTTCTTCTCTCTCTCTTCTTGTAGCGACCATGTCACGCCTTAATCAAGATAATAATATGTATATATTGACCGAACCCGTTTGTTATACTGAGATGGGGAATGTTGGTTCCGTTCTATCTTATAATTATTATAAGTCTGAGCAGGAAATAGGGGAATATCCAGATTTCTACGCGACCCAAACGAGGAATGAGCATGTTGATGCATCTTTTCGGGTGTGTTTGTCACCGAGAACTGTTTCTCAGTACACTCTACGTCCTGGGTATTAGATACCGGATCAGGATTTCACATATGTAATATGTTGCATGGGCTAAAGAAAGGTAGACAACTGAGAAAAGGTGATCATTCTCTAGAGTAGGGAATGTGTAATATTTCAGAAAATATAAAATATTATTTTTGGAATTTAATATTAAGATAATATATTTCGCGAAAACTACCCGATTTGGGAAATTAGGGTTTTCGTAAAATGGTAAAAATATATACCAATATTTTTGAAATAATTGGAGATTAAAATAATTTATTCATTTAAAAATATATTTATCGGATTTGACATTTTTATAATTAAGTATATGCAGTTTGGATAAAAAAAATTGATTAGTGCACTACTAATCGCGATTAAGCCAAATCCGTGTTTCTACAGTTTTCCGTGGTTAGTGCACCATGTCATGTTACATTTTAGTTATATGTTGTGTTCTTGGGTTGTTTTTGGGATATTATGTGGTTTGGGTTTTAAATAGAAAGAAATGAGAGTGTATTATTGAGGAGAGAGAGAGAGGGGACCACATCATGATTGTGAGGGTGAGGATAAGAGAGAGTGAGGGTAAGAGAGAGAAGGGGGCTTCCATTCTTTTATTTTTCCTCCATTGTTTCCTCATCATCTTCATGCTACTCCCTCCACCTTCACCCCCAAACTTCATCTCAATTTCCTTCCCAAGGCCTAAAACCCCTTTCATTAAAAATGATCCTCACTTCACCCTCATCCCATTGGACCAAGAAAAGTTGGATTTTGAAGACTTTGGACTTCTAGGGTTTTTTCTTGGTTGCATCCATCAGGTATATCTTCTTTCATTTAGTTAGTTTTAAGTTTCATGTATCCTAGTTTAGTTAGAAATTGACTTGGATAGGGTATGTAATGTTTAGGAAATTCAAGAGAAGGATTTGGGTGATTATGTGGAATCATGAGGTGTAGTGAGTGTTTCAAGACCTGGGAATGAGTATGTAACCCGAAATATGAACTTAAGATTTGTTCCATGTCGGTTTTGTGCACAAATTGGGGACTACAGGGAATCTGGGATGACCTGGAACGTTTACTAGAAAAACAAACAATACCAGGGACCTGGTTAGACCAATAGGAAACCACCTTGCAAGCACGAACCCAAACTGAGAAGAATGGGCCGACGAGGCCGGGTTTTTTGGGAGTGTGGTCGGCCACTTAGTGGTGTTTGGTGCTGGAATTGGTCCAGTAGCTCTCACACTCCATATACTATCCCATAGTACTGTTTGTTTATCCCCATTTTACCTGAGAGAGAATCTGGCAGTGATTTCTTGAGTTGCTGTTTTTATTTGGGGTTATGTCTTACGTATTTTGAATTCTTGGTTTTAGTATTTGATATTGTATTCGGTCGTTGGATGTTTGTACGTCAACGATGAGGGTTGTTTGGTTGGTTTTGCATGCGTAGGCTATAGGTTCTAACCTATGAGCGCACCGCGTGCCGTATTGGTTTTCCGAACTCGATTTTAATAGCATTTGCGATTTGTATTGATTGTAGGTACCTTCGCGTGGATTCCGAGACGACGGAGCATGGCGTCATCGACTTCGGCAAGCAAGGAGCAAAGTGAGTAGATATATATATATGGGGGAAGTCGGGTGGATGGTGTATAGCACCCCCGTAAATTATAAATGGAAACCGATCTATAGGATACAGTCGTAGAAACTTAGATTAGAAAACTAGGGATATGGTTAAAATATAGTTAGAGATGATATGAGTGATTGAATATACATATTGAGTTAGGAGATGAAAGCTTTAAGGATATGAAAAATGAATGTGAATCACGACTCATAGATATGTAGTTACACTAGAATAAGTATGAGATTTAGAGTAATATGATACATGATTAATGAGGTAGAATGAATATATAAATTGACTTGATGTAAGATGACTTAATGTGATGAAAAGATTATACGATGTGATATGATGACTTGATTGATATGTTGGTATACGGATGCGAGTCAATGTGAGATGATTGATACCCTTGTCGGTCCCCTGATATGAAATTGTTATAGATGTGACCGGGGATGTAGGTATATAGATATATATGATGTTGTGAATCATGAGTGATATGCCGTAGGAGACATTAGGTCCGTACCCTCGTTGTCATATAGGTTGATAGGATCCCCAATTTTTAATGCCGCAGTACGATGATTTACCGCACGTGATGAGTTTTATGATGATTGATCCATACCCTTGATTAGAGGATGTCGTACGATAGATTATACCGTACGTGATGTTGTGAGGCTGGATGTCGATTGTTAGATTCACCGACTCGATCATGTTAGATATGTATACCTTATAGCTTTTAGCTGACATTTTACTTATGCTACATTCATGCTATTCTCATTGCATATACCTGTGCTAGTACACCTACACCATTATCGATGATACGTATGTTACACTTACACAGATTGGCCGGCTCACACACTTCATCATCGATAATTGCTATGTCACTACACAGTAGGATTCCTGCATCATGATACGACTCCATGCATGATTTACTTGCTATATTCACATCAATGTTCCATGTTGCATGATATACGAATATTCTTACATTCTGTTATATGTCACCTACATCATGCTTTATGATTATACGCATTGAGATATGTTGTTTTCGTGAGATTTCTGGATTAGAGAACCGTGGTTATTTCAAAAGAAAGTATGTATTGTTTTAAAAATTTGGTTTCTCTTGATATGATATTTCAGTGTGTCAACCATTTGTTTTCTCGGTTCTGAGATTGGCATGTGAAATCCGATTCGAGGAGCAGTAGGCACCGTCTTCGGGTACATGGTGAACCCGGTGAAGTACCCCGGGGCAAGAAGACTCGTATTGTTAGAAGGTGAGCTTGGCAGGGGAGCACTACCTACCGGTGATAGTATTTGGGCTCGGTGGTTATCCGGAGGATACCGACCGGAGTCGTGAGATGTTATGGGCCGATCCGGACTGACGGAGCCCGTGGGCCGATCCGGACTGACGGAGCCCGTGGGCCGATCCGGACAGACGGAGCCCAAGATATATGGGGATTTACGTGTCGATGTTGGACATGGGTTTCATGATGTTTCGAGTGTCGATGTTGGACACTCAGGTTCCATGATTTTGATGTGTCGCGAGGGACACACGTTGATTTATATTCTCATACTTTCATGCACATGCTTTTATGACATTTTCTTGCATGATGTTATTGTGTCATTGGTTGACACGTGGAAAAGATCCACATGCATACAGGTATTGATTATATGGTTGGATGATATCCACATGCTTATAGAAATTGATTATTGTTGGCATATATGCAGATACGGTCACCCTAGATATCATAGTATTACCTTCATGATATAGTTGACTTAGGAAATCGTTGTTTTTTTTATTTCTACCTGATGATGTTTTCTACTCACGAGTTGGAAACTCACCCCGTTGTGCCACAGTTCTTGCAGGTTGACTGCATGGATCAGTAGCAGTATCGCTGGCACATAGCTGCTTTTGGGTGTTTTGCTTTGGTAGGTGGTACATGTTGGATCGTGCCACTATTGTATTATTATTCATTTTGTATCTAGTCAACTCCGTCAATCAAAACTAGTATTTGTATATTAAGTAAAGACTTAGTGAGACTTGTAGTTGTGAGACTTGAGCGATGGGTTTATGCTCGCTTGGTGGGTTGATGTCTTGCTTTATTATCTTTTGCGGTGATCATAGCGGTTGGGCGTCGTATACATATATTTTGTCTTGTGTGGTTGTGAATCCGCCGATTGGCGAAGAGCTAGCTCCCTCTTAGTGATGCCTTTATATTATCTCATGTATTTATGATTTTGGATCAAAATATACAATGGAGGTGCTGCCCAAATTTTTAAAAAAGACGAAACATGTTTTCAACTAGTAAAATTTACTTGCATTTTCATATTCCATTACTTATGTATTTAAGAAAACTTATGATTTTCACCATACCCTTATTTCAAAACTTCACCTCTTTATTTTCTTAAAAAGGTTTAGATTTCTGGACTTCAACTTACTTGAATTACGTTATGCCTTTAGACGTGGCGTAGTTTAGGTGTCGGTCATGAATAATATTTTCGGGTCGTGACAGAATGGTGCAAATGTTGCAGCCAAAACAGTTGGTGAATATCACCTTGTATTACCAAATGTTAATACATTGATTCTGAACGAATGTTATTACATACCGAACCTGATATGCAATATTATTGTCACGACCCGCAAGGTACGGAACGTGACTGGCACTTAAGTTTACGAAACGTCTCAAGACGTCCGTAAAATAAGTAAGCCAAAGCCCAGAAAACCAAAACCAAATAAGCAAAAGAGTGAAGAAAACCCAATCAGTTG
This sequence comes from Agapanthus africanus, assembly GCA_030015575.1. Classification (NCBI taxonomy): domain Eukaryota; kingdom Viridiplantae; phylum Streptophyta; class Magnoliopsida; order Asparagales; family Amaryllidaceae; genus Agapanthus; species Agapanthus africanus. The sequence continues at coordinate 494,094,943 of CM057339.1, forward strand.
AAAGCGAGTTTTATCAAATAAGTCATGTAAAACCCTTTTTAAAACAATACAAATTTTTCCGAAAATTTCGGCAGAGTCTCCTTTGTAAATACTGGCCCCCAAAATGGGTACAACAAGAATATATATGAATCCAACAAATAAGGCATCCCCAAGCGGGAGCTAGCTCTTCGCCACAAGGCGGTCATAAATCCCACGCAATATAAAGCAACAACATGCGAAATAATCATAATGAAGCATAAGAAAAACAGCATGTCGACTCGAGTGAGCTCGACCCCAAAATACAGCATAAAAGTCCACAAACCTCACAGTCTCATCTCTAGGTCAATATACAATAATACAGGTAGATACAGTAGATGGAGTACACTAGATACAAAGAATATACAAGGTGGTACAAAATAATGATATAACCCACCTAAGAGCAAAACCTCGAGTCCAGGGAAAGGAGGCAAAAGAAGCAAGTGCGCCCGCCGCTACTGTACTGACGGAGCGGACCTGAAAAAGGCTGTGGCACAACGGGGGTGAGTTGCCAACTCGTGAGTAATAAATAACATCTACACAGGCTATCGAATGCATGCACACAAGCATCCTAGCATCTAAAATACAGGTAAGGCAGGACATAATAGCAGGTATGTATGCAACATGAATATACTAGCAGGTATGAATGCAATGCGAATCAACTCATGATCTGAATGTGTAAGTATAAGAATCATGTTTTTCCTTTAGGAATCTCTTTTGAAATACCAGCAAAATACCACTAGAATCAACAAGAACCTGTGTCCAGTGTTCATCACAGAATATTGCATTTTATACCGCCTATTCTTACGCTCGTGTGTTTATAGGTAGGTGCTTTTAATCCGTGTTTGTTACATGTTTACAGAATACAGGTTTCCAGTACAAATATTGCAAATCAGGATAAAATCTCCACAGTTACGCCAAATGCAGAACATCTGTCGACAGCAGATAAAAGCCGGGTTCCGGTCATCCATATCCGTCCAGTGCCGAGTACCGGTTCCCGATACAAGACATATGACAGTAGTCATTCGTGTCTGGGACAAGCACAGAGCACGAGGGGGGCTGCACCAGAATCAATGGGTGCGCGGAGCTCGAAGGAGATAAAGTCAAAAGTAAACAAAGATAATGCAATCTTGGACTTGGAAATCTGGAGATATTCTGAAGACTTTTGCGCAGTTTAAAGTTGGCAAACACGAGGAAACAGGAAACCAGGGCATCCAAGAAAAGCCCACTGCCCAACACCTCTAAAGGGCCGCGGAACCGCGGCCAAAGGGGGGTATTGGCCGCGGTTCCGCGGCCAAGTGGGGCCCTCTCACTGTCGAATTTCAGGGGTATTTTGGGTACTTCAATTATGTTCTGGTGGATGCCCTAGATTTCCATTCTCCAGCCTATAAATACAGCAGATCTGAGCCAAATCAAGGGAGCTTTTCTTTAGCCTCTTTTTTTGTGTAGTTTTCTTCTTCTTTCTTCTTCTTCTTCATTCTTCCTCCATGAAATTGTAGTAAGAGCTTTTGAGTGGATGAAGATGAGGGATTTTTATCTTTCTTGTTAGTTTGCTCCCCCTTGAGATTCTTGCTTTCTCTTGCTCATTCAATCTCTTCATTGAGCTTGAATGGTTAAGGGTTAGTTATTGATCTCAAGGGTCGTATTTTCTCACGGGACTAGCACTTCATTTCACATGCGTTCTCTACCCTTCCCTTGATCTTGCAACCACTTCATTGAGGTTGCAAGTTTAAGGGTTGGCTATTGATCACATGCTTGTCTTGAGTCCTAGTTTCGTATTCTTTTTATCGCTTTTTATTACTTGCTTTTTATTACCTTGTCTTTAATTATTTGCAATTTACATTCATGCACTTAATTTCTTGTAATCTTTTCTTTTCTTTGTTCTTTTCTTTTTGTTCTCTCTTTTTGGTTCTCTTTTGTGAATGAATGTAATTATTGTTGTTAAGATAAAATACGGTATTATAAGTTAAGTTTTCTTTGCCCATTTCCTTTTCCCGTATTTTCCATTGAACTCCGCCCAAACCATACGCAAGCGCTCCGTTAGGCACCGTACCCTGACAAGGTAACGGTGATTCCTAACCGCGACCGGTTGCGTTCGGTTTGGCTGGAGGCGAAAGCAAGAGACAAGAACGGAAGGACAAGGGTAAATAAGCCGGATTCCACGAATACCGCGCTTAAATCCCCTAATCCGCGTTGTTGCCAATTGCTTAGCTTCAATTGGTCAAGACTCGGCTCAAAGGTTTTGAGTACGGATTTCTTTAGCTTATAATCTCGTATCTTTTTCTTAACAACTTTATACTTGCAAATAAACACATAGGTTAGTCTGAACAAACATACAGATTCTTTATTGACTCGTCTAAGACAAGAAGGTAAGATACCACCATCTCCCTGTGGACCGACCCGTGCTCAACCGGCTAGCTGCAAAGCGACACCGTCCTGATCGCGGTTACACTTAAATTCTTTGAACATCCGACACGCCAAAATCGTGCGACCATCCAGCAACGACACCTCAAAACTATCACAAATCTCATATATCCATGTCATAGTATCTCTGGCCTCAGCCATCCGGCTGACCCAGCTCAATATCAAAATCTCATCATCTCGCGGCCACGGTCGGTATCCTCTGGATATCCGCCGTGCCAAACGGTCACCGGTAGGTAATCCGTCCCCTGCCAGGCTCAACGTCAACACCACATTCATCTTGCCCCGGGGTACCATACCGGGCCCACCATGTACCCGTGACGGTTCCTCCACTCCTCGACACGGATCTCGAAAACCACAGCAAACTCATGGTGGACGACACTTTACATCACTAGAAAACCGCAATTACATATTTTAAAAACATAATAAGTTTAGAAATTTTTGCGGCTTTCCCCCGAAATCCAGAAATATCATAAAATCTCAAGAAATCCTCATAAGTGCATATATCAATGGTGATGAATGCATATGGTATCAATAATTAAGCTACGATGCATGATCAATAGACTAGGCATGAACAATAATATGATGAGGTACATGCACATGAATAGCAATCCTACGATTTCATTTTAAGGAATTAAAGGCAATAGCACAGGTTTAAGTATCAATTAGTAAAAGGTTTTAAATTATAGGTTATCTAGTGTGGTGGCATGGCAATTACCAGGGCGTGTGTGTAAGCATGAATAGTGCTCGTGCTGCATATAAAAACCCTGGCAATGGTGCAGGTGTCCTATAAAATGGGTTCGCATATGTATGTCAATATAGGGCATGAATGCAGCAAATAATCATATAAGTATTACACCCCTAATTACTAACATCACTAAGAATCTTTTAAGTTACTAAAACTATCGAGCGACTTGCGCCATCCAACGATAGTCCCCCGTAGATGTTACATCTACTCACCGGAATCCCTAGCTAGTCACGTCCAATCACTGCCTTCCCCTTTCGTGCCGCGTCTGACGTCTCCGCGACCGAACCTGGAATTTACATCAATACCAAACATAAGGTTACATATCAAGAACGACGCAAAACCCAAACGAAAATACTAACGTTCACAAGCTAGGTACAACGTGCACAAAGTCCGCGGAACACACGCGAAAATCGCAAAAATCTACAAAAATGTCGATTTGGTCGCCCGGCAAAACTAAAACCCGATTACTCAAAAATCCGCACTCACGCATCCTAAACGTCATAGGATATGCCAACAATATAATCTAGATACCGCAATTAATTCGCCACAATAATATAATAAAAACCTAGTAAGCTAGAAGTTTGCAAATTTGGTGCAAACAACGACAATTTGCGACAAAGTGCACATATTATCACACAAATATCCAAATTAAACCATTAGAAAGCCACTACAATTAAATTAACCCCTTTACCATACATCAAAACCCACATTCCATACACAAACCTTTTCTTGATTTTGGTAATTAGCAAAGCAAAAAAAAATTTCACACAAGTTAACTTAGATTAGCAATACATCAAGCCACTTAAGCAAAGTAACCATATAGGTTGGTTAAGTAAACCACTAGATTAATTAACTAGATTTAATTAACTAAAACATGGTTTCAAGAAACCCTAGTTAACTCAACCATTAACTTTAAACAAAACTAGAATGAAAATAGCACTAATTTAACACTAAAACAATTTAATTAAAGGATTTTAACCATAAGAAATTAAAAGAGTAGAAATTATACCTCAAACCTATGGATCTAGCAAGAAGAAATTTGCCTCAATGATGGCCTCCTAGCACCATGATTCCAAGCAAGAGAGGTGAAGGAAAAAGGGATGAAGAATGGAGTTTAATTTGTGAGGTTTAAATTTGGAATTTTTGAAGCAACTTAATGAATTTTTTGAAGAAAATGAAAAGAACCAAGAGATGAAGGGGGGCTGCTGGAATTCGGCCAAAAATGAGGGAGAGGGGATGGTGTGGGGTGTGGGAAAGAAGTCTTGGTCAACTCCTACCAACCACAAAAGACTATACCCAAAAACAAAGTCAAACCTTTCTCAAAACAACCATCATTTCCACACAATAAAACAAGCCAAGGAGCATGGAATTTTTCTGGACCTGATGGTGGTGGGGCTGGCCTAGGGCTGAGGGAAGAGGGAGAGGGGTTTTACAAAAGAAATTTTATGCAAAAAGACCCCCTACAAGTCAAAAATTGCAAGTTTAAGCTTAAATTCAATAAATTTCGTTTCCTATAATAAAAATTAGTTAAAAATCAAAATAAAATACTAAAAATTTATGTTACAACTAGATTTTAATTAACATAATTTTGAAGATTAAAATTAGCACAGAAAAATTTGTATTTATCGCTAATTTAATGTATTTTCTTACCGGCTTAAAATAATATTAAAAAATTGAAAAATTAAAGAAAATTTTTAAACGACCAGAATTTCATAATTAACTCATTTGCTACTAAAAACTAGCAATTACCTATCCAAATTAGGTATAATTAGCCCTAAACTGCAAAATAACAAAAAAGACGGTTTTCGGAAAAATACCGAATTTTCACCGATTTTCAGGAAAACACCAAAACGACTTTTCAAGGCGCTAAAATCTCCCCCCCTTAAAGAAATTCGGTCCCCGAATTTAAAAATATAACTACGCGTACCTTCAAAGAGGTGAGGATATTTCTTCCTCATCTCGCCCTCGGTCTCCCAGGTAACCTCCTCGCTGCTCGGGCTACGCCAAAGGACCTTGACGGTTGGTATAATCTTCGATCTCAACTTCTTCACCTGCCGATCCAGGATGGCCACCAGCTGCTCTGCAAAAGAAAGGTCGCGCTCTAGCTGGACTGTCGGGTGCTGAATCGCATGCGAAGGGTCGTGAAGGTACTTCCGGAGCATCGAAACATGGAAGACGGGGTGAACATCGGGAAAGCTGGGAGGAAGAGCCAAACGATATGCAACAGCGCCGACACGCTCGAGGATCTCGAAGGGACCTACGAATCTAGGTCTAAGCTTCCCCTTTCGCCCAAAACGCATCACGCCCTTCATCGGAGAGACCCTCAGAAAAACATGATCGCCAACTGCGAACTCTAACTTGCGACGGCGCCTGTCTGCATACGATTTCTGTCTGCTCTGAGCTGCCCTCATCCTGTCTCGGATCAACTGTATCTTTGCTGTCGTCTCCTCCACAAGCTGCGGCCCCAAAATGCTGCTCTCGCTGAGCTCTGTCCAACAGACGGGCGATCTGCATCTCCTCCCATACAATGCCTCGAAAGGTGCCATCTGAATAGTTTCCTGGAAGCTGTTGTTGTAGGAGAACTCCACTAGAGGTAAATGACGATCCCAGCTACCGCCGAAGTCTAAAACGCACGCTCTGAGCATGTCCTCGAGAGTCTGAATGGTCCGCTCTGACTGTCCGTCGGTCTGCGGATGAAACGCTGTGCTGAAGCTCAAACGAGTGCCCAAAGCCTCCTGAAGTCTCTGCCATAGTCGGCTGGTAAACTGAGTGCCTCGATCTGACACGATACAAGTCGGTACGCCATGTAGTCGCACGATCTCGTCAATGTAGAGCTGAGCATACTGAGCGAAGCTGAAAGTCGTCTTCACTGGCAGGAAGTGTGCCGCTTTCGTCAATCGATCTACGATCACCCAGATGGAGTCGTACCCTCGACTGGTCCTGGATAGACCCACAACGAAGTCCATCGAAATCTGCTCCCATTTCCACTCTGGAATGGGTAACGGCTGTAGCTCTCCTGCGGGCCTCTGGTGCTCGGCCTTGACTTGCCGACAAGTCAGGCATCTCGAAACGAACTCCACAATGTCCCTCTTCATCCCGTCCCACCAGTAGGTCTCTCTCATATCATGGTACATCTTGGTGGAACCGGGGTGGACACTATACACTGATCGGTGTGCCTCTTCAAGAATGTCGTGCCGTAATCCATCAGCATCTGGTACGCACAGTCTAGATCCATAACGTAAAATCCCCTGATCGTCAATCACGAACTCGGAAAATCTGCCCTGTCCCATCTGTGCCATGATCTCTGAGCAACGGTCGTCACTGCGCTGTGCCTCATATATACGGTCAAGCAACTGTGGGCGTGCATGAACATGCGCGAGCTGTCCCCCTGTCTGAGTGAACTCGAACTTAACTCGGTTGTCGCATAACATCTGCCAATCTGCTGACGACTGCCTCTGCACTGCGCGCAAAAAGGATAGACTACCCCCGGGCCTCCTACTCAACGCATCTGCCACCACATTCGCCTTGCCTGGGTGATATAGGATCTCACAGTCGTAGTCCTTCACCAACTCCATCCAACGACGCTGTCTGAGTTTCAGGTCTCGCTGCTGAAATATGTACTTTAAGCTCTTGTGATCAGTGAATATCTGACACGACTCGCCGTATAGGTAATGTCGCCAAATCTTCAGTGCAAAGACCACTGCAGCCATCTCCAAATCGTGAGTGGGGTAGTTCTGTTCATGCTTCTTCAGCTGCCGAGAAGCATATGCGATCACCCGGCCATGCTGCATCAACACGCATCCTAATCCCACTCGCGAAGCATCACAGTAGACCACAAATCCGCCTGATCCCGAAAGCAAAGATAATACCGGCGTCGTAGTCAAACGAGTCCGTAGCTGCTGAAAACTGCGCTCGCACTCCTCCGTCCAGACGAAAAGAACTCCCTTCCGGGTCAAACCGGTCAACGGTGCAGCTATACGGGAGAAGTCCTGAATAAAACGCCTGTAGTAGCCCGCCAGGCCTAGAAAACTACGGATCTCAGTAACCGATGTAGGTCGGGGCCACTGCTGAACAGCCTCAATCTTCTTCGGGTCCACACATATGCCGTCTCTCGTAACCACGTGACCCAAGAATCCGACGCTGTCCAGCCAGAATGCACACTTGTAGAACTTTGCGAACAGCTGGTGCTCCCTCAGAGTCTGTAACGTAATCTGCAAGTGCTGCTCGTGCTCCTCTCTGCTCCGGGAGTACACCAAGATATCGTCGATAAACACGATGATGAACAAGTCAAGATACGGCCTGAATGTACGGTTCATCAAATCCATGAATGCTGCTGGGGCGTTGGTGAGTCCGAACGACATCACCAAAAACTCGTAGTGGCCATAGCGTGTACGGAAGGCTGTCTTCGGTATATCCTCCTGTCGAACTCGCAGCTGATGGTATCCTGATCGTAAGTCGATCGTCGAAAAATACCCCGCACCCTGAAGCTGGTCGAACAAATCATCAATGCGTGGCAACGGATATCTGTTCCGAACGGTAACTTTGTTCAGCTGGCGGTAGTCGATACATAAGCGCATACTTCCATCCTTCTTCTTAACAAACAGGACCGGAGCACCCCACGGAGAAATACTAAGTCGAATAAGCCCCTTATCTAACAAATCCTACAACTGATCCTTCAGCTCTCGAAGCTCTGCCGGGGCAATCCGATAAGGCGGTATAGAAATAGGCCCCGAGCCGGGAATCAAATCAATGCAGAACTCAACTTCGCGCTCAGGTGGTAGCCCAGGTAGCTCATCAGGGAAAACATCAGGGAACTCACAAACAACCGGGACCCGGTCCAACGGAACCTCTGCAGCTCGAGTATCACAAACGTACGCTAAGAATCCCTGACATCCCTTCCACAAGAGCTGACCAGCGCAAAGAGACGAAATCAAGCTGGGAAGGGTGACGCTACGGTCTCCCTGAATAACAAGGACTGGCTCCCCCGGAAAGCTAAATCTGACTGCCTTCTCACGGCAGTCCACCGAAGCATAACAGGTGGCTAGCCAATCCATGCCTAGAAGCACATCAAAGTCCAACATATCGAGGAGAATCAAATCAACTGATGAATCCCTCTCCCCGATACGAACGGAACACAAACGAAATACAAAACGAGCGACAAACGACTCGCCTACCGGAGTAACAACAACAAGCGGATGATCTAACGACGACGACTCACGGCCCAACATCGGTGCAAAGTGTGTAGAGACGTACGAATGTGTGGAACCTGGGTCAAATAATACCCGTGCGTCAAAAGAACAAACTGGCAAGGTACCTGTCACAACGGCATTGGATGCCTGCGCATCCTGCGGTGTCAAAGCAAATACTCGGGCCGGTGTCGATACTTCGAGGGAGGTTTTCCAACGCTTTCGCGAAGTTCCTTAATTAAGTAACCTCTTTTCTCTGGGGGCGTAACCCCGCTGACACTTTTCTGGACACCTACTAGGTTTATAGCATTGATCGTTAAGTGACGAATATCCTGATAAGTAGCATATACTCACAGTAGGATCGGGATCCAAATATCATCGTCTGATAATGTTGTAGGAATTCTACCAACATTCATCAAACTCAAAATGGTATGCATCTCTTTGCAAATTTTAGTTTCTTTAGAAATTCCCGATATAAGTTTTTGCCCCATGCTCTTATGACCTTGGCGTTAGGTCAAAATGTCATAAGTCACATGTCAAGTTCTACCCATCATTATCTTGTCAATTTGAACCCATCCGTATATATCCTTGACGTTCGGCCAAAATGATAATACGACTGTCCCAAACTAACTCATCTATCTATGCAACAAATGAATATCCAGCAGCTACCAAACACTATGCCTTGGCGTTAGGTCAAAATACATAGCTTGAATACTACTGAATACCCAGATGAAATGACGGAGGGCTACGAATGGTTTTGGCGAAACCGTGAACGTAGTGAACTTGATATAACCGAAGGAACCTGATAGCTTTTAAAAGGAGTGGTTAAGTCTCCGCATTTAAAAATATATGTTTTAAAAATAACCGAGTGGTTTCTTTTAAATTGTTCCAACGATTTAAACTTTGGTTTGTTTTACTTTGCATTATAGATAATGCGTCCCATCATTAACCTATCATTGCAGAAAACAACGAAAATACAACGTCCTCTTATGCCATCCGCATTCGCCACGGGGTCCCGTCATCACCCGTTAGGTTACTTAACTAACGACAGAGCGGGGGCTGGGCTAGCGCGGGTGTAAAACATAAGTGACGTCTAAATAGCTACAATAAATATAGATATTTTACATTCGTCTGACGCAATGATATTCATTCCAGAACACAGATAAACAATATTGGATTTGCAAGCAATCTGTATTTCTTTTGAGCCTGCAAGAAAAGACAGATTACACAGTTGTGATGAATAGCCGTTGCCCCACCCTCGACCCCTACGGGTACGGCAAACTACCCACCCGGCAGTCTGTGTACCCCACCTTGGGTCAGTCCTAGGAGCAAAAACAGTAAAATGAAATAATACAACGGTGGCTACGACCGCAACCTGGAAGTGCCCCGCAAAAATAATATTACAACAAGTTACATTTACAACAAATGAATTAAACAATAACCCATTGCAAACCCCGGCTATACACCACAACAGTCCAATACAGTTTATATGCACAAACAGATATAACCATTTCAGAAATGTGCAACCCCCTGCCAACCGACATACTAGCAGTTGGGGGAGGTTTACGAACACATTAAACAATCACAGATATAATCCCATATGCAAATACTGTACAATTAGATCGAATAAACAACATCAATATTGCTCCAAAATCTGCTCTGTTAAACAGTAACCTGAGCAATAATTAAATATTCCAGAAAACACTAAATATCACAGGGGACCCACACAAAAAATTTGGGATCATGACTCGGCAACTCGGCGGATCGGTGGGATCCGCCGCGCTTCCGCGGCGCTTTAGCCGAGTCATGGGCCCAATTTTCTTGGGTGTTCTCCTGGACCCATGTCAAGCTTTCTGAACATCCCTGAAAAATTTTAGGACATCATTTTGGATTCGACAGAAACTGATTTTTATTAGGGTTTTCCGGCTTCGTTTTTCCGTTCGAAATTCGTACAAATTTGCAACTAGGTTATTTATTGTTTAGCGAGGCTCTGATACCACTGTAAGTCGATGTAGTACACCCCAGTACTTATGGGGAGGCGGAATTTTCAAAAACGATCAAGTTTAAACAACGAACATCGACTAACCGCTTGAATCGAAGCTAAACAAATAATAACCAAACACATAGCTAAACTAAACTAAAGTGTTAAGGGATTATACCGATCGAAACTAGTCCTTCGTCTTTGTGTCCTCCTTTGTTCTCCTCGGCCTTCTCTAGGTAGTAGACGATCCACCCGAGAGCGAAACTCCAAGCTAAACCTCTAAGCTTGAGGCAACTAAGCAACTTTGATTGCTAATCAAAGATGGAAGGATGATATAGAATTAAGGTTATGGATGCTTAAGTCTAACTAAACCTTTGTTCTCAACACATGAGGATTAAGGTTAGTATCTTGAAGATGAGAGCTTGAGGAGAGAGAATATGAGATAAGATAATGAGAGAAGAGAGAGAGTGTATCATAATATTATGAAGCATTCTTATTTTTCAATAATCAATAAAAAGAAATGAATAAGCATGCTTCATGAAATATCTAGTGGTGATTCATTAGCATGAGTCATTAAGCAATAAATGTGCATTAATGAAATGAATGAATCACCACCATGACTCACTTTCTTTCCAAAAGAAACCTCCTTAGTCACATCTTCTAGAAGCTTCTCGTACAATTACGAGAACGCCCCTCCGATCCGCAAAAATACGGAAAAACTTTAGACTGTAAAAATCCAATAACCGGATACCAGTAACTGGCTTAAACCAAAGCCGACTGGTAAAAACTGTCCGAAAGTCGTACGCGCGTAAACGCACGTATGCGTCCGAACCCTTTGTCGCAAAACCATGCAACCTCTATATCGTTTCGCCTGGAGTAGGAAACTCTCTGTGTGGGACTCTAGAGACTCGACTACTACGCTGGCAGTGGATTTAACCACAGACCGCAAGCGGCACTAGCTGTACGTAACGGTCCCCAGGTAGTTGTCGATAAGAAGGCCGATGAGTAAACCCATCCGAACTCCTACTGAGTCTGATGTGACAATCTCCATACGGTCCGGTCCGTTCGTCCAAGACTATCGCATATCGGGCCTAGGGGGGCGGCAAGCGTCAGTCCCCTAATAGCGGTATAAGTCGTGTCGGAGTGAAGCCCATTACACCCTGAGAAACTACTGGAACCTACCAGCAAATCTCGCTTGCCCTGGCCAGGGACTTTGCGTAATGGCTCTCTGACACAGCACGATATCTACTCCCAATACCGGGAGGGATGAATCCTGTCTAACCGCCACTGCCTCCAAGTGCTCGGGACCGCACCCAACTGCCACCTGTTTGCACGACTCCTTTGAGCCGTGGTAGGGTAGCAATCTAAGAACAGTGGGACACACTCGAGGCGAAGTAGCAGTGTCAAGTCTGCGGACTACGCTGTACTCATGTCACCTGGGAACTGTTTACTGACGACTGGTATCAAACCAACCAACAGTTCCCTGTGAGTCCTGTCCGGTGTACCCGTAACCTAACGAGCACCTATATACTATCTCCAGTACGACGTACTGACGGCTGTGGGACAGACCATCTCCCCAACTGGGATGAGAAGCGTACACACCAGTCTACTCCGGAGTATCGATGCTCTGTCTCGATAATCCAACGACCGGGGACCTGAATAAGGATGTGCTTGTAGACTACCCAGCCCCCACTAGTGTGACTGCCATCACAACGCTGGTAGACAAGCAAGATCCTAAGAGCTCTATCAATACGTACACTCACATATTAAGATAGAAAAACCAAGTAGCATACTACCATGTTTAGCAAGACTGTTATATACATGTGAATATCCCAAGCTTCCATTAAGTAATATACAAGCTAGTATGATACAGTAATGGCCTTCTAGGGCATAAACACTAACAATCTCCCACTTGCACTAGGGCCATGTACTGGCATATCGCAGACCAATGATCTCGAGCAGCCTCTCGAACTGAATCTGAGGAAGGGCCTTCGTGAATGGATCAGCAATGTTCTCTTCTGAAGCAACTCTCCGAACCTCGATCTCCTGACGATCAATGATCTCCCTGATCAGGTGATACCGCCTCAAGATGTGTCTGGACTTCTGATGGGACCTTGGTTCCTTCGCTAAAGCTATAGCTCCGTTGTTGTCGCAATACAGAGGTATTGGATCAACTATGGTAGGAACCACCTGAAGTTCTGTTAGGAACTTCTTCATCCAGACTGCTTCTTTTGCGGCATCGCAAGCAGCTATATACTCCGCTTCCATCGTCGAGTCAGCAATGGTGTCCTGCTTGGAGCTCTTCCAGCACACCGCCCCTCCATTGAGGGTAAAGACATAACCCGACATGGACTTGGAATCGTCCTTATCACTCTGGAAGCCGGAATCAGCAAAGGCCTCCAACCTGAGGTCTTTTCCGCCGTAAACCAAGAACATCTCCTTAGTCCTTCTCAGGTACTTGAGAATGTTCTTTACTGCTATCCAGTGTTTCTCCCCTGGGTCTGACTGATACCGGCTTACCACGCTTAGTGCGTAAGCTACATCTGGTCTGGTACACAACATCGCATACATTATAGAGCCTACCGCAGAAGCGTAGGGTATAATAGACATGCGTTCCCTTTCCAAATCAGTCTTGGGAGACATCTCTTTGGAGAGTGTGATTCCGTGACAAGCCGGTAGATTACCGCGCTTAGAATCTTCCATACTGAATCTTTTCAGTACAGTGTCGATATACCTGGACTGCGAAAGTCCCAACATCCTCTTGGATCTATCACGATAGATCCGGATCCCCAGAATGTAAGAGGCATCACCCAGGTCTTTCATGGAGAACCTGTGTGACAAGAATCCTTTGACAGATTGTAGCATAGGAATGTCATTTCCTATCAATAGAATGTCATCCACGTACAAGACGAGGAATACGACACTTCTGGCCACAACTTTACTATATATGCACGGTTCATCTGGATTTTTGATAAAGTCATATTCTTTGACTGTCTCATCAAAACAGATGTTCCAACTCCGCGATGCCTGCTTTAGTCCGTAAATGGACTTATGCAGCTTGCATACTTTCCCGCTGCTCCCACTCTGATTGAAACCCTCTGGCTGATCCATATAGACGCTCTCTTCTAAATTTCCATTCAGAAAAGCCGTCTTTACGTCCATCTGCCAGATTTCATAATCATGGAAGGCAGCAATAGCAAGAAGGACCCGAATGGATTTGAGCATAGCCACTGGAGAAAAAGTTTCGTCATAGTCCAAACCAGGTCTTTGACGAAAACCCTTTGCAACAAGTCTAGCCTTATAGGTTTCCACCTGTCCATCTACACCAATCTTTTTCTTGAAGATCCATTTGCATCCTATGGGTTTTACCCCATCTGGAGCAAAGTCCAAAGTCCATACTTTGTTGGTGTACATGGACTCCATTTCGGTCCGCATTGCATCTAGCCATCGTACCGAGTCGCCGCTCTGGATGGCCTGCTGGAAGTCAGTAGGTTCATCATCTTCTATGATGCAATCCTCTCTATCCCCGTCAATGAGAAAACCGTAGTATCTCTCAGGCGGATGAGACGGCCTACTACTTCTGCGGAGGGGTGCGGGAATGTTCTGTTCTTCTTGAACCTCTGGTTCTACCAAACTTTCAGTAGCAGTTTGTGGTTCTGGAATTTCTTCCAGTTCTATTTCGCTCCCACTTGATTCCTTTTCTAAAAACTGATGTTCTAGAAAATGGGCATTACGAGAAACAAATACCTTCTGTTCCTCTGCGTAATAGAATAGATATCCCCTGGAGTGCTTTGGATATCCCACAAACAAACACTTTACTGATCGTGCCTCGAGCTTGTCCACATGCTGCTTTTTAACAAAAGCTGGACATCCCCAAATCTTTATATACTGTAGATGGGGTTTCTTCCCACTCCACATCTGATATGGAGTGGTAGGCACAGTCTTGGTAGGTACCATGTTCAAAAGATATGCCGCTGATTCTAGCGCATGTTCCCAGAAAGATCGCGGTAACTCAGCATTACTCATCATGGATCGTACCATATCCAATAGGGTTCGATTCCTTCTCTCCGATACACCGTTATGCTGTGGAGTGTACGGAGGAGTAAGCTGAGAGAGAATTCCTTTCTCTTTTAGGTAACCTAGGAACTCGGCACTCAAGTATTCACCACCTCGATCAGATCTAAGTGTCTTTATACTTTTGCCGGTTTGGTTTTCTACTTCATTCTTATACTCTTGGAATTTCTCAAAAGCCTCGGATTTATGTTTCATCAGATAAATGAATCCGTATCTTGAGTAATCATCCGTGAAAGTAATGAAATAGGAAAAACCACCTCTCGCATGTGTAGACATTGGACCGCATACATCACTGTGTATGAGTCCTAAGAGCTCGCTCGCTCTTACTCCTTGTCCAGTGAATGGAGTCTTTGTCATCTTTCCTTTGAGACAAGATTGACAAGTGTCATAAGTTTGATATTCGAACGTGTCCAAATATCCTTCTCTATGCAACTTAGTCAACCTTCTCTCATTGATGTGACCCAGTCTACAATGCCATAAGAAAGCTTTATTTAAATCTGGAGACTTTCTTTTTAGTGTGTTCTGGACATTGAAAATTTGGAGTTGGTTTAACATATATATGCCGTTATTTAGAGTACCGGACCCAATCAAACCATGATTAAGGTGGATGTTGACAACATCTCTTACAAACGTGAAATCATAACCTTTATTTGATAACAAGGAAACTGATATGATATTACACGTTAAGCTGGGTACAAAATAACAGTTATGTAAAACCAAAATGTGTCCACTCGTCAATCCTAGGTGATAATCCCCGACGGACGCAGCTCCCACGCTAGCTCCGTTAGCAACCCTGAGGATCATATCACCTTCCTTCAGCACTCTACGGTTTCTCAGTGCCTGCAATGAATTGCAAATATGAGATCCTGACCCGGTATCCAATACCCAGGAAGTAGAGTTGATCGACAGACAATTCTCAATTACAAACACACCTGAAGTCGAAGCCACAGCCTGCTTCGGTTCCTGGTTCTTGGCGTTCCACGCCTTGCAATCCTTCTTCCAGTGCCCTTTCCTGTGACAATGGAAGCACTCATCCTGGCCAACTATCGGTACTGCTTTCTTTTGCTTTCCCTTCCCTCTCACCTTACTAACACCTCCTCTAGGTTTGGGTGCGGCCTTCTTCTTCCTTCCTTTGGCCCTAGCCTTGGACCCGGAAGAAGATGCACCGCCAACAAACATAGCGGGTGTTTCCCTTGCCTTCTGCAAGGTGCCCTCTGCACTCCTTAACATGTTCAGGAGTTCCGCAAGTTCAACTTCTTTTCCTTGAAGATTGAAGTTGAGGATAAACTGGGCGTAGGTGGGAGGAAGGGACTGGAGAACAAGGTCTGTATAGAGCTCATTATCCAAAGTCGTCCCAAGGTCTGCGAGCTCTTCTATATAGCCAATCATCTGTAGGACATGTTCACCTACCGATGACCCGACAGCCAACCTCGCTCGAAACAATTTCTTTGAGGTCTCGTATCTTGCTATATGAGATTGCTCTCCATAAAGTTCCTTTGTATGGAGAAATATGCCATCTAAGGACATATCCTTGTGCCTCCTCTGATGTTCATTGTTCATCGAGGCAAGCACGATGCACTTGGCTCTCGCGCAATCTAAATCCCAGGTTTTGCGGATTTCCTTATCCGCATCACTGGATTTGGGACCAGGGACAGCAGGTGCCGTAGCGGTGAGGATGTACCCCAATTTGTCGTAGGTCAAGGCCATCTTGACATTCCGCAGCCAATCTTTATAGTTTGGCCCCGTCAGTATATTTTTCTCTAAAATTAACTTAAGTCCAGTCATTTTCAGGGTCGCTGCAATTAGGAGAGAGAGAAGAAAACTCTTTAGCATGATGCTCTTGCAAGTTTAGAGTGGTTTTTAGTTTATCTAAACTGGATGGCTCCCACTGTTTCTCGAATCCTTCCTCAAACCATAAAAGAAGAATTAGCCAAGACTATTCTCACCGTACAATACTTGCTTAACCGTTCAGCCAGGCCGGTGTCGATACTTCGAGGGAGGTTTTCCAACGCTTTCGCGAAGTTCCTTAATTAAGTAACCTCTTTTCTCTGGAGGCGTAACCCCGCTGACACTTTTCTGGACACCTACTAGGTTTATAGCATTGATCGTTAAGTGACGAATATCCTGATAAGTAGCATATACTCACAGTAGGATCGGGATCCAAATATCATCGTCTGATAATGTTGTAGGAATTCTACCAACATTCATCAAACTCAAAATGGTATGCATCTCTTTGCAAATTTTAGTTTCTTTAGAAATTCCCGATATAAGTTTTTGCCCCATGCTCTTATGACCTTGGCGTTAGGTCAAAATGTCATAAGTCACATGTCAAGTTCTACCCATCATTATCTTGTCAATTTGAACCCATCCGTATATATCCTTGACGTTCGGCCAAAATGATAATACGACTGTCCCAAACTAACTCATCTATCTATGCAACAAATGAATATCCAGCAGCTACCAAACACTATGCCTTGGCGTTAGGTCAAAATACATAGCTTGAATACTACTGAATACCCAGATGAAATGACGGAGGGCTACGAATGGTTTTGGCGAAACCGTGAACGTAGTGAACTTGATATAACCGAAGGAACCTGATAGCTTTTAAAAGGAGTGGTTAAGTCTCCGCATTTAAAAATATATGTTTTAAAAATAACCGAGTGGTTTCTTTTAAATTGTTCCAACGATTTAAACTTTGGTTTGTTTTACTTTGCATTATAGATAATGCGTCCCATCATTAACCTATCATTGCAGAAAACAACGAAAATACAACGTCCTCTTATGCCATCCGCATTCGCCACGGGGTCCCGTCATCACCCGTTAGGTTACTTAACTAACGACAGAGCGGGGGCTGGGCTAGCGCGGGTGTAAAACATAAGTGACGTCTAAATAGCTACAATAAATATAGATATTTTACATTCGTCTGACGCAATGATATTCATTCCAGAACACAGATAAACAATATTGGATTTGCAAGCAATCTGTATTTCTTTTGAGCCTGCAAGAAAAGACAGATTACACAGTTGTGATGAATAGCCGTTGCCCCACCCTCGACCCCTACGGGTACGGCAAACTACCCACCCGGCAGTCTGTGTACCCCACCTTGGGTCAGTCCTAGGAGCAAAAACAGTAAAATGAAATAATACAACGGTGGCTACGACCGCAACCTGGAAGTGCCCCGCAAAAATAATATTACAACAAGTTACATTTACAACAAATGAATTAAACAATAACCCATTGCAAACCCCGGCTATACACCACAACAGTCCAATACAGTTTATATGCACAAACAGATATAACCATTTCAGAAATGTGCAACCCCCTGCCAACCGACATACTAGCAGTTGGGGGAGGTTTACGAACACATTAAACAATCACAGATATAATCCCATATGCAAATACTGTACAATTAGATCGAATAAACAACATCAATATTGCTCCAAAATCTGCTCTGTTAAACAGTAACCTGAGCAATAATTAAATATTCCAGAAAACACTAAATATCACAGGGGACCCACACAAAAAATTTGGGATCATGACTCGGCAACTCGGCGGATCGGTGGGATCCGCCGCGCTTCCGCGGCGCTTTAGCCGAGTCATGGGCCCAATTTTCTTGGGTGTTCTCCTGGACCCATGTCAAGCTTTCTGAACATCCCTGAAAAATTTTAGGACATCATTTTGGATTCGACAGAAACTGATTTTTATTAGGGTTTTCCGGCTTCGTTTTTCCGTTCGAAATTCGTACAAATTTGCAACTAGGTTATTTATTGTTTAGCGAGGCTCTGATACCACTGTAAGTCGATGTAGTACACCCCAGTACTTATGGGGAGGCGGAATTTTCAAAAACGATCAAGTTTAAACAACGAACATCGACTAACCGCTTGAATCGAAGCTAAACAAATAATAACCAAACACATAGCTAAACTAAACTAAAGTGTTAAGGGATTATACCGATCGAAACTAGTCCTTCGTCTTTGTGTCCTCCTTTGTTCTCCTCGGCCTTCTCTAGGTAGTAGACGATCCACCCGAGAGCGAAACTCCAAGCTAAACCTCTAAGCTTGAGGCAACTAAGCAACTTTGATTGCTAATCAAAGATGGAAGGATGATATAGAATTAAGGTTATGGATGCTTAAGTCTAACTAAACCTTTGTTCTCAACACATGAGGATTAAGGTTAGTATCTTGAAGATGAGAGCTTGAGGAGAGAGAATATGAGATAAGATAATGAGAGAAGAGAGAGAGTGTATCATAATATTATGAAGCATTCTTATTTTTCAATAATCAATAAAAAGAAATGAATAAGCATGCTTCATGAAATATCTAGTGGTGATTCATTAGCATGAGTCATTAAGCAATAAATGTGCATTAATGAAATGAATGAATCACCACCATGACTCACTTTCTTTCCAAAAGAAACCTCCTTAGTCACATCTTCTAGAAGCTTCTCGTACAATTACGAGAACGCCCCTCCGATCCGCAAAAATACGGAAAAACTTTAGACTGTAAAAATCCAATAACCGGATACCAGTAACTGGCTTAAACCAAAGCCGACTGGTAAAAACTGTCCGAAAGTCGTACGCGCGTAAACGCACGTATGCGTCCGAACCCTTTGTCGCAAAACCATGCAACCTCTATATCGTTTCGCCTGGAGTAGGAAACTCTCTGTGTGGGACTCTAGAGACTCGACTACTACGCTGGCAGTGGGTTTAACCACAGACCGCAAGCGGCACTAGCTGTACGTAACAGTCCCCAGGTAGTTGTCGATAAGAAGGCCGATGAGTAAACCCATCCGAACTCCTACTGAGTCTGATGTGATAATCTCCATACGGTCCGGTCCGTTCGTCCAAGACTATCGCATATCGGGCCTAGGGGGGCGGCAAGCGTCAGTCCCCTAATAGCGGTATAAGTCGTGTCGGAGTGAAGCCCATTACACCCTGAGAAACTACTGGAACCTACCAGCAAATCTCGCTTGCCCTGGCCAGGGACTTTGCGTAATGGCTCTCTGACACAGCACGATATCTACTCCCAATACCGGGAGGGACGAATCCTGTCTAACCGCCACTGCCTCCAAGTGCTCGGGACTGCACCCAACTGCCACCTGTTTGCACGACTCCTTTGAGCCGTGGTAGGGTAGCAATCTAAGAACAGTGGGACACACTCGAGGCGAAGTAGCAGTGTCAAGTCTGCGGACTACGCTGTACTCATGTCACCTGGGAACTGTTTACTGACGACTGGTATCAAACCAACCAACAGTTCCCTGTGAGTCCTGTCCGGTGTACCCGTAACCTAACGAGCACCTGTATACTATCTCCAGTACGACGTACTGACGGCTGTGGGACAGACCATCTCCCCAACTGGGATGAGAAGCGTACACACCAGTCTACTCCGGAGTATCGATGCTCTGTCTCGATAATCCAACGACCGGGGACCTGAATAAGGATGTGCTTGTAGACTACCCAGCCCCCACTAGTGTGACTGCCATCACAACGCTGGTAGACAAGCAAGATCCTAAGAGCTCTATCAATACGTACACTCACATATTAAGATAGAAAAACCAAGTAGCATACTACCATGTTTAGCAAGACTGTTATATACATGTGAATATCCCAAGCTTCCATTAAGTAATATACAAGCTAGTATGATACAGTAATGGCCTTCTAGGGCATAAACACTAACATATGCGGCCCTATGTCTACACATACCAGGGTTGGTTCTTCGTACTTCATTACATTCATCGATGATCTCTCAAGATTCGGACATGTGTTCTTGTTGAAATACAAGTCTAAATATTTTGAGAAATTCAAGGAATATAACTACGAAGTAGAGAACCAGACGGGTAGAAATATTTAAGTCCTTCGATTTGATCGGGGAGGAGAATACTTAAGCACGGAGTTCCTGGATTTTTTAAAAGAGAATGGGTTTCTCTCTCAGCTTACTTCTCCGTATACACCACAACACAACGGTGTGTCGAAGTGGTGGAATCGCACCCTATTGGATATGGTGTGCTCTATGATGAGAAACGCTGAGTTACCTGTTTCCTTTTGGGGTTATGCGCTTGAGAAGCTGCATACCTATTGAATAGAGTTCCATCCATATCAGTTCCTACCATTCCATATATGAGATATGTGTTAGTTATATGTATGCCCTAGAGGCCATTACTGTACATTGGATGTATATTGTAGTGGGTGCTGGGACGTATATAGGGAGGACTTTCTTGCTCAACATGATAGTATGCTATCTGGTTGATCTTTACCTTAACGTGTACGTTGATTGTCTCTCTGTTACATGTTGGTAAAGCCCTTAGGATGTGTACTTGACTACCTGGACTATGATGCGGATCATACTAGTGGGGACATGGTAGTCCATAAGTACATCCTTCAAAGTCCCTAGTCGTGGGTGTATCGAGATGGGGCATCGATATACCAGAGTAGACTAGCGTGTACCTTCTCGACCCATATAGATGGGCGATGGATGATCCCATATCCATCGGTGTTTGACATCAGAGATGATATACGGGTGCTCAGTAAAGACTGGGTACACTGGACGGACTCGCCGAGAACTCCCAGATGGTATTATACCTCACGTCAGATGGCAGTTCTCAGGTGACACTGGTACAGAGTAGTCTGTTGACCCGAGATCGTCATAGAGTCTTGTGTGGTTCCCACTGTGCTTTGATTTCCACCTTACCACGTCCAAGAGGGCGTGCAAAACGGTGGTTTTTGGGTACAGTCCCGAGTCACATGGAGGCAATGAGCGATAGGAGGGGATTCGTCTCTCCCGGTATAGGGAGTTGATGTTGCGCTGTATTCGATTGGCTATAACCGGAAATCCCTGGCCAGGGTTGCTGAGATTTACTGGTAAGTGTTACCAGTAGTTTCTCGAATTGTTATAGACCTCATATCGACACGACTTATCGAGCTATTGGGGTCTGACGTTTACCACCCCTAGGCGAGATATGCGACATATCAGACGATCAGACCGGACTGTACGGTAGTGTTACTGGTTGGATTCACTGGAGTGTGAGCGGGCTTGCTCGTCGATCTTCTGATCGCTCAATACCCGGGTTGCCGTTACGTTTAGCAGACCGCTTGCGGCTTGTGGGTGTTTGATATGATCATCATCTGCTGTCGGCGTATTGACGAGTCTTTAGAGTCCTACACAGAGGTTTCCTAGCTCAAGCGAAACGAAATAGGAGCGCATATGAGATATGTGCGGGACCGAGAATAATGCGTGTATGTGATACCATATTTCATTCTCGCGATCAATGTGTCGAATGGTTGTATGCGATATAACCTAGTTATCGGTCCAAGCGTTGATTCCATAAGCCGATACATTGTATACTAGTCGGTTGTGTGCGACATGACCGGATCATTGAATCAAGCGTTGATTTAATGATTTAATGCATAATTATATATTTGATATATTACTTTGCATTAACTAGTACTGGTTCACTTTAAATGGATTTTCTCACTTGAATTGTGCAAGTTGTATATGTGATATACTTTTGTGCACATGTTTGTATCATGTTTGATGATACATGCTTACTTGGTTAAGTGTAAAGAATCAAACCATGGTTTAAACTAATGATTAGGGTTTTGTTTAGTCATTTACTTATTTATCTATTTCTTTATTTATCTTTTTATTTTGGAAAAGATAAATGATGAAATGGTGGCATTATTTGTTTGCTAGTTGAACATTCATGAAGGTTTGACTTAGTCTCCTTTTTTGTTCTTATCCTTAACCCTAACCATTCCATTAACCATGGTCTTTTCTCTACACTTAACTAAGGTTAAAAGTATGATAAGATTTAATTCTTATTCATTTTTTTTTATTATTCAACACTTATCATATATTCTTCTTCTTCTTCATCTTCTTCCTTGAAGAAAAAGCAAGACTCCATCAATGGTGATTGATGAATTATAGTGAGAAATCCAATTCTAAAGTCTACCCACTTCCTATTTCTTCATCCTCTACCTCTTGCCAAGTAGTAGAGTGTGTTCTCTTCACAAGTTTTTGGACTTGATGAAGTTGGAGCTTGATCTAGCGATGCCTCGACGTAGATCAACTTCGGCATGGACATCGACGACCTAGCTCGCCATTTCTCCGACGAAGCCGACGCTAGAGCCCGGGAATTTATTTGGACAGCGAGGGGACTTCGTTGCGGAGCTATGGAGGTGGAGCACCGGATCTACAAAGGTTGTATTTCCGTTATCCCTTAGTTAAAATGTTAACTAGTTTCAATTGTCGCATAGATTTCTAGCCAACGATCCGTAGTCGGGTTTCTCGGCACCTAGATTTTTTAAAATTGGCATGGTTGATGCCTTGTGAGACCTCTAGTGTGTGCCTAGGAACCCTACAATATGGAATGGGAAGAGACCATCTCTTAAACAAGTTAAGATATAGGGTTGTCCAGCATATGTTGAAAAGCAAAATCCGGACAAGCTCGAGGCAAGATAAGTACTGTATAAATTTGTTGGACATCCCGAACATTCGTGAGGTAATATCTTCTACCACACTGAAGAGAAAAAGGTGTTTTGTTTCTCAGCATGCCACCTTTTTAGAAAAGGAATTTCTTATGGAAGAAATTAGTGGTCATGAGGTAAAACTGGAAGAAGTTCCAGCAAAACAAACTAACGGCTGATGATTTGGTAGAACTGGAGGATTCAATAGTTCCCGATCCACAGATCTAGTATGGTTCCTCATCCACCTGAGAGATCCTACGGTTTTCTTAATGATAGTAGGAGCGAGGATTGCATCATGGAAGATGATGACTCGACTAGTTTTGAGCAGGCCATCACAACTGGGAACTCTGTGAAATGACTGAATGCTATGCGATCTGAGATGGAATCTATGTACACCAACAAAGTATGACTTTGGAAGTTGCGCCTGAAGGGGTAAAACCCATCGGGAGCAAGTGGATTGTTCAGTCGAAAATATTGTGCATTTGATATGACATTTTCCTTACTATTTCTATATGATAAAAGGTGTTTATTATAAATATGACACATATGAGGGGTTATTTGTAAAAATACAATTTTCATATGTTTATATATTATAATTAACATTATGAAGGAAAATGTAAGCATATAATATATATATAATATTTAGTCCATTTAAATATGCTTACCTTATCAAATATCTTTAACCAATTTTCTAAAACTATAATATCATGTCAAATGGTTAAGATAATATCTCAATAAAAACAAATTCTACTAACATTTTTTATTGAGTTATTGTACAGAAATTATATCAGGACTGAAATCAAGGAAATTCGAGTTGGCGAGATCAAATCTGTCGAAATATTCAAATAAATCGAAGAAAGATATTCTGGATGAGACTTAGAGAAGATTTTCAGATTCCAGATATCAAAATAGTCTACAGTGTCACCAGAAGAGGCCACCTGAGAAATGACCCCAAGATCCCTCTACCCCACAGCGGATCCGCGGCCAAACCCACCCAATGGCCGCGGTTCCGCCGCAATATTGAGGAGTTGGGATTTGGGATTTTTTCGGTAGGATCCTAACAACTAACCCTAATTCTGGGAATCTAGGGATTTCAACTTCTGTGACTATAAATAAGGACCGAGAGCCTCTTGGAAAAATCATCAAACCGACGGGATCACGAAGTCCACGACACCTCAAGAATCCTGATTGATCATCGACAGTTCATCTACCTCCTTAAGAAGAGATCGAGAAGCAAACTAGGGTTTTGTAATCATTTTCTAAAAAACAAAGTGTACTTGATCTTGTTGATTAATAAAGGTAGTTTTATTCTATTGCATTTTATTTTCTTCATGATTTCTATCTTTTCTTTTCCCAACATGCGCGAGTAATTCTCCGCTTGTTAGGGTTCGTAGGATTATGGTAAATTAATGGATGATGAAGATCCTTAAACTCTTTTTACGTCCTATAAAGTTTATAAAATTTATCAAAAGAATAGTTAACATCCTAATCGGGCGCGCTATAAATTCATTGATATTCACGACCACGATTAGAGATTAGATTAACAATTGTTTTGGTAAAGGCTAGACATGAACGGAGATCCATGCCAAGGTAGGGGTTAAGAGAGGGAACCCTTTTCCCTCCAGAAACCCTAATCTACATACATCACTGTCGATCTACTTTTAAATCTATTAAAGGATAAGGGGAGTATTCTTTAATTAATTATCCATGACTACTAAATCCTAACGAACCCTACAAGCCCCCTTCTAATATAAAACCTACATCCGTAGTTAATCTAGATTTATATTCTACATCCATGTTTAACGTAGATCTAGAAACTATTTCCACTATTCATTATTCTTCTTCTTTTCCTAATCAACACGCCTAAAGTAAGATTAAAAGATTCAACGTTTCCCTGAGGACGACCCGTACTCATCTCGGTCTAGCTACACGCGACACCGTTATTGATGCGGTTACACCACACAACTCTAAAAACATCAACCAATCAAATGGCGCTGTTGCCGGGGATACGTATGTAATTTTTTATTCTTACTATTTGTGTTGAATTCTTATTCGATCAATATCATAAATAAAATAAAACTGCAAATTGTATATTTAACGATTTATTGTGTGAATTTTGCAAGGGGATCTAGAGTTACAGACTTGAGGAATAGAGATTCAGAGACATTCATCAAGATCCAGTTGAGCAAAGGAGGCCACGCAGCAAAAATTTTCACCAGATCTCCCAAGTCGGCGGCGGAACCGCGGCAAGAAGATCCAATTGGCGGCGGAACCGTGTCTTTCTAGGGGAATTAGGGTTGTAAACTTCTCTAGTATCTTTTCTATATCCTTCTCTCTCCTCTGAAATCCAATAAATTATTTTTTCTGCAGGATTCTTTGCAAAATATCGTCGCTCAAACATCTTTTAGGAAGTTTTGTAATTGGTTTGTTTATGCATATTTTAATATGGACATTAAGGGGAAAAGACCAAATTCAAATTAGGTGGGGATATCATCACCCTTCCTAGGCCCTACAAATCACAAAACGAGCATCTGCATCAACCCTACATTAACTAAAAAATATCTAGATAAGAATCAAAGGACCGGAACGCTCAAATAGGACAGAGGAAGGCCGTGGGTAATTTATCACTTATCCGCATTACTTTTGTGGTTTCTAGGAAAGTGTGTCTAAGGCAAGTGGTTACTTAATTAGGCTGGCTATTTTCGATGATTCGTATAGCGGATACCTCCCACTCACCTGGCACTTACCTGGCCACAAGAGTAATAAAGAGGTGGTAGAGGATTGATCCTAGGGCTTGTCCTTTGGAAGTCTAGGAGCGGTCTAGAGACTTGACCTAAGTAACCTTAGTTCTAGGGTGTTTGTGCATTTTTGTGTGATCTGTCTTGATTCCACTTTTTCAAAGACAAACCAATTTTAAATCACACACACGCTGCCACTTGCGCTAAAACCGTTTAGTGCATGCTCGGCTGGACACGGGATTCTAGTGCCCGTCATGTCCGCGTTTCGGCTATCGACTCCGAAGTCGGTACTTCTTCATTTTCTTTTCCCCCACCACCCAGCACATCGACCGAGATTGACGGTACTCCATTAGATTATAACACCACCCTGCCACCACCCGTAAGTGCGCAGAATCCACCGTGCATTTCTCTCCAAGAGAGATGCTATCTTATACGCAGTCCACTTCCTACCTGTCTATCCATTCTACCAGCCAACGGGGATAATTTTGAAATTAAACCCCACTACATCAACCTGTTGCCCAAATTTCACGGGCTCGAGTCTGAAAATGCATACGTTTTTATCACTAAATTCGAAAACGTATGTGCAATGATGGGTACTTCATAACTGTCCATGGATGCAACGCTCTTGCGTCTTCTCCCGTTCACTTTGTGCGACTTGGCAGAAAAATGGCTTTATAATACTGTCGCACAGTCTATTACCAATTGGGATGAATTCATGATAGTATTCCTTAGAAAAAATTACCCCGATCATAAGACCGCCTGTGTTAGGAGCGAAATCAACGAGTTTACCCAGCTTCCCAATGAACCATTTTGGAATTGCTTTGAACGGTTCAAGGATTTGCTTGTCCAATGTCCTCATCATGGAATACATAGATGGGATATGTGCCGAATTATATATGAGGGCATTAATCCAGCAACAAAACAGATGCTTGAAACCATGTGTCAATGCAATTTCATGTCCAAAGACGATAGTGAAGGATGCAAATATCTGGAAGATCTCGCTGAAAACACTTTGCAGTGGGAAAGCGTTAGACCACCTTCTAGGGGAGGTATCCATCAGCTAGATGTTTCCATAGCCGTAAAAGCCTAAATGGCAGCAATACAAAAGAAACTCGAGACTATGGAGAACAAATTCTCATCAATCTCCCTAAACCAGGTTACACTTCCTAAGACTGTATGTGGTTGCTATTCCGATCCATCACATCTGACGGAAGAATGTCCTTCAAATGCATCGTTTCAAGGTCAAGAACACACTAATGCTACTTTTCAGCAGCGACCTAGAAACGATCCTTATTCTTCCACATACAATCATGGGTGGAGGAATCATCCTAACTTTTCTTGGAACCAAAACCAAAACCAAAATCAAAACCAGTTCCAAAGCAAGTATCAAAGACCTCCACAGCAACAGCAATCACCACCACAGAGTCAGCACCCCTTTCAATCGCAACCTTTTCAAAACTCGGCCAATAATTCTTTCCAAATGGCCGGGAATGAAAACTCATCTTCACTCAAACGAAGCGTGGATATGTTTATTAAATATTCCATGCAATCGACGGATGAAATAAAGTCTTCTATCCGATCTTTAACACAGACCACCAACTCCCACGGTGAGAGTATAAAATCGATAGAAGCACAACTTGCACAAATAAATGCCGCGATGAGTGCGAGAGAAAAAGGAAAACATCCATCTCAACCCCTACCGATTCCTGGCCACTCACAAAATCACAATGTGAGTGATGCCACCACGTTGAGATCGGGAAGAGTGCTGGATAACCAAGTGGGTGAACATGTTGATGAACACGTTGGGATATTAATGATACCGTGGCTTCTACTTCTTCGCCTAATTCGTCTAGTTTCCCACCTTCTTCCGAGCCTATTCTCCGTGTTCCACAAGGCTCGAACCCTCAGCCCACTTCCTCGAATCTATCTAAAACGATCCCTACTCCAATTCTGTGATCCATTCCATCCCCACAATCCTCTCCAATGTTTGACCCAACCCTTATTGATAAAGCACCTTATCCAAACAGGTTAAGGGGAAATATACCAAGTCCACAAATGGAGAAGATTGTGGAAATTTATAAGCAAGTTAACATAAGCATTCCTCTCCTAGATTCTATTCAACAAGTCGTCTTATGCGAAAATCCTAAAGGACTTGTGCACTAGGAAGAGAAAAATTCGAGTACCTAAAAAAGTTTTCCTTGCGAGTAATGTGAGCACTGCTATTACACAACAACTACCTAAGAAACGAAAAGACCCCGGAAATCCTACAATCTCTATTTCTATTGGGGGTAAAAATATCAATCGTGCTCTACTCGATTTAGGTGCTAGTGTTAACTTGCTTCCGTATTCTGTTTATGAGTAATTAGGGATCGGAGAGTTAAAACCGGCGCACTGCACTCTTCAGATGGCCGATCGATCTATCACCCAACCTAGGGGTGAGCTAAGAATGTTTTAATCAAAGTCGGGGAATTCATATTTCCTGTGGACTTCATCGTTATAGATACACAACCTGTAGAGAACCCACGAAACAAAATTCCAGTGATTTTAGGTCGACCTTTTTTTGCGACTTCCAACGCGATAATCAATTGTCGAAACGGCTCTATGACCCAATCCTTCGGGAAGAAGTCAATTGAGCTTAACATTTACAAGTTGAAAAGTGAACCCTCCGAACCCTATGCTCGAGTATTTTCTGTCGAAGTGATAAATGCCGACATCAGCGAATTTGAACAGCTTTACGATACTAATCTCGACTCCGCTATTACGTTGTTATCCGGGTCAACATGTGAACTTTTTATGGAGTCAGAGTATCATCCCGTTCTTTCTGATGAGATTATTATTCGGGATATCGATGAAAGATTCGAGGAAATCTTCACTGATGAACTCGCATTCTTAGAAGACATTGGCGTTGTGATGAATCAACCCCAACCTGAAGAACTTGAACCGCCACATCTTCTTCATATCAATAACAAGAATGGTTGTAACCCACCATCCCTGTTTCGTCTCTACAAACCGAGACGTAAACCTTTTCCGTTATATCTCTTATCTCCTCCCCATTTCTTCACGTCAATAGGTAACATGATCTCCTATCAACCGGTGCGTTACATTGATAAATTTTTTGAATGGTTGGTGTTGACTTTTGGTCTTTGTAAGACTTTATTTTGACCAATAACTTTAACCCCCCCAATAATTTTAAATGCTTAATACTATTTTACTCAAGTTTGGGGGGGGGGAGAAAAATATTTTGGCTCTTGAAAATAATTTTTTACAAAATTACGAGCCAAAAATAAGTTTGGCGGAGAATTTCACTTTCATTATTTCTTGTCCCCTTTAATAACTTTTCCTCCCAGTTCTACAGATTTTGTGATTTAAAAGATGACAACAGTGAGGACACTGCTGCAAACAGGTTTGGGGGAGGTTTGTGCTTATTTACGTATTATTTTGCATTATACTTTATATAAGCACAATTTTTTTATAATGGAAGTTAGAAAGTGAAAAATTACATTTGAAAGATAGGAATACTTTAAGAAAAATAAGAAAGTTAGATATTTTGTTAAACGAAACTAGTAATAGGTAGTCATGAGTCGTTGTCCGAAGGGTTGGTAAGATGAAGGAAATTACTAATCTGAGGATAAAAATAAGTCTGAAAAATAGTCCCTATTCTTGAAGCCAAACATCTAAACGTTGATACCCTACTATACGCACTTACACACATCTTGAAACTTGGGATAGTAGAGAATACCTTGTAATGCTCTTGTCTAAAGGCCTTAGTATGGAAAAAAAAGTATAAATGGTGAAGAAAAAAATGAACACTGGTTTTGTAATTACCAGGACAGCATAAAAAAATATAGCGAGGGTGCTTTATCACTTAGTGCCTTAGACCAACTGGTTTGGGAGCCACTGCTAAGCCTTAGGTGTTGCGAAACGAGGAATTACGCCTAAATGCGCAAGCAAATTTTGTAATCGGTCGGTTAGTACCTCAAGAAGTATTAACGGTCGCATGAAGAATGTGTGAACAATTTTATTGAAAATATTCACCAACTATAAAGTACTTTGGTAATGGATTAGAGTATGATAGCTTGAATTGAATTCTCTAAGTGTAGGGATGTCTTTTACACACACGTAGGGATATATGATCAATGTTTGGAGGAAAGATAGGGAGGAAGACTAAAGGCGGTATTTTATTGAGGAATGATGTGATTTCTAACATTTTTTCATGACCATTAAGATATGGCTCATGACAACCGAAAAACTGGTGTAGTTGGAAACTCTTATTTTCAAGTTCTTTCTTTTATAATTCTTATTTTTATATGTAATTTTCACCATCTTTCTTTTATTATAGGATTTTGTGGGTGTAATCCGCTGAAAACCCTCAGGAGACAACACTCCTCCTACTAGGGACACCTAGAGGTTTAACGGCTTGTTGCACGTGCTCAGTGCAATCGTGTTGCCTACAAAAGTATGATGTTTAGGTTTTTTCTTTTTCCTTTTCTTTTTCTCTTGAATAACTAGTTTGCTCGGGATGATCAAAATTAAGTTTGGGGGTATTTGTTGAGTCGAAAATATTGTGCATTTGATATGATATTTTCCTTACTATTTCTATATAATAAAAGGTGTTTATTATAAATATGACACATATGAGGTTTATCTGTAAAAATACTATTTTCATATGTTTATATATATTATAATTAACATTATGAAGGAAAATGTAAGCATATAATATCTATATAATATTTAGTCCATTTAAATATGCTTATCTTATCAAATATCTTTAACTAATTTTCTAAAATTATAATATCATGTCATATAGTTAAGATAATATCTCAATAAAAACAAATTCTACTAACATTATTTATTGAGTTATTGTACAGAAATTATATCAGGACTGAAATGAAGGAAATTCGAGTTAGCGAGATCAAATCTCCCGAAATATTCAAACAAATCGAAGAAAAATATTCTGGCAGAGACTTAGAGAAGATTTTCAGATTCCAGATATCAAAATAGTCTACAGGTGTCACCAGAGAAATGACCCTAAGATCCCTCTACCCCACCGCGGATCCGCGACCAAACCCACCCAATGGCCACGGTTCCGCCGCAATATTGAGGAGTTGGGATTTTGGATTTTTTGGGTAGGATCCTAACAACTAACCATAATTCTGGGGATCTAGGTATTTCAACTTCTGTGACTATAAATAAGGACTGAGAGCCTCTTCGAAAAATCATCAAACCGACTCGATCACGAAGTCCACGACGGCTCAAGAATCCTGGTTGATCATCGACAGTTCATCTACCTCCTTAAGAAGAGATCGAGAAACAAACTAGGGATTTGTAATCATTTTCTAAAGGAACAAAGTGTACTTGATCTTGTTGATTAATAAAGGTAGTTTTATTCTATTGCATTTTATTTTCTTCATGATTTCTCTATTTTCTTTTCCCAACATGCGCGAGTAATTCTCCGCTTGTTAGGATTCGTAGGATTATGGTAGATTAATGGATGATGAAGATCCTTAAACTCTTTTTACGTCGTATAAAGTTTATAACCTTTATCAAAAGAATAGTAAACATCCTAATCGGGCGCGCTATCAATTCTTTGATATTCACGACTACGATTAGAGATTAGATTAACAATTGTTTTGATAAAGGCTAGACATGAACGGAGATCCATATCAAGATAGGGGTTAAGAGTGGGAACCCTTTTCCCTCCAGAAATCCTAATCTAAATACATCATTTTCGATCTAATTTTAAATCTATTAAAGGATAAGATGAGTAATCTTTAATTAATCATCCATGACTACTAAATTTTAATGAACCCTACAAGCCCCCGTCTAATATAAAACCTACTTCCGTAGTTAATCTAGATCTATATTCTACATCCGTGTTTAACGTAGATCTAGAAACTATTTCCACTATTCATTATTCTTCCTCTTTTCCTAATCAACATGCCTAAAGTAAGATTAAAAGATTCAACGTTTCCCTGAGGACGATCCGTACTCATCTCGGTCTAGCTACACGCGACACCGTTATTGATGCGGTTACAACACACAACTCTAAAAACATCAACCAATCATGGATCTTGAGAAGATTCTTGGTGTAGATGGAAAAGTTTAGACTTTCAAAGCTAGACTTGTTGCAAAAGGTTGTCGTCAATAACCAGGTGTGGATTTTGATGAAACCTTTTCTCCAATGGCTATGGTTAAGACCATATGGATCCTACTTGCCATTGCTGCATACCATGACTACGAAATCTGGCAGGTCGATGACAAGACCGCTGTTCTAAATGGTGATTTAGAAGAAAGCGTGTACATGACACTGCCAGAGGGCTTCGAAGACAGTGGGAGTAGAGGAAAGGTGTGCAATTTGCTTAAATCAATATACGGATTAAAGCAGACATTGTGGAGTTGGAACATCTATTTTGATGTGGTAGTCAAAGAGTTTGACTTCATCAAAATGGTAGATGAACCATGTATATACAAAAAGGTTGTAGAGAGTAAAGGTTGTCTTTCTCGTATCGTACGTGGATGGAATACTCTTGATAGGAAATGGTGTTCCTATGCTACACTCGATCAAGATCCTTTTATCACAATGTTTCTCCATAAAGGATCTGGGTGATGCCTCATACATCCAGTGATTAAGATCTATAGAGATAGATCTAAGAGGATATATCATACTCACTAGTTGTAGTGAGTATGTGTCAATCAGATCCTGGGGAGAAACACTGGATAGCTGTGAAGAACATTCTTAAGTACTTGAGAAGCATTAAAGAAACGTTCTTGGTGTTTGGTAACGGTGAACTCCATGTGGAGTACTTTACCGATTCGAACTTCCAGAATGATAAGTTCAACTATAAGACAGTCTTGGGTTTTGTCTTTACCGTCAGTGGAGGGACGGTATGTTGGAAGAGTTCCAAGCTAGATACCGTGGCAGACTCAACGATAAAGGATGAATACATCGCTACCAACGATGCTACCAAAGCGGTTGTCTGGGTATAAATGTTCATGAGATGAACTTGGTTCCTACCATTGTAGTGACAATGGAGCTGTGGCTTTAGCCTAAGAACCCCGGTCCCATCAGTGATGCAGACATATTCTTAGGCAGTATCACCTGATCAGGGAGATGGTGGATCTCAGGGAGATCGAGGTCAGGAGAGTTGAGACGAAGAATGATACGGCATATCCACTCACCTAGGCCAAAATGCCAGATACAATTTGAGAGTTTTTGAAACATTGGGTATGAGATACTACAACAACTGGCCTTAGTGCAAGTGGGAGATTGTTAGTTGTATGTATGCCCTAGAGGCTATTGTTGTACATGATTGTATATTACAATGGACGCTTGGACATATATAGGGAGGACTTTCTTTCTCGACATGATTGTATACTATCTGGTTACTCTTTATCTTAACATGCAGAATAGTATTGTGATGCTCTCTTGCTCTCACATGTTGGTAAAACCCTTAGAATGTGGACTTGACTACTAGGACTATGATGGAGATCATACTAGTGGGCCATGGTAGTCCATAAGTCCATCCTTTAATTGTTCCTGGTCTAGGGTGTATCGAGACAGGGTATCGATATTCCAAACTAAACTAGCGTATATGCTTCTTGACCCATTTGATGAGCGATGGATGATCCCATATCCATTGGTGTTTCACTTCAAAGATGGTATATGGGTGCTCAGTGGAGAATGGGTACATTGAAAAGGACTCGCCGACAATTCCTAGACGGTATTATACCTAACATCAGATAGTAGTTCTCTGGTTACACTGGTACAGGTTAGTCTGTAGACCCAAGATCGTCATAGAGTCTTGTGTGATTCCCACTTTTCTTTTATTTCAACCTTACCACATTCAAGAGAGCGTGCAAACCGGTGGATTTTGGTACAGTACCGAGTCACATGGAGGCAATGAGAGATAGGAGGGGATTCGTCTCTCTTGGTATTAGGGGTTGATGGTGCGCTGTGCTCAATTAGACACAACAGGAAGTTCCTGGCCAGAGCTGATACGGAGATTTACTGGTAAGTGTTATCAGTAGTTTCTCGACCCGTTATGAGCTTCATATCGGCATGACTTATCAAGTTACTGGGGTCTGACGTTTACCACCCCTAGATTAGATATGCGACATATCAGACGAAAAGACTGGACTGTACGGTAGTTTTACTTATTGGATTTGCGGGAGTATAGACAAGCTTGCTTGTTGATCTTCCGATTGCTCAACACCCGGGTAGCCGTTATGTCCAGCTAGTACCGCTGACGGCTTGTGGGTGACTGATATGATCATCACCTACTGCCGGCGTATTGACGAGTCTTTAGAGTCCTACACAGAGGTTTCTTAGCTCACGCGAAACGAAGTAGGGCACATATGTGATATGTGCGGGACTAAGATTAATACGTGTATGTGATACAGTATTCTAATCTCGCAATATAGGTTATATGTGATATAACCAGATTGTTGAATCAAGCGTTGATTCAATGATATGTTATATATATATATATAGATATATATATATATATATATATATATATATATATATATTAGTCGGTTTTATGCGATACAGCCGGGTTTTTAAATCAAGTGTTCATTTAATAATTTAATGTACAATTATATATTTGATATATTAATATATATTAACTAATATTAGCTCACTTAAGAAAATGTTTTTCTCATTATACATTTAATATATATGTGATATATGTTAATGTATTTATTTTGTATCATGCTAGATGATACATTGGACTTGGGTGTATGAGAGTCATACCTAACTTAAGATAATTTAGGTGTTTAAATATTAATGGATAAATCAAAATTAGGTGGAAATTAGCATGGCTAAGATGCTTGTGGAAGCATGGAGAAGTTTTGACTAAAGTCCATTAATTTTGTTTTACTTTAGATATTTATTTACCTAACCATTATCTTTAGCCATGGTTTAGTCTCTACATGAGTTATATATGATATTTTCTCACCCATGGTTCAAGTGTTGATCACTTGATCATTTTCTTCATCTTCTCCATTTTTGCTCTCTAGCTTTGAGTGAGAAACGAATAGAAAGAGAGAGAAATTATTCTAAAGTGAGCAAAATTCCTACTTCACCAATCTAAACCAAACTAGCCATTTAGTATAGGTTGTTTCTTCACTAGTTCATCAATTAGTGAAGATGTAGCTTGATTTAGAGATTCTTCGACGTAGATCATCTTCGGCCTCGAAGTTCTTCAAGCAAGCTTGTTCCTTTCGCCTAGTGGAGCCTAACGAGAGTCCAGGAAACCACTACTTGGAGCGAAGGGACTAATACACGGAGCTTTTGAAGTGAAGGACCGATTTACAAAGGTTGTATTCCTTGTTCACTTAGAATAAAGATGTTTACTTGCTTTGTATAACCCTAATTATCTAGTTAGATCTTTGGTTTAGTTTTTCTTAGCACTCTAGTTTTTTTAAAATTGCATGCTAGATGCCTTAGAAAACATGGTGAGGGTTCTAAGTAACCCAGCATATTAGATATTCCAAACATTTGCGAGGGTATATCTTCTACCACACCGAGGAACAAAATGTGTTTGTTTCTCGGAATGCCACCTTTTTAGAAAAGGAATTTCTTGTAAAAGAAATTAGTGGTAATGAGGTAGAACTGGAAGAAGATCCAGCTACACAAACTATAATTGATGGTTTGGTAGAATCGAAAGATTCAATAGTCCCCGACGAACCTCAGCTACTCTGCAGATCTAGTAGGGTTCCTCATCCACCTGAGAAATACTACGGTTTTCTCATAGACGGTGGGAGTGAGGATTGCATCATGGAATATGATGACCGAACTAGTTTCGAGCAGGCCATCACAAGTGGGGAATCTGCGAAATGGCCGGATGCTATGCGATCTAAGATTGAATCCATGTACACCAACAAAGTATGGACTTTGGAAGTTGTTCGTGAAGGGGTAAAACCCATTAGGTGCAAGTGGATCTTTAAGAAGAAACTTGGTGTAGATGAAAAGGTTGAGACCTTCAAAGCTAGACTTGTAGCAAAGGGTTTTCGTCAACGACCAGGTGTCAATTATGATGAAACATTTTCTCCAGTGGCTAGGCTTATGTCCGTCAGGATCCTACTTGCCATTGCTGTATACCATGACTACGAAATCTGGCAGTTTGATGTCAAAACCGCTTTTCTAAATGGTGATTTAGAAGAGAGGGTGTACATGACACAGCTAGAGAGCTTCATAGATAGTGGGAGCAGCGGAAAGGTGTGCAAGCCGCTTAAATCAATCTATGGATTAAAGTAGGCATCACGGAGTTGGAACATCTGTTTTGATGTGGCAGTCAAAGAGTTTGACTTCATCAAAAACGTAGATGAACCTTGTATATACAAAAAGGTTGTAGAGAGTAAGGTTGTCTTCCTCGTATTGTACGTGGATGACATACTCTTGATAGGAAATTATGTTCCTATGCTACACTCGGTCAAGCTCTTTTTATCACAAAAGTTCTCCATGAAAGATCTAGGTGATGCCTCCTACATCCCGGGGATAAAGATCTATAGAGATTGTGTTAGTTATATGTATGCCCTAGAGGCCATTACTATACATGTGATATATATTGTAGTGGATGCTTGGACATATATAAGGAGGACTTTCTTACTCGACATGATAGTATGCTATCTGGTTGCTCTTTATCTTAACATGTACACTTATTGTCTCTCTATTTCATGTTGATAATGCCCTTAGGATGAGTACTTTACTACCAGGATTATGATGCGGATCATACTAGTGGGGCAGAGGGAGTCGGAAAGTACATCCTTCAAATGTTCCTAGTCATGGGAGTACCGAGACAGGGCATCGATACTCCAAAGTAGACTAGCGTATGCGCTTCTTGACCCATATGATGGGCGATGGATGATCTCACATCCATTGGTGTTTGACATCAAAGAAGGTATACGGGTGCTCAATGGACACTGGGTAACACTGGACGGACTCGCCGAGAACTCCTAGATAGTAATATTGCTATCTTCAGATAGCAATTCTCTGGTGACACTGGTTCAGGTTAGTCTGTCGACCCGAGATCGTCATAGAGTCTTGTGTGATTCCCACGGTGCTTTGATTTCTACCATACCATGTTCAAAAGATCGTGCAAAAAGGCGGTTTTTAGGTACAGTCCCGAGTCACATGGAAGCAATGAGCGATAGGTGGGGATTCGTCTCTCACGGTATTGGGGGTTGATGTTGCGCTATGCTCGATTGTCCAAAATAGGAAATCTCTTGCCAGGATTGCTAAGATCTACTCCTAAGTGTTATCAGTAGTTTCTCGAACCGTTATGGACCTTGCATCGACATAACTTATCAGGCTATTGGGGTCTGACGTTTTACCACCCCCAGGTTGCGATATGCGACATATCTGACGAAGAGACCGGACTGTACGGTAGTGTTACTGATTAGATTCGCAGGAGTATGAGCAGGCTTGCTTGTTGATCTTCTGATCGCTCAATACTCGGGTGGCCGTTACATTAAGCAGACCGCTTGCAGCTTGTGGGTGTTTGATATGATCATCACCTACTGCCGGCGTATTGACGAGTCTTTAGAGTCCTACATAGAGCTTTCCTAGTTCATGCGAAACGAAGTAGGAGCACATATGTGATATGTGCACGACCGAGATTATTGCGCGTATGTGATACCGCATCCTATTCTCGCGATATGTGATATTAGTCGGTTATATGTGATATAGCCGAGTCATCGGATCAAGTGTTGATTCAATAGATTGTTACATTTGATATTAGCCGGTTGTATGCGATATAGCCGGATTATTAAATCAAGTTTTGATTTGATAATTTAATGTATAATTATATATTTTATATATTAACTTGCATTAACTGTTATTAGCTTACTTAAACATTTCTTTTTCTCACTTGTGTGCATATAGTATATATGTGATATATATTAATGTACATTTATTTGTGTCATGCTTGATGCCATATGCTACATGGGTGTATGAGACTTACACCATGCTTATGATAATCTAGGGTCTTTATTTATTTAAGTAAATCATAAATTGGTGGTATTATGTCACATGGTTGAAGCTTGTGGAACCATTGACAAAGTCCACTAATTTTGTTTTACTTATAGATATTTATTAATCAAACCATTATCATTAGCCATGGTTTATTCTCTACATGAGTTAGTGTATGCCACTAACTCACCCATGGTTGCTATTCTCACCTAATGAGTTTCATTTCTCATCTCCTCTTCATCTTCTTCTTCCTTATGGAAAATTTTTCTAGCTTTTGAAAAGGTGATGAAATATTGTGAGAAAAATTAATCTAAAGAGAGCCCATTTCCTACTTCATCATCCTTTACTATATTATCCATTTAGTTTAGGGTGTTTGCTTCACTAATCTACCATTAGTGAAGAGGTAGCATGAGCTTGAGTCTCCTCGACGTAGATCATCTTCGGCCTCGAAGACTTCGAGCAAGCTTGTTCATTTCTTCATGTGAACACTTACTAGAGTTCGGGTGTTCACTACTTGGAGCGAAGGGACTACTACACAGAGCTTTAGAAGTGAAGGACCGGTCTACTAAGGTTGTATTCCTCATTCACTTAGATGTAAAGTTGTTTACATTGTTGTTCGTCTAAATCTTTAGTTAATATTCTAGGGTTAGGTTTCTTTAATACGGCAAAAATTTGAAAACGGTATGGACGATACCTCCCGAAACCTTACTGCCATGCTAGGAAACTCTATAGTGGTATCAGAGCCAACCTAGAGATTTAAACGATGTTTGTTAGATTACGAAACCGAAAACACTCCAAAACACCCGATATACAATTATAGTTTCTGCCGAATTTTAAATGGCCTCTACAAATTTTTTAGCAACCGCGGAATAGTGTATGTGATATAACATGAACACTATGAAAATTTGAAGCAATTTGGCTTGTTTTTGGCCAGCCATAATGAGGGAAAATCCAAGCTCCTCGGCCCACTTAAGGAATTTTGACTTCAAATTTTCATGGTGTTCTAGTCTCTGGGTTTTGGTGTTCCAGGTGTTGCTAGATTTTCCTAAATTTGCATGTGATGTTAAATTTCTGCAAAGGTAATTCGAAGTGTTTCTTAATCGTAATTCTAACATCTATTCGGGTTATTTAGATGACGTTAAAAAGTTCGAACGGATATCAATAACCCATATTTTCCCTCGCTGGAAATTTTCCAAGAGTTTGATTTTTCCGAGTTTAAAATCTTCAGAAAATCATGCAAGCGATTCTGTGGACCCTCTAGAAGAACGATACCCAAACTCGACTTTTTGGATCGCGGAACCACAGTCATACCGTAGGGTTTGCGGCAGTTCCGTGGCGACATGAGTGAGGCATTGGTCGGCCCTTCTACGGATGGTTCATAGGAGCTGTGGCATGTTCTGGGTACTTTTTGAACTCCACTCAAGTGTTGAGCTCCTTGGGAAATTTTGGGTGTTCGCTTATTCGATCGAAAAATTTAACATCGTCTAGTTATCTGTGATTGTGATACAATATTTGGAATCCACATAATTAGTTATGAGATAACTAGTTTGAATTTTATAAATCTAGCAAGTTAGTCTCATTTGATTGGTTGCCACAGAATTTTGATGTGGATCAAAAGTCCGTCGCAATTACGTAGTATACGCGGATACTCGCCGGGTAACATTACTAGATTGCCATGCCCCATAGTCCCGACCAAGTTACTGTAGGAGAACCCCGTCGCCAAAAGCATTCGTTCGGGTGCTCGCGGCCGCGGTGTTTCGCCTTAGTGCACTTCGTCAACGGCATCGGGGGGTGCGGCCATGTACTAAAGTTTCCGACGAGCATTCGATCAGATTATCAGGATTCTTGTTGAATTACCTGACAGGTTATTAGAAAGTGTTTTCAATATCGAGACTAAAATACGGGGTTTATAATAGTTAGGCATGTGATGTCTAAGGAATTCATTTGGTTAGGCATGAAATCCAAAGTATGTGATACATTGGGTTTATAATGTCTATGGGGGTTGCGAATTCCAATTGTTGTAGTTTTTCACTTTGTTTTCAACGACCGTAAGTGTAATATGTGGTATATCGCCGGTTTCGTTGCTATACGTCAACGACAATTGGGATACGCATATTTACTTACGTTGATGACATGTGATGTTATGTGTTGCTGTGATATGTTATATTGGATCGTCGTGTTTTGAATAGCCGGGTTTTTTTTATATGAGATGAGAGTTTTTTATTTTCATTCATGTAAAAGCTTGTATGTAATATTCTTTTATTGGGGCACTTCTGGGTTTAGGATGATGTCACCATTGATATATATTATATACTTTTCGCATTAGGATAGACTCAAGGAGAGCATAAGTAACCGGGTTCTAGGGTCCAGTGGGAGACCATATCAAGGAGTTGAGACCGGGTCTCCTAACTCTAAAATTGGTAGGGTTGCTTGCCGCTCTCGTAGGGGTCTAGGGATGTGGGTTTGGCTATTCATCGCGACCGTGGAATCCGCGTTTTTTATTGGCTTAATTAAAACATGAAATTCCTAGTATATCCAATATTTCATATGTGTTCTTCTGCTGCTGATATTCTGTGATGTGATCACTTGATATTCTGAGACGAATGCTTATATTTTATATATATGATATATGATAAATATTGTTGCTTTCGTTTCTTCTGTGATGCTTAGGAAGCATATATATGATGGGACTTCATTAATAAGATTAATGAAAGAAAAAGAAACCTAAAGATGTTGTAGAAACTTGTTTTAAAAACTGGTAGCTCTAGTTCTTGCTTTGCATAGCAGTATTCCTTGTAGAATATCCAGCACCTTATTCGATAAGGAAAGAGCCGAGATTCCTTCACCGGCAGTGACCACTTTAGCGAAACAGGCAGATACTACAACCCACTCGGTTTGTCTTTTGATTGTATTTCTAGTTCTTGTTTTGCATAGTGGCATTTGTGAAATATCCTGCACATTATTCGATAAGGAATGAGCCGAGATCCCTTCACCGGGAGTGATGTCAAGACCCGAAAAGTACGGAACATGACCGGCACTTAAATTACGAAACGTCTCGAGGCGTACGTAATCTAAGTAAGCCGAAAAACCCAGAAATCCAAACCAAGAAAAGTAGTTGAGTGAAGGAAAAACCAATTTAAATCAAGTAGTTTGCAACATACGCCGAAATATGCATTTTAAAATCACATGTCCTTTTCTAAAAATTTCGGTAGAGTTTCCTTTGTAAATACTGACCCCAAACCGGTACAAAACCTGATAAAGCATATATAATGAATAAAGGCATCCCCAAGCGGGAGCAAGCTCTTCGTCAAATGACGGTCACAACCACGCAAGCAATATAATATACAACGTCGAAGGGCGAGAATCAAAACAGAAAAGGAACTCAAAACAGCAAGAATCCATAGAAATACAACGCGCGACTCTAAGGTCGAAAGAATAAACAACTGGTCTCAAGTCTGAAATAAATACATGTCTGGTTGATGGAGTTTAACTAGATACAACTGAAATAAATAATATACAAGGTATAATGGTGGTCACGATGCAAGTGAACCCACCTACCAAGCAAATCACCCGGAAAGGAAGCAGTGTGCCAGCAAAGCCGTAATGAAACCTGTATGGCAAAACCTGCAAGAAACTGTGGCACAACGGGGTGAGTTGCCAACTCGTGAATAGAAAACATCTACGAGCAGAAATCGCATGTATGACGCAATCCTAGGTCATACGATCAATATATATATAATCCTCAAAATGATAAGTCTGAAGTATGAAAAGGTGGCAAGGGTAACCATCTAACCCAAGTGTAATCCTATGTGCTCGTGTCAGTGCCTCAGGTAGCAATATATCATATGGATGAGGTATGAATGCATGAAAACAGAATACATGTAAAGGAAGAAATTGCTTTCATAACTTAGTGAGATTTCTGTATATTTAAAACGAGGTATCATAAATGAAATCAGCATAAACAGTGTCTAGCATCGACACATAACATAAATCCCAATATCTCAATATCTCAGGCTCCGGCTATCCGGACTGGCCTGTATCATCAAATCTTAAAATCTCAGTGTCTCAATCTCACTATCTAGGGCGCCGTCAGTCCGGATCGGCCCCTAACATCAATCAAAGGACCACGACGGTATCCTCCGGATATCCGACGCGTCAGATAAAATCACCGGTAGGTAGTCTTCCCCAGCCGGGCTCATCGTCTACTACTCGATCTTCTTGCCCCGGGGTACCTTACCAGGTCCACTATGTACCCAAGACGGTTCATCCGGCTCCTCAAATCGGGTCTCGAAATCCAACAAAAACCTCATGGTGGACGACTCATACATAATGAGAAAACCGCAGTTTTTATTTTAAAAAGAGAGAGAAGTTTATAAATATTCTTACGGTTTTCCCCCAAATCCAGGAAATCTCAGGAAAATCCGAAATCCAATAATCAATAGCACATAAACAGTGAATGTAGGCATAAAACTCCATAATACGGCATGACAGTGAATAATAATATGCATGAAGTAGGAAGTAATAACTGCAATGTCTAAACTAGCATATAAGGCAAGTACACTAATATTATGTCGAAACTATCAGCTAACAAGCTATGTCGATGAAATAGTATTGTCTAAAGTGTACGTGACATGGCAATTACCGATGAGGATGTGTGTGAGCTGGCAAGTAAGTGTACGTGGAACATACGCATTATCGATAATGGTGCTGGTGTCCTAACAGCATGATATCAATAATGGTATATGAAATCACAATATAAGTATGCGATGCGGAGCGAACAGCAATAAGGTGCGGGTGCTGAATGATAAACACAATAATAACAAATCCACATTTAATATAAATATAAGTCATACAGTAGTGCCTTTTGAAATAACACGAATCGCGGTGTTTTGGAAATAAGGGCTACGGTGTTTTGAAGAAAAGATACGTCCTTTGAAATATCCGTAGAATCGCTTGGCCTGTCTTTATAAAATACCCACTATTCGTTAGTTTTTTAAATAGTTAGGAATCGAATCTAGTCTAACAACTATACTAAACTATAGGGCTGAGCAACCAGGCTAAACAAAAGGTAAGGAAACCGCCTAACATCTGAGTCGATACATATATAAATAATAGTCAGTGATCCCTCCTCAATAGTATCATATACGATCCAAAATCTATAATATGACATTCTCAAGTAAAGAGTGCGGATCTATCATCAATATAAAACTCGTACGGTACATCCGTCGTACGGCCTCCCAAATCTGGGTACGGGTCAATGTCACATCAATCACACTGTTCATCTGGTATCATCTTTATCAAAGATCAAGATCCGGGGTACTGACCTACGTTTAGTACAATACTGATACCATCTATATATGCATGCATGTGTATGAAACACCACGTCAAAGGACCCGCTAAAACATCATGTCGTATCTCAAATACGAACCCTGTCATATCACTGATCTCACGGCCTCAAATCGAATCTCATCGACTCATCTCAAATCCCAAGTACTATCGTCAAATCCAGTATATGAACACATAGTCCCATACCTATGTGTAAATATACACATCCCCATATACGCACAGGTAAAAGAAAGAATGTATGCAAGTATGTGTGGGCGTGTGTGGGTGCAACCTCTACTCTAGAGTCTCACAACTAACACTTAAACCAATCCAAAAATACCTAGAATCCATCATTTTCAACAATAAACTCAAAACAACATATAATATATATATGTGTGTGTGTATACGTATTCGTATACATCACCACGAACTGCGGGGGTGCTATATGCCATCCACCCGACTTCCCCCCGTAGATATAATCTACTCACCTTGCTTCTTGTGTGTCGGTGTCGATGTCGCCTTCATCTTCTTCATCGTATGAAACC
This sequence comes from Agapanthus africanus, assembly GCA_030015575.1. Lineage (NCBI taxonomy): Eukaryota > Viridiplantae > Streptophyta > Magnoliopsida > Asparagales > Amaryllidaceae > Agapanthus > Agapanthus africanus. The sequence continues at coordinate 494,138,408 of CM057339.1, forward strand.
CATGTGAAGGTACCTACAAAGATAAAACAATCGCAAAATCACATGAAAATCACATCGGAAAGCCAAAACGACACGCTAAGGCCTATAGGTTAGAACCTATGGACTATGCTTTCAACACCATCAAACAACCCTCGATATCGTCGTACAAACGTCAAGTGATCGAGGTAAAACACAAATACGCAAATCCAGAATTCAAAATACGAGAAACGAAACCCCGAACTAAAACAACAACTTTTGAATATGGTCCCAGATTTCACCCTAGGTCAAATCAGTCAATTTTGCACATATGGAGGGTCAAGTTTACTGGAGATAAAGCTACAGGACCAACACGAATCAAATCCAACATGTTCTGGCCGCAAATTGCGGCCAGAAAGATTAAATCTGCGGCCATAGAATGGATCCAAGGGCTGGGGTCTTAGGTGGTGGTTCCTAGGTGCCTGCACATCTCTTTGTCCTAGCAAAATAATTTTTCAGGTCCCCGAGTGTTAGCAGATTTCCAAATACACTCACAGAATCCATAATTCTTCCGATATCGGTTTCTAAATCTGTATTCTGGGTTAAGTCTCAGGTTATAGTCCAATATGATATCAAAACAGGAGTTGTAGCCCCTAATTACACCTCAATTCACCTTTGGAAACAATTCAAACCCTAAACCCTAACTTGGAATTTCCAAAGTTCACTAAAACCATACAATATCGGTTCTAATTTAATATGGATGTAAAAGCAAAGGGAATACTAAGATAATGGTTCAGAAAATACCTCATTTGGCAACTCAAGAATTTTCTTGAGTTGCCCCAAGTGTCCAAAATGCAAGCTTTCTTGGTCCATGGGGTAACTAGTGAGCTTGTGAAAATTTTATGAAATGGAGATAGGGTTTTGAGGTGTTTTTAATGGAGTTTTGGGGGTTGTAGTGGAGGAGGGAGAGGGGGCAGCTGCAGCAGCAGCTTGGTGTGGGAGAGGAGAGGAGATGGTGAAGAAAATGAAGTAGGGATGGGAATTGGTCCAAGGTTTGACCCCTTACCCTCTCATTCTCTTTCATGCCCATCCCTCCATATTCTATTCTTTTCTTTTTTCCTTTTTCTTCTCTCCTCAATAGTAGCCCCAAAACAATAAATGAAATGAAAAGAAAGCCATGTAGGACAATGTAACACAAGTGTGAAAATGATATATGCACAAAACACGCTTAAAGTCCGATTAGCGATTTTTAATCGTGATTAGCACAAAATTAGTGTCAAATAAATCATAAACTTCCATATTTTGCATGAATATCATAAAGCACCCTCTTTTTAGTAATTTCCATAATTTTACAAAAAAAATTCCCCATTTATCAGTATTTAATTATACTGAAATATTAAAATATTCATTAAAATTAATATTAAATTATAAAAATTCCCAAAAATAATATTTTTATTTTTCTGAAATGTTACAGTCTTCCCCACTTAAAGAAATTCGGTCTCCGAATTTAAATTTAAACCCCTCGAATACTAAAACATTTCAGTAAAAGACTAAGCCGTCGGGGTCCCGAAACCATTAATACATAAAACGCATCATAGCGCAATGCATGCGCATGAACAATGAGCAGATAACTCAAAATCAAAACTCCGTCAAACATCTCGCAATCATCAGAATCATGGGGAAGTCATCAATGTCAAATTCAAAATGAAATCAACATGATATATATGTCAAAACTATACCTGTAGTTATCATTAAAACATCGGAACAAATGCATGCCAAATCGTCTAAAATCGCTGCGCGATGCGCATATCGCGGTACAGTGGAGGACGTCTATTATAAGAAAATAACTGTATATATATATTTGTCACGACCCGAAAGAGCACGTGACTGGCCGTTGAATCCTATGAAGTCTATCGGACTCCATCCGATCCAAGTAAGCCAAAAGCCCAGAAATCTAAAACCATTTAAGGAGTAAATAAAGAAACTGGTTTTTAAGAAGTAAGGAAATCAAAGTTTTTAAATAACTAAGCCGAATATGCATTTTTAAAATGTGTAGTCTTTTCTGAAAATTTCGGCAGAGTTCTTTTGTAAAAACTGGCCCCGAACGGGGTACAAAAAGAGTAATATATAGGAAATGATAAAAGGCATCCCCAAGCGGGAGCTAGCTCTTCGTAGTGCACAAAATATAAATCCGGTGCAACAAAGGCACGAAACGATATACAATGCGGCTTAATCAAAATCAGGTGTACCGCGATGGAAAATCTCACAACCTCGTGCATCAGTGTGCACAAATCAAATCAAAACACTAAAAGTACATGAAAACTATGCTGGAAGCGTAAATCAAATCACCGGCATAAAATAGGCATGAAATCACAATCAATACCTCAAGAGTAATAACTATGCGTAAGGTATAAATACCCAGTAGGTGAAACCATGGTGCACAAAATTAAATATCATGGAACTCGGTCATCAAGACTAAATCATGCGAATAGATCGCCCAAAATACCGAAATTCAAAGTGACGGATACGTGAAAGTCAAATCACAAAATCACAAATCAAAAATACCGCCGTCGGTATATCCTCCTTCAAAGTCGAGAAGGTGCCGATACATCCAATGCTAGCGGCGCAAGATATCTACTTGCCTCTTGCTCATGGCTGGCGTCCTCTGCCTCTGGTTTCTTATCTTCCTGTGGATTACCAATCTCGCAATCCATCGGCTCATCGGCCTGTCAGGTGTGCTAACAAGAACGATTCCATTCTTGCACTTCTCTGGTCATCTCTCGGTCAATCCTCACGACCGCTCGTAAAGCAGCACATCTCTGGCGCCGACCTCTGGTCCTCTGAATGCACATCACACATCGGCTCCTGGTGCAATTCTTATTGCAGCAGTGTACTGGAAGGAATCCTGCTCAAAGTCTCTTCTGATCTCGCCTAAGCCAAACTGTACGGAGGCTGGTACTCTGGCGTAATCCTTCCTCGCTCTCTGGACATCTGCGTCCTTAGTACAACATCTACTCGAAAGATGGTCGCATCCATGCGCCTCTGTATGCATATCCGACCTTTAATCTGGACGGGGAGTAGTAACAGCTCGTCTGCATCTCGCACGAACTTCTTGTCCCGCTTGTCTGTATCATCGTCCATTTCGATGTCACGTCTCTATCTTCACAATGCAATGCCATCGGCTACGGTCCATCCGAAGTCCCTCACACGGACTCGAAATCACGAACTCGGTATCTTCATCACTTAGTAGGAGATATCTGGCCGAACACGTCCTAAGCGTGCATATCGCATCTCTGATGTCAGTGGAGTGGAACGTCATCTCGTCGAAATCTCATGCGAACTCTTTACTCCACTCTGCTTCAATATCGAATGATCCGGACTCATCTCATCGTGGCTACACAGACTGCGCTCCAACGGCTATGCTCGTATCTGGAGTCTCCCAAGAAGTGTCCCATCACATGATATCCGAATGATGTCGAATCGTCCGATCGACTCGTCAGAACCTCACAATCCCCCAAGAGCTCAACATCTCGGGTACAGTTTAATAGTATCGAGTACATACCACAGTATCGGTGGTCCAGCCGTAGAAGGGCAAACCCAAGCCTCACTAATGGCGTCGTGGAACCGCCGCAAACCCTAAGGTTCAAAGGCTTTCACACGGTCATTATGTCGAGTTAGGGTTTCATTCTTCTAGAGGGTCCATAGACTCGCTTGCATGTCTTTCCGAATACTTTAAACTTGGAAAATGGTTTCCTAACATTCGATCATCTAAATCGACTCTCAACGAATCTGCGTGAAGTCGTCTCTAGCTGGAATCAATCTATCTGGTGACCTCGCATCGGGGTACGCGAACGAACCACATGTCCTAGTCATTCATCCTCGGTGACTAGCGACTCACCATCATATCTCTAAGTATATGCTCAAGCTGCAGTAGCTCCAATCATCTGGGCGATATCTCTAAGTATATGCTCAAGCTGCAGTAGCTCCAATCATCTGGGCTCATTCGTCTATACGCTAAACAGCGCCTCAATCATCCTGGATAAGCGATATATCAATGGTCATCACATCTTGGCTGGCCTCTATCAGTGGCTTAATCCTCTGGTGCCGATCAGCACATCCGGGAAATCTCGTAAAAGCGATCAATCCAATGCTCATGGAGTGAAAACACAATAAGAAGACGCCTCAATATGCAATCGTATGTCTCTGGAATCACGCCCTGGTCAGTCCTCATCCACGACGAGCTCATGCTGACGCAACTCGAGCCGTAGCTCACTCTGCCCGTGCAATCGTGGTAGCAAAACCATAACCAGTATCGATAAGGATAGATCATAGGAAGGAATATAATACGGTGTAAGGAAATGTACATCCTAAGGTTTCTTAAACGGAGTGGCGTGTCGTAAGTATGCCGCGGAACATACGTATGGTACGTCCCTCTACTCAAGCTACCTACTCCATCAACCAAGGTCATCCTATGCGACGAAAGTTCGGGTATAATACCCCCTCGACTAAGTCTAAGTTCCGTAAGGTCAAGCCTAAGTTTCGTATATATATAACGCCCTAGGCTCCACATAGTCAAACTTAGACTCGAACCAAAGTCAACCTAGCTCTCTGATACCAACTTTGTCATGACCCGAAAGAGCACGTGACTGGCCCTTGAATCTTATGAAGTCTATCGGACTCCATCTGATCCAAGTAAGCCAAAAGCCCAGAAATCTAAAACCATTTAAGGAGTAAATAAAGAAACTGGTTTTTAAGAAGTAAGGAAATCATGTTTTGAAAATCAAAGTTTTTAAATAACTAAGCCGAATATGCATTTTTAAAATGTGTAGTCTTTTCTGAAAATTTCGGCAGAGTTTCTTTTGTAAAAACTGGCCCCGAACGGGGTACAAAAAGAATAATATATAGGAAATGATAAAAGGCATCCCCAAGCGGGAGCTAGCTCTTCGTCAATCGACGGTCACAACCACGCAAGCAATAATAGTATACAACGCCAAAGGGCCAGGATCAAAGCCCAAAAAGAACTCAAAACAGCTAGAAAACCATAATACTACAAGCGCGACTCTAAGGTCGAAATAATACATCACTGTCTCTAAGTCTGAAACAATAAACAAGTTTTGGTTGATGGAATTTCTAGATACAATGAATAATACATGTACAATGGCGGTTCTGATACAAAAGAACCCACCTACCAAAGCAAGTCACCCGTATGGAAGTAGTGTGCCAGAAAAGCTGCTATGGAATCTGTACGACAAAAACCTGCAAGGACAGTGGCACAACGGGGGTGAGTTTCCAACTCGTGAATAGAAAATATCTACAAGCAGAGATCGAATGTATGACCCATCCTAGGTCAATACGATCAGATATAAATAAACCTCAATATGAATAAATCTGCAGTATGCTAAACTGGCAATGTAATCTCTATACATGAGTGTAGTGCCAAGTGCTCGTGCCAGTGCCTCAGGTAATAGCATATCACAAATGTGAGGTATAATCAATGAAATCAATCTGCATGTACGTGGATCCCGTCCACTCGTCACCCAATGAAAATAACCATCATGCATGTAAATATCATCAGCATATGCATGGAAATATGAGGATAATAACCACCTGTGTCCCTCGCGACACGTCAAAATCATGGAACCAGAGTGCCCAGCATCGACACTCGAAAACATGATGAAAACTGTACCCAGCATCGGCACGTAAATCCTCATATTTATATCGGGTCCCGTCAGTCCGGACCAACCCACGGGCTCCGTCTGCGGAATCGGTCCTCGGCCCCAGCAGTACGCCCATATCCATCTATCGACTCTGGCCGGTATCCTCCGGATAACCGCCAGGTCCAACCAATCACCGGTAAGTAGTAGTCCCTCTGCCAGGCTCACCGTCTACTACACAGCGAAACCGTTCTCATCCCGGGGTACCATACCGGGTCCACCATGTACCCGCAATCGGCCTCATCCGCCTCCTCGAATCGTGTTTCACATGTCGCTCTCAGCACCGAGAAAACACATGGTGGACGCACTGAAATATCATATCAAGGGTAACCGGGTTTTTAAAACAATTACATATTCTCTTTTGAAATACCCGCGGTTCCCAAATACAGAAATATCATGGAAACAACATATCTCAATGCGTATAATCAAACATGATGTATGCGACATGTAAAGAAAGGTAAGCATAACAGTAAGTCATGCAACATGGAATAGTAATGTGCATATGTCGAGGGAAACCGCTCTTTTTAAAAGGAATCAGTTTTAAAGAATATCTTGCGGTCCTCAAATCTCTAATCAAGTCAGAATCATCTATGTATGTGTACAGGTATAAGTGTACAATATGCCATGCAAGGATCATATCAGGAATGCAACAGTACTACCGTGTAGTGGCATGGCAATTATCGATGATGATGTGTGTGAGCCGGAAAATAGTGTACGTGGAACATACGCATCATCGATAATGGTGCTGGTGTCCTAACAGCATGACTGTAATATATCAATAAACACAAGCAATGCAATGCAAATAGCATGAGTATGCAGAATCGAATAATCAACGCAACAGTACAGACTCTATCTCAATAAATATATCATGCAACCTTGCCTTTTGAAATAAGACGAATCAGGGTTTTTGGTAAAATAAGGGCTATGGTGTTTTATGAAAAGATGTGTCGTTTGAAAATATCCGTAGAATCCCTTTTGCCTAACTTTAAAATATCCCCGATTCGTTAGTTTTGAAATAGGTATGACTCGGGTCTAGTCTAACGCCTACTATATGAACTACGGACCCAACAATCAAGTCAATCGGCAGGGGTATGAAAACCACCTAAATCTGAGTTAATATCACATCTCAAATACGAACTCTGTCATATCGCCGATCTCACGGCCTCACATAAAATCTCATCGACTCATCTCGATCCCACGTATCATCCTCAAATCCCGTATATGAACACATAGTCCCATACCCATGTGTAGATATACACACCTCCATACGCGCACAGATAAATGAAAGAATGAATGCAAGTATATGTGTGCGTGTATGTGTGAGTGCACCCACTACTCTAGGGTTTCGCACTACTAAACCAATACATCCTTATCATCAATAATTCCATTATCACCATCAATAATCCTAACAACACATAATAAATATATGTGTGTATACGTATTCGTATACATCACCACAGACTGTGGGGGTGCTATACGCCATCCACCCGACTTCTCCCCGTAGATATAAATCTACTCACCTTGATTCTCGTGTGCCGATGCCGATGTCGCCATCTTCATCTTCTTCGCCTCAACATCACGTAGGGTACCTACAAGTATATCACAACGCTAAAGCACATGAAAATCATATCGGAAACCAAAATAGCACACGCTACTCGCATAGGTAAAAACCTATTGTCTCACATGTAAACACATTCAATATCCACTTGTCGTTGACGTCCAAACGCCACCCGACGGAAACGTATCACCAAATACCAAAATCCATGCTATAACAAGTCGTAAACCATGCACCAATATAGGAAAATCAACCCAGATTTTACCCTAGATGGAATCAGTCGAAATTGCACATACCCAGGGTCAAGTTTATAGGGCAAAAGGCTACAGAACAAAAACGAAAGGGTTCCAACCTGCTCTGGCTACAATTTGCGGCCAGAGGGATTAAATCTGCGGCCCAAACAAAGAATTAGGGGCTAGGGCTTTGTGCTGTGGTTCCATGGTGCCTGCACATATCACTGTCAACTCAGTTTTATTTTTGGGGTCTCGGGGTGATAGCAGATTCTTAAATACAATCACAGATTCACAGTTTCCCCGATATCGATTTCGTAAATCCGTATTCTGGTTTCATGTTCAGGTTTAGGTCCAAATTAGCATCACACATGGGGTTCTAAGGTCACAACAAGCCCCAATTTCACTTTGATTTCAGATCAAACCTTAAACCCTAACTTGATGTTTCACAAATCCACCAAACAACACCATATCGATATGAAACTAGTATTGATGCACAAGAAATGAGATACTACTCTAATAGGTGCAGAAATTACCTCCTTTGGCAACTCAAGAAAATTCTTGAGTTGCTCAAAGTCCTCCAAATCCAATCTTGCTAGGTTCAAAGTGTAGCTAGTGAGCTTGGGAGCAAGTTTTGTGAAGTAGGAATGGGGTTTTGGTTTGTTTTAATGGTGTTTTGGGGGAATTGAAGGAGGTGGAAGAAGAAGAGGGAGCTTGAGCAGCAGCAGCTCTCATGGAGAAGGAGAGAGAAAGTGAGATAGGAAATGATGGGGGTAAGGTATTTCAAAAAGCAAGTTGACCTATACCTACCCTCTCTCTCTCTCTCATAATCATCATGCTTCACTTTTTCCCTTTTCTTTTCTTTTCTCTCACACAAAGGCAAACCCTAAGAAACCATGCACCCAAAACAGTAACAAGTGTAACAAGTGTGGAAAATGATATGTGCACATTTTTGCACAAAAATGCCAAAAATCCGATTAGCGATTTTTAATCGCGATTAGCACTAAATTAGCATATAACTAATCATAGAAACTTAAAAACAGCATAATTCCATAAAATATCCTATTTTAGAATGTTCCATAATTTTTCCCCATTTATTTGTATTTAATTAAACCCGAATATTAAAATATTCATTAAAATAATATTAAATTATAAAAATTCCCAAAAATCATATTTTATTATTTTGAAACGTTACAATATTCTTTGTTTACATGCACGTATCGCCGTTTTGAAAACAATTTACAAGGGTTTCATTTTTTTAAACGTTTCGTTTCATCTCAGACACGTAGGTAAATACTGAGACTATAGCTCTCTTTTTGGAATTCTCTTCAATAGCTATCAATGCATGCAAAATATACTCAGGTACTGTCCTCTGACTAGTCCTGCTCAGTACGAAAACAATAATAAACATCATAAAACGTACTGCTCCATAAGAAATCAATCCTAAAATGTGCATATGAATACTGCGTGCGTCTGGTGCGCACGGAAATCAAAATTCATGAATGTGCCATACATGCGCACAGAAACAACATCTAAGTGTATCGGGTGTGCACGAAACATCTGTCAAAGGCAGCGGGTGTGCCTGACAGCAAAAATCAGGTGCATTTGACATGCACGAAGAATCTGATTTAGTGCATCTGGTGTGCACAAAAATCGCATCTCGAATCATGCACCCAACATGCGCAAAAATCTAAATCAGGTGCATCCATCTTGTACGAAATCATGAAGTCCAATATCAAGCGTCGAACATGCGCAAAATCCAAATCAAATGCACGGAGTGCAAGAAATCAACATCAATATCAGAATCAAAATCGACGGTATGCAATACGGCTCAATCCAAATCAGGTATACCGTGGTATCATATCTCACAACCATGTGCATCAGCATCCACAAAATCAAATCAAATCACTAAAAGTGCATAAAAACTATGCCATATGCATAAGTCAAATCATATGCATGCCCTAGGCATGAAGTCAAAATCAAGACCTCAAATAACATCAAATCGAAGTCCTGTGTAACTGGAGTGCATAAAATACATATCACATCACTGCTAGCATATATGAACTATACCGAGTGCAAAAATCAAATCGGGTGCATGCCATACGCACAAAATCAACCCAACTGTATGAAATCCATGAAGTCAGGAGCATGTGCAGCCAAGGCACAAAAACGATATCAAGTGAAATAACTGTGCACAAATCGAAAATACTCAGTAGGTGCAACCATGGTGCACGAAAACAAATATCATGAAACTTAATCATCCAAATCAATCATGCGAATAGATCGCCCAAAATACCGAAATTAAGTATGGCGGAATAGTCCCGCTCAAGCACATCCTCTAAGAATCTCTGGCCAACTGTCGTTGTCATTCATAGCATGTCTCGTCGACGATGCTGAACTCTGGTCTGCTGGGTGTGCGCAATATGACCGCTCCTGGGTCTAAGTCTTCGCATATAGTATTCCAGAAAGGTCCTGTCGAGGTCTCTCAAATCTTGTCTCTGCCGAACTGTCCGGAAGTCATCGTCCTTTACTATATCCGTTTCTTGTTCCGGAATGGCTGAATACTCATCGCGACTCCTTCTGGAAGATATATCCATATATAACGCCTTTGCATGCGTATCACATCTCTGATGTCGGCGGAGTGGACTGTCATCTTATCAAGATCTCTTACGAACCTCTTACTCCACCTTTCTCTAATGTCGACTGGTTCGGACTCATCTCGTCGTGGCTGCATGGACTGAGCTCTAACGGCTATCCTCGTATCTGGAGTCTCCCAAGAAGTGCATCTCACCACCTAGCATCCGAATGAAGTCGAACCATTCGATCGATTCATCAAAACCTCATAATCCCCCAAGAGCTCAATATCTTGGGTATAGTTTAATAGTATCGAGTACATACCACAGCATCGGTGGACCAGCCGTAGAAGGGCAAACCCAAGCCTCACTAATGGCGTCGTGGAACTGCCGCAAACCCTAAGGTTCAAAGTCTTTCACACGGTCATTATGTCGAGTTAGGGTTTCATTCTTCTAGAGGGTCCATAGAATTGCCTGCATGTCTTTCCGAATACCTTAAACTTGGAATATGGGTTTCTGACATTCGATCGCCTCTGTCGACTCCCAACGTATCCGCGTGAAGTCGTCTCTGGCTGGAATCAATCTATCTGATGACCTCGCATCGGGGTAGGCGAACGAACCACATGTCCTAGTTATTAATCCTCGGGTGACTAGCGACCTTCTATCATATCCCTAAGTACAACTCGTACTGTAATAGCTCCAACATCTGGAGCAATATCTCATCGTTCGCAGCAGCAACGGCTCATTCGTCTGCACGCTGAACAGTGCCTCAATCATCATGAACAAGCGATACATCAATGGTCATCACATTCTTGCTGGCCTCTATCAGTGGCTCAATCCTCTGGTGCAAATCTACACGTCCGAGAAATCTTCTTCAGAGATCCATCAAACGCTCGTAGTGCGAAAACACAGTAAAAAGACACATCTCTGCAATCGTGTGTCGCCAGAATTACGCCCTGGTCAGTCCTCGTTCGTGACGAGCTCGTGCTGACCGCAACTCTAGCCGTAGCTCTCTGTGCCTGTACAACCATGATAACAAAACCATAAACTGGTACCGATGAGGCTAGATCATGAATGAATATAATACTGAGAAAAGAAATGTACATCCTAAGGCTTCTTAATTGGAGTAGCGTATCGTAAATATGCCGCGGAACATACGTACGGTACGTCACTCTACTCAAGCTACCTACTCCATCAACCAGGGTCATCCTACACTCAGGAGGTAAAACCTAACGCTCTGATACCAACTTTGTCACGACCCGAAAAGTACGAAACATGACCGGCACTTAAATTACGAAACGTCTCGAGGCGTACGTAATCTAAGTAAGCCGAAAAACCCAGAAATCCAAACCATGAAAAGTAGTAGAGTGAAGGAAAAACCAATTTAAATCAAGTAGTTTGCAACATACGCCGAAATATGCATTTTAAAATCACAAGTCCTTTTCTAAAAATTTCGGCAGAGTTTCCTTTGTAAATACTGACCCCAAACGGGTACAAAACCTGATAAAGCATATATAATGAATAAAGGCATCCACAAGCGGGAGCTAGCTCTTCGTCAAACGACGGTCACAACCACGCAAGCAATATAATATACAACGCCGAAAGGCGAGTATCAAAACAGAAAAAGAACTCAAAACTGCAAGAATCCAAAGAAATACAACGCGTGCCTCTAAGGTCAAAAGAATAAACTACTGGTCTCAAGTCTGAAATAAATACATGTCTGGTTGATGGAGTTTAACTAGATACAACTGAAATAAATAATATATAAGGTATAATGGTGGTCACGATACAAGTGAACCCACCTACCAAGAAAATCACCCGGAAAGGAAGCAGTGTGCCAGCAAAGCCGTAATGAAACCTGTACGGCAAAACCAACAAGAAACTGTGGCACAATGGGGGTGAGTTGCCAACTGTGAATAGAAAACATCTACGAGCAGAAATCACATGTATGACGCAATCCTAGGTCATACGATCAATATATATATAATCCTCAAAATGATAAGTCTGAAGTACGAAAAGGTGGCAAAGGAAACCATCTAACCCAAATGTAATCCTATGTGCTCGTGTCAGTGCATCAAGTAGCAATATATTATATGGATGAGGTATGAATGCATGAAAACAGAATACATGTAAAGGAAGAAACTGCTTTCATAACTTAGTGAGATTTCTGTATATTTAAAACGAGGTATCATAAATGAAATCAGCATAAACAGTGTCTAGCATCGACACATAACATAAATCCCAATATCTCAATATCTCAGGCTCCGGCTATCCGGACTGGCCTGTATCATCAAATCTCAAAATCTCAGTGTCTCAATCTCACTATCTAGGACGCCGTCAGTCCGGATCGGCCCCTAACATCAATCACAGGACCACGACGGTATCCTCCGGATATCCGACACGTCAGATAAAATCACCGGTAGGTAGTCTTCCCCAGCCGGGCTCATCGTCTACTACTCGATCTTCTTACCCCGGGGTACCTTACCGGGTCCACCATGTACCCGAAACGGTTCATCCGGCTTCTCGAATCGGGTCTCAAAATCCAACAGAAACCTTATGGTGGACGACTCATACATCATGAGAAAACCGCAGTTTTTATTTTAAAAAGAGAGAGAAGTTTATAAATATTCTTGCGGTTTTCCTCGAAATCCAGGAAATCTCAGGAAAATCCGAAATCCAATCATCAATAGCACGTAAACAGTGAATGTAGGAATAAAACTCCATAATACGGCATGACAGTGAATAATAATATGCTTGAAGTAGCAAGTAATAACTGCAGTGTCTAAACTAGCATATAAGGCAAGTACACTAATATTATGTCGAAACTATCGGCTAACAAGCTATGCCGATGAAATAGCATTGTCTAAAGTGTACCTGACATGGCAATTACCGATGAGGATGTGTGTGAGCCGGCAAGTAAGTCTACGTGGAACATACGCATCATCGGTAATGGTGCTGGTGTCCTAACAGCATGATATCAATAATGGTATATGAAATCACAATATAAGTATGCGATGCAGAGCGAACAGCAATAAGGTGCAGGAGCTGAATGATAAACACAATGATAACTAATCTGCATTTAATATAAATATAAGTCATACAGTAGTGCCTTTTGAAATAACACGAATCATGGTGTTTTGGAAATAAGGGCTACGGTGTTTTGAAGAAAAGATATGTCCTTTGAAATATCCGTAGAATCCCTTGGCCTGTCATTTTAAAATACCCACGATTCGTTAGTTTTTGAAATAGGTAGGAATCGAATCTAGTCTAACAACTACACTAAACTATAGGGCTGAGCAACCAGGCTAAACAAAAGGTAAGGAAACCGCCTAACATTTGAGTCGATACATATATATATAATAGTCGGTGATCCCGCCTCAATAGTATCATATACGATCCAAAATCTATAATATGACATCCTCAAGTCAAGAGTGCGGATCTATCATCAATATAAAACTCTTACGGTACATCCGTCGTACGGCCTCCCAAATCAGGGTACGGGTCAATGTCACATCAATCACACTGTTCATCTGGTATCATCTTTATCAAAGATCAAGATCCGGGGTACTGAACTACGTTTAGTACAATACTGATACCATTTATGTATTCAAGCATGTGTATGAAACACTACGTCAAAGGACCCGCTAAAACATCATGTCGTATCTCAAATACGAACCCTGTCATATCACCGATCTCACGGCCTCAAATCGAATCTCATCGACTCATCTCAAATCCCAAGCACTATCCTCAAATCCAGTATATGAACACATAGTCCCATACCCATGTGTAAATATACACATCCCCATATACGCACAGGTAAAAGAAAGAATGTATGCAAGTATGTGCATGCGTGTGTGGGCACAACCTCTACTCTAGAGTCTTACAACTAACACTTAAACCAATCCAAGAATACCTAGAATCTATCATTTTCAACAATAAACACAAAACAACGTATAATATATATATGTGTGTGAATACGTATTCGTATACATCAACACAAACTGCAGGGGTGCTATACGCCATCCACCCGACTTCCCCCCGTAGATATAATCTACTTACCTTGCTTCTTGTGTGTTGGTGTCGATGTCGCCTTCATCTTCGTCATCGTATGAAACCCACGTGAAGGTACCTACAAAGATAAAACAATTGCAAAAGCACATGAACATCACATCGGAGAACCAAAACGACACGCTAAGGCCTATAGGTTAGAACCTATGGACTTCGCTTTCAACACCATCAAACAACCCTCGATATCGTCGTACAAACTTCAAGTGATCGAGGTAAAACACAAATAGGCAAATCCAGAATTCAAAATACGAGAAACGAATCCCCGAACCAAAACATCAACTATTGAAAATGGTCCCAGATTTCACCCTTGGTCAAATCAGTCAATTTTGCATATATGGAGGGCCAAGTTTACTGGAGATAAAGCTACAGGACCAACACGAATCAAATCCAACATGTTCTGGCCGCAAATTGCGCCCAGAAAGATTAAATCTGCGGCCATAGAGTGGATCCAGGGGCTGGGGTCTTGGGTGGTGGTTCCTAGGTGCCTGCACATCTCTTTGTCCTAGCAAAATAATTTTTCAGGTCCCTGAGTGTTAGCAGATTTCCAAATACACTCACAGAATCCTTAATACTTCCGATATCGATTTCTAAATCTGTATTCTGGGTTAAGTCTCAGGTTATAGTCCAATATGATATCATAACAGGGGTTGTAGTCCCTAATTACACCTCAATTCACCTTTGGAAACAATTCAAACCCTAAACCCAAACTTGGAATTTCCAAAGTTCACCAAAAGCACACAATATTGATTCTAATTTAACATGGATGTAAAAGCAAAGGGAATACTAAGTTAATGGTTCAGAAAATACCTCATTTGGCACCTCAAGAAGTTTCTTGAGTTGCCATAAGTGTCCAAAATGCTAGCTTTCTTGGTCCATGGGGTAGCTAGTGAGCTTGTGCAACTTTTTTATGAAATGGAGATAGGGTTTTGAGGTGTTTTTAAAGGAGTTTTGGGGGTTGTAGTGGAGGAGGAAGAGGGGGCAGCAGCAGCAGCAGCTAGGTGTGGGAGAGGAGAGGAGATGGTGAAGAAAATGAAGTAGGGATGGGAGTTGGTCCAAGGTTTGACCCATTACCCTCTCATTCTCTTTCATGCCCATCCCTCCATATTCTATACTTTTCTTTTCCTTTTTCTTCTCTCCTCAATAGTAACCCCAAAACAATAAATGAAATGAAAAGAAAGCCATGTAGGAAAATGTAACACAAGTGTGAAAATGATATGTGCACAAAACATGCTTAAAGTCCGATTAGCGATTTTTAATCGCGATTAGCACAAAATTAGTGTCAAATAAATCATAAACTTCCATACTTTGCATGAATATCATAAAGCACCCTCTTTTTAGTAATTTCCATAATTTTCCAATTTTTCCCCCATTTATCGGTATTTAATTATACCGAAATATTAAAATATTTATTAAAATTTGTTGGGTTTACCTAGCACCTCATGAAGGGTTTGGAAGCATCACATGTACCAAAGATTGAATTTTTAGGTGCTAAGTAAGCATACAAAGAATCATTCCTAGAAAAATTAGGGTTTCAAAAACAACACTTCATCACAAGTAGGTTAAGCTAGGGTTTTGAGAGTACAACCTTTGTAGCTCCCTACGCTAGACTCCTCGGCTACTTGGGGTTTGGAAAGGGTCCACTTGAACTCCTCTAGGTCCACGATGATCCACCCGGAGTCCGCTTTGTCCAAGCTTGCAACTTCACTTGATCAAGAGAAAGAAATGAAGCTAACACTCTAAACAAGTGGGCAAGACTTGTGTAGAATGATGTTGTGGTAGCTTTTCTCACTTCAAAATCCTAACTTGATGAGTAATTTTCTCACTACAGAAATCTAGAGAGCAAAAGAAGAAGAAGGAAGAAGATGATGGCTTTTTGAACAAGAGTAAAAGATAAAACTCTTGTGTGAAAAGAGAAAATATATCTATATATATATTCCCTCTTCATCTCAAACCATGGTTATATATTATGGATATTTATTTCACTTGAGTTAAAAACACAAGAGGAAGATTAAATCATGGTTAATAAGTAGGTGAACATGGTCAATTCAAGGAAGAGTGTAGAATATATCCATTTATTAATCTTTTCTCTTTTCTTTTGTTTTAACATAAATAGAAATAATAATCCATACATATAAACCATGGTGTGAGTCTTATATTGCCACCATTTTCAAGGTATAAGCAACCATGAAGGATGATGTATGTATGTATGTGTGCATGCACATCCATATGTGCATGAATCTAGAAAGAATGCATACATGCATGCATACATCCAAAAATACAAGAAAGGATTTCTAGTGAGAAATTAATGGTTAAATGATAAATCAACACTTGATTTATCAATCCGGCCATATCACATACGACCCAACCAAAAGAAAGCCGCCCGATTAATATACGGTATCTCATACGTGCACTTTAACCGGGTCCATTCGCATATCGCATACGCGCACCACAACATTTCGCCTGGACTAGGTAACTCCTTTGTGGGACTCTGAGACTCGTCAATAGGCCGGCAGTGGGTGATGATCATATCAAGCACCCCCAAGCCGCAAGTGGTCAGCTAAACGTAACGGCCATCCGGGTATTGAGCGATCAGAAGAAAACAAGCGAACCTGCTACAACTCCCGTCGAGCCAACCGGCAACACTACCCGTGCAGTCCGGTCTCCTCGTCTGATATGTCGCATATCAAGTCTAGGGGTGGTAAACGTCAGACCCCAATAACCGATAAGTCGTGCCGATGTGAGGCTCATAACGGGTCGAGAAACTACTGGTAACACTTACCAGTAAATCTCTAATCAGCCCTGGCCAGGGACATCCCTGTTATGGCCAATCGAGCACAGCGTAACATCAACCCCCAATACCGGGAGAGACGAAACCCCTCCTATCGCTCATTGCCTCCATGTGACTCGGGACTGTACCCAAAAACCACCGTTTTGCACGCCCTCATGGACATGGTAAGGTGGAAATCAAAGCACAGTGGGAATCACATAAGACTCTATGATGATCTCGGGTCTACAGACTAACCTGCATAAGTGTCACGTGAGAACTTCCATCTGACGTGAGGTATAATACCATCTGGGGGTTCTCGGCGAGTCCGTCCAGTGTACCCAGTCTCCACTGAGCACCCGTATACCATCTCTGATGTCAAACACCAATGGATATGGGATCATCCATCGCCCATCTCATGGGTCGAGAAGCGTATACGCTAGTCTACTCTTGTATATCGATGCCCCGTCTCGATACACTCACGACTAGGGACCTTGAAAGATATACTTATGGACTACCTGTAGTTCGGCCCGTGACCGGCACTTAACCACGTAACGTCTACAGGCATAACGAGACTAAGTAAGCCGAAACCCAGAAATCAAAACCATTTTAAATATAGAGTGTTAAAACATTTTAGTAGAAGCATTTGTAAAATGTTTAGAAAACCTTAAGTAATTTAGTAGAAAACCTTTTTAGTTCAAGAGTTACATTTTAATAATTTTGGCAACATTTCCTTTATAAAAATTTGTCCCACAAGTCGGGAAAAGGCAAGGTGTAGTCGAAGTAACATGTGAAATGAATAGAGCATCACAATATGATATAAGACGCCGTAGCGAAGAATGAGCAGTAAAGCAAAGACAAATATCATAAAAGATAAGACTGCATAAATAAAGTCGGCTCACAGCGAGCTCGACACCAGAGTACAAAATAACATACATCGCCCTCACAACTGTCTCTAAGTCAATACATGAAGGTAGATGTAGAATACTAGATACATCAATATACAACTGAAAGGTAAATAGATACCGTACAAAACCCACCTAATAGCAAAAGGGCTAACACGCCTCAGAAATGGTATCTGTGTCAAAAGATGCGGTAAACAGCCAGCCTCGACTACTCAAAAGGGCAACCTGCAAGCACTGTGGCACAACGGGGGTGAGTTGCCAACTCGTGAATAGTGGATAATATATAAAGGTAATCGCAAGTATGCACGTGCTGCGATACTCTAACCTATGCCAACGGATAAACATCTATATGATGAACTGGGTGCTCAATATCATGCAACAAGTGCGATCTAGTAATCATGTCTATATGATGAGCAAGATATGTGATAATCAGGCATGGCGATGCAATCTAACAACCCTATATATATAATGAGCAGGGTACGCAATGATATGCAAGCATGTGTACTCTATCGGGTATGCTAGCTACAGGATGAGATGTCAAGTACTAAATGCTGAGTATGGGAAGAAATAATGTCTACACGGAATGTCAATGTGGAAAACATAACTGGTGTCTGTCTATACACCCAAATCCCAATACAACTCAGGCGCCGTCATCCACATCGGCCCTCAAATCCTGTAATCTCATAAAATCGTGAGTGCCCAACATCGGCACCCAAATATCAAGAAAGCTCGAGTCCAGCATCGACACGCAAAACCTCATATCTCGGGCATCCGTCAGTCCGGGTTTGCCCACGGGCTCTGTCTGCGGTATCGGCCCTCGGTCCCGGCAGTACGAGTCGTCCCGTATCCATCTCTCGACTCTGGTCGGTATCCTCCGGATAACCGCCAGGTCTAACCAATCACCGGTAGGTAGTAGTCCCTCTGCCAGGCTCACCGTCTACTGCACAGCGATCCGTTCTCGCCCCGGGGTACCATACCGGGTCCACCATGTACCCGCAATCGGCCTCGTCCAGCTACTCGACTCGGGTTCACATGTATCGCTCTAGCACCGAGAAAACACATGGTGGACGCACTGAAATATCATATCAAGGGAAACCGGGTTTTTAAACAGTGCGTATTTTTCTTAAAATAGTACTCCGATTCCCAAATCCAGAAATCACATAGATCAATCTAATGCGTAAATCCATGCCATGCGTCGTATGACACTGAGGGTAAAAGAAAAGGGAAAACCGCTCTTTTTTAAAAGATCCAGTTTCGAAAATATCATATGCGGTCCCTTAGTTTTTAAATTAGGCCAATATCATCCATGTATGTAACAAGTGAATATGAGTATAGGTATAGATGTGCGAAAAGATAAGTATGCTAAGTGAATGTAGCAACGTACATGTACACTAATGTGGACATATGATGTATACGTGTCCAAGTACGAATAGATGATATATGTGGCACAAGCATGAATCTGTGATGTATCTGTGCCAAGCATGCATGTATGCGACGTATAAGGCACAATTACGAACATATGATGTATGTGTGCTCAAAGTCTGAATATATGCAGTGTAGGGGAACAAAGGTAAACATATCAACGTATATATGTATATGCACTATGACGAAATATAATGATGCAAATGCACAGGTAGTGAGGTATCAATGAAGGTGTGCAAAATCGTAAGTGTATAGTGTACATGATATGAATATAACATATGCTGATATGTGGCAGGTCATGACAACATCAATAAAATGGAATCAATATCATAAATGATTTCTGGCAATCCTATACTGTGAGGGTCATGGCAATCACTAACGGCGTGAGTGTAGCATATAAATCGTGCTCATGCAACTGATACCGCTAGTGACAGTGCAGTGTTCTATACTACCAGTTCTATATATAACAAAAGGTATGCTACTCTAGTATGTCTATATGAACACATAAGACTAAATATCCTATTACGCCCCGACGCTTAACGCCATACGGGCGATTTCCCTGTAGATGTTAAATCTACTCACCTGGTCACGTGCTAAGTATAGCCGACCACTTGCTTCCCTTTCCAGGCGGCGTCTGACGTACCCGCCTGTGAACCTGGAATTTACACAAGGAATCCAATTATATAAGCAAGAATCTCGCAAAACGCGATATCGAAACAAAACGAGAAACTCGCGTCGCGAATCAACGCGCGTGTGTGCGATACGCTGAAACGTGTGTGCACGCGTCTACGACTCATCCCGACACGCCCCGACACGCTGAATCATAAAACCCACTCGCGTATCGCGCATACTAAAAACACCAAAAAACGATATATCGTCCCAGATTCTACCCAGGTTAAAATATTACAAATCTATTTACACCATGGACCTACAGAACATAGCAGATACCCAACCAAAAAAAACCTAGCTCCTATCTCCCTGCTCTGGCCGCAATTTGCGGCCAGAAAGATTTTTCCGGCGGCCTGAAGGTTGGCTGGTGGGGTCGGGCTCTGGTGGTGGGGTCAGGGTGTCACTAGTATGCTATGGTCCACTCAATTTTATTCTGGACTCACTGGGGTAACAACAGACTTCAAAAAGCTAAGATTTTACTTTAAAACGTCAAATTTTGCACAACTTGCAAACTTAGGGTATTTTGGTGTAATCTGTGGTTACCTAGGTTTACTTGGCCTTAATAGCACCTAATTAACTTAGTCTAGCCAAAACTAACCTTACTTAAGCAAGGATCACACTAATCTCCACAAATATCGCTAAAAACACACAATCTAGCGATAACAACTACCAATTTACACTAATAAAACTAAACCAACGCACAAGTCTAGCATACAAGCAAGTGGAGCTCAGAGGTTATACCTTACTTGACCCTACGAGGCTGGGTCAGGAGAAGAAGAGAAGAAGAAGAAGCTGCTACTGCTGTTGCTGTTGTTGTTGCTGTTGTTACTGCTACTGCTGTTGCTGTTGTTATTGTTGCTGATGGTGTTGTTGCTACTACGTGTGCTGTGGCTGCTCGTGCTGTGGCTGTGGGTGTTGCTACTGCTGCGGGGGCTGAGCTGCTGCTTGCACTGCTGATGCTGTTGCCATTGCTGTTGTTATTATTGCTGCTGCTGTGCTTACAGCTTCTGCTGCTGATATAGTTGTTGTGTGTGTGAGTGAGTGAGAGAGTGAGTAAGTGAGATATGAGAGTGTGTGATGCAACAAAAGAAATGATAATGCACAAGGTCAAGCCCCCATTTCTCTCTCTCTTGCCACATTAAATGCAAGCATGGGCTTGCCATGATGCACCCCTCTCTCTCTCTCATTTAATGCAAGCATGGCTTAGCCATGATGCATTCTCTCTCTCTCAAGTCAACCAAAAGCATTTTAAATTCCATTTCATTTTAAAAAAAATACCCTTAATTCAAATCATGTTAACTTACTAATGGTGGGGTTAACCTACCATGGTTGTTAAACATGGTTTAACCCAAATTCTAACCCTAGTTTACATGCACAAGTTTGTGCAAGCTTGGGAAAATTTTAGAAAAATATTTATTAAATTTGAAAAATTATTTGAAAATCAATTTTGTAAACTTTTTATTAAAATTCACATATTAAAATATAATTAGCCACTAAACACATCCTAGGGTGTTACAATCTTCCCCCCTTAGAGAAATCCGTCCCCGAATTTAAAATATAAAGCAACGCATACCTTCAAAGAGATGAGGGAACTTCTTCCGCATCTCGCCCTCGGCCTCCCAAGTGATCTCTTCACCATTCGGGCTGCGTCAAAGCACCTTCACTGATGGCAAGACCTTCGATCTAAGTTTCTTCACCTGCCGGTCCAAGATCACGACTGGTTGCTCGGTGAACGTAAGATCGCGCTCGAGCTGAACGGTCTGACGCTGAATCATGTGCGAAGGGTCATGTAGGTATCTGCGAAGCATCGACACATGGAATACGGGGTGAACATCTGGGAAGTCGGGTGGAAGTGCCAAACGATAAGCTACTGCGCCCACACGCTCGAGGATCTCAAAGGGACCTATGAATCTGGGGCTAAGCTTCCCCTTCCGTCCAAACATCATCACTCCCTTCATCGAAGAGACCCTCAGAAACACGCGATCGCCAACTGCGAACTCTAGTCTGCGGCGGCGCCTGTCAGCATACGATCTCTTCCTGCTCTGAGCTGTCCTCATCCTGTCTCGAATCAGCTGTATCTTCTCAGTCGTCTACTATACGATCTGTGGCCCCAAAATACTGCCCTCGCTGAGCTCTGTCCAACAGACGGGCGATCTACATCTCCTCCCATACAAAGCCTAGAAAGGTGCCATCTGAATCGTATCCTGGAAGCTATTGTTGTAGGAGAACTCTATCAAGGGTAAATGATGATCCCAGCTACCACCAAAATCTAAAACGCACGCTCGGAGCGTGTCCTCGAGAGTCTGAATGGTCCTCTCTGACTGTCCGTCGGTCTGCGGATGAAATGCTGTGCTGAAACTCAAGCACGTGCCCAAAGCCTCCTGAAGCCTCTGCCATAGTCGGCTGGTAAACTGGGTGCCTCTGTCGGACACAATACACGTCGGGACTCCATGAAGTCGTACAATCTCGTCGATGTATATCTGGGCATACTGAGCAAATCCGAAAGTCGTCTTCACTGGAAAGAAGTGAGCCGCTTTCGTCAGACGATCCACGATCACCCAAATGGAGTCATACCCCCGCCTAGTCATGGGTAGACCCACCATGAAATCCATCGAAATCTGTTCCCATTTCCACTCCGGAATGGGTAACGGATGTAGCTCCCCTGCGGGCCTCTGGTGCTCGGCCTTGACTTGCTGACAAGTCAGGCATCTAGACACAAAATCTGCAATGTCCCTCTTCATTCCGTCCCACCAGTAGACCTCTCTCATATCATGGTACATCTTGGTGGAACCGGGGTGGACACTGTACACCGATCGATGTGCCTCCTCAAGAATATCGTGCCGCAATCCCTCAATATCTGGTACGCACAGTCTAGACCCAAATCGTAATATCCCCTCATCATCAATCACGAACTCGGAGAATCTGCCATGTCCAATCTGTGCCATGATCTCTGAGCAACGGTCATCCCCGCGCTGTGCCTCATATATACGGTCAAGCAACTGTGGGCGTGCACGAACATGCGCAAGCTTTCCTCCAATCTGCGTGAACTCGAACTGCACTCGGCTGTCGCACAATATCTGCCAATCTGCCGACGACTGCCTCTGTACTGCACTCAAACCTGCTAGACTACCCTTGGGCCTCCTACTCAAAGCATCTGCTACTACGTTAGCCTTGCCCGGGTGATATAAGATCTCGCAGTCGTAGTCCTTTACCAGTTCCATCCAACGGCGCTGTCGGAGATTCAGGTCTCGCTGCTGAAATATGTACTTGAGGCTCTTGTGATCAGTGAATATCTGGCATGACTCGTCGTATAGGTAATGTCGCCAGATCTTAAGTGCAAAGACCACTGCAGCCATCTCCAGATCGTGAGTGGGGTAGTTCTGTTCATGTTTCTTCAATTGCCGGGAAGCATAAGCGATCACCCTGCCATGCTGCATCAATACGCACCCTAGCCCTACTCGTGAAGCGTCACAATAGACTGCAAATCCGCCTGATCCTGAAGGCAACAATAATACTGGCGCTGTAGTCAAACAAGTCCGTAGCTGCTGGAAACTGTGCTCGCAATCCTCTGTCCAATCGAAGGGAACTCCCTTCCGGGTCAATCCGGTCAAGGGTGCAACAATACAGGAGAAATCCTATACAAATCGCCTGTAATAGCCGGCCAGTCCTAGAAAGCTGCGTATCTCAGTAACAGATGTAGGTCTGGGTCAGCTCTGAACAGCCTCAATCTTCCTTGGGTCCACACATATACTATCCCGTGTAATCACGTGACCCAAGAAGTCTACGCTGTCGAGCCAGATGGCGCACTTGGAGAATTTTGCATAAAGATGGTGCTCCCTCAAGGTCTGTAGTGTGATCCGCAGGTGCTGCTCGTGCTCCTCTCTGCTCCGGGAATACACCAATATATCGTCAATGAATACGATGATGAACAAGTCGAGATACGGCCGGAATATACGGTTCATCAAGTCCATGAAGGCTGCTGGTGCGTTGGTGAATCCGAACGACATCACCAAAAACTCATAATGACAATAACGTGTACTGAAAGCTGTCTTCGGAATGTCCTCCCGTCGAACTCGCAGCTGATGATAGCCCGATTGCAAATCGATCCTCGAAAAATATCCTGCCCCCTGAAGCTGGTCGGACAAATCGTCGATACGTGGCAAAGGATATCTGTTCCGCACGGTCACCCTGTTCAGCTGCCGGTAGTCGATACACAAACGTAAGCTTCCGTCCTTCTTCTTGACAAACAGGACCGGAGCACCCCAAGGAGAAACACTGGGTCGAATAAGTCCCTTGTCCAGCAAATCTTGCAACTAACTCTTCAACTCACCAAGCTCCGCCGGGGCCATCAGATAAGGCGGTATAGAAATAGGCCCCGTGCCGGGAATCAAATCAATACCGAACACAACATCACGCTCAGGCGGTAGCCCAGGAAGCTCGTCAGGGAATACGTCAGGGAACTCACATACAATCGGAACCTGGTCCAACGGAACATCTGTAGCTCTAGTGTCACAAACATAGGCTAGGAATCCCTGACATCCCTTCCTCAACAGCTGTCCAGCGCGAAGAGAAGAAATCAAAATGTGAGGGGTGGCACCACGGTCCCCCTGCACAACAAAAGTCGACTCGTCGGGAAAACAAAATCTCACTGTCTTCTCGCGGCAGTCCACAGACGCATAGCACGTGTCTAACCAATCCATGCCCAAAAGAACGTCGAAGTCCAACATCTCAAGAAGGATCAGGTCGACAGGCAGATCTCTCTCGCCAATACGGACAACACAGGATCGGAACACGTGCCTAGCAACAAACGACTCTCCTACTGGAGTGGTCACAACAAGCGGCTGATCAAGCAGACCGGACTCTCTACCCAAACTCGGCACGATGTATGTGGATACATACGAGTGCGTGGATCCGGGATCGAACAATACGTGTGCATCAATAGAACATACTGATAAGATACCTGAGACCACCGCATTGGACGCCTGCGCGTCCTGATGCGTCAACGCGAAAACTCGTGCCTGTCCTCCACCTGCAACTGGCAGTCCTCTACTAGCAACTGGTTGTACTCTGCCGGTGGCTGGCTGTCATCTGCCTCGACCGCCTCGTCCTCTAGGAACAAACCCTCCGCGACCACGTTCTCTCTGTGCATGGGTCTGACGCGGAGCAACTGCGGGTACAACAGGTAACGCCCTCTGGGGTGGAGAAGGTGGAAGTGTGACATGTGGTACGGCTGCCTCTCTACGGGGTATCTCAGGACACTCTCGAACACGATGATAGGAACTCCCGCATCAGTAACATCCGGATGATACTGGCTGACCCTCCTGGGGATAAGAGCTGAAAAGCTGACCTCGTCTCGAGTCTCTGCCACCTGCAAGGTGTCTGTCGCAGCGCCTGAACGGCCGTCTCCGTGCCGATGTATCAGTACGAACCCTCTTCAGCCCTGGAACTACCGAAGTCTCTGCAAGGCGCTCCTCAACCAATAGGGCTGCGTCTACCGCTGCGGCATAGGTCTCATAATGCTGGGAGCTGATCGCAAGAAATAGCGGGGTAAGCAAGCCTCGGACAAATCTCTTGACTCGCATCTCCTCAGTAGCCACTAGGTACGGAGCATAAACTGATAGTTCGGTGAACAGCACATCGTACTCTACCACTGTCATCTCTGGCGTCTGGCGCAAGGACTCAAATCTGCGTGCTCGGGCATCCCTAACACTCTGGGGAAGGAAGCGAGCAAGGAACATCGTCACGAACTCTGTCCAGGTCATAGGATGAAGACCTGCTGCTCTGCCCTTCTCAACCGATTCGCACCATTTCTGCGCAAGACCTTCCAGGCGAAAGCTCGCGAACTCGACCCATCTCGCATCTGAGGGAACGACATATTCGGGCCATCCTATCAATGAAAGACTGTGGGTCCTCGGCTACATCTGTGCCTGTGAAGACCGGAGGCTTCAGCCTCATGAACTCTGATAGCGATACTGTAATCACCTCCGTGGCTGCAGGGGCAACTGGCTGTACGGTCGGTACCATCGCGGTCCCTGTGACTGGTGGAGCTATCTCTGGTCGCTGCGCTCGAAGCGTCTCAACTAGCGATCCTATCATCCGGCGCATCTCCTGCATGCTGGATCCCACCGTCTGGCGCATCTCCTGCATACCAGCCCCTAACATGGCGATCTGATCTGTCATAGGAGTTACAGTCTGCTCGGGTACGACGGGTGCACTGCCCGGATCAGTCCTCGTCTTGGACGAGTCAACACGAATCTCGGCCCTCGCGGCCGCTCTCTGCGCCCTAGTAGTCTTTGGCGGCATAGTGGCTGAAAAGGAAAGTAGGATTCGATAAGGATACGGAAATCGAATCGCAAGAATGTATGCAATAATGAAGGAATTTCAACCAATAAGTCCTAAGGTCGCTTAGGCGGAGTACCGTGTCGTGAGTATGCCGTGGAACATACGCACGCTACGCCACCCTGCTGCAGCTACCTACTCCATCATACCAGGGTCATCCTACACTCTGAAGGTAAAACCTACGCTCTGATATCAACTTTGTCACGACCCAAAGTTCAGCCCGTGACCGGCACTTAACCACGTAACGTCTACAGGCGTAATGCGACTAAGTAAGCCGAAACCCAGAAATCAAAACCATTTTAAATATAGAGTGTTAAAACTTTTTAGTAGAAGCATTTGTAAAATGTTTAGAAAACCTTAAGTAATTTAGTAGAAAACCTTTTTAGTTCAAGAGTTACATTGTAATAATTTTGGCAACATTTCCTTTATAAAAATTTGTCCCGCAAGTCGGGTAAAGGCAAGGTGTAGTCGAAGTAACATGTAAAATGAATAGAGCATCACAATAAGATATACGACGTCGTAGCGAAGAATGAGCAGTAAAGCAAAGACAAATATCATAAAAGATAAGACTGCATAAATAAAGTCGGCTCACAGCGAGCTGGACACCAGAGTACAAAATAACATACATCGCCCTCACAACTGTCTCTAAGTCAATACATGAAGGTAGATGGAGAATACTAGATACATCAATATACAACTGAAAGGTAAACAGATACCGTACAAAACCCACCTAATAGCAAAAGGGATAACACGCCTCAAAAATGGTATCTGTGTCAAAAGATGCGGTAAACAGCCAGCCTCGACTACTCAAAAGGGCAACCTGCAAGCACTGTGGCACAACGGGGGTGAGTTGCCAACTCGTGAATAGTGGATAACATATAAAGGTAATCGTGAGTATGCACGTGCTGCGATACTTTAACCTATGCCAACGGATAAACATCTATATGATGAACTGGGTGCTCAATATCATGCAACAAGTGCGATCTAGTAATCATGTCTATATGATGAGCAAGATATGTGATAATCAGGCATGGCGATGCAATCTAACAACCCTATATATATGATGAGCAGGGTACGCAATGATATGCAAGCATGTGTACTCTATCAGGTATGCTAGCTACAGGATGAGATGTCAAGTACTAAATGCTGAGTATGGGAAGAAATAATGTCTACACGGAATGTCAACGTGGAAAACATAACTGGTGTCTGTCAATACACCCCCAATCCCAATACAACTCAGGCGCCGTCATCCACATCGGCCCTCAAATCCAGTAATCTCATAAAATCGTGAGTGCCCAACATCGGCACCCAAATATCAAGAAAGCTCGTGTCCAGCATCGACACGCAAAACCTCATATCTCGGGCATCCGTCAGTCCGGGTTAGCCCACGGGCTCTGTCTGCACTATCGGCCCTCGGCCCAGGCTGTACGAGTCGTCCCGTATCCATCTCTCGACTCTGGTCGGTATCCTCCGGATAACCGCCAGGTCTAACCAATCATCGGTAGGTAGTAGTCCCTCTGCCAGGCTCACCGTCTACTGCACAGCGAACAGTTCTCGCCCCGGGGTACCATACCGGGTCCACCATGTACTTGCAATCGGCCTCGTCCAGCTCCTCGACTTGAGTTCACATGTATCGCTCTGGCACCGAGAAAACACATGGTGGACGTACTGAAATATCATATCAAGGGAAACCGGGTTTTTAAACAGTGCGTATTTTTCTTAAAATAGTACTCCGATTCCCAAATCCAGAAATCACATAGATCAATCTAATGCGTAAATCCATGCCATGCGTCGTATGACACTGAGGGTAAAAGAAATGGGAAAACCGCTCTTTTTTAAAAGATCCAGTTTGGAAAATATCAAATGCGGTCCCTTAGTTTTTAAATTAGGTCAATATCATCCATGAATGTAACTAGTGAATATGAGTATATGTATAGATGTGCGAAAAGATAAGTATGCTAAGTGAATGTAGCAACGTACATGTACACTAATGTGGACATATGATGTATACGTGTCCAAGTACGAATAGATGATAAATGTGGCACAAGCATGAATCTGTGATGTATCTGTGCCAAGCATGCATGTATGCGACGTATAAGGCACAAGTACGAACAGGTGATGTATGTGTGCTCAAAGTCTGAATATATGCAGTGTAGGGGCACAAAGGTAAACATATCAAGGTATATATGTATATGCACTATCACGAAATATAATGGTGCAAATGCACAGGTAGTGAGGTATCAATGAAGGTATGCAAAATCGTAAGTGTATAGTGTACATGATATGAATATAACATATGCTGATATGTGGCAGGTCATGACAACATCAATAAAACGGAATCAATATCATAAATGATTTCTGGCAATCCTATACTGTGAGTGTCATGGCAATCACTAACGGCGTGAGTGTAGCATATAAATCGTGCTCATGCAACTGATACCGCTAGTGACAGTGCAGTGTTCTATACTACCAGTTCTATATATGACAAAAGGTATGCTACTCTGGTATGTCTATATGAACACATAAGACTAAATATCCTATCACGCCCCGACGCTTAACGCCATACAGGCGATTTCCCCGTAGATGTTAAATCTACTCACCTGGTCGCGTGCTAAGTATAGCCGACCACCTGCTTCCCTTTCCTGGCGGCGTCTGACGTACCCGCCTGTGAACCTGGAATTTACACAAGGAATCCAATTATATAAGCAAGAATCTCGCAAAACGCGATATCGAAACAAAAAGAGAAACTCGCGTCGCGAATCAACGCGCATGTGTGCGATACGCTGAAACGTGTGTGCACGCGTCTACGGCTCATCCTGACACGCCGCGATACGCTGAATCACAAAACCCACTCGCGTATCGCGCAAACTAAAAACACCAGAAAACGATATATCGTCCCAGATTCTACCCAGGTTAAAATATTACAAATCTATATACACCGTGGACCTACAGAACATAGCAGATACCCAACCAAAAAAAACCTAGCTCCTATCTCCCTGCTCTGGCCGCAATTTGCGACCAGAAAGATTTTTCCGGCGGCCTGAAGGTTGGCTGGTGGGGCCAGGCTCTGGTGGTGGGGTCAGGGTGTCACTAGTATGCTATGGTCCACTCAATTTTATTCTGGACTCACTGGGGTAACAACAGACATCAAAAAGCTAATATTTTACTTAAAAACGTCAAATTTTGCACAACTTGCAAACTTAGGGTATTTTGGTGTAATCTGTGGTTACCTTGGTTTACTTGGCCTTAATAGCACCTAATTAACTTAGTCTAGCCAAAACTAACCTTACTTAAGCAAGGATCACACTAATCTCAATAAATATCGCTAAAAACACACAATCTAGCGATAACAACTACCAATTTACACTAATAAAACTAAACCAACGCACAAGTCTAGCATACAAGCAAGTGGAGCTCAGAGGTTATACCTCACTTGACCCTACGAGGCTGGGTCAGGAGAAGAAGAGAAGAAGAAGAAGCTGCTACTGTTGTTGCTGCTCCAGATGCTGTTGCTGTTGCTGTTGTTACTGCTACTCCTGTTGCTGTTGTTATTGTTGCTGATGGTGTTGTTGCTGCTACGTGTGTTGTTGCTGCTCGTGCTGTGGCTGTGGGTGTTGCTACTGCTGCAGGGGCTGAGCTGCTGCTTGCACTGCTGATGCTGTTGCCATTGCTATTGTTATTGCTGCTGCTGCTGTGCCTGCAGCTTCTGCTGCTGATGTAGCTGCTGTGTGTGTGAGTGAGTGAGAGAGTGAGTGAGTGAGATATGAGAGTGTGTGATGCAACAAAAGAAATGATAATGCAGAAGGTCAAGCCCCCATTTTTCTCTCTCTTGCCACATTAAATGCAAGCATGGGCTTGCCATGATGCACCCCTATCTCTCTCTCATTTAATGCAAGCATGGCTTAGCCATGATGCATTCTCTCTCTCTCAAGTCAACTAAAAGAATTTTAAATTCCATTTCATTTTTTAAAAAAATACCCTTAATTCAAATCATGTTAACTTACTAATGGTGGGGTTAACCTACCATGGTTGTTAAACATGGTTTAACCCAAATTCTAACCTTAGTTTACATGCACAAGTTTATGCAAGCTTGGGAAAATTTTAGAAAAATATTTATTAAATTTGAAAAATTATTTGAAAATCAATTTGGTAAACTTTTTATTAAAATTCACATATTAAAATATAATTAGCCACTAAACACATCCTAGGGTGTTACACTACCATGTCCCCACTAGTATGATCCGCATCATAGTCCAGGTAGTCAAGTACACATCCTAAGGGCTTTACCAACATGTAACTTTAAGACAATATAAAGAGACAAGTCTACATGTTAAGATAAAGAGCAACCAGATAGCATACTATCATATCGAGCAAGAAAGTCATGTCTATATATGTCCAAGCATCCAATATAATATACATCATCTGTACAATACTGGCCTCTAGGGCATACATACAACTAACAATCTCCCACTTGCACTAGGGCCAGCTGCTGTAGTATCGCATACCGAGCATCCCGAAGAGTCTCTCAAACTGTATCTGGGGAATGGCCTTCGTGAGTGGATCCGCTGTGTTATTCTTCGTGTCAACCCTCCTGACCTCGATCTCCCGGCGATCAACTATCTCCCGGATCAGGTGATACCGCCTCAGAATATGCCTGGATCACTGATGGGACCTGGGTTCCTTGGCCAAAGCCACCGCTCCATTGTTATCGCAATACAAAGGTATTGGATGCTCAATGGATGGAACCACTCCAAGTTCAGTAATGAACTTCTTGATCCAGACAGCCTCTTTGGCAGCATCGTTGGCAGCGATGTATTTAGCCTCCATCGTCGAGTCTGCCACGGTTTCCTGCTTGGAACTCTTCCAGCTAACCGCCCCTCCGTAAAGGGTAAAGACAAATCCTGACTGCGACTTAGAGTCTTCCTTATCACTCTGGAAGCTCGAATCGGTAAAGGACTCCACTTGGAGTTCTCCGTTACCGTACACCAAGAGCATCTCTTTAGTCCTTCGTAAGTACTTGAGAATGCTCTTCACAGCTGTCCAGTGACTCTCTCCAGGATCAGCTTGATACCTGCTCACTACACTTAGTGAGTATGTTACATCGGGTATGGTACATAGCATCGCGTACATGATAGAGCCTACAGCCGAAGCATAGGGTATCCCTTGCATGCGAGCTCTCTCCAAATCTGTCTTGGGAGACATTTCTTTGGAGAGAGTGACTCCAGAGATCGTGGGTAAGTTCCCACGCTTGGATTCTTCCATACTAAACCTCTTTAGTATGGTGTCAATGTACCTGGATTGGGACAATCCCAATATCCGTTTGGATCTATCTCTATAGATCCTAATTCCCAATATGCAGGAGGTATCACCAAGATCTTTCATTGAGAATCTTTGTGATAAGAAGAGCTTGACCGATTGCAGCATAGGAATGTCATTTCCTATCAAGAGTATGTCATCCATGTACAATACGAGGAAGACAACCTTACTCTCTGCCACCTTCTTGTAGATACAAGGTTCATCTACGTTTTTGACGAAATCAAACTCTTTGATAACGACGTCAAAGCAGATGTTCCAACTCCGCGATGCTTTCTTTAATCCATAAATGGATTTAAGCAGCTTGCACACCTTCCCGCTGCTCCCACTATCTACGAGGCCCTCTGGCTGAGTCATGTACACGCACTCTTCTAAATCACCGTTTAGAAAGGCGGTCTTAATATCCATTTGCCAGATTTCGTAATCATGATATGCAGCGATAGCAAGCATGATCCGGATGGATTTAAGCATAGCCACTGGAGAAAAGGTTTCGTCATAGTCCACACCTGGTCTTTGACGAAAACCCTTTGCAACAAGTCTAGCCTTGAAAGTCTCCACTTTCCCATCTACACCAAGTTTTTTCTTGAAGATCCACTTGCTCCCAATAGGTTTTACCCCTTCAGGAGCAACTTCCAAAGTCCATACTTTGTTGGTGTACATGGATTCCATCTCGGACCGCATTGCATCCAGCCATTTCACTGAGTCCCCACTCGTGATGGCCTGCTCGAAGCTAGTTGGGTCATCATCCTCCATGATGCAATCCTCGCTCCCACCATCCATGAGAAAACCGTAGTATCTCTCATGTGGGTGAGAAACCCTACTAGATCGGCGGAGTGGTTGGGGTTCATCGGGAACTACGGAATCCTCTGGTTCCACCAGATCTTCTGTTGCAGCTTTTGTAGCTGGAACCTCTTCCAGTTCTACCTCATGACCACTAATCTCTTTTGCAAGAAATTCCTTTTCTAAAAAGGTGGCATGCCGAGAAACAAATACTCTTTCTTCCTCAGTGTGGTAGAAGATATACCCTTGTGAATTCTTGGGATATCCTATAAATTTGCATAGAACAAATCGTGCCTCGAGTTTGTCCGGATTTTGTCGTTTGACATAGGCTGGACAACCCCATATCTTAACATAGTTAAGACATGGTCTCTTCCCTTTCCATATCTAATTTGGAGTGGTAGGCACAGATTTGGTGGGGACCATATTCAGTAAATGTATGGCTGTCTCTAGTGCATACCCCCAGAAGGAAATAGGTAACTCAGCTGTGCTCATCATAGAGCGCACCATATCTAATAGGGTGCGGTTCCTCTGTTCCGATACACCGTTGTGCTGTGGTGTATATGGAGGAGTCAGCTGAGAGAGAATACCATTCTCTTTTAGGAAGTCCAGGAATTCATTGCTCAATTATTCACCTCCTCGATCAGATCGTAGGATTTTAATACTTTTTCCGGTTTGGTTCTCGACTTCTTGTTTATATTCTCTAAATTTCTCAAAAGCTTCAGACTTGTGTCTTATCAAGAACACATGTCCGTATCTTGAGAGATCGTCAGTGAATGTAATGAAGTACGAAGAACCATCCCTGGCATGTGTAGACATGGGACCGCATACATCACTATGTATCAGTCCCAAGAGTTCGGTAACTCTTTCTCCGTGTCCCGTAAACGGAGTTTTGGTCATCTTGCCTTTGAGACATGACTGGAAAGTGTCATAAGATGAAAATTCGAACGGTTTCAAATATCCATCCTTATGCAACTTAGCTAGTCGTGTCGCATTGATGTGACCTAGTCTACAATGCCACAAGAAGGATTCGTTCAGTTCTGAACTCTTCCTCTTGTGTGTGTTTGTTATGCTCAGAACTGTTGATTGATTTAGAACATAAATGCCATTACACAACGTGCCTGATCCAACCAACTTTTGGTTAAGGAAAATGTTCATAACATTATCCTGTAATACAAAATTATATCCCTCTTTACTTAACAAAGAAACTGATATAATGTTGCATATCAGGTTCGGCATGTAATAGCATTCGTTCAGAATCAATGTATTACCAGTTGGCAATACAAGGTAATATTCCCCGACGGTTTTAGCTGCAACAATTGCACCATTTCCAACCCTTATGTCTTTATCACCTTCTCCAAGCTCTCTACCTTTCTTAAGCCCATGTAACTGATTACTTATATGGGATCCTGACCCGGTATCTAATACCCAGGACGTAGGGCAAATGGAGAAACAGTTCTCTGTAACGAACACACCCGAAGAAAATGCATCATCATGTACTTTCTTCATTCGGGTGGCATGGGAATCCTGGTATTCCCCTATGTCCTGTTCAATCCTATAACTCTTATAAGAAAGAATAGAACCAACGTTCCCCAGCACAGTATAACATGCGGGTTCGGTCGATACATCCATATTATTATCTTGATTAAGGCATGACATGGTCGCTACCTGGAGAGAGAGAGAAGAAAACACTTTAGCGTATGCTCTTGCAAAATCAGATTGGTTATTATCTTATCTAATCAGGATGGCTCCCACTGTTTTTATCAAATCTTCCTTCAAACCCTAAAAGGAAAGACTAGCCGGGATTAATTACACCCTACAACTTCGCCGATCTTTCAGCTAGGCCAGTGTCGGTACTTTGAGGGAGGTTCCCCGTGCTTTCGCACGGACCTAATTAAAGTAAACCTCGTTTTCCCAGAGGCGTAACCCCGTTGACACCTTTCTAGACACCTACTTGATCGGCTAATTGTCCTGTGTAAAACTCTCCCGGGAGTAACAATTACTCGCAGTGGGTATCGGGATCCAACTATCTCATAGAAGGTATGCAATCTCATTGCCTATTTCAACACTTGAAATTCCCGATAATATTTTGCCCCTAACGTGCTATGACCTTGACGAAAGCCAACAAACCATAGCCCGCTAGTCAAGTTCAACCCGTACATTTCTTGACTGAATTAAACCCACCCGCACGATCCTTGACGAAAGCCAACAAAGCCGTACGACTACCCTAATCCAGTCGCATCATATGCAGCAGATAAGCAGCATATAGCTACCGCACACTACACCTTGACGAAAGCCAACAAATGTAGCACGAATACTATATACAACTTATCTGAAATGACGGAGGGCTACGACAGGTTTTTCTGAAAACCTATTGCGTAATGAACTTGATATCGTTGTAGAATTTAGTGAATTTTGAAATGGAGTGATTTTGAGGCTTTTATTAGCTTTGCTAAAGAGGTCACTCCCGGTGAAGGAATCTCGGCTCTTTCCTCATCGAATAAGGTGCAGGATATATCATATATATCACTATGCAAAGCAAAACTCCAAAAGCAATCAAAAGCAAACCGAGTGTTGTAGCATCTGCCAGTTTCGCTAAAGAGGTCACTCCCGGTGAAGGGATCTCGGCTCTTTCCTCATCGAATAAGGTGCAGGATATATCATATATACCGCTATGCAAAGCGAAACTGTAGCTACCCTTTTATGAAAAATTTGATTCTACAATATCTTTTAGGTTTCTTTTCTTTCATTAATCACATTAATGAAGTCCCATCAATTAAGTCACCTAAACATCACAGATAAATACGACGTACACTTATGTCATCCGCATTCTCCTCGATGTCCCCTCGTGCACCGTTAGGTTAGGAAACTAACGACAGAGCAGGGCAGGGCTAGTGCGGGTGTAAAACATAAGTAACGTTTATATAATATATCATATATACTATATACGGTATCCATCACAACATATCAAATGAACACATCACAGATATCGCAGCAGAAACATAGATATAATGTGGGATATAATAGGACGTCCGTATTTAGTATTTAGCCAACAATAGAAAATACGGATTCTACAGTCGCGATGAATAGCCAAGCCCACACCCTGGACCCCTACGAGAGCGGCAAGCGACCCTACAAATTCTGGAGTTTAGGAGACCCGGTCTCGACTCCTCGAGATGGCCTCCCACTGAACCCCAGAATCCGGTCACCTGTGCTCCCCTCCTTGGGTCCATCCTAATGCAGAAAATTAAATAATATACTGTTAGTGTTTATGCCCTAGAAGGCCATTACTGTATCATACTAGTTTGTATATTACTTAATGGAAGCTTGGGATATTCACATGTATATAACAGTCTTGCTAAACATGGTAGTATGCTACTTGGTTTTTCTATCTTAATATGTAAGTATACGTATTGATAGAGCTCTTAGGATCTTGCTTGACTACCAGCGTTGTGATGGCAGTCACACTAGTGGGGGCTGGGTAGTCTATAAGCACATCCTTATTCAGGTCCCTAGTCGTAGGCTTATCGAGACAGGGCATCGATACTCCGGAGTAGACTAGTGTATACGCTTCTCATCCCAGTTGGGGAGATGGTCTGTCCCACAGCCGTCAGTACGTCGTACTGGAGATAGTATGCAGGTGCTCGTTGGGTTACGGGACACCGGACAGGACTGACAGGGAACTGTTGGTTGGTTTTATACCAGTCGTCAGTGAACAGTTCCCAGGTGACATGAGTACAGCTTAGTCCGCAGACTTGACACTGCTACTTCGCCTCGAGTGTGTCCCACTGTTCTTAGATTGCTACCCTACCACGGCTCAAAGGAGTCGTGCAAACAGGTAGCAGTTGGGTGCAGTCCCGAGCACTTGGAGGCAGTGGCGGTTAGACAGGATTTGTCTCTCCCGATATTGGGGGTTGATATCGCGCTGTGTCAGAGAGCCATTACGCAAAGTCCCTGGCCAGGGCAAGCGAGATTTGCTGGTAGGTTCCAGTAGTTTCTCAGGGTGTAATGGGCTTCGCTCCGACACGACTTATACCGCTATTAGGGGACTGACGCTTGCCACCCCCTAGGCCCGATATGCGATAGTCTTAGACGAACAGACCGGACTGTATGGAGATTGTCACATCAGACTCAGTAGGAGTTCGGATGGGTTTCCTCATCGGCCTTCTTATCGACATCTACCTGGGGACCGTTACGTACAGCTAGTGCCGCTTGCGGTCTGTGGTTAAACCCACTGCCAGCATAGTAGTCGAGTCTCTAGAGTCCCACACAGAGAGTTTCCCTACTCCAGGAGAAACGATATAGAGGTCGTATGGTTTTACGACAAGGGTTCGGACGCATACGTGTGTTTACGCACGTACGACATCCGGACAGTTTTTACTAGTCGGTTTTTGTTTAAGCAAGTTTCTAGTATCCGGTTATTGGATTTATACGGTCTAAAGTTTTTCCGTGTTTTCACGGATAGGAGGGGCGTTCTCGTAATTGCGCGAGAAGCTTCTAGAAGATGGTGACTTGGGGGTTAAGGTGGCATATGCATTAAATGGGATTAGTGACTCATTTTAGTGATTCATTCATGTCATTAATGCATCATAAATGCTTAATGACTCATGGAGATGAATCACCCATTAGATATTTATGGAGCATGGTTGTTAAATCATTTACTTGATTTATCTTGTTATTTTTTATGCTTCATATATATTATGAGAGATCATTATCTCATTCCATTCTCTTGCTCACTTTCTCTCTCCTCAAGCTCTTCCTCTTCAAACCCTAATCCTCCCCTCTCATGTGTTGAGTACAAGGATTAGATTAGAATACTTAATCCTTAACCTTTCTCTATATCACCGAGGTTACTTAGATTAGCGATTTAAGAAACCTAGTTACCTCTAGTTTGAGGTGAAGCTTGTAGTAAAGCTCTCGGGTGGATCTTCTACTACTTAGAGAAGGCCGGAGAGGACGTGGAGAACGACAAGACGAAGGACTCGGTTCTACAGGTATAATCACTTTTCATAGTAGTTGTTAACTCCTTTGTTTGTAGTTAGTTATTGTTTAAGCAAAGATTCTCGGTTAGTCGATGATTACGCATAAAACAAGATCGTTTTTCATTATTCCGCCTCCCCGCAAGTCGTGGGGTGTTGTACATCGACTTACAGTGGTGTCAGAGCCTCGCTAAACAATAATTAACTCATTAGCAAAGTCGTAAGTATTTCTAACGCAAAAAGAACCGGAAAGATTATCGTTTTAACACAGTTTCTGTCGAATTTAAAACAGGCCCTAAAATTTTTTCAGGGACCTGCAGAATAACAAGCTTGAAATTATAGTGCTACTGAAGAAATTTGGACCCCCAACTCGGCTAACTCACCGCGGAACCGCGGCGGATCCATGCGATCCGCCGCGGATCCGCGGCCGAGTTAGGGCCGAGTCGGCTCAAATGTTTCCAGAAACCCCTTTGTGTTAACAGTAATATTTCTGGATATTTTATTTTCTGCTAAGATCTCAGGTGCACAAAGAAGTTTTGCAGTAGAATCTAAAGTGTTTTGCTCGATCGAAATTTTACGATGTTTGCTAATATGATTATATCTGTGATTGTATAATGTGTTCATAAACCTCCCCTAACTTCTAGTATGTCGGTTGGCAGGAGGTTGCACATTTCTGTAATGGTTTTTACTGTTTGTGGATGTGAACTGTATTGGACTGTTGTGATAATTAGCCGGGTTTTGTGATGGGTTATTATTTTAATTCGTTCAATGTAATTGTAATATGTTGTAATATTATTTTGCCGGGTGCATCCACGTTGCGGTTGTAGCCACCGTTGTATTATTTCATTTTACTGTTTTTGCTCCTAGGATAGACCCAAGATGGGGTGCACAAACTACCGGGTACTTTGAAGTGTTTAGTGGCCTACTCACTTTGTTGAGGGAGACCGCTTCACTTCGGGTATTTGGCGGGTAGTTTGTCGTATCCGTAGGGGTCTAGGATGGGGTAATGGCTATTCATCACAACTGTGTAATCCGTCTTTTGTTACAGGCTCTAAACAAACGCGGATTGCTGGCAAATCCAATAAAGTTCATATGAGATCTGGAATGCCTATTATTGCGTCTGATTAATGTACAATATCTATATATGATAGCTATTTAGACATCACTTATGTTTTACACTCGCGCTAGCCCAGCCCCCGCTCTGTCGTTAGTTAAGTAACCTAACGGGTGATGACGGGACCCCGTGGCGAATGCGGATGGCATAAGAGGACGTTGTATTTTCGTTTTTTTCTGCAATGATAGGTTAAATGATGGGACGCATTATTTTAATGCAAAGAAAATAAACCAAAGTTGAATCGTTGGAACAAATTTTAAAGAAACCACTCGGTTATTTTAAAAGAGCAGATTTTTTAATTGCGGAGCTTTAACCACTCCTTTTAAAAAGCTATCAGGTTCCTTCGGTTATATCAAGTTCACTACGTTCACGGTTTTGCCAAAACCAGTCGTAGCCCTCCGTCATTTCTTATGGATGGTCAGTAGTATTCAAGCTATGTTTGTTGGCTTTCTTCAAGACATAGTGTTTGGTAGCTGCTGGGGTATTCATTTGTTGCATAGATAGATGAGTTGGTTTGGGACAGTCGTATAACCTTGTTGGCTTTCGTCAAGGGTATATACGGATGGGTTCAAATTAACAAGATAATGATGGGCAGAACTTGACATGTGTTTTATGATTTGTTGGCTTTCGTCAAGGTCATAAGAACATGGGGAAAAAATCCACATCGGGAGTTTCTAAAGAAACTGAAACTTGCTAGTGTTGCATACCATTTGGAGTTTGATGAATGTTGGTAGGATTCCTTCAACATTATCATACGATGATATTTGGATCCCGATCCTACCGTGAGTATATTGCTACTTATCAGGAGATTCGTCACTTAACGATCAATGCTATAAACCAAGTAGGTGTCGAGAAAGGTGTCAGCGGGGCTGCGCCCCCAGAGAAAAGAGGTTATTTAATTAAGGAACTTCGCGAAAGCGTTGGAAAACCTCCCTCGAAGTACCGACACTAGCCTGGCTGAACGGTTAAGCAAGTATTGCACAGTGAGAATAGTCCTGGCTAGTTCTTCTTTTATGGTTTGAGGAAGGATTCGAGAAACAGTGTGAGCCATCCAGTTTAGATAAATTAAAAACCAATCTAAACTTGCAAGAGCATCATGCTAAAGTGTTTTCTTCTCTCTCTCTCATTGCAGCGACCTTGTGACCATGACTAGGTTACATCTAGATAACAAGTTGACTGAATCTAACTTATTTGACTGGTAAAGGTCTGTCCAAATGTCCATTGCCTATGACAAGCTGGACCACCCTATTACTACTCAAGATCCCACCGTCCCAGGTTAAGTTTCCACCGTCGCCGATATGGATATTCGTCAGACAAAGGAAAAGGATAAAGCGAAAGCTGAGTGCCTCGTGTTGGCTTCAGTTGATGGTGTATATCAGAAGCAACACGAGAAGATGGACTTGTTTTCCATCTTTCTCCATAACAAAGATTTATATGGAGAGCAATCTCATATCGCAAGATATGAGACCTCGAACGATTTAAATCAAGCGAGGTTGGCTGTCGGGTCATCTGTAAGGGACAAAGTCCTTACAATGACTAGCTCTGTTGATGAACTCAAGGACCTGGAGACCACGTTGGGAAACAGGTCATACGCTGACTTATTTCCACAGTCCCTACCCTCTACTTACACCCTGAAAGAAACCAGGGAGACACAAGCTCTGCTTAATGGGGGACCTTCTTCTTCTACATCTAGGGCGAAAGCAAAGGATGAAAAGAAGAAGACCTCTACAAAGCCGAAATACGGTGTCGATAAAGTAGGAGGAAAGGGAAGAGCAAAAGTTTCGGGACTTG
The DNA here is from genome assembly GCA_030015575.1 of Agapanthus africanus. Taxonomy (NCBI): domain Eukaryota; kingdom Viridiplantae; phylum Streptophyta; class Magnoliopsida; order Asparagales; family Amaryllidaceae; genus Agapanthus; species Agapanthus africanus. Next base: position 494,178,576 of record CM057339.1, read on the forward strand.
GTGTAGGTAAGGAGGGATGTTCCTATTGTTATGGGAACGGGCATTGGCAGAAGGACTGCACGGCTTTGGAAGCCAGTAGCCAGGATACGAAGCATGTTGTGGCTTCAACCTCTAGTGTGTTTGTAATTGAGAACTGTTTGTCAATTAACTCTACTTCCTGGGTACTAGATACCGGAGCAGGATCTCATATCTGTAATTCATTACATGCTTTGAGAAACCATAGAGTTATCAGGGTAGGTGATATGTCTCTCAGAGTTGCAAACGGAATGAGCGTGGACACTGAATCCATGGGAGAATATCGCCTAGGTTTGACAAGTGGGCAGATATTGATTCTACGTAACTGTCTGTATGTACCTAGTTTGACTTGTAATATCATATCAGTGTCCTCACTTTCGAGAGAGGGATATGACTTTACATTCGTAAGCGATGTAGTTCACATCCACCTAAATCAAGTTCTTATTGGGTCCGGTACATTAGATGACGGTATATACGTATTGAGTCAAGCTCAGGTTTTCAATGTCCAGAACACACTTAAAAGAACGTCTCCAGAAATGAATCAGGCTATCTTATGGCATTGTAGACTAGGTCACATCAATGAAACACGATTAACGAAGTTACACAGAGAAGGATATTTGAATCCGTTCGAATATCAATCTTATGCCACTTGTGAATCTTGTCTCATGGGAAAGATGACAAAGACTCCGTTTACTGGACACAGAGTAAGAGCGAGCGAACTCTTAGGACTCGTATATAGTGACGTGTGCGGTCCAATATCTATACATGCGCGAGGTGGTTATTCCTACTTCATTACTTTTACGGATGATTTCTCTAGGTATGGACATATCTTCTTGATGAAGCATAAATCCGAGGCCTTTGAGAAATTCCAAGAATACAAGAATGAAGTGGAAAACCAAATAGGCAAAAGTATTAAGACACTGAGATCTGATCGAGGTGGTGAATACTTAAGTGCCGAGTTCCTGGGTTACTTAAAAGAGAAAGGAATTCTCTTTCAGCTTACTCCTCCATACACACCACAACACAACGGTGTATCGGAAAGGAGGAATCGAACCCTATTGGATATGGTTCGTTCCATGATGAGTAAGGCTGAGTTACCGCGATCATTCTAGGGTTATGCGCTAGAATCAACGGCATATCTTTTGAATAAGGTTCCAACCAAGACTGTGCCTACCACACCATATCAGATGTGGAGTGGGAAGAAACCCTATCTTCAGTACCTGAAGACATGGGGATGTCCAGCTTTTGTAAAAAAGCAGCATCCGGACAAGCTCGAGGCACGCTCAGTAGATTGTAAGTTTGTGGGATATCCAAAGAACTCAATGGGATATTGCTTCTAATACGCAGAGGAACAAAAGGTTTTTGTTTCTCGTCATGGCCGCTTCTTAGAAACTGAATTTTTAGAAAATCAGAAGAGTGGGAGCGCAGTAGAACTGGAAGAAATTCCAGAACCACAAGCTGTTACTGAAAGTTTGGTAGAACAAGATGTTTCAGAAGAAAGGGACATACCGGCGCCTATCCGCAGAAGTAGTAGGCAGTCTCATCCGCCCGAGAGATACTACGGTTTTCTCATAGACGGGGATCGAGAAGATTGTGTCATTGATAATGACGACCCTAATAGCTTCCAGCAAGCCATTCAGAGCGGTCACTCGGTAAAATGGCTGGATGCAATGCGAACCGAAATGGAGTCCATGTACACTAACAAAGTATGGACTTTGGACACTGCTCCAGATGGGATAAAACCCGTAGGATGCAAGTGGATCTTTAGAAAGAAGATTGGTGTAGATGGACAGGTTGAAACCTATAAGGCTAGACTTGTTGCAAAGGGTTTCCGTCAAAGACCTGGTTTGGACTATGACGAAACCTTTTCTCCAGTGGCTATACTGAAATCCATTTGGGTCCTTCTTGCTATTGCTGCCTTCCACGATTATGAGATCTGGTAGATGGACGTAAAGACGGCCTTTCTAAATGGAAATTTAGAAGAGAGCGTCTATATGGATCAGCCAGAGGGATTCATTCGGAGTGGGAGCAGCGGTAAAGTATGCAAGCTGCTTAAATCCATTTATGGAATAAAGCAGGCATCGCGGAGTTGGAACATCTGTTTTGATGATACTGTCAAAGAATTCGACTTTATCAAAAATCCAGATGAACCATGCATATACAGTAAGATTGTAGGGAGAGTTGTTGTATTCCTTGTCTTGTACGTGGATGACATTCTCCTAATAGGAAATGATATTCCTATGCTACAGTCAGTCAAAAGATTCTTGTCACAAAAATTCTCCATGAAGGACCTGGGTGATGCCACCTACATTCTGGGGATACAGATCTATCGTGATAGATCAAAGAGGATGTTGGGACTTTCACAGTCCAGGTACATAGACACCATATTGAAAAGATTCAGTATGGAAGATTCTAAGCATGGTAACCTACCGGCTTGTCACGGAATCACCCTCTCCAAAGAGATGTCTCCCAAGACTGATTTGGAAAGAGAACGCATGTCGATTATACCCTACGCTTCTGCGGTAGGCTCTATAATGTATGCGATGTTATGTACCAGACCATATGTAGCATACGCATTGAGCGTTGTAAGCCGGTATCAGGCAAACCCAGGGAAGAATCACTGGATAGCAGTAAAGAACATTCTCAAGTACCTGAGGAGGACTAAGGAGATGTTCTTGGTTTATGGCGGAAAAGACCTCAGGATGGAGGCCTATGCTGATTCCGGCTTCCACAGTGACAAGGATGACTCCAAGTCCATGTCGGGTTATGTCTTTACCCTCAATGGAGGAGCGGTCTGTTGGAAGAGTTCCAAGCAGGACACCGTTGCTGACTCAACGATGGAAGCGGAGTACATAGCTGATTGCGATGCCGCAAAAGAAGCTGTCTAGATGAAGAAGTTCCTCACAGAACTTCAGGTGGTTCCTACCAGTGTTGGTCCAATACCTCTGTATTGCGACAACAACGGTGCTATAGCTTTAGCGAAGGAACCCAGGTCACATCAGAAGTCCAGACACATCTTAAGGCGGTATCACCTAATCAGGGAGATCGTAGATCGCCGGGAGATCGAGGTAAAGAGAGTAAATACAGAGGACAACATTGCTGATCCATTCACTAAGGCCCTACCTCAGATTCAGTTCGAGAGGCTACTCGAGATCATCGGTCTTCGATACGCCAGTACATGGCCCTAGTGCAAGTGGGAGATTGTTAGTGTTTATGCCCTAGAAGGCCATTACTGTATCATACTAGTTTGTATATTACTTAATGGAAGCTTAGGATATTCACATGTATATAACAGTCTTGCTAAACATGGTAGTATGCTACTTGGTTTTTCTATCTTAATATGTAAGTATACGTATTGATAGAGCTCTTAGGAACTTGTTTGACAACTAGCGTTGTGATGGCAGTCACACTAGTGGGGGCTGGGTAGTCTACAAGCACATCCTTATTCAGGTCCCTAGTCGTAGGGTTATCGAGACAGGGTATCGATACTCCGGAGTAGACTAGTGTATACGCTTCTCATCCCAGTTGGGGAGATGGTCTGTCCCACAGCCGTCAGTACGTCGTACTGGAGATTGTATGCAGGTGCTCATTGGGTTACGGGACACCGGACAGGACTCACAGGGAACTGTTGGTTGGTTTTATACCAGTCGTCAGTGAACAGTTCCCAGGTGACATGAGTACAGCTTAGTCCGCAGACTTGACACTGCTACTTCGCCTCGAGTGTGTCCCACTGTTCTTAGATTGCTACCCTACCACGGCTCAAAGGAGTCGTGCAAACAGGTAGCAGTTGGGTGCAGTCCCGAGCACTTGGAGGCAGTGGCGGTTAGACAGGATTCGTCTCTCCCGGTATTGGGGGTTGATATCGCGCTGTGTCAGAGAGCCATTATGCAAAGTCCCTGGCCAGGGCAAGCGAGATTTGCTGGTAGGTTCCAGTAGTTTCTCAGGGTGTAATGGGCTTCGCTCCGACACGACTTATACCGCTATTAGGGGACTGACGCTTGCCACCCCCCTAGGCTCGATATGCGACAGTCTTAGACGAACAGACCGGACTGTACGGAGATAGTCACATCAGACTCAGTAGGAGTTCGGATTGGTTTCCTCATCGGCCTTCTTATCGACATCTACCTGGGGACCGTTACGTACAGCTAGTGCCGCTTGCGGTTTGTGGTTAAACCCACTGCCAGCATAGTAGTCGAGTCTCTAGAGTCCCACACAGAGAGTTTCCCTACTCCAGGCGAAACGATATAGAGGTCGTATGGTTTTACGACAAGGGTTCGGACGCATACGTGTGTTTACGCACGTACGACATCCGGACATTTTTTACTAGTCGGCTTTGGTTTAAGCCAGTTTCTAGTATCCGGTTATTGGATTTATACGGTCTAAAGTTTTTCCGTGTTTTCACGGATAGGAGGGGCGTTCTCGTAATTGCGCGAGAAGCTTCTAGAAGATGGTGACTTGGGGGTTAAGATGGCATATGCATTAAATGGGATTAGTGACTCATTTTAGTGATTCATCCATGTCATTAATCCATCATAAATGCTTAATGACTCATAGAGATGAATCACCCATTAGATATTTATGGAGCATGGTTGTTAAATCATTTACTTGATTTATCTTGTTATTTTTTATGCTTCATATATATTATGAGAGATCATTATCTCATTCCATTCTCTTGCTCACTTTCTCTCTCCTCAAGCTCTCCCTCTTCAAACCCTAATCCTCCCCTCTCATGTGTTGAGTACAAGGATTAGATTAGACTACTTAATCCTTAACCTTTCTCTATATCACCTAGGTTATTTAGATTAGCGATTTAAGAAACCTAGTTACCTCTAGTTTGAGGTGAAGCTTGTAGTAAAGCTCTCGGGTGGATCTTCTACTACTTAGAGAAGGCCGGAGAGGACGTGGAGAACGACAAGACGAAGGACTCGATTCTACAGGTATAATCACTTTTCATAGTAGTTGTTAACTCCTTTGTTTGTAGTTTGTTATTGTTTAAGAAAAGATTCTCGGTTAGTCGATGATTACGCATAAAACAAGATCGTTTTTCATTATTCCGCCTCCCCGCAAGTCGTGGGGTGTTGTACATCGACTTACATATACAACACTGGTGGCATCAACCTCAACCCGGAAGTGCCCTAAATAAAAGAATATTACATTAGATTTGAATTTACATGAATGAAAATATAAAACTCTCATCTCACATAAAAAAAAACCCGGCTATTCAATCGCGACAATCCTGCACATCATATCTTAGCAACACATAATATCTCATATCATCAACGTAAGTAAGTATGCATACCCTAATTGTCGTTGATGTATAACAACGAAACCGGCGATATCGACAAACTACACTTACGGTCACAGAAAAGAAAGTATAAAACTGCAATATCTGGAATCCACATTCTCTTTAGACATCGTAAATGCGAAATATCACCTACTTCGAATTTCATGTCTAGCTATATGAATTCCACACATTGCATCACATTCCAGATAAATAGACAGTATTAAAGTTTTCGAACGAATGACCAAATACCCAAAATTTCCTAAAGCTCAACACTTGAGTGGAGTTCAAAAAAACCCGGAGTGTGACACAGTAGTAACGGTCCAGCCGTAGAAGGGTCAAGCCAACGCCTCATATGTGGCACGCCGTACTGCCCCAAACCCTAAGGTTCAAAAGGCAGTTCAAGATGGTCACATAATCGAGTTAAGGTTTGTTGTCTTCTAGAGGGTCCACCATAAAACTTGCACGTATTTCCGAAAGATTTAAACCTCGTGAAAAAGTGAGTAAATGATACTCGTTCGAACAATTCAATACTTTCTAATTTACCCGGAAAAGACACGAAATTAAGATTCCGATCGAATCACCGACTCCAAAACAATCTCCAGAACATACAGCACTAAATTCAGATTAAAAATACCCCAAAAATTATACAAGCAGACAAAATAATTACTGTACAAAAACGACACAATGATTCATCCGTACGGCCGCGGAACCGCGGCCCAAGCAGGCTATTGCCGCGGTTCCGCGGTGGAAAGTGTTGTTCATGGTTTCGTTTTTCACAGTATTGCTTATATTTCCCTGCTGAATTTTTTATGTATTTTTAATTCTGGAAAACAACAGTTTTGAAAAAATGTCCAGAGAGTGCTAAAAATCCGTATTTTTCGGTTCGATCGGAGTTTTAACTTCGTTAAAGTGTCGCCTAATATTCTAGGTCGGCTCTGATACCAATGTTGGGTTTACCTAGCACCTCATGAAGGGTTTGGAAGCATCACATGTACCAAAGATTGAATTTTTAGGGTGCTAAGTAAGCATACAAAGAATCATTCCTAGAAAAATTAGGGTTTCAAAAACAACACTTCATCACAAGTAGGTTAAGCTAGGGTTTTGAGAGTACAACCTTTGTAGCTCCCTACGCTAGACTCCTCGGCTACTTGGGGTTTGGAAAGGGTCCACTTGAACTCCTCTAGGTCCACGATGATCCACCCGGAGTCCGCTTTGTCCAAGCTTGCAACTTCACTTGATCAAGAGAAAGAAATAAAGCTAACACTCTAAACAAGTGGGCAAGACTTGTGTAGAATGATGTTGTGGTAGCTTTTCTCACTTCAAAATCCTAACTTGATGAGTAATTTGCTCACTAGAGAAATCTAGAGAGCAAAAGAAAAAGGAGGAAGAAGATGATGGCTTTTTGAACAAGAGTAAAAGATAAAACTCTTGTGAGAAAAGAGAAGTTATATCTATATATATTTTCCCTCTTCATCTCAAACCATGGTTATATATTATGGATATTTATTTCACTTGAGTTAAAAACACAAGAGGAAGATTAAATCATGGTTAATAAGTAGGTGAACATGGTCAATTCAAGGAAGAGTGTAGAATATAACCATTTATTAATCTTTTCTCTTTTCTTTTGTTTTAACATAAATAGAAATAATAATCCATACATATAAACCATGGTGTGAGTCTTATATTGCCACCATTTTCAATGTATAAGCAACCATGAAGGATGATGTATGTATGTATGTGTGCATGCACATCCATATGTGCATGAATCTAGAAAGAATGCATACATGCATGCATACATCCAAAAATACAAGAAAGGATTTCTAGTGAGAAACTAATGGTTAAATGATAAATCAACACTTGATTTATCAATCCGGCCATATCACATACGACCCAACCAAAAGCAAGCCGCCCGATTAATATACGGTATCTCATACGCGCACTTTAACCGGGTCCATGCGCATATCGCATACGCGCACCACAACATTTCGCCTGGACTAGGTAACTCCTTTGTGGGACTCTAAGACTCGTCAATAGGCCGGCAGTGGGTGATGATCATATGAAGCACCCCCAAGCCGCAAGCGGTCAGCTAAACGTAACGGCCACCCGGGTATTGAGCGATCAGAAGAAAACAAGCGAACCTGCTACAACTCCTGTCGAGCCAACCGGCAACACTACCCGTGCAGTTCGGTCTCCTCGTCTGATATGTCGCATATCAAGTCTAGGGGTGGTAAACGTCAGACCCCAATAACCGATAAGTCGTGCCGATGTGAGGCTCATAACGGGTCGAGAAACTACTGGTAACACTTACCAGTAAATCTCTAATCAGCCCTGGCCAGGGACTTCCCTGTTACGGCCAATCGAGCACAGCGCAACATCAACCCCCAATACCGGGAGAGACGAAACCCCTCCTATCGCTCATTGCCTCCATGTGACTCGGGACTGTACCCAAAAACCACCGTTTTGCACGCCCTTATGGACGTGGTAAGGTGGAAATCAAAGCACAGTGGGAATCACATAAGACTCTATGACGATCTCGGGTCTACAGACTAACCTGCACAAGTGTCACCTGAGAACTAACATCTGACGTGAGGTATAATACCATCTGGGAGTTCTCGGCGAGTCCGTCCAGTGTACCCAGTCTCCACTGAGCACCCGTATACCATCTCTGATGTTAAACACTAATGGATATGGGATCATCCATCGCCCATCTCATTGGTCGAGAAGCGTATACGCTAGTCTACTCTGATATATCGATTCCCCGTCTTGATACACTCACGACTAGGGACCATGAAGGATGTACTTATGGACTACCATGTCCCCACTAGTATGATCCGCATCATAGTCCAGGTAGTCAAGTACACATCCGAAGGGCTTTACCAACATGTAACTTTAAGACAGTATAAAGAGACAAGTCTACATGTTAAGATAAAGAGCAACCAGATAGCATACTATCATATCGAGCAAGAAAGTCATGTCTATATATGTCCAAGCATCCAATATAATATACATCATCTGTACAATACTGGCCTCTAGGGCATACATACAACTAACAAAATTAATATTAAATTATAAAAATTCCCAAAAATAATATTTTTATTTTTCTGAAATGTTACAAGTGACCTCTTTAGCAAAACTAGTAAAAGCCTAAAAAACACTCCTTTTCAAAATCACTCGATTCTACAACGAGATCAAGTTCATTTCGCAAAAGGTTTTCTTAAATACTTGTCGTAGCCCTCCGTCATTTCAGATAAGTACTACTTAGTATTCGTGCTACGTTTGTTGGCCTCCGTCAAGGCGTAGTGTGCGGCAGCTAACTAGTGCTTATCTGCTAGCATATGATGCGATTGAGTTAGGGTAGTCGTGCGACTTTGTTGGTCTCCATCAAGGGTCGTGTGGGTGGGTTTAATTCAATCATGAAATGTACGGGTTGAACTTGACTAGCGACCTATGTTTTGTTGGCCTCCGTCAAGGTCATAGGACGCTAGGGGAAAAATATTATCGGGAATTTCAAGTGTTGAAATTTGCAATGAGAATGCATACCTTCTATAAGATAATTGGATCCCGATACCCACTATGAGTAAGAGTTACTCCCGTGAGAGTTTTACACATTACAATTAGCCGATCAAGTAGGTTTCTAGAAAGGAGTTAACGTGGTTATGCCCCTAGGAAAACGAGGTTTATTTTAATTAGGTCCGCGCGAAAGCATAGGGAACCTCCCTTAAAGTACCGACACTAGCCTGGCCGAAAGATTAGCGAACTTGTATGGTGTAATTAATCCCGGCTAGTCTTACCTTTTAGGATTTGAAGGAAGATTTGATAAAAACAGTGGGAGCCATCCTGATTAGATAAAATAATAACCAAGCTGATCTTGCAAGAGCGCACACAGAGTGTTTTCTTCTCTCTCTCTCTCCTGGTAGCGACCATGTCGCACCTTAATCAAGATAATAATATGGATGCATTGACCGAACCTGCTTATTATACTGAGCTTGCGAACGTTGATTCCGCTCTATCTTATAATTGTTATAAGTCCGAGCAGGAAATAGTGGAATATCCGGATTCCATGCGACCCAATCGAGGAATAAGCATGTTGATGCATATTCTTCGGGTGTGTTCGTTACCAAGAACTGTTTCTTAGTATTCTCTACGTCCTAGGTATGAGATACCTGATTAGGATCCTACAAATGTAATTAGTTACATGGGATACAGAAAGGTAGAGAACTGAGATTGGGTGATATGTCTCTAAGTATTAGAGAATGGTGCAATTGTTATAGCCAAATCAGTTGGCAAATATCACCTTGTGTTACCAAGTGGTAAATACATTGATTCTGAACGAATGTTATTACATACCGAACCTGATGCACAACATTACATCAGTTTCATTATTAAGTTAAAGAAGGATATAATTTTGTATTGGAGGATAATGTTGTAAACATTTTTCTGAATCAAGAGTTGATTGGATCAAGCACGTTATGTAATAGCATATACATTCTAAATCAAACCACAGTTCAAAGTATCTAGAACACACACAAGAGGAGTAGTTCAGAAATAAACGAATCCTTCTTGTGGCATTGTAGACTAGGTTATATCAATGCGCCACGACTAGCTAAATTACATAAGGATGAATATTAGAATCTGTTCGAATTTTCATCTTATGATACTTGCCAGTCTTGTCTCAAAGGTAAAATGACCAATACTCCGTTTACTGAAAATAGAGAAAGAGTTATTGAACTCTTGGGATGGATACATGATGATGTATACGGTCCTATGTCTACAATTGCCAGGGTTGGTTCTTTGTACTTTGTTATATTCACTGATCATCTCTCAGGATTCGAAGATATATTCTTGTTGAAACACAAGTCTGAAACTTTTGAGAAATTCAAGAAATATAAGCATGAAGTTGAGAACCAGATGGGTAGAAGTATTATTGTCCTTCGATGTGATTGAGGAGGAGAATACTTAGGCATTGAGTTCCTAGATTATTTAAAGGAGAATGTGATTCTCTCTCAGCTTACACCTTCGTATACACCACAGCACAACGGTGTATCATGGCGGAGGTATCTCACCCTATGAGATATGGCGCGCTCTATGATGAGTATTGCTGAGTTACCAGTTTTCTTTTGGAGTTATGCACTTGAGAAGCTGCATACCTATTGAATGGGGTTCCATTCAAATCAGAACCTACCACTCCATATGAGATATGGAATGGGAAGAGACAATGTCTTAAACGAGTTAAGATATGGGGTTGTCCGGTCTATGTTGAAAGGCATAATCTGGACAAACTCGAGGTAATGTCAGTTCTGTATAAGTTTGTTGGATATCCCGAACATTCGTGAGGGTATATCTTCTACCACACTATGGAGAAAAATGTGTTTTGCTTCTCAGCATGCCACCTTTTTAGAAAAGGAATTTCTTGTAAAGAAATTAGTGGTCATAAGGTAGAACTGGAAAGAGTTCCAGCTAGACAAACTAACAGCTGATGATTTGGTGAAACCAAAGGATTCAATAGTCTCCAACGAACCTCAGCCTCTCCGCGAATCTGGTAGGGTTCCTCATCCACTTGAGAGATACTACGGTCTTCTCGGTGACAGTGGGAGCGAGGATTGCATCATGGTAGTTGATGGCCCAACTAGGTTCAGGCAGGCCATCATGAGTAGGGACTCTGTGAAATGGCTGGATGCTATGCGATCAAATATGGAGTCCATGTACACCAACAAAGTATGACATTGAATATTGCACCTGAAGGGGTAAAACCCATTAGGAGCAAAAAGGATCTTGAGAAGATTCTTGGTGTAGATGGTAAAGTTGAGACTTTCAAAGTAATGCTTAAGTCTATCAGGATTAAAGCAGGCATCACGGAGTTGGAACATATGTTTTGATGTAGCAGTCAAAGAGTTTGACTTCATCAAAAAGATAGATGAACCTTTTATATACAAGAAGGTTGTAGAGAGTAAGTTTGTCTTCCACGTATTGTACGTAGATAATATACTCCTGATAGGAAATGGTTTCCTATGCTACACTCGGTCAAGCTCCTCTTATCACGAGGATTCTCCATAGAAGATCTGGATGATACCTACTATATCTTGTGGATTATGATCAATGGTGATAAATCTAAGTGGATGTTGGGAGTGTCACAAATCAAGGTACATTAACACCATATTAAAGGGGTTTAGTATAGAAGATTCTAAGCGTGGTGGTTCGTCCACTTACTCAGGAGTCACTTTCTCCAAAAATATGTCTTCCAAGAAAGATTTGGAGAGAGCTCGCGTGCAAGAGATACCCTATGCTTCGGCAGTAGGCTCTATCATGTGTGCGATGTTATGTACCAGACCAGATGTAGCTAACTCATTATGTGTAGTGATCAAGAATCAATCGGATCTTGGAAGAATCACTGGACAGCTGTGGAGGACATTCTTAAGTACTTCTGAAGCACTAAAATAATGTTCTTGGCTCAAGATTCCAGAGTGATAAGGTCGATTGAAAGTCAGTCACAGGCATTGTCTTTACCCTCAGTGGAGGGACGGTATGTTGGAAGAGTTCCAAACTAGATACAATGACATAACTAGACGATAAAGGCTGAATACATCGCTACCAACGATACTACCAAAGTGGATGTCTATATATTTCTTGTTAATAAGATGAACATGGTTCCTATAATTGAGCGTCCAATAACTGTTATTATGACAACAATGGAGTTGTGGTTTTTTCCTAGGAACACCGGTCCTATCAGCGTTCCAGACATATTCTAAGGCAAGTATCACCTGATCAGGGAGATGGTTGATCTCCCAGGGATCGAGGTTAGGAGAGTTGACGTGAAGGAAAATACGGCGAATCTACTCACAAAGGCATTTCCCTAGAAAGACTTCTATAGTTCGTTGAGTATAAGATACTACAACAAATGCCTTAGTGCAAGTGGGAGATTGTTAGTTATATGTATACCCTAGAGGCCATTACTGTACATGTGATGCATATTGTAGTGGATGCTTGGACATATATATGGAGGACTTTCTTGCTCGACATGATAGTATGCTATCTGGTTGCTCTTTATCTTAACACGTACACTTATTGTCTCTCTATTTCATGTTCATAAAGCCTTTAGGATGAGTACTTGACTACCAGGATTATGATGCGGATCATACTAGTGGGGCAGAGGTAGTCGGTAAGTACATCCTTCAAATGTTCCTAGTCGTGGGAGTATCGAGTCAGGGCATCGATACTCCAGAGTAGACTAGCGTATGCGCTTCTTGACCCATATGATGGGCGATGGATGATCCTACATCCATTGGTGTTTGACATCAGAGAAGGTATACGGGTGCTCAGTGGAGACTGGGTACACTGGACGGACTCGTCGAGAACTCCTAGATGGTATTATTGCTATCTTCAGATAGCAGTTCTCTGGTGACAATGGTACAGGTTAGTCTGTCGACCCGAGATTGTCATAGAGTCTTGTATAATTCCCACTGTGCTTTGATTTCCACCATACCACGTTCAAGAGATCATGCAAAAAGGTGGTTTTTGGGTATAGTCCTGAGTCACATGGAGGCAATGAGCGATAGGAGGGGATTCGTCTCTCCCGGTATTGGGGGTTGATGTTGCGCTATGCTCGATTAGGCATAACAGGAAATCCCTGGCCAGGGTTGCTGAGATCTACCGGTAAGTGTTATCAGTAGTTTCTCGTACCGTTATGGACCTTGCATCGGCATGACTTATCAGGCTATTGGGGTCTGACGTTTTACTACCCCCAGGCTGCGATATGCGACATATCTGATGAAGAGACCTGATTATACGATAGCGTTACTGATTGGATTCGCAGGAGTATGAGCAGGCTTGCGTGTTTATCTTATAATCGCTCAATACCCGGGTGGCCGTTACATTTAGCAGACCGCTTGCGGCTTGTGGGTGTTTGATATGATCATCACCTACTGCCGGCGTATTGATGAGTCTTTAGAGTCCTACACAGAGGTTTCCTAGTTCATGCGAAACGAAGTAGGAGCACATATGTGATATGTGCGGGACCAAGATTAATGCGCATATGTGATACCGCATCCTATTCTCACGATATGTGATATCAGTCGGTTATATATGATATAGCCGGGTCATCGGATCAAGTGTTGATTCGATAGATTGTTACATTTGATATTAGCCGATTGTATGTGATATAGCCGGATTATTAAATCAAGTGTTGATTTGATAATTTAAAGTATAATTATATATTTGATATATTAACTTACATTAACTAATATTATCTCACTTAAACATTTCTTTTTCTCACTTGTGTGCATATAGTATATGTGATATATATTAATGTATATTTATTTGTGTCAAGCTTGATGCCACATGCTACACTGGTGTATGAGACTTACACCATGCTTATGATAATCTAGGATTTTTATTTATTTAAGTAAATCACAAATTAGTGGTATTTTGTCACATGGTTGAAGCTTGTAGAACCATTGACAAAGTCCACTAATTTTGTTTTACTTATAGATATTTATTAACCTAATCATTATCATTAGACATGGTTTATTCTCTACATGTGTTAGTGTATGACACTAACTCACCCATGGTTGTTATTCTCACGTAATGAGTTTCATTTCTCATCTCCTTTTCATCTTCTTCTTCCTCATGGAAAAGCTTTCTAGCTTTTGAAAAGATGATGAAATATTGTGAGAAAAATTAATCTAAATAGAGCCCATTTCCTACTTCATCATCTTCTACTGTATTAGCCATTTAGTTTAGGGTGTTTGCTTCACTAATCTACCATTAGTGAAGAGGTAGCATGAGCTTGAGTCTCCTCGACGTAGATCATCTTCGGCCTTGAAGACTTTGAGCGAGCTTGTTCATTTCTTCATGTGAACCATTACTAGAGTTCGGGTGTTCACTACTTGGAGTGAAGGGACTACTACACGGAGCTTTAGAAGTGAAGGACCGGTCTACAAAAGTTGTTTTCCTCATTCACTTAGATGTAAAGTTGTTTACATTGTTGTTAGTCTAAATCTTTAGTTAAGATTCTGGGGTTAGGGTTCTTTAGTACGGCAAAAATTTGAAAACGGCATGGACGATGCCTCCCGAAACTTCGCTGCCGTGCTAGGCAACCTTACAGAAAGATCTAAGAGGATGTTGGGATTGTCCCAATCTAGGTACATTGACACCATACCAAAGAAATGTCTCCCAAGACTGATTTAGAGAGGGCTCGCATGCAAGGGATACCCTATGCTTCTGCAGTTGGGTCAATCATGTACGCGATGTTATGCACCATACCAGTTGTAGCTTACGCACTTAGTGTGGTAAGCAGGTATCAATCAGATCCCGGGGAGAAGCGCTGGACAGCTGTGAAAATCATTCTTAAGTACTTGAGAAGGACTAAAGAAATGTTCTTGGTGTATGGTAACGGAGAACTCCAGATGGAGTTCTTTACCGATTCGAGCTTCTAGAGTGATAAGGATGACAGTAAGTCGGTCTCGGGTTTTTTCTTTACCCTCAATGGAGGGGCGGTATGTTGGAAGTGTTCCAAGTAAGATACCGTAGCAGACTCGACGATGGAGGCTGAATACATCGTTTCCAATGATGCTGCCAAAGAAGCTGTCTGGATGAAGAAGTTCACTGCTGAACTTGGTGTGGTTCCATCTATGGAGGATCCAATACCCTTGTATTGTGATAACAATTGAGCTGTGGCTTAGGCCAAGGAACCCCGGTCCCATCAGCGATCAAGACATATTCTTAGGCAGTATTACCTGATCAGAGAGATAGTTGTTCGCCGGGAGATCGAGGTCAGGAGAGTTGACACGAAGGATAACACAGTAGATTCACACATGAAGGCCCTCCCCAAGACGCAATTTGAAAGACTTTTTGGGATGCTGGGTATGAGATACTACAACAACTGGCCTCAGTGCAAGTGGGAGATTGTTTGGAATATGTATGCCCTAGAAGCCATTATTGTGTGATATAGTTGATGCTTGGTCATATATATAGAGGACTTTCTTGCTCGACATGATAGTATCCTATCTTCTTGCTCTTTATCTTAAGATGTACACTTGTATTATTATACTGTCTCTCTGATACATGTTGATAAAGCCCTTAGGATGTTAGCTTGACTACCAGGACTATGATGTAGATCATACTAGTGGGGCTTATGTAGTCCTCAAGCACATCCTTTAACAGTTCATAGTCGAGGGAGTATCGAGACATGGCATCGATATTCCAGAATAGACTAGTGTGTACATTTCTTGATCCTGTATGGGGCGATGGTTGATCCCACATCTATTGGTGTTTGACATCAAAAATTGTACACGGGTACTTATTAGAGAATGGGTACATCGAACATGCCTCGCCGAGAACTCCTAGATGGTACCATACCTATCGTCAGTTAGCAGTTCTCTGGTGACACTTGTACAGGTTAGTCTGTAGAACCGAGATCATCATAGAGTCTTGTGTAGTTCCTACTGTGCTTTGATTTCCTCCCTACCATGGCTCAAAGGAGTCATGCAAACATGTGGATTTTGGGTACAGTCCCGAGTCACATGGAGTCAACGAGTGATAGGAGGGGTTTCGTCTCTCCCGGTATAGGGAGTTGATGTTGCGCTATGCTCGATTGGCTATAACAACAAGTCCCTGGCCATGGCTGATGAGATTTACTGGTAAGTGTTATTAGTAGTTTTTCGAAAGGTTATAGGCCACATATCGGCATGACTTATCAAGTTACTTGGGTCTGACGATTCCACCCCTAGACTCGATATGCGACATATTAGAAGAAGAGGCCGGACTATATGGTAAGTGTTGCTTATAGGCTTTGCGGGAGTTTAGACAAGCTTGCTTATTGATCTTCTATTCGCTCAATACCTGGGTAGCCGTTATGTCTAGCTAGTACCGTTGACGGCTTGTGGGTGGCTGATGTGATCATTACCTGCTGCTGGCGTATTGACGAGTCTTTAGATTCACACACAGAGGTTTCCTAGCTCATCCAAAACGAAGTAGGGCACATATAGTGATATGAACGGGAGCTTGATTAAATACGAGTATGTGATACCGTATTCTAATCTCGCGATATTTGATATCGGTTATGTTATATATGATATAACCGGATTGTTGAATCAAGTGTTGATTCAATGATATGTTATATGCATATATATTTGATATTGGCCGGTTATATATGATATGACCGGATTATTGAATCAAGTGTTGATTTGATATAGTATATTGAATGTTGTCGGTTATATGTGATAAGAACGGGTTATTGAATCAAGTGTTGATTTGATAATTTGATATACATACAAATGATATTAGTCGATTATATATGATATAACTGGATTATTGAATCAAGTGTTGATTTAATAATTTAATATATATTTATATATTAACTAATATTGTGCTCACTAATAATTTTCTTCTCTTCTAATACATTTAATATATATGTGATATATATTAATATATGTATTTATCTAGTGTATCATGCTTGATTTTACATTGAACATGGATGTATGAGACTCACACCATGACCTAATGATTATTTATTAAGAGAAAAATAATAATGAGTGGATTAGTGGGCATGGCTTGGATGCTTGTGGAAGCATGTAGAAGCCATGACTCATCTCTCATTTTTCGTTTTTACTCTAGATATTTTTCTCACCCAACCTTATCTTTAACTCATGGTTCACTCTCTCACTTGTTCACATGATTCATTTTATCACTCATGTTCATCTTCTTCCTCTCAAGAGCTCACTTAGGTGTTTCTTGAGTTGGAAATAATAAGAGAAAGATATTTTAAGTGTGCCAAAACTCATACATCATCAACTTACTCTAAACTAGCCCTTTAGATTAGGTTGTTTCCTTCACTAATACTTGATTTGTGATGAGATAGCTTAACCTAGAGAGACTTCAAGGTGGAACTTCTTCGGCCTCGAAGATCGCAAAGCATGCTCGATCCTTTTTTCAAGTGGAGCCAAGTGGAGTTCTAGGGACTACTACTTGGAGCTTTAGAAATGTAGGACTTGGTCTACAAAGGTTGTAACCTTCTTCACTTTGTATAGATCTTTCTTTTATCATTTATTAAACCCTAATACTCTAGTTAGATTCTAGGTTAGTGTAGCCTAGCACTCTAGATTTTTTAAATTGCATACTTGATGCTTGTATAAACCTAGTGGTGGTGCTAAAACACACTTTCATATATGCAGTACCTAATGATTTTTGGGGGGGGAAATTCGACGCACATAGGGGGGTTTAATGAATTTGACTACTTGAAGAAATTTTATCCAAACCATAAAACTGCACGAATTCGAAACGAGATAAACCAATTCATTCAGCTTTCGAATGAACCTTTCTGGAAATGCTTCGAACGATTCAAGGACCTTATTGTCCATTTCCCTCATCATTGATTCGAAAAATGGAAAATTTACCAAATTTTATATGAGGGCATTAATCCACCAATTAAACAGATGCTGGAAACAATTTGTCAATGTCATTTCCTATCTAAATCCGATAAGAAGGTATGGCAATTCCTAGAAGATCTCGCCGAACAAACGTTATAATGGGAGAGTACAATACCATCATCTTCTTCTTCTCAATCAACATCTAGGGCAGGAGTTCACCAACATGACGCTTCGATCGCAATGAAAGCCGAGATGGCTGCAATGCAGAAGAAACTTGAAGCGATTGAAAGAAAATTCTCATCAGCCTCCCTAAACAAAATTTCTCTCCCCAAAAACTTGTGTGCTTGTTGTTCCGATCCTTCACATTTGAATGAAGAGTGCCTTTTGAATCCTCCTTTCCAGGGTCAAGAGCAAACATGTACGACCCGAAATAGTACGTGACTGGCACTTGAATCATATGAAGTCTATAGGACCCCATCTAATTTAAGTAAGACAAAAAAATCCCAGAAATCTAAACCATTTTAAAGAAGAAATAAAGAAAAAGACTAGTTTTAAAGCAAGTGGTTTAACAATATATGTCGAAGTATGCATTTTAAAAATCTCAAGTCTTTTCTGAAAATTTCGGCAGAGTTTCCTTTGAAAATACTGGCCCCAAAAGAGTACAACATGTATAATATGAATAAAGGCATCCCCAAGCGAGAGCTACCTCTTCGTCAATTGACGGTCACAACCACGCAAGCAATATAATATACAACGCCGAAGGGCGAGGATCAAAACTCAAAAGGAAACTCAAATCATCAAGAAAACCATAATAATACAACGCGCGACTCTAAGGTCGAAAGAATATACAACTGGTCTCCTAAGGTTAAATAAATATACAAGTCTGGTTGATGGAGTTTACTAGATACAATAATGCAAATAAAATACAATGGTGGTCACGACGCGAGTGAACCCACCTACCAAAGCAATCACCTGGAATGAAGCAGTGTGCCAGAAAGCCGCAACGAACCTGTACGGCAAAACCTGCATGAAAATGTGGCACAACGGGGGTGAGTTGCCAACTCGTGAGTAGAAAACATCACAGAGAAGAAATCGAATGTATGACTCAATCCTAGGTCAATACGATCATAATATATATCCTCAAAATGATAAAGTATGAAGCATGATAAGGTGGCAAGGGTAAACATCTATACATAAGTGTAATACCAAGTGCTCGTGTCAGTGCCTCAGGTAGCAACGTATCATAAATATGAGGTATGAATGCAATATAATGAAAACATAATGCATCATGAATGTGACAACTGTTTTCTTTATTTGGTGAGATTTCTGTATATATTTATAAATCGAGGTATCATCAATGAAATCAACATGAAATCAGTGTCAAATATCGACACAAAACATAAATCCCAATATCTCAATATCTCAGGCTCCGGCAATCCGGACTGGCCTGCAACCTCGAATCTCAATATCTAGTGCTCCGGCTATCCGGACTGGCCTGTACTCCGATCGGTATCCTCCGGATATCCGTCGAGTCACAAAAAAATCACCGGTCAGTAATGCTCCCCTGTCACAGGCTCAACGCCATCATCTGCGACCTTCTCGCCCTGGGGTACCGCACCGGGTCCACCATGCACCCACAGACGGTTCCTCCTCCTCCTCGAATCGGGTGTATGATATCGCTCAAGAGCCGAGAAAACTCATGGTGGACATATCTCAAATCATATCATGAGAAAACCGCAACTATCATTTAAAAATAATAATTAGTTTATAAAATCCTTGCGGTTTCTCCAAATCCAGAAATCTCATAGAAATCCAAAAACCCAAATCTCAAGGGTAAATAAACAATGAATTCTATAATATTGGGCTCCGGCAATCTGGACTGGCCCATAATGTCATGGCAAATGAATATATAAATATGCATGAAAATCACAGTAATAAATGCAATGTCTAAACTATCATATAAAAGCAAGCTCACTAGTACCATGTCGAAACTATCAGCTAACATTTTATACTAATGAAGTAGTATTTTCTAATGTGAACGTGACATGGCAATTACCGATGATGATGTGTGTGAGCCGGCAAGCAGGTGTACGTGGAGCATACGCATCATCGGTAATCGTGCTGGTGTCCTGACAGCATGATTTTAATAATAACTAATGAAAACACAATATAAGCATGCAATGCGTTGCAAACAGCAATAATATGCAGAACATGAATAATAACGCAACATATAAGAATATACATTTATATATGAGTCATACAGTTTGACATTTGAAATAATACGAATCATGTTGTTTAGAAATAGGGCTATGGTTTTTTTAAGAAAAAGGTATGTCCTTTGAAATATCCGTAGAATCCCTTGTCATGTCTTTAAAATACTCACGATTCGTTAGTTTTGAAATAGGTATGACTCGAGTCAAGTCTAACATCTACAAGTAAACTACAAGACTAAACTAACAGGCTAATCGAAAAGGTAAGGAAAACCACCTAATTTGAGTCGATATATATATATATATATATATATATATATATAATAGTCGGCGATCCCGCCTCAATAGTATCACATATGATACAATATATAACATGACATCCTCGAGTCAAGAGTGTGAATCTATCATCAATATATAGCTTGTACGGTAAATCCATCGTACGGCATCCCAATCTGGGCACGGGTCAATATCACATTTATCTCATTAATCAACTGGTATCCTTATCATCACATATCGTAAACTGATGGTAATGATCTACGTCTAGTACAATACTGATACCATCTACATATATATGCGTGTGTATTAAAACACATCGCTTAAAGTCCCTCTATACTAATCATGTCATATCTCATAATACGAACCATATCACATCACCGATCTCATGGCACCATGCCCAATCTCATCGACTCATCTCCAAATATCGTATACTATCCTCGTCATCCATGTATATGTATACGTATATATATATATATATATATATATATATATATATATATATACACATAGTCCCATACCTATGCGTATATATATATATATACATATCCCTATATACGCACAAATAATATAAAAAGTAAGCAAGTGTGTATGTGTGCGCGCGTGTATGCAAATCTTAACTCTAGGGTTTCGCAACTAAGAAGCTAAACTAAGTTACTTCTACTTACACTAAACTAACCCAAAGTCACATGATCATTTCTTGCTAAGTATGCATATCTCATAACCACATAAGTGTATATATATATATATATATATATATATATATATATATATATATATCATAACGCATTCGCGTTCTATACTACGAAACTGCGGGGGTGCTATACATCATCCAACCGACTTACCCCGTTGATATATATCTACTCACCTTGATCCTCGCTTGCTGGAGTCGATGACGCTACGCTCTCCTCGTCATCTCGAAATCCATATGGGGGTACCTACATATCACCATAGTATCGTAAACTGAAATCGCGAACGAAAACCACAACGATACACGAAACGTACATAGGTTAAAACCTATGGTTTAAGCATGCACGAATAATCAACAACTCTCGACGATTGACGTATAAATGTGAATCGACCGATAAAAACACGAATATCAAAATGTCACGAAATACAAGGCAGCAACTCATGAAAATGGTCCTAGATTTTACCCTAGCTGAAATTAGCCAATTTTGTATATGTTAAGGGTCTAGTTTACTGAAATAAAAGCCCTGGACCAAACACTGAGGAATTCTGCCCCAGCCTGGCTGCAATTTGCGGCCAGGAAGAATAAAATTGCCGCCAAAGTGAGGGAGTGTGGGCTCTGGTCTGTGTGGTAGCTTCCTGGGTGCCTGCATGACTCACAGTGTTTGCTAAATAATTTTTAGAGTCCCCGGGTGTTAGCAGATATCAATTTCCCTTCATAATTTCAACACAATGCGATATCGGGGATTTCTAAGTTCATGTCTTGGGTTTTATTCTCTGGTTTAGTCCAATATATCATCACTACAGGGGTTTTATGGTCTCTACTAACCTCAATTACACCTTTGGATTCAATTCAAACCCTAACCTCTTCTAGAATTTTTCCAAGCTCACAAAACTATGCAATATCGATTCTAAACTTAAATAGATATTAAAGGGAATGAAATACAATTCTAATGGTGCAAGAATTACCTCATTTGGCAACTCAAGAAAATTCTTTAGTTGCCCCAAGTGTCCAAAATCCGATTTTTCTTGGTCCAAAGTGCTTCTAGTGAGCTTGTGCATGTTTTTAATGAAGTGGGGACGGACTTTTGATGAGTTTTTGGTGTTGTAGAGCCATAGTGAGAAGAGGGAGGAGGGAGTGGCTGCCATGGTGAGAAGAGGGGAGAGAGTGATGAAGGAAACAATGAGGGAACAAAAGCCATGGTCCAAGGTTGACCCCCTCACCTCTCTCTCCTTTCTCTCTCATGCCCATACCCCATTATTCTAATATTTTTCCCCTTTTCTTTTCTTTTCCTTTTTCTTTTGTTTTCCTTTCATTTTAAAACCAAAACCATGCATGATAAAAGAAAATACCTTGGTAGGAAAATGTAAAACGTGTAATGTGATATGGTGCATGTCATGTGCACAAATCAAGCTTAATGCACGATTAGCGATATCTAATCGCGATTAGCATTAAAATTGTATATAATTAATTATAAAAATTCATAATTTGCTTAAATCAAATAAAACATCCTCATTTTAGTAATTCCTATAATTTTCCAAATATTTCCCAATTTATCGGCATTTAATTATACCGCATTATTAAAATATTCATAATATTTATTATTTAATTTCTTTAAATTCCCAAAAATAATATTTTATTTTTCTGAAATGTTACAGTCTTCCCCCCTTAAAGAAATTCGGTCCCCAAATTTAAATTTAAACCCCTCAAATACTAAAAATTTCAGTAAAAAGATCAAGTCGTCGGGGCCCCAAAATCATAAATACATAAAACACATCGTAGCGCAATGCATGCGCATGAAAAACAAGTATATAAACCAAATCAAAACTCCGTCAAGCATCCCACAATCATCGCAGTTATGGTGAAGACACCAATGTTTAGATCCAATACGAAAACCAACATGATATACTTCAAACTCTAGATGTGAACATCTTTGTAACTCGTCAAAGCGTCTGAAAGAAATACATGCCAAAACCGTTCAAGTCACTGTACGATGCGCATATCACTGCACAATGGCGGACGTTTATTGTAAGAAAATAACTATATATATGTCCTTTGTTTAACATACACGTCCCGCCGTTTTGAAAAAAATAATTTAGAAGGGTTTTCTTTGTTAAATGTCTCGTGTCATCTCGGACATATAGGTAAATACTGAGATTATAGCTCATTTTTGGAAATCCCTTCGATAGCTATCAATGCATGCAAAAATATATTCAGGTACTTTCCTCGGACTAGTCCTGCTCAGCTACTATATCAAATAGTAAATATCATAAAACATGCTGCTCAAGGGAAATCAATCCCAAAATGTATATAAGAATTCCGCGTGCGTCTAGTGTGCACAGAAATCGAAATCCATGAATGTGCCATACATGTGCACAGAACAAAATCTAAGTGCAACGGGTGTGCACGAAACACCTGTCAAAGGAAACGGGTGTGCCTGACAGCAATATCTGGTGCATCTGATATGCACAAAGAATCCCGATTTAGTGCATCTGGCGTGCACCAAAATTGCATCAAGCGCCCAAGTATGCGCAAGAATCCAAATCAGGTGCACAAAGTGCATGAAAACAAATATCGAATATCACAATCGAAATCGACGGTATGCAACACATTTAAATCCAAATCCAAATCAGGTATACCGTGGTATATATAATCTCACAAACATGTGCATCAGCGTGCACAAAATCGAATTCAAAATACTAAGAGTGCATAAAAACTATGCCGAAATCATAAGTCAACTAATATGCATACTATAGGTATGAAATCAAAATCAACATCTCGAATGACATCAAATCGATGTCAAGTGCAACTGTGGTGCACAAAATCTCAATCATGCAAATAAATCGCCCAAAATATCAGGCATGAAATCAAAATCAACATCTCGAATGACATCAAATCGAAGTCAAGTGCAACTGTGGTGCACAAAATCTCAATCATGCAAATAAATCGCCCAAAATATCAGGCATGAAATCAAAATCAACATCTCGAATGACATCAAATCGAAGTCAAGTGCAACTATGGTGCACAAAATCTCAATCATGCAAATAAATCGCCCAAAATATCAAAATCAAAGATTGCAGAAATAGTCCCGCTCTAGCACATCCTCTAAAGATCTCTGCCCAACTGTCATGGTCACTCATAACATGCCCGTCGATGATGTCGAACTCTGACCTGCTGGGTGTGCGTAATATGACCGATCCTGGGTCCAAGTCTTCTCGTATTATTCCAGAAAGGTCCTGTCGAAGTCTCTCCCAAAACTCGTTTCTGCTAAACTGCCCGGAAGTTATCACCCTTTACTAAGTCTATTTCTTGTTCCGGAACGGCTGCATACTCATCGCGACTCCTTCTGGAAGATATATCCATATACAACGCCTCCGCACGCGTATCACATATCTGATGTCAGCGGAGTGGAACATCATCACATCAAGATCTCGTACGAACCTCTTACTTCACTATTCTCTAATGTCGACTGATTCGGACTCATCTCTTCGTGGCTGCATGGACTGCGCTCCAACGGCTATATTCGTATCTGGAGTCTCCCAAGAAATGTATCCCATCACATGATATCCGAATGACGTCGAACCTTTCGATCGATTTGTCATGGTTCCATAATCCTGCAAGAGCTCAACATCTTGAGTACATTTTAATAGTATTCCAGTACATGCCACAGTACCTATAGACCAACCATAGAAGGGCAAACCCAAGCCTCACTAATGGCACCGCGGAACTGCCGCCAACCCTAAGGTTCAAAAGCGTTCCCATGGTCATTATGTCGAGTTAGGGTTTCATTCTTCTAGAGAGTCCACGGAATTACTTGCATGTTTCTCCGAATACTTTAAACTTGGAAAAATAGTTTTCTGACATTCGATCGTCTTCTATCGACTCTCAACGTACCTGCGTGAAGTCGTCTTTAACTGGAATCAATCAATCTGATGACCTCGCGTCGGGGTAGTCAACGAATCACAAGTCCTAGTCATCCCTCCTTGGGTGACTAGCGATCTTCTATCATATCTCTAAGTACAACTCGTGCAGCGTTAGCTTCAAATATCTGGGCGACATCTCGTCAGTCGCAGTAATAACTGAATCATTATTCTGCATGCTGAACAGTGCCTCAATTATCAAAACAATCGGTGCATTGACGGTCATTATATTCTGACTGGCCTCTAGCAGTGGCCTAATCCTCTGGTGCTGATCTGCACGTCCGAGAAATCTAGTAAAAGTGATCCATCAAACGCACATGGCGTGAAAACACAAATAAATGATACATATATGCACTCGTGTGTCCCTGGAATCACGCCGTGGTCAGTCCTCGTCCGTGACGAGCTCATGCTGACGCAACTCTACCCGTAGCTCTCTCTGCTCGTGTAATCGTGGTAGCAAAACCATAACCCAATATCGATGAGGATAGATCATGAATGAATATAATGTTGTGCAAGGAAATGTACATCATAAAGCTTCTTAAGCTGAGTAGCGTATCGTAAGTATGCCGCGAAACATACACACGGGACGTCACTCTCCTTAAGTCACCTACTCCAACAACCAAGGTCAACCTATGCGACGAAAGTTCGGATCTAATACCCCCTCGACTAAGTCTAAGTTCCGTAAGGTTAAGCCTAGATTCCGTATATATACAAACGCCCTAAGCTCCTCATAGTCAAACATAGACTAGAACCAAGCTTAACCTAGCGCTCTGATACCAACTTTGTCACGACCCGAAATAGTACGTGACTAGCACTTAAATCATATGAAGTCTATAGGACCCCATCTAATTCAAGTAAGCCAAAAAAAATCCCAAAAATCTAAACCATTTTAAAGAAGAAATAAGGAAAAAGTCTAGTTTTAAAGCAAGTGGTTTAACAATATAAGCCGAAGTATACATTTTAAAAAATTCAATTCTTTTCTGAAAATTTCGGCAGAGTTTCCTTTGTAAATACTGGCCCCAAAAGGGTACAACATGCATAATATGAATAAAGGCATCCCCAAGCGAGAGCTACCTCTTCGTCAATTGACGGTCACAACCTCGCAAGCAATATAATATACAACGCCAAAGGGGGAGGATCAAAACTCAAAAGGAAACACAAATTATCAAGAAAACCATAATAATACAACGGGCGACTCTAAGGTCGAAAGAATATACAACTGGTCTTCTAAGGTTAAATAAATATACAAGTCTGGTTGATGGAGTTTACTAGATACAACAATGCAAATAAAATACAATGGTGGTCACGATGCGAGTGAACCACCTACCAAAGAAATCACCCGGAAAGAAGCAGTGTGCCAGAAAGCCGCAACGAACCTGTACGGCAAAACCTGCAAGAAAATGTGGCACAACGGGGGTGAGTTGCCAACTCGTGAGTAGAAAACATCACAGAGCAGAAATCGTATGTATGACTCAATCCTAGGTCAATACGATCATAATATATATCCTCAAAATGATAAAGTCTGAAGCATGATAAGGTGGCAAGGGTAAACATCTATACATAAGTGTAATACCAAGTGCTCGTGTCAGTCCTTCAGGTGGCAACGTATCATAAATATGAGGTATGAATGCAATATAATGAAAACAGAGTGCATCATGAATGTGACAACTGTTTTCTTTATTTGGTGAGATTTCTGTATATTTATAAATCGAGGTATCATCAATGAAATCAACATGAAATCAGTGTCAAGCATCGACACAAAACACAAATCCCAATATCTCAATATCTCAGGCTCCGGCAATCCGGACCGGCCTGCAACCTCGAATCTCAATATCTAGGGCTCCGGCTATCCGGACTGGCCCATATCATCAAATCTCAAAACCTCACGCTCCGGCTATCGGGACTGGCCTGTACTCCGATCGGTATCCTTCGGATATCGGTCGAGTCACAATAAAATCACCGGTCAGTAGTGCTCCCCGATCACAGGCTCAACGCCATCATCTGCGACCTTCTCGCCCCTGGGTACCGCACCGGGTCCACCATGCACCAACAAACGGTTCCACCACCTCCTCGAATCGGGTGTATGATATCGCTCAAGAGCCGAGAAAACTCATGGTGGACATATCTCAAATCATATCATGAGAAAACCACAACTTTCATTTAAAAATGATAATCAGTTTTTAAAATCCTTGCGATTTCTCCAAATTCAGAAATCTCCTGGAAATTCAAAATCCCAAATCTCAAGGGTAAATAAACAATAAATTCTATAATATTGGGCTCCGGTAATCCGGACTGGCCCATAATGTCATGGCAAATGAATATATAAATATGCATGAAAATCACAGTAATAAATGCAATGTCTAAACTATCATATAAAAGCAAGCTCACTAGTTCCATGTCGAAACTATCAGCTAACATTTTATACTAATGAAGTAGTATTTTCTAATGTTTACATGACATGGAAATTACCGATAATGTTGTGTGTGAGACGGCAAGCAAGTGTACGTGGAGCATACGCATCATCGGTAATGGTGCTGGTGTCCTGACAGCATGGTTTTAATAATAACTAATGAAAACACAATATAAGCATGTAATGCGATGCAAACAGCAATAATATGCAAAACATGAATAATAACGCAACATATAAGAATATACATTTATATATGAGTCATACAGTTTGTCATTTGAAATAATACGAATCGTGGTGCTTAGAAAATAGGGCTACGGTGTTTTTAAGAAAAAAGGTACTTCCATTGAAATATCCGTAGATCCCTTGTCCTGTCTTTAAAATACTCACGATTCGTTAGTTTTGAAATAGGTATGACTCGAGTCTAGTCTAACATCTACAATTAAACTACAGGACTAAACTAACAGGATAATCAAAAAGGTAATGAAAACCAACTAATCTGAGTCGATATATATATATATATATATATATATATATACATATATATATATATATGTATGTATGTATGTATGTATAATAGTCGGTGATCCCGCCTCAATAGTATCACATATGATACAATATATAACATGACATCCTTGATTCAAGAGTGCGTATCTATCATCAATATATAGCTCGTACGGCATCCCAATCTGGGTACGGGTCAATATCACATTTATCTCATTAATCAACTGGTGTCCTTGTCATCACATATCGTGAACTGAGGGTACTGATCTACGTCTAGTACAATACTGATACCATCTATATATATATATATATGTGTGTGTATGAAAACACATTACCTAAAGACCCGCTATACTAATCATGTCGTATCTCATAATACGAACCATGTCACATCACCGATCTCATTGCACCATGCCCAATCTCATCGACTCATCACCAAATATCGTATACTATCCTCATCATCCATGTATATATATGTGTGTGTGTGTGTGTGTGTGTGTGTGTGTGTGTATACATATCCCCATATACGCACAAATAATATAAAAAGTATGCAAGTGTGTGTGTGTGTGCGCGCGTGTGTATGCAAATCTTAACTCTAGGGTTTCGCGACTAAGAAGCTAAACTAAGTTACTTCTACATACACTAAACTAACCTAAAGTCACATAAGAATTTCTTGCTAAGTATGCATATCTCATAACCACATAAGTGTGTGTGTGTGTCATAACGCATTCGCGTTCTATACTACGAAACTGCGGGGATGCTATACGCCATCCACCCGACTTCCCCCATAGATATATATCTACTCACCTTGATCCTCGCTTGCTGGAGTCGATGGCGCTACGCTCTCCTCGTTGTCTCAAAATCCACATGGGGGTACCTACATATCACCATAGTATCATAAACTGAAATCGCGAACGAAAACCAAAACGATACACGAAACGTACATAAGTTAAAACTTATGGTCTAAGCATGCACGAATAACCAACAACTCTCGACGATTGACGTATAAACGCTAATCGACCGATAAAAACAAGAATATCAAAACTTCAATTCAAAAACGTCACGAAATACAAGGCAGCAACTCATGAAAATGGTCCCAGATTTTACCCTAGCTGAAATTAGCCAATTTAGCATATATTAAGGGTCTTGTCTATTGAAATAAAAGCCCTGGACCAAAAACTGAGGAATTCTGCCCTAGCCTGGCCGCAATTTTCGGCCAGGAAGAATAAAATTGCGGTCAAAGTGTGGGGGTTTGGGCTCGGGTCTGTGTGGTAGCTTCCTGGGTGCCTACATGACTTACAGTGTTTTGCTAAATAATTTTTAGAGTCCCGGGGTGTTAGCAGATATCAATTTCCCTTCACAATCTCTACACAATGCGATATCGGGGATCTCTAAGTTCATGTCTTGGGTTTTATTCTCTGGTTTAGTCCAATATATTATCACTACAGGGGTTGTATGGTCTCTACTAATCTCAATTACACCTTTGGAAAAACCCTAACCTCTTCTAGAATTTTTCCAAGCTCACAAAACTATGCAATATCGATTCTAAACTTAAATAGATGTTAAAGGGAATGAAATACAATTCTAATGGTGCAAGAATTACCTCATTTGGCAACTCAAGAAAATTCTTGAGTTTCCTCAAGTGTCCAAAATCCGATTTTTCTTGGTCCAAAGTGCTTCTAGTGAGCTTGTGCATGTTTTTAATGAAGTGGGGATGGACTTTTGATGAGTTTTTGGTATTGTAGAGCAATGGTGAGAAGAGGGAGGAGGGAGTGGCTGCCATGGTGAGAAGAGGGGAGAGAGTGATGCAGGAAATAATGAGGGAACAAAAGCCATGGTCCAAGGTTGACCCCCTCACCTCTCTCTCCTTTCTCTCTCATGCCCATACCCCATTATTCTAATATTTTTCCCCTTTTCTTTTCTTTTTTCTTTTTTTTTCCTTTCATTTTAAAACCAAAACCATGCATGATAAAAGAAAACACCTTGGTAGGAAAATGTAAAATGTGTAATGTGACATGATGCATGTCATGTGCACAAATCAAGCTTAATGCACGATTAGCGATATCTAATCACGATTAGCATTAAAATTTTATATAATTAATTATAAAAATTCATAATTTGCTTAAATCAAATAAAACATCCTCATTTCAGTAATTCCTAAAATTTTCCAAATATTTATCAATTTATCGGTATTTAATTATACCGCATTATTAAAATATTCATAATATTTATTATTTAATTTCTTTAAATTCCCAAAAATAATATTTTATTTTTCTGAAATGTTACAATACCAATGCTGCTTTTTAGCAATGACCCAGAAATGATCCGTATTCTTCAACGTATAACCAGAAATGAAAGAATCACCCTAATTTTTCTTGGAACCAAAACCAACTAAAACCCGTTCCGAGGTCAAAACAATTTTCAAAGGACTCTTCCTCAGCAAGAACAACCACGACCACAATTTCATCAATCCTTCCAACTGCAACAATTCTAAAACCCGGCAAACAACTTTGCTCCGTATAACAATTCGTTTCCTCAAAATAACAACGTCGTTCCGCCGGGTAACGATAAGGTCTCTGCTCTTGAAAGAAGCCTTGACGCTTTTCTTAAGCAATCCACTCAAACGACCGCAAACATCCAATCTTCGATCCAAACCATTATCCAACATATCGCTTCCAACGGCCAGTGCATAAAATCTATCGATGCCTAGATTGCACAGCTAACCGTGACGATGAGAAAGAGAGAAAGAGAGGAAAACTTTCATCTCAACCACTTCCAAATCCTTGTTACCCACATAATGCACATGTTGTTCTTGAACAACAGAATCATAATGTGAGTGCAGTGACTATGTTGAGATCGGGAAGAATGCTGAGCAACAATGTTAGCACTCCAATCGATAATGATGATGATACCACGGTGAACACTTCTTCTCCCATTCAAACTTCTTCTTCTATGCCCGTTCTCCATTCTCCATTGGAATCTAATTCTCCTTCTACTTCTACGAACGGACCCATTTCTCACTCCACTCGAATACCTGTTTCGGGATCTGTTCCGTCGCCACAACCAACTCCACAAACATTAGACCTAACCTCTTTTAACAAAGCTCCAATTTCAAACCGATTGAGTCCCAATAAACAAAGTCCACAAAGGGAGAAGGTTGTTGATCTCTTTAAGCAAGTGAACATCAACATCCCTATCTTGGATGCGATCCAACAAGTCCCCTCTTATGCAAAAATTCTCAAGGACTTGTGCACCAAGAAAAGAAAATCTCAGGTGCTGAAGAAAGGTTTTCTTGCCAGCAACGTGAGCGATGCTCTTACACACGATTTACTCAAAAAATGCAAGGACCCCGGTTGTCTTATGATTTCGATAGCTATTGGGGATAAGAACATCAATCCCACTCTTCTCGATCTCGGTGCCAATGTTAACTTGCTCCCATATTCGGTATATGAACAACACAGTGTAGGAGAGTTGAAGCCTACGCACTGTACACTTCAGATGGCTAACCGTTCTACCACCTATCTTAGAAGAGAGCTATAGGATGTATTAATAAAAGTTGGGGACTTCATATTCCCCGTTGATTTCATATTCTTGGATACACAGCCTGTCGCTAACCCTCGGAATCAAATTCCGGTGATTTTCGGTCGCCTATCCTTAGAAACCTTTAATGCAGTGATCAACTGTCGAAATGGTTTTATGAACCTATCTTTCAGTTAAATGACAATTGAACTCAACATTTTTAGATTGGGGAATTAGCCCTCTGAACCGAATGCTCATATTCTGGATATATGTTCCATCCATAAAACCACTCCCGAAAGCTATGAGTTCTAGGAGTCATTTTTTATTTTGACGATGATGACTCTATGAGTGCGTTATTATTCGATCCAACTGCTTCTAACACCGATCGAGTGTAACGTTTGAAAATCGTTTCGGTGAAATTTCGGAAAAATCGGTAAAATAAAGGGGTTTTCTGTAAAAAGTCAAAATACAAATATTTTTATTATAAAATTAAATATACATATTCTAGCTATGTAATTACTAGTATTTGGTGTTTATTGAGCCACTGGTGAAATTTCTAATTTTCTGAAAAAAATTCCGAAATTAATTATTTTAATATTATTTTAGGCCGTCACTAATACATTTAATTAGGGAAAATTACAAATTGGAATGGGTTGAAACAAATTTTTTGCATCATAACACATTAAACAAAATTTTAACATGTTGTTTCTGAAACAAAAAGAATTTATTACGATGGTTTTAGAAAATACTATAAAAGAAAATAAAATAGGGAATGTTGTAAATTGCAATAAGGAGATTTGAGGGGTTTTATTGTCATGGAAATTCTACACTCACAAATACCCATTTCCCTCCCCTCCCTTGGCTGAGAGCACTGCAATAATTCCCCACTTCCCTCTCTCATTTCATATCAGTCCAACCCCATTTCCTTATCTAATTAAAATAAGCTTTTATTAAAATATTGAGTTGTGATGTACTAGTGAGGTATGGGGGGGTTTGTTGACTTGGAAATATACCCATACACCCACACACCCCTCTTCATCTTGCTGGCCGAGCCTCCTCCTGCAGGAAATCCCCAAATCTCCATCTAATTTCTACACCAAAATCATCACAATTCCATCAAAAATAAAACCCCATTTAAATTCACAAAATCATAGCTTACTCTTCACTCACTTCTCCTTAGCCTTTTCTAACTAGGATCTAGGAGCATGGAAGCAATTTTTGGGGGCTAAGATTTCCATGCTAGATCTCTTTTGGTGAGGTATAATTTAAACCCTATACTTAGATTGTTGTTTGAATACTTTAAATTGAGCATATTTAGTTAATAATTTGGTTTAATTGAATGTTTGGAAAAATCTTGTAAGAGTTGTGATTTCAATTAGGGGTTTTATTATATCATTAAGGTTGCAATGTATTGTTTAACATCTTAGTGTATGTAAAACCTAGTTTGGTTGTTAAATTACAAATTTGTTATATGTAATTTGTCCAAATCTTATATTTTTGAAAAACTAGGTTTGTATATAATATATATATATATATGTGTGTGTGTGTGTGTGTGTGTGTGTGTGTGGGATAAAATTCTAGTGAGGGTTTCTAGCATTAGATTATGGTTCTAATGAGTAGATTAATATGTTAATGCCAGGCAAAACTAATCTAGTTGCTAATTTGTGTATTGTTACTTCGTAATTGTTAAAATTGGTTTATTTTGCAAACTAGAGTTTTGGTTTTAATGGAAAATTGATGAGAATAAATTTATAGTTGGTTATTATAACTTAGTTAGGATATTTAGTGGATATTGTGGCCATTAGTTTCGTTTAAGCATCAAGTTTTAAAGTGAGACGGCTAATGGATGGTTACTAGGTTTCTTGTAATAAATCGATTTTTTTTCAATTTATTGGTTTTGTTGAATTGCATCGTATTTTATAAATTTTTAGTGCGTTGTAAAACCATGGTTGGTACATTTGGTGTTTTTCTCGATGGTTTGGCGTTTGTATGCCGACGTCGAGGGTTTTTGGGTTGATTTATGAAAGCAACCATAGGTTTTGACTTATGTGGGATTCGTGTGTCGTTTTGGTCATGAGTCGGATTTTAATGCGATACGGTGCGTTATGATATGTAGGTACCCCATGTGGACTTCGAGACGACAAGCAAGCGCGTGGCGACGTCGGCACCGGCGAGCAAGGACCAGGTGAGTAGATTTATATCTACGGGGAGAAGTCGGGTGGATGGCGTATAGCACCCCCGCAGTCCGTAGTATAATTCATATATATGTTTATATAGGTGTTTTATGATACGAGAATGTTTATTCATGATATGATTATGTGTTCATGGATTAGCTTTGGGTTAGTTGCGAAACCCTAGAGTAGTTGTTATACCCACAGACGCACACACAGACTTGCATACATTACTTTCTTGTGCGTAGATGGGGATGTGTATATATGTATATACGCATGGGTATGGGACCATGCATATATATACATTCATATACACATGCATGGATGATGAGGATAGTACTTGGGATTTGAGATGAGTCGATGAGATTTGATTTGAGGCCGTGAGATCGGTGATATGGTAGGGTTCGTATTTGAGATACGACATGATGTTGTAGCGGGCCCTTGACGTAGTGTTTCACACACGTGCATGCATACTTAGGCGGTGTCAGTATTGTACTAGACGTAGATCAGTACCCCGATCATGATATTTAATAAAGAGAATACCAGATGAATAGTATGATGAATGTGATATTGACCCGTACCCAGATTTGGGATGCCGTACGACGAATTTACGTACGAGCTATATATTGATGTTTGATCCGCACTCTTGACTTCGGAATATTTGATTATAGATATGGTATCGGATGTGATATTATCGAGACGGGATCACCGAATAATATATATATACATATGTATCGACTCAGGTGTTAGGCGGTTTCCTTACCTTAGTTTAGCTTTATAGCTCAGCCCTATAGTTTAGTGTAGTTGTTAGCCCATATTAGTTGTCGTTGTGTCTAGTATTCAGCTCTCGCTCATTATTATTGTTCGCTCCGCATCGCATACTTATATTATAATTTCTTATTGCATTGTTGATATCATACTGTTAGGACACCAGCACCTTTACCTATGATGCGTATGTACGTACACTTACTTGCCGGCTCACACACATCTTCATCGCTAATTGCCATGTCACGTACACCTTAGAAAATATTATTGCTTGACTTAGCTTGTTAGTTAGTAATTTGAAATGATATTAGTGTACCTGCCTTATATGCCAGCTTGACATTGTAGTTATTACTTGTCACTTCATGCATACTGTTATTCATTGTTATGCCGCATTCATGGTTTTACATGCTATTGATGATTTAGATTCGGATTTTTATGAGATTTTCTAGATTTGGGGGGGGGGGACCGCAAAACTTATATAAACTGCTTTCTCTCTTTTTAAATAAAAAGTGCGGTTTTTCCCATGATGTATGAGTCGTCCACCATGAGTTTGCTGATGGATTTCGAGACCCGATTCGAGGAGTGGAGGAACCGTTTCGGGTACATGGTGGGCCCGGTGCGGTACCCCGGGGCAAGAGGATCGTGTTGTTGACGTTGAGCCTGGCAGGGTAGCATTACCAACCGATGATTTTACCCGACGCGTCGGATATCCGGAGGATACCGTCGTGGTCTTGAGATGGATGGTAGGGGCCGGTCTGGACTGACGGCGCCCTAGATATTGTGATTGAGACATTGAGATTTTATGATATTGAGGTACAGAGATTGTGACACAGAGATATCGAGATATTTGGACACTTGTTCTGTGTCGATGCTGGGCACTGTTTTATGCTGATTTCATTTATGGTACCTCATTTTTAAAATACAGAAATCTCACTGATTTATGAAAGCAGTTTTATTCTGTACATGCCTTCTATTTCATGCATTCATACATCATCCATATGATATATTGCTACCTGAGGCACAGACACGGGCACATGGATTACACTCGGGTTAGATATTTACCCTAATCATTGTTATAGGCTGCATGTTATCTATATTTGAGGATACATTATGATCGTTGACCTAGGATTGCGTTGTTCATGCGGTTTCTGTTCGTAGATGTTTTTCTACTCACGAGTTAGCAACTCACCCCCGTTGTGCCCCAGTTCCTTACAGGTTTTGCCGTACTGGTTTCATTACGGCTTTGCTGGCACTGCTTTTTTCGGGTGACTTGCTAGTAGGTGGGTTTATTTGTATCGTACCCATCATTATACGTTGTATATTATTATTCAGTTGTATCTAGAAGTTCCATCAACCAAACATGTATTTATTTCAGAGATAGAGACCAGTGATGTTATTCTTTCGACCTTAGAGTCCCGCGTTATATTTCTGTGGATTTCTTGTTGTTTTGAGTTTCCTTGTGAGTTTTGATCCTCGCCCTTGGCGTTGTATATTATATTGCTTGTGTGGTTGTGACCGTCGATTGACGAAGAGCTAGCTCCCGCTTGGGGATACCTTTTATTAATTTCATATACTATTCATGTTGTATACCGTTTGGGGGCCAGTATTTACAAAGGAGACTCTGCCGAAATTTTCAGGAAATATTTGATGTTTTTGAAAACGCATAATTCGGCTTATGCTATTAAAACTACTTGATTTAAATTGGTTTTCCTTCACTCTACTACTTTTCTTTGTTTGGATTTCTGGGTTTTCGGCTTACTTAGATTACGTACGCCTCGAGACGTTTCGTAGTTTAAGTGCCGGTCATGTTCCGTATTTTCGGGACGTGACAAAGTTGGTATCAGAGCGTTAGGTTTTACCTTCGGAGCGTATGATGACCTTTGGTTGATGGAATAGGTGACTAAAGTAGAGTAACGTACCATGGGTACGTTCCGCGGCATACTTACGACACGCCACTCCACTTGAGGAGCCTTAGGATGTACATTTCTTTGCTCAGTATTATATTCATTCCGATCTAGCCTCATCAGTACCAGTTATGGTTTTGCTGCCACGATTACGAGCAGGGAGAGTTACGGCTAGAGTTGCGGTCAGCACGAGCTCGTTACGAACGAGGACTGACCAGAGCATAATTCCGGCGACACACAATTGTTGAGATGTGTCTTTTGATTGTGCTTTCATGCCATGAGCGTTGGATGGATCGCTGTATGAGATTACTTGGACGTGCCGATCAACACTAAAGGATTGAGCCACTGACAGAGGCCAGCCAGATTTTGATGATCGTTGGTATATTTCTTACTCATGATGATTGAGGCACTGTTCAGCATGCGGACGAGTGAGCCAGTTGTTGCTGCGGACGACGGGATATCGCCCCAGATGTTGGAGCTATTGCAGTACGAGATTGTACTAAGAGATGATAGAAGGTCGCTAGTCACCGAGGATGAATGACTAGGACATGTGATTCGTTCGCCTACCCCGATGAGAGGTCATCAGATAGATTGATTCCAGCTAGAGACGACTTCACGCGGAGACGTTGAGAGTCGACAGAGACGATCGAATGTCAGAAACCTACTATTCCAAGTTTTAAGTAATCGGAAGGACATGCAGGCAATTCTTTGGTCCCTCTAGAATAATGAAACCCTAACTCGACTTAATGACCGTGTGAAAGCCTTTGAACCTTCGGGTTTGCGGCAGTTCTGTGGCGCCATTAGTGAGGCTTGGGTTTGCCCTTCTACGGCTGGACCACCGATGCTATGGTATGTACTCGATACTATTATACTGTACCCAAGATTTTGAGCTCTTGGGGGACTATGAGGTTTCGACGAATCGATCGGATGGCTCGACTTAATTCGGATGCTTGGTGGTGAGATGCATTTCGTGGGAGACTCCAGGTATGAGGATAGCCGTTGGAGCTCAGTCCATGCAGCCGCGACGAGACGAGTCCGAAGCAGTTGACATTAGAGAAAAGTGGAGTAAGAGGTTCGTACAAGATCTGGATATGATGATGTTCCACTCCGCCGACATCAGAGATGCGATGCGCATGCTGAGGCATTGTACTTGGATATACCTTCCAGAAGCAGTCGTGATGATTATGCAGCCGTTCCGGAGCAAGAAGCAGATGTAGTAAAGGGCGATGACTTCTGGACAGTTAGGCAGAGACGAGACTTGGAAGAGACCTTGAGCAGGAATCCTTCCAGGCCACTGCTGCAATGATATTTGCACCCAGGATCAGATGTGTCACGTACATTCAGAGAACCAGAGGCCGACGCCTGTGATATGCTGCCTTACAAGTGGTCGCGATGATTGACCGAGAGATGACCAGAGAAGTGCCAGAATGAAATCGTCCCTGTTAGCACACCTGACCGGGCCGATGAGCTGATGGATCGTGAGATTGGTAATCCACGGAGAAGACTTGGACCCAGGAGTGGTCATGTTACGCACACCAGCAGGCCAGAGTTCAGGATCGCCGCCGAGATACGTTATGAGTGATCACGACAGTTGGCCAGATATTCTTAGAGGGTGTACTTGAGCAGGACTATTCCACCATACTTGATTTCGATGTGTTGGGCGATCTATTCATATGACTGATTTTGATGATTGAGTTTCGTGGTATTTGTTTTCATGGACCATGGTTGCACCTATTGAGTATTTACGATTTTGCACAGTTGTTTCACTTGATATCGCTTTCGTGCCTTGGTTTCTCATGTTTATGATTTTATGGGTTTCATACGGTTGAGTTGATTCCGTGCATATGCACGCACACGATTTGGTTTTTGCACTCGGTATAGTTCACGTATGCTGCAGTGTAGTGATTCGTATTTTGTGCACTTGGATGCACTGGACTTCGATTTCGAAGGTGATGCTCGATATTTGTTTTTTGCATTTTATGCACCTGATTGGATTTTGCGCGTGTTCGACGCTTGATATTGGATTTCATGATTTCGTGCATGATGAATGCACCGGATTTGGATTTTTAGCGCATGTTATGAGATGCGATTTTGGTGCACACCAGATGCACTAAATCGAGATTTTTCGTGCATGTCAGATGCACCTGATTTTGCTGTCAGGAACACACGTTGCCTATGACCGATGTTGTGTGTACACCCGTTGCACCTTGATGTTGTTTCTATGCACATGCATGGCACATTCATGGATTTTGATTTCCGTGCGCACCGAACGCACAGGGTTTTCATATGCACTTTTGGGATTGATTCTTATGGAGAAGTATGTTTTATGATGTTTGCTATTTGGTTTAGTACTGAGCATTACTAG
Source organism: Agapanthus africanus (assembly GCA_030015575.1). Taxonomy (NCBI): domain Eukaryota; kingdom Viridiplantae; phylum Streptophyta; class Magnoliopsida; order Asparagales; family Amaryllidaceae; genus Agapanthus; species Agapanthus africanus. The sequence goes on from CM057339.1 coordinate 494,216,960, forward strand.
TCACAGTACAGTACCTGAGTATATTTTTGCATGCATTGATAGTTATCGAAGGGATTTCCAAAGAAGAGCTATAGTCTCGGTATTTACCTACGTGTCTGATATGACACGAAACATTTTATAAAGGAAACCCTTCAGAAATTGGTTTCAAAACGGCGGGACGTGCATATTAAACAAAGGATATATATATATATATATATATATATATATATATATATATATATATATATATATGTAGTTATTTTCTTACAATAGACGTCCTCCAATGTGCAGTGCTGCGAGCATCGCACAGCGATTTGAAGAAGATTTGGCATGCATTGCTTCCAGATGTTTTAATGATGTATATCATATTGATTTTCATTTTGGATTTAGACATTGTGTATTCACCATGACTCCGATGATTGCGGGATGCTGGATGGAGTTTTGATTTTGAGTTATATGCTCATTTTTCATGCGCATGCGCTGCGCTACGATTTATTTTATGTATTTATGATTTCGGAGCCCCGACGACTTGCTGGTTTTGCTTAGAAGTTTTAGAATTGGGGGGAGTTTTAATTTAAATTCGGGGACCGAATTTCTTTAAGGGGGGAAGATTGTAACGTTTGAAAATCGTTTCGGTGAAATTTCGGAAAAATCGGTAAAATAAAGGGGTTTTCTGTAAAAAGTCAAAATACAAATATCTTTATTATAAAATTAAATATACATATTCTAGCTATGTAATTACTAGTATTTTGTATTTATTGAGCCACTGGTGAAATTTCTAATTTTCTGAAAATTTTTCCGAAATTAATTATTTTAATATTATTTTAGGCCGTCACTAAAACATTTAATTAGGAAAAATTACAAATTGGAATGGGTTGAAAAAAATTTGTGCATCATAACACATTAAACAAAATTTTAACATGTTGTTTCTGAAATGAAAAGAATTCATTACGATGGTTTTAGAAAATACTATAAAAGAAAATAAAATAGTGAATGTTGTAAATTGCAATAAGGAGATTTAAGGGTTTTATTGTCATGGAAATTCTACACTCACAAATACCCATTTCCCTCCCCTCCCTTGGCCGAGAGCACTGCAGGAATTCCCCACTTCCCTCTCTCATTTCATATCAATCCAACACCATTTCCTTATCTAATTAAAATAAGCTTTTATTAAAATATTGAGTTGTGATATACTAGTGAGGTATGGGGGGGGGGGGGGTTTGTTGACTTGGAAATATACCCATACACCCACACACCCCTCTTCATCTTGCTTGCCGAGCCTCCTCCTGTAGGAAATCCCCAAATCTCCATCTAATTTCTACACCAAAATCATCACAATTCCATCAAAAATAAAGCCCTATTTAAATTCACAAAATCATAGCTTACTCTTCACTCACTTCTCCTTAGCCTTTTCTAACTTGGATCTAGGAGTATGGAAGCTATTTTTGGGGGGCTAAGATTTGCATGCAAGATCTCTTTTGGTGAGGTATAATTTATACCCTATACTTAGATTGTTGTTTCAATACTTTAAATTGAGCATATTTAGTTAATAGTTTGGTTTAATTGAATGTTTGGAAAAATCTTGTAAGAGTTGTGATTTCAATTAGGGGTTTTATTATATCATTAAGATTGCAATGTATAGTTTACCATCTTAGTGTATGTAAAACCTAGTTTGGTTGTTAAATTACAAATTTGTTATATGTAATTTGTCCAAATCTTATATTTTTGAAAAACTAGGTTTGTGTATATATATATATATATATATATATATATATATATAGGTGTGATAAAATTCTAGTGAGGGTTTCTAGCATTAGATTATGGTTCTAATGAGTAGATTAATATGTTAATGCCACGCAAAACTAATCTAGTTGCTAATTTGTGTATTGTTACTTCGTAATTGTTAAAATTGGTTTATTTTGCAAACTAGAGTTTTGGTTTTAATGGAAAATTGATGAGAATAAATTTATAATTGGTTTTTATAACTTAGTTAGGATATTTAGTGGATATTGTGGCCATTAGTTTCGTTTAAGCATCAAGTTTTAAAGTGAGACGGCTAATGGATGCTTACTAGGTTTCTTGTAATAAATCGATTTTTTTTCAATTTATTGGTTTTGTTGAATTGCATCGTATTTTATAAATTTTTAGTGCGTTGTAAAACCATGGTCGGTACATTTGGTGTTTTTCTCTATGGTTTGGCGTTTGTACGCCGACGTCGAGGGTTTTTGGGTTGATTTGTGAAAGCAACCATAGGTTTTGACTTATGTGGGATTCGTTTGTCGTTTTGATCATGAGTCGGATTTTAATGCGATACGGTGCGTTATGATATGTAGGTACCCCATGTGGACTTCGAGACGACAAGCAAGCGCGTGGCGACGTCGGCACCGGCGAGCAAGGACCAGGTGAGTAGATTTATATCTACGGGGAGAAGTCGGGTGGATGGCGTATAGCACCCCCGCAGTCCGTAGTATAATTCATATATATATATGTTTATATAGGTGTTTTATGATACGAGAATGTTTATTCATGATATGATTATGTGTTCATGGATTAGCTTTGGGTTAGTTGCGAAACCCTAGAGTAGTTGTTATACCCACAGACGCACACACAGATTTGCATACATTACTTTCTTGTGCGTAGATGGTGATGTGTATATATGTATATACGCATGGGTATGGGACGATGCATATATATACATTCATATACATATGCATGGATGATGAGGATAGTACTTGGGATTTGAGATGAGTCGATGAGATTTGATTTGAGGCCGTGAGATCGGTGATATGGCAGGGTTCGTATTTGAGATACGACATGACGTTGTAGCGGGCCCTTGACGTAGTGTTTCACACACATGCATGCATACTTAGGCGGTATCGGTATTGTACTAGACGTAGATCAGTACCCCGATCATGATATTTAATAAAGAGGATACCAGATGAATAGTATGATGAATGTGATATTGACCTGTACCCAGATTTGGGATGTCGTACGACGAATTTACGTACGAGCTATATATTGATATTTGATCCGCACTCTTGACTTGGGAATATTTGATTATTGATATGGTATCGGATGTGATATTATCGAGGCGGGATCACCGAATAATATATATATACATATGTATCGACTCAGGTGTTAGGCGGTTTCCTTACCTTAGTTTAGCTTGATAGCTCAGCCCTATAGTTTAGTGTAGTTGTTAGCCCATATTAGTTGTCGTTGTGTCTAGTATTCAGCTCTCGCTCATTATTGTTGTTCGCTCCGCATCGCATACTTATATTATAATTTCTTATTGCATTGTTGATATCATACTGTTAGGACACCAGCACCATTACCGATGATGCGTATGTACCACGTACACTTACTTGCCGGCTCACACACATCTTCATCGGTAATTGCCATGTCACGTACACCTTAGAAAATATTATTGCTTGAATTAGCTTGTTAGTTAGTAATTTGACATGATATTAGTGTACCTGCCTTATATGCCAGCTTGACATTGTAGTTATTACTTGTCACTTCATGCATACTGTTATTCATTGTTATGCCGCATTCATGGTTTTACATGCTATTGATGATTTGGATTCAGATTTTTATGATATTTTCTGGATTTGGGGGGGGGGGGAACCGCAAAACTTATATAAACTGCTTTCTCTCTTTTTAAATAAAAAGTGCGGTTTTTCCCATGATGTATGAGTCGTCCACCATGACTTTGCTGATGGATTTCGAGACCCGATTCGAGAAGTGGAGGAACCGTTTCGGTTACATGGTGGACCCGGTGCGGTACCCCGGGGTAATAGGATCGTGTTGTTGACGTTGAGCCTGGCAGGTTAGCACTACCGACCGGTGATTTTACCCGACGCGTCGGATATCCGGAGGATACCGTCGTGGTCTTGAGACCGTCGTGGTCTTGAGATGGATGGTAAGGGCCGGTCTGGACTGACGGCGCCCTAGATATTGTGATTGAGACATTGAGATTTTATGATATTGAGGTACAGAGATTGTGACACAGAGATATCGAGATATTTGGACACTTGTTCTGTGTCGATGCTGGGCACTATTTTATGCTGATTTCATTTATGGTACCTCATTTTTAAAATACAGAAATCTCACTGATTTATGAAAGCAGTTTTATTCAGTACATGCCTTCTGTTTCATGCATTCATACATCATCCATATGATATATTGCTACCTGAGGCCCTGACACGGGCACATGGATTACACTCGGGTTAGATATTTACCCTAATCATTGTTATAGGCTGCATGTTATATATATTTGAGGATACATTATGATCGTTGACCTAGGATTGCGTTGTTCATACGGTTTCTGTTCGTAGATGTTTTTTCTACTCACGAGTTGGCAACTCACCCCCGTTGTGCCCCAGTTCCTTGCAGGTTCTGCCGTACAGGTTTCATTACGGCTTTGCTGGCACTGCTTCTTTCGGGTGACTTGCTAGTATGTGGGTTTATTTGTATCGTACCCATCATTATACATTGTATATTATTATTCGGTTGTATCTAGAAGTTCTATCAACCAAACATGTATTTAATTCAGAGATAGAGACCAGTGATGTTATTCTTTCAACCTTAGAGTCGCGCGTTATATTTCTGTGGATTTCTTGTTGTTTTGAGTTTCCTTGTGAGTTTTGATCCTCGCCCTTGGCGTTGTATATTATATTGCTTGTGTGGTTGTGACCGTCGATTGACGAAGAGCTAGCTCCCGCTTGGGGATGCCTTTTATTGATTTCGTATACTATTCATGTTGTATCCCGTTTGGGGGCCAGTATTTACAAAGGAGACTCTGCCGAAATTTTCAAGAAATATTTGATGTTTTTAAAAATGCATAATTCGGCTTATACTATTAAAACTAATTGATTTAAATTGGTTTTCCTTCCCTCTACTAATTATCTTGGTTTGGATTTCTGGGTTTTCGGCTTACTTAGATTACATACATCTCGAGACGTTTCGTAGTTTAAGTGCTGGTCATATTCCGTACTTTCGGAACGTGACAAAGTTGGTATCGGAGCGTTAGGTTTTACCTTCGGAGCGTATGATGACCCTTGGTTGATGGAATAGGTGACTAAAGTAGAGTAACGTACCGTGGGTATGTTCCGCGGCATACTTACGACACGCCACTCCACTTGAGGAGCCTTAGGATGTACATTTCTTTTCTCAGTATTATATTCATTCTGATCTAGCCTCATCAGTACCAGTTATGGTTTTGCTGCCACGATTACAGGCAGGGAGAGCTACGGCTAGAGTTGCGGTCAGCACGAGCTCGTTACGAACGAGACCTGACCAGAGCATAATTTCGGCGACACACAATTGTAGAGATGTGTCTTTTGATTGTGCTTTCACGCCACAAGCGTTGGATGGATCGCTGTATGAGATTACTTGGACGTGCCGATCAGCACTAGAGGATTGAGCCACTGACAGAGGCCCGCCAGATTTTGATGACCGTTGGTGTATTGCTTACTCATGATGATTGAGGCACTGTTCAGCATGCGGACGAGTGAGCCAGTTGTTGCTGCGGACGACGGGATATCGCCCCAGATGTTGGAGCTATTGCAGTACGAGATTGTACTAAGAGATGATAGAAGGTTGCTAGTCACCGAGGATGAATGACTAGGACATGTGATTCGTTCGCCTACCCCGATGAGAGGTCATCAGATAGATTGATTCCAGCTAGAGACGACTTCACGCGGAGACGTTGAGAGTCGACAGAGACGATCGAATGTCAGAAGCCTATTATTCCAAGTTTAAAGTAATCGGAAGGACATGCAGGCAATTCTATGGTCCCTCTAGAATAATGAAACCCTAACTCGACTTAATGACCATATGAAAGCCTTTGAACCTTCGGGTTTGTGGCAGTTCTGCGGCGCCATTAGTGAGGCTTTGGTTTGCCCTTCTACGGCTGGACCACCGATGTTGTGGTATGTACTCGATACTATTATACTGTACCCAAGATGTTGAGCTCTTGGGGGACTATGAGGTTTCGACGAATCGATCGGATGGCTCGACTTAATTTGGATGCTAGGTGGTGAGATGCATTTCGTAGGAGACTCCAGGTACGAGGATAGCCGTTGGAGCTCAGTCCATGCAGCCGCGACGAGACGAGTCCGAAGCAGTCGACATTAGAGAAAAGTGGAGTAAGAGGTTCGTACAAGATCTGGATATGATGACGTTCCACTCCGCCGACATCAGAGATGCGATGTGCATGCCGAGGCATTGTACTTGGTTATACCTTCCAGAAGCAATCGTGATGAGTATGCAGCCGTTCCGGAGCAAGAAGCAGATGTAGTAAAGGGCGATGACTTCCGGACAGTTAGGCAGAGACGAGACTTGGAAGAGACCTTGAGCAGGAATCCTTCCAGGCCACTGCTGCAATGATATTTTCACCCAGGATCAAATGTGTCACGTACATTCAGAGAGCCAGAGGCCAACGCCAGTGATATGCTGCCTTACGAGTGGCCGCGATGATTGACCGAGAGATGACCAGAGAAGTGCCATAATGAAATCGTCCCTGTTGGCACACCTGACCGGGCCGATGAGCTGATGGATCGTGAGATTAGTAATCCACGAGAAGACTTGGACCCAGGAGTGGTCATGTTACGCACACCAGCAGGCCAGAGTTCAGGATCGCCGCCGAGATACGTTATGAGTGATCACGACAGTTGGCCAGAGATTCTTAGAGGGTGTACTTGAGCAGGACTATTCTGCCATACTTGATTTCGATGTGTTGGGCGATCTATTCATATGACTGATTTTGATGATTGAGTTTCGTGGTATTTGTTTTCATGGACCATGGTTGCACCAATTGAGTATTTACGATTTTGCATAGTTGTTTCACTTGATATTGCTTCGTGCCTTGGTTTCTCGTGTTTATGATTTTATGGGTTTCATACGGTTGAGTTGATTCCGTACGTATGCACGCACACGATTTGGTTTTTGCACTCGGTATAGTTCACGTATGCTGCAGTGCAGTGATTCGTATTTTTTGCACTTGGATGCACTGGACTTCGATTTCGAGGGTGATGCTCGATATTTGTTTTTTGCATTTTATGCACCTGATTGGATTTTACGCGTGTTCGATGCTTGATATTGGATTTCATGATTTCGTGCATGATGAATGCACCGGATTTGGATTTTTAGCACATGTCAGGCGCATGTTATGAGATGCGATTTTGGTGCACACCAGATGCACTAAATCGAGATTTTTCGTGCATGTCAGATGCACATGATTTTGCTGTCAGGAACACACGTTGCCTGTGACCGATGTTGTGTGCACACCCGTTGCACCTCGATGTTGTTTCTGTGCACATGTATGGCACATTCATGGATTTTGATTTCCGTGCGCACCGGACGCACAGGGTTTTCATATGCACTTTTGGGATTGATTCTTATGGAGTAGTATGTTTTATGATGTTTTCTATTTAGTTTAGTACTGAGCAGGACTAGTCACAGGACAGTACCTGAGTATATTTTTGCATGCATTGATAGTTATCGAAGGGATTTCCAAAGAAGAGCTATAGTCTCAGTATTTACCTACGTGTCTGATATGACATGAAACATTTTATAAAGGAAACCCTTCTGAAATTGCTTTCAAAATGGCGGGACGTGCATATTAAACAAAGAATATATATATATATATATATATATATATATATATATATATATATATATATATGGTTATTTTCTTTCAATAGACGTCCGCCACTATGCAGTGCTGCGAGCATCGCACAGCGATTTGAAGAAGATTTGGCATGCATTGCTTCCAGATGTTTTAATGATGTATATCATATTGATTTTCATTTTGGATTTAGACATTGTGTCTTCACCATAACTCCGATGATTGCGGGATGCTGGATGGAGTTTTGATTTTGAGTTATATGCTCATTTTTCATGCGCATGCGCTGCGCTACGATTTGTTTTATGTATTTATGATTTCGGAGCCCCGTCGACTTACTGGTTTTGCTTAGAAGTTTTAGTATTGGGGTGAGTTTTAATTTAAATTCAGGGACCGAATTTCTTTAAGGGGGGAAGATTGTAACGTTTGAAAATCGTTTCGGTGAAATTTCGGAAAAATCGGTAAAATCAAGGGGTTTTCTGTAAAAAGTCAAAATACAAATATCTTTATTATAAAATTAAATATACATATTCTAGCTATGTAATTACTAGTATTTGGTGTTTATTGAGCCACTGGTGAAATTTCTAATTTTCTAAAAAAAATTCCGAAATTAATTATTTTAATATTATTTTAGGCCGTCACTAAATCATTTAATTAGAGAAAATTACAAATTGGAATGGGTTGAAACAAATTTTGTGCATCATAACACATTAAACAAAATTTTAACATGTTGTTTCTGAAATGAAAAGAATTTATTACGATGGTTTTAGAAAATACTATAAAAGAAAATAAAATAGGGAATGTTGTAAATTGCAATAAGGAGATTTGAGGGGTTTTATTGTCATGAAAATTCTACACTCACAAATACCCATTTCCCTCCCCTCCCTTGGCCGAGAGCACTGCAGGAATTCCCCACTTCCCTCTCTCATTTCATATCAATCCAACCCCATTTCCTTATCTAATTAAAATAAGCTTTTATTAAAATATTGAGTTGTGATGTACTAGTGAGGAGGGGGGGTTGTTGACTTGGAAATATACCCATACACCCACACACCCCTCTTCATCTTGCTAGCCGAGCCTCCTCCTGCAGGAAATCCCCAAATCTCCATCTGATTTCTACACCAAAATCATCACAATTCCATCAAAAATAAAGCCCCATTTAAATTCATAAAATCATAGCTTACTCTTCACTCACTTCTCCTTAGCCTTTTCTAACTTGGATCTAGGAGCATGGAAGCTATTTTTGGGGGCTAAGATTTGCATGCTAGATCTCTTTTGGTGAGGTATAATTTAAACCCTATACTTAGATTGTTGTTTGAATACTTTAAATTGAGCATATTTAGTTAATAATTTGGTTTAATTGAATGTTTGGAAAAATCTTGTAAGAGTTGTGATTTCAATTAGGGGTTTTATTATATCATTAAGGTTGCAATGTATAGTTTAACATCTTAGTGTATGTAAAACCTAGTTTGGTTGTTAAATTACAAATTTGTTATATGTAATTTGTCCAAATCTTATATTTTTGAAAAACAAGGTTTGTATATAATATATATATATATATATATATATATATATATATATATATATATATATATATATATATATATATATATAGGTGGGATAAAATTCTAGTGAGGGTTTCTAGCATTAGATTATGGTTCTAATGAGTAGATTAATATGTTAATGCCACGCAAAACTAATCTAGTTGCTAATTTGTGTATTGTTACTTCGTAATTGTTAAAATTGGTTTATTTTGCAAACTAGAGTTTTGGTTTTAATGGAAAATTGATGAGAATAAATTTATAGTTGGTTTTTATAACTTAGTTAGGATATTTAGTGGATATTGTGGCCATTAGTTTCGTTTAAGCATCAAGTTTTAAAGTGAGACGGCTATTGGATGCTTACTAGGTTTCTTGTAATAAATCGATTTTTTTTCAATTTATTGGTTTTGTTGAGTTGCATCGTATTTTATAAATTTTTAATGCGTTGTAAAACCATGGTTGGTACATTTGGTGTTTTTCTCGATGGTTTGGCGTTTGTACGCCGACGTCGAGGGTTTTTGGGTTGATTTGTGAAAGCAACCATAGGTTTTGACTTATGTGGGAATCGTGTGTCGTTTTGGTCTTGAGTCAGATTTTACTGCGATACGGTGCATTATGATATGTAGGTACCCCATGTGGACTTCGAGATGACAAGCAAGCGCGTGGCGACGTCGGCACCGACGAGCAAGGACCAGGTGAGTAGATTTATATCTACGGGGAGAAGTCGGGTGGATGGCGTATAGCACCCCCGCAGTCCGTAGTATAATTCATATATATATATGTTTATATAGGTGTTTTATGATACGAGAATGTTTATTCATGATATGATTATGTGTTCATGGATTAGCTTTGGATTAGTTGCGAAACCCTAGAGTAGTTGTTATACCCACAGACGCACACACAGACTTGCATACATTACTTTCTTGTGCGTAGATGGTGATGTGTATATATGTATATACGCATGGGTATGGGACCATGCATATATATACATTCATATACACATGCATGGATGATGATGATAGTACTTGGGATTTGAGATGGGTCGATGAGATTTGATTTGAGGCCGTGAGATCGGTGATATGGCAGGGTTCGTATTTGAGATACGACATGACGTTGTAGCGGGCCCTTGACGTAGTGTTTCACACACATGCATGCATACTTAGGCGGTATCCGTATTGTACTAGACGTAGATCAGTACCCCGATCATGATATTTAATAAAGAGGATACCAGATGAATAGTATGATGAATGTGATATTGACCCGTACCCAGATTTGGGATGCCGTACGACGAATTTACGTACGAGCTATATATTGATGTTTGATCCGCACTCTTAACTTGGGAATATTTGATTATAGATATGGTATCGGATGTGATATTATCGAGGCGGGATCACCGACTAATATATATATACATATGTATCGACTCAGGTGTTAGGCGGTTTCCTTACCTTAGTTTAGCTTGATAGCTCAGCCCTATAGTTTAGTGTAGTTGTTAGCCCATATTAGTTATCATTGTGTCTAGTATTCAGCTCTCGCTCATTATTGCTGTTCGCTCCGCATCGCATACATATATTATAATTTCTTATTGCATTGTTGATATCATACTGTTAGGACACCAGCACCATTACCGATGATACGTATGTACCACATACACTTACTTGCCGGCTCACACACATCTTCATCGGTAATTGCCATGTCACGTACACCTTAGAAAATATTATTGCTTGACTTAGCTTCTTAGTTAGTAATTTGACATGACATTAGTGTACCTGCCTTATATGCCAGCTTGACATTGTAATTATTACTTGTCACTTCATGCATACTGTTATTCATTGTTATGCCGCATTCATGGTTTTACATGCTATTGATGATTTGGATTCGGATTTTTATTAGATTTTCTGGATATGGGGGGGAAAAACCGCAAAACTTATATAAACTGCTTTCTCTCTTTTTAAATAAAAAGTGCGGTTTTTCCCATGATGTATGAGTAGTCCACCATGAGTTTGCTGATGGATTTCGAGACCCGATTCGAGGAGTGGAGGAACCGTTTCGGGTACATGGTGGGCCCGGTGCGGTATCCCGGGACAAGAGGATCGTGTTGTTGACGTTGAGCCTGGCTGGGTCGCACTACCGACCGGTGATTTTACCCGACACGTCGGATATCCGGAGGATACCGTCGTGGTCTTGAGATGGATGGTAGGGGCCGGTCTGGACTGACGGCGCCCTAAATATTGTAATTGAGACATTGAGATTTTATGATATTGAGGTACAAAGATTGTGACACAGAGATATCGAGATATTTGGACACTTGTTCTGTGTCGATGCTGGGCACTGTTTTATGCTGATTTCATTTATGGTACCTCATTTTTAAAATACAGAAATCTCACTGATTTATGAAAGCAGTTTTATTCAGTACATGCCTTCTGTTTCATGCATTCATACATCATCCATATGATATATTGCTACCTGAAGCACTGACACGGGCACATGGAGTACACTCGGGTTAGATATTTACCCTAATCATTGTTATAGGCTGCATGTTATATATATTTGAGGATACATTATGATCGTTGACCTAGGATTGCGTTGTTCATGCGGTTTCTGTTCGTAGATGTTTTTCTACTCACGAGTTGGCAACTCACCCCCGTTGTGCCCCAGTTCCTTGCAGGTTGTGCCGTACAGGTTTCATTACGGCTTTGCTGGCACTGCTTCTTTCGGGTGACTTGCTAGTAGGTGGGTTTATTTGTATCGTACCCATCATTATACATTGTATATTATTATTCAGTTGTATCTAGATGTTCCATCAACCAAACATGTATTTATTTCAGAGATAGAGACCAGTGATGTTATTCTTTCGATCTTAGAGTCGCGCGTTATATTTCTGTGGATTTCTTATTGTTTTGAGTTTCCTGGTGAGTTTTGATCCTCGCCCTTGGCGTTGTATATTATATTGCTTGTGTGGTTATGACCGTCGATTGTCGAAGAGCTAGCTCCCGCTTGGGGATGCCTTTTATTGATTTCGTATACTATTCATGTTGTATCCCGTTTGGGGGCCAGTATTTACAAAGGAGACTCTGCCGAAATTTTCAGGAAATATTTGATCTTTTTAAAAACGCATAATTTGGCTTATGCTATTAAAACTACTTGATTTAAATTGGTTTTCCTTCCCTCTACTACTTTTCTTGGTTTGGATTTCTGGGTTTTCGGCTTACTTAGGTTACGTACGCCTCGAGATGTTTCGTAGTTTAAGTGCCGGTCATGTTCCGTACTTTCGGGATGTGACATCGAGAGTACAATTGTTTCACTTTTGGTGATGATCTTGATGAGTCACGGTCTGAGTTTGAATCCTTTTTGTTTGCGGATGAGTTAACTGGACGATTCGATTCTGTTGAGTACACCCATTTCGAACCTCTCCTGGAATCTTTCGAGTTAAAGCTTCGGTCCCCTTTCTTGCATTCAATTGTTTCTCCACCAACACTCGGACTAAAGCCTTTGGCGTATCACCTTAAGTATGCATACTTGGGAGAGAACGAGACGCTTCCTGTGATCATTTCAGCTTCTCTATTCTTAGAGCAAGAGGAAGCCCTTCTTTCTATCTTGTGATCCAATCATCAAGCTTTCGGTTGAACTATGGCGGATATCAAAGGGATTAGTCCCTTAATTGTTCAAGATCATATAAATCTGATAGATGATGCTAAGCCAGCCCGGGACCCGCAGAGATGGTTAAATCCCTTCATGAAGGAAGCTGTGAAAAAGGAATCATCAAATGTTTGGATAACAGTATCATTTACCCAATATCCGACCGCCAGTGGGTAAGTCCAATACATGTTGTCCCTAAGAAGTCTGGCATTACGGTCACCACAAACGAGACATATGAGTTAGTTCCAACACGCACCGAAACTGAATGGAGAGTTTGTATTGATTACTGAAAAGTCAATACCGCGACGAGAAAAGATCACTTCCCTCCCCTTTTCATTGACTAGATGTTAGAACGCTTAGCTGGGCATTAGCACTACTGCTTTTTGGACATTTACTCAGGCTACAACTAGGTTCCTATCGCTGACAAAGATCGGGAAAAGACCACTTTCACTTGTCCATTCGGTACGTTCGCTTATAGACGCATGCCTTTTGAGTTATGCAATGCTCCCGCTATCTTTCAGCGGTGTATGATGGGAATATTCTCCAACATGGTCGAAGATTTTCTTGAGATATTCATGGACGACTTATCCATCTTTGGAGATTCCTTTGACAAATGTTTACGCAATCTTTACGCCGTTCTTACCAGATATAAGGACAAGAATCTCACGTTAAATTGGGGAAAATACCACTTCATGGTCCAGGAAGGTTTTGTCTAAGGACATATCATTTCAAGAAATGGCCTGGAAGTTGACAAAGGAAAGATTGATGTCATTTCCAACCTTCCCCCTCCCTCTTGCATCAAAAATATACGATCTTTCCTTGTCCATGCCGGTTTGTACAGATGGTTCATCAAGGACTTTAGCAAGATATCTAGACCCTTGACTCTTCTCTTAGCTAAGGACACTAGTTTCCACTTCAACTCGAATTGCTTGGCTGGTTTTCAATCTCTGAAACAATCTCTCATGACTGCTCTAGTTCTGTCTTCTCCCGACTGGAATCACCCTTTTGAAATTATGTGTGATGCTTCTGATTTTGGAATTGGTGCGGTCTTAGTACAACACATTGACAAGAAGACACATGTAATTTACTATGCCAGCCGGACCTTGAATGAAGCGCAAATGAACTACATAACAACCGAGAAGGAATTCTTGGCGGTTGTATTCGCTTTGGAGAAATTCAGGCCCTATCTCATTTGCTCTCCAGTCGTTGTCTATACTGATCATTCTGCTCTAAGGTATCTTTTCACGAAAAAGGATGCTAAATCCCGGCTTATACGTTGGATCCTCTTACTACAAGAATTTGATCTTTTCATTAAGGACAAAAGCGGATGTGAAAATGTTGTTGCCAATCATCTTTCACGACTTCCTTCTTCGCCGATACTTTCTCTTCCGATAAACGAAGCTTTTCCAGATGAACAACTCTTGACTGTACCTTGTGAACTATGGTTTGCGGATATTATGAACTATTTAGTGACAAGACTCGTACCAAGAGAATGGTCGAGTCAGAACAAACTTAAATTTTTATGCTAACTAAAACACTTTTATTGGGGCGAACCCTACTTGTTCAAGTATTGTCCAGACTAAATTATTCGCCGGTGTATCCCTGACAATGAGTTCAAGAGTGTGTTGTGAGTCTTCCATGATCAAGCGTGTTGTAAGTCGATGTCGCATACCTTACGGGTTCGCGGGGAGGCAGAATATTTAAATAACGATTTTCAAAACTCGCAACACCGACTTGAACTCCAAGATCTTGGCTAAACCCTAACTAGCTAAACTTGTAAAGAGGTTAACTACTCAGAAAAAAGTTTATACCTCATGATACAAGTCCTTCGGGTCTTCTTTGCTGTCATCCTCGTCATCGTAGGCTCCGAGGATCGTAATAGATCGTAGCTTACTCGTCGGCTTCCTCGAGTCAAAGACGATCCACCCGAGAGTCTATAGTCCGATCTCCAACCTCAAATCCGAGGTAACTAGAGCAACTACCTTGCTAAACTAGAATGCCTAGATGATGTAGAGAAAGAAGATGGATTAGTTTGTCTCTTGGAACCCTAGGTTTCTCAATCCATGAGACTTTTAGGGTTTTGAAGAAGAAGATGAAGCTTGAGGAAAAGCAAGTGAAGAATATCTTAAGAATAATAAGAATGGCTCATTTGTAGAATATTCAAGCATACAAATACTTGAGAGATAAATATCTCACAAATATCTAGCATGCTTGAAAATATCTATTTTGTCATGAAAGGGAGTCATGCTTCATTTTCCAAAATATCTCCACCTAATTTTCCTCCACCCAAATTAGGTTTTAATCTCAAAAAGAAAATCAAAACCCTAATTAGTTTTTCTCTTTCTAGAATCTTTCCTGAGAAATTACGAGAACGCCCCCATCCGTATATACATACCCGCATTCGTATTCTGAAGAATACGAATACAATGAGACGAAAACAATCCATCAATATAATACTAATATCCGGCTTAAACCAAATCCCGCTAGTATTATCCGCCCGATCATCATACGCGCACATGTGCACGTACGTGATCGAAGCCCTGTCGTAAAACCATACAACCTCTACATCTTTTGCTCGATACAGGGAAACCCTGTGTGTGGGACTCTAAAGACTCAACAGTACGCTGGAAGTGCGTTTAACCACAAACCGCAAGAGGTAATAGCTGCACATAACGGCTACCCAAGTATCTATCGATGAGAAGGCCGATGTGCAAACTCATCCAAACTCCTACTGAGCCTGTATGTGACAATCTCCGCACCGTCTGGTCTATTCGTCTAAGAGTATCTCATATCGGGCCTAAGGGAGTTGTAATCGTCAGACCCCTAATAGCGCAATAAGTCATGCCGGAGTGTAGCCCAAAACACACTGAGAAACTACTAGAATACCTATCAGTAAATCTCTCTTATCGTGGCCAGGGACTTTATGTAATGGCTCTCCAAACACAGCGCGATATCAGCCCCCAATGCCAGGAGAGACGAATCCAATCTAACCGCCACTGCCTCCAAGTGGTTCGGGACTGCACCCAACTACTACCTGTTTGCATGACTCCTTTGAGCCGTGGTAAGGTAGTAATCAAAGTATAGTGGGAACACACTCGAGGCAAAGTAGAAGTGTCAAGTCGACAGACTACGCTGTACTCAAGTCACCTGGGAACAGTTACCCGACGATAGGTATAATACCCACCAACAGTTCCCGACGAGTCCTGTCCAGTGTACTCATAACCTAATGAGCACATGCATACTATCTCCAGTACGACGTACTAATGGCTGTGGGATAAACCATCTACCCTGCTGGGATGAGAAGCGTATACACTAATCTACTCCGGAGTATCGATGCCCCATCTCGATAATCCTACGACTAGGGACCTGTTTAAGGATGTGCTTGTAGACTACCCAGCCCCCATTAGTGTGATTGCCATCACAACGCTGGTAATCAAGAAAAGATCCTAAAGGCTCTACCAATATGTATAAGCGATATGCTAAAAGAAACACATGCACATATTGAGGTAGAAACAAACCAAGTAGCATACTACAATTTTAAGCAAGACTGTCAATATAACTGTGAATATCCCAAGATTCCTTTAAGTAATATATAAACCGGTATGATACAATAATGGCCTCTAGGGCATATATCACTAACAATCTCCCACTTGCACTAAGGCCATGTATTGGCATATCGCAGATGAAAGACATTTCATCTCGATTATCTTCTCGAACTGTGTCTGAGGGATGGCCTTCATGAGTGGATCTGCAGTGTTATTCTTCATATCTACTCTCTTCACCTCGATCTCCTTCCGATCAACGATCTCCCTGATCAGGTGGTATCGCCTCAAAATGTGTCTGGACTTTTGATAGGACCTGGGTTCCTTCGCTAAGGCTATAGCGTCGTTGTTGTCACAATATAGAGGTATTGGATCTACAATGGTTGGAACCACCTGAAGTTCATTTAAGAACTTTCTCATCCAGACTGCTTCCTTCGTGGCATCACAAGCAGCTATGTACTCCGCTTCCATCGTCGAGTCGGCAACGGTGTCCTGTTTAGAGCTCTTCCAACAGACCGCCCCTCCATTGAGGGTAAAGACATAACCCGATATGGACTTAGAGTCGTCCTTGTCACTCTGGAAGCTGGAGTCAGCAAAGGCCTCGATCTGGAGATCTTTTCCGCCACACACCAAGAACATATCCTTAGTCCTTCTCAAGTACTTCAGAATGTTCTTTACTGCTATCCAGTGCTTCTCCCCTGGGTTTGACTGATACCAGATTACCACGCTTCGTGCGTAAGCAACATCTGGTCTGGTACACAACATCGCATACATTATAGAGCCTACCGCAGAAGCGTAGAGTATAATAGACATGTGATCCCTTTCCAAATCATTCTTGGGATACATCTCTTTGGAGAGGGTGATTCCGCGACAAGTCGGTAGATTACCGCGCTTTGAATCTTCTATACTGAATCTTTTCAGTATGGTGTCGATGTACCTGGACTGCAAATGTCCCAATATCCTCTTAGATCTATCACGATAGATCTGGATCCCCAGAATATAGGAGGCACCACTCAGGTCATTCATGGAGAACCTCTGTGACAAGAATCCTTTGACAGATTGTAGCATAGGAATGTCATTTCCTATTAAGAGAATGTCATCCACGTACAAGACGAGGAATATCATAGTTCTCCCTACAATCTTACTATATATGCATGGTTCATCTGGATTTTTGATAAAGTCGAATTCTTTTACTGTATCATCAAAACAGATGTTCCAACTCCGCGATGGCTACTTTAGACCATAAATGGACTTAAGCAACTTGCACACTATCTCGCTGCTCCCACTTTGAATGAAACCCTCTGGCTGATCCATATAGACGCATTCTTCCAAATTTCCATTTAGAAACACCGTCTTTACGTCCATCTGGCAGATCTCATAATCGTGGAAGGCAGCAATGGCAAGAAGGATTTGAATGGATTTGAGCATAGCCACTGGAGAAAAGGTCTCGTCATATTCCAAACCAGGTCTTTGACGAAAACCTTTTACAACAAGTCTAGCCATATAGGTTTCAACCTGTCCATCTACACCAATCTTCTTTCTGAAGATCCATTTGCAGCCTACGGGTTTTACCCCTTTTGGAGCAATGTCCAAAGTCCATACTTTGTTGGTGTACATGGACTCTATCTCGGCCCACATTGCATCTAGCCATTTTACCGAGTCTCTGCTCTGAATGGCTTGCTGAAAGCTAGTTGGCTCATCATTGTCAAAGATGCAATCCTCTCGATCCCCGTCTATGAGAAAACCGTAGTATCTCTCGGGCGGATGAGGCAGCCTACTAGTTCTGCGTAGTGGCACGGGGATGTCCGATTCTTCTGAAACCGCTGGTTCTACCAAGCTTTTAGTAATAGCTTATGGTTCAGGAATTTCTTTCAGTTCTATTGCGCTCCCACTTTTCTGATTTTCTAAAAATTCAGATTCCAAGAAGTGGGCATGACGAGAAACAAAGACCTTTTGTTCCTTGCGCAATAGAAATAATACCCCGTGGAGTTCTTTGGGTATCCCACAAACTTACACAGTACTGAGCGTGCCTCGAGCTTGTCTGCATGCTGCTATTTTACAAAAGATGGACATCCCCATGTCTTAAGGTACTTAAGATAGGGTTTCTTCCCACTCCACATCTGATATGGTGTGGTAGGCACTAAATTAGTAGGAACCTTGTTCAAATGATATGCAGCTGATTCTAGTGCATAACCCCAGAAGGATCGCGACAACTCAGCGTTACTCATCATGGAACGAACCATATCAAATAGGGTTCAATTCCAAACATATCAAATAGGGTCAATTCCACCTTTCCGATACACCGTTGTGTTATGGTGTGTATGAAGGAGTAAGCTGAGAGAGAATTCCATTCTCTTTTAGGCAATCAGGAACTCAGCACTCAAGTATTCACCACCTCGATCAGATCTCAGTGTCTTGATACTTTTGTCTGTTCATTTTTCCACTTCATTCTATATTCCTGGAATTTCTCAAAGGCTCGGATTATGCTTCATCAAGATACATGTCCATACCTAGAGAAATCAATCGTAAAAGTAATGAAGTAGAATAACACTTTGCGCATGTGTAGACATTGGACCACCCACATCGCTGTATATGAGTCCCAAGAGCTCGCTCTCTCTTACTCCGTGTCCAGTGAATTGAGTCTTTTTATCTTTCCTATAAGATAAGATTTAAAAGTTGTATAAGACTGATATTTGAACGGATCCAAATATCCTTCTCTATGTAACTTCGTCAACCATGTTTCATTGATGTGGCCCAGTCTATAATGCCATAAGAAAGCCTGAGTTAGTTCCGGAGACATTCTTTTAGTGTGTTCTAAACACTGAAAACCTGAGCTTGTTATAATACGTATATACCGTTATCTAATGTACCCGACCCAATCAAAGCTTGATTTAGGTGGATGTGGACCACATCGCTTACAAATGTAAAATCATATCCTTCCTTAGAAAGTAAGGATACATATATGATATAACAAGCTAGACTAGGTACATAACAAATAGTTACGTAGGATCTATATCTGCCACATGTCAATCCTAGGTGATATTCCCCTACGGATCAGCGTCCACGCTCATTCCGTTAGCAATTCTAAGAGTCATATCACTTACCTTGATAAATCTACGGTTTCTCAAAGCCTGTAATGAATCTACAGATATGAGGTCCTGATCCGGTATCTAGTACCCAGGAAGTTGAGTTAATTGACATGCAATTTTCAATACAAACACACCCGAAGATCGAAGCCACAACTGCTTCAGATCCTGGATTCTGGCTTCCAAACCCTGCACTACTACAAATAAGGGTTGCCCCTAACGGATTTATCAGTAGGGGCAACCCCCTGCCCTACGGAGATGTGCGTACGGGCGAAAAAAGACCCCGTAGTGCAAAGGCCGCAGGTGCAAGTTGAAGCCCTGAACTTGCCCCTACGGGCAAAATCTTGCCCTACGGAGTTCTGTGTAGGTCCTGTTTCACCTACGGAGTAGGCCGTAGGCAAAAAAGTTATATTATTTACGGTTTTTTTAATATATTAACTGTACCTACGGATATAGCCGTAGGCCACGTACTATCCCCTTACGGATACCTACGTAGTACTTATCCGTATGGGTAAATATCAGAAATCCTGATATTTTTCCCCTACGGATAACTCCGTAGGGACGAAGCAATGGCCCCTACGGATATGTCCATAGGGGCACTCCCAACCCCCTGGTACTGAGATCAGGGGGAAATATCAGTTACTGCTGATATTTTGCCCCTACGGATATAGCCGTAGGGGCAATAGTGTACCTACGGATTAATCCGTATGTACACAGTTATTTGTATTTTTTTTTAAAAAAATGGCTGCCTGATTTTTTCCCGCCCTGTCACAATAATATATATAACAATAAATATAAAATTAATCATCACACAACATATATCGCAGTATTCATAATCACATCTCACGCATATAATATACAAAAGAAACCCAAAAACTGAATATGATATAAATATAAACCAATATCAATATCAATATCATTTCAAATGTAGTACAATATGTATGATATAAATAAATACATGTTTCAAAATAATATGAATCAAAAGCTCCCTAGCTCGGTCCAGCTCCACCCCTGATAAACGATAGAATCAAGCGCGCCTGCTCTTCGGTCAATAAACCCTGCAATTCGGCCGTGTGCGGGAGTCTGAGCGGCCTGTGAGCTGGCGATGTGGTCTGCGCAGCCGCCGTCGAGGTAGTCGCTTGCGGAGCCGCGGCTGCGGGAGTCTGAGCGGTCGGTGGAGCTATAGGAGCTGTCTGCGGAACCGCAGCCGATGTAGTGGCTTGCGAGCCGCAGCCGAAGGAGATGCATGTGGAGGCTCGGTCGATGTACCCTATCGCGTCTGGACCTAACGTGTGTAAGAAGCGTGTAAGAACTGTGTATTATTCGAATTCGTATCATTATTAAGTTATTTCGAAACCCCATTTGGATATCTAGTTTGGAAAACCGTTGTTTATTTTAATTACATATGTATGTATGATTAATCAAACTTAAGTCTAAAACCAAATAAGCTCAAGCTACGTACTAATTATGGATATGTTGATATCTATATATGACATGATATTTTACTATAAAGTAGTATACATACCAGCATCTCCTTCAACTCCTGAACGGTGGCCCTCAAGCTCTCCAGTTCCTGATGGACACGTCGGTCACTGCAGACGGAGGAAGTAACCGCCGGGGTGGAGTCCAACCTCATATGGGCCCTGCTACGGCCCAGTCCCCCGGCCTCTCTCCCAACCTTCGTGGTGCCCTCCGTGTGCGGCGTCCAGAACTTGGGTCAGCAGCCTCGGATCGCTCTGTCGGTAAAATCGATCCCTGAGGCCTCGGCCTGCTCAACCACCCTCTCCTACACCCACATTAAGCAGTAAAGTATAAGTATAAAATTTAAACTTGAACCTTCCAAAACTAAATTTCAAATTTGGGTAGAATAAATATTAACACTTACGCAATACTCCTGGGTAGCGACGTCGGGATATCGAAGCTCGCCCGTGGCGGGATCTGTCGAGGTGCCGTGACGACAAGATATGCGGACAGCACGCTCGGTGTACCACCTGACGCCACGGTCCGAGCTGTCTGCAATATTAGAAAATAACTCTTAATATTAGAAATATTAGAAAATAACTCTTAATATTGCAGATTATCACAAGGTCGGTCTATTGTAATTTACCGATAACTCCATGGCTCGAGTAATATTCTTCGAGCCACCTGTGTAAGTAGGGCGACCCCTCTTCGCCGACTTCCTGTTCTCTGTATTCTGAGCGGCCTGTTTCTGCACAACGCATTAACATTTAGTTTTCTAATTAAGGAACACAAAAAAAAAATTATATCCTAAATAATGAATTACATTTAAAATACATACCTGTTTGCGCTGGGAGTCGAAATATTCGCACAATAGAGGCCATGTCTCTACGTCGACTCTCGCAAACGCCGGAGTAGATAGGAGGGCCGCTCTCTCTGCCTCAGGGGTCGCCATCCATAGGGAGTAGCAGTCGGCCTTCAGCTCATTCCTGTTGTATCGGACCTTGGCCTGCATGTTCTTCATCAGGCCATTGTACAGAGCATGAAGGTCGAGAACCCTCCCCGGATGATCAGGGTCGGCTACAGGCTGAAAATCGTAATCCAAATGAAAATACAAAAAAAACATTGTTATTAGATTGCAAGTGTTAATAATAAATATGATAAGCGGATAGATCAACTGAAAATATATATTAATACGTACCCCGAGCCTGATCAAAGAAGAGGGCGAATGAGCGCTGGGTGCGGCTCGCCCCACTCAACTTGAAGTGGATAGTTCTTCATGAGCCGGCTCTCGTCCCCCATATACCGACCGAACCTCTCGGCATAAGGACCGGTATAGCGATAGTCAAGGGTAAAAAAAAAGGGGGAATGCTGCCACCGCCCTAGCTCTATCAGGCCTCAGCCTATGGACTGATTCGGGCCTCGAGTCCCCCTCTGGGGATGGGGAGGTCCCTGCGTCTGCACGAAATATCAAGACAATCTAAGACAAAGTTGTATTAAGAAATCAAGCTTAAACGAAAATTCAAGTGTGATATATACCTCCGGTGACTATCGCACGAGCCTGGGCCCGGGCAGCAGCACGAGCGGGACGATAGTTCCTCCGGTGAGGAATAACCGGGGTCCCGGATGCGGACGCATCCCCTCCAACTAGAAAATAAACATTGACGCTAAATTTCCATGAAGTTCATATTTATTCTATAGAGCATATGTAAAATGAATAAATATTTTAAATTTATTCATACTAACCTGCAGACGATGCGGAGGGTCTGGAAGCGGCAGGAGTGGCCCGTGCGGAAGATGTGGACGTACCACCTATAATTAAACAATTAAAAATAGATTAGATAAGTAATTGCAAAAAGAATGTGTAGATCAATAATATAACGTTCTAAATCAATATGCATGCACTATAGGATATATAAACATACCCGCAGGTGCGGTGGTGTCACCACCTACAGCTAGACAATAATAAAAATTGCTAAGTAAGGGAAAAAGGAATGTGTGTATTTATGATATAGCATTTTAAATCAATATACATGCACTATATGATATATAAACATACCTGGAGGAGCGAGAGTGGCCTCTGTCCCAGATGTGGACGCATCACCAACAACTAGACAATCAAACATTGACAATATAAGTAATTTTGACATAAACAGGCATGAATATCTGTAATATTACATTCAAAATGGATATGTGTGCAGTATACCTGGAGGTGTGGCAAAATCCACACGGTAGGAGGCATCCGAAGGGGTCTCCGATCTGGGTGCAAGACCGGCCCTCTGAAGCTCCCTACGGAGCTCTCCGGGCGGCAGAACCGCTCTGCCTCTGCCTCTGCCTCTGCCGCGGCTGGAGCTCCTGCCGCCCCTCGCTGCTCCCGACATCGTCATCAAATCTAGATAAACGGTTCGTGGACGCATTAGACAATCATTAAAAGTATTGACTATATATGTATAGAGCGTAAAATGTGAAGTAATAATATAACATTACTGATAACCTTTTTCGTTTCGTGGGTACATTATACATATCTACTTGGATTTCATCGTCGATGTCATTTCTAACCCACGTAACTTCATGATCGGTCGAAGACAACCCGTCCTTCGAAACAGACGGTCGGAGCACTTTAAACCTTCTCTCTTCTTCGTCCTCATCGCTGCCCTCGAATTCTGGGACATCGTAGACATCTCTGGGTTTCCATCGGCATACAACACTCCATCCCGGATGCTTCAAACACTGTGAGTAGTATACTTGGAACGCTTGGTTCGGAAAGATAAACGGATCTTCCTGACCGTAAAATCGAAGTGTGTTCACACTGGTCAATCCATATTCATCTTTCCAAGTCCCAAGATTGCTTCTCCACCTGTCCGTATCGGTTCGCGGATCGTACCAAGTACACTGGAATATATAAAAGGGTTCTAATTGTTCGGGATAGTTGATGCCGAGTATAAAATTTAAGTACCCATAGTAAATCACACCGTCCGATCCTACCGTCACAATCCCACTATTCTGAGTGGTTCTAGATGTTTCTATGTCCTTAACTTCGAATTTGTATCCAAGGACACCAAATCCTTTGTAAGTTGCAACCTCCATACTAGGAAATTGAGCTAAACATCTTGAATCACTCTCAAATGATGCAGACAAGTTCGGATCGTGGATCTAACAAAACAAATTTTACGACAAATACATAACGATACAAGTTTAGATTAAAACTGATAGCAATAAAATGTTATTCGAATAACTTACATGATCTGTGACCCAATCACAAAAATTATCCTGATGGTATTTTTCCAAACGTTCTTCGTTCCAATCAGGATGCCCCTCACGTACCTCGTTAAAATGAATTCTGTTTTCGACAAATAATTGTGACATTAATATTATATCATTTCATACACACACAAACACAGATATAACAATTAATCCAAAAAAACTTACTCTCTAATTTGTTCAAGACATGCGCAATTAAGCAAGATAAACCGGTATATCTTGTTGATAAACATAGTGTCTACCCTCTAATACTCGGCTTTACCATATGGCCCGTCTTGAATTCTTCGTGGTCGGTTAAGCCTTGTCTCAATGTTCTCGTCCAGATAGCGGGAACAAAATGTGGTTGCTTCATCAAGAAGATAACCTTGCATGATAGAACCCTATGGTCGATTTTTATTGCGTATATACTTCTTAAGAGTGTAGAGGTACCTAATGAAAATATGTTGAATAAATAAATACGGGCATACAGGACAATAATAAATTTATAAATTGCGCGAAACGAAAAATTACACGTACCTCTCGACGGGATACATCCATCGATATTGTACCGGTCCGGCTAACTTCGCCTCAGTTGCAAGATGAACCGTCAAGTATATTATGATATCGAAGAATGACGGTGGGAAAATACGCACAAACTTGCAAAGTATCAACGCAATAGAATTTTCTAGTTTATCCAGCGTCGCAACCTCCAGTGTTTTAGCACACAACTCCCTGAAAAAACAACATAGGTCGTTGATTACTAGACCAACCGAGTCGGGGAGAGAAGTCCTGAGGGCTAATGGAAGAAGGTGCTCCACGATAATATGGTGATCATGACTTTTCAGCCCATCGATCTTGCCCTTCACAATTTTTATTTTCTTGCTGAATGATCCTGAGAAACCTGTAGGGATTTTCAAATCATGCAACACCTGCAGGAATCTTTTCTTCTCCGGTTGTGACATATGATAAGCGGCATTGGGAAGTACAAACTTGCCCGGTTTACCCGCTACCGGTCTAGGGTGCAATTCACTTCTTATTCCCCACTCTTGTAGATCCATCCGAGCATTCATGTTGTCTTTCGATTTCCCGTCTTTACAAAGAAGCAAGTTAAGTATGTGCTCTGATACTCCCTTCTCTATATGCATGATGTCCAGACAATGACGCACTGAATTTGTAGACTAGTACGGAAGCTCGAAGAAAATGCTTAACTTGTTCCAATATGGTGGTTTGACCTGTTTCGTCGGATCCATCCCCAAGGTCACATTATTGTAACCATCCTATTTAGCAGTCACGTCCTCTCCGGACAATGGGGATGGAGGTCCAAGAAGTTCCTGATGACCATCAAAGTGAACCGTGTCTAACCTATAGGGGTGGTCTGGAGGCAGGAAACGTCGATGGCCGCAATAACAAACCTTCCTGCTAAAATTCAAGAATTTTGATGTTGTGTGTTCATGGCAATGAGGACATGCTTTGTGACCATGTACGGACCAACCAGATAGCATTCCATACGCAGCAAAGTCATTAATTGTCCACATTAAAGCCGCACGCAGTATGAAGGTTGTATTTGTGTTTGCATCATATGTCTCTACACCATCAATGAACAAAGATTTCAACTCCTCGATCAGAGGTCGGAGATAGACGTCGATATTGTTCCCCGGTGAGTTTGGTCCGTCGATAAGAAGAGGCATCATAAAGTATGATTGGTCCATAGCCAACCAAGGCGACAGATTATAAATTATCATTACAACGGGCCATGTGCTGTGACTTCCAGCCATATAGTTGAATGGGCAGAAGCCATCAGTAGACAGTCCGAGCCGGACATTGTGAGGATCGCTACAGAATATTGCGTGCCTCCTATCAAAATCCTTCCATGCCGGTGAATCTCTTGGATGGCTCATTTTTCCATCTTCGCTTAGAGGAGCACGGTGATGCCAAATTATTGCCTCGGCTGTTTTCTTGCACCTGAATAGCCTCTGTGTTATGGGAAAGTATCGTGCTATCTTCACAGGTATATCAGGCTTCTTATCAGAATCTTTCGGCTTATACCTGGCCTCTCCGCATGTTGGACACTCTTTCAAATCTGAATTCTCTTTCCGGTACAACACGCAATTTTTAGGACATGCTTGAATCTTCTCGCACTTTAGACCCAAATCAGACATCATCTTCTGGGCTTCGTACCAGCTGTCGGGCACATTATTTCCCGGAGGCATAGAATCTTTCAAGAACGAAAGAAGCATTGTGAATGACTTGTTGCTCTATCCATTTAGGCACTTAATCTGGAAAAGTTGGACGAACCATGAGAAGGTGGAATACTTCGCATTCTCATAAATTGGTTTCCTAGCATCATTCATGAAATTTTCATATTTATCCGCATGCGGTCGTTGACCGGAAGGAATGTCATCTTCGGTACGAATAGATTCACCTAGGGCAGCCTCTACCATATCCTCCATTTCTTCTGATGGAAATAAATTACCATCTCCTACCGCATTACCGAATTCTTCTTCTTCTCCTGCCACATTATCGTGTTCTCCTTCTTCTTTTGCCGCAGTACTGCATTCTTCTCCTTCCCCGTGATATTTCCAAGTTGTATAAAGTCTAGTAAACCCATGTTTTACAATATGAAGCTCTGCCAATTCTACCTTCTGCCAGTACTTATTGCCACATCTATCGCACGGACAGAGAATCTTCTCTATTATGATCTTATTATATGCGCGTGCAAATTCAAGGAAAGCAGCAACTCCTGCGACAAACTTAGGTTGCATACGTTGTTTCCAATCCACATACATCCAGTCCTTAACTCTGACGTACTCATGGGCCATGTTAGACTGTATAACATATAAATTGTAGGTTATGCTGACTATATTGAGAAATATAAGAACGGGATAGTTACTGACAAAGGAGAAAATCCGTGTATATGCATTAGACTTAAGCTCCTATGGAGAACGTATCTCCTTTTAATATTATTAAATGTTCTCATGTAGTGCGCAAGTACATTGCACGTGGTGCGCGCATAGCGGGCATACGTGCGTTGCACGTAGCGCACATGGCGCTTGCGCATATGCGCATTATGGGGAGGAGCAGACTCCTAACTTGGAGAACTAAGCTCTTTTTAATATTATTGAATATTTTCATGTGGTGCGCACGTGCATTGCACGTGGTGCGTGCATGGCGGGCACACGTGCGTTGCACGTAGCGCACATGGCGCTTGCGCGTATGTGCATTATGGGGAGGAGCATGCTCCTATCTTGGAGAACTAAGCTCCTATGGAGAACTAAGCTCCTATGGAGAACTAAGCTCCTTTTAATATTATTAAATATTCTCATGTGGTGCGCACGTGCATTGCACCTAGTGCGCGCATGGCGGGCACACGTGCGTTGCACGTAGTGAACATGGCGCTTGCGCATATGCGCATTATGGGGAGGAGCATGCTCCTATCTTGGAGAACTAAGCTCCTATGGAGAACTAAGCTCCTTTGAGAATTGAGCATTAAAGAACTAAGATGCATTAGACTTGAGATTGAGATACATACCTACAACATAGAAAAGATATCAATAAACAAGATGAATATAATATAAATTTAAGTTGAAAGAATATATATCCTCCTTTCAAATGCAATTAAGTCTCGATGATGCTGAAGATGTTACCAGAAAAACATCTTCTGCCAACCTTCATGTGTGAAGGGGTGTGTGTGGGAAAATTGGGTACACGGTGTCAGAAAAGTTTTCTGGCGTCCAAGTAAAATCCATAACTAAATCCCTATCTTGCCCTTCCTTTTCTTCAAATCAGAAATGTGTCTTTTTTTGCATTATGAATGGTCTGGTACCACAAGCTCAGTATGTTGAATCATGTTTTGGTTGGACAAAGACTTGCCAATGGCAGCATGCAAAGATTTATTTGGCCACAAACTACAACCACCACATGAATGCATACAATTATAATTTTTGGGCAATCAATCAATAGCTAGCTACTTGATTCTATATCTACAACACGAAAGACACGAATTCTTCCCATGTCTCCTCATGTCTCCATAGAAATTGGGAAAATATCGTCAGAGATTACATTAATTCCTCATGAATCCACGAATTCTTCCCTAGCCCCAGCCCCAGCCCAGCCCGGCCCTACCCCAACCCCAACCTAACCCCAGCCCCAGCCCAGCCCCAACCTAACCCTAACCCTAGCCCCAGCCCCAGCTAAACCCTAACTCGAACCATAACCCTAACCCTATCCCCAGCCCTAGCCCTAGCCCCAGCCGGACCCCAACCCTAACCCTAACCCCAACCCCAACCCCAACCCCAACCCCAACTCCCTGCCGAACCCCAGCCCCGCCCGAGCCCCACCCCAGCCCCAACCCTAACGCTAACCCCAACCGATGCCTCATCGGTACCCAAACAATGAACCATAGCCCTAAAACAATAAAAAAAATTTGAGTAATTGAAGATTTTCTTACCTGATCGAAGGCGACGATGAGATGAGACGGCGCTGGCGACGACGAAAGCGGGCGGTGGCCACGACGAATCGGCCGGCACTGGCGACGACGAGAACGACGATCGATCGGCGGGAACGAGGGTTTGGGAATTTGGGTTCGCGCGCGCGATCGATGGAGAAATTTTTTTAGGTATTCAGCGTAGGGATCGATCCGTGCCTTTTTAATTAAATCTCTATTTAGTTGCCCCTACGGATAAGTCCGTAGGTTCTTGGTTTGCGGCTCCGTAGGGGCAAACACCAAATTAAGATTTAATATTTTTATTCTTGAACGTCTTGGACCGTAGGGGCAACCTTCTGTCCCTACGGCTTAATCCGTAGGGCCAACATAAATCTGCCCCTACGGATTTCAATATCCGTAGGGGCAACCCCCTATTTTAGTAGTGCTGCAATCCCTCTGCCAATGCCCTTTCCCGTGACAATAGGAACATCCCTCCTTCCCTACTGTCAGCCCTGAAACTCTTGCCCTTCCCTGTCCCTCTACCTTCACCGCATTTCGGCTTTATGGAGGTCTTTTTCTTCTCACCCTTTGCTTTTGCCTTGGATTCAGAAGAGGAAGATTCCCCAATAAGCAGAGCGGGTGTCTCCATGGTTTCCTTCAGGGTGTAAGAAGAAGGTAGGGACTGTAGAATCAAGTCAGCATATCACTAGTTCTCCAACGTGGTCTCCAAGTCCGTGAGCTCATAAATATAGCTAGTCATTGTAAGGACGTTGTCCCCTACAGATGACCCGATAGCCAATCTCGCTTGAAGCAATTCCTTCGAGGTCTCATATTTTGCGATACGGGATTGCTCTCCATATAAATATTTATTATGGAGGAAGACAGAAGCTAAGTCCATCTTCTCGTGCTGCTTCTGGTTTTCACCATCTATTGAGGCCAACACGAGGCACTTGGTATTCACATTGTCCTTTTCCCTTGTCTTACGGATATCTATATCCATGACGTTGGAAATTAGACCTGGGACAGCGGGGGCTTGAGTACTAATAAGGTGGTCCAGTTTGTCACAGGAAATGGACATCTAGACAAACCCTTGCCAATCAATATAGTCTGGACCAGTCAATTTTTTAGCTTAATGTAACCTAGGCATGGTCAACTGGTTGCTGCAATTAGGAGAAAGAGAAGAAACATTTTAGCATGATGCTCTTGCAAGTTTAGATTGGTTTTTAATTTATCTAAACAGGATGGCTCCCACTATCTCTCGAATCCTTCCTCAAACCATAAAAGAAGAAATAGTCAGGATTAATCTCACCGTACAATACTTGCTTAACCTTTCAGCCAGGCTAGTGTCGGTACTTTAAGGCAGGTTTTTCGACGCTTTCGCGAAGTTCTTTAATTAAATAACCTCTTTTCCCTGAAGGCGTAGCCCCGCTAACACCGTTCTAGACACCTAGTTGGTTTATAACATTGATCGTTAAGTGAAAAATCTCCTGAGGAGTAGCATATACTCATAGTAGGATCGAGATCCAAATATCATTGTGTGATAATCCTTAAGGAATCCTACCAACATTATCACACTCCAAATGGTATGCAGCACTAGCATGTTTCAGTTTCCTTAGAAACTCCCGATGTGAATTTTTTCCCCACGCTCTTATGACCTTGACGAAGGCCAATGAATCATAAGTCACATGTCAAGTTCTACCCATCATTTTCCAGGTTAATTTGAACTCACCCGTATATACCCTTGACGAAAGCCAACAAAGTAATACGATTGTCCCAAACCAACGCATATATCTATGCTACATATGAATACCCAGCAGCTACCAAACACTATGCCTTGGCGAAGGTCAACAAACATAGATTGAATACTACTAAATATTCAAATGAAATGACGGAGGGCTACGAATGGTTTTGGAGAAACCGTGAACATAGTGAATTTGATATAATCGAAAGAACCTGATAGCTTTTAAAAGGAGTGGTTTAAGCTCCGCATTTAAAAGTCTGTTGTTTTGAAAAAACCGAGTGGTTTTAAAATTTGTTCCAAAGATTCGGCTTTGGTTTATTTGCTTTTCATTAATGTAATGTAGTCCCATCATTTACACCTATCATCACATAAAGAAACGAAAATATGACGTTCGCTTATGACATCCGCATTCGCCACTGGGCCCCGTCTAACACCGTTAGGTTACTTAACTAACGCCAGTGCGGGGTCTGGACTAGCACGGATGCAAAACATAAGCAATGACTGTTATATAATATATATATAATAACCATTCGTCTTACGCGATAATCGACATTCCAGATCAAAGATGAACATATTAGATATACTAGGAATTCCGCGTTTCGTGTAAGCCTGTAATGAAAGACGGATTCCATGGTCATGATGAATAGCCAAACCCTACCCCAGACCCCTACGGGTGCGGAAAACCACCCTCCAAATACCCGAAGTGAAGCAACCTCCCTCATCAAAGTGAGTAAGCCATTGGCACTTCAAAGTACCTGGAAGTTTTTATTAGTTATATGTGTGCCCTAAAGGCCATTATTGTACATGTGATGTATATTATAGTGGATGCTTGGACATATATATATATATATATATATATATAGGAATTTCTTGCCCGACATGATCGTATGCTATCAGGTTACTCTTTATTTTATCATGTTGACCGATATTCTTTACTGTCTTACTCTCACATGTTGATAAAGCTCTTAGGATATGTACTTGACTACCAGGATTATGATGAGATCATACTGTAGGGTTCCTAGGCACGCTAATGAGGTCTCACAAGGCATCAACCATGCCAATTTCAAATTTTACGGGTGCCGAGAAACCCTAATACGGATCGTTGACTAGAAGTTTAGGCAAAAAACTAAACTAGTTGACAATTTAACTAAAGGAGAGAGGCTACAACCTTTGTAGATCCGGTTCCCCACTTCCTTAGCTCCACGTAGGCATCCTCTCACTGTCCATCTTGAATCCCGTACTCAATCGTCGGCTTGATCGGAGAAATGGGCAGGCTAGGTCGTCGGCTTCGTGCCGAAGATGATCTACGTCGAGGCATCACAAGTTCAAGCTCCAACTCCATCAAGTTGTGAAACTTGTGAAGAAAACACCCTATACTACTTGGCAAGAGGTAGAGGGTGAAGAAATAGGAGGTGGGTTCACTTTAGAATTGGATTTCTCACTTTTTAGCTCAAGTTGCCATTAATGGACTTAAGCTTTTTCTTTGAAGATGAAGAAGAAGATGAAGCTAGAATATGATAAGTCTTGATTAAAATGAAAAGAAAAATGAATACTTATCATATACTAACTAAGGTAGAGTGTAGAGAATTGACCATGGTTACTTTGATGGATTAGGGTTAAGCATGAAGACAAGAATGGTTACAAAGTCAAAGCTTCATGAAGCTTCAACTAGAAACAAAGAAAGCCACCATTCTTATCATAATCTTTTCCAAATAAATAAATAAACAAATAAATAAATCAATGAATAAGCAAAACCCTAATCATGAACTTAACCATGGTTTAATTCTATACACTTAACCAAATGAGCAAGTATCATCAAACATGATACAAACATGTGCACAAAAGTATATCACATATACAACTTGCACATCAAGTGAGAAAATCCATTTAAAGTGAACCAATACTAGCTAATGCAAAGTAATATATCAAATATATAATTATACATTAAATCATTAAATCAACACTTGATTTAACGATCCGGTCATATCGCATATAACCGACTAGTATCCTATGTATCGGCTTATCGAATCAATCCTTGATTCGATATCTAGGTTATATCGAATATAACCAATCGATACATTCATCGCGAGAATGGAATACGGTATCACATACACGCATTATTCTCGGTCCTGCACATATCTCATATGCGCTCCTATTTCGTTTCGCTTGAGCCAGGAAACCTCTGTGTAGAACTCTAAAGACTCGTCAATACGCCGGTAGCAGATGATAATCATATCAAGCACCCACAAGCCGCAAGCGGTCTGCTAAACGTAACGGCCATCCGGGTATTGAGCGATCAGAAGATCAACGAGCTAGACCGCTCACACTCCTGTGAATCCAACCAGTAACACTTACCGTACAGTCCGGTCTGTTCGTCTGATATGTCGCATATCAAGTCTAGGGGTAGTAAACGTCAGACCCCAATAACCGATAAGTCGTGCCGATGTGAGGCTCATAACAGGTCGAGAAACTACTGGTAACACTTACCAGCAAATCTCTGATCAGCCCTGGCCAGGGACTTCCCTGTTACGGCCAATCGAGCACAGCGCAACATCAACCCCCAATACCGGGAGAGACGAAACCCCTCCTATCGCTCATTGCCTCCATGTGACTCGGGACTGTGGCCAAAGACCACCGTTTTGCATGCCCTCATGGACGTGGTAAGGTGGAGATCAAAGCACAGTGGGAATCACACATGACTCTATGACGATCTCGGGTCTACAGACTAACCTGCACAAGTGTCACCTGAGAACTGCCATCTGACGTGAGGTATAATACCATCTGGGAGTTCTCGGCGAGTCCGTCCAGTGTACCTAGTCTCCACTGAGCACCCGTATACCATCTCTGATGTCAAACACCAATGGATATGGGATCATCCATCGCCCATCTCATGGGTCGAGAAGTGTATACGCTAGTCTACACTGGTATATCGATGCCCCGTCTCGATACACCCACGACTAGGGACCTTGAAGGATGTACCTATGGACTACCATGTCCCCACTAGTATGATCTGCATCATAGTCCAGGTAGTCAAGTACACATCCTAAGGGCTTTATCAACATGTAACTATAAGACAGTTTAAAGAGACAAGTGTACATGTTAAGATAAAGAGCAACCAGATAGCATACTATCATATCGAGCAAGAAAGTCATCTCTATATATGTCCAAGCATCCAATATAATATACATCATCTGTACAATACTGGCCTCTAGGGCATACATACAACTAACAATCTCCCACTTGCACTAGGGCCAGCTGCTGTAGTATCGCATACCGAGCATTCCGAAGAGTCTCTCAAACTGTATCTGGGGAATGGCCTTCGTGAGTGGATCCGCCGTGTTGTTCTTCGTGTCAACTCTCCTGACCTCGATCTCTCGGTGATCAACTATCTCCCGGATCAGGTGATACCGCCTCAGAATATGCCTGGATCGCTGATGGGACCTGGGCTCCTTGGCCAAAGCCACCGCTCCATTGTTATCGCAATACAAAGGTATTGGATGCTCAATGGATGGAACCACTCCAAGTTCAGTAATGAACTTCTTGATCCAGAAAGCCTCTTTGGCAGCATCGTTGGCAGCGATGTATTCAGCCTCCATCGTCGAGTCTGCCACGGTTTCCTGCTTGGAACTCTTCCAGCTAACCGCCCCTCCGTAAAGGGTAAAGACAAAGCCCGACTGCGACTTAGAGTCGTCCTTATCACTCTGGAAGCTCGAATCGGTAAAGGACTCCACTTGGAGTTCTCCATTACCATACACCAAGAGCATCTCTTTAGTCCTTCGCAAGTACTTGAGAATGCTCTTCACAGCTGTCCAGTGATTCTCTCCAGGATCAGCTTGATACCTGCTCACTACACTTAGTGAGTATGCTACATCGGGTCTGGTACATAGCATCGCGTACATGATAGAGCCTACAGCCGAAGCATAGGGTATCCCTTGCATGCGAGCTCTCACCAAATCAGTCTTGGGAGACATCTCTTTGGAGAGAGTGAGTCCAGAGATCGTGGGCAAGTTCCCACGCTTGGATTCTTCCATACTAAACCTCTTTAGTATGGTGTCAATGTACCTGGATTGGGACAATCCCAATATCCGTTTGGATCTATCTCTATAGATCCTTATTCCCAATATGCAGGAGGCATCACCAAGATCTTTCGTTGAGAATCTTTGTGATAAGAAGAGCTTGACCGATTGCAGCATAGGAATATCATTTCCTGTCAAGAGTATGTCGTCTACGTACAATACGAGGAAGACAACCTTACTCTCTGCTACCTTCTTGTACATACAAGGTTCATCTGGGTTTTTGACGAAATCAAACTCTTTGATAACGACGTCAAAGCAGATGTTCCAACTCCGCGATGCTTGCTTTAATCCATAAATGGATTTAAGCAGCTTGCATACCTTCCCGCCGCTCCCACTGTCTATGAAGCCCTCTGGCTGAGTCATGTACACGCACTCTTCTAAATCACCATTTAGAAAGGCGGTCATAACATCCATTTGCCAGATTTCGTAGTCATGATATGCAGCGATGGCAAGCATGATCCTGATGGATTTAAACATAGCTACTGGAGAAAAGGTTTCGTCATAGTCCACACCTGGTCTTTGACGAAAGCCTTTTGCAACAAGTCTAGCTTTTGATTGTCTCCACTTTCCCATCTACACCAAGTTTTTTCTTGAAGATCCACTTGCTCCCAATGGGTTTTACCCCTTCAGGAGCAACTTCCAAAGTCCATACTTTGTTGGTGTACATGGATTCCATCTCGGACCGCATAGCATCCAGCTATTTCACTGAGTCCCTAATCGTGATGGCCTGCTCGAAGCTAGTTGGGTCATCATCCTCCATGATGCAATCCTCGCTTCCACCATCCATGAGAAAACCGTAGTATCTCTCAGGTTGGCGAGGAACCCTACTAGATCGGCGGAGAGGCTGAAGTTCATTGGGAGCTACTGAATCCTCTGGTTCAACCAAATCTTCTGTCGTAGTTTGTATTGCTGGAACCTCTTCCAGTTCTACCTCCTTGCCACTAATCTCTTTGTCAAGAAATTTCTTTTCTAAAAAGGTGGCATGTCGAGAAACAAACACTTTTTGTTCCTCGTTGTGGTAGAAGATATACCCGCGCGAATGTTTGGGATATCCAATAAACTTGCACAGAATGGACCTTGCCGCGAGTTTGTCCGGATTTTGCATTTTTACATATGCCGGACAACCCCATATCTTAACATAATTAAGACATGGTCTCTTTCCTTTCCATATCTCATATGGAGTGGTTGGCACAGATTTGGTGGGAACCATATTCAATAGGTCTGCAGCTGTTTCCAGTGCATATCCCCAGAAGGAAATAGGTAACTCAGCTGTGCTCATCATAGAGCGCACCATATCTAATAGGGTGCGGTTCCTCCGTTCTGATACACCGTTGTGCTGTGGTGTATATGGAGGAGTCAGCTGAGAGAGAATCCCATTCTCTTTTAGGAAGTCCAGGAATTCATTGCTCAAGTATTCACCTCCTCGATCAGATCGAAGGATTTTAATACTTTTTCCGGTTTGGTTTTCGACTTCTTGTTTATATTCTCTAAATTTCTCAAAAGCTTTTGATTTGTGTTTCATCAGGAACACATATCCGAATCTAGAGAGATCGTCAGTGAATGTAATGAAGTACGAAGAACCATTCCTGGCATGTGTAGACAAGGGACCGCATACATCACTATGTATCAGTCCCAAGAGTTCGGTAACTCTTTCTCCGTGTCCCGTAAACGGAGTTTTGGTCATCTTGCCTTTGAGACATGGCTGTCAAGTGTCATAAGATGAAAATTCAAACGGATTTAAATATCCATCCTTATGCAACTTAGCCAGTCGTGTCGCATTGATGTGACCCAGTCTACAATGCCACAAGAAGGATTCATTCAGTTCTGAACTCTTCCTCTTGTGTGTGTTTGTTATGCTCAGAACTGTTGATTGATTTAGAACATAAATGCCATTGCACAACGTGCCTGATCCAACCAACTTTTGGTTACGGAAAATGTTCATAACATTGTCCTGTAATACAAAATTATATCCCTCTTTACTCAATAAAGAAACCGATATAATGTTGCATATCAGGTTCGGCATGTAATAGCATTCGTTCAGAACCAATGTATTACCAGTTGGTAATTCAAGGTGATATTCCCCGACAGTCTTAGCTGCAACAATTGCACCATTTCCAACTCTAATGTCTTTATCACCTTCTCCAAGTTCTCTACCTTTCCTGAGCCCATGTAACTGATTACATATATGGGATCCTGACCCGTTATCTAATACCCAGGACGTGGAGCAAATGGAGAAACAGTTCTCTGTAACGAACACACCCGAAGAAAATGCATCAACATGTATTTTCTTCATTCGGGTGGCATGGGAATCCTGGTATTCCCCTATATCCTGTTCGGTCCTATAACTCTTATAAGAAAGAACGGAACCAACGTTCCCCAGCACAGTATAACATGCGGGTTCGGTCAATACATCCATATTATTATCTTTATTAGGGCATGGCATGGTCGCTACCTGGAGAGAGAGAAGAAAACACTTTAGCGTATGCTCGTGCAAGATCAGATTGGTTATTATCTTATCTAATCAGGATGGCTCCCACTGGTTTTTATCAAATCTTCCTTCAAACCCTAAAAGGAAAGACTAGCCGGGATTAATTA
Source organism: Agapanthus africanus (assembly GCA_030015575.1). Classification (NCBI taxonomy): domain Eukaryota; kingdom Viridiplantae; phylum Streptophyta; class Magnoliopsida; order Asparagales; family Amaryllidaceae; genus Agapanthus; species Agapanthus africanus. Next base: position 494,253,907 of record CM057339.1, read on the forward strand.
CACCCTACAACTTCGTCGATCTTTCAGCCAGGCAAGTGTCGGTACTTTGAGGGAGGTTCCCCGTGCTTTCGCACGGACCTAATTAAAGTAAACCTCGTTTTCCCAGAGGCGTAACCCCGTTGACACCTTTCTAGACACCTACTTGATCGGCTAATTGTAATGTGTAAAACTCTCCCAGAAGTAACTCTTACTCGCAGTGGGTATCGGGATCCAACTATCTCATAGAAGGTATGCAATCTCATTGCAAATTTCAACACTTGAAATTCCCGATAATATTTTTCCCCTAGCGTCCTATGACCTTGACGCAGGCCAACAAACCATAGTGCGCTAGTCAAGTTCAACCCGTCATTTCCTGATTGAATTAAACCCACCCGCACGACCCTTGACGCAGGCCAACAAAGTCGCACGACTACCCTAATCCAATCTGCATCATATGCATAAGCAGATAAATACTAGTTAGCTACCGCACACTACGCCTTGACGCAGGCCAACAAACGTAGCACGAATACTAACTACTACTTATCTGAAATGACGGAGGGCTACGCTAGGTTTTTCTGAAAACCTATTGCGTAATGAACTTGATATCGTTGTAGAATCAAATGAAGTTTTGAAATGGAGTGATTTTGAGGCTTTTCTAGTTTTGATAAAGGGGTCACTCCCGGTGAAGGGATCGTCGGCCCTTTCCTCGTCGAATGAGGTGCGGGATATATCATATATATCACTGTGCAAAGCAGAAACTATAGAAGCAATCAAAAGTCAAACCGAGTGTGTAGCATCTGCCAGTTATTGCTAAAGGAGTCACTCCCGGTGAAGGGATCTCGGTCCTTTCCTCATCGAATAAGGGGCAGGATATATCACATATACCGCTGTGCAAAGCAAGAACTGTAGCTACCTGTTTTATTTAAAATTTAATTCTAAAACATCTTAGGTTTCTTTTCTTTCATTAATCAAATTAATGAAGTCCCATCATTTAAGTCACCTAAACATCACAGATAAATACGACGTACACTTATGCCATCCGCATTCGCCTCGATGTCCCCTCGTGCACCGTTAGGTTAGGTAACTAACGGCAAAGCGGGGCAGGGCTAGCGCGGGTGTAAAACATAAGTAACGTCTATATAATATATCATATATACTATATACTGTATCTATCACAGAACATCACATGATCGCATCACAGATAAAGCAGCAGAAGAAACATATGAAACATTGGATATACTAGGACGTCCGTATTTTCAATACGAGCCAGTATAAAACACGGATTCCACGGTCGTGATGAATAGCCAATCCCACACCCCTAGACCCCTACGAGAGCGGCAAGCAACCCTACCAATTCTAGGGTTAGGAGACCCGGACTCGACTCCTCGAGTTGGTCTCCTACTGGACCCCAGAACCCGGTTACTTATGCTCCTCTCCTTGGGTCTATCCTAATGCGGAAAAGTAAATAATATACAAAAGGTGACAACTTCCGCAACCTGGAAGTGCCCCAAATAAAAGAATATTACATACAAGTTTTTACATGAATGAAAATAAAAAACACTCATCTCACATAAAAAACCCCGGCTATTCAAACACGACAATCCAATATAACATATCCAGCAACACATAACATCACATGTCATCAACGTAAGTAAGTATGCATACCTCAATTGTCGTTGACGTATAGCAACGAAACCGGCGATATCGACATACTACACTTACGGTCACAGAAAAGAAAGTGTAAAACTACAACAATTGGAATCCGCAATCTCTTTAGACATCGCATGCCTAATCAAATGAAATACTTAGACATCACATGCCTAACAATTATAAACCCCGCATTTTAGTCCCATTATCGAAAACTCTTTTCAATATCAAGTGAGACTAAACCGCTAGATTTATAGCATTCATTCAGTTATCTCATAACTGTTTGTGAATTCCAATTATTGTATCCCATTCCGGATAAATAGAAAATATTAAACTTTCCGATCGAACATTCGAACACCCAAGTTTTCCCGAAACCGATCAACACATGAAATAAGTTCAAAGACATTCATTTCATGCCTCAGTACCAACGGTCCAGCCGTAGAAGGGTCAAGCCAACGCCTCACATGTGGCACGCCGTACTGCCCCAAACCAGAAGGTTCAAAGGGCAGTTCAAGACGGTCACATAATCGAGTTAAGGTTTGTTGTCTTGTAGAGGGACCATCGCGTTACTTGCACTACTTAGAATGTCATTAAACTACGGAAAAGTCCAACAATTGGAAATTTCCCGGAAAGGGAAAGATTGGGTATTTACATCCGGTCGAAACTTTTAACATATTCTAAATATCCGGAAAACCACATCGACAAAATCTGATAATCCGATCGAATCATCCAAGCTCCAAAACACCCCAGAAAACTCAACTCTTGAGTTCAGATTAAAAACTCCCAGAAAACTCAGCACCTGAAAACATGAATTACTGTGCAACTTTGGAAGGATGAAGTCATCTTCTGGCCGCGGAACCACCGCAGAAGCCAAGCTTCTGCCGCGGTTCCGCCGCGCTTTTAACAAATCATGGGATAAATTTTGCACCGTAATTCTTAGAATTCCCTGCTGAATTTTTTAAGCATTTTTAATATGAAAAAATCCCAGTTTTCGGAAAAAGTCCAGAGAGCATCTCGGGAATTAGGGTTTTGGTTCGATCGGGTTTCAAACGTCGTCTAGACTTCGTCTAAGGCTCTAGCTAGGCTCTGATATCACTGTAGGGTTCCTAGGCACGCTAATGAGGTCTCACAAGGCATCAACTATGCCAATTTCAAATTTTACGGGTGCCGAGAAACCCTAATACGGATCGTTGACTAGAAGTTTAGGCGAAAAACTAAACTAGTTGACAATTTAACTAAAGGAGAGAGGCTACAACCTTTGTAGATCCGGTTCTCCACTTCCTTAGCTCCACGTAGGCATCCTCTCGCTGTCCATCTCGAATCCCGGACTCAATCGTCGGCTTGATTGGAGAAATGGGCGGGCTAGGTCGTCGGTTTCGTGCCGAAGATGATCTACGTCGAGGCATCACAAGTTCAAGCTCCAACTCCATCAAGTTGTGAAACTTGTGAAGAAAACACCCTATACTACTTGGCAAGAGGTAGAGGGTGAAGAAATAGGAAGTGGGTTCACTTTAGAATTGGATTTCTCACTTTTTAGCTCAAGTTGCCATTAATGGACTTAAGCTTTTTCTTTGAAGATGAAGAAGAAGATGAAGCTAGAATATGATAAGTCTTGATTAAAATGAAAAGAAAAATGAATACTTATCATATACTAACTAAGGTAGAGTGTAGAGAATTGACCATGGTTACTTTGATGGATTAGGGTTAAGCATGAAGACAAGAATGGTTACAAAGTAAAAGCTTCATGAAGCTTCAACTAGAAACAAAGAAAGCCACCATTCTTATCATAATCTTTTCCAAATAAATAAATAAACAAATAAATAAATAAATGAATAAGCAAAACCCTAATCATCAACTTAACCATGGTTTAATTCTATACACTTAACCAAATGAGCAAGTATCATCAAACATGATACAAACATGTGCACAAAAGTATATCACATATACAACTTGCACATCAAGTGAGAAAATCCATTTAAAGTGAACCAATACTAGCTAATGCAAAGTAATATATCAAATATATAATTATACATTAAATCATTAAATCAACACTTGATTTAACGATCCGGTCATATCGCATATAACCGACTAGTATCCTATGTATCGGCTTATCAAATCAATTCTTGATTCGATATCTAGGTTATATCGAATATAACCAATCGATACATTCATCGCGAGAATGGAATACGGTATCACATACACGCATTATTCTCGGTCCTGCACATATCTCATATGCACTCCTATTTCGTTTCGATTGAGCCAGGAAACCTCTGTGTAGGACTCTAAAGACTCGTCAATACACCGGTAGCAGATGATGATCATATCAAGCACCCACAAGCCGCAAGCGGTCTGCTAAACGTAACGGCCATCCGGGTATTGAGCGATCAGAAGATCAACGAGCTAGCCCGCTCACATTCCTGTGAATCCAACCAGTAACACTTACCGTACAGTCCGGTTTGTTCGTCTGATATGTCGCATAACAAGTCTAGGGGTGGTAAACGTCAGACCCCAATAACCGATAAGTCGTGTCGATGTGAGGCTCATAACGGGTCGAGAAACTACTGGTAACACTTACCAGCAAATCTCTGATCAGCCCTGGCCAGGGACTTCCCTGTTACGGCCAATCGAGCACAGCGCAACATCAACCCCCAATACCGGGAGAGACGAAACCCCTCCTATCGCTCATTGCCTCCATGTGACTCGGGACTGTGCCCAAAGACCACCGTTTTGCACGCCCTCATGGACGTGGTAAGGTGGAGATCAAAGCACAGTAGGAATCACACAAGACTCTATGACGATCTCGGGTCTACAGACTAACCTGCACAAGTGTCACCTGAGAACTGCCATCTGACGTGAGGTATAATACCATCTGGGAGTTCTCGGCGAGTCCGTCCAGTGTACCCAGTCTCCACTGAGCACCCGTATACCATCTCTGATGTCAAACACCAATGGATATGGGATCATCCATCGCCCATCTCATGGGTCGAGAAGCGTATACGCTAGTCTACACTGGTATATCGATGCCCCGTCTCGATACACCTACGACTAGGGACCTTGAAGGATGTACCTATGGACTACCATGTCCCCACTAGTATGATCTGCATCATAGTCCAGGTAGTCAAGTACACATCCTAAGGGCTTTATCAATATGTAACTATAAGACAGTTTAAAGAGACAAGTGTACATGTTAAGATAAAGAGCAACCAGATAGCATACTATCATATCGAGCAAGAAAGTCATCTCTATATATGTCCAAGCATCCAATATAATATACATCATCTGTACAATACTGGCATCTAGGGCATACATACAACTAACACATACTAGTGAGGCCACGGTGGTCCATAAGTATATCCTTTAATCAGTTCCTAGTTGTGGGAATATCAAGACCAGGGCATCGATATTCCAGAGTAGACTAGTGTGTATGTTTCTTGTCCCTTAGAAGGCGATGGTTGATCCCACAACCATTGGAGTGTGACATCAAAGATTGTACATAGGTGCTCATTGGAGAATGAGTACACTGAACAGGACTCGCCGAGGACTCCTATGTGGTAGTATACCTATCGTCAGATAGCGGTCCTCTGGTGACACTGGTACAGGTTAGTCTGTAGACCGGAGATCGTCATCGAGTCTGTTGGCTATAGTGCCCTCAAGGCAATTATCATAGTCACAGGCAGGTGATTATGATGATTAAGTGAGGACCTATACCGGTAGAACAGTCTTACTCGAGATGATAATATGCTATCTGGTTTGTCTTTATCATCAATATTACATGTTGATAGAGCCCATAGGATTCTTTCTTGACTACAAGCATTATGACGGCGATCATATACGTAGGAGCTGGGGGTCTATAAGCACATCCTTAAATGTCCCTAGTCATGGGAGTATCGAGACTGTGCATCGATACTCTAATGTAGACTAGTGTATACTGATTGAGACCCCGACGAGGGGCGGTGGCTGTTCATATCAGTTTTTTGCATTTTTATACCGCCCAATTTTTATCACATTACTTATCGGTAGGTACTCTTGAGCCGTGTTTGCTAGTCAAATTGCAGGATACAGGTTCTCGGCTCTGAACAGTGAAATTGATGGAAATGCACGACAAATTCCGGATTACTGCCAACCACAGATAAAACACGGGTCTCCGCTCTCTATCTGTATGTTGCCGCACACCAGTTTAAGAGACAAAATGGCAAATCAATGTCATTTTCATGCACAAAGCTCAATGTCAACACAAAATCCAAGAAATCTACATGGAGCTCGAGGAAATCATGGCAAAAGATCCACATCAAATCACCTTTTGACTTGCTGAAATTCTGGACAATTTGTGAAAAGCTTCTGAGAAACATCATATACCAGACTGAAGGACATATAAGACCAGGGTAACCCACAAAATACGACAAGACAACTCCACTATAGGGTCGCGGATCCGCGGCCAATAGGGGGTCTAGGCCGCGAATCCGCGGCCGTACTGGCTCCTCAGAGGGAGTCTTTTTGGGGGTATTTTGGTAATCTCATTTTATGGCAGATTGTTGCCCTTGGTTTCCAGATCCCTGCCTATAAATAGTCCAGAACTTGCCAAAGCCAAGGGTCCATAATCTTGTATTTAGAATTTTAGAATACATGTATTGTTCTTCTTCCTCCTCTCATCTCTTCTCCATTAAAAACTTGTAGTGAGCTTTTGTGAGTGAAGAATGAATAAAGGAGTTCTTGTTCTTACCATGCTTATCTTGTTGTAATCGTTAATTATAATTGCTTGTATTTTTCTTTTGCTAATCTAGTTGTTGTTATTTGTTGTTTGTTTCTTTCTTGTTCTCTTTTCCTTTATCCTTAAACAACCATGATGCTTACGCTTGATCCTTGCCGAGGTGAGGTCGCAAATAGCTAGTTGTAATCTTCTAACCTCTTTCTTTCTATCTTTCTCCTTTGTTTTATTTTCTTTTCCTTATAATGGGTGAGTAGTTTTTATACTTGTTAGGGTAGGATAAGGAAAGTTTGAGAGAAGGAAATCTCTCTCACTCTTTTCTTGCCCAACATCTTGATTCGGACTCCCATTAATTGAACCACAATCCGCTCCCTACGGCACCCTATCCAACATGATAGCGGTGATTCCTTAGTGAGACCGATTGTGGTTGAATTAACCGGAGGTTAAGGCTAAAAGCCAAGAACAGACGGACAAGCACCAAAAGGAAGAACTTATGCGTTGGAAAGCCTAGCTTATACTCGCAAGTTCCTTCCTAGTCGTGCTAATCCCCGTTGTTGTCGATTACCGTAAGACCGACATTAAGAGTGGCAACGAAAGATGTGAGCGACTCCTAACTCAAACTTACCTAATCCTAACCCTAACAAGCTCTCTATATATATCATTTTAACACATAAGTAATCTAAAAACAAACCTGGAAAATTGGACTTAACTCGTTAAAGCACATAGAAAAAGATTCCCATCTCCCTGCGGACGACCCGTACTCAACCGGCTAGCTACAAGAGAAACCGTCTTGATTGCGGTAATTAACTAAGCACGCAAAAACTCTACCAATCAAATAGCGCCGTTGCCGGGGAGACGGTAGTTTATTTCTTTGTGTAATTTCGGGTTAATTTGCGAATATAAATATAACCGAAAAAAAAATATACATTGTAAAAAACCATCTTGTTATTTTTGATTTGTTTTTGTGCAAGTGTGCAGGAGAAAAGGAAGTTCAAGTTCAGTGCCAAAGACGTGGGAAGTTAGACCCATATCTCGCGACTACACCGCGTTTGATCAAAACGGAACCAACAGTCTACTGAAAGATTCTGGAGCAGATCCAGTAAGCAAATCAAGATTCAGGAGCTCCAAACAAGCAGAGGACACCCAACAGAGCACACACCAGAAAACTGAAGTCCCAACTCTCCATTCCTGCCGCGGAACCGCGGCATAAGCAAGCTTAGGCCGCGGAACCGTGGCCACTTGGTGCCCTCATCAACTCAAAATCACTGTGAGTCCTTCTGCTCTCTTCCCCACTTCTCTAAACTCCACCGAACTGTGTTTTCTGCAGCATTCTTTGCGCAAACTCTCTTCCCCCTTCCAATAAATTGTTTTTGTGCAGGATTCTTTGTGCCGCGCTAAAATAAAAATTGTTTGCAGTTGATTGTTACTGCTTTGCATATATTAATACGGACTTTAAGGGTCTTGAAACCAATTCAGATTGGGTGGGGATTTCAACACCCTTCCCAGGACCCCAGAAATCACAAAAAGCATATGCATTGACCATTGCTTAAATTAAAAAATACTAGACTTAGCCCTAAGGACTTCGCGCTCAATAGGACAGAGGACTAGTTACAGGCATCGGCCGTTTATCCTATCCTGACTTTTGCGGTGTCTAGGCAAGTGTGTCCAAGGCAAGTGGTTACTTAATTAGGACCACTACTTACGTAGTGGGGAGCCTCCCACTTACCTGGCACTTACCTGGCCGCAATTGTTGGAGAAGAGGCGGTTTGAGGTCCTATTTCTAGCCCTTTGGAACAGTTAGGAGCTGTCTAGCTGACCTAGGTGACCCTAGATCTAGGTTTTATTGTGAATATCTTGTTTGTGATTGCTTGAAGCCGTAAGCCCGTACATATTTCTGTAAAGCTCTTTCTAAAAAAGGAAAAAAAAACACAAAACCAAAAACTTTTATAAAAACTTGCCCTTTGTCGCCAGAATCCATTTTTTCACCCACCACCCATCGTATTTCTCCATTGACGTTTTCTTACCCTCACCTTCTCCGCTTTGACTATACTAAACTCGTTTAGTGTATGTCCGCATGGACTCGGGACACTAGCGCTCTCCTAGTCCGCGTTACGTTAGTCGCTACCGACTACGCGATCGACTCAGACGTCGAAACTCCATCCACGCCTCTTTCACCCTTACCTTTGCCGGCCAACTCCGACGTTGACCGGAATTCTGTTCATACATCTTCACCTTCACCATCACCAAACTCTTCTTCCGCGATGTCAGGATTTAATCCAAACATCTTTTTGACTCCCCCGGGATTGACTCCACCTCCTATGGAGGCAACTAACCCACCACCACTGCCTGTTGTAGCGCCGCAGCGAATCGCTCTCCAGGATCGTTTCTATCCCACCAGTTCTGCACTTCCCACCTGTCTTTCTCTTCCACCGGCCAATGGCGATAACTTTGAAATTAAGCCCCACTTCATTAACATGCTTCCGAAATTTCATGGGCTTGAATCTGAAGATGCCTATATCTTCATCAACAAGTTCCAAAATGTTTGTGCTATGATGAAAACCACCCAGCTGTCGGACGATGCTATACGGCTATGGGTCATTCCGTTCACTTTATGCGATCTTGCTGAAAAATGGCTGTATAGCACCACTTCCCACTCCATAACCAGTTGGGACGAGTTTGTGAAAGCGTTTCTCAAGAAATTCTATCCGAATCATAAAACCGCAAGGATCCGTAACGAAATCAACCAATTCTCTCAGCTTCCTTCTGAACCCTTCTGGAAGTGCTTTGACCGGTATAAAGACCTTCTTGTCCAGTGTCCTCACCATGGTATCGAGAAATGGCAACTTTGCCAAACTTTATACGAGGGCCTGAACCCAGCAACCAAGCAGTTGTTGGAAACCATTTGTCAGGGCCACTTCCTATCGAAATCTGACGAGGAAGCGTGGCAATTTTTCGATGACCTTGCGGAACAAACGCTTCAATGGGAGAGCACTAGACCAACTACTTCTTCTTTTTCCTCCACTTCTACTGGTCAGTCTAGGGTAGGAATTCACCAACTCGATGTCTCTATTGCGATGAAAGCTGAAATGGCTGCAATAACGAGAAAACTTGAAGTGATAGAGAGCAAATTTTCATCTCCTGCTCCTTCCCCTGTTTTCCCCTTCGTACCATTTGTGCTTGTTGTTCCGATCCTTCTCACTTAACCGAAGAGTGTCCTTACAATCCACCATCCCAAGGACAGGAACAGGTTAATGCTGCATTTCAGCAAAGACCGAGGAATGATCCATACTCTTCCACCTACAATCCCGGTTGGAGGAACCACCCCAATTTCTCCTGGAATCGGAATCAGCAACAATTCCAAGGTAACAATTTCCAGAGGCCCCCTCCTGTGCAACAACAAGCGCAACAATAAACTCAACAACAGTTTCAACAGCCCTTCCAACCCCAACCTTTTCAAAATCAGACGAACAACTTTACACCCAACAATTCTTTTCCATAAAACAACTTTGTTCCGTCAAACAACGATAAGGTTTCCTCGCTAGAACGAAGTCTGGAGGCGTTCGTTAAACAATCGACACAATCCACCGCCAACATCCAGTCGTCTATTCAGTCTTTGGTGCAACACACTGCTGCACACGGGCAAAGCATCAAGACCATCGAAGCCCAGATTGCACAGCTGAATGCGGCGTTAAGCGAGCGAGAAAAGGTGAAGCTTCCATCTCAACCACTCCCAAATCCCGGTCACCCACATAATGTACATGTTGCTCTTGAACAACAGAACCATAATGTGAGTGCCGTGACTACATTGAGATCGGGAAGGATGCTGCACAACAACATCGGCACAACAATTAAGGATAATGACACCCCGGCCGCTTCTTCTTCTTCTTTTTCGTCTTCTGAGCCTATTCTCCATTCGTCAAAAGGCACTTCTTCTTCTTCTTCTTCTTCTTCTGCTCTGAACGGACCCACTTCTCACTCCACGAAAACACCAGCTCTGGGATCCGTTCCAGCTCCACAATCTCCTCCATAAGCATTGGACTCAACCAATTTTAAAAACGTTCCATTTCCAAACTGGTTGAGGTCCAATAAACAAAATTCACAAATGGAGAAGATTCTGGAGTTGCTTAAGCAGGTTAACATTAACATTCCCCTTTTAGATGCTGTCCAACAAGTCCCGTCCTGCACGAAAATCTTAAAGGACTTGTGCACGAAAAAGAGGAAGTCTCAGGTACCCAAGAAAGTTTTCTTGGCTAGTGCTGTGAGTGATGCTCTTACCCAATCTTTACAGCAAAAACGGAAGGACCCTGGCTGTCCTACGATTTCTATTACCATTGGGGATAAGAACATCAACCGCGCACTATTAGATCTTGGTTCCAGTATTAACCTGCTTCCGTACTCAGTATACGAGCAATTAGGTGTAGGAGAGCTGAAACCCACACACTGTACTCTCCAAATGGCCGACCGATCAATCACCCATCCTAGGGGTGAGCTAGAGGATGTGTTAATCAAGGTTGGGGACTTCATATTCCCCGTTGACTTCATTGTATTAGACATACAGCCTGTAGCTAACCCCCGGAATCAAATTCCGGTGATACTCGGTCGCCCATTCCTTGCAACCTCAAATGCTGTGATCAATTGTCGCAATGGTTCGATGAACCTGTCTTTTGGAAACATGACAATTGAACTCAACATTTTTAGGTTGGGGAATCAGCCCTCCGAACCTAATGCTCATATACTAGACGTTTTCTCAATCCAGGAGATCACCCCAGAAGAGTGTGAATTCGAGGAGTTTTTGTTCGATCACGATAACCTTAACGCCACTAGTGCGTTCCTCTTCGAACCTGCTGCTGTTTCTGCGCCCGACAATGACTACGAGTGCTTCACTTTCTTGAACGATCTTAGCCACTCTCCACCCGAGTTTGAATCATTCGAATTTCCGGATGAGTTACCTGAACCATCCAACTCGGTCGCTTACACTCGTTTTGAACCTTTGCTGGAATCCTTCGAGTTCGAGACCTTTTCACCAATCTTGCCTTCAATCATTTCACCTCCAACGCTCGAACTCAAGCCTTTGCCGTCTCACCTTAAGTACGCTTACTTGGGTGAGAACGAGATCCTCCCTGTTATCATCTCGGCTTCTCTCGCTCCATAGCAAGAGAAAGCCCTTCTTGCGGTCTTGCACAGCAATGGCAAGCTTTTGGCTGGTCCATGGCGGACATCAAGGGGATTAGTCCCCTGATCGTTGAACATCACATTCATCTGATGGATGATGCCAAACCAGCCAGAGATCCACAAAGGCGACTCAATCCAGTCATGAAGGAGGCTGTGAAAAAGGAAATCGTGAAGTGTCTGGATAGTGGTATCATTTACCCTATCTCTGATAGCCAGTGGGTTAGCCCCATTCATGTTGTCCCCAAGAAATCAGGTATAACGGTCATTACTAAAGAGGCAAATGAGTTAATCCCTACTCGCACCCAAACTGGGTGGCGAGTCTGCATCGATTACAGAAAACTCAATGCCGCAACGCGGAAAGACCACTTTCCGCTACCTTTCATTGACCAAATGCTTGAACGATTGGCCGGACACGAGTACTACTGCTTTCTTGATGGCTACTCCGGCTATAATCAAATTCCCATCGCCGAAAAAGACCAGGACAAAACCACATTCACTTTTCCTTTCGGTACGTTCGCATATCGTCGCATGCCCTTTGGGTTATGCAATGCGCCCGCTACCTTCCAGCGGTGTATGATGGGAATCTTCTCAGACATGGTGGAAAAATTCCTAGAGATCTTCATGGACGATTTCTCCATCTTCGGCGATTCCTTTAACGAGTGTTTGCTGCATCTTGACGCTGTCCTTACCCGATGTAAGGACAAGAACCTCACTTTGAATTGGGAGAAGTGCCACTTCATGGTGCGCGAAGGTATTGTCTTAGGACATATCATTTCGCAAAATGGCATAGAGGTTGACAAAGCGAAGATTGAGGTCATTTCCAATCTCCCTCCTCCCAGATGCGTCAGAGACATCCGAGCCTTCCTTGGCCATGTCGGTTTCTATAGACGGTTCATCAAGGACTTTAGCAAGATTGCTAGGCCCTTGACTCTTCTACTGGACAAGGACACGTCATTTGACTTCAACTCGAGCTGTGTGACTGCGTTCGAGTCATTAAAATGCTCACTCACTTCTGCTCCCATTCTTTCTTCACCTGACTGGACGCACCCATTTGAGATTATGTGCGATACATCCGACTTTTCCATTGGTGCTGTCCTTGGACAACACATCAACAAGATGCCGCACGTAATCTATTATGCGAGCCGAACCCTGAACGATGCCCAACTTAATTATACAACAACTGAGAAGGAAGTCTTAGCTGTTGTATTTGCTTTAGAAAAGTTCAGGCCCTACCTCATCGGCTCTCCAGTCATTGTCTACACAGACCATTCTGCTCTGCGCCATCTTTTTGCGAAGAAAGATGCAAAATCTCGGCTAATACGTTTGATCCTCTTGCTTCAAGAGTTTGACCTTGTCATTAAGGATAAAAGAGGATGTGAAAACGTGGTCGCCGACCATCTCTCACGACTTCCTTCTTCGCCGTCGCCTCAACTTCCGATTAACGGCGTTTTTCCGGATGAACAACTCTTGACAGTATCTCGCGAACCCTGGTTCGTAGATATTGTGAACTATTTGGCCACAGGGCTACTGCCGACTGAATGGTCAAGTCAGGACAAACTTCGATTCTTATCCCAAGTAAAACACTTTTACTGGGACGAACCCTATCTGTTCAAGTACTGTCCAGACCAGATTATTCGTCGGTGTGTCCCTGACGATGAATTCAAGAGTGTGCTGTCATTTTGCCACGATCAAGCATGTGGCGGGCATTTTGGCCCCAGAAAGACAGCTGAGAAGATCTTGCAATGTGGTTTCTACAGGCCACAACTCTTCAAGGACGCTCATGATTATTGCAAGACTTGCTCCCGGTGCCAACACTTGGGCCGGACATCCCGGAGGAACGAGATGCCGCTCCAACCAATCTTGGTTGTGGAGATTTTTGACGTTTGGGGGATAGATTTCATGGGGCCATTTCCCAGTTCTTTTGGGAACCTGTACATCCTTCTCGCTGTTGATTACGTCTCTAAGTGGGTCGAGGTTGTGCCCAGCCGGACTAACGACAACAAGGTTGTCGTTAGGTTTCTTAAAGAAAACATTTTCTCCCGGTTTGGACACCCCCGAGCGATCATTAGCAACAATGGAACTCATTTCTGCAATAAGACTTTCGAGGCCTTGATGCGGAAATATTCCATTAATCATAAGCTATCTACTCCCTACCACCCCCAAACCTGTGGGCAGGCCGAAGTTTCAAATCGGCAAATCAAGCAGATACTGGAGAAGACGGTTTCCAAGAACCGTAAGGATTGGTCGCTGAAACTCACTGATGCCCTTTGGGCATTTCGAACTGCTTATAAGACCGATCTTGGCATGTCTCCCTATCGGCTTGTGTACGGAAAGGCTTTCCACCTACCTGTCGAAATAGAGCATCGCGCATTTTGGGCGATAAAAGAGCTGAATCTGTCTCTCGAAGATGCGGGCAGCCATCGGAAGTTGCAATTGAATGAATTGAGCGAGCTTAGGGATAAGGCTTACGAACGAAGGTGTTTCATGATAAACACCTTTTGCGCAAAACTTTCGTACCTGGTCAACAGGTACTGCTTTACGACACCCGGCTACACTTCCATCTATGAAAGCTCAGATCTCGCTGGAAAGGGCCGTATTTTGTGCGGAATGTGTATCCGCAGGGCGCTGTGGATTTGGAGAATCCAAAGGACGGCTCATTTTTTAAAGTAAATGGACACCGACTTAAACCATACCTTAGTGCCGAACCAACAGAGGAGCTCCTGGTCTTACAGGAGCCGGTTTACCCTGCATAATCTTCCTCTGCCTACTACCAAACTTCGGTTATCCAGCCAAGAACAGTGGACACTGTTCCAAATAAGTTTGGGGGTATGTATATACCATTTTGTATTTATTTATGGATATTCTTTTCCAATTTTACTCTTTAAAAAACAAAAAAATTGTGTATATCTAACCGACAATTTTGACCCTTCAAATGATCTCTTCCTGTAATGACAGTGAGGACACTGTCCAGTTTATGTTTGGGGGTACGCTCGGTACGCATTTCTAACCTTCGCATTCATATGTATATTTTGCATCTGCATACTAAAATCCATAAAAATCAGAAAATTTTCTAAAAACATAAAAACTTTTCTGTCAAGTTAGCTAGTGGGAGAACTCTGATTCAACATTTCGACGGTTTTGTTTGATAAGATAAGAATAACTAAATCTTATTTTTAGATTTCGAAAACCTGAAAGATAACTCTCCTTTGAAGTTAACTATAGCTGATATACGTCTTTACATCACACTACACGTGTCGTGAGTTTTGGAAATTAGATGACAAGTCTTTTATGTCTAAAAACTTTTAAATGGATACATGATTTTCTGAGGATCAAATAAGTTTGTTCTAAAATAAGTAATATCAAGAATAGTTTATGAAGTGAAGTGAATATGAAGGAATGTTATTGATGCCTTAATTGGAACTAAGTCTGAAAAATAACCTATCTGAAACTTGATTGGAATGATTACACACCTAACCCACTAAACACGTCTTTTATCCAAAAAAATAACTGAACTGTCGGTTATATCTCCGTTCGCACTGAATCATCATGATTTTCATGCTAAATTGTCTTTTGTTTTTGGACCTAGGTAACTTGAGTAATTAAGTCCGCTGGGGTGTTTCTACACCTAATGCCCTAAAGCCAACTGGTTTGGGTGCATTGGCCCAAAGCTCGCTAAGAAGCCTAGAAAATCCAGATTAAAACAAAGTCAAGCAAGTGTTCTCTCCGAGTTAAAATTCCTAACGGTTCTTTGTGTGAGAATAATCTTGACAAAAGACAGGTTTTTATAAAAAATATTTCTAGCGGAGATATGAAGGTTTTATTCTATGATAAAGACAATTGCACGTTCACAGAGGTGTGTATGAAATGAAAACAAGAAAAAGGTGGAGTGAAAAATAAGACCTAGTTTCCTGTTAAGGAAGATAGAAATTCTGAAGTTGAAACCTTACTGGAAAACGAAACTTGAAAAATGCTTAACTCTTTATAAAACTTATGTGATCCTTTTAAAAATTTTATCTGGGCTTTATTGTATGACATGATGACTTTATTCGACCCTTCTGGAACTTAACGACACTATTTGCACTGCACGTAAAGACATATAAAATCTTAAGTTAAATAAGAAGCGAGATGTGAAAAATAAGGTTCGATAGTCTAGACTTAGGATAATAGAATTGTTATTTTCTGAAACAAAACTTTAGGGTTTGAATCATAGTTATTTTGCAAAACTAGCTTGACCGGATTTTGTGGGTAGTATCCGCTGAAAACCCTCAGGAGACAACACTCCTCCTACTAGGGACACCTAGAGGTTTAACGGCTTGTTGCACATGCTCGGTGCAATTGCGTTCCCTGCGAAAGTGAGGTTAGGAATTTTTTTGTGAATAAATTGGCTTTGCTCGGGACGAGCAAATGATAACTTTGGGGGTATTTGTTCATATCAGTTTTTTGCATTTTTATACCGTCCAATTTTTATCACATTGCTTATCGGTAGGAACTCTTGAGCCGTGTTTGCTAGTCACATTGCAGGATACAGGTTCTCGGCTCTGAACAGTGAAATTGATGGAAAAGCACGACAAATTCCGGATTACTGCCAACCACAGATAAAACACGGGTCTCCGCTCTCTATCCGTATGTTGCCGCACACCAGTTTAAGAGACAAAATGGCAAATCAATGTCATTTTCATGCACAAAGCTCAATGTCAACACAAAATCCAAGAAATCTACATGGAGCTCGAGGAAACCAAGGCAAAAGATCCACATCAAATCACCTTTTGACTTGCTGAAATTCTGGACAATTTGTGAAAAGCTTATGAGAAACATCATATACCAGACTGAAGGACATAGAAGACCAGGGTAACCCACAAAATACGACAAGACAACTCCACTATAAGGCCATGGATCCACGGTCAATAGGGGGTCTAGGCCGCGGATCCGCGGCCGTACTAGCTCCTCAGAGGTAGACTTTTTGGGGGTATTTTGGTAATCTCATTTTATGGCAGATTGTTGCCTTAGGTTTCCAGATCCCTGCCTATAAATAGTCCAGAACTTGCCAAAGCCAAGGGTCCATAATCTTGTATTTAGAATTTTAGAATACATGTGTTGTTCTTCTTCCTCCTCTCATCTCTTCTCCATTAAAAACTTGTAGTGAGCTTTTGTGAGTGAAGAATGAATAAAGGAGTTCTTGTTCTTACCAAGCTTATCTTGTTGTAATCGTTAATTATAATTGCTTGTATTTTTCTTTTGCTAATCTAGTTGTTGTTATTTGTTGTTTGTTTCTTTCTTGTTCTCTTTTCCTTTATCCTTAAACAGCCATGATGCTTACGCTTGATCCTTGCCGAGGTGAGGTCGCAAATAGCTAGATGTAATCTTCTAACCTCTTTCTTTCTATCTTTCTCCTTTGTTTTATTTTCTTTTCCTTATAATGGGTGAGTAGTTTTTATACTTGTTAGGGTAGGATAAGGAAAGTTTGAGAGAAGGAAATCTCTCTCACTCTTTTCTTGCCCAACATCTTGATTCGGACTCCCGTTAATTGAACCACAATCCGCTCCCTACGGCACCCTATCCTACATGATTGCGGTGATTCCTTAGTGAGACCGGTTGTGGTTGAATTAACCGGAGGTTAAGGCTAAGAGCCAAGAACGGACGGACAAGCACCAAAAGGAAGAACTTATGCGTTGGAAAGCCTAGCTTATACTCGCAAGTTCCTTCTTAGTCGTGCTAATCCCCGTTGTTGCCGATTACCGTAACACCGACATTAAGAGTGGCAACGAAAGAAGTGAGCGACTCCTAACTCAAACTAACCTAATCCTAACCCTAACAAGCTCTCTATATATATCATTTTAGCACATAAGTAATCTAAAAACTAACCTGGAAAATTGGACTTAACTCGTTAAAGCACATAGAAAAAGATTCTCATCTCCCTGCGGACGACCCGTACTCAACCGGCTAGCTACAAGCGCAACCGTCTTGATTGCGGTAATTAACTAAGCACACAAAAACTCTACCAATCAGTGGCCAAGTCTCACAAGCCATTGGTGTTAGTTTGTTCACCTATGATAGTATACAGGTGCTCATTGTGTTATGAGTACACTGGACGGACTCGCCGGGAACTTGCTAGTTTGTATTATACCTATTGTCAGATAGCAGTTCCCAGGTGACATGTGTACAAGTTAGTCTGTCGAACTGAGATAGTCATTTGTCTCGTGTGAGTTCCCACCGTGCTTTGATTACTACCCTATCACGGCTCAAAGGAGTCGTGCAAACAGGTTTTAGTTGGGTACAGTCCCGAGCCACATGGAGGCAGTGATCGGATCGTCGGGGATTGGTCTCTCCCGGTATTGGGGGTTTTTGTCGCGTTATGCGCGGGTGGCCATCATCAGAAATCCGTAGCCACGGTGGACGAGAATTACCGATCCAGGATCGATAGTTTCTCAGATGGTGATGGGTTTCATGCCGACACTAAATGTCGCGTTGTTAGAGGTCTGACTTTATCTACCCCCTAGACTCGATATGCGATACTCTTAGACGAACAGACTAGACTGTACAGATATTGTCACTGTCAGGCTCAGTAGGGATTCAGGATGAGTTTGCACGTCGGCCTCCCTTTCGCTCAATACCTAGGTAGCCGTTACGTGCAGCTAGTACCGCTGACATGCTTGTGGTTAAACCCACTGCCGGCGTATTGATGAGCCTTTAGAGTCCCACACAGAGGGTTTTCACGGTTCAGGCGATATGGTGTAGATGACATATGTTAGTACATACAGGTGTCCGATTAAATATGTGCACATGCTACACAGACTTTAATCGGACGGTTGATAATACTAGCGCTTAGGATTGAGCCGGATTATTAAATCAGGTTTTAATTTAATAATTTATATATGTATTTATATATGTGTATTCTAATATTATTGTTCACTATTCATTTTCTCTCTTGGATATTTGTATTTTTGTACGAATACGCGTATATGTATTTTGATACATGTACCGGGTTGTATTCCGTATTTATACGGAATAGCTTCTAGAAGTAGATACCCCATTTGTATGATTTTCTTCTTTTGGAAATTCATTTGTTTCACAAATAAGGTGGAGGAGTGAGGTAGCATGAGCATGGGCTTGAGCATGTAGAGAGGTATGACATGCAATTGTTTATTGGATAAATTGATGAGATATTTTTCTTTGATTGATTGAGAATGAGAGAGGGGGAAGCCACATTTTTGGAGAGGGGCTTGCTCATTTGTTTTCTTGACTTGCCATTGCTCATTTGTTTCCTTGACTTGCCATTGCTCATTTTCTTTTTCTCCACTTGATTTCTACACTTGCTCTCTTCACTTGATCTCTCATTTTCCATTTGGAGAAAACACTTAGCACTTTCTTGAGTTGCTCATGCCACATGTTTACTCACCTTCTCATCATCTTCTTGAGTTGCTCATTGAGCATATGTGATGAGAGAAAATTATGGTGACACATTCCTATACCTCCACTCTCCATTGCTAGCAACCTTGGAGCGTCGATTACCTCGCTTCGCGAGGCTAAAGCTTGCGCCGTTTCCCTCAGGTGGATCATCGTAGATGGAGGAAGACCGAAAACCAAATTCGATCAAGGAGCCACTAGGAGCTTGGGGATGATGGTTGAATACCGAAGGACATGGATCAACTCGGTATAACCATTCCTATATCTTTTTATAGCTTGCTAGTATAGGGTTTAGGGAGATCCGGGCATCGGGTAATGGTAGCGCCAGTTTAGAAAAATTTTGTTCCGCATATTGCTACGGTTTGATGGCCGGGGCGCTGCCGTAACCCAATAGAGTCTTGTGTGGCTCCCACTGTGCTTTAATTTCCTCCCTTCCACAGCTCAAAAAGTCATGCAAACTGGTGGATTTTGGGTACAGTCTTGAGTCACATGGAGGCAATGAGCGATAGGAGGGGTTTCGTCTCTCCCGGTATTGGGGGTTGATGTTGCTCTATGCTCTATTGGCTATAACTGGAAGTCTGTGGCCAGGGCTGCTGCTAAGAGTTATCAGTAAGTTCTCAAACCGTTATAGGCCAGACATCGGCATGATTTATCACGTTACTGGGGGCTGACGTTTACCACCCCAAGATATGATATGCGACATATCAGACGAAGAGACCGGACTGTATGGTAGTGTTCCTGATAGGCTTCATGGAGAGTATGGATGAGCATGCATGTTGATCTTCATATTGCTCAATACCCGGGTAGCCGTTACGTCCATCTAGTACCGCTGACGGCTTGTAGGTGACTGATGTGATCATCACCTACTGCTGGCGTATTGACGAGTCTTTAAAGCCCACACAGAAGTTTACTGGTTCAAGTGAAACGAAGTAGGACACATATATGATATGTGTGTGGGCCTGATTAAATACGAGTATGTGATACAGTATTGTAATCTAGCAGTTATCTGTTATCGGTCAGGTTATATGTGATATAACCGGATTATCGAATCAAGTGTTGGTTTGATAATGTGATATTCAGATTAATGATATTAGTCGGTTATATATAATATAACCGGATTATTAGATCAAGTGTTGATTTAATAATGTGATATATATATATTATATATGATATAATTATATCTTAACTAATATCATTAGCTCACTAATTGCTTTATTTATATATATATATATATATATATATATATATATATTAATGTATATTTGATATATATATATATATATTATATGAAGCATGGCATATTTTTCTATATTTAGAAAATAGAAAAATGAGGTGCAAATTGTGGAGATATTTGTGGAATGGGCAAGGCATGGGTTTTATTATTTGTATATTAGTCTTGACTCACTATTCAAGCATGGTTGCAATGTAGAATTGCAATTTTATTCGATGCTTGAATAGGTGGGGAAAGAGAGTGGCATTTTAGTTAACTCTCATATTTCATTCTTCATGCCTTAACCATTTTTGAGCTCTTGCTTCCTTTTGCTTTCTACAATTTTCTTCACCCCATGTCCAAGTTCAAACCCTCACATGTGATGTGAATCATTGAACTTGAGAAAACCCTAGTGAGCAAATTTAACCCCTACTTCACCATCACACATTAGATTAGCAATTTGATGTGGAGTGTTGCCTTCACTAATGAGATTAGTGAAGGGTTAGCTTGAGCTTGTGGACTTCAGGTGGATTGTCTTTGGCGCGAAGATTTTTGGGGAGGTTCGTTGTAACACCCTAGTTCATTTATACCAGTTCCGGTAAGTATTTCTTTATTCATGGTATTTTCCTGATTTATTGTATTTTGGGTGCGAATAGTGTATTTGGCATCTGTATTTGCATCCGACCTGACCCGCTTGCTAGAAACCTGTCCTGATTCCTGTTTATGATTTATCCCGACTAGTTACATGGATTCGTGCACTTTCATGTTGTTTATTTTGCATACTCTCATTACATCAAGCATCTACATTTTCTTTATGAAACATTTAAAGTTGAATAAAATACTTTAAAAATATCTTGCATGGCCTGCATCATACCCCTGACCTTGTGATAGCATCCGCGCATCTTGTTCTCATCCCGTTCAGTGAAACAGACTTGTTTGGATGGCTACAGGCACGTACGTGCATCCGTTCTTGGGGGTATGCTTTTTCGTTACCCTGATAGCCAATTTTAGTTTTGGTCGACACATATATTTTTCGTATTTTGAAACTGAATTTTTAAACCCGACCTGGGCATATTTTGGAGTAACTTTGTATTTACCAGAATATCAAATTTTATTAATATAATAATTTAAATATTATAACGATTTAAATTTTAGTTTAACTAAAATATTTTTTTAAATTAAAATCTTAATTTAAGCTAACAACCTCTCCCTCGCCCCCTCTCACTGACACTCCCTCTCTTCCTTACTCTTTCTCTCTTTCTCTTTCTCACTGTCTCTCTCTCTCTTTCCCCACTCACTCTCTCTCCCTTTCTCTCTCCTCTCGGTCCCTCTCTCACTCATCTCGCGATCCCTGCTCATTTCTCGATTCTGCTAACCACTTCCCCTACTACGCTCACCTCCCTCCTCTATTTCTTCTCCATCTCTATAAAAAAACCCGCTCGCCACGAGAACCCACTGCAAACCCTAACCCTAACTCCTCTGCCTCCTCAACCCTCGTCATCATCTCCCTCATCTCCTCATCACCCTCATCTCCATCTCCTCCACTCTTCTTCCTCTCCATCCCCGAGCTCCCCGCTGCAAACTCTAAAACCCATGCACACCCAAACCAACCCAAGAACTACCAACCCAACCGCCGATCACCACCTCAACCTCACCCCATTATCCTCTCTTCCTCATCATCATTCTATTCTCCTCCTTCATTTCTTTTCTTCTTCTGTTAAAACCCTGCACACCCCAACAAGCAAACCCCGACCACCTTGAAACCCTAACCGAGCCCGAGCACCCTGCACACCTTACCTCGCCGGAGCTCCGTTAACCCAACGACCTCACACCATCGTCACCCACTCGCCTCCTCTGTCTCATATCCAGTGAGCACATTCCCTCTCTTCTTCTTCCTCTTCTTCTTTCTCTTTTTCTTTTTCTTGATTCTTGATTTTCCCCCAACCTTCACCGAAGTCGTGTCGACACTGCCGATCCAGGCAATCCAGTGAACGTCCCTTGCTCGCGTGATTACCCTCTTGCCTTGCCTGGACCCGTACCGCGTGCCGTGTGTGCATTGCGAAGATTACCCGACGTCGGGCGTACCGTACGTATCCGTCGTGTGATCCGATCGAGGTAAGTTGATCTTGCTGCATGCTATGATATATTTTACAACCATATTAATAATTATATTACATGTTTAGTGTATTGTGCATCCCTTGCTACCATTTTACTGTTTTACGACGTCCGTGTGCATCCATATCGTTATTTACATATCAAGTCGCATGCTAATTCATCTTGCTACATGCTAGGTATATTATTATGCATCTATACGAGTAAAATGTTACTCGTTTATCACATTATACATCCATACTAAAGTTTTACCGTTTTTGGATACCCGTATGCATCCATATCATTTAATATACATGTAGCAGCATTTACAGATCATATTAGCTCATATTATTAATACATTAGTACCCCATGCTAGATAATGTGCATCCCATTTAGTCTTGGAACTATAGTTGTAACCCCTGATAGTTAGTTATGCATCCATGTCTATTTGTGTATCCATACCATTAATTCTGCATACTTAGTTGAACCCCATATTAAATTAAGTCATATTATTAATACATTAGTACCCCATGCTTGATATTGTGCATCCTGCTTAGTCATGGTGTAACCCGTGGTAGATATTTGTGCACCCATGCTTTTATCGTACATCCGTATTCTACCCTGATTCAATACTGCTACATTTTACTGCTGGGCACCCACTTGATACATGTACACTACCTGGCATGACCTGATATATCATTACTTAACTTGATACCTGATCCTGTTCCTAATGCCGACAATCCTGACATGTTGTCCCGATGGACATATCCTGTTGTCTGTATAGACAAATATGTTCCTGCTTGATCCTGTGTTGGCATTAGCTTCAAATTTATCAATACCTGACTTGAACATATAACTTGGGGGTATGGGAAAATTAATGATGAAACCTGACTTGTAACTCGACAGTTCGATGCATATACTGATAAGTTTTATGGGCTAGGCCAGCCCTGGGATGATGCTGCTGACATCATTCATCTGTACATGTTTCCTATTTAGTGCCTAGTGGCATGTCTCAGTTTCAGTCCGAGAATCTGGACCGTGGTCCCGGGAACGCACGGGGTACTATTGAGTTACATCGACGATTCATTAAATTGATTTCAAAGACTTGAGAGTAGTTAACCCAGTAGTTTAGTTCAGATTACTCACCGCACGTCACATATGCTTATACCCTTCACTGTTTCTTATTCCTGTTGCTGTTATACTTCTATTACTGTTTATACTCATGCCTGCATGACTTGTTACCTCCTGATTTTATTATTGTTGATATTATGACGCACTGACGTCTGGGTTTTGCATGGCCCAGATCCTCTACCTTTGCCGCGGGCCTATCAGGAGTATTTCAGTGAAAAGGCCGAGCAGTGAGGACCTGTTAGTATTTTAGTTTAGTTTCTTTCAGCATTTTCATTTCCGATGTGAGCCCGTATTTGGGACGTACATTCTAAATTATTATTGTTTATTGGATCTATTGCTTCCGCATATTATTTCTTGACTCGTTTATTCTGGCTCATGGAAATGTACTAGATAGTTTATTTTATTTCTACTGTTCTTGATATCTTATAGAAAGTCGTAATGTGATTGTGGAAGGATGTTTCCTAGCCAAAGGTAGCATGGTTGGCTCTGTCACGTGCCGATCTTAGCACACTCTGGAAAGCGGGGCGTGACAGGGTTTGTTTGGTATCAGAGACATAGGATTTAGGTTAATAGGGTTTGATTCATTTGTACTTGGGTATTGAACCCAATACACGAATCAGAAAACCTGTAATTAGGAACATGTCCTACCAGATTGTTATCGTGATTCTTGAATCATATCTTTCTCTTGATCGTTGTCTTGACGATATGTATGTTGGATATATGTATGCCCTAGAGGCCATTATGTGATAGTGTATGTACTGATGTGTATATATATATGTATTCAGAGGACAGTCTTGCTCGACATGATAGTATGCTATCTGGTTTCTCTTTATCATATGTTCACTTGATCATGTTTTAACTCATTTGGTACATGTTGATAAAGCCCAATGGATATTGGTTTGACAACTGGGATTATGATGTGGATCATACTAGTGGGACACCTGTAATTTATAAGCATATCCTTGAAATGTTCCTAGTCGTAGGTATATCGAGACATGGGCATCGATATTCCAGTGTAGACTAGAGTATACTGTTCTTGTTCCATATGATGGGCGATGGATGATCCCATATCCGTCTGGTGTGTTGACACCAAAGATTGTATACGGGTGCTCAGTGAGACGGATACACTGAACGGACTCACCGAGAACTCCTATGTGGTATTATATCATACGTCGGATAGCAGTTCTCAGGTGACACTGGTACAGGTTAGTCTGTAGACCCGAGATCGTCATAGAGTCTTGTGTGTCCTCCCACTGTACTTTGATCTCCACCCTACTACGGCTCTACAGAGTCATACAAACAGGTGGATTTTGGTTACAGTCCCGAGGCATATGGAGGCAATGAGCGAAAGGAGGGGTTTCGTCTCTCCCGGTATTGGGGTTGATGTTGTGCTGTGCACGATTGGCTATAACAGGAAGTCCCTGGCCAGGGCTACTGAGATATTACTGATAAGTGTTATCAGTAGTTTCACGATCTGTTGTAGACCATATACCGGCATGACTTATCGAGTTATTGGGGTCGACGATTCCATCCCTAGACTCTATATGCAGTATATCTGACGAAGAGACCGAACTGTACGGTAAGTGTTGCCAGTTGGATTGACGGGAGTTTTGACAGGTTCGCTTGTTCTTTTCTGATCGCTCAATACCCGGGTGGCCGTTACGTTTAGCTGACCGCTTGCGGCTTTTAGGTGTTTGATGTGATCATCACCTGCTGTCGGCGTATTGACGAGTCTTAGAGTCCCACATAGATGTTTCCTAGCTCAGGCAAAACGATGTGGTGTGCATATGGGATATGCGCAGGAACTCGATTAAATACGTGTATGAGATACCGTATGTTAATCGGGTGTTTACTTTTGGTCGGGTCGTATGTGTTATGACCGGTTTATTAAATCAAATGTTGATTTAATAATGACTTTTAGCTCACTTTTATTAAACCCTATTCTTTTGATGAATGCATGTATGTATATGTACATGTTGATGTGCATACACACATACATACATGCATATATATCATGGTTGTTGATATATTAAAGATGGCAATGCAAGACACACATGGTTCATATTAATATATAGTTTTTGTTTTAAGTTAAATGAAAAAGGAAATTAACTAATGACTCATTTCTTTACAAATGACTCATAGTTTCTACACACTTCTTTGTTTGACCATTCACTTAACCTTGGTTAATTTCCTTTGCTCTTTAACTCATCACAAAAATATCTAGATATTTATATTAACCATGGTTTGTTGTGAGAGTGCCTCACATATATATATCTCTTTGTTTTATTTCTAAAACATAAGAATTTTCATTATCTTCAAAAAAGCTTTGCCATCTTCATCTTCCTCCTTCTTCATTCTCTTTTGAGATTTGTTTAGAGTGAGGAAAAGAAAAAGAGAGGGTTTTTAAGTGAGAACATAAACCACTTCATCATCCTACACATCTCTAGCAACTTTGTGTAGGGTGTTTGCTCCAAGGATTTCATAGATCAAGTGAAGCAACAAGCTTTGAGCAAAGGACTTCGGGTGGATCGTCGTGGACTTGGAAGCGTTCAAGCGAGCCGTTCCAAACCTTAGGAGTTCCAAGGAGTCGCCCTAGGAGGTCTACAAAGGTTGTAGTCTCTCCACTTAGTAATAGAATAACTTTTATTTGTGATACTATTAGTTGTTACTCAATATTTCTAGTTCGATTCCTAGTTAAGTTTACTTAGCACCTCTTAAAATTTAAACTGTGGCATGTGTGATACTTCCAAACCCTATATGAGGTGATAAGGAAACCCTACAGTGGTATCAGAGCCAAGCTAGAGCTTTAGAGTAACCTTGACGACGTTAAAAACCTCGAACGAACGAAATACGACGCCCGGGGGGTGCTCTCTGGACATTTTTCAAAAACGTGGATTTTTTCACATTAAAAATACTCATAAAATCGTGCAGGGTATTCTATGGGCCCACAAGAATTACGAAGCCATAACTCCACTATACGACCGTGGAACCGTGGCCATAATTGCCATTCTGCGGCGGTTCCGCGGCGCCGTAGGTGAAGCTTGGACTGTGCCTTGTTGTGCTGGCCCGTATGTACTTGTTGCAGTTTCTGGTAAATTTTAAAGCTGCTCAAGTGTTGAGCTTTCTGAGAAGTCTTTGGGTGTTCAATCGTTCGATCGAATGTTTTAACTGCGCCTAGTTTATTAGTATGTGATACAATAATTGGAATCTACAAATTTGTTTGTTGCGTGTAAATCTAGCAGTTCGGTCTCGGGAATAATCGGAAATCTTGTTGAATTATCCAGCTTGTTTTGAAAAGGTGTTTTCATGGGTGAGACCTAAATGCGACCTTTACATTGTTAGGCATGAAATCTTGGATATGTGATATTCCGGTTTTGTGTTGTCTAAAGGCAGTTACGATTCCAATTGTTGTAGTTTTTCATTTTATTTCTCTGTGACCGTAAGTGTAGTATGTGGTGTATCGCCGGTTTCGTTGCTATACATCAACGACAATCGGGGTACGCATACTTACTTACGTTGATGATATGCGATATTATGTGTTGATGAGATAAGTTGTGCAGGATTGTCGTGATTGAATAGCCGGGGATTTTATGTGAGATGAGAGTTTTCTTTTCATTCATGTAAAATTAAATTGTATGTAATATTCTTTTATTTGGGGCACCTCCGGGTTGAGGATGATGCCACCAGTGTTGTATATTATTTACTTTTCCGCATTAGGATAGACCCAAGAAGGAGGGCACAAGTGACCGGGTTCTAGGGTTCAGTAGGAGGCCATCTCGAGGAGTCGAGACTGGGTCTCCTAAACTCCAGAATTGGTAGGGTCACTTGCCGCTCTCGTAGGGGTCTAAGGGTGTGGGCTTGGCTATTCATCGCGACCGTGGAATCCGTATTTTCTATTGCTGGCTAAATATAAAATACGGACCTCCTAGATATCCTATATTAAATGTGCTTCTGCTGCTTATATTATGTGATGTGATCATTTAATATATATCTGAGACGAATGCAATATTATATATATGATATATAATAGACGTTGCTTATGTTTTGCACCCGCGCTAGCCCCGTCCTGGTATGCCGCTAGTTAAGTAACCTAATGGTGCATAACAGGACAATGTGACGAATGCGAGTGGCATAAGTGTACGTTATATTTTCGTTTCAATCTGTGGTGGCTTTAGGACTTAAATGATGGGACTACATTAATGAGATTAATGTAAAGATAAATGAACCAAAAAGATATTGTAGAATCGGATTTGAAACACACTCGGCCTTTTATGAAAAAGCAAGTTTCAAAATGCGGAGCTTAAGCCACTCCTTTTAAACCCATTGGATTCTACAACGATATCAAGTTCAAAGAATTAAAAGTTTTCTTAAAATCTATCCGCAGCCCTCCATCATTTTAGGAAGTAGAGTACTTAGTATTCGTGTTGCGTGTTTTAACTTTAGTTAAGGCGCAGTGTACGGTAGCTAAGTGATGTCTTCCTACACTACATATGATGCAGATTAGATAGGACATTCATATAATTATGTTGACTTTAGTTAAGGGTCATTTGGGTGGGTCTAGTTAATCACGAAATGACGGGAAGAACTTTACTAGTACTTATGATATGTTGACTATAGTTAAGGTCATGAGTGCTAGGGGTAAAAAATAATATCGGGATTTTCAAGAGTTGAAATTTGCAATGAGATTGCATACCTTCTATATGATAGTAGGATCTCGATCCTACTGTGAGCAAAAGTTGCTCCCGGGAGAATTTTGCACTTTACAATTAGCTAACCCAGTAGGTGTCTAGAAAGGTGTCAAACGGGGCTATGCCTCTGGGAAGACAAGTTTTAGTTTAATTAGGTCCGTGCGAAAGCACGGGGAACCTCCCTCAAGTACCGGCACCGGCTTGGCTGAACGGTTAGCGAAACTGTAGAATGTAATTAATCCCGGCTAGTTTTCTTTTTAAAGGTTTTAAAGAAAATTTGATAAAAACAGTGGGAGACATTGATTAGACAAGATAATAACCAATCTGATCTTTGCAAGAGCTTTCGCTGAGTGTATTCTTTTCTCTCTCTTAATGGCAGATACCAATGTCAGGACTCAAGCTTCTACTAGATAAAAATAAACTGAATGGGACCAATTATAAAGACTGTCTGAGGAATCTCAACATTGCCTTTGTTAGGTTTACCTAGCACCTCATGAAGGGTTTGGAAGCATCACATGTCGCAAAATTAAATTTTTAAGGTGCTAAGTGAACATGCAAAGAATCATCACTAGAATTTTAGGGTTTCTAAACATACACATCATCACAAGTAAGTAAAGCTAGGGTTTTGAGAGTACAATCTTTTTAGCTCCCTACGCTAGACTCCTTGGCTACTTGAGGGTTGGAAAACGTCCGCTTGAGAACCTCTAGGTCCACGATGATCCACCCGGAGTCCCCTTTGTCCAAACTTGAAACTTCACAAGATCAAGAGAAGAAATGGAAGCTAACACTCTTCACAAGTGGGCAAGACTAGTGTAGAATGGTGTTGTGGTTGGTTTTCTCACTTCAAAATCTTAACTTGATTACTTTTTTGCTTACTTGAAAGAATGTTCAGTCGATAAAACTGCACATTTGTAGTACATTTTTCCTACCATTTTTATATTAAAAAAGGACTTTATTATAATATATTATACATATGAGGGTTTATGTGTAAAAACATTATTTTCCATGTGTTAATATATTTAATTATCATTTGGTAGGAAAATGTATGCAAATAATATTATTGGTCTAATCCTAGTAGAACAAAGTCTACTAAAATCTTATTTGAGTTGTTGTGCAGAATATTTCCAAGTTGTTATGAAGGATTTAACAAACAAATCAATTTGTTGAAGAAAACTTGCCAAATTAAGAAGCAAACTTGGAGACTAAGTCAGGAAGCAACCGAGAAAATATTTTCAGATTCTGAAGATGTCTAAGATTGACAAATGTCACCATCAGAGAGCCCCAGAAAAATCATCAACGATGGAGACTAAAGGGCCGCGGATCCGCGGCCTTAGCCCCCATTTGCCGCGGATCCGCCGCAGTTTGAAGAGGTTAGAAGGCAAGATTTTGTGAGATTGATGGTTGATGAATTTTACCAACTTTTCAACAATAATATTCTGGGTTTGCACTATATAAAGGCACCGAGGGCCTCTTGGAAAAATCTATCAAGCCGAAGAGATCACGAAGTCCAAGACGGCTCACGCATCCAGGCTGATCATCAACGGTTCATCTACCTCCTTAGAAAAGATCGAGAAGCAACTAGAGATTGTAATCATTTTCTAAGGATTCAAGTGTAATGAATATTGTTGATTAATAAAGGTAGCTTTCTTTTTCTTATTCTATTTCTTCGTAGTTTAATTATGCAATTTCTTTCCATCTCTTTTTCTCCCAACATGCGCGAGTAATTCTCCGCTTGTTAGGGTTCGTAGGATTAGGGTAGGCTAATGGATGATGAACATCCCTAAACCCTTTTTAAGTCCTATAAAGTTTATGAACTTTATCAAAAGAATCATTAACATCCTAATCGGGCGCGCTAACAATTCTTTGTTAGTTCCGACTGCGATTAGAGATTAGATTAAAGATTGTTTTGGTAAAAGCTAGATATGAACGGAGTTCCGTGTCGAGATAATGGTTAAGAGTGGGATTCCTTTTCCCTCCAGAAATCCTAATCTACACGCATCACCGTCGTTCTAGTTTTAAATCTATTAAAGGATAAAAAGGGTAACTTTTAATTAATCATCCATAACTACTAAATCCTAACGAACCCTACAAGCCCCCCTATTATATTAACTACATCCCTAAAATAATCTAAATCTATATTTTTGCATTAGTGCTTAACATAGATCTAGAAACCATTCTACAACATTCTTATTTCTTCCTCCTTTCTCAACACATCTAAAGTAAGAGTAAAAAGGTTCCACGTTTCCCTGAGGACGACCCGTACTCATCTCGGTCTAGCTACGCGCGACACCGTTATTGATTGCGGTTATTCTACAAACACTTTTTCACATCAATCAAATGGCGCCATTGCCGGGGATACGTGCGTAATTTTTTTATTTTTACTATTTGTGTTGATTTCTTAGACGAGTCATATCATTATTAATACAAAACTGCAAATTGCATATTTAACGATTTGTGCGTGGATTTTTGCAAGGAGATCTGGAGTCACAGAATTAAGGGAAACAGGAAACAGAGACATTTTTAGAGATCCAGAGGAGCACAGAGGGACACAGAAAAAATTTCATCAAGAGATCCAACCACCTCGCGGCGGAAGAGCGGCACAAAGGGCTTCCTGCGGCGGAAACGCGGCTGTTTGGAGGGATCAAGGGTTCAAACTCCTCTGGTAAGATTCTCAACTCTTTCTCTCTCTCCTCAAATCCAATAAAATCTATCTTCTGCAGGATTCTTTGCAAAATTGCGCCGCTCAAAAATCTTTTTGCAAAAAGTTTTGTGTTTGGTTTTGTTTTGCATATTTAATACGGATTTTAAGGGGCAAAGACCAAATCAAGATTAGGTGGCGATTTCACCACCCTTCCTAAGCCCCACAAATCACAAACCGAGCATACAGATCAACCCTTCATTAATTTAAAAAACATCTAGACCAGACTCTAAGGACTGTCGAGCTCAATAGGAAAAAGACCAGTATAGGCATCGGCCGTTTATCCTAACTGACATTGCGGTGTCTAGGCTAGTGGTTTTTAATTAGGCCCACTGTAGTGGTGGTTCCTTTCCACTTACCTGGCCGTACTTGTCCGTGAAGAGGCGGTTTGAGGTCCTATTTCTAGCCTTAGTTAGGAGCTGTCTAGAGACTGACCTAGGTAACCTTAGTTCTAGGGTTGCTTGTGCATCTTAGGGAGATTTGTCTTGAGTCCCACTTTTTCAAAACAAGCCAATTTTAAATCACACACACGCTGCCACTTGCACTAAACCCGCTTAGTGCATGCTCGGCTGGACACGGGATCCTAGTGCCCGTCTTGTCCGCGTTCCTGCTATCGACGCCGAAGTCGGTACTTCTTCATCTTCTTTTCCCCCACCACACACCACATCGACCGTGATGGACGGCACTCCATCTAATTATAACACCACGCTGCCACCGCCCGCAGGTGAGCAGAATCCACCGTGCATCTCTCTCCAAGAGAGATGCTATCCTATTCGTGGTCCTCTTCCTACTTGTCTATCTCCTCCACCACCTAACGGGGATAATTTCGAAATTAAACCCCACTACATCAATCTGCTGCCCAAATTTCACGGGCTTGAGTCGGAAGACGCGTACGTTTTCATCACCAAATTCGAAAACGTATGCGCAATGATGGGTACTTCACAATTGACTTTAGATGCTATGCGCTTACGTCTTCTCCCATTCATACTGTGCGACTTGGCAGAAAAATGGCTTTATAATACTGCCGCACACTCTATCGCTAATTGGGATGAATTCGTCGTAGCATTTCTTAAGAAGTTTTACCCAAATCATAAGACTGCACATGTTAGGAGCGAGATCAACCAGTTCACCCAGCTTCCCAATGAACCATTTTGGAAGTGCTTTGAACGTTTCAAAGATCTGCTTGTCCAATGCCCCCATCACGGGATACAAAGATGGGATTTATGTCAGATTATATATGAGGGCATTAATCCAGCGACAAAGCAGATGCTTGAAACAATGTGTCAATGCAATTTCATGTCTAAAGATGACGGTGAAGCATGGAAATATCTGGAAGATCTCGCTGAACACACGTTGCAGTGGGAAAGCGTAAGACCACCTACAACTAAGGGAGGTATTCACCAGCTCGACGTTTCCATCGCAGTAAAAGCCGAAATGGCAGCGATGCAGAAGAAACTCGACGCTATTGAGAGCAGATTCTCATCAGTCTCCCTAAATCAGGTTACGCTTCCCAAGACTGTCTGTGGTTGCTGTTCGGATCCTTCACACTTAACGGAAGAATGTCCTATGAATGCATCGTTTCAAGCTAATGCTGCTTTTCAGCAGCGACCTAGAAATGATCCTTATTCTTCCACATATAATCAAGGATGGAGGAATCATCCTAACTTTGCTTGGAATCAAAACCAACAAAGTAATTATCAAAGACCTCCTCCACAGCAACCACAACCACAGAATCAGCCCCCCTTTCAGTCACAAAATTTCCAAAATCCGGCCAACATTTCTACACCACAAGTGGTCGATATTGACAACTCACTTGCACAAACTTTGGATATGTTCATGAAACAATCCATGCAAAATTCGGCTGAGATGAGGTCTTCTATTGATGCCCTAACGAAAAACTCCTCCTCCCATGGTGAGAGTATTAAATCAATAGAAAACCAAATCGCACAGTTAAACGCCGCAATGAGTGCGAGAGAGAAAGGGAAACTCCCATCTCAACCCCTACCGAATCCTGGCCATTCACAAAGTCATAATGTGAATGCCATTACTACGTTGAGATCGGGGAGAGTGCTGAACAACCAAGTGGGTGAGCAAGTTGATGATAGTGACACATTTGATACCCCTTCTTCTTCTTCTTCCCCTAACTCGTCTAGTCTCCCACCTTCATCCGAGCCTATTCTCCGTTTTCCCCAAGGCTCAAACATTTCGCCAAATCTATCTAAGTCGATGCCCACTCCAATTTTGGGATCGAATCCGTCGCCACAGTCTTCTCCACAAACGTTGGACCCAAAACTTATTGATCGTGCTCCATTTCCAAACCGATTAAGGGCCAACCGACCTAACCCGCAAATGGAGAAGATTGTGGAAATGTTTAAGCAAGTTAGCGTGAATATTACTCTTCTAGATGCTATTCAACAAGTCCCATCTTATGCAAGAATACTTAAAGACTTGTGCACTAGGAAGAGAAAAACTCAAGTGCCTAAAAAGGTTTTCATGACGAGTAATGTTAGCACAGCTTTTACCCAACAAATACCAAAGAAACGTAAGGACCCCGGCTGTCCTACAATCTCTATTTCTATTGGGGGTAAAAATATAAATCGTGCTTTACTCGATCTAGGCGCTAGCGTCAACTTGCTTCCTTATTCAGTATACGAGCAGTTAGGAATTGGAGAGTTAAAACCCGCCCATTGTACTCTCCAAATGGCGGATCGATCTATCACCAAATCTCGGGGCGAACTAGAGGATGTGTTAATTAAAGTCGGGGAATTCATATTTCCCGTGGACTTTATTGTTTTAGATACACAACCTGTGGCAAACCCACGCAATCAAATCCCGGTGATACTTGGTCGACCCTTCCTAGCAACTTCTAACGCTGTGATTAATTGTCGTAATGGTTCTATGAACTTATCCTTCGGGAAAATGACAATTGAGCTTAATATTTACAAGCTAGGAAGTCAGCCATCAGAACCTTCTCTCATTTGCTGGATGTTTGTTCCATCCACGAGATAGCTCCCGAAAGCTGCATGGATGAGGAACTTTGCTTTGATGTTCTCGACAACACTAATGAGACATCGTTTGATCTTGCACCACTTCACAGTGAGGATATGTTCAATGAGTCCGACCTTGAGATTGAACCCGTTGACTCGTTGCAAAATTCAGCAGCACTTTCCGAGTCAATATCTTATGCAAGTTTTGAACCTCTTAAGGAGTCTGAATATCATTCCGTTACCCCTCCTTCTATTGTCTCTCGGCCAATTCTTGATCTCAAACCGCTACCTTCTCATCTTAAATATGCATATTTAGGAGAGAATGAGACTTTGCCAGTGATTATTTCCGCTTCTCTAGCCTTAGAGCAAGAGAATGCAATTTTGGCAGTTTTGAGATCGAATCGGGAAGCATTTGGTTGGACAATGGCCGACATCAAAGGGATTAGTCCCTTAATTGTTGAACATCACATACATCAGATGGATGAAGCCAAACCAACCCGAGACCCACAAAGATGGTTAAATCCCGTTATGAAAGAGGCGGTAAAGAAAGAAATCGTCAAGTGTCTTGATAGTGGAATAATTTACCCCATATCTGATAGTCAATGGGTAAGTCCAATTCATGTGGTCCCTAAAAAGTCTGGCATCACGGTCATCACTAACGAGGCTAATGAGTTAATCCAAACACGCACCCAAACTGGGTGGCGCGTATGTATCGATTACAGGAAACTCAATGCCGCGACGAGGAAAGATCACTTCCCTCTACCTTTCATTGACCAGATGTTAGAACGATTAGCGGGACACGAATACTACTGTTTCTTGGACGGATACTCTGGCTACAACCAGGTCCCCATCGCCGAAAAGGATCAAGATAAAACCACTTTTACTTGTCCTTTCGAAACTTTCGCTTATAGACGCATGCCCTTTGGGTTATGCAACGCTCCCGCTACATTTCAGCGGTGCATGATGGGGATATTTTCAGATATCGTCCATAAAATTTTCTAGAAATTTTTATGGACGATTTCTCCATTTTTGGGGACTCCTTCTAGAAATTTTTATGGACGATTTCTCCATTTTTGGGGACTCCTTTGAGGACTGCCTTCGTAATCTTGACGCTGTTCTTACCCGCTGTAAGGATAAGAACTTGACTTTGAATTGGGAAAAATGCCATTTTATGGTTCAAGAAGGTATTGTACTTGGACATATAATTTCACATAAAGGCATTAAGGTCGACAGAGCTAAAATAGATGTCATTCAAAACCTCCCTCGTCCCAATTGCGTCAAAGATATACGATCCTTCCTTGGTCATGCAGGATTTTATAGGAGATTTATTAAGGACTTTAGCAAAATTGCTAGACCCTTAACCCTTCTATTGGCCAAGGACACTACTTTTCACTTCAATTCGGATTGTGAGGCTGCTTTTGAATCACTTAAAGAATCACTCACTACAGCCCCCGTTCTATCATCTCCGGATTGGAACCACCCGTTCGAGCTTATGTGTGACGCATCAGATTTTGCTATTGGTGCTGTCTTGGGACAGCATATTGATAAGATGCCACATGTAATTTACTATGCAAGTAGGACCTTGAATGATGCACAAATAAATTACACAACTACCGAGAAAGAACTCTTGGCAGTTGTATTTGCATTAGAGAAGTTCAGGCCCTACTTGATTGGCTCGCCTATTGTGGTTTACACAGATCACTCCGCCCTACGACATCTTTTAACGAAGAAGGATGCAAAGGCCAGGCTAATACGTTGGATCCTATTGTTACAAGAATTTGATCTTGTTATCAAAGACTAGAGTGGATATGAAAACGTAGTAGCAGACCATCTTTCACGCATCACTTCTTCGCCAACTGTGACCGTGCCGATAAATGACTCATTTCCCGACGAACAGCTCTTGAATGTATCCTACGAACCTTGGTTCGTGGATATCGTGAACTATCTTGCGACGGGACTTATACCTAGCGATTGGTCGAAACAAGACAAACTTCGGTTTTTATCCCAAGTAAAATATTTTTACTGGGATGAACCATATCTATTCAAGTATTGTTCCGATCAAATCATTCGCAGGTGTGTCCCTAACGATGAATTCAAGAGCGTGTTATCATTTTGTCCGATCAGGCATGCGGCGGTCACTTTGGACCTCGAAAAACGGCGGAGAAAGTTTTGCAATGTGGCTTTTATTGTCCAACATTATTTAAAGATGCATTTGAACATTGCAAAACTTGTCCGCGATGTCAGCATTTGGGCCGGATTTCACGAAGGAACGAGATGCCGCTCCAACCTATATTGGTTGTGGAAATATTTGATGTTTGGGGTATTGATTTTATGGGCCCTTTTCCCAACTCCTTTGGGAATTTATATATCTTGTTAGCGGTTGATTATGTCTCGAAGTGGGTGGAAGCTATACCGTGTCGCACTAATGACAATAAAGTTGTCATTAAGTTCCTTACAGAAAATATTTTCTCGCGATTCGGACACCCTCGCGCTATCATTAGCGACAACGGGACATATTTCTGCAATAGGTCTTTCGAGGCCTTGATGCGGAAATATTCAATCACTCACAAACTTTCTACGCCCTATCATCCCCAAACAAGCGGGCAGGCTGAGATCTCAAATAGGCAGATCAAACAGATTTTGGAGAAGACGGTTTCTAAGAACCGTAAAGATTGGTCAAC
Source organism: Agapanthus africanus (assembly GCA_030015575.1). Classification (NCBI taxonomy): domain Eukaryota; kingdom Viridiplantae; phylum Streptophyta; class Magnoliopsida; order Asparagales; family Amaryllidaceae; genus Agapanthus; species Agapanthus africanus. The sequence goes on from CM057339.1 coordinate 494,290,300, forward strand.
CAAATTGACGGATGCTCTTTGGGCATTCCGCACCGCTTATAAGACCGATCTTGGTATGTCTCCATACCGCCTTGTGTTTGGGAAGGCATGTCACCTCCCTGTCGAGATTGAACATAAGGCAATGTGGGCTATTAAAGAGCTTAATTTTGATCTTGATCATGCTGGCGGCTTTCGGAAGCTGCAATTGAATGAGCTAAGCGAACTCCGCGATGAAGCTTACGATAATGCGGTGATAGTAAAGAATAGGACTAAAGTGTTTCACGATAAAAATCTTTCTAGAAAAACCTTCACATCGGGGCAACAAGTCCTTCTTTATGATTCACGTCTCCATCTTCATCCGGGTAAACTTAAATCTCGTTGGAAAGGACCTTTTGTGGTGCGGTATGTACACCCGCACGGGGCGGTTGAAGTCGAAAATTTGAAAAACGGTTCGATTTTTAAAGTAAATGGGCATAGATTAAAACCGTATTTTTCTGCTGACCCCGCGGAGGAGCTCCTGTTTTTACAGGAGCCGCTTTATCAAAACTAAAATTTCCTCCGCCTCACCTCCATGTTTTTATATCATTTTCTCATTTTAAAAATGGAGGTGAGTAAAAAATGATTTGATTGAATATCTGTGCGTGTCAAAGAATAAGTTTGGGGGAATTTTTCACTTAACTATTATTTTACCCCTTGTATCTCTCCCTTAGTATACAGGTCCATGTTCTCAAAAGGCTACATCAGTGAGGACACTGCTGAAAACAGGTTTGGGGGGGAGGTTTGTATTCACTGAATTATCTTTGACACCGGGCATTTAAAAAAAAAAATTATAACAAAAGAATAGAAAGTGAAACATTACATCCAAAAGATAGGAATAATTTAAGAAAACCAAGAAAATTAGAAGTTTTCTTATACGAACTAGTAATAAGTAGTTATGAGCTGTTGTCCCAAGGGTTAGTAAGATGAAGGAAGTCACTAATCTGAGGATAAAAATAAGTCTGAAAAATAGTTTCTATTCTGGAAGCCAAACATTTGAATGTTGATACCCTACAATATGCACCTACACACGTCTTGAAACTCAGGATAGTAGAGGATACCTTGAAATGCTCTTGTCTAATAGCCAAAGTATGAAGGAAATGATGAAGAAAATATAAAATGGTGAAAAGAAAAAAAAATGAACACTGGTTTTGTATCGCCAAGGTAGCAATAAAAAAAATATAGCGAGGGTGCCTTTTCACCCTGTGCCCTAAGGCCAACTGGTCTGGGAGTCACTGCTAAGCCTTAGGTGGTGCAAGACAGGGAAAATATTATCACCAAATCTGCAAGCACATGAGTAATCGGTCGGTTAGTACCTCAAGAAGTATTAACGGTCGCATGAAAATGTGTAAGCAATTCTAAGTATTCATCAAAGTAAAAAGTACTAAGGTAGATGGACAAGAGTATGATAGCTTGAATTGAATTCTCTGATTGAAGGGATGTTCTTTACACACACGTGGGGTTATATGATCAATGTTTGGACAAAAGGTAGGAATGAAGAATAAAGACGATGTTTTATTGAGGGATGATGTGATTTCTAACATTTTTTCATGACTATTAAGATAGGGCTCATGACAACTGAAAAGCTAGTATAGTTGGAAACTCTTCTTTTCAAAGTATTTCTTTTATGGTTCTTATCTTTATATGTAAATTTCACCATCTTTCTTTTGTTATAGGATTTTGTGGGTGTAATCCGCTGAAAACCTTCAGGAGACAACACTCCTCCTACTAGGGACACCTAGAGGTTTAACGGCTTGTTGCACGTGCTCAGTGCAATCGTGTCTGCCTACGAAAGTGTGTTTAGTTTTCTCCTTTCTTTTTTCTCCTCTTAAATAAACTAGTTTGCTCGGGACGATCAAAGATATGTTTGGGGGTATTTGTTCAGTCGATAAAACTGCACATTTGTAGTACATTTTTCCTACCATTTTTATATTAAAAAAGGACTTTATTATAATATATTATACATATGAGGGTTTATGTGTAAAAACATTATTTTCCATGTGTTAATATATTTAATTATCATTTGGTAGGAAAATGTATGCAAATAAGATTATTGGTCTAATCCTAGTAGAACAAAGTCTACTAAAATCTTATTTGAGTTGTTGTGCAGAATATTTCCAAGTTGTTATGAAGGATTTAACAAACAAATCAATTTGTTGAAGAAAACTTGCCAAATTAAGAAGCAAACTTGGAGACTAAGTCTGGAAGCAACCGAGAAAATATTTTCAGATTCTGAAGATGTCTAAGATTGACAAATGTCACCATCAGAGAGCCCCATAAAATCATCAACGATGGAGATTAAAGGGCCGCGGATCCGCGGCCTTAGCCCCCATTTGCCGTGGATCCGCCGCAGTTTGAAGAGGTTAGAAGGCAAGATTTTGGGAGATTGATGGTTGATGAATTTTACCAACTTTTCAACAATAATATTCTGGGTTTGCACTATATAAAGGCACCGAGGGCCTCTTGGAAAAATCTATCAAGCCGAAGAGATCACGAAGTCCAAGACGGCTCACGCATCCAGGCTGATCATCAACGGTTCATCTACCTCCTTAGAAAAGATCGAGAAGCAACTAGAGATTGTAATCATTTTCTAAGGATTCAAGTGTAATGAATATTGTTGATTAATAAAGGTAGCTTTCTTTTTCTTATTCTATTTCTTCGTAGTTTAATTATGCAATTTCTTTCCATCTCTTTTTCTCCCAACATGCGCGAGTAATTCTCCGCTTGTTAGGGTTCGTAGGATTAGGGTAGGCTAATGGATGATGAACATCCCTAAACCCTTTTTAAGTCCTATAAAGTTTATGAACTTTATCAAAAGAATCATTAACATCCTAATCGGGCGCGCTAACAATTCTTTGTTAGTTCCGACTGCGATTAGAGATTAGATTAATGATTGTTTTGGTAAAGGCTAGATTTGAACGGAGTTCCATGTCGAGATAAGGGTTAAGAGTGGGATTCCTTTTCCCTCCAGAAATCCTAATCTACACGCATCACCGTCGTTCTAGTTTTAAATCTATTAAAGGATAAAAAGGGTAACTTTTAATTAATCATCCATAACTACTAAATCCTAACGAACCCTACAAGCCCCCCTATTATATTAACTACATCCCTAAAATAATCTAAATCTATATTTTTGCATTAGTGCTTAACATAGATCTAGAAACCATTCTACAACATTCTTATTTCTTCCTCCTTTCTCAACACATCTAAAGTAAGAGTAAAAAGGTTCCACGTTTCCCTGAGGACGACCCGTACTCATCTCGGTCTAGCTACGCGCGACACCGTTATTGATTGCGGTTATTCTACAAACACTTTTTCACATCAATCAAAGAACTAGAGAGCAAGAGAGAAAGGAGGAAGAAGATGATGGCTTTCTAAGCTCAAGATAATGATAAGCTTTAAAATAGAAAATGAGAAAATGAAAATATATATATTTTCACTCTCTCATTCTTAACTTGGGTTATAAAATATCTAGATATTTTTGTTTGGAAAAGAAATGACCATAGAAATTGAATCATGGTTAGTCAAAGTGTTAGTGCAAGAACAAAGAATTAAACCATGAAACAATTTCAATTTCCATTTTCCTTTTTCCAAATAAATAATATCCGTATATTTTATATGGTGTGAGTCTTATATTGCCACCATCTACTATATCAACAACCATGATAATCTTTATGTATGCATGTATGTGTGCATGCACATCCTATGTCCATGAATGAGAATGAATGAGAATGAGTGCATACATGCATGCATACAACATAAAGATAAGAAAGGATTTCAAGTGAGAAACTAATGGTTTAAATGATAAATCAACACTTGATTTAGCAACCCGGTCATATCACATACGACCCGACCAAAAGCAAGCCGCCCGATTAATATACGGTATCTCATACGCGCATTTTAACCGGGTCCTTGCGCATATCGCATATGCGCACCACAACGTTTCGCCTGGACTAGGTAACTCCTTTGTGGGACTCTAAGACTCGTCAATACGCCGGCAGTGGGTGATGATCATATCAAGCACCCCCAAGCCGCAAGCGGTCAGCTAAACGTAACGGCCACCTGGGTATTGAGCGATCAGAAGAAAACAAGCGAACCTGCTACAACTCCCGTCAAGCCAATCGGCAACACTATCGTACAGTCCGGTCTCTTCGTGACATATGCTGCATATCGAGTCTAGGGATGGTAACGTCGACCCCAATAACTCAATAAGTCGTGCCGATGAATGGTCTATAACAGATCGAGAAACTACCGATAACACTTATCAGTAAATCTCAACAGCCCTGACTATGGACTTACTGATATAGCCAGTTGGGCAAAGCACAGCATCAACTCCCAATACCGGGAGAGACGAAACCCCTCCTATCGCTCATCGCCTTCGTGTGTCTCGGGACTGTACCCAACGGCCACCTGTTTGCACGACTCAGTAGAGCCGTGGTAGGGTAGTAATCAAAGTACAGTGGGAGAACACACAAGACTCTATGACGATCTCGGGTCTACAGACTAACCTGCACCAGTGTCACCTGAGAACTGCTGTCCGACGATAGAGATAATTCCATATAGGAGTTCTCGGCGAGTCCGTCCAGTGTACCCAGTCACCACTGAGCACCCGTATACGATCTCGATGTCAAACATCGATGAATGTGGGAACATCCATCGCCCATCATATGGGTCTAGTATCATATACGCTAGTCTACTCTGGTATATCGATGCCCTGTCTCGATACACCTACGACTAGGGACATTTCAGGATATGCTTATAAACTACAGATGTCCCACTAGTATGATCTCCATCATAATCACAGTAGTCAAGCCTATATCATCAGGGCTTTATCAACATGTATGAATGAATAAAAGCATGATCAAATCAACATGTCAGATAAAGAAGAACCATATAGCATACTATCATGTCGAGCAAGAATGTACACTGAATATATATATATATATATATATATATATATATATATATATATATGTATGTATAAATACATCCACTATCATATAATAGCCTCTAGGGCATACATCCAACAATCTCCCACTTGCACTAGGGCTAGTTATTGGCATATCTCATACCCAATATCTCAAAAAGTCGCTCATGTTGCGGCTGAGGGAGGGCCTTGGTAAGTGGATCCGCGGCGTTATTCTTTGTGTCTACTCTCTTAATCTCGATCTCGCGGCGATCTACAATCTCCCGGATCAAATGAAAGCGCCTCAGGATGTGTCTGGACCACTGATAGAACCTGGGCTCCTTGGCTAACGCCATAGACCCATTATTATCACAATACAATGGTATTGGATCAATAATGGTTGGAACTACTCCTAGCTCCGAGATGAACTTCCTCATCCAGAAGGCTTCCTTGGCGGCATCATTTGCAGCAATGTACTCAACCTCCATCGTAGAGTCTGCAGCGGTATCCTGTTTGGAACTCTTCCAACTTACCGCCCCTCCATTGAGGGTAAATACAAACCCTGAGATAGATTTGCTGTCGTCCTTATCGCTCTGGAAGCTTGAATCGGTAAAGGCCTCCATTTGGAGATCTCCATTACCATACACCAAGAACAATTCTTTAGTCCTTCGTAAGTACTTAAGAATGTTCTTCACAGCTATCCAGTGATTCTCCCCTGGGTTGGATTGATACCTGCTTACAACACTAAGTCCATAAGCTACATCTAGGCGTGTACATAACATAGCATACATTATAGATCCTACTGCCGAAGCATAGGGTATAATGCTCATGCGAGCTCTCTCTTCATCGGTCTTTGGGCAAGAATCCTTGGAGAGAGTGACCCCATGGCAAGCGGGTAAGGCACCCCGCTTGGAGTCTTCCATACTAAACCTCTTTAGGATGGTGTTAATGTACCAGGTTTGGGACAATCCCAATAACCTCTTGGATCTATCCCTATAGATCCTAATGCCCAGAATGTATGTGGCATCACCCAGGTCCTTCATGGAGAGCCTTAGTGATAAGAAATATTTGACCGACTGTAGCATAGGAATATCATTTCCTATCAGAAGAATGTCATCCACGTACAATACGAGGAATGTGACAGCTCTCCCCACAGCCTTCTTATAAACACAAGGTTCATCTGGATTTTTGATGAAATCAAACTCTTTGATAACATCATCGAAACAGATGTTCCAACTCCGTGATGCCTGCTTTAACCCATATATGGATTTAAGCAATCTACATGCTTTCCCGCTGCTCCCACTGTCAATGAAGCCCTCTGGGTGATCCATATAAACGCATTCTTCTAAATCTCCATTTAGAAATGTCGTTTTAACGTCCATCTGCCAGATTTCATAGTCGTAGTGAGCAGCAATAGCAAGTAGGATCCGAATGGATTTAAGCATGGCTACGGGCGAAAAAGTCTCGTCATAGTCCAAACCTGGTCTTTGACAAAAGCCCTTCGCCGCAAGTCTTGCCTTATAGGTCTCTACCTGCCCATCCACACCAATCTTTCTTTTAAAGATCCATTTGCACCCCACAGGTTTTACCCCAGGGGGTACAACGTCCAAAGTCCATAATTTGTTGGTGTACATAGACTCCATTTCGGATCTCATGGCATCCAGCCACTTCACAGAGTCACCACTCGTGATAGCTTGCTGAAAACTGGTAGGGTCATCATCCTCCATGATGCAGTCTTCTCTGTCACCATCAATGAGTAAACTGCAGTACCTCTCCGGTGGGCGAGAAGTCCTACCAGACCTTCGGAGTGGCCGAGGTTCCTCAGTTTCTATTGCAACAACCGGTTCAACCAAGTCGTCATTTGTAGTTTGTGTCTCTAGAACCTCTTCTAGATCCACCACATTGCCATCATCTTTATCTGTGAAAAACTCTTTTTCTAAGAATGTGGCATACTGAGAAACAAACACCTTTTGTTCCTCCTTGTGGTAGAATAGATATCCATAAGAGTTCTTTGGATATCCCACAAAGTTACACATGACCGACAGTGTCTCGAGTTTGTCCGGATTCTGCTTTTTAACATAGGCCGGGCAACCCCAAATCTTAATTCTCTTAAGAGATGGTCTCTTCCCATGCTATATCTCATATGGCGTGGTAGACACGGTTTTGGTTGGAACCCTGTTCAAAAGAAACGCTGCAGTTTCTAATGCATGCCCCCAAAATGAGACAGGTAACTCAGCATCACTCATCATGGAACGGACCATATCTAATAGGGTCTGATTCCGTCGTTCAGACACACCGTTGTACTGTGGTGTGTAAGGAGGAGTGAGCTGAGAGAGAATCCCATTCTCCTTTGGGAAGTTTGAAAATTCTGTACTGAGATACTCCCCACCTCGATCTGATCGAAGCATCTTGATACTCAAGCCGGTTTTTTTTTCTACTTCTTGTTTATATTCAGTGAATTTCTCGAAAGCTTCAGATTTGTGCTTTAGTAAAAATACATGACCGAATCTTGAGAAATCGTCATTGAAAGTAATGAAGTAAGAAAAACCGCCTCTAGCCTGTGTAGACATTGGCCCACATACATCACTATGTATGAGTCCTAGGAGCTCGGTAGCTCTTTCTCCGTGTCCGGTAAACGGAGTTTTGGTCATTTTACCCTTGATACAAGACTGGCAAGTCGCATAAGATTTATATTCAAAGGAGTTTAAATATCCATCTTTATGTCACTTGTTTAGTCTTGTTTCGTTAATATGACCAAGTCTACAGTGCCAAAGAAAAGCTTCATTTATTTCTGAAAGTTTTCTTTTATTAGTGTATTGTATGCTGAAAACTGTGTGTTGATTTAGGACGTATATCCCGTTATTAAGTGTACCATACCCAACCAACATTTGATTCAGGTGAATGTTCATAACATTGTTCTGCAATATAAAGTTATATCCTTCATTGTCTAACAAAGAAATAGATATTATATTACATAGCATACTTGGTACAAAATAACATGGGTTCAAAACCAATATACACCCAGATGGCAACCCCAAGTGATACTCTCCCACTGCGACTGTATGTACATTGGAACCATTTCCAACGCGGAGAGTATGGTCACCTGTCTTCAAAACCTTGCTATTTCTTAGCCCCTGCATAGAATTGCAAATGTGAGAACCTGAACCGGTATCTAATACCCAGGAAGCAGAGTTTATTGAAAAACAGTTTTCTGTCACAAACACACCTGAAGCGGAAGCATCCCCATGCTTCTTCTTGAGATTAAAGTACTCCGTACAGTTGCGCTTCCAATGTCCTGTTTTGTGGCAATGAAAACATTCCCCTTTCCCCGATTCTCCAGCTTTGGACTTTTCCTTACCCTTAACCTTTTTACCTCCACCCTTAGGATTGGTGGGCTTCTTCTTTTTCTTTTCCTTGGCCTTAGCCTTTGGGCGAGAAGAGAAAGATTGTCCAACAGTCATAACGGGAGTTTTCACTGATTTCAGTGTGCTCTCTGCACTCCTTAACATATTAAGGAGTTCAGGTAGTTCCCTCTCCATGTTGTGCATGTTGAAGTTAACTATGAATTGAGCAAAGGTGGAGGGGAGGGACTGCAGAATAATATCCGTATATTGTTCATTGTCCATCGTCCATCCAAGGTCCTCAAGCTCTTCTATAAGCGCTATCATCTTCAGAACATGGTCTCCTACCGGTGTGCCAGGGGCCATTCGCATATGAAACAATTTCTTTGATGCTTCGTATCGTAAAACGCGGGATTGCTCTCCATACAACTCCTTTGTATGGAGGAATATGGTTTGAATGTCCATATTCTCGTGCTGCTTTTGATGTGTGTTATCCATCGATGCAAGCACGAGGTATTTGGCCGTGGCACAGTCAGCGTCCCATGTCTTGCGGACTTCAATATCCGCAACTGAGGATTTTGGACATGGGGTGGGCGGGGCTGAAGCCGTGAGGACATATGATACTTTATCATAAGTCAAGGCTATTTTCAGATTCCTCAGCCAGTCTTTATAATTGGTCCCATTCAGTTTGTTTTTATCTAGTAGAAGCTTCAGTCCAGTCATTGGTATCTGCCATTAAGAGAGAGAAAAGAATACACTCAGCGAAAGCTCTTGCAAAGATCAGATTGGTTATTATCTTGTCTAATCGATGTCTCCCACTGCTTTAATCAAGTTTTTCTTTCAAACCTTAAAAAGAAAACTAGCCAGGATTAATTACAGTCTACAACTTCGCTAACCGTTCAGCCAGGCCAGTGTCGGTACTTGAGGGAGGTTCCCCGTGCTTTCGCACGGACATAATTAAAGTAAACCTTGTTTTCCCAGAGGCGTAGCCCCGTTAACACCTTTCTAGACACCTAATGAGTTAGCTAATTGTAAACTGCAAAACTCTCCTGGGAACAACTATTGCCTACAGTGGGATCGGGATCCAACCATCATATGGAAGGTATGCAATCTCATTGCAAATCTTAACACTTGAAATTCCCGATGCGGTTTTTACCCCTAGTACCTATGATCTTAACTATGGTCAACAAATCATAAGTACCAGTCAAGTTCTACCCGTCGTTTCTTGATCAATTAGACCCACCCATATGACCCTTAACTATGGTCAACAAAGTCGCATGAATGTCCTAATTAATCTGCATCATATGCAGTGTAGGAAGACATCACTTAGCTACCGTACACTACGCCTTAACTAAAGTCAACAAACGTAGCACGAATACTAAGTACTCTACTTCCTAAAATGACGGAGGGTTGCGGATGATTTTTAAGAAAAACTTTAACGCTTTGAACTTGATATCGTCGTAGAATCAAACGGTTTTCAAAAGGAGTGGCTTGTGCTCCGCAGTTTTGAAATGTAGCTTTTTCATAAAGAGCCGAGTGGTTTTCAAATCCGATTCTACAACATCTTTTTAGGTTTATTTTCTTTACATTAATCATATTAATGTATTCCCATCATTTAAGTCCTTAAGCCAATCACAGAAAAGAAACGAAAAATACAACGTACGCTTATGCCATCCGCATTCGCCGCAATGTTCCGTTATGCACCGTTAGGTTACTTAACTAACGGCATACCGGGACGGGACTAGCGCGGGTGTAAAACATAAGCAACGTCTACTATATATCTCATATATAATATATCATTCGTCTCAGATATCACAGAACACAGGCAGCAGAAACATAGATATAATGTGGGATATACTAGGACGTCCGTATTTAGTATTTAGCCAACAATAGAAAATACGGATTCTACGGTCATGATGAATAGCCAAGCCCACACCCCTAGACCCCTACGAGAGAGGCAAGCGACCCTACCAATCGTGGAGTTTAGGAGACCCGGTCTCGACTCCTCGACATGGCCTCCCACTGAACCCCAGAACCCGGTCACTTGTGCTCCCCTCCTTGGGTCTATCCTAATGCGGAAAAGTAAATAATATACAACACTGGTGACATCAACCTCAACCCGGAAGTGCCCCAAATAAAAGAATATTACATTAGATTTGAATTTTACATGAATGAAAATAAAACTCTCATCTCACAAACCCCCCGGCTATTCAATCGCGACAATTCCGCACATCATATCTCAGCAACACATAATATCATATATCATCAACGTAAGTAAGTATGCGTACCCCGATTGTCGTTGATGTATAGCAACGAAACCGGCGATAAGCGACATACTACACTTACGGTCACAGAAAAGAAAGTGTAAAACTACAATATTTGGAATCCACATTCTCTTTAAAAATCGTAAATCCGAGATATCACATAACTCGCATTTCATGCCTAACTATATGAATTCCACATATTGTATCACATTCCAGATAAATAGACAGTATTAAACATTTCGATCGAATAATCAAATACGCAAAATTTCCTAAAGCTCAACACTTGAGCGGAGTTCAAAAAAAACCCGGAATGTGTCACAGTAGTAGCGGTCCAGCCGTAGAAGGGTCAAGCCAACGCCTCACATGTGGCACGCCGTACTGCCTCAAACCCTAAGGTTCAAAAAGCAGTTCAAGACGGTCACATAATCGAGTTAAGGTTTGTTGTCTTCTAGAGGGTCCACCACAAAACTTGCACGTATTTCCGAAAGATTTAAACTCGATAAAAGATTCAACACTTGAAAATTTTAGTGCCGGGAAAAAGTGAGTTAATGATATCCGTTCGAACTTTTTAATACTTTCTAAATTATCCGAAAAAGGCACGAAATTAAAATTCCGATCGAACCACCGAATCCAAAACCATCCCCAGAACATTCAAAACTTGAATCAGATAAAACATACCCAAAAATGTATACAAGCAGGTAGGAGCACTACTGTATAAACACGAGCCAATGATACCTCTGTACAGCCGCGGAGCCGCGGCCCAAGCAAGCTATGGCCGCGGTTCCGCGGTGGAAAGTACTGTTCATTGGTTCATTTTTTACAGTATTGCTTAGATTTGCCTGCTGAATTTTTTACGTATTTTTAATTCTGAAAATAACAAAGTTTCAAAAAATGTCCGGAGAGGGTTGAGAATCCGTATTTTTTTGTTCGATTGGAGTTTTAACTTCGCTAAAGCATCACCTAAAGTTCTAGGTCGGCTCTGATACCAATGTTAGGTTTACCTACCACCTCATGAAGGGTTTGGAAGCATCACATGTCGCAAAATTAAATTTTTAAGGTGCTAAGTGAACATGCAAAGAATCATCACTAGAATTTTAGGGTTTCTAAACATACACATCATTACAAGTAGGTAAAACTAGGGTTTTGAGAGTACAACCTTTGTAGATCCCTACGCTAGACTCCTTGGCTACTTGAGCGTTGGAAAACGTACGCTTGAGAACCTCTAGGTCCACGATGATCCACCCGGAGTCCTCTTTGTCCAAGCTTGAAACTTCACAAGATCAAGAGAAGAAATGGAAGGTAACACTCTTCACAAGTGGGCAAGACTAGTGTAGAATGGTATTGTGGTTGGTTTTCTCACTTCAAAATCCTAACTTGATTACTCTTTTGCTTACTTGAAAGAACTAGAGAGCAAGAGAGAAAGGAGGAAGAAGATGATGGCTTTCTAAGCTCAAGATAATGATAAGCTTTAAAATAGAAAATGAGAAAATGAAAATATGTATATTTTCACTCTCTCATTCTTAACTAGGGTTATAAAATATCTAGATATTTTTGTTTGGAAAAGAAATGACCATAGAAATTGAATCATGGTTAGTCAAAGGGTTAGTGCAAGAACAAAGAATTAAACCATGAAACAATTTCAATTTCCATTTTCCTTTTTCCAAATAAATAATATCCATATATTTTATATGGTGTGAGTCTTATATTGCCACCATCTACTATATCAACAACCATGATAATCTTTATGTTTGCATGTATGTGTGCATGCACATCCTATGTGCATGAATGAGAATGAATGAGAATGAGTGCATGCATGCATACAACATAAAGATAAGAAAGGATTTCAAGTGAGAAACTAATGGTTTAAATGATAAATCAACACTTGATTTAGCAACCCGGTCATATCACATACGACCCGACCAAAAGCAAGCCGCCCGATTAATATACGGTATCTCATAAGCGCATTTTAACCGGGTCCTTGCGCATATCGCATATGCGCACCACAACGTTTCGCCTGGACTAGGTAACTCCTTTGTGGGACTCTAAGACTCATCAATACGCCGGCAGTGGGTGATGATCATATCAAGCACCCCTAAGCCGCAAGCGGTCAGCTAAACGTAACGGCCACCCGGGTATTGAGCGATCAGAAGAAAACAAGAGAACCCGCTACAACTCCCGTCGAGCCAACCGGAAACACTACCGTACAGTCCGGTCTCTTCGTCCGATATGCTGCATATCGAGTCTAGGGATGGTAACGTCGACCCCAATATCTCAATAAGTCGTGCCGATGAATGGTCTATAATAGATCGAGAAACTACTGATAACACTTATCAGTAAATCTCAACAGCCCTGGCCAGGGACTTACTGATATAGCCAGTCGGGCACAGCACAACATCAACTCCCAATACCGGGAGAGAAGAAACCCCTCCTATCGCTCATCGCCTTCGTGTGTCTCGGGACTCTACCCAACGGCCACCTGTTTGCACGACTCAGTAGAGCCGTGGTAGGGTGGTAATCAAAGTACAGTGGGAGAACACACAAGACTCTATGATGATCTCGGGTCTACAGACTAACCTGCACCAGTGTCACCTGAGAACTGCTATCCGACGATAGATATAATTCCATATAGGAGTTCTCGGCGAGTCCGTCCAGTGTACCCAGTCACCACTGAGGACCCGTATACGATCTCGATGTCAAACATCGATGAATGTGGGAACATCCATCGCCCATCATATGGGTCTAGTATCATATACGCTAGTCTACTCTGGTATATCGATGCCCCGTCTCGATACACCTACGACTAGGGACATTTCAGGATATGCTTATAAACTACAGATGTCCCACTAGTATGATCTCCATCATAATCACAGTAGTCAAGCCTATATCCTCAGGGCTTTATCAACATGTATGAATGAATAAAAGCATGATCAAATCAACATGTCAGATAAAGAATAACATGATAGCATACTATCATGTCGAGCAAGAATGTACACTGAATATATATATATATATATGTATAAATACATCCACTATCATATAACGGCCTCTAGGGCATACATATATCCAACAGCCTTGACATATGATAAGGTATCATATGTCCTCACGGCTCCAACCCCGCCCATCCTAGGTCCTAAACCTTCAGTTGCGGATAGGGAAATCCGCAAGACATGGGACGATGACCGTGCCACGGCCAAATGCCTCGCGCTTGCATCGATGGATAACACACATCAGAAGCAGCACGAGAATATGGACGTCAAAGCTATATTCCTCCATACAAAAGAGTTGTATGGAGAGCAATCTCGCGTATTACGATACGAAGCATCCAGATAGCTTTTTCAGATGCGAATGGCCGATGGCACAGCAGTAGGAGACCATGTTCTGAAGATGATAGCCCTCATAGAAGAGCTTGAGGACCTTGGGTGGACAATGAACAATATACATATATTATTCTGCAGTCTCTCCCCTCCACCTTTGCTCAATTCATAGTTAACTTCAACATGCACAACATGGAGAAGGAACTGCCTGAACTCCTTAATATGTTAAGGAGTGCAGAGAGCACACTGAAGTCGGTGAAGACTCCCGTTTTGGGTCCTGGGACTTTTTCCTCCTCTCACCCGAAGGCTAAGGCCAAGAGAAAGATGAAGAAGAAACCCACCAAACCAAAGGATGGAGTCAAAAAGGTTAAGGGGAAAGACAAGTCCAATGTTGGGGAATCGGGGAAAGGAGAATGTTTCCACTGCAAAAAGATGGGACACTGGAAGCGGAACTGTGCTGAGTACCTAAACTCAAGAAGAAGCATGGTGATGCTTCAGCTTCAGGTGTGTTCGTAATTGAAAACTGTTTTTCTATTAACTATGCTTCCTGAGTATTAGATACCGGTTCGGGTTCTCATATTTGCAATTCTGTGTAGGCGTTGAGAAATAGCAGAGTTCTAAAGACAGGTGATCATACTCTCCAGGTTGGAAATGGTTCCAATGTAAATGCAGTTTCAGTGGGAGAGTATCACTTAGGGTTGCCGTCGGGTTGTATATTGGTTTTGAACCCATGTTATTTTGTGCCAAGTATGCTTTGTAATATTATATCCGTTTCTTTGTTAGACAATGAAGGATATCATTTTGCTGTGCAACACAATGTTATGAACATTAGACTTAATCAAGAGTTGATTGGTTGTGTTACACTAAATAACGGGATATACGTCCTTAATCAACACACAGTTTTCAACATTCAACACACAAATAAAAGAAAATTTTCAGATATAAATGAAACTTTTCTTTAGCATTGTAGACTTGGTCATATTAATGAAACAAGACTAAACAAGCTTCATAAATATGGATATTTAAATTCTTTTGAGTATAAATCTTATGCAACTTGCCAGTCTTGTATCAAAGGTAAAATGACCAAAAGTCCGTTTACTGGACACGGGGAAAGAGCTACTGGGCACCTAGGCCTCATACATAGTGATGTATGTGGGCCAATGTCTACACATGCAAGAGGCGGTTTTTCTTACTTCATAACTTTTACTGATGATTTCTCAAGATTCGGTCATGTGTATTTGATAAAGTATAAGTCTGAAGCTTCCGAGAAATTCAAGGAGTATAAACTTGAAGTAGAAAAACAAACAGGAAAGAGAATCAAGATACTTCGATCCGATTGAGGTGGAGAGTACTTAAGTACTGAGTTCTTGGACTTCCTAAAAGAGAATGGGATTCTCTCTCAGCTCACTCCCCCTTACACACTACAGCACAACGGTGTGTCAGAGCGGCGGAATCGTACCCTATTAGATATGGTACGATCCATGATGAGTGATTCTGAGTTACCCCTCTCGTTTTGGGGGCATGCATTGGAAACTGCAGCTTTTCTGTTAAACAAAGTTCCAACCAAGACCGTGTCTACCACCCCATATGAGATATGGCATAGGAAGAGACCATCTCTTAAACGAGTTAAGATTTGGGGTTGTCCGGCTTTTCTCAAAAAGCAGAATCCAGACAAACTCGAGAAACGATCGGTCAAATGTATATTTATGGGATATCCAAAACATTCGTTTGGGTATCTTTTCTACCACAAGGAGGAACAAAAGGTGTTTGATTCTCAGTATGCCACATTTTTAGAAAATGAGATTTTTCCAAATGATGCTGATGGCAATGTGGTAGATCTAGAAGAGGTTCTAGAAACACAAGTTACAAATGACGACTTGGCTGAACCTGATGTTATAACAGAATCTAATGAGCCTCAGCCACTCCGTAGATCTGGTAGGACTTCCCGCCCACCGGAGAGATACTGTGGTTTTCTCATTGATGGTGATGGAGAAGATTGCATCATGAATGATGATGATCCTGCCAGTTTTCATCAAGCTATCACGAGTGGTGACTCTATGAAATGGCTGGATGCCATGAGATCCGAAATGGAGTCCATGTACACCAACAAAGTATGGACTTTGGAGAATGTACCCTCCGGGATAAAACCTGTTGGCTTCAAATGAATCTTTAAAAGAAAGATCGGTGTAGATGGACAGGTGGAGACCTATAAGGCAAGGTTGGTAGCGAAAGGTTTTCGTCAAAGACCAGGTTTGGACTATGATGAGACTTTCTCTCCGGTAGCCATGCTTAAATCCATTCGGATCCTACTTTCTATTGCTGCTCACTACGACTATGAAATCTGGCAGATGGACGTTAAAACTGCATTTCTAAATGGTGATTTAGATGAATGCGTTTATATGGATCAGCCAGAGGGCTTCATTGACAGTGGGAGCAGCGAAAAAGCATGTAAGTTGCTTAAATCCATTTATGGATTAAAGCAAGCATCATGGAGTTGGAACATCTGTTTTAATGATGTATCAAAGAGTTTGATTTCATCAAAAATCCAGATGAACCTTGTGTTTATAAAAAGACTGTAGGGAGAAATGTTGCATTCCTCGTATTGTACGTGGATGACATATTTCTGATAGGAAATGACATTCCTATGCTACAATCGGTCAAATCATTCTTATCATAAAGGTTCTCTATGAAGGACCTGGGTGATGCCACGTACATATTGGGCATACGGATCTATAGGGATAGATCCAAACGGTTATTGGGATTGTCCCAAACCAAGTACATCAACACCATCCTAAAGATGTTTAGTATGGAAGACTCCAAGTGGGGAGCCTTACCCGCTTGCCACGGAGTCACTCTCTCCAAGGACGATTGCCCAAAGTCTGATAAAAAGAGAGCTCGCATGAGCATTATTCCCTATGCTTCGGCAGTAGGATCGATAATGTATGCGATGTTGTGTACATGCCCTGATGTAGCTTATGCACTTAGTGTAGTAAGCAAGTATCAGTCAAACCCAGGGGAGAATCACTGGACTGCTATGAAGAACATTCTTAAGTACTTGCGAAGGACTAAAGAATTGTTCTTGGTGTATGATAATGGGGATCTCCAAATGGAGACCTTTACCGATTCAAGCTTCCAGAGTGACAAGGATGACAGCAAGTCTATCTCAGGGTTTGCATTTACCCTCAATGGAGGGACGGTAAGTTGGAAAAGTTCCAAACAGGATACCGTTGCAGACTCAACGATGGAAGCTGAGTACATTGCTACAAATGATGCTGCTAAGGAAGCCGTCTGGATGAGGAAGTTCATCTCGGAGCTAGGAGTAGTTCCAACCATTACTGATCCAATACCTTTGTATTGTGACAATAATGGGGCTATGGCGTTGGCCAAAGAGCCCAGGTCCCATCAGAAGTCCAGACACATCCTGAGGCGATATCATGTGATCCGGGAGATAGTTGATCGCCATGAGATCGAGATTAAGAGAGTAGATACAAAGAACAACACTACGGATCCATTCACCAAGGCCCTCCCTCAACCGCAGCATGAGCGACTTTTTGAGATGTTGGGTATGAGATACGCCAATAATTGGCCTTAGTGCAAGTGGGAGATTGTTGGATATATGTATGCCCTATAGGCCATTATGTGATAGTGTATGTACTGATGTTTATATATATATATATATATATATATATATATATATATATATATATATATGTATTCAGAGGACAGTCTTGCTCGACATGATAGTATGCTATCTGGTTTCTCTTTATCATATGTTCGCTTGATCATGTTTTTACTCATTTGGTACATATTGATAAAGCCTTAAGGATATTGGCTTGACTACTGGGATTATGGTGTGGATCATACTGGTGGGACACCTGTAGTTTATAAGCATATCCTTGAAATGTTCCTAGTCGTAGGTATATCGAGACAGGGCATCGATATTCCGGTGTAGACTAGCGTATACTGTTCTTGTTCCATATGATGGGCGATGGATGATCCCATATCCGTCTGGTGTGTTGACACCAAAGATTGTATACGGGTGCTCAGTAAGACTGGGTACACCGAACGGACTCACCGAGAACTCCAATGTAGTATTATATCATACATCGGATAGCAGTTCTCAGGTGACACTGGTACATGTTAGTCTGTAGACCCGAGATCGCCATAGAGTCTTGTGTGTCCTCCCACTGTACTTTGGTCTCCACCCTACTACGGCTCTACAGAGTCCTACAAACAGGTGGATTTTGGGTACAGTCCCGAGGCATATGGAGGCAATGAGCGATAGGAGGGGTTTCGTCTCTCCCGGTATTGGGGGTTGATACTGTGCTGTGCACGATTGGCTATAACAGGAAGTCCCTGGCCAGGGCTGCTGAGATATTACTGATAAGTGTTATCAGTAGTTTCTCGATCTGTTGTAGACCATATACCGGCATGACTTATCGAGTTATTGGGGTCGACGATTCCATCCCTAGACTCGATATGCAGCATATCTGACGAAGAGACCGGACTGTATGGTAAGTGTTGCCAGTTGGATTGACGGGAGTGTTGACAGGTTCGCTTGTTCTTCTTCTGATCGCTCAATACCCGGGTAGCCGTTACGTTTAGCTGACCGGTTGAGGCTTGTAGGTGTTTGATGTGATCATCACCTGCTGCCGGCGTATTGACGAGTCTTAGAGTCCCACACAGAAGTTTCCTAGCTCAAGCAAAACGATGTGGTGTGCATATGAGATATGCACAGGAACTCGATTAAATACGTGTATGAGATACCGTATGTTAATCGGGTGTTTACTATTGGTCGGGTCGTATGTGATATGACCGGTTTATTTAATCAAATGTTGATTAATAATGACTTTTAGCTCACTTTTATTAAACCCTATTCTTTTGATGAATGCATGCATGTATATGTACATGTTGATGTGCATACACACATACATACATGCATATATATCATGGTTGTTGATATATTAAAGATGGAAATGCAAGACTCACATGGTTCATATTAATATATAGTTTTTGTTTTATGTTAAATGAAAAAGGAAATTAACTAATGACTTATTTCTTTACAAATGACTCATAGTTTCTACACACTTCTTTGTTTGACCATTGACTTAACCTTGGTTAATTTCCTTTGCTCTTTAACTCATCACAAAAATATCTAAATATTTATATTAACCATGGTTTGTTGTGTGAGTGTCTCACATATATATCTCTTTGTTTTATTTTTAAAACATAAGAATTTTCATTATCTTCAAAAAAGCTTTGCCATCTTCATCTTCCTCCTTCTTCATTCTCTTTTGAGATTTGTTTAGAGTGAGGAAAAGAAAAAGAGAGGGTTTTTAAGTGAGAATATAAACCACTTCATCATCCTACACATCTCTAGCTCCTTTGTGTAGGGTGTTTGCTCCAAGGATTTCATAGATCAAGTGAAGCAACAAGCTTTGAGCAAAGGACTTCGGGTGGATCGTCATGGACTTGGAAGCGTTCAAGCGAGCCGTTCCAAACCTTAGGAGATCCAAGAAGTCGCCCTAGGAGGTCTACAAAGGTTGTAGTCTCTCCACTTAGTGATAGAATAACTTTTTTTGTGATACTATTAGTTGTTACTCAATATTTCTAGTTCTATTCCTAGTTAAGTTTACTTACCACCTATTAAAATTTAAATTGTGGCATGTGTGATGCTTCCAAACCCTATATGAGGTGATAAGGAAATCCTACAATGTAAACAACTTTGCATCCCTGCTTGAAAACCTTTTGGTTCCCTTTTGTTTCTTTCTATTCCGATACTAGGATTTGGGTGATTTGGGTGGAGTTATGTGATTGTAATTATGTATCGCGGCATGGTTACAATGTGGTACTCTATTTATGTAACTTGGAGTTCTAGTCTTGATTCATATCCTTGATTTATGGTCATTATTCATCGCAAGTTTTGAATCTTGTTTGTCATACTAATCCTTTTCGGTGTCTTGGTTTAAGGAACATGGAAGACAGGAATCTACGATCATACCTGAGGCGTATTGATGATGCCG
Source organism: Agapanthus africanus (assembly GCA_030015575.1). Classification (NCBI taxonomy): domain Eukaryota; kingdom Viridiplantae; phylum Streptophyta; class Magnoliopsida; order Asparagales; family Amaryllidaceae; genus Agapanthus; species Agapanthus africanus. The sequence continues at coordinate 494,310,163 of CM057339.1, forward strand.
CATTACTTGGAGTAATTCGTGGGATGCTGGAGAACCAAAGGCGGCAAGCCGAGTAGAACCAGCGGCAAGCCGAAGCTTTTCAGGAAGGTTTGCGGACCGTCCAGCAGTCTGTGAACAATGTTGCGGCCAAACCAGTTGAGCGTGTGGGTACCGTGGCGGATTTCAGGAGACTTGGTCCGTCCATTTTCACTGGTTTGGAGGAGCCGTTGCCAGCAGAGCAGTGGTTGGTTGATACGGAGAATCTACTCGTTGCAGCACAGATTCTGGAGGACAAGAGAGTGGATGCAATATGCATCCAACTGGTGGACAATGCTCGCGAATGGTGGCTCGTGGAAGAGACCCGTTTGCCCAAGCCAATCAGTTGGGCAACTTTTTCATAGAGTTTCTTGGAGAAGTTCTTTCCGCAGACCGCACGGGAAGAAATGGAAGAAAGGTTTATCAGCTTGAAGCAGAATGGCGGATCCGTGGATGCGCATGCAGCTGAGTGGACACGGCTCAGTCGTTTCACTGGACCTTTGGTGGCCAAAGAGGCTGATAGGGCACGAAGGTTTATGTGCAGTTTGGACGTGGGAATCCATAGGCACATTATATCTCTGGGTTTGACCAGTTTCTCGCAAGTGCTTAAAGCGTCCAGAGAGCAGCAAAGCTTATCAACGAAGGCGGAGGGTGTGCAGCTGCAGGCAGTTGTGGTACGGAAGCCGGCGTTTACGCCGAACCGAGCGCCTGTGCTTAGAGGTATTCCGGTGAACCAGCGTGGCGTAGTACCGATGAAGATGCCCGTCGTTGCAGATCAGAGAAAGAGTGTGATTTGTAACTTTTTCCATCTGCCTGGGCACCTAAGGAGAGATTGTCGAAGGATGCTGGGACTTTGTTTGGTTTGCGGATCGGGGGATCATACTATCAATGCCTGTCAGTCGAAGCTCCGTTTGAAGGAAGATGTTCAGAAGCCACCGCAGAGGTAGATTCGGGGGCAGAAGCAGTTAACTCAAGGACCTAATCAAGCTCGAGCCTTTACCCTGACGGCTGAAGAGGCCAAGGCTTCAGACGAAGTGGTTTCAGGTATCCTACTTGTTCATGATTTTCCCGCATTAGCATTTTTCGATTCTAGTGCATCCTATTGTTTTATGTCGTCCAAGTTTATTGCTGCACACTCGATTTCTTGCACGAACCTGTCTAGTTGTTGGGACATACACACTAGGAAAAGGAATATCATAGCTAGTAGAGAGTGTAAGGATTGTTCAGTTATTATTTGCGGACGGGAGTTATTTGCAGATTTCTTGGTGATCGATACCGGCAGTTATGAAGTTGTCTTGGGAATGGATTTTCTCAGCACTTTCCACACTCACATTGATTGTAGGGCAAAGAAAGTGATTTTCCAGATTCCCGAACATCCGAAGTTTGTTTTCACTGGAGGAAGCAGTTCTGTCGGGCTAGTCGAGTTTAAGGCTAGGCCGACAAACAGCGTTCTTTCGTCGATAGAAGTTGATAAGGAGGAAGCACCAGCTATAGTTCAAGAGTTCATGGACGTGTTCGAGGACATCTCGGGTTTACCGCCAAAACGAGATGTGGAGTTTGCGATTGATCTTGTTCCTGGTGCAGCGCCAATCTCAAAGGCGTACTATCTAATGGTACCAGTGGAGTTGGAAGAAGTCAAGAAACAGGTTAATGAATTGCTAGAGAGGGGTTGGATTCGCAGCAGTAATTCACCTTGGGGAGCTCTAGTTCTTCTAGTCAAGAAGAAAGATGGCACAAGGAGGTTGTGCATGGACTATTGAGAATTGAACCGGGTGAATATTAAGAACAAATACTCGATCCATCGCATTGGCGAATTATTCGAGCAACTTAGTGGCGCGAGGGTATTCTTGAAGCTGGATTTGCGATCCGGATATCATCAAGTTCGAGTTAAATCAGAAGATATCTGCAAGACTGCGTTTCGAACTCGCTATGGACATTACGAGTATTTAGTAATGCCATTCGGAGCCATGAATGCACCGGCGATATTTATGGACTTGATGAACCGAATCATTTCACCGTTCTTGGACCAGTTTATAGTGGTGTTCATCGATGATATTCTGGTCTACTCAAGGAGCCTAGAAGAGCATGCTGAACACTTGATGATCGCACTGCAGACATTGAGGCAAAAAAGATTATATGCGAAGATGAGCAAGTGCGAGTTTTGGCTTGAAGAAGTGAAGTTTTTGGGGCATGTCGTATCCGGAGATGGAATCGCCGTTGATCCCGAGAAGATTGCAACAGTTCAAGATTGGCCGATTCCGAAGAATGTAGCAGAGATCAGAAGTTTTCTTGGAATTGCCGGATATTACAGAATGCTCGTGGAGAATTTTTCCCGTTTGGCTGAGCCTTTGACCAAGCTTACGCGCAAAGAAGTACCGTTAGTATGGATGGATAAGTGTACGTCAGCTTTTGAGGTGTTGAAGCAGAGTTTGATAACCGCTCCTATTTTGACCATACCAGACGGTTCCGGAGGATTGGTGATTCATAGCAACGCATCTGGGAAAGGTTTGGGATGTGTTTTGATGCAGCATGGGAAGGTTATAGCTTACGCATCGAGACGGTTGAAGACCCATGAGAAGAATTACCCAGCTCATGATTTGGAGCTTGCAGCAGTGATCTTCTCTTTGATGATTTGGAGACACTACTTATTGGGTGAAAGGGTCGAAGTATTCACCGATCACAAAAGCCTAAAGTATGTGTTCACGCAGAAAGAGCTTAATATGAGGCAGCGTTGATGGTTTGAGCTGATGGCTGACTATGATCTTGATCTCAAGTACCATCAGGGGAAAGTTAATGTAGTGCCGGATGCGCTTAGTCGGTTTCCAGCAATTCGGATGTTGACTGCACAGAAGGAGCTTATCGAAGACTTTCGGAGATTCGAGTTGGAGATCATGCTACCGCATACTTCGGGACAGTTGATGCAGCTGCAAGTACAGTCATCGTTGATCGATAATATTAAAGAATCGCAGTCACAGGACCCAAGATTACAGAAGTTTTGAGAACAGGTAGAAGCGGGACTTCCAATGGATTTGTTGATTCATGAAGATGGTTCGTTGCGATATGGTATCCATTTGTGTGTGCTGAAAGGATACATTCGTGAAGAAGTTATGAAGGAGGCACACAGTTCCGCATATTCCGTACATCCAGGAGGCACGAAGATGTATGGTGATCTACGACAGCATTTTTGGTGGGAAGGCATGAAAAGGGAGATTTCTCGCTTTGCAGCAAAGTGCTTGGTGTGTCAGCAAGTTAAGGCCGAACATCAAAGGGTAGCTGGTTTATTGCAACCACTTCCGATTCCTCAGTGGAAGTGGGAACATATAACCATGGATTTCGTGACAGCTTTACCGTGGAGTCCAAAGGGCAACAATGCAGTTTGGGTGATCGTTGATCGATTGACCAAGGCATCTCATTTCATTCCATTTCGAGTCGGTCAGTCAACAGAAACGTTGGCAGAACGGTACATGTAAGAGATTATGAGATTGCATGGAGTACCTGTGAGCATCGTTTTTGATCGTGATACCCGATTCTTATCACACTTCTGGATGAGCTTACAGGAAAGTTTGGGGACGCGATTGAAGTTTAGCACTGCTTATCATCCCCAGACAGATGGCCAGTCGGAGAGAACGATCCAAACTCTTGAAGATATGTTGAGAGCTTGCATGTTGGATTTCAAGGGTTCATGGGAGGATCATCTACAATTGGTGGAGTTTTCTTACAATAACAGCTTTTAGGCGACTATTCAGATGGCTCCATTCGAAGCATTGTATGGCCGCAAGTGTCGCTCACCCGTTTGTTGGGACGGTGTTGGAGAACGAAGATTGTTGGGACCTGATGGATGTCCTTTTCGGGTCTCCGTCAGATGTTGTCTTCCGTCGATCTCCCGGTGGATTTTAGAGGTGATCACCTGTTGCGTGTGGGTCTCAATGGGTTTTGAGGAGATTGGTGATTTGGAGGAGCTTAGCGCCGAGTACCTGCAAAGAAGTCGCGGGGTGGTTTGGTACCACCGAGGACCCTCCGACGATCAAGTTAGCACTATATCCGAGCAGAGTAACGGCTAAGTGGAGTAAAAAATGGCTTACTTGACCCCTCTGTGATGGGGGTTTATATAGTGGCGGCAGCACGCAGCAGCAAGCACGAGAATCTCGCCGGCAGTTACGCTCCCGACGTCACGCCCGCGTAAAGAGCGGATCGCCCATTAATGGGGATCATGATGGCGTGGAACGTGGGACATTGCTGGCGGAGAATCCGCGCATGGCGAGATTTGCGGAGCGGCGGTTACGCCTGTGAGTGGTGGAGTCGGTCGGTCGGAGGGACCGAGGAAGATGGCCTCGGCTGGGGAGCTCGGAGACGAGCAGGAGGGCCGAGGAGTCCTAATCCTGTGGCAGCTCGAGGCGAGCTGAGGGGCCGAAGAGGCCAATTTGCAGGGGCTTCGAGGAGGGCCAGCTTGTGCTTGCGGGTCGGGTACAGGGGTGGCCTGGTCGGCCCCTGTAGGCCCTTTCTTCTGAGTTCCGGGACATATCATCTGCCACGTGTCCTGATTTTGGAGATCGCCAATATTGAGCATCATCAGGACCGGATTTGATCGTGGAAACCGTGGAGAAAGTTAATGCTATCCGGAATCACATGAAGGTATCACAAGATCGGCAGAAGAGTTGGGCCGACACATCGAGAAGACCTCTAGAGTTCGCTGTTGGTGATCTGGTATTCTTGAAGATATCACCAACTAGAGGAGTGATTCGTTTTAGGAGTCAAGACAAGCTTAGTCCTTGATTCGTGGGGCCTTTCGAGATTTTGGAGCGTGTTGGAGAAGTGGCTTATCGATTGGCTTTACCACCATCTTTGGTGAATGTTCATGACATGTTTCATGTATCTCAACTCCGTAAGTTTGTTCGAGATGAGACACACGTGCTAGATCATTCGGAGCTGAATGTAAGGGAGGATTTGACCTTTGAGGAACGACCGATGTCAATCGTTGATCGAAGTGAAAAAGTCGTTAAGAACAAGGTTATCCCTCTCGTACTTGTTTCTTGGGGAAATCGCTCGCATGGAGAATCGACTTAGGAACGTGAAGACGAGATTCGACAGAAGTTTCATATGGGTTTATCTTTCCTTGTTTTAGGAATTTCGAGGACGAAATTCTTTTTGTAGTTGGGTATAATGTAACACCCTAGTTCATTTATACCAGTTCAGGTAAGTATTTCTTTATTCATGGTATTTTCCTGATTTATTGTGTTTTGGGTGCGAATAGTGTATTTGACATCTGTATTTGCATCCAACCCGACCCACTTGCTAGAAACCTGTCTTGATTCCTGTTTAAGATTTATCCCGACTTGTTACATGGATTCGTGCACTTTTATGTTGTTTATTTTGCATACTCTCATTACATCTAGCATCTGCATTTTTTTTATGAAACATTTAAAGTTGAATAAAATACTGCAAAAATATGTTGCATGGCCTGCATCATACCCCTGACCCTGTGGTAGCATCTGCGCATCTTGTTCTCGTCCCGTTCAGTGAAACGGACTTTTTTTGATGGCTACGCGCACATACGTGCATCCGTTCTTGGGGGTATGTATTTTCGTTACCTGGATATCCAATTTTAGTTTTGGTCGACACATATATTTTTCGTATTTTGAAACAGAATTTTTTGACCCGACCTGGGCATATTTTGGAGTAAGTTTGTATTTACCAGAATATCAAATTTTATTAATATAATATTTTAAATATTATAACGATTTAAAATTTAATTTAACTAAAAGATTTTTTAAATAAAATCCTAACTTAAACTAACAACCTCTCTCTCTCCCTCTCACTGACACTCTCTCTCTTCCTTTCTCTTTCTCTCTTTCTCGCTGTCTCTCTCTCCCTTTCTCTTTCCTCTCAATCCCTCTCTCACGCATCTCGCGATCCCTGTTCATTTCTCGATTCTGCTCACCATTTCCCCCATTACGCTCACCTCCCTCCTCTATTTCTTCTTCCTCTCTATAAAAACTACCGCTCGCCACGAGAACCCACTGCAAACCCTAACTCCTCTGCCTCCTCAACCATCGTCATAATCTCCCTCATCTCCTCGTCACCCTCATCTCTATCTCCTCCACTCTTCTTCCTCGCCATCCCCGAGCTCCCCGCTGCAAACCCTAAAACCCCTGCACACCCAAACCAACCCAAGAACCACCAACCCAACCGCCGATCTCCACCTCGACCTCACCCCATTCTCCTTTCCTCCTCATCTTCATTCTCTTATCATCATTCATTTCTTTTCTTCTTCTATTAAAACCCTGCACACCCCAACAACCAAACCCCGACCACCTTGAAAACCTAACCGAACCCGAGCACCCTGCACACCTTACCTCGCTGGAGCTCCGTTAACCCGACGACCTCACACCATCGTCACCCTCTCGCCTCCTCTGTCCCATATCCAGTTAGCACATTCCAACTCTTCTTCTTCCAATCCTTCTTTCTCTTTTTCTTTTTCTTGATTCTTGATTTTCCCCAGCCTTCGCCGGAGTCGTGTCGCCGCTGTCGATCCAGGCGATCCAGTGAACGTCCCTTGCTCGCGTGATTACCCTCTTGCCTTGCCTGGACCCGTCCTGCATGCTGTGTGTGTTACGACGATTACCCGATGTCGGACGTGCCGTACGTATCCGTCGTGTGATCCGATCGAGGCAAGTTGATCTTGCTACATGCTATGATATATTTTACAACCATATTAATAATTATATTATATGTTTAGTGTATTTTGCATCCCTTGTTACCATTTTACTGTTTTATGACGTCTGTGTGCATCCATATCGTTATTTACATATCAAGTCGCATGCTAATTCATCTTGCTAAATGCTAGGTATATTATTATGCATCCATATGAGTAAAATGTTACCCGTTTATCACATCATACATCCATACTAAAGTTTTACTGTCTTCGGATACCCGTATGCATCCATATCATTTAATATACATGTAGCTGCATCTACGGATCATATTAGCTCATATTATTAATACATTAGTACCCCATGCTAGATAATGTGCATCCCATTTAGTCTTGGAACTATAGTTGTAACCCCTGATAGTTAGTTATGCATCCATGTCTATTTGTGTATCCATACCATTAATTCTGCATACCTAGTTGTACCCCATATTACATTAACTCATATTATTAATACATTAGTACCCCATGCTTGATATTGTGCATCCTGCTTAGTCATGGTGTAACCCCTGGTAGATATTTGTGCACCCATGCTTTTATTGTACATCCGCATTCTACCCTGATTCAATACTGCTACATTTTACTGCTGGGCACCCACTTGATACATTTATACTACCTGACATGACCTGATATATCATTACTTAACTTGATACATGATCATGTTCCTATTGCCGACAATCCTGACATGTTGTCCCGATGGACATATCCTGTTGTCTGTATAGACAAACTTGTTCCTGCTTGATCCTGTGTTGGCATTAGGTTCAGATTTATCAATACCTGACTTGAACACATGACTTGAGGGTATGGGGAAATCAATGATGAAACTTGACTTGTAACTCGACAGTTCGATACTTATACTGATCAGTTTTATGGGCTAGACCAGCCCTGGGATGATGCTGCTGACATCATTCATCTATACATGTTTCCTATTTAGTACCTAGCGGCATGTCTCGGTTTCAGCCCGAAAATCTGGACCGTGGTCACGGGCACGCACGGGATACTATTGAGTTACATCGACGATTCATTAAATTTATTTCGAAGATATGAGAGTAGTTAACCCAGTAGTTTAGTTCAGATTACTCACGGCACGTCACATGTGCTTATACCCTTCACTGTTTCTTATTCATGTTACTGTTATACTTCTATTACTGTTTATACTCATGCCTGCATGACTTGTTACCCCTGATAATATTATTGTTGATATTATGACGCACTGACGTCTGGATTTTGCATGGCCCAGATCCTCTACCTTTGCCGCAGGCCGATCAGGAGTATTTCATTGATAAGGCCGAGCAGTGAGGACCTGTTAGTATTTTAGTTTAGTTTCTTTCAGCATTTTCATTCCTAATGTGAGCCCGTATTTGAGACGTACATTCCAGATTGTTATTGTTTATTGGATTTATTGCTTCCACATATTATTTCTTGACTCGTTTATTCTGGCTCATGGACATGTACTAGATAGTTTATTTTATTTCTACTATTCTTGATATCTTATAGACAGACGTAATGTGACTGTGGAAGGATGTTTCCTAGCCATAGGTAGCATGGTTGGCTCTGTCACGTGCTGATCTTAGCGCACTCTGGAAAGCGGGGCGTGACATTCGTTCAACTCTAAGTGAAGTCTAGAGGAGTTAAGAGGACTACCACAAGGAGCTTAAGAAGAGAAGGACTTGATCCTATAGGGTATAACTTCTTTTCTTTTCTCTCTAGTTGTTCACATCACTAATTTAAACCCTAATAATCTAGTAGTGATCTTGTTAGTCTAACTTAGCACCTAATAAAAATTAAAATATCGCGATAAGTCATGGAATGCTTGATGCCTCTAGAACCTCATGGTGGTGTTAAGGTCGACTTTCATGATATCATAGCCAAGATAGAACATTAGGGTATCTTGTAGCGACGATAGAAATCTGTTGTTTTTATCGCGCAAAAACTGCCGATAAAACAGTTTTCAAAATTGATGTTTTAAGTTGTTTGCACACTCTGCGGGCTCACGGTTTGAATCGAGAAGCCGCGGGGTGGGGTGTGTGCACCTCATGAACGTCCCAGGAGGGACCAAGGTCGGGCCCACACCCCAAGACCACCACTTGGTGGCCTTGGGGCTGGGTGACCCGAGAGCACCCCAAATGGGTGCTCTCGGGTCTGCCAACTTCTGGGGGCCACCTCGAGGTGGCCCCCATGGGTGGATACCCTACCGAGGCCCCCAGTCGATACTTATTTGTGGGTCTTCGCCCCCATGAAGATTCAGGCGGGTTTCGAGTTCGTTTTGACTCCCGGATTGGCTTAAAACGATCAGTTTTGAAACTTTAGCTCACTGAATTTTTCAAGTGTTGGAAAAATTAGTTTAGTTTGGTAATTGCGTATGGAATTCTAATGTCGCGGTTACTATAGAAGCTTTGTGATGTCTGATACAATTATTAGAATCTGGATTAATTAGTTTTTGTGAAAACTAAGTTAGTATATTGTAAAGCTAGCCGTTTAGTCTCAATTGATCGATTGCCACGAAGTTTTGATTCAGATCAAAACTCCGTCGCAATTGCGTATTGTACGCGATCACTAAGCCGGGAATCTTGTTGAATTATCTGACAACCAATTGAAAAGTGTTTTCAATTTGAGACTAAAATGCAAGTTTTACATGTTAGCTATGAAATCCGGAATATGAGATATTCCGGGTTTATGATGTCTAAGGATATTGCGGATTCTAATCATTGTAGTTTTTTGTTTCTTTTCTGCGACCGTAAGTGTAATATGTGGGGTATCCCAATCTCGTTGCTATATGTCAAAGAGTTTTCAGGATACGCATATTTACTTACGTTGATGACATGAGATGTTATGTGTTGCTGTTGATATGATTCATTGGATCGTCGTGATTGAATAGCCGATGGGTTTTATGTGAGATTAGAGTTTTTATATTTTCATTCATGTAAAATTCAATGTAATATTCTTTTATTGCGGCACTTCCGGGTTGAGGATGATGCCACCATCGTTGTATATTATTTACTTTTCCGCATTAGGATAGACCAAAGGTGGGGAGCACAAGTAACCAGGTTCTAGAGTCCAGTGGGAGACCATCTCAAGGAGTTGAGACCGGGTCTCCTAACTCTAGAATTGGCAGGGTTACTTGTCGCTCTCGTAGGGGTATAGGGATGTGGGTTTGGCTATCCATCACGACTGTGGAATCCGTTTTTTACATTATTGGCTAAATTTAAAACATGGACATCCTAGTATATCCAATATTTCATATGTTGCATCTGCTACTTGATTCTGTGATGTTGATCATATAACTGCATGAGACGAATGTAATATTATTTATATGATATATAATAAACGTTGCTTATGTTTTGCACCCGTGCTAGTCCATCCCCTGCTCTGCCGGTAGTTAAGTAACCTAACGGTTCATGACGGGGCCTCGTTGCGAATGCGGACGACATAAGCGTATGTTCTATTTTCGTTACATTTTTCTGTGATGTTTAGGAAACATTAATTGATGGGACTTTATTAATGAGATTAATGAAAAGAAAGAAACCAAAAGATGTTGTAGAATCAAATTTTCAAAAAGGGTAGCTCTAGTTTTTGCTTTGCATAGTGGTATTCCTTGATGAATATCCAGCACCTCATTCGATGAGGATGTTAGTTATGTATATGCCCTAGAGGCCATTATTGTATATATGATGTATATTATAGTGGATGCTTGGATATATATAGAGAGGACTTTTTTGCTCGACATGATAGTATGCTATTTGGTTACACTTTATCTTAACATGTTGACTTGTATTAGTTTACTGTCTTGCTCTCACATGTTGATAAAGCCCTTAGGAAATGTACTTGACTACAGGGACTATGATGAGATCATACTAGTGGGGCCATGGTAGTCAAAGAGTACATCCTATAACTGTTCCTAGTCGAGGGTGTATCGAGACAGGGCATTGATACACCAGAGTAGACTAGCGTATACGCATCTTGACCCATATGATGGGCGATGGATGATCCCATATCCATCGGTGTTTGACATCAAAGATGGTGTATGGGTGTTCAGTGGAGACTGGGTACACTGAACGGACTCTCCGAGAACTCCTAGATGGTATTATACCTATCGTCAGATAGCAGTTCTCCGATGACACTGGTACAGGTTAGTCTGTAGACCCGAGATCGTAATAGAGTCTTGTGTGATTCCCACTGTGCTTTGATTTCCACCTTACCACATCCAAGAGGGCGTGCAAAACGGTGGCTTTTTGGTACAGTCCCGAATCACATGGAGGCAATGAGCGATAGGAGGGATTTCGTCTCTCCCGGTATAGGGAGTTGATGTTGTGCTGTGTTCGATTGGCTATAACTAGAAGTCCCTGGCCAGGGCTGATATGGAGTGCTACTGGTAAGTGTTATCAGTAGTTTCTCGACCGGTTATGAGCCTCACATCGACACGACTTATCTGTTACTGGGGTCTGACGTTTACCACCCCTAGACTTGATATGCGACATATCAGACGAAGAGACCGGACTGTACGGTGGTGTTACTGATTGGATTCACAGGAGAATGTACTGGCTTACTTGTTGATCTTCTGATCGCTCAATACCTGAGTGGCTGTTACGTTTAGCTGACCGCTTGCAGCTTGTGGGTGTTTGATATGATCATCACCTACTGTCGGAGTATTGACGATTCTTTTGAGTCCTACACAGAGGTTTCCTGGCTCAGGCAAAACGGAGTAGGAGCACAAATGTGATATGTGCGGGACCAAGAATATTACGATATGAGATACCGTATTCCATTCTCGCGATATGTGATATCGACCGGGTATATGTGATATAGCCGGGTCATCGGATCAAGTGTTGATTCGATGAATTTGTACCTGTTATATTAGTCGGTTATATGCTATATAGCCGGATTATCGGATCAAGTGTTGATTCGATAATTTAATGTATAATTATATATGTGATATATTACATTACATTAACTAATATAAGCTCTCTTTATTGATTCATTTTCTCACCGGATAATACATTGATATACATGCGATATATGTTAATTGTATTATTTTCTTTTGTTACAAAAATAAATTATATATGTGATATATAATATTGTAACATGTTAGGGTTACAAATGCAACATGTTTTGTGGAGTTTAACCAAGTTCGGGTTTGGATTTGGGATAGCTTTTGGATTAGCTTTTTCATGAAGCATCATGAAGCTTTCTTTTGTCCTTAGATTGATATTTTGTGTAGATATTTGTTAACCCAACCCAAACCCTTTACCTATGGTTTATTCTCTACATGAGTTAAGCCCTTCATTCTTAACTCATGGTTTCAATTGTAACCACAACAATAATTCATTATTCATCACAAAAGCTTTCTTCTTCTTCTTCCTCCTTGAAAAAACTTGCTAGCTTTTTGCATGTGATGAATTAGTGTGAGAAATTGAAAACAAAAGAGAGCTAAATTCCTATCTCATCATCCTCATCTATTCTAGCCACTTAGATTAGGGTGTTCACTTCTCTAATAAGTTGTTTAGTGAAGTGTAAGCTTGGGTTAGAGATTCTTCAAGGTAGATCATCTTAGATCATGAAGACTACAAGGAAGGTGTCTCATTTACCTCATGGAGCCACTCGAGAGTCGGAGTTCATGTTGATCGCAGCGAAGGGACCTCAACACGGAGCTTATGAAGCGAAGGAACGGACTACAAAGGTTGTATTTCCTATCTCTTTACTTCTTTGTATGTGATACAAACTTTGTTACCCTAGAAATTCTAGCATGATTCATGGTTAGTTAGCTTTGCAACTCTCTAAATTTTAAAATGGCATGAGTGATGCTACCAAACCCTAGACAAGGTGCAAGGATAACCCAACAGTGGTATCAGAGCCAAACTAGAATTCTAGATACGGTGTTATAACAATTATGAAAACGAAAATCACTTCGAAATACGGTATTAGGAAACCCCATTCTTGCTCTCTGGAAATGTTTCAAAAAGTCCTTTAAAATTTTTTCAGACAGGTGATGAGTGTTACTGGGACCTTTATATGAACATGGGAGAAATACGGAGGGAGGGAACCGGTTTTGAACCAGCCACAGGAGGGAAATTCCGGCCAGGTCGTCCCCCCTGCCTCCTCTGCCCTCGGTGCTTCATCTGTGCTCTTTTGGGTTCATTTTGAGTTTCCTAGTATTGTTTATTTAGCCCAATTTTCATGTGATGATCTGTTTGACCTGGGGCTAATTCGTAGTGCTTCGTAGTCGTATAACTTAACACTGTATTGGTAACCTTGACTATCTTTAGCAGTTTGATCGAACTTCGCACACCGCATTTTGTACCCCGCTGAAATTTCCAAGTGTTGTAATTTTCCGAAGTTGATTATATTCGTTAAATCGTGCAAGTACCCCTATGGAACCCCAAGAAGACATAATAACCTTAACTCAATTCTTTGCCCACCGAACCGCGAATGAACCTTCGGGTTTGCCGTAGTTCCGTGGTGTCATAGGTGAGGCGTTGGTTAACTCCTTCTATGGCTGGTCCATGGACACTGTGGCACGGTTTTTGAGTGTTTCGACTTTGCTCAAGTGTTGAGCTCACAGGGGTAATTTGTGAGTGTATGTTGATTCGATCGAAACGTTAAACATCATCATGATATTCTGTGATTGCGATACAATATGTGGAATTCATATAGTTAGGCATGAAATCCGTAATATGTGATATTTCGGGTTTACGATGTCTAAGGAGATTATGGATTCCAAATGTTGCAGTATTTCACTTTCTTTTCTGCGACCGTAAGTGTAGTATGTGGGGCATTGCCGGCTTCATTGCTATACATCAACGACAATCGGGATACGCATGCTTGCTTACTTTGATGATATGAGATATTGTGTGTTTCTGTGATATGTTATATTGGATTGTCGTGTTCTGAATAGCCGGGGGTTTTATGTGAGATGAGGGTTTTTATTTTCATTCATGTAAAATTCATTATATGTAATATTCTTTTATTGGGGCACTTCCGTGTTGAGGATGATGTCACCATTGTATATTATTTAATTTTCCGCATTAGGATAGACCCAAGGAGGGGAGCACAGGTAACCGGGTTCTAGGGTCCAGTGGGAGGCCATCTCGAGGAGTCAAGACTGGGGCTCTTAACCCTAGAATTGGAAGTGTTGCTTGCCGCTCTCGTAGGGGTCTAGGGATGTGGGTTTGGCTATTCATCACGACCGTGGAATCCGTGTTTTATACAGGTTCGATGTAAAACACGGACGTCCTAGTATATCCAATATTTCATATGTTATCTTCTGCTGCAATGTTCTGTCATGAGAACATATTACTTCCTGGGACGAATGCTTATACTATATATATATGATGATATATAAATATTACTGCTTTCGTTTCTTCTGTGATGCTTCGGAAGCATAAATGATGGGATTTATTAATGACATTAGTAAAAGAAAAAACCTAAAAGATGTAGTAGAATCAAATTTTCAAAAAGGGTAGCTACAGATTTTGCTTTGCACAACGGTATATATGATATACCCTGCACCTTATTTGATGAGGAAAGAGCCGAGATCCCTTCACCGGGAGTGACCTCTTTAGCAAAACTGGCACATGCTACAAACTGACGGTTTAGTTTTTGATTACTTCTATAGTTCTTGTTTTGCACAGCAGTATTTGTGAAATATCCTGCACCTTATTCGATAAGGAAAGAGCCGAGATCCCTTTACAGGGAGTGACCTCTTTAGCGAAACTAGAAAAGCCTAAAAAACATTACTTTTCAAAATCACTTGTTTCTACAATGATATCAAGTTCATTACGCTTATGGTTTTCTGAAAAACCTGCGTAGCCCTCCGTCATTTCAGATAGATACTAGTTAGTATTCGTGTTGCGTTTTTTGAGCTTAGCCAAGGCGTAGTGTATGGTAGCTAATTAGTATTTATCTGCTAAAACATGAGATGTGATTGACTTAGGGTAGTCGTACGACTTTGTTGACCATAGCCAAGGGTCGTACGGGTGTGTTTAATTCAATTGGGAAATGACGGGTTGAACTTGGCTAGCACTTATGATTTGTTGACCTTAGCCAAGGTCATAACTTGCTAGGGGCAAAAGCATTATCGGGAATTTCAAGTGTTGAAATTTGCAATGAGATTGCATACCTTCTATGAGATAGATGGATCCCGATACCCACTGTGAGTAAGAGTTACTCCTGGGAGAGTTTTACACAGGACAATTAGCCGATCAAGTAGGTGTCTAGAAAGGTGTTAACGGGGTTATGCCTCTGGGAAAATGAGGTTTATTTTAATTAGGTTCGTGCGATAGCACGGGGAACCTCCCTCAAAGTACCAACACTGGCCTGGCTGAAAGATTGGCGAACTTGTAAGGTGTAATTAATCACGGCTAGTCTTTCCTTTTAGGGTTTAAAGGAAGATTTGATGAAAATAGTGGGAGCCATCCTGATTAGATAAAATAATAACCAATCTAATCTTGCAAGAGCATACGCTAAAGTGTTTTCTTCTCTCTCTCTCTCTCCAGGTAGCGACCCTGTCAGGTCTTAATCAAGATAATAATATGGATGTATTGACTGAACCCGCTTATTATACTGAGCAGGGGAACGTTTGTCCGGTTCTTTCTTATAAGTGTTATAAGACTGAGCAGGAAATAGGAGAATATCTGAATACTCACGCCGCCCAAACGAAGAACAAGTATGCTGATGCATCTTCTTCGGGTGTGTTAGTTATCGAGAACTGTTTCTCAGTTCACTCTATGTCCTGGGTATTAGATACCGGATCGGGATCCCACATATGTAATATGTTGCGTGGGCTACGTAAAGGTAGAGAACTGGGAATGGATGATCATTCCGTAAGAGTAGGGAATGGTGCAGATGTTGCAGCCAAGGCTGTTGGCGAATATCACCTTGTGTTACCAAATGGTAATACATTGGTTCTGAACGAATGCTATTACATTCTGACGCTGATATGCAATCTTATATCAGTTTCTTTATTGAGCAAAGAAGAATATAATTTTGTAGTACAGGATAATATTATGAACATATTCCTTGATCAAAAGTTGATTGGATCAGGATCGTTAAATAATGGCATATACGTGCTCAACCAAACTACAGTACTTAATATACAAAACACATACAAGAGGAAAAGTTCAGAAATGAACGAATCCTTCTTATGGCATTGTAGACTAGGTCATATCAATACGACACGGCTAGCTAAGTTACATAAGGATGGATATTTGAATCCGTTAGAATTTTCATCTTATGATACTTGCCGGTCATGTCTCAAAGGCAAGATGACCAAAACTCCGTTTAGTGGACACAGAGAAAGAGTTACAGAAATCTTAGGGCTGATACATAGTGATGTATGTGGTCAAATGTCTACACATGCCAGGAACGGTTCTTCCTACTTCATTACATTCACTGACGATCTCTCAAGATACGGACATGTGTTCCTGTTGAAACACAAGTCTGAAGCTTTTGAGAAATTCAAAGAATATAAGAATGAAGTAGAGAACCAAACGGGAAAAAGTATTAAGATCCTACGATCTGATCAAGGAGGAGAATACTTGAGCAATGAGTTTCTGGACTATCTAAAAGAGAATGGGATTCTCTCTCAGCTTACTCCTCCTTATACACCACAGCACAACGGAGTATCGGAACGGAGGAATCGCACCCTATTAGATATGGTGCGCTCTATGATGAGCACTGCTGAATTACCTATTTCCTTCTGGGGTATGCGCTTGAGACGACCATATACCTATTGAATAGAGTTCTAACCAAATCGGTGCCTACCACTCCATATGAGATATGAAATGGGAAGAGACCATCTCTTAAACGAGTTAAGATATAGGGTTGTCCGGCCTATGTTAAAAAGAAAAATCCGGACAAGCTCGAGGCAAGATCAATTCTGTGCAAGTTTGTGGGATATCCAAGCAATTCGTATGGATATCTATTTTACCACAGTGAACAACAAAAGGTGTTTGTTGCTCAACATACCACCTTTTTAGAAAAGGAATTTCTTGCAAAAGAAATTAGTAGCAATGAGGTAGAAATGGAAGAAGTTCCAGCAACACAAACTACGACTGAAGATTTAGTGGAACCAGAGGATTCGGTAGTTCCCAACGAACCCCAGCCTCTCCGCCGATCTAGTAGGGTTTCTCATCCACCTGAGAGATACTACGGTTTTCTCGTTGATGGTGGGAGCGAGGATTGCATCATGGAAGATGATGACCCAACTAGCTTCGAGCAGGCCATCACGAGTGGGGACTCTGTGAAGTGGTTGGATGCAATGCGATCTGAGATGGAATCCATGTACACCAACAAAGTATGGACTTTGTTGGTTGCTCCTGAAGGGGTAAAACCCATTGGGAGCAAATGGATCTTTAAGAAGAAACTTGGTGTAGATGGAAAAGTTGAGACTTACAAAGCTAGACTTGTTGCAAAGGGTTTTCGTCAACGACCAGGTGTGGATTATGACGAAACCTTTTCTCCAGTGGCTATGCTTAAGTCCATCCGGATCCTACTTGCCATTGTTTCATACCATGACTACGAAATCTGGCAGATGGATGTTAAGACCGCCTTTCTAAATGGTGATTTAGAAGAGTGCATGTACATGACTCAGCCAGTGGGCTTCGTAGACAGTGGGATCAGCGGAAAGGTGTGCAAGCTGCTTAAATCCATCTATGGGTTAAAGCAAGCATCGCGGAGTTGGAACATCTGTTTTGATGTTGTAGTCAAAGAGTTTGACTTCATCAAAAATATATATGAACCTTGTATTTATAAGAAGGTTGCAGAGAGTAAGATTGTCTTCCTCGTATTGTACGTGGATGACATACTCTTGATAGGAAATGATGTTCCTATGCTGCACTCGGTCAAGCTCTTCTTATCACAAAGATTTTCAATGAAAGATCTAGGTAATGCCTCCTGCATTTTGGGAATTAAGATCTATAGAGATAGATCTAAACGGATACTGGGATTTTCCCAATCCAGGTACATTGACACCATACTAAAAAGGTTTAGTATGGAAGAATCCAAGCGTAGGAACCAACCCACGATCTCTGGACTCACTCTCTCCAAAGAGATGTCTCCCAAGACTGATTTGGAAAGAGGTCGCATGCAAGGGATACCCTATGCTTCGGCAGTAGGCTCTATCATGTATCCGATGCTATGTACCAGACCCGATGTAGCATACTCACAAAGTGTAGTGAGTCAGTATCAAGCAGATCCTGGAGAGAGTCACTGGACAGCTGTAAAGAACATTCTCATGTACTTGCGAAGGACTAAAGGGATGTTCTTGGTGTATGGTAACGGTGAACTCCAGGTGGAGTCCTTTACTGATTCGAGCTTCTAGAGTAATAAAGACGACTCTAAGTCGCACTTGGGATTTGTCTTTACCCTCAATGGAGGGGCGGTGTGTTGGAAGAGTTCCAAATAGGAAACCGTTGCAGACTCGACGATGGAGGCTGAATACATCACTACCAACGATGCTGCCAAAGAGGCTGTCTGGATGAAGAAGTTCATCACTGAACTTGGAGTGGTTCCGTCCATTGAGCATCCAATACCTTTGTATTGTGATAACAATGGAGCTGTGGCTTTAGCCAAAGAACCCAAGTCCCATCAGAAGTCCAGACATATTCTGAGGCGGTATCACCTGATCCGGGAGATTGTTGATCGCCGGGAGATCGAGGTTAGGAGAGTTGATATGAAGGACAACACTGTGGATCCACTCACGAAGGCCATTCTCCAGACACAGTTTGAGAGACTCTTCGGGATGTTGGGTATGAGATACAACAACAGCTGGCCTTAGTGCAAGTGGGAGATTGTTAGTTATGTATAAGCCCTAGAGGCCATTATTGTACATATGATGTATATTATAGTGGATGCTTGGATATATATATAGAGAACTTTCTTGCTCGACATGATAGTATTCTATTTGGTTACACTTTATCTTAACATGTTGACTTGTATTAGTTTACTGTCTTGCTTTCATAGGTTGATAAAGCCCTTAGGAAATGTACTTGACTACTGGGACTATGATGAGATCATACTAGTGGGGCCATGGTAGTCAAAGAGTACATCCTATAACTGTTCCTAGTCGAGGGTGTATCGAGACAGGGAATTGATACACCAGAGTAGACTAGCGTATACACATCTTGACCCATATGATGGGCGATGGATGATCCCATATCCATCGGTGTTTGACATCAAAGATGGTGTACGGGTGCTCAGTGGAGACTGGGTACACTGAATGGACTCGCCGAGAACTCCTAGATGGTATTATACCTATCGTCAGATAGCAGTTCTCCGGTGACACTGGTACAGGTTAGTCTGTAGACCCGAGATCGTCATAGAGTCTTGTGTGAGTCCCACTGTGCTTTGATTTCCACCTTACCACGTCCAAGAGGGCGTGCAAAATGGTGGCTTTTGGGTAGAGTCCCGAATCACATGGAGGCAATGAGCTATAGGAGGGGTTTCGTCTCTCCCGGTATAGGGAGTTGATGTTGTGCTGTGTTCGATTGGCTATAACTGGAAGTCCCTGGCCAAGGATGATATGGAGTGCTACTGGTATGTGTTATCAGTAGTTTCTCGACCTACTATGAGCCTCACATCAACACGACTTATCAGTTACTGGGGTCTGACGTTTACCACCCCTAGACTTGATATGCGACATATCAGACGAAGAGACCGGACTGTACAGTAATGTTACTGATTGGATTCACAGGAGAATGTACAGGCTTGCTTGTTGATCTTCTGATCGCTTAATACCTGGGTGGTTGTTACGTTTAGCTGACCGCTTGTAGCTTGTGGGTGTTTGATATGATCATCACCTACTGCCGGAGTATTGACGATTCTTTAGAGTCCTATGCAGAGGTTTCCTGGATCAGGAAAAACGGAGTAGGAGCACATATGTGATATGTGCGGGACCGAGAATATTACGATATGAGATACTGTATTCCATTCTCGCGATATGTGATATCGGCCGGGTATATTTGATATAGCCGGGTCATCGGATCAAGTGTTGATTCGATGAATTGGTACCTGTTATATTAGTCGGTTATATGCTATATAGCCGGATTATCGGATCATGTGTTGATTCGATAATTTAATGTATAATTATATATGTGATATATTACATTACGTTAACTAATATAAGCTCGCTTTATTGATTCATTTTCTCACCGGATAATACATTGATATATATGCGATATATGTTAATTGTATTATTTTCTTTTGTTACAAAAATATATTATATATGTGATATATAATATTGTAACATGTTAGGGTTACAAATGCAACATGTTTTGTAGAGTTTAAACAAGTTAGGGTTTGGATTTGGGTTAGCTTTTGGGTTAGCTTTTTCATGAAGCTTCATGAAGCTTTCTTTTGTCTTTAGCTTGATATTTTGTGTAGATATTTGTTAACCCAACCCAAACACTTTACCTATGGTTTATTCTCTACATGAGTTAATCCCTTCATTCTTAACTCTTGGTTGCAATTGTAACCACAACAATAATTCATTATTCATCACAAAAGCTTTCTTCTTCTTCTTCCTCCTTGAAAAAGCTTGCTAGCTTTTTGCATGTGATGAATTAGTGTGAGAAATTGAAAACAAAAGAGAGCTAAATTCCTACTTCATCATCCTCATCTATTCTAACCAGTTAGATTAGGGTGTTCACTGCTCTAATAAGTTGTTTAGTGAAGTGTAAACTTGGGTTAGAGATTCTTCAAGGTAGATCATCTTAGATCATGAAGACTACAAGCAAGGTGTCTCATTTACCTCATGGAGCCACTCGAGAGTCGGAGTTCATATTGATCGCAGCGAAGGGACCTCAACACGGAGCTTATGAAGTGAAGGAACGAACTACAAAGGTTGCAATCCCTATCTCTTTACTTCTTTGTATGTGATACAAACTTTGTTACCCTAGAAATTCTAGCATGATTCATGGTTAGTTAGCTTTGCACCTCTCTAAATTTTAAAATGGCATGAGTGATGTGTAAGTCTACGGTAGTGCCCCGGCAAATAATCTGAGGCCAAACGCGAAACAAAAACTTTTACAACTGGCGCTATCGCATACTATAACCCGGATCTTGCTATTAATGCTAAACTAACAAACTGTAAAGAGGTAGAAAGGCTATACCGATCGATCTGTGTCCTTCGATCTTTAGCCATCATCTCACGCTCCTCGCTGCGACTATGATCTTCTCGATGAGGTGACACCACATCATCGATTCTTTATATGGGCTCCCGCCTCTATACCGAGGCAACTTGGACATCAAGTCTGCTAAAAGAGATGACCAAGATGAAGTAGAGAATGAGCGGAATACTTTGTCTCAATACACTCTTTAGTTCTCATCACATGAGAGGGTAAGAGTGGAGGTTGAAGAAGATGCTAAGATTTGGAGAGTGTGAGCTCAAGAAATGAATCAAGTGAGCAAAAGAACCCAGCATAAAACTTGCCTTGGCTGCCCAAAATAATGGTGGTGATGTATATAAGGTTTTGTGATGAAATATCAAGGAAAATATCTTCACAAAATATCTCCACAAACCCTTCATAATATCCTACCCAAAACAAACATCATTAATTCTCTAATGGCTCACTAGATGACTCATTACATGGGTCATTAGTGAACATTCTAGAATCAATGAGTCATAACAATGAGTCACACTTTCCAAATCCAATAATCATTTAAACCAAAATGATTAATCCAAAAAGAAATGCATCTTCTAAAATATTCTTGTAACGGATTACGAGAATACCCCTCACCTGTATATGTTAGTTATATGTATGCCCTAGAGGCCATTACTGTACATACGATGTATATTGTAGTGGATGCTTGGACATATATAGGGAGGACTTTCTTGCTCGACATGATAGTACGCTATCTGGTTGCTCTTTATCTTAACATGTACTCTGATTGTCTATATGTTACATGTTGATAAAGCCCTTAGGATGAGTACTTGACTACCAGGACTATGATGCGGATCATACTATTGGGGACAGGGTAGTCGCCAAGTACATCCTTCAAATGTTCCTAGTCGTGGGAGTACCGAGACAGGGCATCGATACTCCAGATTAGACTAGCGTATGCGATTCTTGACCCATATGATGGGCGATGGATGATCCTATATCCATTGGTGTTTGACATCAGAGAAGGTATACGGGTGCTCAGTGGAGACTGAGTACACTGGACGGACTCTCCTAGAACTCCCAGATGGTATTATACCTCACGTCAGATGGCAGTTCTCTGGTGACACTGGTACAGGTTAGTCTGTAGACCAGAGATCGTCAAAGAGTCTTGTGTGATTCCCACTGTGCTTTGATTTCCATCATACCACGTCCAAGAGGGCGTGCAAAAAGGTGGATTTTGGGTACAGTCCCAAATCACATGGAGGCAATGAGCGATAGGAGAGGATTCGTCTCTCCCGGTATAGGGAGTTGATGTTGCGCTGTGTTCGATTGGCTATAACTGGAAATCCCTGGCCAGGGTTGCTGAGATTTACTGGTAAGTGTTATCAGTAGTTTCTCGAACTGTTATAGACCTCATATCGACACGACTTATAAAGCTACTGGGGTCTGACGTTTACCACCCCTAGGCGAGATATGCGACATATCAGACAAAGAGACCAGACTGTACGGGAGTGTTATTGACTGGATTCACAGGAGAATGTACAGGCTTGCTTGTTGATCTTCTGAGCGCTTAATACCTGGGTGGCTGTTACGTTTAGATGACCGCTTGCAGCTTGTGGGTATTTAATATGATCATCACCTACTGCCGGCGTATTGACGATTCTTTAGAGTCCTACACAGTGTTTTCTTGGCTCAGGCAAAACGGAGTAGGAGCACATATATGATATGTGCGGGACCGAGAACAATACGTGTATGTGATACCGTATTAGATTCTCGCGATATGAGATATCGTCCGGGTATATGTGATATAGCCGGGTCATCGGATCAAGTGTTGATTCGATGAACTGATACAGATTATATTAGTCGGTTATTTGTGAAATAACCGGATTATCGGATCAAGTGTTGATTCGATAATTTAATGTATAATTATATATTTGATAAATTAAATTACATTAACTAATATAAACTCCCTAAAAGATTCTTTTTCTCACTCGGGTAATGCATTGATATATATGCGATATATGTTAATTGTAGTATTTTATTTTGTTACAATAAATATTGTATATGTGATATATAATATTGTAACATGATATGGTTATTAATGCAACATGTTTTGTGGAGAATAAATATGGTTAGGGTTTGGATTAGGGTTAAGCTTTCATGAAGCTTTCAAGAAGCTTTGACTTTGACTTGGATATTTTATGATATTTGTTTAACCCAACCCAACCCTTTAACCCTAGTTATGTCTCTACAATGGTTAGCCTTCTTATTATCTACCATGGTTGCATTTCTAACCACACACTAGAGTTTCATTATTCATCACAAACGGATTCTTCTTCTTTTTCCTTGAGTTCTTGATGGAAAAGCTTACTAGCTTTTTCATTAGTGATGAAAATGAGTGAGTTAATGAAAACAAATGAGAGCTAAAATCCTACTTCATCATCCTAATCTATCATAGCCATTTAGATTAGGGTGTTAACTTCATTTAGTGAGTGAGAGCTTGTGTTATAGAAACTTCAAGGTAGATCATCTTTGTTATCGAAGATCGGAAGCAAGTTTGCGTCTTTCTCTTCGTGGAGCCTCTCGAGAGTCCAGAACTTGATGATCGCAGCTAAGCGACCACAACACGGAGCTTACGAATTGAAGGACCGGACTACAAAGGTTGTAATCCCAAACTCTTAGATGTTAAAGTGTTTAACATTCTTTGTTTCGCCTAATCTCTAGTTTAAAGATCTTGGTTAGGGTTGTTCGACATGTTTAAATTTTGAATCGGGCATGGTTGATGCCTTATAGACCCTTGTGAGAGTGCCTAGTAACCCTACAGTGGTATCAGAGCCAAGCTAGAGCTTTAGGCGATGTCTAGGCGAAGTTTAAAGTCCTATCGAACCCGAAACCCCGACACGGACCCCTTCTCTGGAAATTTTTTAAAATGTTGATTTTTTCGTATTAAAAATACTCAGAAAAATAAGCAGGAAAATCTAAGAATTACTGTGAAGTACGGACCACCAAGTCGATCACGTGACCGCGGAACCGAGGCTAAACCACGCACATGGCGGCGGTTCCGCGGCCGAACAGTGTCGTTGGGGCCCACTGCTTCAAAGTATTATTCCTGGGTTCTTTTGCATTATTCTGGGCATTTTTAATTCCACTCAAGTGTTGAGTTTTCTGGGTTGTATTGGGAGCTCGTTGATTCGATCGGAAAGTTTAAGTTTGTTTAGTTTGTCCGGATAATTTTTAGAACGTGTTAAAAAGTTCGAACGGATATCAATAACTCACTTTTTCCCCAGGCGGAAAATTTCCAAGTGTTGGATTTTTCCGTAGTTTAAGAACGTTCTAAGTCATGCAAGTAACGCGGTGGACCCTCTAGAAGAACACAAACCTTAACTCGATTGTGTGACCGTCTGAACTGCCTCTAAACCTTAGGGTTTGGGGCAGTACGGCGTTGCCACATGTGAGGCGTTGGTTTGACCCTTCTACGGCTGGACCATTGGTACTGTGGCATGTGATGGATGTTTTTAAACTAATTTCAAGTGTTGAGCTATTTGGGAAATCTTGGGTGTTTGATCATTCTATCGGAAAGTTTAACATTGTCTATTTATCTGGAATGTGATACAATATTTGGAATCCATAAGTAGTTATGAGATAACTAATTTGAATGTTATAAATCTAGCAGTTCAGTCTCATTTGATCGGTTGCCACGGGATTTTGATGTGATCAAAAGTCTGTCGCAATCACGTAGCGTACGCGGATACTCGCCGGGTAAACTTAATAGACAGCCACGCCCCATAGCCCCAACCAAGTGACTGTAGGAGAACCCTGTCGCCAAAAGCATCCGTTCGGGTGCTCGCGGCAGCGGTGTTCCGCCTTAGTGCACTTCGTCGACGGCATCGGGGGTGCGACCGTCTACTAAAGTTTGCGATGAGCATTCGATCAGGATGTCGGGAATCTTGTTGAATTGCCTGATTTGATATTGAAAAGAGTTTTCGATAATGAGACTAAAATGCGGGTTTTATAATTGTTAGGCATGCAATGTCTAAGGAATTCATTTGGTTAGGCATGCGATGTCTAAGGTGGTTGCAGATTCCAACTGTTGTAGTTTTACACTTTCTTTTCTGTGACCGTAAGTGTAATATGTGGTGTATCGCCGGTTTCGTTGCTATACATCAACGACAATTGGGATACGCATATTTACTTACGTTGATGATATGTGATATTATGTGTTGCTGTGATATGTTATATTGGATCGTCGCGTTCTGAATAGCCGGGGGTTTTATGTGAGATGAGAGTTTTTCTTTTTCATTCATGTAAAATTCATT
Organism: Agapanthus africanus; assembly: GCA_030015575.1. Lineage (NCBI taxonomy): Eukaryota > Viridiplantae > Streptophyta > Magnoliopsida > Asparagales > Amaryllidaceae > Agapanthus > Agapanthus africanus. The sequence continues at coordinate 494,335,296 of CM057339.1, forward strand.
TGTATGTAATATTCTTTTATTGGGGCACTTCCGGGCTGAGGATAATGTCACCATTGTATATTATTTACTTTTCCGCATTAGGTAGACCCAAGGCGGGGAGCACAAGTAACCGGGTTCTAGGGTCCAGTGGGAGACCATCTCGAGGAGTCGAGACCGGGTCTCCTAACCCTAGAATTGGCAGTGTTGCTTGCCGCTCTCGTATGGGTCTAGGGATGTGGGTTTGGCTATTCATCGCGACCGTGGAATCCGTGTTTTATACAGGCTTGTATTAAAAACATGGACCTCCTAGTATATCCAATATTTCATATATGTTCTTCTGCTGCAATGTTCTGTGATGAGATCATATTACTGCCTGAGACGAATGTTTATATTATATATATGAGATATATGTTATATTGCAGATTTCGTTTCAAATGTAATGCTTGTGAAGCATAATAAAATGGGACTTCATTAATGAGATTAATGAAACTAAAAGAAACCTAAAGATGTTGTAGAAACTTGTTTAAAAACTGGTAGCTCTAGTTCTTGCTTTGCATAGCGGTATTTCTTGTAGAATATCCAGCACCTTATTCGATAAGAAAAGAGCCGAGATCCCTTCACCGGGAGTGACCTCTTTAGCGAAACTAGCAGATGCTACAAACTCGGTTTGTCTTTTGATTGCTTCTATAGCTTTTACTTTGCATAGTGGTATTTGCGAAATATCCTGCACCTTATTCGATGAGGAAAGAGCCGAGATCCCTTCACCGGGTGTGACCTCTTTAGCAAAACTAGAAAAGGCCTAAAAAACATTCCATTTAAAATCACTCGATTCTACAACGATATCAAGTTCATTACGCAAAGGGTTTTCTTAAAAACCTGTCGTAACCCTGCGTCATTTTAGGAAATAGAGTACTTAGTATTCGTGCTGCATTTGTTGACCATAGTTAAAACGCAGTGTACGGTAGCTGAGTGATGTTTTCCTATATAACATATGATGTGATTAATTAGGATAGTCATATGACTTTATTGACCTTAGTTAAGGGTCATGTGGGTTGGTCTAATCAATCGGGAAATGACAGGTTGAACTTGACTAGTGCTTATGATTTGTTGACCATAGTTAAGGTCATAAGTCACTAGGGGTAAAATATTATTGGGAATTTCAAGAGTTGAAATTTGCAATGAGATTGCATACGTTCTATGAGATAGTTGGATCCCGATACCCGCTGCGAGTAAAAGTTACTCCTGGGAGAGTTTTACACATTACAATTAGCCGATCAAGTAGGTGTCTAGAAAGGTGTCAACGGGGTTACGCCCCTGGGAAAATGAGGTTTATTTTAATTAGGTCCGTGCGAAAGCACGGAGAACCTCCCTCAAAGTACCGGCACTGGCCTGGCTGAAAGATTAGCGAACTTGTACGGTGTAATTAATCCCGGCTAGTCTTTCCTTTTAGGGTTTGAAAGAAGATTTGACTAAAACAGTGGGAGACATCCTGATTAGATAAATTGATAACCAATCTAATCTTGTAAAAGCACACGCTGAGTATTTTCTTCTCTCTCTCCAGGTAGCGACCATATCACGCCTTAATCAAGATAATAATACGGATGTATTGACCGAACCCGCTTGTTATACTATGCTGGGGAACGTTGGTCCCGCTCCAACTTATAATTATTATAAGACAGAGCAGGAAATAGGGGATTACCAGAATTCCCGTGCCGCCCAAACGAAGAAAGTGCATGTTGATGCATCATCTTCGGGTGTGTTCATTACAGAGAACTGTTTCTCAGTATCATTTACGTCCTAGGTATGAGATACCGGATCAGGATCCCATATATGTAATTTGTTACATGGGCTACAGATAGGTAGAGAACTGAGAACGGGTGATAAGTTTCATGAGATAGAAACGGTGCAAGTGTTGCAGCCAAGTCTGTTAGTAGTTATCACCCTGTATTACCAGAATACATTGATTCTGAACGAATGTTATTAGGTACCGAACCTGATGTACAACATCATATCAGTCTCTTTATTAGTAAAGAAGGATATAATTTTGTATTGTTGGATAATGTTTTGAACATTTCCTATATCAAGAGTTGATCGGATCAGGCACGTTATCTATAAGCATAGACGTTCTAAATCAAACCACGGTTCTTAGTATACAGAACACACACAACAGGAAGATTTCAGAAATGAACGAATCCTTCTTGAGGTATTGTAGACTAGGTCATATCAATGTAACCCGACTAGCTGAAGTTACATTTAGATGCATATTTAAATTAGTTTGAATTTACATCTTGTGAAACTTGCCGGTCATTTCACAAAGATAAGATGACCACAGCTCTGTTTACTGGAAACAGAAAAAGAGTTAGTGAACTCTTGGGATTAATACATGCTTATGTATGAAGGTCCTCTGTCTACACATGCCAGGACCGGTTCTTTGTACTTCATTACATTCACTGATGATCTCTCAAGATTCAGACATATGTTCATGTTGAAACACAAGTCTGAAACTTTTGAGATAATCACAAAATATAAGTTAGAAGTAGAGAACCAAAAATGGGTAAAAGTATTATGTCCTTTGATGAGATCAAGGAGAAGAATACTTGAGCATGAAATTCCTGGACTATTCTAAAGGAGAATGAGATTCTCTCTCAGCATTAATCCTCCGAATACACCACAGCACGTCGGTATATCGGGGCGGAGCAATCACACCCTATATGATATGGTGTGCTCTATGATGAATACTATTGAGTTTCCTATTTTCTTTTAGGAATAATGCACTTGAGAAGCTGCATACCTATTGAATATGGTTCCAATCAAATCAGGTGCCAACCACTCCATATGTGAAATGGTACGGGAAGAGCCCATCTCCTAAGAAAGTTAAGATTTGGGGTTGTACGGCCTATGTCAAAAGCAAAATCCGGACAAGCTCGAGGCAAGGTCGGTTCTGTGGATGTTTATTGGATATCCCAAGCATTCGCAAGGGAATATCTTCTACCTAACCGAGGAACAAAAGTTGTTTTGTTTCTCAGCATACCACCTTCGTGAAAGGAAATTTCTTATGAAGAAATTAATGGTCATGAGGTAGAACTGGAAACAGTTCCAGCTATATGAACTGCAGCTGATGATTTGGTAGAACCGAAGGATTCAATAGTTTCTAACGAACCTCAGCCTCTCCGCCGATCTAGTAGGGTTCCTCACCCACCTAAGAGATACTTCGGTTTCTCTATGACAGTAGGAGCGAGGATTGCATCATGAGATGATGACCCAACTTATTTCGAGCAGGCCATCAGGAGTGGGACTCTGTAAAAATGGCTGGATGCTTAGCGATCTGAGATGGAATCCTTATACACCAACAAAGTATGGACTTTGGTTGCTTTATCTGAAGGGTTAAATCCCCATCAGGAGCAAGTATATCTTGAGAAGATTACTTGGTGTATATGGAAAAGTTGAGACTTTCAAAGCTATGCTTAAGTCCATCCAGATCCTACTTGCCACGGCTACATACCATGACTACGATATCTGGCGGTTGGGTATCATGACTGCTTTTCTAAATGATGATTTGGAAGAGAGCGTCTATAAGTACACAGCCAGAGGGCTTCGTAGACAGTGGGAGCAGCGGAAACGTGTGCAAGATGTTTTATGTGATAAAGCAGGCATCGCGGAGTTGGAACGTCTGTTTTGATGTAGTAGTCAAAAAGTTTGACTTCATCAAAATGGTAGATGAACCTTGTATATACAAAAAGGTAGTACGGAGTATGGTGATGATCCTTGTAGAGTACGAAGATGACATACTCTTGATAGGGAAGGAGTTTCCTATGCTGCGCTCGGTCAATCTCCGCTTATCACAAGGATTCTCCATATAGGATCAAAGTGATACCTCCTAAATCCTGGGTTTTGATCTATGAGATAGATGTAATTGGATGTTAGGATTCTCACTAGTTGTAGTGAGATGGTATCAATCGATCCTGGGGAGAATCACTGGAATGGTTCCAGAGTGATAAGGACGACTGAATGTCAGTCGCAGGCATTGCCTTTACCCTCAGTGGAGTAACAGTATGTTGGATGAGTTCCAAGCTAGATACCGTGACTTACTAGAAGATTAAAGGCAAGATACGTCGTTACCAAGGATGCTACCAGAGAGGCAGTCTGGATAAATATAAGTTCATGAGATGAATTTCGTTCCTACTATTGTGTGACAATGGAGTTGTGGCTTATGCCAAGGAACCCCCGTCCCATCAGAAATCCAGATATAATTCTTAGGCAGTATCACCTGATCATGGAGATGGTTGATCTCCAGGGAGATTAAGGTTAGGAGAGTAGACACAGAGGACAACAGCACAGATCCACTGACAAAGGCCTTTTTCCCAGTAGAGACTTTTATGGGATGGTTGAGTATGAGATACTTCAACCACAGCTGATTATTGGGTATGCGATACCACAACAGATGACCCTAGTGCAAGTGGGAGATTGTTAGTTATATGTATGCCCTAGAGGCCATTACTGTACATACGATGTATATTGTAGTGGATGCTTAGACATATATAGGGAGGACTTTCTTGCTCGACATGAAAGTACGCTATCTGGTTGCTCTTTATCTTAACATGTACTCTGATTGTCTCTATGTTACATGTTGATAAAGCCCTTAGGATAAGTACTTGACTATCAGGACTATGATGCGGATCATACTAGTGGGGACAGGGTAGTCGCCAAGAACATCCTTCAAATGTTCCTAGTCGTGGGAGTACCGAAACAGGGCATCGATACTCCAGTGTAGACTAGCGTATGTGCTTCTTGACCCATATGATGGGCGATGGATGATCCCATATCCATTGGTGTTTGACATCAGAGAAGGAATACGGGTGCTCAGAGGAGACATGGTACACTGGACGGACTCGCCGAGAACTCCCAGATGGTATTATACCTCACGTCAGATGGCAGTTCTCTGGTCACACTGGTACAGGTTAGTCTATAGAACCGAGATCGTCATAGAGTCTCGTGTGATTCCCACTGTGCTTTGATTTCCATCATACCACGTCCAAGAGGGCGTGCAAAAAGGTGGCTTTTGGGTACAGTCCCGAATCACATGGAGGCAATGAGCGATAGGAGGGGATTCGTCTCTCCTGGTATAGGGAGTTGATGTTGCGCTGTGTTCGATTGGCTATAACTGGAAATCCCTGGCCAGGGTTGCTGAGATTTACTGGTAAGTGTTATCAGTAGTTTCTCGAACAGTTATAGACCTCATATCGACACGACTTATCAAGCTACTGGGGTCTGACGTTTACCACCCCTAGGCGAGATATACTACATATCAGACAAAGAGACCGGACTGTACGGGAGTGTTACTGACTGGATTCACAGGAGAATGTACAGGCTTGCTTGTTGATCTTCTGAGCGCTCAATACCTGGGTGGCTATTACGTTTAGTTGACCGCTTACAGCTTGTGGGTATTTGATATGATCATCACCTACTGCCGGCGTATTGACGATTCTTTAGAGTCCTACACAGAGTTTTCTTGGCTCAGGAAAAACGGAGTAGGAGCACATATATGATATGTGCGGGACCGAGAACAATATGTGTATGTGATACCGTATTAGATTCTCGCGATATGAGATATCGGCCTGGTATATGTGATATAGCCGGGTCATCGGATCAAGTGTTGATTCAATGAACTGATACAGATTATATTAGTCGGTTATTTATAAAATAACCGGATTATCAGATCAAGTGTTGATTCGATAATTTAATATATAATTATATATTTGATATATTAAAATACATTAACTGATATAAGCTCACTAAAAGATTCTTTTTCTCACTCGGGTAATATATTGATATATATGCGATATATGTTAATTGTATTATTTTATTTTGTTACAATAAATATTGTATATGTAATATATAATATTGTAACATGATATGGTTATTAATGCAACATGTTTTGTGGAGAATAAATATGGTTAGGGTTTGGATTAGGGTTAAGCTATCATGAAGCTTTCAAGAAGCTTCTTGAAGTTTTGACTTTGACTTGGATATTTTGTGATATTTTATGATATTTGTTTAACCCAACCCAACCCTTTAACCCTAGTTATGTCTCTACAATGGTTAGCGTTCTCATTATCTACCATGGTTGCATTTCTAACCACACACTAGAGTTTCATTATTCATCACAAAAGGATTCTTCTTCTTCTTCCTTGAGTTCTTGATTGAAAAGCTTACTAGCTTTTTCATTAGTGATGAAAATGAGTGAGTTAATGAAAACAAATGAGAGCTAAAATCCTATTTCATCATCCTAATCTATCCTAGCCATATAGATTAGGGTGTTCACTTCATTTAGTGAGTGAGAGCTTGTGTTATAGAAACTTCAAGGTAGATCATCTTTGTTATCGAAGATCGGAAGCAAGCTTGCATCTTTCTCTTCGTGGAGCCTCTCGAGAGTCCGGAACTTGATGATCGCAGTGAAGGGACCACAACACGGAGCTTATGAAGTGAAGGACCGGACTACAAAGGTTGTAATCCCAAACTCTTAGATGTTAAATTGTTTAACATGCTTTGTTTCGCCTAATCTCTAGTTTAAAGATCTTAGTTAGGGTTTTTCGGCACGTCTAAATTTTGAATCCGGCATGGTTGATGCCTTATAGACCCTTGTGAGAGTGCCTAGTAACCCTACAGTATATACATACATGTATTCGTATTCCGACCGAATACGAATACGAGAGACTAAAATATTCTGACTCAATATAATACTTGGATCCGGCTTAAACCAAAGCCCACCAGTATTACCTGTCCGAAATATGACACGTGCACAAATGTATGTGCATGTTCGAACCCTGCCATAAAACCATACGGCCTCTACAACGTTTCTTCCGAACTTGAGAAACTATCTGTGGGGGACTCTAAAGACTCGTCAGTACCCTGGCAGTGGTTTTAACCACAAGCACGTCAGCGGCACTAGCTGTGCGTAACGGCTGCCCATATACTGACCGAAAGGGAAGCTGATGAGAGAACTCATCCTGGAACCCTACTGAGCCTATCAGTGACAATAACTGTTCAGTCTGGTCCGTTCATCTATGAGCATCGCATATCCGGCCTAGGGGCTGGTAACGTCAGACCCCCAAAAGCTGTATAAGTCGTGTCGAAGGGTAGCCCTGAACACCCTGAGAAACTACTGGAATACCTACCAGTAATTCTCACCTGCCTTGGCCAAAGACTTGGTGTAATGGCTCTCCTAGACACAGAGCGATCTCACCCCCAATACCGGGAGAGACGAATCCCCTGCCGATCTGTTCACTGCCTCCATATGGCTCGGGACTGTACCCAACTAAAACCTGTTTGCACGACTCCTTTGAGCCGTGGTAGGGTAATAATCAAATCACAGTGGGAACTCACACGAGACAAATGATGACCTCGGGTCGATGAACTAACCTGTACACATGTCACTAGGGAACTGCTATCTGACGCTAGGTATAATACCAACTAGAATGTTCCCGGCGAGTCCTGTCCAGTGCACTCATAACCCAATGAGCACATGTATAAATCTTAGGTGATCAAACTGACACCAATGGCTTGCGAGACCGGCCATCGCCCCTTGTCTGGGTCTCGACTGTATACACTAGTTTACTCAGGTGTATCGATGCCCTGTCTCGAAACTCCTACGACTAGAAACCACTTTTAAGGATGTTCTTATAGACTACCCAACTCTCACGTATATGATCGCCATCATATTGTTGGTAGTCAAGCAGGATCCTAAGGGCTCTATCAATGTGTAATAGTGATCATGTCACCTAAAGCTGTACACGATGATAAAGGAAAACCAGATAGCATACTATCATCTTGAGTAAGACTGTCCAACCGGTATAGGTCCACCTCAATCATTGCAATCACGTGCCTGCGATCCAATAGTTGACTTTGAGGGCACTACATCCAACAATCTCCCACTTGCACTTAAGGCTAATTATTGCGATGTCGCATACTCACAGCCCGTGTGATACCGAACACCCAACTCCTCTACTAATCAGTTTCACAAAGCTCGTTTGTAAAACTTTTGTGTTCGAGAAATAGCCTCAATGAGTGGATCCGCCCTGATGTTTCTTTCTATGTCTCTCTTAATCTCAAGTTCGCGGAGAAAGCCATCTCCTGAATTGAGTAATACATGTCTTAGAATATGTCTGGATATCTGATGGGACCTAGTTCATAAATGAACTCCAAATCCAAACTTCTTAGACTGTATCGTCAACTGAACCTAATCAGTATCCTGCACCAGGCCTCCCATAGTATCCTCTTGGACCACCTGTCCAAAATATTGCCCCCTTCGTCAGAGGGAAAACTATAACTCTGACAATCACTCTGTCATCCATGTCACCTTAGAAGCCTGGAATGATAACCGTCTCCAAAGGAGGCTGCCGTTATCAAATCCCTAGAACATCCACTTATGTTCTAAAACTGCTTCCGAATGTTTCTCCAGGATTGGATTAATATAAACTTATTGCAGCTAGTGCAAAAACAACATCTGGTGTGGTACTTGACATCTCATGATCAACTCAATTGCCTAAGCAAGTGATATGTTAATCATGCACATCCCTCTCCCCTTTAGTCTGTAAGACACCTTTAGAGTGGGAGACTCCATCACCTGCAGGTACACCACCATGCCAGGAGTCGTCCATTCTAAAACACCTTTAGAAAACTGTCTAAGTACCCAGATTGGGAAACTACCCAAATCCAGAATGTCTGATATTATATCCATATCCTGTGTGGAGAAACAACTGTGTGACAACCAAAGTATAACCTGTAAGTCCACGTTAGCTCTCCCGGTACTTACGGGTTTGCGGAAATGATGAAAAACGATTTTTCTAGAGGTAGTAACATGGACTCAAAATACGGATCTTTGTTAAACAACTATCTAACAATCCTAACAAGAGTTTTACCTACTCGGTTAGGTGGTTATACCTTAACTTGATCTCCTTCGTTTTCAACTCCTTGCGGTGGTCGGATCGGCCTCACCTCGTCGTCTCCTTGCGCCGAAGATGGATCCACCTGAAAGCTTCTACCTTTGGTTTCTTCTTCGAACTTGAAGAAACTAGAACACTTGGTTTGCCAAACCTTGTGAACTAGGATGAGTAGAGAAGTGATTTGGGTTTTTTTTTATCTCTAAGGCAATGTTTCTCAACTCATGAGAGGGTGTTGCCTTGAACTAGAGAGAGAGCAAGAGGAAGAGCAAGAGAGAGAAAATGAAATGAGAGAATGAGCAAGACTTTTCTCAACCTCTCTCCCATAATCCAAAAGGAATAATAATAATAATAATAATAATTGAGTATTATGTGATGGTTCATATCATATCAAGTGGCATTATCATTTCATGCACTCATATTGCAAAGCATAACAAGCAAGCAAAAGTCTTTGCCATGAAATGATAGCCATTGCAATGATGATGGTCAACTAGTCCAACCTAGTCAACCGGTCAACAAAGTCAACAAGTCAACAAAGTCAACCCCTCATCTCAACCATGACACAATAATACTTAATTAATATTATCATTAATCATATTTCTTATTCTCATTAGGGTTTAGCAAAAGTCAATGGTCAACAGTGAACAGTCAACAGTCAATAACCCCAATGAGAATCATCTGCCTCTGTCTCTCTGTCAACTGTGCATACACACCCGCATCCGCGTTCCGAGGAACACGAATACTAACGAGATAAAACTAATCCCAAAGCGTACACTAGGATCTGGCTTAAACCAAAGCCCGCTAGTGTTAACTGTCCGGACACTAAACGTGCACAAGTGCACGGATGTGACCGAACCCTGTCGCAAAACCATGCGACCTCTACTTTTTTGCCTAAAGGCGAATAGCTTTCTGTGTGGGACTCTAAAGACTCGACACTACACTGGCAGTGGGTTTAACCACAGACCGCAAGCGGCACTAGCTGTGCGTAACGGTCCCCAGGTAGATGCCGACAAGAAGACGGACGAGGTGAAACCCATCTGAACTCCTACTGAGCCTGAATGTGACAATCTCTGATACAGTCCGGTCTGTTCGTCTGATACATCGCATGGCGGGCCTAGGGGGCGGTAAACGTCAGTCCTCTAATAGCGGTACAAGTCGTGTCGGAGTGAAGCCCAGAACACCCTGAGATAGCACTGGAAACCTACCAGTATATCTCGCTTGCCCTGGCCAGGGACTACTCATGTAATGGCTCTCCAAGACACAGCGCGATGTCAACCCCCAATACCGGGAGAGACGAATCCTGTCTAACCGTCACTGCCTCCAAGTGCTTCGAGACTGCACCCAACTACTACCTGTTTGCACGACTCCTTTGAGCCGTGGTAGGGTAGTAATCAAAGTACAGTGGGAACACACTCGAGGCGAAGTGACAGTGTCAAGTCAGCGGACTAAGCTGTACTCATGTCACCTGGGAACTGATAACTGACGATAGGTATAGTACCAACCAACATTTCCCGACGAGTCCTGTCCAGTGTACTCGTAACCCAACGAGCACCAGCATACTATCTCCAGTACGACGTACTGATGGCTGTGGGACAGACCATCTCCCCTGCTTGGATGAGAAGCGCATACGCTGGTCTACTCCAGAGTATCGATGCCCTGTCTCGATAGTCCTACGACTAGGGACCTATATAAGGATGTGCTTATAGATTACCCAGCCCCCACGAGTGTGACTGCCATCACAACGCTGGTAATCAAGCAATGATCGTAAGGGCTCTACTAATATGTATAAGCGATATGCTAAAATAAACACATGCACATATTGAAGTAGAAACAAACTAAGTAGCATACTACCATTTTGAGCAAGATTGTCTATACAACTGTGAATATCCCAAGCTTCCATTAAGTAATATACAAGCTAGTATGATACAGTAATGGCCTCTAGGGCATATACACTAACAATCTCCCACTTGCACTAAGGCCATGAACTGGCGTATCGAAGACCTATCATCTCGATCAGCCGCTCGAACTGAGTCTGGGGTAAGGCCTTCGTGAGTGGATCAGCAGTGTTATCTTCTGTATTTACTCTCTTCACCTCGATCTCCCGGCGATCTACGATCTCCCTGATCAGGTGGTACCGCCTCAAAATGTGCCTGGACTTCTGATGGGACCTGGGTTCCTTCGCTAAAGCTATAGCGCCGTTGTTGTCACAATACAGCGGTATTGGATCAACACTGGTAGGAACCACCTGAAGCTCCGTGAGGAACTTCTTCATCCAGACAGCTTCCTTTGCGGCATCGCAAGCAGCTATGTACTCCGCTTCCATAGTTGAGTCAGCAACGGTTTCCTGCTTGGAACTCTTCCAGCAAACCGCCCCTCCATTGAGGGTAAAGACATAACCCGACATGGACTTGGAGTCATCCCTGTCACTCTGGAAGCTGGAGTCAGCAAAGGCCTCGATCTGGAGGTCTTTTCCGCCATACACCAAGAACATCACCTTAGTCCTTCTCAGGTACTTGAGAATGTTCTTTACTGCTATCCAGTGTTTCTCCCCTGGGTTCGACTGATACCGGCTTACAATGCTCAATGCGTATGCTACATCTGGTCTGGTACACAACATCGCATACATAATAGATCCTACCGCAGATGCGTAGGGTATTGATGACATGCGAGCCCTTTCCAAATCAGTCTTGGGAGACATCTCTTTGGAGAGGGTGATTCCGTGACAAGCCGGTAGATTATCGCGCTTGGAATCTTCCATACTGAATCGTTTCAGTATGGTGTCGATGTACCTTGACTGTGAAAGTCCCAACATCCTTTTAGATCTATCACGATAGATCTGGATTCCCAGAATGTAGTTGGCATCGCCCAGGTCCTTCATGGAGAACCTCTGTGACAAGAATCCTTTGACTGACTGTAACATAGGAATATCATTTCCTATTAGGAGAATGTCATCGACGTACAAGATGAGGAATACCACATTACTCCCTACAATCTTACTGTAAATGCATGGTTCATCTGGGTTTTTGATAAAGTCGAATTCTTTAACAGTATCATCAAAGCAGATGTTCCAACTCCGCGATGCCTGCTTCAGTCCATAGATGGACTTGAGCAACTTGCACACTTTACCGCTGCTCCCACTCTGAATGAATCCCTCTGGCTGATCCATATAGACGCACTCTTCCAAATATCCATTTAGGAAAGCCGTCTTTACGTCCATCTGCCAGATTTCATAATCGTGGAAGGCAGCAATGGCAAGAAGGACCCGAATGGATTTCAGCATAGCTACTGGAGAAAAGGTTTCGTCATAGTCCAAACCAGGTCTTTGACGAAAACCCTTTGCAACAGGTCTAGCCTTATAGGTCTCAACCTGTCCATCTACACCAATCTTCCTTTTGAAGATCCACTTGCATCCTACGGGTTTTACCCCATCTGGAGCAACGTCCAACGTCCATACTTTGTTGGTGTACATGGACTCCATTTCGGTCCGCATTGCATCCAGCCATTTTACCGAGTCACCGCTCTGAATGGCTTGCTGGAAGCTAGTAGGCTCATCATAATCGATAGTGCAATCCTCTCTATCCCCGTCTATGAGAAAACCGTAGTATCTCTCGGGCGGATGAGACTGCCTACTACTCCTGCGGAGCGGCGCAGGAATGTCCGGTTCTCCTGAAACTGCTGGTTCATCCAAGCTTTCAGTAACAGCTTGTGGTTCTGGAATTTCTTCCAGTTCTATTGCGCTCCCACTTATCTGATTTTCCAAAAATTCAGTTTCCAAGAAGTGGGCATGCGGAGAAACAAAAACTTTTTGTTCTTCTGCGGAATAGAAAAGATACCCCCAGGAGTTCTTTGGGTATCCCACAAACTTACACAGTACTGAGCGTGCCTCGAGCTTGTCTGCATGCTGCTTTTTTACAAAAGCTGGACATCCCCATATCTTAAGATACTTAAGACAGGGTTTCTTCCCACTCCACATCTGATATGGGGTGGTAGGCACAGTCTTGGTTGGTGCCTTGTTCAAGAGATATGCAGCTGCTTCTAGTGCATAACCCCAGAAAGATTCCGGTAACTCAGCCTTACTCATCATGGAACGAACCATATCCAATAGGGTTCGATTCCGCCTTTCAGATACACCGTTGTGTTGTGGTGTGTATGGAGGAGTACGCTGAGAGGGAATTCCATTCTCTTTTAAGTAGTCCAGAAACTCGGCACTCAAGTATTCACCCCCTCGATCAGATCTCAGTGTCTTTATACTTTTGCCTGTTTGTTTTTCAACTTCATTCTTGTATTCCCGAAATTTCCCAAAGGCCACGGATTTGTGCTTCATTAAGAAGACATGTCCATACCTAGAGAAATCATTTGTGAAAGTAATGAAGTATGAATAACCACTTCGCGCATGTGTAGACATTGGACCACACACATCACTGTGTATGAGTCCCAAGAGCTCGCTCGCTCTTACTCCGTGTCCAGTGAACGGAGTCTTTGTCATCTTTCCCATGAGACAAGATTCACAAGTGGCATAAGACTGATACTCGAACGGATTCAAGTATCCCTCTTTATGTAACTTAGTTAATCGTGTCTCATTAATGTGACCCAGTCTACAATGCCATAAGAAAGCCTGATTTGTTTCCGGAGACTTTCTTTTAAGTGTGTTCTAGACACTGAATATCTGAGCTTGATTTAATATGTATATCCCGTTATTTAATGTACCTGACCCAATCATAACTTGATTTAGGTGGATGTTTACTACATCGCTTACAAAAGTAAATTCATATCCGTCCTTACAAAGTAAGGATACAGATATGATATTACAAGTCGCACCTGGTACATACAAACAGTTACGCCAAATCAATATCTGTCCAGTTGTCAGTCCAAGATGATATCCCCCTACGGATTCAGCATCCATGCTCATTCCGTTAGCAACCCTGAGAGTCATATCACCTTTCCTGATAACCCTACGGTTTCTCAGAGCCTGTAATGAATTACAGATGTGATATCCTGATCCGGTATCCAATACTCAGGAAGTAGGGTTAACTGACATACAGTTCTCTATCACAAACACACCCGAAGCCGAAGCCACAACATGCTTCGAATTCTGGCTACTGGCTTTGCTAGCCCTGCAATCCTTCTGCCAATGTTCATTCCCGTTACAATAGGAACGTCCCTCTTTTACTACATCCAGTCCCGAAACTTTTGCCCTTGCTTTCCTTTTTCTTCCCTGGTTTCCTTCAGGGTATAAGCAAAGGGCAGGGATTGTAGAATCAAGTCAGTATTTGACCCGTTCTCTAACATGGTCTTCAGGTCCGTGAGCTCAAAATAGCAGGTCTCTGTAAGGACGTTGCCCCCTACAGATGACCCGACAGCCAACCTCGCTTGAAGAAATTCGTTCGAGGTCTCATATCTTGCGATACGAGATTGCTCTCTATATAAATCTTTGTTATGGAGGATGATAGAAACTAAGTCCATCTTCTCGTGTTGCCTCTGGTTTGCACCATCAACTGAGGCTAACACGAGGCACTTGGCTTTCGCACAGTCTTTTTCCGATGTCTTGCGGATATAAATATCCGTGACAGGGGGAACTGGACCTGATACGCCAGGGGTTGGATCAGTCAAGAGGTGTCCCAGCTTGTCATGGGCAATGGACATCTGGACAGACCTTTGCCAGTCAAAACAGTCAGATTCAGTCATTTTATTATCTAGATGTAACCTATGTCTGGTCTCTGGGTCGCTGCAATTAAGAGAGAGAGAAGAAAACACTCAGCATGATGCTCTTGCAAGTTTAGATTGGTTTTTAATTTAGCTAAACAGGATGGCTCCCACTGTCTCTCGAATCCCTCCTCAAACCATAAAGGAAGAATTAGTCAGGATCAATCTCACCGTACAATACTTGCTTAACCGTTCGGCCAGGCTGGTGTCGGTACTTCGAGGGAGGTTTTCCAACACTTTCGTGAAGTTCCTTAATTAAATAACCTCTTTTCCCTATGGGCGTAGCCCCGCTAACACCTTTCTAGGCACCTACTTGGTTTATAGCATTGATCGTTAAGTGAAAAAGTTCCGGAGGAGTAGCATATACTCATAGTAGGATCGGGATCCAAATATCATCGTGTGATAAACTGAAGGAATCCTACCAGAATCATCACACTCCAAATGGTATGCAACGCTAGCAAGTTTCAGTTCTTTTGAAACTCCCGATGTGGATTTTTGCCCCATGCTCTTATGACCTTGACGAAGGTCAACAAATCATAAGTCACATGTCAAGTTCTACCCGTCATTGTCCAGGTTAATTTGAACCCACCCGTATATACCATTGACGAAGGTCAACAAGGTAATACGACTGTCCCAAACAAACGCATCTATCTATGCTACATATGAACACCCAACAGCTACCAATCACTATGCCTTGACGAAGGTCAACAAACATAGCTTGAATACTATTGAATATTCATACGAAACGACGGAGGGCTACGAATGGTTTTGGCGAAACCTTGAACGTAGTGAACTTGATATAATCGAAGGAACCTTGATAGCTTTTAAATGGAGTGGCTTAAGCTCCGCGTTTTAAAAGTTATTTTTGAAAAGAAACCGAGTGGTTTTTGAAATTGTTCCAACGACTTTTACTTGGTTTATTTTTCTTGCATTAATTCTTTTTAATGCGTCCCATCAATTAATCCTACTATTGCAGAAAACAACGAAAATATGACGTACGCTTATGCCATCCGCATTCGCCACGGGTCCCCGTCATTACCCGTTAGGTTACATAACTAACGACAGAGCGGGGGCTGGACTAGCGCGGATGCAAAACATAAGCAACGCCTAAATAGATATCATATATAGATATACTCATTCGTCACATGCAATGATAGCCATTCCAGATCACAGATGAACACATTGGATATACTAGGAATCCGCAATTCGTACGAGCCTGTAACGAAAGGCGGATTACACGGTCGCGATGAATAGCCATTACCCTACCCTAGACCCCTACGGGTGCGGCAAACTACCCGCCAAATATCCGAAGCGGAGCAACCTCCCTCAATGACGTGAGTAGGCCACTCGGCACTTCGAGATACCCGGTAGTTTGTGCACCCCACCTTGGGTCTATCCTAGGAGCAAAAACAGTAAAAAGAAATTATACAATGACGGCTACAACCCCGACCCGGTTGTGCGGCCAAAAATAATATTACATCAATTTACATATTACATGAATTGAAAGATAAAAAGAAAAACTCTCATCTTACAACCCCCGGCTATTCATCCACGACAATCCAATGAATTCATATACACATACCATCAACATTACAGATCACAGATATGTATAACCCCCACTAATCGACGTATAGCGATTAGCGGACGTTCAATACATATATCAAATCACAGATATAACCCTTTAGCTTAAGTCTTTTAGAAGTTCGATCAAAATACAGATTTTTAGGCCCCAAAAAAAAAATTTGCTTTCTGGAAAATCTGGGCAGAAAAAACATATTGTAAAAATCCCAAAACACCCCACTGAACACACTGCATGAAACATCTCCCACGGCCGAGTCAACTCGGCCGCGGTTCCGCTGCGGGAGCATGCTCCTGCCGCGGTTCCGCGGCGCTTTGACCGAATCGTGGGACCATTTTTCTACAGTGTATTCTAAAAAGCCTGAGCCGATTTTTAGTGTAAGATTTTTTATTTTTCGAACAGAAAACAGAATCGGCAGAAACTTGATTTTTCGGGCATGTTTCGCGACTTTTTCTTCGATCGAACTTCTAGTTACTTTGCTAACATGTTAGATAGTGTTTAACTAGGCTCTGATACCACTGTAAGTCCACGTTACCTTTCCCGGTACTTACGGGCTTGCGGAAATGATGAAAAACGATTTTTCAAGAGGTGGTAACATGGACTCAAAATACGGATCTTTGTTAAACAACTACCTAACAACCTAACTAGAGTTTTAGCTACTCGGTTAGGGGGCTATACCTTTCTTGAACTCCTTCGTCTTCAACTCTTTCCGGTGTACGGATTGGCCTCACCTCTTCGTCTCCTTGCGCCGAA
This sequence comes from Agapanthus africanus, assembly GCA_030015575.1. Taxonomy (NCBI): domain Eukaryota; kingdom Viridiplantae; phylum Streptophyta; class Magnoliopsida; order Asparagales; family Amaryllidaceae; genus Agapanthus; species Agapanthus africanus. The sequence continues at coordinate 494,352,249 of CM057339.1, forward strand.
GATGGATCCACCAGAAAGCTTCTACCTTTAGCTTCTTCTTCGAACTTGAAGAAACTAGAACACTTGGTTTGCCAAACCTTGTGAACTAGGATGAGTAGAGAAGTGATTTGGGTTTTCTTTTATCTCTAAGGCAATGTTTCTCAACTCATGAGAGGGTGTTGCCTTGAACTAGAGAGAGAGCAAGAGGAAGAGCAAGAGGGAGAGCTCAAGCAAGAGAGAGAAAATGAAATGAGAGAATGAGCAAGACTTTTCTCAACCTCTCTCCCATAATCCAAAAGGAATAATAATAATAATAATAATAATAATTGAGTATTATGTGATGGTTCATATCATATCAAGTGGCATTATCATTTCATGCACTCATATTGCAAAGCATAACAAGCAAGCAAAAGTCTTTGCCATGAAATGATAGCCATTGCAATGATGATGGTCAACTAGTCCAACCTAGTCAACCGGTCAACAAAGTCAACAAGTCAATAAAGTCAACCCCTCATCTCAACCATGACACAATAATACTTAATTAATATTATCATTAATCATATTTCTTATTCTCATTAGGGTTTAGCAAAAGTCAATGGTCAACAGTGAACAGTCAACAGTCAATAACCCCAATGAGAATCCTCTGCCTCTGTCTCTCTGTCAACTGTGCATACACACCCGCATCCACGTTCCGAGGAACACGAATACTAACGAGATAAAACTAATCCCAAAGCGTACACTAGGATCTGGCTTAAACCAAAGCCCGCTAGTGTTAACTGTCCGGACACTAAACGTGCACAAGTGCACGGATGTGACCGAACCCTGTCGCAAAACCATGCGACCTGTCGCAAAACCATGCAACCTCTACTCTTTTGCCTAAAGGCGAATAGCTTTCTGTGTGGGACTCTAAAGACTCGACACTACGCTGGCAGTGGGTTTAACCACAGACCGCAAGCGGCACTAGCTGTGCGTAACGGTCCCCACGTAGATGCCGACAAGAAGACGGACGAGGTGAAACCCATCTGAACTCCTACTGAGCCTGAATGTGACAATCTCTGATACAGTCCGGTCTGTTCGTCTGATACATCGCATGGCGGGCCTAGGGGGCGGTAAACGTCAGTCCCCTAATAGCGGTACAAGTCGTGTCGGAGTGAAGCCCAGAACACCCTGAGATAGCACTGGAAACCTACCAGTATATCTCGCTTGCCCTGGCCAGGGACTACTCGAGTAATGGCTCTCCTGGACACAGCGCGATGTCAACCCCCAATACCGGGAGAGACGAATCCTGTCTAACCGTCACTGCCTCCAAGTGCTTCGGGACTGCACCCAACTACTACCTGTTTGAACGACTCCTTTGAGCCATGGTAGGGTAGTAATCAAAGTACAGTGGGAACACACTCGAGGCGAAGTGACAGTGTCAAGTCAGCGGACTAAGCTGTACTCATGTCACCTGGGAACTGATAACTGACGATAGGTATAGTACCGACCAACATTTCCCGATGAGTCCTGTCCAGTGTACTCGTAACCCAACGAGCACCCGCATACTATCTCCAGTACGACGTACTGATGGCTATGGGACAGACCATCTCCCCTGCTGGAATGAGAAGCGCATACGCTAGTCTACTCCGTAGTATCGATGCCCTGTCTCGATAGTCCTACGACTAGGGACCTGTATAAGGATGTGCTTATAGATTACCCAGCCCCCACGAGTGTGACTGCCATCACAACGCTGGTAATCAAGCAATGATCCTAAGGGCTCTACTAATATGTATAACCGATTTGCTAAAAGAAACACATGCACATATTGAAGTAGAAACAAACCAAGTAGCATACTTCCATTTTGAGCAAGATTGTCTATACAACTGTGAATATCCCAAGCTTCCATTAAGTAATATACAAGCTAGTATGATATAGTAATGGCCTCTAGGGCATATACACTAACATAACCGATCGTAGTATATGAATTTTACTTCCTACTCTGTGTATGTCATCCAAATACCAGGACATCACACCCTACTACCTTCTTAACAGATCCATCCCCTATTCTGATGAAGTCAAACCCATGACTGTCACATCAAAATTAGATGATCTCTCTCCGCTATATCTGCTCGAGTCTATAAATAGACATAAGCTACTTGCCCACTATTCTTCCGCTGCTCCCACTGACCACAACAACCCTCTGGCAGAATAATATATACGTGCACTTCTAAAGCTAGTTTAGAACGACGCTATACTTAACCTCCTGTCGGGTCTCATAGCCTGGAACAACAGTAGGGTCAAGTCTGGGTAAACAAGAACCTCCCTGTCACCGTCCTTGAGGCTACCGAAGTACCTCTCGGGTGCCTGAGGTTACCCACCATATCTGCGGAGTGGATAATGGAATGTCAAACCTGATTGAATCTTTAGGTCCTTTTAAATTTTTCGTAATCGTTTGCGGTTCTGGAATCTCATCCAGTTCTACCATACTCCCACTACTGTTTTCTGAAAAACTCCATTTTACTAAAACTGTGGCGAGTCAAGAACAATATCACTATTGATCTTCCAGATGGTAGAAAGTCAACCCTCGATATAGCCCGGGTCAACCCACAAACTGCCATTACAGAAACGTGCCTTGAGTTATCCAGAGTCTGGTTTTAAGCATAAGCCGGACAACTCCCCGTACCTTAACATCGTTAAGATATGAACCATTCTATATCCAATATAGAAAATTTCACACTTATTTAATTGGAACCAGATTCAAATCATGCAGCTGTCTCCAGTGCATGTCAACTTAATGGAGAGAGGCCGATCAGCATTACTCAACTTTAGGAATGCATCCAATTATGAGTAACCCGAAAGAGAAACAAGTTTCTCAAAACCATTACTATCAACTGAATACCAATCACAAGTATCTACATCTTCGATCTCCTTGAAGAATCCCGATACTTGCGACACCTGGTTCTCTACTTTATTCTTATACCTATAACTTCTCAAAATTTAGACCTTGTATTTCTACGAAACACTTTTCTAAAAACTAGAGAAGTCACAAGTAAACAGAACATAGTACGAGGACCAACCCCTTTGTCCTGATGGACACTGGACAACATACAATACTCTGTATAAGTCCGCTGAGTTGAATAACTCAAAACATGTGCATCGTAGGTTGAAAACTGTACTTATGGTTAAGAACTACTCCGTTGTTTAATGCCCCTTACCCAATCGTCAACTGATATAGGTAAATGTCATGGAAATTATTTCAAAAAGTTATATATCACTTTATAAAAATAAACGTACAGATATATCAGTTTGAAATTGGTGCACAGCGACGGATACTCAAAACCAAATACTTGTCGTCCGGCAAAAACCCAGGCGATTTCATCAAATATCACCAATTACAACGAATTCCGATATAATGACGATGATCACCTTATTCCCAATAACTTACTCCCACTCATCATCTGTAAAACCATACAGATGTGAGAATCATACCCGGTAAATACATACCCTAGAGTAAGTATCTAATAGGGAAATCAGTTTTCCTTTAATAACGCACAATGAAACTGAAACATGAAAATGTTTCGTAGGGGTATCCTTGTATTCCTAGTAATGCCTCTTCCATTATCCAATTCATGACTATAACCGTATATTTCTTTTCCATCTCTCCAAATCCCTTTATCTGTCTTTAGTCGCTACCTTCTGTCCACCATCATTTAGGCTAAATGGTTTTCTTCCTTCCCTACCGTTCGACACCAGCCTATGGTTTGGAAGAAGACTATCCAATAAGAGTAATAGGTGTATACTCTTAATCCTAGGAGTACTCGTAACCTGAGAGAAGGTGATGATAAAAGACAACTGAATAATACCTTATTCTATTTCTCCCGAACTGGGGAAAAAAGCAAAGGTGAAATAGGAGTGGCGATGAACTACATTGTTTGGTCATGAATGATAGCAGTCGCAATTTACTTTGCCCTCTTTCTAATCCCTTTATTTTGTCTTTACTTATTACCATCTGTACACTCTACTTAGGCTAATTGGTTTTCTTCATTCCCTACCTTTCGGCACCTGCCTATGGTTTGGAAGTGTATGTACACGGTAGCGTCCCGACCGTCTAACAGACGCCAAATGCGGAACAAAAACTTTTTAACTGGCGCTATCGTATACTATAACCCGGTTATGACATTAAAGCTATACTAACAAACTACAAAGTGGGTAGAAATGTTATACCGAACGATCCGAGTCCTTCGGTCTTCAACCATCATCCCACGCTTTGTTGCGGCTCCTCCGATCTCCTGAATCTCCAGTCTTCTCGTCCAGGTGGCACCACGTCGACGGATCTTTAAACGGGCTCCCGCCTCTGAACCGAGGCAACTCGATCATCAAGTTTGCTAAAAGAGATGACCAAGATTGATGTAGAGAATGAGTAGAACACTTTGTCTCGTTACATCCAAAGGTATGGATGAACGGTTAATGAAGTTGCCTTTTGGAATCATTGATCGAATAAAAAGAACTATGAAATTTCCATACACCATAACTATATCTTTTTCCTAAATGAACAACCATCCTCTCTCGCTAGAATGGGCCGGCCACTTTTGATGAGGGGGGAGGTGAGTGTAGGAACAAAGGAGGTGACCACAATATTAATGAATGAGAATGAGTCATTTAGACACCTTGCATTATCATTAATGCACTAATGAATCATCTGATCTAGTCATACTATAATTAAATGAACAATTAATGCAACCAATGAATCAAGAACACCTCTTCATCCTAGTCACCATCTAGAAGCTTCTAGAACCACGACTCACCGTCATGACTCACCCTAGTGACGAAAAAGATAAATCCGCATTTAACCGAATGTTAAATACGGGTGATAGAAAATAGGAAACTGGCAACTTTTAAAAGCGATCCCGAAACGAATTTCAGGATCACCCCGTAACAGTATAAACATACCCGCATTTGTATTACGGCCGAATACAAATGCAACTGAGACAAAGATATTATATCTACACAGTATAATACTCGGATCCGGCTTAAACAAAGCCTACCAGTATTATCTGCCCGAAATATGACACGTGCGTAAACGCACGTGCATTTTCCGAACCCTGCCATAAAACCATACGGCCTCTACAACGTTTCGCCCGAACTTAGGAAACTGTCTGTGGGGGACTCTAATGACTCATCAACACACTGGCACTGGGCATAACCACTAGCACGTCAGAGGTACTAGCTGTACGTAACGGTTGCCTATGTATTGATTGGAAGGGAAGCTAACGAGCGAACTCATCCAGAAACCCTACTGAGCCTGACAGTGACAATATCCGTAACATTCCGGTCCGTTCGTCTATGAGTATCGCATATAGGGCCTAGGGGGCTGGTAAACGTCAGACCCCCAATAGCTGTATAAGTCGTGTCGGAGTGAAGCCCAGAACACCCTGAGATACTACTGGAATACCTTCCAGTAAATCTTGATTACCCTGGCCAGGGATTTCGTGTAATGGTTCTCCTAAACACAGCGCGATCTCACCCCCAATACCGGGAGAGACGAATCCCTGACGATCTGCTCACTGCCTCCATGTGGCTCGGGACTGTACCCAACTAAAACCTGTTTGCACGACTCCTTTGAGCCGTGGTAGGGTAGTAATCAAAGCACAGTGGGAACTCACACAAGACAAATGACGATCCCAGGTCGACAGACTAACCTGTACACATGTCACCTGGGAACTGCTATCCGACGATATGTATAATACCAACTAGCATGTTCCCGGCGAGTCCTGTCCGGTGTACTCATAACCCAATGAGCACCTGTATACATCTTAGGTGAACAAACTGACACCAATGGCTTGTGAGACCGGCCACCGCCCCTCGTCGGGGTCTCGACTGTATACACTAGTCTACACTGGAGTATCGATGCCCAGTCTCGAAACTCCAACGACTAGGGACACTTTAAGGATGTGCTTATAGATCCCATCTCCCACATATATGATCGCCATCATACTGCTGGCAATCAAGAAAGAATCCTATGGGCTCTATCATGATGATAAAGACAAACCAGATAGCATACTATCATCTCGAGCAAGACTTTCATATCGGTATAGGTCCTCCCTCAGTCATTGCAATCACGTACCTGCGATCCAATAATTGACTTTAAGGGCACTATATCCAACAATCTCCCACTTGTACTTAAGGCTAATAATTGCGATGTCGCATACTCACAGCCCGTGTGATACCGAACATCCAACTCCTCTACTAATCAGTTTCACAAAGCTCATTTGCAAAACTATTATGTTCGAGAAATAGCCTCAGTGAGTGGATCTGCCTTGATGTTTCTTTCTATGTCTCTCTTAATTTCAAGTTCGCGGAGAAAACCATCTCCCGTATCGAGTAATACCTGTCTTAGAATATGTCTGGATATCTGATGGGACTTGGTTCATTAATGAACAACAAATCCAAACTTCTTAGATTGTATCATTAACTGAACCTAATCAGTATCCCGCACCATGCCACCCACAGTATCCTTTTGGACCACCTTTCCATAATACTGTCCCTCGTCAGATGGAAAACTATAACTCTGACAATCACTCTGTCATCTATGTCACCTTTGAAGCCTGGAATGATAACCATCTCCCAAAGGAGGCCGTCGTCATCAAATCCGTAGAACATGTACTTATGCTCTAAAACAACTTCGTTGTGTTTCTTCAGGATTGGATTAATATAAACTTATCGCATCTAGTGAAAAACGACGTCTGGTGTGGTACTTTACATCTCACGATTGACTTAATTGCCTAAGCAAGTGATCTGCCAATCATGCACATCCCTCTCCCCTTTAGTCTGTAAGACAACTTTAGAGAGGGTGACTCCATCACCTGTAGGTACACCACCATGCCAGGAGTCATCTATTCTAAAATACTATTAGAATGCTGTCAAAGTACCCACATTGGGAAACTACCCAAATCTAGATCTAAAACCATAGATCTAGTAACCAGAATGTCAGATATTATGTCCATATCCTTTGTGGAGAAACAACTGTGTGACGACCACAGTACAACCGATCGTAGTATAGGAATTTTACTTCCTACTCTGTGTATGTCATCCAAATACCAGGACATCACACCCTACTACCTTCTTAACAGATCCATCCTTTATTCTGATGAAGTCAAACAAATGACTGTCACATCAAAAAATAGATGATCTTATCTCCGTTATATGTGCTCAAGCCTATAAATAGACATAAGCTACTTGCCCACTATGCTTCCTCTGCTCCCACTGACTACGACAACCCTCTGGCAGAATAATATATGCGTACACTTCTAAAGCTAGTTTAGAACGACGCTATACTTATCCTCCTGCCGGGTCTCATAGTCTGGAACAACAATAGTGTCAAGTCTGGGTAAACAAGAACCTCCCTGTCACCATCCTTGAGGCTACCGGAGTACCTCTCGGGTGTCTGAGGTTACCCACCATATCTGCGGAGTGGCTATTGGAATGTCAAACCTGATTGAATATATAGGTCCTATTAAATTTTCCGTAATCGTTTGCGGTTCTGGAATCACTTCCAGTTCTACCATACTCCCACTATTGTTTTCTGAAAAAATCCATTTTACTAAAACTGTGGCGAGTCTAGAACAATATCACTATTGATCTTCCATATAGTAGAAAGTCAACCCTCGTCAAAGCCAGGGTCAACCCACAAACTACCATTACAGAAACATGCCTTGAGTTATCCAGAGTCTGGTTTTAAGCATAAGCTGGACAACTCACCGTACCTTAACTTCGTTAAGATATGAACCATTCTATATCCAATATAGAAACAATGGCACTTATTTAATTGGAACCAGATTCTAATCATGCAACTGTCTCCAGTGCATATCAGCTCAATGGAGAAAGGCTAATCAGCATTACTCAACTTAGGAATCCATCCAATTATGAGTAACCTGAAAGAGAAACAAGTTTCTCAAAACCATTAACTGAACACCATTCACAGGAATCTACATCTTCGATTTCTTTGAAGAATCCCGATACTTGCGACACCTGGTTCTCTACTTTATTCCTATACCCACAACTTCACAAAACATAGACATTAGATTTCTACGAAACACGTGTCTAAAAGCTAGAGAAGTTACAAGTAAACAGAACAGAGTACGAGGACCAACCCCTTTGTCCTGATGGACACTGGACAACATACAATACTCTGTATAAGTCCGCTGAGTTGAATAACTCAAAACCTGTGCTAGGTTGAAAACTGTACCCAGGCGATTTCCTCAAATATCACTAATTACAAAGAATTCCGATATAATGAGGATGGTCACTTAATTCCCAATAGCTTACTCCCACTCATCATCTGTAAAACCATACAGATGTGAGAAGCATACCTGGTAAATACAAACCCTGGAGCAAGGGTTTAATTGGGAAATCAGTTTACAATTAACAATGCACAGTTTAATTGAAACATGAAAATGTTTCGAAGGGGTATCCTGGTATTCTTTGTAATGCCTCTTCCATAATCCAATTCATGACTTTAACCGTATATTTGTTTGCCATCTCCCCAAATCCCTTTATTTGTCTTTATTCATTACCTTCTGTACACCATCATTAGGCTAAGTGGTTTTCTTCCTTCCCTACCATTCGGCACCAGCCTATGGTTTGGAAGAAGACTATCCGATAAGCATAATAGGTGTACTCTCCTAATCCTAGGAGTACTCGCAGCTTGAGAGAAGGTGATGATAAAAGACAACTGAATAATACCTTATTCTATTTCTCCCGAACTGGGAAAAAATCAAAGGTGAAATAGGAGTGGCGATGAAGTATGCGGTTTGGTCGTGAATGATAACAGTCGTAATTTACTTTGCCCTCTTTCTAATTCCTTTATTTGTCTTTAGTTATTACCTTCTGTACACCCTACTTAGGCTAATTGGTTTTCTTCATTCCCTACCTTTCGGCACCTGCCTATGGTTTGGAATAAGACTATCCAATAAGCGTAATAGGTGTACTCTCCTAAACAAAGGAGCCCTCGCAACCTGAGAGAAGGTCATAATAGAAGACAACTGAATAAACCAATTCTATTTCTCCTGAACCTGGATCCATCCTCGAAGAAATCCCTCCGAGTTCGTATATAACCATACGATGGATCTATCCAATGGAAGTGGATATCCGTAATAATACAGGGTGTTCTGAGAAATACAAAGGGTAAAAGAAGGAGCGGCAATGACTTATGAAAATCGGACAATCCAAAAGCCAGGATTTTAAGAAGGTTCGGTCAACTTGGTCACTGAGTCATAGTCTAGGGTCGGTCAAAGGTCGCTGCCAAAGAGAGAGAGAAAAGAAACACTCTGCGTGCACTCTAACCTAGATCAGAATGGTTATCACTTTATCTAATCAGGAAACCTCCCACTGTAATCTCAAATTCTCCTCCAAACCTGAAAGAAGAATTAGTCGGGATCCCCGAAGAGTAAACCAACTCATCAGTGGAAATCGGGATCCAACTCTTATCGCATGATAACGTGACGGTATCCACTCACGTTATCACACTCCAGAAGGTATGCGCAAGTCTGGCAAGTTTCCTGTATGTTTGAAACTTCCGATGTAATTTTTATCCCATGCTCTTATGACCTTGACGTAGGCCAACAAATCATAAGCAACATGTCAAGTTCTACCCTTCATTGTCTAGGTTAATTTGAATCCATCCGTACATACCCTTGACGTAGGCCAACAAGGTAGTATGACAGTTCTAATCCAACGCATCTATCTATGCAACAGAAAAGTAATAAATAGCTACCATACACTATGCCTTGACGTAGACTAACAAACATAGCATGAATACTAAGTGCTACCCGTCTGAAATGACGGAGGTCTGCGAATGGTTTTTGGCGAAAAACCTTTAACGTAATGAATTTGATATCGTTGAAGGAACCTTATAGCATTTATAAAAATATAGCTGCGAAAACTTTTGCTAAAGAGGTCACTCCCGGTGAAGGGATCTCGGCTCTTTCCTCGTCGAATGAGGTGCAGGATATTCCAAACTGAATACCACGATGCAAAGCAACTTGTAATCGACTATAGTGAAGTTATTACCCTGACGCAAACTTCTGGCCAAAGGGTCACTCCCGGTGAAGGGATCTCGGCCCTTGTCTCGTCGAATGAGGTGCTGGATATTCATAACCGAATACCACTATGCATAACAAAAGGAAACGTCTTTGTAATAACACTTTCACTATAGTTCCAACAACATCCAAACAGGTTTGTTTTCCTTTGCATTGATCAGAATAAATGCAGTCCCATCAATTAAACACACCAGAAAAGAACGAAAATAAAATATACGTATATGCCATCCGCATTCGTCACTGGGTCCCGTCATGGTCCGTTAGGTTACTTAACTAACGACAGAGCGGGGACTGGGCTAGCGCGGGTGCAAAACATATACAACATCTACTAGTATATATAAATATATAATAATCGCTCCAGGCATGATAAATGCAACGTCACAGAAAAGTAATAAGCATCACAGAACAATACAGATAATCCGGGATCCCCGGGTTTCACAGAGCCGCTACTGAAAACCGACGTTCCCTTGGTCGTGTGGATAGCCTGTGCAATGAAACCTAGACCCTTACGGATGCGGCAAGTTACCTGCCAAAACCTGAAGCGAGGCAGCCCCCTACAGCAAAGTGAATGGATCACCCAGCACTTCACGGAATCTGGTAACTTGAGCACCCCCCTTGGGTCAACCCGTACCCCCTACGAGTGCGGCGAATAGCCCGCCAATTTTAGAGTGGAGCCCCCTCCGTCTCAATGCCATGAGATGCGGGCCCGTTGCCCTCTAGAACCCGGCTATTCGTGCACCCCACCGCGGTGTAATCCTAGTACAGAAAAGAAAAATATATACAGCGGGTACATCGACCTCATCCCGGTCGTGCCCCAAAAGAATATTATACAAACTGGCATTGACGGCAGTCCACAAGTCGGACGCCCGCCCCGCAATATCATATGTACAAATAAATCCAAACAGCACTATCATTGCACACTGCTATTCACCACGATAAATCCGCAACATCACAGCACAACACAGAACATCAACGCGAATGTCACGTTCGCAAATCCGTCTAAAAGGACTATAGCAATTAGACGCGATTTACCGCTCGAATGGCATTCACGGTCGGAGATATAATATAAGTACTGTTAACTAACAAGTTTAAATTTCGATCAACAAAACTTCTCGAAGTGGGCCCCACGTACATCTGGTGTGCAATAATAAAATCTGGGCCCAAAAGAAATATACCAAAAACCACAATTTCCCATGGTAAACTCTCTGGAAAAATTTGGATCACTGTTCCCACATAATGGCCGCGGTTCCGCAGTCAAACCCTAGCTTTGACCGCGGATCCGCGGCAGTACTGTGGGATCACATGCCCAAATTTCACCAGAATGCGTCAAAAAGCCTGCTTAAATTTCTGTGATATGCAAAATAATTTTTAGACCCTTTTAAAAATCGACATAAACATTGAACAGAAAAACTGTAGTTTTTAAAATTCGGTTCGAACGATATTTTAAACGCGTTAGCACAAGTTAGTAAAGCTTAATGGTGAGGCTCTGATACGAATGTAAGTACACGGTAGCGTCCCGGCCGTCTAACAGACGCCAAATGCGGAACAAAAACTTTTTAACTGGCGCTATCGTATACTATAACCCGGATATGCCATTAAAGCTAAACTAACAAACTACAAAGTGGGTAGAAATGTTATATCGAACGATCCAAGTCCTTCGATCTTCAACCATCATCCCACGCTTTGTTGCGGCTCCTCCGATCTCCTAAATCTCCAGTCTTCTCGTCCAGGTGGCACCACGTCGACAGATCTTTAAACGGGCTCCCGCCTCTGAACCGAGGCAACTCGATCATTAAGTTTGCTAAAAGAGATGACCAAGATTGATGTAGAGAATGAGTAGAACACTTTTTCTCGTTACATCCAAAGGTATGGATGAACGGTTAATGAAGTTGCCTTTTGGAATCGTTGATGGAATAAAAAGAACTATGAAATTTCCATACACCATAACTATATCTTTTTCCCAAATGAACAACCATCCTCTCTCACTAGAATGGGCCGACCACTTTTGATGAGGGGGGAGGTGAGTGTAGGAACAAAAGAGGTGACCACAATATTAATGAATGAGAATGAGTCATTTAGACACCGTGCATTATCATTAATGCACTAATGAATCATCTAACCTAGTCATGCTATCATTAAATAAACAATTAATGCAACCAATGAATCAAGAACACCACATCATCCTAGTCACCATCTTGAAGCTTCTAGAACCACGACTCACCCTCATGACTCACCCTAGTGATGAAAAAGATAAATCCGCATTTAACCGAATGTTAAATACGGGTGATAGAAAATAGGAAACTGGCAACTTCTAAAAGCGATCCCGAAACGAATTTCAGGATAACCCCGTAACAGTATAAACATACCCGCATTTGTATTACGACCGAATACAAATGCAACTGAGACAAAGATATTATATCTACACAGTATAATACTCGGATCCGGCTTAAACCAAAGCCTACCAGTATTATCTGCCCGAAATATGACTCGTGCGTAAACGTACGTGCATTTTCCGAACCCTGCCATAAAACCATACAGCCTCTACAACGTTTCGCCCGAACTTGGGAAACTGTCTGTGGGGGACTCTAATGACTCATCAACACACTGGCACTAGGTATAACCACTAGCACGTCAGAGGTACTAGCTGTACGTAACGGTTGCCTATGTATTGATTGGAAGGGAAGCTGACGAGCGAACTCATCCAGAAACCCTACTGAGCCTGACAGTGACAATATCCGTAACAGTCCGGTCCATTCGTCTATGAGTATCGCATATAGGGCCTAGGGGGCTGGTAAACGTCAGACCCCCAATAGCTATATAAGTCATGTCGGAGTGAAGCCCAGAACACCCTGAGATATTACTGGAATACCTTCCAGTAAATCTTGATTACCCTGGCCAGGGATTTCGTGTAATGGTTCTCCTAAACACAGCGCGATCTCACCACCAATACCGGGAGAGACGAATTCCTGACGATCCGCTCATTGCCTCCATGTGGCTCGGGACTGTACCCAACTAAAACCTGTTTGCACGACTCCTTTGAGCCGTGGTAGGGTAGTAATCAAAGCACAGTGGGAACTCACACGAGAAAAATGACGATCCCAGGTCGACAGACTAACCTGTACGCATGTCACCAGGGAACTGCTATCCGATGATATTTATAATACCAACTAGAATGTTGCCGGCGAGTCCTGTCCGGTGTACTCATAACCCAATGAGCACCTGTATACATCTTAGGTGAACAAACTGACACCAATGTCTTGTGAGACCGGCAACCGCCCCTCGTCGGGGTCTCGACTGTATACACTAGTCTACACTGGAGTTTCGATGCCCAGTTTCGAAACTCCAACGACTAGGGACACTATAAGGATGTGCTTATAGACCCCAGCTCCCGCATATATGATCGCCATCATACTGCTGGCAGTCAAGCAAGAATCCTATGGGCTCTATCATGATGATAAAGACAAACCAGATAGCATACTATCATCTCGAGCAAGACTTTCATATCGGTATAGGTCCCCCCCTCAATCATTGCAACCACGTACCTGCGATCCAATAATTGACTTTGAGGGCACTATATCCAACAATCTCCCACTTGCACTTAAGGCTAATTATTGCGATGTCGCATACTCACAGCCCGTGTGATACCGAACATCCAACTCCTCTACTAATCAGTTTCACAAAGCTCGTTTGCAAAACTATTGTGTTCGAGAAATAGCCTCAGTGAGTGGATCCGCCCTGATGTTTCTTTCTATGTCTCTCTTAATTTCATTTTCGCGGAGAAAACCATCTCCCGTATCGAGTAATACCTGTCTTAGAATATGTCTGGATATCTGATGGGACTTGGTTCATTAATGAACAACAAATCCAAACTTCTTAGATAGTATCATTAACTGAACCTAATCAGTATCCCGCACCATGCCACCCACAGTATCCTTTTGGACCACCTGTCCATAATACTGTCCCTCGTCAGATGGAAAACTATAACTCTGACAATCACTCTGTCATCTATGTCACCTTTGAAGCCTGGAATGATAACCGTCTCCCGAAAGAGGCCGCCGTCATCAAATCCGTAGAATATGTACTTATGCTCTAAAACAGCTTCGTTGTGTTTCTTCAGGATTGGATTAATATAAACTTATCACATCTAGAGAAAAACGACGTCTGGTGTGGTACTTGACATCTCACGATTGACTTAATTGCCTAAGCAAGTGATCTGCCAATCATGCACATCCCTCTCCCCTTTAGTCTGTAAGACAACTTTAGAGAGGGTGACTCCATCACCTGTAGGTACACCACCATGCCAGGAGTCATCTATTCTAAAATACTATTAGAATGCTGTCAAAGTACCCACATTGGGAAACTACCCAAATCTAGATCTAAAACCATAGATCTAGTAACCAGAATGTCAGATATTATGTCCATATCCTTTGTGGAGAAACAACTGTGTGACGACCACAGTACAACCGATCGTAGTATAGGAATTTTACTTCCTACTCTGTGTATGTCATCCAAATACCAGGACATCACACCCTACTACCTTCTTAACAGATCCATCCCCTATTCTGATGAAGTCAAACCCAAGACTGTCACATCAAAAAATAGATGATCTTATCTCCGCTATATGTGCTCAAGCCTATAAATAGACATAAGCTACTTGCCCACTATGCTTCCGCTGCTCCCACTGACTACGACAACACTCTGGCAGAATAATATATACGTACACTTCTAAAGCTAGTTTAGAACGACGCTATACTTATCCTCCTGCCGGGTCTCATAGTCTGGAACAACAGTAGTGTCAAGTCTGGGTAAACAAGAACCTCCCTGTCACCGTCCTCGAGGCTACCGGAGTACCTCTCGGGTGTCTGAGGTTACCCACTATATCTGCGGAGTGGCTATTGGAATGTCAAACCTGATTGAATATATAGGTCCTATTAAATTTTCCGTAATCGTATGCGGTTCTGGAATCACTTCCAGTTCTACCATACTCCCACTATTGTTTTCTGAAAAAATCCATTTTACTAAAACTGTGGCGAGTCTAGAACAATATCACTATTGATCTTCCATGTGGTAGAAAGTCAACCCTCGTCAAAACCAGGGTCAACCCACAAACTGCCATTACAGAAACGAGCCTTGAGTTATCCAGAGTCTAGTTTTAAGCATAAGCTGGACAACTCACCGTACCTTAACTTCGTTAAGATATGAACCATTCTATATCCAATATAGAAACAATGGCACTTATTTAATTGGAACCAGATTCTAATCATGCAACTGTCTCCAGTGCATATCAGCTCAATGGAGAAAGGCTATTCAGCATTACTCAACTTAGGAATCCATCCAATTATGAGTAACCTGAAAGAGAAACAAGTTTCTCAAACCATTAACTGAACACCATTCACAAGAATCTACATCTTCGATTTCTTTGAAGAATCCCGATACTTGCGACACCTGGTTCTCTACTTTATTCCTATACCCACAACTTCTCAAAACTTAGACATTATATTTCTACGAAACACCTGTCTAAAAGCTAGAGAAGTTACAAGTAAACAGAACAGAGTACGAGGACCAACCCCTTTGTCCTGATGGACACTGGACAACATATAATACTCTGTATAAGTCCGCTGAGTTGAATAACTCAAAACCTGTGCTAGGTTGAAAAATGTACCCAGGCGATTTCCTCAAATATCACTAATTACAAAGAATTCCGATATAATGAGGATGGTCACTTAATTCCCAATAGCTTACTCCCACTCATCATCTGTAAAACCATACAGATGTGAGAAGCATACCTGGTAAATACATACCCTGGAGCAAGGGTTTAATTGGGAAATCAGTTTACAATTAACAATGCACAGTTTAATTGAAACATGAAAATGTTTCGAAGGGGTATCCTGGTATTCTTTGTAATGCCTCTTCCATAATCCAATTCATGACTTTAACCGTATATTTGTTTGCCATCTCCCCAAATCCCTTTATTTGTCTTTATTCATTACCTTCTGTACACCATTATTAGGCTAAGTGGTTTTCTTCCTTCCCTACCATTCGGCACCAGCCTATGGTTTGGAAGAAGACTATCCGATAAGCATAATAGGTGTACTCTCCTAATCCTAGGAGTACTCGCAGCTTGAGAGAAGGTGATGATAAAAGACAACTGAATAATACCTTATTCTATTTCTCCCGAACTGGGAAAAAATCAATGGTGAAATAGAAGTGGCGATGAAGTATGCGGTTTGGTCGTGAATGATAACAGTCGTAATTTACTTTGCCCTCTTTCTAATTCCTTTATTTGTCTTTAGTTATTACCTTCTGTACACCCTACTTAGGCTAATTGGTTTTCTTCATTCCCTACCTTTCGGCACCTGCCTATGGTTTGGAATAAGACTATCCAATAAGCGTAATAGGTGTACTCACATAAACAAGGGAACCCTCGCAACCTGAGAGAAGGTCATAATAGAAGACAACTGAATAAACCAATTCTATTTCTCCTGAACCTGGATCCATCCTCGAAGAAATCCCTCCGAGTTCGTATATAACCATACGATGGATCTATCCAATGGAAGTGGATATCCGTAATAATACAGGGTGTTCTGAGAAATACAAAGGGTAAAAGAAGGAGCGGTAATGACTTATGAAAATCGGACAATCCAAAAGCCAGGATTTTAAGAAGGTTCGGTCAACTTGGTCACTGAGTCATAGTCTAGGGTCGGTCAAAGGTCGCTGCCAAAGAGAGAGAGAAAAGAAACACTCTGCGTGCACTCTAACCTAGATCAGAATGGTTATCACTTTATCTAATCAGGAAACCTCCCACTGTAATCTCAAATTCTCCTCCAAACCTGAAAGAAGAATTAGTCGGGATCACCTGAAGAGTAAACCAACTCATCAGTGGGAATCGGGATCCAACTCTCATCGCATGATAACGTGACGGTATCCACTCACGTTATCACACTACAGAAGGTATGCGCAAGTCTGGCAAGTTTCCTGTATGTTTGAAACTCCCGATGTAATTTTTATCCCATGCTCTTATGACCTTGACGTAGGCCAACAAATCATAAGCAACATGTCAAGTTCTACCCTTCATTGTCCAGGTTAATTTGAATCCATCCGTACATACCCTTGACGTAGGCCAACAAGGTAGTATGACAGTTCTAATCCAACGCATCTATCTATGCAACAGAAAAGTAACAAATAGCTACCATACACTATGCCTTGACGTAGACCAACAAACATAGCATGAATACTAAGTGCTACCCGTCTGAAATGACGGAGGACTGCGAATGGTTTTTGGCGAAAAACCTTTAACGTAATGAACTTGATATCATTGAAGGAACCTTATAGCTTTTATAAAAATATAGCTGCGAAAACTTTTGCTAAAGAGGTCACTCCCGGTGAAGGGATCTCGGCTCTTTCCTCGTCGAATGAGGTGCAGGATATTCCAAACTGAATACCACGATGCAAAGCAACTTGTAATCGACTATAGTGAAGTTATTACCCTGACGCAAACTTCTGGCCAAAGGGTCACTCCCGGTGAAGGGATCTCGGCCCTTGTCTCGTCGAATGAGGTGCTGGATATTCATAACCGAATACCACTATGCATAACAAAAGGAAACGTCTTTGTAATAACACTTTCACTATAGTTCCAACAACATCCAAACAGGTTTGTTTTCCTTTGCATTGATCAGAATAAATGTAGTCCCATCAATTAAACACACCAGAAAAGAACGAAAATAAAATGTACGTATATGCCATCCACATTCGTCACTGGGTCCCGTCATGGTCCGTTAGGTTACTTAACTAACGACAGAGCGGGGACTGGGCTAGCGCGGGTGCAAAACATATACGACATCTACTAGTATATATAAATATATAATAATCGCTCCAGGCATGATAAATGCAACATCACAGAAAAGTAATAAGCATCACAGAACAATACAGATAATCCGGGATCCCCGGGTTTCACAGAGCCGCTACTGAAAACCGACGTTCCCTTGGTCGTGTGGATAGCCTGTGCAATGAAACCTAGACCCTTACGGGTGCGGCAAGTTACCCGCCAAAACCTGAAGCGAGGCAGCCCCCTACAGCAAAGTGAATGGACAACCTAGCACTTCATGGAATCTGGTAACTTGAGCACCCCCCCTTGGGTCAACCTGTACCCCCTACGAGTGCGGCGAATAGCCCGCTAATTTTAGAGTGGAGCCCCCTCCGTCTCAATGCCATGAGATGCGGGCCCGTTGCTCTCTAGAACCCGGCTATTCGTGCACCCCACCGCGGGGTAATCCTAGTACAGAAAAGAAAAATATATACAATGGGTACATCGATCTCAGCCCGGCCGTGCCCCAAAAGAATATTATACAAACTGGCATTGACGGCAATCCACAAGTCGGATGCTCGCCCCGCAATATCATATGCACAAATAAATCCAAACAGCACTATCATTGCACACTGCTATTCACCATGACAAATCCGCAACATCACAGCACAACACAGAACATCAACGCGAATGTCACGTTCGCAAATCCGTCTAAAAGGAGTATAGCAATTAGACGCGATTTACCGCTCGAATGACATTCACGGTCGGAGATATAATATAAGTACTGTTAACTAACAAGTTTAAAATTTCGATCGACAAAACTTCTCGAAGTGGGCCCCACGTACATCTGGTGTACAATAAAAAAATCTGGGCCCAAAAGAAATATACCAAAAACCACAATTTCCCATCGTAAACTCTCTGGAAAAATTTGGATCACTGTTCCCACATACTGGCCGCGGTTCCGCGGTCAAACCCTAACTTTGACCGTGGATCCGCGGCAGTACTGTGGGATCACGTGCCCAAATTTCACCAGAATGCTTCAAAAAGCCTGCTTAAATTTCTGTGATATGCAAAATAAGTTTTAGACCCTTTTAAAAATCGACAGAAACATTGAACAGAAAAACTGTAGTTTTTGAAATTCGGTTCGATCGATATTTTAAACGCGTTAGCACAAGTTAGTAAAGCTTAATGGTGAGGCTCTGATACCAATGTAAGTACACGGTAGCGTCCCGGCCGTCTAACAGATGCCAAATGCGGAACAAAAACTTTTTAACTGGCGCTATCGTATACTATAACCCGGATATGCCATTAAAGCTAAACTAACAAACTACAAAGTGGGTAGAAATATTATACTGAACGATCCGAGTCCTTCGATCTTCAACTGGCGCTATCCGTAACATTCCAGTCCGTTCGTCTATGAGTATCGCATATAGGGCCTAGGGGGCTGGTAAACGTCAGACCCCCAATAGCTGTATAAGTCGTGTCGGAGTGAAGCCCAGAACACCCTGAGATACTACTGGAATACCTTCCAGTAAATCTTGATTACCCTGGCCAAGGATTTCGTGTAATGGTTCTCCTAAACACAGCACGATCTCACCCCCAATACCGGGAGAGACGAATCCCTGACGATCCGCTCACTGCCTCCATGTGGCTTGGGACTGTACCTAACTAAAACCTGTTTACACGACTCCTTTGAGCCGTGGTAGGGTAGTAATCAAAGCACGGTGGGAACTCACACGAGACAAATGATGATCCCAGGTCTACAGACTAACCTGTACACATGTCACCAGGGAACTGCTATCTGACGATATGTATAATACCAACTAGCATGTTCCCGGCGAGTCCTATCCGGTGTACTCATAACCCAATGAGCACCTGTATACATCTTAGCTGAACAAACTGACACCAATGTTTTGTGAGACCGGCCACCGCCCCTCGTCGGGGTCTCGACTGTATACACTAGTCTACACTGGAGTATCGATGCCCAGTCTCGAAACTCCAACGACTAGGGACACTTTAAGGATGTGCTTATAGACCCCAGCTCCCACATATATGATCGCCATCATACTGCTGGCAGTCAAGCAAGAATCCTATGGGCTCTATCATGATGATAAAGACAAACCAGATAGCATACTATCATCTCGAGCAAGACTTTCATATCGGTATAGGTCCTCCCTCAATCATTGCAATCATGTACCTGTGATCCAATAATTGACTTTGAGAGCACTATATCCAACAGGAAGAAGACTATCCAATAAGCGGAATAGGTGTACTCTCCTAATCCAAGGAGCCCTCGCAACCTGAGAGAAGGTGATGATAAAAGACAACTGAATAATCCAAATCAATTTCTCCTGATCCTGGATCCATCCTCAAAGAAGTATCTTCGAGTTCGTATATAACCATACGTTGGATTTATCTAATGGAAGTGGATGTTCGTAGTAATACGAGGTGATCTGGAGAAATGCAAAGGGTAAAAGAAGGAGTGGCAATGACTTATGCAACTCAGACAATCCAAAAGCCAGTATTTTAAGAAGGTTCAGTCAACTTGGTCACTGAGTCATAGTCTAGGGTCGGTCAATGGTCGCTGCCAAAGAGAGAGAGAAAAGAAACACTCTGCGTGCACTCTAACCTAGATCAGAATGGTTATCAATTTATCTAATCAGGAAACCTCCCACTGTACCGTCAAATTCTCCTCCAAACCTGAAAGAAGAATTAGTCGGGATCACCCGAAGAGTAAACCAACTCATCAGTGGGAATCGGGATCCAACTCTCATCGCATGATAACGTGAAGGAATCCACTCACGTAATCACACTCCAGAAGGTATGCGCATCACTGGCAAGTTTCAGTTTCTTTAGAAACTCCCGATGTCGATTTTTGCCCCATGCTCTTATGACCTTGACGAAGGCCAACAAATCATAAGTCACATGTCAAGTTCTACCCATCATTTTCCAGGTTAATTTGAACCCACCCGTACATACCATTGATGAAGGCCAACAAGGTAATACGACTGTCCCAAACCAACGCATCTATCTATACAACAGAAAGGTAACAAGCAACTACCATCCACTTTGCCTTGACGAAGGCCAACAAACATAGCATGAATACTACTTGCTACCCGTCTGAAACGATGGAGGGCTACGGCTGGTTTTTGGCGAAAAACCTTTAACGTAACGAACTTGATATCGCTGAAGGAACCTGATAGCTTTTTACAAAATATAGTGGTGAAAACCTTTGCTAAAGAGGTCACTCCCGGTGAAGGGATCTCGGCTCTTTCCTCGTGGAATGAGGTGCAGGATATTCCAACTGAATACCGCGATGCAGAGCAACAAGTAATCGACTATAGTGAAGTTATTACCCTGACGCAAACTTCTTCCCAAGGGGTCACTCCCGGTGAAGGGATCTCGGCCCTTGCCTCGTTGAATGAGGTGCAGGATATTCCAACTGAATACCACTGTGCAAAACAAAAGAAAACGTCCTTATAATAACACTTTTTGAAAACTGTTCCAACAACGTCAAACAGGTTTGTTTTTTCTTTGCATTGATCAGAATCAATGTAGTCCCATCATTTAATCACACCAGAAAAGAACGAAAATAAAATTTACGTATATGCCATCCGCATTCGTCACTGGGTCCCGTCATCACCCGTTAGGTTACTTAACTAACGACAGAGCGGGGACTGGACTACCACGGGTGTAAAACATATACAACATCTACTAGTATATATACCAATATACAATAATCGCTCCAGGCGTGATAAATGCAACATTACAGAAAAGTAATAAGCATCACAGAACAATACAGATAATCTGGGATCCCCGGGTTTCACAGAGCTGCTACTGAAACCTGACGTTCCCGTGGTCGTGTGGATAGCATGTGCAATTAAACCTAGACCCCTACGAGTGCGGCAAGTTACCCGCCAAAACCTGAAGCGAGGCAGCCCCCTACAGCAAAATGAATGGACCATCCAGCACTTCACGGAATCCGGTAACTTGGGCACTCTATCTTGGGTCAACCTGTACCCCCTAGAGTGCGGCGAATAGTCTGCCAATTCTAAAGTGAGGCCCATTTGCCTCTCAAAGCCATGAGATACGGACCCGTTGCCCTCCAGAACCCGGCTATCCGTGCACTCCGTCGTGGGGTAAACCTAGTACAGAAATGAAAATATATACAACGGGTACATCGACCTTAACCCGGTTGTGTCCCAAAAGAATAATATACAAACAGGCAGTGACGGCAGTCCACATGTTGGACGCTCGCCCCGCAATATCAAATGTACAAATAAATCCAAACTGCACTACCATTGCATACAGCTATCTACCACGATAAATCCGCAACATCACAGCACAACACAGAACATCAACGCGAATGTCACGTTCGCAAACCCGTCTAAAAGGACTATACCAATTAGACACGATTTACCGCTCGAATGACATTCACGGTCGGAGATATAATGTAAGAACTGTAAACTAACACATTTAAAATTCCGATCGACAAAACTTCTCGAAGTGGGCCCCAAGTACAACTCCAGTACTCAAACAAAATCTGGGCCCGAACAAAATATTCCAGAACCAAAATTCCACATGAAATACACCCAGAAGAAAAATGGTGCACTGAAGCCTCAAAACGGCGGCGGAACCGCGGCCAATACAAGGCTTGCGCGGCGGTTCCACGACGGTCTTGATGGTTCAGTCGCCCAAATTTCTTACAGAGTCTTAAAAAAGCCTGCACGATTTTCTGAGATGCTCCAAATAATTTTTAGACCAGTTTAAAAATTCGACAGAAACTTTATCATGAAAAATGCGGTTTTGGAAATTTCGTTCGATCAATGTTTTAAACACGTTAGAACAAGCTAGTAAATGTTAATGGCGTGGCTCTGATACCATGTAAGTCTACGGTAGCGCCCCGGCCAATAATCTGAGGCCAAACGCGGAACAAAAACTTTTACAACTGGCGCTATCGCATACTATAACCCGGATCTTGCCATTAAAGCTAAACTAACAAACTGTAAACAGGTAGAAAGGCTATACCGATCTATCCGTGTCCTTCGGTCTTTAGCCATCATCCCACGCTCCTCGCTGCGACTCCGATCTTCTCGACGAGGTGACACCACATCATCGATTCTTTATACGGGCTCCCGCCTCTATACCGAGGCAACTCGGACATCAAGTCTGCTAAAAGAGATGACCAAGATGAAGTAGAGAATGAGCGGAATACTTTATCTCAATACACTTTTTGGTTCTCATCACATGAGAGGGTAAGAGTGGAGGTTGAAGAAGATGCTAAGTTTTGGAGAGTGTGAGCTCAAGAAATGAATCAAGTGAGCAAAAGAACCAAGCATAAAACTTGCCTTGGCTGCCCAAAATAATGGTGGTGATATATATAAGGTTTTGTGATGAAATATCAAGGAAAATATCTTCACAAAATATCTCCACAAACCCTTCATAATATCCTACCCAAAACAAACATCATTAATTCTCTAATGACTCGCTAGATGACTCATTACATGAGTCATTAGTGAACATTCTAGAATCAATGAGTCATAACAATGAGTCACACTTTCCAAATCCAATAATCATTTAAACCAAAATGATTAATCCAAAAAGAAATGCATCTTCTAAAATATTCTCGTAACGGATTACGAGAATACCCCTCACCTGTATATACATACATGTATATGTATTCCGACCGAATACGAATACGTGAGACTAAAATATTCTGACTCGATATAATACTTGGATCCGGCTTAAACCAAAGCCTACCAGTATTACCTATCCGAAATATGACACGTGCACAAATGTACGTGCATGTTCGAACCCTGCCATAAAACCATACGGCCTCTACAACGTTTCGCCCGAACTTGGGAAACTATCTGTGGGGGATTCTAAAGACTCGTCAGTACCCTGGCAGTGGGTTAACCACAAGCAAGTCAGCGGCACTAGCTGTGCGTAACGGCTGCACATGTACTGACCGAAAGGGAAGCTGATGAGCGAACTCATCCTGGAACCGTACTGAGCCTATCAGTGACAATATCTGTACAGTCCGTTCTGTTCGTCTATGAGCATCGTATATCCGGCCTAGGGGCTGGTAACGACAGACCCCCAAAAGATGTATAAGTCATGTCGGAGGGTAACCCTGAACACCCTGAGAAACTACTGGAATACCTACAAGTAATTCTCACCTTCCTTGGCCAAGGACTTTGTGTAATGGCTCTCCTAGACACAGCGCGATCTCACCCCCAATACCGGGAGAGATGAATCCCCTGCCGATCCGCTCACTGCCTCCATGTGGCTCGGGACCGTACCCAACTAAAACCTGTTTGCGCGACTCCTTTGAGCCGTGGTAGGGTAATAATCAAAGCACGGTGGGAACTCACATGAGACAAATGACGACCTTAGGTCGATGAACTAACCTGTACACATGTCACCAGGAAACTGCTATCTGACGCTAGGTATAATACCAACTAACATGTTCCCGGCGAGTCCTGTCCGGTGCACTCATAACCCAATGAGCACCTGTATACATCTTAGGTGATCCAACTGACACCAATGGCTTGTGAGACCGGCCATCGCCCCTTTTCGGGGTCTCGACTGTATACACTAGTCTACGTCGGAGTATCGATGCCCTATCTCGAAACTCCCACGACTAGGGACCACTTTTAAGGATATGCTTATAGACTATCCAACTCTCACGTATATGATCGCCATCATACTGTTGGTAGTCAAGCAGGATCCTAAGGGCTCTATCAATGTGTAATAGTGATCATTTCACCTAAAGTTGTACACGGTGATAAAGGCAAACCAGATAGCATACTATCATCTTGAGTAAGACTGTCCTACCGGTATAGGTCCTCCTCAATCATTGCAATCACGTGCCTGCGTTCCAATAATTGACTTTGAGGGCACTACATCCAACATGATGCTACCAAACCCTAGACTAGGTGCAAGGGTAACCCAACAGAGGAAAGAGTCGAGATCCCTTCACCGGGAGTGACCTCTTTAGCAAAACTAACAAATGCTACAATACACTCGGTTTTGTTTTTGACAGCTTCTCTAGTTCCTGCTTTGCATAGTGGTATTGCTGAATATCCTGCACCTCATTCGATGATAAAAGAGCCGAGATCCTTTCACCGGGAGTGACCTCTTTAGCGAAACTGGAAAAAGCCTTAAAAACACTCCTTTTTTCAAAATCATTAGATTCTACGACGATATCAAGTTCATTACGCTCTTGGTTTTCTTAAAAACTTGCGTAGCCCTCCGTCATTTCAGATAAGTGTTATTTTAGTATTCGTGCTAGGTTTGTTGGCCTGCGTCAAGGCGTAGTGTGCGGTAACTGAATTAGTGCTTATCTGCAGCTTGTGATGCGGTTGGATTATGGTAGTCGTACAACTTTGTTGTCCTGCGTCAAGGGTCGTGCGGGTGGTTTAATTCAATCAAGAAATGAACGGGTTGAACTTGACTAACGCCTTATGGTTTTTTGTCCTGTGTCAAGGTCATAGGTCGTTAGGGGTAAAAACTATTATCGTGAATTTCAAGTGTTGAAATTTGTAATGAGATTGCATACCTTCTATATGATAGTTGGATCCCGATACTCACTGCGAGTAAGAGTTACTCCTGGGAGAGTTTTACACATCACAATTAGCCGATCAAGTAGGTGTCTAGAAAGGTGTTAACGGGGTTACGTCCCTGGGAAAATGAGGTTTATTTTAATTTGGTCCGTGCGAAAGCACGGGGAACCTCCCTCAAAGTACCGACACTGGCATGGCTGAAAGATTGGCGAACTTATAGGGTGTAATTAATCCCGGCTAGTCTTACCTTGTAGGGTTTGAAGGAAGATTTGATAAAGCCAGTGGGAGCCATCCTGATTAGATAAGATAATAACCAATCTAATCTTGCAAGAGCATACGCTAAGCGTTTTTTTCTCTCTCTCTCTCTCCATGCAGCAACCAATGTCATGCCTTAATCAAGATAATAATATGGATGTATTGACCGAACCCACTTGTTATACTGAGCAAGGGAACGTTGGTCCCGCTCTATCTTATAATTGTTATAAGTCCGAGGAGGAAATAGGGGAATATTCGGATTCCCACGCCACCCAAACAAAGAATAAGCATGTCGATGCATCTTCTTTGGGTGTGTTAGTTACCGAGAACTATTTCTCAGTACACGCTACGTCCTGGGTATTAGATATCGGATCGGGATCCCACATATGTAATATGTTGCATGGGCTAAGGAAAGGTAGAGAACTGGGTAAAGGTGATCTTTTTCTAAAAGTAGGGAATGGTGCAAGTGTTGCAGCCAAAGCAGTTGGTGAATATCACCTTGTATTACCAAATGGGAATACTTTGATCTTGAATGACTGTTATTACATGCCCTCTATGATATGCAATTTAATATCAATTTCTTTATTAGATAATGAAGGATATAATTTTGTAGTAGAGAATAATGTTATGAATATTTACCTAAATCAAGTGTTGATTGGGTTTGGTGCGTTATGTAACGGTTTATACGTTCTAAATCAAAACACATTTCTTAACGTACAGAACACACACAAGAAGAAAAGTTCAGAAATGAACGAAGCCTTCTTGTGGCACTGTAGACTAGGTCATATCAATGCGACAAGACTGGCTAAGTTGCATAAAGATGGATTTTTGAATCCGATTAAATTTTCATCTTATGAAACATGTCAGTCATGTCTCAAAGGCAAGATGACCAAAACTTCGTTTACTGGACACGGAGAATAAGCTAGTGAACTCTTGGGACTGATACATAGTGATGCATGCAGTCCTATGTCTACACATGCCAAGAATGGTTTTTCGTACTTTATTACATTCACCGATGATCTCTCAAGGTTCGGATATGTGTTTTTGTTGAAACACAAGTCTGAAGCTTTTGAGAAATTCAAGGAATATAAGTGTGAAGTAGAAAACCAGACGGGCAAAAGTATTAAAATACTACGATCTGATCGGGGAGGAGAATACTTGAGCGGCGAATTTCGAGACTATTTAAAAGAGAATGGGATTCTCTCTCAGCTTACTCATCCGTATACACCACAGCACAACGGTATATCGGAGCAGAGAAATCGCACCCTATTAGATATGGTGCGCTCTATGATGAGTACTATTGAGTTGCCTATTTCTTTTTGGGGATATGCGCTTGAAACAGCTGCAGACCTATTGAATATGGTTCCCTCCAAATCTGTTCCTACCACTCCATATGAGATATGGAAAAGAAAGAGACTATACCTTAAATATGTTAAGGTATGGGGTTGTCCGGCCTATGTGAAAACACAAAATACGGACAAGCACGAGGCAAGGTCGGTATTGTGCAAATTTGTAGAATATCACAAGAATTCTCGAGGGTATATCTTCTACCACACAGAGGAACAAAAGGTGTTTGTTTCTCGATATGCCACCTTTTTAGGAAAGGAATTTCTTGTTAAAGAAATTAGTAGCAATGAGGTAAAACTCGAAGAAGTTCCAGC
Organism: Agapanthus africanus; assembly: GCA_030015575.1. Taxonomy (NCBI): domain Eukaryota; kingdom Viridiplantae; phylum Streptophyta; class Magnoliopsida; order Asparagales; family Amaryllidaceae; genus Agapanthus; species Agapanthus africanus. Next base: position 494,379,589 of record CM057339.1, read on the forward strand.
AGCACAAACTACAACTGACGATTTGGTGGAACCAGAGGATCCAATAGTGCCCAACGAACCCTGGCCACTTCGTAGATCTAGTAGGGTTCCTCATCCACCTGAGAGATACTACGGTTTTCTCATAGACGGTGGGAGCGAGGATTGCATCATGGAAGATGATGACCCGACTATTTTCGAGCAGGCCATCACGAGTGGGGACACTGTGAAATGGCTGGATGCTATGCGATCCGAGATGGAATCCATGTACACCAACCAAGTATGGACTTTGGAAGTTGCTCCTGAAGGGGTAAAACCCATTGGGAGCAAGTGGATCTTCAAAAAGAAGATAGGTGTAGATGGAAAAGTTGAGACTTTCAAAACTAGACTTGTAGCAAAAGGTTTTCGTCAACGACCTGGCGTCGACTATGATGAAACCTTTTCTCCTGTAGCTATACTTAAGTCCGTCGGGATCCTACTTGCCATTGCTTTATACCATGACTACGAAATCTGGCAGATGGATGTCAAGACCGCTTTTCTAAATGGTGATTTAGAAGAGAGCGTGTACATGACACAGCCAGAAGGCTTCATAGACAGTGGGAGCAGCGGAAAGGTGTGCAAGCTGCTTAAATCCATCCACGGATTAAAGCAGGTATCGCGGAGTTGGAACATCTGTTTTGATGAAGCTATCAAAGAGTTTGACTTCATCAAAAATGTAGATGAATCTTGTATATATAAGAAGGTTGTGGAGAGTAAGGTGGTCTTCCTCGTATTGTACGTGGATGATATACTCTTGATAGGAAACGATATTCCTGTGCAACACTCGGTCAATCTCTTCTTATCATTCAAGTTCTCCATGAAAGATCTTGGTGATGCCTCCTACATTCTGGGGATAAAGATCTAAACGGATGTTAGGATTGTTTCAATCCAGGTACATAGACACAATACTAAATAGGTTTAGTATGGAAGATTCCAAGAGAGGTAATGTACACGCTTGTTCACGAATCACTCTCTCCAAAGAGATGTCTCCCAAGTCTGATTTGGAGAGGGCTCGCATACAAAGGATACCTTATGCTTCCGCAGTAGGCTCTATCATGTATGCGATGTTATGTGCCAGACCGGATGTAGCTTACTCACTGAGTGTAGTAAGCATGTATCAATCAGATCCTGGGGAGAAACATTGGACAGCTGTGAAGAACATTCTTAAGTACTTGAAAAGGACTAAAGAAATATTCTTGGTGTTTGGTAACGGAGAATTCCAGGTGGAGTCCTTTACCGATTCGAGCTTCTAGAGTGATAAGGACGACAGTAAGTCAGTCTCGGGTTTTGTCTTTACCCTCAACGGAGGGACGGTGTGTTAGAAGAGTTCCAAGCAAGACACTGTAGCAGACTCGATGATGGAGGCTGAATACATCGCTGCCAACGATGCTGCCAAAGAAGTTGTCTGGATGAAGAAGTTCATTGATGGGCTTGGTGTGGTTCCTTCCGTTGAGCATCCAATACCTGTGTATTATGATAACAATAGAGCGGTGGTTTTGGCCATGGAACCCAGGTCCCATCAGAGATCCAGACATATTCTTAGGTGGTATCACCTGATTAGGGAGATAGTGGATCGTCGGAAGATTGAGGTCAAGAGAGTTGACACGAAGGACAACGTAGCGGATCCACTCATAAAGGCCCTCCCCCAGATACAATTTGAGAGACTTTTTGGGATGTTGGGTATAAGATACTACAACACATGGACTTAGTGCAAGTGGGAGATTGTTAGTTATATGTATGCCCTAGAGGCCATTATTGTACATGTGATGTATACTATAGTGGATGCTTGGACATATATATATATATATATATATATATATATATATATATATATATATATATATGGAGGACATTCTTGCTCGACATGATAGTATACAATCTGGTTACTCTTTATCTTAACATGTTAACTGGTATTCTATATTATCTTACTCTCACATTTTGATAAAGCCCTTAAGATATGTACTTGACTACCAGGATTATGATGAGATCATACTAGTGGGGCCAGGGTGGTCCACAAGTACACCATTTAATCAGTTCCTAGTCGTGGGAATGTCGATACCAGGGCATCGATATTCCAAAGTAGACTAGTGTGTACATTTCTTGTCCCTTAGAGGGCGATGGTTGATCCCACAACCATTGGTGTGTGACATCATAGATTGTACACAGGTGCTCATTAGAGAATGGGTACGCCGAACAGGACTCGCCGAGGACTCATATGTGGTAGTATACCTATCATCAGATAGCAGTCCTCTGGTGACACCGGTACAGGTTAGGCTGTAGACCCGAGATCGTCATAGAGTCTTGTGTGGCTCCCACTATGCTTTGATTTCCTCCCTACCATGGCTCATAGGAGTCGTGCAAACAGGTGGATTTTGGATACAATCCCGAATCACATGGAGGCAATGAGCAATAGGAGGGGTTTCGTCTCTCCCGGTATTAGGGGTTGGTGTTGCGCTATGCTCGATTGGCTATAACTGGAAGTCCCTGGCCAGGGCTGCTGCTGAGATTTACTGATAAGAATTATCCGTAGTTTCTCAAACCGTTATAGGCCAGATATCGGCATGACTTATCACGTTACTGTAGGATGACGTTCACCACCCCTTGACATGATATGTGGCATATCAGACGAAGAGACCAGACTGTATGGTAGTGTTACTGATAGGCTTCATGGAAAGTATGGACGAGCTTGCTTGTTGATCTTCATATCGCTCAATACCCGGGTAGCCGTTACGTCTAGCTAGTACCACTGACGGCTTGTAAGTGACTGATGTGATCATCACCTACTGCTGGCGTATTGACGAGTCTTTGGAGTCCCATACAGAAGTTTTCTGGTTCAAGCGAAACGAAGTAGGACACATATATGATATGTGTGTGTGCCTGATTAAATACAAGTATGTGATACCGTATTGTAATCTAGCAGTTATCTGTTATCGGTCAGGTTATATATGATATAACCGGATTATCGAATCAAGTGTTGGTTTGATAATATGATATTCAGATTAATGATATTAGTCGGTTATATATGATATAACCGGATTATTAGATCAAGTGTTGATTTAATAATGTGATATATATTATATGTGATATAATTATATCTTAACTAATATCATTAACTCACTAATTGCTTTATATATATATATATATTAATGTATATTTTATATATATAAATATATATATTATTATATGAAGCATGGCATGTTTTTCTATTTTTAGAAAATAGAAAAATGAGGTGTAAATTGTGGAGACATTTGTGGAATGGGCAAGACATGGGTTTTATTATTTGTATATTAGACTTGACTCACTATTCAAGCATGATTGCAATTTAGAATTGCAATTTTATTCCATACTTGAATAAGTGAGGAAAGAGAGAGTCATTTTAGTTAACTCTCATATTTCATTCTTCATGCCTTTGCCATTTTTGAGCTCTTTCTTCCTCTTGCTCTTTACAATTTTCTTCACCTCACTTCCAAGTTCAAACCCTCACATATGATGTGAATCATTGAACTTGAGAAAACCCTGGTGATCAAATTAAACCCCTACTTCACCATCACACATTAGATTAGCAATTTGATGTGGAGCGTTGCCTTCTCTAATGAGATTAGTGAAGGGTTAGCTTGAGCTTGTGGACTTCGGGTGGATCGTCTTTGGCGCGAAGATTTTCGAGGAGGTTCGTTCAACTCGAAGTGGAGTCAAGAGGACTATCATAAGGAGCTTAAGAAAAGGAGGACTTGATCCTATAGGGTATAACTTCTTTTCTTTTCTCTCTAGTTGTTCACATCACTAATCTAAACCCTAATAATCTAGTAGTGATCTTGTTAGTCTAACTTAGCACCTAATAAAAATTAAAATGTGGCATGCTTGATGCCTCTAGAACCTCATGGTGGTGTTAAGGCCGACTTTCTGTTTGTGCACCCCAACTTGGGTCTATCCTAGAAGTAGAAAACAGTAAAAGAAAATAATACAATGGTGTCTACAAACTCAACCCGGATGTGCCCCGCAAAATTTTATTACATCACTTTACAATTTACATCAAATGAAAGAAAAGAAAACTTTCATCTCACATCCCCCGGATATTCATCCACGATGATCCAATAAGTTCATATGCATAATCCAGCATCACTGATCACAGATATGTACAACCCTCACTAATCGACGTATAGCGATTAGCAGACGTTCAGTACATATACCATAACACAGATAAAACCCGATTAGCAAATAACTTAGAATTTCGATCGAAATTTTTTTTCCGTGTCTACCCCAAGTGCAAACCAGCACAGAAAATATCATGGGTAGAAACCAAATATCATAGAGAACCATACACCAAAAATAAGACACACAGAGGAAAAACGAGCCGACTCAGCCATAACTCGGCCGCGGAACAGCGACAAATCGACCGATTCGCCGCGGTTCCGCAGTGGTTGTGATGAGTTAGTGTCGAGTTTTTCTGCTGTGTTCTTATAATTCCCTGCTTGTATTTTTCATGCCTCTGAAATATTTTTTTCTTGCTGTTTTAAAATCGACAGAAAGCATAGGATACGGGTGTATGGTTTTCGAGTTTTCCGACGATCAAAGTTCAAATAACTTGCTAACTATCTAGTAAAGGTTTAGTAGGCTCTGATACCACTGTAATTCGATGTCGTGCACCCCACGGGTTCGCGGGGAGGCGGAATATTCAAAAAACGATTTTCAAAGTTCGCAACACCGACTTGAACTCTAGGATCTTGGCTAAACCCTAACTAGCTAAACTTGTAAAGAGGTTAACTACTCGGAAAAGAGTTTATACCTCACGATACAAGTCCTTCGGGTCTTCTTTGTTGTCCTCCTCGTCATCTTAGGCTCCAAGGATCGTAACGGATCGTAGCTTCCTCGTCGGCTTCCTCGAGTCAAAGACGATCCACCCGAGAGTTTATAGTCCGAGCTCCAACCTCAAATCCGAGGTAACTAGGGCAATTAGCTTGCTAAACTAGAAGGCCTAGATGACGTAGAGGAAGAAGATGGATTAGTTTGTCTCTTGGAACCCTAGGTTTCTCAACTCATGAGACTTTTAGGATTTTGAAGAAGAAAATGAAGTTTGAGGAAAAGCAAGTGAAGAATATCTTGAGAATAATAAGAATGGCTCATTTGTAGAATATTCAAGCATACAAATACTTGAGAGATAAATACCTCACAAATATCTAGCATACTTGAAAATATCTATTTTGTCATGATAGTGAGTCATGCTTCATTTGCCAAAATATCTCTACCTAATTTTCCTCCACCCAAATTAGGTTTTAATCTCAAAAAGAAAATCAAAACCCTAATTAGGTTTTCTCCTTCTAGAAGCTTTCCCGAGAAATTATGAGAACGCCACCATCCGTATATACATACCCGCATTCGTATTCCGAAGAATACGAATAAAATGAGACGAAAACAATCCATCAATATAATAGTAGGATCCGGTTTAAACCAAAGCCCACTAATATTATCTGCCCGATCATCATACATGCACATGTGCACGTACGTGATCGAAGCCCTGCCATAAAACCATACAGCATCTACATCTTTTGCCTGATGCAGGGAAACCCTTTGTGTGGGACTCTAAAGACTCGACAGTATGCTGGCAATAGGTTTAACCACAAGCCGCAAGCAGTACTAGCTGAACGGAATGGCTACCCAGGTATCTGTCGATGAGAAGGCCGATGAGTAAACTCATCCGAACTTCTACTGATCCTGTATGTGACAATCTCCATACAGTCCGGTCTGTTCGTATAAGAGTATCGCATATCGGGCCTAGGGGGTTGTAATCGTCAGACCCCTAATAGCGCAATATGTCGTGCCGGAGTGTAGCCCAAAACACCCTGAGAAACTACTAGAATACCTACCAGTAAATGTCGCTTTCCCTGGCCAAGGACTTTGTGTAATGGCTCTTCAAACATAGCATGATATCAACACCCAATACCGGGAGAGACGAATCCTATCTAACCGCCACTGTCTCTAAGTGCTTCGGGACTACACCCAACTACTACCTGTTTGCACGACTCCTTTGAGCCGTGGTAGGAGAGTAATCAAAGTACAGTGGGAATACACTCGAGGCGAAGTAGCAGTGTCAAGTCGATGGACTAAACTGTACTCATGTCACCTGGAAACTGTTACCTGACGATAGGTATAATATCCACCAACAGTTCCCGACGAGTCCTGTCCAGTGTACTCATAACCTAATGGCACCTGCATACTATCTCCAGTACGACGCACTAATGGCTGTGGGACAGACCGTCTCCCCTACTGGGATGAGAAGCGTATGCACTAGTCTATTCTGGAGTATCGATGCCCCGTCTCGATAATCCTACGACTAGAGACCTGTATAAGGATGTGCTTGTAGACTACCCAGCCCCCACTAGTGTGACTGCCATCATAATGCTGGCAATCAAGCAAAGATCCTAAGGGCTCTACCAATATGTATAAGCGATATGCTAAAAGAAACACATGCATATATTGAGATAGAAACAAACCAAGTAAGATACTACCATTTTGAGCAAGACTGTCAATATAACTGTGAATATTCCAAGCTTCCATTAAATAATATACAAACCAGTATGATACAATAATGGCCTTTAGGGCATATATCACTAACACGTGTGGCGGGAATTTTGGCCTAAGGAAAACAGCAGAGAAAGTCTTACAGTGCGGCTTTTATTGGCCGAAACTTTTCAAAGATGAATAAGATTACTGCAAGACTTGTTCCCAGTGCCAACATTTGGGCCGGATCTCCTAGAGGAATGAAATGTCACTCCAACCAATTCTGGTTGTTGAGATTATTGATGTTTAGGGGATAGATTTCATGGGCTCATTTTCCAACTCTTTTGGGAATCTTTATATTCTGCTAGCGGTTGATTACGTCTCTAAATGGGTCGAGACGGTACTAAACCGCACGAACGATAACAAGGCAGATCCCGAACCTTTCGTCAAGTGGGGCAAAATTTATACTATAAATATTTTAAATTTACAAATATAACCATGTGCTATTTGTTAAGAATTTTTTATATTAAAATTTTAATTTTATTAACATATTGATGTCATTAATTTGAATTTGGATCCATTTTACTATTTCGAAATAACAAGGGAATTTAAATTGCAATTGTTAATTATGAAGTTCTAAACAAAATTGATGTGAAATAGTAATATGAAACAATTAAAGAGTCCTTGCCAAAAATAAAGTAAAATAAAAACGAGTTTAAGGGGATATAAATGGAGAAATGATAAGGTATATAGAAAGCATTAAAAAAAGGGCAAAATTTACAGGTTCCATAAACCCGACGAATGTTTTGAAAACCAAAGCCAAACCACTTGGATCAAGACACAAGATTATTTAAACTTTAACTCTAATTTTATTTATTGACTGAATTATCTATATATATGTAGCTCAAAATCCGGAATCTAGATGAGACGACTGCCTGATCTCTGTCTGATCTAGACCCTTAAAGGATCTCCTGTTTTCCATATATATAAAATTGGTTACTGCCTTGTTACCAAAATAAAACTAGCTATAGTTAACCTCCATATCCAGCACCATTCCAGTGAGAAAATTGATTCGACCATCAACTTTTTGGACTGTCAACATTTTGGGGATCCCAACATGATTCTGATGAGATGTGATTTGCTCATTCATAATCTAAGCAATTGATTGATGTTGCCTAGGCTTTATAAAACTTATCTCAATTATTTCATTGCCTTATAGATATAGAGTTGTACTAACTCATAGCCATTAACGTTTCAATAATTTAGTTATTAAAGTCTAGCAAATTCTAGAAATGTAATTGGTTCCTATGTTTACCCCTTAGACACCAATGACATCTTTAATTTATGGTCATCTCTTCTTTTTAGTTAACAACCTGGTATGCAAGCCGAAGATGGATGAAGATAGGAAAAAAGAAAATATTTATTTGGTAGTCTTCACCATCTGCAAATTCACATGTTTGAATGTGTTTGTTGTCTTCATTTGAAAGTAGCTTAGTTAGCAATACAGTTTTTGCACACAACAAACTTAATGGATTCGGCAAATAGCAAACTGCATTCGACTTTCTAAATTTTTTTACACCTTTTGAAACCATACATATAAATATAATTAATTTTTGTCTATGAGGTTTACTATTCCAACTTTTGTAAGGTCAAATGATTGAATTCTACAATGAAGTAAAAGCTATGAAAACATCTTATTATTTCAAAACGCAAACCCATTTTATATTATAAAATATTTTTAAAAACTAATTTAGAAGGAAAGGACTTGCAATTTCTATATCAATCTCAATTTAAACATGGGTTAGGTTCACAACTCCATGTTCTTTATCCCGGAAATTAAAAGGAAAACTAGGACCTAAGAAATAAATTAAGAATGAGCAGACATACCAAACTTTTCAAGGACATGCTATAGTGTTTTTTCAAATCTCTCAAAATGGAATATGTACTATAAAATTATGGTGAAAGTCGAGAAACATATTATTCTAGTCATGTACGGACTCCTTATTTATTTATGAACAAAAGTAAAACGGTATTGTGAGATGGTATAGAGATCCAGATATCATGCATATTTAGAATGCTATTAATCAAGTGAGAAAATTAAGTAGGGCTCATTATAAAACAAGAATTAGATCCCAACATTCAAACTAAACCTTTGTCTCTTTCCAACAATTGAAGCCATTTCCAAAGCTCCCACCATTCTCAAATCTTCGTCTCCAGTGAAAACTAACAAGAAACCAATGCCAAATTACCATTTTTTAACCACAGGATTAATATTTTTTAGATAGATACCATATACTTTATAATTTACAAATGAATACCAAACATCCTTTTTTAAGAAATGCCAAGCTTATATCCAAACTTAATACTATGTATCGTGTTCTCAACTTGACCAATATTAAGATTCCACCAACATTAATTTTATGAATTATTTGTAAAGAAGAAGTTTCTTTATCTATTTCTTTAACCTAAATACACCTAACACAATGCCATGATAACTACGCCCCCAAACATTTTGGATCTCCAATCTACCTCTTTGGAATATTCACATCGTCCATCTGTATTCACATCGTCCATCTGTCAGTCGTAAGTTAGTCGTATCACAAAATTTATTAAGTTTATGATATTTATTTGAGCATACTATGTTCATGATTTGTATTTGCAATTTATAAAACTTATGGTACTTTTCCAAAAAATATAAATAAATAAATTTGATGCTAGCTAGTTCATGGTATTTTAGTGAAAGTAAGCCTTATAAAAACCTCTGCACCTCCAAAGATTTTACATTAATTGTCTGAAAATAAAACTAAAAAATATGGGCAATTCATTCACTTGCCCTTGCTCTGAAAACTCAAAAGGAGTCATTGTAATGAAATCTGATGGTTCTCTTCTGAAATTCAAGAGAGGAGTCCAAGCCCAAGAAGTCTTAGCAGCCCATGCGGGTTTCCGGATCGTCCGTTTCGACTCGGAGCGATCCATTCTCGGGGGCTCGGCCGAGCTCGAATTCAAACGTCTCTACTTCTTGATTCCCGAAGATAAGGCGAGGTGTCAAGCTACGTTTGATAAGTTCCGAAAAATTGTGGAGCTGAAAGGTTCACTTCCTTCAAATACGAATGCGAAAGGGCCGACTATGAATTCTAAAGGGAGTAGTAATAATGGAGACAGAAGAACGGACTTACCGAGATTGTTGTGGACCCCTCAGTTGAGGATGATACCAGAGGTCAACTCACCGGATTCGACGATGAAGTGCAGTCTCGGGGAACAGCTGTCGGTGGCATCGCCTATATCGTCAACCAAGATGGTTGGTGAGAGAATGGCGTGACCATGAAATTAGGATTTTCCAGTATTTTATAAAATTCGGGTATAATCCAATGCAATTTAATTTATGGCCAGTCATAATGTGATGTGAAGAATCCAGTTTCAGAAAGATACACATGCCCTTCTCTTCCTTTCTTTTTTAATCTAACCATTTTAAATGGACAATTGAGCCTGTAATTTCTTCTTTTTTTTCTTTCTTTCGGGCAACTTGGTTGTTTTTTTCCATTTCATTCTTGAATGCAACGTTGTGCTCATTTGAATAAGCAACAGCATAACATTTCAGAAAATATAAAATATTATTTTAGGAATTTAATATTAAAATAATATATTTCACGAAAACTGTCCGATTTGCGAAATTGGGGTTTTCATAAAGTGGTATAAATATATACCAATAATTGTGAAATAATTGGGGATTTAAAATAATTTATTCATTTAAAATATATTTATCGGATTTGACATTTTTATAATTTATTATATGCAGTTTAAATAAAAATTGATTAGTGTACTACTAATCGCGATTAAGCCAAATCCGTGTTTATACATTTTTCCGTGGTTAGTGCATCATGACATGTTGCATTTGGTTGCATGTGGTTCATTTGTGTTTTTTGTTTTCATATTGTATTTGGTTTTGTGAGAAAAGGAAAAAAGGGGTTAAAAGAGAATGATTGGAGAGAGAGAGAGTGAGGCATGAGTGTGCGGGTGAGAATGAGAGAGGGGGGGGGGGGGGGGGAGCCACTCATTCCCCTCCCTATTATTTACCATCATCTTCTTCTTCCTCATTTTCCTCCACCTTCATCCCCAAGATTCATCTCAAAATCTTCATCCAAACAATATACCCCTTTCTTGAGTTGCCCAAATGAGGTATCTCCTACACCTTTAGCTTAGTAATTTAGTTGTTTTAGTTTCTATATTAGTTTAGAATTGGTTTAGTGGTGATTCGTGATGTTGGAAATTTCAAGAGAAGGATTAGGGTTTGAGTTGCGTAGTGGTGATGTGTAGTGGCTGTTACTAGACCTTAGTATGGTTTGTATGGCCTAGAACAGAGGATACGAACTTTAGATTTGCCGATATCGGGTTTTTGTGGATTTAGTGCGTGTATCTAGGAATCTGGGATGACCCGAGACCCTTATAAAATAAGTTCCCATGACCATGAGACGAGCAGGCAACCTAGAAGCATCACCTAAAACCTGAGCCCCTATTCTTCTAATCTGGCCGCAGATTAATTACGTTTGGCCGCAATTTGCGACCAAGTTGTGGTGAAAGTGTGTGATTTTTGGTCTGTGGTATTGTTATCTGATATCTAGAGCAACCCTATATACAAAATTGGCTAATTCTACCTGATAGAAAATCTGGGATAGATTTCTCATGTTGCTGAATTTATGTTTTCCGATTCCGAAAACTTAGTTTTTGTATTTGATTTGAATTCCATCGTGTGGCGTTTGAACGTAAACGACGGGGGTTATTTGGTTGTGTTTTGCATGCGAGGCTATAGGTTTTAACTTATGAGCGAACCGTGTGCCGTATTGGTTTTCCGGACTTGATTTTAATAGCGATTTCGATTGTGTATTATTGTAGGTACCTTCGCGTGGATTCCGAGACGACGGAGCATGGCGTCATCGACTTCGGAAAGTAAGGATCAAGGTGAGTAGATCTATATCTACGGGGGAAGTCGGGTGGATGACGTATAGCCCCCCCCCTCCGCAAACTTTGATGGAAACCGATATATATAGAGTATGGTTAAGGTAACCATGTTAGAAACCCATAAATATGGTTAAAGAAATTGCAGGAAATAAGAAATACCTTGACTTAAAGTTATAGCTTATAGTTTAGGTGATATAGTATGATAGGAAAGATATCCCGAATTGATGTTTAAGGATGCGAATTACTAGATATAGATAAGTAGTTGTAAAGAGAATCAATAGGAGTTTATAGTGGCATGTTATGAGGTTGATAAAATACGACTTTAGACTAATAAGATGACTGATATGAGATTAATAAGCTAGAATGTATATGTAAGACCACTTAATGTGATGAAAAGGATATACGAGATGATATGATGACTTGATTGATATGTCGGTATACGGATGCGAGTCGATATGAGATGATTGATACCTTTGTCGGTCCCCTGATATGAGATTGTTATGGATGTGACATGGGATATAGGTATAAAGATAGATATGATGTTGTGATTCATGAGTGATATGCCGTACGAGACATTAGGTCCATACCCTCATTGTCATATAGGTTGATAGAATCCCCAATTGTTAATGTCGCCGTACGATAATTTACATCTGAGGGAACTCACCCAAGGTAAAGGCCTTCGTATGTGATGAGTTTTATGATGATTGATCCGTACCCTTGACTAGAGGATGCCGTACGATAGATTATACCGTACGTGATGTTGTGAGGCTGGATGCCGATTGATAGATTCACCGACTCGGTCATGTTAGATACGTTTACCTTATAGCATTTAGCTGACGATTTACTTATGCTACGTTCATATCATTCTCATTGCATTCCATGTACCTGTGCTAATACACTTACACCATTATCGATGATGCGTATGTTACACTTACACAGATTGGCCGGCTCACACACTTCATCATCGATAATTACTATGTCACTTACACAGTAGAATTGCTACATCGTGCTATTATATTGCCATGCTCACATCACTGTTCCATGCTGCATGATATACAGATATGCTTACATTCTGTTATATGTCGCATACATCATGTTTTACGATTATACGCATTGAGATATGCTGTTTTCATGAGATTTCTGGATTTGAGAACCGTGGTTATTTCAAAGGAAAGTATATATTGTTTTAAAAACCCGGTTTCTCTTGATATGATATTTCAGTGCATCCACCATGTGTTTTCTCGGTTATGAGATTGGCATGTGATACCCGATTCGAGGAGTGGGAGACACCATCTGCGGGTACATGGTGGACCCGGTATGGTTCCCCGGGACGAGAGATGATTATCGTGGTGTAGACGATGAGCCTGGAAGAGGGAGTAGTACCTACCGGTGATAGTATTTGAACTCGGCGGTTATCCGGAGGATACCGACCGGAGTTATGAGATGGATATGGGCCGACCCATTCTGCCGGAGCCCGCGGGCCGATCCCGTAGATGGAGTCGAGATATGAGGATTTACGTGTCGATGTTGGACACGGGTTTCATGATATTTCGAGTGTCGATACTGGACACTCAGGTTCCATGATTTTGATCTGTCGCGAGGGACACACGTTGATTTATATTTTCATATTTACATGCATATGTTTTCATGATATTTACATGCATGATATTGTTGTGTCATTGGTTGACACACTTCATCATCGATAATTACTATGTCACTTACACAGTAGAATTGCTACATCGTGCTATTATATTGCCATGCTCACATCACTGTTCCATGCTGCATGATATACAGATATGCTTACATTCTGTTATATGTCGCATACATCATGTTTTACGATTATACGCATTGAGATATGCTGTTTTCATGAGATTTCTGGATTTGAGAACCGTGGTTATTTCAAAGGAAAGTATATATTGTTTTAAAAACCCGGTTTCTCTTGATATGATATTTCAGTGCATCCACCATGTGTTTTCTCGGTTATGAGATTGGCATGTGATACCCGATTCGAGGAGTGGGAGACACCATCTGCGGGTACATGGTGGACCCGGTATGGTTCCCCGGGACGAGAGATGATTATCGTGGTGTAGACGATGAGCCTGGAAGAGGGAGTAGTACCTACCGGTGATAGTATTTGAACTCGGCGGTTATCCGGAGGATACCGACCGGAGTTATGAGATGGATATGGGCCGACCCATTCTGCCGGAGCCCGCGGGCCGATCCCGTAGATGGAGTCGAGATATGAGGATTTACGTGTCGATGTTGGACACGGGTTTCATGATATTTCGAGTGTCGATACTGGACACTCAGGTTCCATGATTTTGATCTGTCGCGAGGGACACACGTTGATTTATATTTTCATATTTACATGCATATGTTTTCATGATATTTACATGCATGATATTGTTGTGTCATTGGTTGACACGTGGACGAGATCCACATGCATACAGGCATTGATTACATGGTTGGATGATATCCACATACATATAGACATTGGGTATATTATTTAGTACATATACAGATACGGTCACCCTAAATATCATAGTATTACCTTTATGATATAGCTGACCTAGGAAATAGTTATTTTATTCGATTTCTACCCGATGATGTTTTTCTACTCATGAGTTGGCAACTCACCCCGGTTGTGCCACAGTTCTTGCAGGTTGACCGCATGGATCAGTAACGGTATTGCTGGCACACAGTTGCATTCGAGTGATTGCTTTGGTAGGTGGTACATGTCGGATCGTACCACTCTTGTATTTATATTTCTTGTTGTATCTAGTCAACTCCATCAATCAAACTAGTATTTGTATATGTAGTGAGACTTAGTGAGACTTGTGGTTGCGAGACTTAGAGCAAGGGGTATTCCGCTACTAGTGATTTTGATGTCTTGCTTATTTCATTATCTCTTGTGGTGATCTTCGCCGTTGGGCATCGTATACTTATATTTATGATTTGCGTGGTTTTGGATCCGCCGATTGGCAAAGAGCTAGCTCCCGCTTGGGGATGCCTTTATCATTATTATGTAAATGTGGTTTTGGATCAAAATATACAAAGGAGATGCTGCCTAAATTTTTAAAAACGAAACATGTTTTTCAATTAATAAATTTCACTTGCATTTTTCATGTTCCATTATTAGGTATTAAGAAGACGTTTGATTTCACTATACCTTTTTTTTCAAAACTTCACCTCCTTATTTTAATTTAAAAAGGATTTAGATTTCTGGGTTTCGGTTTACTTGAATTACATTACGCCTTTAGACGTGGCTTGATTTAAGTGCCGGTTACAAGCTAATATTTTCGGATCGTGACAAAGTTGGTATCAGAGCACTAGGTTTAACCTTGGTTCGAGTTTAGGTTTGACTATGTGGAGTCTGGGGCGTAATCTATTTCGGAACCTAGGCTTGACCTTACGGAACTTAGACTTGAACGGGGGGGGGGGGGAGTATTAGACCCGAACTTTCGTTTCATAGGCTGACCCTGATTGATGGAGTAGGTAGCTTGAGTAGAGTGACGTACCGTACGTATGTTCCGCGGCATATTTACGATACGATACTCCACTTATGAAATCTTAGGATGTACATATTTTGAGATCTGTGATTCTCTTCGTTCCCATGATTATACATCCATATGAGATCCGTGATTTTATTCGTTTCCATGATCATACTCTTATTGATTCTGTTCCTCCTTATGATCATGTATCCATTCTGGATCTGTTGATTCCTTTCATTTCTTTGAGCTATTTCCATCGACACTCAATTGAGGTTCTTGTCACCATGATTTGAGCGCAGATTGAGCTGCTGCTAGTGATGCGGTCAGGACGAGCTCATCATGGATGAGGACTGACCATTGTGTTTTCTGGTGACATGGGAACGTCTTGATGTAGTGTTTGTGTTGTGACCTCTTTTTTGAGGCGAGTATTCGGTGTTGCACCGTATGATCGGGCCATTGATAGAGGCTGCCAGTTGAGAGAGGGTTGTTGATGTACAACATATCTCAGAGATTGTGATGTCGTCTACCGTGCAGGCAGATGACCCAACTGTTGCTGAGATTGATAGGATGTCGCCTCCATACTTTACGAGCTGAGATCGCTGGAGCTTTCAGGCAGAGCTGCGACAGATGATAGCTAGTCTATCTTGAGTTGAGAGACGAAGGGTATTCACATGCTGTCTAGACGAAGTTAAAAAGTTCGAACGAATGTCAGAAACCTATTTTTTTCCAAGTTTAAGGTATTCAGAGGGATATGCAAGTAATTCTGTGGACCCTCTAGAAGAATGAAAACCTAACTCGACATAATGCCCATGGAACCGCTTTTGAACCTTAAGGTTTGCAGCAGTTCCGCGGTGCCATCAGTGAGGCTTGGGTTTGCCCTTCTACGGCTGGTCCATAGGTACTATTCTCTTCCTTTCTTTTTTAATCTAACCATGCTCAAGGTCCATGGTATTAATTGGATATTATTAAACCGCGCTCAAGTGTTGAGCTCTCGGGTAATTATGGGACCTTGATGAATCGATCGAAAAGTTTAACGTCGTCCGGATATCATGTGATAGGAGACCAGTAAGTTGACCAGTTTTGGATAGAGGACCTCACCCAGATGCGTTATGAGTTGATCGAGAACGGACGAGTATGAGTATTCCTCCGATGGTTGGGACGAGTTCCCGAGCACGCGTTCGGCTTGATATCTTCTACAGAGTGATGAAGATACTGAGTTCGTGATTTTGAGTTCGTGTGAGAGATTCCGGATTGAGTGTAGCCGAGAACAATTGCAGTGTGCAGATAGCATGACGTGACGTCGAAGCAGACGATTATAAAAACGAGTGGAACAAGAGGTTCGTGCGAGATGCTGACGAGCTGTTGTTACTCCCCGTCGAGATTAGAGATCTGATATGTATACAGAGGCGTTGGGATATGGCCAGTTCCCGAGGAAATGTTGTGCTGAAAACACAGATGTCCAGAAAACGAGAAAAGATTATGTAAGAGTACCATTCTCCGTATAGTTCGGCATAGGCGAGATGCGAAAAGACCTTGAGCAAGTTCCTTCCAGGACACTGCTGCGATAAGATTTGCATCGAGGATCAGTTGTGTCACGTGTATTTAGAGGGCCAGAGGCCGACGCCTGTGATGTCCTGTTGCGAGTATTCATGCTAATTGGCCGAAAGATGACCAGAGGAATGCCAGAGCGGAATTATTTCCGTTAGTACAACTGACCGGGCCGATGAGCCGATGAGTTGCGAGATTGGTAATCTACAGAGAAATGAGGACCCAGAGACAGAGGACGCCAGACCGTGAGCAGGAGGCAAGCGGATGTTCTTGCTCTTTCAGTTTTGGGCGCACCGACATTTTTTGACATGGTAGGAGGTGTATCTCAATGTCATTTGTTGCGATTTGCGTTTGTGATTCGAGTATCACGCTTATATCGCTTGGATTTGAGTTTTGATGATTGAGCTTTATGATATTGTTTTCGTGCACCATGGCTGCACCTACTGGGTATTTACATTTTGTGCATAATTATTGTACTTGATTTACGTTTATACACCGCTGCATCTGTTTGTGATTTGTGCGTATTATTTTTGCACTTGACATGTGTTTTACACACTGTTGTGTTGGTTTATGATTTCGTGGATTTCATACGATTGATTTGTTTGGTGCATGTTGTATGCACTCGATTTGATTTTTGCACTCGGTATAGCTTATATGTGCTTGCAGTGCATTGATACGTGTTTTGTGCACGCAGTTGCACACATTTTTGGATTTTATACACCTTGGTACACTCGGTGTTGTTTTTATGCACATTTGAGTTATTGATGAGTTTTCGTGCATTTGTTGCACTAGATTGTTATTTCGTGCACTGGATGCACTCGATTTGTATTTTATGCATTTGTTGCACCAGATTTTTATTTCGTGCGTTTGCTGCATTGGATTTATATTTTTGTGCATTGGTTGCACCAAATCGGTATTTCGTGTATTGGTTGCACTAGAGTTATACTTCGTACCTTGGTTGCACCCGATTTATGTCTTGAGCATTCGTTTTACCAGATTTTTGTTTTCGTGCACTTTTGTACTTGATGTTCGTTTTCATGCATGCTACTGCACTGGATGCTTTTTACGGAACTGACGCACTTGGGTTGGATTTTTGCGCATATTAGGCGCTTGGTATTGGATTTTTGCGCATTGGGTACACTTGTTTTAGATTTTATTCGTGCATGTGGGATGCACTTGATTCCGATTTCATTCTTGCATGACAGATGCACTTAATTTGGGTTTTCGCGCATGTTGGGCGCATGATGTGAGATGTGATTTTATGCACACTGGATGAACTCGATTGAGATTTTCATTGTGCAGGTTAGTTGCACTGGGTTGAAACTTTCGTGCACTCTAGATGCACTTGATGTTGTTGTCGTGTACACCCGTTGCACTAGACAGATGCTTTCGTGCACACCCGTTACACTAGACAGATGCTTTCGTGCACACCCGTTGCACTTAGTTTTGCTTTTGTTCACATTCGTAGCACTTGTATTGGATTTGATTTCCGTGCGCACCAGACGTACGTGATGTTGGATACGTCTTTTGAGGCTGATTTTGCTCTTGAGCACCTTGTTTTCATGATGGGTATTATAATATATAGTTGCCGAACAGGACTGATCTGAGGACAGTACTTAAGTACTTTACATGCATTAAAAGTTTAACAAGAGCTTTTCAAAACGGAGCTATAGTCTCGCTATTTCCTACGTGTCTGTGAGCGACACGAACGTTTACAAAGGAAAACCTTTTGGGATATTTTTGAAAGGGGCGGAACGTATATTTTAGCAAAACATATATGAGCGTATACTTATTACTTACAAATGAATGTCCGTCACTTATGCCGTGAGTTACGCATCACACGGTGATTTAGAAAAGATTTTGAATGTGTGTTAATCTGTTTTAGAAGATTTTTCCAAGGATGCGTACTATATATGTATTATAATATTTGACTAGTGAATATTGGATTTCTTAGTGGATTTCGAGATCTGTGTCTCCATGGTAACTCCAAGGATATGCGTGCAAATCCGATGATTTGCGTGACGCTTGACGGAGTTCGATTTTGAGTTTCATACTCGTTTTCAGGTGCACAGGATGCGCTGTAGTATTTCTATATCTTCCGTGATTTCGGAGCACCGTTGATTGAGTTGAATTTTGAAATGTTTTAGTATTTGGGTGTTTAAATTTAAATTCAGGGACCGAATTTATTTAAGGGGGGAATATTGTAACATTTCAGAAAATATAAAATATTATTTTTGGAATTTAATATTAAAATAATATATTTCGCGAAAACTGTCCGATTTGCGAAATTGGGGTTTTCGTAAAGTGGTATAAATATATACCAATAATTGTGAAATAATTGGGGATTTAAAATGATTTATTCATTTAAAATATATTTATCGGATTTTGTATTTTTATAATTTATTATATGCAGTTTGGATAAAAATTGATTAGTGCACTACTAAGCGCGATTAGGCCAAATCCGTGTTTCTACATTTTTTCGTGATCAGTGCACCATGGAATGTTGCATTTGGTTGCATGTGCTTCATTTGTGTTTGTTGGTTTCATATAGTCTTTGGTTTTGTGAGAAAAGGAAAAAAAGGGTTAAAAGAGAATGATTGGAGGGAGAGAGAGAGAGAGAGTGAAGCATGAGTGTGAGGGTGAGAATAAGAAAGAGAGAGAGGGGGACAACCACTCATTCCCCTCCCCATTATTTACCATCATCTTCTTCTTCCTCATCTCCCTCCATCTTCACCCCCAAGATTCATCTCAAAATTTTCATCCAAACCCTATACCCCTTTCATTAAAAATGATCCCCACTTCATCCTCTACACATTGGACCTTGCAAGTTTGGATTTTGGAGACTTTGAAGAGCTAGGGTTTTTCTTGAGTTGCCCAAATGAGGTATCTCCTACATCTTTAGCTTAGTAATTTAGTTGTTTTAGTTTCTATGTTAGTTTAGAATTGGTTTAGTGGTGATTAGTGATGTTGGAAATTTCAAGAGAAGGATTAGGGTTTGAGTTGTGTAGTGGTGATGTATAGTGGCTGTTACTAGACTTTAGTGTGCTTTGTATGGCCTAGAACAGAGCATACAAACTTTAGATTTGCCGATATCGGGTTTTTGTGGATTTAGTGAGTGTATTTGGGAATCTGGGATGACCCGAGACCCTTATAAAATAAGTTCCCTTGACCATGAGACGAGCAGGCAACCTAGAAGCATCACCTAAAACCTGAGCCTCTATTCTTCTAATCTGGCCGCAGATTAATTAGGTTTAGCCACAATTTGCGGCCAAGTTGTGGTGAAAGTGTGTGATTTTTGGTCTGTGGTATTGTTATCTGATATCTAGAGCAACCCCATATACAAAATTGGCTAATTCTACATGATGGAAAATCTGGGATAGATTTCTCATGTTGCCGAATTTATGTTTTCCGATTCTGAAAACTTGGGTTTTGTATTTGATTTGAATTCCGTCATGTGGCGTTTGAACCTCAACGACGAGGGTTATTTGGTTGTGTTTTGCATGCGAGGCTATATGTTTTAACCTATGAGCGAACCGTGTGTCGTATTGGTTTTCCGGACTTGATTTTAATAGCGATTTCGATTGTGTATTATTGTAGGTACTTTCGTGTGGATTCCGAGGCGATGGAGCATGGCGTCATCGACTTCGGAAAGCAAGGATTAAGGTGAGTAGATCTATATCTACGGGAGAAGTCGGGTGGATGGCGTATAGCACCCCCGCAAACTTTTATGGAAACCGATATATATAGAGCATGGTTAAGGTAACCGTGTTAGAAACCCATGAATATGGTTAAAATAATTGTAGGAAATAAGAAATACCTTGACTTAAAGTTATAGCTTATGGTTTAGGTGATATAGTATGATAGGAAAGATGTCCCGAATTGATGTTTAAGGATGCGAATTACTAGATATAGATAAGTAGTTGTAAAGAGAATCAATAGGAGTTTATAGTGGCATGTTATAAGGTTGATAAAATACGACTTTAGACTAATAAGATGACTGATATGAGATTAATAAGCTACAATGTATATGTAAGATGACTTAATATGATGAAAAGGATATACGTGATGATATGATGACTTGATTGATATGTCGGTATACGGATGCGAGTCGATATGAGATGATTGATACCTTTGTCGGTCCCCTGATATGAGATTGTTATGGATGTGACCTGGGATGTAGGTATATTGATAGATATGATGTTGTGAATCATGAGTGATATGCCGTATGAGATATTATGTCCGTACCTTCATTGTCATATAGGTTGATAGGATCCCCAATTGTTAATGTCGTCGTACGATGATTTACCGTATGTGATGAGTTTTATGATAATTGATCCGTACCCTTGATTAGAGGATGTCGTACGATGGATTATACCGTACGTCATGTTGTGAGGCTGGATGCTGATTGATAGATTCACCGACTCGGTCATGTTAGATACGTATACCTTATAGCATTTAGCTGACGATTTACTTATGCTACGTTCATGTCATTCTCATTGCATTCCATATACCTGTGCTAGTACACCTATACCATTATCGATGATACGTATGTTATACTTAAACAGATTGGCCGGCTCACACACTTCATCATCGATAATTACTATGTCACTTACACAGTAGAATTGCTACATCGTACTATTATATTGACATGCTCGCATCACTGTTCCATGCTGCATGGTACACGGATATACTTACATTCTGTTATATGTCGCATATATCATGTTTTACGATTATACGCATTGAGATATGCTATTTTCATGAGATTTCAGAATTTGAGAACCGTGGTTATTTCAAAGGAAAGTATATATTGTTTAAAAAACCTGGTTTCTCTTGATATGATATTTCAGTGTGTCCACCATGTGTTATCTCGATTCTGAGATTGGCATGTGATACCCGATTCGAGGTGTGGGAGGCACCGTCTGCGGGTATATAGTGGACCCGGTATGGTTCCCCAGGGCAAGAGATGATTATCGTGGTGTAGACGATGAGCCTGGCAGATGGAGTAATACCTACCGGTGATAGTATTTGAACTCAGCGGTTATCCGAAAGATACCGACCAGAGTTATGAGATGCATATGGGCCGACCCGTTCTGCCGGAACCCGTGGGCCGATCCTGCAGACGGTGTCGAGATATGAGGATTTACGTGTCGATGTTGGACACGAGTTTCATGATGTTTCGAGTGTCGATACTGGATACTCAGGTTCCATGATTTTGATGTGTCGTGAGGGACACGTTGATTTATATCCTCATATTTACATGCATATGTTTTCATGATATTTACATGCATATGTTTTCATGATATTTACATGCATGATATTGTTGTGTCATTGGTGACACGTAGACGAGATCTACATGAATACAGGCATTGATTACATGGTTGGATGATATCCACATACATATAGAATTGGGTATATTATTTGGTACATATACAGATACGGTCACCCTAGATATCATAGTATTACCTTTATGATATAGCTGACCTAAGAAATCGTTATTTTATTCCATTTCTACCTAATGATGTTTTTCTACTCACGAGTTAGCAACTCACCCCCGTTGTGCCACAGTTCTTGCAGGTTGACCGCATGGATCAGTAGCGGTATTGCTGGCACACAGTTGCATTCGAGTGATTTCTTTGGTAGGTGGTACATGTCGGATCGTACCACTCTTGTATTTATATTTCCTGTTGTATCTAGTCAACTACATCAATCAAACTAGTATTTGTATATATAGTGAGACTTAGTGAGACTTTTGGTTGCGAGACTTAGAGTGAGGGGTATTCCGCTACTAGTGGTTTTGATGTATTTCTTATTTCATTATCTTTTGTGGCGATCTTCGCCGTTGGGCGTTGTATACTTATATTTATGATTTGTGTGGTTGTGGATCCGCCGATTGGCGAGGAGCTAGCTCCCGCTTGGGGATGCCTTTATCATTATTATGTAAATGTGGTTTTGGATCAAAATATACAAAGGAGGTGCTGCCCAAATTTTTAAAAGACGAAACATGTTTTTCAACAATTAAATTTCGCTTGCATTTTTCATGTTCCACTATTAGGCATTAAGAAAACGTTTGATTTCACTATACCTTCATTTCAAAATTTCACCTCTTTATTTTAATTTAAAAAGGGTTTAGATTTCTGGGTTTTGGCTTACTTGAATTACGTTACGCTTTTAGACGTGGCGTGATTTAAGTGCCGGTCACGAGCTAATATTTTCGGGTCATGACAAACGGGTTTTCCTATCAGAAACTATTTATAGTTAATAAATCTGGATCTTGGGTTTTGTGATCCTCTAGTTTCTTGTTTCTTAACCCTGCCTTGTATATCTAAATATATAAATGATGAGGATTGCGCTATGTCGTACACATCCAGCGTAAAACATAATCTAATTTTACGAATCTTAGTTTTTTCCCTCTTAATTACATCTTTGATCTAATTTCCTGACAAAGAAATATTCTGAGGTGAAAAAAGATCAACGAAACTCGTAGTTTAATTAGATTGTGTTTGGCTATTGGGTTTCATCCAGCCCAATACCTGCCTTTTCTAGTCGCTCCTATATATATGTGTGATATATTGGGTTAGGAATAAGTAATCTAATTAAGAGAAAAAAGGACATGAGAAATTGTTAGGGTTTGAGCTGTCGTCTTCACTTCTCCAAGTTTTATCGAGGGTTGGCTTGCAAGATGATCACGTGGGAGATTCTCGCTCATTAAGGATGTGGTTTCACTCTGGCCGTTGCTAGAAGGCAAAGTTCAAAATTCGTTCTGGTAATGTGGACGAGAATAACGATTCCACCACTTTCGGGTTAGCTAATTCTCATAAAACCTTGTGTGTAGATCTATCTATTCCGCTGCCATGATTTGATATTATGATCATGCTCCTAAATGCTGCATTGGTATCAGAGCTTGAATGCCCACGTTCGTAGTTCGTACTTAGATCTATATTTTAAAAATTGTAGCAACTCAAAGGTGCGTAATTTTTTTTATCTAAAAGCTGGATAATTTTTTTTATTAATTTTTGTAGATATGAAATTATCAGTGTTGTTGACGAAAATAGATTTTTAGATCAATTTATTTTTTTCATGCATTTGTCATCTAAATTAGATCTAAATTTTGTGTCGTTGTGATGATTAAAATTTTTTCCTTGATGCGAGGATACGCTATAGATCAAAATTGTGAGATTATTTTCTTTTGGTAAAAATTGGATCTTGTTTATAAATTTTTGGGTGAAATTTTATGAGAAAAACAAAGCCTAACTCTAATTTCTTTTAGATTAAGTTTGTGGGATTTTTTTTTTGCTATGGGCCAAAATTTTTTTTTTAAAAGAACATTATTCTGCATTTACTAAAATTTTTTTTTTCTGGAATTTTTCGGATATTAATTTTTTTTTTTGTGTTCTTGCAAAATCGAAAAAAAGGGGGCAGCGGCGGCAGGGGCAGCTGTGACTGCTACTCCCGCAAGCTAGGCTCACGGGAAGCCAACTGCAGCGTCTGCATAAGTGCTGGGCCGCAGCAGTGGTGGCTACGGCTACAACTCCCGCAAACTGGGCCACAGCAGCGGTGGCCGCGGTAGTAGCTCTCGCGAGCTGGGCTTGCGCGAAGCCAGCCGAGAGTGCCCAGGCTGGGATTGGTTTGACTATTTTTAAAAAAAAAATTGTATATATTTTTCCAAAATTCTAGAAAAATGAAATAAATTAATTCTGATTTTTGGAAAAAAAAATTCCCACTTAAAGTTTTCCATAGCGTTTTGAGCTTACACTATTTTAACTCTGGAAGTTATAATTTTCGAAATTTTCCCCCCTTCACCAAAATTTCCAAAATTTTATTTTTACATAATATCTTGAAGATTGTATGGGAAGTTTGGTAAAGTGGGAGCGCCCGGGGCACGTACTAATTTCACGAGAAACGGAAAACCCTAATAAAAACGGACAAAATTAAATAGGGTAGTTTAATAAAAGTGAAATTTGTTAGAGTGTTTTGTTGTATATTGTGATGTACAAATCATACTTAATGAATAAAGGCGCATGCTACATTCATTAATAAAATCTAACAAGTTTCAAGTGGAAGATTTCGTGATAGAAGCTTGAATTAAAATTCAAGTACCATATGTATTCCACTTCTAGAATTCTTTAAACCATTTTTCAATCATTTTAACAAAATCTTAAATTTAATATTTTTGAAGGATGTGATTGGGGCTGTAGGCTTTCTTCTCTTTCTTCGGGGTGTAATTTTATTATTTTTGTTAAGATGGGTTGATGACGAAGCGTTCTTTAGGAAAGAATGATACTCCATTAAAAACCAATAGTGTTAACGCACTTAAAAATGAATTTTTGGATTAAACAGATGACTTCCAAAACGATTATCGCCGATTTCACCAAGGGTGACAAGCTAAACTGTGATAATTTCTTTGACAGGCGTCGAAAGATCCGATTCCTCTTGAATGAGCAATAAATGCAAGACTGTTCTGAGGTAGAAATTCCTTAACCGGAGTAGGGCTCCACTCAGCAACATAGGAGGGCTGAGGAGCATAACAAGAGTTGGGTCCAGAAAGATCGTTCGGCACGGTATATCATATTAGCCGTAATGAGGAACGATCTAATCGGTGAGTTTGAGAACTATCCGACAATGAAGAGACTCTGGGAGGCACTTAAGGCTCGTTTTGGACATGTCTCTTCGATACGGATCCGGGCGCCGACTATCAAGATGGATTCGTACAAGATGACCGCAGGGCAGGACATTAAGTTTCGTCTTCGTGTGGCATCGATGATCAGGGATCTCAGAATTGTTGGAGCTGCAATTAGCAACGAGCAGCGAATTCAAGCCGTCATTCGGGCTCTGCCCGATTCCTGGGATGATCTCAAACTCTTTTTAAGCCATGCTGAGAACGTGAATACGTTCGAGGACGTAAAAAATAAAGTTGAGTTTGAAGCGAAGCGTAGGGACGCCCTCAAGGCTAAGAAGCCATTATCCTCAGTTATGGCAACTGAAGGCTCCAAGCAGAAGGCCAAAATTCCTAGACGCAAAGGGTCTTACAAGGAATCGAACAAAGAGGAAAATGATGAAAATGCGAAGCCCAAGAAGCACAGGAAAAGATCACCTAAGAGGAATGCATGCTTCAACTGTGAGCAGCTAGGTCACTTTGCTCGTGATTGCAAGTGGCTTAGAAAGGTAAGCTCTCGCTTTTCTCACTATATAACATTAGTTGCTAGTACGGTGATGATGGTTGACTCTACGAATTTATGGATTATAGATTCGGAAGCCATGGACTACATCTCCCGACACAGGGAAGGGTTTGTAGGGTACAGTAGAATACCCCCTGGGAGCCGGAAGATTTACATGCGAAACGAGTTATATGTAGAGGTGTAGGGCATCGGGTCTTATGGAACTTTTGCACCCTTGCATGCAATTTTAGAATTTTGTCTAATAGGGTTTTCAAAAATCAAGAGAGCAATAAGTTCCAAACATATAATCTTAGCTAAAGAATTGGACTTGCAATAAAGCCATAGGAGTTTCCATACAAGATAGACAACATACAACCATTGTAGCATCTTCATATGCTTCATTGTTGTGTTGAATTCTAGCTAGACTCGTAGGGTAAGGGAACAAGCTTGGTGAATACCTCCCTTTGTCATAAATGGATCCACCTTGAGAGCTCCAATCATTAGCTTCAATCTTCTTATTTGAAGCTAACTTAGATCTAATAGTTGCTAACTAAAAGAACTAAAGGATGTAGTTTCATTCATTATAATATTTTTCTCTTTTAGTTCTCTTTTTCTTTTGGAAAAATGAAGAGGAAGAAGAGAGCTTGGAGCTTGAGATGAGAGAGAAAGCATATTAAATTATGAAATATAAGTAAATGGTTGGTATTAATTTATAATAAGGAAATATAAATCCAGCCATTAAATTTCCATCTCATTCCAAGTGTCTATCGTCTTCTCTCTCCTTCACTTGTCCACCATATGAGAGTGGGCAAGCTTATGCTAATTCTATGGCACAACATAATCAAAAAAGAACAAAAAAAAAGAAATAAATAATTACAATATATATATATATATATACTTGTAATTATTTTCATATGTATTTAAAATACATAAAAGAGATATATATTAATAATGACAAAATACTAGTAAATACATATATCTAATACATGTATTTCGATATATTCAATACAAACTAGATTTAATATTCGTCTTTCCAAAAAACCGGCTAGTATTTCGATCGTCCGATTACCGTCAGTGTATCCAATACACTAGTTTTAATCGGACTATTACACGTACCCAACATTGCTACTACATCGTTTCTCCAAAACTGGAAACTCTCCGTGTGGGACTCTAAAGACCCGATGGTATGCTGGCAGTGAGCTACTGGATAATATCCCTAGCCCACAAGCATGACAGTAGCACTACCTATACGTAACGACTACCCAAGAATTTTTCGAAAAGAAGATCGATAAGTAATCCCATTCGAACCCCTACCGATCCTATAAATGACACTCACCGTACAGTCCGGTCTATTCGTCTAAGAGTATCGCATACCGGTGTTGGATATATGTATGCCCTAGAGGCCATTATATGTATAGTGGATGCTTGGACATGTATATATGTATATTTGATATATGAATTTCTTGCTCAACATGATAGTATGCTATCTGGTTTTACTTTATCTGACATGTTTACTTGATACTGTTCATTTGATACATGTTGATAAAGCCCTGAGGATATTTGCTTAACTTCCATGGCTATGATGAAGATCATACTAGTGGGGCATGTATGGTCAATAAACATATCCTTAAATGTTCCTAGTCGTAGGTATATCGAGACAGGGCATCGATATTCCAGAGTAGACTAGCGTGTACGTTTCTTGACCCATATATTGGGCGATGGATGATCCCATATCCATTGGTGTTGTGACATCGAAGATTGTATGCGGGTGCTCAGTGGAGACTGGGTACACTGAACGAACTCACCGAGAATTCCTATATGGTATTATATCTATCGTTGGATAGCAGTTCTTTGGTGACACTGGTACAGGTTAGTCTGTAGACCCGAGATCGTCATAGAGTCTTGTGTGTTCTCCCACTGTACTTTGATTTCCACCCTACCACGGCTCTACTGAGTCGTGCAAACAGGTGGATTTTGGGTATAGTCCCGAGACACATGGAGACAGTGAGCGATAGGAGGGGTTTCGTCTCTCCCGGTATTGGGAGTTGATGTTGTGCTATGTGCGATTGGCTTTGACTTGAAGTCTCTGGCCAGGGCTGATGAGATTTACTGATAAGTGTTATCAGTAGTTTCTCGATCGGTCATAGACCATATCGACATGACTCATTGAGCTATTAGGGCTCGATGATTCCATCCCTAGACTTGATTTGCAACATATCAGACGAAGAGACCGGACTGTACGGTAAGTGTTGCCAATGGCTCGACAGAAGTTTTGACGGATTCGCTTGTTTTTCTTGTGATCGCTCAATACCCGGGTGGCCGTTACGTTTAGCTGACCGCTTGCGGCTTGTAGGTGTTTTGATATGATCATCACCTACTACCGGCGTATTGACGAGTCTTAGAGTCCTATACAGGATTTTTCTAGCTCAGGCGTAATGATGTGGAGTGCATATGAGATATGTGCGGGAGCT
Source organism: Agapanthus africanus (assembly GCA_030015575.1). Taxonomy (NCBI): domain Eukaryota; kingdom Viridiplantae; phylum Streptophyta; class Magnoliopsida; order Asparagales; family Amaryllidaceae; genus Agapanthus; species Agapanthus africanus. The sequence continues at coordinate 494,407,720 of CM057339.1, forward strand.
CGACTAAATGCGAGTATGTGATACCGTATTTTAGTCGGGCATTTATTATTGGTCGGGTCGCATTTGATGTGACCGATTTATTAAATCAAGTGTTGATTTAATATTGACTTTTAGCTCACTTTTAATTAAACCTTTTCTTTTGGATGTATGCATATATGTTTATACATACACATGATGATGTGCATGCACACACACATACATACATATGTATCATGGTTGATGATACATAGAAGATGGCAATACAAGACTTACATGGTTGATAAATATCTTCTATTTTGTTTATGGATTAAAGAAAAAGGAAATTAGCTAAATGACTCATTCTTTCTACACAATTCTTAGTTGACCTTTGACTTAACCCTAGTTAGATTTCCTTTGTTCTTTAACTCATCCACAAAATATCTAGATATTTAGATAACCATGGTTATTTTTGAGAGTGTCTCATATATATTCTTTGTTTTTCATTTTATTAAAAGAAGTTTTTCATTATATTCACAAAAGCTTTTGCCATCTTCATCTTCCTCCTTCTTCAATCTCTTTTGAGTTTTAAAAGAGTGAGGAACATAAAAAGAAAGGGTTTTTAAGTGAGTTCATAAACCACACAACCATTCTACACTACCCTAGCCCTTTAGTGTAGAGTGTTTGAGCTTGACCTATAAATCTCCGGGTGTATCATCGTAGACGACGAAGGACCTTGAGCGGAGTCGTTCCAAGCTTCGTGCAAAGCCGTAGGAGTCCTAAAGACCGAAGGAGTTGGCTACAAAGGTTGTATTTCCTTTTCCTTTAGTTTAGACTTCTTATTATGTTGATATTACCCTAATCTCTAGTTACGATTCGTAGTTCGTTTGTAATAGCCCTCTAGAATTTTATAAGTTCACTATTTTATGATGTTGCAACCTTACTAGAGGCGCTACTACACACCAACATGGTATCAGAGCCTAGCTAGAGCTTTAGGGTAAAACGGACGACGTTTAAAAACTCAATCAAACATGAAAAATGATAATTTTACATGCTCACCGGAAATTTTTTCAAAAGTTGGAATTTTTGTAATTAAAAATATTCATAAAATAGAGCAGGGTTTTCTGTGGATCCCCAAGAAAAACGAGCGCCTAACTCGACACAACGACCGCGGAACCGTGGCCAAATAGGTGTATTTGCGGCGGTTCCGTGGCGCCGTTGGTGAGGCTTGGACCGTGCGTTCTTGCGTTGATCCGTAGGTACTATATGTGCTCTCTAGGAATTTTTATGCAAGTTCAAGTGTTGAGATCCATTACAACAGTGTGTATGTTGGTGTGTTGATTGATATATTTTAACGTCGTCTATGCTTTTCAATTGTTGATGTGTTATGATGTATAGGATCGTCGTGATCGAATGGCCGGGTTTTTTTTTATGTGAGATGAGAGTTTATCTTTTCATTCATGTAAAATTCATTGTATATATTATTCTTTTATTTGGGCACATCCGGGTTGAGGATGATGTCTCCATTGATGTATATTTTACTTTTCCGCATTAGGATAGACCCAAGGAGGGGAGCATGAGTGACCAGGTTCTGGAGTTCAGTGGGAGGCCATCTCAAGGAGTCGAGACCGGGTCTCCTAAACTCCAGAATTGGAAGGGTCACTTGCCGCTCTCGTAGGGGTCTAAGGGTGTGGGCTTGGCTATTCATCACGACTGTGGAATCCGTATTTTCTATCTTAGGCTAAGTATAAAATACGGAGTTCCTAGTATATCCTATATTTTCATATATGTGTTTCTGTTGCTAATTATTCTGTGATGTGATTGCTTAAATATCTGAGACGAATGTAATATTGTTATATATGTGATATGTAATACTGTTTTTCGTTTCTTTCTGTAATGGCTTAGGAACTTAAATGATGGGAATACATTAATGAGATTAATGTAAAAGAAAAGAATCCTAATGATGTTGTAGAATCGGATTTGAAACCCACTCGGCTCTTTTATGAAAAAGCAAGTTTCAAAAGATGCGGAGCTTAAGCCACTCCTTTTCTATAAACTATTTAGATTCTACAACGAAATGAAGTTCAAAGCGTTAATAGTTTTCATAAAAACCATCCACACCCTCCGTCATTTTAGGAAGCAGAGTACTTAGTATTCGCGCTACGTATGTTGATTATAGTCAAGACGTAGTGTACGGTAGCTAAGTGATGTCTTTCTACAAAGCATATGATGCGATAAGTTAGGACATTCATGTGATTATTGTTAGTGTATATGCCCTAGAGGCCATTACTGTATCATACTAGTTTGTATATTACTTGATGTAAGCTTGGGATATTCACCTTGTATAGACAATCTTGCTCAATATAGTAGTATGCTACTTGGTTTGTTTCTGCTTTAATGTGTGCATGTGTTTCTTTTAGCATATCGCCTTTACACATTAGTGGAGCCCTTAGGATCTTTGCTTGATTACCAGCGTTGTGATGGCAGTCACACTCATGGGGGCTGGGTAATTCATAAGCACATCCTTATGCAGGTCCCTAGTCGTAGGAATATCGAGACAGGGCATCGATACTCCAGAGTAGACTAGCGTATGCGCTTCTCATCCCAGCTTGGGAGACGGTCTGTCCAACAGCCGTCAGTACGCCGTACTTGAGATAGTATGCGGGTGCTCGTTAGGTTACGAGTACACTGGACAGGACTCGTCGGGAACTATTGGTTGGTACTATACCTATCGTCAGTTATCAGTTCCCAGGTGACATGAGTACAGCTTAGTCCGTTGACTTGACACTGTCACTTCGCCTCGAGTGTGTTCCCACTGTACTTTGATTACTACCCTACCACGGCTCAAAGGAGTCGTGCAAACAGGTAGTTTTTGGGTGCAGTCCCGAAGCACTTGGAGGCAGTGACGGTTAGACAGGATTCGTCTCTCCCAGTATTGGGGGTTGATATCGCGCTGTGTCTAGGTGAGCCATTATACAAAGTCCCTGGCCAGGGCAAGCGAGATAGATTGGTATGTTTCCAGTGTTATCTCAGGTGTTCTGGGCTACACTCCGACACGACTTGTACCGCTAGTAGGGGACTGACGTTTACCGCCCACCTAGGCCCTCCATGCGATGTTCTCAGACGAACAGACCGGACTGTACGGAGATTGTCACATTCAGGCTCAGTAGGAGTTCAGATGGGTTTCACTTCGTCCGTCTTCTTATCGGCATCTACCTGGGGACCGTTACGTACAGCTAGTGCCTCTTGCGGTCTGTGGTTAAACCCACTGCCAGTGTAGGGTCGAGTCTTTAGAGTCCCACACAGAGGGTTATTCGCCTTTGGGCAAAACAGAGTAGAGGTCGCATGGTTTTGCGACAGGGTTCGTTCACATCCGCGCACTTGTGCATGTTTGGCGTCCGGACAGACATTACTAGCGGGCTCTGGTTTGAGCCAGATCCTAGTATATGTTTTGGGGTTAGTTTTATCTCATAGTATTCATGTTCCTCGGAACTCGAATGCGGGTGTGTATGCACAGTTGATTGAGGCGGAGGAAGAGGTTTTTCATTAGGGTTTTGGAACGGGTGCGTATGCACAGTTGACAGTCGTTTTTTTCCAAACCCTAATGAATTTGTGATATATCAATTAATAATATTAATTAAATGAAATTGTGTCATGGTTGGGTTTGTTGACTTGTTGACCAAGGTTGACTAGTTGACCATGGTTGAAACTTTGACCATCATCATTTCTTTTCTAGATGCTCTTTGATCTTTGCAAAATCATTTAATGTGAAATGATAATGGTCTTATCAAACCAACCATCACCTTTTTCATTTTGGATTAATATTATTAATTTGATAATTCACATATATTGTTATGGTTGTAAAAACTATTCTCATTCTATCATAACCATTCTCTCTCCTCTCTTCATCTTCCTCCTCCTCTAGTTCAAGGAGAATCATTCTCATGAGTTGAGAAACCTCTCCTTGGAGATAAAACACGCTAAGCCACTCTCTACTCTTCCTAAGGTTGAAGTTCTAGCAAGCCGGAGACTTTAGTTTTCTCAAAGTTCGAGAAAGGAGCTCAAGGAAGAAACCCTCAGGTGGATCCATCTTCGACAAGAGAAAGCAACGAGGAAAGCACCATCCGACCACCATCAAGAGTCAAAGAGAAGGAGTTCAAGTTGAGGTATAACCCCTAACCGAGTAGATAACTCTCTTGTTAGTTGCTAGTGTGTAGTTTAGCCAAGATCCGTGTTTTATAGTCCATGTTGCCATGACCCGAAAAATCGTTTTTCACCATTTCCGCAAGCCCGAAAGAACCGGGAGAGGTAACGTGGACTTACAGTGGTATCAGAGCCTAACTAAACACACCCTAGCATGTTAGCAAAGTATCTAGAATTTCGACCGGACAAAAAACCGCGAAACACCCCAGAAAATCCTAGTTTCTGCCGCCTTTTATTTCTGCTCCAAAAATAATAAATCATGTCTTAAAAATCGGCTCAGGCTTTTTAATGAACAGGCAAGAAAAACGATCCAGCGAACCGACCGACTCACCGCGGATCCGCGGCCGAGTTGACTCGGCCGTGGATCGTTTCTCCTGCAGTTTGTTTCTGGTGGTATTTTATGATTTTTGAGATGGTTTGTTTCTGCCCAGAATTTCCAGAGAACAAGTTTGTTTTTATGGTGGTTACAAATCCGTATTTTGGTCGATTTTCTGTAGACTTTGGCTAATGGGTTGTATCTGTAATGTTTTATATGTATTGAACGTCTGCTAATCGCTATACGTCGATTAGTGGGGGTTATACATATCTGTGATCTGTAATGTTGATGGATTGTGTATATGAATTCGTTGGATTGTCGCGGATGAATAGCCGGGGGGGAATTATGAGATGAGAGTTTTGTTTATCTTTCAATTCTTGTAATATGTAAATTGATGTAATATTATTTGTATGACCGCACAACCGGGTTGGGGTTGTAGCCGTCATTGTATAATTTCTTTTTACTGTTTTTGCTCCTAGGATAGACCCAAGGTGGGGTGCACAAACTACCGGGTACCTCGAAGTGCCGAGTGGCTTACTCACGTCGTTGAGGGAGGTTGCTTCACTTCGGATACTTGGCGGGTAGTTTGCCGCACCCGTAGGGGTCTAGGGTGGGGTATTGGCTATTCATCGCGACCGTGTAATCCGCTCTTCGTTATAGGCTCGAACGGAATGCGGATTTCTAGTATATCCAATGTATTCATCTGTGATCTGGAATGGCTATCATTGCATCTGACGAATGTATATATCTATATGTAGATATCTATTTAGGCGTTGCTTATGTTTTGCATCAGCGCTAGTCCAGCCCCCGCTCTGTCGTTAGTTAAGTAACCTAACGGGTGATGACGGGACCCCGTGGCGAATGCGGATGGCATAAGCGTACGCCATATTTTCGTTGTTTTCTGGAATGGTACGATTAATTGATGGGACGCATTAAAATTATTGCAAGAAAAATAAACCAAAGTAAAAGTCGTTGGAACACTTTCAAAAACCACTCGGTTTCTTTTCAAAATAACTTTTAAACGCGGAGCTTAAACCACTCCTTTTAAAAGCTATCTCGTTCCATCGATTATATCAAGTTCACTACGTTCACGGTTTCGTCAAAACCATTCGTAGCCCTCCGTCGTTTCACATGGATGGTCAATAGTATTCAAGCTATGTTTGTTGGCCAAAGTCAAGGCATAGTGATTGGTAGCTATTGGGTATACATGTGCAGCATAGATAGATGTGTTGGTTTGGGATAGTCGTACTGCCTTGTTGGCCAAAGTCAAGGGTAGTTGCGGGTGGGTTCAAATTAACCTGGAGAATGACGGGTAGAACTTGACATGTGACTTATGATTTGTTGGCCAAAGTCAAGGTCATAAGAGCATGGGGCAAAAATCCACATCGGGAGTTTCAAAAGATCTGAAACTTGCTAGCGCTGCAAACCATTTGGAGTGTGATGATTCTGGTAGGATTCCTTCAGTTTTGTCACGCAATGATATTTGGATCCCGATCTTACAGTGAGTATATGCTACTCCTCAGGAAAATTCTCACTTAACGATCAATGCTATAAACCTAGTAGGTGTCTAGAAAGGTGTTAGCGGGGCTGCGCCCCCAGGGAAAAGAGGTTATTTAATTAAGGAACTTCGCGAAAGCGTTGGAAAACCTCCCTCGAAGTACCGAAACTAGCCTGGCTGAACGGTTAAGCAAGTATTGTACGGTGAGATTGATCCTGACTAATTCTTTCTTTTTGGTTTGAGGAGGGATTTGAGAGACAGTGGGAGCCATCCTGTTTAGACAAATTAAAAGCCACTCTAAACTGAGCATCATGCTAAAGTGTTTCTTCTCTCTCTCCTAATTGTAGCGACCAAATAACATGACTGGACTTAAGTTACTACTAGATAAAAACATACTGACAGGGCCAAACTACATAGATTGGCTCAGGAATGTCAAAATGGCAATCACTTACGACAAGTTGGGGTATCTCCTTACCACCAAAGCTCCCCCTGCCCCAGGTCCCACCTCCAGCGTCGCGGATAAGAAAATCCGTAAGACTTGGGAGATTGATTGCGCGAAGGCCAAGTGCCTCGTGCTGTCCTCTATGGACAATGAACACCAGAGGAGGCACGAGAATATGGACCTTGAATCCATATTTCTTCATACAAAAGAACTGTATGGAGAGCAATCCCGTATCGCCAGATACGAAGTCTCGAAAAAGCTATTTTCGGCGAGATTGGCCATCGGATCACCGGTAGCGGAACACGTGCTTAAGATGATTGGCTTCATTGAGGAGCTCGCGGACCTTGGGACCACGTTGGAGAATGAGCTCTATACGGACTTGATTCTCCAGTCCCTTCCTTCCACTTATGCCCAGTTCATCCTGAACTTCAACTTACAGGAAAAGGAAGTTGAACTTTCAGAACTCCTCAACATGCTGAGGAGTGCAGAGGGCACCCTACAGAAAGGTAGGGAAACATCCACTTTGTTTGTAGGAGGATCATCCTCTTCTAGGTCCAAGGCGAAAGCCAAGGGAAAGAAGAAGAAAACCCCCGCCAAACCAAGAGGCGGTGTTAGTAAGGTGGATACGAAGGGAAAGGCAAAAGCAACAAAGGAAGCGGGAAAGCTTGTGGGAAAGGAAGAATGCTTTTACTGTCATAAGAGTGGACACTGGAAGAAAGATTGCAGGGCTTGGAAGGCCAGAACACAGGATCTGAAGCATGTTGCGGCTTCAGCTTCAGGTGTGTATGTTATTGAAAACTGTCTATCAATAAACTCTACTTCCTGGGTATTAGATACCGGATCAGGATCTCATATCTGTAATTCTTTGCAGGCGTTGAGAAACTGTAGGGTTTTGAAGGCAGGTGATATGACCCTCAGAGTTGCAAACGGAGCTGGCATGGATGCTAAGTCCGCGGGGGACTATCACCTGGGGTTGTCAGATGGACACGTTTTGGTTTTGCGTAATTGTTATTTTGTACCCAATGCAACTTGTAATATCATTTCTGTATCTTTAATATCTAAAGAAGGTTATGAATTTGCATTTGTAAGCAATGTTGTAAACATTCGCCTTAATCAAGTTCTGATTGGGCCAGGTACATTAAACAATGGAATGTACGTATTAAACCAACCACAGATTTTCAATGTCCAAAATACACACAAAAGAAAGTCTCCGGAATCAAATCAGGCTTTCTTATGGCATTGTAGACTGGGTCACATCAATGAGAGAAGGTTGACGAAGTTACATACAGAAGGATATTTGGATCCATTCGAATATCAATCATATGCAACTTGTCAATCCTGTCTCAAAGGAAAGATGACAAAGACTCCTTTCACTGGACACGGAGTAAGAGCGAGCGAGCTCTTGGGACTCGTACACAGCGACGTGTGCGGTCAAATGTCTACGCATGCACGAAGCGGTTATTCTTACTTCATTACTTTTACGGATGACTTTTCAAGGTACGGATATGTCTTCTTGATGAAACATAAATCCGAAGCCTTTGGAAAATTCCAGGAATATAAGAATGAAGTGGAAAAACAAACAGGCAAAAGTTTCAAGATACTGAGATCTGATCGAGGTGGAGAATACTTAAGTGCCGAGTTCCTAGATTACTTAAAAGAGAATGGAATTCTCTCTCAGCTTACTCCTCCATACACTCCACAACATAACGGTGTATCGGAGAGATGGAACCGAACCCTATTGGATATGGTACGGTCCATGATGAGTAACGCTGAGTTACCGCGATCATTCTGGGGTATGCACTAGAATCAGCTGCATACCTTTTGAACCGAGTTCCAACTAATACTGTGCCTACTACACCATATCAGATGTGGTGTGGGAAGAAACCCTATCTCAAGCACATTAAGACATGGGGATGTCCAGCTTTTGTCAAAAAGCAGCATGCGGACAAACTCGAGGCACGCTCAGTACAGTGCAAGTTTGTGGGATATCCAAAGAACTCCAAGGGATATTTCTTATATTGAGAAGAGGAACAAAAGGTTTTTGTTTCTCGTCATGCCCACTTCTTGGAAACTGAGTTTTTGGAAAATCAGATAAGTGGGTGCGCAATAGAATTGGAAGAAATTCCAGAACCACGAGCTATTACTGAAAGCTTAGTAGAACCAGAGGGCGAAAGATCAGGACATTCCTGCGCCGCTCCGCAGGAGTAGTAGGCAGTCCCATCCGTCCGAGAGATACGGTTTTCTCATAGACGGGGATAGAGAGGATTGCATCATTGATAGTGATGAGCCGACTAGCTTCCAGCAGGCCATTCAGAGCGCTGACTCGGTAAAATGGCTGGATGCAATGCGGACCGAAATGGAGTCCATGTACACCAACAAAGTATGGACGTTGGACGTTGCTCCAGATGGGGTAAAACACGTAGGATGCAAGTGGATCTTCAAAAGGAAGATTGGTGTAGATGGACAGGTTGAGACCTATAAAGTTAGACTTGTTGCAAAGGGTTTCCGTCAAAGACCTGGCTTGGACTATGACGAAACCTTTTCTCCAGTGGCTATGCTGAAATCCATTCTGATCCTTCTTGCCATTGCTGCTTTCCACGATTATGAGATCTGGCAAATGGACGTAAAGACCACTTTTCTAAATGGAAATTTAGAGGAGTGTGTCTATATGGACCAGCCAGAGGGTTTCATTCAGAGTGGGAGCAGCGGAAAGGTGTGCAAGTTGCTTAAGTCCATCTATGGACTAAAGCAGGCATCGCGGAGTTGGAACATCTGTTTTGATGAGACGGTCAAAGATTTTGGCTTTATCAAAAATCCAGATGAACCATGCATCTATAGTAGATTTGTAGCACGAACTGTCGTATTCCTCGTTTTATACGTGGATGACATTCTCTTGATAGGAAATGACATTCCTATGCTACAATCTGTCAAAGGGTTCTTGTCACACAGTTTCTCCATGAAAGACCTGGGTGATGCCTCTTATATTCTGGGGATCCGGATCTATCGTGACAGATCCAAGAGAGTATTAGGACTTTCACAGTCCAGGTACATCGACACCATACTGAAAAGATTCAGTATGGAAGATTCCAAGCGCGGTAATCTACCGGCTTGTCACGGGATCACCCTCTCCAAAGAGATGTCTCCCAAGACTGATTTGGAAAGGGATCGCATGTCTATTATACCCTATGCTTCTGCGGTAGGCTCTATAATGTATGCGATGTTGTGTACCAGACCAGATGTAGCTTATGCACTGAGTGTGGTAAGCAGGTATCAGTCAAACCCTGGGGAGAAACACTGGATAGCGGTAAAAAACATTCTCAAGTACCTGAGAAGGACTAAGGAGATATTCTTGGTGTATGGCGGAAAAGACCTCCAAATCGAGGCTTTTGCTGACTCCAGCTTCCAGAGTGACAAGGATGATTCCAAGTCCATGTCGGGTTATGTCTTTACCCTCAATGGAGGGGCGGTGTGTTGGAAGAGTTCCAAACAGGAAACCGTTGCTGACTCGACGATGGAAGCGGAATATATCGCTGCATCTGATGCCGCAAAAGAAGCCGTCTGGATGAGGAAGTTCTTGATATAACTTCAGTTGGTTTAATCCATTGTTGATCCAATACCTCTGTATTGCGACAACAACGGGGCTATAGCTTTAGCGAAGGAACCCAGGTCCCATCAGAAGTCCAGGCACATCTTGATGCGGTATCACCTGATCAGGGAGATCGTGGGTCGCCAGGAGATCGAGGTTCGGAGAGTTGCTACGGAAGATAACACTGCTGATCCATTCACAAAGGCCTTACCCCAGACTCAGTTCGAGCGGCCGATCGAGATGATAGGTCTTCGGTACGCCAGTACATGGCCTTAGTGCAAGTGGGAGATTGTTAGTTTATATGCCCTAGAGGCCATTACTGTATCATACTAGTTTGTATATTACTTGATGGAAGCTTGGGATATTCACCTTGTATAGACAATCTTGCTCAATATAGTAGTATGCTACTTGGTTTGTTTCTGCTTTAATGTGTGCATATGTTTCTTTTAGCATATCTCCTTTACACATTAGTGGAGCCCTTAGGATCTTTGCTTGATTACCAGCGTTGTGATTGCAGTCACACTCATGGGGGCTGGGTAATCCATAAGCACATCCTTATGCAGGTCCCTAGTCGTAGGACTATCGAGACAGGGCATCGATACTCCAGAGTAGACAAGCGTATGCGCTTCTCATCCCAGCTTGGGAGACGGTCTGTCCCACAGCCGTCAGTACGCCGTACTTGAGATAGTATGCGGGTGCTCGTTAGGTTACGAGTACACTGGACAGGACTCGTCGGGAACTGTTGGTTGGTACTATACCTATCGTCAGTTATCAGTTCCCAGGTGACATGAGTACAGCTTAGTCCGTTGACTTGACACTATCACTTCGCCTCGAGTGTGTTCCCACTGTACTTTGATTACTACCCTACCACGGCTCAAAGGAGTCGTGCAAACAGGTAGTTTTTGGGTGCAGTCCCGAAGCACTTGGAGGCAGTGACGGTTAGACAGGATTCGTCTCTCCCGGTATTGGGGGTTGATATCGCGCTGTGTCTAGGAGAGCCATTACACAAAGTCCCTGGCCAGGGCAAGCGAGATAGACCGGTAGGTTTCCAGTGTTATCTCAGGTGTTCTGGGCTACACTCCGACACAACTTGTACCGCTAGTAGGGGACTGACGTTTACCGCCCCCCTAGGCCCGCCATGCGATGTTCTCAGACGAACAGACCGGACTGTACGGAGATTGTCACATTCAGGCTCAGTAGGAGTTCAGATGGGTTTCACCTCGTCCGTCTTCTTATTGGTATCTACCTGGGGACCGTTACGTACAGCTAGTGCCGCTTGCGGTCTGTGGCTAAACCCACTGCCAGCGTAGTGTTGAGTCTTTAGAGTCCCACACAGAGGGTTATTCGCCTTTGGGCAAAACAGAGTAGAGGTCGCATGGTTTTGCGACAGGGTTCGTTCACATCCGCGCACTTGTGCACGTTTGGCGTCCGGACAGACATTACTAGCGGGCTCTGGTTTGAGCCAGATCCTAGTATATGTTTTGGGGTTAGTTTTATCTCATAGTATTCATGTTCCTCGGAACACGAATGCGGGTGTGTATGCACAGTTGATTGAGGCGGAGGAAGAGGTTTTTCATTAGGGTTTTGGAACGGGTGCGTATGCACAGTTGACAGTCGTCTTTTTCCAAACCCTAATGAATTTGTGATATATCAATTAATAATATTAATTAAATGAAATTGTGTCATGGTTGGGTTTGTTGACTTGTTGACCAAGGTTCACTAGTTGACCATGGTTGAAACTTTGACCATCATAATTTCTTTTCTAGATGCTCTTTGATCTTTGCAAAATCATTTAATTTGAAATGATAATGGTCTTATCAAACCAACCATCACCTTTTTCATTTTGGATTAATATTATTAATTTGATAATTCACACATATTGTTATGGTTGTAAAAACTATTCTCATTCTATCATAACCATTCTCTCTCCTCTCTTCATCTTCCTCCTCCTCTAGTTCAAGGAGAATCATTCTCATGAGTTGAGAAACCTCTCCTTGGAGATAAAACACCTTAAGCCACTCTCTACTCTTCCTAAGGTTGAAGTTCTAGCAAGCCAGAGACTTTAGTTTTCTCAAAGTTCGAGAAAGGAGCTCAAGGAAGAAACCCTCAGGTGGATCCATCTTCGACAAGAGAAGGCAACGAGGAAAGCAGCATCCGACCACCATTAAGAGTCAAAGAGAAGGAGTTCAAGTTGAGGTATAACCCCTAACCGAGTAGATAACTCTCTTGTTAGTTGCTAGTGTGTAGTTTAGCCAAGATCCGTGTTTTATAGTCCATGTTGCCATGACCCGAAAAATCGTTTTTCACCATTTCCGCAAGCCCGAAAGAACCGGGAGAGGTAACGTGGACTTACAATTATGTTGATCATAGTCAAGGGTTATATGGGTGGGTCTAGTTAATCATGAAATGACGGGTAGAACTTGACTAGTGCTTATGATATGTTGACCATAGCCAAGGTCATAAGCATCTAGGGGTAAAAACTATATTGGGAATTTCAAGTGTTGAAATTTGCAATGAGATTGCATACCATCTATATGATAGTTGGATCTCGATCCCACTGTGAGTAAGAGTTACTCCCAGGAGAGTTTTACACTTTACAATTAGCTAATCCAGTAGGTGTCTAGAATGGTGTTAACGAGGTTTGACCTCTGGGAAAAACGAGGTTTATTTTAATTAGGTCCGTGCGCAAGCACGGGGAACCTCCCTCAAAGTACCGACACTGGCCTGGCTGACCGGTTAGCAAAACTGTAGAATGTAATTAATCCTGGCTAGTTTTCTTTTCAGGTTTGAAAGAAAATTTGATAAAAACAGTGGGAGATATCGATTAGATAAGATAATAACCAATCTGATCTTTGCAAGAGCTTTTTGCTGAGTGTATTCTTTTCTCTCTCCTAATGGCAGGTACCGATGACGGGACTTAAGCTTCTTTTAGAGAAAAACAAACTGACTGGACCAAATTATAATGAATGGTTGAGGAACTTGAACATTGCACTCACATATGATAAAGTATCATATGTCCTCACTACCAAAGCCCCACCCGTCCCAGGACCTGAATCATCTGTTTCGGATAAGGAGATCCGAAAAACATGGGATATTGATTGCAACACGGCCACGTGCCTCGCGCTTGCTTCTATGGACAGTATCCATCAGAAACAGCACGAGAAGATGGATGTACAATCTATCTTTCTTCATACAAAGGAGTTGTATGAAGAGCAATCTCAGACTTTACGATACGAGGCATCTCGAAAGCTGTTTCAGATGCGGTTGGCCCCCGACGCATCAGTAGGAGACCATGTTCTGAAGGTGATTGGTCTTATAGAAGAACTTGTGGAACTGGGATGGACTATGGATAATGAGCAATATACAGATATTGTTATGCAGCCTCTCCCTCCCGCCTGTGCTCCGTTCATACCGAATATCAATATGAACAATTTAGAGAAATCATTGCCTGAACTTCTCAATATGTTGAGAAATACAGAGAGCACGCTTAAGATAGTGAAAACTACCGCTCTGCTTTATGGGCCATCTTTCTCTTCAGTCCCGAAAGCCAAGGCCAAGGAAAAGAAGAAGAAGAATCCCACCAAGCCGCGAGGTGGAGTTGAAAAGGTGAAGGGGAAAGACAAGTCTGGGACCGCGGGAAGTGGAAAAGGAGAATATTTTTACTGCCACAAGTCGGGACACTGGAAACGCAATTGTGCTTTGTACCTTGCAGATCTTAAGAAGAAGAAGCATGTTGATGCTTCCGCTTCAGGTGTGTTTGTAACTAAAAACTGTTTTTCATGAAACTCTGCATCTTGGGTATTAGATACCGGTTCTGGTTCTCACATCTGTAATTGTATGCAGGGATTGAGAAACAGTAGAGTTTTGAAGACTGGGGAACACACTCTACGGGTTGGAAATGGTTCTAATATACAAGCTGTATCCGTAGGAGAGTGTCATCTGGGGTTGCTTTCAGGATGTATTTTGGTTTTGAACCCTTGTTGTTTTGTACCTGGTATGCTATGTAATATAATATCCGTATCTTTGTTGGACAATGAAGGATATCATTTTGTGTTGCAAAATAATGTTATGAACATTAAATTGAATCAACAGTTGATTTGGTATGGTACTCTAAGTAACGAAATTTACGTCCTAAACCAACATACAGTTTTCAATATACAACATACAAATAAAAGAAAGATTTCAGATATAAATGAATCTTTTCTTTGGCATTGTAGACTTGGTCATATTAATGAAACAAGACTAAACAAGTTACATAAAGATGGATATTTAAAACCTTTTGAATATAAATCTTATGCGACTTGTCAGTCTTGTATCAAAGGTAAAATGACCAAAACTCCGTTTATAGGACACGGAGAGAGAGCTACAGAACTCTTAAGCCTCATACATAGTGATTTGTGCGGACCAATGTCTACACATGCAAGAGGCGTTTTTTCATACTTCATCACTTTTACTGATGATTTCTCAAGATTCGGACACGTGTTTTTATTGAAGCATAAATCCGAAGCTTTCGAGAAATTCAAGGAGTACAAACTTGAAGTAGAAAAACAAACTGGCTCGAGTATCAAGAAACTTCGATCAGATCGAGGTGGAGAGTATTTAAGCATTGAGTTTTCAGACTTCTTAAAAGAGAATGTGATTCTCTCTCAGCTCACTCCTCCGTACACACCACAGCACAATGGTGTGTCCGAACGGAGGAATCGTACCCTATTAGATATGGTACGGTCCATGATGAGTGATGCTGAGTTACCACTTTCCTTTTAGGGACATGCATTAGAGACAGCAATTTATCTATTGAACAGGGTTCCAACAAAGACCGTGTCTACCGCTCCATATGAGATGTGGTGTGGAAAGAGACCATCTCTTAAAAGAGTTAGGATTTGGGGTTGTCCGGCTTTTGTTAAAAAGCAGAATCCAGACAAACTCGAGACACGATCGGTCATGTGTAAATTTGTGGGATATCCAAAACACTCGTATGGATATCTATTCTACCACAAGGAGGAACAAAAGGTGTTTGTTGCTCAGCATGCCACATTTTTAGAAAATGAAATCTTTACATTACTGATGGCAAAGCGGTAGAACTAGAAGAGGTTCTAGAGACACAAATTACTCAGGACGAATTGGTTGAAACTGATGTTGCAGTAGAACTTCAAGAACCTCAGCCGCTCCGGAGATCTAGTAGAACTTCTCGCCCGCCGGAGAGATACTATGGGTTTCTCATTGATGGTGAAAGACAAGATTGCGTCATGGATGATGTCCCTACTAGTTTTCAGCAAGCTATCACGAGTGGTGACTCAGTGAAGTGGCTGGATGCCATGAGTTCCTAAATGGAGTCCATGTACACCAACAAAGTATGGACTTTGGACGTTGTACCTTCTTGGATAAAACCCGTTGGGTGCAAATGGATCTTTAAGAGAAAGATTGGTGTAGATGGACAGGTAGAGACCTTTAAAGCAAGGCTTGTAGCGAAATGTTTTCGTCAAAGATCAGGACTGGACTATGATGAAACTTTCTCTCCGGTAGCAATGCTTAAATCCATTCGGATCCTACTTTCTATTGCTTCTCACTATGATTATGAAATCTGGAAGATGGACGTTAAAACTGCATTTCTGAATGGTGATTTAGAAGAATGCGTTTATATGGATCAGCCAGAGGGCTTCATTGACAGTGGGAGCAGCGAAAAAGCGTGTAGGTTGCTTAAATCCATTTATGGGTTAAAGCAGGCATCTCGGAGCTGGAACATCTGTTTTGATGATACAATCAAAGAGTTTGATTTTATCAAAAATATAGATGAACCATGCATTTATAAGAAGATTGTAGGGAGTACTGTCACATTCCTCGTATTGTACGTGGATGACATTCTCTTGATAGGAAATGACATTCCTATGCTACAATCGGTCAAATTATTCTTATCACAAAGGTTCTCCATGAAGGACCTGGATGATGCCTCGTGCATTTTGGGCATAAGGATTTATAGAGATAGATCTAAGAGATTATTGGGATTGTCCCAATCAAAGTACATTGATACCATCCTAAAAAGGTTTAGTATGGAAGATTCCAAGCGTGGTGCTTTACCCTCTTGCCATGGAATCTCTCTCTCTAAGGACTTATGTCCGAAGACAGATGAAGAGAGAGATCGTATGAGCATTATACCCTACACTTGAGCCGTAGGATCTATAATGTATGTGATGATATGTACTCGCCCTGATATAGCTTATGCACTAGCTGTAGTGAGCAGGTATCAATCCAACCCAAGGGAGCAGCATTGGATAGCCATGAAGAACATTCTTAAGTACTTATGAAGGACTAAAGAATTGTTCTTGGTGTATGGTAATGAGGATCTCCAAATGGAGGCCTTTACCGATTCCAGCTTCCAAAGTGATAAGGATGACAACAAATCTATCTCTGGGTTTGTATTTACCCTCAATAGAGGGGCGATATGTTGGAAGAGTTCCAAACAGGATACCGTTGCAGACTCCACGATGGAAGCTGAGTATATTGCTGCAAATGATGCTGTCAAGGAAGCCGTCTGGATGAGGAAGTTCGTTCCGGAGCTAGGAGTAGTTCCAACCATTATTAATCCAATACCATTGTATTGTGATAATAACGGAGCTATGGCGTTGGCCAAAGAACCCAGATCCTATCAAAAGTCCAGACACATCCTTAGGCGATATCATTTGATCCGGGAGATAGTTGATTGCCAAGAGATCGAGATTCGGAGAGTAGATACAAAGGATAACACCGCGGATCCACTCACCAAGGCCCTTCCACAGCCGCAACATGAGCGACTTTTTGAGATGTTGGGTATGAGATACGCCAATAATTAGCCTTAATGTAAGCGGGAGATTGTTGGATATATGTATGCCCTAGAGGCCATTATATGTATAGTGGATGCTTGGACATGTATATATGTATATTTGATATATGACTTTCTTGCTCAACATGATAATATGCTATCTGGTTTTACTTTATCTGACATGTTTACTTGATACTGTTCATTTGATACATGTTGATAAAGCCCTGAGGATATTTGCTTAACTTCCATGGCTATGATGAAGATCATACTAGTGGGGTATGTGTGGTCTATAAGCATATCCTTAAATGTTCCTAGTCGTAGGTATATCGAGACGGGGCATCGATATTCCAGAGTAGACTAGCGTGTACGTTTCTTGACCAATATGATGGGCGAGGGATGATCCCATATCCATTGGTGTTGTGACATCGAAGATTGTATACGGGTGCTCAGTGGAGACTGGGTACACTGAACGGAATCACCGAGAATTCCTATATGGTATTATATCTATCGTCGGATAGCAGTTCTCTGGTGACACCGGTACAGGTTAGTCTGTAAACCCGAGATCGTCATAGAGTCTTGTGTGTTCTCCTACTGTACTTTGATTTCCACCCTACCACGGCTCTACTGAGTCGTGCAAACAGGTGGCTTTTGGGTATAGTCCTGAGACACATGGAGACAGTGAGCGATAGGAGGGGTTTTGTCTCTCCCGGTATTGGAAGTTGATGTTGTGCTATATGCGATTGGCTCTGACTTGAAGTCCCTGGCCAGGGCTGATGAGATTTACTGATAAGTGTTATCAGTAGTTTCTCGACTGGTGATAGACCATATCGACATGACTCATTGAGTTATTAGGGCTCGACGATTCCATACCTAGACTTGATATGCAATATATCAGACGAAGAGACCGGACTGTACGGTAAGTGTTGCCAATGGCTCGACAGGAGTTTTGACGGATTCACTTGTTTTTCTTTTGATCACTCAATACCCGGGTGACCATTACATTTAGCTGACCGCTTGCGACTTTTAGGTGTTTTGATATGATCATCACCTACTACCGGTGTATTGACGAGTCTTAGAGTCCCATACAGGATTTTTCTAGCTCAGGCGAAATGATGTGGAGTGCATATGAGATATGTGCGGGAGCTCGACTAAATGCGAGTTTGTGATACCGTATTTTAATCGGGCATTTATTATTGGTCGGGTCGCATTTGATGTGACCGATTTATTAAATCAAGTGTTGATTTAATATTGACTTTTAGCTCACTTTTAATTAAACCTTTTCTTTTGGATGTATGCATATATGTTTATACATACACATGATGATGTGCATGCACACATACATACATACATACATACATATATATCATGGTTGATGATACATAGAAGATGGAAATACAAGACTTACATGGTTGACAAATATCTTCTATTTTGTTTATGGATTAAACAAAAAGGAAATTAGCTAAATGACTCATTCTTTCTACACAATTCTTAGTTGACCTTTGACTTAACCCTAGCTAGATTTCCTTTGTTCATTAACTCATCCACAAAATATCGAGATATTTAGATAACCATGGTTATTATTGAGAGTGTCTCATGAAGGGTTATGGGAGCGCCCCAGCCATCCAACCGTGGCCAAATGCGGAACAAAAATTTCTATAAACCCGGCGCTACCATTACCCGATTAACAAGATCAAAACCATTAACTGTAAAACTATCAAACCAAGCACAAAGAGATAGAATGGTTATATCTAATGAACCAAGTCTTTCGGGTCATCAACCATCTCCAAGCTCCTAGTGATGCGGATCGACTTTGGTCGCCGGTTTTCCTTAATCTCCGATGATCCACCCGAGGGAAACGGCATAAGCTCCAGGTTCGCCAAGCGGATCAACCGACTCTCCAAGATTGCTAGTGGGGGAGAGTTGAGGTGTAGGATTGTGTCACCATGATTTTCTCTCAAAATCTAATGCTCATAGAGCACCCATGGAAGATGTGGAGGTGATGAAAGCAAGAATGACATGAGCTCAAAAAATGGCTAAGTGTTTTTGGGTGTGTGTATATGAAGAGAGAGTGAGCTAGAGTGAGTAGTAACCAAAATGTGCAAACCCCCACACTCTCATCAAGTGTGGCCGGCCCTCTCTCTCCCACAAAAAATAATGCACACACAAAAAACACTTTTCCAATTTAGCAATAAACAAATAAGCCCATACCAATCACAACATATCCAAGACCCATGCTTTGTCACCTTTTCCACCTCATTATAAACAAAATGATTTTCAAAACAAAATCAAAAATGAGGTGGCATCTTCTAGAATCCATTCCGTATAAATACGGAATGCTTCCCGATACATGTATCGAAATACACATACGCGTATTCGTACGAAAATACGAATAGCTAAAAGAGAGAAAATAGATAGTGAGCAATAATACTAGAATAATTATATATAAATACATATGTAAATTATTAAATCAAAACTTGATTTAACAATATGGCTTAATCTTAAGCCACTAGTATTATCAACCGTCCGATTGAAGTCTGTGCAGCCTGTGCACATTGTTCATATCAGATTTTTGCATTTTCATACCGCCCAATTTTTATCACATTGCATATCGGTAGGTACTCTTGAGCCGTGTTTGCTAGTCAATTGCAGGATACAGGTTCTCGGCTCTAAAACAGTGAAATTCATGGAAAAACACGACAAAACCCGGGTTCCTGCCAATCACAGATAAAACACGGATCTCCGCTCTCTATCCGTATGTTGCCGCACACCAGTTTAAAAGACAAAATGGCAAATCAATGTCATTTTCATGCACAAGGCTCAATGACAACACAAGATCCAAGAAATCTACGCGGAGCTCAAGAAAATCATGACAAAAGATACACATCCAATCACCTTTTTGATCAACAGGAATTCTGGAAAAATCGTGAAGCAAATCTGAGAAAAATCATATGCCAGAATAAAGGACACAGCAAACCAGGGAAGCACCAAAAACCCCATTCCCCAATTCCACCATAGGGCCGCGGATCCGCGGCCAATAGGGGGTATAGGCCGCGGATCCGCGGCCGTACTGGGTCTTCAGTGTGTCGTTTTTCATGGGTAGTTTGGACTTTTTATATAGAGGCAGAATGTTGCCCTAGATTTCCAGCTTCCTGCCTATAAATAGTCCAGAACTTTGTGAAGCCAAGGGTGCATAATCTTGTATTTATTTTTTAGGTTTTAGTTGTTGTTCTTCTTCCTCCACTCATCTCTTCTCCATTAAAAATCTTGTAGTGAGCTTTTGTGAGTGAAGAATGAATAAAGGAGTTCTTTTTACTTATCATGCTTGTCTTGTTCTTTAGTTAAATTATTATTGCTTGTAATTTTCATTTGTTAACTTAGTTATTGTTATTTCTTTCTTTTCTCTTTTCCTTTATCCTTAAAACAACCATGATGCTTACGCTTGATCCTTGCCAAGGTGAGGTCGCAAATAGCTAGTTGTTATCTTCTAATCTCTTTCTTTCTATCTTCCTCTTTTGTTTTGTTTTCTTTTCATTATGATGTGTGAGTAGTTTCATACTTGTTAGGGTAGGATAAGGGAAGTTTGAGAGAAGGAAATCTCTCTCACTCTTTCCTTGCCCAACATCTTAAATCGACTCCCGTTAATTGAACCACAATCCGCTCCCTTCGGCACCCTATCCTACATGATAGCGGTGATTCCGTAGTGAGACCGGTTGTGGTTGAATTAACCGTAGGTTATGGCTAAGAGCCAAGAACGGACGGACAAGCACCAAAAGGAAGAACTTATGCGTTGGAAAGCCTAGCTTATACTCGCAAGTTCCTTCCTAGTCGTGCTAATCCCCGTTGTTGCCGATTACCGTAACACCGATATTAAGAGTGGCAACGAAAGAGGTGAGCGACTCCTAACTCAAACTAACCTAATCCTAACCCTAACAAGCTCTCTTTACATATCATTTTAACACTTAATTAATCACAACAAAATCTGAAAAACTGGACTTAACTCGTTAAAGCACTTAGAAAAAGATTCCCATCTCCCTGCGGGCGACCCGTACTCAACCGGCTAGCTACAAGCGAAACCGTCTTGATTGCGGTAATTAACTAAACTTGAACACGCAGAATCTCTACAAATCAAATGGCGCCGTTGCCGGGGAGACGGTAGTTTATTTCTTTGTGTAATTTCGGGTTAACTTGTGAATATAACCGAAAAACAAAACAAAAAAAAATATACTTTGTAAAAAAATCATCTTGTTATTTTTGATTAGTTTTTGTGCAAGTGTGCAGGATAATACGGAGTTCGAGTTCAGTGCCAAAGACGTAGGAAGATAGACCCACATTTCGCGGCTACACCGCGACGGATCAAAACGAAGCAAACGGTCTACTGTGAGATTCTGGAGCAGTTCCAGTAAGCAATTACAGATTCAAGGGCCTTGGAACAGAAGAGGAAACCCAACAGAACCCAGCCAACAAAATTGAAGGCCTAATCCCACTATTGTGCCGTGGAACCGCGTCATAAGCTAGCTTAGGCCGCGCAACCGCGGCCATATAGTGTCTTCAGGGGGCCAAAATCTCTGGGTAAGTCTCTCATCTCTCCCCCACTCCTCTGGACTCCAATAAATTGTGTTTTCTGCAGCATTCTTTGCGTAAACTCTCTTCCCCTTTCCAATAAACTGTTTTTGTGCAGGATTCTTTGCGCCGCGCTAAAAATAAAAATTGTTTGCAGTTGATTTGTTATCGCTTTGCATTCATTAATACGGACTTAAGGGGCTTGAAACCAATTCAGATTGGGTGGGGATTTCATCACCCTTCCCAGGACCCCAAAAATCACAAAAAACATATGCATTGACCATTGTTAATTAAAAAATACTAGACTCAGCCCTAAGGACTTCGCGCTCAATAGGACAGAGGACTAGTTACAGGCATCGGCCGTTTATCCTATCTGACTTTTGCGGTGCCTAGGCAAGTGTGACGAAGGCAAGTGGTTATTTAATTAAGGAACTTCGCGAAAGCGTTGGACAACCTCCCACTTACCTGGAACTTATCTGGCCGCATTAGACGGAGAAGAGGCGGTTTGAGGTCCTATTTCTAGCCCTCTGGAACAGTTAGGAGCTGTCTAGCAGACCTAGGTGACCTTAGATCTAGGTGAGATTGTGCATATCTTATTTGTGATTGCTTAAAACCGTAAGTCCGTACATATTTCTGTAAAGATCTTTCTAAAAAAAAAGAAAAAAAAATCAAAATAAAACTTTTATAAAAACTTTCCCTTCGTCGCCAAATCCATTTTTCACCCACCACCCATCGTTTTCTCCATTGGCGTTTTCTTACCCTCACCTTCTCCGCTTTGACTATACTAAACTCGTTTAGTGTATGTCCGCTTGGACTCGGGACACTAGCGCCCGCCTAGTCCGCGTTACGTTAGTCGCTACCGACTACGCGATCGACTCAGACGTCGAAACTCCGTCCACTCCTCTTTCACCCCTTCCTTTGCCGGCCAACTCTGACGTTGACCGGAATTCTGTTCATACATCTTCACCTTCACCATCACCAACCTCTTCTTCCGCGATGTCAGGATTTAATCCGAACATCTCTTTGACTACCCCTAGATTGGCTCCACCTCCTACGGAGACCAATAACCCACCACCACCGCCTGTTGTAGCGCCGCAGCGAATCGCGCTCCAGGATCGTTTCTATCCCACCCGTTCTGCACTTCCCACCTGCCTTTCTCTTCCACCGGCCAATGGGGATAATTTTGAAATTAAGCCCCACTTCATCAACATGCTCCAACGATTTCATGGGCTTGAATCTGAAGATGCCTATATCTTCATCAATAAATTTCAAAACGTCTGTGCCATGATGAAAACTACCCAACTGTCGGACGATGCTATACGTCTACGGGTCATTCCGTTCACTTTATGCGATCTTGCTGAAAAATGGCTGTATAGCACCGCTTCCCACTCCATAACTAGTTGGGACGAGTTTGTAAAAGCGTTTCTAAAGAAATTTTATCGGAATCATAAAACCGCAAGGATTCGAAATGAAATCAACCAATTCTCTCAGCTTCCTTCTGAACCCTTCTGGAAGTGCTTTGACCGGTACAAAGACCTTCTTGTTCAGTGTCCTCACCACGGTATAGAGAAATGGCAACTTTGCCAAACCTTATACGAGGGCGTGAACCCAGCAACGAAGCAGTTGTTGGAAACCATCTGTCAGAGCCACTTCCTATCGAAATCTGACGAGGAAGCGTGGCAGTTCTTTGACGACCTTGCGGAGCAAACGCTACAATGGGAGAGCACCAGACCGACTTCTTCTTCTTCTACCTCCACTTCTACCGGTCAGTCTAGGGTAGGAATTCACCAACTTGATGTCTCTATTGCGATGAAAGCTGAAATGGCTGCAATAACAAGAAAGCTTGAAGCGATAGAGAGCAAATTTTCTTCTCCTGCTCCTGCCCCTGTTCTTCCCATTCGTACCATTTACGCTTGTTGTTCCGATCCTTCTCACTTGACCGAAGAGTGTCCTTACAATCCACCATCGCAAGGACAGGATCAGGTTAATGCTGCATTCTAGCAAAGACCGAGGAATGATCCATACTCTTCCACCTACAATACCGGTTGGAGGAACCACCCCAATTTCGCCTGGAATCAGAATCAGAATCAATTCCAAGGCAACAATTTCCAAAGGGCCCCTCCGCCGCAACAACAACCGCAACAACAAACTCAGTTTCAGCAGCCCTTCCAACCCCAACCTTTCCAAAATCAGACGAACAACTTTGCACCCAACAATTCTTTTCCACCAAACAACTTTGTTCCGTCAAACAACGATAATGTTTCCTCGCTCGAACGAAGTCTGGAGGCGTTCGTTAAACAATCGACACAATCCACCGCAAACATCCAGTCTTCCATTCAGTCCTTAGTACAACACACTGCCGCTCACGGGCAAAGCATCAAGACCATCGAGGCCCAGATTGCACAGCTGAATGCGGCCTTAAGCGAGCGAGAGAAGGGGAAGCTCCCGTCCCAGCCACTCCCAAATCCCGGTCACCCACATAATGTACATGTTGCTCTTGAACAACAGAATCATAATGTGAGTGCCGTGACCACATTGAGATCGGGAAGGATGCTGCAAAACAACATTGACACACGGATCAACGATGACACCCCGGCCGCTTCTTCTTCTACTTCTTCATCTTCTCCTGCTTCTTCGTCTTCTGAGCCTATTCTCCGTTCTTCACAAGACTCTCCTTCCTCTTCTTCTGCTCTGAACGGACCCACTTCTCACTCCACGAAAACACCTGTTCTGCGATCCGTTCCAACTCCACAATCTCCTCCTCCAACATTAGACTCAACCAATTTTAAAAATGTTCCATTTCCAAACCGGTTGAGGTCTAATAAACAAAATCCTCAGATGGAGAAGATTCTGGAGTTATTTAAGCAGGTTAACATTAACATTCCTCTTTTAGATACTGTCCAACAAGTCCCATCCTACGCGAAAATCTTAAAGGACTTGTGCACGAAAAAGAGGAAGTCTCAGATACCTAAGAAAGTTTTCTTGGCTAGTGCTGTGAGTGATGCCCTTACACAATCTTTACCACAAAAACGGAAGGACCCTAGCTGTCCGACGATTTCTATTACTATTGGGGATAAGAACATCAACCGCGCACTATTAGATCTTGGTGCCAGTGTTAACCTGCTTCCGTACTCAGTAAATGAGCAATTAGGCGTCGGAGAGCTGAAACCCACACACTGCACTCTCCAAATGGCCGACCGATCGATCACCCATCCTAGGGGTGAGCTAGAGGATGTGTTAATAAAAGTCGGGGACTTCATATTCCCCGTTGACTTCATTGTATTAGACACACAGCCTGTAGCTAACCCCCGGAATCAAATTCCGGTGATACTCGGTCGCCCATTCCTTGCAACCTCAAATGCTGTGATCAATTGTCGCAATGGTTCGATGAACCTCTCTTTTGGAAACATGACGATTGAACTCAACATTTTTAGGTTGGGGAATTAGCCCGCCGAACCTAATGCTCATATACTGGACGTCTGCTCGATCCAGGAGATCACCCCAGAAGAATGTGAATTCGAGGAGTTTCTGTTTGATCACGATAATCTTAATGCCACTAGTGCGTTCCTCCTCGAACCTGCTGCTGTTTCTGCGCCCGACAACGACTACGAGTGTTTCACGTTCTCGAACGATCTTAGCCGCGCACAACCCGAGTTTGAATCTTTCGAATTTCCGGATGAGTTACCTGAACCATCCAACTCGGTCGCGTACACTCGTTTTGAACCTTTGCTGGAGTCCTTTGAGTTCGAGACCTCTGCACTAATCTTGCCTTCAATCGTTTCACCTCCAGCGCTCGAACTCAAGCCTTTGCCATCTCACCTTAAGTACGCTTACTTAGGTGAGAACGAGACCCTCCCTGTCATCATTTCGGCTTCTAAAGCTCCAGAGCAAGAGAAAGCCCTTCTTGCGGTCTTGCACAGCAACAGGCAAGCTTTTGGCTGGTCCATGGCGGACATCAAGGGGATTAGTCCCCTAATCGTTGAGCATCACATTCATCTGATGGATGATGCCAAACCAGCCCGGGATCCACAAAGACATCTCAATCCAGTCATGAAAGAGACCGTGAAGAAGGAGATCGTAAAATGTCTAGATAGTGGTATCATTTACCCTATCTCTGATAGCCAGTGGGTTAGCCCCATCCACGTTGTCCCCAAGAAATCGGGCATCACGGTCATCACTAACGAGGCAAACGAGTTAATCCCTACTCGCACCCAAACTGGGTGGCGAGTGTGCATTGATTACAGAAAACTCAACGCCGCAACGCGGAAAGACCACTTTCCGCTACCCTTCATTGACCAAATGCTTGGACGATTAGCCGGACACGAGTACTACTGCTTTCTTGATGGCTACTCCGGCTATAATCAGATTCCCATCGACGAAAAAGACCAGGACAAGACCACTTTCACTTGTCCTTTCGGCACATTCGCATATCGTCGCATGCCCTTTGGGTTATGCAATGCGCCCGCTACCTTCCAGCGGTGTATGATGGGAATCTTCTCAGACATGGTGGAAAAATTTCTGGAGATTTTCATGGATGATTTCTCCATCTTCGGCGATTCCTTCAACGAGTGTTTGCTGCATCTTGACGCTGTCCTTACCCGATGTAAGGACAAGAATCTCACTTTGAATTGGGAGAAGTGACACTTCATGGTGCGCGAAGGTATTGTCTTAGGACATATCATCTCGCAAAATGGCATAGAGGTTGACAAAGCAAAGATTGAGGTCATTTCCAATATTCCTCCTCCCCGATGCGTCAGAGATATCCGAGCCTTCCTTGGTCATGCCGGTTTTTATAGACGGTTCATCAAGGACTTTAGCAAGATTGCTAGGCCCTTAACTCTTTTGCTGGCCAAGGACACGCCATTCGACTTCAACTCGAGCTGTGTGAATGCATTCGAGTCATTGAAACGCTCACTCACTTCTGCTCCCGTTCTTTCTTCACCTGACAGGACGCACCCATTTGAGATTATGTGCGATGCATCCGACTTTGCCATTGGTGCTGTCCTTGGACAACACATCAACAAGATGCCGCACGTAATCTATTATGCGAGCCGAACCCTGAACGACGCCCAACTCAATTATACAACAACTGAGAAGGAATTCTTAGCTGTTGTATTTGCTTTAGAAAAGTTCAGACCCTACCTCATCGGCTCTCCAGTCATTGTCTACACAGACCATTCTGCTCTGCGCCATCTTTTTGCGAAGAAAGATGCAAAATCTCGGCTAATTCGTTGGATCCTCTTGCTTCAAGAGTTTGACCTTATCATTAAGGACAAACGAGGATGTGAAAACGTAGTTGCCGACCATCTCTCACGACTTCCTTCTTCGCCTTCGCTTCCAATTCCGATCAACGACGTTTTTCCGGATGTACAGCTCTTGACAGTATCTTGCGAACCCTGGTTCGCAGATATTGTGAACTATTTGGCCACGGGATTACTACCGACTGAATGGTCAAGTCAGGATAGACTTCGCTTCTTATCCCAAGTAAAACACTTTTACTGGGACGAACCCTATTTGTTCAAGTACTGTCCCGACCAGATTATTCGTCGGTGTGTCCCTGACGAGGAATTCAAGAGTGTGCTGTCGTTTTGCCACGATCAAGCATGTGGCGGGCATTTTGGCCCCAGAAAGACAGCTGAGAAGATCTTGCAGTGTGGTTTCTACTGGCCACAACTTTTCAAAGACGCTCATGACTATTGCAAGACTTGCTCTCGGTGCCAACACATGGGCCGGATATCCCGGAGGAACGAGATGCCGCTCCAACCGATCTTGGTTGTGGAAATTTTCGATGTTTGGGGGATAGATTTCATGGGGCCGTTTCCCAGCTCTTTTGGGAACTTGTACATCCTTCTCGCTGTTGATTACGTCTCTAAATGGGTCGAGGCTGTGCCCAGCCGGACTAAAGACAACAAGGTTGTCGTTAGGTTTCTTAAAGAAAACATTTTCTCCCGTTTTAGGCACCCCCGAGCGATCATTAGCGACAATGGAAGTCATTTCTGCAACAAGACTTTCGAGGCCTTGATGCGGAAATACTCCATTAATCATAAGCTATCCACGCCCTACCACCCGCAAACCTGCGGGCAGGCCGAAGTTTCAAATCGGCAAATCAAGCAGATACTGGAGAAGACGGTTTCCAAGAACCGTAAGGATTGGTCGCTGAAACTCACTGATGCCCTTTGGGCCTTTCGAACCGCTTATAAGACCGACCTTGGCATGTCTCCCTATCGGCTTGTGTACGGAAAAGCCTGCCACCTACCTGTCGAAATAGAGCATCGCGCATTTTGGGCGATAAAGGAGCTGAATCTGTCTCTCGAGGATGCGGGCAGCCATCGGAAGCTGCAGTTGAACGAACTGAGCGAGCTTAGGGATGAGGCTTACGATAACGCGGTTGTCGTTAAGAACCGAACGAAGGTGTTTCATGATAAACACCTTTTGCGAAAAACCTTCGTACCTGGTCAACAGGTACTGCTTTACGACACCCGACTTCACTTCCATCCAGGAAAGCTCAGATCTCGCTGGAAAGGGCCGTATTTTGTGCGGAATGTATATCCGCAGGGCGCTGTGGATTTGGAAGATCCGAAGGACGGTTCATTTTTCAAAGTGAATAGACACCGACTCAAACCGTACCTTAGCGCCGAACCAACAGAGGAGCTCCTGGTCTTACAGGAGCCGGTTTACCCTGCCTAATCTTCCTCTGCCTACCTCCAAACTTCGGTTATCCAGCCAAGAACAGTGGACACTGTTCCAAATAAGTTTGGGGGTATGTATATACCATTTTGTATATATTTGTGGATATTCTTTTTCTTTTTTCTTTAAAACCAAAAACAAAAAAAAAAAATATTTTGTATCGCTAACCGACATTTTTGCCCCTTCAACCGATCTCTTCATGCAATGACAGTGAGGACACTGTCCAGTTTAAGTTTGGGGGTACGCTCGGTACGCATTTCTAACCTTCGCATTCATATGTATATTTTGCATCTGCATATTTAAATCCATAAAATCCATAAAAATCTGAAAATTTTCTAAAAACATAAAAACTTTTCTGTCAAGTTAGCTAGTGGGAGGACTCTGATTCAACATTTCGACGGTTTTTGTTTGATAAAATAAGAATAACTAAATCTTATGTTTAGATTTTGAAAACCTGAAAGATAACTCTCCTTTGAAGTTAACTATAGCTGATATACGTCTTTACATTACACTCCACGTGTCGTGAGTTTTTGGAAATTAGATGACAAGTCTTTTATGTCGAAAAACTTTTAAATGGATCAATGATTTTCTGAGGATCAAATAGGTTTGTTCTGAAATAAGTAATATCAAGAATAGTTTAGGAAGTAAGTGAATATGAAGGAATGTTATTGATACCTTAATTGGAACTAAGTCTGAAAAATAACCCATCTGAAACTTGATTGGAATGATTACACACCGAACCCACTAAACACGTCTTTTATCCAAAAAAATAATTGAACTGCCGGTTATGTCTCCGTTCGATTAAATCATCTGATTTTCACGCCAAACTGTCTTTTGTTTTTGGACCTAGGTAACTTGAGTAATTAAGTCCGCTGGGGTGTTTCTACACCTAATGCCCTAAAACCAACTGGTTTGGGTGCATTGGCCCAAAGCTCGCTAAGAAGCCTAGAAAGTCCAGATTAAAACAAAATCAAGCAAGTGTTCTCTCCGAGTTAAAATTCCTAACGGTTCTTTGTGTGAGAATAATCTTGATAAACGACAGGCTTTTATAAAAAATTTAGCGGAGATATGAAGATTTAACTCTATGATAAAGACTATTGCACGTTCACAGAGGTGTGTATGAAATGAAAACAAGAAAAAGGTGGAGTGAAGAATAAGACCTAGTTTCCTGTTAGGGAAGATAGAAATTCTAGAGTTGAAACTTTACTGGAAAACGAAACTTGAAAATTGCTTAACTCTTTATAAAACTTATGTGATCCTTTCAAAATTTTTATCTGGGCATTATTGTGTGACATGATGACGTAAATCGATCCTTCTGGAAACTTAACAACACTATTTGCACTGCACGTAAAGACATATAAAATCTGTAGTTAAATAAGAAGCGAGGTATGAAAAATAAAGGTTCGATAGTCTAGACTTAGGATATTAGAATTGTTATTTTCTGAAACAAAACTTTAGAATCTTAGTTATTTTACAAAACTAGCTTGACCGGATTTTGTGGGTAGTATCCGCTGAAAACCCTCAGGAGACAACACTCCTCCTACTAGGGACACCTAGAGGTTTAACGGGTTGTTGCACATGCTCAGTGCAATCGCGTTCCCTGCGAAAGTGAGGTTGGGAAATTTTTTATGAATAAATTGGCTTTGCTCGGGACGAGCAAATGATAAGTTTGGGGGTATTTGTTCATATCAGATTTTTGCATTTTCATACCGCCCAATTTTTATCACATTGCATATCGGTAGGTACTCTTGAGCCGTGTTTGCTAGTCAATTGCAGGATACAGGTTCTCGGCTCTAAAACAGTGAAATTCATGGAAAAACACGACAAAACCCGGGTTCC
Organism: Agapanthus africanus; assembly: GCA_030015575.1. Taxonomy (NCBI): domain Eukaryota; kingdom Viridiplantae; phylum Streptophyta; class Magnoliopsida; order Asparagales; family Amaryllidaceae; genus Agapanthus; species Agapanthus africanus. Next base: position 494,437,602 of record CM057339.1, read on the forward strand.
TGCCAATCACAGATAAAACACGGATCTCCGCTCTCTATCCGTATGTTGCCGCACACCAGTTTAAAAGACAAAATGGCAAATCAATGTCATTTTCATGCACAAGGCTCAATGACAACACAAGATCCAAGAAATCTACGCGGAGCTCAAGAAAATCATGACAAAAGATACACATCCAATCACCTTTTTGATCAACAGGAATTCTGGAAAAATCGTGAAGCAAATCTGAGAAAAATCATATGCCAGAATAAAGGACACAGCAAACCAGGAAGCACCAAAAACCCCATGCCCCAATTCCACCATAGGGCCGCGGATCCGCGGCCAATAGGGGGTATAGGCCGCGGATCCGCGGCCGTACTGGGTCTTCAATGTGTCGTTTTTCATGGGTAGTTTGGACTTTTTATATAGAGGCAGAATGTTACCCTAGATTTCCAGCTTCCTGCCTATAAATAGTCCAGAACTTTGTGAAGCCAAGGGTGCATAATCTTGTATTTATTTTTTAGGTTTTAGTTGTTGTTCTTCTTCCTCCTCTCATCTCTTCTCCATTAAAAATCTTGTAGTGAGCTTTTGTGAGTGAAGAATGAATAAATGAGTTCTTTTTACTTATTATGCTTGTCTTGTTCTTTAGTTAAATTATTATTGCTTGTAATTTTCATTTGTTAACTTAGTTGTTGTTATTTCTTGTTGTTTCTTTCTTTTCTCTTTTCCTTTATCCTTAAAACAACCATGATGCTTACGCTTGATCCTTGCCAAGGTGAGGTCGCAAATAGCTAGTTGTTATCTTCTAATCTCTTTCTTTCTATCTTCCTCTTTTGTTTTGTTTTCTTTTCATTATGATGTGTGAGTAGTTTCATACTTGTTAGGGTAGGATAAGGGATGTTTGAGAGAAGGAAATCTCTCTCACTCTTTTCTTGCCCAACATCTTAAATCGACTCCCGTTAATTGAACCACAATCCGCTCCCTTCGGCACCCTATCCTACATGATAGCGGTGATTCCGTAGTGAGACCGGTTGTGGTTGAATTAACCGGAGGTTATGGCTAAGAGCCAAGAACGGACGGACAAGCACCAAAAGAAAGAACTTATGCGTTGGAAAGCCTACCTTATACTCGCAAGTTCCATCCTAGTCGTGCTAATCCCCGTTGTTGCCGATTACCGTAACACCATTATTAAGAGTAGCAACGAAAGAGGTGAGCGACTCCTAACTCAAACTAACCTAATCCTAACCCTAACAAGCTCTCTTTACATATCATTTTAACACTTAATTAATCACAACAAAATCTGAAAAACTGGACTTAACTCGTTAAAGCTCTTAGAAAAAGATTCTCATCTTCCTGCGGACGACCCGTACTCAACCGGCTAGCTACAAGCGAAATCGTCTTGATTGCGGTAATTAACTAAACTTGAACACGCAGAATCTCTACCAATCACACATATTTAATCGGACACCTGTATGTATCAACATACGCCATCTACACCATATCGCCTGAACCGTGAAAACCCTCTGTATGGGACTCTAAAGACTCGTCAATACTCTGGCAGTGGGTTTAACCACAAGCACGTCAGCGGCAGTAGCTGTACGTAACGGCTACCCAGGTATTGAGCGAAAGGAAGGCCGACGAGCAAACTCATCCGAACCCCTACTGAGTCTGTCAGTGACAATATCCGTACAGTCTGGTCTGTTCATCTAAGAGTATCGCATATCGAGTCTAGGGGGGTGGATAAAGTCAGACCCCTAACAACGCGATAATTCGTGTCGGTATGAAACACATCACTACCCGAGAAACTATCGATACTGGATCGGTAATTCTCACATACCCCGGCAGAGGATTTTTAGTGATGGCCACCCGTGCACTGCGCGACATCAACCCCCAATACCGGGAGAGACGAATCCCCGACGATCCGCTCACTGCCTCCATGTGGCTCGGGACTGTACCTAACTAAAACCTGTTTGCACGACTCCTTTGAGCCGTGGTAGGGTAGTAATCAAAGCACAGTGGGAACTCACACGAGACAAATGACGATCTCAGGTCGACAGACTAACCTGTACACATGTCACCAGGGAACTGCTATCTGACTATAGGTATAATACCAACTAGTATGTTCCCGGCGAGTCTGTCCAGTGTACTCATAACCCAATGAGCACCTGCATTCTATCTTAGGTGAGCAACTAACACCAATGGCTTGTGAGACCAGCCACCTCCCCTCGTCAGGGTCTAGATAAGTATACACTAGTCTACACTGGAGTATCGATGCCCAGTCTCGATACTCCCACGAATAGGGACATTTAAGGATGTGCTTATAGACCCTCAGCTCCCACGTATGTGATCGCCATCAAAATGCTGGTAGTCAAGCAAGAATCCTATGGGCTTTACCAATATATACATGATGATAAAGACAAACCAGATATCATACTATCATCTCGAGTAAGACAATTTTATCGGTATAGGTCCTCCCTCAATCATCATGATCACCTGCTAGCGACTATGATAATTGCCTTGAGGGCACTGTAGCCAACAATCTCCCACTTGCACTTAAGGATAATTATTGCGATGTCGCATACTCATAGCCCGTGTGATACCGAACACCCAACTCCTCTACTAATCAGTTTCACAAACCTTGTTTGTAAAACTATTGCGTTCGAGAAATAGCCTCAGTGAGTGGATCCTCTCCAGTGTTTCTGTCTATGTCTCTCTATATCTCAACTTCGCCGAGAAAACTATCTCCCGAAATGAGCAATACCCGTCTTAGAATATGTCTGGATATCTGATGGGACCCAGTTCACAAATGAACTCCAAATCCAGCAAATTTCTTAGACTGTACCGTCTACTGAACTTAATCAGTATACTGCGCCATACCATTCTCAGTATCCGCTTGGACCATCTGTCCAAACTACTGCCCCTCGTTAGAGGAAAAACTATAACTCTGACAGTCACTCTGTCATCTAGGTCACATTGAAAGCATGGAATGATAACCGTCTCCCAAAAGAGGCCGCCGTTATCAAATCCCTTGAACATCCACTTATGTTCATAAACTGCTTCCATTCGTTTTTCTCCAGGATTGGATTAATATATCAACTTATTGCATCTAGTGCAAAAACAACATCTGGTGTGGTACTTGACATGTCATGATTGACTCAATTGCCTAAACAAGTGATATGTCAATCATGCACATCCCTCTCCCCTTTAGTCTGTAAGACACCTTTAAAGAGGGTGACTCCATTACCTGCAGGTACACCACCATGCCAGGAGTCGTCCATTCTAAAACACCTTTAGAATACTGTCTAAATACCCAGATTGAGACACTTCCCAAATCTAAATCTAAAACCATAGATCTAGTAACCAGAATGTCTGATATAATATCCATAACCTATGTAGAGAAACTACCGTGTGACAACCAAATTATAACCGATCGTAGTACAGTAATTTCAGTTCCAACTATGTGTATGTCATCCTAAATAACAGGACATCACACCCTACTACCTTCTTAACAGATCCAACTCCTATTCCGATGAAGTCAAAAAACTTATGACCGTCACATCAAAAATTAGACGATCTATTTCCGCTATATCTGCTTTAGTCTATAAATAGACATAAGCTACTTATCCACTACGCTTCCGCTACTTCCACTGACTACGACAACCCTCTGACAGAGTTATATACACGTGCAGTTCTAAAGCTAGTTTAGAATGACGCTATACTCATCCCCCTGTCGTGTCTCATAATCTGGAACAATAGTAGTGTCAAGTCTGGGTAAACAAGAACCTCCCTGTCACCGTTCTTGAGGCTATCAAAGTACTTCTCGGGTGCCTGAGGTTACCCTCCATATCTGCAGAGTGGCCAATGGAATGTCAAACCTGATTGAATCTTTAGGTTCTTATTAAATTTTCAGTAATCGTTTGTGGTTCTGGAATCACTTCCAGTTCTACCATACTCCCTCTACTATTTTCTGAAAAAATTCATTTTACTAAAACTGTGGCGAGTCAAGAACAATATCACTATTGATCTTCTAGATGGTAGAAAGTTAACCCTCGTCAAAGCCCGGGATAACCCACAAATAGCCATTACTGAACCGTGCCCTGAGTTTATCCAGATTCTGGTTTTAAGCATCGGCCGCTGTAGGTCCATGCTACCCTTCCCCGGTACTTACGGGGTTGCGGAAGTGGTGAAAAACGATTTTCAAGAGGGTGGTAACATAGACTCATAATACGAATCTTTGTTAAACAACTACCTAACAACCTAATAACCTAACTAGGAGTTTTACCTACTCGGTTAGGGGGCTATACCTTTTTTGAACTCCTTCGTCTTCAACTCTTTGCGGTGTACGGATCGGCCTCACCTCGTCGTCTCCTTGCGCCGAAGATGGATCCACCTGAAAGCTTCTACCTTTGGCTTCTTCTTCGAACTTGAAGAAACTAGAACACTTGGTTTACTAAACCTTGTGAACTAGGATGAGTAGAGAAGTGATATGGGTTTTCTTTTATCTCTAAGGAAATTTTTCTCAACTCATGAGAGGGTGTTGCCTTAAGCTAGAGAGAGCAAGAGGAAGAGCAAGAGGGAGAGCTCAAGCAAGAGAGAAAGCAAATGAGTGATTAAGAAAGTCTTTTGCCAACCTCTCTCCCATAATCCAAAAATAATAATAATAATAATAATAATAATTGAGTATTATGTGATGGTTCATATCAAGTCAAGTGGCATTATCATTTCATGCACTCATATTGCAAAGCATTACAATCAAGCAAAAGTCTTTGCCATGAAATGATAGCCATTGCAATGATGATGGTCAAGTAGTCCAAACTAGTCAACCGGTCAACAAAGTCAACAAGTCAACAAAATCAACCCCTCATCTCAACCATGACACAATAATACTTAATTAATATTATCATTAATCATATTTCTTATTCTCATTAGGGTTTAGCCAAAAGTCAACAGTCAACAACCCCAATGAGAATCCTCTGCCTCTGTCTCTCTGTCAACTGTGCATACACACCCGCATCCGCGTTCCGAGGAACACAAATACAAACGAGATAAAACCAATCCCAAAAAGTACACTAGGATCTGTATTAAACCAAAGCCTGCTAGTGTTAACTGTCCGGACACCAAACGTGCACAAGTGCACGGATGTGACCGAATCCTGTCGCAAAACCAAGCGACCTGTCGCAAAACCATGCGACCTCTACTCTTTTGCCTAAAGGTGAATAGCTTTCTGTGTGGGACTCTAAAGACTCGACACTACGCTGGCAGTGGGTTTAACCACAAACCGCAAGCGGCACTAGCTGTGCGTAACGGTCCCCAGGTAGATGCCGACAAGAAGACTGACGAGGTGAAACCCATCTGAACTTCTACTGAGCCTGAATGTGACAATCTCTGTACAGTCCGGTCTGTTCGTCTGATACATCTCATGGCGGGCCTAGGGGGCGGTAAACGTCAGTCACCTAATAGCGGTACAAGTCATGTCGGAGTGAAGCCCAGAACACCCTGAGATAATACAGGAAACCTACCAGTATATCTCGCTTGCCCTGGCCAGGGACTACTCGTGTAATGGCTCTCCTAGACACAACGCGATGTTAACCCCCAATACCGGGAGAGACGAATCCTGTCTAATCGTCACTGGCTCCAAGTGCTTCGGGACTGCACCCAACTACTACCTGTTTGCACGACTCCTTTGAGCCGTGGTAGGGTAGTAATCTAAGTACAGTGGGAACACACTCGAGGCGAAGTGACAGTGTCAAGTCAGCGGACTAAGCTGTACTCATGTCACCTGGGAACTGATAACTGACGATAGGTATAGTACCAATCAACAGTTCCCGACGAGTCCTGTCCAGTGTACTCGTAACCCAACGAGCACCCGCATACTATCTCAAGTACGACGTACTGACGGCTGTGGGACAGACCGTCTCCCACACTGGGATGAGAAGCGCATACGCTAGTCTACTCTAGAGTATCGATGCCATGTTTCGATAGTACTGCGACTAGGGACCTTCATAAGGATGTGCTTATAGATTACCCAGCCCCTACTAGTGTGACTGCCATCACAACGCTGGTAATCAAGCAAAGATCCTAAGGGCTCCACTAATGTATATAGGTGATATACTAAAATAACACATGTACACATTAAAGCAGAAACAAACCAAGTAGCATACTACTATATTGAGCAAGATTGTCTATACAAGGTGAATATCCCAAGCTTCCATTAAGTAATATACAAACTAGTATGATACAGTAATGGCCTCTAGGGCATATACACTAACAATCTCCCACTTGCACTTAGGCCATGTACTGGCGTATCGAAGACCTATCATCTCGATCAACCGCTCGAACTGAGTCTGGGGTAAAGCCTTTATGAGTGGATCAGCAGTGTTATCTTCAGTAGAAACTCTCCGAACCTTGATCTCCTGGCGACCCACGATCTCCCTGATCAGGTGATACCGCCTCAAGATGTGTCTGGATTTCTGATGGGACCTGGGTTCCTTCGCTAAAGCTATAGCCCCGTTGTTGTCGCAATACAGCGGTATTGCATCAACAATGGACGGAACCACCTGAAGTTCAGTTAAGAACTTCCTTATCCAGACAGCTTCTTTTGCGGCATCTGCAGCAGCGATATATTCCGCTTCCATCGTCGAGTCAGCAACTGTTTCCTGTTTGGAACTCTTCCAACACACCGCCCCTCCATTGAGGGTAAAGATATAACCCGACATGGACTTGGAATCATCCTTGTCACTCGGGAAGCTGGAGTCAGCAAAGGCCTCGATCTGGAGGTCTTTTCCGCCATACACCAAGAACATCTCCTTAGTCCTTCTCAGGTACTTGAGAATGTTCTTTACCGCTATCCAGTGTTTCTCCCCAGGGTTTGACTGATACCGTCTTACCACACTCAGTGCATAAGCTACATCTGGTCTGGTACACAACATCGCATACATTATAGAGCCTACCGCAGAAGCGTAGGGTATAATAGACATGCGATCCCTTTCCAAATCAGTCTTAGGAGACATCTCTTTGGAGAGGGTGATCCCGTGACAAGCCGGTAGATTACCGTGCTTGGAATCTTCCATACTGAATCTTTTCAGTATGGTTTCGATGTACCTGGACTGTGAGAGTCCGAGTATCCTCTTGGATCTGTCACGATAGATCCGGATCCCCAGATTGTATGAGGCATCACCCAGGTCTTTCATGGAGAACCTGTGTGACAAGAACCCTTTGACAGATTGTAGCATAGGAATGTCATTTCCTATTAAGAGGATGTCATCCATGTATAAATCGAGAAATACTACAGTTCTAGCTACAAATCTACTATAGATGCATGGTTCATCTGGATTTTTGATAAAGCCAAATTCTTTGACCGTCTCATCAAAACAGATGTTCCAACTCCGTGATGCCTACTTTAGTCCGTAGATGGACTTAAGCAACTTGCACACCTTTTCGCTGCTCCCACTCTGAATGAAACCCTCTGGCTGGCTGGTCCATATAAACACACTCCTCTAAATTTCCATTTAGAAAAGCGGTCTTTACGTCCATCTGCCAAATCTCATAATCGTGGATGGCAGCAATGGCAAGATGGATCTGAATGGATTTCAGCATAGCTACTGGAGAAAAGGTCTCGTCATAGTCCAAACCAGGTCTTTGACGAAAACCCTTTGCAACCAGTCTAGCTTTATAGGTCTCAACCTGTCCATCTACACCAATCTTCCTTTTGAAGATCCACTTGCATCCTACGGGTTTTACCCCATCTGGAGCAACGTCCAACATCCATACTTTGTTGGTGTACATGGACTCCATTTCGGTCCGCATTGCATCCAGCCATTTTACCGAGTCAACGCTCTGAATGGCCTGCTGGAAGCTAGTCGGCTCATCATAATCAATGATGCAATCCTCTCTATCCTCGTCTATGAGAAAACCGTAGTATCTCTCGGACGGATGAAACTGCCTACTACTCCTGCGGAGCGGCGTAAGAATGTCATGATCTTTTGAACCCTCTGGTTCTACTAAGCTTTCAGTAATAGTCTGTGGTTCTGGAATTTCTTCCGGTTCTATTTCGCTCCCATTTGTTTTCTTTTCTAAGAACTGGTGTTCCAGAAATCGGGCATTACGAGAAACAATGATCTTTTGTTCCTCTGCGTAATAGAAGAGATACCCCCTGGAGTTCTTTGGGTATCCCACAAACTTGCACAGTACTGAGCGTGCCTCGAGTTTGTCCGCATGCTGCTTTTTGACAAAAGCCGGACATCCCCAGATCTTTAGATATTGAAGATAGGGTTTCTTCCCACTCCATATCTCATATGGTGTGGTAGGCACAGTCTTAGTTGGAACTCGGTTCAAAGGTATGCAGCTGATTCTAGTGCATATCCCCAGAATGATCGCAGTAACTCAGTGTTACTCATCATGGAACGTACCATATCCAATAGGGTCCGGTTCCGTCTCTCCGATACACCGTTATGTTGCGGAGTGTATGGAGGAGTAAGCTGAGAGAGAATTCCATTATCTTTTAAGTAATCCAGGAACTCGGCACTTAAGTATTCACCACCTCGATCCGATCTCAGTGTCTTGATACTTTTGCCGGTTTGTTTTTCTACTTCATTCTTATATTCCTGGAATTTTCCAAAGGCTTCGGACTTATGTTTCATTAAGAAGACATAACCGTACCTTGAAAAGTCATCCGTAAAAGTAATGAAGTAAGAATAACCGCTTCGCGCATGTATAGACATTGGACCGCACACGTCGCTGTGTATGAGTCCCAAGAGCTCGCTCGCTCTTACTCCGTGTCCAGTGAACGGAGTCTTTGTCATCTTTCCTTTGAGACAGGATTGACAAGTGGCATACGATTGATATTCGAACGGATTCAAATATCCTTCTGCATGTAACTTCGTCAACCTTCTCTCATTGATGTGACCCAGTCTACAATGCCATAAGAAAGTCTGATTTATTTCCGGAGACTTTCTTTTGTGTGTATTCTGGACATTGAAAATCTGTGGTTGGTTTAATACGTATATACCATTGCTTAATGTACCTGACCCAATCAGAACTTGATTAAGGTGAATGTTTACAACATTACTTACAAACGCAAATTCATAACCTTCTTTAGAAATCAAAGATACAGAAATGATATTACAAGTTGCGTAGGGTACAAAAAAGCAATTACGTAAAACCAAAACATGTCCATCTGACATTCCCAGGTGATAGTTCCCGACGGCCTTAGCATCCATGCTAGCTCCGTTTGCAACTTTGAGGGTCATGTCACCTGCCTTCAAAACCCTACGGTTTCTCAACGCCTGCAAAGAATTACAGATATGAGATCCTGATCCGGTATCCAATACCCAGGATGTAGAGTTTATTGATAGACAGTTTTCAATAACATACACACCTGAAGCTGAAGCCGCAACATGCTTCAGATCCTATGTTCTGGCTTTCCAAGCCCTGCAATCTTTCTTCCAGTGTCCACTTTTGTGACAGTAAAAGCATTCTTCCTTATCCACAAGCTTTCCCGCTACCTTTGTTTCTTTTGTCTTTCCCTTTATATCCACTTTACTAACACCGCCCCTTGGTTTGGCGGGGGCTTTCTTCTTCTTTCCCTTGGCTTTCTCCTTGGACCTAGAAGATGAAGATCCTCCTACAAACAAAGTGGATGTTTCCCTACCTTTCTGTAGGGTGCCCTCTGCACTCCTCAGCATGTTGAGGAGGTCTGAAAGTTCAACTTTCTTTTCTTGCAAGTTGAAGTTTAGGATAAACTGGGCGTAAGTGGAAGGAAGGGACTGAAGAATCAAGTCCGTATAGAGCTCATTCTCCAACGTGGTCCCAAGGTCCGCGAGCTCCTCAATGAAGCCAATCATCTTAAGCACGTGTTCCGCTACCGATGATCCGATGGCCAACCTTTCCGAAAATAGCTTCTTCGACACTTCGTATCTTGCGATACGAGATTGCTCTCCATACATTTCTTTTGTATGGAGAAATATGGATTCGAGGTCCATATTCTCGTGCCTCCTCTGATGTTCATTGTCCATAGAGGCAAGCACGAGGCACTTGGCCTTCGCGCAATCGATTTCCCAGGTCTTATGGATTTCCCTATCCGCGACGCTGGTTTTGGGACCTGGGACAGGGGGAGCTTTGGTGGTAAGGAGATACCCCAACTTGTCATAAGTGATTGCCATTTTGACATTCCTGAGCCAATCTTTGTAGTTTGGCCCTGTCAGTATGTTTTTATCTAGTAGTAACTTAAGTCCGGTCATGATATTTGGTCGCTGCAATTAGGAGAGAGAGAAGAAACACTTTAGCATGATTCTCTTGCAAGTTTAGAGTGGTTTTTAATTTGTCTAAACAGGATGGCTCCCACTGTCTCTCGAATCCCTCCTCAAACCAAAAAGGAAGAATTAGTCAGGATCAATCTAACCGTACAATACTTGTTTAACCATTCGGCCAGGCTGGTGTCGGTACTTCGAGGGAGGTTTTCCAACGCTTTCGCGAAGTTCCTTAATTAAATAACCTCTTTTCCCTGGGGGCGTAGCCCCGCTAACACCTTTCTAGACACCTACTTGGTTTATAGCATTGATCGTTAAGTGAGAAATTTCCCGAGGAGTAGCATATACTCACAGTAGGATCGGGATCCAAATATCATTGTGTGACAAAACTGAAGGAATCCTACCAGAATCATCACACTCCAAATGGTATGCAGCGCTAGCAAGTTTCAGTTCTTTTGAAACTCCCGATGTGGATTTTTGCCCCATGCTCTTATGACCTTGGCGTGAGGTCAAAATGTCATAAGTCACATGTCAAGTTCTTCCCATCATTATCCAGGTTAATTTGAACCCACCCGTACCTACCCTTGACGTAGGCCTAAATGGCAGTACGACTGTCTCAAACCAACGCATTCTATCTATGCAACAGATAAATATCCGGCAGCTACCAATCACTATGCCTTGGCGTGAGGTCAAAATACATAACTTGAATACTACCGAATATTTAACTGAAATGATGGAGGGCTACGGATGGTTTTGGCAAAATCGTGAACGTAGTGAACTTGATATAATCGATGGAACGAGATAGCTTTTAAAAGGAGTGGCTTAAGCTCCGCGTTTAAAAGTTATTTTGAAAAGAAACCGAGTGGTTTTTGAAAGTGTTCCAACGACTTTTTACTTGGTTTATTTTTCTTGCATTAATTCCAATGCGTCCCATCATTTAATCCTACCATTGCAGAAAACAACCAAAATATGACGTACGCTTATGCCATCCTCATTCGCCACGGGGCCCCGTCATTACCCGTTAGGTTACTTAACTAACGACAGAGCGGTGGCTGGACTAGCGCGGATGCAAAGCATAAGCAACACCTAAATAATATCATACATAGATATATTGCAATGATAGCCATTTCAGATCACAGATGAATACATTGGATATACTAGGAATCCGCAATTCGTACGAGCCTGTAACGAAAAGCGGATTACACTGTCGCGATGAATAGCCAATACCCCACCCTAGACCCCTACGGGTGCGGCAAACTACCCGCCAAATATCCGAAGCGGAGCAACCTCCCTCAATGACGTGAGTAGGCCACTCGGCACTTCGAGATACCCGGTAGTTTGTGCACCCCACCTTGGGTCTATCCTATGAGCAAAAACAGTAAAAAGAAATTATACAATGACGGCTACAACCCCGACCCGGTTGTGCGGCCAAAAATAATATTACATCAATTTACATATTACATTAATTGAAAGATAAAAGGAAAAACTCTCATCTCACAACCCCCCGGCTATTCATCCGCGACAATCCAAAGAATTCATATACACATACCATCAACATTACAGATCACAGATATGTATAACCCCCACTAATCGACGTATAGCGATTAGCGGACGTTCAATACATATAACACATCACAGGTATATACCCGTCAGCTTAAGTCTTTAGAAGTTCGATAAAAATACGGATTTTCAAGCTCCCAAAACAAATTTTTCTTTCTGGAAAACCTGGGCAGAAAAAACATATTGTAAAAATCCCAAAATACCCCCAGAAACACACTGCAAGAAATTTGAGCCAGGACCGACTCAACTCGGCCGCGGATCCGCGGCAGGAGCGTGCTCCCGCCGCGGTTCCGCGGCGCTTTGAACGGTTATCTGGACCAAATTTCTTGAGTGTATTTTAAAAAGTCGGAGTCGATTTTTGGAGTATGATTTATCATTTTTTGAACAGAATACAGAATCGACAGAAACTTGATTTTCCGGGTGTTTTTCGTGACTTTTTCTCCGATCGAACTTCTACTTACTTCGCTAACATGTTAGATAGTGTTTAACTAGGCTCTGATACCACTGTAAGTCCATGCTACCTTTCCCCGGTACTTACGGGGTTGCGGAAGTGGTGAAAAACGATTTTCAAGAGGGTGGTAACATGGACTCATAATACGGATCTTTGTTAAACAACTACCTAACAACCTAACTAGGAGTTTTACCTACTCGGTTAGGGGGCTATACCTTTCTTGAACTCCTTCGTCTTCAACTCTTTGCAGTGTACGGATCGGCCTCACCTCGTCGTCTCCTTGCGCCGAAGATGGATCCACCTGAAAGCTTCTACCTTTGGCTTCTTCTTCGAACTTGAAGAAACTAGAACACTTGGTTTGCTAAACCTTGTGAACTAGGATGAGTAGAGAAGTGATATGGGTTTTCTTTTATCTCTAAGGCAATGTTTTTCAACTCATTAGAGGGTGTTGCCTTGAGATAGAGAGAGAGCAAGAGGAAGAGCAAGAGGGAGAGCTCAAGCAAGAGAGAGAAAGCAAATGAGAGAATAAGAAAGTCTTTTGCCAACCTCTCTCCCATAATCCAAAAAGAATAATAATAATAATAATAATAATAATAATAATAATTGAGTATTATGTGATGGTTCATATCAAGTCAAGTGGCATTATCATTTCATGCACTCATATTGCAAAGCATAACAAGCAAGCAAAAGTCTTTGCCATGAAATGATAGCCATTGCAATGATGATGGTCAACTAGTCCAACCTAGTCAACCAGTCAACAAAGTCAACAAGTCAACAAAGTCAACCCCTCATCCAAACCATGACATAATAATACTTAATTAATATTATCATTAATCATATTTCTTATTCTCATTAAGGTTTAGCCAAAAGTCAACAGTCAACAGTCAACAACCCCAATGAGAATCCTCTGCCTCTGTCTCTCTATCAACTGTGCATACACACCCGCATCCGCGTTCCGTGGAACACGAATACAAACGAGATAAAACCAATCCTAAAAAGTACACTAGGATCTGGCTTAAACCAAAGCCTGCTAGTGTTAACAGTCCGGACACCAAACGTGCACAAGTGCACGGATGTGACCGAACCCTGTCGCAAAACCAAGCGACCTGTTGCAAAACCATGCAACCTCTACTCTTTTGCCTAAAGGAGAATAGCTTTCTGTGTGGGACTCTAAAGACTCGACACTACGCTGGCAGTGGGTTTAACCACAGACCGCAAGCAGCACTACCTGTGCGTAACGGTCCCCAGGTAGATGCCGACAAGAAGACTGACGAGGTGAAACCCATCTGAACTCCTACTGAGCCTGAATGTGACAATCTCTGTACAGTCCGGTCTGTTCGTCTGATACATCGCATGGCGGGCCTAGAGGGCGGTAAACGTCAATCCCTTAATAGTGGTACAAGTCGTGTCGGAGTGAAGCCCAGAACACCCTGAGATATCAGTGGAAACCTACCAGTATATCTCGCTTGCCCTGGCCAGGGACTACTCGTGTAATGGCTCTCCTAGACACAGCGCGATGTCAACCCCCAATAGCGGGAGAGATGAATCCTGTCTAACCGTCACTGGCTCCAAGTGCTTCGGGACTGCACCCAACTACTACCTGTTTGCACGACTCCTCTGAGCCGTGGTAGGGTAGTAATCTAAGTACAGTGGGAACACACTCGAGGCAAAGTGACAGTGTCAAGTCAGCGGACTAAGCCGTACTCATGTCACCTGGGAACTGATAACTGACGATAGGTATAGTACCAACCAACAGTTCCCGACGAGTCCTGTCCAGTGTACTCGTAACCCAACGAGCACCCGCATACTATCTCAAGTACGGCGTATTGACGGCTGTGGGACAGACCGTCTCCCACACTGGGATGAGAAGCGCATACGCTAGTCTACTCCGGAGTATTGATGCCCTGTCTCGATAGTCCTGCGACTAGGGACCTTCATAAGGATGTGCTTATAGATTACCCAGCCCCCACTAGTGTGACTGCCATCACAACGCTGGTAATCAAGCAAAGATCCCAAGGGCTCCACTAATGTGTATAGGTGATATACTAAAATAAACACATGTACACATTAAAGCTGAAACAAACCAAGTAGCATACTACTATATTGAGCAAGATTGTCTATACAAGGTGAATATCCCAAGCTTCCATTAAGTAATATACAAACTAGTATGATACAGTAATGGCCTCTAGGGCATATACACTAACACGGACGACTCCCTATACCTTAACATCGTTAAGATAAAAATTGATTCTATATATATATCTAATATAGAAATAAAGGCTCTAATTTAATTGGAACCAGATTCAAATCATGCAGTTGTCTCCAGTGCATGTCAACTAAATTTAGAGAGGCCGATCATCATTACTCAACTTAGGAGTGTGTCCAATTATGAGTAACCTGAAAGAGAAACAAGTTTCTCAAAACCATTACTATCAACTGAATATCTCATACAAGTATCTACATCTTCGATTACCTTGAAGAATCCCGATACTTGCGACACCTGGTTCTCTACTTTATTCTTGTACGTATAACTCCTCAACTTGGACCTTGTATTTCTACGAAAAACTTGTCCAAAACTTTAGAAGTCACAAGTAAACAGAATATAGTACGAGGATCAACCGCTTTGTCCTAATGGACACTGGACAACATACAATACATTGTATAAGTCCCCTGAGTTTATTAACTCAAACCCTGTGCGTCGTAGGTTGAAAACTGTACTATGGTTATGAAGACTTACACCGCTGTTGAATGCTCCTTACCTAACTATCAACTGATATATGTAAATATCATGGATATAATTTCAAAAATTATATCTCACTTTATAAAAATAAATGTACAGATATATCAGTTTGAAATTGGTGCATAACAACGGATATTCAAAACCAAATACTTGCCGTCCGGCAAACAACCTAGGAGATTTCCTCAAATATCACCAATTACAACGAATTCTGATATAATGAGGATGATCACCTAATTCTCAATAACTTACTCCCACTTATCATCTGTAAAACCATACAGATGTGAGAATCAAACCTGGTAAATACATACCCTGGAGTAAAGACCTAATTGGGAAATCAGTTTTCAATTAACAACGCATAGTGAAACTGAAACATTAAAATGTTTTATAGGGGCATCCTGGTATTCCTAGTAATGCCTCTTCCATTATCCAGGTTCATGACTGAAACCATATATTTCCTTGCCATCTCTCCAAATCCCTTTATTTGTCTTTACTCATTACTTTCTATACACCATCGTTAGGCTAAGTGGTTTTCTTCCTTCCCTACCGTTCGACACCAGCCTATGGTTTGGAGGAAGATTATCCAATAAGCATAATAGGCGTACTCTCCTAATCCTAGGAGGACTCGCAACCTGAGAGAAGGTAAGGATAAAAGACAACTGAATAAACCTTATTCCTATTTCTCCTGAACCAGAATCTATCCTCGAAAAAGTTTCTTTGAGTTCGTATATAACCATACGATGGATTTATCCAATGGAATTGGATGTTCGTAATAATACGGAGTGTTCTGGAGAAATACAAAGGTGAAGTAGGAGTAGCGATGAAAGTCTTGGTTTGGTCGTGAATAGCAGTCGCAATTTATTTTGCCCTCTTTCTAATCCTTTTATTTGTCTTTACTTATTACCTTCTTCACACCACACTTAGACTAATTGGTTTTCTTCATTCCCTACCGTTCGGCACCTGCCTATGGTTTGGAAGAAGACTATCCAATAAGCGTAATAGGTATACTGTCTCCTAATTCTAGGAGCCCTCACAACCTGAGAGACGGTAAAAGGAAAAGACAACTAAATAGTCCTATTCTATCTCTCCAGAACCAGAAACCATCCTCGAAAAAGTTCATTCGAGTTCGTATGTAACCATACGATGGTTTTATCTAATGGAAGTGGATACACGTAGTGATACAGGGTGTTCTGGAGAAAAGAAAAGGGTAAAAGAAGGAGTGGCAATGATGTATGCAACTTGGACAATCCAAAATCCAGTGTTTTAAGATGGTTCGGTTAATTTGGTCACTGAGTTATAGTCTAGGGCCGGGTCATGGTCGCAGTCAAAGAGATGGAGAAAAGAAACACTCAGCGTGCACTCTAATCTAGATCAGAATGGATAATCATTTAATCTAATCAGGATGGCTCCCACTGTTTTCTCGAATTCTCCTCCAAACCTAAAAGGAGAATTAGTCGGAATCACCCGAGGAGTAATCCTACTCATCAGTGGGAATCGGGATCCAACATTCATCGCATGATAACTTGATGGAAGCCACTCAAGTTACCACACTCCAGAAGGTATGCGCATACCTTGCAAGTTTCCTGTATGTTTGAAACCCCCGATATGTTTTTTACCCCTAGGATCCAAGTGACCTTGACAAGGTCAACAAGTCAAAGGGTCCTAGTCAAGTTCAACCCGTCATTATCTTGATTGCATTAGACCCACCCGCACAGACCCTTGACAAGGTCAACAAGGTCGAACGACTGTCCTAACCAATCCATATTTGCTTGCGACAGAAAAGTATTACAGAGCTACCGCTCACTACGCCTTGATAAGGTCAACAAACGCAACACGAATAATAAGCAATACTAATCTGAAATGACGGAGGGGTACGACTGGTTTTTGGCGAAAAACCTTTAACGTAATGAACTTGATATCGTTGAAGGAATCCAAGTGGTTTTATAAATATATAGTGGCGAAAACTTTTGCTAAAGAGGTCACTCCCGATGAAGGGATCTCGGCTCTTTCCTCGTCGAATGAGGTGCAGGATATTCCTAATCGAATACCACTGTGCAAAGCAAAAAGTAATCGACTATAGTGAAGTTATTACGTTGACGCAAACTTCTGCCCAAGGGGTCACTCCCGATGAAGGGATCTCGGCCCTTGCCTCGTCGAATGAGGTGCTGGATATTCATAACCAAATACCACTGTGCAAAGCAAAAGCGTACGTCTGTAATGTCAGTTTTAAAAATCTTGGTTCCAACAACATCATATATATATAGGTTTGTTTTCCTTGCATTGATAATAATCAACATAGTCCCATCAATTAATCACACCAGAAAAGAACGAAAATAAAATGTACGTATATGCCATCCGCATTCACCATTGGGTCTCGTCATCACCCGTTAGGTTACTTAACTAACGACAGAGCGGGGACTAGGATAGCGCGAGTGCAAAACATATACAACATCTACTAGTATATATAAATATATATAACAATCGTCCCTGGCATGATAAATGCAACATCACAGAAAAGTAATAAGCATCACAGAACAATACAGATAATTTGGGATCCCCGTGTTTCCTTTGAGCCACAACTGAAAACCCGACGTTCCCCTGATCGTGTGGATAGCCTGTGCAATGAAATCCTAGACCCCTACGAGTGCGGAAAGTTACCCGCAAAACCAGAAGCAAGGCAGCCCCCTTCAACAAAGTGAATGGATCACCCAGCACTTCACGGAATCCGGTAACTTGAGCACCCCTCCTTGGGTCAACCTATACCCCCTACGAGTGCGGCGAATAGCCCGCCAATTCTAGAGTGAAGCCCCCTCCGTCTCAACACCATGAGATGCGGGCCCGTTGCCCTCTAAAACCCGGCTATCCGTGCACCCCACCTTGGGGTAATCCTAGTACAGAAAATAAAATAATATACAAGGGTGACATCGACCTCAACCCGGTCGTGCCCCAAAAGAATAATATACAAACAGGCAGTGACAGCAGTCCACATGTCGGACGCTCGCCCCGCAATATCAAATGTACAAATAAATCCAAACTGCACTACCATTGCACGCAAGCTATCCACCACGACAAATCCACAACATCACAGCACAACACAGAACATCAACGTGAATGTCACGTTCGCAAATCCGTCTAAAAGGACTATAGCGATTAGACAAGATTTACCGATCAAATGACATTCACGGTCACAGATAAAAATGTAAAGTACTGTAAACTTTAAACAATATTAAAACTTATCGACTCCGAAATAACCCCCGAATAGCCACAGACAAACTGATAAAACTATATCCAAAATTGGCTAAATAAACAATACCACTGCACAGATACTCCAGAGACAAGATAACACCCCAAAACCCAAAACCTGGCTCCACTAATAAATCGATCTTGCCGGAATTTCACCTATGGTGATCGGCAAAATTCCGGCGACATGGTCTGGGGTTTGGGGTGTGGTCTTGTGTTCATGTCAGTAGCCTTCTGCACTTGTTTAAATAATTTTTGAAGGCACTTTGAAAATCGACAGAGAAGGAACTATGCAGGGCAGTGTATCGGGATTTTTCGGATTTCAATATGTTAACATTGTTTAAACAAGCTAGGTTATGGGTTAATGGGTGGCTCTGATACCATGAAGGGTTATGGGAGCGCCCCGGCCATCCAACCGTGGCCAAATGCGGAACAAAAATTTCTAAAAAACCGGCGCTAACATTACCCGATTAACAAGATCGAAACCATTAACCGTAAAACTAGCAAACCAAACACAAAGAGATAGAATGGTTATACCTGATGAACCAAGTCCTTCGGGTCTTCAACCATCTCCAAGCTCCTAGTGATGCGGATCGACTTTGGTCACCGGTCTTCCTTCATCTCCGATGATCCACCCGAGGGAAACGACATAAGCTCCAGGTTCGCCAAGCGGACCAACCAACTTTCCAAGATTGCTAGCGGTGGAGAGTTGAGGTGTAGATTGTGTCACCATGATTTTCTCTCAAAATCTAATGCTCATAGAGCACCCATGGAAGATGTGGAGGTGATGAAAGCAAGAATGACATGAGCTCAAAAAATGGCTAAGTGTTTCTGGGTGTGTGTATATGAAGAGAGAGTGAGCTATAGAAAGCAGTAACCAAAATGAGCAAACCCCCACACTCTCATTAAGTGTGGCCGGCCCTCTCTCCCCCACAAAAAATAATGCACACACAAAAAACACTTTTCCAATTTAGCAATAAACAAATAAGCCCATACCAATCACAACATGTCCAAGACCCATGCTTTGTCACCTTTTCCATCTCATTATAAACAAAATGATTTTCAAAAGAAAATCAATAATGAGGTGGCATCTTCTAGAAGTCATTCCGTATAAATACGGAATGCTTCCCGGTACATGTATCGAAATACACATACGCGTATTCGTACGAAAATACGAATAGCCAAAAGAGAGAAAATAGATAGTAAGCAATAATACTTGAATACATATATATAAATACATATGTAAATTATTAAATCAAAACTTGTTTTAACAATCTGGCTTAATCCTAAGCTGCTAGTATTATCAACCGTCCGATTGAAGTCTGTGCAGCCTGTGCATATATTTAATCGGACACCTGTATGTATCAACATACGTCATCTACAGCATATCGCCTGAACCGTGAAAACCCTCTGTGTGAGACTCTAAAGACTCGTCAATACTCTGGCAGTGAGTTTAACCACATGCACGTCAGCGGCACTAGCTGTACGTAACGGCTACCAAGGTATTGAGCGAAAGGAAGGCCGACGAGCAAACTCATCCGAACCCCTACTGAGTCTGTCAGTAACAATATCCGTACAATCCGGTCTGTTCATCTAAGAGTATCGCATATCGAGTCTAGGGGGTGGATAAAGTCAGACCCATAACAACGCGATAATTCGTGTCGGTATCACTACCCGAGAAACTATCGATCCTGGATCAGTAATTCTCACATACCCTGGCCAAGGATTTCTAGTGATGGCCACCCGTGAACTGCACGACATCAACCCCCAATACCGGGAGAGACGAATCCCTGACGATCCGCTCACTGCCTCCATGTGGCTCGGGACTGTACCCAACTAAAACCTGTTTGCACGACTCTTTTGAGCCGTGGTAGGGTAGTAATCAAAGCACAGTGGGAACTCACACGAGATAAATGACGATCTCAGGTCGACAGACTAACCTGTACACATGTCACCAGGGAACTGCTATCTGACTATAGGTATAATACCAATTAGCATGTTCCCAGCGAGTCCGTCCAGTGTACTCATAACCCAATGAGCACCTGCATACTATCTTAGGTGAGCAACTAACACCAATGGCTTGTGAGACCAGCCACCGCCCCTCGTCAGGGTCTAGATAAGTATACACCAGTCTACACTGGAGTATCGATGCCCAGTCTCGATACTCCCACGACTAGGGACATTTAAGGATGTGCTTATAGACCCTCAGCTCCCACGTATGTGATCGCCATCACAATGCTGGTAGTCAAGAAAGAATCTTATGGGCTTTATCAATATATACATGATGGTAAAGACAAACCAAATAGCATACTATTATCTCAATTAAGACAGTTTTATCGGTATAGGTCCTCCCTCAATCATCATGATCACCTGTTGGAGACTATGATAATTGCCTTGAAGGCACTATATGTAACACCCCATGTATTATCCGGTATACCCATTTATACCAGAAAAGCATGGGGACCCACTATAAAACAATGGGGAATCTTCGGAATACATTCCGAAAGAGGACAGATCTGTACTATAAATGGAATGATACCACTCTTCAATACAGAGGCGCCTTTTAAGTGAACTGGCACTACAGGAGTTTGAGAACTCCTTAGTTAAGCGTGCTCGAGCCAGGGAAGTCCAGGGATTGGTGACCTCCTGGGAAGTGGCCCCTGGCCGGGTCCAGTTCGCCCCGAAGGACAAAACCATGTGGCTACGGTCAGAGCGGACAATACTCTCTGTATTGGGGGTGGGTCGTGACAGAATGGTATCAGAGCGCTAGGTTTTACCTTTCGGAGTGTAGGATGACCTTGGTATGATGGAGTAGGTAGCTTAAGCAGAGTAACGTAGTGTGTGTATGTCTGTAGCATACTCACGTTGCGGTGCTCCGCCTAAAGTGACCTAAGTACAAATTTCTTGAAATTCCTTCCTTGATGATTTATATCCTTGTGATTCGATTTCCGTGTTCATATCGAATCCTATCTCTATTTATAGCCTTTGCCGCCGATGACTATGGGGACTCAGAGTGATGCAGCGAGGGCCGAGGTCAGAGTTGACTCGGGTGGGTCAAGGACTGACCAGGATAGCACGCTCGTTGCACAGGACCAGACGGATCCGCCTTCGACAGACAGTATCGCTAGGCTTGTGGCAGAGATGCAAGACTTGCGCCAGATGATGATTTCATTGGTTGAGGCCATTCGAGCGCAGCGACAGGGTTGTCACCCCTGTTAACCAGTTGTTCCTTGCGATCAGCACACAGCATTCCCTTCACCTACATAACACCGGTGGATGCAGCCCTAGTTGACGAGACACGTATTCCAGAGACTTTGGGAGTTCTGGAACAGAGGAGGACTCATACCGGTGTACCAGCTCAGAGACATAGGCTTTGTTGTCGAGACAGCTTTCATGACCGTCGCGGGAGTAGCAGAGGGTTGGGACGAGGAGAGTCGTGTTAACTAGATCAACTGTTTGCTGTGTTAACTTCTGTCAGCGATTCTTTTGTTACGCGACACGTATTTCAGTCGTGTGCCAATCGGATAGGAGATAGAGATTCGCCCGTCACTTTGATCCTTCTAGAGATGTTGGATCTGATGTTCTCCTGGGCACAGACCGGTTAGCTACGTGCTAGGCGTCTGTAGACTACCGCGAGAAAACAGTCAGGTGTTGTTTTCCCCGGCGAGTCAGTTGTTGTTGTGTAGGGGGACAGTGGTGCCGCCTCTCACGGCTTGAATTCAGCCTTTTTCGCTTGTCGGCTTTTGAGGAGAGGAAATCGAGGATTCTTGGCGTTCATTCGTGATGCTGGAGCCACAGTGGGTTTGTTGGACCGGCTTTTCTTTCGTGCGAGAGTTTTCCGATATTGTTCCAGATGAGCCGGCGAAGCTTAGGGAGCTTAAGGATCAGCTGCAGAGTTTTTTATAAGTGGGGGGTTTGTGCGTCTGAGTGTTTCGCATTGGGGAGCTCCTATTTCTGTTCGTCAAGGAGAGAGACGGCAGTTTGAGGTTGAGTATTGATTGATCGTCAATTGAACCGGCTTAGGTGCGGATAGGTATCCTTTATCTCGCATTGACGATTTCTTCGATCGGCTCCAGAGTGCGAGACATTTTTCTAAGTTTGTTTGGGATCAGGTCATCATTGTTGCGGGTTCGGAGTGATGACATTCTGAAGTCTGCCTTGTGCGTACTATGGGCTTTGTGTGTTTTGGTGGTGTCATTGGACTCACCAATGCCCTAGCAGCATTCGTAGATATGATGAACCAGATTTCTTCAGGCCGTTCCTCGACCGGTTATTGTTGTGTTATTGATGACATTCTGGTCTATTCTAATGTGTCATGAGGGACAGGAGTAGCACTTAAGGATTTGTTTTGCAGACATTGGGAGAGCTCAGCAGTTTGCTACATTCTCGGAGTGTTCCTTCGGGCTTGTTTGTGTTGACTCCTAGGTCTTGTAGTTACGGGAGACGGTTTTTGTATGGTACCGAGGAAGATCGAGGGCGTACAGCTTAGGCCCAGACTTGTGTGCAGGACGGAGGTCCGCAGATTTTTGGGCTTAGCAGGTTTTTACCGCCGTTTCGGGCAGGATTGCTAGTGTAGTGCTGCACCATTGACTGGACTGACCAGAAAGGAGGTTCTTTTTCTTTGGACCGAGGCATGCGTGCGGAGTTTTTCAGCAGTTGAAGACTCGGTTGACAACTGCACCAGTTCTTTCTTTGCTTCTTGGTTGAGCATCTGAGATGGTTGGAGAGTTGCAACCTTTAACCGTTCCGAAGTGGGAATGGGAGCAGATCTCCACGAATTTCGTTATGGTGTCTACCCAGGTTTAGTAAGGGTGTGACTCCATTCAGGTGATTGTTGTCCGGTTATACTCGGTTTGCTCAGTTGTTCTTTGTTAAGTTTGTGCGTTGCACGAAGTTCCTTCATGGGTCGTATCCAATGAAGGCACTCTGTTCGCTTGCCGTCTTGGGCAGGATCTTCAGGAAGACTTGGGTACTGGTTGAGCTTTAGCTCCTCCTTTCCATCCGCAGGATGATGGTTTTGTGAGAGCGGGTTTTACCGACTCTGGAGGATATGCTTCTGCGTACGTACTAATTGTTGTCGACAGTTGGGATCGTCACTTGCCATTGTTAGGGTTCTCCTTCGATAGCAGTTATCAGGAGGCACTCCAATTGGCAACCTTTAGGTTTAGTTGTTAGGTTGTGTCGATCACCAGTCTGTTTTTCTGACTCTGCGTAGTAGGATTTTTGGACCCCAGCTAGTCTAGAGACTTCGGAAATGATCCAGTTGGTTCAGGTCAGGATGATGACAGCCCAATGCAGACAGAGGTCTTATGCCGACCATGGTGGTCACAGACTTGGGTTCGCAGTGGGAGATCATGTATTCCTACGGAATTTCCGATGAATGGCGTGTTGAGTTTTGGGAAGCTTATCCCAGGATTATAGGTCCTTTTGAGATCCCTAAAGCGAGTTAGTTTCGTTGCCTTTAACTTGGCACTTCCGCCCAGATTATTTAGTATTCACCCAATATTCCTTGTATTGATACATTGTAATTACCTTCATGACCTTTCTCACATGATTCAGCACCAGACCATTTAGCTTGGACGCGATCTTTCGTTCACCAACAACCAATTGTGTTAATGGCTCGGCAGGTGGAGAAACTTCGGTCAAGGGCCTTGCTATCTGTGAAGGGTTTTCTTGGGCGTAGCCATATAGTGAGGTGATCACTTGGGAGGCTGCGAGCGAGATTTGAGAGTTTTGTAATCTTCTCTTTGATGGTACGCTTAGTGAGAATTTTAAATTCGGGGACGAATTTTTATAAGGGGGGAGATTGTAACGCCTTAGATTTCGGTTAGTGTTCGTTTAGACGTTAATGCGGGTTTACTGTAAAAAGTTTACCAATTCGGGTTCCTCACATTATATAACATTTAATTAAAAATTTATTATTATTTTTTATGAGCATGCATGCACGTGTGCACGTAAATGTGAGGATTTGTTTGTGCTAATTATGTTCTTAGCAACCATGACACTTAACCTAATCCCTTTGCTTTACCCAAATCTTTGTTTAATCCAATCCTTAATCATTTCTCTAGATCTTTTGTGTGAGAAAGAGGAGATATTTGTTGGATGAGAGGAGGTGGCAAGATGAGTGTATGAATGCATTAATGGTGCATTAATGCTATGGTTACACTCACCCTCATCTCTCACCGAAAAATCCCACTTTCTGGAAATTTTTCAAAAATTAAAATTTTTGATATTAAAAATACTCAGAAAATCATGCAGGGAATTCTAAGGATTACTGTGAAGTATGAAGCCATAACTCGCTCAAGTGACCGCGGAACCGCGGCCAAACCATGCGTTTGGCGGCGGTTCCGCGGCCAACTTTAGGAGTTAGGGGCTAATACTTCAGGGCTTTATTCTTCGGTACTTTTTCATGCTTCTGGGAATTTTTAATTCTACTCAAGTGTTGAGCTTTCTGGGAAATATTGGGAACTTGTTGATTCGATCGGAAAGTTTAGCTTCATTTAAGTTTTTCCGGGTAATTTAGAACGTGTTAAAAAGTTCGAACGGATATCAATAACTCACTTTTTCCCCTGTCGGAAAACTTTCAAGTGTTGGATTTTTCATGAGTTTAAAACTTTCAGAAAATCATGCAAGCGAATATGTGGACCCTCTAGAAAAACGTAACCTTAACTCGATTATGTGACCGTCAAAACCGCCACTGAACCATATGGTTTGTGGTAGTTTAGCTTTGCCACATGTGAGGCGTTGGTTTGACCCTTCTACGGCTGGTTCATAGTGGTTGTGACATGTTCTGGGACTTTTTGAACTCCGCTCAAGTGTTGAGCTATTTGGGAAATCTTGGGTGTTTGTTTATTCGATCGGAAAGTTTAACATTGTCTATTTATCTGGAATATGATACAATATATAGAATTCATATAGTTAGGCATGAAATGCAAAGTATGTGATAGTTCGGATTTAAGATGTCTAAAGTGATTGTGAATTCCAAATGTTGTAGTTTTTCACTTTCTTTTCTGCGACCGTAAGTGTAATATGTGGTGTATCACTGGTTTCGGTGCTATATGTCAACGACAACTGGGATACGTATATTTACTTATGTTGATGATATGTGATGTTATGTGTTGCTGTGATATGTTATATTAGATCTTCGTGTTTTGAATAGCCGGGGGTTGTAAGTGCACGACAGCGCCCCGGCCGTCTGAACGAGGCCAAAATGCGGAATCAAAAACTTTTCTTTAAACTAGAACCGGCGCTACCGCGGACTTTGAACCCGGATCGGGCCATTAACCTAATGCTAGCTTGTAAGTCCACGTTGCCCACCCCGGTGCTTGCGGGGAGGCGGAAACGTATTGAAAAATTGGATTTTTAACACACTAGGCAACATGGACTAGCAAAAGGAGGGATCTTTGCTAAACAAAACTAACTAACAAAGCTAAAGGAGTTAGCTACTCGGTTAAGGGGTTATACCTAGGTCTTCAAGTCCTTCTCTTCTTGCTCCTTGGAGTGAAAGAAAGGGATCTCCTTGTCGCCTTCTCTTGTCGAAGAAAGATCCACCCGAGGGCCTCAACCTTTGGCTTCAACTTCAAACTAGAAATAACTAAGATGCTTGGAGTGCTAATACTAGAACCTTAGAAAGAGTAGAGAGTATTTTAGAAGGATTTATCTCAAGCTCAAGGGATTCTCAACTCATGAGAGGGGAGAGCTAGAGAGAGAGGAAGAGGAGGAGAGAGAATCAAAATGATAGAATGAGAAGAAATAAACCATTCTTCTCACATATATGTGTGAATTATGAAAGTAGATAATTAGCTAAATATAATTGTCATGGTTTAATCAAGAAATGACCATTATCATTTCATATTAAATGCTTTTTGCTAGAATCAAAGAGCATCTTTCTTATGAAATGATTATGGTCAAGTTATCAACCTAGGTCAACAAGTCAAATAAAGTCAAATGGTCAACAAACCTAACCATGAACAATTATAATTAACTAATATCAATAAATCATATTTCACACATAACCATTAGGGTTAAGAAAATGACAATGGTAATCAACCCAAATGAAAGTCCTCTGCCTCTGTCTCAGTCAACTGTGCATACACACCCGTATCCGTGTTCCGAGGAACACGAATACAATGAGATAAAACCAATCCCAAATCATATACTAGGATCCGGCTTAAACCAAAGCCCGCTAGAATAAGCTGTCCGGACAGCAAACGTGCACAAGTGCGCGGATGTGAACGAACCCTGTCGCAAAACCATGCGACCTCTACTCATTTTGCCTAAAGGTGAATAACCCTCTGTGTGGGACTCTAAAGACTCGACACTACGCTGGCAGTGGGTTTAACCACAGACCGCAAGCGGCACTAGCTGTACGTAACGGTCCCCAGGTAGATGCCGATAAGAAGACTGACGAGGTGAACCCATCTGAACTCCTACTGAGCCTAAATGTGACAGTCTCCATACAGTCCGGTCTGTTCATCTGATACATCGCATGGCGGGCCTAGGGGGGTGGTAAACGTCAGTCCCCTAATAGCGGTACAAGTCATGTCGGAGTGTAGCCCAGAACACCCTGAGATAACACTAGAAACCTACCAGTATACCTCGATTGCCCTGGCCAGGGACTACTTGTGTAATGGCTCTCCTGGACACAGCGCGATGTCAACCCCCAATACCAGGAGAGACGAATCCTGTCTAACCGTCACTGCTTCCAAGTGCTTCGGGACTGCACCCAAAATCTACCTGTTTGCACGACTCCTTTGAGCCGTGGTAGGGTAGTAATCAAAGTGCAGTGGGAACACACTCGAGGCGAAGTGACAGTGTCAAGTTAGCGGACTAAGCTGTACTCATGTCACCTGGGAACTGATAACCGACGATAGGTATAATACAAACCAACAGTTCCCGATGAGTCCTGTCCAGTGTACTCGTAACCCAACGAGCACCCGCATACTATCTCAAGTACGACGTACAGACGGCTGTGGGACAGACCGTCTCCCGTACTGGGATGAGAAGCGCATACGCTAGTCTACTCCGAAGTATCGATGCCCTGTCTCGATAATCCCACGACCAGGGATGTGTATATATAAGGATGTGCTTATAGATTACCCAGCCCCCACGAGTGTGACTGCCATCACAACGCTGGTAATCAAGCCAAGATCCTAAGGGCTCCACTAATGCGTATAGGTGATACAATAAAGAAACACATGCACACATTAAAGCAGAGACAAACCAAGCAGCATACTACCAGTTCGAGCAAGATTGTCTATACAACTGTGAATATCCCAAGCTTCCATCAAGTAATATACATACTAGTATGATACAGTAATGGCCTCTATGGCATATACACTAACATAGCTAACTAGAGAAGGGGTAGAGAGATATACCGAGCGATCTGTGTCCTTCGGTCTTCTCGTCGTCGTCCCGATCTCCCCGCGGAATCTCCGGTCTTCATCTCCTCGTCGGAAGGGCACCACATCTCCGGGTTCATTTACGGGCTCCTACCTCTGGACCGAGGCAACTCGGGCTTGAAGTTGGCGAGCCGACGTGCCCAAGAAGTGCTGTAGAATAGTGTGGAACTCTATGTCTCATGGGGGTTGAGGAAGTTGCCATATTGGTGGAGGAAATGAACTATCAACTTTTTGGATGAACTTGGGAATTTTGCAAGCATCAAGAGAACAAAAAATCACTCTCCAAAAATTGTGACCCCCCACAAAATTGTGGCCGACCCCCTTGCCTCCAAGGAATGGGAGAGTAGAAAAGTCAAGGGGGGAAGCCATCATGCAAGAAAGAGAGAGAAAGGTGATGATTAAAAGAAATGATCACTACCCAAAACCAACACTCCATCAACCATCATAACTCCATAAGTCAAGCAATGATGAACTAAAGAAGTCAAATGAAGGTACAATCATCATGGAGCAACAATATACAAAGGGCACCCTCCACAATGCTAATTTGCACAATTGCAAATAAGCCCTCCTCCACCAATTTTCAGCCAAGGAAAGATACAAAGGAAAATGGCCGAAACGGAAAGCAAACTGACAACTTCAGAAAAACGATCCCGTAATAAATTACAGGAAAACCCCGCTACTGTATATACATACCCGCATTTGTATTCCGACTGAATACAAATCCAAAGAGACAAAATCTACACTGTACAATACTAGGATACGGTTTAAACCAAAGCCCGCTACTACTATCCGTCCGATCATGATCCGTGCAATACCGCACGTACATGATTGAACCCTGCCATATCTCCATACGGCCTCTACAGCGTTTCGCCCGAAACTTGAGAAAACGGTCCGTGGGGGACTCTAAAGACTCGTCAACAATTTGGCTGTGGATTTAACCACAAGCACGTCAGAGGTATTAGCCATACATAATGGGCTACCAGGTATTGACAAAAAGGGACATCGATGAGCGAACTCATCCTGACACCCTACTGAGCCTGTCAGTGACAATATCCGTACAGTCCGGTCCGTTCGTTTATGAGCATCGCATGGCGGGCCTAGGGGGTTGGTAAAAGTCAGACCCCCAAAAGCGGTACAAGTCGTGTCGGAGTGTAGCCCAGAACACCCTGAGATACTACTGGAATACCTACTAGTAAATCTCCTGCCTTGGCCAAGGACTTCGTGTAATGGCTCTCTTAGACACAGCGCGACCTCACCCCCAATACCGGGAGAGACGAACCCCTGCAGATCCGCTCACTGCCTCCATGTGGCTCGGGACTGTACCCAACTAAAACCTATTTGCACGTCTCCTTTGAGCGTGGTAGGGTAGTAATCAAAGTACAGTGGGAACTCATACGAGACAAATGACGATCTCAGGTCGATGAATTAACCTGTACACATGTTACCAGGGAACTGCTATCTGACGTCAGGTATAACACCAACTAGCATGTTCCCGGCGAGTCCTGTCCGGTGTACTCATAACCCAATGAGCACCTGTATACATCTTAGGTGAACCAACTGACATCAGTGGCTTGTGAGACCGGCCACCGCCCCTCGTCGGGGTCTCGACTGTATACACTAGTCTACTCTGGAGTATCGATGCCCAGTCTCGAAACTCCCTCGACTAGGGACCTTTTAAGGATGTGCTTATAAACCCCAGCTCCCACGTATATGATCGCCCTCATACTGCTGGCAGTCAACCAAGAAACCTAGGGGCTCTATCAACGCGCAATAGTGATCTGTAAGGTCACCTGAGCAGTACACGATGATAAAGATAAAGCAGATAGCATACTATCATCTTGAGTAAGACTGTCCTACTAGGACAGGTCCTCACTCAATCATTGCAATCACGTGCCTGTGATCCAATAATTGACTCTGAGGGCACTATCTCCAACAATCTCCCACTTACACTCAAGGCTAATTATTGCGATGTCGCATACTCACAGCCCGTGTGATACCGAACACCCAACTCCTCTACTAATCAGTCTCACAAAACCAGTTTGCGAAACTAATGTGTTCGAGGAATAGCCTCAGTGAGTGGATCCGCCTTGATGTATCTTTCTATGTCTCTCTTTATCTCAAGTTCGCGGAGAAAGCCATCTCCCAAAATGAGCAAAATCTGTCTTAGAATATTTCTGGATATCTGATGGGACCTAGTTCATAAATGAACTCCAAATCCAAACTTCTTAGACTGTATCGTCAACTGAACTTAATCAGTATCCTGCATCATGCCTCCCTCAGTATCCCCTTGGACCACCTGTCCAAAATACTTCCCCTCGTCAGAAGGAAAACTATAACTCTGACAACCAATCTGTCATCCAGGTCACCTTGGAAGCCTGGAATGATAACTGTCTCCTGAAATGAGGCTGTCGTTATCGTATCCCTAGAACATCCACTTATGTTCTAAAACTTCTTCCGACCGTTTATCCAGGATTGGATCAATATCAACTTATTGCATCTACTGCAAAAACAACATCTAGTGTGGTACTCATGATTGACTCAATTTCCTAAGCAAGTG
Source organism: Agapanthus africanus (assembly GCA_030015575.1). Lineage (NCBI taxonomy): Eukaryota > Viridiplantae > Streptophyta > Magnoliopsida > Asparagales > Amaryllidaceae > Agapanthus > Agapanthus africanus. Next base: position 494,467,771 of record CM057339.1, read on the forward strand.
ATCTGCCAATCATGCACATCCCTCTCCCCTTTAGTCTGTAAGACACCTTTAGAGAGGGTGACTCCATCACCTGCAGGTACACTACCATGCCAGGAGTCGTCTATTCTAAATACCTTTAGAATGTTGTCTAAGTACCCAGATTGGGAAACTACCCAAATCTAGATCTAAAACCATAGATCCAGTAACCAGAATGTCTGATATAATATCCAAGTCATTTTTGGAGAAACCACTGTGTGACAACCAAAGTATAACTGATCGTAGTATAGGAACTTTACTTCCTACTTTGTGTATGTCATCCAAATACTAGGACATCACACCCTACTACCTTCTTAACAGATCCATCCCCTATTCTGATGAAGTCAAACCTATGACAGTCACGTCAGAAATAGATGATCTATCTCCCCTACATCTGCTTTAGTCTATTAATAGACATAAGCGACTTGTCCACCAATGCTTCCGCTGCTCCCACTGACTACGACAACCCTCTGGCAGAGTCATATACGCGTACACTTCTAAAGCTATTTTAGAGCGACGCTATACTCATCCTCCTGCCGGGTCTCGCAGCCTAGAACAACAGCAATGGCATGTCTGGGTAAACAAGAACCTCCCTATCACCGTCCTTGAGACTACTGGAGTACCTCTCGGGTGCCTGAGGTTACCCTCCGTATCTGCGGAGTGGCTAATGGAATGTCAAACCAAATTGAATCTTTAGGTTCTTATCAAATTTTCAGTAATCGTCTGCGGTTCTGGAATCACTTCCAGTTCTACCAGACTCCCACTACTGTTTTCTGAAAAAATCCATTTTTGTTAAAACTGTGGCGAGTCAGGAACAATATCACTTTTGATCTTCCAGATGGTAGAAAGTCAACCCTCGTCATAGCCTGGGTCAACCCACAAACAGCCATTACAGAAACGTGCCTTGAGTTGTCCAGAGTCTGGTTTTAAGCATAAGCCGGACAACTCCCCGTACCTTAACATCGTTAAGATATGAACTGTTCTATATCCAATATAGAACCAGAGTCACTGATTTAATTGAACTAGATTCAAATCATGCAGATGTCTCCAGTGCATGTCAACTAAATAGAGGGAGGCCGATCAGCATTACTCAACTTAGGAGTGCTTCCAATTATTAGTAATCTGAAAGAGAAGCAAGTTCTCTTAAAAATTACTATCAACTGAATACCCTACACAAGTATCTACATCTCCGATCACCTTGAAGAATCCCGATACTTGCAACACCTGGTTCTCTACTTTATTCATATACCTATAACTTCTCAAAACTCAGACCTTGTGTTTCTAAGAAACACTTGTCTAAGAACTAGAAAAGTCATAAATAAACCGAATATAGTACGAGGACCAACCCCTCTGTCCTAATGGACACTGGACAACATACAATACTCTGTATAAGTCCTTTGAGTCTAATAACTCAAACCCTGTGTGTCGTAGGTTGAAAACTGTACTTATGGTTAAGAAGAATTACACCGCTGTTTAATACTCCTTACCTAACCATCCACTGATATAGGTAAATGTTATCGACATAATTTCCAAAAAGTATATCTCACTCTATAAAAATAGACGTACAGATATATTAATTTTAAATTGGTGCATAACAGCGGATATTCAAAACCAAATATTTGCCGTCCGGCAAACAACCCAGGTAACTTCCTCAAATATCACCGATTACAACGAATCCCGATATAATGAGGATGATCACCTAATTCCCAATAACTTACTCCGACTCATCATCTGTAAAACCATACAGATGTGAGAATCATACCTGGTAAATACATACCCTGGAGCAAGTGTCTAATTCGGAAATCAGTTTTCTTTTAACAGTACACAGTGAAACTGAAACATTGAAATGTTTCGATGGGGTATCCTGGTATTCCTAGTAATGCCTCTTCCATTATCAGATTCACAACTGTAACCGTATATTTCTATACCATCTCTTCACATCCCTTCATATGTCTTTAGTCATTACCTTCTGTACACCCTTTTAGGCGAAATGGTTTTCTTCCTTCCCTACCGCTCGGCACTAGCCTATGATTTGGAAGAAGACTATCCAATAAGCATAATGGGTGTACTGTCCTAATCCTAGGAGCACTCGCAATGCGAGGGAAGGTGAAGATAAAAGACACCTGAATAAACCTTATTCCTATATCTCCTGAACCAGAATCCATCCCCGAACTGGAACAAGTTCCTTTCGAGTTCGTATATAACCATACGATGGAGTATCCAATAAACTGTGGATCTTCGTAGTGATACGGAGTGTCCTGGAGAAATAAAAAGGTGTAGTGGGAGTGTTAATGAAATACTTGGTTTGTTCGTGAATAGCAGTCGCATTTTACTTTGCCCTCTTACTAATCCCCTGATATGTCTTTACTTAATACTTTATGTACACCATCGTTATGCTAATTGGTTTTCTTCATTCCCCACTGTTCGGCACCAGCCTAAGGTTTGGAAGAAGACTATCCAATTTGCGTAATAGGTGTACTATCTACTAAACCGAGGAGTACTCGCAACCTGAGAGAAGGTAAAAGGAAAAGACAACTGAATAGTCCTATCCGTTTTCTCCAGAACCGGAAACCATCCTCGAATAAATTCCTTCGAGTTCGTATATAACCATACGATGGTTTTGTCCAATGGAAGTGGACGTTCGTAGTAATACGGGGTGTCCTGGAGAAAAGGGTAAAAAGTAGGAGTGGCAATGAGGTTTGCAACTCTGACAATCCAAAAGCCAGTGTTATAAGAAGGTTCGGTCAACTTGGTCACTGGGTCATAGTCAAGGGTCGGGTTATGGTCGCTGCCAAAGAGAGAGAGAAAAGAAACACTCAGCGTGCACTCTAACCTAGATCAGAATGGTTACCAATTTATCTAATCAGGAAACCTCCCACTGTAACCTCAAATTCTTCTCCAAACCTGAAAGGAGAATTAGTCGGGATCACCCGAGGAGTAAACCAACTCATCAGTGGGAATCGGGATCCAACTATCATCGCACGATATCGTGATGGAATCCACTCACGTTATCACACTCCAGAAGGTATGCGCATATCTGGTAAGTTTCAGTTTCTTTAGAAACTCCCGATGTGATTTTTACCCCTAGGACCTAAGTGACCTTGATACAGTCAAAAATCAAAGAGTCCTAGTCAAGTTCAACCCGTCATTATCCTGGATTACATTAAACCCACCCGTAAAAGCCCTTGACACAGTCAACAAGGCCGCACGACTGTCCTAACCAATCCCATTAATATGCCACAAACGAACACTACTTAGCTACCGTACACTACGCCTTGACACAGTCAACAAACGTAGCACGAATACTAAGTAATGCTTGTAAGAAATAACGGAGGGCTACATCTAGTTTTTGGCGAAAAACTTTTAACGTAATGAACTTGATATCGTTGAAGGAACTGCATAGCTTTTTATAAAAATATAGCGACGAAAACCTTTGCTAAAGAGGTCACTCCCGGTGAAGGGATCTCGGATCTTTCCCCGTAGAATGAGGTGCAGGATATTCCAACTGAATACCACGATGCAAAGCAAAAGTAATCGGCTAAAGTGAAGTTATTACCCTGACGCAAACTTCTGTCCAAGGGGTCACTCCCGGTGAAGGGATCTCGGCCCTTGCCTCGTCGACCGAGGTGCTGGATATTCATAACCGAATACCACTGTGCAAAACAAAAGAGAACGTCCTTGCAATAACAGCTTTTTGAAAATTGTTTCAAAAACATCAGAATAGGTTTGTTTAGCTTGCATTGATCCGAATCAATGCAGTCCCATCAATTGATCACACCAATAAAGAACGAAAATAATGATGTACGTATATGCCATCCGCATTCGCCACTGGGTCCCGTCATTACCCGTTAGGTTACTTAACTAACGACAGAGCAGGGACTGGACTAGCATGGATGCAAAACATATACAACATCTACTAGTATATATATCAATATATAATATTCGCTCAAGGCGTGATAAAATGCAACATCACAGAAATGTAATAAGCATCACAAAACAATACAGATATCTGGGATCCCCGGGTTTCATAGAGCCGCTACTGAAACCCGACGTTCCCCTGGTCATGTGGATAGCCTGTGCAATGAAATCCTAGACCCCTACGGGCGCGGCAAGTTACCCGCCAAAACCTGAAGTGAGGCAGCCCCCTTCAGCAACGTGAATGGACCACCCAGCACTTCACGGAATCTGGTAACTTGGGCACCCCTCTTGGGTCAACCTGTACCCCCTACGAGAGCGGCGAATAGCCCGCCAATTCTAGAGTGATGCCCCCTCCGTCTCAACGCCATGAGATGCGGGCTCGTTGCCCTTTAGAACCCGGCTATCCGTGCACCCCACCTTGGGGTAATCCTAGTACAGAAAGTAAAATATACATACTACGGGTGCATCGACCTCACCCCGGTCGTGCCCCAAAAGAATAATATACAAACAGGCAGTGACGACAGTCCACATGTCGGACGCTCGCCCCGCAATATCAAATGTACATAATACAACCAAACTGTACTAACATTGAATCCAGGCTATCCACCACGACAATCCGCAACATCACAACACAACACAGAACATCAACGTGAATGTCACGTTCGCAAATCCGTCTAAAAGGGCTATAGCAGTTAGACAGGATTTACCGATCAAATGTCATTCACGGTCGCAGATATAATGTAAATACAGTTAACTAACATGTTTAAACTTTTCGATCGATCAAATTTACCCAAGTGGGCCCCAAGCACAACTGTAGCACTCAAAGAAAATCTGGGCCCAAAAAGAATATTCCATAAACCCCATTTTCAACTCAGAAGTTCTCTGTAAAATTTTGGTGCATTGAACAGTACAAGTGGCGGCGGAACTGCGGCCCAAGCATGGGTTTGGCCGCGATTCCGCGGTGGAATAGTAATAACATGCGACCAATTTTTCATAGAATTCTTAGAATTCCCTGCCTGCATTTCTGCAATGTACCGAAAAAAATTTCGAGCCAAAAAAAATTCGACAAAAAACTGATGCATGAAAAACGCGGTTTTTTGGAAAATCCGTTCGATCGAACTTGTAAACACGTTAGAGAAAGCTAGACTAGGTTAATGGCTTGGCTCTAATACCATGTAAGTGCACGGCAGCGCCCCGGCCGTCTGAATGAGGACAAAATGCGGAATCAAAAACTTTTCTTTAAACTAGAACCGGCGCTACCACGGACTTTGAACCCGGATCGGGCTATTAACCAAATGCTACCTAACTAGATAAGGGGTAAAGAGATATACCGAGCGATCCGTGTCCTTCGGTCTTCTCGTCGTCGTCCCGATCTCCCCGCGGAATCTCCGGTCTTCATCTCCTCGTCGGAAGGGCACCACATCGCCGGGTTCTTTTACGGGCTCCCACCTCTGGACCGAGGCAACTCGGGCACGAAGTTGGCGAGCCGACGTGCCCAAGAAGTGCTGTAGAATAGTGTGGAACTCTATGTCTCATGGGGGTTGAGGAAGTTGCCATATTGGTAGAGGAAATGAACTATCAACTTTTTGGATGAACTTGGGAATTTTGCAAGCATCAAGAGAACAAAAAATCACTCTCCAAAAATTATGACCCCCCACAAAATTGTGGCCGGCCCCCTTGCCTCCAAGGAATGGGAGAGTAGAAAGGTCAAGGGGGGAAAGCCATCATGCAAGAAAGAGAGAGAAAAGTGATGATTAGAAGAAATGATCACTACCCAAAACCAACACTCCATCAACCATCATAACTCCATAAGTCAAGCAATGATGAACTAAAGAAGTCAAATGAAGGTACAATCATTATGGAGCAACAATATACAAAGACCACCCTCCACAATGCTAATTTGCACAATTGCAAATAAGCCCTCCTCCACCAATTTTCAGCCAAGGAAAGATACAAAGGAAAATGGCCGAAACGGAAAGCTAACTGGCAACTTCAGAAAAACGATCCCGTAATAAATTACAGGAAAACCCCGCTACTATATATACATACCCGCATTTGTATTCCGACTGAATACAAATGCAAAGAGACAAAATCTACACTGTACAATACTAGGATCCGGTTTAAACCAAAGCCCGCTAGTATGATCCGTCCGAACATGATCCATGCAATACCGCACGTACATGATTGAACCCTGCCATATCTCCATACGGTCTCTACAGCGTTTCGCCCGAAACTTGAGAAAACGGTTTGTGGGGGACTTTAAAGACTCGTCAACACTTTGGCTGTGGATTTAACCACAAGCACGTCAGAGGTATTAGCCATACATAATGGGCTACCAGGTATTGACCAAAAGGGACGTCGATGAGCGAACTCATCCTGACACCCGACTGAGCCTGTCAGTGACAATATTCGTACAGTCCGGTCTGTTCGTCTATGAGCATCGCATGGCGGGCCTAGGGGTTGGTAAAAGTCAGACCCCCAAAAGCGGTACAAGTCGTGTCGGAGTGTAGCCCAGAACACCCTGAGATACTACTGGAATACCTACCAGTAAATCTGCTGCCTTGGCCAAGGACTTCGTGTAATGGCTCTCCTAGACACAGCGCGACCTCACCCCCAATACCGGGAGAGACGAACCCCTGCAGATCCGCTCACTGCCTCCATGTGGCTCGGGACTGTACCCAACTAAAACCCGTTTGTACGTCTCCATTGAGCGTGGTAGGGTAGTAATCAAAGTACTGTGGGAACTCACACGAGACAAATGACGATCTCAGGTCGATGAACTAACCTGAACACATGTCACCAGGGAACTGCTATCTGACGTCAGGTATAAAACCAACTAGCATGTTCCCGGCGAGTCCTGTCCGGTGTACTCATAACCCAATGAGCACCTGTATACATCTTAGGTGAACCAACTGACACCAGTGGCTTGTGAGACCGGCCACCGCCCCTCGTCGGGGTCTCGACTGTATACCCTAGTCTACTCCGGAGTATCGATGCCCAGTCTCGAAACTCCCTCGACTATGGACCTTTTAAGGATATGCTTATAGATCCCAGCTCCCACGTATTGTTAGGTTTACCTAGCACCTCATGAGGGTTTGGAAGCATCACATGTCACAAAATCAAATTTTTATGGTGCTAAGTGAACATACAAAGAATCATCACTAGAAAATTAGGGTTTCATTACAAAGACAACATCACAAGTGATAAAGGCTAGGGTTTTGAGAGTACAACCTTTGTAGCTCCCTACGCTAGACTCCTTGGCCACTTGAGGGTTGGAAAAAGGTTCGCTTGAGGTCTTCTAAGTCCACGACGATCCACCCGAAGCTCCTTTGCCCAAAGCTGCTTGCTTTACTCGATATGTGAATTGAGTAGAGCTAACACCCTACACAAACCGGCTAGATGTGTGTAGTATGATGATGTGGTTTGTATTCTTTGATCAAAACTCTTTCTTTTTAATAACCTCACTTAAGAAAATAAACAAGAGAGGAAGAAGAAGATGGTGGCTTTGCTTTTTCTCACAAAAGGAAAAAGGAAATGAGAGAGTGAACGATAATTGAAATGAGAAAAGAATAATATATCTTAATTCCTTCTCTCTTCAACCATGGTTAGAATTATCTAGATCTTTTTCAAAATGAGTTAAAAGGCAAAAGGATAATTAACTCAAGGTTAATAAGTGGTTGAAGCATGGTCAAAGATGATAAACATTAACCTCTTGTGAATTATCCTTTCCTTTTTACAAAATGAAAAATAAATAGATAATTCTACAATGTAAGTCTTGCATTGCCACCAAACTTGTATCAACAACCATGATACAATGTATGTATGTATGTATCCATGCACATCATCATGTGCATACATGCATGCATATAAAAATAGAAAAAGAGTTTGATTAAAGAATTAATCTAAAAGTCATTTGTTAAATCAACACTTGATTTTGCAAACCGGTCATATCACATACGACCCGACCAATAGAAAATGCCCGATTAATATACGGTATCACATATCCGTATTTAATTGGGAACCCGCGCATATCTCATATACACACCACATCATTTTGCCTGAGCCAGGAAACTTCATTGTGGGACTCTAAGACTCGTCAATACGCCGGCAGTAGGTAATGATCATATCAAATACCTACAAGCCGCAAGCGGTCAGCTAAACGTAATGGCCACCCGGGTATTAAGCGATCAGAAGAAAACAAGCGAACCTGTTACAACTCCTGTCGAGCCAACCGGCAACACTACCGTACAGTCCGGTCTCTTCGTCAGATATGCTGCATATCGAGCCTAGGGATGGTAACGTCGACCCCAATAACTCAATAAGTCGTACCGATGAAAGGTCTATAACAGATCGAGAAACTACTGATAACACTTATCAGCAAATCTCAACAGCCCTGGCCAGGGACATACTGATATAGCCAGTCGAGCACAGCACAGCATCAACTCCCAATACCGGGAGAGACGAAACCCCTCCTATCGCTCATCGCCTTCGTGTGTCTCGGGACAGTACCCAATGACCACCTGTTTGCACGACTCAGTAGAGCCGTGGTAGGATGGTAATCAAACTACAGTGGGAGAACACACAAGACTCTATGACGATCTCGGGTCAACAGACTAACCTGCACCAGTGTCACCTGAGAACTGCTATCCGACGATAGATATAATTCCATATAGGAGTTCTCGGCGAGTCCGTCCAGTGTACCCAGTCACCACTGAGCACCAGTATACGATCTCGATGTCAAACATCGATGAATGTGGGAACATCCATCGCCTATCATATGGGTCTAGTATCATATACGCTAGTCTACTCTGGTGTATCGATGCCCCGTCTCGATACACCTACGACTAGGGACATTTCAGGATATGCTTATAAACTACTGATGTCCCACTAGAATGATCTCTATCATAATCACAGTAGTCAAGTCAATATCCTCAGGGCTTTATCAACATGTATTAATGAATAAAAGCATGATCAAATCAACATGTCAGATAAAGAAGAACCAGATAGCATACTATCATGTCGAGCAAGAATGTACACTGAATATATATATATATATATATATATATATACATGTATAAATACATCCACTATCATATAATGGCCTCTAGGGCATACATATATCCAACAATCTCCCACTTGCACTAAGGCCAGTTATTGGCGTATCTCATACCCAACATCTTGAAAAGTCGCTCATGCTGCGGCTGAGGGAAGGCCTTGGTGAGTGGATCCGCGGCGTTATTCTTTGTGTCTACTCTCCTAATCTCGATCTCGCGGCGATCTACAATCTCCCGGATCAAATGAAAGCGCCTCAAGATGTGTCTGGATCGCTGATGGGACCTGGGCTCTTTGGCTAACGCCATAGCCCCATTATTATCACAATACAAAGGTATTGGATCAATAATGGTTGGAACTACTCCTAGCTCCGAGACGAACTTCCTCTTCCAGACGGCTTCCTTGGCGGCATCATTTGCAGCAATGTACTCAGCCTCCATCATAGAGTCTGCAACGGTATCCTGTTTGGAACTCTTCCAACTTACCGCCCCTCCATTGAGGGTAAATACAAACCCCGAGATAGATTTGCTGTCGTCTTTATCGCTCTGGAAGCTCGAATCGGTAAAGGCCTCCATTTGGAGATCTCTATTACCATACACCAAGAACAATTCTTTAGTCCTTCGCATGTACTTAAGAATGTTCTTCACAGCTATCCAGTGATTCTCCCCTGGGTTGGATTGATACCTGCTTACAACACTAAGTGCATAAGCCACATCTGGGCGTGTACATAACATCGCATACATTATAGATCCTACTGCCGAAGCATAGGGTATAATGCTCATGCGAGCTCTCTCTTCATCGGTCTTTGGACAAGAGTCCTTGGAGAGAGTGACCCCATGGCAAGCGGGTAAGGCACCCCGCTTGGAGTCTTCCATACTAAACCTTTTTAGGATGGTGTTGATGTACCTGGTTTAGGATAATCCCAATAACCTCTTGGATCTATCCCTATAGATCCTTATGCCCAGAATGTATATGGCATCACCCAGGTCCTTCATGGAGAACCTTAGTGATAAGAAAGATTTGACCGACTGTAGTATAGGAATATCATTTCCTATCAGAAGAATGTCATCCACGTACAATACGAGGAATGTGACAGCTCTCCCTACAGCCTTCTTATAAACACAAGGTTCATCTCGATTTTTGATGAAATCAAACTCTTTGATAACTTCATCGAAACAGATGTTCCAACTCCGTGATGCCTGCTTTAACCCATATATGGATTTAAGCAATCTACATGCTTTCCCGCTGCTCCCACTGTTAATGAAGCCCTCCGGCTGATCCATATAAACGCATTCTTCTAAATCTCCATTTAGAAATGCCGTTTTAACGTCCATCTGCCAGATTTCATAGTCATAGTGAGCAGCAATAGCAAGTAGGATCCGAATGGATTTAAGCATGGCTACGGGTGAAAAACTCTCGTCATAGTCCAAACCTGGTATTTGACGAAAACCCTTCACCACAAGTCTTGCCTTATAGGTCTTTACCTGCCCATCTACACCCGTCTTTCTTTTAATGATCCATTTGCACCCTACAGGTTTTACCCTAGGGGGTACAACGTCTAAAGTCCATACTTTGTTGGTGTACATAGACTCCATTTCGGATCTCATTGCATCCAGCCACTTCACAGAGTCTCCACTCATGATAGCTTGCTGAAAACTGGTAGGATCATCATCCTCCATGATGCAGTCTTCTCTGTCACCATCAATGAGGAAAACGTAGTACCTCTCCGGTAGGCGAGAAGTCCTACCAGACCTACGGAGTGGCCGAGGTTCCTCAGTTTCTATTGCAACAGCCGGTTCAACCAAGTCGTCATTTGTAGTTTGTGTCTCTAGAACCTCTTCTACATCCACCACATTGCCATTATCTTTATCTGTGAAAAACTCTTTTTCTAAGATTGTGGCATACTGAGAAACAAACACCTTTTGTTCCTCCTTGTGGTAGAATAGATATCCATAAGAGTTCCTTGGATATCCCACAAAGTTACACATGACTGATCGTGTCTCGAGTTTGTCCGGATTCTGCTTTTTAACATAGGCCGGGCAACCCCAAATCTTAATTCTCTTAAGAGATGGTCTCTTCCCATGCCATATCTCATATGGCGTGGTAGACACGGTTTTGGTTGGAACCCTGTTCAGCAGAAACGCTGCAGTCTCCAATGCATGCCCCCAAAATGAGACAGGTAACTCAGCATCACTTATCATGGATCGGACCATATCTAATAGGGTCCTATTCCGTCGTTCAGACACACCGTTGTGCTGTGGTGTGTAAGGAGTAGTGAGTTGAGAGAGAATCCCATTCTCTTTTAGGAAGTTTGCAAATTCTGTACTGAGGTACTCCCCACCTCGATCTGATCGAAGCATCTTGATACTCAAGCCGGTTTGTTTTTCTACTTCTTGTTTATATTCAGTGAATTTCTCGAAAGCTTCGGATTTGTGCTTTAATAAAAATACATGACCGAATCTTGAGAAATCGTCAGTGGAAGTAATGAAGTAAGAAAAACTGCCTCTAGCCTATGTAGTCATTGGCCCACATACAACACTATGTATGAGTCCTAGGAGCTCGGTAGCTCTTTCTCCGTGTACGGTAAACGGAGTTTTGGTCATTTTACCCTTGATACAAGACTGGCAAGTCGCATAAGATTTATATTCAAAAGAGTTTAAATATCCATCTTTGTGTAACTTGTTTAGTCTTGTTTCGTTAATATGACCAAGTCTACAGTGCCAAAGAAAAGCTTCATTTATTTCTGAAAGTTTTCTTTTATTAGTGTGTTGTATGCTGAAAACTGTGTGTTGATTTAGGACGTATATCCCGTTATTAAGTGTACCATACCCAACCAACATTTGATTCAGGTGAATGTTCATAACATTGTTCTGCAATATAAAGTTATATCCTTCATTGTCTAACAAGGAAACAGATATTATATTATAAAGCATACTTGGTACAAAATAACATGGGTTCAAAACCAATATACACCCAGATGGCAACCCCAAGTGATACTCCCCCACTGCGACTATATGTACATTGGAACCATTTCCAACGCGGAGAGTATGGTCACCTGTCTTCAAAACCTTGCTATTTCTCAGCCCCTGCATAGAATTGCAAATGTGAGAACCTGAACCGGTATCTAATACCAAGGAAGCAGAGTTTATTGAAAAACAGTTTTCTGTCACAAACACACCTGAAGCGGAAGCATCCCCATGCTTCTTCTTGAGATTCAAGTACTCCGTAAAGTTGCGCTTCCAATGTCCTATTTTGTGGCAATGAAAACATTCCCCTTTCCCCGATTCTCCAGCTTTGGACTTGTCCTTCCCCTTAACCTTTTTAACTCCACCCTTAGGATTGGTGGGCTTCTTCTTTTTCTTTCCCTTGGCCTTAGCCTTTGGGCGTGTAATGACCCCAAAATCTTTATACATTTGTATTATCCCTCTTCAATAATATACCGTATTTATTTATACTTGGTATTTTCCTTTTTCTATTAAATTTATTATTATTTTATTCCTTAATCTATTATGTATTTTTTTTCTAGGTACAATTTCTTTTTCTTATATTTAAGTTTTTAACTTCTCATTCTTATTTTTCCTTTCATAAATATTTAACCCAAATCCATTATTCTTATTCTCTACAGCCCATCTAAAAAGCCCATTTTCTTTTTAAGCAACATCATATATTTAATTCTAATTAAATATATGCATGAACAACCTTATAGCTCATTGGTTAAGTCCTTGCATTGTTATTCCATAAGTCGCATGTTCAAATCCCCATTCTTGCAATTATTTTTATCATTTTTTATTCTTCTCATAACCTACAAATGAGACCTTTCATTTCCAAATTGAATGGTGACCTTTCATTTATCTTTTAATTCTCATGTTGAATGCATATATTATTATACATAATTCACCATTACACCATCTTTATTGTCCTCCTCTATCTTTTCCTTCCTCACATTTTTCTATCTCTCACTTCTTCCTCTTCACCTAGAGTCCAAGAAGAAGAACATGAAGAAGTCTTCAAGAAGGTCTCGCTACTAACGCGAGGCTATCGGCGGATAGACAAGCCCGGTGACAATACCGGCTTGTGCATGTAAGTCCCTTCTCTCTTTCCTTCCTCCATCTCTTTCTTTTTCTCTTTATATTTCTCTTGTTGGTTTTCTCATTTCTCACATATGACATATCAATACCTTTAGCTTTAAAATAATTTTTAGAAATTAATTTTTACTTCTGAAAATTTCAGGAAATTTACATATGATAGACTATATTATTTTTTACACGCTGTAAAAATTTTAGATCGATCCGCATAACGGTTTAGGAATTACATCGTATTTATTCACTGATCGTAAAACAGAAAACTGCAGCTATCGGTCAATTTCTAGGACACATAACTTGGTATACCGGTATCCAAATTGAGCAAACTCAGGTGTTTTTGATATCTACATCGAATGATATAGATTTTTATAGTTTTATAGTTTTACTGAAAACCCATCTAAGATAAAGAAAACTGCATTACAATATTAAGTAACGGATCTGGACAGAATCTGTTCCGATTCGCACACTGTTTTTAAATTGGACATAACTCGAACACCCGATGTCCGTTTGTGACAAAATTTAGATGTGTAGATGCACCATTGATAGAACTATAATTTTCTGTATATTATATTACTTAGGAATGCATGAAACAACCTGATATAGGCTTTGCAATAGAATATATATTTGCTGTCCAGAAATCTGAATTTCTGTTTTAAACGCTGATATTAAAATGATCATAACTAGAGCTTCAGAAATCCAAATCATGTGAATCTTGGTGTTTTGAATAAGTACATCGAAATACCTACAATTTTATAATAATTTTCGTAACCTGAAACCCGATAGAAATTAACTCAAACTGCGTTTTAAAAATATGTGACGGTGCCGAATAGATTCTGATCCGTTTTGCGCGACGATACGAAAACATATATATCTCTCAAACCGGTAGTCGTATTTAGGTGAAACTGGAACTTACGCATGCAAAACATTTAGAGACATATCTCTGTTTATATTCCGCATTCGTTCAACTTGATTAATTAGTCGTACATAATATTTCTTTACAGCATTGTTTATGGTAGTTACTCGAATAATATACTTGACTCATTTCATGTTATTCGAACATGTATACATATTTATCTTGATCATTAAATTGTTGTATGTACATAAAGACGATAATTAAATACTTGAGGTATTTTGAAAAATATACAATAATACTTTTTACATAAAACCCCCTCAAGTTTTATAATTTACAATAAGGACCCTAACCAATTATAGAACTTCAAATTCTCTTTCTTTTAGTCTGACTCGGGTTAGCGTCTGACTATTTCTGACTTGAATATGATTCAAGTCAATCCATATTCTTTATATTTCAACTCAAGATGGATACATGAATCCCAGAATCCAGTTAACAATCTACTTGACTGAACCGAACCATGGATATTCCTTTTACATGTTTCCCAGTATTCCATTTACATGACTCTACGGTTATAACCGTTTCCTGATATCATGGTTTCGGTCAGTCAATCAAGTCAATCATGAAATCATTACAAGTTTTACAAGATAACAATACAAACAAGACATCGCGGGGTTTAAGGGGTAGATTGGTATGGAAGGTGTTAAAGGTGGCACGAGATGGTAAGATTAAGACACCTAACCTGAATCCAATTGCCGTTGTTCCGGGTTGTATAACGGAGCCTTGTACTTCCATTTGCCCTGATCTCTAGCATATAGAGATCCCTCTCGTATACACTGGCATCCTTCTGTACCAAGCTACAACAACAACGTTAGCACCATACTACTATAATATGACAATACAATACAACATTAAAAACTACTCTCTCTCTCTCTCTTTTACTTTCTGTCTATTTCTCCATTATATTTGGGACTTACCGAGCGACCTGTTCGCTGACGACATTCTGTTTCTCTCTTCTTTGAATGTCGTCAGGTGACCTGGACCCGGCGGAGATCGAGACATCTTAAGAAGACTTGGAGCAATTTGCCGAAGACCCAGCAGTATAATTTCATTTTTTTCATTTTCATGTTATGCCACTGTTTAGGCATCGCTTTTCATTTTAGTTGTATTTTCCTTTTCATGCATTGTACAAAGAATGATATTAATAAAAGTTGCTGTTCTTTTATATTTGTCTCTTGTGATTATTTTATATTGCTTAGTTACGCTTAGCGTATGTACTTCTGAGTACATACGTAGCGGGCCTCGTCACGTCCACTTCGCCGTACACTGGGAAGCGGGGCGTGACAGGGCGAGAAGAAGAAGATTGCCCAACACTCAAAACGGGAGTTTTCACTGATTTCAGTGTGCTCTCTGCACTCCTTAACATATTAAAGAGTTCAGGTAGTTCCCTCTCCATGTTGTGCATGTTGAAGTTAACTATGAATTGAGCAAAGGTGGAGGGGAGGGACTGCAGAATAATATCCGTATATTGTTCATTATCCATCGTCCATCGTCCATCCAAGGTCCTCAATCTCTTCTATAAGAGCTATCATCTTCAGAACATGGTCTCCTACCGGTGTGCCAGGGGCCATTCGCATCTGAAACAATTTCTTTGATGCTTCGTATCGTAATACGCGGGATTACTCTCCATACAACTCCTTTGTATGGAGGAATATGGCTTGAATTTCCATATTCTCGTGCTGCTTTTGATGTGTGTTGTCCATCGATGAAAGCGCGCGGCATTTGGCCGTGGCACAGTCAGCGTCCCATGTCTTGCGGACTTCTTTGTCCGCAACTGAGGATTTTGGACCTGGGACGGGCGGGGCTGAAGCCGTGAGGAAATATGATACTTTATCATAAGTCAAGGCTATTTTCAGATTCCTCAGCCAGTCTTTATAATTGGTCCCATTCAGTTTATTTTTATCTAGTAGAAGCTTGAGTCCATTCATTGGTATCTGCCATTAAGAGAGAGAAAAGAATACACTCAGCGAAAGCTCTTGCAAAGATCAGATTGGTTATTATCTTGTCTAATCGATGTCTCCCACTGCTTTAATCAAGTTTTTCTTTCAAACCTTAAAAAGGAAACTAGCCAGGATTAATTACAGTCTACAACTTCGCTAACCAATCAGCCAGGCCAGTGTCGGTACTTGAGGGAGGTTGCCCGTGCTTTCGCACGGACCTAATTAAAGTAAACCTCGTTTTCCCAGAGGCGTAGCCCTGTTAACACCATTCTAGGCACCTAATGAGTTAGCTAATTGTAAACTGCAAAACTCTCCTGGGTGCAACTATTGCCCACAGTGGGATCGGGATCCAACCATCATATGGTAGGTATGCAATCTCATTGCAAATCTCAACACTTGAAATTCCCGATGCGGTTTTTTTACCCCTAGTACTTATGACCTTAACTATGGTCAACAAATCATAAGTGCCAGTCAAGTTCTACCCGTCATTTCTTGATTAATTATACCCACCCATATGACCCTTAACTATGGTCAACAAAGTCGCATGAATGTCCTAATTAATCTGCATCATATGCAGTGTAGGAAGACATCACTTAGCTACTGTACACTACGCCTTAACTAAAGTCAACAAACGTAGCACGAATACTAAGTACTCCACTTCCTAAAATCACGGAGGGTTGCGGATGATTTTTAAGAAAATCTTTAACGCGTTGAGCTTGATATCGTCGTAGAATCAAATGGTTTTCAAAAGGAGTGGCTTGAGCTCCGCAGTTTTGAAATGTAGCTTTTTCATAAAGAGCCGAGTGGTTTTCAAATCCGATTCTACAACATCTTTTTAGGTTTATTTTCTTTAGATTAATCATATTAATGTAGTCCCATCATTTAAGTCCTTAAGCCAATCACAGAAAAGAAACGAAAATACAACGTACGCTTATGCCATCCGCATTCGCCGCAATGTTCCGTTATGCACCGTTAGGTTGCTTAACTAACGGCATACCGGGACGGGACTAGCGCGGGTGTAAAACATAAGCAACGTCTACTATATATCTCATATATAATATATCATTCGTCTCAGATATCACAGAACACAGGCAGCAGAAACATAGATATAATATGGGATATACTAGGACGTCCGTATTTAGTATTTAGCCAACAATAGAAAATACAGATTCCACAGTCGCGATGAATAGCCAAGCCCATACCCCTAGACCCCTACGAGAGCGGCAAGTGACCCTACCAATCCTGGAGTTTAGGAGACCTAGTCTCGACTCCTCGAGATGGCCTCCCACTGAACCCCAGAACCCGGTCACTTGTGCTCCACTCCTTGGGTCTATCCTAATGCGGAAAAGTAAATAATATACAACATTGGTGACATCAACCTCAACCCGGAAGTTCCCCAAATAAAAGAATATTACATTACATTTGAATTTTACATGAATGAAAATAAAACTCTCATCTCACATAAAACCCCCGGCTATTCAATCGCGACAATCCTGCACATCATATCTCAGCAACACATAATATCATATATCATCAACGTAAGTAAGTATGCGTACCCCGACTTTCGTTGATGTATAGAAACGAAACCGGCGATAAGCGACATACTACACTTACGGTCACAGAAAAGGAAGTGTAAAACTACAACATTTGGAATCCACATTCTCTTTAGACATCGTAAATCCGAAATATCACATACTTCGCATTTCATGCCTAACTATATGAATTCCACATATTGTATCACATTCCAGATAAATAGACAGTATTAAACATTTCGATCGAATAATCAAATACCCAAAATTTCCTAAAGCTCAACACTTGAGCGGAGTTCAAAAAACCCGGAATGTGTCACAGTAGTAGCTGTCTAGCCGTAGAAGGGTCAAGCCAACGCCTCACATGTGGCACGCCGTACTGCCTCAAACCCTAAGGTTCAAAAGGCAGTTCAATATGGTCACATAATCGAGTTAAGGTTTGTTGCCTTCTAGAGGGTCCGCCACAAAACTTGCACGTATTTCCGAAAGATTTAAACTCGAGAAAAGATTCAACACTTGAAAAATTTTCGTGTCGGGAAAAAGTGAGTTAATGATATCCGTTCGAACATTTTAATAATTTTTAAATTATCCGGAAAAGGCATGAAATTAAAATTCCGATCGAATCATTGAATCCAAAACCATCCCCAGAATATTCAACACTTGAATCAGATTAAAAATACCCAAAAATATGTACAAGCAGGTACAAAAATTACTGTATAAAAATGATGCCTTAACTCTCCTGTACGGCCGTGGATCCGCGGCCCAAGCAAGGTCTGGCCGCGGTTCCGCGGCGCTATGTATGAATTAGGGCTTCGTTTTTTACAGTGTTTCTTAGATTTCCCTGCTGAATTTTTTACGTATTTTTAATTCTGAAAAAACACAGTTTTGAAAAAATGTCCAGAGAAGGCTCAAAAAGCCGTATTTTTGGTTCGATCGGAGTTTTAACTTCGTTAAAGCGTCGCCTAAAGTTCTAGGTCGGCTCTGATACCAATGTTAGGTTTACCTAGCACCACATGAAGGGTTTGGAAGCATCACATATCACAAAATCAAATTTTTATGGTGCTAAGTGAACATACAAAGAATCATCACTAGAAAATTAGGGTTTCATTACAAAGACAACATCACAAGTGATAAAGGCTAGGGTTTTGAGAGTACAACCTTTGTAGCTCCCGACGCTAGACTCCTTGGCCACTTGAGGGTTGGAAAAAGGTTCGCATTAGGTCTTCTAAGTCCACGACGATCCACCCGAAGCTCCTTTGCCCAAAGCTCCTTGCTTTACTCGATATGTGAATGGAGTAGAGCTAACACCGTACACAAACAGGCTAGATGTGTGTAGTATGATGATGTGGTTTGTATTCTTTGATCAAAACTCTTTCTTTTTAATAACCTCACTTAAGAAAATAATGAAGAGAGGAAGAAGAAGATGGTGGCTTTGCTTTTTCCCACAAAAGGAAAAAGGAAATGAGAGAGTGAATGATAATTGAAATGAGAAAAGAATAATATATCTTAATTCCTTCTCACTTCAACCATGGTTAGAATTATCTAGATCTTTTTCAAAATTAGTTAAAAGGCAAAAGGATAATTAACTCAAGGCTAATAAGTGGTTGAAGCATGGTCAAAGATGATAAACATTAACCTCTTGTGAATTATCCTTTCCTTTTT
Organism: Agapanthus africanus; assembly: GCA_030015575.1. NCBI lineage: Eukaryota > Viridiplantae > Streptophyta > Magnoliopsida > Asparagales > Amaryllidaceae > Agapanthus > Agapanthus africanus. The sequence continues at coordinate 494,486,879 of CM057339.1, forward strand.
ACAAAATGAAAAATAAATAGATAATTCTAGAATGTCAGTCTTGCATTGCCACCAAACTTGTATCAACAACCATGATACAATATATGTATGTATGTATCCATGCACATCATCATGTGCATACATGCATGCATATAAAAATAGAAAAAGAGTTTGATTAAAGAATTAATTTAAAAGTCATTTGTTAAATCAACATTTGATTTTGCAAACCGGTCATATCACATACGACCCGACCAATAGAAAATGCTTGATTAATATACGGTATCACATATCCGTATTTAATCGGGTCCCCGCGCATATCTCATATGCACACCACATCTTTTCGCCTGAGCCATGAAACTTCATTGTGGGACTCTAAGACTCGTCAATACGCCGGCAGTAGGTAATGATCATATCAAATACCTATAAGCCGCAAGCTGTCAGCTAAACGTAACGGCCACCCGGGTATTGAGCGATCAGAAGAAAACAAGCGAACCTGTTACAACTCCTGTCGAGCCAACCGGCAACACTACCGTACAGTCCGGTCTCTTCGTCAGATATGCTGCATATCGAGCCTAGGGATGGTAACGTCGACCCCAATAACTCAATAAGTCGTACCGATGAAAGGTCTATAACAGATCGAGAAACTACTGATAACACTTATCAGCAAATCTCAACAGCCCTGGCCAGGGACATACTGATATAGCCAGTCGAGCACAGCACAGCATCAACTCCCAATACCGGGAGAGACGAAACCCCTCCTATCGCTCATCGCCTTCGTGTGTCTCGGGACTGTACCCAACGGCCACCTGTTTGCACGGCTCAGTAGAGCCGTGGAAGGGTGGTAATCAAAGTACAGTGGGAGAACACACAAGACTCTATGACGATCTCGGGTCAACAGACTAACCTGCACCAGTGTCACCTGAGAACTGCTATCCGGCGATAGATATAATTCCATATAGGAGTTCTCGGCGAGTCCGTCCAGTGTACCCAGTCACCACTGAGCACCCGTATACGATCTCGATGTCAAACATCGATGAATGTGGGAACATCCATCGCCCATCATATGGGTCTAGTATCATATACTCTAGTCTACTCTGGTATATCGATGCCCCGTCTCGATACACCAACGACTAGGGACATTCCAGGATATGCTTATAAACTACTGATGTCCCACTAGTATGATCTCTATCATAATCACAGTAGTCAAGTCAATATCCTCAGCGCTTTATCAACATGTATGAATGAATAAAAGCATGATCAAATCAACATGTCAGATAAAGAAGAACCAGATAGCATACTATCATGTCGAGAAAGAATGTACACTGAATATATATATATATGTATATATATACATGTATAAATACATCCACTATCATATAATGGCATCTAGGGCATACATATATCCAACACGTATATGATCGCCCTCACACTGCTGGCAGTCAAGCAAGAATCCTAGGGGCTCTATCAACGCGCAATAGTGATCTGTAAGGTCACCTGAAGCACTACACGATGATAAAGATAAACCAGATAGCATACTATCATCTTGAGTAAGACTGTCCTGCTGGGACAGGTCCTCCCTCAATCATTTCAATCATGTGCCTGTGATCCAATAATTGACTCTGAGGGGACTATCTCCAACAGGGGTTTTATATGAGATGAGTGTTTTTTTTCATTCATGTAAAATTCAATTGTATGTAATATTCTTTTATTGGGGCACTTCCGGGTTAAGGATGATGTCACCATTGTATATTATTTACTTTTCCGCATTAGGATAGCCCAAGGCGGGGAACACAAGTAACCGGTTTCTAGGGTCCAGTGGGAGACCATCTCGAGGAGTCGAGACCGGATCTCCTAACTCTAGAATTGATAGGGTTGCTTGCCGCTCTCGTAGGGGTCTAGAGATGTGGGTTTGGCTATTCATCGCGACCGTGGAATCCATATTTTATACTGGCTTAACTTAAAACACGGAATTCCTAGAATATCCAATATTTCATGTGTTTCTTCAGTTGCAATGTTCTGTGATGAGATCATATTACTGCCTGAGACGAATGTTTATATTATATATATGAGATATATATTGTATATTGTTGATTTCGTTTCAAATGTGATGCTTGTGAAGCATAATAAAAATGGGACTTCATTAATGAGATTAATGAAATAAATGAAACCTAAAGATGTTGTGGAATCGAATTTTCAAAAACAGGTAGCTCTAGTTCTTGCTTTGCATAGTGGTGTTCCTTGTAGAACATCCAGCACCTTATTCGATAAGGAAAGAGCCGAGATCTCTTCACCGGGATTGACCTCTTTAGCAATAACTGGAAGATGCTACACACTCGGTTTGTCTTTTAATTGCTTTTCTAGTTCTTGTTTTGCATAGTGGTATTTATGAAATATCCTTCACCTCATTCAATGAGAAAAGAGCCGAGATCCCGTCACCGGGAGTGATCTCTTTAGCAAAACTAGTAAAAGCCTCAAAAGCATTCCTTTACAAAATCACTCGATTCTACGACGATATCAAGTTCATTACGCAAAAGGTTTTCTTAAAAGCTGTCGTAGACCTCTGTCATTTCATATAAGTAATAGTTAGTATTCGTGCTGCGTTTGTTAACCTCTGTCAAGGCGTAGTGTGCGGTAGCTGATTAGTGCTTATTTGCATAAGCATATGATGTGATTGATTTACGGTAGTTGTGCGACCTTGTTGACCTCTGTCAAGGGTCGTGCGGGTGGGTTAACTTTAATCAGGAAATGCCGGGTTGAACTTGACTAGCTGCCTATGGTTTGTTGACCTCTGTCAAGGTCATAGGACGCTTGGGGTAAAACATTATCGGGAATTTCAAGTGTTGAAATTTGTAATGAGATTGCATACCTCCTATGAGATAGTTGGATCCTGATACCCACTACGAGTAAGAGTTACTCCTGGGAGAGTTTTACACATTACAAATAGCCGATCAAGTAGGTGTCTAGAAAGGTGTCGATGGGGTTACGCCCCTGGGAAAAAGAGGTTTATTTTAATTAGGTCCGTGCGAAAGCACGGGAAACCTCCCTCAAAGTACCGGCACTGGCCTGGCTGAAAGATTGGCGAACTTGTAGGGTGTAATTAATCCCGGCTAGTCTTTCATTTTAGGGTTTGAAGGAAGGTTTGACTAAAACAGTGGGAGACATCCAGATTAGATATATTAATAACCAATCTAATTTTGCAAGAACATACGTTGAGTGTTTTCTTCTCTCTCTCTCCTGGTTGCGACTATGTCACGCCTTAATCAAGATAAAAAAATACGGATGTATTGACCGAACCCACTTGTTATACTGCGCTAGGGAACGTTGGTCCCGCTCCAACTTATAAATGTTATAAGACCGAGTAGGAAATAGGGGATTACCAGAATTCCCGTACCACCCAAACGAAGAAAGTGTATGATGATGCATCTTCTTCAGGTATGTTCATTACAGAGAACTGAAAACGGGTGATAAGTTTCAAGAGTTAGAAACGGTGCAATTGTTGCAACCCAAGTCTGTTGGCAGTTATCACCCTGTATTAAAAAAAATACATTGATTCTGAACGAATGTTATTAGATACCGAACCTGATATACATCATCATATCAGTATCTTTATTTAATAAAGAAGGATATAATTTTGTATTGTTGGATAATGTTTTGAACATTTCCTATATCAAGAGTTGATCAGTTCAGGCACGTTATCTAAAAGCATAGACGTTCTTAATCAAACCACAGTTCTTAATGTAAAGAACACACACAAGAGGAAGAGTTCAAAAATGATCGAATCCTTCTTGAGATTTTGTAGACTAGATCATATCAATGTGACCCAACTAGCTAAGTTACATTTAGATGCATATTTAAATTAGTTTGAATTTACATCTTGTGAAACTTTCCAGTCATGTCACAAAGATAAGATGACCATAGCTCTGTTTATTGGAAACAGAGAAAGAGTTAGTGAACTCTTGGGATTGATACATGATGATGTATGTGGTCCCCTGTCTACACATGCCAGGACTGGTTCTTTGTACTTCAGAAGTAGAGAACCAAAATGGGAATAAGTATTATGTCCTTTGATGTGATCAGGGAGGAGAATACTTGAGCACGGGATTCCTGGACTATTCTAAAGGAGAATGAGATTCTCTCTCAGCATTACTCCTCCGTATACACCACAATACGTTGGTATATCGGGATGGAGCAATCGCACCCTATGTGATAAGGTGTGCTCTATGATGGGTACTACTGAGTTACCTATTTCCTTTTGGGGGTTATGCACTTGAGAAGCTACATACCTATTGAATAGGGTTCCAACCAAATCAGGTGCCTACCACTCTATATGTGATATGGTATAGAAAGAGCCCATCTCTTAAGGATGTTAAGATTTGGGGTTGTCCAAAGAAAAATCCGGACAAACTCGAGGCAAGGTCAGTTCTGTGGAAGTTTGTTAGATATCCCAAGCATTCGCAAAAGAATATCTTCTATCAAATTGGGGAGCAAAAGGTGTTTTGTTTCTCCGCATGCCACCTTTTGGAAAGGGTATTTCTTGTGAAGAAATTAGTGGTCATGAGGTAGAACTGGAAAAGGTTCCAGCTATACAAACTGCAGCTGATGATTTGGTAAACCCGAAGGATTCAATAGTTTCTAACGAACCTCAGCCTCTCCGTCGGTCTAGTAGGGTTCCTCATCCACCTGAGAGATACTTCGGTTTCTCTATGACAGTGGGAGCGAGGATTGCATCAAGAGATGATGACCTAACTTGTTTCGAGCAGGCCATCAAGAGTGGGGACTCTGTAAGAATGGCTGGATGCTTAGCGATCTGAGACGGAATCCATATACACCAACAAAGTATGGACTTTGGTTGCTTTATTTGAAGGGTTAAATCCCAATCAAAAGCAAGTATATCTTGAGAAGATTACTTGGTGTACATGGAAAAGTTAAGACTTTCAAAGCTATGCTTAAAGTCCATCCAGATCCTACTTGCCATTGCTACATACCATAACTACGATATCTGGCGGTTGGGTGTCATGACTGCTTTTCTAAATAATGATTTAGAAGAGAGCATCTATAAGTACACAGCCAGAGGGCTTCGTAGACAGTGGGAGCAGCGGAAACACTTTATGGGATAAAGCAGGCATCGCGGAGTTGGAACGTCTGTTTTGATGTGGTGGTCAAAGAGTTTGACTTCATCAAAATGGTAGATGAACCTTGTATATACAAGATAGATAGTAGAGAGTATGGTGGTGATCCTCGTATTGTACGTGGATGACATACTCTTGATAGGAAAGGAGTTTCCTATGCTACACTCGGTCAATCTCCTCTTATCACAAGGATTCTCTATATAGGATTAAGGTGATACCTGATAAATCTTGGTTTTGAATCTATAAGATAGATCTAATTAGATGTTAGGATTCTCACTATATGTAGTGAGATGGTTTCAATCGATCCTAGGGAGAATCACTAGAAAGCTTCCAAGGTGGTAAGGTCGACTGAATGTCAGTCACAGGCATTGTCTTTACCCTCAGTGGAGGGACGACATGTTGGAAGAGTTCCACGCTAGATACCGTGACATACTAGACGATAAAGCCAGGTTAAATCACTACCAAGGATGCTACCAAAGAAATAGTCTGGATGTACACTAGTTCATGAGATGAACTTCGTTCCTACCATTGTGTGACAATGGAGTTTTGGCTTTTTGCCAAGGAAACCCCATCCCATCTGTGATCCAGACACATTCTAAGGCAGTATCACCTAATCATGGAGATGGTTGATCTCCACGGAGATCGAGGTTAGGAGAGTAGACACAGAGGACAACAACGCGGATCCACTCACAAAAGCCTATTTCCCAGCAGAGACTTTTATGGGATGGTTGAGTATGAGATACTTCAACCATAGCTGATTGTTTGGTATGAGATACTACAACAGATGGCCCTAGTGCTAGTGGGAGATTGTTAGTGATATGTATGCCCTAGAGGCCATTATTGTACATGCGATGTATATTGTAGTGGATGCTTGGACATATATATGGAAGACATTCTTGCTCGACATAATAGTATGCTATCTGGTTGCTCTTTATCTTAACATGTACTCTGATAGTCTCTATGTTACATTTGATAAAGACCTTAGGATGAGTACTTGTCTACCAGGACTTGATGCAGATCATACTAGTGGAGACAGTTTAGTCGCTAATTACATCCTTCAAATGTTTCTAGTCGCAGGTGTATCGAGACAGGGCATCGATATACCAGAGTTGACTAGCGTATGCTTCTTGACTCATGTAGATGGGCGATGGATGATCCCATATCCATTGATGTTTGACATCAGAGATAGTATACGGTTGCTTAGTGGAGACTGGGTACACAGGACGGACTCGCCGAGAAATCCCAGATGGTATTATACCTCACGTCAGATGGCAGTTCTCTGGTGACACTGGTACAGGTTAGTCTGTAGACCCGAGATCGTCATAGAGTCTTGTGTGATTCCCACTGTGCTTTGATTTCCATCATACCATGTCCAAGAGGGTGTTCAAAATGGTGGCTTTTGGGTACAGTCCCGAATCACATGGAGGCAATGAGCGATAGGAGGGGTTTCTTCTCTCCCGGTATAGAGAGTTGATGTTGCGCTGTGTTCGATTGGCTATAACTGGAAATCCCTGGCCAGGGTTGCTAAGATTTACTAGTAAGTGTTATCAGTAGTTTCTCAAACTGTTATGGACCTCATATCGACATAACTTATCGGTTACCGGGGTCTGACGTTTACCACCCCTAGACTGGATACGCGACATATCAGACGAAGAGACCGGACTGTACGGGAGTGTTACTGATTGTATTCGCAGGAGAATGTACAGGCTTGCTTGTTGATCTTCTGATTGCTCAATACACTGGTGGCTGTTACGTTTAGCTGACCGCTTGCAGCTTGTTGGTGTTTGATATGATCATCACCTACTGCCGGCATATTGACGATTCTTTAGTGTCCTACACAGAGGTTTCCTGGCTCAGGAAAAATGGAGTAGGAGCACATATGTGATATGTGCGCGACTGAGAATAATACGATATGAGATACCGTATTATATTCTCGCGATATGAGATATCGGCCGGGTATATGTGATATAGCCGGATCATCGGATCAAGTGTTGATTCGATGAATTAGTACATGTTATATTAGTCGGTTATATGCAATATAGCCGGATTGTCGGATCAAGAGTTGATTCGATAATTTAATGTAGAATTATATATGTGATATATTACATTACGTTAACTAATATAAGCTCACTTTATTGATTCATTTTCTCACAGGATAATACATTGATATATATGCGATATAAGTTAATTGTATTATTTTCTTTTGTTACAAAAAATATTGTATATGTGATATATAATATTGTAACAAGTTAGGGTTACAAATGCAACATGCTTTGTGGATTTTAAACAAGTTAGGGTTTGGATTTGGGTTAGCTTTTGGGTTAGCTTTTTCATGAAGTTTCATGAAGCTTTCTTTTGTTTTTAGCTTAGATATTTTGTGTTGATATTTATTAACCCAACCCAAACCATAGCCTCTAGTTTATTCTCTACAAGGGTTAACTTTATCATTCTTAACCCATGGTTGCAATTCTAACCTCACAAAAATAATTCATTATTCATCACAAATGAAATTCTTCTTCTTCTTCCTCTTGAAAAAAGCTTTCTAGCTTTTTGTGATGTGATGAAATAAAGTGAGAAATTGAAAACAAAAGTGAGCAAAATTCCTACTTCATCATCCTCATCTATTCTAGCCACTTAGATTAGGGTGTTTGCTTTGCTAATACTTGATTAGTGAAGCAAGAGCTTGGGTTTGAGATCCTTCAAGGTAGATCATCTTAGTAGTTGAAGATTGGAAGCAAGCTTGTATCTTTCTCTTTAGGGAGCCTCTCTAGAGTCCGGGTACTTGATGATCGCAGTGAAGGGACCTCAACACGGAGCATATGAAGCGAAGGAATAGACTACAAAGGTTGTAATCCCTAACTCTTAGAAGTAAAGTTGTTTACTTGTATAGTTTTCCCTAATTCTTTAGTTATGATCTTGGTTAGGGTTACATAGCACCCCAAATTTTTATAAAATGGCATGTGTGATGCCTTGCTAAACCTTGTTGTCGTGCTATACAACCCTACATTGCCTCGTAGAATGAGATGCAGGATATTCATAACCGAATACCACTGTGCAAAACAGAAGAAAACATCTTTGTAATAACAGCTTTTTGAAAATTGTTCCAACAACATCGAATAGGTTTGTTTTCCTTGCATTGATCTGAATTAACACAGTCCCATCAATTGATCACACCACAAAAGAACGAAAATATGATGTACGCATATGCCACCCGCATTCGCCTATGCGTCCCGTCATCACCCGTTAGGTTACTTAACTAACGACAGAGCGGGGGCTGGACTAGCTCGGGTGTAAAACATATACAATATCTACTAGTATATATATCAATATATAATGATCACTCCAGGCATGATAAATGCAACATCACAGAAAAGTAATAAGCATCACAGAACAATACAGATAATCTGGGATCCCCGGGTTTCCTTTGAGCCGCAAGTGAAACTCGACGTTCCCCTGGTCGTGTGGATAGCTTGTGCAATGAAAACATTGACCCCTACGAGTACTTCAAGTTACCCGCCAAAACCAGAAGCGAGGCAGCCCCTTTCAGCAAAGTGAATGGACCACCCAGCACTTCACAGAGTCCGGTAACTTGAGCACCCCTCCTTGGGTCAACCTATACCCCTACGAGTGCGGCGAATAGCCCGTCAATTCTTGAGTGAATCCCCCTCCGTCTCAAAGCCATGAGATGCGGGCTCATTTCCCTATAGAACCCAGCTATCCGTGCACCCCACTGCGGGGTGATCCTAGTACAGAAAAGAAAATATGTACAACGGTGACATCGACCTCAACCCGGTCGTTCCCCAAAAGAATAATATACAAACATGCAGTGACGGAAGTCCACATGTCCGACGCTCTCCCCGCAATATCAAATGTACAAATAATACCAAACTGTACTAACATTGCACCAAGCTATCCACGATGACAATCCGCAACAACACAGCACAACACGGAACATCAACGTGAATGCCCCGTTCGCAAATCCGTCTAAAAGGACTATAGCGATTAGACAAGATTTACCGCTCGAATTACATTCACGGTCGCAGATAAAATGTAATGTACTGCAATCTTTAAACAATGTTAGAAAATATTGACTTCGAAATAACCCCCGAATAGCCCCAAACAACCTGATAAAACTATATCAAAACTGGGCTAAACAAACAATACCACTGAACCAAGATTCCAGAGATCAGACCAGAGACAAAAAATGAAGCCCAAATTCACCAAGATGGCTGAGCAAGCCGGCCAAAACAAGAAAGTGCTCATATTTTTTCCGAGGGAATTGGGTCATTTTTGGTCTATGGTCTTATGGTGATGTCAGTAGTCTTCTGCAATTGTTAAAAAAAATTTTGAAGACCCAATGAAAATCGACAGAAACTGGAATGCTAAGTGCAGTGAATCGGGTTTGTTACGATTTCGATAGATTAACATTATCTAAACAAGCTAGTTAAGGGCTAATGGCGTGGCTCTGATACCATGTTGGGTTACGGCAGTGCCCCGGCCGTCAATCCGAGGCCAAACGCGGACTCAAAAACTTTCAAAGCTTGGCGCTACCGCAACCATTCACCCGGATCGTACCATTAACACTAAACTAGCTAATTACTAAAATGATATAATGGCTATACCGATCGATCCGTATCCTTCGGTCTTTAGCCACCATCTTTAGCTCCTCGCGGCATCTCCGATCTCGCTCGATCTCCGGTCTCCTCGTCGAAAGGGCACCACATCAAGAAGTCTTTTTACGGGCTCCCGCTTCTAACCGAAGCAACTCGGACATGAAGTTTGCTAGCCGACATATCCAAGGTGATGTAGAGAATGTGTGATAACTTTGTCTCAATCATCCATGGATTCTCAACTCATGAGATTGTATGGATGGATGTTGAAGATGAAGCCATTGGAGAGGAAGAGGTGAGCTCAAGCTGAAAGAAGAAGTGGCTTATGTTATGTGTGTTATTTTGTGAGATAGATAGATATATATATAAAAAACCAAAGCCCCAACCCATACTTGGCAGCCCCTCTCTCTCCAAAATACCCCCACAAATCATAATTAGCTCCATAAATCAATCCATGTCACATTAACGGTCACACAAACCTAGACCATGAGTCACCATGTACATGTGGCATGAAAAGATGCTTATGGACAAAACATGCACTCGCATTTTCCTCCACTAAACATTTAAACCAAAATTTTTAATCCAACAAAAAGATATGGCATCAACTGAAGTAAACTCGTGACGGATCACAAGGATACCCCTCACCTGTATATACATACCAGCATCCGCATTCGTATTGAATGCGAATGCAATGAGACTAAAGTAATCCAACAAATCTAATACTAGGATCCGGCTTAAACCAAAACCCACTAGTATGAACCGTCCGATCATGATCCGTGAACAATTGCACGTATATGATCGAACCCTGCCATAATACCATACGGCCTCTACAACGTTTCGCCCGAATTTGGGAAAACTTTCTGTGGGGGACTCTAAAAACTCGTCAATAAACTGGCTGTGGATTTAACCACTAGTACGTTAGTGCTACTAGCTGTATATAACGGGCTACCCATGTATTGACCAAAAGCGAAGCCGATGAGTGAACTCATCCTGGAACCCTACTGAGCCTATCAGTGACAATATCCATATAGTCCGGTCCATTCGTCTATGAGTATCGCATGTCGGGCCTAGGGGGCTGGTAAACATCAGACCCCCAAAAGCGGTACAAGTCGTTTCGGAGTGTAGCCCAAAACACCCTGAGATACTACTGGAATACCTACCAGTAAATCTCCTGCTTTGGCCAAAGACTTCGTGTAATGGCTCTCCTAGACATAGCGCGACCTCGCCCCAAATAATGGGAGAGACGAATCCCCTGCCGATCCGTTCACTGCCTCCATATGGCTCGGGACTGTACCTAACTAAAACCTGTTTGCACGACTCCTTTGAGCCGTGGTAGGGTAGTAATCAAAGAACAGTGGGAACTCACACGAGACAAATGACGATCTCAGGTCGATGAACTAACCTGTAAACATATCACCAGGGAACTGCTATCTGACGCTAGGTACAATACCAACTAGCAGGTTCCCGACGAGTCCTGTCCGGTGTACTCATAACCCAATGAGCACCTGTATACATCTTAGGTGAAACAACTGACACCAATGGATTGTGAGACCGGCCGCCGCCCCTTGTCGGGGTCCCGACTGTATACACTAGTCTACTAATGGAGTATCGATGCCCGGTCTCAAAACTCCCACGACTAGGGACACTTGTAAGGATGTGCTTATAGACTACCCAACTCTCACGTATATGATCGCCATCATACTGCTGGTAGTCAAGCAAGAATCCTAAAGGCTCTATCAACGTGTAATAGTGACCTGTAATGTCACCTGAAGCATGTACACGATGATAAAGGCAAACCAGATAGCATACTATCCTCTCGAGTAAGACTGTCCTACCGGTATAGGTCCTCCCTCAATCATTGTAATCACGTGCCTGAGATCCAATAATTGACTTTGAGGGCACTATATCCAACATAGTTTCGTCTCTTTGTATTCGTGTTTCTCGGAACACGAATGCGGGTATGTATATACGGATGAGAGAAGCACAGAAGGAGACACATCATTAGGGTTTTGACCATTTACTTGATTAAAACAATTATGAGGTGGAGGCAAGTATTTGTTATTTTTGTAAATGAGAATTGAGGCATGGCTACTAGTATGGACTACTTGACTTTGTATGACCTTTGACTTGGCTTGACCACTTGACTTTGTTTGACCTTTTGACTTGGCTTGACCACTTGACTTGGTTTGACTATTTGACTTAGATATTTTTATGAGATATTTTGTGACCTAGATATTTTGATGAGATATTTTTCATGCCATGCTTGTGGTCATGTCAAGTTAGCCATCTTATTTTATTGATCATTATCATTTATCAAAATCATTTTCTCTTTCCTCAAGTGAGCTCTCATGTTAGCTCTCTTCTTCTTCCTCACATCAAAACCATAAAAGCTCTCATGTGTTGAGAATACTAGGGTTTCAAGAGACAAATAAATCCATCTTCATACTCTACATCACCTAGGCCATCAAGTTTAGCAAGCTTGTTGCCCTAGATACCTCGGTTTTGAGGTGGAGCTCGGACTATAGACTCTCGGCTGGACCGTCTTTGACTCGAGGAGGCCGTCGAAAAAGCTACGATCCGGATCAATCCTTAGAGCCTACAAATACGAGGATGGCAGCGATGAAGACCCAAAGGACATGTATCGTGAGGTATAACTTCGTATCCGAGTAGTTAAACCTCAAGTATTTTGCTAGCTAGGGTTTATGGATGATCCTTGGTTCTAGTCGGTGTTGCGAAGCTCGTAAAAATCATTTTTTGCAAATTCCACCTCCTTGCGAACATGTGGGGTGCGCGACATCGACTTACAAAAATTAAAGATGAACCTGTTATTTGTAGGAAGGCTGTAGGGAGTAGTGTCTGGTTCCTCATACTAATATGGATGACATACTCTTGACAGGAAATGATATTCCTACACTACGATTCGGTCAAACGTTGGTTTTCACTGTTTCTCTTTTATGGATTATATATATATCATTAATTATGGGGACTAGGTCTTTAGATTTAGATCTAGTAATGGATTTGGGATTATCCCAATTCAGGTATAATGACGCCATTCTAAAGTGGTTTAGAATGGAGGACTCCTAGTGTGGTCAATCATGTGATGTCATATACCAGACCAGTAATTGCTTTCATACTTGGTGTATTAAACAGACATTAATCCAATCCTGGAGAAACATAGGAAGAAATGAAGAACATATGAGATGTTCTTGGCATATGGTAATGATAGCCTCCTTAGAGACGCAATTACGGATTCCATCTTCCGTAGTGACAAAGATGACAGAGTATCTGTCGTAAGCCATTAATTTACCCTCTTATAAGGAGCAATGTATTGGAAGAGTTCCAAGAGAGATACTGGGGTAGTAAAGGCAATAGATGCTGATTGTGAATCAGCAGAGAATACATCCTAAGTATTTGTTTGGATAAATACATTCATTCATGGACATAGTCCCATCAGCTATCCAAACAATATTCTGAGGTAAGCATCGCTCAATTCGGGAGATAGTTGATCTCCGCGAAGTTGAGATTCTGAGAGATACATTTAGAAACATATAATCGGATCAACTCACTGAGGCTATTTCTCAAACACAGTTTGCGAAACTGTTAGTACAGAAGTTGGGTATGCAGTAGCACATGAGATATAGGTATACGATACCGCAATAATTGGCCTTGAGTGCAAGTGGGAGATTGTTGGATATAGGTGCCCTCATGGCAATTATCGTAGTTGCAAGAATGCAATTACTAAATTCGAGGAGGGCTTATACCAAGAATAGTCTTACTCGAGATGATAGTGTGCTCTCTGGTTTGTCTTTATATGTCATGTGATTTCGTATTACTAGTTATCACGTATCCCAAATGCATGAGATAAAGCTCATAGGATTTTTGCTTGACTACCAGGATTACGATACAGATCATACTAGTGGGGCCTGGTATCTTATAATCACATCCATAAATGTCCCTAGTCGTAGGAGTATCGAGACTGGGCATCGGTACTCCAGTTTAGACTAGTGTATACGTTTCATGATCTTGTATATGGCGATGGATAATCCCATAGCCATTGGTGTTTGACACTAATGATTGTATATAGGTGCTTATTGGATGAGTTACATTGGACAGACTCGCCGAGAACTCCTATATGGTATTATACTAATGTCAGATAGCAGTTCTCTAGTAACATGAGTACAGGGTAGTCCCCAGACCTTAAATCACCATAGTGTCTCATGTGTGTTCCCACTGTACTTAGATTACTACCGTACCATGGTTCTACTGAGTCGTGCAAACAGGTTTTAGTTAGGTACAGTCCCGAAGCATATGGAGGCAGTGAGCGGTCGAGGGAATTCGTCACTCCCGATATTGGGAGTTGATATCGCACGGTGCAGGACACGACTATAACCTGAAGTCCGTGGCCACGGCATCATAGATAAACTGGTAAGTGTTACTAGTTGTATCTCTTGGGTTATAAGTCCTCTGTCAACATGACTTATCAGATTATTGGGAGTCTAACAGATTCCACTCCCCAGACCCGGTATGTGATATTCCTTAATGAAGAGACCATACTGTACGGTGACTGTCACTTATAAACTTTGTTGGATCCGGATGAGTTCGCTCGTCAACCTGCCTTTACCTTGCTCATACCTTAGTAGCCATTACGTACAGCTGGTGCCACTGACGTGCTTGTGAGTTAACCCGAAAGGGGCTTGAATCTGAAAGTGTTTTAGATTCAATCGGATACGATCCTGTATAACCTACTGCCAGCGTATTGACAGCTTTTTAGAGCCCCGCAACGAAAGTGCCTGCCCAGGAAAAACGCGATGTGACATATGTATAGGGATACGTACATGAGTTCGATAAAACATGTATATTGGATATACGTGTTCAATCAGACGACTGTTATACTAGCCAGTTTCAAAGCCGGAATACCAAGTCAAGTGTTGACTTGATATCCGCATTAATGATACGGTTTCTAGTATAGTGTATATGATACACACACTTTTTACAGTATATGATACTGAGAAGATATTGATGGCATTTCTTGTATATGATACATGATGTGTACGTGTATGGGATACATGTACTAATACGAATTTGATATATATATATATATATATATATATATATATATATATAAAATCCCACCATTCTAAATTATGTATAAATAAATATACATAAATATACATACATATATATATATATATAAGTGTGTGTGTGTGTGTGTATTAATGTATATATATTATTATTATTTATTTAATATACTTAATTTAATGGTGTGGCCCACCCTCTCTCTTGTGTGTTGACACACACATAAGAGAGAGTGGGAGAGAGGGGTATGTGTCATATTAAACATGACATGGTTAAGAGATGAAAACAATTCATTTTTTCACAAGCCATCATTTTTTCTATACATCTTCTTCTTCCTCACAAAACATGAGCTTAAGCTCTCTTGAAATTGGCAAAGTGTTTCCATAGTGAGGGAGTGTAAAAAGTAGAGAGTACCCATCGTTCGCATTGCCTTCCTCCACGTCTAGCAAGCCTCTGGAGGAAGTTTCTCCAACTGGTGATGGAGTTGGAGCTCAGGCAGCCCGCTTTCAACGGAGATCATCTACGGCGAGGCAGTCAGTGTGCTAACGCGTTCGGGAGCTCACGAAGTTTAGACAGGGTCTTCCGGGATTAGCCAAACACACTACAAAGGTTGTAGAACCTTTGAACTCTTCCTTTTGCTTTTTATATTTAGATAGAAACTAGTGCTTGGAAGATTTTTAGCATACGGTCGATCGCGCTCCTACGGAATTTTTGTTTTCCGACTAGTCCCGCTTCCGCTGCGCGCACTGCGGGGTGCGCCCGACCTTACATATCTATACTACAAAGAAGTAACACACAGCTACCATTCACTATGTCTTGACAAAGGCCAACAAACATAGCATTAAAACGATGTGCTACTTATTTGAAATGATGGAGGGCTACGGCTAGTTTTTGCGAAAACCTTGAATTTAATGAACTTGATATCATTAAAGGAACGATAGCTTTGAAAAGGAGTGGTTCAAGCTCCGCTTTTTAAACGAGTGTTTTGAAAAGAACCGAGTGGTTTTTCAAATTATTCCAACAACAACTTTTCAGGTTTATTATCTTGCATCAATTAACATTAATATGGTCCTATCAATTTGAATCCTATCACACCAGAAAACAATGAAAATAGAATGTACGTATATGCCATCCGCATTCGCTACGGGGCCCCGTCATGCCCAGTTAGGTTACTTAACTCTCGGCAGGGCGGGGGCAGGGCTAACGCGGATGAAAAACATATACAGCATTTATTAATATATATATATATATATATATATATATATATCTAACCATTCATCGCAGGCATGATAAGCATCACAGATATCAACATCACAGAGAATGGAAAAATAGATCAACTAGGAACTTTGCATTTCATCGAGCCACCTATGAAATATAATGCTCCACGGTTGTGTGAATAGCTTAGTATGAACTATCCTAGACCCCTATGAGTGCGGTAAGCTACCCGCTAATCCTAGAATTGGGTGACCCGGGTCTCGACTCCTCGAGATGGCCACCCACTGAATTCTAGAACCCGGTAGCTTGTGCACTCCTCCGCGGTTCATTCCTAGATGCAGAAATGAAAAATAATATATAGCCGGTGACATCATCCTCAACCCGTATGTGCCCCAATAAAAGAATGTACATCAATTATTACATGAATTACAAAATTCACTCACATCTCACATCTATATTCACACCGGGCCATTCACACGACGACCCATCAAACCATTCGCAACACAGAACATCACAGGATATGTGCAACCCCTTCTATTTGACGTATAGCGATTAGAAGACATTTAAGAACACATATTCGCATCAAAAAAGCAAGTAAAGAAAACCACGATGCTAGAATTCAGCACACAATTAACGAACGAAACCATTTTCCAAGACTTATAAAAACAGTTCACTAAAGTCCCCAAAAAATCGTTTGAAGCCAATCCTGGAGTCAAAACCAACTCGAAACCCGTCCGAATCTTCGCGGAGGTGAAGGGTAAAAATTAACTATCGACTCATGGGCCTAGGGGTACCCACCCCCGAGGGCCACTACGAGGTGGCTCCTAAGGGTAGGCAGACCCGAGAGCACCCTTTTAGGGCGCTCTCGGGTCACCACCCCTTAGGCCTCCTTGTGGGGGTCATGGGGGTGGAACCGACGTTCAGTCCCTTCCGGGTATCCCTAGGGTGCCCATGCTTCACCCTGCGGCTTCTTGGTTCAAACCGTGAGCATGCGAAGTGTGCAAACATCTCAAAACATCATATTTAGGGACTGTTTTTGTCGGCATTTCGTGCGCGACAGAAACGACGGATTTCTAACGTTGCTACGAGCTATCTAAGGCATATGGAGTGGCTCTGATACCATGTAAGTCTATGTTGCACACTCTACAGGTTTTTTAGAGAGGCTGAATTTTCAAAAAATGATTTTGAAGCATGCAACAAAGACATTTAAACCAAGAACTACCATATGCCCTAATATCAAAAACTTCATAGATGATTATCTACTGTGATAGAAATCATATACTGATTGATTCATGTCCAACGGGTTTTTTGATTCTCTTATTAATCTCCTTTCCAGTCCAAGATCAAGCTTGGTCGTCGGCCTCCTCGATCCTAGACGATCCACCCGAAGGTTCTTGATTCAAGCTTCTACTTTCAAAAGAAAGCAACTAAACTAACTAGTTTGATAATCTAGTTTGTTTAGAAGATGTAGAGATGATTAGTAGTGATTTTTTTTTATCTCTAACCCTATGTATCTCAACACATGAGAAGGGTTTAGGGATGAAGAGGAGGATGAACTCAAGAGAGGAGAGAGAAGGAGCAAATGAAAATGAAGTGAGGTTGTCAAAAATTCTCATGACAATTTTCTTTTTTTCTAATCTTTTTCACAATAAACAATTGAACCATGCTTCAATAGTAATTCCAAATGAATTGAAAATTCATTTGGCTATGTCTCACAATATTCTCTTTTGCCACATAACTCTCCACCTCATTTCCAAATATCAAAATAAATGTTTAATACAAGAATGGGGTGTCCTCCTTCGAGAAAGTATTTTGTGTAAATAAAAAATACTTTATGTCATATATACATACCCGTATCCGTACCAAAATATGAATACCTAGAGATAAAATAATACTACTAATATAATACTAGTATTAAATCAATATATGATTTAACAAACCGGCTTAATTTTAAACCCGCCGGTATTATAATAAGTCCGATTAACTTTCACGCAACTAGTACACGTAATTAATTGAAACCCTGCACATATAAACGTACGGCCTCTACATAATTTCGCATGAACTAGGAAAACCTTCTGTGTGAGACTCTAATGATTTGACAGTACGCTGGTAGTGGGTTTAACCACAAGCACGTTAGCGGGACTAGCTGTACGTAATGCTACCTTGGTACCTGTCGAAAAGAAGGCCAATGAACAAACTCATCTGAACCTTTACTAAGCCTAACCGTGACAATATCCGCATAGTCTGGTTTTTTCGTCAGAGAGTATCGCATACCGGGTCTAGAGGGTGGTAAACATCAGACCCCTACTAACCCGATAAGTCGTGCTGGTGTGGCTCAAAACCATCCGAGAAACTACCGATATATCTATCAGTAATTCTCAACTACCCTGGCCAAGGGCTTATGGTCTTGACCAACCAAACACGGTGCGATATCGACTCCCTATACCGGGAGAGACGAATGCCTAACAATCCTGGATTGCCTCCATATGGCTCGGGACTGTACCCAACTAAAGCATGTTTGCATGACTCTTTTGAGCCATGGTAGGATAGTAATGAAAGCACAGTGGGAACTCACACGAGACAAATGATGATCTCAGGTCTATAAACTACCTGTACACATGCCATATGAGAACTGCCATCTGACACTATGTATATTACCATCTAGCAGTTCTTGGTGAGTCCATCCAGTGTACCCACCCTCAGTAAGCATATGTATACAATCTTAGATGAAACACACCAATGGTTGTGGGAATAACCATTGCCTCTCGTTGGGGTCTAGAAATGTATACACTAGTCTACTCTGAAATATCGATGCCCTGTCTCGATATTCCTACGACTAGGGACACTTTAAGGATGTGCTTATATAGACTACCTAGCCCCCACAAGTATGATCGCCATCACAATGCTGGTAGTCAAGTAATAATCCTATGGGCTTTATCAACATGTATAAGTAATACGTAATAACTAGTAATACATACGCACATGTTAAAATAAAGGCAAACCAGATAGTATACAATCATTTCGAGCAAAATTGTCATGTACATATATATATATCCATAGCATCCATTATAAATAATGGCCTTTAGGGCATACATATCGTACAAAAAGGTCATTAACATGAAACACAATTTTATTTATAAGGATTGTTTGTTTTAAAGCATATGTCAAGTATTTTGAAATAGGGCTGAAAATGTTTTCATCATTTGAAATTTCGGCAGCACGTCCTATGTAATTTTTGATAAAAACAAGTACAAAGATAAAAACAAGTACAAAATAAATATATATATACATATATATAAGCATCCCCACTTGAGAGCTATCTCAACAGCCAATCAGCGGAATCAAACCCACACAGTTAATAAACGACGCTCAAAAGTGAAGGATCATAAGGAAAATATAATTAAACTACATAAGTAAGGATCGTAGTCGACTCTACGTGAGTTCAACCAAAAATAATATACAAGCAAAGTCTCGACTTGATCTAAATCATAAAATAATACAAATGGTATGATGGACTGACACTAAATACAAGGTAAAAAACATACTAAAGAGACGGTTACTATACGTGTAACCCACCTAGCAAAATAAGCGATGAACCCCATAAGATATATATGTGACGCCGCTAAGCATCTGTGTGGTCCGTCCTGCAAGAAACTAAGGCACAACAGGGGGTGAGTTGGCAACTCAATAAATAGAAGTAAAACATCATAAGATATTAATATGATAAGCGTAGTAATGAATACAAGTGCGATATAAATGAAGTCGCATAAAAATAGAATCAATATCATCAAATCATCATAAATCTCATGTCTATCATCGACACATAAAATCCAATATCGTAGGCACCGTCTCACAGACCGGCGCTCTCTTGAAATTAATATAGCCTCAGTCGGTATCCTCCGCGCTCCAATACTATCTCCGGTATCGATCATCCTCGTAGGCTCCTCATACCTCCCTACGTCTTCCTTCCCTTCGGAGTCGTACCGGGTCCACCATGTATCCATAATCGGTTAACACCTCCCTCAATTCGGATATCTCATCATGAACACCAAAAATCATGGTGGACGTCAAATCATCATATCACGAAAAAACCGCACTTTTGAAAACATAATCAGGTTTGTAAAAGATACCCAGGGTTTATCAAATCCATAGAAACATCAAATCTATGATATCAACAGTGAATAATTCATTCATGCAACATTTGGCAACTATAACATGTAATTATATGGACTATAGCATTCGAATAATGAAACATGGTGAATAACAACTAATACTATCATGAAACATGGTAATACGGTTAAACATAGAAATTCTGCGTGTCATGGTAGTACTAATGATGTGTGGTGTAGCATGCGAGTCTGTGAACTGTGCAACTTGGAATCATTAGTATTGTGCTTGTATTTTATACAATGTATTTATTCTAGCAAGTATAATAATACACTAGGGATGCCATAGTACTCAATGTAAGTGTATAGCATAGAAATGCAGTTAAGTATCGCAATTAGAGTTTAAACACCGGTACGGAGTTTTATAAAGCTTCTGGTAGTCGGGGGAGCTATACGCCATCCGCCCGAGTTCCCACTTGTAGATGTCTCCCTACTCACCTAAACTCGACATGTGCTAGACGAAGCTCACAAATGCTTTTCCCTTCTTCGCCTTGTTGGACGTCTCTAATACCGATCATATATATTAAACTAAGCAATAGTTATAAGAATCGAAACGCAAACGTTACAAAAATTCAAACGCACATTGACTAGGGCATATGATCGACGTATTCTAACGCGTGCTATCTTTATCAAAATACCCCCCGACAATAACGAAAACCAAAACTTAATTTTTTAAAACATAAACCATCAAACTTTTATAGGATACATGCTCCAGATTTGGCTATAGTTAACCTGGGACAAAAGGGAGTATCAAAAGAGCTTAATTATCAAGTGATTGAGGTACAGAACCAAAACCAAACCCTAACTTACACCTGGGGCCGCAAAACTCGGCCTAACCTCGGCCCTAGTGATGAATTTGGGGTTCGGGCTTGGGGATTGGTCTCGGGTGGGTCCTGGCAACTCTTAAAAATATATCTTTTATTTTTCAGAGTATCTTATTTGTTCCAGAGTTCACTTGAACACCACAACTTCCACAAAACTCTTCTATTCCTAGACTAAATCCCTCAAAATAGAAACTTTACTCAAGAAAGTCCTAAGATATCATAATAAGAAAGGATTAGAACTTAGAAAAACAAGTTTTTTTACCTCTTTAGATGCAGATGAGAGGAATCGCTCTATGGCTGACTTGGTGAAGATCCATGAAGAGATAATGGCCTAGCTTGGAGTTTTGAGGGGTTTACATGAAGAACTCACAAGGATCCATAGTGTTTTGATGAAGAAAGGCTAGGGTTTGGGTGAGGGTTTAAGAGGAATTGTGATATTTGTGATGAAGAAAATTTTAGTAGAGAGGATAATGAGAGAATGAGAAGTGCTAGCCATAATATATATATATATATATATATATATATATATATATATATATATAGAGAGAGAGAGAGAGAGAGAGGATAAGTATGGTATGATGTGATGAGAGTGAGTACACTATAACCTAACCATTTCCTTTTTTTTCATTTTTCAAAATAAAGTGAATTAAATCAAAACTAAAATGAGCACAACATATTTTCCATGACATATTTAAAAATAGATTTTTAAAAAAAAAGATAAATGCTATTTCAAATATATAAATTCATTTTATTATTAATTAAATACAAAATACCATTTTAAATTATTACAAAATGTTACAAAAGACCGGGTGTGGACCATGAAGAAATCTTTTCTCCAGTGGCCATACTGAAATTCATTCGGATTCTACTTGCCATTGCAACCTTCCATGACTATGAGATCTGGCAGATGGATGTAACGACCGCTTTTCTAAACGGCGCTTTAGAAGAGTCTGTCTGTTGGATATAGGTGCCCTCAAGGCAATTAATGTAATTGAAGGAGGACCTATACGAGAGAACAATCTTACTCGAGATGATAGTATGCTATCGGGTTTATCTTTATCTTTCATGTGATTCATTTATTCATTATCACGTATCGTTTAGACACGAGATAAAGCCCTTAGGATTTTTCTTGACTACCACGACAATGATGGAGATCATACTGGTAGGGCATGGGTAGTCGATAAACATATCCTTAAATGTCCCTAGTCATAGGAGTATCGAGACTGGGCATCGGTACTCCAGGTTAGGCTAGTGTGTATGTTTCCTGACCCGGTTGGAGGGCGATAGCTGATCCCATAACTATTGGTGTTTGACCCCGAGGATTGTATACATGCGCTCATAGGATGAGTTACACTGGATGGACTCACCGAGAACTCCTAGTTGGTTATATACCAATGTCAGATAGCAGTTCTCTGGTGACATGAGTATAGGGTAGTCCTTAAGACCTGAGATCTCCATAGTATCTCATGTGTGTTACCACTATACTTAGACTTCTACCTTAACACAGCTCAAAGGAGTCGTGCAAACAGGTTTTTGTTGGGTATAGTCCTGAAGCACGTGGAGGCAGTGAGCGGTCGAGGGGATTCGTCTCTCCCGGTATAGGGAGTTGATGTCGCGCTGTGCAGGATATGACTACAACCACAAGTCGGTGGCCACCACAGTGGAGATAAACTGCTAAGTGTTATCAGTTGTATATCTGGATGGTTATGAGTCCTCTGTCGCATGACTTATCGAGTTATTGGGGTCTGACAGATTCCAAACCCTAGACCCGACATGCGATATTCTTATACGAAGAGACCGAACTGTACGGTGATGTCGCTGATAGACTTTGCATGGTTTAGAAGAGCTTGCTCGTTGACCTTCTTTCGATCAATATCTGGATAGTCGTTACGTTCAGTTAGTACGGCTGACGAGCTTATAGGCTATGTATATGATCCTAACCTACTGCCTGCGTATTGTCAAGTCTTTAGAGTCCCACACAGAAGTTTCCCAGCACAGGAAAAACGATGTAGGGCATATATGAGGTTTGGTGTAAGAGTTTGATTAAGCACGCATATGTGATACACGTATTATAATCGGGTTTTTAATGATATTAGCCGGTATATATATGATATAACTGGATTATTAAATCAAGTGTTGGTTTAATAATTAAATGTATATTTATATATTAACTAATATCATTCTCACTTTATTTTTCCTTCTCTTTCTATATTACTTATATATGAAATAAATAATATATATATCATTTATTATGGTTGTATATACATGTCATGACCCGGAAATTCGGCATGTGACCGGCACTTAAATCACGCAACATCTAAAGACATAATGAAATTCAAGTAAGCTGAAACCCCGAAATCTAAACCTTTTTGCAGAAAATAGTGGAAGTGCAGTTTTGAAGCATCAACATAAAGAATTTAAGCCTTCTTTTAAAGAATAAGTCATATCATAAGAAAATGCAACAGTTTACTATCTTTGAAAACATTTTCGTTCTTGAAAATTTGGGAAGCACCTCCTTTGTATATTTTGATCCAAAACCACATACATGCAATATATAGGCATCCCCAAGCGGGAACTAGCACTTCGCCAAATTGGCGGAATCACAATCACATAATAAAGCATATATATGATGCCCTATGGTGAAGATCAAACACAGAAAGAGAATAAGTAAAACCAAGACATAATCCAGCTCAAATAGAAAACATACACCCATCTCGCTCTATGTCTCGCAAATACAAGTCTGTCTAAGTCTACAAATAATACATGGTCTGGTTTCTTATTGATAGAGATTTAACTAGATACAATACAAATAATAGGTACAAGGCTGGTCATGATCCAAATGTGCCAAAGCAAAACACACTGAAGAAAGCTGTGTGCCAGCGATACCGCAACCGATCCAAATGGTCGAACCTGCAATAAAACTGTGGCACAACGGGGATGTGTTGCCAAATCGTTAGTAGAAATGTAACGTTTTAGAGATCTTTACGCTAATTTTTCCGTTTTAGGGTAAAATTGTCGGTATTTTTCGTTTTAACCCGACTATGATCAAACGTCCATATAAACTTGCCAGCACCTAGTTTAGCTAAAATAAAACAAGTGCGCAAATTTTGGGGGTATATGGGATGTTTTGGTTCAGATAGAATTTTTCCCTATTTAAATATTATTTTAATGTGGTATTTACATTTTGGGTTTGGGAAATTACTCCTAAATTTGTATCATTTCAAATTAATCAAGTTTGAGTAAAACAAAACCTTCCTTATAATATCTAGATATTTGTTTGTGCAAAGGATTTAAGTTTTTAAGAAAAGAAAAGAATGGGAGAGATGGCATTCATGCATGAATGTGCATTTATGTGCATTTATTGCAAAGACTTAGCTCGAAAACTCTACACAAATCCCCCACTTCCTCACTTGGCCGAGCTCTTCTTCCTTCTTCTGCCCTTGGTCATTTCTTTCACCATTTGCATCAATCCAAGATCAATAAATCTCTAAAATTTCTTAAATAATTTCACAAAACACTTCAAGTCTTGCGTTAGCTTCTTGGATCACTTGGAGCTATGAAAGCTTGGATCTTGTGAGCAAAGTTTGATAGGTATAATTCCTAAACTGTTAAACAGGAGTTTTTATGATGTATAGCTCGTTGGTTATGGTGTAGAACATTTTAAGTATCGATTAGTGCAATATCGTATTTTTAGTGTCTTTTAGAGCCTCTGTGATCTGCTGTGATTAGGGATTTACTGAGTGACAAAACCTGATAGTGGTATTGTACTAGTGAACCAAAGATTCCACCTGAGACACGAGACCCACCCCACCGGTTTTGGCCGGCAACCCATGCTTGAATTCCGGTGACGTCGGTTTTGGAGGGGAGTTGGGTGTTGGTTTTTTTGTGGGTAGTTGTCTGCTATGGTTTAAGGGTGTTTGGTACTGTTTAAATTTTTAGTATTTACAGTATGCAAAATATGGGATCGTTTTCCTATAATCTAGTGTTTTGAGTCCGTGTGTTACGTTATCCGACACGAATCGTGATCTTGTGCAGCTGCTGCACTTAGATTGGTTTTGTAGTGTCGTCACGCACGTTAGCCACTAGACAGACACTTGCGAGTTAGTTTGGAGTTGGTGTGTAGTTTAAAACGTAGTTTTACGTGATATTGGTCGATTTCTGAGATTTTTTTTGCACTGTCTTTGTGTTTGTGAAATTATAGCGTCGCAAGAGGGGACTTCAGACGCTGCGAACAAAGGGAATCAGGTGGTCGGGTTTTCATAGCTCGAGACCATCGGTGAGTAGATTGAATATCTAAGGGGAAATCGCCCGTATGGCGTTATGCATCGAGGCTGATATGATATGATAGCTGCATGTTATTGCATATTAGTTAATTTCATATGAACGTCATTGCATAGTATTTCTGTTGTACCTTGACTTGTACCTTTAGACACAACACATTACTGATGGTTCTTGTTGCACGAGCGCTAAATTGTATGCTACACCCACACCGTCAGTAATTGCCATGACACGCACAACCTACATACATACGCGTTATTGTAGTGGATAAGGATAATTGAGGTAGTGACTCTTATACCATTATGCATATGAAATATTATTGACACATACATACGTGATATTGTATTCGACATGGATAGTTAAGATAGTAACTCTTATTCCATTTCACGTATACCTTACTATAGCTACTTGTACATCATGCATACATATTGACATGTACACCCACATATTTTGCTATAGTTGTATATACCCTAAGTGGTATTGTTTTGACATGTGATATTGAGACCTATTGTGCCTATGAAATACATCATACATATTTGCTTACATGTAGATACTTAAACCTTGCTACAATTACATGTACACCTCATATGATGTTGCACTTGATTTCGGAGGATTTTGGAAACCGCATGATATATTTTAAAGCTGGATTCATTTTAAAAAGCGGTTTTCCCATTATGTGCTCATATTGCTGTTTTATGTTGCATATACCAGTTTCATGGATTTTTCGTATTGAGATACGAATTTCATGTGATTTATGGATTTGAGAACCGTGGGGGTAATTTCAAGAACTATGTATTGTTTGAAAATCCGGTTTCTATTGATATGATATTTTGATGCGTCCACCATGAGATTTCTCGGTTCTGAGCTTTGTGATATATACCCAATGCGAGGAGTGTAGTGGGCCGTGTGCGGGTACATGGTGGAGCCCAGTACGGTTCCCCTCGGCAAGATGTTCGTGGTACAGACGATGAGCCTGGAAGGTGGGTAAGTACCTACCGGTGATTTTATTTTTACTCGGCTGTTATCGTGGGGATACCGACCATAGTGATGTACGACATATCGTCAGGGCCAGTCGTGGTGACAGCGCCTGAGTTATGAGGATTTACGTGTCGATGTTAGACATGAATTTCATGATGTTTCGAGTGTCGGTGTTTGACACTCAGGTTTTCCATGATTTCTACGTATCTTCGGTGGACATACGGGGTTGATATCCTCATGCTTATACACACACACACACGGGTATATGTTTTCATGATTTTTTGGGTGTCGATGTTGAACACTCAGGTTCCATGAGACTTACAGGATGTGAGGGCCGATCTTAGGATGCGGTGCCTGAGGATTTTGGATTTGATGTGTTAGTGACGGACACTGGTGTTTTTCCATGCTGATGATTTTCCATGAGGTTTTATTTATCATCACACACACTCAAGATTATGTTGTTATGCATTGCTTCATGTAACTGTAGTACCCTGACGATGTACTTTTACATGATTGTTGCATATTCACATTGTCATACTTATGCTATCAGATTACATGTCATAGATTAATCGTTGTTCGTGCATACTTGCGATTATAGTATGATGTTATTTACTATTCACGAGTTGGCAACTCACCCCCGTTGTGCCACAGTGTTTTGTAGGACTTACCCTCTGAGTAGTCGCGGCAGGGCTTCTTGTCACCTCTACTTTTGCGGATACCGCTACGTTTGGCTGTGAGGCCTTTGCTTTTAGGTGGATTTGCGGTTATCTTTTTGTACATTGTATATCCTTTTGTTGGATCTAGTATTCTCCATCTACCACTTCTTGTATTTGACTTAGAGACGAGTTGTGAGGATTCGGTGTTGTATTATTATTTTGGTGACTTTGGCTACCGTGCTAGTGGGAGCCGGTTTTGTCGAAAAGTTTTACTTCTTTATGCAGTTTTCTTTTATATTTCTTCGCTTCGGAATCGTATATATGTTTGTGGTGGTTGTCTCCGCCGTTGGGCGTGATTTGCTCCCGTTTGGGATGCTTTATATATTATCTATGTTGTACCCGTTTTCGGGGCTAGTTTTTACAAAGGAGGTGCTGCCGAAATTTTCAAGAAAGAAAACTATAGTTAGAGATTTTACTTGTGATTTTCCGAATGTTTTAAACTATTTTTCTCCGCTTATCCAGTTTTGGGTGGTTTAGATTTCTGGGTTTCGGCTTACTTAAGTTGCGTACGCCTGTAGACGTTACGTAGTTTAAGTGCCGGTTACGGGCCAAATTTTGGGTCGTGACAAAGTCGGTATCAGAGCGCTAGGTTTTACCTTTCGGAGTGTAGGATGACTTTGGTATGATGGATTAGGTAGCTAAAGCAGAGTGACGTAGTGTTTGTATGTTCCGCGGCATACTTACGACACGGTACTCCGCCTAAGTGACCTTAGGACTTATTGATTGAAATTCCTTCCGTGATTGATATACATCCTTGTGATTCGATTTCCGTGTCCTTATCAAATCTTGATTCAATTTCCAACCTATATGCCACCGAAGACTACGAGGGCACAGAGAGCGGCCATGAGGGCCGGGGTCAGAGTTGACTAGTCTGAGGCGAGGACTGACCAGGACGGCACGCCTGTTGTACCGGAGCACATTGCTATGTTTGTGGCTCGTATACAGGACCTGCGCCAGATGATGGGGACTTTAGTAGAGGCCATTCGAGTGCAGGGGCAGGCAGTTGTTCCACCCATTTCAGGGACCATGATGGTACCTACAGTTCCGGCAGTCGCAGTTCCAGCCCCGGAGGTTATTACCGTGCCACTGACAGAGTTCATGAGGCTGAGGCCTCCGGTGTTCATTGGCACAGATACTACTGAGGATCCGCAGTCGTTTATCGACTGGATGGACAGGATTTTTCGTTCGCTCCGATGCTCCGACGAGAGATGGGTGGAGTTCGTGAGTTTCCGTCTAGAGGGTCTGGTCCAGAAGTGGTGTGAGTCCATGGAGAGGATCAGAGCCGCAGGTCTTGCTCCTGTGACCTGGGCCGAGTTTGTGACGGTATTTCTCGCCCGTTTTCTTCCACCGAGCGTCAGGGATGCGCGAGCGCGCAAATTTGAGTCGTTACGTCAGACTCCGGGGATGACGGTGTCTGAGTATGATGTACTATTTACCGAGATGTCTTTGTATGCTTCGTACTTGGTGGCGACTGAGGAGATGAGGGAGAAGAGGTTTGTTCGAGGCCTGCTTACCCAGTTATTCCTAGCCATCCGCATTTAGCATTGCGACACGTATGCCGCAGCTGTGGGTGCTGCCCCATTGGTGGAGGAGCATCTATCTGAGTCATCGGTTGTTCCGGAACCGAAAAGGGCTCGTAATGGTATAGCAGCCAGGAGGCAGAGGTTTAGATCCCGAGATAGAGTTCATTCAGACACTAGGAGTAGCAGAGATGTGGGACGTGGCCAGTTGTTCAGTACTTTTTTCCCTGGAGGGTCAGCCGTCGACACGTGGGTGTTTTGGATGTGGCAGTTTACAGCACCTCGTGAGGGATTGTACCGTGTTACGTCAGAGAGGGCCAACCGTACCCCAGGTTACCTTACCACCTTCTCCGCCTCAGAGAGCGTTGCCTCTTATTCCTGTTGTTGCATCGCGTCAGACTCCTTCTTAGAGAGGTCATGGTCGCGGTGGTTTTGTGCCGAGAAGACTAGGTGGCGGAGGCAGAGGACAGCCAATAGCCGATAGAGGGCAGGCTCGGATTTTTGCCTTGACTCACCAGGACGCGCAGGCGTCCAATACTGTGGTTTCAGGTACCCTTTCTGTATGTTCTTTTGATGCACATGTTCTTTTTGATCCGGGATCTACACATTCGTATGTTTCTACGCACTTCGTGCCGAGGTTAGGACGAGAGTCGTGTTTGCTAGATCAGCCGCTTGTCGTGACTTCTCCTGTTGGAGAGTCGTTTGTTGCGCGACACGTGTTCCGGTCGTGTGCCCTTAGAGGAGACAGAGATCTGTCCATCGACTTGATCCTTTTTGAGATGTTGGACTTCGACGTTCTGCTGGGCATGGACTGGTTAGCTACTTGCTACGCGTCCGTAGACTGCCGCGAGAAGACAGTTAGGTTTTGTTTTCCCGGCGAGTCAGTGTTTGTTGTGCAGGGGGACTGTGGTGCCGCCCCTCACAGTTTGATTTCTGTCCTTTGCGCTAGTCGGCTTTTGAGGAGGGGATGTCAGGGATTCTTGGCTTTCATTCATGATACAGGAGCCACAGTGGAGTCGTTGGACCGGGTTCCTACCGTGCGAGAGTTTCCCGACGTCTTTCCCGATGAGTTACCTGGGATGCCGCCAGAGCGCGATATTGAGTTCTGCATTGATCTGATTCCTGGCACGGAGCCTATTTCTATACTGCCTTATCGGATGGCTCCGGCAGAGCTTAGAGATCTTAAAGATCAATTGCAAGGATATCTTGATATGGGACTTGTGCATCCGAGTGTTTCGCCATGGGGAGCTCCTGTTCTTTTCGTCAAGAAGAAGGACGACAGTTTGAGGATGTATGTGGATTATCGTCAATTGAACCGAGTTACGGTGCGGAACAGGTATCCTTTACCTCGCATTGACGATTTATTTGATCAGCTCCAGGATGCGAAACATTTTTCTAAGATTGATTTGCGTTCGGGTTATCATCAATTGCGGGTTTGGAATGATAACATTCCGAAGACTGCTTTTCGTACGTGCTATGGGCATTATGTGTTTTTGGTGATGTCGTTCTGACTCACCAATGCGCCAGCAGCGTTCATGGATCTGATGAACTGGATTTTCAGGTCGTTCCTCGACCAGTTTATTATTGTGTTTATTGATGACATACTGGTCTACTCTAGGAGTCGTGAGGAGCATGAACAACACTTGAGGATTGCTTTGCAGATATTGAGGGAGCACCAGCTGTATGCTAAATTCTTAAAGTGCGCATTTTGTCTTGATAGAGTTGACTTCCTGGGTCATGTGGTGACTGGTGATGGTATTCTTGTGGACCCGAGGAAGATCGAGGCTGAGCAGCTTTGGCCCAGACCTGTATCGGTGACTGAGGTCCGCAGCTTTTTGGGCTTAGCTGGTTATTATCGCCGTTTTGTGCAGAATTTCTCGAGTATCGCTGCACCGCTGACTGGGCTGACCCGGAAGGGGGTTCCTTTTCTTTGGACTGATGCATGCGAGCAGAGTTTTCAGCAGTTGAAGACTCGGTTGACGACAACACCAGTTCTATCTTTGCCTTCTGGATCGGGCGGCTATGTTGTTTACTGTGATGCTTCTCGAGTGGGGCTCGGTTGTGTATTGATGCAGCACGATAGAGTGATTGCTTATGCTTCTAGGCAGCTGAAGAAGTACGGCAGAATTACCCCACTCACGATCTTGAGATGGCCGCGGTGGTCTTTGCATTGAAGATTTGGAGACACTACTTGTACGGGGAGTCGTGTCAGATCTTCACGGATCACAAGAGCTTGAAGTATATCTTCCAGCAGTGGGATCTAAATCTGAGACAGCGCCGTTGGATGGATCTAGTGAAGGATTATGATTGTGAGATC
Source organism: Agapanthus africanus (assembly GCA_030015575.1). NCBI lineage: Eukaryota > Viridiplantae > Streptophyta > Magnoliopsida > Asparagales > Amaryllidaceae > Agapanthus > Agapanthus africanus. The sequence continues at coordinate 494,517,687 of CM057339.1, forward strand.
CTTTATCACCCAGAAAAGGCGAATGTGGTAGCTGATGCTTTGAGTGGTAGACCCTGGGGTAGCTTGTCCCAGTTGAGCGCAGTTCAGCGTCAGTCTTCTGCAGATTGGCAGCTCTTGTGTGATGGTAGAGTGAAGTTCGAGTTCACTTCCGATGGGGGACAGCTTGCTCATGTCCGCGCCCGTCCACTACTACTTGATCGTATCCGTGAGGTGCAGCCCAGTGATGCCCGTTTGTCCGAGATTCTTGAGCTTGTTCGACAGGGTACAGTTTCGGAGTTCATGATTGATGACCAGGGTGTGCTACGATGCGGGACTCGCTTATGTGTACCAGATGCTGATGGGTTAAGACGCGAGATCCTAGAGCAGGCACACCAGACGGCCTTTAGTGTTCATCCAGGTTCCACCAAGATATACCATGACTTAAGAGACTTTTACTGGTGGGAAGGGATGAAGCGCGATATTTCGGACTTCATTTCGAGGTGCCTGACTTGTCAGCAAGCCAAGGATGAGCATCAGAGACCGACTGGAGAGTTGCAGCCTTTACCCGTTCCGGAGTGGAAATGGGAGCATATTTCCGTAGACTTCATTGTGGGTATACCCAGGACCAGTAGAGGGTATGACTCCATTTGGGTGATTGTTGACCGGTTGACGAAACTGGCTCACTTCCTTCCAGTGAAGACCACTTTCGGTTATGCTCAGTATGCTCAGTTGTACATAGATGAGATTGTGCGTTTGCACCGTGTTCTCACATGCATAGTATCCGACAGAGGCACCCAGTTACTAGCCGTCTTTGGCAGAAGCTTCAGGAAGCTTTAGGTACCCGGTTGAGTTTTAGCACTGCTTTTCAACCACAGACCGATGGTCAGTCGGAGCGGACTATACAGACTCTGGAGGATATGCTCCATGCATATGTGCTTGATTTTGGTGGCAGTTGGGATCGTCACTTGCCGTTGATTGAGTTCTCCTACAACAACATCTTTCAGGAGACTATTCAGATGGCACCTTTTGAGGCTTTATATGGTAGGAAGTGTCGATAGCCAGTCTGTTGGACCGAACTCAGTGAGAGTCTCATTTTGGGACCCCAGCTAGTTCAGGAGACTACGGAGAAGATCCAGCTGATTCAGGACAGGATGAGATCAGCCCAGTGCAGGCAGAAGTCTTATGCCGACCGCCGTCGTCGCGGACTCGAGTTCGCAGAGGGGGATCATGTATTCCTGAGGATTTCTTCGATGAAAGGCGATATGCGATTTTGGAAGAGGGGGAAGCTCAGTCCCAGATTTGTAGGTCCTTTCGAGATCCTTGAGCGAGTGGGTTTTGTTGCTTATCGTTTGGCGCTCCCGCCTAGTTTTCCGGATGTGCACCCCGTTTTCCATGTGTCGATACTTCATAGATACCTTCATGACCCTTCTCACATGATTCAACACGAGACCGTTCAGCTTGAGCGCGATCTTTCGTTCACCGAGCAGCCGGTAGTTATTTTGGATCGACAAGTGAAGAAACATTGATCAAAGGTCTTGCCATCTGTGAAGGTTCTTTGGCGCAGCCCTACTAGTGAGGAGATCGCTTGGGAGGCCGAGAGCGAGACGCGGAAGAAATTCCCTCTCTTTTTAAAGGTACGTTTAGTATGAAATTTTAATTCGGGGACCGAATTTCTATAAGGGGGGAGATTGTAACGTTTTAGAAATCGTTACGCGAATTTTTCCGTTTTAAGGTAAAATTGTCGGTATTTTCCGTTTTAACCCGACTATGATCAAACGTCCATATAAACTTGCCAGCACCTAGTTTAGCTAAAATAAAGCTAGTGCACAAGGTTTGGGGGTATATGGGAAGTTTTGGTTCAGATAGAATTTTTCCTTATTTAAATATTAATTTAATATGGTATTTACATTTTGGGTTTGGGAAATTACTCCTAAATTTGTATCATTTCAAATTAATCAAGTTTGAGTAAAACAAAAACTTACTTATAATATCTAGATATTTGTTTGTGCAAAGGATTTAAGTTTTTAAGAAAAGAAAAGAATGGGAGAGGTGGCATTTATGCATGAATGTGCATTTATTGCAAAGACTTAGCTAGAAAACTCTACACAAATCCCCCCACTTCCTCACTTGGCAGAGCTCTTCTTCCTTCTTCTGCCCTTGGCCATTTCTTTCACCATTTGCATCAATCCAAGCTCAATAAATCTCCAAAATTTCCTAAATAATTTCACAAAACACTTCAAGTCTTGCTTTAGCTTCTTGGATCACTTGGACCTAGGAAAGCTTGGATCTTGTGAGCAAAGGTTGATAGGTATAATTCCTAAACTGTTAAATAGGAGTTTTTATGATGTATAGCTCGTTGGTTATGGTGTAGAACACTTTAAGTATCGATTAGTGCAATATCGTATTTTTTTGTTTCTTTTAGAGCCTCTGTGATCTGCCGTGATTAGGGATTTTTACTGAGTGACAAAACAAGATAGTGGTATTGTACTAGTGAACCTAAGATTCCACCTGAGACACGAGACCCACCCCACCGGTTTTGGCCGGCGACCCAAGCTTGAATTCCGGCGACGTCGGTTTTGGACGGGAGTTGGGTGTTGGTTTTTTGTGGGTAGTTGGCTATGGTTTAAGGGTGTTTGGTACTGTTTAAATTTTTAGTATTTACAGTATGCAAAATCTAGGATCGTTTTCCTATAATCTAGTGTTTTGAGTCCGCGTGTTACGTTATCTGACACGAATCGTGATCTTGTGCAGCTGCTGCACTTAGATTGGTTTTGCAGTGTCGTCACGCACGTTAGCCACTAAACGGACACTTGCGAGTTAGTTTGGAGTTGGTGTGTAGTTTAAAACGTAGGGTCGATTTCTGAGAATTTTTTGCACTGTCTTTGTGTTTGTGAAATTATAGCGTCGCAAGCGGGGACTTCAGACGCTGCGAACAAAGGGAAGCAGGTGGTCGGATTTTCATAGCTCGAGACCATCGGTGTGTAGATTTAACATCTACGGGGAAATCGCCCGTATGGCGTTATGCGTCGGCGCTGATATGATATGATAGCTGCATGTTATTGCATATTAGTTAATTTCATATGAACGTCATTGCATAGTATTATCTGTTGTACCTTGACTTGTACCTTTAGATATAACACATTACAGACGGTTCATGTTGCACGAGCACTAAATTGTATGCTACACCCACACCGTCAGTAATTGCCATGACATGCACAACCCACTTACATACGTGTTATTGTAGTGGATAGGGATAATTGAGGTTGTGACTCTTATCCCATTGTGCATATGAAATATTGTTGACACATACATACGTGATATTGTATTGGACATGGATAGTTAAGATAGTAACTCTTATTCCATATCACGTATACCTTACTATAGCTACTTGTACATCATGCATACATATTGACATGTACACCCACAAATTTTGCTATAGTTGTATATACCCTAAGTGGTATTGTTTTGACATGTTATATTGAGACGTTGACTATTGTGCTTATGAAATACATCATACATATTTGTTTACATGTAGATACTTAAACCTTGCTACAATTACATGTACACCTCATATGATGCTGCACTTGATTTCGGAGGATTTTGGGAACCGCGTGATATATTTTAAAGGTGGATTCATTTTAAAAAGCGGTTTTCCCTTTATATGCTCATATTGCTGTTTTATGTTGCATATATCAGTTTCATGGATTTTTCGCATTGAGATATGATTTTCATGTGATTTATGGATTTGAGAACCGTGGAGGTATTTTCAAGAACTATGTATTGTTTGAAAACCCGGTTTCTCTTGATATGATATTTTGATGCGTCCACCATGAGATTTCTCGGTTCTGAGCTTTGTGATATATACCCGATGCGAGGAGTGTAGTGGGCCGTGTGCGGGTACATGGTGGAGCCCGGTATGGTTCCCCTCAGCAAGATGTTCATGGTACAGACGATGAGCCTGGAAGGTGGGCAAGTACCTACCGGTGATTTTATTTGGACTCGGTGGTTATCGTTGGGATACGGACCATAGTGATGTACGACATATCGTCAAGGCCAGTCGTGGTGACAGTGCCTGAGTTATGAGGATTTATGTGTCGATATTAGACACGGGTTTCATGATGTTTCGAGTGTCGGTGTTTGAAACTCAGGTTTTCCATGATTTCTATGTATCGTCGGTGGACATACGGGGTTGATATCCTCATACTTAGACACACACACACACAGGTATATGTTTTCATGATGTTTTGGGTGTCGATGTTGAACACTCAGGTTCCATGAGACTTACAGGATATGAGGGCTGATCTGTGGATGCGGTGCCTGAGGATTTGGGATTTTATGTGTCAGTGAGGGACACTGGTGTTTTTCCATGCTGATGATTTTGCATGAGGTTTTATTTATCATCCCACACATTCAGGATTATGTTGTTATGCATTGCATCATGTAGTTGTAATACCTTGATGATGTACCTTTACATGATTGTTGCATATTCTCATTGTCATACTTATGCTATCAGATTATATGTGATAGATTAATCGTTGTTCGTGCATACTAGCGATTACAATATGATGTTATTTACTATTCAAGAGTTGGCAACTCACACCCGTTGTGCAACAGTGTTTTGCAGGACTTACCCTCTGAGTAGTCGCGGCAGGGCTTCTTATCAACTCTACTTTTGCGGATACCGCTACGTTTGGCTGTGAGGCCTTTACTTTTAGGTGGGTTTGCGGTTATCTGTTTGTAAATTGTATATCTTTTTGTTGGATCTAGTATTCTCCATCAACCACTTCTTGTATTTGACTTAGAGACGAGTTTTGAGGATTCGGTGTTGTATTATTATTTTGGAGACTTTGGGTGCCGTGCTCGTGGGAGCCGGTTTTGTTGAAAAGTTTTACTTCTTTATGCATTTTCCTTTTATATTTCTACGCTTCGGCGTCGTATATATGTTTATGGTGGTTGTCTCCGCCGTTGGGCGTGATTTGCTCCCGTTTGCGATGTTTTATATATTATCTATGTTGTATCCATTTTCGGGGCTAGTTTTTACAAAGGAGGTGTTGCCGAAATTTTCAAGAAAGAAAACTAGAGTTATAGATTTTACTTGTGATTTTCCGAATGTTTTAAACTATTTTTCTCCGCTTATCCAGTTTTGGGTGTTTTAGATTTCTGGGTTTCGGATTACTTAAGTTGCGTACGCCTGTAGACGTTACGTAGTTTAAGTGCCGGTTACAGGCCAAATTTTGGGTCGTGACAAGAAAATATCTACAGGTAGAAATCGAATGAACAACGATCCTAAGTCCTACTGTATCATGAAGGTAATACTATAGTATCTAGGGTGATCATGCATGCACATATATACAATAGAGTTGTGCCAATATCAGTATAGAATGATAGTCATCTGAATATATATGCATGTGTATCAAGCAACGTGTGTCTATCAACGGCACATCAATCTCATGAAACCTGAGTGTCCAACATCGACACTCGAAACATCGTAAAACCCGTGTCCAGCATCGACACGTAAATCCTCATATCTCATGCGCTGCATCATCGGATCGGCCCTCATATCCATCTGATCTAACGACTCCGGTAACGTTTTGAAAATCGTTTAGGGGAATTTTCCGATAATCGGTAAAATAAGTGGTGTTTTCAGTAAAAACCAAGATATAATTATTTTTCAACATAGACTTAATTATAACTATTTTAGATATGTAATGGCTAGTATTGGTATTTATTTAGTCACTTATAAATTTGCTTGTTTACTAAAATATTTTCCTTAATTAATTATTTTAAATATTATTATAATCTTTCATAATACATTTAATTAGTGATAATTACAAATTGGAGTGGGTTAATTCAACTTTAGTGAACCATGACAACTTAATACCATGTTTACTACACATCCTTTCTTTGTAAATTATCTCCAAGGTTCTAGTTGGTTCTAGGATAAAATGAATTAGAAAATAAAATTAAAAAGAAAATAATAAAGAAAAGAAGCATGAGCATGTTGACTTGAGTTATGGGTTTTCTTTACTTGGAAATTTACACACACACACTGAAGGGTTTCCTACAACACCACTACAAGGGTTTGGAGGCAACACACATGCCATATTTAAAGTTTATATGGTGCTAGAGAAACAAACTTAAGGATCATGCTAGAAAAGCTAGGGTAACATAACTTTTAACATAAACACAAGTAGTAAAAGCTAGGGTTTTGAGAGTACAACCTTTGTAGCTCCCTATGCTAGACTCCTTGGCTACTTGAGGGTTGGAAAAAGATTCACTTGAGATCCTCTAGGTCCACGACGATCCACCCGGAGTCCTCTTTGTCCAAGCTTGAAGCTCCACTAGATCAAGAGAAGAAGTAGAAGCTAACACTCTAGACTAATGGGCAAGACTAGTGTTGTAACGTTTCAAAATAATAAAATATGATTTTTGGGAATTTTTATAATTTAATATTATTTTATTGAATATTTTAATATTCCGGTATAATTAAATACAAATAAATGGAAAAAATTATGGAAAATTCTAAAATAGGGTATTTTATGGAATTATGCCATTTTAAAGATTTTATGATTAGTTATGTGCTAATTTAGTGCTAATCGCGATTAAAAATCGCTAATCGGATTTTTAGCTTTTTTGTGCAAAAATGTGCACATATCATTTTACAAACTTGTCACACTTGTTACATGTTTTGGGAATATGGTTGCTTAAGGCTTGCCATTGGGTGAGAAGGAAAGGAGAAAAGAAAAAGAAAAGAAAAGAAAAGGTTTCGTGATGATGAGAGAGAGAGACAAGGTCAAACCTCTTTTGACCCATGCCCCCCCATCATTTCCCTTCTCATTTTCTCTCCCCTCTTCAAACAAGAGCTGCTGCTGGGCCTGCTCCTCCCTCATCTCCCTCCCCTTCACTCCATAGATCCCTTTCATTTCCCTCACCAAAACTGTCACGACCCGAAAGATTAGCTCGTGACCAGCACTTGAATCACGCCATGTCTAAAGGCGTAACGGAATTCAAGTAAGCTGAAACCCAGAAATCTAAACCTTTTTAAGAAAATAAAGGAGGTGGAGTTTTTGAAATAAAGGTATAATAAAATCAAGTGTGCTTAATGAATAAAAAGAAACATGAATGATGCAAATGAAATTTTCTAGTTTGAAAAACATGTTTCGTCATTTGAAAATTTTTAGCAGCACCTCCTTTGTATATTTTGATCCAAAATCGCAAATACATAGCAAGAATAATGGCATCCCCAAGCGGGAGCTAGCTCTTCGCCAAACGGCGGATCACAACCACGCAATACAATATAAATGAGTATACGACGCCCAACGGCGAAGTTCACCACAAAAAGATAAAGAAAAGAGCAAGATATAACCCCAAAGGGAAAATAAAACCCATCGCTCAAATCTCGCAACTACAAGTCTCACTAAGTCTCATCACTTATACAAATACAACTTTTTCTTGATTGATGGAGTTAACTAGATACAATATGAAATATAATACAAGAGTTGGTACGATACAATGTCCCACCTACCAAAGCAAAACACCCAAATAAAGCTGTGTGCCAGCGAATCCGCTACTGATCCAAGCGGTCAACCTGCAAGAACTGTGGCACAATGGGGGTGAGTTGCCAACTCTGGAATAGAAATATATCTACAAGTAGAAATCGAATAAACAACGACTCCTAGGTCAACTATATCATACAGGTAATACTGTGATATCTAGGGTGACCGGGTCGTATATGTGCCAACAAGGTCGTCACTACCTATGTGCATGCGGATAACATCCAACAGTAATAATCAATGCATGTATATGGGTATCGTCCAACCATAATCAAGGTATGCAGATATGTGGATCTCGTCCACCCATGAATCAATGTTTATAAGCATGTGTATAATCTCCCATAGTAACATCAGTGTATGTATGCATGTATGTGGATCTAATCCACGCGTCAACCACTGACACAACAATATCATAAAAGAGTGTGCATGAAAGTATGAGGATATATATATCAACGGTGTCCCTCCCGACACATCAAATCATGGAACCTGAGTGCCTAGCATCGACACTCGAAAACATCATGAAAACCGTGCCAAGTATCGGCAGATAAATCCTCATATATCTCATGCGCCGCATCCTAAGATCGGCCCTCAGGCGCCGCACTCCCTGGTCGGCCCTCATATCCATCTCGCTACTCCGGTCGGTATCCTCCAGATAACTGCCGAGTCTACATACTATCACCGGTAGGTAGTGCTCCCCCTGCCGGGCTCACCGTCTAACATATACGAGTCTTCTTGCCCCGGGGTACCTCACCGTGTCCACCATGTACCCGCAGACGGTGCCTACCACTCCTCGAATCGGGTTTCACATGCCACTCTCAGAACTGAGAAAACACATGGTTGACGAACTGAAATATCATATCAAGAGAAACCGGGTTTTTAAAACAACACATAATCTCATTTGAAATATCAACGGTTCTCAAATCCAGAAATCTCATGAAAACAGCATATCTCAATGCGTAAAATAATAGAGCATGGTGTATGCGACATGCAAAAAGAAATGCGAGCATATCCATGTATCATGCAATATGGAATAGTGATATGACATATTAAGGGGAACCGCTCTTTTAAAATGATTCCAGTTTTTAAAATAAGACTTGCGGTTCCAAATTTCCCAATAAAACCAGTTATCTATATAGGTACAATATGAATATGCACAAGTATAGATGTACCATGTATGTGGGCACAAATATGAATATGCAATGTGTATGGGCACAAGTATGGGTGTATCAAGGTATATGTATACCAAAATGGATATACAAATGTGTATATCCGCAAGTATGAATGTATCTATGTATGTGTCATGATGCAACAACTCTACTGTGTAGTGACATGGCAATTATCGATGATGAAGTGTGTGAGCCGGAAAATATGTGTATGTGTAATATACGCATCATCGATAATGGTGCAGGTGTACTATCACAGGTATATGCGGTGCAATAATAATATCATGAATGCAGCAAGTAAATCATCAGCTAACAGCTATACGGTATACATAACTATCATATGTCCGAGTCAGGGAATCTATCAATCGGCATCTAGCCCAAAAACATCGCGTACGGTATAATCCATCGTACGACAACCTCTAGTCAAGGGTAAGGATCAATCATCAAGTCAACTCATCATGCACGGAATATCATCGTGCGGCGGCATTAAGCTAATAGGGATCCTATCATCCTATAAGACAAATAAGGGTACGGCCTAATATCACAAACGTCCTATCATCCATGATTCACAACATTCTATATATATATATATAACCCTATATACCTATGAACCGGGTCGCATCTGCAGTAATCTCATATTTGGGGACCGGCAGGGTATAAATCATCTCGATCGACTCGCATCCGTATACCATCACATCATATCATCATCTCATCATATCATCAAATTCGTCTTGTATTCTTTCATCGCATTTATATCTCATATCATGTCGAATTTACATAAACATGCAATCTCTACTATGTATAAGTATCCAATCTAACAAACACTTCCGAACCATACAATCAAATTTTTAAAGAAGTGAATCGTAGTTTTTGAAACAGGGGTTACGGTGCTTTTAAGGAAAAGATATCATTTGAAAATCCGTAACATCCCTCAAGATATACATTTAAAAGATACATACGATTCTTTAGTTTAGAAAAAGGTATGGTTCGGATGACGCATCTACATCGACTATCTAGTCCTACAGAACCCTAAGCGGTAATATCGCTAAACATCATCCAAGGGTAGTAGTAGCATATCACACTTAACTAACCTCTAGTTTCTAATGTGACTACATAGCTATCTATATTCTAACCCTAGTTTCCTAATCTAAGTTTCCTAACCATACTCTATAAATCGTTTTCCATCAGAAGTTTGCGGGGGTGCTATACGCCATCCACCCGACTTCCCCGGTAGATATAGATCGACTCACCTGTCTTCGCTCGCCCAAATCGATGACGCCACGCTTCTTCGCCTCGAAATCCATGCGAGGTTACCTACAATAATAACCAATTGCAATACGTATTAAAATCGACGCAGAAAACCGATACAGCGCACAGTGTGCTCAGAGGTTAGAACCTATGGCCTAAACGTGCAAATCAATCAAACAACCCCTGTTGTCGATGTACGAACACTCGACAACCAAATACAAATCCAAATATCAAGAAAGTGCATTGAAAAATACGGAAAACACTGCCTAAAACACACCAAAATGCTCCCAGATTTTCCCCAGATGACAATTAGCCAAAACTGCATATAGGAGGGGTCTAATTTAGTGCAAAATGGGCCCTGGAACAAAAATGAACGCATTCCCTTCTACCCTGGCCGCAAATTGCGACCAGAATGATTAAATCTGTGGCCAATACTTTGAATTAGGGGCTCGGGTCTTGGTGGTAGCTTCCTAGGTGCCTGCACGACTCACTATCAGCTCAATTTTATTTTAGGGGTCTCGGGGTGATAGCAGATTCCTAAATACACTCCCAAATTTGCAGTTTTTCCAATGTCGGGTTTCTAAATCCGTGTTTTGGGGTTTCTAGGGGCTGTTCCAGGTCTTTAAACAGCACCCAAGTCTAGTTAACAGCCACTAGGCATCACCCAATTAAAACCAACACTCAAATCTTCACTAGGGTTTCCCAATGTTTACTACCTCCACAATATCACATCTAAACACATATAAATACTTAAGTAAATGGAAAACTACCAAATTTGTGAAGGGATTACCTCATAAAGCACCCATGAATCCCCCAAGATCATCAAAACTGAATTTTTCTTGGTCCCATGTAAAGAGCTTGAAGAGGGGATTACTATTTGTGAAGGGTGTGTAGGGTTTTGGGGATTGTTAGGAGATGGATCTAGGGATTATTTGAGGAGGGTTGGGAGCTTGAGGAGATGAAGAGAATGATTGAAATGGTGAGGGATTATCATTTAGGCAGCAGCCCCCCCTCTCTCATTATAATTCACATACTCTCTCTCTCATCACTAGTATACCTACCCCATCATTATGTCCCCTTTGACTCTTCCTTTTTCTTTTTCTTTTCTCTCCACCAATAAACCATAACACAAAAGAAATGAAAGTTGTAACAAACTGAAACATGTCTTGGTGCACTAACCATGGAAAACTGTAGAAATGCGGATTTGGCTTAATCGCGATTTGCAGTGCACTAATCGGATTTTTATCAAAACTGCATAAAATAAATTTTTAAAATGCCAAATCCTTTAATTATATATTTAAATGAATAAATCATTTTAATTTCTATTTATTTCATAATTATTGGTATATATTTATACCCTTGTTCGAAAACCCCAATATCGCAAATCGGCAGTTTTCGGGAAATATATTATTTTAATATTAAATTCCCAAAAATAATATTTTATGTTTTCTGAAATGTTACAATCTTCCCCCATTAAATAAATTTGGTCCCCGAATTTAAATTTAAACCCCCAAAATCTAAAACATTTCAATAATAGGCTGAAAACAACGGGGCTCCGAAATCATGGAAAACGCAGAAATAACACAACACATCGCGTCAAATGCGCATGAAAACGAGTAAAAACTCAAAATCGAACTCCGTCAAGCGTCACGCAAATCATCTGATTTGCACGCATATCCTCGGAGTTACAATAGAGATACGGATCTCGAAATCCACCATTGAAATCCAATATACACTAGTCAAGTACCATAATACGTGTATAGTACGCATCTTTGAAAACTCCAAAATCTGAATAAAACACATGCAAAACCTTTTCTAAATCGCCGCGGGAATGCATAACTCACGACATAACTGATGGACGCTCATTTTAAAATAATAATATATGTCCACATTTATTTTCTTAAATACACGTTCCGTCGTTTTCAAAACATCCCAAAAGGTTTTCCTTTATAAACGTTCGTGTTACTCACGGACACTTAAGAAAATAGCGAGACTATAGCTCCTCTTAAAAACCCTTTAGTAATCCTTTAATGCATACAATGTACTCAGGTACTATCCTCAGATCAGTCCTGTTTGGCTACAACACAATATAGTGCCCAACATGAAAACAAAGTGCTCAAAAGCAAAATCAGCCTCAAAAGGCGTATCCAATAATCACATGCGTCTGGTGCTCATGGAAATCAAATCCAAATACAGGTGCTATAATACACACAAGAAAAACTAAGTGTAACGGGTGTGCACAAAACATCTGTCCAGTGCAATGGGTGTGCACGACAACAACATCAAGTGCATCTAAAGTGCACAAAAAAATCTCAATCCAGTGCATCCGGTGTGCACAGAATCGCATCTCATATCATGCGCCCAACATGCGCAAAAATCCAACTCAACTGCACATGTCCCGCACGAATGAAATCGCATCCAATATGCACGGAAGAAAATCCAAATCAAGAGCATCCCACATGCACGAGTAAAATCTCACTCAAGTGCATCCGATGGACACAAAATACAAAATCGAGCGCCTAATATGCGCAAAATCCAACCAAAATGCGTCGGGTCGGTAAAAACATATAGTGCAGTAACATGCACGAAAACGAACGGCAAGTGCCAACGTGGACGAAAATACAATTCTGGTAAAACGAATGCTCAAGGATATAAATCGGGTGCAACCTAGGTACGGGGTATAAATCCAGTGCGACAACGCATAATACCCGTCCGGTGCAACAAATGCAAAATGCAATCTAGTGCATAAAATACAAATACAGTGCATCCAGTGCACGAAATACAAATACGGTGCATCCTGTGCACAAAATACCGATCAAAAACTCAAATGCATAAACAGCAACACCGAGTACATCAAGGTGTATAAAATCGTAAACGTGTGCAACTGTGTGCACAAAACGCATATCAATGCACTACAAGCACATACACGCTATACCGAGTGCAAACATCAAATCGAGTGCATGTCATACGCACAAAAAAAATCAAATCAACCGTATGAAATCCATGAAATCATAAACATGTGCAACCAAGACACAAAACCGATATCAAGTGTGATAAATATGCGCAAAATGTAAATACCCAGTAGGTGCAGCCATGGTGCACAAAATCAGTTTCAGGAAACTCGTCATCAAAACTCAAATCCAAGCGATATAAGTATGATACTCAGATCACAACGCAAATCGCAACAAAGGACATCGAGGTACACCTCCTACAATGTCGAAAAATGAATCGGTGCGCTTAGAAACTGGCAGAACAAGAACATCCGCTTTCCTCCTGCTCACGGTCTGGCATCCTCGGTCTCTGGGTCCTTATCTTCTCTGCGGATTACCAATCTCGCAATCTATCGGCTCATCGGCCCTGTCAGGTGTGCTAACGGGGACGATTCCGTTCTGGCCCTTCTCTGGTTATCTCTCGGTCAATCATCATGACCCCTCGTAAAGCAGCACGTCACTGGCGTCGGCCTCTGGCTCTCTGAAAACACGTGACACCTCTGTTCCTGGGTGCAAATCTCATTGCAGCAGTGTCTCGGAAGGAATCCTGCTCAAGGTCTCTTCTGATCTTGCCTATGCCGAACTGTACGGAGGCTGGTACTCTTATATAATCTTTTCTCGTTTTCTGGACATCTGCATGTGCCGCACATATTTCCTCGGAAATTGGCCGTATCCCAACGCCTCTATAAGCATAGCAGGTCTCTGATCTCAACGGGGAGTAACAATAGCTCGTCAGCGTCTCGCACGAACCTCTGGTTCCATTCACCTGTATCATCGTCCACTATGACGTCACACCATGCTATATGCACACTATAACTGTTCTCGGCCACGGTCAATCCGAACTCTCTCACACGGACTCGAAGTCACGAACTTGGTATCTTCATCACTCGGTAGAAGATATCTGGCCGAAAACGTCTTCGGAAACTCGTCCCAACCATCGGAGATATACTCCATGTTCGTCCGTCCTCGATCAACTCACAACGCATCTGGGTGAGGTCTTCTATCCGAACCTGGTCAACTATCTCGTCGATGATGCCGAACCCTGGCATTCTGGGTGTGCGCAAAATGACCACTCCTGGTCCAGGTCTTCTCGTATAGTATTGCAGAAAGGTCCTGTCGAGGTCTCTCTCAAATCTCATTTCTGCCGAAATGCCCGGAAGTTATTATCTTTTCTATATCTGTTTCTTGTTCCGGAACGGCTGTGTACTCCTCGCGACTCCTTCTGGAAGGTATATCCATATACTACGCCTCTGCACGTGTATCACATCTCTGGTATCAGCGGAGTGGAACGTCACCTCATCGAATTCTCGTGCGAACTCTTTACTTCACTCGGCTCCAATGTCGACTGATTCGGACTCGTCTTCTCATGGCTGCAAAGACTGCGCTCCAACGGCTATGCTCGTATCTGGAGTCTCCCAAGCAATGTATCCCATCACAAGATATCCGAATGATGTCGAACCAACCGATCGATATGTCAAAACCTCATAATCCCTCAAGAGATCAACATCTTAGGTACAGTTTAATAGTATCGAGTACATGCCGCAGCATCAGTGATCCAGCCATAGAAGGGCAAACCCAAGCCTCACTAATGGCGCCGTGGAACTGCCGTAAACCCTAAGGTTCAAAGGCTTTCACACGGTCATTATGTCGAGTTAGGGTTTCATTCTTCTAGAGGGTCCATAGAATTGCTTGCACGTCTTTCCGAATACTTTAAACTTGGAATATGGTTTCCTGACATTCGATCGTCTCTATCGACTCTCAACGAATCAACGTGAAGTCGTCTCTAGCTGGAATCAATCTATCTGATGACCTCGCATAGGGGAGCGAACGAACCACATGTCCTAGTCCTTCACCCTTGGGTGGCTAGCGACCTTCCATCATATCTCTAAGTATATACTTATGTTGCAGTAGCTCAAACCTCTGGCGATACCTCGTCATTTGCAGCAACAACTGGCTCATTCATCTGTACGCTGAACAGTGCCTCAATCCTCCAGGAAAGGCGATACATTGGCGGTCATCTCTAAATCGGTCTGCTCTATATCCGAGTAAGACTCTCCACACTGGAAATCTTCAACTCAACTGGGCCTGCTCCGGCGCATAAATCGGACGAATCACCTTCGTCTCTCAAATCGGGGTAGACTAGCTATCATCTGTCTCATATCTTCCTGGAAGCTCCGGCGATCTCAGCTCGTAAGCTCCGGAAGCGACATCCTATCAATCTCAGCAACAGCTGGGTCATCTTTCTGCACGGTAGGCGACATCAACATCTTCGAGGTATGTTGTACATCAACAGTCCTCTCGCAACTGGCAGCTCTAACAATGGCCCGATCATCCGATATAAAACCGAGCACTCGCCTCCAGAAGAGGTCACAATCATCAATGCTAACTCGAGACGTTCACATGTCACCAGAAAACACAATGGTCGGCCCTCGTACCGGATGAGCTCGCCCTGACCGTAACACTAGCAGCAGCTCAAACTGCGCCCAAACAATGGTGACAGGAACCTCAATCGAGTATCGAAGAGAGTAGATCAATGGCAAGAAAGAAAACAACAGATCTGGAATGGATACATGATCATGAAAAGGAACAGCATCAATGAAAGTATGATCATGGAAACAAATAGAATCATGGATCTCCAATGGATGTATAATCATGGATACAAGAGAATCACTGGTCTCAAAAATATGTATATCCTAAGGTTTCTTAAGTGGAGTATCGTATCGTAAATATGCCACGGAACATACGTACGGTACGTTACTCTACTCAAGCTACTTACTCCATCAATCAGGGTCAGCCTATGAAACGAAAGTTTGGGTCTAATACCCCCCCCCCCCGTTCAAGTCTAAGTTCCGTAAGGTCAAGCCTAGGTTCCGAAATACATACCCGCCCTAGACTCCGCATAGTCAAACATTGACTCGAACAAAGGTTAAATCTAGCGCTCTGATACCAACTTTGTCACGACCCGAAAGATTAGCTCGTGACCAGCACTTGAATCACGCCACGTCTAAAGGCATAACGGAATTCAAGTATGCTGAAACCCAGAAATTTAAACCTTTTTAAGAAAATAAAGGAGGTGGAGTTTTTGAAATAAAGGTATAATAAAATCAAGTGTGCTTAATGAATAGAAAGAAACATGAATGATGCAAATGAAATTTTCTAGTTTGAAAAACATGTTTCGTCTTTTGAAAATTTTTAGCAGCACCTCCTTTGTATATTTTGATCCAAAACCGCAAATACATAGCAAGAATAATGGCATCCCCAAGCGGGAGCTAGCACTTCGCCAAACGGAGGATCACAACCACGCAATACAATATAAATGAGTATACGACGCCCAACGGCGAAGTTCACCACAAAAAGATAAAGAAAAGAGCAAGATATAACCCCAAAGGGAAAATAAAACCCATCGCTCAAATCTCGCAACTACAAGTCTCACTAAGTCTCATCACTTATACAAATACAACTTTTGCTTGATTGATGGAGTTAACTAGATACAATATGAAATATAATACAAGAGTGGGTACGATACAATGTCCCACCTACCAAAGCAAAACACCCAAATAAAGTTGTGTGCCAGCGAATCCGCTACTGATCCAAGCGGTCAACCTGCAAGAACTGTGGCACAACGGGGGTGAGTAGCCAACTCATGAATAGAAATATATCTACAAGTAGAAATCGAATAAACAACGACTCCTAGGTCAACAATATCATACAGGTAATACTATGATATCTAGGGTGACCGGGTCGTATATGTGCCAACAAGGTCGTCACTACCTATGTGCATGCGGATAACATCCAACAGTAATAATCAATGCATGTATATGGGTATCGTCCAACCATAATCAAGGTATGCAGATATGTGGATCTCGTCCACCCATGAATCAATGTCTATAAGCATGTGTATAATCTCCCATAGTAACATCAGTGTATGTATGCATGTATGTGGATCTAATCCACGCGTCAACCACTGACGCAACAATATCATGCATGTAAATATCATAAAAGAGTGTGCATGAAAGTATGAGGATATATATATCAACGGTGTCCCTCCCGACACATCAAATCATGGAACCTGAGTGCCTAGCATCGACACTCGAAAACATCATGAAAACCGTGCCAAGCATTGGCACGTAAATCCTCAAATATCTCAGGCGCCACATCCTCAGATCGGCCCTCAGGCGCCGCACTCCCTGGTCGGCCCTCATATCCATCTCGCTACTCCGGTCGGTATCCTCCGGATAACCGCCGAGTCTACATACTATCACCGGTAGGTAGTTCTCCCCCTGCCGGGCTCACCGTCTAACATATACGAGTCTTCTTGCCCCGGGGTACCTCACCGGGTCCACCATGTACCCGCAGACGGTGCCTTCCACTCCTCGAATCGGGTTTCACATGCCACTCTCAGAACCGAGAAAACACATGGTGGACGCACTGAAATATCATATCAAGAGAAACCGGGTTTTTAAAACAACACATAATCTCATTTGAAATATCCACGGTTCTCAAATCCAGAAATCTCATGAAAACAGCATATCTCAATGCGTAAAATAATAGAGCATGGTGTATGCGACATGCAAAAAGAAATGCGAGCATATCCGTGTATCATGCAATATGGAATAGTGATATGACATATTAAGGGGAAAACCGCTCTTTTAAAATGATTCCTGTTTTTAAAATATGACTTGCTGTTCCCAATTTCCCAATAAAACCAGTTATCTATATAGGTACAATATGAATATGCACAAGTATAGATGTACCATGTATGTGGGCACAAATACGAATATGCAATGTGTTTATGCACAAGTATAGGTGTATCAAGGTATATGTACACAAATATGGATATACGAATGTGTATATCCGCAAGTATGAATGTATCTATGTATGTAGCGCCTTGAAAAGTCGTTTTGGTGTTTTCCTGAAAATCGGTGAAAATTCGATATTTTTTCCGTAAACCGTCTTTTTTGTTATTTTGCTGTTTAGGACTAATTATACCTAATTTGGATAGGTAATTGCTAGTTTTTAGTAGCTAATGAGTTACTTATTAATTTTTGGTCATTTAAAATTTTTTCCCTATTTTTCAATTTTTTAATATTATTTTAAGCCGGTAAGAAAATACATTAAATTAGCGATAAATACAAATTTCTTTGGGACAATTTTAATCTTTAAAATCATGTTAATTAAAATCTAGTTGTAATATAAATTTTTAGTATTTTATTTTAAGTTTTAACTAATTTTTATTATGGAAAACGAAATTTATTGAATTTAAGCTAATACTTGCAATTTTGGACTTGTAGGGGGTCTTTTTGCATAAATTTTTTTTTGTAAAACCCCATTCACTCTTCCTTCACCCCTAGGCCGGCCCACTTTCAGCAGCACAAGGAAAAATTCCTTGCCTCCTTTGACTTATTATTATGTGTGGAAATGAGGTATTTTGAAAAGGGTTTTGATTTTTTAATATGGGTATGGGTCTTTGGTTGATTGGTATGGGTTGACCATGACTTTTCCATCACCACCCACACCAATCTCCCTCCATTCTCTGCTGGAAATCTGCAGCTCTCCCTCTTCATTTTTTTTCTTTCCATTTCCTTCAAAATTCCATCATATTTCTCTAAAATTCCAATTTAAACCTCACAAATTAACCCCCATCCTTCATTCCATTCTCCTTAGCCTTTCTTGCTTGGATCATGGTGCTATGAAGCCATCTTTGGAGGCATCTTGTTCTTGCTAGATCTCTAGTGTGAGGTATAATTTCTAATCTAAGGTTAATTTGTAGTTAAAGTGTGCTAACTAGAACTTGCATGTTGTGTTAGTGTTAAAATTATAGCTAAATCCTAATCTAGTTTTTTCTAGTTCATGGTTTGAAATTAAACTAGGGTTTTAGAAATCTTTAGTAGGTTAATCAAATCTATTTTGTTATCTAGTTGTTTTGCTAACCTAATCTAAGAGGTTAACTTGCTAATTGGGCTATAAACTAGTGTTAATTTAGGGTTTTTCATATATAGTTTGGATTAAGATTGGTAGTTATGAAATTCAAGAAAGGGTTTGTTTATGGAAAATGTGATTTGAAGCATGGTAAATGGGTTAAATTGAGTGTTGTGGCTAGCTAGTTGTGTTGATTGTAGGATTGTGCGATGATGTGAGCACTTTATCGCAAATACGCGATGTTTGCACGAATTTGGAATTTTTATTGCTTACTAGGTTTTTATAAAAATATTGTGATGAATTATTTGCGATATCTTGATGATATTTTTGGCATATCTTATGACATTTAGGATGTGTGAGTGCGGTTTTTTTTGAGTGAGCGGGTTTTAGCTTTGCCGGGCGACCAAATCGACGATTTAGTTAGTTTTTGCGATTTTCGCGTGTGTTCCGCGCACCTTGTGCACGTTGTACCTAGCTTGTGAACGTTAGTATTTTCGTTTGGGATTTGCATCGTTCTTGATATGTAGCCTATGTTTGGTATTGATGTAAATTCCAGGTTCGGTCGCGGAGACGTCAGACGCGGCACGAAAGGGGAAAGCGGTGACTGGACGTGGCTAGCTAGGGATTCCGGTGAGTAGATTTAACATCTACGGGGGACTATCGTTTGGATGGCGCAAGTCTCCCGATAGTTTAAGTAGTTAAGATTTTAGTGATATTAGTAACTACATCCATGCCTTATTTGACCTACATATGCGAACCCATTCTATAGGACACATGCACCATTGCCAGGGTTTTTATATGCAGCACGAGCACTATTCATGCTTACACACACGCCCTGGTAATTGCCATGCCACCACACTAGATAACCTATAATTTGAAACCTTTTACTATAATTGATGCTTAAACCAGTGCTATTGCCTTTAATTCCTTAAAATGAAATCATAAGATTGCTAATCATGTGCATGTACCTCATCATGTTATTTGTTCATGCCTAGTCTATCAATCATACATCGCAACTTGATTATTGATACCATATGCATTAATTATCATTGGCATATGCATTTATGAGGATTTCTTGAGATTTTGTGATATTTCTGGATTTCGGGGGAAAGCCGCAAAATTTCTAAACTTATTATACTTTTAAAATATGTAAATTGCGGTTTTCTAGTGATGTAAGTGTCGTCCACCATGAGTTTGCTGTGGTTTTCGAGACCCGTTTCGAGGAGTTGGATGAACCGTCTCAGGTACATGGTGGGCCCGGTAAGGTACCCCGGGGCAAGAAGCTCGTGTTGCTGACGATGAGCCTGGCAGGGGACGGATTACCTACCGGTGACTGTTTGGGACGACGGATATCCAGAGGATACCGACCGTGGCCGCGAGATGTTGAGATAGTGATATTGAGATGGGTCAGCCGGATGGCTGAGGCCAGAGATACCATGACATGGATATATGATATTTGTGATAGTTTTGAGGTGTCGTTGCTGGACACAGGTTCTTGTTGATTCTATTGGTATTGTGCTGGTATTTCAAAAGAGATTCCTAAAGGAAAAACATGATTCTTATACTTACACATTCAGATCATGAGTTGATTCACATTGCATTCATACCTGCTAGTATATTCATATTGCATACATACCTGCTATTATGTCCTGCCATACCTGTATTATAGATTCTAGGATTCTTGTGTGCATACTTGCGATAGCCTCTATAGATGTTATTTATTACTCACGAGTTGGCAACTCACCCCCGTTGTGCCACAGTCTTTTGCAGGTCCGCTCCGTCAGCACAGTAGCGGCGGGCGCACCGCTTCTTTTGCCTCTCTTGCCAGGACTCGAGGTTTTTGCTCGTAGGTGGGTTGTATTATTATTTTTGTACCATCTTGTATATTCTTTGTATCTAGAGTACTCCATCTACTATATCTACCAGTATTGTTGTATATTGACCTAGAGATGAGACTGTGAGATTTGTGGACTTTTTTTATGCTGTATTTTGGGGTCGAGCTCACTTGAGTCGACATGCGGTTTTTCTTATGCTTCCTTATGTTTATTTTGCATGTTGTTGTTTTATATTGCGTGGGATTTTGTGACCGCCTTGTGGCGAAGAGCTAGCTCCCGCTTGGGGATGCCTTATTTGTTGTAGTGATATATATTCTTGTTGTACCCATTTTGGGGGCTAGTATTTACAAAGGAGACTCTGCCGAAATTTTCGGAAAAATTGATATTGTTTTTAAAAAGGGTTGATATGACTTATTTGATAAACTCGCTTTCTGTCACGACCCGCAGGGTACGGAACGTGACTGGCACTTAAATTACAAAACGTCTCAAGGCGTCCGTAAAATAAGTAAGCAAAAGCCCAGAAACCAAAACCAAATAAGCAAAAGAGTGAAGAAAACCCAATCAATTGAAAGCGAGTTTATTAAATAAGTCATATAAAACTCTTTTTAAAAACAATATCAATTTTTCCGAAAATTTCGGCAGAGTCTCCTTTGTAAATACTGGCCCCCAAAATGGGTACAACAAGAATATAAATGAATCCAACAAATATGGCATCCCCAAGCGGGAGCTAGCTCTTCGCCACAAGGCGGTCACAAATCCCACGCAATATAAAGCAACAACATGCAAAATAATCATAATGAAGCATAAGAAAAACATCATGTCGACTCAAGTGAGCTCGACCCCAAAATACAGCATAAAAGTCCACAAATCTCACAGTCTCATCTCTAGGTCAATATACAACAATACTGGTAGAAACAGTAGATGGAGTACTCTAGATACAAAGAATATACAAGGTGGTACAAAATTAATGATATAACCCACCTAAGAGCAAAACCTCGAGTCCAGGCAAAAGAAACAAGAGCGCCCGCCGCTACTGTACTGATGGAGCGGACCTGAAAAAGGCTATGGCACAACGGGGGTGAGTTGCCAACTCGTGAGTAATAAATAACATCTACACAGGCTATCGAAGCATGCACACAAGTATCCTAGCATCTAAAATACAGGTAAGGCAGGACATAATAGCAGGTAGGTATGCAATATGAATATGCTAGCAGGTATGAATGCAATGCGAATCAACTCGTGATCTGAATGTGTAAGTATAAGAAAACATGTTTTTTCCCTTTAAGAATCTCTTTTGAAATACCAGCACAATACCAATAGAATCAACCAGAACCTGTGTCCAGCAACGACACCTCAAAACTATCACAAATCTCATATATCCATGTCATAGTATCTCTGGCCTCAGCCATCCGGCTGACCCAGCTCAATATCAAAATCTCATCATCTCGCGGCCACGGTCGGTATCCTCTGGATATCCGCCGTGCCAAACAGTCACCGGTAGGTAATCCGTCCCCTGCCAGGCTCAACGTCAACACCACATTCATCTTGCCCCGGGGTACCATACCGGGCCCACCATGTACCCATGACGGTTCCTCCACTCCTCGACACGGATCTCCAAAACCACAGCAAACTCATGGTGGACGACACTTACATCACTAGAAAACCGCAATTTACATATTTTAAAAATATAATAAGTTTAGAAATTTTGCGGCTTTCCCCCGAAATCCAGAAATCTCATAAAATCTCAAGAAATCCTCATGAGTGCATATGTCAATGATAATGAATGCATATGGTATCAATAATCAAGTTGCGATGTGTGATTAATAGATTAGGCATGAACAAATAATATGATGAAGCACATGCACAAGAATAGCAATCCTACGATTTCATTTTAAGGAATTAAAGGCAATAACACAAGTTTAAGTATCATTTATAGTAAAAGGTTTCAATTTAAAGGTTATCTAGTGTGGTGGCATGGCAATTACCAGGGCGTGTGTGTAAGCATGAATAGTGCTCGTGCTGCATATAAAAACCCTGCAATGGTGCATGTGTCCTATAAAATGGGTTCGCATATGTATGTCAATATAAGGCATGGATGCAGCAAATAATCATATAAGTATTACACCCCTAATTACTAACATCACTAAGAATCTTTTAAGTCACTAAAACTATCGGGCGGCTTGCACCATCCAACGATAGTCCCCCGTAGATGTTACATCTACTCACCGGAATCCCTAGCTAGTCACGTCCAATCACCGCTTTCCCCTTTCGTGCCGCGTCTGACGTCTCCGTGACCGAACCTGGAATTTACATCAATACCAAACATAAGGTTACATATCAAGAACGACGCAAAACCCAAACGAAACTACTAACGTTCACAAGCTAGGTACAACGTGCACAAAGTGCACGGAACACACGCGAAAATCGCAAAAACTGCAAAAATCGCCGATTTGGTCGTCCGACAAAACTAAAAC
The DNA here is from genome assembly GCA_030015575.1 of Agapanthus africanus. NCBI lineage: Eukaryota > Viridiplantae > Streptophyta > Magnoliopsida > Asparagales > Amaryllidaceae > Agapanthus > Agapanthus africanus. Next base: position 494,540,848 of record CM057339.1, read on the forward strand.
CCGATTACTCAAAAATCCGCACTCACGCATCCTAGAAGTCGTAGGACAAGCAATTACAATCATCAAGATATCAAAAATAATTCATCACATAATTTTATAACAAAACCAGTAAGCATTTGCATTCCAAAATCGGTGCAAAAATCGCCGATTGCGACAAAAAGACAACAATCTAGCATAATCACCCAAGTCACACCATTAGATAGCCACTACACAAAATTTTAACACATTAACCATGCTCCAAAACCTAAATTCCACAACCAACCCTTTCTTGATTTTTATCAATAGCAATTGCAAATCAAAATCCATACTAGAAAAACTTAAACTAACACTAATTTGAAACCCAAAAGCAAGTTAACCTCTTAGATTTAGGTTAACAAAATACTAGATAGCAAAATAAATTAATTAACCTAATAATGGTTTTCTAAACCCTAATTAAAATTCAAGCCATGAACTAAAAAAACTAGATTAGAAATTAGCACTAAAATTAACACTTTCAAGTTCTAATTTAGCAAGTTTAGCTACAAATTAACAATTAGATTAGAATTTTCACCTCACATGTTTTGAAAATCTTTCCCTTAGCCTCCAAAGTTGCCACTTTTCTCCAAAATTTAAACCAATTTGGGCTTGAGAAGGGATAGAATAGGGTTTTGTGTTGAATTTGTGAAGAAATTGATGGATTTTTGTTGAATTTTGATGGAATTGTGATGAATTTTGGAAGAAAAAAGAGAAGGGAAATTTGGGCTGTTTCTGCAGGATTTTCAGCAGCAAGGGAGTGGGGAGAGGTGTGGGGGAGTTGGGGAAAAAAAGTCCAAGTCAACCCTCTCATATTACCATAATACCCTTACCTCAAATAAATATATATATAACCCTTTTTTAGCCCATTCTCACATAATTTAAAGTAAAAAGAGGGAAAGAAAATTCTTGGGGTGCTACAACAGTATGAGTCCGGCCATGGGGAGTGAGAGAGAGTGCACAAAAAAATTTTATGCAAAAAGACCCCCTACAAGTCCAAAATTGCAAGTTTAAGCTTAAATTCAATAATTTTCGTTTTCTATAATAAAAATTAGTTAAAAATCAAAATAAAATACTAAAAATTTATGTTACAACTATATTTTAATTAATATAATTTTAAAGAATAAAATTAGCCCAAAATCTTTTGTATTTATCGCTAATTTAATGTATTTTCTTACCGGCTTAAAATAATATTAAAAAATTGAAAAATTAGGGAAAATTTTTAAACGACCAGAATTTCATAAGTAACTCATTAGCTACTAAAAACAAGCAATTACCTATCCATTTTAGGTATAATTAGTCCTAAACTGCAAAATAACAAAAAGGACGGTTTTCGGAAAAATACCGAATTTTCACCGATTTTCAGGAAAACACCAAAACGACTTTTCAAGACGCTACAATCTCCCCCCTTAAAGAAATTCGGTCCCCGAATTTAAAAATATAACTACGCGTACCTTCAAAGAGATGGGGATATTTCTTCCTCATCTCGCCCTCGGTCTCCCAGGTAACCTCCTCGCTGCTCGGGCTACGCCAAAGGACCTTGATGGTTGGTATAATATTCGATCTCAACTTCTTCACCTGCCGATCCAGGATGGCCACCGGCTGCTCTGCAAAAGAAAGGTGGCGCTCTAGCTGGACTGTCGGGTGCTGAATCGCATGGAAAGGGTCGTGAAGGTACTTGCGGAGCATCGAAACATGGAAGACGGGGTGAACATCGGGAAAGCTGGGAGGAAGAGCCAAACGATATGCAACAGCGCCGACACGCTCGAGGATCTCGAAGAGACCTACGAATCTAGGGCTAAGCTTCCCCTTTCGCCCAAAACGCATCACGCCCTTCATCGGAGAGACCCTCAGAAAAACATGATCGCCAACTGCGAACTCTAACCTGCGACGGCGCCTGTCTGCATACGATTTCTGTCTGCTCTGAGCTGCCCTCATCCGGTCTCGGATCAACTGTATCTTCGCTGTCGTCTCCTCCACAAGCTGCGGCCCTAAAATACTGCCCTCGCTGAGCTCTGTCCAACAGACGGGCGATCTGCATCTCCTCCCATACAATGCCTCGAAAGGTGCGATCTGAATAGTATCCTGGAAGCTGTTGTTGTAGGAGAACTCCACTAGAGGTAAATGACGATCCCAGCTACCGCCGAAGTCTAAAACGCACGCTCTGAGCATGTCCTCGAGAGTCTGAATGGTCCGCTCTGACTGTCCGTCGGTCTGCGGATGAAACGCTGTGCTGAAGCTCAAACGAGTGCCCAAAGCCTCCTGAAGTCTCTGCCATAGTCGGCTGGTAAACTGAGTGCCTCGATCTGACACGATACAAGTCGGTACGCCATGTAGTCGCACGATCTCGTCAATGTAGAGCTGAGCATACTGAGCGAAGCTGAAAGTGGTCTTCACTGGCAGGAAGTGAGCCGCTTTCGTCAATCGATCTACGATCACCCAGATGGAGTCATACTTTCGACTGGTCCTGGGTAGACCCACAACGAAATCCGTCGAAATCTGCTCCCATTTCCACTCCGGAATGGGTAACGGCTGTAGCTCTCCTGCGGGTCTCTGGTGCTCGGCCTTGACTTGCTGGCAAGTCAGGCATCTCGATACAAACTCCGCAATGTCCCTCTTCATCCCGTCCCACCAGTAGGTCTCTCTCATATCATGGTACATCTTGGTGGAACCGGGGTGGACACTATACACTGATCGGTGTGCCTCCTCAAGAATGTCGCGCCGCAATCCATCAGCATATGGTACGCACAGTTTAGATCCATAGCGTAGAATCCCCTGATCGTCAATCACGAACTCGGAAAATCTGCCCTATCCCATCTGTGCCATGATCTCTGAGCAACGGTCGTCACTGCGTTGTGCCTCATATATGCGGTCAATCAACTGTGGGCGTGCACGAATATGTGCGAGCTGTCCCCCTGTCTGAGTGAACTCGAACTCAACTCGGCTGTCGCATAACATCTGCCAATCTGCTGACGACTGCCTCTGCACTGCGCGCAAAAAGGATAGACTACCCCCGGGCCTCCTGCTCAAAGCATCTGCCACCACATTCGCCTTGCCTCGATGATATAAGATCTCGCAGTCGTAGTCTTTCACCAACTCCATCCAACGACGCTGTCTGAGGTTCAGGTCTCGCTGCTGAAATATGTATTTTAAGCTCTTGTGGTCTGTGAATATTTGGCACGACTCGCCATATAGGTAATGTCGCCAAATCTTCAATGCAAAGACCACTGCATCCATCTCCAAATCGTGAGTGGGGTAGTTCTGTTCATGCTTCTTCAACTGCCGAGAAGCATATGCGACCACCCGGCCATGCTGCATCAATACGCATCCTAATCCCACTCGCGAAGCATCACAGTAGACCACAAATCCGCCTGATCCCGAAGGCAAAGATAATACCAGCGCCGTAGTCAAACATGTCCGCAGATGCTGAAAACTGCACTCGCACTCCTCCGTCCAGACGAAAGGAACTCCCTTCCGGGTCAAACCGGTCAACGGTGCAGCTATACGGGAGAAGTCCTGAAAAAAACGCCTGTAGTAGCCCGCCAGGCCTAGAAAACTACGGATCTCAGTAACCGATGTAGGTCGGGGCCACTGCTGAACAGCCTCAATCTTCTTCGGGTCTACACATATGCCGTCTTTTGTAACCACGTGACCCAAGAATCCGACGCTGTCCAGCCAGAATGCACACTTGGAGAACTTTGCGAACAGCTGGTGCTCCCTCAGAGTCTGTAACGTAATCTGCAAGTGCTGCTCGTGCTCCTCTCTGCTCCAGGAATACACCAAGATATCGTCGATAAACACGATGATGAACAAGTCAAGATACGGCCTGAATGTACGGTTCATCAAATCCACGAATGCTGCTGGGGCGTTGGTGAGTCTGAACGACATCACCAAAAACTCGTAGTGGCCGTAGCGCGTGCGGAAAGCTGTCCTCGGTATATCCTCCTGTCGAACTCGCAGCTGATGGTATCCTGATCGCAAGTCGATCCTCGAAAAATAACCCACGCCCTGGAGCTGGTCGAACAAATCATCAATGCGTGGCAACGGATATCTGTTCCGAACGGTAACTTTGTTCAGCTGGCGGTAGTCGATACATAAGCGCAAACCTCCATCCTTCTTCTTGACAAACAGGACCGGAGCACCCCACGGAGAAACACTAGGTCGAATAAGCCCCTTATCTAACAAATCCTGCAACTGATCCTTCAGCTCTCGAAGCTCAGCCTGGGCCATCCGATAAGGCGGTATAGAAATAGGCCCCGAGCCGGGAATCAAATCGATGCAGAACTCAACATCGCGCTCAGGTGGTAGCCCAGGTAGCTCATCAGGGAAAACATCAGGGAACTCACAAACAACCGGGACCCGGTCCAACGGAACCTCTGCAGCTCGAGTATCACAAATATACGCTAAGAATCCCTGACATCCCTTCCGCAAGAGCTGACCAGCGCGAAGAGATGAAATCAAGATGGGAAGGGTGACGCTGCGGTCTCCCTGAATAACAAGGACTGGCTCCCCCGGAAAGCTAAATCTGGCTGCCTTCTCACGGCAGTCCACCGAAGCATAACAGGTGGCTAGCCAATCCATGCCCAGAAGCACATCAAAGTCCAACATATCGAGGAGAATCAAATCAACTGATGAATCCCTCTCCCTGATACGAACGGAACACAATCGAAATACAAAACGAGCGACAAACGACTCGCCTACCGGAGTAACAACAACAAGCGGATGATCTAACGATGACGACTCACGGCCCAACATCGGTGCAAAGTGTGTAGAGACGTACGAATGTGTGGAACCTGGGTCAAATAATACCCGTGCGTCGAAAGAGCAAACTGGCAAGGTACTTGTCACAACGGCATTGGATGCCTGCGCATCCCGCGGTGTCAAAGCAAATACTCGGGCCTGTCCTCCACCGATAGCGGGCTGACCTCGACCTCGGCCTCTGCCTCCTCGTCCTCTCTGAACAGGACCGCCGCGTCCATGGCCTTTGGGTGCACCTAACTGGCGTGGAGCATCGCCGGTGGTAGGAAGTAGGGCTCTCTGAGGAGGGGGTGGTGATGGTGGTAGGGTCACATGCGGAACTGTCGCTGCTCCCTGTCGTCTCGCCGGACAGTCTCTGACAAGATGGTGCAGACTCCCGCACCCAAAACACCCTGGCGACGGCTACTGTCCCTGGGGATAAGAACCATATAACTGTCCCCGTCCAAATCCTCTGCCAGGCCTATCTCTCGGGAAGAATCTGGCGCGCTGCCTCTGAGACGGTACATCGGTGCGAATCCTCTTCGGCCCAGAAACGGCCGAAGTCTGTGATATGCGTGCCTCCATCCGTAATGTCGTATCCATAGCAGCTGAATAAGTGTCGTAGTGCTGGGCGCCAATGGCAAGATATAGCTGGGCATCAAGTCCCTGTACGAACTTCTTCACCATCTTCTCTTCGGTATCCACCAAATACTGAGCATATCGGGATAACTGTGTAAACTGGATGTCATACTCAGACACCGTCATCCCAGGTGTCTTGACTAAGGCCTCGAAGCTACGAGCTCTGGCGTCACGAACGCTCTCTGGGAGGAAACGAGCTAGAAATACCACTGCAAACTCGACCCAAGTCATAGGCGGTAGACCTGCAGCTCGACCTCTCAAAACTGACTCCCACCATGTCTGCGCGAGACCCTCTAGTCGGAAACTCCCAAGCTCTACCCATCGATCATCCGAACATCTCAGCGAACGGCAGATCCTGGCTAAACTGTCAAGGAACGTCTGTGGGTCCTCCGCTGCCTCGGTGCCGGTGAATACTGGAGGTCTCAGCCTCATGAAATCCTGTAGTGAAACCGGAATGGCCACGGTGGTGGTAGTAGGAGCAGGTATCATGGTCGTCTGTGATGTAGTAGGTACGTCATCTGGCCTCGGTGTACGACTGGCTGCAACTAGGGATCCTACCATCTGACGTAGCTCTTTCATGCTCCCCATCATCTGTCGCAACTCCTCCATACCAGTCTCAAGCCTATCCATACGGCCTGGAGAAGGTGGATCGGTCTGTCCCTGCGGCGTAGGCATACCACCCTGCTCAGTCCTAGTCTCGGACGAGCCAGCTCGAATCTCGTCTCGAGCGGCAGCCTTCTGTGCCCTCGTAGCCTTCGGCGGCATAGTGACTGGTACAGTAACAGGACAATAAGAATGGTGCAGTAGAATCATAGGATACACGGAATTGAAGAAAGAATTTCAAGCAAGTATATCCTAAAGTCACTTAGGCGGAATACCGTATCGCAAGTATGCCGCGGACATACGCACGCTACGTTACCCTACTTAAGTCACTTACTCCATCTACCAAGGGTCATCCTACACTCAAAAAGGTAAAACCTATCATTCTGATACCAACTTTGTCACGACCCGCAGGGTACGGAACGTGACTGGCACTTAAATTACAAAACGTCTCAAGGAGTCCGTAAAATAAGTAAGCCAAAGCCCAGAAACCAAAACCAAATAAGCAAAAGAGTGAAGAAAACCCAATCAATTGAAAGCGAGTTTATCAAATAAGTCATATAAAACCCTTTTTAAAAACAATATCAATTTTTCCGAAAATTTCGGCAGAGTCTCCTTTGTAAATACTGGCCCCCAAAATGGGTACAACAAGAATATAAATGAATCCAACAAATATGGCATCCCCAAGCGGGAGCTAGCTCTTCGCCACAAGGCGGTCACAAATCCCACGCAATATAAAGCAACAACATGCAAAATAATCATAATGAAGCATAAGAAAAACATCATGTCGACTCAAGTGAGCTCGACCCCAAAATACAGCATAAAAGTCCACAAATCTCACAGTCTCATCTCTAGGTCAATATACAACAATACTGGTAGAAACAGTAGATGGAGTACTCTAGATACAAAGAATATACAAGGCGGTACAAAAATAATGATATAACCCACCTAAGAGTAAAACCTCGAGTCCAGGCAAAAGAAACAAGAGCGCCCGCCGCTACTGTACTGACGGAGCGGACCTGAAAAAGGCTATGGCACAACGGGGGTGAGTTGCCAACTCATGAGTAATAAATAACATCTACACAGGCTATCGAAGCATGCACACAAGTATCCTAGCATCTAAAATACAGGTAAGGCAGGACATAATAGCAGGTAGGTATGCAATATGAATATGCTAGCAGGTATGAATGCAATGCGAATCAACTCGTGATCTGAATGTGTAAGTATAAGAAATCATGTTTTTTTCCCTTTAAGAATCTCTTTTGAAATACCAGCACAATACCAATAGAATCAACCAGAACCTGTGTCCAGCAACGACACCTCAAAATTATCACAAATCTCATATATCCATGTCATAGTATCTCTGGCCTCAGCCATCCGGCTGACCCAGCTCAATATCAAAATCTCATCATCTCGCGGCCACGGTCGGTATCCTCTGGATATCCGCCGTGCCAAACAGTCACCGGTAGGTAATCCGTCCCCTGCCAGGCTCAACGTCAACACCACATTCATCTTGCCCCGGGGTACCATACCGGGCCCACCATGTACCCGTTACGGTTCCTCCACGCCTCGACACGGATCTCCAAAACCACAGCAAACTCATGGTGGACGACACTTACATCACTAGAAAACCGCAATTTACATATTTTAAAAATATAATAAGTTTAGAAATTTTGCGGCTTTCCCCCGAAATCCAGAAATCTCATAAAATCTTAAGAAATCCTCATAAGTGCATATGTCAATGATAATGAATGCATATGGTATCAATAATCAAGTTGCGATGTGTGATTAATAGATTAGGCATGAACAAATAATATGATGAAGCACATGCACATGAATAGCAATCCTACGATTTCATTTTAAGGAATTAAAGGCAATAACTCAAGTTTAAGTATCATTTATAGTAAAAGGTTTCAATTTAAAGGTTATCTAGTGTGGTGGCATGGCAATTACCAGGGCGTGTGTGTAAGCATGAATAGTGCTCGTGCTGCATATAAAAACCCTGCAATGGTGCATGTGTCCTATAAAATGGGTTCGCATATGTATGTCAATATAAGGCATGGATGCAGCAAATAATCATATAAGTATTACACCCCTAATTACTAACATCACTAAGAATATTTTAAGTCACTAAAACTATCGGGCGGCTTGCGCCATCCAACGATAGTCCCCCGTAGATGTTACATCTACTCACCGGAATCCCTAGCTAGTCACGTCCAATCACCGCTTTCCCCTTTCGTGCCGCGTCTGACGTCTCCGCGACCGAATCTGGAATTTACATTAATACCAAACATAAGGTTACATATCAAGAACGACGCAAAACCCAAACGAAACTACTAACGTTCACAAGCTAGGTACAACGTGCACAAAGTGCGCGGAATACACGCGAAAATCGCAAAAGCTGCAAAAATCGCCGATTTGGTCGTCCGGCAAAACTAAAACCCGATTACTCAAAAATCCGCACTCACGCATCCTAGAAGTCGTAGGACAAGCCATTACAATCATCAAGATATCAAAAATAATTCATCACATAATTTTATAACAAAACCAGTAAGCATTTGCATTCCAAAATCGGTGCAAAAATCGCCGATTGCGACAAAAAGACAACAATCTAGCATAATCACCCAAGTCACACCATTAGATAGCCACTACACAAAATTTCAACACATTAACCATGCTCCAAAACCTAAATTCCACAACCAACCCTTTCTTGATTTTTATCAATAGCAATTGCAAATCAAAATCCATACTAGAAAAACTTAAACTAACACTAATTTGAAACCCAAAAGCAAGTTAACCTCTTAGATTTAGGTTAGCAAAACACTAGATAGCAAAATAAATTAATTAACCTAATAATGGTTTTCTAAACCCTAATTAAAATTCAAGCCATGAACTAAAAAAACTAGATTAGAAATTAGCACTAAAATTAACACTTTCAAGTTCTAATTTAGCAAGTTTAGCTACAAATTAACAATTAGATTAGAATTTTCACCTCACATGTTTTGAAACTCTTTCCCTTAGCCTCCAAAGTTGCCACTTTTCTCCAAAATTTAAACCAATTTGGGCTTGAGAAGGGATAGAATAGGGTTTTGTGTTGAATTTGTGAAGAAATTGATGGATTTTTGTTGAATTTTGATGGAATTGTGATGAATTTTGGAAGAAAAAAGAGATGGGAAATTGGGGCTGTTTCTGCAGGATTTTCAGCAGCAAGGGAGTGGGGAGAGGTGTGGGGGAGTTGGGGAAAAAAAGTCCAAGTCAACCCTCTCATATTACCATAATACCCTTACCTCAAATAAATATATATATAACCCTTTTTTAGCCCATTCTCACATAATTTAAAGTAAAAAGAGGGAAAGAAAATTCTTGGGGTGCTACAACAGTATGAGGCCGGCCATGGGGAGTGAGAGAGAGTGCACAAAAATTTTTTATGCAAAAAGACCCCCTACAAGTCCAAAATTGCAAGTTTAAACTTAAATTCAATAATTTTCGTTTTCTATAATAAAAATTAGTTAAAAATCAAAATAAAATACTAAAAATTTATGTTACAACTATATTTTAATTAAAATAATTTTAAAGATTAAAATTAGCCCAAAATTTTTTGTATTTATCGCTAATTTAATGTATTTTCTTACCGGCTTAAAATAATATTAAAAAATTGAAAAATTAGGGAAAATTTTTAAACGACCAGAATTTCATAAGTAACTCATTAGATACTAAAAACAAGCAATTACCTATCCATTTTAGGTATAATTAGTCCTAAACTGCAAAATAACAAAAAGGACGGTTTTCGGAAAAATACCGAATTTTCACCGATTTTCAGGAAAACACCAGAACGACTTTTCAAGACGCTACACTTTCAATTGATTGGTTTTTCTTCACTCTTTTGCTTATTTGGTTTTGGTTTCTGGGCTTTGGCTCACTTATTTTACGGACGTCTTGAGACTTCTCGTAAACTTAAGTGCCAGTCACGTTCCGTACCCTGCGGGTCGTGACAATGTATATGTCATGATGCAACAACTTTACTGTGTAGTGACATGGAAATTATCGATGATGAAGTGTGTTAGACGACAAATATGTGTACGTGTAACATAAGCATCATCGATAATGGTGCAGGTGTACTATCACAGGTATATGCGATGCAATAATAATATCATGAATGCAGCAAGTAAATCATCAGCTAACAGCTATAAGGTATACATAACTATCATATGTCCGAGTCGGGAAATCTATCAATCGGCATCTAGCCCAAAAACATCGCGTACGGTATAATCCATCATACGACAACCTCTAGTCAAGTGTAAGGATCAATCTTCAAGTCAACTCATCACGCACGGAATATCATCGTGCGGCGGCACTAAGCTAATAGGGATCCTATCATCCTATAAGGCAAATGAGGGTACGGCCTAATATCACATACGACCTATCATCCATGATTCACAACATTCTATATATATATATAACCCTATATACCTATGTCCCGGGTCGCATCTGCAATAATCTCATATCAGGGGACCGGCATGGTATAAATCATCTCGATCGACTCGCATCCGTATACCATCACATCATATCATCATCTCATCATCTCATCATATCATCAAATTCGTCTTGTATTCTTTCATCGCATTTATATCTCATATCATGTCGAATTTACATAAACATGCTATCTCTACTATGTATAAGTATCTAATCTAACAAACACTTCCGAACCATACAATCAGATTTTTAAAGAAGTGGATCGTAGTTTTGGAAACAGGGGTTACGGTGCTTTTAAGGAAAATATATCATTTGAAAATCCGTAACATCCCTCAAGATATACATTTAAAAGATACATACGATTCTTTAGTTTAGAAAAAGGTATGGTTCGGATGACGCATCTACATCGACTATCTAGTCCTACAGAACCCTAAGCGGTAATATCGCTAAACATCATCCTAGGGTAGTAGTAGCATATCACACTTAACTAACCTCTAGTTTCTAATGTGACTATATAGCTATCTATATTCTAACCCTAGTTTCCTAATCTAAGTTTCTTAACCATACTCTATAAATCGGTTTCCATCAGAAGTTTGCGGGGGTGCTATACGCCATCCACCCGACTTCCCCGGTAGATATAGATCTACTCACCTGTCTTCGCTCGCCCAAATCGATGACGCCATGCTTCTTCGCCTCGGAATCCAAGCGAGGGTACCTACAATAATAACCAATCGCAATACGTATTAAAATCGACGCAGAAAACCGATACAGCGCACAGTGTGCTCATAGGTTAGAACCTATGGCCTAAACGTGCAAATCAATCAAACAACCCCTGTTGTCGATGTACAAACACCCGACAACCAAATACAAATCCAAATATCAAGAAAGTGCATTTAAAAATACGGAAAACATTGCCTAAAACACACCAAAATGCTCCCAGATTTTCCCCAGATGACAAATAGCCAAAACTGCATACAGGAGGGGTCTAATTTAGTGCAAAATGAGCCCTGGAACAAAAATGAACCCATTCCCTTCTACCCTGGCCGCAAATTGCGGCCAGAATGATTAAATCTGCGGCCAGGACTTTGAATTAGGGGCTCGGGTCTTGGTGGTAGCTTCCTAGGTGCCTGCACGACTCACTGTCAGCTCAATTTTATTTTAGGGGTCTCGGGGTGATAGCAGATTCCTAAATACACTCACAGATTTGCAGTTTTTCCAATAACGGGTTTCTAAATCCATGTTTTGGGGTTTCTACGGTCTGTTCCAGGTCTTTAAACAGCACCTAAGACTAGTTAACTGCCACTAGGCATCACCCAATTAAAACCAACACTCAAATCTTCACTAGGGTTTCCCAATGTTCACTACCTCCACAATATCACATCTAAACACATATAAATACTTAAGTAAATGGAAAAACTACCCAATTAGTGAAGGGATTACCTCATAAAGCACCCATGAATCCCCCAAGATCATCAAAACTGAATTTTTCTTGGTCCCATGTATAGAGCTTGAAAAGGGGATTACTATTTGTGAAGGGTGTGTAGGGTTTTGGGGATTGTTAGGAGGTGGATCTAGGGATTACATGAGGAGGGTTGGGAGCTTGAGGAGATGAAGAGGATGACGGAAATGGTGAGGGATTATCATTTGGGCAGCAGCCCCCCTCTCTCTTTATAATTCACGTACTCTCTCTCTCATCACTAGTATACCTACCCCATCATTATGTCCCCTTTGACTTTTCCTTTTTCTTTTTCTTTTCTCTCCACCAATAAACCATAACACAAAAGAAAAGAAAGATGTAACAAAATGAAACATGTCATGGTGCACTAACCATGGAAAACTGTAGAAATGCGGATTTGGCTTAATCGCGATTAGCAGTGCACTAATCGGGTTTTTATCAAAACTGCATAAAATAAATTTTTAAAATGCCAAATCCTTTAATTATATATTTAAATGAATAAATTATTTTAATTTCTTTTTATTTCATAATTATTGGTATATATTTATACCCTTGTTCGAAAACCCCAATATCGCAAATCTGCAGTTTTCGGGAAATATATTATTTTAATATTAAATTCCAAAAAATAATATTTTATGTTTTCTGAAATGTTACAAAAACCCTATTCCCATTTCACAAAAAGTGTTCCCGAGCTCACTAGCTACACATTGAACCTAGCAAGATTGGATTTGGAGGACTTTAAGCAACACAATAATTTTCTTGAGTTGCCAAATGAGGTAAATTCTGGACCTATTAGAATAGTATTTCATTTCTTGTGCAACAATTCTAGTTTCATGTCGATATGGTGTCGTTTGGTGGATTTGTGAAACTTCAAGTTAGGGTGAGGAGTTGAATTGAATTCAAGGGTGAAATTGAGACTTGTGGTGACCTTAGAACCCCTGTGGTGATGTGTTATTGGACCAAACCTGAAGCTAAAACACAGAATAGGATTTATGAGACGATGTCGGGGGAAAAACTGTGAATCTGTGATCGTTTTTAGGAATCTGCTATCACCCCGAGACCCCAAAAATAAAACTGAGTTGACAGTGAGATGTGCAGGCACCATGGAACCACCATACCAAACCCTAGCCGCCAACTCCAACTCCAGGCCACCAATTAATTCCTTCTGGCCACAATTTGCGGCCAGAGCTGGAGGAAACCATCTCGTTTTTGGTGCATGGCCCTATTTCCAGTAGTCTTGACCCATGGCATGTGTAATTTTGTCTGATTCCATCTAGGGTAAAATCTGGATTGATTTTCCTATGTTGGCGCATGATTTACGACTTGTTTTAGCATGGATTTTGGTATTTGGTGATTCGTTCCTGTCGGGTAGCGTTTGGACGTTAACGACAAGTGGATATTGATCGTGTTTACATGCGAGACGATAGGTTTTTACCTATGCGAGTAGCGTGTGCTGTTTTGGTTTTCCGATGTGATTTTCATGTGCTTTAGCATTTGTTATATACTTTTAGGTACCCCATGAAGACTTCGGGATGGAAACCAAACGCGTGGCGACGTCGACGGATAAAGACGCAAGGTGAGTGGATTATATCTACGGGGGAAGTCGGGTGGATGGCGTATAGCACCCCCGCAGTCCGTGGTGATATATAAGAATACGTATACACACATATATTTATTATATGTTCTTTAAGATTATTGATGATAAGATGGATTGGTTTAGTGTAGTGCGAAACCCTAGAGTAGGGGTTGCACCCATACACACATGCACGCATACACTTGCATACATACTTTCTTTCTGATGTGTATATGGGTGTATATGTTTGTATGTGTTCACATGGGTATGGGACTATGTGTACATACACTGGATTATGAGGATAGCGCTTGGGATATGGGTTGAGTCGATGTGATTCGATTTGAGGTCGTGAGATCGGCGATATGGCAGGATTCGTATGGGAGATACGACAGGATGCTTTAGCGGGCCTTTGGGCATGTGTTTTACCCCGCATTCATACTTTTATAGATGGTATCGATTGTACTAGACTTAGACTTGTACCCTAGATTATATAATATGATGGTAGTGATACATAATATGTGATGAGATGAATGTGAAATTGACCCGTACCCAGCTATTGGGATGCCGTACGACAATTTACTGTACGAGCTTTATATTGATGTTAGATCCGCACTCATGACTTGAGGATGTTATACGATATACTATATCGTACGTGATACTATTGAGGCGAGATCACCGACTGTTGTGTATATATATGTATATCGACTCAGGTTTAGGTGGTTTCCATACCCCTGCCGATTGACTTGATAATTGGGTCCGTAGTTCGCATAGTAGGCGTAGACTAGACCCGAGTCATACCTATTTCAAAACTAACGAATCGGGGATATTTTAAAGATAGACAGAAGGGATTCTACGGATATTTTCAAACGACGCATCTTTTCTTAAAACCCCGTAGCCCTTATTTTACCAAAAACCCCGATTCGTCTTATTTCAAAAGGCAAGGCTGCATGATATATTTATTGAGGTAGGTTCTTCACTGTTGCGTCGATTATTAATTCCGCATATTCATGCTATTTGCATTGCATTGCTTGTGTTTATTGATATATTACAATCATGCTGCTAGGACACCAGCACCATTACCGATGATGCGTATGTACCACGTACACTTACTTGCCGGCTCACACACATCTTCATCGGTAATTTCCATGTCACTACACAATAGTATTATTGCATCAGGATTTGACCCTTGTATGTGTATACTATTATTCCATGTTGCATGATATACCGTTATACTTGCACTTCATTTATATGTCACATACATCATGCTTTCTGATTATGCGCTTTGAGATATGTTGTTTCCATGATATTTCTGGATTTGGGAACCGCGGGTATTTCAAAAGAGAATATGTAATTGTTTAAAAAACCCGGTTACCCTTGGTATGATATTTCAGTGCGTCCACCATGTGTTTTCTCGGTGCTGAGAGCGACATGTGAAACCCGATTCGAGGAGGCGGATGAGGCCGATTGCGGGTACATGGTGGACCCGGTATGGTACCCCGGGGCGAGAACGGTTTCGCTGTGTAGTAGACGGTGAGCCTGGCAGAGGGACGACTACCTATCTGTGATTGGTTGGACCTGGCGGTTATTCGGAGGATACCGACCAGAGTCGATAGATGGATATGGGCATACTGCTGGGGCCGAGGGCCGATTCCGCAGACGGAGCCCGTGGGCTGATCCGGACTGACGGGGCCCGATATATGAGGATTTACGTGCCTATGCTGGGCAAAATTTTCATGATGTTTTCGAGTGTAGATGATGGACACCCCGGTTCCTTGATTTTGACGTTTCGTGAGGGACACAGGTGGTTTATATCCTCATATTTCCATGCATATGCTGATGATATTTATATGCATGATGGTTATTGTCATTGGGTGATGAGTGGACGGGATCCACGTACATGCAGATTTGAGTACCTTGATCATACCTCACATTTATGATACGCTATTACCTGAGGCACTGGCACGAGCACTTGGCACTACACTCATGTATAGAGATTACATTGCCAGTTTAGCATGCTGCAGACTTATTCATATTGAGGTTTATATATCTGATCGTATTGACCTAGGATGGGTCATACATTCGATCTCTGCTTGTAGATATTTTCTATTCACGAGTTGGCAAGTCACCCCCGTTGTGCCACAGTTCTTGCAGTTTTTTGCCGTACAGATTCCATGGCGGCATTTCTGGCACACTGCTTCCATATCGGTGACTTGCTTGGGTAAGTGGGTTCTTTTGTATCTGAACCGCCATTGTTCATATATTATTCATTGTATCTAGAGATTCCATCAACCAAAACTTGTATATTGTTTCAGACTTAGACATAGTGATGTATTATTTCGACCTTAGAGTCGCGCTTGTATTTTTATGGTTTTCTGGCTGTTTCGAGTTTCTTTTTTTTTTTGGGTTTTCATCCTCGCCTTTTGGCGTTGTATATTATTATTTCTTGCGTGGTTGTGACCGTCGATTGACGAAGAGCTAGCTCCCGCTTGGGGATGCCTTTTATCATTTATATATATTATGCTTGTTGTACCCCGTTTGGGTCCAGTTTTTACAAAGGAAACTCTGCCGAAATTTTCAGAAAAGACTACACATTTTTAAAATGCATTTCGGCTTAGTTATTTGAAAACTTTGATTTCAAACATGCTTTCTTTACTTATTAAAAACCAGTTTCTTTATTTACTCCTTAAATGGTTTTAGATTTCTGGGCTTTTGGCTTACTTGGATCAGATGGAGTCCTATAGACTTCATAGGATTCAAGGGCCAGTCAAGTGCTCTTTCGGGTCGTGACAAAGTTGGTATCAGAGCGCTAGGTTGACCTTGGTTCGAGTCTAAGTTTGACTATGTGGAGCCTAGGGCGTTATCTATATACGGAACTTAGGGTTGACCTTACGAAACTTAGACTTAGTCGAGGGGGTATTACACCTGAATTTCGTCGCATAGGATGACCCTTGGTTGATGGAGTAGGTAGCTTGAATAGAGTGACGTACCGTACGTATGTTCCACGACATATTTACGACACGCCACTCCGCTTAAGAAACCTTAGGATGTACATTTCCTTGCACAGTATTATATTCCATCCTATGATCTATCCTTATCGATACTGGTTATGGTTTTGCTGCCACGTTTGAACAGGCAGAGTGAGCTACGGCTCGAGTTGCGTCAGCTTGAGTCGTCGTGGACGAGGACTGACCAGGGCGTGTTTCTAGAGACATACGATTGCATATAGAGGCGTCGTCTTATTGTGCTTTCGCTCCATGAGCGTTTGACAGATCTCTTTTACGAGATTTCTCGGACGTACCGATCGGTACCAGAGGATTGAGCCACTGATAGAGGCCAGCCAGGATGTGATGACCATTGATATATCGCTTATTCATGATGATTGAGGCGTTGTTCAGCGTACGGATGAATGAGCCGGTTGCTGCTGCGAATGATGAGATATCGCCCAGACGATTGGAGCTACTGCAACATGAGTATATACTTAGAGATATGATGGTGAGTCGCTAGTCACCCGAGGGTGACTAGGACATGTGGTTCGTTCGCTTACCCAGAAGAGAGGTCATCAGATAGATTGATTCCAGCTAGAGACAACTTCACGCAGGTTCGTTGAGAGTCGATAGAGACGATCGAATGTCAGGAGCCTATTTTCCAAGTTTAAAATATTCGGAAAGACATGCAAGCGATTCTATGGACCCTCTAGAAGAATGAAACCCTAACTCGACATAATGACCGTGTGAAAGCCTTTGAACCTTAGGGTTTGCGGCGGTTCCACGACGCCATTAGTGAGGCTTGGGTTTGCCCTTCTACGGCTGGACCACCGATGCTGTGGTATGTACTCGATACTATTAAACTGTGCCCAAGGTGTTGAGCTCTTGGGGGATTATGAGGTTCTGACGAGTCGATCGGATGGTTCGACATCATTCGGATATCATGTGATGGGACACATATTGCTTGGGAGACTCCAGATACGAGCATAGCCGTTGGAGCGTAGTCCATGCAGTCACGATGAGACGAGTCCGAATCAGTCGACATTGAAGCAGAGTGAAGTAAAGAGTTCGCAAGAGAGTTCGACGAGATGGCGTTCCATTCCGCTGACATCAGAGATGCGATATACACGCAAAGGCATTGCTTATGGATATATCTTCCAGGAAAAAGGGTGCGATGAGTATGCAGCCTTTCCGGAACAAGGATTAGCTTCAGTAAAGGATGATGACTTCCGGGCAATTCGGCAGGGATGCGATTTGAGAGAAAGCTCGACAGGACCTTTCTGGAATACTATACGAGAAGACCAGGACCCAAGAGGGGTCATATTGAGCACACTCAGCAGGCCAGAGCTCGACATCATCAACGAGGTAGTTGACCAGGTTCGGATAAAGGACCTTACCCAGATGCGTTGCGAGTTGATCAAGGACGGAAGAGTATTGAGTATTCATCCGATGGTTGGGATGTGTTCCTGAGGACCTGTTCGGCCAGACATCTTCTACAGAATGATGGAGCTACAGAGTATGCGATTTCGAGTCCGTGCAAGAGACTTCGGATTGACCGTGGCCGAGAACAGTGCAGTGCGTAGATAGCATGGCGTGACGTCATAGTGGACGATGATAAAGAAAAGCGGGACAAGAGGTTCGTGCGAGACGCTGACGAGCTGTCATTACTTCCCGTCGAGACTAGAGACCTGATATGCTTACAGAGGCGATGGGATGCGACCAATTTCCGAGAAAATGATTGCTGAGGACGCAGATGTCCATCGAGCGAGAAGAGATTATGCAAGAGTACCAGCCTCCGTACAAACCGGCATAGGCAAGATCGGAAGAGACCTTGAGCAGGATTCCTTCCAGGACATTGCTGCAATGATATTTGCGCCCAGGAACAGATGTGGTGTGCATTCAAAGAGCCAGAGGCCGACGCCAGTGACATGCTGCGTTACGAGTAGTCGTGATGATTGACTGAGAGATGACCAAAGAAGTGCCAGAACGGAATCGTTCCTGTTAGCACACTTGACCAGGCCGATGAGCCGATAGATTGCGAGATTTGTAATCCATAGAGAAGATAAGGAACCAGAGGCAGAGGACGCCAGCCGCGAGCAAGAGGCAAGTAGATATCTTGCGCCGCTAGCATTGGATGTACCGACACCTTCTCGACTTCGAAGGAGGATATACTGACGGCGGTATTTATGATTTGTGATTTTGTGATTTGACTACCACGTATCTGTCACTTTAGGATTTCGGTATTTTGGGCGATCTATTCACATGATTTATTCTTGATGACTGAGTTTCATGATATTTGTTTTCATGCACCCACTGGGTATTTATATTTTGCGCATAGTTATTACATTTGAGGTATTGATTGTGATTTCACGCCTATATTATGCAGTGATTTGATTTACACTTCCAGCATAGTTTTCATGCACCTTTAGTGTTTTGATATACGATTTTGGTGCACGCCAGATGCACTAAATCGGGATTCTTCGTGCTTGTCAGATGCACCTGATTTTGCTGTCAGGCACACACATTGCCTATGACAGATGTTTTGTGCACACCCGTTGCACCTGAATGGTACTTATGTATGGATTCTGTTTTCCGTGCGCACCTGACGCACGGGGTATTCTTATATACGCCTTAGGATTGATGTTTGTGGAGCCCCGACAATTTGGATATTTGCTGAAATGTTTTAGTACTTGGGGGTTTAAATTTAAATTCGGGGACCGAATTTCTTTAAGGGGGGTAGATTGTAACATTTCAAAATAATAAAATATGATTTTTGGGAATTTTTATAATTTAATATTATTTTAATGAATATTTTAATATTCCGGTATAATTAAATACAAATAAATGGAAAAAAATATGGAAAATTCTAAAATAGGGTATTTTATGGAATTATGCCATTTTTAAGTTTTTATGATTAGTTATATGCTAATTTAGTGCTAATTTAGTGCTAATCGGATTTTTAGCTTTATTGTGCAAAAATATGCACATATCATTTTACACACTTGTCACACTTGTTACATGTTTTGGGAATATGGTTGCTTAGGGATTTCCATTGAGTGAGAAGGAAAGGAGAAAAGAAAAAGAAAAGAAAAGAAAAGGTTTCATGATGATGAGAGAGAAAGACAAGGTCAAACCTCTTTTTATCCATGCCCCCCCATCATTTTCTCTCCCCTCTTCAAACAAGAGCTGCTGCTGGTCCTGCTCCTCCCTCATCTCCCTCCCCTTCCCTCTATAGATCCCTCTCATTTCCCTCACCAAAACCCTATTCCCATTTCACAAAAAGTGTTCTCGAGCTCACTAGCTACACATTGAACCTAGCAAGAATGGATTTGGAGGACTTTGAGCAACTCAAGAATTTTCTTGAGTTGCCAAAGGAGGTAAATTCTGGACCTATTAGAATAGTATTTCATTTCTTGTGCATCAATTCTAGTTTCATGTCGATATGGTGTCGTTTGGTGGATTTGTGAAACATCAAGTTAGGGTGAGGAGTTGAATTGAGTTCAAGGGTGAAATTGAGACTTGTGGTGACCTTAGAACCCCTGTGGTGATGTGTTATTGGACCAAACCTGAAGCTAAAACATAGAATACGGATTTATGAGACGATGTCGGGGGAAAAACTGTGAATCTGTGATCGTTTTTAGGAATCTGCTATCACCCCGAGACCCCAAAAATAAAACTGAGTTGACAATGAGATGTGCAGGCACCATGGAACCACCACACCAAACCATAGCCCCCAACTCCAACTCCAGGCCGCCAATTAATTCTTTTTGGCCACAATTTATGGCCAGAGCTGGGGGAAACCATCTCGTTTTTGGTGCATGGCCCTTTTTCCAATAATCTTGACCCATGGCATGTGTAATTTTGCCGGATTCCATCTAGGGTAAAATCTGGGTTAATTTTCCTATGTTGGCGCATGATTTATGACTTGTTTTAGCATGGATTTTGGTATTTGGTGATTCGTTCCTGTCGGGTGGCGTTTGGACGACAACGACAAGTGGATATTGATCGTGTTTACATGCGAGACGATAGGTTTTTACCTATGCGAGTAGCGTGTGCTGTTTTGGTTTTCCGATGAGATTTTCATGTGCTTCAGCGTTTGTGATATACTTGTAGTTACCCCATGAAGACTTCGGGATGCCAAGCAAACGTGTGGCGACGTCGACGGATAAAGACGCAAGGTGAGTAGATTATATCTACGGGGGAAGTCGGATGGATGGCGTATAGCACCCCCGCAGTCCGTGGTGATGTATACGAATACGTATACACACATATATTTATTATATGTTCTTTAAGATTATTGGTGATAAGATGGATTGGTTTAGTGTAGTGCGAAACCCTAGAGTAGGGGTTGCACCCATACACACACGCATGCACACACTTGCATACATACGTTCTTTCTGATGTGTATATATGTTTGTTTGTGTTCACATGGGTATAGGTCTATGTGTACATATACTGGATTATGAGGATAGCGCTTGGGATGTGGGTTGAGTCGATGTGATTCGATTTGAGGCCGTGAGATCGGCGATATGGCAGGATTCGTATGGGAGATACGACAGGATGCTTTAGCAGGCCTTTGGGCATGTGTTCTACCCCGCATTCATACTTTTATAGATGGTATCGATTGTACTAGACTTAGACTTGTACCCTAGATTATGTGATATGATGGTAGTGATACCTGATATGTGATGAGATGATTGTGATATTGACCCGTACCCAGCTATTGGGATGCCGTACGATGTTTTACTGTACGAGCTTTATATTGATGTTAGATCCGCACTCATGACTTGAGGATGTTATACGATATACTGTATCGTACGTGATACTATTGAGCCGAGATCACCGACTGTTGTGTATATATATGTATATCGACTTAGGTTTAGGTGGTTTCCATACCCCTGCCGATTGACTTGATAGTTGGGTCCGTAGTTCGCATAGTAGGCGTAGACTAGACCCGAGTCATACCTATTTCAAAACTAACGAATCAGGGATATTTTAAAGATAGGCAGAAGGGATTCTACGGATATTTTCAAACGACGCATCTTTTCTTAAAACCTCGTAGCCCTTATTTTACCAAAAACCGCGATTCGTCTTATTTCAAAAGGCAAGGCTGCATGATATATTTATTGAAGTAGGTTCTTCACTGTTGCGTCGATTATTGATTCCGCATATTCATGCTATTTGCATTGTATTGCTTGTGTTTATTGATATATTACAATCATGCTGCTAGGACACCAGCACCATTACCGATGATGCGTATGTACCACGTACACTTACTTGCCGGCTCACACACATCTTCATCGGTAATTGCCATGTCACTACACAGTACTATTATTGCATCAAGATATGACCCTTGTATGTGTATATACTATTATTCCATGTTGCATGATATACCATTATCCTTGCACTTCATTTATATGTCACATACATCATGCTTTCTGATTATGCGCATTGAGATATGTTGTTTCCATGATATTTCTGGATTTGGGAACCGCGGGTATTTCAAAAGAGAATATATAATTGTTTTAAAAACCCGGTTACCCTTGGTATGATATTTCAGTGCGTCCACCATGTGTTTTCTCGGTGCTGAGAGCGACATGTGAAACCTGATTCGAGGAGGCGGATGAGGCCGATTGCGGGTACATGGTGGACCCGGTATAGTACCCCGGGGCGAGAACGGTTTCGCTGTGTAGTAGACGGTGAGCCTGGCAGAGGGACTACTACCTACCGGTGATTGGTTGGACCTGGCGGTTATCCGGAGGATACCGACCAGAGTCGATAGATGGATATGGGCGTACTGCTGGGGCCGAGGGCCGATTCCGCAGACGGAGCCCGTGGGCTGATCCGGACTGACGGAGCCCGATATATGAGGATTTACGTGCCGTTGCGGGGCACAGTTTTCATGATGTTTTCGAGTGTCGATGCTGGACACTCCGGTTCCATGATTTTGACGTGTCGCGAGGGACACAGGTGGTTTATATCCTCATATTTCCATGCATATGCTGATGATATTTACATGCATGATGGTTATTGTCGTTGGGTGACCAGTGGACGGGATCCACGTACATGCAGATTTGAGTACCTTGATCATACCTCTCATTTATGATATGCTATTAACTGAGGCACTGGCACGAGCACTTGGCACTACACTCATGTATAGAGATTACATTGCCAGTTTAGCATGCTGCAGACTTATTCATATTGAGGTTTATATATCTGATCGTATTGTCCTAGGATGGGTCATACATTCGATCTCTGTTTGTAGATATTTTCTATTCACGAGTTGGCAACTCACCCCCATTGTGCCACAGTTCTTGCAGGTTTTGCCGTACAGATTCCATAGAGGCATTTCTGGCACACTGCTTCCATATGGGTGACTTGCTTGGGTAGGTGGGTTCTTTTGTATCAGAACCGCCATTGTTCCTGTATTATTCATTATATCTAGAGATTCCATCAACCAAAACTTGTATATTGTTTCAGACTTAGACACAGTGATGTATTATTTCGACCTTAGATTCGCGCTTGTATTTTTATGGTTTTCTGGCTGTTCTGAGTTTCTTTTTTTTGGGGTTTTGATCCTCGCCCTTTGGCGTTTTATATTATTATTGCTTGCGTGGTTGTGACCGTCGATTGACGAAGAGCTAGCTCCTGCTTGGGGATGCCTTTAATCATTTATATATATTATGCTTGTTGTACCCCGTTTGGGGCCAGTTTTTACAAAGGAAACTCTGCCGAAATTTTCAGAAAAGACTACACATTTTTAAAATGCATTTCGGCTTAGTTATTTGAAAACTTTGATTTCAAACATGCTTTCTTTACTTATTAAAAACTAGTTTCTTTATTTACTCCTTAAATGGTTTTAGATTTTTGGGCTTTTGGCCTTCTTGGATCAGATGGAGTCCTATAGACTTCATAGGATTCAAGGGCCAGTCACGTGCTCTTTCGGGTCGTGACAAGTGTAGAATGGTGAAGTGGTTTGTTTTCTCACCTCAAAACCCTAACTTGATGACACTTTTGCTCACTTGAGAAAACTAGAGAGCAAGAGAGAAAAGAGGAAGAAGATGATGGCTAGTGAAGAGCTCAAGATAATGATAAGCATATGAATAAAAATGAGAAAAGAATATATATATATATATATATATATATATATTCTCTTTCTCATTCTTAACCATAGTTATAAAATATCTAGATTTTAGTTTGGATCAAAAATGACCATAGAAATTAAATCATGGTTAAAGCAAAGGGTTAGTGCAAGAATAAAATATTAAACCATGATAACAATTTCCATTTCCATTTTTCTTTTTTCAAAAACAATATCCATATATTTATAAATGGTGTGAGTCTTATATTGCCACCATCCACTATATCAACAACCATGATAGAATTATGTATGCATGTATGTGTGCATGCACATCCATATGTGCATAAATGAGAACAAATGCATACATGCATGCATACAACAAAAAAACTAGAAAGGGTTTAAAGTGAGAAACTAATGGTCAATAATAAATCAACACTTGATTTAGCAAACCGGTCATATCACATACGACTCGAACAAAAGCAAACCGCACGATTATTATACGATATCTCATACGCGTATTTTAACCGGGTCCACGCACATATCTCATATGCGCACCACATCGTTTCGCCTGGACTAGGTTACTCCATTGTGGGACTCTAAGACTCGTCAATACGCCGGCAGTGGGTGATGATCATATCAAGCACCTCCAAGCCGCAAGCGGTCAGCTAAACGTAATGGCCACCCGGGTATTGAGCGATCAGAAGAAAACAAGCGAACCTATCACAACTCCCGTCGAGCCAACCGGCAACACTACCGTACAGTTCGGTCTCTTTGTCAAATATGCTGCATATCGAGTCTAGGGATGGAAACGTCGAGCCCAATAACTCAATAAGTCATGCCGATGAATGGTCTATAACAGATCGAGAAACTACTGATAACACTTATCAGTAAATCTCAACAAGCCTGGCCAGGGACTTCCTGATATAGCCAATCGAACACAGCACAACATCAACTCCCAATACTGGGAGAGACGAAACCCCTCCTATCGCTCATCTCCTTCGTGTGTATCGGGACTGTACCCAACGGCCACCTGTTTGTACGACTCAGTAGAGCCATGGTAAGGTGGTAATCAAAATACAGTGGGAGAACACACAATACTCTATGACGATCTCGGGTCTACAGACTAACCTGTAACAGTGTCACCTAAGAACTGCTATCCGACGATAGATATAATTCCATATAGGAGTTCTCGGCGAGTCCGTCCAGTGTACCCAGTCACCACTGAGCACCCGTATACGATCTCGATGTCAAACATCGACGAATGTGGGAACATCCATCGCCCATCATATGGGTCTAGTATCATATACGCTAGTCTACTCTGGTATATCGATTCCCCGTCTCGATACACCTACGACTATGGACTTTTCAGGATATGCTTATAAACTATAGATGTCCCACTAGTATGATCTCCATCATAATCACAGTAGTCAAGCCTATATCCTCAGGGCTTTATCAGCATTTATGAATGAATAAAAACATGATCAAGTCAACATGTCAGATAAAGAAGAACCAGATAGCATACTATCATGTCGAGCAAGAATGTACACTGAATATATATATACATGTATAAATACATCCACTATCATATAATGGCCTCTAGTGCATACATATATCCAACAATCTCCCACTTTCACTAAGGCCAGTTATTGGCGTATCTCATACCCAACATCTCAAAAAGTCACTCATGCTGCGGCTGAGGGAGGGCATTGGTGAGTGGATCCGCGGCGTTATTCTTTGTGTCTACTCTCCTAATCTCGATCTCGCGGTGATCTACAATCTTCCGGATCAAATGAAAGCGCCTCAGGATGTGTCTGGACCGCTGATGGGACCTGGGCTCCTTGGCTAACGCCATAGCCCCATTATTATCACAATACAATGGTATTGGATCAATAATGGTTGGAACTACTCCTCGCTCCGAGATGAACTTCTTCATCCAGACGGCTTCCTTAGTGGCATCATTCACAGCAATGTACTCAGCCTCCATCATAGAGTCTGCATCGGTATCCTATTTGGAACTCTTTCAACTTACCGCCCCTCCATTGAGGGTAAATACAAACCCGGAGATAGATTTGCTGTCGTCCTTATCGCTCTGGAAGCTCGAATCGGTAAAGGCCTCCATTTGGAGATCTCCATTACCATAATCCAAGAACAATTCTTTAGTCCTTCGCAAGTACTTAAGAATGTTCTTCACAGCTATCCAGTGATTCTCCCCTGGGTTGGATTGATACCTGCATACACCACTAAGTGCATAAGCTACATCTGAGCGTGTACACAACATCGCATACATTATAGATCCTACTGCCAAAGCATAGGGTATAATGCTCATGCGAGCTCTCTCTTCATCGGTCTTAGGGAAGATTCCTTAGAGAGAGTGACCCCATAGCAAGCGGGTAAGGCACCCCGCTTGGAGTCTTCCATACTAAACCTTTTAAGGATGGTGTTGATGTACCTGGTTTGGGACAATCCCAATAACCTCTTGGATCTATCCCTATAGATCCTAATGCCCAGAATGTATGTGGCATCACCCAGGTACTTCATGGAGAACCTTAGTGATAAGAATGATTTGACCGACTGTAGCATAGGAATATCATTTCCTATCAGAAGAATGTCATCCACGTACAATACGAGGAATGTGACAGCTCTCCCTACAGCCTTCTTATAAACACAAGGTTCATCTGGATTTTTGATGAAATCAAACTCTTTGATAACATCATCGAAACAGATATTCCAACTCCGTGATGCCTGCTTTAACCCATAAATGGATTTAAGCAATCTACATGCTTTCCCGCTGCTCCCACTGTCAATGAAGCCCTCTAGCTGATCCATACAAACACATTCTTCTAAATCTCCATTTAGAAATGCCGTTTTAACGTCCATCTGCCAGATTTCATAGTCGTAGTGAGCGGCTATAGCAAGTAGGATCCGAATGGATTTAAGCATGGCTACGGGAGAAAAAGTCTCGTCATAGTCCAAACCTGGTCTTTGACGAAACTTCGCCACAAGTCTTGCCTTATAGGTCTCTACCTGCCCATCTACACCATTCTTTCTTTTAAAGATCCATTTGCACCCCACAGGTTTTACCCCATGGGGTACAACGTCCAAAGTCCATACTTTGTTGGTGTACATAGACTCAATTTCGGATCTCATGGCATCCAGCCACTTCACAGAGTCTCCACTCGTGATAGCTTGCTGAAAAGCTGGTAGGATCATCATCCTCCATGATGCAATCTTCTCTGTCACCATCAATAAGGAAACCGTAGTACCTCTCCGGTGGGCGAGAAGTCCTACCAGACCTGCGGAGTGGCCAAGGTTCTTCAGTTTCTGTTGCAACAGTCGGTTCAACCAAGTCTTCATTTGTAGTTTGTGTCTCTAGAACCTCTTCTAGATCCACCACATTGCCATCAGTTTCATTTGTGAAAAACTCTTTTTCCAAGAATGTGGCATACTAAGAAACAAACACCTTTTGTTCCTCCTTGTGGTAGAACAGATATCCATAAGAATTCTTTGGATATCCTACAAAATTACACATGACTGACCGTGTCTCGAGTTTGTCCGGATTCTGCTTTTTAACATAGGCCGGGCAACCCCAAATCTTAATTCTCTTAAGTGATGGTCTTTTCCCATGCCAAATCTCATATGGCGTGGTAGACACGGTTTTGGTTGGGACCCTGTTCAGTAGAAACGTTGCAGTCTCCAATGCATGCCCCAAAATGAGATGGGTAACTCAGAATCACTCATCATGGAATGGACCATATCTAATAGGGTCTGATTCCGTCGTTCTGACACACCGTTGTGCTGTAGTGGGTAAGGAGGAGTGAGCTGAGAGAGAATCCCATTCTCTTTTAGGAAGTTTGCAAATTCTGTACTGAGATACTCTCCACCTCGATCTGATCGAAGCAATTTGATACTCAAGCCGGTCTGTTTTTCTACTTCGAGTTTATATTCAGTGAATTTCTCGAAAGCTTCGGATTTGTGCTTTAATAAAAATACATGACTGAATCTTGAGAAATCATCAATGAAAGTAATGAAGTATGAAAAAACGCCTCTATCATGTGTAGACATTGGCCCGCATACATCACTATGTATGAGGCCTAAGAGCTCAGTATCTCTTTCTCCGTGTCCTGTAAATGGAGTTTTGGTCATTTTACCCTTGATACAAGACTGGCAAGTCGCATAAGATTTATATTCAAAAGGGTTTAAATATCCATCTTTGTGTAACTTGTTTAGTCTTGTTTCGTTAATATGACCAAGTCTACAGTGCCAAAGAAAAGCTTCAGTTATTTCTGAAAGTTTTCTTTTATTAGTGTGTTGTATGCTGAAAACCGTGTGTTGATTTAGGACGTATATCCCATTATTAAGCGTACCATACCCAACCAACATTTGATTCAGGTGAATGTTCATAACATTGTTCTGCAATACAAAATTATATCCTTCATTGTCTAACAAGGAAACAAATATTATATTACAAAGCATACTAGGTACATAATAACATGGGTTCAAAACCAATATACACCCAGATGGCAACCCCAAGTGATACTCTCCCACTGCAACTGTATGTACATTCGAACCATTTCCAACGCGGAGAGTATGGTCACCTGTCTTCAAAACCTTGCTATTTCTCAGCCCCTGCATAGATTTGCAAATGAGAGAACCTGAACCGGTATCTAATACCCAGGAAGCAGAGTTTATTGAAAACCAGTTTTCTGTCACAAACACACCTGAAGCGGAAGCATCCCCATGCTTCTTCTTGAGATCCAAGTACTCCGTGTAGTTGCGCTTCCAATGTCCTGTTTTGTGGCAGTGATAACATTCCCCTTTCCCCGATTCTCCAGCTTTAGACTTGTCCTTCCCCTTAACCGTTTTAACTCCACCCCTAGGCTTGGTGGGCTTCTTCTTTATCTTTCCCTTGGCCTTAGCCTTTGGGCGAGAAGAGGAAGATTGCCCAACACTCAAAACGGGAGTTTTCACTGATTTCCGTGTGCTCTCTGCACTCCTTAACATATTAAGGAGTTCAGGTAGTTCCTTCTCCATGTTGTGCATGTTGAAGTTAACTATAAATTGAGCAAAGGTGGAGGGGAGGGAGTGCAGAATAATATCCGTATATTGTTCATTGTCCATTGTCCATCCAAGGTCCTCAAGCTCTTCTATGAGAGCTATCATCTTCAGAACAAGGTCTCCTACTGGTGTGCCAGGGGCCATTCGCATCTGAAACAGTTTTCTTGATGCTTCGTATCGTAATACGCAGGATTGCTCTCCATACAACTCCTTTGTATGGAGGAATATGGCGTGAATGTCCATATTCTCGTGCTTCTTTTGATGTGTGTTATCCATGATGCAAGCGCGAGGCATTTGGTCGTGGCACAGTCAGCGTCCCATGTCTTGTGGACTTCAATATCCGCAACTGAGGGTTTAGGACCTGGGACGGGCGAGGCTGGAGCCGTGAGGACATATGATACCTTATCATAAGTCAAGGCAGTGTTAAGATTCCTCAGCCAGTCTTTATAATTGGTCCCATTCAGTTTATTTTTATCTAGTAGAAGCTTGAGTCCTGTCATTGGTATCTGCCATTAAGAGAGAGAAAAGAATACACTCAGCGAAAGCTCTTGCAAAGATCAGATTGGTTATTATCTTATCTAATCGATGTCTCACACTACTTTAATCAAGTTTTTCCTTCAAACCTTAAAAAAAAAACTAGCCAGGATTAATTACAGTCTACAACTTCGCTAACCGTTCAGCCAGGCCAGTGTCGGTACTTGAGGGAGGTTCCCCGTGCTTTCGCACGGACCTAATTAATATAAACCTCGTCTTCCCAGAGGTGTAGCCCCGTTTAACACCTTTCTAGACACCTAATGAGTTAGCTAATTGTAAACTGTAAAACTCTCCTGGGAGCAACTATTGCCCATAGTGGGATCGGGATCCAACCATCATATAGAAGGTATGCAATCTCATTGCAAATTTCAACTCTTGAAATTCCCGATATGGTTTTTACCCCTAGTACCCATGACCTTAACTATGGTCAACAAATCATAAGCACCAGTCAAGTTCTACCCATCATTTCTTGATTAATTATGCCCACTCATATGACCCTTAACTATGGTCAACAAAGTCACATGAATGTCCTAATTAATCTGTATCATATGCAGTGTAGGAGGACATCACTTAGCTACCGTACACCACGCCTTAACTATAGTCAACAAACGCAGCACGAATACTAAGTACTCTACTTCCTAAAATGACGGAGGGTTGCGGATGATTTTTAAGAAAATCTTTAACGCTTTGAACTTGATATCATCGTAGAATCAAATGGTTTTCAAAAGGAGTGGCTTCAGCTCCGCAGTATTGAAATGTAGCTTTTTCATAAAGAGCCGAGTGGTTTTCAAATCCGATTCGACAACATCTTTTTAGGTTTATTTTCTTTACATTAATCAAATTAATGTAGCCCCATCATTTAAGTCCTTAAGCCAACCACAGAAAAGAAACGAAAATACAACGTACGCTTATGCCTTCCGCATTCGCCGCAATCTTCCGTTATGCACCGTTAGGTTACTTAACTAACGGCATACCGGGACGGGACTAGCGTGGGTGTAAAACATAAGCAACGTCTACTATATATCTCATATATAATATATCATTCGTCTCTGATATCACATCACAGTATACAGGCAGCAGAAACACAGATATGATAATATAGGATATACTAGGACATCCGTATTTAGTATTTAGCCAATAATAGAAAATACGGATTCCACAGTCGCGATGAATAGCCTAGACCACACCCCTAGACCCCTACAAGAGCGGCAAGGGACCCTACCAATTCTAGAGTTTAGGAGACCCGGTCTCGACTCCTCGAGATGGCCTCCCTCTGAACCCCAGAACGCGGTCACTTGTGCTCCCCTCCTTTGTTAGTGTATATGCCTTAGGGGCCATTATTGTATCATACTAGCTTGTGTATTACTTAATGGAATCTTGGGGTATTCACCGTTATATAACAGTCTTTGCTAAACATGGTAGTATGCTACTTGGTTTTATCTATCTTAATATGTGAGTATACGTATTGATAGAGCTCTTAGGATTTTGCTTGACTACTAGCGTTGTGATGGCAGTCACACTAGTGGAGGCTGGGTAGTCTACAAGCACATCCTTTTTCAGGTCCCTAGTCGTAGGATTATCGAGACAGGGCATCGATACTCCGGAATATACTAGTGTGTATGCTTCTCATCCCAGTTGGGGAGATGGTCTGTCCCACAGCCATCAGTACGTCGTACTGGAGATAGTATACAGGTGCTCGTTGGGTTACGGGTACACCGGACAGGACTCGCGGGGAACTGTTGGTTGGTATTATACCCGTCGTCAGTTAACATTTCCCAGGTGACATGAGTACAGCATAGTCCGCAGACTTGACACTGCTACTTCACCTCGAGTGTGTCCCACTGTTCTTAGATTGCTACCCTACCACGGCTCAAAGGAGTCGTGCAAACAGGTAGCAGTTGGGTGCAGCCCCGAGCACTTGGAGGCAGTGGCGGTTAGACAGGATTCGTCTCTCCCGGTATTGGGAGTTGATATCGTGCTGTGTCAGAGAGCCATTACGCATAGTCCCTGGCCAGGGCAAGCGAGATTTACTGGTAGGTTCCAGTTGTTTCTCAGGGTGTAATGGGCTACGCTCCGACATGACTTATACCGCTATTAGGGGACTGACGCTTGCCGCCCCCTAGGCCCGATATGCGATAGTCTTAGACGAACAGACCAGACTTTACGGAGATTGTCACATCAGGCTCAGTAGGAGCTCGGATGGGTTTCCCCATCGGCCTTCTTATCGACATCTACCTGGGGACCGTTACGTACAGCTAGTGCCGCTTGCGGTCTGTGGTTAAACCCACTGCCAGCATAGTTGTCGAGTCTTTAGAGTCCCACACAGAGAGTTTCCCTACTCCAGGAGAAACGATATAGAGGTCGTATGGTTTTACGACAAGGGTTCGGACGCTTACGTGTGTTTACGCACGTACGACATTCGGACAGTTTTTACTAGCCGGCTTTGGTTTAAGCCAGTTTCTAGTATCAGGTTATTGGATTTATACAGTCTAAAGTTTTTCCGTGTTTTCACGGATAGGAGGGGCGTTCTCGTAATTTCGCGGGAAGCTTCTTGAAGGATGGAGACTTGAGGGTTTAGGTGGCATTAGCATTAATTGATTTTGTGACTCATGAGATGAATCATTCAAGTGAGTTAATGAAGCATTTATTGCTTAATGACTCATTTGATGATTCATTGCACATATTAAATGAAGCATGATGATAAATCATTTGATTTATTTTATTTGATATTCTTTATGCTTAATGATATATTAGAAGTGAGAAACAATTTCAATTCATTATCATTCTCACCTTCTCTCTCCTCAAGCTCTCTCTATTCAAACCCTAACCCTAACCTCTTATGTGTTGAGATCAAGGGTTAGCTAGACTAATACATCCATAATCCAACTCTATATCACCTAGGTTGCTTAGATTAGCACTTAAGAAACCTTGTTACCTCAAGTTAGAGGTGAAGCTTGGAGTATAGCTCTCGGGTGGATCATCTATTACGTGGAGGAGGCCGAGAAGGAGTTGGATAACGAAAAGGAGAAGGACACGGTTCATTAGGTATAATCACTTCTCATAGTAGTTAACAACTTCTATGTTTCATGTTAGTTATAATTTAGCAAAGATTCTCGGTTAGTCGATATTTACGCAAAGAACAAGATCGTTTTTCATTTTTCCGCCTTCCCGCAAGTCGTGGGGTGTTGTACATCGACTTACAGTGGTATCAGAGCCTTGCTAAACTACAATTAACTCATTAGCCAAGTCGTATGAATTTCGAACGCAAAACGAACCGGAAAAAACATCGAAATCAAATAGTTTCAGTCGATTTTAAAATGAGGTCTAAAAATTTTTTAGGGACCTGCAGAATAACCTACAGAGAAATATAGGAACACTGAAAAAAACTGGGTTCATGAATCGGCTAAACAGCCGCGGAATCGCGGCCGATCCCACCGATCCGCCGCGGATCCGCGACCTAGTTGGAGCCGATTCAGCCCAAGTTTTTCCAGTGGCTCTTCTGTGATGTTTTTGTCTTTTCTGGAATGTTTATTTTCTGCTCAAGTCTCAGGTGCACAGAGAAGTTTTGGAGTAGAATCTGATATGTTTGCTCGATCGAAATTATACGATGTTTGCTAATTTAGTTATATCTGTGAACTATATATTGTGTTCGTAAACCTCCCCTAACTGCTAGTATGTCGGTTGGCAGGGGGTTGCACATTTCTTTAATGGATTTTACTGTTTGTGGTTATGAACTGTATTGGATTGTTGTGATGATTAGCCAGGTTTTGTGATGGGTTGTTATATTCATTCATTCAAAGTAATTGTAATATGTTGTAATATTATTTTGCGGGGCACATCCAGGTTGCGGTTGTAGCCACCGTTGTATTATTTCATTTTACTGTTTTTTCACCTAGGATAGACCCAAGGTGGGGTGCACAAACTACCGGGTACTTTAAAGTGTTTAGTGGCCTACTCACGTTGTTGAGGGAGACCGCTTCACTTCGGGTACTTAGCGGGTAGTTTGCCGTATCCGTAGGGGTCTAGGGTGGGGTAATGGCTATTCATCACAACTATGTAATCCGTCTTTTGTTGCAGGCTCAAAACAAACGCGGATTGCTTGCATATCCAATAATGTTCATCTGTGATCTGGAATGCCTATTATTGAGTCTGACGAATGTACAATATCTATATATGATAGCTATTTAGACGTCACTTATGTTTTACACCCACGCTAGCCCAGCCCCCGCTCTGCCGTTAGTTAAGTAACCTAACGGGTGATGACGGGACCCAGTGGCGAACGCGGATGGCATAAGAGAACATTGTATTTTCGTTGTTTTCTGCAATGATAGTTTAATGATGGGACGCATTATTATTAATGCAAAGAAAATAAACCAAAAGTTGAAACGTTGGAACAGTTTAAAAGAAACCACTCGGTTATTTTTAAAACATAAGATATTTTTAATTGCGGAGCTAAAACCACTCCTTTTAAAAAGATATCAGGTTCCTTCGTTTATATCAAGTTCACTACGTTCACGGTTTCGCCAAAACCATTCGTAGCCCTCCGTCATTTCGTTTGGGTATTCAGTAGTATTCAAGCTATGCATTTTGACCAACGCCAAGGCATAATGTTTGGTAGCTGCTGGGTATTCATTTGTTGCATAGATATATGAGTTAGTTTGGAACAGTCGTATTATCATTTGGCCAACGTCAGGGATATGTACGGATGGGTTCAAATTAACAAGATAATGATAGGTAGAACTTGACATGTGACTTATGACATTTTGTCCAACGCCAAGGTCATAAGAGCATGTGGCAAAAATATATATCGGGAATTTCTAAAGAAACTGAAATTTGCAAAGAGATGCATACCATTTGGAGTTTGATGAATGTTGGTAGAATTCCTTCAACATTATCATACGATGATATTTGGATCCCGATCCTACTGTGAGTATATTCTAATTATCAGGAGATTCGTCACTTAACGATCAATGCTATAAACCAAGTAGGTTTCAAGAAAGGTGTCAGCGGGGCTACGCCCCCAGAGAAAAGAGGTTATTTAATTAAGGAACTTCGCGAAAGCGTTGGAAAACCTCCTTCGAAGTATCGACACTAGCCTAGCTGGACGGTTAAGCAAGTATTGTACGGTGAGAATAGTCCTGGCTAATTCTTCTTTTATGGTTTGAGGAAAGATTCGAGAAACAGTGGGAGCCATCCAGTTTAGATAAATTAAAAACCACTCTAAACTTTCAAGAGCATCATGATAAAGTGTTTCTTCTCTCTCTCCTACTTGCAGCGACCCTGAAAATGACTGGACTTAAGTTACTTTTAGAGAAAAATATACTGACAGGGCCAAACTATAAAGATTGGCTGCAGAATGTCAAAATGGCTTTGACCTATGACAAATTGGGGTACGTCCTCACCGCTAAGGCACCTGCAGTCCTAGGTCCCAAATCCAGTAATGTGGATAAGGAAATCCGCAAAACCTGGGAGTATGATTGCGCGAAGGACAAGTGCATCGTGCTTGCCTCGACGAACAATGAACATCAGAGTAGGCATGAGGATATGGATCTTGATGCCATATTTCTCCATACAAAGGAACTTTATGGAGAGCAATCTCGTATAGCAAGATACGAGACCTCAAAGAACTTGTTTCGAGCGAGGTTGGCCATCGGATCATCGGTAGGAGAACATGTCCTAAAGATGATCGGCTATATAGAAGAGCTCGCAGACCTTGGGACGACTTTGCATAATGAGCTCTATACAGATTCTCCAGTCCCTTCCTTCCAGCTACGCCCAGTTTATTCTGAATTTCAACATTCAAAGAAAAGAAGTTGAACTTCCAGAACTCCTTAACATGTTGAGGAGTGCAGATGGCACCTTGCAGAAGGCAAGGGAAACACCCGCTATGTTTGTTAGCGGTGCTTCTTCTTTCGGGTCCAAGGCTAGGGCCAGAGGAAGGAAGAAGAAGGCCGCCACCAAACCTAGAGGAGGTGTTAGTAAGGTGGGAGCGAAGGGAAAGAAAAAGTTTATGGTACCAGTAGTGGCCCAGGATGAGTGCTTCCATTGTCATAGGAAAGGGCACTGGAAGAAAGACTGCAAGGCATGGAACGCCAAGAACCAGGAATTGAAGCAAGCTGTGGCTTCGACTTCATGTGTGTTTGTAATTGAGAATTGTCTGTCAATCAACTCTACTTCCTGGGTATTGGATACCGGATCAGGATCTCATATATGCAATTCATTGCAGGCACTGAGAAACCGTAGAGTGTTGAAGGATGGTGATATGACCCTGATGGTTGCTAACGGAGCTAGCGTGGGAGCTGTGTCCGTAGGGGATTATCACCTAGGATTGACGAGTAGACACATTTTGGTTTTACATAACTGTTTTTGTGTACCTAGCTTAACGTGTAATATCATATCAGTTTCCTTGTTATCAAATAAAGGTTATGATTTCACGTTTGTAAGTGATGTTGTTAACATCCACCTTAATCATAGTTTGATTGGGTCCGGTACGCTGGATAACGGTATATATGTCTTAAACCAACTCCAGATTTTCAATGTCCAGAACACACTAAAAAGAAAGTCTCCAGATTTAAAGAAGGATTTCTTATGGCATTGTAGACTAGGTCATATCAATGAGACAAGGTTGACTAAGTTACATAGAGAAGAATATTTGGACTCGTTCGAATATCAAACTTATGCCACTTGTCAATCATGTCTTAAAGGAAAGATGACAAAGACTCCATTCACTGGACATGGAGTAAGAGCGAGCGAGCTCTTAGGACTCATACACAGCAATGTATGTGGTCCAATGTCTACACATGCAAGAGGTGGTTTTTCCTATTTCATTACTTTTACGGATGATTACTCTAGGTACGGATTCATTTATCTGATGAAACATAAATACGAGGCTTTTGAGAAATTCCAAGAGTATAAGAATGAAGTAGAAAACTAAACCGGCAAAAGTATCAAGACACTAAGATCTGATCGAGGTGGTGAATACTTAAGTGCCGAGTTCCTAGGTTACCTAAAAGAGAAAGGAATTCTCTCTCAGCTTACTCCTCCATACACTCCACAGCATAACGGTGTATCGGATAGACGGAATCGAAACCTATTGGATATGGTACGTTCTATGATGAGTAATGCTGAGTTACCACAATCTTTCTGGGGTTAAGCGCTAGAATCAGCGGCATATCTTCTGAACAGGGTTCCTACCAAGACTGTGCCTACCATGCCATATCAGATGTGGAGTGGGATGAAACCCTATTTTCAGTATCTGAGGATATGGGGATGTCCAGCTTTTGTTAAAAAGCAGCATGTGGACAAGCTCGAAGCACGATCAGTACAGTGTATGTTTGTGGGATATCCAAAGAACTCCAAGGGGTATCTATTCTATTACGCAGAGGAACAAAAGTTTTTTGTTTCTCGTAATGCCCATTTTCTAGAACGGCAGGTTTTAGAAAAAGATACAAGTGGGAGCGAAATAGAACTGGAAGAAATTCCAGAACCACAAACTACTACTGAAAGTTTGGTAGAACCAGTAGTTCAAGAAGAACAGGACATTCCCGCACCCCTCTGCAGGACTAGTAGGCCGTCTCATCCGCCTGAGAGATACTACGGTTTTCTCATAGATGGGGATAGAGAGGATTGCGTCATAGATGATGATGAACTTACTAGCTTCCAGCAGGCCATCCAGAGCAGCGACTCGGTACGATGGCTAGATGCAATGCGGACCGAAATGGAGTCCATGTGCACCAACAAAGTATGGACTTTGGACTTTGCTCCAGATGGGGTAAAACCCATAGGATGCAAATGGATCTTCAAGAAAAAGATTGGTGTAGATGGACAGGTAGAAACCTATAAGGTTAGACTTGTTGCAAAGGGTTTTCGTCAAAGACCTGGTTTGGACTATGACGAAACCTTTTCTCCAGTGGCTATGCTCAAATCCATTCGGGTCCTTCTTGCTATTGCTTCCTTCCATGATTATGAAATCTGGCAGATAGACGTAAAGACGGCTTTTTCTGAATGGCAATTTAGAAGAGTGCGTCTATATGGATCAGCCAGAAGGTTTCAATCAGAGTGGGAGCAGCGGGAAAGTATGCAAGTTGCTTAAGTCCATTTATGGACTGAAGCAGGCATCGCGGAGTTGGAACATCTGTTTTGATGAAACAGTCAAAGAATATGACTTTATCAAAAATCCAGATGAACCATGTATATATAGTAAAGTTGTAGCACAAACTGTCGTATTCCTCGTCTTGTACGTGGATGACATTCTATTGATAGGAAATGGCATTCCTATGCTACAATCTGTCAAAGAATTCTTGTCACACAGGTTCTCCATGAAAGACCTGGGTGATGCCTCTTACATTCTGGGGATCCGGATCTATCGTGATAGATCCAAGAGGATGTTGGGACTTTCGCAGTCCAGGTATATCAACACTATACTGAAAAGACTCAGTTTGGAAGATTCTAAGCGCGGTAATCTACCGGCTTGTCACGGAATCACCCTATCCAAAGAGATGTCTCCCAAGACTGATTTGGAAACGGATCGCATGTCGATTATACCCTACGCTTCTGCGGTAGGCTCTATAATGTATGCGATGTTGTGCACCAGACCAGATGTAGCTTACGCACTGAGCGTGGTAAGCCGGTATCAGTCAGACCCAGGGGAGAAGCACTGGATAGCAGTAAAGAACATTCTCAAGTACCTAAGGAGGACTAAGGAGATGTTCTTGGTTTACGGCGGAAAAGACCTCAAGATGGAGGCCTTTGCTGATTCCGGCTTCCAGAGTGATAAGGACGATTCCAAGTCCATGTCAGGTTATGTCTTTACCCTCAATGGAGGGGCGGTGTGCTAGAAGAGTTCCAAGCAGGACACCGTTGCTGACTCGACGATGGAAGCGGAGTATATTGCTGCTTGCGATGCCGGAAAAGAAGCAGTCTGGATGAAGAAGTTCCTAACAGAACTTCAGGTGGTTCCAACCATTGTTGATCCAATACCTCTGTATTGCGACAACAACGGAGCTATAGCTTTAGCGAAGGAACCAAGGTCCCATCAGAAGTCCAGACACATCTTAAGGCGGTATCACCTGATCAGGAAGATCATAGATCGCCGGGAGATCGAGGTCCGGAGAGTTGCTACTGAAGAGAACATTGATGATCCATTCACAAAGGCCCTACCTCAGATTCAGTTCGAGAGGCTACTCGAGATCATCGGTCTTCGATATGCCAGTACATGGCCCTTGTGCAAGTGGGAGATTGTTAGTGTATATGCCCTAGGGGCATTATTGTATCATACTAGCTTGTATATTACTTAATGGAAGCTTGGGATATTCACAGTTATATAACTGTCTTTGCTAAACATGGTAGTATGCTACTTGGTTTTATCTATCTTAATATGTGAGTATACGTATTGATAAAGCTCTTATGATCTTGCTTTACTACCAGCGTTGTGATGGAATTCACACTAGTGGGGGCTGAATAGTCTACAAGCACATACTTTTTCAGGTCCCTATTCGTAGGATTATCGAGACAGGGCATCGATACTCCGGAGTAGACTAGTGTGTATGCTTCTCATCCCAGTTGGGGAGATGGTCTGTCCCACAGCCATCAGTACGTCGTACTGGAGATAGTATACAGGTGCTCGTTGGGTTACGGGTACACCGTATAGGACTCGCGGGGAACTGTTGGTTGGTATTATACCCGTCGTCAGTTAACAGTTCCCAGGTGACATGAGTACAGCATAGTCCGCAGACTTGACACTGCTACTTCGCCTCGAGTGTGTCCCACTGTTCTTAGATTGCTACCCTACCACGGCTCAAATGAGTCGTGCAAACAGGTAGCAGTTGGGTGCAGTCCCGAGCACTTGGAGGCAGTGGCGGTTACACAGGATTCGTCTCTCCC
This sequence comes from Agapanthus africanus, assembly GCA_030015575.1. NCBI lineage: Eukaryota > Viridiplantae > Streptophyta > Magnoliopsida > Asparagales > Amaryllidaceae > Agapanthus > Agapanthus africanus. Next base: position 494,579,874 of record CM057339.1, read on the forward strand.
GGTATTGGGAGTTGATATCGCGCTGTGTCAGAGAGCCATTACGTAAAGTCCCTGGCCAGGGCAAGCGAGATTTACTGGTAGGTTCCAGTTGTTTCTCAGGGTGTAATGGGCTACGCTCCGACATGACTTATACCGCTATTAGGGGACTGACTCATGCCGCCCCCTAGGCCCGATATGCAATAGTCTTAGATGAACAGACCGGACTGTACGGAGATTGTCACGTCAGGCACAGTAGGAGCTCGGATGGGTTTCCTCATCGGCCTTCTTATCGACATCTACCTGGGGACCGTTACGTACAGCTAGTACCGCTTGAGGTCTGTGGTTAAACCCACTGCCAGCGTAGTAGTCGAGTCTTTAGAGTCCCACACAGAGAGTTTCCCTACTCTAGGCGAAACGATATAGAGGTCGTATGGTTTTACGACAAGGGTTCGGACGCATACATGTGTTTACGCACGTACGACATTCGGACAGTTTTTACTAGCCGGCTTTGGTTTAAGCCAGTTTCTAGTATCAGGTTATTGGATTTATACAGTCTAAAGTTTTTCCGTGTTTTCACGGATAGGAGGGGCATTCTCGTAATTTCGAGGGAAGCTTCTAGAAGGATGGTGACTTGAGGGTTTAGGTGGCATTAGCATTAATTGATTTTGTAACTCATGAGATGAATCATTCAAGTGAGTTAATGAAGCATTTATTGCTTAATGACTCACTTGATGATTCATTGCACATATTAAATGAAGCATGATGATAAATCATTTGATTTATTTTATTTGATATTCTTTATGCTTAATGATATATTAGAAGTGAGAAACAATTTCAATTCATTATCATTCTCACCTTCTCTCTCCTCAAGCTCTCTCTATTCAAACCCTAACCCTAACCTCTCATGTGTTGAGATCAAGGGTTAGCTAGACTAATACATCCATAATCCAACTCTATATCACCTAGGTTGCTTAGATTAGCACTTTAAGAAACCTAGTTACCTCAAGTTAGAGGTGAAGCTTGGAGTATAGCTCTCGGGCGGATCATCTATTACGTGGAGGAGGCCGAGAAGGAGGTGGATAACGAAAAGGAGAAGGACACAGTTCATTAGGTATAATCACTTCTCATAGTAGTTAACAACTTCTATATTTCATGTTAGTTATAGTTTAGCAAAGATTCTCGGTTAGTCGATGTTTACGCAAAGAACAAGATTGTTTTTCATTTTTCCGCCTCCCCGCAAGTCGTGGGGTGTTGTACATCGACTTACATCCTGGGGTCTATCCTAATGCGGAAAAGTAAATAATATACAACACTGGTGACATCATCCTCAACCTGGAAGTGCCCCAAATAAAAGAATATTACATTACATTTGAATTTTACAAGAATGAAAAGAAAACTCTCATCTCACATCAAACCCTCCGGCTATTCAATCACGACAATCCTACATGTCAAATCTCAGCAACACATAATATCACATATCATCAACATAAGTAAGTATGCGTACCCCGATTGTCGTTGATATATAGCAACGAAACCGGCGATATTCCACATACTACACTTACGGTCACAGAGAAATAAAATGAAAAACTACAACAATTGGAATCGTAACCGCCTTTAGACAACACAAACCCGGAATATCACATATACAAGATTTCATGCCTAACAATGTAAAGCTCGCATTTCGGTCTCATCCATGAAAACACCTTTTCAAAACAAGCCGGATAATTCAACAAGATTTCTGATTGTTGCCAAGACCGAACGGCTAGATTTACACGCAACAAAAATATTTGTAGATTCCAATTATTGTATCAAATATTAATAAACTAGGAGACGTTAAAACATTCGATCGAACGATTGAACACCCAAAGACTTCTCAGAAAGCTCAACACCTAAGTAGATTTAAAAAATACCAGTAACTGCAGAAAATACATACGGGCCTGCACAAGAAAATAAGGCCCATGACTCTCCTACTACGCCGCGGAACCACCGCAGAAAAGCCACTATGGCCGCGGTTCCGCGGTCGTACGGATGAGTCAGGGCGTCGTATTTCTTGTGGGCCCATAAAATACCCTGCTGAATTTTTTAAGTATTTTTAATTTGAAAAAATCCAGGTTTTAGAAAAATTTCCAGAGAGCACCCCCCCGGGCGTCGTGTTTCGTTCGTTCGAGGTTTTTAACGTCGTCTAGGTTACCCTAAGGCTCTATCTTGTCTCTGATACCATGAAGGGGTTCCTACAACACCACTACAAGGGTTTGGAGGCAACACACATGCCATATTTAAAATTTATATGGTGCTAGAGAAACAAACTTAAGGATCATGCTAGAAAAGCTAGGGTAACATAACTTTTAACATAAACACAAGTAGTAAAAGCTAGGGCTTTGAGAGTACAACCTTTGTAGCTTCCTACGCTAGACTCCTTGGCTACTTGAGGCTTGGAAAAAGGTTCAATTGAGATCCTCTAGGTCCACGACGATCCACCCGGAGTCCGCTTTGTCCAAGCTTGAAGCTCCACTAGATCAAGAGAAGAAGTAGAAGCTAACACTCTAGGCTAATGGGCAAGACTAGTGTAGAATGGTGATGTGGTTTGTTTTCTCACTTCAAAACCCTAACTTGATGACTCTTTTGCTTACTTGAGAAAACTAGAGAGCAAGAGAGAAAAGAGGAAGAATATGATGGCTTGTGAAGAGCTCAAGATAATGATAAGCATATGAATAAAAATGAAAAATGAAAATATATATATTTTCTCTTTCTCATTCTTTACCATAGTTATAAAATATCTATATATTTAGTTTGGATCAAAAATGGCCATAGAAATTAAATCATGGTTAGAGCAAAGGGTTAGTGCAAGAATAAAATATTAAACCATGATAACAATTTCCATTTCCATTTTTCTTTTTCCAAGAATAATATCCATATATTTATAAATGGTTTGAGTCTTATATTGCAACCATCCACTATATCAACAACCATGATAGAATTATGTATGCATGTATGTGTGCATGCACATCCATATGTTCATAAATGAGAACAAATGCATACATGCATGCATACAACAAAAAGATAAGAAAGGGTTTAAAGTGAGAAACTAATGGTCAATGATAAATCAACACTTGATTTAGCAAACCGGTCATATCACATACGACCCGACCAAAAAAAACCGCCCGATTAATATAAGGTATCTCATAAGCGTATTTTAACCGGGTCCACGCACATACCTCTTATGCGCACCACATCGTTTCGCCTGGACTAGGTTACTCCATTGTGGGACTCTAAGACTCGTCAATACGCCGGTAGTGGACGATGATCATATCAAGCACCCCCAAGCCACAAGCGGTCAGCTTAACGTAACGGCCACCCGGGTATTGAGCGATCAGAAGAAAACAAGCGAACCTGTCACAACTCCCGTCGAGCCAACCGGCAACACTACCGTACATTCCGGTCTCTTCGTCAGATATGCTGCATATCGAGTCTAGGGATGGAAACGTCGACCCCAATAACTCAATAAGTCGTGCCGATGAATGGTCTATAACAGATAGAGAAACTACTGATAACACTTATCAGTAAATCTCAACAGCCCTGGCCAGGGACTTACTGATATAGCCAATCGAGCACAGCACAACATCAACTCCCAATACCGGGAGAGACGAAACCCCTCCTATCGTTCATCGCCTTCGTGTGTCTCGGGACTGTACCCAACGACCACCTGTTTGCACGACTCGGTAGAGCCGTGGTAGGGTGGAAATCAAAATATAGTGGGAGAACACACAATACTCTATGACGATCTCGGGTCTACAGACTAACCTGTGCCAGTGTCACCTGAGAACTGCTATCCGACGATAGATATAATTCCATATAGGAGTTATCGGCAAGTCCGTCCAGTGTACCCAGTCACCACTGAGCACCCGTATACGATCTCGATGTCAAACATTGATGAATGTGGGAACATCCATCGCCCATCATATGGGTCTAGTATCATATACGCTAGTCTACTCTGGTATATCGATGCCCCATCTCGATACACCTACGACTAGGGACTTTTCAGGATATGCTTATAAACTACAGATGTCCCACTAGTATGATCTGCATCATAATCACAGTAGTCAAGCCTATATCCTCAGGGCTTTATCAACATGTATGAATGAATAAAAACATGATCAAGTCAACATGTCAGATAAAGAAGAACCAGATAGCATACTATCATGTCGAGCAAGAATGTACACTAAATATATATATATATATATATATACATGTTTAAATACATCCAATATCATATAATGGCCTCTAGGGCATACATATATCCAACACACACACCCACACCCACACCCCATTTCTGGCCGAGCCTCCTGCAGCTGCAGCCCCTCCCCCCATTTCTCCACTCTTTTTCACTTCAAAAAATTCTTCTTTTTTCCATCAAAATCAATATAAAACCTCACAAATTCCTAATTAAATCTATACCCATTTTTCCTTGGCCAATCTAGCATGGATCTTGGAGCAATGAAGTCATTTCGGGAGGCTAAGTTGCAAGCTAGATCTATGAAATTGTGAGGTAAAAATCTTAACCTAATTGTTAATTTGTTCGTTAATTACTCTAATCTAAACTAATTAGATGTTAATTTGGTTCTATTTTCAGGTTTAAGTTTTACAAGAGAAGGGTTTGGATTAAATTTAGGGTTTTGCCCACCATTACCAAGTTTGCTAAGTGTTTTTTGCAATCTAGTAGCTTTACAAACCCAATCTAAGTGTTTACCTTGTTAAAGTGGCTTATAATTATCCTAAGTGAGTGTTTATGCAAGAAAACTAAATGATTTTTTGTGGGTTGTTTAAGATTATATGAATTAGTGAAGCATGGCTTATTAAGATGGTTATTTGTGATTGTGGCCACTAGATCGCTAATCCGTGAAGTTTTTACGCCAAAACCCTATCGATGTGCTTACTAGGTTTTTGGAATAATTAGATTTTGGTTCAATTTGACGTTGCGATGATTTACATACAATATCCCATAATATTTGATGTGTCGTGAATGCGTGATTGGGTTTTAGGCTTGGTGGTTGTCACGTTTAGCGACCCTAGTTGTGGTTTATTGCATTGTCGCGAGCGTGTTTTGTGCACCAGGTGCGTGCGCATCTAGTTAGTGCGCGTGGTTGATTTGTATCGTTTGTGTCCGCGACTATTTATGTATGTATTCTCGTATTGACTTGTGTGCATTTCTAGGATCGGGTGCAGAGGCGTCAGATGTGGCGCGGAAATGGCAAGGCTGAGATCAGATCAGATTAGCCGAGGCGTCCCTATGAGTAGATGTACACATCTATGTGGGGATCGTCTGGATGGAGCGAGGCGCCCGATGGTTTATGATTACTTGTAGTACTTGCATTTATATGCGTAGTTTCCTAGTTATTAATCTCATTGCATCGCACCATCATATATATATATGTGTGTGATATCATCTCATTGGACACTTGCATCATTACCATTGGTTCATACCGCACGTGCAGTATTCATGCGAACACACACGCCTTTGGTAATTGCTATGTCACGAACACTATAGAACTTGCTTAAAATCGGTAACTGTGCATTTTCATCATATATGATCCGTAGACTTAGACTTGTATATTTATTTCATTAAATGGATACGTAAGATTGTTAGTTATATATACATACCTCATTGCATCATGATTTATGCATAGCTTCTGGCCATACTTCGCATGGTATATACTACCGTATCATAGATTTCCATCATCACCGGTATGTTTATATATTGTGATTCTTCTCGAGGATTTCAGTATTGATGAGATTTCAGGATTTTTGGGAAAACCGCAAGAATTTTATAAACCTGTTATCGCTTTAAAAATGCAAGTTGCGGTTTTCTCGTGATATGATGTATGTGTCGTCCATCATGTGTTTTCCTGATTTATGTTGACTTTCAAGACCCGATTCGAGGAGTTAGATGAACCGTTTCGGGTATATGGTGGGCCCGGAATGGTACCCCGGGGCAAGAAGCTCGAGTTGTAGACGATGAGCCTGGCAGGGGCAGACTACCTTCCGGTGATTGTTGGCGCGGCGGATATCCGGAGGATACGGACATGGTCCTGAGATTTGATGATATGGGCCCATCCGGACTGACGGAACCCGAGATATTGAGACATTGAGATATTGAGAAATTGAGACATTGAGATATTGGGATATTGAGATATCGAGACATTGGGATATTGGGATATAAATATATTATGTCGATGCTTGACACGTATTTTTCTATTGTTTTCAGTGATGATACTTCAGTTTATTGCATAGAGGTTTTACTAAGTTAAAGATACAGATCTTCTTATATCAGATATATCATGATTTCGTGTTGATTATACATTCATGTTGCATTCATACTTGTGCATCGTATCATTTTGGTATATGTAGGCTGCGATGCATTTGCGTGTATGCTTACGATAGCCTAATTAGATGTTACTTAATACTCACGAGTTGGCAACTCACCCCCGTTGTGCCACAGTATCTTGCAGGTTTGACCCATCAGCGCACTAGCGGCGGGCACCCTTCCTCTTTTTGGCTTCGTTTGCTTGATTTGCAGCTTGCTAGTAGGTGGGTTGCGAGGATATTTTATTCCATCATGTATATTATTTTGTATCCAGTATACTCCATCTACACATGTATATTGTACTAGACAGTAAGACACGTGAGATTTGTATTGTGTTTTGGTGTTGATGCTCACTTGAGCCGACGTGATGTTTCCTATTTCTTGCTTTCAGATGCTTATTTCGCACTTTTGAAATACATATTGCATGTGGTTGTTATTCTGCCTTTGGCGAAGATCTAGCTCCTACTTGGGGATACCTTTATTCATTATTTATATATATTTTCATGTGTTGTACCCGTTTGGGGGCCAGCATTTACAATGGAGACTCTGCCGAAATTTTCGGGAAAATATGATGTTGCTTTTAAATGTTTAATGCCACTTAATTTGTTAAAACCACTTGCTTTAAAATAAGTTTTCCTTCGCTCTATTTCTTTACATGGTTTTGATTTCTGGGCTTTGGCTTACTTAGATTTCGTACGCCTTCAGACGTTTCGTAATTTAAGTGCCAGTCATGTTCCGTACCTTCAAGTCATGACAAAGTTGGTATCAGAGTGTTAGGTTTTACCTTTCTGAGTGTAGGATGACCCTTGATAGATTGAGTAGGTGACTTAAGCAGAGTGACGTAGCGTGTGTATGTTCCGCGACATACTTACGATACGGTACGCCGCCTAAGTGACCTTAGGATATCTATTTACTTGTATTCCATCCTTGATTTCGGAAATCCTTTGATTCGATCGCAATGTTCCTATAAATCCTGTTCTTGCTCCAGACACTATGCTACCGGAGACTACGAGGGCCAGAGGGCTGCGGCCGGGGATGAGATTAGAGTAGAATCGTTTGAGACGAGGACTGATCAGGGCGGTACGCCTACCTCTCAGGGACTGAGTGATCCGCTTTTTCCAGTATGGATAGCTAGGCTGGAGTCGAGTATTCAGGACTTGTGACAGATGGTTGGATTGTTAGTTGAGGTTAGCCGAGCTCCAAGAGCCGATGATGTCTCTCTTATTTCAGGGACTGTGATTGTACCGACTTCTTAGGCAGCTATTTCTGTTGTTACCAAGATTATTTCTGTATCCTTACTGGAGTTTTTGAGGATGAGGCCTCCAATTTGTTTTTACCGGCACAGATGCAGCAGAGGATACGTAGACAATCCTCGACAGGATGGCTAGGAATTGTCGTTCTCGAAGATGTTCTTACGAGATATAGATTGAGTTTGCGAGTTTTCTTCTTGAGAGGTCTTGCTCAGACGTGGTGCGAGTCAATTGAGAGAGGCCAAGCTGCAGACCTACTTCCTATGACTTGGGAGGAGTTCACGGCTATATTTCTTTCTCGTTTCCTTCCGAAGAGCGTTCGAGATGCCGAGCTCATAGTTTCGAGCCTTTGTGCAAGGCTCCAGGGATGAAAATGTCAGAGTATGACACTTAGTTTACTCAGCGGTCCGATATGCTCTTTACCTGGTGGACACTGAAGAGAAACGGATAAAGAGGTTTTTGTGGAGATTGGACATGCAGTTATTTCTTGCCATCGGCACCCAGCATTTTGACACTTATGCAGCCGCGATGGTTGCAACCTTACTGCTAGAGGAGCGCATTTCTGAGATTTCTGTCGTTTTTGGATCGAAGTGGATTTGTACCGGTATGCCGGCTCAGAGGCAATTAGATAGGCGCAGTTGTAACAACTATTATTTCGGTGTTTTCTTCCGATCCATATTTATTTTTGGTGTTGTTTGAATTGGTATCCACATATTTTGTATCGAAGTCTAGCCGATAGTAGCCCTTGCTAAATAAGCCGCATGATGTGATTTCTTCCATAGGCTAGTCTTTTGTAGTTCTATGTGTTTCTCATTCGTGTTTGTTTTGTTCGTATTGGAGATAGGTATTTTTCTGCCTATTTGATGCTTCTCAATGTGTTTGACTTTGAAGTTTTTCGGGGCATGGATCGGTTAGCCATGCGTTATGCATCCGTGGACTGCCGTGAGGAGGCAGTCAGATATAGTTTTCTGGGTGAGCCAGTTCTTGTTATTCTGGGAGACCTTAGCGCCACCCTTCCCGATTTGAATTCTTCTTTTCGTGCTAGTCATCTTTTGAGAAAGGATGCCAAGAATTCTTGACGTATGTTTGTGATGTTAGAGCCGCAGAGGTCCCGTTGGACCAGGTCCCGATTGGGAGAGAGTTTCCAGATGTTTTCCTGATGAGTTGCTTAGTTTGTCGCCAGAGCGCGATATTGAAAGCTGTTTTGACTTGATTCCCGGCACGGAGCCTTTTTCTCTACCGCCATATCGGATGGACCCGGCAGAGCTTAACGAACTGAAGGATCAGTTGCAAGATTTATTTGATAAATGACTTATTTGTCCGAATGCGTCACTTTGGGGAGCTCCTGTTTTGTTCATCAAGAAGAAAGATGGAAGTTGTGTTGTGCATTGGTTATCGTCAGTTGAATTTAGTTACTGTGTGGAACAATTATCCCTTACCTTTTATTGATGATTTGTTCGACAAGCTCCAGGGTGCGGGACATTTCTCGAAAATAGACTTGCGATCAGGCTACTACCAGTTGTGGGTTCCAGATGGTGATGTTTCGAAGACTGCTTTTCGCACACGTTGCGAGCATTATGAGTCTTGGTGATGTCGTTCAAGCTCACCAATGCCCCAGCAGCGTTTACGGATTTGATGAACCATATATTCAGGCCGTTTTTCTTGATCAGTTATTATTGTGTTTGTTGATGACACCTTAAAATACTTTTGGAGCCGAGTGGAACCTCGGCAGTAATTGAGGATTTCGTTGCAGATTTGAGGGAGCACCAGCTATTCGCTAAAGTATCCAAGTGTGTTTTCTGGTTGGATGATGTTGACTTCATGGGTCATGTAGTTACGAGAGATGATAAATATGGAACCGAAAAAGTTTGAGGTCGTTCAGCACTGGCCCAGACCTGTATTAGTGACGGAGGTTCGCAATATTTTGGGTTTGGATGGATACTATTGATATTTCGTATAGGATTTTTCGCATATAGCTGCAACATTGACCTGGTTAAACCGGAAAGGAGTTTCTTTTCGTCAGACAAAGGTATGCGAACAGAGCTTTTAGTAGTTGAGGACTCGTTTGATTACGGCGGCGGTATTATCTTTACCTCTAGGATCAGGCGGTTTTGTTTTTTATTGCGATGCTTCTCGGTTGTTGAAGAAGCACGAGCAGAACTATTTCACGCATGACTTAGAAATGGCTGCGGTGGTTTTTACACTTAAGATTTGGAGACACTACTTATACGACTTGTCGTGCTAGATGTTTACCGACCACAAGAAGCTTAAAGTATATCTTTCAGCAGCGAGATCTAAATTTGAGATAGTACAAATGGATAGAGCTAGCGAAAGCCTATGACTGCGAGATTCTTTATCGTCCGGGTAAGGAGAATGTTGTGGCAGATGCTTTGAGTCGGAAGTCCGGAGGTAGCTTTTCTTGTTTGAGCATAGTTCAGAGACAGTCGACGGAAGATTAGCAGATCCTTTATGATAGCCGAGTACAGTTCTGTAGGGTTGCTAAGCACGCGCACAAGGGTCTACGAGGCATCAACCATGCCCGATTAAAATTTTAGCCGTGCCGAACAACCCAAAGACGGATCTTTAAACTAGGGTTTAGGCGAAAACAAGCATGTTAAACTCTTTAACACTAAGTGAGAGGGATTACAACCTTTGTAGATCCAGTCCTTCACTTCTTAAGCTCCGTGTATATGTCCTCTTCGCTACGATCGTGAACTCCGGACTCTGGAGAAGCTCCATAAGAAGAACGAACGTGCTTGCTTCGATGACTTCGAGGCCGAAGATGATCTACGTCGGGGAGACAGTAACTCAACCTATTCCTTCACTAGGTCATGAACTTTGTGAAGAGAACACACTCTACTACATGGCAAGTGGTAGAGGATGAAGAAGTAGGAGGTGGGCTCACTTTAGAATTGATTTTCTCACACTTTTTCTCAATCTCCATTGAAGCTAGAAAGCTTTTGTTGAATGAAGAAGAAGAAGAAGAAGTCTAATGAATAATTCATCCAAATGAAAACTTATCCAATGAATTATTGCACCATGGTTGAGTTAAGCTCTCATGCTTAACTCATGTAGAGAATTAACCAAGGTATGAAGTTAAGGGTTGGGTTAACTAATATCCTAAGGAATGACAAAAGAGTTGACTTTGTCAATGTTTCTTCAAGCTTCATGAAGCTTGATAACTTTGACCAAAGTCTCATCTCTTTTGTTATTTGTTAGGAAATTAGTAAACCCTAATTTATCCTTGATTTGGTTTAAGTCTCATACACCCAACTTGTATGTATCATCAAGCATGATACAAACATGTACACTTGCATATATCACATATAAACAATGTGCACAATCCAGTGAGAAAATAAATCATAAGTGAGCTAATACTAGTTAATGTAATGTAATATATCAAATATATAATTATACATTAAATTATTAAATCAACTCTTGATTTAATAACCCGGCTATAACCGACTAATATCATGTGTAACAATTTATCGAATCAACACTTGATCCGATAACCCGGCTATATCGCATACAACCGATCAATGTCACGAATCATGAGAATAGAATATGGTATCTCATATCGTATTAATCTCGGTCCCGCTCATATCACATATGTGCTCCTACTCCGTTTCGCTTGAGCCAGGAAACCCCTGTGTAGGACTCTAAAGACTCGTCAATACGCCGGCAGTAGGTGATGATCATATCAAACACCCACAAGCCGCAAGCGGTTTGCTAAATGTAACGGCCACCCGGGTATTGAGCGATCAGAAGATCAACAAGCAAGCATGTACATTCTCCTGTGAATCGAATCAGTAACACTCCCGTACAGTCCTGTCTCATCGTCTGATATGTCGCATATCTCGCCCAGGGGTGGTAAACATCAGACTCCAGTAGCTCGATAAGTCGTGTCGATATGAGGTCTATAACAGTTCGAGAAACTACTGATAACACTTACCAGTAAATCTCAGCAACCCTGGCCAGGGATTTCCGGTTATAGCCAATCGAACACAGCGCAACATCAACTCCCTATACCGGGAGAGACGAATCCCCTCCTATCGCTTATCTCCTCCATGTGATTCTGGACTGTACCTAAAAGCCACCTTTTTGGACGCCCTCTTGGACATGGTATGATGGAAATCAAATCACAATGGGAATCACACAAGACTCTATGACGATCTCGGGTCAACAGACTACTCTGTACCAGTGTCACCGGAGAACTGCCATCTGACGTGAGGTATAATACCATCTGGGAGTTCTCGGCGAGTCCGTCCAGTATACCCAGTCTCCACTGAGCACCCGTACACCATCCTTGATGTCAAACACTGATGGATATGGGATCATCCATCGCCCATCATATGGGTCAAGATGCGTATACGCTAGTCTCCTCTGGTGTATCGATGCCCTGTCTCGATACACCCTCGACTAGGAACAGTTATAGGATGTACTCGTCGACTACTGTGGCCCCACTAGTATGATCTCATCATAGTCCCAGTAGTCGAGTACATATCCTAAGGGCTTTATCAACATGTAACATAGAGACAATCAGAGTACATGTAAAGATAAAGTACAACCAGATAGCATACTATCATGTCGAGCAAGAAAGTCCTCCCTATATATGTCCTAACATCCATTACAATATACATCGTATGTACAGTAATGGCCTCTAGGGCATACATATAACTAACAATCTCCCACTTGCACTAGGGCCATCTGTTGTGGTATCACATACCCAACATTTAGCTGCAGTTGAAGTATCTCATACTCAACCATCCCATAAAAGTCTCTACTGGGAAAAAGGCCTTTGTGAGTGGATCCGCGCTGTTGTCCTCTGTGTCTACTCTCCTAACCTCGATCTCCTTGGGGATCAACCATCTCCATGATCAGGTGATACCGCCTAAGAATTATATCTGGATTTCTGATGGGACGGGGGTTCCTTGGCATAAGCCACAACTCCATTGTCACACAATGGTAGGAACGAAGTTCATCTCATGAACCTATATATATCCAGACTGCCTCTTTGGTAGCATCTTTGGTAACGATGTATCTTGCCTTTAATCGTCTAGTATGTCACGGTATCTAGCTTGGAACTCTTCCAACATACCGTCCCTCCACTGAGGGTAAAGATAATGCCTGCGACTGACATTCAGTCGTCCTTATCACCCTGGAACCTTTCCAGTGATTCTCCCATGGATCGATTGATACCATCTCACTACAACTAGTGAGTATCTTAACATCTAATTAGATCTATCTCATAGATCCAAAACCCAGGATTTAGGAGGTATCATTTTGATCCTATATGGAGAATCCTTGTGATAAGCGGAGATTGACCGATCGTAGCATAGGAAACTCCTTCCCTATCTAGAGTATGTCACCCATGTACTCTACAAGGATCACCACCATACTCCCTACTACCTTTTTGTATATACAAGGTTCATCCACCATTTTGATGAAGTCAAACTCTTTGACTACCACATCAAAACAGATGTTCCAACTCCGCGATGCCTATTTTATCACATAAAACATCTTGCACACGTTTCCGCTGCTCCCACTATCTACGAAGCCCTCTGGCTGTGTACTTATAGATGTTCTCTTCTAAAACATCATTTAGAAAAGCAGTCATGACACCCAACCACCAGATATCGTAGTCATGGTATGTAGCCGTGGCAAGTAGGATCTGGATGGACTTAAGCATAGCTTTGAAAGTCTCAACTTTTCCATGTACACCAAGTAATCTTCTCAAGATATACTTGCTCCTGATGGGGATTTAACCCTTCAGATAAAACAACCAAAGTCCATACTTTGTTGGTGTATAAGGATTCTATCTCAGATCACTAAGCATCCAGCCATTCTTACAGAGTCTCACTCCTGATGGCCTGCTCGAAACTTAGTTGGGTCATCATCTCATGATGCAATCCTCGCTCCCACTGTCATAGAGAAACCGAAGTATCTCTCAGGTGGGAGAGGAACCCTACTAGATCGACGGAGAGGCTGAGGTTCGTTGGAAACTATTGAATCCTTTGGTTCTACAAAATCATCTGCTGTAGTTTGTATAGCTGGAACTCCTTCCAGTTCTACCTCATGACCACTAATTTCTTCATAAGAAATTCCCTTTCACAAAGATGGCATGCTGAGAAACAAAACATCTTTTGTTCCTCTGTTTGGTAGAAGATATTCCCTTGCGAATGCTTGGGATATCCAACAAACTTCCACAGAACTGACTTTGCCTCGAGCTGTCCGGATTATGCTTTTAGACATAGGCTAGACAACCCCAAATCTTAACAAACTTAAGATATGGGCTCTTCCCATTCCATATCACATATGAAGTGGTAGGCAACTGATTTGATTTGAACCCTATTCAATAGGTATGCAGCTTCTCAAGCGCATAACTCCCAAAAGGAAATAGGAAACCCAGTAGTACTCATCATAGAGCACACCATATCACATAGGGTGCTATTTCTCCACCCCGATATACCATCGTGCTATGGTGTATACGGAGGAGTAATGCTGAGAGAGAATCTCATTCTCCTTTAGAATAGTCCAGAAATTCCGTGCTCAAGTATTCTCCTCCCTGATCTCATCAAAGGACATAATACTTATACCCATATTTTGGTTCTCTACTTCTAACTTATATTCTGTGAATATCTCAAAAGCTTCGGACTTTTGTTTCAACTGGAACATATGTCCGAATCTTGAGAGATCATCAGAGAATGTAATGAAGTACAAAGAACTACTCTTGGAATGTATAGACAGTGGACCATCATACATCAACATGTATCAATCCCAAGAGTTCACAAACTCTTTCTCCGTTTCCAATTAACAGAGCTGTGGTCATCTTATCTTTGTGACATGACCGGCAAGTTTCACAAAATGTAAATTCAAACAAATTTAAAAATGCATCTTAATGTAACTTCAGCTAGTCGGGTCGCATTGATATGACCTAGTCTACAATGCCTCAAGGAGGATTCGTTCATTTCTGAACTCTTCCTCTTGTGTGTGTTCCGTATACTAAGAACTGTAGTTTGATTTAGAACGTCAATGCTTTAAGATAACGTACCTGAACCGATCAACCTTTGATATAGGAAATGTTCAAAACATTATCCAACAATACAAAATTATATCCTTTCTTTACTAATAAAGAGACTGATATGATGTTGTATATCAGGTTCGGTATCTAATAACATGTTAGTGTATATGCCCTAGGGGCCATTATTGTATCATACTTGTATGTATATTACTTAATGGTAGCTTGAGATATTCACAGTTGTATATACAGTCTTGCTAAATATGGTAGTATGCTACTTGGTTTGTGTCTACTTTAATATGTGCATATGTTTCTTGTAACGTATCACTTATACATATTAGTAGAACCCATAGGTTCTTTGCTTGATTACCAGCGTTGTGATGGCAGTCATACTAGTGGGGCTGGGTAGTCTATAAGCAGCATCCTATACTTGTCCCTAGTCGTAGGATTATCGAGACAGGGCATCGATACTCCAGAGTAGACTAGTGTGCACGCTTCTCATCCCAGTTAGGGAGATGGTCTGTCCCACAGCCATCAGTACGTCGTACTGGAGATAGTATACAGGTGCTCGTTAGGTTACGGGTACACCGGAAGGACTCGCAGGGGAACTGACTGGTCGGTATTATACCCATCGTCAGTTAACAGTTCCCAGGTGACATGAGTACAGCATAGTCCGCAGACTTGACACTGCTGCTTCACCTCGAGTGTGTCCCACTGTTCTTAGATTGCTACCCTACCACGGCTCAAAGGAGTCATGCAAACAGGTAGCAGTTGGGTGCAGTCCCGAGCACTTGGAGGCAGTGGCGGTTAGACAGGATTCGTCTCTCCCGGTATTGGGAGTTGATATCGCGCTGTGTCAGAGAGCCATTACGCAAAGTCCCTGGCAGGGCAAGCGAGATTTACTGGTAGGTTCCAGTAGTTTTCTCAGGGTGTAATGGGCTACGCTCCAACACGACTTATACAGCTATTAGGGGACTGACGCTTGCCGCCCTCTAGGCTCGATATGCGATAGTCTTAGACGAACAGACCGGACTGTACGGAGATTGTCGCATCAGGCTCAGTAGGAGTTCAGATGGTTTTCCTCACCGGCCTTCTTATCGACATCTACCTGGGGACCGTTACGTACAGCTAGTGCCGCTTGCGGTCTGTGGTTAAACCCAATGCCAGCGTAGTGTCGAGTCTTTAGAGTCCCACAAAGAGAGTTTCCCTGCTCCAGGCGAAACGATATAGAGGTCGTATGGTTTTACGACAAGGGTTCGAACGCATACGTGTGTTTACGCACGTACGACGTTCGGACAGTTTTTACTACCCGGCTTTGGTTTAAGCCAGATTCTAGTATCGGGTTATTGGATTTATACAGTCTAAAGTTTTTCCGTGTTTTCACGGATTGGAGGGGCATTCTCGTAATTTTCCAGGAAGCTTCTAGAAGCATGGTGACTTGGAGGGTAAGGTGGCATTAGCATTAATTGGTTTTGTGACTCATGAGATGAATCATTCAAGTGAGTTAATGATGCATTTATTGCTTAATAACTCACTTGATGATTCATTGCACATATTCAATGAAGCATGATGATAATGCATTTGATTTATTCATTTGATAATTCTTCATGCTTCATAATATATAACAAGTGAGAAACAATTTCAATTCATTCTTATAATCACCTTCTCTCTCATCAAGCTCTCTCATTCTTGAAACCCTAACCCTAACCTCTCATGTGTTGAGATCAAGGGTTAGCTAGACTAATACTTCCATAACCTCACTCTATATCCCCTAGGTAGCTTAGATTAACACTTTGAGCAACCTAGTTATCTCAAGTTAGAGATAAAGCTTGGCGTAGGAGCTCTCGGGTGGATCATCTTTGATTCGAGGAGGCCGTTGAGGTGCCGATGTTCCAAGGAGCCTACGAGGAGTGGAGGACCGCGATGAAGACCCGAAGGACAAGTATCGTGAGGTATAACTTCGTATACGAGTAGTTAAACCTTTCTTAGTTTGCTAGTAACGGTTTAGAAACGATTCATGCTCCCAAGTCCGTGTTATGAAGCTTTGATAATCGTTTTTCATATATTCCGCCTCCCCGCAAGTTCGTGGGGTGCATGACATGGACTTACAGTGGTATCAGAGCCAACTAAACCATTACTAGCTTGTTTGCAACAGTTAGAAGTTCGATCGACGGAACGCACGAAAATGAAACACCCCGTACCCTAAGTTTCTGTTAATTTTAAAAGCGTCTGAAAAAATATTTGACATACCTTAAAATTCACAGCAGGGTATTTTAAGAATACTGGGAAAATACAAGCCAGTAACTCGGCAAAACGGCCGCGGATCCGCGGCAATAGAGTGCTTGTGCCGCGGATCCGTCGCCGAGTTGACTCGGATTTGCTCTGTAATTCTTATTTTTTGGTGTTTTGGTTCTCTGTTTGTTCTGTTTATACCCTGGTTACTTCTGTGCTGCTTTGCTTTCAGGGTAGACACGGAACATGGTTATCGATCGATATTCTAAGATATTTGCTAATTGGGTTTTTATCTGTAATGTTTAATGTGTTCATAAACCTCCCCTAACTGCTAGTATGTCGGTTGGCAGGGGTTGCACATTTCTGTAATGTTTACTGTTTGTGTATATGCACTTGATTGGAATGTTGTGATGATTAGCCGGGGTTTGAGATGGGTCTAATATTCATTCATTCGATGTAAATGTAATATGATGTAATATTCTTTTGCGGGGCACATCCAAGTTGCGGTTGTAGCCACCGTTGTATTATTTCTTTTTACTGTTTTTGCTCCTAGGATAGACCCATGACGTGGTACACAAACTACCAGGTACTTTGAAGTGTTTAGTGGCCTACTCACTTTGTTGAGGGAGACCGCTTCACTTCGGGTACTTGGCGGGTAGTTTGTCGTACCCGTAGGGGTCTACGGTGGGGTAATGGCTATTCATCACAACTGTGTAATCCGTCTTTTATTGCAGGCTCAAAGCAAATGCGGATTGCTAGTATATCCAATAAAGTTCATCTGTGATCTGGAATGCTTATTATTGTGTCTGACGAATGTACAATATCTATATATGATAGCTATTAGACGTCACTTATGTTTTACACCCGCGCTAGCCCAGCCCCTGCTCTGTCGTTAGTTAAGTAACCTAACGGGTGATGACGGGACCCCGTGGCGAATGCGGATAGCATAAGAGGACGTGGTATTTTCGTTGTTTTCTGCAATGATGGGATAAAGATGGGACACATTATTATAATGCAAAGAAAATAAACCATTGTTTAATCGTTGGAAAAAATTTAAAAGAAACCACTCGGTTATTTTAAAAGATCAGAATTTTTTAAATTGCGGAGCTTTGACCACTCCTTTTTAAAAGTATCAGGTTCCTTCGATTATATCAAGTTCACTACGTTCACGGTTATGCCAAAACCATTCGTAGCCCTCCGTCATTTCATTTGGGTATTCAGTAGTATTCAAGCTATGTATATTTGGCCCTTAGTCAAAACATAGTGTTTGGTAGCTGCTGGGGTGTTCATTTGTTGCATAGATAGATGCGTTGGTTTGGGACAGTCGTATTACTTTTCTTAGCCCTTAGTCAAGAGTATATACGGGTAGGTTCAAATTAACCTGGATAATGACGGGTAGAACTTGACATGTGACTTATGACATATTTGGCCCTTAGTCAAAGTCATAAGAGCATGGGGAAAAAATCCATATCGGGAATTTCTAAAGTAACTGAAATTTGCAGAGAGATGCATACCATTTTAGAGTTTGATGAATGTTGGTAGGATTCCTTCAACATTATCATACGATGATATTTTTGGATCCCGATCCTACTGTGAGTATATACTACTTATCAAGAGATTCGTCACTTAACGATCAATGCTATAAACCAAGTAGGTGCCTAAAAAGGTGTCAGCGGGGCTACGCCCCCAGAGAAAAGAGGTTATTTAATTAAGGAACTTCGCGAAAGCGTTGGAAAACCTCCCTCGAAGTATCGGCAATGACCTGGCTGAACGGTTAAGCAAGAATTGTACGGTGAGAATAGTCCTGGCTAATTCTTCTTTTATGGTTTGAGGAGGGATTCGAGAAACAGTGGGAGCCATCCTGTTTAGATAAATTAAACCACTCTAAACTTGCAACAGCATCATGCTAATAGTATTTTCTTCTCTCTCTTAAAATTGTAGCGACCTTGTGACCACACATAGGTTACATCTAGATAATAAATTGACTGAATCTTACTTTTATGACTGGCAAAGGTCTGTCCAGATGTCCATTTCCTATGACAAGCTGGACCACCCTATTACTACTCAAGATCCCGCCGTCCCAGGTCCAGTTTCCACTGTCGCGGATATGGATATCCGTCAGACAAAGGAAAAAGATAAAGCGAAAGCTAAGTGCCTCGTGTTTGCTTCAGTTCATGGTGTATACCAGAAGCAGCATGAGAAGATGGACTTAGTTTCCATCTTTCTCCATAACAAAGATTTATATGGAGAGCAATCTCATATCACAAGATATGAGACCTCGAACGAATTAATTCAAGCGAGGTTGGCTGACGGGTCATCTGTAGGGGACAACGTCCTTACAATGACTAGCTGTATTGATGAGCTCCAGGACCTGCATACCACGTTGGGAAACGGGTCAGATACTGACTTGATTCTACAGTCTCTACCTTCTACACTGAAGGAAAGCAGGGAATCAGAAGGAAAGAGAAGGGCAAAAGTTTCAGGACTGGATATAGTAAAAGAGGGACGTTCCTATTGTTATGGGATTGGGCATAGGCAGAAAGATTGCAGGGGTTTTGAAGCCAGTAGCCAGGATACGAAGCATGTTGTGTCTTCAGCCTCAAGTGTGTTTGTAATTAAAGACTGCATGTCAATAAACTCTACTTCCTGGGTACTAGATACCGGAGCAGGATCTCATATCTGTAATTCATTACATGCTTTGAGAAATAGTAGAGTTATAAAGGTAGGTGATTGGTCTCTCAGAGTTGCAAACGGAATGACAGTGAACGCTGAATCCGTGGGAGAATATCGCCTAGGTTTGACAAGTGGGCATATATTGATTTTACATAACTGTTTATATGTACCTAGTATGACTTGTAATATCATATCAGTGTCCTCACTTTCGAGAGAGGGATATGATTTTACATTCGTAAGCGATGTAGTTAACATCCACCTAAATCAAGTTCTGATTGGGTTCGGTACATTAGATAACGGTATATACGTATTATGTCAAGCTCAGGTTTTCAATGTCCATAACACTCTTAAAAGAAAGTCTCCAGAGATAAATCAGGCTTTCTTATGGCATTGTAGACTAGGTCACATCAATGAGAGAAGGTTGACTAAGTTACATAAAGAAGGATATTTAAATCCGTTCGAATATCAATCTTATGCTACTTGTGAATCTTGTCTCAAAGGAAAGATGACAAAGACTCCGTTCACTGGACACAGAGTAAGAGCAAGAGAGCTCTTAGGACTCGTACACAGTGATGTATGCGGTCCAATGTCTACACATGCGCGAGGTGGTTATTCCTACTTCATTACTTTTACGGATGATTTCTCTAGGTATGAATATGTCTTCTTAATGAAGCATAAATCCGAGGCCTTTGAGAAATTCCAAGAATACAAGAATGAAGTGGAAAACTAAACAGGCAAGAGTATAAAGACACTAAGATCTGATCGAGGTGGTGAATACTTAAGTGCCGAGTTCCTGAGTTACTTAAAAGAGAATGGAATTCTCTCTCAGCTTACCCCTCCATACACACCACAACATAACGGTGTATCAGAAAGGAGGAATCGAACCTTATTGGATATGGTTCGTTCCATGATGAGTAACGCTGAGTTACCGCGATCATTCTGGGGATATGCACTAGAATCAGCTGCATATCTTTTAAACCAGGTTCCCACCAAGACTGTGCCTACCACACCATATCAGATGTGGAGTGGGAAGAAACCCTATCTTCAGTATCTAAAGATTTGGGGATGTCCGGCTTATGTTAAAAAGCAGCATGCGGACAAACTCGAGGCACGATCAGTACTATGTAAGTTTGTGGGATATCCAAAGAACTCCAGGGGATATCTATTCTATTACGCAGAGGAACAAAAGGTTTTTGTTTCTCGTAATACCCATTTTCTAGAATATCAGTTTTTAGAAAAGGAAACTAGTGGGAGCGAAATAGAACTGGAAGAAATTCCAGAAGCACAAACTACTACTGAAAGTTTGATAGAACCAGAAGTTCAAGTAGAACAGGACATCCCGATGCCACTCCGCAGAAGTAGTAGGCAATCTCATCCGCCCGAGAGATACTACGGTTTTCTCATAGACGGGGATAGAGAGGATTGCACTATTGACTATGATGAGCCTACTAGCTTCCAGCAAGCCATTCAGAGCGGTGACTCAGTAAAATGGCTGGATGCAATGAGGACCGAAATGGAGTCCATGTACACTAACATAGTATGGACTTTGGACATTGCTCCAGATGGGGTAAAACCCGTAGGATGCAAATGGATCTTCAAAAAGAAGATTGGTGTAGATGTAAGTCTACGCTAGCGCCCCGGCAGTCTACAGACGCCAAATGCGGAACAAAAATTTTTTAACTGGCGCTATCGTATACTTTAACCCGGATCTGCCATTATTGCTAAACTAACAAACTGTAAAGAGTGTAGAAAGGTTATACCGAACGATCCGAGTCCTTCGTTCTTCAACCATCATCCCACGCTCCGTTGCGGCTGCTCCGATCTCGTCGATCTCCGATATCCTCGTCGAGGTGGCACCACATCACCGATTCTTTAAACGGGCTCCCGCCTCTGACTTGAGGCAACTCGATCATCAAGTTTGCTAAAAGAGACGACCAAGAATGATGTAGAGAATGAGTAGATGACTTTGTCTCACTTCGTCCAAATCCGTGGACGATCGGTTAATGAAGTTGCCGAAGGAATCGGGTGATGGAATGAAATGGACTGTGAAATTCCATACACCGATAAAACCTATCATAATCTTTTCTAGCAAATGAAAACTCAAGTGAGAGTGAGAATGAGGAGAGAGAGAGGGCCGGCCATATATAGCGAGAGGGAGGTGACCGTAGGAGAGGGGGGTGACCTTAAGCATAAAGCTTATCATGAAGAAAATATCTTAAGGAAAACAAAAAGCTTTAATAACAAAGCATGAGTCATTATGCATTAATTGAACCATTAAAGCAACCAATGAAAGTCCAACACCAATTAATCCTAGTCACCTCATCTAGAAACTTCTAGAAGAATACACACTCATCTCAAGAAAAGATAAATCCGTCTTTAACCGAATGTTAAAAGACGGCTGATAGAAAACTGGAAACTGGCAACTTCCAAAAGTGATCCTGAAACGAATTTCAGGACAACCCCGAAACTGTATAAATATACCCGCATTTGTATTACGACCGAATACAAATGCAACTGAGACAAAGATATTATACCTACTCAATATAATACTCGGATCCGGCTTAAACCAAAGCCGACCAGTATCATCTGCCCGAAAACTGACACGTGCGTAAACGCACGTGCATTTTCCGAACCCTGCCATAAAACCATACGGCCTCTACAACGTTTCGCCCGAACTTGGGAAACTGTCTGTGGGGGACTCTAATGACTCGTCAGTACCCTGGCAGTGGGTTTAACCACAAACCGTCAGCGGCACTAGCAATGCGTAACGGCTGCCCACGGACTGACCTCAAGGGAAGCTGATGAGCGAACTCAAGGGAGGCCAATGAGCGAACTCATCCAGAAACCCTACTGAGCCTAACAGTGACAATGTATATACAGTCCGGTCCGTTCGTCAATGAGTATCGCATATCCGCCTAGGGGGCTAGTAACGTCAGACCCCCAATAGCAGTATAAGTCGTGTCGGAGTGAAGCCCAATAACACCCTGAGATACTACTGGAGTACCTACCAGTAAATCTCCTACCATGGCCATGGATTTGTGTAATGGCTCTCCTAGACACAGCACGACCTCGCCCCCAATACCGGGAGAGACGAATCCCCTGTCGATCCGCTCACGTGCCTCCATATGGCTCGGGACTGTACCCAAAAGCTACCTGTTTGCACGACTCCTTTGAGCCGTGGTAGGGTAGAAATCAAAGCACAGTGGGAACTCACACGAGACAAATGACGACCTCAGGTCGATGAACTAACATGTACACATGTCACCAGGGAACTGCTATCTAACGGTAGATATAATACTAACTAGCAGATTCCCGGCGAGTCCTTTCCGGTGTACTCATAACCTAATGAGCACCTGTATACATCTTAGGTGATCCAACTGACACCAGTGGCTTGTGAGACCGGCCACCGCCCCTCGTCGGGGTCTCGACTGTACACACTAGTCTACTCCGGAGTATCGATGCCCTGTCTCGAAACTCCCACGACTAGGGACCATAATTAAGGATATGCGTATAAACCACCCAACTCTCACTTATATGATCGCCATCATACTGTTGGTAGTAAAGCAAGATCCTAAGGGCTCTATCAAAGTGTAACATGCAATCAGTCACCTGAACATGTACACGACAGATAAAGGCAAACCAGATAGCATACTATCATCTTGAGTAAGACTGTCCTACCGGTATAGGTCCTCCGCAATCATTGCAATCACGTACCTGTGATCCAATAATTGACTATGAGGGCACTATCTCCAACACTCTCCCACTTGCACTCAAGGCTAATTATTGCGATGTTGCGTACTCACAGCCCGTGTGAAACCAACACCCAACTCCTCTACTAATCATTTTCACAAAGCCCGTTTGTAAAACTATTGTGTTCGAGAAATAGCCTCAGTGAGTGGATCCGCCTACAAGTTTCTTTCTATATCTCTCTAAATCTCAAGTTCGCGGAGAAAGCCATCTCCCGAATCGAGTAATACCTGTCTTAGGATATGTCTGGATATCTGATGGGACCTAGTTCATAAATGAACTCCAAATCCAAACTTCTTAGACTGTATCGATCACTGAACCTAATCAGTATCGGGCAACATGCCACCCACAGTATCCTCTTGGACCACCTGTCCATAATACTGTCCCTCTTCGTCAGAGGGAAAAACTATAACTCTGACAATCTCTCTGTCAACCATGTCACCTTTGAAGCTTGGAATGATAACCGTCTCCCGAAGGAGGCTGCCGTCATCAAATCCGTAGAACATGTACTTATGTTCTAAACCTGCTTCCTTATGTTTCTCCAGGATTGGATTAATACAAACTTATTGCATCTAGTGCAAAACCAACATTTGGTGTGGTACTTGACATCTCATGATTGACTCAATTGCCAAAGCAAGTGATCTGCCAATCATGCACATCCCTCTCCCCTTTAGTCTGTAAGACACCTTTAGAGAGGGTGACTCCATCACCTGCAGGTACACCACCATGCCAGGAGTCAACTATTCCAAAAACCATTAGAATATCTGTCAAAGTACCCACATTGGGAAACTACCCAAATCCAGATCTAAAACCATAGATCCAGAAACCAGAATGTCAAATATTAGATCCATATCCTGTCTGGAGAAACAACTGTGTGACGACCACAGTACAACCGATCGTAGTATAGGAATTTTACTTCCTACTCTGTGTATGTCATCCAGATACCATGACATCACACCCTACTACCTTCTTAACAAATCCATCCCCTATTCAGATTGAAGTCAAAACCATGACTGTCACATCAAAATTAGATGATCTATCTCCGCTATAACTGCTCAAGTCTATAAATAGACATAAGCTACTTGCCCACTATGCTTCTGCTGCTCCCACTGACTACGACAACCCTCCTCCCGGGTCTCATATCCTGGAACAACAGTAGTGTCAAGTCTTGGTAGATAAGAACCTCCCTGTCACCGTCTCTGAGGCTACCGAAGTACCTCTCGGGCGTTTGAGGTTACCTACCATACCTACGTAGTGGTTATTGGAATGTCAAACCTGATTGAATATATAGGTCCTATTAAATTTTCCGTAATCGTTCGCGGTTCTGGAATCACTTCCAGTTCTACCATACTCCCACTACTGTTTTCTGAAAAAGATCCATTTTTACTAAAACTGTGGCAAGTCAAGAACAATATCACTATTGATCTTCTTAATGGTAGAATATCAACCCTCGTCATAGCCAGGGTCAACCCACAAACAGCCATTACAGAATCGTGCCCTGAGTTATCCAGAATCTAGTTTTAATCATAAGCTGGACAACTCCCCGTACCTTAATATCTTTTAAGGTACGAACTATTCTATATTCAATATAGAAACTTTGGCACTAATTTAATTGGAACCATATTCAAATCATGCAGCTGTCTTCAGTGCATATCAACTTAATGGAAAGAGGCTAATCAGCATTACTCAACTTAGGAATCCATCCAATTATGAGTAACCTGAAAGAGAAACACGTTTCTCAAAACCATCACTATCATCTGAATACCAATCACAAGAATCTACATCTTCGATCTCTTTGAAGAATCCCGATACTTGTGATACCTGGTTCTCTACTTTATTCTTATATCCACAACTTCTCAAAACTTAGACCTTGTATTTCTACGAAACACTCGTCTAAATACTAGAGAAGTTATAAGTAAACAGAACATAGTACGAGGACCTACCCCTTTGTCCTGATGGACACTGGACAACATACAATACTCTGTATAAGTCCGCTGAGTTAAACAACTCAAAACATGTGCGTTGTAGGTGGAAAACTGTACCCTGGCGATTTCCTCAAATATCACCAATTACAACGAATTCCGATATAATGAGGATAATCACCTAATTCCCAATATCTTACTCCCACTCATCATCTGTAAAACCATACAGATATGAGAATGAAACCTGGTAAATACATACCCTTGGAGTAAGTGTCTAATCGGGAAAAACAGTTTTTCTTTAACAATGCACTGAAACATGAAAATGTTTCGTAGGGGTATCCTGGTATTCATAGCAATGCCTCTTCCATAATCCAATTCATGACTTCAACCGTATATCTCTTTGCCATCTCTCCAAATCCCCTTTATTTGTCTTTAGTCATTACCTTCTGTACACCATCGTTAGGCTAAATGGTTTTCTTCCTTCCCTACCGTTCGGTACCAGCCTATGGTTTGGAAGAAGACTATCCAGTAAGCATAATAGGTGTACCCTCCTAAACCAAGGAGTACTCGCATCTCGAGAGAAGGTGACGATAAAAGACAACTGAATAATACCTTATTCTTTTTAAAAGTGAAATAGGAGCGGCGATGAAGTACGCGGTTTTGGTCGTGAATGATATCAGTCGCAATTTACTTTGCCCTCTTTCTAATCCCTTTATTTTGTCTTTACATATTACCTTCTGCACACCCTACTTAGGCTAATTGGTTTTCTTCATTCCCTACCTTTCGGCACCAGCCTATGGTTTGGAATAAGACTATCCAATAGGCGTAATAGGTGTACTCTCCTAAACCAAGGAGCTCTCGCAACCTGAGAGAAGGTGATAATAAAAGACAACTGAATAAACCAATTCTATTTCTCCTGAACCTGGATCCATCCCCGAAGAAGTCCCTTCGAGTTCGTATATAACCATACGATGGATCTATCCAATGGAAGTGGATATCCGTAGTAATACGGGTGTTCTGAGAAATTCAAAGGGTAAAAGAAGGAGTGGCAATGACTTATGCAACTCAGACAATCCAAAAGCCAGTATTTTAAGAAGGTTTGGTCAACTTGGTCACTGAGTCATAGTCTAGGGTCGGTCAAAGGTCGCTGCCAAAGAGAGAGAGAGAAAAGAAACACTCTGCGTGCACTCTATCCTAGATCAGAATGGTCATCACTTTATCTAATCCGGAAACCTCCCACTGTCCTGTCAAATTCTCCTCCAAACCTAAAGAAGAATCAATCGGGATCACCCGAAGAGTAAACCAACTCATCAGTGGGAATCGGGATCCAACTCTCATCGCATGATAACGTGATGGAATGCATCCACGTTACTCATACTCCAGATGGTATGCGCATACTTGGCAAGTTTCAGTTTCTTTAGAAACTCCCGATATGATTTTTGCCCCATGCTCTTATAACCTTGGCTTTGGTCAAAATGTCATAAGTCACATGCCAAGTTCTACCCGTCACTATCTTGTCAATTTGAACCCACCCGCACATGCCCCTGACTTTGGCCAATCGGCAGAACGACTGTCCCAAACTAACTCATCTATCTATGCAACAATTGAATACCCAGCAGCTACCAAACACTATGCCTTAACTTTGGCTAAAATACATAGCTTGAATACTACTGAATACCCAAAAGAAGTGACGGAGGGCTACGGCTGGTTTTTGGCGAAAAACCTTTAGCGTAGTGAACTTGATATCGCTGAAGGAACCTGATAGCTTTTTAAAATATAGTGGCGAAAACCTTTTGCTAAAGAGGTCACTCCCGGTAAAGGGATCTCGGCTCTTTCCTCGTGGAATGAGGTGCAGGATATTCCACTGAATACCGCTATGCAAAGCAACTTGTAATCGACTATAGTAAGGTTATTACTCTGACGCAAACTTCTGTCCAAGGGGTCAGTCCCGGTGAAGGGATATCGGCGCTTGCCCCGTCGAATGAGGTGCAGGATATTCCACTGAATACCGCTATGCATAACAAAAGGAAACGTCTTTGTAACAACACTTTTTAAATTTGTTCCAACAACTGTAAACAGGTTTGTTTTAACTTTGCATTGATCAGAATCAACGCAGTCCCATCATTTAATCACACCAGAAAAGAACGAAAATAACATGTACGTATATGACATCCGCATTCGTCACTGGGTCCCGTCATCACTCGTTAGGTTACTTAACTAACGACAGAGCGGGTACTGGACTAGCGCGGGTGTAAAACATATACAACATCTAATAGTATATAAACCAATATACAATAATCGCTCCAGGCGTGATAGTATGCAACATTACAGAAAAGTAATAAGCATCACAGAACAATACAGATATCTGGGATCCCCGAGTTTCACAGAGCCGCTGCTGAAACCCGACGTTCCCCTGTCGTGTGGATAGCCTGTGCAATGAAACCTAGACCCCTACGGGTGCGGCAAGTTACCCGCCAAAACCTGAAGCGAGGCAGCCCCCTACAGCATAGTGAATGGACCACCCAGCACTTCACGGAATCCGGTAGCTTGAGCACCCCTCCTTGGGTCAACCTGTACCCCCTACGAGTGCGGCGAATAGTCTGCCAATTCTAGAGTGGGGCCCCTCTGCCTCTCAAAGCCATGAGATGCGGACCCGTTGCTTCTCAGAACCCGGCTATCCGTGCACTCCGTCTCGGGGCAAAACCTAGTACAGTAATGAAAAATAGTACAATAGGTACATCGACCGCAACCTGGTCGTGCCCCAAAAAGAATATTATACAACAGGCAGTGACGGCTGTCCACAAGTTGGACGCTCGCCCCGCAATATCAAATGTACAAATAAACACAAACTGTACTACCATTGCACACTGCTATCCACCACGACAAATCCGCAACATCACAGCACAACACAGAACATCAACGCGAATGTCACGTTCGCAAACCCGTCTAAAAGAACTATAGCAATTAAACGCGGTTTACCGATCAAATGACATTCCCGGTCGGAGATATAATGTAAGCACTGTAAACTAACGTGTTTAAATTTCGATCGACCAAAGACCAAATATCAAAAAGTGGGCCCCATTGCTTACTGGTGAACAGTAACAAAACCTGGGCCAAAACGATATTTACCAAAAACCCCAAAATCAAACCAAGAACCCACTGTGAAAATTTGGGGCCACGAGCTCACTGTGTGTCCGCGGATGCGCGGTCAAACCATAGGTTTGACCGCGTTTCCGCGGCTGTCCCATCGAATCACGTGCCCAAATTTCTACGTCGTTCTAATAAAAGCCTGCACAGTATTCTGAGATGTGTAGAATAATTTTATCAGACCGTTTAAAAACAACAGAAACTGTCAAGTTGTAATTTTGTGATTTTTGATTTCCGGTCGGATCGATGTTTTAAAGGCGTTAGCACAAGTTAGTATAGCAAAATGGTGAGGCTCTGATACCACTGTAAGTCTACGCTAGCGCCCCGGCAGTCTACAGACGCCAAATGCGGAACAAAAATTTTTTAACTGGCGCTATCGTATACTTTAACCCGGATCTGCCATTATTGCTAAACTAACAAACTGTAAAGAGTGTAGAAAGGTTATACCGAACGATCCGAGTCCTTCGTTCTTCAACCATCATCCCACGCTCCGTTGCGGCTGTCCGATCTCGTCGATCTCCGATATCCTCGTCGAGGTGGCACCACATCACCGATTCTTTAAACGGGCTCCCGCCTCTGACTTGAGGCAACTCGATCGTCAAGTTTGCTAAAAGAGACGACCAAGAATGATGTAGAGAATGAGTAGATGACTTTGTCTCACTTCGTCCAAATCCGTGGACGATCGGTTAATGAAGTTGCCGAAGGAATCGGGTGATGGAATGAAATGGACTGTGAAATTCCATACACCGATAAAACCTATCATAATCTTTTCTAGCAAATGAAAACTCAAGTGAGAGTGAGAATGAGGAGAGAGAGAGGGCCGGCCATATATAGCAAGAGGGTGGTGACCGTAGGACAGGGGGGTGACCTTAAGCATAAAGCTTATCATGAAGAAAATATCTTAAGGAAAACAAAAAGCTTTAATAACAAAGCATGAGTCATTATGCATTAATTGAACCATTAAAGCAACCAATGAAAATCCAACACCAATTAATCCTAGTCACCTCATCTAGAAACTTCTAGAAGAATCCATACTCATCTCAAGAAAAGATAAATCCGTCTTTAACCGAATGTTAAAAGACGGCTGATAGAAAACTGGAAACTGGCAACTTCCAAAAGTGATCCTGAAACGAATTTCAGGACAACCCCGAAACTGTATAAATATACCCGCATTTGTATTACGACCGAATACAAATGCAACTGAGACAAAGATATTATACCTACTCAATATAATACTCGGATCCGGCTTAAACCAAAGCCGACCAGTATCATCTGCCCGAAAACTGACACGTGCGTAAACGCACGTGCATTTTCCGAACCCTGC
This sequence comes from Agapanthus africanus, assembly GCA_030015575.1. Classification (NCBI taxonomy): domain Eukaryota; kingdom Viridiplantae; phylum Streptophyta; class Magnoliopsida; order Asparagales; family Amaryllidaceae; genus Agapanthus; species Agapanthus africanus. The sequence continues at coordinate 494,609,527 of CM057339.1, forward strand.
CATAAAACCATACGGCCTCTACAACGTTTCGCCCGAACTTGGGAAACTGTCTGTGGGGGACTCTAATGACTCGTCAGTACCCTGGCAGTGGGTTTAACCACAAACCGTCAGCGGCACTAGCAATGCGTAACGGCTGCCCACGGACTGACCTCAAGGGAAGCTGATGAGCGAACTCAAGGGAGGCCGATGAGCGAACTCATCCAGTAACCCTACTGAGCCTAACAGTGACAATGTATATACAGTCCGGTCCGTTCGTCAATGAGTATCGCATATCCGCCTAGGGGGCTAGTAACGTCAGACCCCCAATAGCAGTATAAGTCGTGTCGGAGTGAAGCCCAATAACACCCTGAGATACTACTGGAGTACCTACCAGTAAATCTCCTACCATGGCCATGGATTTGTGTAATGGCTCTCCTAGACACAGCACGACCTCGCCCCCAATACCGGGAGAGACGAATCCCCTGTCGATCCGCTCACGTGCCTCCATATGGCTCGGCACTGTACCCAAAAGCTACCTGTTTGCACGACTCCTTTGAGCCGTGGTAGGGTAGAAATCAAAGCACAGTGGGAACTCACACGAGACAAATGACGACCTCAGGTCGATGAACTAACCTGTACACATGTCACCAGGGAACTGCTATCTGACGGTAGATATAATACTAACTAGCAGATTCCCGGCGAGTCCTGTCCGGTGTACTCATAACCTAATGAGCACCTGTATACATCTTAGGTGATCCAACTGACACCAGTGGCTTGTGAGACCGGCCACCGCCCCTCGTCGGGGTCTCGACTGTACACACTAGTCTACTCCGGAGGATCGATGCCCTGTCTCGAAACTCCCACGACTAGGGACCATAATTAAGGATATGCGTATAAACCACCCAACTCTCACTTATATGATCGCCATCATACTGTTGGTAGTAAAGCAAGATCCTAAGGGCTCTATCAAAGTGTAACATGCAATCAGTCACCTGAACATGTACACGACTGATAAAGGCAAACCAGATAGCATACTATCATCTTGAGTAAGACTGTCCTACCGGTATAGGTCCTCCGCAATCATTGCAATCACGTACCTGTGATCCAATAATTGACTATGAGGACACTATCTCCAACAGTAGATTGACAGGTTGAAACCTATAAGGCTAGACTTGTTGCAAAGGGTTTCCGTCAAAGACCTGGTTTGGACTATGACGAAACCTTTTCTCCAGTGGCTATGCTTAAATCTATTCTGGTCCTTCTTGCTATTGCTGCCTTCTACGATTATGAAATCTGGCAGATGGACGTAAAGACAGCCTTTCTAAATGGTAATTTGGAAGAGAGCGTCTATATGGATCAGCCAGAGGGATTCATTCAGAGTGGGAGCAGCGGTAAAGTATGCAAGCTGCTTCAGTCCATTTATGGACTAAAGCAGGCATCGCGGAGTTGGAACATCTGTTTTGATGATGCTGTCAAAGAATTTGACTTTACCAAAAATCCAGATGAACCTTGCATATACAGTAAGATTGTAGGGAGAGCTGTGGTATTCCTCGTCTTGTACGTGGATGACATTCTCCTAACAGGAAATGATATTCCTATGTTACAGTCTGTCAAAAGATTCTTGTCACATAAATTCTCCATGAAAGACCTGTGTGATGCCACCTACATTCTGGGGATCCGGATCTATCGTGATAGATCAAAGAGGATGTTGGGACTTTCGTAGTCCAGGTACATAGACACCATAGTGAAAAGATTCAGTATGGATGATTCTAAGCGCGGTACCCTACCGGCTTGTCACGGAATCACCCTCTCCAAAGAGATGTCTCCCAAGACTGATTTGGAAAGGGATCGCATGTCGATTATACCCTACGGTTCTGCGGTAGGCTCTATAATGTATGAGATGTTATGTACCAGACCAGATGTAGCATACGCATTGAGCGTTGTAAGCCGGTATCAGGAAAACCCAGGGGAGAAGCACTGGATAGCAGTAAAGAACATTCTCAAGTACCTGAGGAGGACTAAGGAGATGTTCTTGGTGTATTGCGGAAAAGACCTCCAGATGGAGGCCTTTGCCGACTCCGGCTTCCAGAGTGACAAAGATGACTCCAAGTCCATGTCGGGTTATGTCTTTACCCTCAATGGAGGAGCGGTCTGTTGGAAGAGTTTCAAACAGGAGACCGTTGCTGACTCAACAATGGAAGTGAGTACATAGCAGCTTGCGATGCCGCAAAAGAAGCTGTCTGGATGAAGAAGTTCCTCACAGAACTTCAGGTGGTTCCTACCAGTGTTGATCCAATACCTCTGTATTGTGACAACAACGGCGCTATAGCTTTAGCAAAGGAACCCAGGTCCCATCAGAAGTCCAGACACATATTAAGGCGGTACCACCTGATCAGGGAGATCGTAGATCGCTGGGAGATCGAGGTGAAAAGAGTAGAGACAGAGAATAACATTGCTGATCCATTCACAAAGGCCCTTCCTCAGACGCAGTTCGAGAGGCTATTCGAGATGATAGGTCTACGATATGCCAGCTTATGGCCCTAGTGCAAGTGGGAGATTGTTAGTGTATATGCCCTAGGGGCCATTATTGTATAATACTTGTATGTATATTACTTAATGGAAGCTTGGGATATTCACAGTTGTATATACAGTCTTGCTAAATATGGTAGTATGCTACTTGGTTTGTGTCTACTTTAATATATGCATATGTTTCTTTTAATGTATCACTTATACATATTAGTAGAGCCCATAGGTTCTTTGCTTGATTACCAGCGTTGTGATGGCAGTCACACTAGTGGGGGCCGGGTAGTCTATAAGCAACATCCTATACTTGTCCCTAGTCATAGGATTATCGAGACAGGGCATCGATACTCCAGAGTAGACTAGTGTGTACGCTTCTCATCCCAGTTAGGGAGATGGTCTGTCCCACAGCCATCAGTACGTTGTACTGGAGATAGTATACAGGTGCTCGTTAGGTTACGGGTACACCGGACAGGACTCGCAGGGGAACTGATTGGTTGGTATTATACCCATCGTCAGTTAACAGTTCCCAGGTGACATGAGTACAACATAGTCTGCAGACTTGACACTGCTACTTCTCCTCGAGTGTGTCCCACTGTTCTTAGATTGCTACCCTACCACGGCTCAAAGGAGTCATGCAAACAGGTAGCAGTTGGGTGCAGTCCCGAGCACTTGGAGGCAGTGGCGGTTAGACAGGATTCGTCTCTCCCGGTATTGGGAGTTGATTTCGCGCTGTGTCAGAGAGTCATTACGCAAAGTCCCTGGCCACGGCAAGCGAGATTTACTGGTAGGTTCCAGTAGTTTTCTCAGGGTGTAATGGGCTACGCTCCGACACGACTTATACATCTATTAGGGGACTGACGCTTGTCGCCCCCTATGCTCGATATGCGATAGTCTTAGACGAACAGACCGGACTGTACGGAGATTGTCACATCAGGCTCAGTAGGAGTTCAGATGGTTTTCCTCACCGGCCTTCTTATCGACATCTACCTGGGGACCGTTACGTACAGCTAGTGGCACTTGCGGTCTGTGGTTAAACCCACTGCCAGCGTACTGTCGAGTCTTTAGAGTCCCACACAGAGAGTTTCCCTGCTCCAGGCGAAACGATATAGAGGTCGTATGGTTTTACGACAAGGGTTTGGACGCATACATGTGTTTATGTACCTACGACGTTCGGACAGTTTTTACTAGCCGGCTTTGGTTTAAGCCAGATTCTAGTATCGGGTTATTGGATTTATACAGTCTAATGTTTTTCCGTGTTTTCACGGATTGGAGGGGCGTTCTCATAATTTTCCGGGAAGCTTCTAGAAACATGGTGACTTGGAGGGTAAGGTGTCATTAGCATTATTTGGTTTTGTGACTCGTGAGATGAATCATTCATGTGAGTTAATGAAGCATTTATTGCTTAATGACTCACTTGATGATTCATTGCACATATTCAATGAAGCATGATGATAATGCATTTGATTTATTCATTTGATAATTCTTTATGCTTCATAATATATAACAAGTGAGAAAAAATTTCAATTCATTCTTATCATCACCTTCTCTCTCCTCAAGCTCTCTCATTCTTGAAACCCTAACCCTAACCTCTCATGTGTTGAGATCAAGGGTTAGCTAGACTAATACTTCCATAACCTCACTCTATATCCCCTAGGTAGCTTAGATTAGCACTTTGAGCAACCTAGTTATCTCAAGTTAGAGATAAAGCTTGGCGTAGGAGCTCTCGGGTGGATCATCTTTGATTCGAGGAGGCCGTTGAGGTGACGATGTTCCAAGGAGCCTACGAGGAGTGGAGGACCGCGATGAAGACCCGAAGGACAAGTATCGTGAGGTATAACTTCGTATCCGAGTAGTTAAACCTTTCGTAGTTTGCTAGTAACGGTTTAGAAACGATTCATGCGCTCAAGTCCGTGTTACGAAGCTTTGATAATCGTTTTTCATATATTCCGCCTCCCCGCAAGTTCGTGGGGTGCATGATATGGACTTACATAACATTCGTTCAGAATCAATGTATTCTGTTAATACAGGGTGATAGTGACCAACAGACTTGGTTGCAACTCTTGCACCGTTTCTATCTCATGAAACTTATCACCCGTTCTCAGTTCTCTACCTTTCTGTAGCCCATGTAACAGATTACATATGCGGGATCATGATCCGGTATCTCATACCCAGGATGTAAAGGATACTGAGAAACGGTTCTCTGTAATGAACACACCCGAAGATGATGCATCAACATGCACTTTCTTCGTTTGGGCGGCACGGGAAATCTGGTATCCCCCAATTTCCTTCTCTATCTTATAACAATTATAAGTTGGAGCGGGACCAACGTTACCCAGCTCAGTATAACAAGCGGGTTTGGTCAATTCTTCCGTATTATTATCTTGATTAAGGCGTGATATGGTCACTACCTGGAGAGAGAGAGAGAAGAAAACACTCAGCGTATGCTCTTGCAAGATTAGATTGGTTATCTAATATATCTAATCAGGATGTCTTCCACTGTTTTAATCAAATCTTCCTTCAAACCCTAAAAGGAAAGACTAGCCGGGATTAATTACACGCTACAAGTTCGCCAATCTTTCAGCCAGGCCAGTGTCGGTACTTTGAGGGAGGTTCCTGGTGCTTTCGCACGGACCTAATTAAAGTAAACCTCGTTTTCCCAGAGGCGTAACCCCGTTAACACCTTTCTAGACACCTACTTGATCGGCTAATTGTAATGTGTAAAACTCTCCCAGGAGTAACTCTTACTCGCAGCGGGTATCGGGATCCAACTATCTCATAGAAGGTATGCAATCTCATTGCAAATTTCAACACTTGAAATACCCGATAATATTTTACCCCTAGCGTCCTATGACCTTGACGGAGGCCAAACTACCCATAGTCCGCTAGTCAAGTTCAACCCGTCATTTCCTGATTGAATTAAACCCATCCGCACGACCCTTGACGGAGGCCAAACTACGCCGTACCAATACCCTAATCCAATCACATCATATGCTAGCAGATAAGCATTAGTTAGCTACCGTACACTACGCCTTGACGGAGGACAAACTACTGCAGCACGAATACTAACTAGTACTTATCTGAAATGACGGAGGGCTACGACAGGTTTTTAAGAAAACCCTTTGCGTAATGAACTTGATATCGTTGTAGAATCGAGTGTTTTTTAGGCTTTTCTAGTTTTGCTAAAGGGGTCACTCCCGGTGAAGGGATCGTCGACCCTTTCCTCATCGAATAAGGTGCAGGATATTTCACAAATATCACTATGCAAAGCAAGAACTATTGAAGCAATCAAAAGCCAAACCGAGTTTGTAGCATCTGCTAGTTTCACTAAAGAGGTCACTCCCGGTGAAGGGATCTCGGCTCTTTCCTTATCGAATAAGGTGCTGGATGTTCTACAAGGAACACCGCTATGCAAAGCAAGAACTAGAGCTACCGGTTTTTAAACATGTTCCTACAACATCTTAGGTTTCTTTTATTTCATTAATCTCATTAATGAAGTCCCATTTTATTAGGCTTCACAAGCATCAGATATGAAACGAAATCAACAATATATAATATATATCTCATATATATATTATAAACATTCATCTCAGCCAGTAATATGATCTCATCACAGAACATTGCAGCAGAAGAACATATATGAAGTATTGGATATACTAGGACACCCGTGTTTTAATATGAGCCTGTATAAAACACGGATTCCACGGTCGTGATGAATAGCCAAACCCACATCCCTAGACCCCTACGAGAGCGGCAAGTAACACTGCCAATTCTAGGGTTAGGAGACCCGGTCTCGACTCCTCGAGATGGTCTCCCACTGGACCCTAGAACCCGGTTACTTATGCTCTCGGCCTTGGATCTACCAAATGCGGAAAAATAAATAATATACAATGGTGACATCATCCTCAGCCCGGAAGTGCCCCAATAAAAGAATATTACATACCAATGAATTTTACATGAATGAAAAAGAAAAACTCTCATCTCACATAAAACCCCCGGCTATTCAAAACGCAACGATCCAATACAACTTATCACAGCAACACATAATATCTCATATCATAAACGTAAGCAAGTATGCGTATCCCGATTGTCGTTGATGTATAGCAATGAAGCCGGCGATACACCACATACTATGCTTACGTTCACAGAAAAGAAAGTGTAAAACTACAACAGTTGGAATCCGCAACCTTTTTAGACATCGCATGCCTAACCAAATGAATTCCTTAGACATCTCATGCCTAACAATTATAAACCCCGCATTTTAGTCTCATTATCGAAAACACTTTTCAATATCTAGTCGGGCAATTCAACAAGATTCCCGAAAACCTGATCGAATGCTCGTCGCAAACTTTAGTAGACGGTCGCACCCCCGATACCGTCGATGAAGTGCATTAAGGCGGAACACCGCTGCCGCGAGCACCCGAACGGATGGTTTTGGCGACGGGGTTCTCCTACAGTCACTTGGTCTGGGCTATGGGGCGTGGCTTTCTATTAAGTTTACCCGGCGAGTATCCGCGTACGCTACGTGATTGCGACGGACTTTTGATCACATCAAAATTCCGTGGCAACCGATCATCTGAGACTGAACTGCTAGATTTATAACATTCAAATTAATTATCTCATAACTACATGTGAATTCCAAATATTGTAACGCATTCCAGATAAATAGACAATGTTAAACTTTCCAATCGAATAAACAAACACCCAAGTTTTCCCAAATAGTTATCAACACTTGAAATTAGTTTAAAAACATCCATCACATGCCACAGTACCAATGGTCCAGCCGTAGAAGGGTCAAGCCAACGCCTCACTTGTGGCACGCCGTACTGCCCTAAACCCTAAGTTTCATAGGCAGTTCAAGACGGTCACATAATCGAGTTAAGGTTTGTTGTCTTCTAGAGGGTCCACCGTGTTACTTGCATGACTTTACGAAAGTTTCAAACTCGAGAAAAAATCCAACTTTTGAAAATTTTCCGACAGGGGAAAAAGTGAGTTATTGATATCCGTTCAAACTTTTTAACACGTTCTAAAAATTACCCGGACAAAACTAAACAAAGTTAAATTATCCGATCGAATCAACGAGTCCCCAATACAACCCTAGAAAACTCAACACTTGAGTGGAATAAAAAAAATTCCCAGAAAAAAATGACAAGAAAGGACCTAAGAATAAATATATGAAATATGAGGGACAAAGTCTAAATTGTGGCCGCGGAACCGCAGCCAAACCCTTGGCTTGGCCGCGGTTCAGCGATCATGTGAGCGACTTAGTGGACCGTACTTCACAGTAATTCTTAGTTTTTCCTGGTTATTTTTCTGAGCATTTTTAATTCATAAAAAATCACATTTTTGAAAATTGTCCAGAGATGGGTAAACATCGGGGTTTCCGGGTTCGATCAGACTTTAAACTTCGCTCGAACTTCGCCTAAAGCTCTAGCTTGGCTCTGATATCACTGTAGGGTTGCTAGGCACACGCACAAGGGTCTACGAGGCATCAACCATGCCCGATTAAAATTTTAGCCGTGCCGAACAACCCAAAACCGGATCTTTATACTAGGGTTTAGGCGAAAACAAGCATGTTAAACTCTTTAACACTAAGTGAGAGGGATTACAACCTTTGTAGATCCGGTCCTTCACTTATTAAGCTCCGTGTAGATGTCCCCTTCGCTGCGATCGTGAACTCCGGATTCTGGAGAAGCTCCACAAGAAGAACGAACGTGCTTGCTTCGATGACTTCGAGGCCGAAGATGATCTACGTCGGGGAGACAGTAACTCAAGCTATTCCTTCACTAGGTCATGAACTTTGTGAAGAGAACACACTCTACTACATGGCAAGTGTTAGAGAATGAAGAAGTAGGAGGTGGGCTCACTTTAGAATTGATTTTCTCGCACTTTTTCTCAATCTCCATTGAAGCTAGAAAGCTTTTGTTAAATGAAGAAGAAGAAGAAGTCTAATGAATAATTCATCCAAATGAAAACTTATCCAATGAATTATTGCACCATGGTTATCTTAAGCCCTCATGCTTAACTCATGTAGAGAATTAACTAAGGTATGAGGTTAAGGGTTGGGTTAACTAATATCCTAAGGAATGACAAAAGAGTTGACTTTGTCAATGTTTCTTCAAGCTTCATGAAGCTTGATAACTTTGACCAAAGTCTTACCTCTTTTGTTATTTATTAGGAAATTAGTAAACCCTAATTTAACCTTGATTTGGTTTAAGTCTCATACACCCAACTTGTATGTATCATCAAGGATGATACAAACATGTACACTTGCATATATCACATAAAAACAATGTGCACAATCCAGTGAGAAAATAAATCATAAGTGAGATAATACTAGTTAATGTAATGTAACATATAAAATATATAATTATACATTAAATTATTAAATCAACTCTTGATTTAATAACCCGGCTATAACCGACTAATATCATGTGTAACAACTTATCGAATCAACACTTGATCCGATAACCCGGCTATATCGCATACAACCGATCAATGTCACGAATCGCGAGAATAGAATACAGTATCTCATATCGTATTAATCTCGGTCCCGCACATATTACATATCTGCTCCTACTCCATTTCGCTTGAGCTAGGAAACCCCTGTGTAGGACTCTAAAGACTCGTCAATACGCCGGCAGTAGGTGATGATCATATCAAACACCCACAAGACGCAAGCGGTCTGCTAAATGTAACGGCCACCCGGGTATTGAGCGATCAGAAGATCAACAAGCAAGCCTGTACATTCTCCTGTGAATCGAATCAGTAACACTCCCGTACAGTCCGGTCTCGTCGTCTGATATGTCGCATATCTCGCCAAGGGGTGGTAAACGTCAGACCCCAGTAGCTCGATAAGTCGTGTCGATATGAGGTCTATAACAGTTCGAGAAACTACTGATAACACTTACCAGTAAATCTCAGCAACCCTGGCCAGGGATTTCCGGTTATAGCCAATCGAACACAGCGCAACATCAACTCCCTATACCGGGAGAGACGAATCCCCTCTTATCGCTCATTGCCTCCATGTGATTCGGGACTAAACCTAAAAGCCACCTTTTTGCACGCCCTCTTGGACGTGGTATGATGGAAATCAAAACACAGTGGGAATCACACAAGACTCTATGATGATCTCGGGTCAACAGACTACTCTGTACCAGTGTCACCGGAGAACTGCCATCTGACGTGAGGTATAATACCATCTGGGAGTTCTCGGCGAGTCCGTCCAGTGTACCCAGTCTCTACTGAGCACCCGTACACCATCCTTGATGTCAAACACCGATGGATATGGGATCATCCATCGCCCATCATATGGGTCAAGATGCGTATACGCTAGTCTCCTCTGGTGTATCGATGCCCTGTCTCGATACACCCTCGACTAGGAACAGTTATAAGATGTACTCGTCGACTACCGTGGCCCCACTAGTATGATCTCATCATGGTCCCAGTAGTTGAGTACATATCTTAAGGGCTTTATCAACATGTAACATAGAGACAATCAGAGTACATGTTAAGATAAAGTACAACCAGATAGCATAATATCATGTCGAGCAAGAAAGTCCTCCCTATATATATCCTAGCATCCACTACAATATACATCGTATGTATAGTAATGGCCTCTAGGGCATACATATAACTAACAATTTCGAGTTTACGTCGACCGGGGGACAACTTGTTCATGTCCGTGCACATCCACAGTTATTTGATCATATCCGTGAGGCACAGTCCGATAACGTTCGTTGTCAGAGATCTTGGAGCAGGTTCGACAGGGCAGAGATTCAGAGTTCGTGATTGATGATCAGGGAATACTACGATTTGGGACTCGACTGTGTGCGCCAGATTCCGAGGGACGGAGACGCGAGATCTTAGAGGAGGCACATCAGTCAGTATATAGTGTTCATCCGGGTTCCACCAAGATGTATTTTGAATTGAGAGAAGTCAACTAGTGTGAAGGGATGAAGAGAGATGTCACAGACTTTGTTTCGAGATGCCTGACTTGTGTGCAAGTCAATGACGAGCATCAGAGGCCAGCTGGAGAGTTACAACCTTTGACCATGTCGGAGTAGAAATAGGAGCATATTTCTATGGAATTTATTATGGGTCTACCTAAGACCGGTCGAGAGTATGACTCTATTTGAGTGATCGTAGACCGAATGATGAAAGAAGCTAACTTTCTGCCAGTGTGACCACTTTCGGATTCGTTCAGTATGCCCAGATATATGTTGATGAGGTTGTACGACTACATGGAGTTCCGACCTGTATTATGTCCGACCGGGACACCCAGTTCACCAGCCGACTATGGCAGGAGCTTCAGGTGGTTTTGGGCACCAGATTGAGTTTCAGTGCAGTTTTCTGTCCGCAGATCGACGGTTAATCAGAGCGGACCATTCAGATTCTTGAGGACATGCTCCAGGTTTGCGTTCTAGTTTTTAGTGGCAGTGGGATCGCCACTTGCCTTTGATAGAGTTTTCCTATAATAATAGCTTGCAGGAGACGATTTAGATGGCACCCTTCGAGATATTATATAGGAGGAGATGTAGAACGCCCATTTGTTGGACAGAGCTCAGAGAGAGCAGTATTTTGGAACCACAAATTGTGCAAGAGACGACCGAAAAGATTCAGATGATTTGGGATTGGATGATAGCGGCCTAGAGCAGGCAGAAATCTAATGCAGACCGACGTTGGCGCAGACTTGAGTTTATAGTAGGCGATCATGTTTTCTTGAAGGTCTCTCCGATGAAGGGCGTGTTGAGATTCGGAAAGAAAAGGGAAGGTTAGTCCCAGATATGTGGGTCCCTTTCGAGATTCTCGAATGTGTCGGCGTAGTTGTTTATTGTTTGGTTCTTCCACCCAGCTTTCCAGATATTCACCCCGTGTTTCATGTATCGATGCTCTGCAAGTACCTTCATGACCCGTCTCATGCAATTCGGTACCAGACGATTCGGCTGGAGCGCGATTTTTCTTTCACAAGAGCAGCCGATAGTCATTCTAGATCGGCAGATGAAGAAACCAAGGTCCGAGATCGTACCGACCGTAATTGTTCTTTGGCGTGGCTCGAGTGGCGAAGAGATCACGTGGAAGCCGAGCACGAGATGAGTGAGAGTTATTCCCATCTCTTCGAGAGTACGCGTAGTTATATTTTAAATTCGATGACCGAATTTCTTTAAGGGGGGAAGACTGTAACGTTTTGAAAATCGTTTAGGGGAATTTTCCGATAATCGGTAAAATAAGTGGTGTTTTCCGTAAAAACCAAGATATAATTATTTTGCAACATAGACTTAATTATACCTATTTTAGATATGTAATGGCTAGTATTGGTATTTATTTAGTCACTTATAAATTTGCTAGTTTACTAAATTATTTTCCTTAATTAATTATTTTAAATATTATTATAAGTTTTCACTAATACATTTAATTAGAGATAATTACAAATTGGAGTGGGTTAATTATACTTTAGTGAACCATGACAACTTAATACCAAGTTTACTACATATCCTTTCTTTATAAATTATCTCCAAGGTTCTAGTTGGTTCTAGGATAAAATGAATTAGAAAATAAAATTAAAAAGGAAATAATAAAGAAAAGAAGCATGGGCATGTTGACTTGAGTTATGGGTTTTCTTTACTTGGAAATTTCAACACACACACACACACACACACACACACACACACACTTGGAAATTTCAACACACACACACACACACACACACACACACACACACACACACACACACACACACACACACACACACACACCATTTCTGGCCGAGCCTCCTGCAGCCCCCCACATTTCTCCACTCTTTTTCACTTCAAAAAATTCTTCTTTTTTCCATCAAAATCAATATAAAACCTCACAAATTCCTAATTAAATGTTTACCCATTTTTCCTTGGCAAATCTAGCATGGATCTTGGAGCAAGGAAGTCATTTTGGGAGGCTATGTTGCAAGCTAGATCTATAAAATTATGAGGTATATATCTTAACCTAATTGTTAATTTGTCGGTCAATTACTCTAATCTAAACTAATTAGGTGTTAATTTGGTTCTAATTTCAAGTTTAAGTTTTACAAAAAGAAGGGTTTGAATTAAATTTAGTGTTTTTCCCACCATTACCAAGTTTGCTAAGTGTAGTTTGCAATCTAGTAGCTTTACAAACCCAATCTAACTGTTTACCTTGTTAAAGTGGCTTATAATTATCTTAAGTGAGTGTTTATGCAAGAAAACTAAATGATTTTTTGTGGGTTGTTTAAGATTATATGAATTAGTGAAGCATGGCTTATTAAGATGGTTGTTTGTGATTGTGGCCACTAGATCGCTAATCCGTGATGTTTTTACGCCAAACCCTATCGATGTGCTTACTAGGTTTTTGGAATAATTAGATTTTGGTTCAATTTGACGTTGCGATGATTTACATACTATATCCCATAATATTTGATATGTCGTGAATGCGCGATTGGGTTTTAGGCCTGGTGGTTGTCACGTTTAGCCACCCTAGTTGTAGTTTGTGGTATTGTCGCGAGCGAGTTTTGTGCACCATGTGCGTGCGCGTATAGTTAGTGCGCGTGGTTGATTTGTATCGTTTGTGTCCGCGACTATTTATATATTTATTCTCGTATTGACTTGTGTGCTTTTCTAGGATCGGGTGCAGAGGCGTCGGATGTGGCACGGAAATGGCAAGGTTGAGATCGGATCAGATTAGCCGAGGCGTCCCGTTGAGTAGATGTACACATCTATGGGGGGATTGTCTGGATGGCGCGAGGCGCCCGATGGTTTAGGATTACCTATAGTACTTGCATTTATATGCGCAGTTTCCTAGTTATTAATATCATTGCATCGCGCTATCTTAAATGTGTGTGTGTGTGTGTGTGTGTGTGAAAGATATCATTTCATAAGACACTTGCATCATTACCATTGGTTTATGCCGCACGTGCACTATTCATGCGAACACACACGCCTTTGGTAATTTCTATGTCACAAACACTATAGAACTTGCTTAAAATCGGTAACTGTGCATTTGCATCATAGATGATCCGTAGACTTATACTTGTATATTTATTTCATTAAATGGATACATAGGATTGTTAGTTATATATACATACCTCATTGCATCATGATTTATGCATAGCTTCTGGCCGTACTTCGCATGGTATATACTACCATATCATAGATTTCCATCATCACCGGCATGTTTATATATTGTGATTCTTCTCGAGGATTTCAGTATAGATGAGATTTCTTGATTTTTGGGAAAACCGCAAGGATTTTATAAACCTGTTATCGCTTTAAAAATGTAAGTTGCGGTTTTCTTGTGATATGATGTATGTGTCATCCACCATGAGTTTTCCTGATTTATGTTGGCTTTCGAGACCCGATTCGAGGAGTTGGATGAACTGTTTCGGATATATGGTGGGCCCGGTATAGTACCCCGGGGCAAGAAGCTCGAGTTGTAGACGATGAGCCTGGCAGGGGCATACTACCTATCGGTGATTGTTGGCGCGACAGATATCTGGAGGATACCGACGTGGTCGTGAGATTTGATGATATAGGTTGATCCGGACTGACGGAGCACGAGATATTGAGATATCGAGAAATTATGGTATTGAGATATTGAGATATCGAGACATTGGGATATTGGGATATAGATATATTGTGTCGATACTTGACACGGATTTTTATATTGTTTTCACTGATGATACTTCAGTTTATTGCACAGAGGTTTTACTAAGTTAAAGATATAGATCTTCTTATATCAGATATATCATGATTTCGTGTTGATTATACATTCATGTTGCATTCATACTTATGCATCTTATCATTTTGGTTTATGTAGGCTGTGACGCATTTGCGTGCATGCTTACGATAACCTTATTAGATGTTACTTACTAATCACGAGTTGGCAACTCACCCTCGTTGTACCACAGTTTCTTGCAGGTTTGACCCGTCAGTGCAGTAGTGGCGGGCGCTCTTCCTCTTTTTGGCTTCATTTGCTTGATTTGCAGCTTGCTAGTAGGTGGGTTGCGAGGATATTTTATTCCATCATGTATATTATTTTGTATCTAGTATACTCCATCTACCCTTGTATATTGGACTAGACAGTGAGACTCGTGAGACTTGTATTGTGTTTTGGTGTCGATGCTCATTTGATCCGACGTGATGTTTCTCATTTCTTGCTTTCGGATGCTTATTTCGCACTTTTGATATACATATTGCACGTGGTTATGATTCTGCCTTTGGAGAAGAGCTAGCTCCCGCTTGGGGATGCCTTTATTCATTATTTATATGTATTTTCATGTGTTGTACCCGTTTGGGGGCCAGTATTTACACAGGAGACTCTGCCGAAATTTTCGGGAAAATATTATGTTGGTTTTAAATGTTTAATACCACTTATTTTGTTAAAACCACTTGCTTTAAAATAAGTTTTCCTTCACTCTATTTCTTTACATTGTTTTGATTTCTGGGCTTTGGCTTACTTAGATTTCGTACGTCTTGAGATGTTTCGTAATTTAAGTGACAGTCGCGTTCTGTACCTTCGGGTCGTGACAACTCCGGTCGGTATCCTCCGGATAACCGCCGAGCCCAAACTATCACCGGTAGGTAGTGCATCCCCCGCCGAGCTCATCGCCTTTCTATACGATCTTTCCCCGATGTACCTTACCGGGTCCACCATGTACCCGCAGGCGGTTCCTCCTCACTCCTCGAATCGGGTATCATATAGATCAGAACCAAGAAAACTCATGGTGGACACGAAATATCACATCACGAGAAACTGTGTTTTTAAAACAATTCATAATTTCCTTTCAAATATAATCGCGGTTCTCAAATCCTGAGATCTCATGAAAACAGTATCTCAATGCATGTAACCATAACATACTGTATATGCAAACATAGAACGGTACTGTAAGCATCTCAAGTATTATCATGTAAGCATGTCATGTGATAATTACTGAACGAATGATTGTACTTTACAGTTAAGAGTAATACCGTGATATAGCAGTTCTACTGTGTAAGTAGCATGGCAATTTCCGATGATGAATGTGTGAGCCGGCAAATCTGTGTAAGTGTTACATGCGCATCATCGGTAATAGTGCTGGTGTACTAGTAGACAAAGCCATATACAGGTAATGTTGGGAACATAGTACGTATGTCACGGGGAATAATACAGCATTACATGAACGGTAATAAGATATGTAACTACCCCTGGATACATCAAATATAACCCATTATCGACTATGGTGTTTAGCATTAATGATTCTCCGAATCAAGACAATCCAAAAGTCGGCGATCCAGCCTCATAGTATCAGATGTGATATAATCCTTGTACATCATCCTCGAGTCGAGAGTGCGGATCAATCATCCGGTATCCTATCACGTACGGTATAATCCATCGTATGGTGTCATCAAATCAGAATAAGGATTTATCGTCCTATAACATAACATCATCTTTTATTCTTATATATACATAGATATATGTTAACATCATATCATATCTATATCAAATCTCATCAATCTCATAACATATCTTGGCATGTGTGTGTGTGTGTGTATCGCTTCACATCCTCATTTCATCATATCAATATACCAATCCGAGTAATCTTGTATTTATCATATCATCTCATACTAAATCTTTTGATCATATCCGTAAGTTCATAGTATAGGTTTCTCCAAATTATATTCAATATGTTGGTTTCCCATTACTATGGTTGCGGGGGTGCTATCCACCCGACTTCCCCATAGATATAGATCAACTCACCTGCAATATCCTTACTGTAGGGTTGCTAGGCACGCGCACAAGGGTCTACGAGGCATCAACCATGCCCGATTAAAATTTTAGCCGTGCCGAACAACCCGAATACGGATCTTTAAACTAGGGTTTAGGCGAAAACATGCGTGTTAAACACTTTAACACTAAGTGAGAGGGATTACAACCTTTGTAGATCCGGTCCTTCACTTCTTAAGCTCCGTGTTGAGGTCCCTTCGCTGCGATCATCGTGTTGTGGACTCTCGAGAGGGTTCACGAAGAGAATGATGCAACCATTGCTTCCGATCTTCGATACCAAGATGATCTACCTTGAAGTTTCGATAACACAAGCTAACACTCATAATATGAAGTGAACACCCTCATCTAAATGGCAAGGATAGATGAGGATGATGAAGTAGGATTTTTGCTCTCATTTATCATCTTTTTCTCACTCACTTTCATCACAAAAGAAAGCTTTTTCATCAAAGAACTCAAGCATGAAGAAGAAGAATGAAGAAGATAATCTTAATCCTTTTGTGATGAACAATGAATTATTGTAGTGGTTACAAATCTAACCAAGGGTTAAGCATGAGAAGAGTTAACCCTTGGAGAGAGTTAACTAGAGTTAATGGTTTGGATTGGGTTAACATAATATCTCACAAAAATATCAAGCATCCATAAAGTCAAAGCTTCATGAAGCTTCATGGAAGCTTCATGCAAAAGCTAACCCTAATCCAAACCCTAACCAAGATTAAACCCTAATACAATGTTAAATTTGTAACCCTAACATGTTACAATATTATATATCACATATACAATATATTTTGTAACAAAAGATAATAATACAATTAACATATATCCCATATATATATCAATTTATTATCCCGTGAGAAAATGAATCTTTTAGTGAGCAAATATTAGTTAATGTAATTTAATATATCATATATATTATTATACATTAAATTATCGAATCAACACTTGATCCGATAATCCGGCTATTACATAAATAACCGACTAATAGTATGACCCGGCTATATCACATATACCCGGCCGATATCTCATATCGCGAGAATCTAATACGGTATCATATACCGCATTATCCTCGGTCCCGCACATATCACATATGTGCTCCTACTCCGTTTCGCCTGAGCCAAGAAACCTCTGTGTAGGACTCTAAAGAATCGTCAATACGCCGGCAGTAGGTGATGATCATATCAAACACCCACAAGCTGCAAGCGGTCAGCTAAACGTAACAGCTACCCAGGTATTGAGCGCTCAGAAGATCAACAAGCAAGCCTGTACATTCTCCTGTGAATCCAATCAGTAACACTCCCGTACAGTCCGGTCTCGTCGTCTAATATGTTACATATCTCGCCTAGGGGTGGTAAACGTCAGACCCCAGTAGCTCGATAATTCGTGTCGATATGAGGTCTATAACAGTTCGAGAAACTACTGATAACACTTACCAGTAAATCTCAGCAACCCTGGCCAGGGATTTCCGGTTATAGCCAATCGAACACAGCGCAACATCAACTCCCTATACCAGGAGAGACGAATCCCCTCCTATCGCTCATTGCCTCCATGTGATTCGGGACTATACCCAAAAGCCACCTTTTTGCACGCCCTCTTAGACGTGGTATGATGGAAATCAAAGCACAGTGGGAATCATACGAGACTCTATGACGATCTCGGGTCAACAGACAACTCTGTACCAGTGTCACCGGAGAACTGCCATCTGACGTGATGTATAATACCATCTGGGAGTTCTCGGCGAGTCCGTCCAGTGTACCCAGTCTCCACTGAGCACCCGTACACCATCCTTGATGTCAAATACCGATGGATATGGGATCATCCATCTCCCATCATATGGGTCAAGATGCGTATACGCTAGTCTACTCTGGTGCATCGATGCCCTGTCTCGATATACCCTCGACAAGGAACAGTTATAGGATGTACTCGTCGACTACCGTGGCCCCACTAGTATGATCTCATCATATTCCCAGTAGTCGAGTACACATCCTAAGGGCTTTATCAACATGGAATATAGAGACAATTAGAGTACATGTTAAGATAAAGTATAACCAGATAGCATACTATTATGTCGAGCAAGAAAGTCCTCCCTATATATGTCCAAGCATCCATTACAATATACATCGTATGTACAGTAATGGCCTCTAGGGCATACATATTACTAACACTTACTTAGTCGAAGTCCATGAACTTCTTGATCTCCTACGTCGTCTCGGAAGTCCACGCGAAGGTACCTACAATCAATACACATCGTAACGATATTAAAACCAAGTCCGAAAACCGATACGGCATACGAAGTGCTCATAGATTAGAACCCATATCCCACGCAAGCAAGAACAACTAATTAACCCTCAACATTGACGTACGAATGTCCAACGACCGTGCCAAAACTCAAATACCAAAACCATGTTTTCAGAAATCGGAAACTCGAAATCAGCAACATAGAAAATCACTCCCAGATTTTACCCTAGGTCAAATTAGAAGATTTTGCATATAGGATAGGTCTATACACCAGTTAAGGGAACCATGCACCAAAATCCAATTCTAATCTCCACAAGGTGGCCGCAATTTGCGGCCGCAAGCAATAAATCTGCGGCCAAAACAAAAGGTAGGGGCTCGGGTTTCAAGTGTTAATTCTATGTGGCCTGCACATCTCACTGTGATGGCAACTTATTTTTTCAGAGCTCTCACGTCATAGCAGATTCTACAGAGTCATCACAAATCACCAAAAACCGATATCGGGAAAATTCTATGTTCGTGTTTTAGGGTTCTCGTCTCAAGTTTAGCCAGAATATCATCACTAATGGCTTGGGGTCACTAACTAAATCTCAATTACATCTCTACTGCTCAAATCACCCACTAAAATCATCATAGAAAATTCCAAGATCACTAATCTAGCTTAATCATCTCTAAACACGAATAGGAAGTGAAAAAACTAAATAACAAGAAGAGAAGTGAAGGTCATACCTCTTGGAGCAACTGAAGAAAATTCCAAGATAGTTGAAAGTCCTCAAAATCCAAACTTGAGCTTGTTAGGAGGTTTAGGATGAGGTTGTGTACATTTTTTTTTGAAGGTGGCTTGAGGTTTTAAGGTAGTTTTAGGGTGGTTTCATCGTGGTGGAGGAGGTGGAGGATGAGGATGAAGATGATGAAGGAATGAAGGAAGAAGAAAATAGTGAAGTGAAGAAGGAATAGTGCGGGATGCCATACAACACTCTCACTCTCTCCCTTTCTCATTCTCACTCTCTCTCACTTGCCTAGTCTCTTGTCCCCCTCCATGTCACATCTTGTCTCCCTCTCTCTCATCAAATATCTTTTCTTTTTAAAAACCAAACATAACAAATACAAATGAAGCCAACATGTAACAAAATACAACATGTCATGGTACACTAGCCATGGTTATTAAGAAGTTGGATTTGGCCTAATAATGATTAGTAGTGCACTAATCAAGTTTAAGATAACTTGCATATAAATAATTGCATAATAATTTATAAAATGTCCAAATCCAATAAATAACTTTATAATTAATAATTCATATTAATCTCCAAATATTTTCCAAATATTGGTATTTAATTATACCATTTTACGAAAACCCCAAATTCATACTCAAATAGTTTTCGTGAAATTTATTATTTAAATTACAAAAATATTATTATATGTTTTTGAAATGCTACAATTTTCCCCCTTAAATAAATTTGGTCCCCGAATTTAAATTTAAACCCCCAAATACTAAAACATTTCAACAATCGGTTCAAATTAACGGAGCTTCGAAATCACGGAATACTCAAATACAACACAGAAAACGAGTGTGAAACTCAAAATCGAACTCCGTCAAGGGTCATGCAATCAAAGGAGTTATAATGGAGATGTAAGACTCGAAATCCACTTCTAAAATCTGAATATACTATAGTCAAGATCAAAATACGTATATTGTACGCATCCTTGTAAAACCCTTTTAAAAGCTGGATAAACATATGTAAAATTCTTTCCAAACTGTCGTGTGATGCGTAACTCACGGTACAAGTGGCGGACGCTCATTTGTAAAGTAGTAAATATACATTCATATATGTTTGATTAAGATATACGTCCCGCCTTTTTGAAATATCCCAAAAGGTTTTCCTTCATAAAAATTCGTGTCACTCCTGGGCACGTAGCAAATAGCGAAACTATAGCTCCTTTTTGAAAACCTCTTGGTAAACCTTTATGCATGCAAAAGTATTCAGGTACTTTTCTCAGATCAGTTAAACTCGGATACTATATAATGTAGTACCTATTATGAAAATATGATGCTCATAAGTAAAATCACCCTCAAAAGGCGTATCCAATATCGCGTGCGTCTGGTGCGCACGAAAATCCAAGTCAAATACATGTGCCACGAATGTGCACAGAAGCAAAAACTAAGTGCAACGGGTGTGCCCGAAAGCATCTTTAAAGTGAAACGGGTGTGCACGACAACAACATCAAGTGCATTTAGAGTGCACGAAAATCTCAACCAAGTGCAACTAACAAGAACGAATAAAAATCTCGATCAAGTGCATCCAATGTGCATAAAATCATATCCCATGCGTCCAGTGTGCGCGAAAATCTAAATCAAGTGCGTCAGGTCCGCACAAAAATATCTAGTGCCGTAGAGTGCACAAAAACAAATGTCAGGTGCACTAGGTGCCCAAAAACTTATCAATATACCAAAAGCGCATAAAAACAACACCGAGCGTACCAAGGTGTATAAAATCATAAACGTGTGCAACTGCGTGCACAAAATCCGTATCAATGTACTACAAGCAAATGTGAGATATACCGAGTGCATAAGTTAAGTCAAGTCGAGTGCATACAACATGCACGAAATCAAATCGACAGTATCGAAATCCACGGAATCATAAATATGTGCAGCCAAGACACAAAATCGATATCAAGTGCAATAAATATGCACAAATCATAAACCAACATAACAGATTTATAAAATATAAACCAAGTGCAACCACTATGCACAAATGAAAATGTCCAGTAGGTGCAGCCATGGTGGATGAAAGAAAATATCACGAAATCCAATCATCAAAACTCAAAGTCCAAGCGATAAGAGTGTGATACTCGGATCACTAAATTCAAATTGCAATAAATGACATTGAGTTACACCTCCTTCAATGTCGAAAAATGCTGATGCGCCCAAAGCTCGCAGAGAAAGAACATCTACTCATCTCCTGCTTACGGTATGGCATCCTCTGTCTCAGGGTCCTTGTTTTCTCTGTGGATTACCAATCGTATAATCTTTCTGCCCGTCGGTCCGGTTAGGTGTAATGACGGAACGGCTCCGCTCTGGCACTCCTCTGATCATCTCATGGCCAATTAACATGACCACTCGCAAGGTAGCACGTTACTGATGGCGGCATCTGGCCCTCTGAATACACACGATACAATTGATCATGGGTGCCAATCTTTATCGCTGCGGTGTCTTAGAAAGAACATGTTAGTGATATGTATGCCCTGGAGGCCATTATTGTATATTATAGTGGATGCTTGGACATATATATAGAGGACTTTCTTGCTCGATATGATAGTATGCAATCTGTTTGCTCTTTATCTTAACATATACACTGGTATTATTATACCGTCTCACTTATACATGTTGATAAAGCCTTGGATGTTATCTTGACTACCAGGATTATGATGCAGATCATACTAGTGGGGCTTGTGTAGTCTACAAGCACATCCTTTAACAGTTCCTAATTGAGGGTATATCGAGACAGGGCATCGAAATTCCAGAGTAGACTAGTGTGTACGTTTCTTGACCCTGTATGGGGCGATAGTTGATCCCACATCCATTGGTGTTTGACATAAAAGATTGTACGCAGGTGCTCATTAGAGAATGGGTACAACGAACAAGACTCGCCGAGAACTCCTAGATGGTACCATACATATCGTCAGATAGATGTTCTCTAGTGACACTTGTACAGGTTAGTCTGTAGACCCGAGTTCGTCATAAAGCCTTATGTGGTTCCCACCGTGCTTTGATTTCCTCCCTACCACGGCTCAAAGGGGGCATGCAAACAAGTGGATTTTGGTTACCGTCCCGAGTCACATGGAAGCAATGAGAGATAGGAGGGGTTTCGTCGCACCCGGTATAAGGAGTTGAGATAATTTTCCCGAGTCACAATCTTATCACTAGCCCATGGTTAACTCTCTCATTTATCACTTGAGATATTTTTTTCGTCACCTAAGCACATCTTCTTCCTCTCTAGAGTTTTCTGGAGTTGGAAATAAAAAGAGAAAGAGATTTCTATAGTGAGCAAAATTCCTACTTCATCAACTTACTATAAACTAGCCCTTTAGATTAGGTTGTTTCCTTCACTAATACTTGATTAGTGAAGAGGTAGCTTGACCTAGAGAGACTTCAAGGTGGATCATCTTCGGCCTCGAAGATTGTAAAGCAAGCTCGATCCTTTCTTCAAGTGAAGCCAAGAAATGTTCTAGGGACTGCTACTTGAAGCTTAGGGACTGCTACTCGGAGCTTTAGAAGTGAAGGACTTGGTCTACAAAGGTTGTTTCCCCCATCACTTAGAGTAAAACTTGTTTTGTTATCATGTAAACCCTAATACTCTAATTAGATTCTAGGTCAGTGTAGCTTAGCACTCTAGATTTTCTAAAATTGCATACTTGATGCTTGTATAAAGCTAGTGGTGGTGCTAAGACACACTTTCATGGTATTAGAGCTAAGCTAGAGCCTTAGGTGATGTCTAGACGACGTTAAAGTGTTTGATCGAACTTCGAAACCCGCATTTTACCAAGTTTCTGTCCATTTTTCAAAAGTTGGAAATTTTAAGATTAAAAATATGTAGAAAAACCCGACAATTTTGACCCTTCAAATGATCTCTTCATGCAATGACAGTGAGGACACTGTCCAGTTTAAGTTTGGGGGTACGCTCGGTACGCATTTCTTACCTTCGCATTCATATGTATATTTTGCATCTGCATATTAAAATCCATAAAATCCATAAAAATCTGGAAATTTTCTAAAAACATAAAAACTTTTCTGTCAAGTTAGGTAGTGGGAGGACTCTGATTCAGCATTTCGACGGTTTTGTTTGATAAAATAAGAATAACTAAATCTTATATTTAGATTTTGAAAACCTGAAAGATAACTCTCCTTTGAAGTTAATTATAGCTGATATACGTCTTTACATCACACTACACGTGTCGTGAGTTTTTGGGAATTAGATGACAAGTCTTTTATGTTTAAAAACTTTTAAACAGATAAATGATTTTCTGAGGATCAAATAGGTTTGTTCTGAAATAAGTAATGTCAAGAATAGTTTATGAAGTAAAGCGAATATGAAGGAATGTTATTGATGCCGTAATTGGAACTAAGTCTGAAAAATAACCCATCTAAAACTTGATTGGAATGATTACACACCGAACCCACTAAATACGTCTTTTATCCAAAAAAAAATAACTGAACTGCCGGTTATATCTCCGTTCGTATTAAATCATCTGATTTTCACGCCAAACTGTCTTTTGTTTTTGGACCTAGGTAACTTGAGTAATTAAGTCCGCTGGGGTGTTTCTACACCTAATGCCCTAAAACCAACTGGTTTGGGAGCATTGGCCCAAAGCTCGCTAAGAAGCCTAGAAAGTCCAGATTAAAACAAAATCAAGCAAGTGTTCTCTCCGAGTTAAAATTTCTAACGGTTCTTTGTGTGAGAATAATCTTGATAAAAGACAGGCTTTTATAAAAAATTAGCGGAGATATGAAGGTTTTATTCTATGATAAAGACTATTGCACGTTCACAGAGGTGTGTATGAAATGAAAACAAGAAAAAGGTGGAGTGAAAAATAAGACCTAGTTTCCTGTTAAGGAAGATTGAAATTCTGAAGTTGAAACCTTACTGGAAAACGAAATTTGAAAAATGCTTAACTCTTTATAAAACTTATGTGATCCTTTCAAAAATTCTTATCTGGGCTTTATTGTGTGACATAATGACTTTATTCGACCTTTCGGGAACTTAACGACACTATTTGCACTGCACGTAAAGACATATAAAATCTGTAGTTAAATAAGAAGCGAGGTGTGAAAAATAAAGGTTCGATAGTCTAGACTTAGGATAATAGAATTGTTATTTTCTGAAACAAAACTTTAGGATTTGAATCTTAGTTATTTTACAAAACCAACTTGACCGGATTTTGTGGGTAGTATCCGCTGAAAACCCTCAAGAGACAACACTCCTCCTACTACGAACACCTAGAGGTTTAACGGCTTGTTGCACATGCTCAGTGCAATCGTGTTCCCTGCGAAAGTGAGGTTAGGAAATTTTTTATGAATAAATTGGCTTTGCTCGGGACGAGCAAATGATAAGTTTGGGGGTATTTGTTCAAATCAGATTTTTGCATTTTCATACCGCCCAATTTTTATCACATTGCATATCGGTAGGTACTCTTGAGCCGTGTTTGCTAGTCAATTGCAGGATACAGGTTCTCGGCTCTAAACGGTGAAATTCATGGAAAAACACGACAAAATCCGGGTTCCTGCCATTCACAGATAAAACACGGATCTCCGCTCTTTATCCGTCTGTTGCCACACACCAGTTTAAGAGACAAAATGGCAAATCAATGTCATTTTCATGCACAAGGCTCAATGGAAACACAAGATCCAAGAAATCTACGCGGAGCTCGAGGAAATCATGACAAAAAGATACACATCAAATCACCTTTTGCTCAACAGAAATTCTGGAATAATCGTGAAGAAAATCGGAGAAAATACATATACCAGACTCATGGGCACAGCAAGCCAGGGAACCATACAAAATATGGACACCTAACTCCACTAAAGGGCCGCGGATCCGCGGCATAAGCAGGCTTAGGCCGCGGAACCGCGGCCGTATAGTGGCGGCAGGTGTCCAAATTTTGTGGGTATATTTGTCATTTCACTTTAGTTCTGAATGTTGCCCTAGGTTTTCATTTTCCAGCCTATAAATAGCCCAGAACCTTGTGAAACCAAGGGTGCATAATCTTGTATTTTTCTAGGTTTAGAATACTTGTTTCTTCTTCCTCTTCTCATCTCTTCTCCATTGAAAAACTTGTAGTGAGCTTTTGTGGGTGAAGAATGATGAATAAAGAAGTTCCTTTTGTTATCATATTTGTCTTGTTCTATTATTATTGCTTGTAATTTTCATTTGTTAACTTAGTTGTTGTTATTTCTTGTTGTTTTTTTCTTTTCTCTTTTCCTTTATCCTTAAACAACCATGATGCTTACGCTTGATCCTTGCCAAGGTGAGGTCGCAAATAGCTAGTTGTTATCTTCTAATCTCTTTCTTTCTATCTTCCTCTTTTGTTTTGTTTTCTTTTCGTTATGATGTGTGAGTAGTTTCCATACTTGTTAGGGTAGGATAAGGGAAGTTTGAGAGAAGAAAATCTCTCTCACTCTTTCCTTGCCCAACATCTTAAATCGACTCCCGTTAATTGAACCACAATCCGCTCCCTACGGCACCCTATCCTACATGATAGCGGTGATTCCGTAGTGAGACCGGTTGTGGTTGAATTAACCGGAGGTTATGGCTAAGAGCCAAGAACGGACGGACAAGCACCAAAAGGAAGAACTTAAGCGTTGGAAAGCCTAGCTTATACTCGCAAGTTCCTTCCTAGTCGTGCTAATCCCCGTTGTTGCCGATTACCGTAACACCGATATTAAGAGTGGCAACGAAAGAAGTGAGCGACTCCTAACTCAAACTAACCTAATCCTAACCCTAACAAGCTCTCTTTACATATCATTTTAACACTTAGTTAATCATAAACAAATCTGGACCTTCGGACTTAACTCGGTAAAACACATAGAAAAAGATTCCCATCTCCCTGCGGACGACCCGTACTCAACCGGCTAGCTACAAGCGAAACCGTCTTGATTGCGGTAATTAACTAAACTTGAACACGCAGAATCTCTACCAATCAGATCACCACCATACTCCCTACTACCTTTTTGTATATACAAGGTTCATCTACCATTTTAATGAAGTCAAACTCTTTGACTACCACATCAAAACAGATGTTCCAACTCCGCGATGCCTGTTTTATCACATAAAACATCTTGCACACGTTTCCGCTGCTCCCACTGTCTACGAAGCCCTCTGGCTGTGTACTTATAGACGCTCTTTTCTAAAACATCATTTAGAAAAGCAGTCATGACACCCAACCGCCAGATATCGTAGTCATGGTATGTAGCCGTGGCAAGTAGGATCTGGATGGACTTAAGCATAGCTTTGAAAGTCTTAACTTTTCCATGTACACCAAGTAATCTTCTCAAGATATACTTGCTCCTGATGGGGATTTAACCCTTCAGATAAAGCAACCAAAGTCCATACTTTGTTGGTGTATAAGGATTCCATCTCAGATCTCTAAGCATCCAGCCATTCTTATAGAGTCCCACTCCTGATGGCCAGCTCAAAAATAGTTGGGTCATCATCTCATGATGCAATCCTCGCTCCCACTGTCATAGAGAAACCAAAGTATCTCTCAGGTGGGTGAGGAACCCTGCTAGATCGGCGGAGAGGCTGAGGTTCGTTGGAAACTATTGAATCCTTTGGTTCTACCAAATCATCTGTTGCAGTTTGTATAGCTGGAACCATTCCAGTTCTACATAACAGACCTTGCCTCGAGCTTGTCCAGATTTTGCTATTAGACATAGACCGGACAACCCCAAATCTTAACAAACTTAAGATATGGGCTCTTCCCTTTCCATATCACATATGAAGTGGTAGGCAACTAATTTGATTTGAATCCTATTCAATAGGTATGCAACTTCACAAGTGCATAACTCCCTAAAGGAAATAGGAAACTCAGTAGTACTCATCATAGAGCACACCATATCACATAGGGTGCTATTGCTCCGCCCCGATACACCGACGTGCTGTGGTGTATACGGAGGAGTAATGCTGAGAGAGAATCTCATTCTCCTTTAGAATAGTCCAGGAATTCCGTGCTCAAGTATTCTCCTCCTTGATCACATCAAAGGACATAATACTTTTATCCGTATGTTGGTTCTCTACTTCTAACTTATATTCTGTGAATACCTCAAAAGCTTCGGACTTGTGTTTCAACAGGAACATATGTCTGAATCTTGAGAGATCATCAGAGAATGTAATGAAGTACAAAGAACCGGTCCTGGCATATGTAGACAGGGGACTTTCATACATCAGCATGTATCAATCCCAAAAGTTCACTAACTCTTTCTCTGTTTCCAATAAACAGAGCTATGGTCATCTTATCTTTGTGACATGACTGGCAAGTTTCACAAGATGTAAATTCAAACAGATTTAAATATGCATCTAAATGTAACTTAGCTAGTCGGGTCGCATTGATATGACCTAGTCTACAATGCCTCAAGAACGATTCGTTCATTTCTGAACTCTTCCTCTTGTGTGTGTTCTGTATACTAAGAACTGTAGTTTGATTTAGAACGTCAATGCTTTTAGATAACGTGCCTGAACCGATCAACTCTTGATATAGGAAATATTCAAAACATTATCCAACAATACAAAATTATATCCTTCTTTACTAATAAAGAGACTGATATGATTTTGTATATCAGGTTCGGTATCTAATAACATTCGTTCAGAATCAATGTATTCTTATAATAAAGGGTGACAGTGACCAACAGACTTGGCTGCAACACTTGCACAGTTTTCTGTCTCATGAAACATATCACCCGTTCTCAGTTCTCTACCTATCTGTAGCCCATGTAACAGATTACATATGCAGGATCCTGTTCCGGTATCACATACCCAGGACGTAAAGGATACTGAGAAACAGTTCTCTATAATGAACACACCCGAAGATGATGCATCAGCATGCACTTTCTTCGTTTGGGCGGCACGGGAAATCTGGTATTCCCCAATTTCCTGCTCTGTCTTATAACAATTATAAGTTGGAGTGGGACCAACGTTCCCCAGCTCAGTATAACAAGCGGGTTCGGTCAATATATCCATTTTATTATCTTGATTAAGGCGTGATATGGTCGCTACCTGGAGAGAGAGAGAAGAAAACACTCAGCGTATTCTCTTGCAAGATTAGATTGGTTATCTAATATATCTAATCAGGATGTCTCCCACTGTTTTAATCAAATCTTCCTTCAAACCTTAAAAGGAAAGACTAGCCGGGATTAATTACGCGCTACAAGTTCGCCAATCTTTCAGCCAGGCCAGTGTCGGTACTTTGAGGGAGGTCCCCCGTGCTTTCGCACGAACCTAATTAAAGTAAACCTCGTTTTTCCAGGGGCGTAACCCCGTTAACACCTTTCTAGACACCTACTTGATCGGCTAATTGTAATGTGTAAAACTCTCCCAGGAGTAACTCTTACTCACAGCGGGTATCGGGATCCAACTATCTCATTGAAGGTATGCAATCTCATTGCAAATTTCAACACTTGAAATTCCCAATAATATTTTGCCCCAAGCGATCTATGACCTTGACTGAGTCAACAAACCATAGACCGCAAGTAAAGTTCAACCCGTCATTTCCCGATTGAATTAAACCCACCCGCACGACCCTTGACTGAGTCAACAAGGCCGCACGACTACCCTAATCCAATCGCATCATATGCTTTGCAGATAAGCACTAATCAGCTACCGCACACTACGCCTTGACTGAGTCAACAAACGCAGCACGAATACTAACTATTACTTATCTGAAATGACGGAGGGCTACGACAGGTTTTTAAGAAAACCTTTTGCGCAATGAACTTTATATCCTTGTAGAATCGAGTGATTTTAAAAGGAGTGTTTTTGAGGCTTTTCTAGTTTTGCTAAAGGGGTCACTCCCGGTGAAGGGATCGTCGGCCCTTTCCTCATCGAATAAGGTGCAGGGTATATCATATATACCACTATGCAAAACAAAAACTATAGAAGCAATCAAAAGACAAACCGAGGGGTGTAGCATCTGCCAGTCATTGCTAAAGGGGTTACTCCCGGTGAAGGGATCTCGGCCCTTTCCTTATCGAACAAGGTGCTGGATGTTCTACAAGGAACACCGCTATGCAAAGCAAGAACTAGAGCTACCAGTTTTTAAACAAGTTTCTACAACATCATAGGTTTCTTTTAGTTTCATTAATCTCATTAATGAAGTCCCATTTTATTATGCTTCACAAGCATTGCATTTGAAACGAAATCTGCAATATAACATATATCTCATATATATAATATAAACATTCATCTCAGGCAGTAATATGATCTCTATTGCAGCAGAAGAACATATATGAAATATTGGATATACTAGGACGTCCGTGTTTTCAATACGAGCCTGTATAAAACACGGATTCCACAGTCGCGATGAATAGCCAAACCCACATCCCTAGACCCCTACGAGAGCGGCAAGCAACACTGCCAATTCTAGGGATAGGAGACCCGGTCTCGACTCCTCGAGATGGTCTCCCACTGGACCCTAGAACCCGGTTACTTATGCTCCCCGCCTTGGGTCTACCTAATACGGAAAAGTAAATAATATACAAGTGGTGACATCAACCTCATCCCGGAAGTGCCCCAATAAAAGAATATTACATACAAATGAATTTTACATGAATGAAAAAGAAAAACTCTCATCTCACATAAAACCCCCGGCTATTCAGAACACGACGATCCAATATAACATATCACAGCAACACATAATATCTCATATCATCAACGTAAGCAAGTATGCGTATCCCGATTGTCGTTGATGTATAGAAACGAAGCCGGCGATACACCACATACTACGCTTACGGTCACAGAAAAGAAAGTGTAAAACTGCAACAGTTGGAATCCGCAACCTTCTTAGACATCGCATGCCTAACCAAATGAATTCCTTAGACATCGCATGCCTAACAATTGTAAACCCCGCATTTTAGTCTCATTATCGAAAACACTTTTCAATATTAAGTCAGGCAATTCAACAAGATTCCCGACATCCTGATCGAATGCTCGTCGCAAATTTTAGTAGACGGCCGCACCCCCGGATGCCGTCGACGAAGTGCACTAAGGCGGAACACCGCTGTCGCGAGCACCCGAACGGATGCTTTCGGCGACGGGGTTCTCCTACAGTCACTTGGTCGGGGCTATGGGGCGTGGCTGTCTATTAAGTTTACCCAGCGAATATCCACGTACACTACGTAATTGCGACAGACTTTTGATCACATCAAAATTCCGTGGCAACCGATCATCTGAGACTGAACTGCTAGATTTATAATATTCAAATTAGTTATCTCATAACTATATGTGGATTCCAAATATTGTATCACATTCCAGATAAAACAGAAAATGTAAAACTTTCCGATCGAACAATCAAACACCCAAGATTTCCCCAATATATCTCAACACTTGAAATCAGTTTAAAAACATCCATCACATGCCACAGTACCAATGGTCCAGCCGTAGAAGGGTCAAGCCAACGCCTCACATGTGGCACGCCGTACTGCCAGAAACCCTAAGGTTTAGAAGCAGTTCAAGACGGTCACATAATTGAGTTAAGGTTTGTTGTCTTCTAGAGGGTCCACCGCATTACTTGCACGACTTAGAATGTTCTTAAACACTTTTGAAAAATCCAACTTTTGAAAAATTTTCCGACAGGGAAAAAAGTGAGTTATTGATATCCGCCCGAACTTTTTAACAGTTTCTAAAATTATCCGGACAAACTAAACAAAGTTAAATTATCCGATCGAATCAACGATTCCCCAATACAACCCTTGAAAACTCAACACTTGAGTGGAATTAAAATATTCACAGAAAAAATTAACAAGAAAGGGCCTAAGAATAATTAAATGAAATTTTAGGGACTAAGTCCAAATTTTGGCCGCGGAACCGCCGCAAAACCCACGATTTAGCCGCGGTTCAGCGGTCAAATTTTCGAGTTAGAGGTCCGTACTTCACAGTAATTCTTAGTGTTTCCTGCTTAATTTTCTGAGAATTTTTAATTCAGAAAAAACCACATTTTTGAAAAATGTACAAAGAGGGTTCCGTGTCGGGGTTTCGGCGTTCGATCGGACTTTAAACTTCGTCTAGACTTCGCCTAAAGCTCTAGCTTGGCTCTGATACCACTGTAGGGTTGCTAGGCACGCACACAAGGGTCTACGAGGCATCAACCATGCCCAATTAAAATTTTAGCCGTGCCGAACAACCCGATTACGGATCTTTAAACTAGGGTTTAGGCGAAAACATGCGTGTTAAACACTTTAACACTAAGTGAGAGGGATTACAACCTTTGTAGATCCGGTCCTTCACTTCTTAAGCTCCGTGTTGAGGTCCCTTCGCTGCGATCATCGTGTTGTGGACTCTCGAGAGGGTTCACGAAGAGAATGATGCAACCTTTGCTTCCGATCTTCGATACCAAGATGATCTACCTTGAAGTTTCGATAACACAAGCTAACACTCATAATATGAAGTGAACACCCTCATCTAAATGGCAAGGATAGATGAGGATGATGAAGTAGGATTTTTGCTCTCATTTATCATCTTTTTCTCACTCACTTTCATCACAAAAGAAAGCTTTTTCATCAAAGAACTCAAGCATGAAAAAGAAGAATGAAGAAGATAATCTTAATCCTTTTGTGATGAACAATGAATTATTGTAGTGGTTACAAATCTAACCAAGCGTTAAGCATGAGAAGAGTTAACCCTTGTAGAGAGTTAACTAGGGTTGATGGTTTGGATTGGGTTAACATAATATCTCACAAAAATATCAAGCATCCACAAAGTCAAAGCTTCATGAAGCTTCATGGAAGCTTCATGCAAAAGCTAACCCTAATCCAAACCCTAACCAAGATTAAACCCTAATCCAATGTTAAATTTGTAACCCTAACATGTTACAATATTATATATCACATATACAATATATTTTGTAACAAAAGATAATAATACAATTAACATATATCCCATATATATATCAATGTATTATCCCGTGAGAAAATGAATCTTTTA
Source organism: Agapanthus africanus (assembly GCA_030015575.1). Taxonomy (NCBI): domain Eukaryota; kingdom Viridiplantae; phylum Streptophyta; class Magnoliopsida; order Asparagales; family Amaryllidaceae; genus Agapanthus; species Agapanthus africanus. Next base: position 494,641,716 of record CM057339.1, read on the forward strand.
GTGAGCAAATATTAGTTAATGTAATTTAATATATCATATATATTATTATACATTAAATTATCGAATCAACACTTGATCCGATAATCCGGCTATTACATAAATAACCGACTAATAGTATGACCCGGCTATATCACATATACCCGGCCGATATCTCATATCGCGAGAATCTAATACGGTATCATATACCGCATTATCCTCGGTCCCGCACATATCACATATGTGCTCCTAATCCGTTTCGCCTGAGCCAAGAAACCTCTGTGTAGGACTCTAAAGAATCGTCAATACGCCGGCAGTAGGTGATGATCATATCAAACACCCACAAGCTGCAAGCGGTCAGCTAAACGTAACAGCTACCCAGGTATTGAGCGCTCAGAAGATCAACAAGCAAGCCTGTACATTCTCCTGTGAATCCAATCAGTAACACTCCCGTACAGTCCGGTCTCGTCGTCTGATATGTTGCATATCTCGCCTAGGGGTGGTAAACGTCAGACCCCAGTAGCTCGATAAGTCGTGTCGATATGAGGTCTATAACAGTTCGAGAAACTACTGATAACACTTACCAGTAAATCTCAGCAACCCTGGCCAGGGATTTCCGGTTATAGCCAATCGAACACAGCGCAACATCAACTCCCTATACCAGGAGAGACGAATCCCCTCCTATCGCTCATTGCCTCCATGTGATTCGGGACTATACCCAAAAGCCACCTTTTTGCATGCCCTCTTGGACGTGGTATGATGGAAATCAAAGCACAGTGGGAATCATACGAGACTCTATGACGATCTCGGGTCAACAGACAACTCTGTACCAGTGTCACCGGAGAACTGCCATCTGACGTGATGTATAATACCATCTGGGAGTTCTCGGCGAGTCCGTCCAGTGTACCCAGTCTCCACTGAGCACCCGTACACCATCCTTGATGTCAAATACCGATGGATATGGGATCATCCATCTCCCATCATATGGGTCAAGATGCGTATACGCTAGTCTACTCTGGTGCATCGATGCCCTGTCTCGATATACCCTCGACAAGGAACAGTTATAGGATGTACTCGTCGACTACCGTGGCCCCACTAGTATGATCTCATCATATTCCCAGTAGTCGAGTACACATCCTAAGGGCTTTATCAACATGGAATATAGAGACAATTAGAGTACATGTTAAGATAAAGTATAACCAGATAGCATACTATTATGTCGAGCAAGAAAGTCCTCCCTATATATGTCCAAGCATCCATTACAATATACATCGTATGTACAGTAATGGCCTCTAGGGCATACATATTACTAACACTTACTTAGTCGAAGTCCATGAACTTCTTGATCTCCTACGTCGTCTCGGAAGTCCACGCGAAGGTACCTACAATCAATACACATCGTAACGATATTAAAACCAAGTCCGAAAACCGATACGGCATACGAAGTGCTCATAGATTAGAACCCATATCCCACGCAAGCAAGAACAACTAATTAACCCTCAACATTGACGTACGAATGTCCAACGACCGTGCCAAAACTCAAATACCAAAACCATGTTTTCAGAAATCGGAAACTCGAAATCAGCAACATAGAAAATCACTCCCAGATTTTACCCTAGGTCAAATTAGAAGATTTTGCATATAGGATAGGTCTATACACCAGTTAAGGGAACCATGCACCAAAATCCAATTCTAATCTCCACAAGGTGGCCGCAATTTGCGGCCGCAAGCAATAAATCTGCGGCCAAAACAAAAGGTAGGGGCTCGGGTTTCAAGTGTTAATTCTATGTGGCCTGCACATCTCACTGTGATGGCAACTTATTTTTTCAGAGCTCTCACGTCATAGCAGATTCTACAGAGTCATCACAAATCACCAAAAACCGATATCGGGAAAATTCTATGTTCGTGTTTTAGGGTTCTCGTCTCAAGTTTAGCCAGAATATCATCACTAATGGCTTGGGGTCACTAACTAAATCTCAATTACATCTCTACTGCTCAAATCACCCACTAAAATCATCATAGAAAATTCCAAGATCACTAATCTAGCTTAATCATCTCTAAACACGAATAGGAAGTGAAGAAACTAAATAACAAGAAGAGAAGTGAAGGTCATACCTCTTGGAGCAACTGAAGAAAATTCCAAGATAGTTGAAAGTCCTCAAAATCCAAACTTGAGCTTGTTAGGGGGTGTAGGATGAGGTTGTGTACATTTTTTTTGAAGATGGCTTGAGGTTTTAAGGTAGTTTTAGGGTGGTTTCATCGTGGTGGAGGAGGTGGAGATTGAGGATGAAGATGATGAAGGAATGAAGGAAGAAGAAAATAGTGGAGTGAAGAAGGAATAGTGCGGGATGCCATACAACACTCTCACTCTCTCCCTTTCTCATTCTCACTCTCTCTCACTTGCCTAGTCTCTTGTCCCCCTCCATGTCACATCTTGTCTCCCTCTCTCTCATCAAATATCTTTTCTTTTCAAAAACCAAACACAACAAATACAAATGAAGCCAACATGTAACAAAATACAACATGTCATGGTACACTAGCCATAGTTATTAAGAAGTTGGATTTGGCCTAATAATGATTAGTAGTGCACTAATCAAGATTAACATAACTTGCATATAAATAATTGCATAATAATTTATAAAATGTCCAAATCCAATAAATAATTTTATAATTAATAATTCATATTAATCTCCAAATATTTTCCAAATATTGGTATTTAATTATACCATTTTACGAAAACCCCAAATTCATACTCAAATAGTTTTCGTGAAATTTATTATTTAAATTACAAAAATATTATTATATGTTTTTGAAATGCTACAATTTTCCCCCTTAAATAAATTTGGTCCCCGAATTTAAACTTAAACCCCCAAATACTAAAACATTTCAACAATCGGTTCAAATTAACGGAGCTTCGAAATCACGGAATACTCAAATACAACACAGAAAACGAGTGCGAAACTCAAAATCGAACTCCGTCAAGGGTCATGCAATCACAGGAGTTATAATGGAGATGTAAAACTCGAAATCCACTTCTAAAATCTGAATATACTATAGTCAAGATCATAATATGTATATTGTACGCATCCTTGTAAAACCCTTTTAAAAGCTGGATAAACATATGTAAAATTCTTTCCAAACTGCCGTGTGATGCGTAACTCACGGTACAAGTGGCGGACGCTCATTTGTAAAGTAGTAAATATACATTCATATATGTTTGATTAAGATATACGTCCCGCCTTTTTGAAATATCCCAAAAGGTTTTCCTTCATAAAAATTCATGTCACTCCTGGCACGTAGCAAATAGCGAAACTATAGCTCCTTTTTGAAAACCTCTTGGTAAACCTTTATGCATGCAAAAGTATTCAGGTACTTTTCTCAGATCAGTCAAACTCGGATACTATATAATGTAGTACCTATTATGAAAATATGATGCTCATGAGTAAAATCACCCTCAAAAGGCGTATCCAATATCGCGTGCGTCTGGTGCGCACGAAAATCCAAGTCAAATACAAGTGCCACGAATGTGCACAGAAGCAAAAACTAAGTGCAACGGGTGTGCCCGAAAGCATCTTTAAAGTGAAACGGGTGTGCACGACAACAACATCAAGTGCATTTAGAGTGCACGAAAATCTCAACCAAGTGCAACTAACAAGAACGAATAAAAATCTCGATCAAGTGCATCCAATGTGCATAAAATCATATCCCATGCGTCCAGTGTGCGCGAAAATCTAAATCAAGTGCGTCAGGTCCGCACAAAAATATCTAGTGCCGTAGAGTGCACAAAAACAAATGTCAGGTGCACTAGGTGCCCAAAAACTTGTCAATGTACCAAAAGCGCATAAAAACAACACCGAGCGTACCAAGGTGTATAAAATCATAAACGTGTGCAACTGCGTGCACAAAATCCGTATCAATGTACTACAAGCAAATGTGAGCTATACCGAGTGCATAAGTTAAGTCAAGTCGAGTGCATACAACATGCACGAAATCAAATCGACAGTATCGAAATCCACGGAATCATAAATATGTGCAGCCAAGACACAAAATCGATATCAAGTGCAATAGATATGCACAAATCATAAACCAACATAACAGATGTATAAAATATAAACCAAGTGCAACCACTATGCACAAATGAAAATGTCCAGTAGGTGCAGCCATGGTGGATGAAAGAAAATATCACGAAATCCAATCATCGAAACTCAAAGTCCAAGCGATAAGAGTGTGATACTCGGATCACTAAATTCAAATTGCAATAAATGACATTGAGTTACACCTCCTTCAATGTCGAAAAATGCTGATGCGCCCAAAGCTCGCAGAGCAAGAACATCTACTCATCTCCTGCTCACGGTATGGCATCCTCTGTCTCAGGGTCCTTGTTTTCTCTGTGGATTACCAATCCTATAATCTTTCTGCCCGTCGGTCCGGTTAGGTGTAATGACGGAACGGCTCCGCTCTGGCACTCCTCTGATCATCTCATGGCCAATTAGCATGACCACTCGCAAGGTAGCACGTTACTGATGGCGGCATCTGGCCCTCTGAATACACACGATACAATTGATCCTGGGTGCCAATCTTTATCGCTGCGGTGTCTTAGAAAGAACATGTTAGTGATATGTATGCCCTGGAGTCCATTATTGTATATTATAGTGGATGCTTGGACATATATATAGAGGACTTTCTTGCTCGATATGATAGTATGCAATCTGGTTGCTCTTTATCTTAACATATACACTGGTATTATTATACTGTCTCACTTATACATGTTGATAAAGCCTTGGATGTTATCTTGACTACCAGGATTATGATGCAGATCATACTAGTGGGGCTTGTGTAGTCTACAAGCACATCCTTTAACAGTTCCTAATTGAGGGTATATCGAGACAGGGCATCGAAATTCCAGAGTAGACTAGTGTGTACGTTTCTTGACCTTGTATGGGGCGATAGTTGATCCCACATCCATTGGTGTTTGACATAAAAGATTGTACGCAGGTGCTCATTAGAGAATGGGTACAACGAACAGGACTCGCCGAGAACTCCTAGATGGTACCATACCTATCGTCAGATAGATGTTCTCTAGTGACACTTGTACAGGTTAGTCTGTAGACCCGAGTTCGTCATAGAGTCTTATGTGGTTCCCACCGTGCTTTGATTTCCTCCCTACCACGGCTTAAAGGGGGCATGCAAACAAGTGGATTTTGGTTACCGTCCCGAGTCACATGGAAGCAATAAGAGATAGGAGGGGTTTCGTCGCACCCGGTATAAGGAGTTGATGCTGCACTATGCTCGATTGGCTATAACAGAAAGTCCCTAGACAGGGCCGATGAGATTTACTGGTAAGTATTATTAATAGTTTCTCGTAAGTTTATATACTACATATCGGCATGACTTTTCAAGTTACTGGGTCTGACGATTCCACCCCTAGACTTGATATGCGACATATCAGAAGAAGAGACCAGACTGTATGTTAAGTGTTGCTTATAGGCTTTGCGGGAGTTTGGACAAGCTTGCTTGTTGATTTTCTATTCGTTCAATACCTGGGTAGCCGTTAGGTCCAGTTAGTACCGCTGACGGCTTGTGGGTATCTAATATGATCAATACCTACTACTGGCGTATTGATGAGTCTTTAGAGTCCCATACAGAGGTTTCCTAGCTCAATCAAAACGAATTAGGGCACATATGCTGATATGTGCGGAGCTTGATTAAATTAGAGTATGTGATATCATATTCTAATCTCGCGATATTTCATATCGGTTAGGTTATATGTGATATAACCGGATTGTTGAATCAAGTATTGATTCAATGATATGTTATATGTATATATGTATATTTGATGCTGACCGGTTATGTATGATATGACCAGATTATTGAATCAAGTGTTGATTTAATGTAGTGTTGAATAGTTGTCGGTTATATGTGATATAACCGGATTATTGAATCAAGCATTGATTTGATAATATGATATACATATAAATGATATTAGTCGGTTATATATAATATAACCGGATTATTGAATCAAATGTTGATTTAATAATTAGATATATATTAATATATTTGATATATAAATATATATTAAATAATATATCTCACTTATGATTACATCTCTTCTTTTTATATATATAATTATATATATATGATATATATATATATATATTTATATATTGTATCATGTTAGATAATACATTGAATATGGGTGTATGAGACTCACACTAGGCTAATGTAGCGTTTTGAAAATCGTTTCGGTGAAATTTTGGAAAATCGGTAAAATGAGGGGGGTTTCTGTAAAAAGTCAAAATACAAATATCTTATTATAAAAATTAAATATACATATTCTAGCTATGTAATTGCAATTATTTGGTGTTTATTGAGCCGCTGGTGAAATTTCAAATTTTCTGAAAAAAATATTATTTTATTATTATTTTAAGCCGTCACTAATCCATTTAATTAGGGAAAATTACAAATTGGAATGAGTTGAAACAAATTTTTTGCATCATAAAACATTAAATAAAAATTTATCATGTGGTTTTTGGAAAGAAATCATTTGCTAAAACGGTTTAGAAATTATTGAAGAAAAAAGGCTTTTTTTAGCGTAAATGGATGTTTGGGGTATTGTATTTATCATTTTTCATCACCCCACACCTGTGCCCACACCCACACACCCCCACACCCCCACTTACTCCTCCCCATGGCTGAATTCAGTACCCACCATATTTTTACCCACTTGATTTTCAAGGAAAAAGAAATGAAAGAAAAGAAAAGAAAATGAGTGAAGTAGTTAGACTTTTGACTTTGTTTGACCTTGACCTTTCCCCCCCCCCCCCCATTTTCCTCACCTCCCTCTCTCTCCCCCACCCACTTTTCTGGCCGAAAATTCCTTCTCCCCACAGCAGCCCCCCCCCCTCCATTTTCCCCTCTCTTTTCCCTTCAAAACTTCATGAAAAAAATTGCATCAAAAATCCACCAAAAATCCCACAAAATCAAAATCAAAGTCCTACCCATTTTAGCTTAGCTCGTTTAGCATGGATCCTTGTGAAAAGAGAGCATTTTGGGAGGCCATGGAGTCTTGTGGACCTTCATATATTTTTTGGTATAATTCTAAAACTTTTTGTTGCTTAAATTGTTACTAATTTCTTAAGCTAATTTAATTAAGTGTTATTTGGATATGTGAGTTTAATTGCAAGTTTTGGAATTCAAGTTGTGAAATTGAATGCAAGTTAGGGTTTATAAAATTGGTGTATGGTTGTGTGTTATAATTAGGCTTTGTTGTCATGTTAATACAAGTTTAGTAGCTAGTGCTAATGGCTAGCTTAAAAATTTTGTTATTTTGCTAATTTGCTTACTAGGTTTTTGAAATTTGTTAAATTCTTGGGATTAAAAATGTGATTAGGTTTTTCTTGGCTTCATTAACTTTATTAAGTGTGGTTTAATGCTTTGGATCATGCAATTCTAAGCTAGATTGTAGTTTGTGCATTTTGCTTTGAAATTGTTAAAAAGGGTATTTTTGTAAACTAGGATATTAGGATTTTTGGAATTTAATGAGATTAAATTCCAGAAATTGTTTATACGACTTATTTAATATATTTAATAAATATATTGGCCGCTACATTCATTTAAACATCGTGTTTTGTACAAAAACGGCGAATTGTACTTGCTAGATTTTCGGAAAAATGACTTTTTAAGTGAAATTGGCGTTTTTGTGAGTTTTAACCTAGTTTATATTAAAATTAGTGTTCGTGAATGTGCAAATGAGTGTGATTGGATTTTCTCGATGGTTTGACATTCGTACATCGACATCGAGGGTTGGTTTGACTATTCCTGCATGCGTGGGCGATAGGTTTGGACCTATGTGTGATACGCGTGCCGATTTGATTTTCGTATGCCGTTTCGATTTCGAATTTAGTTTTAATGCGATATGGTACGTTATGATATGTAGGTACCCCCATGTGGACTTCGAGACGACAAGAAAGCGCGTGGCAACGTCGGCACCGGCTAGCGAGGACCAGGTGAGTAGATTTATATCTACGGGGAGAAGTCGGGTGGATGGCGTATAGCACCCGCGCAGTCCGTGGTGGTGTATACGGATGCGTATACACACCAACAATTATTATATGTTATTTGGGATTAATAATGATGCTTAGGATGGATATTGGTGTGTTGGATTACTTTAGTGTTGCGAACCCTAGGGTAGTGTTACACACACATACACACATACATACTTGCATACATTCCTATTGATATGTGCTCATGGGCTTCTTTATAGTTATGTGTTCACATGGGTATGGGACTATGTGTTCACATACGGATTGAGGATGATACTTGGGATTGAGCTGAGTCGATGAGATTTGATTTGAGGCCGTGAGATCGGTGATATAGCAGGGTTCGTATCTTAGATACGACATGACGTTGTAGCGGGTCCTTGACGTAGTGTTTCACACACGTCCATGCATACGTAGGCGGTATCAGTATGGTACTAGACGTAGATCAGTACCCCGATCATGATATTTGATAAAGAGGGTACCAGGTGAATAGTATGATGAATGTGATATTGACCCGTACCCAGATTGGGATGCCGTACGACGAATTTACGTACGAGCTATATTGATGATTGATCCGCACTCTTGACTTGGGATGCCTGATTATAGATATGGTATCGGATATGATATTATTGAGGCGGGATCACCGACTATACATATACATGTATGTATATGTATCGACTCAGATGATAGGCGGTTTCCTTACCTGTAGTTCATCTTGTTAGTTCAGCCATATAGTTTAGTGTAGTTGTTAGATTAGATTAGACTTCTTACCTATTTCAAAAACTAACGAATCGTGGGCATTTTTAAAGACAGCTCAAGAGAATCTACGGATATTTAAAAAACGACGTATCTTTTCATAAAAACACCGTAGCCCCTATTTTCAAAACCCCATGATTCGTGTTATTTCAAAAGGCACCATTCGTAGGACTTATATTAGATTATTGCTGATTAGTTATCGTTGTGTCTAGTATTCAGCTCCCGCACATTATTGCTGTTCGCTCTGCCTCGCATATTTATTTTGCTGCAAATTCCATTATTGATATCATGCTGTTAGGACACCAGCACCATTACCGATGATGCATATGTACCACGTACACCTACTTGCCGGCTCACACACATCTTCATCGGTAATTGCCATGTCACGTACACTTTAGAGAATATAATTGCTTGACTTAGATTGTTAGCTGGTAGTTTTGACATGATATTAGTGTACTTCCCTTATATGCCATATTAGGCATTGTAGTTATTACCTACCACTTCATGCATATTGTTATTCAGTTGTTCATGCCTATTATCATTGACATATGCACTTGTGATGATTTCTTGACATTTATGATATTTCTGGATTTCGGGGAAAGCCGCAAAATTTACAACTTATGATCTTTTAAAATATAAAATGTTGCGGTTTTCTAGTGATGTAAAGTGTCGTCCACCATGAGTTTGCTGTGGTTTTGGAGATCCGTGTCGAGGAGTGGAGGAACCGTCATGGATACATGGTGGGCCTGGTATGGTACCCCGGGGCAAGAGGAATGTGGTGTTGACGTTGAGCCTGGCTGGGGAGCACTACCTACCGGTGATATTACCCGACGCGTCGGATATCCGGAGGATACCGTCGTGGTCTTGAGATGGATGGTAGGGGCCGGTCCGGACTGACGGCGCCCTAGATATTGAGCTTGAGACATTGATATTTCGAGACAGTGAGATTTATGTTTTGTGTCGATGCTAGACACTGTTGATACTGATTTCATTATGATACCTCAGTTTAAAAATACGAAGGAAATCTCACTAATTTATGAAAACAGTTTCTACATTTACATGTATTCTGTTTCATGCATTCATACCTCATTCATATGATATATTGCTACCTGAGGCACTGACACGGGCACATGAAATTATACTCGGGTTAGATATTACCCTAGTCATTGTTATAGGCTGCCTGTTATACTTAGATTTGAGGATATATTATGATCATTGACCTAGGTTGCGTTATTTATGCGATTTCTGTGCGTAGATGTTTTTCTATTCACGAGTTGGCAACTCACCCCCGTTGTGCCCCAGTTTCCTGCAGATTTGCCGTACAGGTTTCATTACGGCTTGCGGCTCAGTTTCATTCGGGTGATTTGCTAGTAGGTGGGTTTACTTGTATCATACCCCCATTATATATCTTGTATATCATTATTCTGTTGTATCTAGAAGTTCCATCAACCAAACATGTATCTATTGAGATAGAGACCAGTGTTGTTTATTCTTTCGACCTTAGAGTCGCTCGTTATATTTCTGGTGGTTTTGAGTTCCCTTTTGAGTTTTTGATCCTCGCCGTTGGCGTTGTATATTATATTGCTTGTGTGGTTGTGACCGTCGATTGACGAAGAGCTAGCTCCCGCTTGGGGATGCCTTTTTTCTTGATTTCGTATACTATTCATGTTGTATCCCGTTTGGGGCCAGTATTTACAAAGGAGACTCTGCCGAAATTTTCAGTAAATTTTTGATGTTTTAAAAAAAACCGCATAATTCGGCTTATGCTATTGAAATTACTTGTTTTAAGTTGGTTTTTCCTGCACTCTACTACTTTTCTTGGTTTGGATTTCTGGGTTTTCGGTTTACTTAGATTACGTACGCCTCGAGACGTTCGTAGTTTAAGTACCGGTCATGTTCCGTACTTTCGGGTCGTGACAAAGTTGGTATCAGAGCGTTAGGTTTTAACCTTCGGAGCGTAGGATGACCCTTGGTTGATGGAATAGGTGACTAAAGTAGAGTGACGTACCGTTGGTATGTTCCGCGGCATATTTACGACACGCCACTCCACTTATGAAGCCTTAGGATGTATATTTCTTTGTTCAGTATTATATTCCTTCCTGATCTAGCCTCATCGGTACCAGTTTGGTTTTGCTGCTACGGTTACCGGCAGGGAGAGCTACGGCTAGAGTTGCGGTCAGCACAAGCTCGTCACGAACGAGGACTGACCAGGGCGAAATTCCGGCGACACACGATTGTAGAGATGTGTCTTTTTACTGTGTTTCCGCGCCGCGAGCGTTTGGCGGATCGCCTTTATGAGGTTACTCGGATGTGCCGATCGACACTAGAGGATTGAGCCACTGACAGAGGCCAGCCAGATTTTGATGACCGTTGGTGTGTTGCTTACTCCTGATGATTGAAGCACTGTTCAGCGTGCAGACGAGCGAGCCAGTTGTTGCTGCGAGCGACGAGATATCTCCCCATATGTTGGAACTATGGCGGGGCGAGTTGTACGAATAGATGATAGAAGGTCGCTAGTCACCCGATGATGAATGACTAGGACAGGTGGTTCGTTCGCTTACCCCGATGCGAGGTCATCAGATAGATTGATTCCAGCTAGAGACGACTTCACGCGGAGGCGTTGGGAGTCGACAGAGACGATCGAATGTCAGAAACCTATTTAACCAAGTTTAAAGTAGTCGGAAAGACATGCAGGCAATTCTATGGTCCCTCTAGAAGAATGAAACCCTAACTCGACTTAATGACCATGTGAAAGCCTTTGAACCTTCGGGTTTGCGGCAGTTCTATGGCGCCATTAGTGAGGCTTAGGTTTGCCCTTCTACGGCTGGACCACCGATGCTGTGGTATGTATTCGATACTATTAAACTGTGCCCAAGAGGTTGAGCTCTTGGGGGATTATGAGGTTTTGACGAATCGATCGAATGGTTCGACTTCAATCGGATGCTAGGTGGTGAGACGCATTCTTGGGAGACTCCAGATACGAGGATAGTCGTTGGAGCTCAGTCCATGCAGCCGCGACGAGACGAGTCCAAAGCAGACGACATTAGAGAAAAGTGGAGTAAGAGGTTCGCACCAGATCTAGATGAGATGATGTTCCACTCCGCCGACATCAGAGAGGCGATGCGCATGCCGAGGCATGGTACTTGGACTTACCTTCCAGAAGGAGTCGCGATGAGTATGCAGTCATTCCAGAGCAAGATGCAGATATAGTAAAGGACAATGACTTCCGGACAGTTGGCAGAGACGAGACATGGAAGAGACCGTGAGCAGGATTCCTTTCAGGACACTGCTGCAATGATACTTGCACCCAGGATCAGATGTGTCACGTACATTCAGAGAGCCAGAGGCCGACGCCAGTGATATGCTGTCTTACGAGTGGTCGCGATGATTGACCAAGAGATGACCAGAGGAGTGCCAGAACGGAATCGTCCCCGTTAGCACACCTGACAGGGCCGATGAGCCGATGGACCGAAAGATTGGTAATTCACAGTGAAGACCTTGACCCAGGAGTGGTCATGGTTACGCACGCCAGCAGGACAGAGTTCATGATCATCGACGAGACGTCCCACTAGTGACCGCGACAGTTGCCGAGATTCTTAGAGGATGCGCTTGAGCAGTACTATTCTGCCATTATTGATTACGATGTTTTGGGTGATTTATTCGTATGATTTGATTTTGATGATTGAGGATTTACGATCTTTGCACAGTGTTGCACTTGATATCGTTTTCGTTCTTTAGTTTCACATGTTTGTGATTTTACGGTTTTAAACAGTTGAGTTGGTTTTGTGCGTATGCATGCACACGATTTCGTTCCTGCACTCGGTATAGTTTATATATGCTTGCAGTGCAGTGATACGCCTTTTGTGCACTTAGATGCACTGGACTTCGATTTTGATTGTGATACTCGATTTTTTTTTTGCACCTTGTGCACCTGATTGCTTTTGCGCCCGTTCGGCGCTTGATATTGGATTTCATGATTTCATGCACGATAGATGCACCTGATTTTGCTGTCAGGCACACATGTTGCCTACAACAGATGTTTCGTGCACACCTGATGCACTTAGATGTTGTTTCTGTGCGCATGTATGGCACATTCATGGATTTTGATTTCCGTGCGCACCAGACGCACGTAGTATTCATGTGCATATTTTAGGATTGATTTCTTATAGAGCAGTACGTTTTTATGATATTGCTATGTGTTTTCGTACTGAGCAGGACTAGTCAGAGGACAGTACCTGAATACATTTTGCATGCATTGATAGTTATTGAAGGGATTTCCAAAAAGCGAGCTATAGCCTCAGTATTTACCTACGTGTCTGATATGACACGAAATGTTTAAAACAAGTAGACCCTTCTAAATTGTTTCCAAAACGGCGGAACGTACATTTCAAACAAAGGTATATATGTATATAGTTATTTTCTTATGGTAGACGTCCGCCACTGTGCAGTGTTATACGCGTTGCACAACGACTTAAAGAGATTTGGCATGCATTTCCTTCAGATACTTACAGATATAGATTCGATATTTACATTTATAGTTTCGAGTTATATCATATTGGTTTTGATTTGGATTTGGCATTGATGTCTTCTCCACGACTCCGATGATCGCGGGATGCTTGACGGAGTTTTGATTTGAGTTATATACTCATTTTTCAAGTGCATGCGCTGCGCAACGATTTGTTTTATGTATTTACAATTTCGGAGCCCCGACGACTTGATGGTTTTTCTTAGATGTTTTAGTAATTGGGGGAGTTTGAATTTAAATTCGGGGACCGAATTTCTTTAAGGGGGGAAGATTGTAGCGTTTTGAAAATCGTTTCGGTGAAATTTCGGAAAATCGGTAAAATGAGGGGGTTTTCTGTAAAAAGTCAAAATACAAATATCTTATTATAAAAATTAAATATACATATTCTAGCTATGTAATTGCTATTATTTGGTGTTTATTGAGCCGCTGGTGAAATTTCAAATTTTCTGAAAAAAATATTATTTTATTATTATTTTAAGCCGTCACCAATACATTTAATTAGGGAAAATTACAAATTGGAATGAGTTGAAACAAATTTTGTGCATCATAAAACATTAAATAAAAATTTATCATGTGGTTTTTGGAACGAAATCATTTGCTAAAACGGTTTAGAAATTATTGAAGAAAAAAGGCGTTTCTTTAGCGTAAATGGATGTTTGGGGTATTGTATTTATCATTTTTCATCACCCCACACCCGTGCCCACACCCACACACCCCCACTTACTCCTCCCCATGGCTGAATTCAGCACCCACCATATTTTTACCCACTTGATTTTCAAGGAAAAAGAAATGAAAGAAAAGAAAAGAAAATGAGTGAAGTAGTTAGACTTTTGACTTTGTTTGACCTTGACCTTGTCCCACCCCCCATTTTCCTCACCTCCCTCTCTCTCCCCCACCCACTTTTCTGGCCGAAAATTCCTTCTCCCCACAGCAGCCCCCCCTCCATTTTCCCCTCTCTTTTCCCTTCAAAACTTCATGAAAAAAATTGCATCAAAAATCCACCAAAAATCCCACAAAATCAAAATCAAAGTCCTACCCATTTTAGCTTAGCCCGTTTAGCATGGATCCTTGTGAAAAGAGAGCATTTTGGGAGGCCATGGAGTCTTGTGGACCTTCATATATTTTTGGGTATAATTCTAAAACTTTTTGTTGCTTAAATTGTTACTAATTTCTTAAGCTAATTTAATTAAGTGTTATTTGGATATGTGAGTTTAATTGCAAGTTTTGGAATTCAAGTTGTGATATTGAAGGCAAGTTAGGGTTTATAAAATTGGTGTATGGTTGTGTGTTATAATTAGGCTTTGTTGTCATGTTAATACAAGTTTAGTAGCTAGTGCTAATGGCTAGCTTAAAAATTTTGTTATTTTGCTAATTTGCTTACTAGGTTTTTGAAATTTGTTAAATTCTTGGGATTAAAAATGTGATTAGGTTTTTCTTGGCTTCATTAACTTTATTAAGTGTGGTTTAATGCTTTGGATCATGCAATTCTAAGCTAGATTGTAGTTTGTGCATTTTGCTTTGAAATTGTTAAAAAGGGTATTTTTGTAAACTAGGATATTAGGATTTTTGGAATTTAATGAGATTAAATTCCAGAAATTGTTTATACGACTTATTTAAGATATTTAATAAATATATTGGCCGCTACATTCATTTAAACATCGTGTTTTGTACAAAAACGGCGAATTGTGCTTGCTAGATTTTCGGAAAAATGACTTTTTAATTGAAATTGGCATTTTTGTGAGTTTTAACCTAGTTTATATTAAAATTTGTGTTCGTAAATGTGCAAATGAGTGTGATTGGATTTTCTCGATGGTTTGACGTTCGTACATCGACATCGAGGGTTGGTTTGACTATTCCTGCATGCGTGGGCGATAGGTTTGGACCTATGCGTGATACGCGTGCCGATTTGATTTTCGTATGCCGTTTCGATTTCGAATTTAGTTTTAATGCGATATGGTACGTTATGATATGTAGGTACCCCCATGTGGACTTCGAGACGACAAGCAAGCGCGTGTCGACGTCGGCACCGGCTAGCGAGGACCAGGTGAGTAGATTTATATCTACGGGGAGAAGTCGGGTGGATGGCGTATAGCACCCCGGCAGTCCGTGGTGGTGTATACGGATGCGTATACACACCAACAATTATTATATGTTATTTGGGATTAATAACGATGCTTAGGATGGATATTGGTGTGTTGGATTACTTTAGTGTTGCGAACCCTAGGGTAGTGTTACACACACATACACACATACATACTTGCATACATTCCTATTGATATGTGCTCATGGGCTTCTTTATAGTTATGTGTTCACATGGGTATGGGACTATGTGTTCACATACGGATTGAGGATGATACTTGGGATTGAGCTGAGTCGATGAGATTTGATTTGAGGCCGTGAGATCGGTGATATAGCAGGGTTCGTATCTTAGATACGACATGACGTTGTAGCGGGTCCTTGACGTAGTGTTTCACACACGTCCATGCATACGTAGGCGGTATCAGTATGGTACTAGACGTAGATCAGTACCCCGATCATGATATTTGATAAAGAGGATACCAGGTGAATAGTATGATGAATGTGATATTGACCCGTACCCAGATTGGGATGCCGTACGACGGATTTACGTACGAGCTATATTGATGATTGATCCGCACTCTTGACTTGGGATGCCTGATTATAGATATGGTATCGGATATGATATTATTGAGGCGGGATCACCGACTATACATATACATGTATGTATATGTATCGACTCAGATGATAGGCGGTTTCCTTACCTGTAGTTCAGCTTGTTAGTTCAGCCGTATAGTTTAGTGTAGTTGTTAGATTAGATTAGACTTCTTACCTATTTCAAAAACTAACGAATCGTGGGCATTTTTAAAGACAGCTCAAGGGAATCTACGGATATTTCAAAAACGACGTATCTTTTCATAAAAACACCGTAGCCCCTATTTTCAAAACCCCATGATTCGTGTTATTTCAAAAGGCACCATTCGTAGGACTTATATTAGATTATTGCAGATTAGTTATCGTTGTGTCTAGTATTCAGCTCCCGCACATTATTGCTGTTCGCTCTGCCTCGCATATTTATTTTGCTGCATATTCCATTATTGATATCATGCTGTTAGGCCACCAGCACCATTACCGATGATGCGTATGTACCACGTACACCTACTTGCCGGCTCACACACATCTTCATCGGTAATTGCCATGTCACGTACACTTTAGAGAATATAATTGCTTGACTTAGATTGTTAGCTGGTAGTTTTGACATGATATTAGTGTACTTCCCTTATATGCCATATTAGGCATTGTAGTTATTACCTACCATTTCATGCATACTGTTATTCAGTTGTTCATGCCTAGTTCATTATCATTGACATATGCACTTGTGATGATTTCTTGAGATTTATGATATTTCTGGATTTCGGGGAAAGCCACAAAATTTACAACTTATGATCTTTTAAAATATAAAATGTTGCGGTTTTCTAGTGATGTAAAGTGTCGTCCACCATGAGTTTGCTGTGGTTTTGGAGATCCGTGTCGAGGAGTGGAGGAACCGCCACGGGTACATGGTAGGCCCGGTATGGTACCCCGGGGCAAGAGGAATGTGGTGTTGACGTTAAGCCTGGCTGGGGAGCACTACCTACCGGTGATATTACCCGACGCGTCGGATATCCGGAGGATACCGTCGTGGTCTTGAGATGGATGGTAGGTGCCGGTCCGGACTGACGGCGCCCTAGATATTGAGCTTGAGACATTGATATTTCGAGACAGTGAGATTTATGTTTTGTGTCGATGCTAGACACTGTTGATACTGATTTCATTATGATACCTCAGTTTAAAAATACGAAGGAAATCTCACTAATTTATGAAAACAGTTTCTTCATTTACATGTATTCTGTTTCAAGCATTCATACCTCATTCATATGATATATTGCTACCTGAGGCACTGACACGGGCACATGAAATTATACTCGGGTTAGATATTACCCTAGTCATTGCTATAGGCTGCCTGTTATACTTATATTTGAGGATATATTATGATCATTGACCTAGGTTGCGTTATTTATGCGATTTCTGTGCGTAGATGTTTTTCTATTCACGAGTTGGCACCTCACCCCCGTTGTGCCCCAGTTTCTTACAGATTTGCCGTACAGGTTTCATTACGGCTTGCGGGCTCAGTTTCATTCGGATGATTTGCTACTAGGTGGGTTTACTTGTATCATACCCCCATTATATATCTTGTATATCATTATTCTGTTGTATCTAGAAGTTCCATCAACCAAACATGTATCTATTGAGATAGAGACCAGTGTTGTTTATTCTTTCGACCTTCGAGTCGCTCGTTATATTTCTGGTGGTTTTGAGTTCCCTTTTGAGTTTTTGATCCTCGCCGTTGGCGTTGTATATTATATTGCTTGTGTGGTTGTGACCGTCGATTGACGAAGAGCTAGCTCCCGCTTGGGGATGCCTTTTTTCTTGATTTCGTATACTATTCATGTTGTATCCTGTTTGGGGGCCAGTATTTACAAAGGAGACTCTGCCGAAATTTTCAGAAATTTTTTGATGTTTTATAAAAAACCTCATAATTCGGCTTATGCTATTGAAATTACTTGTTTTAAGTTGGTTTTTCCTGCACTCTACTACTTTTCTTGGTTTGGATTTCTGGGTTTTCGGTTTACTTAGATTACGTACGCCTCGAGACGTTCGTAGTTTAAGTGCCGGTCATGTTCCGTACTTTCGGATCGTGACAGCTAAAGATTATTGTGATGATTTATTTTAAGAGGAAAATGATGATGAAAGGATAATGAGTCATGGCTTGGATCCTTGTAGAAGCCATGACTCATCATCTCATTTTTTTTTACTCTAAGATTTTTATCATCACAATCTTATCACTAGCCCATGGTTAACTCTCTCATTTATCACTTGAGATATTTTTTTCGTCACCTAAGCTCATCTTCTTCCTCTCTAGAGTTTTTTGGAGTTGGAAATAAAAAGAGAAAGAGATTTCTATAGTGAGCAAAATTCCTACTTCATCAACTTACTATAAACTAGCCCTTTAGATTAGGTTGTTTCCTTCACTAATACTTGATTAGTGAAGAGGTAGCTTGACCAAGAGAGACTTCAAGGTGGATCATCTTCGGCCTCGAAGATTGTAAAGCAAGCTCGATCCTTTCTTCAAGTGAAGCCAAGAAATGTTCTAGGGACTGCTACTTGAAGCTTAGGGACTGCTACTCGGAGCTTTAGAAGTGAAGGACTTGGTCTACAAAGGTTGTTTCCCCCATCACTTAGAGTAAAACTTGTTTTGTTATCATGTAAACCCTAATACTCTAGTTAGATTCTAGGTCAGTGTAGCTTAGCACTCTAGATTTTCTAAAATTGCATACTTGATGCTTGTATAAAGCTAGTGGTGGTGCTAAGACACACTTTCATGGTATCAGAGCTAAGCTAGAGCCTTAGGTGATGTCTAGACGACGTTAAAGTGTTTGATCGAACTTCGAAACCCGCATTTTACCAAGTTTCTGTCCATTTTTCAAAAGTTGGAAATTTTAAGATTAAAAATATTTAGAAAATTGTGCAGGGTATTTTATGGAGCGCCAAGAAATACGAGTCCCAAATACCAACAAAGCACCGCGGAACCGCGGCCTAATCCCCATTTTGGCCGCGGTTCCGCCGCAAGTTTGTGGTATTATGGGATTGTTTTTCTTGTGCTGCTCCATTGTCATATTTGGCACTCTCTGGATGTTTTTAGGGAGGCTCAAGTTGTTGAGGTCTTTGTGATTTGTGGGCGTTTGATGAATCGATCGAAAAGTTTAACATCGTCTAGATTTTTATAATAAGTGATACAATATTTGGAATCCACATTAATTAGTTATGTGAAAACTAGTTTGTAGTTTGTAAATCTAGCGTTTTTGTCTCGTTTGGTCGATTGCCATGGAGTTTCGATTCGGATCAAAACCACGTCACAATCTCGTATTGTATGCGAATAGTTGCCGGAAAACACTACTAGATAGCCACGCCCCATTGCGCCGACCAAGTGACTATAGGTGAACACCGTAGCTAGAAGCATCTACTTGGGTGCTGATGGCCACGGTGTTCCGCCTATGTACACTTTGTTGATGGCATCGGGGGTGCGGAAATCTATTAAGGTTCCCGATGAGCATTCGATCATTATATCGGGAATCTTGTTGAGCTACCCGACTGATTATTGAAAAGTGTTTTCAATTTGAGACTTAAATGCAAGATTTATTGGGTTAGGCATGAAATCCGAGATATGAGATATTCCGAGTTTATAATGTCTAAGGATGATGCGGATCTAATTATTGTAGTTTTCATTTCTTTTCTGCGACCGTAAGTGTAATATGTGGGGTATCCCAGATCTCGTTGCTATACGTCAACGACATTCAGGATATGCATATTTACTTACGTTGATGACATGTGATGTTATGTGTTGCTGTGATATGTTAAATTGGATCGTCGTGATTGAATAGCAGGAGTTTTTGCATGAGATGAGAGTTTTTCAATTTTCATTCATGTAAAAAGTTGTATGTAATATTCTTTTATTGGGACACTTGCGGGTTAAAGATTTTGTCACTATTGATGTATATTATTTACTTTTCCGCATTAGGATAGACCCAAGGCGGGGAGCACAAGTAACTGGGTTCTAGAGTCCAGTAGGAGACCATCTCGAGAAGTCGTGACCGGGTCTCCTAACTCTAGAATTGGCAGGGTCACTTGCAGCTCTCGTAGGGGTCTAGGGATGTGGGTATGGCTATTCATGGAATCCGTGTTTTTCATTACTAGCTTAATTTAAATCACGGATCTCCTAGTATATAAAATATTTCATATGTTGACTTCTGCTACTTGATTTCTGTGATGTGATCATATAACTGCGTGAGACGAATGCTATATATATATGATATATATAATAAATGTTGCTTATGTTTTGCACCCGTGCTAGTCCAGCCCCCACTCTGCCATTAGTTAAGTAACCAACGGTGCATGACGGGGCCCCGTGGTAAATGCGGATGGCATAAGCATACATTCTATTTTTGTTTCTTCTGTGATGTTTAAGAAACATAAATGACGGGACATCATTAATGATATTAATGAAAGAAACAAAACCTAAAGATGTTGTAGAATCAAATTTTTCAAAAAGGTAACTCTAGTTATAGCTTTGCATAGCGATATTCCTTTATGAATATCCAGCACCTCATTCGACAAGGAAAGAGTCTAGATCCCTTCACCGGGAGTGACCTCTTGTCACGTCCCGAAAGTACGGAATATGACCGGCACTTAAACTACGAACGTCTCAAGGCGTACATATTCTAAGTAAGCCGAAAACCCAGAAATCCAAACCAAGAAAAGTAGTAGAGTGTAGGAAAACCAATTTAAATCAAGTAGTTTTGCAAAATACGCCGAAATATGCATTTTAAAATCAC
The DNA here is from genome assembly GCA_030015575.1 of Agapanthus africanus. Taxonomy (NCBI): domain Eukaryota; kingdom Viridiplantae; phylum Streptophyta; class Magnoliopsida; order Asparagales; family Amaryllidaceae; genus Agapanthus; species Agapanthus africanus. The sequence continues at coordinate 494,662,460 of CM057339.1, forward strand.
AAGTCCTTTCTAAAAATTTCGGCAGAGTTTCCTTTGTAAAAACTGACCCCAAACGGGTACAAAACCTGATAAAGCATATATAATGGAAAAGGCATCCCCAAGCGGGAGCTAACTCTTCGTCAATCGACGGTCACAACCACGCAAGCAATAAAATATACAACACCGAAAGGCGAGGATCACAACAGAAAAGAGAACTCAAACAGCATGAAATCCGTATAAATACAAAGCTCAACTCTAAGGTCGATAGATAAACAACACTGGTCTCTATCTCTGAAATAAATACATGTTTGGTTGATGGAACCTCTAGATACAACTGAATAATAATATACAAGGTAATATGATGGGTACGATACCAAAAACCCACCTACTAGCAAGTCACCCGAACGAAACTGTGCCCGCAAAGCCGTAATGAAACCTGTACGGCAAACCTGCAAGAAACTGGGGCACAACAGGGGTGAGTTGCCAACTCGTGAATAGAAAAACATCTACGAAAAAGGAATCGCATGTATGACGCAATCCTAGGTCATACGATCAATATATATATAATCCTTAAATAAAACCAGCAGTCAAAAACAATGACTAGGGTATATATCTAACCCGAGTGTAATCTCATGTGCCTGTGTCAGTGCCTCAGGTAGCAATATATCATATGAATGAGGTATGAATGCATGAGAACAGAATACATGTAAATGAAGAAACTGTTTTCATAATTTAGTGAGATTTCCTTTGTATTTTTAAAATGAGGTATCATAATGAAATCGGCATAAAACAGTGCCTAACATCGGCACAAAACGTAATCCAAATATCTCGATATCTCTGTATCACAGTCTCTGTACCTTAATATCTCGAAATCTCAATGTCTCAATCACAATACCTAGGGCGCCGTCAGTCCAGACCGGCCCCTACCATCAATCTCAAGACCACGACGGTATCCTCCGGATATCCGACGCGTCAGGTAAAATCACCGGTAGGTAGTGCTCCCCTGCCAGGCTCACATCGTCATCATCACGCGCTTCTTGCCCCGGGGTACCTTACCGGGTCCACCATGTACCCGAAACGGTTCATCTGTCTCCTCGAATCGGGTTTCCAAATCCATCAGCAAACTCATGGTGGACGACTCATACATCATGGGAAAACCGCACTTTTTATTTTAAAAGAGAGAATGTTTATTTGTGTTTTTGCGGTTTTCCTCCAAATCCAGAAAATCTCACGGAAATCCAAATCCAAAACCTCAATAACACGTAAAATAGTGAATATATGCATGAGAATCCATGAATGCGGCATAACAATGAATAACAGTATGCATGAAGTAGCAGGTAATAACTACAATGTCTAATCTAGCACATAAGGCGAGTACACTAATATCCTGTTTAAATTATTAGCTGACAACCTATATCAATGCAATAGTATTTCTAAAGTGTACGTGGCATGGCAATTACCGATGAAGATGTGTGTGAGCCGGCAAGTAAGTGTACGTGGTACATACGCATCATCGGTAATGGTGCTGGTGTCCTAACAGCATGATATCAATAATGTAGTACGAAACATAATATAAGCATGCGATGCGAAGCGAACCACAATAATGAGTGGTAGCTGAAAACTAGACGCAACTATAACTAATCTGAATTAATCTAATAAAAGTCCTACAAATGGTGCCTTTTGAAAACACACGAATCATGGGGGTTTGAAAATAGGGGCTACGGTGTTTTTATGAAAAGATACGTCTTTTGAAATATCCGTAGGATCCCTTAGGCTTTCTTTTAAAATACCCACGATTCGTTAGTTTTGAAATAGGTAGGAGTCTAATCTAATCTAACAACTACACTAAACTATACGGCTGAACTAACAAGCTGAGCTACAGGTAAGGAAACCGCCTAACATCTGAGTCGATACATATACATACCTGTATATATATTAGTCGGTGATCCCGCCTCAATAATATCATATCCGATATCATATCTATAATCAGACATCCCAGGTCAAGAGTGCGGATCAATCATCAAAATATAGCTCGTACGTAAATCCGTCGTACGGCATCCCAAATCTGGGTACGGGTCAATATCACATTCATCATACTATTTATCTGGTATCCTCTTTATCAAATGTCATGATCGGGGTACTGATCTACGTCTAGTACAATATTGATACCATCTATGTATGCATGCAGGTATAAGAATCACTACGCCAAAAGACCCGCGAAAACATCATGTCGTATCTCAATACGAACCAAATCACATCACCGATCTCCTGGCCTCAAGCCCAATCTCATCGACTCATCTCAAATCCAGTATATGAACACATAGTCCCATATCCATATGTAAATATACACATCAATATATATTCTTATGTACGAACATATGAAAGAAGAATGTATACAAGTATGGGTGTGTGTATGTGTGTGAGTGCGACCACTACTCTAGGGTTTCGCAACTACACTAAACCAATCCAAAATACCAAATATCCATCTTTATCATCAATAATCTCAACAACATAAAATCAATATATGTGTGTATACGTATTCGTATACATCACCACGAACTGCGGGGGTGCTATACGCCATCCACCCGACTTCTCCCCGTAGATATAAATCTACTCACCTGTATCCTGCGTGTCGGTATCGATGTCGCCTTCATCTTCTGCATCGCCTCGGATCGTCGTGGGGGTACCTACACATATCACATATCACTTCGCATTAAAACCAAATCGAAACTAAAACGACACGCGAAAACCAACACGATACGCTAAAAGGCTTATAGGTTAGAACCTATGGTTAGCCTTCGCAAAACAACCCGAAATCACTCGATGTAGTCGTACAAACGCCAAGTGACCGAGGTAAAACCCAAACATGAAATTCTAGAAATCGAAATACGGAAAACAATAACTCAATTCAAAGCAGCAACCCAAGAAAACGATCCCAGATTTCGCCTCAGGCCAAATTTAGCCAAGCAAACAAGTCCAGGGTGATGTATATGATGTATTTGAGCTACTGGACCAACCCCGACACATTCCACCACTACATGGCCGGCCTCATCCTTGCCAAAACCGGCATGTCCGGCCTCCCTATGTCCAATGGGGTCCGCCTGGTCAGGGTGGCCTCCTAATACCCTAATTTGGCCCCTAGAGTTGTTTGTTTGTCTCAGAAACTCCCCGGGTCAACCCAGATTCACCTGCATACCCTAATCACTCACAAACCGACATGAAAGTCTCGTAATTCCGTATTTTTGGGTTTCAGGTTGTGCTAGGTCAGGGTCTTAGTCAATATAGGGCCTAAGGTCACCATTAGGGTCCAATTGCAAAGAAACATCTCAACTTTACCCTAACCCTCTCTAGTTTTGTCCAAAGTGTACAAAACTTCGACAAAACGACACTAAACTTTAAAAGAGGCTAAATCACTTGAAATGCTACAACAAATGTGAAGGAATTACCTCTATAGAGACTCATGAATCATCCAACAGCACCAAAACATCAACTTTCTTGGTCCAAAGCGTAGATCTTGAGCTTGTGAGCAAGTTTAGTGAAGTGGGAATGAGGTTTTGTGTTTGTTTTCATGGTGTTGTGGGGGGTTTTAAGAGGAGGAAGAAGGAGGAAGGGCAGGAGCAGCAGCTGATTTTGGGAGAGGGGAGAGAGAAATGAGTATGGGGAATGATGGGAGCATGGCTACAAAAGAAAAAGCTAACATATACCTACCCCCTCTCTCTCTCTTCATCATTCCTTTTCCTTTTTTTTTCCCTTTTCTTTTCTTTTCCTTCATACTCAAATAGTAGTCCCAAAGTGATAGCCATGGTAACAAAAATGTGACACAAGTCCAAAAATGATATGTGCAAGTTTTGCACAAAAAGCGAAAAAATCCGCTTAGCGATTTTTAATCGCGATTAGCACTAAATTACTATATAAATGCTCATAAAAACTTAAAAATGACTAATTTCCATAGAATACATAATTTTTGAATTTTCCATATTTTTTTCAAAATTTTCCCATTTATCGATATTTAATTATAAATTTAATATTAAAATAATCAATAAAATAATATTAAATTATAAAAATTCCTTAAAAAAATATTTTATTATTTTGAAATGTTACACCTCTTTAGCAAAACTAGCAAATGCTACAACCCACTCGGTTTGTTTTGAAAACTACTCGATTTTAAAAACGGACCTTAAACCACTCCGTTTTCAAATCACTGGATTCTACAACGATATCAAGTTCGTTACGTTAAAGGTTTTATTCAAAACCAGTCGTAGCCCTCCTTTATTTCAGATAATGACTATTCAGTATTCGTGCTGTGTTTGTTGGCCTCCGTCAAGATGTAGTGTGCGGTAGCTGATTAGTGCTTATCTGTCGCATATGATGCGATTGGATTAAGGTAGTCGTACGGCTTTGTTGGCCTCCGTCAAGGGTCGTGCGGGTGGGTTTAATTCAATCACGAAATGACGAGTTGAACTTGCCATGGGGTTTATGATTTGTTGACCTTGTTATGGTCATAAACCGTATGGGGGTAAAAACAGATATTGGGAATTTCAAGGGTTGAAATTTGCAATGAGATTGCATAGCTTCTATGAGAGAGTTGGATCCCGATACCAACTGCGAGTAAGAGTTACTCCTGGGAGAGTTTTCCACTTTACAATTAGTTGATTCAGTTGGTGTCTAAGAAAGGTGTTAACGGGGTTATGCCCTTGCGGAAACGAGATTATTTAATTAGTTCCATGCAAAAGCATGGGGAGACTCCCTCGGAGTACCTATACCTACATGGCTGACCGATTGGTGAACTTGTAAAGTGTAACTAATCCCGGCTAATCTTACCTTTTAGGGTTTAAAGGAAGATTTGATAAAAACAATCGGAGCCATCCTGATTAGATAAGATAATAACCAATCTAATCTTGCAAGAGTGCACGCTATAGTGTTTTTCTTCTCTCTCTCTCCTGGTAGAGACCATGACATGCCTTAATCAAGATAATAATATGGATGTATTGACCAAACCCACATATTATACTGAGCTGGGGAACGTTTGTTCCTCTCTATCTTATGATTGTCATAAGTCTGAGCAAGGAATAGGGAAATACCCGGATTCCCATACAACCCGAACGAAGTAAGAGCATGATGATGCATCTTATTTGGGTGTGTTCGTTATTAAGAACTGTTTCTCAGTTTTCTCTACGTCCTGGGTATTAGATACCGGATCAGGATCCCATATTTGTAATCAGTTACAAGGGTTAAGAAGAAGTAGAGAACTGGGAAAGGGTGTTAAGTCTCTCGTAGTAGGGAATGGTGCAATTGTTGCAGCCAAAGCAGTTGGCGAATATCACCTCGTATTACCACATGGTAATACATTGGTTTTGAACGACTGTTATTTCGTACCAAAAATGATGTGTACTATAATATCAATTTCTTTATTAGATAAAAAAGGATATAATTTTGTACTAGAGAAAAATGTTATGAATATTTTCTTAAATCAAATGTTGATTAGGTTTGGTACGTTGTATAACGATATATACGTTCTAAATCAAACTACAGTTCTAAACATAAAGAACACATAAAAGAGGAAAAGTTTAGAAATGAATGAATCCTTTTTGTGGCCTTGTAGACTTGGTCATATCAATGCAACAAGACTAGCTAAGTTACATAAAGATGGATATTTGAATCTGTTCGAATTTACATCTTATAAAACTTGTGAGTCATGTCTTAAAGGCAAAATAACCAAAACTCCATTTACTGGACACAGAGAAAGAGCTACTAAACTCTTGGGACTGATACATAATGATATATGCGGTCCTATATCTATACATGCCAGGAATGATTCTGTAACATTTAGAAAATTTAGAAATAAATAAAATTAATTAATTAAATAATAAAGTGCCAATTTAAAAAGTTATTAAAACCAAATAAAACAATTTCATAAGATGTATGTAAAACAATTTAATTTAAATTGTTAGTATACAACATAAATAAATTATAAGGGTTTTAGTGAGAATTTTAGCTTCATTTTAATAAAAAGGGTGTTATATAATAACCTAAGTTGTGAGGGGTTTCTATGTAAAGTTTAGGTTTGTTGTGCTAATGAAAATTTGTTAAGGGTGAAAGTGAAAAAGGGGTAGAAAATAATTTAGCTCAGAATTTTATTGCAAATTAAAACAAAATTAAGAGATAATGCAGGGACACCTCTTCCTTGCATGCGCACACACACACACACACCAACACCTCCTCCTTACATGAAGATGGCACCCTTGGCTTTTGACACCTCCTCCTTCACCTTATCCTTTCCTTCTCTCATGTATATGACTTATTTCAGTTCGGTAGCTAATTTAAACTCTGAAATTTTTAAAAGAAAGAAAAGAAAACAAGAACAAAACAAAGGAGAACAAGAGAAAGAAGAAGAAAAGCTAAGTTCTAGGATTTTCCCCACCATCAAGCTAGGACAAGGAGCTTGTGCATCTTGGAGGGTGTTATTCCAACAAATTAAGTGTAGGTAAAATTCTTAACCACAGTAGTGATTGAGATTCTGTAATTAGTTTAATTTGAAATCAACAAGTTCTATAATATCGTATTTTAGTAAAAACTAGAATCTGTTTGAATCGGCTGTAATTTAGAGAGGAATTGACTTAACTAAACAAGGTATAAATGATATATGTTGAATCTAGAGCAAAATATAGGAGCACGAAACTGAGGGCTCGGATTGGGGCCGGCTACCAAAGGGAAGTTTCCGGCGACGCCGGTTTTGTAGGAAGCTAGGGTGTTTTGGCTTGTTGGGTAGGTTTCTGTGTAAAATTGTGGCCATCTTGGTATTATTTAAATAAGTTATTTAAACTGTATATAAAATCTGGAAGCTTATATCGAAAAAGATATCTAAAAACCCAAAATACGACACGGTTAAAACGTATCGCGAAGTGTTTTCTGCAGCGATGCAGAGTATGGTTAAAATCCAGTAAGGTTAAGTGTATGATAGCTTGGAATAGTCGTATGCAATATAACTAGTACGTGTGAATGGATGTTTTTCATTTCCGCCATGTCGGAATAGCCGTTTCCTTATATAAGTTAAATTTTGATGTTAGATTCAAATACGGGAATTTCGGAGGCAGCGAGGAAAGGGAAAGGATTAGCAATTCCTAAGTAGATACGACGTTTTCCGGTGAGTAGACTAAACATCTACCGGGGAATTTTGTAAAGATGGCGTGTTACGCCCGTAGTTTTATTTAAATAAATGTTTTACTTTGGTATGCTAAATCGATAATATGCATTCATATTGACATATACCTTGCTTAGTTGCTAGGACACTGCACAAGTATCGACGAGTTATGTCACGTGCACATCTTACATGTTACACACACCTTGTCGATATTACCATGTCACTATTACACTTAGTAAATTTCTTGTTAAAAATGATTCATATCATATCTTAAATACTAATAACAGTAATAAATTGAATCATTGACATCATGTTTAGTATTTGAGTATTCAAAGTTGATATAAGAGGTAATTGTATTATTGTGGATTTATGGTTTTGAGTTTTGTATACTATTGCATAAATCCAGTGAATTTCATGATTGATGTGACATGTCCACCATGAGATGATTTTATGATTTGATTTTATTCCGGACCGAGTGGAGGAGTTATACGGTCGCGGAATTTTACGTTATCCATACTGAGTGAGGGAGATATACAGTTGGATACATGGTGGACCCGGTCGAGATCGAGGGGCAGGATAGCCGCATTTGAGGCGGGCGAGCCTAGCGAGGATACTCGATACCGGAGATAGTTGTGAAATACGGCAGATATCTAGATGATACCGACCGGTGTTATTGATTACAGGGTCGTTCGAGAAATGATGCCTGAGAGAAAGGGAAGTTTTGTGTCGATGATGGACACGGAAAGATAAAAGTTATTGCAAATAAATGATGAGATTTCAATTTGATTATGTTATTTATAGTACAGATTCATGCTTTTCACATGCTATCATACATTATACTTGTTCACATTTCAGTTAGTATGATTGTCATATTTACATTATTAGCCTTTATATGTTAGTTATATTCACTGAGTTGGCAACTCACCCCGTTGTGTCACAGTTCCTTACAGGGGTAGAGTGGACGGTTAGCAGCTGTACAGCTCAACTTTTCGCAGCTTATATCGCATCTTTTGATATGTGGGTTACATATGTAGTAACCTTCCATTTTGGTATTATATTTTGTATCAAGAAAATCTACATCAAACTTGTATTATGACTTAGAACGAGAGATGAGTTATTTATATTATTTGATAGGTGAGATCGTGTTATATAGTGGATATCCCTTTTGTTCATATCTGTGATCCTATTGGTTTCCTTTAAATTGTAAAATTTTTATTTCGCTGTTGTTATTGTTGATCCCAACTAGGGATGCAACTAAATTTAACATTTTATATACTTGGCTTTATATCGTAAATTCATACAACTGTGATTTATAGTTAAAATTTAAATTTTTATATAAAGAATTCCGCAATAAGGATTTTGATCTTGGTTTTCGGCTTACTCGGATGGTGTAAATATCTTTAGATATTATACAATCTAAGTGCCGGTCACATCCAAACTTTAGGTCGTGACAAAGTTGGTATCAGAGCGTAGTATTAACCTTACGGAATCGAGTAGTGAATTAAGATCAGTTGACGTGAGTCCGTGATTTAGGATGACCTTTGGTTTGATGGAGTAGGTGAATTAGGATGAGTGCAGTACCATACGTATGTTCCGCGTCATATTTACGTTACCACACTCAGCCTAATTAACCTTAGGATGTATGTCTTGATTTGTCCTTCCTTTGATTCCCCGTTATTGATTGTTCCTATTCATAAGCCTTATCAACTCTCGTTTCTTGTTCCAGTTGCTATGGCTTCGCGAGCTAGGCGAGCCGCAGCCAGGGCGAATCCGCCTATGACGGCGACTGGTACAACGGACGTTCCGGCGGTGCATGAGCATGTTAATCCTCCTCCTCCAGATCGCATGACTAGGATAGAGGAGGGCATGTTGGGATTGCAGCGAGTGGTAGGACAATTAACTGAGGCCACTCGAGTACTGAGACAGGATCCGACACCGACCGTGGCAGTGTCTGAAGTACAACCTACGCATACGGTAGCACTTGTAGATACGAGAGTGATGGAGGTATCGCTTGCAGAGTTCATAAGGTTGAGACCTCTAGTATTTACAGGGACCGATGTAGCGGAGGATCCTCAGTCCTTTCTTGATAGGATGACGAGGATTGGCAGATCATTGCGATGTTCTGATGCGAGGTCAGTTGAGCTGACAAGCATTCATTTAGAGGGACTTGCACAGGAGTGGTGTGAGTCGATGGAGAGAGGACGAGCTACGGGTCTTCCTCCAATGTCGTGGACCGAGTTTTCCGAGGTCTTTCTTGCCAGATTTCTTCCACAGAGTGTGAGAGACGCCAGAGCTAGCAGTTTTGAAGCGTTGCGGAAATCGGCGACTATGTCGGTGGCAGATTATGATTTACGATTCACCCAGTTGTCGCGCTATGCTCCATACTTAGTACCTACGGAGGAGCTTCGGGTGAAGAGGTTCCTTAAGAGTCTGGACACGCAGTTGTATCTAGCTATAGGCTCTCAGCATTTTGATACGTATGCGCAGGCCATGGACGCAGCGATACGAGTGTAGGAACGTTTGAGCGAGGCAGTGGTTGTTCCAGAGCCAAAGAGGAGTAGACCGTTTGGGCCGATAACTATGCAGTTTGGCAGAGGTAGATGTAGGTACAGTCCTGGCCGCAGTTTCGGACGAGGTTGGACCCAGGGCCAGATGTTCAGTTCATACCCAGATGATCAGAGGACCCCGTCTATATGTTTTAGTTGCGGACTTCCAGGACATTTTGCGAGAGATTGTAGATCCCAGGGAGGGACCGTTGTTCCACAGGTTGCTTTACCCCCTCCACCTTCTACACCGATGGCTTTACTTCCTCCCCCAGTTGGCACTACGCACCAGGCAGTTGCACCAAGAGATCGAGGCTTTGCAGGATGCTCTCAGAGAGGTCGAGGAGATTTAGAGGTAGAGGACGACAGGATGCGGGCAGGGGCCAGGCACGGGTTTTTGCGCTAACTCCACAGGATGCCCAGGCATCAAATGCAGTCATGACAGGTACTCTTGCAGTATGTTCATTAGAGGCACATATTCTATTTGATCCTAGTTCTACACATTCTTATGTATCTTCACGATTTGCACTTTCTTTGGGGAAAGAGTCGTCGTTATTAGAATTACCATTAGTGGTGATTACCCCGGTGGGAGATTCTTTTATAGCTCGGCACTTATTCAGGTCATGTTCTGTACGTATTGGTGATAGAGATTCGCTAGTTGATTTGATCCTCCTGGACATGTTAGATTTTGATATACTTCTTGGTATGGATTGGTTGGCCGCTTGTCATGCCTATGTAGATTGTCGGGGGAAAGCGCTTAGATTTTGTTTTCCTGGTGAACAGGTTTTTGTTGTGCAGGGGGACTGTAATATTACTCCTGCCAACATGACTTCTGCTCTTTGTGCGGGACGACTCTTGAAGAAGGGTTGTCATGGGTTCTTGGCATTTGTTCAGGACTTAGGAGTCGCTGAGATTCCATTGGACCAGGTTCCGATCGCACGAGAATTTCCGGAGTTGTTTCCTGCTGAGTTACCAGGATTACCGCCCGATCGTGATATTGAATTTTGCATTGACATGATTCCAGGTGCGGGGCATATTTCTATACCACCCTATCGGATGGCCCCGACGGAGTTGAAGGAACTCAAAAAACAGTTGCAAGAGTTGTTAGATAGAGGACTTGTTCGTCCCAGTGTTTCACCGTTGGGAGCTCCTGTCTTATTCGTAAAGAAGATGGATGGTAGTATGAGACTGTGCATCGACTACCGACAGCTAAATCGTGTCACTGTACGAAATAGGTATCCACTACCTCGTATCGATGACTTATTCGATCAGTTGCAAGGGGCTGCCTACTTCTCGAAGATTGATTTGCGGTCAGGGTATCACCGGTTGAAGGTTCGGAAGGATGACATTCCAAAGACTGCGTTTCGCACAAGATATGGGCACTATGAATTTCTGGTGATGTCGTTCGGACTCACCAACGCTCCAGCAGCTTTTATGGATATGATGAACCGTATCTTCAGGCCCTTTCTTGATTAGTTTATCATTGTATTCATAGATGATATTCTCATTTATTCCCGAAGTCGGGAGGAACACGAACAGCATTTGCGTATCACGTTGCAGACCTTGAAGGAACATCAGCTGTTTGCAAAATTCTCCAAGTGTGCTTTTTGGCTCGATAGTTTGGAGTTCTTGGGTCACGTGGTTATGAGAGAGGGTATATGTGTTGACCCGAAGAAGATTGAAACGGTACAGCACTGGCCCAGACCTGTATCAGTTACAGAGGTTCGGAGTTTCTTAGGTCTGGTAGGGTATTACCGACGCTTTGTGCAAGACTTCTCTCGGATCGCTGCACCGCTGATCGGGCTGACTAGGAAGGAGGTTCCATTTCTGTGGACAGATGTATGTGAGCAGAGTTTCCAGCAGTAGAAGACTTGCTTAACGACTGCACCTGTATTATCGTTACCTTCTGGGTCAGGTGGCTTTGTTGTGTATTGCGATGCTTTTAGGCTGTGTGTTGATGCAGCACGGCAGGGTTGTAGCTTAAGCTTCTCAACAGTTGAAGAAGCACGAACAAAACTACCCCACTCATGATTTGGAAATGGCTGCTGTAGTATTTGCACTGAAGATTTGGAGGCATTACTTGTATGGGGAGTCGTGCCAAATCTTCACAGATCATGAGAGCTTAAAGTATATTTTTTAGCAGAAGGATCTGAACCTAAAGCAGCGTAGATGGATGGAACTGGTGAAAGATTACGATTGTGAGATTTTTTATCATCCGGGCAAGGCAAATGTTGTAGCAGATGCTTTGAGTCGGAGACCTAGAGGTATCTTATCTCATTTGCACACCTTGCAGAGACAATCTTCTACCGACTGGCAGATTTTATGTGATGGTCATATACAGTTTGAGTTCACACCGACAGGAGGACAGCTAGCACATGTTCGCACCCGACCTCAGTTCTTTGATCATATTCGAGAGACACAGCCCGTAGATGCTCGTATATCGGAGCTTATGGATCAGGTTAGGCAGGGCAGGGAGACGGAGTTTGTGATTGATGATCATGGAGTATTACTCTTTAGGACTCGTTTCTGTATACCGGATTCTGATGGATTGAGGTGTGAGATTTTAGAGGAGGCCCATAGATCAGCATACAGTATTCATCCTGGTTCCACCAAGATGTATCATGATCTGAAGGATGTTTATTGGTGGGAAGGAATGAAGAGGGATGTTGCAGAATATGTTTCGAGATGCTTGACTTGTCAGCAAGTCAAGGAAGAACACCGGAGGCCAGCCGGAGAGTTGCAGCCATTGCCCATTCCAGAGTGGAAATGGGAACATATTTCCATGGATTTCGTGGTGGGTCTACCCAGGACTAGCAGAGGGTATGATTCCATTTGGGTGATTGTAGATAGATTGACAAAGGCAGCTCACTTTCTTCCGGTGAAGACGACGTATGGGTTTGCACAGTATGCTCAGATTTATATCGATGAGATTGTACGTTTACATGGAGTTCCGACGTGCATAGTATCAGATCGGGGTACCCAGTTTACTAGCAGATTATGGCAGAAACCTCAAAAAGCTCTTGGTACACGATTGAGATTTAGTACAGCTTTCCACCCACAGACAGATGGTCAGTCAGAGCGGACCATTCATACTTTATAGGATATGCTTCGCGCTTGCAGCCTTGATTTTGGTGGTAGTTGGGACCGTCACCTACCCTTGATAGAATTTTCGTACAACAACAGTTTTTAAGAGACGATCCAGATGACACCCTTTGAAGCTTTGTATGGGAGGAAATGTCGATCACCCGTTTGCTGGACGGAACTGAGCGAGAGTAGCATTTTGGGACCACAGATAGTACAGGAAACTACAGAAACGATTCAATTGATACGGGACAGAATGAGGGCGGCACAGTGCAGACAAAAATCATATGCAGATCGACGACGTCGTAGACTCGAGTTCGAAGTGGGAGATCATGTGTTTCTTCGTGTGTCTCCGATGAAAGGTGTGATGCGTTTCGGGAAAAAGGGGAAGCTCAGCCCCAGATATGTTGGACCTTACGAGATTCTGGAGAGAGTGGGTGTTGTAGCTTATCGTTTAGCACTTCCACCGAGTTTTCCTGATGTGCATCCGGTGTTTCACGTTTCGATACTTCGCAAGTATCTTCACGATCCTTCTCACGCGATCCAGCATCAAACCTTACAGCTTGAGTCGGATTTATCCTACACAGTTCAGCCAGTCGCTATTTTAGATATGCAGGCAAAGAAACCAAGATCAAGGGTACTTTCATCTGTAAAGGTTCTTTGGCAAGGAAAGAATCGCGAGGAAATTACTTAGGAGACCGAAGATGCGATGCGAAAGAAATTTCCACATCTTCTTGAAGGTACGTTTAGTTAAGTTTTAAATTCGGGGACCGAATTTTCTTAAGGGGGGAATATTGTAACATTTAGAAAATTTAGAAATAAATAAAATTAATTAATTAAATAATAAAGTGCAAATTTAAAAAGTTATTAAAACCAAATAAAACAATTTCATAAGATGTATGTAAAACAATTTAATTTAAATTGTTAGTATACAACATAAATAAATTATAAGGGTTTAAGTTAGAATTTTAGCTTCATTTTAATAAAAAAGGTGTCATATAATAACCTAAGTTGTGAGGGGTTTCTAGGTAAAGTTTAGGTTTGTTGTGCTAATGAAAATTTGTTAAGGGTGAAAGTGAAAAAAGGGGTAGAAAACAATTTAGCTTAGAATTTTATTGAAAATTAAAACAAAATTAAGAGATAATGCAGGGACACCTCTTCCTTGCATGCGCACACACACACCAACACCTCCTCCTTGCATGAAGATGGCACCCTTGGCTTTTGACACCTCCTCCTCCACCTTATACTTTCCTTCTCTAATATATACGACTTATTTCAGTTCGGTAGCTAATTTAAACTCTGAAAATTTTTAAATGAACAAAACAAAGGAGAACAAGAGAAAGGAGAAGAAAAGCTAAGTTCTAGGATTTTCCTCACCATCAAGCTAGGACAAGGAGCTTGTGCATCTTGGAGGGTCTTATTCCAACAAATTAAGTGTAGGTAAAATTCTTAACCACAGTAGTGATTGAGATTCTGTAATTAGTTAAATTTGAATTGAACAAGTTATATAATATCGTATTTTAGAAAAAACTAGGTTCTGTTTGAATCTACTGTAATTTAGAGAGGAATTGATTTAACTAAACAAGGTCTAAATGATATATGTTGAATCTAGAGCAAAATATAGGAGCACGAAACAGAGGGCTCGGATTGGGGCCGGCGACCAAAGGGAAATTTCCGGCGACGCCGGTTTTGTAGGAAGCTAGGGTGTTTTGGCTTGTTGGGTAGGTTTCTGTGTAAAACTGTGGCCCTCTTGGTATTATTTAAATAAGTTATTTAAACTATATATAAAATCTGGAAGCTTATATCGGAAAAGATATCTAAAAACCCAGAATACGACACGGTTAAAACGTATCGCGAAGTGTTTTCTGCAGCGATGCAGAGTATGGTTAAAATCCAGTAAGGTTAAGTGTATGATAGCTTGGAATAGTCGTATGCAATATAACTAGTACGTGCGAATGGATGTTTTTCATTTCCGCCGTGTCGGAATAGCCGTTTCCTTATATAAGTTAAATTTTGATGTTAGATTCAAATACAGGAATTTCGGAGGCAGCGAGGAAAGGGAAAGGATTGGCAATTTCTGAGTAGATACGACGTTTTCAGGTGAGTAGACTAAACATCTACCGGGGAATTTTATAAAGATGGCGTGTTACGCCCGTAGTTTTATTTAAATAAATGTTTTACTTTGGTATGCTAAATCGATAATATGCATTCATATTCACATATACCTTGCTTAGTTGCTAGGACACTGCACAAATATCGACCAGTTATGTCACGTGCACATCTTACATGTTACACACACCTCGTCGATATTACCATGTCACTATTACACTTAGTAAATTTCTTGTTAAAAATGATTCATATCATATCTTAAATACCAATAACAGTAATAAATTGCATCATTGACATCATGTTTAGTATTTGAGTGTTCTAAGTTGATATAAGAGGTAATTGTATTATTGAGGATTTGTGGTTTTGAGTTTTGTATACTATTGCATAAATCCAGTGAATTTCATGATTGATGTTACATGTCCACCATGAGATGATTTTATGATTTGATTTTATTCCGGACCGAGTGGGGGAGTTATACGTTCACGGATTTTTACGTTATCCATACTGAGTGGGGGAGATATACAGTTGGATATATGTTGGACCCGGTCGAGACCGAGGGGCTGGATAGCCGCATTTGAGGCGGGCGAGACTAGCGAGGATACTCGATACCGGAGATAGTTGTGAAATACGACGGATATCTAGATGATACCGACCGGTGTTATTGATTACAGTGTCGTTCGAGGAATGATGCCTAAGAGAAAGGGATGTTTTGTGTTGATGATAGACACGGAAAGATAAAATTTATTGGAAATAAATGATGAGATTTCAATTTGATTATGTTATTTATAGTACAGATTCATGCTTTTCACATGCTATCATACATTATACTTTTTCACATTTCAGTTAATATGATTGTCATATTTACATTATTAGCCGTTATATGTTAGTTATATTCACTGAGTTGGTAACTCACCTCCGTTGTGCCATAGTTCCTTGCAGGGGTAGAGTGGACGGTTAGCAGCTGTACAGCTCCACTTTTCGCAGCTTATATCACATCTTTTGATAAGTGGGTTACATATATAGTAACCTTCTCTTTTGGTATTATATTTTGTATCTAGAAAATCTCCATCAGACTTGTATTATGACTTAGAACGAGAGATGAGTATATGTATATTATTTGACACGTGAGATCGTGTTATATAGTGGATATCCCTTTTGTTCATATCTGTGATCCTATTGGTTTCCTTTAAATTGTAAAAATTTTATTTCGCTGTTGTTATTGTTGATCCCAACTAGGGATGCAACTAAATTTAACATTTTATATACTTGGATTTATATCGTAAATTCATAACAACTGTGATTTATAGTTAAATGCTAAATTTTTATATAAAGAATTCCGCAAAATGGATTTTGATCTTGGTTTTCGGCTTACTCGGATGGTGTAAATATCTTTAGATATTAAATAATCTAAGTGCCGGTCACATCCAAACTTTGGGTCGTGATAGGTTCCTCGTACTTTATTACATTCACCGATGATCTCTCAAGATTCGGACATGTGTTCCCGATGAAATACAAATCTGAAGCTTTTGAGAAATTCAAGGAATATAAGTACGAAATTGAGAACCAGACGGGTAAAGGTATTAAATTCCTATGATCTGATAGGGGAGAAGAATACTTGAGCATGGAATTCCGAGAATACTTAAAAGAGAATGGGATTCTCTCTCAGCTTACTCCTCCGTATACACCACAGCACAATGGTGTATCGGAGCGGAGTAATCGCAAATTATTAGATATGGTGCACTCTATGATGAGTGTTACTGAGTTACCTATTTCCTTTTAGGGTTATACACTTGAGACAGCTGCATACCTATTGAATAGTGTTTCAACCAAATCCGTGCCTACCACTCTATATGAGATATGGAAAGGGAAGAGACCATATCTTAATTTTATTAAGATATGGGGTTCTCCGGCTTACGTTAGAATGCAAAATCCGGACAAGCTCGATGCAAGGTCAGTTCTGTTCAAGTTTGAAGGATATTCCAAGAATTCGCGAGGGTATATCTTCTACCACACCGAGGAACAAAAGGTGTTTCTTTCTCGACATGCCACCTTTTTAGAAAAGGAATTTCTTGTGAAAGAAATTAGTGGTAATGAGGTAGAACTGGAAGAAGTTCCAGCTACACAAACTACAACTGATGATTTGGTAGAACCGGAGGATTTGATAGTCTCCAACGAACTTCAGCCACTCCACAGATCTAGAACGGTTCCTCATCAACCTGAGAGATACTACGGTTTTCTCATAGACGGTGGGAGTGAGGATTGCATCATGGAAGATGATGACCCAATTAGTTTCGAGCAGGTCATCACAAGTGGGGACACTCTGAAATGGATGGATGCTATGCGATCTGAGATAGAATCCATGTACACCAACAAAGTATGGACTTTGGAAGTTGCTCCTGAAAGGGTAAACCCCATCGGGAACAAGTGGATCTTTAAGAAGAAACTTGGTGTAGATGGAAAGGTTGAGACCTTCAAAGCTAGACTTGTAGCAAAAGGTTTTCGTCAACGACAAGGTGTCGACTATGATGAAACATTTTCTCCAGTGGCTATGCTTAAGTCCATCAGGATCCTACTTTCCATTGCTGCATACCATGACTACGAAATCTGGCAGATGGACGTCAAAACCGTTTTTCTAAATGGTGATTTAGAAGAAAGCGTGTATATAACACAGCCAGAGGGCTTCGTAAACAGTGGGAGCAGCAGAAAGGAGTGCAAGCTGTTTAAATCAATCTACGGATTAAAGCAGACATCGCGGAGCTAGAACATCTGTTTTGATGTGGAAGTCAAAGAGTTTGACTTCATCAAAAACGTAGATGAACCTTTTATATACAAGAAGGTAGTAGAGAGTAAGGTTGTTTTCCTCGTATTGTACGTGGATGAAATACTCTTGATAGGAAATGATGTTCTTATGCTACACTAGGTCAAGCTCTTCTTATCACAAAAGTTTTCCATGAAAGATCTGGGTGATGCCTTCTACATTCTGGGGATAAAGATCTATAGAGATAGATCTAAAAGGATGTTGAGATTGTCCCAATCCAGATACATTGACACCATACTAAAAATGTTTAGTATGGAAGATTCTAAGCGTGGTATGCTGGGTTTCCTAGCATGGCAGCATGGTTTCGGGAGGCATCTTTCATACCATATTAAAATTTTAGCCGTTCTAGCTTACCCTAACATAGAATCGTATACTAGAAATCCGACGAAATAAAAATGCAAACAACTTTGCAACTAAAGTGAACAAGGAATACAACCTTTGTAGACCGGTCCTTCACTTCATTAGCTCCGTGTAGTAGCCCCTCGCTGCATGTAGTGAACTCCGGCCTCTAGAGAGGCTCCATAAGAAGAATAGAACAAGCTTGCATCGAAATCTTTGAGGCCGAAAATGATCTACGTCGAGGAGACACTAACCCAAGCTATCTCTTCACTAATTGTGGAATTAGTGAAGCAAACACCTTATACTAAATGCCAAGTAGTAGATGATGATGAAGTAGGAATTTTGTTCACTTTAGAAATAATTTTCTCACAAATTTTCTCTCATCTCCATTGAAGCTAGAAAGCTTGAGAGGAAGAAGAAGAAGAAATATCTCATGATAATTATCTAAAAGACAATGGCAAGCTTAGGTGAATTAGTATCATATACTAACCTTTGTAGAGAGTTAACCATGGCTAGGTTTAATTAGTTGGGTTAATAAATATCTTAGGCAAAACAAAAGAGTGTACTTGGTCAATGCAAACAACAAGCTTCTACAAGCTTCATACATGACAAAATGTCACCATTTTTTAATTACCAAAATAAATAAAACCCTAGCAATTAAACCAAGCATGGTGTAAATCATACACACACCTTTGTTACATATATCATCAAGCATGACACAAAATAATGTACACTTATA
This sequence comes from Agapanthus africanus, assembly GCA_030015575.1. Classification (NCBI taxonomy): domain Eukaryota; kingdom Viridiplantae; phylum Streptophyta; class Magnoliopsida; order Asparagales; family Amaryllidaceae; genus Agapanthus; species Agapanthus africanus. Next base: position 494,681,209 of record CM057339.1, read on the forward strand.
TATATCACATATATACACATGCACAAAGTGAGAAAAAGAAATCATAAGTTAGCTTAATATTAGTTAATGTAATGTAATATATCAAATATATATAATTATAAATTAAATTATTAAATCAACTCTTGATTTAATAATCCGGCTATATCACATATAACCGACTAATATCATATGTAACAACTTATCGAATCAACACTTGATCCGATAACCCGACTATATCACATATAACCGACCGATGTCACAATTCGCGAGAATATAAAACGGTATCTCATATCGTATTAATCTCGGTCCCGCACATATCACATATGTGCTCCTACTCCGTTTCGCTTAAGCCAGAAAACCTCTGTGTAGGACTCTAAAGACTCGTCAATACGCCGGCAGTAGGTGATGATCATATCAAACACCCACAAGCCGCAAGCGGTCTGCTAAACGTAACGGCCACCCGGTTATTGAGCGATCAGAAGATCAACAAGCAAGCCTACTCGTACTCACGCGAATCCAATCAGTAACACTACCATACAGTCCGGTCTCTTCGTCTGATATATCGCATATCTCGTCTAGGGGTGGTAAACGTCAGACCCCAGTAACTCGATAAGTCGTGCCGATATGAGGCTCATAACGGGTTGAGAAACTACTGATAACACTTACCAGTATATCTCTGAAGCAGCCCTGGCTAGGGACTTCCTGTTATAGCCAATCGAGTACAACGCAACATCAACTCCCAATACCGGGAGAGGTGAAACCCTTCCTATCTCTCATTGCCTCCATGTGATTCGGGACTGTACCCAAAAGCCACCGTTTTGCACGTTCTCTTGAACGTGGTAAGGTGGAAATCAAAGCACAGTGGGAATCACACAAGACTCTATGACGATCTCGGGTCTACAGACTAACCTGTACCAGTGTCACCAGAGAACTGCCATCTGACGTCAGGTATAATGCCATCTGGGAGTTCTCGAAGATTCCGTCCAGTGTGCCCAGTCTCCACTGAGCACCCGTATACTTTCTCTGATGTCAAACACCAATGGATATGGGATCATCAATCACCCATCTACATGGGTCGAGAAGCTATATGCTAGTCTACTCTGGTATATCGATGCCCTGTCTCGATACACCTAAGACTAATAACATTTGAAGGATGTACTTATCGACTACTCTGTCCCCACTAATATGATCTGCATCATAATCCTGGTAGTCAAGTACTCATCCTAAAGGCTTTACCAACATGTAATAAAGAGATAATCAGTGTACATGTCAAGATAAAGAGAAACAAGATAGCATACTATCATGTTGAGCAAGAAAGTTCTCCTTATATATGTCCAAGCATCCACTACAATATACATCGTATGTACAGTACTGGCCTCTAGGGCATACATATAACTAACAATCTCCCACTTGCACTAGGGCCATCTTTTGTAGTATCCAATACCCAACAATCAGCAGTGGTAGTAGTATCTCATACTCAACCATCCCATAAGAGTCTCTCTTGGGAAAATGCCTTTGTGAGTGGATCCGTCGTGTTGTCCTCTGTAGTCTACTCTTCTATCCTCGATCTCCCTGGAGATCATCCATCTCTATGATCAGGTGATACTGCCTAAGAATTATGTCTGGATCACTGATGAGACGGGGGTTCCTAGGCCTAAGCCATAACTCCATTGTCACACAATGGTAGGAACGAAGTTCATCTCATGAACTTTTATACATCCTGATTGAATCGTTTCCGTGTCGTGTTTTGAAAAGTGTAAAAGATATCACAACCAAAGAAATTTATAAACCGCAATCAATTAACGGTGTCTATTGTAGTTTCGTCGGTGAATGCGGATCGTCCACTGAGAAAGTGTGATTTGCTCGTTATTGTTTTAGTTGAGTTGAAAATTAAAAGATAAAAGAAAATGCACGAATATTTATTCATGATTTATGAGTTTTAATTTTCAAGAAACAAAAAGAAAGTAGATCTAGAATCAAGAAATGATAGAGATCAAGAAAATATCGAAATCGTGTGAATTTTAATGATTTGTAGAAAGGCTTGTCGGAATCAATCTAATTGATAGTGATGATGAATACTTATGATTACAAATTCTTATCTATTGAAATTTTGTTGCTAGATCGATGACAATCAACGAGATTTAGGGATCTATTGAAGAAACTAGGATTTCTCCATCATCATCTCTTAACCTTTCGCTGATTAGCATTCAAATTCTAGCCTCTAAGAAATTCAATCACTGATCGTTGATCTCTAATTTGGAGCGAAAACATTCAAGAAAACATCTCGCTCAATACTAGGTCATCGTTGATTCAATTTCCTAAAGTTTTCAAAACTCATTAGACTTAAGAATCGTTCAAGAATTTCATCAACATCATCAACTTATTCTCTCGATTCCGATACAAGCGGAGTTTTTACTCACGCATCATTATAAAGCAATCAAGAACTAAGAATATCATAATGCGAGAATGAATTCAAAGCAAGCATAAAGATTTTCACCCTTTATTATTCGACGTTTCGTTACAATACACTCAAAGATTACAAGATTTGAGGAGGAACTAAATCATCGAACTAGCTTCGCATCGTCTTCTTGAGTCGCGGATCGTCATGGATCTCTTGCTCGGATGAAGATCGGCATTGCTTCAAAAGGTTCGTTGAAGGCTTGCTTGATTTGTTACGCGATGAATCTTGATGTGGATCAAATTGAGTCACTCAATTTGTTTAGAATTGATTTGGATCTTACTAGAATTATTACCCTAATTGATGCACAACCTTTGTAATGAAGCCCTAAGTCCCTTTTTATAGCTTTCCCCTCAAGCTTCCCCTAGAAGCTAGATTTAGCTTCCCTTGGAAGCTTGGTTGTTATGAAGCTTGCATAGGAAGCTAGGTAGTTGTAGAGAAGTTTCTAGATCAGGGTAGTTAGCTAGCTAGCATGAGAAGCTTGGTAGTTATGAGACTTGCACATGAAGCTTGGCTGTTTGGGGAAACTTCTGGAGATTTCTAGGGACTTTGAAGCGTCTTGAAGAAGTTTGGCCATTTAAAGAGAAGCCTTGGAAAAAGTTTCTGCCTCCGATGAGTCAACTCGGCCGCGGATCCGCGGCAGATCGGCCTGACTCGGCCGCGGATCCGCGGCCGCTTGGAGTGATCTCAGCATGAAACTTCCAGGTTGATTTCAAGTTGTCTTTATGGAACTTTTCTGATGTCTGGAATATATTTATACTTTCTTGTTCACTACCAGATTTCAATTCTTGGACTTGACGTATTTACCAGCGCTTTTAGCAGTTCCGGCTCTTTTACCAGGAGAATTTCCAGCACACAATCTCGAGACAAGTGTTTGATACACAAAAGATCACGTATGCAAATATAAACACCCAATTTCCCTCATAATGCTGGTTATAATGTATAACACATGTTGTTTGGTATTTTTGCAGACAAATTGCTAATATGTGCTATACTTATACCAAACACTTTTAGATGATTACAAATAGTAGGGAAATTGATGTGTTAAAAATGCAATATTTTCGACTGATCAAATTCCCCCAAACTTAATTTTGGTCGTCTCAAGCAAACTTGTTTTATTCAAGTGAATGAGAAAATTTTATTAAGAAAAAGAAAAACTAACTAGCACACTTTCGTAGGCAACACGATTGCATTGAGCACGTGCAACAAGCCTTTAAACCTCTAGGTGTCCCTAGTATGAGGAGTGTTGTCTCCTGAGGGTTTTCAGCGGATTGCACCCACAAAATCCAATAATAAAAGGAAGACCGTGAAAGTTACATTTAAAGATAAGAATTGTAAAAGAAAGACTTTGAAAATTAGAGTTTCCAACTAATACTAGCTTTTCGGTTTTCATGAGCCTGTCTTAATAGTCATGAAAAGATGTTAGAAATCACATCATCCCTCAATAAAACATCGTCCTTATTCTTCATCCCTACCTTTCTTCCAAACATCGATCATATACCCCTACGTGTGTGTAAAGAACATCCCTATATTCGGAGATTTCAATTCAAGCTATCATACTCTTGTCCATCTACCTCAGTATTTTTTAATCGGTGAATATTTAGATGGATTTGCTCACACAATTTTCATGCGACCGTTAATACTTCTTGAGGTACTAACCGACCGATTACTCGTGTGCTTGCTTATTAGGTGTATTAGCATTTTCCTCGTCTTGCAACACCTAAGGCTTAGCAGTGACTCCCAAACCAGTTGGTCTAAGGCACTAGGTGATGAAACACCCTCGCTATATTTTTTATTGCTGCCTTGGTGATAACAAAACCAGTGTTCATTTTTCTACACCATTTTATATTTTTATTTTTTCCTTCATACTTTGGCTTTTAGACAAGAGCATTTCAAGGTATCCTCTACTATCCCAAGTTTCAAGACATGTGTAAATGCGTATAGTAGGGTATCAACATTCAAATGTTTGGCTTCTAGAATAGGAACTATTTTTCAGACTTATTTTTATCCTTAGATTAGTGACTTCCTTCATCTTACTAACCCTTGGGACAACGGCTCATAACTACTTATTATTAGTTCGTTTAAGAAAACTTCTAATTTTCTTGGTTTTCTTAAATTTTTCCAATCTTTTTGATGTAATTTTTCACTATCTAATCTTTTATTATCTAATTAAATATTAAATATTTTTATCTTTTAAAATTTTAATTTTTTTTTATTAATATTGTTATATGTTTTATATGCTTTGTATGTTTTGTGCTTATGCAAATGATGCGCAAATAAACACAAACCTCCCCCAAACTTGTTTTCAACAGTGTCATCACTGTTGCCATCCGCTGGATCACAAAACCTATAAGCTTGGGAGGAAATTTATTAACGGGGGCAATAAATATGATCGTGAAAATCCTCCCCCAAACTTATTCTTTTCACTTACCTCCATTCTAAAGATGATTTAGTATTTTACAAGACATGGAGGTGAGAAGGAGGAATTTTAATCAAGATAAAGTGGCTCCTGTAAAAACAGGAGCTCCTCCGTGGGGTCAGTGGAAAAATACGGTTTTAATCTATGTCCATTTACTTTGAAAATTGTACCGTTTTCAACATTTTCTACCTCAACTGCCCCGTGCGGATATACATTCCGCACAACAAAAGGTCCTTCCCACCGAGATTTTAGCTTACCCGCATGAAGATGGAGTCGTGAATCATAAAGAAAGACTTATTGACCCGGTGTAAAAGTTTTTCTCAAAATATTTTTATCGTGAAATACCTTAGTTCGGTTCTTTACAATCACAGCATTATCGTAAGCTTCATCGCGGAGTTCGCTTAGCTCGTTTAATTGCAGTTTTCGAAAGTTGCAGGCTTGATTTAAGTCAAAGTTAAGTTCTATGATAGCCCACATTTCATTGTGCTCAATCTCGACCGGAAGGTGACAAGCATTTCCAAACACTAGTCTGTAAGGAGACATACCTAGATCGGTTTTATATGCAGTTCGGAACGCCCAAAGAGCATCCGTCAATTTGGTTGACCAATCTTTTCGATTTTTAGAAACAGTTTTCTCCAATATTTGTTTGATTTGTCTGTTTGAAAGCTCAGCTTGCCCGCTCGTTTGGGGATGATAGGGTGTGGAAAGTTTGTGGTTGATTGCATATTTCTGTATCAATGTCTCGAAAGACCGATTGCAGAAATGCGTCCCGTTATCGCTAATGATAGCGCGTGGGTGTCCAAATCGCGAAAAGATGTTTTCTTTTAAGAACCTAATGACATCCTTTTTGTCATTAGTGCAACAAGGAATAGCTTCAACCCACTTCGAGACGTATTCAACGGCAAGCAATATGTACAAATTCCCAAAAGAGTTGGGAAAAGGACCCATAAAGTCAATACCCCAAACGTCAAAAATTTCAACCACCAAGATGGGTTGAAGTGGCATTTCATTTCTCCGGGAAATCCTACCCGTGTGTTGACACTGTGCACAGGTTTTGCAATGATCAAATGCATCTTTGAACAAAGTCAGCCAATAGAAACCGCATTGCAAAACCTTCTCCGCCATCTTTTGAGGACCAAAGTGACCCCCATATGCCTGATTATGACAAAAAGATAAAACACTCTTGAATTCATCGTTGGGAACACACCTGCAAATGATCTGGTCAAGACAATACTTAAACAGATAGAGTTCATCCCAGTAAAAATGTTTTACTTGGGATAGAAATCGATGTTTGTCCTGTTTCGACCATTCACGGGGAATAAGTCCCGTAGCAAGATAATTCACAATATCCTTAAACCAAGGTTCTTCGGATACATTCAAGAGTTGTTCGTTTGGAAAAGAATCATTGATCGACAAGATCACAGGTGAAGAAGAGATGCGCGAAAGATGGTCGGCTACAACATTTTCACATCCTTTTTTATCTTTAATAACAAGATTAAATTCTTGTAATAGAAGGATCCAACGTATTATCCTACCTTTAGCATCCTTCTTCGCCAAAAGATGTTTCAAGGCGGAGTGATCAGTGTACACAACAATAGGTGAGCCAATCAAGTAAGGCCTGAATTTTTCTAATGCAAATACAATTGCCACAAGTTCTTTTTTGGTAGTTGTATAGTTAATTTGAGCACCATTCAGAGTCTTACTTGCATAATAGATCACGTGTGGCATCTTTTCAATGTGATGTCCTAAAACTGCACCAACTGCAAAATCTGATGCATCACACATAAGCTCAAAAGGGTGGTTCCAATCTGGAGATGATAGAACGGGGGTTGTAGTGAGAGAGTGTTTGAGTGAGTCAAATGTTGCCTCACAATCCGAGTCAAAGTGAAAGGTTGTGTCCTTGGCCAAGAGAAGAGTTAAGGGTCTAGCAATTTTGCTAAAATCTTTAATGAATCTCCTGTAAAAGCCTGCATGGCCAAGAAAGGATCGTATATCCTTGACGCATTTGGGATGAGGAAGGTTTTGAATGATATCTATTTTAGCTTTGTCAACCTCAATGCCTATTCGTGAAATAACATGTCCAAGCACAATTCCCTCTTGGACCATGAAATGGCATTTTTCCCAATCAAGGTTATGTTCTTCTCTTTACAACGAGTAAGAACTGCGTCAAGATGTGATAGGCAGTGAGCAAAAGAATCTCTGAGAAATCATCCATGAAAATCTCAAGAAAATTCTCGACCATGTCCGAGAATATCCCCATCATACACCGCTGAAATGTAGCGGGAGCATTGCACAACCCAAAGGGCATGCGTCTATAAGCAAAAGTACCAAAAGTACTAGTAAATGTGGTTTTGTCTTGATCCTTTTTGGAAACAGGGGCTTGGTTATAGACAGAGTATCCTTCGATGAAGCAGTAATATTCCCGTCCAGCTAAGCGTTTTAACATCTGGTCAATGAAAGGTAGAGGAAAGTGGTCTTTCCTCGTTGCGGCATTGAGTTTTCTATAATTAATACATACACGCCACCCAGTTTGAGCGCGTGTCAGGATTAACTCATTAGCCTCATTTGTTATGACCATGATGCCAGATTTCTTAAGGACGACATGAATTGGACTTACCCATTGGCTATCGGAGATTGGGTAAATGATACCATTGTCATGGCATTTGACGATTTCTTTCTTAACCGCATCCTTTATGACGGGGTTTAACCGTCTCTGTGGTTCTCGGGTTGGCTTGGCTTCATCCATCAGATGTATATGATGTTCTATAATCAAGGGACTAATCCCTTTGTTGTCAGCCATAGTCCAACCAAACGCCTGCCTATTAGATCTCAATACCGTCAAAAGCGCATTCTCTTGCTCTGAGGCTAGAGAAGCGGATATGATCATAGGTAAGGACTCATTCTCACCTAAATATGCATATTTAAGATGAGAAGGTAAAAGTTTGAGATCTAATGCTGGCGGTGAAATTATAGAAGGTGGGGTAAAAGAATGACATTCAGAGTCACGAAGAAGCTCGTAGCCTGCAAAAGATACAGACTGGGAAGGTGATGAGTCAAGAGTGTCAGACTCAGGAGTGGAAAGAGTGTCCTCACTAAGATGTGCAAGATCAAACATTGATGTGCTAGTGTCATCGAGATCATCAAAGCAAAGTTCATCAACTTCGCAGCTTTCGGGAGCAATCTCGTGGACAGAACAGACATCAAGTATGTGAGCAGAGGGTTCAGACGGCTGACTTACAATTTTATAGATGTTCAGTTCAATTATCATTTTCCCAAAAGATAGGTTCATTGAACCGTTTCGACAGTTAATGACAACATTGGAAATGGCAAGGAATGGTCGACCCAAAATCACCGGAATTTGGTTCTGTAGGTTTGCTACAGGTTGTGTATCGAGAACAATAAAGTCCACAGGGAATATGAATTCCCCGACTTTTATCAACACATCCTCCAGTTCACCCTTAGGTTTGGTGATTGATCGATCTGCCATTTGGAGAGTGCAATGAGCTGGTTTCAACTCTCCAATCCCTAACTGCTCGTAAACAGAATATGGAAGCAGGTTAACACTTGCGCCAAGGTCAAGTAAAGCACGGTTACTGTTTTTACCCCCAATAGAAATCGATATCGTAGGACATCCTGGGTCCTTACGTTTCTTTGGTAACTGTGGGGTAAAAGGAGTGCTAACATTATTAGTCATGAAAACCTTTTTGGGCACTTGAGTCTTCCTTTTCCTAGTGCGCAAGTCTTTGAGAATTTTCGCATAAGCGGGGACTTGTTGAATAGCATCTAGGAGAGGGATATTGAGGTTAACCTGTTTGAACATTTCCATAATCTTCTCCATATGTGGACTCGATTTGTTACCCCTTAACCGATTCGGATAAAGAGTTTTGGCAATAAGAGATGGGTCCAACATTGGAGAAGGTGATGCGTGTGGAAGTGATCCCAGAATAGGAGTGGGGATCGTCTTTAGTGGACTAGAAGAGGTATGCTGAGGTGTCGAGCCTTGGGGAAAATGGAGAATAGGCTCGTAAGAAGGTGATGGGGTAGATAAAGTAGGATCAGAAGTAGAAGTGTGTGTGGAGGGAAAAGACTCAGCCGGGGTATTATTGATAGATTTTTCATTATCATCAATCTCTTCCCCAACTTGATTGTTCAGCACTCTTCCAGATCTCAACGTTGTGATGGAATTCACATTGTAATGCCCAGGATTTGGTAGGGGTTTAGACGGAAGTTTCCCTTTCTCTCTAGCACTCATTTCGGCTTTTAATTGTGCAATTTGAGCTTCCATCGATTTAATACTCTCACTATTGAGGTCAGAGTTTTTCTGGTATTTATCGAGGAAAGACATAAATTCAGCCGACATTTGTTTCATAAACATTTCAAAAGTTCGTTCGAGTGAAGAGGAATTATCAGGACCGGTCAACTGCAAAGGATTATACGGTGCAGGTGTGTTGACCGGATTTTGAAAGTTTTGTGATTGATAGGGGTGCCGAGTCAGTTGAAATGGCTGCTATTGTGGTAGAGGAGCCCTTTGGAAATTATTTTGATTTGGAACCGTGTTTTGATTTTGTTGTTGGTTCCAAGCAAAGTTAGGGTGATTCCTCCAACCCTGATTATACGTGGAAGAATACGGATCGTTTCTAGGTCTTTGTTGGAAAGCAGCATTGGTATGCTCTTGACATTGAAACGGAGAATTTAAAGGACATTCTTCCGTAAGATGAGATGGATCAGAACAGCATCCACAGACAGTTTTGGAAAGTGACATCTGATTTAGGGAGGCTGCTAAAAATTTATGTTCCATAGCTTCGAGTTTCTTTTGCATTGCTGCCATTTCAGCTCTAACTCCTATGGAAACATTAATTTGGTGAATGCCAACCCTAGACGATGACTGGTTTACACTCTTCCACTGTAAAGATTTTTCAGCGAAATCTTCTAAGAATCTCCAGGCTTCACCATCATCTTTATTCATGAAAGTGCCTTGACACATGGATTCAAGGTTCTGTTTTGTTGTAGGATTAATGTCCTCATATATGATTCTACACAGATCCCATCTAGAAATTCCGTGATGAGGACATTGAACTAACAGATCCTTGAAGCGTTCAAAATACTTCGAGAATGGTTCATTTGGAAGCTGGGTAAATTGATTTATTTCGCTACGGACTCGAGCTGTTTTATGATTAGGGTAGAATTTCTTGAGGAAAGCTGCGACGAATTCATCCCAGTTCGAAATAGAATGTGCGGCTGTGTTATAAAGCCACTTCTCGGCTATATCGCACAAAGTGAATGGGAGAAGACGTAATATCATAGCATCCACAGAAAGCTGTGAAGTACCCATCATAGCGCATACATTTTCAAATTTGGTAATAAAGACGTATGTGTCTTCAGACTCGAGACTGTGATATTTAGGTAGAAGATTGATGTATTGTGGTTTGATTTCAAAATTGTCCCCATTGGCTGGTGGTATGGTGAGACAGGTCGAAAGAGGACCTCGCATAGGGTAACATCTCTCTTGGAGAGAGATGCGGGGTGGATTCTGCGCACCTGCGGACGGTGGCAGAGTAATGTTAGAGAAGTTCGATGGAGAACCGTCCATCGATGTGGGTGTGGTAGGGGGTGAAGAAAAAGTAGACGTAGAATTACCGACTTCGGAGTCGATAGGAGGAAGGCGGACAAGACGGGCACTAGAATCCCGTGTCCAGCCGAGCATGCACTAAATGGTTTAGCACAAGTGGCAGCGTTGTGATAATTAAGGAAAAGATGAGTTTGGTGTTTGGTTTGAAAAAGACGGATTTTTGAAAAATTCAAATCACAAAAATGCACAAGCAACCCTAGATCTAATGGTCACCTAGGTCAAGTTTCTAGACCGCTCCTAGACTTCCAGAAGACAAGTCGCAAGATAAATCCTATACTGCCTCTTTGCCCCTCCTGTGGCCAGGTAAGTGGGAGGTTCTCCACTATGTAAGTAGTGGGCCTAATTAAGTAACCACTTTCCTTAGACACACATGCCTTAGACACCACAAAAGAAACGCGGATAAGCAATAGATTACCCATGACCTCCCTCTGTCCTAAGTGAGCGTGACGGTCCTTAGAGTCATGTCTAGATATTTTTTAGCTAATGAGGGTGATGAGGATGCAAGTTTTTGATTTTTGGGGCTTAGGAAAGGTAATGAACTCCCCACCTAATCTGAATTTGGTCTTTGCCCCTTAATTTCCATGTTAAAAATGCAAACAACCAAGATCAAACACGCAACAATTTTCTTTTTAGCGGCGCTGCGAATTTTTGCAAAGAAACCTGCAGAAATTAGTTAATGGACAGAGCAGGGAGAAGATAAGAAAGACAGAAGAGGACCTGAGAAGTTTGGTACAGGGAATCAACTTTCCCGCCACGGATCCGCCGCAAGAAGCCACCTAATGTCGCGGTTGCGCGATCTGAAAATGAGATATCTGCACAAAAAAACGTTCAGATGCTCCTGTTCACTCACTGAACTCCCTGAGATGCCCTGAAAATTTTTCCTCTTGCTCCACAGATTCCAGATCTCCTTGCAACAAATCACAACAAGTCGTTAAACGCTTGTGCGAATTTTGATCTAAAAAAACTGATGGAATAATAAATTTTCTAACTCAAATTACAAAAACGAACAAATTAGCACACTATCCCCGGCAACGGTGCCATTTGATTGAATCGTTTCCTTGTCTTGTTTTGAAAAGAGTAAAAGATATCACAACCAAAGAAATTTATAAACCGTAATCAATTAACGATGTCTATTGTAGTTTCGTCGGTGAATGCGGATCGTCCACTGAGAAAGTGTGATTTGCTCGTTATTGTTTTAGTTGAGTTGAAAATTAAAAGATAAAAGAAAATGCACGAATATTGATTCATGATTTATGAGTTTTAATTTTCAAGAAACAAAAAGAAAGTAGATCTAGAATCAAGAAATGATAGAGATCAAGAAAATATCCAAATCGTGTGAATTTTCAAAATTTGTAGAAAGGCTTGTAGGAATCAATCGAATTGATAGTGATGATGAATACTTATGATTACAAATTCTTATCTATTGAAATTTTGGTTCTAGATCGATGACAATCAACGAGATTTAGGGATCTATTGAAGAAACTAGGGTTTCTCCATTATCATCCCATTACATTTCGTTGATTAGCATTCAAATTCTAGCCTCTAGGAAATTCAATCACCGATCGTTGATCTTTAATTTGGAGCGAAAACATTCAAGAAAGCATCTCGCTCAAAACTAGGTCATCGTTAATTCAATTTCCTAAAGTTTTCAAAACTCATAAGACTTAAGAATCGTTCAAGAATTTCATCAACATCATCTACCTATTCTCTCGATTCAGATACAAGCGGAGTTTTTACTCACGCATCATTATAAAGCAATCAAGAACTAAGAATTTCAAAATGTGAGAATGAATAGAAAGCAAGCATAAAGATTTTCACCTTTTATTATTCGACGTTTCGTTACAATACACTCAAAGATTACAAGATTTGAGGAGGAACTAAATTATCGAACTAGCTTCGCATCGTCTTCTTGAGTCGCGGATCGTCTTGGATCACTTGCTCGGATGAAGATCGGCGTTGCTTCAAAAGGCTCGTTGAAGGCTTGCTTGATTTGGTACTCGATGAATCTTGATGTGTGTTCATATCAGATTTTTGCATTTTTATACCGCCCAATTTTTATCATATTGCTTATCGGTAGGTACTCTTGAGCCGTGTTTGCTAGTCAATTGCAGGATACAGGTTCTCGGCTCTAAATGGTGAAATTCATGGAAAAACACGACAAAATCCGGGTTCCTGCCAACCACAGATAAAACATAGGTCTCCGCTCTTTATCCGTCTGTTGCCACACACCAGTTCAAGAGACAAAATGGCAAATCAATGTCATTTTCATGCACAAAGCTCAATGGCAACACAAGATCCAAGAAATCTACGCGGAGCTCAATAAAATCATGACAAAAGATCCACATCCAATCACCTTTTGATCCACTAGAATTCTGGAAGAAATGTGGAAAGATTATCAGAAAAATCATGAACCAGACAAAAGGGGACAGCAGACCAGGGAAGCACTCAAAAGCCCTTGACCTAACTCCTTTATATGGCCGCGGTTCCGCGGCCAATAAGGGGTCTAGGCCGCGGAACCGCGGCCGTATGGTCTCTTCATGGTGTCGTATTTCAGGGGTACTTTGTACATTTCATATAGAAGCAGAATTTTGCCCTAGGTTTCCATCTCCCTGCCTATAAATAGCCCAGAACCTTGTGAAGCCAAGGATGCTTAATCTTGTATTTTTAGGTTTTAGAATACTTGTTGTTCTTTTTCCTCTTCTCCATTGAAAAACTTGTAGTGAGCTTTTGTGAGTGAAGAATGATGAATAAAGAAGTTCATTGTGTTATTATACTTGTCTTGCTCTTGTTATGTTAATTACTTGTAATCTTTAATTGATAATTTAGTTGATGTTATTACTTTTTGTTTCTTTCATTTCGCTTTTCCTTTATCATTAAACAACCATAATGCCTACGCTTGATCCTTGCCAAGGTGAGGTCGCAAATAGCTAGTTGTTATCTTCTAATCTCTTTCTTTCTATCTTCCTCTTTTGTTTTATTTTCTTTTCGTTATGATGTGTGAGTAGTTTCATACTTGTTAGGGTAGGATAAGGGAAGTTTGAGAGAAGTAAATCTCTCTCACTCTTTCCTTTCCCAACATCTTAATTCGACTCCCGTTAATTGAACCACAATCCGCTCCCTACGGCACCCTATCCTACATGATAGCGGTGATTCCGTAGTGAGACCGGTTGTGGTTGAATTAACCGGAGGTTATGGCTAAGAGCCAAGAACGGACGGAAAAGCACCAAAAGTAAGAACTTAAGCGTCGGAAAGCCTAGCTTATACTCGCAAGTTCTTTCCTAGTCGTGCTAATCCCCGTTGTTGCCGATTACCATAACACCGATATTAAGAGTGGCAACGAAAGAAGTGAGCGACTCCTAACTCAAACTAACCTAATCCTAACCCTAACAAGCTCTCTTTACATATCATTTTAACACTTAGTTAATCACAAACAAATCTGGAAAATTGGACTTAACTCGTTAAAGCACATAGAAAAAGATTCCCATCTCCCTGCGAACGACCCGTACTCAACCGGCTAGCTACAAGCGAAACCGTTTTGAGTGCGTTAATTAACTAAACTTGAACACGCAGAATATCTACCAATCAATGTGGATCGAATTTTGTCACTCAATTTGTTTAGAATTGATTTGGATCTTGCTAGAATTTTTACCCTAATTGATGAACAATCTTTGTAATGAAGCCCTAAGTCCCTTTTTATAGCTTTCCCCTCCAGCTTCCCCTAGAAGCTAGATTTAGCTTCCCTTGGAAGCTTGGTTGTTATGAAGCTTGCATAGGAAGCTAGGTAGTTGTAGGGAAGTTTCTAGATCAAGGTAGTTAGCTAGCTTGCATGAGAAGCTTGGTAGTTATGAGTCTTGCACAAGAAGCTTGGCTGTTAGGGGAAACTTCTGGAGATTTCTAGGGACTTTGAAGCATCTTGAAGAAGTTTGGCCATTTAAAGATAAGCCTTAGAAAAAGTTTCTGTCTCCGATGAGTCAACGCGGCCGCGGATCCGCGGTGGATAGGCCTGACTCGGCCGCGGATCCGCGGCCGTTTGGAGTGATCTCAGCATGAAACTTCCAGGTTGATTTCATGTTGGCTTTATGAAACTTTTCTGATGTCTGGAATATTTTTATACTTTCTTATTCACTGCTAGATTTCAAGTCTTGGACTTGACGTATTTTATCAGCACTTTTAGCAGTTCCGGCTCTTTTACCTGGAGAATTTCCTGCACACAATCTCGAGACAAGTGTTTGATACACAAAAGATCACGTATGCAAATATAAACACACAATTTCCCTCATAATGCTGGTTATAATGTATAACACATGTTATTTGGTATTTTTGCAGACAAATTGCTATTATGTGCTATACTTATACCAAACACCTTTAGATGATTACAAATAGTAGGGAAATTGATGTGTTACAAATGCAATATTTTCGACTGATCATATCCAGAATACCTCTTTGGTAGTATTTTTGGTAGCAATGTATCGAGCCATTATCGTCTAGTTTGTCACGGTATCTAGCTTGGAACTCTTCCAATATATCGTCCCTCCACTAAGGGTAAAGACAATGCCTGTGACTGACATTCATTCGACCTTACCATCCTGAAAGCTATCCAGTGATTCTCCCTATGATATATTGATACCATCTCACTACACCTAGTGAGAATCCTAATATCCAATTAGATCTATCTCATAGATCCAAAACCCAGGATTTAGGAGGTATCACCTTGATCCTATATGATGAATCCTTGTGATAAGAGGAGATTGACCGAGTGTAGCATAGGAAACTCCTTTCCTATCAAGAGTATGTCATCCACGTACAATGCGAGGATCACCACCATACTCCCTACTACCTTTTTGTATTTACAAGGTTCATCTACCATTTTGATGAAGTCAAACTCTTTGACTACCACATCAAAACAGATGTTCCAACTCCGCGATGCCTGCTTTAACCCATAAAGCAACTTGCACACATTTCCGCTGCTCCCACTGTCTACGAAGCCCTCTGGCTGTGTACTTATAGACGCACTCTTCTAAATCACTATTTAGAAATGCGGTCATGACACCCAACCGCCAGATATCGTAGTCATGGTATGTAGCAATGGAAAGTAGGATCTGGATGGACTTAAGCATAGGGACTAGAAAAGGTTTCATCATTATCCACACCTGGTCGATGACGAGAACCATTTGCAATACATCTAGCTTTGAAAGTCTCAACTTTTCCATGTACACTAAGTAATATTCTCAAGATATACTTGCTCCTGATGGGGATTTAACCATTCAGATATAGCAACCAAAGTCCATACTTTGTTGGTGTATATGGATTCCATCTCAGATCGCTTAGCATCCGGCCATTCTTACAGAGTCCCCACTCCTGATGGCCTGCTCGAAACTAGTTGGGTCATCATCTCATGATGCAATCCTCGCTCCCACTGTCCTAGAGAAAATCAAACTATCTCTTAAGTGGATGAGGAACCCTACCAGATCGGCGGAGAGGCTAAGGTTCATTGGAAACTATTGAATCCTCCGGTTCTACCAAATTATCAGTTGCGGTTTGTATAGCTGGAACTCCTTCCAGTTCTACCTTATGACCACTAATTTCTTCACAAGAAATTCCTTTTTTAAAAAGGTGGCATGCCGAGAAATAAAACACCTTTTGTTCCTCGGTATGGTAGAAGATATTCCCTTGCTAATGCTTGGGATATCCAACAAACTTCCACAGAACTGACCTTGCCTCGAGCTTGTCCAGATTTTGCTTTTATACATAGGCCGGACAACCCCAAATCTTAACATCCTTAAGATATGGGCTCTTCCCATACCATATCACATATGGAGTGGTAGGCACTTGATTTGGTTGGAACCCAATTCAATAGGTATGCAGCTTCTCAAGTGCATAACCCCCAAAAGGAAATAGGCAAATCAGTAGTACTCATCATAGAGCACACCTTATCATATAGGGTGCGATTGCTCCGCCCCGATATACCAACGTATTGTGGTGTATACATAAGAGTAATGCTGAGAGAATCTCTTTCTCCTTTAGAATAGTCCAGAAATTCCGTGCTCAAGTATTCATGTCACGACCCGAAATATTAGCTCGTGACCAGCACTTAAATCACGCAACGTCTAAAGGCGTAACGCAATTCAAGTAAGCTGAAACCCAGAAATCAAAACCTTTTTAAGAAATTAATGGAGATGAAGTTTTGAAATAGAGGTATAATGGAATCAAGTTTTCTTAAAGTGCATAGAAAAGGAACATGAAAATGCAAGTGAAATTTACTAGTTTGAAAACGTGTTTCGTCTTTCTTTTAAAAAATAAGGCAGCACCTCCTTTGTATATTTTGATCCAAAACCACAAATACATAATAAAGATAAAGGCATCCCCAAGCGGGAGCTAGCTCTTCGCCAAACGGCGGATCACAACCATGCAAGACAATATATATAAGTTTACGACGCCTAACGGTGAAGTTCACCACAAAAGATAAAGAAAAGAAAGACATAAATACCACAACTAGCGAAAAACCCCTCGCTCTAAGTCTCGCAACCACAATCCCACTAAGTCTCATTACATATACAATTTACTAATTTTGTTTGATGGAGTTAACTAGATACAATATGAAATATAGATACAAGAGTGGGTACGATACAAATGTCCTACCTACCAATGTAAAACAGCCGAATGCAACTGTGTGCCAGCGAAGCCTCTACTGATCCAAGCGGCCAACCTGCATGAACTGTGGCACAACGGGGGTGAGTTGCCAACTCGTGAGTAGAAAAATATCAACAGATAGAAATCGAATAAACAACGACTCCTAGGTCAACTATGCCATAAAGGTAATACTATGATATCTAGGGCGACCGTATCTGTATATGTGCCAAACAATATACTTAAAGTCTATAAGTATGCTGATATCATCCAACCATAATCAATGTATGTATGCATATGGATCTCGTCCAAACATATAATCAATGTATGTATCATAAAAGCATATGCATGAAGATATGAGGATATAAATCAACGTGTGTCCCTCGCGACACATCAAAATCATGGAACCTGAGTGCCTAGCATCGACACTCGAAAACATCATGAAAACTTTGCCCAGCATCGGTACGTAAATCCTCATATATCGGGCTCCGTCAGTCCGGATCAGCCCATGGGCTCCGTCTGCGGAATCGGCCCTTGGCCCTGGCAGTATAGGTCGGCCCGTATCCATCCCTCGTCTCTGGTCAGTATCCTCCGGATAACCGCCAGGTCTAACCAATCACCGGTAGGTAGTAGTCCCTCTGCCAGGCTCACAATCTGTATACACAGCATCCCTTTTTTTGCCCCGGGGTACCATACCGGGTCCACCATGTACCCGCAATCGGCCTCATCCAACTCCTCGATTAGGGTTTCACATGTCATACGTCTCAGAACCGAGAAAACGCATGGTGGACGCACTGAAATATCATATCAAGAGAAACCGGGTTTTTAAAACAGTACATGCTTTATTTTGAAATAGCCACGGTTCTCTAATCCAGAAATCTAATGAAAACAACATATCTCAATGCGGGTAATCATAAAGCATGATATATGCGATATATAACAGAAATGTAAGCATATCCGAATATCATGCAGCATGGAATAGTGATATGACATATTAAGGGAAAACCGCTCTTTTAAATGGATCCTGTTTTTAAACAGTACAAGCGGTTGCCCAATCTCTAAAATCAAATACAACATCGTATAATGCATATGTGTATGTGCGCAAGTATGGTGTACAAGATGTATGTGCGCAAGTATGGTGTACAAGATGTATGTGCCCAAGTACGGTGTACAATATGTATGTGCGCAAGTATGGTGTACGATAGGTATGTGCGCAAGTATGGTGTAGCATTTTGAAAATTTGTAAATAAATAAATTAAATTAATTTAATAATAATTTGATAAAGCACAAAGTTGTTAAAAACAAATAAGTCAATTTTCTTAAGTTATATGTAAAACAATTTAATTTAAAATTTTAGTATGCAACATAAATAAGTTATAAAGGTTTTAGTGACAAATTTAGCTTCATTTTAATAAAATGTGTGTTTTATAATAAGCTAGGTTGTGAAGGGTTTATAAGTAAAGTTTAGGTTGTTATGCAAATAGGAAATTGTTAAGGGTATAAATGAAAGTGGAGTAGAAATCATTTTAGTTCAGAATATATTTTCAAATTAAAACAAATTATGAAGATAAAGCTAATACACCTCATGCTTGCATGCACACACTCATCTCACACCTCCTCCTTGCATGAAATGAGCACCCTTTAACCCTTGATACCTCCTCTTTCACCTTATCCCTTCCTTCTCTCATATATATAGCACATATCCAGTTCAATAGCTCAGATTAAAACTCAAAATTTTAAGGGAAAAAGAAAAAATTAAAAGAGAAAAAGAAAGAAAAAAGAGGAAGAAGAAGAAGAAGGAAGCTATGTTCTTGGTTTTCATCACCATCAAGCTAGGAGGGACTTAGCATCTTGGAGGCTTATTCCAACAACTCTTTGGAGGGTAAAATTCTTAAGCACAGTAGGAAAATTAAGTTCTGTAGCTTAGTTAATTTAAATTGAACAACGTTACATAATATCGTATTTTAGTTAATTATAAGCTCTGTGTAAATCTGCTTTTGCTGGGAAGATAATTAACTTAACAAAACAGTATTAAAATGATGTATGAAACACCTAGAGAAAACCATAGGACCACGAACCCAGGGGGCCGGTTTTTGGCCGGTGGCCAATAAGGAAATTCCGGCGTCGCCGGCTACATAGGAGGCTAGGTGGGTTTGTCTTGTTGGGTAGGTTTCTGTGAATCATTTTGGCTATTTTGGTGTTGTTTAATTAAATTAGTTTCACTTCAGATTGAATCTGGAAGCGTATATCGGAAAGGATATCTTAAATTACCAAATACGACACGGTTAAAACGCGTCGCGATTTAAATTCTGTAGCGATGCGCGTTAAGGTTAAAATCCAGTAAGGTTAAGTGTTTAATAGCTCGATATAGTCGTATATAATATAACTAGTACGTGGGAATGGGTGTTTTTCATTTCCGTCATGTCGGAGTAGCCGTTTCCTTATACAAGTTAAATTGTGATATTAGATTCAAATACGGGAATTTCGGAGGCAGCGAGGAAAGGGAAAGGATTGGCAATTCCTGAATAGATTCGACGTTTCCGGTGAGTAGACTAAACATCTACCGGCGAATTGTGTAAAGATGGCGTGATACGCCGATAGTTTTATTTAACTTAATGCTTTATTTTGTTATGCCAAATTGACCATATGCATTCATCATTCATATATGCTTGTTTAGTTGTTACAACACTACACAAGTATCGATGAGTCATGCCACGTGCACATATTATATGTTACACACACCTCGTCGATATTACCATGTCACTTTTACACTTAGCAAATGTATTGTTAAAATGATTTATATCGTGTCTTACACCCAATAATAGTAATAAATTGCATCATTAAAATCATATTTCATATCTGAGTATTTTAAGTTGATGTAAGTGGTAATGGTATTATTGAGGATTATGGTTTTGATGTTTTTGAGTACTAGTACATAAATCCAGCGATTTTCATGAATGATATGACATGTACATCCTAAGATGTTTTATGAATTGGTTTTATTATTCCGAACCGAGTCGGTGGATATACGGTTACGGATTTACAGTTTTATCCAGACTGAGTCGGAGGGGAATACAGTCGGATATATAGTGGACTTTGTTGATTTCAGGATTATTCGAGGAATGATGCCTGTGAGAAATGGAAGTTTGGTGTCGATGACGGACACGGAGAAATGAATTTTTATTGGGGATAAATGATGAGATTTCAGTTTTGACTATGAGATTCGTAATATAGATTCCTGATTTTCCACATATAATCATACGTCATAACTGTTCACATTTAATTTAGTATGATCGTCATATTTACATTATTAACCATTATATGTTACTTATATTCACTGAGTTGGTAACTCACCCCCGTTGTGCCACAGTTCCTTGCAGGGGTAGAGTGGACGGTTAGCTGTGGTGCAGATCTACGTTTGCAGCTTTCTCATACCTTTTGCTAGGTGGGTTACATATGTAGTAGCCTTCCCTTTTGGTATTGTATTTTGTATCTAAAAAATCTCCATCAGACCTGTATTTTGACTAGTGTGAAAGATGATATATAAATATTATCTGACAGTTAAGATAGTTTAGTTTTATAAATTGTTATTTCATTTATTTATGTTTGAGATTCGTACTCATGCCCTATATACTGAGATTTTATTTTACGCTGTTGAGATTGTTGATCCCAACTAGGGATGCAACCAAATTTAACACTTTATACTTGTTTAATAATTTAACTCCATAAACGTGATTTTTACTTAAAAACTAAATTTTTATATAAAGAATTACGCAATAAGGTATTTTGATCTTGGTTTTCGGCTTACTTGGATTGTGTGCATATCTTTAGATATGATACAACCTAAGTGCCGGTCACATCCACACTTGGGTCGTGACAAAGTTAGTATAAGAGCTTAGGTGTAACCTTACGGAATTGAGTAAGGGATTTCAATAGGTTGACGTGAGTCCGTGAGTTAGAATGACCTTTGGTTTGATGGAGTAAGTGAATTAGGATGAATGCAGTACCGTACGTATGTTCCACGGCATATTTACGTTATCGTATTCAGCCTAACTAACCTTAGGATGTATATCTTGATCTATTCTTCCGTTGATTCTCCGTTATTGATTGTTCCTATTCACACGCCTTATCAACTCTCGTTTCTTGTTCCAGTTGCTATGCCTATGCGGGCTAGGCGAGCCTCAGCCAGAGATGCAGCTAGGGCAAGTCCTCCTGTGACAACGACTGGTACACCGGATGTTCCGGCGGTGCATGAGCATGTTGATCCTCCTCCTCCAGATCGCATGACTAGGATTGAGGAGGGTATGTTGAGATTACAGCGAGTGGTAGGACAGCTAGCTGAGGCCACTCGAGTACTGAGACAGGATCCGGCACCGACCGTAGCAGAGTCCGAGGTACAACCTACGCAGACGGTGGCACTGGTAGATACGAAGGTGATGGAGGTATCACCTTCAGAGTTTATGAGATTGAGACCTCCGGTATTTACGGGGACCGATGTGGCGGAAGATCCTCAGTCCTTTATTGATAGGATGGCGAGGATTGGCAGATCATTGCGATGTTCTGATGCGAGGTCAGTTGAGCTAACTAGCTTTCGTTTGGAGGGACTTGCACAGGAGTGGTGTGAGTCGATGGAGAGAGGGCGAGCTATGAGTATTCCTCCGATGTCGTGGACCGAGTTTTCCACGGTCTTTCTTGCCAGATTTCTTCCCCAGAGTGTGAGGGATGCTAGAGCTAGCAGTTTTGAAGCGTTGTGGAAATCGGCAAGTATGTCAGTAGCAGATTATGATTTACGATTCACCCAGCTGTCGCGTTATTCCCCATACTTAGTACTTACGGAAGAGCTTCGGGTGAAGAGGTTCTTAAGGAGTCTGGACACGTAGTTGTATCTGGCTATAGGCTCCCAGCATTTTGATACGTATGCACAGGCCATGGATGCAGCAATACGAGTGGAGGAGCGTTTGAGCTAGGCAGTGGTTGTTCCAGAGCCAAAGAGGAGTAGACCGATCGGGTCAATAACTAGACAGTTTGGCAGAGGTAGAGGCAGATATACTCCAGGCCGCAGTGTCGGACGAGGTTGGAACCAGGGCCAGATGTTCAGTTCATACCCCGAGGATCAGGGGACCCCACTTATATGTTATAATTGCGGGCGTCCAGGGCATACGGCTAGAGGATGTACACGTGATAGTGGGATTGTTACACCACAGGCTGCTTTACCCCTTCCACCTTCTACGCCGATGGCTTTACTTCCTCTCCCTGTTGGCACTACACGCCAAGCAGTTCCACCACAAGGTCGAAGCTTTGCGGGACGTTCTCAGAGAGGTCGAGGAGATAGAGGTATAGGACGACAGGATGCGGGCAGGGGCCAGGCACGGGTATTTGCGCTGACTCCACAGGATGCCCAGGTATCAAATTCAGTCGTGACATGTACTCTTACAGTATGCTCGTTAGAGGCACATGTTTTATTTGATCCCGGTTTTACACACTCTTATGTATCTTCACGATTTGCACTTTCTTTGGGCAAAGAGTCGTCATTGTTAGAGTTACCATTAGTAGTGATTACCCCGATGGGAGATTCTTTTATAGCTCGGTACGTATTCAGATCGTGTTCTGTGCGTATTGGTGATAGAGATTCGTTAGTTGATCTGATTCTCCTGGATTTGTTAGATTTTGATATACTCCTCGGTATGGATTGGTTGGCCGCCTGCCATGCATATGTAGATTGTCGGGGAAAGGTGGTTAGATTTTGTTTTCCAGGTGAACCGGTGTTTGTTGTGCAGGGGGATTGTAAATTAACTCCTGCCAACATGATTTCTGCTCTTTGTGCGGGGCGACTCTTGAAGAAGGGTTGTCATGGGTTCTTGGCATTCGTTCACGACTTAGGGGTCGCTGAGATTCCATTGGACCATGTTCCGATCGCACGAGAATTTCCTGGGGTATTTCCTGCTGAGTTACCAGGATTGCTACCCGATCGTGACATTGAATTTTGCATCGACTTAATTCCTGGTGCGGGGCCTATTTCTATACCACCCTATCGAATGGCACCGACAGAATTGAAGGAACTCAAAAGCTAGTTGCAAGAGTTGTTAGATAGAGGGCTTGTTCGTCCCAGTGTATCACCGTGGGGAGCTCTGGTCTTATTTGTAAAGAAGAAGGACGGTAGTATGAGACTGTGCATCAACTACCGACAGTTGAATCGCGTCACTGTACGAAACAGGTATCCACTACCACGTATAGATGACTTATTCGATCAGTTGCAAGGAGCTGGTTACTTCTCGAAGATTGATTTGAGGTTGGGGTATCACCAGTTGAGGGTTCAGAAGGACGATATTCCGAAGACGGCGTTTCGTACAAGATATGGGCACTATGAATTTCTGGTGATGTCATTCGGACTCACCAACGCTCCGGCAGCTTTTATGGATACGATGAACCGTATCTTTAGACCCTTCATTGATCGGTTTATTATAGTGTTCATAGATGACATACTTGTGTATTCTCGGAGTCAAACGGAGTACGAGCAGCATTTGCGTATTACGTTGTAGACCTTGAAAGAGCATCAGCTGTTTGCAAAATTCACTAAGTGTGCTTTTTGGCTCGATAGTGTAGAGTTCTTGGGTCACGTGGTTACGAGAGAGGGTATATGTGTGGACTCAAAGAAGATTGAAGCGGTACAACACTGTCCTAGACCTGTGTCAGTTACGGAGGTTCGGAGTTTCGTAGGTCTGGCAGGTTATTACCGACGCTTCGTGCAGAATTTTTCACGGATAGCTGCACCCTTGACCGGATTGACTAGGAAGGAGGTTCCATTTCAGTGGAAAGATGCGTGTGAACAGAGTTTCCAGCGGTTGAAGACACGCTTGATGACTGCACCTGTATTATCTTTATCTTCCGGGTCATGAGGTTTTGTTGTATATTGTGATGCTTCTAGAGTGGGTGTAGGCCGTGTGTTGATGCAACACGGTAGTGTTGTAGCTTATACTTCTCGACAGTTGAAGAGGACGAACAAAACTACCCCACTCATGATCTAGAGATGGCTGTTGTAGTATTCGCATTGATGAGTTGGAGACATTTCTTGTATAGAGAGTCGTGTCAAATCTTCACAGATCATAAAAGATTAATGTATATTTTTCAGCAGAGAGATATGAACCTAAGGCAGCGTAGTTGGATGGAACTGGTGAAAGATTACGATTGTGAGATCCTATACCATCTAGGCAAGGCGAATGTTGTAGCAGATGCCTTGAGTCGGAGACCTGGAGGTAGCTTATCTCATTTGCGCATTTTGCTGAGACGGTCTTCTACAGACTGGCAGATCTTAAGTGATAGTCGTATACAGTTTGAGTTCACATCGGTAGGAGGCCAACTAGCACAAGTTCACACCAGACCTCAGTTATTGGATCACATTCGAGAGGCGCAACTCACAGATACTCGTATGATGGAGATTATGGATCAGGTTAGGCAGGGCAGGGAGACAGAGTTTGTGAATTGTGATCATGGAGTATTACGTTTTAGGACTCGTCTCTGTGTGCCAGATTCTGACGGATTGAGGCGGGAAATTTTAGAAGTGGCCCATAGATCAACATACAGTATTCATCCTGGTTCCACCAAGATGTATCATGATCCGAATGATGTTTACTGGTGGGAAGGAATGAAGAGGGATGTTGAGGAATATGTTTCGAGATGCTTGACTTATCAGCAAGTCAAAGCAGAACACTAGAGGCCAGCCGGAGAGTTGCAGTCCTTACCCATTCCAGAGTGGAAATGGGATCATATTTCCCTGGATTTTGTGGTGGGTCAACCCAGGACTAGCAGAGGCTATGATTCCATTTGGGTGATTGTTGATATATTGACAAAGTCAGCTCATTTTCTCCTAGTGAAGACGCCGTATGGTTTTGCACAGTATGCTCAGATTTATATCGATGAGATTGTACGTATGCATGGAGTTCCGACGTGCATAGTTTAAGATAGGGGTACCCAGTTTACTAGCAGGCTATGGCAGAAACTTCAAGAAGCTCTGGGTACACGGTTGAGTTTTAGTATGGCTTTTCACCCTCAGACAGATGGTCAGTCGGAGCGGACCATTTAGACACTAGAGGATATGCTTCGGGCTTGTAGCCTTGATTTCGGTGGTAGTTGGGATCGTCACATACCTTTGGTAGAATTCTCATACAACAACAGTTTTCAGGAGACGATCCAGATGGCACCCTTTGAAGCTTGGTATGGGACGAAATGTCGATCACCCGTTTGCTGGACGGAACTGAGCGAGAGTTGCATATTGGGACCGCAGATATTACATGAGACTACAGAGAAGATTCGGTTGATACGAGATAGAATGAAGGCGGCCCAATGCAGACAGAAATCATATGCAGATCAACGACGTCGTAGACTCGAGTTTGGAGATCATGTGTTCCTTCCGGTATCTCCAATGAAAGGTGTGATGAGTTTCGGGAACAAGGGGAAGCTCAGCCCCAGATATGTTGGACCTTACGAGATTCTAGAGAGAGTGGGTGCTGTAGCCTATCGCTTAGCACTTCCACCTAGTTTTCCCGATGTGCATCCGGTGTTCCACGTTTCGATGCTTCGCAGGTATCTTCACGATCCATCTCACGCGATCCAACATCAGACCTTACAGCTTGAGCCGGATTTATCCTACACAGTGCAGCCAGTCGCTATTCTTGACAGGCAGGCAAAGAAACTACGATCGACGGTACTTCCGTCTGTAAAGGTTCTTTGGCAAGGAAATAATCGCGAGGAGATTACTTAGGAGACCGAGGATGCGATGCGGAAGAAATTTCCACATATTTTCGAAGGTATGTTTAGTTAATTATTTTAAATTCGGGGACCGAATTTTCTTAAGGGGGGAATATTGTAGCATTTTGAAAATTTGGAAATAAATAAATTTAATTAATTTAATAATAATTTGATAAATCACAAAGTTGTTAAAAACAAATAAGTCAATTTTCTTAAGTTCTATGTAAAACAATATAAATTAAAATTTTAGTATGCAACATAAATAAGTTATAAGGGTTTTAGTGACAAATTTAGCTTCATTTTAATAAAATGTGTGTTTTATAAAAAGCTAGGTTGTGAAGCCTTTATAAGTAAAGTTTAGGTTGTTATGCAAATAGGAAATTGTTAAGGGTATAAATGAAAGTGGAATAGAAATCATTTTAGTTCAGAATTTATTTTCAAATTAAAACAAATTATGAAGATAAGGCTAATACACCTCATGCTTGCATGCACACACTCATCTCACAACTCCTCCTTGCATGAAATGAGCACCCTTTAACCCTTGACACCTCCTCCTTCACCTTATCCCTTCCTTCTCTCATATATATAGCACATATCCAGTTCAATAGCTCAGATTAAAACTCAAAATTTTAAAGGAAAAAGAAAAAATTAAAAGAGAAAAAGAAAGAAAAAAGAGGAAGAAGAAGAAGAAAGCTATGTTCTTGGTTTTCATCACCATCAAGCTAGGAGGGACTTAGCATCTTGGAGGGTTATTCCAACAACTATTTGGAGGATAAAATTCTTAAGCACAGTAGGAAAATTAAGTTCTGTAGCTTAGTTAATTTAAATTGAACAAAGTTACATAATATCGTATTTCAGTTAATTATAAGCTCTGTGTAAATCTGCTTTTGCTGGGAAGATAATTGACTTAACAAAACAGTATTAAAATGATGTTTGAAACACCTAGAGAAAACCATAGGACCACGAACCCAGGGGGGCGGTTTTTGGCCGGCGGCCAAAAGGGAAATTCCGGCGTCGCCGGCTACATAGGAGGCTAGGTGGGTTTTTCTTGTTGGGTAGGTTTCTGTGAATCATTTTGGCTATTTTTGTGTTGTTTAATTAAATTAGTTTCACTTCAGATTGAATCTGGAAGCGTATATCGGAAAGGATATCTTAAATTACCTAATACGACACGGTTAAAACGCGTCGCGATTTAAATTCTGTAGCGATGCGGGTTAAGGTTAAAATCCAGTAAGGTTAAGTGTTTAATATCTCGATATAGTCGTATATAATATAATTAGTACGTGGGAATGAGTGTTTTTCATTTCCGTCATGTCGGAGTAGCCGTTTCCTTATACAAGTTAAATTGTGATATTAAATTCAAATACGGGAATTTCGGAGGCAGCGGGGAAAGGGAAAGGATTGGCAATTCCTGAATAGATTCGACGTTTTCGGTGAGTAGACTAAACATCTACCGGGGAATTGTGTAAAGATAGCGTGATACGTCCGTAGTTTTATTTATTTAATGATTTATTTTGTTATGCCAAATTGACCATATGCATTCATCATTCATATATGCTTGTTTAGTTGTTAGAACACTACACAAGTATCGACGAGTCATGCCACGTGCACATATTATATGTTATACACACCTCGTCGATATTACCATGTCACTTTTACACTTAGCAAATGTATTGTTAAAATGATTTATATTGTGTCTTACACCCAATAATAGTAATAAATTGCATCATTAAAATCATATTTCATATCTGAGTATTTTAAGTTAATGTAAGTGGTAATGGTATTATTGAGGATTATGGTTTTGATGTTTTTGAGTACTAGTACATAAATCCAGCGATTTTCATGAATGATATGACATTTACATCCTAAGATGTTTTATGAATTGGTTTTATTATTCCGAACCGAGTCGGTGGATATACGGTTGCAGATTTACAGTTTTATCCAGACTGAGTTGGTGGAGAATACAGTCGGATATATAGTGGACTTTGTTGATTTCAGGATCATTCGAGGAATGATGCCTGTGAGAAATGGAAGTTTTGTGTCGATGATGGACACGGAGAAATGAATTTTTATTGGTGATAAATGATGAGATTTGAGTTTTGACTATGAGATTCGTAATATAGATTCATGATTTTCCACATATAATCATACGACATACCTGTTAACATTTCAGTTAGTATGATCGTCATAATTACATTATTAACCGTTATATGTTAGTTATATTCACTGAGTTGGCAACTCACCCCCGTTGTGCCACAGTTCCTTGCAGGGGTAGAGTGGACAGTTAGCTGCGGTGCAGATCTACGTTTGCAGCTTTCTCATATCTTTTGCTAGGTGGGTTACATATGTAGTAGCCTTCCCTTTTGGTATTGTATTTTGTATCTAGAAAATCTCCATCAGACCTGTATTTTGACTAAAGTGAGAGATGATATATATATTATTTGACAGTTGAGATCGTTTAGTTTTATAAATTGTTATTTCATTTATTTATGTTTGAGATTCGTATTGATGCCCTATATACTGAAATTTGTTGAGATTGTTGATCCCAACTGGGGATGCAACCAAATTTAACACTTTATACTTGTTTAATAATTTAACTCCATAAACTGTGATTTTTACTTAAAAACTAAATTTTTATATAATGAATTCCGCAATAAGGTATTTTGATCTTGGTTTTCGGCTTATTTGGACTGTGTGCATATCTTTAGATATGATACAACCTAAGTGCCGGTCACATCCACACTTGGGTCGTGACATATGGCGTACAATAGGTATGTGCGCAAGTATGGCGTACAATATGTATGTGCGCAAGTATGGCGTACAATATGTATGTGCCCAAGTATGTTGTACAATAAGTATATGCGCAAGTATGGTGTACAATAAGTATGTGCGCAAGTATGGTGTGCAATATGTATGTGCGCAAGTATGGTGTACAATGTGTATATCATGATGCAGCAACCCTACTGTGTAGTGACATGGCAATTATCGTTGATGAAGTGTGTGAGCCGGCAAATCTGTGTACATGTAACATACACATCATCGATAATGGTGTAAGTATACTAGCACAGGTATAAGTAATGCAATGCGAATAACATGAATGCATCATAAGGTAAATCGTCAGCTAAAAGCTATAAGGTATACATATCTAACGTGATCGAGTCGGTGAATCTATCAATCGACATCCAGCCTAATAACATCGCGTATGGTATAATCCAACGTACGACAACCTCTAGTCAAGGGTAAGGATCGATCATTAAGTCAAACTCATCACGCACGGAAAATCATCGTACGGCGGCATTAAGCTATCAGGGACCCTATCATCCTACAAGACGAGAAGGGTACGGACCTAACGTCTCGTACGGCTATCACTCATGATTCACAACATATAAATATCTCTATATACCGATGTCCCAGGTCATATCCGTAATAATCTCATATCAGGGGACCGGCAGGGTATAAATCATCTCAATCGACTCGCATCCGTATACCATCATATCATCAAATCACGTACTAAATCGTATTCTCTTTGTCGCATTTATATCCATCATCAAGTCAATTTTACACATACATTCTACCTTACTATAAGTATACATATCCAATCTAACATACACACCCGAACCATACGACGATTTTTGAAAGATGCCATTCGTAGTTTTGAAAATAGGGGCTACGGTAT
This sequence comes from Agapanthus africanus, assembly GCA_030015575.1. Taxonomy (NCBI): domain Eukaryota; kingdom Viridiplantae; phylum Streptophyta; class Magnoliopsida; order Asparagales; family Amaryllidaceae; genus Agapanthus; species Agapanthus africanus. Next base: position 494,710,742 of record CM057339.1, read on the forward strand.
TTTTAATGAAAATATATCATTTGAAACTCCGTAACGTCCCTCAAGGTATCTGTTTAAAAGATGTATACGATTCTTCAGTTTGGAAATAGGTATAGTTCGGATGACACACCTACGTCAACTATCTATTCCTATAGTACCCTAAACGACAATATCATCAAATATCATCCTCAAGTTCCGTTGCCACATACTAGTCGTATCATATCACTTCTAACTATCCTTAGTTTCTAATATGGTTTCACTAACAATCATTTAACTATAACTCTAGTTTCCAAATCTAGGTTTTCTTAACCATATGCTACAAATCGGTTTCCACCAAAACTTTGCGAGGGTGATATACGCCATCCACCCGACTTCCTCCGTAGATATAGATCTACTCACCTTTGTTTCTTGCTTGCCGAAGTCGATGACGCCACGCTCCGTCTCCTCGGAATCGACGTGAGGGTACCTACAATAGCAATACATATCGCAACGTTATGAAAATCAAGTTTTGAAATCCAAAATGGTACGCGCAATGGTCATAGGTTCGAACCTATAGCTTACGCGTACAAAATCAACCAAATAACCCTTGTTGTTGATGTACAACATCCAACAACCAATACAAATCCAAATATAAAAACTTAGCATTTCAAAATACGGAAAACCATAGCCAAAATCACATTAAAAGGCTCCCAGAATTTGACTCAGGTCCAATAAAGCTAAGCAAACAAGTCTAGGGTGATGTACAGGGAGTGTATGAGCTACTGGACCGACCTAGACCCCAGATACCCACATGGGGCCGGCCACAACCTCAAAAATTCCAGCCTCCTCGGCCAACAGGGTTCAGTTTGGGTTCGTATGATCAGGGTGGCTTCCTATGGTCCTGTTGGGTTGCGGAAGCGCCCTGGCCATCGAAACGCGGCCAAAATGCGGAACAAAAATTTCTAAAACCGGCGCTACCGCTACCCGAATCCCGGATCGACCATAAACCCTAAACTAGCAATCTAACTAAGAGTTAGAATCGTTATACCGAGTTTATCCGTGTCCTTCGGTCTTCATTCCAAGCTCCTAGCGGCTCCTTGATGTGGTTTGGTTGCCGGTCTTCCTTCGTCTTCGATGATCCACCCGAGGGAAACGACGCAAGCTCCAACCTCGTCGAACGAGGTAACCGACGCTCCAAATTCGCTAGCGATGGAGAGTGGGGGTGTATGAAAGTGTCACTATAATTTTCTCTCAACCCAAAACTCAAATGAGTAATGCACGAAGAAGATGAAGGAGGTGATCTTTTGGTTGAGCAAAATGGCTAAGTGTTTTTTCTTGAGAGCATGAGAGAGTGAGGGAGTGATGTGTAATCAAGTGTAATCCTCCACAAAAGAAATCAATCACTATCCTAAAGTGGTCCGCCCCCCTTCTCTCATTCCTATCATGAAAAAAATCATTTCCTTTGTTTAATTTCATTAAACAAATGCAACCATACCTAGGTCCATGCTTTGACCCATACCTCTTTTCCACCTCATTTCCCAAATGATTTTCAATAAAGAAAATCATTAATGAGGTGGCACCTTTCTAGAAGCTATTCCGTATAAAATACGGAATACTTCCCGGTACATGTACCGAAATACATATACGCGTATTCGTACCAAAATACGAATAGCCGAGAGAGAAAATGAATAGTGAATAATAATACTAGAATACGTATATACAAATACATATATAAATTATTAAATCAAAACCTGATTTAATAAACTGGATTAATCGTAAGCCGGTAGTATTATCAACCGTCCAATTAAATTCTGCGCAGCAAGTGCACATATTTAATCGGACATCTATATGTATCAACATACCTCATGTACACCATATCGCCTGAACCGTTAAAACCCTCTGTGTGGGACTCTAAAGACTCGTCAATACGCTGGCAGTAGGTTTAACCACAAGCACGTCAGCGGCACTAGTTGTACGTAATGGCTACCCAGGTATTGAGTGAAAGGGAGGCCGACTAGCAAACTCATCCTAAACCCCTACTGAGCCTATCAGTGATAATATCCGTACAGTCCGGTCTGTTCATCTAAGAGTATGGCATATCGAGTCTAGGGGGTGGATAGAGTCAGACCCCCAACAACGCAATATTTAGTGTCGGTAAGAAACCCATCACCACCTGGGAAACTATCGATCCTGGATCGATAATTCTCGTCCACCGTGGCCACGGATTTATGGTGATGGCCATCCGTACACAACGCGACATCAACCCCCAATACCGAGAGAGACGAATCCCAGACGATCCGATCACTGCCTCCATGTGGCTCGGGACTGTACCCAACTAAAACCTGTTTGCATGACTCCTTTGAGCCGTGGTAAGGTAGTAATCAAAGCACAGTGGGAACTCACACGAGACAAATGACGATCTCTGGTCAACAGACTAACCTGTACACATGTCACCTGGGAACTGCTATCTGACAATAGGTATAATACCAACTAGCAGGTTCCCGGCGAGTCCGTCCAGTGTACTCATAACCCAATGAGCACCTTTATATTATCTTAGGTGAACAAACTAATACCAATGGCTTGTGAGACTTGGCCACCGCCCCTCGTCAAGGTCTCGATTAGTATACACTAGTCTACACTGGAGTATCGATGCCCGGTCTCGATACCCCCACGACTAGGGACATTTAAGGATGTGCTTATAGACCCCTAGCTCCCACGTATGTGATCTCCATCACAATGCTGGCAGTCAAGCAAGAATCCTATGGGCTCTATCAACATGTATATGATGATAAAGACAAACCAGATAGCATACTATCATCTTGAGTAAGACTGTTTCATCGGTATAGGTCCTGCCTCAATCATCATAATCAAAGGTCCGCGACTATGATAATTGCCTTGAGGGCACTATAGCCAACAATCTCCCACTTGCACTTAAGGCCAATTATTGCGATGTCGCATACTCACTGCCCGTGTGATACCGAGCTCCCAACTTCTCTACTAATCAGTTTCGCAAAGCCTGTTTTTGAAACTGATTGCGTTCGAGAAATAGCCTCAGTGAGTGGATCCGCTCCAATGTTTCTTTCTGTATCTCTCTTAATCTCAACTTCGCGGAGAAAACTATCTCCCGAAATGAGTAATACTTGTCTTAGAATTTATCTGGATATCTGATGGGACCCAGTTCACAAATGAACTCCAAATCCAGCAAACTACTTAGACTGCATCGTCCATTGAATTTAATCAGTATCCTGCGCCTTGCCTTTACTCAGTATCCGCTTAGACCACCTGTCCAACATACTGGCCCTCAAAAGAAGGAAAACTATAACTTTGACAGTCACTCTGTAATCCAGGTCACCTTGGAAGCATGAAATGATAACCGTCTCCCGAAGGAGGCTGCCGTAATCATTTCCCAAGAACATTCACTTATGTTCATAAACTGCTTCCCAATGTTTCTCCAGGATTGGATTAATATATGTTTATTGCAACTAGTGCAAAAACAATATCTGGTGTGGTACTTAACATTTCATGACTAACTCAATTGGCCTAGCCAATAATATGTTAATCATGTAGATCCCTCTCCCCTTTAGTCTGTAAGACACCTTTAGAGAGGTTGACTCCATCACCTGCAGGTACACCACCATACCAGGAGTCTTCCATTTAATGTCAAAGTACCAAGATTAGGATACTTCCCAAATCTACATCTAAAACCATAGATCTAGTAACCAGAAACCCTGATATTACATCCATATCCTGTGTGGAGAAACAACTTTGTGACAACCATAGTACAACCGATCGTAGTATAGGAATATCTCTTCCTATCAAGTGCATGTCATCCCAATACCTGGACATCACTCTCTACTACCTTCTTACCAGATCCATTTCCTATTCTGATGAGGTCGAGACCTATGACTGTCACATCAAAAATAGATGATCTATTTCCGCTATACCTGCTTTAGTCTGTAAATAGACATAAGCTACTTGCCCACTATGCTTCCGCTGCTCCCACTGACTACAACAACCCTCTGGCAGAGTCATATACACGTGCACCTCTAAAGCTAGTTTAGAATGACGGTATACTCATCCTCCTGCCGGGTCTTATAGTCTAGAACAACATCAATGGCAAGTCTGGGTAAACAAGAACCTCCCTGTCACCGTCTCTGAGAAGACCGAAGTACCTCTCGGGTACCTGAGGTTACCCACCAAATCTGCGGAGTGGCTAATGGAATGTTGAAACTAATTGAATCCTCAGGTTGTATTAAATCTTCAGTGATCGTTTGTGGTTCTGGAATAACTTCCAGTTCTACCATACTCCCACTTGTGTTTTCTGAAAAAAGTCCATTTTACTAAAACTGTGGCAAGTCAAGAACAATATAAATACTGATCTTCCTGATGGTAGAAAGTTAACCCTCTTCAAAGCCCAGGATAACCCACAAACTGCCATTACTGAAACGTGCCTTGAGTTTATCCAGATTGTGGTTTTAAGCATCAGCCGGACAACTCCCTATACCTTAACATCGTTAAGATATAAATTGATTCTATATATAAATCTAATATAGAAACAAAAGCACTAATCTAATTTGAACCAGATTCAAAATCATGCATCTGTCTCCAGCGCATATCAACCAAAAGGAAAGAGGATAATCAACATTACTCATCTAGGAGTGCATCCATATATGAGTAACCTGAAATAGAAGCAAATTCTTAAAACCATTACTATTAACTGAATACCAAACAAAAGTATCTACATCTTCGACTTCCTCGAAGAATCCTGATACTTACAACAAATGGTCCTTTACTTTATTCTTATACCTATAACTTCTGAATATCTGGACCTTGCATTTCAACGAAATATATGTCCAGAACTGGAGAAGTCATAAGTAAACAGAATATAGTACGAGTACCAACCCCTTTGTCTTAATGGACACTAGACAACATACAATACTTTGTATAAGTCCCCTGAGTTCAATAACTCAAACCTTATGCGTCGTAGGTTGAAAAACTGTAGTATGGTTAAAAAGTATTACACCGCTGTTGAATGCACCTTACCTAATCACTAACTGATATAGGTAAATGTCATAGACACAATATCAAAAAGTTATCTCACTTTATAAAATAAATGTATAGATTTATCAGTTTGAAATTGGTGCATAACAATGAATATTCAAAACCAAATATTTTCCATCCGGCAAAAACCAGACGATTTCCTCAAATATCACCAATTACAACGAATTCCGATATAATGAGGATCTAATCACCCAATTCCCAATATCTTACTCCCACTCACCATCTGTAATAACATACAGATATGAGAAACTGAACTGGTAAATACATACCCTGGAGTTAGATTCCAATTGGAAAAACAGTTTTCAATTAACATCGCACAGTCAAACTGAAACATGAAAATGTTTCGAAAGGGGTTTACTGGTATTCCTACTAACGCCTCTTCCACTATCCTGATTCACGACAGTAACCATATACTATACCTGCCATCACTGTAATCCCTTTATTATGTCTTTACTTATTACCTTCTGTACACCTTCTTTAGGCTAACTGGTTTTCTTCTTTCCCTACCCTTCGGCACCAGCCTAAGGTTTGGAAGAAGACTATCCAATAAGCGTAATAGGTGTACTCTCCTAATCCAAGGAGCCCTCGCATCCTGAGAGAAGGTAATGGGAAAAGACAACCGAATAATCATATTCAATCTCTCCAGAACCAGAATCCATCCTCGAAAAAGTTCCTTCGAGTTCGTATATAACCATACGATGGATTTATCCAATGGAAGTGGATATCCGTAGTGATATGGAGTGTCCTAGAGAAAAGCAAAGTGGATGAAGGAGTGGCAGGGGTATACACGGTTTTTGTCATGAATGATGGTGGTCGCAATTTCCTTTGCCATTATTCTAATCCATTTTTATGTCTTTACTTATTACGTTCTGTACACCACACTTAAGCTTAATTGGTTTTCTTCCTTCCCTACCATTCGGCACCTGCCTATGGTTTGGAAGAAGACTATCCAATAATCTCAATAGGTGTACCCTCTCCTAATCCTAGGAGCCCTCACAACGAGAGAGAAGGTAAAGGGAAAAGACAACCGAATAATCCTATTCAATCTCTCCGGAACCAGAATCCATCCTCGAAAAAGTTCCTTCGAGTTCGTATCTAACTATACAATGGATTTATCCAATGGAAGTGGATGTTCGTAGTGATAAGGGTTGTTCTTGAGAAATGCAAAGGTGATGTAGAAGTGGCAATGATGTATGCGACACCGTGACATTCCAAAAGCCAAAGTGTTTTAAGAAGGTTCGGTCAATTTGGTTTCATGAGTTTTAGTCAAAGGTCGGGTCATAGTCTCAGCCAGCGAGAGAGAGAGAGAGAAGAAACACTCAGTGTGCACTCTAACCTAGATCAGAATGGTTAATCACTTTATCTAATCTGGATGGCTCCCACTGTTTCCTCGAATTCTCCTCCAAACCCAAAAGGAGAATTAGTCGGAATCGCCCGAGGACTAATCCTACTCATCAGTGGGATTCGGGATCCAACTATCATCACATGATAACTTGATGGAAGCCACTCAAGTCACCACACTCCAGAAGGTATGCGCAACCCTGGCAAGTTTCCTGTATGTTTGAAACTCCCGATATGATTTTACGCCTAGGACCTAAGTGACCATGACTAAACATCAAAATGTCAAAAGGTCATAGTCAAGTTCTACCCGTCATTATCTTGACTGCATTAGACCCACCCACACGAGCCTTGACTAAAGATCAAAATGATCATACGACTGTCCTAACCAATCGCATTATCTCTGCAACAGAAAATCACTACATAACAACCGAACACTACGCCTCGGCTAAGGCACGACATACGCAGCATGAATACTAAGAAATACTAGTCTGAAATGACGGAGGGCTACGGCTGGTTTTAGGCGAAAAACCTTTAACGTAATGAACTTGATCTCATTGAAGGAATCCAACTGGTTTTATAAATATATAGTGACGAAAACTTTTGCTAAAGAGGTCACTCCCGGTGAAGGGATCTCGGCTCTTTCCCCGTCGAATGGGGTGCAGGATATCCCAAACTGAATACCGCGATGCAAAGCAAAAATAATCGACTACAGTAAAGTTATTACATTGACGCAAACTTTTACCCAAGGGGTCACTACCGATGAAGCAATCTCGGCCCTTGCCTCGTCGAATGATGTTCAGGATATTCCAAAATGAATACCACGATGCAAAGCAAAAGTGTATGTCTGTAATGTCAGTTTTTTAAAAAACTTGGTTCCAACAACATCATATATAGGTTTTTTTATCCTTGCATTGATAAGAATCAACGCAGTCCCATCAATTAATCACACCAGAAAATAACGAAAATAAAATGTACGTATATGCCATCCGCATTCGCCACTGGGTCCCGTCATCACCCGTTAGGTTACTTAACTAACGACAGAGCGGGGACTGGGCTAGCGCGGTTGCAAAACATATACAACATCTACTAGTATATATAAATATATATAACATTCGTCCCAGGCATGATATAAAGCAACATCACAGAAACAACACAGAATGGTGGATAATCTGGAGCCCCGGGTTTCACTTGAGCCGCAAGTGAGACCCGACGTTCCCTGTCGTGTGGATAGCATGTGCAATGAAACCTATACCCCCTACGAGTGCGGCGAATAGCCCGCCAATTCTAGAGTAAGGTCCCCTCCGTCCCAACGCCATGAGATGCGGACTCGTTGCCCTATAGAATCCGGCTATTCGTGCACCCCACCGCGGGGTAATCCTAGTACAGAAAATAAAATAATATACAAGGGTGACATCGACCTCAGCTCGGTCGTGCCCCAAAAGAATAATATACAAACTGGCAGTGACAACATTCCACATGTCGGACGCTCGCCCCGCAATAACATTGCACCTTTGCTATCCACCATGATGATCCAACCAACATCACAGCACAACACAGAACATCAACGTGAATGTCACGTTCGCAAACCCGTGTAAAAGACATATAACAATTAGATGAGTTTACCGATCAAGTGGCATTCATGGTCGTAGATAGAAATGTATGTACTATTAAACACACACTTAAAATATCGATCGACTAAGTTCCAAATTGGCCCCAATAGCAAAACAATACTTCACTGAAACCTGGGCCAAAACAGAATATCACAAAAATCACAATTTCACATCAGGGGGCTACAGTAAAAATTTGGAAGCCCGTCGCCACTAAATGGTCGCGGATCCGCCGCCAATGGGGGGTAAGTGCGGCGGTTCCGCGGCGCCATGGAGGAATCAGAGGCCCAAATTTTTTCTGCACCCATAGAATCTCCTGCACGGATTTTTAAGCTACTACAAATAATTTTTTGAACACTTTTGAAAAACGACAGCAAACGGAAAAATGAAACCATGATTTTGGAAATTTCCGTCGATCAATCTTTCAAGCACGTTTAAACAAGCTAGTAAGTGGTTTAAAGGGTGGCACTGATACCATGTTGGGTTGCGGAAGCGTCCCGGCCATCGAAACGTGGCTAAAATGCAGAACAAAAATTTCTGAAACCGACTCTACCGCTACCCGAATCCCGGATCGACCTAAAACCCTAAACTAGCAAACTAACTAAGAGTTAGAATAGTTATACCGAGTTGATCCGTGTCCTTCGGTCTTTATTCCAAGCTCCTAGTGGCTCCTTGATTCGGTTTGGTTGCCGGTCTTCCTTCGTCTCCGATGATCCACCCGAGGGAAACGGCGCAAGCTCCAACCTCGTCGAACGAGGTAACCGACGCTCCAAAGTCGCTAGCGATGGAGAGTGGGGGTGTATGAAAGTGTCACTCCAATTTTCTCTCAACCCAAAACTCAAATGATTAATGCAAGAAGAAGATGAAGGAGATGATCTTTTGGTTGAGCAAAATGGCTAAGTGTTTTTCTTGAGAGCATGAGAGAGTGAGGGAGTGATGTGTAATCAAGTTTAATCCTCCACAAAAAGAAATCAATCACTATCCTAAAGTGGCCGGCCCCCCTTCACTCATTCCCATCATGAAAAAAATCATTTCCTTTGTTTAATTTCATTAAACAAATGCAACCATACCTAGGTCCATGCTTTGACCAATACCACCTTTCCACCTCATTTCCCAAATGATTTTCAATAAAGAAAATCATTAATGAGGTGGCACCTTTCTAGAAGCTATTCCGTATAAAATACAGAATACTTCCTGGTACCTGTACTGAAATACATATACGCGTATTCGTACCAAAATACAAATAGCCGAGAGAGAAAATGAATAGTGCATAATAATACTAGAATACGTATATACAAATACATAAATAAATTATTAAATCAAAACCTGTTTTAATAAACTGGCTTAATCCTAAGCCGCTAGTAATATCAACCGTCCAATTAAAGTCTGAGCAGCAAGTGCACATATTTAATCGGACATCTGTATGTATCAACATATCTCATGTACACCATATCGCATGAACCGTGAAAACCTTCTGTGTGGGACTCTGAAGACTCGTCAATACGCTGGCAATGGGTTTAACCATAAGCACGTCAGGGGCTCTAGCTGTACGTAACGGCTACCTAGGTATTGAGCGAATGGGAGGCCGACGAGCAAACTCATCCTGGACCCCTACTGAGCCAGTCAGTGACAATATCCGTACAGTCAGGTCTGTTCATCTAAGAGTATCGCATATCGAGTCTCGGGGGGTGGATAGAGTCAGACCCCCTACAACGCAATATTTAGTGTCGGTATGAAACTCATCACCACCTGAGAAACTATCGATCCTGGATCGATAATTCTCGTCCACCGTGGCTACGGATTTATGGTGATGGCCATCCGTACACAACACGACATCAACCCCCAATACCGGAGAGACGAATCCCAGACGATCCGATCACTGCCTCCATGTGGTTCGGGACTGTACCCAACTAAAACCTGTTTGCACGACTCCTTTGAGCCATGGTAGGGTAGTAATCAAAGCACAGTGGGAACTCACACGAGACAAATGACAATCTCAGGTCGACAGACTAACCTGTACACATGTCACCTGGGAACTGCTATCTGACAATAGGTATAATACCAACTAGCAGCTTCCCAGCGAGTTCGTCCAGTGTACTCATAACCCAATGGGCACTTGTATACTATCTTAGGTGAACAAACTAACACCAATATCTTGTGAGACCTAGCCACCGCCCCTCGTCAGGGTCTCGATTAGTATACACTAGTCTACACTGGAGTATCGATGCCCGGTCTCGATACTCCCAAGACTAGGGACATTTAAGGATATGCTTATAGACCCCCAGCTCCCATGTATGTGATCGCCATCACAATGCTGGCAGTCAAGCAAGAATCCTATGGGTTCTATCAATATGTATATGATGATAAAGACAAACCAGATAACATACTATCATCTTGAGTAAGATTGTTTCATCGGTATAGGTCCTGCCTCAATCATCATAATCACAAGTCCGCGACTATGATAATTGCCTTGAGGGCACTATAGCCAACAGGTCCCAATTAGGTCTCTAGAGTTGTTTGCGTCTTTCAGAAATCCCCCGGTTTGCTCCAGATTTACCTGCACACCCTAAATTCTCACAAACCGACATAAACTCAAATCCCAAATCCGTATTTTGTTTCCCATACTAAATCTCAGGTCTTGCACAGCCACAAGAGTTCACTAAAACCATCTTTAAACCTAAACCTTCTCTAAGGATTTCTATCTCTACAACCACCCAACCAATTCAACTTCTAATTTATCTAAAACACAAAAAAACTAAAAACTAACGAAGTGGAAGTGATTATACCTCATGGATGAACTCAAGAGAACCCTGGTATTCCCAATGTTGCCAAAATCCCACTTTGTTTGGTTCAATATGTAGAGGAAGAGATGGGGATTAATTTTTGTGAAGGGAGTGCAGGATTTTGCGGATTATTTGGAGATGGATCTAGGGTTTGAAGGTGGAGGGAGATGAGGGTGAGGAAGATGAAGAAGGAGAAGAAAATGAATAATGGTGGAGGGATATGTGGCTTCCCTCTCCTCTTTGCAAGTCCACGTTGCCCACCCCGGTGCTTACGGGGAGGCGGAAACGGTATAAAAATTCGATTTTCAGAACTCAAGGAAACATGGTCTAAAAGGAGGATCTTTGCTAAACATAAACTAACAACCATGCTAAGAGATTTAGCTACTCGGTTAAAAGGGTTATACCTAAGTCTTGAACTCCTTCTCTTCTTGCTCCTTGGAGTTGGATGAACGGGTCGTCCTCGTCGCCTTCTCTTGCCGAAGAAAGATCCACCCGAGGGCCTGTACCTTTGTCTCCTACCTCAATCTAGAGGTAACTAAAGTGCTTGGTGTGCTAAACCTAGAACCTTAGGATGAGTAGAGAGTAATTTTGGTGTTTTATCTCAAAAGCTAAATGGTTCTCAACTCATGAGAGGGGAGAGCTTTGAGAGAGAGGAAGATGATGAGAGAGAATGAGCATGAGAGAATGAGGATAATATCAAACCTTCTCACATATATTTGAATTATGATTATTAAATAATTAATCAAAGATAATAGTGATGGTTGACTTGAAATGACCATTATCATTTCACATTAATTAATTTTGCAAGAATCAAAGAGCATCTTTAATGTGAAATGATGATGGTCAATTTGCCAACATAGGTCCACAAGTCAACCATAGTCAAATGGTCAACAACCCTAAGCATAACACAATTATAATTAATTAATATGAATAATCATATTTCACATAATCATTAGGGTTAAGAAAAAGACAACGGTCATCAAACCTAATGAAAGTCCTCTGCCTCTGCCTCAATCAACTGTGCATACACACCCGTATCCATGTTCCGAGGAACACGAATACAATGAGATAAAACCAATCCCAAAACATGTACTAGGATCTGGCTTAAACCAAAGCCCGCTAGTATAAACTGTCCGGACACCAAACATGCACAAGTGTGCGGGTGTGAACGAACCCCGTCGCAAAACCATGCGACCTCTACTCTGTTTTGACTAAAGCCGAATAACCCTCTATGTGGGACTCTAAAGACTCGACACTACGCTGACAGTGGGTTTAACCACAGACCGCAAGCGGCACTAGCTGTACGTAACGGTCCCCAGGTAGATGCCGATAAGAAGACTGACGAGGTGAACCCATCTGAACTCCTACTGAGCCTGAATGTGACAGTCTCCATACAGTCCAGTCTGTTCGTCTGAGAGTATCGCATGGAGGGCCCAGGGGGTGGTAAACTTCAGTCCCCTAATAGCGGTACAAGTCGTGTCGGAGTGTAACCCAGAACACCCTGAGATAACACTGGAAACCTACCAGTATATCTCGCTTGCCCTGGCCAGGGACTTTGTGTAATGGCTCTCCTAGACACATGATTGGTACAGATTCTGCGTGTTCAAGTTTAGTTAATTACCGCAATCAAAACGGTTTCGCTTGTAGCTAGCCGGTTGAGTACGGGTCGTCCGCAGGGAGATGTGAATCTTTTTCTATGTGCTTTAACGAGTTAAGTCCAAAAGTACAGATTTGTTTGTGATTAACTAAGTGTTAGAATGATATGTAAAGAGAGCTTGTTAGGGTTAGGATTAGGTTAGTTTGAGTTAGGAGTCGCTCACTTCTTTCGTTGCCACTCTTAATATCGGTGTTACGGTAATCGGCAACAACAGGGATTAGCACGACTAGGAAGGAACTTGCGAGTATAAGCTAGGCTTTCCAACGCATAAGTTCTTCCTTTTGGTGCTTGTCTGTCCGTTCTTGGCTCTTAGCCATAACCTCCGGTTAATTCAACCACAACCGGTCTCACTACGGAATTACCGCTATCATGTAGGATAGGGTGCCGTAAAGAGCGGATTGTGGTTCAATTAACGGGAGTCGATTTAAGATGTTGGGCAAGGAAAGAGTGAGAGAGATTTCCTTCTCTCAAACTTCCCTTATCCTACCCTAACAAGTATGGAAATTACTCACTCATTACAAGAAGAACGAAAAATAAAACAAAGGAGGAAGATAGAAAGAAAGAGATTAGAAAATAACAACTAGCTATTTGCGACCTCACCTTGGCAAGGATCAAGAGTAAGCATCATGGTTGTTTAAGGATAAAGGAAAAGAGAAAAGAAAGAAACACAAATAAATAACAACAACTAAATTATCAATTAAAGATTACAAGCAATTAACATAACAAGAGCAAGACAAGTATAATAACAAAATGAACTTCTTTATTCATCATTCTTCACTCACAAAAGCTCACTACAAGTTTTTCAATGGAGAAGAGATGAGAAGAGGAAGAAGAACAACAAGTATTCTAAAACCTAAAAATACAAGATTAAGCACACTTTCCTTCACAAGGTTCTGGGATATTTATAGGCTGGAAAATGAAAACCTAGGGCAACATTCAGAACTAAAGTGAAATGACCAATCTGCCCACAAAAATTGGTCAACTGCCGCCACCATACGGCCGCGGTTCCGCGGCCTAAGCCTGCTTATGCCGCGGAACCGTGGCCCTTTAGTGGAGTTAGGCCGCCGAATTTTTATAGGGTTCCCTGGTTTGCTGTGCCCATGAGTCTGGTATATATCTTTTCTCAGATTTTCCTCACGATTTTTCCAGAATTTCTGATGATCAAAAGTGGATCTTTTGTCATGATTTCCTCGAGCTCCGTGTAGATTTCTTGGATCTTGTGTTGCCATTGAGCCTTGTGCATGAAAATGACATTGATTTGCCATTTTGTCTTTTAAACTGGTGTGCGGCAACATACGGATAGAGAGCGGAGACCCGTGTTTTATCTGTGGTTGGTAGGAACCCGGATTTTGTCGTGTTTTCCCATGAATTTCACCGTTTAGAGCTGAGAACCTGTATCCTGTAATTGACTAGCAAACACGGCTCAAGAGTACCTACCGATAAGCAATGTGATAAAAATTGGGCGGTATGAAAATGCAAAAATCTGATATGAACAAATACCCCCAAACTTATTATTTGCTCGTCCCGAGCAAAGCCAATTTATTCACAAAAAATTTCCTAACCTCACTTTCGCAGGGAATGCGATTGCATTGAGCATGTGTAACAAGCCGTTAAACCTCTAGGTGTCCCTAGTAGGAGGAGTGTTGTCTCCTAAAGGTTTTCAGCGGATACTACCCACAAAATCCGGTCAAGCTAGTTTTGCAAAATAACTATGATTCAAACCCCTAAAGTTTTTGTTTCAGAAAATAACAATTCTATGATCCTAAGTCTAGACTATTGAACCTTTATTTTTCACACCTCGCTTCTTATTTAACTTAAGATTTTATATGTCTTTACGTGCAGTGTAAATATTGTCGTTAAGTTCCAGAAGGATCGATTAAAGTTATCATGTCACACAATAAAGCCTAGATAACAATTTTAAAAGGATCACATAAGTTTTATAAAGAGTTAAGTATTTTTCAAGTTTCGTTTTCCAGTAAGGTTTCAACTTCAGAATTTCTATCTTCCTTAACAGGAAACTAGGTCTTATTTTTCACTCCACCTTTTTCTTGTTTTCATTTCATACACACCTCTGTGAACGTGCTATAGTCTTTATCATAGAATAAAACCTTCATATCTCCGCTAATTTTTTTTATAAAAGCCTGTCTTTTATCAAGATTATTCTCACACAAAGAACCGTTAGGAATTTTAACTCGGAGAGAACACTTGCTTGACTTTGTTTTAATCTGGACTTTCTAGGCTTCTTAGCGAGCTTTGGGCCAATGCACCCAAACCAGTTGGTTTTAGGGCATTAGGTGTAGAAACAACCCAGCGGACTTAATTACTCAAGTTACCTAGGTCCAAAAACAAAAGACAGTTTGGCGTGAAAAATCATGATGATTTAATACGAACGGAGATATAACCGGCAGTTCAATTATTTTATTTCTTTTGGATAAAAGACGTGTTTAGTGGGTTTGGTGTGTAATCATTCCAATCAAGTTCCAGATGGGTTATTTTTCAGACTTAGTTCCAATTAAGGCATCAATAACATTCCTTCATATTCACTTCATTTCATAAACTATTCTTGATATTACTTATTCCAGAACAGACCTATTTGATCCTCAGAGAATCATTTATCTATTTAAACGTTTTTAGACATAAAAGACTTGTCATCTAATTTCCAAAACTCACGACACGTGTAGTGTGATGTAAAGACGTATATCAGCTATAGTTAACTTCAAAGGAGAGTTATCTTTCAGGTTTTCAAAATCTAAACATAAGATTTAGTTATTCTTATTTTATCAAACAAAACCGTCGAAATGTTGAATCAGAGCCCTCCCACTAGCTAACTTGACAGAAAAGTTTTTATGTTTTTAGAAAATTTTCAGATTTTTATGGATTTTAATATGCAGATGCAAAATATACATATGAATGCGAAGGTTAGAAATGCGTACCGAGCGTTCCCCCAAACTTAAACTGGACAGTGTCCTCACTGTCATCGCATGAAGAGATCATTTGAAGGGTCAAAATTTTCGGTTAGATATACACAATTTTTTATAATGTTTTTAATGAGTAAAGAAAAAAGGAAAAGAATATCCACAAATAAATACAAAAAGGTATATACATACCCCCAAACTTATTTGGAACAGGGTCCACTGTTCTTGGCTGGATAACCGAAGTTTGGTGGTAGGCAGAGGAAGATTATGCAGGGTAAACCGGCTCCTGTAAGACCAGGAGCTCCTCTGTTGGTTCGGCGCTAAGGTACGGTTTTAGTCGGTGTCCATTCACTTTGAAAAATGAACCGTCCTTTGGATTCTCTAAATCCACAGCGCCCTGCGGATACACATTCCGCACAAAATACGGCCCTTTCCAGCGAGATCTGAGCTTTCCTGGATGGAAGTGTAGCCGGGTGTCGTAAAGCAATACCTGTTGACCAGGTACGAATGTCTTGCGCAAAAGGTGTTTATCGTGAAACACCTTCGTTCGGTTCTTAATGACAACCGCGTTATCGTAAGCCTCATCCCTAAGCTCGCTCAATTCGTTCAACTGCAGCTTCCGATGGCTGCCCGCATCTTCGAGAAACAGATTCAGCTCCTTTATCGCACAAAATGCGCGATGCTCTATTTCGACAAGTAGGTGGCAAGCCTTTCCGTACACAAGCCGATAGGGAGACATGCCAAGATCGGTCTTATAGGCGGTTCGAAATGCCCAAAGGGCATCAGTGAGTTTCAGCGACCATTCTTTTCGGTTCTTGGAAACCGTCTTCTCCAGTATCTGCTTGATTTGCCGATTTGAAAATTCGGCATGCCCGCAGGTTTGGGGGTGGTAGGGCGTAGAGAGCTTATGATTAATGGAATATTTCCGCATCAAGGCCTCGAAAGTCTTATTGCAGAAATGAGTTCCATTGTCGCTAATGATCGCTCGGGGGTGCCCAAAACGGGAGAAAATGTTTTCTTTAAGAAACCTAACGACAACCTTGTTGTCGTTAGTCCGGCTGGGCACGGCCTCGACCCATTTAGAGACGTAATCAACAGCGAGAAGGATGTACAAGTTCCCAAAAGAGCTGGGAAACGGCCCCATGAAATCTATCCCCCAAACGTCGAAAATCTCCACAACCAAGATCGGTTGGAGCGGCATCTCGTTCCTCCGGGATATTCGGCCCAAGTGTTGGTACCGGGAGCAAGTCTTGCAATAGTCATGAGCGTCTTTGAAGAGTTGTGGCCAGTAGAAACCACATTGCAAGATCTTCTCAGCTGTCTTTCTGGGGCCAAAATGCCCGCCACATGCTTGATCGTGGCAAAATGACAGCACACTCTTGAATTCCTCGTCAGGGATACACCGACGAATAATCTGGTCGGGACAGTACTTGAACAGATAGGGTTCGTCCCAGTAAAAGTATTTTACTTGGGATAAGAATCGAAGTCTGTCCTGACATGACCATTTAGTTGGTAATAACCCTGTAGCCAAATAGTTCACAATGTCTGCGAACCAGGGTTCGCAAGATACTTTCAAGAGTTGTTCATCCGGGAAAACGTCGTTGATCGGAAGTTGAGGCGACGGCGAAGAAGGAAGTCGTGAGAGATGGTCGGCAACTACATTTTCACATCCTCGTTTGTCCTTAATGAAAAGGTCAAACTCTTGAAGCAAGAGGATCCAACGTATTAGCCGAGATTTTGCATCTTTCTTCGCAAAAAGATGGCGCAGAGCAGAATGGTCAGTGTAGACAATGACTGGAAAGCCAATGAGGTAGGGCCTGAACTTTTCTAAAGCAAATACAACAGCCAAGAATTCTTTCTCAGTTGTTGTTTAATTGAGTTGGGCGTCGTTCAGGGTTCGGCTCGCATAATAGATTATGTGCGGCATCTTGTTGATGTGTTGTCCAAGGACAGCACCAATGGCAAAGTCGGATGCATCGCACATAATATCAAATGGGTGCGTCCAGTCAGGTGAAGAAAGAATGGGAGCAGAAGTGAGTGAGCTTTTCAATGACTCGAACACAGTCACACAGCTCGAGTTGAAGTCGAATGGCGTGTCCTTAGCCAGCAAAAGAGTCAAGGGCCTAGCAATCTTGCTAAAGTCCTTGATGAACCGTCTATAGAAACCGGCATGGCCAAGGAAGGCTCGGATGTCTCTGACGCATCTGGGAGGAGGGAGATTGGAAATGACCACAATCTTCGCTTTGTCAACCTCTATGCCATTTTGCGAAATGATATGTCCTAAGACAATACCTTCGCGCACCATGAAGTGGCACTTCTCCCAATTCAAAGTGAGGTTCTTGTCCTTACATCGGGTAAGGACAGCGTCAAGATGCAGCAAACACTCGTTGAAGGAATCGCCGAAGATGGAGAAATCATCCATGAAGATCTCCAGAAATTTTTCCACCATGTCTGAGAAGATTCCCATCATACACCGCTTGAAGGTAGCGGGCGCATTGCATAACCCAAAGGGCATGCGACGATATGCAAACGTGCCGAAAGGACAAGTGAAAGTGGTCTTGTCCTGGTCTTTTTCGGCGATGGGAATTTGATTATAGACGGAGTAGCCATCAAAAAAGCAGTAGTACTGGTGTCCGGCCAATCGTTCAAGCATTTGGTCAATGAAAGGTAGCGGAAAGTGGTCTTTCTGCGTTGCGGCGTTGAGTTTTCTGTAATCGATGCATACTCGCCACCCAGTTTGGGTGCGAGTAGGGATTAACTCGTTCGCCTCGTTGGTTATGACCGTTATACCTGATTTCTTGGGGACAACGTGAATGGGGCTAACCCACTGGCTATCAGAGATAGGGTAAATGATACCACTATCCAGACATTTTACGATCTCCTTCTTCACAGCCTCTTTCATGACTGGGTTGAGACGTCTTTGTGGATCCCTGGCTGGTTTGGCATCATCCATCAGATGAATGTGATGTTCAACGATCAGGGGACTAATCCCCTTGATGTCCGCCATGGACCAGCCAAAAGATTGCCTATTGTTGTGCAAGACCGCAAGAAGGGCTTTCTCTTGCTCGGGAGCTAGAGAAGCCGAGATGATAACCGGGAGGGTCTCGTTCTCACCCAGGTAAGCGTACTTAAGGTGAGACGGCAAAGGCTTGAGTTCGAGCGTTGGAGATGAAACGATGGAAGGCAAGATTGGTGAAGAGGTCTCGAACTCAAAGGATTCCAGCAAAGGTTCAAAACGAGTGTAAGCGACCGAGTTGGATGGTTCAGGTAACTCATCCGGAAATTCGAAGGATTCAAACTCGGGTTGTGAGCGGCTAAGATCGTTCGAGAACGTGAAACACTCGTAGTCGTTGTCGGGCGCAGAAACAGCAGCAGGTTCGAAGAGGAACGCACTAGTGGCGTCGAGGTTATCCTGATCAAACAGAAACTCCTCGAATTCACACTCTTCTGGGGTGATCTCCTGGATCGAGCATACGTCTAGTATATGAGCATTAGGTTCGGAGGGCTGATTCCCCAACCTAAAAATGTTGAGTTCAATCGTCATATTTCCAAAAGATAGGTTCATCGAACCATTGCGACAATTGATCACAGCATTTGAGGTTGCAAGGAATGGGCGACCGGGTATCACCGGAATTTGATTCCGGGGATTAGCTACAGGCTGTGTGTCTAATACAATGAAGTCAACGGGGAATATGAAGTCCCCGACTTTGATTAACACATCCTCTAGCTCACCCCTAGGATGGGTGATCGATCGGTCGGCCATTTGGAGAGTGCAGTGCGTGGGTTTCAGCTCTCCTACGCCTAATTGCTCGTATACTGAGTACGGAAGCAGGTTAACACTGGCACTAAGATCTAATAGTGTGCGGTTGATGTTCTTATCCCCAATGGTAATAGAAATCGTAGGACAGCCAGGGTCCTTCCGTTTTTGTGGTAAAGATTGGGTAAGAGCATCACTCACAGCACTAGCCAAGAAAACTTTCTTGGGTACCTAAGACTTCCTCTTTTTCGTGCACAAGTCCTTTAAGATTTTCGCGAAGGACGGGACTTGTTGGACAGCATCTAAAAGAGGAATGTTAATGTTAACCTGCTTAAATAACTCCAGAATCTTCTCCATTTGTGGATTTTGTTTATTGGACTTCAACCGGTTTGGAAATGGAACGTTTTTAAAATTGGTTGAGTCCAATGCTGGAGGAGGAGATTGTGGAGTTGGAATGGATCCCAGAACAGGTGTTTTCGTGGAGTGAGAAGTGGGTCCGTTCATAGCAGAAGAAGAGGAAGGAGAGACTGTTGAAGAGCGGAGAATAGGCCCAGAAGATGAAGAAGCAGGAGGAGAAGAAGAAGAAGTGGCCGAGGTGTCATTGTTGATCCGTGTGCCGATGTTGTTTTGCAGCATCCTTCCCGATCTCAATGTGGTCACGGCACTCACATTATGGTTCTGTTGTTCAAGAGAAACATGTACATTATGTGGGTGACCGGGATTTAGGAGTGGCTGGGATGGGAGCTTCCCCTTCTCTCGCTCGCTTAAGGCCGCATTCAGCTGTGCAATCTGGGCCTCGATGGTCTTGATGCTTTGCCCGTGAGCGGCAGTGTGTTGCATTAAGGACTGAATGGAAGACTGGATGTTTGCGGTGGATTGTGTCGATTGTTTAACGAACGCCTCCAGACTTCGTTCGAGCGAGGAAACCTTATCGTTGTTTGACGGAACAAAGTTGTTTAGTGGAAAAGAATTGTTGGGTGCAAAGTTGTTCGTCTGATTTTGAAAAGGTTGGGGTTGGAAGGGCTGCTGAAATTGATGTCGAGTTTGTTGTTGTGCTTGTTGTTGCGGCGGAGGGGGACTTTGGAAATTGTTGCCTTGGAATTGATTCTGATTCTGATTCTAGGCGAAATTGGGGTGGTTCCTCTAACCGGGATTGTAGGTGGAAGAGTATGGATCATTCCTCGGTCTTTGCTGAAATGCAGTATTAACCTGATTCTGTCCTTGAGATGGTGGATTGTAAGGACACTCTTCGGTTAAGTGAGAAGGAGCGGAACAACAAGCGCAAATGGTACGAAGGGGAAGAACAGGGGTAGGAGCAGGAGAAGAAAATTTTCTCTCTATTGCTTCAAGTTTTCTCGTTATTGCAGCCATTTCAGCTTTCATCGCAATAGAGACATCAAGTTGGTGAATTCCTACCCTAGACTGACCGGTAGAAGTGGAGGTAGAAGAAGAAGAAGTCGGTCTGGTGCTCTCCCATTGTAGCGTTTGCTCCGCAAGGTCGTCGAAGGATTGCCACGCTTCCTCGTCAGATTTCGATAGGAAGTGGCCCTGACAAATGGTTTCCAACAACTGCTTGGTTGCTGGGTTCAGGCCCTCGTATAAGGTTTGGCAAAATTGCCATATCTCGATACCATGGTGAGGACACTGAACAAGAAGGTCTTTATACCGGTCAAAGCACTTCCAGAAGGGTTCAGAAGGAAGCTGAGAGAATTGGTTGATTTCATTGCGGATCCTTACGGTTTTATGATTCGGATAAAATTTCTTGAGAAACGCTATAACAAACTCGTCCCAACTGGTTATGGAGTGGGAAGCGGTGCTATACAGCCATTTTTCAGCAAGATCGCATAAAGTGAACAGAATGACCCATAGCCGTATAGCATCGTCCGACAGTTGGATAGTTTTCATCATGGCACAAACGTTTTGAAATTTATTGATGAAGATATAGGCATCTTCAGATTCAAGCCCATGAAATCGCGGAAGCATGTTGATGAAGTGGGGCTTAATTTCAAAATTATCCCCATTGGCCGGTGGAAGAGAAAGACAGGTGGGAAGTGCAGAACGGGTGGGATAGAAACGATCCTGGAGCGCGATTCGCTGCGGCGCTACAACAGGCGGTGGTGGTGGGTTATTCGTATCCATAGGAGGTCGAATCAATCTCGGGGGAGTTGTAGGGATGTTTGGATTAAATCCTGACATCGCGGAGGAAGAGGTTGGTGAAGGTGAAGGTGAGGATGTATGAACAGAATTCCGGTCAACGTCGGTGTTGGCCGGCAAAGGTAAGGGTGAAAGAGGCGTGGACGGAGTTTCGACGTCTGAGTCGATCGCGTAGTCGGTAGTGACTAACGTAACGCGGACTAGGCGGGCGCTAGTTCCCGAGTCCAAGCGGACATACACTAAACGAGTTTAGTATAGTCAAAGCGGAGAAGGTGAGGGTAAGAAAACGTCAATGGAGAAATACGAAGGGTGGTGGGTGAAAAATGGATTTTTGCGACAAAGGGCAAGTTTTTATAAAAGTTTTTGATTTTTTTTTCATTTTTTTTTTAGAAAGAGCTTTACAGAAATATGTACGGACTTACGGCTTCAAGCAATCACAAACAAGATATGCACAATCACACCTAGATCTAGAGTCACCTAGGTCAGCTAGACAGCTCCTAACTGTTCCAAAGGGCTAGAAACAGGAACTCAAACCGCCTCTTCTCCAACGATTGCGGCCAGGTAAGTGCCAGGTAAGTAGGAGGCTCCCCACTACGTAAGTAGTGGTCCTAATTAAGTAACCACTTTCTTTCGACACACTTGCCTAGACACCGCAAAAGTCAGGATAGGATAAACGGCCAATGCCTGTAATTAGTCCTCTGTCCTATTGAGCGCGAAGTCCTTAGGGCCGAGTCTAGTATTTTTTAATTTAACAATGGTCAATGCATATGCTTTTTGTGATTTCTAGGGTCCTGGGAAGGGTGATAAAATCCCCACCCAATCTGAATTGGTTTCAAGCCCCTTAAGTCCGTATTAATGAATGCAAAGCGGTAACAAATCAACTGCAAACAATTTTTATTTTTTAGCGCGGCGCAAAGAATCCTGCACAAAAACAGTTTATTAGAAGGGGGAAGAGAGTTTGCGCAAAGAATGCTGCAGAAAACACAGTTTAGTGGAGTCCAGAGGAGTGGGGGAGAGGAGAGAGAGAGTTACCAAAAATTTGGGCCACTGAAGCCAACAAATGGCCGCGGTTCCGCGGCCAAACATGTGCTAAAGCCGCGGTTCCGCGGCTGTAGGGAGGGATTGGGCTTCCAAAAATTTTGGGTGTGCTTATGTGTTTGTCCTCTGCTTGTCTGGATTTGCTGAATCTTGATTTGCTCACTGTATCTGCTCCAGATTTTTACAGTAGACCGTTTGCTTCATTTTGATCCGTCGCGGTGTAGCCGCGAGATGTGGGTCTATCTTCCCACGTCTTTGGCACTGAACTCGAACTTCGTATTATCCTGCACACTTGCACAAAAACTAATCAAAAATAACAAGATGATTTTTTACAATGTGTATTTTTTTTTGTTTTTCGGTTATATTTATATTCACAAATTAACCCGAAATTACACAAAGAAATAAACTACCGTCTCCATGGCAACGACGCCATTTGATTGGTACAGATTCTGCGTGTTCAAGTTTAGTTAATTACCGCAATCAAAACGGTTTCGCTTGTAGCTAGCCGGTTGAGTACGGGTCGTCCGCAGGGAGATGGGAATCTTTTTCTATGTGCTTTAACGAGTTAAGTCCAAAAGTCCAGATTTGTTTGTGATTAACTAAGTGTTAAAATGATATGTAAAGAGAGCTTGTTAGGGTTAGAATTAGGTTAGTTTGAGTTAGGAGTCGCTCACTTCTTTCGTTGCCACTCTAAATATCGGTGTTACGGTAATCGGCAACAATGGGGATTAGCACGACTAGGAAGGAACTTGCGAGTATAAGCTAGGCTTTCCAACGCATAAGTTCTTCCTTTTGGTGCTTGTCCGTCCGTTCTTGGCTCTTAGCCATAACCTCCGGTTAATTCAACCACAACCGGTCTCACTACGGAATCACCACTATCATGTAGGATAGGGTGCTGTAAGGAGCGGATTGTGGTTCAACTAACGGGAGTCGATTTAAGATGTTAGGCAATGAAAGAGTGAGAGAGATTTCCTTCTCTCAAACATCCCTTATCCTACCCTAACAAGTATGGAAATTACTCACTCATTACAAGAAGAACGAAAAATAAAACAAAGGAGGAAGATATAAAGAAAGAGATTAGAAAATAACAACTAGCTATTTGCGACCTCACCTTGGCAAGGATCAAGCGTAAGCATCATGGTTGTTTAAGGATAAAGGAAAAGAGAAAAGAAAGAAACACAAATAAATAACAACAACTAAATTATCAATTAAAGATTACAAGCAATTAACATAACAAGAGCAAGACAAGTATAATAACAAAAAGAACTTCTTTATTCATCATTCTTCACTCACAAAAGCTCACTACAAGTTTTTCAATGGAGAAGAGATGAGAAGAGGAAGAAGAACAACAAGTATTCTAAAACCTAAAAATACAAGATTAAGCACACTTTCCTTCACAAGGTTCTGGGCTATTTATAGGCTGGAAAATGAAAACCTAGGGCAACATTCAGAACTAAAGTGAAATAACCAATCTGCCCACAAAAATTGGTCAACTGCCGCCACCATACGGCCGCGGTTCCGCGGCCTAAGCCTGCTTATGCCGCGGAACCGCGGCCCTTTAGTGGAGTTAGGCCGCCGAATTTTTATAGGGTTCCCTGGTTTGCTATGCCCATGAGTCTGGTATATATCTTTTCTCAGATTTTCCTCACGATTTTTCCAGAATTTCTGATGATCAAAAGTGGATCTTTTGTCATGATTTCCTCGAGCTCCGTGTAGATTTCTTGGATCTTGTGTAGCCATTGAGCCTTGTGCATGAAAATGACATTGATTTGCCATTTTGTCTTTTAAACTGGTGTGCGGCAACATACGGATAGAGAGTGGAGACCCGTGTTTTATCTGTGGTTGGTAGGAACCCGGATTTTGTCGTGTTTTTCCATGAATTTCCCCGTTTAGAGCCGAGAACCTGTATCCTGTAATTGACTAGCAAACACGGCTCAAGAGTACCTACCGATAAGCAATGTGATAAAAATTGGGCGGTATGAAAATACAAAAATCTGATATGAACAACACAATGCGATATCAACCCCCAATACCGGGAGAGACGAATCCTGTCTAACCGTCACTGCCTCCAAGTGCTTCGGGACTGCACCCAACTGCTAACTGTTTGCATGACTCCTTTGAGCCGTGGTAGGGTAGCAATCTAAGAACAGTGGGAACACACTCGAGGCGAAGTGACAGTATCAAGTCAACGGACTAAGCTGTACTCATGTCACCTGGGAACTGATAACTGATGATAGGTATAATACCAACCAACAGTTCCCGACGAGTCCTGTCCAGTGTACTCGTAACCTAACGAGCACCCGCATACTATCTCAAGTACGACGTACTAACGGCTGTGGAACAGACCGTCTCCCATGCTGGGATGAGAAGCGCATACGCTAGTCTACTCCGGAGTATCGATGCCCTGTCTCGATAGTCCAACGACTAGGGACCTGCATAAGGATGTGCTTGTGGATTACCCAGCCCCCATGAGTGTGACTGCCATCACAACGCTGGTAATCAAGCAAAGATCCTAAGGGCTCCACTAATGTGTAAAGGCGATATGCTATAAGAAACACATGCACACATTAACTTAGAAACAAACCAAGTAGCATACTACTATTTTGAGCAAGATTGTCTATACAAGGTGAATATCCCAAGCTTCCATTAAGTAATATACAAACTAGTATGATACACAATAGTAAAATAGGGGGTTGCCCCTACGGATATTGAAATCCGTAGGGGCAGATTTAAGTAGGCCCTACGGATTAATCCGTTGGGCTAAAAGGTTGCCCCTACGGGCCAAGACGTTCAAGAATAAAAATATTAATTCTTAATTTGGTGTTTGCCCCTACGGAGCCGCAAACCATGGACCTACGGATAAATCCGTAGGGTCAACTAAATATCGATTTAATAAAGGCACAGATCGATCGCCTACGCTCTCTTTCTTCCTCTCTCGATCGCGCGCGAAAGAAAATCCCCAAATCGCCAACGCCGTTCTCGTCATCGCCACCGCCGTTCTCCTCGTCGCCACCGCCGTTCTCGACGCCACCGCCGTTCAGGTCGTCGCCACCGCCGTTCAGGTTAGTAAATCTTCAACTAAATTAAAGAAATTTTTGATTATTTAGGGCTAGGGTTCATGGCTGGGTCTGGGGTTGCGGTTGGAGTTGGGGTTCGGCAGGGGTCGCGGTCGGGGTCGGGGTTGGGGTTAGGGTTGGGGTTGGGGTTCGGCTGCGGCTGCGGCTGGGGCTGGGGCTGGGGTTAGTGTTTGGCTTAGGGTTGGGGTTTAGCTGGGGCGCGCTGGGGTTAGGGTTAGGTTCGGGCGGGGCTGGGCTGGGCTGGGGCTGGGATGGGGCGGGGCTAGGGTTAGGTTGGGGTTGGGGCTGGGGCTAGGGTTAGGGTGGTGCTAGGGCTAGGGCTGGGGCTGGGGCTAGGGTTAGGCTGGGGCTGGGACGGGGCGGGGCTGGGGCTAGGGTTAGGTTGGGGTTGGGTATCGATGTATATACATGTATCATATCATGAATGATTCATTTGCATTAAATGTGGTAAAATTAAGTGTATAAAATCATGCCATATAAATAGATTGTGTTCGTGACTGGCGATCTAGTTAGGCGAACCAAAGTGCTGCATTGCTGAAAGTTTACCGTAGAGGAAATTACGGCTAGCTCTATGCATTTAACCTGAATGTATCCAGTAATTACTAGCATGCATAGAAAAGTTGGTTTAATTTATGAAAAAATGGACAGACAACATGCATGTATGCATATAGGTAACATCTGCCAATATGCCATATCCAGACCGCAATCTATTTTTTTCTATTGGCTAATATGAAAATATCGGCCCGCGTATATGAAATAATCAAAGTTGTTAAATCTTGATACGGTTTGTGTTTCGTTTTTTTATTTATCAGTTCTATCAATGTTGCGTATAATGCATTATGATATCAGTATCCTACATTTGTAGTTTTAATTGTTGATTGTTATAGATGAATACCATTGCAATAATAGCTTTTGGTTGATGAATGCTATTGTAATGTAGGATGATCAGTTCTATCAATCTTGATCTCAATGGTTTAAAATCATGTTACACATACAACACGAATGCACAACAAACGCATAATTAGAGAGCGATTCGAGATATTCAGGTTAAAACCAATATATGATACTCGATGATAATATGAAACCTTCATATTCCCATCAATACTCATATAAGAAACTAAAAGCGCCACTTAGTCCCCGTCTATCGGTTAACATACGTGCGATGCTCGTCGTGACCTAGAACTATACGAAGGTTGTTAAATATCGGACAGTATAGCTCGATACTAACAACCGTCGTATAGTCTACGCGACGAGAAAATTCAATCGTATGGTAACCTATAGATTTGTCCCGTGTGGACAAGTTAAGAATGTATAAAGCAAACGCCTTCATTCACTTGTGTTTTCATCCGTTTCGAGATATTTCGTTGGTACCTTTCCGTTGGTTCTCCGTGTACAAAGATAGATTAGATGTTCATTTCAACGTTGTTTCACAGCTTTGAAATGATTATCTATTCTATTACAGTGTACTCGGAGAACAGCGGGGAGGTGCTGCCGAAATTTACTCGAAACGGTTGAAAGCACAAGTGATGGGCGTTCGCTCTATACATTCTTAATGGGATAGAAGCCTACCCCCGACAGCCGGAACACACACATACAATAAGAATACACAACAAACGCATAATTAGAGAGCGATTCGAGATGTTCGGGTTAAAACCAATATATGATAATATGAAACCTTCATATTCTCATCGATACTCATATATGAAACTAAAAGCGCCACTTAGTCCCCGTCTATCGGTTGACATACGTGCGATGCTCGTCGTGACCTAGAACTATACGAAGGTTGTTAAATATCGGACAGTATAGCTCGATACTAACAACCTTCGTATAGTCTACGCGACGAGAAAATTCAATCGTATGGTAACCCATAGATTTGTCCCGTGTGGACAAGTTAAGAATGTATAAAGCAAACGCCATCATTCACTTATGTTTTCATCCGTTTCGAGATATTTCGTCGGTACCTTTCTGCTGGTTCTCCGTGTACAAAGATAGATTAGATGTTCATTTCAACGTTGTTTCACAGCTTTGAAATGATTATCTATTCTATTACAGTGTACTCGGAGAACAGCGGGGAGGCGCTGCCGAATTTTACTCAAAACGGTTAAAAGCATTTGGTGTCCTTGGATACAAATTCGAAGTTAAGGACATAGAAACATCTAGAACCACTCAGAATAGTGGGATTGCGACGGTAGGATCGGGCAGTGTGATTTACTATGGGTACTTAAATTGTATACTTGGCATCCACTATCCCGGACGATCAGAACCCTTTTATATATTCCAGTGTACTTGGTACGATCCGCGAACCGATACGGACAGGTGGAGAAGCAGTCTTGGGAGTTGGAAAGATGAATATGGATTGACCAGTATGAACAGACTTCGATTTTACGGTCAGGACGATACGTTTATCTTTCCGAACCAAGCGTTCCAAGTATACTACTCACAGTGTTTGAAGCATCCGGGGTGGAGTGTTGTATGCCGATGGAAACCCAGAGATGTCTACGATGTCCCAGAATACGAGGACAGCGATGAGGTTGAAGAAGAGAGAAGGCTTAAAGTGCTCCGACCGTCTGTTTCGAAGGACGGGTTGTCTTCGACCGATCATGAAGTTACGTGGGTTAGAAATGACATCGACGATGAAATCCAAGTAGATATGTATGATGCGCCCACGAAACGAAAAAGGTTATCAGTAATGTTATATTATTACTTCACATTTTACGCTCTACACATATATAGTCAATACTTTTAATGATTGTCTAATGCGTCCACGAACCGTTTATCTAGATTTGATGACGATGTCGGGAGCAGCGAGGGGCGGCAGGAGTTCCAGCCGCGGCAGAGGCAGAGGCAGAGGCAAAGCGGTTCTGCCGCCCGGAGAGCTCCGTAGGGAGCTTCAGAGGGCCGGTCTTGCACCCAGATCGGAGACCCCTTCTGATGCCTCCATCCGTGTGGATTTTGCCATACCTCCAGGTATACTGCACGCATATCCATTTTGAATGTAATATTACAGATATTCATGCCTGTTTATGTCAAAATTACTTATATTGTCAATGTTTGAATGTCTAGTTATTGGTGATGCGTCCACATCTGGGACAGAGGCCACCCCCACTCCTCCAGGTATGTTTATATATCATATAGTGTATGTATATTGATTTATAATGCTATATCATAAATACACACATTCCTTTTGCTCTTACTTAGCAATTTTTATTATTATCTAGCTGTAGGTGGTGACACCACCGCACCTGCGGGTATGTTTATATATCCTATAGTGCATGCATATTGATTTAGAACGTTATATTATTGATCTACACATTCTTTTTGCAATTACTTATATAATCTATTTTTAATTGTCTAATTATAGGTGGTGCGTCCACATCTTCCGCAGGGGCCACTCCTGCCGCTTCCATACCCTCCGCATCGTCTGCAGGTTAGTATGAATAAATTTAAAATATTTATTCATTTTACATATGCTCTATAGAATAAATATGAACTTCATGGAAATTTAGCGTCGATGTTTATTTTCTAGTTAGAGGGGATGCGTCCGCATCCGGGACCCCGGTTGTTCCTCACCGGAGGAACTATCGTCCCGCTCGTGCTGCTGCCCGGGCCCAGGCTCGTGCGATAGTCACCGGAGGTATATATCACACTTGAATTTTCGTTTAACCTTGATTTCTTAATACAACTTTGTCTTATTATTGATTGTCTTGATATTTCGTGCAGACGCAGGGGCTCCCTATCCCCAGAGGTGGACTCGAGGCCCGAATCAGTTCCATAGGCTGAGGCCTGACAGAGCTAGGGGGGAAGCAACATTCCCCCTTTTTTTTACCCTTGACTATCGCTATACCGGTCCTCATGCCGGGAGGTTCGGCCGGTATTTGGGGAACGAGAGCCCGCTCGTGAAGAACTATCCACTTCACATTGAGTGGGGCAAGCAGCACCAGCGCTCATTTGCCCTCTTCTTTGATCAGGCTCGGGTATGTATTAATATATATTTTCATTTGATCTATCCAATATATTTATTATTAACACTTGCATTCTAAAAACAATGTTTTTTTGTATTTTCAGTTGGATTACAATTTTCAGCCTGTAGCCAACCCTGATCACCCGGGGAGGGTGCTCGACCTTCATACTCTGTACAATGGCCTAATGAAGAACATGCAGGCCAAGGTCCGATACAACAGGAATGAGCTGAAGGCCGACTGCTACTCCCTGTGGATGGCGACCGCCGAGGCAGAGAGAGCGGCCCTCCTATCTACTCCGGCGTTTGCGAGAGTCGACGTAGAGACATGGCCTATATTGTGCGCTTATTTCGACTCCCGACGCAAACAGGTATGTATTTTAAATGTAATTCATTATTTATGATATAATATATTTCTTTGTGTTTCTTAATTAGAAAACTAAATGTTAATGCGTTGTACAGAAACAGGCCGCTCAGAATACAGAGAACAGGAGGTCGGCGAAGAGGGGTCGCCCCACTTACACAGGTGGCTCGAGGAACATTACTCGAGCCATGGAGTTATCGGTAAATTACAATAGACCGGACTTTGTGATATTAAGAGTTATTTTCTAATATTTCTAATATTAAGAGTTACTTTCTAATATTGCAGACATCTCGGACCGTGGCGTCAGGTGGTACACCGAGCGTGCTGTCCGCATATCTTGCCGTCCACGGCACCTCGACAGATCCCGCCACGGGCAAGCTTCGATATCCCGACGTCGCTACCCAGGAGTACTGCGTAAGTGTTTATATTTTTTCTACCCAAATTTGAAATTTTAGTTTTGGAAGGTTCAAGTTTAAATTTTATACTTATACTTTACTTCTTAATGTGGGTGTAGGAGCGGGTGGTTGAGCAGGCCCAGGCCTAGGTGATCGATTTTACCGGACAGAGCGATCCGAGGCTGCTGACCCCAGTTCTGGACGCCGCACACGGAGGGCACCACGGAGGTTGGGAGAGAGGCCGGGGACTGGGCCCTAGCAGGGCCCATATGAGGTTGGACTCCACCCCGGCGGTTACTTCCTCCGTCTCCGGTGACCGACGTGTCCATCAGGAACTGGAGAGCTTGAGGACCACCGTTCAGGAGTTGAAGGAGATGCTGGTATGTATACTACTTTATAGTAAAATATCATGTCATATTATATAGATATCAACATATCCATAATTAGTACGTAGCTTGAGCTTATTTGGTTTTAGACATAAGTTTGATTAATTATACATACAGATGTAATTAAAATAAACAACAAACTAGATATCCAAACGGGGTTTCGAAATAAGTTAATAATGATACGAATTCGAATAATACACAGTTTTTACACGCTTATTACACACGTTAGGTCCAGACACGACAGGGTACATCGGCCGAGCCTCCACACGCATCTCCTTCGGCTGCGGCTCCGCAAGCCACTACATCGGCTGCGGTTCCGCAGACAGCTCCTATAGCTCCACCGCCCGCTCAGACTCCCGCAGCCGCGGCTCCGCAAGCGACTACCTCGACGGCGGCTGTGCAGACCACATCGCCAGCTCCACAGGCCGCTCAGACTCCCGCTCGCGCCGAATTGCAGAGTTTATTGACCGAGGAGCAGGCGCGCGTTATTCTATCGTTATTCAGAGGTGGAGCTGGACCGAACTAGGGTAGCTTTTTGGTTCTTATTTTTTGAAACATGTATTGATTTATATCAAACACATTGTACTACATTTTGAAACGATATTGATATTGGTTTATATTTATATCATATTCAGTTTTTGGGTTTCTTTTGTATATTATATATATGCGTGAGATGTGATTATGAATACTGCGATATATGTTGTGTGATGATTAATTTTATATTTGATTGATGTATATATTATTGTGCACAGGGCGGGAAAAAATCAAGCAGCCCATTTTTAAAAAAAAATACAGATAATATTTACATACGGATTAATCCGTAGGTACACATGTTGCCCCTATGGCTATATCCGTAGGGGCACAATATCAGCAGTAACTGATATTTCCCCCCTGATCTTAGTACCAGGGGGTTGGGAGTGCCCCTACGGACATATCCGTAGGGGCCATGGCCTAGCCCCTACGGCGTTATCCGTTGGGGCAAATTATCAGGATTCCTGATATTCTGCCCCTACGGATAGGTACCTACGTATATATCCGTAGGGGGAAGTACTAGGCCCTACGGTCATGTCCGTAGGTACATTTAATATATTAAAAAACCCGTAAATAATATAAATTTTTTTACCCTACAGCCTAGTCCGTAGGGGCAACAGGACCTACACAGAAATCCGTAGGGGCAAGAATTTTCCTGTAGGGGCAAGTTCAGGGCTTCAACTTGCACCTGCGGCCTTTGCACCTACGGGGTATTTTTTCGCCCATACGGATTTATCCGTAGGGGCAGTGGGTTTCCCCTACGGATAAATTCGTAGGGGCAACCCTTATTTGTAGTAGTGACAGTAATGGCCTCTAGGGTATATACACTAACAATCTCCCACTTGCACTAAGGCCATGTACTGGCGTATCGAAGACCTATCATCTCGATCGGCCGCTCGAACTGAGTCTGGGGTAAGGCCTTTGTGAATGTATCAGCAGTGTTATCTTCCGTAGCAACTCTCCGAACCTCGATCTCCTGGCGACCCACGATCTCCCTGATCAGGTGATACCGCCTCAAGATGTGTCTAGACTTCTGATGGGACCTGGGTTCCTTCGCTAAATCTATAGCCCCGTTGTTGTCGCAATACAGAGGTATTGGATTAACAATGGACGGAACCACCTGAAGTTCTGTCAAGAACCTCCTTATCCAGACGGCTTCTTTTGCGGCATCTGCAGCAGCGATATATTCCGCTTCCATCATCGAGTCAGCAACGGTTTCCTGTTTGGAACTCTTCCAACACACCACCCCTCCATTAAGGGTAAAGACATAACCCGACATGGACTTGGAATCATCCTTGTCACTCTGGAAGCTGGAGTCAGCAAAAGCCTCGATCTGGAGGTCTTTTCCGCCATACACCAAGAACATCTCCTTAGTCCTTCTTAGGTACTTGAGAATGTTCTTTACCGCTATCCAGTGTTTCTCCCCAGGGTTTGACTGATACCGGCTTACCACACTCAGTGCATAAGCTACATCCGGTCCGGTACACAACATCGCATACATTATAGAGCCTACCGCAAAAGCGTAGGGTATAATAGACATGCGATCCCTTTCCAAATCAGTCTTGGGAGACATCTCTTTAGAGAGGGTGATCCCGTGACAAGCCGGTAGATTACCGTGCTTGGAATCTTCCATAGTGAATCTTTTCAGTATGGTGTCGATGTACCTGGACTGTGAAAGTCCTAATATCCTCTTGGATCTGTCACGATAGATCCGGATCCCCAGAATGTAAGAGGCATCACCCAGGTCTTTCATGGAGAACCTGTGTGACAAGAATCCTTTGACAGATTGTAGCATAGGAATGTCATTTTCTATTAAGAGAATGTTATCCACGTATAAAACGAGGAATACGACAGTTCTTGCTACAAATCTACTATAGATGCATGGTTCATCTGGATTTTTGATAAAGCCAAATTCTTTGACCGTCTCATCAAAACAGATGTTCCAACTCCGCGATGCCTGTTTTAGTTCATAGATGGACTTAAGCAACTTGCACACCTTTCCGTTGCTCCCACTCTGAATGAAACCCTCTGGCTGGTCCATATAAACACACTCCTCTAAATTTCCATTTAGAAAAGCGGTCTTTACGTCCATCTACCAAATCTCATAATCGTGGAAGGCAGCAATGGCAAGAAGGATCCGAATGGATTTCAGCATAGCCACCGGAGAAAAGGTTTTGTCATAGTCCAAACCAGGTCTTTGACGAAAACCCTTTGCAACAAGTCTAGCCTTATAGGTCTCAACCTGTCCATCTACACCAATCTTCCTTTTGAAGATCCACTTGCATCCTACGGGTTTTACCCCATCTGGAGCAACGTCCAACGTCCATACTTTGTTGGTGTACATGGACTCCATTTCAGTCCGCATTGCATCCAGCCATTTTACCGAGTCAACGCTCTGAATGGCCTGCTGGAAGCTAGTCGGCTCATCATTATCAATGATGCAATCCTCTATATCCCCATCTACAAGAAAACCGTAGTATCTCTCGGGCGGATGAGACTGCCTACTACTCCTGCGGAGCGGCGCAGGATTTTCCTGATCTTTCAAGCCCTCTGGTTCTACTAAGCTTTCAGTAATAGCTCGTGGTTCTAGAATTTCTTCCAGTTCTATTGCGCTCCCACTTATCTGATTTTCCAAAAACACAGTTTCCAAGAAGTGGGCATGACGAGAAACAAAAACCTTTTGTTCCTCTTTGCAATAGAAGAAATATCCCTTGGAGTTCTTTGGATATCCCACAAACTTGCACTGTACTGAGCGTGCCTCGAGTTTTTCCGCATGCTGCTTTTTGACAAAAGCTGGACATCCCCATGTCTTAATGTGCTTAAGATAGGATTTCTTACCACACCACATCTATATGATGTAGTAGGCACAGTCTTAGTTGGAAATCGGTTCAAAAGGTATGCAGCTGATTCTAATGCATTTCCCCAGAATGATCGCGGTAACTCAGCATTACTCATTATGGAACGTACCATATCCAATAGGGTCCGGTTCCGTCTCTCCGATACACCGTTATGTTGCGGAGTGTATGGAGGAGTAAGCTGAGAGAGAATTCCATTCTCTTTTAGGTAATCCAGGAACTCGGCACTCAAGTATTCACCACCTCGATCAGATCTCAGTGTCTTGATACTTTTGCCGGTTTGTTTTTCTACTTCATTCTTATATTCCTAGAATTTTCCAAAGGCTTCGGATTTATGTTTCATTAAGAAGACATATCCGTACCTTGAAAAGTAATCCGTAAAAGTAATGAAGTAAGAATAACCGCTTCGCGCATGCGTAGACATTGGACCGCACACGTCGCTGTGTACGAGTCCCAAGAGCTCGCTCGCTCTTACTCCGTGTCCAGTGAACGGAGTCTTTGTCATCTTTCCTTTGAGACAGGATTTACAAGTTGCATATGATTGATATTCAAACGGATCCAAATATCCTTCTGTATGTAACTTCTCCAACCTTCTCTCATTGATGTGACCTAGTCCACAATGCCATAAGAAAACCTGATTTGTTTCCGGAGACTTTCTTTTGTGTGTATTCTGGACATTGAAAATCTGTGGTTGGTTTAATACGTAAATACCATTGCTTAATGTACCTGACCCAATCAGAACTTGATTAAGGTGAATGTTTACAACATTGCTTACAAATGCAAATTCATAACCTTCTTTAGATATTAAAGATACAGAAATGATATTACAAGTTGCATTGGGTACAAAATAACAATTACGTAAAACCAAAACATGTCCATCTGACATTCCCAGGTGATAGTCCCCCATGGCCTCAGCATCCATGCTAGCTCCGTTTGCAACTCTGAGGGTCATATCACCTGCCTTCAAAACCCTACGCTTTCTCAGTGCCTGCAAAGAATTACAGATATGAGATCCTGATCCGGTATCCAATACCCAGGAAGTAGAGTTTATTGATAGACAGTTTTCAATAACATACACACCTGAAGCTGAAGCCGCAACTTGCTTCAGATCTTGGTTTCTGGCCTTCCAAGCCCTGCAATCCTTTTTCCAGTGTCCACTCTTATGACAGTAAAAGCACTCTTCCTTCCCCACAAGCTTTCCCGCTACCTTTATTGCCTTTGCCTTTCCCTTCGTATCCACTTTACTAACACCGCCCCTTGGTTTGGTTGGGGTTTTCTTCTTCTTTCCCTTTGCTTTCGCCTTGGACCTAGAAGAGGAAGATCCTCCTACAAACAAAGTGGATGTTTCCCTACCTTTCTGTAGGGTGCCCTCTGTACTCCTCAGCATGTTGAGGAGTTCTGAATGTTCAACTTCTTTTTCTTACAAGTTGAAGTTCAGGACAAACTGAGCGTAAGTGGAAGGAAGGGACTGGAGAATCAAGTCCGTGTAGAGCTCGTTCTCTAACGTGGTCCCAAGGTCCGCGAGCTCTTCAATGTAGCCAATCATCTTAAGCACGTGTTCCGCTACCGATGATCCGACGTCCAATCTCGCCGAAAAAAGCTTTTTCAAGACTTTGTATCTGGCGATACGGGATTGCTCTCCATACAGTTCTTTTGTATGGAGAAATATGGATTCGAGGTCCATATTCTCGTGCCTCCTCTGATGTTCATTGTCCATAGAGGCAAGCACGAGGCACATGGACTTCGCGCAGTCGATTTCCCAGGTCTTACGGATTTCCTTATCCGCGACGCTGGTTTTGGGACCTGGGACAGGGGGAGCTTTGGTGGTAAGGAGATACCCCAACTTGTCATAAGTGATTGCCATTTTGACATTCCTGAGCCAATCTTTGTAGTTTGGCCATGTCAATATGTTTTTATCTAGTAGTAACTTAAGTCCAGTCATGATGTTTGTTCGCTGCAATTAGGAGAGAGAGAAGAAACACTTTAGCATGATGCTCTTGCAAGTTTAGAGTGGTTTTTAATTTGTCTAAACAGGATGGCTCCTACTGTCTCTCGAATCCATCCTCAAACCAAAAAGGAAGAATTAGTCGGGATCAATCTCACCGTACAATACTTGCTTAACCGTTCAGCCAGGCCAGTGTTGGTACTTCGAGGGAGGTTTTCCAACGCTTTCGCGAAGTTCCTTAATTAAATAACCTCTTTTCCCTGTGGGCGTAGCCCCGCTAACACCTTTCTAGACACCTACTTGGTTTATAGCATTGATCGTTAAGTGAGAAAGTTCCGGAGGAGTAGCATATACTCACCGTAGGATCGGGATCTAATATCATCGTGTGACAAAACTGAAGGAATCCTACCAGAATCATCACACTCCAAATGGTATGTAGCGCTAGCAAGTTTCAGTTTCTTTAGAAACTCCCGATATGGATTTTTGCCCCATGCTCTTATGACCTTGATTTTGGCCAACAAATCATAAGTCACATGTCAAGTTCTATCCGTCATTCTCCAGGTTAATTTGAACCCACCCGTACCTACCCTTGACTTTGGCCAACAAGGCAGTACGACTGTCCCAAACCAACACATCTATCTATGCTGCACATGAATACCCAATAGCTACCAATCACTATGCCTTGACTTTAGCCAACAAACATCGCTTGAATACTATTGACTATCCATGTGAAACGACGGAGGGCTACAAATGGTTTTTGGCGAAACCGTGAACGTAGTGAACTTGATATAATCGATGGAACGAGATAGCTTTTAAAAGGAGTGGTTCAAGCTCCGCATTTAAAAGTTGGTTTTTGAAAAGATCCGAGTGGTTTTGAAAGTGTTCCAACGACTTTTACTTGGTTTATTTTCTTGCATTAATTTTAATGCGTCCCATCATTTAATCCTACCATTGCAGAAAACAACGAAAATATGATGTACGCTTATGCCATCCGCATTCGCCACGGTGTCCCATCATCACCCGTTAGGTTACTTAACTAACGACAGGGCGGGGGCAGGACTAGTGCGGATGCAAAACATAAGAAACGCCTAAATAGATATGATATATAGATATATACATTCGTCACATGCAATGATAGCCATTCCAGATCACAGATGAACACATTGGATATACTAGGAATCCGCATTCCGTACGAGCCTGTAACGAAGAGCCGATTACACGGTCGCGATGAATAGCCAAGACCCTACCCTAGACCCCTACGGGTGCGGCAAACTACCCGCCAAGTACCCGAAGTGAAGCAACCTCCCTCAACAAGGTGAGTAGGCCACTCAGCACTTCGAGGTACCCGGTAGTTTGTGCACCCCACCTTGGGTCTATCCTAGGAGTAAAAAACAGTAAAAGAAATTATACAATGACGGATACAACCTCATCCCGGTTGTGCAGCCATATAAATAATATTACATCAATTTACATATTACATGAATTGAAAGATAACGAAAACTCTCATCTCACAACCCCCCAGTTATTCATCCGCGACAATGCAAGGAATTCATATACACAAACCATCAACATTACAGATCACAGATATGTATAACCCCCACTAATCTACGCATAGCGATTAGCAGACGTTCAATACATATATCACATCACAGATATAACCCATTAGCCAAAGTCTAGAGAAGTTCGATCAAAATACAGATTTGTAACCACCCCAAAAACAAATTTGTTCTCTGGAAAATCTGGCCAGAAACAAACCATCCTAAAAATCTTAAAACATCAATATAAGAACACTGCAGGAGAAACGACCCACGGCCGAGTGAACTCGGCAGCGGATCCGCGGCAGGAGCATGCTCATGCCGCGGTTCCGCTGTGAGTTGGTCGACTGGCTGGATCGTTTTTCTTGGGTGTTCTTTAAAAACCCTGAGCCGATTTTTAGTGTATGATTTATTATTTTTAAAGCAGGTTTAAAAATCGGTAGAAAGTTAGGTTTTTGAAACGTGTTTTGCGATTTTTCTCCGATCGAAATTCTAGATACTTTGCTAACATGCTAGTTTGTGTTTAGCTAGGCTTTGATACCACTTTAAGTCTACGTTACCCACCCCGGTGCTTACGGGGAGGCGGAAACGGTATAAAAATTAGATTTATAGAACTCAAGGCAACATGGACTAAAAGGAGGATCTTTGCTAAACATAAACTAACAACCATGCTAAGAGATTTAGCTACTCGGTTAAAGGGTTATACCTAAGTCTTGAACTCCTTCTCTTCTTGCTCCTTGAAGTTGGATGAACGGGTGGTCCTCGTCGCCTTCTCTTGCCGAAGAAAGATCCACCCGAGGGCCTCTACCTTTGGCTCCTACCTCAATCTAGAGGTAACTAAAGTGCATGGTGTGCTAAACCAAGAACCTTAGGATGAGTAGAGAGTAATTTTGGTGTTTTATCTCAAAAGCTAAATGGTTCTCAACTCATGAGAGGGGAGAGCTTTGAGAGAGAGGAAGAGGATGAGAGAGAATGAGCATGAGAGAATGATGATAATATCAAACCTTCTCACATATATTTGAATTATGATAATTAAATAAATAATCAAAGATAATAGTGATGGTTAACTTGAAATGACCACTATCATTTCACATTAATTAATTTTACAAGAATCAAAGAGCATCTTTCATGTGAAATCATGATGGTCAATTTGTCAACATAGGTAAACAAGTCAACCTTAGTCAAATGGTCAACAACCCTGACCATAACACAATTATATTTAATTAATATCAATAATCATATTTCACATAATCATTAGGGTTAAGAAAAAGACAACGGTCATCAACCCTAATGAAAGTCCTCTGCCTCTGCCTCAGTCAACTATGCATACACACCCGTATCCATGTTCCGAGGAACAAGAAAACAATGAGATAAAACCAATCACAAAACAAATACTAGGATCTGGCTTAAACCAAAGCCCGCTAGTATAAACTGTCCGGACACCAAACGTGCACAAGTGCGCGGATGTGAACGAACCCCGTCGCAAAACCATGCGACATCTACTCTGTTTTGCCTAAAGGCGAATAACCCTCAGTGTGGGACTCTAAAGACTCGACACTACGCTGGCAGTAGGTTTAACCACAGACCGCAAGCGGCACTAGCTGTACGTAACGGTCCCCAGGTAGATGCCGATAAGAAGACTGACGAGGTGAACCCATCTGAACTCCTACTGAGCCTGATTGTGACAGTCTCCATACAGTCCGGTCTGTTCGTCTGAGAGTATCGCATGGCGGGCCTAAGGGGGCGGTAAACGTCAGTCCCCTAATAGCGGTACAAGTCGTATCGGAGTGTAGCCCAGAACACCCTGAGATAACACTGGAAACCTACCAGTATATCTCGCTTACCCTGACCAGGGACTTTGTGTAATGGCTCTCCTAGACACAGCGCGATATCAACCCCCAATACCGGGAGAGACGAATCCTGTCTAACCGTCACTGCCTCCAAGTGCTTCGGGACTGCACCCAACTGCTACCTGTTTGCACGACTCCTTTGAGCCATAGTAGGGTAGTGTTCATATCAGATTTTTGCATTTTTATACCGCCCAATTTTTATCACATTGCTTATCGGTAGATACTCTTGAGCCGTGTTTGCTAGTCAATTGCAGGATACAGGTTCTCGGTTCTAAAATGGTGAAATTCATGGAAAACACGACAAAATCCGGGTTCCTGCCAACCACTGAGAAAACACGGTCTCCGCTCTTCATTCGTATGTTGCCAGATACCAGTTTAAGAAGACAAAATGTCAAATCAACGTCGTTTTCATGCACAAGGCTCCATGGCAGCACAAGATTCAAGAAATCTACGCGGAGCTCGAGGAAATCATGACAAAAAGTCCACATCAAATCACCTTTTCCTCAACAGAAATTCTGGAAAAATCGTGAAGAAAATATGAAAAAATACATATACCAGAATAAAGGGCACAAAAAACTAGGAGTTTCCACCAAATTTGGTAAGCCAATTCCCTAAGTAGGCTGCGGAACCGCGGCCTAAGCATGCTTAGGCCGCGGATCCGCGGCCATATGGTGGCGGCAGAGGTAGGGTTTTTAGGGGCAGTTGGGTAATTTTGTAAAGGGGCAGATGGTTGCCCTAGATTTTCAGTTTTCAGCCTATAAATAGCCCAGAACTTTGTGAAGGGAAAGGGTGCATATTCTTGTATTTTCATTTTCTAGGTTTAGTTGTGTTTCTTCTTCCTCTTCTCATCTCTTCTCCATTAAAACTTGTAGTGAGCTTGTGAGTGAAGAATGATGAATAAAGAAGAACCGTTTATTATTTTGCTTGTCTTATTATCTTGTTAATTGTTGTAATTTTAATTTGTTAACTAGTTGTTGTTATTTCTTGTTGTTTCTTTCTTCTCTCTTTTTCTTTATCCTTAACACAACCATGATGCTTATGCTTGATCCTTGCCAAGGTGAGGTCACAAATAGCTAGTTGTTATCTTCTAATCTCTTTCTTTCTATCTTCCTCTTTTGTTTTGTTTTATTTTTCCGTATCATGATGTGTGAGTAGTTTCATACTTGTTAGGGTAGGATAAGGGAAGTTTGAGAGAAGGAAATCTCTCTCACTCTTTCCTTGCCCAACAGCTCAATTCGACTCCCGTTAATTGAACCACAATCCGCTCCTTACGGCACCCTATCCTACATGATAGCGGTGATTCCGTAGTGAGACCGGTTGTGGTTGAATTAACCGGAGGTTATGGCTAAGAGCCAAGAACGGACGGACAAGCACCAAAAGGAAGAACTTATGCGTTGGAAAGCCTAGCTTATGCTCGCAAGTTCCTTCCTAGTCGTGCTAATCCCTGTTGTTGCCGATTACCGTAACACCGATATTAAGACGGGCAACGAAAGATGTAGGAGACTCCTAACTCAAACTAACCTAATCCTAACCCTAACAAGCTCTCTTTACATATCATTTTAACACTT
This sequence comes from Agapanthus africanus, assembly GCA_030015575.1. Lineage (NCBI taxonomy): Eukaryota > Viridiplantae > Streptophyta > Magnoliopsida > Asparagales > Amaryllidaceae > Agapanthus > Agapanthus africanus. Next base: position 494,751,477 of record CM057339.1, read on the forward strand.
AGATAATCACAAACAAATCTGAACTCTCGGACTTAACTCGTTAAAGCACATAGAAAAAGATTCCCATCTCCCTGCGGACGACCCGTACTCAACCGGCTAGCTACAAGCGAAACCATCTTGATTGCGGTATTTAACTAAAACTTGAACACGCAGAAAAACTAGCAATCAAATGGCGCCGTTGCCGGGGAGACGGTAGTTTATTTCTTTGTGTAATTTCGGGTTAACTTGTGAATATAAAAACAACCGAAAAACAACAAAAAAAAATATACTTTGTAAAAAAAAATCATCTTGTTATTTTTGATTAGTTTTTGTGCAAGTGTGCAGGATAATACGGAGTTCAAGTTCAGTGCCAAAGACGTGGGAAGATAGACCCACATTTCGCGGCTCCACCGCGACGGATCAAAACGAAGCAAACGGTCTACTGTAAGATTCTGGAGCAGTTCCAGTGAGCAACTAAAGATTCAGCAAATCCAGACAAGCAGAAGACAAGAACAGCAGCCCACACAAAAAAGTTGAAGCTCCAATTCCACCACATAGCCACGGAACCGCGGCATAAGGAGGTGTTTGGCCGCGGATCCGCGGCCACTTGGTGTCTTCAGGGCCTCAAAATCTCTGTAAGTCTTCCCTGCTTCTCTCCCACTCCTCTGGACTCCAATAAACTGTGTTTTCTGCAGATTTCTTTGCGCAAACTCTTCTCCCCCTTCCAATAAACTGTTCTTGTGCAGGATTCTTTGCGCCGCGCTAAAAAAATAAAAATTGTTTGCAGTTGATTTGTTACTGCTTTGCATTTCTTAATACGGACTTAAGGGACTTGAAACCAATCCAGATTGGGTGGGGATTTCATCACCCTTCCCAGGACCCCAAAAATCATAAAAAGCATATGCATTGACCATTGTAAAATTAAAAAATACTAGACTTCAGCCCTAAGGACTTCGCGCTCATTAGGACAGAGGACTATTTACAGGCATCGGCTGTTTATCCTATCTGACTTTTGCGGTGCCTAGGCAAGTGTGACGAAGGCAAGTGGTTATTTAATTAAGGAACTTCGCGAAAGCGTTGGACAACCTCCCACTTACCTGGCACTTATCTGGCCGCATTAGACGGAGAAGAGGCGGTTTGAGGTCCTTTTTCTAGCCCTCTGGAACAGTTAGGAGCAGGTCTAGTTGACCTAGGCGACCGTAGATCTAGGTGAGATTGTGCATATCTTGTTTGTGATTACTTAAAGCCGTAAGTCCATACATATTTCTGTAAATCTCTTTCTAAAAACAAAAAAAAAAAAAAATCAAAAACTTTTATAAAAACTTGCCCTTTTGTCGCCAGAATCCATTTTTCACCCACCACCCATCACCTCTCTCCATTGACGTTTTCTTACCCTCACCTTCTCCGCTTTGACTATACTAAACTCGTTTAGTGTATGTCCGCTTGGACTCGGGACACTAGCGCCCGTCTAGTCCGCGTTACGTTAGTCGCTACCGACTACGCGATCGACTCAGACGTCGATACTCCATCCACTCCTCTTTCACCCCTTCCTTTGCCGGCCAACTCCGACGTTGACCGGAATTCTGTTCATACACCTTCACCTTCACCAACCTCTTCTTCCGCGATGTCAGGATTCAATCCGAACATCTCTTTGACTACCGCTGGATTGGCTCCACCTCCTACGGAGACCAATATCCCACCACCACCGCCTGTTGTAGCGCCGCAGCGAATCGCGCTCCAGGATCGTTTCTATCACCCGTTCTGCATTTCCCACCTGCCTTTCTCTTCCACCGGCCAATGGGGATAATTTTGAAATTAAGCCCCACTTCATCAACATGCTTCCACGATTTCATGGGCTTGAATCTGAAGATGCCTATATCTTCATCAACAAATTTCAAAACGTCTGTGCCATGATGAAAACCACCCAGCTGTCGGACGATGCTATACGTCTACGGGTCATTTCGTTCACTTTATGCGATCTTGCTGAAAAATGGCTGTATAGCACCGCTTCCCACTCAATCACTAGCTGGGACGAGTTTGTTAAAGCGTTTCTAAAAAAATTCTATCCGAATCATATAACCGCAAGGATTCGCAATGAAATCAACCAATTTTCTCAGCTTCCTTCTGAACCCTTCTGGAAGTGCTTTGACCGGTACAAAGACCTTCTTGTTCAGTGTCCTCACCATGGTATAGAGAAATGGTAACTTTGCCAAACCTTATACGAGGGCCTGAACCCAGCAACGAAGCAGTTGTTGGAAACCATCTGTCAGGGCCACTTCCTATCGAAATCTGACGAGGAAGCGTGGCAGTTCTTTGACGATCTTGCGGAGCAAACGCTACAATGGGAGAGCACCAGACCGACTTCTTCTTCTTCTACCTCCTCTTCTACCGGTCAGTCTAGGGTAGGAATCCACCAACTTGATGTCTCTATTGCGATGAAAGCTGAAATGGCTGCAATAACAAGAAAGCTTGAAGCGATAGAGAGCAAATTTTCTGCTCCTGCTCCTGCCCCTGTTCTTCCCCTTCGTACCATCTGCGCTTGTTGTTCCGATCCTTCTCACTTGACCGAAGAGTGTCCTTACAATCCACCCTCGCAAGGACAGGATCAGGTTAATGCTGCATTCCAGCAAAGACCGAGGAATGATCCATACTCTTCCACCTACAATCCCGGTTGGAGGAACCACCCCAATTTCGCCTGGAATCAGAATCAGAATCAATTCCAGGGCAACAATTTCCAAAGGGCCCCTCCGCCGCAACAACAAGCGCAACAACAAACTCAGTTTCAGCAGCCCTTCCAACCCCAACCTTTCCAAAATCAGACGAACAACTTTGCACCCAACAATTCTTATCCACCAAACAACTTTGTTCCGTCAAACAACGATAAGGTTTCCTCGCTCGAACGAAGTCTGGAGGCGTTCGTTAAACAATCGACTCAGTCCACCGCCAACATCCAGTCTTCCATTCAATCCTTAGTGCAACACACTGCCGCACACGGGCAGAGCATCAAGACCATCGAGGCCCAGATTGCACAGCTGAACGCGGCATTAAGCGAGCGAGAGAAGGGGAAGCTCCCATCCCAACCACTCCCAAATCCCGGTCACCCACATAATGCACATGTTGCTCTTGAACAACAGAACCATAATGTGAGTGTCGTGACCACACTGAGATCGGGAAGGATGCTGCAAAACAACATTGGCAAACGGATCAACGATGACACCTCGGCCGCTTCTTCTTCTTCGTCTTCTTCTCCTGCTTCTTCGTCTTCTGAGCCTATTCTCCATTCTTCAAAAGGCTCTCCTTCTGCTTCGTCTTCTGCTCTGAATGGACCCACTTCACACTCCACGAAAACACCTGTTCTGGGATCCGTTCCAACTCCACAATCTCCTCCTCCAGCATTAGACTCAACCAATTTTAAAAATGTTCCATTTCCAAACCGGTTGAGGTCTAATAAACAAAATCCTCAAATGGATAAGATTCTGGAGTTATTTAAACAGGTTAACATTAACATTACTCTTTTAGATGTTGTCCAACAAGTCCCGTCCTACGCGAATGTAGCGTTTTGAAAATCGTTTCGGTGAAATTTCGGAAAATCGGTAAAATGAGGGGGTTTTCTGTAAAAAGTCAAAATACAAATATCTTATTATAAAAATTAAATATACATATTCTAGCTATGTAATTGCTATTATTTGGTGTTTATTGAGCCGCTGGTGAAATTTCAAATTTTCTGAAAAAAATATTATTTTATTATTATTTTAAGCCGTCACTAATACATTTAATTAGGGAAAATTACAAATTGGAATGAGTTGAAACAAATTTTGTGCATCATAAAACATTAAATAAAAATTTATCATGTGGTTTTTGGAACGAAATCATTTGCCAAAATGGTTTAGAAATTATTGAAGAAAAAACGCTTTTTTTAGCGTAAATGGATGTTTGGGGTATTGTATTTATCATTTTTCATCACCCCACACCCGTACCAACACCCACACACCCCCATTAACTTATCCCCTTGAAGAATTCAGCAGCCCCCTCTTTTGTCCCCACTTGGATTTTAAAGAAAAGAAATGAAAGAAAAGAAAAGAAAAAAAAGTAGAAAATGGTATAATTTGAGTTGACTTTGACTTGAACTAACTTTCCCCACCTCACTCTCTCTCCTCCCTCACCCAATCCCCCAAGATTTTTGGTCAAAACCTGAACCAAAACAGCCCCAAATACTTCATCTCATTTTTCCATCAAAATCCCCAAAATTTCTATCAAAAATCCATCCTTTTTCTCAAAAATTCAAAGCTAATTCTAAATCCAAGCTTTACCCATTATTCTTTAGCTATTCAAGCATGGATCTTGGAGCATGAAATCATTGTTGGAGGCTAAGATTTTTGCAAGTTTGATCTCAAGCTTGTGAGGTATAATCATAACCTTATGCTTAATTTGTTGTTAAATTACTTGAATCTAGCTATTAGGTGTTAAATTAGGGTTTTAAATTTCAAGTTTTGAAATTTAAAGAAAGGGTTTTGATTACTAAGATAGGGTTTGTTGTGGAAATGAGTTGTGTTTGATTGTGTATGGTTTAGTGAGGTGGATTAATATATTTAGTTTTGTAGAAAACTAATCTAGTTGTTAATTACAAGTTGTTACTTGAAAAATGTCCAAATTAAGCTTTTTGTTGCAAACTAGTTTTTTTGATTTAATTCGAAATATGAGATTAAAAATATGGTTAGGGTTTTTATCATATTATTAACTTTATTAAGTGTATTTTAACACTTTAGTTCATGGAAATCCAACCTAAATTGTAGTTTGTGTATTTTTGCTATGAAATTGTTAAAAAGGGTATTTTGTAAACTAGAATATTAGGATTTTTGGAATTTAATAAGATTAAATTCCGGAAATTTGTTTATACGACTTATTTAAGATATTTAATAAATATATTGGCCGCTACATTCATTTAAACATCCTGTTTTGTACAAAAACGGCGAATTGTGCTTGCTAGATTTTCGGAAAAATGACTTTTTAAGCAAAATTGAGGTTTTTGTGAGTTTTAACCTAGTTTATATTAAAATTAGTGTTCGTGAATGTGCAAATGAGTGTGATTGGATTTTTCTCGATGGTTTGACGTTTGTACATCGACATCGAGGGTTGGTTTGACTATTCTTGCATGCGTAGGCGATAGGTTTGGACCTATGCGTGATACGCGTGCCGATTTGATTTTCGTATGCCGTTTCGATTTCGAATTTAGTTTTAATGCGATATGGTGCGTTATGATATGTAGGTACCCCCATGTGGACTTCGAGACGACAAGCAAGCGCGTGGCGACGTCGGTACCGGCTAGCGAGGACCAGGTGAGTAGATTTATATCTACGGGAAGAAGTCGGGTGGATGGCGTATAGCACCCCCGCAGTCCGTGGTGATGTATACGGATGCGTATACACACCAACAATTTATGATATGTTGTTAGGATTTATTATTGATGATTTTAGATGGATATTGGTGTTGGATTGGTTCATGGTTACGAAACCTTAGGTAATGGGTGCACTACACTTACACATACACACATATACATACTTGCATACATTCCTTATTTCATATGTGCGTGTATGGGAATATATTTATATGTTCACATGGGTATGGGACTATGTGTTCACATACGGATTTGAGGAGGATACTTGGGATTGAGCTGAGTCGATGAGATTTGTTTGTGCTTGTGATCTCGGTGATATGGCAGGATTCGTACTTAAGGTACGTCCTGGTGTTATAGCGGATCTTGCGGCGGCGATACGGGTGAATAGTGTTATAAATAAATGGTCGACATGTGATCGTGATATGAGGCATAATATGCTAGGATATTGATATTAGGCCGTATCGGGCGATGTATACCCCTTGATGATGATATGTGCTGACGATATCGGTTTGTACGAGATTTTCGATCAGTAGTCAGATCATGAGTATATTGAGGATATTAGTATTGTACTAGACATAGGTCAGTACCCTAGACTATGATCTTGGATAAAGAGGATACCAGAGGAATAGTGTGAGGAATATGATATTGACCCGTACCCAGATTTGGGGATGCCGTACGAAGGATTTACGTACGAGCTATATCTTGATGATTGATCCGCACTCTTGACTTGGGATGTCTGATTATAGATATGGTATCGGATATGATATTATTGAGGCGGGATCACCGACTAATATATATACAGGTATGTATATGTATCGACTCAGATGTTAGGCGGTTTCCTTACCTGTAGTCTAGCTTATAGCGTAGCCCTTTAGTTTAGTTAGTTGTTAGATTAGATTCGGTTCCTACCTATTTCAAAGTTTACGAATCGTGCGTATTTTTTAAAGACGGCCTAAGGGATCCTACGGATATTTCAAAAAACGTATCTTTTCTTAAAAAAACCGTAGCCCCTATTTTCAAAACCCCACGATTCGTGTTATTTCAAAAGGCACCATTGTAGGACTTATATTAGGTTAAAACAGATTAATTATCGTTGTGTCTAGTATTCAGCTCCCGCTCATTTTTGTTGTTTGCTCCGCATCACATGCTTATATTATGCTTCATATTCTACTGTTGATATCTTGTGGTTAGGACACCAGCACCATTACCGATGATGCGTATATACCACGTACACTTACTTGCCGGCTCACACACATCTTCATCGGTAATTGCCATCTCACGTACACCTTAGAAAATATTATTGCTTGACATAGCCTGTTAGCTAATAGTTTAGACATGATATTAGTGTACTTGCCTTATATGTTAGTTTAGACATTATAGTTATTACCTGCTACCACATGCATACTGTTATTCATTGTTCTGCCGCATTCATGGATTCTCATGCATATATTCACTTTTTACGTGCTATTGAGGTTTTGGATTTGGATTTCCATGAGATTTTCTGGATTTGGGGAAAACCGCAAAACATATACAAACTTCTTCTTTCTCTTTTTAAATAAAAAGCGCGGTTTTTCCCATGATGTATGAGTCGTCCACCATGAGTTTGCTGATAGATTTGGAGACCCGATTCGAGGAGTTGGATGAACCGTTTCGGGTACATGGTGGACCCGGTAAGGTACCCCGGGGCAAGAAGCTCGTGGTGATGACGATGAGCCTGGCAGGGGGAGACTACCTACCGGTGATTTTACCCGACGCGTCGGATATCCGGAGGATACCGTCGTGGTCTTGAGATGGATGGTAGGGGCCGGTCTGGACTGACGGCGCCCTAGATATTGAGATTGAGACATTGAGATTTCGAGATATTGAGGTACTGAGATTTGATGATACAGGCCAGTCCGGATGGCCGGAGCCAGAGGTTTTGAGACATTGAGATTTATGTTTTGTGTCGATGCTAGACACTGTTGATGCTGATTTCATTTATGATACCTCATTTTAAAAATACAAAGGAAATCTCACTAATTTATGAAAACAGTTTCTTCATTTACATGTATTCTGTTTTCATGCATTCATACCTCATTCATATGATATATTGCTACCTGAGGCACTGAAACGGGCACATGAGATCACACTCGGGTTAGATATTACCCTAGCCATTGTTATAGGCTGCATGTTATTCATATATTTGAGGATATATTATGATCATTGACCTAGGTTGCGTTATTCATGCGATTTTCTGTTCGTAGATCTTTTTCTACTCACGAGTTGGCAACTCACCCCCGTTGTTCCCCAGTTTCTTGCAGGTGTTGCCGTACGGATTTCATTACGGCTTTGCGGGCACGGTTTCTTTTCGGGTGACTTGCTAGTAGGTGGGTTTATTGTATCTTACCCATCATTATACCTTGTATATTATATTTCAGTTGTATCTAGAAGTTCCATCAACCAAACTTGTATTTTTTTGAGATAGAGACCAGTAATGTTATTCTTTCGACCATAGAGTAGCATGTTTTATTTCTTGAGTTTCTTGCTGGTTGAGTTCCATTTCTGTTGTGATCCTCGCCTTTAGGCGTTGTATATTATGTTGCATACAGGTTGATTTGATATGGTTCTTCCTATTCTCTACTACTTCTCTTGGTTTGGATTTCTGGGTTTCGGCTTACTTAGCATACGTACTCCTTGAGACGTTCGTAGTCTAAGTGCCGGTCATGTTCCGTACTTTCGGGTCGTGACAAAGTTGGTATCAAAGCTTTAGGTTTTACCTTCGAAGCGTAGGATGACCCTTGGTTGATGGAATAGGTGACTAAAGTAGAGTGACGTACCGTTAGTATGTTCCGCGGCATATTTACGACACGCCACTCCACTTAAGAAGCCTTAGGATGTACATTTCCTTGTTCAGTATTATATTCCTTCCTGATCTAGCCTCATCGGTACCAGTTTAGTTTTGCTGCCACGATTACGGGCAGGGAGAGCTACGGCTAGAGTTGTGGTTAGCACGAGCTCGGCACGAACGAGGACTGACCAGGGCATGATTCCGGCGACACCCGATTATAGAGAGGTGTCTTTTGACTGTGTTTCCGCGCCACGAGCGTTTGGCGGATCGCCTTTATGAGGTTACTCGGATGTGCTGATCGACATTAGAGGATTGAGCTAATGATAGAGGCCAGCCTGATCTTGATGACCGTTGGTGTGTTGCTTATTCATGATGATCGAGGCACTGTTCGGCGTGCAGACGAGCGAGCCAGTTATTGCTGCGAACGACGAGGTATTGCCCCAGATGCTGGAGTTAGTGCAGAACGAGTTGTACTAAGAGATGATAGAAGGTCGCTAGTCATCGTGGATGAATGATTAGGACATGTGGATCGTTCGCCTAACCCGATGCGAGGTCATCAGATAGATGGATTCCAGCTAGAGACGACTTGACGTGGAGACGTTGGGAGTCGACAGAGACGATCGAATGTCAGAAACCTATTATTCCAAGTTTAAGATAGTCGGAAAGACATGCAGGCAATTCTATGGTCCCTTTAGAAGAATGAAACCCTAACTCGACTTAATGACCGTGTGAAAGCCTTTGAACCTTAGGGTTTACGGCAGTTCTGCGGCGCCATTAGTGAGGCTTGGGTTTGCCCTTCTACGGCTAGACCACCGATGCTGTGGTATGTACTCGATACTATTAAACTGTACCCAAGATGTTGAGCTCTTGGGGGATTATGAGGTTTTGACGAATCGATTGGATGGCTCGACTTAATTCGGATGCTAGGTGGTGAGATGCATTCTTGGGAGACTCCAGATACGAGGATAGTCGTTGGAGCTCAGTCCATGCAGCCGCGACGAGACGAGTCCAAAGCAGACGACATTAGAGAAAAGTGGAATAAGTGGTTCGCACCAGATCTAGATGAGATGACGTTCCACTCCGCCGACATCAAAGAGGCGATGCGCATGCCGAGGCATGGTACTTGGACTTACCTTCCAGAAGGAGTCGCGATGAGTATGCAGTCGTTCCAGAGCAAGATGCAGATATAGGAAAGGACAATGACTTCCGGACAGTTGGCAGAGACGAGACATGGAAGAGACCGTGAGCAGGATTCCTTCCAGGATACTGCTGCGATGATACTTGCACCCAGGATCAGATGTGTCACGTGCATTCAGAGAGCCAGAGGCCGACGCCAGTGATATGCTGCCTTGACAGGGCCGATGAGCCGATGGATTGTGAGATTGGTAATCCACGGAGAAGACTTGGACCCAGGAGTGGTCATATTACGCACACCAGCAGGCCAGAGTTCATGATCATCGACGAGACGTCCCACTAGTGACCGCGACAGTTGGCCCGAGATTCTTAGAGGATGCATGAGCGGTACTGTTCCGCCATTATTGATTTCGATGTTTTGGGTGATTTATTCGTATGATTTGATTTTGATGATTGAGGATTTACGATCTTTGCACAGTGTTGCACTTGATATCGTTTTCGTGCTTTAGTTTCACATGTTTGTGATTTTACGGTTTTAAACAGTTGAGTTGATTTTGTGCGTATGCACGCACGCGATTTGGTTCCTGCACTCTGTATAGTTTATATATGCTGGCAGTGCAGTGACATGTATTTTGTGCACTTGGATACACTGGATTTCGATTTCGAGGGTGATGCTCGACATTTGTTTTGTGCATTTTATGCACCGGATTGGATTTTTAGCTCCTGTTGGGCGCCTGTTACGAGATGCGATTTGGTGCACACCAGATGCACTAATTCGAGATTTTTCGTGCATGTCAGATGCACCTGATTTTGCTGTCAGGCACACATGTTGCCTACGACAGATGTTTCGTGCACACCTGATGCACTTAGATGTTGTTTCTGTGCGCATGTATGGCACATTCATGGATTTTGATTTCCGTGCGCACCAGACGCACGTAGTATTCATGTGCATATTTTGGGATTGATTTCTTATAGAGCAGTACGTTTTTATGATATTGCTATGTGTTTCCGTACTGAGCAGGACTAGTCAGAGGACAGTACCTGAATACATTTTGCATGCATTGATAGTTATTGAAGGGATTTCCAAAAAGCGAGCTATAGCCTCAGTATTTACCTACGTGTCTGATATGACACGAAATGTTTAAAACAAGGAGACCCTTCTAAATTGTTTCCAAAACGGCGGAACGTACATTTCAAACAAAGGTATATATGTATATAGTTATTTTCTTATGGTAGACGTCCGCCACTGTGCAGTGTTATACGCGTTGCACAGCGACTTAAAGAGATTTGGCATGCATTTCCTTCAGATACTTATAGATATAGATTCGATATTTACATTTATAGTTTCGAGTTATATCATATTGGTTTTGATTTGGATTTGGCATTGATGTCTTCTCCACGACTCCGATGATCGCGGGATGCTTGACGGAGTTTTGATTTGAGTTATATACTCATTTTTCAAGCGCATGCGCTGAGCTACGATCTATTTATGTAGTTACAATTTCGGAGCCCGGACGACTTGATGGTTTTTCTTAGATGTTTTAGTAATTGGGGGAGTTTGAATTTAAATTCGGGGAACGAATTTCTTTAAGGGGGGAAGATTGTAGCGTTTTGAAAATCGTTTCGGTGAATTTTCGGAAAATCGGTAAAATGAGGGGGTTTTCTGTAAAAAGTCAAAATACAAATATCTTATTATAAAAATTAAATATACATATTCTAGTTATGTAATTGCTATTATTTGGTGTTTATTGAGACGCTGGTGAAATTTCAAATTTTCTGAAAAAAATATTATTTTATTATTATTTTAAGCCGTCACTAATACATTTAATTAGGGAAAATTACAAATTGGAATGAGTTGAAACAAATTTTGTGCATCATAAAACATTAAATAAAAATTTATCATGTGGTTTTTGAAACGAAATCATTTGCCAAAATGGTTTAGAAATTATTGAAGAAAAAACGCTTTTTTTAGCGTAAATGGATGTTTGGGGTATTGTATTTATCATTTTTCATCACCCCACACCCGTACCCACACCCACACACCCCCATTCACTTATCCCCTTGAAGAATTCAGCAGCCCCCTCTTTTTTCCCCACTTGGATTTTAAAGAAAAGAAATGAAAGAAAAGAAAAGAAAAAAAAGTAGAAAATGGTATAATTTGAGTTGACTTTGACTTGAACTAACTTTCCCCACCTCACTCTCTCTCCTCCCTCACCCAATCCCCCAAGATTTCTGGCCAAAACCTGAACCAAAACAGCCCCAAATACTTCATCTCATTTTTCCATCAAAATCCCCAAAATTTCTATCAAAAATCCACCCTTTTTCTCAAAAATTCAAAGCTAATTCTAAATCCAAGCTTTACCCATTATTCTTTAGCTATTCAAGCATGGATCTTGGAGCATGAAATCATTGTTGGAGGCTAAGATTTTTGCAAGTTTGATCTCAAGCTTGTGAGGTATAATCATAACCTTATGCTTAATTTGTTGTTAAATTACTTGAATCTAGCTATTAGGTGTTAAATTAGGGTTTTAAATTTCAAGTTTTGAAATTTAAAGAAAGGGTTTTGATTACTAAGTTAGCGTTTGTTGTGGAAATGAGTTGTGTTTGATTGTGTATGGTTTAGTGAGGTGGATTAATATATTTAGTTTTGTAGAAAACTAATCTAGTTGTTAATTACAAGTTGTTACTTGAAAAATGTCCAAATTAAGCTTTTTGTTGCAAACTAGTTTTTTTGATTTAATTCGAAATATGAGATTAAAAATATGGTTAGGGTTTTTATCATATTATTAACTTTATTAAGTGTAGTTTAACACTTTAGTTCATGGAAATCCAACCTAAATTGTAGTTTGTGTATTTTTGCTATGAAATTGTTAAAAAGGGTATTTTGTAAACTAGAATATTAGGATTTTTTGAATTTAATGAGATTAAATTCCGGAAATTTGTTTATACGACTTATTTAAGATATTTAATAAATATATTGGCCGTTACATTCATTTAAACATCCTGTTTTGTACAAAAACGGCTAATTGTGCTTGCTAGATTTTCGGAAAAATGACTTTTAAGCAAAATTGAGGTTTTGGTGAGTTTTAACCTAGTTTATATTAAAATTAGTGTTCGTGAATGTGCAAATGAGTGTGATTGGATTTTTCTCGATGGTTTGACGTTTGTACATCGACATCGAGGGTTGGTTTGACTATTCTTGCATGCGTAGGCGATAGGTTTGGACCTATGCGTGATACGCGTGCCGATTTGATTTTCGTATGCCGTTTCGATTTCGAATTTAGTTTTAATGCGATATGGTGCGTTATGATATGTAGGTACCCCCATGTGGACTTCGAGACGACAAGCAAGCGCGTGGCGACGTCGGTACCGGCTAGCGAGGACCAGGTGAGTAGATTTATATCTACGGGGAGAAGTCGGGTGGATGGCGTATAGCATCCCCGCAGTCCGTGGTGATGTATACGGATGCGTATACACACCAACAATTTATGATATGTTGTTAGGATTTATTATTGATGATTTTAGATGGATATTGGTGTTGGATTGGTGCATGGTTACGAAACCTTAGGTAGTGGGTGCACTACACTTACACATACACACATATACATACTTGCAAACATTCCTTATTTCATATGTGCGTATATGGGAATATATTTATATGTTCACATGGGTATGGGACTATGTGTTCACATACGGATTTGAGGAGGATACTTGGGATTGAGCTGAGTCGATGAGATTTGTTTGTGGTTTTGATCTCGGTGATATGGCAGGATTCGTACTTAAGGTACGTCCTGGTGTTATAGCGGATCTTGCGGCGGCGATACGGGTGAATAGTGTTATAAATAAATGGTCGGCATGTGATCGTGATATGAGGCATATTATGCTAGGATATTGATATTAGGCCGTATCGGGCGATGTATACCCCTTGATGATGATATGTGCTGACGATATCGGTTTGTACGAGATTTTCGATCAGTAGTCAGATCATGAGTATATTGAGGATATTAGTATTATACTAGACATAGGTCAGTACCCTAGACTATGATCTTGGATAAAGAGGATACCAGAGGAATAGTGTGAGGAATATGATATTGACCCGTACCCAGATTTGGGGATGCCGTACGACGGATTTACGTACGAGCTATATCTTGATGATTGATCCGCACTCTTGACTTGGGATGTCTGATTATAGATATGGTATCGGATATGATATTATTGAGGCGGGATCACCGACTAATATATATACAGGTATGTATATGTATCGACTCAGATGTTAGGCGGTTTCCTTACCTGTAGTCTAGCTTATAGCGTAGCCCTTTAGTTTAGTTAGTTGTTAGATTAGATTCGGTTCCTACCTATTTCAAAGCTTACGAATCGTGCGTATTTTTTAAAGACAGCCTAAGGGATCCTACGGATATTTCAAAAAACGTATCTTTTCTTAAAAACACCGTAGCCCCTATTTTCAAAACCCCCCGATTCGTGTTATTTCAAAAGGCACCATTGTAGGACTTATATTAGGTTAAAACAGATTAATTATCGTTGCGACTAGTATTCAGCTCCCGCTCATTTTTGTTGTTTGCTCCGCATCACATGCTTATATTATGCTTCATATTCTACTGTTGATATCTTGTGGTTAGGACACCAGCACCATTACCGATGATGCGTATATACCACGTACACTTACTTGCCGGCTCACACACATCTTCATCGGTAATTGCCATCTCACGTACACCTTAGAAAATATTATTGCTTGACATAGCCTGTTAGCTAATAGTTTAGACATGATATTAGTGTACTTGCCTTATATGTTAGTTTAGACATTATAGTTATTACCTGCTACCACATGCATACTGTTATTCATTGTTATGCCGCATTCATGGATTCTCATGCATATATTCACTTTTTACGTGCTATTGAGGTTTTGGATTTGGATTTCCATGAGATTTTCTGGATTTGGGGAAAACCGCAAAACATATACAAACTTCTTCTTTCTCTTTTTAAATAAAAAGCGCGGTTTTTCCCATGATGTATGAGTCGTCCACCATGAGTTTGCTGATAGATTTGGAGACCCGATTCGAGGAGTTGGATGAACCGTTTCGGGTACATGGTGGTCTCGGTAAGGTACCCCGGGGCAAGAAGCTCGTGGTGATGACGATGAGCCTGGCAGGGGGAGACTACCTACCGGTGACTTTACCCGACGCGTCGGATATCCGGAGGATACCGTCGTGGTCTTGAGATGGATGGTAGGGGCCGGTCTGGACTGACGGCGCCCTAGATATTAAGATTGAGACATTGAGATTTCGAGATATTGAGGTACTGAGATTTGATGATACAGGCCAGTCCGGATGGCCGGAGCCTGAGGTTTTGAGACATTGAGATTTATGTTTTGTGTCGATGCTAGACACTGTTGATGCTGATTTCATTTATGATACCTCATTTTAAAAATACAAAGGAAATCTCACTAATTTATGAAAACAGTTTCTTCATTTACATGTATTCTGTTTTCATGCATTCATACCTCATTCATATGATATATTGCTACCTGAGGCACTGAAACGGGCACATGAGATCACACTCGGGTTAGATATTACCCTAGCCATTGTTATAGGCTGCATGTTATTCATATATTTGAGGATATATTATGATCATTGACCTAGGTTGCGTTATTCATGCGATTTTCTGTTCGTAGATCTTTTTCTACTCACGAGTTGGCAACTCACCCCCGTTGTGCCCCAGTTTCTTGCAGGTGTTGCCGTACAGATTTCATTACGGCTTTGCGGGCACGGTTTCTTTTCGGGTGACTTGCTAGTAGGTGGGTTTATTGTATCTTACCCATCATTATACCTTGTATATTATATTTCAGTTGTATCTAGAAGTTCCATCAACCAAACTTGTATTTTTTTGAGATAGAGACCAGTAATGTTATTCTTTCGACCATAGAGTAGCATATTTTATTTCTTGAGTTTCTTGCTGGTTGAGTTCCATTTCTGTTGTGATCTTCGCCTTTAGGCGTTGTATATTATATTGCATACAGGTTGATTTGATATGGTTCTTCCTATTCTCTACTACTTCTCTTGGTTTGGATTTCTGGGTTTCGGCTTACTTAGCATACGTACTCCTTGAGACGTTCGTAGTCTAAGTGCCGGTCATGTTCCGTACTTTCGGGTCGTGACAGCGAAAATCTTAAAGCACTTGTGCACGAAAAAGAGGAAGTCTCAGGTACCCAAGAAAGTTTTCTTGGCTAGTGTTGTGAGTGATGCCCTTACCCAATCTTTACCACAAAAACGAAAGGACCCTGGCTGTCCTACGATTTCAATTACCATTGGGGATAAGAACATCAACCGCGCACTATTAGATCTTGGTGCCAGTGTTAACCTGCTTCCGTATTCAGTATACGAGCAATTAGGCGTCGGAGAGTTGAAACCCACGCACTGGACTCTCCAAATGGCTGACCGATCGATCACCCATCCTAGGGGTGAGCTAGAGGATGTGTTAATAAGAGTCGGGGACTTCATATTCCCCGTTGACTTCATTGTATTAGACACACAGCCTGTAGCTAACCCCCGAAATCAAATTCCGGTGATACTCGGTCGCCATTTCTTGCAACCTCAAATGCTGTGATCAATTGTCGCAATGGTTCGATGAACCTCTCTTTTGGAAACATGACGATTGAACTCAACATTTTTAGGTTGGGGAATCAGCCCGCCGAACCTAATGCTCATATACTGGACGTCTGCTCGATCCAGGAGATCACCCCAGAAGAATGTGAATTCGAGGAGTTTCTGTTCGAACACGATAATCTTGACGCCACTAGTGCGTTCCTCCTCGAACCTGCTGCTGTTTCTGCGCCCGACAACGACTACGAGTGTTTCACGTTCTTGAACGATCTTAGCGGCGCACAACCCGAGTTTGAATCTTTCGAATTTTCGGATGAGTTACCTGAACCATCCGACTCGGTCGCCTACACTCGCTTTGAACCTTTGCTGGAGTCCTTTGAGTTCGAGACCTCTGCACCAATCTTGCCTTCCATCGTTTCACCTCCAACGCTCGAACTCAAGCCTTTGCCGTCTCACCTTAAGTACGCTTACTTAGGTGAGAACGAGACCCTCCCTGTCATCATTTCGGCTTCTCTAGCTCCCGAGCAAGAGAAAGCCCTTCTAGCGGTCTTGCACAGCAACAGGCAAGCTTTTGGCTAGTCCATGGCGGACATCAAGGGGATTAGTCCCCTGATCGTTGAGCATCACATTCATCTGATGGATGATGCCAAACCAGCCCGGGATCCACAAAGACGTCTCAATCCAGTCATGAAAGAGGCTGTAAAGAAGGAGATCGTAAAATGTCTAGATAGTGGTATCATTTACCCTATCTCTGATAGCCAGTGGGTTAGCCCCATCCACGTTGTCCCCAAGAAGTCGGGCATCACGGTCATAACCAACGAGGCGAACGAGTTAATCCCTACTCGCACCCAAACTGGGTGGCGAGTATGCATTGATTACAGAAAACTCAACGCCGCAACGCAGAAAGACCACTTTCCGCTACCTTTTATTGACCAGATGCTTGAACGATTGGCTGGACACGAGTACTACTGCTTTCTTGATGGCTACTCTGGCTATAATCAAATTCCCATCGCTGAAAAAGACCAGGACAAGACCACTTTCACTTGTCCTTTCGGCACGTTTGCATATCGTCGCATGCCCTTTGGGTTGTGCAATGCGCCCGCTACCTTCCAGCGGTGTATGATGGGAATTTTCTCAGACATGGTGGAAAAATTTCTGGAGATTTTCATGGATGATTTCTTCATCTTCGGCGATTCCTTCAACGAGTGTTTGCTGCATCTTGACGCTGTCCTTACCCGATGTAAGGACAAGAATCTCACTTTGAACTGGGAGAAATGCCACTTCATGGTGCGCGAAGGTATTGTCTTAGGACATATCATCTCGCAAAATGGCATAGAGGTTGACAAAGCAAAGATTGAGGTCATTTCCAATCTACCTCCTCCCCGATGCGTCAGAGATATCCGAGCCTTCCTTGGCCATGCCGGTTTCTATAGACGGTTCATTAAGGACTTTAGCAAGATTGCTAGGCCCTTAACTCTTTTGCTGGCCAAGGATACGCCATTTGACTTCAACTCGAGCTGTGTGACTGCATTCGAGTCACTAAAACGCTCACTCACTTCCGCTCCCGTTCTTTCTTCACCTGACTGGACGCACCCATTTGAGATTATGTGCGATACATCCGACTTTGCCATTGGTGCTGTCCTTGGACAACACATCAACAAGATGCCGCACGTAATCTATTATGCGAGCCGAACCCTGAACGACGCCCAACTCAATTATACAACAACTGAGAAGGAATTCTTGGCTGTTGAATTTGCTTTAGAAAAGTTCAGGCCCTACCTCATCGGTTCTCCAGTCATTGTCTACACTGACCATTCTGCTCTGCGCCATCTTTTTGCGAAGAAAGATGCAAAATCTCGGTTAATACGTTGGATCCTCTTGCTTCAAGAGTTTGACCTTGTCATTAAGGACAAAAGAGGATGTGAAAACGTAGTTGCCGACCATCTCTCACGACTTCCTTCTTCGCCTTCGCTTCCAATTCCGATCAACGACGTTTTCCCGGATGAACAGCTCTTGACAGTATCTTGCGAACCCTGGTTCGCAGATATTGTGAACTATTTGGCCACGGGATTACTACCGACTGAATGGTCAAGTCAGGACAGACTTCGCTTCTTATCCCAAGTAAAACACTTTTACTGGGACGAACCCTATTTGTTCAAGTACTGTCCCGACCAGATTATTCGTCGGTGTGTCCCTGATGAGGAATTCAAGAGTGTGCTGTCATTTTGCCACGATCAAGCGTGTGGCGGGCATTTTGGGCCCAGAAAGACAGCTGAGAAGATCTTGCAATGTGGTTTCTACTGGCCACAGCTCTTCAAGGACGCTCATGACTATTGCAAGACTTGCTCCCGGTGCCAACACTTGGGCCGGATATCCCGGAGGAACGAGATGTCGCTCCAACCGATCTTGGTTGTGGAGATTTTCGATGTTTGGGGGATAGATTTCATGGGGCCGTTTCCCAGCTCTTTTGGGAACTTGTACATCCTTCTCGCTGTTGAATACGTCTCTAAATGGGTCGAGGCTGTGCCCAGCCGGACTAATGACAACAAGGTTTTCGTTAGGTTCCTTAAAGAAAACATTTTCTCCCGGTTTGGGCACCCCCGAGCGATCATTAGCGACAATGGAAGTCATTTCTGCAACAAAACCTTCGAGGCCTTGATGCGGAAATACTCCATTAATCAAAAGCTATCCATGCCCTACCACCCCCAAACCTGCGGGCAGGCCGAAGTTTCAAATCGGCAAATCAAGCAGATACTGGAGAAGACGGTTTCCAAGAACCGTAAGGATTGGTTGCTGGAACTCACTGATGCCCTTTGGGCATTTCGAACCGCTTATAAGACCGACCTTGGCATGTCTCCCTATCGGCTTGTATACGGAAAAGCCTGCCACCTACCTGTCGAAATAGAGCATCGCGCATTTTGGGCGATAAAGGAGCTGAATCTGTCTCTCGAAGATGCGGGCAGCCATCGGAAGCTGCAGTTGAACGAACTGAGCGAGCTTAAGGATGAGGCTTACGATAACGCGGTTGTCGTTAAGAATCGAACGAAGGTGTTTCACGATAAATACCTTTTGCGCAAAACCTTCGTACCTGGTCAGCAGGTACTGCTTTACGACACCCGACTTCACTTCCATCCAGGAAAGCTCAGATCTCGCTGGAAAGGGCCGTATTTTGTGCGGAATGTGTATCCGCAGGGCGCTGTGGATTTGGAGAATCCGAAGGACGGTTCATTTTTCAAAGTGAACGGACACCGATGCAAACCGTACCTTAGCGCCGAACCAACAGAGGAGCTCCTGTTCTTACAGGAGCCGGTTTACCCTGCCTAATCTTCCTCTGCCTACCTCCAAACTTCGGTTATCCAGCCAAGAACAGTGGACACTGTTCCAAATAAGTTTGGGGGTATGTATAAACCATTTTGTATATATTTGTGTATATTCTTTTTCTTTTCTTTAAAAACAAAAACAAAAAAAATTGTGTATCGCTAACCGACAATTTTGACCCTTCAAATGATCTCTTCATGCAATGACAGTGAGGACACTGTCCAGTTTAAGTTTGGGGGTACGCTCGGTACGCATTTCTTACCTTCGCATTCATATATATATTTTGCATCTGCATATTAAAATCCATAAAATCCATAAAAATCTGAAAATTTTCTAAAAACATAAAAACTTTTCTGTCAAGTTAGCTTGTGGAAGAACTTTGATTCAACATTTCGACGATTTTTGTTTGAAAAAATAGGAATAACTAAATCTTATGTTTAGATTCTGAAAACCTGAAAGATAACTCTCCTTTGAAGTTAACTATAGCTGATATACGTCTTTACATCCTACTACACGTGTCGTGAGTTTTTGGGAATTAGATGACAAGTCTTTTATGTTTAAAAACTTTTTAACAGATAAATGATTTTCTGAGGATCAAATAGGTTTGTTCTGAAATAAATAATGTCAAGAATAGTTTATGAAGTAAAGCGAATATGAAGGAATATTATTGATACCGTAATTGGAACTAAGTCTGAAAAATAACCCATCTGAAACTTGATTGGAATGATTACACACCGAACCCACTAAACACGTCTTTTATCCAAAAAAATAATTGAACTGCCGGTTATGTCTCCGTTCGTATTAAATCATCTGATTTTCACGCCAAACTGTCTTTTGTTTTTGGACCTAGGTAACTTGAGTAATTAAGTCCGCTGGGGTGTTTCTACACCTAATGCCCTAAAACCAACTGGTTTGGGTGCATTGGCCCAAAGCTCGCTAAGAAGCCTAGAAAGTCCAGATTAAAACAAAGTCAAGCAAGTGTTCTCTCCGAGTTAAAATTCCTAACGGTTCTTTGTGTGAGAATAATCTTGATAAAAGACAGGCTTTTATAAAAAAAATTTAACGGAGATATGAAGGTTTTATTCTATGATAAAGACTATTGCACGTTCACAGAGGTGTGTATGAAATGAAAACAAGAAAAAGGTGGAGTGAAAAATACGACTTAGTTTCCTGTTAAGGAAGATAGAAATTCTGAAGTTGAAACCTTACTGGAAAACGAAACTTGGAAAATGCTTAACTCTTTATAAAACTTATGTGATCCTTTTAAAATTGTTATCTGGGCTTTATTGTGCGACATAATGACTTTAATCGATCCTTCTGGAACTTAACGACACTATTTACACTGCACGTAAAGACATATAAAAGCTGTAGTTAAATAAAAAGCGAGGTGTGAAAAATAAGGGTTTGATTGTCTAGACTTGGGATTATAGAATTGTTATTTTCTGAAACAAAAACTTTAGGGTTTGAATCTTAGTTATTTGAAAAAACCAACTTGACCGGATTTTGTGGGTAGTATCCGCTGAAAACCCTCAGGAGACAACACTCCTCCTACTAGGGACACCTAGAGGTTTAACGGCTTGTTGCACATGCTCAGTGCAATCGCGTTCCCTGCGAAAGTGAGGTTAGGAAATTTTTTTTGTGAATAAATTGGCTTTGCTCGGGACGAGCAAATGATAAGTTTGGGGGTATTTGTTCATATCAGATTTTTGCATTTTTATACCGCCCAATTTTTATCACATTGCTTATCGGTAGGTACTCTTGAGCCGTGTTTGCTAGTCAATTGCAGGATACAGGTTCTCGGTTCTAAAACGGTGAAATTCATGGAAAACACGACAAAATCCGGGTTCCTTCCAACCACTGAGAAAACACGGTCTCCGCTCTTCATTCGTATGTTTCCAGATACCAGTTTAAGAAGACAAAATGTCAAATCAATGTCGTTTTCATGCACAAGGCTCAATGGCAGCACAAGATCCAAGAAATCTACGCGGAGCTCGAGGAAATCATGACAAAAAGTCCACATCAAATCACCTTTTCCTCAACAGAAATTCTGGAAAAATCGTGAAGAAAATATGAAAAAATACATATACCAGAATAAAGGGCACAAAAAACTAGGAGTTTCCACCAAATTTGGTAAGCCAATTCCCTAAGTAGGCCGCGGAACCGCGGCCTAAGCATGCTTAGGCCGCGGATCCGCGGCCGTATGGTGGCGGCAGAGGTAGGGTTTTTAGGGGCAGTTGGGTAATTTTGTAAAGGGGCAGATGATAGCCCTAGATTTTCAGTTTTCAGCCTATAAATAGCCCAGAAATTTGTGAAGGGAAAGGGTGCATATTCTTGTATTTTCATTTTCTAGGTTTAGTTGTGTTTCTTCTTCCTCTTCTCATCTCTTCTCCATTAAAACTTGTAGTGAGCTTGTGAGTGAAGAATGATGAATAAAGAAGAACCGTTTATTATTTTGCTTGTCTTATTATCTTGTTAATTGTTGTAATTTTAATTTGTTAACTAGTTGTTGTTATTTCTTGTTGTTTCTTTCTTCTCTCTTTTTCTTTATCCTTAACACAACCATGATGCTTACGCTTGATCCTTGCCAAGGTGAGGTCGCAAATAGCTAGTTGTTATCTTCTAATCTCTTTCTTTCTATCTTCCTCTTTTGTTTTGTTTTATTTTTCCGTATCATGATGTGTGAGTAGTTTCATACTTGTTAGGGTAGGATAAGGGAAGTTTGAGAGAAGGAAATCTCTCTCACTCTTTCCTTGCCCAACAGCTTAATTCGACTCCCGTTAATTGAACCACAATCCGCTCCTTACGGCACCCTATCCTACATGATAGCGGTGATCCCGTAGTGAGACCGGTTGTGGTTGAATTAACCGGAGGTTATGGCTAAGAGCCAAGAACGGACGGACAAGCACCAAAAGGAAGAACTTATGCGTTGGAAAGCCTAGCTTATACTCGCAAGTTCCTTCCTAGTCGTGCTAATCCCCGTTGTTGCCGATTACCGTAACACCGATATTAAGACGGGCAACGAAAGATGTGGGAGACTCCTAACTCAAACTAACCTAATCCTAACCCTAACAAGCTCTCTTTACATATCATTTTAACACTTAGATAATCACAAACAAATCTGAACTCTCGGACTTAACTCGTTAAAGCACATAGAAAAAGATTCCCATCTCCCTGCGGATGACCCGTACTCAACCGGCTAGCTACAAGCGAAACCGTCTTGATTGCGGTATTTAACTAAAACTTGAACACGAAGAAAAACTAACAATCAGGTAGCAATCTAAGAACAGTGGGAACACACTCGAGGCGAAGTGACGGTGTCAAGTCAATGGACTAAGCTGTACTCATGTCACCTGGGAACTGATAACTGACGATAGGTATAATACCAACCAACAGTTCCCGACGAGTCCTGTCCAGTGTACTCGTAACCTAACGAGCACCCGCATACTATCTCAAGTACGACGT
The DNA here is from genome assembly GCA_030015575.1 of Agapanthus africanus. Lineage (NCBI taxonomy): Eukaryota > Viridiplantae > Streptophyta > Magnoliopsida > Asparagales > Amaryllidaceae > Agapanthus > Agapanthus africanus. The sequence goes on from CM057339.1 coordinate 494,774,209, forward strand.
GCTGACGGCTGTGGGACAGACCGTCTCCCATGCTGGGATGAGAAGCGCATACGCTAGTCTATTCCGGAGTATCGATGCCCTGTCTCGATAGTCCTACGACTAGGGACCTGCATAAGGATGTGCTTGTGGATTACGCAGCCCCCACGAGTGTGACTGCCATCACAACGCTGGTAATCAAGCAAAGATCCTAAAGGCTCCACTAATGTGTAAAGGCGATATGCTATAAGAAACACATGCACACATTAAAGTAGAATCAAACCAAGTAGCATACTACTATTTTGAGCAAGATTGTCTATAAAAGGTGAATATCCCAAGCTTCCATTAAGTAATATAAAAACTAGTATGATACAGTAATGGCCTCTAGGGCATATACACTAACACACTCTCTCTCTCTCTCCAATTCATCGTTACACCTTTTTCTTTTCTTTTTCTTTTCTCACTACCAATAAACCATAATATATAACCCAAATGAAATGAAACAACATGTGACCAAATGAAATATGTCATGGTGCACTAACCATGAAAACTGTAGAAACACGGATTTGGCCTAATCGCGATTAGCAGTGCACTAATCGGGTTTTTATCAAAACTGCATGTAATAAATTTTAAAAATGCCAAATCCTTTAATTATATTATTAAATGAATAAATCATTTTAATTTCCATTTATTTCATAATTATTGGTATATATTTATACCCTTTTTCGAAAACCACAATTTCGCAAATCGGGCAGTTTTCGGGAAAAATATTATTTTAATATTAAATTCCAAAAATAATATTTTATATTTTTTGAAATGTTACAGTTCACCTCCCTGATCACATCATAGGACATAATATTTATACCTATTGTGGTTCTCTACTTCTGGCTTATATTCTTTGAATTTCTCAAAAGCTTCAGACTAGCGTTTCAAAAGGAACATATGTCTGAATCTTGAGAGATTATCAGTGAATGTAATGAAGTACAAAGAAGCAGTCCTGGCATGTGTAGACAGGGGACCAACATACATCATCATGTATCAATCCCAAGAGTTCACTAACTCTTTCTCTATTTCCAATAAACGGAGCTATGGTCATCTTATCTTTGTGACATGACTGGCAAGTTTCACAAGATGTAAATTCAAACCGATTTAAATATGCATCTTTATCTAACATAGCTAGTCGTGTCGCATTGATATGACCTAGTCTACAATGCCTCAAGAAGGATTCGTTCATTTCTGAACTCTTCCTCTTGTGTGTGTTTTGTACGTTTAAGAACTGTGGTTTGATTTAGAACGTATACGCTTTTAGATAACGTGCATGAACCGATCAACTCTTGATATAGAAAATGTTCAAAACACTATCCAACAATACAAAATTATATTCTCTTTTACTAAATAAAGAAACTGATATGATATTGTATATCAGGTTTGGTATCGAATAACATTCGTTCGGAATCAATGTATTTGGTAATACAGTGTGATAACCGCCAACTGCTTTAGCTGCAATAATTGCACCGTTTACAACTATTGAAACTTATCACCCGTTCTCAGTTCTCTACCTATCTGTAGCCCATATAACAGATTACATATGTCGAATCCTGATCCGGTATCTCATATCCAGGACGTAAAGGATACTGAGAAACAGTTCTCGGTAATGAACACACCCGAAGAAGATGCATCATCATGCACTTTCTTCGTTTGGGTGGCACGAGAATCCTGGCAATCCCCTATTTCCTGCTCGGTTTTATAACAATTATAAGTTGGAGCGGGACCAACGTTCCCCAGCTCAGTATAACAAGCGAGTTCGGTCAATACATCCATATTATTATCTTGATTAACGCATGACATGATCTCTACCTGGAGAGAGAGAGAAGAAAACACTCAGTGTATGCTCTTGCAAGATTAGATTGGTTATAATTTTATCTAATCAGGATGGCTTCCACTGCTTTAGTCAAATCTACCTTCAAACCCTAAAAGGAAAGACTAGTTAGGATTAATTACACCTTACAAGTTCGCCAATCTTTCGGCCAGGCCAGTGTCGGTACTTTGAGGGAGGTTCCCCGTTCTTTCGCACGGACCTAATTAAAATAAACCTCATTTTCCCAGGTGCATAACCGCGTTAACACCTTTCTAGACACCTACTTGATCGGCTAATTGTGATGTATAAAACTTGTTAGTGTATATGCCCTAGAGACCATTACTGTATCATACTAGTTTGTATATTACTTAATAAAAGCTTGGGATATTCACAGTTGTAGAGACAGTCTTCCTCAAAATGGTAGTATGCTACTTGGTTTGTTTCTACTTCAATATGTGCATGTGTTTCTTTTAGCATATCGCTTATACATATTAGTGGAGCCCTTAGGATCTTTGCGTGATTACCAGCGTTGTGATGGCAGTCACACTAGTGGGGGCTGGGTAATTTAAAAGCACATCCTTATACAGGTCCCTAGTCATAGGATTATCGAAACGGGGCATCTATACTCCGGAGTAAACTAGCGTATACGCTTCTCATCCCAGCAAGGGAGATGGTCTGTCCCACAGCCATTAGTACGTCATACTGGAGATAGTATGCGGGTGGTCATTAGGTTACGAGTACACTGGACAAGACTCGTCGGGAACTGTTGGTTGGTACTATACCTATCGTCAGATAACAGTTCCTAGGTGACAGGAGTAGATCTTAGTCCGTCGACTTGACACTGCTACTTTGCCTCGAGTGTGTTCCCACTGTAATTTGATTACTACCCTACCACGGCTCAAAGGAGTCGTGCAAACAGGTAGTAGTTGGGTGCAGTCCCGAAGCACTTGGAGGCAGTAGCGGTTAGATAGGATTCGTCTCTCCCGTTATTGGGGGTTGATATCGCGCAGTGTCTAGGAGAGCCATTACACAAAGACCCTGGCCAGGGCAAGCAAGATTTACTGGTAGTGTTTCCAATAGTTTCTCAGGGTGTTCTGGGCTACACTCCGGCACGACTTGTACCGCTATTAGGGGTCTGACGTTTACCGCCCACTAGGCCCGACATGCGATACTCATAGACGAACAGACTGGACTGTACGGAGATTGTCACATTCAGGCTCAGTAGGAGTTCGGATGGGTTTACCTCATCGGCATTCTTATCGACATCTACTTGGGGACCGTTACGTACAGCTAGTGCCGCTTGCGGTCTGTAGTTAAACCCACTGCCAGCGTAGTGTCGAGTCTTTAGAGTCCCATACAGAGAGTTTCCCTGTACTGGGCAAAAGGTGTAGAGGCCGTATGGTTTTACGGCAGGGCTACGATCACTTACGTGTACTTGTTCACGTATGATGTTCGGGCAGACAATACTAGTGGGCTTTGTTTTAAGCCGGATCCTAGTATTGTACAGATGGATTAGTTTTGTCTTCTGTGTATTCGTGTTCTACGGAATGCGGATGCGGGTGTGTATGCACGGTTGTGAGGAGCGAAGAAGGAGGTGTCTCATTAGGGTTTTGACCATTGACTTGGTCAAAACCAATATGAGGTGAGGAAAATGTTTATTAATCTTTTTATTGATAATAGTGTTTTGGCTAATTGGTTTGACCATTTGACCTTGCTTGACAATTTGACCTAGTTGACTATTGTTCACTTAGATATTTTGCAAGCACTGGACTCTTCTTATTCTTTTCGATTTATCTTTGAGATGATAATGGTCAAATCAAGGGTAGCCATCATAATTAATCATGATAAAAGATTACTGAATATGTTTCTTATGCATCATTATCTTTTTAATTCTCTCTCATCAAATGAGAGCTCCCATGGTTTCCTTCTTCTTCCTCACTACAAATTCTTAATTGTCTCATGTGTTGAGCAAATTAGGTTCTAAATAGACAAACAAACCCATCTTCTTCCTCTACATTACCTAGGGCATCAAAAGTAGCAAACTTGTTGCCCTAGTTACCTCGGCTTGAGGTGGAGCTCGGACTATAGACTCTCGGGTGGATCGTCTTCGACTCTAGGATGCCGCGGAGGTGACCAAGAACCGGATCGATCCTCGGAGCTTGCATGGACGAGGAGGACGGTGGAGGGAAGAATCGAAGGACAGTTTTCGTGAGGTATAATCTCCTAAGCATAGTGGATAGAACCTCTAGTTGTTTGTTAGAAATGGTTTGGTAAAGATCCTCAATAAAGTCTATGTTACCTTGTGATAAAAATTTTTTTTTACATATTCCGCCTCCCCGTAAGTACCGGGTGGGTAACGTACACTTAAAGTGGTATCAGAGCCTAGCTAAACCATTCCTAACATGTTAGCAATGTTAGTTATATGTATGCCCTAGAAGCCATTACTGTATATACGGTGTATATTGTAGTGGATGCTTAGACATATATAGGTATGACTTTCTTGCTCGACATGATAGTATGCTATCTGGTTGCACTTTATCTTAACATGTACTTTGATTGTCTCTATGTTACATGTTGATAAAGACCTTAGGATGAGTACTTGACTACCAGGACTATGATTTAGATCATACTAGTGGGGACAGTGTAGTCGTTATGTACATCCTTCAAATGTTCCTAGTCGTAGGAGTACCGAGAAAGGGCATCGATACTCCAGAGTAGACTAGCGTATGCGCTTCTTGACCTATTTGATGGGCGATGGATGATCCCATATACATTGGTGTTTGACATCAGAGAAGGTATACGGGTGCTCTATGAAGACTGGGTATACTGGACGGACTCGCCGAGAACTCCCGGATGGTATTATACCTCACGTCAGATGGCAGTTCTCTGGTGACACCGGTACAGGTTAGTCTGTAGACCCGAGATCGTCATAGAGTCTTGTGTGATTCCCACTGTGCTTTGATTTCCACCTTACCAGGTCCATTAGGGCATGCAAAACGGTGGCTTTTGGGTACAGTCCCGAATCACATGGAGGCAATGAGCGATAGGAGTGGTTTCGTCTCTCCCGGTATAGGGAGTTGATGTTGCGCTGTGTTCGATTGGCTATACTGGAAATCCCTGACCAGGGTTGCTGAGATTTACTGGTAAGTGTTATCAGTAGTTTCTCGAATTGTTATGGACCTCATATCAACAAGACTTATCAAGCTAATGGGGTATGACGTTTACCACCCCTAGGATAGATATGCTACATATCAGAAGAAGAGACCGGACTGTACGGGAGTGTTACTGATTGGATTCGCTGGAGAATGTATAGGGTTGCTTGTTGATCTTCTGATCGCTTAATACCTGGGTGGCTGTTACGTTTAGCTGACCGCTTGCAGCTTGTGGGTGTTTGATATGATCATTATCTACTGCCGGCGTATTGACGATTCTTTAGAGTCCTACACAGAGGTTTCCTGGACCGGCAAAACGGAGTAGGAGTACATATGTGATATGTGCGGGACCGAGAACAATACGTGTATGTGATACCATACAAGATTCTAGCGATATGTGATATTGGCCGGGTATATGTGATTTAGCCAGGTAATCGGATCAAGTGTTGATTCGATGAACTGATACAGATTATATTAGTCGGTTATTTGTAAAATAGCCGGATTATCGAATCAAGTGTTGATTCGATAATTTAATGTATAATTATATATTTGATATATTATATTACATTAACTAATATTAGCTCACTTAAAGATTCTTTCTCTCACTCGGGTAATACATTGATATATATGGGATATATGTTAATTATATTATTTTATTTTGTTACAATAAATATTGTATATGTGATATATAATATTGTAACATGTTATGGTTATAAATGCAACATGATTTGTGAAGTTTAAATACGGTTAGGGTTTGGATTAGGTTAAACATTCATGAAGCTTTCAAGAAGCTTCTTGAAGCTTTGACTTTGACCTTGATATTTTGTGATATTTTTTAGATATTTGTTTAACCCAACCCAACCCTTTAACCTTAGTAAAATCTCTACAAGGGTTAGGTCTTCTCACTTAAACCATGGTTGCATTTCTAACCTCACATTTGATTCATTATTCATCACAAATGGTTTTGCTTCTTCTTGTTCTTCCTCTTTGACGAAAAGCTTTCTAGCTTTTTTCAGAAGTGATGAAAATGAGTGAGATAAAGAAAAAAAATGAGAGCTAAATTCCTACTTCATCATCCTCATCTATTCTAGCCACTTAGATTAGGGTGTTTGCTTTTCTAATACTTGATTAGTGAAGCAAAAGCTTGGGCTTGAGTTTCTTCAAGGTAGATCATCTTTGTTATCGAAGATCGGAAGCAAGTTTGCATCTTTCTCTTCATAGAGCCTCTCTAGAGTCTGGGTACTCGATTATCGCAGCGAAGGGACCTCAACAGGGAGCTTTTGAAGTGAAGGACCGGACTACAAAGGTTGTAATCCCAAACTCTTAGATGTAAAGTTGTTTACATGCTTTGTTTCGCCTAATCTCTAGTTTAAGATCTTGGTTAGGGTTGTTCGGCACGTCTAAATTTTAAATCGGGTATGGTTGATGCCTTGTAGAACATTGTGAGAGTGCATAGTAACCCTACAGTGGTATTAGAGCCAAGCTAGAGCTTTAGGTGAAGTCTAGACGAAGTTTAAAGTCCGATCGAACCCCGAAACGTCCCAATATACCCTCTCTGGAAATTTTTTAAAATGTTGATTTTTTCTGTATTAAAAATACTCAGAAAATTAAGCAGGGAATTCTAAGGATAAATGTGAAAAATGACTTTTTAATTCCATCGAAGCGCCGCGGAACAGCGGCAATACCCTGCCTTGCGCGGCGGTTCCGCGGTCGTACAGTGGAATTAGGGTTTTCTTTTTGCACAGTAACATCCTTATGTATTTCCTGAAGCTTCTGGGAATTTTTGATATTACTCAAGTGTTGAGTTTTCTGGAGATCTTTTGTATTCGTTGATTCGATCGGAAAGTTTAACTTCGTTTAAGTTTTTTCGGGTAATTTAGAACGTGTTAAAAAGTTCGAACGGATATCAATAACTCACTTTTTCCCATGCCGGAAAATTTCCAAGTGTTGTATTTTTCCTTAGTTAAAGAACGTTCAAAGTCGTGCAAGTAACGCGGTGGACCCTCTAGAAGAACACAAACCTTAACTCGATTATGTGACCGTCTGAACCGCCTCTAAACCTTATGGTTTATGGCAGTTCGGCGTTGCCACATGTGAGGCGTTGGTTTAACCCTTCTACGGCAGGACCAATGGTACTGTGGCATGTGATAGATGCTTTTAAACTCCGCTCAAGTGTTGGGCTATTTGGGAAATCTTGGGTGTTTGATCATTCGATCGGAAAGTTTAACATTGTCTACTTATCTGGAATGTGATACAATATTTGGAATCCACAAGTAGTTATGAGATAACTAATTTGAATGTTATAAATCTAGCAGTTTAGTCTCGTTTGATAGGTTGCCACGGGATTTTGATGTGATCAAAAGTCCGTTGCAATCACGTAGCGTACGCGGATACTTGCCGGGTAAACATAATAGATAGCCACGCCCCATAGCCCCGACCAAGTGACTGTAGGAGAACTCCGTCGCCAAAAGCATCCGTTCGGGTGCTCGCGGCAGCGGTATTCCGCCTTAGTGCACTTCATCGACGGCATCCACGGGTGCGGCCGTCTACTAAAGTTTGCGACGAGCATTCGATAAGGATGTCGGGAATCTTGTTGAATTGCCCGACTAGATATTGAAAAGTATTTTCGAGATCGAGACTAAAATGCGTGGTTTATAATTATTAGGCATGAGATGTCTAAAGAATTCTTTTGGTTAGGCATGCGATGTCTAACGAGGTTGCGGATTCCAACTGTTGTGGTTTTACACTTTCTTTTTGTGATCGTAAGCGTAGTATGTGGTGTATCGCCGTTTTCTTTGCTATACATCAACGACAATCGGGATACGCATACTTTCTTACATTGATGATATGAGATATTATGTGTTGCTGTGATATGTTATATTGGATCGTCGTGTTTTGAATCGCCGGGGGTTTTATGTGAGATGAGAGTTTTTCATTTTCATTCATGTAAAATTCATTTGTATGTAATATTCTTTTATTGGGGCACTTCCGGGCTGAGGATGATGTCACCATTGTATATTATTTATTTTTCCGCATTAGGTAGACCCAAGGCCGGGAGCACAAGTAACCGGGTTCTAGGGTCCAGAGGGAGACCATCTCGAGGAGTCGAGACCGGGTCTCCTAACCCTAGAATTGGCAGTGTTACTTGCCGCTCTCGTAGGGGTCTAGGGATGTGGGTTTGGATATTCATCGCGACCGTGGAATCCGTGTTTTATACAGGCTCGTATTAAAACACGGACGTCCTAGTATATCCAATATTTCATATATGTTCTTCTGCTGCAATGTTCTGTGATGAGATCATATTACTGCCTGAGATGAATGTTTATAATATATATATGAGATATATATTATATATTGTTGATTTCGTTTCATATCTGATGCTTGTGAAGCATAATAAAATGGGACTTCATTAATGAGATTAATGAAATAAAAAAACCTAAGATGTTGTAGAAACTTGTTTAAAAACTGGTAGCTCTAGTTCTTGCTTTGCATAGCGGTGTTCCTTGTAGAACATCCAGCACCTTATTCGATAAGGAAAGAGCCGAGATCCCTTCACCGGGAGTGACCTCTTTAGTGAAACTAGCAGATGCTACAAACTCAGTTTGTCTTTTGATTACTTCTATAGTTCTTGCTTTGCATAGTGATATTTCTGAAATATCCTGCACCTTATTCGATGAGGAAAGAGCCGACGATCCCTTCACCGGGAGTGACCTCTTTAGCGAAACTAGAAAAGGCCTTAAAAAACACTCCATTTAAAATCACTCGATTCTACAACGATATCAAGTTCATTACGCAAAAGGTTTTCTTAAAAACCTGTCGTAGCCCTCCGTCATTTTAGGAAGTAGTGTACTTAGTATTCGTGCTGCGTATGTCAACTTTAGTTGAGGCGTAGTGTACGGTAGCTAAGTAATGTCTTCTTACACAGCATATTATGTGATTAATTAGGACAGTCATGTGATTATGTCGACCATAGTTGAGGGTCGTGTGGGTGGGTCTAAATAATCATGAAATGACGGGTAGAACTTGACTAGTGCTTATGATATGTTGACCATAGTTAAGGTCATAAGTACCAGGGGTAAAATATTATTGGGAATTTCTAGTGTTGAAATTTGCAATGAGATTGCATACCTTCTATGAGATAGTTGGATCCCGATACCCGCTGCGAGTAAGAGTTACTCCTGGGAGAGTTTTACACATTACAATTAGCCGATCAAGTAGGTGTCTAGAAAGGTGTTAACGGGGTTACGCCCCTGGGAAAGCGAGGTTTATTTTAATTAGGTCGGTGCGAAAGCACGGGGAACCTCCCTCAAAGTACTGGCACTGGCCTGGCTGAAAGATTGGCGAAATTGCAGTGTATAATTAATCCCGGCTAGTCTTATCTTTTAGGGTTTGAAGGAAGATTTGACAAAAACAGTGGGAGACATCCTGATTAGATATATTAATAACTAATCTAATCTTGCAAGAGCATACGCTGAGTGTTTTCTTCTCTCTCTCTCTTGGTTGCGACTATGTCACACCTTAATCAAGATAATAATACGGATGTATTGACCGAACCCGCTTGTTATACTGCGCTAGGGAACATTGGTCCCTCTCCAACATATAAATATTATAAGACCGAGCAGGAAATTGGGGATTACCAGAATTCCCGTGCCGCCCAAACGAAGAAAGTGCATGCTGACGCATCTTCTTCGGGTGTGTTTCATTAAAAAGAACTGTTTCTCAGTATCCTCTACGTCCTGGGTATTTGATACCAGATCAGGATCCCAGATATGTAATCTGTTACATAGGCTACAGATAGGTAGAGAACTGAGAACGGGTGATAAGTTTCACGAGTTGGAAATGGTGCAATTTTTGCAAGCCAAGCAGTTGGCAGTTGTCACCCTGTATTACCAGAATACATTGATTCTGAACGGATGTTATTAGATACCGAACCTGATATACAACATCATATCAATCTCTTTAGTAGTAAAGAAGGATATAATTTTGTATTGTTTGATAATGTTTTGAACATTTCCTATATCAAGAGTTGATCGGTTCAGGCACGTTATCTAAAAGCATATACATTCTAAATCAAATTACAGTTCTTAATGTACAGAACACACACAAGAGGAAGAGTTCAGAAATGAATGAATCCTTCTTGAGGCATTGTAGACTTGGTCATATCAATGCAACCCGACTAGCTAAGTTATATTTAGATGCATATTTAAATTAGTTTGAATTTACATCTTGTGAAACTTGTCGGTCATGTCACATAGATAAAATGACCACGGCTCTGTTTATTGGAAACAGAGAAAGAGTTACTGAACTCTTGGGATTGATACATGGTGATGTATGTAAGGTCCCCTGTCTACACATGCCAGGACCGGTTCTTTATACTTCATTACATTCACTGATTATTTCTCAAGGTTCGGACATATGTTCCTGTTGAAACACAAGTCTAAACCTTTAGAGAAATTCAATGAATATAAGGTAGAAGTAGAGAACCCAAACGGGTATAAGTATTATGTCCTTTGATGTGATCAGTGAGGAGAATACTTGAGCACGGGATTCCTGGACTATTCTAAAGGAGAATGAGATTCTCTCTCAGCATTACTCCTCCGTATACACCACAGGACGTCGGTGTATCGGGACGGAGCAATCACACTCTATTAGATATGGTGCGCTCAATGATGAGTACTACTGAGTTTCCTATTTCCTTTTGGGAGTTATGCACTTGAGAAGCTGCATACCTATTGAATAGGGTTCCAATAAAATCAGATGCCTACTACTCCATATGTGATATAGTGTGGGAAGCGCCCATCTCTTAAAGTTGTTAAGATTTGGGGTTGTTCGGCCTATGTCAAAAGCAAAATCCGGACAAGCTCGAGGCTAAGGTCAATTCTGTGGAAGTTTGTTGGATATACAGACTGCAGCTGATGATTTGGTAGAACCGGAGGATTCAATAGTTTCCAACGAACCTCAGCCTCTCTGCCGATCTGGTAGGGTTCCTCACCCACCTAAGAGATACTTCGGTTTCTCTATGACAGTGGGAGCGAGGATTGCATCATGAGATGATGACCCAACTAGTTTTGAGCAGGCCATCCGGAGTGAGACTCTGTAAGAATGGCTGGATGCTTAGCGGTCTGAGATGGAATCCTTATACACTAACAAAGTATGGACTATGGTTGCTTTATCTGAAGGGTTAAATCCCCATCAGGAGCAAGTATATCTTGAGAAGATTACTTGGTGTACATGGAAAAGTTGAGACTTTCAAAGATATGCTTAAGTCCATCCAGATCCTACTTGCCACTGCTACATACCATGACTACGATATCTGGCGGTTGGGTGTCATGACTGCTTTTCTAAATGATGATTTAGAAGAGATCGTCTAATAGTACACAGGCAGAGGGCTTCGTAGACAGTGGGAGCAGCGGAAACGTGTGCAAGATGTTTTATGTGATAAATCAGCCATCGCGGAATTGGAACGTCTGTTTTGATGTAGTAGTCAAAGAGTTTGACATCATCAAAATGGTAGATGAACCTTGTATATACAAAAAGGTAGTAGGGAGTATCGTGGTGATCCTCGTATTGTACGCGGATGACATACTCTTGATAGGGAAGGAGTTTCTTATGCTACGACCGGTCAATATCCTCTTATCACAAGGATTCTCCATAAGAATCAAAATGACACCTCCTAAATCCTGGGTTTTATATCTATGAGATAGATCTAATTGGATCTTAGGATTCTCACTAGTGTAGTGAGATTGTATCAATCGATCCTGGGGAGAATCACTGAAATGGTTCCATGGTGATAAGGACGACTGAATGTCAGTCGCAGGCATTGTCTTTACCCTCAGTAGAGGGACGGTATGTTTGAAGAGTTCCAAGCTAGATACCGTGGCATACTAGATGATAAAGGCATGATAAATCACTACCAAAGATGCTACCAAAGAAAAGTCTGGATGTACACAAGTTCATGAGATGAACTTCATTCCTGCCATTGTGTGACAATGGAGTTGTGGCTTAAGCCTAGGAACCCCCATCCCATCTGAGATCCAGACATATTCTTAAGCTGTATCGCCTGATCATGGAGATGGTTGATCTTTAGGGAGATCGAGGATAGGAGAGTAGACACAGAGGACAACAGCGCGGATCCACTCACAAAGGCATGTTTCCCAGTAGAGACTTTTATGGGATGGTTGAGTATGAGATACTTCAAACACAGAAGATTGTTGGGTATGCGATACCACAATAGATGACCCTAGTGCAAGTGGGAGATTGTTAGTTATATGTATGCCCTAGAGGCCATTACTGTATATACGGTGTATATTGTAGTGGATGCTTAGACATATATAGGTAGGACTTTCTTGCTCGACATGATAGTATGCTATCTGGTTGCACATTATCTTAACATGTACTCTGATTGACTCTATGTTACATATTGATAAAGCCCTTAGGATGAGTACTTGACTACCAGGACTATGATTTAGATCATACTAGTGGTGACAGTGTAGTCGTTAAGTACATCCTTCAAATGTTCCTAGTCATAGGAGTACCGAGACAGGGCATCGATACTCCAGAGTAGACTAGCGTATGCGCTTCTTGACCCATTTGATGGGCGATGGATGATCCCATATCCATTGGCGTTTGACATCAGAGAAGGTATACGGGTGCTCTGTGAAGAATGGGTACACTGGACGGACTCGCCGAGAACTCCCAGATGGTATTATACCTCACGTCAGATGGCAGTTCTCTGGTGACACTGGTACAGGTTAGTCTGTAGACCCGAGATCGTCATAGTGTCTTGTGTGATTCCCACTGTGCATTGATTTCCACCTTACCACATCCATTAGGGCGTGCAAAATGGTGGGTTTTGGGAACAGTCCCGAATCAGATGGAGGCAATGAGCGATAGGAGGGGTTTCGTCTCTCCCGGTATAGGTAGTTGATGTTGCGCTGTGTTCGATTGGCTATAACTGGAAATCCCTGGCCAGGGTTGCTGAGATTTACTGGTAAGTGTTATCAGTAGTTTCTCGAACTGTTATGGACCTCGTATCGACACGACTTATCAAGCTAATGGGGTCTTACGTTTACCACCCCTAGGCGAGATATGCGACATATCAGACGAAGAGACCGGACTGTACGGGAGTGTTACTGATTGGATTCGGTGGAGAATGTACAGGCTTGCTTGTTGATCTTCTGATCGCTCAATACATGGGTGGCTGTTACGTTTAGCAGACCACTTGAAGCTTGTGGGTGTTTGATATGATCATCACTTACTGCCGGCGTATTGACGATTCTTTAGAGTCCTACACAGAGGTTTCCTGGCTCGGGCAAAATGGAGTAGGAGTACATATGTGATATGTGCGGGACTGAGAACAATACGTGTATGTGATACCGTAAAAGATTCTTGCGATATGTGATATCGGCCGGGTATATGTGATATAGCCGGGTCATCGGATCAAGTGTTGATTCGATGAACTGATACAGATTATATTAGTCGGTTATTTGTGAAATAGCCGGATTATCGGATCAAGTATTGATTCGATAATTTAATGTATAATTAAATATTTGATATATTATATTACATTAACTAATATTAGCTCACTTAAAGATTCTTTCTCTCACTCGGGTAATACATTGATATATATGTGATATATATTAATTGTATTATTTTATTTTGTTACAATAAATATTGTATATGTGATATATAATATTGTAACATGTTATGGTTATAAATGGAACATGATTTGTGGAGTTTAAATATGGTTAGGGTTTGGATTAGGGTTAAACATTCATGAAGCTTTCAAGAAGCTTCTTGAAGCTTTGACTTTGACCTTGATGTTTTGTAGATATTTGTTTAACCCAACCCAACCCTTTAACCGTAGTAAAATCTCTACAAGGGTTAAGTCTTCTTACTTAAACCATGGTTGCATTTCTAACCTCACATTTGATTCATTATTCATCACAAATGGTTTTGCTTCTTCTTCTTCTTCCTCTTTGATGAAAAGCTTTCTAGCTTTTTCAAAAGTGATGAAAATGTAACGTTTTAGAAATCGTTATGTGAATGTTTCTGTTTTTGGGTAAAATTGTCGGTATTTTCTGTTTTAAACCGACTGTGATCAAACGACCATATAGACTTGTTAGCACCTTATTTAGCTAAAATAAAGCTAGTGCGCAAGCTTTGGAGGTATATGGGACGTTTTGGTCCAATTTGATTTTTCCCAATTTTAATAATATTTTAATGCGGTATTCACATTTTGGGAAATTTCGCTTTGGTGAACTTTTCAAATGAATCAAGTTGGTTAAAACAAACCTTTCTTTAGTATCTAGATATTTGTTGTTCAATTGGATTAATGGTTTAAAGAAAAAGAAATGATATAAAAGAGGTGCTTGCATGTGTGCAAGTGTGTGTGTGAATGCATTAATGAGCATTTATCACAAGAAATTGCTAGGTAATTCCTCACAAAACCCTCACCTTCCTCCTTGGCCGAGCTCTCCCTCTCTCTCTGCTACCCTTGTGCATTTCTATCTCTCATTTGCAACAATTTTCAAGTCAATAATTCTCCAAAATTCCAATTTTTATCACAAAAATCAACTCTTTGATCATTTTAGCATCTTGGAGCTAGGAAAGCTTGGATATTTGTGTTCTTGAGGATAGGTAATGATCCTTATCTGTTCTTGTTATAGTTTTTGTGGTATGTAGCTAGTTCCTTTCAGTTTTAAGTGCATAAAGTTAGGTTTTGTGCAATATATCGTATTTTAGTGTCGATTTGCGATATCTGTGACCTGCTGTGACCCGGATTTGTTACTAGAAAACCAAACAAAATAGTTGTGATGTACCTGGGACCATAGGACCCTACCTGGAGCACGGACCCCATCAGCTCGGACTCGGCCGGCGACGTTTGAAGGAAACTCCGGCGAGATCGGCCCCTAGGTGGAGTTGGGGTGTGAGTTTTGGAGGGTAGGTCTATGCTGGAGTTTGGGTGTATTTGGTTCTGTTTGCTTGTTTAGTTTTCACTGTATGCAAAATCTGGGATGACTTAGGTAGGTTGTAGTGTTTTGTGTTCGTGCGATACATTATACGACACAGATCGTGCACTTTGGGTGGTTTTGCTCTTAAGTTGTTTTCGTCGTGTCGCTACGTACGTTAGCCACAATACAAACACTTGAGAGTATGTTTTGTGTTGTTGTGTCGGTTAAATTTAGTTTGTACGTGTTTTAGGGTTATTATTAATATACACTTGTTTTATTGTCTTACTGTTGTAGTTTCGCAGGCGGGGACTACGGACACAGCTACAAAGGGAAAACAGATGGTTGGCTACACTTAGCCAGGAGTGTTGGTGAGTAGATTTAACATCTATAGGGAAATCACCCGCATGACGTTATGCGTCTGAGCTAGAAATGTTACTTTTGTCGCATATTCTATGTCAGATTTAGAATTGCGCATTTACCCTACTGCTTAGTAAATTGTTGTGGTTGGACTAGTATCCTTAGGACACTGCACATATTATTGACGTTTCAGGTTGCACGAGCACTGATTGTATGCTACACACACCGTCAATAATTGCCATGTCACGCACAACCCACATATAGAAATGCTATTGTTTGGTTAGGAACATTGAGACAATGATTCATATTTCTTATCGCATATGACATTTAGCATAACTGTATATCAACATGCTTACACATATGCCTTCACATACTTTCGTGTTAGATACCTGTATACCTATAGAGTATCGTACCATTAGTGATAGGTACATACACACTTTATGTCATAGCTACAGGTATACTTTGCACACATACTTCACTCATACCTAGGGGGTATACTACATCATTACTTATAGGTAGATACATACATCTTACTATACCTTTATGTTGCACATATATCTGGTTATAGCTACATGTTTACCTTTACTTGATGTTCTTTTAGAATTGGAGAGATTAGGAACCACATGTTTTATATATTAACTTGTTACAGTTAATTGCGGCTTTTCCTTTATATGCTCGCATTTCAGATTTATGATGCGTATATTATATTCATGGATTTTCGTATTGAGATATGGATTTTTCATGATGTTTTCTAGATTTGGGGACCGTGGGGGTTTCATGAAATTATGTATTATTTGAAAAACCCGGTTTCCCCTGATATGATATTTCAGCAGCCACCATGAGATTTATCGGTGCGGATATATATACCCCACGCGAGGAAAGGAGGGATCCGTGTGGGGGTACCTGGTGGGGCCCGGAGGTACCCCGGGGCAAGAATCTCAGTGAGGAGATGAGTTAGTGAGGGAACCATACCATCCGGTGACATTTCCAATGACTCGACGGTTATCATGGGGATACCGACGGGAGTCATGTGCGCATGGATACGTCGAGAGGCGAGGGTCAGAGCTAGGCACTCGTGCTTTCAGGATAGCGTATGATACGTACCTATCAGGGTACCAGTCGTGGTGACAACACCTGATAGATCAGCATTTCTGTGTTGATGCTTGACACATTGGTTTTATGATATTTCTTTTTACTCCTTTGTATATATAATAGGGATTATGCTGCTGTTATATATGCCCTTACACCGATATTAGTGGAATGTGACGCTAATATATGTGTATTGACATTAATTATATACATCATCGTTTTATTCATGCAAATATACCTAGAATGTAAAGGACTCATTGACATTGGATTTAGGACATCTGAGAATTTATTTGATAATGTACATACGGGATATGTGAGATCTACTTGATGTTGTACATTCGAGATATGTGAGATATACTTGATATTGTACATACGAGATATGTGAGATATACTTGATGTTGTACATACAGGATATGCGAGATCTACTTGATGTTGTACATTCGAGATATGTGAGATATACTTGATATTGTACATACGGGATATGTGAGATCTACTTGATGTTGTACATTCGAGATATGTGAGATATACTTGATATTGTACATACGTGATATGTGAGATCTACTTGATGTTGTACATTCAGGATATATGAGATTTACATGATATGAGAGCCAATTTGGGGGCCGATTTGTGGAAATTGGGAATTGGATTGTCTTTATGGATTTTGATCCTCCCACGATGTCAGGATTCCGTGGAAATGACATGTTTCATTCCATACTCTACATTTACTGTTTATGCACTGCTACATGCATTAGTGTACCTGTTAGAGTACCTTCCATGACTGTTGCATTTACATACCTTTATTCATATCATTTCTTCATGTATTAGTAGTACTGATATAGTACCTTACATGATGCTGCAAACAGATTGTCATTCCATTATTGCTTCATGTATTATTGTACCTGATAGAGTACCTTACATGATTACTACATACTGATCATCATATTATTGCTTCATGTATTAATTGTACCTTCTAGTGTACTCTTCATGATTATTGCATTACATATGACCATTTATTGATATTAAATGCTTATGTTAGATTCGCGTTGTACGTGCATACTCGCGATTACCTGCATATGTTATTTACTATTCACGAGTTGGCAACTCACCCCCGTTGTGCCACAGTGTTTGCAGATGTTCCTCAGGATAGTCAGAGGCGGGCTATTTCCATCCTTCGTATCATCTTTTGGCTGCGGATACCACTTCGCCTGACAGTGTGCAGTTTTGCCCAGGTGGGTTTTGTGGTTATCCGATGTTGTTATTGTATATTCGTTGTATCCATGTACTCTCCATCTACCAGCATTATGTGTGACTTAGAGACTTGATGTGAGGACAATATTGTATATTATTTTGTGACTTTGAGGTTTTTATGGAGTTTTATTTATATCGTCTCTTTCTTCGCTACGGCGTCATATATCTGTTCTGGTGATTGTTTTCCACCGTTGGGCGTGGATTTTGCTCCCGTTTTGGATGCTTTACTTTATATTTATGTTGTACCCATTTTGGGGGCTTGTTTTACAAAGGAGGTGCTGCCAAAATTTTAAGAAAATAAAAGTGAGACTTTAAAGAATTTGGGTTGTGCTTTCAAAGGTTTTGAAAATACTATTATAACTTTCTTATTGTTTTTGATGGTTTAGATTTCTGGGTTTGGCTTTCTTTTACCGCGTTACGCCTGTAGACGTTGCGTAGTATAAGGGCCGTCACGTGCCAATTTCGGGTCGTGACAGAAAATGAGTGAGATAAAGAAAACAAATGAGAGCTAAATTACTACTTCATCATCCTCATCTATTCTAGCCACATAGATTAGGGTGTTTGCTTTTCTAATACTTGATTAGTGAAGCAAAAGCTTGGGCTTGAGTTTCTTCAAGGTAGATCATCTTTGTTATCGAAGATCGGAAGCAAGTTTGCATCTTTCTCTTCATAGAGCCTCTCTACAGTCCGGGTACTCGATGATCGCAGCGAATGGACCTCAATAGGGAGCTTTTGAAGTGAAGGACCGGACTACAAAGGTTGTAATCCCAAACTCTTAGGTGTAAAGTTGTTTACATGCTTTGTTTCGCCTAATCTCTAGTTTAAGATCTTGGTTAGGGTTGTTCGGCACGTCTAAATTTTAAATCGGGCATGGTTGATACCTTGTAAAACCTTGTGAGAGTGCATAGTAACCCTACAAGCAAAGTGTTAGAAATTCGATCGCCGGAAAAATCGCAAAACACGAACTAAAAATGCACTTTTCTGTCGTTTTTAAAAAGTGGTCCAAAATTTTTTCCAGCGACCTTAAAAATAGATGCAGGCTTTTTTAGGGACACCCAAGAAAAACGAGATCATGAATCAGTCAGACCGCCGTGGAAGCGAGGCGAAACCAAGCTTTTCGCCGCGGAAGCGCGGCGAAACCAAGCGTTTCGCCGCGGATCCGTGGCCGAGTCGACTCCGAGTCAACTCGTTTTTCATGCAGAGTGTCCAGCATGGCGTTTTGTGATTTCTACGATATTTTGTTTCTGCCCAGATTTTATGAGTACTGTGTTGTGCTTGGGGTAGATTCAAATCTGGTTATCGATCGAAATTCCAAGTATTTTAGCTAATCGGATCTTCTGTGATGTGATATATGTACTGAACGTCTACTAATCGCTATACGTCGATTAGTGGGGGTTGTTCAAATCTGTGATTTGTGATATTGGATTGTGTATATGAACTTGTTGGATTGTCGTGGATGAATAGCCGGGGATGTGAGATAAGTGTTTATTTATCTTTCATTCAATGTAATATTTGTAAATTGATGTAATATTATTTTATGGTCACACATCCGGGTTGAGGTTGTAGCCACCATTGTATATTATTTAGTTTACTGTTTTTTGCTCCTAGGATAGACCCAAGGTGTGGTGCAAGAACTACCGGGTACTTTGAAGTGCCGAGTGGCCTACTCACGTTGTTGAGGGAGGTTGCTTCACTTCGGGTATTTGGTGGGTAGTTTGCCACACCCGTAGGGGTCTAGGGTGGGGTTTGGCTATTCATCGCGACCGTGTAATCCGTCTTTCGTTGCAGGCTCAAACGAAGCACAGATTCTTAGTATATCCAATGTGTTCATCTGTGATCTGGAATGGATATCATTGCATCAGACGAATGTTTATATTTATATATGATATCTAGTAGGCGTTGCTTATGTTTTGCATCCGCGCTAGTCCAGACCCCGCTCGGTCGTTAGTTAAGTAACCTAACGGGTGATGACGGGGCCCAGTGGCGAATGCGGATGGCATAAGCGTACGTCATATTTTCGTTGTTTTCTGCAATGGTAGGATTAATTGATGGGACGCATTATATTAATGCAAAGAAAATAAACCAAAGCTGAATCGTTGGAACAATTTCAAAACCACATGGTTTTTTCAAAACAGAAAAACTTTTAAAAACGCGGAGCTTAAACCATTCCTTTTAAAAAGCTATCACGTTCCTTCGATTATATCAAGTTCACTACGTTCACGGTTTCGCCAAAACCATTCATTGCCCTACGTCATTTCATATGGATAGTCAATAGTATTCAAGCTATGTTTGTTGGCCAAAATCAAGGCATAGTGATTGGTGGCTGTTGGATATTCATATGTAGCATAGATAGATGCGTTGGTTTGGGACAGTCGTACTGCTTTGTTGGCCAAAGTCAAGGGTAGGTACGGGTGGGTTCAAATTAACCTGGAAAATGACGGGTGGAACATGACATGCGACTTATGATTTGTTGTCCAAAGTCAAGGTCATAAGAGCATGGGGCAAAAATCAACATCGGGAGTTTCTAAGGAAATTGAAACTTGCTAGTGCTGCATACCATTTGGAGTTTGATAATGTTGGTAGGATTCCTTCAGCATTATCACACAATGATATTTGGATCCCGATCCTACTGTGAGTATCCGTTACTCCTCGGGAGATTTTTTCACTTAACGACCAATGCTATAAACCAAGTAGGTGTCTAGAACAGTGTTAGCGGGGCTACGCCTCCAGGGAAAAGAGGTTATTTAATTAAGGAACTTCGCGAAAGCGTCGTAAAACCTCTCTCGAAGTACCGACACTAGCCTGGCTGAACGGTTAAGCAAGTATTGTACGGTGAGATTAATCCTGACTAATTCTTCTTTTATGGCTTGAGAAAGGATTCGAGAAACAGTGGGAGCCATCCTGTTTAGACAAATTAAAAACCAATTTAAACTTGCAAGAGCATCATGCTAAGTGTTTTCTTCTCTCTCTCTTAATTGCAGCGACCCAGTGATCAGACATAGGTTACATCTAGATAATAAAATGACTGAATTTGACTGTAATGACTGGCAAAGGTCTGTCCAGATGTCCATGACAAACTGGGAGACCTCTTCACTAATCAAACCCCTACCGTCTCAGGACCAGTTTCCATCATCACGGATACTAATATCCGTAAGACATAGGAAAAAGACTGTGCGAATGCCAAGTGCCTCATGTTGGCCTCAGTCGATGGTACATACCAGAGGCAGCACGCGAAGATGGATTCAGATTCTGTCTTCCTCCATAACAAAGATTTATATGGAGAGCAATCTCGTATCGCAAGATATGAGACCTCGAACGAATTGCTTCAAGCGAGGTTGGCTGTCGGGTCATCTATAGGGGACAGCGTCCTTACAGAGACTAGCTATTTTAATAAGCTCACGGACCTGAAGACTACGTTGAAGAACGTGTCAAATATTGACTTGGTTCTACAGTCTCTGCCCTCTACTTACACCCTGAAGGAAACTAGGGAAGTAGAAGGAAAGGGAAGGGCAAAAGTTTTGGGACTAGATATAGCGAAGGAGGGACGTCCCTATTGTTGCAGGAAAGAACATTGGCAGAGGGATTGCAGGGCTTGCAAAGCCAGTAGCCAGGATTCGAAGCATGTTGTGGCTTCGGCTTCGGCTTCGGGGGTGTTTGTAATAGAAAATTGTATGTCAATTAACTCTACTTCCTGGGTAGTAGATACCGGATCACGATCTCATATCTGTAATTCATTACAGGCTTTGAGAAACCGTAGAGTTATCAAGGTTGGTGATATGACTCTCAGAGTTGTGAACGGAATGAGCTTGAACGCTGAATCCGTAGGGGATATCACCTTGGATTGACAAGTGGGCAGATATTGATTCTACGTAACTGTTTGTATGTATCTAGTCTAGCTTGTAATATCATATCTGTATCTTTACTTTCTAAGGAAGGATATGATTTTACTTTTGTAAGCGATGTGGTCCACATCCACCTAAATCAAGTTCCGATTGGGTCAGGTACATTAGAAAACGGAATATACGTATTAAATCAAGCTCAGGTTTTCAGTGTCCAGAACACACTTAAAAGAAAGTCTCCGGAAACAAATCAGTCTTTCTTATGGCATTGTAGACTGGGTCACATCAATGAGACACGGTTCACAAAGTTACATAAAGAGGGATATTGGAATCTGTTCAAGTATCAGTCTTATGCTACTTGTGAATCTTGTCTCATGGGAAAGATGATAAAGACTCCATTCACTGGACACGGAGTAAGAACGAGCGAGCTCTTGGGACTCATACACAGTGACGTGTGTGGTCCAATGTCTACACATGCGTGAAGTGGTTATTCATACTTCATTACTTTTACGGATGATTTCTCTTGGTATGGACATGTTGTTAGTTATATGAATGCACTAGAGGCCATTACTGTACATGAGATGTATATTGTAGTGGATGCTGGGACATATATAGGTAGGACTTTCTTGCTCGACATGATAGTACGCTACCTGGTTGCTCTTTATCTTAACATGTATACTTGTTGTCTCTCTATTATATGTTGATAAAGCCCTTAGGATGTGTAATCGACTTGCAGGACTATGATGCAGATCATACTAGTGGGGCCTGGGTAGTCCAAGAGTACATCCTTCATATGTTCCTAGTCGTAGGAGTACCGAGACGGGGCATCGATATTCCAAAGTAGACTAGCGTATATCTTCTCGACCAATGTGATGGGCGATGGATAATCCCATATCCATTGGTGTTTGACATCAGAGATGGTATGCGGGTGCTCAGTGGAGACTGGGTACACTGAACGGACTCGCCAAGAACTCCCAGATGGTATTATACCTCATGTCAGATGGCAGTTCTCTGGTGACACTGGTACAGCTTAGTCTGTTGACCCGAGATCGTCATAGAGACTTGTGTGTCTCCTACTGTGCTTTGATTTCCACCCTACCACGGCTCTACTAAGTCGTGCAAACAGGTGGTTTTTGGGTACAGTCCCGATTCACATGGAGGCAATGAGCGATAGGAGGGGATTCGTCTCTCCCGGTATTGGGGGTTGATGTTGCGCTATGCTCGACTGGCCATAACTGGAAATCCCTGGCCAGGCTTGCAATGATTTACTGGTAAGTGTTATCAGTAGTTTCATGCTTGTTATGGACCTTACATCGGTATGACTTATCAAGCTACTGGGGTCTGACGTTTACCACCCCTAGGCGAGATATGCGGCATATCAGATGAACGGACCGGACTGTGCGGTAAGCGTTACTGATTGGATTCGCAGGAGTGTGAGCAGGCTTGCTCGTTGATCTTCTGATCGCTCAATACCCGGGTTGCCTTTACTTTTAGTAGACCGCTTGCGGCTTGTGGGTGATTGATATGATCACCACCTACTGCCGGCGTATTGACGAGTCTTTAGTGTCCTACACAGAGGTTTCCTGGCTCAAGCGAAACGAAATAGGAGCGCATATGAGATATGTGCGGGACCGAGACTAATACCAGTATGTGATACTGTATTCTATTCTCACGATTTGTATCATCAGTCGGTTATATGAGATATAGCCGGGTTACCGAATCAAGTGTTGATTCGATATAATGATACACTAGATATTAGTCGGTTATATACGATATGACCGGATCATTAAATCAAGTGTTGATTTAATGATTTAATGTATAATTATATATTTGATATATCACTTTACATTAACTAGTATTGGTTCACTTAAGATTGATTTTCTCACTTGATGTGCACAAGTTGTATATGTGATATATGTTTATGCACTAGTTTGTATCATGATTGATGACAAATGCAAACTTGGGTGTGTGTATGACTTACACCATATTTAAGATAATGGTTTAGGTTTTTATTTATTTTGGTAAAACAAAATGGTGGTTTTCTTTGTCTTGGCTTAAAGCTTCATGAAGCTTTTTAAGCATCTTTGACAAAGTCCACTCATTTTGTTTTGCATAAGATTTTTATTAACCAAACCAT
This sequence comes from Agapanthus africanus, assembly GCA_030015575.1. NCBI lineage: Eukaryota > Viridiplantae > Streptophyta > Magnoliopsida > Asparagales > Amaryllidaceae > Agapanthus > Agapanthus africanus. The sequence goes on from CM057339.1 coordinate 494,797,818, forward strand.
TAACTCAAACTATGGTTTAGTCTCTACAATGGTTAACTCACCCATGGTTGCATCATGATAGACTTCACTTGATTATTATTTTTATATAATTCATTTTTTTTTATCATTATTCTTTTCTTTCTTCTTCTTCTTCTTCAAGAAGAAGAAAAACTTACTAGAAATTTTCAAGTGAAGAAATAGAGTGAGAAATCCAAATCCAAAACGAACCCACTTCCTATTTCATCATCCTCTACTACTTGCCATTTAGTTTAGGGCGTTCTCTTCACAAAGTTCATGACCTAGTGAAGATGGAGCTTGAGTTTGAGTCTCCTCGACGTAGATCATCTTCGGCCTCGAAGTCAAAGACCTAGCCCGCTCATTTCTCCGAGGAAACCATGACTCGAGTCCGGGATCTTGATGATCTCAGCGAAGGGACGTCAACACGGAGCTTTAGAAGTGAAGGACCGGATCTACAAAGGTTGTAATCCCTTTCACTTAGTATTAAAGTGTTTTACATGCTAGTTTTCGCATAATCTCTAGTATACGATCTTGGTTAGGGTTGTTTGGCACGTCTATTTTTTTGAATCGGGCATGGTTGATACCTTGTAGAACCTTGTGACAGTGCCTAGGAACCAAACAGTGGTATCAGAGCCAAGCTAGAGCTTTAGGCGAAGTCTAGACGAAGTTAGAAGTTCGATCGAACCCCGAAACCCCGACACGGACCCTTCTCTGGAAATTTTTTAAAATTGTGATTTTTTGTGAATTAAAAATGCTCAAAAAAATCAGCAGGGAATTCTAAGGCCTTGTATGAAAAACGATCCAGTAATACGCTTAAAGCGCCGCGGAACCGCTGCAGGAACATGCCTTCCGCGGCGGTTCCGCGGCGCTACAGTGCGTTTATGGTGTGCTTTTTACATAGTAACTTCTGTACGAATTTCTTGAGATTTATTGGAATTTTTAATTTATATTCAAGAGTTGAGTTTTCTGGGTTGTATTGGGAGCTCGTTGATTCGATCGGAAAGTTTAACTTCGTTTTAGTTAGTCCGGGTAATTTTTAGAACATGTTAAAAAAGTTCGACCGGATATCAATAACTCACTTTTTCCCCTGCCGGAAAATTTCCAAGTGTTGGATTTTTCCGTAGTTTAAGAACGTTCTAAGTCGTGCAAGTAACGCGATGGACCCTCTAGAAGACAACAAACCTTAACTCGGTTATGTGACCGTCTTGAACTGCCTTTTGAACCTTAGGGTTTGGGGCAGTACGGCGTTGCCATATGTGAGGCGTTGGCTTGACCCTTCTACGGCTGGACCATTGGTACCGTGGCATGTGATGGATGTTTTAAACTCCCCTCAAGTGTTGAGAACTATTTGGGAAAACTTGGGTGTTTGATTATTCGATCGAAAAGTTTAACATTGTCTATTTATCTGGAAGGTGATACAATATTTGGAATCCACATGTAGTTATGAGATAACTAATTTGAATGTTATAAATCTAGCAGTTCAGTCTCAGATGATCGGTTGCCACGGAATTTTCATGCGATCAAAAGTCCGTCGCAATCACGTAGCGTACGCGGATACTCGCCGGGTAAACTTAATAGACAACCACGCCCCATAGCCCCGACCGAGTGACTGTAGGAGAACCCCGTCGCCAAAAGCATCCGTTCGGGTGCTCGCGGCAGCGGTGTTCCGCCTTAGTGCACTTCGTCGACGACATCCGGGGGGTGCGGCCGTCTACTAAAGTTTGCGACGAGCATTCGATCAGGATGTCGGGAATCTTGTTGAATTGCTCGACTGATTATTGGAAAGTGTTTTCAATATCGAGACTAAAATGCGGGGTTTATAATTGTTGGGCATGAGATGTCTAAGGAATTCATTTGGTTAGGCATGCGATGTCTAAGTAGGTTGCGGATGTCAACGGTTGTAGTTTTATGCTTTCTTTTCTACGACCGTAAGTGTAATATGTGGTGTATCGCCGGTTTCGTTGCTATACATCAGCGATAATTGGGATACGCATATTTACTTACGTTGATGACATGTGATGTTATGTGTTGCTGGATATGTTATATTGGATCGTCGTGTTTGAATAGCCAGGGGGTTTTATGTGAGATGAGAGTTTTTCTTTTTCATTCATTGTATGTAATATTCTTTTATTGGGGCACTTCCGGGCTGAGGATGATGTCACCATTGTATATTATTTACTTTTCCGTACTATGATAGACCCATGAGGGGAGCACAAGTAACCGGGTTCTAGGGTCCAGTGGGAGACCATCTCGAGGAATCGAGTCCGGGTCTCCTAACTCTAGAATTGGTAGGGTTGCTTGCCGCTCTCGTAGGGGTCTAGGGGTGTGGGATTGGCTATTCATCACGACCGTGGAATCCGTGTTTTATACAGGCTCAAAATAAAATATGGACGTCTTAGTATATCCAATATTTCATATGTTGTTTTCTATTGCGTTATCTGTGATGTGATCATGTGATATGTTCAGATAGATATTGTATATAGTATATATGATATATCATATAGACGTTGCTTGTGTTTTACACCCGCGCTAGCCCTTCCCTGCTCTGTCGTTAGTTACCTAACCTAACGGTGCAGACGGGACATCGAGGCGAATGCGGATGGCATAAGTGTACGTTGTATTTATCTATGATGTTTAGGTGGACTTAAATGATGGGACATTCATTAATGAGATTAATGAAAGAAAATAAACCTAAAAGATGTTGTGGAATCGAATTTCAAAAATTAGGTAGCTCTAGTTGTTGCTTTGCATAGCGGTGTTCCTTGTAGAACATCCAGCACCTTATTCGATAAGGAAAAAGCCGAGATCCCTTCACCGGGAGTGACCACTTTTGCAATAACTAGCAGATGCTACAACCTTCGATTTGTCTTTTGGCTGCTTTTCTAGTTCATGCTTTGCATAGTGGTATTGTGAATATCCTGCACCTTATTCGACGAGGAAAGAGCCGAGATCCCTTCACCGGGAGTGACCTCTTTAGCGAAACTAGCGAAAGCCTCAAAAACACTCCATTTGAAACCATTTGATTCTGCAACGAGATCAAGTTCAAAGCGTTAAAGGTTTTCTTAAAAACCATCCGCAACCCTCTATCATTTTAGGAAGTAGAGTACTTAGTATTCGTGTTGTGTTTGTTGACCATAGTCAAGGCACAGTGTACGGTAGCTAAGTGATGTCTTCCTACACAGTATATGATGTGATTAGTTAGTACAGTCATGTGGCTTTGTTGACCTTAGTTAAGGGTCATGTGGGTGGGTCTAATTAATCACGAAATGACGGGTAGAGCTTGACTAGTGCTTATGATTTGTTGACCATAGTTAAGGTCATAAGTGCTAAGGGTAAAACCTTTATCGGGAGTTTCAAGTGTTGAAATTTGCAATGAGATTGCATACCTTCTATGAGATAGTTGGATCTCGATACCCACTGCGAGTAATTGTTACTCCTGGGAGATTTTTGCACTTTGCAATTAGTCGATCAAGTAGGTGTCTAAAAAGGTGTCAACGGGGTTACGCCCATGGGAAAATGAGGTTTATTTTAATTAGGTCCGTGCGAAAGGACGGGGAACCTCCCTCAAAGTACCGGCACTGGCCTGGCTGAAAGATTGGCGAACTTGTAGAGTGTAATTAATCCCGGCTAGTCTTTCCTTTTAGGATTTGATGGAAGATTTGATAGAAATAGTGGGAGCCATCCTGATTAGATAAAATATATAACCAATCTAATCTTGCAAGAGCGCACGCAGAGTGTTTTCTTCTCTCATTCTCCAAGTAGCGACCATGTCACGCCTTAATCAAGATAATAATATGGATGTATTGACCGAACCCGCTTGCTATACTAAGCTGGGGAACGTTGGTCCCGCTGCAACTTATAATTGTTATAAGACCGAGCAGGAAATAGGGGAATACCAGGATTCCCATGCCGCCCAAACGAAGAAAGTGCATGATGATGCATCTTCTTCGGGTGTGTTCATTACACAGAACTGTTTCTCAGTATCCTCTACGTCCTGGGTATTAGATACCGGATCAGGATTCCATATATGTAATTTGTTACATGGGCTACAGATAGGTAGAGAACTGAGAACAGGTGATAAGTTTCAAGAGTTGAAAACGGTGCAATTATTGCAGCCAAGGTGTTGGCAGTTATCATCCTGTATTTCCAAATACATTGATTCTGAATGAATGTTGTTAGATACCGAACCTGACATACAACATCATATCAGTCTCTTTATTAATTAAAGAAGGATATAATTTTGTATTGTTGGATAATGTTTTGCACATTTCCTATATCAAAAGTTGATCGGTTCAGGCACGTTATCTAAAAGCATATACATTTTAAATCAAACCACAGTTCCTTACGTACATAACACATACAAGAGGAAGAGTTCAGAAATGAATGAATTCTTCTTGAGGTATTGTAGACTAAGTCATATCAATGTGACCCGACTAGCTGAAGTTACATTTAGATGCATATTTAAATCAGTTTAAATTTACATCTTGTGAAACTTGCCAGTCATGTCATAAAGATAAGATGACCATGGCTCCGTTTACTGGAAACAGAGGAAGGGTCGGTGAACCCTTGGGAACGTTACATAGTGATGTATGTAGGTCCCCTGTCGACAGATGCCAGGACTGGTTTTTTATACTTCCTTACATTCAATGAGAATCTCTCAAGATTCGGACACATGTTCCTGTTGAAACACATGTCTGATACTTTTGAAAAATTCAAAGAATGTAAGATAGAAGTAGAGAACCAAAACAGGGTAGAAGTATTATGTCCTATGATGAGATCAGGGAGGAGAATACTTGTGCATGGAATTCCTGGACTATTCCAAACGAGAATGAGATTCTCTCTCAGCAATACTCCTCCGTATACACCAAAGCACGTAGGTGTATCGGGGTGGAGCAATTGCACCATATTAGATATGGCGTGCTCTATGATGAGTACTACTGGGTTATCTATTTCCTTTCGGGGGTTATGCACTTAAGAAGATGCATACCTATTGAATTGGATTCCAATCAAATCCGTGCCTACCACTCCATATGAGATATGGTATGGGAAGAGCCCATCTCTTAAGCAAGTTAAGATTTGGGGTTGTCCGCCCTATGTCTAAAAGCAAAATACGGACAAGCTCGAGGCAAGGTCAGTTCTGTAGAACTGGAAGGATTTCCTGCTATACAAACTACAGTTGATGATTTGACAAAACCAAAGGATTCAATAGTCTCCGACAATCCTCAGCCTCTCCGCCGATCTAGCAGGGTTCCTCACTTGCCTGAGAGATACTTTAGTTTCTCGATGACAGTGGGAGCGAGGATTGCATCATGAGATGATGGCCCAACTAGTTTCGAGCAGGCCATCAAGAGTAGGGACTCTGTAAGAATGGCTGGATGCTTAGCGGTCTGAGATGGAATCCATGTACACCAACAAAGTATGGACTTTGGCTGCTATATCTGAAGGGTTAAATCCCCATCAGGAGCAGGTATATCTTGAGAAGATTACTTGATGTAGATGGAAAAGTTGAGACTTTCGAAGCTAGACTTGTTAAAGATTTTCTTCATCGACCAGGCATGGATAATGATGAAACCTTTTCCAGTGGCAGTGCTTAAGTCTATCCGGATCTTACTTGCCATTGCTACATACCATGACTATGATATCTGGTTGTTGGGTGTCATGACTGCTTTTCTAAATGTTGATTTAGAAGAGAGCGTCTATAAGAACACAGCCAGATGGCTTCATAAACAGCAGGAGCAACGGAAACGTATGCAAGATGCTTTGTGTGATAAAGCAGGCATCGCGGAGTTGGAACATCTGTTTTGATGTGGTAGTCAAAGAGTTTGACTTCATCAAAATAGTAGATGAACCTTGTACATACAAAAAGGTAGTAGAGAGTAAGGTGGTCATCCTCGTATTGTACGTGGACAACATACTCTTGATAGGAAAAGAGTTTCATATGCTACGCACGGTCAATCTCCTTTTATCACAAGGATTCTCCAAATAGGATAAAGGTGATACCGCCTAAATCCTGGGGTTTGGATCTATGAGATAGATCTAAATGGATATTAGGATTCTCACTAGGTGTAGTGAGATGGTATCAATCGATCCTGGGAAGAATCACTGGACAGCTTCCAGGGTGGTAAGGTTGACAGAATGTCAGTCACAGGCATTGTCTTTACCCTCAGTGGAGGGACGGTATGTTGGAAGAGTTCCAAGCTAGATACCGTGGCAAACTAGACAATAAAGGCTGGTGACATCGCTATCAAAGATACTACCAAAGAGGCAGTTTTGGTGTATATTAGTTCATGAGATGAACTAGGTTCCAACCATTGTGAGACAATGGAAGTGTGGTTTTGACCCAGGAACCACGGTCGCATCAGTGACCCAGATATATTCCAAGGCAGTATCACCTGATCATGGAGATAGTTGATCTCCAGGGTGATCAAGGTTAGGAGAGTAGACTCAGAGGACAACACGGCCGATCCACTCACAAAGGCCTTTTCCCAGAGAGAGACTTATATGGGATGGTTGAGTATGAAATACTGCAACCACTGCTACAGATGGCCCTAGTGCAAGTGGGAGATTGTTAGTTATATGTATGCCCTAGAGGCCATTACTGTACATGAGATGTATATTGTAGTGGATGCTGGGACATATATAGGTAGGACTTTCTTGCTCGACATGATAGTACGCTATCTGGTTGCTCTTTATCTTAACATGTATACTTGTTGTCTCTCTATTACATGTTGATAAAGCCCTTAGGATGTGTACTCAACTTGAAGGACTATGATGCAGATCATACTAGTTGGGCCTGGGTAGTCCAAGAGTACATCCTTCATATGTTCCTAGTCGTGGGAGTACCGAGACGGGGCATCGATATTCCAGAGTAGACTAGCGTATATCTTCTCGACCCATGTGATGGGCGATGGATGATCCCATATCCATTGGTGTTTGACATCAAATATGGTATGCGGGTGCTCAGTGGAGACTGGGTACACTGAACGGACTCGCCGAGAACTCCCAGATGGTATTATACCTCACGTCAGATGGCAGTTCTCTGGTGACACTGGTACAGCTTAGTCTGTTGACCCGAGATCATCAAAGAGTATTGTGTGTCTCCCACCGTGCTTTGATTTCCACCCTACCACGGCTCTACTGAGTCATGCAAACAGGTGGTTTTTGGGTACAGTCCCGATTCACAAGGAGGCAATGAGCGATAGGAGGGGATTCGTCTCTCCCGGTATTGGGGGTTGATGTTGCGCTATGCTCGACTGGCCATAACTGGAAATCCCTGGCCAGGCTTGCAATGATTTACTGGTAAGTGTTATCAGTAGTTTCATGCTTGTTATGGACCTTACATTGGCATGACTTATCAAGCTACTGGGGTCTGACGTTTACCAACCCTAGGCGAGATATGCGACATATCAGACGAACGGACCGGACTGTGCGGTAAGTGTTACTGATTGGATTCGCAGGAGTGTGAGCAGGCTTGCTCGTTGATCTTCTGATCGCTCAATACCCGGGTGGCCGTTACGTTTAGCAGACCGCTTGCGGCTTGTGGGTGATTGATATGATCACCACCTACTGCCGCCGTATTGACGAGTCTTTAGAGTCCTACACAGAGGTTTCCTGGCTCAAGCGAAACGAAATAGGATCGCATATGAGATATGTGCAGGACCGAGAATAATACCAGTATGTGATACTGTATTCTATTCTCGCGATTTGTATCATCAGTCGGTTATATGAGATATAGCCGGGTTACCGAATCAAGTGTTGATTCGATATAATGATACACTAGATATTAGTCGGTTATATGCGATATGACCGGATCATTAAATCAAGTGTTGATTTAATGATTTAATGTATAATTATATATTTGATATATCACTTTACATTAACTAGTATTGGTTCACTTAAGATTGATTTTCTCACTTGATGTGCACAAGTTGTATATGTGATATATGTTTGTATCATGATTGATGATACATGCAAACTTGGGTATGTGTATGACTTACACCATATTTAAGATAATGGTTTAGGTTTTTATTTATTTTGGTAAAACAAAATGGTGGTTTTCTTAGTCTTGGCTTAAAGCTTCATGAAGCTTTTTAAGCATCTTTGACAAAGTCTACTCATTTTGTTTTGCATAAGATTTTTATTAACCAAACCATTAACTCAAACTATGGTTTAGTCTCTACAAAGGTTAACTCACCCATGGTTGCATCATGATAGAATTCACTCGATAATTCTTTTTATATAATTCATTTTTTTATCATTATTCTTTTCTTTCTTCTTCTTCTTCAAGAAGAAGAAAAACTTACTAGAAATTTTCAAGTGAAGAAATAAAGTGAGAAATCCAAATCCAAAGTGAACCCACTTCCTATTTCATCATCCTCTACTACTTGCCATTTAGTTTAGGGTGCTCTCTTCACAAAGTTCATGACCTAGTGAAGATGGAGCTTGAGTTTGAGTCTCCTCGACGTAGATCATCTTCGGCCTAGAAGTCAACGACCTAGACCGCTCATTTCTCCGAGGAAACCATGACTCGAGTCCGGGATCTTGATGATCGCAGCGAAGGGACGTCAACACAGAGCTTTAGAAGTGAAGGACCGGATCTACAATGGTTGTAATCCATTTCACTTAGTGTTAAAGTGTTTTACATGCTAGTTTTCGCATAATCTCTAGTATACGATCTTGGTTAGGGTTGTTCGGCATGTCTATTTTTTTGAATCGGGCATGGTTGATGCCTTGTAGAACCTTGTGACAGTCCCTAGGAACCCTACACATGTCTTCCTAATGAAGCATAAATCCGAGACCTTTGAGAAATTCCAGAAATACAAGAATGAAGTGGAAAAACAAACAGGCAAAAGTATCAAGACACTGAGATCTGATCGAGGTGATGAATACTGGAGTGCCGAGTTTCCGGGCTACTTCAAAAAGAATGGAATTCTCTCTCGGCTTACTCCTCCATACACACCAAAACACAATGATGTATCGGAAAGACGGAATCGAACCTTATTAGATATGGTTCGTTCCATGATGAGTAAAGCTGAGTTACCGCAATATTTCTAGGGTTATTCACTAGAAACAACAACATATCTTTTGAAACGGGTTCCTACTAAGTCAGTGCCTACCACACCATATCAGATGTGGAGTGAGAAGAAACCCTATCTTAAACACATTAAGACATGGGGATGTCCGACTTTTGTCAAAAAGCAGCATACGGACAAACTCGAGGCACGCTCAGTACAGTGCAAGTTTGTGGGATATCCAAAGAACTCTAAGGGATATTTCTTCTATTACTCAGAGGAACAAAAGGTATTTGTTTCTCGTCATGCCTGCTTCATGGAAACTGGAATTTTTATAAAATCAGATAAGTGGGAGCTTAATAGAACCGGAAGAAATTCCAGAACCACAAGCTATTACTGAAAGCTTAGTAGAACCAGAAGTTTCAGGAGAACCCGACATCCCAGCGCCACTCCGCAGGAGTAGGCAGTCTCGTCCGTCCGAGAGATACTACGGTTTTCTCATAGACGAGGATTGAGAGGATTGCATCATCGAAAATGATGAACCTACTAGCTTCTGGCAAGCCATTCAGAGCGGTGACTCAGTAAAATGGCTGGATGCAATGCTTACCGAAATGGAGTCCATGTACACCAACAAAGTTTGGACTTTGGACATTGCTCCAGAAGGGGTAAAACCCGCAGGCTGCAAATGGATCTTCAAAAAGAAGATTGGTGTAGATAGGCAGGTTGAAACCTATAAATCTAGACTTGTTGCGAAGGGTTTTCGTCAAAGACCTGGTTTGGACTATGACGAAACCTTTTCTCCAGTGGCTATGCTCAAATCCATTCGGATCCTTCTTTCCATTGCTGCCTTCCACGATTATGAGATCTGGCAGATGGACGTAAAGACGGCTTTTCTAAATGGAAATTTGGAAGAGTGCGTCTATATGGATCAGCCGGAGGGTTTCATTCAGAGTGGGAGCAACGGTAAAGTGTGCAAGTTGCTTAAGTCCATTTATGGACTAAAGCAGGCATCGCGGAGTTGGAACATCTGCTTTGATGATACTGTTAAAGAATTCGACTTTATCAAAAATCCAAATGAACCATGCATTTACAGTAAGATTGTTGCGCGAACTGTGGTATTCCTCGTCTTGTACGTGGATGACATTCTCTTAATAGGAAATGACATTCCTATGCTACAGTCAGTCAAAGGATTCTTGTCACAGAGGTTCTCCATTAAGGACCTGGGCGATGCCAACTACATTCTGGGGATCCAGATCTATCGTGATAGATCTAAGAGGATATTAGGACTTTTGCAGTCCAGATACATCGACACCATACGAAAATGATTCAGTATGGAAGATTCAAAGCGCTGTAACCTACCGGCTTGTCACGGAATCACCCCATCTAAAGAGATGTCTCCAAAGACTGATTTGGAAAGGTCTCGCATGTCATCTATTCCCTACGCATCCGCTGTAGGCTCTATAATGTATGCGATGTTGTGTACCAGACCAGATGTAGCATACGCACTGAGCGTTGTAAGCAGGTATCAGTTTGACCCAGTAGAGAAACACTAGATAGCAGTAAAGAACATTCTCAAGTACCTGAGAAGGACTAAGGAGATGTTCTTGGTGTATGGTGGAAAAGACCTCCAGATCGAGGCCTTTGCTGACTCCAGCTTCCAGAGTGACAAGGATGACTCCAAGTCCATGTCGGGTTATGTATTTACCCTCAATGGAGGGGCGGTTTGTTGGAAGAGCTCCAAGCAAGAAACCGTTGCTGACTCGACGATGGAAGCGGAGTACATAGCTGCTTGCGATGCCGCAAATGAAGCTGTCTGGATGAAGAAGTTCCTCAGGGAGGTTCAGGTGGTTCCTACCATTGTTGATCCAATACCGCTGTATTGCGACAACAACGGCGCTATAGCCTTAGCGAAGGAACCCAGGTCCCATCAAAAGTCCAGGCACCTCTTGGGGCGGTACCACCTGATCAGGGAGATCGTAGATTGCCGGGAGATCGAGATAAGGAGAGTAGATTCGAAGAATAACACTGCAGATCCACTCACGAAGGCCATACCCCAGACTCAGTTCGAGCGGCAGATCGAGATGATAGGTCTTGGATACACCAGTACATGGCCCTAGTGCAAGTGGGAGATTGTTAGTGTATATGCCCTGGAGGCCATTACTATAACATACTAGTTTGTATATTACTTAATGAAAGCTTGGGATATTCACAGTTGTATAGACAGTCTTTCTCAAAATGGTAGTATGCTACTTGGTTTGTTTCTACTTCAATATGTGCATGTGTTTCTTTTAGCATATCGCTTATATGTATTAGTGGAGCCCTTAGGATCTTTGCTTGATTACCAGTGTTGTGATGGCAGTCAAACTAGTGGGGGCTGGGTAATCTACAAGCACATCCTTATACAGGTCCCTAGTCGTAGGATTATCGAAATGGGGCATCGATACTCCGGAGTAGACTAGCGTATACGCTTCTCATCCCAGCAGCGGAGATGGTCTGTCCCACAGCTATTAGTACGTCGTACTGGAGATAGTATGCGGGTGATCGTTAGGTTACGAGTACACTGGACATGACTCATTTGGAACTGTTGGTTGGCACTATACCTATCGTCAGATAACAGTTCCCAGGTGACAGGAGTACAGCTTAGTCCGTCGACTTGACACTGCTACTTCGCCTCGAGTGTGTTCCCACTGTACTTTGATTACTACCCTACCATGGCTCAAAGGAGTCGTGCAAAAAGGTAGTAGTTGGGTGCAGTCCCGAAGCACTTGGAGGCAGTAGCGAGTAGCGGTTAGATAGGATTCGTCTCTCACGGTATTGGGGGTTGATATCGCTCAATGTCTAGGAGAGCCATTACACAAAGTCCTTGGCCAGGGCAACCTAGATTTACTAGTAGTGTTTCCAGTAGTTTCTCAGAGTGTTCTGGGCTACACTCCGGCACGACTTGTATCGCTATTAGGGGTCTGACGTTTACCGCCACCATAGGCCCAACATGCGATACTCATAGACGAACAGACCGGACTGTACGGAGATTGTCACATTCAGGCTCAGTAGGAGTTCGGATGGGTTTACCTGATCGGCCTTCTTATCGACATCTACCTGCGGACCGTTGCGTACAGCTAGTGCCGCTTGCAGTCTGTGGTTAAACCCACTGCCAGCGTAGTGTCGAGTCTTTAGAGTCCCACATAGAGAGTTTCCCTGCACTGGGCAAAAGGTGCAGAGGCCGTATGGTTTTACGGCAAGGCTACGATCACTTACGTGCACTTATGCGCGTATGATGTTCGGGCAGACAATACTAGTGGGATTTGGTTTAAGCCGGATCCTAGTACTGTACAGATGGATTAGTTTTGTCTTCTGTGTATTCGTGTTCTACGGAATGCGGATGCGGGTGTGTATGCACGGTTGTGAGGAGCGAAGAAGGAGGTGTCTCATTAGGGTTTTGACCATTGACTTGGTCAAAACCAATATGAGGTGAGGAAAATGTTTATTAATCTTTTTAATGATAATTGTGTTTTGGCTAATTGGTTTGACCATTTGACCTTGCTTGACAATTTGACCTAGTTGACTATTGATGACTTAGATATCTTGCAAGCACTAGACTCTTCTTATTATTTTGGATTTATCTTTGAGATGATAATGGTCAAATCAAGGGTAGCCATCATAATTAATCATGATAAAAGATTACTAAATATTTTTATTATGCATCATTATCTTCTTCTAATTCTCTCTCATCAAATGAGAGCTCCCATGGTTTGCTTCTTCTTCCTCCTCACAACAAATTCCTAATAGTCTCATGTGTTAAGCAAATTAGGTTCTAAATAGACAAACAAACCCATCTTCTTCCTCTACATCACCTAGGGCATCAAGAGTAGCAAACTTGTTGCCCTAGTAACCTTGGCTTTAGGTGGAGCTCGGACTATAGACTCTCGGGTTGATCGTCTTCGACTCTAGGAGTCCGCGGAGGTGACCAAGATCAGGATCGATCCTCGGAGCTTGCATGGACGAGGGGGACAGCGGAGGGAAGAACCGAAGGACCGTTTTCGTGATGTATAATCTCCTAAGCATAGTAGATAGAACCTCTAGTTGTTTGTTAGAAATGGTTTGGCAAAGATCCTCAAGAAAGTCTATGTTACCTTGTGATTAAAAAATTTGTTTTTTACCTATTCCGTCTCCCCGTAAGTACCGGGGTGGGTAACGTAGACTTACAAAACTCTCCCAGGAGTAACTCTTACTCGCAGTGGGTATCGGGATCCAACTATCTCATAGAAGGTATGCAATCTCATTGCAAATTTCAATACTTGAAATTCCCGATAATGTTTTGCCTCTAGCGTCCTATGACCTTGACGGAGGTCAACAAACCATAGGCTACTAGTCAAGTTCAACCCGTACATTTCTTGATTGAATTAAACCAACCCACACGACCCTTGACGGAGGTCAACAGGGCCGCATGAATACCCTAATCCAATCGCATCATTTGCAGCAGATAAATACTAGTCAGCTACCTCACACTACGCCATGACGGAGGTCAACAAACGCAACACGAATACAAAGTAGGACTTATCTGAAATGACGGACGGCTACGACAAGTTTTAAGAAAACCCTTTGCGTAATGAACTTGATATCGTTGTAGAATCGAGTGAATTTTTAAAAAGGAGTGTTTTTGAGGCTTTTACAAGTTTTACTAAAGAGGTCACTCCCGGTGAAGGGATCTCGGCTCTTTCCTTATCGAATAAGGTGCAGGATATTTCACAAATACCACTATGCAAAGCAAAAACTATAAAAGCAATCAAAAGAAAAACCGAGTTTGTAGCATCTGCTAGTTTCTCTAAAGAGGTCACTCCCAGTGAATGGATCTTGGCTCTTTCCTTATCGAATAAGGTGCTGGATATTCTACAAGGAATACTGCTATGCAATGCAAGAACTAGAGCTACCATTTTTAAACAAGTTTCTACAACATCTTTAGGTTTATTTTATTTCATTAATCTCATTAATGAAGTCCCATTTATTATGCTTTCCAAGCATCACATATGAAACGAAAGAAGCAATATTAATTATATCTCATATATATAATATAGGCATTCGTCTGAACATATCACAGTGATCACATCACAGAGCAGCAGAAGATAACATATGAAATATTGGATATACTAGGATTTTCGTGTTTTAAATTAAGCATGTATAAAACACGGATTCCACGGTCCCGATGAATAGCCAAATCCACATCCCTAGACCCCTACGAGAGCAGCAAGCAACCCTACCAATTCTAGAGGTAGGAGACCCGGTCTCGACTCCTCGAGATGGTCTCCCACTGGACCGTAGAACCCGGTTACTTGTGCGCCCCACCTTGGGTCTATACTAATGCGGAAAAGTAAATAATATACAATGGTGACTCATCCTTATCCCGGAAGTGCCCCAATAAAAGAATATTACATACAATGAATTTTATATGAATGAAAATGAAAAACTCTTATCTCACTTAAAACCCCGGGCTATTCAAAACACGACGATCCGATATAACAAATCACAGCAACACATAACATCACATGTCATCAACATAAGTAAATATGTGTATCCCAATTGTCGTTGACATATAGCAACGAAACCGGCGATACACCACATATTACACTTACGGTCGCAGAAAAAAAAGTGAAAAACTACAACAATTGGAATCCACAATCATCTTAGACATCATAAACCCAATGTATCACACACATTGGATTTTATGCCCAACCATATTGTAGGGTTACTAGGCACTCTCACAAGGGTCTATAAAGAATCAACCATGCCCGATTTAAAATTTAGACGTGCCGAACAACCCTTACCAAGATCTTTAAACTAGAGATTAGGCGAAACAAAGCATGTTAAACACTTTAACATCTAAGAGTTTGTGATTACAACCTTTGTAGTCCGGTCCTTCGCTTCATAAGCTCCGTGTTGAGGTCCCTTCGCTGCTATCATCATGTACCCGGACTCTAGAGAGGCTCCATGAAGAGAATGATGCAAACTTGCTTTCGATCTTCGATAACTAAGATGATCTACCTTGAAGTTTCTTTAATACAAGCTCTCACTCACAATTGAAGTGAACACCCTAATCTAAATGGCTAGGATAGATTAGGATGATAAAGTAGGATTTTAGCTCTTGTTTACTTTCTTAATCTCACTCATTTTCATCACTAAGCAAAAAGCTAGAAAGCTTTTCAAGGGGGAAGAAGAAGATGAATTACTTTTTGATGCATAATGAATTGTGGTGAGGTTATAAATGCAACCATAGGTTAAGTATGATAACTTAACCAATGTAAAGAATGAACCATGGTCAAGGGTTGAGTTGGGTTAACAAATATCATAACAAAATATCTTTAGAAAATATCTTTGCAAAAACAAAACAAAAAGCTTCTAGAAGCATCTAGAAAATTAACCCAAATCAAACCTTAATCATGTTTAATCTCCACTAATCATGTTGCATTAATAACCCTAATATGTTACAATATTATATATCATATATACAATATTTATTGTAACAAAATAAAATAATACAATTAACATATATCGCATATATATCAATGTATTACCCGAGTGAGAAAAAGAATTTTTTAGTGAGCTTATATTAGTTAATGTAATTTAATATATCAAATATATAATTATACATTAAATTATCGAATTAACACTTGATCCGACAATCCGGTTATATCGCATATAACCGACTAATATAATCTGTATCAGTTCATCGAATCAACACTTGATCCGATGACCCGGCTATATCACATATACCCGGCCGATATCTCATATCGCGAGAATCTAATACGGTATCACATATACGTATTGTTCTCGGTCCCGCACATATCATATATGTGCTCCTACTCCATTTTTCCTGAGCCAAGAAACCTCTGTGTAGGGCTCTAAAGAATCGTCAATACGCCGGCAGTAGGTGATGATCGTATCAAACACCCACAAGCTGTAAGCGGTCAGCTAAACGTAACATCCACCGAGGTATTGAGCGATCAGAAGATCAACAAGCAAGCCTGTACTTTCTCCCGCGAATCCAATCATTAACACTCCCGTACAGTCCGGTCTCTTCGTCTGATATGTCAGATATCTCGCCTAGGGGTGGTAAACGTCAGACCCCAGTAGCTTGATAAGTCGTGTCGATATAAGGTCCATAACAGTTCGAGAAACTACTGATAACACTTACCAGTAAATCTCAGCAACCCTGGCCAGGGATTTCTAGTTATAGCCAATCGAACACAGCGCAACATCAACTCCCTATACCGGGAGAGACGAATCCCCTCCTATCGCTCATTGACTCCATATGATTCGGGACTGTACCCAAAAGCCACCTTTTTTCATGCCCTCTTGGATGTGGTATGATGGAAATCAAAGTACAGTGGGAATCACACAAGACTCAATGACGATCTCGGGTCTACAGACTACTCTGTACCAGTGTCACCAAAGAACTGCTATCTGACGTGAGGTATAATACCATCTGGGAGTTCTCGGCGAGTCCGTCCAGTGTACCCAGTCTCCATTGAGCACCCGTATACCTTCTCTGATGTCAAACACCAATGGATATGAGATCATCCATCGCCCATCATATGGGTCAAGAAGCGCATACGCTAGTCTACTCTGGAGTATCGATGCCCTGTCTCGGTACTCCCATGACTAGGTACTTTTGATGGATGTACTTGGCGACTACACTGTCCTCACTACTATGATCTGCATCATAGTCCTGGTAGTCAAGTATTCATCCTAAGGGCTTTATCAACATGTAACATAGAGACAATCAGAGTACATGTTAAGATAAAGTGTAACCAGATAGCGTACTATCATGTTGAGCAAGAAAGTCCTCCCTATATATGTCCAAGCATCCACTACAATATACATCGTATGTACAGTAATGGCCTCTAGGGCATACATATAACTAACAATCTCCCACTTGCACTAGGGCCATCTGTTTTGGTATCGCATACCCAACAATTAGCTTTGGTTGATGTATCTCACACTCAACCATCCTATAAAAGTCTCTACTGGGAAAAAGGCCTTCGTGAGTGGATCCGCGCTGTTGTCCTCTGTGTCTACTCTCCTAAACTCGGTCTCCCTGGAGATCAACCATCTCCTTGATCAGGTTATACTGCCTAAGAATTATATCTGGATTTCTGATGGGATAGGGGTTCCTTGGCATAAGCCACAACTCTATTGTCACACAATGGTAGGAACGAAGTTCATCTCATGAACTTATATGTATCCAGACTGCCTCTTTGGTAGCATCCTTGGTAACGACGTATGTTGCCTTTAATCGTCTAGTAAGTCACGGTATCTAGCTTGGAACTCTTCCAACATACCGTTTCTCCACTGAGGGTAAAGACAATGCCTGCGACTGACATTCAGTCGTCCTTATCACTCTGGAACTTTTCCAGTGATTCTCCCCAGGATCGATTGATACCATCTTACTACAACTAGTGAGAATTCTAACATCCAATTAGATCTATCTCATAGATCCAAAACCCAGGATTTAGGAGGTATCACCTTGATCCTATATGGAGAATCCTTGTGATAAGCGGAGATTGACCGAGCGTAGCATAGGAAACTCCTTCCCTATCAAGAGTATATCATACACGTACTTTACGAGGATCACCACTATACTCTCTACTACCTTTTTGTATATACAAGGTTCATCTACCATTTTGATGAAGTCAAACTCTTCGACTACTATCAAAACAGACGTTCTAACTCCGCGATGCCTGATTTATCGCATAAAACAACTTGCACACTTTTCTGCTGCTCCCACTGTCTACGAAGCCCTCTAGCTGTGTACTTATATACACTCTCTTCCAAATCATCATTTAGAAAAGCAGTCATGACACCCAACCGCCAAATATCGTAGTCATGGTATGTAGCAGTGGCAAGTAGGATCTGGATGGACTTAAGCATAGCTTTTAAAGTCTCAACTTTTCCATGTACACCAAGTAATCTTCTCAAGATATACTTGCTCCTGATGGGGATTTCACCCTTCAGATAAAGCAACCAAAGATCTTACTTTGTTGGTGTATAAGGATTCCATCTCAGATCGCTAAGCATCCAGCCATTCTTACAGAGTCCCACTCCTGATCGCCTGTTCGAAACTAGTTAGTTCATCATCTCATGATGCGATTCTTGCTCCCACTGTCATAGAGAAAACCGAAGTATCTCTCAGGTGGGTGAGGAACCCTTCTAGATCGGCGGAGAGGCTTGTTGGATATAGTGCCCTCAGAGTCAATTATTGGATCACAGGCACGTGATTGCAATGATTGAGGGAGGACCTATGCCGGTAGGACAGTCTTACTCGAGATGATAGTATGCTATCTGGTTTATCTTTATCATCGTGTACTGCTTTAGATGACATTACTGATCACTATTGCACGTTGATAGAGCCCCTAGGATTCTTGCTTGACTACCAGCAGTATGAGGGCGATCATATACGTGGGAGCTGGGGTCTATAAGCAAATCCTTAAAAAGTCCCTAGTCGTGGGAGTTTCGAGACAGGGCATCGATACTCCAGAGTAGACTAGTGTATATAGTCGAAACCCCGACGAGGGGCGGTGGCCGGTCTCACAAGCCACTGGTGTCAGTTGGTTCACCAAAGATGTATACATGTGCTCATTGGGTTATGAGTACACCGGACATGACTCGCCGGGAACCTGCTAGTTGGTATTATACCTGACGTCAGATAGCAGTTCCCTGGTGACATGTGTACAGGTTAGTTCATCGACCTGAGATCGTCATTTGTCTCGTGTGAGTTCCCACTGTGCTTTGATTACTACCCTACCACGCTCAAAGGAGACGTGCAAACAGGTTTTAGTTGGGTACAGTCCCGAGCCACATGGAGGCAGTGAGCGGATCTGCAGGGGTTCGTCTCTCCCGGTATTGGGGGTGAGGTCGCGCTGTGTCTAGGAGAGCCGGTACATGAAAGTCCTTGGCCAAGGCAGGATATTTAATGGTAGGTATTCAAGTAGTATCTCAGGGTGTTCTGGGCTACACTCCGACACGACTTGTACCGCTTTTGGGGGTCTGACTTTTACCAACCACTTAGGCCCGCCATGCGATGCTCATAGACGAACGGACCGGACTGTACGGATATTGTCACCGACAGGCTCAGTAGGGTGTCAGGATGAGTTCGTTCATCGACGTCCCTTTTGGTCAATAGCTGGTAGCCCGTCACGTATGGCTAATACCTCTGACGTGCTAGTGGTTAAATCCACAGCCATAGTATTGACGAGTCTTTAGAGTCCACCACACACAGTTACTCAAGTTTCGGGCGAAACGCTGTAGAGCCCGTATGGAGATATGGCCGGGTTCGATCGGATACGTGCGGTATTGCACGGATCGTAATCGGACGGATAATACTAGCGGGCTTTGGTTTAAGTCGGATCCTAGTATAGTACAGTGTAGATTTTGTCTCTTTGCATTTGTATTCAGTGGGAATACAAATGCGGGCATGTATATGCAGTCGCGGGGTTTTCCTGTTATTTATTATGGGATCAGTTTTCTGAAGTTGCCAGTTTGCATTTCGTTCCGGCCAGTTTTCTTTTGTTCCTTCATGGCCGGACTTTTAGATGGAGGGGTTATTTGCAAGTGTGCAAATAACATTTGTGGGGGGGGGGGGGGTTATTTGTTTATGTGGCTTCATAATCATGAGATTCTTTTTCCATCACATTGCTAGCATTAAATAAGATGAGAGTTGATTAGATTTAAACTTGACCTTGGTGTGACTTTTTTTCTCATGATCACACATTATTCTCTTGTTGGATAATTGATTCTTTTGCTCCACCATTCTTTGAGAGGGGCCGGCCACTTATGAGGAGTGAGAGAGGAGTTCATTTTTCATGTGGAAAAATTATCATTCATCTTGTTTTTAGCTTGCCACCAAAAATTCCACAAATCACTCCAAAGTTCATTCATCCCTCAAAGGCAACTTAAACCCCAAATGAGACAATGGATTCTATACTTGCCTACAGCAATTCTTGGGCACGTCGGCTCGCCAACTTCGTGCCCGAGTTGCCTCGGTCCAGAGGTGGGAGCCCGTAAAAGAACCCGGCGATGTGGTGCCCGTTTCAACGAGGAGGCGACGACCGGAGATTCCGCGATGAGATCGAAGTGGAGGCGAAGACCGAAAGACACGGATCGCTTGGTATAGCCTTCTATCTCATCTTGTAGTTTGCTAGAGTTAGATTGATGGCCCGATCCGGGATTCTAGTGCGCGGTGGTGCCGGTTTTCTAGTTTGAAAAGTTTTTCGTTTCCGCATTCCGGCGTCGGATTGACGGCCGGGGCGCCGCCGTTCACTTACACTGGTATCAGAGCCTCGCCATTAACCTAGTCTATCTTGCTCTAGTATGTTTAGAACTCGATCGAACAAAAATCCCAAAAACCATATTTCTAGTGCACAAGTTTCTGTCGAAATTGTTTTGGCTCGAAATTTTTTTCAGTACATTGCAGAAACATGTGCAGGGAATTGTAAGCATACTGACAAAATTTGGTAAGGTGATGCTTTAGTACGACCGCGGAAACGCGGCCAAACCCCTGGTTTAGCCGCGGTTCCGCGGTGGAAAAGAGTCAACGCCGTACACAATTTTTCCAGTGGGCATCTGGTTGGGTAATGGAGTTTTGGGGATATTCTTCTTGGGCCCAGTTTTTCTGTGAGTGCTACAGTAGTGCTTGGGGCCTACTTCGATAAATTTGATCGATCGAAAATTTTAAACATGTTTGTTCACATTATTTACATTATATCTGCGACCGTGAATGTCATTTGATCGGTAAATCCTGTCTAACTGCTATAGCCCTTTTAGACGAATTTGCGAACGTGACATTCACGTTGATGTTCTGTGTTGTGCTGTGATGTTGCGGATTGGTCATGGGGGATAGCCTGGATGCAATGTTAGTACAGTTTCGTTTTGTACGTACATTTGATATTACGGGGCGAGCGACCGACATGTGGACTATCGTCACTGTCTTTTGTATATTATTCTTTTGGGGCACGACCAGGTTGAGGTCGATGTACCCGTTGTATATTTTACTTTATGTACTAGGATTACCCCACGGTGGGGTGCACGGATAGCCGGGTTCTAGAGGGCAACGAGCCCGCATCTCATGGCGTTGAGATGGAGGGGGATTTACTCTAGAATTGGCGGGCCATTCGCCGCACTCGTAGGGGTACAGGTTGACCCAGGAGGGGTGTCCAAGTTACCGGATTCCGTGAAGTGCTGGGTCGTCCATTCACGTTGCTGAAGGGGGCTGCCTCGCTTCAGGTTTTGGCGGGTAACTTTCCGCGCCCGTAGGGGTCTAGGATTTCATTGCACAGGCTATCCACACGACCAGGGGAACGTCGGGTTTCAGTAGCGGCTCTATGAAACCCGGGGATCCCAGATATCTGTATTGTTCTGTGATGCTTATTACATTTCTGTGATGTTGTATTTTATCACGCCTTGAGCGAATATTATATATTGATATATTTACTAGTAGATGTTGTATATGTTTTGTACCCGCGCTAGTCCAGTCCCCGCTCTGTCGTTAGTTAAGTAACCTAACGGGTGATGACGGGACCCAGTGGCGAATGCGGGTGGCATATACGTACATCGTATTTTCGTTCTTTATTGGTGTGATCCATTGATGGGACTGCGTTGATTCGGATCAATGCAAGCTAAACAAACCTATTCTGATGTTGTTGGAACATTTTTCAAAAAGCTGTTATTGCAAGGACGTTCTCTTTTGTTTTCCATCGTGGTATTCAGTTGGAATATCCTGCTCCTCAGTCGACGAGGCAAGGGCCGAGATCCCTTCACCGGGAGTGACCCCTTGGACAGAAGTTTACGTCAGGGCAATAACTTCACTATAGTCGTTTACTTTTGCTTTGCATCGTGGTATTCAATTGGAATATCCTGCACCTCATTCTACGGGGAAAGAGCCGAGATCCCTTCACCGGGAGTGACCTCTTTAGCAAAGGTTTTCGTCACTATATTTTTCTAAAAAAGCTATCTGGTTCCTTCAACGATATCAAGTTCATTACGTTAAAGGTTTTCGCCAGAAACCATTCGTAGCCCTCCGTCGTTTCAGACGGGTAGCACGTAGTATTCAAGCTATGTTTGTTGGACTTCGTCAAGGCATAGTGTATGGTAGCAGCTTGTTTCCTTTCTGCAGCATAGATAGATGCGTTGGTTTGGGACAGTCGTATAGCCTTGTTGGCCTTCGTCAAGGGCTTGTACGGGTGGGTTCAAATCAACCTGGAGAATGACGGGTAGAACTTGACATGTGACTTATGATTTGTTGGCCTTCATCAATGTCATAAGAGCATGGGGCAAAAATCACATCGGGAGTTTCTAAAGAAACTGAAACTTGCCAGATATGTGCATACCTTCTGGAGTGTGATAACGTGAGCGGATTCCGTCACGTTATCATGCGATGATAGTTGGATCCCGATTCCCACTGATGAGTTGGTTTACTCCTCGGGTGATCCTGACTAATTCTTCTTTCAGGTTTGGGGAAGAATTTGACGTTACAGTGGGAGGTTTCCTGATTAGATAAAGTGATAACCATTCTGATCTAGGTTAGAGTGCATGCTGAGTGTTTCTTTTCTCTCTCTCTTTGGCAGCGACCATGACCCGACCCTAGACTATGACTCAGTGACCAAAATTAACCAAACCTTCTTAAACACTGGCTTTTGGATTGTCAGAGTTGCAAAACTCATTGCCACTCCTACTTTTACCCTTTTTCTCCAGGACACCCCGTAATACTACGAACGTCCACTTCCATTGGACAAAACCATCGTATGGTTATATACGAACTCGAAGGAATTTATTTGAGGATGGTTTCTGGTTCTGGAGAAAACGAATAGATTTATTCAGTTGTCTTTTCTTTTTTATCTTCTCTCAGTTTGCGAGTACTCCTTGGTTTAGGAGATAGTACACCTATTACGCAAATTGGACATTCTTCTTCCAAACCTTAGGCTGGTGCCGAACGGTGGGGAATGAAGAAAACCAATTAGCCTAAACGGTGTACAGAAGGTATTAAGTAAAGACAAAGAAAGGGATTAGTAAGAGGGCAAAGTAAATTGCGACTGCTATTCACGACCAAACCAAGTATTTCTTCGCCAATCCTAAATCACCTTTGTATTTCTTCAGGACACTCTGTATCACTACGAAGATCCACAGTTTATTGGATACTCCATCGTATGGTTATATACGAACTCGAAAGGAACTTGTTCCAGTTCGGGGATGGATTCTGGTTCAGGAGAAATAGGAATAAGGTTTATTCGGTTGTCTTTTATCTTCACCTTCTCTCGCATTGCGAGTGCTCTTAGGATTAGGACAGTACACTCATTATGCTTATTGGATAGTCTTCTTCCAAACCATAGGCTGGTGCCGAGCCTATAGTATTGACGAGTCTTTAGAGTCCACCACACACAGTTACTCAAGTTTCGGGCGAAACGATGTAGAGGCGTATGGAGATATGGAAGGGTTCGATCGGATATGTGCGGTATTGCACGGATCGTGATCGGACGGATAATACTAGCGGGCTTTGGTTTAAGCCAGATCCTAGTATTGTACAGTGTAGATTTTGTCTCTTTGCATTTGTATTCAGTGGGAATACAAATGCGGGCATGTATATGCAGTCGCGGGGTTTTCCTGTTATTTATTACGGGATCAGTTTTCTAAAGTTGCCAGTTTGCATTTCGTTCCGGCCAGTTTTCCTTTGTTCCTTCGCGGCCGGACTTTTAGATGGAGGGGTTATTTGCAAGTGTGCAAATTACATTTGTGGAGGGGTTATTTGTTTATGTGGCTTCATAATCATGAGATTCTTTTTCCATCACATTGCTAGCATTAAATAAGATGAGAGTTGATTGGATTTAAACTTAACCTTGGTGTGACTTTTTTTCTCATGATCACACATTATTCTCTTGTTGGATAATTGATTCTTTTGCTCCACCATTCTTTGAGAGGGGCCGGCCACTTGTGAGGAGTGAGAGAGGAGTTCATTTTTCATGTGGAAAAATTATCATTCATCTCATTTTTAGCTTGCCACCAAAAATTCCACAAATCACTCCAAAGTTCATTCATCCCTCAAAAGCAACTTAAACCCCAAATGAGACAATGGATTCTACACTTGCCTACAGCAATTCTTGGGCACGTCGGCTCGCCAACTTCGTGCCCGAGTTGCCTCGGTCCAGAGGTGGGAGCCCGTAAAAGAACCCGGCGATGTGGTGCTCGTTTCAACGAGGAGGCGACGACCGGAGATTCCTCGATGAGATCGGAGTGGAGGCGAAGACCGAAGGACACGGATCGCTTGGTATAGCCTTCTATCCCATCTTGTAGTTTGCTAGAGTTAGATTGATGGCCTGATCCGGGATTCTAGTGCGCGGTGGTGCCGGTTTTCTAGTTTGAAAAGTTTTTCGTTTCCGCATTCCGGCGTCGGATTGACGGCCGGGGCGCCGCCGTGCACTTACAAGGATGAGGCTCGTTGGTTACTATTGAATCCTTTGGTTCTACCAAATCATCAGCTGCAGTTTGTATAGCTGGAACTCTTTCCAGTTCTACCTCATGACCACTAAATTTTTTTACAAGAAATTCCCTTTCACAAAGGTGGCATGCTGAGAAACAAAACATCTTTTGTTCCTTGGTTTGGTAGAAGATATTCCCTTGCGAATGCTTGGGATATCCAACAAACTTCCACAGAACTGACTTTGCCTTGAGCTTGTCTGGATTATGCTTTTAGAGATAGACCGGACAACCCCAAATCGTAACTTACTTAAGATATGGGCTCTTCCCATTCCATATCACATATGAGGTGGTAGGCATCTGATTTGATTGGAACCCTATTCAATATGTATGCAGTTTCTCAAGTGCATAACTCCCAAAAGGAAATAGGAAACTCAGTAGTACTCATCATAGAGGGCACCATATCAAATGGGGTGTATTTGCTCTGCCCCGATACACCGACGTGCTGTGGTGTATTCGGAGGAGTAATGCTGATAGAGAATCTCATTCTCCTTTAGAATAGTCCAGGAATCTCGTGCTCAAGTATTCTCCTCCTTGATCTCATCAAAGGACATAATACTTATACCCGTTTTTGTTTCTCTACTTCTGACTAATATTCATTGAATTTCTCAAAAGGTTCAGACTTATGTTTCAACAGGAACATATGTTCGAATCTTGAGAGATAATCAGTGAATGTAATGAAGTACAAAGAACCAGTCCTGGCATGTGTGGACAGGGAATCAACATGTATCAATCCCAAGAGTTCACTAACTCTTTCTCTGTTTCCAATAAACAGAGTCGTGGTCATCTTATCTTTGTGACATGACCGGCAAGTTTCACAAGATGTAAATTCAAACTAATTTAAATATGCATCTAGATGTAACTTCAGCTAGTCGGGTCACATTGATATGACCTAGTCTACAATACCTCAAGAAGGATTCGTTCAATGAACTCTTCCTCTTGAGTGTGTTCTGTATACTAAGAACTGTAGTTTGATTTAGAACGCCAATGCCTTTAGATAACGTGCCTGATCCGATGAATTCTTGATATAGGAAATGTTCTAAACATTATCCAACAATACAAAATTATATCCATCTTTACTAATAAAAAGACTGATATGATGTTGTATATCAGGTTCGGTATTTAATAACATTCGTTCAGAATCAATGTATTTGTTAATACAGGATGATAACTACCAACAGACTTGGCTGCAACACTTGCACCGTTTCTATCTCATGAAACTTATCACCCGTTCTCAGTTCTCTACCTATCTGTAGCCCATGTAACAAATTACATATGTGGGATCCTGATCCGGTATCTCATACCCAGGACGTAAAGGATACTGGGAAACAGTTCTCTGTAATGAACACACCTGAAGATGATGCATCAGCATGCACTTTCTTCGTTTGAGCGGCACGGGAATTCTGGTAATCCCCTATTTCCTGCTCGGTCTTATAACATTTATAAGTTGGAGCGGGACCAACGTTCCCTAGCGCAGTATAACAAGCGGGTTCGGTCAATTCATCCGTATTATTATCTTGATTAAGGTGTGACATGGTCTCTACCTGGAGAGAGAGGGAAGAAAACACTCAGCGTGCGCCTTTATAAGATTAGATTGGTTATCAATTTATCTAATCAGGATGGCTCCCACTGTTTTAGTCAAATCTTCCTTCAAACCCTAAAAGGAAAGACTAGCCGGGATTAATTACACCCTACAAGTTCGCCAATCTTTCAGCCAGGCCTGTGCCGGTATTTTGAGGGAGGTTCCCCGTGCTTTCGCACGGACCTAATTAAAATAAACCTCGTTTTCCCATGGGCGTAATCCCGTTAACACTTTTCTAGACACCTACATGATCGGCTAATTGTAATGTGTTAAACTCTCCCAGGAGTAACTTTTACTCGCAGCGGGTATCGGGATCCAACTATCTCATAGAAGGTATGCAATCTTATTGCAAATTTCAACACTTGAAATTCCCAATAATATTTTACCCCTAGCTTCCTATGACCATGACGGAGGTCAACAAACCATAGGCTGCTAGTCAAGTTCTACCCATCATTTCCTGATTGAATTAAACCCACCCGCACGACCCTTAACGGAGGTCAACAAGGCCGCACGACTACCCTAAAACAATCTGCATCATATGCATAAGCAGATAAATACTAGTTAGTTACCGCACACTACGCCCTGACGGAGGTCAACAAACGTAGTACGAATACTAAGTAGAACTTATCTGAAATGACAGAGGGCTACGACAGATTTTTAAGAAAACCCTTTGCGTAATGAACTTGATATCGTTGTAGAATCGAGTGATTTTTGTAAAGGTGTGTTTTTGTAGCATTTTGGAAATTTGTAAATAAACAAAATAAATTAATTTAATAATAATATGATAAATCGCAAAGTTGTAAAAAACAAGTAAGTCAATTTTCATAAGTTCTACGCAAAACAATTTAAGTAAAAATTTTAGTATGCAACATAAATAAGTTATAAGGGTTTTAGTGACTATTTTAGCTTTATTTTAATAAAATGTGTGTTTTATAATAAACTAAGTTGTGAGGGGTTTTTAGGTAAAGTTTAGAATTATTGTGCAAATGGAAAATTGTTAAGGGTGTAAATGAAAATGGGACAGAAAATCATTTTTAGTTCAGAATTTAGTTTCAAATAAAAACAAATTATGAAGATAAGGCTAACACACCTCATGCTTGCATGCACACACTCATCTCACACCTCCTCCTTGCATGAAATGAGCACCCTTCAACCCTTGACACCTCCTTCTACCACCTCACCCTTCCTTCTTCTCATATATTGGTTATGTTCAGATCATAGTTAATTAAGAATTCTGAAAATTTATGAAATCAAAAGAAAAATAAAGAGAAAAAGAAAGAAAAAGTGGAAGAAGAAGATGAAAGAAGCTATGTTCTAGGTTATCTTCACCATCAAGCTAGGAGGAGCTTAGCATCTTGGAGGGTTTATTCCAACAACTTTTTGGAGGGTAAAATTCTTAATCACAGTAGTAAATTAGGTTTTGTACTTAGTTAATTCGAATTGAACAAAATTCTTTAATATCGTATTTTAGTTAATTATAAGCTCTGTTGAAATCTGCTATTGTTTGGAACATAATTAACTTAACAAAACAGTGCTAAAATGATGTGTGTAACACCTAGAACAACCCATAGGATCACGAACCAGAGGGCTCGGATTTGGGCCGGCGACAACATAGGAAATCCGGCGTCGCCGGATTTGTGGATAGCTAGGGTGTTTTGGATAATTGTGTATGTTTCAGTAGATCATTTTGGCCATTTTGGTATTGTTTAAATAATTTAGTTTCACTGCAGTTAGAATATGGAATCGTATATCGGAAAAGATATCTTAAAACATAAAATACGACACGGTTAAAACGCATCACGATTTAAATTCTGCAGCAATACAGGTTAGGGTTAAAATCCAGTAAGGTTAAGTGGTTAATCACTCGATATAGTCGTATACAATATAACTAGTATGTAGGAGCGGGTGCTTTTCATTTCCGTCATGTCACAGTAGCTGTTTCCTTATATAAGTTAAATTGTGTTGTTAGATTCGAATACGGGAATTTCGGAGGCAGCGAGGAAAGGGAAGGGATTGGCAATTTCTGGATAGATTCGACATTTTCCGGTGAGTAGACTAAACATCTACCGGGGAATTTTGTAAAGATGGCGTATTACGCCCGTAGTTTATATATCGTAATACTTTATGTTGTTATGCTAAATTGAAAATATGCATTCACAATTCATATATATATATTGCTTAGTTGCTAGTACACCGCACAAGTATTGACGAGTCATGTCACGTGCACAGCTTACATGTTACATACATCTCGTCGATATTGCCATGTCACTTTTTACACTTAGTAAAATTCTTGTTAAAAATGATTCATATCATATCTTACATACCAATAATAGTAGTAAATTGAATCATTAATATCATGTTAATATATGTGTATTTCATGTTGATATAAGAGGTAAATGTATTATTGAGGATTTATGGTTTTGAGTTTTGAATACTATTACATAAATCCAGTGATTTTATGATTGATGTGTCATGTCCACCATGAGATTTTTATGATTTGGTTTTATTCCGGACCGAGTGGGGGAGATATACGGACGCGGATTTTACGTTATCCATACTGAGTGGGGGAGATATACAGTTGGATACATGGTGGACCCGGTCGAGACCGAGGGGCAGGATAGCCGCATTGAGGCGGGAGAGCCTAGCGAGGTTACTCGATACCGAATAGAGTGGTAAAATATGGCGTATATCTAGATGATAACGACCGGTGTTGCTGATTTCAGGATCATTCGAGGAATGGTGCCTGTGAAAAATGGAAGTTTTGTGTCGATGATGGACACGGGGAATTGAATTTTTATTGGAAATAAATGATGAGATTTCAGTTTTGATTATAAGATTCGTACGGTAGATTCATGATTTCCACAGATAATCATAAATTGTACTTGTTCACATTTAGTTAGCTTGATCGTCATATTTACATTATTAACCGTTATATGTTAGTTATATTCACTGAGTTGGCAACTCACCCCCGTTGTGCCACAGTTCCTTGCAGGGGTAGAGTGGACGGTTAGCAGCGGCGCAAATCTACTTTTTGCAGCTTAATTACATCTTTTGATAGGTAGGTTACATATGTAGTAACCTTATGTTTTGGTATTGTATTTTGTATCTAGAAAATCTCCATCAGACATGTATATGACTTAGAGTGAGAGATGATATGTATATTATTGACAGTTGAGATCGTTTAGTTCTATAAATTGTGGTTTCATTTATTTATGTCTGAGATTCGTATTGATGCCTATATACTAAGGTTTTATTTTCCGCTGTTGATATTGTTGATCCCAACTAGAGATGCAACCAAACTTAACACCTTATACTTGTTTAATATTTTAACTTCATAACAGGTGATTTTTACTAAAAATTTAAATTTTCTATATAAAGAATTCCGAAAAAAGGATTTTGATCTTGGTCTTCGGCTTACTTGGACTGTGTGCATATCTTTAGATATGATACACTCTAAGTGCCGGTCACATCCAACTTAGGTCGTGACAAAGTTGGTATCAGAGCATAGGAGTAACCTTACGGAATCGAATAGGGAAAATTAAAAATAGGTTGACGTGAGTCCGTGATTTAGGATGACCTTTGGTTTGATGGAGTAGGTGAATTAGGATGAGTGCAGTACCGTACGTATGTTCCGCGGCATATTTACGTTATCATACTTAGCCTAACTAACCTTAGGATGTATATCTTGATCTATTCTTTCGTTGATTCTCCGTTATTGATTGTTCCTATTCGTAACCCTTATCAACTCTCGTTTCTTATTCCAGTTGCTATGGCTACGCGTGCTAGACGAGCCGCAGCCAGAGATGCAGCTAGGGCGAGTCCGCCTGTGACGGCGACTGGTACACCGGACGTCCCGGCGGTGCATGAGCATGTTGATCCTCCTCCTCCAGATCGCATGACTAGGATTGAGGAGGGCATGTTGGGATTGCTGCGAGTGGTAGGACAGTTTGCTGAGGCCACTCGAGTACTGAGACAGGATCCGGCACCGACCGTAGGAGAGTCCGAGGTACAGCCTACGCAGACGGTGGCACTGGTAGATACGAGAGTGATGGAGGTATCACTTGCAGAGTTTATGAGATTGAGGCCTCCAGTATTTACGGGGACCGATGTAGCGGATGATCCTCAGTCCTTTCTTGATAGGATGACGAGGATTGGCAGATCATTGCGATGTTCTGATGCGAGGTCAGTTGAGCTGACTAGCTTTCGTTTGGAGGGACTTGCATAGGAGTGGTGTGAGTCGATAGAGAGAGGGCGAGCTACGGGACTTCCTCCGATGTCGTGGACCGAGTTTTCCGAGGTCTTTCTTGCCAGATTTCTTCCACAGAGTGAGAGGGATGCTAGAGCTAGCAGTTTTGAAGCGTTGCGGAAGTCGGCAAGTATGTCGGTGGCAGATTATGATTTACGATTCACCCAGCTGTCGCGGTATGCCATATACTTAGTACCTACGGAGGAGCTTCGGGTGAAGAGGTTCCTAAGGAGTCTGGACACGCAGTTGTATCTGGCTATAGGCTCCCAACATTTTTATACGCATGCGCAGGCCATGGATGCAGCGATATGAGTGGAAGAGCGTTTGAGCGAGGCAGTGGTGGTTCCAGAGCCAAAGAGGAGTAGACCGATCGGGCCAATGACTATACAGTTTGGCATAGGTAAAGGCAGATATACTCCAGGCCGCAGTGTCGGACGAGGTTGGACCCAGGGCCAAATGTTCAGTTCTTATCCCGATGATCAGAGGCCTCCATCTACATGTTTTAGTTGTAGACTTCCCAGACACTTTGCGCGGGATTGTAGATCCCTGGGAGGGACCGTTGTTCCACCGGCTGCTTTACCCCTTCCACCTTCTACGCCAATGGCTTTACTTCCTCCCCCAGTTGGCGCTACACGCCAGGCAGTTGCACCCCGAGGTCGAGGCTTTGCGGGACGTTCTCAGAGAGGTCGAGGAGATAGAGGTAGAGGACGATAGGATGCGGGCAGGGGCCAGGCACGAGTATTTGCGCTGACTCCACAGGATGCCTAGGCATCAAATGCAGTCGTAACATGTACTCTTACTGTATGCTCGTTAGAGGCACATGTTTTATTTGATCCCGGTTCTACACATTCTTATATATCTTCACGATTTGCACTTTCTTTGGGGAAAGAGTCATCGTTGTTAGAGTTACCATTAGTGGTGATTACCCCGGTGGGAGATTCGTTTATAGCTCGGCACGTATTCAGGTCATGTTCTGTGCGTATTGGTGATATAGATTCGCTAGTTGATCGGATTCTCCTGGATATGCTAGATTTTTATATACTACTTGGTATGGATTGGTTGGCCGCCTGTCATGCCTATGTAGATTGTCGGGGAAAGACGGTTAGATTTTGTTTTCCAGGTGAACCGGTGTTTGTTGTGCAAGGGGATTGTAGATTAACTCCTGCCAACATGATTTCTGCTCTTTGTGCCGGGCGACTCTTGAAGAAGGGTTGTCATAGGTTCTTGGCTTTTGTTCTGGACTTAGGGGTCGCTGAGATTCCATTGGACCAGGTTCCAATCGCACGAGAATTTCCTGAGGTGTTTCCTGCTGAGTTACCAGGATTGCCACCCGATCATGACATTGAATTTTGCATTGACTTGATTCCGGGTGCGGGGCCTATTTCTATACCACCCTATCGAATGGCACCGACGGAGTTGAAAGAACTCAAAAGCCAGTTGCAAGAGTTGTTAGATAGAGGGCTTGTTCATCCCAGTGTATCACCGTGGGAAGCTCATGTCTTATTTGTAAAAAAGAATGACGGTAGTATGAGACTGTGCATCGACTACCGACAGTTGAATCGCGTCACTGTACGAAACAGGTGTCCACTACCATGTATAGATGACTTGTTCGATCAGTTGCAGGAAGCTGGTTATTTCTCAAAGATTGATTTGAGGTCGGGGTATCACCAATTGAGGGTTCAGAAGGACGATATTCCGAAGACGGCGTTTCGTACGAGATATGGGCACTACGAATTTCTGGTGATGTCGTTCGGACTCACCAACGCTCCAGCAGCTTTTACGGGTATGATGAACCGTATCTTTAGACCCTTCATTGATCGGTTTATTATAGTGTTCATAGATGATATTCTTGTTTATTCTCGGAGTCGGACATAGCACGAGCAGCATTTGCGTATTATGTTGCAGACCTTGAAGGAGCATCGGCTGTTTGCAAAATTATCTAAGTGTGCTTTTTGGCTCGATAATGTGGAGTTCTTGGGTCACATAGTTACGAGAGAGGGTATATGTGTGGACCCAAAGAAGATTGAAGTGGTACAGCACTGGCCCAGACCTGTGTCAGTTACAGAGGTTCGGAGTTTCTTAGGTCTGGCAAGTTATTACCGACGCTTCGTGCAAGATTTTTCACGGATAGCTGCACCTTTGACCGGATTGACTAAGAAGGAGGGTCCATTTCAGTGGACAGATGATGTGAGAAGAGTTTCCAGCAGTTGAAGACGCGCTTGACGACTGCACCTATCTTATCTTTACCTTCCGGGTCAGGGGTTTTTGTTATGTATTGTGATGCTTCTAGAGTGGGTTTAGGCTGTGTGCTTATGCAGCATGGCAGGGTTGTAGCTTATGCTTCTCGACAGTTGAAGAGGCACGAACACAACTACCCCACTCATGATCTAGAAATGGCTGCTGTGGTATTCGTATTGAAGATTTGGAGACATTACTTGTATGGAGAGTCGTGTCAAATCTTCACAGATCATAAGAGCTTAAAATATATTTTTCAGCAGAGAGATCTGAACCAAAGGCAGCGTCGATGGATGGAACTGGTGAAAGATTACGATTGTGAGATCTTGTATCATCCAGGCAAAGCGAATGTTGTAGCAGATGCTTTAGGTCGAAGACCTGGAGGTAGCTTATCTCATTTGCATATCTTGCAGAGACAGTCTTCTACAGACTAGCAGATTTTATGTTATAGTCGTATACAGTTTGAGTTCACCCCGACAGGAGGACAGCTAGCACGGGTTCGTACCCGACCTCAGATATTGGATCGCATTCGAGAGGCACAGCCCGCAGATACTCGTATGGTGGAGATTATGGATCAGGTTAGGCAGGGCAAGAAGACGGAGTTTATGATTGATGAACATGGAGTATTACGTTTTAGGACTCGTCTCTGTGTACCAGATTCTGCAGGATTGAGGCGTGAGATTTTAGAGGAGGCTCATAGGTCAGCATACAGTATTCATCCTGGTTCCACAAAGATGTATCATGATTTGAAGAATGTTTACTGGTGGGAAGGAATGAAGAGGGATGTTGCGGAATATGTTTCGAGATGCTTGACTTGTCAGCAAGTCAAAGCAGAACACCAGAGGCCAACCGGAGAGTTGCAGCCCTTACCCATTCCAGAGTTGAAATGGGAACAGATTTCCATGAATTTCGTGGTGGGTCTACCCAGGAAAAGCAGAGGGTATGATTCTATTTGGGTGATTGTAGATAGATTGACAAAGGCAGCTCATTTTCTCCCAGTAAAGACGACGTATGGTTTTGCACAGTATGTCAGATTTATATCTATGAGATTGTACGTCTGCATAGACTTCCGACGTGCATGGTTTCGGATAGGGGTACCCAGTTTACTAGCAGGCTATGGCAGAAACTTCAAGAAGCTTTGGGTACACGGTTGAGTTTTAGTATAGCTTTCCACCCATAGACAGATGGTCAGTCGGAGCGGACCATTCAGACACTAGAGGATATGCTTCGGGCTTGTAACCTTGATTTCGGTGGTAGTTGGGATCGTCACCTACCTTTGATAGAATTCTCGTACAACAACAGTTTTCAGGAGACGATCCAGATGGCACCCTTTGAAGCCTTGTATGGGAGGAAATGTCGATCACCCGTTTGCTGGACGAAACTGAGCGAGATTTGCATATTGGGACCGCAGATAGTATAAAAGACTACAGAGAAGATTCAGTTGATACGAGATAGAATGAAGGCGGCCAAATGCAGACAGAAATCGTATGCAGATCGACGACGTCGTAGACTCGTGTTTGGGTTGGGAGATCATGTGTTCCTTCGAGTATCTCCGATCAAAGGTGTGATGCGTTTCGGGAAGAAGGGGAAGCTCAGCCCCAGATATGTCGGACCTTATGAGATTCTGGAGAGAGTGGGTGCTGTAGCTTATCGCTTAGCACTTCCACCGAGTTTTCCCGACGTGCATCCGGTGTTCCACATTTCGATGCTTCGTAAGTATCTTCACGATCCATCTCACGCGATCCAGCATCATACCTTACAGCTTGAGCCGGATTTATCCTACACAGTGCAGCCAGTCGCTATTCTTGACAGGCAGGAAAAGAAACTACGATCGAGGGTACATCCGTCTGTAAAGGTTCTTTGGCAAGGAAAGAATCGCGAGGAGATTACTTGGGAGACCGAGGATGCGATGCGGAAGAAATTTCCATATCTTTTTGAAGGTATGTCGAGTTAATTTTTAAATTCGGGGACAGAATTTTCTTAAGGGGGAATATTGTAGCATTTTGGATATTTAGAAATAAACAAAATAAATTAATTTAATAATAATATGATAAATCGCAAAGTTGTAAAAAACAAGTAAGTCAATTTTCATAAGTTCTATGTAAAACAATTTAAATAAAAATTTTAGTATGCAACATAACTAAGTTATAAGGGTTTTAGTGACTATTTTAGCTTCATTTTAATAAAATGTGTGTTTTATAATAAACTAAGTTGTGAGGGGGTTTTAGGTAAAGTTTAGAATTATTGTGCAAATGGAAAATTGTTAAGAGTGTAAATGAAAATGGGATGGAAAATCATTTTTAGTTCAGAATTTAGTTTCAAATTAAAACAAATTATGAAGATAAGGCTAACACACCTCATGCTTGCATGCACACACTCATCTCACACCTCCTCCTTGCATGAAATGAGCAACCTTCAACCCTTGACACCTCCTTCTACCACCTCACCCTTCCTTCTTCTCATATATAGGTTATGTTCAGATCATAGTTAATTAAGAATTCTGAAAATTTATGAAATCAAAGGAAAAATAAATAGAAAAAGAATGAACAAGAGGAAGAAGAAGATGAAAGAAGCTATGTTCTAGGTTTTCTTCACCATCAAGATAGGAGGGGCTTAGCATCTTGGAAGGGTTATTCCAACAACTTTTTAGAGGGTAAAATTCTTAATCACAGTAGTAAATTAGGTTATGTACTTAGTTAATTCGACTTGAACAAAGTTCCATAATATCGTATTTTAGTTCATTATAAGCTCTGTTGAAATCTGCTATTGTTTGGAAGATAATTAACTTAACAAAACAGTGCTAAAATGATGTGTGTAATACCTAGAACAACCCATAGGATCACGAACCAGAGGGCTCGGATTTGGGCCGGCGACCAACATAGGAAATCCGGCGTCGCCGTATTTCTGGATAGCTAGGGTGATTTGGATAATTGTGTAGGTTTCAGTAGATCATTTTGGCCATTTTGGTATTGTTTAAATAATTTAGTTTCACTACAGTTAGAATATGGAATCGTATATCGGAAAAGATATCTAAAAACATAAAATACGACACGGTTAAAACGCATCGCGATTTAAATTGGGTAGCAATGCAGGTTAGGGTTAAAATCCAGAAAGGTTAAGTGGTTAATTGTCACGACCCGAAAGAGCACGTGACTGGCCCTTGAACCATATGAAGTCTATAGGACTCCATCTGACCCAAGTAAGCCAAAAGCCCAGAAATCTAAAACCATTTTTTTTAGAATAAGTTAAGAAACTGGTTTAAAGAGGTGAAGAAAAAACATGTTTGAAATCAAGGTTTTTAAATAACTAAGCCGAATATGCATTTTAAAAACAGTACAGTCTTTTCTAAAAATTTCGGCAGAGTTTCTTTTGTAAAACTGGCCCCGAATGGGGTACAACAAGAATAACAATATATGCAATGATAAAGGCATCCCCAAGCGGGAGCTAGCTCTTCGTCAATCGACGGTCCCAACCACACAACGATATAATATACAACGCCAAGTGGCGAGGATCAAAAACCAAAAGAAAGCTCAAGCAACAAGAAAACTGCAATACTACTAAGCGCGACTCTAAGGTCGAATAATACATCACTAAAGTCTAGGTCTGAAACAACATACAAGTTTTAGGTTGATGGTAATTCTAGATACAATGAATAAAATAAATACAATGGTGGTTCTTGATGCGAAAGAATCCACCTACCAAAAGCAAATCACCCGCAAGAAAGTAGTGTGCCAGAAATGCCGCAATGAAACCTGTACGGCAGAACCTGCAAGAACTGTGGCACAACGGGGGTGAGTTGCCAACTCGTGAATAGAAACATCTACAAGCAGAAACCGAATGCAAGACATAAACCTAGGTCAACAATCAGTAATATAACCACAAGAGTACATCTGAAGTATGATAAGGTGGCAAGGTAACATCTAAATATGTATGTAGTGCCAGGTACTCAGGTAATAACATGTCATCAGTATAAGGTATGTCTGCATGGAGTAAATATGATGAAGTAACAATGATATCAATACACATATATTAGCGTCCCATACCACTAATATTGGTGTAAGGGTATATATAACAGCGCCCTCATACCCTGTTATATATATACAAATGAAGCATGATCAGTGTAAATCCAGTCTGTATATGAACCATGTCTGTATAATATCCATGTCTGTATATATGTGGAACCCGTCCACCTGTCACCCACTGACAATAAGCATCATGTATGCAATGTGAGGATATAAAAAAAATCATGGAAAAACATCATGAAACCCGTGCCTAGCATCGACACGTAAATCCTCATCCATCGGGCTCCGTCAGTCCGGATCGGCCCGCGGGCTATGTCTGCGGAATCGGCCCTCGGCCCCGGTAGTACGCCCATCTCTCGACTCCGGTCGGTATCCTCCAGATATCCGCCGAGCTAAAATACAATCACCGGTAGGTACTCGCCCGCCTCCAGGCTCAATCGGCAAAACCCATCGATCATCTTGCCGAGGGGAACCATACCGGGCCCACCACGAACCCGCAAAGGGATCATCCACTCCTCGAATCGGGTTTCAAGCACACGTCTCAGCACCGAGAAAACGCGTGGTGGACGCACCAAAATATCATATCACGAGGTACCGGGTTTTTCATAATAGAGCATCTTTTCTTAAATAATCCCACGGTCCTCAAAATCAGAAATCACATGAAAATCCAACATCAGGAAGTAAATCCAATGCGATGTGCTATGCAATCAATCCATGATGTATGCGACATGTAAAGAAAAGTAATCATATCGGAAATCATGCAACATGGAATAGTAATGTGCATATGTCGAGGGAAACCGCTCCTTTAGAATGAATCAGTTTTAAAGAAGATCTTGCGGTCCTCAATCTCAATCAAGTCAGAATCATCTATGTTTGTGTACAGGTATAAGTGTACAATATGCCAAGCAAGAATCATATCATGAATGCAACAGTACTACAGTGTAGTGGCATGGCAATTATCGATGATGAAGTGTGTGAGCCGGCAAATAGTATACATGGAACATACGCATCATCGATAATGGTGCTGGTGTCCTAACAGCATGATAATAATATAGCAATGAACATATGCCAGCAATGCGAATAGCATGAAGATGCAGAAATCTAGTAGTCAACACCACAGTGAAGTATCTACTATGCAAACTACATCTAAGTATCAGGTCGATCAGGAGGGGTAGGTGTGGAAACCACCTAAATCTGAGTCGGTATATATATATATATATAGTCGGTGATCCCGCCTCAAGAACCTATCGTAGGACATTCTCGAGTTATGAGTGCGGATCTATCATCAATATCGGCTCGTACGGTAAATCATCGTACGGCATCCCCAAAAGCTGGGTACGGTCAACATCTCACTATCTCATCACTTAACAGGTATCACTATCATCAGATCATATAATCTGGGGGTACTACTCTATGTCTAGTACAAATCGATACCATCAGTAAAGTATGCATGCGGGGGTAAACACATACCCCAAGCCCGCAAGAATCACAAGTCATATCCCACATATGAATCGTATCAAATCACCGATCTCGCGGCACCAAGCCCACATCATCGACTCATCTCCAAAGTCATCCCATATGATCAACACAGTGCAAGTATAAGGAATATGCAAGGGTGTGCGTGTAGGTGTAATTCTATCCTAGAGCTCGCAACTAGGAACTACGCTAGTTATTTCTAGCTCTAACTAGCCAAAACACCCTACAACTATCACAATTGAACTACATGGTATTCTATCTACGGACTGCGGGGGTGCTATACGCCATCCACCCGACTTTCCCCTGTAGATATAATCTACTCACCTTGCATCATCATTTGCGGACGTCACCACGCATTTGCTTGTCGTCCCGAAGTCTTCATGGGTACCTACACATCAAAATATCGTATATGCGCATTAAAATCACATCCAAGCTAAAACGGCGCATGAAATCCAAAACGGCACGCTAAAACCAATACGATACGCTAAAAGGCTTATAGGTTAGAACCTACGGTTAGCCTTCGCAAAACAACCCGAAATCACTCGATATAGACGTACAAACGTCACCCGATCGAGATAACACACAAATACCAAAATCTAGAAATCATGATACGTAAAACCAAATCTAAATTCAAGGCGGCAACCCAAGAAAATGATCGCAGATTTCGTCTCAGGACAAAACAGTGAAAATAAACAACTCTAGGGTGCTATGCAGGGTGTATATGATCTACAGAAGCAACATGGACACCTAATTACACAGGGTGGCTGGCCACACCCCCCCCAAAACCGGCCTGGCCGGCCCAGGTATGGAGTTGGGTGCCCGTATTCCTAGGGTGGCCTCCTGGGGTCTCATTTGGGTCCCTGGTATCACTTAATTCACCTGAAAAAGTCCCAGTATATTCCAGATTTTCCTGCAAGCTCCAGGTTTCACAAACCGACATGAAAGTCCCGAAATTCCGTATTTTTTGTTTTCCAGTGGGGTTGGTCTGGGTTTCTAGCACTAGGGTGCTCTTATGGTCTCCACTAAACTTAAAATCCCATCACAACTCATAACTTCCCCAAAAGCTTACTAGTTTTTCCTAAAATCCACAAATCACCCGATTTCGATTCTAAACTTGCATAGGGGTATAAGTAAGGATAAAACTAAGCTAATGGTTCAGTAAATACCTCATTTGGCAACTCAAGAATTTTCTTGAGTTGCCTCTAGTGGCCAAAATCCATGCTTTCTTGGTCCATCTTGTAGGTCTCGGGCTTGTGCACATTTTTAGTGAAAGGAGATTGGGGTTTTGGATTGATTTTTGAGATGATTTGAGGAGTTGAAGAGGGGGAGAATGGGCTAAGGCAGCAGCAGCAGCAAGGGAGAGTGAGAGAGGAATGAGTGTTGAGAAATGGAGGAGAATGGCTAAGGATTCAAGTCAATGGTCCACCTCTCTCTCTCACCTACCCTCATTCTTATTCCTTTTCTTTTTCTTTTACTTTTCTCTTTAA
The DNA here is from genome assembly GCA_030015575.1 of Agapanthus africanus. Taxonomy (NCBI): domain Eukaryota; kingdom Viridiplantae; phylum Streptophyta; class Magnoliopsida; order Asparagales; family Amaryllidaceae; genus Agapanthus; species Agapanthus africanus. The sequence continues at coordinate 494,837,390 of CM057339.1, forward strand.
TCCAAAACCCTCTCACCCCAATAGTAAACCCAAAGTAACATGGTAGAAAATGCACAAGTGTAGGAAAAGTGATATGTGCAAGTTTTGCACAAAATTGCCAAAAAACCCGATTAGCGATTTTTAATCGCGATTAGCACTAAATTAGTGTCAAACTAATCACAAAAACTTTAAAATTTCTTAATTCTCTAATTTACCCTATTTTAGAATTTTCCATAATTTTTCTCAAATTTTTCCTATTTATTTGCATTTAATTATAGATTTAATATTAAAATAATCAATAAAATAATATTAAATTATAAAAATTCCCAAAAATAATATTTTATCTTTTTGAAGTGTTACAATCTACCCCCCTTAAAGAAATTCGGTCCCCGAATTTAAATTTAACCCCCAATACTTAAAACAATTTCAGTAATAATCCATTTTGTCGGGGCTCCGAAAACATCAACACATAGAGAATATCATAAAAATGTACTGCTCTACTAGAAATCAATCCCCAAAATGCATATATAAGAATATTCTATGCGTGTGGTGCGCAAGGAATCAAATCCAAATATGTGTCAAACAGATGTACAAAACAACATCTAGGTGCAACTGGTATGCACGAAACATCTGTCGTAGGCAACGTGTGTGCCTGACAGAAAAAAAAATCAGGTGCATGTGACATGCACGAAGAATCCCGATTTAGTGCATCTGGCGTGCACCAAAATCGTATATCAAAACACTAAAGGTGCATGAAAACTACGCTGGAAGTGCAAATCAAATCACTGCATACGGTAGGCATGAAATCTCAATCAATATCTCAAATGTAATAACTCTGCGCAAAATATAAAAGTATCCAATGGGTGCATGAAACCAATATCATGAAACTCAGTCATCAAAACTAAATCATGCAAACAGAACGCCCAAAATACCGAAAGCCAAAATGACGGATACGTGATAATCGAATCACAAAACCACAAATCATAAATACCGTCGTCGGTAGTTCCTCCTTCGAGGTCGAGAAGGAGTCGGTGCATCCACTGCTAGCAGCGCAGGATATCTACTTGTCTCTTGCTCACGGTCTGGCGTCCTCTGACTCTGGGTCCTTATCTTCCTTGCGGATTTCCTATCTCGCAGTCAATCGGCTCATCGGCCCTGTCAGGTGTGCTAACGGGGACGATTCCGTTCTGGCACTTCTCTGGTCACCTCTCGGTCAATCCTCACGACCACTCGTAAGGCAGCATATCATTGGCGTCGGCCTCTGGCTCTCTAAAAGCACGCCACACATCTGATCCTGGGTGCAAACATCATTGCAGCAATGTCCTGGAAGGAATCCTGCTCAAGGTCTCTTGCAATCATGCCTATGCCGATCTGTACAGAGGCTGGCTCTCCTACATAATCTCTTCACACTCGAGAGACATCCGTGTCCTCAGCACAATATTTTCTCAGAAACTGGTCACATCCCAACGTCTCTGTAAGCATATCAGGTCTCTAGTCTCGACGGGAAGCAATGACAGCTCGTCAGCGTCTCACACAAACCTTTTGTTCCACCTGTCTCTATCGTCGTCCACTATGACGTCACGCCGAGCTACTATGCACTGCACTGTTCTCGGCCATGGTCAATCTGAAGTCTCTCGCACGGACTCGAAATCGCGTATTCTGTAGCTTCATCATTCTGTAGAAGATGTCAGGCCGAACAGGTCCTCGGGAACACGTCCCAACCATCGGAGGAATACTCGTCACTCGTCCGTCCTTGATCAATTCGCAACGCATCTGGGTAAGTTCCTTTATCCGAACCCGGTCAACTACCTCGTCGACAATGCCGAACTCTGTCTTGCTGGGTGTGCGTAATACGACCACTCCTGGGTCTAGGTCTTCTCGTATCGTTTTCCAGAAGGGTCCTGTCGAGGTTCCTTCCTCAAATCTCAATCCTGCCGAATTGCCCGGAAGTCGTCATCCAATGCTGAAGCTAAAGCTTATTCCGGAACGGCTGCATACTTATCGCGCTTCTTTCTGGAAGATATATCCATATACCACGCCTCTGGGTGCATATCACATCTCTAATGTCAGCGGAGTGGGACGTCATCTCGTCGAAATATCTTGCGAACTCTTTTCTTCACTCTGCGTCAATATCGACTGATCCGGACTCGTCTCATCATGGCTGCATGGACTGTGCTCCAACGGCTATCCTCATATCTGGAGTATCCCAAGCAACGCATCCCATCACATAATGTCCGAATGATGTCGAATCATCCGATCGACTCGTCAGAACCTCATAATCCCCTAAGAGATCACATCATGGGTACAGTTTAATAGTATCGAGTACATGCCACAGCGTCGGTGGTCCAGCCGTAGAAGGGCAAACCCAAGCCTCACTAATGGCGCCGCGGAACTGCCGCAAACCCTAAGGTTCAAAGGCTTTCACACGGTCATTAAGTCGAGTTAGGGTTTCATTCTTCTAGAGGGTCCATAGAATCACCTGCATGTCTTTCCGTATACTTTAAACTTGGAAAATGGGCTCCTGACATTCGATCGTCTCTATCGACTCTCAACGAACCTGCGTGAAGCCGTCTCTAGCTGGAAACAATCTATCTGATGACCTCGCATCGGTAAACGAACGAACCACATGTCCTTGTCATTCATCCTCAGGTGACTAGCGACTCGCTATCATCTCTCTAAGTATATGCTCACGCTGCAGTAGCTCCAACCATCTGGGCGACATCTCGTCATTTGCAGCAGCAACTGGCTCATTCGCATGTACGCCGAACAGCGCCTCAATCCTCCAGGAAAGGCAATACATAGGCGGTCATCTCTAAATCGGTCTGCTCTAGATCCGAGTAAGACTCTCCACGCTGGAAATCTTCAACTCAACTGGGCCCGCTCCGGCGCAAAAATCGGACGAATCACCTTCGTCTCTCAAATCGGGTAGACTAGCTATCATCTGTCTCATATCTGCCTGAAAGCTACAGTAATCTCAGCTCGTAAGCTTCGGAAATGACATCCTGTCAATCTCAGCAACAGCTGGTCCATCTGTCTGCACGGTAGGCGACATCATAATCTCTGAGGTATGCTGTACATCAACAGTCCTCTCTCAACTGGCAGCTCTAACAATGGCCCGATCATCCGGTGCAAGACCAAGCACTCGCCTCCACTAGAGGTCACAATCACCAATACTAACTCGAGACGTTCCCATGTCACCAGAAAACACAATGGTCGGCCCTCGTACCAGACGAGCTCACACCGGCCGTAACCCTAGCAGCAGCCCAAACTGCGCTCAAACATGGTGACAGGAACCTCAATCGAGTATCAAAAGAGCACATCAATGGCAAGAAAGGAAACAACAGATCCAGAGTGGATACATGATCATAGGAAGGAACAGCATCAATGAAGGTATGATCATGAAACTAATAGAATCGGGGATCTCAAATAGATGCATAATCCTGGATATAAAGAGAATCACTGATCTCGAAAATATGTACATCCTAAGGTTCCTTAAGCGGAGTGGCGTGTCGTAAGTATGCCGCGGAACATACCAACGGTATGTCACTCTATTTTAGTCACCTATTCCATCAACCAAGGGTCATCCTACGCGACGAAAGTTCGGGTCTAATACCCCCTCGACCAAGTCTAAGTTCCGTAAGGTCAAGCCTAAGTTCCGTATATATATAAACGCCCTAGGCTCCACATAGTCAAACATAGACTCGAACCAAGGCTAACCTAGCGCTCTGATACCAACTTTGTCACGACCCGAAAGAGCACGTGACTGGCCCTTGAACCATATGAAGTCTATAGGACTCCATCTGACCCAAGTAAGCCAAAAGCCCAGAAATCTAAAACCATTTTTTTTAGAATAAGTAAAGAAACTGGTTTAAAGAGGTGAAGAAAAAACATGTTTGAAATCAAGGTTTTTAAATAACTAAGCCGAATATGCATTTTAAAAACAATACAGTCTTTTCTAAAAATTTCGGCAGAGTTTCTTTTGTAAAACTGGCCCCGAATGGGGTACAACAAGGATAACAATATATGCAATGATAAAGGCATCCCCAAGCGGGAGCTAGCTCTTCGTCAATCGACGGTCACAACCACACAACGATATAATATACAAAGCCAAGTGGCGAGGATCAAAAACCAAAAGAAAGCTCAAGCAACAAGAAAACTGCAATACTACTAATCGCGACTCTAAGGTCGAATAATACATCACTAAAGTCTAGGTCTGAAACAATATACAAGTTTTGGGTTGATGGAAATTCTAGATACAATGAATAAAATAAATACAATGGTGGTTCTTGATGCGAAAGAATCCACCTACCAAAAGAAAATCACCCGCAAGAAAGTAGTGTGCCAGAAATGCCGCAATGAAACCTGTACGGCAGAACCTGCATGAACTGTGGCACAACAGGGGTGAGTTGCCAACTCGTGAATAGAAACATCTACAAGAAGAAACCGAATGCAAGACATAAACCTAGGTCAACAATCAGTAATATAACCACAAGAGTACATCTGAAGTATGATAAGGTGGCAAGGTAACATCTAAATATGTATGTAGTGCCAGGTACTCAGGTAATAACATGTCATCAGTATAAGGTATGTCTGCATGGAGTAAATATGATGAAGTAACAATGATATCAATACACATATATTAGCGTCCCATACCACTAATATTGGTGTAAGGGTATATATAACAGCGCCCTCATACCCTGTTATATATATACAAATGAAGCATGATCAGTGTAAATCCAGTCTGTATATGAACCATGTCTGTATAATATCCATGTCTGTATATATGTGGAACCCGTCCACCTGTCACCCACTGACAATAAGCATCATGTATGCAATGTGAGGATATAAACAAAATCATGGAAAAACATCATGAAACCCGTGCCTAGCATCGACACGTAAATCCTCATCCATCGGGCTCCGTCAGTCCGGATCGGCCCGTGGGCTATGTCTGCGGAATCGGCCCTCGGCCCCGGCAGTACGCCCATCTCTCGACTCCGGTCGGTATCCTCCAGATATCTGCCGAGCTCAAATACAATCACCGGTAGGTACTCGCCCGCCTCCAGGCTCAATCGGCAAAACCCATCGATCATCTTGCCGAGGGGAACCATACCGGGCCCACCACGAACCCGCAAACGGATCATCCACTCCTCGAATCGGGTTTCAAGCACACATCTCAGCACCGAGAAAACGCGTGGTGGACGCACCAAAATATCATATCACGAGGTACCGGGTTTTTTATAATAGAGCATCTTTTCTTAAATAATCCGACGGTCCTCAAAATCAGAAATCACATGAAAATCCAACATCAGGAAGTAAATCCAATGCGATGTGCTATGCAATCAATCCATGATGTATGCGACATGTAAAGAAAAGTAATCATATCGGAAATCATGCAACATGGAATAGTAATGTGCATATGTCGAGGGAAACCGCTCCTTTAGAATGAATCAGTTTTAAAGAAAATCTTGCGGTCCTCAATCTCAATCAAGTCAGAATCATCTATGTTTGTGTACAGGTATAAGTGTACAATATGCCAAGCAAGAATCATATCATGAATGCAACAGTACTACAGTGTAGTGGCATGGCAATTATCGATGATGAAGTGTGTGAGCCGGCAAATAGTGTACGTGGAACATACGCATCATCGATAATGGTGCTGGTGTCCTAACAGCTTGATAATAATATAGCAATGAACATATGCCAGCAATGCGAATAGCATGAAGATGCAGAAATCTAGTAGATAACACCACAGTGAAGTATCTACTATGCAAACTACATCTAAGTATCAGGTCGATCAGGAGGGGTAGGTGTGGAAACCACCTAAATCTGAGTCGGTATATATATATATATAGTCGGTGATCCCACCTCAAGAACCTATCGTAGGACATCCTCGAGTTATGAGTGCGGATCTATCATCAATATCGGCTCGTACGGTAAATCATCGTACGGCATCCCCAAAAGCTGGGTACGGTCAACATCTCACTATCTCATCACATAACAGGTATCACTATCATCTGATCATATAATCTGGGGGTACTACTCTATGTCTATTACAAATCGATACCATCAGTAAAGTATGCATGCGGGGGTAAACACATACCCCAAGCCCGCAAGAATCACAAGTCATATCCCACATATGAATCGTATCAAATCACCGATCTCGCGGCACCAAGCCCACATCATCGACTCATCTCCAAAGTCATCCCATATGATCAACACAGTGCAAGTATAAGGAATATGCAAGGGTGTGCGTGTAGGTGTAATTCTATCCTAGAGCTCGCAACTAGGAACTACGCTAGTTATTTCTAGCTCTAACTAGCCAAAACACCCTACAACTATCACAATTGAACTACATGGTATTCTATCTACGGACTGCGGGGGTGCTATACGCCATCCACCCGACTTCCCCCTGTAGATATAATCTACTCACCTTGCATCATCATTTGCGGACGTCACCACGCATTTGCTTGTCGTCCCGAAGTCTTCATGGGTACCTACACATCAAAATATCGTATATGCGCATTAAAATCACATCCAAGCTAAAACGGCGCATGAAATCCAAAACGGCGCATGAAATCCAAAACGGCACGCTAAAACCAATACGATACGCTAAAAGGCTTATAGATTAGAACCTACGGTTAGCCTTCGCAAAACAACCCGAAATCACTCGATATAGACGTACAAACGTCACCCGATCGAGATAACACACAAATACCAAAATCTGGAAATCAAGATACGTAAAACCAAATCTAAATTCAAGGCAGCAACCCAAGAAAATGATCCCAGATTTCGTCTTAGGACAAAACAGTGAAAATAAACAACTCTAGGGTGCTATGCAGGGTGTATATGATCTACAGAAGCAACATGGACACCTAATTACACAGGGTGGCCGGCCACACCCCCCCCCAAAACCGGCCTGGCCGGCCCAGGTATGGAGTTGGGTGCCCGTATTCCTAGGGTGGCCTCCTGGAGTCTCATTTGGGTCCCTGGTATCACTTAATTCACCTGAAAAAGTCCCAGTATATTCCAGATTTTCCTGCAAGCTCCAGGTTTCACAAACCGACATGAAAGTCCCGAAATTCCGTATTTTTGGTTTTCCAGTGGGGTTGGTCTGGGTTTCTAGCACTAGGGTGCTCTTATGGTCTCCACTAAACTTAAAATCCCATCACAACTCATAACTTCCCCAAAAGCTTACTAGTTTTTCCTAAAATCCACAAATCACCCGATTTCGATTCTAAACTGGCATAGGGGTATAAGTAAGGATAAAACTAAGCTAATGGTTCTGTAAATACCTCATTTGGCAACTCAAGAATTTTCTTGAGTTGCCCCTAGTGGCCAAAATCCATGCTTTCTTGGTCCATCTTGTAGGTCTCGGGCTTGTGCACATTTTTAGTGAAAGGAGATTGGGGTTTTGGATTGATTTTTGAGATGATTTGAGGAGTTGAAGAGGGGAAGAATGGGCTAGGGCAGCAGCAGCAGCAAGGGAGAGTGAGAGAGGAATGAGTGTTGAGAAATGGAGGAGAATGGCTAACGATTCAAGTCAATGGTCCACCTCTCTCTCTCACCTACCCTCATTCTTATTCCTTTTCTTTTTCTTTTCCTTTTCTCTTTAATCCAAAACCCACTCACCCCAATAGTAAACCCAAAGTAACATGGTAGAAAATGCACAAGTGTAGGAAAAGTGATATGTGCAAGTTTTGCACAAAATTGCCAAAAAACCCGATTAGCGATTTTTAATCGCGATTAGCACTAAATTAGTGTCAAACTAATCACAAAAACTTTAAAATGTCTTAATTCTCTAATTTACCCTATTTTAGAATTTTCAATAATTTTTCTCAAATTTTTCCTATTTATTTGCATTTAATTATAGATTTAATATTAAAATAATCAATAAAATAATATTAAATTATAAAAATTCCCAAAAATAATATTTTATCTTTTTGAAGTGTTACATTAATCACTCGATATAGTTGTATACAATATAACTAGTACGTAGGAGCTGGTGCTTTTCATTTCCGTCATGTCACAGTAGCCGTTTCCTTATATAAGTTAAATTGTGTTGTTAGATTCGAATACGGGAATTTCGGAGGCAGCGAGGAAAGGGAAGGGATTGGCAATTTCTAGATAGATTCGACATTTTCCGATGAGTAGACTAAACATCTACCGGGGAAATTTGTAAAGATGGCGTATTACGCCCGTAGTTTATATAACGTAATACTTTATGTTGTTATGCTAAATTGAAAATATGCATTCACAATTCATATATATATATTGCTTAGTTGCTAGTACACCGCACCAGTATCGACGAGTCATGTCACTTGCACAGCTTACATGTAACACACATCTCGTCGATATTGCCATGTCACTTTTTACACTTAGTAAAATTCTTGTTAAAAATGATTCATATCATATCTTACATACCAATAATTGTAGTAAACCGTATAATTAATATCATGTTAATATCTGTGTATTTCATGTTGATATAAGAGGTAAATGTATTATTGAGGATTTATGGTTTTGAGTTTTGAATACTATTACATAAATCCAGTGATTTTATGATTGATGTGTCATGTCCACCATGAGATGTTTTATGATTTGGTTTTATTCCGGACCGAGTGGGGGAGATATACGGTCGCGGATTTTACGTTATCCATACTGAGTGGGGGAGATATACAGTTGGATACCTGGTGGACCCGGTCGATACCGAGGGGCAGGATAGCCGCATTGAGACGGGGGAGCCTAGCGAGGTTACTCGATACCGGATAGAGTGGTAAAATACGGCGTATATCTAGATGATAACGACCGGTGTTGCTGATTTCAGGATCATTCGAGGAATGCTGCCTATGAAAAATGGAAGTTTTGTGTCGATGATGGACACGGGGAATTGAAATTTTATTGGAAATAAATGATGAGATTTCAGTTTTGATTATGAGATTCGTACGGTAGATTCATGATTTCCACAGATAATCAGACATTGTACTTGTTCACATTTAGTTAGCATGATCGTCATATTTACATTATTAACCGTTATATGTTAGTTATATTCACTGAGTTGGCAACTCACCACCGTTGTGCCACAGTTCCTTGCAGGGATAGAGTGGACGGTTAGCAGCGGCGCAGGTCTACTTTTTGCCGCTTTATTACATCTTTTTATAGGTAGGTTACATATGTAGTAACCTTATGTTCTGTATCTAGAAAAATCTCCATCAGACCTGTATATGAATTAGAGTGAGAGATGATATGTATATTATTGACAGTTGAGATCGTTTAGTTCTATAAATTGTGGTTTCATTTCTTTATGTCTGAGATTCCTATTGATGCCTATATACTAAGGTTTTATTTTCCGCTGTTGATATTGTTGATCCCAACTAGGGATGCAACCAAACTTAACACCTTATACTTGTTTAATATTTTAACTTCATAACAGGTGATTTTTACTAAAAATTTAAATTTTCTATATAAAGAATTCCGCAAAAAGGATTTTGATCTTGGTCTTCGGGTTACTTGGACTGTGTGCATATCTTTAGATATGATACACTCTAAGTGTCGGTCACATCCAACTTGGGTCGTGACAGTTTTTGAGGCTTTTCTAGTTTCGCTAAAGAGATCACTCCCGGTGAAGGGATCTCGGCTCTTTCCTTATCGAATAAGGTGCAGGATATTTCGCAAATACCACTATGCAAAGTAAGAACTATAGAAGCAATCAAAAGACAAACCACGTGTGTAGCATATGCTAGTTTCGCTAAAGAGGTCACTCCCGGTGAAGGGATCTCGGCTCTTTCCTTATCGAATAAGGTGCTGGATATTCTATAAGGAATACCGCTATGCAAAGCAAGAACTAGAGCTACCTGTTTTTGAGACAAGTTTCTATAACATCTTAAGGTTTCTTTTAGTTTCATTAATCTCATTAATGAATTCCCATTTTATTAAGCTTCACAAGCATCATATTTGAAACGAAATCTGCAATATAACATATATCTCATATATATAATATAAACATTCTTCTTAGGCAGTAATATGATCTCATCACAGAACATTGCAGCAGAAGAACATATATGAAATATTGGATATACTAGGATTTCCGTGTTTTATGCGAGCCTGTATAAAACGCGGATTCCACGGTCGCGATGAATAGCCCAACCCACATCCCTAGACCCCTACGAGAGCGGCAAGCAACACTGCCAATTCTAGGGTTAGGAGACCCGGTCTCGACTCCTCGAGATGGTCTCCCACTGGACCCTGGAACCCGGTTACTTGTGCTCCCCGCCTTGGGTCTACATAATGAGGAAAAGTAAATAATATACAACGGTGAATCATCCTCAGCCCGGAAGTGCCCCAATAAAAGAATATTACATACAAATGAATTTTACATGAATGAAAATAAAAACCCTCATCTCACATAAAACCCCCGGCTATTCATAACGCGACGATCCAATATAACATATCACAGCAACACATAATATCTCAAATCATCAACGTAATCAAGTATGCGTATCCTGATTGTCGCTGATGTATAGCAACGAAGCCGGCGATACACCACATACTACGCTTACGGTCACAGAAAAGAAAGTGTAAAACTACAACAGTTGGAATCCGCAACCTCCTTAGACATCGCATGCCTAACCAAATGAATTCATTAGACATCTCATGCCTAACAATTATAAACCCCGCATTTTAGTCTCATTATCGAAAACTCTTTTCAATATCTAGTCGGGCAATTCAACAAGATTCCTGACATCCTGATCGAATGCTCGTCGTAAACTTTAGTAGACGGCCGCACCCCCAGATGCCGTCGACGAAGTGCACTAAGGCGGAACACCGCTGCCGCGAGCACCCGACCGGATGTTTTTGGCGACGGGGTTCTTCTACAGTCACTTGGTCGGGGCTATGAGGCATGTCTATCTATTAAGTTTAACCGGCGAGTATCTGCGTACGCTACGTGATTGCGACGGACTTTTGATCGCATCAAAATCCCGTGGCAACCGATCATCTGAGACTAAACTGCTAGATTTGTAACATTCAAATTAGTTATCTCATAACTACTTGTGGATTCCAAATATTGTATCTGAAGGGTTTCCTACAGCACCACAACTAGGGTTTGGAGGCAACACACATGCCATATTTTGATTTTTATGGTGCTAAAGAAACATTCTAAAGGATCATGCTAGAAAATTTAGGGCAACAAAACTTTAACACAAACATAAGTAGAACAAGCTAGGGTTTTGAGAGTACAACCTTTGTAGCTCCCTATGCTAGACTCCTTGGCTACTTGAGGGTTGGAAAAAGGTCCGCTTGAGATCCTCTTGGTCCACGATGATCCACCCGGAGTCCTCTTTGTCCAAGCTTGAAGCTTCACAAGATCAAGAGAAAAAATGGAAGCTAACACTCTAAACTAATGGGCAAGACTAGTGTAGAATGGTGTTGTGGTTGGTTTTCTCACTTCAAAATCCTAACTTGGTAACTCTTTTACTCACTTGAGAAAACTAGAGAGCAAGAGAGAAAGGAGGAAGATGATGATGGCTTATAAAACTCAAGATAATGATAAGTATCACAAATAAAAATGAGAAAAGAGAATATATATTTTCTATCTCTCATTCTTAACCATAGTTATAAAATATCTAGATATTTTAGTTTGGAACAAAAATGGCCATAGAAAATGAATCATGGTTAAACTAATGGGTTAGAGCAAGAATAAAATATTAAACCATGAAACAATTTCCATTTTCATTTTCATTTTCCAAAAATAATATCCATATATTTTATAAAGGGTGTGAGTCTTATATTGCCACCATCCACTATATCAACAACCATAATAGAATGATGTATGCGTGTATGTGTGCATGCACATCCATATGTGCATGAATAAGAATGAATGCATACATGCATGCATACAACAAAAAAGACAAGAAAGGATTTCTAGTGAGCAACTAATGGTCAATGATAAATCAACACTTGATTTAGCATCCCGGTCATATCACACACGACTCGACCAAAAGCAAACCGCCTGATTAAATTACGGTATCTCATACACGCATTTTAACCGGGTCCATGCGCATATCTCATATGCGCACCACATCGTTTTGCATGGACTAGGCAACTCCATTGTGGGACTCTAAGACTCGTCAATACGCCGACAGTGGGTGATGATCATATCAAGCACCCCCAAGCCGCAAGTGGTCAGCTAAACGTAACGGCCACCCGGGTATTGAACGATCATAAGAAAAAAAGTGAACCTGTTACAACTCCCATCGAACCAACCGGCAACACAACCGTACAGTCCGGTCTCTTCGTCAGATATGCAGCAGATCAAGTCTAGGGATGGTAACGTCGACCCCAATAACTCAATAAGTCGTGCCGATGAATGGTCTATAACAGATCGAGAAACTACTGATAACACTTATCAGTAAATCTCAATAGCCCTGGCCAGGGACTTACTGATATAGCCAGTCGAGCACAGCACAACATCAACTCCCAATACCGGGAGAGACGAAACCCCTCCTATCGCTCATCGCCTTCGTGTGTCTCTGGACTGTACTCAACGGCCACCTGTTTCCACGACTCAGTAGAGCCGTGGTAGGGTGGTAATCAAAGTACAGTGGGAGAACACACAAGACTCTATAACGATCTCGGGTCTACAGACTAACCTGCACCAGTGTCACCTGAGAACTGCTATCCGACGATAAATATAATTCCATATAGGAGTTCTCGGTGAGTCCGTCCAGTGTACCCAGTCACCACTGAGCACCCGTATACGATCTCGATGTCAAACATCGATGAATGTGGGAACATCCATCGCCCATCATATGGGTCTAGTATCATATACGCTAATCTACTCTGGTATATCGATGCCCCGTCTCGATACACCTACGACTAGGGACATTTCAGGATATGCTTATAAACTACAGATGTCCCACTAGTATGATCTCCATCATAATCACAGTAGTCAAGCCTATATCCTCAGGGCTTTATCAACATGTGTGAATGAATAAAAGCATGATCAAATCAACATGTCTGATAAAGAAGAACCAGATAGCATACTATCATGTCGAGCAAGAATGTACACTGAATACACACACACACACACACACACACACACACATACACACACACACACACATGTATAAATACATCCACTATCATAAAATGGCCTCTAGGGCATACATATATCCAACAATCTCCCACTTGCACTAATTCCGGTTATTGGCGTATCTCATACCCAACATCTCAAAAAGTCGCTCATGCTGCGGCTGAGGGAGGGCCTTGGTGAGTGGATCCGCGGCATTATTCTTTGTGTCTACTCTCCTAATCTCGATCTCTCGGCGATCTACAATCTCCCGGATCAAATGAAAGCGCCTCAGGATGTGTCTGGACCGCTGATGGGACCTGGGCTCCTTGGCTAACGCCATAGCCCCATTATTATCACAATACAATGGTATTGGATCAATAATGGTTGGAACTACTCCTAGCACCGAGACGAACTTCCTCATCCAGACGGCTTCGTTGGCGGCAACATTCGCAGCAATGTACTCAGCCTCCATCGTAGAGTCTGCAAAGGTATCCTGTTTGGAACTCTTCCAACTTACCGCCCCTCCATTGAGGGTAAATACAAACCCAGAGATAGATTTGTTTTCGTCCTTATCGCTCTGGAAGCTCGAATCGGTAAAGGCCTCCATTTGGAGATCTCCATTACCATACACCAAGAACAATTCTTTAGTCCTTCGCAAGTACTTAAGAATGTTCTTCACAGCTATCCAGTGATTCTCCCCTGGTTTGGATTGATACCTGCTTACAACACTAAGTGCATAAGCTACATCTGGGCGTGTACATAACATTGCATACATTATAGATCCTACTGCCGAAGCATATGGTATAATGCTCATGCGAGCTTTCTCATCATCGGTCTTTGGACAAGAGTCCTTAGAGAAAGTGACCCCATGGAAAGAGGGTAAGGCACCCCGCTTGGAGTCTTCCATACTAAACCTTTTTAGGATGGTGTTGATGTACCTGGTTTGGGACAATCCCAATAACCTCTTGGATCTATCCATATAGATCCTAATGCCCAGAATGTATGTGGCATCACCCAGGTCCTTCATGGAGAACCTTAGTGATAAGAAAGATTTGACCGACTGTAGCATAGGAATATCATTTCCTATCAGAAGAATGTCATCCACGTACAATACGAGGAATGTGACAGCTCTCCCTACAGCCTTCTTATAAACACAAGGTTCATCTCGATTTTTTATGAAATCAAACTCTTTGATAACATCATCGAAACAGATGTTCCAACTCTGTGATGCCTGCTTTAACCCATATATGGATTTAAGCAATCTACATGCTTTCCCGCTGCTCCTACTGTCAATGAAGCCCTCCGGCTGATCCATATAAACGCATTCTTCTAAATCCCCATTTAGAAATGCCGTTTTAACATCTATCTGCCAGATTTCATAGTCGTAGTGAGCAGCAATAGCATGTAGGATCCGAATGGTTTTAAGCATGGCTACGGGCGAAAAAGTCTCGTCATAGTCCAAACCTGGTCTTTGACGAAAACCCTTCGCCACAAGTCTTGCTTTATAGGTCTCTACCTGCCCATCTACACCAATCTTTCTTTTAAAGATCCATTTGCACCCCACAGGTTTTACCCCAGGGGGTACAACATCCAAAGTCCATACTTTGTTGGTGTACATAGACTCCATTTCGGATCTCATGGCATCCAGCCACTTCACAGAGTCTCCACTCGTGATAGCTTGCTGAAAACTGGTAGGATCATCATCCTCCATGATGCAGTCTTCTCTGTCACCATCAATGAGGAAACCGTATGTCACGACCCGAAAGTACGGAACATGACCGGCACTTAAACTACGAACGTCTCGAGGCGTACGTAATCTAAGTAAACCGAAAACCCAGAAATCCAAACCAAGAAAAGTAGTAGAGTGCAGGAAAAACAAACTTAAAGCAAGTAATTTCAATAGTATAAGCCGAATTATGCGGTTTTTAAAACATCAAAAATTTACTGAAAATTTCGGCAGAGTCTCCTTTGTAAATACTGGCCCCCAAACGGGATACAACATGAATAGTATACGAAATCAGAAAAAGGCATCCTCAAGCGGGAGCTAGCTCTTCGTCAATCGACGGTCACAACCACACAAGCAATATAATATACAACGCCAACGGCGAGGATCAAAACTCAAAAGGAAACTCAAAACCTCCAGAAATATAATGCGCGACTCTAAGGTCGAAAGAATATACAACACTGGTCTCTATCTCAATAAATAAATGTTTGGTTGATGGAACTTCTAGATACAACTGAATAATAATATACAAGATATAATGATAGTTAAGATACAAATAACCCACCTACTAGCAAGCCACCCGGAAATGGAAATAGTGCCAGCAAAGCCGTAATGAAACCTGTACGGCGAAACCTGCAAGAACTGTGGCACAACGGGGATGAGTTGCCAACTCGTGAGTAGAAAAACATCTACGCACAGAAATCGCATAAATAACGCTATCCTAGGTCAATGATCATAATATATCCTCAAAAATGTATATAACATGCAGCCTATAACAATGGCTAGGGTAAATATCTAACCCGAGTGTAAACTCATGTGCCCGTGTCAGTGCCTCAAGTAGCAATATATCATATGAATGAGGTATGAATGCATGAAAACAGAATACATGTAAATGAAGAAACTGTTTTCATAAATTAGTGAGATTTCCTTCGTATTTTTAAACTGAGGTATCATAAATTAAATCAGTCTCAACAGTGTCTAGCATCGACAAAAAACGAAATCCCAATATCTCGATATCTCTGTATCACAGTCTCTGTACCTCAATATCTCGAAATCTCAATGTCTCAATCACAATATCTAGGGCGCCGTCAGTCCAGATCGGCCCCTACCATCCATCTCAAGACCACGACGGTATCCTCCGGATATCCGACGCGTCGGGTAAAATCACCGGTAGGTAGTGCTCCCCTGCCAGGCTCACATCGTCATCATCACGCGCTTCTTGCCCCGGGGTACCTTACCGGGTCCACCATGTACCCGAAACGGTTCATCCGTCTCCTCGAATCGGGTCTCGAAATCCATCAGCAAACTCATGGTGGACGACTCATACATCATGGGAAAACCGCACTTTTTATTTAAAAGAGGAAAAAGGTTTATTTATGTCTTTGCGGTTTTCCTCCAAATCCAGAAAATCTCATGGAAATCCGAATCCAAAACCTTAATAACACGTAAAATAGTGAATATATGCATGAGAATCCATGAATGCGGCATAACAATGAATAACAGTATGCATGAAGTAGCAGGTAATAACTATAATGTCTAAACTAGCATATAAGGCAAGTACACTAATATCATGTCTAACTATTAGCTAACAGGCTATGTCAAGCAATAATATTTTCTAAGGTGTACGTGACATGGCAATTACCGATGAAGATGTGTGTGAGCCGGCAAATAAGTGTACGTGGTACATACGCATCATCGGTAATGGTGCTGGTGTCCTAACAACATGATATCAATAATGGAGTATGAAACATAAAATAAGCATGCGATGCGAAGCGGACCACAAAAAGAGCGGGAGCTGAAAACTAGACGCAACTATAACTAATCTGCATTAATCTAATATAAGTCCTAGAAATGGTGCCTTTTGAAATAACACGAGTCATGGGGTTTAGAAAATAGGGGCTACGGTGTTTTTATGAAAAGATACGTCTTTTGAAATATCCGTAAGATCCCTTGGGCTGTCTTTTAAAATACCCATGATTCGTTAGTTTTGAAATAGGTAAGAATCGAATCTAATCTAACAACTAAACTAAACTAAAGGGCTAAGCTAACAAGCTAGACTACAGGTAAGGAAACCGCCTAACATTTGAGTCGATACATATACCTACCTGTATATGTATAGTCGGTGATCCCGCCTTAATAATATCATAGCCGATACCATATCTATAATCAGGCATCCCAAGTCAAGAGTGCGGATCAATCATCAATATAGCTCGTACGTAAATCCGTCGTACGGCATCCCAAATCTAGGTACGGGTCAATATCACATTCATCAAACTATTCACCTGGTATCCTCTTTATCAATTATCATGATCGGGGTACTGATCTACGTCTAGTACCATACTAATACCGCCTAAGTATGCATGGACGTGTGTGAAACACTACGTCAAGGACCCGCTACAACGTCATGTCGTATCTAAGATACGAACCCTGCTATATCACCGATCTCACGACCTCAAATCAAATTTCATCGACTCAGCTCAATCCCAAGTATCATCCTCAATCCGTATGTGAACACATAGTCCCATACCCATGTGAACACATAACTATAAAGAATCCCATGAGCACATATCAATAGGAAAGTATGCAAGTAGGTATGTGTGTATGTGTAGTGCAACACTACCCTAGGGTTCGCAACGCTAAAATAATCCAACACACCAATATCCATCCTAAGCATCGTTATTAATCCCAAATAACATATAATAATTGTTGGTGTGTATACGCATCCGTATACACCACCACGGACTGCGGGGGTGCTATACGCCATCCACCCGACTTCTCCCCGTAGATATAAATGTAACGTTTTGAAAATCGTTTCGGTGAAATTTCGAAAAAATCGGTAAAATAAGGGGGTTTTCTGTAAAAAGTCAAAATACAAATATCTTATTATAAAAATTACATATACATATTCTAGCTATGTAATTGCTATTATTTGGTGTTTATTGAGCCCCTGGTGAAATTTCAAATTTTCTAAAAAAAATATTATTTTATTATTATTTTAAGCCGTCACTAATACATTTAATTAAGGAAAATTACAAATTGGAATGAGTTGAAACAAATTTTGTGCATCATAAAACATTAAATAAAATTTTTTTCATGTGGTTTTTGGAACGAAATTATTTGCCAAAACGGTTTAGAAATTATTGAAGAAAAAAGGCTTTTTTTTAGCGTAAATGGATGTTTGGGGTATTGTATTTATCATTTTTCATCACCCCACACCCGTACCCACACCCACACACCCCCATTCACTTCTCCCCTTGGCTGAATTCAGCAGCCACCATCTTTTTCCCCACTTGAATTTCAAAGGAAAAGAAATGAAAGAAAAGAAAAGAAAATGGAGAAATAAGGTGGACCTTTGACCTTGAATTGACTTTGACTTCTCCCCCCACTTTCTCTACCTCCCTCTCTCTCCTCTCCCACTCCCATTTCAGCCGACCCCCCTACTACAGCAGCAGCAGCCCCCCCCCCCCATTTCCCTTCTCTTTTCTCTTCAAACTTCATCAAAAATTGCCTCAAATCCATCAAAAAAATCCCAAAACCAAAATCCGACTCCTACCCATTTTAGCCTAGCCCGTATAGCATGGATCTTTATGAAAAGAGAGCATTTTGGGAGGCCATGGATGCTTGTGGATCTTCAAATGTTTTTGGGGTATAATTCTAAAACATTTTTGCTTAATTTGTTACAAATTTCTTAAAGCTAAACTACTTAAGTGTTAATTAGGCTTAAGTTGCAAGTTTTGGAATTCAAGTTAGAAATTTGAATGCAAGTTAGGGTTTTATAAAATTGGTGTATGGTTGTGTGTTATATTTAGGCTTTTTGTCATGTTAATACAAGATTAGTAGCTTGTGCTAATGGTTAGTTTAAAAATTGTGTTAATTTGCTAATTTGCTTACTAGGTTTTTGAAATTGGTTAAATACTTGGGATTAAAAATGTGTTTAGGTTTTTCATGACTTCATCAACTTTATTAAGTGTGGTTTAATGATTTAGATCATGCAAATCTAAGCTAGATTGTAGTTTATGCATTTTTGCTTTGAAATTGTTAAATTTTAGGTATTTTGTAAACTAGAATATTAGGGTTTTTGGAATTTAATGAGATTAAATTCCGGGAATTGTTTATATGACTTATTTAAGATATTTAATAAGTATATTGGCCGCTACATTCATTTAAACGTCATGTTTTGTACAAAAACGGCGAATTGTGCATGCTAGATTTTCGGAAAAATGACTTTTTAAATGAAATTGGGGTTTTGTGAGTTTTAACCTAGTTTATATTAAAATTAGGGTTCGTGAATGTGCAATTGAGTGTGATTGGATTTTTCTCGATGGTTTGACGTTTGTACATCGACATCGAGGGTTGGTTTGACTATTCTTGTATGCGTAGGCGATAGGTTTGGACCTATGCGTGATACGCGTGCCGATTTGATTTTCGTATGCCGTTTCGATTTCGAATTTAGTTTTAATGCGATATGGTGCGTTATGATATGTAGGTAACCCCATGTGGACTTCAAGACGACAAGCAAGCGCGTGGCGACGTCGGCACCGGCGGGCGAGGACCAGGTGAGTAGATTTATATCTACGGGGAGAAGTCGGGTGGATGGCGTGTAGCACCCCCGCAGTTCGTGGTGATGTATACGAATACGTATTCACACACACATATATATATTGTTTCAGTATATTGATGGTAATATGGATATTTGGTGTTCTTGGATGATTTAGTGTCCCGAAACCCTAGAGTAGTGGTTGCACTACAAATGCACACACCAACCCATACTTGCATACTTTCTTCTTTCATTTATGCTTATACGGGATATATAGTTATGTGTTCACATGGATATGGGACTATGGGTTCACATACGAATTTGAGGCTTGGGACTGAGATGAGTCGATGAGATTTGTATTGAGGTTGTGACTTCGGTGATATGGCAGGATTCGTATTTGAGATACGACATGACGTTGTAGCGGGCCCTTGACGTAGTGTTTCACACACGTCCATGCATACTTAGGCGGTATCAGTATTGTACTAGACGTAGATCAGTACCCCGATCATGATATTTGATAAAGAGGATACCAGGTGAATGGTATGATGAATGTGATATTGACCCGTACCCAGATTTGGGGATGCCGTACGACGGATTTACGTACGAGCTATATTTTGATGATTGATCCGCACTCTTGACTTGGGATGTCTGGTTATGGATATGATATTATTGAGGCGGGATCACCGACTGTATATATACAGGTATGTATATGTATCGACTCAGATGATAGGCGGTTTCCTTACCTGTAGTTCAGTTTGTTAGTTCAGCCGTATAGTTTAGTGTAGTTGTTAGATTAGATTAGACTCCTACCTATTTCAAAACTAACGAATCGTGGGTATTTTAAAAGACAGCCCAAGGGATCCTACGGATATTTCAAAAGACGTATCTTTTCATAAAAACACTGTGGCCCTTATTTTCAAAACCCCATGATTCGTGTTGTTTCAAAAGACACCATTTGTAGGACTTATATTAGATTAATGCAGATTAGTTATAGTTGCGTCTAGTATTCAGCTCCGCTCCTTATTGTGGTTCGCTTCGCATGCTTATATTATGTTTCATACTCCATTATTGATATCATGCTGTTAGGACACCAGCACCATTACCGATGATGCGTATATACCATGTACACTTACTTGCCGGCTCACACACATCTTCATCGGTAATTGCCATGTCACGTACACCTTAGAAAATATTATTGCTTGACATAGCAGGTTAACTAATAGTTTAGACATTGTAGTTATTACCTGCTACTTCATGCATACTGTTATTCATTGTTATGCCGCATTCATGGATTCTCATGCATATATTTACTATTTTACGTGTTATTGAGGTTTCGGATTCGGATTTCCATGAGATTTTCTGGATTTGGAGGAAAACCGCAAAACATAAATAAACCTTTTCTCTCTTTTAAAATAAAAAGTGCGGTTTTCCCATGATGTATGAGTCGACCACCATGAGTTTGCTGATGGATTTCGAGACCCGATTCGAGGAGACGGATGAACCGTTTCGGGTACATGGTGGACCCGGTAAGGTATCCCGAGGCAAGAAGCGCGTGATGATGACGATGTGAGCCTGGCATGGGAGCACTACCTACCGGTGATATTACCCGACGCGTCGGATATCCGGAGGATACCGTCGTGGTCTTGAGATGGATGGTAGGGGCCGGTCTGGACTGACGGCGCCCTAGATATTGTGATTGAGACATTGAGATTGAGACTTGAGGTACATAGATTGTGACACAGAGATATCGAGGTATTTGGACACTTGTTTTGTGTCGATGCTGGGCACTGTTTTATGCTGATTTCATATATGGTACCTCATTTCTTTTAAAATACAGAAATCTCACTGATTTATGAAACCAGTTTTATTCAGTACATGCATTCTGTTTCATGCATTCATACATCATCCATATGATATATTGCTACCTGAGGCACTGACACGGGCACATGAGATTACACTCGGGTTAGATATTTACCCTAGCCTTGTTATAGGCTACGTGTTATTCATATATTTGAGGATATATTATGATCATTGACCTAGGTTGCGTTATTTATGCGATTTCTGTGCGTAGATGTTTTTCTATTCACGAGTTGGCAACTCACCCCCGTTGTGCCCCAGTTTCTTGCAGGTTTTGCCGTACAGGTTTAATTACGTTCTGGCGGGCTCAGTTTCATTCGGGTGACTTGCTAGTAGGTGGGTTTTTCTTGTATCGTACCCATCATATTACCTTGTATAATATTATTCCGTTGTATCTAGTAAATTCCATCAACCAAACATGTATTTATTGAGATAGAGACCAGTGTTGTTTATTCTTTCGACCGTAGAGTCGCTCGTTATATTTCTGGTGGTTTTGAGTTTCGTTTTGAGTTTTGATCCTCGCCGTTGGCGTTGTATATTATATTGCTTGTGTGGTTGTGACCGTCGATTGACGAAGAGCTAGCTCCCGCTTGGGGATGCCTTTTTCTTGATTTCGTATACTATTCATGTTGTATCCCGTTTGGGGGCCAGTATTTACAAAGGAGACTCTGCCGAAATTTTCATTAAATTTTTGATGTTTTAAGTTGGTTTTGTAAGTCTACGGTAACGCCTCGGCCGGCTTATGCTATTGAAACCACTTGCTTTAAGTTGGTTTTGTAAGTCTACGGTAGCGCCTCGGCCGTCTACAGACGCCAAATGCGGAACAAAAACTTTTAAACTTGGCGCTATCGTATACTTTAACCCGGATCTGCCATTATTGCTAAACTAACATACTGTAAAGAGTGTAGGAATGTTATACCGAACGATCCGAGTCCTTCGTTCTTCAACCATCATCCTACGCTCCGTTGCGGCTGCTCCGATCTCGTCGATCTCCGATGTCCTCGTCGAAGTGGCACCACATGATCGGTTCTTTAAACGGGCTCCCGCCTCTGACTCGAGGCAACTCGATCGTCAAGTTTGCTAAAAGAGACGACCAAGATTGATGTAGAGAATGAGTAGATGACTTTGTCTCACTTCGTCCAAAACCGTGGACGATCGGTTAATGAATTTGCCGTGGAAATCGGGTGATGGAATGAAATGATCTGTGAATTCCAAACACCCCAAATATCTATCATAATCTTTTCTCTCTTGAATCAAGTCAAGTGAATGAGAGAGAGAGAGGAGGCTATATATATCAAAGGAGGGAGGTGAGTGTAGGAGCAAGTGGTGACCATATCCCTTCATACTTATCTTAACCTAACAACAAAGCATGAATCACTAGATATCATTAAAAGCAAACCAATCATATTAAACCTAGTCATGCTTTATCATTAATGAACCATTAATGACTCAAGTGAGTCACTAGCCACTTCATCACTTCTAGAAGCTTCTAGAACGATGACTCACTCATATCAGAAGAAAAGATAAATCCGTCTTTAACCAAATGTTAAAAGACGGCTGATAGAAAACTGGAAACTGGCAACTTCCAAAAGTGATCCTGAAACGAATTTCAGGACAACCCCGAAACTGTATAAATATACCCGCATTTGTATTACGACCGAATACAAATGCAACTGAGACAAAGATATTACACCTACTCAATATAATACTCGGATCCGGCTTAAACCAAAGCCGACCAGTATCATCTGCCCGAAAATTGATACGTGCGTAAACGCACGTGCATTTTCCGAACCCTGCCATAAAACCATACGGCCTCTACAACGTTTCGCCCGAACTTGGGAAACTGCCTGTGGGGGACTCTAATGACTCGTCAGCACCCTGGCAGTGGGTTTAACCACAAACCGTCAGCGGCACTAGCAATGCATAACGGCTGCCCACGGACTGACCTCAAGGGTGGCCGAGGAGCGAACTCAAGGGAGACCGATGAGCGAACTCCTCCGAAAACCCTACTGAGCCTAACAGTGACAATGTATATACAGTCCGGTCCGTTCGTCAATGAGTATCGCATATCCGCCTAGAGGGCTAGTAACGTCAGACCCCCAGAAGCAGTATAAGTCGTGTCGGAGTGAAGCCCAATAACACCCTGAGATACTACTGGAGTACCTACCAGTAAATCTCCTGCCACGGCCGTGGGCTTTGTGTAATGGCTCTCCTAGACACAGCACGACCTCGCCCCCAATACCGGGAGAGACGAATCCCCTGCCGATCCGCTCACGTGCCTCCATATGGCTCGGGACTGTACCCAAAAGCTACCTGTTTGCACGACTCCTTTGAGCCGTGGTAGGGTAGAAATCAAAGCACAGTGGGAACTCACACGAGACAAATGACGACCTCAGGTCGATGAACTAACCTGTACACATGTCACCAGGGAACTGCTATCTGACGATAGGTATAGTACTAACTAGCAGATTCCCGGCGAGTCCTGTCCGGTGTACTCATAACCCAATGAGCACCTGTATACATCTTAGGTGATCCAACTGACACCAGTGGCTTGTGAGACCGGCCACCGCCCCTCGTCGGGGTCTCGACTGTACACACTAGTCTACTCCGGAGTATCGATGCCCTGTCTCGAAACTCCCACGACTAGGGACCACAATTAAGGATATGCATCTAAACTACCCAACTCTCACGTATATGATCGCCCTCATACAGTTGGTAGTAAAGCAAGATCCTAAGGGCTCTATCAAAGTGTAACATGCAATCAGTCACCTGAACATGTACACGACTGATAAAGGCAAACCAGATAGCATACTATCATTTCGAGTAAGACTGTCCTACCGGGATAGGTCATCCGCAATCATTGCAATCACGTACCTGCGATCCAATAATTGACTATGAGGGCACTATCTCCAACAATCTCCCACTTGCACTCAAGGCTAATATTGCGATGTCGACTACTCACAGCCCGTGTGAAACCGAACATCCAACTCCTCTACTAATCAGTTTCACAAAGCCCGTTTGTAAAACTATTGTGTTCGAGAAATAGCCTCAGTGAGTGGATCCGCCTAGAAGTATCTTTCAATATCTCTCTAAATCTCAAGTTCGCGGAGAAAGCCATCTCCCGAATTGAGTAGTACCTGTCTTAGAATATGTCTGGATATCTGATGGGACCTTAGTTCATAAATGAACTCCATATCCAAACTTCTTAGACTGTATCGATCACTGAACCTAATCAGTATCGGGCACCTTGCTCCCCACAGTATCCTCTTGGACCACCTGTCCATAATACTGTCCCTCGTCAGAGGGAAAACTAAAACTCAGACAATCACTCTGTCATCCATGTCACCTTTGAAGCCTGGAATGATAACCGTCTCCCGAAAGAGGCTGCCGTTATCAAATCCGTAGAACATGTACCAATGTTCTAAAACTGCTTCCTTATGTTTTTCCAGGATTGGATTAATACAAACTTATTGCATCTAGTGCAAAACCAACATTTGGTGTGGTACTTGACATCACATGATTGACTCAATTGCCTAAGCAAGTGATCTGCCAATCATGCACATCCCTCTCCCCTTTAGTCTATACGACACCTTTAGAGAGGGTGACTCCATCACCTGCAGGTACACTACCATGCTAGGAGTCAACTATTCCAAAAACCATTAGAATATTGTCAAAGTACCCACATTGGGAAACTACCCAAATCCAGATCTAAAACCATAGATCTAGAGATCAGAATGTCAAATATTATATCCATATCCTGTCTGGAGAAACAACTGTGTGACGACCACAGTACAACCGATCGTAGTATATGAATTTTACTTCCTACTCTGTGTATGTCATACTGATACCATGACATCACACCCTACTATCTTCTTAACTGATCCATCCCCTATTCTGATTGAAGTCAAACCCATGACTGTCACATCAAAATTAGATGATCTATCTCCGCTATAACTGCTCAAGTCTATAAATAGACGTAAGCTACTTGCCCACTATACTTCTGCTGCTCCCACTGACTACGACAACCCTCCTACCGGGTCTCATATCCTGGAACAACAGTAGTGTCAAGTCTGGGTAGATAAGAACCTCCCTGTCACCGTCCTTGAGCCTACCGAAGTACCTCTCGGGTGTCTGAGGTTACCTACCAAATCTGCGGAGTGGCTATTGGAATGTCAACCCTGATTGAATATATAGGTCCTATTAAATTTTCCGTAATCGTTCGCGGTTCTGGAATCACTTCCAGTTCTACCATACTCCCACTACTGTTTTCTGAAAAAGATCCATTTTACTTAAAACTGTGGCGAGTCAAGAACAATATCACTATTGATCTTCCAAATGGTAGAGTATCAACCCTCGTCATAGCCAGGGTCAACCCACAAACAGCCATTACAGAAACGTGCCCTGAGTTATCCAAAGTCTGGTTTTAAGCATAAGCTGGACAACTCCCCGTATCTTAGTTTCTTTTAAGGTACGATCCATTCTATATCCAATACAGAAACTTTGGCACTAATTTAATTGGAACCATATTCAAATCATGCAGCTGTCTCCAGTGCATATCAACTTAATGGAAAGAGGCTATTCAGCATTACTCAACTTAGGAATCCATCCAATTATGAGTAACCTGAAAGAGAAACACGTTTCTCAAAACCATCACTATCATCTGAATACCAATCACAAGAATCTACATCTTCGATCTCTTTGAAGAATCCCGATACTTGTGATACCTGGTTCTCTACTTTATTCTTATACCCACAACTTCTCAAAACTTAGACCTTGTATTTCTACGAAACACTCGTCTAAATACTAGAGAAGTTATAAGTAAATAGAACATAGTACGAGGACCTACCCCTTTGTCCTGATGGACACTTGGACAACATACAATACTCTGTATAAGTCCGCTGAGTTAAACAACTCAAAACCTGTGCGTCGTAGGTAGAAAACTGTACCCTGGCGATTTCCTCAAATATCACCAATTACAACGAATTCTGATATAATGAGGATGATCACCTAATTCCCAATATCTTACTCCCACTCATCATCTGTAAAACCATACAGATATGAGAATGAAACCTGGTAAATACATACCCTTGGAGTAAGTGTCTAATCGGGAAAACAGTTTTTCCTTTAACAACGCACTGAAACATGAAAATATTTCGTAGGGGTATCCTGGTATTCATAGCAATGCCTCTTCCATAATCCAATTCATGACTTCAACCGTATATTTTATTGCCATCTCTCCAAATCTCTTAATTTGTTTTTAGTCGTTACCTTCTGTACACCATCGTTAGGCTAACTGGTTTTCTTCCTTCCCTACCGTTTGGCACCAGCCTATGGTTTGGAAGAAGACTATCCAGTAAGCATAATAGGTGTACACTCCTAAACCAAGGAGTACTCGCATCTCGAGAGAAGGTGATGATAAAAGACAACTGAATAATACCTTATTCTTTTAAAGTGAAATAGGAGTGGCGATGAAGTACGCGGTTTAGGGTCGTGAATGATATCAGTCGCAATTTACTTTGCCCTCTTTCTAATCCCTTTATTTTGTCTTTACATATTACCTTCTGCACACCCTACTTAGGCTAATTGGTTTTCTTCATTCCCTACCTTTCGGCACCAGCCTATGATTTGGAATAAGACTATCCAATAAGCGTAATAGGTGTACTCTCCTAAACCAAGGAGCTCTCGCAACCTGAGAGAAGGTGATAATAAAAGGCAACTGAATAAACCAATTCTATTTCTCCTGAACCTGGATCCATCCCCGAAGAAGTCCCTTCGAGTTCGTATATAACCATACGATGGATCTATCCAATGGAAGTGGATATCCGTAATAATACGGGTGTTCTGAGAAATTCAAAGGGTAAAAGAAGGAGTGGCAATGACTTATGCAACTCAGACAATCCAAAAGCCAGTATTTTAAGAAGGTTCGGTCAACCTGGTCACTGAGTCATAGTCTAGGGTCGGTCAAAGGTCGCTGCCAAAGAGAGAGAGAGAAAAGAAACACTCTGCGTGCACTCTAACCTAGATCAGAATGGTCATCAATTTATCTAATCCGGAAACCTCCCACTGTCCTGTCAAATTCTCCTCCAAACCTAAAGAAGAATCAATCGGGATCACCCGAAGAGTAAACCAACTCATCAGTGGGAATCAGGATCCAACTCTCATCGCATGATAACGTGATGGAATGCATCCACGTTACTCATACTCCAGAAGGTATGCGCATACTTGGCAAGTTTCAGTTTCTTTAGAAACTCCCGATATGATTTTTGCCCCATGCTCTTATAACCTTGGCTTTGGTCAAAATGTCATAAGTCACATGCCAAGTTCTACCCATCACTATCTTGTCAATTTGAACCCACCCGCACATGCCCCTGACTTTGGCCAATCGGCAGAACGACTGTCCCAAACTAACTCATCTATCTATGCAACAATTGAATACCCAGCAGCTACCAAACACTATGCCTTAACTTTGGCTAAAATGCATAGCTTGAATACTACTAAATACCCAAAAGAAGTGACGGAGGGCTACGGCTGGTTTTTGGCGAAAAACCTTTAGCGTAGTGAACTTGATATCGCTGAAGGAACCTGATAGCTTTTTAAAATATAGTAGCGAAAACCTTTTGCTAAAGAGGTCACTCCCGGTAAAGGGATCTCGGCTCTTTCCTCGTGGAATGAGGTGCAGGATATTCCACTGAATACCGCTATGCAAAGCAACTTGTAATCGACTATAGTGAAGTTATTACTCTGACGCAAACTTCTGTCCAAGGGGTCAGTCCCGGTGAAGGGATATCGGCCCTTGCCCCGTCGAATGAGGTGCAGGATATTCCACTGAATACCGCTATGCATAACAAAAGGAAACGTCTTTGTAACAACGCTTTTTAAATTGTTCCAACAACTGTATACAGGTTTGTTTTTACTTTGCGTTTATCAGAATCAACGCAGTCCCATCATTCAATCACACCAGAAAAGAACGAAAATAAAATGCACGTATATGCCATCCGCATTCGTCACTGGGTCCCGTCATCACCCGTTAGGTTACTTAACTAACGACAGAGCGGGGACTGGACTAGCGCGGGTGTAAAACATATACAACATCTAATAGTATATAAACCAATATACATAATCGCTCCAGGCGTGATAATATGCAACATTACAGAAAAGTAATAAGCATCACAGAACAATACAGATATCTGGGATCCCCGAGTTTCACAGAGCCGCTGTTGAAACTCGACGTTCCCCTGTCGTGTGGATAGCCTGTGCAATGAAACCTAGACCCCTACGGGTGCGGCAAGTTACCTGCCAAAACCTGAAGCGAGGTAGTCCCCACAGCATAGTGAATGGAACACCCGGCACTTCACGGAATCCGGTAAGCTTGGGCACCCCTCCTTGGGTCAACCTGTACCCCCTACGAGTGCGGCGAATAGTCTGCCAATTCTGAAGTGGGGCCCCTCTGCCTCTCAAAGCCATGAGATGCGGACCCGTTGCTTTCCCGAACCCGGCTATCCGTACACTCCGTCGCGGGGCAAAACCTAGTACATTAATGAAAAATAGTACAATAGGTACATCAACCGCAACCTGGTCGTGCCCCAAAAGAATATTATACAACAGGCAGTGACGGCAGTCCACAAGTTGGACGCTCGCCCCGCAATATCAAATGTACAAATAAACTCAAACTGTACTATCATTGCACACTGCTATCCACCACGACAAATCCGCAACATTACAGCACAACACAGAACATCAACGCGAATGTCACGTTCGCAAACCCGTCTAAAAGAACTATAGCAATCAAACGCGGTTTACCGATCAAATGACATTCCCGGTCGGAGATATAATGTAAGCACTGTAAACTAACGTGTTTAAATTACGATCGACCAAAGACCAAAATTCAAAAAGTGGGCCCCACAGCTCACTGGTGAACAGTAACAAAACCTGGGCCAAAACTGTATTGACCAAAAACCCCAAAATCCTTCACAGAACCCACTGAAAAATTTTGGAGGCACGTGCTCCCCACGTGGCCGCGGAAGGGCGGCCAAACCATGGGTTTGGCCGCGCTTCCGCGCCTCCATGGAGTGATCATGACCCCAAATTTCTTCGTGGTTCTTAGAATCGCCTGCAGTGATTTTTAAGATGTACAGAAATCAATTTTGACACCATTTAAAATTAACAGAACTGTCAAGTGAAGAAAAATGCGATTTTTGCAGTTTTCGATTTTCGGTCGGATCGATGTTTTAAACGCGTTAGCACAAGTTAGTATAGCAAAATGGTGAGGCTCTGATACCACTGTAAGTCTACGGTAGCGCCTCGGCCGTCTACAGACGCCAAATGCGGAACAAAAACTTTTAAACTTGGCGCTATCGTATACTTTAACCCGGATCTGCCATTATTGCTAAACTAACATACTGTAAAGAGTGTAGGAATGTTATACCGAACGATCCGAGTCCTTCGTTCTTCAACCATCATCCCACGCTCCGTTGCGGCTGCTCCGATCTCGTCGATCTCCGATGTCCTCGTCGAAGTGGCACCACATGATCGGTTCTTTAAACGGGCTCCCGCCTCTGACTCGAGGCAACTCGATCGTCAAGTTTGCTAAAAGAGACGACCAAGATTGATGTAGAGAATGAGTAGATGACTTTGTCTCACTTCGTCCAAAACCGTGGACGATCGGTTAATGAAGTTGCCGTGGAAATCGGGTGATGGAATGAAATGATCTGTGAATTCCAAACACCCCAAATATCTATCATAATCTTTTCTCTCTTGAATCAAGTCAAGTGAATGAGAGAGAGAGAGGAGGCTATATATATCAAAGGAGGGAGGTGAGTGTAGGAGCAAGTGGTGACCATATCCCTTCATACTTATCTTAACCTAACAACAAAGCATGAATCACTAGATATCATTAAAAGCAAACCAATCATATTAAACCTAGTCATGCTTTATCATTAATGAACCATTAATGACTCAAGTGAGTCACTAGCCACTTCATCACTTCTAGAAGCTTCTAGAACGATGACTCACTCATATCAGAAGAAAAGATAAATCCGTCTTTAACCAAATGTTAAAAGACGGCTGATAGAAAACTGGAAACTGGCAACTTCCAAAAGTGATCCTGAAACGAATTTCAGGACAACCCCGAAACTGTATAAATATACCCGCATTTGTATTACGACCGAATACAAATGCAACTGAGACAAAGATATTACACCTACTCAATATAATACTCGGATCCGGCTTAAACCAAAGCCGACCAGTATCATCTGCCCGAAAATTGATACGTGCGTAAACGCACGTGCATTTTCCGAACCCTGCCATAAAACCATACGGCCTCTACAACGTTTCGCCCGAACTTGGGAAACTGCCTGTGGGGGACTCTAATGACTCGTCAGCACCCTGGCAGTGGGTTTAACCACAAACCGTCAGCGGCACTAGCAATGCATAACGGCTGCCCACGGACTGACCTCAAGGGTGGCCGAGGAGCGAACTCAAGGGAGACCGATGAGCGAACTCCTCCGAAAACCCTACTGAGCCTAACAGTGACAATGTATATACAGTCCGGTCCGTTCGTCAATGAGTATCGCATATCCGCCTAGAGGGCTAGTAACGTCAGACCCCCAGAAGCAGTATAAGTCGTGTCGGAGTGAAGCCCAATAACACCCTGAGATACTACTGGAGTACCTACCAGTAAATCTCCTGCCACGGCCGTGGGCTTTGTGTAATGGCTCTCCTAGACACAGCACGACCTCGCCCCCAATACCGGGAGAGACGAATCCCCTGCCGATCCGCTCACGTGCCTCCATATGGCTCGGGACTGTACCCAAAAGCTACCTGTTTGCACGACTCCTTTGAGCCGTGGTAGGGTAGAAATCAAAGCACAGTGGGAACTCACACGAGACAAATGACGACCTCAGGTCGATGAACTAACCTGTACACATGTCACCAGGGAACTGCTATCTGACGATAGGTATAGTACTAACTAGCAGATTCCCGGCGAGTCCTGTCCGGTGTACTCATAACCCAATGAGCACCTGTATACATCTTAGGTGATCCAACTGACACCAGTGGCTTGTGAGACCGGCCACCGCCCCTCGTCGGGGTCTCGACTGTACACACTAGTCTACTCCGGAGTATCGATGCCCTGTCTCGAAACTCCCACGACTAGGGACCACAATTAAGGATATGCATCTAAACTACCCAACTCTCACGTATATGATCGCCCTCATACAGTTGGTAGTAAAGCAAGATCCTAAGGGCTCTATCAAAGTGTAACATGCAATCAGTCACCTGAACATGTACACGACTGATAAAGGCAAACCAGATAGCATACTATCATTTCGAGTAAGACTGTCCTACCGGGATAGGTCATCCGCAATCATTGCAATCACGTACCTGCGATCCAATAATTGACTATGAGGGCACTATCTCCAACAGGTTTTTCCTGCACTCTACTACTTTTCTTGGTTTGGTTAACTGGGTTTTCGGTTTACTTAGATTACGTACGCCTCGAGACGTTCGTAGTTTAAGTGCCGGTCATGTTCCGTACTTTCGGGTCGTGACAAAGTTGGTATCAGAGCGTTAGGTTTTAACCTTCGGAGCGTAGGATGACCCTTGGTTGATGGAATAGGTGACTAAAGTAGAGTGACGTACCGTTGATATGTTCCGCGGCATATTTACGACACGCCACTCCACTTATGAAGCCTTAGGATGTACATTTCCTTGTTCAGTATTATATTCCTTCCTGATCTAGCCTCATCGGTACCAGTTTGGTTTTGCTGCTACGGTTACGGCAGGGAGAGCTACGGCTAGAGTTGCGGTCAGCACAAGCTCGTCACGAACGAGGACTGACCAGGGCGAAATTCCGGCGACACACGATTGCAGAGATGTATCTTTTTACTGTGTTTCCGCGCCACGAGTGTTTGGCGGATCGCCTTTATGAGGTTACTCGGAGGCGCTGATCGACACTAGAGAATTGAGCCAATGATACAGGCCAGCCAGATTTTGATGACCGTTGGTGTGTTGCTTACTCCTGATGATTGAGGCACTGTTCAGCATGCAGACGAGCGAGCCAGTTGTTGCTGCGAGCGACTAGATATCGCCCCATATGTTGGAGCTATTGCGGGGCGAGTTGTACGAATAGATGATAGAAGGTTGCTAGTCAACCGATGATGAATGACTAGGACATGTGGTTCGTTCGCTTACCCCGATGCGAGGTCATCAGATAGATTGATTCCAGCTAGAGACGATTTCACGTGGAGACGTTGGGAGTGGACAGAGACGATCGAATGTCAGAAACCTATTATTCCAAGTTTAAAGTAGTCGGAAAGACATGCAGGCAATTCTATGGTCCCTCTAGAAGAATGAAACCCTAACTCGACTTAATGACCGTGTGAAAGCCTTTGAACCTTCGGGTTTGCGGCAGTTCTACGGCGCCATTAGTGAGGCTTGGGTTTGCCCTTCTACGGCTGGACCACCGATGTTGTAGTATATATATTCGATACTATTAAACTGTGCCCAAGATGTTGAGCTCTTGGGGGATTATGAGGTTTTGACGAATCGATCGAATGGTTCGACTTCAATCGGATGCTTGGTGGTGAGATGCATTCTTGGGAGACTCCAGATACGAGGATAGTCGTTGGAGCTCAGTCCATGCAGCCGTGACGAGACGAGTCCTAAGCAGACGACATTAGAGAAAAATGAAGTAAGAGGTTCGTACCAAATCTGGATAAGACGACGTTCCGCTCCGCCGACATCAGAGATGCGATACGCATGCCGAGGCAGAGTACTGGATATACCTTCCAGAAGGAGTCGCGATGGGTATGCAGCCGTTCCGGAGCAAGATGCAGATATAGGAAAGGACGATGACTTCCGGACAGTTGGCAGAGACGAGACATGGAAGAGACCGTGAGCAGGATTCCTTCCAGGACACTGCTGCAATGATACTTGCACCCAGGATCAGATGTGTCACGTACATTCAGAGAGCTAGAGGCCGACGCCAGTGATATGCTGTCTCACGAGTGGTCGCGATGATTGACCGGGAGATGACAAGAGACGTGCCAGAACGGGATCATCCCCGTTAGCACACCTGACAGGGTCGATGAGCCGATGGACCGAAAGATTGGTAATTCACAGTGAAGACCTTGACCCAGGAGTGGTCATGGTTACGCACATCAGCAGGACAGAGTTCATGATCATCGACAAGACGTCCCACTAGTGACCGTGACAGTTGGCCGAGATTCTTAGAGGATACGCTTGAGCTGTACTGTTCCTCCATTATTGATTTCGATGTTTTGGATGATTTATTTGTATGATTTGATTTTGATGATTGAGGATTTACGATCTTTGCACAGTGTTGCACTTGATATCGTTTTCGTGCTTTAGTTTCACATGTTTGTGATTTTACTGTTTTAAACAGTTGAGTTGGTTTTGTGCGTATGCATGCACACGAATTGGTTCCTGCACTCTGTATAGTTATTATATGCTTGCAGTGCAGTGATACGCCTTTTATGCACTTAGATGCACTGGACTTCGATTTCGATTGTGATACTCGATATTTGTTTGTGCACCTTGTGCACCTGATTGATTTTGCGCACGTTCGGCGCTTGATATTGAATTTCATGATTTCGTGCACGATGGATGCACCTGATTTGGATTTTCGCGCATGTTGGGCGCATGCTTTGAAGGGTGATTTTGGTGCACACCAGAGGTACTAAATTGAGAATTTTTCGTGCATGTCAGATGCACCTGATTTTGCTGTCAGGCACACATGTTGCCTACGACAGATGTTTCGTGCACACCCGATGCACTTAGATATTGTTTCTGTGCGCATGTATGGCACATTCATGGATTTTGATTTCCGTGCGCACCAGACGCACGTAGCATTCATGTGCATATTTTGGGATTGATTTCGTATAGAGCAGTAAGTTTTTAAGATATTGCTATGTGTTTTCGTACTAAGCAGGACTAGTCAGAGGACAGTACCTGAATATATTTTGCACGCATTGATAGTTATTGAAGGGATTTCCAAAAAGCGAGCTATAGCCTCAGTATTTACCTACGTGTCTGATATGATACGAAATGTTTAAAACAAGGAGACCCTTCTAAATTGTTTCCAAAACGGCGGAACGTACATTTCAAACAAAGGTATATATGTATATAGTTATTTTCTTATGATAGACGTCCGCCACTGTGCAGTGTTATACGCGTTGCACAGTGACTTAAAGAGATTTGGCATGCATTTCCTTCTGATACTTACAGATATAGATTCGATATTTACATGTATAGTTTCGAGTTATGTCATATTGGTTTTGATTTGGATTTGGCATTGATATCTTCTCCATGACTTCGATGATTGCGGGATGCTTGACGGAGTTTTGATTTGAGTTATATACTCATTTTTCATGCGCATGCGCTGCGCTATGATTTGTTTTATGTATTTACAATTTCGCAGCCCCGACAACTTGATGGTTTTCTTAGATGTTTTAGTATTTGGGGGAGTTTGAATTTAAATTCGTGGACCGAATTTCTTTAAGGGGGAAGATTGTAACGTTTTGAAAATCGTTTCGGTGAAATTTCGAAAAAATCGGTAAAATAAGTGGGTTTTCTGTAAAAAGTCAAAATACAAATATCTTATTATAAAAATTAAATATACATATTCTAGCTATGTAATTGCTATTATTTGGTGTTTATTGTGCCGCTGGTGAAATTTCAAATTTTCTGAAAAAAATATTATTTTATTATTATTTTAAGCTGTCACTAATACATTTAATTAAGGAAAATTACAAATTGGAATGAGTTGAAACAAATTTTGTGCATCATAAAACATTAAATAAAATTTTATCATGTGGTTTTTGGAACGAAATTATTTGCCAAAACGGCTTAGAAATTATTGAAGAAAAAAGGCTTTTTTTAGCGTAAATGGATGTTTGGGGTATTGTATTTATCATTTTTCATCACCCCACACCCGTACCCACACCCACACACCCCCATTCACTTCTCCCCTTGGCTGAATTCTGCAGCCACCATCTTTTTCCCCACTTGAATTTCAAAGGAAAAGAAATGAAAGAAAAGAAAAGAAAATGGAGAAATGAGGTGGACCTTTGACCTTGAATTGACTTTGACTTCTCCCCCCACTTTCTCTACCTCCCTCTCTCTCCTCTCCCACTCCCATTTCAGCCGACCCCCTACTACAGCAGCAGCAGCCCCCCCCCCCATTTCCCTTCTCTTTTCTCTTCAAACTTCATCAAATATTGCCTCATATCCATCAAAAAAAATCCCAAAACCAAAATCCGACTCCTACCCATTTTAGCCTAGCCCGTATAGCATGGATCTTTGTGAAAAGAGAGCATTTTGGGAGGCCATGGATGCTTGTAGATCTTCAAATGTTTTTGGGGTATAATTCTAAAACATTTTTGCTTAATTTGTTACAAATTTCTTAAAACTAAACTACTTAAGTGTTAATTAGGCTTAAGTTGCAAGTTTTGGAATTCAAGTTAGGAATTTGAATGCAAGTTAGGGTTTTATAAAATTGGTGTATGGTTGTGTGTTATATTTAGGCTTTTTGTCATGTTAATACAAGATTAGTAGCTTGTGCTAATGGTTAGTTTAAAAATTGTGTTAATTTGCTAATTTGCTTACTAGGTTTTTGAAATTGGTTAAATACTTGGGATTAAAAATGTGTTTAGGTTTTTCATGACTTCATCAACTTTATTAAGTGTGGTTTAATACTTTAGATCATGCAAATCTAAGCTAGATTGTAGTTTATGCATTTTTGCTTTGAAATTGTTAAATTGTAGGTATTTTGTAAACTAGAATATTAGGGTTTTTGGAATTTAATGAGATTAAATTCCGGGAATTGTTTATATGACTTATTTAAGATATTTAATAAGTATATTGGCCTCTACATTCATTTAAACGTCATGTTTTGTACAAAAACGGCGAATTGTGCTTGCTAGATTTTCGGAAAAATGACTTTTTAAGTGAAATTGGGGTTTTTGTGAGTTTTAACCTAGTTTATATTAAAATTAGGGTTCGTGAATGTGCAAATGAGTACGATTGGATTTTTCTCGATGGTTTGACGTTTGTACATCGACATCGAGGGTTGGTTTGACTATTCTTGCATGCGTAGGCGATAGGTTTGGACCTATGCGTGATACGCGTGCCGATTTGATTTTCGTATGCCGTTTCGATTTCGAATTTAGTTTTAATGCGATATGGTGCGTTATGATATGTAGGTAACCCCATGTGGACTTCGAGACGACAAGCAAGCGCATGGCGACGTCGGCACCGGCGGGCGAGGACCAGGTGAGTAGATTTATATCTACGGGGAGAAGTCGGGTGGATGGCGTGTAGCACCCTCGCAGTTCGTGGTGATGTATACGAATACGTATGCACACACATATATATATATTGTTTCAGTATATTGATGGTAATATGGATATTTGGTGTTCTTGGATGATTTATTGTCCCGAAACCCTAGAGTAGTGGTCGCACTACACATGCACACACCAACCCATACTTGCATACTTTCTTCTTTCATTTATGCTTATACGGGATATATAGTTATGTGTTCACATGGGTATGGGACTATGGGTTCACATACGAATTTGAGGCTTGGGTCTGAGATGAGTCGATGAGATTTGTATTGAGGTTGTGACTTCGGTGATATGTCAGGATTCGTATTTGAGATACGACATGACGTTGTAGCGGGTCCTTGACGTAGTGTTTCACACACGTCCATGCATACTTAGGCGGTATCAGTATTGTACTAGACGTAGATCAGTACCCCGATCATGATATTTGATAAAGAGGATACCAGGTGAATGGTATGATGAATGTGATATTGACCCGTACCCAGATTTGGGGATGCCGTATGACGGATTTACGTACGAGCTATATTTTGATGATTGATCCGTACTCTTGACTTGGGATGTCTGGTTATGGATATGATATTATTGAGGCGGTATCACCGACTGTATATATATAGGTATGTATATGTATCGACTCAGATGATAGGCAGTTTCCTTACCTGTAGTTCAGTTTGTTAGTTCAGCCGTATAGTTTAGTGTAGTTGTTAGATTAGATTAGACTCCTACCTATTTCAAAACTAACGAATCGTGGGTATTTTAAAAGACAGCCCAAGGGATCCTACGGATATTTCAAAAGACGTATCTTTTCATAAAAACACCGTGGCCCCTATTTTCAAAACCCCATGATTCGTGTTGTTTCAAAAGGCACCATTTGTAAGACTTATATTAGATTAATGCAGATTAGTTATAGTTGCGTCTAGTATTCAGCTCCCGCTCCTTATTGTGGTTCGCTTCGCATCGCATGCTTATATTATGTTTCATACTCCATTATTGATATCATGCTGTTAGGACACCAGCACCATTACCGATGATGCGTATGTACCACGTACACTTACTTGCCGGCTCACACACATCTTCATCGGTAATTGCCATATCACGTACACCTTAGAAAATATTATTGCTTGACATAGCAGGTTAACTAATAGTTTAGACATTGTAGTTATTACCTGCTACTTCATGCATACTGTTATTCATTGTTATGCCGCATTCATGGATTCTCATGCATATATTTACTATTTTACGTGTTATTGAGGTTTCGGATTCGGATTTCCATGAGATTTTCTGGATTTGGAGGAAAACCGCAAAACATAAATAAGCCTTTTCTCTCTTTTAAAATAAAAAGTGCAGTTTTCCCATGATGTATGAGTCGTCCACCATGAGTTTGCTGATGGATTTCGAGACCCGATTCGAGGAGACGGATGAACCGTTTCGGGTACATGGTGGACCCGGTAAGGTACCCCGGGGCAAGAAGCGCGTGATGATGACGATGTGAGCCTGGCAGGGGAGCACTACCTACCGGTGATATTACCCGACGCGTCGGTTATCCGGAGGATACCGTCGTGGTCTTGAGATGGATGGTAGGGGCCGGTCTGGACTGACGGCGCCCTAGATATTGTGATTGAGACATTGAGATTGAGACTTGAGGTACATAGATTATGACACAGAGATATCGAGGTATTTGGACACTTGTTTTGTGTCGATGCTGGGCACTGTTTTATGCTGATTTCATATATGGTACCTCATTTCTTTTAAAATACAGAAATCTCACTGATTTATGAAACCAGTTTTATTCAGTACATGCATTCTGTTTCATGCATTCATACATCATCCATATGATATATTGCTACCTGAGGCACTGACACGGGCACATGAGATTACACTCGGGTTAGATATTTACCCTAGCCTTGTTATAGGCTACGTGTTATTCATATATTTGAGGATATATTATGATCATTGACCTAGGTTGCGTTATTTATGCGATTTCTGTGCGTAGATGTTTTTCTATTCACGAGTTGGCAACTCACCCCCGTTGTGCCCCAGTTTCTTGCAGGTTTTGCCGTACAGGTTTAATTACGGCCTGGCGGGCTCATTTTCATTCGGGTGACTTGCTAGTAGGTGGGTTTTTCCTGTATCGTACCCATCATATTACCATGTATAATATTATTCCGTTGTATCTAGTAAATTCCATCAACCAAACATGTATTTATTGAGATAGAGACCAGTGTTGTTTATTCTTTCGACCGTAGAGTCGCTCGTTATATTTCTGGTGGTTTTGAGTTTCCTTTTGAGTTTTGATCCTCGCCGTTGGCGTTGTATATTATATTGCTTGTGTGGTTGTGACCGTCGATTGACGAAGAGCTAGCTCCCGCTTGGGGATTCCTTTTTCTTGATTTCGTATACTATTCATGTTGTATCCCGTTTGGGGGTCAGTATTTACAAAGGAGACTCTGCCGAAATTTTCAGTAAATTTTTGATGTTTTAAAAACCGCATAATTTGGCTTATGCTATTGAAACTACTTGCTTTAAGTTGGTTTTTCCTGCACTCTACTACTTTTCTTGGTTTGGATTTCTGGGTTTTCGGTTTACATATATTACGTACGCCTCGAGACGTTCGTAGTTTAAGTGCCGGTCATGTTCCGTACTTTCGGGTCGTGACAATAAATCTACTCACCTGGTCCTCGCTAGCCGGTGTCGACGTCGCCACGCGCTTGCTTGTCGTCTCGAAGTCCACATGGGATACCTACATATCATAACGCACCGTATCGCATTAAAACTAAATTCGAAATCGAAACGGCATACGAAAATCAAATCGGCACGCGTATCACGCATAGGTCCAAACCTATCGCCTACGCATGCAAGAATAGTCAAACCAACCCTCGATGTCGATGTACAAACGTCAAACCATCGAGAAAAATCCAATCACACTCATTTGCACATTCACGAACACTAATTTTAATATAAACTAGGTTAAAACTCACAAAAACCCCAATTTCACTTAAAAAGTCATTTTTCCGTAAATCTAGCAAGCACAATTCGCCGTTTTTGTACAAAACATGATGTTTAAATGAATGTAGCGGCCAATATACTTATTAAATAACTTAAATAAGTCATAGAAATAATTTACGGAATTTAATCTCATTAAATTCCAAAAACCCTAATATTCTAGTTTACAAAATACCCTTTTTAACAATTTCATAGCAAAATGCACAAACTACAAGTTAGGTTGGATTTCCATGATCTAATGTGTTAAACTACACTTAATACAGTTAATAATATGATAAAAACCCTAACCATATTTTTAATCTCATATTTCGAATTAAATCAAAAAACCTAGTTTGCAACAAAAAGCTTAATTTGGACATTTTTCAAGTAACAACTTGTAATTAACAACTAGATTAGTTTTCTACAAAACTAAATATGTTAATCCACATCACTAAACCATGCACAATCAAACACAACTCATTTCCACAACAAACCCTAACTTGAAATCTTTAATCATGCAATTAAACTCACATAAACCAAATTAACACTTAATTAAATTAGCTTTAAGAAATTAAGTAACAAACTAAGCAAAAAGGTTTAGAATTATACCCAAAAACATTTGGAGATCTACAAGCATCCATGGCCCTCCAAAATGCTCTCTTTTCACAAAGATCCATGCTATACGGGCTAAGCTAAAATGGGTAGGAGTCGGATTTGGGTTTTGGGATTTTTTTGATGGATTTTGGGGCAATTTTTGATGAAGTTTTGAAGAGAAAAGAGAAGGGAAATGGGGGCGGGGGGGCTGCTGCTGCTGTAGGAGAGGGGGGTCGGCTGGAATGGGAGGGGGAGAGGATAGAGAGGGAGGTAGAGAAAGTGGGGGGAGAAAGTCAAGGTCAAACCAAAGTCAAAAGTCCACCTCATTTATCCATTTTCTTTTCTTTTCTTTCATTTCTTTCCTTTGAAATTCGAGTGGGGAAAAAGATGGGGGCTGCTGAATTCAGCCAAGGGGAGAAGTGAATGGGGGTGTGTGGGTGTGGGTACGGGTGTGGGGTGATGAAAAATGATAAATACAATACCCCAAACATCCATTTACGCTAAAAAAAACCTTTTTTCTTCAATAATTTCTAAACCATTTTGGCAAATGATTTCGTTCCAAAAACCACATGATAAAATTTTATTTAATGTTTTATGTTGCACAAAATTTGTTTCAACTCATTCCAATTTGTAATTTTCCCTAATTAAATGTATTAGTGACGGCTTAAAATAATAATAAAATAATTTTTTTTCAGAAAATTTGAAATTTCACCAGTGGCTCAATAAACACCAAATACTAGCAATTACATAGCTGGAATATGTATATTTAGTTTTATAATAAAGATATTTGCATTTTGACTTTTTACAGAAAACCCCCTTACCGTTTTTTTCTAAATTTCACCGAAACGATTTTCAAAATGTTACAATCTTCCCCCCTTAAAGAAATTCGGTCCCCGAATTTAAATTAAAACTTCCCCACAAATACTAAAACATTTAAGCCAAAACCATCAAGTCGTCGGGGCTCCGAAATTGTAAATACATAAAACAAATCGTAGCGCAGCGCATGCGCTTGAAAAATGAGCATATAACTCAAATCAAAACTCCGTCAAGCATCCCGCAATCATCGGAGTCATGGAGAAGACATCAATGCCAAATCCAAATCAAACCAATATGATATAACTTGAACTATACATGTAAACATCGAATCTATATCTGTAAGTATCTGAAGGAAATGCATGCCAATCTCTTTAAGTCGCTGTGCAACGCGTATAACACTGCACAGTGGCGGACGTCTATCATAAGAAAATAACTATATACATATATACCTTTGTTTGAAATGTACGTTCCACCGTTTTGGAAACAATTTAGAAGGGTCTTCTTGTTTTAAACATTTCGTGTCATATCAGACACGTAGGTAAATACTGAGGCTATAGCTCGCTTTTTGGAAATCCCTTCAATAACTATCAATGCATGCAAAATATATTCAGGTACTGTCCTCTGACTAGTCCTGCTCAGTACGAAAACACATAGCAATATCATAAAAACGTACTTCTCTATACGAAATCAATCCCAAATTATGCACATGAATGCTACGTGCGTCTGGTGCGCACGGAAATCAAAATCCATGAATGTGCCATACATGCGCACAGAAACAACATCTAAGTGCATCGGGTGTGTACGAAACATCTGTCGTAGGCAACATGAGTGCCTGACAGCAAAATCAGGTGCATCTGACATGCACGAAAAATTCTCAATTTAGTGCCTCTGGTGTGCACCCAAATCACCCTTCAAAACATGCGCCCAACATGCGCGAAAATCCAAATCAGGTGCATCCATCGTGCACGAAATCATGAAATCCAATATCAAGCACCGAATGTGCGCAAAATCAATCAGGTGCACAAGGTGCACAAAACAAATATCGAGTATCATAATCGCAATCGAAGTCCAGTGCATCTAAATGCACAAAAGGCGTATCACTGCACTGCAAGCATATAATAACTATACAGAGTACAGGAACCAATTCGTGTGCATGCATACGCACAAAACCAACTCAACTGTTTAAAACCGTAAAATCACAAACATGTGAAACTAAAGCACGAAAACGATATCAAGTGCAACACTGTGCAAAGATCGTAAATCCTCAATCATCAAAATCAAATCATACGAATAAATCACCCAAAACATCGAAATCAATAATGGCGGAACAGTACCGCTCAAGCGCATCCTCTAAGAGTCTCGGCCAACTGTCACGGTCACTAGTGGGACGTCTCGTCGAATATCATGAACTCTGTCCTGCTGATTTGCGTAACCATGACCACTCCTGGGTCAAGGTCTTCACTGTGAATTACCAATCTCTCGGTCCATCGGCTCATCGGCCCTGTCAGGTGTGCTAACGGGGATGATCCCATTCTGGCACTTCTCTGGTCATCTCTCGGTCAATCATCGCGACCACTCGTAAGACAGCATATCACTGGCGTCGACCTCTGGCTCTCTGAATGTACGTGACACATCTGATCCTGGGTGCAAGTATCATTGCAGCAGTGTCCTGGAAGGAATCCTGCTCACGGTCTCTTCCATGTCTCGTTTCTGCCAACTGTCCGGAAGTCATCGTCTTTTCCTATATCTGCATCTTGCTCTGGAACGACTGCATACTCATCGCGACTCCTTCTGGAAGGTAAATCTAAGTACCATGCATCGGCATGCGCATCGCATCTCTGATGTCGGCGGAGTGGAACGTCATCTCATCTAGATCTGGTATGAACATCTTACTTCACTTTTCTCTAATGTCGTCTGCTTGGACTCGTCTCGTTGCGGCTGCATGGACTGAGCTCCAACGGCTATCCTCGTATCGGGAGTCTCCCAAGAAATGCATCCCACCACCTAGCATCCGAATTAAGTCGAGCCATCCGATCGAGTCGTCAAAACCTCATAATCCCCCAAGATCTCAACATCTTAGGCACAGTTTAATAGTATCGAGTACATACCACAGCATCGGTGGTCCAGCCGTAGCCCAAGCCTCACTAATGGCGTCGTAGAACTGCCGCAAACCCGAAGGTTCAAAGGCTTTCACACGGTCATTAAGTCGAGTTAGGGTTTCATTCTTCTAGAGGGACCATAGAATTGCCTGCATGTCTTTCCGACTACTTTAAACTTGGAATAATAGGTTTCTGACATTCGATCGTCTCTGTCGACTCCCAACGTCTCCGCATGAAGTCGTCTCTAGCTGGAATCAATCTACCTGATGACCTCGCATCGGGGTATGCGAACGATCCACATGTCCTAGTCATTCATCCTCGATGACTAGCGACCTTCTATCATCTCTTAGTACAACTCGTTCTGCACTAACGCCAGCATCTGGGGCAATATCTCATCGTTCGCAGCAATAACTGGCTCGCTCGTCTGCACGCTGAACAGTGCCTCGACCATCATGAATAAGCAACACACCAACGGTCATCAAAATCTGGCTGGCCTCTGTCAGTGGCCCAATCCTCTGATGCAAATCGACACGTCC
Organism: Agapanthus africanus; assembly: GCA_030015575.1. Taxonomy (NCBI): domain Eukaryota; kingdom Viridiplantae; phylum Streptophyta; class Magnoliopsida; order Asparagales; family Amaryllidaceae; genus Agapanthus; species Agapanthus africanus. The sequence continues at coordinate 494,880,935 of CM057339.1, forward strand.
GAGTAACCTCATAAAGGCGATCCGCCAAACGCTCGTGGCGCGGAAACACAGTAAAAAGACACATCTCTGCAATCGTGTGTCGCCGGAATTTCGCCCTGGTCAGTCCTCGTTCGTGACGTGCTCGTGCTGACCGCAACTCTAGCTGTAGCTCTCCCTGCCCGTAATCGTGGCAGCAAAACCATAACTGGTACTGATGAGGCTAGATCGGAATGAATATAATAGCAAAGAAATGTACATCCTAAGGCTCCTTAAGTGGAGTAGCGTATCATAAATATGCCGTGGAACATACCTACGGTACGTCACTCTACTTTAGTCACCTATTCCATCAACCAAGGGTCATCCTACGCTCCGAAGGTAAAACCTAACGCTTTGATACCAACTTTGTCACGACCCGAAAGTACGGAACATGACCGGCACTTAAACTACGAACGTCTCGAAGCGTACGTAATCTAAGGAAACCGAAAACCCAGAAATCCAAACCAAGAAATGTAGTAGAGTGCGGGAAAAACCAACTTAAAGCAAGTAATTTCAATAGCATAAGCCGAATTATGCGGTTTTTAAAACATAAAAAATTTACTGAAATTTTCGGCAGAGTCACCTTTGTAAATACTGGCCCCCAAACGGGATACAACATGAATAGTATACGAAATCAGAAAAAGGCATCCCCAAGCGGGAGCTAGCTCTTCGTCAATCGACGGTCACAACCACACAAGCAATATAATATACAACGCCAACGGCAAGGATCAAAACTCAAAAGGAAACTCAAAACCACCAGAAATATAATGCGCGACTCTAAGGTCGAAAGAATATACAACACTGGTCTCTATCTCAATAAATAAATGTTTGGTTGATGGAACTTCTAGATACAACTGAATAATAATATACAAGATATAATGATGGTTAAGATACAAATAACCCACCTACTAGCAAGCCACCCGGAAATGGAAATAGTGCCAGCAAAGCCGTAATAAAACCTGTACGGCGAAACCTGCAAGAACTGTGGCACAACGGGGGTGAGTTGCCAACTCGTGAGTAGAAAAACATCTACGCACAGAAATCGCATAAATAACGCAATCCAAGGTCAATGATCATAATATATCCTCAAAAATGTATATAACATGCAGCCTATAACAATGGCTAGGGTAAATATCTAACCCGAGTGTAAACTCATGTGCCCGTGTCAGTGCCTCAGGTAGCAATATATCATATGAATGAGGTATGAATGCATGAAAACAGAATACATGTAAATGAAGAAACTGTTTTCATAAATTAGTGAGATTTCCTTCGTATTTTTAAACTGAGGTATCATAAATTAAATCAGTATCAACAGTGTCTAGCATCGACACAAAACGAAATCCCAATATCTCGATATCTCTGTATCACAGTCTCTGTACCTCAATATCTCGAAATCTCAATGTCTCAATCACAATATCTAGGGCGCCGTCAGTCCAGACCGGCCCCTACCATCCATTTCAAGACCACGACGGTATCCTCCGGATATCCGACGCATCGGGTAAAATCACCGGTAGGTAGTGCTCCCCTGCCAGGATCACATCGTCATCATCACGCGCTTCTTGTCTCGGGGTACCTTACCGGGTCCACCATGTACCCGAAACGGTTCATCCGTCTCCTCGAATCGGGTCTCGAAATCCATCAGCAAACTCATGGTGGACGACTCATACATCATGGGAAAACCGCACTTTTTATTTAAAAGAGGAAAAAGGTTTATTTATGTCTTTGCGGTTTTCCTCCAAATCCAGAAAATCTCATGGAAATCCGAATCCAAAACCTCAATAACACGTAAAATAGTGAATATATGCATGAGAATCCATGAATGCGGCATAACAATGAATAACAGTATGCATGAAGTAGCAGGTAATAACTACAATATCTAAACTAGCATATAAGGCAAGTACACTAATATCCTGTCTAACTATTAGCTAACAGGCTATGTCAAGCAATAATATTTTCTAAGGTGTACGTGACATGGCAATTACCGATGAAGATGTGTGTGAGCCGGCAAATAAGTGTACGTGGTACAAACGCATCATCAGTAATGGTGCTGGTGTCCTAACAGCATGATATCAATAATGGAGTATGAAACATAAAATATGCATGCGATGCGAAGCGGACCACAAAAAGAGCGGGAGCTGTAAACTAGACGCAACTATAACTAATCTGCATTAATCTAATATAAGTCCTACAAATGGTGCCTTTTGAAATAACACGAGTCATGGGGTTTTGAAAATAGGGGCTACGGTGTTTTTATGAAAAGATACGTCTTTTGAAATATCCGTAAGATCCCTTGGGCTGTCTTTTAAAATACCCACGATTCGTTAGTTTTGAAATAAATAAGAATCGAATCTAATCTAACAACTAAACTAAACTAAAGGGCTAAGCTAACAAGCTAGACTACAGGTAAGGAAACCGCCTAACATCTGAGTCGATACATATACCTACCTATATATGTATAGTCGGTGATCCCGCCTCAATAATATCATAGCCGATACCATATCTATAATCAGGCATCCCAAGTCAAGAGTGCGGATCAATCATCAATATAGCTCGTACGTAAATCCGTCGTACGGCATCCCAAATCTGGGTACGGGTCAATATCACATTCATCAAACTATTCACCTGGTATCGTCTTTATCAATTATCATGATCGGGGTACTGATCTACGTCTAGTACCATACTGATACCGCCTAAGTATGTATGGACGTGTGTGAAACACTACGTCAAGGACCCGCTACAACGTCATGTCGTATCTATGATACGAACCCTGCTATATCACCGATCTCACGGCCTCAAATCAAATCTCATCGACTCAGCTCAATCCCAAGTATCATCCTCAATCCGTATGTGAACACATAGTCCCATACCCATGTGAACACATAACTATAAAGAATCCCATGAGCACATATCAATAGGAAAGTATGCAAGTAGGTATGTGTGTATGTGTAGTGCAACACTACCCTTGGGTTCGCAACGCTAAAATAATCCAACACACCAATATCCATCCTAAGCATCGTTATTAATCCCAAATAACATATAATAATTGTTGGTGTGTATACGCATCCGTATACACCACCACGGACTGCGGGGGTGCTATACGCCATCCACCCGACTTCTCCCCGTAGATATAAATCTACTCACCTGGTCCTCGCTAGCCGGTGCCGACGTCGCCACGCGCTTGCTTGTCGTCTCAGAGTCCACATGGGGTACCTACATATCATAACGCACCGTATCGCATTAAAACTAAATTCAAAATCGAAACGGCATACGAAAATCAAATCGGCGCGCGTATCACGCATAGGTCCAAACCTATCGCCTACGCATGCAAGAATAGTCAAACCAACCCTCGATGTCGATGTACAAACGTCAAACCATCGAGAAAAATCCAATCACACTCATTTGCACATTCACGAACACTAATTTTAATATAAACTAGGTTAAAACTCACAAAAACCCCAATTTCACTTAAAAAGTCATTTTTCCGTAAATCTAGCAAGCACAATTCGCCGTTTTTGTACAAAACATGATGTTTAAATGAATGTAGCGGCCAATATACTTATTAAATATCTTAAATAAGTCATAGAAATAATTTCCGGAATTTAATCTCATTAAATTCCAAAAACCCTAATATTCTAGTTTACAAAATACCATTTTTAACAATTTCATAGCAAAATGCACAAACTACAATTTAGGTTGGATTTCCATGAACTAAAGTGTTAAACTACACTTAATAGAGTTAATAATATGATAAAAATCCTAACCATATTTTTAATCTCATATTTCGAATTAAATCAAAAAACCTAGTTTGCAACAAAAAGCTTAATTTGGACATTTTTCAAGTAACAACTTGTAATTAACAACTAGATTAGTTTTCTACAAAACTAAATATGTTAATCCACATCACTAAACCATGCACAATCAAACACAACTCATTTCCACAACAAACCCTAACTTGAAATCTTTAATCATGCAATTAAACTCACATAAACCAAATTAACACTTAATTAAATTAGCTTTAAGAAATTAAGTAACAAACTAAGCAAAAAGGTTTAGAACTATACCCAAAAACATTTGGAGATCCACAAGCATCCATGGCCCTCCAAAATGCTCTCTTTTCACAAAGATCCATGCTATACGGGCTAAGCTAAAATGGGTAGGAGTCGGATTTGGGTTTTGGGATTTTTTTGATGGATTTTGGGGCAATTTTTGATGAAGTTTTGAAGAGAAAAGAGAAGGGAAATGGGGGGGGCTGCTGCTGCTGCTGTAGGAGAGGGGGGTCGGCTGGAATGGGAGGGGGAGAGGAGAGAGAGGGAGGTAGAGAAAGTGGGGGGAGAAACTCAAGGTCAAACCAAAGTCAAAAGTCCACCAAATTTATCCATTTTCTTTTCTTTTCTTTCATTTCTTTCCTTTGAAATTCAAGTGGGAAAAAAGATGGGGGCTGCTGAATTCAGCCAAGGGGAGAAGTGAATGGGGTTGTGTGGGTGTGGGTACGGGTGTGGGGTGATGAAAAATGATAAATACAATACCCCAAACATCCATTTACGCTAAAAAAAGCTTTTTTTCTTCAATAATTTCTAAACCGTTTTGGCAAATGATTTCGTTCCAAAAACCACATGATAAAATTTTATTTAATGTTTTATGATGCACAAAATTTGTTTCAACTCCTTCCAATTTGTAATTTTCCCTAATTAAATGTATTAGTGACGGCTTAAAATAATAATGAAATAAATTTTTTTTCAGAAAATTTGAAATTTCACCAGTGGCTCAATAAACACCAAATACTAGCAATTACATAGCTAGAATATGTATATTTAATTTTATAATAAAGATATTTGCATTTTGACTTTTTACAGAAAACCTCCCTTATTTTACCGTTTTTTTCGAAATTTCACCGAAACGATTTTCAAAACGTTACACCGTAGTACCTCTCCGGTGGGCGAGAAGTCTTACCAGACCTTCGGAGTGGCCGAGGTTCTTCTGTTTCTGTTGCAAAAGCCGGTTCAACCAAGTCGTCATTTGTAGTTTGTGTCTCTGGAACCTCTTCTAGATCTACCACATTGCCATCAGTTTCATTTGTGAAAAACTCTTTTTCTCAAAATGTGGCATGCTGAGAAACAAACACTTTTTGTTCCTCCTTGTGGTAGAAAAGATATCCATAAGAATTCCTTGGATATCCCACAAAGTTACACATGACCGACCGTGTTTCGAGTTTGTCCGGATTCTGCTTTTTAACAAAGGCCGGGCAACCCCAAATCTTAATTCTCTTAAGAGATGGTCTCTTCCCATGCCATATCTCATATGGCGTGGTAGACATGGTTTTGGTTGGGACCCTCTTCAGTAGAAACGCTACAGTCTCCAATGCATGCCCCCAAAATGAGACAGGTAACTCAGCATCACTCATCATGGAACAGACCATATCTAATAGGGTTTGATTTCGTCGTTCAGACACACCGTTGTGCTGTGGTGTGTAAGGAGGAGTGAGCTGAGAGAGAATCCCATTCTCTTTTAGGAAGTTTGCAAATTCTGTACTAAGGTACTCCCCACCTCGATCTGATCGAAGCATTTTGATACTGAAGTCGGTTTGTTTTTTTACTTCGAGTTTATATTCAGTGAATTTCTCGAAAGCTTCGGATTTGTGCTTTAATAAAAATACATGACCGAATCTTAAGAAATCGTCAGTGAAAGTAATGAAGTATGAAAAATCGCCTCTAGCCTGTGTAGACATTGGCCCACATACATCACTATGTATGAGGCCTAGGAGCTCGGTAGCTCTTTCTCCGTGTCCGGTAAATGGAGTTTTGGTCATTTTACCCTTGATACAAGACTGGCAAGTCGCATAAGATTTATATTCAAAAGGGTTTAAATATCCATCTTTGTGTAACTTGTTTAGTATTGTTTCGTTAATATGACCAAGTCTACAGTGCCAAAGAAAAGCTTCATTTATTTCTGAAAGTTTTCTTTTATTAGAGTGTTGTATGCTGAAAACTGTATGTTGATTTAGGAAGTATATCCCGTTATTAAGCGTACCATACCCAACCAACATTTGATTCAGGTGAATGTTCATAACATTGTTCTACAATACAAAATTATATCCTTCATTGTCTAACAAAGAAACAGATATTATATTACAAAGCATACTAGGTACAAAATAACATGGGTTCAAAACCAATATACACCCAGACGACAACCCTAAATGATACTCTTCCACTGCGACTGTATGTACATTGGAACCATTTTCAACGCGGAGAGTATGGTCACCTGTCTTCAAAACCTTGCTATTTCTCAGCCCCTGCATAGAATTGCAAATGTGAGAACCTGAACCGGTATCTAATACCGAGGAAGCAGAGTTTATTGAAAAACAGTTTTCTGTCACAAACACAACTGAAGCGGAAGCATCCCCATGCTTCTTCTTGATATTTAAGTACTCCATGCAGTTGCGCATCCAATGTCCTGTTTTGTGGCAGTGATAACATTCCCCTTTCCCCGATTCTCCAGCTTTGGACTTGTCCTTCCCCTTAACCTTTTTAACTCCACCCCTAGGCTTGGTGGGCTTCTTCTTCATCTTTCCCTTGGCCTTAGCCTTTGGGCGAGAAGAGGAAGATTGCCCAACACTCAAAACGGGAGTTTTCACTGATTTCATTGTGCTCTCTGCACAACTTAACTTATTAAGGAGTTCAAGTAGTTCCTTCTCCATATTGTCCATGTTGAAGTTAACTATAAATTGAGCAAAGGTGGAGGGGAGGGACTGCAGAATAATATCCGTATATTGTTCATTGTCCATCGTCCATCCAATGTTCTCAAGCTCTTCTATGAGAGCTATCATCTTCAGACTGTTGGAGATAGTGCCCTCAGAGTCAATTATTGGATCACAGGCACGTGATTGCAATGATTGAGGGAGGACCTATCCCGGTAGGACAGCCTTACTCGAGATGATAGTATGCTATCTGGTTTATCTTTATCATCGTGTACTGCTTTAGGTGACCCGACATGTCGCTATTACACGTTGATAGAGCCCCTAGGATTCTTGCTTGACCATCAGCAGTATGATGGCGATCATATACGTGGGAGCTGGTAGTCTGTAAGCACATCCTTAAAAGGTCCCTAGTCGTAGGAGTTTCGAGACAGGGCATCGATACTCCATTAGTAGACTAGTGTATACAGTCGAGACCCCGACGAGGGGCGGTGGCCGATCTCACAAGCCACTGGTGTCAGTTGGTTCACCTAAGATGTATACAGGTGCTCATTGGGTTATGAGTACACCGGACAGGACTCGCCGGGAACATGCTAGTTGGTCTTATACCAGATGTCAGATAGCAGTTCCCTGGTGACATGTGTACAGGTTAGTTCATCGACCTGAGATCGTCATTTGTCTCGTGTGAGTTCCCACTTTGCTTTGATTACTACCCTACCACGGCTCAAAGGAGTCGTGCAAACAGGTTTTAGTTGGGTACAGTCCCGAGCCACATGGAGGCAGTGAGCGGATCTTCAGGGGTTCGCCTCTCCCGGTATTGGGGGTGAGGTCGCGCTGTGTCTAGGAGAGCCATTACGCAAAGCCCTCGGCCGAGGCAGGAGATTTACTGGTAGGTATTCCAGTAGTATCTCAGGGCGTTCTGGGCTACACTCCGACACGACTTTTACCGCTTTTGGGGGTCTGACTTTTACCAACCCCCTAGGCCCGCCATGCGATGCTCATAGACGAACGGACCGGACTGTACGGATATTGTCACTGACAGGCTCAGTAGGGTGTCAGGATGAGTTCGCTCATCGACGTCCCTTTTGGTCAATAGCTGGTGGCCCGTCACATATTGGCTTATACCTCTGACGTGCTAGTGGTTAAATCCACAGCCATAGCATTGACGAGTCTTTAGAGTCCACCACACTTACAGTTACTCAAGCTTTCGGGCGAAACGCTGTAGAGGCCGTATGGAGATATGGCAGGGTTCGATCTGATACGTGCGGTATTGCACGGATCAGGATCGGACGGATATTACTAACCGGCTTTGGTTTAAGCCGGATCCTAGTTTAGTAAAGTGTAGATTTTTGTCTCATTGCATTTGTATCCGGTCGGAATACAGATGCGGGTGTGTATGCACAGTATCGGGGTTTTTCCTGTAATTTATTACGGGACCAGTTTTCTGGAGTTGCCAGTTTGCATTCCGTTCCGGCCGGTTTTCCTTTGTTCTTTCCCGGCCGGACTTTTCCGATGGAGGGGGTTATTTGCAAGTTTGCAAATAACATTTATGGAAGGGGGTTTCTTGCACTTGTGGCATTATGATAAGTTAAGCATCTTTTCTTTTCATGATGGCTTGCTTTTTGAGATTAGAAGTGATTAGAGTTGATTTGAGAGTTATCATTACCTTTTGATGTGAGGTTTGCTTTTGGGGTGTGGTCACCCATTCTCTTCTCCTACACTCACCTCCCTTCTTGTTATGGTTTGATATTCATTCCTCCACCATTCTCACTTAGAGAGAGAGAGGCTTCACTTGAGAGAAAAAGAATGAGAGAATTCATTTTGGTTATGTGAGGAATTCTTCATCTCATCTTCTTCTTGCTAGAAAATTGAAAGCACCAATTTTCTTTACCTCTTCCTCTATCCATCAATGGAAACTACATAAACTCCAAGAGACAAAGTATCTACACTACATTCTACAGCAAACCTTGGGCATGTCGACTTGCCGGCTTCATGCTCGAGTTGCCTCGGTATTGAGGCGGGAGCCCGTAAAAGACGCAGGAGATGTGGTGCCCTTCCGGCGAGGAGGCGACGATATGGAGACAAGACTTTCCGCGGGAGATCGGGACGATGACGAGAAGACCGGAGGACTCGGATCACTCGGTATACTTCTCTTCCCATCTCTTGTTAGCTAGTATAGGTTAATGGTTAACGATCCGGGTTTTTATTGTCCGCGATAGCGCCAGTTTCCAAGTAAGGAAAATTTTTGATTCCGCATTTTGGCCTCGGTAAGACGGCCGGGGCACTGCCATGGCGCAACATGGTATCAGAGCCACTCCATTAACCTTGTCTAGCTTGCTCTAACGTGTTTACAAGTTCGATCGATCGGATTTTCCAAAAACCACATTTCCATGTCGCACTTTCTGTCGATTTTTTCCTTGCTCTAAAAATTATTTGGTACATTAGAAAATTACGTGCAGGGTGTTTTATGAATTCTGTGAAAATTTGGTACGCTGATGTTACTGTTGCCCGGCGGTTTAGCGGCCAAAACAACGTTTTGGCCGCGGAACCGCCGCCGTTTTGTGGCCAAACCGTACCAAATTTCTACAGTGGTTTACTGACATGAAAATAAGGTGTCTGGTATATTCTTTTTGGGCCCAGATGTTTTTGAGTGCTACAGTTGTGCTTGGGGCCCACTTCGGAAAATTCAGTCAATCGAAAATTTTAAACATGTTAGTTCACAGTATTTACATTATATCTGCGACCGTGAATGTCACTCGATCGGTAAATCCAGTCTATCTGCTATAGCCCTTTTAGACGGATTTGCGAACGTGATATTCACGTTGATGTTCTGTGTTGTGCTGTGATGTTGCGGATCTGTCGTGGTGGATAGCCTGGATGCAATGGTAGTACAGTTTGTTGTATTATGTACATTTGATATTGCATGGCGAGCGTCCGACATGTGGACTGCTGTCACTGCCTGTTTGTATTATTCTTTTGGGGCACGACCTGGTTGCGGTCGATGTACCCGTTGTATGTATATTTTACTTTCTGTACTAGGATTACCCCGCGGAGGGGTGCACGGATTGCCGGGTTCTAGAGGGCAATGGGCCCGCATCTCAGGTCATTGAGACGGAGGGGGATTCACTCTAGGATTGGCGGGCTATTCGCCGCACTCGTAGGGGGTACAGGTTGACCCAGGAGGGGTGCCCAAGTTACCGGATTCCGTGAAGTGCTGGGTGGTCCATTCACGGTGCTGAAGGGGGCTGCCTCGCTTCAGGTTTTGGCGGGTGACTTGCCGCGCCCGTAGGGGTCTAGGATTTCATTGCACAGGCTATCCACACGACCAGGGGAACGTCGGGTTTCAGCAGCGGCTCTGTGAAACCCGGGGATCCCAGATATCTGTATTGTTCTGTGATGCTGTACATTTCTGTGATGTTGCATTCTTATCACGCCTTGAGCGAATATAATATATTGGTATATATATTAGTAGATGTTGTATATGTTTTGCATCCGCGCTAGTCCAGTCCCCGCTCTGTCGTTAGTTAAGTTACCTAACGGGTGATGACGGGACCCAGTGGCGAATGCGGATGGCATATACGTACATCAGTATATTTTCGTTCTTTGTGGTGTGATCAATTGATGGGACTGCGTTGATTCGGATCAATGCAAGATAAACAAACCTATTCTGATGTTGTTGGAACACTTTTTCAAAAAGCTGTTATTGCAAGGACGTTCACTTTTGTTTTGCATCGTGGTATTCATTTGGAATATCCTGCTCCTCAGTCGACGAGGCAAGGGCCGAGATCCCTTCACCGGGAGTGACCCCTTGGACAGAAGTTTGCGTCAGGGCATTAACTTCACTATAGCCGATTACTTTTGCTTTGCATCGTGGTATTCAGTTGGAATATCCTGCACCTCATTCTATGGGGAAAGAGCCGAGATCCCTTCACCGGGAGTGACCTCTTTTGCGAAAGTTTTCGTCACTATATTTTTATAAAAGGCTATGCAGTTCCTTCAACGATATCAAGTTCATTACGTTAAATGTTTTTCGCCAAAAACCAGCTGTAGCCCTCCGTCATTTCCTACAGGTATTATTTAGTATTCGTGCTGCGTTTGTTGACCTAGTCAAGACGTAGTGTTCGGTAGCTGAGTGGTACTTGTTTGTTGCATAAGTGGGATTGGTTAAGACAGTCGTGCGGCCTTGTTGACCTAGTCAAGGGCACGTACGGGTGGGTTTAATGCAATCCAGAATAATGACGGGTTGAACTTGACTGGCGGTTTATGGTTTGTTGACCTAGTCAAGGTCATAAACCGCTTGGGGTAAAAATCACATCGGGAGTTTCAAAAGAACTGAAACTTGCCAGGCATGCGCATACCTTCTGGAGTGTGGTGACTTGAGTGGATTCCGTCAAGTTATCATGCGATGATAGTTGGATCCCGATTTCCACTGATGAGTTGGTTTACTCCTCGGGTGATCCCGACTAATTTTTCTTTCAGGTTTGGAGGAGAATTTGAGGTACAGTGGGAGGTTTCCTGATTAGATAAAGTGATAACCATTCTGATCTAGGTTAGAGTGCACGCTGAGTGTTTCTTTTCTCTCTCTCTGGCAGCGACCATTGACCCGACCTTAAGACTATGACTCAGTAACCAAGTTGACCGAACTTTCTTAACACTGGCTTTTGGATTGTCAGAGTTGCAGACCTCATTTCCACTCCTACTTTTACCCTTTTCTCCAGGACACCCCGTATTACTACGAACGTCCACTTCCATTGGACAAAACCATCGTATGGTTATATACGAACTCGAAGGACTTCGAGGATGGTTTCTGGTTCTGGAGAAAACGAATAGGATTATTCAGTTGTCTTTTCCTTTTACCTTCTCTCAGGTTGCGAGTACTCCTTGGTTTAGGAGATAGTACACCTATTACGCAAATTGGATAATCTTCTTCCAAACCTTAGGCTGGTGCCGAACGGTAGGGAATGAAGAAAACCAATTAGCATAACGATGGTGTGCAGAAGGTATTAAGTTAAGACAAAGCAAGGGATTAGTAAGAGGGCAAAGTAAATTGCGACTGCTATTCACGACCGAACCAAGTATTTCTTCGCCAATCCTAAATCACCTTTGTATTTCTCCAGGACACTCCGTATCACTACGAAGATCCACAGTTTATTTGGATACTCCATCGTATGGTTATATACGAACTCGAAAGGAACTTGTTCCAGTTCGGGGATGGATTCTGGTTCAGGAGAAATAGGAATAAGGTTTATTCGGTTGTCTTTTATCTTCACCTTCTCTCGCTTTGCGAGTGATCCTAGGATTAGGACAATACACCTTTTATGCTTATTGGATAGTCTTCTTCCAAACCATAGGCTGGTGCCGAACGGTAGGGAAGGAAGAAAACCATTTGGCCTAAAGGGGTGTGCAGACGGTAATGACTAAAGACATATAAAGGGATTTGGACAGATGGCAAAAAGATATACGGTTACAGTTGTGAATCTGGATAATGGAAGAGGCATTACTAAGAATACCAGAATACCCCACCGAAACATTTCAATGTTTCAGTTTCACTGTGTAATGTTAAAAGAAAACTGATTTCCCGATTAGATACTTACTCCAGGGTATGTATTTACCAGGTATGATTCTCACATCTGTATGGTTTTACAGATGATGAGTGGGAGTAAGTTATTGGGAATAGGGTGATCATCCTCATTATATCGGGATTCGTTGTAATCGGTGATATTTGAGGAGATCATCTGGGCTGTTTGCCGGTCGGCAAATATTTGGTTTTGAATATCCGCTGTTGTGCACCAATTTCAAATTGATATATTTGTACGTCTATTTTCATAGAGTGAGATATACCTTTTGATATTATGTCGATGACATTTACCTATATCAGTGGATGGTTAGGTAAGGAGCATTAAACAGCGGTGTAATTCTTCTTAACCATAAGTACAGTTTTCAACCTACGACGCACAGTGAAAGAGTTGTTAGACTCAGCGGACTTATACAGAGTATTGTATGTTGTCCAGTGTCCATTAGGACAGAGGGGTTGGTCCTCATACTATATTCTGTTTACTTTTAACTTCTCTAGTTCTTAGACATGTGTTTCATAGAAACACAGGGTCTAAGTTTTGAGGAGTTATAGGTATTTGAATAGAGTAGAGAACCAGGTGTAGCAAGTATCGGGATTCTTCAAAGTGATCGAAGATGTAGATACTTGTGTATGGTATTCAGTTGATAGTAATGATAAAGAGAAATTGCTTCTCTTTCAGGTTACTCATAATTGGAAGCATTCCTAAGTTGAGTAACGCTGATCGGCCTCTCTCCATTTAGTTGACATGCACTGGAGACAGCTGCATGATTTGAATCTGGTTAAATTAAATCAGTGCCTCTGTTTCTATATTGGATATAGAACAGTTCATATCTTGACATTGTTAAGGTACGGGGAGTTGTCCGGCTTATGCTTAAAACCAGACTCCGGATAACTCAAGGCACGTTTCTGTAATGGCTGTTTGTGGGTTGACCCAGGCTATGACGAGGGTTGACTTTCTACCATCTGGAAGATCAATAGTGATATTGTTCTTGACTCGCCACAGTTTTAATAAAAATGGATTTTTTCAGAAAACAGTAGTGGGAGTATAGTAGAACTGGAAGTGATTCCAGAACCGCAAACGATTACTGAAGATTTGATAAGAACCTGAAGATTCAATCTGGTTTGACATTCCATTGGCCACTCCGCAGATATGGTGGGTAACCTCAAGCACTCGAGAGGTACTTCGGTATGCTCAAGGACGGTGGCAGGGAGGTTCTTGTTTACCCAGACTTACCATTGCTGTTGTTCCAGGCCGCGAGACCCGGCAGGAGGATGAGTATAGCGTCGTTCTGAACTAGTTTTAGAAGTGCACGTCTATATGACTCTGGCAAAGGGTTGTCGTAGTCAGTGGGAGCAGCGGAAGCATTGGTGGACAGGTGGCTTATGTCTATTTATAGACTAAAGCAGTTACAGCGGAGATAGATCATCTATTTCTGACCTGACAGTCATAGGTTTGACTTCATCAGAATAGGGGATGGATCTGTTGAGAAGGTAGTAGGTGTGATGTCCTGGTATTTGGATGACATACATAGGGTAGGAAGTGATATTCCTATACTAAGATCGGTTATACTTTGGTTGACACACAGTGTTTTCTCCACACAAAGACTTGGATATTATGTCAGACATTCTGGTTACTAGATCTATGGTTTTAGATCTAGATTTGGGTAGTTTCCCAATCTGGGTACCTTGACAGCATTCTATGAGTATTTAGAATGGACGACTCCTGGCACGGTAGTGTACCTGCAGGTAATGGAGTCACCCTCTCTAAAGGTGTCTTACAGACTAAAGGGGAGAGGGATACGCATGATTGACAGATCACTTGCTTGGGCAATTGAGTCAATCATGAGATGTCAAGTACCACACCAGATGTTGTTCTTGCAGTAGATGCAATAAGTTGATATTGATCCAATCCTGGAGAAACAGTCGGAAGCAGTTTTAGAACATAAGTTGATGTTCTAGGGATATGATAACAGCAGCCTCCTTTAGGAGACGGTTATCATTCCAGGCTTCCAAGGTGACCTGGATGGCAGTGTGGCTGTCAGAGTTATAGTTTTCCTTCTGACGAGGGGCAGTATTTTGGACAGGTGATCCAAGGCAATACTGAGGGAGGCATGGCGCAAGATACTGATTAAGTTCAGTTGACGATAAAGTCTAAGAAGTTTGGATTTGGAGTTCATTTATGAGCTAGGTCCCATCAGACATCCAGACATTCCAAGACAGGTATTGCTCTTTTCGGGAGATGGTTTTCTCCGCGAACTTGAGATATAGAGAGACATAGAAAGAAACATCCTGCGGATCCACTCACTGAGGCTATTCCTCGAACGCAATAGTTTCGCAAACGGGTTTTGTGAGACTGACTGGTAGAGGAGTTGGGTGTTCGGTATCACACGGGCTGTGAGTATGCGACATCGCAATAATTAGCCTTGAGTGCAAGTGGGAGATTGTTGGAGATAGTGCCCTCAGAGTCAATTATTGGATCACAGGCACGTGATTGCAATGATTGAGGGAGGACCTATCCCGGTAGGACAGTCTTACTCGAGATGATAGTATGCTATCTGGTTTATCTTTATCATCGTGTACTGCTTTAGGTGACCTGACATGTCGCTATTACACGTTGATAGAGCCCCTAGGATTCTTGCTTGACCACCAGCAGTATGATGGCGATCATATACGTGGGAGCTGGTAGTCTGTAAGCACATCCTTAAAAGGTCCCTAGTCGTAGGAGTTTCGAGACAGGGCATCGATACTCCATTAGTAGACTAGTGTATACAGTCGAGACCCCGACGAGGGGCGGTGGCCAATCTCACAAGCCACTGGTGTCAGTTGGTTCACCTAAGATGTATACAGGTGCTCATTGGGTTATGAGTACACCGGACAGGACTCGCCGGGAACATGCTAGTTGGTCTTATACCAGATGTCAGATAGCAGTTCCCTGGTGACATGTGTACAGGTTAGTTCATCGACCTGAGATCGTCATTTGTCTCATGTGAGTTCCCACTGTGCTTTGATTACTACCCTACCAAGGCTCAAAGGAGTCGTGCAAACAGGTTTTAGTTGGGTACAGTCCCGAGCCACATGGAGGCAGTGAGCGGATCTTCAGGGGTTCGTCTCTCTCGGTATTAGGGGTGAGGTCGCGCTGTGTCTAGGAGAGCCATTATGCAAAGCCCTCGGCCGAGGCAGGAGATTTACTGGTAGGTATTCCAGTAGTATCTCATGGCGTTCTGGGCTACACTCCGACACGACTTGTACCGCTTTTGGGGGTCTGACTTTTACCAACCCCCTAGGCCCGCCATGAGATGCTCATAGACGAACGGACCGGACTGTACGGATATTGTCACTGACAGGCTCAGTAGGGTGTCAGGATGAGTTCGCTCATCGACGTCCCTTTTGGTCAATAGCTGGTGGCCCGTCACGTATTGGCTTATACCTCTGACGTGCTAGTGGTTAAATCCACAGCCATAGCATTGACGAGTCTTTAGAGTCCACCACACTTACAGTTACTCAAGCTTTCGGGCGAAACGCTGTAGATGCCGTATGGAGATATGGCAGGGTTCGATCTGATACGTGCGGTATTGCACGGATCAGGATCGGATGGATATTACTAGCCGGCTTTGGTTTAAGCCGGATCCTAGTTTAGTAAAGTGTAGATTTTTGTCTCATTGCATTTGTATCCGGTCGGAATACAGATGCGGGTGTGGATGCACAGTATCGGGGTTTTTCCTGTAATTTATTACGGGACCAGTTTTCTGGAGTTGCCAGTTTGCATTCCGTTCCGGCCGGTTTTCCTTTGTTCTTTCCCGGCCGGACTTTTCTGATGGAGGGGGTTATTTGCAAGTTTGCAAATAACATTTATGGAAGGGGGTTTCTTGCACTTGTGGCATTATGATAAGTTAAGCATCTTTGCTTTTCATGATGGCTTGCTTTTTGAGATTAGAAGTGATTAGAGTTGATTTGAGAGTTATCATTACCTTTTGATGTATGGTTTGCTTTTGGGGTGTGGTCACCCATTCTCTTCTCCTACACTCACCTCCCTTCTTGTTATGGTTTGATATTCATTCCTCCACCATTCTTACTTAGAGGGAGAGAGGCTTCACTTGAGAGAAAAAGAATGAGAGAATTCATTTTGGTTATGTGAGGAATTCTTCATCTCATCTTCTTCTTGCTAGAAAATTGAAAGCACCAATTTTCTTTACCTCTTCCTCCATCCATCAATGGCAACTACATAAACTCCAAGAGACAAAGTATCTACACTACATTCTACAGCAAACCTTGGGCATGTCGACTTGCCGGCTTCATGCTCGAGTTGCCTCGGTATTGAGGCGGGAGCCCGTAAAAGACGCAGGCGATGTGGTGCCCTTCCGGCGAGGAGGCGACGATATGGAGACAAGACTTTCCGTGGGAGATCGGGACGATGACGAGAAGACCGGAGGACTCGGATCACTCGGTATACTTCTCTTCCCATCTCTTGTTAGCTAGCATAGGTTAATGGTTAACGATCCGGGTTTTTATTGTCCGCGATAGCGCCAGTTTCCAAGTAAGGAAAATTTTTGATTCCGCATTTTGGCCTCGGTAAGACGGCCGGGGCACTGCCGTGGCGCAACACAGACCATGGTCTCCTACTGGTGTGCCAGGGGCCATTCGCATCTGAAACAATTTCTTTGATGCTTCGTATCGTAATACGCGGTATTGCTCTCCATACAACTCCTTTGTATGGAGGAATATGGCGTGAATGTCCATATTCTCGTGCTGCTTTTGATGTTTGTTATCCATCGATGCAAGCGCGAGGCATTTGGCCGTGGCACAGTCAGCGTCCCATGTCTTGCGGACTTCAATATCTGCAACTGGGGATTTTGGACCTGGGACGGGCGGGGCTGAAGCCGTGAGGACATATGATACTTTAACATAAGTCAAGGCAATGTTCAGATTCCTCAGCCAATCTTTATAATTGGTCCCATTCAGTTTATTTTTATCTAGTAGAAGCTTGAGTCCTGTCATTGGTATCTGCCATTAAGAGAGAGAAAATAATACACTCAGCGAAAGCTCTTGCAAAGATCAGATTGGTTATTATCTTATCTAATCGATGTCTCCCACTGCTTTAATCAAGTTTTTCTTTCAAACCATAAAAAGAAAACTAGCCAGGATTAATTACAGTCTACAACTTCGCTAACCGTTCAGCCAGGCAAGTGTCAGAACTTGAGGGAGGTTCCCCGTTCTTTCGCACGGACCTAATTAAAGTAAACCTCGTCTTCCCAGAGGCTTGGCCCGTTAACACCTTTCTAGAAGCCTAATGGGCTAGCTAATTGTAAACTGCAAAACTCTCCTGGGAGCAACTATTGCCCATAGTGGGATCGGGATCCAACCATCATATGGAAGGTATGCAATCTCATTGCAAATTTCAACTATTTAAATTCCTGATGTGGGTTTTACACCTAGCACTCATGACCTTGGCTATGGTCAACAAATCACAAGCACTAGTCAAGTTCAACCCGTCATTTCTTGATTAATTAGACCCGTTCACATGACCCTTGGCAAAAGTCAACAAAGTAACATGCCCGTCCCAATTAATCTGCATCATTGCATTGTAAGAAGACATCACTTAGCTACCGTACACTACGCATTGGCTAAGGTCAACAAACGTAGCACGAATACTAAGTACTCTACTTCCCAAAATGACGGAGGGTTGCGGATGATTTTTAAGAAAATCTTTAACGTTTTGAACTTGATATCGTCGTAGAATCAAATGGTTTTCAAAAGGAGTGGCTTGAGCTCCAAAGTTTTGAAATGCAGCTTTTTCATAAAGAGCCGAGTGGTTTTCAAATCTGATTCTACAACATCTTTTTAGGTTTATTTTCTTTACATTAATCATATTAATCTAGCCCCATCATTTAAGTCCTTAAGCCAATCACAGAAAAGAAACGAAAATACAACGTACGCTTATGCCATCCGCATTCGCCACAATGTTCCGTTATGCACCATTAGGTTACTTAACTAACGGCATACCGGGACGGGACTAGCGCGGGTGTAAAACATAAGCAACGTCTACTATATATCTCATATATAATATATCATTCGTCTCAGATATCACATCACAGTTTACAGGCAGCAGAAACACAGATATAATGTGGGATATACTAGGACGTCCGTATTTAGTATTTAGCCAACAATAAAAAATACGGGTTCCACAGTCACAATGAATAACCAAGCCCACACCCCTAGACCCCTACGAGAGCTGCAAGCGACCCTACCAATTCTGGAGTTTAGGAGACCCGGTCTCGACTCTTCGAGATGGCTTCCCACTGAACCCCAGAACCCGGTCACTTGTGCTCTCCTCCTTGGGTCTATCCTAATGCGGAAGAGTAAATAATATACAACACTGGTGACATCAACCTCAACCCGGAAGTGCCCCAAATAAAAGAATATTATAATACATTTGAATTTTACATGAATGAATAGAAAACTCTCATCTCACATAAAAAAAACCGGCTATTCAATCGCGACAATCCTGCACATCATATCTCAGCAACACATAATATCATATATCATCAACGTAAGTAAGTATGCGTACCCCGATTGTCGTTGATGTATAGCAACGAAACCGACGATATGCGACATACTACACTTACGGTCATAGAAAAGAAAGTTTAAAACTACAACATTTGGAATCCACAATCACTTTAGACATCGTAAATCCGAAATATCTCATACTTCGCATTTCATGCCTAACTATATGAATTCCATATATTGTATCACATTCCAGATAAATAGACAGTATTAAACTTTCCGATCGAATAATCAAATACCCAAGATTTCCATAATAACTCAACACTTGAGCGGAGTTCAAAAATCCTGGAACATGTCACAGTAGCAGCGTTCCAGCCGTAGAAGGGTCAAGCCAACGCCTCACATGTGGCACGCCGTACTGCCCCAAACCCTAAGGTTTAGAGGCAGTTCAGACGGTCACATAATCGAGTTAAGGTTTGTGTTCTTCTAGCGGGTCTACCACATTACTTGCACGTATTTCCGAAAGATTTAAACTCGAGAAAAAATTCAACACTTGAAAGTTTTTCGTGCCGGGAAAAAGTGAGTTAATGATATCCGTTCGAACTTTTTAATACTTTCTAAATTACCCGAAAACAACACGAAATTAAATATTCCCATCGAATCAGCGAATCCAAAATAATCCCCAGAACACTCAACACTTGAGTCAGATTAAAAATACCCAAAAATATGTACAAGCAGACACTAACATTACTGTATAAAAACAAGCCTTTTTCTCTTCTGTACGGCCGCGGATCCGCGGCCCAAGCATGGTCTGGCCGCGGTTCCGCGGCGATATGTACGACTTATTGCTTCATTTTTTACAGAATTGCTTAGATTTCCCTGCTGAATTTTTTAAGTATTTTTAATTATGAAAAAACACAGTTTCAAAAAAATGTACAGAGAAGGGTTAAAATGCGTATTTTTTGGTTCGATCGGAGTTTTAACTTCTCCTAAACGTCGCCTAAGGTTCTAGCTTGGCTCTGATACCATGAAGGGTTTCCTACAGCACCACTACTAGGGTTTGGAGGAAACACACATGCCATATTTTAATTTTTATGGTGCTAAAGAAACATTCTAAAGGATCATGCTAGAAAATTTAGGGCAACAAAACTTTAACACAAACATAAGTAGAAAAAGGTAGGGTTTTGAGAGTACAACCTTTGTAGCTCCCTACGCTAGACTCCTTGGCTACTTGAGGGTTGGAAAATGGTCCGCTAGATATCCTCTAGGTCTACGATGATCCATCCGGAGTCCTCTTTGTCCAAGCTTGAAGCTTTACAAGATCAAGAGAAGAAATGGAAGCTAACACTCTACACTAATGGGCAAGACTAGTGTAGAATGGTGTTGTGGTTGGTTTTCTCACTTCAAAATCCTAACTTGGTTACTCTTTTGCTCACTTGAGAAAACTAGAGAGCAAGAGAGAAAGGAGGAAGAAGATGATGGCTTATAAAACTCAAGATAATGATAAGCATCACAAATAAAAATGAGAAAAGTGAATATATATTTTCTATCTCTCATTCTTAACCATAGTTATAAAATATCTAGATATTTTAGTTTGGAACAAAAATGGCCAGAGAAAATGAATCATGGTTAAACTAATGGGTTAGAGCAAGAATAAAATATTAAACCATGAAACAATTTCCATTTTCATTTTCCTTTTCCAAAAATAATATCCATATATTTTATAAAGGGTGTGAGTCTTATATTGCCACCATCCACTATATCAACAACCATGATAGAATGATGTATGCATGTATGTGTGCATGCACATCCATATGTGCATGAATAAGAATGAATGCATACATGCATGCATACAACAAAAAAGACAAGAAAGGATTTCTAGTGAGAAACTAATGGTCAATGATAAATCAACACTTGATTTAGCATCCCGGTCATATCACATACGACCCGACCAAAAGCAAACCGCCCTATTAATATACGGTATCTCATACACGCATTTTAACAGGGTCCACGTGCATATCTCATATGCGCACCACATCGTTTCGCCTGGACTAGGCAACTCCATTGTGGGACTCTAAGACTCATTGTCATGACCCGAAAGAGCACATGACTGGCCCTTGAACCATATGACGTCTATAGGGCCCCATCTGATCCAAGTAAGCCAAAAGCCCAGAAATCTAAAACCATTTAAAGAGTAAATAAGGAAAACTGGTTTTGAAAAGTAAAGAAATCATGTTTCGGAAATCAAGGTTTTTAAATAACTAAGCCGAATGTGTATTTTTAAAATGTGTAACCTTTCCTGGAAATTTCGGCAGAGTTTCCTTTGTAAAAACTGGCCCCAAACGGGGTACAACAAGAATAATATATATGAAATGGTAAAGGCATCCCCAAGCGGCAGCTAGCTCTTCGTCATTCGACGGTCACAACCATGCAAGCAATAATAATATACAACGCCAAAGGGCGAGGATCAAAACCCAAAAAGAAACTCAAAACAGCCAGAAAACCGTAATACTACAAGCGCGACTCTATGGTCGAAATAATACAACACTGTTTTCTAAGTCTGAAACAATATACAAGTTTTGGTTGATGGGATTACTAGATACAATAAATAATACATGAACAATGGCGGTTCTGATACAAAAGAACCCACCTACCAACGCAAGTCACCCATATGGAAGCAGTGTGCCAGAAATGCCGCTATGGAATCTGTACGGCAAAAACCTGCAAGGACTGTGGCACAACGGGGGTGAGTTGCCAACTCGTGAATAGAAAATATCTACAAGCAGAGATCGAATGCATGACCCAACCTAGGTCAAAACGATCAGATATACATATAAACCTCAATATGAATAAGTCTGAAACATGCTAAATTGGCAATGTAATCTCTATACATGAGTGTAATGCCAAGTGCTCGTGCCAGTGCCTCAGGTAATAGCATATCATAAATGTGAGTTACAAACAATGAAATCAATCTGCATGTACGTGGATCCCGTCCACTCGTCACCCAATGACAATAACCATCATGCATGTAAATATGATCAGCATATGCATGGAAATATGAGGATATAAACCACCTGTGTCCCTCGCGACACGTCAAAATCATGGAACTGGAGTGCCCAGCATCGGCACTCGAAAACATCATGAAAACTGTGCCCAACATCGGCACGTAAATCCTTATATATAGGGCTCCGTAGGTCCGGGTCGGCCCACAGGCTCTGTCTGCGGCATCGGCCCTCGGCCCCGGCAGTACGCCATATCCATCTATCGACTCTGGTCGGTATCCTCCGGATAACCGCCAGGTCCAACAAAATCACCGGTAGTTACTCGCCACCCTGCCAGGCTCATCGTCTACTCCACGAAAAACATTTCTTGCCCCGGGGAACCATACCGGGTCCACCATGTACCCGCAATCGGCCTCATCCGCCTCCTCGAATCGGGTTTCACATGTCGCTCTCAGCACCGAGAAAACACAAGGTGGACGCACTGAAATATCATATCACGGGTAACCGGGTTTTTAAAACAATTACATATCCTCTTTGAAACACCCACGGTTCCCAAAACCAGAAATATCATGGAAACAACATATCTCAATGCGTATAATCAGAAAGCAGCATGTATGCGACATATAGCAGAAAGGTAAGCATATCAATATGTCATGCAAGGGTCATATCCTGAATGCAACAGTACTACAGTGTAGTGACATGGCAATTATCGATGATGAAGTGTGTGAGCCGGCAAACAAGTGTACGTGGAACATACGCATCATCGATAATGGTGCTGGTGTCCTAGCAGCATAACTGAAATATATCAACAATATAAGCGATGCAATGCAAACAACATGAATGTGCGGAATCGAGTAGTCAACGCAACAGTAGAGAACCTGCCTCAATAGATATATCATGCAACCTTGCCTTTTGAAATAAGACGAATCAGGGCTTTTGGTAAAATAAGGGCTACGGTGTTTTAAGAAAAGATGCGCCTTTTGAAAATATCCGTATAAACCCTTTTTCCTATCTTTAAAATATCCCTGATTCGTTAGTTTTGAAATAGGTATGACTCGGGTCTAGTCTAACGCCTACTATGCGAACTACGAACCCACAATTAAGTCAATAGAGAGGGGTATGGAAACCGCCTAAATCTGAGTCGATATCACAATATCTCATCACATGACAGGTATCACTACCATCATATCACATCTCTAATACGAACTCTGTCATGTCGCCAAATCCCACGGCCTCAATCGAATCTCATCGACTCATCTCAATCCCACGTATCATCCTCAAATCTCGTATATGAACACATAGTCCCATACCCATGTGTAGATATACACACCATCATATGCGCACAAATATATGAAAGAATGTATGCAAGTATGTGTGTGTGTGTGAGTGTGGGTGCAACCACTACTCTAGGGTTTCGCAATATACTCAACCAATACATCCTTATCACCAATAATCCATTTTTACCATCAATAATCTTAAACAACACATAATAAATATATGTGTGTATACGTATTCGTATACATCACCACGGACTGCGGGGGTGCTATACGCCATCCACCCGACTTCTCCCCGTAGATATAAATCTACTCACCTTGCTTCTCATGTGTCGGTGCCGATGTCGCCATCTTCATCTTCTTTGCCTCAACATCTCGTAGGGTACCTACAAGTATATCACAACGCTAAAGCACATGAAAACCACATCGGAAACCAAAATAGCACACGCTACCCGCATAGGTAAAAACCTATCGACTCGCATGTAAACACGTTCAATATCCACTTGTCGTTGACGTCCAAACGCCACCCGACAGGAATGAATCACCAAACACCAAAATCCATGCTAAATCAAGTCGTAAACCATGCACCAACATAGGAAAATCAACCCAGATTTCACCCTAGATGGAATCAGTCAAAACTAGACATACCCAGGGTCAAGAATAGAGGAAATGAGGCCATGCACAAAATTCGAGACAGATCCCCCCTGCTCTGGCCGCAATTTGCGGCCAGAAGGGAATAATTGGCGGCCTCACCTTGGAGTTGGGGGCTAGGGTTTGGTGTGGTGGTTCTATGGTGCCTGCACATCTCACTGTCAACTCAGTTTTATTTTTGGGGTCTCGGGGTGATAGCAGATTCCACAAAACACTTCCAGATTTACAGTTTTCCCCGATATCGATTCCGTAATTCCGTATTCTGGTTTCAAGTTCAGGTTTGGGTCCAAATTAGCATCACACAAGGGATTCTAAGGTCACCACAATCCTCAATTCCATCTTTGATTTCAGTTTTACCCTAAACCCTAACTAGAAATCTCTAAAGTCCACAAACAACACATTATCGATATGAAACTAGAATAGATGCACAAGGAAATGAAATACTACTCTAATAGGTGCAGAAATTACCTCCTTTGGCAACTCAAGAAAATTCTTGAGTTGCTCAAAGTCCTCCAAATCCAATGTTGCTAGGTTCAATGTGTAGCTAGTGAACTTGGGAGTAAGTTTTGTGAAGTGGGAATGGGATTTTGGCTTTGTTTTCATGGTGGATCTAGGGTTTTTGTGAAGAGGGTGAGAGAGGGAGAGAGAGCAGCAGCAGCTCAACAAGGGGAGGAAGAGGAAATGAGAAGGGAAATGATGGGGTATGGTTCAAAAGGTGAAGGTTGACTTGGTCCCTTTCTCTCTCTCATCATCACTTACTTTTTCTTTTTCTTTTCTTTTCCTTCTCACTCCAATAGTGAACCCAAAAGAACCATGGCAAAAGAAATGTAACACAAGTGTAACAAGTGTGGAAAATGATATGTGCACATTTTTGCCCAAAAATGCTAAAAATCCAATTAGCGATTCTTAATCGCGATTAGCACTAAATTAGCATATAACTAATCTTAAAAACTTTAAAATGGCATAATTCCATAAAATACCTTATTTTAGAATTTTCCAAAATTTTTCCCTATTTATTTGTATTTAATTATACCAGAATATTAAAATATTCATTAAAATAATATTAAATTATAAAATTTCCCAAAAATCATATTTTATTATTTTGAAACGTTACAATCTACCCCCCTTAAAGAAATTCGGTCCCCGAATTTAAATTTAAACCCCCAAATGCTAAAATATTTCAATACAAATTCCAAGTCATCGGGGCTCCGAAATCGTCTATACATAAAACATCATAGCGCAATGCATGTGCATGAGTACTGAGCAGATAACTCAAAAGCAACACTCCATCAAGCATCCGCAATCATCGGAGTCATGGTAAAGACACAAATGTCAAATCCAATACAAAACCAATATGATATAAATTAGAACTATACATGTAGACATCCAATCTATACATGTGAATAGCTGATGTAAATGCATGCCAAATCTTTTTAAGTCGCTGTGCGATGCGCGTAACACTGCACAGTGGCGGACGTTTTTCACAAGAAAATAACTATATATGTATATATATATATATATCCTTTGTTTAATAGGTACGTTCCGCCGTTTTGAAAACAATTTAAAAGGGTTTCCTTGTTTTTAAACGTTTCGTGTCATATCGGACACGTAGGTATATATACACCGAGACTATAGCTCGCTCTTTGGAAATCCCTTCGAACTATCAATGCATGCAAAATATATCCAGGTACTGTCCTCTGACTAGTCCTGCTCGGTACAAAAACAAATATCAAATATCATAGAAATGTACTGCTCCAAAAGGAATAAATCCCAAAAATGCACATAACACCACCCTGTGCGTCTGGTGCGCACGGAAATCAAAATCCATATATGTGCCATACAGGTGCACAAAACAACATCTAGGTGCAACGGGTGTGCACGAAACATCTGTCATAGGCAACGTGTGTGCCTGACAGCCAAAATCCGGTGCATCTGACATGCACGAAGAATCTCGATTTAGTGCATCGGGTGTGCACCAAAATCGTATCTCAAAGCCTGCGCCCAACATGCGCGAAAATCCAAATCGGTGCATCCATCGTGCACGAATGAAAATCTAGACCCTGCGCACTCAACATGCACGGAATCACAAAATCCAATAACAACGCCAAACATGCGTAAGTCCAGTCAAAAGCACGGAGTGCAAGAATCCACATCAATATCACAATCAAAATCGACATACCGAAAGGCATCAAATCGAAGTCAGGTGCAACCGAAATGCACAAAATATAAGTCCGGTGCAACAACGGCACGAAATATAAATCTGATGCGATAAACGCAAGAAACATAAAACTGGTGCGACAAACGCACGAAGTATAGAACTGGTGCATCCCATGCACAAATACCAGCAATAACTCAAATGCGTAAGCAGCAACACTAAGTGTACCCAGATATAAAGAAAATCATAAACGTGTGCAACTGCGTGCACAAAATACATATCAATGCACTACAAGCACATATAAGCTATACCGAGTGCAAAAATAAAATCGTGTGCATAACATATGCACAACATCAAATCAACCGTATGAAATCCATAAAGTCATAAGCAGGTGCAGCCAAGGCACGAAAAAATATACAACGCGGCTTAATCAAAATCAGGTGTACCACGATGGAAAAACTCACAACCACGTGCATCAGCGTGCACAAATCAAAACACTAAAAGTACATGAAACTATGCTGAAAGCGTAAATCAAATCACCGGCATAAAATAGGCATGAAATCACAATCAATACCTCAAGAGTAATAACTATATGCAAGGTATAAATACCCAGTAGGTGCAACCATGGTGCACAAAATCAAATATCATGGAACTCAGTCATCAAGACTAAATCATGCAAATAGATCGCCCAAAATACCAAAATCCAAAGCAACGGATACGTGATAGTCAAATCACAAAATCACAAATCATAAATACTGTCGTCGGTATATCCTTCTTCAGGGTCGAGAAGGTACCGGAACATCCGATGCTAGCGGCGCAAGATATCTACTTGCCTCTTGCTCGCGGCTGGCGTCCTCTGCCTCCGGTTCCTGATCTTTCCTGTAGATTACCAATCTCGCAATCCATCGGCTCATCGGCCCGGTCAGGTGTGCTGACAGGAACGATTCCGTTCTGGCACTTCCCTAGTCATCTCTCGGTCAATCCTCACGACCGCTCGTAAAGCAGCACATCTCTGGCGCCGACCTCGGGTCCTCTGAATACCCTTCACACATCCGATCCTGGGTGCAACTCTTATTGCAGCAGTGTACTGGAAGGAATCCTACTCAAGGCCTCTTCTGATCTTGCCTAATCCAAACTGTAAGGAGGCTGGTACTCTGGCGTAATCTTTTCTCGCTCTCTGGACATCTGCGTCCTTAGTACCACATCTCCTCGGAAGCTGGTCGCATCCCTGCGCCTCTGTATGCATGTCCGACCTTTACTCTTAACGGGGTGTAGTAACAGCTCGTCTGCCTCTCGTACGAACTTCTTGTCCTGCTTGTCTGTATCATCGACCATTCGACGTCGCGTCTCTATCTGCGCACTGCAATGTCCTCGGCTACGGTCCACCCGAAGTCCCTTACACGGACTCGAAATCAAGAACTTGGTATCTTCATCACTCAGTAGAAGATATCTAGCCGAACACGTCCTCAGCGTGCATATCGCATCTCTGATGTCAGCGGAGTGAAACGTCATCTCGTCGAAATCTCGTGCGAACTCTTTACTCCACCTTGCTCCAATATCGACTGATTCGGACTCATCTCATCGTGGCTACACAGACTGCGCTCCAACGGCTAAGCTCGTATCTGGAGTCTCCCAAGCAGTGTCCCATCACATGATATCCGAATGATGTCGAATCGTCCGATCGGCTCGTCAGAACCTCACAATCCCCCTAGAGCTCAACATCTCGGGTACAGTTTAATAGTATCGAGTACATACCACAGCATCGGTGGTCCAGCCGTAGAAGGGCAAACCCAAGCCTCACTAATGGCGCCGAGGAACTGTTAGTGTTTATGCCCTAGAAGGCCATTACTGTATCATACTAGCTTGTATATTACTTAATGGAAGCTTGGGATATTCACATGTATATAACAGTCTTGCTAAACATGGTAGTATGCTACTTGGTTTTTCTATCTTAATATGTGAGTGTACGTATTGATAGAGCTCTTAGGATCTTGCTTGTCTACCAGCGTTGTGATGGCAGTCACACTAGTGGGGGCTGGGTAGTCTACAAGCACATCCTTATTCAGGTCCCCGGTCGTTGGATTATCGAGACAGAGCATCGATACTCCGGAGTAGACTGGTGTGTACGCTTCTCATCCCAGTTGGGGAGATGGTCTGTCCCACAGCCGTCAGTACGTCGTACTGGAGATAGTATACAGGTGCTCGTTAGGTTACGGGTACACCGGACAGGACTCACAGGGAACTGTTGGTTGGTTTGATACCAGTCGTCAGTAAACAGTTCCCAGGTGACATGAGTACAGCGTAGTCCGCAGACTTGACACTGCTACTTCGCCTCGAGTGTGTCCCACTGTTCTTAGATTGCTACCCTACCACGGCTCAAAGGAGTCGTGCAAACAGGTGGCAGTTGGGTGCAGTCCCGAGCACTTGGA
This sequence comes from Agapanthus africanus, assembly GCA_030015575.1. Taxonomy (NCBI): domain Eukaryota; kingdom Viridiplantae; phylum Streptophyta; class Magnoliopsida; order Asparagales; family Amaryllidaceae; genus Agapanthus; species Agapanthus africanus. The sequence goes on from CM057339.1 coordinate 494,909,228, forward strand.
GGCAGTGGCGGTTAGACAGGATTCGTCCCTCCCGGTATTGGGAGTAGATATCGTGCTGTGTCAGAGAGCCATTACGCAAAGTCCCTGGCCAGGGCAAGCGAGATTTGCTGGTAGGTTCCAGTAGTTTCTCAGGGTGTGATGGGCTTCACTCCGACACGACTTATACCGCTATTAGGGGACTGACGCTTGCCGCCCCCCTAGGCCCGATATGCGATAGTCTTGGACGAACGGACCGGACTGTATGGAGATTGTCACATCAGACTCAGTAGGAGTTCGGATGGGTTTACTCATCGGCCTTCTTATCGACAACTACCTGGGGACCGTTACGTACAGCTAGTGCCGCTTGCGGTCTGTGGTTAAACCCACTGCCAGCGTAGTAGTCGAGTCTCTAGAGTCCCACACAGAGAGTTTCCTACTCCAGGCGAAACGATATAGAGGTTGCATGGTTTTGCGACAAAGGGTTCGGACGCATACGTGCGTTTACGCGCGTACGACTTTCGGACAGTTTTTACCAGTCGGCTTTGGTTTAAGCCAGTTACTGGTATCCGGTTATTGGATTTTTACAGTCTAAAGTTTTTCCGTATTTTTTACGGATCGGAGGGGCGTTCTCGTAATTACTCGAGAAGCTTCTAGAAGATGTGACTAAGGAGGTTTCTTTTGGATAAGAGAGTGAGTCATGGTGGTGATTCATTCATTTCATTAATGCACATTTATTGCTTAATGACTCATGCTAATGAATCACCACTAGATATTTCATGAAGCATGCTTATTCATTTCTTTTTATTCATTATTGAAAAATAAGAATGCTTCATAATATTATGATACACTCTCTCTCTTCTCTCATTATCTCATCTCACATTCTCTCTCCTCAAGCTCTCATCTTCAAACCCTAATCCTTAATCCTCATGTGTTGAGATCAAAGGATTAGTTAGACTAAACAATCCATAACCTACACTCTACATCATCCTTTCATCTTTGATTAGCAATCAAAGTTGATTAGTTACCTCAAGTGAGAGGTTTAGCTTGGAGTTTCGCTCTCGGGTGGATCGTCTACTACCTAGAGAAGGTCGAGGAGAACTAAGGAGGACACAAAGACGAAGGACTAGTTTCGATCGGTATAATCCCTTAACACTATAGTTTAGTATAGCTATGTGTTTGGTTATTATTTGTTTAGCTTCGATTTAAGCGGTTAGTCGATGTTCGTTGTTTAAACTTGATCGTTTTTGAAAATTCCGCCTCCCCATAAGTACTGGGGTGTACTACATCGACTTACAGTGGTATCAGAGCCTCGCTAAACAATAAATAACTTAATTGCAAATTTGTACGAATTTCGAACGGAAAAACAAAGCCGCAAAACCCTAATTCTGTCAAGTTTCTGTCGAAGTTAAAATCAAGTCAGAAAATTTTTCAGGTGTGTTCAGAGAGCTTGACATGACCACAGGATAACACCCAAAAAATTTGGGCTTCTGATTCGTCTACAGTGCCGCGGAAGGGCGGCGGATCCCACAGATCCGCCGCGCAACCGCGGCCGAGTTGACGAGTCAGCAACTCGTTTTTTTTGGGTGGGTCCCTTGTGGTGTTTTGGGTTTTCTGGAATATTTAATTATTGCTCAGGTTACTGTTTAACAGAGCAGATTTTGGAGCAATATTGATGTTGTTTATTCGATCGAATTGTACAGTATTTGCGTATTGGATTATATCTGTGATTGTTTTATGTGTTCGTAAACCTCCCCCAACTGCTAGTATGTCGGTTGGCAGGGGGTTGCACATTTCTGAAATGGTAATATCTGTTTGTGCATATAAACTGTATTGGACTGTTGTGGTGTATAGCCGGGGTTCGCAATGGGTTATCGTTTAATTCATTTGTTGTAAATGTAATTTGTTGTAATATTATTTTCGCGGGGCACTTCCAGGTTGCGGTCGTAGCCACCGTTGTATTATTTCATTTTACTGTTTTTTGCTCCTAGGACTGGCCCAAGGTGGGGTACACAGACTACCGGGTGGGTAGTTTGCCGTACCCGTAGGGGTCGAGGGTGGGGTAAACGGCTATTCATCACAACTGTGTAATCTGTCTTTTCTTGCAGGCTCAAAAGAAATACAGATTGCTTGCAAATCCAATATTGTTTATCTGTGTTCTGGAATGAATATCATTGCGTCAGACGAATGTAAAATATCTATATTATGATAACTATTTAGACGCCACTTATGTTTTACACCCGCGCTAGCCCAGCCCCCGCTCTGTCGTTAGTTAAGTAACCTAACGGGTGATGACGGGACCCCGTGGCGAATGCGGATGGCATAAGAGGACGTTGTATTTTCGTTGTTTTCTGCAATGATAGGTTAATGATGGGACGCATTATCTATAATGCAAAGTAAAACAAACCAAAGTTTAAATCGTTGGAACAATTTAAAAGAAACCACTCGGTTATTTTTAAAACAGATATTTTTAAATACGGAGATTTAACCACTCCTTTTAAAAGCTATCAGGTTCCTTCGGTTATATCAAGTTCACTACGTTCACGGTTTCGCCAAAACCAGTCGTAGCCCTCCGTCATTTCATTTGGGTATTCGGTAGTATTCAAGCTATGCACTTTTGGCCAACGTCATGGCATAGTGTTTGGTAGCTGCTGGGTATTCATTTGTTGCATAGATAGATGAGTTGGTTTGGGACAGTCGTATTATCATTTGGCCAACGTCAGGGATATATACGGATGGGTTCAAATTAACAAGATAATGATGGGTAGAACTTGACATGTGACTTATGACATTTTGACCAACGCCAAGGTCATAAGAGCATGGGGTAAAAACTTATATCGGGAATTTCTAAAGAAACTGAAATTTGCAAAGAACCAAGTGCATACCATTTTGAGTTTGATGAATGTTGGTAGCATTCCTACAACATTATCAGACGATGATATTTGGATCCCGATCCTACTGTGAGTATATGCTACTTATCAGGATATTCGTCGCTTAACGATTAATGCTATAAACCTAGTAGGTGTCCAGAAAAGTGTCAGCGGGGTTACGCCCCCAGAGAAAAGAGGTTACTTAATTAAGGAACTTCGCGAAAGCGTTGGAAAACCTCCCTCGAAGTATCGACACCGGCCTGGCTGAACGGTTAAGCAAGTATTGTACGGTGAGAATAGTCTTGGCTAATTCTTCTTTTATGGTTTGAGGAAGGATTCGAGAAACAGTGGGAGCCATCCAGTTTAGATAAACTAAAAACCACTCTAAACTTGCAAGAGCATCATGCTAAAGAGTTTTTCTTCTCTCTCTCCTAATTGCAGCGACCCTGAAAATGACTGGACTTAAGTTACTTTTAGAGAAAAATATACTGACGGGGCCAAACTATAAAGATTGGCTGCGGAATGTCAAGATGGCTTTGACCTATGACAAACTGGGGTACGTCCTCACCGCTACGGCACCTGCTGTCCCTGGTCCCAAATCCAGTAATGCGGATAAGGAAATCCGCAAAACCTGGGATTTAGATTGCGCGAGAGCCAAGTGCATCGTGCTTGCCTCGATGAACAATGAACATCAGAGGAGGCACGAGGATATGTCCCTTGATGGCATATTTCTCCATACAAAGGAACTTTATGGAGAGCAATCTCGTATAGCAAGATACGAGACCTCTAAGAAATTATTTCGAGCGAGGTTGGCTGTCGGATCATCGGTAGGTGAACATGTCCTACAGATGATTGGCTATATAGAAGAGCTCGCAGACCTTGGGACGACTTTGGATAATGAGCTCTATACAGACCTTGTTCTCCAGTCCCTTCCTCCCACCTACGCCCAGTTTATCCTCAACTTCAATCTTCAAGGAAAAGAAGTTGAACTTGCGGAACTCCTGAACATGTTAAGGAGTGCGGAGGGCACCTTGCAGAAGGCAAGGGAAACACCCGCTATGTTTGTTGGCGGTTCATCTTCTTCCGGGTCCAAGGCTAGGGCCAAAGGAAGGAAGAAGAAGGCCGCACCCAGACCTAGAGGAGGTGTTAGTAAGGTGGGAGGGAAGGGAAAGAAAAAGAAAGCAGCACCGGTAGTTTGTCAGGATGAGTGCTTCCATTGTCACAGGAAAGGGCACTGGAAGAAGGATTGCAAGGCGTGGAACGCCAAGAACCAGGAACCGAAGCAGGCTGTGGCTTCGACTTCAGGTGTGTTTGTAATTGAGAATTGTCTGTCGATCAACTCTACTTCCTGGGTATTGGATACCGGGTCAGGATCTCATATTTGCAATTCATTGCAGGCACTGAGAAACCGTAGAGTGCTGAAGGAAGGTGATATGATCCTCAGGGTTGCTAACGGAGCTAGCGTGGGAGCTGCGTCCGTCGGGGATTATCACCTAGGATTGACGAGTGGACACATTTTGGTTTTACATAACTGTTATTTTGTATCCAGCTTAACGTGTAATATCATATCAGTTTCCTTGTTATCAAATAAAGGTTATGATTTCACGTTTGTAAGAGATGTTGTCAACATCCACCTTAATCATGGTTTGATTGGGTCCGGTACTCTAAATAACGGCATATATGTTTTAAACCAACTCCAAATTTTCAATGTCCAAAACACACTAAAAAGAAAGTCTCCAGATTTGAATAAAGCTTTCTTATGGCATTGTAGACTGGGTCACATCAATGAGAGAAGGTTGACTAAGTTGCATAGAGAAGGATATTTGGACACGTTCGAATATCAAACTTATGACACTTGTCAATCTTGTCTCAAAGGAAAGATGACAAAGACTCCATTCACTGGACAAGGAGTAAGAGCGAGCGAGCTCTTAGGACTCATACACAGTGATGTATGCGGTCCAATGTCTACACATGCGAGAGGTGGTTATTCCTATTTCATTACTTTTACAGATGATTTCTCTAGGTATGGATATGTTTTCTTAATGAAGCATAAATCAGAGGCCTTTGAGAAATTCCTGGAATTCAAGAATGAAGCGGAAAACCAAACAGGCAAAAGTATTAAGACACTGAGATCTGATCGAGGTGGAGAATACTTAAGTGCCGAGTTCCTAGGTTACCTAAAAGAGAAAGGAATTCTCTCTCAGCTTACTCCTCCATACACTCCACAGCACAACGGTGTATCGGAGAGACGGAATCGAACCCTATTAGATATGGTACGATCCATGATGAGTAATGCTGAGTTACCGCGATCTTTCTGGGGATATGCGCTAGAATCAGCGGCATATATTTTGAACAGAGTTCCTACCAAAACTGTGCCTACCACACCATATCAGATGTGGAGTGGGAAGAAACCCTATCTTCAGTATATAAGGATTTGGGGATGTCCAGCTTTTGTCAAAAAGCAGTTTGTGGACAAGCTCGAGGCACGATCAGTAAAATGTATGCTTGTAGGATATCCAAAGAACTCCAAAGGATATTGCTTCTATTACGCAGAAGAACAAAAGGTTTTTGTTTCTCGTAATGCCCATTTTCTAGAACAACAAGTTTTAGAAAAGGATACAAATGGGAGCGAAATAGAACTGGAAGAAATTCCAGAACCACAAGCTGCTACTGAAAGTTTGGTAGAACCAGAGGTTCAAGAAGAACAGAACATTCCCGCACCCCTCCGCAGGAGTAGTAGGCCGTCTCATCCGCCTGAGAGATACTACGGTTTTCTCATAGACGGGGATAGAGAGGATTGCATCATAAATGATGATGAACCTACTGACTTCCAGCAAGCCATCCAGAGCGGCGACTCGGTACGATGGCTAGATGCAATGCGGACCGAAATGGAGTCCATGTACACCAACAAAGTATGGACTTTGGACTTTGCTCCAGATGGGGTAAAACCCATAGGATGCAAATGGATCTTCAAGAAAAAGATTGGTGTAGATGGACAGGTGGAAACCTATAAGGCTAGACTTGTTGCAAAGGGTTTTCGTCAAAGACCTGGTTTGGACTATGACGAAACTTTTTCTCCAGTGGCTATGCTCAAATCCATTCGGGTCCTTCTTGCTATTGCCGCCTTCCATGATTATGAAATCTGGCAGATGGACGTAAAGACGGCTTTTCTGAATGGAAATTTAGAAGAGAGCGTCTATATGGATCAGCCAGAGGGTTTCAATCAGAGTGGGAGCAGCGGGAAAGTATGCAAGCTGCTTAAGTCCATTTACGGACTAAAGCAGGCATCGCGGAGTTGGAACATCTGTTTTGATGAGACAGTCAAAGAATATGACTTTATCAAAAATCCAGATGAACCGTGCATATATAGTAAAGTTGTGGCCAGAAGTGTCGTATTCCTCGTCTTGTACGTGGATGACATTCTATTGATAGGAAATGACATTCCTATGCTACAATCTGTCAAAGGATTCTTATCACACAGGTTCTCCATGAAAGACCTGGGTGATGCCTCTTACATTCTGGGGATCCGGATCTATCGTGATAGATCCAAGAGGATGTTGGGACTTTCGCAGTCCAGGTATATCGACACTGTACTGAAAAGATTCAGTATGGAAGATTCTAAGCGCGGTAATCTACCGGCTTGTCACGGAATCACCCTCTCCAAAGAGATGTCTCCCAAGACTGATTTGGAAAGGGAACGCATATCTATTATACCCTACGCTTCTGCGGTAGGCTCTATAATGTATGCGATGTTGTGTACCAGACCAGATGTAGCTTACGCACTAAGCGTGGTAAGCCGGTATCAGTCAGACCCAGGGGAGAAACACTGGATAGCAGTAAAGAACATTCTCAAGTACCTGAGGAGGACTAAAGAGATGTTCTTGGTTTACGGCGGAAAAGACCTCAGGTTGGAGGCCTTTGCTGATTCCGGCTTCCAGAGTGATAAGGACGATTCCAAGTCCATGTCGGGTTATGTCTTTACCCTCAATGGAGGGGCGGTGTGCTGGAAGAGCTCCAAGCAGGACACCGTTGCTGACTCGACGATGGAAGCGGAGTATATAGCTGCTTGCGATGCCGCAAAAGAAGCAGTCTGGATGAAGAAGTTCCTAACAGAACTTCAGGTGGTTCCTACCATAGTTGATCCAATACCTCTGTATTGCGACAACAACGGAGCTATAGCTTTAGCGAAGGAACCAAGGTCCCATCAGAAGTCCAGACACATCTTGAGGCGGTATCACCTGATCAGGGAGATCATTGATCGTCAGGAGATCGAGGTTCGGAGAGTTGCTTCAGAAGAGAACATTGCTGATCAATTCACGAAGGCCCTTCCTCAGATTCAGTTCGAGAGGCTGCTCGAGATCATTGGTCTGCGATATGCCAGTACATGGCCCTAGTGCAAGTGGGAGATTGTTAGTGTTTATGCCCTAGAAGGCCATTACTGTATCATACTAGCTTGTATATTACTTAATGGAAGCTTGGGATATTCACATGTATATAACAGTCTTGCTAAACATGGTAGTATGCTACTTGGTTTTTCTATCTTAATATGTGAGTGTACGTATTGATAGAGCTCTTAGGATCTTGCTTGTCTACCAGCGTTGTGATGGCAGTCACACTAGTGGGGGCTGGGTAGTCTACAAGCACATCCTTATTCAGGTCCCCGGTCGTTGGATTATCGAGACAGAGCATCGATACTCCGGAGTAGACTGGTGTGTACGCTTCTCATCCCAGTTGGGGAGATGGTCTGTCCCACAGCCGTCAGTACGTCGTACTGGAGATAGTATACAGGTGCTCGTTAGGTTACGGGTACACCGGACAGGACTCACAGGGAACTGTTGGTTGGTTTGATACCAGTCGTCAGTAAACAGTTCCCAGGTGACATGAGTACAGCGTAGTCCGCAGACTTGACACTGCTACTTCGCCTCGAGTGTGTCCCACTGTTCTTAGATTGCTACCCTACCACGGCTCAAAGGAGTCGTGCAAACAGGTGGCAGTTGGGTGCAGTCCCGAGCACTTGGAGGCAGTGGCGGTTAGACAGGATTCGTCCCTCCCGGTATTGGGAGTAGATATCGTGCTGTGTCAGAGAGCCATTACGCAAAGTCCCTGGCCAGGGCAAGCGAGATTTGCTGGTAGGTTCCAGTAGTTTCTCAGGGTGTGATGGGCTTCACTCCGACACGACTTATACCGCTATTAGGGGACTGACGCTTGCCGCCCCCCTAGGCCCGATATGCGATAGTCTTGGACGAACGGACCGGACTGTATGGAGATTGTCACATCAGACTCAGTAGGAGTTCGGATGGGTTTACTCATCGGCCTTCTTATCGACAACTACCTGGGGACCGTTACGTACAGCTAGTGCCGCTTGCGGTCTGTGGTTAAACCCACTGCCAGCGTAGTAGTCGAGTCTCTAGAGTCCCACACAGAGAGTTTCCTACTCCAGGCGAAACGATATAGAGGTTGCATGGTTTTGCGACAAAGGGTTCGGACGCATACGTGCGTTTACGCGCGTACGACTTTCGGACAGTTTTTACCAGTCGGCTTTGGTTTAAGCCAGTTACTGGTATCCGGTTATTGGATTTTTACAGTCTAAAGTTTTTCCGTATTTTTTACGGATCGGAGGGGCGTTCTCGTAATTACTCGAGAAGCTTCTAGAAGATGTGACTAAGGAGGTTTCTTTTGGATAAGAGAGTGAGTCATGGTGGTGATTCATTCATTTCATTAATGCACATTTATTGCTTAATGACTCATGCTAATGAATCACCACTAGATATTTCATGAAGCATGCTTATTCATTTCTTTTTATTCATTATTGAAAAATAAGAATGCTTCATAATATTATGATACACTCTCTCTCTTCTCTCATTATCTCATCTCACATTCTCTCTCCTCAAGCTCTCATCTTCAAACCCTAATCCTTAATCCTCATGTGTTGAGATCAAAGGATTAGTTAGACTAAACAATCCATAACCTACACTCTACATCATCCTTTCATCTTTGATTAGCAATCAAAGTTGATTAGTTACCTCAAGTGAGAGGTTTAGCTTGGAGTTTCGCTCTCGGGTGGATCGTCTACTACCTAGAGAAGGTCGAGGAGAACTAAGGAGGACACAAAGACGAAGGACTAGTTTCGATCGGTATAATCCCTTAACACTATAGTTTAGTATAGCTATGTGTTTGGTTATTATTTGTTTAGCTTCGATTTAAGCGGTTAGTCGATGTTCGTTGTTTAAACTTGATCGTTTTTGAAAATTCCGCCTCCCCATAAGTACTGGGGTGTACTACATCGACTGTGTACTACATCGACTTACAGGAACTGCCGCAAACCCTAAGGTTCAAAGGCTTTCACACGGTCATTATGTCGAGTTAGGGTTTCATTCTTCTAGAGGGTCCATAGAATCGCTTGCATGTCTTTCCGAATACTTTAAACTTGGAAAATGGGTTCCTGACATTCGATCGTCTCAATCGACTATCAACGAACCTGCGTGAAGTCGTCTCTAGCTGGAATCAATCTATCTGATGACCTCGCATCGGGGTAAGCGAACGAACCACATATCCTAGTCATTAATCCTCGGTGACTAGCGACTCACTATCATATCTCTAAGTATCTCCTCCAGCTGCGGTAGCTCCAATCATCTGGGCGATATCTCATCATTCGCAGCAACAACTGGCTCATTCTTCGGTACGCTAAGCAGCGCCTCAACCATCATGAAGAAGCGATATATCAACAGTCATCACATCCTGGCTGGCCTCTATCAGTGACTCAATCCTCTGGTGCCGATCAGCACAACCGGGAAATCTCGTAAAAGCGATCAGTCCAATGCTCATGGCGCGAAAACACAAAATACGAAGCCTCAATGCAACCGTATGTCTCTGGAATCACGCCCCGGTCAGCCCTCGTCCACGACGAGCTCATGCTGACGCAACTCGAGCCGTAGCTCACTCTTCCCGTGCAATCGCGGCAGCAAGATCATAACCAGTATCGATGAAGATAGATCATAGGAGGGAATATAATACGGTGCAAGGAAATGTACAACCTAAGGTTTCTTAAGCGGAGTGGCGTGTCGTAAGTATGCCGCGGAACATACCCACGGTACGTCACTCTACTTTAGTCACCTATTCCATCAACCAAGGGTCATCCTATACGATGAAAGTTCGGGTCTAATACCCCCTCGACTAAGTCTAAGTTCCGTAAGGTCAAGCCTAAGTTCCGTATATAAATAACGCCCTAGGCTCCACATAGTCAAACTCAGAGTCGAACCAAGGTCAACATAGCGCTCTGATACCAACTTTGTCACGACCCGAAAGAGCACGTGACTGGCCCTTGAACCATATGAAGTCTATAGGACCCCATCTGATCCAAGTAAGCCAAAAGCCCAGAAATCTAAAACCATTTAAAGAGTAAATAAGGAAAACTGGTTTTGAAAAGTAGAGAAATCATGTTTCGAAAATCAAGGTTTTTAAATAACTAAGCCGAATGTGTATTTTTAAAATGTGTAACCTTTCCTGGAAATTTCGGCAGAGTTTCCTTTGTAAAAACTGGCCCCAAACGGGGTACAACAAGAATAATATATATGAAATGGTAAAGGCATCCCAAAGCGGGAGCTAGCTCTTCGTCATTCGACGGTCACAACCACGCAAGCAATAATAATATACAACGCCAAAGGGCGAGGATCAAAACCCAAAAAGAAACTCAAAACAGCAAGAAAACCGTAATACTACAAGCGCGACTCTAAGGTCGAAATAATACAACACTGTTTTCTAAGTCTGAAACATTATACAAGTTTTGGTTGATGGGATTACTAGATACAATAAATAATACATGAACAATGGCGGTTCTGATACAAAAGAACCCACCTACCAACGCAAGTCACCCATATGGAAGCAGTGTGCCAGAAATGCCGCTATGGAATCTGTACGGCAAAAACCTGCAAGGACTGTGGCACAACGGGGGTGAGTTGCCAACTCGTGAATAGAAAATATCTACAAGCAGAGATCGAATGCATGACCCAACCTAGGTCAAAACGATCAGATATACATATAAACCTCAATATGAATAAGTCTGAAACATGCTAAATTGGCAATGTAATCTCTATACATGAGTCTAATGCCAAGTGCTCGTGCCAATGCCTCAGGTAATAGCATATCATAAATGTGAGGTACAAACAATGAAATCAATCTGCATGTACGTGGATCCCGTCCACTCGTCACCCAATGACAATAACCATCATGCATGTAAATATCATCAGCATATGCATGGAAATATGAGGATATAAACCACCTGTGTCCCTCGCGACACGTCAAAATCATGGAACCGGAGTGCCCAGCATCGGCACTCGAAAACATCATGAAAACTATTCCCAGCATCGGCACGTAAATCCTCATATATCGGGCTCCGTCAGTCCGGATCGGCCCACAGGCTCTGTCTACGGGTGGACGCACTGAAATATCATATCACGGGTAACCGGGTTTTTAAAACAATTACATATCCTCTTTGAAACACCCACGGTTCCCAAAACCAGAAATATCATGGAAACAACATATCTCAATGCGTATAATCAGAAAGCAGCATGTATGCGACATATAGCAGAAAGGTAAGCATATCAATATGTCATGCAAGGGTCATATCCTGAATGCAACAGTACTACAGTGTAGTGACATGGCAATTATCGATGATGAAGTGTGTGAGCCGGCAAACAAGTGTACGTGGAACATACGCATCATCGATAATGGCGCTGGTGTCCTAGCACCATGACTGAAATATATCAACAATATAAGCGATGCAATGCAAACAGCATGAATGTGCGGAATCGAGTAGTCAACGCAACAGTAGAGAACCTTCCTCAATAGATATATCATGCAACCTTGCCTTTTGAAATAAGACGAATCAGGGCTTTTGGTAAAATAAGGGCTACGGTGTTTTAAGAAAAGATGCGCCTTTTGAAAATATCCATATAAACCCTTTTTCCTATCTTTAAAATATCCCTGATTCGTTAGTTTTGAAATAGGTATGACTCGGGTCTAGTCTAACGCCTACTATGCGAACTACGAACCCACAATCAAGTCAATAGAGAGGGGTATGGAAACCGCCTAAATCTGAGTCGATATCACAATATCTCATCACATGACAGGTATCACTACCATCATATCACATCTCCAATACGAACTCTGTCATGTCGCCAAATCCCACGGCCTCAATCGAATCTCATCGACTCATCTCAATCCCACGTATCATCCTCAAATCTCGTATATTAACACATAGTCCCATACCCATGTGTAGATATACACACCATCATATGCGCACAGATATATGAAAGAATGTGTGTATGTGTGAGTGTGGGTGCTACCACTACTCTAGGGTTTCGCACTATACTCAACCAATACATCCTTATCACCAATAATCCATTTTTACCATCAATAATCCTAAACAACACATAATAAATATATGTGTGTATACGTATTCGTATACATCACCACGGACTGCGGGGGTGCTATACACCATCCACCCGACATCTCCCCGTTGATATAAATCTACTCACCTTGCTTCTCATGTGTCGGTGCCGATGTCTCCATCTTCATCTTCTTTGCCTCAACATCTCGTAGGGTACCTACAATTATATCACAACGCTAAAGCACATGAAAACCACATCGGAAACCAAAATAGCACACGCTACCCGCATAGGTAAAAACCTATCGACTCGCATGTAAACACGTTCAATATCCACTTGTCGTTGACGTCCAAACGCCACCCGATAGGAATGAATCACCAAACACCAAAATCCATGCTAAATCAAGTCGCAAACCATGCACCAACATAGGAAAATCAACCCAGATTTCACCCTAGATAGAATCAGTCAAAACTAGACATTCCCAGGGTCAAGAATAGAGGAAATGGGGCCATGCACAAAATTCGAGACAGATCCCCCCTGCTCTGGCCGCAATTTGCGGCCAGAAGGGAATAATTGGCGGCCTCACCTTGGAGTTAGGGGCTAGGGTTTGGTGTGGTGGTTCTATGGTGCCTGCACATCTCACTGTCAACTCAGTTTTATTTTTGGGGTCTCGGGGTGATAGCAGATTCCACAAAACACTTCCAGATTTACAGTTTTCCCCGATATCGATTCCGTAATTCCGTATTCTGGTTTCAAGTTTAGGTTTGGGTCCAAATTAGCATCACACAAGGGATTCTAAGGTCACCACAATCCTCAATTCCATCTTTGATTTCAGTTTTACCCTAAACCCTAACTAGAAATCTCTAAAGTCCACAAACAACACATTATCGATATGAAACTAGAATAGATGCACAAGGAAATGAAATACTACTTTAATAGGTGCAGAAATTACCTCCTTTGGCAACTCAAGAAAATTCTTGAGTTGCTCAAAGTCCTCCAAATCCAATCTTGCTAGGTTCAATGTGTAGCTAGTGAGCTTGGGAGTAAGTTTTGTGAAGTGGGAATGGGGTTTTGGCTTTGTTTTCATGGTGGATCTAGGGTTTTTGTGAAGAGGGTGAGAGAGGGAGAGAGAGCAGTAGCAGCTCAACAAGGGGAGGAAGAGGAAATGAGAAGGGAAATGATGGGGTATGGTTCAAAAGGTGAAGGTTGACTTGGTCCCTTTCTCTCTCTCATCATCACTTACTTTTTCTTTTTCTTTTCTTTTCCTTCTCACTCCAATAGTGAACCCAAAAGAACCATGGCAAAAGAAATGTAACACAAGTGTAACAAGTATGGAAAATGATATGTGCACATTTTTGCACAAAAATGCTAAAAATCCAATTAGCGATTCTTAATCGCGATTAGCTCTAAATTAGCATATAACTAATCTTAAAAACTTTAAAATGGCATAATTCCATAAAATACCTTATTTTAGAATTTTCCAAAATTTTTCCCTATTTATTTGTATTTAATTATACCAGAATATTAAAATATTCATTAAAATAATATTAAATTATAAAATTTCCCAAAAATCATATTTTATTATTTTGAAAACGTTACACACGTCAATACGCCGGCAGTGGGTGATGATCATATCAAGAACCCCCATGCCGCAAGCGGTCAACTAAACGTAACGGCCACCCGGGTATTGAGCTATCAGAAGAAAACAAGCGAACCTGTTACAACTCCCATCGAGCCAACCGGCAACACTACCGTACAGTTCGATCTCTTCGTCAGATATGCTGCATATCAAGTCTAGGGATGGTAACGTCGACCCCAATAACTCAATATGTCGTGTCGATAAATGGTCTATAACAGATCGAGAAACTACTGATAACGCTTATCAGTAAATCTCAACAGCCATGGGCAGGGACTTACTGATATAGCAAGTCGAGCACATCACAGCATCAACTCCCAATACCGGGAGAGACGAAACCCCTCCTATCTCTCATCGCCTTCGTGTGTCTCGGGACTGTACCCAACGGCCACCTGTTTGCACGACTCAGTAGAGCCGTGGTAGGGTGGTAATCAAAGTACAGTGGGAGAACACACAAGACTCTATGACGATCTCGGGTCTACAGACTAACCTGCACCAGTGTCACCTGAGAACTGCTATCCAACGATAGATATAATTCCATATAAGAGTTCTCGGTGAGTCCGTCCAGTGTACCCAGTCACCATTGAGCACCCGTATACGATCTTGATGTCAAACATCGATGAATGTGGGAACATCCATCGCCCATCATATGGGTCTAGTATCATATACGCTAGTCTACTCTGGTATATCGATGCCCCGTCTCGATACACCAACAACTAGGGACATTTCAGGATATGCTTATAAACTACAGATGTCCCACTAGTATGATCTTCATCATAATCACAGTAGTCAAGCCTATATCCTCAGGGCTTTATCAACATGTGTGATGAATAAAAGCATGATCAAATCAACATGTCAGATAAGGAAGAACCAGATAGCATACTATCATGTTGAGCAACAATGTACACTGAATATATATATATATATACATCTATAAATACATCCACTATCATATAATGGCCTCTAAGGCATACATATATCCAACAATATCACATTCCAGATAAATAGACAACGTTAAACTTTCCGATCGAATAATCAAACACCCAAGTTTTCCCAAATAATTCTCAACACTTGAAATTAGTTTAAAAACATCCATCACATGCCACAGTACCAATGGTCCAGCCGTAGAAGAGTCAAGCCAACGCCTCACATGTGGCAACGCCGTACTGCCCCATAACCTAAGGTTTAGAGGCGGTTCAAGACGGTCACATAATCGAGTTAAGGTTTGTGTTCTTCTAGAGGGTCCGCCGCGTTACTTGCACGACTTATAACGTTCTTAAACAACGGAAAAATCCAACACTTGGAAATTTTCTGGCAGGGGAAAAAGCGAGTTATTGATATCCGTTCGAACTTTTTAACACGTTCTAAAAATTACCCGGACAAACTAAACGAAGTTATACTTTCCGATCGAATCAACGAGCTCCCAATACAACCCAGAAAACTCAACACTTGAGTAGAATTAAAAATTCTCAGAAGCATGCAAGAACACCTACGGAAGTTACTGTAGGAAAAACTAACCATCATTACCCTGTACAGCCGCGGAACCGCCGCGCGACCCATGCTCATGCCGCGGTTCCGCGTCGCCTTGGGCGAATTACGATGTCGTTTTTCACACAGTTCCATACAATTACCTGCTGAATTTTCTGAGCATTTTTAATTCAGAAAAAAATCAACATTTTAAAAAATTTCCAAAAACTAGGTTTTATCGGGTATTCGGAGTTCGATCGGACTTTAAACTTCGTCTAGACTTCGCCTAAAGCTCTAGCTTAGCTCTGATACCAATGTAGGAAAAACAAGGCACTCTCACAAGGGTCTATAAGGAATCAACCATTCCCGATTTAAAATTTAGACGTGCCGAACAACCCTAACCAAGATCTTTAAACTAGAGATTAGGCGAATCAAAGCATGTTAAACACTTTAACATCTAAGAGTTTGGAATTACAACCTTTGTAGTCCGGTCCTTCACTTCATAAGCTCCATGTTGAGGTCCCTTCACTGGGATCATCATGTACCCGGACTCTAGAGAGGCTCGACGAAGAGAATGATGCAAACTTGCTTCCGATCTTCGATAACTAAGATGATCTACCTTGAAGTTTCTTTAACACAAGCTCTCACTCACAATTGAAGTGAACACCCTAATCTAAATGGCTAGGATAGATTAGGATGATGAAGTAGGATTTTAGCTCTCATTAATTTTCTTAATCTCACTCATTTTCATCACTAAGCAAAAAGCTAGAAAGCATTTCAAGGAAGAAGAAGAAGATGAATTACTTTTTGATGAATAATGAATTGTGGTGAGGTTATAAATGCAACCATGGGTTTAGTATGATAACTTAACCCATGTAGAGAATGAACCATGGTCAAGGGTTGAGTTGGGTTAACAAATATCATAACAAAATATCATTAGAAAATATCTTTGCAAAAAGAAAACAAAAAGCTTCTAGAAAAATTAACCCAAATCAAACCTTAATCATGTTTAATCTCCACTAATCATGTTGCATTAATAACCCTAACATGTTACAATATTATATATCACATATACAATATTTATTGTAACAAAATAAAATAATACAATTAACATATATCACATATATATCAATCTATTACCCGAGTGAGAAAAAGAATCTTTTAGTGAGCTTATATTAGTTAATGTAATTTAATATATCAAATATATAATTATACATTAAATTATCGAATCAACACTTGATCCGAAAATCCGGTTATATCGCATATAACCGACTAATATAATCTGTATCAGTTCATCGAATCAATACTTAATCCGATGACCCGGCTATATCACATATACCCGGCCGATATCTTATATCGTGAGAATCTAATACGGTATCACATACATGTATTGTTCTCGGTCCTGCACATATCATATATGTGCTCCTACTTCGTTTTTCCTGAGCCAAGAAACCTCTGTGTAGGACTCTAAAGAATCGTCAATACGCCGGCAGTAGGTGATGATCATATCAAACACCCACAAGCTGCAAGGGGTCAGCTAAACGTAACAGCCACCCAGGTATTGAGCGATCAGAAGATCAACAAGCAAGCCTGTACTTTCTCCCGCGAATCCAATCAGTAACACTCTCATACAGTCCGGTCTCTTCGTCTGATATATCGCATATCTCGCCTAGGGGTGGTAAACGTCAGACCCCAGTAGCTTGATAAGTCGTGTCGATATGAGGTCCATAACAGTTCGAGAAACTACTGATAACACTTACCAGTAAATCTCAGCAACCCTGGCCAGGGATTTCCAGTTATAGCCAATCGAACACAACGCAACATCAACTCCCTATACCTGGAGAGACGAATCCCCTCCTATCGCTCATTGCCTCCTTGTGATTCGGGAAGGTACCCAAAAGCCACCTTTTTGCATGCCCTCTTGGACGTGGTATGATGGAAATCAAAGCACAGTAGGAATCACACAAGACTCTATGACGATCTCGGGTCTACAGACTACTCTGTACCAGTGTCACCAAAGAACTGCCATCTGACGTGAGGTATAATACCATCTGGGAGTTCTCGGCGAGTCCGTCCAGTGTACCCTGTCTCCACTAAGCACCCGTATACCTTCTCTGATGTCAAACACCAATGGATATGAGATCATCCATCGCCCATCATATGGGTCAAGAAGCGCATACGCTAGTCTACTCGGGAGTATCGATGCCCTGTCTCGGTACTCCCATGACTAGGAACTTTTGAAGGATGTACTTGGCGACTACACTGTCCTCACTAGTATGATATGCCTCATAGTCCTGGTAGTCAAGTATTTATCCTAAGGGCTTTATCAACATGTAACATAGAGACAATCAGAGTACGTTAAGATAAATAGTAACCAGATAGCGTGCTATCATGTCTAGCAAGAAAGTCCTCCCTATATATGTCCAAGCATCCACTACAATATACATCGTATGTACAGTAATGGCCTCTAGGGCATACATATAACTAACACATATGAATTCCTTAAACATCGCATGGCTAACAATTATAAACCCCGCATTTTAGTCTCGTTCTCGAAAACACTTTTCAGTATTATGTCGGGTAATTCAACAAGATTCCCGACATCCTGATCGAATGCTCGTCGGAAACTTTAGTAGACGGCCGCACCCCCGATGCCGTCGACGAAGTGCACTAACGCGGAACACTGCTGCCGCGATCACCTGAACGGATGCTTTTGGCGACGGGGTTCTCCTACAGTCACTTGGTCGGGGCTATGAGCGTGGCTATCTAATAAGGTAACCCGACAAGTATCCGTGTACGCTACGTGATTGTGAAGGACTTTTGATCACATCAATATCCCGTGGCAACCGATCAAATGAGACTAAACTGATAGATTTATAAAATTCAAACTAGTTATCTCATAACTACTTTTGTGGATTCCAAATATTGTATTCCATCACATAATACCCGGATGACGTTAAACTTTTCGATCGATTCATCAAAGTTCCACAATTTCCAAAGAGCTCAGCACTTGAGCACAGTTTAATAATACCCAGAACATGCCACAGTACCTATGCACCAGCCGTAGAAGAGCAGACCCAAGCCTCACTCATGTCGCCATATTACTGTGGCAAACCCTAGGGTATGACCGCGGTTCCGCGATCCAAAAAGTCGAGTTAGGGTTTCATTCTTCTAGAGGGTTCACAGAATTACTTGCATGATTTTCCGAATACGTTAAACTTGGAAAAATAGGTTTTTGATATTCGATCGAGCATTTTAACATCGCCTAGATAACATGCGAATACACGAAACAATGTTAAAACTATGCATATGAAACACTCTGAATTTCTTATAGTGTAAGATCACATCACATGCAAAATTAGCAAAAACAAACAACACCTGAAACAACAAAACCCAGAGACTGGAACACGCCCAAGAATTTAACCCCAAAACGCACCAAGTGGCCGAGCAGGCCGGATATTGTGAGCATGTGGCTGGCCATTTTTCGGCGAGGGGAGCTAAATTTTCTTGTGTGTTCATGTTGCATCCCATACAACATTCTGCAGTTGTTTACAAAACTTTTAGAGGACTTTTTAAAATCGACAGAAACTAGTTTTTGGCATTGCAAGTTTCGGGGTATTTCGGTTTCGTAATCTTAACAAAATCCTTCTAATTTTCTAGCATGGCTTTGATACCACTATTGGGTTGCCTAGCATGGCAGCAAGGTTTCGGGAGGCATCTTTCATGCCATATTAAAATTTTAGCCGTTCTAGCTAACCCTAACATAGAATCGTATACTAGAAATCCGACCAAATAAAAATGCAAACAACTTTGCAACTAAAGTGAAGAAGGAATACAACCTTTGTAGACCGGTCCTTCACTTCATTAGCTCCGTGTAGTAGTCCGTCACTGCAAGTAGTGAACTTCGGGATCTAGAGAGGCTCCACAAGAAGAATAAAAATTAGCCGTGCCGAACAACCCGAATACGGATCTTTAAACTAGAGATTAGGCGAAAACTAACATGTTAACAACTTTAACACTAAGTGAGAGGGATTACAACCTTTGTAGATCTGGTCCTTCAATTCATATGCTCCGTGTTGTGGTCCCTTCGCTGCGATTATCGGGTTCCGGACTCTCGAGAGGTTCCACGAAGAGAAAGATGCAACATTTGCTTCCGATCTTCGATACAAAGATGATCTACCTTGAAGTTTCGTTAACACAAGCTAACACTCATGAAATGATGTGAACACCCTCATCTAAATGGCAAGGGAAGATGAGGATGATGAAGTAGGATTTTTGCTCTCTTTATTTATCTTTTTCTCACATATTTTCATCACAAATATCAAAACAAGAAAGCTTTGCATGAAGAACTCAAGGAAGAAGAAGAATAGTGATCCATTTTCTTTTTGTGATGAATAATGAAAGGATTAATATGATAAATAATGCAACCATGGTTGACTTAACCATTGTAGAGAATTAACCAAGGGTTAGGGTTTGGGTTGAGTTAAGAATGAGTCACTTGTAAATATCTTTTCCAAAACAAAAAAGAAAACCTTCTAGAATTTACTAGAAGTCATTAACCCAAATCAAACCCTAATCTTGATTAATCTTTACTAAACATGTTGCATTAGTTATCATATCAAGTTACAATATTATATATCACATATATAATATTTATTGTAACCAAATAAAATAATACAATTAACATATATCGTATATATATCAATGTATTACCCGAGTGAGAAAAAGAATCTTTTAGTGAGCTAATATTAGTTAATGTAATTTAATATATCATATATATTATTATACATTAAATTATCGAATCAACACTTGAACCGACAATCCGGCTATATCGCATATAACCGACTAATATTTATCCGTACCGATTCATCGAATCAACACTTGATCCGATGACCCGGTTGATATCAAATATCGCGAGAATAGAATACGGTATCTCATGTCGTATTATCCTCGGTCCCGCACATATCACATATGTACCCCTACTCCATTTTGCCTGAGTCAAGAAACCTCTGTGTAGGACTCTAAAGAATCGTCAATACGCCGGCAGTAGGTGATGATCATATCAAACACCCACAAGCTGCAAGCGGTCAGCTAAACGTAACAGCTACCCAGGTATTGAGCGCTCAGAAGATCAACAAGCAAGCCTGTACATTCTCCTGTGAATCCAAACAGTAACACTTCCGTACAGTCCGGTCTCGTCGTCTGATATGTCGCATATCTCGCCTAGGGGTGGTAAACGTCAGACCCCAATAGCTCGATAAGTCGTGTCGATTTGAGGTCTATAACAGTTCGAGAAACTACTGATAACACTTACCAGTAAATCTCAGAAACCCTGGCCAGGGATTTCCGGTTATAGCCAATCGAACACAGCACAACATCAACTCCCTATACCGGGAGAGACGAATCCCCTCCTATCGCTCATTGCCTCCATGTGATTCGGGACTGTACCCAAAAGCCACCTTTTTGCACGCCCTCTTGGACGTGGTATGATGGAAATCAAAGCACAGTGGGAATCACACAAGACTCTATGACGATCTCGGGTCAACAGACTACTCTGTACCAGTGTCACCGGAGAACTGCCATCTGACGTGAGGTATAATACCATCTGGGAGTTCTCGGCGAGTCCGTCCAGTGTACCCAGTCTCCACTGAGCACCCGTACACCATCCTTGATGTCAAACACCGATGGATATGGGATCATCCATCGCCCATCATATGGGTCAAGATGCGTATACGCTAGTCTACTCTGGTGTATAGATGCCCTGTCTCGATACACCCTTGACTAGGAACAGTTATAGGATATACTCGTCGACTACCATGGCCCCACTAGTATGATCTCATCATAGTCCCAGTAGTCGAGTACATATCCTAAGGGCTTTATCAACATGTAACAAAGAGACAAACAGAGTACATGTTAAGATAAAGTACAACCAGATAGCATACTATCATGTCGAGCAAGAAAGTCCTCCCTATATATGTCCTAGCATCCACTACAATATACATCGTATGTACAGTAATGGCCTCTAGGACATACATATAACTAACAATCTCCCACTTGCTCTAGGGCCATCTGTTATGGTATCGCATACCCAACAATTAGCCGCGGTTGAAGTATCTCATACTCAACCATCCCATAAAAGTCTCTACTGGAAAAAGGCCTTTGTGAGTGGATCCGCGTTGTTGTCCTCTGTATCTGCTCTCCTAACCTCGATCACCTTGGAGATCAACCATCTCCATGATCAGGTGATACTGCCTAAGAATTATATCTGGATTTCTGATGGGACGGTAGTTCCTTGGCCAAAGCCACAACTCCATTGTCACACAATGGTAGGAACGAAGTTCATCTCATGAACTTATATATATATCCAGACTGCCTCTTTGGTAGCATCCTTGGTAACGATGTATCTTGCCTTTAATCGTCTAGTATGTCACGGTATCTAGCCTGGAACTCTTCCAACATACCGTCCCTCCACTGAGGGTAAAGACAATGCCTGTGACTGACATTCAGTCGTTCTTATCACCCTGGAACCTTTCCAGTGATTCTCCCCAGGATCGATTGATACCATCTCACTACAACTAGTGAGAATCCTAACATCCAATTAGATCTATCTCATAGATCCAAAACCCAGGATTTAGGAGGTATCACTTTGATCCTATATGGAGAATCCTTGTGATAAGCGGAGATTGACCGTGCGTAGCATAGGAAACTTCTTCCCTATCAAGAGTATGTCATCCACGTACTCTACGAGGATCTCCACCATACTTTCTACTACCTTTTTGTATATACAAGGTTCATCTACCATTTTGATGAAGTCAAACTCTTTGACTACCACATAAAAACAGATGTTCTAACTCCGTGATGCCTGTTTTATCATATAAAACATCTTGTACACGTTTCCGCTGCACCCACTGTCTACGAAGCCCTATGGCTGTGTACTTATAGACGTTCTCTTCTAAAACATCATTTAGAAAAGCAGTCATGACACCCAACCACTAGATATCGTAGTCATGGTATGTAGCCGTGGCAAGTAGGATCTGGATGGACTTAAGCATAGCTTTGAAAGTCTCAACTTTTCCATGTACACCAAGTAATCTTCTCAAGATATACTCGCTCCTGATGGGGATTTAACCCTTCAGATAAAGCAACCAAAGTCTATACTTTGTTGGTGTATGAGGATTCCATCTCAGATCGATAAGCATCCAGCCATTCTTACAGAGTCCCACTCCTGATGGCCAGCTCGAAACTAGTTGGGTCATCATCTCATGATGCAATCCTCGCTCCCACTGTCATAGAGAAACCGAAGTATCTCTCAGGTGGGTGAGGAACCCTACTAGATCGGCGGAGAGGCTGAGGTTCGTTGGAAACTATTGAATCCTTTGGTTCTACCAAATCATCAGCTGCAGTTTGTATAGCTGGAACATTTCCAGTTCTACATAACAGTCCTTGCCTCGAGCTTGTCCGGATTTTGCTTTTAGACATAGGCCGGACAACCCCAAATCTTAACTAACTTAAGATATGGGCTCTTCCCTTTCCATATCACATATGAAGTAGTAGGCAACTTATTTGATTTGAACCCTATTCAATAGGTATGCATCTTCTCAAGTGCATAACTCCCAAAAGGAAATAGGAATCACAGTAGTACCCATCATAGAGTACACCATATCACATAGGGTGCTTTTGCTCCGCCACGATACACCGACGAGCTGTGGTGTATGCGGAGGAGTAATGCTGAGAGAGAATCTCATTCTCCTTTAGAATAGTCCAGGAATTCCGTGCTCAAGTATTCTCCTTCTTGATCTCATCAAAGGACATAATACTTATACCCGTATTTGGTTCTCTACTTTAACTTATATTCTATGAATATCTCAAAAGCTTCGGACTTGTGTTCCAACAGGAACATATGTCTGAATCTTGAGAGATCATCAGAGAATGTAATGAAGTACAAAGAACTGGTCTTGGCATGTGTAGACAGGGGACTTTCTACATCAGCATGTATCAATCCCAAGAGTTTACTAACTCTTTCTCTGTTTCCAATAAACAGAGCTATGGTCATCTTATTTTTGTGACATGACCGGCAAGTTTCACAAGATGTAAATTCAAACTAATTTAAATATACATCTAAATGTAACTTCAGCTAGTCTGGTCACATTGATATGACCTAGTCTACAATACCTCAAGAAGGATTCATTCATTTCTGAACTATTCCTCTTGTGTGTGTTCTGTATACTAAGAACTGTAGTTTGATTTAGAACGTCAATGCTTTTAGATAACGTGCCTGAACCGATCAACTCTTGATATAGGAAATGTTCAAAACATTATCCAACATTACAAAATTATATCCTTCTTTACTAATAAAGAGACTGATATGATTTTGTATATCAGGTTCGGTATCTAATAACATTTGTTCAGAATCAATGTTTTCTGGTAATACAGGGTGACAGTGACCAACAGACTTGGCCGCAACACTTGCACCGTTTTCTGTCTCATGAAACTTATCACTCGTTCTCAGTTCTCTACCTATCTGTAGCCCATGTAACAGATTACATATGCGGGATCCTAATCCGGTATCACATACCCAGGACGTAAAGGATACTGAGAAACAGTTCTCTGTAATGAACACACCCGAAGATGATGCATCAATATGCACTTTCTTCATTTGGGTGGCACAGGAAATCTGGTATTCCCCAATTTCCTGCTCTGTCTTATAACAATTATAAGTTGGAGCGGGACCAACGTTCCCCATCTCAGTATAACAAGCGGGTTCGGTCAATATATCCGTTTTATTATCTTGATTAAGACGTGATATGGTCGCTACCTGGAGAGAGAGAGAAGAAAACACTCAGTGTATGCTCTTGCAAGATTATATTGGTTATCTAATATATCTAATCAGGATGTCTCCCACTGTTTTAATCAAATCTTCCTTCAAACCCTAAAAGGAAAGACTAGCCGGGATTAATTACACGCTACAAGTTCGCCAATCTTTCAGCCAGGCCAGTGTCGGTACTTTGAGGGAGGTCCCCCGTGCTTTCGCACGAACCTAATTAAAGTAAACCTCGTTTTCCCAGAGGCGTAACCCCATTAACACCTTTCTAGACACCTACTTGATCGGCTAATTGTAATGTGTAAAACTCTCCCAGGAGTAACTCTTACTCGCAGCGGGTATCGGGTTCCAACTATCTCATAGAAGGTATGCAATCTCATTGCAAATTTCAACACTTGAAATTCCCAATAATATTTTTACCCCTAGCGTCCCATGACCTTGACGCAGGCCAACAAACCACAGTGCGCTAGTCAAGTTCAACCCGTCATTTCTTGATTGAATTAAACCCACCCGCACGACCCTTGACAAAGGCCAACAAGGTCGCACGACTACCCTAACCCAATCTGCATCATATGCATAAACAGATAAATACTAGTTAGCTACCGCACACTACGCCTTGACGCAGGCCAACAAACGTAGCACGAATACTAAGTAGGACTTATCTGAAATGACGGAGGGCTACGACAGGTTTTTAGGAAAACCCTTTACGTAATGAACTTGATATCGTTGTAGAATCGAGTGATTTTAAATGGAATGTTTTTGAGGCTTTTCTAGTTTTGCTAAAGGGGTCACTCCCGGTGAAGGGATCGTTGGCCCTTTCCTCATCGAATAAGGTGCAGGATATATCATATATACCGCTGTGCAAAGCAAGAACTATAGAAGCAATCAAAAGACAAACCGAGTTTGTAGCATCTGCCAGTTATTACTAAAGGAGTCACTCCCGGTGAAGGGATCTCGGTCCTTTCCTTATCGAATAAGGTGCTGGATGTTCTACAAGGAACACCGCTATGCAAAGCAAGAACTAGAGCTACCAGTTTTTAAACAAGTTTCTACAACATCTTTAGATTTCTTTTATTTCATTAATCTCATTAATGAAGTCCCATTTTATTATGCTTCACAAGCATCTCTTTTGAAACGAAATCTGCAATATAACATATATCTTATATATATAAAATATAAACATTCGTCTCAGGCAGTAATATGATCTCATCACAGAACATTGCAGCAGAAGAAACATATATGAAATATTGGATATACTAGGACGTCCGTGTTTTCAATACGAGCCTGTATAAAACACGGATTCCACGGTCGCGATGAATAGCCAAACCCACATCCCTAGAACCCTACGAGAGCGGCAAGCAACACTGCTAATTCTAAGGTTAGGAGACCCGGTCTCGACTCCTCGAGATGGTCTCCCACTGGACCCTAGAACCTGGTTACTTGTGCTCCCCGCCTTGGGTCTACCTAATGCGGAAAAGTAAATAATATACAACGGTGACATCTTCCGCAACCTGGAAGTGCCCCAATAAAAGAATATTACATACAAATGAATTTTACATGAATGAAAAAGAAAAACTCTTATCTCACATAAAAAACCCCGGCTATTCAAATGCGATGATCCAATATAACATATCACAGCAACACATAATATCTTATAATATCAACGTAAGCAAGTATGCGTATCCCGATTGTCGTTGATGTATAGCAACGAAGCCGGAGATACATCACATACTACGCTTACGGTCACAGAAAAGAAAGTGTAAAACTACAACAGTTAGAATCCGCAATCTCTTTAGACATCGCATGCCTAACCAAATGAATTCCTTAGACATCGCATGCCTAACATTTATAAACCCCGCATTTTAGTCTCATTATCGAAAACTCTTTTCAATGTCAAGTCGGGGAATTCAACAAGATTCCCGACGTCATGATCGAATGCTCGTCGCAAACTTTAGTAGACGGCCGCACCCTCAGATGCCGTCGACGAAGTGCAATAAGGCGGAACACCTCTGCCGCGAGCACCCGAACGGATGCTTTCGGCGACGGGGTTCTCCTACAGTCACTTGGTCGGGCCTATAGGGCGTGGCTGTCTATTAAGTTTACCCGGCGAGTATCCGCGTACGCTACGAGATTGCGACGGACTTTTGATCACATCAAAATTCCGTGGCAACCGATCATCTGAGACTAAACTGCTAGATTTACAACATTCAAATTAGTTATCTCATAACTACCTGTGGATTCCAAATATTGTATCACATTCCAGATAAATAGACAATGTTAAACATTCCGATCGAATAATCAAACACCCAAGATTTCCCCAATTTATCTCAACACTTGAAATCAGTTTAAAAACATCCATCACATGCCACAGTACCAATGGTCCAGCCGTAGAAGGGTCAAGCCAACGCCTCACATGTGGCACGCCGTACTGCCCCAAACCCTAAGGTTCAAAAGGCAGTTCAAGACGGTCACATAATCGAGTTAAGGTTTGTTGTCTTCTAGAGGGTCCACCGCGTTACTTGCACGACTTAGAACGTTCTTAAACTCGAGAAAAATCCAACTTTTGAAAAAATTTCCGACAGGGGAAAAAGTGAGTTATTGATATCCGTTCGAACTTTTTAACAGTTTCTAAAATTATCCGGACAAACTAAACAAAATTAAATTATCCGATCGAATCAACGATTCCCCAATACAACCCTTGAAAAATCAACACTTGAGTGGAATTAAAATATTCCCAGAAAACATTAACAAGAAAGGGCCTAAAAATAATTACATGAAATTTCAGGGACTAAGTCAAATTTTGGCCGCGGAACCGCCGCAAAACCCATGGTTTTGCCGCGGTTCCGCGGTCAAATTTTCGATTTAGAGGTCCGTACTTCACAGTAATTCTTAGTTTTTCCTGCTTAATTTTATGAGAATTTTTAATTCAGAAAAAACCACATTTTTGAAAAATTTCCAGAGAATGGGTTTTATCGGGTTTTCCGGGTTCGATCGGACATTAAACTTCGCCTAGACATCGCCTAAAGCTCTAGCTTGGCTCTGATACCACTGTAGGGTTGCTATGCACGCGCACAAGGGTCTACGAGGCATCAACCATGCCCGATTAAAAATTAGCCGTGCCGAACAACCCGAATACGGATCTTTAAACTAGAGATTAGGCGAAAACTAACATGTTAACAACTTTAACACTAAGTGAGAGGGATTACAACCTTTGTAGATCTGGTCCTTCAATTCATATGCTCCGTGTTGTGGTCCCTTCGCTGCGATCATCGGGTTCCGGACTCTCGAGAGGTTCCACGAAGAGAAAGATGCAACATTTGCTTCCGATCTTCGATACAAAGATGATCTACCTTGAAGTTTCGTTAACACAAGCTAACACTCATGAAATGATGTGAACACCCTCATCTAAATGGCAAGGGAAGATGAGGATGATGAAGTAGGATTTTTGCTCTCTTTATTTATCTTTTTCTCACATATTTTCATCACAAATATCAAAACAAGAAAGCTTTGCATGAAGAACTCAAGGAAGAAGAAGAATAGTGATCCATTTTCTTTTTGTGATGAATAATGAAAGGATTAATATGATAAATAATGCAACCATGGTTGACTTAACCATTGTAGAGAATTAACCAAGGATTAGGGTTTGGGTTGAGTTAAGAATGAGTCACTTGTAAATATCTTCTCCAAAACAAAAAAGAAAACCTTCTAGAATCTACTAGAAGTCATTAACCCAAATCAAACCCTAATCTTGATTAATCTTTACTAAACATGTTGCATTAGTTATCATATCAAGTTACAATATTATATATCACATATATAATATTTATTGTAACCAAATAAAATAATACAATTAACATATATCGCATATATATCAATGTATTACCCGAGTGAGAAAAAGAATCTTTTAGTGAGCTAATATTAGTTAATGTAATTTAATATATCATATATATTATTATACATTAAATTATCGAATCAACACTTGATCCGACAATCCGGCTATATCGCATATAACCGACTAATATTTATCCGTACCGATTCATCGAATCAACACTTGATCCGATGACCCGGTTGATATCAAATATCGAGAGAATAGAATACGGTATCACATATCGTATTATCCTCGGTCCCGCACATATCACATATGTGCCCCTACTCCGTTTTGCCTGAGTCAAGAAACCTCTGTGTAGGACTCTAAAGAATCGTAAATACGCCGGCAGTAGGTGATGATCATATCAAACACCCACAAGCTGCAAGCGGTCAGCTAAACGTAACAGCTACCCAGGTATTGAGCACTCAGAAGATCAACAAGCAAGCATGTACATTCTCCTGTGAATCCAAACAGTAACACTCCCGTACAGTCCGGTCTCGTCGTCTGATATGTCGCATATCACGCCTAGGGGTGGTAAACGTCAGACCCCAGTAACTCGATAAGTCGTGTCGATTTGAGGTCTATAACAGTTCGAGAAACTACTGATAACACTTACCAGTAAATCTCAGCAACCCTGGCCAGGGATTTCCGGTTATAGCCAATCGAACACAGCACAACATCAACTCCCTATACCGGGAGAGACGAATCCCCTCATATCGCTAATTGCCTCCATGTGATTCGGGACTGTTCCCAAAAGCCACCTTTTTGCATGCCCTCTTGGACGTGGTATGATGGAAATCAAAGCACAGTGGGAATCACACAAGACTCTATGACGATCTCGGGTCAACAGACTACTCTGTACCAGTTTCACCGGAGAACTGCCATCTGATGTAAGGTATAATACCATCTGGGAGTTCTCGGCGAGTCCGTCCAGTGTACCCAGTCTCCACTGAGCACCCGTACACCATCCTTGATGTCAAACACCGATGGATATGGGATCATCCATCGCCCATCATATGGGTCAAGATGCGTATACGCTAGTCTACTATGGTGTATAGATGCCCTGTCTCGATACACCCTTGACTAGGAACAGTTATAGGATGTACTCGTCGACTTCCATGGCCCCACTAGTATGATCTCATCATAGTCCCAGTAGTCGAGTACATATCCTAAGGGCTTTATCAACATGTAACAAAGAGACAAACAGAGTACATGTTAAGATAATGTACAACCAGATAGCATACTATCATGTCGAGCAAGAAAGTCCTCCCTATATATGTCCTAGCATCCACTACAATATACATCGTATGTACAGTAATGTCCTCTAGGGCATACATATAACTAACAGGGACATCCTGTTATAGCCAATCGAGCACAGCGCAACATCAACTCCCAATACCGGGAGAGACGAAACCCCTCCTATCGCTCATTGCCTCCATGTGACTCGGGACTGTACCCAAAAGCCACCATTTTGCACATTCTCTTGAACGTGGTAAGGTGGAAATCAAAGCACAGTGGGAATCACACAAGACTCTATGACGATCTCGGGTCTACAAACTAACCTGTACCAGTGTCACCAGAGAACTGCCATCTGACTTGAGGTATAATACCATCTAGGAGTTCTCGGCGAGTCCGTCTAGTGTACTCAGTCTCCACTGAGCACCCGTATACTTTCTCTGATATCAAACACCAATGGATATGGGATCATCCATCGCCCATCTACATGGGTCGAGAAGATATACGCTAGTCTACTCTGGTATATCGATGCCCTGTCTCGATACACCTACGACTAGGAACATTTGAAGGATGTACTTATCGACTACTTGTCCCCAGTAGTATGATCTGCATCATAATCTTGGTAGTCAAGTACTCTTCCTAAGGGCTTTACCAACATGTAATAAAGAGACGATCAGTGTACATGTTAAGATAAAGACAACCTGATAGCATACTATTATGTTGAGCAAGAAAGTCCTCCCTATATATGTCCAAGCATCCACTACAATATATATCGTATGTACAATAATAGCCTCTAGGGCATACATATAACTAACATGGTAATTTACCCGCTTTTTCAGGAATCACTCTCTCCGAAGAGATGTCTCCCAAGACTGATTTGGAGAGGGCTCGCATCCAAGGGATACCCTATACTTATGCTGTTGGGTCAATCATGTACACGATGTTATGCACCAGACTGGATGTATCTTACGCACTTAGTGTGGTAAGAAGGTATCAATTAGATCCTAGGGAGAAATTTTGGACAGCTGTGAAGAACATTCTTAAGTACATGAGAAGGACTAAAGAGATGTTCTTGGTGTATGGTAACGGTGAACTCCAAGTGGAGTCCTTTACCGATTCGAGCTTTCAAAGTGATAAGGACTACAGTATGTCGGTCTCGGTTTTTTCCTTCACCCTAAATGGAGGGGCGGTATGTTGGAAGAGTTCCAAGCAAGATTCCATAGCAGGCTCGACGATGGAGGCTGAATACATCACTGCCAACGATGCTGCCAAAGTGGTTGTTTAGATGAAGATGTTCATTGCTGAACTTGGTGTGGTTCCATCCATTGAGGATCCAATACCCTTGTATTGTGATAACAATGGAGCTGTGGCTTTGTCCAAGGAACCCCAGACCCATCAGCGATCCATACGTATTCTTAGGCGGTATCACCTGATCCGGGAGATAGTAGATCGTCGGGAGATCGAGGTCAGGAGAGTTGACACGAAGGATAACATAGCGGATCCACTCACGAAGGCTTTCCCCCAGACATAGTTTGAGAGACATTTTAGGATGTTAGGTATGAGATACTACAACTGTAAGTCCATGTTGCCCACCTCGGTGCTTACGGGGAGGCGGAAAATGGAATAAAAATCAAATTTTTATCATACTAGGCAACATGGACTAGACAAAGGAGGATCTTTGCAAAACAAGAACAAGCTAAAGCTAACTAGAAACTAGCTAAAGGTTAGAATGGTTATACCTAGGGCTTTATGTCCTTCTTTCCTTTCTCCTTGGAAAGTAGAAAGGGATCACCTTTGTCGTCTTCTCACGTCGAAGAATGATCCACCCGAAAGCCGCAACCTTTGGCTTCAACTCCAAGCTAGAAGTAACTAGGGTGCTAGAAGTGCTAATCCTAGAACCCTAGATGAGAGTAGAGATTACCAAGAAGAGGTTTTTCTCAAGCTCAAGTGTTTCTCAACACATGAGAGGGGAGAGCTTGAGGAAGAGGAAGAGCAAGAGAGAGAAAGTAAATGATAGAATGAGAGAATTATGAAGCATTCTAACATATATGTGTGAATTATTGTAAATTGATAATTAGTGAGATAATTGTCATGGCTTAATCAAGACATGACCATTATCATTTCATTTTTAATGCAAATTGCAAGGATCAAAGAGCATCTTCCAAATGAAATGATAATGGTCAAAGTGTCAACCTAGGTCAACAAGTCAAGAATGTCAAATGGTCAACAACCCTAACCATGCACAATTATATTAAACTAATAGCAATTAACCATAATACACACATAAGAATTAGGGTTAATAAAATGACAATGGTTATTAACCCTAATCAAAGTCCTCTTCCTCTTACTCAATCAACTGTGCATACGCACCCGCATTCGTGATCCGAGGAACACGAATACAAAGAGATAAAACCAATCCCAAATCATATACTAGGATCTGGCTTAAACCAAAGCCCGCTAGTATAAGCTGTCCGGACAGCAAACGTGCACAAGTGCACGGATGTGAACGAACCCTGTCGCAAAACCATGCGACCTCTACTCATTTTGCCTAAAGGCGAATAGCTCTCTGTGTGGGACTCTAAAGACTCGACACTACGCTGGAAGTGGCTTTAACCACAGAACGCAAGCGACACTAGCTGTACGTAACGGTCCCCAGGTAGATGCCGATAAGAAGACTGATGAGGTGACCCCATCTGAACTCCTACTGAGCCTGTATGTGACGGTCTCCGTACAGTCCGGTCTGTTCGTCTGATACATCGCATGGCGGGCCTAGGGGGCGGTGAACGTCAGTCCCCTAATAGCGGTACAAGTCGTGTCGGAGTGTAGCCCAGAACACCCTGAGATAACACTGGAAACCTACCAGTATATCTCGCTTGCCGTGGCCAGGGACTACTTATGTAATGGCTTTCCTGGACATAGCGCGATGTCAACCCCCAATACCGGGAGAGACGAATCCTGTCTAACCGTCACTGCCTCCAAGTGCTTCGGGACTGCACCCAAAAACTACCTGTTTGCACGACTCCTTTGAGACGTGGTAGGGTAGTAATCAAAGTGCAGTGGGAACACACTCGAGGCGAAGTGACAGTGTCAAGTCAGCGGACTAAGCTGTACTCATGTCACCTGGAAACTGATAACTAACGATAGGTATAATACCAACCAACAGTTCCCGACGAGTCCTGTCCAGTGTACTCGTAACCTAACGAGCACCCGTATACTATCTCAAGTACGACGTACTGACGGCTGTGGGACGGACCGTCTCCCACACTGAGATGAGAAGCTCATACGCTAGTCTACTCCGGAGTATCGATGCCCTGTCTCGATAGTCCAACGACCAGGGACCTGTATAAGGATGTGCTTATGGATTACCCAGCCCCCACGAGTGTGAGCGCCATCACAACGCTGGTAATCAAGCAAAGATCCTAAGGGCTCTACTAATATGTATATCAGCGATATGCTAAAAGAAACACATGCACATATTAAAGCAGAGACAAACCAAGTAGCATACTACCATTTCGAGCAAGATTGTATATACAACTGTGAATATCCCAAGCTTCCATCAAGTAATATACAAACTAGTATGATACAGTAATGGCCTCTAGGGCATATACACTAACAATCTCCCACTTGCACTAAGGCCATGTACTGGCGTATCGAAGACCTATCATCTCGATCAGCTCGAACTGAGTCTGGGGCAAGGCCTTGGTGAATGGATCTGCAGTGTTATCTTATGAAGCAACCCTCCGAACCTCGATCTCCTGGCGATCCACGATCTCCCTGATCAGGTGATACCGCCTCAAGATGTGTCTGGATTTCTGATGGGATCTGGGTTCCTTCGCTAAAGCTATAGCCCCGTTGTTATCGCAATACAGAGGTATTGGGTCAACAATGGACGGAACCACCTGAAGTTCTTTCAAGAACTTCCTCATCCAGACAGCTTCTTTTGCGGCATCAGATTCAACGATGTATTCCACTTCCATAGTCTAGTCAGCAACGGTTTCCTGTTTGGAGCTCTTCCAACACACCGCCCCTCCATTGAGGGTGAAGATAAAACCCGACATGGACTAGGAATCATCCTTGTCACTCTGGAAGCTGGAGTCAGCAAAGGCCTCAATCTGGAGGTCTTTTCCGCCATACACCAAGAACATCTCCTTAGTCCTTCTCAGGTACTTGAGAATGTTCTTTACCGCTATCCAATGTTTCTCCCCAGGGTTTGACTGATACCTGCTTACCACAATCAGTGCATAAGCCACATCTGGTCTGGTACACAACATCGCATACATTATAGAGCCTACCACAGAAGCGTAGGGTATAATAGACATGCGATCCCTCTCCAAATCAGTCTTGGGAGACATCTCTTTGGAGAGGGTGATCCCGTGACAAGCCGGTAGATTACCGTGCTTGGAATCTTCCATACTGAATCTCTTCAGTATGGTGTCGATGTACCTGGACTGTGAAAGTCCTAATATCCTCTTGGATCTGTCACGGTAGATCCGGATACCCAGAATGTATAAGGCATCACCCAGGTCTTTCATGGAGAACCTGTGTGACAAGAACCCCTTGACAGATTGTAGCATAGGAATATCATTTCCTATTAAGAGAATGTCATCCACATATAAAACGAGGAATACTACAGTTCTCGCTACAAATCTACAATAGATGCATGGTTCATCTGGATTTTTGATAAAGCCAAATTCCTTGACCGTCTCATCAAAACAGATGTTCCAACTCCGCGATGCCTGCTTTAGTCCATAAATGGAGTTAAGCAACTTGCACACCTTTCCGCTGCTCCCACTCTGAATGAAACCCTCTGGCTGGTCCATATAGACACACTCCTCTAAATGTCCATTTAGAAAGGCTGTCTTTATGTCCATTTGCCAAATCTCATAATCGTGGAAGGCAACAATGGCAAGAAGGATCCGAATGGATTTCAGCATAGCTACTGGAGAAAAGGTTTCGTCATAGTCCAAACCAGGTCTTTGACGAAAACCCTTTGCAATCAGTCTAGCTTTATAGGTCTCAACCTATCCATCTACACCAATCTTCCTTTTGAAGACCCACTTGCATCCTACGGGTTTTACCCCATCTGGAGCAATGTCCAACGTCCATACTTTGTTGGTGTACATGGACTCCATTTCGGTCCGCATTGCATCCAGCCATTTTACCGAGTCGACGCTCTGAATGGCTTGCTGGAAGCTAGTAGGCTTATCACAATCTATAATGCAATCTTCTCTATCCCCGTCAGAAAACCGTAGTATCTCTCGGGAAGATGAGACTGCCTACTACTCCTGCGGAGTGGCGTGGGAATGTCCTGATCTTTCGAACCCTCTGGTTCTACTAAGCTTTCAGTAATAGCTCGTGGTTTCGGAATTTCTTCCAGTTCTATTGCGCTCCCACTTTTTTCTTTTTCTATGAACTGGTGTTCTAGAAAGTGGGCATGGCGAGAAACAAAGTCCTTTTGTTCCTCTTCGTAATAGAAGAAATATCCCTTGGAGTTCTTTGGATATCCCACAAACTTGCACTGTACTGAGCGTGCCTCGAGCTTGTCCGCATGCTGCTCTTTTACAAAAGCTGGACATCCCCATGTCTTAATGTGATTAAGGTAGGGTCCCTTCCCACACCACATCTGATATGGTGTAGTAGGCACAGTCTTAGTTGGAACTCGGTTCAAAAGGTATGCAGCTGATTCTAGCGCATATCCCCAGAACGATCGCGGCAACTCAGCGTTACTCATCATGGACCGTACCATATCCAATAGGGTTCGGTTCCGTCTCTCCGATACACCGTTGTGTTGCGGAGTGTATGGAGGAGTAAGCTGAGAGAGAATTCCATTCTATTTTAAGTAACCCAGGAACTCGGCACTCAAGTATTCACCACCTCGATCAGATCTCAGTGCCTTGATACTTTTGCCTGTTTGTTTTTCTACTTCATTCTTATATTCCTGGAATTTTTCAAAAGCCTCGGATTTATGTTTCATTAAGAAGACATAACCGTACCTTGAAAAGTCATCCGTAAAAGTAATGAAGTAAGAATAACCGCTTCGCGCATGTGTAGACATTGGACCACACACGTCGCTGTGTACGAGTCCCAAGAGCTCGCTCGCTCTTACTCCGTGTCCAGTGAACGGAGTCTTTGTCATCTTTCCTTTGAGATAGGATTGACAAGTTGCATACGATTGATATTCGAACGGATCCAAATATCCTTCTGTATGTAACTTAGTCAACCTTTTCTCATTGATGTGACCCAGTCTACAATGCCATAAGAAAGTTTTATTGATTTCTGGAGAGTTTCTTTTGTGTGTATTCTGGACATTGAAAATATGTGGTTGGTTTAAAACGTATATACCGTTGTTCAATGTACCTGACCCAATCAAAACTTGATTAAGGTGAATGTTCACTACATTACTTACAAATGCAAATTCATAACCTTCTTTAGATAATAAAGATACAGAAATGATATTACAGGTTGCATTTGGTACATAATAACAACTACGCAAAACCAAAAAGTGTCCATCCGACAATCCCAGGTGATAGTCCACCATGGCCTCAGCATCCATGCTAGCACCGTTCGCAACTCTGAGGGTCATGTCACCTGCCTTCAAAACTCTACGCTTTCTCAACGCCTGCAAAGAATTACAGATATGAGATCCTGATCCGGTATCCAATACCCAGGATGTAGAGTTTATTGATAGACAGTTTTCAATAACATACACACCTGAAGCTGAAGCCGCAACTCGCTTCAAATCCTGTGTTCTGGCCTTCCAAGCCTTGCAATCCTGTTTCCAGTGACCACTTTTGTGACAGTAGAAGCATTCTTCCTTCCCCACTAGGTTTCCCGCTACCTTTGTTGCCTTTCCTTTTCCCTTCGTATCCACTTTACTGACACCGTCTCTTGGTTTGGCGGGGGCTTTCTTCTTCTAACCCTTGGATTTCTCCCTGGATCTAGAAGAGGAAGATCCTCCTACAAACAAAGTGGATGTCTCCCTACCCTTCTGTAGGGTGCCCTCAGCACTCCTCAACATGTTCAGAAGTTCGGAAAGTTCAACCTCCTTTCCTTGCATGTTGATGTTTAGGATAAACTGGGCGTAAGTGGAAGGAAGGGACTGGAGAATCAAATCAGTATAGAGTTCATTCTCCAACGTGGTCCCAAGGTCCGCGAGCTCCTCTATGTAGCCAATCATCTTAAGCACGTGTTCCGCTACTGATGATCCGACGGCCAATCTTGCCGAAAATAGCTTCTTCGACACTTCGTATCTTGCGATACGAGACTGCTCTCCATACAGTTCTTTTGTATGGAGAAATATGGACTCTAGGTCCATATTCTCATGCCTCCTCTGATGTTCGTTGTCCATCGAGGCAAGCACGAGGCATTTGGCCTTCGTACAATTGATCTCCCATGTCTTACGGATTTCTTTATCCGCGACGCTGGAGGTGGGACCTGGGACAGGGGGAGCTTTGGTGGTAAGGACATACCCCAACTTGTCGTAAGTGATTGACATCTTGACATTCCTGAGCCAATCTTTGTATTTTGGCCCTGTCCGTATGTTTTTATCTAGTAATAACTTAAGTCCGGTCATGTTGAATGGTCGCTGCAATTAGGAGAGAGAAAAGAAACACTTTAGCATGATGCTCTTGCAAGTTTAGAGTGGTTTTTAGTTTGTCTAAACTGGATGGCTCCCACTGTCTCTCGAATCCCTTCTCAAACCGTAAAGAAAGAATTAGTCGGGATCAATCTCACCGTACAATACTTGCTTAACCGTTCAGCCAGGCCAGTGTCGGTACTTCGAGGGAGGTTTTCCAACGCTTTCGTGAAGTTCCTTAATTAAGTAACCTCTTTTCCCTGTGGGCGTAGCCCCGCTAACACCTTTCTAGACACCTACTAGGTTTATAGCATTGATCGTTATGTGAGAGTTTACCCGAGGAGTAGCATATACTCACAGTAGGATCGGGATCCAAATATCATCACGTGATAAAACCGAAGGAATCCTACCAGAATTATCACACTCCAAATGGTATGCAGCGCTAGCAAGTTTCAGTGCTTATGAAACTCCCGATGTGGATTTTTGCCCCATGCTCTTATGACCTTGACTTTGGCCAAAATATCATAAGTCACATGTCAAGTTCTACCCGTTATTCTCCTGGTTAATTTGGACCCACCCGTACGTACCCTTGACTTTGGCCAAAATGGCAGCACGACTGTCCCAAACCAACGCATCTATCTATGCTGCACATGAATACCCAATAGCTACCAATCACTATGCCTTGACTTTGGCCAAAATACATAGCTTGAATACTTTTTGACCATTCATGTGGAATGACGGAGGGCTACGAATGGTTTTGGCGAAACCGTGAACGTAGTGAACTTGATATAATCGATGGAACGAGATAGCTTTTAAAAGGAGTGGTTCAAGCTCCGCGTTTAAAAGTTTAGTTTTGAAAAGAACCGAGTGGTTTTCAAAGTGTTCCAATCGACTTTTACTTGGTTTATTTTCTTGCATTAGTTCTTTTAATGCGTCCCATCATTTAATCCTACCATTGCAGAAAACAACCAAAATATGACGTACGCTTATGCCATTCGCATTCGCCACGAGGCCCCGTCATCACCCGTTAGGTTACTTAACTAACGACAGAGCGGGGGCTGGGCTAGCGCGGCTGTAAAACATAAGCAACGCCTAAATAGTTATAGTATATAGATATAAAGCAATGATAGACATTACAGATCACAGATGAATACATTGGATATACTAGGAATCTGCAATCCGTTCGAGCCTGCAACGAAAAGCGGATTACACGGTCGCGGTGAATAGCCAATACCCCACCCAATACCCCTACGGGTGCGGCAAACTACCCGCCAAGTACCCGAAGCGAAGCAACCTCCCTCAACACCGTGAGTAGGCCACTCGGCACTTCGAGATACCCGGTAGTTTGTGCACCTCCTCCATGGGTCTATCCTAGGAGCAAAAACAGTAAAAAGAAATATACAATGACGGCTACAACCCCGACCCGGTTGTGCGGCCAAACAAATAATATTACATCAATTTACATATTACATGAATGAAAGAAAAAGAAACACTCATCTCACATCCACCCCGGCTATTCACCCGCGACAATCCAACGCATTCATATACACATACCAGCATCAAACACAGATCACAGATATATATAACCCCCACTAATCGACATATAGCGATTAGCCGACGTTCAATACATATAAACAACACAGTTATAACCCTTTAGTCAAAGTGTAGTGAAGTTCGATCAAAAATACGGATTTATAGGCCCCTAAAAACAAATTTCTTTTCTGGAAAACCTGGGCACAAATAAACCATCTTAAAAATCCCAAAACCAAGCCAGAAGAACACTGCACCAAACTCGACCCAGAACCGAGTCAAAACGGCCGCGGTTGCGCGGCAATAGCTTGCTATTGCCGCGGAACCACGGCGCTTTGAACGATTCACTGGATCGTTTTTGGTGGCTTTCTTCACAAAACCCTGAGATGATTTTTGACGTAGGATTTATTTTATTTTGAACAGAAAAAAATAGCAGAAAGTTAGGGTTTTTGTAAACTCGGTTTTGCGATTTTTCCGATTGAACTTCCATACACTTTACTACCTAGCTAGTTTATGTTTAGTTAGGCTCTGATACCACTGTAAGTCCACGTTGCCCACCCCGGTGCTTACGGGGAGGCAGAAAATGGAATAAAAATCAAATTTTTATCATACTAGGCAACATGGACTAGACAAAGGAGGATCTTTGCTAAACAAAAACAAGCTAAAGCTAACTAGAAACTAGCTAAAGGTTAGAATGGTTATACCTAGGGCTTTATGTACTTCTCTCCTTGCTCCTTGGAGTAGTAGAAAGGGATCACCTTTGTCGTCTTCTCACGTCGAAGAAGGATCCACCTGAAAGCCTCAACCTTTGGATTCAACTCCAAGCTAGAAGTAACTAGGGTGCTAGAAGTGCTAATCCTAGAACCCTAGATAAGAGTAGAGATTATCAAGAAGTGGTTTTTCTCAAGCTCAAGTGTTTCTCAACACATGAGAGGGGAGAGCTTGAGGAAGAGGAAGAGCAAGAGAGAGAAAGTAAATGATAGAATGAGAGAATTATGAAGCATTCTAACATATATGTTTGAATTATTGTAAATTGATAATTAGTGAGATAATTGTTATGGCTTAATCAAGACATGACCATTATCATTTCATTTTTAATGCAAATTGCAAGGATCAAAGAGCATCTTCCAAATGAAATGATGATGGTCAAAGTGTCAACCTAGGTCAACAAGTCAAGAATGTCAAATGGTCAACAACCCTAACCATGCACAATTATATTAAACTAATATCAATTAACCATAATACACACATAAGAATTAGGGTTAATAAAATGACAATGGTTATTAACCCTAATCAAAGTCCTCTTCCTCTTACTCAATCAACTGTGCATACGCACCCGCATTCGTGATCCGAGGAACACGAATACAAAGAGATAAAACCAATCCCAAATCATATACTAGGATCTGGCTTAAACCAAAGCCCGCTAGTATAAGCTGTCCGGACAGCAAACGTGCACAAGTGGGCGGATGTGAACGAACCCTGTCGCAAAACCATGCGACCTCTACTCATTTTGCCTAAAGGCGAATAGCTCTCTGTGTAGGACTCTAAAGACTCGACACTACGCTGGCAGTGGGTTTAACCACAGACCGCAAGCGGCACTAGCTGTACGTAACGGTCCCCAGGTAGATGCCGATAAGAAGACTGACGAGGTGACCCCATCTGAACTCCTACTGAGCCTGTATGTGACAGTCTCCGTACAGTCCGGTCTGTTCGTCTGATACATCGCATGGAGGGCCTAGGGGGCGGTGAACGTCAGTCCCCTAATAGCGGTACAAGTCGTGTCGGAGTGTAGCCCAGAACACCCTGAGATAACACTGGAAACCTACCAGTATATCTCGCTTGCCCTGGCCAGGGACTACTTGTGTAATGGCTCTCCTGGACACAGCGCGATGTCAACCCCCAATACCGGGAGAGACGAATCCTATCTAACCGTCACTGCCTCCAAGTGCTTCGGGACTGCACCCAAAAACTACCTGTTTGCGCGACTCCTTTGAGCCGTGGTAGGGTAGTAATCAAAGTGCAGTGGGAACACACTCGAGGCGAAGTGACAGTGTCAAGTCAGCGGACTAAGTTGTACTCATGTCACCTGGGAACTGATAACTGACGATAGGTAAAATACCAACCAACAGTTCCCGACGAGTCCTATCCAGTGTACTCGTAACCTAACGAGCACCCGTATACTATCTCAAGTACGACGTACTGACGGCTGTGGGACAGACCGTCTCCCACACTGGGATGAGAAGCGCATACGCTAGTCTACTCCGGAGTATCGATGCCCAGTCTCGATAGTCCAACGACCAGGGACCTGTATAAGGATGTGCTTATGGATTACCCAGCCTCTACGAGTGTGAGCGCCATCACAACGCTGGTAATCAAGCAAAGATCCTAAGGGCTCTACTAATATGTATATCAGCGATATGCTAAAAGAAACACATGCACATATTAAAGCAGAGACAAACCAAGTAGCATACTACCATTTCGAGCAAGATTGTATATACAACTGTGAATATCCCAAGCTTCCATCAAGTAATATACAAACTAGTATGATACAGTAATGACCTCTAGGGCATATACACTAACAACAACAACTGGCCTTAGTGCAAGTGGGATATTGTTAGTGATATGTATGCCCTAGAGGCCATTATTGTATATTATAGTGGATGCTTAGACATATATAGAGGACTTTCTTGTTCGACATGATAGTATGCTATCTGGTTGCTCTTTATCTTAACATGTACATTAGTATTATTATACTGTCTCTCTTATACATGTTGATAAAGCCCTTATGATGTTAGCTTGACTACCAGGATTATGATGCATATCATACTAGTGGGGCTTGTGTAGTCCGAAAGCACATCCTTTAACAGTTCCTAGTCGAAGGGATATCGAGACAGGGCTTCGATATTCCATAGTAAACTAGTGTGTATGTTTCTTGACCCTGTATGGGGCGATGGTTGATCCCACATCCATTTGTGTTTGACATCAAAGATTATACACAGGTGCTGATTAGAGAATGGGTAAACTGAATAGGACTCACCGAGAACTCCCAGATGGTACCATACCTATCGTCAGATAGATGTTTTCTAGTGACACTTGTATAGGTTAGTCTGTAGACCCGAGATCGTCATAGAGTCTTGTGTATTTCTTACTGTGCTTTGATTTCCTCCCTACCATGGCTCAAAGGAGTCGTGCAAACAGGTGGATTTTGGGTACAGTCCCGAGTCACATGGAAGCAATGAGCGATAGGAGGGGTTTCGTCTCTCCCGGTATAGGGAGTTGATGTTATGCTATGCTCGATTGGCTATAACAGCAAGTCCTTGGTCATGGCTGATGAAATTTACTGGTAAGTGTTATCAGTAGTTTCTCGAAAGGTTATAGACCACACATCGGCATGACTTATCAAGTTACTAGGGTCTGACGATTCCACCCCTAGACTTGATATGCGACATATCAGACGAAGAGACCGGACTGTACCGTAAGTGTTGCTTATAGGCTTTGTGAGAGTTTGGACAAACTTGCTTGTTGATCTTCTATTCGTTCAATACCTGGGTAGCCGTTACGTCCAGCTAGTACCGCGGACGGCTTGTGGGTATCTGATATGATCAATACCTACTGTTGGCATATTGACAAGTCTTTAGAGTCACACACAGAGGTTTCCTAGCTCAAGCGAAACGAAGTAGGGCACATATGCTGATATGTGCGCGAGCTTGATTAAATACGAGTACGTGATACTGTATTCTAATCTCGCGATATTTGATATCGGTTAGTTTATATATGATATAGCCGAATTGTTGAATCAAGTGTTGATTCAATGATATGTTATATGTATATATATATATATATATTTGATGTTGGCCAGTTATATATGATATGACCAGATTATTGAATCAAGTGTTGATTTAATGTAGTATTGAATAGTTTTCGGTTATATGTGATATAACCGGATTATTGAATCAAGCATTGATTTGATAATATGATATACATATAAATTATATTATTCGTTTATATATGATATAACCGGATTATTGAATCAAGTGTTGATTTAAAAATTTGATATATATTAATATATTTGATATATAAATATATATTAACTAATATTATCTCACTTATGATTTTCTTTTCTTCTCTTTATATATATAATTATATATATATGATATATATATATTTATATATTGTATCATGTTAGATGATACATTGAACATGGGTGTATGAGACTCACACTAGGCTAAAGATTATTGTGCTGATTTATTTTAAGAGGAAAATGAAAATGAAAGGATAATGAGTCATGGCTTGGATACTTGTAGAAGCATGTAAAAGCCATGACTCATCATCTCATTTTGTTTTTACTCTAAGATATTTATCATCACAATTTTATCTTTAGCCCATGGTTAACTCTCTCATTTATCACTTGAGATATTTTTTTCGTCACCCAAGTTCATCTTCTTCCTCTCTAGAGTTTTCTGGAGTTGGAAATAAAAAGAGTAAGAGATTTCTATAGTGAGCAAAATTCCTACTTCATCAACCTACTCTAAACAAGACTTTTAGATTAGGTTGTTTCCTTCACTAATACTTGATTAGTGAAGAGGTAGCTTGACCTAGAGAGACTTAAAGGTGGATCATCTTCGGCCTCGAAGATTGCAAAGTAAGCTCGATCCTCTCTTCAAGTGGAGCCAAGAAGAGTTCTAGGGACTACTACTTGGAGCTTAGGGACTACTACTCAGAGCTTTAGAAGTGAAGGACTTGGTCTGCAAAGGTAGTAGTCTCCATCACTTAGAGTAAAACTTGTTTTGTTATCTTGTAAACCCTAATACTCTAGTTAGATTCTAGATTAGTGTAGCTTAGCACTCTAGATTTTTTAAAATTGCATACTTGATGCTTGTATAAACCTAGTGGTGGTGCTAAGACACACTTTCAGAACCTACTTATGGTCTCTTCCGATCTCACCTATGCTGAACTATACGGAGGTTGATACTCTTTACTTAAATTCCTTTTCTTATTTTCGGACAGCTGCGTCCTCAGCACGAATTTCCTCTGGAATTTGGTCGTATCCAACGCCTCTGAATACATAATAGTCCTCAAGTATCAACATGGAGTAACAACAGCTCATTAATATCTCTCATGAACCTCCTGTTCCACCTGTCTTCATTATCGTCCACTTCGATGTCAAATATCGCTGGCTGCGTACTAAAGGTGTTCACCACACCATGGTAAGGTAAAAACGGGTATCCAGCATGCCATTTTAAATTTTTCATGGTGGTGATCAACACTATCTAAGATATAACTAGAAGTTTAGGGTTATAACATGATGATATTAAAAAAAACTAAAGAAGGGAAGGAGATTACTACCTAGTAGATCGATTCCTTCTCGTTTTAGGCTCCGGGTTGTAGTCCCTACGACTCCTCGTAGCTCCACTTGAAGATTAATCGAGCTAGCTCCTTGATCCCCCAAGGCGAAGATGATCCACCCGATGTTACTATAGCTCAAGCTTCCATCAATAAGTGAAGGAAACACCCTAGACCAAATTGCTAGTCTAGTTTAGGATGGTGAAGTAGGAGATTTAATCCTACTAGTGTTTGTTCAAAGCCATATGATTCACATCTCATGTAAGGGTTTATGGCTTTGAGGTGGAGGAAGAAGGAGATAGTGAAAATGGAGAGAGCTTGAAGAAGATGAGCTCTTCCACACCAAAAATCAACCAAGAGAATGAATGAGTGTTGAATGGCAACACCCTTGACTACCCCCATT
The DNA here is from genome assembly GCA_030015575.1 of Agapanthus africanus. Taxonomy (NCBI): domain Eukaryota; kingdom Viridiplantae; phylum Streptophyta; class Magnoliopsida; order Asparagales; family Amaryllidaceae; genus Agapanthus; species Agapanthus africanus. The sequence goes on from CM057339.1 coordinate 494,953,340, forward strand.
CAAGCTTCGAATATTTTTGCAATAATAAATTGCAACAATGCTTGAATAGTGAGCCAATAGTAATATACTATGAAATGTGCCATGCTACACCCATACTCAAAATATCTCATATGTCTCCCATTTTCCAACTCATCATTTCTATTTTCACAAAATAGAAAAATCATGTCATATGTGTCATCAACCATGACACATTATTATATTCATATATTTATATACATATATCACATATATATATATATACATATACATAAATATATATTTAGTGAGCAATAATATTAGTTAACATATAATTATATATCATATTATTAAATCAACACTTGATTTAATAATCCGGTTATATCTCATATAACCGACTAATATAATTTATCTTTATATCACATTATCAAATCAACACTTGATTCGATATTCTGGTTATATCACATATAACCTGACCGATATCGGATGACTGCCATTGTCATGACCCAGAAAAGGCACATGACTGTCACTTAAATCATGTGAAGTCTATAGGACCCCACATAATTCAAGTAAGCAAAAAAACACGGAAATATAAACCTTTTATGGAAAATAGTGGAGGTGGTGTTTTGAAAGGACGGTATAATGAAAACAAGTTCTTTCTTTAAAAAGATAAGTAACAGTATATGAAAACACAATATTTTGTAGCTATCTTGAAAACATGTTTCATCATTGAAAATTTTGGCAGCACCTCCTTTGTATATTTTAACCCGAAAACAAATACAATTAATAAAAATAAAAGGCATCTCCAAGCGGGAGCTAGCTCTTTGCCAATTGGCGGAAACAACCACGCAATGATAATAAATATACAACGCCAAAGGCGAGGATCAAAACTCAGAAATAAAATAACAAAAAACCGAGAATCATCAAGAAAACCAGGAATAAAGATTAATACATAACCTGAACTCTAAGGCCGAAAGAATATACAACTGGGGTTTCTAAGTCTACTAAATACACATAGTTTGGTAGATGGAGCTTTTAACTAGATACAACTGAAATGAAATATACAAGTACAATGGTGGTCACGATGCAAGTGAACCCACCTACCAATGCAATCACCCGGAAGGAATGTGGTGTGCCAGCAAAGCCGCATACGGAACCTGTACGGCTAAACCTGCAATAAACTGTCGCACAACAGGGGTGAGTTGCCAACTCGTGAGTAGAAGACATCACCGAGTTGAAACCGAATGTATGACTATCTCCTAGGTCATACAGTACAATACAATAGTAATATAATGACGTCGAGTGATAACAAGGATAACGGCATAAGCATAAGTGTAAACTAAGGTACCCCCGTTTGAGTCATAAGTGGTAATAGACATATGTAAATATATGCATGAATGTAAATGCATCAATGAATGTGTGCCCAACAACGACACATTAAGTCAAAATAAAACCTGAGTGCCCTGCATCGACACTCAAAAATATCATGAAAATCATGTCCATCTGTAATACAATATCCTCATATATCTCGGGCGCCGCATCCTCAGATCGGCCCTCAAATCTGTCAAATCATACAACTCCGGTCGGTATCCTCCGGATGACCGCCGGGTCAATATGTCACGACCCGAAAAGGGCACATGACTGGCACTTGAATCATGTGAAGTCTATATGATCCCACCTAATTCAAGTAGGCCAAAAGCCCAAAAATCTAAAACTTTTTAGGGGAAAAGGGTGGAGGTGCAGTTTTGAAAGAATGGTATAATGAAATCAATTTCTTTCTTTAAAAAATATAAGTGATAATATATGAAAAACAAAATGTTTGTATTTAACTTGAAAACCTTTTCTTCATTTAAATTTTGGGCAGCACCTCCTTTGTAATTTTTAACCCAAAAACGAATACAAGCAATAATATATAATGCATCCCCAAGCGGGAGCTAGCTCTTCGCCAATTGGCGGAAATAACCACGCAATAATATAAATATACAACGCCGAAAGGTGAGAATCAAAACACAGAAAGAAAGCAAGAAAACTAAAGTATCATCAAGAAAATCCAAACAATAATGAAAATACATGAGCGCAACTATAAGGCCGAAAGAATATACAATAATGGTTTTAAGTCTACGAATATACATAGTCTGGTTAATGGAGTTTTAACTAGATACAACAGAATAAATATACAAGTATAAGATGGCGGTCACGATGCAATGTATCCCACCTGTCAAGCAATCACCGGAAGAAAGTGAAGTGCCAGCAAGCCGCTACGGAACCTATACGGCTAAACCTGCAAGAACTGTGGCACAACGGGGATGAATTGTCAACTCGTGAGTAGAAGACATCACCGAGTAGAAACCGAATGTATGACGATCTCCTAGGTCATACAGTGATATAGTAGTGATAAAAGACATCAAATGATTCTAACGGTAACAATATAAGCATGTGCATAAGTGTAATGCTAGAGTACTAGTATCAGGGTCACAAGGTAGTAACATGCCATGTGTATAATGTATGAATGCATCATTAAATAGGTGTTTCCAGCATCGACACACGAAATCATCAGAAAATCTAAGTGCCCAGCATCGACACTCGAAACATCATGAAAACCGTGTCCATCAGCGTCACATCATCCTCGTATCTCAGGCTCCGTCAGTCCGGATCGGCCAAAATCATCAAATCTCACGACTATGGTCGGTATCCTCCGAACATCCGCCGCGCCAAATATCACCGGTCGGTAGTGCTCCCCTGCCGGGCTCATCGTCTACATCTCGAGCTTCTTACCCCGGGGTACCTTACCGGGTCCACCATATACCCGCAGACGGTTCATCCAACTCCTCGAATCGGGTCTCGAAAACAAGCTCAGAACCGAGAAAACATCATGGTGGACACGGAATATCATATCAAGGGTAAACCGCATCTTTCTCTTTTAAAATAATCATAAGTTATAAATTCACATGCAGTTTCCTAAATTCAGAAATCTCATGAAAATTGGAATCTCAAAATCATGAGCTCATAACGAAACCATGAATACCGGAAAAAAGCCAAACTACGGTGCATAACCAGAATATATATATATATATATATATGTGTGTGTGTGTGTGTGTGTGTGTGTGTGTGTGTGTGTGAATGCAATGCGGCATCTAAGTAAGAAATGCAATGTCTAAACTAGCTGGTGAGATCATGTATACTAAACAATACAATTAACTACAAGCTATCAGATTATACAAGTGAAGTAATCTTTTCCAAAGTGTGCGTGACATGGAAATTACCGATGATGATGTGTGTGAGCCGACAAGCAAGTGTACGTGCAACATACGCATCATCGGTAATGGTACAGGTGTCCTAGCAGTCGAGATCCTAACAGTTAATGAAATACATGTATGTATCTACAATGCAATAAAAACAGTATGAGTATAACAGGAAGTAAATATTAAAAACAATAGCATAATATATTATATATTTATACATTCCATACAGTTATAGTATTTAAAACAGCACGAATCGATGTTTTTAGAAAAGTGGGGGCTAAGGTGTTTTTGAGAAAATAGATATCTTTTAAAAATTCGTAGTATCTCTCGGATTGTCTTTTGAAATACATACGATTCGTTAGTTTTGAAAATATGTATGACTCGAGCCTAATCTAATATCTACCTAAGCGACTAAAGGACTAAACTATGGACAGAGTCAAAAGTGATAAGAAAATCTATAATATATCCCGAGTCGATATATCTAGTAGTCGGTGATCCAGCCTTATAGCATCACGTACAGTATAGTCCATCGTATGGCATCCTTGAGTCAAAAGTGCGGATCAATCATCATATATACCTCTTACGGTAAAATCTATCGTATGGCATCCTCAAAATCGAGGGTACGGGTCAACAATCATATATATCATATAGTTCGTACGGTATCAATCGTCGTACAATATCATAATCAGGGGTACGGATCTAAGGACTCTTACAATCAATTATTGTATCATGTCACAAGTTATCGCATGTCAAGTATACATCCCCCAACGATCCTTAAATATGTCATATCATATTCGGTGTCTTGACTCAATCACATATCATAACCTCACGGCATCATGCACGATCATATCGACTCATATCCATAAGCATATCATATCCTCATCTTGAACGTATATATATATATATATATATATATATATATATATATATATATCAACGCATCCATATAGTATATATATACCTATATACATATACACCATATCATCTCACTAGTGTGTATGTGCGTGTGTGTATATGCGTGCGACAAAAATAAACTAACGGGTTTCGACTATAGAAGATGGACTAAGGGTAAGCACTTCCTACAAGTATTCCTATTCTAACCTAGAGTCTTCTAGAGCCCTACTTGCTATGTATCCATACCTCACATTAACACACATATATATAATAATATACGCATCCTAATCTATGAACTGCGGGGGTGCTAAACGCCTTCCACCCGACTTTCCCTGTAGATATACATCTACTCACATCGATCCTCGCTTACCGAAGTCAGTGATGCCATGCTCTCCCTTGTCATCCGAAGTCCATGTAAGGGTACCTATAGTTTCAAGCACATCGTATCGTAAACAAGAATCGCGTACGAAAACCAAAACGACACACGAAACACACATAGATTAGAAGCTATGGTCTACGTATGTAAGGACAACCAACAACTCTCGATATCGACATATGAACGTCAATCAACCAAGATAAAACACAAATACCAAAACCCAAGTCATTAAAAGTCGCAAAACCAAAACAACACATTAGGAAAACACCTCCAGATTTGCCTCAGGTGAGAATTGGGACATTTTGCATATAGGATAGGTCAATTTACTGGACAAAGGGGACATGGAACAAGCACGAAGCCCAAATTCCATTCCCAGGCCGCAATTTTCGGCCAGAAAAGGAAAATCTGCGCCATATTGTATGGTTTAGGTCTCGGGTCTCTAGGGTAGCTTCAGGGTGGCATGCATGTCTCAGGGTGTTTGCTAAATATTTTTCAGGGTTCACGAGTTGTAGCAGATCTCTATATATCATCACAATTCCCACAAAAACCTAATATTGGTGAATTCTAAGTTCATGGTTTGGGGTTTAGTCTCTAGTTTTGTCCATAAATCAAGCACTACAGGGGTTTTAAGGCATCTACTAAACCTCAATTACACCTTTCAATCTAAAATATCCCCTAACCTTAGCTTGGAAAATTCTAACATCACTAATCCTCATTAGTTTAATTCTAATACACTATAGGACATAAAGAAACTAAATTTCTAAACCAAGGGTGCAGAATTTACCTCATGGAACAACTAAGGAAAAACCCTAGATGATCCCAAATGCTCAAAGTCAATACTTGATTCCACCAATAGGTTTGTAGTGAAGAAGGGAATAATTTTTGTGAAGGCAGCAAGATATTTTAGTGGATATTTGGGGGTGTTGTGAGGGTGGAAGTGAGGTGGAGAAATGGGGATGAAGGAGAACAAGGAAGGAGGTGAGGAAAAATGAAAAGGTATGGAAATGTGTAGAAGAGTGTAGACATCTCTCACACACTCTTTCTCTCCTTAGCCATACCCCCTTGTCTCAATGCCATTCTCTCTCTCTCTCTAAATATCTTCTCATATAAAATTCCTTTTTCTTTTCTTTTTAAAAACAAAAACAATAAAAACCATACATGTATGCCTAAATAAGGAATTAAAACCATGGTTCATAACAAATAAAAATTGTAACAAGTGTATGCAACATGCTTTGTTGCATGTCATGGACATAAACATGATTAATGCATAATTAGTAAATATTAATCAAGTTTAACATAATTTGCATATAACTAATTTATAAAATTTCTAAATCACATAAATTCTTTCAAAATCAATATTTGATATAAACTTCCAAATATTTTCTAAACTATCGGTATATAATTATACCTTTTCATTAAAACTAATTCTCATATTTAATAATATTTATGAAATTTTTTATTTAAATTATTTAAATTCCCAAAAATATTATTTTATTTTCTGAAATGTTACACAATAATAACCGGAAGGAAGTGCTCCCCTGCCGGGCTCAACGTCTCTCTATACGGCCTTCTTGTCCCGGGGTACCTCACCGGGTCCACCATGTACCCACAGACGGCGTCTTTCTCCTCGAATCGGGTATATGTACATACGTGGTTCAAGAACCGAGAAATCTCATGGTGGACGCCACACACATCATATCACGAGAAAACAGCACTTTGCATTTTTTAAAATGATAATAAGTTCATAAATTCCTTTGCGGTTTTTCCCAAATCGAGAAAACTCAAGAAAATCGGAAATCTCAAAATCATGAGGTAATAATGAACAATGAATATTGGATTAGAGCCCAACTACAGTATATATACAGAATGTAGGTAAACAAATGCATGAGGCATCAAAGTACGAAATACAATGTCAAAACTAGCATATAATGTCAGGAATGCTAAACAGTGCTACTTAGCTACAGCTATCAGTGTATACAAAGTAATAACGGTTACTACAATGTGTACGTGACATGAAAATTACCGATGATGATGTGTGTGAGCCGGAAAGAAAGTGTACATGCAACATACGCATCATCAGTAACGGTGCAGGTGTTCTAGCAGACGAGATCAAAACAGAAGGTAAACAGTGAAAACACACAATAAAGCATATAATCCTATATACGAGCCATACCGTTTATCGTAGTTAAATAAAACGAATCATTGTTTTTAGAAAAGTAGAGACTACGGTGTTTTTTAGAAAAGAGATGTCTTTTTGAAAATCCGTAGCGTCCTTCGGTTTATTCTTTGGAAAAGCCTACGATTCGTCAATATTGTAAATAGGTATGCCTCAAGCCTAAGTTAACATATATCTAAGCGACTAAAGACTAAACTAAGAACCTAGTCGATAGTGATAAGAAATCTAAAATATTCCGAGTCGATATATCTAAAAGTCGGCGATCCAGCCTCATATCATCACGTACGGTGTATTCGACCGTACGGCATCATCGAGTCAAGAGTGCGGATCAATCATCATATACATCTCGTAAGGTAAAATCCATCGTACGACATCCTCAAAATCGAGCGTACGGGTCAAATATTATATGTATATCATATAGTTCGTACGGTATCAATCGTCGTACAGTATTATCACCAGGGTTACGGATCTAAGGTCTCATACAATCTATTATTTCAGCAAATCACATTCTATCGCATGCCTGTATACATATCGCCCGACGATCCATATCATGTCATATACGGTGTCTCGACTCAATCACATAACATAACCTAACGGCATCATGCCCGATCATATTGACTCATATCAAAAACATATACTATCCTCATCTCACGTGTATATGTATGTGTGTGTGTGTGTGTGTGTGTGTGTATATATATAATCAAACACACACACACATATACACACATCTATCATATACCATGTGTATGTGTTTGTGTGCGTGTGTGACTACACATATCCCAAGGTTCACGACTAAGGTAAAACCCTTTTACGAACACGCTTATTCAAATCCAACAGTTTTCTAAAACCCTACTTGCTAAGTGTCCAAACCTTGTACCAACAGATATATATAATACAAACATACATACATACATACATGCATGCATATATATATATATATATAACTTATCCTACGATTGCGGGGGTGCTATACGCCATCCCCCCGACTTCCCCCGTAGATATACATCTAATCACATCAATCCTCGTTTGCCGAAGTCGATGACGCTACGCTCTCCCTTGTCATCTGAAGTCCATGCAAAGGTACCTACAGTTTTCAATACGTTATATCGTAACAACGAATCAAATATGAAAACTAAAATGGCACACGAAACACACATAGGTTAGAACCTATGGTCTACGCGTGCAAGAACAATCAAACAACTCTCGCCGTTGACGTACAAACATCAATCGACCGAGATAAAACACAAATACCAAAACTCAAGTTATTAAAAACCGCAAAACGAAAACAGCAATATTGAAAAACACCTCCAGATTTTGTCTCAGGTGAAATTAGGACAAGTTGCATATAGGATAGGTCTAATTAAAGGATAAGGGTGCCATGGACCTGAAAGTTTTTCTTAGCACCGCTACTAGGTTTCTAGAGGCATCAAGTATGGAATTTTAAAAAATTTGGTGTGCTAAGCTATACTAACCTAGAATCGAACTAGAGAATTAGGGTTTCTTTGCATGTAAACAAACTTTACATTAAGTGAAATAGAAATACAATCTTTGTAGACTGGTCCTTCACTTCTAAATTTCCAAGTAGTAGTCCCTTAGCTCCAAGTAATGGTCCCTTGAACTGTTCTTAGGCTCCACTAGGCGAAAAGAACAAGCTTGCTTAAGGATCTTCGAGGCCGACGATGATCTACCTTGAGGAATCTCTAACTCAAGCTACCTCTTCACTAATTGAGGAATTAGTGAAGTAAACAAGCTATACTAAATGGCTAGTTTTGTATAGACTGATGAAGTAGGAATTTTTCTCACTTTAGAATTATTTTTCTCTTTTTCATTCTTATCTCACCCAAAGCTAGAGAGCAAAAAAGAAGATGAAGAAGATGAACTAATGTGAATCATGGGTGAAAAAAAATATCTCCAAGATATTTAGTAGAGAGTTAACCATTGCTAAAGATAATGGTTGGGTTAATAAATATCTAGAGTAAAAAAAATTAGTGGACTTAGTCAAGGCTTCTACATGCTTCCACAAGCATCTTAAGCCATGCCATTTTCCACCTAATTTTGGTTTATCCCTTAATAATTAAATCACCCAAATTATCTTTAGTTTGGTGTGAGTCTCATACACCCATGTTCTATGTATCATCTAGCATGACACAATAGTAAATACATTAATATATATCTCATATATATTTAAATGTATTTGTAGAAAAGAAATTCTTAAGTGAGCAACATTAGTTAATATATATTAATATATCAAATATATAATTATATATTAAATTATTAAATCAACACTTGATTTAATAATCCGGCTATATCACATATAACCGACTAATATCGTTCATATGTATATCAAATATACATATAATAAATTATTGAATCAACACTTGATTCAATAATCCGGTTATATCACATATAACCTATATCGTGAGATTAGAATACGGTATCACATACAAATATTTAATCTCGGTCCTGTACATATCACATATGTGCCCTACTTCTTTTTGCTTGAGCTAGGAAACCTCTATGTAGGACTCTAAAGACTCGTCAATATGCCAGCAGTAGGTAATGATCATATCAGTCACACACAAGCCGTCAGCGGTACTAGCAGGACATAACGGCTACCCAGGTATTGAGCGATCAGAAGATCAGCAAGCAAGCTTGTCCAAACTCCCGCGAATCCTATAAGTAAAACTACCGTATAGTCCGGTCTCTTCGTCTGATATGTTGCATATCGAGTCTGGGGTGGTAAACGTCAGACCCCAATAACTTGATAAGTCATGCAGATGTAAGGCCCATAACGGGTCGAGAAACTACTGATAACACTTACCAGTAAATCTCACCATCAGCCCCGGACAGGGACTTCCTATTATAGCCAATCGAGCATAGGGCAACATCAACTCCCAATATCGGGAGAGACGAAAGCCCTCCTATCGCTCATTGCCTCCATGTGACTCGGGACTGTACCCAAAATCCACCTGTTTGCATAACTCCATTGAGCCGTGGTAGGGAGGAAATCAAATCACAGTGGGAACCATACAAGACTCTATGACGATCCCGCGTCTACAGACTAACATGTACCAGTGTCACCAGAGAACTGCTATGTGACGATAGGTATAATACCATCTAGGAGTTCTCGGCGAGTCATGTTCATTGTACCCATTCTCCAATGAGCACCTGTGTACAATCTTTGATGTCAAACACCAATGGCTGTGGGATCAACCATCGCCCCTTACAGGATCAAGAAACGTACACACTAGTCTACTCTGGAATATCGATGACCTATCTCGATACTCCCTCGACTAGGAACAATTAAAGGATGTACTTGCATACTACCCTGGCCCTACTAGCATGATGTGCATCACAGTCCTGGTAGTAAAGTACACATCCTAAGGGCTTTACCAACATGTAACAGAGAGACAGTATAATGATACAAGTGTATATGTTCAGATAAAGAGTAACCATATAACATACTATCATGTCGAGCAAGAAAGTCCTCTCTACATATGTCCAAGCATCCACTATAATATACAATCATGTACAATAATGGCCTCTAGGGCATACATATAACTAACATGACCAAACACAAGGCATATCAGACATACCCAAGCCGCAAATTGCGGCCAAAATAAGATTATTTGCGGCCAAGATTAGGAGTTGAGGTCTTGGGTCTTGGGGGTAGATTCTAGGTGGCATGCATATCACACAGTAATTGCTAAATAATTTTCCAAGTCTCCAGGGCGTAGCAGATCTCAAAAAGTCATCACAATTCCCACAAATTCCGATATCGGAGATTTCCAAGTTCATGTCTTGGGGTTTATGTCTCAGGTTTTGCCCATAATTCTAACACTACAAAGGTTGTGGTCACTAATTACACCTCAAACACACCCTCACAAGTCATACTAAACCCTAAACCTCATCTTGGAATTTCCAAGATCACTAAACCTCACTTGATCAACTCTAAATTACTATAGGAGTTAAAGAAAACTTAAATTCTAAACGAAGGGTGTTGGATTTACCTCATTTGGCAACTCAAGAATTTTCTTGAGTTGCCCAAAGTCTTCAAAACCTCAACTTGTTCATACCATCTTGCTTGTAGTGAGCTTGCGCACACTTTTTGAGAAGGGGGTATGGGGTTTTGGTGTGGATTTGGAGATGATTTGGGATGGCAGAGAAGGTGATGGAGGATGAAGGAAGATGTGGTAGGAGATGAGGAATGAGGGGAGATGAAGAAAATAAAAAGAAAAGGAGATGGCTAATAATGAAGTAGAACCCTCATCCTCTCTCTCTCTCTCACACACACACACACACATGAGCCCATGTCACCTTGGTCCCCCTTGTCCCCTCTCTCATCTAAAATATCTCTCATTTTCTTTTCTTTAAATACAACTAAAGCAAAGCACTTAAGGAATTTTAAAGCCATGGTTAAAAATAAAATGTAACAAGTGTTTTCAAACATGACATGTTACATGTCATAAACAAGATTAATGTAAAATTAGTAAAATAAAAATCAAGTTTAGCATTAACATAGAATAAAAATAATTATTTAAAAATCTATAAATGCTCATTTCACATAATTTCTTTCAAAATCAATAATTCTTATTAATTTTTCAAACTATCGGTATATGATTACACCATTTCATTTAAAACAAATTCTCATACTTTAATGATATTCATGAAATTTATTATTTTAGTTCTTTTAATTCCTAAAAATAATATTTAATTTTATGAAATGTTAAAGTCTTCAACCCTTAAATAAATTCGGTCCCCGAATTAAAATTTAAACCCTCTAAGTCCTTAAACTTTCAGCAAAACCATAAAGTTGTCGGGGCTCCGAAATCACGAACACATGAACATGTTATTGCGCAGTGTCTCCACATGAAAAAAGAGTGTAAAACCCAATCAAAACTCCTTCAAGCATCACGCCATCGTGGGAGTTATGATGAAAATACAGATGTCAAAATCCAATACGAAGATCAAATTTGATATAATTAGGACTATGACATATATATAATACGCATCTCGCGAAATCGTGAAACAACTAAATAGTAGTGCAAGAAAAATCTCTTTTCAAATTGCTGTGCGATGCGCAAGTTACGGTATAAGTAGCAAGCGTCCATTTTGTAAAGAAATAGCTACATATCTATATATGTTTTTTTAAGATACACGTTCCGCTTTTTTGAAAACAATTTAGATGGGTTTTCTTAGTAATATTTCGCGTCATCATGGACACGTAGGAAAATATGGAGACTATAGCTCCTTTTAAAAATCCCTTCGGTAAATATCGATGCATGCAAAAATACTCAAGTGCTGTCCTCAGACCAGTCCTGCTCGGTTACTAAACCGTATAGTATACATCGTAAAAACATGATGCTCAAAATGAAATCGATCCCAAAAATATATACAAGAATGCCACGTATGTCTGGTGCACATGGAAATCGAAATCCAATACAGGTGCCATGAATGTGCACAGAAACAAAACCAAGTGCAACGGGTGTGCACGAAAATATCTGTCAAGTGCAACGGGTGTGCTTGACAACAAAATCAAGTGCATCAGATTTGCACGAAGAATCTCGATTGAGTGCATCTGGTGTGCACGAAATCACATCTAGCGTGCTAAGTGTGCACAAGAATCCCAATCAAGTGCACAAGGTGCACGAAAACATAAATCCAGTGCACTAGGGTGGATGAAAACGAATATCGAGTATAGAAATCAAAATCAACGGTATACGACATACACTAAATCAAATCAGGTATACTGTGGCATATAAACTCATGAACATGTGCAACTGCATGCACAAAAAAAAATCCAGTACATAAAGTGGGTGTAGACTACACTGAATGCATAATTCTAAATCATGTACATACCATATGTATGAAACCAAATCATATATCTTGGAGTGTATGAAATCAAAATCAAGTGCAAAGGGTATGCACAAAAATGAACATCAGTACAATTGATACATGAAAATACGAATTAGTGCACTGTAGTGCACATAGGAAATATCAATCATGAACAATCATAAAAATACTGGAATCCAAAATGATGAAAACGTGATATCCAAATCACCAAGGCGCAAATTATAATAACGGTCGTCGAGGTGCCCCTCCTTCAATGTCGAAAGGTGTCGGTGTATACAAGGCTGGCAAAGCAAGAATATCCACTTGCCTTCTGCCCATGGTCTGGCGTTCTCTTATGTTAGATCCTCGCTTCTCTCTACGGATTACCAGTTACATGACTCCTCGTTTTGACAGCCCGATACAGAGTAATGAAGGAAACAATCCTGTTCTGGCACTTTTCTGAAGATTTCCTGATCAATTAACATGGTCACTCATAACGTATCTTGCCAATGATGGCAAACTCTGGCTCACTGAGTGTGCGTGATACGACTGATCCTGGGTCCAAGTCTACTCGTGTAGTATTCCAGAAAGATACTGTCGGGATCTCCTTCAAATCTCATCTCTAACGGACTGCCCGGAAGTTGGCACTCTTTACTAAATCCATTTCTTGTTCCGGAACAGCTGCATTTTTCTTCATGACCTTTCTCTGGAATTATGGCTGCATTCGACACCTCTGCATGCGTGTTAAATCTCTGATGTCAATCCAGTGGAACGTCATCTCGTCAAGATCTCGTATGAACCTTTTACTCCGCTTCCCTTCGGTATAGACCAAATCGGAATCATCTCTTTGTAGCTGTGTGGACTGCGCTCCAATTGGCTGTACTCATATCTAGAGTATCTTTCGAAGCTACGAACTCGGTATCTCTAATATCCTGTAGTAAGCATCTGGCCAAAACGTCCTCGGGAACTCGTCCAAATCATTGGAGTGATTATCCTGTCTCGATCGACTCACAACATGACTATGTGAGGCTCTCTTCGAGACGAAGTTTGTCAATCTGATGATCTCGCATCGGAGTATCCAAACGAACAATATGTCCTAGTCATTCATCCAGGGGTGACTAGCGATCTTCTATCATATCCTCAAGTATAGACTCATGCTGCATTAGTTTCAATGATCTGGGGACTATATCTTATCAAATCAGCAACAACTGGCTCATTTGTCCGCACGGTAGACAACGCCTCTATCATCTGGAGTAGACGGTACTTTAATAACCTTCGCAATCTGGCTGGCCTCTAGCAATGGCCCGGTCATCTGGTGTAGAACTCGAACGCTCGCGTCAACGAGAAAATATAGTAAAACGATATATCAATGCGTTCGTGTATCACGAAATACATCCTGGTCAGTCCTCATCCATGACGAGCTCGTGCTGACCGCATGTCACGACCCGAAAAGTACGGAACACGAACGACACTTAAACTACGAAACGTCTCGAGGCGTACGTAATCTAAGTAAGCCAGAACCCAGAAATCCAAACCAAAGTAGTAGAGTGAAGGAAAAACGAATTTTAAAGCAAGAAGTTTAACAACATAAGCCGAATTATGTATTTTTAAAATCTCTATTCTTTTCTGAAAATTTCGGCAGGGTTTCCTTTGTAAATACTGACCCCAAACGGGTACAAAACTTGATAAAGCATATATAATAAATAAAGGCATCCCCAATGTCACGACCCGAAAGTACGGAACATGACCGGCACTTAAACTACGAACGTCACGAGACGTACGTAATCTAAGTAAACCGAAAACCCAGAAATCCAAACCAAGAAGAGTATTAGAGAGCAGGAAAAACCAACTTAAAGCAAGTAATTTCAATAGCATAAGCCGAATTATGCGGTTTTTAAAACATCAAAAATTTACTGAAAATTTCGGCAGAGTCTCCTTTGTAAATACTGGCTCCCAAACGGGATACAACATGAATAGTATACGAAATCAATAAAAGGCATCCCCAAGCGGGAGCTAGCTCTTCGTCAATCGACGGTCACAACCACACAAGCAATATGATATACAACGCCAACGGCGAGGATCAAAACTCAAAAGGAAACTCAAAACCACCAGAAATATAACGAGCGACTCTAAGGTCGAAAGAATAAACAACACTGGTCTCTATCTCAATAGATACATGTTTGGTTGATGGAACTTCTAGATACAACAGAATAATGATATACAAGATAATATGATGGGTACGATACCAGAAAAACCCACCTACTAGCAAGTCACCCGAATGAAACTGAGCCCGCAAAGCCGTAATGAAACCTGTACGGCAAACCTGCAAGAAACTGGGGCACAACGGGGGTGAGTTGCCAACTCGTGAATAAAAAAACATCTACGCACAGAAATCGCATAAATAACGCAACCTAGGTCAATGATCATAATATATCCTCAAATATAAGTATAACAGGCAGCCTATAACAATGGCTAGGGTAATATCTAACCCGAGTATAATTTCATGTGCCCGTGTCAGTGCCTCAGGTAGCAATATATCATATGAATGAGATATGAATGCATGAAACAGAATACATGTAAATGAAGAAACTGTTTTCATAAATTAGTGAGATTTCCTTCGTATTTTTAAACTGAGGTATCATAAATGAAATCAGCATCAACAGTGTCTAGCATCGACACAAAACATAAATCTCACTGTCTCGAAATATCAATGTCTCAATCTCAATATCTAGGGCGCCGTCAGTCCAGACCGGTCCCTACCATCCGTCTCAAGACCACGACGGTATCCTCCGGATATCCGACGCGTCGGGTAATATCACCGGTAGGTAGTGCTCCCCAGCCAGGCTCAACGTCAACACCACATTCCTCTTGCCCCGGGGTACCATACCGGGCCCACCATGTACCCGTGACGGTTCCTCCACTCCTCGACACGGATCTCCAAAACCACAGCAAACTCATGGTGGACGACACTTTACATCACTAGAAAACCGCAACATTTTATATTTTAAAAGAACATAAGTTGTAAATTTTGCGGCTTTCCCCGAAATCAAGAAATATCATAAATCTCAAGAAATCATCACAAGTGCATATGTCAATGATAATGAACTAGGCATGAACAACTGAATAACAGTATGCATGAAGAGGTAGGTAATAACTACAATGTCTAATATGACATATAAGGGAAGTACACTAATATCATGTCAACACTACTAGCTAACAATCTAAGTCAAGCAATTATATTCTCTAAAGTGTACGTGACATGGCAATTACCGATGAAGATGTGTGTGAGCCGGCAGGTAGGTGTACGTGGTACATATGCATCATCGGTAATGGTGCTGGTGTCCTAACAACATGATATCAATAATGGAATATGCAGCAAAATAAATATGCGAGGCAGAGCGAACAACAATAATGTGCGGGAGCTGAATACTAGACACAACGATAACTAATCTGCAATAATCTAATATAAGTCCTACAAATGGTGCCTTTTGAAATAACACGAATCATGGGGTTTTGAAAATAGGGGCTACGGTGTTTTTATGAAAAGATACGTCGTTTTTGAAATATCCGTAGATTCCCTTGAGATGTCTTTAAAAATGCCCACGATTCGTTAGTTTTTGAAATAGCTAAGAAGTCTAATCTAATCTAACAACTACACTAAACTATACGGCTGAACTAACAAGCTGAACTACAGGTAAGGAAACCGCCTATCATCTAAGTCGATACATATACATACCTGTATATGTATAGTCGGTGATCCCGCCTCAATAATATCATATCCGATACCATATCTATAATCAGGCGTCCCAAGTCAAGAGTGCGGATCAATCATCAATATAGCTCGTACGTAAATCCGTCGTACGGCATCCCAATCTGGGTACAGTTCAATATCACATTCATCATACTATTCACCTGGTATCCTCTTTATCAAATATCATGATCGGGGTACTGATCTACGTCTAGTACCATACTGATACCGCCTACGTATGCATGGATGTGTGTGAAACACTACGTCAAGGACCCGCTACAACGTCATGTCGTATCTAAGATACGAACCCTGCTATATCACCGATCTCACGGCCTCAAATCAAATCTCATCGACTTAGCTCAATCCCAAGTATCACCCTCAATCCGTATGTGAACACATAGTCCCATACCCATGTGAACACATAACTATAAAGAATCCCATGAGCACATATCAATAGGAATGTATGCAAGTATGTATGTGTGTGTAACACTACCCTAGGGTTCGCAACACTAAAGTAATCCAACACACCAATATCCATCCTAAGCATCGTTATTAATCCCAAATAACATATAATAATTGTTGGTGTGTATACGCATCCGTATACACCACCACGGACTGCGGGGGTGCTATACGCCATCCACCCGACTTCTCCCCGTAGATATAAATCTACTCACCTGGTCCTCGCTAGCCGGTGCCGACGTCGCCACGCGCTTGCTTGTCATCTCGAAGTCCACATGAGGGTACCTACATATCATAACGTACCATATCGCATTAAAACTAAATTCGAAACCGAAACGGCATACGAAAATCAAATCGGCACGCGTATCACGCATAGGTCCAAACCTATCGCCCACGCATGTCGGAATAGTCAAACCAACCCTCGATGTCGATGTACGAACGTCAAACCATCGAGAAAATCCAATCACACTCATTTGCACATTCACGAACACTAATTTTAATATAAACTAGGTTAAACTCACAAAAACGCCAATTTCACTTAAAAAGTCATTTTTCCGAAAATCTAGCAAGCACAATTCGCCGTTTTTGTACAAAACACGATGTTTAAACAAATTTAGCGACCACAATATCCACTAAATATCATAACTAAGTCATATAAACCATTTCTATAATTTATTCTCATAAATTTGCCTCATTTCCAAAATCCTAGTTTGCAAAAATATCAATTTTTAACACCTTTTATAGCAAAATTCACAATTCATCAATTAAGCTTGGTTTTGCATGATCTAAATTGCTAAACAACAAATTAAAATGTTAATAAAGTCATCAAAACCTTAATTAGATTTTAAATCACCCATTTGGAACCAAAAGCTAAAAACTAGTTTGCTTAAATAAAGCTAAATTGGATATTTTAATGTTACAATTAGCACTAAGCAACAAGATTACATTTTGCATGCCCTAAGATACAAAATACATCACATAACCATGCACAATTGATCACCATTCAACTCCAAAACAAAACCCCACTTCAATTTCATAAACCCTAATCTTGAATTTGGACTCTAAATTTAAAATCTAAACTAAACCTTTCATTAACATAATTTGAAGTAATAACAAACAACTCAAAAAAAGAACAAGATTTATAACTCATAACCATCTTGAGATCAACATGAAACTTGTCTCCAAAATGCAAACTTTTCACCAAGATCCATGCTAGATAGGCTAAGGAAAAATGGGTAGGGCTTGGATTTGGATTTTGTGGGATTTCTTGTGTTGATTTTTGGGCATAATATGAAGAAATTTTGAGGTGAAATGAGAAGAGAAAGGGGGGGGCTGTTACTGCAGTGAGGATGGGAGGGGTTCGGCCAAAATTGAGGGGAGGAAGAGAGAGAGAGAGAATGAGGTTGGGGTGTGGGTTGAAGTCAACAAAGTCCACTTTATGTTAAATACCATACCTCATCAATTAATCTATTCATTCTTCTTTCTTTTCTTCTTCTAATTTTTTTTTTCAAAAGAGAGGGCTGCTGGAATTTGGTGGTGGGGCCGGCCATGTGAGTGGGTGACGATGAGAGGGTGTGTGTGTGGAGCAATGAACACCAAACACCAATACAATATGCACCAAAACCCTTTTATTTTCACAAAATAAGCCTTTTTCTTCAATATTATCTAAACCGTTTTGGCAAACAATTTTATTTCAAAAACCACATGATAAAATTTTATTTAATATTTTATGATGCACAAAATTTGTTTCATCTCATTCCAATTTGTAATTTTCCCTAATTAATTGTATTAGTGACGGCTTAAAATAATAATAAAATAATATTTTTTTCAGAAAATTTGAAATTTCACCAGCGGCTCAATAAACACCAAATAATAGCAATTACATAGCTAGAATATGTATATTTAATTTTTATAATAAGATATTTGCATTTTGACTTTTTACAGAAAACCCCCTTATTTTACCGATTTTTTTCGAAATTTCACCGAAACGATTTTCAAAGCGTTACAATCTTCCCCCCTTAAAGAAATTCGGTCCCCGAATTTAAATTCAAACTCCCCCAAATACTAAAACATCTAAGAAAACCCATCAAGTCGTCGGGGCTCCGAAACTGTAAATACATAAAACAAATCGTAGCGCAGCGCATGCGCTTGAAAAATGAGCATATAACTCAAATCAAAACTCCGTCAAGCATCCTGCAATCATCGGAGTCATGGAGAAGACATCAATGCCAAATCCAAATCAAAACCAATATGACATAACTCGAAATTATACACGTAAATATCGAATCTATATATGTAAGTATCTGAAGGAAATGCATGCCAAATCTCTTTACGTCGCTGTGCACGCGTATAACACTGCACAGTGGCGGACGTCTAACATAAGGAAATAACTATATACATATATACCCTTGTTTGAAATGTACGTTCCGCCGTTTTGGAAACAATTTAGAAGGGTCTCCTTGTTTTAAACATTTCATGTCATATCAGACACGTAGGTAAATACTGAAGCTATAGCTCGCTTTTTTTTTTTTTGGAAATCCCTTCAATAACTATCAATGCATGCAAAATATATTCAGGTACTGTCCTCTGACTAGTCCTGCTCAGTACGAAAACACATAGCTGTAGGGTTCCAAGGCACTCTTGTGAAGGTTCGTAAGGCATCAAACATGCCCGGATTAAATTTTAGACGTGCCGAACAACCCAAAGCCGGGATCTTTGCTAGATTATTAGGGTTTAACATGCAATAAGATAACTTTTATCTAAGTGTGAGGGATTACAACCTTTGTAGTCCGCTCCTTCATTTCACAAGCTCCGAGTAGAAGTCCCTTAGCCGCGATCCACGATCTCCCGGACTCATGAGAGGCTCCACGACTCGAACGATCCATGCTAGCTCGAAGTATTCCAAGTCTCCGATGATCTACCTTGAAGTTGCTACGGCTCAAGCTTTCTCACTCTTAAAGAAGAGAACACACTAATCCCATGGGCTAGATGAGATGAGGATGAGAGAGTAGTAATTTTGCTTTCCTTTTGTATCATTTTCTCATATTATTTCATCACTTAAGAAAATATAGCAAGCTTTTCTTTCAAGAGAGAAGAAGAAGATGAGAATGGAAAAAGAATAATGATAATTGTTTTTCTTTTGTGATGAATAGAAATAAAACATATGATTGATATATAACCATGGTCAAGGATGAATGGATGAGAATGTGTAGAGAAACAACTAGAGTTAGGGTTTGGTTAAGTTAAAAATGTGTCATCCAAAATATCTTTACAAATGACAAAAGAAAAAATGCTTCTAGAAGGAACTTGAAGCATCTAACCCTAATCAAACCCTAACCTCAATTAATCATCCTTAAACATGTTTAACAATTAATCATATCATGTCACAATAATATATATCACATATATATTATATATTTGCAACAAAAGAGAATAATACAATTAACATATATCGCATATATATCAATGTATCATCTACTGAGAAAATGAAATAATAAAGCAAGCCAATATTAGTTAATATAATAATATATCATATATATTATTATATATTAAATCATCGAATCAACACTTGATCCGACGATCCGGCTATATCGAATATTACCGACTAATATATCATGTACCGATTCATCGAATCAACACTTGATCCGATGACCCGGTTCATATCTTAATATCGCGAGAATATAATACGGTATCCTATATCGCATTATTCTCGGTCCTGCACATATCACATATGTGCCTCTACTCCGTTTCGCCTGAGCCAAGAAACCTCTGTGTAGGACTCTAAAGAATCGTCAATACGCCGGTAGCAGGTGATGATCATATCAAACACCCACAAGCTGCAAGCGGTCAGCTAAACGTAACAGCCACCCAGGTATTGAGCGATCAGAAGATCAACAAGCTAGCCTGTCTGTTCTCCTGTGAATCCGATCAGTAACACTCCCGTACAGTCCGGTCTGTTCGTCTGATATGTCGCATATCAAGTCTAGGGGTGGTATACGTCAGACCCCAGTAACCGATAAGTCGTGTCGATGTGTGGCTCATAACGGGTCGAGAAACTACTAGTAACACTTACCAGTAAATCTCTATATCAGCCCTGGCCAGGGACTTCCAGTTATAGCCAATCGAACACAGCACAACATCAACTCCCTATACCGGGAGAGACGAATCCCCTCCTATCGCTCATTGCCTCCATGTGATTCGGGACTGTACCCAAAAGCCACCGTTTTGCACGCCCTCTTGGATGTGGTAAGGTGGAAATCAAAGCACAGTGGGAATCACACAAGACTCCATGACGATCTCGGGTCTACAGACTACCCTGTACCTGTGTCACCGGAGAACTGCCATCTGACGTGTGGTATATCACCATCTGGGAGTTCTCGGCGAGTCCGTCCAGTGTACACAGTCTCCACTGAGCACCCGTACACCATCTCTGATGTCAAACACCGATGGATATGGGATCATCCATCGCCCATCTTATGGGTCAAGATGCGTATACGCTAGTCTACTCTGGTGTATCGATGCCCTGTCTCGATATACCCTTGACTAGGAACAGTTATAGGATGTACTCATCGACTACCGTGGCCCCACTAGTATGATCTCATCATAGTCCCCGTAGTCGAGTACAGATCCTAAGGGCTTTATCAACATGTGAGAGTAAAACAGTAAACCAATACAAGTCAACAAGTTAAGATAAAGTGACACCAAATAGCATACTATCATGACGAGCAAGAAAGTCCTCTCTGTATATATCTAAGCATCCATCATAATATACATCATATGTACAACAATGGCCTCTAGGGCATATACATAACTAACAATCTCCCACTTGCACTAAGGCCAGCTGCTGTAGTATCTCATACCTAGCATCCCGAATAATCTCTCAAACTGTATCTGGGGAATAGCCTTCGTGAATGGATCCGCAGTGTTGTCCTTCGTATCTACTCTCCTGACCTCGATCTCCCGGCGATCAACTATCTCCCTGATCAGGTGATACCGCCTCAGAATATGTCTGGACTTCTGATGGGACCTGGGTTCCTTGGCCAAAGCCACAGCTCCATTGTTATCGCAATACAAAGGTATTGGATGCTCAATGGATGGAACCACACCAAGTTCACTAATGAACTTCTTGATCCAGACAGCCTCTTTGGCAGCATCGTTGGCAGCGATGTATTCAACCTCCATCGTTGAGTCTGCAACGGTATCCTGTTTGGAACTCTTCCAACATACCGCCCCTCTATTGAGGGTAAAGACAAAACCCGAATGCGACTTAGAGTCGTCCTTATCACTTTGGAAGCTTGAATCGGTAAAGGACTCCACCAGGAGTTCTCCGTTACCATACACCAAGAACATCTCCTTAGTCCTTCGTAAGTACTTGAGAATGTTCTTCACTGCTGTCCAATGACTCTCTCCTGGATCTGCTTGATACCGACTCACTACACTTAGTGAGTATGCTACATCGGGTCTGGTATATAGCATCGCATACATGATAGAGCCTACTGCCGAAGCATAGGGTATCCCTTGCATGCGAGCTCTCTCCAAATCAGTCTTGGGAGACATCTCTTTGGAGAGAGTGAGTCCAGAGATCGTGGGTTGGTTCCCACGCTTGGATTCTTCCATACTAAACCTCTTTAGTGTGGTGTCAATGTACCTGGATTGGGACAATCCCAGTATCCGTTTAGATCTATCTCTATAGATCATGATTCCCAATATGCAGGAGGCATCACCTAGATCTTTCATTAAGAATCTCTGTGATAAGAAGAGCTTGACTGATTGCAGCATAGGAATATCATTTCCTATCAAGAGTATGTCATCGACGTACAATACGAGGAAGACAACCTTACCCTCTGCTACCTTCTTATAGATATAAGGTTCATCTATATTTTTGATGAAGTCAAACTCTTTGACTACTACATTAAAACAGATGTTCCAACTCCGCGATGCTTGCTTTAACCCATAAATGGATTTAAGCAACTTGCACACCTTTCCGCTGCTCCCACTATCTACGAATCCCTCTGGCTGAGTCATGTACACGCACTCTTCTAAATCACCGTTTAGAAAGGCGGTCTTAACATCCATTTTCCAGATTTCGTAGTCATGGTATGCGGCAATGGCAAGTAAGATCCGGATGGACTTAAGCATAGCCACTGGAGAAAAGGTTTCTTCATAGTCCACACCTGGTCTTTGACGAAATCCCTTTGCTACAAGTCTAGCTTTGAAAGTCTCAACTTTTCCATCTACACCAAATTTCTTTTTAAAGATCCACTTGCTCCCAATGGGTTTTACCCCTTCAGGAGCATTTTCCAAAGTCCATACTTTGTTGGTGTACATGGATTCCATCTCAGATCGCATTGCATCCAGCCATTTCACAGAGTCACCACTCGTGATGGCCTGCTCGAAACTAGTCGGTTCATCATCATCCATGATGCAATCCTCGCTTCCACCATCAATGAGAAAACCGTAGTATCTCTCAGGTGGACGAGAAACCCTACTAGATCGGCGGAGAGGCTGGGGTTCGTCGGGTACTACTGAATCCTCTGGTTCCACTAAATCATCTGTTGTAGTTTGTTCTGCTGGAACTTCTTCCAATTCTACCTCAGAGCCACTAATTTCTTTTTCAAGAAATTCCTTTTCTAAAAAGGTGGCGTGCCGAGAAACAAACACCTTTTGTTCTTCGGTGTGGTAGAAGATATACCCGCGCGAATGTTTGGGATATCCAATAAACTTGCACAGAATAGACCTTGCGCCGAGTTTGTCCGGATTTTGTGTTTTCACATATGCCGGACAACCCCATATCCTGATATAATTAAGATATGGTCTCTTTCCTTTCCATATCTCATATGGAGTGGTTGGCACAGATTTGGTAGGAACCATATTCAATAGGTCTGCAGCTGTCTCCAGTGCATACCCCCAGAAGAAAATAGGTAACTCAGCTGTACTCATCATAGAGCGCACCATATTTAATAGGGTGCGATTCCTCCACTCAGATACACCGTTGTGCTGTGGTGTATAAGGAGGAGTACGCTGAGAGAGAATCCCATTCTCTTTTAGATAATCTAGGAACTCACCGCTTAAGTATTCACCTCCTCGATCAGATCGAAGAATCTTAATACTTTTTCCCGTTTGGTTCTCTACTTCGTGTTTATATTCCCTGAATTTCTCAAAAGCTTCAGACTTGTGTTTCATCAGGAACACATATCCGAATCTTGAGAGATCGTCAGTGAATGTAATGAAGTAGGAAGAACCGTTCCTGGCATGCGTAGACATTGGACCGCATACATCACTATGTACCAGTCCTAAGAGTTCGGTAACTCTTTCTCCGTGTCCACTAAACGGAGCTTTGGTCATTTTTCCTTTGAGACATGAATGGCAAGTATCATAAGATGATAATTCGAACGGATTCAAATAACCATCCTTATGTAACTTAGCCAGTCGTGTCGCATTGATATGACCAAGTCTACAATGCCACAAGAAGGATTCGTTCATATCTGAACTTTTCCTCTTGTGTGTGTTTTGTATATTCAGGACTGTATTCTGATTTAGAATGAATATGCCATTATGTAACGAGCCTGATGCAATCAACTTTTGATCTAGGAATATGTTCATAACATTATCCTGTACTACAAAATTATATCCCTCTTTACTCAATAAAGAAACTGATATAATGTTGCACATCATGTTCGGTATATAATAGCACTCATTTAGAATCAGTGTATTGCGACTTGGCAATACAAGGTGATATTCGCCAACTGCTTTGGCTACAATACTCGCACCGTTCCCTACTTGAACGGAATGATCACCTTTTCCCAGTTCTCTACCTTTACGTAGCCCATGCAACTGTTTGTATATGTGGGATCCTGATCCGGTATCTAATACCCAGGACGTAGGGTGAACTGAGAAACAGTTCTCAATAACAAACACACCCGAAGAAGATGCATCAATATGCAAGTTCTTTTGGGCGGCGTGAGAATCCAGATATTCTCCTGTTTCCTGTTCAGTCTTATAACTCTTATAAGAAAGAATGGGTCTAACGTTCCCTTGCTCAGTACAATAATCAGGTTCAGTCAATACATCCATATTATTATCTTGATTATGGCATGACATGGTCGCTACCTGGAGAGAGAGAGAAGAAAACACTTTTAGCGTATGCTCTTGCAAGATTAGATTGGTTATTATCTTATCTAATCAGGATGTCTCCCACTGGTTTTATCAAATCTACCTTAAAACCCTAAAAGGTAAGATTAGCCGGGATTAATTACACCCTACAATTTCGTCAATCTTTCAGCCAGATCAGTGTCGGTACTTTGAGGGAGGTTCCCCGTGCTTTCGCACGGACCTAATTAAAGTAAACCTCGTTTTCCCAGAGGCGTAACCCCGTTAACACTTTTCTAGACACCTACTTGAATGACTAATTGTCCTGTGTAAAACTCTCCCAGGAGTAACTCTTACTCGCAGTGGGTATCAGGATCCAACTATCTCATAGGAGGTATGCAATCTCATTGCAAATTTCAACACTTGAAATTCCTGATAATGTTTTTACCCCTAGCATCCTATGACCTTGACGCAGGCCAACAAATCATAGTGCGCTAGTCAAGTTCAACCCGTCATTTCTTGATTCAATTAAACCCACCCGCACGACCCTTGACGCAGGCCAACAAAGTCGCACGACTACCCTAATCGAATCTACATCATATGCATAAACAGATATATATTAGTTAGCTACCGCACACTACGCCTTGACGCAGGCCAACAAGCGTAGCATGAATACTAAATAATATCTATCTGAAATGACGGAGGGCTACGCAGGTTTTTCAGAAAACCCTGAGCGTAATGAACATGATATCGTCGTAGAATCGAGTATTTTTGAAAAGGAGTTTTTTTGAGGCTTTACTTAATTTCGCTAAAGGGGTCAGTCCCGGTGAAGGGATCGTCGGCCCTTTCCTCATCGAATAAGGTGCAGGATATATCACATATACCGCTGTGCAAAGCAAAACACTAAAAGCAATCAAAAGACAAACCGCGTTTTGTAGCATCTGCCAGTTTCGCTAAAGGAGTCACTCCCGGTGAAGGGATCTCGGTCCTTTCCTCATCGAATAAGGTGCAGGACATATCATATATGTCACTGTGCAAAGCAAAACTGTAGCTACCCTTTTTATAAAGTTTTGATTCTACAACATCTTTAGGTTTCTTTTCTTTTATTAATCTTATTAATAAAAATCCCATCAGCTTATGCTTCCTAAGTATCATAGAAGAAACGAAAGCAGTAATATTTATATATCAGCATATATATATAGTACAAGCATTCGTCTCAGGCAGTAATATGATCTCATCACAGAACATTGCAGCAGAAGAACATATATGAAATATTGGATATACTAGGACGTCCGTGTTTTTAATACGAGCCTGTATAAAACACGGATTCCACGGTCGCGACGAATAGCCAAACCCACATCCCAAGACCCCTACGAGAGCGGCAAGTAACACTGCCAATTCTAGGGTTAGAAGACCCGGTCTCGACTCCTCGAGATGGCCTCCCACTGGACCCTAGAACCCGGTTACTTGTGCTCCCCTCCTTGGATCTACCTAATGCGGAAAAGTAAATAATATACACTGGTGACAGCAACCGCAACCTGGAAGTGCCCCAAATAAAAGAATATTACATTACAAATGAATTTTACATGAATGAAAATAAAAAAACCCTCATCTCACATAAAACCCCCGGCTATTCTGATCGCGACGATCCAATATAACTTATCACAGCAACACATAATATCTCATATCATCAACGTAAGTAAATATGCGCATCCCAATTGTCGTTGACATATAGCAACGAAACCGGCGATATCACATATTACACTTACGGTCACAGAAAAGAAAGTGTAAAACTACAATATTTGGAATCCACAATCACTTTAGACATCGTAAATCCGAAATATCACATACTCTGCATTTCATGCCTAACTCTATGAATTCCACATATTGTATCACATTCTAGATAAATAGACAGTATTAAACTTTCCGAACAGATAATCAAATACCCAAAATTTCCCAAACTGCTCAACACTTGAGCGGGGTTCAAATAATCCCAGAATATGTCACAGTACCGGTGATCCAGCCGTAGAAGGGTCAAGCCAACGCCTCACATGTGGCACGCCGTACTGCCCCAAACCCGAAGGTTCAAAAGGCAGTTCAAGACGGTCACATAATCGAGTTAAGGTTTGTTGTCTTCTAGAGGGTCCACCGCTTAACTTGTACAATTTTTCCGAAAGATTTAAACCCGAATAAATTTCAACACTTGATAGTTTGCCGTACCGGGAAACAGTAAGTTAATGATATCTGTTCAAATAGTTTAACAGTTTCTAAATATCCGGAAAGAAATACGAATTTAAAATTTCCGATCGAGTCTACTATTACAAAACAAACCCCAGAATTTTAAACACCTGAAACAGATTAAAAATATCCAGAATAGTCAGCAAGTACCGACGGGCCATACCATGAAGCCACGTGTCATGATCTCATCAATCCGCCGTGGAACCGCCGCGCAAGCCATGCTTGCGCCGCGGTTCCGCCGCCGTTTAGTGGAATTAGGGGCTCGGATTTTATGGTAATTCTTGTAATTCCCTGCTGATTTTTTTACATATTTTTAATTCTGAAAAATCCCAAAATTTAAAAAATTTCCAGAGAGGGGTCAAGTTTCGTCGTTTCGGGTTCGATCGGAGTTTTAACTTCGTAAACACATCGCCTAATGCTCTAGCTAGGCTCTGATACCACTGTAGGGTTCCTAGGCACTCTTGTGAAGGTTCGTAAGGCATCAAACATGCCCGGATTAAATTTTAGACGTGCCGAACAACCCAAAGCCGGGATCTTTGCTAGATTATTAGGGTTTAACATGCAATAAGATAACTTTTATCTAAGTGTGAGGGATTACAACCTTTGTAGTCCGCTCCTTCACTTCACAAGCTCCGAGTAGAAGTCCCTTAGCCGCGATTCACGATCTCCCGGACTCATGAGAGGCTCCACGACTCGAACGATCCATGCTAGCTCGAAGTATTCCAAGTCTCCGATGATTTACCTTGAAGTTGCTACGGCTCAAGCTTTCTCACTCTTAAAGAAGAGAACACACTAATCCCATGGGCTAGATGAGATGAGGATGAGAGAGTAGTAATTTTGCTTTCCTTTTGTATCATTTTCTCATATTATTTCATCACTTAAGAAAATCTAGCAAGCTTTTCTTTCAAGAGAGAAGAAGACGATGATAATGGAAAAAGAATAATGATAATTGTTTTTCTTTTGAGATGAATAGAAATAAAACATATGATTGATATATAACCATGGTCAAGGATGAATGGATGAGAATGTGTAGAGAAACAACTAGAGTTAGGGTTTGGTTAAGTTAAAAATGTGTCATCCAAAATATCTTTACAAATGACAAAAGAAAAAATGCTTCTAGAAGGAACTTGAAGCATCTAACCCTAATCAAACCCTAACCTCAATTAATCATCCTTAAACATGTTTAACAATTAATCATATCATGTCACAATAATATATATCACATATATATTATATATTTGCAACAAAAGAAAATAATACAACTAACATGTATCGCATATATATCAATGTATCATCTACTGAGAAAATGAAATAATAAAGCAAGCCAATATTAGTTAATATAATAATATATCATATATATTATTATATATTAAATCATCGAATCAACACTTGATCCGACGATCCGGCTATATCGAATATTACCGACTAATATATCATGTACCGATTCATCGAATCAACACTTGATCCGATGACCCGGTTCATATCTTAATATCGCGAGAATATAATACGGTATCCTATATCGCATTATTCTCGGTCCTGCACATATCACATATGTGCCTCTACTCCGTTTCGCCTGAGCCAAGAAACCTCTGTGTAGGACTCTAAAGAATCGTCAATACGCCGGTAGCAGGTGATGATCATATCAAACACCCATAAGCTGCAAGCAGTCAGCTAAACGTAACAGCCACCCAGGTATTGAGCGATCAGAAGATCAACAAGCTAGCCTGTCTGTTCTCCTGTGAATCCGATCAGTAACACTCCCGTACAGTCCGGTCTGTTCGTCTGATATGTCGCATATCAAGTCTAGGGGTGGTATACGTCAGACCCCAGTAACCGATAAGTCGTGTCGATGTGTGGCTCATAACGGGTCGAGAAACTACTAGTAACACTTACCAGTAAATCTCTATATCTGCCCTGGCCAGGGACTTCCAGTTATAGCCAATCGAACACAGCACAACATCAACTCCCTATACCGGGAGAGACGAATCCCCTCCTATCGCTCATTGCCTCCATGTGATTCGGGATTGTACCCAAAAGCCACCGTTTTGCACGCCCTCTTGGACGTGGTAAGGTGGAAATAAAAGCACAGTGGGAATCACACAAGACTCCATGACGATCTCGGGTCAACAGACTACCCTGTACCTGTGTCACCGGAGAACTGCCATCTGACGTGTGGTATATCACCATCTGGGAGTTCTCGGCGAGTCCGTCCAGTGTACACAGTCTCCACTGAGCACCCGTACACCATCTCTGATGTCAAACACCGATGGATATGGGATCATCCATCGCCAATCATATGGGTCAAGATGCGTATACGCTAGTCTACTCTGGTGTATCGATGCCCTGTCTCGATATACCCTCGACTAGGAACAGTTATAGGATGTACTCATCGACTACCGTGACCCCACTAGTATGATCTCATCATAGTCCCCGTAGTCGAGTACAGATCCTAAGGGCTTTATCAACATGTGAGAGTAAAACAGTAAACCAATACAAGTCAACATGTTAAGATAAAGTGAAACCAAATAGCATACTATCATGACGAGCAAGAAAGTCCTCTCTGTATATATCTAAGAATCCATCATAATATACATCATATGTACAACAATGGCCTCTAGGGCATATACATAACTAAAAATCTCCCACTTGCACTAAGGCCAGCTGCTGTAGTATCTCATACCTAGCATCCCGAATAATCTCTCAAACTGTATCTGGGGAATAGCCTTCGTGAATGGATCCGCAGTGTTGTCCTTCGTATCTACTCTCCTGACCTCGATCTCCCGGCGATCAACTATCTCCCTGATCAGGTGATACCGCCTCAGAATATGTCTGGACTTCTGATGGGACCTGGGTTCCTTGGCCAAAGCCACAGCTCCATTGTTATCGCAATACAGAGGTATTGGATGCTCAATGGATGGAACCACACCAAGTTCACTAATGAACTTCTTGATCCAGACAGCCTCTTTGGCAGCATCGTTGGCAGCGATGTATTCAGCCTCCATCGTTGAGTCTGCAACGGTATCCTGTTTGGAACTCTTCCAACATACCACCCCTCTATTGAGGGTAAAGACAAAACCCGAATGCGACTTAGAGTCGTCCTTATCACTTTGGAAGCTTGAATCGGTAAAGGACTCCACCAGGAGTTCTCCGTTACCATACACCAAGAACATCTCCTTAGTCCTTCGTAAGTACTTGAGAATGTTCTTCACTGCTGTCCAATGACTCTCTCCTGGATCTGCTTGATACCGACTCACTACACTTAGTGAGTATGCTACATCGGGTCTGGTACATAGCATCGCATACATGATAGAGCCTACTGCCGAAGCATAGGGTATCCCTTGCATGCGAGCTCTCTCCAAATCAGTCTTGGGAGACATCTCTTTGGAGAGAGTGAGTCCAGAGATCGTGGGTTGGTTCCCACGCTTGGATTCTTCCATACTAAACCTCTTTAGTATGGTGTCAATGTACCTGGATTGGGACAATCCCAGTATCCGTTTAGATCTATCTCTATAGATCATGATTCCCAATATGCAGGAGGCATCACCTAGATCTTTCATTGAGAATCTCTGTGATAAGAAGAGCTTGACTGATTGCAGTATAGAAATATCATTTCCTATCAAGAGTATGTCATCGACGTACAATACGAGGAAGACAACCTTACCCTCTGCTACCTTCTTATAGATACAAGGTTCATCTATATTTTTGATGAAGTCAAACTCTTTGACTACTACATCAAAACAGATGTTCCAACTCCGCGATGCTTGCTTTAACCCATAAATGGATTTAAGAAACTTGCACACCTTTCCGCTGCTCCCACTATCTACGAATCCCTCTGGCTGAGTCATGTACACGCACTCTTCTAAATCACCGTTTAGAAAGGCGGTCTTAACATCCATTTGCCAGATTTCGTAGTCATGGTATGCGGCAATGGCAAGTAAGATCCGGATGGACTTAAGCATAGCCACTGGAGAAAAGGTTTCGTCATAGTCCACACCTGGTCTTTGACGAAATCCCTTTGCTACAAGTCTAGCTTTGAAAGTCTCAACTTTTCCATCTACACCAAATTTCTTTTTAAAGATCCACTTGCTCCCAATGGGTTTTACCCCTTCAGGAGCATTTTCCAAAGTCCATACTTTGTTGGTGTACATGGATTCCATCTCAGATCGCATTGCATCCAGCCATTTCACAGAGTCACCACTCGTGATGGCCTGCTCGAAACTAGTCGGTTCATCATCATCCATGATGCAATCCTCGCTTCCACCATCAATGAGAAAACCGTAGTATCTCTCAGGTGGACGAGAAACCCTACTAGATCGGCGGAGAGGCTGGGGTTCGTCGGGTACTACTGAATCCTCTGGTTCCACTAAATCATCTGTTGTAGTTTGTTCTGCTGGAACTTCTTCCAATTCTACCTCAGAGCCACTAATTTCTTTTTCAAGAAATTCCTTTTCTAAAAAGGTGGCGTGCCGAGAAACAAACACCTTTTGTTCTTCGGTGTGGTAGAAGATATACCCGCGCGAATGTTTGGGATATCCAATAAACTTGCACAGAATAGACCTTGCGCCGAGTTTGTCCGGATTTTGTGTTTTCACATATGCCGGACAACCCCATATCCTGATATAATTAAGATATGGTCTCTTTCCTTTCCATATCTCATATGGAGTGGTTGACACAGATTTGGTAGGAACCATATTCAATAGGTCTGCAGCTGTCTCCAGTGCATACCCCCAGAAGAAAATAGGTAACTCAGCTGTACTCATCATAGAGCGCACCATATTTAATAGGGTGCGATTCCTCCGCTCAGATACACCGTTGTGCTGTGGTGTATAAGGAGGAGTACGCTGAGAGAGAATCCCATTCTCTTTTAGATAATCTAGGAACTCACCGCTTAAGTATTCACCTCCTCGATCAGATCGAAGAATCTTAATACTTTTGCCCGTTTGGTTCTCTACTTCGTGTTTATATTCCCTGAATTTCTCAAAAGCTTCAGACTTGTGTTTCATCAGGAACACATATCCGAATCTTGAGAGATCGTCAGTGAATGTAATGAAGTAGGAAGAACCGTTCCTGGCATGCGTAGACATTGGACCGCATACATCACTATGTACCAGTCCTAAGAGTTCGGTAACTCTTTCTCCGTGTCCACTAAACGGAGCTTTGGTCATTTTTCCTTTGAGACATGAATGGCAAGTATCATAAGATGATAATTCGAACGGATTCAAATAACCATCCTTATGTAACTTAGCCAGTCGTGTCGCATTGATATGACCAAGTCTACAATGCCACAAGAAGGATTCGTTCATATCTGAACTTTTCCTCTTGTGTGTGTTTTGTATATTCAGGACTGTATTCTGATTTAGAATGAATATGCCATTATGTAACGAGCCTGATGCAATCAACTTTTGATCTAGGAATATGTTCATAACATTATCCTGTACTACAAAATTATATCCCTCTTTACTCAATAAAGAAACTGATATAATGTTGCACATCATGTTCGGTATATAATAGCACTCATTTAGAATCAGTGTATTGCGACTTGGCAATACAAGGTGATATTCGCCAACTGCTTTGGCTACAATACTCGCACCGTTCCCTACTTGAACGGAATGATCACCTTTTCCCAGTTCTCTACCTTTACGTAGCCCATGCAACTGTTTGCATATGTGGGATCCTGATCCGGTATCTAATACCCAGGACGTAGGGTGAACTGAGAAACAGTTCTCAATAACAAACACACCCGAAGAAGATGCATCAATATGCAAGTTCTTTTGGGCGGCGTGAGAATCCAGATATTCTCCTGTTTCCTGTTCAGTCTTATAACTCTTATAAGAAAGAATGGGTCTAACGTTCCCTTGCTCAGTACAATAATCAGGTTCAGTCAATACATCCATATTATTATCTTGATTATGGCATGACATGGTCGCTACCTGGAGAGAGAGAGAAGAAAACACTTTTAGCGTATGCTCTTGCAAGATTAGATTGGTTATTATCTTATCTAATCAGGATGTCTCCCACTGGTTTTATCAAATCTACCTTAAAACCCTAAAAGGTAAGATTAGCCGGGATTAATTACACCCTACAATTTCGTCAATCTTTCAGCCAGATCAGTGTCGGTACTTTGAGGGAGGTTCCCCGTGCTTTCGCACGGACCTAATTAAAGTAAACCTCGTTTTCCCAAAGGCGTAACCCCGTTAACACTTTTCTAGACACCTACTTGAATGACTAATTGTCCTGTGTAAAACTCTCCCAGGAGTAACTCTTACTCGCAGTGGGTATCAGGATCCAACTATCTCATAGGAGGTATGCAATCTCATTGCAAATTTCAACACTTGAAATTCCTGATAATGTTTTTACCCCTAGCATCCTATGACCTTGACGCAGGCCAACAAACCATAGTGCGCTAGTCAAGTTCAACCCGTCATTTCTTGATTCAATTAAACCCACCCGCACGACCCTTGACGCAGGCCAACAAAGTCGCACGACTACCCTAATCGAATCTACATCATATGCATAAACAGATATATATTAGTTAGCTACCGCACACTACGCCTTGACGCAGGCCAACAAGCGTAGCATGAATACTAAATAATATCTATCTGAAATGACGGAGGGCTACGCAGGTTTTTCAGAAAACCGTGAGCGTAATGAACATGATATCGTCGTAGAATCGAGTATTTTTGAAAAGGAGTGTTTTTTAGGCTTTACATAATTTCGCTAAAGGGGTCACTCCCGGTGAAGGGATCGTCGGCCCTTTCCTCATCGAATAAGGTGCAGGATATATCACATATACCGCTGTGCAAAGCAAAACACTAAAAGCAATCAAAAGACATACCGCGTTTTGTAGCATCTGCCAGTTTCGCTAAAGGAGTCACTCCCGGTGAAGGGATCTCGGTCCTTTCCTCATCGAATAAGGTGCAGGACATATCATATATGTCACTGTGCAAAGCAAAACTGTAGCTACCCTTTTTATAAAGTTTTGATTCTACAACATCTTTAGGTTTCTTTTCTTTTATTAATCTTATTAATAAAAATCCCATCAGCTTATGCTTCCTAAGCATCACAGAAGAAACGAAAGCAGTAATATTTATATATCAGCATATATATATAGTACAAGCATTCGTCTCAGGCAGTAATATGATCTCATCACAGAACATTGCAGCAGAAGAACATATATGAAATATTGGATATACTAGGACGTCCGTGTTTTTAATACGAGCCTGTATAAAACACGGATTCCACGGTCGCGACGAATAGCCAAACCCACATCCCAAGACCCCTACGAGAGCGGCAAGTAACACTGCCAATTCTAGGGTTAGAAGACCCGGTCTCGACTCCTCGAGATGGCCTCCCACTGGACCCTAGAACCCGGTTACTTATGCTCCCCTCCTTGGGTCTACCTAATGCGGAAAAGTAAATAATATACACTGGTGAGAGCAACCGCAACCTGGAAGTGCCCCAAATAAAAGAATATTACATTACAAATGAATTTTACATGAATGAAAATAAAAAAACCCTCATCTCACATAAAACCCCCGGCTATTCTGATCGCGACGATCCAATATAACATATCACAGAACACATAATATCTCATATCATCAACGTAAGTAAATATGCGCATCCCAATTGTCGTTGACATATAGCAACGAAACCGGCGATATCACATATTACACTTACGGTCACAGAAAAGAAAGTGTAAAACTACAATATTTGGAATCCATAATCACTTTAGACATCGTAAATCCGAAATATCACATACTCTGCATTTCATGCCTAACTCTATGAATTCCACATATTGTATCACATTCCAGATAAATAGACAGTATTAAACTTTCCGAACAGATAATCAAATACCCAAAATTTCCCAAACTGCTCAACACTTGAGCGGGGTTCAAATAATCCCAGAATATGTCACAGTACCGGTGATCCAGCCGTAGAAGGGTCAAGCCAACGCCTCACATGTGGCACGCCGTACTGCCCCAAACCCGAAGGTTCAAAAGGCAGTTCAAGACGGTCACATAATCGAGTTAAGGTTTGTTGTCTTCTAGAGGGTCCACCGCTTAACTTGTACAATTTTTCCGAAAGATTTAAACCCGTATAAATTTCAACACTTGAAAGTTTGCCGTACCAGGAAACAGTAAGTTAATGATATCTGTTCAAATAGTTTAACAGTTTCTAAATATCCGGAAAGAAATACGAATTTAAAATTTCCGATCGAGTCTACTATTACAAAACAAACCCCAGAATTTTAAACACCTGAAACAGATTAAAAATATCCAGAATAGTCAGCAAGTACCTACGGGCCATACCATGAAGCCACGTGTCATGATCTCATCAATCCGCCGCGCAAGCCATGCTTGCGCCGCGGTTCCGCCGCCGTTTAGTGGAATTAGGGGCTCGGATTTTATGGTAATTCTTGTAATTCCCTGCTGATTTTTTTACATATTTTTAATTCTGAAAAATCCCAAAATTTAAAAAATTTCCAGAGAGGGGTCAAGTTTCGTCGTTTCGGGTTCGATTGGAGTTTTAACTTCGTAAACACATCGCCTAATGCTCTAGCTAGGCTCTGATACCACTATAGGGTTCCTAGGCACTCTTGTGAAGGTTCGTAAGGCATCAAACATGCCCGGATTTAATTTTAGACGTGCCGAACAACCCAAAGCCGGGATCTTTGCTAGATTATTAGGGTTTAACATGCAATAAGATAACTTTTATCTAAGTGTGTGGGATTACAACCTTTGTAGTCCGCTCCTTCACTTCACAAGCTCCGAGTAGAAGTCCCTTAGCCGCGATTCACGATCTCCCGGACTCATGAGAGGCTCCACGACTCGAACGATCCATGCTAGCTCGAAGTATTCCAAGTCTCCGATGATCTACCTTGAAGTTGCTACGACTCAAGCTTTCTCACTCTTAAAGAAGAGAACACACTAATCCCATGGGCTAGATGAGATGAGGATGAGAGAGTAGTAATTTTGCTTTCCTTTTGTATCATTTTCTCATATTATTTCATCACTTAAGAAAATATAGCAAGCTTTTCTTTCAAGAGAGAAGAAGAAGATGAGAATGGAAAAAGAATAATGATAATTGTTTTTCTTTTGTGATGAATAGAAATAAAACATATGATTGATATATAACCATAGTCAAGGATGAATGGATGAGAATGTGTAGAGAAACAACTAGAGTTAGGGTTTGGTTAAGTTAAAAATGTGTCATCCAAAATATCTTTACAAATGACAAAAGAAAAAATGCTTCTAGAAGGAACTTGAAGCATCTAACCCTAATCAAACCCTAACCTCAATTAATCATCCTTAAACATGTTTAACAATTAATCATATCATGTCACAATAATATATATCACATATATATTATATATTTGCAACAAAAGAAAATAATACAATTAACATATATCGCATATATATCAATGTATCATCTACTGAGAAAATGAAATAATAAAGCAAGCCAATATTAGTTAATATAATAATATATCATATATATTATTATATATTAAATCATCGAATCAACACTTGATCCGACGATCCGGCTATATCGAATATTACCGACTAATATATCATGTACCGATTCATCGAATCAACACCTGATCCGATGACCCGGTTCATATCTTAATATTGCGAGAATATAATACGGTATCCTATATCGCATTATTCTCGGTCCTGCACATATCACATATGTGCCTCTACTCCGTTTCGCCTGAGCCAAGAAACCTCTGTGTAGGACTCTAAAGAATCGTCAATACGCCGGTAGCAGGTGATGATCATATCAAACACCCACAAGCTGCAAGCGGTCAGCTAAACGTAACAGCCACCCAGGTATTGAGCGATCAGAAGATCAACAAGCTAGCCTGTCCGTTCTCCTGTGAATCCGATCAGTAACACTCCCGTACAGTCCGGTCTGTTCGTCTGATATGTCGCATATCAAGTCTAGGGGTGGTATACGTCAGACCCCAGTAACCGATAAGTCGTGTCGATGTGTGGCTCATAACGGGTCGAGAAACTACTAGTAACACTTACCAGTAAATCTCTATATCAGCCCTGGCCAGGGACTTCCAGTTATAGCCAATCGAACACAGCACAACATCAACTCCCTATACCGGGAGAGACGAATCCCCTCCTATCGCTCATTGCCTCCATGTGATTCGGGACTGTACCCAAAAGCCACCGTTTTGCACGCCCTCTTGTACGTGGTAAGGTGGAAATCAAAGCACAGTGGGAATCACACAAGACTCCATGACGATCTCGGGTCTACAAACTACCCTGTACCTGTGTCACCGGAGAACTGCCATCTGACGTGTGGTATATCACCATCTGGGAGTTCTCGGCGAGTCCATCCAGTGTACCCAGTCTCCACTGAGCACCCGTACACCATCTCTGATGTCAAACACCGATGGATATGGGATCATCCATCGCCCATCATATGGGTCAAGATGCGCATACGCTAGTCTACTCTGGTGTATCGATGCCCTGTCTCGATATACCCTCGACTAGGAACAGTTATAGGATGTACTCATCGACTACCGTGGCCCCACTAGTATGATCTCATCATAGTCCCCGTAGTCGAGTACAGATCCTAAGGGCTTTATCAACATGTGAGAGTAAAACAGTAAACCAATACAAGTCAACATGTTAAGATAAAGTGAAACCAAATAGCATACTATCATGACGAGCAAGAAAGTCCTCTCTGTATATATCTAAGCATCCATCATAATATACATCATATGTACAACAATGGCCTCTAGGGCATATACATAACTAACAATAGCAATATCATAAAAACGTACTGCTTTATACGAAATCAATCCCCAAAATATGCACATGAATGCTACGTGTGTCTGGTGCGCACGGAAATCAAAATCCATGAATGTGCCATACATGCGCACAGAAACAACATCTAAGTGAATCGGGTGTGCACGAAACATCTGTCGTAGGCAACATGTGTGCCTGACTGCACAATCAGGTGCATCTGACATGCACGAAAAATCTCAATTTAGTGCATCTGGTGTGCACCAAAATCGCATCTCAAGACATGCGCTCAACATGCGCGAAAATCCAAATCAGGTACATCCATCGTGCATGAAATCATGAAATCCAATATCAAGCACCGAACGTGCGCAAAATCAATCAGGTGCACAAGGTGCACAAAACAAATATCGAGTATCACAATCGAAATCGAAGTCAAGTGCATCTAAGTGCACAAAAGGCGTATCACTGCACTGCAAGCATATATAAACTATACAGAGTGTAGGAACCAAATCGTGTGCGTGCATATGCACAAAATCAACTCAAATGTCTAAAACCGTAAAATCACAAATATGTGAAACTAAAGCACGAAAACGATATCAAGTGCAACACTGTGCAAAGATCGTAAATCCTCAATCATCAAAAATTAAATCATACGAATAAATAACCCAAAACATCGGAATCAATAATGGCGGAATAGTACTGCTCCAGCGCATCCTCTAAGAATCTCGGCCAACTGTCGCGGTCACTAGTGGGACGTCTCGTCGATGATCATGAACTCTGTCCTGCTGGTGTGCGTAACCATGACCACTCCTGGGTCAAGGTCTTCACTGTGAATTACCAATCTTTCGGTCCATCGGCTCATCGGCCCTGTCAGGTGTGCTAACGGGGACGATTCCGTTCTGGCACTTCTCTGGTCATCTCTTGGTCAATCATCGCGACCACTCGTAAGACAGCATATCACTGGCGTCGGCCTCTGGCTCTCTGAATGTACGTGACACATCTGATCCTGGGTGCAAGTATCATTGCAGCAGTGTCCTGGAAGGAATCCTGCTCACGGTCTCTTCCATGTCTTGTCTCTGCCAACTGTCCGGAAGTCGTTGTCCTTTCCTATATCTGCATCTTGCTCTGGAACGACTGCAAACTCATCGCGACTCCTTCTGGAAGGTAAGTCCAAGTACCATGCCTCGGCATGCGCATCGCCTCTCTGATGTCGGCGGAGTGGAACATCATCTCATCTAGATCTGGTGCGAACCTTTTACTCCACTTTTCTCTAATGTCGACCGCTTCGGACTCGTCTCGTCATGGCTGCATGGATTGAGCTCCAACGGCTATCCTCGTATCTAGAATCTCCCAAGAATGCATCTCACCACCTAGCATCCGAATTAAGTTGAGCCATCCGATCGAGTCGTCAAAACCTCATAATCCCCCAAGAGCTCAACATCTTGGGCACAGTTTAATAGTATCGAGTACATACCACAGCATCGGTGGTCCAGCCCTAGAAAGGCAAACCCAAGCCTCACTAATGGCGCCGTAGAACCGCCGCAAACCCGAAGGTTCAAAGGCTTTCACACGGTCATTAAGTCGAGTTAGGGTTTCATTCTTCTAGAGGGACCATAGAATTGCCTGCATGTCTTTCCGACTACTTTAAACTTGGAATAATAGGTTTCCGACATTCGATCGTCTCTGTCGACCCTCACGTCTCTACGTGAAGTCGTCTCTAGCTGGAATCAATCTATCTGATGACCTCTCATCGGGTAGGCGAATGAACCACATGTCCTAGTCATTCATCCTCGGGTGACTAGCGACCTTCTATCATCTCTTAGTACAATCTGTACTGCAATAGCTCCAATATATGGGGCGATATCTCGTCGCTCGCAGCAACAACTGGCTCACTCGTCTGCATGCTGAACGGTGCCTCAATCATCAGGAGTAAGCAACACACCAACGGTCATCAAAATCTGGCTGGCCTCTGTCAGTGGCTCAATCCTCTAGTGTCGATCAGCACATCCGAGTAACCTTATAAAGGTGATCCGCCAAACGCTCGCGGCGCGGAAACACAGTAAAAAGACACATCTCTGCAATCGTGTGTCGCCGGAATTTCTCCCTGGTCAGTCCTCGTTCGTGATGAGCTTGTACTGACCGCAACTCTAGCCGTAGCTCTCCCTGCCTGTAACCGTAGCAGCAAAACCAAACTGGTACCGAAGAGGCTAGATCAGGAAGGAATATAATACTGAACAAGGAAATGTACATCCTAAGGCTTCATAAGTGGAGTGGCGTGTCGTAAATATGCCGCGGAACATACCAACGGTACGTCACTCTACTTTAGTCACCTATTCCATCAACCAAGGGTCATCCTACGCTCCGAAGGTTAAAACCTAACGCTCTGATACCAACTTTGTCACGACCCGAAAGTACGGAACATGACCGGCACTTAAACTACGAACGTCTCGAGACGTACGTAATCTAAGTAAACCGAAAACCCAGAAATCCAAACCAAGAAGAGTAGTAGAGAGCAGGAAAAACCAACTTAAAGCAAGTAATTTCAATAGCATAAGCCGAATTATGCTGTTTTTAAAACATAAAAAATTTACTGAAAATTTCGGCAGAGTCTCCTTTATAAATACTGGCTCCCAAACGGGATAGAACATGAATAGTATACGAAATCAATAAAAGGCATCCCCAAGCGGGAGCTAGCTCTTCGTCAATCGACGGTCACAACCACACAAGCAATATGATATACAACGCCAACGGCGAGGATCAAAACTCAAAAGGAAACTCAAAACCACCAGAAATATAACGAGCGACTCTAAGGTCGAAAGAATAAACAACACTGGTCTCTATCTCAATAGATACATGTTTGGTTGATGGAACTTCTAGATACAACAGAATAATGATATACAAGATAATATGATGGGTACGATACAAGAAAAACCCACCTACTAGCAAGTCACCCGAATGAAACTGAGCCCGCAAAGCCGTAATGAAACCTGTACGGCAAACCTGCAAGAAACTGGGGCACAACGAGGGTGAGTTGCCAACTCGTGAATAGAAAAACATCTACGCACAGAAATCGCATAAATAACGCAACCTAGGTCAATGATCATAATATATCCTCAAATATAAGTATAACAGGCAGCCTATAACAATGGCTAGGGTAATATCTAACCCGAGTATAATTTCATGTGCCCGTGTCAGTGCCTCAGGTAGCAATATATCATATGAATGAGGTATGAATGCATGAAACAGAATACATGTAAATGAAGAAACTGTTTTCATAAATTAGTGAGATTTCCTTCGTATTTTTAAACTGAGGTATCATAAATGAAATCAGCATCAACAGTGTCTAGCATCGACACAAAACATAAATCTCACTGTCTCGAAATATCAATGTCTCAATCTCAATATCTAGGGCGCCGTCAGTCCAGACCGGCCCCTACCATCCGTCTCAAGACCACGACGGTATCCTCCGGATATCCGACGCGTCGGGTAATATCACCGGTAGGTAGTGCTCCCCAGCCAGGCTCAACGTCAACACCACATTCCTCTTGCCCCGGGGTACCATACCGGGCCCACCATGTACCCGTGACGGTTCCTCCACTCCTCGACACGGATCTCCAAAACCACAGCAAACTCATGGTGGACGACACTTTACATCACTAGAAAACCGAAACATTTTATATTTTAAAAGATCATAAGTTGTAAATTTTGCGGCTTTCCCCGAAATCAAGAAATATCATAAATCTCAAGAAATCATCACAAGTGCATATGTCAATGATAATGAACTAGGCATGAACAACTGAATAACAGTATGCATGAAGAGGTAGGTAATAACTACAATGTCTAATATGACATATAAGGGAAGTACACTAATATCATGTCAACACTACTAGCTAACAATCTAAGTCAAGCAATTATATTCTCTTAAGTGTACGTGACATGGCAATTACCGATGAAGATGTGTGTGAGCCGGCAGGTAGGTGTACGTGGTACATATGCATCATCGGTAATGGTGCTGGTGTCCTAACAACATGATATCAATAATGGAATATGCAGCAAAATAAATATGCGAGGCAGAGCGAACAACAATAATGTGCGGGAGCTGAATACTAGACACAACGATAACTAATCTGCAATAATCTAATATAAGTCCTACAAATGGTGCCTTTTGAAATAACACGAATCATGGGGTTTTGAAAATAGGGGCTACGGTGTTTTTATGAAAAGATACGTCGTTTTTGAAATATCCGTAGATTCCCTTGAGATGTCTTTAAAAATGCCCACGATTCGTTAGTTTTTGAAATAGCTAAGAAGTCTAATCTAATCTAACAACTACACTAAACTATACGGCTGAACTAACAAGCTGAACTACAGGTAAGGAAACCGCCTATCATCTGAGTCGATACATATACATACCTGTATATGTATAGTCGGTGATCCCGCCTCAATAATATCATATCCGATACCATATCTATAATCAGGCGTCCCAAGTCAAGAGTGCGGATCAATCATCAATATAGCTCGTACGTAAATCCGTCGTACGGCATCCCAATCTGGTTACGGTTCAATATCACATTCATCATACTATTCACCTGGTATCCTCTTTATCAAATATCATGATCGGGGTACTGATCTACGTCTAGTACCATACTGATACCGCCTACGTATGCATGGATGTGTGTGAAACACTACGTCAAGAACCCGCTACAACGTCATGTCGTATCTAAGATACGAACCCTGCTATATCACCGATCTCACGGCCTCAAATCAAATCTCATCGACTCAGCTCAATCCCAAGTATCATCCTCAATCCGTATGTGAACACATAGTCCCATACCCATGTGAACACATAACTATAAAGAATCCCATGAGCACATATCAATAGGAATGTATGCAAGTATGTATGTGTGTATTTGTGTGTAACACTACCCTAGGGTTCGCAACACTAAAGTAATCCAACACACCAATATCCATCCTAAGCATCGTTATTAATCCCAAATAACATATAATAATTGTTGGTGTGTATACGCATCCGTATAC
Source organism: Agapanthus africanus (assembly GCA_030015575.1). Lineage (NCBI taxonomy): Eukaryota > Viridiplantae > Streptophyta > Magnoliopsida > Asparagales > Amaryllidaceae > Agapanthus > Agapanthus africanus. Next base: position 494,996,142 of record CM057339.1, read on the forward strand.
ACCACCACGGACTGTGGGGGTGCTATACGCCATCCACCCGACTTCTCCCCGTAGATATAAATCTACTCACCTGGTCCTCGCTAGCCGGTGCCGACGTCGCCACGCGCTTGCTTGTCGTCTCGAAGTCCACATGGGGGTACCTACATATCATAACGTACCATATCGCATTAAAACTAAATTCGAAACCGAAACGGCATACGAAAATCAAATCGGCACGCGTATCACGCATAGGTCCAAACCTATCGCCCACGCATGTAGGAATAGTCAAACCAACCCTCGATGTCGATGTACGAACGTCAAACCATCGAGAAAATCCAATCACACTCATTTGCACATTCACGAACACTAATTTTAATATAAACTAGGTTAAACTCACAAAAACGCCAATTTCACTTAAAAAGTCATTTTTCCGAAAATCTAGCAAGCACAATTCGCCGTTTTTGTACAAAACACGATGTTTAAACAAATTTAGCGACCACAATATCCACTAAATATCATAACTAAGTCATATAAACCATTTCTATAATTTATTCTCATAAATTTGCCTCATTTCCAAAATCCTAGTTTGCAAAAATATCAATTTTTAACACCTTTTATAGCAAAATTCACAATTCATCAATTAAGCTTGGTTTTGCATGATCTAAATTGCTAAACAACAAATTAAAATGTTAATAAAGTCATCAAAACCTTAATTAGATTTTAAATCACCCGTTTGGAACCAAAAGCTAAAAACTAGTTTGCTTAAATAAAGCTAAATTGGATATTTTAATGTTACAATTAGCACTAAGCAACAAGATTACATTTTGCATGCCCTAAGATACAAAATACATCACATAACCATGCACAATTGATCACCATTCAACTCCAAAACAAAACCCCACTTCAATTTCATAAACCCTAATCTTGAATTTGGACTCTAAATTTAAAATCTAAACTAAACCTTTCATTAACATAATTTGAAGTAATAACAAACAACTCAAAAAAAGAACAAGATTTATACCTCATAACCATCTTGAGATCAACATGAAACTTGTCTCCAAAATGCAAACTTTTCACCAAGATCCATGCTAGATAGGCTAAGGAAAAATGGGTAGGGCTTGGATTTGGATTTTGTGGGATTTCTTGTGTTGATTTTTGGGCATAATATGAAGAAATTTTGAGGTGAAATGAGAAGAGAAAGGGGGGGGGGCTGTTACTGCAGTGAGGATGGGAGGGGTTCGGCCAAAATTGAGGGGAGGAAGAGAGAGAGAGAGAATGAGGTTCGGGTGTGGGTTGAAGTCAACAAAGTCCACTTTATGTTAAATACCATACCTCATCAATTAATCTATTCATTCTTCTTTCTTTTCTTCTTCTATTTTTTTTTCAAAAGAGAGGGCTGCTGGAATTTGGTGGTGGGGCCGGCCATGTGAGTGGGTGAGGATGAGAGGGTGTGTGTGTGGAGCAATGAACACCAAACACCAATACAATATGCACCAAAACCCTTTTATTTTCACAAAATAAGCCTTTTTCTTCAATATTATCTAAACCGTTTTGGCAAACAATTTTATTTCAAAAACCACATGATAAAATTTTATTTAATGTTTTATGATGCACAAAATTTATTTCATCTCATTCCAATTTGTAATTTTCCCTAATTAATTGTATTAGTAACGGCTTAAAATAATAATAAAATAATATTTTTTTCAGAAAATTTGAAATTTCTCCAACGGCTCAATAAACACCAAATAATAGCAATTACATAGCTAGAATATGTATATTTAATTTTTATAATAAGATATTTGCATTTTGACTTTTTACAGAAAACCCCCTTATTTTACCGATTTTTTTCGAAATTTCACCGAAACGATTTTCAAAGCGTTACACCAAAGCGGGAGCCAGCTCTTCGTCAATCGACGGACAAAACCACACAATGCAGCATAATATACAACGCCGAAAGGCGAGGATCAAACTCAGGATAAAAATCCAACATCATCAAGAAACCCAGAGGAAAACCATAATAATACATCGCGTGACTCTAAGGTCGAAAGAATATACACAGGTCATCTATCTCTGTCAAATAGACAAGTCTGGTTGATGGAGTTTTACTAGATACAACTGAAATAACAAATATAAAATGGTGGTCCTGATGCAAAGATCCCACCTACCAAAGCAATCACCCGGAAGAAACAGTATGCCAGCAAAACCGCAACGAAACCTGTACGGCAAAACCTGCAAGGAACTTTGGCACAATGGGGGTGAGTTGCCAACTCGTGAGTAGAAAACATCTACGAGTAGAAATCACATGCATGACGCTATCCTAGGTCATATCAAGTAATATCCTCAAATAAATATCCTGGTCCATCTATGTATAAGTGTAATACTACATGCTCGTGTCAGTACCTCAGATAGCAACATATTAGATATATAATGTATGAATGCATTACAAATGAAACAGAATACATCATGAATGAGACAACTGTTTTCTTTATTTTAATGAGATTTCTGTATGTATATAGATCTCGTATCATCAATGAAATCGACAGATAAAACAGTGTCCATCATCGACACAAAACAAAAATCCCAGTATCTCAATACCTCTGGCTCCGGCTATCCGGACTGGCCTGTATCATTAATCACAATATCTCAGTGTCTCAAATCTCAATATCTCAATACCTCGGGCTCCGTCAGTCCGGATCGGCCCATATCATCAATCACACGACCACGAACGGTATCCTCTGGATATCCTCCGCGTCAGGTAAAATCACCGGTAGGTAGTCTGCCCCTGCTGGGCTCATCGTCTACAACTCGAGCTTCTTGCCCCGGGGTACCTTACTGGGCCCACCATGTACCCGAGACGGTTCATCCAACTCCTCGAATCGGGTCTCGAAAACATCTCATAACCGAGAAAACACCATGGTGGACAATACTCAACATATCAAGGAAAACCGTATTTTTCTCTTTAAAATAATTCATCAATTTACAAAACTTTCACATGCGGTTTCCAAATCAATAAAATATCAAGAAGAATCCGAAATCATCAAGTCACCATGTCAATAACAATGAAAACCGGCATAAATCTCCATAATACTGCATAACCAATGAATATACGGATGTATCTGATATCATGCAATAATTAAACTAGCATATGAAAGCTATAACATGTAGCAACTATCAGTTAGCAAGCTATGTCAATGAAATAGTATTTTCTAAAGTATACGTGACATGGCAATTACCGAAGAAGATGTGTGAGAGCCGGCAAGCAAGTCTACGTGGAACATACACATCATCGGTAATGGTGCTGGTGTCCTGACAGCAGGGTTTCATGATAGTTACAGAGAACATATGTACTAGTATGCAATGCGATGAAACATCATGAATATACAGAAAGTGATGTAGTAACAACAACCCTGAAAAAATTATACTTACCGAATATACGAGTCATACAGTTTGGTATTTAAAATACTCACGATTCTCCACTTTTGAAAATGAGTATGACTCGAGCCCAGTCAAAAGGGTAAGGGAAACCACCTAAGTCTGATTCGATCTCTCTCTCTCTCTCTATATATATATATATATAGTAGTCGGTGATCTCGCCTCAATAGTATCACGTACGATACAATAAATAATATGACATCCTCGAGTCAAGAGTGCGGATCTATCCTCATAACTATATCTCGTACGGTAAATTTATCGTACGGCATCCCAAATCTGGGTACGGGTCAAATATCACATTTATCTCAGTATTCATCTGGTATCCACATCATCACATATCGTGAGTAGGGGTACTGATCTAAATCTAGTACACTAATAATATCATCAACAATAATCATGATCTGGATTCTGATCTACCGTCTCATACAATCTGATGTCGTCAACACATATTATCATATAGAAGTATATATCGCCCAAGCGATCCATTATAAATATCATAACATATCCTATCTCATATCTCGATCATATGTCAACTATCATATAAATATCATCATCATCCACATGGTATCGTCGTCCAACGATCCGTTATAACATCATGACATATCTCGGTCAAACATTAAATATCTCACGGCATCATGCTCGATCATATCGACTCATTCCTAAGTATCATATAACATCCTCATCATCCAAGAATATGAATACCAATATATATAAGTCCTCAATACGCACAAGGAAGTAAATGTACGCGAGTATGTGTATGTACGTGTATGCAAATCTTTTCTCTAGGGTTTCGTGACTAAGAAATCGACTGAAGTCCTTTCTTCAATTCTCGCTAACACTAACCCCTAATCTCCTAAAGCTTTTCTTGCTAATGTTCATACCACACACTAACATATAAAAGTATATATATAACACATCTTATCATTTCTCACAACTTTGCGGGGGTGCTAAACGTCATCCACCCGACTTCCCCCGTAGATATAATCTACTCACCTTGATCTTCGTTTGCCGATGCCGATGACGCCACATGCTTTCTTGTCGTCTCGGAGTCCTCGTGAGGTACATACATATCACATATAGCATCATAAATGATATCACGCACGAAAACCAAAATGTCGCACGAAACACCGATAGGTTAAAACCTATAGTCTCGCATGCAAAACACAACCAATAACCCTAGTCGTTGGCGTTCAAATGCCACACGACGGAATACAATGACAAATACCAAAACTTAAATTCAAAAATATCGCGACATACAAGGCAGCAACTTTGAAAACATGCTCCAGATTTTACCCTAGGCAAAACTAGCCAAAGTTGCATATATGGAGGGTCTAGTTTACTGGAGATGGAGCTACAGACGAAACACGAAGCAAAATGCCCTAGATCTGGCTGCAAATTGCGGACAGAAGGAATTTTTCTGCGGCCTGGGTAGAGGTTTAGGGGCTAGGGTTTCAGTGGGCGGTCCTTGGTTGCCAGTTTGTATCTCAGTGTTTGCTAAATATTTTTTCAGGTCCCCGAGTGTTAGCAGATTTCCAATTACCATCATATTCTCATAGTTTTCCAATGTCGGGGTTTCTAAGTTCGTATTCTGGGATTTATTCTATGGTGTCAGTCCAGGATACAATCCATACAGGAGTCATAAGGTCTCTACTAACCTCAATTACACTTCATAATTCAAAATTTCTCAAAACCACCATCTAGAAATTTTTAGGTTCACAAAACCCCTCAATATCGATACTAAACATATATGGATGACTAAAGAATTTAAATACTATTCTAAGGGTGCAGAAATTATCTCAATTGGCAACTCAAGAATTTTCCTGAGTTGCCCAAAGTCCTCAAAATTTTATTATTCTTGGTCCAATGTGCTCCCCTTGAGCTTGTGCATGCTTTTTGTGAAATGGAGATGGGGTTTTAGGTTTGTTTTGGGGGTGTTTTTAGGGTTTAGAGGTGAAGGGTGATGGGGTTTTGCCATGGGTGAAGAGGGAGAACAAATGGTGAAGAGATGAAGAGAGAAACATTGAACCATGCCTAGGTTTGACCCCTCACTCTCTCTCTCTCATGCCCATCCCTCTTGTCATCATGATACCTTTTCCTATTCTTTTGTTTTTGTCTTCTTCTCTTTTCTTGTTTTCTTTATCTTTTCTTTTCATTTAAAAAGCCATACATGATAAAAATAAGGAAAAGTCATGATAGAAAAATGTAACAAGTGTGAAAATGATATGGTGCATGTCATGTGCACAAAATACGCTTAATGCGCGATTAACGATATTTAATCGCGATTAGCACTAAAATGGTGTATAATAAATCATAAAACTTCATAATTTGCATAAATTACACAAAGCACCCTCTTTTTAGTAATTTCTATAATTTTCCAAATTTTCCACAAATTTATCGATATTTAATTTTACTGCCTTATTAAAATATTCAATATAATTATTATTTATTTATAAAAATTCCCAAAAACAATATTTTATTTTTCTGAAATGTTACAATCTTCCCCCTTAAGAAATTCGGTCCCCGAATTAAATTTAAACTCCTCAAATACTAAAACATTTCAGTAAAAAGTCCAAGTCGTCGGGGCTCCGAAATCATCAATACATCAAACGCATTATAGAGCAAAGCATGCGCATGAACAGTGAGCAGATAACTCCAAATCAAAACTCCGTCAAGCATCCCGCAATCATCGGAGTCATGGTGAAGATATCAATGTCAAAGCCCAAAACGAAACCAATCATGATATACATCAAAACCATACTTGTAAACGTCAGAAGGAAATGCATGCCAAACCTTTCATGTTGCAGTGCGATGCGCGTATCGCGGCACAGTGGCGGACGTCTATTGTATGAAAATAACTATATATATACTTATCCTTTGTTTAATATCTACGACCCACCGTTTTTGAAAATAATTTAGAAGGGTTTCCTTGTTTTAAACGTTTCGTGTCATATCAGACACGTAGGTAAATATTGAGACTATAGCTCCCTTTTTGGAACTCCCTTCAATAACTATCAATGCATGCAAAATAAATCCAGGTACTGTTCTCTGACTAGTCCTGCTCAGTACGAAAACAAATAACAAATATCATAAAAACGTACTGCTCCATAAGAAATCGGTCCCAAAATGTGCATATGATTGTCATGTGCGTCTGGTGCGCACTGAAATTGAAATCAATAACTGTGCCATACATGTTCACATAAACAAAATTTAAGTGCAACGGGTGTGCACGAAAACACCTGTCAAGGGCAACGGTGGTGCCTGACAGCAAAATCAGGTGCATCCGATGTGCACGAAGAATCTCGATTTAGTGCATCTGGTGTGCACCAAAATCGCATCTCATATCATGCGCCCAACATGCGCGAAAATCCAAATCAGGTGCATCAATTATGCACCAATAAAATCTAAATCATGTGCATCCAACATGCACGAAATCACGAAATCCAATATCAAGCGCCGAACATGCGCAAAATCCAATGCAAGCGTGTCAGTCCGTGAAAAGTATCTAGTGCGGTAGCATGCATGAAAACGAACATCAAGTGCAGACGCGCGCACAAAACACAAATCTGGTAACACAAATGCTCAAGACATAGATCGGGTGCAACAAGGGTACGGAGTATATGTCCGGTGCAACCAATGCACAAGATACATAGCTGGTGCAACAAAAGCTCGAAATACGAATCCGGTGCATCTAGTGCACGAAATATCAAATACAGTGCATCCAGTGCATGACAATGCATCAATAACTCAAATGCGTATAAAAACAACACCGAGTGTACCAAGGTATATAAAATCCAAAAACGCGTGCAACTGCATGCACGAAACACGTACTAATGCACTGCAAGCACATGTAAGCTACAACGAGTGCAAAACCAAATCGAGTGCATACCACCCGCACAAAAATCAAATCAGCTTTATGCAATCCATGAAATCATAAACATGTGCAACCAAGGGAAAAAATCAACATCAAGTGCAATAAATACGCACAAATCATAAATCAAAACAACGGTGTATAAAAACATATCTCAAGTGCAATAACTATGAACAAAAACGTAAATACCCAGTAGGTGCAGCCATGGTGCACAAAAACAATACCACGAAGCCCAATCATCAAAACTCAAATCCAAGTGATATAAGCATGATACTCCGATCACAAACGCAAATCGCAACAAATGACATTGAGGTACACCTCCTACAATGTCGGAAAGTGTCGGTACGTCCAAAACTGGAAGAGCAAGAACATCCGCTGCCTCCTGCTCACGGTCTGGCGTCTTCTGTCTCTGGGTCCTCATTTCTCTGTGGATTACCGATCTCGCAATCCCTCGGCTCGTCGGCCCGGTCAGGTGTACTAACAGAAACGATCCGCTCTAGTACTCCTCTGTTCTTCTCACGGCTAATTAGCACGACCACTCATCAAGAGGCACATCTCTGGCGTTGGTCTCTGGTCCTCTGAATATACGTCACACATCCGATCCTCGGTGCAAATCTCTTTGCAACAGTGTCCCGAGAAGAACCTGCTCAGGGTCTCTTCCGATCTTGCCTATGCCAAACTGTACGGAGGCTGGAACTCTTGCATAATCCTTTCTCTTCTTCTGGACATCTGCGTTTTCAGCACAACTCCTCCTCGGAAACTGGTCGTATCTCAACGCCTCTGTATGGATATCAGCTCTCTAATATCGACGGGGAGTAACGACAGCTCGTCAACATCTCGCACGAACCTCTGGTTTCACTTTGCTCTAATGTCGACTGATTCGGACTCGTCTCTTCGTGGCTGCATGGACTGCGCTCCAACGGCTATACTTGTATATGGGGTCTCCCAAGCTGTGTATCCCATCACATGATATCCGAATGATGTCAAACTTTTCGATCGATTCGTCAATCTTCCATAATCCCCTAAGAGCTCAACATCTTGGGTACAGTTTATTAGTATCGAATATATGCCACAACACCTATAGAACAACCGTAGAAGGGAAAACCCAAGCCTCACTAATGGCACCGCTGAACTGCCGCAAACCCTAAGGTTCATCGGCGTTCCATGGTCATTATGTGGAGTTAGGGTTTCATTCTTCTAGAGGGTCCGTAGAATTACTTGCATTGTTTTCCGAATACTTTAACCTTGGAAAATGGGTTCCTGACATTCGATCGTCTATATCGACTCTCAACGTATCAGCGTGAAGTCGTATCTAGCTGGAATCAATCAATCTGATAACCTCGCATCGGGGTAGGCAATGAATCGCATGTCCTAGTCTTTCATCTCTGGTGACTAGCGATCTTCTATCATATCTCGAAGTATAACTCATGCGGCATTAGCGCCAAACATCTTGGGCGATATCTCCTCATTCGCAGCAACAACTGGCTCATTCGTTCGCATGCCGAACAGTGCCTCAATCATCAAGTATAATCGGTGCTTTAACGGTCATCACATCCTGGCTGGCCTCTATCAGTGGCCCAATCCTCTGGTGCTGATCTGGACATCCGAGAAATCTCATAACAGCGATCCATCAACGCTAATGGCGCAAAAACGCAAATAAATGATACGTCTATGCAATCGTATGTCCCTAGAATCATGCCCTGGTCAGTCCTCGTCCGTGACAAGCTCGTGCTGACCGCAACTCTAGCCGTAGCTCTCTGTGCCCGTACAACCGTGGTAAAAAAAGCATAACTGGTACTGATGAGGATAGATCATAGGAATGAATATAATACTGTGCAAGGAAATGTACATCCTAAGTGTAACACCTGAGAATGCGTTTAGTGACTAATTATATTTTAATATGTGATTTTTTTAATAAAAAGTTACCAAATTGCTTTTCGAATATTTTATCAAAATTAATAAACATTTTTCTAGAATTTTCCTAAGCTTGCACAAACATGTGCATGTAAACTAGGGTTAAAATTTGGGTTAAACCATGTTTAGGCAACCATGGTGGTCTAACCCCTTTTGTTAAGCAAATTAGTTTAATTAAGTGTTTTTAGTTTTTAATTTAAATTTCTTTTGATTGACTTATGTAGAGAGAGAGAATGCATGATGGCTTGGGCACATGCAAGCATTTAATAAGAGAGAGAGAGAGGTGGCTCTCATGGGTGTTTTCAAATCTTTTGCTTCATCCCTGAAACACTTACCTCACTCACATCTTTCCCTCTCTCTCTCACACACACACCACATCAGCCACAACATCAGCAGCTGCACAAGCAACAACAACATCTTTAGAAACAACATCAGCATCCCCATTCAAAGCAGCCACAGCAGGAATAAACAACAGCAACAACATCCACTAACCAACACAACAACAACCATAACAACACCAATAACAACACAGCAACAAACACAACAACAACAATAACAACAACAGAAGTAGCAAGCAGCAGCATCAGCAATAACAACAGCAGCAGCAGTTCAGGCAACAGCAGCAGCAGCTCCGGGCAGCAACAGCAGCTCCATCCCCTCTTCTTCTTCTCCTTCTCCTTGTTTGTGAGATTCCTAGTGGGGTATAACTTCTAAACTCCTTCCTTGTTGGCTTAGTTGGTGTCGTTATAGCTTCGATTAGCGATAATTATACGATTTTGTGCTTGTTTGGGTGATTTGTGTGGAATTGTGTTTAAATGATGTTAGTGTTGGGTAGACTAGCCTAAGTAAGTGTTGTTAAGGCTAAGTTAACCTAGGAAAACCCCAGATTACACTAAAATACCCTCAGTTTTCAAATTGTACAAAACTTGACGTTTTTTTGCAAAAATTAGCTCTTTGGAAATCTGTTGTTAACCCAGTGAGTTCAGAATTAAATTGAGTGGACCGAACCCTACTGGTGATACCCTGACCCCACCACCAGAGCCCGACCCCACCACTCCAACCTACGGCCGCCGAAAAAATAATTCTGGCCGCAAATTGCGGCCAGACCAGGGAGTTAGGAGCTAGGGTTTTTGGTACAGGTGTCTGCTACATTTTTTAGGTCCATGGTATATATTGTTTTGTAATATTCAAACCTGGGTAAAATCTGGGGCAGTATGTCGTTTTCTGGTATTTTTAGTTTGCGCGATACGCGAGTGGACACTTTGATTCAGCGTATCGCGGCGTATCGGGTTCAGTTTTAGACGCGCACACAAGTTCCAGCGTATCGCGTGCACGCGAGTTAATTCGCGACGCGAGTTTCTCGTTTCGTTCCGATATCGTGTTTTACGAGATTTTGATATATTGGGATTCTTGTGTAAATTCCAGATTCGCAGGCGGGTACGTCAGACGCCGCCAGGAAAGGGAAGCAGGTGGTCGGCTATACTTAGCACGCGACCAGGTGAGTAGATTTAATATCTACGGGGAAATCGCCCGTATGGCGTTAAGCGTCAGGGCGTAATAGGATGTTAGTTTTATGTGTTCATATAGACATACTAGAGTAGCATACCTCTTAATATATATAGATATACTGATAGTATAGAACATTGCACTGTCACTAACGGTCCAAGTCGCAAGAGCATGATTTATATGCTAAACTCACACCGTTAGTGATTGCCATGACACTCACAATATAGGATTGCTATAAACCGCATATTTGATTCTGCTTTATTGACGTTGTCATGATTTGCCGCATACCATCATATGGATATTCATACCATGCACACTGTATACGCACATTTGTGAGTACCTTCATTGATATATCACTACTTGGGCACATATGCATCATATGTCTACAATAGTGCACATGTACATTGCTATATTCACTTTGCATACTTATCCATTCACACATCCATACCTATACACATATTCATATGCTACATACATGGATGATATTGACTTGGTTTAAAACTAAGGGACCGCAAGCGATATTTTCAAAACTAGATCTTTCAAAAGATTGGTTTTCCCCTTTCTTTTACTCTTAAGCGCATACGACACATTGCATGGATTACACATTGTATTTGATTTATGTGATTTCTGGATTTGGGAACCGGAGTACTATTTTAAGAAATTACGCACTGTTTAAAAACCCGGTTTCCCTTGATATGATATTTTAGTGCGTCCACCATGAGTTTTCTCGGTTCCAGAGAGCTTGTGTGAGTATACCCGATTCGAGGAGAGGTAGGCATCGATTACGGGTACATGGTGGACCCGGTACGGTACAGCGGGGCGAGAAGACTCGTATTGTTAGACGGTGAGCCCGGCGGAGGGACTACTACCTACCGGTGATTGGTTAGACCTGGCGATTATCCGGAAAATACCGACCAGAGTCGATAGATGGATACGGGACGACGTGTACTGCCGGGGGCCGATTCCGTAGACGGAGCTCGTGGGCGGATCCGATGGACGGACGCCCCATACCAGAGGATTTGCGTGTCGATGCTGGAAACGGTCGATTTTATGAGATTTGCAGTGCCGATGTTGGGCACTCACGATTGTATGAGATTCACAGGATTTGAGGGCCGATGTGGATGACGGCGCCTGAGTTTTACTGGGATTTGGGTGTATTGATGGACACCGGTCATTTTTCCACGTTGATATTCCGTGTAGACACTATTTGTTCTCATGCTCAGCATTTAGTATTTGACATCTCATCCTGTACCTATTGTACCTAATATAGTACACATGCTATACATGATTATCGCATACCCTGCACATGTTATATAGGGTTGTTAGATTCCATATCAGACATGATTATTGCATATCTTGCACATCATATGGAGAGACTTTTAGATTGCACTTGTTGCCTGATCTGAGCATTCAGTTCATCATATAGATGTTATCTGTTGGCATAGGTTAGAGTATCGCAGCACGTGCATACTCGTGATTACCTTTATATGTTATCTACTATTCACGAGTTGGCAACTCACTTCCGTTGTGCCACAGTGCTTGCAGGTTGCCCTTTGGAGTAGTCGCGGCTAGCTGTTTACCGCATCTTTTGACACAGATACCATTGCTGAGGCGTGTTAGCCCTTTTGCTATTAGGTGGGTTTTGTACGGTATCTGTTAACTTTTCAGTTGCATCTTGATGTATCTAGTACTCTCCATCTACTTTCATGTATTGACTTCGAGACAGTTTTGAGGACGATGTATGTTGTTTTGTACTCTGGTATCGAGCTCGTTGTGACCCGACTTTATTTATGCATTTTTACCTCTTATGATATTTGTTTTCACTTTACTGCTCATTCTTCGCTTCGGCGTCGTATATTATATTGTGGTGATTGCTCCGCCGTTGGGCGCGATTCTCCCATTGAGATGCTCTATTTATTTCACATGTTACTTTTACTTATATCTCGCCTTTTCCCCGATTTCGGGACAAATTTTTGGTAAAGGAAATGTTGCTAAAATTATTTAAATAATAACTTGAACCCAAAAGGATTTCTACTAAACAACTTAAGGTTTTTTTCTAAATGTTTTAACAAATATTCTAATAAATGTTTTAACACTCCAAATTTTAAATGGTTTTGATTTCTGGGTTCGGCTTACTTAGTCGCGTTACGCCTGTAGACGTTGCGTGGTTAAGTGCCGGTCACGGGCCGAACTTTGGGTCGTGACAAAGTTGGTATCAGAGCGAAGGTTTTACCTTCGGAGTGTAGGATGACCCTGGTATGATGTAGTAGGTAGCTGCAGCAGGGTGGCATGGCGTGTGTATGTTCCGCGGCATACTCATGACACGGTACTCCGCCTAAGAGACCTTAGGATTTATTGATTAAAATTCCTTCATGACTGTATACATTCTTGCGATTCGATTTCCGTATCCTTATCGAATCCTACCTTCCTTTTCAGCCACTATGCCGCCAAGGACTACGAGGGCACAGAGAGAGGCTGCGAGAGCCGAGGCTCGTGTTGACTCATCCGAGACGAGGACTGATCCGAGCAGTGCACCAGTTGCACCCGAGCAGACTATCCCTCCTATGACAGATCAGATCACCACACTAGGGCTGGTATGCAGGAGATGCGCCAGACGGTGGGATCCAGCATGCAGGAGATGCGTCAGATGATAGGGTCGCTAGTTGAGACGCTTCGAGCACAGCGACCAGAGGTAGCTCCACCAGTCATGGGGACCGCGATGGTATCTACAGCACAGGAAGTTTCCCCTGCAGCCACGGGGGTGATTACAGTATCGTTAGCAGAATTCATGAGGCTGAGGCCTCCGGTCTTCACAGGCACCGACGCAGCCGAGGACCCACAGTCTTTCATTGATAGGATGGCCCGGATATGCCGTTCCCTTAGATGCTCAGATACGAGATGGGTCGAGTACGCGAGCTTTTTCCTGGAAGGATTTGCGCAGAAATGGTGCGAATCGGTCGAGAAGGGCAGAGCAGCAGGTCTACCTCCTATGGCCTGGATAGAGTTTGTGACGATCTTTCTAGCCCGGTTCCTTCCCCAGAGTGTCAGGAATGCCCGAGCACGCAGATTTGAGTCCTTGCGCCAGACGCCGGAGATGACCGTGGCGGAGTACGATGTGCTGTTCACCGAGCAATCAGTTTATGCTCCGTACCTAGTGGCTACTGAGGAACTGCGAGTAAAGAGATTTTTCTGAGGCTTGCTTACCCACTGTTCCTTGTGATCAGCGCACAGCATTACGAGACATATGCCGCAGCTGTAGACGCAACCCTATTAGTCGAGGAGCGCCTTGCCGAGACTTCGGTAGTTCCAGGGCCGAAGAGGGTTCGTACTGAAACAGCATCTCAGAGACATCCGTTAAGGCGCCGTGATAGACGTTATACAGGTGGCAGAGACTCGGGGCGAGGTCATATGTTTAGCCCATACCCCCAGAAGGGTCAGCAGTCATCCCGTGGATGCTTTGGATGTGGTAGTCTTCATCACCGCGTTAGAGATTGTACCGAGACACGCCAGAGGGAGCCAGCCGTACCGCATGTCACACTTCCACCTTCTCCACCCTAGAGGGCGTTACCTGTTGTACCCACAGTTGCTCCACGTCAGACTCATGCACAGAAAGGCCATGGTCACGGAGGGTTTGTTCCTAGAGGGCGAGGCGGTCGAGGCAGAGGACAGCCAGCCACCGGCAGAGTACAGCCAGCTGCTAGTAGGGGACCGCCAGTTACAGGTGGAGGACAGGAACGGGTTTTCGCGTTGACGCATCAGGACGCACAGGCATCCAATGCGGTGGTCTCAGGTACCTTATCAGTATGTACTGTTGATGCACACGTATTATTCGATCCCGGATCCACGCATTCGTACGTTTCCACACATTTTGTGCCGAGTTTGGGTAGAGAGTCTGGGTTGCTTGATCAGCCGCTTGTTGTGACCACTCCCGTGGGAGAGTCGTTTGTTGCTAGGCACGTGTTCCGATCCTACGTTGTCCGTATTGGCGAGAGAGAGCCGCCTGTCGATTTGATCCTTCTTGAGATGTTGGACTTCGATGTTCTTTTGGGCAAGGATTGGTTGGCCACATGCTATGCGTCTGTGGAGTGCCGCAAGAAGATAGTTAGATTCTGTATTCCCGGCGAGTCAACTTTTGTTGTGCAGGGTGACCGTGGTGCCACCCCTCACCTTTTGATTTCTTCTCTTCGCGCTGGACAGCTTTTGAGGAAGGGATGTCAGGGATTCCTAGCCTATGTTTGTGATATTAGAGCTACGGATGTTCCATTGGACCAGGTTCCGATTGTATGTGAGTTCCTTGATGTGTTCCCTGACGAGCTTCCTGGGCTACTGCCTGAGCGTGATATTGTGTTCTGTATTGATTTGATTCCCGGCACGGGGCCTATTTCTATACCGCCATATCAGATGGCCCCGGCGGAGCTTAGTGAGTTGAAGAGTCAGTTGCAAGATTTGCTGGACAAGTGACTTATTCGACCCAGTGTTTCTCCTTGGGGTGCTCCGGCCCTGTTTGTTAAGAAGAAGGATGGCAGTTTGCGTCTGTGTATCGACTACCGGCAGCAGAACCGGGTGACCGTGCGGAACAGATATCCGTTGCCACGCATCGGCGACTTGTTCGACCAGCTTCAGGAGGCAGGATATTTTTCGAGGATCGATTTGCTATCAGGCTATCATCAGCTGAGAGTTCGACAGGAGGACATTCCGAAGACAGCTTTCCGTACGCGTTATGGCCATTATGAGTTTTTGGTGATGTCGTTCGGACCCACCAACGCGCTAGCAGCCTTCATGGACATGATGAACCGTATATTCAGGTCGTATCTTGACTTGTTCATCATCGTATTCATTGACGATATATTGGTGTATTCCCGGAGCAGAGAGGAGCACGAGCAGCACCTGCGGATTACACTGCAGACTTTGAGGGAGCACCGGCTTTATGCAAAATTCTCCAAGTACACATTCTGGCTGGACAACGTAGACTTCTTGGGTCACGTGATTACACGGGATGGTATATGTGTAGACCCGAGGAAAGTCGAGGCCGTTCGGAGTTGGCCCAGACCTACATCCATTACTGAGATACGCAGCTTTCTTGGACTGGCCGGCTACTACAGGCGATTTGTACAGGATTTCTCCCGTATTGCTGCACCTTTGACCGGTTTGACCCGGAAGGGGGTTCCTTTCGTTTGGACGGAGGAGTGCGAGTACAGTTTCCAGCAGCTACGGACTTGTTTGACTACGGCGCCAGTGTTATCATTGCCTTCAGGATCAGGCGGGTTTGTAGTCTATTGTGACGCCTCACGAGTGGGGCTAGGGTGCGTATTGATGCAGCATGGCAGGGTGATCGCATATGCTTCCCGGCAATTGAAGAAACATGAACAGAACTACCCCACTCACGATTTGGAGATGGCTGCAGTGGTCTTTGCACTTAAGATCTGGCGACATTATATCTATGGCGAGTCATGCCAAATATTCACTAATCATAAGAGCCTAAAGTATATATTTCAGCAGCGAGACCTGAATCTCCGACAGCGCCGTTGGATGGAACTGGTGAAAGACTACGACTGCGAGATCTTGTAACACCCGGGCAAGTCTAATGTAGTAGCGGATGCTTTGAGCAGGAGGCCCGAGGGTAGTCTATCGTGTTTGAGTGCAGTTCAGAGGCAGTCGTCAACAGATTGGCAGATACTATGCGACGGTCGAGTGCAGTTCGAGTTCACACAGATCGGGGGACAGCTTGCGCATGTTCGTGCATGCCCACAGTTGCTTGACCGTATATATGAGGCACAGAGCAGGGATGACCATTGCTCAGAGATCGTGGCACTGATTGGACAGGGCAGATTCTCCGAGTTCGTGATCGATGTTCAGGGGATTTTACGATTTGGGTCTATACTGTGCCACCAGATGCTGAGGGATTGCGGCGCGATATTCTTGAGGAGGCACATCGATCGGTGTACAGTGTCCACCCCGGTTCCACCAAGATGTACAACGATATGAGAGAGGTCTACTGGTGGGACGGAATGAAGGGGGACATCGCAGATTTCGTATCAAGATGCCTGACTTGTCAGCAAGTCAAGGCCGAGTACCAGAAGCCCGCAGGAGAGCTACAGCCGTTACCCATTCCGGAGTGGAAATGGGAACAGATTTCGATGGATTTCGTTGTGGGTCTACCCAGGACTAGGCGAGGGTATGAATCCATTTGGGTGATCGTCGATCGTTTGACGAAAGCGGATCACTTCCTACCAGTGAAGACGACTTTCGGGTTTGCTCAGTACGCCCAGATTTACATCGACGAGATTGTACGACTGCATGGGGTCCCGACGTGTATTGTGTCCGACCGAGGCACCCAGTTTACCAGCCGACTATGGCAAAGGCTTCAGGAGGCTTTGGGCACTCGTTTGAGTTTCAGCACAACATTTCATCCGCAGACCGACGGACAGTCAGAGCGGACCATTCAGACTCTCGAGGACATGCTCCGAGTGTGCATTTTAGACATTGGTGGTAGCTGGGATCATCATTTACCTTTGACAGAGTTCTCTTACGACAATAGCTTCCAGAATACTATTCAGATGGCACCTTTCGAGACTTTTTATTGGAGGAGATGTAGATCGCCCGTCTGTTGGACAGAGCTGAGCGAGAGCGATATTTTGGGGCCACAGATCGTACAGGAGACGACCGAGAAGATACATCTGATTCAAGACAGGATGAGGACAGCTAAGAGAAGGCAGAAATCGTATGCTGACAGGCGCCACCGCAGATTAGAGTTCGCAGTTGGCGATCACATTTTTCTGAGGGTCTCTCCGATGAAGGGAGTGATGAGGTTTGGATGAAAGGGGAAGCTTAGCCTCAGATTCATAGGTCCTTTCAAGATCCTCGAGCGGATAGGCGCCGTAGCATATCGTTTGGCTCTTCCACCCAGTCTTTCAGATGTTCACCCCGTCTTCCACGTATCGATACTATGCAGATATCTTCATGACCCTTCCCACACGATCCAGCATCAGACAGTTCAGCTTGAGCCCGACCTTTCGTTCACCGTGCAGCCAGTTGAGATATTGGATCGGCAGGTGAAGAAACTTCGATCTAGGGTCCTGCCGTCGGTGAAGGTTTTTTGGCGCAGCTTGAATGGTGAGGAGATCACTTGGGAGGCCGAGGGAGAGGTGCGGAAGAAATTCCCTCATCTCTTTGAAGGTACGCGTAGTTATATATTTTAAATTCGGGGACGAATTTTTTTAAGGAGGGAAGACTGTAATGACAATGCGTTTAGTGACTAATTATATTTTAATATGTGATTTTTATAATAAAAAGTTACCAAATTGCTTTTCAAATATTTTATCAAAATTAATAAAACATTTTTCTAGAATTTTCCTAAGCTTGCACAAACATGCGCATGTAAACTAGGGTTAAAATTTGGGTTAAACCATGTTTAGGCAACCATGGTGGTCTAACCCCATTTGTTAAGCTAATTAGTTTAATTAAGGGTTTTTAGTTTTTAATTTAAATTTCTTTTGGTTGACTTGTGTAGAGAGAGAGAATGCATGATGGCTTGGGCACATGCAAGCATTTAATAAGAGAGAGAGAGGGGTGGCTCTCATTGGTGTTTTCAAATCTTTTGCTTCATCCCTCAAACACTCACCTCACTCACATCTTTCCCTCTCTTAAACACACAAACCACATCAGCCACAACATCAGCAGCTGCACAAGCAACATCAACATCTTTAGAAACAACATCAGCAGCCTCATTCGAAGCAGCCACAGAAGGAATAAACAGCAGCAGCAACATCCACAAACCAACACAACAACAACCACAACAACACCAATAACAGCACAGCAACAAACACAACAACAACAACAACAGAAGTAGCAAGCAGCAGCATCAGCAATAACAACAGCAACAGCAGTTCAGGCAACAGCAGCAGCAGCTCCAGGCAGCAACAGCAGCACCCCAGCAGCTCCATCCCCTCTTCTTCTTCTCCTTTTCCTTGTTTGTGAGGTTCCTAGTGGGGTATAACTTCTAAACTCCTTCCTTGTTGGCTTAGTTGGTGTCGTTATAGCTTCGATTAGCGATAATTATACGATTTTGTGCTTGTTTGGGTGATTTGTGTGGAATTGTGTTTAAGTGATGTTAGTGTTGGGTAGACTAGCCTAAGTAAGTGTTGTTAAGGCCAAGTTAACCTAGGAAAACCCCAGATTACACTAAAAAAACCTCAGTTTTCAAATTGTACAAAACTTGACGTTTTTTTGCAAAACTTAGCTTTTTGGAAATCTGCTGTTAACCCAGTGAGTTCAGAATGAAATTGAGTGGACCGTAGCCTACTGGTGATACCCTGACCCCACCACCAGAGCCCGACCCCACCACTCCAACCTACGGCCGCCGAAAAAATCATTCTGGCCGCAAATTGCGGCCAGACCAGGGAGTTAGGAGCTAGGGTTTTTGGTACAGGTGTCTGCTACATTTTTTAGGTCCATGGTATATATAGTTTTGTAATATTCTAACCTGGGTAAAATCTGGGGCAGTATGTCGTTTTCTGGTATTTTTAGTTTGCGCGATACGTGAGTGGATTCTGTGATTCAGCGTATCGTGTTGAGTTTTAGACGCGCACACACCTTCCAGCGTATCGCGCGCACGCGCGTTAATTCGTGACGCGAGTTTCTCGTTTCGTTCCGATATCGCGTTTTACGAGATTTTGATATATTGGGATTCTTGTGTAAATTCCAGGTTCGCGGGCGGGTACGTCAGACGCCGCCAGGAAAGGGAAGCAGGTGGTCGGTTATACTTTGCATGCGACCAGGTAAGTAGATTTAACATCTACGGGGAAATCGCCCGTATGGCGTTAAGCGTCAGGGCGTAATAGGATGTTAGTTTTATGTGTTCATGTAGACATACTAGAGTAGCATACCTCCTTATATATATAGATATACTGATAGTATAAAACACTGCACTGTCACTAACGGTCCAAGTCGCATGAGCACGATTTATATGCTATACCCACACCGTTAGTGATTGCCATGACACTCACATTATAGGATTGCAATAAACCGCATATTTGATTCTGCTTTATTGACGTTGTCATGATTTGCCGCATACTATCATATGGATATTCATACCATGCACACTGTATACGCACTTTTGTGAGTATCTTCATTGATATATCACTACTTGGGCACATATGCATCATATGTCTACAATAGTGCACATGTACATTGCTATATTCACTTTGCATACTTATCTATTCACACATCCATACCTATAGACATATTCATATGCTACATAGATGGATGATATTGACTTGGTTTAAAACAAAGGGACCGCAAGCGATATTTTCAAAACTAGATCTTTTAAAAGAGAGGTTTTCCCCTTTCTTTTACTCTTAGTGTCATACGACACATTACATAGATTATGCATTGTATTTGATTTATGTGATTTCTGGATTTGGGAACCGGAGTACTATTTTAAGAAAATACGCACAGTTTAAAAACCCGGTTTCCCTTGATATGATATTTTAGTGTGTCCAGCATGAGTTTTCTCGGTTCCAGAGAGCTTGTGTGAGTATACCCGATTCGAGGAGAGGTAGGCACCGATTGCGGGTACATGGTGGACCCGGTACGGTACCCCGGGGCGAGAAGACTCGTATTGTTAGACGGTGAGCCCCGCGGAGGAACTACTACCTACCGGTGATTGGTTAGACCTGGCGATTATCCGGAGGATACCGACCAGAGTTGATAGAAGGATACAGGACGACGCGTACTGCCGGGGGCCGAGGGCCGATTCCGCAGACGGAGCCCGTGGGCGGATCCGATGGACGGACGCCCCATACTGGAGGATTTGTGTGTCGATGCTGGACACGGCCGATTTTATGAGATTTGGAGTGCCGATGTTGGGCACTCACGATTGTATGAGATGCACAGGATTTGAAGGTCGATGTGGATGACGGCGTCTGAGTTTTACTGGGATTTGGGTGTATTGATGGACACCGGTCATTTTTCCATGTTGATATTCAGTGTAGACACTATTTGTTCTCATGCTCAGCATTTAGTATTTGACATCTCATCCTGTACCTATTGTACCTGATATAGTACACATTCTATACATGATTATCGCATACCATGCTCATGTTATATAGGGTGGTTAGATTCCATATCAGACATGATTATTGCATATCTTGCACATCATATGGAGAGACTTTTAGATTGCACTTGTTGCCTGATGTGAGAATTCAGTTCATCATATAGATGTTATCTGTTGGCATAGGTTAGAGTATCGCAGCACGTGCATACTCGTGATTACCTTTATATGTTATCTACTATTCACGAGTTGGCAACTCACCCCCGTTGTGCCACAGTGCTTGCAGGTTTCCCTTTGGAGTAGTCGCGGCTAGCTGTTTACCGCATCTTTTGACACAGATACCATTGCTGAGGCGTGTTAGCCCTTTTGCTATTAGGTGGGTTTTGTACGGTATCTGTTAACTTTTCAGTTGCATATTGATGTATCTAGTACTCTCCATCTACTTTCATGTATTGACTTAGAGACAGTTGTGAGGACGATGTATGTTATTTTGTACTCTGGTGTCGATCTTGTTGTGAGCCGACTTTGTTTATGCAGTTTTACCTCTTATGATATTCGTTTTCACTTTACTGCTCATTCTTCGCTTCGGCGTCGTATATTATATTGTGGTGATTGCTCCGCCGTTGGGCGCGATTCTCCCATTGAGATGCTCTATTTATTTCACATGTTACTTTTACTTATATCTCGCCTTTTACCCAATTTCGGGACAAATTTTTGGTAAAGGAAATGTTTCTAAAATTATTTAAATAATAACTTGAACCCAAAAGGATTTCTACTAAACAACATAAGGTTTTTTTCCAAATGTTTTAACAAATATTCTAATAATTGTTTTAACACTCCAAATTTTAAATGGTTTTGATTTCTGGGTTTGGCTTACTTAGTCACGTTACGCCTGTAGACGTTGCGTGGTTAAGTGCCGGTCACGGGCCGAACTTTGGGTCGTGACACTAAAGCTTCATAAGTGGAGTATCGTATCGTAAGTATGCCGTGGAACATACACACGGTACGTCACTCTGCTTTTGTCACCTACTCCATCAAC
This sequence comes from Agapanthus africanus, assembly GCA_030015575.1. Lineage (NCBI taxonomy): Eukaryota > Viridiplantae > Streptophyta > Magnoliopsida > Asparagales > Amaryllidaceae > Agapanthus > Agapanthus africanus. Next base: position 495,017,931 of record CM057339.1, read on the forward strand.
CAAGGGTCATCCTACACTCAGGAGGTAAAACCTAACGCTCTGATACCAACTTTGTCACGACCCGAAAAGTACGGAACATGACCGGCACTTAAACTACGAAACATCTCGAGGTGTACGTAATATAAGTAAGCCAAAATCCAGAAATCCAAACCATGTAAAGCAGTAGGGTGAAGGAAAAACAAATTTTAAATAAAGAAGTTTAACAACATAAGCCGAAGTATGTATTTTTAAAATCTCTATTCTTTTCTGAAAATTTCGGCAGGGTTTCTTTGTAAATACTGATCCCAAACGGGTACAAAACCTGATAAAGCATATATAATGAATAAATGCATCCCCAAGCGGGAGCTAGCTCTTCGTCAATCGACGGACAAAACCACACAATGCAGCATAATATACAACGCCAAAAGGCGAGGATCAAACTTAGGATAAAAATCCAAAATCATCAAGAAACCCAGAGGAAAACCATAATAATACAGCGCGCGACTCTAAGGTCGAAAGAATATACACAAGTCATCTATCTCTATCAAATATACAATTCTGGTTGATGGAGTTTTGCTAGATACAACTGAAATAACAAATATACAATGGTGGTCCTGATGCAAAAGATCCCACCTACCAAAGCAATCACCCGGAAGGAACAGTGTGCCAGCAAAGCCACAACGAAACCTGTACGGAAAAACCTGCAAGGAACTGTGGCACAACGGGGGTGAGTTGCCAACTCGTGAGTAGAAAACATCTACGAGTAGAAATCGCATGCATGACGCTATCCTAGGTCATATCAAGTAACATCCTCAAATAAAAATCCTGGTCCATCTATGTATAAGTGTAATACTACATGCACATGTCAGTACCTCAGATAGCAACATATCAGATATATGATGTATGAATGCATTATAAATGAAACAGAATACATCATAAATGAGACAACTGCTTTCTTTATTTTAATGAGATTTCTGTATGTATATAAATCACGTATCATCAATGAAATCGACAGATAAAACAGTGTCCAGCATCGACACAAAACATAAATCCCAGAATCTCAATACCTCAGGCTCCGGCTATCCGGACTGGCCTGTATCATCGATCGCAATATCTCAGTGTCTCAAATCTCAATATATCAATACCTCGGGCTCCGTCAGTCCGGATCGGCCCATATCATCAATCACACGACCATGAACGGTATCCTCCGGATATCCGCCGCGCCAGGTAAAATCACCCGTAGGCAGTCTGTCCCTACCGGGCATATCGTCTACAACTCGAGCTTCTTGCCCCGGGGTACCTTACCGGGCCCACCATGTACTCGAGTCGGTTCATCCAACTCCTCGAATCGGGTCTCGAAAACATCTCAGAACCGAGAAAACACCATGGTGGACAATACTCAGTATATCAAGGAAAACCACATTTTTCTGTTTAAAATAATTCATCAGTTTACAAAACTTACACATGCGGTTTCCAAATCCAGAAAATATTAAGAAGAACCCGAAATCATCAAGTCACCATGTCAATAACCATGAAAACCGGCATAAATCTCTATAATACTGCATAACCAAGGAATATACGGATGCATCTGATATCATGCAATAATTAAAATAGCATATGAAAGCTATGACATGTAGCAACTATCAGTTAGCAACCTATGTCAATGAAATAGTATTTTCTAAAGTGTACGTGACATGGCAATTACCGATGAAGATGTGTGTGAGCCGGCAAGCAGGTGTACGTGGAACATACGCATCATCGGTAATGGTGATGGTGTCCTGACAACAGAGTTTCATGATAATTACAGAGAACATATGTATGAGCATGCAATGCGATGAAACATCATGAATATACACAAAGTGTTGTAGTAACAGCAACCCTGAAAAAAATATACTTACCCAATATACGAGTCATACAGTTTGGTATTTAAAATCCTCACGATTCTCCACTTTTGAAAATGAGTATGACTCGAGCCCAGTCAAAAGGGTAAGGGAAACCACCTAAATCTGAGTCGATCTCTCTCTCTCTATATCTAGTAGTCGGTGATCTCGCCTCAATAGTATCACGTATGATACAATAAATAATATGACATTCTCGAGTCATGGGTGCGGATCTATCCTCATAACTATATCTTGTACGGTAAATCTATCGTACGGCATCCCAAATCTGGATACGAGTCAAATATCACATTTATCTCATTATTCATCTGTTATCTGTTAGTGTATATGCCCTAGAGGCCATTACTGTATCATACTAGTTTGTATATTACTTAATGGATGCTTGGGATATTCACAGTTGTATAGACAATCTTGCTCAAAATAGTAGTATGCTACTTGGTTTGTTTCTACTTTAATGTGTACATGTGTTTCTTTTAGTATATCACCTATACACATTAGTGAAGCCCTTAGGATCTTTGCTTGATTACCAGCGTTAGGATGACAGTCACACTCGTGGGGGCTGGGTAATCCATAAGCACATCCTTATACAGGTCCCTAGTCGTAGGACTATCGAGACAGGGCATCGATACTCCGGAGTAGACTAGCGTATGCGCTTCTCATCCCAGCCAGGGAGACGGTCTGTCCCACAGCCGTCAGTACGTCGTACTTGAGATAGTATGCGGGTGCTCGTTAGGTTACGAGTACACTGGATAGGACTCGTCGGGAACTGTTGGTTGGTACTATACCTATCGTCAGTTGTCAGTTCCCAGGTGACATGAGTACAGCTTAGTCCGCTGACTTGACACTGTCACTTCGCCTCTAGTGTGTTCCCACTGTACTTTGATTACTACCCTACCGCTACTCAAAGGAGTCGTGCAAACAAGTAGTAGTTGGGTGCAGTCCCGAAGCACTTGGAGGCAGTGATGGTTAGACAGGATTCGTCTCTCCCGGTATTGGGAGTTGATATCGCGTTGTGTCAAGGAGAGCCATTACACACAGTCGTCCCTGGCCAGGGCAAGCGAGATGCACTGGTAGGTTTCCAGTGTTATCTCAGGGTGTTCTGGGCTACACTCCTACACGACTTGTACCGCTATTAGGGGACTGACGTTGACCGCCCCCTAGGCCCGCCATGCGATATTCTCCGACGAACAGACCGGACTGTACGCAGATTGTCACATTCAGGCTCAGTAGGAGTTCAGATGGGTTTCACCTCGTCAGTCTTCTTATCGGCATCTACCTGGGGACCGTTACGCACAGCTAGTGCCGCTTGCGGTCTGTGGTTAAACCCACTACCAGCATAGTGTCGAGTCTTTAGAGTGCCACACAGAGAGCTATTCGCCTTTAGGCAAAAGAGTAGAGTTCGCATGGTTTTGCGACAGGGTTCGGTCACATCCGTGCACTTGTGCACGTTTAGTTTCCGGGCAGTTATCACTAGCGGGCTTTGGTTTAAGCCAGATCCTAGTGTACGTTTTGGGATTAGTTTTATCTCGTTTGTATTCGTGTTCTTCGTAACGCGGATGCGGGTGTGTATGCACGGTTGACAGAGACCGAGGCAGAGGATTCTCATTAGGGTTGTTGACTGTTGACTTTTACTAAACCCTAATGAGAATTAGAAATATGATTAACAATAATATTAATTAAGTATCCTTGTGACATGGTTGGGTTGAAAGGTTGACTTTGTTGACTTATTGACTAGGTTGGACTTGTTGACCATCATCATGACAAAGGCTATCATTTCATGGCATTGACTTTTGCTTGCTTGTTTGTTCACACATTGCATTTAATGCATGAAATGATATTACCTTTTGAGATGATAGTAACCATGACATAACACTCAATTATTATTACTTGTTATGATTATTTTGGATTATGAGAGCAAGGGTGGCCAAAGGCTTTTCTCATTCTATCATTCTCACTCTCTCTCATCCAAGAGCTCTCCCTCTTCCTCTTGCTATCTCTCTAGCTCAAGGAAACTCCCTCTCATGAGTTGAGAAACATTTTCTTAGAGATAAAACCCAAAACACTTCTCTACTCATCCTTGTATACAAGGTCTAGCAAACCTAGTATTCTAGTTTCCTCTAGTTTGAGGTTGAAGCCAAAGGTAGAAGCTTTCGGGTGGATCCATCTTCGGCGCAAGGAGACAACGAGATGAGGCCGATCCGACTACCGTAAGGAGTTGAAGAGAAGGAGTTCAAGTTAAAGTATAAACCCCCTAACCGGGTAGGTAAAACTCCTAGTTAGGTTGTTTAACAAAGATCCGTTTTTTGAGTCCATGTTACCACACCATTGAAAATCGTTTTTCATCATTTCCGCAACCCCAAAGAACCGGGGAAGGGTAACGTGGACTTACAGTGGTATCAGAGCCTAGTTAAACACTATCTAACATGTTAGCAAAGTAACTAGAAGTTCGATCGGATAAAAAGTCACGAAACATGCCCGGAAAATCAACTATCTGCCGATTTTGTTTTCTGTTCAAAAATTAATAAATCATGTACTAAAAATCGGCTCAGGGTTTTTAAAGAACAGGCAAGAAAATTGGTCCACTGAATCGGTCAAAGAGCAGCGGAACGACGGCAGGAGCGTGCTCCCGCCGCGTAACCACGGTCGAGTTGACTCGGTCGTTGCACAATTTTCCTGCAGTGTTTTTATGGGGGTATTTTGGGATTTCTACAATATGTTTTTTCTGCCCAGATTTTACAGAAAGAAAAATTTGTTTTTGGGGTTCAAGAATCCGTATTTTGATCGAACTTCTAAAGACTTTAGCTAATGGGTTTTTATCTGTGATGTGATATATGTATTGAATGTCTGCTAATCGCTATACGTCGATTAGTGGGGGTTATACATATCTGTGATCTGTAATGTTGATGATATGTGTATATGAATTCATTGGATTGTCGCGGATGAATAGCCGGGGGGTTGTGAGATGAGAAGTTTTCTTTTTCTTTCAATTCATGTAATTTGTAATTGATGTAATATTATTTATTTGGCCACACAACTGGGATGGGGTTGTAGTCATCATTGTATAATTTCTTTTACTGTTTTTGCTCCTATGATAGACCCAAGGTGGGGTACACAAACTACCGGGTACTTGGCGGGTAGTTTGCCACACCCGTAGGGGTCTAGGGTGGGGTCTTGGCTATTCATCGCGACCGTGTAATCCGCTTTTCGTTACAGGCTCGTACGGAATTTGGATTCTTAGTATATCCAATGTGTTCATCTGTGATCTGGAATGGCTATCATTGCATTTGACGAATGTATATATCTACATATGATATCTATTTAGGCGTTACTTATGTTTTGCATCCGCGCTAGTCCAGCCCCCGCTCTGTCGTTAGTTAAGTAACCTAACGGGTAATGACGGGACCCCGTGGCGATTGCGGATGGCATAAGCGTATGTCATATTTTCGTTGTTTTCTGCAATGATAGGATTAAATGATGGGGCACATTAAATTAATGCAAGAAAATAAAACAAAGTAGAGTCGTTGGAACACTTTCAAAAGCACTCGGTTTCTTTTCAAAAACAACTTTTAAAACGCGGAGCTTAAGCCACTCCTTTTAAAATCTATTTCGTTCCATCGATTATATCAAGTTCACTACGTTTACGGTTTCACCAAAACCATTCGTAGCCCTCCGTCGTTTCACATGGATAGTCAATAGTATTCAAGCTATGTTTGTTGGCCAAAGTCAAGGCACAGTGATTAGTAGCTATTGGGTATTCATGTGCAGCATAGATAGATATGTTGGTTTGGGACAGTCGTACTGCCTTGTTGGCCAAAGTCAAGGGTAGGTTCGGGTGGGTTCAAATTAACCTGGAGAATGACGGGTAGAACTTGACATGCGACTTATGATTTGTTGGCCAAAGTCAAGGTCATAAGAGCATGGGGAAAAAAAATCCGCATCGGGAGTTTCAAAAGAACCTGAAACTTGCTAGCGCTGCATACCATTTGGAGTGTGATGATTCTGGTAGGATTCTTTCAGTTTTGTCATGCGATGATATTTGGATCCCAATCCTACTGTGAGTATATGCTACTCCTCGGGAAATTTCTCACTTAACGATCAATGCTATAAACCAAGTAGGTGTCTAGAAAGGTGTTAGCGGGGCTACGCCCCCAGAGAAAAGAGGTTCTTAAATTAAGGAACTTCGCGAAAACGTTGGAAAACCTCCCTCGAAGTACCGACACTAGCCTGGCTGAACGGTTAAGCAAGTATTGTATAATGAAATTGATCCCGACTAATTCTTCCTTTTTGGTTTGAGGAGGGATTCGAGAAACAGTGGGAGCCATCCTGTTTAGACAAACTAAAAACCACTCTAAACTTGCATGAGCATCATGCTAAAGTGTTTTTTCCACTCTCCTAAATTGCAGCGACCAAACATCATGACTGGACTTAAGTTACTACTTGATAAGAACATACTGACAGGGCCAAGCTACAGAGATTGGCTCAGGAATGTCAAAATGGCAATCACTTATGACAAGCTGGGGTATCTCCTTACCACCAAAGCTCCCCCTGTCCCAGGTCCCACCTCCAGCATCGCGGATAAGGAAATCCGTAAGACCTGGGAGATCGATTGCGCAAAGGCCAAGTGCCTTGTGCTTGCCTCTATGGACAACGAACATCAGAGGAGGCACGAGAATATGGACCTAGAATCCATATTTCTCCATACAAAAGAACTGTATGGAGAGAAATCTCGTATCGCAAGATACGAAGTCTAGAAAAAGTTGTTTTCGGCGAGATTGGCCGTCGGATCATCGGTAACGGAACACGTGCTTAAGATGATTGGCTTCATTGAGGAGCTCGCGGACCTTGGGACCACGTTAGAGAACGAGCTCTACACGGACTTGATTCTCTAGTCCCTTCCTTCCACTTACGCCCAGTTTATCCTGAACTTCAACTTGCAAGAAAAAGAGGTTGAACTTTCAGAACTCCTCAACATGCTGAGGAGTGCAGAGGGCACCCTATAGAAAGGTAGGGAAACATCCACTTTGTTTGTAGGAGGATCTTCCTCTTCTAGGTCCAAGGTGAAAGCCAAGGAAAAGAAGAAGAAAACCCCCACCAAACCTAGGGGCGGTGTTAGTAAAGTGGATATGAAAGGAAAGGCAAAGGCAACAAAGGTAGAGGGAAAGCTTGTGGGGAAGGAAAAGTGCTTCTACTGTCATAAGAGTGGACACTGGAAAAAGGATTGCATGGCTTGGAAAGCAAGAAACCAGGACCCGAAGAAAGTTGCGGCTTCGGCTTAAGGTGTGTATGTTGTTGAAAACTGTCTATCAATAAACTCTATGTCCTGGGTATTGGATACAGGATCAGGATCTCATATCTGTAATTCATTGCAGGCACTGAGAAAGCGTAGGGTTTTGAAGGCAGGTGATATGACCCTCAGAGTTGCAAACGGAGCCGGAATGGATGCTGAGTCCGTAGGGGGCTATCACCTGGGATTGTCAGATGGACACGTTTTGGTTTTACGTGATTGTTATTTTGTACCCAATGCAACTTGTAATATCATATCTGTATCTTTATTATCTAAAGAAGGTTATGAATTTGCATTTGTAAGCAATGTTGTAAACATTCACCTTAATCAAGTTTTGATTGGGTCAGGTACATTAAGCAATGTTATATACGTATTAAACCAACCACAGATTTTCAATATCCCGAATACACACAAAAGAAAGTCTCCGGAAACAAATCAGGCTTTCTTATGGCATTGTAGACTGGATCACATCAATGGGAGAAGGTTGACGAAGTTGCATACAGAAGGATATTTGGATCCGTTCGAATATCAATCATATGCAACTTGTCAATCCTTTCTCAAAGGAAAGATGACAAAGACTCTGTTCACTGGACACGGAGTAAGAGCGAGAGAGCTCTTGGGACTCGTACACAGCGACGTGTGCGGTCCATGTCTACACATGAGCGAAGCGGTTATTCTTACTTCATTACTTTTACGGATGACTTTTCAAGGTACGGATATGTCTTCTTGATGAAACATAAATCCGAAGCCTTTGGAAAATTCCAGGAATATAAGAATGAAGTAGAAAAACAAACCGGCAAAAGTATCAAGACACTGAAATCTGATCGAGGTGGTGAATATTTGAGTGACGAGTTCCTGGATTACCTAAAAGAGAATGGAATTCTCTCTCAGCTTACTCCTCCATACACTCCGCAACATAACGATGTATCGGAGAGACGGAACCGGACCCTATTGGATATGGTACGTTCCATGATGAGTAACGCTGAGTTACCGCGATCATTCTCGAGATATGCACTAGAATCAGCTGCATATCTTTTGAACCGAGATCCAACTAAGAATGTGCCTACCACGCCATATTAGATGTGGTGTGGGAAGAAACCCTATCTTAAGCACATTAAGACATGGGGATGTCCAGCTTTTGTCAAAAAGCAGCATGCGGACAAACTCGAGGCACGCTCAGTACAGTGCAAGTTTGTGGGATATCCAAAGAACTCCAAGGGGTATTTCATCTATTGCAAAGAGGAGAAAAAGGTTTTTGTTTCTTGTCATGCCCACTTCTTGGAAACTGAGTTTTTGGAAAATCAGATAAGTGGGAGCGCAATAGAACTGGACGAGATTCCAGAACCACGAGCTATTACTGAAAGCTTAGTAGAACCAGAGGGTTCAAAAGAACAGGACATTCCTACGCCGCTTCGCAAGAGTAGTAGGCAGTCTCATCCTCCCGAGAGATACTACGGTTTTCTCATAGACGGGGATAGAGAGGATTGCATCATTGAAAGTGATGAGCCGACTAGCTTCCAGCAGGCCATTCAGAGCGTTGACTTGGTAAAATGGCTGGATGCAATGCGGACCGAAATGGAGTCCATGTACACCAACAAAGTATGGACTTTGGACAATGCTCCAGATGGGGTAAAACCCGTAGGATGCAAGTGGATCTTCAAGAAGAAGATTGGTGTAGATGGACATGTTGAGACCTATAAGGCTAGACTTGTTACAAAGGGTTTTCGTCAAAGACCTGGTTTAGACTATGACGAAACCTTTTCTCCAGTGGTTATGCTGAAATCCATTCGGATCCTTCTTGCCATTACTGCCTTCCATGATTATAAGATTTGGCAGATGGACGTAAAGACCGCTTTTCTAAATGGAAATTTAGAGGAGTGTGTCTATATGGACCAGCCAGAGGGTTTTCATTCAGAGTGGGAGCAGCGGAAAGGTGTGTAAGTTGCTAATGTCCATCTATGGACTAAAGTAGGCATCGCGGAGTTGGAACATATGTTTTGATGAGACAGTCAAAGATTTTGGCTTTATCAAAAATCCAGATGAACCATGCATCTATAATAGATTTGTAGCAAGAACTGTCGTATTCCTCGTTTTATACATGGATGACATTCTTTTGATAGGTAATGACATTCCTATGCTACAATCTGTCAAATGGTTCTTGTCACACAGGTTCTGCATGAAAGACCTGGGTGATGCCTCTTACATTCTGGGGATCTGGATCTATCGTGACAGATCCAAGAGGATATTAGGACTTTCACAGTCTAGGTACATCGACACCATACTGGAAAGATTCAGTATGGAAGATTCCAAGAGCGGTAATCTACCGGCTTGTCACGGGATCACCCTCTCCAAAGAGATGTCTCCCAAGACTGATTTGGAAAGAGATCGCATGTCTATTATACCCTACGCTTCTGCGGTAGGCTCTATAATGTATACGATGTTGTGTACTAGACCAGATGTAGCTTATGCACTGAGTGTGGTAAGCCGGTATCAGTCAAACCCTAGGGAGAAGCAATGGATAGCGGTAAAGAACATTCTCAAGTACCTGAGAAGGACTAAGGAGATGTTCTTAGTATATGGTGGAAAAGACCTCCAGATTGAGGCCTTTGCTGACTCCAGCTTCCAGAGTGACAATGATGATTCCAAGTCCATGTCGGGTTATGTCTTTACCCTCAATGGAGGGGTGGTGTGTTGGAAGAGTTCCAAACAGGAAACCGTTGCTGACTCGACGATGGAAGAGGAATATATCGCTGCTGCAGATGCCTCAAAAGAAGCCGTCTGGATGAGGATGTTCTTGACAGAATTTCAGGTGGTTCCATCCATTGTTGATCCAATACCTCTGTATTGTGATAACAACGGGGCTATAGCTTTAGCGAAGGAACCCAGGTCCCATCAGAAGTCCAGACACATCTTGAGGCGGTATCACCTGATCAGGGAGATCGTGGGTCGCCAGGAGATCGAGGTTCGGAGAGTTGCTACGGAAGATAACACTGTTGATCCATTCACGATGATCCATTCACGAAGGCCTTACCCCAGACTCAGTTCGAGCGGCTAATCGAGATGATAGGACTTAGATATGCTAGTACATGGCCTTAGTGCTAGTGGGAGATTGTTAGTGTATATGCCCTAGAGGCCATTACTGTATCATACTAGTTTGTATATTACTTAATGGAAGCTTGGGATATTCACAGTTGTATAGACAATCTTGCTCAAAATAGTAGTATGCTACTTGGTTTGTTTCTACTTTAATGTGTACATGTGTTTCTTTTAGTATATCACCTATACACATTAGTGGAGCACTTAGGATCTTTGCTTGATTACCAGCGTTGTGATGTCAGTCACACTCGTGGGGGCTGGGTAATCCACAAGCACATCCTTATACAGGTCCCTAGTCGTAGGACTATCGAGACAGGGCGTCGATACTCCAGAGTAGACTAGCATATGCGCTTCTCATCCCAGCCTGGGAGACGGTCTGTCCCACAGCCGTCGGTACGTCGTACTTGAGATAGTATGCGGGTGCTCGTTAAGTTACGAGTACACTGGACAGGCGTCGGGCACTGTTGGTTGGTACTATACCTATCGTCAGTTGTCAGTTCCCAGGTGACATGAGTACAGCTTAGTCCACTGACTTGACACTGTCACTTCGCCTCGAGTGTGTTCCCACTGTACTTTGATTACTACCCTACCACGGCTCAAAGGAGTCGTGCAAACATGTAGTAGTTTGGTGAAGTCCCGAAGCACTTGGAAGCAGTGACGGTTAGACAGGATATGTCTCTCCCGCTATTGGGAGTTGATATCGCGCTGTGTCAAGGAGAGCCATTACACACAGTCGTCCCTGGCCATGGCAAGCGAGATGCACTGGTAGGTTTCCAGTGTTATCTCAGGGTGTTCTGGGCTACACTCCGACACGACTTGTACCGTTATTAGGGGACTGAAGTTCACCGTCCCCTAGGCCCGCCATGCGATATTCTCAGACGAACAGACCGGACAGTACGCAGATTGTCACATTCAGACTCAGTAGGAGTTCAGATGGGTTTCACCTCGTCAGTCTTCTTATCGGCATCTACCTGGGGACAGTTACGCACAGCTAGTGCCGCTTGCGGTCTGTGGATAAACCCACTGCCAGCGTAGTGTCGAGTCTTTAGAGTCCCACACAGAGAGCTATTCGCCTTTAGGCAAAAGAGTAGAGGTCACATGGTTTTGCGACAGGGTTCGGTCACATCCGTGCACTTGTGCACGCTTAGTGTCCGGGCAGTTATCACTAGCGGGCTTTGCTTTAAGCCAGATCCAAATGTACGTTTTGGGATTGGTTTTATCTCGTTTGTATTCGTGTTCCACGTAACGCGAATGCGGGTGTGTATGCACGGTTGACAGAGACAGAGGCAGAGGATTCTCATTAGGGTTGTTGACTGTTGACTTTTTACTAAACCCTAATGAGAATTAGAAATATGATTAACAATAATATTATTTAAGTATCCTTGTGACATGGTTGGGTTGAATGGTTGACTTTGTTGACTTGTTGACTAGGTTGGACTTGTTGACCATCATCATGACAAAGGCTATCATTTCATGGCATTGACTTTTGCTTGCTTGTTTGTTCACACATTGCATTTAATGCATGAAATGATATTACCTTTTGAGATGATAGCAACCATGACATAACACTCAATTATTATTACTTGTTATGATTATTTTGGATTATGAGAGCAAGGGTGGCCAAAAGCTTTTCTCATTCTATCATTCTCACTCTCTCATCCAAGAGCTCTCCCTCTTCCTCTTGCTCTCTTTCTCTAGCTCAAGGAAACTCCGTCTCATGAGTTGAGAAACATTTCCTTAGAGATAAAACCCAAATTACTTCTCTACTCATCCTAGTATACAAGGTCTAGCAAACCTAGTATTCTACTTTCCTTTAGTTTTAGGTTGAAGCCAAAGGTAGAAGCTTTCGGGTGGATCCATCTTCGGCGCAAAGAGACAACGAGGTGAGGCCGATCCGACTACCGCAAGGAGTTGAAGAGAAGGAGTTCAAGTTAAGGTATAAACCCCCCTAACTGAGTAGGTAAAACTCCTAGTTAGGTTGTTAGATAGTTGTTTAACAAAGATCCGTTTTTTGAGTCCATGTTACCACACCATTGAAAATCGTTTTTATCATTTCCGCAACCCCAAAGAACCGGGGAAGGGTAACGTGGACTTACATTATCCACATCATCATATATCGTGAGCAGGGGTACTGATCTAAATCTAGTACACTACTAATATCATCAACAATAATCATGATCTGGCTACAGATCTACCGCCTCATACGATCCGATGTCGTCAACACATATTAACATATAGAAGTATACATCGCCCAAGCGATCCATTATAAATATCATAACATATCCCATCTCATATCTCGATCATATGTCAACTATCATATATATATCATCATCCATATGGTATCGTCGTCCAACGATCCGCTATAACATCATAACATTTCTCGGTCACACATTAAATAACTCACTACATCATGCCCGATCATATCGACTCATTCCCAAGTATCATATAACATCCTCATCATCCAAGAATATGAATACCAATATATATAAGTCCCCAATACGCACAAGGAAGTAAATGTACGCGAGTATGTGTATGTACGTGTATGCAAATCTTTTCTCTAGGGTTTCGTGACTAAGAAATCGACTAAAGTCCTTTCTTCAATTCTCGCTAACACTAACCCCTAATCTCCTAAAGATTTTCTTGCTAATGTTCGTACCACACACTAACATATAAAAGTATATATATAACACATCTCATCATTTCTCACAACTTTGCGGGGGTGTTATACGCCATCTGTTCATATCAGAAAACTGCATTCTAATACCGCCCATTCATTATCTATTTGTTGTATTTATCGGTACTATTAACCAATGTCTGCTCAGTAATACAGATTACATGTATCCATGATAAAATACTGGAAATACATTTAAAAGCATGGATATATCAATTGAGAGCCGACACTGAAACCAGAACCACAATCCGACCGATACTTCAGGAGTCCCTTTTTTAAACAAGTTTGTGTACACATTTTTCTATCTAAATGGTCCAACACAACAAATGTGTACACAAGACTTTTAGGCACATGTGGATATGCATTCAAGGCAAAATATTATATGCATTCAAGGCTAAACATCATGTGTTGATTTTTTCCTTCCAAAACTGAGTGCAAATCAAATTCAAATAGACAAAACAGCATGGACCATGATGAGGAAGACAAGAATCAAGGCACAAATGGATATGAAGTAATGTGCATTTAATGCTAAAGATTAGGTGTTGATTTAAAAATTCGAATTTCCCTCCATTCTTTGGAGCCTATAAAAGCAGGCAGTGGGCAAAGGTTCAAGGATCATTCTTTAGTAATTCTTTAGTCTTGGATTGTCATTCTTTGTCCAAGTTTTCTATTCTCCTTTCTTGTAAATAGCTTAGTCCCCTGGAGTTCTTAACCTTCTCTTGATCCTTCAACCTCTTCATTGAGCTTGAAAGTTTAAGGGTTGGTTATTGATCTTAAGGGGTTGTATCGTTCTTGATGATTAATAAAGATCTCTTTTGTGCCTCCATTCACCATGAGTTCTTTGCCTCTTCTTGATCTTGCAACCTCTTCATTGAGCTTGCAAGTTTAAGATTTGGTTATTGAACCCATGTCTTGTTTTGGGTTCTATGGTTCTTAGTCTTTCTTACTCGCTCTTTTACTTACAAGAATTTTCATTCTTGTCTTTTATTACTTGCAATTTATTACCATGTCATTTAATTACTTGTTTGTAGTCTTTTCTTTTCTTTGTAGCTTTTCTTTTTTCCTCTTTGTTGTTTTGTGAATGTTGGTGTGAATATTGTTGTTAGGAAAAGAGAAAGATTTTGTAAGTTAACATTTCGCTCCTCATTTCCTTTTCCCGTCTTTTCCCATTTGAAACTCCGCCCAAATCTTACGCAAACGCTCCGTTAGGCACCCTACCCTACCAAGGTAAAGGTGATTCCTAACCGTGACCGGTTGCATTCGGTTTGGCCGGAGGCGAAAGCAAGAGACAAGAACGGAAGGACAAGGGTCAATAAGCCGGATTCCATGAATACCGTGCTTATGTCCCCTAATCCACGTTGTTGCCGATTGTTCTAGCTTCATTGGTTGGGTTCGGCTCAAAGTACTTGAATACGGAATCCATTAACTTACACTATCCTATCGTTTCCTAACAAGCCTTATACTTGAATATAAAACATAGGTTAGATAACGAACAAATCCGCCACCCGCATTAACTCGTTAAAACAAGAACTTAAAACGCTCCGTCTCCCTGTGGATCGACCCGTGCTCATCGCGGCTAGCTGCAAAGTGACACCGTCCTGAACGCGGTTAAACTTTAGAACTCTTAAATATCCGACACGCTTTTGGCGTGCGATCAAACCCCCAAACTTATCTTTTGCTCGTCCCGAGCAAAACCATTTATTCACAAAAGAAAATCCTAACCGCACTTTCGCAGGGAACGCGATTGCACTGAGCGTGTGCAACAAGCCGTTAAACCTCTAGGTGTCCCTAGTAGGAGGAGTGTTGTCTCCTGAGGGTTTTCAGCGGATACTACCCACAAAATCCCGTCAAGCTAGTTTTGCGAAATAACTATGATTCAAACCCTAAGGTTTTGTTTAAAAGATTACAATTTTATTATCCTAAATTTAGAACTATCGAACCTTTATTTTTCACACTTCGCTTCTCTTTTAACTTAAGATTTTATATGTCTTTACGTGCAGTGCAAATAGTGTCGTTAAGTTTCAAAAGGATCGATTAAAGTCGTCATGTCACAAAATAAAGCCCAGATAAAAATTTAAAAAGGCTCACATAAGTTTTATAAAGAGTTAAGTATTTCTCAAGTTTTGTTTTCCAGTAAGGTTTCAAATTCAGAATTTCTATCTTCCATAACAGGAAACTAGGTCTTATTTTTCACTCCACCTTTTTCTTGTTTTCATTTCATACACACCTTTGTGAAAGTGCAATAGTCTTTATCATAGAATGAAACCTTCATATCTCCGCTAGAAATACTTTTTTATAAAAATCTGTCTTTTGTCAAGATTATTCTCACACAAAGAACCGTTAGGAATTTTAACTCGGAGAGAACACTTGCTTGACTTTGTTTTAATTTGGACTTTCTAGGCTTCTTAGCGAGCTTTGGGCCAATGCTCCCAAACCAGTTGGTTTTAGGGCATTAGGTGTAGAGACACCCCAGCGGACTTAATTACTCAAGTTACCTAGGCCCAAAAACAAAAGATAATTTTAGCGTGAAAATCATGACAATTTAATGCGAACGGAGATATAACCGGTAGTTCAATTATTTTTTGGATAAAAGACGTTTTTAGTGGGTTAGGTGTGTAATCATTTCAATCAAGTTCCAGATGGGTTATTCTTCAGAATTAGTTCCAATTAAGGCCTCAATAATATCCCTTCATATTCACCTCTCTTTAAAACTAGTCTTGATATTACTTATTTCAGAACAAACCTATTTGATCCTCAGAAAATAGTTTATCAATTTAAAAGTTTTCAGACATAATAGACTTGTCATCTAATTTTCAAAACTCACGACACGTGTAGTGTGATGTAAAGACGTATATTAGCTATAGTTAACTTCAAAGGAGAGTTATCTTTCAGGTTTTCAAAATCTAAAAATAGGATTTAGTTGTTCCTATCTTATCAAACAAAACCGTCGAAATATTGAATCTAAGTTCTCCCGCTAGCTAACTTGACGACATAGTTTTTATGTTTTTAGAAATTTTTCTGATTTTTATGGGTTTTTAAATAAGTATGCAAATGCAGAATATACAAATGAATGCGAAGGTAGAAAGCTTACCGAGCACACCCCCAAACTTAAACTTCACAGTGACCTCACTGTCAGGCTACATCAAGAGGGTCAAAATTGTCGGTGCCTCCCCAAAAACAAATTATATAAAAAAATAAAAACCAAAAATATGTACACCAAATGGTTCCCCCCAAACTTAAGTGAAACAGTGTTTCCACTGTTTAGCGTTGAAGTTCAGGATTAGGAGGGGAGAGAACGATATCAAGCTATACAAGGCCTTACACAGGCCAAAAGTGAGTACCAACCATTCAAAAATTCTATCTCTGTAATATGCGGGTTGGTGAAAGAAGGTGAAAAGAAAAGAAATGGAGACTACGCGAGACCGTATGGAGATAGAAGCGGGATACGGTCTCGGTATATGAGAGGAAGAATGGCGGAAGGGAAAAAGAAATGGTGTACGAACTTGAGGGTGAAAATGAAGTGAATAAATTAACGCAATTTTTAATGACCGATGTGTGAAAAGCGATTGTGCTAATTTATTAACCCGTCGAGAAATGGAGTCAAATCCCTCAAGATTCGTGATAAATGGGTACGCCGAACTCGGTAAACCAGACATAGGAAATGAAAGTGATACAGTTTCGTGCAAGGTCAGAACGATGGAAGGGACGAAGGGGAGTGATTTAGGGATAGTCTTATTCTCACCTAAGTAAACTGTCTCGAACTTGAAAGATTCCATCAATGGTTCGAATTGACTGTGAGCAACCGAGTTTGATGGTTCAACTAACTCATCTGAAAATTCAAAGGACTCAAACTCGGGTGGTGAGTCTTCAAAATCGTCCGAAAAAGTGAAACACTCGTAATCATTATCGGCTGTGAGAAGAGTGTCAGATTCAAGGAGGAACGCACTAGTGGCGTCAAATGTGCTGTGATTGAACAGAAATTTTTCAAACTCACAGTCCTCCTGCATGATCTTTTTCATGTTCGGAACGATGGAAAGGATGGAGGGTGATTTTGGAAGTATAACAGTTAAAGGTTCAGGAGGATGAATTGGAAAATCCGACACATCAAACAAAAATGGTCCATCCTCCATACTATCCTCATAATTCTCCTCAAAAATTATCTCATCCATGCAAATCTCATCAAAATCAAGACGCATATGAAGTTCGGGAGAAACATTTAATGACTCGGGATGATGAATTGGAGAGAAAATTTCAGTCAAATCTACGGGTTCATCATCCAAAATACTCCCTGCGTCAATATCCTCAATCAAGTGAAAATTAATATTCTCAGACTCCTCATCAAAAGCATGGATTTCAATCGATTCTGGTTCTAAGATGGAAGTGTAGAGGTCAAAAGGTTTAGGATTGGTTTCACTTGGAATGGACCCTTCACAATCTGGTAAATCAAACACTACAAAATCGCACAACTCATTAAACGTTCTATCTTTAATCGGTAAATCTTTTGGGACACTAGATAGACATTCAAAACTGGAGTTGTGTGATTCAATTTGCAATGGCCAGGTTTGATTAGGAAGGGTGTACAGTTCACTTTCACTACTCAAATTCTCATCCTGTCCTACCGCCTCATCATACATTGTAAAATGTGGAGCTAGTTGAAAACTAGCTATCGGGTCACTAGGTTTTATGAGGACGGCCATGGAAGCATTCAAATCCATCATCTGTTGGCATGACGCTACCCTAAAGTCTTCCAACAACTGTTCCAGACTAGACATGGGTTGTGAAGGGGTTTCAGTAAAAGATTCAAAGTTGTTTGAATACTGGAAACTCCCAAAAGGTTGTCCAGAAGCAGTGTCTAGGGCAGGTGCAAAAGTTGGGTAAGACTCATAGGAATTGAATGGCTGGACAGGGGTAGGATCAACATACGAATAAGAAGGTGAATGTAATTGTTGATCCATAGAATTTGTAGTAGTGAAAGGAGTGAAAGATCGGCTACGGGATTGTTCAATATGTTCAGCGAGGGACAAAGGACGACTTGCAAAAAGGGTATCAACATAAGAGGGTAGGAGAGGTTGAAAAGGTTGATACAAAGTGGATTGCGGAGTGCAAGTGTTTGTCCTAGACGCGTCTATGCGATCTTTCAATGAAATTTTTGGCATGGATGGATCGTTCGAAGTTCGACCAAAACAAGAACCGTAAGAAGTTATGTCTGGTTGTGGGTACCAAAGTTCGGCAAGGGTTTTTCGAGGTGGGGTACCCATGATATGAAGAGAGAAAGAAAGAAAGGAAGAGAAAAGGAGGGGAAAAGAATGTGGTTTTTTTTATAGTTTTTTTTAGTTAGTTATTAACAAAAGAATGAAATATACAAAAAAGAATCTGGACAAAAACAATCACGACACAAAAATACCACACACCTAATCGTTCTCGGGTTCATCTAGGTCAACTAGACCTGCTCAAGAACTTGATTGTCGAAGTAAAACTGTGTCGAAAAACAGGCTCAAGATATACTGATCACGAGGCCAGGCAAGTGCAGAGATAAGGGGAGGTTTTCCGACGCTTTCGCGAAGGTCCTTAATTAAATAACCCTTTCTCTTTTGGCGGTTTCGCCGTTAACACTTTCCTAGACACCCCGTAAACAATATACCGTTAAGCGGTGTTCTAAACACAGTTAACCTCTCCCAGTGAGCGCGAAGTCCTTAAGGCTTAAAGTCTAATTTCTTTTAAAGTTTGTGTGGGTAAACGTTATGCTCAAGTTCGTGATTTGTGGGCCACGGAAAAGGTGATGAAATCCTTTACCGTATGTTGTGGGGTTCGCTTGCCCTTAAGTCCGTATTAATGTATGCAATGCGCAAATCAATGAAAAAATTTGTTCAGAATTTCAAAAAATCTTTTTTTTAAGCGCGGCACTGCAACAAATACGGGTTGGTCAATTTTTTTTTGGCGTTTGCTAGTGAACTTGCAAAGAATCCTGCAAAAATATTATATTGGAAGCGTCGGATTTGAGAAGAAAGTGTTAGTAAAGTACGTACTGTTAAGTTATGGGTTAAGAAACCACCGTTGAATCAAATCCGGTAAGCTTGAAAAGTTCGCTTGCACGGGTCAAACTACCCGGATCTTTGGCACTGTACTTCGTAACCACCTTGATTTTGAATGTGCACTTTGCTCCCCACGCTCGCTGTTCGCAAATCCGCAAAATCTGAAATGTTGGAAAAACGGATTATTATTGCGAAAAAGCGATACGAATGCCCAAATACCTGCACACTAAAAATTATAAAAAACAAACAATACAAATAGGACAAAAATAGAACACTGGAGCTCAGAGGAGAAATTGGAGGCAAGAGGTGGTGAAAGGGCCGACGTCGCCGGATTTGGTGATGATGTCGCCGGCCAACTTGATGAGGTAGGGCTCCAAATTTCAACAGTAGTCTCAGTGTTCCAATAATACCACACTGGTATTGTTTATCTTCTTATTTTAGTTACAGAGTGCAAGCAGGTATAAAATCCAGAGAACAAAATGGTTAGCTTATGTTAATTTTTTTGTTTGGTTTTGAAATTTTGAAATTTTTTAGTTTGTTTTAGAAAATAGGGTTAGATGGATATTAACAAGATTAACCCGAAATAACAAAAACAAAAACGTTACCGTCTCCCCGGCAACGGTGCCACCCGACTTTCCCCGTAGATATAATCTACTCACCTTGATCTTCGCTTGCCGATACCGATGACTCCACATGCTTTCTTGTCATCTCGGAGTCCTCATGAGGTACCTACATATCACATATAGCATCGTAAACAAAATCACGCACGAGAACCAAAATGTCGCACGAAACACCGATAGGTTAAAACCTATAGTCTCGCATGCAAAACACAACCAATAACCCTAGTCGTTGGCGTTCAAACGCCACACGATGGAATACAATGACAAATACCAAAACTTAAATTCAAAAACATCGCGACATACAAGGCAACAACTTTGAAAACATGCTCCAGATTTTACCCAAGGCCAAACTAGCCAAAGTTGCATATATGGAGGGTCTAGTTTACTGGAGATGGAGCTACAGACGAAACATGAAGCAAAATTCCCCAGGTCTGGCCGCAATTTGCAGCCAGAAGGAATTTTTCAGTGGCCTAGGTAGAGGATTATGTCAGATATGTATGCCGTAGAGGCCATTATTGTATAGTACCGGTTTGTATAATACATTTTGGAGGCTTGGGATACATATATGGTTTTACGACAGTCTTGCTCGATATAGTAGTTTGCTACTTGGTTTGTTTCTATCTTAATATGTGTATATGTTTCTTTTAACATATCGCTAAAAACATATTGGAAGAGCCCTTAGGATCTTTGCTTGACTACCGGCGTTGTGATGGCGATCACACTAGTGGGGGCTGGGTAGTCTATAAGCACATCCTTATTTTGGTCCCTAGTCGTAGGATTATTGAGACAGGGTATCGATACTCCAGAGTAGACTAGTGCATACGCTTCTCTTCCCAGCGGGGAGATGGTCTGTCCTACAGCCATCAGTACGTCGTACTGGAGATAGTATGCAGGTGCTCGTTAGGTTACGAGTACACTGGACAGGACTCGTTGGGAACTGTTGGTTGGTATTATACCTATCGTCAGTTAACAGTTCCCAGGTGACATGAGTACAGCTTAGTCCGCTGACTTGACACTGTCATTTCGCCTCGAGTGTGTTCCCACTGTTCTTAGATTACTACCCTACCACGGCTCTACTGAGTCGTGCAAACAGGTAGTAGTTGGGTACAGTCCCGAAGCACTTGGAGGCAGTGACGGTTAGACATGATTCGTCTCTCCCGGTATTGGGGGTTGATATCGCGCTGTGTCTAGGAGAGCCATTACACAAAGTCCTTGGCCAGGGCAAGCGAGATAGACTGGTAGGTTTCTAGTGTTATCTCAGGTGTTCTGGGCTACAATCCGGCACGACTTGTACCGCTAGTAGGGGACTGAAGTTTACCGCCCCCCTAGGCCCGCCATGCGATGTTCTTAGACGAACAGACCGGACTGTATGGAGATTGTCACATATAGGCTCAGTAGGAGTTCGGATGGATTCACCTCATCAGTCTTTTTATCGGCATCTACCTAGGGACCGTTACGTACAGCTAGTACCGCTTGCGGTCTGTGCTTAACCCCACTGCCAGCATAGTGTCGAGTCTTTAGAGTCCCACACAGAGGGTTACTCGCCTTTGGGCAAAACTGAGTAGAGGTCTCATGGCTTTGCGACAGGGTTCGTTCACACTCGCGCACTTGTGCACGTTTGGTGACCGGGCAGTTATTACTAGTGGGCTTTGGTTTAAGCCAGATACTGGTATTGGTTTTGGGATTGGTTTTGTCTCATTGTATTCGTGTTTCTCGGAACGCAGATGCGGGTGTGTATGCACAGTTGATAGAGGCAGAGGCAGAGGATTCTCATTAGGGTTGTTGACCGTTTGACTTTGGTTGACTTGTTGACCGTTGACTTTTTCCAAACCCTAATGAGAATGATAAATATGATTAATATTGATAATCAAGGATTGTTGTGTGATGGTTAGGTTGACCATTTGTAACACTTTGAATTTCCGTTAGAATGTTTTTCGTGATAATTAGTAATTGTACGTGTTATTATATTGGTGTACATAGGATTACTAATTATATTTAGTTGTGTTAGCAAATTGGAAAATTTTCCTTTGTAGTGTACACTTGCACACTTAGCCATTTTTGTGACTTAGGGTTTTTGGTATAACATATTAACCATTCTTTTGTTGCATGGTTCATTTTAATTCCCCACCCTTTAATCAAAACAAAACCTTTTTTTATAATTCAAAAATCCTAATAAACAAATGAGGCATGGGTGTTAGGTAGGAATTGGACTTTTGTGACCTTCTCTCTCTCTCTTCTCCTCACTACTGAACTCTGCAGCTTCCAGCAGAAAAACCCTCTCATTTTCTTCATCTCTTCTTCTTCTCTTCATTTCCCTTTGATCCCCAAACAAAACCCTACACAAATCACCACTTTTCCTTCACCAAAACCATAGAAAAAGGGTTTTTTTGGGGTGTTTGAAGGCAAATCTGCACACTTGAGGGAAGAGCTGGGACTTTTGGTGTTTTATAAGGTTTTTAGAAGGTATTAACTCATGTTAGCACTCCTTTTACTTAAACTTGTTGTATTTTTTAGCAAAAATCTCATTTTTGTGCATTTTTTGAGTGATATTAAAGGATATTTGTGATTCACAAGTTAGATTAGGGTTTTGTTAGTTTGGTTAGCTCTATTATATGTTATTAGAACTATTTTCAGGCCAGGTTTGTTTCAGTTTGGACAGAAATACCATAAAGTTCCATTTTAGTGCAAAAGTGTGGATTTTGACTTGATTTAAGGCTCTGTAAGATCTGTTACTACCCGAGATGTTCCAGATCAAAACTAGATGTTACTGTAGCATGTATAGGGGGTATAGAGTGCACACACCAAACCTGGGAGCCCACCCCCTACCCAGGCCGCCGGAATATTCATTCTGGCCGCAATTTGCGGCCAGATGGGTGAGTTGGGATTTGGAGTTTGGGCCACTGGAGTCTGCTGCTATGTGGGTTATTTTGGTATATATAGTTTTATAATATCATTTCTGTATCAAAATCTTTAGGTGAATACCTATTTTCCCGTATTTTAATCTTCGCGACACGCGTGATACGTGTGTATGGGTTTTGGGTTTCTTAGTATCGCGACGCGTCGGAGTGGCTTCAGGCGCGTAATCACACGTTTTAGCGTATCGCGCACACGCGCGCTTGGTTCACGACACGAGTTACTGGTTCGGCTTTAATGTCGTGTTTGTGTGACTTCAAGCTTATGTATGATATATTGTGAAATTCTAGGTTCGCAGGCGAGTACGGAGGACGCCGCGCAGAAAGGGAAACAAGTTGTTGGCTATACCTAGCGAGAGACTACGGTGAGTAGATTTAACATCTACAGGGATATCGCCCGCATGGCGTTCTACGTCAGGGCTGATAGGTCCTTATAGCTACATTTACATACATTGATTGTTCATGGCTACTATTTGATGCATACTGCATTCCCTGCTATATGGATATAAACTAGAATTGATAGAGCACCGCACCATTACTAACGGTTCATGTTGCACGAGCACTATCCTGCATGTTACATACACACCGTTAGTAATTGCCATGACACTCACACTGTAGAATTTCCATCGGATCATTATGTTGTAGCTCAGCTTTATGTGACTTGACATGATATTCATACTTGATGCATATATCACATCGGATCATTATGTTGTAGCTCATCTTTATGTAACTTGACATGATATTCATACTTGATGCATATATCACAACGGATCATTATGTTGTAGCTCATCTTTATGTGACTTGAAATGATATTCATACTTGATGCATATATCACATCGGATCATTATGTTGTAGCTCATCTTTATGTGACTTGACATGATATTCATACTTGATGCACATATCATATTGGCTCATTGACTTGCATATTGGTTTGGATTATATGTGATTTCTGGATTTGGGAACCGTGGCTATTTCAAATATGTAATCATTTAAAAACCCGGTTCGCTTGATATGATATTTCGGTGCGTCCACCATGTGTTTCCTCGGTGCTAGAGTGATATATGTGAACCCGAATCGAGGAGCTGGTTGAGGCCGATTACGGGTACATGGTAGACCCGGTATGGTACCCCGGGGCGAGAACGGTTTCGCTGTGTAGTAGACGGTGAGCCTGGCAGAGGGACTACTACCTACCGGTGATTGGTTGGACCTGGCAGTTATCCGGAGGATACTGATCAGAGTCGATAGATGGATACGGGATGATCCGTACTGCCGGGGCCGAGGGCCGATACCGCAGACGGAGCCTGTGGGCTGACCCGGACTGACGGGGCCCGATGGATGAGGATTTGCATGTCGATGCTGGACACTAGTATTTTCGATATTTGGGTGCCGATGTTGGGCACTCATGATTCACAGAGATTTACAGGATTAGAGGGCCGATGAGGGTGCCGGCGCCTGAGCTATTTGGGGGATCTGGGTGCATTGATGGACACCGATTCTATATTCCACGTTGACATTCTGTGTAGATGTTATATTGCCCATGCTCAGCATTTATTATTGTACCTCATCCTGTAGTTATATTACATGATAGAGCACTTGCATGATTATTGCACATACTGCTTGTCACATATTAATATCATCTGTTGGCATATGATAGAGTAGAGCAGTACGTGCATGCTCGCGATTACCTTTATATGTTATCTCTATTCATGAGTTGGAAACTCACCCCCATTGTGCCACAGTGTTTGCAGGTTGCCCTTCGGAGTAGTCGCGGCAGGCTGCGTTTTGCATCTTTTGACACAGATACCCCCATAGTTGGTGTACTAGCTCTTTTGCTGATAGGTGGGTTTTGTGCGGTATCTGTTTATCTTTCAGTTATGTATATTGTTGTATCTAGTATTCTCCATCTTCCATGTATGTATTTGACTTAGAGACAGTGTGAGGACGATGATGTATATTATTGTTTTCTGGGGTCGGGCTTGTTGTGAGCCGACTGTACTTTGCAGTTTTTTTCTTCTGTGATGTTTCCGCTTGTGGATCTTGATCTTCGCTACGGCGTCGTATATTGCTATCTTGGTGATTGTTTACTTAGATTTCTTAACATGTTAGTAAGTGCTTTCATTTTAAACTTATAACACTCTATACTTTTACTGGTTTGATTTCTGGGTTTTCGGTTCACTTAGTCGCGTTACGCCTGTAGACGTTACGTGGTTAAGTGCCGGTCACGGGCCAAACTTTGGGTCGTGACAAAGTTGGTATCAGAGCGTAGGTATTACCTTTCGGAGTGTAGGATGACCCTGGTATGATGGAGTAGGTAACTGCAGCAGGGTAGCATATCGTGTGTATATTCCGCGGCATACTCACGACACGGTACTCCGCCTACGCGAACTTAGGACTTGTTGATTTAAATTCCTTCTTGAGTATATACATTCTTGCGATTCGATTTCCGTATCCTTATCGAATCCTATTGTTCCTTTCAGCCATTATGCCGCCAAAAACTACGAGGGCGCAGAGAGCGGCCGCGAGGGCCGAGATTCGAGTTTACTCATCCGAGACGAGGACTGATCTGGGTAGTACACCGGTTGTGCCCGAGCAGGCTGTTCCTGCCGTGACAGATCAGATTGCTATGTTAGGGGCTGGTGTGCAGGAGATACGCCAGACGATGGGATCCAGTATGCAGGAGATGCGCCAGATGATGGGATCTCTAGTTGAGACACTTCGAGCGCAGCGACCAAAGGTAGTTCCACCCGTTGCAGAGACCGCGGTGGTACCCACAGTGCAGGCAGTTGCACCTGCGACTACAGAGGTTATTACAATATCGCTGTCAGAGTTTATGAGGCTGAAGCCTCCGGTCTTCACAGGCACCGATGTAGCCGAGGACCCACAGTCTTTCATTGATAGGATGGCGCGGATATGTCGTTCACTTAGATGCGTAGATGCGAGATGGGTTGAGTTCGCGAGCTTTCGCCTGGAAGGTCTTGCGCAGAAATGGTGCGAATCAGTCGAGAAGGGTAGAGCAGCAGGTCTTCCTCCTATGACCTGGACAGAGTTCGTGGCGCTATTCCTTGCCTGTTTTCTTCCGCTGTGCGTCAGAGATGCTAGAGCACACAGGTTCGAGTCCTTACGTCAGACTCCGGAGATGTCAGTGGCAGAGTATGATGTCCTGTTCACCGAGCTATCAGTCTATGCTCCGTACTTAGTGGCTACCGAGAAGATGCGAGTTAAGAGATTT
The DNA here is from genome assembly GCA_030015575.1 of Agapanthus africanus. Taxonomy (NCBI): domain Eukaryota; kingdom Viridiplantae; phylum Streptophyta; class Magnoliopsida; order Asparagales; family Amaryllidaceae; genus Agapanthus; species Agapanthus africanus. The sequence continues at coordinate 495,043,652 of CM057339.1, forward strand.
GTCCGAGGCTTGCTCACACCACTGTTCCTTGCGATCGGCGCGCAGCATTACGAGACCTACGCAGCGACAGTAGATGCAGCATTACTGGTTGAGGAGCGCCTTGCTGAGACTTCGGCAGTCCCAGAGCCGAAGAGAGTTCGTGCAGATACGTCAGTGCATAGACGGCCTTTTCGGCGTCTTGATAGGCACCTTGCAGGTGGCAGAGATTCGTGGCGAGGCCGATTGTTTAGCTCCTATCCCCAGGAGGGTCAGCGACCATCATCGGGATGTTACCGTTACGGGAGTTCTTATCATCGTGTGCGAGATTGTCCTGAGGTACCCCGGAGGGAGGCGGCAGCATGTCACATTACCACCTTCACCACCCAAGACAGCATTGCCGATAGCACTTCCTGTTACTCCGCGTCAGACGCATGCACAGAGAGGTCGTGGTCGCGGAGGATTTTTTCATAGAGGACGAGGTGACCGAGGAAGAGGGCAGCCAGCGGCCGGCAGGGGACAGTTAGTTGCAGGTGGAGGACAGGCGCGAGTTTTTGCTTTGACGCATCAGGACGCGCAGACGTCCAATGCGGTGGTCTCAGGTATCCTTCCAGTTTGTTTGGCTGATGCACACGTGTTATTCGATCCCGGATCCACGCACTCGTACGTATCCACACACTTTGTGCCGAGTTTGGGTAGAGAGTCCGGTTTGCTTGACCAGCCGCTTGTTGTGACTACTCCTGTGGGAGAGTCGTTTATTGCTAGGCACGTGTTCCGATCCTGTACCGTCCGTATTGGCGAGAGAGAGTTGCCTGTCGATTTGATCCTTCTTGAGATGTTGGACATCGACGTTCTTTTGGGCATGGATTGGTTAGCCACGTGCTATACTTCTGTTGACTGCCGCGAGAAGACAGTTCAATTTTGTTTTCCCGGCGAGTCGGTTGTTGTTGTGTTGGGGGACCGAGGTGTTACCCCTCACAGTGTGATTTCTTCTTTTCGCGCTGGACAGCTTTTGAGGAAGGGATGTCAGGGATTTCTCGCCTATGTTTGCGATACTAGAGCTACTGAGGTTCCGATGGATCAGGTTTCGGTTGTTAGCGAGTTCCCTGATGTGTTCCCTGACGAGCTTCCTGGGCTACCGCCCAAGCGTGATATTTCTTTCTGTATTGATTTGGTTCCTGGCGCGGGGCCTATTTCTGTACCGCCTTATCGGATGGCCCCGAAGGAACTTAGAGAATTGAAGGGTCAGTTGCAAGATTTGCTGGATAAGGGACTTATTCGACCCAGTGTTTCTCCTTGGGGTGCTCCAGTCCTGTTTGTCAAGAAGAAGGACGGCAGTATGCGTTTGTGTATCGACTACCGCCAGCTGAACAGGGTGACAGTGCGGAACAGATATCCTTTGCCACGCATCGACGAATTGTTCGACCAGCTTCGGGGGTAGGATACTTTTCGAGGATCGATTTGCGATCAGGCTGCCATCAGCTGCGGGTTCGACAGGAGGACATTCCTAGGACAGCCTTCCGCACGCGTTACGGCCATTATGAGTTTTTGGTGATATCGTTCAGACTCACCAACGCACCAGCAGCATTTATGGACTTGATGAACCGTATTTTCCGGCCGTATCTTGATCTGTTCATGATAGTGTTTATTGACGATATCTTGGTGTATTCTCGGAAGGGAGAGGAGCACGAGCAGCACCTGCGGATTGTAGGGTTCCTAGGCACACTAAGGAGGTTCCACAAGGCATCAACCATGCCAAACAAATTTTTTTCCGGTGCCGAGAAACCCTAAACTAGATCGTTAACTAGAAGTTAAGGCGAAAAGCAAGCAAGTAAACAACTTTATTGCTAAGTGAAAGGGATTACAACCTTTGTAGATCCGCTCCACCATTTCTTTAGCTCCGTGTTGACGTCCCTCCGCTGCGATCATCGGATCCTGGACTCTAGCGATGGTTTCGTCGGAGAAATGATCGGGCTAGGTCATTGACTTCGAAGCCGAAGATGATCTACGTCGGGGAGACTCAAGTGGCTCTGTGAAACCCGGGGATCCCAGATATCTGTATTGTTCTGTGATGCTGTACATTTCTGTGATGTTGCATTTTTATCACGCCTTGAGCGAATATAATATATTGGTATATATATTAGTAGATGTTGTATATGTTTTACATCCGCACTAGTCCAGTCCCCGCTCTGTCGTTAGTTAGCTAACCTAACGGGTAATGACCGGACCCAGTGGCGAATGCGGATGGCATATACATACATCAGTATATTTTCGTTCTTTGTGGTGTGATCAATTGATGGGACTGTGTTGATTCGGATCAATGCAAGTTAAAACAAACCTATTCAGATGTTGTTGGAACACTTTTCAAAAAAGCTGTTATTGCAAGGACGTTCACTTTTGTTTTGCATCGTGGTATTCATTTGGAATATCCTGCTCCTCAGTCGACGAGGCAAGGGCCGAGATCCCTTCACCGGGAGTGACCCCTTGGACAGAAGTTTGCGTCAGGGCATTAACTTCACTATAGCCGATTACTTTTACTTTGCATCGTGGTATTCATTTGGAATATCCTGCACCCCATTCTACGGGGAAAGAGCCGAGATCCCTTCACCGGGAGTGACCTCTTTAGTAAAGATTTTCGTCACTATATTTTCTAAAAAGCTATCAGTTCCTTCAACGATATCAAGTTCATTACGTTAAAGGTTTTCGCCAGAAACCATTCGTAGCCCTCCGTCGTTTCAGACGGGTAGCACGTAGTATTCATGCTATGTTTGTTGACCTTCGTCAAGGCATAGTGTATGGTAGCTGCTTGTTACCTTTCTGCTGCATAGATAGATGCGTTGGTTTGGGACAGTCGTATAGCCTTGTTGACCTTCGTCAAGGGCTTGTACGGGTGGGTTCAAATTAACCTGGACAATGACGGGTGGAACTTGACATGTGACTTACGATTTGTTGACCTTCGTCAAGGTCATAAGAGCATGGGGCAGAAATCACATCGGGAGTTTCAAAAGAACTGAAACTTGCCAGATATGCGCATACCTTCTGGAGTGTGATGACGTGAGCGGATTCCGTCACGTTATCATGCAATGATAGTTGGATCCCGATTCCCACTGATGAGTTAGTTTACTCCTCGGGTATTCCCGACTAATTCTTCTTTTAGGTTTGGAGGAGAATTTGAGGTACAGTGGGAGGTTTCTAGATTAGATAAATTGGTAACCATTCTGATCTAGGTTAGAGTGCACGCTGAGTGTTTCTTTTCTCTCTCTCTTTGGCAGCGACCATTGACCCGACCCTAGACTATGACTCAGTGACCAAGTTGACCGAACCTTCTTAACACTTGCTTTTGGATTGTCAGAGTTGCAAACCTCATTGCCACTCCTACTTTTACCCTTTTCTCCGGGACACCCCGTATTACTACGAACGTCCACTTCCATTGGACAAAACCATCGTATGGTTATATACGAACTCGAAGGAATTCGAGGATGGTTTCTGGTTCTGGAGAAAACGGATAGGACTATTCAGTTGTCTTTTCTTTTCACCTTCTCTCAGGATGCGAGTACTCCTTGGTTTAGGAGTAGTACACCTATTACGCAAATTGGATAGTCTTCTTCCAAACCATAGGCTGGTGCCGACTGGTAGGGAATGGAGAAAACCAGTTAGCCTAAACGGTGTACAGAAGGTATTAAGTTAAGACAAAGCAAGGGATTAGTAAGAGGGCAAAGTAAAGTGCGACTGCTATTCACGAACAAACCAAGTATTTCTTCGCCAATCCTAAATCACCTTTGTATTTCTCCAGGACACTCCGTATCACTACGAAGATCCCAGTTTATTGGATAATCCATCGTATGGTTATATACGAACTCGAAAGGAACTTGTTCCAGTTCGGGGATGGATCCTCGTTCAGGAGAAATAGGAATAAAGTACATTCAGGTGTCTTTTATCTTCACCTTCTCTCGCGTTGCGAGTGCTCCTAGGATTAGGACAGTACACCCTTTATGCTTATTGGATAGTCTTCTTCCAAACCATAGGCTGGTGCCGAACGGTAGGGAATGAAGAAAACCATTTGGCCTAAGGGGTGTGCAGAAGGTAATGACTAAAGACATATAAAGGGATTTGGAGAGGTGGCAAAGAATTATACGGTTATAGTTGTGAATCTGGATAATGGAAGAGGCATTACTAAGAATACCCGGATACCCCACCGAAACATTTCAATGTTTCAGTTTCACTGTGTAATGTTAAAAGAAAACTGATTTCCCGATTAGATACTTACTCCAGGGTATGTATTTATCAGGTATGATTCTCACATCTGTATGGTTTTACAGATGATGAGTGGGAGTAAGTCATTGGGAATTGGGTGATCATCCTCATTATATCGGGATTCGTTGTAATCGGTGAATTTGAGGAGATCACCTGGGCTGTTTGCCGGTCGGCAAATATTTGGTTTTGAATATCCGCTGTTGTGCACCAATTTCAAATTGATATATCTGTACGTCTATTTTTATAGAGTGAGATATAGCTTTTTGAAATTATGTCTACGACATTTTCCTATATCAGTGGATGGTTAGGTAAGGAGCATTAAACAGCGATGTAATTCTTCTTAACCATAAGTACAGTTTTCAACCTACGACACACAGTGAATGAGTTATCAGACTCAAGGGACTTATACAGAGTATTGTATGTTGTCCAGCGTCCATGAGGACAGAGGGGTTGGTTCTCGTACTATATTCGGTTTACTTATAACTCCTCTAGTTTTTAGACAGGTGTTTCGTGGAAACACAGGGTCTGAATTTTGAGAAGTTATAGGTATTTGAACAAAGTAGAGAACCAGGTATTGCAAGTATCGGGATTCTTCAAAGTGATCGAAGATGTAGATACTTGTGTATGGTATTCAGTTGATAGTAATGATTAAGAGAACTTGCTTCTCTTTCGGGTTACTCATAATTAGAATCATTCTTAAGTTGAGTGACGCTGATCGGCCTCCTTCCATTTAGTCGACATGCACTGGAGACAGCTGCATAATTTGAATCTGGTTCAATTAAATCAGTGCCTCTGGTTCTATATTGGATATAGTACAGTTCATATCTTAACATTGTTAAGGTACGGGGAGTTGTCCGGCTTATGATTAAAACCAGACTCTGGATAACTCAAGGCACGTTTCTGTAATGGCTGTTTGTGGGTTGACCCAGGCTATGACGAGGGTTGACTTTCTACCATCTGGGAGATCAATAGTAATATTGTTCTAGACTCGCCACAGTTTTAATAAAAATGGATTTTTTCAGAAAACAGTTGTGGGAGTATGGTTGAACTGGAAGTGATTCCAGAACCGCAAACGATTACTGAAGATTTGATAAGAACCTAAAGATTCAATCTGATTTGACATTCCATTGGCCACTCCGCAGATTTAGTGGGTTACCTCAGGCGCTCGAGAGGTACTTCGGTATGCTCAAGGGCGGTGGCAGGGAGGTTCTTGTTTACCCACACTTGCCATTGCTGTTGTTCCAGGCTGCGAGACCCGGTAAGAGGATGAGTATAGCGTCGTTATAAACTAGCTTTAGAAGTGCACGTCTATATGACTCTGCCAGAGAGTTGTCGTAATCAGTGGGAGCAGCGGAAGCATTGGTGGACATCTGGCTTATGTCTATTTATAGACTAAAGCAGAGTTGCGGAGATAGATCATCTATTTCTGATATGACAGTCATAGGTTTGACTTCGTCAGAATAGGGGATGGATCTGTTAAGAAGGTAGTAGGGTGTGATATCCGGGTTTTGGATGACATACACAAAGTAGGAAGTGATATTCCTATACTACGATCGGTTATACTTTGGTCGTCACACAGTGGTTTCTCCACAAAGGAAATGGATTTTGTATCAAACATACTGGTTACTAGATCTATGGTTTTAGATCTAGATTTGGGTGGTTTCCCAATCAGGGTACTTTGACAGCATTCTAAGAGTATTTAGAATGGACGACTCCTGGCACGGTAGTGTACCTGCAGGTGATGGAGTCACCCTCTCTAAAGGTGTCTTATAGACTAAAGTAGAGAGGGATGTGCATGATTGGCAGATCACTTGCTTAGGCAATTGAGTCAATCATGAGATGTCAAGTACCACACCAGATGTTGTTCTTGCACTAGATGCAATAAGTTGATATTGATCCAATCCTGGAGAAACAGTCGGAAGCAACTTTAGAACATAAGTAAATGTTCTAGGGAAATGATAATGACAGCCTCATTAAGGAGACAGTTATCATTCCAGGCTTCCAAGGTGACATGGACGACAGGGTGATTGTCAGAGTTATAGTTTTCCCTCTGACGAGGGGCAGTATTCTGGACAGGTGATCCAGGCAGATACTGAGGGAGGCATGGCGCAGGATACTGATTAGGTTCAGTTGATGATACAGTCTAAGAAGTTTGGATTTGGAGTTCATTTATGAGCTAGGTCCCATCAGACATCCAGACATTCTAAGACAGGTATTGCTCATTTCGGGAGATGGCTTTCTCCGCGAACTTGAGATATAGAGAGACATAGGAAGAAACATCAGAGCGGATCCACTCACTGAGGCTATTCCTCGAACGCAATAGTTTCGCAAACGAGCTTTGTGAGACTGACTAGTAGAGGAGTTGGGTGTTCGGTATCACACGGGCTGTGAGTATGCGACATCGCAATAATTAGCCTTGAGTGCAAGTGGGAGATTGTTGGAGATAGTGCCCTCAGAGTCAATTATTGGATCACAGGCATGTGATTGCAATGATTGAGGGAGGACCTATCCCGGTAGGACAGTCTTACTCGAGATGATAGTATGCTATCTGGTTTACCTTTATCATCGTGTACTGCTTTAGGTGACCTGACAGGTCACTATTGCACGTTGATAGAGCCCCTAGGATTCTTGCTTGACTACCAGCAGTATGAGGGCGATCATATAAGTGAGAGTTGGAGTCTATAAGCACATCCTTAAAAGGTCCCTAGTCGTAGGAGTTTCGAGACAGGGCATCGATTCTCCAGAGTAGACTAGTGTATACAGTCGAGACCCCGACGAGGGGTGGTAGCCGGTCTCACAAGCCACTGGTGTCAGTTGGTTCACCTAAGATTTATACAGGTGCTCATTGGGTTATGAGTACACCGGACAGGACTCGCCGGGAACTTGCTAGTTGGTCTTATACCTGACGTCAGATAGCAGTTCCCAGGTGACATGTGTACAGGTTAGTTCATCGACCTGGGGATCGTCATTTGTCTCGTGTGAGTTCCCACTGTGCTTTGATTACTACCCTACCACGGCTCAAGGAGTCTTGCAAACAGGTTTTAGTTGGGTACGGTCCCGAGCCACATGGAGGCAGTGAGCGTATCTTCAGGGGTTCGTCTCTCCCGGTATTGGGGGTGAGGTCGCGCTGTGTCGAGGAGAGCCAGAACATGAAAAGACCTTGGCCAAGGCAGGAGATTTACTGGTAGGTATTCCAGTAGTATCTCAGGGTGTTCTGGGCTACACTCCGACACGACTTGTACCGCTTTTGGGGGTCTGACTTTTACCAACCCCCTAGGCCCGCCATGCGATGCTCATAGACGAACGGACCAGACTGTACGGATATTGTCACTGACAGGCTCAGTAGGGTGTCAGGATGAGTTCGCTCATCGACATCCCTTTTGGTCAATAGCTGGTGGCCCGTCACGTATGGCTAATACCTCTGACGTGCTAGTGGTTAAATCCACAACCATAGTATTGACGAGTCTTTAGAGTCCACCACACTTTCAGTTACTCAAGCTTTCGGGCGAAACGCTGTAGAGGCAGTATGGAGATATGGCAGGGACCGATCAGATACGTGCGGTATTGCACGGATCAGGATCGGACAGTATGTACTAGAGGCCGTATAGATATATGGCAAGGTTCGATCGGATACATGCGGTATTGCACGGATCAGGATCGAACGGATATTACTAGCCGGCTTTGGTTTAAGCCGGATCCTAGTATAGTACAGTGTAGATTTTGTCTCATTACATTTGTTTCCGGACGGAATACAGATGCGGGTGTGTATGCACAGTATCGGGGTTTTCCTATGATTTATTACAGGACCAGTTTTCTGGAGTTGCCAGTTTGCATTCCGTTCCGGCCGGTTTTCCTTTGTTCTTTCCCGGCCGGACTTTTCGATGGAGGGGGTTTATTTGCAAGTTTGCAAATAACCATTTGTGGAGGGGTTCTTTGTTTTTGTGGCATTATGATAAGTTAAGCATCTTTGCTTTTTCATGATGGTTTTTGGCATTGATGAGATTAGAAATTGATTTGAGAGTTATCATTACCTTTTGATGTGAAGCTTGCTTTATGTTATGGTCACCCTTGTGCTCTCCTAGACTCACCTCCCTCTTGTTTCATTTTTTCCTCCCCATTTCCAATAAGAGGCCGGCCACATTGGAGAGGGAAAGAGAGAGAGAGTTTCATTTTTCATGTGGCATTATTCTTCATCTCATCTCCCCCTTGCTAGAAAAATGCAAGCACCATTTTTCTTATCTTGATTCCTCCATCATCTTCAAAGGCAACAAAACCCCCAAAAGTGACTATGATTCTACACTAGCCTACAACAAATCTTGGGCATGTCGACTTGCTAGCTTCATGCCCGAGTTGCCTCGGTATAGAGGCGGGAGCCCGTAAAAGATGCAGACGATGTGGTGCCCTTCCGGCAAGGAGGCGACGACCGGAGTTTCCGCAGGAGATCGGGACGACGACGAGAAGACCGGAGGACTCGGATCACTCGGTATATCTCTAACCCGTCTTGTTGTTAGCTAGGACTAGTTAATGTTTCGATCCGGGTGTTTAGTGCGCGGTGGTGCCGGTTTGCTAGTTTGCAAAATTAAAGTTTTTCGCTTCCGCATTTTGGCGTCGGAATTGACGACCGGGGCGCCGCCGTGCACTTACAGATCACATCAAACACCCACAAGCTGCAAGCGGTCAGCTAAACGTAACGGCCACCCGAGTATTGAGCGATCAAAAGAAGAACAAGAAAACCTGTCAAAACTCTCTTTGAGCAAACTGGCAACACTTACCGTACAGTCATGTCTCTTCGTTAGATATGCTTCATATCGAGTCTAGGGATGGTATCTTTGACCCCAATAACTCAATAAGTCATGTCGGTATATGGCTCATAAAAGATCGATAAACTACTGATAACACTTATCAGTAAATCTCAGCAGGCCTGGCCAGGGACTTCCTGTTATAGTCAATCGAGAATGGCGCAACATCAACTCCCAATACTGGGAGAGACGAAACCCCTCCTATCGCTCATTACCTCCATGTGCCTCGGGACTTTACCAAAAATCCACTTGTTTGCATGACTCAATAGAGCCATGGTAGGGTGGAGATCAAAGTACAGTGGGAGGACACACAAGACTCTATGATGATCTCGGGTCTACTGACTAACATGTACCAGTGTCACCTGAGAACTGCTATGTGACGATAGATATAATACCACATAAGAGTTCTCGGCGAGTCCGTTCAGTGTACCCAGTCTCCAATGAGCACCCGTTTACAGTCTTTGGTGTCACCACACCAAATGGATATGGGATCATCCATCGCCCATCATATGGGACAATAATGGTATACGCTAGTCTACTCTGGAATATCGATGCCCTGTCTCGATACACCCACGACTAGGAACATTTCAAGGATATGCTTATAAACTACAGATGTCCCACTAGTATGATCCACATCACAATCCCAGCAGTCAAGCAAATATCCTAAGGGCTTTATAAACATGTACCAAATGAGTAAAAGCATGATCAAGTGAACATGTCATGATAAAGAGTAACCAGATAGCATACTATCATGTCGAGCAAGACCGTCCTCTGAATACACACACACACACATACCGGTACATACTGTTAGTGTATATGCCCTAGGGGCCATTATTGTATCATACTAGCTTGTTTATTACTTAATGGAAGCTTGGGATATTCACAGTTATATTAACAGTCTTGCTAAACATGGTAGTATGCTACTTTGTTATATCTATCTTAATATGTGTGTATGTATTGATAGAGCCCTTAGGTCTTGCTTGACTACCAGCATTGTGATGGCAGTCACACTAGCGGGGGCTGGGTAGTCTATAAGCACATCCTTTTTCAGGTCCCTAGTCGTAGGATTATCGAGACAGGGCATCGATACTCCGGAGTAGACTAGTGTGTACGCTTCTCATCCCAGTTGGGGAGATGGTCTGTCCCACAGCCATCAGTACGTCGTACTGGAGATAGTATACAAGTGCTCGTTGGGTTATGGGTACACCGGACAGGACTCGCAGGGAACTGTTGGTTGGTAATATACCCGTCTTCAGTTAACAGTTCCAAGGTGACATGAGTACAGCATAGTCCGCAGACTTGACACTGCTACTTCGCCTCGAGTGTGTCCCACTGTTCTTAGATTGCTACCCTACCACGGCTCAAATGAGTCATGCAAACAGGTAGCAGTTGGGTGCAGTCCCGAGCACTTGGAGGCAATGGCGGTTAGACAGGATTCGTCTCTCCCGGTATTTGGAGTTGTTATCGCGCTATGTCTGGAGAGCCATTACGCAAAGTCCCTGGCCAGGGCAAGCGAGATTTATTGGTAGGTCTTCTAATAGTTTCTTAAGGTGTAATGGGCTTCGCTCCGACATGACTTATACCGCTTTTAGGGGACTGACGCTTGCCGCCCCCTAGGCCCGATATGCGATACTCCTAGACGAACAGACTGGAATGTACGGAGATTGTCACATCAGGCTTAGTAGGAGTTCAGATGGGTTTCCTCATCGAACTTCTTATCGACATCTACCTGGGGACCGTTACGTACAGCTACTGCCGCTTGCGGTCTGTGGTTAAACCCATTGCCAGCGTAGTAGTCGAGTCTTTAGAGTCCCGCACAGAGAGTTTCCCTGCTCCGGGCGAAACGATATAGAGGTCGTATGGTTTTACGACAAGGGTTCGGACTCATACGTGTTTTTACGCACGTACGATGTTCGGACAGTTTTTACTAGCCGGCTTTGGTTTAAGCCAGATTCTAGTATCGGATTATTGGATTTATACAGTCTAAAGTTTTTCCGTGTTTTCACGGATAGGAGGGGCGTTCTCGTAATTTGGCAAGAAGCTTATAGAAGGATGATGACTTGGGGGTTAAGGTGGCATTTGCATTTATTGATTTAGTGACTCATTTGTGTGATTCATCCATGGAGTTAATGATGCATTTAATGGCTAATGACTCACGAGATGAATCACACAAGATGAATGAATGAAGCATGGTTGATAAATCATTTGATTTATTCATTTAATAAATCATTTGATTTATTCATTTAATAAATCATCATGATTCATATATTCAAAATGACTCATTATTTCATTTCATTCTCACTCTCACCTTCTCTCTCCTCAAGCTCTCTCTCTTTCTTCAAACCCTAATCCTAACCTCTCATGTGTTGAGATCAAGGATTAGTAAGACTTATTAATCCCTAATCACACTCTATATTACCTAGGTGACTTTGATTAGCAATTGGAGTAACCTAGTTTCCTTAAGTTAGAAGCAAAGCTTGGAGTAGTAGCTTTCGGGTGGATCGTCTATTACAAAGACGAGGCCGACGAGGAGGTGGTTAACTAGAAGAAGAAGGACTTGGTTTTTTTAGTTATAATCTTCTTTCATAGTAGCTAACTACTCCTATTATAGTGTTAGTTAGTGTTTAGCAAAGATCCTTTCGGTTAGTCGATGTTGTTTGAAACAAAATGATTGTTTTACCTATCCGCCTCCCCGCAACTCATGGGGTGTACAACGTCGACTTACACATACACTATCATATAATGGCCTCTAGGGAATACATATATCCAACATTGATTTAATGATTTAATGTATAATTATATATTTGATATATTAATTTACATTAACTAATATTAGCTCTATTAAGCATTTCTTTTCTCACTTATGCATTTAATATATATGTGATATATATTAATTGTATTTCTTTTTGTGTCATGCTTGATGATACATGCTACATGAGTGTATGAGACTTACACCATGCTCATGATAATGTAGGGTTTATTTATTTAGAGTAAATCAAATATTAGCTGGAAATTAGTCACAAGGGTGAGCTTAGTGGAAGCTTGTAGAACCATTGACTTCGTCCACTATTTTTGTCTTACACTAGATATTTATTAACCCAACTATTATCTAAATCCATGGTTAAGTCTCTACATGAGTTATATAAGATATTTTCTCACCCATGGTTGCCATAACATTATTGGCCTCATCTCTTCATCTTCTTCTTCATCAAGAGCCTAGCTCTCCAGGTTTTTGAGAGGAGAAGAATAATAGTGAGAAAATTAATTCTAAAGTGAGCAAAAATCATACTTCATCATCCTCTACTAGATTAGCCATTTATTTTAGAGTGTTAGCCTCACTAATATCTAATTAGTGAAGAGGTAGCTTGGGTTAGTGTCTTCTCGACGTAGATCATCTTCGGCCTCGAAGACTTCGTGCAAACTTGTTCCTTTCATCTTGTGGAGCCATTCTAAAGTCCGGAAAATCACTACTTGGAGCGAAAGGACTACTACACGGAGCTATTGAAGTAAAGGACGGGTCTACAAAGGTTGTATTCCATATTCACTTAGATGTAAAGTTGTTTACATGTTGTATTGTCTAAATCTCTAGTTAAGATTCTAGGGTTAGGATTGTTTAGCATGGTAAATTTTTTAAAATGGCATGGACGATACCTCCCGAAACCTTGCTATCGTGCTAGGCATTCCTACAGTGGTATCAGAGCCAGGCTAGAGATTTAGACGATGTTTATAGAATTACGAAACCGAAACAACTCCGAAACAGCCGAAATAAAAACCTAGTTTCTGTCAAATATTTTAAGTCGTCGAATTTTTTTTAAGCAACTGCAGAATGTTATATGAGATGTAACATGAACACTGAACAAGTACGAACCCACTTCACCGGTTTTGACCCGGTGACATGGCCAAATATTCCGGCCTAGCCGGCCCTGTGTTGTTTCATATTCGTTTGGTGTTCTGGTCTTTGGGTTTTGGTGTTTCAGGTGTTGCTTGTTTTTGCTGAAATTGCATGAGATGTTAACTTTCTCTAAAGGCAATTCGGAGTGTTTCATAGTCGTAATTCTAACTTTATTTCGGGTTATTTAGACGGCGTTAAAAACTTCGAACGGATATCAATAACCCATTTTCTCCCTCGTTGGAAATTTTCCAAGAGTTGGATTTTTCCAAGTTAAAGAATATTCAAAAATCATGCAAGTAATGCGATGGACCCTCTAGAAGAATGAAACCTTAACTAGATTCTATTGTTGTGACACGGCAGCGTCCCGGCCTTCTACTCGAGGCCAAAATGCGGAATCAAAATTTTTCTTAACTTTAAACCGGCGCTACCGCGGACAATATAACCCGGATCGTAACCATTAACCTAAACCTAGCTAACAAGAGAATGGGTAGAGAAGTATACCAAGCGATCCGTGTCCTTCGGTCTTCATCTCCACTCCGATCTCCCGAGGAATCTCCGTCCGTCACGTCCTCGTCGGAAAGGGCACCACGTAGCCGAATACTTTTACGGGCTCCCACCTCTGGACCGAGGCAACTCGGGCGCGAAGTTGGCTAGCCGACGCGTCCAAGATTTGCTGTAGGTGTAGTGTAGAACTTGTCTCTTTTAGGGTAGTGAAGTTGCCATGGATGTGGAGGAGAAGAGAAAATGAGCTATGAAATTTTGATGCAACATGAGAATGAGAATAATTTTCCACCCTCCCCAAAAAATGAAATCTCTCTCTCTCTTGAAATGGCCGGCCCCCCTTGATCAAATGGTGGAGGAATCAACAAAACATGAAGGGAGGTGATGGTAGGAAAAGCAAAGGGGTGACCACACCAAAGGAAATGATAACCATATCAAAAAAAATTCTAATCACAATAAAGCAAGAAATGATGATAGAAAAGAATGGTATCAAAAGATACTATCATAATCTCCCATTTCATAAATAACACCTCCACAAAGAGTTATTTGCAAACTTGCAAATAACCCCCTCCATCACAAAAGTCCGGCCGTGAAGGAACAAAGAAAAACCGGCCGGAACAGAATACAAACTGGCAACTTCAGAAAACTGATCCCGTAATAAATTACAGGAAAACCCCGCTACTGCATATACATGCCCGCATTTGTATTCCCACTGAATACAAATGCAAAGAGACAAAATCTACACTGTCTAATACTAGGATCCGGCTTAAACTAAAGCTCGCTAGTAAAATCCGTCCGATCACGATCCGTGCAATACCGCATGTATCTGATCGAACCCTGCCATATCTCCATACGGCCTCTACAGCGTTTCGCCCGAAACTTGAGTAACCGTCTGTGTGGGGGACTCTAAAGGCTCGTCAATATTATGGCTGTGGATTTAACTACTTGCACGTCAGAGGTATTAGCCATACGTGACGGGCTACCAGCTATTGACCAAAAGGGACGTCGATGAGCGAACTCATCCTGACACCCTACTGAGCCTGTCAGTGACAAATATCCGTACAGTCTGGTCCGTTCGTCTATGAGTATCGAATGGCGGGCCTAGGGGGTTGGTAAAAGTCAGACCCCCAAAAGCAGTACAAGTCGTGTCGGAGTGTAGCCCAGAACACCCTGAGATACTACTGGAATACCTACCAGCAAATCTCCTGCCTCGGCCGAGGGCTTTGTATAATGGCTCTCCTAGACACAGCATGACCTCACCCCCAATACCGGGAGAGACGAACCCCTGCAGATCCGCTCACTGCCTCCATGTGGCTCGGGACTGTACCCAACTAAAACCTGTTTGCACGACTCCTTTGAGCCATGGTAGGGTAGTAATCAAAGTACAGTGGGAACTCACACGAGACAAATGACGATCTCAGGTCGATGAACTAACCTATACACATGTCACCAGGGAACTGCTATCTGACGTCTGGTATAATCCCAACTAGCATGTTCCCGGCGAGTCCTGTCCGGTGTACTCATAACCCAATGAGCACCTGTATACATCTTAGGTGAACCAACTGACACCAGTGGCTTGTGAGACCGACCACCGCCCCTCGTCGGGGTCTCGACTGTATGCACTAGTCTACTAATGGAGTATCGATGCCCAGTCTCGAAACTCCCACGACTAGGGACCTTTTAAGGATGTGCTTATAGACCCCAGCTCCCACGTATATGATTGTCATCATACTGCTGGCCGTCAAGCAAGAATCATAGGGCTCTATCAACGTGCAATAGTGATCAGTATTGTCACCTAAAGAAGTACACGATGATAAAGATAAATCAGATAGCATACTATCATCTTAAGTAAGACTGTCCTACTGGGACAGGTCCTCCCTCAATCATTGCAATCACGTGCCTGTGATCCAATAATTGACTCTGAGGGCACTATCTCCAACAATCTCCCACTTGCACTCAAGGCTAATTATTGCGATGTCGCATACACACAGCCCGTGTGATACCGAACACCCAACTCCTCTACTAGTCAGTCTCACAAAGCTCGTTTGCGAAACTATTGCATTCGAGGAATAGCCTCAGTGAGTAGATCCACTCTGATGCTTCTTTCTATGTCTCTCTATATCTCAAGTTCGCGGAGAAAGCTATCTCCCGAAATGAGCAATACTTGTCTTAGAATATGTCTGGATGTCTGATGGGACCTAGCTCATAAATGAACTCCAAATCCAAACTTCTTAGACTGTATCGTCAACTGAACTTAATCAGCATCCTGCGCCATCCTTCCCTCAGTGTCCACCTGGACCATCTGTCCAAAATACTGCCCTCGTCATAGGGAAAACTATAACTCTGACAGCCACTCTGCCATCCATGTCACCTTGGAAGCCTGGAATGATAACCGTCTCCAAAAAGAGGCTGCCGTTATCATATCCCTAGAACATTCACTTATGTTCTAAAACTGCTTCCGAATGTTTCTCCAGGATTGGATTAATATCAACTTACTGCATCTACTGCAAAAAACAACATCTGGTGTGGTACTTGACATCTCATGACTGACTCAATTGCCTAAGCAAGTGATCTGCCAATCATGCACATCCCTCTCCCCTTTAGTCAGTAAGACACCTTTAGAGAGGGTGACTCCATCACCTGCAGGTACACTACCGTGCCAGGAGTCGCCCATTCTAAATACTCATAGAATGCTGTCTAAGTACCCAGATTAGGAAACCACCCAAATCTAGATCTAAAACCATAGATCTAGTAACCAGAATGTCTGATATAATATCCAAGTCCCATGTGGAGAAACTACTGTGTGGCAACCAAAGTATAACCGATCGTAGTATAGGAATATCACTTCCTACTTTGTGTATGTCATCAAATACCAGGACATCATACCCTACTACCTTCTTAACAGATCCATCCCCTATTCTGATGAAGTCAAACCTATGACTGTCACATCAGAAATAGATGATCTATCTCCGCTATATCTGCTTTAGTCTATAAATAGACATAAGCCACCTGTCCACCAATGCTTCCGCTGCTCCCACTGACCACGACAACCCTCTGGCAGAGTCATATACACGTGCACTTCTAAAGCTAGTTTAGAACGACACTATACTCATCCTCCTGCCGGGTCTCACAGTCTGGAACAACAGCAATGGCAAGTCTGGGTAAACAAGAACCTCCCTGCCACCGTCCTTGAGCATACCAATGTACCTCTCGAGTGCCTGAGGTTACCCACCATATCTGCGGAGTGGCCAATGGAATGTCAAACCAGGTTGAATCTTTAGGTTCTTATCAAATCTTCAGTAATCGTTTGCGGTTCTGGAATCACTTTCAGTTCTACCATACTCCCACTACTGTTTTCTGAAAAAATCCATTTCTTTTAAAATTGTGGCGAGTGAAGAACAATATCACTATTGATCTTCCAGATGGTAGAAAATTAACCCTCGTCATAGCCCGGGTCAACCCACAAACAGTCATTACAGAAACGTGCCTTGAGTCATCCAGAGTCTGGTTTTAAGCATAAGCTGGACGACTCCCCGTATCTTAACGATGTCAAGATATGAACTGTTCTATATCCAATACAGAAATAGAGACACTGATTTAATTGAACCAGATTCAAATCATGCAGCTGTCTCCAGTGCATGTCAACTAAATGGAAGGAGGCCGATCAGCGTTACTCAACTTAGGAGAACTTCCAATTATGAGTAACCTGAAAGAGAAGCATGTTCTCTTAATCATTACTATCAATTGAATACCATTCACAAGTATCTACATCTTCGATCACCTTGAAGAATCCCGATACTTGCAACTCTTGGTTCTCTACTTTATTCATACATCTATAACTTCTCAAAACTTAGACCCTGTGTTTCTACGAAACACCTGTCCAAGAACTAGAGAAGTCATAAGTAAACCGAATATAGTACGAGGACCAACCCCTCTGTCCTAATGGACATTGGACAACATACAATACTCTGTATAAGTCCCCTGAGTGTAATAACTCATTCCCTGTGTGTTGTAGGTCGAAAACTGTACTTATGGTTAAGAAGAATTACACCGCTGTTCAATGCTCCTTACCTAACCATCCACTGATACAGGTAAATGTCATAGACATAATTTCAAAAAGGTACATCTCACTCTATAAAAATAGACGTACAGATATATCAATTTGAAATTGGTGCATAACAACGGATATTCAAAACCAAATATTTGCCGTCCGGCAAACAACCCAGGTGACCTCCTCAAATATCACCAATTACAACGAATTCCGATATAATGAGGATGATCACCTAATTCCCAATAACTTACTCCCACTCATCATCTGTAAAACCATACATATGTGAGAATCAAACCTGGTAAATACATACCCCGGAGCAAGTGTCTAATTGGGAAATCAGTTTTCTTTTAACAGTGCACAGTGAAACTGAAACATTGAAATATTTCGATGGGGCATCCCGGTATTCCTACTAATGCCTCTTCCATTATCCAGATTCACAACTGTAACCGTATATCTCTTTATCATCTCTCCAAATCCCTTTATATGTCTTTAGTCATTACCTTCTGTACACCCTTTTAGGCCAAATGGTTTTCTTCCTTCCCTACCGTTCGGCACCAGCCTATGGTTTGGAAGAAGACTATCCAACAAGCATAATGGGTGTACTGTCCTGATCCTAGGAGCACTCGCAATGCGAGAGAAGGTGAAGATAAAAGACAACCGAATAAATCTTATTCCTATTTCTCCTGAACCAGAATCTATCCCCGAACTGGAACAAGTTCCTTTCGAGTTCGTATATAACCATACGATGGAGTATCCAATAAACTGTGGATCTTCGTAGTGATACGGAGTGTCCTGGAGAAATACAAAGGTGATTTAGGATTGGCGAAGAAGTACTTGGTTTGGTCATGAATAGCAGTCGCAATTTACTTTGCCCTCTTACTAATCCCTTTCTTTGTCTTAACTTAATACCTTCTATACACCGTTTAGGCTAATTGGTTTTCTTCATTCCCTACCGGTCGGCACCAGCCTAAGGTTTGGAAGAAGACTATCCAATTTGCGTAATAGGTGTACTATCTCCTAAACCAAGGAGTACTCACAACCTGAGAGAAGGTAAAAGGAAAAGACAACTGAATAGTCCTATTCGTTTTCTCCAGAACCGGAAACCATCCTCGAATTCCTTCGAGTTCGCATATAACCATACGATGGTTTTGTCCAATGGAAGTGGACGTTCGTAGTAATACGGGGTGTCCTGGAGAAAATGGTAAAAGTAGGAGTGGCAATGAGGTTTGCAACTCTGACAATCCAAAAGCCAGTGTTATAAGAAGGTTCGGTTAACTTGGTCACTGAGTCATAGTCTAGGGTCGGGTCAATGGTCGCTGCCAAAGAGAGAGAGAAAAGAAACACTCAGCGTGCACTCTAACCTAGATCAGAATGGTTATCACTTTATCTAATCAGGAAACCTCCCACTGTAACCTCAAATTCTTCTCCAAACCCAAAAGAAGAATTAGTCGGGATCACCCGAGGAGTAAACCAACTCATCAGTGGGAATCGGGATCCAACTATCATCGCATGATAACTTGACGGAATCCACTTAAGTCACCACACTCCATAAGGTATGCGCATGCCTGGCAAGTTTCAGTTTCTTTAGAAACTCCCGATGTGTGTTTTTACCCCTAGGACCCAAGTGACCTTGACTGAGCCAACATATCAAAGGATCCTAGTCAAGTTCAACCCGTCATTTTCTTGATTGCATTAGACCCACCCGCACGAGTCCTTGACTGAGCCAAAATGACCGTACGACTGTCCTAACCAATCACATATCCATAAGAAAGAAAAGCATTACAGAGCTACCGCACACTACGCCTCGGCTGAGCACGACATACGTAGAAGGAATACTAAGCAAAGCTAGTCTGAAATGACGGAGGGCTACGGCTGGTTTTTGGCGAAAAACCTTTAACGTAATGAACTTGATATCGTTGAAGGAACCGGATAACTTTTTATAAAAAATATAGTGACGAAAACCTTTGCTAAAGAGGTCACTCCCGGTGAAGGGATCTCGGCTCTTTCCCCGTAGAATGAGGGGCAGGATATTCCAACTGAATACCACGATGCAAAGCAAAAGTAATCGACTATAGTGAAGTTATTGCTCTGACGCAAACTTCTGTCCAAGGGGTCAGTCCCGGTGAAGGGATCTCGGCCCTTGCCTCGTCGACTGAGGAGCAGGATATTCCAACTGAATACCACGATGCAAAACAAAAGAGAACGTCCTTGCAATAACAGCTTTTTGAAAAATGTTCCAACAACATCAGAATAGGTTTGTTTAGCTTGCATTGATCCGAATCAACGCAGTCCCATCAATTGATCACACCAATAAAGAACGAAAATAATGATGTACGTATATGCCATCCGCATTCGCCACTAGGTCCCGTCATCACCCGTTAGGTTACTTAACTAACGAAAGAGCGGGGACTGGACTAGCGCGGATGCAAAACATATACAACATCTACTAGTATATATATCAATATATAATATTTCGCTCAAGGCGTGATAAAATGCAACATCACAGAAATGTAACCAGCATCACAGAACAATACAGATATCTGGAAGCCCCGGGTTTCACAGAGCCGCTGCTGAAACCCGACGTTCCCCTGGTCGTGTGGATAGCCTGTGCAATGAAAATCCTAGACCCCTACGGGCGCGGCAAGTTACCCGCCAAAACCTGAAGCGAGGCAGCCCCCTTCAGCAACGTGAATGGACCACCCAGCACTTCACGGAATCCGGTAACCTGGGCACCCCTCCTGGGTCAACCTGTACCCCCTACGATGGCGGCGAATAGCCCGCCAATTCTAGAGTAAAGCCCCCTCCGTCTCAACGCCATGAGATGCGGGCTTGTTGCCCTCTAGAACCCGGCTATCCGTGCACCCCTCCGCGGGATAATCCTAGTACAGAAAGTAAAATATACTTACAACGGGTACATCGACCTCGACCCGGTCGTGCCCTAAAAGAATAATACAAACAGGCATTGACGGCAGTCCACATGTCAGACGCTCGCCCCGCAATAACAAATGTACATAATACAACAAAACTGTACTACTACTGCAACCAGGCTATCCCCACGACCGATCCGCAACAACACAGCATAAACACAGAACATCAACGTAAATGTCACGTTCGCAAACAGGGCTATAGCAGTTAGACAGGATTTACCCATCAAGTGACATTCACGGTGGCAGATATAATGTAAATACTGTGAACTTGTTTGAAACATTCGATCGATCAAATATTACCAAGTGGGCCCCAAAGCATTACTGTAGCACATAAAGAAATTCTGGGCCCAAACAAAGTATACCAAAACACCTATTTTCAGCCCAAAAGCTCACTGCAAAAAATTGGTGAAGTGAAGCTAACATCCTGCGGCGGAACCGCGGCCAAATAGAGGTTATGGCCGCGGTTCCGCGGTCGTATGGAAGGATCAAGTTACCAAAATTTTACAGTGTTCTTAGAATTCCATGTATATCATTCTGCAACAACCTGAAAAAATTTTGGACCTAAAAAAATTTCGACAGAAACTGATGTACGTGAAAACGCGGTTTTTGGAATTTTGTTCGATCGGAAATGTAAACACATTAGACAAAGCTAGACTAGGTTAATAGCATGTCTCTGATACCATGTTGCGCCACGGCAACGCCCTGGCCTACTACTCGAGGCCAAAATGCGGAATCAAAAATTCTTCTTAACTTTAACCGGCGCTACCGCGGACAATATACCCGGATCGTGACCATTAACCTAATCCTAGCAATCAAGAGAATGTGTAGAGAAGTATACCAAGCGATCCGTGTCCTTCGGTCTTCATCTCCACTCCGATCTCCCGCGGAATCTCCGTCCTCGTCGGAAAGGGCACCACGTAGCCGAATACTTTTACGGGCTCGCACCTCTGGACCGAGGCAACTCGGGCGCGAAATTGGCTAGCCGACGCGTCCAAGATTTGCTGTAGGTGTAGTGTAGAACTTGTCTCTTTTGGGGTAGTGAAGTTGCCATGGATGTGGAGGAGAAGAAAAAATGAGCTATGAAATTTTGAGGCAACATGAGAATGAGAATAATTTTCCACCCTCCCCAAAAAATGAAATCTCTCTCTCTTGAAATGGCCGGCCCCCCTTGATCAAATGGTGGAGGAATCAACAAAACATGAAGGGAGGTGATGGTAGGAAAAGCAAAGGGGTGACCACACCAAAGGAAATGATAACCATATCAAATCAAATTCTAATCACAATAAAGCAAGAAATGATGATAGAAAAGAATGGTATCAAAAGATGCTATCATAATCTCCCATTTCACAAATAACACCTCCACAAAGAGTTATTTGAAAACATGCAAATAACCCCCTCCATCACAAAAGTCCGGCCGTGAAGGAACAAAGAAAAACCGGCCGGAACAGAATACAAACTGGCAACTTCAGAAAACTGATCCCGTAATAAATTACAGGAAAACCCCGCTACTGCATATACATGCCCGCATTTGTATTCCCACTGAATACAAATGCAGAGAGACAAAATCTACACTGTCTAATACTAGGATCCGGCTTAAACTAAAGCTCGCTAGTAAAATCCGTCCGATCACGATCCGTGCAATACCGCATGTATCTGATCGAACCCTGCCATATCTCCATACGGCCTCTACAGCGTTTCGCCCGAAACTTGAGTAACTGTCTGTGTGGGGGACTCTAAAGACTCGTCAATACTATGGCTGCGGATTTAACCACTAGCACGTCAGAGGTATTAGCCATACGTGACGGGCTACCAGCTATTGACCAAAAGGGACGTCGATGAGCGAACTCATCCTGACACCCTACTGAGCCTGTCAGTGACAATATCCGTACAGTCCGGTCCGTTCGTCTATGAGTATCGCATGGCGGGCCTAGGGCGTTGGTAAAAGTCAGACCCCCAAAAGCGGTACAAGTCGTGTCGGAGTGTAGCCCAGAACACCCTGAGATACTACTGGAATACCTACCAGTAAATCTCCTGCCTCGGCCGAGGGCTTTGTGTAATGGCTCTCCTAGACACAGCGCGACCTCACCCCCAATACCGGGAGAGACGAAATCCTGCAGATCCGTTCACTGCCTCCATGTGGCTCGGGACTGTACCCAACTAAAACCTGTTTGCACGACTCCTTTGAGCCGTGGTAGGATAGTAATCAAAGCACAGTGGGAACTCACACGAGACAAATGACGATCTCAGGTCGATGAACTAACCTGTACACATGTCACAAGGGAACTGCTATTTGACGTCTGGTATAATCCCAACTAGCATGTTCCCGGCGAGTCTTGTCTGGTGTACTCATAACCCAATGATCACCTGTATACATCTTAGGTGAACCAACTGACACCAGTGGCTTGTGAGACCGACCACCGCCCCTCGTCGGGGTCTCGACTGTATGCACTAGTCTACTAATGGAGTATCGATGCCCAGTCTCGAAACTCCCACGACTAGGGACCTTTTAAGGATGTGCTTATAGACCCCAGCTCCCACGTATATGATTGCCATCATACTGCTGGCCGTCAAGCAAGAATCTTAAGGGCTCTATCAACGTGCAATAGTGATCAGTATTGTCACCTAAAGCAGTACACGATGATAACGATAAACCAGATAGCATACTATCATCTTGAGTAAGACTGTCCTACTGGGACAGGTCTCCCTCAATCATTGCAATCACGTACCTGTGATCCAATAATTGACTCTGAGGGCACTATCTCCAACATCTATGACCGTAAGAACTGCCACCAAACCCTAGGGTTTGCGGTAGTTCCGCGGCGCCATAGGTGAGGCAAGGGTTGACCCTTCTACGGTTGGTCCATAGGTACTGTGGCATGTTCTGAGTATTTTTAAACTGTGCTCAAGTGTTGAGCTTTTTGGGAATCTTTAGGTGTTTGTTGAATCGATCGGAATGTTTAACATTGTCTAGCTATTTGTGAAATGTGATACAATTGGAATTTATTTGGTTAGGCATGAAATCCGAAGTATGTGATATTTCGGGTTTATGATGTCTAATGTAATTGTGGTTTCCAAATTTTGTAGTTTGAAATTTTCTTTTCTGCGACCGTGAGTGTAATATGTGGTGTATCGCCGGTTTTGTTGCTATATGTCAACGACAATTGGGTTACGCATATTTACTTACGTTGATGTCTTGTGAATGCTATGTGTTGCTGGGATATGTTACATTAGATCGTCGTGTTTTGAATAGCCGGGTTTTTTTTATGTGAGATGAGAGTTTTTTCATTTTCATTCATGTAAAAACTTGTATGTAATATTATTTTATTGGGGAACTTCCGGGTTGAGGATGACATCACCATTGTTGTATATTATTTACTTTTCCGCATTAGGATAGACCCAAGGAGGGGAGCACAAGTAACCGGGTTCTAGGGTCCAGTGGGAGACCATCTCGAGGAGTCGAGACTGGGTCTCCTAACTCTAGAATTGGTAGGGTTTCTTGCCGCTCTCCTAGGGGTCTAGGGATGTGGGTTTGTCTATTCATCGCTACCGTGGAATCCGTGTTTTATACTGGCTTAATTTAAAACACGTAATTTCAAGTATATCCAATATTTCATATGTTATCTTCTGCTGCTGATATTCTGTGATGTGATCACTTTATAAGCATGAGACGAATGCTTTATTATTATTATTATATATGATATATAATAAACGTTGCTTGTGTTTTGCACCCGCGCTAGTCCCGCCCCGTTATGTCGTGTAACACCTTAGAATGCAATTAGTGTTAATTAAGCGATAATATGGGTTTTCTGTAAAAAGTTTACCAAATTGGTTTCCTCACATTTTATAATAAGTAATTAATATTTTATTATTATTTGTTATGGCTTGCACGCACGTGTGCATGTTAATGTGAGGGTTGTTAGTGTTAATCTTGTTAGTGACCATAACACTTTAACCTAATCCTTGGTTGTTTAAACCTTAACCTTAAACCTCTAGATATTTGTGTGAGGAGAGATATTTTTTCCTTGGTGTTTTTGATTGAGGGGAGGTGGCAAGATGACTCATGAGGAGTCATGGCTTGCATTAATGAGTTGAGGGAGAGAGTAAGTGCAAGGGTGCACTTACCCTACACTCACCTCACTCTCTCATTATCACCCCACTCACTCATTAACTCTCATTCTCTCTCACACTATCTCTTTCTCATTATTTCCTCATTCCCTCAACCCTCAAACTGAACCCTCACCTTTCCATCACAAAACCTTCACAAAACTTCATTAAACCTTACCCAAATCACATCCCATGTCTTGTTTTGCCTCTATGATCCCTTGGAGCTTGGATAGCTAGGATCTTTGAGCATGTGTGGTTACGTAATGATCTATATCTGTTAAGTAGGTGTTTTTATTGTTGCATAGCTTATTCGTTTCAGTTTAGAACGCGTAAAGTTTCGTTTTAGTGCACATATCGTATTTTGGTGTAGTTTTGGGTCTCGGATGAATCTGCTATCAAACCAGATTTTGTTGGAAAAGTTCCCATCACAGTGACCTTGTGTAGTGACCTAGAACCCACCATAAAAACCTGAGACAATTCTATGAACAGTTG
Organism: Agapanthus africanus; assembly: GCA_030015575.1. Taxonomy (NCBI): domain Eukaryota; kingdom Viridiplantae; phylum Streptophyta; class Magnoliopsida; order Asparagales; family Amaryllidaceae; genus Agapanthus; species Agapanthus africanus. Next base: position 495,068,648 of record CM057339.1, read on the forward strand.
GCCGCAAATAAATTGCTTCTGGCCGCAATTTGCGGCCAGACTGGGGTGTTTGGGTTTGTGTTTTGGTGTAGGGGTCTCTGGGGTTGTGTGTGGTCTTGTGGAACTTGCAACTTTTACAAATTGTTTCTGTAGCAAAATCTGGGATCACTTGGCTTGTTTTCTAGTGTTTCGATTACGTGCATTACGTTATCCGACAGGGTTCGTGTTCTGGTGTAGCTGTTGCTCTTTGGTTAGTTTCGTAGGGTCGCTACACACGTTAGCCACTAGACGAACACTTGAGAGTTTGTTTGGAGTTGGTGCGTCGGTCAAATGTAGTTTGTACGTGTTATTTGGTCGATTGCTAATGTGAACTTGTTAAGTGGTTATTTGATCTTAGGGTCGCAGGCGGGGACTTTCGACGCTGCGAAGAAGGGAAAGCGAGTGGTTGACTTTACTTAGCCCAAGATCATTAGTGAGTAGATTTAACTTCTACAGGGGAATCGCCCGGATGTCGTTAAGCGTCAGGGCTAGATATGATATGATATGATATTAGCTTCATGCTTATATGCACATATTGAGATTGTGCATGGACATCACTGCATATTATTACTTGTTGTTCCTGGACTTGTACCCATTAGACACTGCACTATTATTGACAGTTCATATTGCACGAGCACCAATTGTATACTACACACACACTGTCAGTAATTGCCATGATACACACAACAAAAATATTCATATGATATACCTTGCTATTGGTTAGCGACATTGAGGCATTGATTCTTGTGCGATTGTGCATATGAAATATAGCATACCTGTATACCTACATGCTTCACATATGCCTTGCTATGCTATAGCTACACATATAACTGGAGGGTATTGCATCATTATTGACAGGTGTATACACATATGAGATACAGCTACATGTACATCCTGCATACATACTTACATGTACACCCATATACTTGGCTACAGCTACATGTACATCATGCACACATTCTTACATGTACACCCATTTACCTGGCTAGAGCTACACATACCCCTATGTGGTATTGTATTGTTATCGACATGGAGACACTGATTCTTATGCTTTTACGCATATGAAATGCATCATACATACATGCTTACATATTGATACACATATCTTGCTATACCGACATGGTTACGCATACCTTGCTATAGCTACATGTTCACCTTTATATGAGGTTGCATTGGATTTTGGAGGAATTAGGAACCACGTGATATATTTAATAACTTGTTGCATTTACATAGCGGTTTTTCCTTTATGTACTCATATTACTGTTTTATGTTGCATATATTATATTTCATGGATTTACGCATTGAGATATGGATTTCATATGATATTTTCTGGATGTTATACTCCTGATGATATATCAGTGGTATGGGACGCTGTTATATATGTATATATATATCAGTGGTATGGGACACTGTTATATATGTACATATATATAATATATATCATCATAACGATCTATGTAAGTATTCTTATTCATTACTTGATGATATATGGATTTGAGAACCATGGGCCGATCCGGACTAACGGAGCCCGAGATATTGATATGGGCCGATCCGGACTGACGGAGCCCGAGATATTGATATGTGTCGATCCGAACTGATGGAGCTCGAGATATTGATATGGGCCGATTGATTGGTAGAGATTCTGCGTGTTTAAGTTTAGTTAATTACCGCAATCAAGACGATTTCGCTTGTAGCTAGCCGGTTGAGTACGGGTCGTCCGCAGGGAGATGGGAATCTTTTTCTATGTGCTTTAACGAGTTAAGTCCAGTTTTCCAGATTTTGTTGTGATTAATTAAGTGTTAAAATGATATGTAAAGAGAGCTTGTTAGGGTTAGGATTAGGTTAGTTTGAGTTAGGAGTCGCTCACCTCTTTCGTTTCCCTTCTTAATATCGGTGTTACGGTAATCGGCAACAACGGGGATTAGCACGACTAGGAAGGAACTTGCGAGTATAAGCTAGGCTTTCCAACGCATAAGTTCTTCCTTTTGGTGCTTGTTGGTCTATTCTTGGCTCTTAGCCATAACCTCCGGTTAATTCAACAACAACCGGTCTCACTACGGAATCACCGCTATCATGTAGGATAGGGTGCCGTAAGTAGCGGATTGTGGTTCAATTAACGGGAGTCGATTCAAGATGTTGGGCAAGGAAAGAGTGAGAGAGATTTCCTTCTCTCAAACTTCCCTTATCCTACCCTAACAAGTATGAAACTACTCACACATCATAATGAAAAGAAAACAAAACAAAAGAGGAAGATAGAAAGAAGGAGATTAGAAGATAACAACTAGCTATTTGCGACCTCACCTTGGCAAGGATCAAGCGTAAGCATCATGGTTGTTTTAATGATAAAGCAAAAGAGAAAAGAAAGAAACAACAAGAAATAACAACAACTAAGTTAACAAATTAAAATTACAAGCAATTATACAAGAACAAGACAAGCATGATAAGTAAAAGGATCTTCTTTATTCATCATTCTTCACTCACAAAAGCTCACTACAAGATTTTTAATGTAGAAGAGATGAGAAGAGGAAGAAGAAACAAGTATTCTAAACCTAGAAAAATACAAGATTATGCACCTTTGGCTTCACAAGGTTCTGGGGTATTTATAGGCTGGAAAATGAAAACCTAGGGCAACATTCAGAACTAAAATGAAAAGACCAAAATACCCACAAAAATTTGTCAGACAAGGAGGCAGTACGGCCGCGGTTCCTCGGCCTAAGCATGTTTATGCCGCGGAACCGCGGCACTCTGGTGGAGTTGGCTTCTCGGGCTTTGTGGGGTTTCCTGGTCTTTTATGTACTTCAGTCTGGTATATGATTTTTCTGATAATATTTCCACATTTCTTCCAGAATTTTAGTGGACCAAAAGGTGATTGGATGTGGATCTTTTTGCCATGATTTTCTTGAGCTCCGCATAGATTTCATGGATCTTGTGTTGCCATTGAGCCTTGTGCATGAAAACGACATTGATTTGCCATTTTGTCTCTTAAACTGGTGTGTGGCAACAGACGGATAAAGAGCGGAGAACCGTGTTTTATCTGTGGTTGGCAGGAACCCGGATTTTGTCGTGTTTTTCCATGAACTTCACCGTTCAGAGCCGAGAACCTGTATCCTGCAATTGACTAGCAAACACGGCTCAAGAGTACCTACCGATATGCAATATGATAAAAATTGGGCGGTATAAAAATGCAAAAATCTGATATGAACAAATACCCCCAAACTTATCATTTGCTCGTCCCGAGCAAAGCCAATTTATTCACAAAAAATTTCCTAACCTCACTTTCGCTGGGAACGCGATTGCACTGAGCATGTGCAACAAGCCGTTAAACCTGTAGGTGTCCCTAGTAGGAGGAGTGTTGTCTCCTGAGGGTTTTCAGCGGATACTACCCACAAAATCCGGTCAAGCTAGTTTTGTAAAATAACTAAGATTCAAACCCTAAAGTTTTGTTTCAGAAAATAACAATTCTATTATCCTAAGTCTAGACTATCGAACCTTTATTTTTCACACCTCGATTTTTATTTAACTACAGATTTTATATGTCTTTACGTGCAGTGCAAATAGTGTCGTTAAGTTTCCAGAAGGATCGATTTACGTCATCATGTCACACAATAAAGCCCAGATAACAATTTTAAAAGGATCACATAAGTTTTATAAAGAGTTAAGCATTTTTCAAGTTTCGTTTTCCAGTAAGGTTTCAACTTTAGAATTTCTATCTTCCTTAACAGGAAACTAGGTCTTATTCTTCACTCCACCTTTTTCTTGTTTTCATTTCATACACACCTCTGTGAACGTGCAATAATCTTTATCATAGAGTAAAACCTTCATATCTCCGCTAAATTTTTTATAAAAGCCTGTCTTTTATCAAGATTATTCTCACACAAAGAACCGTTAGGAATTTTAACTCGGAGAGAACACTTGCTTGATTTTGTTTTAATCTGGACTTTCTAGGCTTCTTAGCGAGCTTTGGGCCAATGCACCCAAACCAGTTGGTTTTAGGGTATTAGGTGTAGAAACACCCCAGCGGACTTAATTACTCAAGTTACCTAGGTCCAAAAACAAAAGACAGTTTGGCGTGAAAAATCAGATGATTTAATACGAACGGAGACATAACCGGCAGTTCATTTATTTTTTTGGATAAAAGACGTGTTTAGTGGGTTTTGGTGTGTAATCATTCCAATCAAGTTCCAGATGGGTTATTTTTCAGACTTAGTTCCAATTAAGGCATCAATAACATTCCTTCATATTCACTTACTTCATAAACTATTCTTGATATTACTTATTTCAGAACAAACCTATTTGATCCTCAGAAAATCATTTATCTATTTAAAAGTTTTTAAACATAAAAGACTTGTCATCTAATTTCCAAAAACTCACGACACGTGTAGTGTGATGTAAAGACGTATATCAGCTATAGTTAACTTCAAAGGAGAGTTATCTTTCAGGTTTTCAAAATCTAAACATAAGATTTAGTTATTCCTATTTTTTTTCAAACAAAACCGTCGAAATGTTGAATCACAGTCCTTCCACTAGCTAACTTGACAGAAAAGTTTTTATGTTTTTACAAAATTTTCAGATTTTTATGGATTTTATGGATTTTAATATGCAGGTGCAAAATATACATATGAATGCGAAGGTAATAAATGCGTACCGAGCGTACCCCCAAACTTAAACTGGACAGTGTCCTCACTGTCATTGCATGAAGAGATCGTTTGAAGGGTCAAAATTGTCGGTTAGCGATACACAATTTTTTTTTGTTTTTGTTTTTAAAAAAAAAAGAAAAAGAATGGAAAAGAATATACACAAATATATACAAAATGGTTTATACATACCCCCAAACTTATTTGGAACAATGTCCGCTGTTCTTGGCTGGATAACCGAAGTTTGGAGGTAGGCAGAGGAAGATTATGCAGGGTAAACCGGCTCCTGTAAGAACAGGAGCTCCTCTGTTGGTTCGGCGCTAAGGTACGGTTTGAGTTGGTGTCCATTCACTTTGAAAAATGAACCGTCCTTCGGATTCTCCAAATCCACAGCGCCCTGCGGATACACATTCCGCACAAAATACGGCCCTTTCCAGCGAGATCTGAGCTTTCCTGGATGGAAATGAAGTCGGGTGTCGTAAAGCAGTACCTGTTGACCAGGTACGAAGATTTTGCGCAAAAGGTGTTTATCGTGAAACACCTTCGTTCGATTCTTAACGATAACCGCGTTATCGTAAGCCTCATCCCTAAGCTCGCTCAATTCATTCAACTGCAGCTTCCGATGGCTGCCCGCATCTTCGAGAGACAGATTCAGCTCCTTTATCGCCCAAAATGCGCGATGCTCTATTTCGACAGGTAGGTGGCAGGCTTTTCCGTACACAAGCCGATAGGGAGACATGCTAAGTTCGGTCTTATAAGCGGTTCGAAATGCCCAAAGGGCATCAGAGAGTTTCAGCGACCAATCCTTACGGTTCTTGGAAACCGTCTTCTCCAGTATCTGCTTGATTTGCCGATTTGAAACTTCGGCCTGCCCGCAGGTTTGGGGGTGGTAGGGCGTGGATAGCTTATGATTAATGGAGTATTTCCGCATCAAGGCCTCGAAAGTCTTGTTGCAGAAATGACTTCCATTGTCGCTAATGATCGCTCGGGGGTGCCCAAAACGGGAGAAAATGTTTTTTTTAAGAAACCTAACGACAACCTTGTTGTCGTTAGTCCGGCTAGGCACAGCCTCGACCCATTTAGAGACGTAATCAACAGCGAGAAGGATGTACAAGTTCCCAAAAGAGCTGGGAAACGGCCCCATGAAATCTATTCCCCAAACATCGAAAATCTCCACAACCAAGATCGGTTGGAGCGGCATCTCGTTCCTCCGGGATATCCGGCCCAAGTGTTGGCACCGGGAGCAAGTCTTGCAATAGTCATGAGTGTCTTTGAAGAGTTGTGGCCAGTAGAAACCACATTGCAAGATCTTCTCGGCTGTCTTTCTGGGGCCAAAATGCCCGCCACACGCTTGATCGTGGCAAAATGACAGCACACTCTTGAATTCCTCGTCAGGGACACACCGACGAATAATCTGATCGGGACAGTACTTGAGCAGATAAGGTTCGTCCCAGTAAAAGTGTTTTACTTGGGATAAGAAGCGAAGTCTGTCCTGACTTGACCATTCAGTCGGTAGTAATCCCGTGGCCAAATAGTTCACAATATCAGCGAACCAGGGTTCGTAAGATACTGTCAAGAGCTGTTCATCCGGGAAAACGTCGTTGATCGGAATTGGAAGCGAAGGCGAAGAAGGAAGTCGTGAGAGATGGTCAGCAACTACGTTTTCACATCCTCGTTTGTCCTTAATGACAAGGTCAAACTCTTGAAGCAAGAGGATCCAACGGATTAACCGAGATTTTGCATCTTTCTTCGCAAAAATATGGCACAGAGCAGAATGGTCTGTGTAGACAATGACTGGAGAGCCGATGAGGTAGGGCCTGAACTTTTCTAAAGCAAAGACAACAGCCAAGAATTCCTTCCCAGTTGTTGTATAATTGAGTTGGGCGTCGTTCAGGGTTCGGCTCGCATAATAGATTACGTGCGGCATCTTGTTGATGTGTTTTCCAAGGACAGCACCAATGGCAAAGTCGGATGCATCGCACATAATCTCAAATGGGTGCGTCCAGTCAGGTGAGGAAAGAACGGGAGCAGAAGTGAGTGAGCGTTTTAGTGACTCGAATGCAGTCACACAGCTCGAGTTGAAGTCGAATGGCGTGTCCTTGGCCAGCAAAAGAGTCAAGGGCCTAACAATCTTGCTAAAGTCCTTGATAAACCGTCTATAGAAACCGGCATGGCCAAGGAAGGCTCGGATATCTCTGACGCATCGGGGAGGAGGTAGATTGGAAATGACCTCAATCTTTGCTTTGTCAACCTCTATGCCATTTTGCGAAATGATATGTCCTAAGACAATACCTTCGCGCACCATGAAGTGGCATTTCTCCCAATTCAAAGTGAGATTCTTGTCCTTACATCGGGTAAGGACAGCGTCAAGATGCAGCAAACACTCGTTGAAGGAATCGCCGAAGATGGAGAAATCATCCATGAAAATCTCCAGAAATTTTTCCACCATGTCTGAGAAGATTCCCATCATACACCGCTGGAAGGTAGCGGGCGCATTGCATAACCCAAAGGGCATGCGACGATATGCAAACGTGCCGAAAGGACAAGTGAAAGTGGTCTTGTCCTAGTCTTTTTCGGCGATGGGAATCTGATTATAGCCTGAGCAGCCATCAAGAAAGCAGTAGTACTCGTGTCCGGCCAATCGTTCAAGCATCTGGTCAATGAAAGGTAGCGGAAAGTGGTCTTTCCGCGTTGCGGCGTTGAGTTTTCTGTAATCAATGCACACTCGCCACCCAGTTTGGGTGCGAGTAGGGATTAACTCGTTCGCCTCGTTAGTGATGACCGTTATACCTGATTTCTTGGGGACAACGTGGATGGGGCTAACCCACTGGCTATCAGAGATAGGGTAAATGATACCACTATCTAGACATTTTATGATCTCCTTCTTCACAGCCTCTTTCATAACTGAATTGAGACGTCTCTGTGGATCCCGGGCTGGTTTGGCATCATCCATCAGATGAATGTGATGCTCAACGATCAGGGGACTAATCCCCTTGATGTCCGCCATGGACCAGCCAAAAGCTTGCCTGTTGCTGTGCAAGACCGCAAGAAGGGCTTTCTCTTGCTCTGGAGCTAGAGAAGCCGAAATGATGACAGGGAGGGTCTCGTTCTCACCTAAATAAGCGTACTTAAGGTGAGACGGCAAAGGCTTGAGTTCGAGCGCTGGAGGTGAAACGATTGAAGGCAAGATTGGTGCAGAGGTCTCGAACTCAAAGGACTCCAGCAAAGGTTCAAAACGAGTGTAGGCGACCGAGTTGGATGGTTCAGGTAACTCATCCGGAAATTCGAAAGATTCAAACTCGGGTTGTGCGCGGTTAAGATCGTTCGAGAACGTGAAACACTCGTAGTCGTTGTTGGGCGCAGAAACAGCAGCAGGTTCGAGGAGGAACGCACTAGTGGCGTCAAGATTATCGTGTTCGAATAGAAACTCCTCGAATTCACACTCTTCAGGGGTGATCTCCTGGATCGAGCAGACGTCCAGTATATGAGCATTAGGTTCGGCGGGCTGATTCCCCAACCTAAAAATGTTGAGTTCAATCGTCATGTTTCCAAAAGAGAGGTCCATCGAACCATTGCGACAATTGATCACAGCATTTGAGGTTGCAAGGAATGGGCGACCGAGTATCACCGGAATTTGATTCCGGGGATTAGCTACAGGCTGTGTGTCTAATACAATGAAGTCAACGGGGAATATGAAGTCCCCGACTTTTATTAACACATCCTCTAGCTCGCCCATAAGATGGGTGATCGATCGGTCGGCCATTTGGAGAGTGTAGTGCGTGGGTTTCAGCTCTACGACGCCTAATTGCTCGTATACTGAGTACGGAAGCAGGTTAACACTGGCACCAAGATCTAATAGTGCGCGGTTGATGTTCTTATCCCCAATAGTAATAGAAATCGTAGGACAGCCAGGGTCCTTCCGTTTTTGTGGTAAAGATTGGGTAAGGGCATCACTCACAGCACTAGCCAAGAAAACTTTCTTGGGTACCTGAGACTTCCTCTTTTTCGTGCACAAGTCCTTTAAGATTTTCGCGTAGGACGGGACTTGTTGGACATCATCTAAAAGAGGAATGTTAATGTTAACCTGCTTAAATAACTCCAGAATCTTCTCCATCTGAGGATTTTGTTTATTAGACCTCAACCGGTTTGGAAATGGAACATTTTTAAAATTGGTTGAGTCTAATGTTGGAGGAGGAGATTGTGGAGTTGGAACGGATCCCAGAACAGGTGTTTTCATGGAGTGAGAAGTGGGTCCGTTCAGAGCAGAAGAAGAGGAAGGAGAGCCTGGTGAAGAACGGAGAATAGGCTCAGAAGACGAAGAAGCAGGGGAAGAAGAAGAAGAAGAAGAAGAAGCGGCCGGGGTGTCATCGTTGATCCGTGTGCCAATGTTGTTTTGCAGCATCCTTCCCGATCTCAATGTGGTCACGACACTCACATTATGATTCTGTTGTTCAAGAGCAACATGTACATTATGTGGGTGACCGGGATTTGGGAGTGGTTGGGACGGGAGCTTCCCCTTTTCTCGCTCGCATAAGGCCGCGTTCAGCTGTGCAATCTGGGCCTCGATGGTCTTGATGCTTTGCCCGTGAGCGGCAGTGTGTTGCACTAAGGACTGAATAGAAAACTGGATGTTGGCGGTGGACTGAGTCGATTGTTTAACGAACGCCTCCAGACTTCGTTCGAGCGAAGAAACCTTATCGTTGTTTGACGGAACAAAGTTGTTTGGTGGAAAAGAATTGTTGGGTGTAAAGTTGTTCGTCTGATTTTGAAAAGGTTGGGGTTGGAAGGGCTGCTGATACTGAGTTTGTTGTTGCGCTTGTTGCTGCGGCGGAGGGGCCCTTTGGAAATTGTTGCCTTGGAATTGATTCTGATTCTGATTCCAGGCGAAATTGGGGTGGTTCCTCCAACCGGGATTGTAGGTGGAAGAGTATGGATCATTCCTCGGTCTTTGCTGAAATGCAGCATTAACCTGATCCTGTCCTTGCGAGGGCGGATTGTAAGGACACTCTTCGGTCAAGTGGGAAGGATCGGAACAACAAGCGCAAATGGTACGAAGGGGGAGAACAGGGGCAGGAGCAGGAGAAGAAAATTTGCTCTCTATCGCTTCAAGCTTTCTTGTTATTGCAGCCATTTCAGCTTTCATCGCAATAGAGACATCAAGTTGGTGAATTCCTACCCTAGACTGACCGGTAGAAGTGGAGGTAGAAGAAGAAGAAGTCGGTCTGGTGCTCTCCCATTGTAGCGTTTGCTCCGCAAGGTCGTCAAAGAATTGCCACGCTTCCTCGTCAGATTTTGATAGGAAGTGGCCCTGACAGATGGTTTCCAACAACTGCTTCGTTGCTGGGTTTAAGCCCTCGTATAAGGTTTGGCAAAGTTGCCATTTCTCTGTACCGTGGTGAGGACACTGAACAAGAAGGTCTTTGTACCGGTCAAAGCACTTCCAGAAGGGTTCAGAAGGAAGCTGAGAGAATTGGTTGATTTCATTTCGAATCCTTGCTGTTTTATGATTCGGATAAAATTTCTTTAGAAACGCTTTTACAAACTCGTCCCAACTGGTTATGGAGTGGGAAGCGGTTCTATACAGCCATTTTTCAGCAAGATCGCATAAAGTGAACGGAATGACCCGTAGACGTATAGCATCGTCCGACAGTTAGGTAGTTTTCATCATGGCACAGACGTTTTGAAATTTATTGATGAAGATATAGGCATCTTCAGATTCAAGCCCATGAAATCGTGGGAGCATGTTGATGAAGTGGGGCTTAATTTCAAAATTATCCCCATTGGCCGGAGGAAGAGAAAGGCAGGTGGGAAGTGCAGAACGGGTGGGGTAGAAATGATCCTGGAGCGCGATTCGCTGCGGCGCTACAACAGGCGGTAGTGGTCGGTTATTGGTCTCCGTAGGAGGTGGAGCCAATCCAGGGGTAGTCAAAGAGATGTTCGGATTAAATCCCGACATCACGGAAGAAGAGGTTGGTGAAGGTGAAGGTGAAGATGTATGAACAGAATTCCGGTCAACGTCGAAGTTGGCTGGCAAAGGAAGGGGTGAAAGAGGAGTGGACGGAGTTTCGACGTCTGAGTCGATCGCGTAGTCGGTAGCGACTAACGTAACGCGGAAAAGACGGGCGCTAGTGTCCCGAGTCCAAGCGGACATACACTAAACTAGTTTAGTATAGTCAAAGCGGAGAAGGTGAGGGTAAGAAAACGTCAATGGAGAAAAACGATGGGTGGTGGGTGAAAAATAGATTTGGTGACAAAGGGCAAGTTTTTATAAAAGTTTTTGATTTTTTCCTTTTTTTTGTTTTTTTTAGAAAGATCTTTACAGAAATATGTACGGACTTACGGCTTTAAGCAATCACAAATAAGATATGCACAATCTAACCTAGATCTAGGGTCACCTAGGTCTGCTAGACAGCTCCTAACTGTTCCAGAGGGCTAGAAAAAGGACCTCAAACCGCCTCTTCTCCGTCTAATGCGGCCAGATAAGTGCCAGGTAAGTGGGAGGTTGTCCAACGCTTTCGTGAAGTTACTTAATTAAATAACCACTTGCCTTCGTCACACTTGCCTAGGCACCGAAAAAGTCAGATAGGATGAACGGCCGATGCCTGTAACTAGTCCTCTGTCCTATTGAGCGCGAAGTCCTTAGGGCTGAGTCTAGTATTTTTTAATTAACAATGGTCAATGCATATGCTTTTTGTGATTTTTGGGGTCCTGGGAAGGGTGATGAAATCCCCACCCAATCTGAATTGGTTTCAAGCCCCTTAAGTCCGTATTAATGAATGCAAAGCGATAACAAATCAACTGCAAACAATTTTTATTTTTAGCATGGCGCAAAGAATCCTGCACAAGAACTGTTTATTGGAAGGGGGAAGAGAGTTTGCGCAAAGAATGCTGCAGAAAACACAGTTTATTGGAGTCCAGAGGAGTGGGAGAGAGATGAGGAACACTTACAGAGATTTTGGCAGCCCGAAGGCACCAAACGGCCGTGGTTCCGCGGCCTAAGCCTCCTTATGCCGCGGTTCCGTGGCGGTTTGTTGGAGTTGGGCTGCGAAAATTTTTGGGTGTGCTCTGTTGGGTGTCCTCTGCTTGTCTAGATGTACTGAATTTTCAGTTGCTTACTGTATCTGCTCCAGATTTTTACAGTAGACCGGTTGCTTCGTTTTGTCCGTCGCGGTGTAGCTGCGAAATGTGGGTCTATCTTTCCACGTCTTTGGCACTGAACTCGAACTCCGTATTATCCTGCACACTTGCACAAAAACTAATCAAAAAATAACAAGATGATTTTTTTTTACAAAGTATATTTTTTTGTTTAGTTTTTCGGTTGTTTTTATATTCACAAGTTAACCCGAAATTACACAAAGAAATAAACTACCGTCTCCCCAGCAACGGCGCCATTTGATTGGTAGAGATTCTGCGTGTTTAAGTTTAGTTAATTACCGCAATCAAGACGGTTTCGCTTATAGCTAGCCGGTTGAGTACGGGTCGTCCGCAGGGAGATGGGAATCTTTTTCTATGTGCTTTAACGAGTTAAGTCCAGTTTTCCAGATTTTGTTGTGATTAATTAAGTGTTAAAATGATATGTAAAGAGAGCTTGTTAGGGTTAGGATTAGGTTAGTTTGAGTTAGGAGTCGCTCACCTCTTTCGTTGCCCTTCTTAATATCGGTGTTACGGTAATCGGCAACAACGGGGATTAGCACAACTAGGAAGGAACTTGTGAGTATAAGCTAGGCTTTCCAACGCATAAGTTCTTCCTTTTGGTGCTTGTCCGTCCGTTCTTGGCTCTTAGCCATAACCTCCGGTTAATTCAACCACAACCGGTCTCACTACGGAATCACCGCTATCATGTAGGACAGGGTGCCGTAAGGAGCGGATTGTGGTTCAATTAACGGGAGTCGATTCAAGATGTTGGGCAAGGAAAGAGTGAGAGAGATTTCCTTCTCTCAAACTTCTCTTATCCTACCCTAACAAGTATGAAACTACTCACACATCATAATGAAAAGAAAACAAAACAAAAGAGGAAGATAGAAAGAAGGAGATTAGAAGATAACAACTAGCTATTTGCGACCTCACCTTGGCAAGGATCAAGCGTAAGCATCATGGTTGTTTTAATGATAAAGGAAAAGAGAAAATAAAGAAACAACAAGAAATAACAACAACAAAGTTAACAAATTAAAATTACAAGCAATTATACAAGAACAAGACAAGCATGATAAGTAATAGGATCTTCTTTATTCATCATTCTTCACTCACAAAAGCTCACTACAAGATTTTTAATGGAGAAGAGATGAGAAGAGGAAGAAGAAACAAGTATTCTAAACCTAGAAAAATACAAGATTATGCATACTTGGCTTCATAAGGTTCTTGGGTATTTATAGGCTGGAAAATGAAAACCTAGGGCAACATTCAGAACTAAAATGAAAAGACCAAAATACCCACAAAAATTGGTCAGACAAGGAGGCAGTACGGCCGCGGTTCCGCGGCCTAAGCATGCTTATGCCGCGGAACCGCGGCACTCTGGTGGAGTTGGCTTCTCGGGCTTTGTGGGGTTCCCTGGTCTTTTATGTACTTCAGTCTGGTATATGATTTTTCTGATAGTATTTCCACATTTCTTCCAGAATTTTAGTGGACCAAAAGGTGATTGGATGTGGATCTTTTTGCCATGATTTTCTTGAGCTCCGCGTAGATTTCTTGGATCTTGTGTTGCCATTGAGCCTTGTGCATGAAAACGACATTGATTTGCCATTTTGTCTCTTAAACTGGTGTGTGGCAACAGACGGATAAAGAGCGGAGAACCGTGTTTTATCTGTGGTTGGCAGGAACCCGGATTTTGTCGTGTTTTTCTATGAACTTCACCGTTCAGAGCCGAGAACCTGTATCCTGCAATTGACTAGCAAACACGGCTCAAGAGTACCTACCGATATGCAATATGATAAAAATTGGGCGGTATAAAAATGCAAATATCTGATATGAACACCGATCTGGACTGACGGAGCCCGAGTGCCGATCCGGACTGATGGAGCCTGATATATGAGGATTTACGTGTCGATGCTGGACACGAGTATTTCATGATGTTTTCGAGTGTCGAGGTTGGACACTCAGGTTTCATGATTTTGATGTGTCGTTGAGGGACACACACACATATATATACACACAGGCATAGTTTTTATGATTTTTTCGGGTGTCGTTGTTGGACACTCAGGTTCCATGAGACTTACAGGACATGAGGGTCGATTTGAGGTATTGGGATTTAGATTGTCTTGATGGACACTGGTCCTGTCACGATGAGGATTCCGTGAGGATGACATGTTTTATCCCATACTCAGCATTTATTTGATATGCATTCTTCATGTATTAGCAGTACCTGATAGAGTACATTTCATGACTGTTGCATATACATATTGCCATTTATTGCTATCAGCTTGCATGCGATAGATTATCGCAGTACATGCATACTTGCGATTACCTGCATATGTTATTTACTATTCACGAGTTGGAAACTCACCCCTGCTGTGCATAGTGTTTGCAGGTGTCCCTCAGAGCAGCCGTGGCAGGGCTTCTTCTTCTTATCATATCATCTTGTGCAGCGGATACCGCTACGGCTGACTATGTGCAATTTTGCTAGGTGGGTTTTGAGGTTATACGATGATGCTCATTTGTATATTCATTGTATCTAGTACTCTCCATCTACTACTTCATGTATTGACTTAGAGATGAGTTGTGAGGACGATATTGTATATTATTTTTATGACTTTGGATATCTTTTATGCTATTGTCACTTTTCATCGTCTTTCTCTTCGCTACAGCGTCGTATATCTGTTGTGGTGGTTGTTTTCTGCCTTTGGGCGTGGATTTGCTCCCGTTGGGGATGCTTTACTTATTGTAATATTTCAGAAAAATAAAATATTATTTTTGGGAATTTATATAATTAAATAATAAATATTATGAATATTTTAATATGCGGCATAATTAAATACCGATAAATTGGAAAATATTTGGAAAATTATAGGAAATTCTGAAATGAGGGTGTTTTATGTGATTTAGGAAAATTATGAATTTTTATAATTTATTATATACACTTTTAATGCTAATCGCGATTAAATATCGCTAATCGTGCATTAAGCTAGTTTTATGCACATGACATGCACCATATCATATTTCACATTGTTACATTTTCCTATCATGATCTTTTGTTGATTTTTCATGCAAGGTTCTATTTTTAAAGTGAGAAGAAAAGATAAAGGGATAAAACAAATGAAAAGAAAAAGAAAAGGATAGAAAAATTGGTATGGGCAAGAGAGAGAAGAGAGTGAGAGGTGAGGGGTCTCATTTGACCAAGTCTCCATTGTTTTCCCCCTCATTTCCTTCATCATTTCCTCCCTTCCCCTCTCCCATGGATGCTTCCCTCTCACCCTCCCCCCTCTACCTCCCACAACACACCCAAAAACCCATTAAACCCTCATCCCCACTTCATTAAAAACATGCACAAGCTTCTCACAAACACTTTGGACCAAGAAAGCAAGGATTTTGGACACTTGGGGCAACTCAAGAAAATTCTTGAGTTACCAAATGAGGTATTTTCTTTCCCATTAGCATTGTATTTGTTCCACTTTAGCATCCATGTTAACTTAGTGGTGATTATTATGTAGTGTAGTGAAGTTTGAAAATTTTCTAAAAGAGGTTAGGGTTTGATTTGAATCTAAAGGTGAAATTGAGGTTAGTAGAGACAATACAACCCCTATAGTGATGATATATTGGAATAAACCATGGACTAGAACCCCAATTCACAAACTTAGAAACCCCGATATCAGAAAATTATGAGAATTGTGAGGTTGTTTTGATATCTGCTATCACCCGGGGACACTAGGATTTATTTTGCAAACACAGTAAGTCATGCAGGCACATAGGAAGCTAACCCCAAGACCCGAGACCCTGCCCCTCATACTTGGCCGTAGATTTAATGTTCCTGGCCGCAATTTGCGGCCATGTTAGGGTGAAATGCAGTGGTGTTTAGTTCATGGCTCCAGTATCTTTAAATCTAACCTCCCCTATATGCAGAATGTCCCAATTGTCACCTGAGGAAATTCTGGAGCAAGTTTTCAAAGTTACTGATTCCGTTTTGCGGCTTTTATTCAAGTTTTTGATATTTGTGTTTTATCGGTCGATTCACGTTTATACGTCAATCGTCGAGAGTTGTTGGTTATTCTTGCATGCGTAAACGATAGGTTTTAACCTATGTATGATGCTCGTGCCGATTTGGTTTTCGTGCGTGATTTCGGTTTACGATATCGTGTGCGTATGTATGTAGGTAACCTCGAGTGGACTTGATGTTAGTTATGTATATGCCCTAGAGGCCATTGTTGTACATATGATGTATATTATGATGGATGCTTGGATATATACAGATAGGACTTTCTTGCTTTTCATGAAAGTATGCAATTTGGTTTCACTTTATCTTAACATGTTGACTTGTATTGGTTTACTGTCTTACTCTCACATGTTGATAAAGCCCTTAGGATCTGTACTCGACTACTAGGACTATGATGAGATCATACTAGTGGGGCCATAGTAGTCGATGAGTACATCCTATAACTGTTCCTAGTCGAGGGTATATCGAGACAGGGCATCGATACACCAGAGTAGACTAGCGTATACGCATCTTGACCCATATGATGGGCGATGGATGATCCCATATCCATCGGTGTTTGATATCAGAGATGGTGTACGGGTGCTCAGTGGAGACTGGGTACACTGGACGGACTCGCCGAGAACTCCCAGATGGTGATATACCACACGTCAGATGGAAGTTCTCCGGTGACACTGGTACAGGGTAGTCTGTAGACCCGAGATCGTCATAGAGTCTTGTGTGATTCCCACTGTGCATTGATTTCCACCTTACCACGTCCAAGAGGGCGTGCAAAACGGTGGCTTTTGGGTACAGTCCCGAATCACATGGAGGCAATGAGCGATAAGAGGGGATTCGTCTCTCCCAGTATAGGGAGTTGATGTTGTGCTGTGTTCGATTGGCTATAACTGGAAGTCCCTGGCCAGGGCTGATATAAAGATATACTGGTAAGTGTTACTAGTAGTTTATCGACCTGTTATGAGCTACACATCGAAACGACTTATCGGTTACTGGGGTCTGACGTATACCACCCCTAGACTTGATATGCGACATATCAGACGAACAGACCGGACTGTACGGGAGTGTTACTGATTGGATTCACAGGAGAACGAACATGCTAGCTTGTTGATCTTATGATCGCTCAATACCTGGGTGGCTGTTACGTTTAGCTGACCGCTTGCAGCTTGTGGGTGTTTGATATGATCATCACCTGCTACCGGCGTATTGACGATTCTTTAGAGTCATATACAGAGGTTTCTTGGCTCAAGCAAAACGGAGTAGAGGCACATATGTGATATGTGCAGGACCGAGGATAATGCGATATGAGATACCATATTATATTCTCGCGATATTTAGATATGAACCGGGACATCAAATCAAGTGTTGATTTGATGAATCGGTACATGATATATTAGTCGGTTATATTCGATATAGCCGGATCGTTGGATCAAGTGTTGATTCGATGATTTAATGTATAATGATATATTGTATTACATTATCTAATATTGGCTCGCTTTATTATTTCATTTTCTCACCGGATTAATACATTGATATATATGCGATATATGTTAATTGTATTATTTTCTTTTGTTGCAAATATATAATATATATGTGATATATATTATTGTGACATGTAATGATTTATTATGAAACATGTTTAAGAATGATAAAAAGGGATTAGGGTTTGATTAGGGTTAGCTCATTCTTGTTCATTCTAGAAGGATTGTATTTTGTCTTGGTTAAGATATTATGGTTGATACTTATCCTTAACCTAACCAAACCCTAACTCTAGTTTATTCTCTACAAACTTTTTGCCTCTCATCCTTGACCATGGTTCCATAATCAATCATATACATTTATCTACTATTCATCATAAAATTATTATTCTCTTCATTCTTCATCTTCTTCTCTCTTTAGTTTTTGAGAGAGAGCTCACTAGAAATTCCTTTTGTGATGATTTCTTGTGAGAAAGTGAATTAAAAAGATAGCATAAATACTACTCCATCATCCTCATCTAATCAAGCCCATTAGATTAGGGTGTTCATCTCTTTAGAGTGAGAAATCTTAGGTTATAGCAACTTCGACGTAGATCATCGGAGAATTGGAACACTTCAAGCTAGCATGGATCGTTCGAGTCGTGGAGCCTCTCTTGAGTCCGGGAGATCATGGATCGCGGTGAAGGGACTTCTACTCGGAGCTTGTGAAGCGAAGGAGCGGACCACAAAGGTTGTAATCCCTCACACTTAGCTTTAAAGATGTTATCTTGCATGCTAAACCCTAATAATCTAGCAAAGATCCCGTCTTTGGGTTGTTCGGCACATGTAAAATTTTATTCGGGCATGTTTGATGCTTTATGAACCTTCACAAGTGTGCCTAGGAACCCTACAGTGGTATCAGAGCCTAGCTAGAGCATTAGGCGACGTGTTTACGAAGTTAAAACTCCGATCGAACCCGAACCGACGAAAATGAACCCCTCTCTGGATATTTTTCAAAAATGCAATTTTTTCTGAATTAAAAATACCTAAAAAATTCAGCAGGGAAATATAAGAATTTTGGTGAAAAACGAGCACTCAATGCTTCCAAACCGCCGCGGAACCACGGCCGTACCATGCTTAAACCGCGGATCCGCGGCCGTACAGGGGAGATTGGTACTTGTTTTTACACAGTAATTCATATTTCTGTGATTAATATTTTATGGGTATTTTTATTCTGATTCAAGTGTTGAGTATTCTGGGGTTTATTTTGTAATCGTAGATTCGATCGGAATATTTAAATTCGTTTTTTTTCCGGATATTTAGAAACTGCTAAAATGTTCGAACGGATATCATTAACTCAATTTTTCCCGACATGAAATTTTTTCAAGTGTTGAATCTTTTTCTCGGGTTTAAATCTTTCGCAAATGCGTGCAAATTTTGTGGTGGACCCTCTAGAAGACAACAAACCTTAACTCGATTATGTGACCGTCTTGAACTGCCTTCTGAACCTTCGGGTTTAGGGCAGTACGGCGTGCCACATGTGAGGCGTTGGCTTGACCCTTCTACGGCTGGACCGCTACTACTATGACACATTCCAGATTATTTGAACTCAGCTCAAGTGTTGAGAAATTTGGGAAATTTTGGGTATTTGATTATCTGTTCGAAAAGTTTAATACTGTCTATTTATCTGGAATGTGATACAATATGTGGAATTTATAGAGTTAGGCATGAAATGCGAAGTATGTGATATTTCGGATTTACGATGTCTAAAGTGATTGTGGATTCCAAATATTGTAGTTTTACACTTTCTTTTCTGTGACCGTAAGTGTAGTATGTAGTTGTATTGCCGATTGTCGTTGCTATACATCGACGACGATCGGTGTATGCATACCTACTTACGTTGATGATATGAGATATTATGTGTTGCTGAGATATGATGTGCAGGATTGTCGCGATTGAATAGCCGGGGGTTTTATGTGAGATGAGAGTTTTATATTTTCATTCATGTAAATTCAAATGTAATGTTATATTCTTTTATTTGGCGCACTTCCGGGTTGAGGTTGATGCCACCAGTGTTGTATATTATTTACTTTTCCACATTAGGATGGACCCAAGGAGGGGAGCACAGGTGACCGGGTTCTGGGGTTTAGTGGGAGGCCATCTCGAGGAGTCGAGACCGGGTCTCCTAAACTCCAGAATTGGTAGGGTCGCTTGCCGCTCTCGTAGGGGTCCAGGGTGTGGGCTTGGCTATTCATCGCGACTGTGGAATCCGTATTTTCTATTGTTGGCTAAATACTAAATACGGACGTCCTAGTATATCCCACTTATATCTATGTTTCTGCTGCGATATCTGTGATGTGATCATTTGATAGGTTGTGATGGATACAGTATATAGTATATATGATATATTATATAGACGTTACTTATGTTTTACACCCGCACTAGCCCTTCCCTGCTCTGTCGTTAGTTACCTAACCTAACGGTGCACGAGGGGACATCGAGGCGAATGCAGATGGCATAAGTGTACGTCGTATTTATCTGTGATGCTTAGGAAGCATAAGCTGATGGGAATTTTTATTAATGAGATTAATAAAAAGAAAAGAAACCTAAAAGATGTTGTAGAATCAAAACTTTATAAAAAGGGTAGCTACAGTTTTGCTTTGCATAGTGGAATATATGATATACCCTGCACCTTATTCGATGAGGAAAGAGCCGAGATCCCTTCACCGGGAGTGACCTCTTTAGCGAAACTGGCAGATGCTACAAAACTCGGTTTGTCTTTTGATAGCTTTTAGAGTTTTGCTTTGCATAGTGGTATATATGATATACCCTGCACCTTATTCGATGAGGAAAGAGCCGAGATCCCTTCACCGGGAGTGACCTCTTTAGCAAAACTAATGAAAGCCTCAAAAACACTCCATTTCAAAATTTCACATGATTCTACGACGATATCAAGTTCATTACGCTCATGGTTTTCTGAAAAACCTGCGTAGCCCTCCGTCATTTCAGATAGAGACTAGTTAGTATTCGTGTTGCGTTTTTTGACCTTAGCCAAGGCGTGGTGTACGGTAGCTAATTAGTATTTATCTGCTAAAACATGAGATGTGATTGAGTTAGGGTAGTCGTGCGACTTTGTTGACCTTAGCCAAGGGTCGTACGGGTGGGTTTAATTCAATCAGGAAATGACGGGTTGAACTTGACTAGCGCTTATGATTTGTTGACCTTAGCCAAGGTCATAAGTTGCTAGGGGTAAAAGCATTATCTGGAATTTCAAGTGTTGAAATTTGCAATGAGATTGCATACCTCCTATGAGATAGTTGGATCCCGATACCCACTGCGAGTAAGAGTTACTCCTGGGAGAGTTTTACACAGGACAATTAGTCGATCAAGTAGGTGTCTAGAAAAGTGTTAACAGGGTTACGCCTCTGGGAAAATGAGGTTTACTTTAATTAGGTCCGTGCGAAAGTACGGGGAACCTCCCTCAAAATACTGACACTGATCTGGCTGAAAGATTGACGAAATTGTAGGGTTTAAATAATCCCGGCTAATCTTACCTTTTAGGGTTTGAAGGTAGATTTGATAAAAACAGTGGGAGACATCCTGATTAGATAAGATAATAACCAATCTAATCTTGCAAGAGCATACGCTAAAGTGTTTTCTTCTCTCTCCAGGTAGCGACCATGTCAGGCCATAATCAAGATAATAATATGAATGTATTGACTGAACCCGCTTATTATACTGAGCAGGGGAACGTTGGACCCGTTCTTTCTTATAAGAGTTATAAGACTGAACAGGAAATAAGAGAATATCTGGATTCTCAAGCCGCCCAAAAGAACATGCATGCTGATGCATCTTCTTCAGGTGTGTTAGTTATTGAAAACTGTTTCTCAGTTCACCCTACGTCCTGGGTATTAGATACCGGATCAGGATCCCACATATGTAAATTGTTACATGGGCTACGAAAAGGTAGAGAACTGGGAAAAGGTGATCATTCCGTTCAAGTAGA
Organism: Agapanthus africanus; assembly: GCA_030015575.1. NCBI lineage: Eukaryota > Viridiplantae > Streptophyta > Magnoliopsida > Asparagales > Amaryllidaceae > Agapanthus > Agapanthus africanus. Next base: position 495,089,900 of record CM057339.1, read on the forward strand.
AAACGGTGCAAGTATTGCAGCCAAAGCAGTTGGCGAATATCACCTTGTATTGCCAAGTCATAATACACTGATTCTAAATGAGTGCTATTATATACCGAACATGATGTGCAACATTATATCAGTCTCTTTATTAAGTAAAGAAGGATATAATTTTGTAGTAAAGGATAATGTTATGAACATATTCCTAGATCAAAAGTTGATTGCATCAGGCTCGTTACATAATGGCATATTCATTCTATATCAGAATACAGTCCTCAATATACAAATCACACACAAGAGGAAAAGTTCAGAAATGAACGAATCCTTCTTGTGGCATTGTAGACTTGGTCATATCAATGCGACACGACTGGATAAGTTACATAAGGATGGTTATTTGAATCCATTCGAATTATCATCTTATGATACTTTCCATTCATGTCTCAAAGGAAAAATGACCAAAGCTCCGTTTAGTGGACACGGAGAAAGAGTTACCGAACTCTTAGGACTGGTACATAGTGATGTATGCGGTCCCATGTCTACGCATGCCAGGAACGGTTCTTCCTACTTCATTATATTCACTGACGATCTCTCAAGATTCGGATATGTATTCCTGATGAAACACAAGTCTGAAGCTTTTGAGAAATTCAGAGAATATAAGCACGAAGTAGAGAATCAAACGGGCAAAAATATTAAGATTCTTCGATCTGATCGAGGAGGAGAATACTTAAGCAATGAGTTCCTAGATTATCTAAAAGAGAATGGGATTCTCTCTCAGCTTACTCCTCCATATACACCACAGCAAAACGATGTATCGGAGCGGAGGAATCGCACCCTATTAGATATGGTGCGCTCTATGATTAGTACAGCTGAGTTACCTATTTCCTTCTGGGGGTATGCATGGGAGACAGCCATATACCTATTGAATAGAGTTCCAACTAAATCTGTGCCTACCACTCCATATGAGATATGGAATGGGAAGAGACCATCTTTTAAAAGAGTTAAGATATGGGGTTGTCCGACTTATGTTAAAAAGCAAAATCCGGAAAAACTCGAGGCACGATCAGTTCTTTGTAAGTTTGTAGGATATCCAAGCAATTCGTATGGATATCTATTCTACCACAGTGAACAACAAAAGGTGTTTGTTGCTCAACATGCCACCTTTTTAGAAAAGGAATTTCTTACAAAAGAAATTAGTGGCGATGAGGTAGAGCTGGAAGAGGTTCCAGCAACACAAACTACAACTGAAGATTTAGTGGAACCAGAGGATTCAGTAGTACCCGACGAACCCCAGCCTCTCCGCCGATCTAGCAGGGTTTCTCATCCGCCTGAGAGATACTACGGTTTTCTCATTGATGGTGGAAGCGAGGATTGCATCATGGAAGATAATGACCCAACTAGTTTCGAGCAGGCCATCACGAGTAGTGACTCTGTGAAATGGCTGGATGCAATGCGATCTGAGATGGAATCCATGTACACCAATAAAGTATGGATTTTGGAAAACGCTCCTGAAGGGGTAAAACCCATTGGGAGCAAGTGGATTTTTAAAAAGAAATTTGGTGTAGATGGAAAAGTTGAGACTTTCAAAGCTAGACTTGTAGCAAAGGGTTTTTGTCAACGACCAGGTGTGGATTATGACGAAACCTTTTCTCCAGTGGCTATGCTTAAGTCCATCCGGATCTTACTTGCTATTGCTGCATACCATGACTACGAAATCTGGCAAATGGATGTTAAGACCGCCTTTCTAAATGGTGATTTAGAAGAGTGCGTATACATGACTCAGCCAGAGGGCTTCGTAGATAGTGGGAGCAGCGGAAAGGTGTGCAAACTGCTTAAATCCATTTATGGGTTAAAGCAAGCATCGCGGAGTTGGAACATCTGTTTTGATGTTGTAGTCAAAGAGTTTGACTTCATCAAAAACATAGATGAACCTTGTATCTATAAGAAGGTAGCAGAGAGTAAGGTTGTCTTCCTCGTATTGTACGTGGATGACATACACTTGATAGGAAATAATATTCCTATGCTGCAATCAGTCAAGCTCTTCTTATCACAAAGATTCTCAATGAAAGATCTAGGTGATGCCTCCTGCATATTGGGGATTAGGATCTATAGAGATTGATCCAAAAGGATACTGGGATTGTCCCAATCCAGGTACATTGACACCATACTAAAGAGGTTTAGTATGGAAGAATCCAAGCGTGGGAACCAACCCATGATCTCTGGACTCACTCTCACCAAAGAGATGTCTCCCAAGACTGATTTGGAGAGAGCTCGCATGCAAGGGATACCTTATGCTTTGGCAGTAGGCTCTATCATGTATGCGATGCTATGTACCAGACCCGATGTAGCATACTCACTAAGTGTAGTGAGTCGGTATCAAACAGATCCTGGAGAGAGTCACTGGACAGCTGTGAAGAACATTCTCAAGTACTTGCGAAGGACTAGAGACATGTTCTTGGTGTGGTAACGGAGAACTCCGGGTGGAGTCCTTTACCGATTCCAGCTTCCAAAGTGATAAGGACGACTCTAAGTCGCACTCGGGATTTGTCTTTACCCTCAATGGAGGGGCGGTATGTTGGAAGAGTTCCAAACAGGATACCGTTGCAGACTCGACAATGGAGGCTGAATACATCGCTGCCAACGATGCTGCCAAAGAGGCTGTCTGGATGAAGAAGTTCATTAGTGAACTTGGTGTGGTTCCATCTATTGAACATCCAATACCTCTGTATTGCGATAACAATGGAGCTGTGGCTTTGGCCAAGGAACCCAGATCCCATCAGAAATCCAGACATATTCTGAGGCGGTATCACCTGATCAGGGAGATAGTTGATCGCCGGGTGATCGAGGTCAGGAGAGTAGATACGAAGGATAACACTGCGGATCCACTCACGAAGGCCATTCCCCAGATACAGTTTGAGAGATTATTCGGGATGATAGGTATGAGATACTACAGCAGCTGGCCTTAGTGCAAGTGGGAGATTGTTAGTTATGTATATGCCCTAGAGGCCATTTTTGTACATATGATGTATATTATGATGGATGCTTGGATATATACAGAAAGGACTTTCTTGCTCGTCATGATAGTATGCTATTTGGTTTCACTTTATCTTAACATGTTGACTTGTATTGGTTTACTGTCTTACTCTCATATGTTGATAAAGCCCTTAGGATCTGTACTCGACTACTGGGACTATGATGAGATCATACTAGTGGGGCCATAGTAGTCGATGAGTACATCCTATAACTGTTCCTAGTCGAGGGTATATCGAGATAGGGCATCGATACACCAGAGTAGACTAGCGTATACGCATCTTGACCCATATGATGGGCGATGGATGATCCCATATCCATCTGTGTTTGACATCAGAGATGGTGTACGGGTGCTCAGTGGAGACTGGGTACACTGGAAGGACTCGCCGAGAACTCCCAGATGGTGATATACGACACGTCAGATGGTTGTTCTCCGGTGACACTGGTACAGGGTAGTCTGTAGACCCGAGATCGTCATAGAATCTTGTGTGATTCCCACTGTGCTTTGATTTCCACTTTACCACGTCCAAGAGGGCATGCAAAACGGTGGCTTTTGGGTACAGTCCCGAATCACATGGAGGCAATGAGCGATAGGAGGGGATTCGTCTCTCCCGGTATAGGGAGTTGATGTTGTGCTGTGTTCGATTGGCTATAACTGGAAGTCCCTGGCCAGGGCTGATATAGAGATATGCTGGTAAGTGTTACTAGTAGTTTCTCGATTTGTTATGAGCCTCATATCGACATGACTTATCGGTTACTGGGGTCTGACGTATACCACCCCTAGACTTGATATGCGACATATCAGACGAACAGACCAGACTGTACGGGAGTGTTACTGATTGGATTCACAGGAGAACGGACAGGCTAGCTTGTTGATCTTTTGATCGCTCAATACCTGGGTGGCTGTTACGTTTAGCTGACCGCTTGCAGCTTGTGGGTGTTTGATGTGATCATCACCTGCTACCGGCGTATTGACGATTCTTTAGAGTCCTACACAGAGGTTTCTTGGCTCAGGCAAAACGGAGTAGAGGCACATATGTGATATGTGCAGGACCGAGGATAATGCGATATGAGATACCGTATTATATTCTCGTGATATTTAGATATGAACCGGGACATCAAATCAAGTGTTGATTAGATGAATCGGTACATGATATATTAGTCGGTTATATTCGATATAGCCGGATCGTTGGATCAAGTGTTGATTTGATGATTTAATCTATAATGATATATATGATATATTGTATTACATTATCTAATATTGGCTCGCTTTATTATTTCATTTTCTCACCGGATTAATACAATGATATATATGCGATATATGTTAATTGTATTATTTTCTTTTGTTGCAAATATATAATATATATGTGATATATATTATTGTGACATGTAATGATTTATTATGAAACTTGTTTAAGGATGATAAAAAGGGATTAGGGTTTGATTAGGGTTAGCTCATTCTTGTTCATTCTAGAAGGATTCTATTTTGTCTTGGTTAAAATTATGGTTGATACTTATCCTTAACCAAACCAAACCCTAACTCTAGTTTATTCTCTACAAACTTTTAGCCTCTCATCCTTGACCATGGTTCCATAATCAATCATATACATTTATCTACTATTCATCACAAAAGGATTATTCTCTTCATTCTTCATCTTCTTCTCTCTTTAGTTTTTGAGAGAGAGCTCACTAGAAATTCCTTTTGTGATGATTTCTTGTGAGAAAGTGAATTAAAAAGATAGCATAAATACTACTCCATCATCCTCATCTACTCTAGCCCATTAGATTAGGGTGTTCATCTCTTTAGAGTGAGGAAGCTTGGGTTATAGCAATTTCGACGTAGATCATCGGAGAATCGGAACACATCAAGATAGCATGGATCGTTCGAGTTGTGGAGCCTCTCTTGAGTCCGGGAGATCGTGGATCGCGGCGAAGGGACTTCTACTCGGAGCTTGTGAAGCGAAGGAGCGGACTACAAAGGTTGTAATCCCTCCCACTTAGCCTTAAAGATGTTATCCTGCATGCTAAACCCAAATAATTTAGCAAAGATCCCGTCTTTGGGTTGTTTGGCACATGTAAAATTTTATTCGGGCATGCTTGATGCTTTATGAACATTCACAAGTGTGCCTAGGAACCCTACACTTGAACGCCAAGGAAGAGCGTGACTTCATCAACTTCGGCAAGCGAGGATAAAGGTGAGTGAATATATATCTACGGGGAAAGTCGGGTGGATGGTGTATAGCACCCTCGCAGTTCGTAGCGTAGTATACGATATATATATTATATATAAATTTGTGTTATGTGAGACTAAATGATTATCGAGATTGATCTTAGAAGATCATAAGTTTAATCTTAGTAATTGGATGATAGTGTCGTAGTTAGTTTCTTAGTTGCGAACCCTAGAATAAGATTACACCGCACGCACACACTTGCATACATTTTATTACTTGTGCATATATGGGGATATGTATATATATACACACACATAGGTATGGCACTATGTATATATATACGTATACATATACATGGATGATGAGGATAGTACATGGTATTTGGAGATGAGTCAATGAGATTGGGCATGATGCCATGAGATCGGTGATATGACATGGTTCGTATTATTAGATACGACATGATTAGTATCGCGGGTCTTTAGGCGATGTGTTTTCATACACACGCATATATATATATATATATATATATATATATATATATATATATATATGTATATGTAGATGGTATCAGTGTGTACTAGACTTAGATCGGTACCCAGATTACAGGATATGATAATAAGGATACCATATTAATAATGAGAAAAATGTGATATTCGACCCGTACCCAGATTTAGGATGCCGTACGATGGATATACCGTACGAGCTATTATGATGATAGATCCGCACTCTTGACTCGAGAATGTCATATTATATATTGTATCGTATGGGATACTATTGAGGCGGGATCACCGACTATTATATATATATATATATATATATATATATATATATATATATATCGACTCAGATTTAGGTGGTTTCCTTACCTTTTCGATTAGCCTGTTAGTTTAGTCCTGTAGTTTACTTGTAGATGTTTTACTAGACTCGAGTCATACTTATTTCAAAACTAACGAATCGTGAGTATTTTAAAGACAGGACAAGGGATTCTACGGATATTTCAAAGAACGTACCTTTTCTTAAAAACACCGTAGTCCCTATTTACTAAACACCACGATTCGTGTTATTTCAAATGTCAAAACTGTATGACTCATATATAGTAATGTATATTCCTTGTTGTTGCGTTTACCATTCATTTTCCGCATATTCTATTATTCGCATCGTATTGCATACTTATTTGTGCTTTAGTAATTATTATGAAACCCATGCTGTCAGGACACCAGCACCATTACCGATGATGCGTATGCTCCACGTACACCTGCTTACCGGCTCACAAACATCATCATCGATAATTGCCATGTCACGTACACATTAGAAAACACTACTTCATTAGTATAAATGATAGCTGATAGTTTCGACATGGTACTCGTGAGCTTGCTTTTATATGATAGCTTAGACATTGCATTTATTACTTTGATTTTCATTTTTATATACATATTCATTTTCCATTACCTTATGGGCCAGTCCGGATTGCCGGAGCCCAATATTGTGAAATTCATTGTTTATTTACCCTTGAGATTTGGATTTCGGATTTCCATGAGATTTCTGGATTTAGAGAAACCGCAAGGATTTTATAAACTGATTATCATTTTAAAATGAAAGTTGCGGTTTTCTTATGATATGATTTGAGATATGTCCACCATGAGTTTTCTCGGCTCTTGAGCGATATCATACACCCGATTCGAGGAGGAGGAGGAACCGTTTGTGGGTGCATGGTAGACCCGGTGCGGTACCCCGGGGCGAGAATGTCACAGATGATGGCGTTGAGCCTGTGACAGGGGAGCACAACTGACTGGTGATTGTTTTGTGACTCGACAGATATCCGGAGGATACTGATCAGAGTACAGGCCAGTCCGGATAGTCGGAGCCTGAGCTTTTAAGATTTGATGATATGGGCCAGTCCGGATAGCCGGTGCCCTAGATATTAAGATTCGAGGATACAGGTCAGCCCGGATAGCCGGAGCCTGAGATATTGAGATATTGGGTTATATATATATATATATATATATATATATATATATATATATATATATATATATTTTGTCGATGCTAGACACTGATTTCCTGTTGATTTTATTGATGATACCTCGATTCATTTATACAGAAATCTCACTATATAAAGAAAACAATTTTCTCATTATGATGTATTCTGTTTCCATATATTGCATTCATATCTAATATTATGATATGTTGCTATCTGAGGCACTGACACGAGCAAATGGTATTACACTTATGTATAGATGTTTAGCCTTGCCACTTTATTATGCTTCAGACCTTATCATTTTGAGGATATATATATTCTGATCGTATTGACCTAGGATTGAGTCATACATACAATTTCTGCTCGGTGATGTTTTCTACTCACGAGTTGGCAACTCACCCCCGTTGTGCCACAGTTTCTTGTAGGTTTTGCCGTACAAGTTTCCTTGGCGGCTTTGCTGGCACATTGCTTCTTTCCGGGTGATTTCTTTGGTTGGTGGGTTCACTCGCATCATGACCACCATTGTACTTATTTATATTCAGTTGTATCTAGTAAACTCCATCAACCAGACATGTATATTATTTAACTTAGAAGACTAGTTGTATATTCTTTCGACCTTAGAGTCGCGCGTTGTATTATTATGGTTTTCATGATGATTTTGAGTTTCCTTTTGAGTTTTGATCCTCGCCCTTCGGTGTTGTATATTATATTGCTTGCGTGGTTATGATCGTCAATTGACGAAGAGCTAGCTCCCGCTTGGGGATGCCTTTATTCATATTATGCATGTTGTACCCTTTTGGGGCCATTATTTATAAAGGAAACTCTGCCGAAATTTTCAGAAAAACTTGAGATTTTGAAAATGCAATTCTTCGCCTTATGTTGTTAAACTACTTGCTTTAAAACTAAACTTTTCCTTCTTTCTTCTTTAAAATGGTTTAGATTTCTGGGATTTTTAGCTTACTTGAATTAGATAGGGTCCTATAGACTTCATATGATTCAAGTGCCAGTCACGTGCCATTTCGGGTCGTGACAAATTTGGTATCAGAGCGCTAGGTTAACCTTGGTTCGAGTCTTTGTTTGACTATGCGGAGCCTAGGGCGTTTGTATATATACGGAATCTAGGCTTGACCTTACGGAACTTAGACTTAGTCGAGGGGGTATTAGACCCGATCTTTCTTCGCGTGGGTTGACCTTGGTTGATGGAGTAGGTGACTTAAGGAGAGTGACGTACCGTGTGTATGTTCAGCGGCATACTTACGATATGCAACTCCGCTTAAGGAGCCTTAGGATGTACATTTCCTTGCACAACATTATATTCATTCATGATCTATGTTCATCGATGTTGGTTTATGGTTTTGCAGCCATGATTACACGGGCATAGAGAGCTACGGCTAGAGTTGCGTCAGCATGAGCTCGTCACGGACGAGGACTGACCAAGGTGTGTTCCAGGGACACACAATTGCATAGATGTATCGTCCTATTGTGTTTTCGTTCCATGAGCGTTTGATGGATCGCTTTTACAAGATTTCTCGGACCTGCAGATCAGCACCAGAGGATTGGGCCACTGCTAGAGGCCAACCAGAATGTGATGACCGTCAATGCACCGATTATACTTGATGATTGAGGCACTGTTCAACGTGCGGACAAATAAGCCAGTTGTTGCTGTGAATGACGAGATATCGCCCCAGATGTTTGGAGCTATTGCCGCACGAGTTATACTTAGAGATATGATAGAAGATTGCTAGTCACCCAAGGAAGAATGACTAGGACATGCTATTCGTTGCCTATCCCGATGCGAGATCATCAGATTGATTGATTCCAGTTAGAGACGACTTCATACAGGTACGGTGAGAGTCGATAGAGACGATCGAATGTCAGGAACCCATTTTCCAAATTTAAAGTATTCGGAAAAATATGCAAGTATTCTATGGACCCTCTAGAAGAATGAAACCCTAACTCGATATAATGACCATGAGAACGCTTTGAAACCTTAGGGTTTACAGCAGTTCCGCGGTGCCATTGATGAGGCTTGGGTGTGCCCTTCTACGGTTGGTCCACAGGTACTGTGGCATTTACTGGATATTATTAAACTGTACTCAAGAGTTGAGCTCTTAGGGGATTATGGAACCTTGACAAATCGATCGAAGGGTTCGACGTCATTCGAATATCATGTGATGGGATACATTGCTTGGGAGACTCCAGATACGAGTATAGCTGTTGGAGCGCAGTCCATGCAGCCATGAAGAGACGAGTCTGAATCAGTCGACATTAGCGAAAAGTGGAGTAAGAGATTCGTACGAGATCTTGATGAGATGACGTTCCACTCCGCTGACATCATAGATGTGATATGCATGCAGAGGCGTTGTATATGGATATATCTTCCAGAAGGAGTCGCGATGAGTATGCAGCCGTTCCGGAAGAAGAAATAGATTTAGCAAAAGGATGATAGCTTCCGGGCATTTCAGCATAAGCGAGTTTTGGGAAAGACCTCGACTGGACCTTTCTGGAATACAATACGAGAAGACATGGACCCAGGAGCGGTCATATTACGCAACCCAGCAGGCCAGAGTTCGGCATCGTCGACGAGACATGTTATGAGTGACCATGACAGTTGGCCAGAGATCTTTAGAGGATGTGCTAGAGCGGGACTATTTCCGCTATCTTTGATTTCGGTATTTTGGACGATTTATTTGCATGATTGAGATTTTGTGCACCACAGTTGCACTTGACTTCGGTTGATGTCATTCGAGTTGTTGATTTTGATTTCATACCTACAGTATGCATATGAGTTGACTTATGATTTCGGCATAGTTTTCATGCACTCTTAGTATTTTCAATTCGATTTTGTGCACGCTGATGCACATGGTTGTGAGATTATATATACCACGGTATACCTGATTTGGATTTGGATTGAAATGTGTTGTATACCATCGATTTCGATTGTGATACTCGATATTTGTTTTCGTGCACCTTGTGCACTTGAGTTGGATTTTGCGCAGACTTGACGCACTTGATGCGATTTTAGTGCACGCCAGATGCACTAAATCGGGATTCTTCGTGCATATCAGATGCACCTGATATTGCTTTCAGGCACACCCGTTGCCCTTGACAGGTGTTTTCGTGCACACCCGTTGCATTTAGATTTGTTTCTATGCACATGTATGGCACATTTATTGGTTTCTTTTTTCGTGCGCACCAGACGCATGTGGCATTTTTATGAACATTTTGGGATTGATTCTTATGGAGCAGTACGTTTTTATGATATTTACTATTGTTTTAGTACTGAGCAGGACTAATCAGAGAACAGTACCTGAATATATTTTTGCATGCATTGATAGTTATCGAAGGGATTTCCAAAAAGGAGCTATAGTCTCAGTATTTACCTATGTGTCCGAGATGACACAGGACATTTAACAAAGGAAGCCCTTCTAAATTATTTTTCAAAACGGCGGGACGTATAGGTTAAACAAAGGGTATATATATATATAGTTATTTTCTTACAATAGACGTCCGCCACTGTGCAGTGATACGCGTATCGCACAGCGACTTGAAAAGGTTTGGCATGCATTTCTTTCAGATGTTTTATTGATGTTTACATGTATAGTTTGATGTATATCATGTTGGTTTGGTATTGGATTTTGAGATTGGTGTCTTCACCATGACTCCGATGATTGCGGGATGCTTGACGGAGTTTTGATTTTGGTTTATATACTCGTTTTTCATGCGCATGCATTGCGCTACGATACGCTTTATGTATTTATGATTTTGGAGCCCCAACGACTTGACCTTTTTATTGAAATGTTGTAGTATTTGAGGGGTTTAAATTTAAATTCGGGGACCGAATTTCTTTAAGGGGGGAAGACTGTAACATTTCAGAAAAATAAAATATTATTTGTGAGAATTTATATAATTAAATAATAAATATTATGAATATTTTAATATGCGGTATAATTAAATACCGATAAATTAGAAAATATTTGGAAAATTATAGGAAATTCCGAAATGAGGGTGTTTTCTGTGATTTAGACAAATTATGAATTTTTATAATTTATTATATACACTTTTAATGCTAATCGCGATTAAATATCGCTAATCATGCATTAAGCTAGTTTTGTGCACATGGCATGCATATGTCATATTTCACATTGTTACATTTTCCTACCATGATCTTTTGTTAATTTTTCATGCATGGTTCTATTTTTAAAGTGAGAAGAAAAGATAAAGGGATAAAACAAAAGAAAAGAAAAAGAAAAGGATAGAAAAATGGGTATGGGAAAGAGAGAGAAGAGAGTGACAGGTGAGGGGTCTCATTTGACCAAGTCTCCATTGTTTTCCCCCTCATTTCCTTCACCATTTCCTCCCTTCCCCTCTCCCATGGCTGCTGCCCTCTCTCCCTCCCCCCTCTACTTCCTCACAACACACCCAAAAACCCATCAAAACCTCATCCCTACTTCATTAAAAACATGCACAAGCTTCTCACAAACACTTTGGACCAAGAAAGCAAGGATTTTGGACACTTGGGGCAACTCAAGAAAATTCTTGAGTTGCCAAATGAGGTATTTTCTTTACCATTAGCATTGTATTTGTTCCACTTTAGCATCCATGTTAACTTTGAGGTGATTATTGTGTAGTGTAGTGAAGTTTGAAAATTTTCTAGAAGAGGTTAGGGTTTGATTTGAATCTAAAGGTGAAATTAAGGTTAGTAGAGACCATACAACCCCTGTAGTGATGATATATTGGACTAAACCATGGACTAGAACCCCAATTCACAAACTTAGAAACCCCGATATCGGAAAATTGTGAGAATTGTGAGGTTGTTTTGATATCTGCTATCACCCGGGGACACTAGGATTTATTTTGCAAACACGGTAAGTCATGCAGGCACCTAGGAAGCTAACCCCAAGACCCGAGACCTTGCCCCTCATACTTGGCCGCATATTTATTATTCCTGGCCGCAATTTGCGGCCAGGGTAGGGTGAAATGCAGTGGTGTTTAGTTCATGGCTCCAGTGTCTTTAAATCTAACCTCCCCTATGTGTAGAATGTCCCAATTGTCACCTGAGGAAAATCTGAAGCAAGTTTTCAAAGTTACTGATTCCGTTTTGCGGCTTTTATTGAAGTTTTTGATATTTGTGTTTTATCGGTCGATTCACGTTTATACGTCAATCGTCGAGAGTCGTTGGTTATTCTTGCATGCGTAAACGATAGGTTTTAACCTATGCGTGATGCTCGTGCCGATTTGGTTTTAGTGTGTGATTTCGGTTTACGATATCGTGTGTGTATGTATGTAGGTACCCTCGAGTGGACTTGAACGACAAGGACGAGCTTGGCGTCATCAACTTTGGCAAGCAAGGATAAAGGTGAGTAGATATAAATCTACGGAGGAAGTTGGGTGGATGGCGTATAGCACCCCCGCAGTTCGTAGTGTAGTATACGATATATATATATTATATATAAATTTGTGTTATGTGAGACTAAATGACTATCGAGATTGATCTTAGAAGATCATAAGTTTAATTTTAGTAATTGGATGATAGTGTCGTAGTTAGTTTCTTAGTTGCGAACCCTAGAATAAGATTACACCGCAAACGCACACACTTGCATACATTTTATTACTTGTGCATATATGGGGATATGTATATATATATATATACACACACACACATAGGTATGGGGCGATGTGTTTGTGTGTGTGTGTATATATATATATACATGGATGATGAGGATAGTACAAGTTATTTGGAGATGAGTCGATGAGATTGGGCATGATGCCATGAGATCGGTGATATGACATGGTTCGTATTATGAGATACAACATGATTAGTATAGCGGGTCTTTAGGCGATGTGTTTTCATACACACGCATATATATGTAGATGGTATCAGTGTGTACTAGACTTAGATTAGTATCCCGATTACAGGATATGATGATAAGGATACCAGATGAATAATGAGAAAAATGTGATATTCGACCCGTACCCAGATTTAAGATGTCGTACAATGGATTTACCGTACGAGCTATTATGATGATAGATCCGCACTCTTGACTCGAGGATGGCATATTATATATTGTATTGTATGGGATACTATTGAGGCGGGATCACCGACTATTATATATATATATATATATATATATATATATATATATATATATATATATATATATCGACTCAGATTTAGGTGGTTTCCTTACCTTTTCGATTAGCCTGTTAGTTTAGTCCTGTAGTTTACTTGTAGATGTTAGACTAGACTCGAGTCATACCTATTTCAAAACTAACGAATCGTGAGTACTTTAAAAACAGGACAAGGGATTCTACGGATATTTCAAAGGACATACCTTTTCTTAAAAACACCGTAGTCCCTATTTACTAAACACCACGATTCGTGTTATTTCAAATGTCAAAACTGTATGACTCATATATAGTAATGTATATTTCTTGTTGCTGCGTTTACCATTCATTTTCCGCATATTCTATTATTCGCATCGCATTGCATGCTTATTTGTGCTTTAGTAATTATTATGAAACCCATGCTATCAGGACACCAGAACCATTACCGATAATGCGTATGCTCCAAGTACACCTGCTTGCCGGCTCACACACATCATCATCGGTAATTACCATGTCACATACACATTATAAAATACAACTTCATTAGTATAAAATGATAGCTGATAGTTTCGACATGGTACTAGTGAGCTTGCTTTTATATGATAGCTTAGACATTGCATTTATTACTGTGATTTTCATGTTTATATATATATTCATTTGCCATGACCTTATAGGCCAGTCTGGATTGCCAGAGCCCAATATTGTGAAATTCATTGTTTATTTACCCTTGAGATTTGGATTTCGGATTTTCATGAGATTTCTGTATTTGGTGAAACCGCAAGGATTTTATAAACTGATTATCATTTTAAAATGAAAGTTGTGGTTTTCTCATGATATGATTTGAGATATGTCCACCATGAGTTTTCTCGGTTCTTGAGCGATACCATACACCCGATTCGAGGAGGAGGTGGAACCTTCTATGGGTGCATGGTGGACCCGGTGCGGTACCCCGGGGCGAGAAGGTCGCAAATGATGGCGTTGAGCCTGTGACAGGGGAGCACTACTGACCGGTGATTTTTTTGTGACTCGACGGATATCCGGAGGATACCGATCGGAGTACAGGCCAGTCCGGATAGCCGGAGCCTGAGGTTTTGAGATTTAATGATATGGGCCAGTCCGGATAGCCGGAGCACTAGATATTGAGATTCGAGGATACAGGCCAGTCCGGATAGCCGGAGCCTGAGATATTGAGATATTGGGATATACAATATATTGTGTCGATACTAGACACTGATTTCCTGTTGATTTTATTGATGATACCTCGATTCATTTATACAAAAATCTCACTATATAAAGAAAACAGTTTTCTCATTATGATGTATTCTATTTCCATATATTGCATTCATACCTCATATTATGATATTTTGCTATCTGAGGCACTGACACGAGCACATGGTATTACACTTATGTATAGATGTTTACCCTTGCCACCTTATCATGCTTCAGACCTTATCATTTTGAGGATATATATATTCTGATCGTATTGACCTAGGATTGAGTCATACATACGATTTCTGCTCGTTGATGTTTTCTACTCACGAGTTGGCAACTCACCCCCGTTTTGCCACAGTTTCTTGCAGGTTTTGCCAGACAGGTTTCCTTGGCGGCTTTGCTGGCACACTGCTTCTTTTCGGGTGATTGCTTTAGTAGGTGGGTTCACTCGCATCGTGACCACCATTGTACTTATTTATATTCAGTTGTATCTAGTAAACTCCATCAACCAGACTTGTATATTATTTGACGTAGAAGACCAGTTGTATATTCTTTCAACCTTAGAGTCGCGCGTTGTATTATTATGGTTTTCATGATGATTTTAAGTTTCCTTTTGAGTTTTGATCCTCTCCCTTCGGCGTTGTATATTATATTACTTGCGTGGTTATGACCGTCAATTGACGAAGAGCAAGCTCCCGCTTGGGGATGCCTTTATTCATAGTATGCATCTTGTACCCTTTTGGGGCCAGTATTTACAAAGGAAACTCTGCCGAAATTTTCACAAAAGACTTGAGATTTTAAAAATGCAATACTTCAGCTTATGTTGTTAAACTACTTGCTTTAAAACTAAACTTTTCCTTCTTTCTTCTTTAAAATGGTTTAGATTTCTAGGATTTTTAGCTTACTTGAATTAGATGGGGTCCTATAGACTTCATATGATTCAAGTGTCAGTCACGTGCCATTTCGAGTCGTGACATTTATATTCTTTTGTTGTACCCTTTGGGGGCTTGTTTTACCAAAGAAGTGCTGCCAAATTTTAAAGGAAGTAAATTTGGACTTTAAAGAATTTTGATTGAGATTCCAAAAGTTTTAACAATGTTATTATCACTTACTACTTTTGATGGTTTAGATTGTTGGGTTTTCGGCTTACTTAAATTGCGTTTCGCCTGGAGACGTTACGTAGTTTAAGGGCCGTCACGTGCCAAATTTCGGATCGTGACAAAGTTGGTATCAGAGCGCTAGGTTTTACCTTTCGGAGTGTAGGATGATCTTGGTATGATGGAGTAGGTAGCTTAAGCAGAGTGATGTAGCGTGTGTATGTCTGTGGCATACTTACGACGCGGTACTCCGCCTAAGTGACCTAAGTACTAATTGCTTGAAATTCCTTCCGTGATTTTACGTATCCATGTGATTCGATTTATGTGTTCATATCGAATCCTATTTCCATTTATAGCCTTTATGCCGCCGATGACTATGAGGGCTCAGAAAGAGGCAGCGAGAGCCGAGGTCAGAGTTGACTCGTTTTGGATGAGGACTGACCAGGATGGTACGCTCGCTGTACAGGAGCAGATTGATCCGCCTTCGATAGATCGTATCGCTAGGCTTGAGGCAGATATGCAGGACTTGCGCCAGATGATGGGATTGTTGGTTGAGGCCAGTCGAGCGCAGCGACAGGAGGTTGCCACCCCTGTTACCCAGTTATTCCTTGCTATCAGCACACAGTATTGTGTCACGTATATAGCAGCAGTGGACGCAGCCCTACTAGATGAGGCACGTCTTTCCGAGACTTTAGAAGTTCTGGAACCGAGGAGTGCTCGTACAGGTGTATCAGCCCAGAGACGGATGATTAGTCGCCGCGACAGATTTCGTTCGGTGCGCGAGAGTAGCAGAGGCTTTGGACGAGGATAGTTGTTTAGCTCTGACGCCCAGGAGGGTCAGCAGCCATTGTTTGGATGTTTCCGGTGCGGGAGTTTCCATCACCTCGTAAGAGATTGTACCTGTAAGTCGATATACAACATCCCACGACTTGCAGGGAGGCAGAAAATTGAAAAACGATCTTGTTCTTTGCATAAACATCGACTAACCGAGAATCTTTGCTAAACTATAACTAACAAGAAACATAGAAGTTAGGAACTACTATGATAAGTGATTATACCTAATGAACCGTGTCCTTCTCCTTTTCATTATCCACGTCCTTCTCGGCCTCCTCCACGTAATAGATGATCCACCCGAGAGCTATACTCCAAGCTTCACATCTAACTTGAGGTAACTAGGTTTCTTAAAGTGCTAATCTAAGTAACCTAGGTGATATAGAGAAGTGTTATGGATTAAATAGTCTTTTCTAATCCTTGGTCTCAACACATGAGAGGGGAGGATTAGGGTTTGAAGAGAGAGAGATTGAGGAGAGAGAAGGTGAGCAAGAGAATGAGAAGAGATAATGAACTCATTTGAATATATATGAAGCATAATGTTTTCTGAAATAAATCAATTAAATCATTTAACAACCATGCTTCATTCATTCATATGTGTGATTCATCTCATGAGTCATTAGATCAATAAATGATGCATTAACTCCACGGATGAATCACACAAATGAGTCATTAACACAATAAATGCAAATGTCACCTTAACCCTCAAGTCACCATCCTTCTAGAAGCTTCTCGCGAAATTACGAGAACGCCCCTCCTATCCGTGAAAACACGGAAAAACTTTAGACTGTATAAATCCAATAACTTGATACTAGAAACTGGCTTAAACCAAAGCCGGCTAGTAAAAACTGTCCGGATGTCGTACGTGCGTAAACACACGTATGCGTCCGAACCCTTGTCGTAAAACCATATGTCCTCTATATCGTTTCGCCCGGAGCAGGGAAACTCTCTGTGTGGGACTCTAAAGACTCGACTACTATGCTGGCAGTGGGTTTAACCACAGACCGTAAGCGGCACTAGCTGTACGTAACGGTCCCCAGGTAGATGTCGATAAGAAGGCCGATGAGGAAACCCATCCGAACACCTACTGAGCCTGATGTGACAATCTCCGTATAGTCCGGTCTGTTCGTCTAAGACTATCGCATATCGGGCCTAGGGGGCGGCAACCGTCAGTCCCCTAATAGCGGTATAAGTCGTGTCGGAGCGTAGCCCATTACACCCTGAGAAACAACTGGAACCTACCAGTAAATCTCGCTTGCCCTAGCCAGGGTCATTGCGTATTGGCTCTCTGACACAGCGCGATATCAACTCCCAATACCGGAAGGGACGAATCATGTCTAACCGCCACTGCCTCCAAGTGCTCGGGACTGCACCCAACTGCTACCTGTTTGCACGACTCCTTTGAGCCGTGGTAGGGTAGCAATCTAAGAACAGTGGGACACACTCGAGGAGAAGTAGCAGTGTCAAGTCTGCGGACTATGCTGTACTCATGTCACCTGGGAACTGTTAACTGATGACGGGTATAATACCAACCAACATTTCCCTGCGAGTCCTTTCTGGTGTACCCGTAACCCAACGAGCACCTGTATACTATCTCCAGTACGACGTACTGACGGCTGTGGGACAGACCATCTCCCCAACTGGGATGAGAAGCGTACACACTAGTCTACTCCGGAGTATCGATGCCCTGTCTCGATAATCCTACGACTAGGGACCTGAAAAAGGATGTGCTTGTAGACTACCCAGCCCCCACTAGTGTGACTGCCATCACAACGCTGGTAGTCAAGCAAGATCCTAAGAGCTCTATCAATAGGTATACTCACATATTAAGATAGATACAACCAAGTAGCATACTACCATGTTTAGCAAGACTGTTATATAACTGTGACTATCCCAAGCTTCCATTAAGTAATATACAAGCTAGTATGATACAATAATGGCCCCTAGGGCATATACACTAACAATCTCCCTCTTGCACTAGGGCCATGTGCTGGCATATCGAAGACCGATGATCTCGAGTAGCCTCTCGAACTGAATCTGAGGTAGGGCCTTCGTGAATGGATCAGCAATGTTCTCTTCAGTAGCAACTCTCCTGACCTCGATCTCCCGACGATCAATGATCTCCCTGATCAGGTGATACCGCCTTAAGATGTGTCTGGACTTCTGATGGGACCTTGGTTCCTGCACTAAAGTTATAGCTCCATTGTTGTCGCAATAAAGAGGTATTGGATCAACAATGGTAGGAACCACCTGAAGTTCTGTTAGGAACTTCTTTATCCAGACCGCTTCTTTTGCGGCATCGCAAGCAGCAATATACTCCGCTTCCATCGTCGAGTCAGCAACGGTGTCCTGCTTGGAACTCTTCCAGCACACCGCCCGTCCATTGAGGGTAAAGACATAACCTGACATGGACTTGGAATCGTCCTTATCACTCTGGAAGCCGGAATCAGCAAAGGCCTCCATCTTGAGGTCTTTTCCGCCGTAAATCAAGAACATCTCCTTAGTCCTCCTCAGGTACTTGAGAATGTTCTTTACTGCTATCCAGTGCTTCTCCCCTGGGTCTGACTGATACCGGCTTACCACGCTCAGTGCGTAAGCTACATCTGGTCTGGTGCACAACACCGCATACATTATAGAGCCTACCGCAGAAGTGTAGGGTATAATAGACATGTGTTCCCATTCCAAATCAGTCTTGGGAGACATCTCTTTGGATAGGGTGATTCCGTGACAAGCCGGTAGATTACCGCGCTTAGAATCTTCCATACTGAATCTTTTTAGTATAGTGTTGATATACCTGGACTGCGAAAGTCCCAACATCCTCTTGGATCTATCACGATAGATCCGGATCCCCAGAATGTAAGAGGCATCACCCAGGTCTTTCATGGAGAACCTGTGTGACAAGAATCATTTGACAGATTGTAGCATAGGAATGTCATTTACTATCAGTAGAATGTCATCCACGTACAAGAAGAGGAATACGACAGTTCGTGCTACAACTTTACTATATATATATGGTTCATCTGGATTTTTGATAAAGTCATATTCTTTGACTGTTTCATCAAAACAGATGTTCCAACTCCGCGATGCCTGCTTTAATCCATAAATGGACTTAAGCAACTTGCATACTTTCCCGCTGCTCCCACTCTGATTGAAACCCTTTGGCTGATCAATATAGACGCACTCTTCTAAATTTCCATTCAGAATAGTCGTCTTTACGTCCATCTGCTAGATTTCATAATCATGGAAGGCAGCAATAGCAAGAAGGACCCGAATGGATTTGAGCATAGCCACTGGAGAAAACGTTTCGTCATAGTCCAAACCAGGTCTTTGACAAAAACCTTTTGCAACAAGTCTAGCTTTATAGGTTTCCACCTGTCCATCTACACCAATCTATTTCTTGAAGATCCATTTGCATCCTATGGGTTTTACCCCATCTGGAGCAAAGTCCAAAGTCCATACTTTGTTGGTGTACATGGACTCCATTTCGGTCCGCATTGCATCTAGCCATCGTACCGAGTCGCCGCTCTGGATGGCCTGCTGGAAGCTAGTAGGTTCATCATCATCTATGATGGAATCCTCTCTATCCCCATCTATGAGAAAACCGTAGTATCTCTCAGGCGGATGAGACGGCCTACTACTCCTGCGGAGGGGTGCGGGAATGTCCTGTTCTTCTTGAACTACTGGTTCTACCAAACTTTCAGTAGTAGTTTGTGGTTCTGGAATTTCTTCCAGTTCTATTTCGCTCCCACTTATTTCCTTTTCTAAAAACTGCTGTTCTAGAAAATGGGCATTACGAGAAACAAAAACCTTTTGTTCCTCTGCGTAATAGAAATAATATCCCTTGGAGTTCTTTGGATATCCCACAAACTTACACTGTACTGATCATGCCTCGAGCTTGTCCGTATGCTGCTTTTTAACAAAAGCTGGACATCCCCATATCTTTATATGCTGAAGATGGGGTTTCTTCCCACTCCACATCTGATATGGGGTGGTAGGCATAGTCTTGGTAGGAGCCCTGTTCAGAAGATATGCCGCTGATTCTAGCGCATAACTCCAGAAAGATCACGGTAACTCAGCATTACTCATCATGGAACGTACCATATCCAATAGGGTTCGATTCTTTCTCTCCGATACACCGTTATGCTGTGGAGTGTATGGAGGAGTAAGCTGAGAGAGAATTCCTTTCTCTTTTCGGTAACCTAGGAACTCGGCACTTAAGTATTCACCACCTCGATCAGATCTTAGTGTCTTGATACTTTTGCCGGTTTGGTTTTCTAATTCATTCTTATACTCTTGGAATTTCTCAAAAGCCTCGGATTTATGTTTCATCAGATAAATGAATCCGTACCCTGAGTAATCATCCGTAAAAGTAATGAAATAGGAAAAACCACCTCTTGCATGTGTAGACATTGGACCACATACATCGCTGTGTATGAGTCCTAAGAGCTCGCTCGCTCTTACTCCATGTCCAATGAATGGAGTCTTTGTCATCTTTCCTTTGAGACATGATTGACAAGTGGCATAAGTTTGATATTCGAACGAGTCCAAATATCCTTCTCTATGTAACTTAGTCAACCTTCTCTCTTTGATGTGACCTAGTCTACAATGCCATAAGAAAGCTTTATTTAAATCTGGAGACTTTCTTTTTAGTGTGTTCTGGACATTGAAAATTTGGAGTTGGTTTAAGACATATATACCGTTATCCAGTGTACCGGACCCAATCAAACTATGATTAAGGTGGATGTTAACAACATCACTTACAACCGTGAAATCATAACCTTTATTTGATAACAAGGAAACTGATATGATATTACACGTTAAGCTAGGTACACAAAAACAGTTTTGTAAAACCAAAATGTGTCCACTCATCAATCCCAGGTGATAATTCCCTACGGACACAGCTCCCACGGTAGCTCCGTTTGCAACCATCAGGGTCATATCACCATCCTTCAGCACTCTACGGTTTCTCAGTGCCTGCAATGAATTGCATATATGAGATCCTGATCCGGTATCCAATACCCAGGAAGTAGAGTTGATTGACAGACAATTCTCAATTACAAACACACCTGAAGTCGAAGCCACAGCTTGCTTCGGTTCCTGGTTCTTGGCGTTCCACGCCTTGCAATCTTTCTTCCAGTGCCCTTTCCTATGACAATGGAAGCACTCATCCTGGGCCACTACTGGTACCGCAAACTTTTTCTTTCCCTTCGCTCCCACCTTACTAACACCTCCTCTAGGTTTGGTGGCGGCCTTCTTCTTCCTTCCTTTGGCCCTAGCCTTGGACCCGGAAGAAGAACACCGCTAACAAACATAGCAGGTGTTTCCATTGCCTTCTGCAAGGTGCCATCTGCACTCCTCAACATGTTAAGGAGTTTTGGAAGTTCAACTTATTTTCTTTGAATGTTGAAATTCAGAATAAACTGGGCGTAGGTGGAAGGAAGGGACTGGAGAATAAGGTCTGTATAGAGCTCATTATCCAAAGTCGTCCCAAGGTCTGCGAGCTCTTCTATATAGCCAATCATCTTTAGGACATGTTCTCCTACCGATGATCCGACGGCCAACCTCGCTCGAAACAAGTTCTTAGAGGTCTCGTATCTTGCTATACGAGATTGCTCTCCATAAAGTTCCTTTGTATGGAGAAATATGGCATCAAGATCCATATCCTCGTGCCTCCTCTGATGTTCATTGTTCATCGAGGCAAGCACGATGCACTTGGCCTTCACGCAATCATACTCCCAGGTTTTATGGATTTCCTTATCCGCATTACTGGATTTGGGACCTGGGACTGCAGGTGCCTTAGCGGTGAGGACGTACCCTAATTTGTCATAGGTCAAAGCCATTTTGACAGTCCGCAGCCAATCTTTATAGTTTGGCCCTGTCAGTATATTTTTCTCTAAAAGTAACTTAAGTCCATTCATTTTCAGGGTCGCTGCAAGTAGGAGAGAGAGAAGAAACACTTTTAGCATGATACTCTTGCAAGTTTAGAGTGGTTTTTAATTTATCTAAACTGGAAGGCTCCCACTGTTTCTCGAATCCTTCCTAAAACCATAAAAGAAGAATTAGCCAGGACTATTCTCACTGTACAATACATGCTTAACCGTTCAGCCAGGCCGGTGTCGGTACTTCGAGGGAGGTTTTCCAACGCTTTCACGAAGTTCCTTAATTAAATAACCTCTTTTCTCTGGGGGCGTAACCCCGCTGACACCTTTCTTGACACCTACTTGGTTTATAGCATTGATCATTAAGTGACGAATCTCCTGATGAGTAGCATATACTCACAGTAGGATCGGGATCCAAATATCATCGTATGATAATGTTGAAGGAATCCTACCAACATTCATCAAACTCCAAATGGTATGCATCTCTTTGCAAATTTCAGTTTCTTTAGAAATTCCCGATATAAATTTTTTCCCCATGCTCTTATGACCTTGGCTTTGGTCAAAATGTCATAAGTCACATGTCAAGTTCTACCCATCATTTTCTTGTCAATTTGAACCCATCCGTACATACCCCTGACTTTGGTCAAATGATAATACGACTGTCCCAAACTAACTCATCTATCTATGCAACAAATGAATACCCAGCAGCTACCAAACACTATGCCTTGATTTTGGCTAAAATGCATAGCTTGAATACTACTGAATACCCAAATTAAATGACGGAGGGCTACGAATGGTTTTGACGAAACCGTGAACGTAGTGAACTTGATATGACCGAAGGAACCTGATAGCTTTTAAAAGGAGTGGTTAAAGCTCGCAATTAAAAATATCATCTATTTTAAAATAACCGAGTGGTTTCTTTTAAATTGTCCCATCGATTCAACTTTTGGTTTATTTTCTTTGCATTAATAATAATGCGTCCCATCATTAACCTATCATTGCAGAAAACAACGAAAATACAACGTCCTCTTATGCCATCAGCATTCGCCACTGGGTCCCGTCATCACCCGTTAGGTTACTTAACTAACGGCAGAGCGGGGGCTGGGCTAGCGCGGGTGTAAAACATAAGTGACGTCTAAATAGCTATCATATATAGATATTGTACATTCGTCAGACGCAATAATAGGCATTCCAGATCACATATGAACATTATTGGATTTGCAAGCAATCCGCGTTTGTTTAGAGCCTGTAACAAAAGACGGATTACACAGTTGTGATGAATAGCCATTACCCCACCCTAGACCCCTAAGGGTATGGCAAACTACCCGCCAAATACCCAAAGTGAAGCGGTCTCCCTCAACAACGTGAGTAGGCCACTAAATACTTCAAAGTACCCGGTAGTTTGTGCAACCCACCTTGGGTCTATCCTAGGAGCAAAAAAAGTAAAATGAAATAATACAACGGTGGCTACAACCGCAACCTGGATGTGCCCCGCAAAATAATATTACAACATATTACAATTTCTTTGAATGAATGAATATAACAACCAATCACAAACCCCGGATAATCATCACAATAGTCCAATACAGTTCATAACCACAAACAGTAAAAACTATTACAGAAATATGCAACCCCCTGCCAACCGACATACTAGCAGCTAGGGGAGGTTTACGAACACATTATACAATCACAGATATAATCAAATTAGCAAACATCGTTAAGATTTCGATTGTGCAAACACTTTAGATTCTACTCAAAACTTCTCTGTGCACCTGAGACTTGAGCAGAAAAATAAACATTCCAGAAAACACAAAAATATCACAGAAGAGTTACTGGAACAAACTGGGTTGAATCGGCTTCAACTCGGCCGCGGATCCGCGGCGGATCGGTGGGTTCGGCCGCTGTTCCGCGGCTGTTTGGCCGATTCAGGAACCCATTTTTCTCCAGTAACCTTATAATTCCTTTCTTGTTTATTTAGAGGTCCCTGAAAAATTTTTATGGCCTGTTTTAAAAACGACAGAAACTTAGTGATATCGATGTTTTTTCCGGTTCGTTTTGCGTTCAAAATTCATACAACTTTGCTGATAAGTTAATTATTGTTTAGAGAGGCTCTGATACCACTGTAAGTCGATGTACAACACCCCACGACTAGCGGGGAGGCGGAAAATTGAAAAACGATTTTGTTCTTTGCATAAACATCGACTAACCGAGAATCTTTGCTAAACTATAACTAACAAGAAACATAGAAGTTAGGAACTACGATGATAAGTGATTATACCTAATGAATCGTGTCCTTCTCCTTTTCGTTATCCACGTCCTTCTCGTCCTCCTCCACGTAATAGATGATCCACCCGAGAGCTATACTCCAAGCTTCACCTCTAACTTGAGGTAACTGGGTTTCTTAAAGTGCTAATCTAAGTGACCTAGGTGATATAGAGAAGTGTTATGGATTAAATAGTCTTTTCTAATCCTTGGTCTCAACACATGAGAAGGGAGGATTAGGGTTTGAAGAGAGAGAGCTTGAGGAGAGAGAAGGTGAGCAAGAGAATGAGAAGAGAGAATGAACTCATTTGAATATATATGAAGCATAATGTTTTATGAAATAAATCAATTAAATCATTTAACAACCATGCTTCATTCATTCATATGTGTGATTCATCTCATGAGTCATTAGATCAATAAATGATGCATTAACTCCATGGATGAATCACACAAATGATCCATTAACACAATAAATGCAAATGTCACCTTAACCCTCAAGTCACCATCCTTCTAGAAGCTTCTCGCGAAATTACGAGAACGCCCCTCCTATCCGTGAAAACACGGAAAAACTTTAGACTGTATAAATCCAATAACCTGATACTAGAAACTGGCTTAAACCAAAGTCGGCTAGTAAAAACTGTCCGAATGTCGTACGTGCGTAAACACACGTATGCGTCCGAACCCTTGTCGTAAAACCATACGACCTCTATATCGTTTCGCCCGGAGCAGGGAAACTCTCTGTGTGGGACTCTAAAGACTCGACTACTACGCTGGCAGTGGGTTTAACCACAGACCACAAGCGGCACTAGCTGTACGTAACGGTCCCCAGGTAGATGTCGATAAGAAGGCCGATTAGGAAACACATCCGAACTCCTACTGAGCCTGATGTGACAATCTCCGTACAGTCCGGTCTGTTCGTCTAAGACTATCGCATATCGAGCCTAGGGGGCGGCAAGCGTCAGTCCCCTAATAGCGGTATAAGTCGTGTCGGAGCGTAGCCCATTACACCCTGAGAAACAACTGGAACTTACCAGTAAATCTCGCTTGCCCTGGCCAGGGACATTGCGTAATGGCTCTCTGACACAGCGCGATATCAACTCCCAATACCGGGAGGGACGAATCCTGTCTAACCGCCACTGCCTCCAAATGCTCGGGACTGCACCCAACTGCTACCTGTTTGTACGACTCCTTTGAGCCGTGGTAGTGTAGCAATCTAAGAACAGTGGGACACACTCGAGGTGAAGTAGCAGTGTCAAGTCTGCGGACTATGCTGTACTCATGTCACCTGGGAACTGTTAACTGACGACGGGTATAATACCAACCAACAGTTCCCTGCGAGTCCTGTCCGGTGTACCCGTAACCCAACGAGCACCTGTATACTATCTCCAGTATGACGTACAGACGGCTGTGGGACAGACCATCTCCCCAACTGGGATGAGAAGCGTACACACTAGTCTACTCCGGAGTATCGATGCCCTGTCTCGATAATCCTACGACTAGGGACCTGAAAAAGGATGTGCTTGTAGACTACCCAGCCCCCACTAGTGTGACTGCCATCACAACACTGGTAGTTAAGCAAGATCCTAAGAGCTCTATCAATACGTATACTCACATATAAAGATAGATAAAACCAAGTAGCATACTACCATGTTTAGCAAGACTATTTTATAACTGTGAATATCCCAAGCTTCCATTAAGTAATATACAAGCTAGTATGATACAATAATGGACCCTAGAGCATATACACTAACAGTACCTTGGTACGCCAGAGGAGGGCAGCAGTACCATATGATACCTTACCACCTTCACCTCAGGGAGCGTTGCCCCTTGCGCCGTTGTCGCACCGTGTCAGACTTATGTTCAGAGAGGTCGCGGAGTGTTCGTTCAGAGAGTACAGGATAGTAGAGGAGGAGGACAGCGAGTTGTGGGTAGAGGGCAGGCACGAGTGTTTTCTTCTACTTATCGGGACACGCGGGCGTCCAATGCAGAGTTTTCAGGTATTCATTTTCGTATGTTCTTTTGTTGCGCATGTATGTTTATTTCGGGATCTATGCACTCGTTTGTTCTACACACTTCGTGCCGAGGTTGGGCCGAGAGTCGAGTATGCTTAGATCAGCCGTTGTTGTGTTTACTCCTGTCAGCAATCCTTTGGTTGCGCGACACGTGTTTCGGTCATGTGCCAATTGGGTAAGAGATAGAGATTCGTCCGTTGATTTGATCCTTCTAGATATGTTGGACTTTGACGTTCTCCTGGGCATGGACTGGTTAGCTACGTGCTATGCGTCTGTGGACTACCGCGAGAAAACAGTCAGGTTTTGTTTTTCCGGCGAGTCGGTTCTTGTTGTGCAGGTGGACCGTGGTGCCGCCCCTCACAGCTTGATTTCAGCCTTTTTCGCTAGTCGGCTTTTGAGGAGAGGATGTCAAGGATTCTTGGCTTTCATTCATGATACCGGAGCCATGGTTGGTTTATTGGACTGGGTTCCTATCGTGCGAAAGTTTTCCGACATTGTTCCAGATGAGCCGGCGGAGCTTAGGGAGCTTAAGGATCAGCTGCAGAGTTGCTAGATAGGGGGACTTGTAAGTCCAAGTGTTTCGCTTTAGGGAGCTCCTATTCTGTTCGTCAAGAAGAAGGACGGCAGTTTGAGCTTGTGTATTGATTGATCGTCAATTGAATCGAGTTACGGTGCGGATTAGGCATCCTTTACCTTGCATTGACGATTTCTTTGATCAGCTCCAAGGTGCGGGACATTTTTCTATGTTTTCTTTGGGATCAGGTCATCATTAGTTGCAGGTTCGGAGTGAGGACATTCCGAAGACTGCTTTTGTGCGCGCTACAGGCTTTATGAGTTTTTGGTGGTGTCGTTGGACTCACCAATGCCCTAGCAGCATTCATGGATGTGATGAACCAGATTCTTGAGGCCGTTCCTCGACCAGTGTATTGTTGTGTTATAGATGACTTTATGGTCTTTTCCTAGAGTCGAGAGGAACATGAACAGCACTTGAGGATTTCTTTGCAGACATTGGGAGAGCGCTAGCTGTTTGCTAAATTCTCGATGTGTTTCCTTCAGGCTTGATAGTGTTGGCTTCCTAGGTCATGTGGTTACGGGAGACGGTATTCGTATGGACCCGAGGGAGATTGAGGACGTACAGCTTTGGCCCAGACCTGTTCAGGGACAGAGGTCCGCAGCTTTTTGGGCTTAGCCGGTTTTTCCGCCGTTTCGTGCAGGATTTCTTGAGTATCGCTGCACCGTTGTCCGCACTGACAAGGAAAGGGTTCTTTCTTTAGACTGAGGCATGCGTGCGGAGTTTTCAGCAGTTGAAGACTCGGTTGACAACTGCACCAGTTCTATCCTTGTTTCTGGATCGGGCGACCTTGTCATTTATTATGATGTTTCGCGAGTGGGGCTTGATTGTGTACTGATGTAGCATGATAGAGTTATCGCTTATGCTTCCTGACAGTTGGAGGAAGTACGAGCAGGATTTATCCCACTCATGATCTGGAGATGGCCGCAGTGGCCTTACGCTGGAGATTTAGGGACACTACTTGTACGGAGAGTCATGTCAAATTTTCGCGGACCACCAGAGATTAGTGTATATTTTCCTGCAGCGGGATTTGATTGTTGAGACAGCGCTGTTGGATGGAGCTTGTGAAGGATTGTGATTGTGAGATCCTTTATTACCCGTGGCAAGGCGATTGTGGTAGCTGATGCTTTGAGTCGTAGGCCCCGGGGTAGCTTGTTTCAGTTGTGCGTAGTTCAGAGACAGTCTTCTGCAGATTTACAGTTCTTGTGCGACCATTGAGTATAGCTTAAGTTCGCTTCTACTGGAGGGACAGCTTGCTCATGTCCGCGCCCATCCACTTTTACTTAATCATTTTCATGAGGCACAGCCCGCCGATGCTCGTTGTCTGAGATTCTTGAGTATGTTCGGCAGGGTATAGATTCAGAGTTTTTGATTTATGACCAGGGTGTGCTACGTTGCGGGACTCGCTTGTGTGTACCAGATACTGATGGGTAGATACGCGAGGTGCTAAAGCAGGCACATCAGTCAGCTTTCAGCGTTCACCCAAGTGCCACCAAGAAGTAACGTGACTTGAGAGTTAGTTACAGGTGGGCAGGGATGAAGAGTGAAGTTTTAGATTTCATTTTGAAGTGCTTGGCTTGTCAGCGAGCTAAGGTTGAGCATTTGAGACCGGCTGGAGAGTTGCAACCTTTTTACCGTTCCAGAGTGGGAATGGGAGCAGATCTTCATGAATTTCGTTGTAGGTCTACCCAGGTTTAGTCGAGGGTGTGACTCCATTCGGGTGATTGTTCACCGGTTATGCTCAGTTTGCTCGTTGTTCTTCGATAAATTTATGCATTTGCACGGAGTTCCTTCATGCGTTGTATCCAATAGAGGCATCCAGTTTGCTAGCTGTCTTTGGCAGAAGCTTCAGGAAGCCTTAGGTACCTGTTTGAGCTTTAGCTCCGCTTTCCGTCCGTAGGCCAATGGTCAGACAGAGCGGACTATACAAACTCTGTAGGATATGCTTGTGCATACGTACTAATTGTTTGTTGGCAGTTGGGATCGTCACTTGCCATTGATAGAGTTCTCCTACGATAACAGTTATCAGGAGACATTTCAAATGGAAACTTTCAGGCCTTGTGTGGTAGGTTGTGTCGATCGCCAGTCTGTTTTACAGACTCCGCGAGAGCAGGATTTTTGGATCCCAGCTAGTCCAGTGACTTCGGAGAAGTTCCAGTTGATTCAGGTCAGGATGAGGGCAGCCCAGTGCAGACAGAAGTCTTATGCCGACCGTCGTTGTCGCGGACTTGAGTTCGCAGTGGGAAATCATGTATTCCTACGGATTTTTCCGATGAATGGCATGTTGTGTTTTGGGAAGCTTAGTCCCAGATTGTAGGTCCTTTTGAGATTCTCGAGCGAGTTAGTACCGTTTCCTATCGTTACCACTTCCGCCCATATTTTTGAGTATTCACCCCGTATTCCTTGTGTCGATACTTCGCAATAAACTTCATGACCTTTCTCACATGATTCAACACCAGACCATTCAATTGGGACGCGATTTTTCGTTCACCAGTGGCCGGTAGTGATAGTGGATCGGCAGGTGGAGAAACTTCAGTCAAAGGTCTTGCCATCTGTGGAGGTTTTCTTTGGCGTAGCCCGTCTGGTGAGGTGATCACTTGGGAGGCTGCGAGTGAGATGCAGAAGTTTTGTACTTGTCTCTTTGAAGGTACGCATAGTAAGAATTTTAATTCGGGGACAAATTTTCTTTAAGGGGGGAGATTGTAATACCTTAGAATGCGATTAG
Organism: Agapanthus africanus; assembly: GCA_030015575.1. Classification (NCBI taxonomy): domain Eukaryota; kingdom Viridiplantae; phylum Streptophyta; class Magnoliopsida; order Asparagales; family Amaryllidaceae; genus Agapanthus; species Agapanthus africanus. Next base: position 495,119,752 of record CM057339.1, read on the forward strand.
TGTTAATTAAGCGATAATGCGGGTTTTCTGTAAAAAGTTTACCAAATTGGTTTCCTCACATTTTATAACAATTAATTAATATTTTATTATTATTTGTTATGGCTTGCACGCACGTGTGCATGTTAATGTGAGGGTTGTTAGTGTTAATCTTGTTAGTGACCATAACACTTTAACCTAATCCTTACTTGTTTAAACCTTAACCTTAAACCTCTAGATATTTGTGTGAGGAGAGATATTTTTTCCTTGGTGTTTTGGATTGAGGGGAGGTGGCAAGATGACTCATGAGGAGTCATGGCTTGCATTAATGAGGAGAGGGAGAGAGTAAGTGCAAGGGTTCACTTACCCTAAACTCACCTCACTCTCTCATTATCACCTCACTCACTCATTCACTCTCATTCTCTCTCACACTATCTCTTTCTCATTATTTCCTCATTCCCTCAACCCTCACCTTTCCATCAAAAAACCTTCACAAAACTTCATTAAACCTCACCCAAATCACATCCCATGTCTTGTTTTGCCTCTAAGATCCCTTGGAGCTTGGAAAGCTAGGATCTTTGAGCATGTGTGGTTAGGTAATGATCTCTATCTGTTAAGTAGGTGTTTTTATTGTTGTGTAGCTTATTCGTTTCAATTTAGAACGCGTAAAGTTTCATTTTAGTGCACATATCGTATTTTGGTGTAGTTTTTGGTCTCGGATGAATCTTCTATCAAACCAGGTTTTTGTTCGAAAAGTTCTCATCACAGTGACCTTGTGTAGTGACCTTGTGTAGTGACCTAGAACCCACCATAAAAATCTAAGACAATTCCATGAACAGTTGGCCTCAAATAAATTGCTTCTGGCCGCAATTTGCGGCCAGACTGGGGTGCTTGGGTTTGTGTTTTAGTGTAGGGTCTCTGGGGTTGTGTGTGGTCTTCTGGAACTTGCAACTTTTATAAATTGTTTGTGTAGCAAAATATGGGATCACTTGGCTTGTTTTTTCTAGTGTTTCAATTACACGCGTTACGTTATCCGATACGGTTCGTGTTCTTGTGTAGTTGTTGCTCTTGGGTTGGTTTTATAGTGTCGCTACGCACGTTAGCCACTAGACGAACACTTGAGAGTTTGTTTGGAGTTGGTGCGTCGGTCAATTGTAGTTTGTACGTGTTATTTGGTCGATTGCTAATGTGAACTTGTTATGTGGTTATTTGATCTTAGGGTCGCAGGCGGGGACTTTGGACGCTGTGAAGAAGGGAAAGCGAGTGGTTTGCTTTACATAGCCCAAGATCATTAGTGAGTAGATTTAACATCTACAGGGGAATCGCCCGCATGGAGTTAAGCGTCAGGGCTAGATATGATATGATATTAGCCGCATGCTTATATGCACATATAGAGATTGTGCATGGACATCACTGCATATTATTACTTGTTGTGCCTGGACTTGTACCCATTGGACACTGCACTATTATTGACAGTTCATGTTGCACGAGCACCAATTGTATGCTACACACACACTGTCGGTAATTGCCATGATACGCACAACAAAAATATTCATATGATATACCTTCCTATTGGTTAGCGACATTGAGGCATTGATTCTTGTGCGGTTGCGCATATGAAATATAGCATACCTGTATACCTACATGCTTCACATATGCTACAGCTATACATATACCTAAAGAGTATTGCATCATTATTGACAGGTGTATACACATATGAGATACAGCTACATGTACATCCTTCATACATACTTACATGTACACCCATATACCTGGCTACAGCTACATGTATATCATGCACACATACTTACATGTACACCCATTTACTTGGCTAGAGCTACACATACCCCTATGTGGTATTGTATTGTCATTGACATGGAGACACTGATTCTTATGCTTTTACGCATATGAAATGCATCATACATACATGCTTACATATAGATACACATATCTTGCTATACCGACATGGTTATGTAAGTCCATGTCGCGCACCCCGCGGGATCGTGGGGAGGCGGACTAGGTGAAAAACAATTTTCAAAAGATCACGGCACAGACTTGGACTCCAGGATCGGTGCTAAACCCTAACTAGCTAACTATATGTGAGGTTAAATAAAATGTAAAGAAGTTTATACCTCACGATTCCAGTCCTTCGGGTCTTCATTCCTCGCTGTCCTTCTTCTGGTTATTGACTCCATGGAACGATTCGGATCGCCGCTCCCTCATCGGACTCCTCAAATCAAAGATGATCCACCCGAGGAGATGTGCATCGAACTCCTACCTCAACCAAGGCAACTAGGGCATCAAGGTCGCTACTCATGATGTCGTAGAGAATGTAGAGTTGTGTAGATGGATTGTAATATCTATGCTTACCCTAGATCACTCAACACATGAGTTCACTAAGGCTTTGAGGAAGAAGATGGCTATGGAAGAAACTCTTGAGGAAAGAGAATGAAGAATGGAGTTTGCTCTCATTCTTTTCTAAAACTGAACCATATTGATAATTCCCTTGATAAATCAATAATGAATTATCACATATACGGTTCAAGTAACAAAAAAATGACTCATGGGCCAAAATGCCACTATGTGTCATAAGAAGCTAAGTCCATTTTCATGCAATTTCCACCTCATTCTCCTATGTCATAATGCATTTTTCATTTAAACCAAAATGAATAATAACAATATGACATGTCACCTTCTAGAAGCATTTTTGACCAATTTACAAAAATGCCCCTCGTCCGTACATACGTACCCATATCCGTATTCTAAAAAATGCGAATATAAAAAGACGAAAACAATCCATCAATACAATACTAGGATCCGGTTTAAACTAAAGGCCGCTAGTATTGTCCGTCCGTATCATCATGCGCGCACAAGTACACGCACGTGACCGAACCCTGTCATAAAACCATACGACCTTTACATCTTTTGTCTGATGCAGGGAAACCCTCTGTGTGGGACTCTAAAGACTCGACACTACGCTGGCAGTGGGTTTAATCACAGGTCGCGAGAGGCACTAGCTGTACGTAACGGCCCCGAGGTATATGTCGATGAGAAGGCCGATGAGAATAACTCATCCGAACTCCAACTGAGCCTATCTGTGACAATCTCCGTACAGTCCGGTCTGTTCGTCTAAGAGTATCGCATATCGGGTCTAGGGGCGGTAAATGTCAGACCCCTAATAGCGGTAAGTTATGTCGGGGTGTAGCCCATTACACCCTGAGAAACTACTGAAATACCTACCAGTAAATCTCACTTGCCCTGGCCAGAGACTTTGTGTAATGGCTCTCCAAACACAGCGCGATATCAACCCCCAATACCGGGAGAGACGAATCCTATCTAACCGCCACTGCCTCCAAGTGCTTCGGGACTGCACCCAACTATTACCTGTTTGCACAACTCTTTTGAGTCGTGGTAGGGTAGTAATCAAAGTACAGTGGGAACACACTCGAGGAGAAGTAGCAGTGTCAAGTCGATGGACTAAGCTGTACTTATGTTACCTGGGAACTGCTACCCGACGATAGGTATAATACCAACCAACAGTTCCCGACGAGTCATGTCCGGTGTACTCATAACCTAATGAGCACCTTTATACTATCTCCAGTACGACGTACTAATGGCTGTGGGACAGACCATCTCCCCTGCTGGGATGAGAAGCGTATACACTAGTCTACACTGGAGTATCGATGCCCCGTCTCGATAATCCTACGACTAGGGGCCTGTATAACTATGTGCTTGTAGATTACCCAGCCCCCACTAGTGTGACTGCCATCACAACATTGGTAATCAAGCAAAGATTCAATGGGCTCTACTAATATGTATAAGCGATATGCTAAAAGAAACACATGCACATATTGAAGTAGAAACAAACCAGGCAGCATACTACCATTTTGAGCAAGACTTTCAATACAACTGTGAATATCCCAAGCTTCCATTAAGTAATATACAAACTAGTATGATACAATAATGGCCTCGAGGGCATATACACTAACAATCTCCCACTTGCACTAAGGCCATGTCTTGGCATATCGCAGACCTTTTATCTCGATTAGCCTCTCGAACCATGTCTGAGGGATGGCCCTAGTGAGTGGATCTGCAGTGTTGTTCTCCGTATCTTCTCTCCTTACCTCAATCTCCTGGAGAAAAGCTATCTCCCTGATCAGGTATTACCGCCTTAAGATATGTCTGGATCACTGATGGGATCCGGGTTCCTTCCCTAAAGCTATAGCGCCGATTGTTGTCACAATACAAAAGTATAGGACCAACAATGGAAAGAACCCCTTGAAGTCCAATTAAGCACTTCCTTATCCAGACTGTCTCTTTTACGGTGTCACAAGCAGCGATCTACACCGTTTCCATTGTTAAGTCAACAACGGTGTTCTGCTTGGAGCTCTTCCAATAGACCGCCCCTCTATTGAGGATAAAGCTATAACTCGATATGGATTTGGAGTCATTCTTATCACTCTGGAAGCTGGAGTCAGCAAAGGCCTCGATCTTGAGGTCCAAACTGTCGTACACCATGAACACCTCCTTAGTCCTTTTCAGGCACATGAGAATGCTCAATTCTGCTTCCCAGTGCTTCTCCCCTGGGTTTGACTGATACCGGCTAACCACGCTATCGCTGCGTAAGCAACATCTGGTATGGTATACAACATCGCATATATTATAGAGCCTACCGCAGTAGCGTAGGGTATAATCGACATGTGAGCCCTTTCCAAATCAGTCTTGATAGACATCTCTTTGGAGAAGGTGATTCCGTGACACGCCGGTAGACTACCGTGCTTAGAATCTTCCATGCTAAATGTTTTCAGTATGGTGTTGGTGTACCTTGACTTAAAAAGTACCATTATCCACTCTGATCTATCACGATAGATCTGGATACCCAGAATGTATTTGGTATCACCTAGGTATATCATGGAGAACCTCTGTGACAAGAATCCTTTGACTAATTGTAATATAAATGGTTCATCTGGATTTTTTATAAGGTCGTATTCTTCGACCGTCTCATCAAAACATATGTTCCAACTCCGCGATGTCTGCTTTAGTACATAGACTTAAGCATCTTGCACACTTACCTGCTGCTTCTACTCTGATTGAAAACCCTTTGGCTGAACCCTATAGATGCACTCTTCCAAATATTGAAAAAGCCATCTATACGTTCATCCGCCAGAACTTACAATCATGGAAGACAATAATGTCAAGAAGGATCCGAATGGATTTGAGCATAGCCACTGGAGAAAAGGTTTCATCATAGTCCAAACCAGGTCTTTGACGAAAACCTTTTGCAACAAGTCTAGCCTTAGAGGTTTCAACCTGTCCATCTACACCAATCTTCTTTTTGAAGATCCATTTGCAGCCTACGGGTTTTACCCCTTCTGGAGCAAAGTCCAAAGTCCATACTTTGTTGGTGTACATGGACTCCATCTCGGCCCGCATTGCATCTAGCCATTTTACCAAGTCGCCACTCTGAATGGCTTGCTAGAAGCTAGTTGGCTCATCATTGTCAATGATGCAATCCTCTCTATCCCCGTCTATGAGAAAACCATAGTATCTCTCGGGCGGATGAGACTTCCTACTACTTCTGCGGAGTGGCGCTGGGATGTCCGGTTCTTCTAAAACTTCTGGTTCCACCTTACTTTCAGTAATAGTTTGTGGTTCTGGAATTTCTTCCAGTTCTATTGCGCTCCCACTATTTCCTTTAAAAAGATTAATTTTCCAAAAAAATGGGCATTCTGAGAAACAACAATCTTTTGTACCTCCGCGAAATAGAAAAGATACCTCCTCGAGTCCTTTGGGTATCCCACAAACTTAAACAGTATTGAGCATGCCTCAAACTTGTCCACATACTGCTTTTTACAAAAGCTGGACATCCCTTAATCTTCAGGTACTGAAGATAGGGTTTCTTTCCACTCCACATCTGATATGGTGTGGTAGGCACAGTTTTGGTATGAACCTTTTTCAAAAAAGATATGCAGCTAATCCTAGTGCATAACTTCAGAAGGATGTCGGTAACTCAGTGTTACTCATTATGGAACGAACCATATCCAATAGGGTTGTGTTCCTTCTCTCCGATACACCATAATGTTGTGATGTGTATGGAGGAGTAAGATGAGAGAGAATTCCTTTCACTTTTATGTAATCCAAGAACTCGGCATTTAAGTATCACTAGCTCGATTAGATCTTAGTGTCTTGATACTTTTGCCTGTTTGTTTTTTCTACTTCATTCTTATATTCCTGGAATTTCTCAAAGGCCTCGGATTTATGTTTCATCAAGAAAGCATGTCCATACCTAGAGAAATCATCCATAAAAGTAATGAAATAAGAATAAACACTTCGTGCAAGTGTAGACATTGGACCACACACGTCACTGTGTATGAGTCCCAAGAGCTCGCTTGCTCTTACTCCGTGTCCAGTGAACGGAGTCTTTGTCATCTTTCCCATGAGACATGATTGATAAGTAGCATAAGACTGATATTCGAACGTGTAACACTTCAGAAAAATAAAATATTATTTTTGGGAATTTTTATAATTAAATAATATTATATTGAATATTTTAATATTTCAGAATAATTAAATACCGATAAATTGGGGAAAAAATTGGAAAATTATGGAAATTACTAAAATGAGGGTGCTTTATTGGATTTATGCAATTATGAAGTTTTACGAGTTATTTGACACTAATTTAGCGCTAATCGCGATTAAAAATCGCTAATCGCGCTTTAAGCGTATTTTGTGCAAAACATGCACAAGTCTTTTCTTCACTTGTTACATTTTTGTTTATCATGGCATTCCTCATGATTCTTGCATGGTTGTAAGTTAATGAGAAAAGAAAAGGAATATAGTATTAGGTATGGGTGAGAGAGAGAAAGGTGAGGGGTATCTTTGACTTGGCCATTCATACATCTCACCATTTTCATCTCATCCTTTCCTCTCCCTTCCCCCTCTTGCTGCTGCTGCTTCAGCCCTCACTCCCTCCCCTCTTCAAGCCTCTTAATGTAACGTTTTGAAAATCGTTTCGTTGAAATTTCGAAAAAACGGTAAAATAAGGGGGTTTTCTGTAAAAAGTCAAAATGCAAATATCTTTATTATAAAATTAAATATACATATTCTAGCTATGTAATTGCTAGTATTTGGTGTTTATTGAGCCACTGGTGAAATTTCAAATTTTCTGAAAATTTTTCCAAAATTAATTATTTTAATATTATTTTAAGCCGTCACTAATACATTTAATTAGGAAAAATTACAAATTGGAATGAGTTGAAACAAATTTTTTCCATCATAAAACATTAAATAAAATTTTATCTTGTGGTTTTTGAAATGAAATGGTTTGCCAAAACGGTTTAGAAAAATATCGAAGAAAAAAGGCTTTTTTCGGTGAAATTAGTGTTAATGGGAATTGGGGTAAAACATTTATCTTTTTCCCTAACCCAAACACCCACACCTCACCCTATCTTCCCCTCCCCATGTGGCCGGCCCCACCATGACAGCCCTCCCCATCTCTCTCTCTCCAATCACCAAGAAAAGAAAAGAAAAGAAAGTAAAATGATAGAAAAAGGGTGGACTTTGACTAGATATTACTTTCTCCACCTCACTCTCTCTCCTCCCTCACCCAAACCCCCTCTATTTCTGGTCCAAACCTGAACCCCCCACAGCAGCAGCCCTCCACCAAAATCCCACACCATTTTGCCTCAAAAATCCATTAAAATGCTTCAAAAATCCATGCAAATTCAAAGCAAACTCAAAATCCAAGCTATACCCATTTTTCCTTGGCTACCATAGCATGGATCTAGGGATTTAGATTTCAATTTGGATGGCTAAGTGTGCTTGTGGGAGCTTCAAATTATTTGGGTATAAATTCTAACCTTTTTGCTTAATGTGTTGTTAATTGCTTAGGTTAGCTTAATTAATTGTTTAATTAGTTCTAGGTGCATGATTTAAAATTCAAGAGAGGGGTTTGATTTCAAATTGGTATTTTGTGTTGTGAGATTTAGTTTATGTGATATAATTGACATATTAATGTTATGCTAAATCCAATTTAAGTTGCTAGTTTGCATATTTGTTGATTTAAAAGTGATAATTATATAATTGGTAAACTAGGTTTTTTTAAATAATTATATTCTTGTGAGATAAAATTCAAATTTAGGTTTTATGTCATTATAAATATTATATTGAGTGGTTTAATGCTTTAGTTCATGAAAATCCAAGCTAGATTGTAGTTTGTTCATTTTTGCTATAAAATTGTTAAAATTGGTTAATATTGCAAACTAGGTTTTTGAAATCGAATTAAATTGTGGGTTTAAAATTTACGTAATGGTTTCTATGGCATAATTAAGATATTAAGTTATCATCTTGGTCACTAAAATTGTTAAAACATCATGTTTTGTACAAAAACGGCGAATTGTGCTTGCTAGATTTTCGGAAAAATGACTTTTTAAGTGAAATTGGGGTTTTTGTGAGTTTTAACCTATTTTATATTAAAATTAGTGTTCGTGAATGTGCAAATGAGTGTATTTGGGTTTTTCTCGATGGTCTAGTGTTTGTACACCGACGTCGAAGGTTTTTGGGTTGATTTGTGAAAGCAACCATAGGTTTTGACTTATGTGGGATTCGTGTGTCGTTTTGGTCATGAGTCGGATTTTAATGCGATACGATGTGTTGTGATATGTAGGTACCCCCATGTGGACTTTGAGACGACAAGCAAGCGCGTGGTGACGTCGGCACCGGCGAGCGAGGACCAGGTGAGTAGATTTATATCTATAGGGAGAAGTCGGGTGGATGGCGTATAGCACCCCCGCAGTCCGTAGTGTAGATCATATATATATTTTTATATAGGTGTCTTATGATACGAGAAAGTTCATTCATGTTATGTTTATGTGTTCATGGAGTACCTTTGGGTTAGTTGCGAAACCCTAGAGTAGTTGTTATACCCACATACGCACACACAGACTTGCATACTTACTTTCTTGTGCGTAGATTGGGATGTGTATATATGTATATATGCGTGGGTATGGGACTATGCATATGTACATTCATATACGCATGCATGGATAGTGAGGATAGTACTTGGGATTTATGATGAGTCGATGAGATTTAATTTGAGGCCGTGAGATCGGTGATATAGCAGGGTTCGTATTTGAGATACGACATGACGTTATAGCGGGTCCTTGACGTAGTGTTTCATACACGTGCATGCATACTTAGGCGGTATCAGTATTGTACTAGACGTAGATCAGTACCCCGATCATGATATTTGATAAAGAGGATACCAGGTGATGGTATGATGAATGTGATATTGACCCGTACCCAGATTTGGGGATGCCGTACGACGGATTTATGTACGAGCTATATTTTGATGATTGATCTGCACTCTTGACTTGGGATGTCTGATTATAGATATGGTATCGGATATGATATTATTGAGGTAGGATCACCGACTAATATATATACAGATATGTATATGTATCGACTCGGATATTAGACGGTTTCCTTACCTGTAGTCCAGCTTGTTAGCTTAGCCCTTTAGTTTAGTTTAGTTGTTAGATTAGATTCGATTCTTAACTATTTCAAAAACTAACGAATCGTAGGTATTTTAAAAGACAGCCCAAGGGATCCTACGGATATTTCAAAAGACGTATCTTTTCATAAAAACACGGTAGCCCCTATTTTCAAAACCCCATGATTCGTGTTATTTCAAAAGGCACCATTTGTAGGACTTATATTAGATTAATGCAGATTAGTTATAGTTGCGTCTAGTATTCAGCTCCCGCTCATTATTGTGGTTCGCTTCGCATCGCATGCTTATATTATATTTCATACTCCATTATTGATATCATGCTGTTAGGACACCAGCACCATTACCGATGATGTGTATGTACCACGTACACTTACTTGCCGGCTCACACACATTTTCATCGGTAATTGCCATGTCACGTACACCTTAGAAAATATTATTACTTAACTTTGCTTGATAGCTAGTAGTTTGACATAATATTAGTGTACTTGCCTTATATGTTAGTTTAGACATTGTAGTTATTACCTGCTACTTCATGCATACTGTTATTCATTGTTATGCCGCATTCATGGATTCTCATGCATATATTCACTATTTTACGTGTTATTGAGGTTTTGGATTCGGATTTCCATGAGATTTTCTGGATTTGGAGGAAAACCGCAAAAACATAAATAAACCTTTTCTCTCTTTTAAAATAAAAAGTGTGGTTTTCCCATGATGTATGAGTCGTCCACCATGAGTTTGCTGATGGATTTCGAGACCCGATTCGAGGAGTGGAGGAACCGTTTCGGGTACATGGTGGGCCCGGTGCGGTACCCCGGGGCAAGAGTATCGTGTTGTTGACGTTGAGCCTGGCAGGGGAGCACTACCGACCGATGATTTTTCCCGACGCGTCGGATATCCGGAGGATACCGTCGTGGTCTTGAGATGGATGGTAGGGGCCGGTCTGGATTGACGGCGCCCTAGATATTGTGATTGAGATATTGAGATTTTGAGATATTGAGGTACAGAGATATCGAGATATTTGGACACTTGTTTTGTGTCGATGCTGGGCACTGTTTTATGCTGATTTCATTTATGGTACCTCACTTTTAAAATATAGAAATCTCACTGATTTATGAAAGCAGTTTTCTTCAGTACATGCATTCTGTTTCATGCATTTATACATTGCTACCTGAGGCACTGACACGAGCATATGGAATTACACTTGGGTTAGATATTTGCCCTAACCATTATTATGGGTTGCTGGTTATATATTTGAGGATATATTATGATCATTGACCTAGGATTGCGTTATTTATGCGATTTCTTTTCGGAGATGTTTTTCTATTCACGAGTTGGCAACTCACCCCCGTTGTGCCCCAGTGTCTTACAGGTTTGCCGTACAGGTTTTATTACGGCTTTGCGGGCATAGTTTCCTTCGGGTGATTTGCTAGTAGGTGGGTTTACTTGTATCGTACCCCCATTATATATCTTGTATATCATTATTCTGTTGTATTTAGAAGTTCCATCAACCAAACATGTATTTATTTTGAGATAGAGACCAGTGATGTTATTCCTTCGACCTTAGAGTCGCGCGTTATATTTCTGTGGTTTTCTTGTGGTTTTGAGTTTCCTTTTGAATTTTGATCCTCGCCGTTTGCGTTGTATATTATATTGCTTGTGTGGTTGTGACCGTCGATTGACGAAGAGCTAGCTCCCGCTTGGGGATGCCTTTTATTGATTTCGTATACTATTCATGTTGTATCCCGTTTGGGGGCCAGTATTTACAAAGGAGACTCTGCCGAAATTTTCAGGAAATTTTTGATGTTTTTAGAAACCCGCATAATTCGGCTTATGCTATTGAAACTACTTGTTTTAAATTGGTTTTCCTTCACTCTACTACTTTTCTCGGTTTGGATTTATGGGGTTTCGGTTTACTTAGATTACGTACGCCTCGAGATGTTCGTAGTTTAAGTGCCGGTCTTGTTCCGTACTTTCGGGACGTGACACTTAAACTCCATGAAAAACACTTCAAAACTCAAACCCCATTTCACAAAAAAGATGCAAGAGCTCACTAGCAACACATTGGACCAAGAAAGCTTGCATTTTGGACACTTGGGGCAACTCAAGAAAATTCTTGAGTTGCCAAATGAGGTATTTCCTGAACCATGAGCTTAGTATTCACATTTCTTTTACATCCATGTTAACTTTAAACCGATATTGTGAAGTTTAGTGAACTTTGGGAAACCCTAGTAAAGGGTTGAGTGTTTGTTTGAAATTGGTGATGTTGTGGCAGAGACTAGAAACCCCAAAACACGGATTTAGAAACCCCAATATCGGATAAATGTATGATTTGAGAGGGTATTTTGGAATCTGGAGCAACCCGGGGGCACTAGAAATGATTTTGCAATTACTGGGAGTCGTGCAGGCACCTAGGAAGCTACCACCAAGACCTGAGCCCCATCCCCAGCACCCAGGCCGCAGATTTATTCAATTTGGCCGCAATTTGCGGCCACTGTAGCTCAGAATTGATTCGTACTTGTTCTGGGGTCCCTTTAGATGTAAATTAGTCCTTCCATATATGCAAAATTGACCAATTTGGCTCAGGGTAAAATCTAGGACCATTTCCATGAGTTGGTGCATTGTTTTACGACTTCATTTTGACTTGATTTTGGTATTTGTTATTGTGTTTCCTGTTGGATATAGTGCCCTCAAAGTCAATTATTGGATCGCAGGTACGTGATTGCAATGATTGAGGCAGGACCTATACCGATATGACAGTCTTGCTCGAGATGATAGTATGCTATCTGGTTTTTCTTTATCATCGTATACATGCTTTAGTTCGCTATTGCATGTTGATAGAGACCATAGGATTCTTGCTTGACTGCCAGCAGTATGATGGCGATCATATACGTGGGAGCTGGGGTCTGTAAGCACATCCTTAATGTGTTCCTAGTCATGGGAGTTTCAAGACAGGGCATCGATACTCCAGAGTAGACTAGTGTATACAGTCGAGACCCCGACGAGGGGTGGTGGCCGGTCTCACAAGCCATTGGTGTCAGTTGGTTCACCTAAGATGTATACAGGTGCTCATTGGGTTATGAGTACACCGGACAGGACTCGCCGGGAACCTGCTAGTTGGTATTATACCTAGCGTCCGATAGTAGTTCCCTGGTGACATGTGTACAGGTTAGTTCATCGACCTGAGGTCGTCATTTGTCTCGTGTGAGTTCCCAATGTGCTTTGATTTCTACCCTACCACGGTTCAAAGGAGTCGTGCAAACAGGACTTTTTTGGGTACAGTCCCGAGCCACATGGAGGCAAGTGAGCGGATCGGCAGGGGATTCGTCTCTCCCAGTATTGGGGGTGAGATTGCGTTGTGTCTACGAGAGCCATTACACAAAGCCTTCGGCCGAGGCAGGAGATCTACTGGTAGGTACTCCAGTAGTATCTCAGGGTGTTCTGGGCTACTCTCTGACACGACTTATACCGCTATTGGGGGTCTGACGTTACCAGCCCCCTAGGCCGATATGCGATACTCATAGACGAACGGACCGGACTGTATGTATATTGTCACTGTTAGGCTCAGTAGGGTTTCTAGATGAGCTCACTCGTCAGCTTTCCTTCCAATCAATACATAGGCAACCGTTACGTACAGCTCGTACCTCTGACGTGCTAGTGGTTATACCCAGTGCCAGTGTGTTGATGAGTCATTAGATTCCCCCACAGACAGTTTCCCAAGTTCGGGCGAAACGTTGTAGAGGCCGTATGGTTTTATGGCAAGGTTCGGAAAATGCACGTGCGTTTACGCACGTGTCATATTTCGGGCAGATAACACTGGTAGGCTTTTTGTTTAAGCCGAATCCGAGTATTATACTGTGTAGATATAATAACTTTGTCTCAGTTGCATTTGTATTCGGTCGTAATACAAATGCGGGTATGTTTATACTATTACGGGGTTATCCTGAAATTCTTTTCGGGATCGCTTTTGGAAGTTGCCAGTTTCCAGTTTTCTATCACCCGTATTAAACATTCGGTTTAATACGGATTTATCTTTTCTTCATGAGGGTGAGTCATGTGTGTGGAAGCTTCTAGATTAGTGACTAGGATTATGACTCATTCATTTGCATTAATAGAATGGTGACTAGGTTTATGACTCATTCTTGCATTAAATGTGTTTATGCAAGGTGTCATTTGTGAGTCATTCTTTCTTTAATGAAGTGATAAGTATCCTAGCTTATGGTCACCCTCACTAGTTCCTACACTCACCTCCCTCCTCATGATATATTGGCCGGCCCCTCATTTGAGAAATCATGGTTGCTTGGAAAAAGATTAAGGTTTTGGATTCATGGAAATTAGTATATTCAATTCTCATTTCACCCGACTCCAAATGGCAACTTCATTAACCGTTCGTCCATAGCTTTGGACGAAGTGAGACAAAGTGTTCTACTCATTCTCTACATCATCTTGGTCATCTCTTTTAGCAAACTTGACGACCGAGTTGCCTCGGTTCAGAGGAGGGAGTCCGTTTAAAGATCCGTCGACGTGGTGCCACCTGGACAAGGAGATTAGAGATTCAGGAGATCAGAGCAGCTGCAAAAAAGCGTGGGATGATGGTTGAAGACCGAAGGATTTGGATCGTTCGGTATAACATTTCTACCCACTTTGTAGTTTGTTAGTTTAGCTTTAATGGCAGATCCGGGTTATAGTACACGATAGCGCCAGTTGTAAAAGTTTTTGTTCCGCATTTGGCGTCTGTTAGACGGCCGGGGCGCTACCGTGGACTTACAGTGGTATCAGAGCCTCACCATTAAGCTTTACTAACTTGTGCTAACGCGTTTAAAACATCGATCGAACGGAATTTCGAAAACTGCAATTTTTTAGGTTAAAGTTTCTGTCGATTTTTAAAAGGATCTAAAAATTATTTTGAGCATCACAGAAAATTAAGCAGGCTTTTTGAAGAAAACACAAGAAAAATGATTAATTGAATCGACCGTACGGCCGCAGAAACGCGGTCAAAGCCTAGCTTTGACCGTGGAAACGCGGTCGTCTTGGTGATTCAGTTGGCCAATTTTCTTCTGGTGTTTCTACACAGTGAATTGTGGTTTTTGGCATATTTCTTTTGGGCCTAGATTTTATTACTGTACAACAGATGTACGTGGGGCCCACTTCGGGAAGTTTTGTCGATCGAAATTTTAAACTTGTTAGTATGCAGTACTTATATTATATCTCCGACCGGGAATGTCATTCGAGCGGTAAATTACGTCTAATTGCTATAGACCTTTTAGATGGATTTGCGAACGTGACATTCACGTTGATGTTCTGTGTTGTGCTGTGATGTTGCGGATTTGTCGTGGTGGATAGCTGTAACATTTCAAAAAAATAAAATATTATTTTTGGGAATTTTCATAATTTTTAATGAATATTTTAATAGTCGGTGTAATTAAATACCGATAAATGGTGAAAATTCCGGAGAAAATTTTGGAAATTCTAAAATAGGGTATTTTGTGGAAGTATGTCATTTTTAAGCTTTTATGGTTACGTATATGTTATTTTGGTGTAAATCGCGATTGACAATCGCTAAGTGGATTTTTCGCTTTTTGTGCAAAAATGTGCACATGACATTTTCTACACCTGTTTCTTGTTTTGATCATGGTAGCCTAGGGTTGGACTATGTTTAGGTGACCATGGTGGGTTGAACCATTTGATTAGAGCTGGGGTTATGTCGACTGTGTAGGGAGAAGTGAGCCATGGTGGCTTGGTGTCTTGTGAGCATTGTTTTGGAGAAAGAGAGAGATGGTTAGGATGTGCCATGATCCATCCCATATCATTATTCCTTGTGTTTTATTACCCTCTCTCACATCTCTCCCCACAACATAACACCCCCTTAAGGAAAACCACCAGCAGCAGGTGCTGAAACATTGCAACAGCCTTACATCAGCTCCTGATATACCATATCAGCCCCCATTCTCTCACATCAACAGCTACATCAGCTCCATAGCTGATCTACACCAGCCCCTAACACATTTCTGTAACATTTCCAAAATAATAAAATATTATTTTTAGGAATTTTTATAATTTAATATTATTTTATTGATTATTTTAATATTAAATTAATAATTAAATGCAAATAAATGGAGAAAAATTATGGAAAATTATGGAAAATTCTAAAATGGGTTATTTATTGGAATTATGCCATTTTTAAGTGTTTGTGATCATTTATATGCTAATTTAGCGCTAATCGCGATTAAAAATCGCTAATCGGATTTTTTGGCTTTTTGTGCAAAATTGTGCACATATCATTTTTGGACTTGTGTTACATTTTTCTAGCTATGTTACTTTGGGTTTACTATTGATGTGAGAAGGTTTGGGATTAAAAGAAAAAAAGGAAAAGAAAAGAAAAAGAAAATGTGATATAGGTATGGTGAGAGAGTGAGGGTAGGTGAGGGTATTTGACTTGGCCATTCGCTTGGTTTTCCTCTCATTTCCCCCCCCCCTCCTTCTTGAGCTGCTGCTGCTGCTGCTATTGCCCCATTTCCCCCTCCACAAAACCCTCTCAAATCATCTCACAAACATACTCAAAACCTCACACTCATTTCACAAAACATGCACACAAGCCCAAGATCTATGCTATGGACCAAGAAAGATGGTGTTTTGGTGCTGTTGAGGATTCATGAGGGTCTTGTGAGGTAATTCCTTCACAATTAGAGTGTTAATTCTTGTTCTTAAGCTTTAATTCAAGTTTCATATCGATATCGTGTGAATTGGTGCACTTTGGACAAAATTAGAGAGGATTAGGGTAAAGTTGAGATGTGACTTTGCAATTGGACCCTATTGTGACCAAGACCCTGACCTAGAACAACCTGAAACCAAAAAATACGGAATTACGGGACTTTCATGTCGGTTTGTGAGTGTTTAGAGTGTGCAGGGAAATCTGGAATGTACTGGGACTGTTTCAGGCAAATTCAACAATACCAGGGACCAAATTGAGACCATAGGAGGCCACCCTGACCAAACGGACCCCATTGGGCATAGGGGGGCCGGCGAGGCCGGTTTTGGGAGGGTTGTGGCCGGCCAAGTGGTGAGGGAATGCTTCGGGGTTGGTCCAGTAGCTCAAATACATCATATATAGCACCCTAGAGTTGTTAATTTGCCCTGATTTGGCCTGAGATGAAATCTGGGATCGTTTTCTTGGGTTGCTGCCTTGCTTTCAGTATTTGGTGTTAAGTATTTTGATTTCCACATTTTTGTGTTTGTACGTTATCTCGATCGTGTGACGTTTGTACGACTGCATCGAGTGATTTCGGGTTGTTTTGCGAAGGCTAACCGTAGGTTCTAACCTATAGGCCTTTTAGCGTATCGTATTGGATTTAGCGTGTCGTTTCAAGTTTTGATGTGGTTTTGATGCGATACGATACGTGTGATATGTGTAGGTACACCGCGACGATCCGAGGCGATGCAGAAGATGACGGTGACATCGACACCGACACGCAGGATACAGGTGAGTAGATTTATATCTACGGGGAGAAGTCGGGTGGATGGCGTATAGCACCCCCGCAGTCCGTAGTGTTGTATACGAATACGTATATACACGTATATTTATTATGTGTGGTTTAGATTAGTGATGGAAATAATGGTATTTTGATGATAAGAATGTATTGGTTTAGTATAGTGCGAACCCTAGAGTAGTGGTTGCACCCACACATACATTTACACACATTCTTGCATTCATTCTTTCATTTGATGGTGCGTATATCTACACATGGGTATGGGACTATGTGTTCATATACAGGTTGATGATGATACGTGGGTTTGAGATGATACTTGATGTGAGGCCGTGAGATCGGCGATGTGACATAGTTGCCTTTGAGATGCGATATGATAGTTTTAGCGGGCCTTTGGACATGTGCTTTACCCGCATTCATACTTTGATAGATGGTATCGATTTGTACTAGACTTAGAGTAGTACCCCAGATTGTGCGATCTGATGATAGTGATACCTGATATGTGATGTGATTGGGTGATATTGACCCCTACCCAGCTATTGGGATGCCGTACGACGATCTACCGTACGAGCCGATATTGATGATAGATCCGCACTCATAACTCGAGGATATCTTACGATATGTTATTGAGGCGAGATCACCGACTATCATATCTATATATATATATATATACCGACTCAGATTTAGGTGGTTTCATACCCCTCCTATCTAGATTACTTGGTAGACATTAAACTAGACCGAGTCATACCTATTTCAAAACTAACGAATCGGGGATATTTTAAAGATAAACAGAAGGGTTATACGGATATTTTCAAAAGACGTATCTTTTCATAAAAACACCGTAGCCCCTATTTTCAAAACCCTATGATTCGTGTTATTTCAAAAGGCACCATTTGTAGGACTTGTATTAGATTAATGCAGATTAGTTATAGTTGCATCTAGTATTCAGCTCCCGTTCATTATTGTGGTTCGCTTCGCATCGCATGCTTATATTATGTTTCATACTCCATTATTGATGTTATGCTGTTAGGACACCAGCACCATTACCGATGATGCGTATGTACCACGTACACTTACTTGCCGGCTCATACACATCTTCATCGGTAATTGCCATGTCACGTACACCTTAGAAAATATTATTGCATCGACATAGGTTGTTAACTAATAATTTAGACATGATATTAGTGTACTTGCCTTATATGCTAGATTAGACATTGTAATTATTACTTGTTACATCATGCATGCTATTATTCATGGATTTTTATGCCTATATGCACTGTTTACATGCTATTGAGGATTGGATTCGGATTTCCATGAGATTTTCTGGATTTGGGGGAAAACCGCAAAACTTATATAAACTTCTTTCTCTCTTTAAAATAAAAAAGTGCGGTTTTCCCATGATGTATGAGTCGTCCACCATGAGTTTGCTGATGGATTTGGAAACCCGATTCGAGGAGACGGATGAACCGTTTCGGGTACATGGTGGACCCGGCGAGGTACCCCGGGGCAAGAAGCGCGTGGTGATGACGATGTGAGCCTGGCAGGGGAGCACTACCTACCGGTGATTTTACCCGACGCGTCGGATATCCGGAGGATACCGTCGTGGTCTTGAGATGGATGGTAGGGGCCGGTCTGGACTGACGGCGCCCTAGATATTATGATCGAGACATTGAGATTTCGAGATTTTGAGGTACAGAGACTGTGATACAGAGATACCGAGATATTGGGATTATGTTTTGTGCCGATGCTAGGCACTGTTTTATGCTGACTTCATTATGATACCTCATTTTAAAAATACAAAGGAAATCTCACTAAATTATGAAAACAGTTCTTCATTTACTTGTATTCTGTTTTCATGCATTCATACCTCATTCATATGATATATTGCTACCCTTGGGCACTGACACGGGCACATGAGATTACACTCGGGTTAGATATTTACCCTAGCCTTGTTATAGGCTGCTAGTTATATTTTTTGAGGTTATATTTTGATCGTATTGACCTAGAGTGGGTCATGCATTCGATCTCTGCTTGTAGATATTCTTCTATTCACGAGTTGGCAACTCACCCCCGTTGTGCCCCAGTTCTTGCAGGTTTGCCGTACAGTTTCCATAGCGGCATTTCTGGCACACTGCTTCCTTATGGGTGATTTGCTTGGATAGGTGGGTTCTTTTGTATCAGAACCGCTATTGTATTTGTATTATTCATTGTATCTAGAATTTCCATCAACCAAAACTTGTATATTGTTCAGACTTAGAGACAGTGTTGTATTATTCGACCTTAGAGTCGCGCTAGTAGTAATACGGTTTTGAGTTTCTTTTTGAGTTTGATCCTCGCCCTTTGGCGTTGTATATTATTATTGCTTGCGTGGTTGTGACCGTCGATTGACGAAGAGCTAGCTCCAGCTTGGGGATGCCTTTTATCATTGCATATTTATGTTATTCTTGTTGTACCCCGTTCGGGGCCAGTTTTTACAAAGGAAACTCTGCCGAAATTTTCAGGAAAGGTTACACATTTTAAAAATGCATATTCGGCTTAGTTATTTAAAAACCTTGATTTTCGAAACACGTTTCCTTCACTTCTTTAAACCAGTTCTCTTTATTTACTCTTAAAATGGTTTTAGATTTCTGGGCTTTTGGCTTACTTGGATCAGATGGAGTCCTATAGACTTCATATGGTTCAAGTGCCAGTCACGTGACCCATTTTCCAAGTTTAAAGTATTCGGAAAGACATGCAGGTGATTCTATGGACCCTCTAGAAGAATGAAACCCTAACTCGACTTAATGACCGTGTGAAAGCCTTTGAACCTTAGGGTTTGCGGCGGTTCTACGGTGCCATTAGTGAGGCTTGGGTTGCCCTTCTACGGCTGGACCACCGACGCTGTGGCATGTACTCGATACTATTAAACTGTACCCGAGGTGTGAGCTCTTGGGGGATTATGAGGTTCTGACGAGTCGATCGGATGGTTCGACATCTTTCGGACATTGTGATGGGACACTGCTTGGGAGACTCCAGATGCGAGCATAGCCGTCGGAGCGCAGTTCGTGTAGCCACGATGAGATGAGTCCGAATCGGTCGACATTGGAGCAAGGTGAAGTAAAGAGTTCGCACGAGATTTCGATGAGATGACGTCCCACTCCGCTGACATCAGAGATGTGATATGCACCCCGAGGCGTGGTATATGGATATATCTTCCAGAAAGAAGCGCGATAAGTATGCAGCCGTTCCGGAATAAGCTCTAGCTTCAGCATTAGATGATGACTTCCGGGCAATTCGGCAGGATTGAGATTTGAGGAAGGGACCTCGACAGGACCCTTCTGGAAAACGATACGAGAAGACCTAGACCCAGGAGTGGTCGTTTTGCGCGCACCCAGCAGGACAGAGTTCGGCATTTTCGACGAGGTAGTTGACCAGGTTCGGATAAAGGAACTTACCCAGATGCGTTGTGAATTGATTAAGGACGGACGAGTGACGAGTATTCCTCCGATGGTTGGGACGTGTTCCCGAGGACCTATTCGGCCTGACATCTTCTACAGAATGATGAAGCTACAGAGTACGCGATTTCGAGTCCGTGCGAGAGACTTCAGATTGACCATGGCCGAGAACAGTGCAGTGCGTAGATAGCATGGCGTGACGTCATAGTGGACGACGATAGAGACAGGTGGAACCAGAGGTTCGGGCGAGACGCTGACGAGCTGTCATTGCTTCCCGTCGAGACCAGAGGTCAGATATGCTTACAGAGGCATTGGGATACAACCAGATTCCGAGAAATATTGTGCTGAGGACACAGATGTCCATTGGACGAGAAGAGACTATGCAAGAGTACCAGCCTCCGTGTAGATCGGCATAGGCAAGATTGGCAGAGACTTTGAGCAGGATTCCTTCCAGGACACCGCGGCAATGATGGTTTCCCCCAGGATCAGACATGTGATGTGCATTCAGAGAGCCGAAGGCCAACGCTAGTAACATATTGCATTACGAGCAGTCGTGAGGATTGACCGAGAGATTTCCAAAGAAGTGCCAGAACGAAATCGTTCCTGTCAGCACTCCTGACCGGGCCGGTGAGCCGATGGATTGCGAGATTGGTAATCTACAGGAAGATCAGGAACCAGAGGCAGAGGACGCCAGACGCGAGCGAGAGGCCAGTGGAGATCTTGCGCCGCTAGAATTGGATGTGCCGGCACCTTCTCGATTTCGAGGGAGGATATACCGACGACAGTATTTATGCTTTGTGATTTTGTGGTTCGACTATCACGTATCTGTCAGTTTGGGATTTCGGTATTTTGGCGATCAGTTTTCATGATTTGGTTTCGATGACTGAGTTCTATGATCTCTGTTTTCGTGCACCATGATTGCACTTTCTGGGTATTTATACCTTGCATATAGTTATTACTCCTGAGGTGTTGATTGCGATTTCATGCTTAGTTTATGCCAGTGATTTGATTTATGCCTCCAGCAGAGTTTTCATGTATTTCCAGTGTTTTGATTTGATTTGTGCACGCTGATGCACACGGTTGTGAGATTTTCCATTGCGGTACACCTGATTTTGATTGAGCCGCACTTTATCGTCGATTTTGACCCTGACATTGATGATTGATTCTTGCACTCCGTGCTTTTGGTTTGACTTACGCATGTTCGGCGTTTGCTATTGGATTTCGTGATTCCGTGCATGTTGAGTGCGCAGGGTTTAGATTTTCATTCGTGCACAATGGATGCACCGATTTGGATTTTCGCGCATGTTTTGAGGTACGATTTTGGTGCACACCCGATGCACTAAATAGAGGTTCTTCGTGCACGTCAGATGCACCGGATTTGTGGCTGTCAGGCATATACGTTGCCTATGACAGATGCTTCGTGCACACCCGTTGCACCTAGATGTTGATTTGTGCACCTGTTTAGCACATATATGGATTTTTGATTTCCGTGCGCACCAGACGGACAGGATTGTGTTATGTATATTTTTGAGAATTATTCCTCTTGGAGCAGTACATTTTTATGATATTGGATATTTGCTTTCATACTGAGCAGGACTAGTCAGAGGACAGTACCTGGATATATTTTGCATGCATTGATAGTCAAAGGGATTTCCAAAGCGTGAGCTATAGTCTCAGTATATACTTACGTGTCCGATATGACATGAAACGTTTTAAAACAAGGAAACCCTTCTGATTGTTTTCAAAACGGCGGAACGTGCTTATTAAACAAAGGATATATATATACGCATATATAGTTATTTTCTTATGAAAAACGTCCGCCACTGTGCAGTGTTACGTGCATCGCACAACGACTTAAAAAGATTTGGCATGCTTTTACATCAGCTATTTACATGTATAGATTGGATGTCTACATGTGTAGTTCTGATCCATATCATATCGGTTTTGTATTGGATTTGACATTGTGTTTTTTTACCTTGACTCCGATGATTGCGGGATGCTTGATGGAGCGTTGTTTTTGAGTTATCTGCTCATTACTCCTGCGCATGCATTGCGCTGTGACGTTTTATGTATTGATGATTTCGGAGCCCCGACGACTTGGAAATTTGTATTGAAATGTTTTAGTACTTGGGGGTTTTGAATTTAAATTCGGGGACCGAATTTCTTTAAGGGGGGTAGATTGTAACATTTCCAAAATAATAAAATATTATTTTTAGGAATTTTTATAATTTAATATTATTTTATTGATTATTTTAATATTAAATTAATAATTAAATGCAAATAAATGGAGAAAAATTATGGAAAATTATGGAAAATTCTAAAATGGGTTATTTATTGGAATTATGCCATTTTTAAGTGTTTGTGATCATTTATATGCTAATTTAGCGCTAATCGCGATTAAAAATCGCTAATCGGATTTTTTGGCTTTTTGTGCAAAATTGTGCACATATCATTTTTGGACTTGTGTTACATTTTTCTAGCTATGTTACTTTGGGTTTACTATTGATGTGAGAAGGTTTGGGATTAAAAGAAAAAAAAGGAAAAGAAAAGAAAAAGAAAATGTGATATAGGTATGGTGAGAGAGTGAGGGTAGGTGAGGGTATTTGACTTGGCCATTCGCTTGGTTTTCCTCTCATTTCCCCCCCCCCCCTCCTTCTTGAGCTGCTGCTGCTGCTGCTATTGCCCCATTTCCCCCTCCACAAAACCCTCTCAAATCATCTCACAAACATACTCAAAACCTCACACTCATTTCACAAAACATGCACACAAGCCCAAGATCTATGCTATGGACCAAGAAAGATGGTGTTTTGGTGCTGTTGAGGATTCATGAGGGTCTTGTGAGGTAATTCCTTCACAATTAGAGTGTTAATTCTTGTTCTTAAGCTTTAATTCAAGTTTCATATCGATATCGTGTGAATTGGTGCACTTTGGACAAAATTAGAGAGGATTAGGGTAAAGTTGAGATGTGACTTTGCAATTGGACCCTATTGTGACCAAGACCCTGACCTAGAACAACCTGAAACCAAAAAATACGGAATTACGGGACTTTCATGTCGGTTTGTGAGTGTTTAGAGTGTGCAGGGAAATCTGGAATGTACTGGGACTGTTTCAGGCAAATTCAACAATACCAGGGACCAAATTGAGACCATAGGAGGCCACCCTGACCAAACGGACCCCATTGGGCATAGGGGGGCCGGCGAGGCCGGTTTTGGGAGGGTTGTGGCCGGCCAAGTGGTGAGGGAATGCTTCGGGGTTGGTCCAGTAGCTCAAATACATCATATATAGCACCCTAGAGTTGTTTATTTGCCCTGATTTGGCCTGAGATGAAATCTGGGATCGTTTTCTTGGGTTGCTGCCTTGCTTTCAGTATTTGGTGTTACGTATTTTGATTTCCACATTTTTGTGTTTGTACGTTATCTCGATCGTGTGACGTTTGTACGACTGCATCGAGTGATTTCGGGTTGTTTTGGGAAGGCTAACCGTAGGTTCTAACCTATAGGCCTTTTAGCGTATCGTATTGGATTTAGCGTGTCGTTTCAAGTTTTGATGTGGTTTTGATGCGATGCGATACGTGTGATATGTGTAGGTACACCGCGACGATCCGAGGCGATGCAGAAGATGACGGTGACATCGACACCGACACGCAGGATACAGGTGAGTAGGTTTATATCTACGGGGAGAAGTCGGGTGGATGGCGTATAGCACCCCTGCAGTCCGTAGTGTTGTATACGAATACGTATATACACGTATATTTATTATGTGTGGTTTAGATTAGTGATGGAAATAATGGTATTTTGATGATAAGAATGTATTGGTTTAGTATAGTGCGAACCCTAGAGTAGTGGTTGCACCCACACATACATTTACACACATTCTTGCATTCATTCTTTCATTTGATGGTGCGTATATCTACACATGGGTATGGGACTATGTGTTCATATACAGGTTGATGATGATACGTGGGTTTGAGATGATACTTGATGTGAGGCCGTGAGATCGGCGATGTGACATAGTTGCCTTTGAGATGCGATATGATAGTTTTAGCGGGCCTTTGGACATGTGCTTTACCCGCATTCATACTTTTATAGATGGTATCGATTTGTACTAGACTTAGAGTAGTACCCCAGATTGTGCGATCTGATGATAGTGATACCTGATATGTGATGTGATTGGGTGATATTGACCCCTACCCAGCTATTGGGATGCCGTACGACGATCTACCGAACGAGCCGATATTGATGATAGATCCGCACTCATAACTCGAGGATATCTTACGATATGTTATTGAGGCGAGATCACCGACTATCATATCTATATATATATATATACCGACTCAGATTTAGGTGGTTTCATACCCCTCCTATCTAGATTACTTGGTAGACATTAGACTAGACCGAGTCATACCTATTTCAAAACTAACGAATCGGGGATATTTTAAAGATAAACAGAAGGGTTATACGGATATTTTCAAAAGACGTATCTTTTCATAAAAACACCGTAGCCCCTATTTTCAAAACCCTATGATTCGTGTTATTTCAAAAGGCACCATTTGTAGGACTTGTATTAGATTAATGCAGATTAGTTATAGTTGCATCTAGTATTCAGCTCCCGTTCATTATTGTGGTTCGCTTCGCATCGCATGCTTATATTATGTTTCATACTCCATTATTGATGTTATGCTGTTAGGACACCAGCACCATTACCGATGATGCGTATGTACCACGTACACTTACTTGCCGGCTCACACACATCTTCATCGGTAATTGCCATGTCACGTACACCTTAGAAAATATTATTGCATCGACATAGGTTGTTAACTAATAATTTAGACATGATATTAGTGTACTTGCCTTATATGCTAGATTAGACATTGTAATTATTACTTGTTACATCATGCATGCTATTATTCATGGATTTTTATGCCTATATGCACTGTTTACATGCTATTGAGGATTGGATTCGGATTTCCATGAGATTTTCTGGATTTGGGGGAAAACCGCAAAACTTATATAAACTTCTTTCTCTCTTTAAAATAAAAAAGTGCGGTTTTCCCATGATGTATGAGTCGTCCACCATGAGTTTGCTGATGGATTTGGAAACCCGATTCGAGGAGACGGATGAACCGTTTCGGGTACATGGTGGACCCGGCGAGGTACCCCGGGGCAAGAAGCGCGTGGTGATGACGATGTGAGCCTGGCAGGGGAGCACTACCTACCGGTGATTTTACCCGACGCGTCGGATATCCGGAGGATACCGTCGTGGTCTTGAGATGGATGGTAGGGGCCGGTCTGGACTGACGGCGCCCTAGATATTATGATCGAGACATTGAGATTTCGAGATTTTGAGGTACAGAGACTGTGATACAGAGATACCGAGATATTGGGATTATGTTTTGTGCCGATGCTAGGCACTGTTTTATGCTGACTTCATTATGATACCTCATTTTAAAAATACAAAGGAAATCTCACTAAATTATGAAAACAGTTCTTCATTTACTTGTATTCTGTTTTCATGCATTCATACCTCATTCATATGATATATTGCTACCCTTGGGCACTGACACGGGCACATGAGATTACACTCGGGTTAGATATTTACCCTAGCCTTGTTATAGGCTGCTAGTTATATTTTTTGAGGTTATATTTTGATCGTATTGACCTAGAGTGGGTCATGCATTCGATCTCTGCTTGTAGATATTCTTCTATTCACGAGTTGGCAACTCACCGCCGTTGTGCCCCAGTTCTTGCAGGTTTGCCGTACAGTTTCCATAGCGGCATTTCTGGCACACTGCTTCCTTATGGGTGATTTGCTTGGATAGGTGGGTTCTTTTGTATCAGAACCGCTATTGTATTTGTATTATTCATTGTATCTAGAATTTCCATCAACCAAAACTTGTATATTGTTCAGACTTAGAGACAGTGTTGTATTATTCGACCTTAGAGTCGCGCTAGTAGTAATACGGTTTTGAGTTTCTTTTTGAGTTTGATCCTCGCCCTTTGGCGTTGTATATTATTATTGCTTGCATGGTTGTGACCGTCGATTGACGAAGAGCTAGCTCCCGCTTGGGGATGCCTTTTATCATTGCATATTTATGTTATTCTTGTTGTACCCCGTTCGGGGCCAGTTTTTACAAAGGAAACTCTGCCGAAATTTTCAGGAAAGGTTACACATTTTAAAAATGCATATTCGGCTTAGTTATTTAAAAACCTTGATTTTCGAAACACGTTTCCTTCACTTCTTTAAACCAGTTCTCTTTATTTACTCTTAAAATGGTTTTAGATTTCTGGGCTTTTGGCTTACTTGGATCAGATGGAGTCCTATAGACTTCATATGGTTCAAGTGCCAGTCACGTGCTCTTTCGGGTCGTGACAATTTCAGCCCCCCATTGCTGACCTAAACACCCACTTCAGCCTCCATAACTGACCAACACCCCCCCATCAAGAATTATCAGCCCCCTAGCTGATCTACACTCTCCCATCACCATTTTTCAGCCCCCAATGGCTGACTTTTGCTACCAATCAGCAGCACCATCATTGCATCAGCCAAATTCTTCCTAACTTCAGCTACCACCCTAACACCATAGCCCCACACCTATACTCCCATCATCATCCTTTCAACCACAATAACTGACTTCAGCTGCAACACCCTAGCTCCTAGCACCATAGCCTAACCCCTATACACTCACATCAGCTGCTACTTCAGCACAGATTCAGCCACATTTCCTGGCAACAGATCAGCCACATTTCAACCCCAACACAGCAGCTTCATCCCCACACACCCCCCAAACTCATAAGCCACAGCCCAACTCTTCCTCTGCTGCCTCACACACCGAATAACAAGAGAAAAGGGAGAAGTTGTAAGCAGCAGATGCAGCATCAGCATTGCTGTGAAAACAGCCACAGCAACAACCACCCCATTCAAACCACACCACACCCCCATCACACTTCAACCACACCACAAACCAACACACCAACGACACCATACCAAAACTTCAGCAACACCAGCACCCCAATAAAAACAACAGCAGCAGTAGCTGCTGCAAAAGAGAAGAGGGAAACAGATTTCAAGCAGCAGCTGCAGCCAAAGCAATAGCACAGCAGCAACCACCCCTCCTCCTTCCTTCATCCTCTTTTCCCATGCATTCTAGGAGTTTCTTTTAGGTATAATCTTACAACCCAACTCCTAAGTTGCCAAGTTCTGATATTATCTGATAGTTTAGTATTAGTTTTGTGACATTGTGCTAGTTTTAGTGAATTTGAGTGAAACATGACCTAATATTGGTTTTGATCGTTAGTATAACCATATTAGATGTTTTTGAGACCATTGTAACCAATATTACTCTACAATCCTAGTATTTACCAGAGTTATTCGACTTGGCGTATTTTACCGTTTTGGTCGATTTTGAGACCTTTCTGAGATCTGCTTTCACCCGGGGCCTCCTAGAGAAAAATTGACTTGGATGTGAGCTGTGCAGGCACCCTGGAACCCCTACCCAAAGCCTTAGCCACCCTCTCAAAGTTACGGCCGCAAATTAACTCATTCTGGCCTCAATTTTCGGCCAGACCAGTATAAAACTGCCTCGTTTTGCGTGCACAGCCCCTTTTTCATGTAAAATTGACCCCCAGCATGTCTAGTTTTGACTGGTTCCTGTTAGGGTAAAATCTGGGTTCATTTTCATGAGTTGGCGTATGTTTAACGACGTGTTTTTGTATGGATTTTGATATTCGATGATTCGTATCTGTCGGGTGGCGTTCGGACGTCGACGACAGTGGATATTGGCTGTTTTTGCCCACAAGGTCACAGGTTTTTACCTATGGGCGTAGTGTGCACCATTTTGGTTTCCGATGTGATTTTTATGAGTTTTAGCATGTGATATCCTTGTAGGTAATCACGTGACGTCGAGGCGTTGGAGATGCAAATGGCGACATCGGCACCGGCACGCTTAAAGAAAGGTGAGTAGATTTATATCTACGGGGAGAAGTCGGGTGGATGGCGTATAGCACCCCCGCAGTCCGTGGTGATGTATACGGATGCGTATACACACCAACAATTTATTATTTGTTGTTGGATTAGTTATTGATGTTAAATGGATATTGGTGGACTTGGATGATTTTAGTTACGAAACCATAGGGTTGTGGGTGCACTACACATACATGCACACATATACATACTTGCATACATCCTCACTTCATATATGCTTATAGGATTCATTATGGACATGTGTTCACTTGGGTATGAGGCTATGTGTTTATTACGGATTTGAGGATGATACATGGAATTGATATGAGTCGATGAGTTTGATCCGAGATTATGATATCGGTGATATGGTAAAATTCATATTCGAGATAAGTCTTGATGCCTTAGCGGATTTTGGGATAATGATGCCATAGGAATAGTGACGTAAATATGTAAATGATCGACATGTGATTATGATACGAGATATGATATGATATGATATGACAGGATATTTATAATAGGCCGCCTTGGGCGGGGTATACTCCTTGAGATGATATGTGCTGATGATATCGATTTATACGGGATTGTCGACCAGTAGTTAGATCTTAATTGTAGTAATGATGTTAGTATTGTACTAGACATAGGTCAGTACTCAGATACGATATTGATAAAGAGAATATCAGATGAATGATATGACAAATGTGATATTGACCCGTACCCAGATTTGGGGATGCCGTACGACGAATTTACGTACGAGCTATATTTTGATGTTTGATCCGCCTATTTGACTTGGGAATAACCGATTATAGGGGTATGGTATCGGATGTGATATGATCGAGGCGGGATCACCGACTATATATGTGTATATATATATATATGTATCGACTCAGAGGTTAGACGGTTTCCCTTACCTACTACTAGCTTTAGCTCAGCCTTGTAGTAGGGTAGCTATATGACCTTTATGACATTAGATGCAGTTTAGCGATCATGGTGTTCAGTATTTCAGCTCCTGCATATTATTATTGTTGCTCTGCATCGCATACTGTTATGATTCATATTCTATTATTGATATCATGCTGTTAGGACACCAGCACCATTACCGATGATGCGTATGTTCCACATACACTTACTTGCCAGCTCACACACATCTTCATCGGTAATTGCCATGTCACTACACAGTAGTATTATTTCATCAGGATATGACCCCTGTATGTGCATACTATTATTCCATGTTGCAGGACATACAGTTACACTTGCATTCCATTTATATATCACATACATCATGCTTCCTGATTATACGCATTGAGATATGTTGTTTCTATGTTATTCTGGATTTGGGAACCGTGGGTATTTCAAAGAGATTGTGTAAATGTTTTGAAAACCCGGTTACCCTTGATATGATATTTCAGTGCGTTCACCATGTGTTTTCTCGATGCTGAGAGTGACATGTGAAACCCGAATCGAGGAGGCGGATGAGACCGATTGCGGGTACATAGTGGACCCGGTGCGGTATCCCGGGGCAAGAAGATCGCAGATGATGGCGTTGAGCCTGTACAGGGGAGCACTACCTACCGGTGATATTACCCGACACGTCGGATATCCGGAGGATACCGTCGTAGTCATGAGATGGATGGTAGGGGCCGATCTGGACTGACGGCGCCCTAGATTTTATGATTGAGACATTGAGATTTCGAGATATTGAGGTACAGAGATTGTGATACAGAGGTATCGAGATACTGAGGCTTATGTTTTGTGCCGATGCTAGGCACTGTTTTATACTGATTTCATCGTGATACCTCATTTTAAAAATACAGAAATCTCACAAAGTTACAAAAGCAGTTTTCTTCAGTACATGCATTCTGTTTCATGCATTCATGCATCATTCATATGATATATTGCCACCTGATGCACTGGCACAGACATATGGGATTACATTTGGGTTAGATATTTACACTAGCCATGGTTAGAGATTACTGGTTATATATTTGAGGATTATTTATATTATGATCGTATGACCTAAGTTGCGTCATACATGCGATTTTTTGTTCGTAGATCTTTTTCTACTCACGAGTTGGCAACTCACCCCCGTTGTGCCCCAGTTTCTTGCAGGTGTTGCCGTATGGATTTCATTACGGCTTTGCAGGCACTGTACCTTTCGGGTGACTTGCTAGTAGATGGGTTTATTGTATCTTACCCATCATTATACTTTGTATATTATATTTCAGTTGTATCTAGAATTTCCATCAACCAAATATGTACTTATTTGAGATAGAGACCAGTGATGTTTATTCTTTCGACCTTAGAGTCGCGGGTTATATTTCGATGGGTTCTTGCTGGTTGAGTTTCATTTCTGCTGTGATCCTCGCCTTTAGGCGTTGTATATTCTGATGAATACAGGTTGATTTGGTATGGTTTTTCCTATTCTCTACTACTTCACTTGGTTTGGATTTCTGGGTTTCGGCTTACTTAGCATATGTACGCCTTGAGACGTTCGTAGTCTAAGTGCCGGTCATGTTCCGTACTTTCGGGTCGTGACAATAGCAGTGTGCAATGGTAGTGCTATTTGGATTTATTTGTACATTTGATATTGCGGGACGAGCGTCCAACATGTGGATTGCCGTCACTACCTGTTTGTATAATATTCTTTTTGGGGCACGACCGGGCTGAGGTCGATGTACCCGTTGTACATTTTTTTTATTCCTGCACTAGGTTTACCCCGTGACGGAGTGGACGGATAGCCGGGTTCTGGAGGGCAACGGGTCCGTATCTCATGGCTTTGAGAGGCAAAGGGGCATCACTCTAGAATTGGCAGACTATTCGCCGCACTCGTAAGGGGTACAGGTGACCCAAGAAGGGGAGCTCAAGTTACCGGATTCCGTGAAGTGCCGGGTGGTCCATTCACTATGTTGTAAGGGTCTGCCTCGCTTCAGGTTTTGGCGGGTAACCTGCCGCACCCGTAAGGGTCTAGGTTTCATTGCACAGGCTATCCACACGACCAGGGGAACGTCGGGTTTCAGTAGCGGCTCTGTAAAACCCGGGGATCCCAGATTATCTGTATTATTATGTGATGCTTATTATTTTTCTGTAATGTTTCATTTATTACGCCTGGAGCGATTATTGTATATTGGTATATATACTATTAGATGTTGTATATGTTTTACACCCGCGCTAGTCCAGTCCCCGCTCTGTCGTTAGTTAAGTAACCTAACGGGTGATGACGGGACCCAGTGGCGAATGCGGATGGCATATACGTACATTATATTTTCGTTCTTTTCTGGTGTGATTAATTGATGGGACTGCATTGATTCTGATCAATGCAAAGGAAAACAGACCTATATTTGATGTTGTTGGAACAGTTTTAAAAGTTGTTATTACAAAGACATTTCCTTGTGTTCTGCATAATGATATTCGGTTGGAATATCCTGCACCTCATTCGACGAGGCAAGGGCTGATATCCCTTCACCGGGAGAGACCCCTTGGGCAGAAGTTTACGTCAGGGTAATAACTTCATTATAGTCGATTACAAGTTGCTTTGCATCGCGGTATTCAGTTAGAATATCCTGCACCTCATTCCACGAGGAAAGAGCCGAGATCCCTTCACCGGGAGTAACCTCTTTAGCAAAGGTTTTTTGTCACTATATTTTTATAAAGAGCTATCAAGTTCCTTCAACGAGATCAAGTTCATTACGTTAAAGGTTTTTCGCCAAAAACCAGCCGTAGCCTTCCGTCATTTCATATGAATGGTCAGTAGTATTCAAGCTATGTTTGTTTGGCCCTTAGTCAAGACATAGTGATTGGTAGCTGCTGGGGTGTTCACATGTTGCATAGATAGATGCGTTGGTTTGGGACAGTCTTATTACTTTGTTGGCCCTTAGTCAAGAGTATGTACGGGTGGGTTCAAATCAACCTGGATAATGATGGGAAGAACTTGACATGTGACTTATGATTTGTTGGCCCTTAGTCAAGGTCATAAGAGCATGGGGTAAAAATCATATCGGGAGTTTCTAAAGAAACTGAAACTTTCCAGGCATGCGCATACCTTCTGGAGTGTGATAACGTGAGTGGATTCCGTCACGTTATCGTGCGATGAGAGTTGGATCCCGATTCCCACTGATGAGTTGGTTTACTCTTCGGGCGATCCCGATTGATTCTTCTTTCAGGTTTGGAGGAGAATTTGACGGTACAGTGGGAGGTTTCCTGATTAGATAAAGTGATAACCATTCTGATCTAGGATAGAGTGCACGCAGAGTGTTTCTTTTCTCTCTCTCTCTCTTTAGCAGCGACCTTTGACCGACCCTAGACTATGACTCAGTGACCAGTTGACCGAACCTTCTTAAAATACTGGCTTTTTGGATTGTCTAAGTTGCATAAGTCATTGCCACTCCTTCTTTTACCCTTTGCATTTCTCAGAACACCCCGTATTACTACGGACATCCACTTCTATTGGATAGATCCATCGTATGGTTATGTACGAACTCGAAGGGACTTCTTCGAGGATGGATCCAGCTTCAGGAGAAATAGAATTGGTTTATTCAGTTGTCTTTTATTATCACCTTCTCTCAGGTTGCGAGCGCTCCTTGGTTTAGGAGAGTACACCTATTACGCTTATTAGATAGTCTTATTCCAAACCATAGGCAGGTGCCGAAAGGTAGGGAATGAAGAAAACCAATTAGCCTAAGTAAGGTGTACATAAGGTAATAACTAAAGACAAAATAAAGGGATTAGAAAGAGGGCAAAGTAAATTGCGACTGCTATCATTCACGACCAAACCACGTACTTCATCGCCACTCCTATTTCACCTTTGCTTTTTCCCCAGTTCGGGAGAAATAGAATAAGGTATTATTCAGTTGTCTTTTATCATCACCTTCTCTCAAGTTGCGAGTACTCCTAGGATTAGGAGAGTACACCTATTATGCTTCCTTGATAGTCTTCTTCCAAACCATAAGCTGGTGTCGAATGGTAGGGAAGGAAGAAAACCATTTAGCCTAACGATGGTGTACAGAAGGTAATGAATAAAGACAAAATAAATGGATTTGGAGAGATGGCAAAGAAATATACGGTTATAGTCATGAATTTGATTATGGAAGAGGCATTACTAAGAATACCAGGATACCCCTACGAAACATTTTCATGTTTCAGTGCATTGTTAAAGGAAAACTGTTTTCCCGATTAGATGCTTACTCCAAGGTATGTATTTACAATGATTCATTCTCATATATGTATGGTTTTACAGATGATGAGTGAGAGTAAGTTATTAGGAATTAGGAGATCATCCTCATTATATATCGGATTTCGTTGTAATTGGTGATATTTGAGGAAATCGCCTGGGTACAGTATTCAACCTACGATGCACAGGTTTTGAGTTATTCAACTTAGCGGACTTATACAGAGTATTGTATGTTGTCCAGTGTGCGTCAGGACAAAGGGGTAGGTCCTCTACTATGTTCTGTTTACTTGTGACTTCTCTAGTTTTTAGACAAGTGTTTCGTAGAAATACAATGTCTATGTTTTGAGAAGTTGTGGGTATAAGAATAAAGTAAAGAACCAGGTGTCGCAAGTATCTGGATTCTTCAAAGAAATCGAAGATGTAGATTCTTGTGATTGGTATTCAGTTAATAGTAATAGTTTTGAGAAACTTGTTTCTCTTTCGGGCTACTCATAATTGGATGTATTCCTAAGTTGAGTAATGCTTATTAGCCTCTCTCCATTAAGTTGATATGCACTGGAGACAGTTGCATGGTTTGAATCTGGTTCCAGTTAAATTAGTGCCTCTATTTCTATATTGTATATAGAATGGTTCATATCTTAACGATGTTAAGATACGGGGAGTTGTCCGGCTTATACTTAAAACCAAACTCTGGATAACTCAAGGCACGTTTCTGTAATGGCAGTTTGTGGGTTGACCCGGGTTATGTCGAGGGTTGATTTTCTACCATCTGGAAGATCAATAGTGATATTGTTCTTGACTCGCCACAGTTTTAGTAAAATGGATTTTTTCAGAAAACAGTAGTGGGAGTATGGTAGAACTGGAAGTGATTCCAGAACCGCAAACGATTACGGAAAATTTAATAGGACCTATATATTCAATCAGGTTTGACATTCCAATAGCCACTCCGCAGATATGGTGGGTAACCACAGACACCCGAGAGGTACTCTGGTAGCCTCAAGGACGGTGACAGGGAGGTTCTTGTTTACCCAGACTTAACACTACTATTGTTCCAGACTATGAGACCCGGCAGGAGGATAAGTTTAGCGTCGTTCTAAACTAGCTTTAGAAGTGCACATATATATATTATTCTGCCAAAGGGTTGTTGTGGTCAGTAGGAGCAGCGGAAGCATAGTGGGAAAGTAGCTTATGTCTACTTATAGGCTTGAGCAAATATAGCGGAGACAAGATCAACTAATTTTGATGTAACAGTCATGGCTTTGACTTCATCAGAATAGGGGATGGATCTGTTAAGAAGGTGGTAGGGTGTAATGTCCTGGTATTTGGATAACATACACAGATTAGGAAGTAAAATTAATATAATAAGATCGGTTATATTGTGGTCGTCACACAGTTGTTTCTCCACAAAGGATATGGATATAATATCAGACATTCTGGTTACTAGATCTATGGTTTTAGATCTAGAATTGGGTAGTTTCCCAATCAGGGTACTTTGACAGTATTCTAATAGTATTTTAGAATAGATGACTCCTGGCATGGTGGTGTACCTGCAGGTGATGGAGTCACCCTCTCTAAAGGTGTCTTACAGACTAAACGGGAGAGGGATGTGCATGATTGGCAGATCACTTACTTAGGCAATTGAGTCAATCATGAGATGTCAAATACCACACCAGATGTTGTTTTTGCATTTGATGCGATAAGTTTATATTAATTCAATCCTGAAGAAACATAAGAAAGCAGTTTTAGAACATAAGTGCATGTTCTACGGATTTGATGACGGCAGCCTCCTTCGGGAGACGGTTATCATTCCAGGCTTCAAAGGTGACATGGATGACAGAGTGATTGTCAGAGTTATAGTTTTCCCTCTGACGAGGGACAGTATTATGGACAGATGGTCCAAGAGGATACTGTGGGAGGCATGGTGCAGGATACTGATTAGGTTCAGTTATCAATACAGTCTAAGAAGTTTGGATTTGAAGTTCATTTATGAACTGGGTCCCATCGGTTATCCAGACATATTCTAAGACACATATTACTCGATTCAGGAGATGGCTTTCTCCGCGAACTTGAGATTAAGAGAGACATAGAAAGAAACATCAGGGCAGATCCACTCACTAAGGCTATTTCTCGAAAACAATAGTTTTACAAACGGGATTTGTGAAACTGATTAGTAGAGGACTTGGATGTTCGGTATCACACGGGCTGTGAGTATGCGACATCGCAATAATTAGCCTTAAGTGCAAGTGGGAGATTGTTGGATATAATGCCCTCAAAGTCAATTATTGGATCGCAGGTACGTGATTGCAATGATTGAGGCAGGACCTATACCGATATAACAGTCTTGCTCGAGATGATAGTATGTTATCTGGTTTGTCTTTATCATCGTATACATGCTTTAGTTCGCTATTGCATGTTGATAGAGCCCATAGGATTCTTGCTTGACTGCCAGCAGTAGGATGGCGATCATATATATGGGAGCTGGGGTCTGTAAGCACATCCTTAATGTGTCCCTAGTCATGGGAGTTTCAAGACAGGGCATCGATACTCAAGAGTAGACTAGTGTATACAGTCGAGACCAAGATGAGGGGCGGTGGCCGGTCTCACAAGCCATTGGTGTCAGTTGGTCCATCTAAGATGTATACAGGTGCTCATTGGGTTATGAGTACACCGGACAGGACTCGCCGGGAACCTGCTAGTTGGTATTATACCTAGCGTCAGATAGTAGTTCCCTGGTGACATGTGTATAGGTTAGTTCATCGATGTGAAGTTGTCATTTGTCTCGTGTGAGTTACCACTGTGCTTTGATTTCTACCCTACCACGGCTCATAGGAGACGTGCAAACGGGTCTTTTTTGGGTACAGTCCCGAGCCACATGGAGGCAAGTGAGCGGATCGACAGGGGATTCGTCTCTCCCGGTATTGGGGGTGAGATCGCGCTGTGTCTAGAAGAGCCATTACACAAAGCCCTCGGCCGAGGCAGGAGATTTACTGGTAGGTACACCAGTAGTATCTCAGGGTGTTCTGGGCTACTCTCTGACACGACTTATACCGCTATTAGGGGTCTGACGTTACCAGCCCCCTAGGCCGATATGCGATACACATAAAAGAACGGACCAGACTGTATGTATATTGTCACTGTTAGGCTCAGTAGGGTTTCTGGATGAGCTCACTCGTCTGCTTCCCTTCCAATCAATACATAGGCAACCGTTACGTACAGCTCGTACCACTGACGTGCTAGAGGTTATACCCAGTGCCAGTGTGTTGATGAGTCATTAGAGTCACCTACAGACAGTTTCCCAAGTTCGGGCGAAACGTTGTAGAGGCCGTATGGTTTTTTGGCAAGGTTCGGAAAATGCACGTGCATTTACGCACGTGTCGTATTCCGGGAAGATAATACTGGTAGGCTTTGGTTTAAGCCGGATCCGAGTATTATACTGTGTAGATATAATATCTTTGTCTCAGTTGCATTTGTATTCGGTCGTAATACAAATGCGGGTATGTTTATACTATTACGGGGTTATCCTGAAATTCGTTTCGGGATCGCTTTTGGAAGTTGCCAGTTTCCAGTTTTCTATCACACGTATTAAACATTCGGTTTAATACGGATTTATCTTTTCTTCATGAGGGTGAGTCATGTGTGTGGAAGCTTCTAGATTAGTGACTAGGATTATGACTCATTCATTTGCATTAATAGAATGGTGACTAGGTTTATGACTCATTCTTGCATTAAATGTGTTTATGCAAGGTAGCATTTGTGAGTCATTCTTTCTTTAATGAAGTGATAAGTATCCTAGCTTATGGTAACCCTCACTAGTTCCTACACTCACCTCCCTCCTCATGATATATTGGACGGCCCCTCATTTGTGAAATCTTGGTTGCTTGGAAAAAGATTAAGGTTTTGGATTCATGGAAATTAGTATATTCAATTCTCATTTCACCCGACTCCAAATGGCAACTTCATTAACCGTTCGTCCATAGCTTTGGACGAAGTGAGACAAAGTGTTCTACTCATTCTCTACATCATCTTGGTCATCTCTTTTAGCAAACTTGACGACCGAGTTGCCTCGGTTCAGATGCGGGAGTCCGTTTAAAGATCCGTCGCCGTGGTCCCACCTGGATGAGGAGATTGGAGATTCAGGAGATCAGAGCAGCCGCAACAAAGCATTGGATGATGGTTGAAGACCGAAGGACTCGGATCGTTCGGTATAACATTTCTACCCACTTTTTAGTTTGTTAGTTTAGCTTTAATGGCAGATCCGGGTTATAGTACACGATAGCGCCAGTTGTAAAAGTTTTTGTTCCGCATTTGGCGTCTGTTAGACGGCCGGGGCGCTACCGTGGACTTCCATTTCCGTCGTGTGGCGTTTGGATGTCAGCGACCAGGGTTAATTGTCGTATTTTGCACACAAAGCTATAGGTTTTAACCTATGAGCAAAATGTGTACAGTTTTGGTTTTTCCGCCTTGGTTTGAATGCTCATTGCGATTATTTATTATTGTTGGTACCTTCGTGTGGATTCCGAGGCGAAGGGGTGTGGCGTCATCGATTTCGGCGAGCGAAGACCAGGTGAGTGGATCTATATCTACGGGGGATGTCAGGTGGATGGCGTATAGCACCCCCGCAATGTATTGATGGAAAACTGATTATAGAATATGGTTAGGAAACCAAGATTAGGAAACTAGGGTTACATTGAGGATAGCTATGAAACCATATTAGAAACTAGAGTATAGTTAGAAGTGATGTGTTACGGCTATTATGTGATGACGGAATTCGAGGACGACGTTTGTCGATATTGCCGTTTAGGGTACTGTAGGACTGGATAGTCAATGTAGAGGCGTCATCCGAACCATACCCTTTTCTAAACCGAAGAATTGTATGTATTTTAAATATATACTTTGAGGGATGTTACGGATTTTCAAATGATATCTTTTCCTTAAAACACCGTAACCCCTATTTTCAAAACTACGATTCGCTTCTTGTAAAGTCTGATTGTATGGTTCGGGTGTGTATGTTAGATTAGATACCTATACTTATAGTAGAGAAAGAATGTTTAGGTAAACTCGACTTGATGTGAAATATAAATGCGATGAAAGAATATAAGACGAATATAATGATCTGATGTTTTACCTTATACTGCATTCATGATAATATGATTGCATTGCATATACCTGTGTTAGTACACTTACACCATTATCATTGATGCGTATGTTACACGTACACAGATTTCCCGGCTCACACACTTCATCATCGATAATTGCCATGTCACTACACAGTAGTATTGCTGCATCATGATATGACTCTATACATCATTTACTTGCTATAGTTACCCGTGCACTTATATACGATGTTGCATTTGACTTTGGAGATATTGGGAACCGCAAGGCATATTTTCAAAACTGGAATTCTTTAAAGGAGCGGTTTTCCCTTAATATGATATATCACTATTCCTTGTTGCATGATATACGGATATGCTTACATTTCCATCATATGTCGCATACATCATGCTTTATGATTTTACGCATTGAGATATACTGTTTTTATGAGATTTCTGGATTTGAGAACCGTGGACATTTTAAAAGAGATTATGTGTTGTTTTAAAAACCCGGTTTCTCTTGTTATGATATTTCAGTGCGTCCACCATGTGTTTTCTCGGTTCTGAGAGCGGCATGTGAAACCCGATTCGAGGAGGCGGATGAGGCCGATTGCGGGTACATGGTGGACCCTTTATGGTATCCCGAGGCGAGAACGGATTTGCTGTGCAGTAGACGGTGAGCCTGGCAGAGCGACCACTACCTACCGGTGATAGTATTTGGACTCGGCGGTTATCCGGAGGATACCGACCGGAGTAGCGAGATGGATATGAGGGCCGACCAGGGTGTGCGGCACCTGAGGGCCAATCTGAGGATGAAGCGCCTAAGATATATGAGGATTTACGTGTCGATGCTGGGCACAGTTTTCATGATGTTTTCGAGTGTCGGGTTCCATGATTTTGATGTGTCGGGAGGGACACCCTTGATATATATCCTCATACTTTCATGCACACCCTTTATGATATTTACGTGCATGCAGACATTGATTTTGGGTGGACGAGATCCACATGCATACATACTTTGATTATGGATGGACGAGATCCATATACATGCATTGATTATTACTGTTGGATGTTATCTGCATGCATATAGGTATTGACTACCTTGTTGGCATATACAGACCCGGCCACCCTAGATATCATAGTATTACCTTTATGATATAGTTGACCTAGGAATCGTTGTTTATTCAATTTCTATCTGTTGATATTTTTCTACTCACGAGTTGGCAACTCACCCCCGTTGTGCCACAGTTCTTGCTGGTTGACCGCTTGGATCAGTAGCGGCTTCGCTGGTACACAGTTGCATTCGGGTGTTTTGCATTGGGAGGTGGGATATTTGTATCATTCCCACTCTTGTATCTACATTTCATATTGTATCTAGTTAACTCCATCAATCAAAAGTTGTAAATTGTATAAGTGATGAGACTTAGTGAGACTTGTAGTTGCGAGATTTGAGCGAAGGGTTCTATATTCACTTTTGGGGTTATATCTTGCTCTTTTCTTTATCGTTTTGTGGTGAACTTCGCCGTTGGGCGTCGTATACTCATTTAT
This sequence comes from Agapanthus africanus, assembly GCA_030015575.1. Classification (NCBI taxonomy): domain Eukaryota; kingdom Viridiplantae; phylum Streptophyta; class Magnoliopsida; order Asparagales; family Amaryllidaceae; genus Agapanthus; species Agapanthus africanus. The sequence continues at coordinate 495,159,918 of CM057339.1, forward strand.
ACTGTATTGCGTGGTTGTGATCCGCCGTTTGGCGAAGAGCTTGCTCCCGCTTGGGGATGTCATTATCATTATCATGTATTTGTGGTTTTGGATCAAAATATACAAAGGAGGTGCCGCCAAAATTTTTAAAAGACAAAACATGTTTTCAAACTAGTAAATTTCACTTGCATCATTCATGTTCCTTTTCTATGCATTAAGAAAACTTGATTTCATTATACCTTTATTTCAAAACTTCACCTCCTTTATTTTTCTTAAAAGGTTTTGATTTCTAGGTTTCAGCTTACTTGAATTCTGTTACGCCTTTAGACGTTGCGTGATTCAAGTGCTGGTCACGAGCTAATATTTCGGGTCGTGAAAAAGTTGGTATCAGAGCGCTAGGTTTAACCTTGTTCGATTCTATGTTTGACTATGCGGAGTCTAGGGCAGGTATGTATTTCGGAACCTAGGCTTGACCTTACGGAACTTAGACTTGGACGGGGGGGGGGTATTAGACCCGAACTTTCATTTCATAGGCTGTCCCTGATTGATGGAGTAGGTAGCATGAGTAGAGTGACGTACCGTACGTATGTTCCGCGGCATATTTACGATACGATACTCCACTTAAGAAACCTTAGGATGTACATATTTTTGAGGCTTATGATTCTCTTTATACCCATGATTATACATCCATTGGAGATCCTCGATTCTATTAGTTCCATGATCATACTTTTATTGATGTTGTTCCTTCTTATGATCATGTATCCATTCTGGATGTTAGTTATGTATATGCCCTAGAGGCCATTGTTGTACATATGATGTATATTATAATGGATGCTTGGTTATATATAGAGATGACTTTCTTGCTCGTCATGATAGTATGCTATTTGGTTTCACTTTATCTTAACATGTTGACTTGTATTGGTTTACTGTTTTACTCTCACATGTTGATAAAGCCCTTAGGATCTGTACTCGACTACTGGGACTATGATGAGATCATACTAGTGGGGCCGCGGTAGTCGATGAGTACATCCTATAACTGTTCCTAGTCGAGGGTATATCGAGACAGGGCATCGATACACCAGAGTAGACTAGCGTATACGCATCTTGACCCATATGATGGGCGATGGATGATCCCATATCCATCGGTGTTTGACATCAGAGATGGTGTACGGGTGCTCAGTGGGGACTGGGTACACTGGACGGACTCGCCGAGAACTCCTAGATGGTGATATACCACACGTCAGATGGCAGTTCTCCGGTGACACAGGTACAGGGTAGTCTGAAGACCCGAGATCGTCATAGAGTCTTGTGTGATTCCCGCTGTACTTTGATTTCCACCTTACCACGTCTAAGAGGGCGTGCAAAACGGTGGCTTTTGGGTACAGTCCCGAATCACATGGAGGCAATGAGCGATAGGAGGGGATTCGTCTCTCCCGGTATAGGGAGTTGATGTTGTGCTGTGTTCGATTGGCTATAACTGGAAGTCCCTGGCCAGGGCTGATATAAAGATTTACTGGTAAGTGTTACTAGTAGTTTCTCGACCCGTTATGAGCCACACATCAACACGACTTATCGGTTACTGGGGTCTGACGTATACCACCCCTAGACTTGATATGCGACATATCAGACGAACATACCGGACTGTACGGGAGTGTTACTGGTTGGATTCACAGGAGAACGCACAGGCTAGCTTGTTGATCTTCTGATCGCTCAATACCTGGGTGGCTGTTACGTTTAGCTGACCGCTTGCAGGTTGTGGGTGTTTGATATGATCATCACCTGCTACCGGCGTATTGACGATTCTTTAGAGTCCTACACAGAGGTTTCTTGGCTCAGGCGAAACGGAGTAGAGGCACATATGTGATATGTGCAGGACCGAGAATAATGCGATATGGGATACCGTATTATATTCTCGCGATATTAAGATATGAACCGGGTCATCGGATCAAGTGTTGATTCGATGAATCGGTACATGATATATTAGTCGGTAATATTCGATATAGCCGGATCGTCGGATCAAGTGTTGATTCGATGATTTAATATATAATAATATATATGATATATTATTATATTAACTAATATTGGCTTGCTTTATTATTTCATTTTCTCAGTGGATGATACAATGATATATATGCGATATATTTTAATTGTATTATTTTCTTTTGTTGCAAATATATAATATATATGTGATATAAATTATTGTGACATGATATGATTAATTGTTAAACATGTTTAAGGATGATTAATTAAGGTTAGGGTTTGATTAGGGTTAGATGCTTCAAGTTCCTTCTAGAAGCATTTTTCTTTTGTCATTTGTAAAGATATTTTGGATGACACATTTTTTTAACCTAACCAAACCCTAACTCTAGTTGTTTCTCTACTTATTATTAGCCATTCATCCTTGACCATGGTTATATATCAATCATATGTTTTATTTCTATTCATCACAAAAGAAAAAGGATTATCATTATCTTTTCATTATCATCTTCTTCCTTCTTCAAGAAAGCTTGCTAGTTTTTCTTAAGTGATGAAATAAAATATGAGAAAATGATATAAAAAGAAAGCAAAATCACTACTCTCTCATCCCCATCTCATCTAGCCCATGGGATTAGGGTGTTCTTCTCTTTTGAGTGAGAAAGCTTGAGTCGAAGCAACTTCAAGGTAGATCATCGGAGATTTGGAATACGACAAGCTAGAATGGATCGTTCGAGTCGTGGAGCCTCTCATGAGTCCGGGAGATCGTGGATCGCGGCAAAGGGACTTCTACTCGGAGCTTGTGAAGTGAAGGAGCGGACTACAAAGGTTGTAATCCCTCACACTTAGATAAAAGTTTTCATCTCGCATATTAAACCCTAATAATCTAGCAAAGATCCCGGCTTTGGGTTGTTCGGCACGTCTAAAATTTAATCCGGGCATGTTTGATGCCTTATGAACCTTCACAAGAGTGCCCAGGAACCCTACAGTGGTATCAGAGCCTAGCTAGAACATTAGGCGATGTGTTTACGAAGTTAAAACTCCGATCGAACCCGAAACGAAGAAACTTGACCCCTCTCTGGAAATTTTTTAAATTTTGGGATTTTTCTGAATTAAAAATATGTAAAAAAATCAGCAGGGAATTCTAACAATTACCAAGAAGCACGAGCCCCCAATTCGACCAAACGGCCGCGGAAGCGCGGCGCAAGCTTGCTTGCACGGCGCTTCCGCGGCGGAACAGTCGATTGGCGACACGTGGCTTCTTGATAATAACCATAGGTACTTGCTGACTATTCTGGGTATTTTTAATCTGTTTCAGGTGTTTAAAATTCTGGGGTTTGTTTTGTAATAGTAGACTCGATCGGAAATTTTAAATTCGTATTTCTTTCCGGATATTTAGAAACTGTTAAACTATTTGAACGGATATCATTAACTTACTGTTTCCCGGTACGGCAAATTTTCAAGCGTTGAAATTTATTCGGGTTTAAATCTTTCGGAAAAATTGTACAAGTTAAGCGGTGGACCCTCTAGAAGACAACAAACCTTAACTCGATTATGTAACCGTCTTGAACTGCCTTTTGAACCTTCGGGTTTGGGGCAGTACGGCGTGCCACATGTGAGGCGTTGGCTGGACCCTTCTACGGCTGGATCACCGGTACTGTGACATATTCTGGGATTATTTGAACTCCGCTCAAGAGTTGAGCACTTTGGGAAATTTTGGGTATTTGATTATCTGTTCGGAAATTTTAATACTGTCTATTTATCTGGATTGTGATACAATATGTGGAATTCATAGAGTTAGGCATGAAATGCGGAATATGTGATATTTCGGATTTACGATGTCTAAAGTGATTGTGGATTCCAAATATTGTAGTTTTACACTTTCTTTTCTGTGACCGTAAGTGTAATATGTGATATCGCCGGTTTCGTTGCTATATGTCAACGACAATTAGGATGCGCATATTTACTTACGTTGATGATATGAGATATTATGTGTTGCTGTGATATGTTATATTGGATCGTCGCGATCAGAATAGCCGGGGGTTTTATGTGAGATGAGGGTTTTTATTTTCATTCATGTAAAATTCATTTGTAATGTAATATTCTTTTATTTGGGGCACTTCCAGGTTGCGGTAGCTGTCACCAGTGTATATTATTTACTTTTCCGCATTAGGTAGACCCAAGGAGGGGAGCACAAGTAACCGGGTTCTAGGGTCCAGTGGGAGGCCATCTCGAGGAGTCGAGACCGGGTCTCCTAACCCTAGAATTGGCAGTGTTACTTGCCGCTCTCGTAGGGGTCTTGGGATGTTGGTTTGGCTATTCGTCGCGACCGTGGAATCCGTGTTTTATACAGGCTCGTATTGAAAACACGGACGTCCTAGTATATCCAATATTTCATATATGTTCTTCTGCTGCAATGTTCTGTGATGAGATCATATTACTGCCTGAGACGAATGCTTATACTATATATATATGCTGATATATAAATATTACTGCTTTCGTTTCTTCTGTGATGCTTAGGAAGCATAAGCTGATGGGATTTTTATTAATGAGATTAATAAAAGAAAAGAAACCTAAAGATGTTGTAGAATCAAAACTTTATAAAAAGGGTAGCTATAGTTTTGCTTTGCACAGTGATATATATGATATATCCTGCACCTTATTCGATGAGGAAAGGACCGAGATCCCTTCACCGGGAGTGACTCCTTTAGCGAAACTGGCAGATGCTACAAAACGCGGTTTGTCTTTTGATTGCTTTTAGTGTTTTGCTTTGCACAGCGGTATATATGATATATCCTGCACCTTATTCGATGAGGAAAGGGCCGACGATCGCTTCACCGGGAGTGACCCCTTTAGCGAAACTAAGAAAGGCCTCAAAAACACTCCTTTTCAAAAACACATGATTCTACGACGATATCAAGTTCTTTACGCTCAAGGTTTTCTGAAAAACCTGTGTAGCCCTCCGTCATTTCAGATAAGTACTACTTAGTATTCGTGCTACGGTAGTTTGGCATTCGTCAAGGCGTAGTGTACGGTAGCTAACTAGTATTTATCTGCTTATGCATATGATGCAGATTGGATTAGGGTATTCGTACGGCGTAGTTTGGCATTCGTCAAGGGTCGTACGGGTGGGTTTAATTCAATCAAGAAATGTACGGGTTGAACTTGACTAGTGGACTATGGGTTGTTTGGCATTCGTCAAGGTCATAGAACACTAGGGGTAAAAGCATTATCGGGAATTTCAACTGTTGAAATTTGCAATGAGATTGCATACCTCCTATGAGATAGTTGTATCCCGATACCCACTGCGAGTAAGAGTTACTCCTGGGAGAGTTTTACACAGGACAATTAGTCATTCAAGTAGGTGTCTAGAAAAGTGTTAACGAGGTTACGCCTCTGGGAAAACGAGGTTTACTTTAATTAGGTCCGTGCGAAAGCACGGGGAACCTCCCTCAAAGTACCGACACTGATCTGGCTGAAAGATTGACGAAATTGTAGGGTGTAATTAATCCCGGCTAATCTTACCTTTTAGGGTTTTAAGGTAGATTTGATAAAAACAGTGGGAGACATACTGATTAGATAAGATAATAACCAATCTAATCTTGCAAGAGCATACGCTAAAGTGTTTTCTTCTCTCTCTCTCCAGGTAGCGACCATGTCAGGCCATAATCAAGATAATAATATTGATGTATTGACTGAACCCGATTATTGTACTGAGCAAGGGAACGTTGGACACGTTCTTTCTTATAAGAGTTATAAGACTGAACAGGAAACAGGAGAATATCTAGATTCTCACGCCGCCCAAAAGAACATGCATGTTGATGCATCTTCTTCGGGTGTGTTAGTTATTGAGAACTGTTTCTCAGTTCACCCTACGTCCTGGGTATTAGATACCGGATCAGGATCCCACATATGTGAACAGTTACATGGGCTACGTAAAGGTAGAGAACTGGGAAAAGGTGATCATTCCATTCAAGTAGGGAACGGTGCAAGTATTGTAGCCAAAGCAGTTGGCGAATATCACCTTGTATTGCCAAGTCGTAATACACTGATTCTAAATGAGTGCTATTATATACCGAACATGATGTGCAACATTATATCAGTTTCTTTATTGAGTAAAGAGGGATATAATTTTGTAGTACAGGATACTGTTATGAACATATTCCTAGATCAAAAGTTGATTGCATCAGGCTCGTTACATAATGGCATATTCATTCTAAATCAGAATACAGTTCTAAATATACAAAACACACACAAGAGGAAAAGTTCAGATATGAACGAATCCTTCTTGTGGCATTGTAGACTTGGTCATATCAATGCGACACGACTGGCTAAGTTACGTAGGGATGGTTATTTGAATCCGTTCGAATTATCATCTTATGATACTTGCCATTCATGTCTCAAAGGAAAAATGACCAAAGCTGCGTTTAGTGGACACGGAGAAAGAGTTACTGAACTCTTAGGACTGATACATAGTGATGTATGCGGTCCCATGTCTACGCATGCCAGGAACGGTTCTTCCTACTTCATTACATTCACTGACGATCTCTCTAGATACGGACATGTGTTTCTGATGAAACACAAGTCTGAAGCTTTTGAGAAATTCAGAGAATATAAGCACGAAGTAGAGAACCAAACGGGCAAAAGTATTAAGATTCTTCGATCTGATCGAGGAGGTGAATACTTAAGCGGTGAGTTCCTAGGTTATCTAAAAGAGAATGGGATTCTCTCTCAGCTTACTCCTCCTTATACACCACAGCACAACGGTGTATCCGAGCGGAGGAATCGCACCCTATTAGATATGGTGCGCTCTATGATGAGCGAGGCTGAGTTACCTATTTCCTTCTGGGGGTATGCGCTTGAGACAACCATACATCTATTAAATATGGTTCCTACCAAATCAGTGCCTACCACTCCATATGAGATATGGAAAGGGAAGAGACCATCTCTTAAGTATGTTAAGATATGGGGTTGTCCAGCCTATGTCAAAAGACAAAATCCGGACAAACTCGAGGCAAGATCAGTCTTATGTAAGTTTGTAGGATATCCCAGAAATTCACAAGGGTATATCTTCTACCACCCCGAGGAACAAAAGGTGTTTGTTTCTCGACATGCTACTTTCTTAGAAAAAGGTTTTCTTATGAAAGAAATTGATGGCAATAAGGTAGAACTGGAAGAGGTTCCAGCGACACAAACTACAACAGATGATTTAGTGGAACCAGAGGATTCAGTAGTACCCGACGAACCCCAGCCTCTCCGCAGATCTAGTAGGGTTTCTCATCCACCTGAGAGATACTACGGTTTTCTCATTGATGGTGGAAGCGAGGATTGCATCATGGATGATGATGAACCGACTAGTTTCGAGCAGGCCATCACGAGTGGTGACTTTGTGAAATGGCTGGATGCAATGCGATCTGAGATGGAATCCATGTACACCAATAAAGTATGGATTTTAGAAAATGCTCCTGAAGGGGTAAAACCCATTGGGAGCAAGTGGATTTTTAAAAAGAAATTTGGTGTAGATGGAAAAGTTGAGACTTTCAAAGCTAGACTTGTAGCAAAAGGTTTTCGTCAAAGACCAGGTGTGGACTATGACGAAACCTTTTCTCCAGTGGCTATGCTTAAGTCCATCCGAATCTTACTTGCCATTGCTGCATACCATGATTACGAAATCTGGCAAATGGATGTTAAGACCGCCTTTCTAAACGGTGATTTAGAAGAGTGCGTGTACATGACTCAGCCAGAGGGCTTCGTAGATAGTGGGAGCAGCGGAAAGGTGTGCAAGCTGCTTAAATCCATTTATGGGTTAAAGCAAGCATCGCGGAGTTGGAACATCTGTTTTGATGTTGTAGTCGAAGAGTTTGACTTCATCAAAAATATAGATGAACCTTGTATCTATAAGAAGGTAGCAGAGGGTAAGGTTGTCTTCCTCGTATTGTACGTGGATGACATACTCTTGATAGGAAATGATATTCCTATGCTGCAATCAGTCAAGCTCTTCTTATCACAGAGATTCTCAATGAAAGATCTAGGTGATGCCTCCTGCATATTGGGAATCATGATCTATAGAGATAGATCTAAACGGATACTGGGATTGTCCCAATCCAGGTACATTGACACCATACTAAAGAGGTTTAGTATGGAAGAATCCAAGCGTGGGAATCAGCCCACGATCTCTGGACTCACTCTCTCCAAAGAGATGTCTCCCAAGACTGATTTGGAGAGAGCTCGCATGCAAGGGATACCCTATGCTTCGGCAGTAGGCTCTATCATGTATGCGATGCTGTGTACCAGACCCGATGTAGCATACTCACTAAGTGTAGTGAGTCGGTATCAAGCAGATCCTGGAGAGAGTCATTGGATAGCAGTGAAGAACATTCTCAAGTACTTACGAACGACTAAGGAGATGTTCTTGGTGTATGGTAACGGAGAACTCCAGGTGGAGTCCTTTACCGATTCCAGCTTCCAAAGTGATAAGGAGGACTCTAAGTCGCATTCGGGTTTTGTCTTTACCCTCAATGGAGGGGCGGTATGTTGGAAGAGTTCCAAACAGGATACCGTTGCAGACTCAACGATGGAGGCTGAATACATCGCTGCCAACGATGCTGCCAAAGAGGCTGTCTGGATCAAGAAGTTCATTAGTGAACTTGGTGTGGTTCCATCCATTGAGCATCCAATACCTCTGTATTGCGATAACAATGGAGCTGTGGTGTTAGCCAAGGAACCCAGGTCCCATCAGAAGTCCAGACATATTCTTAGGCGGTATCACCTGATCAGGGAGATAGTTGATCGCCGGGAGATCGAGGTCAGGAGAGTAGATACGAAGGACAACACTGCGGATCCATTCACGAAGGCTATTCCCCAGATACAGTTTGAGAGATTATTCGGGATGCTAGGTATGCGATACTACAGCAGCTGGCCTTAGTGCAAGTGGGAGATTGTTAGTTATGTATATGCCCTAGAGGCCATTGTTATACATATGATGTATATTATAATGGATGCTTGGTTATATATAGAGATGACTTTCTTGCTCTTCATGATAGTATGCTATTTGGTTTCACTTTATCTTAACATGTTGACTTGTATTGGTTTACTGTTTTACTCTCACATGTTGATAAAGCCCTTAGGATCTGTACTCGACTACTGGGACTATGATGATATCATACTAGTGGGGCCGCGGTAGTCGATGAGTACATCCTATAACTGTTCCTAGTCGAGGATATATCGAGACAGGGCATCGATACACCAGAGTAGACTAGCGTATACGCATCTTGACCCATATGATGGGCGATGGATGATCCCATATCCATCGGTGTTTGACATCAGAGATGGTGTACGGGTGCTCAGTGGGGACTGGGTACACTGGACGGACTCGCCGAGAACTCCCAGATGGTGATATACCACACGTCAGATGGCAGTTCTCCAGTGACACAGGTACAGGGTAGTCTGAAGACCCGAGATCGTCATAGAGTCTTGTGTGATTCCCACTGTGCTTTGATTTCCACCTTACCACGTCCAAGAGGGCGTGCAAAACGGTGGCTTTTGGGTACAGTCCCGAATCACATGGAGGCAATGAGCGATAGGAGGGGATTCGTCTCTCCCGGTATAGGGAGTTGATGTTGTGCTGTGTTCGATTGGCTATAACTGAAAGTCCCTGGCCAGGGCTGATATAGAGATTTACTGGTAAGTGTTACTAGTAGTTTCTCGACCCGTTATGAACCACACATCGACACGACTTATCGGTTACTGGGGTCTGACGTATACCACCCCTAGACTTGATATGCGACATATCAGACGAACAGACCGGACTGTACGGGAGTGTTACTGGTTGGATTCACAGGAGAACGCACAGGCTAGATTGTTGATCTTCTGATCGCTCAATACCTGGGTGGCTGTTACGTTTAGCTGACCGCTTGCAGCTTGTGGGTGTTTGATATGATCATCACCTGCTACCGGCGTATTGACGATTCTTTAGAGTCCTATACAGAGGTTTCTTGGCTCAGGCGAAACGGAGTAGAGGCACATATGTGATATGTGCAGGACCGAGAATAATGCGATATGGGATACCGTATTATATTCTCGCGATATTAAGATATGAACCGGGTCATCGGATCAAGTGTTGATTCGATGAATCGGTACATGATATATTAGTCGGTAATATTCGATATAGCCGGATCGTCGGATCAAGTGTTGATTCGATGATTTAATATATAATAATATATATGATATATTATTATATTAACTAATATTGGCTTGCTTTATTATTTCATTTTCTCAGTGGATGATACATTGATATATATGCGATATATGTTAATTGTATTATTTTCTTTTGTTGCAAATATATAATATATATGTGATATATATTATTGTGACATGATATGATTAATTGTTAAACATGTTTAAGGATGATTAATTAAGGTTAGGGTTTGATTAGGGTTAGATGCTTCAAGTTCCTTCTAGAAGCATTTTTCTTTTGTCATTTGTAAAGATATTTTGGATGACACATTTTTTTAACCTAACCAAACCCTAACTCTAGTTGTTTCTCTACTTATTCTTAGCCATTCATCCTTGACCATGGTTATATATCAATCATATGTTTTATTTCTATTCATCACAAAAGAAAAAGGATTATCATTATCTTTTCATTATCATCTTCTTCCTTCTTCAAGAAAGCTTGCTAGTTTTTCTTAAGTGATGAAATAAAATATGAGAAAATGATATAAAAAGAAAGCAAAATCACTACTCTCTCATCCTCATCTCATCTAGCCCATGGGATTAGGGTGTTCTTCTCTTTTGAGTGAGAAAGCTTGAGTCGAAGCAACTTCAAGGTAGATCATCGGAGATTTGGAATACGACAAGCTAGAATGGATCGTTCGAGTCGTGGAGCCTCTCATGAGTCCGGGAGATCGTGGATCGCGGCAAAGGGACTTCTACTCGGAGCTTGTGAAGTGAAGGAGCGGACTACAAAGGTTGTAATCCCTCACACTTAGATAAAAGTTATCATCTCGCATATTAAACCCTAATAATCTAGCAAAGATCCCGGCTTTGGGTTGTTCGGCACGTCTAAAATTTAATCCGGGCATGTTTGATGCCTTATGAACCTTCACAAGAGTGCCCAGGAACCCTACACTGGATCTGTCATTTCCTCTTATGCCGTGATCCGCCTTCTTCGATACTTGATTGAGGTTCCTGTCACGACCCGAACGGCACTGAACATGACCGACACTTAAATTACGAAACGTCTCGAGGCGTACGTAATCTAAGTGAGCCAAAACCAAGAAATCAAAACCAAAGAAGCAGTAGAGTGAAGGAAAAACCAACTTAAAACAAGTAGTTTTAAATTATGCGTTTTAAAAAAAACATCAAGTATTCTCTAAAAATTTCGGTAGAGTCTCCTTTGTAAATACTGGCCCCCAAACGGAATACAACATGAATAGTATACGAAATCAATAAAAAGGCATCCCCAAGCGGGAGCTAGCTCTTCGTCAATCGACGGTCACAACCACACAAGCAATATAATATACAACGCCAAGGGCGAGGATCAAAACTCAAAAGGAAACCCAAAACAGCAAGAAATCCATAGAAATACAACGCGCGACTCTAAGGTCGAAAGAATAAACATCACTGGTCTCTATCTCTGAAATAAATACATGTTTGGTTGATGGGACTTCTAGATACAACAGAATAATAATATACAAGGTATAATGATGGGTACGATACAAGTAAACCCACCTACTAGCAAGTCACCCGAAAAAGAAGCAGTGCCAGCAAAGCCGTAATGAAACCTGTACGGCAAAACCTGCAAGAAACTGTGGCACAACGGGGGTGAGTTGCCAACTCGTGAGTAGAAAACATCTACGAAAAGAAATCGCATGAACAACGCAATCCTAAGTCATACGATCATAATATATCCTCAAATATATAATCTGCAGCCTATAACAATGGCTAGGGTATAACTCTAAACAACGGTAATACCAAGTGCTCGTGTCAGTGCCTCAGGTAGCAATATATCATATGGATGAGGTATGAATGCATGAAAACAGAATACATGTGAATGAAGAAACTGCTTTCATAATTTAGTGAGATTTCTGTAGTTTCAAAATGAGGTATCATAAATGAAATCAGCATAAACAGTGTCTAGCATCGACACAAAACATAAATCCCACTATCTCAATATCTTAGGCTTCGGCTATCCGGACTGGCCTGGATCATCAATCTCAGTACCTCGATGTCTCAAAATCTCAATGTCCCAATCTTACTATCTAGGGCGCCGTCAGTCCGGACCGGCCCCTACCATCAATCTCAAGACCACGATGGTATCCTTCGGATATCCGACGCGTCGGGTAAAATCACCGGTAGGTAGTCCTCCCCTGCCAGGCTCATCGTCTACTACTCGAACTTCTAGCCTCGGGGTACCTTACCGGATCCACTATGTACCCGAAACGGTCCATCCAACTCCTCGAATCGGGTCTCGAAATCCATCAGCAAACTCATGGTGGACGACTCATACATCATGGGAAAACTGCACTTTTCATTTAAAAAGAAAGAAAAGAAGTTTATAAATGTTTTTGCAGTTTTCCCCCAAATCCAGGAAATCTCATGAAAATCCGAATCCAAATCCTCAATAGCATGTAAACAGTGAATAATAACATGCATGAAGTAGAAAGTACACTAATATCATGTCTAAATTATTGGCTAACAAACTATGTCAATGAAATAGTATTTTCTAAAGTGTTCGTGACATGGCAATTACCGAAGAAGAAGTGTGTGTGCCGGAAAGTAAGTGTATGTGGTACATACGCGTCATCTGTAATGGTGCCGGTGTCCTAGCAGCACGATATCAATAACAGTATATGAATCACAAAATAAGTATGCGCTGCGATGCGGAGCGAACAACAATAACGTGCGGGAGCTGAATACTAAACACAAAGATAACTAATCTGCATTTAATAAAATATGAGTTCCACGGTGGTGCCATTTGAAATAACACGAATCGTGGGGTTTTGAAAATAAGGGCTACGGTATTTTTAAGAAAAGATACGTATTTTGAAATATCCGTAGAATCTCTTGACCTGTCTTTTAAAATACCCACGATTCGTTAGTTTTGAAATAGGTAGGAATCTAACCTAGTCTAACAACTACACTAAACTATACGGCTGAACTAACAAGCTAACTGAAGGTAAGGAAACCGCCTAACATCTGAGTCGATACACACACATATATATATATATATATATATATATTAGTCGGTGATCCCGCCTCAATAATATCACATCCGATACCATATCTATAATCAGATATTCCCAAGTCAAGAGTGCGGATCAAACATCAATATATATCTCGTACGTAAATCCGTCGTACGGCATCCCAAATCTGGGTACGGGTCAATATCACATTCATCACACTATTCATCCGGTATCCCCTTTATTAAAGAGCATAATCCGGGTACTGATCTATGTCTAGTACAATACTGATACCACCTACGTATGCATGTACGCATGTGAAATACTACGTCAAAGGACCCGCTACAACGTTATGTCGTATCTCAAATACGAACCCTGCCAAATCACCGATCTCACGGCCTCAAATCAAATCTCAGCGACTCATCTCAAATCCCAAGTACTATCCTCAAATCCAGTATATGAACACATAGTCCCATACCCATGTGAACACAAAAATATATAATCCCATATACGCACATGTAAAAGAAAGGATGTATGCAAGTATGTGCGTGTGTGTGTGTATAGGTGCAACCCCTACTCTAGGGTTTCGCAACTACACTAAACCTATCACAGAACACAAAAGTCCATCTTTATCATCAATAACCCCAATTCAACATATACTAAATATATGTGTGTATACGTATTCGTATACATCACCACGAACTGCGGGGGTGCTATACACCATCCACCCGACTTCTCCCCGTAGATATAAATCTACTCACCTGATCTTCGCACGCCGGTGCCGACGTCGCCATGCGCTTACTTGTCGTCTCGAAGTCCAAATGGGGTACCTACATATCATAACACACCGTATCGCATTAAAATCCGACTCATGACAAAAACGACACACGAATCCCACATAGGTCAAAACCTATGGTTTTCTTTCACAAATCAACCCAGAAACCCTCGAAATCGGCGTACAAACGCCGATTGATCGAGAAAAACACCAAACATACCAATCATGGCTTCAAAACTCACTAACTGTATAAGAAATAGGTTTTAATTTGTCAAAACCATAAAATCAAACGAATCGTTTTATTTTCCAAAAACCTAGTTAGCACAATTTCCCATTTCGGTTCAAAACTTGATGTTTTAACCAATCTACAAATTTTAACTATTCAAATGGCCAAAATTCTCATTAAATAACATAATTAGGTCATACAAATCACTTTCATAAATTAAACCAATCAATTTGTATATATATTCCAAATTCCTAGTTTGCAAAAATACCGATTTTAATTCTTTTTAAAGTAAAATTCATAATTTTACAATTAAGCTTGGTTTTGCATATACTAAAATATTAAACCATAATTTATAATGTTAATAATGCCATGAAACACTAATTAGAATTTATCCCACCAAAATATACATATTTTTAAAACTTAGTTTGCCATTTATATAATTATTACAAATTTAAATTAACAAAAATGCAAACTAGAGACTAGATTAATTTTAGCAAGCAATTACATGTTAATCTACCCATCACAACCCTAATCCAATGATCAAACCCTAATCTTCATTCGAAACCATCCACTTGAAATTTCAAACATGAATTCAAAACCCTTTTTTCTAAACACCTAATTAAACACTTATAAACAAAATTATTTAAGCAACTAATCAACAAACAAACCATAGGGTACAAATTTATATCTCACAAATTGAGATCTAGCATGCAAATCCTAGCCTCCAAAAATAGCATCCATGCTTCTAGATCCATGCTAGATAGGCAAATGAGAAATGGGTAGGAGTTGGATTTGAGTTTTAGGTTTGATTTTTGATGGAATTTGATGAATTTTGTGAGGGTTTTGAAATGAAAATGAGGTCAAGAAAATGGGGGACTGCTTGAGGGATAGGCTCGGCCAGAAATGAGGAGGGGGAGAAGAGAGGGTGTGGGGGTGTTTGTAAAGTCAAGTAAAAGTCCAAGTCACCATTATCTAACACCATACCCCTTTATTTAATACTTCCTTTATTCTTTTCTCTTGATTTTCTTTTCTTTTATCAAAAGAAGTGGGGACATGGGGGATGTGGCTGCTGAAAATTCAACCAAGGAGGGGAATTGGTGTCGTGTGTGAGAGTGTGAGAGATCAAGTAAAGAAATGCCCCCATTTAAAACACCCATTAACTCATTTCCTAATTATTTTCACAAAATAAGCCTTTTTCTTCAATATTTTCTAAAACCGATTAACAACTTCATTTCATTTCAAAAACAACGTGTTAAAATTTTGTTTAATTTGTTATGATGCACAAAATTTGTTTCAACCCATTCCAATTTGTAATTTTCCCTAATTAAATGTATTAGTGATGACTTAAAATAATATTAAAATAATTAATTTCGGAAATTTTTTCTAGAAAATTAGAACTAGTACCAGTGGCTCAATAAACACCAAATAGTAGCAATTACATAGATAGAATATGTATATTTAATTTTATAATAAAGATATTTTTATTTTGACTTTTTAAAGAAAACCCCCTTATTTTACCGATTTTTCCGAAATTTCACCGAAACGATTTTCAAAACGTTACAATCTTCCCCCCTTAAAGAAATTCGATCCCCAAATTTAAATTAAAACTCCCCCCAAATACTAAAACATCTAAGAAAAACCATCAAGTTGTCGGGGCTCCGAAATCATAAATACATAAAACAAATCGTAGCGCAGCGCATGCGCATAAAAAATGAGCATATAACTCAAAATCAAAACTCCATCCAGCATCCCGCAATCATCGGAGCCATGGTGAAGACACAATGTCTAAATCCAAAATGAAAATCAATATGATATACATCATTAAAACATCTGGAAGCAATGCATGCTAAATCTTCTTCAAATCGATGTGCGATGCTCGCAGCACTGCACAGTGGCGGACGTCTATTGTAAGAAAATAACTACATCTATATATATCCTTTGTTTAATATGCACGTCCCGCCGTTTCGAAAGCAATTTCAGAAGGGTTTACTTTATAAAATGTTTCGTGTCATCTCGGACACGTAGGTAAATACTGAGACTATAGCTCCTCTTTGGAAATCCCTTCGATAACTATCAATGCATGCAAAAATATACTCAGGTACTGTCCTGTGACTAGTCCTGCTCCATACTAAACCAAATAGCAAGTATCATAAAATATACTGCTCCAAAGAAATCAATCCCAAATATATATATGAATACCACGTGCGTCTGGTGCGCACGGAAATCGAAATCCATGAATGTGCCATACATATGCACAGAAACAACATCTAAGTGCATCGGGTGTGCACGAAACATCTATCAAGGGCAACAGGTGTGCCTGACAGCAAAAACAGGGGCATCTGACATGCACGAAGAATCTCGATTTAGTGCATCTGGTGTGCACCAAAATCGTATCTCATAACATGCGCCCAACATGCGCGAAAACCCAAATCAGGTGCATCCATCATGCACGAAATCATGAAATCCAATATCAAGCGCCGAACATGCGCAAAATCCAATCAGGTGCATAATGTGCATGAAAACGAATATCGAATATCACACTCGAAATCGATGGTATACGATACATTTCAAATCAAATCCAAATCAGGTATACCATGGTATAAAATCTCACCATCCTGTGCATCGGCATGCACAAAAGCAAATTAAATACTAAAAGAGCATGAAAACTATGCCGAAAGCATAAGACAAATCACATGCATGCCCTAGGCATGAAATCAAATATCATGAAACTCGGTCATCAAAACTCAATCATGAAATAAATCACCCACAAATACTGAAATCCAATATAACGGATACGTGATAGTCAATCACAAAATCACAAATCATAAATGTCGTCGTCGATATGTCCGTCCTTTAAAGTCTAGAAGGTGTCAGTGTATCCAATACTAGTAGAGCAAGATATCTACTTGCCTTCTGATCATGGCATGTCGCCTAGTGCCCTTAGGCTCTCATCTCTCACTGCAGATTGCTAAGTATACAGCTCCTCGGCTCAACGGTCCAATATAGAAACGATAACGGAAGCAGTCCGCTCAGACACATCCTCTAAAGATCTCTGGCCAACTATCATGGTTACTCATAACATGTCTCGTCGACGATGCCGAACTCTTGCCTACTGGGTGTACGTCGTATGACCGCTCCTGGGTCCAGGTCTTCTCGTTCAGTATTTCCAGAAAGGTCATGTCGAATTCTCTCCCAAGTCTCGTTTCTGCCGAACTGCCCGGAAGTTATCATCCTTTTACAATATCTATTTCTTGTTCCAGAACGACTGCATACTCATCACGACTCCTCCTGGAATATATATCCATAGTCAACACTTTTGCTTGCGTATCACATCTCTGATGTCGGCGGAGTGGAACGTCACCTGATCAAGATTTCGTACAAACCTCTTACTCCACTTTTCTCTAATGTCGACTGCTTCGGACTCGCCTCGTCGTGGCTGCATGGACTGTGCTCCAACGGCTATACTCGTATCTGGAGTCTCCCAAGCAATGCATCCCATCGCATAGCATCCGAATGAAGTCGAACCATTCGACCGATTCGTCAAATCCTCATAATCCCCCAAGAGCTCAACATCTTGGGTACAGTTTAATAGTATCGAGTATATACCACAGCATCGGTGGACCAGCCGTAGAAGGGCAAACCCAAGCCTCGCTAATGGCGCCGCGGAACTGCCGCAAACCCTAAGGTTCAAAGGATTTCACACGGTCATTATATCGAGTTAGGGTTTCATTCTTCTAGAGGGTCCATAGAATTGCCTGCATGTCTTTCCGAACACTTTAAACTTGGAATAATAGGTTTCTGGCATTTCATCGCCTCTGTCGACTCTCAACGTCTCTGCATGAAGTCGTCTCTAGCTGGAATCAATCTATCCGATGACCTCGCATCGGGGTAGCGAACGAACTACATGTCCTAGTCATTCACCCTCGGTGACTAGCGACCTTCTATCATCTCTTAGTACCACTCGTACTGCAATAGCTCCAGCATCTGGGGCGATATCTTTTCATTTGCCAAAATCACTGGCTCATTCGTCTGCACGCTGAACAGTTCCTCAATCATCATGAATAAGCAATACTTCAATGGTCATCAATATCTGGTTGGCCTCTGTCGGTGGCCCAATCCTCTGGTGCTGATCTGCACGTCCGAGAAATCCCATACAGCGATCCATCAAACGCTCGTGGCGTGAAAACACAATAAAATGACACATCTCTGCAATCGTATGTCACCGGAATTACGCCCTGGTCAGTCCTCGTTCGTGACGAGCTCGTGCTGACCGCAACTCTAGCCGTAGCTCTCCTTGCCCGTAATCGTGGCAGCAAAACCATAACTGGTACCGATGAGGCTAGATCATGAATGAATATAATACTGAGCAAAGAAATGTACATCCTAAGGCTTCTTAAGCGGAGTAGCATATCGTAAGTATGCCGCGGAACATACCCACGGTATGTCACTCTACTTTAGTCACCTACTCCATCAACCAAGGGTCATCCTACGCTCCGAAGGTAAAACCTAACGCTCTGATACCAACTTTGTCACGACCCGAATGGTACGGAACATGACCGGCTCTTAAATTACGAAATTTCTCGAGGCGTACGTAATCTAAGTAAGCCAAAACCCAGAAATCAAAACCAAAGAAGCAATAGAGTGAAGGAAAAACCAACTTAAAACAAGTAGTTTTAATAGCATAAGCCGAATTATGCGTTTTAAAAAAAACATGAAGTATTTTCTAAAAATTTCGGCAGAGTCCCCTTTGTAAATATTGGCCCACAAACGGAATATAACATGAATAGGATACGAAATCAATAAAAAGGCATCCCCAAGCGGGAGCTAGCTCTTCGTCAATCGACGGTCACAACCACACAAGCAATATAATATACAACGCCAAGGGCGAGGATCAAAACTCAAAAGGAAACTCAAAACAGCAAGAAATCCATAGAAATACAACGCGCGACTCTAAGGTCGAAAGAATAAACATCACTGGTCTCTATCTCTGAAATAAATACATGTTTGGTTGATGGAACTTCTAGATACAACAGAATAATAATATACAAGGTATAATGATGGGTACAATACAAGTAAACCCACCTACTAGCAAGTCACCCAAAAAAGAAGCAGTGCCAGCAAAGCCGTAATGAAACCTGTACGGCAAAACCTGCAAGAAACTGTGGCACAACGGGGGTGAGTTGCCAACTCGTGAGTAGAAAACATCTACGAACAGAAATCGCATGAACAACGCAATCCTAAGTCATACGATCATAATATATCCTCAAATATATAATCTGCAGCCTATAACAATGGCTAGGGTATACCTCTAAACAACGGTAATACCAAGTGCTCGTGTCAGTGCCTCAGGTAGCAATATATCATATGGATGAGGTATGAATGCATGAAAACAGAATACATGTTAATGAAGAAACTGCTTTCATAATTTAGTGAGATTTCTATAGTTTCAAAACGAGGTATCATAAATGAAATCAGCATAAACAGTGTCTAGCATCGACACAAAACATAAATCCCACTATCTCAATATCTCAGGCTCTGGCTATCCGGACTGGCCTGGATCATCAATCTCAGTACCTCGATGTCTCAAAATCTCAATGTCCCAATCTCACTATCTAGGGCGACGTCAGTCTGGACCGACCCCTACCATCAATCTCAAGACCACGACGGTATCCTCCGGATATCCGACGCGTCGGGTAAAATCACCGGTAGGTAGTCCTCCTCTGCTAGGCTCATCGTGTACTACTCGAACTTCTTTCCCCGGGGTACCTTACCGGGTCCACCATGTACCCGAAATGGTTCATCCAACTCCTCGAATCGGGTCTCGAAATCCATCAGCAAACTCATGGTGGACGACTCATACATCATGGGAAAACCGCACTTTTCATTTAAAAAGAGAGAAAAGAAGTTTATAAATGTTTTTGCGGTTTTCCCCCAAATCCGTGAAATCTCATGAAAATCCGAATCCAAATCCCCAATAGCATGTAAACAGTGAATAATAACATGCATGAAGTAGCAAGTACACTAATATCATGTCTAAATTATTAGCTAACAAACTATGTCAATGAAATAGTATTTTCTAAAGTGTTCGTGACATGGCAATTACCGATGAAGATGTGTGTGAGCCGGAAAGTAAGTGTACGTGGTACATACGCATCATCGATAATGGTGCCGGTGTCCTAGCAGCATGCTATCAATAACGGTATATGGATCACAAAATAAGTATGCGCTGCGATGCAGAGCGAACGGCAATAACGTGCGGGAGCTGAATACTAAATACAAAGATAACTAATCTGCATTTAATAAAATATGATTTCCACGGTGGTGCCATTTGAAATAACACGAATCGTGGGGTTTTGAAAATAAGGGCTACGGTATTTTTAAGAAAAGATACGTCTTTTGAAATATCCGTAGAATCTCTTGACCTGTCTTTTAAAATACCCACGATCCGTTAGTTTTGAAATAGGTAGGAATCTAACCTAGTCTAATAACTACACTAAACTATACGGCTGAACTAACAAGCTAACTGAAGGTAAGGAAACCGCCTAACATCTGAGTCGATACATATATATATATATAATCCCGCTTCAATAATATCACATCCGATACCATATCTATAATCAGATATTCCCAAGTCAAGAGTGCGGATCAAACATCAATATTAGCTCGTACGTAAATCCGTCGTACGGCATCCCAAATCTGGGTACGGGTCAATATCACATTCATCACACTATTCATCTGGTATCCCCTTTATCAAAGATCATAATCCGGGTACTGATCTATGTCTAGTACAATACTGATACCACCTACGTATGCATGCACGCGTGTGAAACACTACGTCAAAGGACCCGCTACAACGTTATGTCGTATCTCAAATACGAACCCAGCCAAATCACCGATCTCACGGCCTCAAATCAAATCTCATCGACTCATCTTAAATCCTAAGTACTATCCTCAAATCCAGTATATGAACACAGTCCCATACCCATGTGAACACATAAATATATAATCCCATATACGCACATGTAAAAGAAAGGATGTATGCAAGTATGTGCGTGTGTGTGTGGTTTCGCAACTACACTAAACCAATCACAGAACACCAAAAGTCCATCTTTATCATCAATAATCTCAATTCAACATATACTAAATATATGTGTGTATACGTATTCGTATACATCACCACGAACTGCGGGGGTGCTATACGCCATCCACCCGACTTCTCCCCGTAGATATAAATCTACTCACCTGATCTTCGCTCGCCGGTGCCGACGTCGCCACGCGCTTACTTGTCGTCTCGAAGTCCATATGGGGTACCTAAATATCATAATGCACCGTATCGCATTAAAATCCGACTCATGACCAAAACGACACACGAATCCCACATAGGTCAAAACCTATGGTTTGCTTTCACAAATCAACCCAGAAACGCTCGACATCGGCGTACAAACGCCGATTGATCGAGAAAAACACCAAACATACCAATCATGGCTTCAAAACCCACTAATTGTATAAGAAATAGGTTTTAATTTGTCAAAACCATAAAATCAAACGAATCGTTTTATTTTCCAAAAACCTAATTAGCACAATTTCCCATTTCGGTTCAAAACTTGATGTTTTAACCAATCTAAAAATTTTAACGATTCAAATGGACAAAATGCTCATTAAATAACATAATTAGGTCATACAAATCACTTTCATAAATTAAACCCATCAATTTGTATATATTCCGAATTCCTAGTTTGCAAAACTACCGATTTTTACTCTTTTTAAAGTAAAATTCACAATTTTACAATTAAGCTTGGTTTTGCATATACTAAAATATTAAACAACAATTTATAATGTTAATAATGCCATGAAACCCTAATTAGAATTTTATCCCACCAAAATATACATATTTTTAAAACCTAGTTTGCCATTTATATAATTATTACAAATTTAAATTAACAAAAATGCAAACTAGAGACTAGATTAATTTTAGCAAGTAATTACATGTTAATCTACCCATCACAACCCTAATCCAATGATCAAACCCTAATCTTCATTCAAAACCATCCACTTGAAATTTCAAACTTGAATTCAAAACCCTTTTTTCTAAACACCTAATTAAACACTTATAAACAAAATTATTTAAGCAACTAATCAACAAACAAACCATAGGGCACAAATTTATACCTCAGAAATTGAGATCTTGCATGCAAATCCTAGCCTCCAAAAATAGCATCCATGCTCCTAGATCCATGCTCGATAGGCAAATGAGAAATTGGTAGGAGTTGGATTTGAGTTTTAGGTTTGATTTTTGATGGAATTTGATGAATTTTGTGAGGGTTTTGAAATGAAAATGAGGTCAAGAAAATGGGGGGCTGCTTGAGGGATAGGCTCGGCCAGAAATGAGGAGGGGGAGGAGAGAGGGTGTGGGGGTGTTTGTAAAGTCATGGAAAAGTCCAAGTCACCATTATCTAACACCATACCCCTTTATTTAATATTTCCTTTATTCTTTTCTCTTGATTTTCTTTTCTTTTATCAAAAGAAGTGGGGACATGGGGGATGTGGCTGCTGAAAATTCAGCCAAGGAGGGGAATTGGTGTAGTGTGTGTGAGTGTGAGAGATCAAGTAAAGAATTGCCCCCATTTAAAACACCCATTAACTCATTTCTTAATTATTTTCACAAAATAAGCCTTTTTCTTCAATATTTTCTAAAACCGATTAACAACTTCATTTCATTTCAAAAACAACGTGTTAAAATTTTGTTTAATTTGTTATGATGCACAAAATTTGTTTCAACGCATTCCAATTTGTAATTTTCCCTAATTAAATGTATTAGTGACGGCTTAAAATAATATTAAAATAATTAATTTCGGGAAATTTTTTTCAGAAAATTAGAACTTTTACCAGTGGCTCAATAAACACCAAATACTAGCAATTATATAGCTAGAATATGTATATTTAATTTTATAATAAAGATATTTGTATTTTGACTTTTTACATAAAACCCCCTTATTTTACCGATTTTTCCGAAATTTCACCGAAACGATTTTCAAAACGTTACAGTTCATGTCACCATAGTTTGAGCGCAGTTTGAGCTGCTGCTAGTGTTGCGGTGAGGGCGAGCTCGTTTGGTACGAGGGCTGACCATTGTGTTTTCTGGTGACATGAGAACGTCTCGATGTAGTGTTGTGTTGTGGCCTCTTGTGGTGGCGAGTGCTTGGTTTTATACCGGATGATCAGGCCATTGTTAGAGCTGCCAGTTGCGAGAGGACTGTAGATGTACAGCATACCTCAGAGATTTTGATGTCGCCTACCGTGCAGACAGGTGACCCAGTTGTTGCTGAGAAGATAGGATGTCGCTTCCAGAGCTTACGAGCTAAGATTGCCGGAGCTTCCAGGCAGAAATGCGACAGATGATAGCTAGTCTACCCCGAGTTGGGAGACGAAGGTGATTCATCAGATTGATGCGCCGACGCAGGCCCAGTTGAGTTGAAGATTTCCAGTGTGGAGAGAATCTTACTCAGACCTAGAGCAGACCGATTCAGAGATGACCGCCGATGTATCGCCTTTCCTGGAGGATTGAGGCATTGTTTAGCGTGCGGACGAAGGGTATTCACATGTTGTATATGTGAAGCAAAAAGGTTTGAACGAGTGTCAGAAACCCATTTTTCCCAAGTTTAAAGTGTTCAGAGGAACATGCAGGTAATTCTGTGGACCCTCTAGAAGAATGAAACCCTAACTTAACATGATGACCATGGAACCGCTTTGAACCTTAGGGTTTGTGGCAGTTTAGCGGTGCCATCAGTGAGGCTTGGGTTTGCCCTTCTACGGTTGGTCCAGAGGTACTGTTGTATGTACCAGATATTTTTAGACTGTGCACAGGTACTGAGCCTTCGGGAAATTTTGGGACCTTGATGGCTCGATCGAAAAGTTTGACACCGTCCGGATATCATGTGATAAGATATCAGCAAGCTGACCGGCTTTGGATAGAGGACCTCACCCAGATGTGTTGGGAGTGATCGAGGACGGACGGGTATTGAGTATTCCTCTGATGGTTGGGACGAGTTCACGAGGACGTGTTCGGCCAGATATCTTCTACAGGGTGCCGAAGCTACAGAGTACGCGATTTCGAGTCCGTGCAAGATACTTCGAATTGACCGTGGCCGAGAACAGTTGCAGGGCGCAGATAGAAGAGCGTGACGTCATAGTAAGAGGTGATAAAGACGAGTGGAACCAGAGATTTGTGCGAGACGCTGACGAGCTGTCATTACTCCCCGTCGAGACTAGAGACCTGATATGCTTACAGAAGCGTTGGGATACGGCCAGTTTCCGAGGAAATGTGTGCGGAACACGCAAATGTCCAGAGAACGAGAAAGATTATATAAGAGTACCAACCTCCGTATAGTTAGGCGTAGGTAAGATCGGAAGAGACTTTGAGCAGGATTCCTTCCGGGACACTGCTGCAATGAGGATTGCACCCAGGATCAGATGTGTCACGTGTATTCATAGAGACAGAGGCCGACGCCAGTAACGTGCTGCTTTATGAGTGGTCGTGAAAAATGACCGGGAGATGACCAGAGAAGTGCTAGAGCGGAATCTTTCCCGTTAGCACGCCTGAAAGGGCCGATGAGCCGATGGATTGCGAGATTGGTAATCTGAGGAGAAGATGAGTACCCAGAGACAGAGGGCGCCAGACCGTGAGCAGGAGGCGAGCGGATGTTCTTGCCCTGTCAGTTTTGGGCGCACTGATATTTTCCGACATTGTACGAGGTGTACCTCGATGTCATTTATTGCGATTTGCGTTTTTGATCCGAGTGTCACGCTTATATCGCTTGGATTTGAGTTTTAATGACGAGTTTCCTGATATTGATTTCGTGCACCATGGCTACACCTACTGAGTGTTTACATTTTGCGTATAGTTATCGCACCTGATATATATTTTTATACACCGTTGTGTTGATTTGCGATTTGTGCATGCTTATTGCGTTTGATGTCGATTTTATACCTGCGTAGCATGTGTTTATGATTTCATGGATTTCATACGGATGATTTGATTTTTGCACTCGGTATAGCTCATATGTGCTTGCAGTGCATTGATATGTGTTTTGTGCATGCAGTTGCACACGATTTTGATTTATACACCTTGGTATACTCGGTGTTGCTTTTGATGCGTTCGAGTTATTGATTGTATTTCGTGCATTCAATGCACCCGATGTTATTTCATGCACAATAGGTGCACCAGATATTGTTGTCATGCACACCGTTGCAGTGGACAGATGCTTTCGTGCACATCCGTTGCACGTAGTTTTGGGTTTTTGTGCATATTGTGGCACTTGTATTTGGATTTGATTTCCATGCGCACCAGATGCATGTGATTTTTGGATACGCCTTTTAGTCTGATTTTTGCTTTTGAGCACTTTGTTTTCATGTTGAGCACTATATTGTGTATTAGCCAACAGGACTGATCTGAGGACAGTACCTGAGTACTTTGCAAGCATTAATATACTACCAAAAGGGTTTTCAAAAGGAGCTATAGTATCGCTATTTCCTACGTGTCCGTGAGCGACATGAACGTTTATAAGGAAACATTTTGGGATATTTTGGAACGGAACGTGTATTTAAGAAAACATATATGGACATATATTATTATTTTTAAATGAGCGTCCGTCAGTTATGCCGTGAGTTACGCATTTCTACGGCGGTTTAGAAAAGATTTTGCATGTATTTCATTCAGATTTTGGAGTTTTTCAAGGATGCGTACTATACACGTATTATAGTATTTGACTAGTGTATATTGGATTTCAGTAGTGGATTTCGAGATCTGTATCTCCATTGTAACTCCGAGGATATGCGTGCAAAATGAGATGATTTGCATAACGCTTGATGGAGTTCGATTTTGAGCTTTGCACTCGTTTTCACGCGCACTTGGCGCGTTGTGCTATTTCAGCGTTTTCGATGATTTCGGAACCCCGACGACTTGGATTTTTATAGAAATGTTTTTGCATTGAGGGGTTTAAATTTAAATTTTGGGACCGAATTTCTTTAAGGGGGGAAGATTGTAACACTTCAGAAAAATAAAATATTATTTTTGGGAATTTTTATAATTAAATAATATTATATTGAATATTTTAATATTTCGGTATAATTAAATACCGATAAATTGGGGGGAAATTTGGAAAATTATGGAAATTACTAAAATGAGGGTATTTTATTGGATTTATGCAATTATAAAGTTTTACGAGTTATTTGACACTAATTTAGCGCTAATCGCGATTAAAAATCGCTAATCGCCTTTAAGCGTATTTTGTGCAAAACATGCACAAGTCTTTTCTTCACTTGTTACATTTTTGTTTATCATGGCATTACTCATGATTCTTGCATGGTTGTATGTTAATGAGAAAAGAAAAGAAAAGAAAAGGAATATAGTATTAGGTATGGGTGAGAGAGAGAAAGGTGAGGGGTATCTTTGACTTGGCCATTCACCCATCTCACCATTTTCATCTCATCCTTTCCTCTCCCCTCCCCCTCTTGTTGCTGCTGCTTCAGCCCTCACTCCCTCTCCTATTCAATCCTCTTAAACTCCATTAAAAACACTTCAAAACTCAAACCCCATTTCACAAAAAGCACAAGCTCACTAGCAACACATTGGACCAAGAAAGCTTGCATTTTGGACACTTGGTGAAACTCAAGAAAATTCTTGAGTTGCCAAATGAGGTATTTCCTGAACCATGAGCTTAGTATTCACATTTCTTTTACATCCATGTTAATTTTAAACCGATATTGTGAAGTTTAGTGAACTTTGGGAAACCCTAGTAAAGGGTTGAGTGTTTGTTTGAAATTGGTGATGTTGTGGCTGTTAACTAGACTTGAGTGCTGTTTAATGACCTAAACCAGAGACTAGAAACCCTAAAACACGGATTTAGAAACCCCGACATCGGATAAATGTATGATTTGAGAGGGTATTTTGGAATCTGGAGCAACCCGGGGGCACTAGAAATGATTTTGCAATTCGTGGGAGTCGTGCAGGCACCTAGGAAGCTACCACCAAGACCTGAGCCCCATCCCCTGCACCCAGGCCACATATTTATTCAATTTGGCCGCAATTTGCGGCCAGGGTAGCTCAGAATTGATTCGTACTTGTTCTGGGGTCCCTTTAGATATAAATTAGTTCCTCCATATATGCAAAATTGGCCAATTTGGCTTAGGGTAAAATCTAGGACCATTTCCATGAGTTGGTGCATTGTTTTACGACTTCGTTTTGACTTGATTTTGGTATTTAGTATTGTGTTTCCGTCGTGTGGAATTTGGACGTCAGCGACCAGGGTTAATTGTCGTGTTTTCCACGCAAAGCTATAGGTTTTGACCTATGAGCAAAACGTGTACTGTTTTGGTTTTTCCGCCTTGATTTTAATACGCATTGCGATTTTTTATTATTGTAGATACCTTCGCGTTGATTCCGATGCGACGGGGCGTGGCGTCATCGATTTCGGCGAGCGAAGACCAGGTGAGTGGATCTATATCCACGAGGGAAGTCGGGTGGATGGCGTATAGCACCCCCGCAATGTATTGATGGAAAACTAATTATAGAATATGGTTAGGAAACCTAGATTAGGAAACCATGGTTACAATGAGGATAGCTATGAAACCATATTAGAAACTAGAGGATAGTTAGAAGTGATGTGTTACGGCTATTATGTGATGACGGAATTCGAGGACGACGTTTGTCGATATTGCCGTTTAGGGTACTATAGGACTGGATAGTCAGTGTAGAGGCGTCATCCGAACCATACCCTTTTCTAAACCGAAGAATTGTATGTATTTTAAATATATACTTCGAGGGATGTTACGGATTTTCAAATGATATCTTTTCCTTAAAACACCGTAACCCATATTTTCAAAACTACGATTCGCTTCTTTTAAAGTCTGGTTGTATGGTTCGGGTGTGTATGTTAGATTAGATACCTATACTTATAGTAGAGATAGAATGTTTAGGTAAACTCGACTTGATGTGAAATATAAATGCGATGAAAGAATATAACGAATATGATGATCTGATGTTTTACCTTATGCTGCATTCATGATATTATTATTGCACTGCATATACCTGTGTTAGTACACTTACACCATTATCGATGATGCGTATGTTACACGTACACAGATTTACCGGCTCACACACTTCATCATCGATAATTGCCATGTCACTACACAGTAGGATTGCTGCATCATGATATGACTCTATACATCATTTACTTGCTATAGTTACCTATGCACTTATGTACGATGTTGCATTTGATTTTGGAGATATTGGGAACCGCAAGGCATATTTTCAAAACTGGAATTCTTTAAAGGAGCGGTTTTCCCTTAATATGATATATCATTGTTCCTTGTTGCATGATATACGGATATGCTTACATTTCCATCATATGTCGCATACATCATGCTTTATGATTTTACGCATTGAGATAGGCTGTTTTTATGAGATTTCTGGATTTGAGAACCGTGGACATTTTAAAAGAGATTATGTGTTGTTTTAAAAACCCGGTTTCTCTTGTTATGATATTTCAGTACGTCCACCATGTGTTTTCTCGGTTCTGAGAGCGACATGTGAAACCTGTTAGTTATATATATGCCCTAGAGGCCATTGTTGTATATATGATGTATATTATAATGGATGCTTGGATATATAAAGAGAAGACTTTCTTGCTCGACATGATAGTATGCTATTTAGTTTCACTTTATCTTAACATGTTGACTTATATTAGTTTACTGTCTTACTCTCACATGTTGATAAAGCCCTTAGGATATGTACTCGACTACTGGGACTGCGATAAGATCATTCTAGTGGGGCCACGGTAGTCGATGAGTACATACTATAACTGTTCCTAGTCGAGGGTATATCGAGACAGGGCATCGATACACCAGAGTAGACTAGTGTATACGCATCTTGACCCATATGATGGGCGACAGATGATCCCATATCCATCGGTGTTTGACATAAAGGATGGTGTACGGGTGCTCAGTGGAGACTGGGTACACTGGACGGACTCGCCGAGAACTTCCAGATGGTATTATACCTCACGTCAGATGGCGGTTCTCCGGTGACACTGGTACAGGGTAGTCTGTAGACCCGAGATCGTCATAGAGTTTTGTGTGATTTCTACTGTGCTTTGATTTCCAACTTACCACGTCCAAGAGGGCGTGCAAAACGGTGGTTTTTAGGTGCAGTCCCGAATCACATGGAGGCAATGAGCGATAGGAGGGGATTCGCCTCTCCCGGTATAGGGAGTTGATGTTGTGCTGTATTCGATTGGCTATAACTGGAAGTCCCTGGCCAGGGCTGATATAGAGTACTACTGGTAAGTGTTATCAGTAGTTTCTCGACCTGTTATGAGCCTCACATCGACACGACTTATCGGTTACTGGGGTCTGACGTATACCACCCCTAGACTAGATATGCGACATATCAGACGAAGAGACCGGACTGTACGGGAGTGTTACTGATTGGATTCACAGGAGAATGTACAGGCTTGGTTGTTGATCTTCTGATCGCTCAATTCGTGGGTGGCTGTTACGTTTAGCTGGCCGCTTGCAGCTTGTGGGTGTTTGATATGATCATCACCTGCTACCGGCATATTGACGATTCTTTAGAGTCCTACACAGAAGTTTTTTGACTCAGGCAAAACGGAGTAGGAGCACATATGTGATATGTGCAGGACCGAGGATAATACGATATGAGATACCGTATTATATTCTTGCGATATTTTGATATGAGCCGGGTCATCGGATCAAGTGTTGATTCGATGAATCGGTACATGATATATTAGTCGGTTATATTCGATATAGCCGGATTGTCGGATCAAGTGTTGATTCGATAATTTAATGTATGATTATATATATGATATATTGCATTACATTATCTAATATTGGCTCGCTTTATTATTTCATTTTCTCACCGGGTAATACAATGATATATATGCTATATATGTTAATTGTAATATTTTCTTTTGTTACAAAAATATATTATATGTAGCATTTTGAAAATTTAGAAATAAATAAAATTAATTAATTTAATAATAATATGATAAATCACAAAGTTATTAAAAACAAATAAGACATTTTCATAAGTTCTATGTAAAACAAATTAAATAAAAATTTTAGTATGCAACATGAATAAGTTATAAGGGTTTTAGTGATAATTTTAGCTTCATTTTAATTAAATGTGTGTTTTATAATAAACTAAGTTGTGAGGGGTTTTTAGGTAAAGTTTAGGTTTTTGTGCAAAAGGAAAATTGTTAAGGGTGTAAATGAAAATGGGATGGAAAATCAATTAGTTCAAATTTAATTTCAAATTAAAACAATAATTAGAAGATAAGGCTTGCACACCTCTTACTTGCATGCACACACCCACCCACCACCTCCTCCTTGCATGAAATCACTACCTCTAGCTTGATGACACCTCCTCCTTCACCTTATCCCTTTCATTTGTCATATATAAACCTTGTTCAGTTCAGTGGTTAATTAAAATTCTGAAAACATAAAGAAAAGAAAAGAAAAACAAATCAAAGCATAGAAGAAGAAGGAGAAGAAGGAAGCTAGGTTCTAGGTTTTCATCACCATCAAGCTAGGACAAGGGGCTTAGCATCTTGGAGGGATTATTCCAACAACTTATTGGGGGTAAAATTCTTAATCACAGTAGGAAATTAAGGTTCTGTACTTAGTTTAATTTGAAATGAAAAAGTTCTATAATTTCGTATTTTGGTTCAAACTAGGCTCTGTTTGAATCTGCTATTGTTTGGAAGATGGTTAACCCAAATAAACAAGACCTAATTGATGTATGTAACACCTAAAGCAAACCATAGGATCACGAACCGGAGGGCTCGGAGTTGGGCCGGCGACCAGAAGGAAAAATCCGGCGTCGCCGGATTTATAGGAAGCTAGGTGGATTTAGTTTGTTGGGTAGGCTTCAGTGTATAATTTTGGCTAATTTGGTGTTATTTAAACAAATTAGTTTCACTGCAGATAGAATCTAGAAGCGTATATCGGAAAAGATATCTAAAAACACAAAATACGACACGGTTAAAACGCATCGCGATTTAAATTCTGTAGCGGTGCAGGTTAGGGTTAAAATCCAGTAAGGTTAAGTGTTTAATAGCTCGGTATAGTCGTATTCAATATAACTAGTACGTAGGAATGGGTGTTTTCATTTCCGTCATGTCGGAGTAGCCGTTTCCTTATATAAGTTAAATTGTGATGTTAGATTTGAATACGGGATTTTCGGAGGCAGCGAGGAAAGGGAAAGAATTGGCAATTCCTGAATAGATTCGACGTTTTCCGGTGAGTAGACTAAACATCTACCAGGGAATTTTGTAAAGATGGCGTGTTACGCCCATAGTTTATTTAAATAAATGTTTTATTTTGTTATACTAAATTGACGATATGCATTCATAATTCACATATATTTTTCTTAGTTTCTAGTACACTGCACAAGTATCGACGAGTTATGCCACGTGCACATCTATATGTTACACACACCTCGTTGATATTACCATGTCACTTTTACACTTAGTAAAATTCTTGCTAAAACCGATTCATATCATATCTTAAACACCAATAACAGTAGTAGTTTGCATCATTAACATCATGTTTAGTATTTGAGTATTTCATGTTGATATAAGAGGTAGATGTATTATTGAGGATTTATGGTTTTGAGTTTTGAATACTATTACATAAATCCAGTGATTTTCATGATTGATGTGTCATATCCACCATGTGATGTTTTATGATTTGGTTTTATTCCAGACCGAGTGGGGGAGATATACGGTTGCGGATTTTACGTTATCCATACTGAGTGGGGGAGATATACAGTTGGATACATGGTGGACCCGGTCGAGACCGAGGGGCAGGATAGCCGCATTTGAGGCGGGGGAGCCTAGCAAGGTTACTCGATACCGGATAGAGTGATAAAAATACGGCGTATATCTAGATGATAACGACCGGTATTGTTGATTTCAGGATCATTCGAGGAATGATGCCTGTGAGAAATGGAAGTTTTGTGTCGATGACAGACACGGGGAATTGAATTTTTATTGGAAATAATTGATGAGATTTCAGTTTTGATTATGAGATTCGTACTGTAGATTCATGATTTCCACAGATAATCATACATTATACTTATTCACATTTCAGTTAGTATGATCGTCATATTTACATTATTTACTGTTATACGTTAGTCATATTCACTGAGTTTGCAACTCACCCGCGTTTTGCCACAATTCCTTAGAGGGGTAGAGTGGACGGTTAGCAGCGGCGCATATTTACTTTTTGCAGCTTTATCATATCTTTTGATAGGGAGGTTACATATGGAGTAACCTGCTCTTTTGGTATTGTATTTTGTATCTAGAAAATCTCCATCAGACCTGTATTTTGACTTAGAGTGAGAAATGGTTATATGTATATTGACAGTTGAGATCGTTTAGTTCTATAAATTTTTATTTCTTTTCTTTATGTCTGGGATTCGTATTGATATACTATATACTGAGATTTTATTTTCCGCTGTTGATATTGTTGATCCCAACTAGGGATGCAACCAAACTTAACACTTTATACTTGTTTAATATTTAACTTCATAAACTGTGATTTTTACTAAAACTAAGTTTTTTATATAAAGAATTTCGCAAAAAGGATTTTGATCTTGGTTTTCGACTTACTTGGACTGTGTGCATATCATTAGATATGATACAATCTAAGTGCCCGTCACATCCAAACTTGGGTCGTAACATTATATATGTGATATATAATATTGTAACATATTATAATTAATAATGCAACATGATTAGTAGAGATTAAACATGGTTAGGGTTTGATTTGGGTTAGTTCTTTCATGATGCTTCTAGAAGGTTTTACTTTGTTTCTAGCAAAGATATTATGGTTAATATTTTGCTAGATATTTCTTTGACCCAAACCACACCCTTAACCCTTGTTAAGTCTCTACATTGGTTAGCCTTGTCATCTTTGACCATGGTTGCATTTGTAATCATATATCATTTTCATTATTCATCACAAAAAGAATATTGATTCTTCTTCTTCTTCCTTAAGCTCACAAAAGCTTTCTAGGGTTTCTATTTTGTGATGATTTGGTGTGAGAATTTGATAATAAAAGATAGCATAAATCCTACTTCATCATCCTCATCCAATCTAGCCAATTAGATTAGGGTGTTCACCTCATTAGTGAGTGAGAGCTTGAGTTAAAGAAACTTCAAGGTATATCATCTTTGAAAAGGAAGACTACAAGCAAGCATGGATCATTCGGGTTGTGGAGCTTCTTTTGAGTCCGGGAGATCATGGATCGCGGCGAAGGGATGACTACTCGGAGCTTATGAAGCGAAGGAGCGGACTACAAAGGTTGTAATCCCTCACTCTTAGTTGTAAAGATGTTTACTTGCATGTGTAACCCTAATTATCTAGCAAAGATCCTCGCTTTGGGTTGTTCGGCACGTCTAAATTTTAAATCGGGCATGGTTGATGCCTTATAGACCCTTGTAAGAGTGCCTAGGAACCCAACAGTGGTATCAGAGCCTAGCTAGAGCATTAGGAGACGTGTATACGAAGTTAAAACTCCGATCGAACCCCGATACGTCGGTTTTGACCCCCTCTCTGGAAATTTTGTAAAAATGTGATTTTTTCTGAATTAAAAATACTCAAAAAATCATCAGGGAATTCTAAGGATAACCATGAAATACGAGCCCCCAAGGCTCTCAAAGAGCCGCGGAATTGCGGCAAGAACATGCTTGTCGCGGCGGTTCTGCGGCCAGAAGAAGGAATTGGGGACACTTATTTGAACAGTAATATCCGTAGGTGTTTCTGCATATTTCTGGGTATTTTTAATCTTACTCAAGTGTTGAGTTTTCTGGAGATCTTTTGGTACTCGTTGATTCGATCGGAAAGTTAACTTCGTTCTGTTTTCCGGATAATTTAGAAAGTATTAAAACGTTCGAACGGATATCATTAACTCACTTTTTCCCGACACGAAAAACTTTCAAGTGTTGGAATTTTTCCGGGTTTAAACTTACAGAAAAACAAGCAAGCATATCTGTGGACCCTCTAGAAGAACACAAACCTTAATTCGATTATGTGACCATCTGAACTGCCTCTAAACCTTAGGGTTTGGGGCAGTACGGCGTTGCCACATGTGAGGCGTTGGTTTGACCCTTCTATGGCTGGACCATTGGGGCTGTGACATATTCTGGGAATTTTTAAACTCCGCTCAAGTGTTGAGCTATTTTGGGAAATATTGGGTATTTAATTATTCGATCGGAAAGTTTAATATTGTCTATTTATCTGGAATCTGATACAATATGTGGAATTCACATAGTTAGGCATGAAATGCGAAGTATGTGATATTTCAGATTTACGATGTCTAAAGAGATTGTGGATTCCAAATGTTGTAGTTTTACAATTTCTTTTCTGTGACCGTAAGTGTAGTATGTAGTTTTATCGCCGGTTTTCGTTGCTATACATCAACGACAATCGGTGTATGCACACTTACTTACGTTGATGATATGAGATATTATGTGTTGCTGTGATATGTTATATTGGGTCGTCGTGTTCTGAATAGCCGGGGTTTTTATGTGAGATGAGGGTTTTTATTTTCATTCATGTAAAATTCATTTGTATGTAATATTCTTTTATTGGGGAATTTCCGGGATGAGGTTGTTGTCGCCATTGTATATTATTTATTTTTCCGCATTAGGTAGACCCAAGGAGGGGAGCACAAGTAACCGGGTTCTAGGGTACAGTGGGAGGCCATCTCGAGGAGTCGAGACCGGGTCTCCTAACCCTAGAATTGGCAGTGTTACTTGCCGCTCTCGTAGGGGTCTAGGGATGTGGGTTTGGTTATTCATCGCGACCGTGGAATCCGTGTTTTATACAGGCTCTAAATAAAACACGGACGTCCTAGTATATCCAATATTTCATATGTTATCTTCTGCTGCAATGTTCTGTGATGAGATCATATTACTGACTGAGACGAATGCTTATACTATATATATATGCTGATATATAAATATTGATGCTTTCGTTTCTACTGTGATGCTTAGGAAGCATAAGCTGATGTGATATATTAATGAGATTAATAAAAAGAAAAGAAACCTAAAAGATGTTGTAGAATCAAAACTTTATAAAAAGGGTAGCTACAGTTTTGCTTTGCATAGCGGTATATATGATATACCCTGCACCTTATTCGATGAGGAAAGAGCCGAGATCCCTTTACCGGGAGTGACCTCTTTAGCTAAACTGGCAGATGCTATAAACTCGCGGTTTAGTTTTTGACAGCTTCTATAGTTCTTGCTTTGCACAGCGGTATATATGATATATCCTGCACCTTATTCGATGGGGAAAGAGCCGAGATCCCTTCACCGGGAGTGACCTCTTTAGCGAAACTAGAAAAGCCTAAAAAAACACTCCTTTTCAAAATCACTTGTTTCTACAACGATATCAAGTTCATTACGCTCATGGTTTTTCTGAAAAAACCTGCGTAACCCTCCGTCATTTTAGGAAATAGAGTACTTAGTATTCGTGCTGTGTTTGTTGGCCATAGTTAAGGCGCAGTGTACGGTAGCTAAGTGATGTTTTCCTATATAACATGAGATGTGATTAATTAGGACAGTCATATGACTTTGTTAACCATAGTTAAGGGCCATATGTGTGGGTCTAAATTAATCAAGAAATGACGGTTGGAACTTGACTAGTGCTTATGATTTGTTGACCATAGTTAAGGTCATAAGTCACTAGGGGTAAAAGCAATATCGGGAATTTCAAGTATTGAAATTTGCAATGAGATTGCATACCTCCTATGAGATAGTTGGATCCCGATACCCACTGCGATAAGAGTTACTCCTGGAAGAATTTTACACAGGACAATTAGCCGATCAAGTAGGTGTCTAGAAATGTGTTAATGAGGTTATGCCTCTGGGAAAACGAGGTTTATTTTAATTAAGTCCGTGCGAAAGCACGGGGAACCTCCCTCAAGTACCGACACTGATCTGGCTGAAAGATTGAGGAAATTGTAGGGTGTAATTAATCCCGGCTAATCTTACCTTTTAGGGTTTGAAGGAAGATTTGATAAAAACAGTGGGAAACATCCTGATTAGATAAGATAATAACCAATCCAATCTTGCAAGAGCATACGCTAAAGTGTTTTCTTCTCTCTCTCTCCAGGTAGTGACCATGTCAGGGCATAATCAAGATAATAATATGGATGTATTGACTGAACCCGCTTATTATACTGAGCAGGGGAACGTTGGACCTGTTCTATCTTATAAGTGTTATAAGACTGAGCAGGAAACAGGAGAATATCTGGATTCTCACGCCGCCGAAACAAAGAACAAGCATGCTGATGCATCTTCTTCGGGTGTGTTAGTTATTGAGAACTGTTTCTCAGATCACCCTACGTCCTGGGTATTAGATACCGGATCGGGATCCCACATATGTAAATTGTTACATGGGCTACGTAAAGGTAGAGAACTAGGAAAAGGTGATCATTCCGTTCAAGTAGGGAATGGTGCAAGTATTGCTGCCAAAGCAGTTGGCGAATATCACCTTGTATTACCAAGTAGTAATACATTGATTCTGAACGAGTCCTATTATATACCGAACATGATGTGCAACATTATATCAGTTTCTTTATTAAGTAAAGAAGGATATAATTTTGTAGTACAGGATAATGTTATGAACATCTTCCTAAATCAAAAGTTGATTGGATCAGGCTCGTTACATAATGGCATATTCATTCTCAATCAAAATACAGTCCTTCATATACAAAACACACACAAGAGGAAAAGTTCAGAAATGAACGAATCCTTCTTGTGGCATTGTAGACTTGGTCATATCAATGCGACACGACTAGCTAAGTTACATAAGGATGGATATTTGAATCCGTTTGAATTATCATCTTATGAAACTTGCCATTCATGTCTCAAAGGCAAAATGACCAAAACTCCGTTTAGTGGACACGGAGAAAGAGTTACCGAACTCTTAAGGCTGGTACATAGTGATGTATGTGGTCCCATGTCTACACATGCCAGGAACGGTTCTTCCTACTTTATTACATTCACTGACGATCTCTCTAGATTCGGGCATGTGTTCCTGATGAAACACAAGTCTGAAGCTTTTGAGAAATTCAGAGAATATAAGCACGAAGTAGAGAACCAAACGGGCA
Organism: Agapanthus africanus; assembly: GCA_030015575.1. Lineage (NCBI taxonomy): Eukaryota > Viridiplantae > Streptophyta > Magnoliopsida > Asparagales > Amaryllidaceae > Agapanthus > Agapanthus africanus. The sequence goes on from CM057339.1 coordinate 495,197,252, forward strand.
AAAGTATTAAGATCCTTCGATCTGATCGAGGAGGAGAATACTTGAGCAATGAGTTCCGGGATTATCTAAAAGAGAATGGGATTCTCTCTCAGCTTACTCCTCCTTATACACCACAGCACAACGGTGTATCGGAGTGGAGGAATCGCACCCTATTGGATATGGTGCGCTCTATGATGAGCACTACTGAGTTACCTATCTCCTTTTGGGGTTATGCGCTGGAGACAGCCGCATACCTGTTGAATAGAGTTCCAACTAAATCAGTGCCTACCACTCCATATGAGATTTGGAATGGGAAGAGACCATCTCTTAAACAAGTTAAGATATGGGGTTGTCTGGCCTATGTTAAAAAGCAAAATCCGGATAAGCTCGAGGAAAGATCAGGTCTATGTAAGTTTGTAGGTTATCCAAAAGATTCCTATGGATATATCTTCTACCACGGTGAGGAACAAAAGGTGTTTGTTTCTCAATATGTCACCTTTTTAGAAAAGGAATTTCTTGCAAAAGAAATTAGTGGCAAAGAGGAAGAGCTGGAAGAGGTTCCAGCACCACAAACTACAACTGATGATTTATTGGAACCAGAGGATTCAGTAGTACCCGACGAACCCCTGCCTCTCCGCCGATCTAGTAGGGTTTCTCATCCACCTGAGAGATACTACGGTTTTCTCATTGATGGTGGGAGCGAGGATTGCATCATGGAAGATGATGACCCGACTAGTTTCGAGCAGGCCATCACGAGTGGTGACTCTGTGAAATGGCTGGATGCAATGCGATCTGAGATGGAATCCATGTACACCAACAAAGTGTGGACTTTGGAAAATACTCCTGAAGGGGTAAAACCCATTGGGAGCAAGTGGATTTTTAAAAAGAAAATTGGTGTTGATGGAAAAGTTGAGACTTTCAAAACTAGACTTGTTGCAAAGGGTTTTCGTCAACGACCAGGTGTAGATTATGACGAAACCTTTTCTCCAGTGGCTATGCTTAAGTCCATCCGGATCTTACTTTCCATTGATGCATACCATGACTACTAAATCTGGCAAATGGATGTTAAGACCGCCTATCTAAACGGTGATTTAGAAGAGTGCGTGTACATGACTCAGCCAGAGGGCTTCGTAGATAGTGGGAGCAGCGGAAAGGTGTGCAAACTGCTTAAATCCATCTATGGGTTAAAGTAAGCATCGCGGAGTTGGAACATCTGCTTTGATGTTGTAGTCAAAGAGTTTGACTTCATAAAAAACGTAGATGAACCATGTATTTATAAGAAAGTTGCAGAGAGTAAGGTTGTCTTCCTCGTATTGTACGTCGATGACATACTCTTGATAGGAAATGATGTTCTTATGCTGCAATCAGTCAAGCTCTTCTTATCACAAATATTCTCAATGAAAGATCTAGGCGATGCCTCCTGCATACTGGGAATTATGATCTATAGAGATAGATCTAAATGGATATTGGGATTGTCCTAATCCAGGTACATTGACACCATACTAAAGAGGTTTAGTATGGAAGAATCCAAGCGTGGTAACCAACCCACGATCTCTGGAGTCACTCTCTCCAAAGAGATGTCTCCCAAGACTGATTTAGAGAGAGCTCGCATGCAAGGGATACCCTATGCTTCAGCAGTAGGCTCTATCATGTATGCGATGCTATGTACGAGACCTAATGTAGCATACTCACTAAGTGTAGTGAGTCGATATCAAGAAGATCCTGGAGAGAGTCACTGGACAGCTGTGAAGAACATTCTCAAGTACTTGCGAAGGACTAAAGAGATGTTCTTGGTGTATGGTAACGCAGAACACCAGGTGGAGTCCTTTACCGATTCCAGCTTCTAGAGTGATAAGGAAGACTCTAAGTCGTACTCGGGATTTGTCTTTACCCTCAATGGAGGGGCGGTATGTTAGAAGAGTTCCAAACAGGATACCGTTGCAGACTCGACGATGGAGGCTGAATACATCGCTGCCAATGAGGCTGTCTGGATAAAGAAGTTCATTATTGAACTTGGTGTGGTTCCGTCCATTGAGCATCCAATACCTTTGTATTGCGATAACAATGGAGCTGTGGCTTTGGCCAAGGAACCCAGGTCCCATCAAAAGTCCAGACATATTCTGAGGCGGAATCACCTGATCAGGGAGATAGTTGATCGCCGGGAGATCGTGGTCAGGAGAGTAGATACGAAGGACAATATCCACTCACGAAGACCATTCCCCAGATATAGTTTGAGAGATTATTTGGGATACTAGGTATGAGATACTACAACAGCTGGCCTTAGTGCAAGTGGGAGATTGTTAGTTATATATATGCCCTAGAGGCCATTGTTGTACCTATGATGTATATTATAATGGATGCTTGGATATATATAGAGAGGACTTTCTTGCTCGACATGATAGTATGCTATTTGTTTTCACTTTATCTTAACATGACGACTTATATTAGTTTACTGTCTTACTCTCACTTGTTGATAAAGCCCTTAGGATATGTACTCGACTACTGGGACTATGATGAGATCATACTAGTGGGGCCACGGTAGTCGATGAGTACATCCTTGTTAGATATATGCATGCCCTAGAGGACATTATATGTATAGTGGATGCTTGGACATATATATATGATTTTAGATGACTTTCTCGCTCAATATGATAGTATGCTATCTGGTTTACTTTTATCTTGACATGTTGATTTGATCATACTTTTATTCATTTGCACATGTTGATAATGCCCTCAGGATATTTGCTTGACTATTGTGACTATGATGCGGATCATACAAGTGGGGCATGTGTAGTTTATAAGCATATCCTTGAACTGTTCCTAGTCGTGGGTGTATCGAGACGGGGCATCGATATTCCAGAATAGACTAGCGTATACTATTCTTGTCCCATATGATGGGCGATGGATGATCCCATATCCATCTGGTGAGGTGACACCAAAGATTGTATGCGGGTGCTCAGTGGAGACTGGGTACACTGAACGGACTCACATAGAACTCTTATGTGGTATTATATCAATCGTCGGATAGAAGTTCTCAGGTGACACTGGTACAGGTTAGTCTGTAGACCCAAGATCGTCATAGAGTCTTGTGTGTCCTCCCACTGTACTTTGATATCCACCCTACCACGGCTCTACCGAGTCATGCAAACAGGTGGACTTTGGGTACAGTCCCGAGGCACATGGAGGCGATGAGCGATAGGAGGGGTTTCGTCTCTCCCGGTATTGGGAGTTGATGTTGTGCTATGCTCGATTGGCTATAACAGGAAGTCCCTGGCCAGGGCTGCTGAGATTTACTGATAAGCGTTATCAGTAGTTTCTCGATCTGTTATGAGCCATACACCAGCATAACTTATTGAGTTATTGGGGTCGACGATTCCATCCCTAGACTCGATATGCAACATATCTGACGAGGAGACCAGACTGTACGGTAAGTGTTGCCAGTTGGCTCGACGAGAGTTTTGACAGCTTCGCTGATTTTCTTCTGATCGCTCAATACCCGGGTGGTCGTTACGTTTAGCTGACCGCTTGCGGCTTGTGGGTATTTGATATGATCATCACCTACTGCCGGCGTATTGACGAGTCTTAGAGTCCCACAATGAAGTTTCCTGGCTCAGGCGAAAAGATGTGGTGTGCATATGAGATATGTGCGGGGACCCGATTAAATACGGATATGTGATACCGTATATTAATCGGGCATTTTCTATTGGTCGGGTCGTATGTGATATGACCGGTTTGCAAAATCAAGTGTTGATTTAACAAATGACTTTTAGATTAATTCTTTAATTAAACCCTTTTTCTACTTTTGTATGCATGCATGTATGCACATGATGATGTGCATGGGTACATACATACATTGTATCATGGTTGTTGATACATATTTGGTAGCAATGCAAGACTCATATTGTAGTAATTATCTATTTATTTATCATTTTGAATTAAAGGAAAGGATAATTCACACATGGTTAATGTTTATCATCTTTGACCATACTTCAACTACTTTTTAACCTTGAGTTAATTATCCTTTTTCTTTATTAACTCATTGATAAAGATCTAGATAATTACTAACCATGGTTGTAGTAAGAAGGATTGATATAGATTATTCTTTCTCATTTCAATTATTCATTCATATCATTATCTTTTGAGCTCAAACTTAGCCACCATCTTCTTTTTCCTCTCTTGAAAATTTCTTTGAGTGAAGTTGATAAAAAGAAAGGTTTTTGATTATAGAATACAAACCGCATCATCATACTACACACATCTAGCCCATTTGTGTAGGGTGTTTGCTCTACTTCATTCACATATCAAGTAAAGTAAGGAGCTTTGGGCAAAGGGACTTCGGGTGGATCTTCGTGGACAAGGAAGGCTTCCATCGATCCGTTCCAAACTTTCAAAGTGCCAAGGAGTCACCAAGGGAGGTCTATAAAGGTTGTAATCTCTACCCTTAGTGATAGTTTTTCATTTGCATGTGATACTTAATCAAATGAAGCCCTAAATTTCTAGTTATGATTCTTGTCAAGTTCACTTAGCACCTTCAAAATTTGATTTTGGCATATGTGATGCTTCTAAAACCTTGATAATGTGCTAGGTAAACCCAACAATGGTATCAGAGCCAAGCTAGAGCTTTAGGCGAAGTTTAGGCGAAGTTAAAACTCCGATCGAAACACGAAATACCAAATTATACCCCTCTCTGGACAATTTTTAAAACTGTGATTTTTTCTGAATTAAAAATACTTAAAAAATTCAGCAGGGAAATATAAGCATTACTGTAAAAAATGAGGCCATAATCCGTACAAACCGCCGTGGAACCACAGCCATACCTTGCTCTGGCCGCGGATCCGCGGCCGTACAGAAGTATTATTGCATCGTTTTTGCACAGTAATGTCCGTAGCTGCTTGTACATATTTTTGGGTATTTTTAATCTGACTCAAGTGTTGAGTGTTCTGGGGATTATTTTGAATTCATTGATTCGATCGAAAAATTTAATTTCGTGCTGTTTTCGGGTAATTTAGAAAGTATTAAAATGTTCGAACGGATATCATTAACTTTCTTTTTCCCGCCACGAAAAACTTTCAAGTGTTGAATTTTTCTTGAGTTTAAATCTTTCGGAAAAACGTGCAAGTAACGTGGTGGACCCTCTAGAAGAACACAAATCTTAACTCGATTATGTGACCGTCTGAACCGCCTCTAAACCTTAGGGTTTGGGGCAGTACGGCGTGCCAAATGTGAAGCGTTGGCTTGACAATTCTACGGCTAGACCATTGCTACTGTGACATGTTCTAGGATTTTTGAACTCCGCTCAAGTGTTGAGCTATTTAGGAAATCTTGGGTATTTGATTATTTGATCGAAAAGTTTAATACTGTCTATTTATCTGGAATGTGATACAATGTGGAATTCATATAGTTAGGCATGAAATGCGAAGTATGTGATATTTCGGATTTACGATGTTTAAAGAGATTGTGGATTCCAAATGTTGTAGTTTTACACTTTCTTTTCTGTGACCGTAAGCGTAGTATGTGGGGTATCGCCGGCTTCGTTGCTATACATCAACGACAATCGGGATACGCATACTTGCTTACGTTGATGATATGAGATATTATGTGTTGTTGAGATATGATATGCAGGATTGTCGCGATTGAATAGCCGGGTTTTTTTTATGTGAGATGAGAGTTTTATTTTCATTCATGTATAAATCAATTGTATGTAATATTCTTTTATTTGGGGCACTTCCGGGCTGAGGAAGATGTTTCCATCATTGTATATTATTTACTTTTCCGCATTAGGATAGACCCAAGGAGGGGAGCATAAGTGACCGGGTTCTAGGGTTCAGTGGGAGGCCATCTCGAGGAGTCGAGACCGGGTCTCCTAAACTCTAGAATTGGCAGGATCACTTGCCGCTCTCGTAGGGGTCTAGGGGTGTTGGCTTGGCTATTCATCGCGACCGTGGAATCCGTATTTTCTATTGTTGGCTAAATACAAAATACGGACATCCTAGATATCCTTTTATTTTCATATGTGCTTCTGCTGTTGATATTCTGTAATGTGATTAATTAGTATCTGAGACGAATGGATTATTATTATATATATGATATATAATAAACGTTGCTTATGTTTTACACCCGCACTAGTCCCGCCCCGCTATGCCGTTAGTTAAGTAACCTAACGGTGCATAACGGGATACTGTGGTGAATGCGGATGGCAAAAGTGTACGTTCTATTTTCGTTTCTTTTCTGTGATGGCTTAGGAACTTAAATGATGGGATTACATTAATGAGATTAATGTAAAGTAAAAGAAACCTAAAAGATGTTGTAGAATCAGATTTGAAACCCACTCGGCCTTTTTATGAAAAATGCAAGTTTCAAAAGATGCGGAGCTTAAGCCACTCCTTTTCTAAAACTGTTTTGATTCTACAACGAGATCAAGTTCAAAGCGTTAAAGGTTTTCATAAAAACCATCCGCTACCCTTCGTCATTTTAGGAAGCAGAGTACTTAGTATTCGTGCTGCGTATTTTGATCATAGTCAAGGCATAGTGTACGGTAGCTAAGTGATGTCTTCCTACAAAGCATATGATGCGATAAGTTAGGACATTCATGTGATTATGTTGATCATAGTCAAGGGTCATATGGGCGGGTATAGTTGATCTCGAAATGACGGGTTGAACTTGACTAGTACTTATGATATTTTGACCATAGCCAAGGTCATAAGTAACTAGGGGTAAAAACCATATCGGGAGTTTCAAGAGTTGAAATTTGCAATAAGATTGCATACCAACTATATGATAGTTGGATCCCGATCCCACTGTGAGTAAGTGTTACTTCCAGGAGAATTTTGCACTTTACAATTAGCTGATACAGTAGGTGTCTAGAAAGGTGTTAATGGGGTTTGACCTCTGGGAAAACGAGGTTTACTTTAATTAGGTCCATGCGAAAGCACGGGGAACCTCCCTCAAAGTACCGACACTGGCCTGGCTGACCGGTTAGTGAAACTGTAGAATGTAATTAATCCTGGCTAGTTTTTTTTTCAGGTTTTGAAAGAAAATTTGATTAAAGCAGTGGGAGACATCGATTAGATAAGATAATAACCAATCTAATTCTTTGCAAGAGCATTTCGCTGAGTGTATTCTTTTCTCTCTCCTAATGGCAGATACCAATGACGGGACTTAAGCTTCTACTAGAGAAAAATAAACTGACGGGACCGAACTATAAAGAATGGTTGAGGAACTTGAACATCGTACTTGCATATGATAAAGTATCATATGTCCTCACAACCAAAGCCCCACCCGTCCCAGGACCTGAATCATCTGTCTCGGATAGGGAGATCCGAAAAACTTAGGATGCTGATTGTAACACGGCCAAGTGCCTCGCGCTTGCTTCTATGGATAATATTCATCAGAAGCAACACGAGAATATGGATGTACAATCCATCTTTCTTCACACAAAGGACTTGTATGAAGAGCAATCTCGTACTTTGAGATACGAGGCATCTCGAAAGCTGTTTCAGATGCGAATGGCCCCTGGTACATCAGTAGGAGACCATGTTTTAAAGATGCTTGGTCTTATAGAAGAACTTGAGGAATTGGGATGGACCATGGACAATGAACAATATACGGATATTGTTCTACAGTCTCTCCCCTCTGCCTTTGCTCCGTTCATAATGAATTTCAATATGAACGATTTGGAGAAATCATTGCCTGAACTTCTCAATATGTTGAGGAGTGCAGAGAGCACGTTGAAAACAACGAAAACTCCCGCTTTGTTATATGGGCCATCTTCCTCTTCAGTCCCAAAAGCCAAGGCCAAGGGAAAGAAAAAGAAGAAGTCCATCAAACAGAAAAGTGGAGTTAAAAAGGCAAAGGGGAAAGACAAATCCGGGGCTGCGGGAAGCGGGAAAGGAGAATGTTTTTACTGCCACAAGTCAGGACATTGGAAACACAACTGTGCTGTGTATCTTGCTGATCTCAAGAAGAAGAAGCATGCTGATGCTTCCACTTCAGGTGTGTTTGTAACTGAAAACTGTTTTTCTTTAAACTCTGCATCTTGGGTTTTAGATACCGGTTCTGGTTCTCACATCTGCAATTGTATGCAGGGATTGAGAAATAGTAGAGTTTTGAAGACAGGTGACCATACTCTGCGGGTTGGAAATGGTTCCAATGTACATGCTGTATCTGTAGGAGAGTATCATCTTGGGTTGGCTTCGGGTTGTATTTTGGTTTTGAACCCGTGTTATTTTGTACCTAGTATGCTATGTAATATAATATCCGTTTCTTTGTTGGACAATGAAGGATATCATTTTGTATTGCAAAATAATGTTATGAACATTAACTTGAATCAAGAGTTGATTGGGTATGGTATATTAAATAACGGTATTTACGTCCTGAACCAACACACAGTTTTCAATATACAACATACTAATAAAAGAAAGTTTTCAGATATAAATGAAGCTTTTCTTTGGCATTGTAGACTTGGTCATATTAATGAAACAAGACTAAACAAACCACATAAAGATGGATATTTAAATCCTTTTGAATATAAATCTTATGCGACTTGCCAGTCTTGTATCAAAGGTAAAATGACCAAAACTCCGTTTACTGGACACGGAGAAATAGCTGTGGAACTCTTAAGCCTCATATATAGTGATGTATGCGGACCAATGTCTACACATGCTAGAGGTGGTTTTTCATACTTCATTACTTTTACTGATGATTTCTCAAGATTCGGACACGTGTTTTTGATAAAGCACAAATCCGAAGCTTTCGAGAAATTCAAGGAGTACAAACTTGAAGTAGAAAAACAAACAGGCTTGGGCATCAAGAAACTTCGATAAGATCGAGGTGGAGAATATTTAAGTACAGAGTTTTTAGACTTCTTAAAAGAGAATGCGATTCTCTCTCAGCTCACTCCTCCTTAAACACCACAGCACAATGGTGTGTCAGAACGGAGGAATCGTACCCTATTAGATATGGTACGATCCATGATGTGTGACGCTGAGTTACCGCTTTCCTTTTAGGGGCATGCATTAGAGAAAGCAATGTATCGGTTAAACAGGGTTCCAACCAAGACCGTGTCTACCACTCCATATGAGATATAGAGTGGAAAGAGACCATCTCTTAAAAGAGTTAGGATTTGGGGTTGTCCGGCTTTTTTTAAAAAGCAGAATCCAGAAAAACTCGAGACACGATCGGTCATGTGAAAATTTATGGGGTATCCAAAACATTCGTATGGATATCTATTCTACCATAAGGAGGAACAAAAGGTGTTTGTTGCTCAGCATGCCACATTTTTGGAAAATGAAATCTTTACAGATAGTACTGATGGCAATGCGGTAGAACTAGAAGAGGTTCTAGAAACACAAATTACTCAGGACGAATTGGTTGAAACTGATATTGCAGTAGAACTTCAAGAACCTCAACCGCTCCGGAGATCTAGTAGAACTTCTCGCCCACCAGAGAGATACTATGGGTTTCTCATTGATGGTGATAGAGAAGATTGCATCTTGGATGATGATGACCCTACTAGTTTTCAGCAAGCTATCACGAGTGGTGACTCAGTGAAGTGGCTGGAAGCCATGAGATCCGAAATGGAGTCCATGTATACCAACAAAGTATGGACGTTGCGCCTCCTGGGATAAAACCCGTTGGGTGCAAATGGATCTTTAAAAGAAAGATTGGTATAGATGGACAGGTAGAGACCTTTAAAACAAAGCTAGTAGCGAAAGGTTTTCGTCAAAGACCAGGATTGGACTATGATGAAACTTTCTCTCCAGTAGCAATGCTTAAATCCATTAGGATCCTACTTGTTATTGCTGCTCACTATGATTATGAAATCTGGCAGATGGACGTTAAAACTGCATTTCTAAATAGTGATTTAGAAGAATGCGTTTTTATGGATCAGCCAGAGGGCTTCATTGACAGTGGGAGCAGCGGGAAAGCATGTAGATTGCTTAAATCCATTTATGGATTAAAGCAGGCCTCACGGAGCTGGAACATCTGCTTTGATGATACAATCAAAGAGTTTGATTTTATCAAAAATATAGATGAACCATGCATTTATAAGAAGATTGTAGGGAGTACTGTCACATTTCTCGTATTGTACGTAGATGACATTCTCCTGATAGGAAATGATATTCCTATGCTACAATCGGTCAAACTATTCTTATCACAAAGGTTCTCCATGAAGGACCTGGGTGATGCCTCTTGCATTTTGGGCATAAGGATCTATAGAGATAGATCCAAGAGGTTATTGGGATTGTCCCGATCAAAGTACATAGACACCATCCTAAAAAGGTTTAGTATGGAAGATTCCAAGTGTGGTGCCTTTCCTGCTTGTCATGGAATCACTCTCTCCAAGGACTTCTGTCCGTAGACTGATGAAGAGAGAGTTCGCATGAGCGTTATACCCTACGCTTCAGCCATAGATCTTTAATGTATGCAATGTTATGTACTCGCCCTAATGTAGCTTATGCACTAGCTGAAGTAAGCAGGTATCAATCCAACCCAGGGGAGAAACATTGGATAGCAGTGAAGAACATTCTTAAATACTTGCGTAGGACTAAAGAATTGTTCTTGGTGTATGGTAATGGGGATCTCCAGATGGAGACCTTTACCGATTCCAGCTTCCAAAGTGATAAGGATGACAGCAAATCTATCTCGGGGTTTGTATTTACCCTCAATGGAAGGGCGATTAGTTGGAAGAGTTCCAAACAGGATACCGTTGCAGACTCTACGATGGAAGCTGAGTATATTGCTGCAAATGATGTTGCCAAGGAAGCCGTCTGGATGAGGAAGTTCATCGCGGAACTAGGAGTAGTTCCAACCATTATTGATCCAATACCATTGTATTGTGATAATAATGGAGCTATGGCGTTAGCCAAAGAACCAAGGTCCCATCAAAAATCCAGACACATCCTAAGGCGATATCATTTGATTCGGGAGATAGTAGATTGCCAGGTGATCGAGTTTCGGAGAGTAGATACAAAGGATAACACAGCGGATCCACTCACCAAGGCCCTTCCACAGTCGCAGCATGAGCGACTTTTTGAGATGTTAGGTATGAGATATGCCAATAACTGGCCTTAGTGCAAGTGGGAGATTGTTAGATATATGTATGCCCTAGAGGCCATTATTTGTATAGCAGATGCTTGGACATGTATATATGATTTTAGTTGACTTTCTAGCTCAACATGACAGTATGCTATCTGGTTTACTTTATCTTGACATGTTGATTTGATCATGCTTTTATTCATTTGCACATGTTGATAAAGCCCTCAGGATATTTGCTTGACTACTGTGACTATGATGCAGATCATATAAGTGGGGCATGTGTAGTTTATAAGCATATCTTTGAACTGTTCCTAGTCGTGGGTGTATCTTGACGGGTCATCGATATTCCAGAGTAGACTAGCGTTGTCACGACCTGAAAGTACGGAACATGACCGGCACTTAAACTACGAACGTCTCGAGGAGTACGTAATCTAAGTAAACCGAAAACCCAGAAATCCAAACCAAGAAAAGTAGTAGAGTGCAGGAAAAACCAAATCAAAGCAAGTAGTTTCCATGGCATAAGCCGAATTATGCGGTTTTTAAAAGCATCAAAAATTTACTGAAAATTTCGGCAGAGTCTCCTTTGTAAATACTGGCCCCCAAACGGGATACAACATGAATAGTATACGAAATCAAGAAAAAGGCATCCCCAAGCGGGAGCTAGCTCTTCGTCAATCGACGGTCACAACCACACAAGCAATATAATATACAACGCCAACGGCGAGGATCAAAACTCAAAAGGAACTCAAAACCACCAGAAATATAACGAGCGACTCTAAGGTCGAAAGAATAAACAACACTGGTCTCAATCTCAATAAAAACATGTTTGGTTGATGGAACTTCTAGATACAACTGAATAATAATATACAAGATATAAGGATGGGTGAGATACAAATAACCCACCTACTAGAAAGCCACCCGGAATGGAAATAGTGCCAGCAAAGCCGTAATGAAACCTGTACGGCAAACCTGCAAGAAACTGGGGCACAACGGGGGTGAGTTGCTAACTCGTGAATAGAAAAACATCTACGCATAGAAATCGCATAAATAACGCAACCTAGGTCAGTGATCATAATATATCCTCAAATATATGTATAACAGGCAGCCTATGACAATGTCTAGGGTAATATCTAACCCGAGTGTAATTTCATGTGCCAGTGTCAGTGCCTCAGGTAGCAATATATCATATGAGTGAGGTATGAATGCATGAAAACAACATACATGTAAATGAAGAAACTGTTTTCATAAATTAGTGAGATTTCCTTTGTATTTTTTTCAAATGAGGTATCATAACTGAAATCAACACCAACGGTGTCTAGCATCGACACAAAACATAAATCTCAATGTCTCAAAATCTCAATATCTAAATCACAAAATCTAGGGCGCCGCCAGTCCAGACCGGCCCCTACCATCCATCTCAAGACCACGACGGTATCCTCCGGATATCCGACGCGTCGGGTAATATCACCGGTAGGTAGTCTCCCCCTGCCAGGCTCATCGTCATCACCACGAGCTTCTTGCCCCGGGGTACCTTACCGGGTCCACCATGTACCCGAAACGGTTCCTCCACTCCTCGAACTCGGGTCTCACATGTCGCTCTCAGCACCGAGAAAACACATGGTGGACGCACTGAAATATCATATCCAGGGTAACCGGGTTTTTAAAACAATTACATATTCTCTTTTGAAATCTCCACGGTTCCCAAATCCAGAAATATCAAGGAAATCCGAGTCCAAAACCTCAATAGCACATAAACTAGTGAATAAAGGCATGAGAATCCATGCGTGCGGTATAACAATGAATAACAATATGCATGAAGTAGCAAGTAATAACTGAAATGTCTAATATGGCATATAAGGAAAGTACACTAATATCATGTCAAAACTACTAGCTAACAAGCTAAGTCAAGCAAATATATTCTCTAAAGTGTACGTGACATGGCAATTACCGATGAAGATGTGTGTGAGCCGGCAAGTAGGTGTACGTGGTACATACGCATCATCGGTAATGGTGCTGGTGTCCTAACAGCATGATATCAATAATGGAATATGCAGCACAATAAGTATGCGAGGCAGAGCGAACAGCAATAATGTGCGGGAGCTGAATACTAGATACAATGATAACTAATCTACAATAATCTAATATAAGTCCTACGAATGGTGCCTTTTGAAATAACACGAATCATGGGGTTTTGAAAATAGGGGCTACGGTGTTTTAATGAAAAGATACGTCGTTTTTGAAATATCCGTAGATTCCCTTGAGCTGTCTTTAAAAATGCCCACGATTCGTTAGTTTTTGAAATAGGTAAGAAGTCTAATCTAATCTAACAACTACACTAAACTATACGGCTGAACTAACAAGCTGAACTACAGGTAAGGAAACCGCCTATTATCTGAGTCGATACATATACCTACCTGTATATGTATAGTCGGTGATCCCGCCTCAATAATATCATATCCGATACTATATCTATAATCAGACATCCCAAGTCAAGAGTGCGGATCAAACATCAAAATATAGCTCGTACGTAAATCCGTCGTACGACATCCCAAATCTGGGTACGGGTCAATATCACATTCATCATACTATTCACCTGGTATCCTCTTTATCAAATATCATGATCGGGGTACTGATCTACGTCTAGTACCATACTGATACCGCCTACGTAAGCATGGATGTGTGTGAAACACTACGTCAAGGACCCGCTACAACGTCATGTCGTATCTAAGATACGAACCCTGCTATATCACCGATCTCACGGCCTCGATCCAATCTCATCGACTCAGCTCAACCCCAAGTATCATTCTCAATCCGTATGTGAACACATAGTCCCATACCCATGTGAACATATAACTATAAAGAATCCCATGAGCACATATTAATAGGAATGTATGCAAGTATGTATGTGTGTATGTGTGTGTAATACTACCCTAGGGTTCGCAACACTAAAGTAATCCAACACACCAATATCCATCCTAAGCAACGTTATTAATCCCAAATAACATATGATAAATGTTGGTGTGTATACGCATCCGTATACACCACCACGGACTGCGGGGGTGCTATACGCCATCCACCCGACTTCTCCCCGTAGATATAAATCTACTCACCTGAACCTCGCTCGCCGGTGCCGACGTCGCCACGTGCTTGCTTGTCGTCTCGAAGTCTACCTGGGGTACCTACATATCATAACGCACCGTATCGCATAAAAACCCAATTCGAAATCGAAACGTCATAAGAAAACCAAATCGGCACGCGTATCACGCATAGGTCCAAACCTATCGCCTACGCATGTAAGAATAGTCAAACCAACCCTCGATGTCGATGTACAAACGTCAAACCATCGAGGAAAATCCAATCACACTCATTTGCACATCCACGAACACTAATTTTAATATAAACTAGGTTAAAACTCACAAAAACCCCAACTTTACTTAAAAAGTCACTTTTCCGAAAATCTAGCAAGCACAATTCACCGTTTTTGTACAAAACAGGATGTTTAAATGAATGTAGCGGCCAATATATTTATTAAATATCTTAAATAAGTCGTATAAACAATTTCCGGAATTTAATCTCATTAAATTCCAAAAATCCTAATATTCTAGTTTACAAAATACTTAAATTTTAACAATTTCAAAGCAAAAATGCACAAACTACAATCTAGCTTAGATTCGCATGAACTAAAGTGTTAAACTACACTTAATAAAGTTAATAATATGATAAAAACCCTAACCATAATTTTAATCTCATATTTCGAATTAATCAAAAAAAAAACCTAGTTTGTAACAAAAAGCTTAATTTGGACATTTTTCAAGTAACAACTTGTAATTAACAACTAGATTAGTTTTCTACAAAACTAAATGTGTTAATCCACATCACTAAACCATGCAAAATTAAACACAACTCATTTCCACAACAAACCCTAACTTGAAATCTTAATCATGCAATTAAACTCACATAAACCACATTAACACTTAATTAAATTAACTTTAAGAAACAAGTAACAAATTTAGCAAAAAAAAGTTTAGAATTATACCCAAAAATATATGAAGGTCCACAAGACTCCATGGCCTCCCAAAATGCTCTCTTTTCACAAGGATCCATGCTAAACGGGCTAAGCTAAAATGGGTAGGACTTTGATTTTGATTTTGTGGGATTTTTGGTGGATTTTGATGCAATTTTTCATGAAGTTTTGAAGGGAAAAGAGAGGGGAAAATGGAGGGGGGGGGCTGGTGCTGTAGGGAGAAGGGATTTCAGCCAGAAAATGGGAGTGGGGGAGGAGAGAGAGGGAGGTAGAGAAAGTGGGGCAAAGTCAAGGTCAAAGCAAAATCAAAGTCTAACTTATTTACCCAATTCTTTTCTTTTCTTTCATTTCTTTTCCTTTGAAAATTCAAGTGGGAAATAAAATGGTGGCTGCTGAATTCAGCCATGGGGAGGAGTAAGTGGGGGTGTGTGGGTGTGGGTACGGGTGTGAGGTGATGAAAAATGATAAATACAATACCCCAGGCATCCATTTACGCTAAAAAAAAAGACTTTTTTCTTCAATAATTTCTAAACCGTTTTGGCAAATGATTTCGTTCCAAAAACCACATGATAAATTTTTATTTAATGTTTTATGATGCACAAAATTTGTTTCAACTCATTCCAATTTCTAATTTTCCCTAATTAAATGTATTAGTGACGGCTTAAAATAATAATAAAATAATATTTTTTTCAGAAAATTTGAAATTTCACCAGCGGCTCAATAAACACCAAATAATAGCAATTACATAGCTAGAATATGTATATTTAATTTTTATAATAAGATATTTGCATTTTGACTTTTTACAGAAAACCCCCTTATTTTACCGATTTTTTTGAAATTTCACCGAAACGATTTTCAAAGCGTTACAAGCGTATACTATTCTTGTCCCATATGATGGGCGATAAATGATCCCATATCCATCTGGTGAGGTGACACCAAAGATTGTATGCGGGTGCTCAGTGGAGACTGGGTACACTGAACGGACTCACAGAGAACTCCTATGTGGTATTATATCTATCGTCGGATAGCAGTCTCAGGTGATACTGGTACAGGTTAGTCTGTAGACCCAAGATCATCATAGAGTCTTGTGTGTCCTCCCACTGTACTTTGATATCCACTATACCACGGCTCTACTGAGTCGTGCAAACAGGTGGACTTTGGGTACAGTCTCGAGGCACATGGAGGCGATGAGCGATAGGAGGGATTTCGTCTCTCCCGGTATTGGGAGTTGATGTTGTGCTATGCTCGATTGGCTATAACAGGAAGTCCCTGGCCAGGGCTGTTGAGATTTACTGATAAGCGTTATCAGTAGTTTCTCGATCTGTTATTAGCCATACACCAGCATGACTTATTGAGTTATTGGGGTTGACGATTCCATCCCTAGACTCGATATGCAACATATCTGACGAGAAGACCGGACTGTACGGTAAGTGTTGTCAGTTGGCTCGATGGGAGTTTTGACAGCTTCGCTGGTTTTCTTCTGATCGCTCAATACCCGGGTGGCCGTTACGTTTAGCTGACCGCTTGCGGCTTGTGGGTATTTGATATGATCATCACCTACCGCCGGCGTATTGACGAGTCTTAGAGTCCCACAATGAAGTTTCCTGGCTCAGGCAAAAAGATGTGGTGTGCATATGAGATATGCGCACGGACCCGATTAAATACGGATATGTGATACCTCATATTAATTGAGAATTTTCTATTGGTCGGGTCGTATGTGATATGACCGGTTTGCAAAATCAAGTGTTGATTTAACAAATGACTTTTAGATTAATTCTTTAATTAAACCATTTTTCTACTTTTGTATGCATGCATGTATGCACATGATGATGTGCATGGACACATACATACATACATTGTATCATGGTTGTTGATACATATTTGGTGGCAATGCAAGACTCATATTGTAGTAATTATCTATTTATTTATCATTTTGAATTAAAGGAAAAGATAATTCACACATGGTTAATGTTTATCATCTTTGACCATACTTCAACTACTTTTTAACCTTGAGTTAATTATCCTTTTGCTTTATTAACTCATTGATAAAGATCTAGATAATTACTAACCATGGTTGTAGTAAGAAGGATTGATATAGATTATTCTTTCTCATTTCAATTATTCATTCATATCATTATCTTTTGAGCTCAAGCTTAGCCACCATCTTCTTCTTCCTCTCTTGAAAATTTCTTTGAGTGAAGCTGATAAAAAGAAAGGGTTTTGATTATAGAATACAAACCACATCATCATACTACACACATCTAGCCCATTTGTGTAGGGTGTTTGCTCTACTTCATTCACATATCAAGTAAAGCAAGGAGCTTTGGGCAAATGGACTTCGGGTGGATCTTCGTGGACAAGGAAGGCTTCTATCGATCCATTCCAAACTCTCAAAGTGCTAAGGAGTCACCAAGGGAGGTCTACAAAGGTTGTAATCTCTACCCTTAGTGATAGTTTTTCATTTGCATGTGATTCTTAGTCAAATGAAACCCTAAATTTCTAGTTATGATTCTTGTCAAGTTCACTTAGCACCTTCAAAATTTGATTTTGGCATATCTGATGCTTCTAAAACCTTGATAAGGTGCTAGGTAAACCCAACAATCCTATAACTATTCCTAGTCGAGGGTGTATCGACACAGGGCATCGATACACCAGAGTAGACTAGCGTATACGCATCTTGACACATATGATGGGCGATGGATGATCCCATATCAATCGGTGTTTGACATCAAGGATGGTGTACCGGTGCTCAGTGGAGACTGGGTACACTGGACGGACACGCCAAGAACTCCCAGATGGTATTATACCTCACGTCAGATAGCAGTTCTCCGGTGACACTGGTACAGGGTAGTCTGTAGACCCGAGATAGTCATAGAGTCTTGTGTGATTCCCACTGTGCTTTGATTTCCACCTTACCATGTCCAAGAGGGCGTGCAGAACGGTGGCTTTTGGGTGCAGTCCCGAATCACATGGAGGCAATGAGAGATAGGAGGGGGTTCGTCTTTTCCGGTATAGGGAGTTGATGTTGTGCTGTGTTCGATTAGCTATAACTGGAAGTCCCTGGCCAGGGCTGATATAGAGTACTACTGGTAAGTGTTATCAGTAGTTTCTCGACCTGTTATGAGCCTCACATCGACACGACTTATCGGTTACTGGGGTCTGACGTATACCATCCCTAGACTAGTATGCGACATATCAGACGAAGAGACCGGACTGTACGGGAGTGTTACTGATTGGATCCACAGGAGAATGTACAGGCTTTCTTGTTGATCTTCTGATCGCTCAATACCTGGGTGGCTGTTACGTTTAAGTGACCGCTTGCAGCTTGTGGGTGTTTGATATGATCATCACCTGCTACCGGCGTATTGACGATTCTTTAGAGTCCTACACAGAGGTTTCTTGACTCAGGCAAAACGGAGTAGGAGCACATATGTGATATGTGCAGGACCGAGGATAATACGATATGAGATACCATATTATATTCTCGCGATATTTTGATATGAGCCGGGTCATCGGATCAAGTGTTGATTCGATGAATCGGTACATGATATATTAGTCGGTTATATTCGATATAGCCGGATTGTCGGATCAAGTGTTGATTCGATAATTTAATGTATGATTATATATATGATATATTTCATTACATTATCTAATATTGGCTCACTTTATTATTTCATTTTCTCACCGGGTAATACATTGATATTTATGCGATATATGTTAATTGTATTATTTTCTTTCGTTACAAAAATATATTATATATGTGATATATAATATTGTAACATATTATAATTACTAATGCAACATGATTAGTGGAGATTAAACATGGTTAGGGTTTGATTTGGGTTAGTTCTTTCATGATGCTTCTAGAAGGTTTTACTTTGTTTCTAGCAAAGATATTATGGTTGATATTTTGCTAGATATTTCTTTGACCCAAACCACACCCTTAACCCTTGTTAAGTCTCTACATTAGTTAGCCTTGTCATCTTTGACCATGGTTGCATTTGTAATCATATATCATTTTCATTATTCATCACAAAAACAATATTGATTCTTCTTCTTCTTTCTTGAGCTCACAAAAGCTTTCTAGGGTTTCTATTTTGTGATGATTTAGTGTGAGAATTTGATAATAAAAGAGAGCATAAATCCTACTTCATCATCATCATCTAATCTAGCCAATTAGATTAGGGCGTTCACCTCATTAGTGAGTGAGAGCTTGAGTTAAAGAAACTTTAAGGAAAATCATCTTTGAAAAGGAAGACTACAAGCAAGCATGGATCATTCGGGTTGTGGAGCTTCTCTTGAGTCCGGGAGATCATGGATCGCGGCGAAGGGACGACTACTCGTAGCTTATGAAGCGAAGGAGTGGACTACAAAGGTTGTAATCCCTCACTCTTAGTTGTAAAGATATTTACTTGCATGTGTAACCCTAATTATCTAGCAAAGATCCTCGCTTTGGGTTGTTCGGCACGTCTAAATTTTAAATCGGGCATTGTTGATGCCTTATAGACCCTTGTAAGAGTGCCTAGGAACCCAACAAAACCCGATTCGAGGAGGCGGATGAGGCCGATTGCGGGTACATGGTGAACCCGGTATGGTACCCCGGGGCGAGAACGGATTTGCTGTGCAGTAGACGGTGAGCCTGGCAGAGGGACCACTACCTACCGGTGATAGATTTTGGACTCGGCGGTTATCCGGAGGATACCGACCGGAGTAGCGAGATGGATATGAGGGACGACCAGGGTGTGCGGTGCCTGAGGGCCGATCTGAGGATGCGGCACCTGAGATATATGAGGATTTACGTGTCGATGCTGGGCACGGTTTTCATGATGTTTTCGAGTGTCGGGTTCCATGATTTTGATGTGTCGGGAGGGACACCATTGATATATATCCTTATACTTTCATGCACACCCCTTTATGATATTTACGTGCATGCAGACATTGATTTTGGGTGGACGAGATCCACATGCATACATACCTTGATTA
This sequence comes from Agapanthus africanus, assembly GCA_030015575.1. Classification (NCBI taxonomy): domain Eukaryota; kingdom Viridiplantae; phylum Streptophyta; class Magnoliopsida; order Asparagales; family Amaryllidaceae; genus Agapanthus; species Agapanthus africanus. The sequence continues at coordinate 495,217,275 of CM057339.1, forward strand.
TGGATGGACGAGATCCATATACATGCATTGATTATTACTGTTGGATGTTATCCACATGCATATAGGTATTGACTACCTTGTTGGTATATACAAACCCGGCCACCCTAGATATCATAGTATTACCTTTATGATATAGTTGACCTAAGAGTCGTTGTTTATTCGATTTCTATCTGTTGATATTTTTCTACTCATTAGTTGGCAACTCACTCCCGTTGTGCCACAGTTCTTGCAGGTTGACAGCTTGGATCAGTAGCGGCTTCGCTGGCACACAGTTGCATTCGGGTGTTTTGCATTGGTAGGTGGGATATTTGTATCATTCCCACTCTTGTATCTACATTTCATATTGCATCTAGTTAACTCCATCAGTCAAAAGTTGTAAATTGTATAAGTGATAAGACTTAGTGAGACTTGTAGTTGCGAGATTTGAGCGATGGGTTATATATTCACTTTTGGGGTTATATCTTGCTCTTTTCTTTATCTTTTTGTGGTGAACTTCGCCGTTGGGTGTCGTATACTCATTTATACTGTATTGCGTGGTTGTGATCCGCCGTTTGGCGAAGAGCTAGCTCCCGCTTGGGGATGCCATTATCATTATTATGTATTTGTGGTTTTGGATCAAAATATACAAAGGAGGTGCTGCAAAAATTTTTAAAAGACGAAACATGTTTTCAAACTAGTAAATTTCACTTGCATCATTCATGTTCCTTTTCTATGCATTAAGAAAACTTGATTTCATTATACCTTTATTTCAAAACTTCACCTCCTTTATTTTTCTTAAAAGGTTTAGATTTCTGGGTTTCAGCTTTACTTTGATGTGACCCAGTCTACAATGCCATAAGAAAGCCTTATTTACTTATGGAGACTTTCTTTTAAGTGTGTGTTGGACGTTGAAAACCTGAGCTTGATTTAATACGTATATACCGTTATGCAATGTACCTGACCCAATCAAAACTTGATTTAGGTGGATGTGGACCACATCGCTTACAAATGTAAAATCATATCCTTCCTTAGAAAGTAAGGACACAGATATGATATTACAAGCCAGACTAGGTACATACAAACAGTTACGTAGAATCAATATCTGCCCACTTACCAATCCTAGGTGATATTCCCCTACGGATTCAGCGTTCACGCTCATTCCGTTAGCAACGCTGAGAGTTATATCAACTACCCTGATAACCCTACGGTTTCTCAAAGCCTGTAACGAATAACAGATATGAGATCCTGATCCGGTATCAAGTACCCAGGAAGTAGAGTTAATTGACATGCAGTTTTCAGTCATAAACACACCCGAAGTCGAAGCCACAACGTGCTTCGGATCCTGGATTCTGGTTTTCTAAGCCCTGCATCCCATCTGCCAATGCCCTTTCCCGTGACAATAGGAACAACCCTCTTTTCTTACAGTTAGCCCCGAAATTTTGCCCTTCCATTTCTTTCTACCTTACTAACACCGCTTATCAGCTTTTCGGAGGTTTTCTTCATCTCACCCTTGGCTATTGCTTTGGATCCAGAAGAAGAAGATCCTCCAATAAGAAGAACAGGTGTTTCCCTGGTTTCCTTCAAGGTGCCCTTTTCTTGAAGTATAACTTTCTTCCCCTGGGCGTAAGTAGAAGGTTGGGACTCTAGAATCAAGTCATCACTTGACTTGTTCTCCAACGTGGTCTCCAGGTCCGTGAGTTGTTTAATACAGCTAATCATTGTAGGGACGTGGTCCCCTCCAGATGATCCGACAGCCAATCTCGCTTGAAGCAATTCCTTCGAGGTCTCATATCTTGCGATACGAGATTGCTCTCCATATAAAATTTTGCTATGGAGGAAGATAGAAGCAAAGTCTATCTTCTCGTGTTCCCTCTGGTTTTCATCGTCTACTGAGGCCAACACGAGGTACTTGGCATACGCACAGTTCTTTCCTTTTTCTTACGGATATCATCCACAACGGTGGAAACTGGACCTGGGACGGCAGGGGTGTGGGTAGTAATGAGGTGGTCTAGCTTTTCATTGGCAATGGACATCTGTACAAACCTTTGCCAATTTATATAGCTTTGTTCAGTCAATTTATTATCTAATTGTAACCTATGTCCGGTCACCTGGTTGCTGCAATTAGGAGAGAGAGAAGAATACACTTAGCATGATGCTCTTGCATGTTTAGATTGGTTTTTAGTTTATCTAAACAGGATGACTCCTACTGTTTCTCGAATCCCTCCTCAAACCATAAAAGAGGAACTAGTCAGGATTAAATCTCACCCTACAATACTTACTTAGCTGTTCAGCCAGGCTAGTGTTGGTATTTCGAGGGAGGTTTTCCAACGCTTTCGCGAAATTCCTTAATTACAAAACCTCTTTTCCCTGGAGGCATAGCCCCTCTAACACCTTTCTAAACACCTACTTGGTTTATAGCATTGATTGTGATAGTGAAAAAGATCTACTGAGGAGTAGCATATACTCACAGTAGGATAGGAATCCAAATATCATTGTGTGATAAAGCTGAAGGAATCCTACCAAAATTATCACACTCCAAATGGTATGCAGCACTAGCAAGTTTCAGTTTCTTTAGAAACTCCCGATGTGAATTTCTGCCCCATGCTCTTATGACCTTGAAGAAGGTCGACAAATCATAAGTCACATGTCAAGTTCTACCCATCATTGTCTAGGTTAATTTGAACCCACCTGTACATACCCTTGACGAAGGTCAACAAGGTAATACGACTGTCCCAAACCAACGCATCTATCTATGCTACATATGAACACCCAGCAGCTACCAATCACTATGCCTTGACGAAGGTCAACAAACATAACTTGAATACTACTGAACATTCATATGAAATGACAGAGGGCTACAGATGGTTTTGGCGAAACCATGAACGTAGTGAACTTGATATAATCGAAGGAACCTGATAGCTTCTAAAGGGAGTGGTTTAAGCTCCGCATTTAAAAGTCTGCTGTTTTTTTTTAAAAATAACCGAGTGATTTTTAAAATTTGTTCCAACGATTCAGCTTTGGTTTGTTTTCTTTGCATTAATATAATGCGTCCAATAAATTACACCTATCATCACAGAAAAAGACAAAAATACAACGTCTACTTATGCCATCCTTATTCGCCACTGGGAACCGTCTAACACCGTTAGGTTACTTAACTAATGCCAGAGCGGGGGATGGACTAGCGCGGATGTAAAACATAAGTAGCGTCTATTATATAACATATATATAATAATAGCATTCGTCTGACGCAATAATAGGCATTCCAGATCACAGATGAACATATTGGATATACTGGGAATACCGCGTTTCGTTTAAGCCTGTAACGAAAGACGGATTCCACGGTCGTGATGAATAGCCAAATCCTACCCCAGACCCCTACGGGTGCGGAAAACTACCCGCCAAATTCCACAAGTGAAGCAACCTCCCTCAACAAAATGAGTAGGTTACTCGGCACTTCAAAAAACCCGGTAGTTTGTGCACCCCACCCTGGGTCTATCCTAGGAGCAGAAAACAGTAAAAAGAAATAATACAACGGTGGCTACAACCTCAACCCGGATGTGCCCCGCGAAATAATATTACATCAATTTACAATTTACATCGAATGAAATATATAATCACTCATTTCACATCCCCGGCTATTCATCCACGACGATCCAATAAAGTCCGTATACACAAACCAACATATATGTGCAACTTCAAACTAACCGACATATAGCAATTAGATGAAGTTCAAAACACATATAAACATTACAGAAGAACCGGTTAGCCAAGTACAATTAGAATTTCGATCGAAATACATTTTCCGTAACCACACCAAATGCAAACCAACATTCAAAACATACTGGGTAGAAACCAAATATTCCAGAGAACTAAACACCCAAAGAAAGAAATAACAGAAGAAGAATAGCCTGAATCGGCCTCGACTCGGCTGCGAATCCACGGTGGATCGGTTCGATCCGCAGTGGTTCCGCGGTCGTCTTGGCGATTCAGGGGACCATTTTTCTTCAGCCATCTTAGAAAACCCTGCACATATTTTTAGTACACCTAAAATAATTTTTTCAGCACTTTTAAAAAAAAGATAGAATGTAAGGTTTACGGTGTTTTGTTTTCTAGTTTTTCCGACGATCGAAGTTCTAAAACTTGCTAACAAACTAGTTTGGGTTTAATAGGCTCTGATACCACTGTATGTCCATATCGCGCACCTCGCGGGATCGCGGGTAGGCGAAATAGGTGAAAAACAATTTTCAAAAGATCGCGGCACGGACTTAGACTCCAGGATCGGTGCTAAACCTAAACAAGCTAACTATATGTGAGGTTAACTAAATGTAAAGAAGTTTATACCTCACGATTCCAGTCCTTCGAGTCTTCATTCCTCACTGTCCTTCTTCCGGTTGTTGACTCCATGGAACGATTCGGATCGCCGCTCCGTCATCGGACTCCTCAAATCAATGATGATCCACCCGAGGAGATGTGCATCGAACTCCTACCTCAACCGAGGAAACTAGGGCATCAAGGTCGCTACTCATGATGTTGTTGAGAATGTAGAGTTGTGTAGATGGATTGTAATATCTATGCTTACCCTAGATCACTCAACACATGAGTTCACTAAGGCTTTGAGGAAGAAGATGGCTATGGAAGAAACTCTTGAGGAAAGAGAATGAAGAATGGAGTTAGCTCTCATTCTTTTCTAAAACTGAACCATATTGATAATTCCCTTGATAAATAAATAATGAATTATCACATATATGGTTCAAGTAACAAAAAATGACTCATGGGCTAAAATGCCACCATGTATCATAAGAATCTAAGTCCATTTTCAAGCAATTTCCACCCCATTCTCCTATGTCATAATGCATTTTTCATTTAAACCAAAATGAATAATAAAAATATGACATGTCAGCTTCTAGAAGCATCTTTGACCAATTTACAAAAATGCCCCTCGTCCGTACATACGTACCCATATCCGTATTCCGAAAAATGCGGATACAAAAAGACGAAAACAATCCATCAATACAATACTAGGATCCGGCTTAAACCAAAGGCCGCTAGTATTGTCCGTCCGTATCATCATGCGTGCACAAGTACACGCACGTGACCGAACCCTGTCGTAAAACCATACGACCTCTACATCTTTTGTCTGATGCAGGGAAACCCTCTGTATGGGACTCTAAAAACTTGACACTACGCTGGCGGTGGGTTTAACCACAGGCCGCAAGCGGCACTAGCTGTACGTAACGGCCCCCAGGTATATGTCGATAAGAAGGCCGATGAGAATAACTCATCCGAAATCCAACTGAGCCTATCTGTGACAATCTCCGTACAGTCCGGTCTGTTAGTCTAAAAGTATCGCATATCGGGCCTAGGGGGCGGTAAATGTCAGACCCCTGATAGCGGTATAAGTCATGTCGGAGTGTAGCCCATTACACCATGAGAAACTACTGGAATATCTACCAGTAAATCTCACTTTCCCTGGCCAGGGACATTGTGTAATGGCTCTCCAAACATAGCGCGATCAACCCCCAATACCGGGAGAGACGAATCCTATCTAACCGCCACTGCCTCCAAGTGCTTCGGGACTGCACCCAACTATTACCTGTTTACACGACTCCTTTGAGCCATGGTAGGGTAGTAATCAAAGTACAGTGGGAACTGTCACGACCCAAAGTTTGGCCCGTGACCGGCACTTAACCACGTAACGTCTACAGGCGTAACGCGACTAAGTGAACCGAAAACCCAGAAATCAAACCAGTAAAAGTATAGAGTGTTATAAGTTTTAAATGAAAGCACTTACTAACATGTTAAGAAATATAAGTAAATAATCACCAAGATAGAAATATACGACGCCGGAGCGAAGATCAAGATCCATAAGTGGGAACATCATAGATAGAATAAACTGCAAAGTACAGTCGGCTCACAACAAGCACGACCCCAGAAAACAAATAATATACATCATCGTCCTCACACTGTCTCTAAGTCAAATACATACATGGTAGATGGAGAATACTAGATACAACAATATACATAACTGAAAGATAAACAGATACCGCGCAAAACCCACCTATCAGCAAAAGAGCTAGTACACCAACTATGGGGGTATCTGTGTCAAAAGATGCAAAACGCATCCTGCCGCGACTACTCCGAAGGGCAACCTGCAAACACTGTGGCACAACGGGGGTGAGTTGCCAACTCGTGAATAGAGATAACATATAAAGGTAATCGCGAGCATGCACGTACTGCGCTACTCTATCATATGCCAACAGATGATATCAATGCGTGATAAGTAGTATGTGCAATAATCATGCAAGTGCTCTATCAGGTAATATAACTAGATGATGAGGTACAATAATAAATGCTGAGCATGGGCAATATAACATCTACACGGAATGTCAACGTGGAATATATAATCGGTGTCCATCAATGCACCCAGGTGCCCCAAATAGCATAGGCGCCGGCACTCTCATCGGCCCTCTAATCCTGTAAATCTCTGAGAATCACGAGTGTCCAACATCGGCACCCAAATATCATAAGTACTCGTGTCCAGCATCGACACGCAAATCCTCATCCATCGGGCCCCGTCAGTCCGGGTCAGCCCACGGGCTCCGTCTGCGGTATCGGCCCTCGGCCCCGGCAGTACGGATCATCCCGCCTCCATCTATCGACTCTGATCAGTATCCTCCGGATAACTGTCAGGTCCAACCAATCACCGGTAGGTAGTAGTCCCTCTGCCAGGCTCACCGTCTACTACACAGCGAAACCGTTCTCGTCCCGGGGTACCATACCGGGTCCACCATGTACCAGTAATCGGCCTCATCCAGCTCCTCGATTCGGGTTCACATATATCACTCTAGCACCGAGGAAACACATGGTGGACGCACCGAAATATCATATCAAGTGAACCGGGTTTTTAATTGATTACATCTTTGAAATAGCTACGGTTCCCAAATCCAGAAATCACATGTAATCCAAACCAATATGCAAGTCAATGATCCAATGTGATATATGCATCAAGTATGAATATCATGTCAAGTCACATAAAGATGAGCTACAACATAATGATCCGATGTGATATATGCATCAAGTATGAATATCATGTCAAGTCACATAAAGATGAGCTACAACATAATGATCCGATGTGATATATGCATCAAGTATGAATATCATGTCAAGTCACATAAAGATGATGAAAGGTTCCTAGGCACCCTATAGAGGTCTCACAAGGCATCAACCATGCCAATTTCAAAAATAATGGGTGCCGAGAAACCCTAATACGGATCGTCGGCTAGAATTCTAGGCGAAATACGAATCTAGTTAACAATTTAACTAAAGGAGAGAGGGTACAACCTTTGTAGATCCGGTTATCCACTTCCTTGGATCCACGTAGGCGTCCTCTCGCTGTCCATCTCGAATCCCGAACTCAAACGTCGGCTTCATCGGAGAATTGGGCGGACTAGGTCGTCGGCTTCGTGCCGAAGATGATCTACGTCGAGGCATCACAAGTTCAAGCTCCGACTTCACAAATTTGTGAAACTTGTGAAGAAAACACTCAAAACAACTTGGCAAGAGGTAGAGGGTGAAGAAATAGGAGGTGGGTTCACTTTAGAATTGGATTTCTCACTTTAGAACTCAAGTTGCAATTGATGGCATCAAGCTTTCTTGAAGAAGAAGATGATGATGAAGAAGAAAGAATATGATAAGTGTTGAATTAAAAAGAAAATAAATCAATACTTATCATAAGCTAACCAAGGTTAAGTGTAGAGAATAGACCATGGTAAATGGGAATGGTTAGGGTTAAGCAAGAAGACAAATGGTCTCTTTAGTCAAAGCTTCATGAAGCTTCAACAAGCTTCATGATAAAAAAGAAACCATTTCCTTTTTCTTTTATCTAATTAAATAAAGAAAGAAAGGATAAATAAATAGATGAATAATACAAAACCCTAACCATTATCATAACAATGGTTTAATTCTTTGCACTTAACTAAATGATCAAGTATCATCAAACATGATACAAATGTGTGCACAAAAGTATATCACATATACTTCTTGCACATCAAGTGAGAAAATCCATATAAAGTGAACCAATACTAGCTAATGCAAAATAATATATCAAATATATAATTATACATTAAATCATTAAATCAACACTTGATTTAACGATCCGGTTATATCGCATATAACCGACTAGTATCCAATGCACCGATTTATCGAATCAATGATTCGATAACTAGGTCATATCGCATACAACCAATCAAAACATTCATCGCGAGAATGAAATGCGGTATCACATACACGCATTATTCTCGGTCCCGTACATATCTCATATGCGCTCCTATTTCGTTTCGCTTGAACCAGGAAACCTCTGTGTAGGACTCTAAAGACTCGTCAATACTCCGGTAGCAGATGATGATCATATCAAGCACCCACAAGCCGCAAGCGGTCTTCTAAACGTAACGGCCATCCGGTTATTGAGCGATCAGAAGATCGACGAGCTAGCCCGCTCACACTCCTGTGAATCCAACCAGTAACACTTACCGTACAGTCCGGTCTGTTCGTCTGATACGTCGCATATCAAGTCTAGGGGTGGTAAACGTCAGACCCCAATAACCGATAAGTCGTGCCGATGTGAGGCTCATAACAGGTCGAGAAACTAATGGTAACACTTACCAGCAAATCTCTGATCAGCCCTGGCCAGGGACTTCCCTGTTACGGCCAATCGAGCACATCGCGACATCAACCACCAATACCGGGAGAGACGAAACCCCTCCTATCGCTCATTGCCTCCATGTGACTCGGGACTGTACCCAAAGACCACCGTTTTTCACGCCCTCATGGATGTGGTAAGGTGGAGATCAAAGCACAGTGGGAATCACACAAGACTCTATGACGATCTCGGGTCTACAGACTAACCTGCACAAGTGTCACCTGAGAACTGCCATCTGATGTGAGGTATAATACCATCTGGGAGTTCTCGGCGAGTCCGTCCAGTGTACCCAGTCTCCACTGAGCACCCGTACACCATCTCTGATGTCAAACACCAATGGATATGGGATCATCCATCGCCCATCTCATGGGTCGAGAAGCGTATACGCTAGTCTATACTGGTATATCGATGCCCCGTCTCGATACACCCACGACTAGGGACCTTGAAGGATGTACTTATGGACTACCATGTCCCCACTAGTATGATCTGCATCATAGTCCAGGCAGTCAAGTACACATCCTAAGGGCTTTATCAACATGTAACCATAAGACAGTTTAAAGAGACAAGTGTACATGTTAAGATAAAGAGCAACCAGATAGCATACTATCATATCGAGCAAGAAAGTCATCTCTATATATGTCCAAGCATCCAATATAATATACATCATCTGTACAATACTGGCCTCTAGGGCATACATACAATTAACAATCTCCCACTTGCACTAGGGCCAGCTGTTGTAGTATCGCATACCGAGCATCCCGAAGAGTCTCTCAAACTGTATCTGGGGAATGGCCTTCGTGAGTGGATCCGCCGTGTTGTTCTTCGTGTCAACCCTCCTGACCTCGATCTCCCGGCGATCAACTATCTCCCGGATCAGGTGATACCGCCTCAGAATATGCCTGGATCGCTGATGGGACCTGGGTTCCTTGGCCAAAGCCACCGCTCCATTGTTATCGCAATACAAAGGTATTGGATGCTCAATGGATGGAACCACTCCAAGTTCAGTAATGAACTTCTTGATCCAGACAGCCTCTTTGGCAGCATCGTTGGCAGCGATGTAGGCAGCCTCCATCGTCGAGTCTGCCACGGTTTTCTGCTTGGAACTCTTCCAGCTAACCGCCCCTCCGTAAAGGGTAAAGACAAATCCCGACTGCGACTTAGAGTCACCCTTATCACTCTGGAAGCTCGAATCGGTAAAGGACTCCACTTGGAGTTCTGCGTTACCATACACCAAGAGCATCTCTTTAGTCCTTCGTAAGTACTTGACAATGCTCTTCACAGCAGTCCAGTGACTCTCTCCAGGATCAGCTTGATACCTACTCACTACACTTAGTGAGTATGCAACATCAGGTCTGGTACATAGCATCGCGTACATGATAGAGCCTACAGCCGAAGCATAGGGTATCCCTTGCATGCGAGCTCTCTCCAAATCAGTCTTGGGAGACATCTCTTTGGAGAGAGTGACTCCAGAGATCGTGGGCAAGTTCCCACGCTTGGACTCTTCCATACTAAACCTCTTTAGTATAGTGTCAATGTACCTGGATTGGGACAATCCCAATATCCTTTTGGATCTATCTCTATAGATCCTGATTCCCAATATGCAGGAGGCATCACCAAGATCTTTCATTGAGAATCTTTGTAATAAGAAGAGCTTGACCGATTGCAGCATAGGAATATCATTTCCTATCAAGAGTATGTCGTCCACGTACAATACGAGGAAGACAACCTTACTCTCTGCCACCTTCTTGTAGATACAAGGTTGACGAAATCAAACTCTTTGATAACGACGTCAAAGCAGATGTTCCAACTCCGCGATGCTTGCTTTAATCCATAAATGGATTTAAGCAGCTTGCACACCTTCCCGCTGCTCCCACTATCTACGAAGCCCTCTGGCTGAGTCATGTACACGCACTCTTCTAAATCACCATTTAGAAAGGTGGTCTTAACATCCATTTGCCAGATTTCGTAATCATGATATGCAGCGATGGCAAGCATGATCCGGATGGATTTAAGCATAGCCACTGGAAAAAAGGTTTCGTCATAGTCCACACCTGGTCTTTGACGAAAACCTTTTGCAACAAGTCTAGCTTTGAAAGTCTCCACTTTCCCATCTACACCAATTTTCTTCTTGAAGATCCACTTGCTCCCAATGGGTTTTACCCCTTCAGGAGCAACTTCCAAAGTCCATACTTTGTTGGTGTACATGGATTCCATCTCGGACCGCATAGCATCCAGCCATTTCACTGAGTCCCCACTCGTGATGGCCTGCTCGAAGCTAGTTGGGTCATCAACCTCCATGATGCAATCCTCGCTCCCACCATCCATGAGAAAACCGTAGTATCTCTCAGGTGGGTAAGGGACCCTACTAGATCGGCGGAGAGGCTGAGGTTCGTCGGAAGCTACTGAATGCTCTGGTTCCACTAAATCTTCTGTTGTGTTTTGTTCAGCTGGAACCTCTTCCAGTTCTACCTCAGAGCCACTAATTTCTTTTGCAAGAAATTCCTTTTCTAAAAAGGTGGCATGTTGAGCAACAAATACTCTTTGTTCCTCACTGTGGTAGAAGATATACCCTCGCGAATGTTTGGGATATCCAACAAATTTACACAAAACAGATCTTGCCTCGAGTTTGTCCGGTTTTTGTCTTTTGACATAGGCCGGACAACCCCATATCTTTATAAAATTAAGATATGGTCTCTTCCCTTCCCATATCTCATATGGTGTGGTAGGCACAGATTTGGTGGGAACCCTGTTCAGTAGGTATGCTGCTGTTTCCAGTGCATATCCCCAGAAGGAAACAGGTAACTCAGCTACACTCATCATAGAGCGCACCATATCTAATAGGGTGCGGTTTCTCCGCTCCGATACACCGTTGTGCTGTGGTGTATATGGAGGAGTTAGCTGAGAGAGAATCCCATTCTCTTTTAGGAAGTCCAGGAATTCAATGCTCAAGTATTCTCCTCCTCGATCAGATCGTAAGATTTTAATACTTTTTCCGGTTTGGTTCTCAACTTCTTGTTTATATTCTCTAAATTTCTCAAAAGCTTCTGATTTGTGTTTCATTAGGAACACATATCCGAATCTAGAGAGATCGTCAGTGAATGTAATGAAGTATGAAGAACCATCCCTGGCATGTGTAGACATGGGACCGCATACATCACTATGTATCAGTCCCAAGAGTTCGGTAACTCTTTCTCCGTGTCCCGTAAATGGAGTTTTGGTCATCTTGCCTTTGAGACATGACTGGCAAGTGTCATAAGATGAAAATTCAAACGGATTTAAATATCCATCTTTATGCAACTTAGCTAGTCGTGTCGCATTGATGTGACCCAGTCTACAATGCCACAAGAAGGATTCGTTCAGTTCTGAACTCTTCCTCTTGTGTGTGTTTGTTATGCTCAGAACTGTTGATTGATTTAGAACATAAATGCCATTGCACAACGTGCCTGATCCAACCAACTTTTGGTTACGGAAAATGTTCATAACATTGTCCTGTAATACAAAATTATATCCCTCTTTACTCAACAAAGAAACCGATATAATGTTGCATATCAGGTTCGGCATGTAATAGCATTCGTTCAGAACCAATGTATTACCAGTTGGTAATACAAGGTGATATTCCCCGACAGTCTTAGCTGCAACAATTGCACCATTTCCAACTCTAATGTCTTTATCACCTTCTCCAAGTTTTCTACCTTTCCTAAGCCCATGTAACTGATTACATATATGGGATCCTGACCCGGTATCTAATACCCAGGACGTAGAGCAAATGGAGAAACAGTTCTCTATAACGAACACACCCGAAGAAAATGCATCAACATGTACTTTCTTCAATCGGGTGGCATGGGAATCCTGGTATTCCCCTATTTCCTGTTCATTCCTATAACTCTTATAAGAAAGAACGGAACCAACGTTCCCCAGCACAGTATAACATGCGGGTTCGGTCAATACATCCATATTATTATCTTCATTAGGGCATGAAATGGTCGCTACCTGGAGAGAGAGAGAAGAAAACACTTTAGCGTATGCTCGTGCAAGATCAGATTGGTTATTATCTTATCTAATCAGGATGGCTCCCACTGGTTTTTATCAAATCTTCCTTCAAACCCTAAAAGGAAAGACTAGCCGGGATTAATTACACATTACAAGTTCGCCAATCTTTCAGCCAGGCCAGTGTCTGTACTTTGAGGGAGGTCCCCCGTGCTTTCGCACGAACCTAATTAATGTAAACCTCGTTTTCCCAGAGGCGTAACCTCGTTGACACCTTTCTAGACACCTACTTGATCGGCTAATTGCAATGTGCAAAACTCTCCAAGGAATAACTCTTACTCGCAGTGGGTATCGGGATCCAACTATCTCATAGAAGGTATGCAATCTCATTGCAAATTTCAACACTTGAAATTCCCGATAATATTTTGCCCCAAGCATCCTATGACCTTGACGGAGGTCAACAAACCACAGGGTGCAAGTCAAGTTCAACCCGTCATTTCTTGATTGAATCAAACCCACCCGCACGACCCTTGACGGAGGTCAACAAGGTTGTACGACTACCCTAATCCAATCTGCATCACATGCATAAGCAGATAAATACTAGTTAGCTACCGCACACTACGCCTTGACGGAGGTCAACAAACGTAGCACGAATACTAAGTTGGATTTATCTGAAATAACGGAGGGCTACGTCAGGTTTTTCTGAAAACCTATTGCGTAATGAACTTGATATCGTTGTAGAATCAAATGAAGTTTTGAAATGGAGTGTTTTGAGGCTTTTTTAGTTTTGCTAAAGGGGTCACTCCCGGTGAAGAGATCGTGGGCCCTTTCCTCGTCGAATGAGGTGCGGGATATATCATATATATCACTGTGCAAAGCAAAAGTAAAAGACAATCAAAAGCAAACCGAGTATGTAGCATCTGCCAGTTATTGCTAAAGGAGTCACTCCCGGTGAAGGGATCTCGGTCCTTTCCTCATCGAATAAGGTGCGGGATATATCATATATATCGCTGTGCAAAGTAAGAACTGTAGCTACCCTTTTTTTTTTATTTAAAATTTGATTCTACAACATCTTAGGTTTCTTTTCTTTCATTAATCACATTAATGAAGTCCCATCATTTAAATACCTAAACATCACAGATAAATACGACGTTCACTTATGCCATCCGCATTCGCCTCGATGTCCCCTCGTGCACCGTTAGGTTAGGTAACTAACGACAGAGCAGGGCAGGGCTAGTGCGGGTGTAAAACATAAGTAACGTCTATATAATATATCATATGTACTATATACTGTATCTATCACAGAACATCACATGATCGCATCACAGATATCGCAGCAGAAGAAACATATGAAACATTGGATATACTAGGACGTCCGTGTTTTCAATACGAGCCAGTATAAAACACGGATTCCACGGTCGTGATTAATAGCCAATCCCACACCCCTAGACCCCTACGAGAGCGGCAAGAAACCCTACCAATTCTCGGGTTAGGAGACCCGGACTCGACTCCTCGAGTTGGTCTCCCACTGGACCCCAGAACCCGGTTACTTGTGCTCCCCTCCTGGGTCTATCCTAATGCGGAAAAATAAATAATATACAAAAGGTGACAACTTCCGCTACCTGGAAGTGCCCCAAATAAAAGAATATTACATACAAGTTTTTACATGAATGAAAATGAAAAACACTCATCTCACATAAAAACCCCCCGGCTATTCGAACACGACGATCCAATATAACATATCCAGCAACACATAACATCACATGTCATCAACGTAAGTAAGTATGCATACCCCAATTGTCGTTGACGTATAGCAACGAAACCGGCGATATGAACATACTACACTTACGGTCACAGAAAAGAAAGTGTAAAACTACAACAGTTGGAATCCGCAATCTCTTTAGACATCACATGCCTAATCAAATGAAATACTTAGACATCACATGCCTAACAGTTATAAACCCCGCATTTTAGTCTCATTATCGAAAACTCTTTTCAATATCAAGTGAAACTAAACCGCTAGATTTATAACATTCATTCAGTTATCTCATAACAGTTTGTGAATTCCAATTATTGTATCACATTCCAGATAAACAGAAAATGTTAAACTTTCCGATCGAACAGTCGAATACCCAAGTTTTCCCGATACAGCTCAACACATGAAATAAGTCTAGCAACATTCAGTTCGTGCCTCAGTACCAACGGTCCAGCCGTAGAAGGGTCAAGCCAACGCCTCACATGTGGCATGCCGTACTGCCCCAAACTCGAAGGTTCAAAGGGCAGTTCAAGACGGTCACATAATCGAGTTAAGGTTTGTTGTCTTCTAGAGGGTCCATCGCATTACTTGCACTACTTAGAACGTCGTTAAACTACGGAAAAATCCAATACTTGGAAATTTCCCGATAGGGGAAAAATTGGGTATTTATATCCGGTCGAACTTTTTAACATATTCTAAAAATTATCCGGAAATTCACAAAGACGAAATTTGATAATCCGGTCGAAACATCGAAGCTCTAAAACACCCAAGAAAATTCAACTCTTGAATAATTATTAAAAATACCCATAAAACTCAGCTGCAGAAATGATGAATTACTGTGCAACACATATTGTGCATTGTGAACAGTAGGCGGCGGAACCGCGGCAGAAGCCATGCTTCTGCCGCGTTTCCGCGGCGGTTTAGACGCATCATGAGCTCGTGTTTCACCATAATTCTTAGATCTTCCTGCTGAATTTTTTAGACATTTTTAATCAGGAAAAATCCCAGATTTTAGAAAAAGTCCAGAGAGCACTTGGGTTTTAGGGTTTCGGGTTCGTTCGGGTTTCAAACGTCGTCTAGACTTCGCCTAAGGCTCTAGCTAGGCTCTGATACCAGTGAAAGGTTCCTAGGCACCCTATAGAGGTCTCACAAGGCATCAACTATGCCAATTTCAAAAATAATGGGTGCCGAGAAACCCTAATACGGATCGTCGGCTAGAATTCTAGGCGAAATACGAATCTAGTTAACAATTTAACTAAAGGAGAGAGGGTACAACCTTTGTAGATCCGGTTATCCACTTCCTTGGCTCCACGTAGGCGTCCTCTCGCTGTCCATCTCGAATCCCGAACTCAAATGTCGGCTTCATCGGAGAATTGGGCGGACTAGGTCGTCGGCTTCGTGCCGAAGATGATCTACGTCGAGGCATCACTAGTTCAAGCTCCGACTTCACAAATTTGTGAAACTTGTGAAGAAAACACCCAAAACAACTTGGCAAGAGGTAGAGGGTGAAGAAATAGGAGGTGGGTTCACTTTAGAATTGGATTTCTCACTTTAGAACTCAAGTTGTCATTGATGGCATCAAGCTTTCTTGAAGAAGAAGATGATGAAGAAGAAGAAAGAATATGATAAGTGTTGAATTAAGAAGAAAATAAATCAATACTTATCATAAGCTAACCAAGGTTAAGTGTAGAGAATAGACCATGGTAAATGGGAATGGTTAGGGTTAAGCAAGAAGACAAATGGTCTCTTTAGTCAAAGCTTCATGAAGCTTCAACAAGCTTCATGATAAAAAAGAAACCATTTCCTTTTTCTTTTATCTAATTAAATAAAGAAAGAAAGGATAAATAAATAGATGAATAATACAAAACCCTAACCATGGTATAATTCTTTGCACTTAACTAAATGATCAAGTATCATCAAACATGATACAAATGTGTGCACAAAAGTATATCACATATACTTCTTGCACATCAAGTGAGAAAATCCATATAAAGTGAACCAATACTAGCTAATGCAAAATAATATATCAAATATATAATTATACATTAAATCATTAAATCAACACTTGATTTAACGATCCGGTTATATCGCATATAACCGACTAGTATCCAATGTACCGATTTATCGAATCAATGATTCGATAACTAGGTCATATCGCATACAACCAATCGAAACATTCATCGCGAGAATGAAATGCGGTATCACATACACGCATTATTCTCGGTCCCGCACATATCTCATATGCGCTCCTATTTCGTTTCGCTTGAACCAGGAAACCTCTGTGTAGGACTCTAAAGACTCGTCAATACTCCGGTAGCAGATGATGATCATATCAAGCACCCATAAGCCGCAAGCGGTCTGCTAAACGTAACGGCCATCCGGGTATTGAGCGATCAGTAGATCGACGAGCTAGCTCGCTCACACTCCTGTGAATCCAACCAGTAACACTTACCGTACAGTCCGGTCTGTTCGTCTGATACGTCGCATATCAAGTCTACGGGTGGTAAACGTCAGACCCCAATAACCGATAAGTCGTGCCGATGTGAGGCTCATAACGGGTCGAGAAACTACTGGTAACACTTACCAGCAAATCTCTGATCACCCCTGGCCAGGGACTTCCCTGTTACGGCCAATCGAGCACAGCGCAACATCAACCCCCAATACCGGGAGAGACGAAACCCCTCCTATCGCTCATTGCCTCCATGTGACTCGGGACTGTACCCAAAGACCACCGTTTTGCACGCCCTCATGGACGTGGTAAGGTGGATATCAAAGCACAGTGGGAATCACACAAGACTCTATGACGATCTCGGGTCTACAGACTAACCTGCACAAGTGTCACCTGAGAACTACCATCTGACGTGAGGTATAATACCATCTGGGAGTTCTCGGCGAGTCCGTCCAGTGTACCCAGTCTCCACTGAGCACCCGTACACCATCTCTGATGTCAAACACCAATGGATATGGGATCATCCATCGCCCATCTCATGGGTCGAGAAGCGTATACGCTAGTCTACTATGGTATATCGATGCCCCGTCTCGATACACCCACGACTAGGGACCTTGAAGGATGTACTTATGGACTACCATGTCCCCACTAGTATGATCTGCATCATAGTCCAGGCAGTCAAGTACACATCCTAAGGGCTTTATCAACATGTAACCATAAGACAGTTTAATGAGACAAGTGTACATGTTAAGATAAAGAGCAACCAGATAGCATACTATCATATCGAGCAAGAAAGTCATCTCTATATATGTCCAAGCATCCAATATAATATACATCATCTGTACAATACTGGCCTCTAGGGCATACATACAACTAACAGATGAGCTACAACATAATGTTCCGATGTGAATTCTACAGTGTGAGTGTCATGGAAATTACTAACGGTGTGTGTGTAACATGCAGGATAGTGCTCGTGCAACATGAACCGTTAGTAAGGGTGCGGTGTTCTATCAATTCTAGTTTATATACATACATCAGGGAATGTGGTATGCACTAAATAGTAGCCATGAACAGTCAATGTATGGAAATGTAGCTATAAGATCCTATCAGCCCTGACGTAGAACGCCATGCGGGCGATATCCCCGTAGATGTTAAATCTACTCACCGTAGTCTTTCGCTAGGTATAGCCGACGACTTGTTCCCCTCCTTCGCGGCGCCAGTCGCACTCGCCTACAAATCCTAGAATTTCACAATATATCACACATAAGCTCAAAACCGTACAAACACGACATTTAAAGTCAACTAGAAACCCGTGTCGCAAACCAAGCGCGCGTGTGCACGATACGCTAAAACGTGTGATTACGCGCCTGAAGCCACTCCGACGCGTCGCGATACGCAGAAACCCCAAACCCACACACACGTATCACGCGTGTCGCGAAAGATTAAAAATACGGGAAATAGGGTATTCTACTCCATATTTTGATACAAAACAGATATTACAAATATATATATACCAAAACCCCAACCCCCATCTTACCCATCTGGCCGCAAATTGCGGCCAGAATGATTATTCCGGCGGCCTCTCTTGGGAATTGGGCTCCCAGGTTTAGTGTGTCCACTCAATACCCCCTGTGTATGCTATAGTAGAATCTAGTTTCACTCTGAAATATCTCGAGTAGTAGCAGATCCTACAGAGCCTTATTTCTAGTTAAAATCCACACTTTTGCACAAAAATGAAACTTTAGGGTATTTTTGTGGAACCTGATGCAAAACCTGGTCTAAACAGCTCTAATAACACTTAAAAGAGTTAACTAAACCATGAGAACACCAATCTATCACATACTTCACAAATATCCTCTAATATCACCAATAATGCACAAAAACATGATTTTTAGCTAGGATACTACAAGATATGGAAAAGAGTGTTAACTATGAGCCATATACCTTCAAGAGACCTTAAGAAACACCAAAATTCTCAGCCCTTGCCTCAAGTATGCAGATTTGCCTTCAAACACCTCAAAAAGCCCCTTTTCCCATGGTTTTGTGAAGAAAATGTGTTGATTTGTGTAGGGTTTTGTGTAGAGATCAAAGGGAAGTGAAAAGAGAAGAGGAGAAGAAGAAGAAGCTGGGGGTTTTGGCTGGAATTTCTGCAGGAAATTCTGAATGAGGAGAAGAGATAGAAGAGAGAAAGAAAAGGGTCAAAAGTCAACTTCTTTACCTAACCCCCACTCCTCATTTTTCTATTGCTAAAAGAATATTTAAAAAGGGTTTTGTTTAGATAAAAGGGTGGGAAAAATAATAGACCATGCAAGAATGAATGAAATGGTTAACACTTTAAACCTAAGTCTCAAAAATGGCTAAGTGTGCATGTGTACACTACATAAGGAAATTTTTCCAATTAGGGTAAACCCGACTAAAATAACTAATAATCCTATATACACATAAATAATAACACGCACAATTACTAATTATCATGAAAAAACATTCTAACGAAATCTCAAAGTGTTACAATCTACCCCCCTTAAGGAAATTCGGTCCCCGAATTTAAAAATCTACTATACGCACCTTCAAAAAGATAGGGATACCTCTTCCTCATCTCGCTCTCGGTCTCCCAAGTGACCTCCTCGCCGCTCTGGCCATGCCAAAGTACCTTGACGGACGGTATCTCTTTCGACCTCAATTTCATCACTTGTCGATCCAAAATGATCACCGGCTGCTCTGCATAGGAAAGGTCACGCTCAAGCTGGATCGTCGGGTGCTGAATCGCATGCGAAGGATCATAAAGATATCTGCGGAGCATCGAAACGTGAAATACGGGGTGCACGTCCGGAAAACTGGGCGGAAGGGCCTACCGATACGCAACTGCACCAACACGCTCGAGGATCTCCAAGGGGCCCATAAATATGGGGCTAAGCTTCCCCTTCTTCCCAAATCTCATCACACCTTTCATTAGGGAGACCCTCAAGAAAACATGATCACCAATAGAAAACTCAAGTCTGCGCCGACGACGGTCCGCATAAGATCTCTGCCTACTCTGGGCTGCTCTCATCCTATCGCGAATCAACTGGATCTTCACGGTCGTCTCCTCCACAATCTGCGGCCCTAAGATACTGCTATCACTGAGCTCCGTCCAACAGGTGGGCGATCTGCATTTCCTCCCATAAAGAGCCTCAAACGGTGCCATCTGAATGGTCTCCTGGTAGCTGTTGTTGTAGGAGAACACTAATAAGGGCAAATGATGATCCCAGCTACCTCCGAAGTCAAATACGCAAGCTCTGAGCATATCCTCGAGAGTCTGAGTAGTCCGCTCTGACTGTCCGTCGGTCTGCGGATGGAATACTGTGCTGAAACTCAAGCGAGAGCCCAAAGCCTCCTGAAGCCTCTGCCATAGCCGGCTGGTAAACTGGGTGCCTCTGTCGGACATGATACATATCGGAACTCCGTGCAGTCGTACAATCTCGTCGAAGTATATCTGGGCATACTGAGCAAATCCGAAAGTTGTCTTTACTTGTAGGAAGTAAGCCGCTTTCGTCAAACGATCCACGATCACCCAGATGGAGTCATACCCTCGACTAGTCCTAGGTAGACCCACAATGAAGTCCATAGAAATCTGCTCCCATTTCCCTTCCGAAATGGGTAACGGCTGTAGCTCTCCCGCGGCCTCTGGTGCTCAGCCTTGACTTGCTGAGAAGTCAGGCATCTCGATACAAAATCTATGATGTCTCTCTTCATTCCGTCCCACCAGTAAACACCTCTCATATCATGGTATATCTTGGTGGAAACGGGATGAACACTATATACCGATCGATGTGCCTCCTCAAGAATCTCACGCCACAGTCCCTCAGCATCTGGTACGCACAGTCTAGCCCCAACAGTAGTATCCCCTGATCATCGATCGCGAACTCGGGAAATCTGCCCTGTCCAATCTGTGCCCTGATCTCTGAACATCGGTCATCACTGTGATGTGCCTCATGTAGACGGTTGAGCAACTGTGGGCGTGCACGAACATCCGCAATCTGTCCTCTGATCGGCGTAAACTCGAACTGTACCCGGCTGTCGCATAAGATCTGCCAATCTGCCGACGAATGCCTCTGTACTACGCTCAAATAAGATAGACTACCCCCGGGCTTCCTGCTCAAAGCATCCGCCACTACATTAAGCCCTGCCTGGGCAATACCAGATCTCACAATCGTAGTCCTTCACTAACTCCATCCATCGACGCTGTCTACGGTTCAGGTCGCGCTGCTGAAATATATACTTTAAGCTCTTGTGATCAGTGAATATCTGGCACGACTCGCCATATAGGTAATGTCGCCAGACCTTAAATGCAAAGACCACTGCAGCCATCTCTAAGTCGTAAGTGGGGTAATTCTGTTCATGTTCCTTTAATTGCCGCGAAGCATACGCGATCACCCTGTCATGCTGCATCAAAACGCACCCTAGCCCCACTCGTGAAGCATCACAATAGACCACAAATCCGTCTGATCTTGAAGGCAATGATAGCTGTCACGACCCGAAAGAGCACGTGACTGGCCCTTGAACCATATGAAGTCTATAGGACCCCATCTGATCCAAGTAAGCCAAAAGCCCAGCAATCTAAAACCATTTAAAGAGTAAATAAGGAAAACTGGTTTTGAAAAGTAAAGAAATCATGTTTCGAAAATCAAGGTTTTTAAATAACTAAGCCGAATGTGTATTTTTAAAATGTGTGACCTTTCCTGAAAATTTCGGCAGAGTTTCCTTTGTAAAAACTGGCCCCGAACGGGTTACAACAAGAATAATATATATATAATGATAAAAGACATCCCCAAGCGGGAGCTAGCTCTTCGTCAATCGACGGTCACAACCACGCAAGCAATAATAATATACAACGCCAAAGGGCGAGGATCAACCCAAAAAGAAACTCAAAACAGCCAGAAAACCGTAATACTACAAGCGCGACTCTAAGGTCGAAATAATACAACACTGTTTTCTAAGTCTGAAACAATATACAAGTTTTGGTTGATGGGATTACTAGATACAATGAATAATATAAGTACAATGGTGGCTCTTGATGCAAAAGAACCTACCTACCAACGCAAGTCACCCATATGGAAGCAGTGTGCCAGAAATGCCGCTATGGAATCTGTACGGCAAAAACCTGCAAGGACTGTGGCACAACGGGGGTGAGTTGCCAACTCGTGAATAGAAAATATCTACAAGCAGAGATCGAATGCATGACCCAACCTAGGTCAATACGATCATATATACATATAAACCTCAATATGAATAAGTCTGAAACATGCTAAACTGGCAATGTAATCCCTATACATGAGTGCAGTGTCAAGTACTCGTGCCAGTGCCTTAGGTAATAGCATATCATAAATGTGAGGTACAATCAATGAAATAAATCTGCATGTACGTGGATCCCGTCCACTCGTCTCCCAATGACAAAACCATCATGCATGTAAATATCATCAGCATATGCATGGAAATATGAGGATATAAACCACCTGTGTCCCTCGTGACACGTCAAAATCATGGAACCGGAGTGCCCAGCATCGGCACTCGAAAACATCATGAAAACTGTGCCCAGCATCGGCACGTAAATCCTCATATATCGGGCTCCGTCAGTCCGGATCGGCCCACAGGCTCTGTCTGCGGTATCGGCCCTCGGCCCCGGCAGTACGCCATATCCATCTATCGACTCCGGTCGGTATTCTCCGGATAACCGCCAGGTCCAACAAAATCACCGGTAGGCAGTAGTCCCTCTGCCAGGCTCACCGTCTACTACACAGCGAAACCGTTCTCGCCCCGAGGTACCATACCGGGTCCACCATGTACCCGCAATCGGCCTCATCCGCCTCCTCGAATCGGGTTTCACATGTCGCTCTCAGCACCGAGAAAACACATGGTGGACGCACTGAAATATCATATCAAGGGTAATCGGGTTTTAAAACAATTACATATTCTCCTTTTGAAACACCCACGGTTCCCAAAAACCAGAAATACCATGGAAACAACATATCTCAATGCGTATAATCAGAAAGCAGCATGTATGCGACATATAGCAGAAAGGTGAGCATATCAATATGTCATGCAAGGGTCATATCCTGAATGCAACAGTACTACAGTGTAGTGACATGGCAATTATCGATGATGAAGTGTGTGAGCCGGCAACAGTGTACGTGGAACATACGCATCATCGATAATGGTGCTGGTGTCCTAGCAGCATGAATGAAATATATCAACAATACAAGCGATGCAATGCAATTAGCATGAATATGCGGAATCGAATAATCAACGCAACAGTAGAGAACCTGCCTCAATAGATATATCATGCAACCTTGCCTTTTGAAATAAGACGAATCAGGGCTTTTGGTAAAATAAGGGCTACGGTGTTTTAAGAAAAGATGCGCCTTTTGAAAATATCCGTATAAACCCTTTTTGCCTATCTTTAAAAAATCCCCGATTCGTTAGTTTTGAAATAGGTATGACTCGGGTCTAGTCTAACGCCTACTATGCGAACTACGAACCCACAATCAAGTCAAAAGAAAGGGGTATGGAAACCACCTAAATCTGAGTCGATATCACACTATCTCACCACATGACAGGAATCACTACCATCATATCACATCTCCAATACGAACTCTGTCATGTCTCCAAATCTCACGGCCTCAATCGAATCTCATCGACTCATCTCAATCCCACGTATCATCCTCAAAACTCGTATATGAACACATAGTCCCATACCCATGTGTAGATATACACACCATCACATGCGCACAGATATATGAAAGAATGTATGCAAGTATGTGTGTATGTGTGAGTGTGGGTGCAACCACTACTCTAGGGTTTCGCACTATACTCAACCAATACATCTTTATCACCAATAATCTATTGTTACCATCAATAATCCTAAACAACACATAATAAATATATCTGTGTATACGTATTCGTATACATCACCACGGACTACGGGGGTGCTATACGCCATCCACCCGACTTCTCCCCGTAGATATAATCTACTCACCTTGCTTCTCATGTATCGGTGCCGATGTCGCCATCTTCATCTTCTTTTCCTCAACATCTCATAGGGTACCTACAAGTATATCACAACCCTAAAGCACATGAAAATCACATCGGAAACCAAAATAGCACACGCTACCCGCATAGGTAAAAACATATCGACTCGCATGTAAACACGATCAATATCCACTTGTCGTTGACGTCCAAACGCCACCCGACAAGAATGAATCACCAAATACCAAAATCCATGCTAAATCAAGTCGTAAACCATGCACCAACATAGGAAAATCGACCCAGATTTTTCCCTAGATTGAATCAGTCAAAACTAGACATACCCAGGGTCAAGACTAGAGGAAATAGGGCCATGCACGAAATTCGAGACATTTCCCTTCTGCTCTGGCCGCAATTTGCGGCCAGAAGGGAATAATTGGCGGCCTCAAAGTTGAGTTGGGGGCTAGGGTTTGGTGTGGTGGTTCATTGGTGCCTGCACATCTCACTGTCAATTCAGTTTTATTTTTGGGGTCTCGGGGTGATAGCAGATTCCACAAAACACTTCCAGATTTACTGTTTTCCCCGATATCGATTCCGTAATTCCGTATTCTGGTTTCAATTTCAGGTTTGGGTCCAAATTAGCATCACACAAGGGATTCTAAGGTCACCACAATCCTCAATTCCATCTTAAATTTCAGTTTTACCCTAAACCCTAACTTGAATTCTCCAAAGTCCACAAACAACACAATATCGATATGAAACTAGAATAGATGCACAAGGAATTGAAATACTACTCTAATAGGTGCAGAAATTACCTCCTTTGGTAACTCAAGAAAATTCTTGAGTTGCTCAAAGTCCTCCAAATCCAATCTTGCTAGGTTCAATGCGTAGCTAGTGAGCTTGGGAGTAAGTTTTGTGAAGTGGGAATGGGGTTTTGGCTTTGTTTTCATGGTGGATCTAGGGTTTAAGTGAAGTGGGTGAGAGAGGGAGAGAGAGCAGCAGCAGCTCCAACAAGGGGAGGGAGAGAAAATGAGAAGGGAAATGATGGGGGGGCATGGGTCAAAAGAGGTGAAGGTTGACTTGGTCCCTTTCTCTCTCTCATCATACTACTTTTTTCTTTTCTTTTCTTCACCAAACTCTTCTCACTCCAATAGTGAACCCAAAAGAAAAGACATGGTAGAAATGCACAAGCAACACAAGTGTAGAAAATGATATGTGCACATTTTTGTACAAAAAGCTAAAAATCCGATTAGCGATTTTTAATCGCGATTAGCACTATATTAGCATATAACTAATCTTAAAAACTTTAAAATGGCATAATTCCATAAAATACCTTATTTTAGAATTTTCCATAATTTTTCCACATATATTTGTATTTAATTATACCAGAATATTAAAATATTCATTAAAATAATATTAAATTATAAAATTTCCCAAATATCATATTTTATTATTTTGAAAACGTTACAATCTACCCCCCTTAAAGAAATTCGGTCCCCGAATTTAAATTTAAACCCCCAAATACTAAAATATTGCAATACAAATTCCAAGTCATCGGGGCTCCGAAATCGTCTATACATAAAACATCATAACGCAATGCATGCGCATGAGTACTAAGCAGATAACTCAAAAGCAACACTCCATCAAGCATCCCGCAATCATCGGAGTCATGGTAAAGACACAAATGTCAAATCCAATACTAAGCCAATATGATATAAATCAGAACTATACATGTAGACATCCAATCTATACATGTGAATAGCTGATGTAAATGCATGCCCAATCTTTTTAAGTCGCTGTGCGATGCGCGTAACACAGCACAGTGGCGGACGTTTTTCACAAGAAAATAACTATATATGTATATATATATACCCTTTGTTTAATAGGTGCGTTCCGCCGTTTTGAAAACAATTTGGAAGGGTTTCCTTGTTTTTAAACGTTTCGTGTCATATCGGACACGTAGGTATATATATACTGAGACTATGGCTCGCTCTTTGGAAATCCCTTCGAACTATCAATGCATGCAAAATATATCCAGGTACTGTCCTCTGACTAGTCCTGCTCAGTATGAAAACAAATATCCAATATCATAAAAATGTACTGCTCCAAAAGGAATAAATCCCAAAAATGCACATAACGTCACCCTGTGCGTCTGGTGCGCACGGAAATCAAAATCCATATATGTGCCATACAGGTACACAAAACAACATCTAGGTGCAATGGGTGTGCACGAAACATCTGTCATAGGCAACGTGTGTGCCTGACAGCCAAAACAGGTGCATCTGACATGCACGAAGAATCTCGATTTAGTGCGTCTGGTGTGCACCAAAATCGCATCTCAAAACATGCGCCCAACATGCGCGAAAATCCAAATCGGTGCATCCATCGTGCACGAATGAAAATCTAAACCCTGCGCACTCAACATGCATGGAATCACAAAATCCAATAGCAACGCCGAACATGCGTAAGTCCAGTCAAAAACACGGAGTGCAAGAATCCACATCAATATCACAATCAAAATCGACATACCGAAAGGCATCAAATCGAAGTCAGGTGCAACCGAAACGCACAAAATATAAATCCGGTGCAACAAGGGCACGAAATATAAATCTGATGCGGTAAATGCAAGAAACATAAAACTGGTACGACAAACGCACGAAGTATAGAACTGGTGCATCCCATGCACAAATACCAGCAATAACTCAAATGCCTAAGCAGCAACACTAAGTGTACCCAGATATAAAGAAAATCATGAACGTGTACAACTGCGTGCACAAAACACATATCAATGCACTACAAGCACATATAAGCTATACCGAGTGCAAAAATCAAAACACTAAAAGTACACGAAACTATGCTGGAAGTGTAAATCAAATCACCGGCATAAAATAGACATAAAATCACAATCAACACCTCAAGAGTAATAACTATGTGCAAGGTATAAATACTCAGTAAGTGCAACCATGGTGCACAAAATCAAATATCATGGAACTCAGTCATCAAGACTAAATCATGCGAATAGATCGCCCAAAATACCGAAATCCAAGATGACGGATACGTGATAATCAAATCACAAAATCACAAATCATAAATACCGTCGTCGGTATATCCTTCTTCAGGGTCGAGAAGGTACCGGTACATCCAGTGCTAGCGGCGCAAGATATCTACTTTCCTCTTGCTCGCGGGTGGCGTCCTCTGCCTCTGGTTCCTGATCTTTCCTGTAGATTACCAATCTCGCAATCTATCGGCTCATCGGCCCGGTCAGGTGTGCTGACAGGAACGATTCCGTTCTGGCACTTTCCAGGTCATCACTCGGTCAATCCTCACGACCGCTCGTAAAGCAGCACATCTCTGGCGCCGACCTCGGGTCCACTGAATGCACATCACACATCGATCCTGGGTGCAACTCTTATTGCAGCAGTGTACTGGAAGGAATCCTACTCAAGGTCTCTTCTGATCTTGCCTAAGCCAAACTGTAAGGAGGCTGGTACTCTGGCGTAATATTTTCTCGCTTTCTGAACATCTGCACCCTTAGTACAACATCTTCTCGGAGGCTGGTCACATCCCTGTGCCTCTGTATGCATATCCGTCCTTTAATCTTAACGGGGTGTAGTGACAGCTCAAATGCATCTCGCACGAACTTCTTGTCCCGCTTGTCTGTATCATCGACCATTCGACGTCGCGTCTCTATCTGCGCACTGCAATGTCCTCGGCTATGGTCCATCCGAAGTCTCTAACACGGACTCGAAATCACGAACTCAGTATCTTCATCACTCAGTAGGAGATATCTAGCCGAACACGTCCTCAGCGTGCATATCGCATCTCTGATGTCAGCGGAGTGAAACGTCATCTCGTCGAAATCTCGTGCGAACACTTTACTCCACCTTGCTCCAATATCGACTGATTCAGACTCATCTCATCGTGGCTACACAGACTGCGCTCCGACGGCTAAGCTCGTATCTGTAGTCTCCCAAGCAGTGTCCCATCACATGATATCCGAATGATGTCGAATCGTCCGATCGGCTCGTCAGAACCTCACAATCCCCCAAGAGCTCAACATCTCGGGTACAGTTTAATAGTATCGAGTACATACCACAGCATCGGTGGTCCAGCCGTAGAAGGGCAAACCCAAGCCTCACTAATGGCGCCGAGGAACTGCCGCAAACCCTAAGGTTCAAAGGCTTTCACACGGTCATTAAGTCGAGTTAGGGTTTCATTCTTCTAGAGGGTCCATAGAATCGCTTGCATGTCTTTCCGAATACTTTAAACATGAAAAATGGGTTCCTAACATTCGATCGTCTCAATCGACTCTCAACGAATCTGCGTGAAGTCGTCTCTAGCTGGAATCAATCTACCTGATGACCTCGCATCGGGGTAAGCGAACGAACCACATTTCCTAGTCATTAATCCTCGGTGACTAGCGACTCACTATCATATCTCTAAGAATATGCTCATGCTGCAGTAGCTCCAATCATCTGGGCGATATCTCATCATTCGCAGCAGCAACTGGCTCATTCGTCGGTACGCTAAGCAGCGCCTCAACCATCATGAATAAGCGATATATCAACAGTCATCACATCCTGGCTGGCCTCTATCAGTGGCTCAATCCTCTGGTGCCGATTAGCACAACCGGGAAATCTCGCAACAGCGATCTGTCAAACGCTCATAGTGCGGAAACACAAAATACGAAGCCTCAAAGCAACCGTATGTCTCTGGAATCACGCCCCGGTCAGCCCTCGTCCCCGACGAGCTCATGTTGACACAACTCGAGCCGTAGCTCACTCCGCCCGTGCAATCGCGGCAGCAAGATCATAACCAGTATCGATGATGGTAGATCATAGGAAGGAATATAATACGGTGCAAGGAAATGTACAACCTAAGGTTTCTTAAGCGGAGTGGCGTGTCGTAAGTATGCCGCGGAACATACCCACGGTACGTCACTCTACTTTAGTCACCTATTCCATCAACCAAGGGTCATCCTACACGATGAAAGTTCGGGTATAATACCCCCTCGACTAAGTCTAAGTTCCGTAAGGTCAAGCCTAAGTTCCGTATATATATATACGCCCCAGGCTCCACATAGTCAAACTTAGACTCGAACCAAGGTCAACCTAGCGCTCTGATACCAACTTTGTCACGACCCGAAAGAGCACGTGACTGGCCCTTGAACCATATGAAGTCTATAGGACCCCATCTGATCCAAGTAAGCCAAAAGCCCAGCAATCTAAAACCATTTAAAGAGTAAATAAGGAAAACTGGTTTTGAAAAGTAAAGAAATCATGTTTCAAAAATCAAGGTTTTTAAATAACTAAGCCGAATGTGTATTTTTAAAATGTGTGACCTTTCCTGAAAATTTCGGCAGAGTTTCCTTTGTAAAAACTGGCCCCGAACGGGGTACAACAAGAATAATATATATGAAATGATAAAAGGCATCCCCAAGCGGGAGCTAGCTCTTCGTTAATCGACGGTCACAACCACGTAAGCAATAATAATATACAACGCCAAAGAGCGAGGATCAACCCAAAAAGAATCTCCAAACAGCCAGAAAACCGTAATACTACAAGCGCGACTCTAAGGTCGAAATAATACAACACTGTTTTCTAAGTCTGAAACAATATACAAGTTTTGGTTGATGGGATTACTAGATACAATGAATAATATAAGTACAATGGTGGCTCTTGATGCAAAAGAACCCACCTACCAACGCAAGTCACCCATATGGAAGCAGTGTGCCAGAAATGCCGCTATGGAATCTGTACGGCAAAAACCTGCAAGGACTGTGGCACAACGGGGGTGAGTTGCCAACTCGTGAATAGATAATATCTACAAGCAGAGATCAAATGCATGACCCAACCTAGGTCAATACGATCAGATATACATATAAACCTCAATATGAATAAGTCTGAAACATGCTAAACTGGCAATGTAATCCCTATACATGAGTGCAGTGTCAAGTACTCGTGCCAGTGCCTCAGGTAATAGCATATCATAAATGTGAGGTACAATCAATGAAATAAATCTGCATGTACGTGGATCCCGTCCACTCGTCACCCAATGACAAAACCATCATGCAACTAAATATCATCAGCATATGCATGGAAATATGAGGATATAAACCACCTGTGTCCCTCGCGACACGTCAAAATATGGAACCGGAGTGCCCAGCATCGGCACTCGAAAACATCATGAAAACTGTGCCCAGCATCGGCACGTAAATCCTCATATATCGGGCTCTGTCAGTCCGGATCGGCCCACAGGCTCTGTCTGCGGTATCGGCCCTCGGCCCCGGCAGTACGCCATATCCATCTATCGACTCCGGTCGGTATCCTCCGGATAACCGCCAGGTCCAACAAAATCACCGGTAGGCAGTAGTCCCTCTGCCAGGCTCACCTTCTACTACACAGCGAAACCGTTCTCGCCCCGGGGTACCATACCGGGTCCACCATGTACCCGCAATCGGCCCCATCCGCCTCCTCGAATCGGGTTTCACATGTCGCTCTCAGCACCGAGAAAACGCATGGTGGACGCACTGAAATATCATATCAAGGGTAACCGGGTTTTAAAACAATTACATATCCTCCTTTTAAAACACCCACGGTTCCCAAAAACCAGAAATACCATGGAAACAACATATCTCAATGCGTATAATCAGAAAGCAGCATGTATGCGACATATAGCAGAAAGGTAAGCATATCAATATGTCATGCAAGGGTCATATCCTGAATGCAACAGTACTACAGTGTAGTGACATGGCAATTATCGATGATGAAGTGTGTGAGCAGGCAACAGTGTACGTGGAACATACGCATCATCGATAATGGTGCTGGTGTCCTAGTAGCATGAATGAAATATATCAACAATACAAGCGATGCAATGCAATTAGCATGAATATGTGGAATCGAATAATCAACGCAACAGTAGAGAACCTGCCTCAATAGATATATCATGCAACCT
This sequence comes from Agapanthus africanus, assembly GCA_030015575.1. Classification (NCBI taxonomy): domain Eukaryota; kingdom Viridiplantae; phylum Streptophyta; class Magnoliopsida; order Asparagales; family Amaryllidaceae; genus Agapanthus; species Agapanthus africanus. Next base: position 495,248,097 of record CM057339.1, read on the forward strand.
TGCCTTTTGAAATAAGACGAATCAGGGCTTTTGGTAAAATAAGGGCTACGGTGTTTTAAGAAAAGATGCGCCTTTTGAAAATATCCATATAAACCCTTTTTGCCAATCTTTAAAATATCCCCGATTCGTTAGTTTTGAAATAGGTATGACTCGGGTTTAGTCTAGCGCCTACTATGCGAACTACGAACCTACAGTCAAGTCAAAAGAAAGGGGTATGGAAACCACCTAAATCTGAGTCGATATCACACTATCTCACCACATGACAGGCATCACTACCATCATATCACATCTCCAATACGAACTCTGTCATGTCGCCAAATCTCACGGCCTCAATCGAATCTCATCGACTCATCTCAATCCCACGTATCATCCTCAAAACTCGTATATGAACATATAGTCCCATACCCATGTGTAGATATACACACCATCACATGCGCACAGATATATGAAAGAATGTATGCAAGTATGTGTGTATGTGTGGGTGTGGGTGCAACCACTACTCTAGGGTTTCGCACTATACTCAACCAATACATCTTTATCACCAATAATCCATTTTTACCATCAATAATCCTAAACAACACATAATAAATATATGTGTGTATACGTATTCGTATACATCACCACGGACTGCGGGGGTGCTATACGCCATCCACCCGACTTCTCCCCGCAGATATAATCTACTCACCTTGCTTATCATGTATCGGTGCCGATGTCGCCATCTTCATCTTCTTTGCCTCAACATCTCGTAGGGTACCTACAAGTATATCACAACGCTAAAGCATATGAAAATCACATCGGAAACCAAAATAGCACACGCTACCCGCATAGGTAAAAACCTATCGACTCGCATGTAAACACGATCAATATCCACTTGTCGTTGACGTCCAAACGCCACCCGACAAGAATGAATCACCAAATACCAAAATCCATGCTAAATCAAGTCGTAAACTAAGCACCAACATAAGAAAATCAACCCATATTTTTCCCTAGATGGAATCAGTCAAAACTAGACATACCCAGGGTCAAGACTAAAGGAAATAGGGCCATGCACGAAATTCGAGACATTTCCCTCCTGCTCTGGACGCAATTTGCGACCAGAAGGGAATAATTGGCGGCCTCAAAGTTGAGTTGGGGGCTAGGGTTTGGTGTGGTGGTTCATTGGTGCCTGCACATCTCACTGTCAACTCAGTTTTATTTTTGGGGTCTCGGGGTGATAGCAGATTCCACAAAACACTTCCAGATTTGTTGTTTTCCCCGATATCGATTCCGTAATTCCGTATTCTGGTTTCAAGTTTAGGTTTGGGTCCAAATTATCATCACACAAGGGATTCTAAGGTCACCACAATCCTCAATTCCATCTTAAATTTCAGTTTTACCCTAAACCCAAATTTGAATTCTCCAAAGTCCACAAACAACACAATATCGATACGAAACTAGAATAGATGCACAAGGAATTGAAATACTACTCTAATATGTGCAGAAATTACCTCCTTTGGCAACTCAAGAAAATTCTTGAGTTGCTCAAAGTCCTCCAAATCCAATCTTGCTAGGTTCAATGCGTAGCTAGTGAGCTTGGGAGTAAGTTTTGTGAAGTGGGAATGGGGTTTTGGCTTTGTTTTTATGGTGGATCTAGGGTTTTAGTGAAGAGGGTGAGAGAGGGAGAGAGAGCAGCAGCAGCTCCAACAAGGGGAGGGAGAGAAAATGAGAAGGGAAATGATGGGGGGGCATGGATCAAAAGAGGTGAAGGTTGACTTGGTCCCTTTCTCTCTCTCATCATACTACTTTTTTCTTTTCTTTTCTTCACCAAAATCTTCTCACTCCAATAGTGAACCCAAAAGAAAAGCCATGGTAGAAATTCACAAGCAACACAAGTGTAGAAAATGATATGTGCACATTTTTGCACAAAAAGCTAAAAATCCGATTAGCGATTTTTAATCGCGATTAGCACTATATTAGCATATAACTAATCTTAAAAACTTTAAAATGGCATAATTCCATAAAATACGTTATTTTAGAATTTTCCATAATTTTTCCCCATTTATTTGTATTTAATTATACCAGAATATTAAAATATTCATTAAAATAATATTAAATTATAAAATTTCCCAAAAATCTTATTTTATTATTTTGAAAACGTTACAATAGCACTGGTTTCATAGTCAGTAGAGCCCGCAGCTGCTGGAAACTATGCTCACACTCCTCCGTCCAATCGAAGCGAACTCCCTTCCGGGTCAACCCGGTCAAAGGTGTAGCAATGCGAGAGAAGCCCTGCACGAATCGCCTGTAATAGCCTGCCATCCCTAGAAAGCTGCGAACCTCCGTCACTGACGTGGGTCTAGGCCAACTCCGAACTGCCTCGATCTTCCTCGGGTCTACACATATACCATCTCGTGTAATCACGTGCCCTAAGAAGTCTACGCTATCCAGCCATAAAGCACACTTAGAGAATTTGGCGAAAAGCTGATGCTCCCTCATGGTCTGCAGTGTAATCCGCAGGTGCTGCTCGTGCTCCTCTCTACTCTGAGAATACACCAAGATATCGTCAATGAATACTATGATGAACAGATCAAGATACGGCCGGAAAATACGGTTCATCAAGTCCATGAATGCTGCTGGTGCGTTGGTGAGTCCGAACGACATCACCAAAAACTCATAATGGCCGTAGCGCGTGCGGAAAGCTGTCCTAGAAATGTCCTCCTGTCGAACCCGCAGCTGATGGTAGCCTGATCGCAAATCGATCCTCGAAAAGTATCCTGCCCCCTGAAGCTGGTCGAACAAATCGTCGATGCGTGGCAAAGGATACCTGTTCCGCACTGTCACCCTATTCAGCTGGCGGTAGTCGATACACAAACGCATACTGCCGTCCTTCTTCTTGAAAAACAGGACTGGAGCACCCCACGGAGAAACACTGGGTCGAATAAGTCCCTTATCCAGCAAATCTTGCAACTGACCCTTCAATTCTCTATGTTCCGCCGGGGCCATCCGATAAGGCGGTACAGAAATAGGCCCCGTGCTAGGAACCAAATCAATACAGAAAGAAATGTCACGCTCGGGTGGTAGCCCAGGAAGCTCGTCAGGGAACACATCAGGGAACTCGCTAACAACCGGCACCTGATCCAACGGAACCACTATAGCTCTAGTATCGCAAACATAGGCGAGAGATCCCTGACATCCCTTCCTTAAAAGCTGTTCCGCGTGAAAAGAAGAAATCACACTGTGAGGAGTGGCACCACGGTCCCCCAACACAACAAAAACCGACTCGTCGGGAAAACAAAATCTAACTGTCTTCTCGCGGCAGTCAACAGAAGCATAGCACGTGGCTAACCAATCTATGCCCAAAAGAACATCGAAGTCCAACATCTCAAGAAGGATCAAATCGACTGGCAACTCTCTCTTGCCAAAACGGACGGTACAGGATTGGAACACGTGACTAACGACAAACGACTCTCCCACGGGAGTAGTCACAACTAGCGGCTGATCAAGCAAACCGGACTCTCTACCTAAACTCGGCACAAAGTGTGTGGATACGTACGAGTACGTGGAAACAAATGACCACAAGGATCCGGATCAGACAATACGTGTGCAACAAAGGACATACTGAAAGAGTACCTGAAAGCTCTGCGTTGGACGCCCTCACGTCCCGATGAGTCGAAGCGAAAACTTGTGCCTGTCCTTCATTTACGACTGACCGAACTCCTCCTCTACTAACATGACCCCTCTTCGCGAACCCTCCGCGTCCACGACGTCTCAGAATACGACCCTGACGTGGTGTGAAGGAACACTGCCTGATGAGGTGTTGAAGGCTCCCACATCGTAAACATCTACGCGCTGGCTGCCGTCCTCCCTGGGGATGAGAGCCAAACAACTGTCCTCGTCCTAAGCCTCTACTCTGGGCTGGTACACCAGTACGATTCCTCAACTATTCTGGAACTCTCACGGTCTCTGGAAGACGTGTCCCGTAAACTGGGGCTGCCTCCACCGGTGCTATGTAGGGGACGGAATACTGCATGATGATCGCAAGGAACAACTGGGTAACAGGGATGACAACCACCTGTCGCCGCGCTCGAACGACCTCCACCAACGAGCTCATCGCCTGGCGCAAGCCCTGCATCACTACCACTAGTCTAGCGATCTGAGCTGTCGTAGGGAGAACAATCTGTCCTGGTATAATAGGAGTACTACTCGGATCAGTCCTCGTCTCAGATGAATCAACTCGAACCTCGGTTCTCACGGCCGCTCTCTGCACCCTCGTAGTCCTTAGCGGCATAATGGCTGAAAAGAAGGTAGGATTCAATGAGGATACAGAAATCGAATCGCAAGGATGTATACAATCATGAGGGAATTTTAATCAATAAGTCCTAAGGTCGCTTAGGCGGAGTACCGTGTCGAGAGTATGCTTGTAACAGTTTGAAATTTCCATTTGAATGTCTGTCGTGATAATTAGTGATGGTACGTGTGATTATATATGTGTTTCTAGGATTATTAGTTTTTTTTGTCGTGTTAGCAATTGAAAGATTCTTTTTTTGTAGTGTTGCACACTTAGCTATTTTGGGACTTAGGGTTTTTGGTTACATGGTTGCTAACTTAATTCTTACATTTTAAATCATATCCTAAACCCTTTTTATAATTTCTAAGAGAAACAACAAAAGAAAAGAAATCCAAATAAAACAAGGTGGTATGGGGGTTAGGTAAAGGGTGGACTTTTGACCCCATTCTCCTCTCTCTCTTTCTCCTCTCCCCACTTCAGAACCTCCTGCTGCTCCAGCAGCAAAACCCCTCCCATTTCCTTCATTTTCTTCTTCTCTTCACTTTCCATTGAATTCCTAAACAAAACCCTACACCAACCAATACTTTTTCCATCACAAAACATGAAAAAAACAAGGTTTTTGGAGGTGTTCAAGGCAAATCTGCACACTTGAGGGAGGGACCGGACATTAGGTAGTTTTTAAGGTCATTAGAAGGTATAAATCTCAATCCTAGCACCCAATTTTCATAACTTGCATGTTTAGTTTAGAAATATCATATTTTTATGCCTTTTTAGTGCTATTGAAGGGGGTTTAGTGTTATTATGTTAAATTTGTGTTGTTGTGGCTTGATTAGCTTGTTAATGAGTTATTAGTGTGGGATTAGACCTAGATTTGTTTCAGATTTCAGAAAAATACCATAAAGTATCATTTTAGTGTAAAAATATGATTTTTAACTAGAATTGGGGCTCTGTGGAATCTGCTACTACCCGGTATGTTTCAGAGTGAAATTGGAATTACTGTAGCTTGTGTAGAGGGCATAGAGTGCACACACCAAATCTGGGAGCCCATCTCCCTACCCAGGTCGCCGAAAATTGCATTCTGGCCGCAAATTGCGGCCAGATGGGGGTGTTTTGGGTTGGGGTTTAGGGTGTTAGGTGTCTGCTGCTATTTGTAGTGTTATGGTATATATAGTTTTGTAAAACCTTTCCTGTATAAAAATCTGGGGTAGAATACCTATTTTCCCGTATTTTCAACCTTTCGCGACACGCGTGATACGTGTGTGTGGGTTTTGGGTTTCTGCGTATCGCGACGTGTCGGAGTGGTTTCAGGCGCGTAACCACACGTTTTAGCGTATCGCGCACACGCGCGTTTGGTTCACGACACGAGTTACTGGTTCGGCTTAAATGTCGCGTTTGTGTGATTTCAAGCTTACGTGTGATATATTGTGTAATTCTAGGTTCGCAGGCGAGTACAGCGGACGCCGCGCAGGAGGGGAAGCAGGTTGTTGGCTATACCTAGCGGGAGGCTACGGTGAGTAGATTTCACATCTACGGGGATATCGCCCGCATGGCGTTCTACGTCAGGGCTGATAGGACTGTATAGTGACCCATATATATATATATATATATATATATATTGCATGTTCATGGTTACTAGCTAGTGCATTGCATACCTACTACACACATCATCTTGGATCATTGCATTGTAACTCATCTATATGTGACATGACTTGATATTCATACATGATACTTATATCACATTGGATCATTGCATTATAGCTCATCTATATGTGACATGACTTGATATTCATACTTGATACCTATATCACATTGGATCATTGCATTGTAGCTCATCTATATGTGACATGACTTGATATTCATACTTGATACCTATATCACATTGGATCATTGCATTGTGGCTCATCTATATGTGACATGACTTGATATACATACTTGGTGCACATATCACATCACAATTACTTGTATTATTGGTTGAGATTCATGTGATTTCTAGATTTGGGAACCGTGGCCTTTTCAAATAAGTAATCATTTAAAAACCCGGTTCCCTTGATACGATATTTTGGGGCGTCACCCCGTGTTTTCTCGGTGCTAGAGGCATGTATTGAGAGAGGGCTGACCCGGACTGACGGATGCCCGATGTATTGAGAGAGGGCTGACCCGGACTGACGGATGCCCAATGTATTGAGAGAGGGCTGACCCGGACTGACGGATGCCCGATGTATTGCGAGAGGGCTGACCCGGACTGACGGATGCCCGATGTATCGTGAGAGGGCTGACCCGGACTGACGGATGCCCGATATATTGAGAGAGAGATGACCCGGACTGACGGATTCCCGATATATACTTTGAGAGAGAGGGCTGACCCGGATTGACGGATGCCCGACACAGGATGTTTTTGCGTGTCGATGCTAGACACGAGTATTTATGATATTTGGGTGCCGATGTTGGGCACTCGGGATTCTCAGAGATGTACAGGATTTGAGGGCCGAGGAGAGTGCCGGCGCATGAGCTATTTTTGGGAGATCTAGGTGCATTGAGAAACCGATTATATATTCCACGTTGACATTCCGTGTAGATATTTTATTGCCCCTGCTCAGCATTATTTTTGTACCTCATCCTGTAGATGCATTACCTGATAGAGCATTTGTACCTCATCCGGTAGTACATTACCCTATAGAGCACTTGCATGATTATTGCACATACTGCTTATCACATATTGATATCATTTGTTGGCATATGATAGAGTAGCGTAGTACGTGCATGCTCGCGATTACCTTTATATGTGCCACAGTGTTTGCAGGTTGCCCTTCGGAGTAGTCGCGGCAGGCTGCTTTGCATCTTTTGACACAGATACCCCCATAGTTGGTGTACTAGCTGTTTTGCTGATAGGTGGGTTTTGTGCGGTATCTGTTTATCTTTCAGTATGTACATTGCTGTATCTTGTATTCTCCATCTACCATGTATGTATTTGACTTAGAGACAGTGTGAGGACGATGATGTATTAATTTGTATTCTGGTGTCGAGCTCGTTGTGAGCCGGCTGTACTTGCAGTTTATTCTGTCTGTGTTGTTCCCACTTGTGGATCTTGATCTTCGCTACGGCGTCGTATATTACTATCTTGGTGATTTTTACTTAGATTTCTTATCATGTTAGTAAATGCTTTCCTTTAAAACTTATAACACTCTATACTTTCACTGGTTTGAATTCTGGGTTTTCGGTTCACTTAGTCGCGTTACGCCTGTAGACGTTACGTGGTTAAGTGCCGGTCACGGGCCAAACTTTGGGTCATGACAAAGTTGGTATTAGAGCGTAGGCTTTACCTTTCGGAGTGTAGGATGACCCTGGTATGATGGAGTAGGTAGCTGCGGCAGGGTAGCGTAGCGTGTGTATGTTCCGCGGCATACTCACGACACGGTACTCCGCCTACGCAACCTTAGGACTTGTTGATTTAAATTCCTCCTTGAGTATATACATTCTTGCGATTCGATTTCCGTATCCTTATCGAATCCTGTTGTTTCTGATAGCCAATATGCCGCCAAAGACTACGAGGGCGCAGAGAGCGGCCGCGAGGGCCGAGGTTCGAGTTGATTCATCTGAGACAAGGACTAATCCGAGTAGTACTCTTGTTGCACCAGGACAGATTGTTTCCCCTACGGTAGCTCAGATCGCTAGACTAGTGGTAGAGATGCAGGGCCTACGCCAGGCGATGAGCTCATTGGTAGAGGTCGTTCGAGCGCAGCGACAGATGGTTGCCACCCCTGTTACCCAGTTGTTCCTTGCGATCATCATGCAGCATTCCGTCCCCTACATAGCACCGGTGGAGGCAGCTCCCATTTACGAGACACGTCTTCCAGAGACCGTGAGAATTCCGGAACAGTTGAGGAATCATACTGGTATACCAGCCCAGAGCAGAGGCTTAGGACGAGGACAGTCGTTTGGCTTCCATCTCCAGGCAGGACAGCATTCAGTGCGTAGGTGTTTACGATGCGGAAGCCTTCAACACCTCATCAGGCAGTGTTTCTTCACAGCACGTCAGGGTCGTGTTCTGAGACGTCGTGGACGCGGAGGGTTTGCACAGAGGGGTCAGGCTAGTAGAGGAGGAGTTCGGTCAGTCGCAAATGAAGGACAGGCACAAGTTTTCGCTTCGACTCATCGGGACGCGCGGGTATCCGATGCTGTGGTTTCAGGTACTCTTTCAGTCTGTCCTTTGTTGCACACGTATTGTTTGATCCGGATCCTTGTGCTCATATGTTTCCACGTACCCGTATGTATCCACACACCTTGTGCCGAGTTTGGGTAGAGAGTCCGGTTTGCTTGGTCAACCGCTAGTTGTGACTACTCCTGCGGGAGAGTCGTTTGTTGCTAGGCACGTGTTCCGATCCTGTACCGTCCGTATCGGCGAGAGAGAGTTGCCGGTCGATTTGATCCTTCATGAGATGTTGGACTTCGACGTTCTTTTGGGCATGGATTGGTTAGCCACGTGCTATGCTTCTGTTGACTGCCGCGAGAAGACAGTTCGATTTTGTTTTCCCGGCAAGTCGGTTGTTGTTGTGTTGGGGGACCGTAGTGCCACCCCTCACAGTGTGATTTCTTCTGTTCGCGCTGGACAGCTTTTGCGGAAGGGATGTCAGGGATTTCTCGCATATGTTTGCGATACTAGGGCTATAGAGGTTCTTTTGGATCAGGTTCCGGTTGGTAGCGAGTTCCCTGATGTGTTCCCTGACGAGCTTCCTGGGCGACCGCCCGAGCGTGATAATTCTTTCTGCATTGATTTGGTTCCTGGCACGGGGCCTATTTCTGTACCGCCTTATCGGATGGCCCCGGCGGGACTTAGAGAGTTGAAGGGTCAGTTGCAGGACTTGCTAGATAAGGGACTTATTCGACCTAGTGTTCTCCTTGGGGTGCTCCAGTCCTGTTCGTCAAGAAGAAGGACGGCAGTATGCGTTTGTGCATCGACTACCGCCAGCTGAACAGGGTGACAGTGCGGAACATATATCCTTTGCCACGCATCGACGATTTGTTCGACCAGCTTCAGGGGGCAGGATACTTTTCGAGGATCGATTTGCGATCGGGCTACCATCAGCTGCGGGTTCGACAGGAGAACATTCCTAGGACAGCTTTCCGCACACGTTACGGCCATTATGAGTTTTTGATGATGTCGTTCGGACTCACCAACGTGCCAGCAGCATTTATGGACTTGATGAACCGTATTCTCCGGCCGTATCTTGGTCTGTTCATTATAGTGTTTATTGACGATATCTTGGTGTATTCTCGGAGTAGAGAGGAGCACGAGCAGCACCTGCGGATTACGCTGCAGACCTTGAGGGAGCATCAGCTTCTCGCCAAATTCTCCAAGTGTGCCTTCTGGCTAGACAGCGTAGACTTCTTGGGGCACGTGATTACATGAGATGGTATATGTGTCGACCTGAGGAAGATCGAGGCAGTTCGGAGTTGGCCTAGACTCACGTCAGTGACGGAGATTCGCAGTTTTCTAGGGCTGGCAGGCTATTACCGGTGATTCGTGCAGGACTTCTCCCGTATTGCTACACCTTTGACCGGGTTGACCCGGAAGGGAGTTCGTTCGATTAGACGGAGGAGTGTGAGCACAGTTTTCAGCAGCTACGGGCTCTACTGACTACGACACCGGTGCTATCATTGCCTTCAGGATCTGGCGGATTTGTGGTCTATTGTGATGCTTCACGATTGGGGCTAGGGTGCGTTTTGATGCAGCATGATAGAGGGATTGCGTATGCTTCGCGGCAATTAACGAAATACGAACAGAATTACCCCACTCATGATCTGGGGATGGCCGCAGTGGTCTTTGCACTCAAGATCTGGCGATATTATCTGTATGGAGAGTCGTGCCAGATATTCACTGACCACAAGAGCTTAAGGTGCATATTTCAACAGCGAGACCTGAACCTTAGACAGCGCCGATGGATGGAGTTAGTGAAGGATTTCGATTGTGAGATCGTGTATCACCCGGGCAGGGCGAATGTATTGGCAGATCTTATGCGACAGCCGGGTACAGTTCGAGTTTACGCCGATTGGGGAACAGGTTGCGCATGTTCGTGCACGCCCACAGTTGCTTGACCGTATACAAGAGGCACATCACAGTGATGACCGCTATTCAGAGATCAGGACATAGATAGGACAGGGCAGATTTTCCGAGTTCGTGATCGATGATCAGGGGATACTATGATTTGGAGCTAGACCGTGCGTACCAGATGCTGAGGGATTGCGGCGCGAGATTCTCGAGGATGCACATCGGTCGGTATATAGTGTTTATCCCGGTTCCACCAAGATGTATCATGACTTGAGAGATGTTTACTGGTGGGACGGTATGAAGAGGGACATTGCAGATTTTGTGTCGAGATGCCTGACTTGTCAGCAAGTCAAGGCTGAGCACCAGAGGCCCGCGGGAGAGCTACAGCCGTTACCCATTCCGGAGTGGAAATGGGAACAGATATCTATGGATTTCATTGTGAGTCTACCCCGGGACTACTCGAGGGTATGACTCCATCTGGGTGATCGTGGATCGTCTGACGGAAGCGGCTCACTTCCTACCGGTGAAGACGCCTTTCGGATTTGCCCAGTATGCCCAGATTTACATTGATGAGATTGTACGACTGCACGGAGTTCCGACATGCATCGTGTCCGATAGAGGCACCCAGTTTATCAGCCGGCTATGGCAGAGGCTTCAGGAGGCTTTGGGCACTCGTTTGAGTTTCAGCACAGCATTCCATCCGCAGACCGACGGGCAGTCAGAGCGGACTATTCAGACTCTCGAGGACATGCTCAGAGCATGCGTTGTAGACTTCGGAGGTAGCTGGGATCATCATTTGCCCTTAGTAGAGTTCTCCTACAACAACAGCTACCAGGAGACCATTCAGATGGCACCGTTTGAGGCTCTTTATGGGAGGAGATGCAGATCACCCACCTGTTGGACGGAGCTCAGTGAGAGCAGTATCTTAGGGCCACAGATTGTGGAGGAGACGACAGCGAAGATCCAGTTGATTCGCGATAGGATGAGAGCAGCCTGAGTAAGCAGAGATCTTATGCGGACCGTCGTCGGCGCAGACTTGAGTTTTCTGTTGGTAACCCCGTCTTCTTGAGGGTCTCCCCAATGAAGGGCGTAATGAGGTTTGGAAAGAAGGGGAAGCTTAGTCCCAGATACGTGGGCCCCATTGGAGATCCTTGAGCGAATTGGTGTAGATGCGTATCGATTAGCCCTTCCGCGCAGTTTTCCAAACGTGCATCCCGTATTTCACGTTTCGATGCTCCGCGGATATCTTCATGATCCTTCGCATGCGATTCAGCACCCGACGATCCAGCTTGAGCGCGACCTTTCCTACGCGAAGCAGCCGGTGATGATCTTAGATCGACAAGTGAAGGAATTGAGGTCGAAAGAGATACCGTCCGTCAAGATACTTTGGCGTGGCCAGAGCGGCGAGGAAGTCACTTGGGAGACCGAGAGCGAGATGATGAAGAGGTATCCCCACCTTTTTGAAGGTGCGTATAGTTAGATTTTTAAATTCGGGGACCGAATTTCTTTAAGGGGGGTAGATTGTAACACTTTGAAATTTCCATTTGAATGTCTATCGTGATAATTAGTGATGCTACGTGTGATTATATATGTGTTTCTAGGATTATTAGTTTTTTTTGTCGTGTTAGCAATTGAAAGATTCTCTTTTTGTAGTGTTGCACACTTAGCTATTTTGGGACTTAGGGTTTTTGGTTACATGGTTGCTAACTTAATTCTTACATTTTAAATCATATCCTAAACCCTTTTTATAATTTCTAAGAGAAACAACAAAAGAAAAGAAATCCAAATAAAACAAGGTGGTATGGGGGTTAGGTAAAGGGTGGACTTTTGACCCCATTCTCCTCTCTCTCTTTCTCCTCTCCCCACTTCAGAACCTCCTGCTGCTCCAGCAGCAAAACCCCTCCCATTTCCTTCATTTTCTTCTTCTCTTCACTTTCCATTGAATTCCCAAACAAAACCCTACACCAACCAATACTTTTTCCATCGCAAAACATGAAAAAAACAAGGTTTTTGGAGGTGTTCAAGGCAAATCTGCACACTTGAGGGAGGGACCGGACATTAGGTAGTTTTTAAGGTCATTAGAAGGTATAAATCTCAATCCTAGCACCCAATTTTCATAACTTGCATGTTTAGTTTAGAAATATCATATTTTTATGCCTTTTTAGTGCTATTGAAGGGGGGTTTAGTGTTATTATGTTAAATTTGTGTTGTTGTGGCTTGATTAGCTTGTTAATGAGTTATTAGTGTGGGATTAGACCTAGATTTGTTTCAGATTTCAGAAAAATACCATAAAGTATCATTTTAGTGTAAAAATATGATTTTTAACTAGAATTGCGGCTCTGTGGAATCTGCTACTACCCGCGATGTTTCAGAGTGAAATTGGAATTACTGTAGCTTGTGTAGAGGGCATAGAGTGCACACACCAAATCTGGGAGCCCATCTCCCTACCCAGGCCGCCGAAAATTGCATTCTGGCCGCAAATTGCGGCCAGATGGGGGTGTTTTGGGTTGGGGTTTAGGGTGTTAGGTGTCTGCTGCTATTTGTAGTGTTATGGTATATATAGTTTTGTAAAACCTTTCCTGTATAAAAATCTAGGGTAGAATACCTATTTTCCCGTATTTTCAACCTTTCGCGACACGCGTGATACGTGTTTGTGGGTTTTGGGTTTCTGCGTATCGCGACGCGTCGGAGTGGTTTCAGGCGCGTAACCACACGTTTTAGCGTATCGCGCACACGCGCGTTTGGTTCACGACACGAGTTACTGGTTCGGCTTAAATGTCGCGTTTGTGTGATTTCAAGCTTACGTGTGATATATTGTGTAATTCTAGGTTCGCAGGCGAGTACAGCGGACGCCGCGCAGGAGGGGAAGCAGGTTGTTGGCTATACCTAGCGGGAGGCTACGGTGAGTAGATTTCACATCTACGGGGATATCGCCCGCATGGCGTTCTACGTCAGGGCTGATAGGACTGTATAGTGACCCATATATATATATTGCATGTTCATGGTTACTAGCTAGTGCATTGCATACCTACTACACACATCATCTTGGATCATTGCATTGTAGCTCATCTATATGTGACATGACTTGATATTCATACTTGATACCTATATCACATTGGATCATTGCATTGTAGCTCATCTATATGTGACATGACTTGATATTCATACTTGATACCTATATCACATTGGATCATTGCATTGTAGCTCATCTATATGTGACATGACTTGATATTCATACTTGATACCTATATCACATTGGATCATTGCATTGTGGCTCATCTATATGTGACATGACTTGATATACATACTTGTTGCACATATCACATCACAATTACTTGTATTATTGGTTGAGATTCATGTGATTTCTGGATTTGGGAACCCTGGCCTTTTCAAATAAGTAATCATTTAAAAACCCGGTTCCCTTGATACGATATTTTGGGGCGTCACCCCGTGTTTTCTCGGTGCTAGAGGCATGTATTGAGAGAGGGCTGACCCGGACTGACGGATGCCCGATGTATTGAGAGAGGGCTGACCCGGACTGACGGATGCCCGATGTATTGAGAGAGGGCTGACCCGGACTGACGGATGCCCGATGTATTGAGAGAGGGCTGACCCGGACTGACGGATGCCCGATGTATTGCGAGAGGGCTGACCCGGACTGACGGATGCCCGATGTATCGCGAGAGGGCTGACCCGGACTGACGGATGCCCGATATATTGAGAGAGGAATGACCCGGACTGACGGATTCCCGATATATACTTTGAGAGAGAGGGCTGACCCGGATTGACGGATGCCCGACACAGGATGTTTTTGCGTGTCGATCCTAGACACGAGTATTTATGATATTTGGGTGCCGATGTTGGGCACTCGGGATTCTCAGAGATGTACAGGATTTGAGGGCCGAGGAGAGTGCCGGCGCATGAGCTATTTTTGGGAGATCTAGGTGCATTGAGAAACCGATTATATATTCCACGTTGACATTCCGTGTAGATATTATATTGCCCCTGCTCAGCATTATTTTTGTACCTCATCCTGTAGATGCATTACCTGATAGAGCATTTGTATCTCATCCGGTAGTACAGTACCCTATAGAGCACTTGCATGATTATTGCACATACTGCTTATCACATATTAATATCATTTGTTGGCATATGATAGAGTAGCGTAGTACGTGCATGCTCGCGATTACCTTTATATGTTATCTCTATTCACGAGTTGGAAACTCAGCCCCGTTGTGCCACAGTGTTTGCAGGTTGCCCTTCGGAGTAGTCGCGGCAGGCTGCTTTGCATCTTTTGACACAGATACCCCCATAGTTGGTGTACTAGCTCTTTTGCTGATAGGTGGGTTTTGTGCGGTATCTGTTTATCTTTCAGTATGTACATTGTTGTATCTAGTATTCTCCATCTACCATGTATGTATTTGACTTAGAGACAGTGTGAGGACGATGATGTATTAATTTGAATTCTGGTGTCGAGCTCGTTGTGAGCCGGCTGTACTTGCAGTTTATTCTGTCTGTGTTGTTCCCACTTGTGGATCTTGATCTTCGCTACGGCGTCGTATATTACTATCTTGGTGATTTTTACTTAGATTTCTTATCATGTTAGTAAATGCTTTCCTTTAAAACTTATAACACTCTATACTTTCACTGGTTTGAATTCTGGGTTTTCGGTTCACTTAGTCGCGTTACGCCTGTAGACGTTACGTGGTTAAGTGCCGGTCACGGGCCAAACTTTGGGTCGTGACAGCCGCGGAACATTCGCACGCTACGCCACTCTGCTACAGCTACCTACTCTATCATACCAGGGTCATCCTACACTCCGAAGGTAAAACCTGTTTGTGTATATGCCCTAGGGGCCATTATTGTATCATACTAGTTTGTATATTACTTAATGGAAGCTTGGGATATTCACATGTATATAACAGTCTTGCTAAACATTGTAGTATGCTACTTGGTTTTTCTATCTTAATATGTGAGTATACGTATTGTAGAGATCTTAGGATCTTGCTTGACTACCAGCGTTGTGATGGCAGTCACACTAGTGGGGGCTGGGTAGTCTACAAGCACATCCTTATTCAGGTCCCTAGTCGTTGGATTATCGAGACAGAGCATCGATACTCCGGAGTAGACTAGTGTGTATGCTTCCCATCCCAGTTGGGGAGATGGTCTGTCCCACAGCCGTCAGTACGTCGTACTGGAGATAGTATGCAGGTGCTCGTTAGGTTACGGGTACACCGGACAGGACTCACAGGGAACTGTTGGTTGGTTTTATACCAGTCGTCAGTGAACAGTTCCCAGGTGACATGAGTACAGCATAGTCCGCAGACTTGACACTGCTACTTCGCCTCAAGTGTGTCCCACTGTTCTTAGATTGCTACCCTACCACGGCTCAAAGGTGTCGTGCAAACAGGTAGCAGTTGGGTGCAGTCCCGAGCACTTGGAGGCAGTGGCGGTTAGACATGATTCGTCTCTCCCGGTATTGGGGGTTGATATCGCGCTGTGTCAGAGAGCCATTACGCAAAGTCCCTGGCCAGGGCAAGCGAGATTTGCTGGTAGGTTCCAGTAGTTTCTCAGGGTGTAATGGGCTTCGTTCCGACATGACTTATACCGCTATTAGGGGACTGACGCTTGCCGCCCCCTAGGCCAGATATGCGATAGTCTTAGACGAACAGACCGGACTGTACGGAGATTGTCACATCAGACTCAGTAGGAGTTCGGATGGGTTTCCTCATCGGCCTTCTTATCGACATCTACCTGGGGACCGTTACGTACAGCTAGTGCCGCTTGCGGTCTGTGGTTAAACCCACTGCCAGCGTAGTAGTCGAGTCTCTAGAGTCCCACGCAGAGAGTTTCCCTACTCCAGGCGAAACGATATAGAGGTCGTATGGTTTTACGACAAGGGTTCGGACGCATACTTGCGTTTACGCACGTACGACTTTCGGACAGTTTTTACTAGTCGGCTTTGGTTTAAGCCAGTTACTAGTATCCGGTTATTAGATTTATACAGTCTAAAGTTTTTCCGTGTTTTTACGGATAGGAGGGGCGTTCTCGTAATTGTGCGAGAAGCTTCTAGAAGATGGTGACTAAGGAGATTTAGGTGGCATATACATTAAATGAGATTAGTGAGTCATATGGATGATTCATCCATGTCATTAATGCTTCATAATTGCTTAATGACTCATGGATGTGAATCACCATTAGATATTTATCAAGCATGGTTGTAAAACATTATCTTTTCTTTTCTTGATAAAATAAAATGCTTGATATATATTATGATAACTCATTTTCTCATTTGATTATTATTCTCACCTTCTCTCTCCTCAAGCTCTCCCTCTTCAAACCCTAATCCTTCCCTCTCATGTGTTGAGTACAAGGATTAGTTAGATTACTTAATCCGTAACCCTCTCTCTATTTCATCTAGGTACTTTGATTAGCACTTAAAGATACCTAGTTGCCTCAAGTTTAGAGGCAAAGCTTGGAGTTTAGCTCTCGTGGTGGATCGTCTACTACTTGGAGAAAGCCGAGGAGGAGGTGGAGTTCGTAAAGAAGAAGGACACGGTTATTTAGGTATAATCCCTTCACATAGTAGTTTAGAACTTCTATGTTTGTTGTTAGTTATCGTTTAGCTTCGATTCATGCGGTTAGTCGATGTTTGAGCATAGAACAAGATCGTTTTTCATATTTCCGCCTCACCACAAGTCGTGGGGTATTGTACATCGACTTACAGTGGTATCAGAACCCCGATATCATAGTTTCTGTCGATTTTTAAATGTGGTCCAAAAATTTTTCAGGGACCTTCAGAAAGCCTTAAATGATAGTAGAAGAACACCCAAGAAAATTGGGCTCATGAATTGGCTACAGAGCCGCGGAACCGCGGCGAATCCCCCCGATCCGCCGCGATTTCGCCGCCGAGTTGCCGATTCACCAGCCCAAATTTCCTGTGTTGGTTCTCTGTGATATTTAGTATTTTCTGGAATTTTTAATTTTTCCTCAGGTTTCAGATTTACAGAGAAGTATTGGAGCAAAATTAAATGTGTTTAATCGATCGAAATTATACGATATTTGCTTGTTGGATTATATCTGTGTTTGTATAATGTGTTCGTAAACCTCCCCTAACTGCTAGTATGTCGGTTGGCAGGGGGTTGCACATTTCTGTAATGGTTTTTACTATTTGTGGATATGAACTGTATTGGACTGTTGTGATGATTAGCCGGGGTTATAAGATGGGTTATTATTTAATTCATTTGATGTAATATTATTTTGCGGGGCACATCCAGGTTGCGGTTGTAGCCACCGTTGTATTATTTCATTTTACTGTTTTTGCTCCTAGGACAGACCCAAGGTGGGGTGCACAAACTGTCGGGTGGGTAGTTTGCCGTACCCGTTAGGGTCTTGGGTGGGGTAATGGCTATTCATCACAACTGTGTAATCCGTCTTTTGTTGCAGGCTCAAAACAAACACGGATTGCTTGTAAATCCAATAAAGTTCATCTGTGATCTGGAATGCCTATTATTGCGTCTGACGAATGTACAATATCTATATATGATAGCTATTTAGACTAAACTTATGTTTTACACCCGCGCTAGCCCAGCCCCCGCTCTGTCGTTAGTTAAGTAACCTAACGGGTAATGACGGGACCCCGTGGCGAATGCGGATGGCATAAGAGGACGTTGTATTTTTGTTGTTTTCTGCAATGATAGGTTAATGATGGGACGCATTATTTATAATGCAAAGAAAATAAACCAAAAGTTTAATCGTTGGAACAATTTAAAAGAAACCACTCGGTTAATTTTAAAAAAAAAATATTTTTAAATACGGAGCCTTAACCACTCCTTTTAAAAGCTATCAGGTTCCTTCGGTTATATCAAGTTCACTACGTTCACCGTTTCGCCAAAACCATTCGTAGCCCTCCGTCATTTCATTTGAGTATTCAGTAGTATTCAAGCTATGCATTTTGGCCAAAGTCAAGGCATAGTGTTTGGTAGCTGCTGGATTTTCATTTGTTGCATAAGATAGATGAGTTGGTTTGGGACAGTCGTATTATCATTTGACCAAAGTCAGGGGTATATAAGGATGGGTTCAAATTGACAAGAAACTGACGGGTAGAACTTGACATGTGACTTATGACATTTTGACCAAAGCCAAGGTCATAAGAGCATGGGGCAAAAACTTATATCGGGAATTTCTAAAGAAACTGAAATTTGCAAAGAGATGCATACCGTTTGGAGTTTGATGAATGTTGGTAGCATTCTTTCAACATTATCATACGATGATATTTTGATCCCGATCCTACTGTGAGTATATGCTACTCATCAGGATATTCGTCACTTAACGATCAATGCTATAAACCAAGTAGGTGTCAAGAAAGGTGTCAGCGGGGTTACGCCCCTAGAGAAAAGAGTTTATTTAATTAAGGAACTTCGCCAAAGCGTTGGAAAACCTCCCTCGATGTACCGACACGAGCCTGGCTGAACGGTTAAGCAAGTATTGTACAGTGAGAATAGTCCTGGCTAATTCTTCTTTTATGGTTTGAGGAAGGATTCGAGAAACAGTGGGAGCCATCCAGTTTAGATAAACTAAAAACCACTCTAAACTTGCAAGAGCATCATGCTAAAGAGTTTTCTTCTCTCTCCCCTAATTGCAGCGACCCTGAAAATGACTGAACTTAAGTTACTTTTAGAGAAAAATATACTGACAGGGCCAAACTATAAAGATTGGCTGCGGAATGTCAAAATGGCTTTGACCTATGACAAATTGGGGTACGTCCTCACCGCTACGGCACCTGCTGTCCCTGGTCCCAAATACAGTAATGCGGATAAGGAAATCCGCAAAACCTGGGATTTCGATTGCGCGAAAGCCAAGTGCATTGTGCTTGCCTCGATGAACAATGAACATCAGAGGAGGCACGAGGATATGGAACTAGATGCCATATTTCTCCATACAAAGGAACTTTATGGAGAGCAATCTCGTATAGCAAGATACGAGACCTCTAAGAACTTGTTTCGAGCGAGGTTGGCTGTCGGGTCATCGGTAGGAGAACATGTTCTAAAGATGATCGGCTATATAGAAGAGCTCGCAGACCTTGGGACGACTTTGGATAATGAGCTCTATACAGACCTTATTCTCCAGTCCCTTCCTTCCACCTACGCCCAGTTTATCCTGAACTTCAACATTCAAAGAAAAGAAGTTAAACTTCCGGAACTCCTGAACATGTTAAGGATTGCAGAGGGCACCTTGCAGAAAGCAAGGGAAACACCCGCTATGTTTGTTGGCGGTGCATCTTCTTCCGGGTCCAAGGCTAGGGCCAAAGGAAGGAAGAAGAAGGCCGCCCCCAGACCTAGAGGAGGTGTAAGTAAGTTGGGAGGGAAGGGAAAGAAAAATTTTGCGGTACCGGTAGTGGGCCAGGATGAGTGCTTCCATTGTTATAGGAAAGGGCACTGGAAGAAGGATTGCAAGGCATGGAATGCCAAGAACCAGGAACCGAAGCAAGCTGTGGCTTCGACTTCAGGTGTGTTTGTAATTGAGAATTGTCTGTCGATCAACTCTACTTCCTGGGTATTGGATACCGGATCAGGATCTCATATTTGCAATTCATTGCAGGCACTGAGAAACCGTAGAGTGCTGAAGGAAGGTGATATGACCCTAAAGGTTGCTAACGGAGCTAGCGTGGGAGCTGCGTCCGTCGGGGATTATCACCTAGGATTGACGAGTGGACACATTTTGGTTTTACATAACTGTTTTTTTTGTACCAAGCTTAACGTGTAATATCATATCAGTTTCCTTGTTATCAAATAAAGGTTATGATTTCACGTTTGTAAGAGATGTTGTTAACATCCACCTTAATCATGGTTTGATTGGGTCTGGTACACTAAATAACGGTATATATGTTTTAAACCAACTCCAAATTTTCAATGTCCAGAACACACTAAAAAGAAAGTCTCCAGATTTAAATAAAGCTTTCTTATGGCATTATAGACTGGGTCACATCAATGAGAGAAGGTTGACTAAGTTGCATAGAGAAGGATATTTGGACTCGTTCGAATATCAAACTTATGACACTTGTCAATCTTGTCTCAAAGGAAAGATGACAAAGACTCCATTTACTGGACAAGGAGTAAGAGCGAGCGAGCTCTTAGGACTCATACACAGTGATGTATGTGGTCCAATGTCTACGCATGCAAGAGGTGGTTTTTCCTATTTCATTACTTTCACGGATGATTACTCAAGATACGGATTCATTTATCTAATGAAACATAAATCCGAGGATTTTGAGAAATTCCAAGATTATAAGAATGAAGTAGAAAACCAAACCGGCAAAAGTATCAAGACACTTAGATCTGATCGAGGTGGTGAATACTTGAGTGCCGAGTTCCTAGGTTACCTAAAAGAGAAAGGAATTCTCTCTCAGCTTACTCCTCCATACACTCCACAGCATAACGGTGTATCGGAGAGACGGAATCGAACCCTATTGGATATGGTACGATCCGTGATGAGTAATGCTGAGTTACCGCGATCTTTTTAGGGTTATGTGCTAGATTCAGCAGCATATCTTCTGAACAGGGCTCCTACCAAGACTGTGCCTACCACTCCATATCAGATGTGGACTGGGAAGAAACCCCATCTTCAGCATATGAAGATTTGGGGATGTCCAGCTTTTGTTAAAAAGCAGCATGTGGACAAGCTCGAGGCACGATCAGTAAAATGTAAGTTTGTGGGATATCCAAAGAACTCCAAGGGATATTATTTCTATTACGCAGAGGAACAAAAGGTTTTTGTTTCTCGTAATGCCCATTTTCTAGAACATCAGTTTTTAGAAAAGGAAATAAGTGGGAGCGAAATAGAACTGGAAGAAATTCCAGAACCACAAGCTGCTACTGAAAGTTTGGTAGAACCGGAAGATGAAGAAGAACATGACATTCCCGCACCCCTCCGCAGGAGTAGTAGGCCGTCTCATCCGCCTGAGAGATACTACGGTTTTCTCATAGATGGGGATAGAGAGGATTGCATCATAGATGATGATGAACCTACTGACTTCCAGCAGGCCATCCAGAGCGGCGACTCGGTACGATGGCTAGATGCAATGCGGACCGAAATGGAGTCCATGTACACCAACAAAGTATGGACTTTGGACTTTGCTCCAGATGGGGTAAAACCCATAGGATGCAAATGGATCTTCAAGAAAAAGATTGGTGTAGATGGACAGGTGGAAACCTATAAGGCTAGACTTGTTGCAAAGGGTTTTCGTCAAAGACCTGGTTTGGACTATGACGAAACTTTTTCTCCAGTGGCTATGCTCAAATCCATTCGGGTCCTTCTTGCTATTGCTGCCTTCCATGATTATGAAATTTGGCAGATGGACGTAAAGACGGCTTTTCTAAATGGAAATTTAGAAGAGTGCGTCTATATGGATCAGCCAGAGGGTTTCAATCAGAGTGGGAGCAGCGGGAAAGTATGCAAGCTGGTTAAGTCCATTTATGGACTAAAGCAGGCATCGCGGAGTTGGAACATCTGTTTTGATGAGTCAGTCAAAGAATATGACTTTATCAAAAATCCAGATGAACCGTGCATATATAGTAAAGTTGTAGCCAGAAGTGTCGTATTCCTCGTCTTGTACGTGGATGACATTCTATTGATAGGAAATGACATTCCTATGCTACAATCTGTCAAAGGATTCTTGTCACACAGGTTCTCCATGAAAGACCTGGGTGATACCTCTTACATTCTGGGGATCCGGATCTATCGTGATAGATCCAAGAGGATGTTGGGACTTTCGCAGTCCAGGTATATCGACACTGTACTGAAAAGATTCAGTATGGAAGATTCTAAGCGCGGTAATCTACCAGCTTGTCACGGAATCACCCTCTCCAAAGAGATATCTCCCAAGACTGATTTGGAAAGGGAACGCATGCCTATTATACCCTACGCTTCTGCGGTAGGCTCTATAATGTATGCGATGTTGTGCACCAGACCAGATGTAGCTTACGCACTGAGCGTGGTGAGCCGGTATCAGTCAGACCCAGGAGAGAAGCACTGGATAGCAGTAAAGAACATTCTCAAGTACCTGAGAAGGACTAAGGAGATGTTCTTGGTTTACGGCGGAAAAGACCTCAGGTTGGAGGCCTTTGCTGATTCCGGCTTCCAGAGTGATAAGGACGATTCCAAGTCCATGTCGGGTTATGTCTTTACCCTCAATGGAGGGGCGGTGTGCTGGAAGAGCTCCAAGAAGGACACCGTTGCTGACTCGACGATGGAAGCGGAGTATATAGCTGCTTGCGATGCCGCAAAAGAAGCAGTCTGGATGAAGAAGTTCCTAACAGAACTTCAGGTGGTTCCTACCATAGTTGATCCAATACCTCTGTATTGCGACAACAACGGAGCTATAGCTTTAGCGAAAGAACCAAGGTCCCATCAGAAATCCAGACACATCTTAAGGCGGTATCACCTGATCAGGGAGATCATTGATCGTCAGGAGATCGAGGTTCGGAGAGTTGCTTCTGAAGAGAACATTGATGATCCATTCACGAAGGCCCTACCTCAGATTCAGTTCGAGAGGCTACTCGAGATCATCGGTCTTCGATATGCCAGTACATGGCCGTAGTGCAAGTGGGAGATTGTTAGTGTATATGCCCTAGGGGCCATTATTGTATCATACTAGTTTGTATATTACTTAATGGAAGCTTGGGATATTCACATGTATATAACAGTCTAGCTAAACATGGTAGTATGCTACTTGGTTTTTCTATCTTAATATGTGAGTATACGTATTGGTAGAGCTCTTAGGATCTTGCTTGACTACCAGCGTTGTGATGGCAGTCAGACTAGTGGGGGCTGGGTAGTCTACAAGTACATCCTTATTTAGGTCCCTAGTCGTTGGATTATCGAGACAGAGCATCGATACTCCGGAGTAGACTAGTGTGTACGCTTCTCATCCCAGTTGGGGAGATGGTCTGTCCCACAGCCGTCAGTACGTCGTACTGGAGATAGTATGCAGGTGCTCGTTAGGTTACGGGTACACCGGACATGACTCACAGGGAACTGTTGGTTGGTTTTATACCAGTCGTCAGTGAACAGTGTTAGTTGTATGTATGCCCTAGAGGCCAGTATTGTACAGATGATGTATATTATATTGGATGCTTTGACATATATAGAGATGACTTTCTTGATCGATATGATAGTATGCTATCTGGTTACTCTTTATCTTAACATGTATACTAGTCTCTTTATACTGTCTTATAGTTACATGTTGGTAATTCCCTTAGGATGTGTACTTGACTATCTGGACTATGATGCAGATCATACTAGTGGGGACATGGTAGTCCATAGGTACATCCTTCAAGGTCCCTAGTCGTAGGTGTATCGAGACGGGGCATCGATATACCAGTGTAGACTAGCGTATACGCCTCTCGACCCATGAGATGGGCGATGGATGATCCCATATCCATTGGTGTTTGACATCAGAGATGGTATACGGGTGCTCAGTGGAGACTGGGTACACTGGACGGACTCGCCGAGAACTCCCAGCTGGTATTATACCTCACGTCAGATGGCAGTTCTCAGGTGACACTTGTACAGGTTAGTCTGTAGACCCGAGATCGTCATAGAGTCTTGTGTGATTTCCACTGTGCTTTGATCTCCACCTTACCACGTCCATGAGGGCGTGCAAAACGGTGGTCATTGGGTACAGTCCCGAGTCACATGGAGGCAATGAGCGATAGGAGGGGTTTCGTCTCTCCCGGTATTGGGGATTGATGTTGCGCTGTGCTCGATTGGCCGTAACAGGGAAGTCCCTGGCTAGGGCTGATCAGAGATTTGCTGGTAAGTGTTACCAGTAGTTTCTCGACCCGTTATGAGCCTCACATCGGCACGACTTATCGGTTATTGGGGTCTGACGTTTACCACCCCTAGACTTGATATGCGACATATCAGACGAACAGACCGGACTGTACGGTAAGTGTTACTGGTTGGATTCACAGGAGTGTGAGCGGGCTGGCTCGTCGATCTTCTGATTGCTCAATACCCGGATGGCCGTTACGTTTAGCAGACCGCTTGCGGCTTGTGGGTGCTTGATATGATCATCATCTGCTACCGGCATATTGACGAGTCTTTAGAGTCCTACACAGAGGTTTCCTGGCTCAAGCGAAACGAAATAGGAGCGCATATGAGATATGTGCGGGACCGAGAATAATGCGTGTATGTGATACCGCATTTCATTCTCGCGATGAATGTTTCGATTGGTTGTATGCGATATGACCTAGTTATCGAATCATTGATTCGATAAAACGATACATAGGATACTAGTCGGTTATATGCGATATGACCGGATCGTTAAATCAAGTGTTGATTTAATGATTTAATGTATAATTATATATTTGATATATTACTTTGCATTAGCTAGTATTAGTTCACTTTAAATGGATTTTCTCACTTTATGTGCAAGTTGTATATGGGATATACTTTTGTGCACATATTTGTATCATGTTTGATGATACTTGATCATTTGGTTAAGTGTATAGAATTAAACCATGGTTAAGTTGATAATTAGGGTTTTGCTTATTCATTTATTTATTTATTTGTTCATTTATTTATTTGGAAAAGGTTATGATAAGAATGGTGACTTTCTTTTGTTTCTAGTTGAAGCTTCATGAAGCTTTGACTTCTTAACCATTCTTGTCTTCATGCTTAACCCTAACCCATCCAAGTAACCATGGTCTATTCTCTACACTCTACCCTAGTTAGTATATGATAAGTAATGATTTTATTATTCTTTTAACTTAACACTTATCATATTCTTTCTTGTTCTTGATCATCTTCTTCTTCAAGAAAAGCTTAAGCCCATCAATGGCAACTTGAGCAAAAGTGAGTGAAATCCAATTCTAAAGTGAACCCACCTCCTATTTCTTCACCCTCTACCTCTTGCCAAGTTGTTTCGGGTGTTTTCTTCACAAGTTTCACAACTTGGTGAAGTCGGAGCTTGAACTTGTGATGCCTCGAAGTAGATCATCTTCGGCACGAAGCCGACGACCTATTCCGCTCATTTTTTCGATGAAGCCGAAGCGAGAGTCCGAGATCCGACAAGGACAGCGAGAGGGCATCTACGTGGAGCTAAGGGAGTGGATAACCGGATCTACAAAGGTTGTAGCCTCTCTCCTTTAGTTAAGATGTTAACTAGTTTAATGTTCCGCCTAGAATTCTAGCCGACGATCCGTATTAAGGTTTCTCGGCACTCATAAAATTTTAAATTGGCATGATCGATGCCTTGTGAGACCTCTATAGTGTGCCTAGGAACCTTTCACTGGTATCAGAGCCTAGCTAGAGCCTTAGGCGAAGTCTAGACGACGTTTGAAACCGGAACGAACCCGAAACCCTAAAACCCAAGTGCTCTCTGGACTTTTTCTAAAATCTGGGATTTTTCCATATTAAAAATGCTTAAAAAATTCAGCAGGGAAATCTAAGAATTACGATGCAAAATTTATCCCATGAACAGTAAAGAGTGCGGTGGAACCGCGGCAGAAGCCTACCTTCTGCGGCGGTTCCGCGGCAAGATGATGACGTCATCATCCCCTTTTTGCACAGTAACTCTTATTTAATTATGCTGAGTTTTCTGGGAATTTTTAATTTGACTCAAGAGTCGAGTGTTCTGGGGTTGCATTGGGAATCGGTATTTCGATCGGATTATCAAACTTTTTCTTAGTGCTTTCCGGATAATTTTTGAATATGTTAAAAAGTTCGACCGGATATAAATACCCAACTTTTCCCCTGCCGGAATATTTCCAAGTGTTGGATTTTTCTGTGATTTAAGGACGTTCTAAGTAGTGCAAGTAATGCGATGGTCCCTCTAGAAGACAACAAACCTTAACTCGATTATGTGACCGTCTTGAACTGCCCTTTGAACCTTCGGGTTTGGGGCAGTACGGCGTGCCACATGTGAGGCGTTGGCTTGACCCTTCTACGGCTGGACCGTTGGTACTGAGGCATGAAGTGAATGTCTTTGAACCTATTTCATGTGTTGAACGGTTTCGGGAAAACTTGGGTGTTCGAATGTTCGATCGGAAAGTTTAATATATTCTATTTATCCGGAATGGAATACAATAATTGGAATTCACAAACAGTTATGAGATAACAGAATGAATGTTATAAATCTAGCAGTTTAGTCCCATATGATATTAAAAAGAGTTTTCGATGATGAGACTAAAATGCGGGGTTTATAACTGTTAGGCATGTGATGTCTAAGTATTTCATTTGATTAGGCATGCGATGTCTAAAGAGGTTGCGGATTCCAACTGTTGTAGTTTTACATTTTCTTTTCTGTGACCGTAAGTGTAGTATGTTCATATCGCCGGTTTCGTTGCTATACGTCAACGACAATTGGGGTATGCATACTTACTTACGTTGATGACATGTGATGTTATGTGTTGCTGGATATGTTATATTGGATCGTCGTGTTTGAATAGCCGGGGGTTTTTATGTGAGATGAGTGTTTTTCATTTTCATTCATGTAAAAACTTGTATGTAATATTCTTTTTATTTGGGGCACTTCCAGGTAGCGGAAGTTGTCACCTTTTGTATATTATTTACTTTTCCGCATTAGGATAGACCCAGGAGGGGAGCACAAGTAACCGGGTTCTGGGGTCCAGTGGGAGACCAACTTGAGGAGTCGAGTCCGGGTCTCCTAACCCTAGAATTGGTAGGGTTGCTTGCCGCTCTCGTAGGGGTCTAGGGGTATGGGATTGGCTATTCATCATGACCGTGGAATCCGTGTTTTATACTGGCTCGTATTGAAAACACGGACGTCCTAGTATATCCAATATTTCATATGATTCTTCTGCTGCGATATTTGTGATGTGATCATGTGATGTTCTGTGATGGATACAGTATATAGTATATATGATATATTATATAGACGTTACTTATGTTTTACACCCGTACTAGCCCTGCCCCGCTCTGCCGTTAGTTACCTAACCTAACGGTGCACGAGGGGACATCGAGGCGAATGCGGATGGCATAAGTGTACGTCGTATTTATCTTTGATGTTTAGGTATTTAAATGATGGGACTTCATTAATGTGATTAATGAAAGAAAAGAAACCTAAGATGTTGTAGAATCAAATTTAAAATAAAACAGGTAGCTACAGTTCTTGCTTTGCACAGCGGTATATGTGATATATCCTGCACCTTATTCGATGAGGAAAGGACCGAGATCCCTTCACTGGGAGTGACTCCTTTAGCAATAACTCGCAGATGCTACATACTCGGTCTGTCTTTGATTGCTTCTATAGTTTCTGCTTTGCACAGTGATATATATGATATATCCCGCACCTCATTCGACGAGGAAAGGGCCGACGATCCCTTCACCGGAAGTGACCCCTTTAGCAAAACTAGAAAAGCCTCAAAATCACTCCATTTCAAAACTTCATTTGATTCTACAACGATATCAAGTTCATTACGCAATAGGTTTTCAGAAAAACCTGTCGTAGCCCTCCGTCATTTCAGATAAGTACTAGTTAGTATTCGTGCTACGTTTGTTGACTATGTTAAGGCATAGTCTGCGGTAGCTGACCAGTATTTATCTGCTTATGCATATGATGCTGATTGGATTAGGGTAGTCGTGCGACTTTGTTGACTATGTTAAGGGTCGTGCGGGTGGGTTTAATTCAATCAGGAAATGACGGGTTGAACTTGACTAGCACTTGTGATTTGTTGACTATGTTAAGGTCATATAGCTGCTAGGGGCAAAATATTATCGGGAATTTCAAGTGTTGAAATTTGCAATGAGATTGCATACCTTCTATGAGATAGTTGGATCCCGATACCCACTGCGAGTAAGAGTTACTCTTGGGAGAGTTTTACACATTGCAATTAGCTGATCAAGTAGGTGTCTAGAAAGGTGTCAATGGGGTTACGCCTCTGGGAAAACGAGGTTTACATTAATTAGGTTCGTGCGAAAGCACGGGGGACCTCCCTCAAAGTACCGACACTGGCCTGGCTGAAAGATTGGCGAACTTGTAATGTGTAATTAATCCCGGCTAGTCTTTCCTTTTAGGGTTTGAAGGAAGATTTGATAAAAACAGTGGGAGCCATCCTGATTAGATAAGATAATAACCAATCTGATCTTGCATGAGCATACGCTAAAGTGTTTTCTTCTCTCTCTCTCCAGGTAGCGACCAGTTCATGCCTTAATCAAGATAATAATATGGATGTATTGACCGAACCCGCATGTTATACTATGCTGGGGAACGTTGGTTCCGTTCTTTCCTATAAGAGTTATAGGACTGAACAGGATATAGGGGAATACCAGGATTCCCATGCCACCCGAATGAAGAAAGTACATGATGATGCATTTTCTTCGGGTGTGTTCGTTACAGAGAACTGTTTCTCCATTTGCTCTACGTCCTGGGTATTAGATACCGGGTCAGGATCCCATATATGTAATCAGTTACATGGGCTTAGAAAAGGTAGAGAACTTGGAGAAGGTGATAAAGACATTAGAGTTGGAAATGGTGCAATTGTTGCAGCTAAGACTGTCGGGGAATATCACCTTGTATTACCAACTGGTAATACATTGGTTCTGAACGAATGCTATTACATGCCGAACCTGATATGCAACATTATATCGGTTTCTTAATTAAGTAAAGAGGGATATAATTTTGTATTACAGGATAATGTTATGAACATTTTCCGTAACCAAAAGTTGGTTGGATCAGGCACGTTGTGCAATGGCATTTATGTTCTAAATCAATTAACAGTTCTGAGCATAACAAACACACACAAGAGGAAGAGTTCAGAACTGAACGAATCCTTCTTGTGGCATTGTAGACTGGGTCACATCAATGCGACACGACTGGCTAAGTTGCATAAGGATGGATATTTGAAACCTTTCGAATTTTCATCTTATGACACTTGCCAGTCATGTCTCAAAGGCAAGATGACCAAAACTCTGTTTACGGGACACGGAGAAAGAGTTACCGAACTCTTGGGACTTATACATAGTGATGTATGCGGTCCCATGTCTACACATGCCAGGGATGGTTCTTCATACTTCATTACATTCACTGACGATCTCTCTAGGTTCGGGTATGTGTTCCTGATGAAACACAAATCAGAAGCTTTTGAGAAATTTTGGGAATATAAACAAGAAGTTGAGAACCAAACCGGAAAAAGTATTAAAATCCTACGATCTGATCGAGGAGGTGAATATTTGAGCAATGAATTCCTGGACTTCCTAAAAGAGAATGGGATTCTCTCTCAGCTGACTCCTCCATATACACCACAACACAATGGTGTATCAGAACGGAGGAACCGCACCCTATTAGATATGGTGCGCTCTATGATGAGCACAGCTGAGTTACCTATTTTTCCTTCTGGGGATATGCGCTGGAAACAACAACTTACCTATTGAATCAAGTTCCATCTAAATCTGTACCTACCACACCATATGAGATATGGA
Organism: Agapanthus africanus; assembly: GCA_030015575.1. Classification (NCBI taxonomy): domain Eukaryota; kingdom Viridiplantae; phylum Streptophyta; class Magnoliopsida; order Asparagales; family Amaryllidaceae; genus Agapanthus; species Agapanthus africanus. Next base: position 495,277,853 of record CM057339.1, read on the forward strand.
GTGGGAAGAGACCATATTTTAAACGAGTTAAGATATGGGGTTGTCCGGCCTATGTCAAAAGGCAAAATCCAGAAAAACTCGAGGCACGGTCAGTTCTTTGCAAGTTTGTGGGATATCCTAAGAATTCCCAAGGATATTTTTTCTACCATGCTGAAGAACAAAAAGTGTTTGTTTCTCAATATGCCACCTTTTTAGAAAAGGAATTCCTTGAAAAAGAAATTAGTGGCAAAGTGGTAGAGCTGGAAGAAGTTCCAGATACACAAACCGTAACTGAAGATTTAGTGGAACCAGAAGATTCAGTAGCTCCCGATGAACCTCAGCCTCTCCGCCGATCTAGTAGGGTTCCACGCCCACCTGAGAGATACTACGGTTTTCTCATGGATGGTGGGAGCGAGGATTGCATCATGGAGGATGATGACCCAACTAGCTTCGAGCAGGCCATCACGAGTAGAGACTCAGTGAAATGGCTGGATGCTATGCGGTCCGAGATGGAATCCATGTACACCAACAAAGTATGGACTTTGGAAGTTGCTCCTGAAGGGGTAAAACCCATTGGGAGCAAGTGGATCTTCAAGAAAAAACTTGGTGTAGATGGGAAAGTGGAGACTTTCAAAGCTAGACTTGTTGCAAAGGGTTTTCGTCAAAGACCAGGCGTGGACTATGACGAAACCTTTTCTCCAGTAGCTATGCTTAAATCCATCCGGATCATGCTTGCCATCGCTGCATATCATGATTACGAAATCTGGCAAATGGATGTTAAGACCGCATTTCTAAATGGTGATTTAGAAGAGTGCGTGTACATGACTCAGCCAGAGGGCTTCGTAGACAGTGGGAGCAGCGGGAAGGTGTGCAAGCTGCTTAAATCCATTTATGGATTAAAGCAAGCATCGCGGAGTTGGAACATCTGCTTTGACGTCGTTATCAAAGAGTTTGATTTCGTCAAAAACCCAGATGAACCATGTATCTACAAGAAGGTGGCAGAGAGTAAGGTTGTCTTCTTCGTATTGTACGTGGACGACATACTCTTGATAGGAAATGATATTCCTATGCTGCAATCGGTCAAGCTCTTCTTATCACAAAGATTCTCAATGAAAGATCTTGGTGATGCCTCCTGCATATTGGGGATTAGGATCTATAGAGATAGATCCAAACGGATATTGGGATTGTCCCAATCCAGGTACATTGACACCATACTAAAGAGGTTTAGTATGGAAGAATCCAAGCGTGGGAACTTGCCCACGATCTCTGGAGTCACTCTCTCCAAAGAGATGTCTCCAAAGACTGATTTGGAGAGAGCTCGCATGCAAGGGATACCCTATGCTTCGGCTGTAGGCTCTATCATGTATGCGATGCTATGTACCAGACCCGATGTAGCATACTCACTAAGTGTAGTGAGTAGGTATCAAGCTGATCCTGGAGAGAGTCACTGGACAGCTGTGAAGAGCATTCTCAAGTACTTGCGAAGGACTAAAGAGATGCTCTTGGTGTATGGTAACGGAGAACTCCAAGTGGAGTCCTTTACCGATTCGAGCTTCCAGAGTGATAAGGACGACTCTAAGTCGCGGTCGGGATTTGTCTTTACCCTTTACGGAGGGGCGGTTAGCTGGAAGAGTTCCAAGCAGGAAACCGTGGCAGACTCGACAATGGAGGCTGAATACATCGCTGCCAACGATGCTGCCAAAGAGGCTGTCTGGATCAAGAAGTTTATTAATGAACTTGGTGTGGTTCCATCCATTGAGCATCCAATACCTCTGTATTGCGATAACAATGGAGCGGTGGCTTTGGCCAAGGAACCCAGGTCCCATCAGCGATCCAGGCATATTTTGAGGCGGTATCACCTGATCCGGGAGATAGTTGATCGCCGGAAGATCGAGGTCAGGAGGGTTGACACGAAGAACAACACGGCGGATCCACTCACGAAGGCCATTTCCCAGATACAGTTTGAAAGACTCTTCGGGATGCTCGGTATGCGATACTACAACAGCTGGCCCTAGTGCAAGTGGGAGATTGTTAGTTGTATGTATGCCCTAGAGGCCAGTATTGTACAGATGATGTATATTATATTGTCAGGAGGGTTGACACGAAGAACAACACGGCGGATCCACTCACGAAGGCCATTTCCCAGATACAGTTTGAAAGACTCTTCGGGATGCTCGGTATGCGATACTACAACAGCTGGCCCTAGTGCAAGTGGGAGATTGTTAGTTGTATGTATGCCCTAGAGGCCAGTATTGTACAGATGATGTATATTATATTAGATGCTTGGACATATATAGAGATGACTTTCTTGCTCGATATGATAGTATGCTATCTGGTTACTCTTTATCTTAACATGTATACTAGTCTCTTTATACTGTCTTATAGTTACATGTTGGTAAAGCCCTTAGGATGTGTACTTGACTACCTGGACTATGATGCAGATCATACTAGTGGGGACATGGTAGTCTATAGGTACATCCTTCAAGGTCCCTAGTCGTAGGTGTATCGAGACGGGGCATCGATATACCAGTGTAGACTAGCGTATACGCCTCTCGACCCATGAGATGGGCGATGGATGATCCCATATCCATTGGTGTTTGACATCAGAGATGGTATACGGGTGCTCAGTGGAGACTGCGTACACTGGACGGACTCGCCGAGAACTCCCAGCTGGTATTATACCTCACGTCAGATGGCAGTTCTCAGGTGACACTTGTACAGGTTAGTCTGTAGACCCGAGATCGTCATAGAGTCTTGTGTGATTCCCACTGTGCTTTGATCTCCACCTTACCACGTCCATGAGGGCGTGCAAAACGGTGGCCTTTGGGTACAGTCCCGAGTCACATAGAGGCAATGAGCGATAGGAGGGGTTTCGTCTCTCCCGGTATTAGGGGTTGATGTTGCGCTGTGCTCGATTGGCCGTAACAGGGAAGTCCCTGGCCAGGGCTGATCAGAGATTTGCTGGTAAGTGTTACCAGTAGTTTCTTGACCCGTTATGAGCCTCACATCGGCACGACTTATCGGTTATTGGGGTCTGACGTTTACCACCCCTAGACTTGATATGCGACATATCAGACGAACAGACCGGACTGTACGGTAAGTGTTACTGGTTGGATTCATAGGAGTGTGAGCGGGCTGGCTCGTCGATCTTCTGATCGCTCAATACCCGGATGGCCGTTACGTTTAGCAGACCGCTTGCGGCTTGTGGGTGCTTGATATGATCATCATCTGCTACCGGCGTATTGACGAGTCTTTAGAGTCCTACACAGAGGTTTCCTGGCTCAAGCGAAACGAAATAGGAGCGCATATGAGATATGTGCGGGACCGAGAATAATGCGTGTATGTGATACCACATTTCATTCTCGCGATGAATGTTTCGATTGGTTGTATGCGATATGACCTAGTTATCGAATCATTGATTCGATAAAACGATACATAGGATACTAGTCGGTTATATGCGATATGACCGGATCGTTAAATCAAGTGTTGATTTAATGATTTAATGTATAATTATATATTTGATATATTACTTTGCATTAGCTAGTATTAGTTCACTTTAAATGGATTTTCTCACTTTATGTGCAAGTTGTATATGTGATATACTTTTGTGGACATATTTGTATCATGTTTGATGATACTTGATCATTTGGTTAAGTGTATAGAATTAAACCATGGTTAAGTTGATAATTAGGGTTTTGCTTATTCATTTATTTATTTATTTGTTCATTTATTTATTTGGAAAAGGTTATGATAAGAATGGTGACTTTCTTTTGTTTCTAGTTGAAGCTTCATGAAGCTTTGACTTCTTAACCATTCTTGTCTTCATGCTTAACCCTAACCCATCCAAGTAACCATGGTCTATTCTCTACACTCTACCCTAGTTAGTATATGATAAGTAATGATTTTATTATTCTTTTAACTTAACACTTATCATATTCTTACTTGTTCTTGATCATCTTCTTCTTCAAGAAAAGCTTAAGCCCATCAATGGCAACTTGAGCAAAACTGAGTGAAATCCAATTCTAAAGTGAACCCACCTCCTATTTCTTCACCCTCTACCTCTTGCCAAGTTGTTTTGGGTGTTTTCTTCACAAGTTTCACAACTTGGTGAAGTCGGAGCTTGAACTTGTGATGCCTCGACGTAGATCATCTTCGGCACGAAGCCGACGACCTATTCCGCTCATTTTTCCGATGAAGCCGAAGCGAGAGTCCGAGATCCGACAAGGACAGCGAGAGGACGTCTACGTGGAGCTAAGGGAGTGGATAACCGGATCTACAAAGGTTGTAGCCTCTCTCCTTTAGTTAAGATGTTAACTAGTTTAATGTTTCGCCTAGAATTCTAGCCGACGATCCGTATTAGGGTTTCTCGGCACTCATAAAATTTTAAATTGGCATGATCGATGCCTTGTGAGACCTCTATAGTGTGCCTAGGAACCTTTCAAACAGTTTGTAACACCTTAGAATGTGTTTTGTAGCTAATTATATTTTAATGTGTGGTTTTTAATAAAAAGTTTACCAAATTAAGTTTTATATATTTTATCCTATTTAATGTATATTTTATTATATTTTTGTTAGGCACACACACACTTGTGCATGGAAACTAGGATGTTAATTGTGGTTTAACCATTGCTTAATCTAGTGTTAAGTTTGGTTTAGGTGTTTTGGGTTGTTTAAGTGCATGGTTGTTTTAATTAAAATGAATTTAAAATGGAAATTTTACATGGTTGAATGGTTGACTTGAGAGAGAAATGGGCATGGGGCAACATGGCTTGTGCCATGCCCATTTAATGAAGAGAGAGAGGGTGAGAATGAGAGGGGTCTTGGTGTTTACTCTCACTCTCACTCATTTCTCTCATTTCCTCTCTTTTCTCATTCTCTCAAACTCACACACACACTTACTCACTCACACAGCAGCAGCAGCAGCAGAAGCACAAGTAGCAAGCAGCAGCAGCAGCTTCATCAACATCATCAACAACAACAACAACCTCAGCAACATCAACTACAACAACAGCATCACCATCATCATCATCATCATCAGCAGAAGCAGCAGCACACCAGAAGCAGCAGCAGTTGCAGCAGCACCAGAAGCAGCAGCAGTTGCAACAGCAAGCAAGCAGCAGCAGCAGGAGGAGCCCCAGCACTTGCAGGAGCTCTCACCTCCTCCAAACACCTCCTCACCAGCTTTCTAGGATCCCATAGGGTATATATTCTGAACCCAATTCCTAGTTTGCTTAGTTGTGTGTGGTTTAGTGTTAAATAGATAATTTAGTGCTAGTTTTGGTGATTTGTGAGATGTAGTGTTAAATTAATGATTGTGTTGGTTAACCTAGCTCCTTGTAGTGTTGTTGGTCACCTTCAACTGAGAAATGGCCAGATTACACTAAAATACCCTAGGTTTTCCATTTTGTGCAAAATTGGTGTTTTAAAGTGATAATTGTGACATCTGGAATCTGCTATGGACCCGGACCCTACCGAACAAAATTGAGGAAACTAGAGCATGTACACTAGGTATAGATAACACCACCAGAATACGAGACCCCCATTCTATACAGTGGCCGCCGATTTCATCATTCTGGCCGCAAATTGCGGCCAGGAAGGGGAGTGGGGTGCTGGGGTTTTGGGTTTGGTAGTCTGCTGTGTAGTGTAGTGTTTTGGCATGTCTAGTTTTGTAAGTTTTGGCCTGTAGGAAAATCTGGGACTATATGTCGTTTTTGTGTTCGTGGTGTTTGCGCGATACGCGCGATACGTGAGTGGGTTCTGTGATCCAGCGTATCGCGGCGTATCGCGATGGTTTTAGACGCGTATACACACGATTCAGCGTATCGTGCACACGCGCGTTTAGTTCGCGACGCGAGTTTCTCGTTTTGGTTCGATATCGCGTTTCGCGGAATATTTTGGCTTATATGTGATTTTTATGTCGTATTTGCAGGTTTGCAGGCAGGTACTACGGACACGGCTACAGGGGGAGCAGATGGTAGGATTCACCTAGCGTGGAGTGTAGGTGAGTAGATTTAACATCTACAAGGGAATCGCCCGCATGGCGTTATGCGTCTGGGCTAGGATTCAATTACTTGTCGCACATTCTACGTCATTGTAGAATTGCACCTTACTGCATTTCCTTGATATAGTTATATACTGTGACTAGCAGCCGTAGGACACTGCACACATTATTGACGGTTCATGTTGCACGAGCACAGATTGTATGCTACACACACACCGTCAATAATTGCTATGTCACACACTACCCCTTATAGCTACTATTGCTTGCCACACATGACATCTAGCTTATCGGTATACCTATAGTGTATCATACCTTTAGTGATAGGTATATTTTCACCTTGCGATACAGCTACAGGTATTCCTCCTACATATTTTACTTATACCGGGCGGATATCTTATTCATATTCTTCTTATACCCAGGGGGGTATACGACATCAGTTCTTATAGGTAGATACCTATACATTGCTACACCTGTATGTTAGACACATATTCAGTTGCTGTCGCATATTTACATTTACTGATGTTACTTAGCTGTACCTTATCTTGATTTCGCATACATCTGGTTCAGCTTTATACTTGTGTTTACCTGCTCGCATTCAGATATATCGCATACATTTATTCCTGGATTTGCGTATTGTTTATCTGGATTTTATATGATGTTTTCGGGATTTGGGAACCGCGGGGGTTCATGAAATTATGCATACATTGAACAACCCGGTTTCCTTGATATGATATTTGAGCGTCCCCCATGAGTTTTATCGGTGCTGATTATATACTCCATACGAGGTGTGGTTGCCGTATAAGAGTACATGGTGGGGCCCGGTATGGTTCCCCTCGGCAAGAAGATCGATGGGTTTGCCGATTGAGCCTGGAGGCGGGCGAGTACCTACCGGTGATTGGTTGGACCTGGCAGTTGTCCGGAGGCTACTGGCCAGAGTCGAGAGATGGATGCGGGAGGATCTGTACTGTCGGGGCCGAGGGCCGATACCGCAGACGGACCCCGTGGGCCGATCCGGACTGACGGAGCCCGATATACGAGGATTTCTGTGTCGATGCTTGGCACACTGTTTTCATGATATTTCCTTAACCCCTTTGTATATATAACAGGGGATTTAGCCGTTGTTATATATACCCTTACACCAATATTAGTGGAATGGGACGCTAATATATGTGTATTGCCCCCATCATACTCATTTCTGTATATATTTACCTTTAGGATGTTAGAAACTTACTTGGGATTCGACTTGGGATATAGGTGATTCATTGAGATTGGATATTGGATATGAATGAGATTGATGAATTGTACATTCAAGATATAGAAGAGCTATTCGATATTGTACATTGAGGTGATGTGAGACTTATATATTGTGAAAGCCCAATGTGGGGGCTGATTTGAGGATTTGGGATTGGAGTATCTTGATGGATTGTGATCCTGCCACGACGTCAGGTTTCCATGGAAAATGACATATTCCACCCTATACCTCACCCTTACTTATTTTTATGCATAGATTCATATAGTGGCAGTACCTGTTAGTGTACCGTTATGATAGTTGCATATCTATATTCTCATATCCTTTTGCATGGTTATTGCATACTTTTGTCATGTTACTTTTGCTTCACATATTGATTGTACCTGCTAGTGTACTCTCCTTATTTCAGCATTGCATGACATATTACTACTGTAATCGCATATCTTAGATTCATGCTGTACGTGCATTCCTGCGATTACCTGCATATGTTTTATACTATTCACGAGTTGGCAACTCACCCCCGTTGTGCTACAGGTGTTTCAGGTTGTTCCCCAGAGTAGTCGAGGCAGGCTATTCCTCTATTCAGCTATCCAGCTACCATCTTTTGCTACAGATACCGCATCAGCTCACAGTACCATTTTGCTTAGGTGGGTTAGATGGTTATCTGTATTTCATATTGTATATTCGTTGTATTTGTACTCTCCATCTACTATTGTATTTGTTGACATAGAGACTTGGTGAGGACGTTATGTGTATTATTGTGGATTTGATGTCTTTTATATACAGCTTTTTCTCTACCGTCATTATTTTTGTGTTGCATTCATCTTGACTTGTCTTTACAAAAAGGGGGTGTTGCTAAAATTTTAAAGAAAGAAAGTAAGACTTTTAAAGAATTTGGGTTGCGATTTCAATTGTTTCAAAACTTATATTATCTTTTCCGTATTTTTCATGGTTTAGATTTCTGGGTTTGGCTTTCTTTTACTACGTTGCGTCTTTAGGCGTTGCGTAGTATTAGGGCCGTCACGGGCCAATTTTGGGTCGTGACAAAGTTGGTATCAGAGCGTTAGGTTTTACCTTTCGGAGTGTAGGATGACCTTAGTATGATGGAGTAGGTAGCTTAAGCAGAGTAACGTAGTGTGTGTATGTCTGCAGCATACCCACAGCGCGGTATTTTGCATTAAGTGACCTAAGTACAATTTGCTTGACATTCCTTCCTTGATGATTCATATCTTTGAGATTCGATTTCCTCATTCTTATCGAATCTCATCTTATATCTATTTATAGCCTTGCCGCCGATGACTATGGGGACTCAGGGCGATGCAGCGAGGGCCGAGGTCAGAGTTAGCTCGGGTGAGACGAGTACTGACCAGGATGGCACTCTAGTTGCACAGGTGCAGACGGATCAGCCTACGACCTATACTATGGATAGACTTTTGGTAGAGATGCAAGACTTCCTCCAGACGATGAGTTCATTGGTTGATGTCGTTCGGGAACTACGACAGGAGGTGGTTACCCCTGTTACTCAGCTGTCCCTTACAGTCAGCATGCAACAGTCCGTCACCTACATAGCACCAGTGGTTGCAGCTCCAATTGACGAGGCACATATTCCAGGACAGTGGAGGACTCGTACCAGTGTACCAGCCCAGAGACAGAGGTTTGGTCGTCGGGACAGATTTCGTGGCCATCGCGGGAGTAGCAGAGGCTTAGGACGAGGACAGTCGTTCAGCTCTCATCCCCAGGAGGGTTAGCAGTCAGCACGTGGATGCTTTCGATGTGGAAGCCTTTAGCACTTCGTCAGGAATTGTTCCTTGGCACCTCGTCATGATCGTTTTTAGAGAGGCCGTGGACGTGGAAGATTCGCTCAGAGGGCTCAGTCTACCAGAGGAGTTCATCCAGCTGCGAGTAGAGGGCAGACACAGGAGTTTGCTTCTACTCATCGGGACGCGCAGACGTCCAATGTGGAGTTTTCAGGTACCCTTGATTTATATGTTCTTTTGATGTATTCGTTGTCCTCTTTCTTGTACCGTTGTTGGGTAGATTAGTAGTAGTTGTTTTAACTTCTGTCAGCGATCCTTTTGTTGCGCGACACGTATTTCAGTTTTGTGCCAAGCGGATAGGAGGTAGAGATTCGTCCGTCGTTTTGATCCTTCTTGAGGTGTTGGATTTGACGTTCTCCTGGGCACGGACTGGTTAACTACATGCTAGGCGTCTGTGGACTACCGTGTGGAAGCAAGTTAGGGTTTGTTTTCCCCGGCAAGTCAGTTCTTGTTGTGCAGGTGGATAGTTGTGCCGCCTCTCACAGCTTGAATTCAGCCTTTTTCGCTAGTCGGCTACTGAGGAGATGTCGTGGATTCTTGGCGTTCATTCGTGATACCGGAGCCACAGTGGGATTGTTGGACCGGGTTCCTTTCGTGCGAGAGTTTTTCCGACGTTGTTCCGGACGAGCCGGCGAAGCTTGGGAGCTAAAGGATCAGCTGCTGAATTGTGGTTTGGGGGAGTTTGTGCGTCTGAGTGTTTCGCTTTTGGAAGCTCCTATTTCTGTTTGTCCAGGAGGAAGACGGCAGTTGGAGGTTGTGTATCGACGGATTGTCAATTGAACCGGCTTACAGTGTGGATAGGTATCCTTCCCCTCGCCGTGACGATTTCTTCGATCAGCTCCAGAGTGCGAGACATTTTCTAAGTGTGCTTGGGATCAGGTCATCATTATTGCGGATTCGGAGTGACGGCATTCCGAAGTTTGCCTTGTGCGTGCTACGGGCTTTGTGTGTTTTTGTGAGTCGTTGGATTCACTGTTGCCCTAGCAGCATTCGTAGATGTGATGAACAAGATTTCTTCAGGCCGTTCCTCGACCAGTAGTTGTTGTGTTATTTACGACACTCTGGTCTACTTAATGTGTCTTGAGGGACAGGAGTAGCACTTGAGGATTCGTTATGCAGATGATGGGATAGCACCAGCAGTTGCTAAATTCTCGGAGTGTTTCTTCAGGCTTGTTTGTGTTGACTCCTCGGTCTTGTAGTCACGGGAGACGGATTCGTATGGTTCCGAGGGAGATCGTGGCCGTACAGCTTAGGCCAGACTTGTGTGCAGGACGGAGATCCGTAAATTGTTGGGCTTAGCAGGGTTTTTACCGCCGTTTCTTGCAGGATTGCTAGAGTAGTGCTGCACCGTCGACTGAATTGACCGAGATGGAGGTTTCTTTTCTGTGGACTGAGGCATGTGTACGGAGTTTTCGGCAGTTGAAGATTCAGTTAACAACTGCATCAGTCTTTCTTGCTTTTGGTTCGGACGACTTTGTTGTTTAACTGTAATGTTTCTTGAGTGGCTCGAGGGTGTATGATGTGACCCTACAGAGTCATCGCTTTTGCTTCCCTACATTTGGAGGAAGTACGAGAAGGATATTCCACTCATGATCTGGAGATGGCCACGGTGGTTTTGCGTTGGAAATTTGGAGACACTTCTTGTTTGAGAGTCGTGTCAGATTTTCCACGGACCACTAGAGCTTAATGTACATCTTCCTGCAGCAGATTTGGATTGTTGTGATGGTCTTCTGCAGATTTACAGTTTTTGTGTGATCGTTGAGTACAGCTTTAGTTCGTCTCTATGGAGGAGACAGCTTGCTCATGTCCGCGCCCGACCACTTTCCTTAAATCGTTTTCGCGAGACACTGCCCGCCGATGCTCGTTCGTCAGTGATACTTGAGCATACTCGGCTGGGTAATGATTCGGAGACCTTGATTTGTGACAATGATGTGCTAAGTTTGGGACGCGTTTGTGTACCTGGTTTCATCGGGTAGAGATGTGAAACCCTAAAGCATGCACATCTGTCAATTCTCTATATGTATTCAAGTTCCACCAACATTTAGCGTGACTTGTGAGATAGTTACGGGTGGGCCGAGATGTAAAGGGATGTTTCAGGTTTCGTTTCAAGGTGTCTGTCTTGTTGTGTGCTTAAGTCGAGCGTCTGAGGCCGGCTGGAGAGTTGCAATCTTTTACCGTTCCGAAGTAGGGATGGGAGCAGATCTCCACGAATTTCGTTATGGTTTCTACCCAAGTTTGGTCAGGGTGTGACTCCATTCGGATTCTTGTCGTCCGGTTATACTCAATGTGCTCAGTTGTTTTTGTTAAGTTGAGTGTTTGTTTGGATTGTTGTCAGCAGTTTGGGATCGTCACTCGCCATCGTTAGGGTTCTCCTTCGATAGCTGTTATCAGGAGACACTCCAATTGGCCACCCTTAGGCTTAGGGGTTAGGTCGTGTCGATCACCGGTCTGTTGTTTTTCTGACTCTGCGTAAGTAGGACTTTGGACCCCAGCTAGTCTAGAGACTTCGGAGGCGGTCCAGTTGTGTTAGGTCAGGATGGGGATTGTCCATTTCGAACTGAGGTCTTATGACGACTGTGTTGGTCATAGACTCGAGTTCGTAGGACAGATCATGTATTCCTATGGACTTTCCGATGAATGACGTGTTGGATGTTGGGAAGCTTATCCCAGGATTTAGGTCCTTCTGAGATCCTATAAGCAAGTTAGTTTCGTTGCCTTTAATTTGGCACTTCCGCCCAGATTATTGGATCTTCACCCCGTATTCCTTGTGATGATACTTTACATTTACCTTCATGACCTTTCTCACATGATTTGGCACCAGACCATTTAGCTGGACGCGATCTTTTGTTCACCAGCAGCAATGTGTGTTAATGGCTCAACAGGTGGAGAAACGTCGGTCAAAGGTCTTGCCATCTGTGAAGGGTTTTCTTGGACGTAGCCGTATAGTGAGGTAGTCACTTGGGAGGCTGCGAGCGAGATTTGAGGATTTTAATCTTCTCTTTGAAGGTATGCGTAATGGAATATTTGTAACATTCGGGGACGAATTTCTTTTAAGAGGGGGGAGATTGTAACACCTTAGAATGTGTTTTGTAGCTAATTATATTTTAATGTGTGGTTTTTAATAAAAAGTTTACCAAATTAAGTTTTAAATATTTTATCCTATTTAATGTATATTTTATTATATTTTTGTTAGGCACACACACACTTGTGCATGTAAACTAGGATGTTAATTGTGGTTTAACCATTGCTTAATCTAGTGTTAAGTTTGGTTTAGGTGTTTTGGGTTGTTTAAGTGCATGGTTGTTTTAATTAAAATGAATTTAAAATGGAAATTTTACATGGTTGAATGGTTGACTTGAGAGAGAAATGGGCATGGGGCAACATGGCTTGTGCCATGCCCATTTAATGAAGAGAGAGAGGGTGAGAATGAGAGGGGTCTTGGTGTTTACTCTCACTCTCACTCATTTCTCTCATTTCCTCTCTTTTCTCATTCTCTCAAACTCACACACACACTTACTCACTCACACAGCAGCAGCAGCAGAAGCACAAGTAGCAAGCAGCAGCAGCAGCTTCATCAACATCATCAACAACAACAACAACCTCAGCAACATCAACTACAACAACAGCATCACCATCATCATCATCAGCAGCAGAAGCAGCAGCACACCAGAAGCAGCAGCAGTTGCAGCAGCACCAGAAGCAGCAGCAGTCGCAACAGCAAGCAAGCAGCAGCAGCAGGAGGAGCCCCAGCACTTGCAGGAGCTCTCACCTCCTCCAAACACCTCCTCACCAGCTTTCTAGGATCCCATAGGGTATATATTCTGAACCCAATTCCTAGTTTGCTTAGTTGTGTGTGGTTTAGTGTTAAATAGCTAATTTAGTGCTAGTTTTGGTGATTTGTGAGATGTAGTGTTAAATTGATGATTGTGTTGGTTAACCTAGCTCCTTGTAGTGTTGTTGGTCACCTTCAACTGAGAAATGGCCAGATTACACTAAAATACCCTAGGTTTTCCATTTTGTGCAAAATTGGTGTTTTAAAGTGATAATTGTGACATCTGGAATCTGCTATGGACCCGGACCCTACCGAACAAAATTGAGGAAACTAGAGCATGTACACTAGGTATAGATAACACCACCAGAATACGAGACCCCCATTCTATACAGTGGCGGCCGATTTCATCATTCTGGCCGCAAATTGCGGCCAGGAAGGGGAGTGGGGTGCTGGGGTTTTGGATTTGGTAGTCTGCTGTGTAGTGTAGTGTTTTGGCATGTCTAGTTTTGTAAGTTTTGGCATGTAGGAAAATATGGGACTATATGTCGTTTTTGTGTTCGTGGTGTTTGCGCGATACGCGCGATACGTGAGTGGGTTCTGTGATCCTGCGTATCGCGGCGTATCGCGATGGTTTTAGACGTGTATACACACGATTCAGCGTATCGTGCACACGCGCGTTTAGTTCGCGACGCGAGTTTCTCTTTTTGGTTCGATATCGCGTTTCGCGGAATATTTTGGCTTATATGTGATTTTTATGTCGTATTTGCAGGTTTGCAGGCAGGTACTACGGACACGGCTACAGGGGGAGCAGATGGTAGGATTCACCTAGCGTGGAGTGTAGGTGAGTAGATTTAACATCTACAGGGGAATCGCCCGCATGGCGTTATGCGTCTGGGCTAGGATTCAATTACTTGTCGCACATTCTACGTCATTGTAGAATTGCACCTTACTGCATTTTCTTGATATAGTTATATACTGTGACTAGCAGCCGTAGGACACTGCACACATTATTGACGGTTCATGTTGCACGAGCACGGATTGTATGCTACACACACACCGTCAATAATTGTTATGTCACACACTACCCCTTATAGCTACTATTGCTTGCCACACATGACATCTAGCTTATCGGTATACCTATATTGTATCATACCTTTAGTGATAGGTATATTTTCACCTTGCGATACAGCTACAAGTATTCCTCCTACATATTTTACTTATACCGGGCGGATATCTTATTCATATTCTTCTTATACCCAGGGGGGTATACGACATCAGTTCTTATAGGTAGATACCTATACATTGCTACACCTGTATGTTAGACACATATTCAGTTGCTGTCGCATATTTACATTTACTGATGTTACTTAGCTGTACCTTATCTTGATTTCGCATACATCTGGTTCAGCTTTATACTTGTGTTTACCTGCTCGCATTCAGATATATCGCATACATTTATTCCTGGATTTGCGTATTGTTTATCTGGATTTTATATGATGTTTTCGGGATTTGGGAACCGCGGGGGTTCATGAAATTATGCATACATTGAACAACCCGGTTTCCTTGATATGATATTTGAGCGTCTCCCATGAGTTTTATCGGTGCTGATTATATACTCCATACGAGGTGTGGTTGCCGTATGAGAGTACATGGTGGGGCCCGGTATGGTTCCCCTCGGCAAGAAGATCGATGGGTTTGCCGATTGAGCCTGGAGGCGGGCGAGTACCTACCGGTGATTGGTTGGACCTGGCAGTTGTCCGGAGGCTACTGGCCAGAGTCGAGAGATGGATGCGGGATGATCTGTACTGTCGGGGCCGAGGGCCGATACCGCAGACGGACCCCGTGGGCCGATCCGGACTGACGGAGCCCGATATACGAGGATTTCTGTGTCGATGCTTGGCACACTGTTTTCATGATATTTCCTTAACCCCTTTGTATATATAACAGGGGATTTAGCCGTTGTTATATATACCCTTACACCAATATTAGTGGAATGGGACGCTAATATATGTGTATTGCCCCCATCATACTCATTTCTGTATATATTTACCTTTAGGATGTTAGAAACTTACTTGGGATTCGACTTGGGATATAGGTGATTCATTGAGATTGGATATTGGATATGAATGAGATTGATGAATTGTACATTCGAGATATAGAAGAGCTATTTGATATTGTACATTGAGGTGATGTGAGACTTATATATTGTGAAAGCCCAATGTGGGGGCTGATTTGAGGATTTGGGATTGGAGTATCTTAATGGATTGTGATCCTGCCACGACGTCAGGTTTCCATGGAAAATGACATATTCCACCCTATACCTCACCCTTACTTATTTTTATGCACAGATTCATATAGTGGCAGTACCTGTTAGTGTACCCTTATGATAGTTGCAAATCTATATTCTCATATCCTTTTGCATGGTTATTGCATACTTTTGTCATGTTACTTTTGCTTCACATATTGATTGTACCTGCTAGTGTACTCTCCTTATTTCTGCATTGCATGACATATTACTACTGTAATCGCATATCTTAGATTCATGCTGTACGTGCATTCCTGCGATTACCTGCATATGTTTTATACTATTCACGAGTTGGCAACTCACCCCCGTTGTTCCACAGGTGTTTCAGGTTGTTCCCTAGAGTAGTCGAGGCAGGCTATTCCTCTATTCAGCTATCCAGCCACCATCTTTTGCTACAGATACCGCATCAGCTCACAGTACCATTTTGCTTAGGTGGGTTAGATGGTTATCTGTATTTCATATTGTATATTCGTTGTATTTGTACTCTCCATCTACTATTGTATTTGTTGACATAGAGACTTGGTGAGGACGTTATGTGTATTATTGTGGATTTGATGTCTTTTATATACAGCTTTTTCTCTACCGTCATTATTTTTGTGTTGCATTCATCTTGACTTGTCTTCACAAAAAGGGGGTGTTGCTAAAATTTTAAAGAAAGAAAGTAAGACTTTTAAAGAATTTGGGTTGCGATTTCAATTGTTTCAAAACTTATATTATCTTTTCCGTATTTTTCATGGTTTAGATTTCTGGGTTTGGCTTTCTTTTACTACGTTGCGTCTTTAGGCGTTGCGCAGTATTAGGGCCGTCACGGGCCAATTTTGGGTCGTGACACAGTTCCCAGGTGCCATGAGTACAGCATTGTCTGCAAACTTGACACTACTACTTCGCCTCAAGTGTGTCCCACTGTTCTTAGATTGCTACCCTACCACGGCTCAAAGGAGTCGTGCAAACAGGTAGCAGTTGGGTGCAGTCCCGAGCACTTGGAGGCAGTGGCGGTTAGACAGGATTCGTCTCTCCCGGTATTGGGGGTTGATATCGCGCTGTGTCAGAGAGCCATTACGAAAAGTCCCTGACCAGGGCAAGCGAGATTTGATGGTAGGTTCCAGTAGTTTCTCAGGGTGTAATGGGCTTCGCTCCAACACGACTTATACCGCTATTAGGGTACTGACGCTTGCCGCCCCCCTAGGCCCGATATGCGATAGTCTTAGACGAACAGACCGGACTGTACGAAGATTGTCACATCAGACTCAGTAGGAGTTCGGATGGGTTTCCTCATCGGCCTTCTTATCAACATCTACCTGGGGATCGTTACGTACAGCTAGTGTCGCTTGCGATCTGTGGTTAAACCCACTGCCAGCGTAGTAGTCGAGTCTCTAGAGTCCCACGCAGAGAGTTTCCTTACTCCAGGAGAAACGATATAGAGGTCGAATGGTTTTACGACAAGGGTTCGGACGCATACGTGCGTTTACGCACGTACGACTTTCGGACAGTTTTTACTAGTCGGCTTTGGTTTAAGCAAGTTACTAGTATCCGGTTATTAGATTTATACAGTCTAAAGTTTTTCCGTGTTTTCACGGATAGGAGGGGCGTTCTCATAAATGTGCGAGAAGCTTCTAGAAGATGGTGCCTAAGGAGGTTTAGGTGGCATATACATTAAAAGAGATTAGTGAGTCATATGGATGATTCATCCATGTCATTAATACTTCATAATTGCTTAATGACTCATGGATGTGAATCACCATTAGATATTTATCAAGCATGGTTGTAAAACATTATCTTTTCTTTTCTTGATAAAATAAAATGCTTGATATATATTATGATAACTCTTTTTCTCATTTGATTATTATTCTCACCTTCTCTCTCTTCAAGCTCTCCCTCTTCAAACCCTAATCATCCCCTCTCATGTGTTGAGTACAAGGATTAGTTAGACTACTTAATCCATAACCCTCTCTCTATTTCATCTAGGTACTTTGATTAGCACTTAAAGATACCTAGTTGCCTCAAGTTTAGAGACAAAGCTTGGAGTTTAGCTCTCGTGGTGGATCGTCTACTACTTGGAGAAGGCCGAGGAGGAGGTGGAGTTCGTAAAGAAGAAGGACACGGTTCTTTAGGTATAATCCCTTCACATAGTAGTTTAGAACTTCTATGTTTGTTGTTAGTTATCGTTTAGCTTCGATTCATGCGGTTAGTCGATGTTTGAGCATAGAACAAGATCGTTTTTCATATTTCCGCCTCCCCACAAGTCGTGGGGTGTTGTACATCGACTTACAAAACCTACGCTCTGATACCAACTTTGTCACGACCCAAAGTTTGGCCCGTGACCGGCACTTAACCTCGTAACGTCTACAGGCGTAATGCGACTAAGTGAACCGAAAACCCAGAAATCAAACCAGTAAAAGTATAGAGTGTTATAAGTTTTAAATGAAAGCACTTACTAACATGTTAAGAAATCTAAGTAAATAATCACCAAGATAGCAATATACGATGCCGGAGCGAAGATCAAGATCCACAAGTGGGAACATCACAGATAGAATAAACTGCAAAGTACAGTCGGCTCACAACAAGCATGACCCCAGAAAACAAATAATATACATCATCGTCCTCACACTGTCTCTAAGTCAAATACATACATGGTAGATGGAGAATACTAGATACAACAATATACATAACTGAAAGATAAACAGATACCGCGCAAAACCCACCTATCAACAAAAGAGCTAGTACACCAACTATGGGGGTATCTGTGTCAAAAGATGCAAAACGCAGCCTGCCGCGACTACTCCGAAGGGCAACCTGCAAACACTGTGGCACAACGGGGATGAGTTGCCAACTCGTGAATAGAGATAACATATAAAGGTAATCGCGAGCATGCACGTACTGCGCTACTCTATCATATGCCAACAGATGATATCAATGCGTGATAAACAGTATGTGCAATAATCATGCAAGTGCTCTATTAGGTAATATAACTACAGGATGAGGTACAATAATAAATGCTGAGCATGGGCAATATAACATCTACACGGAATGTCAACGTGGAATATATAGTCGGTGTCCATCAATGCACCCAGGTCCCCCAAATAGCTCAGGCGCCGGCACTCTCATCGGCCCTCTAATCCTGTAAATCTCTGAGAATCACGAGTGCCCAACATCGGCACCCAAATATCATAAGTACTTGTGTCCAGCATCGACACGCAAATCCTCATCCATCGGGCCCCGTCAGTCCGGGTCAGCCCATGGGCTCCGTCTGCGGTATCGGCCCTCGGCCCCGGCAGTATGGATCATCCCGCCTCCATCTATCGACTCTGATCAGTATCCTCCGGATAACTGTCAGGTCCAACCAATCACCGGTAGGTAGTAGTCCCTCTGCCAGGCTCACCGTCTACTATACAGCGAAACCGTTCTCGCCCCGGGGTACCATACCGGGTCCACCATATACCCGTAATCGGCCTCATCCAGCTCCTCGATTCGGGTTCACATATATCACTTTAGCACCGAGGAAACACATGGTGGACGCACCGAAATATCATATCAAGGGAACCGGGTTTTTAAATGATTACATATTTGAAATAGTCACGGTTCCCAAATCCAGAAATCACATGTAATCCAAACCAATATGCAAGTCAATGATCCGATGTGATATATGCATCAAGTATGAATATCATGTCAAGTCACATAAAGATGAGCTACAACATAATGATCCGATGTGATATATGCATCAAGTATGAATATCATGTCAAGTCACATAAAGATGAGCTACAACATAATGATCCGATGTGAATTCTACAGTGTGATTGTCATGGCAATTACTAACGATGTGTGTGTAACATGCAGGATAGTGCTCGTGCAACATGAATCGTTAGTAAGGGTGCGGTGTTCTATCAATTCTAGTTTATATACATACATCAGGGAATGTGGTATGCACTAAATAGTAGCCATGAACAGTTAATGTATGGAAATGTAGCTATAAGATCCTATCAGCCCTGACGTAGAACGCCATGCGGGCGATATCCCCATAGATGTTAAATCTACTCACCGTAGTCTCTCGCTAGGTATAGCCGACGACTTGTTCCCCTCCTTCGCGGCGCCCGTCGCACTCGCCTGCGAATCCTAGAATTTCACAATATATCACATATAAGCTCAAAACCGTACAAACACGACATTTAAAGTCAACTAGAAACCCGTGTCGCAAACCAAGCGCGCGTGTGCGCGATACGCTAAAACGTGTGATTACGCGCCTGAAGCCACTCCGACGCGTCGCGATACGCAGAAACCCCAAACCCACACACACGTATCACGCGTGTCGCGAAACATTAAAAATACGGGAAATAGGGTATTCTACTCCAGATTTTGATACAGAACAGATATTACAAATATATATATATACAAAAATAACCCACAAAGCAGCAGACTCCAGTGGACCAAACCCCAACCCCCATCTCACCCATCTGGCCGCAAATTGCGGCCAGAATGATTATTCCGGCGGCCTCTCTTGGGAATTGGGCTCCCAGGTTTGGTGTGTGCACTTAATACCCTCTGTGTATGCTACAGTAGAATCTAGTTTCACTCTGAAATATCTCCGGTAGTAGCAGATCCTACAGAGCCTTATTTCTAGTTAAAATCCACACTTTTGCACAAAAATGAAACTTTGGGGTATTTTTGTGGAACCTGAAGCAAAACCTGGTCTAAACAGCTCTAATAACACTTAAAAGAGTTAACTAAACCATGAGAACACCAATCTATCACATACTTCATAAATATCCTCTAATATCACCAATAATGCACAAAAACATGATTTTTAGCTAGGATACTACAAGATATGGAAAAGAGTGTTAACTATGAGCCATATACCTTCAAGAGACCATAAGAAACACCAAAATTCTCAGCCCTTGCCTCAAGTGTGCAGATTTGCCTCCAAACACCTCAAAAAGCCCCTTTTTCCATGGTTTTGTGAAGAAAATGTGTTGATTTGTGTAGGGTTTTGTGTAGAGATCAAAGGGAAGTGAAAAGAGAAGAGGAGAAGAAGAAGAAGCTGGGGGTTTTGGCTGGAATTTCTGCAGGAAATTCTGAATGAGGAGAAGAGAGAGAAGAGAGAAAGAAAAGGGTCAAAAGTCAACTTCTTTACCTAACCCCACTCCTTATTTTTCTATTGCTAAAAGAATATTTAAAAAGGGTTTTGTTTAGATAAAAGGGTGGGAAAAATAATAGACCATGCAAGAATGAATGAAATGGTTAACACTTTAAACCTAAGTCTCAAAAATGGCTAAGTGTGCAAGTGTACACTACATAAGGAAATTTTTCCAATTAGGGTAAACCCGACTAAAATAACTAATAATCCTATGTACACATAAATAATAACACGCACAATTACTATATTCACGAAAAAATATTCTAACGAAATATCAAAGTGTTACAGGAACACACTCGAGGCGAAGTAGAAGTGTCAAGTCGACGGACTAAGTTGTACTCATGTCACCTGGGAACTGCTACCTGACGATGGGTATAATACCAACCAACAGTTCCCGACGAGTCTTGTCCGGTGTACTCATAAACTAATGATCACCTGCATACTATCTACAGTACGACTTACTAATGGCTGTGGGACAGACCATCTCCCCTGCTGGGATGAGAAGCGTATACACTAGTCTACACTGGAGTATCGATGCCCCGTCTCGATAATCCTACGACTATGGACCTGCATAAGGATGTGCTTGTAGATTACCCAGCCCCCACTAGTGTGACTGCCATCACAACGTTGGTAATCAAGCAAAGATCCTATGGGCTCTACTAATATGTATAAGCGATATGCTAAAAGAAACACATGCACATATTGAAATAGAAACAAACCAGGCAGCATACTACCATTTTGAGCAAGACTGTCAATACAACTGTGAATATCCCAAGCTTCCATTAAGTAATATACAAACCAGTATGATACAATAATGGCCTCTAGGGTATATACTGTAAGTCCACGTTGCCCACCCCGGTGCTTGCGGGGAGGCGGAAACGGTATAAAAATCGAATATTTAACACACTAGGCAACATGGACCAACTAAAGGAGGATCTTTGCTAAACAAAAACTAACTACAAAGCTAAAAAGTTTAGCTACATGGAAAAGAGGTTATATCTAGGGCTTCTAGTCCTTCTCTCCTTGCTCCTTGGAGTGAATAGAAGTGATCTCCTTGTCGCCTTCTCTTGTCGAAGAAGGATCCACCCGAGAGCCTCTACCTTTGGCTTCAACTTCAAGCTAGAAGTAACTAAGATGCTTGGAGTGCTAATCCGGGAACCTTAGAAGAGAGTAGAGAGTATCTTAGAATGGTTTATCTCAAGCTCAAGGGATTCTCAACTCATGAGAGGGGAGAGCTAGAGAGAGAGGAAGAGGAGGAGAGAGAATCTAAATGATAGAATGAAAAAGAAATGAACCATCCTTCTCTCATATATGTGAATTATGTAAATTAGATAATTAGCTAAGATAATTGTCATGGTTAATCAAGACTTGACCATTATCATTTCACATTAAATGCCATTTGCAAGGATCAAAGAGCATCTTTCATATGGAATGATGATAGTCAACATGTCAACAAGTCAAGTATAGTCAAATGGTCAACAACCCTAACCATGCACAATTATATTTAACTAATATCAATTATTCATAATTCACACACATAAGCATTAGGGTTAAGAAAATGACAATGGTCATCAATCCTAATCAAAGTCCTCTGCCTCTGTCTCAGTCAACTGTGCATACGCACCCGTATCCGTGATCCGACGAACACGAATACAATGAGATAAAACCAATCCCAAATCATATAATAGGATCCGGCTTAAACCAAAGCCCGCTAGTATAAGCTGTCCGGACAGCAAACGTGCACAAGTGCGCGGATGTGAACGAACCCTATCGAAAAACCATGCGACCTCTACTCATTTTGCCTAAAGGCGAATAACCCTATGTGTGGGACTCTAAAGACTCGACACTACGCTGGCAGTGGGTTTAACCACAGACCGCAAGCGGCACTAGCTGTACGTAACGGTCCCCAGGTAGATGCCGATAAGAAGACTGACGAGGTGAACCCATCTGAACTCCTACTGAGCCTGAATGTGACAGTCTCCGTACAGTCCGGTCTGTTCGTCTGATACATCGCATGGCGGGCCTAGGGGGTGGTAAACGTCAGTCCCCTAATAGCGGTACATGTCGTGTCGGAGTGTAGCCCAGAACACACTGAGATAACACTGGAAACCTACCAATATATCTCGCTTGCCCTGGCCACGGACTGCTTGTGTAATGGCTCTCCTGGACACAGCGCGATGTCAACCCCCAATACCGGGAGAGACGAATCTTGTCTAACCATCACTGCCTCCATGTGCTTCGGGACTGCACCCAACTACTACCAGTTTGCACGACTCCTTTGAGCCGTGGTAGGGTAGTAATCAAAGTACAGTAGGAACACACTCGAGGCGAAGTGACAGTGTCAAGTCAGCGGACTAAGCTGTACTCATGTCACCTGGGAAATGATAACTGACGATAGGTATAATACCAACCAACAGTTCCCGACGAGTCCTGTCCAGTGTACTCGTAACCTAACGAGCACCGGTATACTATCTCAAGTACGACGTACTGACGGCTGTGGGACAGACCGTCTCCCGTGCTGGGATGAGAAGCGCATACGCTAGTCTACTCCGGAGTATCGATGCCCTATCTCGATAATCCCACGACCAGGGACGTGTAAATAAGGATGTGCTTGTAGATTACCCAGCCCTACGAGTGTGACTGCCATCACAACGCTGGTAATGAAGCAAAGATCCTAAGGGCTCCACTTTTGCATATAGGTGATATAATAAAAGAAACACATGTACACATTAAAGCAGAGACAAACCAAGTAGCATACTACCATTTCGATCAAGATTGTCTATACAACTGTGAACATCCCAAGCTTCCATCAAGTAATATACATACTAGTATGATACAGTAATGGCCTCTAGGGCATATACACTAACAATCTCCCACTTGCACAAAGGCCATGTACTGGCGTATCGAAGACCTATCATCTCGATCAGCCGCTCGAACTGAGTCTGGGGTAAGGCCTTCGTGAATGGATCTGCAGTGTTATCTTCAGAAGCAACCCTCCGAACCTCGATCTCCTGGCGATCCACGATCTCCCTGATCAGGTGATACCGCCTCAAGATGTGTCTGGATTTCTGATGGGACCTGGGTTCCTTCGCTAAAGCTATAGCCCCGTTGTTGTCGCAATACAGAGGTATTGGATCAACAATGGACGGAACCACCTGAAGTTCTTTCATGAACTTCCTCATCCAGACGGCTTCTTTTGCGGCATCAGATGCAGCGATATATTCCGCTTCCATAGTCGAGTCAGCAACGGTTTCCTGTTTGGAACTCTTCCAACACACCGCCCCTCCATTGAGGGTAAAGACAAAACCCGACATGGACTTGGAATCATCCTTGTCACTCTGGAAGCTGGAGTCAGCAAAGGCCTCAATCTGGAGGTGTTTTCCGCCATACACCAAGAACATCTCCTTAGTCCTTCTCAGGTACTTGAGAATGTTCTTTACCGCTATCTAGTGTTTCTCCCCAGGGTTTGACTGATACCTGCTTACCACACTCAGTGCATAAGCCACATCTGGTCTGGTACACAACATCGCATACATTATAGAGCCTACCGCAGAAGCGTAGGGTATAATAGACATGCGATCCCTCTCCAAATCAGTCTTGGGAGACATCTCTTTGGAGAGGGTGATCCCGTGACAAGCCGGTAGATTACCGCGCTTGGAATCTTCCATACTGAATCTTTTCAGTATGGTGTCGATGTACCTGGACTGTGAGAGTCCTAATATCTTCTTGGATCTGTCACGGTATATCCAGATCCCCAGAATGTATGAGGCATCACCCAGGTCTTTCATGGAGAACCTGTGTGACAAGAACCCTTTGACAGATTGTAGCATAGGAATGTCATTTCCTATTAAGAGAATGTCATCCATGTATAAAACGAGGAATACTACAGTTCTCGCTACAAATCTACTATAGATGCATGGTTCATCTGGATTTTTGATAAAGCCAAATTCCTTGACCGTCTCATCAAAACAGATGTTCCAACTCCGCGATGCCTGCTTTAGTCCATAAATGGACTTAAGCAACTTGCACACCTTTCCGCTTCTCCCACTCTAAATGAAACCCTCTGGCTGGTCCATATAGACACACTCCTCTAAATTTCCATTTAGAAAAGCGGTCTTTACGTCCATCTGCCAAATCTCATATTCGTAAAAGGCAGCAATGGCAAGAAGGATCCGAATGGATTTTAGTATAGCCACTGGAGAAAAGGTTTCGTCATAGTCCAAACCAGGTCTTTGACAAAAACCCTTTGCAACAAGTCTAGCTTTATAGGTCTCGACCCGTCCATCTACACCAATCTTCCTTTTGAAGATCCACTTGCATCCTACGGGTTTTACCCCATCTGGAGCAATGTCCAACGTCCATACTTTGTTGGTGTACATGGACTCCATTTCGGTCCGCATTGCATCCAGCCATTTTACCGAGTCAACGCTCTGAATGGCTTGCTGGAAGCTAGTAGGGTCATCACAATCAATGATGCAATCCTCTCTATCCCCGTCTATGAGAAAACCGTAGTATCTCTCAGGCGGATGAGACTGCCTAATACTCCTGCGGAGCGGCGTAGGAATGTCCTGATCTTTCGAACCCTCTGGATCTACTAAGCTTTCAGTAATAGCTCGTGGTTCTGGAATTTCTTCCAGTTCTATTGTGCTCCCACTAATTTCCTTTTCCAAGAACTGGTGTTCTAGGAAGTGGGCATGACGACAAACAAAAATCTTTTGTTCCTCTTCGCAATAGAAGAAATATCCCTTGGAGTTCTTTGGATATCCCACAAACTTGCACTGTACTGAGCGTGCCTCGAGCTTGTCCGCATGCTGCTTTTTGACAAAAGCTGGACATCCCCATGTATTAATGTGATTAAGATAGGATCTTTTCCTACACCACATCTGATATGGTGTAGTAGGCACAGTCTTAGTTGGAGCTCGGTTCAAAAGGTATGCAGCTGATTCTAGCGCATATCCCCAGAATGATCACGGTAACTCAGCGTTACTCATCATGGACCGTACCATATCCAATAGGGTTCGGTTCCGTCTCTCCGATACACCGTTATGTTGCGGAGTGTATGGAGGAGTAAGCTGAGAGAGGATTCCATTCTCTTTTAAGTAATCCAGGAACTCGGCACTCAAGTATTCACCACCTCGATCAGATCTCAGTACCTTGATACTTTTGCCTGTTTGTTTTTCTACTTCATTCTTATATTCCTGGAATTTTTCAAAAGCCTCGAATTTATGTTTCATTAAGAAGACATAACCGTACCTTGAAAAATCATCCGTAAAAGTAATGAAGTAAGAATAACCGCTTCGTGCATGCGTAGACATTGGACCGCACACGTCGCTGTGTACGAGTCCCAAGAGCTCGCTCGCTCTTACTCCGTGTCCAGTGAACGGAGTCTTTGTCATCTTTCCTTTGAGACAGGATTGACAAGTTGCATATGATTGATATTCGAACGGATCCAAATATCCTTCTGTATGTAACTTAGTCAACCTACTCTCATTGATGTAACCCAGTCTACAATGCCATAAGAAAGTCTGATTTATTTCCGGAGACATTCTTTTGTATGTATTCTGGACATTGAAAATCTGTGGTTGGTTTAATACGTATATACCATTGTTTAATGTACCTGACCCAATCAAAACTTGATTAAGGTGAATGTTCACAACATTACTTACAAATGCAAATTCATAACCTTCTTTAGACAATAAAGATACAGAAATGATATTACAAGTTGCATTTGGTACAAAATAACAACTACGCAAAACCAAAAAGTGTCCATCTGACAATCCCAGGTGATAGTCCCCCACGGTCTCAGCATCCATGCTAGCTCCGTTTGCAACTCTGAGGGTCATATCACATGCCTTCAAAACCCTACGCTTTCTCAACGCCTGCAAAGAATTACAGATATGAGATCCTGATCCGGTATCCAATACCCAGGAAGTAGAGTTTATTGATAGACGGTTTTTAATAACATACACACCTGAAGCTGAAGCCGCAACTCACTTCAGATCCTGGCTTCTGGCCTTCCAGGCCTTGCAATCCTGTTTCCAGTGTCCACTTTTGTGACAGTTGAAGCATTCATCCTTTCCCACAAGCTTTCCCGCTACTTTTGTTGCCTTTCCCTTTCCCTTCGTATCCACTTTACTAACACCGCCCCTTGGTTTGGCGTGGGCTTTCTTCTTCTTTCCCTTGGCTTTCGCCCTGGACCTAGAAGAGGAAGATCCTCCTACAAACAAAGTGGATGTCTCCCTACCTTTCTGTAGGGTGCCCTCAGCACTCCTCGACATGTTCAGAAGTTCGGAAAGTTCAACCTCCTTTCCTTGCATGTTGAAGTTAAAGATAAACTGGGCGTAAGTGGAAGGAAGGGACTGGAGAATCAAGTCAGTGTAGAGTTCATTCTCCAATGTGGTCCCAAGGTCCGCGAGCTCCTCTATGTAGCCAATTATCTTAAGCACGTGTTCCGCTACCGATGATCCGACGGCCAATCTTGCCAAAAATAGCTTCTTCGACACTTCGTATCTTGCGATATGAGACTGTTCTCCATACAGTTCTTTTGTATGAAGAAATATGGAATCTAAGTCCATATTCTCGTGCCTCCTCTGATGTTCGTTGTCCATAGAGGCAAGCACGAGGCATTTGGCGTTCGCGCAATCTATCTCCCATGTCTTACGGATTTCTATATCCGCGATGCTGGAGGTGGGACCTGGGACAGGTGGAGCTTTGGTGGTAAGGATATACCCCAACTTGTCATAAGTGATTGCCATCTTGACATTCCTGAGCCAATCTTTGTAGTTTGGCCCTGTCAATATATTTTTATCTAGTAATAACTTAATTCCGGTCATTTTGATTGGTCGATGCAATTAGGAGAGAGAAAAGAAACACTTTAGCATGATGCTCTTACAAGTTTAAAGTGGTTTTTAGTTTGTCTAAACAGGATGGCTCCCACTGTCTCTCGAATCCCTCCTCAAAACCATAAAGGAAGAATTAGTCGGGATCAATCTCACCGTACAATACTTGCTTAACCGTTCAGCCAGGCCAGTGTCGGTACTTCGAGGGAGCTTTTCCAACTCTTTCGCGAAGTTCCTTAATTAAGTAACCTCTTTTCCCTGTGGGCGTAGCCCCGCTAACACCTTTCTAGACACCTACTAGGTTTATAGCATTGATCGTTAAGTGAGAAATTTCCCGAGGAGTAGCATATACTCACAGTAGGATCGGGATCCAAATATCATCGCGTGATAAAACTGAAGGAATCCTACCAGAATCATCACACTCCAAATGGTATGCAGTGCTAGCAAGTTTCAGTACTTATGAAACTCCCGATGTGGATTTTCGCCCCATGCTCTTATGACCTTGACTTTGGCCAAAATATCATAAGTCACATGTCAAGTTCTACCCGCCATTCTCCAGGTTAATTTGGACCCACCCGTACCTACCCTTGACTTTGGCCAAAATGGTAGTATGACAGTCCCAAACCAACGCATCTATCTATGCTGCACATGAATACCCAATAGCTACCAATCACTATGCCTTGACTTTGGCCAACATACATAGCTTGAATACATATTGACCATTCATGTGGAATGACGGACGGCTACGAATGGTTTTGGCGAAACCGTGAACGTAGTGAACTTGATATGATCGATGGAACGAGATAGCTTTTAAAAGGAGTGGTTCAATCTCCGCATTTAAAAGTTTAGTTTTGAAAAGAACCGAGTGGTTTTCAAAGTGTTCCAATCGACTTTTACTTGGTTTATTTTCTTGCATTATTTTTAATGCGTCCCATCTTTTAATCCTACCATTGCAAAAAACAACCAAAATATGGTGTACGCTTATGCCATCCGCATTCGCCACGGGGCCCCGTTATCACCCGTTAGGTTACTTAACTAACGACAGAGTGGGGGCTGGACTAGCGCGGATGCAAAACATAAGCAACACCTAAATAGTTATCATATATAGATATAAAGCAATGATAGTCAATCCAGATCACAGATGAACACTTTGGATATACTAGGAATCCACGATTCTTTTGAGCCTGCAACGAAAAGCGGATTACACGGTCGCGATGAATAGCCAATACCCCACCCAAGACCCCTACGGGTGCGGCAAACTACCCGCCAAGTACCCGAAGCGAAGCAACCTCCCTCAACGACGTGAGTAGGCCACTCGGCACTTCGAGATACCCGGTAGTTTGTGCACCCCACCATGGGTCTATCCTAGGAGCAAAAACAGTAAAAAGAAATTATACAATGACGGCTACAACCCCGAACCGGTTGTGCGGCCAAACAAATAATATTACATCAAATTACATATCACATGAATGAAAGAAAAAAGAAACTCTCATCTCACATCCACCCCGGCTATTCATCCGTGACAATCCACCGAGTTCATATACACAAACCATCAACAATACAGATCACAGATATGTATAACCCCCACTAATCGACGTATAGCGATTAGCAGATGTTCAATACATATAAAACATCACAGATATAACCCATTAGTCGAAGTGTAGGGAAGTTCGATCAAAAATACGGATTTATAGCCACCCCAAATACAAATTTCTTTTCTAGAAAATCTGGGCAGAAATAAAATATCTTAAAAATCCCAAAACCCTAACAGAAGAACACTGCACCAAACTCGGTCCACGACCGAGTCAACTAGGCCGCGGATCCGCGGCAAGAAGCATGTTCTTACCGCGGAACCGCGGTGAGTTGAACGATTCACTGGATCAGGTTTGGTGTATTTCTTAAAAAAACCCTGAGTCTATTTTTGAAGTATGATTTATTATTTTTAGAGCAGAAAAAAAATCAACAGAAACTTAGGGTTTTGAAATTTAGTTTTTGCGATTTTTACCGATCGAACTTCTATACACTTTACTAACTAGCTAGTTTATGTTTAGTTAGGCTCTGATACCACTGTAAGTCCACGTTGCCCACCCCGGTGCTTGCGGGGAGGCGGAAACGGTATAAAAATCGAATTTTTAACACACTAGGCAACATGGACTAACTAAAGGAGGATCTTTGCTAAACAAAAACTAACTACAAAGCTAAAAAGTTTAGCTACATGGAAAAGAGGTTATACCTAGGGCTTTTAGTCCTTCTTTCCTTGCTCCTTGGAGTGAATAGAAGTGATCTCCTTGTCGCCTTCTCTTGTCGAAGAAGGATCCACCCGAGAGCCTCAATCTTTGGCTTCAACTTCAAGCTAGAAGTAACAAAGATGCTTGGAGTGCTAATCCTAGAACCTTAGAAGAGACTAGAGAGTATCTTGGAATGGTTTATCTCAAGCTCAAGGGATTCTCAACTCATGAGAGGGGAGAGCTAGAGAGAGAGGAAGAGGAGGAGAGAGAATCTAAATGATAGAATGAAAAAGAAATGAACCATCCTTCTCTCATATATGTGAATTATGTAAATTAGATAATTAGCTAAGATAATTGTCATGGTTAATCAAGACTTGACCATTATCATTTCACATTAAATACCATTTGCAAGGATCAAAGAGCATCTTTCATATGGAATGATGATGGTCAACATGTCAACCTAGGTCAACAAGTCAAGTATAGTCAAATGGTCAACAACCCTAACCATGAACAATTATATTTAACTAATATCAATTATTCATAATTCACACATAAGTATTAGGGTTAAGAAAATGACAATGGTCATCAACCCTAATCAAAGTCCTCTGCCTCTGTCTCAGTAAACTGTGCATACGCACCCGTATCCGTGATCCGAGGAACACGAATACAATGAGATAAAACCAATCCCAAATCATATACTAGGATCCGGATAAAACCAAAGCCCGCTAGTATAAGCTGTCCGGACAGCAAACGTGCACAAGTGCGCGGATGTGAACGAACCCTGTCGCAAAACCATGCGACCTCTACTCATTTTGCCTAAAGGCGAATAACCCTCTGTGTGGGACTCTAAAGACTCGACACTACGCTGGCAGTGGGTTTAACCACAGACCGCAAGCGACACTAGCTGTACGTAACGGTCCCCAGGTAGATGCCGATAAGAAGACTGACGAAGTGAACCCATCTGAACTCCTACTGAGCCTGAATGTGACAGTCTCCGTACAGTCCGGTCTGTTCGTATGATACATCGCATGGCGGGCCTAGGGGTGCGATAAACGTCAGTCCCCTAATAGCGGTACAAGTCGTGTCGGAGTGTAGCCCAGAACACCCTGAGATAACACTGGAAACCTACCAGTATATCTCGCTTGCCCTGGCCAGGGACTACTTGTGTAATGGCTCTCCTGGACACAGCGCGATGTCAACCCCCAATACCGGGAGAGACGAATCATGTCTTACCGTCACTGCCTCCAAGTGCTTCGGGACTGCACCCAACTACTACCTGTTTGCACGACTCCTTTGAGCCGTGGTAGGGTAGTAATCAAAGTACAGTAGGAACACACTCGAGGCGAAGTGACAGTGTCAAGTCAGCGGACTAAGCTGTACTCATGTCACCTGGGAACGATAACTGACGATAGGTATAATACCAACCAACAGTTCCCGACGAGTCCTGTCCATTGTACTCGTAACCTAACGAGCACCCGTATACTATCTCAAGTACGACGTACTGACGGCTGTGGGACAGACCGTCTCCCGTGCTGGGATGAGAAGCGCATACACTAGTCTACTCTGGAGTATCGATGCCCTGTCTCGATAATCCCATGACCAAGGACGTGTAAATAAGGATGTGCTTGTAGATTACCCAGCCCCCACGAGTGTGACTGCCATCACAACGCTGGTAATCAAGCAAAGATCCTAAGGGCTCCACTAATGCGTATAGGTGATATAATAAAAGAAACACATGCACACATTAAAGCAGAGACAAACCAAGTAGCATACTACCATTTCGAGCAAGATTGTCTATACAACTGTGAATATCCCAAGCTTCCATCAAGTAATATACATACTAGTATGATACAGTAATGGTCTCTAGGGCATATACACTAACATGTTACGCATACCTTGATATAGCTACATGTTCACCTTTATATGAGGTTGCATTAGATTTTGGAGGAATTAGGAACCGCATGATATATTTAATAACTTGTTGCATTTAAATAGCGGTTTTTCCTTTATATGCTCATATTACTGTTTTATGTTGCATATGTTATATTTTATGGATTTACGCATCGAGATATGGATTTCATATGATATTTTCTGGATGTTTTACTCCTGATGATATATATCAGTGGTATGGGACGTTGTTATATATGTATGTATGTATGTATGTATGTATGTATGTATCAGTAGTATGGGACGCTGTTATATATGTACATATATATAATATATATCATCATGACGATCTATGCAAGTATTCTTATTCATTACTTGATGATATTTGGATTTGAGAACCATGGGCCGATCCGGACTGACGGAGCCCGAGGGCCGATCCGGGCTGACGGAGCCCGATATATGAGGATTTACGTGTCAATGTTGGACATGAGTATTTCGTGATGTTTTCGAGTGTCGAGGTTGGACACTCAGGTTTCATGATTTTGATGTGTCGTTGAGGGACACACACACACACACATATATAGACACACACAGACATAGTTTCATGATATTTTCGGGTGTCGATGTTGGACACTCAGGTTCCATAAGACTTACAGGATATGAGGGCCGATTTGAGGTATTGGGATTTAGATTGTCTTGATGGACACTGGTCCTGCCACGATGAGGATTCCGTGAGGATAACATGTTTTTCCTATACTCGGTATTTATTTGATATGCATTGCTTCATGTATTAGTAGTACCTGATAGAGTACCTTTCATGACTATTGCATATACATATTGCCATTTATTGCTATCGGCTTGCATGTGATAGATTATCGCAGTACGTGCATACTTACGATTACCTGCATATGTTATTTACTATTCACGAGTTAGCAACTATAACATTTCAGAAAAATAAAATATTATTTTTGGGAATTTTATAATTAAATAATAAAATATTGAATATTTTAATAAGGCGGTATATTTAAATACCGATAAATTGGGAAAAAATTTGAAAATTATGGAAATTACAAAAAAGAGGATGCTTTATGTGATTCATGCAAATTATGAAATTTTATGAATTATTTGGCACTATTTTAGTGCTAATCGCGATTAAAAATCGCTAATCGGGCTTTAAGCGTGTTTTGTGCACATGTCATTTTAACACTTGTTGCTTTTTCCTTCATGGTTATTTCTCCATTCATGCATGGTTTGGGTTTATTAGAGAGAAGAAAAGAAAAGAAAATGAAAAAGAAAATAAAAGGGAAAATGATTAAACTAATAAGCATGGGGGGTAGTTAGGAGGCATGGTGCTTTGACCTTAAACTCTTTCTCTCTCTCTCTCTTTCCCTCACTCCCTCCATGCTCAGCAGAAGCAGCCCCCTTCCTTTCCCCTTCTCCTTCTTCTTCTCTTCTTCTTCTCTTCACTCAAGCTTCAAAACTTCACCCAATGTTTATCCCCACTTCATAAAAAAGGTGCACAAGCTCACAAGCTACACTTTGGACCAAGAAAGTTTAAGTTTTGGCGCTGTAGGGGATTCATGAGTGCCAATGGAGGTAATCCCTTCACATATAATATAGTATTTCATTTGCTTAAGCCTTTATTTAAGTTTAAAATGATTTTGTGGTGTTTAGTGAACTTTGGAATCTCAAGTTAAGAATTAGGGTTTGATTTGATTAGAGATGGTGTAATTGGGCTTTAGAGATGACCTTAAACCCCCATAGATGATAAAAACCCAGACCAAACCCTACTGAAACCCAAAATACAGAATTTCAGAACTTTCATGTCGGTTTGTGAGGTTTTGGTGTGTGCAGAGAAATCTGGGATGACCCGGGACAGATACGAGAGAAGCAAACAACCCCTGTAGACTTGAATTGACCCTAGGAACCCCCTTTAGCAAGACGAACCCCAGTGGAGGTCCCAGGGCCGGCGAGCTCGGATTCTAGGGGAGGGTGCTCGGCCACTTGGTGAGGGGGTGGGCCCAGGTTTCTTATGTAGGTCACATACACCCTATATATCACCCTAGTGTTGTTTTGGAACATTGTTTACACCTTAATCAAAATCTGGGACTGAATACATGTGTTGCTGTTTTGATTCGAGTTATGGTTTTGTGTATTTTAAATTCTGGATATTTTTATTTGTGCTTTATCTCGATCACATGACGTTTGTACGTTTATATCGAGTGATATCGGGTTGATTTGCGAGAGCAAACCATAGGTTTTGACCTATGTGAGTTTCATGCGTCGTTTTGGTTTTGAATTGGGTTTTAATGCGGCACGATACGTTATGATGTGTAGGTAATCTCGCAAAGACTTAGAGACGACAAGCAAGCACGTGGCGACATCGGCATCGGCAAGCGAAGGTCAAGGTGAGTAGATATATATCTACGGGGGAAGTCGGGTGGATGGCGTATAGCACCCCCGCAGTTCGATGTATAGTATGCTATATATATACTATATATATATGATATCTTTTATGAGAGACATGGATATTTAGGATATGGTTATGTGTTCATGGATTAGTAGTGTTACTTGCGAAACCCTAGAGTAGTTGTTGCACCCACACACGCACATACACTTGCATACATTCATTCTTTTACCTGTGCGTATATGGGGATATGTATACACACACACACATGGGTATGGGAATATATATATATATATATATATATATACATACACACACACACACATATACGTATACATATACACGGATTATGAGGATAGTACTTGGGATTGGAGATGAGTCGATGAGATTGGGCTTGAGGTCGTGAGATTGGTGATGTGACATGGTTCGTATTTGAGATACGACATGATGTTTTAGCGGGTCCTTTTGACATGGTGTTTTCATACACACGCATGCATATACATATGTGGTATCAGTGTTGTACTAGACGTAGATCAGTACCCCAGATCATGATATTTGATAAAGAGTATACCAGATGAATAATGTGATAGAGGTGACATTTGACCCGTACCCATATTTGTGATGCCGTACGACGGATTTACCGTACGAGCTATATTGATGATAGATCCGCACTCTTGACTTGAGGATGCCATGTTATAGATATTATATTGTATGGGATACTACTGAGGCGGGATCACCGACTGTTATATATATATATATATATATATATATATATGTATGTATCGACTCAGATGTTAGGTGGTTTCCTTACCTTTCGATCAGCCTTTTAGTTTAGCCCTGCAGTTTACTTGTAAGTGGTAGATTAGACTCGAGTCATACCTATTTCAAAACTAACGAATCGTGAGTATTTTAAAGACAGTCCAAGGGATTCTACGGATATTTCAAAGGACGTACATTTTCTTAAAAGCACCGTAGCCCTTATTTTCAAAACACCACGATTCGTTTTATTTCAAATGGCAAAACTGTATGACTCATAATTAGGCATCTACAGATTCGTTATCATTGTATTTGATATTCAGCTCCGGCATATTCATGCTGCTCGTATCGCATTGCATGCCTATATTGTGTTTTCATATGTTAATATTGAAATCATGCTGTTAAGACACCAGCACCATTACCGATGATGCGTATGTTCTACATACACTTACTTGCCGGCTCACACACATCATCATCGGTAATTGCCATGTCATGTACACTTTAGAGAATATTATTTCATTGACATAGCTTGTTAGCTGATAGTTTCGACATGATATTATTGTGCGTGCCTTATATGCCAGTTTAGACATTGCAGTTATTACTTGCTACTTCATGCATATTATTATTCACTGTTATGCTGTATTATAGAGTTTTATGCCGATATTCACTGTTTACTCGCTATTGATGATTGGATTTCGGATTTTCATGAGATTTCCTGGATTTTGGAGAAAACCGCAAGAATATGTATAAACTTCTCTCTCTCTCTCTCTTTTTAAAATGAAAAGTGCGGTTTTCTCGTGATGTATGAGTCATCCACCATGTTGTTTTCTCGGTTATGAGATGGATTTCGAGACCCGATTCGAGGAGTTGGATGAACCGTCTGCGGGTACATGGTGGATCCGGTATGGTATCCCGGGGCAAGAAGCTCGAGTTGTAGACGCTGAGCCCGGCAGGGGCAGACTGCCTACCGGTGATTTTACCTGGCGCATCGGATATCCGGAGGATTCCGTTCGTGGTCGTGTGATTGATGATAGGGGCCGATCCGGATTGACGGAGCCCTAGATAGTGTGATTTGAGACACTGAGATTTGAGATATTGAGGTATTGAGACTTGATGATACAGGCCAGTCCGGATAGCCGGAGCCTAAGATATTGAGATATTGGGATTTATGTTTTGTGTCGATGCTAGACACTGTTTATGTTGATTTCATTGATAATACCTCGTTTTAAATATACAGA
The DNA here is from genome assembly GCA_030015575.1 of Agapanthus africanus. Classification (NCBI taxonomy): domain Eukaryota; kingdom Viridiplantae; phylum Streptophyta; class Magnoliopsida; order Asparagales; family Amaryllidaceae; genus Agapanthus; species Agapanthus africanus. The sequence goes on from CM057339.1 coordinate 495,313,459, forward strand.
AATCTCACTAAGTTATGAAAACTGTTTCTTCATTTACATGTATTTTGTTTTCATGCATTCATAGCTCATTCATATGATATGTTGCTACCTGATGCACTGACACGAGCACATAGGATTACACTTATGTATAAATGTTTACCCTTGCCACCTTTTTCATGCTTCAGACTTATCATTTGAGGTTATATATATATATATATATATATATATATATATATATATATATATATATTTGATCGTATTGACCTAGGATTGTGTCATACATACGATTTCTGCTCGGTGATATTTTCTACTCACGAGTTGGCAACTCACCCCCGTTGTGCCATAGTTTCTTGCAGGTTTTGCCGTACAGGTTTCATTACGGCTTTGCTGGCACACTGCTTCCTTTCCGGGTGATTTGCTTTGGTAGGTGGGTTCACTTGTATCGTGACCACCATTGCACTTTATTTATATTCAGTTGTATCTAGTAAACTACATCAATCAGACATGTATACTTATTTCAGACTTAGATGACCAGTGTTGTATATTCTTTCGACCTAAGTCGCGCGTTGTATTATTATGGGTTTTCATGTTGATTTGAGTTTCCTTTTGAGTTTTGATCCTCGCCCTTCGGTGTTGTATATCATATGCTTGCGTGGTTATGGCAGTCGATTGACGAAGAGCTAGCTCCCGCTTGGGGATGCCTTTTATTATTCATGTATATATTTATCATGTTGTACCCCGTTCAGGGCCGGTATTTACAAAAGGAACTCTGCCGAAATTTTCAGAAAGGACTTATGATTTTAAAATGCATATTCGGCTTATTTTACTAAAACATTTCTCTAAAATGGTTTTAGATTTCTGGGCTATTGGCTTACTTGAATTAGATGGGGTCCTATAGACTTCATATGATTCAAGGTCCAGTCACATGCTATTTCGGGTTGTGACAAAGTTGGTATCAGAGCGCTGGGTTAACCTTGGTTCGAGTCTAGGTTTGACTATGCGGAGCTTAGGGAGTTTGTATATAAAGGGAATCTAGGCTTGACCTTACGGAACTTAGACTTAGTCGAGGGGGTATTAGACCCGAACTTTCATCGCGTAGGTTGACCTTGGTTGATGAAGTAGGTGACTTAAGGAGAGTGACGTACCGTTCGTATGTTCCGCGGCATACTTACGATACGCTACTCAGCTTAAGGAGCCTTAGGATATACATTTCCTTGCACAGCATTATAGTCATTCATGATCTATCCTCATCGAAATCGTTTGATGGTTTTTCTGTCATGATTACACAGGTAGAGAGAGCTACGGCTAGAGTTGCGGTCAGCATGAGCTTGTCACGGATAAGGACTGACCAGGGCGTGATTCCAGGGACATATGATTGCATTGAGAGGCGTCGTTTTATTGTGTTTTCGCGCCATGAACGTTTGATGGATCGCTGTTATGAGATTTTTTGGACGTGCAGATCAGAACCAGAGGATTGAGGCACTGATAGAGGCCAGACAGATTTTGATGACCGTTGATGTATCTCTTGTTCATGATAATTGAGGCACTGTTTAGCGTGCAGACGAATGAGCCAGTTGTTGTTGCGAACGACGAGATATCGCCCCAGATGTTGGAGCTATTGCAGTACGAGTTATACTCAGAGATATGATAGATGGTCGCTAGTCACACGAGGGTGAAAGACTAGGACATGTAGATCGTTCGCTTATCCCGATGTGAGGTCATCAGATTGATTGAGTCCAGCTTGAGGAGACTTCATACGGATACGTTGGGAGTCGATAGAGACGATCGAATGTCAGAAACCCATTTTTCAAGTTTAAGCTATTTGAAGAAAACATGTAAATAATTCTACGGACCCTCTAGAAGAATGAAACCCTAACTCGAAATAATGACCATGTGAAAGCCTTTGAACCTTCGGGTTTGCGGCAGTTCCGCAGTGCCATTAATGAGGCTTGAGTATGCCCTTCTATGGTTGGTCCATAGGTGCTGTGGAATGTACTCGATATTATTAAACTGTACTCAAGATGTTGATCTCTTAGGGGATTATGAGGTTTTGACGAGTCGATCGGATGGTTCAACATCTTTCGGATATCATGTGATGGGATGCATTGCTTGGGAGACTCCAGATACGAGTATAGCCGTTGGAGCACAGTCCATGCAGCCACGATGAGACGAGTCTGAAGCAGTCGACATTAAAGAAAAGAGGAGTAAGAGGTTCGTACGATATCTTGATAAGATGACGTTCCACTCCGCCGATATCAGAGATGTGATACGCATGCAGAGGCGTTATTTATGGATATATCTTCCAGAAGGAGTCGCTATGAGTATGCAGCCGTTCCGGAAATAAGAAACAATATAGTAAAAGATAATAACATCCGGGAAGTTCGGCAGAAACGAGATTGGGAAAGACCTCGACAGTACCTTTCTGGAATATTTTACGAGAAGACTTTGATCTAGGAGCGGTCATTTTACGCACACTCAGCAGGCCAGAGTTCGGCACCGTCGACGAGATATGTTATGAGTGACCATGACAGCTGGACAGAGATTCTTAGAGGATGTGCTTGAGCGGGACTATTCCTCCATACTTGATTTCAGTATTTTGGGCGATCTATTCGTAGGATTGAATTTTGATGACCGAGTTTCTTGATATTTGTTTTCGTGCACCATGGTTGCACCTACTGGGTATTTATATTTTGTGCATAGTATTGCACTTAAGATATGCTTTATACACCGTTGTGTTGATTTATGTTGTGTGCATAGTTATTGCACTTGATGTCGTTTTGTACCTTGGCTGCACATGTTTATGACTTTATGGATTTCATACAGATGGGTTGATTTTGTGCTTATGGTACGCACACGATTTGGTTTTTGCACTCAATATAGTTCACATATGCTTGTAGTGCATTGATACATATTTTGTGCACTACTGTTGCACAGGACTTCGATTAGATGTTATTTGAGAAATTGATTTTGATTTCATGCCTAGGGCATGCATATGATTTGACTTATGCATTCGGCATAGATTTCATGCACTTTTAGTATATTGATTTGCTTTCGTGCACGTGGTTGCACATGGTTATGAGATTAGATACCACGGTATACCTGATTTGGATTTGGTTTGAGATATGTCGTATACCGTCGATTTCGATTGTGATATTCGATATTGGTTTTGGTGCCCTTATGCACCTGATTGGACTCTTGCATATATTTTACGCGCTTGGATTGGATTTTGCGCATGTTCGGCGCTTGATACTGGATTTCGTGATTTCGTGTATATTGGATGCACATGATTTAGATTTTATTCGTGCATGATGGATGCACCTGATTTGGATTTTCGCACATGTTGGGCACATGATATGAGATGCGATTTTGGTGCACTGATGCACTAAATCGGGATTCTTTGTGCATATCAGATGCACCTTATATTGCTATCAGGCACACCGTTGCCTCTGACAGGTGTTTTGTGCACACCCGTTGCACTTAGATGTTTCTGTGCACATATGGCACATTCATGGATTTTGATTTCCGTGCGCACCAGACGCACGTAGCATTCATATACAAATTTTGGGATGGATTTCTTATGGAGCGGTACATTTTTATGATATTTACTATTTGTTTCGTACTGAGCAGGACTAGTCAGAGGACAGTACCTGGATATATTTTGCATGCTTTGATAGTTATCGAAGGGATTTCCAAAGAAAGAGCTATAGTCTCAGTATTTACCTACGTGTCTGAGATGACACGAAAATTTTACGAAAAGGAAACGCTTCTAAATTGTTTTCAAAACGGCGGTACGTGCATGTAAACAAAGGATATATATATATATATATATATATATATAGAGAGAGAGAGAGAGAGAGAGAGAGTTATTTTCTTACTAGAGACGTCCGCCACTGTGCAGTGTTATGCGCATCGCACAGTGACTTAAAACGGTTTGGCAAGCATTTCCTTCAGGTGTTTATATGTATAGTGTTGATGTATATCATATTGGTTTTCGTATTGGATTTAGACATTGATATCTTCCCCATGACTCTGATGATTGCGGGATGCTTGACGGAGTTTTGATTTTGAGTTATCTGCTCATCTTTCATGCGCACGCATTGCGTTACGATGTGTTTTATGTATTTATGATCTCGAGACCCCAACGGCTTAGGCTTTTACTGAAATGTTTTAGTATTGAGGGGTTTAAATTTAAATTTGGGACCGAATTTCTTTAAGGGGGAAGACTGTAACATTTTGGAAAAATAAAATATTATTTTTGGGAATTTTTATAATTAAATAATAAAATATTGAATATTTTAATAAGGCGGTATAATTAAATACCGATAAATTGTGAAATTTTTTGAAAATTATGGAAATTACAAAAAAGAGGATGCTTTATGTGATTCATGCAAATTATGAAATTTTATGATTTATTTGGCACTATTTTAGTGCTAATCGCGATTAAAAATCGCTAATCGGGCTTTAAGCGTGTTTTGTGCACATGACATGCACATGTCATTTTAACACTTGTTGCTTTTTCCTTCATGGTTATTTCTCCATTCATGCATGGTTTGGGTTTATTAGAGAGAAGAAAAGAAAGGAAAATGAAAAAGAAAAGAAAAGGGAAAAGGATTAAACTAATAAGCATGGGGGGTAGTTAGGAGGCATGGTGCTTTGACCTTTGACTCTCTCTCTTTCCCTCACTCCCTCCAAGCTTAGCAGCAGCAGCCCCCTCCCTTTCCCCTTCTCCTTCTTCTTCTTCTTCTTCTTCTCTTCTTCTTCTTCTTCTTCTCTTCACTCAAGCTTCAAAACTTCACCCAAAGTTTATCCCCACATCACAAAAAAGGTGCACAAGCTCACAAGCTACACTTTGGACCAAGAAAGTTTAAGTTTTGGCGCTGTAGGGGATTCATGAGTGCCAATGGAGGTAATACCTTCACATATAATGTAGTATTTCATTTGCTTAAGCCTCTATTTAAGTTTAAAATTGATTTTGTGGTGTTTAGTGAACTTTGGAATCTCAAGTTAAGAATTAGGGTTTGATTTGATTAGAGATGGTGTAATTGGGCTTTAGAGATGACCTTAAACCCCCATAGATAATAGAAACCCAGACCAAACCCAACTGAAACCCAAAATACGGAATTTCAAAAATTTCATGTCGGTTTGTGAGGTTTTGGTGTGTGCAGGGAAATCTGGGTTGACCCGGGACAGATACGAGATAAGCAAACAACCCCTGTAGACTTGAATTAACCCTAGGAACCCCTTTTATCAATATGAACCCCAGTGGAGGACCCAGGGCCGGCGAGCTCGGATTCTAGGGGAGGGTGCTCGGCCACTTGGTGAGGGGGTGGGCCCAGGTTTCTTCTGTAGGTCACATACACCCTATATATCACCCTAGTGTTGTTTTGGAACATTGTTTACACCTTAATCAAAATCCGGGACTGAATACATGTGTTGCTGTTTTGATTCGAGTTATGGTTTTGCATATTTTAAATTCTGGTTTTTTGTATTTGTGCTTTATCTCGATCACATGACGTTCGCACGTCTATATCGAGTGATATCGGGTTGATTTGCAAGAGCAAACCATAGGTTTTGACCTATGTGAGTTTCGTGCGTCGTTTTGGTTTTGAATTGGGTTTTAATGCGGCACGATACGTTATGATGTGTAGGTAACCTCACGACGACTTCGAGACGACAACCAAGCACGTCGCGACTGTTAGTGTATATGCCCTAGGGGCCATTATTGTATCATACTAGCTTGTATATTACTTAATGGAAGCTTGGGATATTCACAGTTATATATCAGTCTTGCTAAAAATGGTAGAATGCTACTTGGTTTGTTTCTACTTTAATATGTGCATATGTTTCTTGTAACGTATCATTTATACATATTAGTAGAGCCCATAGGATCTTTGCTTGATTACCAGCGTTGTGACGGCAGTCACCCTAGTAGGGGCTGGGTAGTCTATAAGCAACATCTTATACAGGTTCTTGGTCGTTGGATTTGTAAGTCCACGTTAGCTCTTCCGGTTCTTTCGGGCTTGCGGAAATGGTGAAAAACGATTTTTAGGGTTTGGGTAACATGGACTACGAAAACGGATCTTTGCTAAACTACACACTAGCAACCTAACTAGAGAGTTGTCTACTCGGTTAGGGGTTATACCTCAACTTGAACTCCTTCTTCTTGACTCTTGATGGTGGTCGGATGATGCTTTCCTCGTTGCCTTCTCTTGTCGAAGATGGATCCACCTGAGGGTTTCTTCCTTGAGCTCCTTTCTCGAACTTTGAGAAAACTAAAGTCTCCGGCTCACTAGACCTTCAACCTTAGGAAGAGTAGAGAGTAGCTTTGGGTGTTTTATCTTCAAGGAGATGTTTCTCAACACATGAGAATTGTTCTCCTTGAACTAGAGGAGGAAGAAGAAGAATAGAGGAGAGAGAATGGTTATGATAGAATAAGATGGTTTTTTACAACCATAACAATATAAGTGAATTATCAAATTAATAAAATTAATCTAAATGAAAAAGTTGATGGAAGGTTTGATAGGACTATTATCATTTCACATTAAATGGTTTTTGCAAGAATCAAAGAGCATCTTTGACGTGTAATGATGATAGTCAATGTTTCAACCATGGTCAACTAGTCAACCTTGGTCAACAAGTCAACAAAACCAACCATGACACAATTTCATTTAATTAATATTATTAATTGATATATCACAAATTCATTAGGGTTTGGAAAAAGACGACTGTCAACTATGCATACGCACCCGTTCCAAAACCCTAATGAAAAACCTCTTCCTCCGCCTCAATCAACTGTGCATACACACCCGCATTCGTGTTCCGAGTAACATGAATACAATGAGATAAAACTAACCCCAAAACATATACTAGGATCTGGATCAAACCAGAGCCCGCTAGTAATGACTGTCCGGACGCCAAACGTGCACAAGTGCGCGGATGAGAACGAACCCTGTCGCAAAACCATGCGACCTCTACTCTGTTTTGCCCAAAGGAGAATAACCCTCTGTGTGGGACTCTAAAGACTCGACACTACGCTGGCAGTGGTTTAACCACAGACCGCAAGCGGCACTAGCTGTACGTATAGGTCCCCAGGTAGATGCCGATAAGAAGACTGACGAGGTAAACCCATCTGAACTCCTACTGAGCCTGAATGTGACAGTCTCTGTACAGTCCGGTCTGTTCGTCTGATACATCGCATGGCGGGCCTAGGTGGCGGTAAACGTCAGTCCCCTAATAGCGGTACAAGTCGTGTCGGAGTGTAGCCCATAACACCCTGAGATAACACTGGAAACATACCAGTATATCTCGCTTGCCCTGGCCAGGGACTACTTGTGCAATGGCTCTCCTAGACACAGCGCGATGTCAACCCCCAATACCGGGAGAGATGAATCCTGTCTAACCATCACTGCCTCCAAGTGCTTCGGGACTGCACCCAACTACTACCTGTTTGCACGACTCCTTTGAGCCGTGGTACGGTAGTAATCAAAGTGCAGTGGGAACACACTCGAGGCGAAGTGACAGTGTCAAGTCAACGGACTAAGCTGTACCCATGTCACCCTGGAACTGATAACTGACGATGGGTATAATACCAGCCAACAGTTCCCGACGAGTCCTGTCCAGTGTACTCGTAACCTAACGAGCACCCGCATACTATCTCAAGTACGACGTACTGACGGCTGTGGGACAGACCGTTTCCCAAGCTGGGATGAGAAGCGTATACGCTAGTCTACTCCGGAGTATCGATGCCCTGTCTCGATAGTCCTACGACTAGGGACCTGCTTGAGGATGTGCTTGTGGATTACCCAGCCCCCACCAGTGTGACTGCCATCACAACACTGGTAATCAAGCAAAGATCCTAAGGGCTCCACTAATGTGTAAAGGCGATATGCTAAAAGAAACACATGCACACATTAAAGCAGAAACAAACCAAGTAGCATACTACTATATTGAGCAAGATTGTTTATACAAGGTGAATATCCCAAGCTTCCATCAAGTAATATACAAACTAGTATGATACAGTAATGGCCTCTAGGGCATATACACTAACAATCTCCCACTTGCACTAAGGCCATATACTGGCGTATCGAAGACCTATCATCTCGATCAGCCGCTCGAACTGAGTCTGGGGTAAGGCCTTTGTGAATGGATCAGCAGTGTTATCTTCCGTAGCAACTCTCCGAACCTCGATCTCCTGGCGACCCACGATCTCCCTGATCAGGTGATACCGCCTCAAGATGTGTCTGGACTTCTGATAGGACCTGGGTTCCTTCGCTAAAGCTATAGCCCCGTTGTTGTCGCAATACAGAGGTACTGGATCAACAATGGACGGAACCACCTGAAGTTCTATCAAGAACTTCCTCATCCAGACGGCTTCTTTTGCGGCATCAGATGCAGCGATATATTCCGCTTCCATCGTCGAGTCAGCAACGGTTTCCTGTTTGGAACTCTTCCAACACACCGCCCCTCCATTGAGAGTAAAGACATAACCCGACATAGACTTGGAATCATCCTTGTCACTCTGGAAGCTGGAGTCAGCGAAGGCCTCGATCTGGAGGTCTTTTCCGCCATACACCAAGAACATCTCCTTAGTCCTTCTCAGGTACTTGAGAATGTTCTTTACCGCTATCCAGTGTTTCTCCCCAAGGTTTGACTGATACCTGCTTACCACACTCAGTGCATAAGCTACATCTGGTCTGGTACACAACATCGCATACATTATAGAGCCTATCGCAGAAGCATAGGGTATAATAGACATGCGATCCCTTTCCAAATCAGTCTTAGGAGACATCTCTTTGGAGAGGATGATCCCGTGACAAGCCGGTAGATTACCGCGCTTGGAATCTTCCATACTGAATCTTTTCAGTATGGTGTCGATGTACCTGGACTGTGAAAGTCCTAATATCCTCTTGGATCTGTCACGATAGATCCGGATCCCCAGAATGTATGAGGCATCACCCAGGTCTTTCATGGAGAACCTGTGTGACAAGAACCCTTTGACAGATTGTACCATAGGAATGTCATTTCCTATCAAGAGAATGCCATCCACGTATAAAATGAGGAATACTACAGTTCTTTCTACAAATCTACTATAGATGCATGGTTCATCTGGATTTTTGATAAAGCCAAAATCTTTGACCGTCTCATTAAAACAGATGTTCCAACTCCGCGATGCCTGCTTTAGTCCATAAATGGACTTAAGCAACTTGAACACCTTCCCGCTGCTCCCACTCTGAATGAAACCCTCTGGCTGGTCCATATAGACACACTCCTCTAAATTTCCATTCAGAAAAGCGGTCTTTACGTCCATCTGCCAAATCTCATAATCGTGGAAGGCAGCAATGGCAAGAAGGATCCGAATGGATTTCAGCATAGCCACTGGAGAAAAGGTTTTGTCATAGTCCAAGCCAGGTCTTTGACGGAAACCCTTTGCAACAAGTCTAGCTTTATAGGTCTCAACCTGTCCATCTACACCAATCTTCCTTTTGAAGATCCACTTGCATCCTACGGGTTTTACCCCATCTGGAGCAACGTCCAACGTCCATACTTTGTTGGTGTACATGGACTCCATTTCGGTCCGCATTGCATCCAGCCATTATACCGAGTCAACGCTCTGAATGGCCTGCTGGAAGCTAGTCGGCTCATCACTATCAATGATGCAATCCTCTCTATCCCCGTCTATGAGAAAACCGTATCTCTCGGGCGGATGAGACTGCCTACTACTCTTGCGAAGCGGCGTAGGAATGTCCTTCCTACCTCTGGTTCTACTAAGCTTTCAGTAATAGCTCGTGGTTCTGGAATTTCTTCCAGTTCTATTGTGCTCCCACTTATCTGATTTTCCAAAAACGCAGTTTCCAAGAAGTGGGCATGACGAGAAACAAAAACCTTTTGTTCCTCTTCGCAATAGAAGAAATATCCCTTGGAGTTCTTTGGATATCCCACAAACTTGCACTGTACTGAGCGTGGCTCGAGTTTGTCCGCATGCTGCTTTTTGACAAAAGCTGGACATCCCCATGTCTTAATGTGCTTAAGATAGGGTTTCTTCCCACACCACATCTGATATGGTGTAGTAGGCACAGTCTTAGTTGGAACTTGGTTTAAAAGGTATGCAGCTGATTCTAGTGCATATCCCCAGAATGATCGCGGTAACTCAGTGTTACTCATCATGGAACGTACCATATCCAATAGGGTCCGGTTCCGTCTCTCCAATACACCGTTATGTTGCGGAATGTATGGAGGAGTAAGCTGAGAGAGAATTCCATTCTCTTTTATGTAATCCAGGAACTCGGCACGTAAGTATTCACCACCTCGATCAGATCTTAGTGTCTTGATACTTTTGCCTGTTTTTTTTTCCACTTCATTCTTATATTCCTGGAATTTTACAAAGGCTTCGGATTTATGTTTCATTAAGAAGACATAACCGTACCTTGAAAAGTCATCCGTCAAAGTAATGAAGTAAGAATAACCGCTTCGTGCATGCGTAGACATTGGACCGCACACGTCGCTGTGTACGAGTCCCAAGAGCTCGCTCGCTCTTACTCCGTGTCCAGTGAACGGAGTCTTTGTCATCTTTCCTTTGAGACAGGATTGACAAGTTGCATATGATTGATATTCGAACGGATCCAAATATCCTTCTGTATGCAACTTCGTCAACCTTCTCTCATTGATGTGACCCAGTCTATAATGCCATAAGAAAGGTTGATTTGATTCCGGAGACTTTCTTTTGTGTGTATTCTGGACATTGAAAAACTGTGGTTGGTTTAATACGTATATTCCATTGTTTAATGTACCTGACCCAATCAGAACTTGATTAAGGAGAATGTTTACAACATTACTTACAAACGCAAATTCATAACCTTCTTTAGAAACTAAAGATACAGAAATGATATTACAAGTTGCATTTGGTACAAAATAACAATTACGCAAAACCAAAACGTGTCCATCTGACAACCCCAGGTGATAGTCCCCCACGGACTCAGCATCCATGCCAGCTCCGTTTGCAACTCTGAGGGTCATATCACCTGCCTTCAAAACCCTACGGTTTCTCAACGCCTGCAAAGAATTACAGATATGAGATCCTGATCCGGTATCCAATACCCAAGAAGTAGAGTTTATTGATAGACAGTTTTCATTAACATACACACCTGAAGCTGAAGCCGTAACTCGCTTCAGATCCTGTGTTCTGGCCTTCCAAGCCCTGCAATCTTTCTTCCAGTGTCCACTCTTGTGACAGTAAAAGCATTCCTCCTTTCCTACAAGCTTTCCCGCTTCTTTTGTTGCTTTTGCCTTTCCCTTCGTATCCACTTTACTAACACCGCCCCTTGGTTTGGCGGGGGTTTTATTCTTCTTTCCCTTGTCTTTCGCCTTGGACCTAGAAGATGAATATCCTCCTACAAACAAAGTGGATGTTTCCCTACCTTTCTGTAGGGTGCCCTCTGCACTCCTCAACATGTTGAGGAGTTCTGAAAGTTCAACTTCCTTTTCTTGCAAGTTGAAATTCAGGATGAACTGGGCGTAAGTGGAAAGAAGGGACTGATGAATCAAGTCCGTATAGAGCTCATTCTCCAACGTGGTCCCAAGGTCCGCGAGCTCCTCAATGAAGCCAATCATCTTAAGCACGTGTTCCGCTACCGGTGATCCGATGGCCAATCTCGCCGAAAACAGCTTTTCGAGACTTCGTATCTGGCGATACGGGATTGCTCCCCATACAGTTCTTTTGTATGAAGAAATATGGATTCAAGGTCCATATTCTCGTGCCTCCTCTAGTGTTCATTGTCCATAGAGGCAAGCACGAGTCACTTGGCCTTCACGCAATCAATCTCCCAAGTCTTACGGATTTCTTTATCCGCGACGCTGGAGGTGGGACCTGGGGCAGGGGGAGCTTTGGTGGTAAGGAGATACCCCAACTTGTCATAAGTGATTGCCATTTTGACATTCCTGAGCCAATCTTTGTAGTTTGGCCCTGTCAGTATGTTTTTATCTAGTAGTAACTTATGTCCAGTCATGTTGATGTTGCGCCACGGCAGCGCCCCGGCCGTCTATCCGAGGCCAAAATGCGGAATCAAAATTTTTCCTTACTTGGAAACTGGCGCTACCGCTGACAAAGAAAACCCGGATTGTAACCATTAACCTAATGCTAGCTAACAAGAGATGGGAAGAGAAGTATACCGAGTGATCCGAGTCCTCCGGTCTTCTCGTCATCGTCCCGATCTCCCGCGGAAAGTCTTGCCTCCACATCGTCGCCTCCTCGCCGGAAGGGCACCACATCGCCTGCGTCTTTTACGGGCTCCCGCCTCAAAACCGAGGCAACTCGGGCATGAAGCCGGCAACTCGACATGCTCAAGATATGCTGTAGAATGTGTAGTGTAGAGGTTATGTCTCATTTGGGGTTTGTTGCCTTTGATGGAGGAATGAGGTTGAGAAAAGAACTTGGGGATTTTGGTAGCAATGAAAAATGAGATGTATGATTAATTTCCAACACCAAATGAACCTCTCTCATTTTTTCCCCTCTCTCCAAAATTGTGGCCGGCCTATCCATGGATGAAATGGTGGAAAGAAAAGCAACATGTATAAGGGAGGTGAGTGTAGGATAAAGAGAGTGGTGACCACATCAAAAGCTAAGCTCACATCAACCATTCAAATCAATTCTAATCACATAAAGCAAATGAAAAGACTTATAAAGGATCTCATCATGAGAAACTATCATGATGCCACCAATATGCAAGATACCCCCTCCACAAATGTTATTTGCAAACTTGCAAATAACCCCCTCCATCGGAAAATTCCGGCCGGGAAAGAACAAAGGAAAACCGGCCGGAACGGAATGCAAACTGGCAACTCCAGAAAACTGGTCCCGTAATAAATTACAGGAAAACCCCGATACTGTGCATACACACCCGCATCTGTATTCCGTCCGGATACAAATGCAATGAGACAAAATCTACACTGTACTAAATTGGGACCGGCTTAAGCCAAAGCCGGCTAGTAAAATCCGTTCGATCCTGATCCGTGCAATACCGCACGCATCTGATCGAACCCTGCCATATAACCATACGGCCACTAGTACAAAACTGTCCGATCCTGATCCGTGCAATACCGGACGTATCTGATCGGACCCTGCCATATCTCCATACGGCCTCTACAGCGTTTCGCCCGAAAGCTTGAGTAACTGAAAGTGTGGTGGACTCTAAAGACTCGTCAATACTATGGCTGTGGATTTAACCACTAGCACGTCAGAGGTATTAGCCAATACGTGATGGGCCACCAGCTATTGACCAAAAGGGACGTCGATGAGCGAACTCATCCTGACACCCTACTGAGCCTGTCAGTGACAATATCTGTACAGTCCGGTCCGTTCGTCTATGAGTATCGCATGGCGGGCCTAGGGGGTTGGTAAAAGTCAGACCCCCAAAAGCGGTACAAGTCGTGTCGGAGTGTAGCCCAGAACACCCTGAGATACTACTGGAATACCTACCAGTAAATCTCCTGCCTCGGCCGAGGGCTTTGTGTAATGGCTCTCCTAGACACAGCGCGACCTCACCCCCAATACCGGGAGAGACGAACTCCTGCAGATCCGCTCACTGCCTCCATGTGGCTCGGGACTGTACCCAACTAAAACCTGTTTGCACGACTCCTTTGAGCCATGGTAGGGTAGTAATCAAAGCACAGTGGGAACTCACACGAGACAAATGACGATCTCAGGTCGATGAACTAACCTGTACACATGTCACCAGGGAACTGCTATCTAACATCTGGTATAAGACCAACTAGCAGGTTTCCGGCGAGTCCTGTCCGGTGTACTCATAACCCAATGAGCACCTGTATACATCTTAGGTGAACCAACTGACACCAGTGGCTTGTGAGACCGGCCACCGCCCCTCGTCGGGGTCTCGACTGTATACACTAGTCTACTAATGGAGTATCGATGCCCTGTCTCGAAACTCCTACGACTAGAGACCTTTTAAGGATGTGCTTATAGACTACCAGCTCTCACGTATATGATCGCCATCATACTGCCGGCAGTCAAGCAAGAATCCTAGGGGCTCTATCAACGTGTAATAGCGACATGCCAGGTCACCTAAAGCAGTACACGATGATAAAGATAAACCAGATAGCATACTATCATCTCGAGTAAGACTGTCCTACCGGGATAGGTCCTCCCTCAATCATTGCAATCACGTGCCTGTGATCCAATAATTGACTCTGAGGGCACTATCTCCAACAATCTCCCACTTGCACTCAAGGCTAATTATTGCGATGCCGCATACTCACAGCCCGTGTGATACCGAACACCCAACTCCTCTACTAGTCAGTCTCACAAAGCTCGTTTGCGAAACTATTGCGTTCGAGGAATAGCCTCAGAGAGTGGATCCGCTGTGATGTTTCTTTCTATGTCTCTCTATATCTCAAGTTCGCGGAGAAAGCCATCTCCCGAAATGAGCAATACCTGTCTTAGAATGTCTGGATGTCTGATGGGACCTAGCTCATAAATGAACTCCAAATCCAAACTTCTTAGACTGTATCGTCAACTGAACTTAATCAGTATCCTGCGCCATGCCACCCTCAGTATTTCCTTGGACCACCTGTCCAAAATACTGCCCCTCGTCAGAGGGAAAACTATAACTCTGACAACCTCCTTGTCGTCCATGTCACCTTGCAAGCCTGGAATGATAACTGTCTCCCAAAAGAGGCTGTCGTTATCACATCCCTAGAACACGCACTTATGTCCTAAAACTGCTTCCGATTGTTTCTCCAGGATTGGATTAATATCAACTTATTGCATCTACTGCAAGAACAACATCTGGTGTGGTACTTGACATCTCATGATTGACTCAATTGCCTAAGCAAGTGATCTGCCAATCATGCACATCCCTCTCCCCTTTAGTCTGTAAGACACCTTTAGAGAGGGTGACTCCATTACCTGCAGGTACACTACCATGCCAGGAGTCGTCCATTCTAAATACTCTTAGAATGCTGTCTAAGTACCCAGATTGGGAAACCACCCAAATCTAGATCTAAAACTGTAACACCCGAGCCCAATAATACTATTTCTATTGCTAGTTGAGTGTTCTACATTGCTCATTTCAATTATCCTGATTGTTTGGTGTTTATTGCTAAATTTTAACCGGTTAAGTCATTTTGGCACATAACAAATTTTAACACCTTAAATGAAATTAAAAATATCCATGTTGGCCTACTCGTCGCCACTAGTCGCGTGGTAGCGTCCGCGTGTCGAGATTTCTTCCCGTTCGGTTAAACGGGCAAGTTTGGACGGCTACGCGCGCGTGCAAGTGTCCGACTTGGGGGCATGCATTTTAATCATTAAACACCTCTTTTCAAAATTTGGAACTCGCTTAAAATCCTATAATTTGAAATTGAAACATTTGGGCGCAACCCGGGCGCGATTTGGAAATGTTTCATTTAGCGCCAAAATACCCATTTAATTTAATAATCTAAATTCATATAATAATATTCTCTTCTGTTCATTATAACGTTTAAATCTTTTTAAATTTTCTTTGTTAAATTTCCTTCACCTCACAGCCTATCACGAGAGGGTTAATTCTCGTGGGCCCCGCCTCATCTCTTTCTCTCTCTCTCCGCCTCTCTCTCTCTCTAATCTTTCTCTCTCTCTCTCCTAAAATCTCTCTCTCTTTCTCTTTTAAATACTACTGTTCCTTCATCCCTGCAGAACAAGAAAACCCACGACGAACCCCTCCATCGCGAACCCTAGCCTTCTCCACTGCCGACGCCGCCGCCGTCCCCGCACCGACAACGCCACCACCGTCACCCTCGCATCCGCCTCCTCCTCTCCATCTCAGCACGGTCTCCTCCCCGCGCACTGCAGCCACTTGCAGCCTTCGCTGCAGTCGCGCGAGTCGCCGCCGACGATCACCTGCGCCGCCGACCAACACCGTGTCGTGCTCCCCTCACCTGAGTCTCCCTCTCCTCACCATTTCCTCTCTTTTCCTTGGTTGCCGAGCCTCCACCCTCGCAACATTCACCAGCAGCACATCGTCGTCGCCGTTCGCCGCCACCGCCGATCCCCTCAGCTCCATGTCCTCGTTTCCATCACCTCCACCTCCAGCACCTCTCTCCTTTCCCGACTCAATCTATCCCTGCACCCCATTTACACCGAGGCTAACCCTAATCGGAACCCTAGTATCCAACATCTCTTGCCGGAGTTCCGTCAACCCCGTCGTCATCCTTCGCCTCGTCTCTGCCATGGAACCCCACAACAGTAAGTTCTCCTGACCACTCCCCTTTCCTTTTTTCCTTCTTTGGTCGATTCTTGCTTTGTTAGATGTTTTGCTAACCTCGTCGCCATTTTGACATTTCGCCGGATTCCGGCCGTGCCGACGACTCGACCCGACTCTCCAGCGAAGTATTCTGGTCCGTGTGGTTCCGCAGTTCGTTGTTTGGACTCGATCCGTGGCCCGGGCATCCGTCTCGTGTTTTCTGCCGACATTGCATCCGTGCTTTCCGGTTTGCGAAACCGTCGAGTAAAGTATCCGAATACTTGCTTTAACATGCTAGTACACAATTTCAATTCTTGCTTTACTCTTGATTATCATATTATATAATACAACACAATGATGGTGATATCGATAGTACAGTATGACTAGAATTGACGGTTGCATTTCTCTTTAACATTAAATCAGTATAGTAGTTCGTAAAATTAAGTGGTATGCTATTAATCCATGTTTTAACTAATTAAACCAATTAGAACGTATTTGCTTAATTTGCTAGATCACCCATGTGATTATTATTTATGCTTTAGTTTTAAATTCATGTAGCTTCATTACTTTCTATTGTTGATATTGTTTCACCCTGTGACTATTGCACCCCAAGGGTGCTTGAACCTATTAATAAAGATAATACAAACACCATTGTGATTAAGTGACTATTATTGCTGTTTACTTTAGATTCTTGCTGCTGTTACTTACTCGATTGTATAACTATTGAGCGCACCCACTCGATCACATTACATATGGACCTGACTCTGCTGCACCTGACACATACATACATATCGAATCAACCTGTTGAAACATGACCTGACCTGTTACCTGATTTCATGCCTAATGCCGACAAACCTGACTTGGGGTCCTCATGGACCATTCCTGCTGTCTATCCAGACAGACCTGCTTTTACCTGATTTTGTGTTGGCATTAATCCTTGATTATTGAATACCTGACCTGACATATATAGCTTGGGGGTATGGGGAAATCAAAGGTGAAACCGACTTGTAACTCAACAGTTCGATACCGGTTCTGATCAGTCTTACGGGCTTGGCCTGCCCCGGAGTGATGATGCTGACATCACTCATCCATCCAGCTACCTATTACTGCTTAGCGGCACGTCTCGGATTCAGCCCCGAGAACCTTGACCGTGGTCCCGGGCACGCACGGGATACTATTGAGTTACATCGACGATTCATCAATTGATTTCAAAGACTTTAGAGTAGAAACCCGATAGGACAGTTTGGTTACCGCTGCACTGTTATTCCATAGTACTGCTTTATTCATGTTTATACCTGCATTGTTTATTACCATGTTTATACTATATACTTGATGACATGACGCGCTGACGTCTGGGTTTTGCATGGCCCAGATTCCTTACCACTGTCGGCGACCGAGCAGGAGCACTTCAGCCGGCAGGCTGAACTGTGAGTTCCTTAGTGATTAGTTTATTTTATTTCATTTCATTTCCAGATGTGAGCCCGCATTATGGGACGTACTGTTCATTTATTGTATTGGATCATTTGATTCCGCACTTATTGTTTATTGATTCTTGTTATTATGGATTTGGACATGTATTAGATTAGTTTATTATTTTGTTCTTGATATCTCTACAACCGTAATGTGACTGTGGATGGATATTTCCTACCCACAGGTAGCATGGTTGGCTATGTCACGTGCCCAATCTTGCGTACTCTGGGAAGCGGGGCGTGACAAAAACCATAGATCTAGTAACCAGTATGTCAGATATTATGTCCAAGTCCCTTGTGGAGAAACCACTGTGTGACGACCAAAGTATAACCGATCGTAGTATAGGAATATCACTTCCTACTACCTTCTCAACAGATCCATCCCCTATTCTGATGACGTCAAACCTATGACTGTCTCATCAGAAATAGATGATCTATCTCCGCTACATCTGCTTTAGTCTATAAATAGACATAAGCCTGATGTCCACCAATGCTTCCGCTGCTCCCACTGACTACGACAACCCTCTGGCAGAGTCATATAGACGTGCACTTCTAAAGCTAGTTTAGAACGACGCTATACTCATCCTCCTGCCGGGTCTCGCAGCCTGGAACAACAACAACAATGGCAAGTGTGAGTAAACAAGAACTTCCCTGTCACCGTCCTTGAGGCTACCGAAGTACCTCTCGGGTGCCTGAAGTTACCCACCGTATCTGCGGAGCGGCCAATGGAATGTCAAACCAGATTGAATCTTTAGGTTCCTTATCAAATCTTCAGTAATCGTTTGCGGTTCTGGAATCACTTTCAGTTCTACCATACTCCCACTACTGTTTTTGAAAAATCCATTTTTTAATAAAACTGTGGCGAGTCTAGAACAATATTTCTATTGATCTGCCAGATGGTAGAAAGTCAACCCTCGTCATAGCATGGGTCAACCCACAAACAGCCATTACAGAAACGTGCCTTGAGTTGTCCAGTGTCTGGTTTTAATCATAAGCCGGACAACTCCCCGTACCTTAACAATGTCAAGATATGAACTGTTTTATATCCAATATAGAAACAGAGGCACTGATTTAATTGAACCAGATTCAAATCATGCAGCTGTCTCCAGTGCATGTCAACTAAATGGAAGGAGGCCGATCAGCGTTACTCAACTTAGGAATGATTCCAATTATGAGTAACCTGAAAAAGAAGCTAGTTCTCTTAATCATTACTATCAACTGAACACCATACACAAGTATCTACATCTTCGATCACTTTGAAGAATCCCGATACTTGCCACACTTGGTTCTCCACTCTATTCAAATACCTATAACTCCTCAAAACTTAGACCCTGTGTTTCTACGAAACACATGTCTAAGAACTAGAGAAGTTAAAAGTAAACAGAATATAGTATGAGGACCAACCCCTCTGTCCTAATGGACACTGGACAACATACACTACTCTGTATAAGTCCGCTGAGTCTAACAACTCTTTCACTGTGCGTCGTAGGTTGAAAACTGTACTTATGGTTAAGAAGAATTACACCGCTGTTTAATGCTCCTTACCTAACCATCCACTGATATAGGTAAATGTCATCGACATAATATCAAAAGGTATATCTCACTCTATGAAAATAGACGTACAGATATATCAATTTGAAATTGGTGCACAACAGCGGATATTCAAAACCAAATATTTGCCGACCGGCAAACAGCCCAGATGATCTCCTCAAATATCACCGATTACAACGAATCCCGATATAATGAGGATGATCACCCTATTCCCAATAACTTACTCCCACTCATCATCTGTAAAACCATACAGATGTGAGAATCATACCTGGTAAATACATACCCTGGAGTAAGTATCTAATCGGGAAATCAGTTTTCTTTTAACATTACACAGTGAAACTGAAACATTGAAATGTTTCGGTGGGGTATTCCGGTATTCTTAGTAATGCCTCTTCCATTATCCAGATTCACAACTGTAACCGTATATCTCTTTGCCATCTGTCCAAATCCCTTTATATGTCTTTAGTCATTACCGTCTGCACACCCCTTTAGGCCAAATGGTTTTCTTCCTTCCCTACCGTTCGGCACCTGCCTATGGTTTGGAAGAAAACTATCCAATAAGCATAAAAGGTGTACTGTCCTAATCCTAGGAGCACACGCAAAGCGAGAGAAGGTGAAGATAAAAGACAACCGAATAAATCTTATTCCTATTTCTCCTGAACCAGAATCCATCCCCGAACTGGAACAAGTTCCTTTCGAGTTCGTATATAACCATACGATGGAGTATCCAAATAAACTGTGGATCTTCGTAGTGATACGGAGTGTCCTGGAGAAATACAAAGGTGATTTAGGATTGGCGAAGAAATACTTGGTTCGGTCGTGAATAGCAGTCGCAATTTACTTTGCCCTCTTACTAATCCCTTGCTTTGTCTTAATCTTAATACCTTCTGCACACCGTTTAGGCTAATTGGTTTTCTTCATTCCCTACCGGTCGGCACCAGCCTAAGGTTTGGAAGAAGACTATCCAATTTGCGTAATAGGTGTGCTATCTCCTAAACCAAGGAGTACTCGCAATGAGAGAAGGTGAAAAGAAAAGACAACTGAATAATCCTATTCGTTTTCTCCAGAACCAGAAACCATCCTCGAAGTCCTTCGAGTTCGTATATAACCATACGATGGTTTTGTCCAATGGAAGTGGACGTTCGCAATAATACGGGGTGTCCTGGAGAAAAGGGTAAAAGTAGGAGTGGCAATGAGGTCTGCAACTCTGACAATCCAAAAGCCAGTGTTAAGAAGGTTCGGTCAACTTGGTCACTGAGTCATAGTCCAGGGTCGGGTCAATGGTCGCTGCCAAAGAGAGAGAGAAAAGAAACACTCAGCGTGCACTCTAACCTAGATCAGAATGGTTATCACTTTATCTAATCTGGAAACCTCCCACTGTACCTCAAATTCTCCTCCAAACCTGAAAGAAGAATTAGTCGGGGTCACCCGAGGAGTAAACTAACTCATCAGTGGGAATCGGGATCCAACTATCATCGCATGATAACTTGACGGAATCCACTCAAGTCACCACACTCCAGAAGGTATGCGCATGCCTGGCAAGTTTCAGTTCTTTTGAAACTCCCGATGTGATTTTTACCCCTAGGACCCAAGTGACCTTGACGAATAATCAACAAATCAAAAGGTCCTAGTCAAGTTCAACCCGTCATTATCTTGATTGCGTTAAACCCACCCGCACGACCCTTGACGAATAATCAACAAAGTCGTACGACTGTCCTAACCAATCCACGTATCCATACGACAGAAAGCATTACAGAGCTACCGCACACTACGCCTCGGCGAATAGCAACGACAAACGTAGCGTGAATACTAAGCAATACTAATCTGAAATGACGGAGGGCTACGGCTGGTTTTTGGCGAAAAACCTTTAACGTAATGAACTTGATATCGTTGAAGGAACCGGATAACTTTTTATAAAAATATAGTGACGAAAACCTTTGCTAAAGAGGTCACTCCCGGTGAATGGATCTCGGCTCTTTCCCCGTAGAATGAGGTGCAGGATATTCCAACTGAATACCACGATGCAAAGCAAAAGTAATCGGCTATAGTGAAGTTAATGCCCTGACGCAAACTTCTGTCCAAGGGGTCACCCCCGGTGAATGGATCTCGGCCCTTGCCTCGTCGACTGAGGAGCAGGATATTCCAAATGAATACCACGATGCAAAACAAAAGTGAACGTCCTTGCAATAACAGCTTTTTGAAAAATGTTCCAACAACATCAGAATAGGTTTGTTTATAACTTGCGTTGATCCGAATCAACGCAGTCCCATCAATTGATCACACCAAAAAGAACGAAAATACACTGATGTACGTATATGCCATCCGCATTCGCCACTGGGTCCCGTCATCACCCGTTAGGTTACTTAACTAACGACAGAGCGGGGACTGGACTAGCGCGGATGCAAAACATATACAACATCTACTAATATATATACCAATATATTATATTCGCTCAAGACGTGATAAAAAGCAACATCACAGAAAAATGCAGCATCACAGAACAATACAGATATCTGGGATCCCCGGGTTTCACAGAGCCGCTGCTGAAACCCGACGTTCCCCTGGTCGTGTGGATAGCCTGTGCAATGAAATCCTAGACCCCTACGGGCGCGGCAAGTCACCCGCCAAAAACCTGAAGCGAGGCAGCCCCCTTCAGCACCGTGAATGGACCACCCAGCACTTCATGGAATCCGGTAACTTGGGCACCCCTCCTGGGTCAACCTGTACCCCCTACGAGTGCGGCGAATAGCCCGCCAATCCTAGAGGGAAGCCCCCTCCGTCTCAATGCCATGAGATGCGGGCCCGTTGCCCTTTAGAACCCGGCTATCCGTGCACCCCTCCGCGGGGTAATCCTAGTACAGAAAGTAAAATATACATACAACGGGTACATCGACCGCAACCAGGTCGTACCCCAAAAGAATAATACAAACAGGCAGTGACGGCAGTCCACATGTCGGACGCTCGCCCCGCAATAACAAATGTACATAATACAACCACAACTGTACTAGCATTGCATCCAGGCTATCCCCCACGACCGATCCGCAACAACACAGCATAAACATAGAACATCAACGTGAAAGTCACGTTCGCTAATCCGTCTAACCGGGCTATAGCAGTTAGACGGGATTTACCGATCAAGTGACATTCACGGTCGCAGATATAATGTAAATACTGTGAAATAATGTGTTCAAAATATCCGATCGATCAAACAATTAACAAGTGGGCCCCCAAGCAATACTGTAGCAGTCACAGAAAATCTGGGCCCAAATTTAATATCCCAAAACCCCTAAAATTAGCCCACAAGCCCACTGTAAAAATTTGACACAGAGAAGACAATAATGTGCGGCGGAACCGCGGCCCAAGGGGGGTTTGGCCGCGGTTCCGCGCTAGGGTTGTCGACTGAATGTGTCGAATTTTTACAGAAGTCTTAGAATTTCCAGTACATTAATTTTATACAACCTGAAAAATTTTTAGACACCAAAAATTTTCAACAGAAACTTATGTGAACAAAAATGAGGTTTTTGGAATTTCGGTCGATCGGATAAGTAAAACACAATAGAACAAGCTAGACAAGGTTAATGGCGTGGCTCTGATACCATGTTGCGCCACGGCAGCGCCCCGGCCGTCTATCCGAGGCCAAAATGCGGAATCAAAATTTTTCCTTACTTGGAAACTGGCGCTACCGCGGACAAAGAAAACCCGGATTGTAACCATTAACCTAATGCTAGCTAACAAGAGATGGGAAGAGAAGTATACCGAGTGATCCGAGTCCTCCGGTCTTCTCGTCATCGTCTCGATCTCCCGCGGAAAGTCTTGCCTCCACATCGTCGCCTCCTCGCCGGAAGGGCACCACATCGCCTGCGTCTTTTACGGGCTCCCGCCTCAAAACCGAGGCAACTCGGGCATGAAGCCGGCAACTCGACATGCTCAAGATATGTTGTAGAATGTGTAGTGTAGAGGTTATGTCTCATTTGGGGTTTGTTGCCTTTGATGGAGGAATGAGGTTGAGAAAAGAACTTGGGGATTTTGGTAGCAATGAAAAATTAGATGTATGATTAATTTCCAACACCAAATGAACCTCTCTCATTTTTTCCCCTCTCTCCAAAATTGTGGCCGGCCTATCCATGGATGAAATGGTGGAGAGAAAAGCAACATGTATAAGGGAGGTGAGTGTAGGATAAAGAGAGTGGTGACCACATCAAAAGCTAAGCTCACATCAACCATTCAAATCAATTCTAATCACATAAAGCAAATGAAAAGACTTAGAAAGGATCTCATCATGAGAAACTATCATGATGCCACCAATATGCAAGATACCCCCTCCACAAATGTTATTTGCAAACTTGCAAATAACCCCCTCCATCGGAAAAGTCCGGCCGGGAAAGAACAAAGGAAAACCTGCCGGAACGGAATGCAAACTGGCAACTCCAGAAAACTGGTCCCGTAATAAATTACAGGAAAACCCCGATACTGTGCATACACACACGCATCTGTATTCCGTCCGGATACAAATGCAATGAGACAAAATCTACACTGTACTAAACTGGGACCGGCTTAAGCCAAAGCCGGCTAGTAAAATCCGTTCGATCCTGATCCGTGCAATACCGCACGCATCTGATCGAACCCTGCCATATAACCATACGGCCACTAGTACAAAACTGTCCGATCCTGATCCGTGCAATACCGCACGTATCTGATCGGACCCTGCCATATCTCCATACGGCCTCTACAGTGTTTCGCCCGAAAGCTTGAGTAACTGAAAGTGTGCTGGACTCTAAAGACTCGTCAATACTATGGCTGTGGATTTAACCACTAGCACGTCAGAGGTATTAGCCAATACGTGACGGGCCACCAGCTATTGACCAAAAGGGACGTCGATGAGCGAACTCATCCTGACACCCTACTGAGCCTGTCAGTGACAATATCCGTACAGTCCGGTCCGTTCGTCTATGAGTATCGCATGGCGGGCCTAGGGGGTTGGTAAAAGTCAGACCCCCAAAAGCGGTACAAGTCATGTCGGAGTGTAGCCCAGAACACCCTGAGATACTACTGGAATACCTACCAGTAAATCTCCTGCCTCGGCCGAGGGCTTTGTGTAATGGCTCTCCTAGACACAGCGCGACCTCACCCCCAATACTGGGAGAGACGAACTCCTGCAGATCCGCTCACTGCCTCCATGTGGCTCGGGACTGTACCCAACTAAAACCTGTTTGCACGACTCCTTTGAGCCGTGGTAGGGTAGTAATCAAAGCACAGTGGGAACTCACACGAGACAAATGACGATCTCAGGTCGATGAACTAACCTGTACACATGTCACCAGGGAACTGCTATCTGACATCTGGTATAAGACCAACTAGCAGGTTCCCGGCGAGTCCTGTCCGGTGTACTCATAACCCAATGAGCACCTGTATACATCTTAGGTGAACCAACTGACACCAGTGGCTTGTGAGACCGGCCACCGTCCCTCGTCGGGGTCTCGACTGTATACACTAGTCTACTAATAGAGTATCGATGCCCTGTCTCGAAACTCCTACGACTAGGGACCTTTTAAGGATGTGCTTATAGAGTACCAGCTCTCATGTATATGATCGCCATCATACTGCCGGCAGTCAAGCAAGAATCCTAGGGGCTCTATCAACGTTTAATAGAGACATGCCAGGTCACCTAAAGCAGTACATGATGATAAAGATAAACCAGATAGCATACTATCATCTCGAGTAAGACTGTCCTACCGGGATAGGTCCTCCCTCAATCCTTGCAATCACGTGCCTGTGATCCAATAATTGACTCTGAGGGCACTATCTCCAACAGTTGAATGGTTGCTGCAATTAGGAGGGAGAGAAGAAACACTTTAGCATGATGCTCTTGCAAGTTTAGAGTGGTTTTTAATTTGTCTAAACAGGATGGCTCCCACTGTTTCTCGAATCCCTCCTCAAACCAAAAAGGAAGAATTAGTCAGGATCAATCTCACCATACAATACTTGCTTAACCGTTCAGCCAGGCTAGTGTCGGTACTTCGAGGGAGGTTTTCCAACTCTTTCGCGAAGTTCCTTAATTAAATAATCTCTTTTCCCTGGGGGCGCAGCCCCGCTAACACCTTTCTCGACACCTACTAGGTTTATAGCATTGATCATTAAGCGAGAATTTTCCCGAGGAATAGCATATACTCACAGTAGGATCGGGATCCAAATATCATTGCGTGACAAAACTGAAGGAATCCTACCAGAATCATCACACTCCAAATGGTATGCAGCGCTAGCAAGTTTCAGTTCTTTTGAAACTCCCGATGTGGATTTTTTCCCCATGCTCTTATGACCTTGACTTTGGCCAACAAATCATAAGTCACATGTCAAGTTCTACCCGTCATTCTCCAGGTTAATTTGAACCCACCCGCACCTACCCTTGACTTTGGCCAACAAGGCAGTACGACTATCCCAAACCAACACATCTATCTATGCTGCACATGAATACCCAATAGCTACCAATCACTATGCCTTGACTTTGGCCAACAAACATAGCTTGAATACTATTGACCATCCATGTGAAACGACGGAGGGCTACGAATGGTTTTGGAGAAACCGTGAATGTAGTGAACTTGATATAATCGATTGAACGAGATAGCTTTTAAAAGGAGTGGTTTAAGCTCCGCGTTTAAAAGTTATTTTTAAAAGAAACCGAGTGGTTTTTGAAATTGTTCCAACGAATTTTACTTTGGTTTATTTTTCTTGCATTAATTTTAATGCGTCCCATCAATTAATCCTACCATTGCAGAAAACAACGAAAATATGACGTACGCTTATGCCATCCGCATTCGCCACGGCGTCCCGTCATCACCCGTTAGGTTACTTAACTAACGACAGAGCGGGGGCTGGACTAACGCGGATGCAAAACATAAGCAACGCCTAAATAGATATCATATAGATATATATAAACATTCGTCACATGCAATGATAGCCATTGCAGATCACAGATGAATACATTGGATATACTAGGAATCCGCAATTCGTACGAGCCTGTAACGAAGAGCGGATTACACGGTCGCGATGAATAGCCAAACCCCACCCTAGACCCCTACGGGTGCGACAAACTACCCGCCAAGTATCCGAAGTGAAGCAACCTCCCTCAACGAAGTGAGTAGGCCACTCGGCACTTCGAGGTACCCGGTAGTTTGTGCAATGATTTGTAAGTCCACGTTAGTTCTCCCGGTTCTTTCGGGTTTGCGGAAATGGTGAAAAACGATTTTTAGGGTTTGGGTAACATGGACTACGAAAACGGATCTTTGCTAAACTACACACTAGCAACTTAACTAGAGAGTTGTCTACTCGGTTAGGGGTTATACCTCAACTTGAACTCCTTCTTCTTGACTCTTGATGGTGGTCGGATGATGCTTTCCTCGTTGCCTTCTCTTGTCGAATATGGATCCACCTGAGGGTTTCTTCCTTGAGCTCCTTTCTCGAACTTTGAGAAAACTAAAGTCTCCGTCTCGCTAGACCTTCAACCTTAGGAAGAGTAGATAGTAGCTTTGGGTGTTTTATCTTCAAGGAGATGTTTCTCAACACATGAGAATTGTTCTCCTTGAACTAGAGGAGGAAGAAGAAGAATAGAGGAGAGAGAATGGTTATGATAGAATGAGATGGTTTTTTACAACCATAACAATATAAGTGAATTATCAAATTAATAAAATTAATCTAAATGAAAAAGTTGATGGAAGGTTTGATAGGACTATTATCATTTCACATTAAATGTTTTTTGCAAGAATCAAAGAGCATCTTTGATGTGTAATGATGATAGTCAATGTTTCAACCATGGTCAACTAGTCAACCTTGGTCAACAAGTCAACAAACCAACCATGACACAATTTCATTTAATTAATATTATTAATTGACATATCACAAATTCATTAGGGTTTGGAAAAAGACGACTGTCAACTGTGCATATGCACACGTTCCAAAACCCTAATGAAAAACCTCTTCCTCCGCCTCAATCAACTGTGCATACACACCCGCATTCGTATTCCGAGGAACATGAATACAATGAGATAAAACTAACCCCAAAACATATACTAGGATCTGGCTCAAACCAGAGCCCGCTAGTAATGTCTTTCCGGACGCCAAACGTGCACAAGTGCGCGGATGAGAACGAACCCTGTCGCAAAACTATGCGGCCTCTACTCTGTTTTGACCAAAGGCGAATAACCCTCTGTGTGGGACTCTAAAGACTCGACACTATGCTGGCAGTGGGTTTAACCACAGACCGCAAGCGGCACTAGCTGTACTTAACGGTCCCCAGGTAGATGCCGATAAGAAGACTGACGAGGTAAACCCCATCTGAACTCCTACTGAGCCTGAATGTGACAGTCTCTGTACAGTCCGGTCTGTTCGTCTGATACATCGCATGGCGGGCCTAGGGGGCGGTAAACGTCAGTCCCCTAATAGTGGTACAAGTCGTGTCGGAGTGTAGCCCAGAACACCCTGAGATAACACTAGAAACCTACCAGTATATCTCGCTTGCCCTGGCCAGGGACTACTTGTGCAATGGCTCTCCTAGACACAGCGCGATGTCAACCCCCAATACCGGGAGAGACGAATCCTGTCTAACCGTCACTGCCTCCAAGTGTTGAGGGTTCCTAGGCACTCTCAAGAGGTCTCACAAGGCATCAACCATGCCAATTTCAAAAATACGGTGCCGAGAAACCCTAGACTACGGATCGTTGGCTAGAATTCTAGGCGAAACAAGCAACTAGCTAACAAATTAACTAAAGGAACGGAAATACAACCTTTGTAGATCCGGTGCTCCACCTCCATAGCTCCATGATGATGTCTCCTCGCTGTCCAAAACGGATCCCGGGCACTAGCGTCGGCTTCATCGGAGAAGAAGCGGGCTAGGTCATCGACGACGATGCCGAAGATGATCTACGTCGAGGCATCACTAGATCAAGCTCCAACTTCACCAAGTCAAGAAACTTGTGAAGAAAACACACTCTACTACTTGGCAAGAGGTAGAGGATGAAGAAATAGGAAGTGGGTAGACTTTAGAATTGGATTTCTCACTTGTTTTCATCAATCACCATTGATGAAGTAAGCTTCTTCATGGAAGAAGAAGATGAAGAAGAAGAAGAATATTATGATAAGTTGTTTTCAAAAATAAAAAGTAAATCAATACTTATCATAATAATAACCATGGTCAAGTGTAGAGAATAAATCATGGTTAGTGGGAATGGTTAGGGTTAAGCATGGAGACAAAATGGTCACTTGGTCAAAGCTTCATGAAGCTTCCACATCCATCCAAAGAAAGCCACCATTTTGCATTATGCTTATCATTTTCCAAAATGAATAAATAAATAAATAAATAGATAAGAAAATGAAAACCCTAACCATTACATAAACATGGTTTAAACTTTACACAAAACACAAGTTAGCATGCATCATCAAACATGATACATACAAGTGCACAAAAATATATCACATATACAATGTGCACAATCCAAGTGAGAAAATCCATTTAAAGTAAACCAATACTAGTTAATGAAAAGTAATATATCAAATATATAATTATACATTAAATCATTAAATCAACA
The DNA here is from genome assembly GCA_030015575.1 of Agapanthus africanus. Taxonomy (NCBI): domain Eukaryota; kingdom Viridiplantae; phylum Streptophyta; class Magnoliopsida; order Asparagales; family Amaryllidaceae; genus Agapanthus; species Agapanthus africanus. Next base: position 495,342,268 of record CM057339.1, read on the forward strand.
CTTGATTTAACGATCCGGTCATATCGCATATAACCGACTAGTATCCAATGTATCGGCTTATCGAATCAATCCTTGATTCGATAACTAGGTTATATCGCATACAACCATTCGATACATTCATCGCGAGAATGGAATACGGTATCACATACACGCATTATTCTCGGTCCCGCACATATCTCATATGCGCTCCTATTTCGTATCGCTTGAGCCAGGAAACCTCTGTGTAGGACTCTAAAGACTCGTCAACACGCCGGGCAGCAGGTGATGATCATATCAAACACCCACAAGCCGCAAGCGGTCTGCTAAACGTAATGGCCACCCGGGTATAGAGCGATCAGAAGATCGACGAGCAAGCCCGCTCACACTCCAGTGAATCCAACCAGTAACACTACCGTACAGTCCGGTCTGATCGTCTGATATGTCGCATATCTTGCCTAGGGGTGGTAAACGTCAGACCCCAATAGCTCGATAAGTCGTGTCGATATGAGGCTCATAACGGGTCGAGAAACTACTGGTAACACTTACCAGCAATTCTCTGATCAGCCCTGGCCAGGGACTTCCTGTTATAGCCAATCAAACACAGTGCAACATCAACTCCCTATACCGGGAGAGACGAATCCCCTCCTATCGCTCATTGCCTCCATGTGACTCGGGACTGTACCCAAAAACCACCGTTTTGCACGCCCTCTTGGACGTGGTAAGATGGAAATCAAAGCACAGTGGGAACCACACAAGACTCTATGACGATCTCGGGTCAACAGACTACTCTGTACCAGTGTCACCAGAGAACTGCCATCTGACGTAAGGTATAATACCATCTGGGTGTTCTCGGCGAGTCCGTCCAGTGTACCCAGTCTCTACTGAGCACCCGTATATCATCTCTGATGTCAAACACCGATGGATATGGGATCATCCATCGCCCATCTGTATGGGTCGAGAAGGTACACGCTAGTCTACTCTGGTATATCGATGCCCCGTCTCGATACACCCACGACTAGGGACTTTGAAGGATGTACTTATGGACTACCATGTCCCCACTAGTATGATCCGCATCATAGTCCAGGTAGTCAAGTACACATCCTAAGGGCTTTACCAACATGTAACAGAGAGACAATCAATGTACACGTTAAGGTAAAGAGTAACCAGATAGCATACTATCATGTCGAGCAAGAAAGTCCTCCCTATATATGTCCCAGCATCCACTACAATATACATCCTGTGTATAGTAATGGCCTCTAGGGCATACATATAACTAAAAATCTCCCACTTGCACTAGGGCCATCTGTAGCAGTGGTTGAAGTATCTCATACTCAACCATCCCATAAAAGTCTCTCTCTGGGAATAGGCCTTCGTGAGTGGATCCGTCGTGTTACCCTCTGAGTCTACTCTCCCAACCTGGATCACCTTGGAGATATGCCATCTCCATGATCAGGTGATACTGCCTTAGAATATGTCTGGATCACTGATGGGATGGACGTTCCTTGGCATAAGCCACAACTCCATTATCACACAATGGGAGGAACTAGGTTCATTTCATGAACCAATATACACCCAAACAGCCTCTTTGGTAGCATCTTAAGTAGCGATGTATCCTGCCTTTATCATCTAGTATGTCACGGTATCTAGCTTGGAATTCTTCCAACATACCGTCCCTTTACTGAGGGTAAAGACAATGCCTGCGACTGACATTCAGTCGTCTTTATCACCCTGGAACCCTTCCATTGATTCTCCCCAGGATCGATTGATACCATCTCACTACAACTAGTGAGTATACTAATACCCAAATAACATCTATCTCATAAATGAAAACTCAGGATGGAGGAGGTATCACATTGATCCTATCTGGAGAATCCTTGTGATAAGCCGAGATTGACCGAGCGTAGCATAGGAAACTCCTTCCCTATCATGAGTATGTTATCCACGTACTCTACGAGGATCACCACCATACTCCCTACTACCTTTTTGTATATACAAGGTTCATCTTCCATTTTGATGATGTCAACTTCCTTGACTAATCCATCAAAACAGATGTTCCAACTCCGTGATGCCTGCTTTATCCTATAAAGCATCTTGCACACGTTTCCACTGCTCCCACTGTCTACGAGGCCCTCTGGCTATGTACTTATAGACGCACTCTTCTAAATCAGTATTTAGAAAAGCAGTCATGACACCCAACCGCCAGATATCATAGTCATGGTATGTAGCCGTGGCAAGTAGTATCTGGATGGACTTAATCATAGGTACTGGAAAAGGTTTCATCATTATCCACGCCTGGTCAATGACGAAAACCTTTAACAAGTCTAGCTTTGAAAGTCTCAACTTTTCCATCTACACCAAGTAATCTTCTCAAGATATACTTGCTCCTGATGGGGTTTTAACCCTTCAGATATAGCAGCCAAAGTCCATACTTTGCTGGTGTACACGGATTCCATCTCAGATTGCTAAGCATCCAGCCATTCTTACAGAGTCTTACTCCTGATGGCCAGCTCGAAATTAGTTGGGTCATCATCTCATGATGCAATCCTCGCTCCCACTGTCATAGAGAAACCGAAGTATCTCTCAGGTGGGTGAGGAACCCTACTAGATCGGCGGAGAGGTTGAGGTTCGTTGGAATCTATTGAATCCTTTGGTTCTATCAAATCATCTGCTGTAGTTTGTATAGCTGGAACCATTCCAGTTCTACATAACAGACCTTGCCTCGAGCTTGTCCGGATTTTTCTTTTAGACATAGGCTGGACAACCCCAAATCTTAACTAATTTAAGATATGGGCTCTTCCCATTCCATATCTTATATGGAGTGGTAGGCAACTGATTTGATTTGAACCCTATTTAGTAGGTATGCATCTTCTCAAGTGCATAACTCCCAAAAGGAAATAGGTAACTCAGTAGTACTCATCATAGAGCACACCATATCAAATAGGGTGTGACTGCTCCGCCCCGATATACCAACGTGCTATGGTGTATCCAGAGGAGTAATGCTGAGAGAGAATCTCATTCTCCTTTAGAAAAGTCCAAGAATTCTGTGCTCAAGTATTCTCCTCCCTGATCTCATCATAGGACATAATACTTATACCCGTATTTTGGTTCTCTACTTCTAACTTATATTCTGTGAATATCTTAAAAGGTTCGGACTTGTGTTTCAACAGGAACATAGGTCTGAATCTCGAAAGATTATCAGAGAATGTAATGAAGTAAAAAGAACCGGTCTTGGTATGTGTAGACAGGGGACTTACATACATCAACATGTATCTTCCCTAGAGTTCACTAACTCTTTCTCTGTTTCCAATAAACAGAGCTATGGTCATCTTATCTTTGTGACATGACTGGCGAGTTTCACAAGATGTAAATTCAAACTAATTTAAATATGCATCTATATGTAACTCCAGCTAGTCGGGTCGCATTGATATGACCTAGTCTACAATACCACAAGAAGGATCCGTCCATTTCTGAACTCTTCCTCTTGTGTGTGTTCTGTATATGAAGAACTGTAGTTTGATTTAGAACATTAATGCTTTTAGATAACGTGCCTGAACTGATCAACTTTTGATATAGGAAATGTTCAAAACATTATCCAACAATACAAAATTTTATCGTTTCTTTACTTCTAAAGAGACAGATATGATTTTGTATATCAGGTTCGGTATCTAATAACATTCGTTCAGAATCAATGTATTACTATACAGGGTGACAGTGACCGACAGACTTGGCTGCAACACTTGCCACGTTTTCTGCCTCATGAAACTTATCACCCGTTCTCAGTTTTTCTACCTTTTTGTAGCCCTATGTAACAGATTACATATCTGGGATCCTGATCCGGTATTATATACCATGGATGCAGAGGATACTGAGAAACAGTTCTGTATAATGAACACACCCGAAGATGATGCATCAGCATGCACTCTCTTCGTTTGGGCGGCACGGGAAATCTGGTATTCCCCAATTTCCTGCTCTGTCTTATAACAATTATAATTTGGAGCAGGACCAACGTTCCCCAGCTCAGTATAACAAGCGGGTTCGGTCAATATTCCGTATTATTATCTTGATTAAGGCGTGATATGGTCGCTACCTGGAGAGAGAGAAGAAAACACTCAGCGTGCGCTCTTGCAAGAATAGATTGGTTATTATTTTATCTAATCAGGATGGCTCCCACTGCTTTTAATCGAATCTTCCTTCAAACCCTAAAAGGAAAGACCAGCCGGGATTAATTACACGCTACAAGTTCGCCAATCTTTCAGTCAGGCCAGTGTCGGTACTTTGAGGGAGGTGCCCCGTGCTTTCGCACGGACCTAATTAATGTAAACCTCGTTTTCCCAGAGGCGTAACCCCGTTGACACCTTTCTAGACACCTACTTGATCGGCTAATTGTAATGTGTAAAACTCTCCCAGGAGTAACTCTTACTCGCAGCGGGTATCGGGATCCAACTATCTCATAGAAGGTATGCAATCTCATTGCAAATTTCAACACTTGAAATTCCCGATAATATTTTGCCCCTAGCGTCCTATGACCTTGACGCAGGCCAACAAACCATAGTCCGCTAGTCAAGTTCAACCCGTCATTTCCTGATTGAATTAAACCCACCCGCACGACCCTTGACGCAGGCCAACAAAGTCGCACGACTACCCTAATCCAATCTGCATCATATGCATAAGCAGATAAATACTTGTTAGCTACCGCACACTACGCCTTGACGCAGGCCAACAAACGTAGCACGAATACTAACTACCACTTATCTGAAATGACGGAGGGCTACGACAGGTTTATCTGAAAACCTATTGCGTAATGAACTTGATATCGTTGTAGGATCGAATGAATTTTGAAATGGAGTGTCTTTAAGGCTTTTCTAGTTTTGCTAAAGGAGTCACTCCCGGTGAAGGGATCGTCGGTCCTTTCCTCGTCGAATGAGGTGCGGGATATATCATATATATCACTGTGCAAAGCAAAAACACTTAAAAGCAATCAAAAGACAAACCGAGGTTGTAGCATCTGCCAGTTATTGCTAAAGGAGTCACTCCCGGTGAAGGGATCTCGGTCCTTTCCTTATCGAATAAGGTGCAGGATATATCGTATATACCGCTGTGCAAAGCAAGAACTTTAGCTACCTGTTTTATTTTGAAATTCGATTCTACAACATCTTAGGTTTCTTTTATTTCATTAATCAAATTAATGAAGTCCCATCATTTAAGTACCTAAACATCACAGATAAATACGACGTACACTTATGCCATCCGCATTCGCCTCGATGTCCCCTCGTGCACCGTTAGGTTAGGTAACTAACGGCAGAGCGGGGCAGGGCTAGCGCGGGTGTAAAACATAAGTAACTCCTATATAATATATCATATATACTATATACTGTATCTATCACAGAACATCACATGATCACATCACAGATATCGCAGCAGAAGAATCATATGAAATATTGGATATACTAGGACGTCTGTATTTTCAATACGAGCCAGTATAAAACACGGATTCCACGGTCGTGATGAATAGCCAAACCCACACCCCTAGACCCCTATGAGAGCGGCAAGCAACCCTACCAATTCTGGAGTTAGGAGACCCGGGCTCGACTCCTCGAGTTGGTCTCCAACTGGACTCCAGAACCCGGTTACTTGTGCCCTCCTCCTTGGGTCTATCCTAGTGCGGAAAAGTAAATAATATACAAAAGGTGACAACTTCCGCAACCTGGAAGTGCCCCAATAAAAAGAATATTACATACAAGTTTTTACATGAATGAAAATGAAAAACACTCATCTCACATAAAAACCCCCGGCTATTCAAACACGACGATCCAATATAACATATCCAGCAACACATAACATCACATGTCATCAACGTAAGTAAATATGCGCATCCCAATTGTCGTTGACATATAGCAACGAAACCGGCGATATCACATATTACACTTACGGTCACAGAAAAGAAATTGTAAAACTACAACAGTTGGAATCCGCAACCACCTCAGACATCGCATGCCTGACCAAATGAATTACTTAGACATCACATGCCTAACAATTATAAACCCCGCATTTTAGTCTCATTATCGAAAACACTTTTCAATATCAAGTCGGGCAATTCAACAAGATTCCCGACATCCTGATCGAATGCTCGTCGCAAACTTTAGTAGACGGCCGCACCCCCGACGCCGTCGACGAAGTGCACCAAGGCGGAACACCGCTGCCGCGAGCACCCAAACGGATGCTTTCGGCGACGGGGTTCTCCTACAGTCACTTGGTTGGGGCTATGGAGTGAGGCTGTCTATTAAGTTTACCCGGCGAGTATCCGCGTACGCTACGTGATTGCGACGGACTTTTGATCACATCAAAATTCCGTGGCAACCGATCAAGTGAGACTAAACTGCTATGTTTATGACATTCATTTAGTTATCTCATAACTTATGGTGAATTCCAATTATTGTATCGCATTCCGGATAAATAGAAAATGTTAAACTTTCCGATCGAACAATCGAACAACCAAGTTTTCCCGATACAGATCAACACATGAAACAAGTCTAAAAACATTCAGTTCGTGCCTCAGTACCAACGGTCCAGCCGTAGAAGGGTCAAGCCAACGCCTCACATGTGGCACGCCGTACTGCCCCAAACCCGAAGGTTCAAAGGGCAGTTCAAGACGGTCACATAATCGAGTTAAGATTTGTTGTCTTCTAGAGGGTCCATCGAGTTACTTGCACTACTTAGAACGTCTTTAAACTACGGAAAAATCCAACACTTGGAAATTTCCCGACAGGGGAAAAATTGGGTATTTATATCCGGTCGAACTTTTTAACATATTCTAAAATTTATCCAGAAAACACATAGACACAGTTTGATAATCCGATCGAATATCCGAAGTCCTAACACTACCCCAGAAAACTCAACGGTTGAGTAAATATTAAAACTTTCCAGAAGACTCAGCACTACAAGACAAGAATTACTGTGCAAGCCACGTGGTGTAACTCAACAAAGTGGCCGCGGAACCGCCGTGAAGCCCATGGTGGGGGCCGCGGTTCCGCACCTCTTTAGTCGAGTTAGCATCACGTGCTTCAAAGTAACTCATACAATTCCCTGCTGAATTTTTTGGCAATTTTTAATCTGGAAAAAGCCCAGTTTTTAGAAAAAGTACAGAGAGCAATTTGTATTAGGGTTTCGGGTTCGTTCGGAATTCAAACGTCGTCTAGACATCGCCTAAGGCTCTAGCTAGGCTCTGATACCACTGTAGGGTTCCTAGGCACTCTCAAGAGGTCTCACAAGGCATCAACCATGCCAATTTCAAAAATACGGTGCCGAGAAACCCTAGACTACGGATCGTTGGCTAGAATTCTAGGCGAAACAAGCAACTAGCTAACAAATTAACTAAAGGAACGGAAATACAACCTTTGTAGATCCGGTGCTCCACCTCCATAGCTCCGTGATGATGTCTCCTCGCTGTCCAAAATGGATCCCGGGCTCTAGCGTCGGCTTCATCGGAGAAGAAGCGGGCTAGGTCATCGACGACGATGCCGAAGATGATCTACGTCGAGGCATCACTAGATCAAGCTCCAACTTCACCAAGTCAAGAAACTTGTGAAGAAAACACACTCTACTACTTGGCAAGAGGTAGAGGATGAAGAAATAGGAAGTGGGTAGACTTTAGAATTGGATTTCTCACTTGTTTTCATCAATCACCATTGATGAAGTAAGCTTCTTCATGAAAGAAGAAGATGAAGAAGAAGAAGAATATTATGATAAGTTGTTTTCAAAAATAAAAAGTAAATCAATACTTATCATAATAATAACCATGGTCAAGTGTAGAGAATAAATCATGGTTAGTGGGAATGGATAGGGTTAAGCATGGAGACAAAATGGTCACTTGGTCAAAGCTTCATGAAGCTTCAACATCCATCCAAAGAAAGCCACCATTTTGCATTATGCTTATCATTTTCCAAAATGAATAAATAAATAAATAAATAGATATGAAAATGAAAACCCTAACCATTACATAACCATGGTTTAAACTTTAAACAAAACACAAGTTAGCATGCATCATCAAACATGATACATACAAGTGCACAAAAATATATCACATATACAATGTGCACAATCCAAGTGAGAAAATCCATTTAAAGTAAACCAATACTAGTTAATGCAAAGTAATATATCAAATATATAATTATACATTAAATCATTAAATCAACACTTGATTTAACGATCCGGTCATATCGCATATAACCGACTAGTATCCAATGTATCGGCTTATCGAATCAATCCTTGATTCGATAACTAGGTTATATCGCATACAACCATTCGATACATTCATCGCGAGAATGGAATACGGTATCACATACATGCATTATTCTCGGTCCCGCACATATCTCATATGCGCTCCTATTTCGTTTCGCTTGAGCCAGGAAACCTCTGTGTAGGACTCTAAAGACCCGTCAATACGCCGGCAGCAGGTGATGATCATATCAAACACCCACAAGCCGCAAGCGGTCTGCTAAACATAACGGCCACCCGGGTATTGAGCGATCAGAAGATCGACGAGCAAGCCCGCTCACACTCCAGTGAATCCAACCAGTAACACTACCGTACAGTCCAGTCTGATCGTCTGATATGTCGCATATCTTGCCTAGGGGTGGTAAACGTCTGACCCCAATAGCTCGATAAGTAGTGTCGATATGAGACTCATAACGGGTCGAGAAACTACTGGTAACACTTACCAGCAATTCTCTGATCAGCCCTGGCCAGGGACTTCCAGTTATAGCCAATCGAACACAGTGCAACATCAACTCCCTATACCGGGAGAGACGAATCCCCTCCTATCGCTCATTGCCTCCATGTGACTCGGGACTGTACCCAAAAACCACTGTTTTGCACGCCCTCTTGGACGTGGTAAGATGGAAATCAAAGCACAGCGGGAACCACACAAGACTCTATGACGATCTCGGGTCAACAGACTACTCTGTACCAGTGTCACCAGAGAACTGCCATCTGACGTAAGGTATAATACCATCTGGGAGTTCTCGGCGAGTCCGTCCAGTGTACCCAGTCTCTACTGAGCACCCGTATATCATCTCTGATGTCAAACACCGATGGATATGGGATCATCCATCGCCCATCTGTATGGGTCGAGAAGGTACACGCTAGTCTACTCTGGTATATTGATGCCCCGTCTCGATACACCCACGACTAGGGACTTTGAAGGATGTACTTATGGACTACCATGTCCCCACTAGTATGATCCGCATCATAGTCCAGGTAGTCAAGTACACATCCTAAGGGCTTTACCAACATGTAACAGAGAGACAATCAATGTACACGTTAAGGTAAAGAGTAACCAGATAGCATACTATCATGTCGAGCAAGAAAGTCCTCCCTATATATGTCCCAGCATCCACTACAATATACATCCTGTGTATAGTAATGGCCTCTAGGGCATACATATAACTAACAATCACGACGCTGGTAATCAAGCAAAGATCCTAAGGGCTCCACTAATGTGTAAAGGCGATATGCTAAAAGAAACACATGCACACATTAAAGCAGAAACAAACTATGTAGCATACTACTATATTGAGCAAGATTGTTTATACAAGGTGAATATCCCAAGCTTCCATCAAGTAATATACAAACTAGTATGATACAGTAATGGCCTCTAGGGCATATACACTAACAGGATTATCGAGACAGGGTATCGATATTCCGGAGTAGACTAGTGTGTACACTTCTCATCCCAGTTGGGGAGATGGTCTGTCCTACAGACATCAGTACGGTACTGGAGATAGTATACAGGTGCTTGTTAGGTTACGGGTACACCGAACAGGACTCGCAGGGGAACTCTTGGTTGGTATTATACCCGTCATCAGTTAACAGTTCCCAGGTGTCATGAGTACAGCATAGTCCGCAGACTTGATACTACTACTTCGCCTCGAGTGTGTCCCACTGTTCTTAGATTGCTTCCCTACCACGGCTCAAAGGAGTCGTGCAAACAGGCAGCAGTTGGGTGCAGTCCCGAGCACTTGGAGGCAGTGGCGGTTAGACAGGATTCGTCTCTCCCGGTATTGGGAGTTGATATCGCGCTGTGTCAGAGAGCCATTACGCAAAGTCCCTGGCTGTCACGACCCGAAATTTGGCACGTGACGGCCCTAATACTACGCAACGCCTAAAGACGTAACGCAGTAAAAGAAAGCCAAAAGCCAGAAATCGAAACCATAAAAATACGGAAAAGATAATAAAAGTTTTTGGAACATTTGAAATCGCAACCCAAATTCTTTAAAAATCCCACTTTCTATATTTAAAGTTTTAGCAACACCCCTTTTGTAAAAACTGGCCCAAAGGCGGAAAACAATCACATCATAAATATACGACGCCGTAGCGAAGAAATAAAAGACAATAGGAAGGAAACTGTATATAAAAGACAACAAATCCACAAATATTATACAATAACGTCCTCACCAAATCTCTAAGTCAACAACATACTAGTAGATGGAGAGTACAAGATACAACGAATGTACAATATGAAATACAGATAATCATCCAACCCACCTAAGCAAAATAGTATTGTGAGCTGATGCGGTATCTGTAGCAAAAGATGATAGATGAATAGCTGAATAACCTGCCTCGACTACTCTGGGGAACAACCTGAAACACCCGTGGCACAACGGGGGTGAGTTGCCAACTCATGAATAGTAGATAACATATGCAGGTAATCGCATGAATGCACGTACAGCATGAATCTAAGATATGTGATTACAGTAATAACATGTCATGTGAATGCAGAATAATGGAAAGTACACTAGCAGGTACAATCAATATGTGAAGCAATAATAACATGCTAATAGTATGCAATAACTATGCAATAGGGATATGAGAAAGTAGATATGTAGCAATCATAAGGGTACACTAACAGGTACTACCAATATATGAAACCGAGCATAAGTGAATAGGTATGAGGTATGGAGTGAAATATGTCGTTCCCACGGAAACCTGATATCGTGGTAGGATCACAATCCATTAAGACATTCAAATCCCAATTCCTCAAATCTTCCCCCAAGTTGGGCTCTCATATCAAATAAGTCTCACATCTCTCCAATGTACAATATCGAGTAATCTCCTATATCCCGAATGTACAAATCGACAATCTCATAGGTATCCTGTATCCAATCTCAATGAATCACCTAATATCCCAAATCACATCTCAAGTAAGATTCTAGCATCCTAAATATTTATATATGCAGAAATAAATATGGTGGGGTCAATACACATATATTAGCATCACAATCCACTAATATTGGTGTAAGGGTATATATAACAACGGCTAAATCCCCTGTTATATATACAAAGGTGTTAAAGAAATATCATAAAAACCATGTGCCAAGCATCGACACAGAAATCCTGATCACGTATCATACGCTATCCCGAAAGCACGAGTGCCTAGCTCTGACCCTCGCCTTTCGACGTATGCATACGTACATGTCTCCCAACGGTGTCTCCGTGATCCCCCGCCGAGTCATGGGTACTGTCACCGGTAGGTACTCGCCCGCCTCCAGGCTCAATCGGCAAAGTCCATCGATTTTCTTGCAGAGGGGAACCATACGGGGCCCCACCATGTACCCTCTACGGCCTCGACGCCTCCTCGTAGGGGTATATATAAATCAGCACCGATAAAACTCATGGTGGATGCGCAAATATCATATCAAGGAAACCGGGTTTTTCAATGTATGCATAATTTCATGAACTCCCGCGGTTCCCAAAATCTAGAAAACATCATTTAAAATCCCAATAACCAATGCGCAAATCCAGGAATAAATATATGCGATATATCTGAAATGCGAGCATATAAAAGAGAATATGTAGCTGAAACCATATGTATGCGAAATCAATAAGGTACAGCTAAGTATATGTAAGTCCACGTTGCGACCCCCGGTTCTTACGGGGAGGCGGAAACGGTATAAAAAACAAATTTTTAGCGCATGGGGCAACATGGACTAACAAAGTCGGGATCTTTTCTAAACTAAACTAGCAAACAAGCTAAAGAGAGTTAGCTACTCGGAAAGATGGTTATACCTAACTTGAACTCCTTCTTCTTCAAACTTTTGTAGAGGTTGATGGTGCTTTCCTCGTTGCTTTCTTCCGTCAAAGATGGATCCACCTGAGGGTTCAACCTTCGGGCTCTTTCTCGAACTTTGAGAGAACTAGAATCTTCGGCTTGCTAAACCTTTGATCCTAGAGTGAGTAGAGAGTGTCAAAGGGGTGTTTTTATCTCAAGGAGAGGGATTCTCAACTCATGAGAAGGGTTCTCCTTGAACTAGAGGAGGAAGAAGAACAAGTGAGGAAAGAGAAAGGTTATGATAGAATGAGCTCTCTTTTTCTTTTCTTGCAACCATATCACAAAAGAAAAAGAATTATAAATTAACAATAATAATAAAATGAAATAGTTGATGGATGGTTTGGAATGACCATTATCATTACAATCTTTAAATGGTTTTGCAAGAATCAAAAAGCATCTTTCTTTTGTAATGATGATGGTCAAAACTTCAACCATGGTCAACAAGTCAACCATGGTCAACAAGTCAACAAAATCCAACCATGACACAATTTCATTTGATTAATATTATTACTAGATATATCATAATTCCATTAGGGTTTGGAAAAAGACGACTGTCAACTATGCGTATGCACCCGTTCCGAAACCCTAATGAAAACCTCTTCCTCCGCCTCAATCAACTGTGCATACACACCTGCATTCTTGTTCCGAGGAACATGAATACCAAGAGATAAAATCAACCCCAAAACGCATACCAGTATCTGGCTCAAACCAGGGCCTACTACTAATATCTGTTCGGACTCCAAACGTGCACAAGTGCGCGGATGAGAACGAACCCTTGTCGCAAGACCATGCGACCTCTACTCTGTTTTGCCCAGAGGCGAATACCCTCTGTGTGCGACTCTAAAGACTCGACACTACGCTGGCAGTGGGTTTAACCACAGACCGCAAGCGGCACTAGCTGTGCGTAACGGTCCCCGGGTAGATGCCGACAAGAAGGCTGACGAGGTGAAACCCCATCTGAACTCCTACTGAGTCTGAATGTGACAGTCTTCGTACAGTCCGGTCTGTTCGTCGAATACATCGCATGTCGGGCCTAGGGGGCGGTAAAACGTCAGTCCCCTAATAGCGGTACAAGTCGTGTCGGAGTGAAGCCCAAAACACCCTGAGATAACACTGGAAGCCTACCAGTATATCTCGCTTGCCCTGGCCAGGGACTACTCGTGTAATGGCTCTCCTAGACACAGCGCGATGTCTACCCCAATACCGGGAGAGACGAATCCTGTCTAACCGTCACTGCCTCCAAGTGCTTCGGGACTGCACCCAACCATTACCTGTTTGCACGACTCCTTTGAGCCGTGGTAGGGTAGTGATCAAAGTGCAGTGGGAACACACTCGAGGCGAAGTGGCAGTGTCAAGTCAGCGGACTAAGCTGTACTCATGTCACCTGGGAACTGATAACTGACGATAGGTATAATACCAACCTGTCAGTTCCCGACGAGTCCTGTCCAGTGTACTCGTAATCCAACGAGCATCCGTATACTATCTCCAGTACGACGTACTGATGGCTGTGGGACAGACCATCTCCCACACTGGGATGAGAAGCGCATACGCTAGTCTACTCCGGAGTATCGATGCCCTGTCTCGATAGTCCTGTGACTAGGGACCTGTATAAGGATGTGCTTATAGATTACCCAGCCCCCACTAGTGTGACTGCCATCACAACGCTGGTAATCAAGCAAAGATCCTAAGGGCTCCACTAATGCGTATAGGTGATATACTAAAATAAACACATGTACACATTGAAGTAGAAACAAACCAAGTAGCATACTACTATATTGAGCAAGATTGTTTATACAAGGTGAATATCCCAAGCTTCCATTAAGTAATATACAAACTAGTATGATACAGTAATGGCCTCTAGGGCATATACACTAACAGTATAGGTGTCTACCTATAAGAAAAAAAATGTCGTATACCCCCTGGGTATAGGTAGAATATGAAGGGTACCCCCTGGGTAAAAGTAAAATATGTGCAAGTATACATGTAGCTGTATCGTAATGTGTAGATGTACCTATCACTAATGGTAAGATACACTATAGGTATACCGATAAGCTAGATGTCAAGTATGATAAGCAATATAGTATCTATAAGGGGTTGTGTGTGACATGGCAATTATTGACGGTGTGTGTGTAGCATACAATCCGTGCTCGTGCAACATGAACCGTCAATAATATGTGCAGTGTCCTACGGCTGCTAGTCACAGTACAACTATATCAAGGAAATAAGGTAAATGCGCAATTCTAACAATGACGTAGAATATGCGACAGGTATTTGAATCCTAGCCCAGACGCATAACGCCATGCGGGCGATTCCCCTGTAGATGTTAAATCTACTCACCTACGCTCCACGCTAGGTGAATCCTACCATCTGCTCCCCTCTGTAGAAGTGTCCGTAGTCCCCGCCTGCAAACCTGCAAATAAGACATGGAAATCATATATAAGCCAAATATTCCGCAAAACGCGATATCGAACCAAAACGAGAAACTCGCGTCACGAACTAAACGCGCGTGTGCACGATACGCTGAATCGTGTGTATACACGTCTAAAACTACCGCGACACGCCGCGATACGCTGGATCACAGAACCCACTCACGTATTGCGCGTATCGCGCAAACACAACGGACATGCAAAACGATATATGATTCCAGATTTTCCTACAGGTCAAATCTTACAAAACTAGACATGCCAAAACACTAGACAACACAGCAGAGTACCCTACCCAAAACCCCAACACCCTTGCCCCCTACTTGGCCGCAAATTGCGGCCAAACCTAATAAAACTGCGGCCTGGGTAGGGAATTAGGGGCTCGTGTTCAGGTGGTGATATCTAGACCTAGTGTACATGCCCCAGTTTTCTCAATTTTAACCTGAAGGTCCCAGGTCAATAGCAGATCACAGAAAGCCAATACATCGCTTTAAAATCACCAATTCGCACTAAAAGGAAACCCTATGGTATTTTAGTGTAATCTAGGTCAAATCTCAGTTAAGGTGACCTTAACAACACTTAAATGGGTAGGGTTTACCAACACAATCATCACTATATCAAATTTCCTCACAATCACCATAATTAGCACTAAACTAGCTAATTAACACAACCCGACGCTAATAAGCATACAAGCTAAGCAAAAGAGAGATGGGTTCAGAAAATATACCCTAAAGAGTCCTAGGAAGCAAGAGAGGAAGTGTATGGAGGAGATGAGGGGTTGCTACAGCTGCTGGGGCTCCTGTTGCTGCTGCCAGATGTTGTTGTTGTTGCTGAAGCTGCTGCTGCCGCCTTGGCTGCTGCTGCTGCCGCCTTGGCTGCTGCTGCTGGAGCTTCTCTTTGCTGGGGCTGCTGCTGCTAGGTGAGTGTGTGTGTGTGTGTGTGTGTTGTGAGAGAATGAGAGGATGAGTGAAAAGAGAAGTGATAATGAGAGACAAAGTCAATACCCCTCCCCTCTCTCTTCATTTAATGAAGCATGGCAATGCCATCATGCCCTATTCTCACTCTCTCTTTCTCTCACCAAGGTCAACACAAGAAGTCAAATTTAAATCCCCTTTTTAAATCATTTTGCATTTAAAACAATCATCATACTTAAAACCCATAACACTTAAAACAAAACTATAAAGCTAGATTAGGGAAAATGGTTAGTTAACCATGATTGCTAATCATGTTTAACCCCAAATTACAACCTTAGTTTACATGCACAAGTGTGTGTGTGCCTAGAAAAATTCTAATAAAATACTCATTAAATAGGATAAAATAATTGAAAACTAATTTGGTAAACATTTTATTAAAAACCATATATTAAAATATAATTAGCCACATAACACATTCTAAGGTGTTATACTGGCCAGGGCAAGCGAGATTTACTGGTAGGTTCCAGTAGTTTCTCAAGGTGTAATAGGCTACGCTCCGACATGACTTATACCGCTATTAGGGGACTGACGCTTGCCGCTCCCTCGGCCCGATATGCGATAGTCTTAGACGAACAGACCGGACTATACGGAGATTGTCATATTAGGCTCAGTAGGGGTTTGAGATGGGTTTTCTCATCGGCCTTCTTATCGACATCTACCTGGGGACCGTTACGTACAGCTAGTGCCGCTTGCGGTCTGTAGTTAAACCCACTGCCAGCGTAGAGTCGAGTCTTTAGAGTCCCACACAGAGTGTTTCCCTGCTCCAGGAGAAACGATATAGAGGTCGTATGGTTTTACGACAAGGGTTCGGACGCATACGTGTCTTTACGCACGTACGACGTTCGGACAGTTTTTACTAGCCGACTTTGGTTTAAGTTAGATTCTAGTATCGGATTATTGGATTTATACAGTCTAAAGTTTTTCCGTGTTTTCACGGATAGGAAGGGCGTTCTCGTAATTTGGCGGGAAGCTTCTAGAAGCTTGGTGACTTGAGGGTTTAGGTGGCATTTACATTAAATGCATTTGTGACTCATTTAGATGAATCGTTCAAGTGAGTTAATGAATCATTTATTGCTTAATGACTCACTTGATGATTCATTGCATATATTTAATGAAGTATGATGATAAATCATTTAGATTAATTTATTTGTTTTTCTTTATGCTTCATAATATATTAGAAGTGAGAAGCTTTTATATGATGATTCTTGCTCACCTTCTCTCTCCTCAAGCTCACTCTCTCTTCAAACCCTAATCCTACCCCTCATGTGTTGAGATCAAGGATTAGATAGACTAATTAATTCATAACCTCACTCTATATCACCTAGGTGAATTTGATTAGCAACTAAAGAAACCTAGTTATCTCAAGTTAGAGATCAAGCTTGGAGTAGGAGCTCTCGGGTGGATCGTCTTGACTCGAGGAGGCCGTTGAGGTGCCGACATTCCAAAGATCCTACGAAGAGTGGAGGACAGCGATGAAGACCCGATGGACAAGTAACGTGAGGTATAACTTCGAATCCGAGTAGTTAAACCTTTCGTAGTTTGCTAGTAATGGTTTAGATATGATCTGTGTGCTCAAGTCAGTGTTACGAAGCTTTGATAATCGTTTTTCATATATTCCGCCTCCCCCACAAGCTCGTGGGGTGCGTGACATGGACTTACAGTGGTATCAAAGCCAACTAAATCTTTACTAGCTTGTTGACAATTATTTAGAACTTCGATCGTCAGAAAAACACGAAAACTTAACCCGGACCCCTATCAGTTTCTGTTAATTTTAAATGTGTCGAAAAAATTATTTGATATGCCTTAAAATTCACAGCAGGGGAATATAAGAATACTGGGAAAATACGAGCACTCAACTCGACAAGACGGCCGCGGATCCGCCGCGGAGTCAACCCTGAGTTGACTCGGATTTGCTCTGTAATTCATAATATTTGGTGTTTTGTTTTCCAGTATATTCTGTTTCTGCCCAGGTTACTTCCATGATGGCTTGCATTTGGGGTAAACACGGAAAAAGGTTGTCGATCGATGTTCTAAATTATTTGCTAATCGGGTTTTTATCTGTAATGTTTAATGTGTTCGTAAACCTCCCCTAACTGCTAGTATGTCGGTTGGCAGGGGGTTGCACATTTCTGTAATGATTCTACTGTTTGTGAAATATTCCTAGGCACCCTAAGGAGGTCTCACAAGGCATCAACCATGCCAATTTCAAAAATTAGAGGTGCCGAGAAACCCTAATACGGACCGTTGGCTAGAAGTTTAGGCGACAAATGAGAATAGTTAACAACTTTAACTAAGTGTATGGAAATACAACCTTTGTAGATCCGTTTCTCCACCTCCATAGCTCCATGATGAAGTCCTCTCCGCTGTCCAAATCGAACCATGACTCTTGCATCGGCTTCATCGGAGAAAAAGCGGGCTGGGTCATCGACGACGATGCCGAAGATGATCTACGTCGAGGCATCACTAGATCAAGCTCCACCTTCACCAAGCCTTGAAAACTTGTGAAGGAAACACCCTATACTACTTGGCAAGAGGTAGAGGATGAAGAAATAGGAAGTGGGTTCACTTTAGAATTGGATTTCTCACATGATTTCATCACTTGCCATTGATGAGGCAAGCTTTTCTTCTTTGAAGATGAAGAATAAGAAGATGATAATATTATGATAAGTTGTTATGAAAAAGAAAAGGAAATCAATCTTTATCATAATACAACCATGGTCAAGTGTAGAGAATAAACTAGGGTTAAATGGAGTGGTTAGGGTTAAGCATGAGACAAAATGATCACTTTGGTCAAAGGTTCAAGAAGCTTCAACTAGAAAACAAATTAAGCCACCATTTTCCCTTTATGCTTTTCATTTTCCATAAAGAATAAATAAATAAATAAATAAATGAATAAGAAAATGAAAATGAAACCCTAACCACTTAAGTAACCATGGTTTAATTCTTTACACAAACCCAAACTAGCATGTATCATCAAACATGATACAATCTTGTGTACAAAAGTATATCACATATACAATGTGCACAACCCAAGTGAGAAAATCCATTTAAAGTGAACCAATACTAGTTAGTGCAAAGTAATATATCAAATATATAATTATGCATTAACTCATTAAATCAACACTTGATTTAACGATCCGGTCATATCACATATAACCGACTAGTATCCAATGTATCGGCTTATCGAATAACCCCTCGATTCGATAACTAGGTTATATCGCATATAACCATTCGATACATTCATCGCGAGAATGGAATACGGTATCACATACACGCATTATTCTCGGTCCCGCACATATCTCATATGCGCTCCTATTTCGTTTCGCTTGAGCCATGAAACCTCTGTGTAGGACTCTAAAGACTCGTCAATACGCCGGCAGCAGGTGATGATCATATCAAACACCCACAAGCCGCAAGCGGTCTGCTAAACGTAACGACCACCCGGGTTTTGAGCGATCAGAAGATCGACGAGCAAGCCCGCTTACACTCCAGTGAATCCAACCAGTAACACTACCGCACAGTCCGGTCTGATCGTCTGATATGTCGCATATCTCGCCTAGGGGTGGTAAACGTCAGACCACAATAGCTCGATAAGTCGTGTCGATATGAGGCCTATAACAGTTCGAGAAGCTACTGGTAACACTTACCTGTAAATCTCAGCAACCCTGGCCAGGGATTTCCGGTTATAGCCAATCGAACACAGCGCAACATCAACCCCCCATACCGGGAGAGACGAATCCCCTCCTATCGCTCATTGCCTCCATGTGACTCGGGACTGTACCCAAAAACCACCGTTTTGCATGCCCTCTTAGACGTGGTAAGATGGAAATTAAAGCACAGTGGGAACCACACAAGACTCTATGACGATCTCGGGTCAACAGACTACTCTGTACCAGTGTCACCAGAGAACTGCCATCTGACGTAAGGTATAATACCATCTGGGAGTTCTCGGCGAGTCCGTCCAGTGTACCCAGTCTCTACTGAGCACCCGTATATCATCTCTGATGTCAAACACCAATGGATATGGGATCATCCATCGCCCATCTGTATGGGTCGAGAAGGTACACGCTAGTCTACTCTGGTATATCGATGCCCCATCTCGATACACCCACGACTAGGGACTTTCAAGGATGTACTTATGGACTACCATGTCCCCATTAGTATGATCCGCATCATAGTCCAGGTAGTCAAGTACACATCCTAAGGGCTTTACCAACATGTAATAGAGAGACAATCTATGTACACGTTAAGGTAAAGAGCAACCAGATAGCATACTATCATGTCGAGCAAGAAAGTCCTCCCTATATATGTCCCAGCATCCACTACAATATACATCATATGTACAGTAATGGCCTCTAGGGCATACATATAACTAACAATCTCCCACTTGCACTAGGGCCATCTGTATAGCAGTGGTTGTAGTATCTCATACTCAACCATCCCATAAAAGTCTCTCTCTGGGAATAGGCCTTCGTGAGTGGATCCGCCGTGTTGTCCTCTGAGTCTACTCTCCTAAACTCGATCTCCTTGGTGATCAACCATCTCCATGATCAGGTGATACTGCCTTAGAATATGACTGGATCACTGATGGGACCGGCGTTCCTTGGCATAAGCCACAACTCCATTGTCTCACAATGGTAGGAACGCAGTTCATCTCATGAACCAATATACACCCAAACAGCCTCTTTGGTAGCATCTTAAGTAGCGATGTATCCTGCCTTTATCGTCTAGTATGTCACGGTATCTAGCTTGGAACTCTTCCAACATACCGTCCCTTTACTGAGGGTAAAGACAATGCCTGTGACTGACACTCAGTCGTCTTTATCACCCTGGAACACTTCCAGTGATTTTCCCCAGGATCAACTGATACCATCTCACTACAACTAGTGATTATCCTAACATCCATTTAGATCTATCTCATAGATCCAAAACCCAGGATTTAGTAGGTATCATTTTGATCCTATGTGGAGAATCATTGTGATAAGCGGAGATTGATTGAGCGTAGCATAGGAAACTCCTTCCCTATCAAGAGTATGTCATCCACGCACTCTACGAGGATCGCCACCATACTCCCTACTACCTTTTTGTTTATACAAGGTTCATCTACCATTTTGATGATGCCAAACTCTTTGACTAACACATCAAAACAGACGTTCCAACTCCGCGATGCCTGCTTTATCCTATAAAGCATCTTGCACACGTTTCCGCTGCTCCCACTGTCTACGAAGCCCTCTGGCTGTGTACTTATAGACGCACTCTTCTAAAACATCACTTAGAAAAGCAGTCATGACACCCAACCACCAGATATCGTAGTCATGGTATGTAGCCGTGACAAGTAGGATCTGGATGGACTTAAGCATAGATCCTTAGAAAAGGTTTCAACATAATCCATGCCTGGTCAATGATGCAAACATTTAACAAGTCTAGCTTTGAAAGTCTCAACCTTTCCAAGTACACCAAGTAATCTTCTCAAGATATACTTGCTCCTGATGGGGATTTAACCCTTCAGATATAGCAACCAAAGTCCATAATTTGTTGGTGTACATGGATTCCATCTCAGATCACTAAGCATCCGGCCATTCTTACAGAGTCTCACTCCTGATGGCCAGCTCGAAGCCAGTTGGGTCATCATCTCATGATGCAATCCTCGCTCCCACTGTCATCGAGAAACCGAAGTATCTCTCAGGCAGGTGAGGAACCCTACCAGATCGGCAGAGAGGCTGAGGTTCGTTGGCATCTACTGAATCCTTTGGTTCTACCAAATCATCTGCTGTAGTTTGTATAGCTGGAACTTTTCCAGTTCTACATTGCAGACCTTTCCTCGAGCTTGTCCGGATTTTGCTTTTAGACATAAGCCGGACAACCCCAAATCTTAACTAGCTTAAGACATGGGCTCTTCCCTTTCCATATCACATATGAAATGGTAGGCAACTGATTTGATTGGAACCCTATTCAATAGGTATGCAGCTTCTCAAGTGCATAACTCCCAAAAGGAAATAGGTAACTCAGTAGTACTCATCATAGAGCACAACATATCAAATAGGGTGTATCTGCTCCGCCCCGATATACCATCGTGCTATGGTGTATACAGAGGAGTAATGCTGAGAGAGAATCTCATTCTCCTTTAGAATAGTCCAGGAATTCCATGCACAAGTATTCTCCTCCCTGATCTCATCATAGGACATAATACTTATACCCGTATTGTGGTTCTCTACTTCTAACTTATATTCTGTGAATATCTTAAAAGGTTCGGACTTGTGTTTCAACAGGAACATAGGTCTGAATCTCGAAAGATCATCAGAGAATGTAATGAAGTATAAAGAACCGGTCTTGGTATGTGTAGACAGGGGACTTACATACATCAACATGTATCATCCCAAGAGTTCATTAACTCTTTCTCTGTTTCCAATAAACAGAGCTGTGGTCATCTTATCTTTGTGACATGACTGGCAAGTTTCAGAAGATGAAAATTCAAACTGATTTAAATATACATCTAAATGTAACTTCAGCATGTCGGGTCGCATTGATCTGACCTAGTCTACAATACCTCAAGAAGAATTCGTTCATTTCTGAACTATTCCTCTTGTGTGTGTTCTGTATACTAAGAACTGTAGTTTGATTTAGAACATCAACGCTTTTAGATAACGTGCCTGAACCGATCAACTTTTGATATAGGAAATGTTCAAAACATTATCCAACAATACAAAATTTTATCATTTCTTTACTTATAAAGAGACTGATATGATTTTGTATATCAGGTTCGGTATCTAATAACATTCGTTCAGAATCAATGTATTAGTAATACAGGGTGATAGTGACCAACAGACTTGGCTGCAACACTTGCCCCGTTTTCTGTCTCATGAAACTTATCACCCGTTCTCAGTTTTTCTACCTTTTTGCAGCCCTATGTAACAGATTACATATCTGGGATCCTGATCCGGTATCATATATTCAGGATTCAGAGGATACTGAGAAACGGTTCTTTGTAATGAACACACCCGAAGATGATGCATCAGCATGCACTCTCTTCGTTTGGGCGGCACGGGAAATCTGGTATTCCCCAATTTCCTACTCTATCTTATAACAATTATAAGTTGGAGCGGGACCAACGTTCCCCAGCTCAGTATAACAAGCGGGTTCGGTCAATAATCCGTATTATTATCTTGATTAAGGCGTGATATGGTCGCTACCAGGAGAGAGAGAGAGAAGAAAACACTCAGCGTGCGCTTTTGCAAGAATAGATTGGTTATTATTTTATCTAATCAGGATGGCAACCACTGCTTTTTATCAAATCTTCCTTCAAACCCTAAAAGGAAAGACTAGCCGGGATTAATTACACACTACAAGTTCGCCAATCTTTCAGTCAGGCCAGTGTCGGTACTTTGAGGAAGGTCCCCCGTGCTTTCGCACAAACCTAATTAATGTAAACCTCGTTTTCCCAGAGGCGTAACCTCGTTAACACCTTTCTAGACACCTACTTGATCGGCTAATTGTAATGTGTAAAACTCTCCCAGGAGTAACTCTTACTCGCAGCGGGTATCGGGATCCAACTATCTCATAGAAGGTATGCAATCTCATTGCAAATTTCAACACTTGAAATTCCCGACAATATTTTTCCCCTAACGTGCTATGGCCTTGACGAAAGCCAACAAACCATAGCCCGCTAGTCAAGTTCAACCCGTACATTTCTTGATTGAATTAAACCCACCCGCACGACCCTTGACGAAAGCCAACAAAGCCGCACGACTACCCTAATCCAATCGCATCGTATGCTGGCAGATAAGCAGCATATAGCTACCGCACACTGCACCTTGACGAAAGCCAACAAATGCAGCACGAATACTATATACAACTTATCTGAAATGACGGAGGGCTACGACAGGTTTTTCTGAAAACATATTGCATAATGAACTTGATATCGTTGTAGAATCAAATGATTTTAAAATGGAGTGTTTTTGAGGCTTTTCTAGTTTTGCTAAAGAAGTCACTCCCGGTGAATGGATCGTCGGTCCTTTTCTCATCGAATGAGGTGCGGGATATATCATATATATCACTGTGCAAAGCAAAAACACTTAAAAGCAATCAAAAGACAAACCGAATGTGTAGCATCTGCCAGTTATTGCTAAAGGAGTCATTCCCGGCGAAGGGATCTCGGTCCTTTCCTCATCGAATAAGGTGCAGGATATATCATATATACCGCTGTGCAAAGCAAGAACTGTAGCAACCTGTTTTATTTTGAAATTCGATTCTACAAAATCTTAGGTTTCTTTTATTTCATTAATCTCATTAATGAAGTCCCATCATTAAAGTACCGAAACATCACAGATAAATACGACGTACACTTATGCCATCCGCATTCGCCTCGATGTCCCCTCGTGCACCGTTAGGTTAGGTAACTAACGGCAGAGCGGGGCAGGGCTAGCGCGGGTGTAAAACATAAGTAACGCCTATATAATATATCATATATACTATATACTATATCTATCACAGAACATCACATGATTACATCACAGATATCGCAGCAGAAGAAACATATGAAATATTGGATATACTAAGACGTCCGTGTTTTCAATACGAGCCAGTATAAAACATGGATTCCACGGTCGTGATGAATAGACAAACCCACACCCCTAGACCCCTACGAGAGCGGCAAGCAACCCTACCAATTCTAGAGTTAGGAGACCCGGACTCGACTCCTCGAGTTGGTCTCCCACTGGACTCCAGAACCCGGTTACTTGTGCCCTCCTCCTTGGGTCTATCCTAGTGCGGAAAAGTAAATAATATACAAAAGGTGACATCTTCCGCAACCTGGAAGTGCCCCAATAAAAAGAATATTACATACAAGTTTTTACATGAATGAAAATGAAAAACGCTCATCTCACATAAAAACCCTCGGCTATTCAAACACGACGATCCAATATAACATATCCAGCAACACATAACATCACATGTCATCAACGTAAGTAAATATGTCCATCCCAATTGTCGTTGACATATAGCAACGAAACCGGCGATATCACATATTACACTTACGGTCACAGAAAAGAAAGTGTAAAACTACAACAGTTGGAATCCGCAATCTCTTCAGACATCGCATGCCTGACCAAATGAATTACTTAGACATCGCATGCCTAACAATTATAAACCCCGCATTTTAGTCTCATTATCGAAAACACTTTTCAATATCAAGTCGGGCAATTCAACAAGATTCCCGACATCCTGATCGAATGCTCGTCGCAAACTTCAGTAGACGGCCGCACCCCCGATGCCGTCGACGAAGTGCACCAAGGCGGAACACCGCTACCGCGAGCACCCAGATGGATGCTTTCGGCGACGGGGTTCTCCTACAGTCACTTGGTCGGGGCTATGGGGCGAGGCTGTCTATTAAGTTTACCCGGCGAGTATCCGCGTACGCTACGTGATTGCGACGGACTTTTGATCACATCAAAATTCCGTGGCAACCGATCAAGTGAGACTAAACTGCTATGTTTATAACATTCACTCAGTTATCTCATAACTACTTGTGAATTCCAATTATTGTATCCCATTCCAGATAATTAGAAAATGTTAAACTTTCCGATCGAACATTCAAACACCCAAGTTTTTCCGATACAGATCAACACATGAAACAAGTCTAAAAACATTCAGTTCGTGCCTCAGTACCAACGGTCCAGCCGTAGAAGGGTCAAGCCAACGCCTCACATGTGGCACGCCGTACTGCCCCGAACCCGAAAGTTCAAAGGGCAGTTCAAGACGGTCACATAATCGAGTTAAGGTTTGTTGTCTTCTAGAGGGTCCATCGAGTTACTTGCACTACTTAGAACGTCTTTAAACTACGGAAAAATCCAACACTTGGAAATTTCCCGACAGGAGAAAAGTTGGGTATTTATATCCGGTCGAACTTTTTAACAAATTCAAAAAATTATCCGGAATCCACATAGACAAAATCTGATAATCCGATCGAATCATCGAATCCCCAAAACAACCCCAGAAAATTCAACTCTTGAATAAATATTAAAAATTCCCAGAAAACTCAGCATCTGAAAAAATGAATTACTGTGCAAAAGGGGGAGGATGACGTCACCATATTGCCGCGGAACCGCCGCAGAAGCCAGGCTTCTGCCGCGGTTCCGCCGCCGTTTGCACTGTTCATGAATTAATATTTGCGCCGTAATTCTTAGAATTCCCTGCTGAATTTTTTAAGCATTTTTAATCTGGAAAAAACCCAATTTTTGGAAAAAGTCCAGAGAGCGTGTATATTTTAGGGTTTCGGGTTCGTTCGGGTTTCAAACTTCGTCTACGCATCGCCTAAGGTTCTAGCTAGGCTCTGATACCAATGAAAGGTTCCTAGGCACCCTAAGGAGGTCTCACAAGGCATCAACCATGCCAATTTCAAAAATTAGAGGTGCCGAGAAACCCTAATACAGACCGTTGGCTAGAAGTTTAGGCGACAAATGAGAATAGTAATCAACTTTAACTAAGTGTACAGAAATACAACCTTTGTAGATCCGTTTCTCCACCTCCATAGCTCCATGATGAAGTCCTCTCCGCTGTCCAAATCGAACCATGACTCTTGCATCGGCTTCATCGGAGAAAAAGCGGGCTAGGTCATCGACGACGATGCCGAAGATGATCTATGTCGAGGCATCACTAGATCAAGCTCCACCTTCACCAAGCCTTGAAAACTTGTGAAGGAAACACCCTATACTACTTGGAAGGAGGTAGAGGATGAAGAAATAGGAAGTGGGTTCACTTTAGAATTGGATTTCTCACATGATTTCATCACTTGCCATTGATGAGGCAAGCTTTTCTTCTTTGAAGATGAAGAAGAAGAAGATGATAATATTATGATAAGTTGTTATGAAAAAGAAAAGAAAATCAATCTTTATCATAATACAACCATGGTCAAGTGTAGAGAATAAACTAGGGTTAAATGGAGTGGTTAGGGTTAAGCATGAGACAAAATGGTCACTTTGGTCAAAGGTTCAAGAAGCTTCAACTAGAAAACAAATTAAGCCACCTTTTCCCTTTATGCTTTTCATTTTCCATAAAGAATAAATAAATAAATAAATGAATAAGAAAATGAAAATGAAACCCTAACCACTTAAGTAACCATGGTTTAATTCTTTACACAAACCCAAACTAGCATGTATCATCAAACATGATACAATCTTGTGTACAAAAGTATAGCACATATACAATGTGCACAAACCAAGTGAGAAAATCCATTTAAAGTGAACCAATACTAGTTAGTGCAAAGTAATATATCAAATATATAATTATGCATTAAATCATTAAATCAACACTTGATTTAACGATCCGGTCATATCGCATATAACCGACTAGTATCCAATGTATCGGCTTATCGAATCAACCCTCGATTCGATAACTAGGTTATATCGCAAATAACCATTCGATACATTCATCGCGAGAATGGAATACGGTATCACATACACGCATTATTCTCGGTCCCGGACATATCTCATATGCGCTCCTATTTCGTTTCGCTTGAGCCATGAAATCTCTGTGTAGCACTCTAAAGACTCGTCAATACGCCGGCAGCAGGTGATGATCATATCAAACACCCACAAGCCGCAAGAGGTCTGCTAAACGTAACGGCCACCCGAGTATTGAGCGATCAGAAGATCGACGAGCAAGCCCGCTTACACTCCAGTGAATCCAACCAGTAACACTACCGCACAGTCCGGTCTGATCGTCTGATATGTCGCATATCTCGCCTAGGGGTGGTAAACGTCAGACCCCAATAGCTCGATAAGTCGTGTCGATATGAGGCCTATAACAGTTCGAGAAGCTACTGGTAACACTTACCTATAAATCTCAGCAACCCTGGCCAGGGATTTCCGGTTATAGCCAATCGAACACAGCGCAACATCAACCCCCTATACCGGGAGAGACGAATCCCCTCCTATCGCTCATTGCCTCCATGTGACTCGGGACTGTACCTAAAAACCACCATTTTGCACGCCCTCTTGGACGTGGTAAGATGGAAATCAAAGCACAGTGGGAACCACACAAGACTCTATGACGATCTCGGGTCAACAAACTACTCTGTACCAGTGTCACATGAGAACTGCCATCTGACGTAAGGTATAATACCATCTGGGAGTTCTCGGCGAGTCCGTCCAGTGTACCCAGTCTCTACTGAGCACCCGTATATCATCTCTGATGTCAAACACCAATGGATATGGGATCATCCATCGCCCATCTATATGGGTCGAGAAGGTACACGCTAGTCTACTCTGGTATATCGATGCCCCATCTCGATACACCCACGACTAGGGACTTTCAAGGATGTACTTATGGACTACCATGTCCCCATTAGTATGATCCGCATCATAGTCCAGGTAGTCAAGTACACATCCTAAGGGCTTTACCAACATGTAATAGAGAGACAATCTGTGTACACGTTAAGGTAAAGTGCAACCAGATAGCATACTATCATGTCGAGCAAGAAAGTCCTCCCTATATATGTCCCAGCATCCACTACAATATACATCCTATGTACAGTAATGGCCTCTAGGGCATACATATAACTAACAGTTTGTGTATATGAACTGTATTGGATTGTTGTGATAATTAGCCGGGGTTTGAAATGGGTTATTAAATTCATTCATTCGATGTAATTGTAATATGTTGTAATATTCTTTTGCGGGGCACATCCAGGTTGCGGTTGTAGCCACCGTTGTATTATTTCATTTACTGTTTTTTACTCCTAGGATAGACCCAAGGTGGGGTGCACAAACTACCGGGTACTTTGAAGTGTTTAGTGGCCTACTCACGTTGTTGAGGGAGACCGCTTCACTTCGGGTACTTGGCGGGTAGTTTGCCGTACCCGTAAGGGTCTAGGGTGGGGTAATGGATATTCATCACAACTGTGTAATCCGTATTTTGTTGCAGGCTCAAAGCAAACGCGGATTGCTTGCATATCCAATAAAGTTCATCAGTGATCTGGAATGCCTATTATTGCGTCTGACGAATGTACAATATCTATATATGATAGCTATTTAGACGTCACTTATGTTTTACACTCGCGCTAGCCCAGCCCCCGCTCTGTCGTTAGTTAAGTAACCTAACGGGTGATGACGGGACCCAGTGGCGAATGCGGATGGTATAAGAGGACGTTGTATTTTCGTTGTTTTCTACAATGATAGATTAAATGATGGGACGCATTATTATAATACAAAGAAAAGAAAATAAACCAAAGTTGAGTCGTTGGAACAAATTTAAAAGAAACCACTCGGTTATTTTAAAAGAGCAGAATTTTTAATTACGGAGCTTTAACCACTCCTTTTAAAATGCTATCAGGTTCCTTCGATTATATCAAGTTCACTACATTCACGGTTTTGCCAAAACCATTCATAGCCCTCCGTCATTTCGTATGAATATTCAATAGTATTCAAGCTATGTTTGTTGACCTTCGTCAAGGCATAGTGATTGGTAGCTGTTGGGTGTTCATATGTAGCATAGATAGATGTGTTGGTTTGGGACAATCGTATTACCTTGTTGACCTTCGTCAAGGGTATATACGGGTGGGTTCAAATTAACCTG
The DNA here is from genome assembly GCA_030015575.1 of Agapanthus africanus. Taxonomy (NCBI): domain Eukaryota; kingdom Viridiplantae; phylum Streptophyta; class Magnoliopsida; order Asparagales; family Amaryllidaceae; genus Agapanthus; species Agapanthus africanus. The sequence continues at coordinate 495,371,319 of CM057339.1, forward strand.
GACAATGACAGGTAGAACTTGACATGTGACTTATGATTTGTTGACCTTCGTCAAGGTCATAAGAGCATGAGGCAAAAATCCATATCGGGAGTTTCTAAAGAAACTGAAACTTGCTAGTGTTGCATACCATTTGGAGTTTGATGAATGTTGGTAGGATTCCTTCAACATTATCATACGATGATATTTGGATCCCGATCCTACTGTGAGTACATACTACTTATCAGGAGATTCGTCACCTAACGATCAATGCTATAAACCAAGTAGGTGCCTAGAAAGGTGTCAGCGGGGCTACGCCCCCAGAGAAAAGAGGTTATTTAATTAAGGAACTTCGCGAAAGCGTTGGAAAACCTCCCTCGAAGTATCGACATTGGCCTGGCTGAACGGTTAAGAAAGTATTGCACGGTGAGAATAGTCCTGGCTAATTCTTCTTTTATGGTTTGAGGAAGGATTCGAGAAACAGTGGGAGCCATCCAGTTTAGATAAACTAAAAACCAATCTAAACTTGCAACAGCATCATGCTAAAGCGTTTTCTTCTCTTTCTCTCATTTGCAGCAACCTTATGACCACACATAGGTTACATCTAGATAACAATTTGACTGAATCTGACTTATATGACTGGCAAAGGTCTTTCCAGATATCCATTGCCTATGACAAGCTAGACCACCCTATTACTACTCAAGATCCCGCCGTCCCAGGTCCATTTTTCATCCTCACGGATATGAATATCCGTCAGACAAGGGAAAAGGACCTGGAGACTACGTTGGGAAACAGGTCATATGATGACTTATTTCCACAGTCCCTACCCTCTACTTATACCCTGAAAGAAACCAGGGAGACACAAGCTCTGCTTAATGGGAACCTTCTTCTTCTACATCCAGGGAGAAAGCAAAGGGTGAAAAGAAGAAGACCTCTACAAAGCCGAAATACGGTGTCAGTAAAGTAGGAAGAAAGGGAAGAGCAAAAGTTTCGAGACTTGGTATAGGTAAGGAGGGATATTCCTAGGATTAGGCATTGGCAGAAAGATTGCATGGCTTTGGAAGCCAGTAGCCAGGATACGAAGCATGTTATGGCTTCAGCCTCAAGTATGTTTGTAATTGAGAACTGTTTTTCAATTAACTCTACTTCCTGGGTACTAGATACCGGAGCAGGATATCATATCTGTAATTCATTACATGCTTTAAGAAACCATAGAGTTATAAAGGTAGGTGATTTGTCTCTCAGAGTTGCAAACGGAATGAGCATGGACGCTGAATCCGTGGGAGAATATCACCTAGGTTTGACAAGTTGGCAGATATTGATTCTACGTAACTGTCTGTATGTACCTAGTTTGACTTGTAATATCATATCAGTGTCCTCACTTTCGAGAGAGGGATATGATTTTACATTCATAAGCGATGTAGTTCACATCCACCTAAATCAGGTTCTGATTGGGTCCGGTACATTAGATGACGGTATATACGTATTGAGTCAAGCTCAGGTTTTCAATGACCAGAACACACTCAAAAGAAAGTCTCCAGAATCAGGCTTTCTTATGGCATTGTAGACTAGGTCACATCAATGAAACACAATTAACTAAGTTACATAAAGAAGGATATTTGAATCCGTTCGAATATCAATCTTATGCTACTTGTGAATCTTGTCTTATGGGAAAGATGACAAATACTCCGTTTACTGGACATGGAGTAAGAGCAAGCGAGCTCTTGGGACTCGTACACAGCGACGTGTGCGGTCCAATGTCTACACATGCACGAGGTGGTTATTCCTACTTCTTTACTTTTACGGATGATTTCTCTAGGTATGGATTTGTCTTCTTGATGAAACATAAATCCGAGGCCTTTGAGAAATTTCAGGAATACAAGAATGAAGTTGAAAAACAAATAGGCAAGAGTATAAAGACACTGAGATCTGATCGAGGTGGTGAATACTTGAGTGCCGGGTTTCTGGACTACTTAAAAGTGTTAGGTCCACGTTACCTCTCCCGGTACTTTCGGGGTAGCGGAAACGGTAAAACAAAAAATTTTCTGGACTTGGTAACATGGACCGTAGAAGCCGGATCTTTACTGAACAACACACTAGCATCCTAATTAGAGATTTATCTACTCGGTTAGGGGTTATACCTCAACTTGAACTCCTTCTCTTCTTGTTGTTCTTCTCTTTGTTTGCTCCGATGGTTGATCCGGACTTTGGTCACCTCCACAGCCTTCTTGAGTCGAAGACGATCCACCCGAGAGATGTACACCGAGCTCCACCTCGAGCCGAGGTAACTAGGGCAAAGAGATTGCCAATCTAGAAGCCCCAGGTTGTGTAGAAGTGATAAAGGAATGGTTTTGTCTTTGTGGGATCTTTATCTCTCAACACATGAGATCAAAAGATGAATCAAGAGGAGGAAGAAGAAGGAGGATCTAGCAACCATGGTTCATTTCTTTTTCTTCTCACTTGAAAAGGCAAGAGAGAGAGTGAGAAAGAAATTATGAACTAAAGAAATTAACCATGGTTCCAATAATGCACTAAAACCATCATTACAAATCCTATCAAGATAAAGTTGATGGCTACATTGAAATGACCATTATCATAATCCAAAAGAAAAAGAAAAAGAAAAGAAGAGTGTAGATCCCTCTTGAAAGTCAATGGTCAACACGGTCAACCGGTCAACAAAGTCAAGAGAGGTCAACGGGGTCAAACGGTCAATGCAATTAGCCATCATAAAATTATCACTAAAAGGATTAGTAAATGATGTCCGCGGCTCATAATGGTTTTGACCAAACGAACTGTCAAAACCCTAATGAGTCCGCCTCAAAATGGTTTTGACCGAATCAACTGTCAAAACCCTAATGAGCCTGCCACATAACGGTTTTGGCCGAACCAACTGCCAAAACCCTGATGAGGCACCCCCTCCTTCATCGCTCCGGAAAACTGTGCATACACACCTGCATCCGCATTCCGTAGAATGCGGATGCACAGAAGACAAAACAAATCCATCCGTGCAATACTAGGATCCGGCTTAAACCAAAGCCCACTAGTACTGCCTGCCCGAACACCACATGCACACAAGTGTACGTAAGTGATCGCAGCCCTGCCGTAAAACCATACGGCCTCTACACGTTTCGCTCAGTGCAGGGAAACTCTCTGTGTGGGACTCTAAAGACTCGAAACTACGCTGGTAGTGGGTTTAACCACAGACCGCAAGCGGCACTAGCTGTACGTAACGGTCCCCAGGTAGATGTCGATAAGAAGGCCGATGAGGTAAACCCATCTGAACTCCTACTGAGCCTGTATGTAACAATCTCCATACAGTCCGGTCTGTTCGTCTGATACATCGCATGGCGGGCCTAGGGGGCGGTAAACGTCAGTCCCCTAATAGCGGTACAAGTCGTGTCGGAGTGAAGCCCAGTACACCCAGAGATAACACTGGAAACCTACCAGTATATCTCGCTTGCCCTGGCCAGGGACTACTCGTGTAATTGCTCTCCTAGACGCAGCGCGATGTCAACCCCCAATACCGGGAGAGACGAATCCTGTCTAACCGACACTGCCTCCAAGTGCTTCGGGACTGCACCCAACTACTACCTGTTTGCACGACTCAGTAGAGCCGTGGTAGGGTAGTAATCAAAGAACAGTGGGAACACACTCAAGGCGAAGTGACAGTATCAAGTCAGCGGACTAAGCTGTACTCATGTCACCTGGGAACTGATAACTGACGATAGGTATAATACCAACCATCAGTTCCCGACGAGTCCTGTCCAGTGTACTCGTAACCTAACGAGCACCCGCATACTATCTCAAGTACGGCGTACTGACGGCTGTGAGACATACCGTCTCCCGTGCTGGGATGAGAAGCGCATACGCTAGTCTACTCCGGAGTATCGATGCCCTATCTCGATAATCCCACGACCAGGGACGTGTATAAGGATGTGCTTGTGGATTACCCAGCCCCCACGAGTGTGATCGCTATCACAACGCCGGTAATCAAGCAAAGATCCTAAGGGCTCTACTAATGCGTATAGGTGATATAATAAAGAAACACACATGTACACATTAAAGCAGAGACAAACCAAGTAGCATACTACTATATCGAGCAAGATTTTTGTACAACTGTGAATATCCCAAGCTTCCATCAAGTAATATACATACTAGTATGATACAGTAATGGCCTCTAGGGCATATACACTAACAATCTCCCACTTGCACTAAGGCCATGTACTGGCGTATCGAAGACCTATCATCTCGATCAGCCGCTCGAACTGAGTCTGGGGTAAGGCCTTCATGAATGGGTCTGCTGTGTTGTCCTTTGTGTCCACTCTCCGTACCTCGATCTCCTGGCGATCAATGATCTCCTTCATCAGGTGATACCGCCTTAAGATGTGCCTGGATTTATGATGGGACCTTGGTTCCTTCGCTAAAGCTATAGCCCCATTGTTATCGCAATACAAAGGTATTGGGTCAACAATGGATGGAACCACCTAAAGTTCATTAATGAACTTCTTCATCCAGACCGCCTCTTTTGCGGCATCGCTTGCAGCAATGTATTCAGCCTCCATCGTCGAGTCTGCGACGGTATCCTGTTTGGAACTCCTCCAACATACCGCCCCTCCGTTGAGGGTAAACACAAAACCCGAGACAGACTTGCTGTCATCTTTGTCACTCTGGAAGCTTGAATCGGTAAAGGACTCGACCCTAAGGTCTCCATTACCGTAAACCAGGAACATCTCCTTAGTCCTTCTCAGGTACTTGAGAATGTTCTTCACTGCTGTCCAGTGATCCTCACCTGGGTCTGACTGATACCGGCTTACCGCGCTCAGCGCGTAAGCTACATCTGGTCTTGTACATAGCATCGTATAAATTATAGATCCTACCGCCGAAGTGTAGGGTATAGTGCTCATGCGAACCCTCTCCTCGTCAGTCTTAGGAGACATCTTCTTGGAGAGGGTAATTCCGTGCAATGCGGGTATGTTACCGCGCTTGGAACCCTCCATACTAAATCTCTTTAGTACGGTCTCTATGTACCTGGACTGCGAAAGTCTCAGTAGTCTCTTGGATCTATCTCTATAGATCTTGATCCCCAGAATGTACGAGGCATCATCCAGGTCCTTCATGGAGAACCTTTGTGACAAAAATAGCTTGGCCAATTGTAGCATAGGAATGTCATTTCCTATCAAAAGAATGTCGTCCACGTACAAGACTAGGAATACGACAGTTCGTCCTACAATCTTCATATAAACACAGGGTTCATCTTCGTTCTTGATGAAATCAAATTCCTTGATTGCCTCATCAAAACAGATGTTCCAGCTCCGCGATGCCTGCTTTAATCCATAAATGGATTTAAGCAACTTGCACACCCTCCCGCTGCTCCCACTGTCTACGAAACCTTCTGGCTGATCCATGTAAACGCACTCTTCCAAACAACCGTTTAGGAAAGCCGTTTTAACATCCATCTGCCAGATTTCATAGTCATGGAAGGCAGCAATGGCAAGTAGGATCCGAATGGATTTGAGCATAGCCACCGGAGAAAAAGTTTCGTCATAGTCCAAACCAGGTCTTTGACGAAAACCTTTTGCAACGAGTCTAGCCTTATAGGTTTCCACCTGCCCATCTATACCAAGTTTCCTTTTGTAGATCCATTTGCATCCAACGGGTTTTACCCCAGGTAAAGCAATATCCAAGGTCCACACTTTATTGGCGTACATGGACTCCATTTCGGATTGCATTGCTTCCTGCCACTTATCAGAGTCCCTACTGATAATGGCCTGCCTGAAACTGGTAGGGTCATCTTCTTCCAAGATGCAATACTCTCGATCCCCTTCTATGAGAAAACCGTAGTATCTCTCGGGCGGATGAGAAATCCTACCAGATCTGCGGAGTGGCTGAGGTTCGTCTGGGGTTATTGAATTCTGAGGTTCTGTCAAATCTTCAGTTTCATTTTGTGGTCGCTGAATTTCTTCCAGTTCTACCGAACTCCCACTTGTTTCTTTTGCAAGAAATTGCCACTTTAAAAAGGTGTCGTGGCGAGATACAAACACCTTCTGTTTCTCGGTGTGGTAGAACAGATATCCTGTGGAGTTCTTAGGATATCCCACAAATTTACATAGAACTGAACGTGCCTGAAGTTTGTCCGGATTTTGTACTTTTACATAGGCCGGACAACCCCATATCTTAATACGTTTAAGATACGGCTTTTTACCATTCCATATCTCGAACGGTGTTTTAGGCACAGATTTAGACGGAACATCGTTCAATAGATATGCTGCTGTCAACAGCGCATGTCCCCAAAATGAAAGAGGTAACTCGGCATTACTCATCATGGAGCGAACCATATCCAATAGGGTACGATTCCTCCGCTCCGATACACCGTTGTGCTGTGGTGTATAAGGAGGAGTAAGCTGAGAGAGAATACCATTCTCTTTTAAGTAATCTAGGAATTCCGTGCTTAAGTACTCACCTCCTCTATCAGACCGGAGGATCTTGATACTTTTGCCAGTCTGGTTCTCTACTTCGTTTCTGAATTCCTTGAATTTCTCAAAAGCTTCAGATTTGTGTTTCATCAGATACACATATCCGAACCTAGAGAGATCGTCAGTGAATGTGATGAAGTACGAGAACCCACCCCTTGCATGTATAGACATCGGACCACATACATCACTATGTATGAGTCCCAAGAGCTCTACTGCTCTCTCTCCATGTCCGGTGAACGGAGATTTGGTCATCTTCCCTTTAAGACAAGACTGACAATTTTCATAAGATGAAAACTCGAACGCATCCAAGAGTCCATCTTTATGCAACTTACTCAGTCTTTTCTCTCCGATATGACCAAGTCTACAATGCCACAAGTAGGATTCATTCGTATCTGAATTCTTCCTCTTGCGTGTGTTTTGTATATTGAGAACTGTATTCTGATTTAGAACGTAGATACCATTACACAGTGTACCTTCTGCAACCAGTACCTTATGAAGGTAAATGTTCATGATATTTCTATCAAGAACAAAGTTATATCCATCTTTATCGAGTAAAGAAACTGATATTATGTTGCAAACCATGGAAGGTACATAGTAGCAATCGTTCAAAATCATAGTCTTGCCATTTGGCAATACTAGGTGATATTCACCGACGGCTGCCGCATTAACTTGTGCTCCGTTCGCTACTCTGAGCGACATATCACCCGGTGCAACTTTCCTACTTTTTCTCAGTCCCTGCAATAAATTACAGATATGAGATCCTGATCCAGTATCAAGTACCCAGGAGGTAGGGCTGACCGTAAATCAGTCCTCAATTACAAGAACACCTGAAGTAGATGCAAAACCATGCTTCTTCTTCAACTGGGTATCCTTGGAATCCATACAATCCCCTTTCACTTGCTCATACATATGACTGTTGTCACAAGTTAGAGCCGAACCACCGTTCCCCAGCCCCGAATAAGAATTCGGATCGGTCAAGCGATACATTTTATTATCTTGATTAGGGCGTCAAATGGTTGATACCTGGAGAGAGAGAAAAGAAACACTCAGCGTGTGCTCTTGCAAGTTTAGATTGGTTTTTAATTTATCTAAACAGGATGGCTCCCACTATCTCTCGAATCCCTCCTCAAACCATAAAGGAAGAATTAGTCGGGATCAATCTCACCGTACAATACTTGCTTAACCGTTCGGCCAGGCCAGTGTCGGTACTTCGAGGGAGGTTTTCCAGCGCTTTCGCGAAGTTCCTTAATTAAGTAACCTCTTTTCTCTGTGGGCGTAGCCCCGCTAACACCTTTCTAGACACCTACTTAGTTTATAGCATTGATCGTTAAGCGAGAAAGTTCCCGAGGAGTAGCATATACTCACAGTAGGATCGGGATCCAAATATCATCGCGTGACAAAACTGAAGGAATCCTACCAGAATTATCACACTCCAAATGGTATGCAACACTAGCAAGTTTCAGTACTTTTGAAACTCCCGATGTGGTTTTTTCCCCTGGGACCCAAGTGACCTTGACTGAGCCAACATATCAAAGGATCCTAGTCAAGTTCAACCCGTCATTATCTTGACTGCATTAGACCCACCCGTACGAGTCCTTGACTGAGCCAAAATGACCGCACGACTGTCCTAACCAATCACTTTGTATCCTACGGAAAAAAATATTACATAGCTACCGTACACTACGCCTCGGCTGAGCACGAAATACGTAGCACGAATAATAAGCAATATCAATCCGAAATGACGGAGGGCTACGACTGGGTTTTGGCGAAAACCCGTTAACGTAATGAACTTGATATCGTTGAAGGAACATGATACAGTTTTTTGAAAATATAGTGGCGAAAACTTTTGCTAAAGAGGTCACTCCCTGTGAAGGGATCTTGGCTCTTTCCTCGGCGAGTGAGGTGCTGGGCATTCATAAGATGAATACCTCGATGCAAAGCAAGAATAATCGACTATAGTGAAGTTATTACCCTGACGCAAACTTTTGTCCAAGGGATCACTCCCGTTGAGGGGATCTCGGCCCTTGCCTCGTCGAATGAGGTGCTGGGCATTCACTGTAGGGTTCCTAGGCACACTAGTGAAGGTTCATAAAGCATCAAACATGCCCAAATAAAATTTTACATGTGCCGAACAACCCAAAGACGGGATCTTTGCTAGATTATTAGGGTTTAGCATGCAAGATGATATCTTTATAGCTAAGTGTGAGGGATTACAACCTTTGTAGTCCGCTCCTTCGCTTCACAAGCTCCGAGTAGAAGTCCCTTCGCCGCGATCCACGATCTCCCGGACTCAAGAGAAGCTCCACGACTCGAACGATCCATGCTTGCTTGAAGTGTTCCGAATCTCCGATGATCTACATCGAAGTTGCAAAAACCCAAGCTGTCTCACTCTAAAGAGATGAACACCCTAATCTCATGGGCTGGATGAGATGAGGATGAGGGAGTAGTATTTATGCTTTCTTTTTATTCACTTTCTCACTTGAAATCATCACATAAGAATTAACTAGTAAGCTTTTTCTTTTAGAACACAAGAGAGAAGAAGATGATAATAGAAAGATAATCCTTTTGTGATGAATAGAAAAGAAATGTATATGATTGATTATAGAACCATGGTCAAGGATGATAGGCTAAGAGTTTGTAGAGAATAAACTAGGGTTAGGGTTTGGTTAGGTTAGAAATGAGTCATGGAAAAATATCAACCATAATATCTTAACCAAGACAAAAGCAAAGCTTCTAGAATGAACAAGAAGAAGCTGACCCTAATCAAACCCTAATCCCATTTAATCATCCTTAAACATGTTTAATAATAAATCATATCATGTCACAATAATATATATCACATATATATTATATATTTGCAACAAAAGAAAATAATATATTTAACATATATCGCATATATATATCAATGTATTAATCCAGTGAGAAAATGAAATAATAAAGTGAGCCAATATTAGATAATGTAATACAATATATCATATATATTATTATACATTAAATCATCGAATCAACACTTGATCCAACGATCCGGCTATATCGAATATAACCGGCTAATATATCATGTACCGATTCATCGAATCAACACTTGATCCGATGTCCCGATTCATATCAAAATATCGCGAGAATATAATACGGTATCTCATATCGCATTATCCTCGGTCCTGCACATATCTCATATGTGCCTCTACTCCATTTCGCCTGAGCCAAGAAACCTCTGTGTAGGACTCTAAAGAATCGTCAATACGCGGGTAGCAGGTGATGATCATATCAAACACCCACAAGCTGCAAGCGGTCAGCTAAACGTAACAGCCACCCAGGTATTGAGCGATTAGAAGATCAACAAGCTAGCCTGTCCATTCTCCTGTGAATCCAATCAGTAACATTCCCGTACAGTCCGGTCTGTTCGTCTGATATGTCGCATATCAAGTCTAGGGGTGGTAAACGTCAGACCCCAGTAACCGATAAGTCGTGTCGATGTGAGGGTCATAACAGGTCGAGAAACTACTAGTAACACTTACCAGTAAATCTCTATATCAGCCCTGGCCAGGGACTTCCAGTTATAGCCAATCGAACACAGCACAACATCAACTCCCTATACCGGGAGAGACGAATCCCCTCCTATCGCTCATTGCCTCCATGTGATTCGGGACTGTACCCAAAAGCCACCATTTTGCACGCCCTCATGGACGTGGTAAGGTGGAAATCAAAACACAGTGGGAATCACACAAGACTCTTTGACGATATCGGGTCTACAGACTACCCTGTACCAGTGTCACCGGAGAACTGCCATCTGACGTGTGGTATATCACCAACTGGGAGTTCTCAGCGAGTCCGTCCAGTGTACCCAGTCTCCACTGAGCACCCGTACACCATCCTTGATGTCAAACACCGATGGATATGGGATCATCCATCGCCCATCATATGGGTCAAGATGCGTATACGCTAGTCTACTCTGGTGTATCGATGCCCTGTCTTGATATACCCTCGACTAGGAACATTAATAGGATGTACTCATCAACTACTATGGCCCCACTAGTATGATCTCATCATAGTCCCAGTAGTCGAGCACAGATCCTAAGGGCTTTATCAACATGTGAGAGAAAGACAGTAAACCAATACAAGTCAACATGTTAAGATAAAGTGAAACCAAATAGCATACTATCATGACGAGCAAGAAAGTCCTCTCTGTATATATCTAAGCATCCATCATAATATACATCAAATGTACAACAATGGCCTCTAGGGCATATACATAACTAACAATCTCCCACTTGCACTAAGGCCAGCTGCTGTAGTATCTCATACCTAGCATCCCGAATAATCTCTCAAACTGTATCTGGGGAATAGCCTTCGTGAGTGGATCCGCAGTGTTGTCCTTCGTATCTACTCTCCTGACCTCGATCTCCCGGCGATCAACTATCTCCCTGATCAGGTGATACCGCCTCAGAATATGTCTGGACTTCTGATGGGATCTGGGTTCCTTGGCTAAAGCCACTGCTCCATTGTTATCGCAATACAGAGGTATTGGATGCTCAATGGATAGAACCACTCCAAGTTCACTAATGAACTTCTTCATCCAGACAGCCTCTTTGGCAGCATCGTTGGCAGCGATGTATTCAGCCTCCATCGTTGAGTATGCAACGGTATCATGTTTGGAACTCTTCCAACATACCGCCCCTCCATTGAGGGTAAAGACAAAACCCGAATGCGACTTAGAGTCGTCCTTATCACTTTGGAAGCTGGAATCGGTAAAGGACTCCACCCGGAGTTCTCCGTTACCATACACCAAGAACATATCTCTAGTCCTTCGTAAGTACTTGAGAATGTTCTTCACAGCCGTCCAGTGACTCTCTCCAGGATCTGCTTGATACCGACTCACTACACTTAGTGAGTATGCTACATCGGGTCTGGTACATAGCATCGCATACATGATAGAGCTTACTGCCGAACCATAGGGTATCTCTTGCATGCGAGCTCTCTCCAAATCAGTCTTGGGAGACATCTCTTTGGAGAGAGTGAGTCCAGAGATCGTGGGTTGGTTCCTACGCTTGGATTCTTCCATACTAAACCTCTTTAGTATGGTGTCAATGTACCTGGATTGGGACAATCCCAGTATCCGTTTGGATCTATCTCTATAGATCCTAATTCCCAATATACAGGAGGCATCACCTAGATCTTTCATTGAGAATCTCTGTAATAAGAAGAGCTTGACTGATTGCAGCATAGGAGTATCATTTTCTATCAAGAGTATGTCATCCACGTACAATACGAGGAAGACAACCTTACTCTCTGCTACCTTCTTATAGATACAAGGTTCATCTATGTTTTTGATGAAGTCAAACTCTTTGACTACTACATCAAAACAGATGTTCCAACTCCACGATGCTTGCTTTAACCCATAAATGGATTTAAGCAGTTTGCACACCTTTCCGCTGCTCCCACTATCTACGAAGCCCTCTGGCTGAGTCATGTACACGCACTCTTCTAAATCACCATTTAGAAAGGCGGTCTTAACATCCATTTGCCAGATTTCGTAGTCATGGTATGCAGCAATGGCAAGTAAGATCCGGATGGACTTAAGCATAGCCACTGGAGAAAAGGTTTCGTCATAATCCACACCTGGTCGTTGACGAAAACCCTTTGCTACAAGTCTAGCTTTGAAAGTCTCAACTTTTCCATCTACACCAAATTTCTTTTTAAAAATCCACTTGCTCCCAATGGGTTTTACCCCTTCAGGAGCATTTTCCAAAATCCATACTTTATTGGTGTACATGGATTCCATCTCAGATCGCATTGCATCCAGCCATTTCACAGAGTCATTACTCGTGATGGACTGCTCGAAACTAGTCGGGTCATCATCTTCCATGATGCAATCCTCGCTTCCACCATCAATGAGAAAACCGTAGTATCTCTCAGGTGGATGAGAAACCCTGCTAGATCGGCGGAGAGGCTGGGGTTCGTCGGGTACTACTGAATTCTCTGGTTCTACCACGTCTTCTGTTATAGTTTGTGTTGCTGGAACCTCTTCCAGTTCTACCTCAATGCCACTAATCTGTTTCATAAGAAAACCTTTTTCTAAGAAAGTGGCATGTCGAGAAACAAACACCTTTTGTTCCTCGGGGTGGTAGAAGATATACCCTTGTGAATTTTTGGGATATCCTACAAACTTGCATAAGACTGATCTTGCCTCGAGTTTGTCCGGATTTTGTCTTTTGACATAGACTGGACAACCCCATATCTTAACATACTTAAGAGATGGTCTCTTCACTTTCCATATCTCATATGGAGTGGTGGGCAATGATTTGGTAGGAACCATATTCAATAGGTGTATGGCTGTTTCAAGCGCATATCCCCAGAAGGAAATAGGTAACTCAGCTGTACTCATCATTGAACGCACCATATCTAATAGGGTGCGATTCCTTCGTTCCGATACACCGTTGTGCTGTGGTCTATAAGGTGGAGTAAGCTGAGAGAGAATCCCATTCTCTTTTAGATAATCTTGGAACTCATTGCTCAAGTATTCTCCTCCTCGATCAGATCGAAGGATCTTAATACTTTTGCCCGTTTGGTTCTCTACTTCATGCTTATATTCTCTGAATTTCTCAAAAGCTTCAGACTTGTGTTTCAACAGGAACACATGCTCGTATCTAGAGAGATCGTTAGTGAATGTAATAAAGTAGGAAGAACCGTTCCTGGCATGCGTAGACATGGGACCGCATACATCACTATGTATTAGTCCTAAGAGTTCAGTAACTCTTAGGACTAATACATAGTGATGTATTCTCCGTGTCCACTAAACGGAGCTTTGGTCATTTTTCCTTTGAGACATGAATGGCAAGTATCATAAGATAAAAATTCAAACGGATTCAAATATCCATCTTTATGTAACTTAGCCAGTCGTGTCGCATTGATATGACCAAGTCTACAATGCCATAAGAAGGATTCGTTCATTTCTGAACTCTTCCTCTTGTGTGTGTTTTGTATATTGAGGACTGTATTCTGATTTAGAATGAATATGCCATTATGTAATGAGCCTGATGCAATCAACTTTTGATCTAGGAATATGTTCATAACATTATCCTGTACTACAAAATTATATCCTTCTTTACTTAATAAAGAAACTGATATAATGTTGCACATCATGTTCGGTATATAATAGCACTCATTTAGAATAAGTGTATTACGACTTGGCAATACAAGGTGATATTCGCCAACTGCTTTGGCTGCAATACTTGCACCGTTCCCTACTTGAACGGAATGATCACCTTTTCCCAGTTCTCTACCTTTACGTAGCCCATGTAACTCTTTACATATGTGGGATCCTGATCCGGTATCTAATACCCAGGACGTAGGGTGAACTGAGAAACAGTTCTCAATAACTAACACACCCGAAGAAGATGCATCAACATGCATGTTCTTTTGGGCGGTTTGAGAATCTAGATATTCTTCTATTCCCTGTTCAGTCTTATAACTCTTATAAGAAAGAACGGGTCCAACGTTCCCCTGCTCAGTATAATAAGCGGGTTCAGTCAATACATCCATATTATTATCTTGATTATGGCCTGACATGGTCGCTACCTGGAGAGAGAGAGAAGAAAACACTTTAGCGTATGCTCTTGCAAGATTAGATTGGTTATTATCTTATCTAATCAGGATGTCTCCCACTGGTTTTATCAAATCTACCTTCAAACCCTAAAAATTAAGATTAGCCGGGATTAATTACACCCTACAATTTCGTCAATCTTTCAGCCAGATCAGTGTCGGTACTTTGAGGGAGGTTCCCCGTGCTTTCACACGGACCTAATTAAAGTAAACCTCGGTTTCCCAGAGGCGTAACCCTATTAACACTTTTCTAGACACCTACTTGATTGACTAATTGTCCTGTGTAAAAACTCTCCCAGGAGTAACTCTTACTCGCAGTGGGTATCGGGATCCAACTATCTCATAGAAGGTATGCAATCTCATTGCAAATTTCAACACTTGAAATTCCCAATAATATTTTACCCCTAGTGCTCTATGACCTTGACGAATGCCAAACAACCCATAGTCCACTAGTCAAGTTCAACCCGTACATTTCTTGATTGAATTAAACCCACCCGCACGACCCTTGACGAATGCCAAACAACGCCGTACGAATACCCAAATCCAATCTGCATCATATGCATAAGCAGATAAATACTAGTTAGCTACCGTACACTACGCCTTGACGAATGCCAAACTACCGTAGCACGAATACTAAATAATATCTATCTGAAATGACGGAGGGCTACGCAGGTTTTTTCAGGAAAACCATGAGCGTAATGAACTTGATATCGTCGTAGAATCATGTGAAATTTTGAAATGGAGTTTTTTTAGGCATTTCTAGTTTTGCTAAAGGGGTCACACTCGGTGAAGGGATCGTCGGCCCTTTCCTCGTCGAATGAGGTGCGGGATATATCATATATATCACTGTGCAAAGCAGAAACTATAGAAGCAATCAAAAACAAACCGAGTGTGTAGCATCTGCCGGTTATTGCTAAAGGGGTCACTCCCAGTGAAGGGATTGTCGGCCCTTTCCTCATCGAATAAGGTGCATGGTATATCATATATACCGCTATGCAAAGCAAAACTGTAGCTACCCTTTTTATAAAGTTTTGATTCTACAACATCTTTTAGGTTTCTTTTCTTTTTATTAATCTCATTAATAAAAATCCCATCAGCTTATGCTTCCTAAGCATCACAGATAAATACGACGTACACTTATGCCATTCGCATTCGCCTCGATGTCCCCTCGTGCACCGTTAGGTTAGATAACTAACGATAGAGCAGGGCAGGGCTAGTGCGGGTGTAAAACATAAGTAACATCTTTATAATATATCATATATACTATATACTGTATCCATCAGAACATATCAAATGATCACATCACAGATATCGCAGCAGAAACATAGATATAATGTGGGATATACTAGGACGTCCGTATTTAGTATTTAGCCAACAATAGAAAATACGGATTCCACAGTCGCGATGAATAGCCAAGCCCACACCCTGGACCCCTACGAGAGCGGCAAGCGACCCTACCAATTCTGGAGTTTAGGAGACCCGGTCTCGACTCCTCGAGATGGCCTCCCACTGAACCCCATAACCCGATCACCTGTGCTCCTCTCCTTGGGTCCATCCTAATGCGGAAAAGTAAATAATATACAACACTGGTGGCATCAACCTCAACCTGGAAGTGCCCCAAATAAAAGAATATTACATTACAATTGAATTTACATGAATGAAAATATAAAACTCCCATCTCACATAAAACCCCCGGCTATTCAATCGCGACAATCCTGCACATCATATCTCAGCAACACATAATATCTCATATCATCAACGTAAGTAAGTATGCATACACCGATCGTCGTCGATGTATAGCAACGAAGACCGGCAATACAACTACATACTACACTTACGGTCACAGAAAAGAAAGTGTAAAACTACAATATTTGGATTCCACAATCACTTTAGACATCATAAATCCGAAATATCACATACTTCGCATTTCATGCCTAACACAATGAATTCCACATATTGTATCACATTCCAGATAAATAGACAGTATTAAACTTTTCGAACAGATAATCAAATACCCAAAATTTCCCAAAGTGCTCAACACTTGAGCGGAGTTCAAATAATCCCAGAATATGTCATAGTACCAGTGATCCAGCCGTAGAAGGGTCAAGCCAACGCCTCACATATGGCACGCCGTACTGCCCCAAACCCGAAGGTTCAAAAGGCAGTTCAAGACGGTCACATAATCGAGTTAAGGTTTGTTGTCTTCTAGAGGGTCCACCTCTTAACTTGTACAATTTTTCCGAAAGATTTAAACCCAATAAAAATTCAACACTTGAAAGTTTGCCGTTCCGGGAAACAGTGAGTTAATGATATCCGTTCAAATAGTTTAACAGTTTCTAAATATCCGGAAATAAAAACGAATTTAAATATTCCGATCGAATCTACGATTACAAAAGAAACCCCAGAATACTCAACACTTGAGTCAGAATAAAAATACCCATAAAATAGTAAATACAGATACAAGAATTACTGTGCACAAAACCGTGCCTAATTCACTTATACTGCCGCGGAACCGCCGCCAATGGTGGGTCTTTGCCGCGGTTCCTCGGCCACGTGGTCGAATTGGAGGCACGAATTTCACTATAATTCTTATATGTTCTTGCTGTATTTTTCAGGTATTTTTAATTCAGAAAAATCCCAGATTTTGAAAAATTTCCAGAGAGGGGGTAAATTTCGTCGGTTCGGGTTCGATCGGAGTTTTAACTTCGAAAACACATCGCCTAATGCTCTAGCTAGGCTCTGATACCACTGTAGGGTTCCTAGGCACACTAGTGAAGGTTCATAAAGCATCAAACATGCCCAAATAAAATTTTACATGTGCCGAACAACCCAAAGACGGGATCTTTGCTAGATTATTAGGGTTTAGCATGCAAGATGATATCTTTATAGCTAAGTGTGAGGGATTACAACCTTTGTAGTCCGCTCCTTCGCTTCACAAGCTCCGAGTAGAAGTCCCTTCGCCGCGATCCACGATCTCCCGGACTTAAGAGAAGCTCCACGACTCGAACGATCCATGCTTTCTTGAAGTGTTCCGAATCTCCGATGATCTACGTCGAAGTTGCAAAAACCCAAGCTGTCTCACTCTAAAGAGATGAACACCCTAATCTCATGGGCTAGATGAGATGAGGATGAGGGAGTAGTATTTATGCTTTCTTTTTATTCACTTTCTCACTTGAAATCATCACATAAGAATTAACTAGTAATATTTTTCTTTTAGAACTCAAGAGAGAAGAAGATAATAATAGAAAGATAATCCTTTTGTGATGAATAGAAAAGAAATGTATATGATTGATTATAGAACCATGGTCAAGGATAATAGGCTAAGAGTTTGTAGAGAATAAACTAGGGTTAGGGTTTGGGTAGGTTAAAAATGAGTCATGGAAAAATATCAACCATAATATCTTAACCAAGACAAAAGCAAAGCTTCTAGAATGAACAAGAAGAAGCTAACCCTAATCAAACCCTAATCCCATTTAATCATCCTTAAACATGTTTAATAATAAATCATATCATGTCACAATAATATATATCACGTATATATTATATATTTGCAACAAAAGAAAATAATACATTTAACATATATCGCATATATATATCAATGTATTAATCCAGTGAGAAAATGAAATAATAAAGTGAGCCAATATTAGATAATGTAATACAATATATCATATATATTATTATACATTAAATCATCGAATCAACACTTGATCCAACGATCCGGCTATATCGAATATAACCGGCTAATATATCATGTACCGATTCATATCAAAATATTGCGAGAATATAATACGGTATCTCATATCGCATTATCCTCGGTCCTGCACATATCTCATATGTGCCTCTACTCCATTTCGCCTGAGCCAAGAAACCTCTGTGTAGGACTCTAAAGAATCGTCAATACGCCGGTAGCAGGTAATGATCATATCAAACACCCACAAGCTGCAAGCGGTCAGCTAAACGTAACAGCCACCCAGGTATTGAGCGATTAGAAGATCAACAAGCTAGCCTGTCCGTTCTCCTGTGAATCCAATCAGTAACACTCCCGTACAGTCCGGTCTGTTCGTCTGATATGTCGTATATCAAGTCTAGGGGTGGTAAACGTCAGACCCCAGTAACCGATAAGTCGTGTCGATGTGAGGCTCATAACAGGTCGAGAAACTACTAGTAACACTTACCAGTAAATCTATATATCAGCCCTGGCCAGGGACTTCCAGTTATAGCCAATCGAACACAGCACAACATCAACTCCCTATACCGGGAGAGACGAATCCCCTCCTATCGCTCATTGCCTCCATGTGATTCGGGACTGTACCCAAAAGCCACCGTTTTGCACGCCCTCGTGGACGTGGTAAGGTGGAAATCAAAACACAGTGGGAATCACACAAGACTCTATGACGATATCGGGTCTACAGACTACCCTGTACCAGTGTCACCGGAGAACTGCCATCTGATGTGTGGTATATCACCAACTGGGAGTTCTCGGCGAGTCCGTCCAGTGTACCCAGTCTCCACAGAGCACCCGTACACCATCCTTGATGTCAAACACCGATGGATATGGGATCATCCATCGCCCATCATATGGGTCAAGATGCGTATACGCTAGTCTACTCTGGTGTATCGATGCCCTGTCTCGATATACCCTCGACTAGGAACATTTATAGGATGTACTCATCAACTACTATGGCCCCACTAGTATGATCTCATCATAGTCCCAGTAGTCGAGCACAGATCCTAAGGGCTTTATCAACATGTGAGAGAAAGACAGTAAACCAATACAAGTCAACATGTTAAGATAAAGTGAAACCAAATAGCATACTATCATGACGAGCAAGAAAGTCATCTCTGTATATATCTAAGCATCCATCATAATATACATCAAATGTACAACAATGGCCTCTAGGGCATATACATAACTAACAATCATAACCGAATACCTCGATGCAAAACAAAAATGAACGTCCTTGTAATAACAGCTTTTTGAAAAATTGTTCCAACAACGTCTTTTAGGTTTATTTTCTTTCATTAGTTCTTTTAATGCGCCCCATCATTTAAATCCTACCATTGCTGAAAAAAACCAAAATATGACGTACGCTTATGCCATTCGCATTCGCCACGGGGCTTCGTCATCACCCGTTAGGTTACTTAACTAACGACAGAGCGGGGGCTGGGCTAGCGCGGCTGAAAAACATAAGCAACGCCTAAATAGTTATTATATATTGATATATAGCAATGATAGCCAATCCAGATCACAGATGAACACTTTGGATATACTAGGAACCCGCGATTCGTTCGAGCCTGCAACGAAAAGTGGATTACACGGCCGCGATGAATTGCCAATACCCTACCCAAGACCCCTACGGGTGCGGCAAACTACCCGCCAAGTACCCGAAGCGAAGCAACCTCCCTCATCGCCGTGAGTAGGCCACTCGGCACTTCGAGATACCCAGTAGTTTGTGGACCCCCTCCATGGGTCTATCCTAGGAGCAAAAACAGTAAAAAGAATTATACAATGACGGCTACAACCCCGACCCGGTTGTGCGGCCATACAAATAATATTACATCAATTTACAAATTTATTACATGAATGAAAGAAAAAGAAACTCTCATCTCACATCCATCCCGGATATTCATCCGCGACAATCCAACGAGTTCATATACACATACCATCAACAACACAGATCACAGATATGTATAACCCCCACTAATCGACGTATAGCGATTAGTAGACGTTCAATACACATATAACATCACAGATATAACCAATAGCCAAAGTCTATAGAACATCGACCAAAAATACGGATTTATAAGCCCCAAAAACAAATTTTGCTTTCTGGAAAATCTGGGCAGAAAAATCATATTCCAAAAATCCCAAAATACCCAAATGAGAACACTGCAGGAAACCAGAACCCCAACCGGGTTGAATCGGCCGCGGTTCCGCATCATAAGCAAGCTTATGCCGCGGTTCCGCGGCGCTTTAGCCGAGTTAGGGTGTCGTTTTTCTCCAGTGTTCTCTAAAAAGCCTGAGCCGATTTTTAGTGCATGATTTATTAATTTTTGAACAGAAAAAAAATCGGCAGAAACTTGAAATATCCGGGGTGTTTTGCGGTTTTTCGTCCGGTCGAAATTCTAAACACTTTGCTAACATGCTAGGGTGTGTTTAGTTAGGCTCTGATACCATTGTTAGGTCCACATTACCTCTCCCGGTACTTTCGGGGTAGCGGAAATGGTAAAACAAAAATTTTTCTGGACTTGGTAACATGGACCGTAAAAGCCGGATCTTTACTAAACAACACACTAGCATCCTAATTAGAGATTTATCTACTCGGTTAGGGGTTATACCTCAACTTGAACTCCTTCTCTTCTTATTGTTCTTCTCTTTGTTTGCTCCGATGGTTGATCCGGACTTTGGTCACCTCCGCGGCCTTCTTGAGTCGAAGATGATCCACCCGAGAGATGTACACCGAGCTCCACCTCGAGCCGAGGTAACTAGGGCAAAGAGATTGCCAATCTAGAAGCCCTAGGTTGTGTAGAAGTGATAAAGGAATGGTTTTGTCTTTGTGGGATCTTTATCTCTCAACACATGAGATCAAAAGATGAATCAAGAGGAGGAAGAAGAAGGAGGATCTAGCAACCATGGTTCATTTCTTTTTCTTCTCACTTGAAAAGGCAAGAGAGAGAGTGAGAAATAAATTATGAACTAAAGAAATTAACCATGGTTCCAATAATGCAGTAAAACCATCATTACAAATCCTATCAAGATAAAGTTGATGGCTACATTGAAATGACCATTATCATAATCCAAAAGAAAAAGAAAAAGAAAAGAAGAGTGTAGATCCCTCTTGAAAGTCAATGGTCAACACGGTCAACCGGTCAACAAAGTCAAGAGAAGTCAATGGGGTCAAATGGTCAATGCAATTAGCCATCATAAAATTATCACTAAAAGGATTAGTAAATGATGTCCGCGGCTCATAATGGTTTTGACCAAACGAACTGTCAAAACCCTAATGAGTCCGCCTTAAAATGGTTTTGACCGAATCAACTGTCAAAACCCTAATGGGCCTGCCACATAACGGTTTTGGCCGAACCAACTGCCAAAACCCTGATGAGGCACCTCCTCCTTCATCGCTCCGGAAAACTGTGCATACACACCTGCATCCGCATTCCGTAGAATGCGGATGCATAGAAGACAAAACAAATCCATCCGTGCAATACTAGGATCCGACTTAAACCAAAGCCCACTAGTACTGCCTGCCCGAACACCACACGCACACAAGTGTACGTAAGTGATCGCAGCCCTGCCGTAAAACCATACGGCCTCTACACGTTTTGCTCAGTGCAGGGAAACTCTCTGTGTGGGACTCTAAAGACTCGACACTACGCTGGCAGTGGGTTTAACCACAGACCGCAAGCGGCACTAGCTGTACGTAACGGTTCCCAGGTAGATGTCGATAAGAAGGCCGATGAGGTAAACTCATCCGAACTCCTACTGAGCCTGTATGTGACAATCTCCGTACAGTCCGGTCTGTTCGTCTGATACATCGCATGGCGGGCCTAGGGGGCGGTAAACGGCGGTCCCCTAATAGCGGTACAAGTCGTGTCGGAGTGAAGCCCGGTACACCCTGAGATAACACTGGAAACCTACCAGTATATCTCGCTTGCCCTGGCCAGGGACTACTCGTGTAATGGCTCTCCTAAACACAGCGCGATATCAACCCCCAATACCGGGAGAGACGAATCCTGTCTAATCGTCACTGCCTCCAAGTGCTTCGGGACTGCACCCAACTACTACCTGTTTGCACGACTCAGTAGATCCGTGGTAGGGTAGTAATCAAAGAACAGTGGGAACACACTCGAGGCGAAGTGACAGTGTCAAGTCAGCGGACTAAGCTGTACTCATGTCACCTGGGAACTGATAACTGACGATAGGTATAATACCAACCATCAGTTCCCGACGAGTCCTGTCCAGTGTACTCGTAACCTAACGAGCACCCGCATACTATCTCAAGTACGGCGTACTGACGGCTGTGGGACAGACCGTCTCCCGTGCTGGGATGAGAAGCGCATACGCTAGTCTACTCCGGAGTATCGATGCCCTATCTCGATAATCCCACGACCAGGGACGTGTATAAGGATGTGCTTGTGGATTACCCAGCCCCCACGAGTGTGATCGCCATCACAACGCCGGTAATCAAGCAAAGATCCTAAGGGCTCTAGTAATGCGTATAGGTGATATAATAAAGAAACACACATGTACACATTAAAGCAGAGACAAACCAAGTAGCATACTACTATATCGAGCAAGATTGTCTGTACAACTGTGAATATCCCAAGCTTCCATCAAGTAATATACATACTAGTATGATACAGTAATGGCCTCTAGGGCATATACACTAACAAAAAGAGAATGGAATTCTCTCTCAGCTTACTCCTCCATACACACCACAACACAACGGTGTATCGGAAAGGCGGAATCGAACCCTATTGGATATGGTTCGTTCCATGATGAGTAAGGCTAAGTTGCCATGATCTTTCTGGGGTTATACACTAGAAACAACTGCATATCTCTTGAACAAGGCTCCAACCAAGACTGTGCCTGCCACCCCATATCAGATGTGGAGTGGGAAGAAACCCTGTCTTAAGTATCTTAAGACATGGGGATGTCCAGCTTTTGTAAAGTAGCAGCATGCGGACAAGCTCGAGGCACGCTCAGTACTGTGTAAGTTTGTGGGATACCCAAAGAACTCCAGGGAGTATCTTTTCTATTTCGAAGAGGAACAAAAGGTTTTTGTTTCTCAGCATCCCCACTTCTTGGAAACTGAATTTTTAGAAAATCAGATAAGTGGGAGCGCAATAGAACTGGAAGAAATTCCAGAACCACAAACTACTACTGAAAGTTTGGTAGAACCAGTAGTTCAAGAAGAACAGGACATTCCCGCACCCCTCCGCAGGAGTAGTAGGCCCTCTCATCCGCCTGAGAGATACTACGGTTTTCTCATAGATGGGGATAGAGAGGATTGCGTCATTGATGATGATGACCTTACTAGCTTCCAGCAAGTCATTCAGAGCGGCGACTCGGTAAAATGGCTGGATGCAATGCGGACCGAAATGGAGTCCATGTACACTAACAAAGTATGGACTTTGGACTTTGCTCCAGATGGGGTAAAACCCGTAGGATGCAAATGGATCTTCAAAAAGAAGATTGGTGCAGATAGACAGGTTGAAACCTATAAGGCTAGACTTGTTGCAAAGGGTTTCCGTCAAAGACCTGGTTTGGACTATGATGAAACCTTTTCTCCTGTGGCTATGCTCAAATCCATTCGGGTCCTTCTTGCTATTGCTGCCTTCCACGATTATGAGATCTGGCAGATGGACGTAAAGACGGCCTTTCTAAATGGTAATTTGGAAGAGTGCGTCTATATGGATCAGCTAGAGGGATTCATTCAGAGTGGGAGCAGCGGTAAAGTGTGCAAGTTGCTTAAGTCCATTTATTGACTAAAGCAGGCATCGTGGAGTTGGAACATCTGTTTTGATGATACTGTCAAAGAATTTGACTTTATCAAAAATCCAGATGAACCATGAATATACAGTAAGATTATAGGGAGAGTTGTTGTATTCCTCGTCTTGTACGTGGATGACATTCTCCTAATAGGAAATGACATTCCTTTGCTACAGTCAGTCAAAAGATTCTTGTCACAGAAGTTCTCCATGAAGGACCTGGGTGATGCCACCTACATTCTGGGTATCCAGATCTATCGTGATAGATTAAAGAGGATGTTGGGACTTTCGCAGTCCAGGTACATAGACACCATATTGAAAAGATTCAGTATGGAAGATTCTAAGCGCGGTAACCTACCGGCTTGTCACGGAATCACCCTCTCCAAAGAGATATCTCCCAAGACTAATTTGGAAAGGGATCTCATGTCGATTATACCCTACGCTTCTGCGGTAGGCTCTATAATGTATGCGATGTTATGTACCAGACCAGATGTAGCATACGCATTGAGCGTTGTAAACCGGTATCAGGCAAACCCAGGGGAGAAGCACTGGATAGCAATAAAGAACATTCTCAAGTACCTGAGAAGGACTAAGGAGATGTTCTTGGTAAATGACGGAAAAGACCTCCAGATCGAGGCCTTTGCCGACTCCAGCTTCCAGAGTGACAAGGATGACTCCAAGTACATATCGGGTTATGTCTTTACCCTCAATGGAGGGGCGGTCTGTTGGAAGAGTTCCAAGCAGGAGACCGTTGCTGACTCAACGATAGAAGCGGAGTACATAGCTGCTTGCGATGCCGCAAAAGAAGTTGTCTGGATGAAGAAGTTCCTCACAGAACTTCAGGTGGTTCCTACCAGTGCTGGTTTAATACCTCTATATTGCGAGAACAACGGCGCTATAGCTTTAGCGAAGGAACCCAGGTCCCATCACAAGTCCAGACACATCTTAAAGCGGTATCACCTGATCAGGGAGATCGTAGATTACCGGGAGATCGAGGTAAAGAGAGTAGATACAGAGAATAACACTGTTGATCCATTCACAAAGGCCATTCCTCAGACGCGGTTCGAGAGGCTATTCGAGATGATAGGTCTGCGATATGCCAGCACATGGCCCTAGTGCAAGTGGGAGATTGTTAGTGTATATGCCCTAGGGGCCATTATTGTGTCATACTATCTTGTATATTACTTAATGGAAGCTTGGGATATTCACAGTTATATATCAGTCTTGCTAAAAATGGTAGTATGCTACTTGGTTTGTTTCTACTTTAATATGTGCATATGTTTCTTGTAACGTATCATTTATACATATTAGTAGAGCCTATAGGATCTTTTCTTCATTACCAGCGTTGTGATGACAGACACACTAGTGGGGGCTGGGTAGTCTATAAGCAACATCCTATACAGGTCCCTGGTCGTTGGAATATCGAGATAGGGCATCGATATTTCGGAGTAGACTAGTGTGTACGCTTCTCATCCCAGTTAGGGAGATGGTCTGTCCCACAGCCATCAGTACGTCGTACTGGAGATAGTATACAGGTAATCGTTTGGTTACGGGTACACTGGACAGGACTCGCAGGGGAACTGTTGGTTGGTATTATACCCGTCGTCAGTTAACAGTTCCCAGGTGACATAAGTACAACATAGTCCGCAGACTTGACACTGCTACTTCGCCTCGAGTGTGTCCCACTGTTCTTAGATTGCTACCCTACCATGGCTCAAAGGAGTCGTGCAAACAGGTAGCAGTTGGGTGCAGTCCCGAGCACTTGGAGGCAGTGGCGGTTAGACATGATTCGTCTCTCCCGGTATTGGGAGTTGATATCACGCTGTGTCAGAGAGCCATTACACAAAGTCCCTGTCCAGGGCAAGCGAGATTTACTGGTAGGTTCCAGTAGTTTCTCAGGGTGTAATGGGCTACGCTCCGACACGACTTATACCGCTATTAGGGGACTAACGCTTGCCGCCCCCTAGGCCCGATATGCGATAGTCTTAGACGAACAGACCGGACTGTACGGAGATTGTCACATTAGGCTCGGTAGGGGTTTGAGATACGTTTCCTCATCGGCCTTCTTATCGACATCTACCTGGGGACCGTTACGTACAGCTAGTGTCGTTTGCGGTCTGTGGTTAAACCCACTGCCAGCGTAGTGTCGAGTCTTTAGAGTCCCACACAGAGAGTTTCCCTGCTCCAGGCGAAACGATATAGTGGTCATATGGTTTTACGACAAGGGTTCGGACGCATACGTGTGTTTACGCACGTACGACGTTCGGACAGTTTTTACTAGCCGGCTTTGGTTTAAGCCAGATTTTAGTATCGGATTATTGGTTTATACAGTCTAAAGTTTTTCCGTGTTTTCACGGATAGGAGGGGCATTCTCGTAATTTGGCGGGAAGCTTCTAGAAGCTTGGTGACTTGAGGGTTTAGGTGGCATTTACATTAAATGCATTTGTGACTCATTTAGATGAATCATTCAAGTGAGTTAATGAAGCATTTATTGCTTAATGACTCACTTGATGTTTCATTGCATATATTTAATGAAGCATGATGATAAATCATTTAGATTAATTTATTTGTTTTTCTTTATGCTTCATAATATATTAGAAGTGAGAAGCTTTTATATGATGATTCATACTCACCTTCTCTCTCCTCAAGCTCACTCTCTCTTCAAACCCTAATCCTACCCCTCATGTGTTGAGGTCAAGGATTAGATAGACTAATTAATCCATAACCTCACTCTATTTCACCTAGGTGACTTTGATTAGCAACTAAAGAAACCTAGTTATCTCAAGTTAGAGATCAAGCTTGGAGTATGAGCTCTCGGGTGGAACGTCTTTGACTCGAGGAGGTCGTTGAGGTGCCGACGTTCCAAAGATCCTACGAGGAGTGGAGGACAGCGATGAAGACCAGAAGGATAAGTAACGTGAGGTATAACTTCGAATCCGAGTAGTTAAACTTTTCGTAGTTTGCTAGTAATGGTTTAGATACGATCCGTGTGCTCAAGTCCGTGTTACGAAGCTTTGATAATCGTTTTTCATATATTCCGCCTTCCCGCAAGTTTGTGGGGTGCGTGACATGGACTTACAGCGACATCGGCATCGGCAAGCGAAGGTCAAGGTGAGTAAATATATATCTACGGGGGAAGTCGGGTGGATAGCGTATAGCACCCCCGCAGTTCGATGTATAATATGCTATATATATACTATATATATATGATATCTTTTATGTGAGACATGGATATTCAGGATATGGTTATGTGTTCATGGATTAGTAGTGTTACTTGTGAAACCCTAGAGTAGTTATTGCACCCACACATGCACATACACTTGCATACATTCATTCTTTTACATGTGCGTATATGGGGATATGTATATATATATATACACACACACACACATAGGTATGGGAATATGCATATATATACGTATACATATACACAGATTATGAGGATAGTACTTAGGATTGGAGATGAGTCGATGGGATTAGGCTTGAGGCCGTAAGATCGGTGATGTGACATGGTTCGTATTTGAGATACGACATGATATTTTAGCGGGTCCTTTTGACGTAGTGTTTTCATACACACGCATGCATATACATATGTGGTATCAGTGTTGTATTAGATGTAGATCAGTACCCCGGATCATGATATTTGATAAAGAGGATACCAGATGAATAATATGATAGAGGTGACATTTGACCCGTACCCAGATTTGGGATGCCGTACGATGGATTTACCGTACGAGCTATATTGATGATAGATCCGCACTCTTGACTTGAGGATGTCATGTTATAGATTTTATATCGTATGGGATACTACTGAGGCGGGATCACCGACTGTTATATATATGTGTGTGTGTGTGTGTGTGTGTGTGTGTGTGTGTGTCGACTCAGATGTTAGGCGGTTTCCTTACCTTTCGATCAGTCTTTTAGTTTAGCCCTGCAGTTTACTTGTAAATGGTAGATTAGACTCGAGTCATACCTATTTCAAAGCTAACGAATCGTGAGTATTTTAAAGACAGGCCAAGGGATTCTACGGATATTTCAAAGGACGTACATTTTCTTAAAAACACCGTAGCCCTTATTTTCAAAACACCACGATTCGTGTTATTTCAAATGGCAAAACTGTATGACTCATAATTAGATATATGCAGATTCGTTATCATTGTATTTGATATTCAGGTCCCACATATTCTTGCTGCTCGCATCGCATTGAATGCCTATATTGTGTTTTCATATGTTAATATTGAAATCATGTTGCTAGGACACCAGCACCATTACCGATGATGCGTATGTTCCACATACACTTACTTGTCGGCTCACACACATCATCATCGGTAATTGCCATGTCACGTACACTTTAGAGAATATTATTTCATTGGCATAGCTTGTTAGCTGATAGTTTCGACACGATATTAGTGTACTTGCCTTATATGCCAGTTTAGACATTGCAGTTATTACTTGCTACTTCATGCATATTATTATTCACTGTTATGCTGTATTATGGAGTTTTATGCCGATATTCACTGTTTACTCGCTATTGATGATTGGATTTCGGATTTTCTTGAGATTTCCTGGATTTGGGAGAAAACCGCAAGAATATGTATAAACTTTTCTCTCTCTCTCTCTTTAAAATGAAAAGTGCGGTTTTCTCGTGATGTATGAGTTGTCCACCATGATGTTTTCTCGGTTATGAGATGGATTTTGAGACCCAATTCGAGGAGTTGGATGAACCGTCTGCGGGTACATGGTGGACCCGGTATGGTACCCCGGGGTAAGAAGCTCGAGTTGTAGACGATGAGCCTGACAGGGGCAGATTGCCTACCGGTGATTTTACCTGGCGCGTCGGATATCCGGAGGATACCGTTCGTGGTCGTGTGATTGATGATAGGGGCCGATCCGGCTTGACAGAGCCCTAGATAGTGAGATTTGAGACACTGAGATTTGAGATATTGAGGTATTGAGACTTGATGATACAGGCCAGTCCGGATAGCCGGAGCCTGAGATATTGGGATTTATGTTTTGTGTCGATGCTAGACACTATTTATGTTGATTTCATTGATGATACCTCGTTTTAAATATACAGAAATCTCACTAAGTTATGAAAGCAGTTTCTTCATTTACATGTATTCTGTTTTCATGCATTCATACCTCATTCATATGATATGTTGCTACCTGAGGCACTGACACGAACACATGGGATTACACTTATGTATAGATGTTTACCCTTGCCACCTTTTTCATGCTTCAGACTTATCATTTGAGGTTATATATATATTTGATCGTATTGACCTAGGATTGTGTCATACATACGATTTCTGGTCGGTGATGTTTTCTACTCACGAGTTGGCAACTCACCCCCGTTGTGCCACAGTTTCTTGCAGATTTTGCCGTACAGGTTTCGTTACGGCTTTGCTGGCACACTGCTTCCTTTCCAGGTGATTTTCTTTGGTAGGTGGGTTCACTTGTATCATGACCACCATTGCACTTTATTTATATTCAGTTGTATCTAGTAAACTCCATCAACCAGACATGTATACTTATTTCAGAATTAGATGACCAGTGTTGTAAATTATTTCGACCTAGAGTCGCGCATTGTATTATTATGGGTTTTCATGTTGATTTGAGTTTCCTTTTGGTTTTTGATCCTCGCCCTTCGGCGTTGTATATTATATGATTGCGTGGTTGTGGCCGTCGATTGACGAAGAGCTAGCTCCCACTTGGGGATGCCTTTTATCATTCATGTATTTATTTATTATGTTGTACCCCGTTCGGGGCCAGTATTTACAAAGGGAACTCTGCCAAAATTTTCAGAAAGGACTTGTGATTTTAAAATGCATATTCGGATTATTTTACTAAAACATTTCTCTAAAATGGTTTTAGATTTCTGGGATTTTGGCTTACTTGAATTTGATGGGGTCTATAGAATTCATATGATTCAAGAGCTAGTCACGTGCTATTTCGGGTCGTGACAGCAACTCACCCCCGTTGTGCCACAGTGTTTGCAGGTGTCCCTCAGAGCAGTCACGGCAGGGCTTCTTCTTCTTATCGTATCATCTTGTGCAGCGGATACCGCTACGGTTGACTATGTGCAGTTTTTCTCAGTGGGTTTTGCGGTTATCTGATGATGCTCATTTGTATATTCGTTGTATCTAGTACTCTCCATCTACTACTTCATGTATTGACTTAGAGACGAGTTGTGAGGAAGATATTGTATATTATTTTTGTGGCTTTGGATATCTTTTATGCCGTCACTTTTATCGTCTTTCTCTTCGCTACGGCGTCGTATATCTGTTGTGGTGGTTGTTTTCCGCCTTTGGGCGTGGATTTTCTCCCGTAGGGGATGCTTTACTTATATTCTTTTGTTGTACCCTTTAGGGGCTTATTTTACAAAAGATGTGCTGCCAAATTTTAAAGGAAGTAAATTTGGACTTTAAAGAATTATGATTGAGATTCCAAAATTTTTAACAATATTATTATCACTTATTACTTTTGATGGTTTAGATTGCTGGGTTTTCGGCTTACTTAAATTGCGTTACGCCTGGAGACGTTACATGGTTTAAGGGCCGTCACGTGCCAAATTTCGGGTCGTGACATGTCGTTAGTTAAGTAACCTAACGGTGCATAACGGGACACTGTGGCGAATACAGATGGCATAAGCGTACATTGTATTTTCGTTTCTTCTGTGATGCTTAGGAAGCATAAATGATGGGACTTCATTAATGAGATTATTGAAAAAGAAAGAAACCTAAAAAGATGTTGTGGAATCAAATTTTCAAAAAGGATAGCTCTAGTTTTTGCTTTGCATAGCGGTATTCCTTGTAGAATATCCAGCACCTCATTCGATGAGGAAAGAGCCGGGATCCCTTCACCGAGAGTGACCTCTTTAGCGAAACTAGCAGATGATATAACACACTCGGTTTTGTCTTTTGATTGCTTCTTATATTTTTTTTCTTATGCATGGTGGTATTTGTGAAATATCCTGCACCTTAGTCAATTAGGAAAGAGCCAAGATTCCTTCACCGGGAGTAATCTCTTTAGCAAAACTAGTAAAAAGCCTAAAAACACTCCTTTTCAAAATCACTCAATTCTACAACGATATCAAGTTCATTGCGTAAAAGGTTTTTCTTAAAAACCTGACGTAGCCCTCCGCCATTTCAGATAAGTGCTACGCAGTATTCGTGCTACGTTTGTTGACCTCCATCAAAGCGTAGTTGTTAGTGTTTATGCCCTAGAGACCATTATTGTATCATACTAGATTGTATATTACTTAATGGAAGCTTGGGATATTCACAGTTATATTGACAGTCTTGCTAAAAATGGTAGTATGCTACTTGGTTTGTTTCTACTTTAATATGTGCATGTGTTTCTTTTAACATATCTCTTATACATATTAGTATAGCCCTTAGGATCTTTGTTTGATTACCAGCATTGTGATGGCAGTCACACTAGTGGGGGCTGGATAGTCTACAAGCACATCCTATACAGATCCCTGGTCGTTGGATTATCGAGACGGGGCATCGATACTCCGGAGTAGACTGGTGTATACGCTTCTCATCCCAGCATGGGGAGATGGTCTGTCCCACAGCCATCAGTACGTCGTACTAGAGATAGTATGCAGGTGCTCGTTAGGTTATGAGTACACCGGACATGACTCACCGGGAACTGCAGGTTGGTACTATACCTATCGTCAGATTGCAGTTCCCAGGTGACATGAGTACAACTTAGTCCGTCGACTTGATATTGCTACTTCGTCTCGAGTGTGTTCCCACTGTACTTAGATTACTACCCTACCACGGCTCAATGGAGTCATGCAAACAGGTAGTAGTTGGGTGCAGTCCCGAAGCACTTGGAGGCAGTGGCGGTTAGACAGGATCCGTCTCTCCCGGTATTGGGGGTTGATATCGCGCTGTGTATGGAGAGCCATTACGCAAGGTGCCTGGCCAGGGCAAGCGAGATTTACTGGTAGGTGCTCCAGTAGTTTCTCAAGGTGTAATGGGCTTCACTCCGACATGACTTATACCGCTATTAGGGGACTGACGCTTGCCGCCCCTAGACCCGATATACGATAGTCCTAGACGAACAGACCAGACTGTACGGAGATTGTCACATACAGGCTCAGTAGGAGTTCGGATGGGTTTCCTCATCGTCCTTCTTATCGACATCTACCTGGGGACCGTTACATACAGCTAGTACCACTTGCGGCCTGTGGTTAAACCCACTACCAGCGTAGTGTCAAGTCTTTAGAGTCCCACACAGAGAGTTTCCCTACACCGGGCAAAAGTGTAGAGGCCGTATGGTTTTACGACAGGGCCGCGATCACTTACGTACACTTGTGCACGTACTGTGACCGGGAAGATAATACTAGTTGGGTTTGGTTTAAACCGGATCCTAGTATTATACAGTTGGATTTATTCAGTCTTAGATTATCCGTGTTTTTCGGAAATACGGATGGGAGGGGCAGTCTCGTAATTCGTCGGGAAGCTTCATGAAGGAGGTGACTCATTTATGTTTATTTCTTTTTAGATTTAACTAAATGAGGTGGAGGATGAGGTGTATGTAACATTTCAAAAAATATAAAATATTATTTTTGGAATTTAATATAAAATAATATATTTCCCGGAGTCTGCCCGATTTGCGAAATTGGGGTTTTCGAAAAAAGGTGTAAATATATACCAATAATTGTGAAATAATTGAAAATAAAAATGATTTATTCATTAAAAATATAATTAAAGGATTTGGCATTTTTAAAATTTATTATATGCAGTGGGATAAAAAAAACCGATTAGTGAACTGCTAATCGCGATTAAGCCAAATCCGTGTTTCTACAGTTTTTTTTCATGGTTAGTGCACCATGACATGTTCATTTGTGTTGATTTAGGTTATGGTTGGTTTTTGGGTGAGAAAAGAAAAGAAAAGAAAAGAGGAATGATTGAGGAGAGAGAGGGGGGGGACACAATGATGTTATGAGAGCATCCTAGGAGAGAGAATGAGAGTGAGAAAGAGAGAGAGGGGGGGAGAGTGACGCCCCTTTCATTTTTCCCCCACCATTTTCTTCTCCTTCTTCACCTCAAGCTCCATCCTCTACCTTCATGACCCATCTCAAACCCTTCCTCAAAACCCTAAACCCCTTTCACAAAAAATGATCACCTCCTCACCCTCATCGCATTGGACCTAGCAAAGTGGGATTTTGACAAACTTTGAGAAGTTAGGGTTTTCTTGAGTGGCCTAAATGAGGTATAATTTATACCATTTAGTTAGTTTCAAGTTTATTTATATTCTAGTGTTGGATATAGTGCCCTCAAAGTCAATTATTGGATCGCAGGTACGTGATTGCAATGATTGCGGAGGACCTATACCGGTAGGACAGTCTTACTCGAAATGATAGTATGCTATCTGGTTTGCCTTTATCAGTCGTGTATAGGTTCAGGTGACTGATCATGATTACACTTGATAGAGCCCTTAGGATCTTGCTTGACTACCAACAGTTTGAGGGCGATCATATAAGTGAGAGTTGGGTGGTCTATAAGCATATCCTTAATAGTGGTCCCTAGTCGTGGGAGTTTCGAGACAGGGCATCGATACTCCGGAGTAGACTAGTGTATACAGTCGAGACCCCAACGAGGGGCGGTGGCCGGTCTCACAAGCCACTGGTTTCAGTTGGATCACCTAAGATGTATACAGGTGCTCATTGGGTTATGAGTACACCGGACAGGACTCGCCGGGAACCTGCTAGTTGGTATTATACATATCGTCAGATAGCAGTTCCCTGATGACATGTGTACAGGTTAGTTCATCGACCTGAGTTCGTCATTTGTCTCGTGTGAGTTCCCACTGTGCTTTGATTTCGACCCTACCACGGCTCAAAGGAGTCGTGCAAACAGGTAGTTTTTGGGTACAGTCCCGAGCCACATGGAGGCACGTGAGCGGATCGGCAGGGGATTCGTCTCTCCCGGTATTGGGGGTGGAGGTCGCGCTGTGTTTAGGAAAGCCATTACACCAAGTCCTTGGCCAAGGCAGGTGAGATTTACTGGTAGGTACTCCAGTAGTATCTCAGGGTGTTCAGGGCTTGTCTCCGACACGACTTATACAGCTATTGGGGGTCTGACGTTACTAGCCCCTAGGCCGGATATGCGATACTCATAGACAAACGGACCGAACTGTATATACATTGTCATTGTTAGGCTCAGTAAGGTTTCCGGATGAGTTCGCTCATCGGCCTCCCTTGAGGTCAGTCCATGGGCAGCCGTTACGCATAGCTAGTGCCGCTGACGGTTTGTGGTTAAACCCACTGCCAGGGTACTGACGAGTCATTAGAGTCCCCCACAGATAGTTTCCCAAGTTCGGGCGAAACGTTGTAGAGGCCGTATGGTTTTATGGTAGGGTTCGGAAAATGCACGTGCGTTTACGCACGTGTCATATTTCGGCAGATAATACTGGTGGGCTTTGGTTTAAGCCGGATCCATGTATTATACATAGTAGATATAATATCTTTGTCTCAGTTGCATTTGTATTCGGTCGTAATACAAATGCGGGTATATTTATACAGTTACGGGGTTATCCTGAAATTCATTTCGGGATCACTTTTGGAAGTTGCCAATTTCCAGTTTTCTATCAGCCGTATTTAACATTTGGTTAAATACGGATTTATCTTTTCTTGAGATAAGTGTGGAAGCTTCTAGAAGGTTCTAGAAGTGGTGAGGTGTTTAGTGAGTCATGGTTGCATTTAATGATTCCATTAATGCTTGATGACTAGGTTAATGATTCATCATTTCATTAAGTGTGTTCACACTTTGTGTTCACACTAGAGATATTTTCTTATTGCCACCTCCCCCTCTCCTACACTTACCCCCCCCCACCTCTATATATTGTGGCCAGCCCTCCTCCTCTCTCATACATTCACTTGTAAGAAAAAGAAAAGGTTGTTGGTTAAAAGATTATGATAGTTTTCGGTGTATGGAATTTCACAGCTCATTTCATTCCATCACCCGATTCCCACGGCAACTTCATTAACCGTTCATCCATGGCTTTGGACGAAGCGAGACAAAGTATTCCACTCATTCTCTACTTCAACCTTGGTCATCTATTCTAGCAAACTTGATGACCGAGTTGCCTCGAGTCAGAGGCGGGAGCCCGTTTAAAGATCCGATGATGTGGTGCCACCTGGACGACGAGATCGGAGATCGACGAGAACGGAGCAGCCGCAACGGAGCGTGGGATGATGGTTAAAGAACGAAGGACTCGGATCGTTCGGTATAACTTTTCTTCCCTCTTTGTAGATTGTTAGTTTAGCGTTAATGGCAGATCCGGGTTATAATATGCGATAGCGGCAGATATAAAAAGTTTTTGTTCCGCATTTTGGCGGCTGATTGACGGCCGGGGCGCTACCGTAGACTTACATGGTATCAGAGCCACGCCATTAATCTTTACTAACTTGTACTAACGTGTTTAAAACATCGATCGAACCGGATATCGAAAACCGCAAAATTCAAGTTCTGAGTTTCTGTTGATTTTTAAAGGGTTCTAAAAATAATTTTACATATCACAGAAAATTCAGCAGGGTTTTATAAGAACACCGTACAAATTTGGGCATGTTAATCGACAAGACCGCCACGGAATCGCGGTCAAACCTATGGTTTGACCGCGCTTCCGCGGCCATTCAGTGAGATCGTGACCCCAAATTTGCACAGTGGGTTCTTGTCTGGAATTTAGGGGTTTTGGTATATATCTTTTAGGCCCAGATTTTGTTACTATTCAACAGATGTTCGTGGTGCCCACTTCGTGATATTTAGTCGATCGAAATTTAAACATGTTAGTTTACAGTACTTACATTATATCTCCGACCGTGAATGTCATTTGATCGGTAAACCGCGTCTGATTGCTATAGTTCTTTTAGACGGGTTTGCGAACGTAACATTCGCGTTGATGTTCTGTGTTGTGCTGTGATGTTGCGGATTTGTCGTGGTGAATAGCAGTGTGCAATGATAGTGCAGTTTGGATTTATTTGTACATTTGATATTGCGGGACGAGCGTCCAACTTGTGGACTGCCGTCACTGCCTGTTGTATAATATTCTTTTGGGGCATGACCAGGTTGCGGTCGATGTACCTGTTGTACTATATTTCCATTTCTGTACTAGGTTTTACCCCACGACGGAGTGCACGGATAGCCGGGTTCTGGAGGGAAACGGGACCGCATCTCATGGCTTTGAGAGGTAGAGGGGCCCCACTCTTGAATTGGCAGACTATTCGCCGCACTCGTAGGGGGTACAGGTTGACCCAAGGAGGGATGCTCAAGCTACCAGATTCCGTGAAGTGCAGGGTGGTCCATTCACTTTGCTGTTGGGGGCTGCCTCGCTTCAGGTTTTGGCGGGTAACTTGCCGCACCCGTAGGGGTCTAGGTTTCATTGCACAGGCTATCCACACGACAGGGGAACGTCGGGTTTCAGCAGCGGCTCTGTGAAACTCGGGGATCCCAGATTATCTGTATTGTTCTGTGATGCTTATTACTTTTCTGTAATGTTGCATATTATCACGCCTGGAGCGATTATTGTATATTGGTTTATATACTATTAGATGTTGTATATGTTTTACACCGGCGCTAGTTCAGTCCCCGCTCTGTCGTTAGTTAAGTAACCTAATGGGTGATGACGGGACCCAGTGACAAATGCGGATGGCATATACGTACATTTTATTTTCGTTCTTTTCTGGTGTGATTAATGATGGGACTGCGTTGATTCTGATCAATGCAAAGTAAAACAAACCTGTTTGGATGTTGTTGGAACAATTTAAAAAGTGTTATTACAAAGACGTTTCCTTTTGTTTTGCACAGTGGTATTCGGTTGGAATATCCTGCACCTCATTCGATGGGGCAAGGGCCGATATCCCTTCACCGGGACTGACCCCTTGGGCAGAAGTTTGCGTCAGGGTAATAACTTCACTATAGTCGATTACATGTTACTTTGCATCACGGTATTCAGTGGAATATCCTGCACCTCATTCCACGAGGAAAGAGCCGAGATCCCTTCACCGGGAGTGACCTCTTTAGCAAAGGTTTTCGCCACTATATTTTATAAAAAGCTATCAGGTTCCTTCAACGAGATCAAGTTCATTACGTTAAAGGTTTTTCGCCAAAAACCAGCCGTAGCCCTCCGTCATTTCATATGAATGGTCAGTAGTATTCAAGCTATGTTGGTCTGGCCCTTAGCTAGGACATAGTGATTGGTAGCTGCTGGGGTGTTCATATGTTGCATAGATAGATGCGTTGGTTTGGGACAGTCGTACAGCCTTGTTGGCCCTTAGTCAAGGGCGAGTACGGGTGGGTTCAAATTAACAAGATAATGATGGGAAGAACTTGACATGTAACTTATGATGGGCTGGCCCTTGGTCACGATCATAAGAGCATGGGGTAAAAATCACATCGGGAGTTTCTAAAGAAACCGAAACTTGCCAGGCATGCGCATACCTTCTGGAATGTGATAACGCGAGTGGATTCCGTCACGTTATCATGCGATGAGAGTTGGATCCCGATTCCCACTGATGAGTTGGTTTACTCTTCAGGTGATCCCGATTGATTCTTCTTTCAGGTTTGGAGGAGAATTTGACAGTACAGTGGGAGGTTTCCGGATTAGATAAAGTGATAACCATTCTTATTTAGGTTAGAGTGCACGCAGAGTGTTTCTTTTCTCTCTCTCACTTTGGCAGCGACCTTTGACCGACCTTAGACTATGACTCAGGGACCAAGTTGACCGAACCTTCTTAAAATACTGGTTTTTGGATTGTCTATGTTGCATAAGTCATTGCCACTCCTTCTTTTACCCTTTGCATTTCTCAGAACACCCCGTATTACTATGGACATCCACTTCCATTGGATAGATCCATCGTATGGTTATATACGAACTCGAAGGGACAACTTCGAGGATGGATCAAGGTTCAGGAGAAATAGAATTGGTTTATTCAGTTGTCTTATATTATCACCTTCTCTCAGGTTGCGAGGGCTCCTTGGTTTAGGAGAGTACACCTATTACGCTTATTGGATAGTCTTCTTCCAAACCATAGGCAGGTGCCGAAAGGTAGGGAATGAAGAAAACCAATTAGCCTAAGTAGGGTGTACAGAAGGTAATATGTAAAGACAAAATAAAGGGATTAGAAAGAGGGCAAAGTAAGTTGCGACTGTTATCATTCACGACCAAACCACGTACTTCATCGCCACTCCTATTTCACCTTTAAAAGAATAAGGTATTATTCAGTTGTCTTTTATCATCACCTTCTCTCAGTTGCGAGTACTCCTTGGTTTAGGAGGGTACACCTATTATGCTTACTGGATAGTCTTCTTCCAAACCATAGGCTGGTGCCGAACGGTAGGGAAGGAAGAAAACCATTTAGCCTAACGATGGTGTACAGAAGGTAACGACTAAAGACAAATAAAGGGATTTGGAGAGATGGCAAAGAAATATACGGTTAGAGTCATGAATTGGATTATGGAAGAGGCATTACTATGTATACCAGGATACCCCTACGAAACATTTTCATGTTTCAGTGCATTGTTAATGGAAAACTGTTTTCTCGATTAGATACTTACGCCAGGGTGTGTATTCACCAGGTTTCATTCTCATATCTGTATGGTTTTACAGATGATGAGTGGGAGGAAGTTATTGGGAATTAGGTGATCATCCTCATTATATCGGAATTCGTTGTAATTGGTGATATTTGAGGAAATCGCCTGGGTACAGTTTTCAACCTACGACGCACAGGTTTTGAGTTATTCAACTCAGCGGGCTTATACAGAGTATTGTATGTTGTCCAGTGTCCATCAGGACAAAGGGGTAGGTCCTCGTACTATGTTCTGTTTACTTATAACTTCTCTAGTTTTTAGACAAGTGTTTCGTAGAAATACAAGGTCTAAGTTTTGAGAAGTTATGGATATAAGAATAAAGTAGAGAACCAGATGTCGCAAGTATCGGGATTCTTCAAAGAGATCGAAGATGTAGATACTTATGATTGGTATTCAGATGATAATAAAAGTTTTGAGAAACTTGTTTCTCTTTCGGGTTACTCATAATTGGATGGATTCCTAAGTTGAGTAATGCTGATTAGCCTCTCTCCATTAAAGTTGATATGCACTGGAGACGGATGCATGATTAGAATCTGGTTCCAATTAAATAAGTGCCAAAGTTTCTATATTGGATATAGGTGAGTTGTCCGGCTTATGCTTAAAACCTGACTCTGGATAACTAAGGGCACGTTTCTGTAATGGCAGTTTGTGGGTTGGCCCAGGCTATGACAAGGGTTGACTTTCTAATATCTGGAAGATCAATAGTGATATTGTTCTTGACTCGCCACAGTTTTAGTAAAATGGATTTTTTCAGAAAACAGTAGTGGGAGTATGGTATAACTGGAAGTGATTCCAGAACCGCAAACGATTACGGAAAATTTAATAGGACCTAAAGATTCAATCAGGTTTGACATTCCATTAGCCACTCCGCAGATTTGGTGGGTAACCTCAGACACCCGAGAGGTACTCCGGTAGCCTCAAGGACGGTGACAGAGAGGTTCTTATCTACCCAGACTTGACACTACTGTTGTTCCAGGCTATGAGACCCGATAGGAGGGTTGTTGTGGTCAGTGGGAGCAGCGGAAGCATAGTGGGCAAGTAGCTTATGTCTATTTATAGACTAGAGCAGTTATAGTGGAGATTGATCATCTAATTTTGATGTGACAGTCATGGGTTTGACTTCATCAGAATAGGAGATGGATCAGTTAAGAAGGTAGTAGGGTGTGATGTCCTGGTATTTGGATGTCATACACAGAGTAGGAAGTAAAATTCCTATACTACGATCGGTTGTACTGTGGTCGTCACACAGTTGTTTCTCCGGACAAGATATGGATATAATATCTGACGTTCTGGTTTCTAGATCTATGGTTTTAGATCTGGATTTAGGTAGTTTCCCAATGTGGGTACTTTGACAGTATTCTAATGGTTTTTAGAATAGATGACTCCTGGCTTGGTGGTGTACCTGCAGGTGATAGAGTCACCCTCTCTAAAGGTGTCTTACAGACTAAAGGGGAGAGGGATGTACATGATTGGCAGATCACTTGCTTAGGCAATTGAGTCAATCATGAGATGTCAAGTACCACACCAAATGTTGTTTTTGCACTAGATGCAATAAGTTTGTATTAATCCAATCCTGGAGAAACATAAGGAAGCAGTTTTAGAACATAAGTACATGTTCACGGAGTTGATGA
This sequence comes from Agapanthus africanus, assembly GCA_030015575.1. NCBI lineage: Eukaryota > Viridiplantae > Streptophyta > Magnoliopsida > Asparagales > Amaryllidaceae > Agapanthus > Agapanthus africanus. The sequence continues at coordinate 495,411,096 of CM057339.1, forward strand.
CGGCAGCCTCCTTCGGGAGACGGTTATCATTCCAGGCTTCAATGGTGACATGGATGACAGAGAGATTGTCAAAGTTATAGTTTTCCCTCTGACGAAGAGGGACAGTATTATGGACAGGTAGTCCAAGAGGATACTGTGGGAGGCATAGTGCCGGATACTGATTAGGTTCAGTTATCGATACAGTCTAAGAAGTTTGGATTTGGAGTTCATTTATGAACTAGGTCCCATCAGATATCCAGACATATTCTATGACAGGTATTACTCAATTCGGGAGATGGCTTTCTCCGCGAACTTGAGATTAAGAGAGACATAGAAAGAAACATCAGAGCGGATCCACTCACTGAGGCTATTTCTCGAACACAATAGTTTTACAAACGGGCTTTGTGAAACTGATTAGTAGGGGAATTGGGTGTTGGTTTCACACGGGCTGTGGGTACGCAACATCGCAATAATTAGAATTGAGTGCAAGTGGGAGATTGTTGGATATAGTGCCCTCAAAGTCAATTATTGGATCGCAGGTACGTGATTGCAATGATTGCGGAGGACCTATACCGGTAGAACAGTCTTACTCGAAATGATAGTATGCTATCTGGTTTGCCTTTATCAGTCGTGTATAGGTTCAGGTGACTGATCACGATTACACTTTGATAGAGCCCTTAGGATCTTGCTTGACTACCAACAGTATGAGGGCGATCATATAAGTGAGAGTTGGGTGGTCTATAAGCATATCCTTAATAGTGGTCCCTAGTCGTGGGAGTTTCGAGACAGGGCATCGATACTCCGGAGTAGACTAGTGTATATAGTCGAGACCCCGACGAGGGGCGGTGGCCGGTCTTACAAGCCACTGGTGTCAGTTGGATCACCTAAGATGTATACAGGTGCTCATTGGGTTATGAGTACACCGGACAGGACTCGCCGGGAACCTGCTAGTTGGTATTATACATATCGTCAGATAGCAGTTCCCTAATGACATGTGTACAGGTTAGTTCATAGACCTGAGGTCGTCATTTGTCTCGTGTGAGTTCCCACTGTGCTTTGATTTCTACCCTACCACGGCTCAAAGGAGTCGTGCAAACAGGTAGTTTTTGGGTACAGTCCCGAGCCACATGGAGGCACGTGAGCGGATCGGCAGGGGATTCGTCTCTCCCGGTATTAGGGGTGGAGGTCGCGCTGTGTCTAGGAAAACCATTACACCAAGTCCTTGGCCAAGGCAGGTGAGATTTACTGGTAGGTACTCCAGTAGTATCTCAGGGTGTTCAGGGCTTGTCTCCGACACGACTTATACAGCTATTGGGGGTCTGACGTTACTAGCCCCCTAGGCCGGATATGCGATACTCATAGACGAACGGACCGGACTGTATATACATTGTCACTGTTAGGCTCAGTAGGGTTTCCGGATGAGTTCGCTCATCGGCCTCCCTTGAGTTCAGTCCATGGGCAGCCGTTATGCATAGCTAGTGCCGCTGACGGTTTGTGGTTAAACCCACTGTCAGGGTACTGACGAGTCATTAGAGTCCCCCACAGATAGTTTCCCAAGTTCGGGCGAAACGTTGTAGAGGCCTATGGTTTTATGGCAGGGTTCGGAAAATGCACGTGTCATATTTCGGGCAGATAATACTGGTGGGCTTTGGTTTAAGCCGGATCCATGTATTATACATAGTAGATATAATATCTTTGTCTCAGTTGCATTTGTATTCGGTCGTAAAACAAATGCGGGTATATTTATACAGTTACGGGGTTATCCTGAAATTCATTTCGGGATCACTTTTGGAAGTTACCAGTTTCCAGTTTTCTATCAGCCGTATTTAACATTTGGTTAAATACGGATTTATCTTTTCTTGAGATAAGTGTGGAAGCTTCTAGAAGGTTCTAGAAGTGGTGAGGTGTTTAGTGAGTCATGGTTGCATTTAATGATTCCATTAATGCTTGATGACTAGGTTAATGATTCATCATTTCATTAAGTGTGTTCACACTTTGTGTTCACACTATAGATATTTTCTTATTGTCACCTCCCCCTGTCCTACACTTACCCCCCCCCCACCTCTATATATTGTGGCCGGCCCTCCTCCTCTCTCATACATTCACTTGTAAGAAAAAGAAATGGTTGTTGGTTAAAAGATTATGATAGTTTTCGGTGTATGGAATTTCACAGCTCATTTCATTCCATCACCCGATTCCCACGGCAACTTCATTAACCGTTCGTCCATGGCTTTGGACGAAGCGAGACAAAGTATTCCACTCATTCTCTACATCAACCTTGGTCATCTCTTCTAGCAAACTTGATGACCGAGTTGCCTTGAGTCAGAGGCGGGAGCCCGTTTAAAGATCCGATGAGGTGGTGCCACCTGGACGACGAGATCGGAGATCGACGAGATCGGAGCAGCCGCAACGGAGCGTAGGATGATGGTTAAAGAACGAAGGACTCGGATCGTTCGGTATAACCTTTCTTCCCTCTTTGTAGATTGTTAGTTTAGCGTTAATGGAAGATCCGGGTTATAGTATGCGATAGCGCCAGATATAAAAAGTTTTTGTTCCGCATTTTGGCGTCTGATTGACGGCCGGGGCGCTACCATAGACTTACATCTAGTTAGTTAGAAATGTGGTTAAGATGTGGATTTGTGTTATGGAAACTTCAAGAGAAGGGTTTGAGTGTTGTTTGGACTTGGTGATGAGTAATGGCTGCTAACAAGACTTGAGTGGTGTTTATTTAACCTAGAGCTGAGAATATAACCCAAACACGACTTAGAACTTTTCGACATCGGTTAAATTGACAGTTTGAGGTAGTATTATGGAATCTGGAGTAACCCGGGGGCACCAAAATAATTTAACAAAGACAGGGAGGTAAGCAAGTGATTGTGAGTGTACCAATAAAACCCTAGCCCCAACCCCCAAACCCAGGCCGCAAATTTATTCTTCCTGGCCACAATTTGCGGCCAGGATGGGGTGGAACCCCTTCGTGTTTGGTCCATGTCTTTTTCTCCAGTAAACTAGACCCTGTATTTGTGCAACTTTGGATAGTTTGACCTGAGTCAAAATCTGGGGGCACATTAGTGTGATTTTGGATATGTTTTCCGTATTTTGAGATGCTCATTTTTGATATTTGGATTCGTATTTGGTTGTTGGATGTTTGTACATCAACAACTAGGGATAATTGGTTGGTTTTGCATGCGTGGGACATAGGTTCTAACCTATAGGCGATCCGTGTGCCGTTTCGGTTTTCAGAACTTGATTTTAATAGAGTTGCGATATGTGTTATTATTGTAGGTACCTTCGCGTGGATTCGGAGGCAACGGGGCGTGGCGTCATCGACTTCGGCAAGCAAAAAGCAATGTGAGCGGATATATATCCACGGGGGAAGTCGGGTGGATGGCGTATAGCACCCCTGCAAAGTTTTGGTGGAAACCAATTTGTAGCATATGGTTAAGAAAACCTAGATTAGGAAACTAGGGTTAGAGTTAAAAGATTGTTAGTGAAACTATATTATAAACTAAAGGATAGTTAGAAGTGATATGATACGACTAGTATGTAATGACGGGATTTGAGGATGAGATTTGATGATATTGCCGTTTAGGGTACTATAGGACTAGATAGTCGACATAGATGTGTCATCAGAACCATACATATTTCCAAACTAAAGAGTCGTATGCATCTTTTAAACAGATACCTTGAGCGACGTTACGGATTTTCAAATGATATATTTTCCTTAAAAACACCATAGCCCCTACTTTCAAAACTACGATCCACATCTTTCAAAAACGGTTTGTATGGTTCGGGTGTGTATATTAGATTAGATACTTACGCTTTTAGTAATGGTAGAATGTATATGTAAAATTGACTTGATGTGGGATATAAATGCGATGAAAAGAATATATGACACGATATGATGATTTGGTGATATGTTGGTACGGATGCGAGTCGATTGAGATGATTTATACCCTACCGGTCCTCTGATATGAGATTGTTGCGGATGTGACTTAGGACATAGGTATATAGAGATATTTATATGTGTTGTGAATCATGAGTGGTAGTCGTACGTGATGTTAGCTCAGTACCCTCCTCGTCTTATAGGTTTATAGGATCCTTGATAGCTTATTGCCGCCGTACGATGATTTTCCGTGCGTGATGAGTTTGACTTGATGATTGATCCATACCCTTGACTTGAGGTTGCCGTATGATGGATTATACCATACGCGATGTTGTTAGGCTGGATGCCGATTGATAGATTCACCGACTCGATCATGTTAGATATGTATACCTTATAGCCTTTAGCTGACGATTTACCTTATGATGCATTCATGTTATTCGCATTGCATTACTTATACCTGTGCTATTACACTTACACCATTATCGATGATACGTATGTTACACGTACACAGATTTGCCGGCTCACACACTTCATCATCGATAATTGCCATGTCACTACACAGTAGGGTTGCTGCATCATGACATACATATTGTACACCATACTTGCGCACATACATATTGTACACCATACTTGCGCACATACATATTGTACACCATACGTGCGCACATACATATTGTACACCATACTTGCGTACATACATATTGTACACCATACTTGCGCATATACATATTGTACACCATACTTGCATACATAAATATTGTACACCATACTTGCGAACATACATATTGTACACCATATTTGCGCACATACATATTGTACACCTTACTTGTAGACATACACATTGTACGTCCATACTTGCGTATATACACATATGCACCTTTATATGGTATTGCATTCGATTTTGGAGATTTGGGAACCGCATGATATATTTTAAAACTGGATTCATTTAAAAGAGCGGTTTTCCCTCGATATGTACATATTACTGTTCTATGTTGCATGATATACGTATATGCTTACATTTCTGTTATATGTCGCATACATCATGCTTTACGCATTTACACATTGAGATATACTGTTTTCATGAGGTTTCTGGATTTGAGAACCGTGGCGATTTCTAAGGAAAGTATGTACTATTTTAGAAACCCGGTTTCTCTTGATATGATATTTCAGTGCGTCCACCATGTATTTTCTCGGTTCTGAGAGTGGCATGTGAAACCCGATTCGAGGAGCGGTAGGCACCGTCTGCGGGTACATGGTGGACCCGGTGAGGTACCCTGGGGCTAGAAAACCCGTATTGTTAGACGGTGAGCCTTGCAGGGGAGCACTACCTACCAGTGATAGTATTTGGACCCGTCGGTTATCCGGAGGATACTGACCGGAGTCATGAGATGGATATGAGGGCCGACCAGAATAGGCGGCACCTGAGACGAGATATATGAGGGCTGATCTGAGGATGCGGCGCCTGAGATATATGAGGATTTACGTGTCGATGCTGGACACGGGTTTCATGATGTTTTCGGGTGTCGATGTTGGACACCCAGGTTCCATGATTTTGATGTGTCGCGAGGGACACCCGTTGATTTATATCCTCATACATTCATGCATATGCTTTTATGATATTTTCATGCATGAATACATTGATTATATGGGTGGACGAGATCCACATGCATATATATATTGATTATATGGGTGGACGATATCCGCATGCATACATACATTGATTATATGGTTGGACGAGATCCACATTCATACATATATTGATCATATTGTTGGATGATATCCACATGCTGATTGACATTGATATTAGTGTTGGCACATATACAGATACGGTCACCCTAGATATCATAGTATTACCTTCATGATATTGTTGACCTAGGAGTCGTTGTTTTTTTCGATTACTACATGTTGATATTTTTCTACTCACGAGTTGGCAACTCACCCCCGTTGTGCCACAGTTCTTGCAAGTTGACCGCATGGATCTGTAGCGGTATCGCTGGCACATAGCTTCATTTGGGTGTTTTGCATTTGGTAGGTGGGACATTTGTATCGTACCCACTCTTGTATTTGTATTTCATATTGTATCTAGTCAACTCCATCAATCAAAATTTGTAATTTTGTAAGTAATGAGACTTAGTGAGATTGTGGTTGCGAGACTTAGAGCGAGGGGTTTTCCGCTACTTGTGGTTTGATATCTTGCTTATTTCTTTATCTTTTTGTGGTGAACTTCGCCGTTGGGCGTCGTATACTTACATATACTGTCTTGCGTGGTTGTGATCCGCCGTTTGGCGAAGAGCTAGCTCCCGCTTGGGGATGCCATTATTCTTGTTATGTATTGTAGTTTTGGATCAAAATATACAAAGGAGGTGCTGCCCAAATTTTCAAAAGACGAAATATGTCTTCAAACTAGTAAATTTCACTTGCATTATTCATGTTCCTTTTCTATGCATTTAAGAAAACTTGATTTCATTATACCTTTATTTCAAAACTTCACCTCCTTTATTTTCTTAAAAAGGTTTAGATTTCTGGGTTTTATCTTACTTGAATTACGTTACGCCTTTAGACGTTGCGTGATTTAAGTGCTGGTCATGAACGAATATTTTAGGTCGTGACAAAGTTGGTATAAGAGCGTTAGGTTTAACCTTTGTTCGAGTCTATGTTTGACTATGCAGAGTCTAGGGAGGGTATGTATTTCGGAACCTAGGCTTGACCTTACGGAACTTAGACTTGAATGGGGGGTATTAGACCCGAACTTTCGTTTCATAGGCTTACCCTGATTGATGGAGTAGGTAGCTTGAGTAGAGTGACGTACCGTACGTATGTTCCACGGCATATTTATGATACGATACTCCACTTAAGAAACCTTAGGATGTACATATTTTGAGATCTATGACACTCTTCATACCCATGATTATACATCCATTTGAGATCCTTGATTCTATTCGTTTCCATGATCATACTCTCATTGATGTTGTTCCTTCTTATGATCATGTATCCATTCTGGATCTGTCGTTTCCTTTCATGCCGTTGATCTGCTTTCTTAGATACTCGATTGAGGTTCCTGTCACCATGGTTTGAGCACAGATTGAGCTGCTGCTAGTGATACGGTTAGGGCAAGCTCGTCTGGTATGAGAGCTGACCATTGTGTTTTCTGGTGACATGGGAACATCTGGAGATAGTGTTATGTTGTGACCTCTTGTGGAGGAGAGCGCTTGGTTTTATACCGGATGATCGGGCCACTGTTAGAGCTGCCAGTTGCGAGAGGACTGTTGATGTACAACATACCTTATAGATTTTGATGTCGCCTACCAAGCAGACAGATGATCCAGCTGTTGCTGAGATGATGGGATGTCGCTTCCAGAATGTATGAGCTGAGATCGCCGGAGCTTCCAGGCAGAAATGCGACAGGTGATAGCTAGTCTACCCCGATTTGGGAGATGAAGGTAATTTGTCAAATTGATGCGCCGACGCAGGCCCAGTTGAGTTTAAGATTTTCAGTATGGAGAGTCTTACTCAGATCTAGAGCAGACCGATCCAGAGATGACCGTTGATGTATCGTTTTTCCTGGAGGATTGAAGCATTGTTTGGCATGCGGTGAAGGGTATTCGCATGTTGCCTAGACGAAGTTAAAAAGTTCGAATGAATGTCAGAAGACCCATTTTCCCAATTTTAAAGTGTTCGGAGGAACATGCAAGTGATTCTGTGGACCCTCTAGAAGAATGAAACCCTAACTCGACATGATGACCATGGAACCGGTTTTGAACCTTTGGGTTTGCGGCGGTTTAGCGGTGCCATATGTGAGGCTTGGGTTTGCCCTTCTACGGCTGGTCCAGTGATACTGTGGTATGTACCAGATATTTTTAGACTGCGCTCAGGTGTTGAGCCTTCGGGAAATTTTGGGACCTCGATGACTCGATCGAAAAGTTTGACGTCGTCCGGATACCATGTGATAGGAGAACAGTAAGCTAACCAGCTTTGGATAGAGGACCTCACCCAGATGCGTTGTGAGTTGATCGAGAATGGACGAGTATTGAGTGTTCCTCCGATGGTTGGGATGAGTTCCCGAGGACGTGTTCGGCCAGATATCTTCTACAGAGTGATGAAGCTACTGAGTACGCGATTTCGAGTCTGTGCGAGAGACTTCGGATTGACCGTGGCCGAGAACAGTTGCAGTGCATAGATAGCATGGCGTGACGTCATAGTGGACGATGATACAGACGAGTGGAACCAAAGGTTCGTGCGAGACGCTGACGAGCTGTTGTTACAACCCGTCGAGATTAGAGATCTGATATGCATACAGAGGTGTTGGGATACGGCCAGTTCCCGAGGAAATGTTGTGGTGAGAACGCAGATGTCGAGAAAACGAGAAAAGATTATATAAGAGTACCATCCTCCGTACAGTTCGGTATAGGAGAGATCGGAAGAGACCTTGAGCAGGATTCCTTCCAGGACACTGCTGCAATGAGATTTTCACCCAGGATCAGATGTGTTACGTGTATTCAGAGAGTCAGAGGCCGACGCTAGTGACGTGCTGCCTTACGAGTGGTCGTGATGATTGACCGAGAGATGACCAGAGAAGTGCCAGAATGGAATCTTCTCCGTTAGCACACCTGACTAGGCCGATTAGCCGATGGATTGCAAGATTGGTGAATCTACAGAGAAGATAAGGACCCAGAGACCGAGGACGCCAGACCGTGAGCAGGAGGGAAGCGGATGTTCTTGTTCTGCTGGTTTTAGGCGCACCGATATTTGTTTTCGACATTGTAGGAGGTGTACCTCAATGTCATTTGCTGTGATTTGCATTGTGATCCGAGTATCACGCTTATATCGCTTGGATTTGAGTTTTGATGATTGAGCTTTATGATATTGGTTTTCGTGCACCATGGCTGCACCTACTGGGTATTTACATTTTTGTGCATAGTATTGCACTTGATATATGTTTTATACGCCGTTGTGTTGGGTTCTGATTTGTGCATATCTATTACACTTGAGATTCGGTTTGTGCGTTGGCTGTACGTAATTATGATTTCGTGGATTTCATACGATTGATTTGATTTTGTGCGTGTGGTACACACTCGATTTTATTTTTGCACTCGGTATAGCTTACATGTGCTTGCAGTGCATTGATACGTGTTTTGTGCACGTAGTTGCACGCGTTTACGATTTTATACACCCTGGTACACTCGGTGTTGCTTTTATACGCATTTGAGTTATGGATTTGTATTTTGTGCACTGGATGCACTGTATTTGTATTTCATGCACTGGATGCACTGTATTCGTATTTCGTGCACTGGATGCACTGTATTTGTATTTCGTGCACTGGATGCACTGTATTCGTATTTCGTGCACTGGATGCACTGTATTTGTATTTCGTGCACTGGATGCACCAGAATAGCGCTTCGGACATTTGTGGCACTAGATTTTCATTTCTTGCGATTGTCGCACCAGATTTATATTTTTATGCATTTGCTGCACCAGATTCGTATTTCGTACATTAGTTGCACTAGATTGGCATATCCTGCATTTGTTGCACTGGATTATACTCCGTACCTTGGTTGCATCCGATTTAGGTCTTTGAGCATTTGTGTTGCCAGATTTGTGTTTTCGTGCGCATTGGCACTGGCCGTTCGTTTTCGTGCATGCTACTGCACTATATGCTTTTACGGACCCGACGCGCTTTGGTTGGATTTTTGCGCATATTAGGCGCATGATATGAGATGTGGTTTTGTGCACACCGGATGCACTCAATTGGGATTTTCATTCATGCATGTTAGTTGCACCGGATGCACTCTAGATGCACTTGATATTGTTGTCGTGCACAACCGTTGCACTGGACAGATGCTTTCGTGTACACCTGTTGCACTGAGTTTTGCTTTTGTGCATATTGTGGCATTTTTATTTGGATTTGATTTCCGTGCGCACCAGACGCACGTGATTGTTGGATACGCCTTTTGAGGCTGATTTTGCTTTTGAGCACTCTATTTTCATGTTGGGCACTATGTTGTGTAGTAGTCAAACAGGATTGATCTGAAGACAGTACCTGAGTACTTTGCATGCATTAAAAGATTACCAAGAGGGTTTTCAAAAGGAGCTATAGTCTCGCTATTTCCTACGTGTCCGTGAGCGACACGAACGTTTATAAAAGAAAACCTTGTTGGAATATTTCATAAAGGACGGAACGTATATTTGAGCAAAACATATATGAACGTATATTACTATTTTACAAATGAGCGTCCGTCAGTAGAGCCGTGAGTTACACATCACACGGCGATTCAGAAAAGATTTTGCATGTATTTTATTTAATTTTTGGAGATTTTTCAAGTATGCGTACTATTATATACATGTTATAGTATTTGACTAGTGTATATTGGATTTCAGTATTGGATTTTGAGATATGTACCTCCATTGTAACTCCGATGTTATGCGTGCAAACCCGATGATTTGCGTGACGCATGACGGAGTTCAATTTTTGAGTTTTTGTACTCGTTTTCATGCGCACTGACGCGCTGTGTTATTATGTATCTTCCGTGATTTCGGAGCCCCGTTGATTTGAGTTGATTATTGAAATGTTTTAGCATTTGGGGGTTTAAATTTAAATTGGGGGACCGAATTTCTTTAAGGGGGATGATTGTAAAATTTCAAAAAATATAAAATATTATTTTTGGAATTTAATATTAAAATAATATATTTCCCGGAAACTGCCCGATTTGTGAAATTGGGGTTTTCGAAAAAAGGTATAAATATATACCAATAATTATGAAATAATTGGAAATTAAAATAATATATTTCATTTAAAAATATAATTAAAGGATTTGGTATTTTTAAAATTTATTATATGCAGTTGGATAAAAAAAAACCTCGATTAGTGCACTGCTAATCGCGATTAAACCAAATCCGTGTTTCTACAGTTTTTTTCATGGTTAGTGCACCATGACATGTTCGTTTGTGTTGTTTTAGGTTATGGTTGGTTTTTGGGTGAGAAAAGAAAATAAAAGAAAAGAGGAATGATTGAGGAGAGAGAGAGAGGGGACATAATGATGTTATGAGAGCATGCTAAGAGAGAGAATGAGAGTGAGAAACAGAGAGAGAGGGAGAGTGCTGCCCCTTTCATTCCCCCCCCCCACCATTTTCTTGTCCTTCTTCACCTCAAGCTCCCTCCTCTACCCTCATGACCCATCTCAAACCCTTCCTCAAAACCCTAAACCCCTTTCACAAAAAATGATCACCTCCTCACCCTCATCGCATTGGACCTAGCAAAGTAGGATTTTGACAAACTTTAAGAAGCTAGGGTTTTCTTGACTGGCCTAAATGAGGTATAATTTCTACCATTTAGTTAGTTTCAAGTTTCTTTATATTCTAGTTAGTTAGAAATGGGGTTAAGATGTGGATTTGTGAGCATGGAAACTTCAAGAGAAGGGTTTGAGTGTTGTTTGGAACTGGTGACAAGTAGTGGCTGCTAACAAGACTTGAGTGGTGTTTATTTGACCTAGAGCAGAGAATATAACCCAAACACGACTTAGAACTTTCCGACATCGGTTAAATTGACAGTTTGAGATAATATTATGGAATCTGGAGTAATCCGGGGGCACTAAAAATAATTTAGCAAAGACAGGGAGGTAAGCAGGTGATTGTGAGTGTACCAATGAAACCATAGCCCCAACCCCCAAACTCAGACCGCAAATTTATTCTTCCCGGCCGCAATTTTCGGCCAGGGTGGGGTGGAACCCTTTCGTGTTTGGTCTATGTCTTGTTCTCCAGTAAACTAGACCCTGTATATGTGTAACTTTGGCTAGTTTGACCTGAGTCAAAATTTGGGGGCACATTAGTGTGATTTTGGATATGTTTTCTGTATTTTGAGATGCTCATTTTTTATATTTGGATTCGTATTTGGTTGTTGTATGTTTGTACATCAACAACTAGGGATAATTGGTTGGTTTTGCATGTGTGGGCTATAGGTTCTAACCTATAGGCGATCCGTGTACCGTTTCGGTTTTCAAAACTTGATTTTAATAGCGTTGCGATATGTGTTATAATTGTAGGTACCTTCGCGTAGATTCCGAGGTGACGGGGCGTGGCGTCATCGACTTCGGCAAGCAAAAAGCAATATGAGTGGATCTATATCCACGGGGGAAGTCGGGTGGATGGCGTATAGCACCCCCGCAAAGTTTTGGTGGAAACCGATTTGTATCATATGGTTAAGAAAACCTAGATTAGGAAACTAGGGTTAGAGTTAAAAGATTTTTAGTGAAACCATATTATAAACTAAAGGATAGTTAGAAGTGATATAATACGACTAGTATGTGATGACGGGATTTGAGGGTGAGATTTGATGATATTGCCGTTTAGGGTACTATAGGACTAGATAGTCGACGTAGATGTGTCATCCGAATCATACATATTTCCAAACTAAAGAATTGTATGCATCTTTTAAATAGATATCTTGAGGGACGTTACGGATTTTCAAATGATATCTTTTCCTTAAAAACACCTTAGCCCCTACTTTCAAAACTACGATTCGCATCTTTCAAAAACTGTTTGTATGGTTCGGGTGTGTATGTTAGATTAGATACTTATGCTTTTAGTAAAGGTAGAATGTATATGTAAAATTGACTTGATGTGGGATATAAATGCGATGAAAAGAATATATGACGCGATATGATGATTTGGTGATATGTTGGTACGGATGCGAGTCGATTGAGATGATTTATACCCTGCCGGTCCCCTGATATGAGATTGTTGCGGATGTAACATGGGACATAGGTATATAGATATATCTATAAGTGTTTTGAATCGTGAGTGTTAGCCGTACGTGATGTTAGGTCAGTACCCTCCTCGTCTTATACGTTTATAGGATCCCTGATAGCTTATTGCCGCCGTACGATGATTTTCCGTGCGTGATGAGTTTGACTTGATGATTGATCCATACCTTTGACTTGAGGTTGCCGTACGATGGATTATACCGTACGCGGTGTTGTTAGGCTGTATACCGATTGATAGATTCACCGACTCGATCATGTTAGATATGTATACCTTATAGCCTTTAGCTGACGATTTACCTTATGATGCATTCATGTTATTCGCATTGCATTACTTATACCTGTGCTAGTACACTTACACCATTGTCGATTATGCGTATGTTACACGTATACAAATTTTTCGGCTCACATACTTCACCATCTATAATTTCCATGTCACTACACAGTAGAGTTGCTGCATCATGACATACATATTGTACACCATACTTGCGCACATACATATTGTACACCATACTTGCGCACATACATATTGTACACAATACTTGCGTACAAACATATTGTACACTATACTTGCGTACATACATATTGTACACCATACTTGCGCACATACATATTGTACACCATACTTGCGCACATACATATTGTACACCATACTTGCGTACATACATATTGTACTCCATACTTGCACACATACATATTGTACACCATACTTGCGTACATGCATATTGTACACCATATTTGCGGACATACACATTTGTACATCCATACTTGCGTATATACACATATGCACCTTTATACGGTATTGCATTCAATTTTGGAGATTTGGGAATCGCATGATATATTTTAAAACTGGATTCATTTAAAAGAGCGGTTTTCCCTCGATATGTGCATATTACTATTCCATGTTGCATGATATACGGATATGCTTACATTTCTGTTATATGTCGCAAACATCTTGCTTTACGCTTTTACGCATTGAGATGTGCTGTTTTCATGAGATTTCTGGATTTGAGAACCGTGGCGATTTCTAAGGAAAGCATGTACTGTTTTAAAAACCCGGTTTCTCTTGATATAATATTTCAATGCGTCCACCATGTGTTTTCTCGGTTCTGAGAGTAGCATGTGAAACCCGATTCGAGGAGCGGTAGGCACCGTCTGCGGGTATATGGTGGACCTGGTGAGGTACCCCGGGGCAAGAAGACTCGTATTGTTAGACGGTGAGCCTGGCAGGGGAGCACTACCTACCGGTGATAGTATTTGGATCCGTCGGTTATCCAGAGGATACCGACCGGAGTCATAAGATGGATATGAGGGCCGACCAGAGTAGGCGGCGCCTGAGACGAGATATATGAGGGTCGATCTGAGGATGCGGTGCCTGAGATATATGAGGATTTACGTGTCGATGCTGGACACGGGTTTCATGATGTTTTTGGGTGTCGATGTTGGACGCCCAGGTTCCATGATTTTGATGTGTCGCGAGGGAAACCCGTTGATTTATATCTTCATACTTTCATGCATATGCTTTTATGATATTTTCATGCATTATGTTGTGTCATTGGTTGATACGTGGACGAGATCCACATGCATACATACATTGATCATATTGTTGGATGATATCCACATGCTGATTGACATTAATATTAGTGTTGGCACATATACAGATACGGTCACCCTAGATATCATAGTATTACCTTCATAATATAGTTGACCTAGGAGTCGTTGTTTATTTGATTTCTACTTGTTGATGTTTTTCTACTCACAAGTTAGCAACTCACCCCCGTTATGCAACCGTTCTTGCAGGTTGACCGCATGGATCCGTAGCGATATCGCTGGCACATAGCTTCATTTGGGTATTTTGCATTTGGTAGGTGGGACATTTTTATCGTACCCACTCTTGTATTTTTATTTCATATTGTATATATTCAACTCCATCAATCAAAATTTGTAATTGTGTAAGTAATGAGACATAGTGAGATTGTGGTTGTGAGACATAGAGCGAGCGGTTTTCCGCTACTTGTGGTTTGATGTCTTGCTTAGTTCTTTATCTTTTTGTGGTGAACTTCGTCGTTGGGCGTCGTATACTTACATATACTATTTTGCGTGGTTGTGATCCGCCATTTGGCGAAGAGCTAGCTCCTGCTTGGGGATGCCATTATTCTTGTTATGTATTGTGGTTTTGGATCAAAATATACAAAGGAGGTGCTGCCCAAATTTTCAAAAGACGAAATATGTTTTCAAACTAGTAAATTTCACTTGCATTATTCATGTTCTTTTTCTATGCATTTAAGAAAACTTGATTTCATTATACCTTTATTTCAAAACTTCACCTCCTTTATTTTCTTTAAAAGGTTTAGATTTCTGGGTTTCAGCTTACTTGAATTACGTTACGCCTTTAGACGTTGCGTGATTTAAGTGCAGTTCACGAGCTAATATTTCGGGTCGTGACAGTGTAGGTTTACATTAAATGATTCATGACTCATGAGGTGATTCACCAATTGAATTAAATGAAGCATTCTAGATATTATCTTGATTTGATCAAGAGAGATATTTGTATGCTTCATATTATTCAAGCATGATACATAATTCATTTCATTATCACAAAACACTTCTCTCTCCTCAAGTCTTCATCTTCTTCCTCAAACCCTAAAAGCTCTCATGAGTTGAGAATCCTAGGGTTTAAAGTGATTAACTAATCCATCTAAATACTCTACACCCTCTAGGACTTATAGATTAGCAAACTAGAAGCCGTAGTTATCTCAGATTCGAGATAGAAGCTCGGACTATAGACTCTCAGGTGGATCGTCTTTGACTCGAGGAGGCCGTTGTGGTACCCATGTTCCATAGAGCCGACGAAGTGTGGAGGACAGCGATGAAGACCCGAAGGACAAGTAACGTGAGGTATAACTTCGAATCAGAGTAGTTAAACCTCTCTTAGTTTGCTAGTAATGGTTTAGACACGATCCGTGTGCTCATGTCCGTGTTACGAAGCTTTGATAATTGTTTTTCATATATTCCGCCTCCCCACGAACACGTGGGGTGCGTGACATGGACTTACAGTAGTGTGTGGTAGCTGACTAGTGCTTATCTGCTGCATATAATGCGATTGGATTAGGGTAGTCATACGACCTTGTTGACCTCCGTCAAGGGTCGTGCGGGTGGGTTTAATTCAATTATGAAATGTATGGGTTTAACATGACTAGCAGCCTATGGTTTGTTGACATCCGTCAAGGTCATTAGACGCTGGGGGCAAAATATTGTCGAGAATTTCAAGTGTTGGAATTTGCAATGAGATTGCATACCTTCTATGAGATAGTTGGATCCCGATACCCACTGCGAGTAAGAATTACTCCTGAGAGACTTTTACACATCACAATTAGCCGATCAAGTAGGTGACTAGAAAGGTGTTAACGGGGTTACGCCCCTGGAAAAATGAGGTTTATTTTAATTAGGTCCGTGCGAAAGCACGGGGAACCTCCCTCAAAGTACCGACACTGACCTGGCTGAAAGATTTGCGAACTTGTAAGGTGTAATTAATCCCGGCCAGACTTACCTTTTAGGGTTTGAAGGAAGCCCTGGGAAAATGAGATTTATTTTAATTAGGTCCGTGCGAAAGCACGGGGAACCTCTCTCAAAGTACCTACACTGACCTGGCTGAAAGATTGGCGAACTTGTAAGATGTAATTAATCCCGGCCAGACTTACCTTTTAGGGTTTGAAGGAAGATTTGATAAAAACAGTAGGAGCCATCCTGATTAGATAAGATAATAACCAATTTAATTTTGCAAGAGCATACGCTAAGTGTATTCTTTTCTCTCTCTCCAGGTAGCGACCATGCCATGCCTTAATCAAGATAATAATATGGTTGTATTGACTGAACCCGCTTGTTATACGGAGCAGGGGAACGTTGGTTCCGTTCTTTCTTATAATTTTTATAAGACTGAGCAGCAAATAGGGGAATATCCGGATTCCCACGCCACTCAAATGAAGAATAAGCATGTTGATGCATCTTCTTCGGGTGTGTTAGTTACCGAAAACTGTTTCTCAGTACACTCTACGTCTTGGGTATTAGATATCGGATCGGGATCCCACAAATGTAATATGTTACTTAGGCTAAGGAAAGGTAGAGAACTGGGAATAGGTGATCATTCTCTAAAAGTAGGGAATGGTTCAAGTGTTGCAGCCAAAGCAGTTGGTGAATATCACCTTGTATTACCAAACGGGAATACCTTGATCTTGAACGAATGTTATTACGCCCCCTCTATGATATGCAATTTAATATCAATTTCTTTATTAGATAAAGAAAGATATAACTTTGTGGTAGAGAATAATGTTATGAATATTTACCTAAATCAAGTGTTGATTGGGTTTGGTGCGTTATGTAACAGGTTATACGTTCTGAATCAAAACACAGTTCTTAACGTACAGAACACACACAAGAGGAAGAGTTCAGAAATGAACAAATCCTTCTTGTGGCATTGTAGACTAGGTCATTGTCACGACCCGAAATGGCACGTGACTGGCACTTGAATCATATGAAGTCTATAAGACCCCATCTAATTCAAGTAAGCCAAAAAAATCCCAGAAATCTTAACCATTTTAAATAAGAAGTGAAGAAAACATGTTTTAAAACAAGGGGTTTGTAATAACATATGCCGAAATATGCATTTTTAAAATATCAAGTCTTTTCTGAAAATTTCGGCAAAGTTTCCTTTGTAAATACCGGCCCCAAACGGGGTACAACATGAATAATATATGCACAATGATAAAAGGCATCCCCAAGCGGGAGCTAGCTCTTCGTCAATCAACGGTCACAACCACGCAAGCAATATAATATACAACGCCGAAGGGCGAGGATCAAAACTCAAAAGGAAACTCAAAATATCAAGAAAACCATAATAATAACACAACGCGCGATTCTAAGGTCGAAAGAATATACAACTGGTTTTCTAAGTCTGAAATAAATACAAGTCTGGTTGATGGAGTCTACTAGTTACAACTGAAATAAATACAGGTACAATGGTGGTCACGATGCAAGTGAACCCACCTACCAAGCAATCACCCAGAAAGGAAGCAGTGTGCCAGAAAGCCGCAATGAAATCTGTACGGCAAAAACCTGCAAGAACTGTGGCACAACGGGGGTGAGTTGCCAACTCGTGAATAGATAACATCACAGAGCAGAAATCGTATGTATGACTCAATCCTAGGTCAAACGATCAGTAATATATATATTCTCAATATGATAAAGTCTGAAGCATGAAAAGGTGGCAAGGGTAAACATCTATACATCAGTGTAATACCAAGTTCTCGTGTCAGTGCCTCAGGTAGCAACCTATCATAACATGAGGTATCATCAATCAGGGTCAACTATAGCATCAAGTCTATAAGTATGTGGATATCATCCAATAATGTAATCAAAAGCCTGTATGCGTGTGGATCTCGTCCACGGGTCAACCAATGACACAAAACATCATGCATGTAAATATCATAAAGCATATGCATGAAAGTATGAGGATATAAATCAACGTGTGTCCCTCGCGACACATCAAAATCATGGAACCTGAGTGTCCAGTATCAATACTCGAAAACACCATGAAACCCGTGCCCAGCATCAGCACGTAAATCCTCATATATATAGGGCTCCGTCAGTCCGGATCGGCCCACGGGCTCTGTCAGTCTGGATCGGCCCGTATCATCTCTCAACTTCGGTCGGTATCCTCCGGATATCTGTCGAGCCCAAATACAATCACCGGTAGGTATTAGTCCCTCTGCCAGGCTCACCGTCTATATACACAGCATCCCTTTCTTGCCCGGGGGTACCATACCGGGCCCCACCATGTACCCGCACACGGCCCACGGCTCCTCCTCGGATGGGGTATATATATATCATAACCGATAAAACTCATGGTGGTTGCTGAAATATCATATCAAGAGAAACCGGATTTTTAAAACAGTACATACTTTCTTTCGAAATACCCACGGTTCTCAAATCCGGAAATATCATGGAAACAACATATCTCAATGCGTATAATCATAAAGCATGATGTATGCGACATATAACAGAATGTAAGTATATCCGTATATCATGCAACCTGGAACAGTAATATGCACATATCGAGGGAAAATCATTCTTATAAAATGAATCCAGTTTTAAAATATATCTTGCGGTTCCTAAATCTCCAAAATCAAGCCAGAATCATCTATGTACGTGCAAATACGTATGTATGGAAGTATGTCATGCAAGGAGTCATATCCTGATGCAACAATCCTATTGTATAGTGACATGGCAATTATCGATGATGAGTGTGCGAGCCGGCAAGCAGGTGTACGTGGAACATACGCATCATCAATAATGGTGCTGGTGTCCTGACAGCATGGGTTTAATATAACAATAAACATATTTAAACATGCAACGCGATGCGAATAGCAAGAATATGCAGAAAATGAATAATAAACACAACAGTGAAGAATCTACATCAATATATATATGTCATACAGTTTTTGCCATTTGAAATAAGACGAATCGTGGTGTTTAGAAAAATAAGGGCTACGGTGTTTTTAAAAAAAGATGCGTCTTTTGAAAATATCCATAGAATCCCTTAGCCTGTCTTTAAAATACTCACGATTTGTTAGTTTTGAAATAGATATGACTCGGGTCTTTTCTAACATCAATAAGTGAACTACAGGACTAATTGAAAGGTAAGGAAACCACCTAAATCTGAGTCGATACATATAAATATAATAGTCGGTGATCCCACCTCAATAGTATCACATATGATACAATATGTATTATGACATCCTCGAGTCAAGAGTGCGGATCTATCATCAATATATAGCTCGTACGTAAGTCCGTCGTACGGCATCCCAAATCTGGGTACGGGTCAAATATCACATTCATCTCATTATTCATCTGGTATCCATTATCATCTTATCTTATGAACTGGGGGTACTGATCTAAGTCTAGTACAAACTGATACCATATGCATATATATGCGTGTATGAAAACACATGCCTAAATGTTAGTGTATATGCCCTAGGGACCATTATTGTATCATATTAGTTTGTATATTACTTAATGGAAACTTGGGATATTCACATGAATATAACAGTCTTGCTAAACATGGTAGTATGCTACTTGGTTTTTCTATCTTAATATGTGAGTATACGTATTGATAGAGCTCTTAGGATCTTTCTTGACTACCAGCGTTGTGATGGCAGTCACACTAGTGGGGGCTGGGTAGTCTATAAGCACATCCTTATTCAGGTCCCTAGTCGTAGGATTATCGAGACAGGGCATCGATACTCCGGAGTAGACTAGTGTGTACGCTTCTCATCCCAGTTGGGGAGATGGTCTGTCCCACAACCGTCAGTAGGTCGTACTGGAGATAGTATACAGGTGCTCGTTAGGTTACGGGTACACCGGACAGGACTCACAGGGAACTGTTGGTTGGTTTTATACCAGTCGTCAGTGAACAGTTCCCAGGTGACATGAGTACAGCATAGTCCGCAGACTTGACACTACTAATTCGCCTTGAGTGTGTCCCACTGTTCTTAGATTGCTACCCTACCACGACTCAAAGGAGTCGTGCAAACAGGTAGCAGTTGGGTGCAGTCCCGAGCACTTGGAGGCAGTGGCGGTTAGACAGGATTCGTCTCTCTGGGTATTGGGAGTTGATATCGCGCTGTGTCAGAGAGCCATTACGCAAAGTCCCTGGCCAGGGAAAGCGAGATTTGCTGGTAGGTTCCAGTAGTTTCTCAGGGTGTAATGGGCTACGCTCCGACACGACTTATACCGCTATTAAGGGACTGACGCTTGCCGCCCCCTAGGCCCGATATGCGATAGTCTTAAACGAACAGACCGGACTGTACGGAGATTGTCGCATCAGACTCAGTAGGAGTTCAGATGGGTTTCCTCATCGGCCTTCTTATCGACATCTACCAGGGGACCGTTACGTACAGCTAGTGCCGCTTGCGGTCTGTGGTTAAACCCACTGCCAGCGTAGTAGTCGAGTCTCTAGAGTCCCACACAGAGAGTTTCCCTACTCCAGGCGAAACGATATAGAGGTCGTATGGTTTTACGATAAGGGTTCGGACGCATACGTGTGTTTACGCACGTACGACATCTGGACAGTTTTTACTAGCCGGCTTTGGTTTAAGCCAGTTTCTAGTATCCGGTTATTGGATTTATACAGTCTAATGTTTTTTCGTGTTTTCACGGATAGGAGGGGTGTTCTCATAATTACGCGAGAAGCTTCTAGAAGATGGTGACTTGGGGGTTAAGGTGGCATATGCATTAAATGAGATTAGTGAGTCATTTGAGTGATTCATCCATGTTATTAATGCATCATAAATGCTTAATGACTCATAGAGATGAATCACCCTCTTGTATTTATGAAGCATGATGATTAATCCTTTATTTTCTTTTATTGGATAAATGATAATGCTTGATATATATTATGATAGATCATTATCTCATCTCATTCTCTTGCTCACTTTCTCTCTCCTCAAACCCTAATCCTCCCCTCTCATGTGTTGAGACCAAGGATTAGAGTAGACTACTTAATCCTTAACCATTCTCTATATCACCTAGGTTACTTAGATTAGTGATTTAAGAAACCTAGTTACCTCAAGTTAGAGGTGAAGCTTGAAGTTAAGCTCTCGGGTGGATCTTCTACTACATAGAGAAGGCCGGAGAGGACGTGGAGAACGACAAGACGAAGGACTCGGTTCTTTTGGTATAATCACTTATCATAGTAGTTAACTCTTCTATGGTTTCTTGTTAGTTATTATTTAAGCAAAGATTCTCAGTTAGTCAATGTTTACGCATAAAACAAGATCGTTTTTCATTATTCCGCCTCCCCGCAAGTCGTGGGGTGTTGTACATCGACTTACACTAAAGGCTTGCTATAAACTCATGTCGTATTTCCTAATACGAATCAAAACATATCACCGATCTCGTGGCATCATGCCCAATCTCATCGACTCATCTCCAAATACCATCCATTATCCTCATTATCCATGTATAGGTGTACATATATATATGCCTAATCCCATCCCTGTGTGTGTGTGTGTGTATATACGTATCCCCATATACGCACAAGTAGTAATAATAATAATGCATGCAAGGGTGTATGTGTGCGTGTGTGAAAACCTATTCTATGGTTCGCGACTAAGAAATCAACCACGACACTATCTTCCAATTTCACAACGCATACGTAAATATATATCATATCATCAACTACATTACGAACTGCGGGGGTGCTATACGCCATCCACCAGACTTCCCCTGTAGATATAAATCTACTCACCTTGCTCTTCGCTTTCCGTTGCCGACGTCGCCACATGCTTGCTTGTCGTCTCGAATTCCTCACGGGGGGTACCTATACATCATAACGTAATATGCTGCATTAAAACCCAATTCAAAACCAAAACGACACGCTAAAAGCCTATAGGTTAGAACCTACGGACTACGCCTTTCAAACCACCAAACAACACTCGATATCGTCGTACAAACGCCAAGTGATTGAGGTAAAACGCAAATACTAAAATCCAGAATTCAAAATACGAAAAATATAACATTGAATCAAAACAGCAACACATGAAAATAGTCCCAGATTTTACCCTAAGTGAAATTAACCAATTTTGCATATGTGTAGGGTCTAGTTTACTGGAGATAAAGCTACAGAACAAACACAGATCCAAACACCACTGCTCTGGCCGCAATTTGCGGCCAGAAAGAATATATTTGCGTCCAGGGAAAGGGGGTTGGGTTCAGGGTTTCAATGGTAGCTTCTAGGATGCCTGCACACTCCTCTGTGTTCGCTAAATAATTTTCCAGGTCCCCTAGTGTTAGCAGATTCAATTTTCTCATCACAATTTCCATATCTGCAGAATTTCAAAGTTTGTATTTGGGGTTTTAGTCTCAGGTTTAGTCCACTATATCATCACAACAGGGGTTGTATAGCCTCTACTAACCTCAATTACGCTTTTGGAATCAATTCAAACTGTAACATTTCAAAAAAATAAAGTATTATTTTGGGAATTTTCATAATTTAATATTAATTGTTAATATTTTAATAGTCGGTATAATTAAAAACCGATAAATAGGGAAAATTCTGGAGGAAATTTTTAGAAATTCTAAAATAGGTTATTTTGTGGAAATATGTCATTTACAGTTTTTATGATGAATTATATGCGACTTTAGTGTTAATCGCGATCAAAAATCGCTATTGGATTTTTGGCTTTTTGTGCAAAATTGTGCACATAACATTTTCCACACTTGTCTCATGTTATGGACTCATGATGGCTTAGGGATGAACCATGTTTAGATGACCATGGTAGGTCTAAACCATTTGGTTAAGATAAGTGGGTTAATTAAAGGTTTAGCTTTTACTAGGATTAATTGAGCTTAATTAATGGTGTTTAGGGATGGGGTTGACTTGTGGCTAGAGAGAGAGGGGCATGATGGATGTGCCTTGACAAGCATCTAGTGAGAGAGAGGATGATGGGGGTTAACTCATCTCATTTCAAACTTTTGTTTTCCTCTCAAACACTTACATCTCTCTCACCCTCACACATCACACCCTTAAAGAAATTCCAGCAGCAACAGCTGCTGAATCATTTCATCAGCCAACCCTACCCAGCTACATGACACCATATCAGCACATCAGCTGCATCAGCAGCCAACCCAGCCCCTAACACCATGTACCAATACCTACACACTCACATCAGCACACTTCAGCCCAACAAAACAACCCATCAGTAACATCAGTAACATCAACTGCTGCACAAACATCAGCCCCAATTTCCTCACATCAACAGCTACATCAGCCACAGCAGCAAAAACATCATTAAAAGCAACACCACCACACCACTACAACCCTTCCCACAACACCAAGCAACAACAACAATAGCCACTGCTGTAGCAACAGCAACAGCTCACAGCAGCAGCAGCAACCTGAACAGCAACAGCAACAAGGGAAATCAGCCAAGGAGCAGCTCCAAAGCAGCAGCAACCCCTCCTCCTTCCTTCATCTTCTCTTCTCCTACATCCTAGGATACCCTTGAGGTATAATCTCACAACCCAACTCCTTTCTTACTTGATTATGGTCGTAAAACTGAAACTTAGTGTTATTAAGTGGATTAGTGCTAGTTTAGATAAAATTGAGTGAAATTTGGCCAAGAGATGGTTGTGATGGTTAGTATAACCTTATTAGGTGTATTTGTGGCCAGTTTAACCAAGATTTCTCCAGATTTCCAGTTGGTTACCAGAAAGTTTCAACTTGGCATATTTTATCGATTTTGTCGACTTTTTGACCTTTCTGAGTCTGCTTTGACCCCGGGAACCCTAAAATAAAATTGACTTGGCAGTAACCTGTGCAGGCACCCTGGAACCATCCCACAAAACCCTAGCCCCCACCTCAAATTCCTGGCCGCAGATATATCCCTTCTGGCCGCAATTTGCGGCCAGACCAGGGTGAAACTGCCTCGTTTTGCGTGCACGGCTCTATTTCATTTAAACTTGACCCTGGGTATGTCTAGTTTTGACTGATTCCAGTTAGGGTAGAATCTGGGTTGATTTTCTTGAGTTGGCGCATGATTTATGACTTGTTTTTGTATGGATTTTGGTATTCGATGATTCGTTTCTGTCGGGTAGCGTTTGAACGCCGACGGCAAAGGGGTATTGACTGTGTTTGCACGCAAGGCTACAGGTTTTTACCTATGAGCGTAGAGCGCACCATTTTAGCTTCCGACATGTTTTTCTTGTGTTTTAGCGTGTGATATCCTTGTAGGTACCCCGCGTGGCGTCGAGGCATTGGAGATGCAAATGGCGACATCGGCACCGGCACACATAAGAAAGGTGAGTAGATTTATATCTACGGGGAGAAGTCGGGTGGATGGCGTATAGCACCCCCGCAGTTCGTAGTGATGTATACGGATGCGTATACACACTAACAATTAATATATGGTATTTGGGATTAATGATAGTGTTAAAATGGATATAACCGTGTTGGATTGAATAAAGGTTACGAAACCCTAGGGTAGTGGGTGCAATACACATACATATACACACATACATACTTGCATACATCCTTATTACATATGTGGTTATGGGATTCTATATAGCTATGTGTTCACGTGGGTATGGGACTATGTGTTCACATACGGATATGAGGATGATACTTGGGATTGAGATGAGTCAATGAGAGTTGATCTGAGATTATGATATCGGTGATTGGCAGGATTCGTACTTGATATACGTCCCGATATGATAGCGGGTCTTGGATGATACTGCCATAGGAATAGTGATATATATAAAGTGAGCAACATGTGATTATGATACGAGATAGGATATGATGATGATATCGTTTTGCTAGAGGCTGTCAATCGGAAGCCGGATTATGATTATATTGACGATATATGATGATGATATCGATTTATACGAGACTGTCGATCAGTAGTCAGATCATAATTATAGTGATGATGTTAGCCTTGTACTAGACGTAGGTCAGTACCCAGATTATGATATTTGATATAGAGAATACTAGATGAATGATATGACGAATGCGATATTGACACGTACCCAGATTTGAGGATGCCGTACGACGGATTTACGTACGAGCTGTAATTTGATATTTGATCCGCCCTCTTGACTTGGGAATAACCGATTATAGAGATATGGTATCGGATGTGATATGATAAGGCGGGATTACCGACTATATATATATGTATCGACTCAGAGGTTAGGCGGTTTCCCTTACCTACTGTTAGCTTCAGCTCAGTTTTATAGTGGTGTAGCTATATGACTCTTATGACATTAGATGCAGTTTCGCTATCATTGTATTTGGTATTCAGCTCCCGCATATTATTATTGTTGTTCTGCATCGCATACTTATTGTGATTCATATTCTATTGTTGACATTATGCTGTTAGGACACCAGCACCGTTACCGATGATGCGTATGTACCACGTACACTTACTTGCCAGTTCACACACATCTTCATCGGTAATTGCCATGTCACTACACTGTAGTATTATTGCTGTAGGATATGACCCTTGTATATGCATACTATTATTCCATGTTGCATGATATACTGTTATACTTGCACTTCATTGATATGTCACATACATCATGTTTTCTGATCATGCGCATTGAGATATGTTGTTTCTATGATATTCTGGATTTGGGAACCGTGGGTATTTCAAAGAGATTATGTAATTATTGTAAAAATCCGGTTACCCTGGATATGATATTTCAGTGCGTCCACCATGTGTTTTCTCGGTGCTGAGAGCGACATGTGAAACCCGATTCGAGGAGGCGGATGAGGCTGATTGCGGGTACATGGTGGGCCCGGTGCGGTACCCCGGAGCAAGAAGATCGCAGGAGATGGCGTTGAGCCTGGCAGGGGAGCACTACTGACCGGTGATTTTACCCGACACGTCGGATATCCGGAGGATACCGTCGTGGTCTTGAGATTGATGGTAGGGGCCGGTCTGGATTGACGGCGCCCTAGATAGTGAGACTTATCAGAGATATTGAGATATTGAGATTGAGGCTATGTTTTGTGCCGATGCTGGGCACATGTTTCATGATGTGTTTCCATGATGTTGACTATATCCTCATATTTACATGCATGATGCTTATTGTCATTGGGTGACACGTGGACGGGATCCACCTATATACAAACATTGATCACATACAGAGTTGATTACATTGATCATACTTTTCATGCATTCATACATCATTCTTATGATACATTGCTACCTGAGGCACTGACATTGACACGGGTACATGGGATTACATTTGGGTTAGATAGTTACCCTAGTCATGGTTATAGAATGCTGGTTATATAATTGAGGATTATATATTATGATCGTATGACCTAGGATTGCGTCATACATACGATTTTCTATTCGTAGATGTTTTCTATTCACGAGTTGGCAACTCACCCCTGTTGTACCCCAGTTTCTTGCAGGTTTTGCCGTACGGGTTCCATTACGGCTTTGCGGGCTTAGCTTCTTCAGGTGACTTGCTAGTAGGTGGGTTATTTGTATCATACCCATCATTATACTTTGTATATTATATTTCAGTTGTATCTAGAAGTTCCATCAACCAAACATGTACTTATTTGAGATGGAGACCAGTGATGTTTATTCTTTCAACCTTAGAGTCGCACGCTATTTTTCTCTGGGTTTTCATACTGTTTGGAGTTCATCTCCTGTAATGTTCCTCACCTTTAGACGTTGTATTTTATGTTGCAAGCTGGTTGAATCACATATGGTTTTTCCTTCACTCCACTACTTTTCTTGGTTTGGATTTCTGGGCTCGGCTTACTTAGAGCACATACGCCTTGAGACGTTCGTAGACTAAGTGCCAGTCATGTTCCGTACTTTCGGGTCGTGACAAAGTTGGTATCAAAGCGTTAAGTTTTACCTTCGGAGCATAGGATGGCCCTTGGTTGATGGAATAGGTGACTAAAGTAGAGTGACGTACCGTGGATATGTTCCGCGGCATATTTACGACAAGACGCTCCACTTAAGCCTTAGGATGTACATTTCTTGTTCAGTATTATATCCCTTCCTGATCTTGCCTCATCGGTACCAGTTATGGTTTTGCTGCCACGATTACGGGCAGGGAGAGCTATAGCTAGAGTTACGGTCAGCATGAGCTCGTTACGAACGAGGACTGACCAGGGCGTGATTCTGGCGACACACGATTGTAGAGATGTGTCTTTTGATTGTGTTTTGCGCCACGAGCGTTGGGTGGATCGCTGTATGAGATTACTCGGACGTGCGGATTGGCACCAGAGAATTGAGCCACTGATAAAGGCCAGCCTGATTTTGATGACCGTTGATGTATGGCTTATTCATGATGACTGAGGCACTGTTCAGCGTGCAGACGAGTGAGCCAGTTATTGCAGCGAACGACGAGATATCGCCCCAGATGTTAGAGCTATTGCGGTACGAGTGTACTAAAAGATGATAGATGGTCGCTAGTCCCCGAGGATGAATGACTAGGACGTGTGGTTTGTTTGCTACCCCGATGCGAGGTCATCAGATAGATTGATTCCAGCTGAGACGACTTCACGCGGAGACGTTGAGAGTTGACAGAGACGATCGAATGTCAGAAACCTATTATTCTAAGTTTAAAGTATTCGGAAAGACAGGCAGGCAATTCTATGGTCCCTCTAGAAGAATGAAACCCTAACTCGACTTAATGACCGTATGAAAGCCCTTGAACCTTAGGGTTTGCGGCATTTCTGCGGCGCCATTAGTAAGGCTTGGGATTGCCCTTCTACGGCTGGACCACCGATGCTGTGGTATGTACTCAATACTATTATACTGTACCCAAGATGTTGAGCTCTTGGAGGATTATGAGGTTTTGACAAATCGATCGGATGGCTCGACTTAATTCGGATGCTAGGTTGGGAGATGCATTTCTTGGAAGACTCCAGATACGAGGATAGCCGGTGGAGCTCAGTTCATGCAGCCATGACGAGACGAGTCCGAAGCAGCCGACCTTAGAGAAAAGTGAAGTAAGAGGTTCGTGCAAGACCTGGATATGATGACGTTCCACTCCGTCGACATCAGAGATGCGATGCCCATGCCGAGGCATTGTACTGGATATACCTTCCAGAAGGAGTCGCGATGAGTATGCAGCCGTTCCGGAACAAGACGCAGATATAGTAAGGGACGATGACTCCCGAACAATTGGCAGAGACGAGACTTGGAAGAGACCGTAAGCAGGATTCCTTCCAGGACACTGCCGCAATGATATTTGCACCCAGGATCAGATGTATCACGTACATTCAGAGAGCCAGAGGCCGACGCCAGTGACATGCTGCTTTACGAGTGGTCGCGAGGATAGACCGAGAGATGACCAGAGGAGTGCCAAACGGAATCGTCCCCGTTAGCACGTCTGACAGGGCCGATGAGCCGATGGATCGTGAGATTGGTAATCCACAGAGAAGACTTGGACCCAGGAGTGGTCATGATACGCACACCAGCAGGCCAGATTTCAGGATCGTCGGCGAGACATGCTAAGAGTGATCACGACTGTTGGCCAGAGATTCTTGGAGGATGTGCTTGAGCGGAACTAGTCCGCCATACTTGATTTCGGTATTTTGGGCGATTTATTCGCATGAGTTGATTTTGATGATTGAGGGTTACGATTTTCGCACGGTTGCACTTGATATCGTTTTTCGTGCCTTGGTTTCGCATGTTTGTGATTTTATGGGTTTTAGACATTTGAGTTGATTTTGTGCGTATGCACGCACACGATTTGGTTTTTGCACTCTGTATAGTTACGTATGCTTGCAGTGCAGTGACAGGTATTTTGCGCACTTGGATGCACTGGACTTCGATTTCGAGGGTGATGCTCGATATTTGTTTTGTGCATTTTATGCACCTGATTGGATTTGCACGTGTTCGGCACTTGATATTGGATTACATGATTTCGTGCATGATGGATGCACCGGATTTGGATTTTTTTTGCGCATGTTGGGCGCATGTTATGAGATGCGATTTTGATGCACGCCAGATGCACTAAATCGAGATTCTTCGTGCATGTCAGATGCACCTGTTTTTGCTGTCAGGCACACACGTGGCCCATGACAGATGCTTCTTGCACACCCGATGCACTTAGACGTTGTTTTTGTGCGCATGTATGGCACATTTATGGATTCTGATTTCCGTACGCACCAGACGCACGTAGTATTCTTATGCACATTTTGGGATTGATTTCTTATGGAACAATACGTTTTATGATATTGCGATTTGTTTTCGCACTGAGCAGGACTAGTCAGAGGACAGTGTCTGGATATATTTTGCATGCATAGATAGATTTCAAGGGATTTCCAAAAGCGAGCTATAGTCTCATTATTTACATACGTGTCCGGTACGACACGAAATGTTTGAAAAGAGGGAACCCTTCTAAATTGTTTTAAAACGGCGGGTCGTGAATGTTAAACAAAAGGTATATACGTATATGGCTATTTTCTTATAAAGATGTCCGCCACTGTGCAGTGTTGTGTGCATTACACATTGACTTTAAAAAAAATTTGGCATGCATTCCCTTCAAGATATTTACATGTACGGATTTGGTAGTTACATGTATAGTTCCGATTTCTAGCATATCGGTTTTTGCCTTGGGTTTGGCATTCGTGTTTCACCTTGACTCCGATGATTGCGAGATGCTTGATGGAGTTTTTTTTTCGAGTTATCTGCTAGTTACGCATGCGCATGTATTGCGCTACGATGCGTTTTATGGATTGATGATTTCGGAGCCCCGTTGACTTGGACATTTTATTGAAATGTTTTAGGATTTGGAGGTTTAAATTTAAATTCGGGGACCAAATTTCTTTAAGAGGGGAAGACTGTAACATTTCAAAAAAATAAAGTATTATTTTGGGAATTTTCATAATTTAATATTAATTGTTAATATTTTAATAGTCGGTATAATTAAATACCGATAAATAGGGAAAATTCTGGAGAAAAATTTTAGAAATTCTAAAATAGGTTATTTTCTGGAAATATACCATTTACAGCTTTTATGATGAATTACATGCGACTTTAGTGTTAATCGCGATCAAAAATCGCTATTTGGATTTTTGGCTTTTTGTGCAAAATTGTGCACATAACATTTTCCACACTTGTCTAATGTTATGGACTCATGATGGCTTAGGGATGAACCATGTTTAGATGACCATGGTGGGTCTAAACCATTTTTTTAAGATAAGTGGGTTAATTAAGGGTTTAGCTTTGACTAGGATTAATTGAGCTTAATTAATGGTGTTTAGGGATGGGGTTGACTTGTGGCTAGAGAGAGATGGGGGCATGATGGATGTGCCTTGACAAGCATCTAGTGAGAGAGAGGATGATGGGGGTTAACTCATCTCATTTCAAACTTTTGTTTTCCTCTCAAACACTCACATCTCTCTCACCCTCACACATCACACCCTTAAAGAAATTCCAGCAGCAGCAGCTGCTGAATCATTTCATCAGCCAACCCTACACAGCTACATGACACCATATCAGCACATCAGCTGCATCAGCAGCCACCCCAGCCCCTAACACCATGTACCAAACCTACACACTCACATCAACACACTTCAGCCCAACAAAACAACCCATCAAAAACATCAGCAATTTAGCAGCAGTAACATCAGTAACATCAGCTGCTGCACAAACAACAGCCCCAATTTCCTCACATCAACAGCTACATCAGCCACAGCAGCAAAAACATCATTAAAAGCAACACCACCACACCACCACAACCCTTCCCACAACACCAAGCAGCAACAACAATAGCCACTGCTGTAGCAACAGCAACAGCTCACAGCAGCAGCAGCAACCTGAACAGCAACAGCAACAAGGGAAATCAGCCAAGGAGCAGCTCCACAGCAGCAACAACCCCTCCTTCCTTCATCCTCTCTTCTCCTACATCTTAGGACCCCCTTGAGGTATAATCTCACAACCCAACTCCTTTCTTACTTGATTATGGTCCTAAAACTGAAACTTAGTGTTATTAAGTGGATTAGTGCTAGTTTAGATAAAATTGAGTGAGATTTGGCCAAGAGATGGTTGTGATGGTTAGTATAACCTTATTAGGTGTATTTGTGGCCAGTTTAACCAAGATTTCTCCAGATTTCCAGTTGGTTACTTGAAAGTTTCAACTTGGCGTATTTTATCGATTTTGTCGACTTTTTGACCTTTCTGAGATCTGCTTTCACCCCGGGAACCCTAAAATAAAATTGACTTGGCAGTAAGCTGTGTAGGCACTCTGGAACCATCCCACAAAACCCTAGCCCCCTAGACCAGGGTGAAACTGCCTCGTTTTGCGTGCACGGCTCTATTTCATATAAACTTGACCCTGGGTATGTCTAGTTTTGACTGATTCCAGTTAGGGTAGAATCTGGGTTGATTTTATTAAGTTGGCGCATGATTTACGACTTGTTTTTGTATGGATTTTGGTATTCGATGATTCGTTTATGTCGGGTGGTGTTTGAACGCCGACGGCAAAGGGGTATTGACTGTGTTTGCACGCAAGGCTACAGGTTTTTACCTATGAGCTTAGCGCGCACCATTTTGGCTTCCGACATGTTTTTCATGTGTTTTAGCGTGTGATATCCTTGTAGGTACCCCGCATGGCGTCGAGACATTGGAGATGCAAATGGCGACATCGGCACCGGCATACATAAGAAAGGTGAGTAGATTTATATCTACGGGGAGAAGTCGGGTGGATGGCGTATAGCACCCCCGCAGTTCGTAGTGATGTATACGGATGCGTATACACACTAACAATTAATATATGGTATTTGGGATTAATGATAGTGTTAAAATGGATATAACCGTGTTGGATTGAATAAAGGTTACGAAACCCTAGGGTAGTGGGTGCAATACACATACATATACACACATACATACTTGCATACATCCTTATTACATATGTGGTTATGGGATTCTATATAGCTATGTGTTCACGTGGGTATGGGACTATGTTTTCACATACGGATCTGAGGATGATACTTGGGATTGAGATGAGTCAATGAGAGTTGATCTGAGATTATGATATCGGTGATTGGCACGATTCGTACTTGATATACGTCCCGATATGATAGCGGGTCTTGGATGATAATGCCATAAGAATAGTGATATATATAAAGTGAGCAACATATAATTATGATATGAGATAGGATATGATGATGATATCGTTTTACTAGAGGCTGTCAATCGGAAACTGGATTATGATTATATTGACGATATATGATGATGATATCGATTTATACGAAACTGTCGATCAGTAGTCAGATCATAATTATAGTGATGATGTTAGCCTTGTACTAGACGTAGGTCGGTACCCAAATTATGATATTTGATATAGAGAATACTAGATGAATGATATGACGAATGTGATATTGACCCGTACCCAGATTTGGGGATGTCGTACGACGGATTTACGTACGAGCTGTAATTTGATGTTTGATCCGCCCTCTTGACTTGGGAATAACCGATTATAGAGATATGGTATCGGATGTGATATGATAAGGCGGGATCACCGACTATATATATATGTATCGACTCAGAGGTTAGGCGGTTTCCCTTACCTACTGTTAGCTTCAGCTCAGTTTTATAGTGGTGTAGCTATATGACTCTTATGACATTAGATGCAGTTTCGCTATCATTGTATTTGGTATTCAGCTCCCGCATATTATTATTGTTGTTCTGCATCGCATACTTATTGTTGACATTATGCTGTTAGGACACCAGCACCGTTACCGATGATGCGTATGTACCACGTACACTTACTTGCTAGTTCACACACATCTTCATCGGTAATTGCCATGTCACTACACTGTAGTATTATTGCTGCAGGATATGACCCTTGTATGTGCATACTATTATTCCATGTTGCATGATATACTGTTATACTTGCACTTCATTGATATGTCACATACATCATGTTTTCTGATTATTCGCATTGAGATATGTTGTTTCTATGATATTCTGGATTTGGGAACCGTGGGTATTTCAAAGAGATTATGTAATTGTTGTAAAAACCCGGTTACCCTTGATATGATATTTCAGTACGTCCACCATGTGTTTTCTCGGTGCTGAGAGCGACATGTGAAACCCGATTCGAGGAGGCGGATGAGGCCGATTGCGGGTACATGGTGGGCCCGGTGCGGTACCCCGGAGCAAGAAGATCGCAGGAGATGGCGTTGAGCCTGGCAGGGGAGCACTACCGACCGGTGATTTTACCCGACACGTCGGATATCCGGAGGATACCGTCGTGGTCTTGAGATTGATGGTAGGGGCCGGTCTGGATTGACGGCGCCCTAGATAGTGAGACTTATCAGAGATATTGAGATATTGAGATTGAGACTATATTTTGTGCCGATGCTGGGCACAGGTTTCATGATTTGTTTCCATGATTTTGACTATATCCTCATATTTACATGCATGATGCTTATTGTCATTGGGTGACACGTGGACGAGATCCACCTATATACAGACATTGATCACATACAGACTTGATTACATTGATCATACTTTTCATGCATTCATACATCATTCTTATGATACATTGCTACCTGAGGCACTGACATTGACACGGGTACATGGGATTACATTTGGGTTAGATAATTACCCTAGTCATGGTTATAGAATGCTGGTTATATAATTGAGGATTATAAATTATGATCGTATGACCTAGGATTGCGTCATACATACGATTTTCTGTTCGTAGATGTTTTCTATTCACGAGTTGGCAACTCACCCCCGTTGTGCCCCAGTTTCTTGCAGGTTTTGCCGTACGGGTTCCATTACGGCTTTGCGGTCTCAGCTTCTTCAGGTGACTTGCTAGTTGGTGGATTATTTGTATCATACCCATCATTATACTTTGTATATTATATTTCAGTTGTATCTAGAAGTTCCATCAACCAAACATGTACTTATTTGAGATAGAGACCAGTGATGTTTATTCTTTCGACCTTAGAGTCGCACGCTATTTTTCTCTGGGTTTTCATGCTGTTTGGAGTTCATCTCCTGTAGTGGTCCTCGCCTTTAGGCGTTGTATTTTATGTTGCAAGCTGGTTGAATCACATATGGTTTTTCCTTCACTCCACTACTTTTCTTGGTTTGGATTTCTGGGCTCGGGTTACTTAGAGCACGTACGCCTTGAGACGTTCGTAGCCTAAGTGTCGGACATGTTCCGTACTTTCGGGTCGTGACACAAACCCTAATCCTTTTCCAGGAATTTCCAAACCTCACTAAACATCGCCTAATCACTTCTAAACATGCTTGGAAGCTAAAGTAAACCAAATACTACACTAATGGTTCAGAAATTACCTCATTTGGCACTCATGAATCCCTTATAGTACCAAAATACAAACTTTCTTGGTCCAAAGTGAAGTTTGTGAGCTTGTGCATGCTATTTGTGAAATGGAGATGGACTTTTGGGTTTATTTTGGGGTTGTTTTGAGGCTTGAAGTGGAGGTGGAGATGGGGACAGAAGTTCTTGAGAGAATGAGGGGAGGAAATGTTAAAGGAATGAAGAAGGAATGGGAGCCTTGGTCCAAGGTTTGACCCCTCACTCTCTCTCTCTTGCCCATCCCTCAATATTCTATCATTTTCTTTTTCTTTTCATTTCTTTTCTTTGTTTTCTTTTCTCTTCTCAATTAAACACAAACCATGCATGATAAATGAGAAAATCCATATTAAAAATGTAACAAGTGTAAAATAACATGGTGCATGTTTTGCACAAAACAAGCTTAATGCGCGATTAGCGATATTTAATCGCGATTAGCACTAAATTAGTGTATAATTAATCATAAAAACTTATAATTTACATAAAACACATAAAGCACCCTCATTTCAGTAATTTCCATAATTTTCCAAATTTTCCCAATTTATCGGTATTTAATTATACCGCCTTATTAAAATATTCAATATAATATTATTAAATTATAAAAATCCCCAAAATAATATTTTATTTTTCTGAAATGTTACAATCTTCCCCGCTTAAAGAAATTCGGTCCCCGGATTTAAATTTAAATCCCTCAAATACTAAAACATTTCAGTAAAAAGTCCAAGTCGTCGGGGCTCCGAAATCATCAATACATAAAACGCATCATAGCGCAATGCATGCGCATGAACAATGAGCAGATAACTCCAAATAAAAACTCCGTCAAGCATCTCATAATCATCGGTGTCATGGTGAGGAAACAAATGTCAAATCCAAAACGAAACCAATATGATATAAATCAACACTATACATATAAACATCATTAAAACATCTGAAAGGAATGCATGCCAAACTATTTTCATGTTGTTGTGTGATGCGTGTATCGCGACACAGTGGCGGACGTCCATTGTAAATATATATATATATATACTTATCCTTTGTTTAATATGTACCTCCCGCCGTTTTGAAAACAATTTAGAAGGGTTTCCTTGTTTTAAACGTTTCGTGTCATATCAGACACGTAGGTAAATACTTAGACTATAGCTCCCTTTTTGGAAATCCCTTCGATAACTATCAATGCATGCAAAATACATCCAGGTACTGTCCTCTGACTAGTCCTGCTCAGTACGAAAACAAATAGCAAATATCATAAAAACGCACTGCTCCATAAGAAATCAATCCCAAAATGTATATAAGAATACCCTGTGCGTCTGGTGTGCATGGAAATCGAAATCCATGAATGTGCCATACATGTGCACAGAAACAAAATCTAAGTGCAACGGGTGTGCACGAAACACCTGTCAATGGCAACGGGTGTGCCTGACAACAATATCAGATGCATCTGATATGCACAAAGAATCTCGATTTAGTGCATCTAGTGTGCACCAAAATCGCATCAAGAGCCCAAGCATGCGCAAGAATCCAAATCAAGTGTACGACAACAAATATCGAATATCAAAATCGAAATCGATGGTATACAATAAACCTTAATCCAAATCAGGTATACCGCGGTATATAATCTCACAACCGTGTGCATCAGCGTGCACAAATCAAATAAAAACACTAAAAGTGCATGGAAACTATGCCGAAAGCACAAGTCAAATCATATGCATATAAGAGGCATGAAATCCAAAATCAACCTCTCGACTGATATCAAATCGAAGTCTGGTGCAACTGTGGTGCATAAAAACTCAGTCATGCAAATAAATCGTCCAAAATACCGAAATCCAAAAATGACGGATACGTGATAATCGAATCACCAAATCACAAATCATAAATACCGTCGTCGATATGTCCTTCCCTTGCAGTCGAGAAGGTGTCGGCCCATCCAAAGCTAGCAGAGCAAGATATCTACTTGCCTCCTGTTCATAGTCTGGCGCCTGGTGCTTTTAGGCTCTTGTCTCTCACTGCGGATTGCTAGATATATAGCTCCTCGGTTCAACGGCCCAATGTGGAATGACGACGGACACAGTCCCGCTCTGGCACATCCTTTAAAGATCTCTGGCCAACTATCTCGTCGACGATGCCGAACTCTGGTCTACCAGGTGTGCGTAAAATGACTGCTCCTGGGTCCAAGTATTCTCATATAGTATTCCAGAAAGGTTCTGTCGAAGTCTCTCCCAATCTCGTTTCTGCCGAACTGCTCGGAAGCCATCGTCTTTTACTAAATCAACTCCTTGTTCCGGAACGGCTGCATACTCATCGTGACTCCTTCTGCAAGGTATATCCATATACAACACCTCTGTATTCATATCATATCTCTGATGTCAGCAGGGGGAACGTCATCTCGTCAAAATCTCGTACGAACCTCTTACTCCACTTTTCTTTAATGTCGACTGCTTCGGACTCGTCTCTTCGTGATTGCATGGACTGCGTTCCAACGGCTATACTCATATCTGGAGTCTCCCAAGTAATGTATCCCATCACAAGATATCCGAATGATGTCGAACCTTTCGATCGATTCATCAAAACCTCATAATCCCCCAAGAGCTCAACATCTTGAGTACAGTTTAATAATATCGAATACATACCACAACACCTATGGACCAACCGTAGAAGGGCAAACCCAAGCCTCACTAATGGCACCGCGGAACTGCCGCAAACCCTAAGGTTTAAAGGCGTTCTCATGGTCATTATGTTGAGTTAGGGTTTCATTCTTCTAGAGGGTCCACGGAATTACTTGCATTTTTCTCCGAATACTTTAAACTTGGAAAATGGGCTTCTGACATTCGA
Source organism: Agapanthus africanus (assembly GCA_030015575.1). NCBI lineage: Eukaryota > Viridiplantae > Streptophyta > Magnoliopsida > Asparagales > Amaryllidaceae > Agapanthus > Agapanthus africanus. The sequence goes on from CM057339.1 coordinate 495,448,407, forward strand.
TCGTCTCTATCGACTCCCAACGTATCCGCGTGAAGTCATCTCTAGCTAGAATCAACCAATATGATGACCTCGCATCGGGGTAGGCAACGAATCACTTGTCCTAGTCCTTCCTCCTTGGGTGACTAGCGATCTTCTGTCACATCTCTAAGTACAACTCGTGCGGCATAGCTCCAACATCTGGGGCGATATCTCGTCATTCGCAGCAACAACCGACTCATATGTCCGCACGCTGAACAGTGCCTCAATCATCAAATAATCGGTGCATCGACGGTCATCAAATTCTGGCTGGCCTCTAGCAGTAGCCTGATCCTCTGGTGCTGATCTGCACATCCGAGAAATCTCGTAAAAGTGATCCATCAAATGCTCATGGTGCGAAAACACAATAAAACGACGCCTCTATGCAATCGTATGTCCCTGGAATCACGCCCTGGTCAGTCCTCATCCGTGACGAGCTCGTGCTGACACAACTCTAGCCGTAGCTCTCTCTCTGCCCGTGCAATCGTGGCAGCAAAATCATAAACCGATATCGATGAGGATAGATCATAGGAATGAATATAATATTGTGCAAGGAAATGTACATCCTAAGGTTTCTTAAGCGGAGTAGCTGTTAGTGTTTATGCCCTAGAAGGCCATTACTGTATCATACTAGCTTGTATATTACTTAATGGAAGCTTGGGATATTCACATGTATATAACAGTCTTGCTAAACATGGTAGTATGCTACTTGGTTTTTTCTATCTTAATATGTGAGTATACGTATTGATAGAGCTCTTAGGATCTTGCTTGTCTACCAGCGTTGTGATGGCAGTCACACTAGTGGGGGCTGGGTAGTCTACAAGCACATCCTTATTCAGGTCCCTGGTCGTTGGATTATCGAGACAGAGCATCGATACTCCGGAGTAGACTAGTGTGTACGCTTCTCATCCCAGTTGGGGAGATGGTCTGTCCCACAGCCATCAGTACGTCGTACTGGAGATAGTATACAGGTGCTCGTTAGGTTACGGGTACACCGGACAGGACTCACAGGGAACTGTTGGTTGGTTTGATACCAGTCGTCAGTGAACAGTTCCCAGGTGACATGAGTACAGCGTAGTCCGCAGACTTGACACTGCTACTTCGCCTCGAGTGTGTCCCACTGTTCTTAGATTGCTACCCTACCACGGCTCAAAGGAGTCGTGCAAACAGGTGGCAGTTGGGTCCAGTCCCGAGCACTTGGAGGCAGTGGCGGTTAGACAGGATTCGTCCCTCCCGGTATTGGGAGTAGATATCGTGCTGTGTCAGAGAGCCATTACGCAAAGTCCCTGGCCAGGGCAAGCGAGATTTGCTGGTAGGTTCCAGTAGTTTCTCAGGGTGTAATGGGCTTCACTCCGACACGACTTATACCGCTATTAGGGGACTGACGCTTGCCGCCCCCCTAGGCCCGATATGCGATAGTCATGGACGAACGGACCGGACTGTATGGAGATTGTCACATCAGACTCAGTAGGAGTTCGGATGGGTTTACTCATCGGCCTTCTTATCGACAACTACCTGGGGACCGTTACGTACAGCTAGTGCCGCTTGCGGTCTGTGGTTAAACCCACTGCCAGCGTAGTAGTCGAGTCTCTAGAGTCCCACACAGAGAGTTTCCTACTCCAGGCGAAACGATATAGAGGTTGCATGGTTTTGCGACAAAGGGTTCGGACGCATACGTGCGTTTACGCGCGTACGACTTTCGGACAGATTTTATCAGTCGGCTTTGGTTTAAGCCAGTTACTGGTATCCGGTTATTGGATTTTTACAGTCTAAAGTTTTTCCGTATTTTTACGGATCGGGGGGGCGTTCTCGTAATTACTCGAGAAGCTTCTAGAAGATGTGACTAAGGAGGTTTGTTTTGGAAAGAGAGTGAGTCATAGTGGTGATTCATTCACTTCATTAATGCACATTTATTGCTTAATGACTCATGTTAATGAATCATCACAAGATATTTTGTGAAGCATGCTTATTCATTTCCTTTATTGATTTATTGAAAATAAGAATGCTTCATAATATTATGATACACTCTCTCTCTTCTCTCATTATCATATCACACATTCTCTCTCCTCAAGCTCTCATCTTCTAACCCTAATCCTTAATCCTCATGTGTTGAGATCAAAGGATTAGTTAGACTAAACAATCCATAACCTTCACTCTTTATCATTCTATCATCTTTGATTAGCAATCAAAGTTGATTAGTTACCTCAAGTTAGAGGTTTAGCTTGGAGTTTTGCTCTCGGGTGGATCGTCTACTACCTAGAGAAGGTCGAGGAGAACGAAGGAGGACGTAAAGAAGAAGGACCGGTTCATTAGGTATAATCCCTAATCTCTTATGAAAAGGAACTCATAGAATACGGTTTTTTAGAGTTTAGCTTCGATTCAAGCGGTTAGTCGATGTTCGTTGTTTAAACTTGATTGTTTTTGTAAATTCCGCCTCCCCACAAGTACTGGGGTGTACTACATCGACTTACAGTGGTATCAGAGCCTCGCTAAACACTAAATAACTTAATCGCAAATTTGTACGAATTTCGAACGAAAAAACGAAGCCGGAAAACCCTAAAAAATGTAAGTTTCTGTCGAATTTAAAACGATGTCAGAAAATTTTTCAGGTGAGCTCAGAGTGCTTGACATGACACCAGAAGAACACCCAAGAAAAACAGTCGACTGAATCGACCAACTCGCCGCGGAACCGCGGCCTCAGCCACTGAGTTGCCGCGCTTCCGCCGCCGAGTTGGCGAGTCAGCGGCCGATTTTTCTTCTGTTGCTTCTCTGGGTAATTTGGGGTTTTCTGGAATGTTTAATTATTGCTCAGGTTACTGTTTAACAGAGCAGATTTTGGAGCAATATTGAAGTTGTTTATTCGATCGAAAAATACAGTATTTGCGTATTGGATTATATCTGTGATTGTTTGATGTGTTCGTAAACCTCCCCCAACTGCTAGTATGTCGGTTGGCAGGGGGTTGCACATTTCTGAAATGGTTATAACTGTTTGTGCATATAAACTGTATTGGACTGTTGTGGTGTATAGCCGGGGTTCGCAATGGGTTATTGTTTTAATTCATTTGTTGTAAATGTAATTTGTTGTAATATTATTTTTGCGGGGCACTTCCAGGTTGCGGTCGTAGCCACCGTTGTATTATTTCATTTTACTGTTTTTGCTCCTAGGACTGACCCAAGGTGGGGTACACAGACTGCCGGGTGGGTAGTTTGCCGTACCCGTAGGGGTCGAGGTTGGGGTAAACGGCTATTCATCACAACTGTGTAATCTGTCTTTTCTTGCAGGCTCAAAAGAAATACAGATTGCTTGCAAATCCAATATTGTTTATCTGTGTTCTGGAATGAAAATCATTGCGTCAGACGAATGTAAAATATCTATATTATGATAGCTATTTAGACGCCACTTATGTTTTACACCCGCGCTAGCCCAGCCCCCGCTCTGTCGTTAGTTAAGTAACCTAACGGGTGATGACGGGACCCCGTGGCGAATGCGGATGGCATAAGAGGACGTTGTATTTTCGTTGTTTTCTGCAATGATAGGTTAATGATGGGACGCATTATCTGTAATGCAAAGTAAAACAAACCAAAGTTTAAATCGTTGGAACAATTTAAAAGAAACCACTCGGTTATTTTTAAAACAGATAATTTTAAATGCGGAGATTTAACCACTCCTTTTAAAAGCTATCAGGTTCCTTCGGTTATATCAAGTTCACTACGTTCACGGTTTCGCCAAAACCAGTCGTAGCCCTCCGTCATTTCTTATGAATGGTCAGTAGTATTCAAGCTATGTTTGTTTGGCCCTTAGTCAAGACATAGTGATTGGTAGCTGCTGGGGTATTCATTTGTTGCATAGATAGATGAGTTGGTTTGGGACAGTCGTATTACTTTGTTGGCCCTTAGTCAAGAGTATACGGATGGGTTCAAATCAACAGGATAATGATGGGCAGAACTTGACATGTGACTTATGATTTGTTGGCCCTTAGTCAAGGTCATAAGAGCATGGGGCAAAAACTTATATCGGGAATTTCTAAAGAAACTGAAATTTGCAAAGAGATGCATACCATTTTGAGTTTGATGAATGTTGGTAGCATTCCTACAACATTATCAGACGATGATATTTGGATCCCGATCCTACTGTGAGTATATGCTACTTATCAGGATATTCGTCGCTTAACGATCAATGCTATAAACCTAGTAGGTGTCCAGAAAAGTGTCAGCGGGGTTACGCCCCCAGAGAAAAGAGGTTCTTTAATTAAGGAACTTCGCGAAAGCGTTGGAAAACCTCCCTCGAAGTATCGACACCGGCCTGGCTGAACGGTTAAGCAAGTATTGTACGGTGAGAATAGTCTTGGCTAATTCTTCTTTTATGGTTTGAGGAAGGATTCGAGAAACAGTGGGAGCCATCCAGTTTAGATAAACTAAAAACCACTCTAAACTTGCAAGAGCATCATGCTAAAGAGTTTTCTTCTCTCTCTCCTAATTGCAGCGACCCTGAAAATGACTGGACTTAAGTTACTTTTAGAGAAAAATATACTGACGGGGCCAAACTATAAAGATTGGCTGCGGAATGTCAAGATGGCTTTGACCTACGACAAATTGGGGTACATCCTCACCGCTACGGCACCTGCTGTCCCTGGTCCCAAATCCAGTAATGCGGATAAGGAAATCCGCAAAACCTGGGATTTAGATTGCGCGAGAGCCAAGTGCATCGTGCTTGCCTCGATGAATAATGAACATCAGAGGAGGCACGAGGATATGTCCTTAGATGGCATATTTCTCCATACAAAGGAACTTTATGGAGAGCAATCTCGTATAGCAAGATACGAGACCTCAAAGAAATTGTTTCGAGCGAGGTTGGCTGTCGGGTCATCGGTAGGTGAACATGTCCTACAGATGATCGGCTATATTGAAGAGCTCGCGGACCTTGGGACGACTTTGGATAATGAGCTCTATACAGACCTTGTTCTCCAGTCCCTTCCTCCCACCTACGCCCAGTTTATCCTCAACTTCAATCTTCAAGGAAAAGAAGTTGAACTTGCGGAACTCCTGAACATGTTAAGGAGTGCAGAGGGCACCTTGCAGAAGGCAAGGGAAACACCCGCTATGTTTGTTGGCGGAGCATCTTCTTCCGGGTCCAAGGCTAGGGCCAAAGGAAGGAAGAAGAAGGCCGCACCCAGACCTAGAGGAGGTGTTAGTAAGGTGGGAAAGAAGGGAAAGAAAAAGATTGCAGCACCGGTAGTTGGCCTGGATGAGTGCTTCCATTGTCACAGGAAAGGGCACTGGAAGAAGGATTGCAAGGCGTGGAACGCCAAGAACCAGGAACCGAAGCAAGCTGTGGCTTCGACTTCAGGTGTGTTTGTAATTGAGAATTGTCTGTCAATCAACTCTACTTCCTGGGTATTGGATACCGGATCAGGATCTCATATTTGCAATTCATTGCAGGCACTGAGAAACCGTAGAGTGCTGGAGGAAGGTGATATAATCCTCAGGGTTGCTAACGGAGCTAGCGTGGGAGCTGCGTCCGTCGGGGATTATCACCTAGGATTGACGAGTGGACACATTTTGGTTTTACATAACTGTTATTTTGTACCCAGCTTAACGTGTAATATCATATCAGTTTCCTTGTTATCAAATAAAGGTTATGATTTCACGTTTGTAAGAGATGTTGTCAACATCCACCTTAATCATGGTTTGATTGGGTCCGGTACTCTAAATAACGGCATATATGTGTTAAACCAACTCCAAATTTTCAATGTCCAGAACACACTAAAAAGAAAGTCTCCAGATTTAAATAAAGCTTTCTTATGGCATTGTAGACTGGGTCACATCAATGAGAGAAGGTTGACTAAGTTGCATAGAGAAGGATATTTGGACATGTTCGAATATCAAACTTATGACACTTGTCAATCTTGTCTCAAAGGAAAGATGACAAAGACTCCATTCACTGGACAAGGAGTAAGAGCAAGCGAGCTCTTAGGACTCATACACAGTGATGTATGCGGTCCAATGTCTACACATGCGAGAGGTGGTTATTCCTACTTCATTACTTTTACAGATGATTTCTCTAGGTATGGATATGTTTTCTTAATGAAACATAAATCCGAGGCTTTTGAGAAATTCCAAGAGTATAAGAATGAAGTAGAAAACCAAACCGGCAAAAGTATAAAGACACTAAGATCTGATCGAGGTGGAGAATACTTGAGTGCCGAGTTCCTAGGTTACCTAAAAGAGAAAGGAATTCTCTCTCAGCTTACTCCTCCATACACTCCACAGCATAACGGTGTATCGGAGAGAAGGAATCGAACCCTATTGGATATGGTACGATCCATGATGAGTAATGCTGAGTTACCGCGATCTTTCTGGGGTTATGCGCTTGAATCAGCGGCATATCTTCTGAACAGAGCTCCTACCAAGACTGTGCCTACCACTCCATATCAGATGTGGACTGGGAAGAAACCCCATCTTCAGCATATGAAGATTTGGGGATGTCCAGCTTTTGTTAAAAAGCAGCATGTGGACAAGCTCGAGGCACGATCAGTAAAATGTATGTTTGTAGGATATCCAAAGAACTCCAAGGGATATTATTTCTATTACGCAGAGGAACAAAAGGTTTTTGTTTCTCGTAATGCCCATTTTCTGGAAAATCAGTTTTTAGAAAAGGAAATAAGTGGGAGCGCAATAGAACTGGAAGAAATTCCAGAACCACAAGCTGTTACTGAAAGTTTGGTAGAACCAGAGGTTCAAGAAGAACAGAACATTCCCGCACCCCTCCGCAGGAGTAGTAGGCCGTCTCGTCCGCCTGAGAGATACTACGGTTTTCTCATAGATGGGGATAGAGAGGATTGCATCATAGATGATGATGAACCTACTGACTTCAGGCAGGCCATCCAGAGCGGCGACTCGGTACGATGGCTAGATGCAATGCGGACCGAAATGGAGTCCATGTACACCAACAAAGTATGGACTTTGGACTTTGCTCCAGATGGGGTAAAACCCATAGGATGCAAATGGATCTTCAAGAAAAAGATTGGTGTAGATGGACAGGTGGAAACCTATAAGGCTAGACTTGTTGCAAAGGGTTTTCGTCAAAGACCTGGTTTGGACTATGACGAAACTTTTTCTCCAGTGGCTATGCTCAAATCCATTCGGGTCCTTCTTGCTATTGCTGCCTTCCATGATTATGAAATCTGGCAGATGGACGTAAAGACGGCTTTTCTGAATGGAAATTTAGAAGAGAGCGTCTATATGGATCAGCCAGAGGGTTTCAATCAGAGTGGGAGCAGCGGAAAAGTATGCAAGCTGCTTAAATCCATTTACGGACTAAAGCAGGCATCGCGGAGTTGGAACATCTGCTTTGATGAGACAGTCAAAGAATATGACTTTATCAAAAATCCAGATGAACCGTGCATATATAGTAAAGTCGTGGCCAGAAGTGTCGTATTCCTCGTCTTGTACGTGGATGACATTCTATTGATAGGAAATGACATTCCTATGCTACAATCTGTCAAAGGATTCTTGTCACACAGGTTCTCCATGAAAGACCTGGGTGATGCCTCTTACATTCTGGGGATCCGGATCTATCGTGATAGATCCAAGAGGATGTTGGGACTTTCGCAGTCCAGGTATATCGACACTGTACTGAAAAGATTCAGTATGGAAGATTCTAAGCGCGGTAATCTACCGGCTTGTCACGGAATCACCCTCTCCAAAGAGATGTCTCCCAAGACTGATTTGGAAAGGGAACGCATGTCTATTATACCCTACGCTTCTGCGGTAGGCTCTATAATGTATGCGATGTTGTGTACCAGACCAGATGTAGCTTATGCACTGAGCGTGGTAAGCCGGTATCAGTCAGACCCAGGGGAGAAACACTGGATAGCAGTAAAGAACATTCTCAAGTACCTGAGGAGGACTAAGGAGATGTTCTTGGTTTACGGCGGAAAAGACCTCAGGTTGGAGGCCTTTGCTGATTCCGGCTTCCAGAGTGATAAGGACGATTCCAAGTCCATGTCGGGTTATGTCTTTACCCTCAATGGAGGGGCGGTGTGCTGGAAGAGCTCCAAGCAGGACACCGTTGCTGACTCGACGATGGAAGCGGAGTATATAGCTGCTTGCGATGCCGCAAAAGAAGCAGTCTGGATGAAGAAGTTCCTAACAGAACTTCAGGTGGTTCCTACCATAGTTGATCCAATACCTCTGTATTGCGACAACAACGGAGCTATAGCTTTAGCGAAGGAACCAAGGTCCCATCAGAAGTCCAGACACATCTTAAGGCGGTATCACCTGATCAGGGAGATCATTGATCGTCAGGAGATCGAGGTTCGGAGAGTTGCTTCAGAAGAGAACATTGCTGATCCATTCACGAAGGCCCTTCCTCAGATTCAGTTCGAGAGGCTGCTCGAGATCATTGGTCTGCGATATGCCAGTACATGGCCCTAGTGCAAGTGGGAGATTGTTAGTGTTTATGCCCTAGAAGGCCATTACTGTATCATACTAGCTTGTATATTACTTAATGGAAGCTTGGGATATTCACATGTATATAACAGTCTTGCTAAACATGGTAGTATGCTACTTGGTTTTTTCTATCTTAATATGTGAGTATACGTATTGATAGAGCTCTTAGGATCTTGCTTGTCTACCAGCGTTGTGATGGCAGTCACACTAGTGGGGGCTGGGTAGTCTACAAGCACATCCTTATTCAGGTCCCTGGTCGTTGGATTATCGAGACAGAGCATCGATACTCCGGAGTAGACTAGTGTGTACGCTTCTCATCCCAGTTGGGGAGATGGTCTGTCCCACAGCCATCAGTACGTCGTACTGGAGATAGTATACAGGTGCTCGTTAGGTTACGGGTACACCGGACAGGACTCACAGGGAACTGTTGGTTGGTTTGATACCAGTCGTCAGTGAACAGTTCCCAGGTGACATGAGTACAGCGTAGTCCGCAGACTTGACACTGCTACTTCGCCTCGAGTGTGTCCCACTGTTCTTAGATTGCTACCCTACCACGGCTCAAAGGAGTCGTGCAAACAGGTGGCAGTTGGGTCCAGTCCCGAGCACTTGGAGGCAGTGGCGGTTAGACAGGATTCGTCCCTCCCGGTATTGGGAGTAGATATCGTGCTGTGTCAGAGAGCCATTACGCAAAGTCCCTGGCCAGGGCAAGCGAGATTTGCTGGTAGGTTCCAGTAGTTTCTCAGGGTGTAATGGGCTTCACTCCGACACGACTTATACCGCTATTAGGGGACTGACGCTTGCCGCCCCCCTAGGCCCGATATGCGATAGTCATGGACGAACGGACCGGACTGTATGGAGATTGTCACATCAGACTCAGTAGGAGTTCGGATGGGTTTACTCATCGGCCTTCTTATCGACAACTACCTGGGGACCGTTACGTACAGCTAGTGCCGCTTGCGGTCTGTGGTTAAACCCACTGCCAGCGTAGTAGTCGAGTCTCTAGAGTCCCACACAGAGAGTTTCCTACTCCAGGCGAAACGATATAGAGGTTGCATGGTTTTGCGACAAAGGGTTCGGACGCATACGTGCGTTTACGCGCGTACGACTTTCGGACAGATTTTATCAGTCGGCTTTGGTTTAAGCCAGTTACTGGTATCCGGTTATTGGATTTTTACAGTCTAAAGTTTTTCCGTATTTTTACGGATCGGGGGGGCGTTCTCGTAATTACTCGAGAAGCTTCTAGAAGATGTGACTAAGGAGGTTTGTTTTGGAAAGAGAGTGAGTCATAGTGGTGATTCATTCACTTCATTAATGCACATTTATTGCTTAATGACTCATGTTAATGAATCATCACAAGATATTTTGTGAAGCATGCTTATTCATTTCCTTTATTGATTTATTGAAAATAAGAATGCTTCATAATATTATGATACACTCTCTCTCTTCTCTCATTATCATATCACACATTCTCTCTCCTCAAGCTCTCATCTTCTAACCCTAATCCTTAATCCTCATGTGTTGAGATCAAAGGATTAGTTAGACTAAACAATCCATAACCTTCACTCTTTATCATTCTATCATCTTTGATTAGCAATCAAAGTTGATTAGTTACCTCAAGTTAGAGGTTTAGCTTGGAGTTTTGCTCTCGGGTGGATCGTCTACTACCTAGAGAAGGTCGAGGAGAACGAAGGAGGACGTAAAGAAGAAGGACCGGTTCATTAGGTATAATCCCTAATCTCTTATGAAAAGGAACTCATAGAATACGGTTTTTTAGAGTTTAGCTTCGATTCAAGCGGTTAGTCGATGTTCGTTGTTTAAACTTGATTGTTTTTGTAAATTCCGCCTCCCCACAAGTACTGGGGTGTACTACATCGACTTACAGTAGCGTATCGTAAATATGCCGCGGAACATACACAAGGTACGTCACTCTCCTTAAGTCACCTACTCCATCAACCAAGGTCAACCTACGCGACGAAAGTTCGGGTGTAATTGTAACGTTTTGAAAATCGTTTCGGTGAAATTTCGAAAAAACGGTAAAATAAGGGGGTTTTCTGTAAAAAGTCAAAATGCAAATATCTTTATTATAAAATTAAATATACATATTCTAGCTATGTAATTGCTAGTATTTGGTGTTTATTGAGCCACTGATGAAATTTCAAATTTTCTAAAAAATTTTCCGAAATTAATTATTTTAATAGTATTTTAAGCCGTCTCTAATATATTTAATTAGGGAAAATTACAAATTGGAATGAGTTGAAATAAATTTTGTACATCATAAAACTTTAAATAAAATTTTATCATATGGTTTTTGAAACGAAATCGTTTGCCAAAACGGTTTAGAAATTATTGAAGAAAAAAGGCTTTTTTTAGTGTAAATGGATGTTTGGGGTATACTATTTATCATTTTCCATCACCCCACACCCATACCCACACTCACACACCCCCATTTTCCCTCCCCCTTGGCTGAATTCAGCAGCCCCCCTCTCTTGTCCCCGCTTGTTTTGCAAAAGAAAAAAAAAGAGAATGATAGAAGTAAAAGGTGGACTTTGACTTTTCTTCTCACTTCTCCAGCTCACTCTTTCTCCTCCCTCACCCCCCCCCCCAATTTCTGGACGAAATTCCACAGGCCCAACAGCAGCCTCCCCCCCTTCCTTCTTCTCCTCTCCTTTCCATCAAAAAAAAAATTGTCAAAAAAATCAATTAAAACCTCACCGAAATCAAAATCCGACTCCTACCCATTTTCTCTCATCTCCTTTAGCATGGATCTTGGTGCAAGGATTTCAAAATGGAGGTCTAGAATTCAAGTTTGATCATGGTTTGTGAGGTATAACTTTTGACCCATTATTCATTTTTTTTATATTTAAATTCCTTAATGAAGCTAGTTAGGTGCTTAATTGCGGTTTAATTGAAAGATGTGGGTTTGCAAGAGAAGCTTTAGATTAGGGTTTGTGAAAAATCTAGTTAGGGTTTTATGTTGTGAGACTATGGTTGTGGGATGTATTTGAAATATCAATGTTTTGCTAAATCAATTTAAGTTGCTAGTTTGCATATTTGTTGATTTAAAAGTGATAATTATATAATTAGTAAACTAGGTTTTTTAAATAATTATATTCTTATGAGATAAAATTCAAATTTAGGTTTCATGTCATTATAAAAATTATATTGAGTGGTTTAATCCTTTTAGTTCATTAAAATCCAAGCTAGATTGTAGTTTGTGCATTTTTGCTATAAAATTGTTAAAATTTAGGTATTTTGTGAACTAGAATTTTAAGGTTTATGGAAATTTATGAGATTAAATTATGGGAATTGTTTTTATGACTTAATTAAGATATTTAGTGAATATTGTGGCCGCTAGATTCGTTTATACATCGAGTTTTGTACTAAAACGGTGATTTGTGCTTGCTAGATTTTCGGAAAAATGACTTTTTAAGTGAAATTGTGGTTTTTGTGAATTTTAAGCTATTTTATATTATAATTAGTGCTCGTGATTGTACAAATGAGTGTGGTTGGGTTTTTCTCGATGGTTTGGCATTGTACGCCGACGTCGAGGGTTTTTGGGTTGATTTGTGAAAGCAACCATAGGTTTTGACCTTTGTGGGTTTCGTGTGTCGTTTTGGTCATGAGTCGGATTATAATGCGATACGGTGCGTTATGATATGTAGGTACCCATGTGGAAATCGAGACGAAAAGCAAGCGCGTGGCGACGTCGACACCGGAGAGCGAGGACCAGGTGAGTAGATTTATATCTACGGGGAGAAGTCGGGTGGATGGCGTATAGCACCCCTGCAGTTCGTGGTGATGTATACGAATACGTATACACACATATATATTATTTATATATTGTTTGAGTATATTGATGATAATATGGATATTTGGTGTTCTTGGATGATTTAGTGTCGCGAAACCCTAGAGTAGTGGTCGCACTACACATGCACTCACCAACCCATACTTGCATACTTTCTTCTTTCATTTGTGCTTATACGGGAATATATAGTTATGTGTTCACATGGGTATGGGATTATGTGTTCACATACGGATTTGAGGATGATACTTGGGTTTGAGATGAGTCGATGAGATTTGTATTGAGGTTGTGAATTCGGTGACATAGCAGGGTTCGTATTTGAGATACGACATGACGTTGTAGCGGGTCCTTGATGTAGTGTTTCACACACGGCCATGCATACTTAGGCGGTATCAGTATTGTACAAGACATAGGTCAATACCCTAGACTATGATCTTGGATAAAGAGGATACTAGGTGAATAGTAGGATGAATCTGATATTGACCCGTACCCAGATTTGGGATGCCGTACGACGGATTTACGTACGAGCTATATTGATGATTGATCCGCACTCTTGACTTGGGATGCCTAATTTTAGATATGGTATCGGATATGATATTATTGAGGCGGGATCACAGACTATACATATACAGGTATGTATATGGATCGACTCAGATGTTAGGCGGTTTCCTTACCTGTAGTCCAGCTTGTTAGCTTAACCCTTTAGTTTAGTTTAGTTGTTAGATTAGATTCGATTCTTACCTATTTCAAAAACTAACGAATCGTGGGTATTTTAAAAGACAGCCCAAGGGATCCTACGAATATTTCAAAAGACGTATCTTTTCATAAAAACACCGTAGCCCCTATTTTCAAAACCCTATGATTCGCGTTATTTCAAAAGGCACCATTTGTAGGACTTATATTAGATTAATGCTGGTTAGTTACAGTTGCGTCTAGTATTCAGCTCCCGCTTATTATTGTGGTTCGCTTCGCATCGCATACTTATGTTATAATTTCTTATTGCAATGTTGATATCATATTGTTAGGACACCAGCACCATTACCGATGATGCGTATGTACCACGTACACTTACTTGCCGGCTCACACGCATCTTCATCGGTAATTGCCATGTCACGTACACCTTAGAAAATATTATTGCTTGACTTAGCTTGTTAGTTAGTAATTTGACATGATATTAGTGTACCTGCCTTATATGCCAGCTTAACATTGTAGTTATTACTTGTCACTTCATGCATACTGTTATTCATTGTTATGCCTATATTCATGGTTTTACATGCTATTGATGATTTGGATTCGGATTTCCATGAAATTTTCTGGATTTGGGGGGAAAACCGCAAAACTTATATAAACTGATTTCTCTCTTTTTAAATAAAAAAGTGCGGTTTTTCCCATGATGTATGAGTCGTCCACCATGAGTTTGCTGATGGATTTCGTGACCCGATTCGACGAGACGGATAAACCATTTCGGGTACATGGTGGACCTGGTAAGGTACCCCGGGGCAAGAAGCGTGTGATGATGACGATGTGAACCTGGCAGGGGAGCACTACCTACCGGTGATATTACCCGACACGTCGGATATCCGGAGGATACCGTCGTGGTCTTGAGATAGATGGTAGGGGCCGGTCTGGATTGACGGCGCCCTAGATATTGTGATTAAGATATTGAGATTTTGAGATATTGAGGTACAGAGATTGTGATACAGAGATATCGAGATATTTGGACACTTGTTTTGTGTCGATGCTGGGCATTGTTTTATGCTGATTTCATTTATGGTACCTCACTTTTAAAATACAGAAATCTCACTGATTTATGAAAGCAGTTTTCTTCAGTACATGCATTCTTTTCCATGCATTCATACATCATCCATATGATATATTGCTACCTGAGGCACTGACACGGGCATATGGGATTACACTTGGGTTAGATATTTACCCTAGCCATTGTTATAGGCTGCTGGTTATATATTTGAGGATTATATATATTGATCGTATGACCTAGGATTGCGTAATGCATGCGATTCCTGTTCGTAGATGTATTCTATTCACGAGTTGGCAACTCACCCCCGTTGTGCCCCAGTTTCTTGCAGGTTTTGCCGTACAGGTTTCTTCACGGCTTGCCGGCACTGCTTCTTTCGGGTGACATGCTAGTAGGTGGGTTTATTTGTATCGTACCCATCATTATACATTGTATATTATTATTCAGTTGTATCTAGAAGTTCCATCAACCAAACATGTATTTATTTTGGGAAACAGACCAGTGATGTTATTCTTTCGACCTTAGGGTCGCGCGTTATATTTTTGTGGATTTCTTGTGGTTTTGAGTTTCCTTTTGAGTTTTTGATCCTCGCCCTTGGCGTTGTATATTATATTGCTTGTGTGGTTGTGACCGTCGATTGACGAAGAGCTAGCTCCCGCTTGGGGATGCCTTTTATTGATTTCGTATACTATTCATGTTGTATCCCGTTTGGGGGCCAGTTTTTACAAAGGAGACTCTGCCGAAATTTTCAGGAAATTTTTGATGTTTTTAAAAACCGCATAATTCGGCTTATGCTATTGAAACTACTTGCTTTAAGTTGGTTTTTCCTGCACTCTACATCTTTTCTAGGTTTGGATTTCTGGGTATTCGGTTTACTTAGATTCCGTACGCCTCGAGTCGTTCGTAGTTTAAGTGCCGGTCATGTTCCGTACTTTCGGGTCGTGACAAAGTTGGTATCAGAGCGTTAGGTTTTACCTTCGGAACGTAGGATGACCCTTGGTTGATGGAATAGGTGACTAAAGTAGAGTGACGTACCGTAGGTATGTTCCGCGGCATATTTACGATACGCTACTCCACTTAAGAAGCCTTAGGATGTACATTTCTTTGCTCAGTATTATATTCATTCCGATCTAGCCTCATCAGTACCAGTTATGGGTTTGCTGCCACGATTACAGGCAGGGAGAGCTACAGCTAGAGTTGTGGTCAGCACGAGCTCGTCACGAACGAGGACTGACCAGGGCGAAATTCCGGCGACACACGATTGCGGAGATGTGTCTTTTTACTGTGTTTCCGCGCCACGAGCGTTTGGCAGATCGCCTTTATGAGGTTACTCGGACATGTCGATTTGCACCAGAGGATTGAGCCGCTGATAGAGGCCAGCCAGATTTTGATGACCGTTGATATATTGCCTATTCATGATGATTGAGGCACGGTTCAACGTGCAGACGAGTGAGCCCGTTATTGCTGCAAACGAGGAGATATCGCCCCAGATGTTGGAGCTATTGTAGTACGAGTTGTACTAAGAGATGATAGAAGGTCGCTAGTCACCGAGGATGAATGACTAGGACATGTGGTTCGTTCGCTACCCCGATGCGAGATCATCAGATAGATTGATTCCAGCTAGAGACGACTTCACACGGAGACGTTGAGAGTCGACAGAGACGATCGAATGTCAGAAACCTATTATTCCAAGTTTAAAGTAGTCGGAAAGACATGCAGGCAATTCTATAGTCCCTCTAGAAGAATGAAACCCTAACTCGACATAATGACCGTGTGAAAGCCTTTGAACCTTCGGGTTTGCGGCAGTTCCACGGCGCCATTAGTGAGGCTTGGGTTTGCCCTTCTACGGCTGGACCACCGATGCTGTGGTATGTACTCGATACTATTAAACTGTGCCCAAGAGGTTGAGCTCTTGGGGGATTATGAGGTTTTGACGACTCGATCGGATGGCTCGACTTAATTCGGATGCTAGGTGGTGAGGTGCATTTCTTGGGAGACTCCCGATACGAGGATAGCCGTTGGAGCTCAGTCCATGCAGCCACGACGAGACGAGTCTGAAGCGGTCGACATTAGAGATAAATGGAGTAAGAGGTTCGTATAAGATCTGGATATGATGACGTTCCCCTCCGCCGATATCAGATATGTGATGCGCATGCCGAGGCAGAGTACTGGATATACCTTCCAGAAGGAGACGCGATGGGTATGCAGCCGTTCCGGAGCAAGATGCAGATATATGAAAGGACGATGACTTTCGGACAGTTGGCAGAGACGAGACATGGAAGAGACCGTGAGCAGGATTCCTTCCAGGACACTGCTGCAATGATACTTGCATCCAGGATCAGATGTGTCACGTACATTCAGAGAGCCAGAGGCCGACGCCAGTGATATGCTGTCTTACGAGTGGTCGTGATGATTGACCGGGAGATGACAAGAGACGTGCCAGAACGGGATCATCCCCATTAGCACACCTGACAGGGCCGATGAGCCGATGGACCGAGAGATTGGTAATTCACAGTGAAGACCTTGACCCAGGAGTGGTCATTGTTACACACACCAGCAGGCCAGAGTTCATGATCATCGACGAGACGTCCCACTAGTGACCACGACAGTTGGCCTGAGATTCTTAGAGGATGCGCTTGAGCGGTACTATTCCGCCATTATTGATTTCGATGTTTTGGGTGATTTATTCGCAGGATTTGATTTTGATGAATGAGGATTTACGATCTTTGCACAGTGTTGCACTTGATATCGTTTTCGTGCTTTGGTTTCACATGTTTGTGATTTTACGGTTTTAGACATTTGAGTTGATTTTGTGTGTATGCACGCACACGATTTGGTTCCTGCACTCTGTATAGTTTATATATGCTTGCAGTGCAGTGATACGCCTTTTGTGCACTTAGATGCACTGGACTTCGATTTCGATTGTGATACTCGATATTTGTTTTGTGCATCTTGTGCACCTGATTTGATTTTGCGCATGTTCGGCGCTTGATATTAGATTTCATGATTTCGTGCATGATGGATGCCCCTGGTTTTAGGTTTTCGCGCATGTTGAGCGCATGTCTTGAGATGCGATTTTGGTTCACACTAGATGCACTAAATCGAGATTTTTTTTTCGTGCATGTCAGATGCACCTGATTTTGCTGTCAGGCATACACGTTGCCTACGACAGATGCTTTGTGCACACCCGATGCACTTAGATCTTGTTTCTGTGCACTTGTATGGCACGTATATGGATTTTGATTGTCGTGCGCACCAGACGCACGTAGTATTCATACGCGTATTTTGGGATTGATTTCTTACAGAGCAGTACGTTTTTTTTAATGATAATTGTGATGTGTTTTCGTACTAAGCAGGACTAGTCAGAGGACAGTACCTGAATATATTTTGCATGCATTGATAGCTATTGAAGGGAGTTCCAAAAAGCGAGCTATAGTCTCAGTATCTACCTACGTGTCTGATATGACGCGAAACGTTTAAAACAAGGAAAACCCTTCTAAATTGTTTCCCAAAACGGCGGAAAGTACATTTCAAACAAAGGTATATATGTATATAGTTATTTTCTTATGATAGACGTCCGCCACTGTGCAGTGTTATGTGCATTGCACAACAACTTAAAAGATTTGGCATGCATTTCCTCCTGATGTTTACATGTATAGTTCCGATTTATAGCATATCGGTCTTGCTTTGGATTTGGCATTTGTGTCTTTACCTTTACTCCGATGATTGCGGGATGCTTGACGGAGTTTTGATTTCGAGTTATCTGCTCATTACTCATGCGCATGCATTGCGCTATGATGCGTTTTATGTATTTATGATTTCGGAGCCCCAGCGATTTGATGGTTTTGGCTGAAATATTTTAGTATTTGGGGGGAGTTTTAATTTAAATTCGGGGACCGAATTTCTTTAAGGGGGGAAGATTGTAACGTTTTGATAATCGTTTCGGTGAAATTTCGAAAAAACGGTAAAATAACGGGGTTTTCTGTAAAAAGTCAAAATGCAAATATCTTTATTATAAAATTAAATATACATATTCTAGCTATGTAATTGCTAGTATTTGGTGTTTATTGAGCCACTGATGAAATTTCAAATTTTCTGAAAAATTTTCCGAAATTAATTATTTTAATAATATTTTAAGCCGTCACTAATATAATTAATTAGGGAAAATTACAAATTGGAATGAGTTGAAACAAATTTTGTGCATCATAAAACTTTAAATAAAATTTTATCATGTGGTTTTTGAAACGAAATCGTTTGCCAAAACGGTTTAGAAATTATTGAAGAAAAAAGGCTTTTTTTTAGTCTAAATGGATGTTTGGGGTATAGTATTTATCATTTTTCATCACCCCACACCCATACCCACACTCACACACCCCCATTTTCCCTCCCTCTTGGCTGAATTCAGCAGCCCCCCTCTCTTGTCCCCACTTGTTTTGCAAAAGAAAAGAAAAGAAAAGAAAAGAGAATGATAGAAGTAAAAGATGGACTTTGACTTTTCTTCTCACTTCTCCAGCTCACTCTCTCTCCTCCCTCATCCCCCCCCCCAATTTCTGGACGAAATTCCACAGGCCCAACAGCAGCCCCCCCCTTCCTTCTTCTCCTCTCCTTTCCATCAAAAAAAAAAATTGTCAAAAAAATCAATTAAAACCTCACCGAAATCAAAATCCGACTCCTACCCATTTTCTCTCATCTCCTTTAGCATGGATCTTGGTGCAAGGATTTCAAAATGGAGGTCTAGAATTCAAGTTTGATCATGGTTTGTGAGGTATAACTTTTGACCCATTATTCATTTTTTTTTGATTTAAATTCCTTAATGAAGCTAGTTAGGTGCTTAATTGCGGTTTAATTGAAAGATGTGGGTTTGCAAGAGAAGCTTTAGATTAGGGTTTGTGAAAAATCTAGTTAGGGTTTTGTGTTGTGAGACTATGGTTGTGGGATGTATTTGACATATCAATGTTTTGCTAAATCAATTTAAGTTGCTAGTTTGCATATTTGTTGATTTAAAAGTGATAATTATATAATTAGTAAACTAGGTTTTTTAAATAATTATATTCTTATGAGATAAAATTCAAATTTAGGTTTCATGTCATTATAAAGATTATATTGAGTGGTTTAATGCTTTTAGTTCATTAAAATCCAAGCTAGATTGTAGTTTGTGCATTTTTGCTATAAAATTGTTAAAATTTAGGTATTTTGTGAACTAGAATTTTAAGATTTATGGAAATTTATGAGATTAAATTATGGGAATTGTTTTTATGACTTAATTAAGATATTTAGTGAATATTGTGGCCGCAAGATTCGTTTATACATCGAGTTTTGTACTAAAACGGTGATTTGTGCTTGCTAGATTTTCGGAAAAATGACTTTTTAAGTGAAATTGGGGTTTTTGTGAATTTTAAACTATTTTATATTATAATTAGTGCTCGTGATTGTACAAATGAGTGTGGTTGGGTTTTTCTCGATGGTTTGGCATTGTACGCCGACGTCGAGGGTTTTTGGGTTGATTTGTGAAAGCAACCATAGGTTTTGACCTTTGTGGGTTTCGTGTGTCGTTTTGGTCATGAGTCGGATTATAATGCGATACGGTGCGTTATGATATGTAGGTACCCATGTGGAAATCGAGACGACAAGCAAGCGCGTGGCGACGTCGACACCGGAGAGCGAGGACCAGGTGAGTAGATTTATATCTACGGGGAGAAGTCGGGTGGATGGCGTATAGCACCCCTGCAGTTCGTGGTGATGTATACGAATACGTATACACACATATATATTATTTATATATTGTTTGAGTATATTGATGATAATATGGATATTTGGTGTTCTTGGATGATTTAGTGTCGCGAAACCCTAGAGTAGTGGTCGCACTACACATGCACTCACCAACCCATACTTGCATACTTTCTTCTTTCATTTGTGCTTATACGGGAATATATAGTTATGTGTTCACATAGATATGGGATTATGTGTTCACATACGGATTTGAGGATGATACTTGGGTTTGAGATGAGTCGATGGGATTTGTATTGAGGTTGTGAATTCGGTGACATAGCAGGGTTCGTATTTGAGATACGACATGACGTTGTAGCGGGTCCTTGACGTAGTGTTTCACACACGTCCATGCATACTTAGGTGGTATCAGTATTGTACAAGACATAGGTCAGTACCCTAGACTATGATCTTGGAGAAAGAGGATACTAGGTGAATAGTAGGATGAATGTGATATTGACCCGTACCCAGATTTGGGATGCCGTACGACGGATTTACGTACGAGCTATATTGATAATTGATCCGCACTCTTGACTTGGGATGCCTGATTATAGATATGGTATCGGATATGAGATTATTGAGGCGGGATCACCGACTATACATATACAGGTATGTATATGGATCGACTCAGATGTTAGGCGGTTTCCTTACCTGTAGTCCAGCTTGTTAGCTTAGCCCTTTAGTTTAGTTTAGTTGTTAGATTAGATTCGATTCTTACCTATTTCAAAAACTAACGAATCGTGGGTATTTTAAAAGACAGCCCAAGGGATCCTACGGATATTTCAAAAGACGTATCTTTTAATAAAAACACCGTAGCCCCTATTTTCAAAACCCCATGATTCGTGTTATTTCAAAAGGCACCATTTGTAGGACTTATATTAGATTAATGCTGGTTAGTTACAGTTGCGTCTAGTATTCAGCTCCCGCTTATTATTGTGGTTCGCTTCGCATCGCGTACTTATGTTATAATTTCTTATTGCAATATTGATATCATATTGTTAGGACACCAGCACCATTACCGATGATACGTATGTACCACATACACTTACTTGCCGGCTCACACGCATCTTCATCGGTAATTTCCATGTCACGTACACCTTAGAAAATATTATTGGTTGACTTAGCTTGTTAGTTAGTAATTTGACATGATATTAGTGTACCTGCCTTATATGCCAGCTTAACATTATAGTTATTACTTGTCACTTCATGCATACTGTTATTCATTGTTATGCCTATATTCATGATTTTACATGCTATTGATGATTTGGATTCGGATTTCCATGAAATTTTCTGGATTTGGGGGGAAAACCGCAAAAGTTATATAAACTGATTTCTCTCTTTTTAAATAAAAAAGTGCGGTTTTTCCCATGATGTATGAGTCATCCACCATGAGTTTGCTGATGGATTTCGAGACCCGATTCGAGGAGACGGATGAACCGTTTCGGGTACATGGTGGACCCGGTAAGGTACCCCGGGGCAAGAAGCGCGTGATGATGATGATGTGAGCCTGGTAGGGGAGCACTACCTACCGGTGATATTACCCGACGCGTCGGATATCTGGAGGATACCGTCGTGGTCTTGAGATAGATGGTAGGGGCCGGTCTGGATTGACGGCGCCCTAGATATTGTGATTGAGATTTTGAGATTTTGAGATATTGAGGTACAGAGATTGTGATACAGAGATATCGAGATATTTGGACACTTGTTTTGTATCGATGCTGGGCATTGTTTTATGCTGATTTCATTTATGGTGCCTCACTTTTAAAATAGAGAAATCTCACTGATTTATGAAAGCAGTTTTCTTCAGTACATGCATTCTGTTCCATGCATTCATACATCATCCATATGATATATTGCTACCTGAGGCACTGACACGGGCATATGGGATTACACTTGGTTTAGATATTTACCCTAGCCATTGTTATAGGCTGCTGGTTATATATTTGAGGATTATATATATTGATCGTATGACCTAGGATTGTTTAATGCATGCGATTCCTGTTCGTAGATGTATTCTATTCACGAGTTGGCAACTCACCCCCGTTGTGCCCCAGTTTCTTACAGGTTTCTTCACGGCTTGCTGGCACTGCTTCTTTCGGGTGACATGCTAGTAGGTGGGTTTATTTGTATCGTACCCATCATTATACATTGTATATTATTATTCAGTTGTATCTAGAAGTTCCATCAACCAAACATGTATTTATTTTGAGATACAGACCAGTGATGTTATTCTTTCGACCTTAGAGTCACGCGTTATATTTTTATGGATTTCTTGTGGTTTTGAGTTTCCTTTTGAGTTTTTGATCCTCGCCCTTGGCGTTGTATATTATATTGCTTGTGTGGTTGTGACCGTCGATTGACGAAGAGCTAGCTCCCGCTTGGGGATGCCTTTTATTGATTTCGTATACTATTCATGTTGTATCCCGTTTGGGGGCCAGTTTTTACAAAAGAGACTCTGCCGAAATTTTCAGGAAATTTTTGATGTTTTTAAAAACCGCATAATTCGGCTTATGCTATTGAAACTACTTGCTTTAAGTTGGTTTTTCCTGCACTCTACATCTCTTCTTGGTTCCGTAAGGTCAAGCCTGAGTTCCGAATATATACAAATGTTATAGGATCCGCATAGTCAAACTTAGACTCGAATCAAGGTTAATCTAGCGCTCTGTTACCAACTTTGTCACGACCCGAAATGGCACGTGACTGGCACTTGAATCATATGAATTCTATAGGACCCCATCTAATTCAAGTAAGCCAAAAAAATCCCAGAAATCTAAACCATTTTAAATAAGAAGTAAAGAAAACATGTTTTAAAACAAGGGGTTTTTAATAACATATGCCAAAATATGCATTTTTAAAATCTCAAGTCTTTTCTGAAAATTTCGGCAGAGTTTCCTTTATAAATACCGGCGCCAAACGGGGTACAACATGAATAATATATGCACAATGATAAAAGGCATCCCCAAACGAGAGCTAGCTCTTCGTCAATCAACGGTCACAACCACGCAAGCAATATAATATACAACGCCGAAGGGCGAGGATCAAAACTCAAAAGGAAACTCAAAATATCAAGAAAACCATAATAATAATACAACGCGTGACTCTAAGGTCGAAAGAATATACAACTAGTTTTCTAAGTCTGAAATAAATACAAGTCTGGTTGATGGAGTCTCCTAGATACAACTGAAATAAATACAGGTACAATGGTGGTCACGATGCAAGTGAACCCACCTACCAAGAAATCACCCAGAAAGAATGCAGTGTGCCAGAAAACCGTAATGAAACCTGTACGGCAAAAACCTGCAAGAACTGTGGCACAACGGGGTGAGTTGCCAACTCGTGAGTAGAAAACATCACGGAGCAGAAATCGTATGTATGACTAAATTCTAGGTCAAACGATCAGTAATATATATATCCTCAATATGATAAGGTCTGAAGCATAAAAAGGTGGCAAGGGTAAACATCTATACATCAGTGTAATACCAAGTGCTCGTGTCAGTGCCTCAGGTAACAACCTATCATAACATGAGGTATCATCAATCAAGGTCAACTATAGCATCAAGTCTATAAGTATATGGATATCATCCAACAATGTAATCAAATGCATGTATGCGTGTGGATCTCGTCCATGGGTCAACCAATGACACAAAACATCATGCATGTAAATATCATAAAGCATATGCATGAAAGTTTGAGGATATAAATCAACGTGTGTCCCTCGCGACACATCAAAATCATGCAACCTGAGTGTCCAGCAATGACACTCGAAAATATCATGAAACCTGTGCCCAGCATCAGCACGTAAATCCTCATATATATAGGGCCCCGTCAGTCCGGATCGACCCACGGGCTCCGTCAGTCCGGATGGGCCCGTATCATCTCTCAACTCCGGTCGGTATCCTCCGGATATCCGCCGAGCCCAAATACAATCACCGGTAGGTAGTTGTCCCTCTGCCAGGCTCACCCTATGTATACACAGCATCCCTTTCTTGCCCCGGGGTACCATACCGGGCCCCACCATGTACCCGCACACGGCCCACGACTCCTCCTCGCATGGGGTACATATATATATATCAGAACAGATAAAACTCATGGTGGCTGCTGAAATATCATATCAAGAGAAACAGTGTTTTTAAAACAGTACATACTTTCTTTTGAAATACCTACGGTTCTCAGATCCAGAAATATCATGGAAACAACATATCTCAATGCGTATAATCATAAAGCATGATGTATGCGACATATAACAGAATGTAAGCATATCCGTATATCATGCAACCTGGAACAGTAATATGCACATATCGAGGGAAAACCGCTCTTATAAAATGAATCCAGTTTTAAAATATATCTTGCGGTTCCCAAATCTCCAAAATCAAGCCAGAATCATCTATGTACGTGCAAATACGTATGTATGCAAGTATGTCATGCAAGGAGTCATATCCTAATGCAACAATCCTACTGTGTAGTGACATGGCAATTATCGATGATGAAGTGTATGAGCCGGCAAGCAGGTGTACGTGGAACATACGCATCATCGATAATGGTGTTGGTGTCCTGACAGCATGGGTTTAATATAACAATAAACACATTTAAACATGCAACGCGATGCGAATAGCAAGAATATGCGAAAAATAAATAATAAACACGACAGTGAAGAATCTACATCAATATATATATATATATATATATATATATATATATATATATATATATATATGTCATTTAGGTTTTGCCATTTGAAATAAAACGAATCGTGGTGTTTAAAAAAATAAGGGCTACAGTGTTTTTAAGAAAAGATGCGTCTTTTGAAAATATCCGTAGAATCCCTTGGCCTATCTTTAAAATACTCACGATTCGTTAGTTTTGAAATAGGTATGACTCGAGTCTTGTCTAACATCAATAAGTGAACTACAGGACTAATCGAAAGGTAAGTAAACCACCTAAATCTAAGTCGATACATATAAATATAATAGTCGGTGATCCCGCCTCAATAGTATCACATACGATACAAAATGTATTATGACATCCTCGAGTCAAGAGTGCGGATCTATCATCAATATATAGCTCGTACGTAAGTCCGTCGTACGGCATCCCAAATCTGGGTACGGGTCAAATATCGCATTCATCTCATTATTCATCTGGTATCCATTATCATCATATCTCATGAACTGGGAGTACCGATCTAAGTCTAGTAAAAACTGATACCATCTGCATATATATGCGTGTATGAAAACACACGCCTAATGGCCAGCTATAAACTCATATCGTATCTCCTAATACGAATCAAAACATATCACCGATCTCGTGGCATCATGCCCAATCTCATCGACTCATCTCCAAATATCATCCACTATCTGCATTATCCATGTGTGTGTGTGTGTGTGTATGCCTAATCCCATCCCTATTTGTGTATATATATATATACGTATCCTCATATACGCACAAGTAGTAATAATAATAATGCATGCAAGGGTGTATGTGTGCGTGTGAGCAAACCTATTCTATGGTTCGCGACTAAGAAATCAACCATGACACTATCTTCCAATTTCACAACACATACGTAAATATATATCATATCATCAACTACACTACGAACTGCGGGGGTGCTATACGCCATCCACCAGACTTCCCCCGTAGATATAAATCTAATCACCATGCTCTTCGCTTTCCGTTGCCGACGTCGCCACACACTTGGTTGTCATCTCGAAGTCCTCGTGGGGGTACCTATACATCATAACGTATTGTACCGCATTAAAACCCAATTCAAAACCAAAACGACACGCTAAAAGCCTATAGGTTAGAACCTACGGACTACGCCTTTCAAACCACCAAACAACCCTCGATATCGTCGTACATACGTCAAGTGATCGAGGTAAAACGCAAATACTAAAATCCAGAATCCAAAATATGAAAAATATAACCTCGAATCAAAATAGCAACACATGAAAATAGTCCCAGGTTTTACCCTAAGTGAAATTAGCCAATTTTGCATATGTGTAAGGTCTAGTTTACTGGAGATAAAGCTACAGAACAAACACGGATCCAAACACCACTGCTCTGGCCGCAATTTGCGGCCAAAAAGAATATATTTGCGTCCAGGGAAAGGGGGTGGGTTCAGGGTTTCAATGGTAGCTTCTAGGATGCCTGCACACTCCTCTGTGTTCGCTAAATAATTTTTCAGGTCCCCTAGTGTTAGCAGATTCAATTTTCTCATCACAATTTCCACAATTTTCGTATCTGCAGAATTGCAAAGTTCATATTTAGGGTTTTAGTCTCAGGTTTAGTCCACTATATCATCACAACAGGGGTTGTATAGCCTCTACTAACCTCAATTACGCTTTTGGAATCAATTCAAACCCTAATCCTTTTCTAGGAATTTCCAAACCTCACTAAATATCGCCTAATCACTTCTAAACATGCTTGGAAGCTAAAGTAAACAAAATACTACACTAATGGTTCATAAATTACCTCATTTGGTACTCATGAATCCCCTAGAGCACCAAAATGCAAACTTTCTTGGTCCAAAGTGAAGCTTGTGCATGCTTTTTGTGAAATGGAGATGGACTTTTGGGTTTGTTTTGGGGTTGTTTTGAGGCTTGAAGTGGAGGTGGAGATGACGGCAGCAGCTCTTGAGAGAATGAGGGGAGGAAATGATGAAGGAATGAAGAAGGAATGTGAGCCTTGGTCCAAGGTTTGACCCCTCACTCTCTCTCTCTCTTGCCCATCCCTCAATATTCTTTCATTTTCTTTTTCTTTTCAGTTCTTTTCTTTGTTTTCTTTTCTCTTCTCAATTAAACACAAACCATGCATGATAAATGAGAAAAGCCATGTTAAAAATGTAAAAGTGTAAAATAACATGGTGCATGTTTTGCACAAAATAAGCTTAATGCGCGATTAGCGATATTTAATCGCGATTAGCACTAAATTAGTATATAATTAATCCTAAAAACTTATAATTTGCATAAATCACATAAAGCACCCTCATTTCAGTAATTTCCATAATTTTCCAAATTTTCCCAATTTATCGGTATTTAATTATACCGCCATATTAAAATATTCAATATAATATTATTAAATTATAAAAATCCCGAAAAATAATATTTTATTTTTCTGAAATGTTACTGTCATATCAATGCGACATGACTAGCTAAGTTACATAAAGATGGATATTTGAATCCGTTCGAATTATCATCTTATGAAACTTACCATTCATGTCTCAAAGGCAAGATGACTAAAACTCTCTTTACTGGACACGGAGAAAGAGTTAAGGAACTCTTGGGACTGATACATAGTGATGTATGTGGTCCCATGTCTACACATGCCAGGAATGGTTTCTCGTACTTCATTACATTCAATGACGATCTCTCAAGATACGGACATGTGTTCCTGTTGAAACACAAGTCTGAAGCTTTTGAGAAATTCAAAGAATATAAGCACGAAGTCGAGAACCAAACGGCTAAAAGTATTAAAATCCTTCGATCTGATCGAGGAGGAGAATACTTGAGCAATGTGTTCCTGGAATATCTAAATGTAACATTTCAGAAAATATAAAATATTATTTTTTGAATTTAATATTAAAATAATATACTTCGCGAAAACTACCCGATTTGCGAAATTGGGGTTTTCGTAAAATGGTATAAATATATACCAATAATTGTTAAATAATTGGAGAATAAAATGATTTATTCATTTAAAAATATATTTATCGGATTTGGCATTTTTAAAATTTGTTATATTCAGTTTGGATAAAAACCGATTAGTGCACTGCTAATCGCGATTAAGCCAAATCCGTGTTTCTACAGTTTTCCATGGCTAGTGCACCATATCATGTTACATTTTGGTTACATGTTGTGTTCTTGTGTTGTTTTTGGAATATTATGTGATTTGGTTTTAAAAATAAAAATAGAAAAAAAAATTGAGAAGAAGGGTAAAAGGGTAAATATTGAGAAGAGAGAGAGAGTGTGTGAGGTTAGAATAAGTGAGAGAGAGAGGGGGGCTGCCTCATTCTATTTCCCCCCCCCCATCATTTTACTTCTCTTTCTTCATCTCCCTCAACCTCATCTCCCTCCACCTTCAACCTCAAGATCCATCTCATTTCCCTCACCAAAACCCTATACCCCTTCATAAAAGTTGATCTCCTCCCCATCTCTACACTTTAGACCAAGTAAAGTAGGATTTTGATGACTTTGGAGAGCTGGGGTTTTTCTTGAGTTGCCCAAATGAGGTATAACTTCTTCCATTTAGTTAGTTTTGAATTTCTTGGTATCCTAGTCTAGCAAGAAGTTGATTGGGTTAAGTTATGTGTTGTATGGAAAATTCTAGAGAAGAGTTTGGGTGAAAGTGTGGATTTGGTGAACTCTAGTGGCTGTTGCAAGACATGGAATTGAGTATAGAAACCAAAACATGGATTTAGGAATTTCACCATGTCGGTTTTATGACATAGTAGTGGCCTACATGGAATCTGGGAGGACCTGGAGCGATTACGAGAAAAGCAAACAACTCTAGAGACCAAATTGAACCACTAGGAACCCACTGTAGAAAGACGAACCCAAACAGACCCCTATAGACCGAGCTCGCCGGAATCAGGAGCTGTGTGGCCGGCCATCTGTCATTGTTTGGTGCTGTAATTGGTCCAGTAGCTCAATTACCTCATATACTACCCCATAGTACTGTTTGTTTAACTCCTTTTGACCTGAGTCAAAATCTAGGAGCACATTGGAGTGTTTTTTTTCTATGTTTTCCGTATTTCGGAATGATTGGTTTTGATGTTTAGATTTTCATTTGGTTGTTGGGCGTTTGTACGTCAACAACAAGGGTTGGTTTGGTTGTTTTACATGCGTAGGCTATAGGTTCTAACCTATAAGCAGTGCGCGTGCCGTATTGGTTTTCCGATCTTGATTTTAATAGCATTGCAATATGTGTTGATATTGTAGGTACCTTCGCGTGGATTCCAAGACGCTGGAGCATGGCGTCATCGACTTTGACAAGCAAGGATCAAGGTGAGTAGATCTAAATCTACGGGGGAAGTCGGGTGGATGGCGTATAGCACCCCCGCAAATTATTAAATGGAAACTGATCTATAGGATACAGTCGTAGAAACCTAGATTAGGAAACTAGGGATATAATTTAAAAGATAGTATAGGTAGTTACACTAGAATAAGCATTGAGATTTAGAGTAACATGAAATTAGATTAATAAGGTAGAATGTATATATAAAATTGACTTGATATGAGATATTAATGTGATGGAAAAGTGTATACGATATGATATGACGACTTGGTGTGATACGTCGTTATATGGATACGAGTCGATATGTGATAATTGATACCTTTGCCAGTCCCATGATCTAATATTGATACGGATGTGACCAGAGAGATAGGTAAATATATATATATATATGGATAATGTTGTGAATCTTGAGTGATAAGCCGTACGTGACGTGAGGTCCGTACCCTCCTTGTCATATAGGTTGTTAGGATCCCAAATTGTTTAATGACGACGTACGATGATTTACCGTACGTGACGAGTTTAATTGATGATTGATCCATACCCTTGACTAGTGGAGGCCAATTGGTAGATTCACCGACTCGGTCATGTTAGATACATATACCTTATAGCTTTTAGCTGCCGATTTACTTTATGCTACGTTCATGTCATTACTATTGCATTTCATATATCTGTGCTAGTACACCTACACCATTATTGATGATGTGTATGTCACACTTATATAGATTTGCCGGCTCACACACTTCATCATTGATAATTGCCATATCACTACATGGTAGAATTGCTGCATCATGATATGACTCTTTGCATAATTTACTTACTATAGTTACATATACACCTTTATACGATGTTGCATTCGACTTTGGAGAAATGGGGAACCGCAAGATACATTTTTAAAACTGGATTCATTTAAAAGAGCGGTTTTTCCTTAATATGTGCATATTACTGTTCCATGTTTCATTATATACAGATATGCTTATATTTCTATTATATGTCGCATACATCATGCTTTATAATTATATGCATTGAGATATGCTATTTTCATGAGATTTCTGAATTTGAGAACCATGGTTATTTCAAAAGAATGTATGTATTGTTTTAAAAACCCGGTTTCTCTTGATATGATATTTGTATAGTCCACCATGAGTTTTCTCGGCTCTTGAGCGATATCATACACCCGATTCGAGGAGGAGGAGGAATCGTCTGCGGGTGCATGGTGGACCCGGTGAGGTACCCGGGGCAAGATGGTCGCAGATGATGGCGTTGAGCCTAGTAGGAGAACACTACCTACCGGTGATAGTATTTTGGACCTGGCGGTTATCCGAAGGATATCGATCGGAGTCATAAGATGGATACAGGCCAGTCCGGATAGCCGGAGCCTGAGATATGAGAATTTACGTGTCGATGCTGGACACGGGTTTCATGATGTATTCGAGTGTCGGTGTTGAACACTCAGGTTCCACGATTTGATGTGTCATTGAAGGACACACATTCTTTGATATACTCATATATTTACATGCATTCAGGCATTTATTCTATTGTTGGATATGATCCACATGCATACAAGAATTTATTTTATTGTTGGATGTTATCCACATGCATACAGACATTTATTATATTGTTGGCACACATTTACATACGGTCACCCTAGATATCATAATATTACCTTCATGATATAGCTCACCTAGAAAATCGTTATTTTATTCGATTTCTACCCGTTGATGTTTTCTACTCACGAGTTGGCAACTCACCCCCGTTGTGCCACAGTTCTTGCAGGTTGACAGCTTGGATCGGTAGCGTCATCGCTGGCACACAGCTACTTTTGGGTGATTTGCTTTGCTAGGTGGGACATTTGGATTGTGCCCACTTTTGTATTTATTATTCATATTGTATCTAGTCAACTCCATCAATCAAAACTAGTAATTGTATATGTAGTTGGACTTAGCAAGACTTGTAGTTGCGAGACTTGAGCGATGGGTTATATGTTCGCTTATTGGGTTGTTGTCTTGCTTTATTCATTATCTTTTGTGGTGAACTTTGCCGGTGGGCGTCGTATACTTATATTTATGCTTTGCGTGGTTGTGGATCCGCCGATTGGCGAAGAGCTAGCTCCCGCTTGGGGATGCCTTTATATTATCATGTATTATGGTTTTGGATCAAAAAATACAAAGGAGGTGCTGCCCAAATTTTTAAAAGACGAAATATGTTTTTCAACTAGTAACACTCACTTGCATTTTTCATGTTCCCTTTTCTATGCATTTAAGAAAACATTTGACTTCATTACACCTTATTTCAAAACTTCACCTCCTTTATCTTCTTAAAAAGGTTTAGATTTCTGGGTTTCAGCTTACTTAGATTACGTTACGCTTTTAGACGTTGCGTGATTTAAGTGCTGGTCACGAGCTAATATTTCGGGTCGTGACAAAGTTGGTATCAGAGCGCTAGGTTTAACCTTTGTTTGAGTTTAGGTTTGACTATGTGGAGTCTGGGACGTAAATATTTCGGAACTTAGGCTTGACCTTACGGAACTTAGACTTGGACAGGGGGGTATTAGACCCAAACTTTTGTTACATAGGTTGACCCTGATTGATGGAGTAGATGTAAGTCGATGTAGTACACCCCAGTACTTATGGGGAGGCGGAATTTTCAAAAACGATCAAGTTTAAACAACGAACATCGACTAACCGCTTGAATCGAAGCTAAACAAATAATAACCAAACACATAGCTAAACTAAACTAAAGTGTTAAGGGATTATACCGATCGAAACTAGTCCTTCGTCTTTGTGTCCTCCTTTGTTCTCCTCGGCCTTCTCTAGGTAGTAGACGATCCACCCGAGAGCGAAACTCCAAGCTAAACCTCTAAGCTTGAGGCAACTAAGCAACTTTGATTGCTAATCAAAGATGGAAGGATGATATAGAATTAAGGTTATGGATGCTTAAGTCTAACTAAACCTTTGTTCTCAACACATGAGGATTAAGGTTAGTATCTTGAAGATGAGAGCTTGAGGAGAGAGAATATGAGATAAGATAATGAGAGAAGAGAGAGAGTGTATCATAATATTATGAAGCATTCTTATTTTTCAATAATCAATAAAAAGAAATGAATAAGCATGCTTCATGAAATATCTAGTGGTGATTCATTAGCATGAGTCATTAAGCAATAAATGTGCATTAATGAAATGAATGAATCACCACCATGACTCACTTTCTTTCCAAAAGAAACCTCCTTAGTCACATCTTCTAGAAACTTCTCGTACAATTACGAGAACGCCCCTCCGATCCGCAAAAATACGGAAAAACTTTAGACTGTAAAAATCCAATAACCGGATACCAGTAACTGGCTTAAACCAAAGCCGACTGGTAAAAACTGTCCGAAAGTCGTACGCGCGTAAACGCACGTATGCGTCCGAACCCTTTGTCGCAAAACCATGCAACCTCTATATCGTTTCGCCTGGAGTAGGAAACTCTCTGTGTGGGACTCTAGAGACTCGACTACTACGCTGGCAGTGGGTTTAACCACAGACCGCAAGCGGCACTAGCTGTACGTAACGGTCCCCAGGTAGTTGTCGATAAGAAGGCCGATGAGTAAACCCATCCGAACTCCTACTGAGTCTGATGTGACAATCTCCATACGGTCCGGTCCGTTCGTCCAAGACTATCGCATATCGGGCCTAGGGGGCGGCAAGCGTCAGTCCCCTAATAGCGGTATAAGTCGTGTCGGAGTGAAGCCCATTACACCCTGAGAAACTACTGGAACCTACCAGCAAATCTCGCTTGCCCTGGCCAGGGACTTTGCATAATGGCTCTCTGACACAGCACGATATCTACTCCCAATACCGGGAGGGACGAATCCTGTCTAACCGCCACTGCCTCCAAGTGCTCGGGACTGCACCCAACTGCCACCTGTTTGCACGACTCCTTTGAGCCGTGGTAGGGTAGCAATCTAAGAACAGTGGGACACACTCGAGGCGAAGTAGCAGTGTCAAGTCTGCGGACTACGCTGTACTCATGTCACCTGGGAACTGTTTACTGACGACTGGTATCAAACCAACCAACAGTTCCCTGTGAGTCCTGTCCGGTGTACCCGTAACCTAACGAGCACCTGTATACTATCTCCAGTACGACGTACTGACGGCTGTGGGACAGACCATCTCCCCAACTGGGATGAGAAGCGTACACACCAGTCTACTCCGGAGTATCGATGCTCTGTCTCGATAATCCAACGACCGGGGACCTGAATAAGGATGTGCTTGTAGACTACCCAGCCCCCACTAATGTGACTGCCATCACAACGCTGGTAGACAAGCAAGATCCTAAGAGCTCTATCAATACGTACACTCACATATTAAGATAGAAAAACCAAGTAGCATACTACCATGTTTAGCAAGACTGTTATATACATGTGAATATGCCAAGCTTCCATTAAGTAATATACAAGCTAGTATGATACAGTAATGGCCTTCTAGGGCATAAACACTAACAATCTCCCACTTGCACTAGGGCCATGTACTGGCATATCGCAGACCAATGATCTCGAGCAGCCTCTCGAACTGAATCTGAGGAAGGGCCTTCGTGAATGGATCAGCAATGTTCTCTTCTGAAGCAACTCTCCGAACCTCGATCTCCTGACGATCAATGATCTCCCTGATCAGGTGATACCGCCTCAAGATGTGTCTGGACTTCTGATGGGACCTTGGTTCCTTCGCTAAAGCTATAGCTCCGTTGTTGTCGCAATACAGAGGTATTGGATCAACTATGGTAGGAACCACCTGAAGTTCTGTTAGGAACTTTTTCATCCAGACTGCTTCTTTTGCGGCATCGCAAGCAGCTATATACTCCGCTTCCATCGTCGAGTCAGCAACGGTGTCCTGCTTGGAGCTCTTCCAGCACACCGCCCCTCCATTGAGGGTAAAGACATAACCCGACATGGACTTGGAATCGTCCTTATCACTCTGGAAGCCGGAATCAGCAAAGGCCTCCAACCTGAGGTCTTTTCCGCCGTAAACCAAGAACATCTCCTTAGTCCTTCTCAGGTACTTGAGAATGTTCTTTACTGCTATCCAGTGTTTCTCCCCTGGGTCTGACTGATACCGGCTTACCACGCTTAGTGCGTAAGCTACATCTGGTCTGGTACACAACATCGCATACATTATAGAGCCTACCGCAGAAGCGTAGGGTATAATAGACATGCGTTCCCTTTCCAAATCAGTCTTGGGAGACATCTCTTTGGAGAGTGTGATTCCGTGACAAGCCGGTAGATTACCGCGCTTAGAATCTTCCATACTGAATCTTTTCAGTACAGTGTCGATATACCTGGACTGCGAAAGTCCCAACATCCTCTTGGATCTATCACAATAGATCCGGATCCCCAGAATGTAAGAGGCATCACCCAGGTCTTTCATGGAGAACCTGTGTGACAAGAATCCTTTGACAGATTGTAGCATAGGAATGTCATTTCCTATCAATAGAATGTCATCCACGTACAAGACGAGGAATACGACACTTCTGGCCACAACTTTACTATATATGCACGGTTCATCTGGATTTTTGATAAAGTCATATTCTTTGACTGTCTCATCAAAACAGATGTTCCAACTCCGCGATGCCTGCTTTAGTCCGTAAATGGACTTAAGCAGCTTGCATACTTTCCCGCTGCTCCCACTCTGATTGAAACCCTCTGGCTGATCCATATAGACGCTCTCTTCTAAATTTCCATTCAGAAAAGCCGTCTTTACGTCCATCTACCAGATTTCATAATCATGGAAGGCAGCAATAGCAAGAAGGACCCGAATGGATTTGAGCATAGCCACTGGAGAAAAAGTTTCGTCATAGTCCAAACCAGGTCTTTGACGAAAACCCTTTGCAACAAGTCTAGCCTTATAGGTTTCCACCTGTCCATCTACACCAATCTTTTTCTTGAAGATCCATTTGCATCCTATGGGTTTTACCCCATCTGGAGCAAAGTCCAAAGTCCATACTTTGTTGGTGTACATGGACTCCATTTCGGTCCGCATTGCATCTAGCCATCGTACCGAGTCGCCGCTCTGGATGGCCTGCTGGAAGTCAGTAGGTTCATCATCTTCTATGATGCAATCCTCTCTATCCCCGTCAATGAGAAAACCGTAGTATCTCTCAGGCGGATGAGACGGCCTACTACTTCTGCGGAGGGGTGCGGGAATGTTCTGTTCTTCTTGAACCTCTGGTTCTACCAAACTTTCAGTAGCAGTTTGTGGTTCTGGAATTTCTTCCAGTTCTATTTCGCTCCCACTTGATTCCTTTTCTAAAAACTGATGTTCTAGAAAATGGGCATTACGAGAAACAAATACCTTCTGTTCCTCTGCGTAATAGAATAGATATCCCCTGGAGTGCTTTGGATATCCCACAAACAAACACTTTACTGATCGTGCCTCGAGCTTGTCCACATGCTGCTTTTTAACAAAAGCTGGACATCCCCAAATCTTTATATACTGTAGATGGGGTTTCTTCCCACTCCACATCTGATATGGAGTGGTAGGCACAGTCTTGGTAGGTACCATGTTCAAAAGATATGCCGCTGATTCTAGCGCATGTCCCCAGAAAGATCGCGGTAACTCAGCATTACTCATCATGGATCGTACCATATCCAATAGGGTTCGATTCCTTCTCTCCGATACACCGTTATGCTGTGGAGTGTACGGAGGAGTAAGCTGAGAGAGAATTCCTTTCTCTTTTAGGTAACCTAGGAACTCGGCACTCAAGTATTCACCACCTCGATCAGATCTAAGTGTCTTTATACTTTTGCCGGTTTGGTTTTCTACTTCATTCTTATACTCTTGGAATTTCTCAAAAGCCTCGGATTTATGTTTCATCAGATAAATGAATCCGTATCTTGAGTAATCATCCGTGAAAGTAATGAAATAGGAAAAACCACCTCTCGCATGTGTAGACATTGGACCGCATACATCACTGTGTATGAGTCCTAAGAGCTCGCTCGCTCTTACTCCTTGTCCAGTGAATGGAGTCTTTGTCATCTTTCCTTTGAGACAAGATTGACAAGTGTCATAAGTTTGATATTCGAACGTGTCCAAATATCCTTCTCTATGCAACTTAGTCAACCTTCTCTCATTGATGTGACCCAGTCTACAATGCCATAAGAAAGCTTTATTTAAATCTGGAGACTTTCTTTTTAGTGTGTTCTGGACATTGAAAATTTGGAGTTGGTTTAACATATATATGCCGTTATTTAGAGTACCGGACCCAATCAAACCATGATTAAGGTGGATGTTGACAACATCTCTTACAAACGTGAAATCATAACCTTTATTTTATAACAAGGAAACTGATATGATATTACACGTTAAGCTGGGTACAAAATAACAGTTATGTAAAACCAAAATGTGTCCACTCGTCAATCCTAGGTGATAATCCCCGACGGACGCAGCTCCCACGCTAGCTCTGTTAGCAACCCTGAGGATCATATCACCTTCCTTCAGCACTCTACGGTTTCTCAGTGCCTGCAATGAATTGCAAATATGAGATCCTGACCCGGTATCCAATACCCAGGAAGTAGAGTTGATCGACAGACAATTCTCAATTACAAACACACCTGAAGTCGAAGCCACAGCCTGCTTCGGTTCCTGGTTCTTGGCGTTCCACGCCTTGCAATCCTTCTTCCAGTGCCCTTTCCTGTGACAATGGAAGCACTCATCCTGGCCAACTATCGGTACTGCTTTCTTTTGCTTTCCCTTCCCTCTCACCTTACTAACACCTCCTCTAGGTTTGGGTGCGGCCTTCTTCTTCCTTCCTTTGGCCCTAGCCTTGGACCCGGAAGAAGATGCACCGCCAACAAACATAGCGGGTGTTTCCCTTGCCTTCTGCAAGGTGCCCTCTGCACTCCTTAACATGTTCAGGAGTTCCGCAAGTTCAACTTCTTTTCCTTGAAGATTGAAGTTGAGGATAAACTGGGCGTAGGTGGGAGGAAGGGACTGGAGAACAAGGTCTGTATAGAGCTCATTATCCAAAGTCGTCCCAAGGTCTGCGAGCTCTTCTATATAGCCAATCATCTGTAGGACATGTTCACCTACCGATGACCCGACAGCCAACCTCGCTCGAAACAATTTCTTTGAGGTCTCGTATCTTGCTATACGAGATTGCTCTCCATAAAGTTCCTTTGTATGGAGAAATATGCCATCTAAGGACATATCCTCGTGCCTCCTCTGATGTTCATTGTTCATCGAGGCAAGCACGATGCACTTGGCTCTCGCGCAATCTAAATCCCAGGTTTTGCGGATTTCCTTATCTGCATCACTGGATTTGGGACCAGGGACAGCAGGTGCCGTAGCGGTGAGGATGTACCCCAATTTGTCGTAGGTCAAGGCCATCTTGACATTCCGCAGCCAATCTTTATAGTTTGGCCCCGTCAGTATATTTTTCTCTAAAATTAACTTAAGTCCAGTCATTTTCAGGGTCGCTGCAATTAGGAGAGAGAGAAGAAAACTCTTTAGCATGATGCTCTTGCAAGTTTAGAGTGGTTTTTAGTTTATCTAAACTGGATGGCTCCCACTGTTTCTCGAATCCTTCCTCAAACCATAAAAGAAGAATTAGCCAAGACTATTCTCACCGTACAATACTTGCTTAACCGTTCAGCCAGGCCGGTGTCGATACTTCGAGGGAGGTTTTCCAACGCTTTCGCGAAGTTCCTTAATTAAGTAACCTCTTTTCTCTGGGGGCGTAACCCCGCTGACACTTTTCTGGACACCTACTAGGTTTATAGCATTGATCGTTAAGTGACGAATATCCTGATAAGTAGCATATACTCACAGTAGGATCGGGATCCAAATATCATCGTCTGATAATGTTGTAGGAATTCTACCAACATTCATCAAACTCAAAATGGTATGCATCTCTTTGCAAATTTCAGTTTCTTTAGAAATTCCCGATATAAGTTTTTGCCCCATGCTCTTATGACCTTGGCGTTAGGTCAAAATGTCATAAGTCACATGTCAAGTTCTACCCATCATTATCTTGTCAATTTGAACCCATCCGTATATATCCTTGACGTTCGGCCAAAATGATAATACGACTGTCCCAAACTAACTCATCTATCTATGCAACAAATGAATATCCAGCAGCTACCAAACACTATGCCTTGACGGAGGGCTACGAATGGTTTTGGCGAAACCGTGAACGTAGTGAACTTGATATAACCGAAGGAACCTGATAGCTATTAAAAGGATTGGTTAAGTCTCCGCATTTAAAAATATCTGTTTTAAAAATAACCGAGTGGTTTCTTTTAAATTGTTCCAACGATTTAAACTTTGGTTTGTTTTACTTTGCATTATAGATAATGCGTCCCATCATTAACCTATCATTGCAGAAAACAACGAAAATACAACGTCCTCTTATGCCATCCGCATTCGCCACGGGGTCCCGTCATCACCCGTTAGGTTACTTAACTAACGACAGAGCGGGGGCTGGGCTAGCGCGGGTGTAAAACATAAGTGACGTCTAAATAGCTACAATAAATATAGATATTTTACATTCGTCTGACGCAATAATATTCATTCCAGAACACAGATAAACAATATTGGATTTGCAAGCAATCTGTATTTCTTTTGAGCCTGCAAGAAAAGACAGATTACACAGTTGTGATGAATAGCCGTTACCCCACCCTCGACCCCTACGGGTACGGCAAACTACCCACCCGGCAGTCTGTGTACCCCACCTTGGGTCAGTCCTAGGAGCAAAAACAGTAAAATGAAATAATACAACGGTGGCTACGACCGCAACCTGGAAGTGCCCCGCAAAAATAATATTACAACAAGTTACATTTACAACAAATGAATTAAACAATAACCCATTGCAAACCCCGGCTATACACCACAACAGTCCAATACAGTTTATATGCACAAACAGATATAACCATTTCAGAAATGTGCAACCCCCTGCCAACCGACATACTAGCAGTTGGGGGAGGTTTACGAACACATTAAACAATCACAGATATAATCCCATATGCAAATACTGTACAATTCGATCGAATAAACAACATCAATATTGCTCCAAAATCTGCTCTGTTAAACAGTAACCTGAGCAATAATTAAATATTCCAGAAAACACTAAATATCACAGGGGACCCACACAAAAAATTTGGGATCATGACTCGGCAACTCGGCGGCGGAACCGCGGCGGATCGGTGGGATCCGACGCGCTTCCGCGGCTCTTTAGCCGAGTCATGGGCCCAATTTTCTTGGGTGTTCTCCTGGACCCATGTCAAGCTTTCTGAACATCCCTGAAAAATTTTAGGACATCATTTTGGATTCGACAGAAACTGATTTTTATTAGGGTTTTCCGGCTTCGTTTTTCCGTTCGAAATTCGTACAAATTTGCAACTAGGTTATTTATTGTTTAGCGAGGCTCTGATACCACTGTAAGTCGATGTAGTACACCCCAGTACTTATGGGGAGGCGGAATTTTCAAAAACGATCAAGTTTAAACAACGAACATCGACTAACCGCTTGAATCGAAGCTAAACAAATAATAACCAAACACATAGCTAAACTAAACTAAAGTGTTAAGGGATTATACCGATCGAAACTAGTCCTTCGTCTTTGTGTCCTCCTTTGTTCTCCTCGGCCTTCTCTAGGTAGTAGACGATCCACCCGAGAGCGAAACTCCAAGCTAAACCTCTAAGCTTGAGGCAACTAAGCAACTTTGATTGCTAATCAAAGATGGAAGGATGATATAGAATTAAGGTTATGGATGCTTAAGTCTAACTAAACCTTTGTTCTCAACACATGAGGATTAAGGTTAGTATCTTGAAGATGAGAGCTTGAGGAGAGAGAATATGAGATAAGATAATGAGAGAAGAGAGAGAGTGTATCATAATATTATGAAGCATTCTTATTTTTCAATAATCAATAAAAAGAAATGAATAAGCATGCTTCATGAAATATCTAGTGGTGATTCATTAGCATGAGTCATTAAGCAATAAATGTGCATTAATGAAATGAATGAATCACCACCATGACTCACTTTCTTTCCAAAAGAAACCTCCTTAGTCACATCTTCTAGAAGCTTCTCGTACAATTACGAGAACGCCCCTCTGATCCGCAAAAATACGGAAAAACTTTAGACTGTAAAAATCCAATAACCGGATACCAGTAACTGGCTTAAACCAAAGCCGACTGGTAAAAACTGTCCGAAAGTCGTACGCGCGTAAACGCACGTATGCGTCCGAACCCTTTGTCGCAAAACCATGCAACCTCTATATCGTTTCGCCTGGAGTAGGAAACTCTCTGTGTGGGACTCTAGAGACTCGACTACTACGCTGGCAGTGGGTTTAACCACAGACCGCAAGCGGCACTAGCTGTACGTAACGGTCCCCAGGTAGTTGTCGATAAGAAGGCCGATGAGTAAACCCATCCGAACTCCTACTGAGTCTGATGTGACAATCTCCATACGGTCCGGTCCGTTCGTCCAAGACTATCGCATATCGGGCCTAGGGGGGTGGCAAGCGTCAGTCCCCTAATAGCGGTATAAGTCGTGTCGGAGTGAAGCCCATTACACCCTGAGAAACTACTGGAACCTACCAGCAAATCTCGCTTGCCCTGGCCAGGGACTTTGCGTAATGGCTCTCTGACACAGCACGATATCTACTCCCAATACCGGGAGGGACGAATCCTGTCTAACCGCCACTGCCTCCAAGTGCTCGGGACTGCACCCAACTGCCACCTGTTTGCACGACTCCTTTGAGCCGTGGTAGGGTAGCAATCTAAGAACAGTGGGACACACTCGAGGCGAAGTAGCAGTGTCAAGTCTGCGGACTACGCTGTACTCATGTCACCTGGGAACTGTTTACTGACGACTGGTATCAAACCAACCAACAGTTCCCTGTGAGTCCTGTCCGGTGTACCCGTAACCTAACGAGCACCTGTATACTATCTCCAGTACGACGTACTGACGGCTGTGGGACAGACCATCTCCCCAACTGGGATGAGAAGCGTACACACCAGTCTACTCCGGAGTATCGATGCTCTGTCTCGATAATCCAACGACCGGGGACCTGAATAAGGATGTGCTTGTAGACTACCCAGCCCCCACTAGTGTGACTGCCATCACAACGCTGGTAGACAAGCAAGATCCTAAGAGCTCTATCAATACGTACAATCACATATTAAGATAGAAAAACCAAGTAGCATACTACCATGTTTAGCAAGACTGTTATATACATGTGAATATCCCAAGCTTCCATTAAGTAATATACAAGCTAGTATGATACAGTAATGGCCTTCTAGGGCATAAACACTAACAGTAGATAGCTTGAGTAGAGTGACGTACCGTACGTATGTTCCGCGGCATATTTACGATACGATACTCCACTTAAGAAACCTTAGGATGTACATATTTTGAGATCTTTGATTCTATTTGTTTCCATGATCATACTCTTATTGATTCTGTTCCTCCTTATGATCATGTATCCATTTTAGGATCTATTGATTCCTTTCATTCCATTGATATGGTTTCATCAATACATGCTTGAGGTTCCTGTCACCATGGTTTGAGCGCAGATTGAGCTGCTGCTAGTGTTGCGGTCAGGGCGATCTCGTCATGGACGAGGACTAACCATCATGTTTTCTGGTGACACGAGAACGTCTCGATTTTGTATTGGTTTTGTGACTTCTCGTTTGAGGAGAGTGTTCGTCTTTGCACCGTATGATCAGGACATTGATAGAGGCTGCCAGTTGTGAGAGGACTGTTGATGTACAACATGCCTCAGAGATTATTATGTCATCTACTGTGCAGACAGATGACCCAGTTGTTGCTGAGACTGATAGATGTCGCCTCCATACATTACGAGCTGAGATCGCTGGAACTTTCAGGCAGAGATACGACAGATGATAGCTAGTCTATCTTGAGTTGAGAGACGAAGGGTTTTCACATGTTGTCTAGGCGAAGTTAAAAGTTCGAACGAATGTCAGAAACCCATTTTTCCAAGTTTAAAGTATTCGGAGGAACATGCAAGTAATTCTGTGGACCCTCTAGGAGAATGAAACCCTAACTCGACATGATGACCATGGAACCGCTTTTGAACCTTAGGGTTTGCGGCAATTTAGCGGTTCCATCAGTGAGGCTTGGGTTTGCTCTTCTACGGCTGGTCCATAGGTACTGTGGCATGTCCTGGATATTATTAAACTGTACTCAAGAGTTGAGCTCTCAGGGAATTATGGGACTTTGATGAATCGATCGAAAAGTTTAACGTCGTCCGGATATCATATGATAGGAGACCAGTAAGCTGACCGGCTTCAGATAGAGGACCTCACCCAGAAGCGTTGTGAGTTGATCAAGAATGGACGAGTATTGAATAATCCTCCGATGGTCTGGATGAGTTCCCGAGGACGTGTTCGGCTAGAGATCTTCTAT
This sequence comes from Agapanthus africanus, assembly GCA_030015575.1. Taxonomy (NCBI): domain Eukaryota; kingdom Viridiplantae; phylum Streptophyta; class Magnoliopsida; order Asparagales; family Amaryllidaceae; genus Agapanthus; species Agapanthus africanus. The sequence goes on from CM057339.1 coordinate 495,490,601, forward strand.
AAAGTGATGAAGATACCGAGTTAGCGATTTCGAGTCCGTGTGAGGGATTCCGGATTGAATGTAGCCAAGACAATTGCAGTACGAAGATAGCATGACATGACGTCGAAGCAGACGGTAATAAAGACGAGTGGAACAAGAGGTTCATGCGAGATGTCATGAGTTGTTGTTACTCCCCGTTAAGATTAGAGATCTGATATGTATATAGAGGTGTGAGATACGACCAATTCCCGAGGAAAAGCTGTGCTGAGAATGCAGATGTCCATAAAGCGAGAAAAGATTTTGTAAGAGTACCAGCCTCCATATAGTTCGGCATAGGCAAGATCGGAAGAGACCCTGAGTACTTTGCTAGAGGCTGTCAATCGGAAGCCGGATTATGATTATATTGACGATATATGATGATGATATCGATTTATACGGGACTGTCGATCAGTAGTCAGATCATAATTATAGTGATGATGTTAGCCTTGTACTAGACGTAGGTCAGTACCCAGATTATGATATTTGATATAGAGAATACTAGATGAATGATATGACGGATGTGATATTGACCTGTACCCAGATTTGGGGATGTTGTACGACGAATTTACGTACGAGCTGTAATTTGATGTTTGATCCGCACACTTGACTTGGGGATAACCGATTTTAGAGATATGGTATCGGATGGGATATTATCGAGGCGGGATCACCGACTATATGTACATATATGTATCGACTCGGAGGTTAGGCGGTTTCCCTTACCTACTGTGAGCTTTAGCTCAGCCTTATAGTGGTGTAGCTATATGACTCTTATGACATTAGATGCAGTTTAGTTATCCTGGTATTTGGTATTCAGCTCCCGCATATTATTATTGTTGTTCTGCATCGCATACTTATTGTGATTTATATTCTATTATTGATATCATGCTGTTAGGACACCAGCACCATTACCGATGATGCGTATGTACCATGTACACTTACTTGCCAGTTCACACATATCTTCATCGGTAATTGCCATGTCACTACACAGTAGTATTATTGCTGCAGGATATGACCCTTGTATGTGCATACTATTATTCCATGTTGCATGATATACTGTTATACTTGCACTTCATTGATATGTCACATACATCATGTTTTCTGATTATGCGCATTGAGATATGTTGTTCTATGATATTTCTGGATTTGGGAACCGTGGGTATTTCAAAGAGATTATGTAATTGTTGTAAAAACCCGGTTACCCCTGATATTATATTTCAGTGCGTCCACCATATGTTTTCTCGGTGCTGAGAGCGACATGTGAAACCCGATTCGAGGAGGCGGATGAGGCCGATTGTGGGTACATGGTGGGCCCGATGCGGTACCCCGGGGCAAGAAGATCGCAGGAGATGGCGTTGAGCCTGGCAGAGGAGCACTACCGACCGGTGATTTTACCCGACGCGTCGGATATCCGGAGGATACCGTCGTGGTCTTGAGATTGATGATAGGGTCCGGTCTGGATTGACGACGCCCTAGATAGTGAGACTTATCAGAGGTATTGAGATATTGGGATTGAGGCTTTGTTTCGTGCCGATGCTGGGCACAGGTTTCATGATGTGTTTTCATGATTTTGACTATATCCTTATATTTACATGCATGATGCTTATTGTCATTAGGTGATACGTGGACGGGATCCACCTATATACAGACATTGATCACATACAGACTTGATTACATTGATCATACTTTTCATGCATTCATACATCATTCGTATGATACATTGCTACCTAAGGCACTGACATTGACAGGGTACATGGGATTACATTTGGGTTAGATAGTTACCCTAGTCATGGTTATAGAATGCTGGTTATATATTTGAGGATTATATTATGATCGTATGACCTAGGATTGCGTCATACATGCGATTTTCTGTTCGTAGATGTTTCTATTCACGAGTTGGCAACTCACCCCCGTTGTGCCCCAGTTTCTTGCAGGTGTTGCCGTACGGATTTCATTACGGCTTTGCGGGCACAGCGTCTTTCAGGTGACTTGCTAGGGGTGGGTTATTTGTATCGTACCCATCACTATACATTGTACATTATATTTCAGTTGTATCTAGAAGTTTCATCGACCAAACATGTACTTATTTGAGATAAAGACCAGTATTGATCAGTCTTTCGACCTTAGAGTCACACGTTATATTTCTCTGGGTTTCATGTTGTTGAGTTCCCTTTTCGGTTGTGATCCTCGCCTTTAGGTGTTGTATATTATGTTGCAAACTGGTTGATTTACATATGGTTTTTCCTTCACTTCACTACTTTTCTTGGTTTGGATTTCTGGGCTCGGTTTACTTAGAGCACGTACGCCTTGAGACGTGCGTAGCCTAAGTGCCGGTCATGTTCCGTACTTTCGGGTCGTGACAACATCCGTACCACTTCGAAAAGTTCGTGCAGGTGAGGAGGACAGTGAGATAAGGAGAAGAAGAACCAGATTTCTTGAGGTATAACTTATGTACTTTTATTTATACTTCATTTGCTTTTGCTAGATAAGGTTTAGATTACGATCATGGCTTACAGTCGATGTTATGATGCTAAAATTATCGTTTTTTACACCTTCCGCCTCCCCGCGATTCCGCGGGGTGCATAGCATTGACTTACAGTTACAAGTTGTGTTCTTGTGTTATTTTTGGAATATTATGTGATTTGGTTTTAAAAATAAAAAAAGAAAAGAAAACGAGAAGAAGGGTAAAAGGGTAAATATTGAGAAGAGATAGAGAGAGTGAGGTTAGAATAAGTGAGTGAGAGAGAGAGGGGCTTCCTCATTCTATTTTCCCCCCATCATTTTACTTCTCTTTCTTCATCTCACTCAACCTCATCTCCCTCGACCCTCAACCTCAAGATCTATCTCATTTCCCTCACCGAAACCCTATACCCCCTTCACAAAAGTTGATCTCTTCCCCATCCTCTACACTTTGGACCAAGCAGAGTAGGATTTTTATGACTTTGGAGAGCTAGGGTTTTTCTTGAGTTGCCCGAATGAGGTATAACTACTTCCATTTAGTTAGTTTTGAATTTCTTGGTATTCTAGTCTAGCAAGAAGTTGATTGGGTTAAGTTATGTGTTGTATGGAAAATTCTAGAGAAGGGTTTGGGTGAAAGTGTGGATTTGGTGAACTCTAGTGGCTGTTACAAGACCTGGAATTGAGTATAGAAACAAAAACACGGATTTAGGAATTTCACCATGTCGGTTTTGTGATATAGTAGTGGCCTACAGGGAATCTGGGAGGACCTGGAGCGATTACGAGAAAAGCAAACAACTCTAGAGACCAAATTGAACCACTAGGAACCCATTGTAGAAAGACGAAAGCAAACAGATCCCTATAGACCAAGCTCACCGGAATTAGGAGCTGTGTGGCCGGCCATCTGTCATTTTTTGGTGCTGTAATTGGTCCAGTAGCTCAATTACCTCATATACTACCCCATAGTACTGTTTGTTTAACTCCTTTTAACCTGAGTCAAAATCTGGGAGCACATTGGAGTGTTTTTGGCTATGTTTTCAGTATTTCGGAATGTTTGGTTTTGATGTTTGGATTTGCATTTGGTTGTTGGGCGTTTGTGTTAGTTATATGTATGCCCTAGAGGCCATTACTATACATGAGATGTATATTGTAGTGGATGCTTGGACATATATAGGGAGGACTTTCTTGCTCGACATGATAGTATGCTATCTGGTTACTCTTTACCTTAACGTGTACACTGATTGTCTCTCTGTTACATGTAGGTAAAGCCCTTAGGATGTGTACTTAACTACCTGGACTATGATGCGGATCATACTAGTGGGGACATGGTAGTCCATAAGTACATCCTTCAAGGTCCCTAGTCGTGGGTGTATCGAGATGGGGCATCGATATACCAGCGTAGAATAGCGTATACCTTCTCGACCCATGTAGATGGGCGATGGATGATCCCATATCCATTGGTGTTTGACATCAGAGATGATATACGGGTGCTCAGTGGAGACTGGGTACACTGGACGGACTCGCCGAGAACTCCCAGATGGTATTATACTTTACGTCAAATGGCAGTTCTCTGGTGACACTGGTACAGGTTAGTCTGTAGACCCGAGATCGTCATAGAGTCTTGTGTGATTCCCACTGTGCTTTGATTTCCACCTTACCACGTCCAAGAGGGCGTGCAAAATGGTGGTTTTTGGGTACAGTCCCGAGTCACATGGAGGCAATGAGCGATAGGAGGGGTTTCGTCTCTCCCGGTATTCGGGGTTGATGTTGCGCTGTGCTCGATTGGCCATAACAGGGAAGTCCCTGGCCAGGGCTGGTTTAGAGATTTACTGGTAAGTGTTACCAGTAGCTTCTCGACCCGTTATGAGCCTCATATTGGCATGACTTATCGGTTATTGGGGTCTGACGTTTACCACCCTTATACATGATATGCGACATATTAGACGAGGAGACCGGACTGTACGGTAGTGTCACTGTCAGGCTTTTTCCAGGAGTTGGAGCTGGCTTGCTTGCTGATCTTCTGATCGCTCAATACCCGGGTAGCCGTTACATCCAGCTAGTACCGCTGACGGCTTGTGGGTGCTTGATATGATCATCACCTACTGCCGGTGTATTGAGGAGTCTTTAGAGTCCTACATAGAGGTTTTACTGGCTCAGGCAAAACGAAATAGGAGCGCATATGTGATATGTGCAGGACCGAGAATAATGCGAGTATGTGATACCGTATTCTATTCTCGCGATGTTTGTGTCGATCGGTTATATGCGATATAACCAAGTTATCGAATCAAGGGTTGATTCGATAAGTCGATACATTGGATGTTAGTCGGTTATATGAGATATAACCGGATTATTAAGTCAAGTGTTGATTTAATAATTTAGTGTATAATTGTATATGTGATATACTAATTTACATTAACTAACATTGGTTCACTTAAGCATTTGTTTTTCTCACTTGTGCACAACTTAATATATATGTGATATATATTTATTTGTGTTCATTTTGTATCATGGTTGTTGATACAACTTACATGGGTGTATAAGAATTATACCATACTAATTATAGAGTTAGGTTTTTATATTTAAAGTAATTCTAAAGTTAGTGGATGATGAGCTCACATGCATGAAGCTTAGGGTTGCATTGACTTAGTCTACTAGTTTTGGATTACTTGAGATATTAATTAACCTAACCATTATAATGTAGCCATGGTTATGTCTCTACATGAGTTAATATATGATATAAACTCACCCATGGTTCTCTCTCTCTCTTGATTAGTTTTTCATTCTCATTTTTGAGCTCATCTTCTTCCTCTTTCAAAAGCTTGCTAGGGTTTGATAAAGAGAAAGAAATATAGTGAGAAAAGAAATTCTAAAGTGTACCCATTTCCTATTTCTCCATCCTCTACTAGATTAGCACTTTAGTATAGGGTGTTTGCTTCACTTTGGTGAAGTGGTAGCTTGAGTTCGTATTCCCTCTACGTAGATCATCTTCGGCCTCGAAGACTTCAAGAAAAACCGTTGCCATCTTCTCATGGAGCCGTCCGAGAGTCGGAAGCACCATGATCGCAGTGAAGGGACTACTACAAGGAGCTTATGAAGTGAAGGACCGATCTATAAAGGTTGTATTTCGTATTCACTTAGTCGTAAAAGTAGTTTACTTGCTTAGTTTCGCCTAATCTCTAGTCTAAGATCTTGTTTAGGGTTGTTCGGAACGGCTAAAATTTTAACCGGGCATGTTGATGCCTTATAAAACCTTGTTAGAGTGCCTAGTAACCCTACAGTGGTATCAGAGCCAAGCTAGAGCTTTAGGCGATGTCTAGACGAAGTTTAAAGTACGATCGAACCACGAAACCCCAAAACTTACCCTTCTCTGGAAATTTTTTAAAAATGTGATTTTTTCTGCATTAAAAATACTCAAAAAAATCAGCAGAGAATTCTAAGAATTATGGTGAAACACGGGCCCATGACACTATCAAGTCGCCGCGGAACCGCGGCAGGAACCTGCTTCCCGCGGCGGTTCCGCGGCCGTTCTATGGTGTTGTAGACACGTGTCTTCACGGTTATATCCTTATCTATTTCCTGATGATTCTGGGTGTTTTTAATCTTGCTCAAGTGTTCAGTTTTCTGGGTTGTATTGGGAGCTCGTTGATTCGATCGGAAAGTATAACTTCGTTTAGTTTGTCCGGGTAATTTTTAGAACGTGTTAAAATGTTCGAACGGATATCAATAACTCACTTTTTCCCCTGCCGGAAAATTTCCAAGTGTTGGATTTTTCCGTAGTTTAAGAACGTTCTAAATCGTGCAAGTTACGCGATGGACCCTCTAGAAGACAACAAACCTTAACTCGATTATGTGACCGTCTTGAACTGCTTTTTGAACCTTAAGGTTTGAGGCAGTACGGTGTTGCCACATGTGAGGCGTTGGCTTGACCCTTCTACGGCTAGACCATTGGTACTGTGGCATGTGATGGATGTTTTTAAACTCCCCTCAAATATTGAGAGCCATTAAGGAAAACTTGGGTGTTTGATTATTCGATCGGAAAGTTTAACATTGTCTATTTATCTGGAATGTGATACAATATTTGGAATCCACAAGTAGTTATGAGATAACTAATTTGAATTTTATAAATCTAGCACTTCAGTCTCAAATGATCGGTTGCCAAGGAATTTTGATGCGATCAAAAGTCCGTCGCAATCACGTAGCGTACGCGGATACTCGCCGGGTAAACTTAATAGACAGCCACGCCCCATAGCCCCGACCAAGTGACTGTAGGATAACCCCGTCGCCAAAAGCATCCGTTCGGGTGCTTGCAGCAGCGGTGTTCCGCCTTAGTGCACTTCGTCGACAGCAACGGGGGTGCGTCCATCTACTAAAGTTTGCGACGAGCATTCGATCAGGATGTTGGGAATCTTGTTGAATTGCCCGACTTGGTATTGAAAAGAGTTTTCAATAAAGAGACTGAAATGCGGGGTTTATAATTGTTAGGCATGTGATGTCTAAGGAAATCATTTGGTTAGGCATAAGATGTCTAAGGAGGTTGCGGATTCCAACTGTTGTAGTTTTACACTTTCTTTTCTGCGACCGTAAGTGTAATATGTGGTGTATCGCCGGTTTCGTTGCTATACATCAACGACAATTGGGATACGCATATTTACTTACGTTGATGATATGTGATATTATGTGTTGCTGTGATATGTTATATTGGATCGTCGCGTTTTGAAAAGACGGGGGTTTTATGTGAGATGAGAGTTTTTCTTTTTCATTCATGTAAAATTCAATTGTATGTAATATTCTTTTATTGGGGCACTTCCGGGCTGAGAATGATGTCACCATTGTATTTTATTTACTTTTCCGCATTAGGTAGACCCAAGGCGGGGAGCACAAGTAACCGGGTTCTAGGGTCCAGTGGGAGACCATCTCGAGGAGTCGAGACCGGGTCTCCTAACCCTAGAATTGACAGTGTTGCTTTCCGCTCTCGTAAGGGTCTAGGGATGTGGGTTTGGCTATTCATCGCGACCGTGGAATCCGTGTTTTATACAGGCTCGTATTAAAAACACGGACGTCCTAGTATATCCAATATTTCATATATGTTCTTCTGCTGCGATATCTGTGATGTGATCATTTGATATGTTGAGATAGATACTATATATAGTATATATGATATATTATATAGACGTTACTTATGTTTTACACCCGCGCTAGCCCTGCCCCGCTCTGCCGTTAGTTACCTAACCTAACGGTGCATGAGGGGACATCGAGGCGAATGCGGATGGCATAAGTGTACGTCGTATTTATCTGTGATGTTTAGGTGACTTAAATGATGGGACTTCTATGATTAATAAAACTAAAAGAAACCTAAAGATGTTGTAGAAACTTGTTTAAAAAAATGGTAGCTCTAGTTCTTGTTTTGCATAGCGGTGTTCCTTGTAGAATATCCAGCACCTTATTCGATAAGGAAAGAGCCGAGATCTCTTCACCGGGAGTGACCTCTTTAGTGAAACTAGCAGATGCTACAAACTCGGTTTGTCTTTTGATTGCTTCTATAGTTCTTGCTTTGCACAGCGGTATATATGATATACCCTGCACCTTATTCGATGAGGAAAGAGCCGACGATCCCTTCACCGGGAGTGACCTCTTTAGCAAAACTAGAAAAGGCATCAAAAACATTCCATTTAAAATCACTCGATTCTACAACGATATCAAGTTCATTACGCAAAGGGTTTTCTTAAAAACCTGTCGTAGCCCTCCGTCATTTCAGATAAGTACTTCATAGTATTCGTACTACATTTGTTGGATTTCGTCAAGGCGTAGTGTGCGGTAGCTATTTATGCTTATCTGTATAAGCATATGATGCGATTGAGTTAGGGTAGTCGTGCGGCTTTGTTAGCTTTCGTCAAGGGTCGTGCGGGGGGGTTTAATTCAATCGGGAAATGACGGGTTGAACTTGACTAGTAGCCTATGGTTTGTTGGCTTTCGTCAAGGTCATAGGATACTAGGGGTAAAATATTATTGGGAATTTCAAGTGTTGAAATTTGCAATGAGATTGCATACCTTCTATGAGATAGTTGGATCCCGATACCCGCTGCGTGTAAGAGTTACTCCTGGGAGAGTTTTACACATTACAATTAGCCGATCAAGTAGGTGTCTAGAAAGGTGTTAAGGGGGTTACGCCCCTGGGAAAATGAGGTTTACTTTAATTATGTCCGTGCGAAAGCGCGAGGAACCTCCCTCAAAGTACCGACACTGGCCTGGCTGAAAGATTGGCGAACTTGTAGCGTGTAATTAATCCCGGCTAGTCTTTCCTTTTAGGATTTAAAGGAAGATTTGACTAAAACAGTGGGAGACATCCTGATTAGATATATTTGATAACCAATCTAATCTTGCAAGAGCATACGCTGGGTGTTTTCTTCTCTCTCTCTCTCCAGGTAGCGACCATATCACGCCTTAATCAAGATAATAATACGGATGTATTGACCGAACCCGCTTGTTATACTGTGCTAGGGAACGTTGGTCCCGCTCCAACTTATAATTGTTATAAGACAGAGTAGGAAATAGGGGATTACCAGAATTCCCGTGCCGTCCTAACGAAGAAAGTACGTGCAGATGCATCTTCTTCGGGTGTGTTCATTACAGAGAACTGTTTCTCAGTATCCTTTACGTCCTGGGTATGAGATACCGGATCAGGATCCCACATATGTAATATGTTACATGGGCTACAGATAGGTAGAGAACTGAGAACGGGTATTAAGTTTCATGAGATAGAAACGATGCAAGTGTTGCAGCCAAGTCTGTTGGTAGTTATCACCCTGTATTACCAAATACATTAATTCTGAACAAATGTTATTAGATACCGAACCTGATATACAACATCATATCAGTCTCTTTATTAGTAAAGAAGGATATAATTTTGTATTGTTGGATAATGTTTTGAACATTTCCTATATCAAGAGTTGATCGGTTCAGGCACGTTATCTAAAAGCATTAACGTTCTAAATCAAACCACAGTTCTTAATGTACAGAACACACACAAGAGGAAGAGTTCAAAAATGAACGAATCCTTCTTGAGGCATTGTAGACTAGGTCATATCAATGTGACCCGACTAGCTGAAGTTACATTTAGATGCATATTTAAATCAGTTTGAATTTACATCTTGTGAAACTTTCCGGTCATGTCACAAAGATAAGATGACCACAGCTCTGTTTGTTGGAAACAGAGAAAGAGTTAGTGAACTCTTGGGATTGATACATGATGATGTATGTAAGGTCCCCTGTCTACATATGCCAAGACTGGTTCTTTTCATTAGATTCACTGATGATCTCTCAAGATTCAGACATATGTTCCTGTTGAAACGCAAGTCCGAAGCTTTTGAGATATTCAATGAATATGAGTTACAAGTAGAGAACCAAAAACGGGTATAAGTATTATGTCCTTTGATGAGATCAAAGAGGAGAGCACGGAATTCCTGGACTATTCTAAAGGAGAATGAGATTCTCTCTCAGCATTACTCCTCCGTATACACCACAGCACGTCGGTGTACCGGGGCGGAGCATTTACACCCTATGTAATATGGTGTGCTCTATGATGAGTACTACTGAGTTTCTTATTTCCTTTTGGGAGTTATGCACTTGAGAAGCTGCATACCTATTGAATAGGGTTCAAATCAAATCAGTTGCCTACCACTTCATATGTGATATGGAAAGAGAAGAGCCCATATCTTAAGTAAGTTAAGATTTTGGGTTGTCCAGCCTATGTCTAAAAGCATAATCTGGACAAGCTCGAAGCAAAGTCAGTTCTGTGGAAGTTTGTTGGATATCCCAAGCATTCGCAAGGGAATATCTTCTACCAAACTGAGGAACAAAAGATGTTTTATTTCTCAACATAACACCTTTGTGAAAGGGAATTTCTTGTGAAGAAATTATTGGTCATGAGGTAGAACTGGAAAGAGTTCCAGCTATACAAACTGCAGCTGATGATTTGGTAGAACCAAAGGATTCAATAGTTTCCAACGAACCACAGCCTCTCCGCCGATCTAGTAGGGTTCCTCACCCACCTGAGAGATACTTCGGTTTTCTCTATGACAGTGGGAGCGAGGATTGCATCATGAGATGATGACCCAACTAGTTTCGAGCTGGCCATCAGGAGTGGGACTCTGTAAGAATGGCTGGATGCTTAGCGATCTGAGATGGAATCCTTATACACCAACAAAGTATGGATTTTGGTTGCTTTATCTGAAGGGTTAAATCCCCATCAGGAGCAAGTATATCTTGAGAAGATTACTTGGTGTACATGGAAAAGTTGAGACTTTCAAAGCTATGCTTAAGTCCATCCAGATCCTACTTGCCATGGCTACATACCATGACTACGATATCTGGCGATTGGGTGTCATGACTGCTTTTCTAAATAATGATTTGGAAGAGAGCGTCTATAAGTACACAGCCAGAGGGCTTCGTAAGTTGTGGGAGCAGCGGAAAAGTGTGCAAGATGTTTTATGTGATAAAGCAGGCATCGCGGAGTTGGAACGTCTGTTTTGATGTAGTAGTCAAAGAGTTTGACTTCATCAAAATGGTAGATGAACCTTGTATATACAAAAAGGAAGAAGGGAGTATGGTGGTAATCCTCGTAGAGTACGTGGATGACATACTCTTGATGGGGAAGGAGTTTCTTATGCTACGCTCGGTCAATATCCGCTTAACACAATGATTCTCCATATAGGATCAAAGTGATACCTACTAAATCCTAGGTTTTGGATCTATGAGATAGATCTAATTGGATGTTAGGAGACTCACTAGTTGTAGTAAGATGGTATCAATTGATCCTGGAGAGAATCACTGGAAAAGTTCCAGGATGATAAGGATGACAGAATGTCAGTCGCAGGCATTGTCTTTACCCTCAGTGGAGGGACGGTATGTTGGAAGAGTTCCAAGCTAGATACCGTGACTTACTAGACGATTAAAGGCAAGACACATCATTACCAAAGATGCTACCAAAGAGGCAGTCTAGATATATAAGTTCATGAGATGAACTTCGTTCCTACCATTGTGTGGCAATGGAGTTGTGGCTTATGCCAAGGAACGCCCGTCCCATCTGTTGGAGATAGTGCCCTCAGAGTCAATTATTAGGTCACAGGTACGTGATTGCAATGATTGATGGAGGACCTATCCCGGTAGGACAGTCTTACTCGAGATGATAGTATGCTATCTGGTTTACCTTTATCATCGTGTACTGCTTTAGGTGACCTGACAAGTCGCTATTACACGTTGATAGAGCCCCTAGGATTCTTGCTTGACCACCAGCAGTATGAGGGCGATCATATAAGTGGGAGTTGGGGGTCTATAAGCATATCCTTAAATGGTCTCTAGTCGTGTGAGTTTCGAGACAGGGCATCGATTCTCCAGAGTAGACTAGTGTATATAGTCGAGACCCCGTCGAGGGGCGGTGGCCGGTCTCACAAGCCACTGGTGTCAGTTGGATCACCTAAGATGTATACAGGTGCTCATTGGGTTATGAGTACACCGGACAGGACTCGCCGGGAACATGCTAGTTGGTCATATACCAGACGTCAGATGGCAGTTCCCTGGTGACATGTGTGCAGGTTAGTTCATCGACCTGGGGATCGTCATTTGTCTTGTGTGAGTTTCCACTGTACTTTGATTACTACCCTACCACGGCTCAAAGGAGTCGTGCAAACAGGTTTTAGTTGGGTACAGTCCCGAGCCACATGGAGGCAGTGAGCGTATCTTTAGGGGTTCGTCTCTCCCGGTATTGGGGGTGAGGTCGTGCTGTGTCTAGGAGAGCCATTACACGAAGCCCTCGGCCGAGGCAAGGAGATTTACTGGTAGGTATTCCAGTAGTATCTCAGGGTGTTCTGGGCTACACTCCGACACGACTTGTACCGCTTTTGGGGGTCTGACTTTCACCAACCCCCTAGGCCCGCCATGCGATACTCATAGACGAACGGACCGGACTGTACGGATATTGTCACTGACAGGCTCAGTAGGGTTGTCAGGCTGAGTTCGCTCACAGACGTCCCTTTTAGTCAATACCTGGTAGCCCGTTACGTATTGGCTTATACCTCTGACGTGCTAGTGGTTAAATCCACAACCAAGGTGTTGACGAGTCTTTAGAGTCCCCCACATTCAGTTACTCAGCTTTCGGGCGAAAGGTTGTAGAGGCCGTATGGAGATATGGCAAGGTCCGATCAGATACGTGCGGTATTGCACGGATCAGGATCGGACAGTTTATACTATAGGCCGTAGGGATATATGGCAGAGTTCGATCAGATACGTGCAGTATTGCACGGATCAGGATCGAACAGATATTACTGGCCGGCTTTGGTTTAAGCCGGATCCTAATATAGTACAGTGTAGATTTTATCTCATTGCAGTTGTATTTCGGTCGGAATACAAATGCAGGTGTGTATGCACAGTATCGGGGTTTTCCTGTAATTTATTACGGGACCAGTTTTCTGGAATTGCCAGTTTGCTTTTCGTTTCGGCCGATTTCCTTTGTATCGTTCATTGGCCGAAGATTGGTGGAGGAGGGCTTATTTGCATTGTTGCAAATAAGCATTTGTGGAGGGGTTCTTTGCATTTTCTTGTGTCATGATGGTTGCACCATTCTTTGATCCCTTGACCTTGACTTCTTGACTTCATGATGGTTCATGATGGGTGGACCATACCTTGACTTTGTGTTGATCATGCTTGACTTTGGATATCATGATGGTTGAGGTGGAGTGTTGGTTTTTGCTTGTAATCATGCTTATGCATGATAGTCTTTTTTCCCTCTCTCTCTTGCATTATGTGATTGGTTATCTTTTGATACATTCACCTCCTCTCTCACTCTCCCCATTCTTGATGTCATGGTCGGCCAAGCCATTGTGGGGGCTGTCCCAAACTTTTGGTGTGGGTTTTTGGCTCATTTCATATTGCAAAAATCCTACAAGATCAATCCAAAAAGCTCCAAGTTCAATCCCTCCACCAAAAGGCAATTCCTACAACCCCAAATGAGACTTGCTCACTACACATTCTACAGCAAACATTGGGCACGTCGACTAGCCAGCTTCGTGCCCGAGTTGCCTCGGCATTGAGGTGGGAGCCCGTAAAAGAAGTAGGCGATGTGGTGCACTTCCGGCGACGAGGAGGAGACGGGACATTCCGCAGGATATTGGGACGACGACGAGAAGACCGGAGGACTCGGATCTGTCGGTATATCTCTCTTCCCTTTCTTGTAGATAGCTAGGACTAGTTAGTGGTTCGATCCGGGTATTAGTGCGCGGCGGTTTGCCAGTTCAAGTAAAAATTAAAGTTTATCACCGCTTCCGCATTTGGCCGTCGGATTGACGGCCGGGGCGCCGCCGTGCTCTTACACCATCAGTGATCCAGACATGTTCTAAGGCAGTATCACCTGATCATGGAGATGGTTGATCTCCAGGGGATCGAGGTTAGGAGAGTAGACTCAGAGGGAAACACAGCGGATCCACTCACAAAGGCCTTTTCCCAGAAAGAGATTATTATAGGATGGTTGAGTATGAGATACTACAACCACTGTTATCAGATGGCCCTAGTGCAAGTGGGAGATTGTTAGTTATATGTATGCCCTAGAGGCCATTACTATACATGAGATGTATATTGTAGTGGACGCTTGGACATATATAGGGAGGACTTTCTTGCTCGACATGATAGTATGCTATCTGGTCACTCTTTACCTTAACGTGTACACCGATTGTCTCTCTGTTACATGTTGGTAAAACCCTTAGGATGTGTACTTGACTACCTGGACTATGATGCGGATCATACTAGTGGGGACATGGTAGTCCATAAGTACATCCTTCAAGGTCTCTAGTCGTGGGTGTATCGAGACGGGGCATCGATATACCAGCGTATACTAGCGTATACCTTCTCAACCTATGTAGATGGGCGATGGATGATCCCATATCCATTGGTGTTTGACATCAGAGATGATATAAGGGTGCTCAGTGGAGACTGGGTTTTGGAATATTAAGCTTAGGGTTGCATTGACTTAGTCTACTAGTTTTGGATTACTTGAGATATTAATTAACCTAACCATTATAATGTAGCCATGGTTATGTCTCTACATGAGTTAATATATGATATAAACTCACCCATGGTTCTCTCTCTCTCTTGATTAGTTTTTCATTCTCATTTTTGAGCTCGTCTTCTTCCTCCTTCAAAAGCTTGCTAGGGTTTGATAAAGAGAGAGAAATATAGTAAGAAAAGAAATTCTAAAGTGTACCCATTTCCTATTTCTCCATCCTCTACTAGATTAGCACTTTAGTATAGGGTGTTTGCTTCACTTTGGTGAAGTGGTAGCTTGAGTTCGTATTCCCACGACATAGATCATCTTCGGCCTCGAAGACTTCAAGCAAAACCGTTGCCATCTTCTCATGGAGCCGTCCGAGAGTCGGAAGCACCATGATCGCAGCGAAGGGACTACTACAAGGAGGTTATGAAGTGAAGGACCGATCTACAAAGGTTGTATTCGTATTCACTTAGTCGTAAAAGTAGTTTACTTTCTTAGTTTCGCCTAATCTCTAGTCTAAGATCTTGTTTAGGGTTGTTCGGCACGGCTAAAATTTTAACCGGGCATGGTTGATGCCTTGTAGAACCTTGTTAGAGTGACTAGTAACCCTACAGTTTGTACGTCAACAACAAGGGTTGGTTTGGTTGTTTTGCATGCGTAGCCTATAGGTTCTAACCTATAAGCAGTGTGCGTGCCGTATTGGTTTTCCGATCTCAATTTTAATAGCATTGTGATATGTGTTGATATTGTAGGAACCTTCGCATGGATTCCGAGACGATGGAGCATGGCGTCATCGACTTTGACGAGCAAGGATCAAGGTGAGTAGATCTATATCTACGGGGGAAGTCGGGTAGATGGCGTATAGCACCCCCGCAAATTATTAAATGGGTCTATAGGATACAGTCGTAGAAACCTAGATTAAGAAACTAGGGATATGGTTTAAAAAATAGTTAGAGATGATATTAGTAATATGTATATATATATATATATATATATATATATTGAGATATGAGAAATCTTTAGGGATATGAAAAGTGAAAGTGAATTACGACTTATAGATAGGTAGTTACACTAGAATAAGCATTGAGATTTAGAGTAAGATGAAATTAGATTAATAAAGTAGAATGCATATATAAAATTGACTTAATATGAGATATTAATGTGATGGAAAAGTGTATACGATGTGATATGACGACTTGGTGTGATACGTCGTTATATGAATACGAGTCGATATGTGATAATTGATACCTTTGCCGGTCCCATGATCTGAGATTGATACGGATGTGACCTGACAGATAGGTATATATATATATATATAATGTTGTGAATCTTAAGTGATAAGCCGTACGTGACGTGAGGTCCGTACCCGCCTTGTCATATAGGTTGTTAGGATCCCAAATTGTTTAATGACGTCGTACGATGATTTACCATACGTGACGAGTTTAAATGATGATTGATCCATACCCTTGACTAGAAGAGTCCAATTGGTAGATTCACCGACTCGGTCATGTTAGATACGTATATCTTATACCTTTTAGCTGCCGATTTACTTTATGCTACGTTCATGCCATTACTATTGCATTTCATATACCTGTGCTAGTACACCTACAACATTATCGATGATGCGTATATCACACTTACATAGATTTGCCGGCTCACACACTTCATCATCGACAATTTCCATGTCACAACACGGTAGAATTGCTGCATCATAATATGACTCTTTGCATAATTTACTTACTATAGTTACATATACACCTTTATACGATGTTGCATTCGACTTTGGAGAAATGGGGAACCGTAAGATACATTTTTAAAACTGGATTCATTTAAAAGAGCGGTTTTCCCTTGATATGTGCATATTACTGTTCCATGTTGCATTATATACAGATATTCTTATATTTCTATCATATGTCGCACACATCATGCTTTATAATTATAAGTATTGAGATATGCTGTTTTCATGAGATTTCTGAATTTGAGAACCGTGGTTATTTCAAAAGAAAGTATGTATTGTTTTAAAAACCCGGTTTCTCTTGATATGATATTTGTATAGTCCACCATGAGTTTTCTCAGCTCTTGAGCGATATAATACACCCGATTCGAGGAGGAGGAAGAACCGTCTGTGGGTGCATGGTGGACCCGGTGAGGTACCCCGGGGCAAGATGGTCGCAGATGATGGCGTTGAGCCTGGCAGGGGAACACTACCTACCGGTGATAGTATTTTAGACCTGGCGGTTATCCGGAGGATACCGACCGGAGTCATGAGATGGATACATGTCAGTCCGGATAGCCGGAGCCTGAGATATGAGGATTTACGTGTCGATGCTGGACACGGGTTTCATGATGTTTTCGAGTGTCGGTGTTGGACACTCAGGTTCCATGATTTGATGTGTCATTGAGGGACACACATTCTTTGATATCCTCATATATTTACATGCATACATGCATTTATTCTATTGTTGGATGTGATCCACATGCATACAGGCATTTATTTTATTGTTGGATGTTATCCACATGTATACAGACATTTATTATATTGTTGGCACACGTTTACATACGGTCACCCTAGATATCATAGTATTACCTTCATGATATAGTTGACCTAGGAAATCGTTATTTTATTCGATTTCTACCTGTTGATGTTTTCTACTCACGAGTTGGCAACTCACCCCCGTTGTGCCATAGTTCTTGCAGGTTGACCGCTTGGATCGGTAGCGTCATCGCTGGCACACAACTACTTTTGGGTGATTTGCTTTGGTAGGTGGGACATTTGGATCGTGCCCATTTTTGTATTTATTATTCATATTGTATCTAGTCAACTCCATCAATCAAATCTAGTAATTGTATATGTAGTTGGACTTAGCAAGACTTGTAGTTGCGAGACTTGAGCGATGGGTTATATGTTCGCTTATTGGGTTGTTGTCTTGCTTTATTCATTATCTTTTGTGGTGAACTTAGCCGCTGGGCGTCGTATTCTTATATTTATGCTTTGCGTGGTTATGGATCCGCCGATTGGCGAAGAGCTAGCTCCTGCTTGAGGATGCCTTTATATTATCATGTATTATGGTTTTGGATCAAAAAATACAAAGGAGGTGCTGCCCAAATTCTTAAAAGACGAAATATGTTTTTCAACTAGTAACACCCACTTGCATTTTTCATGTTCCCTTTTCTATGCATTTAAGAAAACATTTGACTTCATTACACCTTATTTCAAAACTTCACCTCCTTTATCTTCCTAAAAAGGTTTAGATTTCTGGGTTTCAGCTTACTTAGATTACGTTACGCCTTTAGACTTTGCGTGATTTAAGTGTTGGTCACGAGCTAATATTTCGGGTCGTGACACTAAAAGAGAATGGGATTCTCTCTCAACTTACTCCTCCGTATACGCCACAACACAACGGTGTATCGGAGCGAAGGAATCGCACCCTATTAGATATGGTGCGCTCTATGATGAGCACCGCTGAGTTGCCTATTTCCTTTTGGGGTTATACGCTTGAGGCGGCAGCTTACCTATTGAATAGAGTTCCAACCAAATCAGTGCCTACCACTCCATATGAGATATGGGAGGGAAATAGACCGTGTCTTAATTTTGTTAAGATATGGGGTTGCCCAGCCTATGTTAAAAAGTAAAATCTGGACAAGCTCGAAGCATGGTCAGTTCTGTGCAAGTTTGTAGGATATCCCAAGCATTCGTGAGGACATATACTCTACCTGAGGAATAAAAGGTGTTTGTTTCTCAATATGCCACCTTTTTAGAAAAGGAATTTCTTATAAAAGAAATTAGTGGCGAATGTTAGTGTATATGCCCTAGGGGCCATTATTGTATCATACTAGTTTGTATATTACTTAATGGAAGCTTGGGATATTCACTTGTATATAACAGTCTTGCTAAACATGGTAATATACTACTTGGTTTTTCTATCTTAATATGTGAGTATACGTATTGATAGAGATCTTAGGATCTTGCTTGACTACCAGCGTTATGATAGCAGTCACACTAGTGGGGGCTGGGTAGTCTACAAGCACATCCTTATTCAGGTCCCTAGTCGTAGGATTATCGAGACAGGGCATCGATACTCCGGAGTAGACTAGTGTGTACGCTTCTCATCCCAGTTGGGGAGATGGTCTATCCCACAGCCGTCAGTACGTCGTACTGGAGATAGTATGCAGGTGCTCGTTAGGTTACGGGTACACCGGACATGACTCACAGGGAACTGTTGGTTGGTTTTATACCAGTCGTCAGTGAACAGTTCCCAGGTGACATGAGTACAGCATAGTCCGCAGACTTGACACTGCTACTTCGC
Organism: Agapanthus africanus; assembly: GCA_030015575.1. Lineage (NCBI taxonomy): Eukaryota > Viridiplantae > Streptophyta > Magnoliopsida > Asparagales > Amaryllidaceae > Agapanthus > Agapanthus africanus. The sequence goes on from CM057339.1 coordinate 495,509,417, forward strand.
CTCGAGTGTGTCCCACTGTTCTTAGATTGCTACCCTACCACGGCTCAAAGGAGTCATGCAAACAGGTAGCAGTTGGGTGCAGTCCTGAGCACTTGGAAGCAGTGGCGGTTAGACAGGATTCGTCTCTCCCGGTATTGGGGGTTGATATCGCGCTGTGTCAGAGAGCCATTACGCAAAGTCCTTAGCCAGGGCAAGCGAGATTTGCTGGTAGGTTCCAGTAGTTTCTCAGGGTGTAATGGGCTTCACTCCGACACGACTTATACCGCTATTAGGGGACTGACGCTTGCCGCCCCCTAGGCCCGATATGCGATAGTCTTAGACGAACAGACCGGACTGTACGGAGATTGTCACATCAGACTCAGTAGGAGTTCGGATGGGTTTCCTCATCGGCCTTCTTATCGACATCTACTTGGGGACCGTTACGTACAGCTAGTGCCGCTTGTGGTCTGTGGTTAAATACACTGCCAGCGTAGTAGTCGAGTCTCTAGAGTCTCGCACAGAGAGTTTCCCTACTCCAGGCGAAACGATATAGAGGTCGTATAGTTTTACGACAAGGGTTCGGACGCATACGTGTGTTTACGCACGTACGACATCCGGACAGTTTTTACTAGTCGGCTTTGGTTTAAGCCAGTTTCTAGTATCCGGTTATTGGATTTATACAGCCTAAAGTTTTTCCGTGTTTTCATGGATAAGAGGGGCGTTCTCGTAATTGCGCGAGAAGCTTCTAGAAGATGGTGACTTGGGGGTTAAGGTGGCATATGCATTAAATGAGATTAGTGAGTCATTTGATTGATTCATCCAAGTCATTAATGCATCATAAATGCTTAATGACTCATGGAGATGAATCACCCTCTTATATTTATTAAGCATGATGATTAATCATTTATTTTCTCTTATTTGGATAAATCATAATGCTTGATATATATTATGATAGCTTATTTTCTCATATCATTCTCTTGCTCACTTTCTCTCTCCTCAAGCTCTCCCTCTTCAAACCCTAATCCTCCCCTCTCATGTGTTGAGTACAAGGATTAGATTAGACTACTTAATCCTTAACCATTCTCTATATCACCTAGGTTGCTTAGATTAGCGATTTAAGAAACCTAGTTACCTCTAGTTTGAGGTGAAGCTTGTAGTAAAGCTCTCGGGTGGATCTTCTACTACTTAGAGAAGGCCGGAGAGGACGTGGAGAATGACCAGACGAAGGACTCGGTTCTACAGGTATAATCACTTTTCATAGTAGTTGTTAACTCCTATGTTTGTTGTTAGTTATTGTTTATGCAAAGATCTCGGTTAGTCGATGTTTACGCTTTAAACAAGATCGTTTTTCATTATTCCGCCTCCCCGCAAGTCGTAGGGTGTTGTACATCGACTTACAGTGGTATCAGAGCCTCGCTAAACAATAATTAACTCATTAGCAAAGTCGTAAGTATTTCGAACGCAAAAAGAACCGGAAAGATCATCGTTTTAACACTGTTTCTGTCGAATTTAAAACAGGCCCTAAAAAATTTTCAGGGACCTGCAGAATAACAAGCATGAAATTATAGGGCTACTGAAGAAATTTGGACTCCCAACTCGGCTAACTCACCGCGGAACCGCGGCCGAGTCGGCCCAAATTTTTCCAGTAACCCCTTTGTGTTAACAGTGATATTTCTGGATATTTTATTTTCTGCTAAGATCTCAGGTGCACAGAGAAGTTTTGCAGTAGAATCTAAAGTGTTTTGCTCGATCGAAATTTTACGATGTTTGCTAATATGATTATATCTGTGATTGTATAATGTGTTCGTAAACCTCCCCTAACTGCTAGTATGTCGGTTGGCGGGGGGTTGCACATTTCTGTAATGGTTTTTACTATTTGTGGTTGTGAACTGTATTGGACTGTTGTGATGATTAGCCGGGGTTTGAGATGGGTTGTTATATTCATTCATTCGATGTAACTGTAATATGTTGTAATATTACTTTGCGGGGCGCATCCAGGTTGCGGTTGTAGCCACCGTTGTATTATTTTATTTTACTGTTTTTTGCTCCTGGATAGACCCAAGATGGGGTGCACAAACTACCGGGTACTTTGAAGTGTTTAGTGGCCTACTCACTTTGTTGAGGGAGACCGCTTCACTTCTGGTATTTGGCGGGTAGTTTGCCATACCGGTAGGGGTCTAGGGTGGGGAAATGGCTATTCATCACAACTGTGTAATCCGTCTTTTGTTGCAGGCTCTAAACAAACACGGATTGCTTGCAAATCCAATAAAGTTCATATGAGATCTGGAATGCCTATTATTACATCTGACGAATGTACAATATCTATATATGATAGCTATTTAGACGGCACTTATGTTTTACACCCACGCTAGCCCAGCCCCCGCTCTGCCGTTAGTTAAGTAACCTAACGGGTGATGACGGGACCCCGTGGCAAATGCGGATGGCATAAGAGGACGTTGTATTTTCGTTGTTTTCTGCAATGATAGGTTAATGATGGGACGCATTATTTATAATGCAAAGAAAATAAACCAAAAGATGAATCGTTGGAACAATTTAAAAGAAACCACTCGGTTATTTTAAAACAAATGATATTTTTTAATTGCGGAGCTTTAACCACTCCTTCTAAAAAGCTATCAGGTTCCTTCGGTCATATCAAGTTCACTACGTTCACGGTTTCGCCAAAACCATTCGTAGCCCTCCGTAATTTCATTTGGGTATTCAGTAGTATTCAAGCTATGTATTTTGACCAACGCCAAGGCATAGTGTTTGGTAGCTGCTGGGTATTCATTTGTTGCATAGATAGATGAGTTGGTTTGGGACAGTCGTATTATCATTTTAGCCAACGTCAAGGATATGTACGGATGGGTTCAAATTAACAAGATAATGATGGGTAGAACTTGACATGTGACTTATGACATTTTGACCAACGCCAAGGTCATAAGAGCGTGGGGCAAAAATATATATCGGGAATTTCTAAAGAAACTGAAATTTGCAAAGAGTTGCATACCATTTGGAGTTTGATGAATGTTGGTAGGATTCCTTCAACATTATCATATGATGATATTTGGATCCCGATCCTACTGTGAGTATATGCTACTCATCAGGATATTCGTCACTGAACGATCAATGCTATAAACCAAGTAGGTGTCAAGAAAGGTGTCAGCGGGGTTACGCCCCCAGAGAAAAGAGGATATTTAATTAAGGAACTTCACGAAAGCGTTGGAAAACATCCCTCGAAATACCGACACCAGCCTGGCTGAACGGTTAAGCAAGTATTGTACAGTGAGAATAGTCCTGGCTAATTCTTCTTTTATGGTTTGAGGAAGGATTCGAGAAACAGTGGGAGCCATCCAGTTTAGATAAATTAAAAACCATTCTAAACTTGAAAGAGCATCATGCTAAAGAGTTTTCTTCTCTCTCTCCTAATTGCAGCGACCCTGAAAATGACTGGACTTAAGTTACTTTTAGAGAAAAATATACTGACAAGGCCAAACTATAAAGATTGGCTGCGGAATGTCAAAATGGCTTTGACCTATGACAAATCGGGGTACGTCCTCATCGCTAAGGCACCTGCTGTCCCTGGTCCCAAATCCAGTAATGCGGATAAGGAAATCCGCAAAACTTGGGATTTCGATTACGCGAAAGCCAAGTGCATCGTGCTTGCCTCGATGAACAATGAACATCAGAGGAGGCACGAGGATATGGAACTAGATGCCATATTTCTCCATACAAAGGAACTTTATGGAGAGCAATCTCGTATAGCAAGATACGAGACCTCTAAGAACTTGTTTCGAGCGAGGTTGGCTGTCGGGTCATCGGTAGGAGAACATGTCCTAAAGATGATCGGCTATATAGAAGAGCTCGCAGACCTTGGGACGACTTTGGATAATGAGCTCTATACAGACCTTATTCTCCAGTCCCTTCCTTCCACCTACGCCCAGTTTATCCTGAACTTCAACATTCAAAGAAAAGAAGTTGAACTTCCGGAACTCCTGAACATGTTAAGGAGTGCAGAGGGTACCTTGCAGAAGGCAAGGGAAACACCCGCTATGTTTGTTAGCGGTGCTTCTTCTTCCGGGTCCAAGGCTAGGGACAAAGGAAGGAAAAAGAAAGCCGCCCCCAGACCTAGAGGAGGTGTAAGTAAGGTGGGAGGGAAGGGAAAGAAAAAGTTTGCAGTACCGGTAGTGGGCCAGGATGAGTGCTTCCATTGTCACAGGAAAGGGCACTGGAAAAAGGATTGCAAGGCGTGGAACGCCAAGAACCAGGAACCGAAGCAAGCTGTGGCTTCGACTTCAGGTGTGTTTGTAATTGAGAATTATCTGTCAATCAACTCTACTTCCTGGGTATTGGATACCGGATCAGGATCTCATATTTGCAATTCATTGCAGGCACTGAGAAACCGTAGAGTGCTGAAGGAAGGTGATATGACCCTGATGGTTGCTAACGGAGCTAGCGTGGGAGCTGTGTCCGTAGGGGATTATCACCTAGGATTGACGAGTGGACACATTTTGGTTATACATAACTGTTTTTGTATACCCAGCTTAACGTGTAATATCATATATGTTTCCTTGTTATCAAATAAAGGTTATGATTTCACGTTTGGAAGTGGTGTTGTTAACATCCACCTTAATCATAGTTTGATTGGGTCCGGTACACTGGAAAACGGTATATATGTGTTAAACCAACTCCAAATTTTTAATATCCAGAACACACTAAAAAGAAAGTCTCCAAATTTAAATAAAGCTTTCTTATGGCATTGTAGACCGGGTCACATCAATGAGAGAAGGTTGACTAAGTTGCATAGAGAAGGATATTTGGACTCGTTCGAATATCAAACTTATGACACTTGTCAATCTTGTCTCAAAGGAAAGATGACAAAGACTCCATTTACTGGACATGGAGTAAGAGCGAGCGAGCTCTTAAGACTCATACACAGCGATGTATGTGGTCCAATGTCTACACATGCAAGAGGTGGTTTTTCCTATTTCATTACTTTCACGGATGATAACTCAAGGTACGGATTCATTTATCTGATGAAACATAAATCCGAGGCTTTTGAGAAATTCCAAGAGTTTAAGAATGAAGTAGAAAACCAAACCGGCAAAAGTATCAAGACACTAAGATCTGATCGAGCTGGTGAATACTTGAGTGCCGAGTTCCTAGGTTACCTAAAAGAGAGAGGAATTCTCTCTCAGCTTACTCCTCCATACACTCCACAGCATAACGGTGTATCGGAGAGACGGAATCGAACCCTATTGGATATGGTGCGATCCATGATGAGTAATGCTGAGTTACCGCGATCTTTTTGGGGTTATGCGCTAGAATCAGCGGCATATCTTTTGAACATGGTACCTTCCAAGACTGTGCCTACCACGCCATATCAGATGTGGAGTGGGAAGAAACCCTATCTTCAGTATCTGAAAATATGGGGATGTCCAGCTTTTGTTAAAAAGCAGCATGTGGACAAGCTCGAGGCACGATCAGTAAAGTGTAAGTTTGTGGGATATCCAAAGAACTCCAAGGGGTATCTATTCTATTACGCAGAGGAACAAAAGGTGTTTGTTTCTCGTAATGCCAATTTTCTAGAATATCAGTTTTTAGAAAAGGAAATAAATGGGAGCGAAATAGAACTGGAAGAAATTCCAGAACCATAAATTAATACTGAAAGTTTGGTAGAACAAGTAGTTCAAGAAGAACAGGATATTCCCGCATCCCTCCACAGGAGTAGTAGGCCGTCTCATCCGCCTGAGAGATACTACGGTTTTCTCATAGATGGGGATAGAGAGGATTGCATCATAGATGATGATGAACCTACTGGCTTCCAGCAGGCCATTCAGAGCGGCAACTCGGTACGATGGCTAGATGCAATGCGGACCGAAATGGAGTCCATGTACACCAACAATGTATGGACTTTGGACTTTTCTCCAGATGGGGTAAAACCCATAGGATGCAAATGGATCTTCAAGAAAAAGATTGGTGTAGATGGACAGGTGGAACCCTATAAGGCTAGACTTGTTGCAAAGGTTTTCGTCAAAGACCTGGTTTGGACTATGACGAAACTTTTTCTCCAGTGACTATGCTCAAATCCATTCGGGTCCTTCTTGCTATTGCTGCCTTCCATGATTATGAAATCTGGCAGATGGACGTAAAGACGGCTTTTCTGAATGGAAATTTAGAAGAGTGTGTCTATATGGATCAGCCAGAGGGTTTCAATCAGAGTGGGAGCAGCGGGAAAGTATGCAAGTTGCTTAAGTCCATTTATAGACTAAAGCAGGCATCGCGGAGTTGGAACATCTGTTTTGATGAAACAGTCAAAGAATATGACTTTATCAAAAATCTAGATGAACCGTGCATATATAGTAAAGTTGTAGCAAGAACTGTCGTATTCCTCGTCTTGTACGTGGATGACATTCTATTGATAAGAAATGGCATTCCTATGCTACAATCTTTCAAAGGATTCTTGTCACACAGGTTCTCCATGAAAGACCTGGGTGATGCCTCTTACATTCTGGGGATCCGGATCAATCGTGATAGATCCAAGAGGATGTTGGGACTTTCTCAGTCCAGGTATATCGACACTGTACTGAAAAGATTCAGTATGGAAGATTCTAAGCACGATAATCTACCGGCTTGTCACGGAATCACCCTATCCAAAGAGATGTCTCCCAAGACTGATTTGGAAAGGGAACGCATGTCTATTATACCCTACGCTTCTGCGGTAGGCTCTACAATGTATGCGATGTTGTGCACCAGACCAGATGTAGCTTACGCACTGAGCGTGGTAAGCCGGTATCAGTCAGACCCAGGGGAGAAGCACTGGATAGCAGTAAAGAAGATTCTTAAGTACCTGAGGAGGACTAAGGAGATGTTCTTGGTTTACGGCGGAAAAGACCTCAGGATGGAGGCCTATGCTGATTCCGGCTTCCAGAGTGATAAGGACGATTCCAAGTCCATGTTTGGTTATGTCTTTACCCTCAATGGAGGGGCGGTGTGCTGGAAGAGCTCCAAGCAGGACACCGTTGCTGACTCGACAATGGAAGCGGAGTATATAGCTGCTTGCGATGCCGCAAAAGAAGCAGTCTGGATGAAGAAGTTTCTAACAGAACTTCAGGTGGTTCCTACCATTGTTGATCCAATACCTCTGTATTGCGACAACAACGGAGCTATAGCTTTAGCGAAGGAACCAAGGTCCCATCAGAAGTCCAGACACATCTTAAGGCGGTATCACCTGATCAGGGAGATCATTGATCGTCGGGAGATCGAGGTTCGGAGAGTTGCTACTGAAGAGAACATTGCTGATCCATTCACAAAGGCCCTACCTCAGATTCAGTTCGAGAGGCTACTCGAGATCATCGGTCTTCGATATGCCAGTACATGGCCCTAGTGCAAGTGGGAGATTGTTAGTGTATATGCCCTAGGGGCCATTATTGTATCATACTAGTTTGTATATTACTTAATGGAAGCTTGGGATTTTCACATGTATATAACAGTCTTGCTAAACATGGTAGTATGCTACTTGGTTTTTCTATCTTAATATGTGAGTATACGTATTGATAGAGCTCTTAGGATCTTGCTTGACTACCAGCGTTGTGATGGCAGTCACACTAGTGGGGGCTGGGTAGTCTACAAGTACATCCTTATTCAGGTCCCTAGTCGTAGGATTATCGAGACAGGGCATCGATACTCCGGAGTAGACTAGTGTGTACGCTTCTCATCCCAGTTGGGGAGATGGTCTGTCCCACAGCCGTCAGTACGTCGTACTGGAGATAGTATGCAGGTGCTCGTTAGGTTACGGGTACACCGGACTGGACTCACAGGGAACTGTTGGTTAGTTTTATACCGGTCGTCAGTGAACAGTTCCCAGGTGACATGAGTACAGCATAGTCCGCAGACTTGACACTGCTACTTCGCCTCGAGTGTGTCCTACTGTTCTTAGATTGCTATCCTACTACGGCTCAAAGGAGTCGTGCAAACAGGTAGCAGTTGGGTGTAGTCCCGAGCACTTGAAGGCAGTGGCGGTTAGACAGGATCCGTCTCTCCCGGTATTGGGGGTCGATATCACGCTGTGTCAGAGAGCCATTACGCAAAGTCCCTGGCCAGGGCAAGCGAGATTTGCTGGTAGGTTCCAGTAGTTTCTCAGTGTGTAATGGGCTTCCCTCCGACACCACTTATACCGCTATTAGGGGACTGACGCTTGCCGCCCCCCTAGGCCCGATATGCGATAGTCTTAGACGAACAGACCGGACTGTACGAAGATTGTCACATCAGACTCAGTAGGAGTTCGGATGGGTTTCCTCATCGGCCTTCTTATCGACATCTACCTGGGGACCGTTACGTACAGCTAGTGCCGCTTGCGGTCTATGGTTAAACCCACTGCCAGCGTAGTAGTCGAGTCTTTAGAGTCCCAGAGAGTTTCCCTACTCCAGGCGAAACGATATAGAGATCGTATGGTTTTACGACAAGGGTTCGGGCGCATACGTGTGTTTACGCACGTACGACATCCGGACAGTTTTTACTAGTTGGCTTTGGTTTAAGCCAGTTTCTAGTATCCGGTTATTGGATTTATACAGTCTAAAGTTTTTCCGTGTTTTCACGGATAGGAGGGGCGTTCTCGTAATTGCGCGAGAAGCTTCTAGAAGATGGTGACTTGGGGGTTAAGGTGGCATATGCATTAAATGAGATTAATGAGTCATTTGAATGATTCATCCAAGTCATTAATGCATCATAAATGCTTAATGACTCATGGAGATGAATCACCCTCTTATATTTATTAAGCATGATGATTAATCATTTATTTTCTTTTATTTGGATAAATCATAATGCTTGATATATATTATGATAGCTCATTTTCTCATCTCATTCTCTTGCTCACTTTCTCTCTCCTCAAGCTCTCCCTCTTCAAACCCTAACCCTCCCCTCTCATGTGTTGAGTACAAGGATTAGATTAGACTACTTAATCCTTAACCATTCTCTATATCACCCAGGTTGCTTAGATTAGCGATTTAAGAAACCTAGTTACCTCTAGTTTGAGGTGAAGCTTGTAGTAAAGCTCTCGGGTGGATCTTCTACTACTTAGAGAAGGCCAGAGAGGACGTGGAGAACGACCAGATGAAGGACTCGGTTCTACAGGTATAATCACTTTTCATAGTAGTTGTTAACTCCTATGTTTGTTGTTAGTTATTGTTTATGCAAAGATCTCGGTTAGTCGATGTTTACGCTTTAAACAAGATCGTTTTTCATTATTCCGCATCCCCGCAAGTCGTGGGGTGTTGTACATCGACTTACAGCGAAGAGGTAGAGCTGAAAGAAGTTCCAACCGCACAAACTACAACAGATAATTTGGTAGAACCGGAGGATTCAATAGTCCCCAACGAACCTCAACCTCTCCGCCGATCTAGTAGGGTTCCTCATCCACCTGAGAGATACTACGGTTTACTTATTGATGGTGTACGTGAGAATTGCATCATGGTAGATGATGACCCAACTAGTTTCGAGCAGGCCATCACGAGTGGGGACTCTATGAAATGTACACCAACAAAGTATAACTTTAGAAGATACTCCTGAAGGGGTAAAACCCATCGGGAGCAAGTAGATCTTCAAGAAGAAATTTGATGTAGATGGAAAAGTTGAGACTTTCAAAGCTGGACTTGTTGCAAAAGGTTTTCGTCAACGACCAGGTGTGGATTATGATGAACATTTTCTCTAGTGGCTATGCTTAAGTCCATCCGGATCCTACTTGCCATCGCTGCATACCATGACTACGAAATTTGGCAAATGGATGTTAAGACCGCCTTTCTAAATGGTGATTTAGAAGAGAGCGTGTACATGACTCAGCCAGAGGGCTTCGTGGACAGTGGGAGCAGCGGGAAGGTGTGCAAGCTGCTTAAATCCATCTACGGGTTAAAGCAGGCATCGCGGAGTTGGAACATCTGTTTTGATGTGGTATCAAAGAGTTTGACTTCATTAAAAACGTTGATGAACCTTGTATATACAAGAAGGTGGCAGAGAATAAGGTTGTCTTCCTCGTATTGTACGTGAACGGCATACTCTTGATAGGAAATGATGTTCCTATGCTGCACTCGGTCAAGCTCTTCTTATCACAAAGATTCTCAATGAAATATCTAGGTGATGCCTCCTACATCTTGGGGATTAAGATCTATAGAGATAGATCTAAACGGATACTGGTATTGTCCCAATCCAGGTATATAGACACCATACTAAAGAGGTTTAGTATGGAAGATTCCAAGCATGGGAATTTACCCACGATCACAGGACTCACTCTCTCCAAAGAGATGTCTCTCAAGGCTAATTTGGAGAGAGCTCGCATGCAAGAGATATCCTATGCTTCGGTAGTAGGCTTTATCATGTATGCGATGTTATGTACTAGACCCGATGTAGCATACTCACTAAGTGTAGTGAGTAGGTATCAAGTAGATCCAGGAGAGAGTCACTGGACAGCTGTGAAGAACATTCTCAAGTACTTGAGAAGGACTAAAGAGATGTTCTTGGTGTATGGTAACGGTGAACTCCAGGTGGAGTCATTTACCGATTCGAGCTTGCAGAGTGATAAGGACGACTCTAAGTCAGTCTTGGGATTTGTCTTTACCCTCAATGGATGGGCAGTTTGTTGGAAGAGTTCCAAGTAAGAAACCGTGGCAGACTCGACGATAGAGGCTGAATACATCGCTACCAACGATGCTGCCAAAGAGGCTGTCTGGATAAAGAAGTTCATAAACGAACTTGGAGCGGTTCCGTCCATCGAGCATCCAATACCTTTGTATTGCGATAGCAATGGAACAATGGCTTTGGCCAAGGAACCCAGGTCCCATCAGCGATCTAGGCATATTATGAGGCGGTATCACCAGATCCGGGGGATAGTTGATCGCCGGGAGATCGAGATCAGGAGAGTTGACACGAAGAATAACATGGCGGATCCACTCACAAAGGACATACCCCAGATACAATTTGAGAGACTCTTCAGGATGTTGGGTATGAGATACTACAACAACTGGCCTTGGTGCAAGTGGGAGATTGTTAGTTATATGTATGCCCTAGAGTCCATTATTGTACATATGATGTATATTATAGTGGATGCTTGGATATATATAGAAAGGACTTTCTTGCTCGATATGATAGCATGCTATCTGGTTGCTCTTTGTCTTAACATGTTGACTTGTATTATAATACTGTCTTGATCTCACATGTTGATAAAGCCCTTAGGATGTGTACTTAACTACCAGGACTATGATGGAGATCATACTAGTGGGGCCAAGGGTAGTTCACAAGTACATCCTATAATTGTTTCTAGTCGAGGGTGTATCGAGACAGGGCATCGATATTCCAGAGTAGACTAGCGTATACGCTTCTTGACCCATATGATGGACGATGGATGATCCTACATCCATTGGTGTTTGACATCAAAGAAGGTATACGGGTGCTCAGTGGAGACTGGGTATACTGAACGGACTTGCCGAGAACTCCTAGTTTGTATTATACCTATCTTCAGATAGCAGTTCTTTGATGACACTGTTACATTTAGTCTGTAGACCCGAGATCATCATAGAGTCTTGTGTGATTCCCACTGTGCTTTGATTTCCACCTTACCACGTTCAAGAGAACGTGCAAAACGATGGCTTTTGGGTACAGTCCCGAATCACATGGAGGCAATGAGCGATAGGAGGGGATTCGTCTCTCTCGGTATTGGGGGTTGATGTTGCGTTGTGCTCGATTTGCTATAATAGGAAGTCCCTGGCCAGGGCTGATACGGAGATCTACTGGTAAGTGTTATCAGTAGTTTCTCGACCCGTTATGAGCCTCACATCGGCACGACTTATCGGTTATTGGGGTCTGACGTTTACCACCCCTAGTCTATATATGCGACATATCAGATGAAAAGACCGGACTGTACGGTAGTGTTACTGACAGGCTTTATAGGAGTAAGAGTGGGCTTGCTTGTTGATCTTCTGATCGCTCAATACCCGGATAGCCGTTACATCCATCTAGTACCGCCGACGGCCTCTGGGTGCCTGATATGATCATCACCTACTGCTGGCGTATTGACGAGTCTTTAAAGTCTTACACAGAGGTTTACTGGCTCAGGAAAAACGAAGTAGGAGCATATATGTGATATGTGCGGGACCGAGATTAATACGAGTATGTGATACCGTATTCTATTCTCACGATTTATGATATCGGTCGGTTATATGAGATATAGCCGGGTTATCGAATCAAGTGTTGATTCGATAAATTGATACAAATAATATTAGTCGGTTATATGAGATATAGCCGAATTATTAAATCAAGTGTTGATTTAATGATTTAATGTATAATTATATATTTGATATATTAATTTACATTAACTAATATTAGCTCACTTAAGCATTTCTTTTCTCACTTATGCATTTAATATATATGTGATATATATTAATTGTATTTCTTTTTGTGTCATGCTTGATGATACATGCTACATGGGTGTATGAGACTTACACCATACTCATGATAATGTAGAGTTTATTTATTTAAAGTAAATCAAATATAGTTGGAAATTAGTCATATGGGTGAGCTTAGTGGAAGCTTGTAGAACCATTGACTTAGTCCACTAATTTTGTCTTACACTAGATATTTATTAACCCAACCATCATCTAAACCAATGGTTAAGTCTCTACAGGAGTTATAGGAGATATTTTCTCACCCATGGTTGCCATAACATTATTGGCCCCATCTCTTCATCTTCTTCTTCATCAAGAGCTTAGCTCTCTAGGTTTTTGAGAGAAGAAGAAGAATAGTGAGAAAATTAATTCTAAAGTGAGCAAAAATCCTACTTCATCATCCTCTACTAGATTAGCCATTTAGTTTAGGGTGTTAGCTTCACTAATCTCTAATTAGTGAAGAGATAGCTTGGGTTAGTGTCTCCTCGACGTAGATCATCTTCAGTCTCGAAGACTTCGTGCAAGCTTGTTCCTTTCATCTTGTGGAGCCATTCTAGAGTCCGGAAGATCATTACTTAGAGCGAAGGGACTACTACACAAAGCTATTGAAGTGAATGACCGGTCTACAAAGGTTGTATTCCATATTCACTTAGATGTAAAGTTGTTTACATATTGTATTGTCTAAATCTTTAGTTAAGATTTTAGGGTTAGGATTATTTAGCATGGCAAATTTTTTAAAATGGCATGGACGATACATCCCGAAACCATGTTGTCGTGCTAGGCATTCCTACAAAAAGGTCTATATGAAGAAACTGGAGCGGAGTGTCATTTGAAACATTATTTTTAGGTTTAAATGAATTTTTAATTTGTTTTTCTCTTTAACAAGTATCACACAATCGATCTTTTATGAATTTTATATTGGGAATGCCTTTGACTAAGTTATTCCTTATGATTTTGGATAAAGTATCCATCGATGAATGACCTAATCTTCTATGCCAAAGTAAAGAGTCTGTTTCATTGTTTTCTATTAAACATTTAATATATGGATTTTTAAAATCTTGGGTATAAATAATATATATGTTGTGGTTTCTTTTACCGATTAAAATTATTTTATTATCATATAATATTTTGCAAATATCCTTTTCGAAAATAACGTTATATTCTTTGTCACAAAACCGGCTTACACTAAATATATTATGTTTTAAGTTTTCTACGTATAATACGTCTTTTATAATAGTTGTATTAGATATATTATTGAAGCAAATATCACTTTTACCGATGATCTTGCCTTTGTTGTCTCCAAAAGTGACGTTGCCTCTTTCTTTTCTTGATTGCGCCTTGAAGCTTTGAACATTTTCAGTCGTATGCCTCGAGCAACCGCTATTAAGAATCCACTGACTGCTACGTCTTTGCAAGTTCTGCAGCACAGGAAGAAAAAAGTGTTACTTTTAGGACCCACATCATTTTACGTTGATTTGAATTAGTTTTAAGAGTAAAGTGATATTTATACGTAGAGTTTTTAATATGACAATATTGTGATATATGTTCTAATGTGCAACAATAGTCACACGTGGAGTTAGTGTATTTATTTCTATACTTATAATAGTATTTATGTCAAAAAGTCTTGGTTTTAGGGACTAACTCTGAATATTTGTTGTAACATGTAACTTCTTTATTATAATGTTTTATGGATTGTCCTAACATAATATCTAAGTTATCTTTACTTTTGGTAAAATTTAGGCATTTTGTCTTTTAATTCTACTTTTCTTTTAAGATAAATATTTCAAAATTTAAAGTTTCGTTAGTTTCATTTAATTTTTCTTTAGTTAAAGTTATAGTTTTTATTTTATCATTTAAATTTTCATTTTCTAATTTAATTTCCTTTAATTCTTCTTGAGTTGATTTTTCTAAACTATCCCTAGCAGATAATTCAGACTTTAAATCTTATACTTGAATTTAATTTATCATAATTCTCTTTAAGATAATGACAAAGACTTATTAAATCTACTTTTCTGAGAGATTTGATTTCAAAGTCATCGTTAGTTACCTCATTGTCTAGCGCCATGAAGCACATGTTGGCGACGTCTCCGGTTTCTGAGTCGATGGAATCCGTATCATCCCAAATTGCTTGAAACGAACGTTTTTTTGATTTCTTTTTTGACTTCCAGTTGTCCTTATATAGAGTCGGACACTCTGACTTCAAATGGCCTTCTTTGTTGCCTTCAAAACAATACAAAGTTTTGTTAGTATTAAAATTCTTATTACATTTATACGTATCTTTCTTCTGGGGGAATTTTCTGAACTTTAAATATTTCCTGAAGTGTCTAGCAATATTGGTCATTTCTTCATCATCACTTGATGATTCCTTAGGTTTTGACTTGGAGGTTTCTTTTAGCTCAATATTTTTCTTTTGAGTGTCCTGTTTTTGTTTGAGATCCCCTAATTGCATCTCATAAGTCTTTAATTTTCCCATAAGGGTATCAACCTTCAATGTTGTCATGTCATTAGCCTTTTCGATGGCAGTGATCTTAGGTTTTCATGATATCATAAAAGATCTCAATAACTTATAACACTTTTCTTTGTCGTCGAATTTCTTTCCTAAATTGAAAAGTTTAGTAATAACATTGTTGAACTTATAATAGATGGAGTCGATAGATTCAGCGTCTCTTATTTGGAATATCTCATACTCATGCATGAGACTGTTAATTTTACTCTGTTTAACTTGACTGGTTCCTTCATAGACAGTCTGGAAAGGTCCAAATTTCATTGGCAGTTTAACACAGGGATTTTATTGAATTCTAAATTTAACGAGCAATGAAATACATTCATCGTCTTGGCATTTAATGTCAACAATCTCTTGTTGGCTTCAGACAAGGGCTTCGTGGCATGAGGAACAAAGGGATTTTCAATGATCTTTAGAACTTCTAGATCTATATATTGAAGGAAAACCTTAATATTAGTTTTCTAGAACTGATAATTTATACCATTGAAAAGAGAAGAACGGTTAATAGCTTGTCCTTCCATTTAGTTTGCCATAGGATCAGAAACTCAAGAGCTTAATCTTACAAAAAGAGTAACCCGCTCTGATACCAATTGAAAACAACTATAGAGGGGGGGGTGAATAAGGATTTATGGCAAACAAAAAGTGATTTTTGTGAAATACAGAAATTATGCAGCGGAACTTAAAATAGAGAAAGTACTAAACTATCACAATTACAGAAGCACAAAAAATAAAATACACAAAAAGGATTGTTGTCGAGGTTCACCAACCCAGTGGCTAATCCCCACCTGAGAACTCCTGCTCAGGATTCAACTTCAATATCATGTGACTCCTTGCAGGTGGAGAAATCTAGATCTTTTGCTGACTCAGATCCAAATCTTTACACTCTCAGGCGGCGAACGTATAGTTCTTTTTAAGGCTCAAGTCCAAACCTATATAATATGAAGATTTTAGATCTTTTTTCATTAGGTCGTACAAAGTAATATTTTACAATCTTTACAGGCCAATTTCAACAATCCTAACAATCTCAAATGGATAAATCAAAATTTCAATTTAAGGTGATGATGGATTGTATTTTGGTTATTAAGAAAATTTAAAATCAATTTGAAGAAGTTTTCAAGATTAAAAAACAAATTTGAAAAATAACCGTTTCTTCGAAAATTTCGAGATCTTTCTTTTCTAAAAGATTAGAAAAGTCTAAAGGGCGCTAGAAAGATCTCTTTGAAAATGTGTAATAAAAACTTGAGTGCAAAGAGACATGGTTTTCACGAAAAAAACTCAAGAGTAAAGAAAATGAGAAACGAGTGAAAAAATGAATAAAAACTCTTTACTAAATTGTCCTATTTATAGAAAATTATTTTAGGGCAGTTGGGAAGTTAAAATAACCGTCCCTGACTGTTAGGACCGTTTTTGGCAATTTATAGCTGTTGAAATTTGAATTATACGCCAAAAACAGAAAATTTGAAAAAATTCAACTGCAATGGATGTCTCATAGAACATCCCATAGGACGTCATGTCTTATGTCTGATAAATTTAGACATAGAGACTTGGGATTTGGGAATTTTTGAAATGAAATTTTTGGTTTTAGTAAATGTAGATTTGAAAAAATAGATTCTAACCGTTTGGGATCGACATGACTCTAAATTCAAAGAAAATAGAAAAATTCTTGAATATCTCCGTTGATTGATTTCTCTGTTATCTCCTTTGAATTGACATTGTAGTTTCCTAGTCATCCAGTTTCATTGATGTTACTTTTTGCGATGTCTGTTGCAGTGCTGATTGTTCTTATGCTTGAATAAGTTCAGTTGTATAGCATATTGACGTTATCTGACATGGTTAGTAACATACCGTATATTTAAAGTATGGTTTTATAAAATAATCAAAACTAAAGGGAATTTGACACATAGGTCAACAATATGAACCGCTTCAACATGCTTATGAATCGCTTTGGCCTGCTTCTGAACGCTTTCTCACTGCTTTAGGCGCTTTGGCAAGGTAAAAAGCACCCAAAACGCTTTAATACTACTGCTTTCGGTTAAATCGAGGCGTGAAATGCCCGATTCCGCTCTATCCACCGCTTTAGCGGCCGCTTTTCATAACATTGCTTCCTAGCATACGGCTAACACCCCACCCCCCCAAACAACACACACGCGTCCAAAATAAATAAATAAATAAAAGTGGAAACTTTTTGAGAAATATTTCACCGTAGGACTAAAATGTGGCGAAGAACTATTTGAACACTTCCTTTTCACAATCAAATGGATCCATCTATTGTCCAAAAATCCATATTATTGGACCATCTAAGTCTTCTTCTATTTCTTAAGTTATATAAATTCATTATAATCTTTCTTAGTACTTCAGGTTTTAAGCTTTGTCTCAAATTAGTTGTACCTACCTTTTCTTTTCTTTTGTAAATTCCCTTGTTTCGATTTGATAATGATTGTTTATGATAATTAATTTTGTCAAGTTGACAGACCTTGTGCCATTCTGATTGATTAATCCAAATTAACTATGGGAATATGTAACTTGTAAAAGCTGAATCCATATAAGAATATTGACTAAGAAAAGGAGCAGATATCTTGAGACCGTGCAAGATTCTTGCAAGTATGGTTCAATTTGTTTCTTACGGTTGAAAAAGGACTAGTTGAAAATGAGAATGAAGATGGATATTCAACTTTTGAACCAGCAAAGGAACCCGGACAGATTAATACTGACAACTTATGGCATTGGCACTCCATTTCGTATTTTGTAACAAACATCTAATTAGTGATTGCTTAGGAAGATTATTGATCTCTGTAACAGTGTTGAAAATGAAACCAAAATTTATTTCACCATTGTTACTAACATTGAGCCTTTTTGTTAAATTATTTTATTGACGTTTTAGCAGACCTTTGTATGGCAGAAAATGCAAGTTCTGAGAAGTGAGGACTTCAAGGTTTTAGAAGGATCGATGGAGCACCTGAACGTTGAAAAAGCTCCATTGGAATCCCGTCACTATGATAAAAGTAATGGTATGATCTAACGCCCCTATGATTCTCGCAAGCTAACTCCTACAATCTACGAGAGCATTGCGCTAGTAACCATCTTAGCAGAGATTTCTCCAAAATGCCGTTTGTTTCCTACTAATATTTTGCATCTCGTTTAACTACAATAACAAAATATTTATCCCAAGTATATATTTTCTCATATATTATTGCTTCTCCCGATTTGGCTTCTATTACATAAATCGATCCAATGTTATGAAGACCATTAGGTATTTACCACAACATCCTAATTATAGTTGAATTCAGATAGTGAAAAGCAAGACATACAAACAAAATTGGCTAGAATGCATTGTATGTCTCAGTCGATTCTGACTTTCTTAGTCGATTCTGACTTTTAGTTTAGGCTTCTTGTTTGGTATTAGAGTTAACCTATGATTTATCCATCTTCATGATCATGATCTAAGATTTTTATTTTCTCCATCAAATTTGGGTCAGCTATGAAGTTCTTCATGGACGTTTCGACCAAGTTTTATGACCAGTTGACGACATGATATTGACCCTTTCTTAATTATTGCTTAATTTCATTGTAAGAAAACAACAATTTATATAGACCTGGGAAAAGTCTAGACTAGGGGAGGAAATGACAGTAGTATATGTATAGTTACGAATCAAGATGTAAAAGTCGAGCTAATTTATTAATACATAAAACCCCTCGACTAATTTATTAATACATGAGACTCCCGGGGTTCATATTACTTAAAAGAGATAATGTAATTTTGATTGTTGACTAACTCAGGGTGTCATGCTAATAAACTGGTTGAGGGGCGATAAGTATCAGACAAAGGGTATGCTATATCCTATAACTTTAACAAGCTGATCTGCCTTTTTCCCTCTTCCTTTTTTGTGAAGACCAAGTTTACTTGTAGAAAAATGGAGATAAGTTCACATGTCATGGCATACATCTTTTTTGGGAATAATGAGAACTCCATTTATTTCTAGGGAAGATTTATATATGTGAAACAAGGTATTATTTGGTAATCTCTTAACCAAGTTGTGTGGTGCATAATATCTTGAATGGATGCATAATATCTTGGACTGCGAATAATCAGTTGTAGTTTATTTATTTTTCTTAAATTTACTTAGAAAAGATGGCTGGAAGTCAAAATATGTACACAAAAACTTTGCCAATGAAAATAAGGTTGTGGAACAACTTCTTGGTATTTTCTTCAATGATCCCAGGTACTCCTTTGTCTATATATGGGAATTCTACATTCCAATGGTTATTCTTAAATAAATACGGCCAATATTTCCCATAAACAGTCTTATTTTCTTCGAACTTTGTAACAATAGAAACCTAAAGTGTAGTTTTGTGGCCTTTGGTGAGTAGACTTATGTGAATATTATGCAATGAAGCTTCATGAGTCCTGACCATTTCAATGGGAACTGAATTGCTCCCCCTACGATATGGTGCCAAGGGGTGCAAATAGCCAGGCTTAGATGGAAAAAAAATGTTCTGTTTCTAACATTATCCATCAATGCTGATGATATGGGCATCACTTGCATTCCATTTAGTGCAAATAATACTCTCTTCTCTTTTCATCTATTTAATCGATGCTTGGTTGCTTGCAGATGATGATACTGGCTCCTGGTGTGAAGATGAAACTTTAAATGATGTTAAAGGTGATGGTTTTGGGCCTTCCTCTGCATTGGATAGGGAGTGGAAATGGAGACACGAGAAATTTCATACTGTATCCTTACAGCAAAATATGCATAATTTAATTTATCTTCAGATTTGCATGCATCATGCGAGCACTTAGTTGATACTGGTTTGTCAATTTTTAACTATTTCGGATGGGGTATCGAGATGGCATTACAGCAGACAAGGAAGCTTCGGCACAAGAGGGTTTTAATGTTGGTTATAAGCAATCTGCACATAGTGGCTTTAATTGGGGGCCTCGTTAGAGGCACTTCTAGGTAAGGACCTTTTACATTTGTTGGGTTAATTTTTTAAACCCCCATGAAATTTCACGATTGCTTTGGAGAAATACTTTGAACTTTATGATAGATATCACTATTAAAGAAGGCAAGCATTGGGTTTACGTCAAATGTACCTCCAAGTATTACAAGTTCAACGGCGGAATCTGTAGTTCAAAGTTTACTGGATAGTAATGAAATTTCATGGAGTTTATTAAAATTTGCTCATAATTTTTCTTTGGACACACATGGAAATTCTCTGGTGCATGGCTTGCATCTCCTTTTATGTGTTTGTATTTGTAATGCTTCATATTTTGCAGTGTGTACGATAATCTTTCAGATCAGCTGAAAGAAATATTGGTTGAAACAATGGAGAAAAAGGATGGGCTTCAGAACATTTATCAATCTGCTCACATGATTTCCACAATAGATGCCCTCAAAATGTATCATGAGAGTATCCAACATCCTGAAAGCCGTTCACCTTTATCGATCATGAGTGCAAAAGGTTCTAGCTGCAATCAGTTGGATATCCTGTTTAAAAATCTTGTGTCACTTCTGCAAGATTTACCTGAAATTAATTTGAAAATATAGCCAAAGAAAGAAACCTTTGAATAGCCATGTGTTATTCAACACATACTGCTACTGTAAGTGATTGCTTTTTCTATCATCTATTTTAGCCCTATCATTAAAGCTATATGGAACTGTTATCTTCATCATCAAGTATCAAATATATTTTACTGTTATATGCCAAATCGTTAGAAACAATTTTCGTTATGGATACTAGAATTTTTCCTGTGTTTATTAATATTTGTATGAGTTCTAAACATTTAATGGTAGAGATACTATCTATCTATCTTTTATTCTAATACTAAGCTGGGTTGGTCAAAAAATATTTTGCAAGTTGAAGCACTATTTTTGGAATTTCCCCTTTTGCCCTTCCCTTTTCCCTACTTCATTTCCGTATCCTTTTCCCTACTTCATTTCCAAAAGGCCCATTGTAGACATCAGAAAAGGTTGGAGGTTAAAATCGTCGATCGCTACATTTACGTGGGTTCTTATCCCCGGCAATCAACCTTTATACGGGTTTACTATTAGCAAATATCACACAGGTAATTTCTACTTTTGGGTTATTTCGACATGCACCTTTCTACAGTCTGTCACGCCATGCTTCTGTTAGACATTCGGGGAACACGCTATGCCTCTGTTCAACTCCCGAAAAGCACTCTTGACGTCTCTGCTTGGTTCCTAGTCATCAAATACGCTATTTGGTTCATGATGCCTCTGCTCGTTCTGTATATGAGTACACGACACCTCTACTCGGTTTATATACGAATACGCACTACATTGCCATTCTAGTTACATTTGCTCGATTTCACACGAGCCCCGTATTACAATTGCCTCTACTCGGTTACATACAAGTATGCACTACATTGCCTCGGTTCAGTTTCGGACGAATATGTGGTTCAGCGAAGACAAACACGTCCTCGGTAAGAAGCAATGCACGTCTGGGCTCATCCTAAACGTCCATATGCCTCTGTTCAACTCCCGAAAAGCACGCTTGACGTCTCTGCTTGGTTCCTAGTCATCAAATACGCTATTCAGTTCATGATGCCTCTGCTCGGTTTGTATATGAGTACACGACACCTCTACTCGGTTTATATACGAATACGCACTATATTGCCATTCTAGTTACATTTGCTCGGTTTCACACGAGCCCCGTATTACAATTGCCTCTACTCGGTTACATACAAGTATGCACTACATTGCCTCGGTTCAGTTTCGGACGAATACGTGGTTCAGCGACGACAAACACGTCCTCGGTAAGAAGCAATGCACGTCTGGGCTCATCCTAAGCGTCCATTCAAGACAACAAATATCCGTAGCAGCCTCTCAAAGTCCCGAATCAACAAAAGTGCGCCTTAAGTGAGCCCGTGCATGTCAGATGCGCCTTAAGCGAGCTTGTGCACATCCAAATATTTTCAAACACCTTCAAACGACCCGGAGCAACAAAATCAAGTTCAGAAGCCTCAAAATGCTAGAATAGCCAAACAAACGTCTGCACAGACGTCTATACAAACGTTTATAGGCATGAACCAGGCATGCCCAGGTTTGGGTCTGGGTCAATAATGTGGGTTTTTAGACTTGTTTTGTTGATTTTTACAAATACCCCTTCCCATTGTTTTGGAGGGAGTAATTAGGGGTAGTTTTATGGGGTTTGAATCATCTCCCATTTTGTTGGAGGGAATAATTTGAATTCAAACTTTCTCCCCTCATTTTATTTACCATTTCTGTCATCCCCTTAGCCTATAAAAGGTAAAAGGAGATGGAGTCCTCTCATTCAAGAGGGACTTGCACTTGAAAAGATTAAAGAATTTTGATAACTCTTTTGATGACACGTTCATTCTGTTGTCACCCAATACAAACTTGTATTCTTTCCATTCCCTACAAGAAGGTAGGGACGCCGAGATTATTCTCGACGATTCAATACCTCAACCAATTGCAATTTTGTATTTTTGATTACATGATCAATGCAATATGATTGATAAGGAACTTGTCTCTTTATTAGTGATAAAAGTTCTTCAATTATTGTATATATTTTTATTTTATATGTTTCTCTTGATCGGGGATAGTTTTTGCAGATGTAATAACAAAACAACACGTAAATACTATTTACGTATTGTTTTGGAAGTGCGCAACCCAACCTTCATATTTCTTTCAATGTCAAAGAATACGGATTTATGCAACTCTACTAAAGGCACTACTCTAAAATAGAGATTGAATAATTATTCTATAAAGCCTCTACTCTATTTCAAAGATTGGTTAATTATCTTATAAAAGGCCTACTCTATTATAGAGATTGGTTAATTATCTATTATAGCCCTACTTTATTGGGTAACACCCTTAAAGATTGGCACCATATTGCATATCTATTAGTATCGCTATATTCTATTATAGAGATTAGTCCTAACACTTTATAAATCCGTACTCTTTATTCAAAAGTCAGTAATACGTATTTTCCACTCATTACCACCCACGACAAACAAAATAAAAAGGATGAGTTGAAAATATGGGATCTTTGACTGTAAACGAAACTTTTTTCGTTAAACAAAATTTTGGCGACCATAGTGGGAGCGCACTTTTCCCCATCTTTGAGAAACTTTAATAAAATATGAATAAATGTTTTTTCACTGTTTTGCCATTTACTAATTTTTACTCATCTTTTCGAAAAGGTGATCACGGCAAACACTGTGAACTTCAACCATAGCGACGTTCCGAGAATTTTTATCACAATAGAGATCAATTTTATCGCTATTCGTGTTCCAATTGATAATATGACGGTGACCCCTCAAAGACAAGATATCGCTAGTCCTACTTCGACCGTGACTCTGGTTGTCCCCGCATAATCACCCAATTCGGATGTTGTGCACGACGACTATTTCACCCCGAGGGTTTCCAAGTCCGCTAGGAAACACACTCAATCTACGCTTCCCTCCGGCACTGCCACACCGACCGCTACAAAGCAGTCCACGTTTCCTCACGGTATTTGTTGGGTTACGGCAGTGCCCCGACCATCAATCCGTGACCAAATGCAGAACAAAAATTTATAAAACTTGGCGCTACCACAACCAATTACCCGAATCTACCCATAAGCCCTAGATAACAAAACATGCAATGGAGTTAGAATGGTTAAACGGAATAGATCCGTGTC
Source organism: Agapanthus africanus (assembly GCA_030015575.1). Classification (NCBI taxonomy): domain Eukaryota; kingdom Viridiplantae; phylum Streptophyta; class Magnoliopsida; order Asparagales; family Amaryllidaceae; genus Agapanthus; species Agapanthus africanus. Next base: position 495,532,991 of record CM057339.1, read on the forward strand.
ATTCGGTCTTCAACCATCATCCCAAGCTCCTCGTGGCTTCCTTGATCAAGCTTGATCTCCGGTCTCCCTCCATCGAAGATGATCCACCTGAGAGTCTATTCAATGAGCTCCAACCTCATATCCGAGGCAACTAGGGCATCTAGATCGCTGCTCTATATACCGTAGATGAAATAGAAAGTGATGAAGGATTAATTTGTCTCAAGACACCCAAGAATTCTCAACTCATGAGAGGGTTTGGATGGAGCTAGAGGAAGAAGAAGATGCCATGAGAATGAGGTGTTGAGAGCAACTCAAGAGAGAGAAAAAGAAATGAATAATGGCTTGTTTTTTTTGTTTGTTGTGTGAGTGTGATAAGAAATAATGGAGCCATCACATAAATGTCCATGTCTCCAAAATATCTCAGTCAACAAAAAATATCTCAAGTCAACATAATCTCACAACAAACAAAAACCTTAAACATGCTAAAATAGTAACCATGGGTCACTAATTAGCCATGTCACAAAAATGCAATAAACACGTCATCCTACACCTTAATAACCTTTTAATCCAAAAAGGTCTAAACCATGATGAGGTGCAATCTTCTAAAAGTAATCTTGTAATAAATTACAAGAATACCCCTCAACCGTATATACATACCCGCATCCGTATTTCGAAGAATACAAATACAAAGAGACGAAAATAATCCAACAAATATAATACTAGGATCCGACTTAAACCAAAACCCACTAGTATTATCCGTCCGAACATCATCCGTGCATAAGTACACGTATGTGATCGAACCCTGCCGTAAAACCATATGTCCTCTACATCGTTTCGCCCGAAGTAGGGAAACCCTCTATGTGAGACTCTAAAGACTCGTCAATACGCTGGCAGTGGGTTTAACCATAAGCACGTCAGCGGCACTAGCTGTACGTAACGGCTAGCCAGGTATTGAGCGAAGGGAGGCCGACGAGCAAACTCATCCTGAAACACCTACTGAGCCTGACAGTGACAATATCAATACAGTCCGGTCCGTTCGTCTATGAGTATCGCATATCGAGTCTAGGGAGTGGATAAAGTCAGACCCTTAATAACACGACATTTAGTGTCGGTATGAAGCCCATCACCACCTGAGAAACTACCGATCCTAGATTAGTAATTCTGGACTATCTTGGCCAAGGATTTCTGATAATGGCCACCCGTGCACACCGTGACATCAACCCCCAATACCGGGAGAGACGAATCCCCTGACGATCCGCTCACTGCGGCCATGTGGCTCGGGACTGAACCCAACTAAAACCTATTTGCACGACTCCTTTCAGCCGCGGTAGGATAGTAATCAAAGCACAGTGGGAACTCACACGAGACAAATGATGATCTCAGATCGATAGACTAACCTGCACGCATGTCACTAGGGAACTGCTATCTGACAATAGGTATAATACCAACTAGCATGTTTCCGGCGAGTCCGTCTGGTGTACTCATAACCCAATGAGCACCTGTATATATCTTAGGTGAACAAACTAACACCAATGGCTTGTGAGATCGGCCACCACCCCTCTTCGGGATCTCGATCAGTATACACTAGTCTATTCTCGGAGTATCGACGCCCAGTCTCGAAACTCCTACGACTAGGGACATTTTAAGGATGTGCTTATAAACTACCCAACTCCCACATATATGATCGACATCATAATGCTGGTAGTCAAGCAAGAATCCTATGAGCTCTATCAACATGTAATAGCGATCTGTAATGTCACCTGAAGCATGTACATGATGATAAAGACAAACCAGATAGCATACTATGATTTCGAGTAAAACTGTTCTACCGGCATAGGTCATTCCTCAATCATTGCAATCACGTGTCTGCGATCCAATAATTGACTTGAGAGCACTATAGCCAACAATCTCCCACTTGCACTTAAGGCCAATTATTGCGGTGTCGCATACTCACAACCCGTGTGATACCGAACACCCAACTTCTCTACTAATCAGTTTCACAAAGCTTATTTGTAAAACTATTGCGTTCGAGAAATAGCCTCAGTGAGTGGATCCGCTCCAATGTTTCTTTCTATGTCTCTCTTTATTTCAACTTCGCGGAGAAATCCATCTCCCGAAATGAGCAATATCTGTCTTAGAATATGTCTGGATATCTGATGGGACCCAGTTCACAAATGAACTCCAAATCCAGTAAACTTCTTAGACTGTATTGTTAGTTATATGTATGCCCTAGAGGCCATTACTGTACATATGATTTATATTGCAGTGGATGCTTGGACATATATAGGTAGGACTTTCTTGCTCGACATGATAGTATGCTATCTGGTTGCTCTTTATCTAAACGCGTACTCTGATTGACTCTATGTTACATGTTGATAAAGCCCTTAGGATGAGTACTTGACTACCAGGACTATGATGCAGACATACTAGTGGGGATAATGTATTCGTCAAGTACATCCTTCAAATGTTCCTAGTCGTAGGAGTACCGAGACAGGGCATCGATACTCCAGAGTAGACTAGCATATGCGCTTCTTGACCCATATGATGGGCGATGGATGATCCCATATCCATTGGTGTTTGACATTAGAGAAGGTATGCGGGTGCTCAGTGAAGACTGGGTACACTGGACGGACTTGCCGAGAACTCCCAGATGGTATTATACCTCACGTCAGATGGCAGTTCTCTGGTGACACTGGTACAGGTTAGTCTGTAGACCCGAGATCGTCATAGAGTCTTGTGTGATTCCCACTGTTATTTGATTTCCACCTTACCACGTCCATGAGGGCGTGCAAAACGGTGGCTTTTGGGTACAGTCCCGAATCACATGGAGGCAATGAACGATAGGAGGGGATTCGTCTCTCCCGGTATAGGGAGTTGATGTTGCGCTGTGTTCGATTGGCTATAACTGGAAATCCCTGGCCAGGGTTGCTGAGATTTACTGGTAAGTGTTATCAGTAGTTTCTCGAACTGTTATAGACCTCATACCGACACGACTTATCAAGCTACCGGGGTCTGACGTTTTACCACCCCTAGGCGAGATATGCGACATATCAGACGAAGAGACCGGACTGTACGGGAGTGTTACTGACTGGATTCACAGGAGAATGTACAGGCTTGCTTGTTGATCTTCTGATCGCTCAATACCTGGGTGGCTGTTACGTTTAGCTGACCGCTTGCAGCTTGTGGGTGTTTGATATGATCATCACCTACTGCCGGCGTATTGACGATTCTTTAGAGTCCTACACAGAGGTTTCCTGGCTCGGGCAAAACGGAGTAGGAGCACATATATGATATGTGCGGGACCGATAACAATACGTGTATGTGATACCGTATTAGATTCTCGTGATATGAGAAATCGGCCGGGTATATGTGATATAGCCGGGTCATCGGATCAAGTGTTGATTCGATGAACTGATACAGATTATATTAGTCGGTTGTTTGTGAAATAGCCGGATTATCGGATCAAGTGTTGATTCGATAATTTAATGTATAATTATATATTTGATATATTAAATTACATTAACAAATATAAGCTCACTAAAAGATTCTTTTTCTCACTCGGGTAATACATTGATATATATGCGATATATGTTAATTGTATTATTTTATTTTGTTACAATAAATATTGTATATGTGATATATAATATTGTAACATGTTAGGGTTATTAATGCAACATGATTAGTGGAGATTAAACATGATTGAGGTTTGATTTGGGTTAATTTTTTCTAGAACCTTCTAGAAGGTTTTTTTTTGTGCAAAGATATTTGTGTTGATATTTTGCATAGATATTTTTTTAACCCAACCAAACCTTTTATCCTTGGTTAAATCTCTACAAGGGTTACACATACCATGGTTGCATTTCTAACCTCACACTTGAGTTTTCATTATTCATCACAAAAGGATTATATCTTCTTCTTCCTTATTCTTCTTTCATGGAAAATCTTACTAGCTTTTTCATTAGTGATGATTTTGAGTTAGATTAAGAAAAAAAATGAGAGCTAAAATCCTACTTCATCATCCTAATCTATCCTATCCATTTAGATTAGGGTGTTCACCTCATTAGTGAGTGAGAGCTTGTGTTAAAGAAACTTCAAGGTAGATAATCATTGTTATGAAGATCGGAAGCAAGCATGCATCTTTCTCTTCGTGTAGTCTCTTGAGAGTCCGGAACTTGATGATCGCGGCCAAGGGACTACAACACGGAGCTTATGAAGCGAAGGACCGGACTACAAATGTTGTAATCCTATACTCTTAGATGTTAAAGTGTTTAACATGCTTTGTTTCGCTTAATCTCTAGTTTAAGATCTTGGTTTAGGGTTGTTCGGCACGGCTAAATTTTTAATCGGGCATGGTTGATGCCTTGTAGAACCTTATTAGAGTGTCTAGTAACACTACAATGGTATCAGAGCCAAGCTAGAGCTTTAGGTGAAGTCTAGACGAAGTTTAAAGTCCGATCGAACTCCGAAACCCCGGTTTATATCCCTCTCTGGATATTTTCTAAAAATGTTGATTTTTTCATATTAAAAATACTCAAAAAAATCAGCTGGGTATTTTAGGAATTACTGTGCAAAACGAGACACTAATCCCACTAAAGCGCCGCGGAACAGCGGCCGTACCATGGCTTGCGCGACGGTTCCGCAGCCGTATAGGAGAATTAGGGTTTACTGTTTGCACAGTAACATCGGTAGGTACTTCCTGATCTTCTGGGAATTTTTTATTTATACTCAAGTGTTGAGTTTTCTCGGATGTATTGGGGACTCGTTGATTCGATCGGATAATTTAACTTCGTTTATTTTTTTTTCCGGGTAATTTTAGAAAGTGTTAAAAAGTTCGAACGGATATCAATAACTCACTTTTTCCCCTGTCGGAAAATTTCCAAGTGTTGGATTTTTCCGTAGTTTAAGAACGTTCTAAGTCGTGCAAGTAACGCGGTGGACCCTCTAGAAGACAACAAACCTTAACTCGATTATGTGACCGTCTGAACTGCCTCTAAACCTTAGGGTTTGGAGCAGTACGGCGTTGCCACATGTGAGGCGTTGGTTTGACCCTTCTACGGCTGGACCATTGGTACTGTGGCATGTGATGGATGTTTTTAAACTAATTTCAAGTGTTAAGCTATTTGGAAAATCTTGGGTGTTTGTTTATTCGATCGGAAAGTTTAACATTGTCTATTTATCTGGAATGTGATACGATATTTGGAATCCACAAGTAGTTATGAGATAACTAATTTGAATGTTATAAATCTAGCAGTTCAGTCTCACATGATCGGTTGCCACGGAATTTTAATACGATCAAAAGTCCGTCGCAATCACGTAGCGTACGCGGATACTCGCCGAGTAAATTTAATAGATAGCCACGCCCCATAGCCCCGACCAAGTGACTGTAGGAGAACCCCATCGCCAAAAGCATCCGTTCGGGTGCTCGCAGCAGCGGTGTTCCGCCTTAGTGCACTTCGTCGACGGCATCCGGGGGTGCGGCCGTCTACTAAAGTTTGCGACGAGCATTCGATCAGGATGTTGGGAATCTTGTTGAATTGCCCGACTTGATATTGAAAAGAGTTTTCGATAATGAGACTAAAATGCGGGGTTTATAATTGTTAGGCATGAGATGTCTAAGGAATTCATTTGGTTAGGCATGCGATGTCTAAGGAGGTTGCGGATTCCAACTGTTGTAGTTTTACACTTTCTTTTCTGTGACCGTAAGCGTAGTATGTGGTGTACCGCCGGCTTCGTTGCTATACATCAACGACAATCGGGATACGCATACTTGATTATGTTGATGATATGAGATATTATGTGTTGCTGTGATATGTTATATTGGATCGTCGTGTTCTGAATAGCCGGGGTTTTTATGTGAGATGAGAGTTTTTCTTTTTCATTCATGTAAAATTCATTTGTATGTAATATTCTTTTATTGGGGCACTTCCGGGCTGAGGATGATGTCACCATTGTATATTATTTACTTTTCGGCATTAGGTAGACCCAAGGCGGGGAGCACAAGTAACTGGGTTCTAGGGTCCAGTGGGAGACCATCTCGAGGAGTCGAGACCGGGTCTCCTAACCCCAGAATTGGCAGTGTTGCTTGCCGCTCTCGTAGGGGTCTAGGGATGTGGGTTTGGCTATTCATCACGACCGTGGAATCCGTGTTTTATACAGGCTCGTATTAAAACACGGACCTCCTAGTATATCCAATATTTCATATATGTTCTTCTGCTGCAATGTTCTGTGATGAAATCATATTACTGCCTGAGACGAATGTTTATACTATATATATGAGATATATGTTATATTGCAGATTTCGTTTCAAATGTGATGCTTGTGAAGCATATTAAAATAGGACTTCATTAATGAGATTAATGAAACTAAAAGAAACCTAAAGATGTTGTAGAAACTTGTTTAAAAACTGGTAGCACTAGTTCTTGCTTTGCATAGCGGTGTTTCTTATAGAACATCCAGCACCTTATTCAATAAGAAAAGAGCCGAGATCCCTTCACCGGGAGTGACCTCTTTAGCGAAACTAGCAGATGCTACAAACTCGGTTTGTCTTTTGATTGTTTTTATAGTTTTTGCTTTGCATAGTGGTATTTGTGAAATATCCTGCACCTTATTCGATAAGGAAAGAGCCGAGATCCCTTCACCGGGAGTGACCTCTTTAGCAAAACTAGAAATGCCTAAAAAACACTCTATTTAAAATCACTCAATTCTACAACGATATCAAGTTCATTACACAAAAGGTTTTCATAAAAACCTGTCGTAGCCCTCCGTCATTTTAGGAAGTAGAGTACTTAGTATTCGTGCTGCGTATATTGACTTTAGTTGAAGCGTAGTGTGCGGTAGCTAAGTGATGTCTTCCTATACAACATATGATGCGATTAGTTAGGACATTCATGTGATTATGTCGACCATAGTTGAGGGTCATGTAGGGTGGGTCTGATTAATCATGAAATGACGGGTAGAACTTGACTAGTGCTTATGATATGTTGACCTTAGTTAAGGTCATAAGTGCTAGGGGTAAAATATTATTGGGAATTTCAAGTGTTGAAATTTGCAATGAGATTGCATACCATCTATGAGATAGTTGGATCCCGATACCCGCTACGAGTAAGAGTTACTCCTGGGAGAGTTTTACACATTACAATTAGCCGATCAAGTATGTGTCTAGAAAAGTGTCAACGGGGTTACGCCCCTGGGAAAACGAGGTTTATTTTAATTAGGTCCGTGCGAAAGCACGAGGAAGCTCCCTCAAAGTACCGGCACTGGCCTGGCTGAAAGATTGGCGAACTTGTAGGGTGTAACTAATCCCGGCTAGTCTTTCTTTTTAGGGTTTGAAAGAAGATTTGACTAAAACAGTGGGAGACATCCTGATTAGATAAATTGATAACCAATCTAATCTTGTAAAAGCGCACACTGAGTGTTTTCTTCTCTCTCTCTCCAGGTTGCGACCATGTCACGCCTTAATCAAGATAATAATAGGATGTATTGACCGAACCCGCTTGTTATACTGCGCTAAGGAACGTTGGTCCCGCTCCAACTTATAATTGTTATAAGACAGAGCAGGAAATAGGGGATTACCAGAATTCCCGTGCCGACCAAACGAAGAAAGTGCATGTTGATGCATCATCTTCGGGTATGTTCATTATCGAGAACTATTTCTCAGTATCCTTTACGTCCTGGGTATGAGATACCGGATCAGGATTCCGCAAATGTAAATTGTTACATGGGCTACAGATTGGTAGAGAGCTGAGAACGGGTGATAAGTTTCAATAGTTGGAAACAGTGCAAGTGTTGCAGCCAAGTCTGTTGGCAGTTATCACCCTGTATTAACAGAATACATTGATTCTGAACGAATGTTATTAGATACCGAACCTGATATACAACATCATATCAGTCTCTTTATTAGTAAAGAAGGATATAATTTTGTATTGTTGGATAATGTTTTGAACATTTCCTATATCAAGAGTTGATCGGTTTAGGCACGTTATCTAAAAGCATAGTCGTTCTAAATCAAACCACAGTTCTTAACGTACAGAACACACACAAGAGGAAGAGTTCAGAAATGAACGGATCCTTCTTGAGGTATTATAGACTAGGTCATATCGATGCCACCCGACTAGCTAAAGTTACATAAAGATGCATATTTAAATTAGTTTGGATTTACATCTTGTAAACTTGCCAGTCATGTCACAAAGATAAGATGACCACAGCTCCGTTTAATGGAAACAGAGAAAGAGTTACTGAACTTTTGGGATTGATACATGCTGATGTATGAAGGTCCCCAGTCTACACATGCCAAGACCGGTTCTTTATACTTCGTTACATTCACTGATTATCTCTCAAGAACCGGACATATGTTCTTGTTGAAACACAAGTCTGGAACTTTTGAGAAATTCAATGAATATAAGTTAGAAGTAGAGAACCAAAACGGGTATAAGTATTATGTCCTTTGATGTGATCAAGGAGAAGAATACTTAAGCACGGGATTCCTGGACTATTCAAAAGGAGAATGAGATTCTCTCTCAGCATTACTCCTCCGTATACACCACAGCACGTCGGTGTATTGGGGCGGAGCAAACACACCCTATTTGATATAGTGTGCTCTATGATGAGTACTACTGAGTTTCCTATTTCCTTTTAGTAGTTATGCACTTGAGAAGCTGCATACCTATTGAATAGGGTTACAATCAAATCAGTTTCCTACCACTTCATCTGTGATATGGAATGGGAAGAGCCTATATCTTAAGTATGTTAAGATTTAGGGTTGTCCAGCCTATGTCTAAAAGCATAATCCGGACAAGTTCGAGGCAAAGTCAGTTCTGTAGAAGTTTGTTGGATATCCCAAGCATACGCAAGGGAATATCTTCTACCTAACCGAGGAACAAAAGATGTTTTGTTTCTCATCATGCCACCTTTGTGAAAGGGAATTTCTTGTGAAGAAATTAGTAGTCATGAGGTAGAACTGGAAACAGTTCCAGCTATACAAATTGCATCTGATGATTTGGTAGAACCAAAGGATTCAATAGTTTCTAACGAACCTCAGCCTCTCCTCCGATCTACTAGGGTTCCTCCCCCACCTGAGAGATACTTCGGTTTCTCTATGACAGTGGGAGCGAGGATTGCATCATGAGATGATGCCCCAACTTATTTCGAGCAGGCCATCAAGAGTGGGACTCTGTAAGAATGGCTGGATGCTTAGCGATCTGAGATGGAATCCTTATACACCAACAAAGTATGGACTTTGGTTGTTTTATCTGAAGGGTTAAATCCCTATCAGGAGCAAGTATATCTTGAGAAGATTACTTGGTGTACATAGAAAAGTTGAGAGTTTCAAAGCTATGCTTAAGTCCATCCAGATCCTACTTGCCACGGCTACATACCATGACTACGATATCTGGCGGTTGGGTGTCATGACTGCTTTTCTAAATGATGTTTTGGAAGAGAGCGTCTATAAGTACACATCCAGAGGGCTTCGTAGATAGTGGGCGCAACGGAAACGTGTGCAAGATGTTTTATGTGATAAAGCAGGCATCGCAGAGTTGGAACGTCTGTTTTGATGTGATAGTCAAAGAGTTTGACTTCATCAAAATGATAGATGAACTTTGTATATACAAAATGGTAGTAGGGAGTATGGTGGTGATCCTCATAGAGTACGTGGATGACATACTCTTGATAGGGAAGGAGTTTTCTATGCTACGCTCGGTCAATCTCCGCTTATCACAAGGATTCTCCATATAGGATCAAAGCGATACCTCCTGAATCCTGGGTTTTGGATCTATGAGTAGATCTAATTAGATGTTAGGATTCTCACTAGTTGTAGTGAGATGGTATCAATCGATCCTGGGGAGAATCACTGGAAAGGTTCCAGGGTAATAAGGACGACCAAATGTCAGTCGCAGGCATTGTCTTTACCCTCAGTGGAGGGACGGTATGTTGGAAGAGTTCCAAGCTAGATACCGTGACTTACTAGACGATTAAAGGCAAGATACGTCGTTACCAAGGATGCTACCAAAGAGGCAGTCTGGATATATATAAGTTCATGAGATGAACTTCGTTCCAACCATTGTATGACAATGGAGTTATGGCTTTGGCCTAGGAACGCCCGTCCCATCAGAAATCCAGATATAATTCTTAGGCAGTATCACCTGATCATGGAGATGGTATGGTTGATCTCCAGGAAGATCGAGGTCAGGAGAGTAGACACAGAGGACAACAACGCGGATCCACTCACAAAGGCCTATTTCCCAGTAGAGACTTTATGGGATGGTTGAGTATGAGATACTTCAACCATAGCTGATTGTTGGGTATGAGATACCACAACAGATGGCCCAAGTGCAAGTGGGAGATTATTAGTTATATGTATGCCCTAGAGGCCATTACTGTAGATATGATTTATATTGTAGTGGATACTTGGACATATATAGGTAGGACTTTCTTGCTCGACATGATAGTATGCTATCTGGTTGCTCTTTATCTAAACGCGTACTCTGATTGTCTCTATGTTACTTGTTGATAAAGCCTTTAGGATGAGTACTTGACTACCAGGACTATGATGCAGACATACTAGTGGGGACAATGTATTCGTCAAGTACATCCTTCAAATGTTCCTAGTCATAGGAGTACCGAGACAGGGCATCGATACTCTAGAGTAGACTAGCGTATGCGCTTCTTGACCCATATGATGGGCGATGGATGATCCCATATCCATTGGTGTTTGACATCAGAGAAGGTATGCGGGTGCTCAGTGAAGACTGGGTACACTGGACGGACTCGCCGAGAACTCCCAGATGGTATTATACCTCACGTCAGATGGCAGTTCTCTGGCGACACTGGTACATGTTAGTCTGTAGACCCGAGATCGTCATAGAGTCTTGTGTGATTCCCACTGTGCTTTGATTTCTACCTTACCACGTCCATGAGGGCGTGCAAAACGGTGGCTTTTGGGTACAGTCCCGAATCACATGGAGGCAATGAACGATAGGAGGGGATTCGTCTCTCCCGGTATAGGGAGTTGATGTTGCGCTGTGTTCGATTGGCTATAACTGGAAATCCCTGGTCAGGGTTGCTGAGATTTACTGGTAAGTGTTATCAATAGTTTCTCGAACTATTATAGACCTCATATCGACATGACTTATCAAGCTACCGGGGTCTGACGTTTTACCACCCCTAGGCGAGATATGCGACATATCAGACGAAGAGACCGGACTGTATGGGAGTGTTACTGACTGGATTCAAAGGAGAATGTACAGGCTTGCTTGTTGATCTTCTGATCGCTCAATACCTGGATGGCTGTTACGTTTAGTTGACCGCTTACAGCTTGTGGGTGTTTGATATGATCATCACCTACTGCCGACGTATTGACGATTCTTTAGAGTTCTACACAGAGGTTTCCTGGCTCGGCCAAAACGGAGTAGGAGCATATATATGATATGCGCGGGACCGAGAACAATACGTGTATGTGATACCGTATTAGATTCTCGCGATATAAGATATCGGCCGGGTATATGTGATATAGCCGGGTCATCGGATCAAGTGTTGATTCGATGAACTGATACAGATTATCTTAGTCGGTTGTTTATGAAATAGCCGGATTATCGGATCAAGTGTCGATTCGATAATTTAATGTATAATTATATATTTGATATATTAAATTACATTAACTAATATAAGCTCACTAAAAGATTCTTTTTCTCACTCGGGTAATACATTGATATATATGCAATATATGTTAATTGTATTATTTTATTTTGTTACAATAAATATTGTATATGTGATATATAATATTGTAACATGTTAGGGTTATTAATGCAACATGATTAGTGGAGATTAAACATGATTAAGTTTTGATTTGGGTTAATTTTTTCTAGAACCTTCTAGAAGGTTTTGTTTTGTTTTGTGCAAAGATATTTGTGTTGATATTTTGCATAGATATTTGTTTAACCCAACCAAACCTTTTAACCTTGGTTAAATCTCTACAAGGGTTACATATACCATGGTTGCATTTCTAACCTTACACTTGAGTTTTCATTATTCATCACAAAAGGATTATATCTTCTTCTTCCTTATTCTTCTTTCATGGAAAAAGCTTACTAGCTTTTTCATTAGTGATGATTTTGAGTGAGATAAAGAAAACAAATGAGAGCTAAAATCCTACTTCATCATGCTAATCTATCCTAGCCATTTAGATTAGGGTGTCCACCTCATTAGTGAGTGAGAGCTTGTGTTAAAGAAACTTCAAGGTAGATCATATTTGTTATCGAAGATCGGAAGCAAGCATGCATCTTTCTCTTCGTGGAGCCTCTCGAGAGTCCGGAACTTGATGATCGCAGCGAAGGGACCACAACACGGAGCTTATGAAGTGAAGGACCGGACTACAAAGGTTGTAATCCTAAACTCTTAGATGTTAAAGTGTTTAACAGGCTTTGTTTCGCCTAATCTCTAGTTTAACATCTTGGTTTAGGGTTGTTCGGCACGGCTAAATTTTTAATCGGGCATGGTTGATGCCTTGTAGAACCTTATTAGAGTGCCTAGTAACCCTACATGTATCGTCCACTGAATTTAATCAGTATCCCGCGCCATGCTTTCCTCAGTATCCGTTTAGACCACTTGTCCAAACTGCTGCCCCCTCAGAAGAGGGAAAACTATAACTCTGACGGTCACTTTGTCATCCAGGTCACTTTGGAAGCCTGGAATGATAACCGTCTCCCGAAGGAGGCTGCCGTTACCATATCCCTAGAACATCCACTTATGTTCATAAACATCTTTCCAATGTTTCTCCAGGATTGGATCGATATAAACTTATTGTAGCTAGTGCAAAAACAACATCTGGTATGGTACTTAACATCTCATGATTAACTCAATTGCCTAAGCAAGTGATATGCCAATCATGCACATCCTTTTCCCCTTTAGTCTGTAAGACACCTTTAGAGAGGGTGACTCTATCACCTGCAGGTACACCACCATTCCAGGAGTCGTCCATTCTAAAACACCTTTAGAATACTGTCAAAGTACCCAGATTGGGAAACTACCCAAATCTAGATCTAAAACCATAGATCTAGTTACCAGAACACCTGATATATTATCCATATCCAATGTGGAGAAACCACCGTGTGACAAACATAGTATAACCGATCGTAGTATAGGAATTTCACTTCCTATAAAATGCATGTCATCCAAATACCAGGACATCACACCCTACTACCTTCTTAACAGATCCATCTGCTATTCTGATGAAGTCAAAGCATATGATTGTCACATCAAAAATAGGTGATCTATCTCGGCTATACCTGCTTTAGTCTATAAATAGACATAAGCTACTTGTCCATTATGCTTCCGCTACTCCTACTGACTACAGCAACCCTCTGGCAGAGTCATATACACGTGCACTTCTAAAGCTAGTTTAGAACGACGCTATACTCATCCTCCTACCAGGTCTCATAGTCTAGAACAGCAGCAATGACAATTCTGGATAAACAAGAACCTCCCTGTCACCGTCTTTGAGGATACCGAAGTATCTCTCGGGCGCCTGAGGTTACCCACCATATCTGCAGAGTGGCTAATAGAATGTCAAAACCAATTGAATCTTTAGGTTCTATTAAATCTTCAGTAATCGTTTGTGGTTCTGGAATCACTTTCAGTTCTACCATACTCCTACTACTGTTTTATGAAATAGTACATTTTGCTAAAACTGTTGCGAGTCATGGACAATATCACTATTGATCTTCCAGATGGTAGAAAGTTATCCCTCGTCATAGCCCGGGATAACCCACAAACTGCCATTACAGAAACGTGCCTTGAGTATGTCCAGAGTCTGGTTTTAAGCATAAGCCGGACAACTTCATATACCTTAACATCATTAAGATATGAACCATTCTATATACAATATAGAAACATAGGCACTAATTTAATTGGAACCAGATTCAAATCATGCAGCTGTCACCAGTGCATGTCAACTAAATGGAGAGAGGCCGATCAATATTACTCAACTAGGAGTGCATCCAGATATATGTAACCTGAAAGTGAAGCAAGTTCTCAAAACCATTATTATCAACTGAATACCAAACACAAGTATATGCATCTTCAATCACCTTGAAGAATCCCGATACTTGCAACGCATGGTTCTATACTTTATTCTTGTACCTATAACTTCTCAAAACTTGGACCTTGTATTTTTACGAAATACTTGTCTAAAAACTAAAGAAGTCATAAGTAAACAGAATATAGTACGAGTACCAACCCTTTTGTCCTAATGGACTCTGAACAACATACAATACTCTGTATAAGTCCCCTGAGTTCAATAACTCAAATCCTGTGCGTCTTAGGTTGAAAACTGTATTATGGTTAAGAAGAATTACACCGTTGTTGAATACTCCTTACCTAACCATCAACTGATATAGGTAAATGTCACAAACATAATTTAAAAAAGTTATATCTCACTTTATAAAATAAACGTACAGATATATCAGTTTGAAACTGGTGCATAACTACGGATATTCAAAACCAAATATTTGCCGTCCGGCAAAAACCCAGGAGATTTCCTCAAATAGCACCAATTACAACGAATTCCGATATAATCACCTAATTCCCAATATCATACTCCCACTCATCATCTATAATACCATACAGATGTGAGAATCAAACGTGGTAAATACATACTCTGGAGTAAGAATCTAATTGGAAAACCAGTTTTCAATTAACAACTCACAGTGAAACTGAAACATGAAAAAGTTTCGAAGGGGTATCTGGGTATTCCTACTAATTCCTCTTCCACTATCCAGATTCATGACTATAACCGTATATTTAATTTCCATCTCTTCAATCCCTTTATTTGTCTTTACTTATTACCTTCTGTACACCGTACTCAGGCTAAATGGTTTTCTTCCTTCCCTGCCTTTTGGCACCAGCCTAAGGTTTGGAAGAAGACAATCCAATATGCGTAATAGGTGTACCCTCCTAATCCTAAGATCCCGCGCAACCTGAGAGAAGGTAAAAGGAAAAAGACAACTGAATAATCCTTATTCTATTTCTCCTGAACCAGAAACCATCCTTGAACTGAAACAAGTTCCTTCGAGTTTGTATGTAACTATACGATAGCGTATCCAATAAATGTGGATCTTCGTAGTGATACAGAATGTTCCGGAGAAATGCAAAGGTGAAGTAGGAGTGGCGATGGTATACGCGGTTTGGTCATGAATGACAGCAGTCGCAATTTACTTCGCCTTCTTTCTAATCCCTTTATTTGTCTTTACTTATTACCTTCTGTACACCTCACTTAGGCTAATTGGTTTTCTTCCTTACCCACCTTTCTGCACCTACCTATGTTTTGGAAGAAGACTATCCAATAAGCGCAATAGGTGTACCCTCTTCTAATCCTAGGAGCCCTCACACCCTGAGAGAAAGTAAAAGGAAAAGACAACTGAATAGTCCTATTCAATTTCTCCATAACCAGAAACCATTCTTGAATCTGAAACAAGTTTCTTCGAGTTCGTATGTGACTATAAGATGGTCATATCCAATTAATGTGGATCTTCGTAGTGATACGGAATGTTCCGGAGAAATTCAAAGGGTAAAAGTACGAGCGGCAATGATAAATGCGACTCTGACAAATACAAAAGCCAAAGTGTTTTAAGAAGGTTCGGTTAACTTGGTTCAAGAGTTCTAGTCTAGGGTCGGGCCATGGTCGCTGCCAAAGAGAGAGAGAGAAAAGAAACACTCAGCGTGCACTCTAACCTAGATCAGAATGGTTAATCACTTTATCTAATCCTGATGGCTCCCACTGTTTTCTCGAATTCTCCTTCAAACCCAAAAGAAGAATTAGTCGGGATCATCTAAAATCACCCGAGGAGTAAACCAACTCATCAGTGGGAATCAGGATCCAACTATCATTGCATGATAACCTGATGGAATCCACTCTAGTTATCACACTTCAGAAGGTATGCGCATACCTGGCAAGTTTCCTGTATGTTTGAAACTCTCGATGTGATTTTTACCCCATGCTCTTATGACCTTGACGAAGGCCAACAAATCATAAGTCGCATGTTAAGTTCTACCCGTCATTGTCCAGGTTAATTTGAACTCACCCGTACATACCCTTGACGAAGGCCAACAAAGTAGTACGACTGTCCAAACCAACGCATCTATCTATGCAACAGAAAAGTAACAAATAGCTACCATACAGTATGCCTTGACGAAGGCCAACAAATATAACATGAAGACTAAGTGCTACCCGTCTGAAATGACGGAGGGCTACGAATGGTTTTTGGCGAAAAACCTTTAACGTAATGAACTTGATATCGTTGAAGGAGCCGAATAGATTTACAAATATATAGTGGAGAAAACTTTTGCTAAAGAGGTCACTCCTGATGAAGGGATCTCGGCTCTTTCCTTGTCCAATGAGGTGCAGGATATTCCTAACTGAATACCACGATGCAAAGCAAAAACAATCGACTATAGTGAAGTTATTACCCTGACGCGAACTTCTGCCCAAGAGGTCACTCCCGATAAAGGGATCTCAGCCCCTGCTTCGTGGAATGAGGTGCTGGATATTCATAACCGAATACCACTGTTCAAAACAAAAGAAAACGTCCTTGTAATAACAACTTTTGAAAATTGTTCCAACAACATCATATAGGTCTGTTTTCCTTGCATTGATCAAAATCAATGCAATCCTATCAATTAATCACACCAGAAAAGAACGAAAATATGATGTACGTATATGCCATCCGCATTCGCCACTGGGCCCCGTCATCACCCGTTAGGTTACTTAACTAACGACAAAGCTGGGGCTGGACTAGCTCGGGTGCAAAAAATATACAACATCTACTAGTATATATATAACAATATATAATAATCGTTCCAGGCATGATATATGCAACATCACAGGTAAGCGATAAGCATCACAGAATAATACTGATAATCTGGGAGCCCCGGGTTTCCTTTGAGCCGCAAGTGAAATCCGACGTTCCTTTGGTTGTGTGGATAGCATGTGCAATGAAAACCTAGACCCCTACGAGCGCGGTAAGTTACCCGCCAATCCCAGATGTGAGGCAATCCCAATCAACAACGTGAATAGGCCACCCGACACTTCACGGAATCCGGTAACTTGAGCACCCCTCCTTAGGTCAACCTGTACCCCCTACGAGTGCGGCGAATAGCCCGCCAATTCTAGAGTGAGGCCCCCTCCGTCTCACCTCCATGAGATGCGGGCCTATTACCCTCTAGAACCTGGCTATTCGTGCACTCCACCGTGGGGTAATCCTAGTACAGAAAATAAAATAAGTACAACGGTGACATCGACCTCAACTCGGTCGTGCCCCAAACAAATTATATAAAAACAGGCAATGACGACAGTCCACATGTCGGACGCTCGCCCTGCAATATCAAATGTACAAATGAATCTAAACTGTACTAACATTGCACTCAAGCTATCCACCACGACGATCCAGCCACAACACAGCACAACACAGAACATCAACGTGAATGTCACGTTCGCAAACCCGTCTAAAAGAACATATAGCAGTTAGACGGATTGTACCACCAGAATGACATTCACGGTCACAAATAGTAATGTATGTACTGAAAACTACGACATTAGAATTCCGCACGCAATTAGCAAACTAAACCAATTTCCAAAACCATGAAAAAGCAGTGAGCTAAAGTTCCAAAAGCCGACCATTTAAAGCCAATTCGGAAATTCGAATCAAAATGAAACGCGCCCGAACCTTCGCGGGGAGTTAGAGCACGAAATTAACTTCGAGTCGGGAGGCCTAGAGGGGGTACCCCAGCCCTGAGTCCACCACGAGGTGAACAAGGTGTGAGGCAGTTTCGGGTCCCTACCGCCAAGACCACCTTGTGGTGGTCTTGGGGAGTGGGCCCAGTCGATCGGTCCCCCTGGGGGTTCCCGGGGTGCACATGCACCACCCCGCAGCTTCTCAGTTCAAACCGTGAGCTCGCGGGGTGTGAAAACATCTTGTCGGCAGTTTTTGCAAGACAAAAACGGCGTATTTCTAATGTCGCAATAAGTTAACTAAGGCTTATGGAGTGGCTCTGATACCATGTTGGGCTATGGCAGCGCCCCGGCCATCAATCCGTGACCAAATGCGGAATAAAAATTTATAAATCTTGGCGCTACCACAACCAATTACCCGGATCTATCCATAAGCCCTAGATAACAAAACATGCAAAGGAGTTAGAATTGTTATACCGAATAGATCCGTGTCCTTCGTTCTTCAACCATCATCCCAAGCTCCTCGTGGCTTCCTTGATCAAGCTTGATCTCCGGTCTCCCTCCATCGATGATGATCCACCCGAGAGTCTATGCAACGAGCTCCAACCTTATATCTGAGGTAACTAAGGCACCTAGATCGCTACTCCAGATACCGTAGATGAAGTAGAGAGCGATGAAAGATTAACTTGTCTCAAGACATCCAAGGATTCTCAACTCATGAGAGGGTTTGGATGGACCTAGAGGAGGAAGAAGATGCTATGAGAATGAGGTGTTGAGAGCAACTCAAGAGAGAGAAAAAGAAATGAATAATGGCTTGTTTTTTTTGTTTGTTGTGTGAGTGTGATAAGAAATAATGGAGCCATCACATAAATGTCCATGTCTCAAAAATATCTTAGTCAACAAAAAATATCTCAAGTCAACACAATCTCACAACAAACAGAAACCCTAAGCATACTAGAATAGTAACCATGGGTCACTAATTAGCCATGCCACAAAAATGCAATAAACACCTCATCCTACACCTCAGTAACCTTTTAATCCAAAAAGGTCTAAACCATGATGAGGTGTAATCTTCTAAAAGTAATCTTGTAATAAATTACAAGAACACCCCTCAACCGTATATACATACCCGCATCCGTATTTCGAAGAATACGAATACAAAGAGACGAAAATAATCCAACAAATATAATATTAGGATCCGACTTAAACCAAAGCCCACTAGTATTATCCGTCCGAACATCATCCGTGCACAAGTACATGTATGTGATCGAACCCTGCCGTAAAACCATACAGCCTCTGCATCGTTTCACCCGAAGCAGGGAAACCCTCCGTGTGGGACTCCAAAGACTCGTCAATTTGCTGGCAGTGGGTTTAACCACAAGCACGTCAGCGGCACTAGCTGTACGTAACGGCTACCCAGGTATTGAGCAAAAGGGAGGTCGGCGAGCAAACTCATCCTGAAACCCCTACTGAGCCTGACAGTAACAATATCCGTACAGTCCGGTCCGTTCGTCTATGAGTATCGCATATTAAGTCTAGGGGGTGGATAAAGTCAGACCCCTTATAACACGATATTTAGTGTCGGTATGAAGCCCATCACCACCTGAGAAACTGTAGGGTTCCTAGGCACTCTCAAGAGGTCTCATAAGGCATCAACCATACCAATTTCAAAAATTACGGTGCCGAGAAACCCTAGACTAAGGATCGTTGGCTAGATGTCTAGGCGAAAAAGGAACTAGTTTACAACTAAACTACAAGAACGGAAATACAACCTT
The DNA here is from genome assembly GCA_030015575.1 of Agapanthus africanus. Taxonomy (NCBI): domain Eukaryota; kingdom Viridiplantae; phylum Streptophyta; class Magnoliopsida; order Asparagales; family Amaryllidaceae; genus Agapanthus; species Agapanthus africanus. Next base: position 495,552,464 of record CM057339.1, read on the forward strand.
TGTAGATCCGGTTCTCTACCTCCTTAGCTCCGCAATGAAGTCTCCTCGCTGTCCAAGTCGAACCCCGGGCTCTAGCGTCGGCTTCATCGGAGAATGGACGGGCTAGGTCGTCGACGTCGATGCCGAAGATGATCTACGTCGAGGCATCACTAGATCAAGCTCCAACTTCACCAAGTCAAGAAACTTGTGAAGAAAACACACTCTACTACTTGGCAAGAGGTAGAGGATGAAGAAATAGGAAGTGGGTAGACTTTAGAATTGGATTTCTCACTTGTTTTCATCAATCACCATTGATGGAATCTAGTTTCTCTTCTTGAAGAAGAAGAAGAAGAAGATGATAATGTTATGATAAGTATTTTAGTTATTTTCAAAATATAAAATAATTAGATACTTATCATAATCTCAACCATAGTTAGGTGTAGAGAATATACCATGGTTAGTGTGAATGGTTAGGGTTAGGCATGAAGACAAAATGGTCACTTAGTCAAAGCTTCATGAAGCTTCAACTAGAATACAAATCAAGCCACCATTTTATTTTCTTTAATCTTTTGCCAAAATAAATAAATAGATAAGAAAAAGAAAACCCTAACCATCACTTAACCATGGTTTAATCTAAACATACACACTAACAATCATGTATCATCAAACATGATACAAACTTGTGTACAAAAGTATATCACATATAGAATGTGCACAAGTCAAGTGAGAAAATCCATTTAAAGTGAACCAATACTAATTAATGCAAAGTAATATATCAAATATATAATTATACATTAAATCATTAAATCAACACTTGATTTAACGATCCGGTCATATCGCATATAACCGACTAGTATCCAATGTATCGGCTTATCGAATCAACCCTCGATTCGATAACTAGGTTATATCGCATACAACCATTCGATACATTCATCGCGAGAATAGAATACGGTATCACATACACGCAATATTCTCGGTCCCGCACATATCTCATATGCGCTCCTATTTCGTTTCGCTTGAGCCAGGAAACCTCTGTGTAGGACTCTAAAGACTCGTCAATACGCCGGTAGCAGATGATGATCATATCAAGCACCCACAAGCCGCAAGCGGTCTGATAAACATAACGGCCACGCGGGTATTGAGCGATCAGAAGATCGACGAGCAAGCCCGCTCACACTCCAGTGAATCCAACCAGTAACACTACAGTACAGTCCGGTCTCGTCGTCTGATATGTCGCATATCTTGCCTAGGGGTGGTAAACGTCAGACCCCAATAGCTCGATAAGTCGTGTCGATATGAGGTCTATAACAATTCGAGAAACTACTGGTAACACTTACCAGTAAATCTCAGCAACCCTGGCCAGGGATTTCCTGTTATAGCCAATCGAACACAGCGCAACATCAACCCCCTATACCGGGAGAGACGAATCCCCTCCTATCGCTCATTGCCTCCATGTGACTCGGGACTGTACCCAAAAACCACCGTTTTGCACGCCCTTTTGGACGTGGTAAGATGGAAATCAAAGCACAATGGGAACCACACAAGACTCTATGACGATCTCGGGTCAACAGACTACTCTGTACCAGTGTCACCAGAGAACTGCCATCTGACGTAAGGTATAATACCATCTGGGAGTTCTCGGCGAGTCCGTCCAGTGTACCCAGTCTCTACTGAGCACCCGTATATCATCTCTGATGTCAAACACCGATGGATATGGGATCATCCATCGCCCATCTGTATGGGTCGAGAAGGTACACGCTAGTCTACTCTGGTATATCGATGCCCCATCTCGATACACCTACGACTAGGGACTTTCAAGGATGTACTTATGGACTACCATGTCCCCACTAGTATGATCCGCATCATAGTCCAGGTAGTCAAGTACACATCCTAAGGGCTTTACTAACATGTAATAGAGAGACAATCTGTGTACACGTTAAGGTAAAGTGCAACCAGATAGCATACTATCATGTCGAGTAAGAAAGTCCTCCCTATATATTTCCCAGCATCCACTACAATATACATCCAATGTACAGTAATGGCCTCTAGGGCATACATATAACTAACAATCTCCCACTTGCACTAGGGCCATCTGTAGCAGTGGTTGTAGTATGTCATACTCAACCATCCCATAAAAGTCTCTCTTTGGGAATAGGCCTTCGTGAGTGGATCCGCCGTGTTGTCCTCTGAGTCTACTCTCCTAACCTAGATCACCCTGGAGATCAACCATCTCCATGATCAGGTGATACTGCTTTAGAATATGTCTGGATCACTGATGGGACAGACGTTCCTTGGCATAAGCCACAACTCCATTGTCACACAATGGGAGGAACGTAGTTCATCTCATGAACCAATATACACCCAAACAGTCTCTTTGGTAGCATCTTAAGTAGCGATGTATCTAGCCTTTATCGTCTAGTATGTCACGGTATCTAGCTTGGAACTCTTCCAACACACCGTCCCTTTACTGAGGGTAAAGACAATGCCTGCGATTGACATTCAGTCGTCTTTATCACCCTGGAACACTTCCAGTGATTCTTCCCAGAATCGTTTGATATCATCTCACTACAACTAGTGAGAATCCTAACATCCAATTAAATCTATCTCATAGATCCAAAACTCAGGATTTAGGAGGTATCATTTTGATCCTACACGGAGAATCTTTGTGATAAACGGAGATTGATCGAGCGTAGCATAAGAAACTCTTTTCTTATCAAGAGTATGTCATCCACGTACTCTACGAGGATCACCACCATACTCCCTACTACCTTTTTGTTTATACAAGGTTCATCTACCATTTTGATGATGTCAAACTCTTTGACTAATCCATCAAAACAGATGTTCCAACTCCGTGATGCCTGCTTTAATCCTATAAAGCATCTTGCACACGTTTCCGCTGCTCCCACTGTCTACGAAGCCCTCTGGCTGTGTACTTATAGACGCACTCTTCTAAAACATCATTTAGAAAAGCAGTCATGACACCCAACCATCAGATATCATAGTCATGGTATGCAGCCGTGGCAAGTAGGATCTGGATGGACTTAAGCATAGTACTGGAAAAGGTTTCATCATTATCCACGCCTGGTTGATGACGAAAACCTTTAACAAGTCTAGCTTTGAAAGTCTCCACTTTTCCATGTACACCAAGTAATCTTCTCAAGATATACTTGCTCCTGATGGGGATTTAACCCTTCAGATATAGCAACTAAAGTCCATACTTTGTTGGTGTATAAGGATTCCATCTCAGATCGCTAAGCATCCAGCCATTCTTACAGAGTCTTACTCCTGATGGCCAGCTCGAAACTAGTTGGGTCATCATCTCATGATGCAATCCTCGCTCCCACTGTCATAGAGAAACAGAAGTATCTCTCAGGTGGGTGAGGAACCCTACTAGATCGGCGGAGAGGCTGAGGTTCGTTGGAATCTACTGAATCCTTTGGTTGTACCAAATCATCTGCTGTAGTTTGTATAGCTGAAACACTTCCAGTTCTACATTACAGACCTTGCCTCGAGCTTGTCCGGATTTTGCTTTTAGACATAGGCCGGACAACCCCAAATCTTAACTAACTTAAGATATGGGCTCTTCCTATTCCATATCACATATGAAGCGGTAGGCAACTGATTTGATTGGAACCCTATTCAATAGGTATGCAACTTCTCAAGTGCATAACCCCCTAAGGAAAAAGGTAACTCAGTATTACTCATCATAGAGCACACCATATCAAATAGGGTGTATCTGCTCCGCCCCGACATACCATCGTGCAATGGTGTATACGGAGGAGTAATGCTGAGAGAGAATCTCATTCTCCTTTAGAAAATTCCAAGAATTCCGTGCTCAAGTATTCTCCTCCTTGATCTCATCAAAGGACATAATATTTTTACCCGTATTTTGGTTCTCTACTTCTCGCTTATATTCTATGAATATCTCAAAAGGTTCGGACTCATGTTTCAACAGGAACATATGACTGAATCTTGAGAGATTATCAGAGAATATAATGAAGTATAAAGAATCAGTCCTGGCATGTGTAGACAGGAGACCTTACATACATCATCATGTATCAGTCCCAGGAGTTCACTAACTCTTTCTCTGTTTCCAATAAACAGAGCTATGGTCATCTTATCTTTGTGACATGACTGGCAAGTTTCATAAGATGTAAATTCAAACTGATTTAAATATGCATCTTAATGTAACTTTAGCCAGTCGGATCGCATTGATATGACCTAGTCTACAATGCCACAAGAAGGATCCGTTCATTTCTGAACTCTTCCTCTTGTGTGTGTTCTGTATACTAAGAACTGTAGTTTGATTTAGGACATTAATGCTTTTAGATAACGTGCCTGAACCGATCAACTTTTGATATAGGAAATGTTCAAAACATTATCCAACAATACAAAATTTTATCGTTTCTTTACTAATAAAGAGACTGATATGATTTTGTATATCAGGTTCGGTATCTAATAACATTCATTCAGAATCAATGTATTACAATACAGGGTGACAGTGACCAACAGACTTGGCCGCAACACTTGCCCCGTTTTCTGCCTCATGAAACTTATCACCCGTTCTCAGTTTTTCTACCCTTTTGTAGCCCTATGTAACATCTTACATATCTGGGATCCTGATCCGGTATCAAATACCCAGGATACGGAGGATACTGAGAAACAGTTCTTTGTAATGAACACACCCGAAGATGATGCATCAGCATGCACTTTCTTCGTTTGGGCGGCATGAGAAATCTGGTATTCCCCACTTTCCTACTCTGTCTTATAACAATTATAAGTTGGAGCGGGACCAACGTTCCCCAGCTCAGTATAACAAGCGGGTTCGGTCAATTATCCGTATTATTATCTTGATTAAGGCGTGATATGGTCGCTACCTGGAAAGAGAGAGAAGAAAACACTCAGCGTGCGCTCTTGCAAGAATAGATTGGTTATTATTTTATCTAATCAGGATGGCTCCCACTGCTTTTTATCAAATCTTCCTTCAAACCCTAAAAGGAAAGACTAGCCAGGATTAATTACACACTACAAGTTCGCTAATCTTTCAGCCAGGCCAGTGTCGGTACTTTGAGGGAGGTCCCCCGTGCTTTCGCACGAACCTAATTAATGTAAACCTCGTTTTCCCAGAGGCGTAACCCCGTTGACACCTTTCTAGACACCTACTTGATCAGCTAATTGTAATGTGTAAAACTCTCCCAGGAGTAACTCTTACTCGCAGCGGGTATCGGGATCCAACTATCTCATAGAAGGTATGCAATCTCATTGCAAATTTCAACACTTGAAATTCCCGATAATATTTTGCCCCTAGCGTGCTATGACCTTGACGAAAGCCAACAAACCATAGCCCGCTAGTCAAGTTCAACCCGTACATTTCTTGATCGAATTAAACCCACCCGCACGACCCTTGACGAAAGCCAACAAAGCCGCACGACTACCCTAATCCAATCGCATCGTATGCTGGCAGATAAACAGCATATAGCTACCGCACACTGCACCTTGACGAAAGCCAACAAATGCAGCACGAATACTATATACAACTTATCTGAAATGACGGAGGGATACGACAGGTTTTTCTGAAAACCTATTGCGTAATGAACTTGATATCGTTGTAGGATCGAATGAATTTTGAAATGGAGTGTTTTTGAGGCTTTTCTAGTTTTGCTAAAGGAGTCACTCCCGGTGAAGGGATCGTCGGTCCTTTCCTCGTCGAATGAGGTGCGGGATATATCATATATATCACTGTGCAAAGCAAAAACACTTAAAAGCAATCAAAAGACAAACCGAGGGGTGTAGCATCTGCCAGTTATTGCTAAAGGAGTCACTCCCGGTGAAGGGATCTCGGTCCTTTCCTCATCGAATAAGGTGCAGGATATATCATATATATCACTGTGCAAAGAAAGAACTGTAGCTACCTGTTTCATTTTGAAATTCGATTCTACAACATCTTAGGTTTCTTTTATTTCATTAATCATATTAATGAAGTCCCATCATTTAAGTACCTAAACATCACAGATAAATACGACGTACACTTATGCCATCCGCATTCGCCTCGATGTCCCCTCGTGCACCGTTAGGTTAGGTAACTAACGACAGAGCGGGGCAGGGCTAGCGCGGGTGTAAAACATAAGTAACGGCTATATAATATATCATATATACTATATCTAGTATCTATCATAGAACATCACATGATCACATCACAGATATCGCAGCAGAAGAAACATATGAAATATTGGATATACTAGGACGTCCGTGTTTTCAATACGAGCCAGTATAAAACACGGATTCCACGGTCGTGATGAATAGCCAAACCCACACCCTAGACCCCTACGAGAGCGGCAAGCAACCCTACCAATTCTAGAGTTAGGAGACCCGGACTCGACTCCTCGAGTTGGTCTCCCACTGGACTCCAGAACCCGGTTACTTGTGCCCTCCTCCTTGGGTCTATCCTAGTGCAGAAAAGTAAATAATATACAAATGGTGACAATATCCGCAACCTGGAAGTGCCCCAATAAAAGAATATTACATACAAGTTTTTACATAAATGAAAATGAAAAACACTCATCTCACATAAAAACCCCGGGCTATTCAAACACGACGATCCAATATAACATATCCAGCAACACATAACATCACATGTCATCAACGTAAGTAAATATGCTCATCCCAATTGTCGTTGACATATAGCAACGAAACCGGCGATATCATATATTACACTTATGGTCACAGAAAAGAAAGTGTAAAACTACAACAGTTGGAATCCGCAACCACCTCAGACATCGCATGCCTGACCAAATGAATTACTTAGACATCACATGCCTAACAATTATAAACCCCGCATTTTAGTCTCATTATCGAAAACACTTTTCAATATCAAGTCGGGTAATTCAACAAGATTCCCGGCATCCTGATCGAATGTTCATCGCAAACTTTAGTCGACGGTCGCACCCCCGATACCGACGACGAAGTGCACCAAGGCGGAACACCGCTACCGCGAGCACCCGAACGGATGCTTTCGGCGACGGGGTTCTCCTACAGTCACTTGGTCGGGGCTATGAGGTAAGGCTGTCTATTAAGTTTATCCGGCGAGTATCCGCGTACGCTACGCGATTGCGACGGACTTTTGTTCACATTAAAATTCCGTGGCAACCGATCAAGTGAGACTAAACTGCTATGTTTATAACATTCATTCAGTTATCTCATAACTACTTGTGAATTCCAATTATTGTATCCCATTCCAGATAATTAGAAAATGTTAAACTTTCCGATCGAACATTCAAACACCCAAGGTTTCCCGATACAGATCAACACATGAAACAAGTCTAAAAACATTCAGTTCGTGCCTCAGTACCAACGGTCCAGCCGTAGAAAGGTCAAGCCAACGCCTCACATATGGCACGCCGTACTGCCCCAAACCCGAAGGTTCAAAGGGCAGTTCAAGACGGTCACATAATCGAGTTAAGGTTTGTTGTCTTCTAGAGGGTCCATCGAGTTACTTGCACTACTTAGAACGTCTTTAAACCACGGAAAAATCCAACACTTGGAAATTTCCCGACAGGGGAAAAATTGGGTATTTATATCCGGTCGAACTTTTTAACATATTCAAAAAATTATCCGGAAAGCCACTTAGACAAAATCTGATACTCCGATCAAAACACCGAATCCCTAAAACAACTCCAGAAAATTCAACTCTTGAATAAATTTTAAAAATACCCAAAGAACTCAGCACCTGAAACAATGAATTACTGTGCAAACAGTTAGGGCTGACGTCACAATTCTGCCGCGGAACCGCCGCATAAGCTAGGCTTATGCCGCGGTTCCGCCGCCGATTACACTGTTCATGAAATAAATTTTGCGCCGTAATTCTTAGAATTCCCTCCTGAGTTTTCTGCATATTTTTAATTTGGAAAAAACCACGATTTTAGAAAATGTCCAGAGAGCATGGAAATTTTGGGGTTTCGGTTCGTTCGGACTTCAAACTCCATCTAGACTTCGCCTAAGGCTCTAGCTAGGCTCTGATACCACTGTAGGGTTCCTAGGCACTCTCAAGAGGTCTCACAAGGCATCAACCATGCCAATTTCAAAAATTACGGTGCCGAGAAACCCTAGACTACGGATCGTTGGCTAGATGTCTAGGCGAAAAAGGAACTAGTTTACAACTAAACTACAAGAATGGAAATACAACCTTTGTAGATCCGGTTCTCCACCTCCATAGCTCCGCAATGAAGTCTCCTCGCTGTCCAAGTCGAACCCCGGGCTCTAGCGTTGGCTTCATCGGAGAATGGACGGGCTAGGTCGTCGACGTCGATGCCGAAGATGATCTACGTCGAGGCATCACTAGATCAAGCTCCAACTTCACCAAGTCAAGAAATTTGTGAAGAAAACACACTCTACTACTTGGCAAGAGGTAGAGGATGAAGAAATAGGAAGTGGGTAGACTTTAGAATTGGATTTCTCACTTGTTTTCATCAATCACCATTGATGGAATCTAGTTTCTCTTCTTGAAGAAGAAGAAGAAGATGATAATGTTATGATAAGTATTTTAGTTATTTTCAAAATATAAAATAATTAGATACTTATCATAATCTCAACCATAGTTAGGTGTAGAGAATATACCATGGTTAGTGTGAATGGTTAGGGTTAGGCATGAAGACAAAATGGTCACTTAGTCAAAGCTTCATGAAGCTTCAACTAGAATACAAATCAAGCCACCATTTTATTTTCTTTAATCTTTTGCCAAAATAAATAAATAAATAAATAAATAGATAAGAAAAAGAAAACCCTAACCATCACTTAACCATGTTTTAATCTAAACATACACACTAACAATCATGTATCATCAAACATGATACAAACTTGTGTACAAAAGTATATCACATATAGAATGTGCACTAGTCAAGTGAGAAAATCCATTTAAAGTGAACCAATACTAGTTAATGCAAAGTAATATATCAAATATATAATTATACATTAAATTATTAAATCAACACTTGATTTAACGATCCGGTCATATCGCATATAACCGACTAGTATCCAATGTATCGGCTTATCGAATCAACCCTCGATTCGATAACTAGGTTATATCGCATACAACCATTCGATACATTCATCGCGAGAATAGAATACGGTATCACATACACGCAATATTCTCGGTCCCGCACATATCTCATATGCACTCCTATTTCGTTTCGCTTGAGCCAGGAAACCTCTGTGTAGGACTCTAAAGACTCGTTAATACGCCGGTAGCAGATGATGATCATATCAAGCACCCACAAGCCGCAAGCGGTCTGATAAACGTAACGGCCACGAGGGTATTGAGCGATCAGAAGATCGACGAGCAAGCCCGCTCACACTCCAGTGAATCCAACTAGTAACACTACCGTACAGTCCGGTCTCGTCGTCTGATATGTCGCATATCTTGCCTAGGGGTGGTAAATGTCAGACCCCAATAGCTCGATAAGTCGTGTCGATATGAGGTCTATAACAATTCGAGAAACTACTGGTAACACTTACCAGTAAATCTCAGCAACCCTGGCCAGGGATTTCCTGTTATAGCCAATCGAACACAGCGCAACATCAACCCCCTATACCGGGAGAGACGAATCCCCTCCTATCGCTCATTGCCTCAATATGACTCGGGACTGTACCCAAAAACCACCGTTTTGCATGCCCTCTTGGACGTGGTAAGATGGAAATCAAAGCACAGTGGGAACCACACAAGACTCTATGACGATCTCGGGTCAACAGACTACTCTGTACCAGTGTCACCAGAGAACTGCCATCTGACGTAAGGTATAATACCATCTGGGAGTTCTTGGCGAGTCCGTCCAGTGTACCCAGTCTCTACTGAGCACCCGTATATCATCTCTGATGTCAAACACCGATGGATATGGGATCATCCATCGCCCATCTGTATGGGTCGAGAAGGTACACGCTAGTCTACTCTGGTATATCGATGCCCCATCTCGATACACCCACGACTAGGGACTTTCAAGGATGTACTTATGGACTACCATGTCCCCACTAGTATGATCCGCATCATAGTCCAGGTAGTCAAGTACACATCCTAAGGGCTTTACCAACATGTAATAGAGAGACAATCTGTGTACACGTTAAGGTAAAGTGCAACCAGATAGCATACTATCATGTCGAGCAAGAAAGTCCTCCCTATATATGTCCCAGCATCCACTACAATATACATCCAATGTACAGTAATGGCCTCTAAGGCATACATATAACTAACAGAAACTACCGATCCTAGATCAGTAATTCTCGACTAGCTTGGCCAAGGATTTCTGGTAATGGCCACCCATGCACACGGCGACATCAACCCCCAATACCGGGAGAGACGAATCCTATGATGATCCGCTCATTGCCTCCATGTGGCTCGGGACTGAACCCAACTAAAACCTGTTTGCACGACTCCTTTGAGCCGTGGTAGGGTACTAATCAAAGCACAGTGGGAACTCACACGAGACAAATGACGATCTCAGGTCGATAGACTAACCAGTACATGTAACTCCTTGAAAAGTCGTTTTGGTATTTTCCCGAAAATCGGTAAATATTTGGTATTTTTCCCGTAAATCGTCATTATAATTATTTTGCAATATAGGCCTAATTATACCTAATTTAGATAGATAATTGCTAGTTTGTAGTAGCTAATGAGTTGCTTATAAAATTCTAGTCATTTAAAATTTTTCCCTAATTTACAATTTTTTTAAATATTATTTTAAGCTGTTAAAAATACATTAAATTAGCGATAACTACGAATTTGAATGGGCTAATTACATGCTTTAGAACCATGACAACTAAAATCTAGTGAGTAATATAAATTTTTAGCATTTTATTATGAGTTCTAATTGGTTATAATTAAGGGATAAATTAAAATTTAATTTAACTAAACTAAAACTTGCAATTTTGAACTTGTGGGGGGTCTTTTTGAATAGAATTTTTTTGCACACTCTCTCACAACCTCACCCCTCTTATTGGCCGGCCCCACCCCCAAGGCAGCAGCCCATAATTTTCCCCCCCTCCAATTTGTGTTGTTCAACTCATTTTAAATTGTTTGAAAAGGGTTTAAAATATATTAATTAGAGTATGGGTTTTAGTTGATTGGTATGGGCTTTGACAACACACCCTCACTTTTCCCTATCTCCCTCTGGCCGAAGGCCTTCCCGGCTGCAGCCTATCATTTTCCCCAATTTTCCCATCTTTTTTCTCTTCAAATTTCACCTCAAAATCCATCAAAAATCAACAAATTTCTTCACAAAACCAAAGCAAATCCTTATTCTACCTCTTCTCACACCCAAATTTTCTTACAACATGGAGAAAGGAGGTGTCTTAGGAGGTTAGAGCAAGCTAGGGTTTGAACTTGTGAGGTATAATTTCAATCAATGGTTAATTGGTAGTTTATTTATGCTAAATTAGAACTTTGAAGTGTTAATTTTATTGCTAATTTCTAATCTAGTTTTTTTTAGAGAGAGTGGTTTGATTTAAACTAGGATTTTAGCACACCATTACTAGGTTAATTAAATCTATTTTGCTATCTAGTTGTTTTACTAACCTAATTTAAGAGGTTAATTTTCTTAAGTGGGTTTTAATTAGTGTTAATTTAGTTTTTTTTCATGTATGGAATGGATTAATTTGCTAGTCTATAAAAATCAAGAAAGGGTTGTTTATGGAAAATAGGACTTGAAGTATTGCTAATGTGTTGAAATTTAGTGTAGTGGCTATCTAATGGTTTAACTTGGGTGATTATGCTTGATAGTAGTCTTTTTGTCGCAAGGCGACGATGTTTGCACCGAATTTGGAATGCTAATGCTTACTAGGTTTTTATAAAATTATGTGATGAATTATTTGTGATATCTTGATGATATTATTGGCATCTCCTACGACTTTTAGGGTATGTGAATGTGAAACATGGTTTGATCGGCTTTTGTTTTGGCGGTTGGTCCGAAACGACAATTTTAGTTAAGGTTGTAGTGTTTTTCGTGTGTGTTCCGCGCACCTTGTGCACAATGTGCCTAACTCGTTGACGTTGACCCTTTCATTTTGTGACATGTGTCGTTTCATGACGTGTAACCTTATGTTTTGTGTTGTGCAAATTCCAGGATCGGTTCCGGAGACTTCGGACGCGGCACGAAAAGGGAAAGCGGTGATTAGACCAAGCTAGCTGGGGATTTCCGGTGGTAGATGTATACATCTACGGGGAGAATCGTTTGGATGGCGCGAGGCGCCCGATAATTTTTAATTTCTAGTAATATCATGTTGTTGCATCTAGTTTCTAGTTGCTTATTTTACTGCACTGCATGACCTGTATATCCATATTTGTGTTAAATTCATCGTATAAAAACCATTGAAACCATTAAATGAGATATGCGACATAGGAAATAATTGGCTTGCTTAATTCATTATATATAATTGTGCCACTTCACTTCATAGGACACTTGCACCATTACCAGGGTTTTATGCTGCACGAGCACTATTCATGCGAACACACACGCCTTGGTAATTGCTATGCCACAAAACACTAGATAACTTGTTTAAACCGGAATTTAGAATAATTTCACCATATACGACGTATAAACCAGTACTAACATAATAAATTCCTCCAGATGAACATGTAGAATTGCTAGTCATATGCATGTACCTCATTACATCATTCGATCATACATAGTCTTTTAGTCATATATTGCAGTTCGCATTGTTGATACCATATGCATTCATCATCATTGACATGTGTACTTGTGGTACTTTCTTTCTTGAGGATTTCAGCATTTGAGATTTATGAGATTTTGGAGAAACCGCAAGAATTTAATAAACCGATATCATTTTAAATATTGCAAGTTGCGGTTTTCTCGAGATATGATACTTGTGTCGTCCACCATGAGTTTTCTGTTAGTTTTCGAGACCCGTTTCGAGGAGTAGGATGAACCGTCTCGGGTACATGGTGGGCCCGGTAAGGTACCCCCGGGCAAGAAGTTCGAGTAGTAGACGATGAGCCTGGTAGGGGCAGACTAGCTCCCGGTGATTGTTGGCGCGGCGGATATCTAGGGGATACCGACCGTGGTCATGAGATGTTGAGATATTGATATTTTGAGATGGACCAGCCGGACGGCTGGGGCCGAGATGTTGGATGCCGATACTGGGCACGGATTTCTGTTGATTTCATATGATATTTCTTCAGATATTTCACAGAAATTTTCCTAAGATGAAATTAATAACTTATCATATCAAACATACTCTGATCACGTGTTAAATTGCATTCATGTTGCATACATAGCTGCTAGCATATCATACCATAGCAATATTGTAGAATTGTGACACTTTGCGTTGTCTCTATAGATGATATATATTACTCACGAGTTGGCAACTCACCCCCGTTGTGCCACAGCCTTTTGCTGGTCCGATCCGTCAGCCCAGTAGCGGCGGACGCACTTCCTCCTTTTGCTGGATTTGAGGCTTTTGCTCGTAGGTGGGTTATATGATTATTTTGTTTCCACCTTGTATATTCATTGTATCTAGTGTACTCCATCTACTGTATCATCTACCAGTACTGTTGTATGTTGACTTAGAGGCGAGACAGTGAGATTTGTGGGCATGTATATTGTTTCTTTGGGTCGCGCTCACTTGAGCCGACATGTTGCTTATTACTTATGCCTTTTTATGCTTATTTTCAACATTGCTGTTTTTTTATTGCGTGGTATTTGTGTCCGCCTTAGGGCGAAGAGCTAGATCCCACTTGGGGATGCCTTATTTCTTGTATTCATATATATTCCTGTTATACCCGTTTGGGGGCCAGAATTTACAAAGGAGACTCTGCCGAAATTTTCGGTAAAATTTGTTGCTTTAATAAAATGTTTAATACGACTCGTTTTGGTTTTCCTTCACTCTACTGCTTATTTGGTTTTGATTTCTGGGCTTTGGCTTACTTTGATTACGTCCGCCTTGAGACGTTCGTAATTTAAGTGCCAGTCACGTTCCGTACCCTTTCGGTCGTGACAAAGTTGGTATCAGAGCGATAGGTTTTACCTTTCTGAGTGTAGGATGACCCTTGGTAGATGGAGTAAGTGACTTAAGTAGGGTAACGTAGCGTGTGTATGTCCGCGGCATACTTGCGATACGGTACTCCGCCTAAGTGACTTTAGGATATACTTTCTTGAAATTCCTTCTTCAATTCCGTGTATCCTATGATTCTATTGCACTGTTCTTATTATCCTATTTCCTGTACCAGCCACTATGCCGCCGAAGGCTACAAGAGCGCAGAGGGCTGCCGCCCGAGATGAGATCCAAGCAGGCTCGTCCGAGACGAGGACTGAGCAGGGTGGCGTACCTACGCCTTAGGGACATACTGATCCGTATTCCCCAGGCCGCATGGATAGGCTGGAGTCTGGTATGGAGGAGTTACGACAGATGATGGGAGGTATGCAGGAGTTACGACAGATGGTGGGATCCTTAGTAGAGGCCCGTCGTACACCGAGATCGGAGGACGTACCTACCCCAGCACAGAATACGATAGTATCTGCTGTCCAGACAGTTGCTCCTACTACTACACGGGCTATTCTAGTATCACTACAGGACTTCATGAGACTGAGGCCTCCAGTCTTCACCGGCACCGATGCAGCGGAGGATCCGCAGACATTCCTTGACAATTTAGCTAGGATTTGCCGTTCGCTCAGATGTTCCGACAATAGATGGGTGGAGCTTACGAGTTTCCGTCTGGAAGGCCTTGCGCAGATATGGTGGGAGTCGGCCGAGAGAGGTCGAGCTGGAGGTCTACCTCCTATGACTTGGGCCGAGTTCACAGCAGTATTTCTAGCCCGTTTCCTTCTAGAGAGCGTTCGTGATGCTCGAGCTCGTAGTTTTGAGGCTTTGATCAAGACTCCAGGGATGACAGTGTCCGAGTATGATATCCAGTTTACTCAGTTGTCCCGATATGCTCCGTACTTGGTTGATACTGAAGAGAAGAGGGTAAAGAGGTTTGTGCAGGGACTCGACACAGTTATTTCTTGCCATCGGCGCCCAGCATTTTGACACTTATGCAGCTGTTATGGACACGGCCTTACTGATGGAGGCACGCATTTCAGAGACTTCGGCCGTTTTTGGGCCGAAGAGGATTTGTACCGATATGCCAGCTCAGAGGCATCATGCCAGATTCTTTCCGAGAGATGGTGGTGGCAGAGGAGTTGGACGGGGTCAGCTATTTGGATCTTATCCGTAGGGACAGCAGGCGTCGCCGAGATGTTTTGGGTGCGGGAGTCTGCACCATCGTATCAGAGACTGTCCGGTGAGACGACGGGGAGCGGAGACAGCTCCACACGTGACTTTACCACCTTCACCACCTCCTAAGAGAGCTCTACTTCCTGCCCCCGGTGATGCTCCATGTCAGTTAGGCGCCCCCAGAGATCGTGGACGCGGTGGTCCTGTTCAGAGAGGACGAGGAGGACGAGGCCGAGGACAGCCAGTTATTGGCGGGGGACAGGCTCGAGTGTTTGCTTTGACTCCGCAGGATGCGCAGGCATCCAATGCCGCTGTGACAGGTACCTTACTAGTATGTTCTTTCAACGCACGGGTATTATTCTACCCAGGTTCCACACATTCGTATGTATCTACACACATTGCACCGATGTTGGGCCGTGAGTCATCGTCATTAGATCAGCCGCTTAATGTTATTACTCCGGTAGACGAGTTGTTTGTCGCTCGTTTTGTATTTCGATTTTGTTCCGTTCGTATCGGGGAGAGGGATTCATCGGTTGATTTGATTCTCCTCGATATGTTGGACTTTGATGTGTTTTTGGGCATGGACTGGCTGGCCACTTGTTATGCATCTGTGGACTGCCGTGAGAAGGCAGTCAAATTGAGCTTTCCGGGAGAGCCAGTCCTTGTTATTCAGGGAGACCGCAGTGTTACCCTTCCCGGCTTGATTTCGTCTCTTCGTGCTGGTCAGCTCTTGCGGAAGGGATGTCAGGGATTCTTAGCATATGTTTGTGATACTCGAGCCGCAGAGGTTCCTTTGGACCAGGTCCCGATTGTTAGTGAGTTCCCTGATGTTTTCCCTGATGAGCTGCCTAGGTTACCGCCTGAGCGCGACGTTGAGTTGTGCATTGACTTGATTCCCGGCTCGGGGCCTATTTCTATACCGCCTTATCGGATGGCCCCGGCGGAGCTTAGAGAGCTGAACGATCAGTTGCAGGATTTGTTAGATAAAGGGCTTATTCGACCTAGTGTGTCTTGTAGGGTTTCCTTATCACCTCATATAGTGTTTGGAAGCATCACACATGCAACAATTTAAATTTTAAGAGGTGCTAAGCAAACTTAACTAGGAATCGAACTAGAAATATAGGGTAACACATATAGTATCATATACTAAAATCAATCTATGACTAAGTGGAGAGACTACAACCTTTGTAGACCTCCTAGGGTTTGAACGAGCTAGCTTGAACCTCCTCCACGTCCATGATGATCCACCCGGAGTTCCTTTGCTCAAAGCTCCTAGCTCCAATAGATCACAAAGAAGATGAAGCAAACAAACTACAGTAAGGGGCTAAATAAGTGTAGTGTGATGATATGGTTGTGTTCTCATATAAAAATCTTTTCTTTCTTTTAACCTCACTCAATTTATAAAACTCAAGAGAGAGCTAGAGAGAGGAAGATGAAGATGGCAACCATTTTCTTTTGGATGAAAAGATAATGAACAAGATAATGAGAGAGAGAGAGATAAATATCAAGCATAAATATCTAAACTCAAACCATGGTTAATAAAATATCTAGATATTTTAGAATGAGAAAAATAACAAAGGAAAATGAAACCATAGTTTAAATTTGGTCAAGTAATGAAAAGTCAACAATGATGAATAATCAATTTTCTTTTTCTCATTCTAATATATACAAATATATTTACTTTCCATGTATTTCTTATATTGCCATCTTTGATGTATCATCAACCATGATACTAATGCATGTATGTATGTGTGTATGCACATCAACATGTACATATATGCATCCATCATAAAGAAAAGGTTTATTTAAATGAGATAAAAGTCAATATTAAATCAACACTTGATTTAATAAACCGGTCATATCTCATACGACCCGGCCAATATAAAACACCCGATTAAAATACGGCATCATATACACTTATTTAATCGAGCTCCTGCACATATCTCATATGTACACCACATCGTTTCGCCTGAGCCAGGAAACTCCTATGTGGGACTCTGAGACTCGTCAATACGCCGGCAGTAGGTGATGATCACATCAAACACCTACAAGCCGCAAGCGGTCAGCAAAACGTAACGGCCACCCATGTATTGAGCGATCAGAAGAAGAACAAGCGAACCTGTCAAAACTCCCGTCAATCCAACTGGCAACACTTACCATACAGTCCGGTCTCTTCGTCAGATATGCTGCATATCGAGTCTAGGGATGAAATCGTCGATCCCAATAACTCAATAAGTCATGCCGGTATATGGTCTACAACAGATCGAGAAACTACTGATAACACTTATCAGTAATATCTCAGCAGCCCTGGCCAGGGACTTCCTGTTATAGCCAATCGTGCACAACACAACATCAACCCATAATACCGGGAGAGACGAAACCCCTCCTATCGCTCATTGCCTCCATATGCCTCGGGACTGTACCTAAAATCCACCTGTTTGTATGACTCAGTAGAGCCGTAGTAGGGTGGAGATCAAGATACAGTGGGAGGACACACAAGACTCTATGGCGATCTCGGGTCTACAGACTAACCTGTACCAGTGTCACATAAGAACTGCTATCCGACGTATGATATAATACCACATAGGAGTTCTTGGTGAGTCCGTTCAGTGTACCCAGTCTCACTGAGCACCCATACACAATCTTTGGTGTCAACACACTAGATGGATATGGGATCATCCATCGCCCATCATATGGAACAAGAATAGTATACGCTAGTCTACACTGGAATATCGATGCCCTGTCTCGATATACCTACGACTAGGAACATTTCAAGGATATGCTTATAAACTACAGGTGTCCCACCAGTATGATCCACATCATAATCCTTGCAGTCAAGCTAGTATCTTTAGGGCTTTATCAACATGTACCAAATGAATAAAAACATGATCAAGTGAACATATGATAAAGAGAAACCAGATAGCAAACTATCATGTCGAGCAAGACTGTCCTCTGAATGTATATATATATACACATCAGTACATACACTATCATATAATGGCCTCTAGGGCATACATATATCCAACAATCTCCCACTTGCACAAGGCCAATTATTGGCGTATCTCATACCTAATATCTCAAAAAGTCGCTCATGCTGCGGCTGAGGGAAGTCCTTGGTGAATGGATCTACAGTGTTGTCCTTTGTATCTACTCTCTTAATCTCGATCTCGTGGCGATCAACTATCTCCCGGATCAGATGATATCGCCTCAGGATGTGTCTGGACATCTGATGGGACCTGGGCTCTTTGGCCAACGCCATAGCCCCATTATTGTCACAATACAAAGGTATTGGATCAATAATGGTTGGAACTACTCCTAGCTCCGAAATGAACTTCCTTATCCAGACAGCTTCCTTGGCAGCATCATTTGCAGCAATGTACTCAGCTTCCATCGTTGAGTCTGCAACGGTATCCTGTTTGGAACTTGTAACGATTCCAAAATAATAAAATATGATTTTTGGGAAATTTTATAATTTAATATTATTTTAATGAATATTTTAATATTCTGGTATAATTAAATACAAATAAATGGGGAAAAATTATGGAAAATTCTAAAATAAGGTATTTTATGGAATTATACCATTTTAAAGTTTTTAAGATTAGTTATATGCTAATTTAGTGCTAATCGCGATTAAGAATCGCTAATTGGATTTTTAGCATTTTTGTGCAAAAATGTGCACATATCATTTTCCACACTTGTTACACTTGTGTTACATTTCTTTTGCCATGTTTGTTCTTTTGGGTTCACTATTGGAGTGAGAAGGAAAAGAAAAGAAAAGGAAAAAGTAGTATGATGAGAGAGAGAAAGGGACCAAGTCAACCTTCACCTTTTGAACCATACCCCATCATTTCCCTTCTCATTTTCTCTCCCCTCTCGCATTGAGCTACTGCTGCTCTCTCTCCCTCTCTCACCCTCTTCACAAAAACCCTAGATCCACCATGAAAACAAAGCCAAAACCCCATTCCCACTTCACAAAACTTACTCCCAAGCTCACTAGCTACACTTTGAACCTAGCAAGATTGGATTTGAAGGACTTTGAGCAACTCAAGAATTTTCTTGAGTTGCTAAAGGAGGTAATTTCTGCATGTATTAGAGTAGTATTTCATTTCCTTGTGCATCTATTCTAGTTTCATATCGATAATGTGTTGTTTGTGTTTAGAGATTTCTAGTTAGGGTTTAGGGTAAAACTGAAATCAAAGATGGAATTGAGGATTGTGGTGACCTTAGAATCCCTTGTGTGATGCTAATTTAGACCCAAACCTGAACTTGAAACCAGAATACGGAATTACGGAATCGATATCGGGGAAAACTGTAAATCTGGAAGTGTTTTGTGGAATCTGCTATCACCCCGAGACCCCAAAAATAAAACTGAGTTGACAGTGAGATGTGCAGGCACCATAGAACCACCACACCAAACCCTAGCCCCCAACTCCAAGGTGAGGCCGCCAATTATTTCCTTCTGGCCATAAATTGCGGCCAGAGCAGGGGGGATCTGTCTTGAATTTTGTGCATGGCCCCATTTCCTCTATTCTTGACCCTGGGTATGTCTAGTTTTGACTGATTCCATCTAGGGTAAAATCTAGGTTGATTTTCCTATGTTGGTGCATGGTTTACGACTTGATTTAGCATGGATTTTGGTATTTGGTGATTCATTCCTGTCGGGTGGCGTTTGGACGTCAACGACAAATGGATATTGAACGTGTTTACATGCGAGTCGATAGGTTTTTACCTATGCGGGTAGCGTGTGCTATTTTGGTTTCCGATGTGGTTTTCATGTGCTTAGCGTTGTGATATACTTGTAGGTACACTACGAGATGTTGAGGCAAAGATGATGAAGATGGCGACATCGGCACCGACACATGAGAAGCAAGGTGAGTAGATTATATCTACGGGAAGAAGTTGGGTGGATGGCGTATAGCACCCCCGCAGTCCGTAGTTGTGATATTATTTATATGATAGTTAGGTGTACTATGGACAGTGTAGGGTTAGAAGTAACTAGTATAGTTCATAGTCGCGGACTCTAGAATAGATTTACACCTACACACACACCCTTGCATATTCATTATACTTGCACTGTGTTGATGATATTGGATGACATTGGAGATGAGTCGATGATGTTGGGCCTTGTGCCGCGAGATCGGTGATTTGATGTGATTCGTATTTAGGATACGATACGTGATCTTTAGCGGGCCTTGGGACGTGTGTTTACACATGCATTTATATAGACGGTATCGATTGTTCTAGACTTAGATCAGTACCCAGATTATGTGATATGATGATAGTGATACCTGAGACGTGATGAGATAGTGTGATATTGACCCGTACCCAGCTATTGGGATGCCGTACGACGATTTACCGTACGAGCCTATATTGATGATAGATCCGCGCTCATGACTCGAGGATGTCTTACGATATACTGTATCGTACGCGATATTATTGAGGCGGGATCACCGACTAGTATATCTATATATATCGACTCAGATTTAGGTGGTTTCCATACCCCTCCTGATTGACCTGATACTTAGATCTGTAGTTTGCATAGTAGATTCTTCACTGTGGTGTTGATTATTTGATTTTCGCATATTCATGCTATTCGCATTGCTTGCATATGTTTATTGCTATATTATTATCATGCTGTTAGGACACCAGCACCATTATCGATGATGCGTATGTTCCACGTACACTATTGCCGGCTCACACACTTCATCATCGATAATTGCCATGCCACTACACTGTAGTACTGTTGCATCAGGACATGATTCTTGCATGGCATATTGTACACTTATACCTGTACACAATCATAGAGGATTTTGACTAATTAGGGATTTGGGAACCGCAAGATGTTTATATGCGCATACTATTTTTCCATGCTGCAGGATATATTGTTACTTGCATTTCACTTATATTGTCACATGCATCTTGCTTTTTGATATGCGCATTGAGATAGGTTGTTTCTATGATATTTCTGGTTTTGAGAGAGGGCTGACCCGGACTGACGGATGCCCGATATATTGAGAGAGGGCTGACCCGGACTGATGGATGCCCGATATATTGAGATAGGGCTGACCCGGACTGACGGATGCCCGATATATTGAGAGAGGGCTGACCCGGACTGACGGATGCCCGATATATTGAGAGAGGGCTGACCCGGACTGACGGATGCCCGATATATTGAGAGAGGGCTGACCCGGACTGACGGATGCCCGATATAATGAGAGAGTGGGCTGACCCGGACTGACGGATGCCCGGTATGTGAGGATTTACGTGCCGATGCTAGGCACAGGTTTTCATGATGTTTTCGAGTGTCGATGCTAGGCACTCAGGTTCCATGCTTTTGGTTATATCCTCATATTTTCCATGCATATGCTTTATGACATTTACATGCATGATTCTTATTGTCATTGGGTGACGGGTGGATGGGTTCCACGTTTTTACAGACTTGATCACATACAGACTAGATTTATATTGATCATACTTCATTTGTATATATAACAGGGTATGAGGGCGCTGTTATATATACCCTTACACCAATATTAGTGGTATGGGACGCTAATATATGTGTATTGATACTTTATCATTTTTACTTCATGCCGACATACCTTACATCTATGACATGTTATTACCTGAGTACTTGGCACTACATACATGCTTAGATGTTACGTTGCCACTTTATCATGCTTCAGACGTACTCTTGTGGTTTATATTACTGATTGTTGACCTAGGTTTATGTCTTGCATTCGGTTTCTGCTTGTAGATATTTTCTATTCACGAGTTGGCAACTCAACCCCGTTGTGCCACGGTCCTTTCAGGTTTTTGGCCGTACAGATTCCATAGCGGCATTTCTAGCACACTGATTCCATATGGGTGACTTGCGTTGGTAGGTGGGTTCTTTTGTATCAGAACCGCCATTGCTCCTGTATTATTCATTGTATCTAGTAATCCCATCAACCAAAAACTTGTTTATTATTTCAGACTTAGAAAACGCGTTGTATTATTTCGACCTTAGAGTCGCGCTTGTAGTATTACGGTTTTCTGGCTGTTTTGAGTTTCTCTTTGGGTTTTGATCCTCGCCCTTTGGCGTTGTATATTATTATTGCTTGCGTGGTTGTGACCGTCGTTTGACGAAGAGCTAGCTCCCGCTTGGGGATGCCTTTTATCATTTCATATATATAATTCTTGTTGTACCCCGTTTGGGGCTAGTTTTTACAAAGGAAACTCTGCCGAAATTTTCAAGAAAGGTTACACATTTTAAAAATACACATTCGGCTTAGTTATTTAAAAACCTTGATTTTTGAAACATGATTTCTTTACTTTTCAAAACCAGTTTTCCTTATTTACTCTTTAAATGGTTTTAGATTTGTGGGCTTTTGGCTTACTTGGATCAGATGGGGTCCTATAGACTTCATATGGTTCAAGGGCCAGTCACGTGCTCTTTCGAGTCGTGACAAAGTTGGTATTAGAGCACTAGGTTGACCTTGGTTCGAGTCAAAGTTTGACTATGTCGAGCCTAGGGCGTTTATATATATACGGAACTTAGGCTTGACCTTACGGAACTTAGACTTAGTCGAGGGGGTTTTAGACCCGAACTTTCGTCGTATAGGATGACCCTTGGTTGATGGAATAGGTAACTAAAGTAGAGTGACGTACCGTGGGTATGTTCCGCGGCATACTTACGACACGCCACTCCGCTTAAGGAACCTTAGGATGTACATATTTTCAAGATCAGTGACTCTCTTCATTTCCATGATTATACATCCATTTGAGATCCCCGATTCTATTAGTTTCATGATCATACCTTTATTGATGCTGTTCCTTCTTATGATCATGTATCCACTCTGGATCTGCTGTTCTCTTTCTTGCCATTGATCTGCTCTCTTCGATACTCGATTGAGGTTCCTGTCGCCATGTTGAGCGCAGTTTGGGCTGCTGCTAGGGTTACGGTCACGGCGAGCTCGTCTGGTACGAGGGCCGACCATTGTGTTTTCTGGTGACTTGGGAACGTCTCGAGTTAGTATTGATGATTGTGACCTCTAGTGGAGGCGAGTGCTTGGTTTTGCACTGGATGATCGGGCCATTGTTAGAGCTGCCAGTTGAGAGAGTACTGTTGATGTACAACATACCTCAGAGATTATGATGTCGCCTACCGTGCAGACAGATGGACCAGCTGTTGCTGAGATTGACAGGATGTCGCTTCCGGAGCTTACGAGCTGAGATTATCGGAGCTTCCATGCAGATATGAGACAGATGATAGCTAGTCTACCCGATTTGAGAGACGAAGGTGATTCGTCCGATTTATGCACCGGAGCGGGCCCAGTTGAGTTGAAGATTTCCAGTGTGGAGAGTCTTACTCAGATCTAGAGCAGACCAATTCAGAGATGACCGCCAATGTGTCGCCTTTCCTGGAGGATTGAGGCGCTGTTCGGCGTACAGGCGAATGAGCCAGTTGCTGCTGCAATTGACGAGATATCGCCTAGATGGTTGGAGCTACTGCAGCAGGAGCATATACTTAGAGATATGATGGACGGTTGCTAGTCACCTGAGGATGAATGACTAGGACATGTGGTTCGTCCGTTTACCGATGCGAGGTCATCGGATAGATTGTTTCCAGCTAGAGACGACTTCACACAGGTTCGTTGAGAGTCGATAGAGACGATCGAATGTCAGGAGCCCATTTTCCAAGTTTAAAGTGTACGGAAAGACATGCAGGTGATTCTATGGACCCTCTAGAAGAATGAAACCCTAACTCGACTTAATGACCGTGTGAAAGCCTTTGAACCTTAGGGTTTGCGGCAGTTCCGCGGCGCCATTAGTGAGGCTTGGGTTTGCCCTTCTACGGCTGGACCACCGACGCTGTGGCATGTACTCGATACTATTAAACTGTACTCAAGATGTTGATCTCTTGGGGGATTATGAGGTTCTGACGAGTCGATCGAATGTTTCGACATCATTCGGATATCATGTGATGGGATGCATTGCTTGGGAGACTCCAAATACGAGTATAGCCGTTGGAGCACAGTCCATGCAGCCACGATGAGACGAGTCCGAATCAGTCGACATTGAAGCAGAGTGAATAAAAGAGTTCGCAAGAGATTTCGACGAGATGACGTCTTACTCCGCTGACATCAGAGATGCGAGACGCACGCAGAGGCATGGTATATGGATATAGCTTCCAGAAAGAGGCGCGATGAGTATGCAGCCATTCCGGAACAAGAATTAGCTTCAGTAAAGGATGATGACTTCCAGGCAATTCGGCAGAAAAGAGATTATGCAAGAGTACCAGCCTCCGTACAGATCGGCATAAGCATGATTGGAAGAGACCCTGAGCAGGATTCCTTCCAGGACATTGCTGCAAGGATGTTTGCACCCAGGATCAGATGTGTGACGTGCATTCAGAGTGCCAGAGGCCGACGCCAGTGATATGCTGCTTTATAAGTGGTCGTGAGGATCGACCGAGAGATGACCAGAGAAGTGCCAGAACGGAATCGTCCTCGTTAGCACACCTGACAGGGCTGATGAGCCGATTGATTGTGGGATAGGTAATCCGCAGAGAAGATAAGGACCCAGAGACAGAGGACGCCAGACCGTGAGCAAGAGGCAAGTAGATATCTTGCGCTGCTAGTATTGGATGCACCGACTCCTTCTCGACCTTGAAGGAGGAACTACCGACGACGGTATTTATGATTTGTGATTTTGTGATTCGATTATCACGTATCCGTCATCTTAGATTTTGGTATTTTAGGCGTTCTATTGCATGATTTAGTTTTGATGACTGAGTTTCATGATATTGTTTCATGCACCCACTGGATATTTATATTTTGCGCATAAGTTATTACATTCGAGATATTGATTGTGATTTCACGCCTATCTTATACAGTGATTGATTTACACTTCCAGCATAGTTTTCATGCATCTTTAGTGTTTTGATATACGATTTTGGTGCACGCCAGATGCACTAAATCGGGATTCTTCGTGCATGTCACATGCACCTGATTTTTTACTGTCAGGCACACACGTTGCCTGCGATAGATGTTTCGTGCACACCAGTTGCACCTAGATGTGTCACGACCCGAAAGTACGGAACGCGACCGGCACTTAGATTACGAAACGTCTAGAGGCGCAACGTAACCTAAGTAAGCCGAAGCCCAGAAATCTAAACCATAAAAGAAGAAGAAGGAGTAAAAGAAACATGAAGGAAACAAGTTTAAAATCATCAGCAAATTTTCTCAAAAATTTCGGCAGAGTCTCCTCTGTAAAAACTGGCCCCCAAACGGGTACAACAAGTATAATATACATAAACAATAAAAAGCATCCCCAAACGGGAGCTAGAATCAACGCCAACAGGCGGAAACAACCACAACAAGCACCATAATATACAACGCCAATAGGCGAGACTCAAAACTCAAAAGAAAACAAAACCACCAGATCAAAATAATACATGCGCGACTC
Source organism: Agapanthus africanus (assembly GCA_030015575.1). Classification (NCBI taxonomy): domain Eukaryota; kingdom Viridiplantae; phylum Streptophyta; class Magnoliopsida; order Asparagales; family Amaryllidaceae; genus Agapanthus; species Agapanthus africanus. The sequence continues at coordinate 495,578,105 of CM057339.1, forward strand.
TAAGGTCGAAATAAAAGACCGGTCCAATAACTTATCAAGTAATACAAATATGGTTGATGGAGCTCACTAGATACAAATGAATGAATAAAATACAATGGTGGTTCAGATACAAGTGAACCAACCTACCGTGCAAATCACCCTGAAGGAATAGATGTGCCAGCAAGCTGCCAGGGAAACCTGTACATCGAACCTGTAATAAAATTTGGTACAACGGGGGTGAGTTGCCAACTCGTGAGTAGAAGACATCTACGAAAAGAAACCGAATGCACGACGCTATCCTAGGTCATAATAATACACTACTATATCCCAAACATCTAGTAATAGCAGGGTAATACTACGTGTAAGTGCAGATACTCCGTGTTCGTGTCAGTGCCTCATATAATACTATGTCATATGAAATGAAATCCATGCACCATGAATGTAAAGTAACAAATCCAGAAATCCAGATATACATGTATAAGAACTCTTTAGCTGTTATCATAGTAAAGTGTGTATAAGCATCTGAAATCTCAACAATGAAATCCATAGAAATCCGTGTCAAGCATCGACACAACACATGTAATCTCAAGTCTCAATATGTCGGGCTCCGTCAGTCCGGATCGGCCCATATCATCAAATCTCACGACAACGGTCGGTATCCTCCGGATATCCGCCGCGCCAGACATCACCGGTAGGTAGCCTTCCCCTGTCAGGCTCATCGTCTACAACTCGATCTTCTTGCCCCGGGGTACCATACCGGGCCCACCATGTACCCGAGACGGTTCATCCACTCCTCGAATCGGGTCTCGAAATCCAACAGAAAACATGAAATCTCATGGTGGACGACACATACATCACGAGAAAACCGCATCTTATTTTAAAAAGAGAAGAGGAGAGAGAGAGAAGTTTTATATATTTTTGCGGTTCCCCAAAAATCCAGAAATCTCATAGAAATCCAAATCTCAAAATCATGAGTAAGTATATGATAAGTGTCGGCATATGCCCATACTACTGTGCGATAACATGAAAATATGAAAGCATGAATGTCTAAGTAATAAATATCATGTCTTATACTAATATCAGAGAGTGATCACAATATTATATCAGTTTAGTTGTTAACTGATTCTATCAATAAAAGATAATATGATCTAAAGTGTACGTGACATAGCAATTACCGATGATGATGTGTGTGAGCCGGCAAATAAGTGTGCGTGGAATATGCGCATCATCGGTAATGGTGCTGGTGTCCTAACAGGTATGGTTTGTACTGATTATTGCAACATATGTAAGAACATGCACCATGATAATTACAGTAAGAATGTAAATACAGGTGTGCATTATCCACTCCTCTGCGGGATACGAGTACAACTACCACTATGTGAGTCGAACCTAAACCAGTGTCCATCTAACATCCTAAGGAACTAAACCTAAAAGACTAGTCAGTAAGAAACTAGAGTCTACCTAGGGTCTAAATCAATATCTCTAATAGTCGGCGATCATGCCTCAATAGCGTCACGTACGTAGTACGACTTCCTCGAATCAAGAGTGCGGATCAATCATCAAATCTAAGCCTCGTACGGTAAAATCCATCGTACGGCATCCCAATATCAGGGTACAGTCAAGTATCTCCTAGGTGTCTCATTATTCGTATAACATCATCACCAACACATCTCATGATCAAGGTGTTAAACTGTAATCGCCTACATCGATCATATATCATTGCCATCATAATATGCATCATTAGTTTATCCTCAAAAGTATCATGTCATATGTATCATATTGTGATTAAGTCATACCGATATCTTATCGTCATCAAGTCACAAGCTACAGCCCAGGTACTATTTTAGCGTCCCATGTACCTCAATATCACCACCACCCTTTATAGTTTATATGTTCATGTTCATTATCTCATTCTCTAATGATTCGCTAACACTTTAATACGACTGTATAGTCAAGAATCACGGCATCAAGCCCAGTTGCACTGTTTCATCATATCTCGGATATCATATCACATCAATGTATCCCATATACGTGTTGTATATATATATATACCTATACCTCGTCCTATATGTATATATACATGCACGTATACACCATGTCGAGTTTCAGTGTGTGCGTGTGTGTGTTTCTACCTGAAACCTACGAACCTCTTCCAAGGTACTCATCCTCTGATATGGTTTTCCTAAATCAGTCTAGTCCAGCCTAGGGTCATTACTAGGGTCCTACTCATTAAGAATCTAGGGTCACATCTGGTTTCCTAATGTCAATAGGTACTATTCCTATTCTACGTTGCGGGGGTGCTAAACGCCATCCACCCGACTTCCCCCCGTAGATATGCATCTACTCACCTGGTCCATGTCTGCCGACGACGGTGTCGCCATCCTCCTCTTCATCGCCCCCAGTCCACGTGAGGGGTACCTAAACGCAAACATATAAATAGCATCGTAAACCGAATCACATACAAAAGTCAAACGATACAAGGAACAAGCATAGGTTAAAACCTATGTCCCGTCCACGCAAAAGAACCAAATATCGCTCGATATCGGCGTACAAACTCCGATGGATCGAGATAACATCAACAAATAACTCGTGGTTTTAAAACACATTACTTATATTATAAAACATGATTAAATCCATCGAAACCCTAAAATCCATCAAACCGTCCAATTTCGTAAAACCCGAAAATGCCAATTTACCGTTTTTCATCAAAACTTGACATTTAAATGAAACCAATGGTCATAAAACTCATTAAATAGCATAACTAGACTATACAAACCATTACTATATTTTTATTACACAATTTTTCATTTATTTGAAATTTCTAGTTTGCAACATTTAACAATTTTCAACATTTTTCAAGCAAAACACCACAATTCCACCACAAAACATGATTTTGCATGAATTAATATCTTAAATTACAATTCATGATGATAATGATATAATGAAACCATAATTATAATTTAAATCCCTTTTATTTAGTAATTTCCAAAATCTAGTTTACAAATAAATAGGATTTTGTACAATTTTTGTTGAATTTTGATGGATTTTTGATGTATTTTGGAGCAAAATAAAATGAGGAAAATGGGGGCTACCATGGGGGGTGAGGCCGGCCATTTTTTTGGAGGTGAGGGAGAGAAAGAAGAGGGTGAGAAAGTGTGTAAAAGTCTCCACCAAAATATCACTTCAATATGTCTTTTCATGCATTTCTTTATTTTCTTTTATTTCTTTACTATTGCAACTCAAGAAAACTCTAGAATATAGGAAAAATTTGCAAATAAATTTTGCATGATACACACTAAATTATAACATGCCATGGTTCATTTTTACAAATTAAAACCATTCAAATTTATAATTTACACTAATTTAGTGTAAAAATAAAGCTTATGTTAATATTTAAAATAATTAATTTAGGAAAAATATTTAATTAAACTAAAAATTTATAAGTGGCTAAATAAACACCATTTACTAGAAATTACATAATTAAAATAGGTATTTTTGAAATTATAATGAAAAACAATCACGGTTTAATTTTACGAAAAATACATTTTACTTTACCGAAATTCATAAAATTCACTTAAACAATTTTATTCATTTAATTATTTTTAAAACGTTACAAGATGTTGTTTTGTACACCTGTTTGACACATATATGGATTTTGATTCCTTGCGCACCAGACGCACAGGATATTCTTATATATGCATTTTTGGGATTTATTCCTTTTGGAGCAGTACATTTCTATGATATTTGATATTCGTTTTGTACCGAGCAGGACTAGTCAGAGGACAGTACCTGGATAAATTTTGCATGCATTGATAGTTCGAAGGGATTTCCAAAGAGCGAGCTATGGTCTCGATATATATATACCTACGTGTCCGATATGACACGAAACGTTTAAAAACAAGGAAACCCTTCTAAATTGTTTTCAAAACGGCGGAACGTACCTATTAAACAAAGGATATATATATATACATTTATAGTTATTTTCTTGTGAAAAACGTCCGCCACTGTGCAGTGTTACGCGCATCGCACAACGACTTAAAAAGATTTGGAATGCATTTACATCAGCTATTTACATGTATAGATTGGATGTCTACATGTATAGTTCTGATTTATATCATATTGATTTTGTATTGGATTTGACATTCGTGTCTTTACCATGACTCTGATGATTGCGGATGCTTGATAGAGTGTTGCTTTTGAGTTATCTGCTCAGTACTCATGCGCATGCATTGCGCTATGATACGTTTTATGTATTGCTGATTTCGAAGCCCCGATGACTTAGAATTTGTATTGAAATATTTTAGCATTTGGGGGTTTAAATTTAAATTCGGGGACCGAATTTCTTTAAGGGGGGTAGATTGTAACGATTCCAAAATAATAAAATATGATTTTTGGGAAATTTTATAATTTAATATTATTTTAATGAATATTTTAATATTCTGGTATAATTAAATACAAATAAATGGGGAAAAATTATGGAAAATTCTAAAATAAGGTATTTTATGGAATTATGCCATTTTAAAGTTTTTAAGATTAGTTATATGCTAATTTAGTGCTAATCGCGATTAAGAATCGCTAATTGGATTTTTAGCATTTTTGTGCAAAAATGTGCACATATCATTTTCCACACTTGTTACACTTGTGTTACATTTCTTTTGCCATGGTTGTTCTTTTGGGTTCACTATTGGAGTGAGAAGGAAAAGAAAAGGAAAAAGTAGTATGATGAGAGAGAGAAAGGGACCAAGTCAACCTTCACCTTTTGAACCATACCCCATCATTTCCCTTCTCATTTTCTCTCCCCTCTCCCATTGAGCTGCTGCAGCTCTCTCTCCCTCTCTCACCCTCTTCACAAAAACCCTAGATCCACAATGAAAACAAAGCCAAAACCCCATTCCCACTTCACAAAACTTACTCCCAATCTCACTAGCTACACTTTGAACCTAGCAAGATTGGATTTGGAGGACTTTGAGCAACTCAAGAATTTTCTTGAGTTGCCAAAGGAGGTAATTTCTGCACGTATTAGAGTAGTATTTCATTTCCTTGTGCATCTATTCTAGTTTCATATCGATAATGTGTTGTTTGTGGACTTTAGAGATTTCTAGTTAGGGTTTAGGGTAAAACTGAAATCAAAGATGGAATTGAGGATTGTGGTGACCTTAGAATCCCTTGTGTGATGCTAATTTGGACCCAAACCTGAACTTGAAACCAGAATACGGAATTACGGAATCGATATCGGGGAAAACTGTAAATCTGGAAGTGTTTTGTGGAATCTGCTATCATCCCGAGACCCCAAAAATAAAACTGAGTTGACAGTGAGATGTGCAGGCACCATAGAACCACCACACCAAACCCTAGCCCCCAACTCCAAGGTGAGGCCGCCAATTATTTCCTTCTGGCCGCAAATTGCGGCCAGAGCAGGGGGGATCTGTCTCGAATTTTGTGCATGGCCCCATTTCCTCTATTCTTGACCCTGGGTATGTCTAGTTTTGACTGATTCCATATAGGGTAAAATCTGGGTTGATTTTCCAATATTGGTGCATGGTTTACGACTTGATTTAGCATGGATTTTGGTATTCGGTGATTCATTCATGTCGGGTGGCGTTTGGACGTCAACGACAAATGGATATTGAACGTGTTTACATGCGAGTCGATAGGTTTTTACCTATGCGGGTAGTGTGTGCTATTTTGGTTTCCGATGTGGTTTTCATGTGCTTTAGCATTGTGATATACTTGTAGGTACCCTACGAGATGTTGAGGCAAAGAAGATGAAGATGGCGACATCGGCACCGACACATGAGAAGCAAGGTGAGTAGATTATATCTACGGGGAGAAGTCGGGTGGATGGCGTATAGCACCCCCGCAGTCCGTTGTTGTGATATTATTTATATGATAGTTAGGTGTACTATGGACAGTGTAGGGTTAGAAGTAACTAGTTTAGTTCATAGTCGCGGACTCTAGAATAGATTTACACCTACACGCACCCCCTTGCATATTCATTATACTTGCACTGTGTTGATGATATTGGATGACATTGGAGATGAGTCGATGATGTTGGGCTTTGTGCCGCGAGATCGGTGATTTGATGTGATTCGTATTTGGGATACGATACGTGATCTTTAGCGGGCCTTGGGACGTGTGTTTACACATGCATTTATATAGACGGTATCGATTGTACTAGACTTAGATCAGTACCCCAGATTATGTGATATGATGATAGTGATACCTGAGACGTGATGAGATAGTGTGATATTGACCCGTACCCAGCTATTGGGATGCCGTACGACGATTTACCGTACGAGCCTATATTGATGATAGATCCGCGCTCATGACTCGAGGATGTCTTACGATATACTGTATCGTACGCGATATTATTGAGGCGGGATCACCGACTAGTATATCTATATATATCGACTCAGATTAGGTGGTTTCCATACCCCTCCTGATTGACCTGATACTTAGATCTGTAGTTTGCATAGTAGATTCTTCACTGTGGTGTTGATTATTTGATTTCCGCATATTCATGCTATTCGCATTGCTTGCATATGTTTATTGCTATATTATTATCATGCTGTTAGGACACCAGCACCATTATCGATGATGCGTATGTTCCACGTACACTATTGCCGGCTCACACACTTCATCATCGATAATTGCCATGCTACTACACTGTAGTACTGTTGCATCAGGACATGATTCTTGCATGGCATAATGTACACTTATACCTGTACACAATCATAGAGGATTTTGACTGATTAGGGATTTGGGAACCGCAAGATGTTTATATGCGCGTACTATTATTCCATGTTGCAGGATATATTGTTACTTTCATTTCACTTATATTGTCACATGCATCTTGCTTTCTGATTTGCGCATTGAGATAGGTTGTTTCTATGATATTTCTGGTTTTGAGAGAGGGCTGACCCGGACTGACGGATGCCCGATATATTGAGAGAGGGCTGACCCGGACTGACGGATGCCCGATATATTGAGATAGGGCTGACCCGGACTGACGGATGCCCGATATATTGAGAGAGGGCTGACCCGGACTGACGGATGCCCGATATATTGAGAGAGGGCTGACCCGGACTGAAGGATGCCCGATATATTGAGAGAGTGGGCTGACCCGGACTGACGGATGCCCGGTATGTGAGGATTTACGTGCCGATGCTAGGCACAGGTTTTCATGATGTTTTCGATTGTCGATGCTAGGCACTCAGGTTCCATGTTTTTGGTTATATCCTCATATTTTCCTTGCATATGCTTTATGACATTTACATGCATGATGCTTATTGTCATTGGGTGACGGGTGGACGGGTCGCACGTTTTTACAGACTTGATCACATACAGACTGGATTTACATTGATCATACTTCATTTGTATATATAACAGGGTATGAGGGCGCTGTTATATATACCCTTACACCAATATTAGTGGTATGGGATGCTAATATATGTGTATTGATACTTTATCATTTTTACTTCATGCCGACATACCTTACATCTATGACATGTTATTACCTGAGTACTTGGCACTACATACATGCTTAGATGTTACGTTGCCACTTTATCATGCTTCAGACGTACTCTTGTGGTTTATATTACTGATTGTTGACCTAGGTTTATGTCTTGCATTCGGTTTCTGCTTGTAGATATTTTCTATTCATGAGTTGGCAACTCACCCCCGTTGTGCCACAGTCCTTGCAGGTTTTTGGCCGTACAGATTCCATAGCGGCATTTCTGGCACACTGCTTCCATATGGGTGACTTGAGTTGGTAGGTGGGTTCTTTTGTATCAGAACCGCCATTGCTCCTGTATTATTCATTATATCTAGTAATCCCATCAACCAAAAACTTGTTTATTATTTCAGACTTAGAAAACGCGTTGTATTATTTCGACCTTAGAGTCGCGCTTGTAGTATTACGGTTTTCTGGCTGTTTTGAGTTTCTCTTTGGGTTTTGATCCTCGCCCTTTGGCGTTGTATATTATTATTGCTTGCGTGGTTGTGACCGTCGTTTGACGAAGAGCTAGCTCCCGCTTGGGGATGCCTTTTATCATTTCATATATATAATTCTTGTTGTACCCCGTTTGGGGCCAGTTTTTACAAAGGAAACTCTGCCGAAATTTTCAAGAAAGGTTACACAATTTAAAAATACACATTCGGCTTAGTTATTTAAAAACCTTGATTTTTGAAACATGATTTCTTTACTTTTCAAAACCAGTTTTCCTTATTTACTCTTTAAATGGTTTTAGATTTGTGGGCTTTTGGCTTACTTGGATCAGATGGGGTCCTATAGACTTCATATGGTTCAAGGGCCAGTCACGTGCTCTTTCGGGTCGTGACAGAACTCTTCCAACTTATCGTCCCTCTATTGAGGGTAAATGCAAACCCTGAGATAGACTTGCTGTCATCCTTGTCACTCTGGAAGCTTGAATCGGTAAAGGCCTCTATTTGGAGATCCTCGTTACCATACACCAAGAACAATTCTTTAGTTCTTCGCAAGTACTTAAGAATGTTCTTCATAGCAATCCAGTGATTCTCCCCTGGGTTTGACTGATACCTGCTTACTACACTAAGTGCATAAGCTACATCAGGGCGTGTACACAACATCGCATACATTATCGATCCTACTGCCGAAGCATAGGGAATAATGCTCATGCGAGCTCTTTCTTTATCAGACGTTGGGCAATCGTCCTTGGAGAGAGTGACTCCGTGGCAAGCGGGTAAGGCACCCCGCTTGGAGTCTTCCATACTAAACCTCTTTAGGATGGTGTTGATGTACTTGGTTTGGGACAATCCCAATAACCGTTTGGATCTATCCCTATAGATCCGTATGCCCAATATGTACGTGGCATCACCCAGGTCCTTCATAGAGAACCTTTGTGATAAGAATGATTTGACCGACTGTAACATAGGAATGTCATTTCCTATCAGAAGTATGCCATCCACGTACAATACGAGAAATGTGACAGATTTCCCTACAGTCTTCTTATAAACACAAGGTTCATCTGGATTTTTGATGAAATCAAACTCTGTGATAACATCATCAAAACAGATGTTCCAACTCCGCGATGCCTGCTTTAATCCATAAATGGATTTAAGCAACTTACATGCTTTTCTGTTGCTCCCACTGTCAATGAAGCCCACTGGCTGATCCATATAAACGCATTCATCTAAATAATTATTTAGAAATGCAGTTTTAACGTCCATCTGCCAGATTTCATAGTCGTAGTGAGCAACAATAGCAAGCAGGATCCGAATGGATTTAAGCATGGCTACTGGAGAGAAAGTCTCGTCATAGTCCAAACCTGGTCTTTGACGAAAACCTTTCGCCACCAACCTTGCCTTATAGGTTTCCACATGTCCATCTACACCGATCTTTCTTTTAAAGATCCATTTGCAGCCTACAGGTTTTATCCCGGAGGGTACATCCTCCAAAGTCCATACTTTGTTGGTGTACATGGACTCAATTTCGGATCTCATGGCATCCAGCCATTTCACAGAGTCACCACTTGTGATAGCTTGATGAAAACTGGCAAGATCATCATCATCCATGATGCAATCTTCTCTATCACCATCAATGAGAAAACCGTAGTATCTCTCCGGTGGGCGAGAAGTCCTACCAGATCTACGGAGTGGCTGAGGTTCGTTAGATTCTGTTACAACATCAGGTTCAGCCAAGTCGTCATTTGTAACTTGTGTTTCTAGAACCTCTTCTAGATCTACCACATTGCCATCAGTATCATTTAGAAAAATCTCACTTTCTAAAAATGTGGCATACTGAGAAACAAACACCTTTTGTTCCTCCTTGTGGTAGAAAAGATACCCAAACGAATGTTTTGGATATCCCACAAATTTACATTTGACCGATCTTGTCTTTAGTTTGTCTGTATTCTGCTTTTTGACAAAAGCCGGACAACCCCAAATCTTAACTCGTTTTAGAGATGGTCTCTTCCCATGCCATATCTCATATGGAGTGGTAGACACGGTCTTGGTTAGAACTTTGTTTAACAGAAAAGCTACAGTTTCCAATGCATGCCCCCAAAACGAGAGGGGTAACTCAGAATCACTCATCATGGATCGTACCATATCTAATAGGGTACGATTCCGCCGCTCTGACACACCGTTGTGCTATGGTGTGTAAGGAGGAGTGAGCTGAGAGAGAATCCCATTCTCCTTTAGGAAGTTCAAGAACTCAGTACTTAAGTACTCTCTACCTCGATCTGATCGAAGTATCTTGATTCTCATCCCTGTTTGGTTTTCTACTTCAAGTTTGTACTCCTTGAATTTCTTGAAAGCTTCAGACTTATGCTTTATCAAAAACACATGACCGAATCTTGAGAAATCATCAGTAAAAGTTATGAAGTAAGAAAAACCGCCTCTTGCATGTGTAGACATTGGCCCACATACATCACTATGTATGAGGCCTAGGAGCTCAGTAGCTCTTTCTCCGTGTCCAGTAAACGGAGTTTTGGTCATTTTACCTTTGATACAAGACTGGCAAGTTGCATAAGATTTATACTCAAAAGAATTTAAATATCCATCTTTATGAAGCTTGTTTAGTCTTGTTTCATTAATATGACCAAGTCTACAATGCCAAAGAAAAGCTTCATTTATATCTGAAAATTTTCTTTTACTTGTGTGTTGGATGTTGAAAACTGTGTGTTGATTAAGGACGTATATCCCGTTATTAAGTGTACCATAACCAATCAACTCTTGATTAATTCTAATGTTCATAACATTGTGTTGCACAACAAAATGATATCCTTCATTGTCTAACAAAGAAACAGATATAATATTACAAAGCATACTTGGCACAAAATAACATGGGTTCAAAACCAATATACAACCCGACGACAACCCTAGGTGATACTCTCCTACTTGAACTGCATTTACATTGGAACCATTTCCAACTTGGAGAGTATGATCACCTGTCTTCAAAACTCTGCTATTTCTCAACGCCTGCACAGAATTGCAAATATGAGAACCCGAACCGGTATCTAATACCCAGGAAGCAAAGTTAATAGAAAAACAGTTTTCAATTACGAACACACCTGAAGCTGAAGCATCACCATGCTTCTTCTTGAGTTCAAGGTACTCAGTACAGTTCCGCTTCTAGTGTCCCGTCTTTTTGCAGTGGAAACATTCTCCTTTCCCCGATTCCCCAACATTGGACTTATCTTTCCCCTTAACCTTTTTGACTCCACCTTTAGGTTTGGTGGGTTTCTTCCTCATCTTTCCCTTGGCCTTAGCTATTGGGTGAGAGGAGGAAGATGGCCCAACATTCAAAACGGGAGTCTTTACTGACTTCAGCGTGCTCTCTGCACTCCTTAACATATTAAGGAGTTCAGATAGTTCCTTCTCCATGTTGTGCATGTTGAAGTTAACTATAAATTGAGCAAAGGTGGAGGGGAGAGACTGCAGAATAATATCCGTATATTGCTCATTGTCCATTGTCCACCCAAGGTCCTCAAGCTCTTCTATAAGAGCTATCATCTTCAGAATATGGTCTCCTACTGCTGTGCCAGGGGCTATTCGCATCTGAAACAGTTTTCTGGATGCTTCGTATCGTAATACGCGAGATTGCTCTCCATACAACTCTTTTGTATGGAGGAATATGTCTTGTACGTCCATATTCCCGTGCTGCTTATGATGTGTGTTATCCATCGATGCAAGCGTGAGGCATTTAGCCGTGGCACAGTCAGCGTCCCATGTCTTACGGATTTCCTTATCCGCAACTGAAGGTTTAGGACCTAGGATGGGCGGGGTTGAAGCCGTGAGGACATATGATACCTTATCATAAGTCAAGGCAATGTTGAGATTCCTCAGCCAGTCTTTATAATTGGTCCCATTCAGTTTATTTTTATCTAATAGAAGCTTGAGTCCTGACATTTGTATCTGCTATTAAGAGAGCGAAAAGAATACACTTAGCGAAAGCTCTTGCAAAGATCAGATTGGTTATTATCTTGTCTAATCGATGTCTCCCACTGTTTTTATCAAATTTTCTTTAAAACCTTTAAAAAGAAAATTAGCCGGGATTAATTACATTCTACAATTTCGCTAACCGTTCAGCCAGGCCGGTGCCGGTACTTGAGGGAGGTTCCCCATGCTTTCGCACGGATCTAATTAAAATAAACCTCGTCTTCCCAGAGGCGTAGCCCCGTTTGACACCTTTCTAGACACCTAATGGGTTAGCTAATTGTAAAGTGTAAAACTCTCCTAGGAGAAACTTTTTCTCACAGTGGGATCGGGATCCTACTATCATATAGAAGGTATGCAATCTCATTGCAAATTTCAACTCTTGAAATTCCCGATATTATTTTTACTCTTAGCACTCATGACCTTAACTATAGTCAACATATCATAAGTACTAGTCAAGTTCTTCCCGTCATTTCGTGATTAACTAGACCCACCCATATGACCCTTAACTAAAGTCAACATAATCATATGAATGTCCTAACTAATCTGCATCATATGCAGTGTAGGAAGACATCACTTAGCTACCGTACACTGCGCCTTAACTAAAGTCAAAATACGCAGCACGAATACTAAGTACTCTACTTCCTAAAATGACGGAGGGCTGCGGATAGTTTTTAAGAAAACTTTTAACGCTTTGAACTTGATATCGTTGTAGAATCCAATGGGTTTACAAGGAGTGGCTTAAGCTCTGCATTTTGAAACTTGCTTTTTCATAAAAGGCCGAGTGTGTTTCAAATCCGATTCTACAACATCTTTTTAGATTCATTTTTCTTTACATTAATCTCATTAATGTAGTCCCATCATTTAATTCCTTAAGCCATCATAGAAAGAAACGAAAATATAACGTACGCTTATGCCTCTCGCATTCGTCATAGTGTCCCGTTATGCACCGTTAGGTTACTTAACTAACGGCATACTAGGACGGGGCTAGCACGGGTGCAAAACATAAGCAACGTCTATTATATATCATATATATAATATTCCATTTGTCTCAGATATATTAAATGAACACATCAAAGAATATAAGCAGCAGAAGCACATTTAATATAAGATATCTAGGAGGTCCGTATTTTGTATTTAGCCATCAATAGAAAATACGGATTCCACGGTCGCGATGAATAGCCAAGCCCATACCCCTAGACCCCTATGAGAGCGGCAAGCGACCCTACCAATTCTGGAGTTTAGGAGACCCGATCTCGACTCCTCGAGATGGCCTCCCACTGAACCCCAGAACCCGGTCACTTGTGCTCCCCTCCTTGGGTCTATCCTAATGCAGAAAAGTAAATAATATACAACACTGGTGACATCATCCTCAACCCGGAAGTGCCCCAAATAAAAGAATATTACATACAATTTAATTTTACATGAATGAAAAGAAAACTCTCATCTCACATAAAACCCCCGGCTATTTATCACGACAATCCTGCATATCAAATCTCAGCAACACATAATATCACATATCATCAACGTAAGTAAGTATGCGTACCCCGATTGTCGTTGATGTATATCAATGAAACCGGCGATACACCACATACTACACTTACGGTCACAGAGAAATAAAATGAAAAACTACAACAATTGGAATCGTAACTGCCTTTAGACAACACAAACCCGGAATATCACATATCCAAGATTTCATGCCTAACAATGTAAAGCTCGCATTTAGGTCTAACCCCATGAAAACACCTTTTCTTAACAAGTCGGATAATTCAACAAGATTTCCGATTATGCCCGAGACCGAAATGCTAGATTTACACGCAACAAACAAATTTATAGATTCCAATTATTGTATCACATACTAATAAACTAGGCTCAGTTAAAACATTCGATCGAACGATTGAACACCCAAAGACTTCTCAGAAAGCTCAACACTTGAGCAGCTTTAAAATTTACCAGAAACTGCAACAAGTAAATACGGGCCAGCGCAAGAAGGCACAGTCCAAGCTTCACCAACGGCGCCGTGGAACCGCCGCAGAATGACCATTATGGCCGCGATTCTGAACTCGTATAGTGGAGTTAGGGCTTCGTACTTCTTGTGGGCCCATAAAATACCCTGCACGATTTTCTGAGTATTTTTAATATGAAAAATCCACGTTTTTGAAAAATTTCCAGAGAGCACCCTTTGGGCGTCGATTTTCGTTCGTTCGAGGTTTGTAACGTCGTCTAGGTTACTCTAAAGATCTAGCTGGCTCTGATACCACTGTAGGGTTTCCTTATCACCTCATATAGGGGTTGGAAGCATCACACATTCCACAATTTAAATTTTAATAGGTGCTAAGCAAACTTAAGTAGGAATCGAACTAGAAATATAGGGTAACACATATAGTATCACATACTAAAATCAATCTATGACTAAGTGGAGAGACTACAACCTTTGTAGACCTTCTAGGGTTTGATCGAGCTAGCTTGAACCTCCTCCACGTCCACGATGATCCACCCGGAGTTCCTTTGCTCAAAGCTCCTAGCTCGAATAGATCACAAAGAAGATGAAGCAAATAAACTACACCGAGGGGCTAAAGAAGTGTAGTGTGATGATATGGTTGTGTTCTCATATAAATACCCTTTCTTTCTTTTAACCTCACTCAATTTATAAAACCCAAGGGAGAGCTAAAGAGAGGAAGATGAAGATGTCAACCATTTTCTTTTGGATGAAAAGATAATGATCAAGATAATGAGAGAGAGAGAGATAAATATCAAGCATAAATATCTAAACTCAAACCATGGTTAATAAAATATCTAGATATTTTAGAATGAGAAAACTAACAAAGGAAAATGAAACCATAGTTTAATTTTGGTCAAGTAAAGAAAAGTCAACAATGATGAATAATCAATTTTCTTTTTCTCATTCTAATATATACAAATATATTTACTTTCCATGTATTTCTTATATTGCCATCTTTGATGTATCATCAACCATGATACTAATTCATGTATGTATGTATGTATGTATGCACATCAACATGTACATATACATGCATGCATCCATCATAAAGAAAAGGTTTATTTAAATGAGATAAAAGTCAATATTAAATCAACACTTGATTTAATAAACCGGTCATATCTCATACGACCCGACAATATAAAACACCCGATTAAAATACAGCATCATATACACGTATTTAATCGAGCTCCTGCACATATCTCATATGTACACCACATCGTTTCGCCTGAGCCAGGAAACTCTTATGTGGGACTCTGAGACTCATCAATACGCCGGCAGTAGGTGATGATCACATCAAACACCTACAAGCCGTAAGCGGTCAGCTAAACGTAACAACCACCTGGGTATTGAGCGATCAAAAGAAGAACAAGCGAACCTGTCAAAACTCCCGTCAATCCAACTGGCAACACTTACCGTACAGTCCGGTCTCTTCGTCAGATATGCTGCATATCGAGTCTAGGGATGGAATCGTCGACCCTAATAACTCAATAAGTCATGCCGGTATATGGTCTACAACAGATCGAGAAACTACTAATAACACTTATCAGTAATATCTCAGCAACCTTGGCCAGGGACTTCCTGTTATAGCCAATTGTGCACAGCACAACATCAACCCCCAATACCGGGAGAGACGAAACCCCTCCTATCGCTCATTGCCTCCATATGCCTCGGGACTGTACCCAAAATCCACCTGTTTGTACGACTCAGTAGAGCCGTAGTAGGGTGGAGATCAAGATACAGTGGGAGGACACACAAGGCTCTATGGCGATCTCGGGTCTACAGACTAACCTGTACCAGTGTCACCTAAGAACTGCTATCCGACGTATGATATAATACCACATAGGAGTTCTCGGTGTGTCCATTCAATGTACCCAGTCTCACTGAGCACCCGTACACAATCTTTGATGTCAACACACCAGACGGATATGGGATCATCCATCGCCCATCATATGGAACAAGAATAGTATACGCTAGTCTACACTGGAATATCGATGCCCTGTCTCGAAATACCTACGACTAGGAACATTTCAAGGATGTGCTTATAAACCACAGGTGTCCCACTAGTATGATCCACATCATAATCCCTGCAGTCAAGATAGTATCCTTAGGGCTTTATCAACATGTACCAAATGAATAAAACATGATCAAGTGAACATATGATAAAGAGAAACCAGATAGCAAACTATCATGTCGAGCAAGACTGTCCTCTGAATATATACATATACACATCAGTACATACACTATCATATAATGGTCTCTAGGGCATACATATATCCAACATGTCTCCGTGGGGTGCTCCTGTCCTGTTTGTCAAGAAGAAAGACGGCAGTTTGCGCTTGTGCATTGATTACCGCCAGCTGAACAGGGTTACCGTACGGAACAGATATCCCTAACCACGTTTCGATGATTTGTTCGACCAGCTTTAGGGCGCGGGATACTTTTCGAGGATTGACTTGCAATCGGGTTACCATCAGTTGCGGGTGCGGCTGGAGGATATTCCGAGGACGGATTTTCGCACGCGTTATGGACACTATGAGTTTTTAGTGATGTCGTTCGGACTCACCAATGCACTAGCCGCGTTTATGGATTTGATGAACCGCATTTTCAGGCCGTATCTAGATCCGTTCATCATCGTGTTTATTGACAACATTTTGGTGTATTCCCGGAGCCGAGAGGAGCACGAGCAGCACTTGCGGATCACATTACAGACGTTGAGGGAGCATCAGCTGTTCGCGAAATTCTCTAAGTGCGCGTTTTGGCTTGACAGCGTTGATTTCTTGGGTCACGTGATTACGAGAGATGGCATATGTGTTGACCCGAAGAAGATCGAGGCCGTTCAGCATTGGCCCAGAACGACATCAGTTATGGAGATCCGCAGTTTCCTAGGCCTGGCTGGATACTACCGGCGATTTGTTCAGGATTTCTCCCGTATTGCTGCACCGTTGACCGGGTTGACCCGGAAGGGAGTTCCTTTTGATTGGACCGAGGCGTGCGAGCATAGGTTCAAGCAGTTGAAGACTCGTCTGACAACTGCACCAGTGTTGTCATTGCCTTTGGGATCGGGTGGATTCATGGTTTATTGCGACGCTTCTCGAGTGGGACTAGGTTGCGTATTGATGAAGCACGACAGGGTTATTGCGTATGCTTCTCGGCAGCTGAAGACACATGAACAGAACTATCCTACGCACGATTTAGAGATGGCTGCAGTGGTGTTTGCACTCAAGATCTGGAGACATTACCTATACGGCGAGTCATGCCAGATATTTACGGACCACAAGAGCTTGAAGTACATATTTTAGCAGCGAGACCTGAATCTGAGACAGCGCCGTTGGATGGAGTTGGTGAAAGACTATGATTGCGAGATCCTTTACCATCTGGGCAAGGCGAACGTAGTGGCTGATGATTTGAGTAGGAGGCCCGGAGGTAGTTTACCCTGTTTGAGCGCCGTACAGAGGCAGTCGTCAGCAGAATGGCAGATTTTATGCGACAGCCGAGTGCAGTTTGAGTTCACTCCGACTGAGGGAAAGCTTGCGCATATTCGTGCACGTCCTCAGTTGCTTGACCGTATTCGAGAGGCACATCCCAGTGATGATCGTCTTTCAGAGATCATAGAGCAGGTTCGGCAGGGCAGAGTTTCCGAGTTCGTGATCGATGATAAGGGGGTACTGCGATTTGGGACTCGATTGTGCGTACCAGATTCTGAGGGACTGCGGCGTGAGATTCTTGAGGAGGCCCATAGATCGAGGTACAACGTTCATCCCGGTTCCACCAAGATGTACCACGATTTGCGGGATGTTTACTGGTGGGACGGAATGAAGAGGGACGCCACTGATTTCATGTCAAGATACCTGACTTGTCAGCAAGTCAAGGCCGAGCACCAGAGGCCCGCAGGAGAGTTGCAGCCTTTGCCTATTCCGGAGTGGAAATGGGAGCAGATTTCTATGGACTTCGTTGTGGGTCTACCCAGGACCAGTCGAGGGTATGACTCTATTTGGGTGATCGTAGATCGTTTGACGAAAGCGGCTCACTTCCTGCCAGGGAAGACCACTTTCGGATTTGCTCAGTATACCCAGATTTACATCGACGAGATCGTACGGTTGCATAGCGTCCCGACTTGTATCGTGACAGACCGAGGCACCCAGTTTACCAGCCGACTATGGCAGAGACTTCAGGAGGCGTTGGGCACCCGTTTGAGTTTCAGCACAACATTTCATCCGCAGACTGACGGCCAGTCAGAGCGGACTATTCAGACTCTAGAGGACATGTTCCGAGCGTGCGTTTTAGACTTCGGAGGTAGCTGGGATCATCATTTACCCTTAGTGGAGTTATCCTACAACAACAGCTTCCAGGATACTATTCAAATGGCACCTTTCGAGGCCTTGTATGAGAGGAGTTGCAGATCGCCCGTCTGCTGGACAGAGCTCAGCGAGAGCAGTATTTTGGGGCCGCAGATTGTTGAGGAGACGACCGAGAAGATACAGTTGATTCGAGATCGGATGAGAGTGGCTCCGAGCAGGCAGAAATCGTATGCGGACAGACGCCGTCGCAGACTAGAGTTCGCAGTTGGCGATCATGTTTTTCTGAGGGTCTCTCCGATGAAGGGTGTGATGAGATTTGGGCGAAAAGGAAAGCTTAGTCCCAGATTTGTGGGTCCCTTCGAGATCCTCGAGCGTGTCGGCACAGTTGCGTATCGTTTGGCTCTTCCACCCAGCATTCCTGATGTTCACCCCGTCTTCCATGTTTCGATGCTCCGCATGTACCTTCACGACCCTTCTCATGCGATTCAGTACCCGACGATCCAGCTAGAGCGCGACCTTTCTTTTGCATAGCAGCCGGTGGTCATCCTGGATCAGCAGGTGAAGAAATTGAGATCGAAGGTTATACCGACCGTCAAGGTCTTTTGGCGTGGCCTGAGCAGCGAGGAGGTCATCTGGGAGACCGAGGACGAGATGAGGAAGAAATATCCCCATCTGTTTGAAGGTACGCATAGCTAGATTTTTAAATTCGGGGACCGAATTTCTTTAAGGGGGAAGATTGTAACGCCTTGAAAAGTCGTTTTGGTGTTTTCCCAAAAATCGGTAAATATTTGGTATTTTTTTTCGTAAATCGTTATTATAATTATTTTGCAATATAGGCCTAATTATACCTAATTTGGATAGGTAATTGCTAGTTTTTAGTATCTAATGAGTCGCTTATAAAATTCTAGTCGTTTAAAATTTTTCCCTAATTTACTATTTTTTTAATATTATTTTAAACTATTAAAA
Source organism: Agapanthus africanus (assembly GCA_030015575.1). NCBI lineage: Eukaryota > Viridiplantae > Streptophyta > Magnoliopsida > Asparagales > Amaryllidaceae > Agapanthus > Agapanthus africanus. The sequence continues at coordinate 495,597,266 of CM057339.1, forward strand.
ATACATTAAATTAGCTATAAATACAAATTTGAATGGGCTAATTACATGGTTTAGAACCATGACAACTAAAATCTAGTGAGTAATATAAATTTTTAGCATTTTAATACGAGTTCTAATTGGTTATAATTAAGGGAAAAATTAAAATTTAATTTAACTAAACTAAAACTTGCAATTTTGAACTTGTGGGGGGTCTTTTTGCATAGAATTTTTTTGCACACTCTCTCACAACCTCACCCCTCTTATTGGCCGGCCCCACCACCAAGGCAGTAGCCCATAATTTCCCCCCTTCCAATTTGTGTTCTTCAACTCATTTTAAATTGTTTGAAAAGGGTTTAAAATATATTAATTAGAGTATGGGTTTTAGTTGATTGGTATGGGCTTTGACTTTGAAATTTTTGTTAGTGTATATGCCCTAGAGGCCATTACTGTATCATACTAGTATGTATATTACTTGATGGAAGCTTGGGATATTCACAGTTGTACTGACAATCTTGCTCAATATAGTAGTATGCTACTTGGTTTGTCTCTGCTTTAATGTGTACATGTGTGTTTATTTATTATATCACCTATACGCATTAGTAGAGCCCTTAGGATCTTTGCTTGGTTACCGACATTGTGATGGCGATCACACTCGTGGGGGCTGGGTAATCTACAAGCATATCCTTATACACGTCCCTAGTCGTGGGAGTATCGAGATAGGGCATCGATGCTCCGGAGTAGACTAGCGTATGCGCTTCTTATCCCAGCACGGGAGACGGTCTATCCCACAGCCGTCGGTACGTGGTACTTGAGATAGTATGCGGGTGCTCGTTAGGTTACGAGTACACTGGACAGGACTCGTCGGGAACTGATGGTTGGTATTATACCTATCGTCAGTTATCAGTTCCCAGGTGACATGAGTGCAGCTTAGTCCGCTGACTTGACACTGTCACTTCGCCTCGAGTGTGTTCCCACTGTTGTTTGATTGCTACCCTACCACGGCTCTACTGAGTCGTGCAAACAGGTAGTAGTTGGGAGCAGTCCCGAAGCACTTGGAGGCAGTGACGGTTAGACAGGATTCGTCTCTCCCGGTATTGGGGGTTGACATCGCGCTGTGTCTAGGAGAGCCATTACACAAGTAGTCCCTGGCCAGGGCAAGCGAGATGTACTGGTAGGTTCCAGTGTTATCTCAGGGTGTTCTGGGCTTCACTCCGACACGACTTGTACCGCTATTAGGGGTCTGACGCTTGCCGCCCCCCTAGGCCCGACATGCGATGTATCAGACGAACAGACCGGACTGTACGGAGATTGTCACATACAGGCTCAGTAGGAGTTCGGATGGGTTTACCTCATCGGCCTTCTTATCGACATCTACCTGGGGACCGTTACGTACAGATAGTGCCGCTTGCGGTCTGTGGTTAAACCCACTGCCAGCGTAGTGTCGAGTCTTTAGAGTCCCACACAGAGAGTTTCCCTGCACTGAGCGAAACGTGTAGAGGCCGTATGGTTTTACGGCAGGGCTGCGATCACTTACGTACACTTGTGTGCATATGGTGTTCGGGCAGGCAGTACTAGTAGGCTTTGGTTTAAGCCGGATCCTAGTATTGCACGGATGGATTTGTTTTGTCTTCTGTGCAACCGCATTCTACGGAATACGGATGCAGGTGTGTATGCACAGTTTTTCGGAGTGATGAAGGAGGAGGTGCCTCATTAGGGTTTTGACAGTTGATTCGGTCAAAACCATTTTGAGGCGGACTCATTAGGGTTTTGACAGTTCGTTTGGTCAAAACCATTATGAGCCGCGAACATCATTTACTAATCCTATTAGTGATAATCTTATGATGGCTAATTGCATTGACCATTTGACCCCGTTGACCTCTCTTGACTTTGTTGACCGGTTGACCGGGTTGACCATTGACTTTCAAGAGGGTTCCACACTCTTCTTTTCTTTTCCTTTTTCTTTTGGATTATGATAATGGTCATTTCAAAAGTAGCCATCAACTTTATCTTGATGGGATTAGTAATGATGTTGTTTTGCATTATTTGCAACCATGGTTGTTTTTCTTTTGATGATAATATTATTCTCATTCTCTCTCTTGAAATGAGAAGCTCCATGGTTGCTAACCTTCCTCCTTCTTCTTCCTCCTCTTGATTTTCTCCTTTAATCTCATGTGTTGAGAGAAAAAGGATTCCACTTGACAAACACATCCATACATCTCCTTTACACATCCTAGGGCTTCTAGATTAGCAATCTCCTTGCCCTAGTTACCTCGGCTTGAGGTGGAGCTCGGTGTACATCTCTCGGGTGGATCGTCTTCGACTCAAGGAGGCCGCGGAGGTGACCAAAGTCCGGATCAACCATTGAGCAAGCAAAGAGAAGAACGATAAGAAGAGAAGAACAACAAGAAGAGAAGAGCAACAAAGAAGAAGAACAACAAGAAGAGAAGGAGTTCAAGTTGAGGTATAACCCCTAACCGAGTAGATACATCTCTTGTTAGGATGCTAGTGTATTGTTTAGCAAAGATCCGGTTTTTACGGTCCATGTTACAAAGTTTAGAAAAAAATTTGTTTTACCGTTTCCGCAACCCCGAAAGCACCGGGAGAGGTAACGTGGACCTAACAAATTTTGCACACAACACACCCTCACTTTTCCCTATCTCCCTCTGGCCGAAGGCCTTCCCTGCTGCAGCCCATCATTTCCCCCAATTTTCCCATCTCTTTTCTCTTCAAATTTCACCTCAAAATCCATCAAAAATCAACAAATTTCTTCACAAAACCAAAGCAAATCTCTATTCTGCCTCTTCTCACACCCAAATTTGCTTACAGCATGGAGAAAGGAGGTGTCTTAGGAGGCTAGAGCAAGCTAGGGTTTGAACTTGTGAGGTATAATTTCAATCAATGGTTAATTGGTAGTTTATTTATGCTAAATTAGAACTTTGAAGTGTTAATTTTATTGCTAATTTCTAATCTAGTTTTTTTTAGAGAGAGTGGTTTGATTTAAACTAGGGTTTTAGCACACCATTACTAGGTTAATTAAATCTATTTTGCTATCTAGTTGTTTTACTAACCTAATCTAAGAGGTTAATTTGCTTAAGTGGGTTTTAATTGGTGTTAATTTAGTTTTTTTTCATGTATGGAATGGATTAATTTGCTAGTCTATAAAAATCAAGAAAGGGTTGTTTATGGAAAATAGGATTTGAAGCATTGTTAATGTGTTGAAATTTAGTGTAGTGGCTATCTAATGGTTTAACTTGGGTGATTATGCTTGATAGTAGTCTTTTTGTCGCAAGACGACGATGTTTGCACCGAATTTGGTATGCTAATGCTTACTAGGTTTTTATAAAATTATGTGATGAATTATTTATGATATCTTGATGATATTATTGGCATCTCCTACGACTTTTAGGGTATGTGAATGCGAAACTTGGTTTGATCAGGTTTTGTTTTGGCGGTTGGTCCAAAATGACAATTTTAGTTAAGGTTGTAGTGTTTTTCGTGTGTGTTCCGCGCACCTTGTGCACAATGTGCCTAACTCGTTGACGTTGACCCTTTCATTTTGTGACATGCGTCGTTTCATGATGTGTAACCTTATGTTTTGTGTTGTGCAAATTCCAGGATCGGTCGTGGAGACTTCGGACGCGGCACGAAAAGGGTAAGCGGTGATTGGACCTAGCTAGCTGGGGATTTCCGGTTAGTAGATGTATACATCTACGGGGAGAATCGTTTGGATGGCGCGAGGCGCCCGATAATTTATAATTTCTAGTAATACCAGCTTGTTGCATGTAGTCCTAGTTACCTATTTTACGGCACTGCATGACCTGTATATCCATATTTGTGTTAAACTCATCGTATAAAAACCATTGAAACCATTAAATGAGATATGCGACACAGGAAATAATTGGCTTGCTTAATTTATTATATATAATTGTGCCACTTCACCTCATAGGACACTTGCACCATTACCAGGGTTTTATGCTGCACGAGCACTATTCATGCGAACACACACGCCTTGGTAATTGCTATGCCACAAAACACTAGATAACTTGTTTAAACCGGAATTTAGAATAATTTCACCATATACGACGTATAAACCGGTACTAATATAATAAATTCCTCCAGATGAACATGTAGAATTGCTAGTCATATGCATGTACCTCATTACATCATTCGATCATACATAGTCTTTTAGACATATATTGCAGTTCGCATTGTTGATACCATAGGCATTCATCATCATTGACATGTGTACTTGTGGTACTTTCTTTCTTGAGGATTTCAACATTTGAGATTTATGAGATTTTGGAGAATCTGCAAGGATTTAAAAAACTGATACCATTTTAAATATTACAAGTTGCGGTTTTCTCGAGATATGATACTTGTGTCGTCCACCATGAGTTTTCTGTTAGTTTTCGAGACCCGTTTCGAGGAGTAGGATGAACCGTCTCGGGTACATGGTGGGCCTGGTAAGGTACCCCGGGGCAAGAAGTTCGAGTAGTAGACGATGATCCTGGCAGGGGCAGACTACCTACCGGTGATCGTTGGCGCGACAGATATCCAGAGGATACCGACCGTGGTCGTGAGATGTTGAGATATTCATATTTTGAGATGGACCAGCCGGACGGCTGGGGCCGAGATGTTGGATACCGATACTTTGGGATACTGAGATATTTATTTAGGGTGCCGATGTTGGGCATGGATTTCTGTTGATTTCATATGATATTTCCTCAGATATTTCACAGAAATTTTCCTAAGATGAAATTAATAACTTATCATATCAAACATACTCTGATCACGTGTTAAATTGCATTCATGTTGCATACATAGCTGCTAGCATATCATACCATAGCAATATTGTAGAATTGTGACACTTTGCATACATGCTTACGATAGTCTTTATAGATGATACATATTACTCATGAGTTGGCAACTCACCCCGTTGTGCCATAGCCTTTTGCAGGTCCGATCCGTCAGCCCCGTAGCGGCGGACGTGCTTCCTCCTTTTGCTGGATTTGAGGCTTTTGCTCATAGGTGGGTTATATGATTATTTTGTTTCCACCTTGTATATTCATTGTATCTAGTGTACTCCATCTACTGTATCATCTACCAGTACTGTTGTATGTTGACTTAGAGGCGAGACGGTGAGATTTGTGGGCATGTATATTGTTTCTTTGGGTCGCGCTCACTTGAGCCGACATGTTGCTTATTACTTGTGCCTTTTTATGCTTATTTTGCACATTGCTGTTTTTTTATTGCGTTGGATTTGTGTCCGCCATGGGGCGAAGAGCTAGCTCCCGCTTATGGATGCCTTATTTCTTGTATTCATATATATTCCTGTTGTACCCGTTTGGGGGCCAGTATTTACAAAGGAGACTCTGCCGAAATTTTCGGTAAAATTTGTTGCTTTAATAAAATGTTTAATGCGACTCGTTTTGGTTTTCCTTCACTCTACTGCTTTTTTGGTTTTGATTTCTGGGCTTTGGCTTACTTAGATTACGTCCGCCTTGAGACGTTCGTAATTTAAGTGTCGGTCACGTTCCGTACCCTTTCGGGTTGTGACAGTACACATGTCACCAGGGAACTGCTATCTGTCAATAGGTATAATACCAACTAGCATGTTCCTGGCGAGTCCGTCCGGTGTACTCATAACCCAATGAGCACATGTATACATCTTAGGTGAACAAACTAACACCAATGGCTTATGAGACTGGCCTGTTGGGTTATGCAAGCGCCCCTGCCATCAATCCGTGACCAAATGCGGAACAAAAATTTATAAAACTTGGTGCTACCACAACCAATTACCCGGATCTACCCATAAGCCCTAGATAACAAAACATGCAAAAGAGTTAGATTGGTTATACCGAATAGATCCGTGTCCTTCGGTCTTCAACCATCATCCCAAGCTCCTAGAGGCTTCCTTGATCAAGCTTGATCTCCGGTCTCCCTCCATCGAAGATGATCCACCCGAGATTCTATGCAACGAGCTCCAACCTCATATCCGAGGCAACTAGGGCACCTAGATCGCTACTCTAGATACCGTAGATGAAGTAGAGAGTGATGAAGGATTAATTTGTCTCAAGACATCCAAGGATTCTCAACTCATGAGAGGGTTTGGGTGGAGCTAGAGGAAGAAGAAGATGCCATGAGAATGAGGTGTTAAGAGCAACTCAAGAGAGAGAAAAAGAAATGAATAATGGCTTGTGTTTTTGTTTGTTGTGTGAGTGATATGAAATAATGGAGCCATCACATAAATGTCTATGTCTCCAAAATATCTTAGTCAACAAAAAATATCTCAAGTGAACATAATCTCACAACAAATAAAAACCCCAAGCATGCTAGAATAGTAACCATGGGTCACTAATTAGCCATGCCACAAAAATGCAATAAACACCTCATCCTACACCTCAATAACCTTTTAATCCAAAAAGGTCTAAACCACGATGAGGTGTATGAAGGTGTTTCTCCAGCACCACTACTAGGGGTTGGTAGCATCACACATGCCATATTAAAATTTTATAGGGTGCTAAAGAAACCAACCTAGGGATCACACTAGAAAAGCTAGGGTAACAAAACTTTAACACAAACACAAGTGGTAAAAAGACAGGGTTTGAGAATACAACCTTTGTAGCTCCCTACGCTAGACTCCTTGATCACTTGAGAGTTGAAAGAAGCTCGCTTGAGATCCTCTAGGTCCACGACGATCCATCCGGAGTCCTTTTTGTCCAAGCTAGATGCTTCACTAGATCAAGAGAAGAAGTTGAATCCAACACTCTAAACTAATGGGCAAGAGTAGTGTACAATAGTGATGTGGTTTATTTTCTCACTTCAAAACCCTAACTTGATCACTCTTTTGCTCACTAATAAAAGCTATAGAGCAAGAGAGAGGAGGCAGAAGCTGATGGCAAATGAAGAGCTCAAGATAATGATAAGTATTGAGATAAGAATGAGAAAAGAAAAAATATATATTTTCTTCTTCTCACTCTTAACCCAAGTTAATAAATATCTAGATATTTATCTTTGGATAAAAAATGGCCATGGAAAATAACTCATGGTTAACACAAAGGTTAGTGGGGGGAATATAATAATCAACCATGAGTAATTATCCCATTCCATTTATCTTTTCCAAAAATAAATATCAACATATTTATTAAGGTGTGAGTCTTATATTACCACTATCCAATATATCAACAACCATGATATAAATAAGTATGCATGTATATGTGCATGTACATCCATATGTGCATCAATGAGAATAAATGCATACATGCATGCATACAACAAAAGACAAGAAGGGTTTAAAGTGAAAAAGCTTATGGTCAATGATAAATCAACACTTGATTTAGCAAACCGGTCATATCACATACGACCCGACCAATATCAAACCGCCCGATTAATATACGGTATCACATACGCGCATTTAATCGGGTCCCCACGCATATCTCATATGCACACCACATCGTTTCGCCTGGACTAGGTAACTCTATTGTGGGACTCTAAGACTCGTCAATACGCCGGCAATGGGTGATAATCATATCAAGCACCCCCAAGCCGCAAGAGGTCAGCTAAACGTAACGGCCACCCGGGTATTGAGCGATCAGAAGAAAACAAGCGAACCTGTCACAACTCCCGTCGAGCCAACCGGCAACACTACCGTATAGTCCGGTCTCTTCGTCAGATATGCTGCATATCGAGTTTAGGGATGGTAACGTCGACCCTAATAACTTAATAAATCGTGCAGATGAATGGTCTATAACAGATCGAGAAACTACTGATAACTCTTATCAGTAAATCCCAACAGCCCTGGCTAGGGACTTACTGATATAGCCAATCGTACACAGCACATCATCAACTCCCAATACCGGGAGAGACGAAACCCCTCCTATCGCTCATTGTCTTCGTGTGTCTCGGGACTGTACCCAAAAGCCACCTGTTTGCACGACTCAGTAGAGCCATGGTAGGGTGGTAATCAAAGTACAGTGGGAGAACGCACAAGACTCTATGACGATCTCGGGTCTACAGACTAACCTGTACCAGTGTCACCTGATAACTGCTATCCGACGATAGATATAATACCATATAGGAGTTCTCGGCGAGTCCTTCCAGTGTACCCAGTCACCACTGAACACCCATATACGATCTTGATGTCAAACATCAATGGATGTGGGAACATCCATCGCCCATCATATGGGTCTAGTATCATATACGCTAGTCTACTCTGGTATATCGATGCCCCATCTCGATACACCTACGACTAGGGACATTTCAGGATATGCTTATAAACTACATACGTCCCACTAGTATGATCTCCATCATAATTACAGTAGTCAAGCCAATATCCTCAGGGCTTTATCAACATGTGTGAATGAATAAAAGCATGATCAAGTCAACATGTCAGATAAAGAAGAACCAAATAGCATACTATCATGTCGAGCAAGAATGTACACTGAATATATATATATATATATATATATATATATATATATATATATATATATCCACTATCATATAATGGCCTCTAGGGCATACATATATTCAATATTCTCCCACTTGCACTAGGGCCAATTATTGGCTTATCTCATACCCAACATCTCAAAAAGTCGCTCATGCTGCGGCTGAGGGAGGGCCTTGGTGAGTGGATCCGCGATGTTATTCTTTGTGTCTACTCTCCTAATCTCGATCTCGCGGCGATCTACAATCTCCGGGATCAAATGAAAGCGCCTCAGGATGTGTCTGGACCGCTGATGGGACCTGGGCTCCTTGGCTAACGCCATAGTTCCATTATTATCACAATACAATGGTATTGGATCAATAATGGTTGGAACTACTCCTAGCTCCGATACGAACTTACTCATCCAGACGGCTTTCTTAGCGGCATCATTCGCAGCAATGTACTCAGCCTCCATCGTAAAGTCTGCAACGGTATCCTGTTTGGAACTCTTCCAACTTACCGCCCCTCCATTGAGGGTAAATACAAACCCAGAGATAGATTTACTGTCGTCCTTATCACTCTGGAAGCTCGAATCAGTAAAGGCCTCCATCTGGAGATCTCCATTACCATACACCAAGAACAATTCTTTAGTCCTTCGCAAGTACTTAAGAATGTTCTTCACAGCTACCTAGTGATTCTCCCCTGGGTTGGTTTGATACCTGCTTACTACACTAAGTGCATAAGCTACATCTGGGCGTGTACATAACATCGCATACATTATAGATCTTACTGCCAAAGCATAGGGTATAATGCTCATACGAGCTCTCTCTTCATCGGTCTTTGGGCAAGATTCCTTAGAGAGAGTGACTCCATGACAAGCGGGTAAGGCACCCCGGTTGGAGTCTTCCATACTAAATCGTTTTAGGATGGTGTTAATGTACCTGGTTTGGGACAATCCCAATAACCACTTGGATCTATCCTTATAGATCCGAATGCCCAGAATGTATGTGGCATCACCCAGGTCCTTCATGGAGAACCTTAGTGATAAGAAAGATTTGACCGACTATAGCATAGGAATATCATTTCCTATCAGAAGAATGTCATCCACGTACAATACGAGGAATGTGACAGCTCTCCCTACAGTCTTCTTATAAACACAAGGTTCATCTGGATTTTTGATGAAATCAAACTCTTTGATAACATCATCGAAACAGATGTTCCAACTCCGTGATGCCTTCTTTAATCCATAAATGGATTTAAGCAATCTACATGCTTTCCCGCTGCTCCCACTGTCAATGAAGCCCTCTGGCTGATTGTAGCATTTTGAAAATTTAGAAATAAGTAAAATTAATTAATTAAACAATAAAATGATAAAACAAAAAGTTATTAGAACCAAATACGGCATTTTCATAAATAGTAGGTAAAACAAATTAAAGTAAAATTTTAATAGGTAACATAAATAAATTATAAGGGTTTTTTATGTGAAGTTTAGCTTCATTTTAATAAAAAGGGTGTTATATAATAACATAAGTTGTGAAGGGTTTCTAGGCAAAGTCTAGGATTTTGTGCAAATGGGAATTTGTTAAGGGTGTAAATGAAAAAGGGGTAGAAAACAATTTAGCTCAGAATTTTATTGCAAATCAAAACAAAATTTATGAGATAATGCAAGAACACCTCTTCCTTGCATGCACACACACACACCAACACCTCCTTCTTGCATGAGGATGGCACCCTTTAGCTATTGACACCTCCTCCTACCACCTCCCTCTTTCCATCACCATATATAAACTTTGTTCAGATCATTTAGTTAATTAAAAATCTGAAATTTTAAAGAAAGAAAAGAAATCAAGAACAAATATAGAAGAACAAAAGAAGTGAAGAAGAAGAACTAGGCAAGGATTTCATCATCAAGCTAGGTCTAAGAGCTTGTGCAGCTTGGAGGGTGTTATTCCAACAAGTTAATTGTAGGTAAATCCTTAATCACAATAGGGATTTAATTTCTGTTTTATGTTTAAATTAGAAATCAAAATGTCTAGAATATCGTATCCTTAGGCAAAATCGAGTCTGTTTGAATCTGCTTTAATTTTGAGAAATGTTAACTAAACTAAACAGAGTATAAATGATGTATATTGAACCTAGAGAAAACCATAGGAGCACGAACCCAGGGGATCGGATTTGGGCCGGCGACCAATATAGAAATTCCGGCGTCGCCGGATTTGTAGGAAGCTAGGAAGTTTTGGCTTGTTGGGTAGGTTTCTGTGTAGAATTTTGGCTAGTTTGGTATTATTTAAACAAGTTAGTTTAACTGTATATAAAATCTGAAAGCTAATATCGGAAAAAGTATCTAAAAACCCAAAATACGACACGGTTAAAGCCTATCGCGATTTGCTTTCTGTCGCGATGCAGAGTCGGGTTAATTCTAGTAAGGTTAAGTGTTAAATACGTGGGAATGTGTGTTATTCATATTGGCCGTGTCGGAGTAGCCGTTTTCTTATATAAGTTAATTTTCGATGTTAGATTCAAATACGAGAACTTCGGAGGCCGCGAGGAAAGGAAAATGATTGGCGATTCCTGAGTTGATACGACATTTTTCCGATGAGTAGACTAAACATCTACCGAGGAATTTTGTAGAGATGGCGTGTTACGCCCGTAGTTTATTTAAATAAATGCTTTACTTTGGTCTGCTAAATTGATAATATACACTCATATCTACATATAATTTACTTTAGTTACTAGAACACTGCACAAGTATCGACGAGTTATGCCACGTGCACATCTTACATGTTACACTACACCTCGTCGATATTACAATGTCACTTTTACACTTAGCAAATTTCTTGTTAAAAATGATTCATATCATACCTTAAACACCAATAACAGTAATAAATTGCATCATTTGATATCATGTTCAGTATTTGAGTATTCTAAGTTGATATAAGAGGTAATTGTATTATTTAGGATTTATGGTTTTGAGTTTTGTATACTATTGCATAAATCCAGTGATTTTCATGATTGATATGACATGTCCACCATGAGATGTTTTTATGATTTGATTTATTCCGGACCGAGTGGGGGAGTTATACGGTCGCGGATTTATACGTTATCCAGACTGAGTGGGGGAGATATACACTTGGATACATGGTGGACCCGGTCGAGACCGAGGGGAAGGATAGTCGCATTTGAGGCGGGCGAGCCTAGCGAGGATACTCGATACCGGAGATAGTTATGAAACACGGTGGATATCTAGATGATATCGACCGGTGTTTCTGATTACAGGGTCGTTCGAGGAATGATGCCTGAGAGAAAGGGAAGTTTTGTGTCGATGATGGACACGGAAAGATAAAATTTATTGGAAATAAATGATGAGATTTCAATTTGGTTATGTTATTTATAGTACAGAATCATGCTTTCCACATGCTATCATACATTATACTTGTTCACATTTCAGTTAGTATGATTGTCATATATACATTATTAGCCGTTATATGTTAGTTATATCCACTGAGTTGGCAACTCACCCCCGTTGTACCACAGTTTCTTGCAGGGGTAGAGTGGACGGTTAGTAGCAGTGCAGCTCCACTTTTCGCAGCTTTTATCGCATCTTTTGATAGGTGGGTTACATATGTAGTAAGCTTCTCTTTTGGTATTGTATTTTGTATCTAGAAAATCTCCATCAGACTTGTATTATGACTTAGAACGAGAGATGAGTATATGTATATTATTTGACAGGTAAGATCGTGTTATATAGTGGATATCCCTTTTGTTCATATCTGTGATCCTATTGGTTTCATTTAAATTATAAATTTTTATTTCGCTGTTGTTATTGTTGATCCCAACTAGGGATGCAACTAAATTTAACATTTTATACTTGGCTTTATATCATAAATTCATAACAACTGTGATTTTTACTTAAAAAGCTAAATTTTTATATAAAGAATTCCGCAAAAAGGATTTTGATCATGGTTTCGGCTTACTCGGATTGTCTATATATCTTTAGACATTATACAATCTAAGTGTCGGTCACATCCAAACTTTGGGTCATGACAAAGTTGGTATCATAGCGTAGGATTAACCTTACGGAATCGAGTAGTGAATTAAGATAGGCTGACGTGAGTCCGTGATTTAGGATGACCTTTGGTTTGATGGAGTAGCTGAATTAGGATGAGTGCAGTACCGTGCGTATGTTCCGCGGCATATTTACGTTACCACACTCAGCCTAATTAACCTTAGGATGTATGTCTAGATTTGTCCTTCCTTTGATTCTCTGTTATTGATTGTTCCTATTCATAAGCCTTATCAACTCTCGTTTCTTATTCCAGTTGCTATGGCTACGTGAGCTAGACGAGCCGCAGCCAGAGATGCAGCTAGGGCGAATCCGCCTGTGACGGCGACTGGTATACCGGACGTTCCGGCGGTGCATGAGCATGTTGATCCTCCTCCTCCAGATCGCATGACTTGGATAGAGGAGGGCATGTTGGGATTGCAGCGAGTGGTATGACAGTTAGCTGAGGCCACTCGAGTACTGAGACAGGATCCGGCACCGACCGTGGTAGAGTCCGTGGTACAGCCTACGCAGACTGCAACACTTGTACATACGAGAGTGATGGAGGTATTGCTTGTAGAGTTCATGAGGTTGAGACCTCTGGTATTTACAGGGACCGATGTAGAGGAGGATCCTCAGTCCTTTCTTGATAGGATGGCGAGAATTGGCAGATCATTGCGATGTTCTGATGCGAGGTCAGTTGAGCTGACTAGCTTTCGTTTAGAGGGACTTGCACAGGAGTGGTGTGAGTCGATGGAGAGAGGACGAGCTACGGGTCTTCCTCCGATGTCGTGGACCGAGTTTTCTGAGGTATTTCTTGCCAGATTTCTTCCACAGAGTGTAAGAGACGCTAGAGCTAGCAGTTTTGAAGCGTTGCGGAAATCGACAAGTATGTCGGTGGCAGATTATGATTTAAGATTCACCCAGTTGTCGCTCTATGCTCCATACTTAGTACCTATGGAGGAGCTTCAGGTGAAGAGGTTCCTATGGAGTCTGGACACGCAGTTGTATCTAGCTATAGGCTCCCAGCATTTTGATCGGCCTGTTTCTGCACAAAACATTCACATTTAGTTTTCTAATTAAGCAACCCAAAAAAATAAATTATATACTAAACAATGAATTACATTTAAAATACATACCTGTTTGCGATGAGAGTAGAAATATTCGCACAATAGAGGCCATGTATCTACGTCGACTCTCGTAAAGGCCGGAGTAGATAGGAGGGCCGCTCTCTCTGCCTCAGGGGTCGCCATGTAAGTCTACGGTAGCGCCCCGGCCGTCTTTCAGACGCCAAATGCGGAACAAAAACTTTTATAACTGGCGCTATCGCATACTATAACCCGGATCTGCCATTATCGCTAAACTAACAAACTACAAAGTGGATAGAAAGGTTAAACCGAACGATCCAAGTCCTTCGCTCTTTAACCATCATCCCACGCTCCGTTGCGGCTGCTCCGATCTCCTGGCTCGTCGTCGAGGTGGCACCACATCTACGGATCTTTAAATGGGCTCCCGCCTCTGAACCGAGGCAACTCGGTCATCAAGTTTGCTAAAAGAGATGACCAAGATTGATGTAGAGAATGAGTAGAACACTTTGTCTCACTTCGTCCAAAGCCATGGACGAACGGTTAATGAAGTTGCCTTTTTAATCGGGTGATGAAAAATGAGCTTGGAAACTTAGCAAATAATTCATATCATTTCACAAATGAATCTCTTTTTCACTCAAGAAAGGGCCGACCACTTTTAAGGTGGGGGGTGAGTGTAGGAGAGGGGAGGGTAACCATAAAGATAAATGAGAATGAATGATTAATATACACCTTGCAAAAAATATTAAATGAAACAATTAATGCAAAGTGAGTCATAATAACACATCACCATTTCATTTAATGCTAACTATGAATCATCAACCCTAGTCACCAAATCTAGAACCTTCTAGAATCACGACTCACCTCAGTGAAGAAAAGATAAATCCTCATTTAACCGAATGTTAAAGACGGGTGATAGAAAACTGAAAACTGGCAACTTCCAAAAGCGATCCCGAAATGAATTTCAGGATAACCCCGTAACTGTATAAATATACCTGCATTTGTATTACGACCGAATACAAATGCAACTGAGACAAAGATATTATATCTACAAAGTATAATACTCGGATCCGGCTTAAACTAAAGCCCACCGGTATTATCTGCCCGAAATATGACACATGCGTAAACACACGTGCATTTTCCAAACCCTGCCATAAAACCATACGGCCTCTACAACGTTTCGCCCGAACTTGGGAAACTATCTGTGGGGGACTCTAATGACTCGTCAGTACCGTGGCAGTGGGTTTAACCACAAGCCGTCAGCGGCACTAGCTGTGCGTAACGGTTGCCCATGTACTGACCTCAAGGGTAGCCGATGAGTGAACTCATCCTGAAACCCTACTGAGCCTAACAGTGACAATGTATTTACAGTCCGGTCCGTTCGTTTATGAGTATCTCAAATCCGTCCTAGGGGGCTAGTAACGTCAGACCCCCAATAGCGGTATAAGTCGTGTCGGAGACAAGCCCTGAACACCCTGAGAAATTACCGGAGTATCTACCAGTAATTCTTACCTGCCTTGGCCAAGGACTTGGTGTAATGGCTTTCCTAGACACAGCGCGATCTCCACCCCCAATACCAGGAGAGAAGAATCCCCTGCCGATCCGCTCACTTGCCTCCATGTGGCTCGGGACTGTACCCAAAAAATACCTGTTTGCACGACTCCTTTGTGCCGTGGTAGGGTAGATATCAAAGCACAGTGGGAACTCACACGAGACAAATGACGACCTCAGGTCGATGAACTAACCTATACACATGTCACCAGGGAACTTCTATCTGACGATAGGTATAATACCAACTAGCAGGTTCCCGGCGAGTACTGTCCGGTGTACTCATAACCCAATGAGCACCTGTATATATCTTAGGTGATCCAACTGACACCAGTGGCTTGTGAGATCGGCCATCGCCCCTCGTTGGGGTCTCGACTGTATACACAAGTCTACTCTGGAGTATCGATGCCCTGTTTCGAAACTCCCACGACTAGGGACCACAATTAAGGATATGCTTATAGACTACCCAACTCTCACGTATATGATCGCCCTAATACTGTTGGTAGTCAAGCAAGATCCTAAGGGCTCCATCAACGTGTAATTGTGATCAGTCACCTGAACCTATACACGACTGATAAAGGCAAACCAGATAGCATACTATCATCTCGAGTAAGACCGTGCTACCGGTATAGGTCCTCCTCAATCATTGCAATCACGTACCTGCGATCCAATAATTGACTTTGAGGGCACTATATCCAACAATCTCCCACTTGCACTTAAGGCTAATTATTGCGATGTCGCATACTCATAGCCCGTATGATACCGAACATCCAACTCCTCTACTAATCAGTTTCACAAAGCCCGTTTGTAAAACTGTTGTGTTCGAGAAATACCCTCAGCGAGTGGATCCGCCCTGATGTTTCTTTCTATGTCTCTCTTAACCTCAATTTCGCGGAGAAAGCCATCTCCCGAATTGAGTAATACCTGTCTTAGAATATGTCTGGATATCTGATGGGACCTAGTTCATAAATGAACTCCAAATCCAAACTTCTTAGACTGTATCGTCAACTGAACCTAATCAGTATCCAGCACCATGCCTCCCACAGTATCCTCTTGGACCAGCTGTCCATAATACTGCCCCTCGTCAGAGGGAAAACTATAACTTTGACAATCACTCTGTCATCCATGTCACCTTTGAAGCCTGGAATGATAACCGTCTCCCGAAGGAGGCTGCCGTCATCAAATCCGTAGAACAACCACTTATGTTCTAAAACTGCTTCCTTATGTTTCTCCAGTATTGGATTAATATAAACTTATTGCATCTAGTGCAAAAACAACATCTGGTGTGGTACTTGACATCTCATGATCGACTCAATTGCCTAAGCAAGTGATCTGCCAATCATGCACATCCCTCTCCCCATTAGTCTGTAAGACACCTTTAGAAAGGGTGACTCCATCACCTGCAAGTACACCACCATGCCAGGAGTCATCTATTCTAAAAACCATTAGAATACTGTCAAAGTACCCACATTGGGAAACTACCCAAATCCAGATCTAAAACCATAGATCTAGAAACCAGAATGTCTGATATTATATCCATATCCTGTCTGGAGAAACAACTGTGTGACGACCACAGTACAACCGATCGTAGTATAGGAATTTTACTTCCTACTCTGTGTATGTCATCCAAATACCAGGACATAACACCCTACTACCTTCTTAACAGATCAATCCCCTATTCTGATGAAGTCAAAGCCATGACTGTCACATCAAAATTAGATGATCTATCTCCGCTATAACTGCTCTAGTCTATAAATAGACATAAGCTGCTTGCCCACTATGCTTCCGCTGCTCCCACTGACCACAACAACCCTCTGGCAGAATAATATATATGTGCACTTCTAAAACTAGTTTAGAACGACGCTATACTTATCCTCCTGCCGGGTTTCATAGCCTGGAACAACAGTAGTGTCAAGTCTGGGTAAACAAGAACCTCCCTGTCAACGTCCTTGTGGCTACCGGAGTACCTCTCGGGTGTCTGAGGTTACCCACCATATCTGCGGAGTGGCTAATTGGAATGTCAAACCTGATTGAATCTTTAGGTCCTATTAAATTTTCTGTAATCGTTTGCGGTTTTGGAATCACTTCCAGTTCTACCATACTCCAACTACTGTTTTCTGAAAATATCCATTTTACTAAAACTGTGGTGAGTCAAGAACAATATCACTATTGATCTTCCAGATGGTAGAAAGTCAACTCTCGACATAGCCTGGGTTAACCCACAAACTGCCATTACAGAAATGTGCCATGAGTTATCCAGAGTCTGGTTTTAAGCATAAGCCGGACAACTCCCCGTACCTTAACATCGTTAAGATATGAACCATTCTATATCAATATAGAAACTTTGGCACTTATTTAATTGGAACCAGATTCTAATCATGCAGCTGTCTCCAGTGCATATCAACTTAATGGAGAGAGGCTAATCAGCATTACTCAACTTAGGAATCCATCCAATTATGAGTAACCTGAAAAAGAAACAAGTTTCTCAAAACTTTTACTATCAACTGAATACCAATCACAAGAATCTACATCTTCGATCTCTTTGATGAATCCCGATACTTGCGATACCTGGTTCTCTAGTTATTCCTATACCCACAACTTCTCAAAACTTAGACCTTGTATTTCTACGAAACACTTGTCTAAAAACTAGAGAAGTCACAAGTAACCAGAACATAGTTCAAGGACCAACCCTTCTGCCCTGATGGACACTGGACAACATACAATACTCTGTATAAGTCCGTTGAGTTGAATAACTCAAAACCTGTGCATCGTAGGTTGAAAACTGTACTTATGGTTAAGAACTACTCCGTTGTTCAATGCTCGTTACCGAATCGCCAACTGATATAGGTAAATGTCATCGACATAATATCAAAAAGTTATATCTCACTTTATAAAAATAAACGTACAAATATATCATTTTGAAATTGGTGCACAACAACGGATACTTAAAACCAAATACATGCCGTGTGGCAAAAACCCAGGCGATTTCCTCAAATATCACCAATTACAACGAATTCCGATATAATGAGGATGATCACCTTATTCCCAATAACTTGCTCCCACCATCATCTGTAAAACCATACGGATGTGAGAATCATACTTGGTATACATACCTTGGAGTAAGTATCTAATTGGGAAATCAGTTTTCCTTTAACAATGCACAGTGAAACTGAAACATGAAAATGTTTCATAGGGGTATCCTGGTATTCCTAGTAATGCCTCTTCCATAATCCAATTCATGACTGTAACCGTATAATTCTTTGCCATCTCTCCAAATCCCTTTATTTGTCTTTAGTCGTTACCTTCTGTACACCATCGTTAGGCTAAATGGTTTTCTTCCTTCCCTACCGTTCGGCACCAGCTTATGGTTTGGAAGAAGACTATCCAGTAAGCATAATAGGTGTACCATCCTAAACCAAGGAGTACTCGCAACTTGAGAGAAGGTGATGATAAAAGACAACTGAATAATACCTTATTCTATTTCTCCCGAACTGGGGAAAAAAGCAAAGGTGAAATAGGAGTGGCGATGAAGTACGCGGTTTGGTCGTGAATGATAGCAGTCGCAATTTACTTTGACCACTTTCTAATCCCTTTATTTTGTCTTTACATATTACCTTCTGTACACCCTACTTAGGCTAATTGGTTTTCTTCATTCCCTACCTTTCGGCACCTGCCTATGGTTTGGAAGAAGACCATCCAATAAGCGTAATAGGTGTACTCTCCTAAACCAAGGAGCCCTCGCAACCTGAGAGAAGGTGATAATAAAAGACAACTGAATAAACCAATTCTATTTCTCCTGAACTTGGATCCATCCTCGAAGAAGTCCCTTCGAGTTCGTATATAACCATACGATGGATCTATCCAATGGAAGTGGATGTCCGTAATAATACGGGGTGTTCTGAGAAATGCAAAGGGTAAAAGAAGGAGCGGCAATGACTTATGCAACTAAGACAATCCAAAAGCCAGTATTTTAAGAAGGTTCGGTCAACTTGGTCACTGAGTCATAGTCTAGGGTCGGTCAAAGGTCGCTGCCAAAGAGAGAGAGAAAAGAAACACTCTGCGTGCACTCTAACCTAGATCAGAATGGTTATCACTTTATCTAATCAGGAAACCTTCCACTGTACTGTCAAATTCTCCTCCAAACCTGAAAGAAGAATCAATCGGGATCACCCGAAGAGTAAACCAACTCATCAGTGGGAATCGGGATCCAACACTCATCGCATGATAACGTGACGGAGTCCACTCACGTTATCACACTCCAGAAGGTATGCGCATGCCTGGCAAGTTTCAGTTTCTTTAGAAACTCCCGATATGATTTTTGCCCCATGCTCTTATGACCTTGACTTTGGCCAAAATGCCATAAGTCACATGCCAAGTTCTTCCCGTCATTATCTTGTCAATTTGAACCCACCCGCACATGCCCCTGAATTTGGCCAATCGGCAGAACGACTGTCCCAAACCAACTCATCTATCTATGCAACAAATGAATACCCAACAGCTACCAAACACTATGCCTTGACTTTGGCCGAAATGCATAGCTTGAATACGACCGAATACCCAAAAGAAATGATGGAGGGCTACGGCTGGTTTTTGGCAAAAAACCTTTAACGTAATGAACTTGATATCGCTGAAGGAACCTGATAGCTTTTTATAAAAAATATAGTGGTGAAAAACCTTTGCTAAAGAGGTCACTCCCGGTGAAGGGATCTCGGCTCTTTCCTCATGGAATGAGGTGCAGGATATTCCAACTGAATACCGCGATGCAAAGCAACTTGTAATCGACTATAGTGAAGTTATTAACCAGTTGTAAACTTCTTCTCAAGGGGTCACTCCCGGTGAAGGGATATCGGCCCTTGCCTCGTCGAATGAGGTGCAGGATATTCCAACCGAATACCACTGTGCAAAACAAAAGGAAACGTCTTTGTAATAACACTTTTTAAAATTGTTCCAACAACATCCAAACAGGTTTGTTTTCCTTTGCATTGATCAGAATCAACGCAGTCCCATCAATTAATCACACCAGAAATGAACGAAAATAACATGTACGTATATGCCATCCGTATTCGTCACTGGGTCCCGTCATCACCCGTTAGGTTACTTAACTAACGACAGAGCGGGGACTAGACTAGCGCGGGTGCAAAATATATACAACATCTAATAGTATATATACCAATATACAATAATCGCTACAGGCGTGATAATATGCAATATTACAGAAAAGTAATAAGCATCACAGAACAATACAGATAATCTGGGATCCCCGGGTTTCACAGAGCCGCTGCTGAAACCCGACGTTCCCCTGGTCGTGTGGATAGCC
The DNA here is from genome assembly GCA_030015575.1 of Agapanthus africanus. Lineage (NCBI taxonomy): Eukaryota > Viridiplantae > Streptophyta > Magnoliopsida > Asparagales > Amaryllidaceae > Agapanthus > Agapanthus africanus. Next base: position 495,617,662 of record CM057339.1, read on the forward strand.
TGTGCACTGAAACCTAGACCCCTACGGGTGCGGAAAGTTACCCGCCAAAACCTGAAGCGAGGCAGCCCCCTACAGCAAAATGAATGGACCACCCTGCACTTCACGGAATCCGGTAACTTGAGCACCCCTCCTTGGGTCAACCTGTACCCCCTACGAGTGCGGCGAATAGTCTGCCAATTCTAGAGTGAGGCCCTCTGCCACTCAAAGCCATGAGATGTATAACCGTTGCCCTCCAGAACCCGATTATCCGTGCACTCCGTCGCGGGGTAAAACCTAGTACAGAAATGAAAAATATGTACAACGGGTGCATCGACCTCAGCCCGGTCGTGCCCCAAAAGAATATTATACAAACAGGCAGTGACGGCAGTCCACATGTTGGACGCTCGCCCCGCAATATCAAATGTACAAATAAATCCAAACTGCACTACCACTGCACACTGCTATCCACCACAACAAATCCGCAACATCACAGCACAACACAGAACATCAACGCGAATGTCACGTTCGTAAATCCGTCTAAAGGGCTATAGCAATTAGACGCAATTTACCGCTCGAATGACATTCACGGTCGGAGATATAATCTAAGTACTGTAAACTAACACGTTTAAATTTCGATCGACAAAATTTCCCGAAGTGGGCCCTACGTACATCTGATGTACAGTAAAAAACACTGGGACCAAAAGAACCATACCAAAAACCACAATTTCCCATGTAGAAGCTACTGTAGAAATTTAGTGCACTGTGGCTACAATACGGCGGCGTATCCGCCGCCAAAACGTGGTTTTGGCCGCTGATCCGCTGCGCTACAGTAAAATAAGCCCACCAAATTTTCACGGATTTCTTAGAAAAGCCTGCTCGATTTTCTGAGATGCTCAAAATGATTTTTAGGCATGTTTTAAAATCGACAGAAACTTTAGACTTGGAAATTGCGATTTTGAAAATTCCGCTCGATCGATGTTTTAACGCGTTAGAACAAGTTAGTAAAGCTTAATGGCGTGGCTCTGATACCATGTAAGTCTACGGTAGCGCCCCGGCCGTCTTTCAGACGCCAAATGCAAAACAAAAACTTTTATAATTGGCGCTATCGCATACTATAACCCGGATCTGCCATTAACGCTAAACTAACAAACTACAAAGTGGGTAGAAAGGATATACCGAACGATCCGAGTCCTTCGTTCTTTAACCATCATCCCACGCTCCGTTGCGGCTGCTCCGATCTCCTGGCTCGTCGTCGAGGTGGCACCACATCTACGGATCTTTAAACGGGCTCCCGCCTCTGAACCGAGGCAACTCGGTCATCAAGTTTTCTAAAAGAGATGACCAAGATTGATGTAGAGAATGAGTAGAACACTTTGTCTCACTTCGTCCAAAACCATGGACGAACGGTTAATGAAGTTGCCTTTTTAATCGGGTGATGAAAAATGAGCTTGGAAACTTAGCAAATAATTCATATCATTTCACAAATGAATCTCTTTTTCACTCAAGAAGGGGCCGGCCACTTTTAAGGTAGGGGGTGAGTGTAGGAGAGGGGAGGGTAACCATAAAGATAAATGAGAATGAATAATTAATATACACCTTACAAAAAACATTAAATGAAGCAATTAATGCAAAGTGAGTCATAATAACACATCACCATTTCATTTAATGCTAACTATGAATCATCAACCCTAGTCACCAAATCTAGAACCTTCTAGAATCACGACTCACCTCAATGAAGAAAAGATAAATTCGCATTTAACCGAATGTTAAAGACGGGTGATAGAAAACTGAAAACTGGCAACTTCCAAAAGCGATCCCGAAACGAATTTCAGGATAACCCCGTAACTGTATAAATATACCTGCATTTGTATTACGACTGAATACAAATGCAACCGAGACAAAGATATTATATCTACAAAGTATAATACTCGGATCCGGCTTAAACCAAAGCCCACCGGTATTATCTGCCGGAAATATGACAAGTGCGTAAACGCACGTGCATTTTCCAAACCCTGCCATAAAACTATACGGCCTCTACAACGTTTCGCCCAAACTTGGGAAACTATCTGTCGGGGACTCTAATGACTCGTCAATACCCTGACAGTGGGTTTAACTGTAAGTCTACGTTAGCGCCCCGGCCGTCTACAGACGCCAAATGCTGAACAAAAACTTTTTAACTGGCGCTACCGTATACTGTAACCCGGATCTGCCATTATTGCTAAGCTAACAATCTGTAAAGAGTGTAGAAAGGTTATACTGAACGATCCGAGTCCTTCGTTCTTTAACCATCATCCCACGCTCCGTTGCGGCTGCTCCGATCTGCTCGTCCCGGTGGCACCACATCAACGATTCTTTAAACGGGCTCCCGCCTCTGACACGAGGCAACTCGGTTGTCAAGTTTGCTAAAAGAGACGACCAAGAATGATGTAGATAATGAGTAGATGACTTTGTCTCACTTCGTCCAAAACCGTGGACGATCGGTTAATGAAGTTGCCGTGGGAATCGGGTGATGGAATGAAATGAACTGTGAAATTCCATACACCCCAAAATCTATCATATCTTTTACAAATGAAACATCAAGTGAAGTAAAGAGAGAGGAGGGGCCGGCCATTTATAGGTGGTGGGAGGTGAGTGTAGGAGAAGGGAGAGTAACCTTAAGACTAAATATCATGAACAAATATCCTAAGGATAAACAAGAATCATTAATGTCAAAGCATGAGTCATAAACACCTAGTCATCATGTAATTAATGTAAGCAAAGGTTCATGAACCTAGTCACCTCTTCTAGTTGCTTCTAGAAACTTCCAGAACACTAACTCACCTCATCTCAAGAAAAGATAAATCCGTCTTTAACCGAATGTTAAAAGACGGCTGATAGAAAACTGGAAACTGGCAACTTCCAAAAGTGATCCTGAAACGAATTTCAGGACAACCCCGAAACTGTATAAATATACCCGCATTTGTATTACGACCGAATACAAATGCAACTGAGACAAAGATATTATATCTACTCAATACAATACTCGGATCCGGCTTAAACCTAAGCCGACCAGTATCATCTGTCCGAAAATCGACACGTGCGTAAACGCACGTGCATTTTCCGAACCCTGCCATAAAACCATACGGCCTCTACAACGTTTCGCCCGAACTTGGGAACTGTCTATGGGGGACTCTAATGACTCGTCAGTACCCTGGCAGTGGGTTTAACCACAAACCGTCAGCGGCACTGGCAGTGCGTAGCGGCTGCCCATGTACTGACCTCAAGGGATGCCGATGAGCGAACTCATCTGGAAAACCCTACTGAGCCTAACAGTGACAATGTATATACAGTCCGGTCCGTTCGTCTATGAGTATCGCATATCTGCCTAGGGGGTTAGTAACGTCAGACCCCCAATAGCAGTATAAGTCGTGTCGGAGTATAGCCTCAATACACCCTGAGATACTACTGGAGTACCTACCAGTAAATCTCCTGCCATGGCCATGGACTTTGTGTAATGGCTCTCCTAGACACAGCGCGATCTCGCCCCCAATACCGGGAGAGACGAATCCCCTGCCGATCCGCTCACGTGCCTCCATGTGGCTCGGGACTGTACCCAAAAGCTACCTGTTTGCACGACTCCTTTGAGCCGTGGTAGGGTAGAAATCAAGCACAGTGGGAACTCACACGAGACAAATGATGACCTCAGGTCGATGAACTAACCTGTACACATGTCACCAGGGAACTGTTATCTGACGATAGGTATAGTACCAACTAGCAGATTCCCGGCGAGTCCTGTCCGGTGTACTCATAACCCAATGAGCACCTGTATACATCTTAGGTGATCCAACTGACATCAGTGGCTTGTGAGACCGGCCACCGCCCATCGTCGGGGTCTCGACTGTATACACTAGTCTACTCCGGAGTATCGATGCCCTGTCTCGAAACTCCCACGACTAGGGACCAAAATCAAGGATATGCATATAAACCACCCAACTCTCACGTATATGATCGCCATCATACTGTTGGTGGTAAAGCAAGATCCTAAGGGATCTATCAAAGTGTAGCAGTGATCAGTCACCTGAACCTGTACACGACTGATAAAGGCAAACCAGATAGCATACTATCATCTCAAGTAAGACTGTCCTACCGGTATAGGTCCTCCGCAATCATTGCAGTCACGTACCTGCGATCCAATAATTGACTCTGAGGGCACTATATCCAACAATCTCCCACTTGCACTTAAGGCTAATTATTGCGATGTCGACTACTCACAGCCCGTGTGAAACCGAACATCCAACTCCTCTACTAATCAGTTTCACAAAGCTCGTTTGTAAAACTATTGTGTTCGAGAAATAGCCTCAGTGAGTGGATCCGCCTAGATGTTTCTTTCTATATCTCTCAAAAGCTCAAGTTCGCGGAGAAAGCCATCTCCCGAATTGAGAAATACCTATCTTAGAAAATGTCTGGATATTTGATGGGACCTAGTTCATAAATGAACTCCAAATCCAAAATTCTTAGACTGTATCGATCACTGAACTTAATCAGTATCCAGCACCAAGCCTCCCACAGTATCCTCTTGGACCACCTGTCCATAATACTGTCCCTCGTCAGAGGGAAAACTATAACTCTGACAATCACTCTGTCAACCATGTCACCTTTGAAGCCTGGAATGATAACTGTCTCCCGAAGGAGGCTGCCGTCATCAAATCCATAGAACATGTACTTATGTTCTAAAACTGCTTCCTTATGTTTCTCCAGGATTGGATTAATACAAACTTATTGCATCTCGTGCAAAAACAACATCTGGTGTGGTACTTGACATCTCACGATTGACTCAATTGCCTAAGCAAGTGATCTGTCAATCATGCACATCCCTCTCCTCTTTAGTCTATATGACACCTTTAGAGAGGGTGACTCCATCACCTGCAGGTACACCACCATGCCAGGAGTCAACTATTCTAAAAACCATTAGAATACTGTCAAAGTACTGACATTGGGAAACTACCCAAATCTAGATCTATAAACCAGAATGTCTAATATTATATCCATATCCTGTCTGGAGAAACAACTGTGTGACGATCAGAGTATAACCGATCGTAGTATAGGAATTTTACTTCCTACTCTGTGTATGTCATCCAGATACCATGACATCACACCCTACTACCTTCTTAACAGATCCATCCCCTGTTCTGATGAAGTCAAACCTATGACTATCACATCAAAACTAGATGATCTATTTCCGCTATAACTGCTCTAGTCTATAAATAGACATAAGCTACTAGCCCACTATGCTTCCGCTGCTCCCACTGAATACGACAACCCTCTGACAGAATAATATATACGCGCACTTCTAAAACTAGTTTAGAACGACGCTATACTTATCCTCCTGTGCGGTCTCATAGTCTGGAACAACAGTAGTGTCAAGTCTGGGTAGATAAGAACCTCCCTGTCACCGTCCTTAAGGCTACCGGAGTACCTCTCGGGTGTCTGAAGTTACCTACCAAATCTGCGGAGTGGCTAATGGAATGTCAGACCAGATTGAATCTTTAGGTCCTATTAAATTTTCTGTAATCGTTTGCGGTTCTGGAATCACTTCCAGTTCTACCATACTCCCACTACTGTTTTTCTGAAAAAAAATCCATTTTAGTAAAACTGTGGCGAGTCAAGAACAATATCACTATTGATCTTCCAGATGGTAGAAAGTCAACCCTCGTCATAGCCTGGGCCAACCCACAAACAGCCATTACAGAAACGTGCCCTGAGTTATCTAGTGTCTGGTTTTAAGCATAAGCTGGACAACTCCCCGCACCTTAACATCGTTAAGATACGAACCATTCTATATCTAATATAGAAACTTTGGCACTTATTTAATTGGAACCAGATTCAATCATGCAGCTGTCTCCAGTGCATATCAACTTAATGGAGAGAGGCTACTCAGCATTACTCAACTTAGGAATCCATCCAATTATGAGTAACCTGATAGAGAAACAAGTTTCTCAAAACCATTACTATCATCTGAATGCCAATCACAAGAATCTACATCTTCGATCTCTTTGAAGAATCCTGATACTTGTGACACCTGGTTCTCTACTTTATTCTTATACCCACAACTTCTCAAAACTTAGACACTGTATTTCTACGAAACATTTGTCTAAAAACTAGAGAAGTTATAAGTAAACAGAACATAGTACGAGGACCAACCCCTTTGTCCTGACGGACACTGGACAACATACAATACTCTGTATAAGTCCGCTGAGTTGAATAACTCAAAAACTGTGCGTCGTAGGTTGAAAACTGTACCCTGGTGATTTCCTCAAATATCACCAATTACAACGAATTCCGATATAATGAGGATGATCACCTAATTCCCAATAACTTACTCCCACTCATGATCTGTAAAACCATACAGATATGAGAATGAAACCTGGTAAATACATACCCTTGGAGTAAGTATCTTATCGGGAAAACAGTTTTCTTTTAACAATGCACTGAAACATGAAAATGTTTCGTAGGGGTATTCCGGTATTCATAGTAATGCCTCTTCCATAATCTTATTCATGACTACAACCGTATATCTCTTTTCCATCTCTCCAAATCCCTTTATTTGTCTTTAGTCGTTACCTTCTGTACACCATCGTTAGGCTAAATGGTTTTCTTCCTTCCCTACCGTTCGGCACCAGCCTATGGTTTGGAAGAAGACTATCCAGTAAGCATAATAGGTGTACCCTCCTAAACCTAGGAGTACTCATAACCTGAGAGAAGGTGATGATAAAAGACAACTGAATAATACCTTATTCTAGCAAAGGCGAAATAGGAGTGGCGATGAAGTACGCGGTTTTGGTCGTGAATAATAACAGTCGCAATTTACTTTGCCTCTTTCTAATCCCTTTATTTTGTCTTTACATATTACCTTCTACACACCCTACTTAGGCTAATTGGTTTTCTTCATTCCCTACCTTTCGGCACCAGCCTATGGTTTGGAATAAGACTATCCAATAAGCGTAATAGGTGTACTGTCCTAAACCAAGGAGCTCTCGCAACCTGAGAGAAGGTGATAATAAAAGACAACTGAATAAACCAATTCTATTTCTCCTGAACCTTGATCCATCCTCGAAGAAATCCCTTCGAGTTCGTATATAACCATACGATGGATCTATCCAATGGAAGTGGATGTCCGTAGTAATACGGGGTGTTCTGAGAAATTCAAAGGGTAAAAGAAGGAGTGGCAATGACTTATGCAACTCAGACAATCCAAAAGCCAGTATTTTAAGAAGGTTCGGTCAACATGATCACTGAGTCATAGTCTAGGGTCGGTCAATGGTCGCTGCCAAAGAGAGAGAGAAAAGAAACACTCTGCGTGCATTCTAACCTAGATCAGAATGGTTATCACTTTATCTAATCCGGAAACCTCCCACTGTCCTGTCAAATTCTCCTCCAAACCCAAAGAAGAATCAATCGGGATCACCCGAAGAGTAAACCAACTCATCAGTGGGAATCGGGATCCAACTCTCATCGCATGATAACGTGATGGAATGCATCCACGTTACTCATACTCCAGAAGGTATGCGCATACTTGGCAAGTTTCAGTTTCTTTAGAAACTCCCGATATCATTTTCTTGCCCCATGCTCTTATGACCTTGGCGAAAGTCAGCAAATCATAAGTCACATGTCAAGTTCTGCCCGTCATTATCTTGTTAATTTGAACCCACCCGTATATACCCTTGACGAAAGCCAACAAGGTAATACGACTGTCCCAAACCAACTCATCTATCTATGCGACAAATGAATACCCAGCAGCTACCAAACACTATGCCTTGACGAAAGCCAACAAACATAGCTTGAATACTACTGACCATCCATAAGAAACGACGGAGGGCTACGACTGGTTTTTGGCAAAAAACCTTTAACGTAGTGAACTTGATATCGCTGAAGGAACCTGATAGCTTTTTTTAAAAATATAGTGGCGAAAACCTTTTGCTAAAGAGGTCATTCCCGGTAAAGGGATCTCGGCTCTTTCCTCGTGGAATGAGGTGCAGGATATTCCACCGAATACCGCGATGCAAAGCAACTTGTAATCGACTATAGTAAAGTTATTACCCTGACGCAAACTTCTGTTCAAGGGGTCTTTCCCGGTGAAGGGATATCAGCCCTTGCCTCGTCGAATGAGGTGCTGGATATTCACACCGAATACCGCTATGCATAACAAAAGGAAACGTCTTTGTAATAACACCTTTTAAAATTGTTCCAACAACTCAAACAGGTTTGTTTTCCTTTGCATTGATAAGAATCAATGCAGTCCCATCAATCAATCACACCAGAAAAGAACGAAAATAAAATGTACGTATATGCCATCCGCATTCGTCACTGGGTCCCGTCATCACTCGTTAGGTTACTTAACTAACGACAGAGCGGGGACTGGACTAGCGCGGGTGCAAAACATATACAACATCTAATAGTATATATACCAATATACAGTAATCGCTCCAGGCGTGATAATATGCAACATTACAGAAAAGTAATAAGCATCACAGAACAATACAGATAAACTTGGATCCCCGGGTTTCACAGAGCCGCTGCTGAAACCCGACGTTCCCCTGGTCGTGTGGATAGCCTGTACAATGTAAACCTAGACCCCTACGAGTGCGGCAAGTTACCCGCCAAAACCTGAAGCGAGGCAGCCCCCTACAGCATAGTGAATGGACCACCCAGCACTTCACGGAATCCGGTAGCTTGTGCACCCTTCCTTGGGTCAACCTGTACCCCCTATAAGTGCGGCGAATAGTCTGCCAATTCTAGAGTGAAGCCCCTCTGCCTCTCAAAGCCATGAGATGCGGATCCGTTGCCCTCCAGAACCTGGCTATCCGTGCACTCCATCGCGGGGTAAACCTAGTAAAAAAATAAATAATAGTACAATAGGTACATCGACCGCAACCTGGTCGTGTCCCAAAAGAATATTATACAACAGGCAGTGACGGCAGTCCACATGTGTTGGACGCTCGCCCCGCAATATTAAAAGTACAAATAAACTCAAACTGCAGTATCATTGCACACTGTTATCCACCACGACAAATCCGCAACATCACAGCACAACACAGACATCAACGCGAATGTCACGTTCGCAAACCCGTCTAAAAGAACTATAGCAATCAGACGCGGTTTACCGATCAAATGACATTCCCGGTCGGAGATATAATGTAAGCACTGTAAACTAACATGTTTAAATTTCGATCAACCAAATATCACAAAGTGGGCCCCATGAACATCTGGTGAACAGTAACAAAACCTGGGCCCAAAAGATATGTACCAAAAACCCCAATTTCCAAAGAAGAACACCCTGTACAAATTTGGGAGCATGAGCTCACCAAGTGGCCGCGGATGCGCGGCCAAACCATGGGTTTGGCCGCGTTTCCGCGGCGGTTTGGTGGAGTCACGTGTCCAAATTTGGTCGGTCTTCTTAGAAAAGCCTACACAGATTTCTGAGATATGTAGAATAATTTTAGGAAGCCATTTAAAATCGACAGAAACTGTGAGCTTGGAATTTTGCAGTTTTCGATTTCCGGTTCGATCGATATTTTAAACGTGTTAGCACAAGTTAGCACAGCATAATGGTTAGGCTCTGATACCACTGTAAGTCTACGTTAGCGCCCCGGCCGTCTACAGACGCCAAATGCGGAACAAAAACTTTTTAACTGGCGCTATCGTATACTGTAACCCGGATCTGCCATTATTGCTAAACTAACAATCTGTAAAGAGTGTAGAAAGGTTATACCGAACGATCCGAGTCCTTCGTTCTTTAACCATCATCCCACGCTCCGTTGCGGCTGCTCCGATCTCGTCGATCTCCGATCTGCTCGTCCCGGTGGCACCACATCAACGATTCTTTAAACGGGCTCCCGCCTCTGACTCGAGGCAACTCGGTCGTCAAGTTTGCTAAAAGAGACAACCAAGAATGATGTAGATAATGAGTAGATGACTTTGTCTCACTTCGTCCAAAACCGTGGACGATCGGTTAATGAAGTTGCCGTGGGAATCGGGTGATGGAATGAAATGAACTGTGAAATTCCATACACCCCAAAATCTATCATATCTTTTACAAATGAAACATCAAGTGAAGTAGAGAGAGAGGAGGGGCCGGCTATTTATAGGTGGTGGGAGGTGAGTGTAGGAGAGGGGAGAGTAACCTTAAAGACTAAATATCATGAACAAATATCCTAAGGATAAACAAGAATCATTAATGTCAAAGCATGAGTCATAAACACCTAGTCATCATGTAATTAATGTAAGCAAAGGTTCATGAACCTAGTCACCTCTTCTAGTTGCTTCTAGAAACTTCCAGAACACTGACTCACCTCATCTCAAGAAAAGATAAATCCGTCTTTAACCGAATGTTAAAAGACGGCTGATAGAAAACTGGAAACTGGCAACTTCCAAAAGTGATCCTGAAACGAATTTCAGGACAACCCCGAAACTGTATAAATATACCCGCATTTGTATTACGACCGAATACAAATGCAACTGAGACAAAGATATTATATCTACTCAATACAATACTCGGATCCGGCTTAAACCTAAGCCGACCAGTATCATCTGTCCGAAAATCGACACGTGCGTAAACGCACGTGCATTTTCCGAACCCTGCCATAAAACCATACGGCCTCTACAACGTTTCGCCCGAACTTGGGAAACTGTCTGTGGGGGACTCTAATGACTCGTCAGTACCCTGGCAGTGGGTTTAACCACAAACCGTTAGCGGCACTAGCAGTGCGTAGCGGTTGCCCATGTACTGACCTCAAGGGATGCCGATGAGCGAACTCATCTGGAAAACCCTACTGAGCCTAACAGTGACAATGTATATACAGTCCGGTCCGTTCGTCTATGAGTATCGCATATCTGCCTAGGGGGTTAGTAACGTCAGACCCCCAATAGCAGTATAAGTCGTGTCGGAGTATAGCCTCAAAACACCCTGAGATACTACTGGAGTACCTACCAGTAAATCTCCTGCCATGGCCATGGACTTTGTGTAATGGCTCTCCTAGACACAGCGCGATCTCGCCCCCAATACCGGGAGAGACGAATCCCCTGCCGATCCGCTCACGTGCCTCCATGTGGCTCGGGACTGTACCCAAAAGCTACCTGTTTGCACGACTCCTTTGAGCCGTGGTTGGGTAGAAATCAAAGCACAGTGGGAACTCACACGAGACAAATGATGACCTCAGGTCGATGAACTAACCTGTACACATGTCACCAGGGAACTGCTATCTGACGATAGGTATAGTACCAACTAGCAGATTCCCGGCGAGTCCTGTCCGGTGTACTCATAACCCAATGAGCACCTGTATACATCTTAGGTGATCCAACTGACACCAGTGGCTTGTGAGACCGGCACCGCCCCTCGTCGGGGTCTCGACTGTATACACTAGTCTACTCCGGAGTATCGATGCCCTGTCTCGAAACTCCCACGACTAGGGACCAAAATCAAGGATATGCATATAAACCACCCAACTCTCACGTATATGATCGCCATCATACTGTTGGTGGTAAAGCAAGATCCTAAGGGCTCTATCAAAGTGTAGCAGTGATCAGTCACCTGAACCTGTACACGACTGATAAAGGCAAACCAGATAGCATACTATCATCTCAAGTAAGACTGTCCTACCGGTATAGGTCCTCCGCAATCATTGTAATCATGTACCTGCGATCCAATAATTGACTCTGAGGGCACTATATCCAACATTAACTACAAGCCGTCAGCGACACTAGCTGTGCGTAACGGCTGCCCATGTACTGACCTCAAGGGTAGCCAATGAGCGAACTCATCCTGAATCCCTACTGAGCTTAACAGTGACAATGTATATGCAGTCCGGTCCGTTCGTCTAAGAGTATCGCATATCCGGCCTAGGGGGCTAGTAACGTCAGACCCCCAATAGCGGTATAAGTCGTGTCGGAGACAAGCCCTGAACACCCTGAGAAATTACCGGAGTACCTACCAGTAATTCTCACCTGCCTTGGCCAAGGACTTAGTGTAATGGCTTTCCTAGACACAGCGCGATTTCCACCCCCAATACCGGGAGAGTCGAATTCCCTGCCGATCCGCTCACTTGCCTCCATGTGGCTCGGGACTGTACCCAAAAAATACCTGTTTGAATGACTCCTTTGAGCCGTGGTAGGGTAGAAATCAAAGCATGGTGGGAACTCACACGAGAAAAATGATGACCTCAGGTCGATGAACTAACCTGTACACATGTCACCAGGGAACTGCTATCTGACGATAGGTATAATACCAACTAGCAGGTTCCCGGCGAGTCCTGTCCGGTGTACTCATAACCCAGTGAGCACCTGTATACATCATAGGTGATCCAATTGACACCAGTGGCTTATGAAACCGGCCACCGCCCCTCGTCGAGGTGTCGACTGTATACACTAGTCTACTCTGGAGTATCGATGCTCTGTCTCGAAACTCCTACAACTAGGGACCACAATTAAGGATATGCTTATAGACTACCCAACTGTCATGTATATGATCGCCCTCATACTGTTGGTAGTCAAGCAAGATCCTAAGGGCTCTATCAACGTGTAATCGTGATCAGTCACCTGAACCTATACACGACTGATAAAGGCAAACCAGATAGCATACTATCATCTCGAGTAAGACTGTGCTACCGGTATAGGTCCTCCTCAATCATTGCAATCACGTACCTACGATCCAATAATTGACTTTGAGGGCACTATATCCAACACGCCATCTACAGGGAATAGCAGCCGGTCTTCAGCTCATTCCTGTTGTATCGGAACTAAGTCTGCATGTTCTTCATCAGGCCATTGTACAGAGCATGAAGATCGAACACCCTCCCAGGGTGATCATGGTCGGGTACATGCTGAAAATCGTAATCCAACTGAAAATACAAAAAAAAACATTGTTATTAGATTGCAAGTGTTAATAATAAATATATTGGATAAATCAAATGAAAATATATATTAATACCCGAGCCTGATCCCAGAAGAGGGCGAATAAGCGTCGGTGCTGGTCGCCCCACTCAACGTGAAGTGGATAGTTCTTTACGAGCCGGCTCTCATCCCCCATATGTTGGAGATAGTGCCCTCAGAGTCAATTATTGGATCGCAGGTACGTGATTGCAATGATTGCGGAGGACCTATACCGGTAGGACAGTCTTACTCGAAATGATAGTATGCTATCTGGTTTGCCTTTATCAGTCGTGTACAGGTTCAGGTGACTGATCACTGTTACACTTTGATAGAGCCCTTAGGATCTTGCTTTACTACCAACAGTATGATGGCGATCATATACGTGAGAGTTGGGTGGTTTATAAGCATATCCTTAATTGTGGTCCATAGTCGTGGGAGTTTCAAGACAGGGCATCGATACTCCGGAGTAGACTAGTGTATACAGTCGAGACCCCGACGAGGGGCGGTGGCCGGTCTCACAAGCCACTGGTGTCAGTTGGATCACCTAAGATGTATACAGGTGCTCATTGGGTTATGAGTACACCGGACAGGACTCGCCGGGAACCTGCTAGTTGGTATTATACATATCGTCAGATAGCAGTTCCCTGGTAACATGTGTACAGGTTAGTTCATCGACCTGAGGTCGTCATTTGTCTCGTGTGAGTTCCCACTGTGCTTTGATTTCTACCCTACCACGGCTCAAAGGAGTCGTGCAAACAGGTAGTTTTTGGGTACGGTCCCGAGCCACATGGAGGCACGTGAGAGGATCGGCAGGGGATTCGTCTCTCCCGGTATTGGGGGTAAGATCGTGCTGTGTCTAGGAGAGCCATTACATAATGCCCACGGCCGTGGCAGGAGATTTACTGGTAGGTACTCCAGTAGTATCTCAGGGTGTTTTTTAGGTTATACTCCGACACGACTTATACTTCTATTGGGGGTCTGACGTTACTAGCCCCCTAGGCAGATATGCGATACTCATAGACGAACGGACCGGACTGTATATACATTGTCACTGTTAGGCTCAGTAGGGTTTCCGGATGAGTTCGCTCGTCGGCCTCCCTTGAGGTCAGTCCATGGGCAGCCGTTACGCACAGCTAGTGCCGCTGACGGCTTGTGGTTAAACCCACTGCCAGGGTACTGACGAGTCATTAGAGTTCCCCACAGACAGTTTCCCAAGTTCGGGCGAAACGTTGTAGAGGTCGTATGGGTTTATGGCAGGGTTCGGAAAAAGCACGTGCGTTTTCGCACGTGTCATATTTCGGGCTGATAATACTGGTGGGCTTTGGTTTAAGCCGGATCCGAGTATTATATTGAGTAGATATAATATCTTTGTCTCGGTTGCATTTGTATTCGGTCGTAATACAAATGCGGGTATGTTTATACTATTACGGGGTTATCCTTAAATTCATTTCTGGATCATTTTGGGAAGTTGAAAGTTTCCAGTTTTCTATCGGCCGTATTTAACATTCGGTTAAATGCGGATTTATCTTTTCTTCTTGGGTGAGTCATGGGTGTGTGTCATGCATTTAGAAGTTTCCAGATGATGACTAGGATTAAGTGACTCATGGTTGCATTAATTGTTCCATCAATGTTTTGGTGACTAAGGGTGATGATTCATTAGTTCTTAAATGAGTTCATACTAGGTGTTTAATGACTCATTCCTTCTCCTTTATTGTTATGGTCACCTCCCTTGCTCCTACACTCACCCCCTCCTCTTTATATGGCCGGCCACCCCTTGGTGGAGGATGATGGATGTTGTTTTAAAAGATGATAGTTTGTGGTGTATGGAAATCTCAAAGCTTCTTTCATTCCATCTCCCGATTCAAATGGCAACTTCATTAACCGTTCGTCCACGGCTTTGGACAAAGTGAGACAAAGTATTCTACTCATTCTCTACATCAATCTTGGTCGTCTCTTTTAGCAAACTTGACGACCGAGTTACCTCGAGTCAGAGGCGGGCGCCCGTTTAAAGATCCGTTGACGTGGTTCCACCTGGACGAGGAGATCGAAAATCGACAAGATCGGAGCAGCCGCAAACAAAGCGTGGGATGATGGTTAAAGAACGAAGGACTCGGATCGTTCGGTATAACCTTTCTACCCTCTTTACAGTTTGTTAGTTTAGCAATAATGGCAGATCCGGGTTATAGTATACGATAGCGCAAGTTAAAAAGTTTTGTTCCGCATTTGGCGTCTGTCAGACGGCCGGGGCGCTACCGTAGACTTACAGTGGTATCAGAGCCTCACCATTTTGCTTTACTAACTTGTGCTAACGCGTTTAAAACATCGATCAGACCGAATATCAAAAACTACAAATTTTCAGTTCTGAGTTTCTGTCGATTTTAAAATGGTTCTAAATATAATTTTACACATCACAGAAAATTCAGCAGGCTTTTCTAAGCACATGGTAGAAATTTGGTCACGTGACCCTTCAAGACCGCCACGGAATCGCGGTCAAACCTAGGGTTTGACCGCGCATCCGCGGCCAATCTTTGGGATCAACGATCCAAATTTGTACAGTTGCTTCTCCAGGGTAAATTATGGTTTTTGGTATATAACTTTTGGGCCCAGATTTTGTTACCGTACATCAGATGTACGTGGGGCCCACTTCGTGATATTTAGTTGATCGAAATTTAAACATGTTAGTTTACAGTGCTTACATTATATCTCCGACCGTGAATGTAATTTGATCGGTAAACCACGTCTTATTGCTATAGTTCTTTTAGACGGGTTTGCGAACGTGACATTCGTGTTGATGTTCTGTGTTGTGCTGTGATGTTGCGGATTTGTCGTGGTGGATAGCAGTGTGCAATGGTAGTACAGTCTGGATTTATTTGTACATTTGATATCGCGGGGCGAGCGTCCAACATGTGGACTGCCGTCACTTCCTGTTGTATAATATTCTTTTGGGACACGACCGGGTTGAGGTCGATGTACCCGTTGTACATATTTTTCATTTCTGTACTAGGTTTTACCCCGTGACGGAGTGCACGGATAGCCGGGTTCTGGAGGGCAACGGGTCCGTATCTCATGGCTTTGAGAGGCAGAGGGGCCTCACTATGGAATTGGCAGACTATTCATCGCACTCGTAGGGGGTACAGGTTGACCCAAGGAGGGGTGCTCAAGCTACCGGATTCCATGAAGTGCAGGGTGGTCCATTCACTTTGCTGTAGGGGGATGCCTCGTTTTCGGTTTTGGCGGGTAACTTTCCGCACCCGTAGGGGTCTAGGTTTCATTGCACAGGCTATCCACACGACCAGGGGAACGTCGGGTTTCAGCAGCGGCTCTGTGAAACCCGGGGATCCCAGATTATCTGTATTGTTCTGTGATGCTTATTACTTTTCTGTAATGTTGCATATTATCACGCCTGGAGCGATTATTGTATATTGGTATATATACTATTAGATGTTGTATATGTTTTACACCCGCGCTAGTCCAGTCCCCGCTCTGTCGTTAGTTAAGTAACCTAACGGGTGATGACGGGACCCAGTGACGAATGCGGATGGCATATACGTACATTTTATTTTCGTTCTTTTCTGGTGTGATTGATTGATAGGACTGCGTTGATTCTGATCAATGCAAAGGAAAACAATCCTGTTTGGATGTTGTTGGAACAAATTTAAAAAGTGTTATTACAAAGATGTTTCCTTTTGTTTTGCATAGTGATATTCGGTTGGAATATCCTGCACCTCATTCGACGGGGCAAGGGCCGATATCCCTTCACCGGGACTGACCCCTTAGGCAGTAGTTTGCGTCAGGGTAATAACTTCACTATAGTCGATTACATGTTGCTTTGCATCGCGGTATTCAGTGGAATATCCTGCACCTCATTCCACGAGGAAAGAGCCGAGATCCCTTCACCGGGAGTGACCTCTTTAGCAAAGGTTTTCGCCACTATATTTTTATAAAAAGCTATCAGGTTCTTTCAACGAGATCAAGTTCATTACGTTAAAGGTTTTTCGCCAAAAACCAGCCGTAGCCCTCCGTCATTTCTTTTAGGTATTCAGTAGTATTCAAGCTATGTATTTTGACCAACGCCAAGGCATAGTGTTTGGTAGCTGCTGGGTATTCATTTGTTGCATAGATAGATGAGTTGGTTTGGGGCAGTCGTTCTGCCATTTTGACCTAACGCCAAGGGCATGTGCGGGTGGGTTCAAATTAACAAGATAGTGACAGGTAGAACTTGGCATGTGACTTATGACATTTTGACCTAACGCCAAGGTCATAAGAGCATGGGGCAAAAATCATATCGGGAGTTTCTAAAGAAACTGAAACTTGTCAAGTATGCGCATACCTTCTGGAGTGTGAGTAACGTGAGTGGATTCCGTCACGTTATCATGCGATGAGAGTTGGATCCCGATTCCCACTGATGAGTTGGTTTACTCTTCGGGTGATCCCGATTGATTCTTCTTTAAGGTTTGGAGGAGAATTTGACAGGACAGTGGGAGGTTTCCTTATTAGATAAAGTGATAACCATTCTAATCTAGGTTAGAGTGCACGCAGAGTGTTTCTTTTCTCTCTCTCTTTGGCAGCGACCTTTGACCGACCCTAGACTATGACTCAGTGACCAAGGTGACCGAACCTTCTTAAAATACTGGATTTTGAATTGTTAAAGTTGCATAAGTCATTTCCGCTCCTTCTTTTACCCTTTGCATTTCTCAGAATACCCCGTATTATTACGGACATCCACTTTCATTGGATAGATCCATCGTATGGTTATATACGAACTCGGAGAGATTTCTTCGAGGATGGATCAAGGTTCAAGAGAAAAAGAATTGGTTTATTTAGTTGTCTTTTATTATCACCTTCTTTCAGGTTGCGAAGGCTCCTTAGTTTAGGAGAGTACACCTATTACGCTTATTGGATAGTCTTATTCCAAACCATAGGCAGGTGCCGAAAGGTAGGGAATGAAGAAAACCAATTAGCCTAAGTAGGGTGTACAGAAGGTAATATGTAAAGACAAAATAAAGGGATTAGAAAGAGGGCAAAGTAAATTGCAACTGATATCATTCACGACCAAACCGCGTACTTTATAGCCACTCCTATTTCACCTTTAAAAAGAATAAGGTATTATTCAGTTGTCTCTTATCATCACCTTCTCTCAGGTTACGAGTACTCCTTGGTTTAGGAGGGTACACCTATTATGCTTACTGGATAGTCTTCTTCCAAACCATAGGCTGGTGCCGAACGGTAGGGAAGGAAGAAAACCATTTAGCCTAACGATGGTGTACAGAAGGTAACGAATAAAGACAAATAAATGGATTTGGAGAGATAGCAATAAAATATACGGTTGAAGTTATGAATTGGATTATGGAAGAGGCATTACTATAAATACCAGGATACCCCTACGAAACATTTTTCATGTTTCAGTGCATTGTTAAAAGAAAACAGTTTTCCCGATAAGATACTTACTCCAAGGGTATGTATTTACCAGGTTTCATTCTCATATCTGTATGGTTTTATAGATGATGAGTGGGAGTAAGTTATTGGGAATTAGGTGATTATCCTCATTATATCGGAATTCGTTGTAATTGGTGATATTTGAGGAAATCGCCAGGGTAAAGTTTTCAACCTACGACGCACAAGTTTTTGAGATATTCAACTCAGAGGACTTATACAGAGTATTGTATGTTGTCCAAGTGTCCATCAGGACAAAGGGGTAGGTCCTCGTACTATGTTCTGTTTACTTATGACTTCTCTAGTTTTTAGACAAGTGTTTCGTAGAAATACAAGGTCTACGTTTTGAGAAGTTGTAGGTATAAGAATAAAGTAGAGAACCAGGTGTCGCAAGTATCGGGATTCTTCAAAGAGATCGAAGATGTAGATTCTTGTGATTGGTATTCAGATGATAGTAATGGTTTTGAGAAACGTGTTTCTCTTTCAGGTTACTCATAATTGGATGGATTCCTAAGTTGAGTAATGCTGATTAGCCTCTTTCCATTAAGTTGATATGCACTGGAGACAGCTGCATGATTTGAATCTGGTTCCAATTAAATAAGTGCCAAAGTTTCTATATTGGATATAGAATGGTTCATACCTTAACGATGTTAAAGTACGGGGAGTTGTCCAGCTTATGCTTAAAACCAGACTCTGGATAACTCAGGGCACGTTTCTGTAATGGCTGTTTGTGGGTTGACCCTGGCTATGACGAGGGTTTATTTTCTACCATTTGGAAGATCGATAGTGATATTGTTCTTGACTCGCCACAGTTTTAGTAAAATGGATTTTTTCAAAAAACAGTAGTGGGAGTATGGTAGAAGTGGAAGTGATTCCAGAACCGTAAACGATTACGGAAAATTTAATAGAACCTACAGATTCAATCAAGTTTGACATTCCATTAGCCACTCCGCGGATATGATGGGTAACCTCAGACACCCGGGAGGTACTCAGATAGCCTCAAGGACGGTGACAGGGAGGTTCTTGCTTACCCAGACTTGACACTACTGTTGTTCCAGACTATGAGACCTGGCAGGAGGTTAAGTATATAGCGTCGTTCTAAACTAGCTTCAGAAGTGCACGTATATATTATTCTGCTAGAGGGTTGTTGTGGTCAGTGGGAGCAGCGGAAGCATAGTGGGAAAGTAGTTTATGTCTATTTATAGACTTGAGCAGATATAGCGGAGATAGATCATCTATTTTTGATGTGACAGTCATAGGTTTGACTTCATCTGAATAGGGGATGGATCTGTTAAGAAGGGAGTAGAGTGTGATGTCATGGTATTTGGATGACATACACAGAGTAGGAAGTAAAATTCCTATACTACGATCGGTTGTACTGTGGTCGTCACACAGTTGTTTCTCCAGACATGATATGGATATAATATCAGACATTCTGGTTTCTAGATCTATGGTTTTAGATCTGGATTTGGGTAGTTTCCCAATGTTGGTACTTTGACAGTATTCTAATGGTTTTTAGAATAGGTGACTCCTGGCATGGTGGTGTACCTGCAGGTGATGGAGTCACCCTCTCTAAAAGTGTCTTACAGACTAATGAGGAGAGGGATGTGCATGATTGACAGATCACTTGCTTAGGCAATTGAGTCAATCGTGAGATGTCAAGTGCCACACCAGATATTGTTTTTGCACTAGATGCAATAAGTTTGTATTAATCCAATCCTGGAGAAATATAAGGAAGCAGTTTTAGAACATAAGTGCATGTTCTATGGATTTGATGACGGCAGCCTCCTTCGGGAGACTGTTATCATTCCAGGCTTCAAAGGTGACATGGATGACAGAGAGATTGTCAGAGTTATAGTTTTCCCTCTGACGAAGGGGGATGTATTATGGACAGATGGTCCAAGAGGATACTGTGGGAGGCATGGTGCTTGATACTGATTAGGTTCAGTTATCGATACAATCTAAGAAGTTTGGATATGGAGTTCATTTATGAACTAGGTCCCATCAGATATCCAGACATATTCTAAGACAGGTATTACTCAATTCGGGAGATGGCTTTCTCCGCGAACTTGAGATTAAGAGAGACATAGAAAGAAACATCAGGGCGGATCCACTCACTGAGCCTATTTCTCGAACACAATAGTTTTACAAACGGGCTTTGTGAAACTGATTAGTAAAGGAGTTGGATGTTCGGTTTCACACGGGCTGTGAGTAGTCGACATCGCAATAATTTGCCTTAAGTGCAAGTGGGAGATTGTTGGAGATAGTGCCCTCATAGTCAATTATTGGATCGCAGCTACGTGATTGCAATGATTGCGGAGGACCTATACCGGTAGGACAGTCTTACTCGAAATGATAGTATGCTATCTGGTTTTCCTTTATCAGTCGTGTACAGGTTCAGGTGACTGATCACTGTTACACTTTGATAGAGCCCTTAGGATCTTGCTTTACTACCAACAGTATGATGGCGATCATATACGTGAGAGTTGGGTGGTTTATAAGCATATCCTTAATTGTGGTCTCTAGTCATGGGAGTTTCGAGACAGGGCATCGATACTCCGGAGTAGACTAGTGTATACAGTCGAGACCCCGACGAGGGGCGGTGGCCGGTCTCACAAGCCACTGGTGTCAGTTGGATCACCTAAGATTTATACAGGTGCTCATTGGGTTATGAGTACACCGGACAGGACTCGCCGGGAACCTGCTAGTTGGTATTATACATATCGTCAGATAGCAGTTCCCTGGTGACATATGTACAGGTTAGTTCATCGACCTGAGGTCGTCATTTGTCTCGTGTGAGTTCCCACTGTGCTTTGATTTCTACCCTACCATGGCTCAAAGGAGTCGTGCAAACAGGTAGTTTTTGGGTACAGTCCCGAGCCACATGGAGGCACGTGAGCGGATCGGCAGGGGATTCGTCTCTCCCGTTATTGGGGGTGAGATCATGCTGTGTCTAGGAGAGCCATTACACAAAGCCCACGGCCGTGGCAGGAGATTTACTGGTAGGTACTCCAGTAGTATCTCCGGGTGTTTTTTAGGCTACACTCCGACACGACTTATACTTCTATTGGGGGTCTGACGTTACTAGCCCCCTAGGCAGATATGCGATACTCATAGACGAACGGACCGGACTGTATATACATTGCCACTGTTAGGCTCAGTAGGGTTTCCGGATGAGTTCGCTCATCGGCCTCCCTTGAGGTCAGTCCATGGGCAACCGTTATGCACAGCTAGTGCCGCTGACGGCTTGTGGTTAAACCCACTGCCAGGGTATTGACGAGTCATTAGAGTTCCCCACAGACAGTTTCCCAAGTTTGGGCGAAACGTTGTAGAGGCCGTATGGGTTTATGGCTGGGTTCAGAAAAAGCACGTGCATTTTCGCACGTGTCATATTTCGGGCTGATAATACTGGTGGGCTTTGGCTTAAGCCAGATCCGAGTATTAGATTGAGTAGATATAATATCTTTGTCTCAGTTGCATTTGTATTCGGTCGTAATACAAATGCGGGTATGTTTATACTGTTACGGGGTTATCCTGAAATTCGTTTCAGGATCACTTTTGGAAGTTGAAAGTTTTCAGTTTTCTATCGGCCGTATTTAACATTCGGTTAAATGCGGATTTATCTTTTCTTCTTGGGTGAGTCATGGGGGTGTGTCATGCATCTAGAAGTTTCTAGATGATGACTAGGATTAAGTAACTCATGGTTGCATTAATTGTTCCATTAATGTTTTGGTGACTAAGGGTGATGATTCATTAGTTCTTAAATGAGTTCATACTAGGTGTTTAATGACTCATTCCTTCTCCTTTATTGTTATGGTCACCCCCTTGCTCCTACACTCACCCCCTCCTCTTTATATTGTCGGCCACCCCTTGGTGGAGGATGATGGTTGTTGTTTTAAAAGATGATAGTTTGTGGTGTATGGAAATCTCATAGCTTCTTTCATTCCATCACCAGATTCAAATGGCAACTTCATTAACCGTTCGTCCACGGCTTTGGACGAAGTGAGACAAAGTATTCTACTCATTCTCTACATCAATCTTGGTGGTCTCTTTTAGCAAACTTGATGACCGAGTTGCCTCGAGCCAGAGGCGGGAGCCCGTTTAAAGATCCGTTGACGTGGTGCCACCTGGACGAGGAGATCGGAAATCGACGAGATTGGAGCAGCCGCAAACAAAGCGTGGGATGATGGTTAAAGAACGAAGGACTAGGATCGTTCGGTATAACCTTTCTACCCTCTTTACAGTTTGTTAGTTTAGCAATAATGGCAGATCCGGGTTATAGTATACGATAGCGCCAGTTAAAAAGTTTTGTTCCGCATTTGGCGTCTGTCAGATGGCCGGGGCGCTACCGTATACTTACA
The DNA here is from genome assembly GCA_030015575.1 of Agapanthus africanus. Taxonomy (NCBI): domain Eukaryota; kingdom Viridiplantae; phylum Streptophyta; class Magnoliopsida; order Asparagales; family Amaryllidaceae; genus Agapanthus; species Agapanthus africanus. Next base: position 495,640,338 of record CM057339.1, read on the forward strand.
CCATATACCGGCTGAACCTCTTGGCATGATCGCCGGTATAGCGATAATCAGGGGTAAAAAAGAGGGGGAATGTTGCCTCCCCCTTAACTCTGTCGGGCCTCAGCCTGTGGGACTGATTCGGGCCTCGAGTCCCCCTCTGGGGATGGGGAGGCCCTGCGTCTGCAAGAAATATCAAGACAGCCAATATTAAGACAAAGTTGTATTAAGAAATCAAGGTTTAACGAAAATTGAAGTGTGATATATACCTCCGGTGACTAAAGCACGAGCCTAGGCCCGGGCAGCAGCACGAGCGGGACGATAGTTCCTCCGGTGAGGAACAGCCGGTGACCCGGATGCAGACGCATCCCCTCCAACTAGAAAATAAACATTGACGCTAAATTTCCATGAAGTTCATATTTATTCTCTAGAGGATATGTAAAATGAATAAATATTTTATATTTATTCATACTAACCTACAGACTGAGCGGAGGGTACGGAAGTGGCGGGAGTGGCCCCTGCATCAGATGTGGACGCACCACCTATAATTAGACAATTAAAAATAGATTATATAAGTAATTGCAAAAAGAATGTGTAGATCAATAATATAATATTCTAAATCAATATGCATGCACTATAGGATATATAAATATACCCGCAGGTGTGGTGGTGGCCTCTGCCCGAGATGTGGAGGCACCACCTACAGCTAGACAATAAAAAAAATGATTATCTAAGTAAGAGCAAAAGGAATGTGTGTATATTTATGATATAGCATTCTAAATCAATATACATGCACTGTATGATATATAAACATACCTGGAGGTGCGGGGGTGGCCTCTGTCCCTGATGTGGACGCATCACCAACAGCTAGACAATCAAAAATTGACAATATAAGTAATTTTGACATGAACATGAATGTATATCTATAATATTACATTCAAAATGGATATGCGTGCAATATACCTGGAGGTGTGGGAAAGTCCACACGGAAGGAGGCATCCGAAGGGGTCTCCGATCGGGGTGCAAGACCGGCCCTCTGAAGCTCCCTACGCAGCTCTCCGGGCGGTAGAACCGCTCTGCCTCTGCCGGTGCCGTGGCTGGAGCTCCTGCCGCACCTCGCTGCTCCCGTCATCGTCATCAAATCTAGATAAACGGTTCGTGGACGCATTAGATAATCATTACTAGTATTGACTATATATGTATAGATCGTAAAATGTGAAGTAATAATATAACATTACTGATAAACTTTTTCGTTTCGTGGGCGCATTAGACATATCTACTTGGATTTCATCATCGATATCATTTCTAATCCACGTAACTTCATGATCAGCCGAAGACAACCCGTCTTTCGAAACAGACGGTCGGAGCACTCTAAGCCTTCTCTCTTCTTCATCCTCATCGCTGTCCTCGAATTCTGGGACATCGTAGATATCCCTGGGTTTCCAACGGCATACGACACTCTATCCCGGATGCTTCAAACACTGTTAGTAGTATACTTAGAACGCTTGGTTCGGAAAGATAAACGGATCTTCCTGACCGTAAAATCGAAGTGTGTTCACACTGGTCAATCCATATTCATCTTTCCAAGTCCCAAGATTGCTTCTCCACTTATCCGTATCGGTTCGCGTATCGTACCAAGTACACTGGAATATATAAAAGGGTTCTGATCGTCCGGGATAGTGGATGCCGAGTATACAATTTAAGTATCCATAATAAATCACACCGTCCGATCCTACCGTCGCAATCCCACTATTCTGAGTGGTTCTAGATGTTTCTATGTCCTTAACTTCGAATTTGTATCCAAGGACACCGAATCCTTTATAATATGCAACCTCCATACTAGGAAATTGAGCTAAACATCTTGAATCACTCTCAAATGATGCAGACAAGTTCGGATCGTGGATCTAACAAAACAAATTTTATGAAAAATACTTAACTATATAAGTTTAGATTAAAACTAATAGCAATAACATGTTATTCGAATAACTTACATGATCTGCAACCCAATCGCAAAAATTATCCTGATGATATTTTTCCTATCGTTCATCGTTCCAATCAGGATGCCCCTCACGTACCTCGTTAAAATGAATTCTGTTTTCGATAATAAATTATGACATTAATATTATATCATTTCATACACACACAAACACAAATATAACAATTAATCCAAAAAAAATTACTCTCTAATTTGTTCAAGACATGTGCAATTAAGCAAGATCAACCGGTTTATCTTGTTGATAAACATAGTGTCTACCCTCTTATAATCGGCTTTACCATATGGCCCGTATTGAATTCTTCGAGGCCGGTTAATTCTCGTCTCAATGTTCTCATCCAGATAGCGGGAACAAAATGTGGTTGCTTCATCAAGAAGATAACCTTGCATGATAGAACCCTCTGGTCGATTTCTATTGCGTATATACTTTTTAAGAGTATAGAGGTACCTAAAGAAAATATGTTGAATAAATAAATACGGGCATACACGACAACAATAATTTTAAAAATTGCGCGAAACGAAAAATTCCACGTACCTCTCGACGGGATACATCCATCGATATTGTACCGGTCCGGCTAACATAGCCTCAGTTGCAAGATGAACCGTCAGGTGTATTATGATATCGAAGAATGACGGTGGGAAAATACGCTCAAACTTGCAAAGTATCAACGCAATAGAATTTTCTAGTTTATCGAGCATCACAACATCCAGTGTTTTAGCACACAACTCTCTGAAAAAACAACATAGGTCGTAGATTACTAGACTAATCGATTCGGGGAGAAAAGTCCTGAGGGCTAATGAAAGAAGGTGCTCCACGATAACATGGTGATCATGACTTTTCAGCCCATTGATCTTGCCTTTCACAATTTTTATCTTCTTGCTAAATGATCCTGAGAAACTGGTGGGAACTTTCAAATCATGCAACACCTGCAGGAATCTTTTCTTCTCCGGTTGTGACATATGATAAGCGGCATTGGGAAATACAAACTTGCCTGGTTTACCCGCTACCGGTCTAGGGTGCAATTCACTTCTTATTCCCCACTCCTGTAGATCCATCCGAGCATTCAGGTTGTCTTTCGATTTCCCGTCTTTACAAAGAAGTAAGTTGAGTATGTGCTCTGATACTCCCTTCTCTATATGCATGACGTCCAGACAATGACGCACTAAATTTGTTGACCAGTACGGAAGCTCGAAGAAAATGCTTAACTTGTTCCAAAATGGTGGTTTGACCTGTTTTGTCGGATCCATCCCGAAGGTCACATTATTGTAACTATCCCACTGACCAGTCACGTCATCTCCGGACAATGGGGCTGGAGGTCCAAGAAGCTCCTGATGACCATCAAAGTGAACAGCGTCTAACCTGTAGGGGTAGTCTAGAGGCAGGAAACGTCGATGGCCGCAATAACAAACCTTCCTGCTAAAATTCAAGAATTTCGATGTTGTGTGTTGATGGCAATGAGGACATGCTTTGTGACCATGTACGGACCAACCTGATAGCATTCCATACGCAGGAAAGTCATTAATTGTCCACATTAAAGCCGCACGCAGTATGAAGGTTGTATTTGTGTTTGCATCATAAGTCTCTACACCATCAATGAACAAAGATTTTAACTCCTCGATCAGAGGTCGGAGATAGACGTTGATATTGTTTCCCGGTGAGTTTGGTCCGTCGATAAGAAGAGGCATCATAAAATATGATTGGTCCATAGCCAACCAAGGCGACAGATTATAAATTATCATTACAACGGGCCATGTGCTGTGACTTCCAGCCATATAGTTGAATGGACAGAAGCCATCACTAGCCAGTCCGAGCCTGACATTGCGAGGATCGCTACTGAATATTACGTGCCTCCTATCGAAATCCTTCCATGCCGGTGAATCTCTTGGATGGCTCATTTTTTCATTTTCACTTGGAGGAGCACGGTGATGCCAAATCATTGCCTCGGCTGTTTTCTTGCACCTGAATAGCCTCTGCAGCCTCTGTGTTATGGGAAAGTATCGTGCTATCTTGAAAGGTATATCAGGCTTCTTATCAGAATCTTTCGGCTTATACTTAGCCTCTCTACATGTTGGACACTCTTTCAAATCTGAATTCTCTCTCCGGTACAACACGCAATTTTTAGGACATGCTTGAATCGTCTCACACTTCAGACCCAAATAAGACATCATCTTCTGGACTTCGTACCAGCTGTCGGGCACGTTATTTCCCGGGGGCATAGATTCTTTCAAGAATGAAAGAAGCATTGTGAATGACTTGTTGCTCCATCCATTTAGGCACTTAATCTGGAAAAGTTGGACGAACCATGAGAGGGTGGAATACTTTGCATTCTCATAAATTGGTTTTCTAGCATCATTCATGAAATTTTCATATTTATCCGCACGCGGTCCTTGACCGGAAGGAATATCATCTTCGATACGAATAGATTCACCTAAGGCAGCCTCTACCATATCCTCCATTTCTTCTGATGGAAATAAATTACCGTCTTCTTCTTCTGCCGCATTACCGTCTTCTCCTTCTTCTCCTGCCTCATTATCGTGTTCTCCTTCTTCTGCCGCATTACTGCGTTCTTCTCCTTCCCCGTGATATTTCCAAGTTGTATAAAGTCTAGTAAAACCATATTTTACGATATGAAGCTCTGCCAATTCTACCTTCTGCCAGTACTTATTCCCACATCTATCGCACGGGCAGAGAATCTTCTCTATCACGATCTTATTATGTGCGCGTGCAAATTCAATAAAAGCAGCAACTCCTACGACAAACTTAGGTTGGATACGTTGCTGCCAATCCACAAACATCCAGTCCTTAACTCTGACGTACTCATGGGCCATGTTAGACTGTATAACATATAAATTATAGGTTATGGTGACTATATTGAGGAATCTAAGAATGGGATGGTTACAGACAAAGGAGAAAATCCGTGTATATTCTTTGTGTGTGCGTTTGTCGTTGAAAAGAATAAATTATCGATAATCAAAGTTAGATTTGAGGATACTCATGTATCACAGACTATGCTCTTGGCATTGCTTTGTTTTTCTCTCCTTTCCTATCAGCGAGAGGAGGCGAATAGATGTCAGACATGTAGAGTCTGACATGGCAGTTAGTTTATGCATAAGTGAAAGGAGGGGTTCAATATCGGGAACTAGAGTCCAACTCCCAAATGTCGTCTCGACGATTGTTAGTATCGAGCTATACCGTCCGATATTTAACACTTTCGTATAGTTCTATGTCATGACGAACATCGAACCTATGTTAACCGATAGACGGGGACTAAGTGGCGCTTTGAGTTTCATATATGAGTATCGATGAGAATATGAAGATTTCATATTATCATCGAGTATCATATATTGGTTTTAACATGAACATCTTGAATCACTCTCTAATGATGCGTTTGTTGTGTATTCTTGTTGTATGTGTGTGTTTCGGCTGTCGGGGGTAAGGCTTCTATCCCATTAAGAATGTATAGAGAGAACACCCATTCGCTTGTGCTTTCAACCGTTTCGAGTAAATTTCGGCAGCACCTCCCCGCTGTTCTCCGAGTACACTGTAATAGAATAGATAATCATTTCAAAGCTGTGAAACAACGTTGAAATGAACATCTAATCTATCTTTGTACACGGAGAACCAGCGGAAAGGTACCGACGAAATATCTCGAAACGGATGAAAACACAAGTGAATGAAGGTGTTTGCTTTATACATTCCTAACTTGTCCACACGGGACAAATCTATCGGTTATCATACGATTGAATCTTCTCGTCACATAGACTATACGACGGTTGTTAATATCGAGCTATACCGTCCGATATTTAACAACCTTCGTATAGTTCTATGTCACGACGAACATCGAACGTATGTTAACCGATAGACGGGGACTAAGTGGCGCTTTGAGTTTCATATATGAGTATCGATGAGAATATGAAGGTTTCATATTATCATCGAGTATCATATATTGGTTTTAACATGAACATCTTGAATCACTCTCTAATGATGCGTTTGTTGTGTATTCTTATTGTATGTGTGTGTTTCGGCTGTCGGGGGTAAGGCTTCTATCCCATTAAGAATGTATAGAGCGAACACCCATTCGCTTGTGCTTTCAACCGTTCCGAGTAAATTTCGGCTGAACCTCCCCGTTGTTCTCCGAGTATACTGTAATAGAATAGATAATCATTTCAAAGCTGTGAAACAACGTTGAAATGAACATCTAATCTTTCTTTGTACACGGAGAACTAGCGGAAAGGTACCGACGAAACATCTCGAAACGGATGAAAACACAAGTGAATGAAGGTGTTTGCTTTATACATTCCTAACTTGTCCACACAGGACAAATCTATCGGTTATCATACGATTGAATCTTCTCGTCACATAGACAATACGACGGTTGTTAGTATCGAGTTATACCGTCCGATATTTAACAACCTTCGTATAGTTCTATGTCACGATGAACATCGAACGTATGTTAACTGATAGACGGGGACAAAGTGGCGCTTTGAGTTTCATATATGAGTATCGATGAGAATATGAAGATTTCATATTATCATCGAGTATCATATATTGGTTTTAACATGAACATCATGAATCACTCTCTAATGATGCGTTTGTTGTGTATTCTTGTTGTATGTGTGTGTTTCGGCTATCGGGGGTAAGGCTTCTATCCCATTAATAATGGGTAGAGCGAACACCCATTCGCTTGTGCTTTCAACCGTTTCGAGTAAATTTCGGCAGCACCTCCCCGCTGTTCTCCGAGTACACTGCAATAGAATAGATAATCATTTCAAAGCTGTGAAACAACGTTGAAATGGACATCTAATCTATCTTTTTACACGGAGAACCAGTGGAAATGTACCGACGAAATATCTTGAAACGGATGAAAACACAAGTGAATGAAGGTGTTTTCTTTATACATTCCTAACTTGTCCACACGGGACAAATCTATCGGTTATCATACGATTGAATCTTCTCGTCACATAGACTATACGACGGTTGTTAGTATCTATCTATACCGTCCGATATTTAACAACCGTCGTATAGTTTTATGACACGATGAACATCGAACGTATGTTAACCGATAGACGGGGACTAAGTGGCGCTTTGAGTTTCATATATGAGTATCGATGAGAATATGAAGATTTCATATTATCATCGAATATCATATATTGGTTTTAACTTGAACATTTTGAATCACTCTCTAATGATGCGTTTGTTTTGTATTCTTGTTGTATGTGTGTGTTTCGGCTGTCGGGGGTAAGGCTTCTATCAGTTATCATACGATTGAATCTTCTCGTCTCATAGACTATACGACGGTTGTTAGTATCGAGCTATACCGTCCGATATTTAACAACCTTCGTATAGTTCTAAACTGACGACGGTAAATAGTGAAGCATGAAACGGGTATAAAGCACTAACATTAATGTATAAAATAACATAAACAGGTAGCAGTAATGGGCATGGATCATGACAGTACTCTAGGTTAATATGCAAGTCACTAAACTAACAATATTTTTTCAAGGACCCTCCAACCCAATTTTTTTTCAAGGACCCTCCAACCCAATTTTTTTTCCTTTTATGAAACCTAAACCTACCCAAATAAGATCAGGCAGGTTTATAAAGACGAAAACACCCCTAATTTATTGGACGGGTTAGGGTTGAGTCTAACCTGACTTCACCATACTTAGCTGTTAGAATGTATATGAATACGGATAATTCGAGCTAACTCCGTATCCATATTTGATTTGCATCATATACAAATAGTGATTTTCATTTTTGACGACCATCCATATCCGTATACGAAAATGATAACACCTATTTCGTTCCGTATCTGATACCAAAAATGGTAATTTTTGGCTTTATCGAGTTAAATTTTCCTAAAAATCACAACCCAACCCTAACCTTAGCCCCAGCCCTAGCCCCAGCCGAATCCCAACCCCAACCCTAACCCTAACCCCAGCCCCAGCCCCAGCCCCAGCCGAACCCCAACCCTAACCCTAACCCCAACCCCAACCCCAACCCCAACCGCAACCCTAGCCGAGCCCCAGCCCCAACCGCAACCCCAGCCCCAGCCCCAACCCCAGCCCCAGCCCCAACCGTAACCCCAACCCTAACCCTAACCCTAACCGATGTCTAACCTAACCCTCATCGGTACCCAAACCCTGAACTTTAGGCCTAAAATCATCAAAATTATGTTTAATTGAAGATTTACTAAATTGTAGGCGGTGGAGGAGATGACGGAGACGCTCGATCGGTGGTCGACAACGCGCGCAATCGGCGACGAGGAAGAACGAGGGCGGTGGCGACGACGAAACGGAGGGCGGTGACGACGACGAGAACGGCGACGCGGAGGGAACGAGGGATTTAGGGATTTTAGGAGTTAACGCGCGCGCGCGAGGATTTTGGGAGTGAACAGCGTAGGGCATTTCTGTGCCTTTTTAATCAAATTCCCATTTAGATGCCCCTACGGATTAGTCCGTTGGTCTTTGGTTTGCGGCTCCGTAGGGGCAAACAACAAATTACGATTTAATATTTTTAAATTAAAACTTTTGGGACCGTAGGGGAAACCGTATGGCCCTACGGATTAGTCCGTAGGGCCAAAATAAATATGCCCATACGGATTTCATTATCCTTAGGGGCAACCCCCTATTTTAGTAGTGTGATAAATATATGCACAATGATAAAATGCATCCCCAAGCGGGAGCTAGCTCTTCGTCAATTAACGGTCGCAACCATGCAAGCAATATAATATACAACGCCGAAGGACGAGGATCAAAACTCTAAAGGAAACTCAAAACATCAAGAAAACCATAATAATACAATGCGCGACTCTAAGGTCGAAAGAATATACAACTGGTTTTCTAAGTCTGAAATAATGTACAAGTTTGGTTGATGGAATTACTAGATACAACTGATTAAAATAAATACAAGGGTGGTCACGATGCAAGTGAACCCACCTACCAAAGCAAATCACCCAGAATGGAAACAGTGTGCCAGCAAAGCCGCAATGAAACCTGTACGGCAAAACCTGCAAGAAACTGTGGCACAACGGGGGTGAGTTGCCAACTCGTGAGTAGAAAACATCACAGAGCAGAAATCGTATGTATGACTTAATCCTAGGTCAAACGATCAGTAATAATATATCCTCAATATGAATAAGTCTGAAGCATGATAAGGTAGAAAGGGTAAACATCTATACATAAGTGTAGTACCAAGTGCTCATGCCAGTGCCTCAGGTAGCAACATATCATAAATATGAGGTATGATCAACGTAATCAACATGAATCAATGTCAACTATATCATGAAGTCTATAAGTATGTGGATATCATCCAACTATGTAATCAATGTCTGTATGCAAGTGGATCTCGTCCACGTGTCAACCAATGATACAAAACATCATGCATGTAAATATCATAAAACATATGCATGGAAGTATGAGTATATAAATCAACGTGTGTCCCTCGCGACACATCAAAATCATGGAACCTGAGTGTCCAGCATCGACACTTGAAAACATCATGAAACCCGTGCCCAGCATCGGCACATAAATCCTCAAATATCGGGCTTCGTCAGTCCGGATCGGCCCATATCATCTTTCGACTCTGGTCGGTATCCTTTGGATATCCGCCGAGCCCAAATACTATCACCGGTAGGTAGTGGTCCCTCTGCCATGCTCATCGTCATCCATACGAAATCTCTCTCTCGCCCCGAGGTACCATACCGGGTCACCATGTACCCGCAAACGGATCATCCGCCTCCTCGAATCGGGTTTCACATGTCACACGTCTCAGAACTGAGAAAACGCATGGTGGACGCACTGAAATATCATATCAAGAGAAACCAGGTTTTTAAAACTGTACATGCTTTCTTTTGAAATAGCCACGGTTCTCAAATCCAGAAATCTCATGAAAACAACATATCCCAATGCGTATAATCATAAGCATGATGTATGCGACATATAACAGAAATGTAAGCATATCCGTATATCATGCAACATGGAACAGTAATATGCACATATCCAGGGAAACCGCTCTTTTAAAGTGAATCCAGTTTTAAAATATATCTTGTGGTTCCCAAATCTCCAAAATCAAGCCAGAATCATCTATGTATGTGCAATTACGTATGCATGCAAGTATGGGTGTACAATATGTAAGTACGCAAGTATGTCATGCAAGGAGTCATATCCTGATGCAACAGTCCTACTGTGTAGTGACATGGCAATTATCGATGATGAAGTGTGTGAGCCGGCAAGCAGGTGTACGTGGAACATACGCATCATCGATAATGGTGCTGGTGTCCTGACAGCATGGGGTTAATATAACAATAAACACATTTAAACATGCAATGCGAATAGCAAGAATATGCGGAAAATGAATAATAAACACAACAATGAAGAATCTACATCAATATATATATATATATGTCATATAGTTTTGCCATTTGAAATAACATGAATCGTGGTGTTTAGAAAAATAAGGGCTACGGTGTTTTTAGGAAAAGACGCGTCTTTTGAAAATGTCCGTAAAATCCCTTGACCTGTCTTTTAAAATACTCACGATTCGTTAGTTTTGAAATAGGTATGACTCGGGTCTAGTCTAACATCTACTAAGTACTACAGAACCAAACGAACAGTCTAACCGAAAGGGTAAGGGAAACCACCTAAATCTGAGTCGATATACATATAAATATAATAGTCGGTGATCCCGCCTCAATAGTATCTCATACGATACAATATACAATATGACATACTCGAGTCAAGAGTGCGGATCTATCATCAATATATAGCTCGTACGTAAATCCGTCGTACGACATCCCAAATCTGGGTACGGGTCGAATATCACATTTATCTTATCAATTATCTGGTATCCTTATCATCATATCTCATGAACTGGAGGTACTGATCTAAGTCTAGTACAAACCGATACCATATATATATATATATGCATGTATGAAAACACACGCCTAAAGGCCCGCTAAAATCTCATGTCGTATCTCCTAATACGAACCACATCATATCACCGATCTCGTGGCACCATGCCCAAACTCATCGACTCATCTCCAAATATCATCCACTATCCTCATCATCCAAGTGTAGGTATACGTGTATATATATATATATACACACACACACACACACACAGTACCATACCTATGTGTATGTGTATATATATCTCTCCCCATATACGCACAAGTATAATAGTAAGCATGTGTGTGCGTGTGAGTGTAAACCTATTCTAGGGTTCGCGAATAAGAAGCTAAACTAAGTTACTTCTAACTACTCTAAACTAAATCATGAACACAAATTATATCTTGATAATCGTCCACGTAACATAAACACATATATAACCAAAAATATATAAGCTATACTACGAACTGCGAGGGTGCTATACGCCATTCACCCAACTTCCCCCGTAGATATAATCTAATCACTTTGCTCTCGCTTTCCGTTGTCGACGTCGCCACGTGCTTACTTGTCGTCTCGAAGTCTTCATGGGGGTACCTACACATCATAACGTATCGCAAATGCGTATTAAAATCACATCGGAAAACCAAAACGACACGCTAAAGGCCTATAGGTTAGAACCTATGGACTACGCTTTGAAAACCACCAAATAACGCTCGATTTCGACGTACAAACGTCAAGCGATCGAATACGACACAAATCACAAAAATCAAGAGTTCAAAATACGCAAAACGAAACCACGAATCAAAACAACAACTCTTGAAAATGGTCCCAGATTTTACCCTAGGTCAAATTAGTCAATTTTGCATATGCCAAGGGTCTAGTTTACAAGAGATGGAGCTACAGATGAAGCACGAACCAAATACAACCCACCCTGGCCGCAAATTGCGGCCATATTGAATAAATCTGCATCCCAAAGGTGGAAGTGTGGTCTCGTGTCTTTAGGGCATGCTCTAAATCACCTGCACATCTCTCTGTTTTTGCTAAATAATTTTCAGGTTACCCGGGTGTTAGCAGATTTCATTTTACACTTACAGAATCCACAATCCCTCCGATATCGGGTTTCTAAGTTCGTATTCCGGGGTTCTAGTCTCTGGTTTGGGTCTGAATTCTAGCACTAGGGGGTTTGTGTGGCCTTACAAATGTCACGACCCGAAATTGGCACGTGACGGCCCTAATACTACGCAACGTCTACAGGCGTAACGCAGTAAAAGAAAGCCAAAACCCAGAAATCTAAACCATTAAAATACCAGAAAAGATAAGAAACATTGTTTAAAAGTCTTTAAAATCACAACCCAAATTCTTTAAAAGTCCAACTTTATTTCCTTTAAATTTCGGCAGCACCTCCTTTATAAAAACAAACCCCAAAAATGGGTACAACATAAATATAAAGTAAAGCATCCCCAACGGGAGCAAATCCACGCCCAAAGGCGGAAAACAACCACCACAACAAATATACGGCGTCGTAGCGAAGAAATAGAAGACGATAGAAAGGAAACTGTATAAAAGACAACAAGTCACAACATAATGTACAACATCGTCCTCACCAAGTCTCTAAGTCAATATGAAAATAGTAGATGGAGAGTACAGGGATACAACGAATATACAATACAACGAATAACCACAAACCCACCTAAGCAAACTGCACACTGTGAGCTGATGCGGTATCCGTAGCAAAAGATGATAAGATGTGTGATAATAGCCTGCCTCTGACTATCCTGAGGAACACCTGCAAACACTGTGGCACAACGGGGGTGAGTTGCCAACTCGTGAATAGTAAATAACATATGCAGGTAATCGCGAGTATGCACGTACAGCGCGAATCTAACATGTGCAATTAATAGAAATAAAAAGTCATATGAATGCAATAATCATGAAAGGTACACTAGAAGGTACAACTAATACATGAAGCAATGCATATAAATAAAGGTATGTAAATGCAACAGTCATGAAAGGTACTCTAACAGGTTCTACTAATACATGAAGAAATGATATGAATAAAGGTATGTAAACGCAACAGTCATGGAAGGTACTCTAACAGGTACACTAATGCATGAAGCAGTGCATAAACAGTAAATGTAGAGTATGGAATAAAATATGTCATTTCCACGGAATCCTGACATCGTGGTAGGATCAAAATCCATCAAGACAATCCAAATCCCAATTTCCTCAAATCGGCCCCCAATTTGGCTATCATATCAAGTAAGTCTCACATATCCTTAATGTATAATATCAAGTAGATCTCACATATCCCGTATGTACAAAATCAAGTATATCTCACATACCCCGAATGTACAATATCAAGTAGATCTCACATATATCCTGTAATCAATATCAAATAAATTCTCAAATGTCCTAAATCCAATGTCAATGAGTCCTTTACATTCTAGGTATATTTGCATGAATAAATATGATGATGTATATAATTTAATGTCAATACATATATATTAGCGTCCCATTCCACTAATATTGGTGTAAGGGCATATATAACAGCGGCCTAAACCCCTGTTATATATATACAAAGGAGTACAAAGAAATATCATGAAACCAATGTATCAAGCATCGACACAGAAATGCAGGTCTATCAGGTGCGGTCACCACGACTGGCACCCTGATAGGTACGTATCATACGCTATCCCGAAAGCTCGAGTGCCTAGCTTTGACCTTCGCCTCTTGACGTATCTATACATACATGACTTCCGTCGGTATCCCCATGATAACCGCTGAGTCATTGGTAATGTCACCGGAAAGTATGGTTCCCCCACTAACTTATCTCCTCACTGAGATTCTTGCCTCGGGTTACCTCCGGGCCCCACCATGTACCCACATACGGACCCCTCCGTTTCTCGCGTGGGGTATATATATCTGAACCGATAAATCTCATGGTGGCTGCTGAAATATCATATCAAGGGAAACCGGGTTTTTCAAATAATGCATTATTTCATGAACTCCCACGGTCCCAAATCCAGAAAACATCATGAAAAATCCATATCTCAATGCGAAAATCCATGAATATAATATATGCAACATAAAAGGAAATGTAAGCATACAAAGGAAAAGCCTCTAATTAACTGCAACAAGTTAATATAAATATCATGCGGTTCCTAATTTTCTCCAATTCTAAAAAAACATTTGGTAAAGGTAAACATGTAGCTATAACCAGATGTATGTGAAAACATAAAGGTATAGCAAGATATAGGTATCTACCTATAAATAATGATGTAGTATACCCCATGGGTATAAGTGAAATAGGTGGGCAAGGTATACCTGTAGCTATGTCATAAAGTGTGCATGTACTTATCACTAATGGTACAATACTCTATAGGTATACAGGTAACTAGCATGTAAGTATGTCAGAGCATATGTGTAAGCATGTAGGTATATAGGTATGCTATAAGTCAATGCGTAAAGAAATATGAATCAAAGTCTCAATGTCCCTAACCAAGCAATATCATATCTATAAGTGGGTTATGCGGTGACATGGCAATTATTGACGGTGTGTGTAGCATACAATCAGTGCTCGTGCAACATGAATCGTCAATAATATGTGCAGTGTCCTAAGGATACTAGTCCAAGCACAACAATATCTAAGTAATAGGGTAAATGCGCAATTCTAAATATGACATAGAATATGCGACAGAAATAACATCTCTAGCCCAGGCGCATAACGCTATTCGGGCGATTCCCCTGTAGATGTTAAATCTACTCACCAACGCTCCTGGCTAAGTGAAGCCTACCACCTGTTTTTCTTCGTCGTAGCGTCCGAAGTCCCCGCTTGCGAACCTAAAATTTCACAAACACATCACATAAGCAAATATCCTACATCGACGAAAAGACATCGAAACGCAAGAATAACGCCCTGAAAATTGTACTGCGCACTTAGCGTATCTATCGCGCACGACATCGACCAAAAACCCTAATTGGGGTCGCTAAACTACAAAACACTAAGTCTAGACTCCGATCGTCCCGATCGCGCAACACAACATAAACAATTACGAGGAATAAAATAGAAATAAGCTTGCAACGACCAATCGAACCCACGCCACCCCAAAACCTAGTAAGCAACTTATCGCAATATTTCGCACTAGTTTCAAGCTAACGCTTATCTTGCGATTACAAACACCTTAAAATAGCTTAACTAAGCTATCTAAACCATTTCTATATTTTTAACATTTGCTAAATAAATTTTAGCAAAAACCTAGTAAGCAAAATTGCATAATTAAACAAAGTGTTCATTAGCAAAAATTAACATTTTCTACTAGGTTAATCTTCTCCAAAACACAAATTAACACTTCAAATAAACATTAAACACATAAATCAAGTTTTATCCTAACTAGATTATCATAAAAATCAAGTCTTGAATTTCAAACATAAAATTAAAAGCTTAAATAAACAATTAATATGCTAATTAGAAATTTAGAAACAACAAAAAGGATTAAGGTTAGGTTTTATACCTCCACAAAAGATCAAAACCAAGAAACCAAACTCATCATCTTTTCCTCAAAAATGATGTTTTGAATGAAGATCCAAGCTACTTTTGTGAAGATGAAAGAAGGAAAATGAATATATTTGAGTTTTTGTGATTTTATTTAGATTTTTCAAGATTTATTTGATGCAAAAAAAATGAGTTGAAAAAGAGTGGCAATGATGGAGGGCAGCAAGGGGAAGGGAAGGGCTGGCCAAGAGGGTGAGGGGGGTATTTTGGTGAATTTTTGTGAAGAAATTGCTAGGAAAAAGAGTAATAAATAATTAATAAATGCACTTTGCCACCTTTACACATTTTCTTTTCTTTTTAAAATAAAACCTTTTGCACTCCAAAAAAATATCTAGATATTTAAAAAGAAGTTTCCAAAATATTCTAGTGACAAAAAAATAATTTATTCTCAAGAGAAGAAATTTCCCGATTTACGTGCACCAAATACCGCTTAAAATAATATTTTATTTGGGAAAAATTTTATCTGAACCAAAACCTCCCAAATACCCCTAAAGTTCGCGAACAAGCTTTATTTTAGATAAAAAAGGTGCCGGCAAGCTTATACGGACGTTTGATCGAAATCGGGTTAAAACGGAAAATACCGACAATTTTGCCCTAAAACGGAAAAATTCGAAAAATGATTTCTGAAACGTTACAATCTCCCCCCTTATAAAAATTCTTCCCCGAATTAATTTTTTTTTTTACTAAGAGTACCTTCAAAGAGAGAATTACTAAACTCTCATATCTCGTTCGCAGCCTCCCAAGTGATTACCTCACTATACGGCTACGTCTAAGAAAAACCCTTCACAGATGGCAAGATCCTTGACCGAAGTTTCTCCACCTACTAAGCCATTAACACAATTGGCTGCTGGTGAACGAAAGATCGTGTCCAAGCTAAATGGTCTGGTGCTGAATCATGTGAGAAAGGTCATGAAGGTAATTGCAAAGTATCGACACAAGGAATACGTGGTGAATACTCAATAATCTGGGCGGAATTGCCAAATTAAAGGTAACGGAACTAACTAACTTTAAGGATCTCGAAAGGACCTACAATTCTGGGTAACTTTCCCAAAACTCAACACGTCCTTCTTGGAAAAATCCGTAGGAATACATGATCTCCCACTGCGAACTCGAGCCTGCGATCACCATGGTCGGCATAAGACCTCTGTCCGCACAGGACTGTCATCCTCCTCCCCTGAAACAGCTGGATCATTTCCGAAGTCTCTAGACTAGCTGGGGTCCAAAAATCCAACTACGCAGAGTCAGAAAAATAGACTGGAGATCGACACCACCTAACAAACAAAACTTAAAGGTTGCCAATTGGAATGTCTCCTGATAACTGCTATCGAAGTAGAGTCCTAACAATGTCAAGTGACGATCCCAACTGCCGACAACAATTAGTACGTATGCACGAGTATAACCTCTAGAGTCGGTATAGCCCGCTCTCACAAAACCATCATCCTGCGGATGGAAAGACGGAGCTAAAGCTCAACCAGTACCCAAGGCATCCTGAAGCTCCTGCCCAAGACGGCAAGCGAACAGGGTGCCTTCATTGGATACGACCCTCGAAGGAACTCCATGCAATGCATAAACATAACAAAGAACAACTGAGAAAACTGAGAAAAACCGGACAACAAGCATCCGAATGGAGTCACACCCTGACTAAACCTGGGTAGACACCATAACGAATTTCATGGAGATCTGCTCCCATTCCCACTTCGGAACAATTAAAGATTGCAACTCTCCAGCCGGTCTCAGATGCTCAACCAAAACACACAACAAGACAACACCTTGAAACGAAATCCAAAACTTCTCTTCACATCCTTGCTCACCCGTAACTATCTCACAAGTCACGTCAAATGCTGGTGGAACTTGAATGAGTACAGAGAGTTGACAGATGTGCCTGCTCTAGGATTTCACGTCTCTACCCAATAGTATCAGGTACATAAACGCATCCCTAAACTCATCACACCCTTGTCACAAATCAAGGACTTCGAATCATTACCCAGCCGAGTATGCTCAAGTATTTCTGACGAACGAGCATCGGCGGGCAGTGTCTCGCGAAAGCGATTAAGGAAAAGTGGTCGGGGGCGGACATGAGCAAGATGTCCCCTCAGTAGAGGCAAACCTAAGCTGTACTCCACGATCGCATAAGAACTGTAAATCTGCAGAAGAATGTCTCTGACTGCGCACAACTGGAACAAACTAACCCCGGGCCTACGACTCCAGCATCAGCTACCACAATCGCCTTGCCAAGGGTAATAAAGGATCTCACAAACACAATCCTCCACACGTTCCATCCAACGGCGCTGTCTCAACAATCAAAACCCGCTGCAGAAAGATGTACATTAAGCTCTGGTGGTCCGTGAAAATCTGACACGACTCTCGAACAAGTAGTGTCTCCAATCCCCAACGCACTACCACCGCGGCCATCTCCAGATCATGAGTGGGATATCCTGCTCGTACTTCCTCCAAATGTAGGGAAGCAAAAGCGATAACTCTATAGTGTCACCTCAGTACACAATCGAGCCCCACTCGCGAAACATCACAGTTAAAACAACAAAGTCGCCCGAACCAAAAAGCAAGAAAGAACTGGTGCAGTTGTTAACTGAATCTCCAACTTCTGAAAAACTCCGCACGCATGCTTCAGTCCAAAGAAAAGAAACCTCCTTTCAGGTCAGTCCAGTCAACGGTGCAGCACTACACTAGCAATCCTGCACGAAACGGCGGTAAAAACCTGCTAAGCCCAAAAATCTGCGGACTTCCGTCCGAACACAAGCTTGGGACTAAGCTTTACGGCCACGATCTTCCTCGGGACCATAGGAAAAACCGTCTCCCGTAACTACAAGACCTAGGAGTCAACACAAACAAGCCTGAAGGAACACTCCGAGAATCTAACAAACAGCTGGCACTCTCCCAACATCTACATAACAAATCCTCAAGTGCTACTCCTGTCCCTCAAGACACATTAAAATAGACCAGAATGTCATCAATAACACAACAATAACTGGTCGAGGAACGGCCTGAAGAAATCTGGTTCATCATATCTACGAATGTTGCTAGGGCATTGGTGAGTCCGACGACACCACCAAAACACACAAAGCCCTTAACACACACAAGGCAGTCTTCGGAATGTCATCACTCCGAACCCGCAGCAATGATGACCTGATCCCGAACAAACTTAGAAAATGTCTCGCACTCTGGAGCCGATCGAAGAAATCATCAATGCGAGGTAAAGGATACCTATCCGCACCGTAAGAACCCGTTCCAACAAACTCACTGTGGCTCCGGTATCATGAATGAACGCAAAGAATTCTCAGCATCCTCTCCTCAAAAGCCGACTAGCGAAAAAGGCTGAATTCGAGCTGTGAGAGGCGGCACCACTGCCCCCCTACACAACAAGAACTGACTTGCCGGGAAAAAAACCCTGACTGTTTCCTCGTGGTAGTCCACAGACGCTAAGCACGTAACTAACCAGTCCATGCCCAGGAGAACGTCAAATCCAACATCTATAGAAGGATCAAGTGACGGATGAATCTCCTAACCGATTGGCATACGACTGAAATACGTGTTGCGCAACAAAAGAATCGCTGACAGAAGTTAACACAACAAACGGTTGATCTAGCTAACACGAATCCCCTCGTCCCAAACCTCTGCTACTCCCGCAACGGTCACGAAAGCTGTCTCGACGACTAAGCCTCTGTCTCTGGGATGGTACACCGGTACGAGTCCTCCACTGTTCCGGAACTCCCAAAGTCTTAGGAATACGTGTCTCTTCAACTAGGGCTGTATCCACTGGTGCTATGTAAGTGACGGAAAGCTGTGTGCTGATCGCAAGGAACAACAGGGTAACAGGGGTGACAACCTCCTGTCGCTGCGCTCAAATGGTCTCCACCAAAGAACTCATCGTCTGGCGCAAGTCCTGCATCTCTGCCACAAGCCTGACGATACTATCAGTCGAAAGCGAAACCGTCTGCACCTGTGCAACGAGCGTTCCATCCTGGTCAGTCCTCGCTCTCCCCGAGTCAATACTGACTTCGGCCCTCACTGCACCTCACTGAGTCCCCATAGTCTTCGTCGGCAAAGGCTATAAATAGGGATATGATTCGATATGAACATGGAAATCGAATCACAAGGATATGAATCATCAAGGAAGGAATTTCAAGTAATTGTACTTAGGTCACTTTAGGCAGAGTACTGCATCGTGAGTATGCTGCAGACATACACACACTACGTTACTCTGCATAAGCTACCTACTCCATCATATCAAGGTCATTCTACACTCCGTAAGGTAAAAACCTAGCGCTCTGACACCAACTTTGTCACGACCCGAAATTGGCACGTGACGGCCCTAATACTACGCAACGTCTACAGGCGTAACGCAGTAAAAGAAAGCCAAAACCCAGAAATCTAAACCATTAAAATACCAGAAAAGATAAGAAACATTGTTTAAAAGTCTTTAAAATCACAACCCAAATTCTTTAAAAGTCCAACTTTATTTCCTTTAAATTTCGGCAGCACCTCCTTTATAAAAACCAACTCCAAAAATGGGTACAGCATAAATATAAAGTAAAGCATCCCCAACGGGAGCAAATCAACGCCCTAAGGCGGAAAACAACCACCACAACAAATATACGGCGTCGTAGCGAAGAAATAGAAGACGATAGAAAGGAAACTGTATAAAAGACAACAAGTCACAACATAATATACAACATCGTCCTCACCAAGTCTCTAAGTCAATATGAAAATAGTAGATGGAGAGTACAGGGATACAACGAATATACAATACAACGAATAACCACAAACCCACCTAAGCAAACTGCACACTGTGAGCTGATGCGGTATCCGTAGCAAAAGATGATAAGATGTGTGATAATAGCCTGCCTCTGACTATCCTGAGGAACACCTGCAAACACTGTGGCACAACGGGGGTGAGTTGCCAACTTGTGAATAGTAAATAACATATGCAGGTAATCGCGAGTATGCACGTACAGCGCGAATCTAACATGTGCAATTAATAGCAATAAAAAGTCATATGAATGCAATAATCATGAAAGGTACACTAGTAGGTACAACTAATACATGAAGCAATGCATATAAATAAAGGTATGTAAATGCAACAGTCATGAAAGGTACTCTAACAGGTTCTACTAATACATGAAGAAATGATATGAATAAAGGTATGTAAACGCAACAGTCATGGAAGGTACTCTAACAGGTACACTAATGCATGAAGCAGTGCATAAACAGTAAATGTAGAGTATGGAATGAAATATGTCATTTCCACGGAATCCTGACATCGTGGTAGGATCAAAATCCATCAAGACAATCCAAATCCCAATTTCCTCAAATCGGCCCCCAATTTGGCTATCATATCAAGTAAGTCTCACATATCCTTAATGTATAATATCAAGTAGATCTCACATATCCCGTATGTACAATATCAAGTATATCTCACATACCCCAAATGTACAATATCAAGTAGATCTCACATATATCCTGTAATCAATATCAAATAAATTCTCAAATGTCCTAAATCCAATGTCAATGAGTCCTTTACATTCTAGGTATATTTGCATAAATAAATATGATGATGTATATAAATTAATGTCAATACACATATATTAGCGTCCCATTCCACTAATATTGGTGTAAGGGCATATATAACAGCGGCCTAAACCCCTGTTATATATACAAAGGAGTAAAAAGAAATATCATGAAACCAATGTGTCAAGCATCGACACAGAAATGTAGGTCTATCAGGTGCGGTCACCACGACTGGCACCCTGATAGATACGCTTTGGGCTCTAAACAGTGTCGTTTTGCACAGTATTCCTTATATTTTCCTGCTAATTTTTTTAAGCATTTTTAATTTGGAAAAATACCATATTTTAAAAATTGTACAGAGAGGGTTTGATTTTGACATGTTCGGGTTCGTTCGGAGTTTTAACTTCGTTAGCACATCGCCTAATGCTCTAGCTAGGTTTTGATACCACTGTAGAGTTACTAGGCACACTAACAAGGCTCTACAAGGCATCGACCATGCCATAATTAAAAATTTTATGTGCCGCACAACCTTAAGCAAGATCGTTAACTAGAGTTTAGGCGAAACTAATGGCAAGTTAACAACTTTACACTAAAGGGAACGCGATATACAACCTTTGTAGATCGGTCCTCCACTTCATTTGCTCCTTGTTAAAGTCCCTTCGCTGCGATCAAGGTTCTCCCGGGCTCTTGCATGGCTTCACGACGCGAAGGATGCGACTTTGCTTGAAGTCTCCGAGGCTGAAGATGATCTACGTCGAGGGAATTCCGACTCAAGCTCCTACTTCACTAACTTGAGAATTAGTAAAGTAAACACCCTAAACTAAAGTGCTAGTCTAGTAGAGGATGGAGAAATAGGAAGTGGGTTCTCTTTAGAATTTTGTTTCTCACTTTCTTTCTCACTTTAGATCAAACCCTAGCAAGCTTTTCTCTTGCTCAATGAAGAAGAAGATGATGAACAAAAGAAAAGAAAATGAGGATAATGATTAAGTGAGAAGTCTAACCATGGTGAGTGAGTATCATATACTAACTCCTGTAGAGCCATAACCATAGCTAGCACTTATGGTTGGGTTAAGAAATATATGTGGTAAAAAAAAACTCAAGTGGACTTAGTCAATGCATCCACAAGCTTCCACAAGCTTCATGCATTGATCTAATCCTCCACTTGATTTTGTAATTACTTAAAATATAAAAACCCAACATAATATGTAGCATGGTGTAAGTCTCATACATCCAAGTCTAGTGTATCATCAACCATGATACAAAAGAAAACACTTTAATATATATATCACACACACACACACATATATATATATATACAAGTGTTCACATATGAGAAAAACCCTAAAGTGAATAAGTGTTAGCAAATGTAAATTAGTATATCTAATATACAATTATACACTTAATTATTAAATCAATACTTGACTTAATAATCCGGTCATATCTCATATAACCCGCTAACATCCATCGTATCGACTTATCGAATCAACACTTGATTCGATAACCCGGTCATATCATATATGACCGACCGATACAAAAAGTCGCGAGAATAGAATACGGTATCACATACATGCATTTATTCTCGGTCTCGCACATATCACATACGTGCTCCTATTTCGTTTTGCCTGAACCAGAAAAACCTCTATGTAGGACTCTAAAGACTCGTCAATACGCCGGCAGTAGGTGATGATCACATCAAGCACCCACAAGCCGTCAGCGGTACTAGCTGGACGTAACGGCTACCCGGGTATTGAACGATCAGAAGATCAGCAAGCAAGCCCGCTCCAACTCCTGTGAAAGCCTGCCGGCAACACTTCCCGTACAGTCCGGTCTCCTCGTCTGATATGTCGCATATCAAGTCTAGGGGTGGTTAACGTCAGACCCCAATAACCGATAAGTCGTGCCGATGTGAGGCTCATAACGGGTCGAGAAACTACTGGTAACATTTACCAGTAAATCTCTGAATCGGCCCTGGCCAGGGACTTCCCTGTTACGGCCAATCGAGCACTGCGCAACATCAACCCCTAATACCGGGAGAGACGAAACCCCTCCTATCGCTCATTGCCTCCATGTGACTCGGGACTGTACCCAAAAACCACCGTTTTGCACGCCCTCATGGATGTGGTAAGGTGGAAATCAAAGCACAGTGGGAATCATACAAGACTCTATGATGATTTCGGGTCTACAGACTAACCTGCACAAGTGTCACCAGAGAACTGCCATCTGACGTAAGGTATAATACCATCTGGGAGTTCTCGGCGAGTCCGTCCAGTGTACCCAGTCTCCACTGAGCACCCGTATACCATCTCTAATGTCAAACACCAATGGGTATGGGATCATCCATCGCCCATCTCATGGGCCGAGATGCGTATACGCTAGTCTACTCTGGTGTATCGATGCCCCGTATCGATACACCCACGACTAAGGACCTTGAAGGATGTACTTATGGACTACCATGTCCCCACTGGTATGATCCGCATCATAGTCCAGGTAGTCAAGTACACATCCTAAAGGCTTTACCAACATGTAATGATAAGACAGTATAAAGAGACAAGTATAGGCAACCAGATAGCATAGTATCATATCGAGCAAGAAAGTCCTCTCTCTATATGTCCAAGCATCCAATATAATATATATCATCTGTACAATACTGGCCTCTAGGGCATACATACAACTAACAGCGAACGTGACATTCACGTTGATGTTCTGTGTTGTGCTGTGATGTTGCGGATTTGTCGTTGTGGATAGCTTGCGTGCAATATTAGTACAGTTTAGTTTTATTTGTACATTTGATAGCGCTGGACGAGCGTCCGACTTGTGGACTGCCGTCACTGCCTGTTTGTATATTATTCCTTTGGGGCATGACCGGGTTGAGGTCGATGTACCCGTTGTACATATTTTCTTTTCTGTACTAGGATCACCCCGCGGTGGAGTGAACGGATAGCCGGGTTCTAGAGGGCAATAGGCCTGCATCTCATGGCTTTGAGACGAAGGGGGCTTCACTCTAGAATTGGCGGGCTATTCGACGCACTCATAGGGGCTACAGGTTGACCCAAGGAGGGGTGCTTAAGTTACCGGATTCCGTGAAGTGCTGGGTGGTCCATTAACTTATCCGGGTGAAATTCTGCGTTAGAGCCAGTTTATAAAAGTTTTTGTTCTGCCTTTGGCCTCGGATTGACGGCCGGGGCGCTACCGAAGACTTACATGGTATCAGAGAAGCTAGAAGAAGAAGAGCTTTGTTATTATGTAGGATGATCAAATGTGAGAGCTCTCATAATCAACACAAGACCAAGCCCCACACTTAAGTGGCTGCCCTCTTTCTCCTCACACATCATTTCCACACAATAATAAATCAAGAGATTAGATATGGCACAAAAAATAACACCATGACTCATCAACAAAGCACATGCTACATTTAATGCTCTTGATTAAGATTTGCACTCACAATTTCCACTAATAAGCATTAATCCAAATGTTTATAACAATAAATAGAATGGCATCTTCTAAAGTAAACTCCTGACGGATCACAAGAATACCCCTCATCTGTATGAACATACATGCATCCGCATTTCGACTGAATACGAATACAATGAGACGAAAGTAATCCAACAAACCTAATACAAGGATCCGGCTTAAACCAAAGCCCACTAGTATGATCCGCCCGATCATGATCCATGCACAAGTGCACGTATATGATCGAACCCTGCCATAAAACCATACGGCCTCTACAACGTTTCGCCCGAACTAGGGATTCTTTCTGTGGGGGACTCTAAAGACTCGTCAATACGCTGGCAGTGGGTTTAACCACAAGCACGTCAGTGGTACTAGCTGTTGTCACGACCCGAAAGAGCACGTGACTGGCCCTTGAACCATCTGAAGTCTATAGGACCCCATCTGATCCAAGTAAGCCAAAAGCCCAGAAATCTAAAACCATTTTAAGAGTAAATAAAGAAACTGGTTTAAAGAAGGGATGGTTTTTAAATAACTAAGCCGAATGTGCATTTTTAAAATGTAAAGTCTTTTCTAAAAATTTCGGCAGAGTTTCTTTTGTAAATACTGGCCCCGAACGGGGTACAACAAGCACAACATATATACAATGATAAAAGGCATCCCCAAGCGGGAGCTAGCTCTTCGTCAAACAACGGTCACAACCACACAAGCAATAATAATATACAACGCCGAAAGGCGAGGGTCAAACCAAAAGAACTCAATGAGCATACAAACCGCAATACTACTAAGCGCGACTCTAAGGTCGAATAATACATCACTAATGTCTAAGTCTGAAACAATATACAAGTTTGGTTGATGGAATTTCTAGATACAAGAATAATATAAGTACAATGGTGGTTCTTGATGCAAAAGAAACCACCTACCAAATGCAATTCACCCGCAAGGAAGTAATGTGCCAGAAATGCCGCAAAGGAACCTGTAAGGCAAAACCTGCAAGAACTGTGGTACAACGGGGGTGAGTTACCAACTCGTGAATAGAGAATATCTACAAGCAGAAACCGAATGTAAGACATGATCCTAAGTCAATACGATCAGTATATAAACCTCAAGAATAAGCCTGATACATGATAAGGTGGCAATGCAACATCTAAACAGGTATGTAGTGCCAAGTACTCAGGTAATAACATGTCATCAGTATAAGGTATGTCTGCATGGAGTAAATATGATGAAGTATCAATACACATATATTAGCGTCCCATGCCACTAATATTGGTGTAAGGGTATATATAACAGCGCCCTCATACCCTGTTATATATACAATTGAAGTATGATCAGTGTAAATCCAGTCTGTATGTGATCAAGTCTGTAAAAACGTGGAACCCGTCCACCCATCACCCAATGACAATAAGCATCATGCATGTAAATGTCATAAAGCATATGCATGGAAAATATGAGGATATAAACAAAATCATGGAAAAACATCATGAAACCCGTGCCTAGCATTGACACGTAAATCCTCGTCCATATGGGGCTCCGTCTGCGGTATCGGCCTTCGGCCCCCGGCAGCACGGGTCAACCCATGTCCATCTCTGGGCTCCGTCTGCGGTATCGGACCTCGGCCCCGGCAGTACGAGTCAGCCCATGTCCATCTCTCAACTCTGGTCGGTATCCTCCAGATATCCGCCGAGCTCAAATACAATCACCGATAGGTAGTAGTCCCTCTGCTAGGCTCACCGTCTACTACACAGCGAAACCGTTCTCGCCCCGGGGTACCATACCGGGTCCACCATGTACCCGCAATCGGCCTCATCCGCCTCCTCGAATCGGGTTTTACATGTCGCTCTCAGCACCGAGAAAACACATGGTGGACGCACTGAAATATCATATCAAGGGTAACCGGTTTTTTAACACAATTATATATTCTCTTTTGAAATACCCACGGTTCCCAAATCCAGAAATATCATGGAAACAACATATCTCAATGCGTATAATCGAAACATGATGTATGCGACATGTAAGAAAGGTAAGCATATCATAAGTCATGCAACATGGAATAGTAATGTGCACATGTCGAGGAAAACCGCTCTTTTAAAACGAATCATTTTTGAAGAACATCTTGCGGTTCCCAAATCTCTAATCAAGTCATAATCATCTATGTTTGTGTACAGGTATAAGTGTACAATATGCCATGCAAGAATCATATCATGAACGCAACAGTACTACAGTGTAGTGGCATGGCAATTATCGATGATGAAGTGTGTGAGCCGGCAAATAGTGTACGTGGAACATACGCATCATGGATAATGGTGCTGGTGTCCTAACAGCATGATAATAATATAGCAATAAACATATGCAAAGCAATGTAAATAGCATGAATATGCGGAGAACAAATAATCAACACCACGGTGAAGAATCTACATCAATATGTATATATCATGCAGTTATGTCGTTTGAAATAAGACGAATCAGGATTTTTAGTAAAATAAGGGCTACAGTATACTTTAAGAAAGATACGTCCTATGAAAAATACCCGTAGAATCTCTTTACTTGTCTTTTAAGATATTCCTGATTCGTAGTTTTTGAAATAGGTATGACTCGGGTCTAGTCTAACATCTACTATGCAAACTACAGATCTAAGTATCAAGTAAATCGGGAGGGGTATGGAAACCGTCTAAATCTGAGTCGATATATATATATAGATATAATAGTCGGTGATCCCGCCTCAATAATATCGTGAACGATATAGTATATCATATGACATCCTCAAGTCATGAGCGCAGATCTATCATCAATATAGGCTCGTACGGTAAATCGTCGTACGACATCCCAATAGCTGGGTACGGTCAATATCACACTATCTCTTCACGTCTCAGGTATCACTATCATCATATCACATAATCTGGGGTACTGATCTATGTCTAGTACAACTGATACCATCAATATACTGCGTGTGCAAGCATACGTCCCAAGGCCCGCTAGAGATCACGTATCGTATCCCAAATACGAATTACATCAAATCACCGATCTCACGGCACAATGCCCAGCATCATCGACTCATCTCCAATGTCATCCAATATCATCATACACAGTGCAAGTATAATGAATATGCAAGGGTGTGCGTGTAGGTGTAAATCTATTCTAGAGTCCGCGACTATGAACTACACTAGTTACTTCTAACACTACATTGTCCATAGTACACCTAACTATCATATATATATAATATCATAACTACGGACTGCGGGGGTGCTATACGCCATCCACCCGACTTCCCCCTGTAGATATAATCTACTCACCTTGCGTCTTCATTTGTGGACGTCGCCACGCGCTTGCTTGTTGTCCCGAAGTCTTCATGGGTACCTACATATCAAAATATCGTATATGCGCATTAAAACCAAATCAAAGCTAAAACGGCACACGAAACCCAAAACGATACGATAAGAGGCCTATAGGTTAGAACTTATGGCACGCCTTCAAAACCATCAATAAATCCTCTATATCGTCGTATAAACGCCAAATAGTCGAGGTAAAACACAAGACACTAATTCAGACTTAAAAATACGGAATACGGAAACACGAATCCAAAAAAGCAACTTAGGAAATATGTTCCAGATTTCACCCTACGTCAAACTAGACAAATCTATACATACCAGGGGTCTAATCTACTGGTAAGGGGGCACCAGAACAAAAACGAGACAATTTGGTGGGGTCCAGGCCGCAAATTGCGGCCAAATGGGTTAAATTTGCGGCCGGGAAAAGGAAGTAGGGGCTGGGGTCTTGGTGGTAGCTTCCTGGGTTCCTGCACATGTCACTGTCCAATCAATTTTAATTTAGGATGTCTCGGGTGATAGCAGATTCAATATACCCTTCACAGATTTCACAATTTCTCCGATATCGGTTTCTAAAATCCGTATTCTGGGTTTAAGCTTCAGGTTAGGGTCTCAATTCATATACTAGGGTGTTGGTGTAGCCTCTATTGAACTCAATTTCACATTATAACTCATAATTCTTCACAACCCAAACTAGGTTTTACCTCAAGTCACCAAATCATACAATATCGGTTCAATCATAACACGGGGGTAAAGGAAATGCTAAAACTAAGTTAATGATCCAGAAAATACCTCATTTGGAAACTCAAGAATTTTTTTGAGTTGCCCCTAGTAGCCAAAATCCTTGCTTCTTTAGTCCAAAGTGTAGATCAAGAGCTTGTGCACACATTTAATGAAATGGAGATTGGGTTTTAGAGTTGTTTTGGATGTGTTTAGAGGGCTTTGAAGAGGGGAGGGAAGTGAGGGAGGAGCAGCAGCAGGAGGAGGGGAAGAGGGAGAGGGAAAAATGAAAGAAGAATGAAGAGATGGCTAAGTCAAAGTGAGACCATACCTCTCTCTCTCTCACCTACTACTCAATTCTTTTCTCTTTTCTTTTCTTTTTCCCTAAAACCCTTCTCACTCAAATAGTAACCCCAAAACAAACCATGGCAACAAAAATGTAACACAAGTGTGAAAAAAGTGATATGTGCATGTTTTGCACAAAAATGCTAAAAACCGATTAGCGATTTTTAATCGCGATTAGCACTAATTTAGCATATAACTAATCAATTAAACTTAGAAATGGCATAATTCTCTAATTTACCCTATTTTAGAATTTTCCATAATTTTCCCCCCATTTATTTGTATTTAATAATACCAAAATATTAAAATATTCAATAAAATAATATTAAATTATAAAAATTCCCAAAATTAATATTTTATCTTTTTGAAATGTTACAATCTACCCCCCTTAAATAAATTCGGTCCCCGAATTTAAATTTAAACCCCCAATACTAAAACTTTTCAGTAAAAATCCAATTTGTCGGGGCTCCGAAAACATCAATACATAGCGAATATCATAAAAAATGTACCGCTCTACTAGAAATCAATCCACAAAATGCATATATAAGAATATCTTGTGCGTCTGGTGCGCAAGGAATCAAAATCCATATATGTGTCAAACAGGTGTACAAAACAACATCTTGGTGCAACTGGTGTGCACGAAACATCTGTCGTAGGCAACGTGTGTGCCTGACAATAAAAAAAATCAGGTGCATGTGACATGCACGAAGAATCCCGATTTAGTGCATCTGGCGTGCACCAAAATCGTATACCAAAACACTAAAGGTGCATGAAAACTATGCTGGAAGTGTAAATCAAATCACTGTATAAGATAGGCGTGAAATCACAATCAATACCTCGAATGTAATAACTTATGCGCAAAATATAATTATCCAGTGGGTGCATGAAACAATATCATGAAACTCAGTCATCAAAACTAAATCATGCAATAGAACGCCAAAAATACCAAAATTCCAAGATGACGGATACGTGATAATCGAATCATAAAATCACAAATACCGTTGTCGGTAGTTCCTCCTTCAAGGTCGAGAAGGAGTCGGTGCATCCAATGCTAGCAACGCAAGATATCTACTTGCCTCTTGCTCACGGTCTGGCGTCCTCTGACTCTGGGTCCTTATCTTCTCTGCGGATTACCTATCTCGCAGTCAATCGGCTCATCGGCCCTGTCAGGTGTGCTAACGGGGACGATTCCGTTCTGGCACTTCTCTGGTCATCTCTCGGTCGATCCTCACGACCACTCGTAAGGCAGCATGTCACTGGCGTCGGCCTCTGGCTCTCTGAATGCATGTCACACATCCGATCCTGGGTGCAAACATCATTGCAGCAATGTCCTGGAAGGAATTCTGCTCAAGGTCTCTTCCGATCTTGCCTAAGCCGAACTGTACGAAGGCTGGCTCTCTAATCTCGACGGGAAGTAATGACAGCTCGTCAGCGTCTCGCCCGAACCTCTGGTTCTACCTGTCTCTATCGTCGTCCACTATGACGTCACGCCATGCTATCTACGCACTGCACTGTTCTCGGCCACGGTCAATCTGAAGTCTCTCGCACGGACTCGAAATCGCGTACTCTGTAGCTTCATCATTCTGTAGAAGATATCAGGCCGAACAGGTCCTCGGGAACACGTCCCAACCATCGGAGGAATACTCAATACTCGTCCGTCCTTGATCAATTCGCAACCATCTGGGTAAGTTCCTTTATCCGAACCTGGTCAACGACCTTGTCGATGACGCCGAACTCTGGCCTGCTGGGTGTGCGCAATATGACCACTCCTGGGTCTAGGTCCTCTCGTATCGTTTTCCAGAAAGGTCCTATCGAGATTTCTCTCTCAAATCTCCTTCCTTCCGGATTGCCCGGATGTCATCATCCATTGCTGAAGCAAATTCTTATTCTGGAACGGCTGCATACTTATCGCGCTTCTTTCTGGAAGATATATCCATATACAACGCCTCTGGGTTCGTATCACATCTCTGATGTCAGCGGAGTGGGACGTCATCTCGTCGAAATCTCTTGCGAACTCTTTTATTCACTCTGCTTCAATGTCGACTGATTTGGACTCGTCTCATCGTGGCTGCATGGACTGTGCTCCAACGGCTATACTCGTATCTGGAGTCTCCCAAGCAAAGCATCCCATCACATGATATCCGAATGATGTCGAACATTTGATCGACTCGTCAGTACCTTATAATCCCCCAAGAGATCAACATCTTGAGTACAGTTTAATAGTATCGAGTACATGCCACAGCGTCGGTGTTCCAGCCGTAGAAGGGCAAACCCAAGCCTCACTAATGGCGCCACGGAATTGCCGCAAACCCTAAGGTTCAAAGGCTTTCACACGGTCATTAAGTCGAGTTAGGGTTTCATTCTTCTAGAGGGTCCATAGAATCACCTGCATGTCTTTCCGTACACTTTAAACTTGGAAAATGGGCGCATGACATTCGATCGTCTCTATCGACTCTCAACGAACCTACGTGAAGTCGTTTCTAACTGGAAACAATCTATCTGATGACCTCGCATCGGTAAACGAACGAACCACATGTCCTAGTCATTCATCCTCAGGTGACTAGCAACCGTCCATCATATCTCTAAGTATATGCTCATGCTGCAGTAGCTCCAACATCTGGGCGATATCTCGTCATTTGCAGCAACAACTGGCTCATTCGCCTGTACGCCGAACAGCGCCTCAATCCTCCAGGAAAGGTGACACATTGGCGGTCATCTCTGAATTGGTCTGCTCTAGATCTGAGTAAGACTCTCCACACTGGAAATCTTCAACTCAACTGGGCCCGCTCCGGTGCATAAATCGGACGAATCACCTTCGTCTCTCAAATCGGGTAGACAAGCTATCATCTGTCTCTTATCTGCCTGGAAGCTCTGACAATCTCAGCTCGTAAGCTCCGGAAGCGACATCCTGTCAATCTCAGCAACAGCTGGTCCATCTGTCTGCAAGGTAGGCGACATCATAATCTCTGAGGTATGATGTACATCAACAGTCCTCTCTCAACTGGCAGCTCTAACAATGGCCCGATCATCCGGTGCAAAACCAAGCACTCGCCTCTACTAGAGGTCACAATCACCAATACTAACTCGAGACGTTCCCATGTCACCAGAAAACACAATGGTCGGCCCTCGTACCAGACGAGTTCGTCCTGACCGTAACCCTAGTAGCAGCCCAAACTGCGCTCAAACATGGCGACAGGAACCTCAATCGAGTATCGAAGAGAGTAGATCAATGGCAAGAAAGAGAACAACAGATCCAGAGCGGATACATGATCATAAGAAGGAACAGCATCAATAAAGGTATGATCATGAACTAATAGAATCGGGGATCTCAAATGGATGTATAATCATGGATATGAAGAGAACCACTGATCTCGAAAATATGTACATCCTAAGGTTCCTTAAGCGGAGTGGCGTGTCGTAAGTATGCCACGGAACATACCCACGGTACGTCACTCTACTTTAGTCACCTATTCCATCAACCAAGGGTCATCCTATACGACGAAAGTTCGGGTCTAATACCCCCTCGACTGAGTCTAAGTTCCGTAAGGTCAAGCCTAAGTTCCGTGTATATATAAACGCCCTAGGCTCCACATAGTCAAACTTAGACTCGAACCAAGATCAACCTAGCGCTCTGATACCAACTTTGTCATGACCCGAAAGAGAACGTCACTGGCCCTTGAACCATATGAAGTCTATAGGACCCCATCTGATCCAAGTAAGCCAAAAGCCCAGAAATCTAAAACCATTTTAAGAGTAAATAAAGAAACTGGTTTAAAGAAGGGAAGGTTTTTAAATAACTAAGCCGAATGTGCATTTTTAAAAGGTAAAGTCTTTTCTAAAAATTTCGGCAGAGTTTCTTTTGTAAATACTGGCCCCGAACGGGGTACAACAAGCACAACATATATACAATGATAAAAGGCATCCCTAAGCGGGAGCTAGCTCTTCGTCAAACGACGGTCACAACCACACAAGCAATAATAATATACAACGCCTAAAGGCGATGGTCAAACCAAAAGTACTCAATGAGCATAAAAACCGCAATACTACTAAGCGCGACTCTAAGGTCGAATAATACATCACTAATGTCTAAGTCTGAAACAATATACAAGTTTGGTTGATGGAATTTCTAGATACAAGAATAATATAAGTACAATGGTGGTTCTTGATGCAAAAGAAACCACCTACCAAATGCAATTCACCCGCAAGGAAGCAATGTGCCAGAAATGCCGCAAAGGAACCTGTACGGCAAAACCTGCAAGAACTGTGGCACAACTGGGGTGAGTTGCCAACTTATGAACAGAGAATATCTACAAGCAGAAACCGAATGCAAGACATGATCCTAAGTCAATACGATCAGTATATAAACCTCAAGAATAAGCCTGATACATGATAAGGTGGCAAAGCAACATCTAAACAGGTATGTAGTGCCAAGTACTCAGGTAATAACATGTCATCAGTATAAGGTATGTCTGCATGGAGTAAATATGATGAAGTATCAATACACATATATTAGCGTCCCATGCCACTAATATTGGTGTAAGGGTATATATAACAGCGCCCTCATACCCTGTTATATATACAATTGAAGTATGATCAGTGTAAATCCAGTATGTATGTGATCAAGTCTGTAAAAACGTGGAACCCGTCCACCCGTCACCCAATGACAATAAGCATCATGCATGTAAATGTCATAAAGCATATGCATGGAAAATATGAGGATATAAACAAAATCATGGAAAAACATCATGAAACCCGTGCATAGCATCGACACGTAAATCCTCGTCCATATGGGGTTCCGTCTGCGGTATCGGCCCTCGGCCCCCGGCAGTACGGGTCAACCCATGTCCATCTCTGGGCTCCGTCTGCGGTATCGGCCCTCGGCCCCGGCAGTACGAGTCAGCCCATGTCCATCTCTCAACTCTGGTCGGTATCCTCCAGATATCCGCCGAGCTCAAATACAATCACCGGTAGGTAGTAGTCCCTCTGCCAGGCTCACCGTCTACTACACAGCGAAACCGTTCTCGCCCCGGGGTACCATACCGGGTCCACCATGTACCCGCAATCGGCCTCATCCGCCTCCTCGAATCGGGTTTTACATGTCGCTCTCAGCACCGAGAAAACACATGGTGGACGCACTGAAATATCATATCAAGGGTAACCGGGTTTTTAACACAATTATATATTCTCTTTTGAAATACCCACGGTTCCCAAATCCAGAAATATCATGGAAACAACATATCTCAATGCGTATAATCAAAACATGATGTATGCGACATGTAAGAAAGGTAAGCATATCATAAGTCATGCAACATGGAATAGTAATGTGCACATGTCGAGGGAAACCGCTCTTTTAAAACGAATCAGTTTTGAAGAACATCTTGCGGTTCCCAAATCTCTAATCAAGTCATAATCATCTATGTTTGTGTACAGGTATAAGTGTACAATATGCCATGCAAGAATCATATCATGAACGCAACAGTACTACAGTGTAGTGGCATGGCAATTATCGATGATGAAGTGTGTGAGCCGGCAAATAGTGTACGTGGAACATACGCATCATGGATAATGGTGCTGGTGTCCTAACAGCATGATAATAATATAGCAATAAACATATGCAAAGCAATGTGAATAGCATGAATATGCGGAGATCAAATAATCAACACCACGGTGAAGAATCTACATCAATATGTATATATCATGCAGTTATGTCGTTTGAAATAAGACGAATCAGGATTTTTAGTAAAATAAGGGCTACAGTATACTTTAAGAAAGATACGTCCTTTGAAAAATACCCGTAGAATCTCTTTACTTGTCTTTTAAGATATTCCTGATTCGTAGTTTTTGAAATAGGTATGACTCGGGTCTAGTCTAACATCTACTATGCAAACTACAGATCTAAGTATCAAGTAAATCGGGAGGGGTATGGAAACCGTCTAAATCTGAGTCGATATATATATATAGATATAATAGTCGGTGATCCCGCCTCAATAATATCGTGAACGATATAGTATATCATATGACATCCTCAAGTCATGAGCGCGGATCTATCATCAATATAGGCTCGTACGGTAAATCGTCGTACGGCATCCCAATAGCTGGGTACGGTCAATATCACACTATCTCATCACGTCTCAGGTATCACAATCATCATATCACATAATCTGGGGTACTGATCTAAGTCTAGTACAACTGATACCATCAATATACCGCGTGTGCAAGCACACGTCCCAAGGCCCGCTAGAGATCACGTATCGTATCCCAAATACGAATCACATCAAATCACCGATCTCACGACACAATGCCCAGCATAATCGACTCATTTCCAATGTCATCCAATATCATCAAACACAGTGCAAGTATAATGAATATGCAAGGGTGTGCGTGTAGGTGTAAATCTATTCTAGAGTCCGCGACTATGAACTACACTAGTTACTTCTAACCCTACACTATCCATAGTACACCTAACTATCATATATATATAATATCAAAACTACGGACTGCGGGGGTGCTATACGCCATCCACCCGACTTCCCCCTGTAGATATAATCTACTCACCTTGCGTCTTCATTTGTGGACGTCGCCACGCGCTTGCTTGTTGTCCCGAAGTCTTCATGGGTACCTACATATCAAAATATCGTATATGCGCATTAAAACCAAATCAAAGCTAAAACGGCACACGAAACCCAAAACGATACGATAAGAGGCCTATAGGTTAGAACCTATGGCACGCCTTCAAAACCATCAATAAATCCTCTATATCGTTGTATAAATGCCAAATAGTCGAGGTAAAACACAAGACACTAATTCAGACTTAAAAATACGGAATACGGAAACACGAATCCAAAACAGCAACTTAGGAAATATGTTCCAGATTTCACCCTAGGTCAAACTAGACAAATCTATACATACCAAGGGTCTAATCTACTGGTAAGGGGGCACCAAAACAAAAACGAGACAATTTGGTGGGGTCCAGGCCGCAAATTGCGGCCAAATGGGTTAAATTTGCGGCCGGGAAAAGGAAGTAGGGGATGGGGTCTTGGTGGTAGCTTCCTGGGTGCCTGCACATGTCACTGTCCAATCAATTTTAATTTAGGATGTCTCGGGTGATAGCAGATTCAATATACCCTTCACAGATTTCATAATTTCTCCGATATCGGTTTCTAAAATCCGTATTCTGGGTTTAAGCTTCAGGTTAGGGTCTCAATTCATACACTAGGGTGTTGGTGTAGCCTCTATTGAACTCAATTTCACATTATAACTCATAATTCTTCACAACCCTAACTAGGTTTTACCTCAAGTCACCAAATCACACAATATCGGTTCAATCATAACAGGGGGGTAAAGGAAATGCTAAAACTAAGTTAATGATCCAGAAAATACCTCATTTGGCAACTCAAGAATTTTCTTGAGTTGCCCCTAGTGGCCAAAATCCTTGCTTCTTTAGTCCAAAGTGTAGATCAAGAGCTTGTGCACACATTTAATGAAATGGAGATTGGGTTTTAGAGTTGTTTTGGATGTGTTTAGAGGGCTTTGAAGAGGGGAGGGAAGTGAGGGAGGAGCAGCAGCAGGAGGAGGGGAAGAGGGAGAGGGAAAAATGAAAGAAGAATGAATAGATGGCTAAGTCAAAGTGAGACCATACCTCTCTCTCTCTCTCTCACCTACTACTCAATTCTTTTCTCTTTTCTTTTCTTTTTCCCTAAAACCCTTCTCACTCAAATAGTAACCCCAAAACAAACCATGGCAACAAAAATGTCACACAAGTGTGAAAAAAGTGATATGTGCATGTTTTGCACAAAAATGCTAAAAACCGATTAGCGATTTTTAATCGCGATTAGCACTAATTTAGCATATAACTAATCAATTTAACTTAGAAATGGCATAATTCTCTAATTTACCCTATTTTAGAATTTTCCATAATTTTTCCCCATTTATTTGTATTTAATAATACCAAAATATTAAAATATTCAATAAAATAATATTAAATTATAAAAATTCCCAAAATTAATATTTTATCTCTTTGAAATGTTACAGTTGTACGTAACGGCCGCCCACGTATTGACCAAAAAGGAGACCGATGAGCGAACTCATCCTGAAACCCTACCGAGTCTGTCAGTGACAATATCCATACAGTCCGGTCCGTTCGTCTATGAGTATCGTGTTAGTTATATATATTCCCTAGAGGACATTACTGTACATATGATGTATATTGTAGTGGATGCTTAGACATATATAGGTAGGACTTTCTTTCTCAACATGATAGTATGCTATCTGGTTGCTCTTTATCTAAACACGTACTCTGATTGTCTCTATGTTACATGTTGATAAAGCCTTTAGGATGAGTACTTGACTACCAGGACTATGATGCAGATCATACTAATGGGGACAATGTAGTCGTCAAGTACATCCTTCAAATGTTCCTAGTCGTAGGAGTACCGAGACAGGGCATCGATACTCCAGAGTAGACTAGCGTATGCGCTTCTTGACCCATATGATGGGCAATGGATGATCCCATATCCATTGGTGTTTGACATCAGAGAAGGTATGCGGGTGCTCAGTGAAGACTGGGTACACTGGACGGACTCGACGAGAACTCCCAGATGGTATTATACCTCACGTCAGATGGCAGTTCTCTGGTGACACTGGTACAGGTTAGTCTGTAGACCCGAGATCGTCATAGAGTCTTGTATGATTCCCACTGTGCTTTGATTTCCACCTTACCATGTCCATTAGGGCGTGCAAAACGGTGGCTTTTGGGTACAGTCCCGAATCACATGGAGGCAATGAGCGATAGGAGGGGATTCGTCTCTCCCGGTATAGGGAGTTGATGTTGCGCTGTGTTCGATTGGCTATAACTGGAAATCCCTGGCCAGGGTTGCTGAGATTTACTGGTAAGTGTTATCAGCAGTTTCTCAAACTGTTATAGACCACATATCGACACGACTTATCAAGCTACTGGGGTCTGACGTTTACCACTCCTAGGCGAGATATGCGATATATCAGACGAAGAGAGCGGACTGTACGGGAGTGTTACTGATTGGATTCGCAGGAGAATGTACAGGCTTGCTTGTTGATCTTCTGATCGCTCAATACCTGGGTGGCTGTTACGTTTAGCTGACCGCTTGCAGCTTGTGGGTGTTTGATATGATCATCACCTACTGCCGGCGTATTGACGATTCTTTAGAGTCCTACACAGAAGTTTTCTGGCTCAGGCAAAACGGAGTAGGAGCACATATATGATATGTGCGGGACCGAGAACAATACGTGTATGTGATACCATATTAGATTCTCATGATATGAGATATCGGCCGGGTATATGTGATATAGCCGGGTCATCGGATCAAGTGTTGATTCGATGAACTGATACAGATTATATTAGTCAGTTATTTGTGAAATAGCCGGATTATCGGATCAAGTGTTGATTCGATAATTTAATGTATAATTATATATTTGATATATTAAGTTACTTAACTAATATAAGCTCACTAAAAGATTCTTTTTCTCACTCGGGTAATACATTGATATATAAGCGATATATGTTAATTGTATTATTTTATTTTGTTACAATAAATATTGTATATATGATATATAATATTGCAACAAGTTATGATTACTAATGCAACATGATTAGTGGAGATTAAACATGGTTAGGGTTTGATTTGGGTTAATCTTTTCTAGAAGCTTCTAGAAGCTTTTATTTTGTTTCTTGCAAAGATATTTTGTTTAGATATTTTGCAAGATATTTCCTAACCCAACCCACACCCTTTAACCCTAGTTAACTCTCTATAATGGTTAGCCTATTCATCTTTAACCATGGTTGCATTTGTAATTACAACATACTTTCATTATTCATCACAAAAGAAATAGATCATCTTCTTCCTTCTTCTTCTTTGCATGATAAGCTTTCTAGCTTTTTGAGAGGTGATGAAAATGAGTGAGATTGAGAAAATAAATGAGAGCTAAATTCCTACTTCATCATCCCAATCTATCCTAGCCATTTAGATTAGGGTGTTCACTTCATTAGTGAGTGAGAGCTTGTGTTAAAGAAACTTCAAGGTAGATCATCTTAGTTATCGAAGATCGGAAGCATGCTTGCATCATTCTCTTCGTGGAGCCACTCTAGAGTTCGGGTACATGATGATCGCAGCGAAGGGACCTCAACACGGAGCTTATGAAGCGAAGGACCGGACTACAAAGGTTGTAATCCCAAACTCTTAGAAGTAAAGTTGTTTACTTGCTATTTGTTTTCACCTAATCTCTAGTAAAGATCTTGGTTAGGGTTGTTCGACACGTCTAAAATTTAAATCGGGCATGGTTGATACCTTGTAGAACCTTGTGAGAGTGCCTAGTAACCCTACAGTGGTATCAAAGCCAAGCTAGAGCTTTAGGCGAAGTCAAAAATCCGATCGAACCCCGGAACATCGGTTTTTACGCATTCTCTGGAAATTTTTCAAAATGTTGATTTTTTCACATTAAAAATACTCAGAAAAATAAGCAGGGAATTATAAGGAATTATGTGAAAAACGAGCCATTAATTCGCTTAAAGAGCCGCGGAACCGCGGCAAGACCAAGCCTTTCGCGGCGATTCCGCGGGCAAACAGTGTAATTATGGTTTGGTTTTTGCACAGTAACATCCGTATGTATTTCCTGATGCTTCTGGGAACTTTTTATATTACTCAAGTGTTGAGTTTTCTGGAGATCTTTTTTATTCGTTGATTCGATCGGAAAGTTTAACTTCGTTTAAGATTTTGTTTTGAAATTTTTTAGAACGTGTTAAAAAGTTCGAACAGATGTCAATAACTCACTTTTTCCCCTGCCGGAAAATTTCCAAGTGTTGGATTTTTCCGTAGTGTAAGAACGTTCTAAGTCGTGCAAGTAACGCGGTGGACCCTCTAGAAGAACACAAACCTTAACTCGATTATGTGACCGTCTGAACTGCCTTTGAACCTTAGGGTTTAGGGCAGTACGGCGTTGCCACATGTGAGGTGTTGGTTTGACCCTTCTACGGCTGGACCATCGGTACTGTGCCATGTGATGGATGTTTTTAAACTAATTTCAAGTGTTGATCTATTTGGGAAATCTTGGGTGTTTGTTTATTCGATCGGAAAGTTTAACATTGTCTATTTATCTGGAATGTGATACAATATTTGGAATCCACAAGTAGTTATGAGATAACTAATTTGACTGTTATAAATCTAGCAGTTTAGTCTTATTTGATCGGTTGCCACGGGATTTTGATGTGATCAAAAGTCCGTTGCAATCACGTAGCGTACGCGGATACTCGCCGGGTAAACTTAATAGACAGCCACGCCCCATAGCCCCGACCAAGTGACTGTAGGAGAACCCCGTCGCCAAAAGCATCCATTCGGGTGCTCGCGGTAGCGGTGTTCCGCCTTAGTGCACTTCGTCGACGGCATCGGGGCTGCGGCCGTCTACTAAAGTTTGCGACGAGCATTCGATCAGGATGTTGGGAATCTTTTTGAATTGCCCGACTTGATATTGAAAAGAGTTTTCGATAATGAGACTAAAATGCGGGGTTTATAATTGTTAGGCATGCGATATCTAAGAAATTCATTTGGTTAGGCATACAATGTCTAAGGAGGTTGCGGATTCCAACTGTTGTAGTTTTACACTTTTTTTTCTGCGACCGTAAGTGTAATATGTGGTGTAAAGCCGATTTCATTGCTATACATCAACGACAATTGGGATACGCATATTTACTTACGTTAATGATATGTGATATTATGTGTTGCTGTGATATGTTATATTGGATCGTCATGTTTGAATAGCCGGGGTTTTTCTGTGAGATGAGAGTTTTTCTTTTTCATTCATGTAAAATTCATTTGTATGTAATATTCTTTTATTGGGGCACTTCCGGGCTGAGGATGATGTCACCATTGTATATTATTTACTTTTTCGCATTAGGTTAGACCCAATGCGGGGAGCACAAGTAACCGGGTTCTAGGGTCCTGTGGGAGACCATCTCGATGAGTCAAGACCGGGTCTCCTAACCCTAGAATTAGCAGAGTTGCTTGCCGCTCTCGTAGGGGTCTAGGGATATGGGTTTGGCTATTCATCGCGACCGTGGAATCCGTGTTTTATACAGGCTCGTATTAAAACACGGACCTCCTAGTATATCCAATATTTCATATATGTTCTTCTGCTGCAATGTTCTGTGATGAGATCATATTACTGCCTGAGATTAATATTTATATTATATATATATGAGATATATGTTATATTGCAGATTTCGTTTCAAATGTGATGCTTGTGAAGCATAATAAAATGGGACTTCATTAATGAGATTAATGAAATAAAAGAAACCTAAAGATGTTGTAGAAACTTGTTTAAAAACTGGTAGCTCTAGTTCTTGATTTGCATAGCGGTGTTCCTTGTAGAACATCCAGCACCTTATTCGATAAGGAAAGAGCCGAGATCCCTTCACCGGGAGTGACCTCTTTAGAGAAACTAGCAGATGCTACAAACTCGGTTTGTCTTTTGATTGTTTTTATAGTTTTTGCTTTGCATAGTGGTATTTGTGAAATATCCTGCACCTTATTCAATAAGGAAAGAGCCGAGATCCCTTCACCGAGAGTGACCTCTTTAGCGAAACTAGAAAAGCCTAAAAAACATTCCTTTTTCAAAATCACCCGATTCTACAACGATATCAAGTTCATTACGCAAAAAGGTTTTCTTAAAAACCTGTCGTAGCCCTCCGTCATCTTAGGAAGTAGAGTACTTAGTTTTCGTGCTGCGTATGTCGACTTTAGTTGAGGCGTAGTGTACGGTAGCTAAGTGATGTTTTCCTACACAGCATATGATGCGATTAGTTAGGACATTCATGTGATTATGTCGACCATAGTTGAGGGTCATGTAGGGTGTGTCTGATTAATCATGAAATGACGCGTAGAACTTGACTAGTGCTTATGATATGTTGACCTTAGTTAAGGTCATAAGTGCTAGGGGTAAAATATTATTGGGAATTTCAAGTGTTGAAATTTGCAATGAGATTGCATACCTTCTATGAGATAGTTGGATCCCGATACCCGCTGCGAGTAAGAGTTACTCCAGGGAGAGTTTTACACATTACAATTAGCCGATCAAGTAGGTGTCTAAAAAGGTGTCAATGGGGTTACACCCCTGAGAAAATGAGGTTTACTTTAATTAGGTCCGTGCGAAAGCACGGGGAACCTCCCTCAAAGTACCGACACTAGCCTGGCTGAAAGATTGGCGAACTTGTAGCGTGTAATTAATCCCGGCCAGTCTTTCTTTTAGGCTTTGAAGGAAGATTTGACTAAAACAGTGGGAGACATCCTGATTAGATATATTAATAACCAATCTAATCTTACAAGAGCATACGC
The DNA here is from genome assembly GCA_030015575.1 of Agapanthus africanus. Lineage (NCBI taxonomy): Eukaryota > Viridiplantae > Streptophyta > Magnoliopsida > Asparagales > Amaryllidaceae > Agapanthus > Agapanthus africanus. Next base: position 495,682,467 of record CM057339.1, read on the forward strand.
TGAGTGTTTTCTTCTCTCTCTCTCTCTCTCCTGGTTGCGACTATGTTACGCCTTAATCAAGATAATAATACAGATGTATTGACCGAACCCGCTTGTTATACTGCGCTAAGGAACGTTGGTCCCGCTCCAACTTATAATTGTTATAAGACAGAGCAGGAAATAGAGGATTACCAGAATTCCCGTGCCACCCAAAAAGTGCATGCTGATGCATCTTCTTCGGGTGTGTTCATTATCGAGAACTGTTTCTCAGTATCCTTTACGTCCTGGGTATGAGATACCGGATCAGGATCCCACATATGTAATTTGTTACATGGTCTACAGATAGGTAGAGAACTGAGAACGGGTGATAAGTTTCATGAGATAGAAACGATGCAAGTGTTGCAGCCAAGTCTGTTGGTAGTTATCACCCTGTATTAACAAATACATTGATTCTGAACGAATGTTATTAGATACCGAACCTGATATACAACATCGTATTAGTCTCTTTATTAGTAAAGAAGGATATAATTTTGTATTGTTGGATAATGTTTTGAACATTTCCTATATCAAGAGTTGATCGGTTCAGGCACGTTATCTAAAAGCATAGACGTTCTAAATCAAACCACAGTTCTTAACGTATAGAACACACACAAGAGGAAGAATTCAGAAATGAACGAATCCTTCTTGAGGTATTGTAGACTACGTCATATCAATGTGACCCGACTAGCTGAAGTTACATTGAGATGCATATTTAAATCTGTTTGAATTTACATCTTGTGAAACTTGCCGGTCATGTCACAAAGATAAGATGACTACATCTCTATTTATTGGAAACAGAGAAAGAGTTAGTGAACTCTTAGGATTGATACATGATGATGTATGTAAGGTCTCCTGTCTACACATTCCAGGTCCGGTTCTTTATACTTCATTACATTCACTGATTATCTCTCAAGGTTCGGACATATGTTCCCGTTGAAACATAAGTCTGAACGTTTTGAGAAATTCAATGAATATGAGTTAGAAGTAGAGAACCAAAATGGGTATAAGTATTATGTCCTTTGATGTGATCAGGGAGGAGAATACTTGAGCACGGGATTCCTGGACTATTCTAAAGGAGAATGAGATTCTCTCTCAGCATTACTCCTCCGAATACACCACAGCACGTCGGTGTATCGGGGCGTAGCAAACACACCCTATTAGATATGGTGTTCTCTAGGATGAGTACTACTGAGTTTACTATTTCCTTTTGGGAGTTATGCACTTGAGAAGCTGCATACCTATTGAATAGGGTTCCAATCAAATCAGTTGCCTACCACTTCATATGTGATATGGAATAGGAAGAGCCCATATCTTAAGTATGTTAAGATTAGGGGTTGTCCAGCCTATGTCTAAAAGCATAATCCGGACAAGCTCGAGGCAAAGTCAGTTCTGTAGAAGTTTGTTGGATATCCCAAGCATTCACAAGGGAATATCTTCAACCAAACTGGGGAACAAAATGTGTTTTTGTTTCTCAGCATGCCACCTTTGTGAAAGGGAATTTCTTCTGAAGAAATTAGTGGTCATGAGGTAGAACTTGAAAGAGTTCCAGCTATACAAATTGCAACTGATGATTAGGTAGAACCAAAGGATTCAATAGTTTCCAACGAACCCCAGCCTCTCCGCCGATCTAGTAGGGTTCCTCACCCACCTGAGAGATACTTCGGTTTCTCTATGACAGTGGGAGCGAGGATTGCATCATGAGATGATGACCCAACTATTTTCGAGCTGGCCATCAGGGGTGGGACTCTATAAGAATGGCTGGATGCTAAGCGATCTAAGATGGAATCCATATACACCAACAAAGTATGGACTTTGGTTGCTTTATCTGAAGGGTTAAATCCCCATCAGAAGTAAGTATATCTTGAGAAGATTACTTGGTGTACATGGAAAAGTTGAGACTTTCAATGCTATGCTTAAGTCCATCCAGATCCCACTTGCCACTGCTTCATACTATGACTATGATATCTGGCGATTAGGTGTCATGACTGTTTTTCTAAATGATGATTTAGAAGAGAGCGTTTATAAGTACACAGCCAGAGGGCTTCGTAGACAGTGGGAGCAGCGGAAACGTGAGAAAGTTTCTTTATGAGTTAAAGCAGGCATCGCGGAGTTGGAACGTCTGTTTTGATGTGGTAGTCAAAGAGTTTGACTTCATCAAAATGGTAGATGAACCTTGTCTATACAAAAAGGTAGTAGAGAGTATGGTGGTGATCCTCGTAGAGTACGTGGATGACATACTCTTGATAGGGAAGGAGTTTCCTATGCTACGCTTGGTCAATCTCCTCTTATCACAAAGAGTCTCCATATAGGATCAAGGTGATACCTCTTAAATCCTGAGTTATGGATCTATGAGATAGATATAATTGGATGTTAGGATTCTCACTAGTTGTAGTGAGATAGTATCAATCGATCCTGGGGTGAATCACTGGAAAAGGTTCCAGGGTGATAAGGATGATTGAATGTCAGTCGCATGCATTGTCTTTACCTTCAGTGGAGGGACGGTATGTTGGAAGAGTTCCAAGCTAGATACCGTGACTTACTAGACGATTAAAGGCAAGATACATCGTTACCAAAGATGCTACCAAAGAGGTAGTCTGGATATAGATAATAGTTCATAAGATGAACTTAGTTCCAGCCATTGTGTGACAATGGAGATATGGCTTTTTCCAAAGAACCCCCGTCCCATCAGAAATCCAGATATAATTCTTAGGCAGTATCACCTGATCATGGAGATGGTTGATCTACAGGGAGATCGAGGCTAGGAGAATAGATATAGAGGACAACAGCGCGGATCCACTCACAAAGGCCTATTTCCCAGTAGAGACTTTTATGGGATGGTTGAGTATGAGATACTTCAACCACAGCTGATTGTTGGGTATGCGATACCACAACAGATGGCCCTAGTGTAAATGGGATATTGTAAGTTATATATATGCCCTAGAGACCATTACTGTACATATGATGTATATTGTAGTGGATGCTTAGACATATATAGGTAGGACTTTCTTGCTCGACATGATAGTATGCTATCTGGTTGCTCTTTATCTAAACACGTACTCTGATTGTCTCTATGTTACATGTTGATAAAGCCCTTATGATGAGTACTTGACTACCAGGACTATGATGCAGATCATACTAGTGGGGACAATGTAGTCGTCAATTACATCCTTCAAATGTTCCTAGTCGTAGGAGTACCGAGATAGGGCATCGATACTCCAGAGTAGACTAGCGTATGCGCTTCTTGACCCATATGATGGGCGATGGATGATCCCATATCCATTGGTGTTTGACATCAGAGAAGGTATGCGGGTGCTCAGTGAAGACTGGGTATACTGGATGGACTCGCCTAGAACTCCCAGATGGTATTATACCTCACGTCAGATGGCATTTCTCTGGTGACACTGGTACAGGTTAGTCTGTAGACCCGAGATCGTCATAGAGTCCTGTATGATTCCCACAGTGCTTTGATTTCCACCTTACCACGTCCATTAGGGCGTGCAAAATGGTGGCTTTTGGGTACAGTGCCGAATCAAATGGAGGCAATGAGCGATAGGAGGGGATTCGTCTCTCCCGGTATAGGGAGTTGATGTTGCGCTGTGTTCGATTGGCTATAACTGAAAATCCCTGGCCAGGATTGCTGAGATGTACTGGTAAGTGTTATCAGCAGTTTCTTGAACTGTTATAGACCTCATATCGACATCAAGCTACCGGGGTCTGACGTTTACCACCCCTAGGTGAGATATGCGACATATCAGACGAAGAGACCGGACTGTACGGGAGTGTTACTGATTGGATTCGCAGGAGAATGTACAGGCTTGCTTGTTGATCTTCTAATCGCTCAATACCTGGGTGGCTGTTATGTTTAGCTGACCACTTGCAGCTTGTGGGTGTTTGATATGATCATCACCTACTGCCGGCGTATTGACGATTCTTTAGAGTCCTACACAGAGGTTTCCTGGATCAGGCAAAACGGAGTAGGAGCACATATATGATATGTGCGGGACCGAGAACAATACGTGTATGTGATACCGTATTAGATTCTCGTGATATGAGATATCGGCCGGGTATATGTGATATAGCCGGGTCATCGGATCAAGTGTTGATTCGATGAACTGATACAGATTATATTAGTCGGTTATTTGTGAAATAGCCGGATTATCGGATCAAGTGTTGATTCGATAATTTAATGTATAATTATATATTTGATATATTAAATTACATTAACTAATATAAGCCCACTAAAAGATTCTTTTTCTCACTCGGGTAATACATTGATATATATGCGATATATGTTAATCGTATTATTTTATTTTGTTACAAAAAATATTGTATATGTGATATATAATATTGCAACAAGTTATGATTACTAATGCAACATGATTAGTGGAGATTAAATATGGTTAGGGTTTGATTTGGGTTAATCTTTTCTAGAAGCTTCTAGAAGCTTCTAGAAGCTTTTATTTTGTTTCTTGCAAAGATATTTTGTTTAGATATTTTGCAAGATATTTCCTAACCCAACCCACACCCTTTAACCCTGGTTAACTCTCTACAATGGTTAGTCTCTTCATCTTTAACCATGGTTGCATTTGTAATTACAACATACTTTCATTATTCATCACAAAAGAAATAGATCATCTTCTTCCTTCTTCTTCTTTGCATGAAAAGCTTTCTAGCTTTTTGAGAGGTGATGAAAATGAGTGAGATTGAGAAAATAAATGAGAGCTAAATTCCTACTTCATCATCCTAATCTATCCTAGCCATTTAGATTAGGGTGTTCACTTCATTAGTGAGTGAGAGCTTGTGTTAAAGAAACTTCAAGGTGGATCATCTTAGTTATCGAAGATCGGAAGCAAGCTTGCATCATTCTCTTCGTGGAGCCACTCTAGAGTCCGGGTACATGATGATCGCAGCGAAATGACCTCAACACGGAGCTTATGAAGCGAAGGACCGGACTACAAAGGTTGTAATCACAAACTCTTAGAAGTAAAGTTGTTTACTTGCTATTTGTTTTCACCTAATCTCTAGTAAAGATCTTGGTTAGGGTTGTTAGGCACGTCTAAAATTTAAATCGGGCATGGTTGATGTCTTGTAGAACCTTTTGAGAGTGCATAGTAACCCTACATATCGCATATCGGGTCTATGGGGCTGGTAAACGTCAGACCCCCAATAGCGGTATAAGTCGTGTCGGAGTGTAGCCCAGAACACCCTGAGAAACTACTGGAATACCTTACAGTAAATCTCTCTTTCCCTGGCCAGGGACTTTGTGTAATGGCTCTCCAGAAACAGCACGATCTCACCCCCAATACCGGGAGAGACGAATCCCCTGTCGATCCTCTCACTGCTTCCATGTGTCTCGGGATTGTACCCAACTAAAACCTGTTTGCACGACTCCTTTGATCCGTGGTAGGGTAGTGGTAGGGTAGTAATCAAAGCACAGTGGGAACTCAGATGAGACAAATGACGATCTCAGGTTGATAGACTAACCTGTACACATGTCACCAGGGAACTGCTATTTGACGCTAGGTATAATATCAACTAGGATGTTCCCGGTGAGTCCTGTCCGGTGTACTCAGAACCCAATAAGCACCTGTATACATCTTAAGTGAACCAACTAACACCAATGGCTTGTGAGACCGTCCATCGCCCCTCGTCAGGGTCTCGATCCGTATACATTAGTCTACTCATGGAGCATCGATGCCCAGTCTCGAAACTCCCAAGACTAGGGACACTTTAAGGATGTGCTTATGGACTACCCAACTCTCATGTATATGATCGCCATCATACTGCTGGTAGTCAAGCAAGAATATTAAGGGCTCTATCAACGTGTAATAGTGATCTTTAATGCCACCTGAAGCATGTACACGATGATAAAGACAAACCAGATAGCATATTATCATCTCGAGTAAGACTGTCCTACCGGTATAGGTCTTCCCTCAATCATTGCAATCACGTGCATGCGATCCAATAATTGACTTTGAGGGCACTATATCCAACACTTGGAAGCCTGGAATGATAACCGTCTTCCGAAGAATACTGCCATTACCAAATCCCTAGAACATACACTTATGTTCATAAACTGCTTCTGAACGTTTCTCCAGGATTGGATTAATATATTAACTTATTGCATCTAGTTCAAAAACCAATATCTGGTGAGGTACTTGACATCTCATGATTGACTCAATTGCCTAAGCAAGTGATATGCCAATCATGTACATCCCTCTCACCTTTAGTCTGTAAGACACCTTTATAGAGGGTGACTCCATCACCTGCAGGTACACCACCATGCCAGGAGTCGTCCATTCTAAAACACCTTTAGAATACTGTCAAAGTACCCAGATTGGGAAACTACCCAAATCTAGATCTAAAACCATAGATCTAGTAACCAGAATGCCTGATATAATATCCATATCCCTTGTGGAGAAACCACTGTATGACAACTACAGTATAACCGATCGTATTATAGGAATTGCACTTCCTACAAACTGCATGTCATCCAAATACCAGGACATCACACCCTACTACCTTCTTAACAGATCCATCTCCTATTCTGATGAAGTCAAAGCCTATGACTGTTACATCAAAAATAGATGATCTATCTCCGCAATACTTGCTTTAGTCTATAAATAGACACAAGCTACATGTCCACTATGCTTCCGCTGCTCCCACTGACTACAAAAACCCTCTAGCAGAGTCATATACACGTACACTTCTAAAGCTAGTTTAGAACGACGCTATACTCATCCTCCTGCCGAGTCTCATAGTCTAGAACAGCAGTAATGACAAGTGTGGGTAAACAAGAATCTCCCTGTCACCGTCTTTGAGGATACTGAAGTACCTCTCGGGTGCCTGAGGTTACCCACCATATCTACGGAGTGGCTAATGTAATTTCAAACCCGATTGAATCTTTAGGTTCTATTAAATTTTCAGTAATCGTTTGTGGTTCTGGAATTACTTCCAGTTCTACCATACTCCCACTACTGTTTTCTGTAAAAGTCCATTTTATTAAAACTGTGGCGATTCAAGAACAATATCACTATTGATCTTCCAAATGGTAGAAAGTTAACCCTCGTCATAGCCCGGGATAACCCACAAACTGCCATTACAGAAACGTGCCTTGAGTTATCCAGAGTCTGGTTTTAAGCATAAGCTGGACAACTCCATATTCCTTAACATCGTTAAGATATGAACCATTCTATATACAATATAGAAACATAGGCACTGATTTAATTGGAACCATATTCAAATCATGCAGCTGTCTCCAGTGCATGTTAACTAAATGGAAAGAGGCAAATCCGCATTACTCAACTTAGGAGTGCATCCAGATATGAGTAACCTGAAAGAGAAGCAAGTTCTCAAAACCATTACTATCAACTGAATACCAAAAATAAGTATCTACATCTTCGATCACCTTGAAGAATCCTGATACTTGCAACACATGGTTCTCTACTTTATTCTTGTACCTATAACTTCTCAAAACTTAGACCCTATATTTCTACGAAATACTTGTCTAAAACTGGAGAAGTCATAAGTAAACAGAATATAGTACGAGCACCAACCCCTCTGTACTAATGACACTGGACAACATACAATATTTTGTATAAGTCCCCTAAGTTGAATAACTCAAACCCTGTGCGTCGTAGGTTGTAAACTGTTCTATGGTTAAGAAGAATTACACCGCTGTTTAATGCTCCTTACCCAATCATCAACTGATATGGGTAAATGTCATGGACATAATTTATAAAAGTCATACCTCACTTTATAAAATAAATGTACAGATATATCAGTTTGAAATTGGTGCATAACAACGGATATTGAAAACCAAATATTTGTCGTCAGGAAAAACCCCAGGTGATTTCCTCAAATATCACCAATTACAACGAATTCCGATATATTGAGGATATAATCACCTAATTCCCAATACCTTACTCCCACTCATCATCTGTTAAACCATACAAATGTGAGAACCAAACCTGGTAAATACATACCCTGGAGTAAGGATCTAATTGGGAAATCAGTTTTCAATTAACAATGCACAATGAAACTGAAACATGAAAATGTTTCGAAGGGGTAGCCGGGTATTCCTAGTAATGCCTCTTCCATTATCCAGATTCATGACTGTGACCGTATATTTCCTTACCATCACTCCAAATCCCTTTATTTGTCTATACTCATTACCTTCTGTACACCACCCTTAGGCTAAATGGTTTTCTTCCTTCCCTACCGTTCAGCACCAGTCTATGGTTTGGAAGAAGACTATCCAATAAGCGTAATAGGTGTACTCTCCTAATCCTAGGAGCACTCGCAACCTGAGAGAAGGTAAAGATAAAAAAGAACTGAATAATCCTTATTCTATTTCTTTTGAACCAGAATCCATCCTCGAATTAGAACAAGTTCCTTCGAGTTCGTATGTAACTATACGATGGATTATCAAATAAATGTGGATCTTCGTAGTGATACGGGGTGTTCTGGAGAAATTCAAAGGTGAAGTAGGAGTGGCTACGATATATGCGATTTGGTCATTAATGATAGCAGTCGCAATTTACTTTGCCCTCTTTCTAATCCCTTTATTTGTCTTTACTTATTACCTTCTGTACACTACACTTAAGCTAATTGGTTTTCTTCCTTCCTCATCTTTCGGCACTTGCCTATGGTTTAGAAAAAGACTATCTAATAAGCGTAATGGGTGTACCCTCTCCTTATCCTAGGAGCCCTCACAACCTGAGAGAAGGTAAAAGGAAAAGACAACTGAATAGTCCTATTCAATTTCACCAGAACCGGAAACCATTCTCGAATCTGAAACAAGTTTCTTCGAGTTCGTATGTAACTATACGATGGTCATATCCAATAATTGTGGATCTTCGTAGTGATACGGGGTGTTCTGGAGAAAAGCAAAGGGTAAAAGAAGGAGTGGCAATGAAGTATGTCCAACCCTGACAATCCAATAGTCAGTGTGTTTTAAGAAAGTTCGGTTAACTTGGTTACTGAGTTAAAGTCTAGCGTCGGTCTATGGTCGCTACCAAAGAGAGAGATAAAAGAAACACTCAGTGTACACTCTAATCTAGATCAGAATGGTTAATCACTTTATCTAATCAGAATGTCTCCCACTGTATCATCAAATTCTTCTCCAAACCTGAAAGAAGAATTAGTCGGGATCATCTAAAATCACCCGAGGAGTAAACCAACTAATCAGTGGGAATCTGGATCCAACTATCATCGCATGATAATCTGATGGAATTCACTCAAGTTATCACACTCCAGAAGGTACGCGCATGCCTGGCAAGTTTCTTTTATGTTTGAAACTCCCGATGTGAATTCTGTCCCATGCTCTTATGACCTTGACGAAGGCCAACATATCATAAGTCACATGTCAAGTTCTACCCGTCATTGTCCAGGTTAATTTGAATCCATCCGTACATACCCTTGATGAAGGCCAACATAGCAGTATGACTGTCCCAAACCAACGCATCTATCTATGCAACAGAAAAGTAACAAATAGCTACCATACACTATGCCTTGACGAAGGCCAACATACATAGCATGAATACTAAGTGCTAACCGTCTGAAATGACGGAGGGCTACGAATGATTTTTGGCGAAAATCCTTTAACGTAATGAACTTGATATCGTTGAAGGAACCGGATAGCTTTACAAATATATAGTGGCGAAAACCTTTGCTAAAGAGGTCACTCCCCGTGAAGGGATCTCGGCTCTTTCCTCGTCGAATGAGGTGCAGGATATTCTTAACTGAATATCTCGATGCAAACCAAAAAAGTAAATGACTATAGTGAAGTTATTACCCTGACGCAAACTTCTGCCCAAGAGGTCACTCCCAGTGAAGGGATATTGGCTCTTGCCTCGTCGAATGAGGTGTTGGATATTCATAACCGAATACCGCTGTGCAAAATAAAAGAAAACGTCCTTGTAATAACAGCTTTTGAAAATTATTCCAACAACATCATATAGGTCTGTTTTCCTTGCATTGATCAGAATCAACGCAGTCCCATCAATTAATCACACCAGAAAAGAACGAAAAGATGATGTACGTATATGCCATCCGCATTCGCCACTGGGCCCCGTCATCACCCATTAGGTTACTTAACTAACGACAGAGCGAGGGTGCAAATGTTAGTGTATATGCCCTAGAGGCCATTACTGTATCATACTAGTTTGTATATTACTTAATGGAAGCTTGGGATATTCACCTTGTATAAACAATCTTGCTCAATATAGTAGTATGCTACTTGGTTTGTTTCTACTTCAATGTGTACTTGTGTTTATTTTAGTATATCACTTATACGCATTAGTGGAGCCCTTAGGATCTTTGCTTGATTACCAGCGTTGTGATGGCAGTCACACTAGTGGGGGCTGGGTAATCTATAAGCACATCCTTATACAGGTCCCTAGTCGCAGGACTATCGAGACAGGGCATCGATACTCCGAAGTAGACTAGCGTATGCGCTTCTCATCCCAGTGTGGGAGATGGTCTGTCCCACAGCCATCAGTACGTCGTACTGGAGATAGTATACGGGTGCTCGTTGGGTTACGAGTACACTGGACAGGACTCGTCGGGAACTGACAGGTTGGTATTATACCTATCGTCAGTTATCAGTTCCCAGGTGACATGAGTACAGCTTAGTCCGCTGACTTGACACTGGCACTTCGCCTCGAGTGTGTTCCCACTGTACTTTGATTACTACCCTACCACGGCTCAAAGGAGTCGTGCAAATGGGTAATAGTTGGGTACAGTCCCGAAGCACTTGGAGGCAGTGACGGTTAGACAGGATTCGTCTCTCCCGGTATTGGGGGTTGACATCGCGCTGTGTCTAGGAGAGCCATTACACGAGTAGTCCCTGGCCAGGGCAAGTAAGATATACTGGTAGGCTTCCAGTGTTATCTCAGGGTGTTTTGGGCTTCACTCCGACACGACTTGTACCGCTATTAGGGGACTGACGTTTTACCGCCCCCTAGGCCCGACATGCGATGTATTAGACGAACAGACCGGACTGTACGGAGACTGTCACATTCAGACTCAGTAGGAGTTCAGATGGGGTTCACCTCGTCAGCCTTCTTATCGGCATCTACCTGGGGACCGTTACGCACAGCTAGTGCCGCTTGTGGTCTGTGGTTAAACCCACTGCCAGCGTAGTGTCGAGTCTTTAGAGTCCCACACAGAGGGTATTCGCCTCTGGGCAAAACAGAGTAGAGGTCGCATGGTTTTGCGACAGGGTTCGTTCTCATCCGCGCACTTGTGCACGTTTGGAGTACGAACGGATATTACTGGCTGGCTCTGGTTTGAGTCAGATACTGGTATATATTTTGGGGTTGCTTTTATCTCTCAGTATTCATGTTCCTCGGAACAAGGATGCAGGTGTGTATGCACAGTTGTTTGAGGAGGAGGAAGAGGACTTTCATTAGGGTTTCGGAATGGGTGCGTATGCACAGTTGACAGTCGTCTTTCTCCAAACCCTAATGAATTTATGTTATATCAATTAATAATATTAATAAAATGAAATTGTGTCATGGTTGGATTTTGTTGACTAGTTGACCATGGTTGACTTGTTGACCATGGTTGAAGGTTTGACCATCATCATTACAAAAGAAAGATGCTTTTTGATTCTAGCAAAATTCATTTAATGTTTGAAATGATAATGGTCATTCCTAAACCTTCCATCAACTATTTCATTTTCATTATTATTATTAATTTGATAATTCTTTTTCTTTTGTGATATGGTTGCAAGAAAAGAAAAAGAGAGCTCATTCTATCATTTGGCTTCTCTCTCCTCACTTCATCTTCTTCTTCCTCTAGCTCAAGGAGAATCCTTCTCATGTGTTGAGAATCCCTCTCCTTGAAAGAAAAACACCCCAAAGACACTCTCTACTCACTCTAGGGTCAAAGGTCTAGCAAGCCGAAGATTCTAGTTCTCTCAAAGTTCGAGAAAGAGCCCGAAGGTTGAACCCTCAGGTGGATCCATCATTGACGGAAGAAGGCAACGAGGAAAGCACCATCAACCTCTACAAAAGTTTGAAGAAGAAGGAGTTCAAGTTAGGTATAACCATCTTTCCGAGTAGCTAACTCTCTTTAGCCTGTTTGCTAGTTTAGTTTAGAAAAGATCCCGACTTTGTTAGTCCATGTTGCCCCATGCGCCAAAAAATTTATTTTTATACCGTTTCCGCCTCCCCGTAAGAACCGGGGGTCGCAACGTGGACTTACAGTGGTATCAGAGCCTAACTAAACTTAAACTAGCTTTGTAGTAAAGTGTATGGAAGTTCGATCGAGAAAAATCGCAAAACCGGAAAAAACCAAAACCCTAAGTTTCTGTTGAAATTTTTTGTGCTCTAAATGTAAAAAGTTTTACTCCTAAAATCGGCTCAGGGTTTTGTGAAAACACCCATAAAATACGATCGCATGATTCCTTCAAACGACCGCGGTTCCGCGGCATTGGTTGGCTTAGGCCGCGGAACCGCCACCGTTTTGTCTCTTCTTGTGGTCCTGTTTTGTGCAGTGTTCTTCTGGTTGGGTTTTGGGATTTTTAAGATATGTCATTTGTGCCCAGATTTTCCAGAAAAGAAATTTGCTTTTGGGGGCTTATAAATCCGTATTTTTATCGAACTTCACTACACTTTGACTATGTTGGTTATATCTGTGATGTTTGTATGTATTGAACGTCGGCTAATCGCTATAAGTCGATTAGTCGGGGTTATACATCTCTGTGATCTGTGTTTGATATTGGAATGTGTATATGAATGTGTTGGACTGTCGCGGGTGAATAGCCGGGGTGGATGTGAGATGATCTTTTGTTTTTCTTTCATTCATTTGTAATATGTAAATTGATGTAATATTATTATTTGTATGGCCGCACAACCGGGTCGGGGTTGTAGCCGTCATTGTATAATTCTTTTTACTATTTTGGCTCCTAGGATAGACCCATGGAGGGGTGCACAAACTACCGGATACTTGGCGGGTAGTTTGCCGCACCCGTAGGGGTCTTGGGTGGGGTTTTGGCTATTCACCGCGACCGTGTAATCCGCTTTTCGTTGCAGGCTCGAACGGATTGCGGATTCCTAGTATATCCAATGTATTCATCTGTGATCTGTAATGTCTATCATTGCTATATTTATAACTATTTAGGCGTTGCTTATGTTTTACAGCCGCGCTAGCCCAGCCCCCGCTCTGTCGTTAGTTAAGTAACCTAACGGGTGATGACGGGGCCCCGTGGCGAATGCGAATGGCATAAGCGTACGTCATATTTTGGTTGTTTTCTGCAATGGTAGGATTAAATGATGGGACGCATTAAAAGAACTAATGCAAGATAATAAACCAAGTTAAAATCGTTGGAACACTTTTGAAAAACCACTCGGTTCTTTTCAAAACTAACTTTTAAATGCGGAGCTTGAGCCACTCCTTCTAAAAGCTATCTCGTTCCATCGATTATATCAAGTTCACTACGTTCAGGGTTTCGCCAAAACCATTCGTAGCCCTCCGTCGTTTCACATGAATAGTCAATAGTATTCAAGCTGTGTTTGTTGGCCAAAGTCAAGGCATAGTGATTGGTAGCTATTGGGTATTCATGTGCAACATAGATAGATGCGTTGGTTTGGAACAGTCGTACTGCCTTGTTGGCCAAAGTCAAGGGTAGGTACGGGTGGATTAAAATTAACCTAGAGAACGACGGGTAGAACTTGACATGTGACTTATGATTTGTTGGCCAAAGTCAAGGTCATAAGAGCATGGGGCAAAAATCCACATCGGGAGTTTCATAAGTACTGAAACTTGCTAGATTTGCGTACCATTTGGAGTGTGATGATTCTGGTAGGATTCCTTCAGTTTCGTCACGCGATGATATTTGGATCCCGATCCTACTGTGAGTATATGCTACTCCTCGGGAAATTTCTCACTAAACGATCGATGCTATAAACCTAGTAGGTGCCTAGAAAGGTGTTAGCGGGGCTAAGCCCCCAGGGAAAAGAGGTTATTTAATTAAGGAACTTCGCGAAAGCGTTGGAAAACCTCCCTCGAAGTACCGACACTAGCCTGGCTGAACGGTTAAGCAAGTATTGTGCGGTGGGATTGATCCCGACTAGTTCTTCCTTTATGGTTTGAGGAGGGATTCGAGAGACAGTTGGAGCCATCCTGTTTAGAAAAACTAAAAACCATTCTAAACTTGCAAGAGCATCGTGCTAAAGTGTTTCTTCTCTCTCTCCTAATTGCAGCGACCATTCGACATGACTGGACTTAAGTTACTTCTAGATAAAAACATACTGACAGGGCCAAACTACAAAGATTGGCTCAGGAATGTCAAAATGGCAATCACTTACGACAAGCTGGCGTATCTTCTTACCACCAAAGCTCCCCCCATCCCAGGTCCTACCTCCAGCGTCGCGGATAAGGAAATCCGTAAGACTTGGGAGATTGATTGTGCGAAGGCCAGGTGCCTCGTGCTTGCCTCTATGGACAACGAACATCAGAGGAGGCACGAGAATATGGATTTGGAATCCATATTTCTTCATACAAAAGAACTGTATGGAGAGCAGTCTCGTATCGCAAGATATGAAGTGTCGAAGAAGTTATTTTCGGCAAAGTTGGCCGTCGGATCATCGGTAGCGGACCACGTGCTTAAGATGATTGGCTACATTGAGAAACTCGCGGAACTTGGGACCACGTTGGAAAGTGAACTCTATACGGATTTAATTCTCCAGTCCCTTCCATCCACTTACGCCCAGTTTATACTGAACTTCAACTTACAAGAAAAGGAAGTTGAACTTTCAGAACTCCTCAACATGCTGAGGAGCGCAGAGGGCACCCTACAGAAAGGTAGGGAAACACCCCTTTGTTTGTAGGAGGATCTTCTTCCTTTAGGTCCAAGGCAAAAGCCAAGGGAAAGAGGAAGAAAGCCCCCGCCAAACCAAGAGGCGGTGTTAGTAAAGTGGGTACGAAGGGAAAGGAAAAGGCAACAAAAATTGCGGGGAAGCTTGTGGGAAAGGAGGAATGCTTCTATTGTCATAAGAGTGGACACTGGAAGAAAGATTGCAGGGCTTGGAAGGCCAGGACACAGGAACTGAAGCAGGTTGCGGCTTCAGCTTCAGGTGTGTATATTATTGAAAACTGTCTTTCTATAAACTCTACTTCCTGGGTATTGGATACCGGATCAGGATCTCATATCTGTAATTCTTTGCAGGCGTTGAGAAACCGTAGGTTTTTGAATGCAGGTGACATGACCCTCAGAGTTGCGAACGGAGCTAGCATGGATGCTAAAGCCGTGGGGGACTATCACCTGGGAATGACAGATGGGCATGTTTTGGTTTTGCGTAATTGCTTTTTTGTACCCAACGCAACTTGTAATATCATTTCTGTATCTTTGGTTTCTAAAGAAGGTTATGAATTTGCGTTTGTAAGTAATGTTGTAAACATTCACCTTAATCAAGTTCTGATTAGGTCAGGTACACTGAGCAATGGTATATACGTGTTAAACCAACCATAGATTTTCAATGTCCAGAATACACACAAAAGAAAGTCTCCAGATATTAATCAGGCTTTCTTATGGCATTGTAGACTGGGTCACATCAATGAGACATGGTTGACTAAGTTACATAAAGAAGGATACTTGGATCCGTTCGAGTATCAGTCTTATGCCACTTGTGAATCTTGTCTCATGGGAAAGATGACAAAGACTCCGTTCACTGGACACGGAGAAAGAGCGAGCGAGCTCTTGGGACTCGTACACAGCGACGTGTGCGGTCCAATGTCTACACATGCGCGAAGCGGTTACTCTTACTTCATTACTTTTACGGATGATTTTTCAAGGTACGGTTATGTCTTCTTAATGAAACATAAGTCCGAAGCCTTTGAAAAGTTCCAGGAATATAAGAATGAAGTAGAGAAACAGACCAGCAAAAGTATCAAGATTCTAAGATCGGGTCGAGGTGGAGAATACTTAAGTGCCGAGTTCCTGAATTATTTAAAAGAGAACGGAATTCTCTCTCAGCTTACTCCTCCATACACTCCGCAACACAACGGTGTATCGGAGAGACGGAACCGAACCCTATTGGATATGGTACGGTCCATGATGAGCAACGCTGAGTTACCGCGATCATTCTGGGGGTATGCGCTAGAATCAGCTGCGTACCTTTTGAACCGAGTTCCTACTAAGACTGTGCCTACTACACCATATGAGATGTGGAGTGGGAAGAGACCCTATCTTAAGCACATTAAGACATGGGGATGTCCAGCTTTTGTTAAAAACCAGCATGCGAAAAAGCTCGAGGCACGCTCAGTACAGTGCAAGTTCGTGGGATATCCAAAGAACTCCAAGGGATATTTCTTCTACTGCGAAGAGTAACAAAAAGTTCTTGTTTCTCGTCATGCCTACTTCTTGGAAACTGAGTTTTTGGAAACCCAGATAAGTGGGAGCACAGTAGAACTGGAAGAAATTCCAGAACCACAAACCATTACTGAAAGCTTAAAGGAACCAGAGGGTTCGAAAGAACAGGACATTCCCACGCCGCTCCGCAGGAGTAGTAGGCAGTCTCATCCGCCCGAGAGATACTACGGTTTTCTCATAGACGGGGATAGAGAGGATTGCATCATAGATTATGATGAGCCTACTAGCTTCCAGCAGGCCGTTCAGAGCGTTGACTCGGTAAAATGGCTGGATGCAATGCGGACCGAAATGGAGTCCATGTACACCAACAAAGTATGGACGTTGGACATTGCTCCAGACGGGGTAAAACCCGTAGGATGCAAGTGGATCTTCAAAAGGAAGATTGGTGTAGATGGACAGGTTGAGACCTATAAAGCTAGACTTGTAGCAAAGGGTTTCCGTCAAAGACCTGGTTTGGACTATGACGAAACCTTTTCTCCAGTGGCTATGCTGAAATCCATTCGGATCCTTCTTGCCATTGCTGCCTTCCACGATTATGAGATTTGGCAGATGGACGTAAAGACCGCTTTTCTAAATGGAAATTTAGAGGAGTGTGTCTATATGGATCAGCCAGAGGGTTTCATTCAGAGTGGGAGCAACGGAAAAGTGTGCAAGTTGCTTAAGTCCATCTATGGACTAAAGCAGGCATCGCGGAGTTGGAACATCTGTTTTGATGAGACGGTCAAGGAATTTGGCTTTATCAAAAATCCAGATGAACCATGCATCTATAGTAGATTTGTAGCGAGAACTGTAGTATTCCTCGTTTTATACGTGGATGACATTCTCTTAATAGGAAATGACATTCCTATGCTACAATCTGTCAAAGGGTTTTTGTCGCACAGGTTCTCCATGAAAGACCTGGGTGATGCCTCATACATCCTGGGGATCCGGATCCATCGTGATAGATCCAAGAGGATATTAGGACTTTCTCAGTCCAGGTACATCGACACCATAGTGAAAAGATTCAGTATGGAAGATTCCAAGCGCGGTAACCTACCGGCTTGTCACGGGATCACCCTCTCTAAAGAGATATCTCCCAAGACTGATTTGGAGAGGGATCGCATGTCTATTATACCCTACGCTTCTGCGGTAGGCTCTATAATGTATGCGATGTTGTGTACCAGACCGGATGTAGCTTATGCACTGAGTGTGGTAAGCCGGTATCATTCAAACCCTGGGGAGAAACACTGGATAGCGGTAAAGAACATTCTCAAGTACCTGAGAAGGACTAAGGAGATGTTCTTGGTGTATGGCGGAAAA
This sequence comes from Agapanthus africanus, assembly GCA_030015575.1. Taxonomy (NCBI): domain Eukaryota; kingdom Viridiplantae; phylum Streptophyta; class Magnoliopsida; order Asparagales; family Amaryllidaceae; genus Agapanthus; species Agapanthus africanus. Next base: position 495,700,162 of record CM057339.1, read on the forward strand.
GACCTCCAGATCGAGGCCTTTGCTGACTCCAGCTTCCAGAGTGACAAGGATGATTCCAAGTCCATGTCGGGTTTTGTCTTTACCCTTAATGGAGGGGCGGTGTGTTGGAAGAGTTCCAAACAAGAAACCGTTGCAGACTCGACGATGGAAGCGGAATACATCGCTGCATCTGATGCCGCAAAAGAAGCCGTCTGGATGAGGAAGTTCTTGAAAGAACTTCAGGTGGTTCCGTCCATTGTTGATCCAATACCTCTGTATTGTGACAACAACGGGGCTATAGCTTTAGCGAAGGAACCCAGGTCCCATCAGAGATCCAGACACATCTTGAGGCGGTATCACCTGATCAGGGAGATCGTGGATCGCAAGGAGATCGAGGTTCGGAGGGTTGCTTCAGAAGAAAACACTGCAGATCCATTCACCAAGGCCTTACCCCAGACTCAGTTCGAGCGGCTGATCGAGATGATAGGTCTTCGATACGCCAGTACATGGCCTTAGTGCAAGTGGGAGATTGTTAGTGTATATGCCCTAGAGGCCATTACTGTATCATACTAGTTTGTATATTACTTAATGGAAGCTTGGGATATTCACCTTGTATAAACAATCTTGCTCAATATAGTAGTATGCTACTTGGTTTGTTTCTACTTCAATGTGTACTTGTGTTTATTTTAGTATATCACTTATACGCATTAGTGGAGCCCTTAGGATCTTTGCTTGATTACCAGCGTTGTGATGGCAGTCACACTAGTGGGGGCTGGGTAATCTATAAGCACATCCTTATACAGGTCCCTAGTCGCAGGACTATCGAGACAGGGCATCGATACTCCGGAGTAGACTAGCGTATGCGCTTCTCATCCCAGTGTGGGAGATGGTCTGTCCCACAGCCATCAGTACGTCGTACTGGAGATAGTATACGGGTGCTCGTTGGGTTACGAGTACACTGGAAAGGACTCGTCGGGAACTGACAGGTTGGTATTATACCTATCGTCAGTTATCAGTTCCCAGGTGACATGAGTACAGCTTAGTCCGCTGACTTGACACTGGCACTTCGCCTCGAGTGTGTTCCCACTGTACTTTGATTACTACCCTACCACGGCTCAAAGGAGTCGTGCAAACGGGTAATAGTTGGGTACAGTCCCGAAGCACTTGGAGGCAGTGACGGTTAGACAGGATTCGTCTCTCCCGGTATTGGGGGTTGACATCGCGCTGTGTCTAGGAGAGCCATTACACGAGTAGTCCCTGGCCTGGGCAAGCGAGATATACTGGTAGGCTTCCAGTGTTATCTCAGGGTGTTTTGGGCTTCACTCCGACACGACTTGTACCGCTATTAGGGGACTGACGTTTTACCGCCCCTAGGCCCGACATGCGATGTATTAGACGAACAGACCGGACTGTACGGAGACTGTCACATTCAGACTCAGTAGGAGTTCAGATGGGGTTCACCTCGTCAGCCTTCTTGTCGGCATCTACCTGGGGACCGTTACGCACAGCTAGTGCCGCTTGCGGTCTGTGGTTAAACCCGCTGCCAGCGTAGTGTCAAGTCTTTAGAGTCCCACACAGAGGGTATTCTCCTCTGGGCAAAACAGAGTAGAGGTCGCATGGTTTTGCGACAGGGTTCGTTCTCATCCGCGCACTTGGGCACGTTTGGAGTCCGGGCGGATATTACTGGCTGGCTCTGGTTTGAGTCAGATACTGGTATATGTTTTGGGGTTGCTTTTATCTCTCAGTATTCTTGTTCCTCGGAACAAGGATGCAGGTGTGTATGCACAGTTGTTTGAGGAGGAGGAAGAGGACTTTCATTAGGGTTTCGGAACGGGTGCTTATGCACAGTTGACAGTCGTCTTTTTCCAAACCCTAATGAATTTATGTTATATCAATTAATAATATTAATAAAATGAAATTGTGTCATGGTTGGATTTTGTTGACTAGTTGACCATGGTTGACTTGTTGACCATGGTTGAAGGTTTGACCATCATCATTACAAAAGAAAGATGCTTTTTGATTCTAGCAAAATTCATTTAATGTTTGAAATGATAATGGTCATTCCTAAACCTTCCATCAACTATTTCATTTTCATTATTATTATTAATTTGATAATTCTTTTTCTTTTGTGATATGGTTGCAAGAAAAGAAAAAGAGAGCTCATTCTATCATTTGGCTTCTCTCTCCTCACTTCATCTTCTTCTTCCTCTAGCTCAAGGAGAATCCTTCTCATGTGTTGAGAATCCCTCTCCTTGAAAGAAAAACACCCTAAAGACACTCTCTACTCACTCTAGGGTCAAAGGTTTAGCAAGCCGAAGATTCTAGTTCTCTCAAAGTTCGAGAAAGAGCCCGAAGGTTGAACCCTCAGGTGGATCCATCTTTGACGGAAGAAGGCAACGAGGAAAGCACCATCAACCTCTACAAAAGTTTGAAGAAGAAGGAGTTCAAGTTAGGTATAACCATCTTTCCGAGTAGCTAACTCTCTTTAGCTTGTTTGCTAGTTTAGTTTAGAAAAGATCCCGACTTTGTTAGTCCATGTTGCCCCATGCGCTAAAAATTTGATTTTTATACCGTTTCCGCCTCCCCGTAAGAACAGGGGGTCGCAACGTGGACTTACAGCAAAACATATACAACATCTACTAGTTTATATATAAATATATAATAATCGTTCCAAGCATGATATATAGTAACATCGCAAAAAGCGATAAGCATTACAGAACAATACTGATGATCTGGGAGCCCCGGGTTTCCTTTGAACCGCAAGTGAAACAGGACGTTCCCCTGATCGTGTGGATTGCCTGTGCAACGAAAACCTAGACCCCTACGAGCGCGACATGTTACCCGCCAATCCCAGAAGTGAGGGAACCCCAATAAAAAACATGAATGGGCCACCCAGCACTTCACGGAATCCGGTAACTTGAGCACTCCTCCGTGGGTCAACCTATACCCCCTATGTCACGACCCGAAAGAGCACGTGACTGGCACTTGAACCATATGAAGCCTATAGGACTCCATCTGATCCAAGTAAGCCAAAAGCCCAGAAATCTAAAACCATTTTGAAGAATAAATAAAGAAAACTGGTTCAAAGAAGTGAAGAAATACAGGTTTGAAATCAAGGTTTATAAATAACTAAGCCGAAGGTACGTTTTGAAAACAATAAGTCTTTTCTAAAAATTTCGGCAGAGTTTCTCTTGTAAAACTGGCCCCGAATGGGGTACAACATGAATAACAATATATAAAATGATAAAGGCATCCCCAAGCGGGAGCTAGCTCTTCGTCAATCGACGGTTACAACCACGCAATGATATGATAATACACAACGCCAAGTGGCGAGGATCAAAACAAAAAGAAAGCTCAAAAGTAGCAAGAAAACCGCAATACTACTAAGCGCGACTCTAAGGTCGAATAATACAACACTGTCTCTGAGTCTGAAAGAATATACAAGTTTTGGTTGATGGACATTTCTAGATACAATGAATAAATAAGTACAACATGGGGATTCTTGATGCAAAAGAATCCACCTACCAAAAGCAAATCACCCGCAAGAAGGTAGTGTGCCAGAAATGCCGCAAAAGAACCTGTACGGCAGAACCTGCAAGAACTGTGGCACAACGAGGGTGAGTTGCCAACTCGTGAATAGAAACATCTACAAGGATAAATCGAATGCAAGACATAATCCTAAGTCAACGATCAATAATATAATCCACAAGAGTACATCTGAGTGTAATAAGGTGGCAAGGTAACATCTAATCATGTATGTAGTGCCAGGTACTCAGGTAATAACATGTCATCAGTGTAAGGTATGTCTGCATGAAGTAACTATGAAGAAATATCAATAATATCAATACACATATATTAGCGTCCCATACCACTAATATTGGTGTAAGATAAGTGTAAATCCAGTCTGTATATGAACCATGTCTGTATATATGTGGGACCCGTCCACCCGTCACCCAATGACAATAAGCATCATGTATGCAATGTGAGGATATAAACAAAATCATGGAAAAACATCATGAAACCCGTGCCTAGCATCGACACGTAAATCCTCCTGTATCGGGCATCCGTCATTCCGGAGCATACCCTATCTCAATCCATCGGGCATCCGTCATTCCGGAGCATACCCTATCTCAATCCATCGGGCATCCGTCATTCCGGAGCATACCCTATCTCAATCCATCGGGCATCCGTCATTCCGGAGCATACCCTATCTCAATCCATCGGGCATCCGTCATTCCGGAGCATACCCTATCTCAATCCATCGGGCATCCGTCATTCCGGAGCATACCCTATCTCAGCGCATCCTCTAGCACCGAGAAAACACGGGGCGACGCCCCAAATATCATATCAAGGGAACCGGGTTTTTAAATGGTTACTTATTCAAAAAGGCTACGGTTCCCAAATCCAGAAATCACATGAAAATCCAACATCCAGCAGTAAATCCAATGCGATGTACTATGCAATCAATCCATGATATATGCGACATGTAAAGAGAGTAATCATATCGGAAATCATGCAATATGGAATAGGAATGCGCATATGTCAAAGGAAGCATCATATCACGAATGTAATAGTACTACTGTGTAGTGACATGGCAATTATCGATGATGAAGTGTGTGAGCCGGCAAATAGTGTACGTGAAACATACGCATCATCGATAATGGTGCTGGTGTCCTAACAGCATGATAATAACATGGTAATGAACATATGCCAGCAATGCGAATAGTATGAATATGCGGAAATCTAGTAATCAACAGCACAGTGAAGTATCTACTATGCAACTACATCTAAGTATCCTGTCAATCAGGAGGGGTAGGTGTGGAAACCACCTAAAACTGGGTCTAAGTATATATGTAGATATATAGTCGGTGATCCCGCCTCAATGTCATATCGTAAGATATCCTCTAGCTATGAGTGCGGATCTATCATCAATATCAGCTCGTACGGTAAACCGTCGTACGGCATTCCCAAAAGCTGGGTACAGGTCAACATCTCACTGTCTCATCACATAACAAATATCACCATCATCAGATCATATAGTCTGGGTGTACTACTCTATATCTAGTACAAACGGTAACATCGGTAAAGTATGCATGCGGGGGTAAACACCATCCCAAGCCCGCAAGAATCACAAGTCATAACCCACATATGAATCGTATCCAATCACCGATCCCAGGGCACCAAGCCCACAATATCGACTCATCTCCAAAGTCGTCACATATCATCAATCACAGTGTAAGTACATGTGAAAAGCAAGGGTATGTGTATAGGTGTAACTCTATCCTAGGGTTCGCGACTATGAACTACACTAGTCACTTTTAACCCTACAAATCCAAAATACACCTAATATCACAATACTATATAATAAGCTATCTACGGACTGCGGGGGTGCTATACGCCATCCACCCGACTTTCCCCCGTAGATATAATCTACTCACCTCGCATCACCATTTGCGGACATCACCATGCATTTGCTTGTCGTCCGAAGTCTTCATGGGTACCTACACATCAAAATATCGTATATGCGCATTAAAACCAAATCCAATCTAAAACGGCGCATAAACTCCGAAACGATACGATAAGGGGGCCTATAGGTGAGAACCTATGGCACGCCTTCGAAACCATCCATAGTCCTCTATATTGCCGTATAAACGACAATAGTCGAGGCAAAACACATTCCACCATTTCCAATCCAAAAATACGGAATACGGAAACACGAATCCAAAACGACAACATAGGATATATGTACCAGATTTCACCCTAGATAGAATCTGTCAAAACTAGAAGTACCCAGGGCCAAGAATTGATGAAATGGGGCTGTGCACAGAAAACGAGGAGATTCCTCACTGGTCTGGCCGCAATTTGCGGCCAGAATGGAGTTTTTGGCGGCCAGAAGGTGGAGTGGGGAGCTAGGGTTTTGGGTGTTGCCTCTATGTTGCCTGCACATCTCAATTTCCACTCAATATTATTTTAGGGTTCTCGGGGTGTTAGCAGATTCTAAATAACAGTGGCAGATTCCAGTTTTTCCCCCGATATTGGTTTCTAAAATCCGTATTATGGTTCTAGCTTCAGGTTTGGGGTTCTAATTCATACACTAGGGTGTTGGTATAATCTTAACTGAGCTCAATTTCATAATGCAACATCAATTCCACTCAAACCCTAACTAGGTTTTCCTCAATTCCTTAATATCACACAATATCGATAAAATCTTGACATGGGGTTATAGGAAAGCCTATAATTAAGCAAATGGTTCAGAAATTACCTTCATTAGCAACTCAAGAAAATTCTTGAGTTGCCCTCAAGTGACCAAATCCATGCTTCTTTAGCTCCATGTGTAGATCTAGGGATTTTGGACATTTTTAGTGAAAGGAGTTTGGGGTTTTGGGGTGATTTTAGAGATGATTCATGGCTTGAGGAGGGGAGGGAGATGGAGGAAGGGGCAGCAGCAGCAAGAGGAGAAGGAAGAGGGAAGAAAATGATGGGAGAATGGCTAAGGGTGCTAGTCAAAAGTCCACTTCTCTTTTATCACCTACCCTCATCATTACTTTTTCTTTTCTTTCCTTTTCTTTTAAAACCAAACCTTCTCACAAGAATAGTAAGCCCAAATGAAAACCATGGCATAGAAAAATACACAAGTGTAGAAGAGGTGTTATGTGCAAGTTTTGCACAAAATTACCAAAAAACCCAATTAGCGATTTTAATCGCGATTAGCACTAAATTAGTGTCAAACTAATCACAAAAACTTAAAAATGTCATAATTCACTAATTTACCCTATTTTAGAATTTTCCATAATTTATCATAATTTTTCTAACATTTTTCCTATTTATTTGCATTTAATATTAAAATAATCAATAAAATAATATTAAATTATAAAAATTCCCAAAAATTAATATTTTATATTTTTGAAGATGTTACAATCTACCCCCCTTAAAGAAATTCGGTCCCCGAATTTAAATTTAAACCCCCACTACTAAAACAATCTCAGTAATAAACCAAAGTCGTCGGGGCTCCGAAATCATCAACACAAAGAACGTCACAGCGCAATGCATGCGCATGAAAAATGAGCAGATAACTCAAAAGCAAAACTCGGTCAAGCATCTCGCAATCATCGGAGTCGAGGTAAAAACACAATGTCGAATCCAATACAAAACCGATATGATCTGGATCAAAACTACACATGTAGACATCCAATCCATACATGTAAGTAGCTGATGCAAAAGCATGCAAAAGTATATCCAGGTACCGTCCACTGACTAGTCCTGCTCAGCATGAAAGCAAAAATCCAACATCATAAAAGGTACTGCTCCAAAAGGAATAAATCCCAAAAATGTACATAACACAATCCTGTGCGTCTGGTGCGCACGGAAATCAAAAATCCAATATGTGCTAAACAGGTGTACAAAACAACATCTAGGTGCAACGGGTGTGCACGAAACCTCTGTCATGGGCAACGTATGTGCCTGACAGCCAAGGCCCGGTGCATCTAACATGCACGAAGAAATCTCGATTTAGTGCATCGGGTGCGCACCAAAATCGTATCAAAAAAAAAAAACATGCGCCCAACACGCGCGAAAATCCAAATCTGTGCATCCATCGTGCACGAACGAAAATCTAAACCCTGCGCACTCAACATGCACGGAATCACGAAATCCAATAACAAACATCGAATAGGTGTAAAGCACATCACCAGCGCGGAGTGCAAAACTAACCATCAAAATCCGAGTCAAAATCAACGATAAAATGCGTCTCAAACCAAAATCAGGTGTACCTCAAAGGAAAATCTCACAATCGTGTGCATCAGCGTGCACGAATCAAAGCATAACACTAAAATGCATGAAAACTCTGTGCGAAATATATAAATATCCAGTGGGTGCATGAAACCAATATCATGAAACTCAGTCACCAAAACTAAATCATGCAAACAGAACACCCAAAATACCGAAATCCAAAATGACGGATGCGTGATAATCGAATCACAAAATCACAAATCACAAATACCGTCTTCGGTAGCTCCTCCTTCGAGGTCGAGAAGGAGTCGGTGCAATCCACTGCTAGCAGCGCAGGATATCTACCTGCCTCTTGCCCACGGTCTAGCGTCTTCTGACTCTCTGGATCCTTATCTTCTCTGCGGATTACCTATCACGCGGTCAATCGGCTCATCGGCCCTGTCAGGTGTGCTAACGGGAACGATTCCGTTCTGGCACTTCTCTGGTCACCTCTCGGTCAATCCTCACGACCACTCGTAAGGCAGCAAATCGCTGGCGTCGGCCTCTGGCTCTCTGAATGAACGTCACACATCTGATCCTGGGTGCAAACATCATTGCAGCAACGTCCTGGAAAGAATCCTGCTCAAGGTCTCTTCCAATCATGCCTATGCCGATCTGTACAGAGGCTGGCTTTCCTGCACAACCTCTTCTCGCTCAAAAGACACCTGTGTCCTCAGCACAATATTTCTCAGAAACTGGTCACATCCCAACGTCTCTGTAAGCAAATCAGGTCTCTAGTCTCGACGGGAAGCAATGACAGCTCGTCAGTGTCTCGCACGAACCTCTGGTTTCAACTGTCTCTATCATCGTCCACTATGACGTCCTGCCAAGCTACTATGCACTGCACTGTTCTCGGCCACGGTCAATCTGAAGTCTCTCACACGGACTCGAAATCGCGTATTCTGTAGCTTCATCACTCTGTAGCAGATGTCAGGCCGAACTGGTCCTCGGGAACACGTCCCGACCATCGGAGGAATACTCATCACTCGTCCGTCCTTGATCAATTCGCAACGCATCTGGAGTCTCCCAAGCAGTGTCCCATCACGATATCCGAAAGATGTCGAACCATCCGATCGACTCGTCAGATCCTCATAATCCCCCAAGAGCTCACATCTCGGGTACAGTTTAATAATATCGAGTACATGCCACAGCGTCGGTGGTCCAGCCGTAGAAGGGCAAACCCAAGCCTCACTAATGGCGCCGCGGAACCGCCGTAAACCCTAAGGTTCAAAGGCTGTCACACGGTCATTAAGTCGAGTTAGGGTTTCATTCTTCTAGAGGGTCCATAGAATCACCTGCATGTCTTTCTGTATACTTTAAACTTGGAAAATAGGTGCCTGACATTCGATCGTCTCTATCGACTCTCAACGAACCTGCGTGAAGTCGTCTCTAGCTGGAATCGATCCGCCTGATGACCTCGCATCGGGGTAAGCGAACTCACCACACGTCCTAGTCATCTATCCTCGGTGACTAGCGACTCGCTATCATCTCTCTAAGTACATGCTCATGCTGCAGTAGCTCCAATCATCTGGGCGATATTTCATCATTTGCAGCAACAACTGGCTCATATGCCTGCACGCCGAACGACGCCTCAATCCTCCAGGAAAGGCAACACATAAGCGGTCATCTCTGAATCAGTCTGCTCTAGGTCTGAGTAAGATTCTCCACACTGTAAATCTTCAACTCAACTGGGCCCGCTCTGGCGCAAAACCGGACGAATCACCTTCGTCTCTCAAATCGGGTAGACTAGCTATCATCTGTCGCATATCTGCCTGAAAGCTCCGGCAATCTCAGCTCGTAAGCTCCGAAAGCAACGTCCTGTCAATCTCAGCAACAGCTGGTCCATCTGTCTGCACGATAGGCGACATCACAATCTCTGAGGTATGCTGTACATCAACAGTCCTCTCTCAGCTGGCAGCTCTAACAAAGGCACGATCATCCGGTGCACACCAAGCACTCGCCTCCACTAGAGGTCACAAACACCAACACTAACTCGAGACGTTCCCATGTCACCAGAAAACACAAAGGTCGGCCCTCGTACCACACGAGCTCACACCGGCCGTAACCCTAGCAGCAGCCCAAACTGCGCTCAAACATGGTGACAGGAATCTCAATCGAGTATCAAAGAGTACACCAGTGGCAAGAAGGGAAACAACAGATCCAAAGTGGATACATGATCATAGGAAGGAACAGCATCAATGGAGGTATGATCATGAAACTAATAGAATCGGGAATCTCAAATGGATGTATAATCCAGGATATGAAAGAATCACTGATCTCAAAACAAATGTCCATCCTAAGGTTCCTTAAGCGGAGTGGCGTGTCGTAAGTATGCCGCGGAACATACCAACGGTACGTCACTCTACTTTAGTCACCTAATCCATCAACCAAGGATCATCCTAAAACGACGAAAGTTCGGGTTTACACCCCCTCAACCAAGTCTAAGTTCCGTAAGGTCAAGCCTAAGTTCCGTATGTAAACAACTCCTTAGGCTCCACATAGTCAAACTTAAACTTGAACCAAGGTCAACCTAGCGCTCTGATACCAACTTTGTCACGACCCGAAAGAGCACGTGACTGGCACTTGAACCATATGAAGCCTATAGGACTCGATCTGATCCAAGTAAGCCAAAAGCCCAGAAATCTAAAACCATTTTGAAGAATAAATAAAGAAAACTGGTTCAAAGAAGTGAAGAAATACAGGTTTGAAATCAAGGTTTATAAATAACTAAGCCGAAGGTACGTTTTGAAAACAATAAGTCTTTTCTAAAAATTTCGGCAGAGTTTCTCTTGTAAAACTGGCCCCGAATGGGGTACAACATGAATAACAATATATAAAATGATAAAGGCATCCCCAAGCGGGAGCTAGCTCTTCGTCAATCGACGGTTACAACCACGCAATGATATGATAATACACAACGCCAAGTGGCGAGGATCAAAACCAAAAGAAAGCTCAAAAGTAGCAAGAAAACCGCAATACTACTAAGCGCGACTCTAAGGTCGAATAATACAACACTGTCTCTGAGTCTGAAAGAATATACAAGTTTTGGTTGATGGACATTTCTAGATACAATGAATAAATAAGTACAACATGGGGATTCTTGATGCAAAAGAATCCACCTACCAAAAGCAAATCACCCGCAAGAAGGTAGTGTGCCAGAAATGCCGCAAAAGAACCTGTACGGCAGAACCTGCAAGAACTGTGGCACAACGGGGGTGAGTTGCCAACTCGTGAATAGAAACATCTACAAGGATAAATCGAATGCAAGACATAATCCTAAGTCAACGATCAATAATATAATCCACAAGAGTACATCTGAGTGTAATAAGGTGGCAAGGTAACATCTAATCATGTATGTAGTGCCAGGTACTCAGGTAATAACATGTCATCAGTGTAAGGTATGTCTGCATGAAGTAACTATGAAGAAATATCAATAATATCAATACACATATATTAGCGTCCCATACCACTAATATTGGTGTAAGATAAGTGTAAATCCAGTCTGTATATGAACCATGTCTGTATATATGTGGGACCCGTCCACCCGTCACCCAATGACAATAAGCATCATGTATGCAATGTGAGGATATAAACAAAATCATGGAAAAACATCATGAAACCCGTGCCTAGCATCGACACGTAAATACTCCTGTATCGGGCATCCGTCATTCCGGAGCATACCCTATCTCAATCCATCGGGCATCCGTCATTCCGGAGCATACCCTATCTCAATCCATCGGGCATCCGTCATTCCGGAGCATACCCTATCTCAATCCATCGGGCATCCGTCATTCCGGAGCATACCCTATCTCAATCCATCGGGCATCCGTCATTCCGGAGCATACCCTATCTCAATCCATCGGGCATCCGTCATTCCGGAGCATACCCTATCTCAATCCATCGGGCATCCGTCATTCCGGAGCATACCCTATCTCAGCGCATCCTCTAGCACCGAGAAAACACGGGGCGACGCCCCAAATATCATATCAAGGGAACCGGGTTTTTAAATGGTTACTTATTCAAAAAGGCTACGGTTCCCAAATCCAGAAATCACATGAAAATCCAACATCCAGCAGTAAATCCAATGCGATGTACTATGCAATCAATCCATGATATATGCGACATGTAAAGAGAGTAATCATATCGGAAATCATGCAACATGGAATAGGAATGCGCATATGTCAAAGGAAGCATCATATCACGAATGTAATAGTACTACTGTGTAGTGACATGGCAATTATCGATGATGAAGTGTGTGAGCCGGCAAATAGTGTACGTGAAACATACGCATCATCGATAATGGTGCTGGTGTCCTAACAGCATGATAATAACATGGTAATGAACATATGCCAGCAATGCGAATAGTATGAATATGCGGAAATCTAGTAATCAACAGCACAGTGAAGTATCTACTATGCAACTACATCTAAGTATCCTGTCAATCAGGAGGGGTAGGTGTGGAAACCACCTAAAACTGGGTCTAAGTATATATGTAGATATATAGTCGGTGATCCCGCCTCAATGTCATATCGTAAGATATCCTCTAGCTATGAGTGCGGATCTATCATCAATATCAGCTCGTACGGTAAACCGTCGTACGGCATTCCCAAAAGCTGGGTACAGGTCAACATCTCACTGTCTCATCACATAACAAATATCACCATCATCAGATCATATAGTCTGGGTGTACTACTCTATATCTAGTACAAACGGTAACATCGGTAAAGTATGCATGCGGGGGTAAACACCATCCCAAGCCCGCAAGAATCACAAGTCATAACCCACATATGAATCGTATCCAATCACCGATCCCAGGGCACCAAGCCCACAATATCGACTCATCTCCAAAGTCGTCACATATCATCAATCACAGTGTAAGTACATGTGAAAAGCAAGGGTATGTGTATAGGTGTAACTCTATCCTAGGGTTCGCGACTATGAACTACACTAGTCACTTTTAACCCTACATATCCAAAATACACCTAATATCACAATACTATATAATAAGCTATCTACGGGCTGCGGGGGTGCTATACGCCATCCACCCGACTTTCCCCCGTAGATATAATCTACTCACCTCGCATCACCATTTGCGGACATCACCATGCATTTGCTTGTCGTCCGAAGTCTTCATGGGTACCTACACATCAAAATATCGTATATGCGCATTAAAACCAAATCCAATCTAAAACGGCGCATAAACTCCGAAACGATACGATAAGGGGGCCTATAGGTGAGAACCTATGGCACGCCTTCGAAACCATCCATAGTCCTCTATATTGCCGTATAAACGACAATAGTCGAGGCAAAACACATTCCACCATTTCCAATCCAAAAATACGGAATACGGAAACACGAATCCAAAACGACAACATAGGATATATGTCCCAGATTTCACCCTAGATAGAATCTGTCAAAACTAGAAGTACCCAGGGCCAAGAATTGATGAAATGGGGCTGTGCACAGAAAACGAGGAGATTCCTCACTGGTCTGGCCGCAATTTGCGGCCAGAATGGAGTTTTTGGCGGCCAGAAGGTGGAGTGGGGAGCTAGGGTTTTGGGTGTTGCCTCTATGTTGCCTGCACATCTCAATTTCCACTCAATATTATTTTAGGGTTCTCGGGGTGTTAGCAGATTCTAAATAACAGTGGCAGATTCCAGTTTTTCCCCCGATATTGGTTTCTAAAATCCGTATTATGGTTCTAGCTTCAGGTTTGGGGTTCTAATTCATACACTAGGGTGTTGGTATAATCTTAACTGAGCTCAATTTCATAATGCAACATCAATTCCACTCAAACCCTAACTAGGTTTTCCTCAATTCCTTAATATCACACAATATCGATAAAATCTTGACATGGGGTTATAGGAAAGCCTATAATTAAGCAAATGGTTCAGAAATTACCTTCATTAGCAACTCAAGAAAATTCTTGAGTTGCCCTCAAGTGACCAAATCCATGCTTCTTTAGCTCCATGTGTAGATCTAGGGATTTTGGACATTTTTAGTGAAAGGAGTTTGGGGTTTTGGGGTGATTTTAGAGATGATTCATGGCTTGAGGAGGGGAGGGAGATGGAGGAAGGGGCAGCAGCAGCAAGAGGAGAAGGAAGAGGGAAGAAAATGATGGGAGAATGGCTAAGGGTGCTAGTCAAAAGTCCACTTCTCTTTTATCACCTACCCTCATCATTACTTTTTCTTTTCTTTCCTTTTCTTTTAAAACCAAACCTTCTCACAAGAATAGTAAGCCCAAATGAAAACCATGGCATAGAAAAATACACAAGTGTAGAAGAGGTGATATGTGCAAGTTTTGCACAAAATTACCAAAAAACCCAATTAGCGATTTTAATCGCGATTAGCACTAAATTAGTGTCAAACTAATCACAAAAACTTAAAAATGTCATAATTCACTAATTTACCCTATTTTAGAATTTTCCATAATTTTTCTAACATTTTTCCTATTTATTTGCATTTAATATTAAAATAATCAATAAAATAATATTAAATTATAAAAATTCCCAAAAATTAATATTTTATATTTTTGAAGATGTTTCACCCTACGAGTGTGGCGAATAGCCCGCCAATTCTAGAGTGAGGCTGTTAGTTATATGTATGCCCTAGAGTCCATTACTGTACATGGGATATGTATTGTAGTGGATGCTTGGACATATATAGGGAGGACTTCCTTGCTCGATATGATATTATGCTATCTGGTTGCTCTTTGTCTTAATATATTGACTTGTATACGTGATGCTGTCTTGCTCTCACATGTTGACAAAGCCATTAGAATGTGTACTTGACTACCAGGACTATGATTGAGATCATACTAGTGGGGCCAAGGGTAGTCCACAAGTACACCCTATAATTGTTCCTAGTCGAGGGAGTATCGAGAGAGGGCATCGATACTCTAGAGTAGACAAGCATATACGCTTCTTGACCCATATGATGGGCGATGGATGATCCCATATCCATTGGTGTTTGACATCAGAGAAGGTACACGGGTGCTAAGTAAAGACTGGGTATACTGAACGGACTCGCCGAGAAATCCTAGATGGTATTATACCTATCGTCGGATAGCAGTTCTCTGGTAACACTGGTACAGGTTAGTCTGTAGACCCAAGATCGTCATAGAGTCTTGTGTGATTTCCACTGTGCTTTGATTTCCACCATACCACGGTTAAGGGATCGTGCAAAAAGGTGGTTTTTGGGTACAGTCCCGAGTCACATGTAGGCAATGAGCGATAGGAGAGGTTTCGTCTCTCCCGGTATTGGGAGTTGATGTTGCGCTATGCTCGATTGGCCATAACAGGAAATCCCTGGCCAGGGTTGCTGAGATCTACTGGTATGTGTTATCAGTAGTTTCTCGAACAGTTATGGACCTTGCATCGGTATGACTTATCAGGCTATTGGGGTCTGACGTTATACCACCGCCAGGCTTTGATATGCGACGTATCAGACGAAGAGAGAGTGTGAGCAGCCTTGCTTGTTGATCTTATGATCGCTCAATACCCGGGTGGCCTTTACGTTTAGCAGACCGCTTGCGGCTTGTGGGTGTTTGATATGATCATCACCTACTGCCGGCGTATTGACGAGTCTTTAGAGTCCTACACAGAGGTTTCCTGGTTCATGCGAAATGGAGTAGGAGCACATATGTGATATGTGCGGGACTAAGACTAATGCGTGCATATGATATCGCATTCTATTCTTACGATTTGTGACATCGTCGGTTATATGTGATATAGCCAAGTTATCGGATCAAGTGTTGATTCGATAAGTTGTTACATTTGACATTAGTCGGTTGTATGTGATATAGCCGGATTATTAAATCAAGTGTTGATTTAATAATTTAATGTAGAATTATATATTTGATTTATTAAATTATATTAACTAATATTAGCTCACTTAAGTATTCATTTTTCTCACTTATGATACAATGATATATATGTGATATATGTTAAATGTATTGTTTTATTTTTGCACAAAATATATATGTGATATATATTGTTGTGTCATGCTAGGTTACACATGCAACATGTATGTATGAGACTCACACCATGCTAGGTTAAAGTTAGGGTTTTATTTGTTTTAAGTAATTCAAACAA
The DNA here is from genome assembly GCA_030015575.1 of Agapanthus africanus. Classification (NCBI taxonomy): domain Eukaryota; kingdom Viridiplantae; phylum Streptophyta; class Magnoliopsida; order Asparagales; family Amaryllidaceae; genus Agapanthus; species Agapanthus africanus. Next base: position 495,716,001 of record CM057339.1, read on the forward strand.
CTTGGATAATTAGTCATGGTTGAGCTTGGATGGAAGCTACTAGAACATTGACTTAATCCACTTGTTTGTTTTGCTTAAGATATTTTTTAACCTAACCCCTTAACTCATAGCTATGGCTTAGTCTCTTCAATGGTTAGTGCATGATATACACTCACCATGGTTGCATTTCTAACCTCATGAGTTCACTCATCTCTTCATCACTTCTTCTTCTTCCTCAAGAGAAAAAGCTTGCTAGTTTTTTCTAAGTGATGAAACCTTGTGAGAAAAATAAAACTAAAGAGAGCCCACTTCCTACTTTATCATCCTCTACTATTAGCCATTAGTTTAGGGTGTTTGCTTCACTAATTTCACCATTAGTGAAGAGGTAGCATGAGCTCGAGTCTCCTCGACGTAGATCATCTTCGGCCTCGAAGACATTGAGCAAGCTTGTTCGTTTCTTCATGTGAACCCTTACTAGAGTCTGGGTCTTCACAACTTGCAGCGAAAAGACTATGACATGGAGCTGTAGAAGTGAAGGACTGGTCTACAAAGGTTGTATTCCCTTATTCACTTAGATTTAAAGTGTTTACATTTAGTTTCGTCGGATTTTCTAGTAACGATTCTAGGGTTAGGGTTAGCTAATACGTCAATTTTTTAAAAATGGCATGAACGATGCCTCCCGAAACCTTACTACCGTGCTAGACAACCCTGCAGTGGTACCAGAGCCATGCTAGAAAATTAGACGATGTTTGCTAGGATTACGAAATCGAAACTACTCCGAAACACCCAATACGATGACCTAGTTTCTGTCGAATTTTTAAAGGGTTCTAAATTTTTTTTAAACAACTGCAGAATGTTGTATGAGATATAACATGAACACTATGAAAATTTGAGGCAATTCTACCTCAACATGGCCGGCCACATTCCCTCTAAAACCAGTGTGCTCGGTTTTTCCATGGAGTTTTGGGTTCAAATTTGCACTGTGTTCCAGTCTCTGGGTTTTGGTGTTTCAGGTGTTGTTTGTTTTTGCTAAATTTGCATGTGATGTTAACTTTCTGCAAAAGCAATTCGGAATGTTTCGTAATCGTAATTCTAACATGCATTCGGGTTATTTAGACGATGTTAAAAAGTTCGAACGGATATTAATAACCTAATTTTTTCCCCGCTGGAAATTTTTCAAGAGTTGGATTTTTTCGAGTTTAAAATTTTCAGAAAATCTTGCAAGCGATTCTGTGGACCCTCTAGAAGAATGAAACCCTAACTCGATTCTGTGACCGTCAGAACCTCCATCAAACCCTAGGGTTTGTGGTAGTTCAGCGGTACCACAGATGAGGCATTGGTTGACCCTTCTACGGCTGGTTCATATGAGCTGAGGCATGTTCTGGGTATTTTTTAAACTACGCTCAAGTATTGAGTTTGTTGGGAAATTTTGGGTGCTTTCTTATTCGATCGAAAAGTTTAACTTCGTCTAGTTATCTGTGATTGTGATACAATATTTGGAATCCACATAAGTAGTTATGTGATAACTAGTTTGAATTTTATAAATCTTGCAGTTTAGTCTCATTTGATCGGTTGCCACGGGATTTTGATATTGATCAAAAGTCCGTCGCAATCATGTAGTGTACGCGGATACTCGCCGGGTAACCTTACTAGATAGCTATGCCCCATAGCCCCGACCAAGTGACTGTAGGAGAACACCGGCGCTAAAAGCATCCGTTCGGGTGCTCGCAGCCACGGTGTTCCACCTTACTGCACTTCGTCGACGGCATCGGGGGGTGCGGCCGTCTAATATAGTTTCCGACGAGCATTCGATCAGGTTATCGGGAATCTTGTTGAATTACCCGACAGGTTATTGGAAAGTGTTTTCAATATCGAGACTAAAATGCGGGGTTTATAATTGTTAGGCATGTGATGTCTAAGAAATTCATTCGGTTGGGCATGAAATCCTAAGTATGTGATACATTGGGTATATGATGTCTAAGTTGGTTGCGGATTCCAACTGTTGTAGTTTTTTCACTTTCTTTTCTGCGACCGTAAGTGTAATATGTGGTGTATCGCCGGTTTCGTTGCTATATGTCAACGATAATTGGGATACGCATATTTACTTACGTTGATGACATGTGATGTTATGTGTTGCTGTGATGTGTTATATTGGATCGTCGTGTTTTGAATAGCCGGGTTTTTTTTTTATGTGAGATAAGTGTTTTTCATTTTCATTCATGTAAAAGCTTGTATGTAATATTTTTTTATTGGGGCACTTCCGGGTTGAGGATGATGCCACCATTGATGTATATTATTTACTTTTTTCCGCATTAGGATAGATCCAAAGAGGAGAGCACAAGTAACCGGGTTCTAGGGTCCAGTGGGAGACCATCTCGAGGAGTCGAGACCAGGTCTCCTAACTCTAGAATTGGAAGGGTTGCTTGCTGCTCTCGTAGGGGTCTAGGGATGTGGGTTTAGCTATTCATCGCGACCATGGAATCCGTGTTTTATACCGGCTTAATTCAAAACACGGAAATCCGAGTATATCCAATATTTCATATGTTATCTTCTGCTGCTCTGTGATGTGATCACTGTGATATGTTCAGACGAATGCCTATATTATATATATGAGATATAATTAATATTGCTGCTTTCGTTTCATATGTGATGCTTGGGAAGCATAAAATTGATGGGAATTCATTAATGAGATTAATGAAATAAAAGAAACCTAAAAGATGTTGTAGAAACTTGTTTTAAAAACTGGTAGCTCTAGTTCTTGCTTTGCATAGAGGTATTCCTTGTAGAATATCCAACACCTTATTCGATAATGAAAGGGCTAAGATCCATTCACCAGGAGTGACCTCTTTAGCTAAACTAGCAGATGCTACAAACTTGGTTTGTCTTTTGATTTCTTCTATAGTTTTTGCTTTGCATAGTGGTATTTGTGAAATATCCTGCACCTTATTCGATTAGGAAAGAGCCGAGATCCCTTCACCGGGAGTGACCTCTTTAGCAAAACTAGTAAAATCCTCAAAAACACTCGTTTTCAAAATCACTCGATTCTACAACGATATCAAGTTCATTACGTAAAAGGTTTTCTTAAAAACCTGTCGTAGCCCTCCGTCATTTAAGATAAGTAATACTTAGGATTTGTGCTACGTTGTTGACCATGTTAAGGTGTAGCGTGTGGTAGCTGATTAGTGCTTATCTGCATAAGCATATGATGCGATTGATTAGGGTAGTCGTACGACTTTGTTGACCTTGTTAAAGGTCGTGCGGGTGGGTTTAATTCAATCAGGAAATGACGGGTTGAACTTGGCTAGCGCTTATGATTTGTTGACCTTGTTAAGGTCATAAGTTGCTAGGGGCAAAAGTATTATCGGGAATTTCAAGTGTTGAAATTTGTAATGAGATTGCATACCTTCTATGAGATAGTTGGATCCCGATACCCACCGCGAGTAAGAGTTACTCCTAGAAGAGTTTTACATATTAAAATTAGCCGATCAAGTAAGTATCTAGAAAGGTGTTAACGGGGTTACGCCTCTGGAAAAACGAGGTTTATTTTAATTAGGTTCGTGCGAAAGAACGGGGAACCTCCTTCAAAGTACCGACACTGGCGTAGCCGAAAGATTGGCGAACTTATAGGGTGTAAATAATCCCGGCTAGTCTTACCTTTTCGGGTTTGAAGGAAGAATTGACTAAAACAGTGTGAGCCATCCTGCTTAGATAAAATTATAACCAAATCTAATCTTGCAAAGGGTGCAAGCAGAGTGTTTTCTTCTCTCTATCTCTCCTGGTAGCGACCATGTCACGCCTTAATCAAGATAATAATATGGATGTATTGACCGAACCTGCTTATTATACCGAGCTAGGGAACGTTGGTTCCACTCTATCTTATAATTGTTATAAGTCCAAGCAGGAAATAGGGGAATATCCGGATTTCCACGCGACCCAATCGAGGAATAAGCATGTTGATGCATATTCTTCGGGTGTGTTCATTACCAAGAACTGTTTCTCAGTATCCTCTATGTCTTGGGTATGTGATACCAGATCAGGATCCCACATATGTAAGAGTTACATGGGCTACAAAAAGGTAGAAAACTGAGATTAGGCGATATATCTCTAAGTGTTATAGAATGGTGCAATTGTTGCAGGCCAAGTCGGTTGGCAGATATCACCTTGTATTAATACATTGATTCTGAACAAATGTTATTACATACCGAACCTGATATACAACATTATATCAGAATCTTTATTATGTTAAAGAAGGATATAATTCTGTATTGGAGGATAATGTTGTGAGCATTTTCCTAAATTAAGAGTTGATTCGATCAGGCACGTTATATAATAGCATATACGTTCTAAATTAAACCACAGTTCAACATATATAAAACACACACAAGAAGAGTAGTTCAGAAATGAATGAATCCTTCTTGTGGCATTGTAGACTAGATCATATTAATGCGACACGACTAGCTAAGTTACATAAGGATGAATATGAGAATCTGTTCGAATTTTCATCTTATGCTACTTACCAGTTTTGTCTCAAAGGTAAAATGACCAATACTCCGTTTACTGAAAACAGAGAAAGAGTTACTGAACTCTTGGAACGGATACATAATGATGTATCCGGTCCTATGTCTACAAATGCCAAGGCTGGTTCTTTCGTACTTCATTATATTCACTGATCATCTTTCAAGATTCGGTCATATATTCCTGTTGAAACACAAGTCTGAAACTTTTGAGAAATTCAAGGAATGTAAGCTTGAATTTAAGAATCAGACGGGTAGAAGTATTAAGTCCTTCAATGTGATCAAGGAGGAGAATTGTCACGCCCCGCTTCCCAGAGTACGCAGGATTGGGCACGTAACATAGCCAACCATGCTACCTGTGGGTAGGAAGTATCCATCCACAGTCACATTACGGTTGTAAGGATATCAAGAACAAGATAAAGTACTAATCTAACACATGTCCAAATCCATAATAACAAGAAATCAATGAACAATAAGTGCGGAAGCAAATGATCCAATATAATAATAGAAAGGTACGTCCCATAATGCGGGATCGCACCTGGAAATAAAATGCAATAAAAAAACTAACCACTATAGAACTCAAATCAGCCTGCTGGCTGAAGTACTCCTGCACGGTCGGCGATAGTGGTAAAGAATCTGGGCCATGCAAAACCCAGACGTCAGCGCGTCATGACATCAAGTATATAATGTAAACATGGTGATAAGCAATGCAAATATGAACATGAATAAAGCAATACTAAGAAATAACAGAGCAGGGTAATGTGCAATGGCGACTAAACTGTCCTATCAGGTTTTCTACTCTATAGTCTTTGAAACCAATTGATGAATCGTCGATGTAACTCAATAGTATCCCGTACATACCCGGGACCACGGCCACAATATTCTCGGCTGCAGCCGAGACATGCCATTAGGCACAGAATAGGAATGTGTACACTCGGTATTACCCCGTAAATACCCGGGATCACGGCCACAATATTCTCGGCTGAAACCGAGACATGCCGCTGGGCACAGAATAGGAAAGTGTACACTCGGTATTACCCCGTACATACCCGGGATCACGGCCACAATATTCTCGGCTGAAACCGAGACATGCCGCTGGGCACAGAATAGGAAAGTGTACACTCGGTATTACCCCGTACATACCCGGGATCACGGCCACAATATTCTCGGCTGAAACCGAGACATGCCGCTGGGCACAGAATATGAATGTGTACACTCGAACGGTAGTGAACTGTCGAGTTACAAGTCAGGTTCATCTTTGATTTCCCCATACCCCCAAGTTATGAGTGTCAGGTCAGGTATTCAGTAGTCAAGGACTAATGCCAACACAAAATCCGGTAAGAGTAGGTCTGTCTGGATAGACAGCAGGAATGGTCAGGTTTGTTGGCATTAGGCATAAGATCAGGTAACAGGTAAAGCCATGGTACATCAGGTCAACCAGGTAATGTATAAAGGTGTCATGTCAAGTCAAGAGTGTACGGTACCATGTCATGTCAGGTAGGAAGTGTAACAGGTCATGTCAGGAAGCACAAGATGTCATGTGGGTGCTCATAATCAACTAACATAAACATGTGTATAAATAAACAAGCATGAGTACTATCAGAACAATAACTGGAACATGTAATATGATATGCCAATAGATATAATTTCAAGGATATGGATGCACAGTTATCAATTAGGGTTACATTTATAGTTTCAATATTAATTAGGATACAATTTATTAAACATGGAGTGTTAATATCACATTATTATGTAGTGATGTGATCTATGGATGCAATTATATGTATCTTAAATGCGATGGATGCAAACGGGTATCCGAAAAGTTATAAAACTATAAAATGGTAATGTGGGATGTACAACTAAACAATATGTGATATAAATATTGATATAATAATATTAATATGGATAGCATATTCAAAGCGATTAGTAACTATAAAAGATGTATTGATTAACCATGCACAAGAAGGTTCCGTTCAGAAATTTAGCGTCACCCTAATTTGTAAAATAGCTTAAAAATAACAAATGTTCTCCAAAAGAGACGTATCTTATACCAAAACAAAGATAATTCAATAAGGTTTTCAGTTTTATAAGTATAAGCATCTCAGGTTATCCCTACAAAAAGTTATGAATATTCGAAGTTGAAAGTTTGCTGCTGGAATTTCCCTGGACAGCAGTTTAGAGACGTGTTCATTTGCATTTTACGTTAATTAAACAATTTATTTTGCAATTAAATATTTCATAGAGTTATATTATTCTGAATTATCTTCGTAACGAACTAAAGAACGTATCCTAATGATTTTTCTATGATTTATAATGAATTTTATAAGATAAGGTGTACAGTAAATTTCAGATTTGTCATATCCGATTTTTCAACGACATTTCATATGTAAACTATAAGATTTTCAAATGTATAATATTATAAAATGAAGATTATAAAAGTATATAGCATGTAGCAAGATTAACTTGCCTCGATAGGTCGCGAATCGGGAAAACGGAACGTTAACCGTCGGTGGGGAAAACTCGCGACGGCGCACGGTTCACGGAATGAACCCAAACGACGAACAAAGGAACCACACGGGTCGGGGTATCTCGCTGGAACGTCGAGAAACGTCACCGGCACGACGGAATTCCGGTAACAAAAGAACAGTTAAAAGAAATGAGAAACGAGACATGAAGCAAGAAGAGAAAAATGATAAAGAGAAGTACGAGAGAATATATAAGGGGTAGAGAGAGCGAGAAAGTGGAGAGAGAGAGAAGAAGGAGAGAGAGAAAGTGGGGACCACGGGGTTAAAGGGGAGATTGCGATTGGCTGAGAGAATAAATTGAGAAGGATATAAAAGATTGTAAAAATATTATATGGTTAACTTAAAGATTTAAAAGATAGGTAATGAACAGTAAGATATCAGATTAGTTAGAAAAATATATGCGAAGGTTTTAATAATATTAAAAATTTGGGATTTTGGCGCCAAATGAAACATTTCCAAATTGCGCCCGGGTTGGGTCCAAAATTTCGAAATTCAAATAATAGGATTTTAAGCGGGTTCCAAATTTTAAAATGAAATGTTTTATGATTAAAAAGCATACTCTCAAAACGGACACACGTGCGTGCACGTAGCCATCCAAACTTGCCCGTTTTACTGAACGGGACGAGAACACAATGCACGGACGCTACCACGAGGCTAGGGGTGTCAAGTAGGCCAAGATGAATATTTTCAATTTTATTTTAGATGCTAAAATTTGTTATATGTAGAAATGACTTTGCCGGGTAAATTTTACAGTAAGCAACAAATAAGCAAATTAAATGAAATGAGTACCACATTATGCTCAAACAGTAACTGAAAATAGTAGCATTGGGCTCGGGTGTTACATTATACCCAACTACAAAAAGAATTTCGTCCTCGAAATTCCAAGAATACAAAGATAGATAACTACAAGAAAAGGTGAGGAAACTTCTGCCGGATTTCATCTTCTCGTTCCCAAGTGGATTCTCCATGCGATCGATTACCCCAAGAAACTAGCACAAGAGGGGTAACCTTGTTCTTAAGAACCTTTTCTCTTCGATCCTTGATTTCAACTGGTCGCTCCTCAAAGGTTAGGTCCTCTCGCACAGTCAACTCCGAATGATCCAAGACATGAGTCTCATCACGAACATACCTCCGTAGTTGAGACACATGAAACACATCGTGAACTCCTGCTAATGACTGTGGTAACGCCAACCGGTACGATACCTCTCCAACACGCTCCAAAATCTCGAAGGGTCCAACGAATCGAGGACTAAGCTTTCCCCAACTTCCAAAGCGAATCACCCCTCTAGTCGGTGATATCTTCAGGAATACCAAATCACCCACGGCGAACTCTAGAGGTCTTCTTGACGTGTCGGCCCAGCTTTTCTGTCTGTCTTGAGCTGCCTTCGTATGCTTCCTGATTGTATTCACCTTCTCGACTGTCTGTACCACCAAATCTGGTTCTAGTAACCTTCGTTCACCAACATCATCCCAACAAACAGGTGAACGGCACTTACGACCATACAACGCTTCAAACGGAGCCATCTGAATTGTCGCTTGGAAACTATTGTTGTACGAAAACTCCACCAGGTGTAGATGATCCTCCCAAGAACCTTTGAAGTCCAATATGCAAGCTCTCAACATATCTTCAAGGGTCTGGATCGTTCTCTCCGATTGTCCATCAGTTTGAGGATGATAGGCTGTGCTGAACTTCAATCGAGTCCCCAAACTTTCTTGTAAACTCCTCCAAAAGCGCGACAAGACCCGAGTGTCCCGGTCGGACACGATGCTTACCGGTACTCCATGCAATCTCACAATTTCCTGCATCTACCGCTCTGCCAAAGTCTTTGTCGATTGACCAACCCGAAAAGGAATAAAGTGAGCTGCCTTGGTCAACCGATCGACAATCACCCATACTGCATTGTTGCCCTTTGGACTCCGCGGTAAAGCCGTCACGAAATCCATGGTTACATGTTCCCACTTCCACTGAGGAATCGGAAGTGGCTGCAACAAACCAGCAACCCTTTGGTGTTCAGCCTTGACTTGCTGACACACCAAGCACTTAGCCACGAAGCGAGCAATTTCCCGTTTCATACCTTCCCACCAGAAATGCTGTCGAATATCTTGGTACATCTTTGTCCCTCCTGGATGTACAGAGTAAACTGAATTGTGTGCCTCCTTCATAAGCTCTTCACGCACATCCCCTTTTGGCGCACACACACGGCTACCATACCTCAACGAACCATCTTCGTGGATCAATAAATCTGTTCGTAGTCCGGCTTCAACCTGCTCTCGAAACTTTTGTAGTCTAGGATCCTGCGATTGTGCTGTTTTAATCTTCTCAACTAAGGACGACTGTACTTGCAACTGCATCGACTGTCCCGTAGCATGTGGTAGCACAACCTCCAAGTCAAATCTCCGAAAATCCGCAATGATCTCCCTTTGTGCGGTCAATACCTGAATTGCTGGTAACCGACTTAGCGCATCTGGCACGACGTTAACTTTTCCCGGATGGTACTTAAGATCAAGGTCGTAGTCGGCCGTCAGCTCCAACCATCTGCGTTGCCTCATGTTCAACTCCTTCTGCGTGAACACGTACTTCAAGCTCTTATGATCTGTAAAAACTTCGACTCTTACGCCCAAAAGGTAGTGTCTCCAAATCTTCAAAGCGAAAATCACAGCCGCAAGCTCCAAGTCATGAGTTGGATAATTCTTCTCATGGGTCTTCAGTTGTCTTGATGCGTATGCTACGACCTCCCCATGCTGCATCAAAACACATCCCAATTCTTTCCCAGATGCGTCGCTATGAATCATCAGTCCTCCGGAATTGTCTGGTACGGTCAGGATAGGGGCGGTTATCAACTTCTGCTTCAACGTCTCAAAGGCCAATGCACATCCATCCGTCCCAACAAACGGTACCTCCTTACGCGTAAGCTTGGTTAACGGCTCAGCTAAACGAGCGAAGTTCTCCACAAATCTTCTGTAGTAACCGGCGAGTCCAAGAAAACTACTTATTTCCGCAACATTCTTTGGAATAGGCCAATCTCGAACTGCTGTAATCTTCTCGGGATCGACGGCGATTCCATCGCCCGACACGACATGCCCCAGAAACTTCACTTCTTCCAGCCAGAATTCACACTTACTCATCTTCGCAAATAACTTCTCTTGTCTCAGCGTCTGCAGTGCGATCCTTCTTCTTCACTAAAAGAACTGGAGCTCCCCAAGGTGAGTTGCTGCTTCGAATTCATCCCTTCTCGAGTAGTTCACCAACTTGTTTCTTAACTTCTTCCAATTCCACCGGTGCCATCGGATAATAAGATTTTGATACTGGCGCTGTACCAGGAATAAGGTCAATCGCAAACTCCACATCTCGCTTCGGCGGTAAGCCCGAAATATCTTCAAACACATCCATAAAGTCGCGGACAACTGCTGGCTCTTCATTACTCTCCACTACCATAGCCGCAAGAACATTGTTCGTCGGCCTAGCCCTAAACTCGACTGGCCCGACAGAACTGCTTCCTTACCGCAACTGCTGTCTACATCGTTGGCCGCGAAAGGTCCAGCGAGACTACTGAGTCTCGTCCACTCTGCTGCATGCACGTCCACGGCTGCTCCATTCTGCCTTAGTCCGATGAACTTCTCTTCCATTTCCTCCCGTGCAGTCCGCGGGAAGAGGTTCTCTAGGAAACTTTTAGAGAAATCCGCCCAACTGATCGGCCTGGGCAAGCGGGTCTCCTCCACAAGCCATCACTCTCGGGCGTAATCCACCAGCTGAATGCGCACCACATCAATACTCTTGTCTTCTGGGATCTGTGTCGCAATCAGCAAATTCTCCGTGTTACTAGCCACTGCTCGGCTGGCAACAGCTCCTCCAGACCAGTGAAAGTGGTAGGACCCAACCGTCTGAAATCTGCTACGGTCCTTACTCGGTCGACTGGTCTAGTTCCAACTTCGTTTACAGACTGCTGAACGATCTGCAAACCTTCCTGAAACAAGTCCGCGTGCTGCTGGATCAGCTCGGTCTATTTCTTTGATTTCCAGTATTCCTCTTATCTCTCCAAGCATGGCGGCTTCGTTCACACGCCTCCGGTACGTCTTCAACTTCTTACCTGTCATAATCCTGAACTCGAAACACCCAACATTAGCATGATGATAGATTCTGAATATGGATCAAGGCTAGAACTCCAAGATACTTAAATAGAGTGCTGCATTGTAGCTATGCCGCGGTATCATAGCCGCAATTACTTAACTCCGCCCAAGTCGCCCAAGTCCTAGGGATAACAAGAAATCAGGTTTCCGAGTCGACATGCAAAGTAAGTTTGCATGTCGTAAAAGATATAATCAGGAAGAATGTGATTCAAAAATGGTAAAACGGTCAATGTGGCTGGACATGTTTCCTAAACACGGGTATTCTGATTCGTGTATTGGGTACAATACCCAACTACAAAAGAATCAACCCGACTAACCTATGGCTCTGATACCAAAAGAACCATGTCACGCCCCGCTTCCCAGAGTACGCAGGATTGGGCACGTAACATAGCCAACCATGCTACCTGTGGGTAGGAAGTATCCATCCACAGTCACATTACGGTTGTAAGGATATCAAGAACAAGATAAAGTACTAATCTAACACATGTCCAAATCCATAATAACAAGAAATCAATGAACAATAAGTGCGGAAGCAAATGATCCAATATAATAATAGAAAGGTACGTCCCATAATGCGGGATCGCACCTGGAAATAAAATGCAATAAACAAACTAACCACTATAGAACTCAAATCAGCCTGCTGGCTGAAGTACTCCTGCACGGTCGGCGACAGTGGTAAAGAATCTGGGCCATGCAAAACCCAGACGTCAGCGCGTCATGACATCAAGTATATAATGTAAACATGGTGATAAGCAATGCAAATATGAACATGAATAAAGCAGTACTAAGAAATAACAGAGCAGGGTAATGTGCAATGGCGACTAAACTGTCCTATCAGGTTTTCTACTCTATAGTCTTTGAAACAAATTGATGAATCGTCGATGTAACTCAATAGTATCCCATACATACCCGGGACCACGGCCACAATATTCTCGGCTGCAGCCGAGACATGCCGTTAGGCACAGAATAGGAATGTGTACACTCGGTATTACCCCGTACATACCCGGGATCACGGCCACAATATTCTCGGCTGAAACCGAGACATGCCGCTGGGCACAGAATAGGAAAGTGTACACTCGGTATTACCCCGTACATACCCGGGATCACGGCCACAATATTCTCGGCTGAAACCGAGACATGCCGCTGGGCACAGAATAGGAAAGTGTACACTCGGTATTACCCCGTACATACCCGGGATCACGGCCACAATATTCTCGGCTGAAACCGAGACATGCCGCTGGGCACAGAATAGGAATGTGTACACTCGAACGGTAGTGAACTGTCGAGTTACAAGTCAGGTTCATCTTTGATTTCCCCATACCCCCAAGTTATGAGTGTCAGGTATTCAGTAGTGAAGGACTAATGCCAACACAAAATCCGGTAAGAGTAGGTCTGTCTGGATAGACAACAGGAATGGTCAGGTTTGTTGGCATTAGGCATGAGATCAGGTAACAGGTAAAGCCATGGTACATCAGGTCAACCAGGTAATGTATAAAGGTGTCATGTCAAGTCAAGAGTGTACGGTACCATGTCATGTCAAGTAGGAAGTGTAACAGGTCATGTCAGGAAGCACAAGATGTCATGTGGGTGCTTATAATCAACTAACATAAACATGTGTATAAATAAACAAGCATGAGTACTATCAGAACAATAACTGGAACATGTAATATGATATGCCAATAGATATAATTTCAAGGATATGGATGCACAGTTATCAATTAGGGTTACATTTATAGTTCCAATATTAATTAGGATACAATTTATTAAACATGGAGTGTTAATATCACATTATTATGTAGTGATGTGATCTATGGATGCAATTATATGTATCTTAAATGCGATGGATGCAAACGGGTATCCGAAAAGTTATAAAACTATAAAATGGTAATGTGGGATGTACAACTAAACAATAAGTGATATAAATATTGATATAATAATATTAATATGGATATCATATTCAAAGCGATTAGTAACTATAAAAGATGTATTGATTAACCATGCACAAGAAGGTTCCGTTCAGAAATTTAGCGTCACCCTAATTTGTAAAATAGCTGAAAAATAACAAATGTTCTCCAAAAGAGACGTATCTTATACCAAAACAAAGATAATTCAATAAGGTTTTCAGTTTTATAAGTATAAGCATCTCAGGTTATCCCTACAAAAAGTTATGAATATTCAAAGTTGAAAGTTTGCTGCTGGAATTTCCCTGGACAGCAGTTTAGAGACGTGTTCATTTGCATTTTACGTTAATTAAACAATTTATTTTGCAAGTAAATATTTCATAGAGTTATATTATTCTGAATTAGCTTCGTAACGAACTAAAGAACGTATCCTAATGATTTTTCTATGATTTATAATGAATTTTATAAGATAAGGTGTACAGTAAATTTCAGATTTGTCATATCCGATTTTTCAACGACATTTCATATGTAAACTATAAGATTTTCAAATGTATAATATTATAAAATGAAGATTATAAAAGTATATAGCATGTAGCAAGATTAACTTGCCTCGATGGGTCGCGAATCGGGAAAACGGAACGTTAACCGTCGGCGGGGAAAACTCGCGACGGCGCACGGTTCACGGAATGAACCCAAACGACGAACAAAGGAACCACACGGGTCGGGGTATCTCGCTGGAACGTCGAGAAACGTCACCGGCACGACGGAATTCCGGTAACAAAAGAACAGTTAAAAGAACTGAGAAACGAGACATGAAGCAAGAAGAGAAAAATGATAAAGAGAAGTACGAGAGAATATATAAGGGGTAGAGAGAGAGAGAAAATGGAGAGAGAGAGAAGAAGGAGAGAGAGAAAGTGGGGACCACGGGGTTAAAGGGGAGATTGCGATTGGCTGAGAGAATAAATTGAGAAGGATATAAAAGATTGTAAAAATATTATATGGTTAACTTAAAGATTTAAAAGATAGGTAATGAATAGTAAGATATCAGATTAGTTAGAAAAATATATGCGAAGGTTTTAATAATATTAAAAATTTGGGATTTTGGCGCCAAATGAAACATTTCCAAATTGCGCCCGGGTTGGGTCCAAAATTTCGAAATTCAAATAATAGGATTTTAAGCGGGTTCCAAATTTTAAAATGAAATGTTTTATGATTAAAAAGCATACTCTCAAAACGGACACACGTGCGTGCACGTAGCCATCCAAACTTGCCCGTTTTACTGAACGGGACGAGAACACAATGCACGGACGCTACCATGAGGCTAGGGGTGTCAAGTAGGCCAAGATGAATATTTTCAATTTTATTTTAGATGCTAAAATTTGTTATATGTAGAAATGACTTTGCCGGGTAAATTTTACAGTAAGCAACAAACAAGCAAATTAAATTAAATGAGTACCACATTATGCTCAAACAGTAACTGAAAATAGTAGCATTGGGCTCGGGTGTTACAAGAATACTTGGGAATGGAGTTCCTGGATTTTCTAAACAGAGAATATGATTCTCTCTCAGCTTACTCCTTCGAGTACACCACAGCACAACGGTGTATCGGGACGGAGGTATCGCACCCTATGAGATATGGTGCACTCTATGATGAGTACTGCTGAGTTACATGTTTTCTTTTGGGTGTTATGCACTTGAGAAGCTGCATACCTATTGAATGAGATTCCAACCAAATCAGTGCCTGCCACTACATATGAGATATGGAATGGGAATAGACCATGTCTTAAATGAGTTAAGATATGGAGTTGTCCGACCTATGTTGAAAAGCAGAATCCGGACAAGCTCGAGGCAAGGTCAGTTCTGTAAGTTTGTTAGGATATCCTAAACATTTGTGAGGGAATATCTTCTACCACTCTGAGGAGCAAAATGTGTTTTGTTTCTCAGCATGCCACCATTTTAGAAAAGGAATTTCTTATGAAGAAATTTGTGGTCATGAGGTAGAACTGGAAGTTGTTCCAGCTTGACAAACTAACAGCTGATAATTTGGTGGAACCAAAGGATTCAATAGTCTACAACGAACCTCAGCCTCTCCGTGAATCTGGTAGGGTTTCTCATCCACTTGAGTGATACTACGGTCTTCTCGGTGACAGTGGGAGCGAGGATTGCATCGTGGTTGATGATGGCCCAACTAGATTCTGGCAGGCCATCACGAATGGGGACTCAGTGAAATGGCTGGATGCTATACGATCAAAGATGTAATCCATGTACACCAACAAAGTATGACTTTCAATGTTGCACCTGAAGGGGTAAAACCCATTGGGAGCAAATGGATCTTGAGAAGATTCTTGGTGTAGGTGGAAAAGTTAAGACTTTCAAAGCTATGCTTAAGTCCATCAGGATCAATGCGAGCATTGCGGAGTTGGAACATCTATTTTAATGTGACAGTCAAGGAGTTTGACTTCATCAAAATGATAGATGAACCTTGTATATACAAGAAGGTTGTAGAGAGTAAAGTTGTCTTCCACGTATTATACGTAGATGACATACTCTTGATAGGAAATGGTTTCCTATGCTACACTCGGTCAAGCTCCTCTTATCACGAAGATTCTCCATCGAAGATCTGGATGATACCTATTACATGTTAGTTATATATATGCCCTTGAGGCCATTGTTGTACATATGATGTATATTATAGTGGATGCTTGGATATATATAGAGATGGCTTTCTTGCTCGACATAATAGTATGCTATTTGGTTTCACTTTATCTTAACATGTTGACTTGTATCGGTTTACTGTCTTGCTCTCACATGTTGATAAAGCCATTAAGATATGTACTCAACTACTAGAACTATGATGAGATCATACTAGTGGGGCCAGGGTAGTCAACGAGTACATCCTATAACTGGTCCTAGTCGAGAGAGTATCGAGACAGGGCATCGATACTCCAGAGTTGACTAGCGTATACGTATCTTGACCCATATGATGGGTGATGGATGATCCCATATCCATCGGTGTTTGACATCAAAGATGGTGTACGGGTGCTCAGTGGAGACTGGGTCACTGAACGGACTCGCTGAGAACTCCTAGATGGTATTATACCTATCGTCAGATAGCAGTTCTCCGGTGACACTGGTACAGGTTAGTCTGTAGACCCGAGATCGTCATAGAGTATTGTGTGATTCCTACTGTGCTTTGTTTTTCACCTTACCACGTCCAAGAGGGCGTGCAAAACGGTGGCTTTTGGGTACAGTCCCGAATCACATGGAGGCAATGAGCAATAGGAGGGGTTTCGTCTCTCCCGGTATAGGGAGTTGATATTGTGCTGTGTTCGATTGGCTATAACTGGAAGTCCCTGGCTAGGGCTGATATGGAGTGCTACTGGTAAGAGTTATCAGTAGTTTCTCGACCTGTTATAAGCGTCACATCGACACGACTTATCAGTTACTGGGGTCTGACATTTACCACCCCTAGACTTGATATGCGACATATCAGACGAAGAGACCGGACTGTACGGTAGTGTTACTGACTGGATTCACAGGAGAATGTACAGGCTTGCTTTGTTGATCTTCTGATCACTCAATACCTGGGTGGCTGTTACGTTTAGCTGACCGCTTGCAGCTTGTGGGTGTTTGATATGATCATTACCTACTGTCGGCATATTGATGATTCTTTAGAGTCCTACACAGAGGTTTCCTGGCTCAGGCAAAACGGAGTAGGAGCACATATGAGATATGTACGGGACCGAGAATAATACGATATGAGATACCATATTCTATTCTCGCGATATGAGATATCGGCCGGGTATATGTGATATAGCCGGGTCATCGGATCAAGTGTTGATTCGATGAAATAGTACATGTTATATTAGTCGGTTATATGTAATATAGTCGGGTTATCGGATCAAGTGTTGATTCGATAATTTATGTATAATTATATATGTGATATATTACATTGCGTTAACTAATATAAGCTCGCTTTATTGATTCATTTTCTCACGGGATAATACATTGATATATATGCGATATATGTTAATTGTATTATTTTCTTTTGTTACAAAATATATTGTATATGTGATATATAATATTGTAACATGTTAGGGTTACAAATTGAACATTGTATTAGGGTTTAAACTTGGTTAGGGTTAGCTTTTACATGAAGCTTCCATGAAGCTTTCTTTTGTTTTTAGTTTAGATATTTTGTGTTGATATTTAGTAACCCAACCCAAACCTTAACCTCTAGTTTATTCTTTACAAGGGTTAACTCTATCATTCTTAACCCATCGTTGGATTTGTAACAACAACAATAATTCATTATTCGTCACAAAAGGATTTGCATCATCTTCTTCTTCTTCTAGCTCTTGAAAAAGCTTCACTAGTTTTTAGTTTTGTGAGAAATAGAAAACAAGCAAGGTAGATCACTTCATCATCCTCATCTATTCTAGCCACTTAGATTAGGGTGTTCACTTCTCTAATAAGTTGATTAGTGAAGTGTTAGCTTGGGTTAGAGATTATTCAAGGTAGATCATCTTGGATCATGAAGACTACAAGCAAGGTGTCTCATTTACCTCATGGAGCCACTCGAGAGTCGGAGTTCATGTTGATCGCAGCGAAGGGGCCTCAATACGGAGCTTATGAAACGAAGGAACGGACTACAAAGGTTGTACTCCCTATCTCTTTTCTTATTTGTATGTGATACAAACTTGTTACCCTAGAAATTCTAGCAAGATTCATGGTTAGTTAGCTTTGCACCTCTCTAATTTTTAAAATGGCCTGAGTGATGCTACCAAACCGTAGACTAGGTGCAAGGGTAACCCAATACTACATCTTGTGCATTATGATCTATGATGATAAATCTAAGTTGATGTTGGGAGTGTCCCAAATCCAGGCACATTAACACCATACTAAAGGGGTTTAGTATGGAGGATTCTAAGCGTGGTGGTTCGCCCACTTACTCATGGATCACTCGCGTGCAAGGGATACCCTATGCTTCGGCAGTAGGCTCTATCATGTATGCGATGTTATGTACCAGACCAGATGTAGATGACTCACTAGGTATAGTGATCAGGAATCAATCGGATCTTGGGAAAATCACTGGACAGCTGTGGAGGACCTTCTTAAGTACTTGAGAAGCACTAAAAGAAAGTTCTTGGTTCGAGCTCACAGAGTGATAAGGACTACTGAGAGTCAGTCACAGGCATTGTCTTTGCCCTTAGTGGAGGGACGGTATGTTGGAAGAGTTCCAAGCTAGATACCGTAACATACTAGACGATAAAGGCTGAATACATTGCTACCAATGATGCTGCCAAAGTGGCTGTCTGGGCATTTCTTGTTCATGAGATGAACAAGGTTCCTACCATTGAGCGTCCAATAACTGTTATTGTGACAACAGTGGAGTTGTGTCTTTGGCCTAGGAACGTAGGTCCCATCAGCGTTCCAGACATATTTTGAGGCAAGTATCACCTGATCAGAGAGATGGTTGATCTCCAAGGGATCGAGGTTAGGAGAGTAGATTTTGAGGTTAACACGACGGATCCACTCACCAAGGCCTGCATCTCCAAATACTATTTGAGAGATTTTGGGATGGTTGAGTATGGGATACTACAACCACTACTAAATTGTTGGGTATTGGATACTACAACAGATGGCCTTAGTGCAAGTGGGAGATTGTTAGTTATATGTATGTCCTATAGGCCATTACTGTACATGGGATGTATATTGTAGTGGATGCTCGGACATATATAGGGAGGAATTTTTTGCTCGATATGATAGTATGCTATCTGGTTACTCTTTGTCTTAACACGTTGACTTGTATACGTGATGTTGTATTGCTCTCACATGTTGACAAAGCCCTTAGGATGTGTACTTGACTACCAGGACTATGATGGAGATCAAACTAGTGGGGCCAAGGGTAGTCCACAAGTACACCCTATAATTGTTCCTAGTTGAGGGAGTATCGAGACAGGGCATCGATACTCCAGAGTAGACTAGCATATACGCTTCTTGACCCACATGATGGGCAATGGATGATCCCATATCCATTGGTGTTTGACATCAGAGAAGGTACATGGGTGCTCAGTAGAGACTGGGTATACTGAACGGGCTCGCCGAGAACTCCTAGATGGTATTATACCTATCGTAGGATAGCAGTTCTCTGGTGACATTGATACATGTTAGTCTGTAGACCCGAGATCGTCATAGAGTCTTGTGTGATTCCCACTGTGCTTTGATTTCCACCGTACCATGGTCAAGAGATCATGCAAAAAGGTGATTTTTGGGTACAGTCCCGAGTCACATGGAGGCAATGAGCGATAGGAGGGGTTTCGTCTCTCCCGGTATTGGGAGTTGATGTTGCCCTATGCTCGATTGGCCATAACAGGAAATCCCTGGCCAGGGTTGCTGAGATTTACTAGTAAGTATTATCAGTAGTTTCTCGAACCGTTATGGACCTTGCATCGACATGACATATCAGGCTATTGGGGTCTGACGTTATACTACCCCAGGCTGTGACATGCGACATATTAGACGAAGAGACCGGACTGTACGGTAGTGTTACTGATTGGATTTGCAGGAGTGTGAGCAGGCTTGCTTGTTGATCTTCTAATCGCTCAAAACCCGGGTGGCCGTTACGTTTAGCAGACCGCTTGCGGCTTGTGGGTGTTTGATATGATCATCACCTACTGCCAGCGTATTGACGAGTCTTTAGAGTCCTACACAGAGGTTTCCTGGTTCATGCGAAACGGAGTAGGAGCACATATGTGATATGTGCGGGACCGAGACTAATGCGTGTATGTGATATCGTATTATATTCTCGCGATTTATGACATCGTCGGTTATATGTGATATAGCCAAGTTATCGGATCTAGTGTTGATTCGATAAGTTGTTACATTTGACATTAGTCCGTTATATGTGATATAGCCGAAATATTAAATCGTATGTTGATTTAATAATTTAATGTAGAATTATATATTTGATTTATTAAATTACATTAACTAATATTAGCTCACTTAAGTATTCATTTTTCTCATTTATGATACATTGATATATATGTGATATATGTTAAATGTATTGTTTTCTTTTTGCACAAAATATATATATGATATATATTGTTGTGTCATGCTAAGTTACGCATGCAACATGTATGCATGAGACTCACACCATGCTAGGTTAAAGTTAGGGTTTTATTTGTTTTAAGTAATTCAAAAAACTTGGATAATTAGTCATGGTTGAGCTTGGATGGAAGCTAGTAGAACATTGACTTAGTCCACTTGTCTGTTTTGCTTAAGATAATTTTTAACCTAACCCCTTAACTCATAGCTATGGTTTAGTATCTACAATGATTAGTGCATGACATATACTCACCATTGTTGCATTTCTAATCTCATGAGTTCATTCATCTCTTCATCACTTCTTCTTCTTCCTCAAGAGAAAAGGCTTGCTAGTTTTTTTCTAAGTGATGAAACCTTGTGAGAAAAATAAAACTAAAGAGAGCCAACTTCCAACTTCATCATCCTCTACTATTAGCCATTTAGTTTAGGGTGTTTGTGTAACATTTCAAAAAAATAAAATATTATTATTAGGAATTTTTATAATTAAATAATAAATATAATGAATATTTTAATAGGGCGGTAAAATTAAATACCAATAAATTGGGGAAAATTTGGAAAATTATAGAAATTACTAAAAAGAGGGTGTTTTATGTGATGTAAGCAAATTATGAAATTTTATTATTTATTATACACTAATTTTGTGCTAATCGCGATTAGATATCGCTAATCGCTCATTAAGCTTGTTTTGTGTACATGACATGCACGTGTCATATTTTTCACACTTGTTACATTTTTCTATCATGGATTTTTTCTTATGTTTATCATGCATGGCTTTTTAAAAGAAAAAGAGAAAAGAAAAGAAAAGAAAAAAGAAAAGTCAAAGGGGACATAATGATTAGGGTAGGTAAGCTTTTAGTGAGAGAGAGTGGTGAGGATAATTGAGAGGGGGAGAGAGGGGCTGCCTCAATTCATTTCCCCAACCATTTCTTTGCTTCTCCTTCTTCCTCTTCAAGCCCCATCTTCTACCCTTATGACCCTATATGAAATATTCACCAAAACCCCATACCCATTTCATTAAAAACTTCCACAAGCTCAAGGGAAGCACATTGGACCAAGAAAATTCAGATTTTGATGATCTTGGGGATTCATGAGTGTCAAATAAGGTAATCCCTTCACAAATAGAATAGTATTTCAATTTCTTTAGCCTCTATTCAAGATTAAAATCGATTTCGTGTAGTTTTGTGCACTTTGGAAATTTCTTGAGAGGGTTAGGGTTTTATTTGAGTTGTGTTGGTGAACTTGAGCCTTATTGAGGACCTTAGACCCCCTATAATAATAGAAATCCAGACCAAGCCCAACTGAAACCTAAAATACGGAATTACAGAACTTTCATGTCGGTTTGTGAGGAATTGGAGCGTGCAGGTGAATCTGGGATGACCTGGGATAGTTTTGAGTTAAGCAAACAATACCAGAGACCCATTTTTGACCCTAGGAACCCCCTGTAGCAAGAAGAACCCCATTGGAGCACCCAGGGCCGGCGAGCTCGGGTTTTGGGAGAGTGTGCTCGGCCACTTGGTGGGGTAGGGTGTCGGGGTTGGTCCAGTAGCTCATAAACATCATATACAGCGCCTTAGACTTGTTTTCTTAGCTTTATTTGACCTGAGTCAAAATCTGGGAGCATTTCTAGTGTGATTTTAGCTATGTTTTCCGTATTTTGAAATGTTAATTCTTGATATTTGGATTCGTATTGGGTTTTTGCATGTTTGTACATCAACAACAAGGGTTGTTTGGTCGTTTTTGCACGCGTGGGCTATAGGTTTTTGTTAGTTGTATGTATGCCCTAGAGGCCAGTATTGTACAGATGATGTATATTATATTGGATGCTTGCACATATATAGAGATGACTTTCTTGCTCGATATGATAGTATGCTATCTGGTTACTCTTTATCTTAACATGTACACTTGTCTCTTTAAACTGTCTTATAGTTACATGTTGGTAAAGCCCTTAGGATGTGTACTTGACTACCTGGACTATGATGCAGATCATACTAGTGGGGACATGGTAGTCCATAAGTACATCCTTCAAGGTCCCTAGTCATGGGTGTATCGAGACGGGGCATCGATATACCAGAGTAGACTAGCGTATACGCTTCTCGACCCATGAGATGGGCGATGGATGATCCCATATCCATTGGTGTTTGACATCAGAGATGGTATACGGGTGCTCAGTGGAGACTGGGTACACTGGACGGACTCGCCGAAAACTCCCAGATGGTATTATACCTCATGTCAGATGGCAGTTCTCAGGTGACACTTGTGCAGGTTAGTCAGTAGACCCGAGATCGTCATAGAGTCTTGTGTGATTCCCACTGTGCTTTGATCTCCACCTTACCACATCCATGAGGGCGTGCAAAACGGTGGTCTTTGGGTACAGTCCCGAGTCACATGGAGGCAATGAGCGATAGGAGGGGTTTCGTCTATCCCGGTATTGGGGGTTGATGTTGCGCTGTGCTCGATTGGCCGTAACAGGGAAGTCCCTGGCCAGGGCTGATCAGAGATTTTCTGGTAAGTGTTACCAGTAGTTTCTCGACCCGTTATGAGCCTCACATCGGCATGACTTATCGAGTATTGGGGTCTGACGTTTACCACCCCTAGACTTGATATGCGGCGTATCAGACGAACAGACCGGACTGTACGGTAAGTGTTACTGGTTGGATTCACAGGAGTGTGAGCGGGCTAGCTCGTCGATCTTCTGATCACTCAATACCCGGATGGCCGTTACGTTTAGCAGACCGCTTGCGGCTTGTGGGTGCTTGATATGATCATCTTCTGCTACCGGCGTATTGGCGAGTCTTTAGAGTCCTACACAGAGGTTTCCTGGCTCAAGCGAAACGAAATAGGAGCGCATATGAGATATGTGCGGGAGCGAGAATAATGCGTGTATGTGATACCGCATTTCATTCTCGCGATAAATGTTTCGATTGGTTATATTCGATATGACCTAGTTATCGAATCATTGATTCGATAAATCGATACATTGAATACTAGTCGGTTATGTGCGACATGACCGGATCATTGAATCAAATGTTGATTTGATGATTTAATGTATAATTATATATTTGATATATTACTTTGCATTAACTAGTATTGGTTCACTTTATATGGATTTTCTCACTTGATGTGCAAGAAGTATATGTGATATACTTTTGTGCACACATTTGTATCATGTTTGATGATACTTGATTGTTTAGTTAAGTATATAGAATTAAACCATGGTTAATTTGATAATTAGGGTTTTGCATATTCATTTATTTATTTATTTGATTCATTTATTTATTTGAAAAAGATTTAAAGATAATGGTGGCTTTCTTTTGTCATTAGTTGAAGTTTCATGAAGCCTTGACTTTTTCAACCATTCTTGTCCTCATGCTTAACCCTAACTCTCCAAATGACCATGGTTTATTCTCTACACTTAACCCTTGTTAGATTATGATAAGTATGAATTTTCTTTTCATTTTAAAAAAAAAACTTATCATAAACTAGCTTCTTCTTCTCCTTCTTCTTCAAGATAGAAACCTTGATGCCATCAATGGCAACTTGAGTTCTAGTGAGAGAAATCCAATTCTAAAGTGAACCCACCTCCTATTTCTTCACCCTCTACCTCTTGCCAAGTTGTTTTGGGTGTTTTCTTCACAAGTTTCATAACTTTGTGAAGTCGGATCTTGAACTTGTGATGCCTCGACGTAGATCGTCTTTGACACGAAGCCGACGACCTATTCCGCTTGTTTTCCCGACGAAGCCGATGAACGAGTCTAGGATTCGAAAAGGACAGCGAGAGGATGACTACGTGGAGCTTAGGAAGTGGATATCCGGATCTACAAAGGTTGTAGCATCTAACTTTTAGTTAAGTAGTTAACTAGATTATCTTTTCGCCTAGAATTCTTGTCTAAGATCCGCGTTAGGGTTTCGCGGCACCCATATTTTTTGAAATTGGCATGTTTGATGCCTTGTGAGACCTCTATAGGGTGCCTAGGAACCTTTCACTGGTATCAGAGCCTTGCTAGAGCCTTAGGCAAAGTCTAGACGCAATTTGAAGCCCGAACGAACCCGAAACCCTAAACCAAACTTGCTCTCTGTACATTTTCTAAAATCTGGGATTTTTCAATATTAAAAATGCTTAAAAAATTCAGCAGGGAATTCTAAGAATTACGATGCAAATTTTTTCCAATGAACAGTGATAAGCGCGGCGGAACTGCGGCCTAAGCCATCTTAGTCAGCGGTTCCGCGGCGGCTTGATGACGTCATCCGTCCTCCTCTGCACAGTAATTCATAGTTTCTGCAGCTGAGTTTTATGGGTATTTTTAATAATTATTCCAGAGTTTAATTTTCAGGGGTGTTTTAGAGCTTCGGTGTTTCGACCGGATTATCAAATTTCGTCTTTGTGTACTTCCGGATAATTTATAGAATATGTTAAAAAGTTCGACCGGATATAAATACCCAACTTTTCCCCTGTCGGGAAATTTCCAAGTGTTGGATTTTTCAGTAGTTCAACGACATTCTAAGTAGTGCAAGTAACGCGATGGACCCTCTAGAAGACAACAAACCTTAACTCGATTATGTGACCGTCTTGAACTGCCCTTTGAACCTTCGGGTTTGGGGCAGTACGGTGTGCCACATGTGAGGCGTTGGCTTGACCCTTCTACGGCTGGACCGTTGGTACTGAGGCACGAACTGAATGTTGTTAGACTTATTTCATGTGTTGAGCTGTATCGGGAAAACTTGGGTATTCGACTGTTCGATCGAAAAGTTTAACATTTTCTGTTTATCTGGAATGTGATACAATAATTGGAATTCACAAACAGTTATGAGATAACTGAATGAATGTTATAAATCTAGCAGTTTAGTCCCACATGTTATTGAAAAGAGTTTTCGATAATGAGACTAAAATGCGGGATTTATATCTGTTAGGCATGTGATGTCTAAGTATTTCATTTGATTAGGCATGCGATGTCTAAAGAAGTTGCGGATTCCAATTGTCGTAGTTTTACACTTTCTTTTCTGAGACCGTAAGTGTAATATGTGATATCGCCGGTTTCGTTGCTATATGTCAACGACAATTGGGATGCGCATATTTACTTACGTTGATGACATGTGATGTTATGTGTTGCTGGATATGTTATATTGGATCGTCGTGTTTGAATAGCCGGGGGTTTTTATGTGAGATGAGTGTTTTTCATTTTCATTCATGTAAAATCTTGTATGTAATATTCTTTTATTTGGGGCACTTCCAGGTAGCGGAAGTTGTCACCCTTTGTATATTATTTACTTTTCAGCATTAGGATAGACCCAAGGAGGGGAGCACAAGTAACCGGGTTCTGGGGTCCAGTGGGAGACCAACTCGAGGAGTCGAGTCCGGGTCTCCTAACCCTAGAAATGGCAGGATTGCTTGCCGCTCTCGTAGGGGTCTAGGGGTGTGGGATTGGCTATTCATCACGACCGTGGAATCCGTGTTTTATACTGGCTCGTATTGAAAACACGGACGTCCTAGTATATCCAATATTTCATATGTTGATTCTGCTGCGATATCTGTGTTGTGATTCTGTGATGGATATAGTATATAGTATATATGATATATTATATAGACGTTACTTATATTTTACACCCGTGCTAGCCCTGCCCTGCTCTGTCGTTAGTTACCTAACCTAACGGTGCACGAGGGGACATCGAGGCGAATGCGGATGGCATAAGTGTACGTCATATCTATCTGTGATGTTTAGGTATTTAAATGATGGGACTTCATTAATGTGATTAATGAAAGATAAGAAACCTAAGATGTTGTGGAATCGAATTTTAAAATAAAACAGGTAGCTACAGTTCTTGCTTTGCACAGCGGTATATATGATATACCCAGCACCTTATTCGATGAGGAAAGGACCGAGATCCCTTCACCGGGAGTGACTCCTTTAGCAATAACTGGCAGATGCTACACACTCGGTTTGCTTTTGACTGCTTTTGGGTTTTTGCTTTGCACAGTGATATATATGATATATCCAGCACCTCATTCGACGAGGAAAGGACCGAGATCCCTTCACCGGGAGTGACTCCTTTAGCAAAACTAGAAAAGCCTCAAAATCACTCCATTTCAAAACTTCATTTGATTCCACAACGATATCAAGTTCATTACGCTCATGGTTTTCAGAAAAACCTGGCGTAGCCCTCCGTCATTTCAGATAAGTCCTGTTTAGTATTCGTGATGCGTTTGTTGACCTTGTCAAGGCGCAGTGTGCGGTAGCTAACCAGTATTTGTCTGCTTATGCATATGATGCAGATTGGGTTAGGGTAGTCGTACGGCCTTGTTGACCTTGTCAAGGGTCGTGCGGGTGGGTTTGATTCAATCAAGAAATGACGGGTTGAACTTGACTTGCGGTCTATGGCTTGTTGACCTTGTCAAGGTCATAGATCGTTCGGGGCAAAAGCATTATCGGGAATTTCAAGTGTTGAAATTTGCAATGAGATTGCATACCTTCTATGAGATAGTTGGATCCCGATACCCACTGCGAGTAAGAGTTACTCCTGGGAGAGTTTTACACATTGCAATTAGCTGATCAAGTAGGTGTCTAGAAAGGTGTCAACGGGGTTACGCCTCTGGGAAAACGAGGTTTACATTAATTAGGTTCGTGCGAAAGCACGGGGGACCTCCCTCAAAGTACCGACACTGGCCTGGCTGAAAGATTGGCGAACTTGTAGTGTGTAATTAATCCCGGCTAGTCTTTCCTTTTAGGGTTTGGAGGAAGATTTGATAAAAAGAAGTGGGAGCCATCCTGATTAGATAAGATAATAACCAATCTGATCTTGCACGAGCATACGCTAAAGTGTTTTCTTCTCTCTCTCTCCAGGTAGCGACCATTTCATGCCCTAATGTAGATAATAATATGGATGTATTGACCGAACCCGCATGTTATACTGTGCTGGGGAACGTTGGTTCCGTTCTTTCTTATAAGAGTTATAGGAATGAACAGGATATAGGGGAATACCAGGATTCCCATGCCACCCGTTTGAAGAAAGTACATGTTGATGCATTTTCTTCGGGTGTGTTCGTTACAGAGAACTGTTTCTCCATTTGCTCTACGTCCTGGGTATTGGATACCGGGTCGGGATCCCATATATGTAATCAGTTACATGGGCTAAGGAAAGGTAGAGAACTTGGAGAAGGTGATAAAGACATTAGAGTTGGAAATGGTGCAATTGTTGCAGCTAAGACTGTCGGGGAATATCACCTTGTATTACCAACTGGTAATACATTGGTTCTGAACGAATGCTATTACATGCCGAACCTGATATGCAACATTATATCGGTTTCTTTATTAAGTAAAGAGGGATATAATTTTGTATTACAGGATAATGTTATGAACATTTTCCGTAACCAAAAGTTGGTTGGATCAGGCACGTTGTGCAATGGCATTTATGTTCTAAATCAATCAACAGTTCTGAGCATAACAAACACACACAAGAGGAAGAGTTCAGAACTGAATGAATCCTTCTTGTGGCATTGTATACTGGGTCACATCAATGTGACACGACTGGCTAAGTTGCATAAGGATGGATATTTGAAACCTTTCGAATTTTCATCTTATGACACTTGCCAGTCATGTCTCAAAGGCAAGATGACCAAAACTCCGTTTACGGGACACGGAGAAAGAGTTACCGAACTCTTGGGACTTATACATAGTGATGTATGCGGTCCCATGTCTACACATGCCAGGGATGGTTCTTCATACTTCATTACATTCACTGACGATCTCTCTAGGTTCGGGTATGTGTTCCTGATGAAACACAAATCGGAAGCTTTTGAGAAATTTAGGGAATATAAACAAGAAGTTGAGAACCAAACCGCAAAAAGTATTAAAATCCTACGATCTGATCGAGGAGGTGAATACTTGAGCAATGAATTCCTGGACTTCCTAAAAGAGAATGGGATTCTCTCTCAGCTGACTCCTCCATATACACCACAGTACAACGGTGTATCTGAACGAAGGAACCGCACCCTATTAGATATGGTGCGCTCTATGATGAGCACAGCAGAGTTACCTATTTCCTTCTGGGGTTATGCGCTGGAAACAGCGACATACCTATTGAATCAAGTTCCATCTAAATCTGTACCTACCACACCATATGAGATATGGAGTGGGAAGAGACCATATTTTAAACGAGTTAAGATATGGGTTTTTCCGGCCTATGTCAAAAGGCAAAATCCGGACAAGCTCGAGGCACGATCAGTTCTCTGCAAGTTTGTGGGATATCCAAAGAATTCATATGGTTATTTTTTCTACCACAGTGAGGAACAAAAGGTGTTTGTTGCTCAACATGCCACCTTTTTAGAAAAGGAATTCCTTGAAAAAGAAATTAGTGGCAAAGTGGTAGAGCTGGAAGAGGTTCTAGATACACAAACCGTAACTAAAGATTTAGTGGAACCAGAAGATTCAGTAGCTCCCAATGAACCTCAGCCTCTCCGCCGATCTAGTAGGGTTCCTCGCCAACCTGAGAGATACTACGGTTTTCTCATGGATGGTGGAAGCGAGGATTGCATCATGGAGGATGATGACCCAACTAGCTTCGAGCAGGTCATCACGAGTGGGGACTCAGTGAAATGGCTGGATGCTATGCGGTCCGAGATGGAATCCATGTACACCAACAAAGTATGGACTTTGGACATTTCTCCTGAAGGGGTAAAACCCATTGGGAGCAAGTGGATCTTCAAGAAGAAACTTGGTGTAGATGGGAAAGTGGAGACTTTCAAAGCTAGACTTGTAGCAAAGGGTTTTCGTCAAAGACTAGGTGTGGACTATGACGAGACCTTTTCTCCAGTGGCTATGCTTAAATCCATCCGGATCATGCTTGCCATCGCTGCTTATCATGATTACGAAATCTGGAAAATGGATGTTAAGACCGCCTTTCTAAATGGTGATTTAGAAGAGTGCGTGTACATGACTCAGCCAGAGGGCTTCGTAGACAGTGGGAGCAGCGGAAAGGTGTGCAAGCTGCTTAAATCCATTTATGGATTAAAGCAAGCATCGCGGAGTTGGAACATCTGCTTTGACGTCGTTATCAAAGAGTTTGATTTCGTCAAAAATCCAGATGAACCTTGTATCTACAAGAAGGTGGTAGAGAGTAAGGTTGTCTTCCTTGTATTGTACGTGGACGACATACTCTTGATAGGAAATGATATTCCTATGCTGCAATCGGTCAAGCTCTTCTTATCACAAAGATTCTCAATGAAAGATCTTGGTGATGCCTCCTGCATATTGGGAATTAGGATCTATAGAGATAGATCCAAACGGATTTTGGGATTATCCCAATCCAGGTACATTGACACCATACTAAAGAGGTTTAGTATGGAAGAGTCCAAGCGTGGGAACTTACCCACGATCTCTGGAGTCACTCTCTCCAAAGAGATGTCTCCCAAGACTGATTTGGAGAGAGGTCGCATGCAAGGGATACCCTATGCTTCGGCAGTAGGCTCTATCATGTATGCGATGCTATGTACCAGACCCGATGTAGCATACTCACTAAGTATAGTGAGCAGGTATCAAGCTGATCCTGGAGAGAGTCACTGGACAGCTGTGAAGAGCATTCTCAAGTACTTGCGAAGGACTAGAGATATGTTCTTGGTGTATGGTAACGGAGAGCTCCAAGTGGAGTCCTTTACCGATTCGAGCTTCCAGAGTGATAAGGACGACTCTAAGTCGCAGTCGGGCTTTGTCTTTACTCTTTACGGAGGGGCGGTTAGCTGGAAGAGTTCCAAGCAGGAAACCGTGGCAGACTCGACGATGGAGGCTGAATACATCGCTGCCAACGATGCTGCCAAAGAGGCTGTCTGGATCAAGAAGTTCATTACTGAACTTGGAGTGGTTCCATCTATTGAGCATCAAATACCTTTGTATTGCGATAACAATGGAGCGGTGGCTTTGGCCAAGGAACCCAGGTCCCATCAGCGATCCAGGCATATTCTGAAGCGGTATCACCTGATCCGGGAGATAGTTGATCGCCGGGAGATCGAGGTCAGGAGGGTTGACACGAAGAACAACACGGCGGATCCACTCACGAAGGCCATTCCCCAGATACAGTTTGAGAGACTCTTCGGGATGCTCGGTATGCGATACTACAGCAGCTGGCCCTAGTGCAAGTGGGAGATTGTTAGTTGTATGTATGCCCTAGAGGCCAGTATTGTACAGATGATGTATATTATATTGGATGCTTGGACATATATAGAGATGACTTTCTTGCTCGATATGATAGTATGCTATCTGGTTACTCTTTATCTTAACATGTACACTTGTCTCTTTAAACTGTCTTATAGTTACATGTTGGTAAAGCCCTTAGGATGTGTACTTGACTACCTGGACTATGATGCAGATCATACTAGTGGGGACATGGTAGTCCATAAGTACATCCTTCAAGGTCCCTAGTCGTGGGTGTATCGAGATGGGGCATCGATATACCAGAGTAGACTAGCATATACGCTTCTCGACCCATGAGATGGGCGATGGATGATCCCATATCCATTGGTGTTTGACATCAGAGATGGTATACGGGTGCTCAGTGGAGACTGGGTACACTGGACGGACTCGCCGAGAACTCCCAGATGGTATTATACCTCACGTCAGATGGCAGTTCTCAGGTGACACTTGTGCAGGTTAGTCTGTAGACCCGAGATCGTCATAGAGTCTTGTGTGATTCCAACTGTGCTTTGATCTCCACCTTACCGCGTCCATGAGGGCGTGCAAAACGGTGGTCTTTGGGTACAGTCCCGAGTCACATGAAGGCAATGAGCGATAGGAGGGGTTTCGTCTCTCCCTGTATTGGGGGTTGATGTTGCGCTGTGCTCGATTGGCCGTAACAGGGAAGTCCATGGCCAGAGCTGATCAGAGATTTGCTGGTAAGTGTTACCAGTAGTTTCTCGACCCGTTATGAGCTTCACATCGGCACGACTTATCGAGTATTGGGGTCTGACGTTTACCACCCCTAGACTTGATATGCGACGTATCAGACGAACAGACCGGACTGTACAGTAAGTGTTACTGGTTGGATTCACAGGAGTGTGAGCGGGCTAGCTCGTCGATCTTCTGATCGCTCAATACCCGGATGGCCGTTACGTTTAGCAGACCGCTTGCGGCTTGTGGGTGCTTGATATGATCATCATCTGCTACCGGCGTATTGATGAGTCTTTAGAGTCCTACACAGAGGTTTCCTGGCTCAAGCGAAACGAAATAGGAGCGCATATGAGATATGTGCGGGAGCGAGAATAATGCGTGTATGTGATACCGCATTTCATTCTCGCGATAAATGTTTCGATTGGTTATATTCGATATGACCTAGTTATCGAATCATTGATTCGATAAATCGATACATTGAACACTAGTCGGTTATGTGCGACATGACCGGATCATTGAATCAAATGTTGATTTGATGATTTAATGTATAATTATATATTTGATATATTACTTTGCATTAACTAGTATTGGTTCACTTTATATGGATTTTCTCACTTGATGTGCAAGAAGTATATGTGATATACTTTTGTGCACACATTTGTATCATGTTTGATGATACTTGATTGTTTAGTTAAGTATATAGAATTAAACCATGGTTAATTTGATAATTAGGGTTTTGCATATTCATTTATTTATTTATTTGATTCATTTATTTATTTGAAAAAGATTTAAAGAGAATGGTGGCTTTCTTTTGTCATTAGTTGAAGCTTCATGAAGCCTTGACTTTTTCAACCATTCTTGTCCTCATGCTTAACCCTAACTCTCCAAATGACCATGGTTTATTCTCTACACTTAACCCTTGTTAGATTATGATAAGTATGAATTTTCTTTTCATTTTAAAAAAAAAAACTTATCATAAACTAGCTTTTTCTTCTCCTTCTTCTTCAAGATAGAAACCTTGATGCCATCAATGTCAACTTGAGTTCTAGTGAGAGAAATCCAATTCTAAAGTGAACCCACCTCCTATTTCTTCACCCTCTACCTCTTGCCAAGTTGTTTTGGGTGTTTTCTTCACAAGTTTCACAATTTTGTGAAGTCGGAGCTTGAACTTGTGATGCCTCGACGTAGATCGTCTTTGACACGAAGCCGACGACCTATTCCGCTTGTTTTCCCGACGAAGCCGATGAACGAGTCTAGGATTCGAAAAGGACAGCGAGAGGATGACTACGTGGAGCTTAGGAAGTGGATATCCGGATCTACAAAGGTTGTAGCATCTAACTTTTAGTTAAGTAGTTAACTAGATTATCTTTTCGCCTAGAATTCTAGTCTAAGATCCGCGTTAGGGTTTCGCGGCACCCATATTTTTTGAAATTGGCATGTTCGATGCCTTGTGAGACCTCTATAGGGTGCCTAGGAACCTTTCAGTTTTGACCCATAGGCAATCTGTGTACCGTTTTGGTTTCTGGACTTGATGTTAATAGCAATTGCGATTGTTTATTATATGTAGGTACCCTCGTGAAGACTTAGAGACGAAGAGCAAGCGCCTGGCGACATCGGCATTAGCAAGCAAAAGGTGAGTAGATTTATATCTACGGAGAGAAGTCGGGTGGATGGCGTATAGTACCCCCGCAGTTCGTAGTATATTTATGATATATAACTGGATATATATGTGGTATATGATACGTGGATGATTATCAAGATATGATTATATGCTCATGGTTAGTTTGGGGTTATTAGAAGTGAACTAGCATAGCTTCTTAGTTGTGAAACCTAGAATAGGTTTACACCCACACGCACACACCTGCATTCATTCTATTACCTGTGCGTATATGGGGATATGTGTATATATACACACACACATTGGTATGGGACTATGTATATATATATATATATATATATACACACACACACGGATTATGAGGATAGTACTTGGGATAGGAGATGAGTCGATGAGATTGGGCTTGAGGCCGTGAGATTTGTGATGTGATATGGTTCGTATTTGTGATACGACGTGATGTTTTAGTGGGCCCTTTCGACGTGGTGTTTTCAGACAAACGTGTGCATATACATATGTGGTATCGGTATTGTACTAGACGTGGATTAGTACCCCCGATCATGATAATTGATAAAGAGGATACCAGATGAATAGTGTGATCGATGTGACATTGACCCGTACCCAGATTTGGGATGCCGTACGACGAATTTACCGTACGAGATATATTGCTGATAGATCCGCACTCTTTACTCGAGGATATCATATTGTATTAGGGTATCGTATGGGATATTATTGAGGCGGGATCACCGACTATTATATATATGTTTATCGACCAGATATTAGGCGGTTTTCTTACCTTTCGATCAACCGGTTTAGTTTAGTACGGTAGTTTACATGTACATGATAGATTAGACTCGAGTCATACCTATTTCAAAACTAACGAATCATGAGTATTTTAAAAACAGGCCAAGGGGTTCTACGGATATTTCAAAGGATGTACCTTTTCTTAAAAAAACTGTAGCCCTTATTTTCAAAACACCACGATTCATGTTATTTCAAATGACAAACCTGTATGACTCATATTTATATAAATGCAGATTAGTTATCATTGTGTTTATTATTCAGCTCCCGCATATTCTTGCTGTTCGCACCGCACCGCATGCTTATATTGTGTTTTCATATGCCATTATTGAGATCATGCTTTCAGGACACCAGCACCATTACCGATGATGCGTATATTCCACATACACTTACTTGCCGGCTCACACACATCATCATCGGTAATTTCCATGTCACGAACACTTTAGAGAATATTACTCATTGACATAGCTTGTTAACTGATAGTTCAACAAGGTATTAGTGTTGGATATAGTGCCCTCAAAGTCAATTATTGGATCGCAGGCACGCGATTGCAATCATTGAGGGAGGACCTATACCGATAGGACAATCTTACTCGAGATGATAGTATGCTATCTGATTTATATTTATCATACGTGTGCTGCTTTAGTTGACTTGATATGTATCACTATTGCACGTTGATAAAGCCCATAGGATTCTTGCTTGACTACCAACAGTATGATGGCGATCATATACGTGAGAGTTGGGTAATCCATAAGCACATCCTTAAAAGTGGTCCGTTGTCGCGGGAGTTTCGAGACAGGGCATCGATACTCCGGAGTAGACTAGTGTATACAGTCGAGACCCCGACGAGGGGCGGTGGCCGGTCTCACAAGCCATTGGTGTCAGTTGGTTCATCTAAGATGTATACAGGTGCTCATTGGGTTATGAGTACACCGGACAGGACTCGCCGAGAATATGCTAGCTGGTTATTAAAACCTGTCGTCAGATGGCAATTCCCAGGTGACATGTGTACAAGTTAGTTTATCGACCTGAGATCGTCATTTGTCTTGTGTGAGTTTCCACTGTGCTTTGATTATTACCCTACCACGGCTCAAAGGAGTCGTGCAAACTGGTTCTAGTTGGGTACAGTCCCGAGCCATATGGAGGCAGTGAGCGGATCGGCAGGGGATTAGTCTCTCCCTACGTTGGGAGTGAGATCGTGCTGTGTCTAGGAGAGC
Source organism: Agapanthus africanus (assembly GCA_030015575.1). Classification (NCBI taxonomy): domain Eukaryota; kingdom Viridiplantae; phylum Streptophyta; class Magnoliopsida; order Asparagales; family Amaryllidaceae; genus Agapanthus; species Agapanthus africanus. The sequence continues at coordinate 495,750,659 of CM057339.1, forward strand.
CATTACAAAAAATCCATGGCCATGGTATGTGAGATTTACTGGTAGGTATTCCAGTAGTATCTCAAGTGTTTTGGGCTACACTCCGACATGACTTATACCGATTTTGGGGGTCTGACGTTTACCAGCTCCCTAGGCCCGATATGTGATACTCATAGACGAACGGACCGGACTGTAAGGATATTGTCACACATAGGCTCAGTAGGTTTCCAGGATGAGTTCGCTCATCGGACTCCCTTTCACTCAGTACATGGGCAGTCGTTATGTATAGCTAGTACCACTGACGGCTTGTGGTTAAACCCACTGCCAGAGTATTGACGAGTCTTTAGAGTCCCCCACAGAAAGTTTTCCAGTTCGGGCAAAACGTTGTAGAGACCGTATGGTTTTATGGCAGGGTTCGAACATACGCGTGCACTTGTGCACGTGTCATGGTTCGGACGGATAATACTAGCGGGCTTTGGTTTAAGCCGGATCCTAGTATTATACTATGTAGATTTTGTCTCATTGCATTTGTATTCGGTCGTAATACAAATGCGGGTATGTATATACAGTTGCGGAGTTATCCTGTAATTTTGTTACGGGATCGCTTTTTGAAGTTGCCAGTTTGTATCTTCTTTTGGCCAAATTTCCGTTCTATCTATCTTTGGCTGAAATTTGGTGTGAGGGGTTTATTTGCAAATGTGGCAATTAGTAATGGAGGGGCCTTTGTATGGTGTCGGGGCTCCAGGGATTTTCCAGCAAGCTTCTTGATGTTTCTAGCATCATTGACTCACTTCTTGCATTATTGTTGTTATGGAAATGCTAGGATATTTTGTGGATGATCTTTTTCTTAAAGTTACCATTCTTTTCCTTGCACTCACCCCCTTCTCTTAAAATGGCCGAGCACTTGCTGGGGCTTCCCCATTCCATTTTTGTGAGAAGTAAATTGATTCATTATCATTTGCATTAAATCCTTAGCGCTTCCTCAAGCTCAAATTCCATCTCTATTCCTATGGCAACTTCGATTAACCGTTCATCCAATCACTTGGATGATTTGAGACAAAGTATTCTACACTTACTCTACATCAATCTTGGACACGTCGGCTAGCAAACTTCGTGTCCGAGTTGCCTCGGTTCAGAGGTGGGAGCCCGTATAAAGATTCGTTGACGTGGCGCAGTTTTCAGCGAGGAGGAGATCGTAGATCGAGCGAGATCGGAGAGCGAGCTTCGTCGGTGCATCCGCAACATGCTAGGGGAAGAGGTTAAAAACCGAAGGACACGGATCGATCGGTATAATCTCTAAACCCACTTTACAGTATACTAGTTTACGGTTAATGGAACGATTCGGAATAGGGATGCGGTTAGCGCCAGTTCGTAAAAAGTTTTTGTTCCGCATTTGGCCTCGGAAAGACGGCCGGGGCGCTGCCGCACCCTAACATGGTATCAGAGCCAAACTATTAACCGTTTACTAGTTGATTTAGACAATGTTAAAGTATCGAAACCAGAACAAACCCAAACGATGCCACTGGAAATTCTGTTCTCTGTTGTTTTTCAAAGTCCCAGAAAAATTATTTAAACATGTGCAGAAGATTATTGGGGAGACCACATGAACACACCCCAAAGTCGGACCCAAGCCACCGGATTTTGGCCGATCCCCTTAGCCCCATTTCCGGCGTCGTCGGCTCTGGTATGGCCTCTGGTGTTGGTGTTTGGGGTGTGCTGTGGTCTCTGGGAAGTTTATCCTGTGGTGTTGTTTATTTAGCCCAATTTGGATATGGTTTTATCAGTTTATTTGGGCTATTCGGGGGTTATTTCGGAGTCGATATTTTCTAACATTGTTTAAGTGCGCAGTGCTTTACATTACTATCTATGACCGTGAATGTCATTCGATCAGTAAAACTTGTCTAATTGCTATAGTCCTTTTAGACGGGTTTTGCGAACGTGACATTCACGTTGATGTTCTATGTTGTGCTGTAATGTTGCAGATTTTTCGTAGTGGATAGTTCCTGTGCAATGGTAGTGCAGTTTTGATATTTGTACATTTGATATCGTGGGGCGAGCGTCCGACATGTGGACAGTCGTCACTACCTGTTTGTATTTTCTTTTAAGGAACGACCGGGTTGAGGTCGATGTACCCGTTGTATATATTTTCTTTTCTATACTAGGATTACCCCGCGGTGGAGTGCACGGATAACCGAGTTCTTGAGGGCAACGGGTCCGCATCTCATGGCTTTGAGAGGGAGGGGACCTCACTCTAGGATTGGCGGGCTATTCGCCGCACTCGTAGGGGGTATAGGTTTTTATTGCACAGGCTATCCACACGACCAGGGAAACGTCGGGTTTCATTTATGGCTCTATGAAACTCGAGGCTCCCAGTATATCTGTATTGTTCTGTGATACTTATTACTTTTCTGTAATGTTGCATTTTATCACGCCTGGAGCGATTATTGTATATTGATATATATACTAGTAGATGTTCTATATGTTTTACACCCGCGCTAGTCCAGTCCCCACTCTGTCATTAGTTAAGTAACCTAACGAGTGATGACGGGACCCAGTGGCGAATGCGGATGGCATATACGTACATTTTATTTTCATTCTTTTCTGGTGTGATTAATTGATGGGACTGCGTAGATTCGGATCAATGCAAAGAAAACAGACCTATACAGATGTTATTGGAACAATTTTCAAAAAGCTATTATTGCAAGGACGTTCTCTTTTATTTTGCACAGAGGTATTCAGTTCAGAATATCCAGCACCTCATTCGACGAGGCAAGGGCCGAGATCCCTTCACCGGGAGTGACCCCTTGGACAGAAGTTTGCATCAGGGTAATAACTTCACTATAGCCGATTACTTTTGCTTTGCATCGTGGTATTTTGTTGGAATATCTTGCACCTCATTCTATGGGGAAAGAGCCGAGATCCCTTCACCGGGAGTGACCTCTTTAGCAAAGGTTTTCATTACTATATTTTTATAAAAGGTTATCCAGTTCCTTCAATGATATCAAGTTCATTACGGTAAAAGATTTTTCGCCAAAAACCATTCGTAGACCTCCGTCATTTCAGATTCGTATTGCTTAGTATTCGTGCTGTGTATGTCGTGCTTAGCCGAGGCGTAGTGTTCGGTAGCTATGCAGTGTTTTTTTGTTGCATGGATATATGATTGGTTAGGACAGTCGTGCGGTCATTTTGGCTCAGTCAAGGACTCGTGCGGGTGGGTCTAATACAATCAAGATAATGACGGGTTGAACTTGGCTAGGATCCTTTGATATGTTGGCTCAGTTAAGGTCACTTGGGTCCTAGGGGTAAAAATCACATCGGGTGTTTCTAAAGAAACTGAAACTTGCCTGGCATGCGCATACCTTCTGGAGTGTGATAACGTGAGTGGATTCCATCACGTTATCATGCGATGATAGTTGGATACCAATTCCCACTGATGAGTTGGTTTACTCCTCGGGTGATCCCGACTAATTCTTCTTTCAGGTTTGGAGGAGAATTTGAGGATACAGTGGGAGGTTTCCTGATTAGATAAAGTGATAACCATTCTGATCTAGGTTAGAGTGCACGCAGAGTGTTTCTTTTCTCTCTCTCTTTGGCTGCGACCATGATCCGACCCTAGACCATGACTCGGTAACCAAGTTAACCGAACTTTCTTAAAACACTGGCTTTGGGATTGTCTGAGTTGCATACATCATTGCCACTCTTCTTTTACCCTTTGCATTTCTCCAGAACACTTCGTATTACTACGAATATCCACTTGCATTGGATAAATCCATCGTATGGTTATATACTAACTCGAAGGAACTTGTTCCAGATTCGAGGATGGATTCTAGTTCTGGAGAGATTGAATAAGACTATTCAGTTGTCTTTTCCCTTTTACCTTCTCTCAGGTTGCGAGAGCTCTTAGGATTAAGAGAGTACACCTATTATTCTTATTGGATAGTTTTCTTCCAAACCATAGGCAGGTGCCGAAAGGTAGGGATTGAAGAAAACCAATTAGCCTGACGTAGGTGTACAGAAGGTAATAAGTATAGACAAATAAAGGGATTAGAAAGAGGGCAAAGTAAATTGCGACTGCTATTCACGACCAAACCAAATATTTCATCGCCACTCCTATTTCACCTTTGTATTTCTCCAGAACACCCCGTATCACTACGAAGATCCACAGTTATTTGGATAATCCATCGTATGGTTATATACGAACTCGATGGAACTTGTTCCATTTTGGGGATGGATTCTGGTTCAGGAGAAATAGAGTAAAGGTTTATTCAGTTGTCTTTTATCATCACCTTCTCTCAAGTTGCGAGTACTCCTAGGATTAGGAGAGTACACCTATTATGCTTATTGGATAGTCTTCTTCCAAACCATAGGCTGGTGCCGAACGGTAGGAAAGGAAGAAAACCATTAAGCCTAACGATGGTGTACAAAAGGTAATGAATAAAGACAAATAAAGGGATTTGGAGAGATAGCAAGGAAATACACGGCTATAGTCATGAATCTGGATAATGGAAGAGGCATTACTATGAATATCCGGATACCCTTCGAAACATATTCATGTTTCAGTTTCACTGTGCATTGTTAATCGAAAACTGATTTCCCAATTAGTCCTTGCTCCAGGGTATGTATTTACCTCGTATGATTCTCACAACTGTATGGTTTTACAGATGATGAGTAGGAGTAAGTTATTGGGAATTAAGTGATCATCCTCATTATATCGGAATTCGTTGTAATTGGTGATATTTGAGGAAATCGTCTGGATACAGTTTTCAACCTACGACGCACAGGGTTTGAGTTATTCAACTCAGGGGACTCATATAGAGTATTATATGTTGTCCAGTGTCCATTAGGACAAAAGGGTTGGTCCTCGTACTATATTCTGTTTACTTGTGACTTCTCTAGTTTTAGACATGTGTTTCGTAGAAATACAAAGTCCAAGTTTGAGAAGTTATTGGTATAAGAATAAAGTAGAGAACCAGGTGCAGCAAGTATCGGGATTCTTCAAGGTCATCGAAGATGTAGATACTTGTGTATGGTATTCAGTTGATAGTAATGTTTTAGAGAAATTTCTTCTCTTTCAGGTTACTCATAATTGGATAAACTCCTAAGTTGAGTAATGTTGATCGGCCTCTCTCCATTAAGTTGACATGCACTGGAGACAGCTGCATGATTTGAATCTGGTTACAATTAAATCAGTGCCTCTGTTTCTATATTGTATATAGAATGGATCATATCTTAACGATGTTAAGGTATATGGAGTTGTCCGGCTTATGCTTAAAACCAGACTCTGGATAACTCAAAGCACGTTTCTGTAATGGCAGTTTGTGGGTTGACCCGGGTTTTGACGAGGGTTGACTTTCTACCATCTCGAAGATCAATAGTGATATTGTTCTTGACTCGCCACAGTTTTTAGTAAAATGGATTTTTTCAGAAAACAGTAGTGGGAGTATGGTAGAACTGGAAGAGATTCCAGAACCACAAACGATTACGGAAAATTTAATAGGACCTAAAGATTCAATCAGGTTTGACATTTGTTCATCTCATAATTTTGCATTATTATATTCCCCATTCTTAATCATTTTATAAATAAATAGGTGCTTTTGATCCATGTCTGTTGAATAGTTGCAGGTTACAGGTTCTCGGAACAATACAGTGAAAATGGTGAAAAGACGCTACAAAAGTGAGACTACGACCAACAAATAGAAGAATCTTTATCAAGCCGCCTACAGTCAAGGAATAAACAAAGATCAGCAAACAGTTTGATTGCATAAAAGTACAAAGGCAGCACAAGATTCAAGACTTCAACATGAAGCGAACGGTAAAAGTGCACAACATTCTGCACTGTGGAAATCTGGAACAAACTAGAAGATATTCTGAAGAACCAAGTGAAGAAACCAGAATGAAAAAGCAACAGAAAGCAACCCTAGAAAAATGAGCCAGCAAGCTCACTATATGGCCGCGGAACCGCGGCCAAACCATGCTTATGGCCGCGGATCCGCGGCCGTGCTGTGCACGTGTCGGTGCGTGTCGGTGGAGTCGGTGCTTTGACCCGGTTTTCTTAGGGTATTTTTGTAATTCTAGATATGGATCAGATGTAAACCCTAGGGTTTCTATTCTCTATAAATAGGAATCCTACAGCTCTTTTTAGAGCGTACCTCTTTTTGGGTGCCTCTTTTGAGATGCCTCTTTTTATTTCTCTAGTCTAAAATTTTCAATCCTTGTAATTGTCAAAGAGTGCATCAATAAAGAAGTAAGTTTTTTTATCTTGCCTTAGTTATTTTAATTTCTTTCCTGCCCTAGTTATCTAGCAATTTTATTTCTCTGCCCTAGTTATTTATCTTCAATTTTTATCTGCCGTAGTTAATTAAAAGAAAACCATAAAAATGAATTCGTTTATCAATTCCCTTATGAGTGAGTAGTTCCTCACTTGTTAGGGTTAGGTTTGGGAAAGTTTTGAGAGATGAAAATCTCTCACCCCTTTCTTGCCCGTTCAACATTTTAAAGTAGGCTCTATCCATACATACACACACCGCTCACTACGGCACCCTATCCCACGAGGTAGCGGCGATACCCTAGTTAAAGATCGGTTGTGATTGTTTCCATAGAGGTTAGGGTAAGAGTTAAGAAAGGACGGACAAGGACAAAAAGGAAGAAACCTAGTTTCTTTCCGATCGTGCTAATCCCCTTTGTTAACTATTACCTTAACACCTAAAAGTTCTTAATTATGGTAAAGAAAGCGGTGCGAATAATTGATTTTCCAAACTAACCTAATCTTAACCCTAGCAAGCTTTTTATAAACTTTTATCTCATTCTTAGATCTTGTAAAGTTTTAGAAATCGTTTTGCGAATTTTCCCGTTTTAGGGCAAAATTGTCGGTTTTTCCCGTTTTAACCCGATTTCGATCAAACGACCGTATAAGCTTACCGACACCTAGTTTGGCTAAAATAAAGCTTGTGCGCGAACTTTGGGAGTATTTGGGAGGTTTTGGTTCAGATAGAATTTTTCCCAAATAAAATATTATTTTAAGCGGTATTTTGTGCACGTAAATCGGGAAATTTTTTCTGTTGTGAATAAATTAATTTTGTCCCTAGAATTATTTTAGAAACTTCTTTTTAAATATCTAGATATTTTTGGAGTGCAAAAGGAATTGTTTAGAAAAGAAAAGAAAAGGGTGTAAAGGTGGCATTTTTCATTTAATGTTGCATTTATTGCTTAAGACTAGAATTTTCTTCATTTTAATTACCCAAAACCCCCCTCTCACCTCCTTGGCTGAGCCTCATCCACCCCATTTCTGTCCTCTAAATTTCCAAGCTCATTTCTTGTTCTTTTTCAATCAAAAACACAAAAAGAATTCCAAAAATAAATCCAGAAATTCCTATATAAAAATTAAACCATTTTTCCTTCACTAATCCTTCATGGATCATCAACAAAGCTTGGTTTTTGATGCTAAGATGTTGGATTAAGTTTCATTTTGTGTTCTTGGGGAGGTATAATTCTTACCTTAATCCTTATATTTTTGCTTTAATCTTAATCTAGCTAATTTAGTTAGCTATTTATGTGTTTAGTTTAGTTTTTAAACCATGATTAATTCATTATATTTGGTTTAAGAAATTCATGTTAGGGTTAAATTTTGATTAAGTGATTAGTGTTCATTTGAAGTGTTAAATTGTGTTTTGGAAAAGATTAACCAAGTAGAAAATGTTAATTTTTGCTAATTAATATTTTGTTTAATTAAGCAAAGTTGCTTACTAGGTTTTTGCTAAAACATAATTAGCGAGTGCTAAAAATATAGGAATGGTTTAGATAGCTTAGTTAGGCTATTTTTAAGGTATTTGTAATCTCTGGATATGCGTTATCTTGAATCTAGTGTGAATTATTGCGATAGGTTTCTTAGTAGATTTCGGGGGTTTTCCGACGTAGGGTTCGTTTGGTCGTTGCGAGGTTATATCTAGTGTATTCCTCGTAATTTTTGTGTTGTGTGTAGGGTTCCTAGGCATACACATGAGTTTACACAATGCATCAACCATGCCAAAATCAAATTTTTGTGTGCCTAACAATTCTATGCAAGATCGTTAACTAGAGGTAAGGCGAAACTACAAGCAAGCAAACTACTTTGCTACTAAGTGAATGGGAATACAACCTTTGTAGATCCGGTCCTTCACTTCTAAAGCTCCGTGTTGACGTCCCTTCGCTGCGATCATCGGGATCCCGAACCCTAGCGTTGGTTTCATCGGAGAAAAAAGCGGGCTAGGTCGTTGACTTCGAGGCCGAAGATGATCTACGTCGGGGAGACTCAAACTCAAGCTATTCCTTCACTTGGTCAAGAACTTTGTGAAGATAACACCCTATACAACATGGCAAGTGGTATAGGATGAAGAAATAGAAAGTGGGTTCACTTTGGATTTGGATTTCTCACTCTTTTTCTTCACTTGAAAATTTTCAAGAAAGCTTTCTTCACTTCAAGAAGAAGATGAAGAAGAAAAGAATATGAATAATAAAAATAACAAAATGAATAATCAAGTGAAGTCTATCATGTTGCAACCATGGGTGAGTAAACCATTGTAGAGACTAAACTAGAGTTTAGGTGGATGGTTAGGTCAAAGAACAAAACAAAATGGTTAGACTTTTTCAAAGATGCTAAAAAGCTTCATGAAGCTTCAAGCATAAAACAAAGAAAGCCACCATTTTATTTTTGCCAAAATAAATAAAATAAATAAAACCCTAACCATTAACCTAAACATGGTGTAAGTCATACACACACCCAAGTTTGCATGTATCATCAAACATGATACGAACTAGTGCACAAAAATATATCACATATACAACTTGTGCACAAAAAGTGAGAAAGACAATCTTAAGTGAACCAATACTAGTTAATGTAAAGTAATATATCAAATATATAATTATACATTAAATCATTAAATCAACACTTGATTTAATGATCCGGTCATATTGCATATAACCGACTAATATCTTAGTGTATCAATGTATCGAATCAACACTTGATTCGGTAACCCGGCTATATCTCATATAACTGTCCGATGATACAAATCGCGAGAACAGAATATAGTATCACATACTGGTATTATTCTCGGTCCCGCACATATCTCATATGCGCTCCTATTTCGTTTCGCTTGAGCCAGGAAACCCCTGTGTAGGACTATAAAGACTCGTCAATACGCCGGCAGTAGGTGATGATCATATCAAACCCCTACAAGCTGCAAGCGGTCTGCTAAACGTAATGGCCACCCGGGTATTGAGCGATCAGAAGATCAACGAGCAAGCCTGCTCACACTCCTGTGAATCCAACCAGTAACACTTACCGCACAGTCCGGTCTGTTCGTCTGATATGTCGCATATCTCGCCTAGGGGTGGTAAACGTCAGACCCTAGTAGCTTGATAAGTCATGCCGATGTAAGGTCCATAACAAGCATGAAACTACTGATAACACTTACCAGTAAATCAGTGCAACCCTGGTCAGGGATTTCCAGTTATGGCCAGTCGAGCATAGCGCAACATCAACCCCTAATACTGGGAGAGACGAATCCCCTCCTATCGCTCATTGCCTCCATGTGAATCGGGACTGTACCCAAAAACCACCTGTTTGCACGACTTAGTAGAGCCGTGGTAGGGTGGAAATCAAAGCACAGTGGGAGACACACACGACTCTATAACGATCTCGGGTCAACATACTAAGCTGTACCAGTGTCACCAGAGAACTGCCATCTGACGTGAGGTATAATACCATCTGGGAGTTCTCGGTGAGTCCGTTCAGTGTACCCAGTCACCACTGAGCATCCGCATACTATCTCTGATGTCAAACACCAATGGATATGGGATCATCCATCGCCCATCACATGGGTCGAGAAGATATACGCTAGTCTACTCTGGAATATCGATGCCCCGTCTCGATATTCCCACGACTAGGAACATTGAAGGATGTACTCACTGACTATCCAGGCCCCACTAGTATGATCTGCATCATAGTCCTGGAAGTCGAGCACATATCCTAAGGGCTTTATCAACATATAACAGAGAGACAATAAGTATACATGTTAAGATAAAGAGCAACCAGATAGCGTACTATCATGTCGAGCAAGAAAGTCCTACGTATATATGTCCCAGCATCCACTATAATATACATCTCATGTACAACAATGGCCTCTAGGGCATACATATAACTAACAATCTCCCACTTGCACTAGGGCCATCTGTAGCAGTGGTTGCAGTATCTCATACTCAACCATCCCATAATAGTCTCTCTCTGGGAAAAGGCCTTTGTGAGTGGATCCGCCGTGTTGTCCTCTGAGTCTACTCTCCTAACCTCGATCACCCTTAAGATCAACTATCTCTATGATCAGGTGATACTGCCTTGGAATATGTCTGGGTCACTGATGGGACCGGGGTTCCTAGGCCAAAGCCTCAATACCATTGCCATACAATGGTAGGAACCTAGTTCATTTCATGAACTAATATACACCCAAACTTCTTCTTTGGTAGTATCATTGATAGCGATGTCACCAGCCTTTATCGTTTAGTTTGCCACGGTATCTCGCTTGGAACTCTTCCAACATACCGTCCCTCCACTGAGGGTAAAGACAATGCCTGCGACTGACATCCAGTCGTCCTTATCACCCTGGAACCTCTCCAGTGATTCTCCCCAGGATCGATTGATACCATCTTACTACACTTAGTGAGAATCCTAATATCCAGTTAGATCTATCTTATAGATCCAAAACCCAGGATTTAGGAGGTATCACTTTGATCCTCTAGGGGGAATCCATGTAATAAGAGGAGATTGACCGTGCGTAGCATAGGAAACTCTTTCCCTATCAAGAGTATGTCATCCACGCACAATACGAGGATCACCACCATACTCCCTACTACCCTTTTGTATATACAAGGTTCATCTACCATTTTGATGAAGTCAAACACTTTGACTACCATATCAAAACAGACGTTCCAACTCCGCGATACTTGCTTTAATTTGTAAAGCAACTTGCACACGTTTCCGCTGCTCCCACTGTTTACGAAGCCCTCTGGCTGTGTACTTATAGACGTTCTCTTCTAAATCAGTATTTAGAAAAATAGTCACGACACCCAACCACCAGATATCGTAGTCATGGTATGCAGCAATAGCAAGTTGGATCCGGATGGACTTAAGCATAGCCACTGGAAAAGGTTTCATCATTATCCACGCCTGGTCGATGACGAAAACCTTTAACAAGTCTAGCTTTGAAAGTCTCAACTTTTCCATCTACACCAAGTAATCTTCTCAAGATATACTTGCTCCTGATGGGAATTTAATCCTTCAGATATAGCATCCAAAGTCCATACTTTGTTGGTGTACATGGATTCCATTTCAGATCACAAAGCATCCAGCCATTCATACAGAGTCCCCACTCTTGATGGCCTGCTCGAAACTAGTTGGGTCATCATCATATGATGCAATCCTCGCTCCCACTGTCATCGAGAAACCGAATTATCTCTCAGGCGGATGAGGAACCCTACCAGATCGGCGGAGAGGCTGAGGTTCGTCGGGGACTATAGAATCCTTTGGTTCTGTCAAATCATCAGCTGTAGTTTGTATAGCTGGAACTTTTTCCAGTTCTACAGTACTGACCTTGCCTCGATCTTGTCCGGATTTTGCTTTTGACATAGGCCAAACAACCCCAAATCTTAACTTGCTTAAGAGATGGGTTCTTCCCACACCATATCTTATATGGAGTGGTAGGCACTGATTTGATTTGAACCCAATTCAATAGGTATGCAGCTTCTCAAGTGCATAACCCCCAAAAGGAAATAGGTAACTCAGCAGTACTCATCATAGAGCACACCACATCATATAGGGTGCGATTGCTACGCCCCGATACACCGTTATGCTGTGGTGTATTCAGAGGAGTAACACCGAGAGAGAATCTCATTCTCCTTTAGAATAGTCCAAGAATTCCATGCACAAGTATTCTCCTCCCTGATCTCATCATAGGACATAATACTTATACCTATATTGGTTCTCTACTTCTGACTTATATTCATTGAATTTCTCAAAAGCTTCAGACATGTGTTTCAACAGGAACATGTGTCTGAATCTTGAGAGACCATCAGTGAATGTAAGGAAGTACAAAGAACCAGTCGTGGCATATGTAGACTGGGGACCTTTATACATCACTATGTATCAGTCCCAAAAGTTCACTAACTCTTTCTCTGTTTCGAGTAAACAGAGCTATGGTCATCTTATCTTTGTGACATGACGGGCAAGTTTCACAAGATGTAAATTCAAACCGATTTACATATGCATCTAAATGTAACTTTAGCTAGTCGGGTCCCATTGATATGACCTAGTCTACAATGCCTTAAGAAGAATTCGTTCATTTCTGAACTCTTCTTCTCGTGTGTGTTCTATATACTAAGAACTGTAGTTTGATTTAGAACGTCAATGCTTTTAGATAACGTGACTGAACCGATCAACTCTAGATATAGGAAATGTTCAAAACATTATCCAACAATACAAAATTATATCCTTTCTTTACTAATAAAGAGACTGATATGATCTTGTATATCAGGTTCGGTATCTAATAATATTCGTTCAGAATCAATGTATTCTGGTAATACAGGGTGATTGTGACCAACAGACTTGGCTGCAACACTTGCACCGTTTTCTGTCTCATGAAACTTATCACCCGTTCTCAGTTCTCTACCTTTCTTTAGCCCATGTAACAGATTACATATCTGGGATCCTGATTCGGTATCAAATACCCAGGACGCAGAGGATACTGAGAAACAGTTCTTTGTAATGAATGCACCCGAAGGAGATGCATCTCATGTACTTTCTTCGTTTGGGCGGCATGGGAATCCTGGTATTCCCCTAATTCATGCTCGGTCTTATAACAATTATAAGTTGGAGCGGGACTAACGTTCCCCAGCTCAGTATAACAAGCGGGTTCGGTCAATACATCCATATTATTATCTAGATTAAGGCGTGACATGGTCGCTACCTGGAGAGAGAGAGAGAAGAAAACACTCTGCGTGCGCTCTTGCAAGATTTGATTGGTAATATATTTTATCTAATCAGGATGGCTCCCACTGTTTTTATCAAATCTTCCTTCAAACCCTAAAAGGAAAGACTAGCCGGGATTAATTACATTCTACAAGTTCGCCAATCTTTCAGCCAGGCCAGTGCCGGTACTTTGAGGGAGGTTCCCCGTGCTCTCGTACGGACCTAATTAAAGTAAACCTCGTTTTCCCAGGGGCGTGACCCCATTGACACCTTTCTAGACACCTACTTGATTGGCTAATTGCAAAGTGCAAAACTCTCCCAGGAGTAACAATTACTCGCAGTGGGTATCGGGATCCAACTATCATATAGAAGGTATGCAATCTCATTGCAAATTTCAACACTTGAAACTCCCGATAAAAGGTTTTTACCCCTAGCACTTATGACCTTAACTATGGTCAACAAATCATAAGCACTAGTCAAGTTCTACCCGTCATTTCGTGATTAATTAGACCCACCCACAAGACCCTTAACTAAGGTCAACAAAGTCACGCGACTGTCCTAACTAATCGCATCATATGCGGTGTAGGAAGACATCACTTAGCTACCGTACACTGTGCCTTGACTATGGTCAACAAACACAGCACGAATACTAAGTACTCTACTTCCTAAAATGACGGAGGGTTGCGGATGGTTTTTAATAAAACCTTTAACGCTTTGAACTTGATCTCGCTGCAGAATCAAATGGTTTTTAAATGGAGTGTTTTTTAGGCCTTTCTAGTTTTGCTAAAGGGGTCACTCCCGGTGAAGGGATCGTCGGCCCTTTCCTCATCGAATAAGGTGCAGGATATATCATATATACCGCTATGCAAAGCAAAAACTATAGAAGCAATCAAAAGACAAACCGAGGGTTGTAGCATCTGCCAGTTATTTCTAAAGGGGTCACTCCCGGTGAAGGGATCTCGGCCCTTTCCTTATCGAATAAGGTGCAGGATGTTCTACAAGGAACACCGCGATGCAAAGCAAGAACTGTAGCTACCTGATTTTTGAAATTCGATTCCACAACATCTTTAGGTTTATTTTCTTTCATTAATCTCATTAATGAATGTCCCATCATTTAAGTCCACGTAAACATCACAGATAAATATAACGTACACTTATGCCATTCGCATTCGCCTCGATGTCCCATCTGCACCGTTAGGTTAGGTAACTAACGGCAGAGCGGGGAGGGGCTAGCGCGGGTGTAAAACATAAGCAATGTCTATATAATATATCATATATACTATATACAATATCTATCTGAACAAATCACATGATCACATCACAGATAACGCAGCAGAAAATATCATATGAAATATTGGATATATTAAGACGTCCGTGTTTTATATTGAGCCTGTATAAAACACGGATTCCACGGTCGTGATGAATAGCCAATCCCACACACCTAGACCCCTACGAGAGCGGCAAGTAACCCTACCAATTCTAGAGTTAGGAGACCCGGACTCGACTCCTCGAGATGGTCTCCCACTAGACCATAGAACCCGGTTACTTGTGCTCCCCGTCTTGGGTCTATCCTAATGCGGAAAAGTAAATAATATACAATGGTGACATCATACACAACCCGGAAGTGCCCCAATAAAAGAATATTACATACAAGTTTTTTATATGAATGAAAAATGAAAAACACTCGTCTCACATAAAAAACCCCGGCTATTCAAACACGACGATCCAATATAACATATCCAGCAACACATAACATCACATGTCATCAATGTAAGTAAACATGCGTATCCCAATTGTCGTTGACATATAGCAACGAAACCGGCGATATCACATATTACACTTACGGTCGCAGAAAAGAAAGTGTAAATCTACAACAGTTGGAATCCGCAACTTTCTTAGACATCGCAAGCCTAATCAAATGAATTCCTTAGACATCGCATGCCTAACAATTATAAACTCCGCATTTTAGTCTCATTATCGAAAACTCTTTTCAATATCAAGTCGGGAAATTCAACAATATTCCCGACATCCTGAACGAATGCTCGTCGCAAACTTTAGTAGACGGCCGTACCCCCGATACCGTCGACGAAGTGCACTAAGACGGAACACCGCTGCCGCGAGCACCCGAACGGATGCTTTTGGCGACGGGGTTCTCCTACAGTCACTTGGTCGGGGCTATGGGGCGTGGCTATCTATTAAGTTTACCCGGCGAGTATCCGCGTACGCAACGTGATTGCGACGACTTTTGATCGCATCAAAATTCCATGGCAACCGATCAATTGAGACTAAAGTGCTATGTTTATAATATTCAAATCAGTTATCTCATAACTATTTGTGGATTCCAAATATTGTATCACATTCCAGATAAATAGACAATGTTAAACTTTCCGATCGAATAATCAAACTCCCAAGTTTTCCCAATAGCTCAACACTTGAGGGGAGTTTAAAAATATCCATTTCATGCCACAGTACCAACGGTCCAGCGGTAGAAGGGTCAAGCCAACGCCTCACATGTGGCACGCCGTACTGCCCCAAACCCTAAGGTTCAAAAGGCAGTTCAAGACGGTCACATAATCGAGTTAAGGTTTGTTGTCTTCTAGAGGGTCCATCGCGTTACTTGCACTACTTAGAACGTTCTTAAGCTATGGAAAAATCCAACACTTGGAAATTTCCCGGCAGGGGAAAAGGTGAGATATTGATATCCGGTCGAACATTTTAACACGTTCTAAAATTACCCAGAGAGAATAAACAAGGTTAAATACTCCGATCGAATCATCGATTCCCTAATACAACCCTAGAAAACTCAACACTTGAGTGGAATTAAAAAATTCCCAGAAAAAATTAACAAGAAAGGACCTAAGAATAATTACATGAAATTCCAGGGACTAAGTCACAATTTTGGCCGCGGAACCGCCGCCAAACCCTTGGTTTGGCCGCGGTTCCGCTTTCAAATAATTGACTTAGTGGACCGTACTTCACAGTAATTCTTAGTTTTTCCTGCTTGTTTTTCTGAGCATTTTTAATTCACAAAAATCCACAGTTTTAGAAAATGTACAGAGAAGGGTGTAGTTTAGGGTTTCGGGGTTCGATCGGGTTTCTAACTTCGTCTACACTTCGCCTAAAGCTCTAGCTTGGCTCTGATACCACTGTAGGATTCATAGGCACACACATGAGGTTCCACAATGCATCAACCATGCCAAAATCAAATTTTTGTGTGCCTAACAACTCTATGCAAGATCGTTAACTAGAGGTAAGGCGAAAATACAAGTAAGCAAACTACTTTGCTACTAAGTGAATGGGAATACAACCTTTATAGATCCGGTCCTTCACTTCTAAAGCTCCGTGTTGACGTCCCTTCGCTGCGATCATCGGGATCCCGAACCCTAGCGTTGGTTTCATCGGGGAAAAAAGCGGGCTAGGTCGTTGACTTCGAGGCCGAAGATGATCTACGTCGGGGAGACTCAAACTCAAGCTATTCCTTCACTTGGTCAAGAACTTTGTGAAGATAACACCCTATACAACATGGCAAGTGGTAGAGGATGAAGAAATAGGAAGCGGGTTCACTTTGGATTTGGATTTCTCACTCTTTTTCTTCACTTGAAAATTTTCCAGAAAGCTTTTTTCACTTCAAGAAGAAGATGAAGAAGAAAAGAATATGAATAATAAAAATAACAAAATGAATAATCAAGTGAAGTCTATCATGTTGCAACCATGGGTGAGTAAACCATTGTAGAGACTAAACTAGAGTTTAGGTGGATGGTTAGGTCAAAGAACAAAACAAAATGGTTAGACTTTTTCAAAGATGCTAAAAAGCTTCATGAAGCTTCAAGCATAAAACAAAGAAAGCCACCATTTTATTTTTGCCAAAATAAATAAAATAAATAAACCCTAACCATTAACCTAAACATGGTGTAAGTCATACACACACCCAAGTTTGCATGTATCATCAAAAATGATACAAACTAGTGCACAAAAATATATCACATATACAACTTGTGCACAAAAAGTGAGAAAGACAATCTTAAGTGAACCAATACTAGTTAATGTAAAGTAATATATCAAATATATAATTATACATTAAATCATTAAATCAACACTTGATTTAATGATCCGGTCATATTGCATATAACCGACTAATATCTTAGTGTAACAATGTATCGAATCAACACTTGATTCGGTAACCCGGCTATATCTCATATAACCGTCCGATGATACAAATCGCGAGAACAGAATACAGTATCACATACTGGTATTATTCTCGGTCCCGCACATATCTCATATGCGCTCCTATTTCGTTTCGCTTGAGCAAGGAAACCCCTGTGTAGGACTCTAAAGACTCGTCAATACGCCGGCAGTAGGTGATGATCATATCAAACACCCACAAGCCGCAAGCGGTCTGCTAAACGTAACGGCCACCCGAGTATTGAACGATCAGAAGATCAACGAGTAAGCCTGCTCACACTCCTGTGAATCCAACCAGTAACACTTACCGCACAGTCCGTCCTGTTCGTCTGATATGTCGCATATCTCGCCTAGGGGTGGTAAACGTCAGACCCCAGTAGCATGATAAGTCATGCCGATGTAAGGTCCATAACAAGCATGAAACTACTGATAACACTTACCAGAAAATCAGTGCAACTCTGGCAAGGGATTTCCAGTTATGGCCAGTCGAGCATAGCGCAACATCAACCCCCAATACTGGGAGAGACGAATCCCCTCCTATCGCTCATTGCCTCCATGTGAATCGGGATTGTACCCAAAAACCACCTGTTTGCGCGACTCAGTAGAGCCGTGGTAGGGTGGAAATCAAAGCATAGTAGGAGACACACAAGACTCTATGACGATCTCGGGTCAACAGACTAAGCTGTACCAGTGTCACCAGAGAACTGCCATATGACGTGAGGTATAATACCATCTGGGAGTTCTCGGCGAGTCCGTTCAGTATACCCAGTCACCACTGAGCACCCGCATACCATCTCTGATGTCAAACACCAATGGATATGGGATCATCTATCGCCCATCACATGGGTCGAGAAGATATACGCTAGTCTACTCTGGAATATCGATGCCCCGTCTCGATATTCCCACGACTAGGATCATTGAAGGATGTACTCACAGACTATCCAGGCCCCACTAGTATGATCTGCATCATAGTCCCGGAAGTCGAGCACATATCCTAAGGGCTTTATCAACATGTAACAGAGAGACAATAAGTATACATGTTAAGATAAAGAGCAACCAGATACGTACTATCATGTCGAGCAAGAAAGTCCTACCTATATATATCCCAGCATCCACTATAATATACATCTCATGTACAGCATTGGCCTCTAGGGCATACATATAACTAACATTGTGTTGCGCGATCGTGACGATCGGGGTCCAGACTTGGTGTTTTGTAGTTTAGCGACCCCAATTAGCGGTTTGGTCGGTATCGTGCGCGATAGATGCGCTAAGCGCGCAGTGAAATTTTCCGGGCGTTTTCATCGCGTTTCGTTGTCTTTTCGTCATTATAGGTTATTTAGCTTATGTGTTGTATTTATGAAATTTTTGGTTCGCAAGCAGGGATTTCAGGTGCTGCGGACAAGGAGAAGCAGGTGGTCGTATTTTCATAGCTCGAGACCATAGGTGAGTAGATTTAACATCTACGGGGAAATCGCCCGTATGGCGTTATGCGTCGGGGCGAATTTGATATGTTAGCTGCATAGTATTTGCATATTCTTTACTTTCATATGAATGTCATTCCATAGCATTATCTGTTGTACTCGACACGTACCTTTAGATATAACACATTACTGACGGTTCATGTTGCACGAGCACTAAATATTATGCTACACCCACATCGTCAGTAATTGCTGTGACACGCACAAGCCGATATATATTGCTGACACCTACATACGTGATACGGTAGTGGATAGGGATAGTTGTGGTAGTAGCCCTTATCCCATTGAGCATATGAGATATTGTTGATACTTACATACGTGACATTGCTTTGGGCAGGAATAGTTGAGCTAGTAACCCTTATTCCATTTCATGTATACCTTACTATAGCTATATTATACATCTTGCATACATATTGACATGTACACCCACATAGTCTATTATAGTTACATGTATATCATGCAGTCATATTAACATGTACACCCACATAGTCTATTATAGTTACATGTATATCATACACTCATATTGACATGTACACCGCATATTTTCGCTATGGTTGTATGTACCCCAAGTGGTATTGTTTTGATATATGATATTGAGTTGTTGATCCTTACACTTATGACATGCATCATACATACTAGCTTACATGTAGATACTTAAACCTTGCTACAATTACATGTACACCTTATATGATGCTGCATTGTTTTTCGGAGGTTTTGGGAACCGCGAGATATATTCTAAAAAGCTGGATTCATTTAAAGAGCGGTTTTCCCTTTATATGCTCATATTGATGTTTTATGTTACATATATCAGTTTTACATGAATTTTACGCATTGAGATATGGATTTCATGTGATTATGGATTTGAGGACCGTGGGGGATATTTTCAAGAAAACTATGTATTGTTTGAAAACCCGGTTTTTCTTGATATGATATTTCAGTGCGTCCACCATGTGATTTCTCGGTTCTGAGATTTGGCTTGTGATACCCGATTCGAGGAGCGGGAGGCACCGTCTGCGGGTACATGGTGGACCCGGTATGGTACCCCGGGGCGAGTGGTGATTTCGTGGTGTAGACGATAAGCCTGGCGGTGGGACCACTACCTACCGGTGATTGTATTTGGACTCGGCGGTTATCATGAGGATACCGACCGGAGTGAGGCATGACATATCGTCAGGACCAGTCATGGTGACAGCGCCTGAGTTATGAGGATTTACGTGTCGATGCTAGACACGGGTTTCATGATGTTTCGAGTATCGGTGTTTGACACTCAGGTTTTCGTGAGACTTATAGGATGTGAGGGTCGATCTGAGGATGCGGTGCCTGAGAATTTGGGATTTGATGTGTCAGTGAGGGACACTGGTGTTTTTCCATGCTGATGATTTTGCATGAGATTTTCTATTATATAATTCCACACTCAGGATTATGTTGATATGCATTGCTTCATGTAGTTGTAGTACCCTGATGATGTACCTTTACATGATTGTTGCATATTCACTTATCATACTTATGCTGTCGGATTACTTGTGATAGATAGATCGTTGTTCGTGCATACTTGCGATTACTGTATGATGTTATTTACTATTCACGAGTTGGCAACTCACCCCCGTGTGCCGCAGTGTTTTGCAGGACTTTCCCTCTGAGTAGTCGCGGCAGGGCGTCTTATCATCTCTACTTTTGCGGATACCGCTACGGTTGGCTGTGAGGCCTTGCTTTTAGGTAGGTTGCGGTTATCTGTTTGTACATTGTATATCTTTTTGTTGGATCTAGTATTCTCCATCTACCATTGTTGTATATGACTTAGAGACGACTTGTGAGGATTCATTGTTGTATTTTGTGGTGACTTTGGGTGCCGTGCTCGTGGGAGCCGGCTTTGTTGAAAAGTTTTACTTCTTTATGCAGTTCTCTTTTATATTTCTTCGCTTCGGCGTCGTATATATGTTGTGGTGGTTGTCTCCGCCGTTGGGCGTGATTTGCTCCCATTTGGGATGCTTTTATTATTATCATCTATGTTGTACCCGTTTTCGGGGTTAGTTTTTACAAAGGAGGTGCTGCCGAAATTTTTAAGAACGAAAACTAAACTTAAAGATTTTTACTTGAAAATTTCTGAATGTTTAAAACTATGTTTTTTTTTCTTCTGTTGATCCAGTTTTGGGTGGTTTAGATTTCTGGGTTTCGGCTTACTTGAGTTGCGTACGCCTGTAGACGTTACGTAGTTTAAGTGCCGGTTACGGGCCAAATTTTTGGTCGTGACAAAGTTGGTATCAGAGCGCTAGGTTTTTACCTTTCGGAGTGTAGGACGACCTTGGTATGATGGAATAGGTAGCTTAAGCAAAGTGACGTAGCGTGTGTATGTTCCACGGCATACTTACGACACGGTACTCCGCCTAAGTGACCTTAGGACTTATTGATTGAAATTCCTTCCGTGATTGATATACATCTTTATGATTCGATTTCCGTTTCCTTATCGAATCTTGTTTCAATTTCCAGCCTATATGCCGCCGAAGACTACGAGGGCACAGAGTGCGGCCGCGAGGGCCGAGGGCCGAGGCGAGGGTTGACCAGGGCGATACACCTATGGTACCGGAGCACATTGCTATGATTGGGGCTGGTATGCAGGACCTACGCCAGATTGTGGGGACTTTAGTAGAGGCCATTCGAGCACAGGGGCAGGCTGTTGTTCCACCCGTTGCAGGGACCACGATGGTACCTACTTTTCCGGCAGTCGCAGTTGCAGCTCCATAGGTTATTACCGTGTCACTGACGTAGTTCATGAGGCTGAGGCCTCCGGTGTTTACTGGCGCAGATGTTACTGAGGATCTGCCGTCGTTCATCGACCGGATGGCCATGATTTGTCGCTCACTCCAATGTTCCGATGAGAGATGGGTTGAGTTTGCGAGTTTCCGGCTGGAGGGTATGGCCCAGAAGTGGTGTGAGTCGTTGGAGAGGGGCAGAGCCGCTGGTCTTGCTCCTATGACCTGGGCTGAGTTTGTGACGTCGTTTCTTGCCCGTTTTCTTCCACCGAGCGTCAGGGATGCACGAGCGTGCAGATTTGAGTCGTTACGTCAGACGCCGGGGATGACGGTGTCAGAGTATGATATATTGTTTACTGAGCTATCGGTGTATGCTCTGTACCTGGTGGCGACTGAGGAGATGAGGGTGAAGAGGTTTGTTCGAGGCCTGCTTACCCAGTTGTTCCTAGCCATCAGCATTCAGCATTGCGACACGTATGCGGCAGCTGTCGATGCAGCCCTATTGGTGGAGGAGCGTCTAGCAGAGTCATCGGTTGTTCCAGAACCGAAGAGGACTCATACGTATGTACCAGCATGGAGACCGAGGTTTGTCCGCAGAGGCAGAGTTCCTTCAGACTCGGGGAGTAGCAGAGACGTAGGACGTGGCAAGTTATTCAGTTCTTATTCCCAGGAGGGCCAGCGACCGTTTTATGGATGCTTCGGTTGTGGCAGTTTACATCATCTTGTTCGGGATTGTACTGTGGTGCGTTGGAGAGGGCCAGCAGTACCGCAGGTTACCTTACCACCTTCTCCGCCTCAGAGAGCGTTGCCTCTTATTCCTGTTGTTGCGCCGCGTCAGACTCCTGCTCAGAGAGGTCGTGGTCGCGGTGGTTTTGTGCCGAGAGGACGAGGTGGCAGAGGCAGAGGGCAGCCAGTAGCCGGTAGAGAGCAGGCACGGGTTTTTGCTTTGACTCACCAGGACGCTCAGGCGTCCAATGCTGTGGTTTCAGGTACCCATTCGTTATGTTCTTTTGATGCACATGTTCTTTTCGATCCGGGATCTACGCATTCGTATGTTTCTACGCACTTCGCGCCGAGGTTAGGCCGAGAGTCGTGTTTGCTGGATCAGCCGCTGGTCGTGACTACTCCTGTGGGAGAGTCGTTTGTTGCGCGTCATGTGTTCCGATCTTGTGTTGTCCATGTTGGTGACAGAGATCTGTCCGTCGACTTGATCCTTCTTGAGATGTTGGACTTCGACGTTCTGCTGGGCATGGATTGGCTGTTAGTGTATATGCTCTAGAGGCCATTACTGTATCATACTAGTTTGTATATTACTTAATGGAAGCTTGGGATATTCACCTTGTATAGACAATCTTGCTCAATATAGTAGTATGCTACTTGGTTTGTTTCTACTTCAATGTGTACATGTGTTTATTTTAGTATATCACCTATACACATTAGTGGAGCCCTTAGGATCTGTGCTTGATTACCAGCGTTGTGATGGCAGTCACACTAGTGGGGGCTGGGTAATCTATAAGCACATCCTTATGCAGGTCCCTAGTCGCAGGACTATCGAGACAGGGCATCGATACTCCGGAGTAGACTAGCGTATGCGCTTCTCATCCCAGTGTGGGAGATGGTCTGTCCCACAGCCATCAGTACGTCGTACTGGAGATAGTATGCCGGTGCTCGTTGGGTTACGATTATACTGGACAGGACTCATCGGGAACTGCTGGTTGGTACTATACCTATCGTCAGTTATCAGTTCCCAGGTGACATGAGTACAGCTTAGTCCGCTGACTTGACACTGTCACTTCGCCTCGAGTGTGTTCCCACTGTACTTAGATTACTACCCTACCACGGCTCAAAGGAGTCGTGCAAACAGGTAGTAGTTGGGTGCAGCCCCGAAGCACTTGGAGGCAGTGACGGTTAGACAGGATTCGTCTCTCCCGGTATTGGGGGTTGACATCGTGCTGTGTCTAGGAGAGCCATTACACGAGTAGTCCCTGGCCAGGGCAAGCGAGATATACTGGTAGGTTTCCAGTGTTATCTCAGGGTGTTCTGGGCTTCACTCCGACACGACTTGTACCGCTATTAGGGGACTGACGTTTACCGCCCCCTAGGCCCGCCATGCGATGTATCAGACGAACAGACCGGACTGTACAGAGAGATTGTCATATTCAGACTCAATAGGAGTTCAGATGGGTTTCACCTTGTCAGTCTTCTTGTCGGCATCTACCTGGGGACCGTTACGCACAGCTAGTGCCGCTTGCGGTCTGTGGTTAAACCCACTGCCAGCGTAGTGTCGAGTCTTTAGAGTCCCACACAGAAAGCTATTCGCCTTTAGGCAAAAGAGTAGGGGTCGCATGGTTTTGCGACAGGGTTCGGTCACATCCGTACACTTGTGCACGTACAGTGTCCGGACAGTTGACACTAGCGGGTTTTGGTTTAAGCCAGATCCTAGTGTGCGTTTTGGGATTGTTTTTATCTCGTTAGTATTCGTGTTCCTCGGAACGCGGATGCGGGTGTGTATGCACAGTTGGCAGAGAGACAGAGGCAGAGGATTCTCATTGGGGTTATTGACTGTTGACCGTTGACCATTGACTTTTGCTTAACCCTAATGAGAATAAGAAATATTATTAACATTAATATTAATTAAGTATTATAGTGACATGGTTGTTGAGGGGTTGACTTTGTTGACTTGTTGACTTTGTTGACCGGCTGACTAGGTTAGACTAGTTGACCATCATCATGACAGTGGCTATGATTCCATGGCAAAGACTTTTGCTTGCTTGTTTATTTATGCAAAATGAGTGCATGAAATGATATAGCCATTTTTACTTAAACCATCACACAATACTTGATTATTATTTTTGTTATGATGGGTTTTGGATTATGAGAGGTGAGAATGAGAAGAGTATGGCTCATTCTTTCATTTGCTTTCTCTCTCTTGAGCTCTCTCATTCTCAAGCTCTCCCTCTTCCTCTTGCTCTCTTTAGCTCAAGGCAAACCATTCTCATGTGTTGAGACTCATTGCCTTAGAGATAAAAAGACACCAAAACATTCCTCTACTCATTCTAGTTCACAAGGCCTAGCAATCCAAGTGATCTAGTTTCTTCAAAGTTCGAAGAAGAAGCCAAAGGTAGAAGCTTTCGGGTGGATCCATCTTCGGCGCAAGGAGACGACGAGGTGAGGCCGATCCGTACACCGGGAGGAGTTGAAGACGAAGGAGTTCAAGAAAGGTATAGCCCCCTATTGGTAGTCCATGTTACCACCCTCTTGAAAATCGTTTTTCACCACTTCCGCAACCCCGTAAGAACCGGGGAAGGGTAGCATGGACTTACAGTGGCTAGCTACTTGCTATGCGTCTGTAGACTTCCGTGAGAAGACAGTTAGATTTTATTTTCCCGTCGAGTCAGTGTTTATTGTGCAGGGGGATCGTGGTGCCGCCCCTCACATTTTGATTTCTGTTCTGTGCGCTAGTCGGCTTTTGAGGAGGGGATGTCGAGGATTCTTGGCTTTCATTCATGATACTGGATCCACAGTGGAGTCGGTGGACCAGGTTTCTACCGTGCGAGAGTTTCCCGATGTCTTTCCCGATGAGTTACCTGGGTTGCCGCCAGAGCGCGATATTGAGTTTTGCATTGATCTGATTCCTGGCACGGAGCCTATTTCTATACCGCCTTATCGGATGGCTCCGGCAGAGCTTAGAGAGCTTAAAGATCAATTGCAAGAGTTGCTTGATTTGGGACTTGTGCGTCCGAGTGTTTCGCCGTGTGGAGCTCCTGTTCTGTTCGTCAAGAAGAAGGACGGCAGTTTGAGGCTATATGTGGATTATCGTCAGTTGAACCGAGTTACGGTGCGGAACAGGTATCCTTTACCCCGCATTGACGATTTATTTGATCAGCTCCAGGGTGCGAAACATTTTTCGAAGATTGATTTGCGTTCGGGTTATCATCAGTTGCGGGTTCGGAATGATGACATTCCGAAGACTGCTTTTCGTACGCGTTATGGGCATTATGAATTTTTGGTGATGTCGTTCGGACTCACCAATGCGCCAGCAGCGTTCATGGATCTGATGAACCCGATTTTCAGGCCGTTCCTCGACCAGTTCATTATTGTGTTTATTGATGACATACTGGTCTACTCTAGGAGTCATGAGGAGCATGAGCAGCACTTGAGGATTACTTTGCAGATATTGAGAGAGCACCAGCTGTATGCTAAATTCTCAAAGTGCGCATTTTGGTTTGATAGAGTTGACTTCCTGGGTCATGTGGTGACTGGTGATGGTATTCTTGTGGACCCGAGGAAGATCGAGGCTGTACAGCTTTGGCCCAGACCTGTATCGGTGACGGAGGTCCGCAGCTTTTTGGGCTTAGCTGGTTATTATCGCCATTTTGTGCAGGATTTCTCGAGTATCTCTGCACCTTTGACTGGACTAACCCGGAAGGGAATTCCTTTTCTCTGGACTGATGCGTGCGAGCAGAGTTTTCAGCAGTTGAAGACTCGGTTGACGACAGCACCAGTTCTTTCTTTACCTTCTGGATCGGGCGGCTATGTTGTTTATTGTGATTCTTCTCGAGTGGGGCTCGGCTGTGTTTTGATGCAGCATGATAGGGTGATTGCATATGCTTCTAGGCAGCTGAAGAAGCACGAGCAGAATTACCCCACTCACGATCTTGAGATGGCAGCGGTAGTCTTTGCGTTGAAGATTTGGAGACACTACTTGTACGGAGAGTCGTGTCAGATCTTCACGGATCACAAGAGTATGAAGTATATCTTCCAGCAGCGAGATCTGAACCTGAGACAACGCCGATGGATGGAGCTAGTGAAGGATTATGATTGTGAGATCCTTTATCACCCGGGCAAGGCGAATGTGGTAGCTAATGCTTTGAGTCGTGGGCCCGTGGGTAGCTTGTCCCAGTTGAGCGCAGTTCAGTGTCAGTCTTCTGCAGATTGGCGGCTCTTGTATGATAGTAGAGTGCAGTTCGAGTTCATTTCTGCTGGGGGACAGTTTGCTCATGTCCGCGCCCATCCACCACTATTTGATCGTATCCGTGAGGCGCAACCCAGTGATGCCCGTTTGTCTGAGATTCTTGAGCTTGTTCGGCAGGGAAGAGTTTCGGAGTTCATGGTTGATGACCAGGGTGTGCTACGATGCGGTACTCGCTTATGTGTACCAGATGTTGATGGGTTGAGACGCGAGATCCTAGAGCAGGCACATCAGTCGGCCTTTAGCGTTCATCCAGGTTCCACCAAGATGTACCGTGACTTGAGAGACTTCTACTGGTGGGAAGGGATGAAGCGCGATATTTCGGACTTCGTTTCGACGTGCCTGACTTGTCAGCAAGTCAAGGCTGAGCATCAGAGACCGGCTGGAGAGTTGCAGCCCTTACCCGTTCCGGAGTGGAAATGGGAGCAGATTTCCATGGACTTCATTATGGGTCTACCCAGGACCAGTCGAGGGTATGACTCCATTTGGGTTATTGTAGACCGGTTGACGAAAGCGGCTCACTTTCTTCCAGTGAAGACCACTTTCAGTTATGCTCAGTATGCTCAGTTGTACATAGATGAGATTGTGCGTTTGCACGGTGTTCCTACATGCATAGTATCCGACAGAGGCACCCAGTTTACTAGCCGTCTTTGGCAGAAGCTTCAGGAAGCTTTGGGTACCCGGCTGAGTTTTAGTACCGCTTTTCATCCACAGACCGATGGCCAGTCGGAGCGGACTATACAGACTCTGGAGGATATGCTCCGTGCATGTGTGCTTGATTTTGGTGGCAGTTGGTATTGTCACCTGCCGTTGATTGAGTTCTCCTACAACAACAGCTTTCAGGAGACTATTCAGATGGCACCTTTTGAGGCTTTATATGGTAGGAAGTGTCGATCGCCAGTCTGTTGGACCGAGCTTAGTGAGAGTCTGGTTTTGGGACCCCAGCTAGTTCAGGAGACGACGGAGAAGATCCAGCGGATTCAGGATAGGATGAGAGCAGCCCAGTGCAGGCAGAAGTCTTATGCCGACCGTCTTCGTCGCAGACTTGAGTTCGTAGTGGGTGATCATGTATTCCTGAGGATTTCTCCGATGAAGGGCGTTATGCAATTCGCGAAGAGGGGGAAAATCAGTCTCAGATTTGTTGGTCCCTTCGAGATCCTTGAGCGAGTGGGTTCTGCTGCTTATCGTTTGGCGCTCCCGCACAGTTTTGCGGATGTTCACCCCGTTTTTCATGTGTCGATGCTTCGTAGATACCTTCATGATCCTTCTCACACGATTCAGCACGAGACCGTTCATTTTGAGCGTGATCTTTCGTTCACCGAGCAGCTGGTAGTTATTTTGGATCGGCAAGTGAAGAAACTTCGGTCAAAGGTCTTGCCATCTGTGAAGGTTCTTTGGCGTAGCCCGACTAGTGAGGAGATCAGTTGGGAGGCCGAGAGCGAGATGCGTGTAACGTTTTAATAATCGTTTAGGCGAATTTCCCGATAATCGGTAAAATAATACGTGTTTTCCGTAAAAACCAAAATTTAATTATTTTCAATATAGACTTAATTATACCCATTTTAGATTTATAATGGCTAGTATTTGGTATTTAATTAATCACTTATAAATTTCTAGTTTACTTTAATATTTTCCTTAATTAAATTTTTTTTAATATTATTTTAAGCCTTCACCTATACATTAATTGTGGTTATTACAAATTGGAATAGGTTAATCATACTTGTGTACCATGACCACTTAATACCAAGACATTAGCATGCTTTCCTTCTAAATTTATCTCCAAGAATCTAGAGATTTCTAGGATAAAAATAATAGGAAAAAAAATTAAATTAGAAGTGAGTTAATTGATGTAACAATTGGGAGGTTTTATAGACTTGACCCACACTACTTCACTCACATTTTCCCCTCCTGCAGTTCTGCCGAGAATCCCCCTGCTGCCCTCCCCATTTCTCACTTCTTAATTAATAGCAAAAAGAAAATTATAAAGAAAAGTAATAGCAAAGGAATATTGACTTGAGTTGTGGTGGGGGGATGTTTCTAGACTTACATAATCACCTCATTCTCTCTCTCCCCTCTAAATTTTGGGCCGAAACCTTTCCTCATGCTGCTGCCCTCTTTTCTCCTACTCTCATTTCTCTCAAAAAAATTAAAAAAAATTCCTTCTAATAGCCTTACAAATTCTTCATTAAACACTACCCATTTTTCTTTTACCCAATTAGCTTATATCTAAGAGCAAGAGACCATCTTTGGAGGCAAAGTTGCATGTTGGATGTCTTGATTTTTTTTGAGGTATAATCCTAACCCAATGGTAAATTGTTGTATAATTACTTTAAATCAAATTCAATTAAGTGTTAATATGGTTCTATTTTGCAAATTGGAAAATTCAAGAAAGGGTTTAAACTAAAATTAGGATTTTTATAACATGCTCATGGTTGTAATGTGTATTTTAATACCTTAAGTCATGCAAATTTTAGTCTAATTGTTAATTTATAAAGTGTTACTTTAAAATTGTTAAATTTAGAAAATATTGCAAACTAGATTTTTAGGTTTAATGTAAAAAGATGAGATTAAAATCTAATGAATATTTTTGTGACCTAAATAAGTTTTTAGGTGTATATTGTTGCCACTAGAATTTCTAAAACATCTAGATATGCACTAAATCGGGTAAGTGATTCTTACTAGGGTTTTAGGATAAATAGATTTTAAATGTTGTTTGAAATAGGGTGATTTACAACCTATTTGATATAATAGTTTGTTGTAAGTGTATGAATGGTACGATGGTGTTTTAGATTGGAGATTTTCACTTATAACGACCCTAGTTGTAGTTGTAGCATGGTCGCGAGCGCGTTTGTGCGCCAGGTGCGTGCACGTTTAATTAGCAAGCGTTGTTTGATTTGTGTCGTTTCCCCACGGCTATTCGTATATTTATTCTCTTAATTGCTTATGTGCGATTCTTGGATCGGATGCAGCGGTATCGGATGCGGCGCGGAAAGACAGGGCGGATATCGGATCAGTATAGCCGAGGCATCCCGGTGAGTAGATGTATACATCTATGGGGGCGATCGTCTGGATGGCACGAGGCGCCCGACGGTTTAGTATTATTTAAAATATTTACTTATATGCGAAGTTTCTAGTTAGCCATCTCATTGCATCACATCGCTATATTTATAAATAGATATATATGTCATCTCATCTTATAAGACACTTGCACCATTACCATTAGTTCATGTTGCACGTGCACTATTCATGTGAACACACACACGCTTTTGATAATTGTTATGCCACGAACACATAGAAACTTGCTAGATCCGCATCAAAATATGTGCATCATACATGGTATTTAAACTGATAGTCGCATATATATGCGACTATATATATACATTTCACATCTCATCATCATTCATATATAGATTTTCAGTCATAATTCGCATCTCATGTTATGGATATTGTATAAAGTATCATTTTACCACATATTCTTGTATTATGACGCTTCTTGAGGATTTCTGTATTGATGAGATTTCTGAATTTTGGGGGAAACCGCAAGAATTTTCCGAACTCATTATGTTTTAAATTATAAGTTGCGGTTTTCTCGTGATGTATGTGTCGTCCACCATGAGTTTTCATGTTTTATGTTGGATTTCGAGACCCGATTCGAGGAGTGGATGAACCGTCTCGGGTACATGGTGGGCCCGGTATGGTACCCCGGGGCAAAAAGCTCGAGTTGTAGACGATGAGCCTGGCAGGGGAAGACTACCTACCGGTGATGTCTGGCGCGGCGGATATCCGGAGGATACCGACCGTTGTCGTGAGATTTGATGATATGGGCCGATCCGGACTGACGGAGCCCGAGGTATAGAGATATTGACATAGTGATACATTGAGACAGATATATATCCATATTTTGTGTCGATGCTAAACATGGTTTTCTAATAATTTCATTGATGATACCTCAGCTATTTTACAGAAGTTTTAAGATAAGAACACATATTTTTCTCTAATCTAACATAAAGATTTCATGTTGATTATGCATTTCTGTGCATACATACTAGTGCATCGCATCATGTCATGATATGTGGGTTGAGACGCATTTGTGTGCATTCTTACGATAGCCTTACTAGATGTTACATACTACTCACGAGTTGGCAACTCACCCCCATTGTTCCACAGTGTCTTGCAGGTCTGACCCGTCAGCGCAGTAGTGGCGGACGTATCTTCTATTTTGCTTCCTTGCTTTGGCTTGCAGCTTGCTCACAGGTGGGTTTTGGAGGATTTTCTTTTGCTCCCACCGTATATTTTTATTTCGCATCTAGTATACTCCATCTACCCTTGTGTATTGGACTAGATGGTGAGATTTGAGACTTGTATTTTGGTTTGGTGTCGATGCTCACTTGAGCCGATGTGGGGTTTTCTTACTTTCGTGCTTTTACGGGCCTATTTTGGTATCGATGATATATACATTGTTTGTGGTTGTGATCCGCCTTTGGCGAAGAGCTAGCTTTCGTTTTGGGATGCCTTATTCTTAATATATGCATTTCTCTTGTTTGTACCCATTTCGGGGCCAGTATTTACAAAGGAGACTCTGCCGAAATTTTCGGAAAATTTTGTTGTTTTAATAAAAAGTTTAATGCGACTTATTTGGTTACAAAAAAATCGCTTCTTTGAACAAGTCTTCCTTCACTCTATTTCTTTATATTGGTTTAGATTTCTGGGTTTTGGCTTACATAGATTACGTACGCCTCGAGACGTTCGTAATTTAAGTGCCAGTCATGTTCCGCACCTTCGGGTTGTGACAAAGTTGGTATCAGAGCGATAGGTTTTACCTTTCTGAGTGTAGGATGACCCTTGGTAGATGGAGTAGGTGACTTAACTAGAGCGGTGTAGCATGTGTATGTTCCGCGATATACTTACGATATGGTACTCCGCCTAAGTGACCTTACGATATATATTTGCTTGTATTTCCTTCCTTGATTCCTGAAATCCTTTGATTCGACCGCATTATTCCTATCGATCATGTTCTTGCTCCAGCCACTGTGCCGCCGGAGACTACGAAGGCCAGAGGGCTGCTGCCGGAGATGATGTTAGAGTGGGCTCGTTTGAGACAAAGACCGATCAGGGCGGTACGCCTACCCCTCAGGGACAGAGTGGTCCTCTTGTTCTAAGGCGGATGGCCAGGCTGGAGTCGAGTATTCAGGACGTGCGACAGATGTTTGGATTATTACTGATGGTTAGCCGAGCTCCGAGAGCCGATGAAGTCCCTCCTATTTCAGGCACTGTGTTTGTACCTGCTACACAGGCAACTGTTTTTGTCGTTTCCAAGTTTATTTCCGTATCCTTATAGGAGTTTTGAGGCTGAGGCTTCCAGTTTGTTTTTACCGGCACAGATGCAGTGGAGGATACATAGATAATCCTCGTCAGGGTGGCCAGAATTGTCGTTCACAGAGATGTTTTGACACGATATGGGTTGAGTTTGCAAGTTTTCGTCTAGAGGTCTTGCTCAAACGTGGTGCGGGTAAGTCGAGAGAGGCTGAGCTGCAAATTTACTTCCTATGATTTGAGAGGAGTTCATAGCTGTAATTCCTGCTCGTTTCCTTCCGAAGAGCGTTCGAAATTCTCGAGCTCGTAATTTTGATCCTGTGAGTAAGTCTTCAGGGATGGCAGTGTCCAAGTATTACATTCAGATTTCTTGGTGGTTCGAGGTGCCCTTACCTGGAGGACACTGAAAAGAAATGGATAAAGAGGTTTGGGTGGAGATTGGACATACAGGTATTTCTTGCTATAGGAACCCAGTATTTTGACGCTTATGCAGCCGCAATGGATACAACCTTACTATTGGAGGAGCACATTTCTGAGACTTCATTCGTCTCTGGACCCAAGCGGATTTGTACCAGTATGCCAGCTCAGAGGCGGTAAGATAGACGCCGTTGTGAGAGGCTAATCTTTTGGTCGCTCGATAAGTTGTTCGTTCGTGATTCGTTCGCATCGGAGAGTAGGATTCTTTTGTCGATTTGACTCTTCCTGATTTGATTTCTTCGCTTCGCGCTTCTCCGTTCTTGAGGAAAGGACATCAGGGAATTGTAGCGTATGTTTATGATGTTAGAGCCATATAGGTCCCGTTGGACCAGGTTCCGTTTGTGGGGGAGTTTCCAAACGTCTTTCCATACAAGTTGCTTGGTTTGTCGCCAGAGCGCGATATTGAGTGCTGCCTTGAGTTGATTCCCTGCGGAGCATGAAGAACTGAGGGAACAGTTCCAAGATTGTTGGATAAAGGACTTGTTCGTCCGAGTGAGTCACCTTGGGGAGCACCTATCCTGTTCGTAAAAAAGGGCGGCCATTTGCGTCTATATATTGGTTATCGTCAGTTGAATCGGGTTACTGTGCGGGATGTTTCCCGAAGATAGACTTGCGATCATATTACCACTAGTTGCGGGTTCGAGAGGATGATATTCCGAAGACTGTTTTTCTTGCAAGTTGCGGGCACCATGAGTTTGGTGATGTCGTTCGAGCACACCAATGCCCCGGCAGTGTTTATAGAGTTGACGAACCGAATACCCAGGCCATTTCGTAATCAGTCTATCATCGTGCCCATTGAGGACGTCTTAGTGCACTTTTGGAGCCGAGTGGAGCCTGGGCAATAATTGAGGATTTTGTTGCAGACTTTGAGGGAGTTCCGGCTAAATGCTAAATTATCCAAGTTTGTTTTCTGGATGGATGGTGTTCACTTTTGGGTCACGTAGTTGCAAGAGATGGTATAAGTATGGAACCAAAAAAAAAAAAAAGATCGAGGCCGTTCAACACTGACCCAGACCTGTATTAGTGACGAAGGTTCGCGGCATTTTGAATTTTGGGCGGATACTATTAATATTTCGTACAGGATTTTTCGCATATAGTTGCAATGTTGACCGGGTGACCGGAAGGGCGTTTCCTTTCGTTGGAATAAGGCATGCAAGAAGAGCTTTTAGCAGTTAAAGATTCGTTTGCCTACGGCGCTAGGATTATCTTGCCTTCAGGATCAGACGGTGTTATTGATTTTGGCGATGCTTCTCGGCAGTTGGAGAAACGTGAGTAGAGCTATTTCATGCGTGATTTAGAGACAGCCGCAGTGATTTTTAC
Source organism: Agapanthus africanus (assembly GCA_030015575.1). NCBI lineage: Eukaryota > Viridiplantae > Streptophyta > Magnoliopsida > Asparagales > Amaryllidaceae > Agapanthus > Agapanthus africanus. The sequence continues at coordinate 495,784,124 of CM057339.1, forward strand.
ACTTAAGATTTCAAGAAAAGTCATGCCAGATGTTCACGGACCACAAGAGTTTAAGGTACATTTTCTTCAGAAGCGAGATCTGAATTTTGAGATAGCCCGGTTGAATGGAGCTAGTGAAAGACTATGACTGTGAGATTTTATTGTCCGGACAAGGGGAATGTTGTGGCAGATGTTTTGAGTCAGGTCCCGGAGGTATCTTTTGTTGTTTGAGCACGGTTCGGAGACATGCGATGGCAGATTATCAGATTTTTCATGACAGCAGGCCCTGTTTGAGAGTTTTGGCTTCAAAATTATTTTCCACTGTTCTAGGATCTGGGTTTTAGTGTTTCTGGTGTTGCTAAGTCTGTAGATGGTGTGATCTTACAATATAGGCAAGTCGGAGTGTTTCATATGCATAGTTTCAACATTGTTTCGGGTAGTCGCATGTTGGCTAGATGAAGTTAAAAAGTTCGAATGAATGTCAAAAACCCATTTTTCCAATTTAAGGTATTCGGAAAAAAAAAACAAAAAAAAAACATACAAGTAATTCTATGGACTCTCTAGAAGAATTAAACCCTAACTCGACATAATGACCAGGGAACCGCTTTCGAACCTTAGGGTTTACGGCGGTTCCGCGGTGCCATTAATGAGGCTTAGATCTGTCCTTCTACGGTTGGTCCGTAGGTACTGTGGCATGTTCTGGGTATTTTTAAACTGTGCTCAAGTATTGATCTCTTGGGAAATTGTAGGAATTTGATGAATCGATAAAAAAGTTTAACGTCGTCCGGATATCATGTGAAGGGATGAAGAGGGACGTCACAGACGTTATTTCAGGATGCTGACTTTTTAGCAAGTCAAGGTCGAGAATCAAGGGTCAGCAGGAGAATTACAACCTTTTCCCATTCTGGAGTGGAAATGGGAGAAAGTTTCTATTGATTTTATCGTGGGTCTACATAGAATCAGTTGAGAGTATGACACTAATTGAGTAATCGTTGACCAATTAACGAAGAAGCTCACTTTCAGCCAGTTAAGACCATTTGTTTTTGGATTCCCTCAGTATGCTCAGATATATATTGATGTGATTGTGCGACTTCATGGCGTTCCGACGTGTTTTGTGTCCGACAGGGGCACCCAGTTCACCAGCCGACTATTGTAGAAACTTCAGGAGACTTTGGACATCAATTGAGATTCAGTGCAGTTTACTATCCGCAGACCGACGGTCATTCAGAGAAGTCCATTCAGACTCTTTAGGACATTCTCAGTTCTTGTATTCTAGATTTCGTGGCAGTTGGGATCGCCATTAGCCATTGACAGAGTTTTCCTATAATAATAACTTCCAGGAAGCGATTAAGAGGGCAACCTTAGAAGCGTCTTATGGGGAGAGATGTCGATCACCTGTAAGTTGGATAGAGCTCAGTGAAAGCAGTATTTTGGGGCCACAAATGGCGTAAAAAAAAATCCGAAAAGATTCAATGATTTAGGATATGTTGAGAGTGGCCCAGAGTGGGAAGAATCTTATCTAGACCAATGTCGGCATAGATTTAAGTTTACTGTTGGCAATCACGATTTTCTTAAAGGTTTCTCCGATGAAGGGCGTGTTGAGATTCAGGAGGGAAGGAAGGCTTAGTTTCAGATTGTGGGTTCATTCGAGATTCTCGAGCGTGTCAGCGCGGTTGTTCTTAGTCTGGCTCGTCCGCTCAGCTTCTCTGATATTCACCTCGTCTCTCATGTATCGATACTCCGCAAGTACCTTCATGGGCCCTCTCACGTGATACAGTATCAGACGATCCAGCTGGAGCGCAATCTTTCTTTAATGGTCATTCTAAATCGGCAGATGAAGAGACTAAGGTCCGAAGTCTTACCGACCGTATTGGTTCTTTAGCATGGCCCGATTAGCGAAAAGGGATACGTGAGAAGCAAAGAACGAAATGCGGAAAGAATATCCCCATCACTTCGAGGGTGCGCGTAGTTAGATTTAAATTCGGGGACCGAATTTTTTTTAAGTGGGGAAGACTGTAACGTTTTAATAATCGTTTAGGCGAATTTCCCGATAATCGGTAAAATAATACGTGTTTTCCGTAAAAACCAAAATTTAATTATTTTCAATATAGACTTAATTATACCCATTTTAGATTTATAATGGCTAGTATTTGGTATTTAATTAGTCACTTATAAATTTCTAGTTTACTTTAATATTTTCCTTAATTAAATTTTTTTTAATATTACTTTAAGCCTCACCTATACATTAATTGTGGTTATTACAAATTGGAATAGGTTAATCATACTTGTGCACCATGACCACTTAATACCAAGACATTAGCATGCTTTCCTTCTAAATTTATCACCAAGAATCTAGAGATTTCTAGGATAAAAATAATAGGAAAAATAAATTAAATTAGAAGTGAGTTAATTGATGTAACAATTGGGAGGTTTTATAGACTTGACCCACACTACTTCACTCATATTTCCCCTCCTGTAGTTCTGCCAAGAATCCCCCTGCTGCCCTCCCCATTTCTCACTTCTTAATTAATAGCAAAAAGAAAATTATAAAGAAAAGTAATAGCAAAGGAATATTGACTTGAGTTGTGGTGGGGGGATGTTTCTAGACTTACATAATCACCTCATTCTCTCTCTCCCCTCTAAATTTTGGGACGAAACCTTTCCTCATGTTGTTGCCCTCTTTTCTCCTACTCTCATTTCTCTCAAAAAAAAAAAAAAATCCTTCTAAAAGCCTTCCAAATTCTTCATTAAACACTACCCATTTTTCTTTTACCCAATTAGCTTATATCTAAGAGCAAGAGACCATCTTTGGAGGCAAAGTTGCATGTTGGATGTCTTGATTTTTTTTTGAAGTATAATCCTAACCCAATGGTAAATTGTTGTATAATTACTTTAAATCAAATTCAATTAAGTGTTAATATGGTTCTATTTTGCAGATTGGAAAAATTCAAGAAAGGGTTTAAACTAAAATTACGATTTTTATAACTTGCTCATGGTTGTAATGTGTATTTTAATACCTTAAGTCATGCAAATTTTAGTCTAATTGTTAATTTATAAAGTGTTACTTTAAAATTGTTAAATTTAGAAAATATTGCAATCTAGCTTTTTAGGTTTAATGTAAAAAGATGAGATTAAAATCTAATGAATATTTTTGTGACCTAAATAAGTTTTTAGGTGTATATTGTTGCCACTAGAATTTCTAAAACATCTAGATATGCACTAAATCGGGTAAGTGATGCTTACTAGGGTTTTAGGATAAATAGATTTTAAATGTTGTTTGAAATTGGGTGATTTACAACCTATTTGATATAATAGTGTGTTGTAAGTGTACGAATGGTACGATGGTGTTTTAGATTGGAGATTTTCACTTATAACGACCCTAGTTGTAGTTGTAGCATGGTCGCGAGCGCGTTTGTGCGCCAGGTGTGTGCATGTTTAATTAGCAAGCGTTGTTTGATTTGTGTCGTTTCCCCACGGCTATTCGTATATTTATTCTCTTAATTGCTTATGTGCGATTCTTGGATCGGATGAAGCGGTATCGGATGCGGCGCGGAAAGACAGGGCGGATATCGGATCAGTATAGCCGAGGCATCCCGGTGAGTAGATGTATACATCTATGGGGGCGATCGTCTGGATGGCACGAGGCGCCCGACGGTTTAGTATTATTTAAAATATTTACTTATATGCGAAGTTTCTAGTTAGCCATCTCATTGCATCACATCGCTATATTTATAAATAGATATATATGTCATCTCATCTTATAAGACACTTGCACCATTACCATTAGTTCATGTTGCACGTGCACTATTCATGTGAACACACACACGCTTTTGATAATTGTTATGCCACGAACACTTAGAAACTTGCTAGATCCGCATCAAAATATGTGCATCATACATGGTATTTAAACTGATAGTCGCATATATATGCGACTATATATATACATTTCACATCTCATCATCATTCATATATAGATTTTCAGTCATAATTCGCATCTCATGTTATGGATATTGTAGAAAGTATCATTTTACCACATATTCTTGTATTATGACGCTTCTTGAGGATTTCTGTATTGATGAGATTTCTGGATTTTGGGGAAAACCGCAAGAATTTTCCAAACTCATTATGTTTTAAATTATAAGTTGCGGTGTTCTCGTGATGTATGTGTCGTCCACCATGAGTTTTCATGTTTTATGTTGGATTTCGAGACCCGATTCGAGAAGTGGATGAACCGTCTCGGGTACATGGTGGGCCCGGTATGGTACCCCGGGGCAAGAAGCTCGAGTTGTAGACGATGAGCCTGGCAGGGGAAGACTAACTACCGGTGATGTCTGGCGCGGCGGATATCCGGAGGATACCGACCGTTGTCGTGAGATTTGATGATATGGGCCGATCCGGACTGACGGAGCCCGAGGTATAGAGATATTGACATAGTGATACATTGAGACAGATATATATCCATATTTTGTGTCGATGCTAAACATGGTTTTCTAATAATTTCATTGATGATACCTCAGCTATTTTACAGAAGTTTTAAGATAAGAACACATATTTTTCTCTAATCTAACATAAAGATTTCATGTTGATTATGCATTTCTGTGCATACATACTAGTGCATCGCATCATGTCATGATATGTGGGTTGAGACGCATTTGCGTGCATTCTTACGATAGCCTTATTAGATGTTACATACTACTCACGAGTTGGCAACTCACCCCCGTTGTGCCACAGTATCTTGCAGGTCTGACCCGTCAGCGCAGTAGTGGTGGACGTATCTTCTATTTTGCTTCATTGCTTTGGCTTGCAGCTTGCTCACAGGTGGGTTTTGGAGGATTTTCTTTTGCTCCCACCGTATATTTTTATTTTGCATCTAGTATACTCCATCTACCCTTGTGTATTGGACTAGATGGTGAGATTTGAGACTTGTATTTTGGTTTGGTGTCGATGCTCACTTGAGCCGATGTGGGGTTTTCTTACTTTCGTGCTTTTATGGGCCTATTTTGGTATCGATGATATATGCATTGTTTGTGGTTGTGATCCGCCTTTGGCGAAGAGCTAGCTTTCGTTTTGGGATGCCTTATTCTTAATATATGCATTTCTCTTGTTTGTACCCATTTCGGAGCCAGTATTTACAAAGGAGACTCTGCCGAAATTTTCGGAAAATTTTGTTGTTTTAATAAAAAGTTTAATGCGACTTATTTGGTTACAAAAAAATCGCTTCTTTGAACAAGTCTTCCTTCACTCTATTTCTTTATATTGGTTTAGATTTCTGGATTTTGGCTTACATAGATTACGTACGCCTCGAGACGTTCGTAATTTAAGTGCCAGTCATGTTCCGCACCTTCGGGTTGTTACAATGCGGAAGAAATTCTCTCATCTTTTTGAAGGTACGCTTAGTATGAAATTTTAATTCGGGGACCGAATTTCTATAAGGAGGGGAGATTGTAACGTTTTAGAAATCGTTTTGCGAATTTTCCCGTTTTAGGGCAAAATTGTCGGTTTTTCCCGTTTTAACCCGATTTCGATCAAACGACCGTATAAGCTTACCGACACCTAGTTTGGCTAAAATAAAGCTTGTGCGCGAATTTTGGTAGTATTTGGTTCAGATAGAATTTTTCCCAAATAAAATATTATTTTAAGCGGTATTTTGTGCACGTAAATCGGGAAAAAATTTCTCTTATGAATAAATTAATTTTGTCACTAGAATTATTTTAGAAACTTCTTTTTAAATATCTAGATATTTTTGGAGTGCGAAAGGAATTGTTTAAAAAAGAAAAGAAAAGGGTGTGAAGGTGGCATTTTTCATTTAATGTTGCATTTATTGCTTAAGACTAGAATTTTCTTTATTTTAATTACCCAAAAACCCCCCTCTCACCTCCTTGGCCGAGCCTCATCCCCCCTCATTTCTGTCCTCTAAATTTCCAAGCTCATTTCTTGTTCTTTTTCAATCAAAAACACAAAAAGAATTCCAAAAATAAATCCAGAAATTCCTATATAAAAATTAAACCATTTTTCCTTCACTAATCCTTCATGGTTCTTCAACAAAGCTTGGTTTTTGATGCTAAGATGTTGGATTAAGTTTCATTTTGTGTTCTTGGGGAGGTATAATTCTTACATTAATCCTTATATTTTTGCTTTAATCTTAATCTAGCTAATTTAGTTAGCTATTTATGTGTATAGTTTAGTTTTTAAACCATGATTAATTCATTATATTTGGTTTAAGAAATTCATGTTAGGGTTAAATTTTGATTAAGTGATTAGTGTTCATTTGAAGTGTTAAATTGTGTTTTGGAAAAGATTAACCTAGTAGAAAATGTTAATTTTTGCTAATGAATATTTTGTTTAATTAAGCAAAGTTGTTTACTAGGTTTTTGCTAAAATATAATTAGCGAGTGTTAAAAATATAGGAATGGTTTAGATAGCTTAGTTAGGCTATTTTTAAGGTATTTGTAATCGCTAGATATGCGTTATCTTGAATATAGTGCGAATTATTGCGATAGGTTGCTTACTAGATTTCGGGGTTTTTCCGACGTAGGGTTCATTTGGTCGTTGCGAGGTTATATCTAGTGTATTCCTCGTAATTTTTTTGTTGTGTTGCGCGATCGGGAGGATCGGGGTCCAGACTTGGTGTTTTGTAGTTTAGCGACCCCAATTAGGGTTTTGGCCGGTATCGTGCGCGATAGATGCGCTAAGCGCGTAGTGAAATTTTCCGGGCGTTTTCATCGCGTTTCGTTGTCTTTTCGTTATTATAGGATATTTAGCTTTTGTATTGTATTTATGAAATTTTAGGTTCGCAAGCAGGGATTTCAGGTGTTGCAGACAAGGGGAAGCAGGTGGTCGGATTTTCATAGCTCGAGACTATCGGTGAGTAGATTTAACATCTACGTGGAAATCGCCTGTATGGCGTTATGGGTCGGGGCGAATTTGATATGTTAGCTGCATAGTATTTGCATATTCTTTACTTTCATATGAAAGTCTTTGCATAGCATTATCTGTTGTACTCGACTCGTACCTTTAGATATAACACATTACTGACGGTTCATGTTGCACGAGCACTAAATATTATGCTACACCCACATCGTCAGTAATTGCCATGACACGCACAAGCCGATATATATTGTTGACACCTACATACGTGATACGGTAGTGGATAGGGATAGTTGTGGTAGTAGCCCTTATCCCATTGAGCATATGAGATATTGTTGATACTTACATACGTGACATTGCTTTGGGCAGGAATAGTTGAGGTAGTAACCCTTATTCCATTTCATGTATACCTTACTATAGCTATATTGTACATCTTGCATACATATTGACATGTACATCCACATAGTCTATTATAGTTACATGTATATCATGCACTCATATTGACATGTACACCCACATAGTCTATTATAGTTACATGTATATCATGCACTCATATTGACATGTACACCGCATATTTTCGCTATGGTTGTATGTACCCCAAGTGGTATTGTTTTGATATATGATATTGAGTTGTTGATCCTTACACTTATGACATGCATCATACATACTAGCTTACATGTAGATACTTAAACCTTGCTACAATTATAGGTACACCTTATATGATACTGCATTGTTTTTCGGAGGTTTAGGGAACCGCGAGATATATTCTAAAAAGCTGGATTCATTTAAAGAGCGGTTTTCCCTTTATATGCTCATATTGATGTTTTATGTTGCATATATCAGTTTTACGTGAATTTTACGCATTGAGATATGGATTTCATGTGATTATGGATTTGAGGACCGTGGGGGATATTTTCAAGAAAACTATGTATTGTTTGAAAACCCGGTTTCTCTTGATATGATATTTCAGTGCGTCCACCATGTGATTTCTCGGTTCTGAGATTTGGCTTGTGATACCCGATTCGAGGAGCGGGAGGAACCGTCTGCGGGTACATGGTGGACCCGGTATGGTACCCCGGGGCGAGTGGTGATTTCGTGGTGTAGACGATAAGCCTGGCGGTGGGCCACTACCTACCGGTGATTGTATTTGGACTCGGCGGTTATCATGGTATACCGACCGGAGTGAGGTATGACATATCGTCAGGGCCAGTCATGGTGACAGCGCCTGAGTTATGAGGATTTACGTGTCGATGCTAGACACGGGTTTCATGATGTTTCGAGTGTCGGTGTTTGACACTCAGGTTTTCGTGAGACTTACAGGATGTGAGGGCCGATCTGAGGATGCGGTGCCTGAGAATTTGGGATTTGATGTGTCAGTGAGGGACACTGGTGTTTTTCCATGCTGATGATTTTGCATGAGATTTTATATTATATCATTCCACACTCAGGATTATGTTGATATGCATTGCTTCATGTAGTTGTAGTACCCTGATGATGTACCTTTACATGATTGTTGCATATTCACTTATCATACTTATGCTATCGGATTACTTGTGATAGATAGATCGCTGTTTGTGTATACTTGCGATTACTATATGATGTTATTTACTATTCACGAGTTGGCAACTCACCCCCGTTGTGCCACACTGTTTTGCAGGACTTACCCTTTGAGTAGTCGCGGCAGGGCGTCTTATCATCTCTACTTTTACGGATACCGCTACGGTTGGCTATGAGGCCTTGCTTTTAGGTGGGTTGCGGTTATCTGTTTGTACATTGTATATTTTTTTGTTGGATCTAGTATTCTCCATCTACCACTGTTGTATATGACTTAGAGACGACTTGTGAGGATTCATTGTTGTATTTTGTGGTGACTTTGGGTGCCGTGCTCGTGGGAGCCGGTTTTGTTGAAAAGTTTTACTTCTTTATGCAATTTTCTTTTATATTTCTTCGCTTCGGCGTCGTATATATGTTGTGGTGGTTGTCTCCGCCGTTGGGCGTGATTTGCTTCCGTTTGGGATGCTTTTATTATTATCTATGTTGTACCCGTTTTCGGGGTTAGTTTTTACAATGGAGGTGCTGCCGAAATTTTTAAGAACGAAAACTAAACTTAAAGATTTTTACTTGAAAATTTCCGAATGTTTAAAACTATGTTTTTTTTTTCCGTTGATCCAGTTTTGGGTGGTTTAGATTTCTGGGTTTCGGCTTACTTGAGTTGCGTACGCCTGTAGACGTTACGTAGTTTAAGTGCCGGTTACGGGCCAAATTTTGGGTCGTGACAGATCTTAAAATAAAACCACCAATTTTTTGGAATTAACTCGTAAGAACATAAAGAAAAGGAATCCATCTCCCTGTGGACCGACCCGTACTCAACCGGCTAGCTACCAAGCGACACCGTTATTAATTGCGGTTAATTTTTTGATCACAAAACGCATAGGCACACAAATCTTCCATCAATCAAATGGCGACGTTGCTTGGGAGACGGTAGTCTCTTTCTTTGTGTAATTTCGGGTTAATAAAAAAAAATTATAAATTATAAAAATTGAAAATATAAAAACTAAAAAAAAATTCATCTTGTTCTTTTTGAGAGGTATTGTGTGAATTGCACAGGAAAAGAAGATGGACAGATTCAGATCTGGAAAATCCCAGTGAACAAATTCAAAAAGAGAAGATCTGAACAGACAGAGAAGAATCATTACAACAAACAGAAAATTTTTGGAGATCCAAACTAACAGAACCACCGCGGAACCGCGGTGGATATATGCAGTAGACCGCGGAACCGCGGTCAACCCGTGACATCAGCACCCAAAAATTTTCTGTAAGTATTTTTTCCCCTCTTCTACCCCCTGAGCTCCACTGAAAATTTTTCCTGCAGGGTTTTTTGCGCAAAATTCTTCTCCCTCTCCAATAAATTGTTTTTGTACAGGATTCTTTGCGCTGCTAAATAAAAAAAAATTGCAAGTGTTTTAGATTTTGTGTGTTTACTGCTTTGCATTTTTAAAACGGACTTTTAAGAGGCTATAACACCAATCAAGATTGGGTGGGGATTTCATTACCCTTCCCAGGACCCCAAAAATCACAAAAAGCATTTGCATCAACCTTCGAGTTAGTAAAAAATATTAGACTCAGCTAATAAGGACTATCGTGCTCATTAGGACAAAAGAAAGGTTGTAGGCATCGGTCGTTTATCTAGACCTGAATTTGTGGTGCCTAGGCTAAACAAGTGGAAAATGTAATTTTAAAAGGCCCGTCTCACGGTGATTCGTGAGCGGATCCCTCCTTTCTTTACTTGTGCTTACCTGGCCACAATTGGCGGTGAAGAGGCGATTCGAGGATCTCACAACTTGCCATTTGGAACAGTTAGGAGCAGTCTAGTTGACTTAGGAGACCCTAGCTCTAGGCTTGATTGTGTATGCTTATATTGTGACTGTTTGAAAGTGTGTAGTAGTCCATACAAATTTTGCAAAAACTCTTTCTAAAAAAACACTTTCAAAAATTTCAAAACCCAAAAACAAACAATTTCTTTAAAAAAAATTAGAAAATAAAAAATAAAAAAACATTAAAAAAAATCACATTCTTTTTCTTCTCCTTTCATACATCATGGGTACCCCACCTCACAAAAGTCTTGCCGAACTTTGGTACCCTCAACTAGAAATTAATTCCTACGCTCATCCTTTTGGTCAAATTACGGACGACCCCTCCATGCCCAAAATTTCTTTGAAAGATCTAATAGAAGCGTCTAGGAGAAACAGTTGGACTCCGCAATCCACTTTGTATCAACCGTTTCAACCTTCACCACCTTCTTACGTTGATACCCCTTTTGATAGTCCGGAGGTAACTCCGAAACCCATGTCTATTGCTAAACATATTGAACAATCTCGTAACCGATCTTTCACTCCTTTCAACACTTCTAGTTCTTGGGATCAACAAGTCCATTCACCTTTTTTATCCAAATGTTGATCCTACTCCTGTCCAACCATTCAATTCCTACCAGTCCTACCTGACTTTCGCACCTTCCCTAGACATTGCTTCTACACAGCCATTTGGCAGTTTCCAGAATCCAAACAATTTTGAATCTTTTACTGAAACCCGTTCACTACTCATGTCTAGTATGGAACAGTCATTGGAAGCTTATATTGTAGTGACAAACCAACAGATGAGGGATTTGGATGCGTCCATAGCCGCCCTTATACAACCTAGTAACCCGGTAGCTAGTTTCCAACTAGCTCAAAATTTTCCAATGTATGATGAGGCGGTTGGACAGAGTGAGAATTTGAGTGGAGAGAGTGAGCTGTGCACCCTTCCAAATCAAACCTACCCATCCCCAATTGAATCCCACAACTCCGGTTTTGAATGTCTATCAAGTGTCCCAAATGATTCACCAGTTGAAAATAAAACGTTTAATGAGTTGTGCGACTTTGTAGTGCTTGATTTGCCAGATTGTGAAGGGTCCCTTTCGAGTGAACCCACACCCGATCCTTTTGACCTCTACACCTCCACTCTAGAACCTGAACTGATAAATATACATGCTTTTGAGGAGGTGTCTAAAAAAATTGATTTTTACTTGATTGAGGATAACGACGCTGGGAATATTTTGGATGATGAACTTGCAGATTTGACTAAAATTTTCTCTCCAATTCATCATCCCGAGTCATTAAATATTTTTCCCGAACTTCATATGTGTCTTGAATTTGATGAGAATTGCATGGATAAGCTAAATTTTGAGGAGAGTATTGAGGATAGTATTTAGGAAAAACCAGTTTTGTTTGATGAGTCGGATTTTCCAATTTATCCCGTTCTTTCCACTGACTGTGTACACCCTCCTGAACCTGTAACTGTGACCCTTCCTAAATCACTCCCCTTCGTCCTTTCCATCGTTCCGATCGCGCAAGAGACCGTATCCCTTTCATTTTCAATGTCTGGTTTACCAAGTCCAACGTACTCATGTTTTCTCACGAACCTTGAGGGATTTGACCTCATTTCTCAGTGGGTTGATAGATTAGCACAATTGCTTTTTACACATCAGTCATTACAAAATGTGCCAATTTATACACTCCATCTCCACCCTCAAGTTCGTACTCAACTTCTTTCTCCCACTTTCTCTGGTTCTTCTTCTAATCTTCCATTAATGATACCGAGTGTTAATGAATCACAATCCGATATTTTGAGTTCGATAATTCTAGAAAAACGACTTGATTTAGACTCTTTTGAAAATAAGGTAAATGAGCCTTACGACTATCTTACCTTCATAATTTTTGAAAAATCAAGTGTGTTGAATTCTGGCGCGACACTTATTGACATTGAAACGTTCAATCGAACCTTCGATGAAAGTTTCGAAGATATTTTCGCCGACGAACTTGCATTCCTAAACGACACAGATTTTGTGATTAATCAACCTCCACCTGAAGAAGTCAAACCACCATCATTTCTTTTTCCTTTCCGCCATTTTTCTCCTCCACCGAGACCGTATATTGCTCCACACGGTCTCGTGTGCTTCTCATTTCTTTTCTCTACACTCTATTCTTTCACCAACCATACCATTATAACGATAAAAATTTTGAATGGTTGGTGCTAACCTTTGGCCTGTGTAAGGCCTTGTATAGGTTGATACTGTATTTTTCTTCTCCCTAACTCTGAACTTTAACGCTTAAACAGTGGAAACACTGTCTCACTTAAGTTTGGGGAGGGGGACCTTTTTGTATATATATTTTGGTTTTCTTTTAACCAAAAAAAACATAAAAAAATAAATAAACAGGGGAGTTGATCAGTCGAAAATACTGCATTTTTAACACGGCAATTTCCCTATCTATTGCACTCATCTAGAAGTGTTCGGTATTCATATTGCACATATTAGCAGAACAGTCCTGAAATACCAGAATGCATGTGTTAGACTTTTAAACCGGCACTTTAAGGGAAATTGACTGTATTTTATGGCATCGCCTCATCCCTATATTGCGCAACACTTGTCTCGAGAAATTATGCAGGAAATTGCAGGAACAAAGCCAAAAGAAGCTGATAAAAGATACGCCAACTCCAAAATATAAGATCTGGTAGTAATACAGAAGGCCAAAGATAATTTAAAATATCAGACAATGGCCCACATATCAGCCCAAGACCACAGCAGAAGACCCAAGCCCTGAAGCTTCCAAAGCGCCGCGGTTCCGCGGCGGAAGCCTGCTTGCGCCGCGGAACCGCGGCGTGATGACGTCATCAGCTCCTCAGGTTTTCTCCACATATCTAAAATAACGGCCAAAGCTTCCAGAAGACTCCCGATTCTCCACGTGGCACATCTAGAAGGCTCGGCTTAACAAACTTCATCTAAAAGCTTCTCCCTCTAACTAACTTTTGGAGAGAAATTCAAAATTCAAATCCAAGATCTAGGGTTTTGATAGTCTATAAATAGAAGCCTAGATCTAGGGTTAATCTTCTTCTTCAATCTCTAATCATTAGTTCAATTTCTATTCTTCATGCTCTCCATCTTCTTCCACAAGTTGAGTGACACGACTTGTGCGAAACCCTAACCCTAATTCCAATCCAAATTCAAGATCCCGAGTACTAATCAAGCGAGAAGCCCTTCAACCTTTTAGGAGCGGAGCCGATCTTCAATCGAGCAAGTGATCCAAGCCGATCCGCGACTCACGGAGACGAGCGAAGCCAAATCGACGATCGAGTTCTTCCTCTTGTAGTTCTTGAGCGATTGTAATGGAATTGTTGATATAAATAAAAGGTGAAATTATTTAATCTTGCTTTCTTTAAATTCTTGCTTCATGATTCGATCTCAATTTGTAATTATGGTTCTTGTTGTGATGTTCGAGTAAAACTCCGCTCGTAAAGGAGTCGAGACGATCAATAGAATGATGATGCAACAAATCTTAAAACGATTCTTAAGTCCTACGAGTTTTGTAAACCCTAGCAAGTTCAAGAATCGATGACCTAGTTTCGTTGCGATGCTTTCTTGATTGTTATCGCTTGAAATTAGGGATCTACGATCGTTTCTTGAATTTACTAGAGGCTAGAATGTGAATGATATCGACGAAGGAACAAGGGATAAACGATGAAACCCTAGTTTCACTAGAAATCCCTAATTCTAGTCGATCATCATCGATCTAGTATCAATTCATCGAAGGATAAGAATACGTCATCGTGAGATTACATCACATCTATAGATCCGATCGATTCCTATGAGCCTCATTTAGATTCTTGATATTTGGTTGGAAAAATCATCAAACTCTCAATTCTTGATTTTATCGTTTTCTTGTTATTAGATCTATATTTTCTAATTCTTGAACTTCAACTATAAATCATGAATTGTTTGTTTTCTTTCTATTAAAGTTTCGATTCAAACAAATCAAAAATACGAACGAATCGCGCAATCCCTTTGGACGATCCGCACTCGCTAACGCGCTACATCCGACACCGTTATTGATTGCGGTCAAATAATTCTTTGATTGTGAATTCTATTCATTTCCTAAACCGACACAATCGGAAATTAAGATCAATCAAATGGCGCCGTTGCCGGGGACCATTTGAGTTACACACACAACAAGAATTTGAATCAATCAAATGGCGCCGTTGCCGGGGATCACGCGCTAATTCGTTCTATATTGAAATTTGAATTGAAAGATTTATTCCATTACAATTTTTAGATCAAAATTCGCGCAAACACTAATACGAGTTGTTGTGATTTGTTGCGAGGAAATCTAGAATCATTGGAGCTGTGGAAAATTTTTTCTGAAAAATCCAGAGGACTAAGAAAGTGAACAGTAGCTTGCTGCTGAATTTTTGCGCAGAGAAGAGCTTAAACAGCGGCGGAATCGCGGCATTAGGCGACTTGTGCGGCGGAACCGCGGTGCAACAGTAGCATCTCAGAACAAAAACTCCTCTGTAAATTTCATACTTTCTTATCTCCTCCTAAATCTGCTCCAATTAACATTTTGTGTAGGTTTCTTTGCAAATAAATCGCAGCGCCGCAAAAGCAAAAATTAAATTGTGCGTGTTTTGATTTTTATGGTTGTTTGCATAATTAATACGGACATTAAGGGGCAAAGACCAAATCCAGATTAGGTGGGGAGTTCATTACCCTTCCTAAGCCCCGAAAATCGCAAAACTTGCATCCGCATTTACCCTAATTAACTAAAAAATATCTAGAGACGACTCTAAGGACCGTCGCGCTCACTTAGGACAAGAGAAGGCCGTAGGTAATTCATTGCTTATCCGCGTTTCTTTTGTGGTGTCTAAGGCAAGTGTATCGAAGGCTAGTGGTTACTTAATTAGGCCCACTACTTACGTAGTGGAGAACCTAACACTTACCTGGCCACAGGAGAGACAAAGAGGCAGTGGAGGATTTATCCTGTGACTTGTCTTTTGGCAGTTAGGAGCGGTCTAGAGATTTGACCTAGGTGACCCCTAGAATTAGGGTTTTGTGTGTTGCATTTGTTGTGATTTGCATCATTTTTTTTCAAAAATCCGTATCAATTTTCAAAACAAACACCGCATTCATATCATTTCCCCTAATTATAAATTTACGCTGCTACTTGTACTAACCCTTTTTAGTGCAAGATAGGCTGGACACGGGATTCTAGTGCCCGTTAAGTCCGCGTTTCCTCTTATCGACCCAAAAGTCGGTATTTCTACATTACCCTTTCTTTTATCCACCACCACACCCACATCGATGGATCCGTCTCCATCGAACTTCTTTTCCACTAATCTGCCGCCGTCCGTTGGTGCGCAGAATCCACATCGCATCTCTCTCCAAGAGAGGTGCTATCCTACACGAAGTCCCCTTTCCACCTGTCTTTCCATTCCACCAGCCAACGGGGAAAATTTTCAAATTAAACCCCAATACATCAACCTTCTACCAAAATTTCACAGTCTCGAGTCTGAAGACGCATATGCATTTATCACCAAATTTGAAAATGTATGCGGAATGATGGGTACCTCACAGCTTTCTATGGATGCTATGCGTCTGCGTCTTCTCCCATTCACCTTGTGCGATATAGCCGAGAAGTGGCTGTATAACACTACCGCACATTCCATTTCAAACTGGGAAGAATTCGTAAAAGCATTCCTAAAGAAATTCTACCCACATCATAAGACAGCTCGAATCCGTAGAGAAATCAATCAATTCACCCAGCTTCCAAATGAACCATTTTCAAAATGTCTTGAACGCTTCAAGGATCTGTTAGTCCAATGTCCACATCACGGCATCCCGAGATGGGAACTGTGCCGAATCATTTATGAGGGCATTAATCCTAACACAAGACAGACCCTTGAATCCATGTGTCAAGGCAACTTCATGACCAAAGATGATGGGGAAGCCTGGAAATTTTTAGAAGATTTCGCTGAAAAATCTTTACAGTGGGAGGGTGTGAGTCAATCGTCTAGGGATGGAAATGAAATTTCCATAGGAGTTAGAGCTGACATTTCAGCTATACATAAGAAACTCGAGACTATGGAAAACAAATTTTTAGCTGCCGCCCTAAATCAAATGTCACTCTCCAAAACTGTGTGTGGATGCTGTTCTGATCCTTCTCACTTGACGGAAGAATGTCCGTTTCAAGGTCATGAGCATACCCATGCCGCATTTCAAAGACCTAGAAACGATCCATTTTCTTCCACATATAATCAGGGTTGGAGGAATCACCCTAACTTTGCTTGGAACCAATCACAATCTCAAAACACGGTTCCAACCCAAAACAATTTCCAAAGGGTCCCTCCACCACAACAGCAACCACAACTGCAATTGAGTCAGCACCCCTACCAATCACAAAACTTCTAAAATCCGGCCAACACTTTTGCACCACATGAAAACTCTTTGCAATTGACCGGTACTGATAATACCTCTGCACTAGCACAAACCTTGGATACCTTCATGAAACAATCCATCCAAGGGACGGCAAGTTTGCAATCTTCCGCCGAGAATGTGATGAAGATCATTGTCTCTCAAAATGAGAATATCAAATCGATGGAAGCACAAATTTCATAACTAAAAGCCGAAATGAGTGCAAGAGAGAAAGGGAAACTTCCAGCTCAACCCTTACCCAATCCTGGCTATTCACATCATGTGAGTGCGATCACGTTGAGATCTGGAAGAGTGCTTGACACTCACGTTGGGGAAGAGTTTGATGATACTGAAAAATCTATCAATAACACCCCGGCTGAGACCTTTCCTTCCACTTCTACTTCTAATTCTGACCCCAGTTCTTCTACCCCACCACCTTCTTGCGAGCCTATTCTTCGTTTCCCACAAGGCTCGCCACCTCAACCCATCTCTTCTAGTCTACCACCGACGATCCCCAACTTTATTCTGGGATCGGGTCCACACACACTTCCTTCTCCTATGATGGACCCAGCGCTTATGGCTAAAGCACCTTATCCTAATCGGTTAAGAGCTAACACATCGAGTCCACATATGGAGAAGATTATGGACATTTTTAAGCAAGTTAACATCAACATCCCTCTTCTAGATGCCATCCAACAAGTTCCATCCTATGTGAAAACTCTTAAGAACTTGTGTACTGGGAAGAGGAAGACTCAAGTGCCCAAGAAGATATTCATGGCAAAGACTATAGACACGGCTTTCCCCCAACAAGTACCGAGGAAACGTAAGGACCCTGGCTGTCCTACTATTTCCATTTCTATCGGGGAAAAACACATCAACCGTGCTCTACTAGACCTTGGCGCTAGTGTTAACTTGCTTCCATACTCTGTTTATGAGCAACTAGGAATCGGAGAGTTGAAACCAGCCCATTGCACTCTCCAGATGGCTGACCGATCAATCACCAAACCTAGGGGTGAACTGGAGGATGTGTTAATAAAAATTGGGGAATTTATATTCCCTGTGGACTTTATTGTAATTGATACACAGCCTGTAGCGAACCCACGGAATCAAATTCCGGTGATTTTAGGTCGCATCTTTTTGGCCACTTCCAACGCTATAATCAACTGTCGTAATGGTTCTATGACCCTATCCTTCGGAAATAGGTCAATAGAGCTGAACATTTACAAGTTGGGAAGTGTACCCTCCAAACCTACTGCTCAGGTCTGTTCTGTCGACTTAATGGATGTCGACAGCAGCGAATTTGATGATCCTCCTGATATTGATCTAGACTCTTTTCATACGTTATTGTTTGACCCAATTATGTATCATACACATACGGACTCTTCCACCGAGATGTCCGGGTCAACAACTGTTAGTTATATGTATGCCCTAGAGGCCATTACTGTACATTGGATGTATATAGTAGTGGATGCTGGGACATATATAGGGAGGACTTTCTTGCTCGACATGATAGTATGCTATCTGGTTGATCTTTACCTTAACGTGTATACTGATTGTCTCTCTGTTACATGTTGGTAAAGCCCTTAGGATGTGTACTTGACTACCTAGACTATGATGCGGATCATACTAGTGGGGATATGGTAGTCCATAAGTACATCCTTCAAAGTCCCTAGTCATGGGTGTATCGAGACGGGGCATCGATATACCAGAGTAGACTAGCGTGTACCTTCTCGACCCATACAAATGGGCGATGGATGATCCCATATCCATTGGTGTTTGACATCAGAGGAGATATACGGGTGCTCAGTAGAGACTGGGTACACTGGAAGGACTCGCCGAGAACTCCCAGATGGTATTATACCTTACGTCAGATGGCAGTTCTCTGGTGACACTAGTACAGAGTAGTCTGTTGACCCGAGATCGTCATAGAGTCTTGTGTGGTTCCCACTGTGCTTTGATTTCCATCTTACCACGTCCAAGAGGGCGTGCAAAACGGTGGTTTTTGGGTACAGTCCCGAGTCATATGGAGGCAATGAGCGATAGGAGGGGATTCGTCTCTCCCGGTATAGGGGGTTGATGTTGCGCTGTGTTCGATTGGCTATAATAGGAAATCCCTAGCCAGGGTTGCTGAGATTTACTGGTAAGTGTTACCAGTAGTTTCTCGAATTGTTATAGACCTCATATCAACACGACTTATCGAACTATTGGGGTCTGACGTTTACCACCCCTAGGCAAGATATGCGACATATCAGACGATCAGACCGGACTGTACGGTAGTGTTACTGGTTGGATTCACTGGAGTGTGAGCGGGCTTGCTCGTCGATCTTCTGATCGCTCAATACCCGGGTGGCTGTTACGTTTAGCAGACCGCTTGCGGCTTGTGGGTGCTTGATATGATCATCATCTACTGCCGGCGTATTGACGAGTCTTTAGAGTCCTACACAGAGGTTTCCTGGCTCAAGCGAAACGAAATAGGAGCGCATATGAGATATGTGCGGGACCGAGAATAATGCGTGTATGTGATACCGTATTGTATTCTCGCGATGAATGTATCGATTGGTTGTATGCGATATAACCTAGTTATCGAATCAAGTATTGATTCGATAAGCCGATACATTGGATACTAGTCGGTTGTATGCGATATGACCGGATCATTGAATCAAGTATTGATTTAATGATTTAATGCATGATTATATATTTGATATATTACTTTGCATTAACTAGTATTGGTTCACTTTAAATGGATTTTCTCGGTCGGATGTACACATTGTATATGTGATATACTTTTTGTGCACTTGATTGTATCATGTTTGATGATACATGCTCACTAGGGTTTGTGTGAAGATTAAACCATGGTTGTATATTGGTGAGGGTTATGGTTTTCTTATTTATTTATTTATTTATTTATTTATTCTCTACACCAAACTATGGTTGGATTATGATAAGTATTCATATTATATTCTTTTTAGAAAATAATATAGAACACTTATCATCTTCTTCCTCTTCTTCTTCTTCATGAAGAAACCTTACTTCAACAATGGCAACTTGAGCAAATGAGTGAGAAATCCAATTCTAAAGTGAACCCACTTCCTATTTCTTCATCCTCTACCTCTTTCCAAGTAGTAGAGTGTGTTTTCTTCACAAGTTTCATGACTTGGTGAAGTTGGAGCTTGATTTAGTGATGCCTCGACGTAGATCATCTTCGGCATCGACGTCGACGACCTAGCCCGTCCATTCTCCGATGAAGCCGACACTAGAGCCCGGGGTTCGACTTGGACAGCGAGGAGACTTCATTGCGGAGCTATGGAGGTGGAGCACCGGATCTACAAAGGTTGTATTTCCGTTATCTTATAGTTTAGTTGTAAACTAGCTCGCATTTTCGCCTAAACTTCTAGCCAACGATCTAGTCTAGGGTTTCTCGGCACCGTATTTTTTAAATTGGCATGGTTGATGCCTTGTGAGACCTCTTGAGAGTGCCTAGGAACCCTACAGTGGTATCAGAGCCTAGCTAGAGCCTTACGCGAAGTCTAGACGACGTTTGAATCCCGATCGAACCCGAAACCACATTTTTCCCATGCTCTCTGTACTTTTTTCAAAAACAGGGATTTTTGTGAATTAAAAATTGCCAAAAAATTCAGCAGGGAATCCTATGAGTTACTATGAACCACGTGACTCTAAATCGACCAATCAGCCGCGGAACCGCGGCCACACCCTTGGTTTCGCGTCGGTTCCGCGGCCATGTTGGTGAATTAGACCACGTGTCTTGCACAGTAATTCTTGTGTCAAAGTGCTGAGTCTTCTGGAAATTTTTATATTTTACTCTAGAGTTGAGTTTTCTGGGTTGTTTTGGGGATTCGATGAATCGATCGGATTATTTAAACTTTGTCTATTTGGCTTTCCGGATAATATTTGAATATGTTAAAAAGTTCGACCGGATATAAATACCCCATTTTCCCCCTGTCGGGAAATTTCCAAGTGTTGGATTTTTCCGTGGTTTAAAGACGTTCTAAGTAGTGCAAGTAACTCGATGGACCCTCTAGAAGACAACAAACCTTAACTCGATTTTGTGACCGTCTTGAACTGCCCTTTGAACCTTCGGGTTTGGGGCAGTACGGCGTGCCACATGTGAGGCGTTGGCTTGACCCTTCTACGGCTGGACCGTTGGTACTGAGGCACGAACTGAATGTTTTTAGACTTGTTTCATGTGTTGATCTGTCTCGGGAAAACTTGGGCGTTCGAATGTTCGATCGGAAAGTTTGACATTTTCTATTTATCCGGAATGGGATACGATAATTGGAATTCACAAGAAGTTATGAGATAACTGAATGAATGTTATAAACATAGCAGTTTAGTCTCACTTGATCGGTTGCCACGGAATTTTGATGTGATCAAAAGTCCGTCGCAATCACGTAGCGTACGCGGATACTCGCCGGGTAAACTTAATAGATAGCTACACCCCATAGCCCCGACCAAGTGACTGTAGGAGAACCCCGTCGTCGAAAGCATCCGTTCGGGTTCTCCCGGTAGCGGTGTTCCGCCTTGGTGCACTTCGTCGACGGTATCGGGAGTGCGACCGTCTACTGAAGTTTGCGACGAGCATTTGATCAGGATGTCGGGAATCTTGTTGAATTGCCCGACTTGATATTGAAAAGTGTTTTCGATAATGAGACTAAAATGCGGGGTTTATAATTGTTAGGCATGCGATGTCTAAGTATTTCATTTGATTAGGCATGCGATGTCTAGAGAGATTGTGGATTCCAACTGTTGTAGTTTTACACTTTCTTTTCTGTGACCGTAAGTGTAATATGTGATATCGCCGGTTTCGTTGCTATATGTCAACGACAATTGGGATGCGCATATTTACTTACGTTGATGACATGTGATGTTATGTGTTGCTGGATATGTTATATTGGATCGTCGTGTTGAATAGCCGGGGGTTTTTATGTGAGATGAGTGTTTTTCATTTTCATTCATGTAAAAACTTGTATGTAATATTCTTTTATTGGGGCACTTCCAGATTGCGGAAGATGTCACCGTTTGTATATTATTTACTTTTCCGCACTAGGATAGACCCAAGGAGGAGGGCATAAGTAACTGGGTTCTGGAGTCCAGTGGGAGACCAACTCGAGGAGTCGAGTCCGGGTCTCCTAACTCTAGAATTGGTAGGGTTGCTTGCCGCTCTCATAGGGGTCTAGGGGTGTGGGTTTGGCTATTCATCACGACCGTGGAATCCGTGTTTTATACTGGCTCGTATTCAAAACACGGACGTCCTAGTATATCCAATATTTCATATGTTTCTTCTGCAGCGATATCTGTGATGTGATCATGTGATGTTCTGTGATAGATAAAGTATATAGTATATATGATATATTATATAGACGTTACTTATGTTTTACACCCGCGCTAGCCCTGCCCCGCTCTGTCGTTAGTTACCTAACCGAACGGTGCACGAGGGGACATCGAGGCGAATGCGGATGGCATAAGTGTACGTCGTATTTATCTGTGATGTTTAGGTACTTAAATGATGGGACTTCATTAATATGATTAATGAAAGAAAAGAAACCTAAAGATGTTGTAGAATCGAATTTCAAAATAAAACAGGTAGCTACAGTTCTTGCTTTGCACAGCGGTATATACGATATATCCTGCACCTTATTCGATGAGGAAAGGACCGAGATCCCTTCACCGGGAGTGACTCCTTTAGCAATAACTGGCAGATGCTACACACTCGGTTTGTCTTTTGATAGCTTTTAAGTGTTTTTGCTTTGCACAGTGATATATATGATATATCCCGCACCTCATTCGACGAGGAAAGGACCGACGATCCCTTCACCGGGAGTGACTCCTTTAGCAAAACTAGAAAAGCCTCAAAAACACTCCATTTCAAAATTCATTCGATCCTACAACGATATCAAGTTTATTACGCAATAGGTTTTCAGAAAAACCTGTCGTAGCCCTCCGTCATTTCAGATAAGTACTAGTTAGTATTCGTGCTGCGGTTGTTTGGCATGCGTCAAGGCGTAGTGTACGGTAGCTAACTAGTGCTTATCTGCCAGCATATGATGCGATTGGATTAGGGTATTCGTACGGCGTTGTTTGGCATGCGTCAAGGGTCGTGCGGGTGGGTTTAATTCAATCAAGAAATGTACGGGTTGAACTTGACTAGCGGACTATGGGTTATTTGGCATGCGTCAAGGTCATAGCACGCTAGGGGCAAAATATTATCGGGAATTTCAAGTGTTGAAATTTGCAATGAGATTGCATACCTTCTATGAGATAGTTGGATCCCGATACCCGCTGCGAGTAAGAGTTACTCCTGGGAGAGTTTTATACATTACAATTAGATGATCAAGTAGGTGTCTAGAAAGGTGTCAGCGGGGTTATGCCTCTGGGAAAACGAGGTTTACATTAATTAGGTTCGTGCGAAAGTACGGGAGACCTCCCTCAAAGTACCGACACTGGCCTGGCTGAAAGATTAGAGAACTTGTAGTGTGTAATTAATCCCGGCTAGTCTTTCCTTTTAGGGTTTGAAGGAAGATTTGATAAAAAGCAGTGGGAGCCATCCTGATTAGATAAAATAATAACCAATCTATTCTTGCTAGAGCGCACGCTGAGTGTTTTCTTCTCTCTCTCTCCTGGTAGCGACCATATCACGCCTTAATCAAGATAATAATACGGATTATTGACCGAACACGCTTGTTATACTGAGCTGGGGAACGTTGGTCCCACTCTAACTTATAATTGTTATAAGACAGAGCTGGAAATTGGGGATTACCAGAATTCCCGTGCCGCCCAAACGAAGATAGTGCATGTTGATGCATCATCTTCGGTGTGTTCGTTACACAGAACTGTTTCTCAGTATCCTCTGAATCCTGGGTATATGATACCGGATCAGGATCCCAGATATGTAATCTGTTACATAGGGCTACAAAAGGGTAGATAAACTGAGAACGGGTGATAAGTTTCATGAGGCAGAAAACGGGGCAAGTGTTGCATCCAAGTCTGTTGGTCACTGTCACCCTGTATTACCTATACATTGATTCTGAACGAATGTTATTAGATACCGAACCTGATATACAAAATCATATCAGTCTCTTTATTAGTAAAGAAATGATATAATTTTGTATTGTTGGATAATGTTTTGAACATTTCCTATATCAAAAGTTGATCGGTTCAGGCACGTTATCTAAAAGCATTAATGTTCTAAATCAAACTACAGTTCTTAGTAAATGTAACACACACAAGAGGAAAAGTTCAGAAATGGACGAATTCTTCTTGAGGTATTGTAGACTAGGTCATATCAATGCGACCCGACTAGCTGGAGTTACATTTAGATGCATATTTAAATCAGTTTGAATTTACATCTTGTGAAACTCGCCAGTCATGTCACAAAGATAAAATGACCATAGCTCTGTTTATAGGAAACAGAGAAAGAGTTAGTGAACTCTTGGGATGATACATGTTGATGTATGTAAGGTCCCCTGTCTACACATGCCAAGACCGGTTCTTTGTACTTCATTACATTCTCTGATAATCTCTTTAGATTCAGACATATGTTCCTGTTAAAACATAAGTCCGAACCTTTTGAGATATTCACAGAATATGATTAAGAAGTAGAGAACCAAAATACGGGTGCAAGTATTATGTCCTTTGATGTGATCGAGGAGGAGAATACTTGAGCACAGAAATTCCTGGACTATTCTAAAGGAGAATAAGATTCTCTCTCAGAATTACTCCTCCGTATACACCATAGCACGATGGTATATCGGGGCGGAGCAGATACACCCTATTTGATATGGTGTGCTCTATGATGAGTAATACTGAGTTACCTTTTTCCTTAGGGAGTTATGCACTTGAGAAGTTGCATACCTATTGAATAGGGGTCAAATCAAATCAGTTGCCTACCACTCCATATAAGATATGGTATGGGAAGAGCCCATGTCTTAAGCTAGTTAAGATTTGGGGTTTTCCGGCCTATGTCTAAAAGCAAAATCCGGACAAGCTCGAGGCAAGGTCAGTTATGTAGAACTGGAAAGGTTCCAGCTATACAAACTTCAGCTGATAATTTGGTAGAACCAAAGGATTCAGTAGTAACTAACGAACCTCAGCCTCTCCGCCGATCTAGTAGGGTTCCTCACCCACCTGAGAGATACTTCTGTTTCTCTATGACAGTGGGAGCGAGGATTGCGTCATGAGATGATGACCCGACTAGTTTCGAGCTGGCCATCAGGAGTGTGACTCTGTAAGAATGGCTGGATGCTTATCGATCTGAAATGGAATCCTTATACACCAACAAAGTATGGACTTTAGTTGTTATATCTGAAGGGTTAAATCCCCATCAGGAGCAAGTATATCTTGAGAAGATTACTTGGTGTAAATGGAAAAGTTGAGACTTTCAAAGCTAGACTTGTTAAAGGTTTTCGTCGTTGACCAGGCGTGAATAATGATGAAACCTTTTCCAGTACCTATGCTTAAGTCCATCCAGATCCTACTTGTCACGGCTACATACCATGACTACGATATCTGGCGGTTGGGTGCCATGACTCCTTTTCTAAATGATGTTTTAGAAGAGTGTGTCTATAAGTACACATCCAGAGGGCCTCGTAGACAGTGGGAGCAGCGGAAACGTGAGCAAGATGCTTTATCTGATAAAGCAGGCATCGCGGAGTTGGAACGTCTGTTTTGATGTGTTAGTCAAAGAGTTTGACATCATCAAAATGGTAGATGAACCTTGTATAAACAAAAAGGTAGTAGGGAGTATGGTGGTGATCCTCGTAGAGTACGTGGATGACATACTCTTGATAGGGAAAGAGTTTCCTATGCTACGCTCGATCAATCTCCGCTTATCACAATGATTCTCCACATAGGATCAAAGTGATACCTACTAAATCCTGGATTTTGGATCTATGAGATAGATCTAATTGGATGTTAGAATACTTACTAGTTGTAGTGAGATGGTATCAATTGGTCCTGGGGAGAATCAATGCAAGTGTTCCAGGGTGATGAAGACGACTGAATGTCAGTCGCAGGCATTGTCTTTACCCTCAGTAAAGGGACGGTATGTTGGAAGAGTTCCAAGCTAGATACCGTGGCATACTAGACGATAAAGGCTAGATACATCGCTACTTAAGATGCTACCAAAGAGGCTGTTTGGGTGTATAATGGTTCATGAGATGAACTATGTTCCTCTCATTGTGTGACAATGGAGTTGTGGCTTATGCCAAGGAACGCAGGTCCCATCAGTGATCCAGACATATTCTAAGGCAGTATCACTTGATCATGGAGATGGTTGATCTCTAAGGGATCGAGGTTAGGAGAGTAGACTCAGAGGACAACACGGCGGATCCACTCACGAAGGCCTATTCCCAGAGAGAGACTTTTATGGGATGGTTGAGTATGAGATACTACAACCACTGCTACAGATGGCCCTAGTGCAAGTGGGAGATTGTTAGTTATATGTATGCCCTAGAGGCCATTACTGTACATTAGATGTATATAGTAGTGGATGCTGGGACATATATAGGGAGGACTTTCTTGCTCGACATGATAGTATGCTATCTGGTTGATCTTTACCTTAACGTGTATACTGATTGTCTCTCTGTTACATGTTGGTAAAGCCCTTAGGATGTGTACTTGACTACCTGGACTATGATGCGGATCATACTAGTGGGGACATGGTAGTCCATAAGTAAATCCTTCAAAGTCCCTAGTCGTGGGTGTATCGAGACGGGGAATCGATATACCAGAGTAGACTAGCATGTACCTTCTCGACCCATACAGATGGACGATGGATGATCCCATATCCATTGGTGTTTGACATCAGAGGAGATATATGGGTGCTCAGTAGAGACTGGGTACACTGGACGGACTCGCCGAGAACTCCCAGATGGTATTATACCTTACGTCAGATGGCAGTTCTCTGGTGACACTGGTACAGAGTAGTCTGTTGACCCGAGATCGTCATAGAGTCTTGTATGGTTCCCACTGTGCTTTGATTTCCATCTTACCACGTCCAAGAGGGCGTGCAAAACGGTGGTTTTTGGGTACAGTCCCGAGTCACATGGAGGCAATGAGCGATAGGAGGGGATTCGTCTCTCCCGGTATAGGGGGTTGATGTTGCGCTGTGTTCGATTGGCTATAATAGGAAATCCCTGCCCAGGGTTGCTGAGATTTACTGGTAAGTGTTACCAGTAGTTTCTCGAATTGTTATAGACCTCATATCGACACGACTTATCGAGCTATTGGGATCTGACGTTTACCACCCCTAGGCAAGATATGCGACATATCAGACGATCAGACCGGACTGTACGGTAGTGTTACTGGTTGGATTCACTGGAGTGTGAGCGGGCTTGCTCGTCGATCTTCTGATCGCTCAATACCCGGGTGGCCGTTACGTTTAGCAGACCGCTTGCGGCTTGTGGGTGCTTGATATGATCATCATCTGCTGCCGGCGTATTGACGAGTCTTTAGAGTCATACACAGAGGTTTCCTGGCTCAAGCGAAACGAAATAGGAGCGCATATGAGATATGTGCGGGACCGAGAATAATGCGTGTATGTGATACCGTATTGTATTCTCGCGATGAATGTATCGATTGGTTGTATGCGATATAACCTAGTTATCGAATCAAGTATTGATTCGATAAGCCGATACATTGGATACTAGTCGGTTGTATGCGATATGACCGGATCATTGAATCAAGTATTGATTTAATGATTTAATGCATGATTATATATTTGATATATTACTTTGCATTAACTAGTATTGGTTCACTTTAAATGGATTTTCTCGCTCGGATGTACACATTGTATATGTGATATACTTTTTGTGCACTTGATTGTATCATGTTTGATGATACATGCTCACTAGGGTTTGTGTGAAGATTAAACCATGGTTGTATATTGGTTAGGGTTATGGTTTTCTTATTTATTTATTTATTTATTCTCTACACCAAACTATGGTTGGATTATGATAAGTATTCATATTATATTCTTTTTAGAAAATAATATAGAACACTTATCATCTTCTTCCTCTTCTTCTTCTTCATGAAGAAACCTTACTTCAACAATGGCAACTTGAGCAAATGAGTGAGAAATCCAATTCTAAAGTGAACCCACTTCCTATTTCTCCATCCTCTACCTCTTGCCAAGTAGTAGAGTGTGTTTTCTTCACAAGTTTCATGACTTGGTGAAGTTGGAGCTTGATTTAGTGATGCCTCGACGTAGATCATCTTCGGCATCGATGTCGACGACCTAGCCCGTCCATTCTCCGATGAAGCCGACACTAGAGCCCGGGGTTCGACTTGGACAGCGAGGAGACTTCATTGCAGAGCTATGGAGGTGGAGCACCGGATCTACAAAGGTTGTATTTCCGTTATCTTATAGTTTAGTTGTAAACTAGCTCGCTTTTTCGCCTAAACTTCTCGCCAACGATCTAGTCTAGGGTTTCTCGGCACCGTATTTTTGAAATTGGCATGGTTGATGCCTTGTGAGACCTCTTGAGAGTGCCTAGGAACCCTACAACAACTAACACAGATTATGAACTTGTCACGACCCGAAAGTACGGAACATGACCGGCACTTAGGCTACAAACGTCTCAAGGCGTACGTGCTCTAAGTAAGCCGAGCCCAGAAATCCAAACCAAGAAGGTAGTGGAGTGAAGGAAAAACCATATGTAAATCAACCAGTTTGCAACATAATTTACAACGCCTAAAGGAGAGGATCAAAACAGAACAGGAAACTCAACAGCATAAAACCCAGAGAAATATAACGTGCGACTCTAAGGTCGAAGAGTAAACATCACTGGTCTCTATCTCAAATAAGTACATGTTTGGTTGATAGAACTTCTAGATACAACTGAAATATAATATACAATGTATAATGATGGGTACGATACAAATAACCCACCTACTAGCAAGTCACCCGAAGGAAGGAGTGCCACAAGCCGTAATGAAACATGTACGGCAAAACCTGCAAGAACTGGGGCACAACGGGGGTGAGTTGCCAACTCGTGAATAGAAAAACATCTACGAACTGAAAATCGCATGTATGACGCAATCCTAGGTCATACGATCATAGTATGGTATAAACCTCAAATGAATGAGTCTGAAGCATGCTAAGGTAGCAATGTAACATCTATACATGTATGTAGTGCCAAGTACTCGTGCCAGTGCCTCAGGTAATAACATGTCATAAATATGAGGTATGTCTGCATGAAGTAATATGATGAAGTACTAAATTGATATCAATACATATATTAGCGTCCCATTCCACTAATATTGGTGTAAGGGTATATATATAACAGCGTCCTCATCCACTGTTATATATATACAAATGAGGTATGATCGATGTAATCAATATGAGTCAATGGCAGCTATAACATGAAGTCTAGTAGTATGTAGATATCTTCCAACTAGGTAATCAATGTCTGTAAATAGGTGGAACCCGTCCACGTGCCATCCAATGACAATAAGCATCATGCATGTAAATGTGAGGATATAATCAAAATCATGGAAAACATCATGAAACCCGTGCCTAGCATCGGCACGTAAATCCTCATATATCTCAGGTGCCGCACACCCTGGTCGTCCCTCATATCCATCTCATGACTCCAGTCGGTATCCTCCGGATAACCGACGGGTCCCAAATACTATCACCGGTAGGTAGTACTCCCCTGACGGGCTCACCGTCTAGCATATACGAGTCTTCTTGCTCCGGGGTACCTCACCGGGTCCACCATGTACCCACAATCGGTGCCTACCGCACCTCGAATTGGGTATACCCACACAAGCTCTCTGGAACCGAGAAAACTCATGGTGGACGCACTGAAATATCATATCAAGGGTAACTGGGTTTTTAAAACAATTACATATTTTCTTTTGAAATATCCACGGTCCCTAAATCCAGAAACATCACGGAAACAACATATCTCAATGCGTATAATCAGAACATGATGTATGCGACATGTAAAGAAAGGTAAGCATATCAGTAAGTCATGCAACATGGAATAGTAATATGCACATGTCGAGGGAAACCGCTCTTTTTAAAATGGATCAGTTTTAAAGAATATCTTGCGGTTCCCAAATCTCTAATCAAGCCAGAATCATCTATGTATGTGTACAGGTATAAGTGTACAATATGCCATGCAAGAATCACATCATGAAGGTAACAGTACTACAGTGTGGTGGCATGGCAATTATCGATGATGAAGTGTGTGAGCCGGCAAATAGTGTACGTGGAACATACGCATCATCGATAATGGTGCTGGTGTCCTAACAGCATGATGGTAATATCTCAATAAACACAAGTAATGCGATGCAATAATATGAATATGCGGAATCAAATAATCAATGCAATAGTGAAGAATCTACATCAATAAGTAAGTGTCATGCAGTTTTTGCCTTTTTGGAAATAAGACGAATCGGGTTTTTTTGTAAAATAAGGGCTACGGTGCATTTAAGAAACGATGCCCTTTTGAAATTATCCGTAGAATCCCTTTTTGCCTGTCTTTAAAATACTCCCGATTCGTTAGTTTTGAAATAGGTATGACTCGGGTCTAGTCTAACATCTACTATACTAACTACTGATCTAACTATCAAATCAATATGGAAGGGTATGGAAACCACCTAAATCTGAGTCGATATATATAAATATAAAGATAGTAGTCGGTGATCCCGCCTCAATAATATCGCATACGATACCGTATATCATCTGACATCCTCAAGTCATGAGTGCGGATCAATCATCAATATAAAGCTCGTACGGTAAATCGTCGTACGTCATCCTAATAGATGGGTGCGGGTCAATATCACAATCATCACATCAATTATCTGGTATCCTTATCATCATATCACATAATCTGGGGTACTGATCTAAGTCTAGTACGAATCGATACTATCTACATAAGTATGAATGCATGTGCGAAAGATACGTCCAAAGGCCCGCTAAAATCACATATCTTATCCCAAATAAGAGTCACATCACAACACCGTTATCATGGCACTATGCCCAATCTCATCGACTCACCTCCAATGTCCTCCAATATCCTCGTCATCACAGTATGAACACAACAAATATGCACGTGTGTGCGTGTGGGTGTAAACCTATTCTAGGGTTCGAGACTAGGAACCACACTAGTTACTTCTAACCCTAATCTATGCATAGTACACCTAACACATCCTAAACAACCAAGTCACACATAAGCTATCATATATATATATATATATATATATATATAAGTACAGTATATATGGTATACTAGACATCGGACTGCGGGGGTGCTATACGCCATCCACCCGACTTCTCCCCGTAGATATAAATCTACTCACCTTTCTTATGTGTGCCGGTGCCGATGTCGCCATTTGACTCTCCAACGCTTTGATGCCACGTGGGGTACCTACAAGAATATCACACGCTAAAACACATGAAGACCATGTCGGAAGCCAAAATAGTGCACGCTACGCCCATAGGTAAAAACCTGTAGCCTTGTATGCAAACACAGCCAATCAACCTGCTGCCGTTGGCGTTCAAACGCCAACCGACAGAAACGAATCATCGAATACCAAACCCATGCTAAAACAAGTCGTAAATCATGCGCCAACATAGGAAATTCATCCCAGATTCTACCCTAACTGAAATTAGACAAAACTAGACATACCATGGGTCAAGTTTACAGGTAAAAGAGCCGTGCACAAAAAACGAGGAGGTTTCTCCCTGGTCTTGCCGCAAATTGCGGCCAGAGGGAATAAAATGGCGGCCAGAAACGGAGGTGGGGGCTAGGGTTTTGGGTGTTGGTTCTGTAAGTCTACGCTAGCGCCCCGGCCGTCTACAGACGCCAAATGCGGAACAAAAACTTTTAAACTGGCGCTATCGTATACTTTAACCCGGATCTTCCATTATTGCTAAACTAACAAACTGTAAAGAGTGTAGAAAGGTTATACCGAACGATCCGAGTCCTTCGTTCTTTAACCATCATCCCACGCTCCGTTGCGGCTGCTCCGATCTCGTCGATCTCCGATCTGCTCGTCCAGGTGGCACCACATCATCGATTCTTTAAACGGGCTCCCGCCTCTGACTTGAGGCAACTCGATCGTCAAGTTTGCTAAAAGAGACGACCAAGAATGATGTAGAGAATGAGTAGATGACTTTGTCTCACTTCGTCCAAATCCGTGGACGATCGGTTAATGAAGTTGCCGAGGGAATTGGGTGATGGAATGAAATGAACTGTAAAATTCCATGCACCCCAAATACTATCATATCTTTTCAAGTGAAACAACAAGTGAGAGAGATAGAGGAGGGGGCCGGCCACTTATAGCAAGAGGGGAGGGTGAGTGTAGGAGAGGGGAGAGTAACCTTAAGCAAAATATCATATGTGAACACAAACTAAAATATCTTAAGGAAAACAAAACCTCATTGAAATCAAAGCATGAGTCATTTAACCTTGTCACCAAATTCTAGAACTTTCTAGAACCTTCTAGAAGCACGACTCACTCTCATCCAAGAAAAGATAAATCCGTCTTTAACCGAATGTTAAAAGACGGCTGATAGAAAACTGGAAACTGGAAACTTCCAAAAGTGATCCTGAAACGACTTTCGGGATAACCCCGAAACTGTATAAATATACCCGCATTTGTATTACGACCGAATACAAATGCAACTGAGACAAAGATATTATACCTACTCAATATAATACTCGGATCCGGCTTAAACCAAAGCCGACCAGTATTATCTGCCCGAAAAATAACACGTGCGTAAACGAACGTGCATTTTTTGAACCCTGCCATAAAACCATACGGCCTCTACAACGTTTCGCCCGAACTTGGGAAACTGTCTGTGGGGGACTCTAATGACTTGTCAGTACCCTGGCAGTGGGTTTAACCACAAACCGTCAGTGGCACTAGCAATGCGTAACGGCTGCCCATGGACTGACCTCAAGGGATGCCGATGAGCGAACTCATCCGGAAAACCCTACTGAGCCTAACAGTGACAATGTATATACAGTCCGGTCTGTTCGTCTATGAGTATCGCATATCTGCCTAGGGGGCTAGCAACGTCAGACCCCCAATAGCAGTATAAGTCGTGTCGGAGTGAAGCCCAATAACACCCTGAGATACTACTGGAGTACCTACCAGTAAATCTCCTGCCATGGCCATGGACTTTGTGTAATGGCTCTCCTAGACACAGCACGATCTCGCCCCCAATACCGGGAGAGACGAATCCCCTGCCGATCCGCTCACGTGCCTCCATATGGCTCGGGACTGTACCCAAAAGCTACCTGTTTGCACGACTCCTTTGAGCCGTGGTAGGGTAGAAATCAAAGCACAGTGGGAACTCACACGAGACAAATGACGACCTCAGGTCGATGAACTAACCTGTACACATGTCACCAGGGAACTGCTATCTGACGATATGTATAATACCAACTAGCAGGTTCCCGGCGAGTCCTGTCCGGTGTACTCATAACCCAATGAGCACCTGTATACATCTTAGGTGATCCAACTGACACCAGTGGCTTGTGAGACCGGCCACCGCCCCTCGTCGGGGTCTCGACTGTACACACTAGTCTACTCCGGAGTATCGATGCCCTGTCTCGAAACTCCCACGACTAGGGACCACAATTAAGGATATGCGTATAAACCACCCAACTCTCACGTATATGATCGCCATCATACTGTTGGTGGTAAAGCAAGATCCTAAGGGCTCTATCAAAGTATAACATGTAATCAGTCACCTGATCATGTACACGACTGATAAAGGCAAACCAGATAGCATACTATCATCTTGAGTAAGACTGTCCTACCGGTATAGGTCCTCCGCAATCATTGCAATCACGTACCCGCGATCCACTAATTGACTATGAGGGCACTATCTCCAACAATCTCCCACTTGCACTCAAGGCTAATTATTGCGATGTCGACTACTCACAGCCCGTGTGAAACCGAACATCCAACTGCTCTACTAATCAGTATCACAAAGCCCGTTTGTAAAACTATTGTGTTCGAGAAATAGCCTTAGTGAGTGAATCCGCCTAGAAGTTTCTTTCTATACCTCTCTTAATCTCAAGTTTGCGGAGAAAGCCATCTCCCGAATTGAGTAATACCTGTCTTAGAATGTGTTTGGATATCTGATGAGACCTAGTTCATAAATGAACTCCAAATCCAAACTTCTTCGACTGTATCGATCACTGAACCTAATCAGTATCCGGCACCATGCCACCCACAGTATCCTCTTGAACCACCTGTCCATAAGACTGTCCCTCTTCATCAGAGGGAAAAACTATAACTCTGACAATCACTCTGTCAACCATGTCACCTTTGAAGCCTGGAATGATAACCGTCTCCCGAAGGAGGCTGCCGTCATCAAATCCGTAGAACATGTACTTATGTTCTAAAACTGCTTCCTTATGTTTCTCCAGGATTGGATTAATACAAACTTATTGCATCTAGTGCAAAACCAACATTTGGTGTGGTACTTGACATCTCATGATTGACTCAATTGCCTTAGCAAGTGATCTGCCAATCATGCAGATCCCTCTCCCCTTTAGTCTGTAAGACACCTTTAGAGAGGGTGACTCCATCACCTGCAGGTACACCACCATGCTAGGAGTCAACTATTCCAAAAACCATTAGAATATCTGTCAAAGTACCCACATTGGGAAACTACCCAAATCCAGATCTAAAACCATTGATCTAGAAACCAGAATGTCAAATATTATATCCATATCCTGTCTGGAGAAACAACAGTGTGACGACCATAGTAATACCGATCGTAGTATAGGAATTTTACTTCCTACTCTGTGTATGTCATCCAGATACCATGACATCACACCCTACTACCTTCTTAACAGATCCATCCCCTATTCTGATTGAAGTCAAAACCATGACTGTCATATCAAAATTAGATGATCTATCTCCACTATAACTGCTCAAGTCTATAATAGATATAAGCTACTTGCCCACTATGCTTCCGATGCTCCCACTGACTACGACAACCCTCCTACCGGGTCTCATAGCCTGGAACAACAGTAGTGTCAAGTCTTGGTAGATAAGAACCTCCCTGTCACCGTCTTTGAGGCTACCGAAGTACCTCTCGGGTGTCTGAGGTTACCCACCATATCTGCGGAGTGGCTATTGGAATGTCAAACCTGATTGAATATATAGGTCCTATTAAATTTTCCGTAATCGTTCGCGGTTCTGGAATCACTTCCAGTTCTACCATACTCCCACTACTGTTTTCTGAAAAGGATCCATTTTTACTAAAACTGTGGCGAGTCAAGAACAATATCACTATTGATCTTCCAAATGGTAGAATATCAACCCTCGTCATAGCCAGGGTTAACCCACAAACAGCCACTATAGAAACGTGCCCTGAGTTATCCAGAGTCTGGTTTTAAGCATAAGCTGGACAACTCCCTGTACCTTAATATCTTTTAAGGTACGATCCATTCTATATCCAATACAGAAACTTTGGCACTTATTTAATTGGAACCGGATTCAAATCATGCAGCTGTCTCCAGTGCATATCAACTTAATGGAAAGAGGCTAATCAGCATTACTCAACTTAGGAATCCATCCAATTATGAGTAACCTGAAAGAGAAACACGTTTCTCAAAACCATCACTATCATCTGAATACCAATCACAAGAATCTACATCTTCGATCTTTTTGAAGAATCCCGATACTTGTGACACCTGGTTCTCTACTTTATTCTTATACCCACAACTTCTCAAAACTTAGACCTTGTATTTCTACGAAACACTTGTCTAAAAACTAGAGAAGTTATAAGTAAACAGAACATAGTACGAGGACCTACCCCTTTGTCTTGATGGACACTGGACAACATACAATACTCTGTATAAGTCCGTTAAGTTTAACAACTCAAAACCTGTGCGTTGTAGGTTGAAAACTGTACCCTGGCGATTTCCTCAAATATCACCAATTACAACGAATTCCGATATAATGGGGATAATCACCTAATTCCCAATATCTTACTCCCACTCATCATCTGTAAAACCATACAGATATGAGAATGAAACCTGGTAAATACATACCCTTGGAGTAAGTGTCTAATCGGGAAAACAGTTTTTCCTTTAACAATGCACTGAAACATGAAAATGTTTCGTAGGGGTATCCTGGTATTCATAGCAATGCCTCTTCCATAATCCAATTCATGACTTCAACCGTATATCTCTTTGCCATCTCCCTAAATCCCCTTTATTTGTCTTTATTCGTTACCTTCTGTACACCATCGTTAGGCTAAATGGTTTTCTTCCTTCCCTACCGTTCGGCACCAGCCTATGGTTTGGAAGAAGACTGTCCAGTAAGCATAATAGGTGTACCCTCCTAAACCAAGGAGTACTCGCATCTCGAGAGAAGGTGATGATAAAAGACAACTGAATAATACCTTATTCTTTTAAAGGTGAAATAGGAGTGGCGATGAAGTACGCGGTTTTGGTCGTGAATGATAACAGTCGCAATTTACTTTGCCCTCTTTCTAATCCCTTTATTTTGTCTTTACATATTACTTTCTGCACACCCTACTTAGGCTAATTGGTTTTCTTCATTCCCTACCTTTCGGCACCAGCCTATGGTTTGGAATAAGACTATCCAATACGCGTAATAGGTGTACTCTCCTAAACCAAGGAGCTCTCGCAACCTGAGAGAAGGTGATAATAAAAGACAACTGAATAAACCAATTCTATTTCTCCTGAACCTGGATCCATCCTCGAAGAAGTCCCTTCGAGTTCGTATATAACCATACGATGGATCTATCCAATGGAAGTGGATATCCGTAGTAATACGGGTGTTCTGAGAAATGCAAAGGGTAAAAGAAGGAGTGGCAATGACTTATGCAACTTAGACAATCCAAAAGCCAGTATTTTAAGAAGGTTCGGTCAACCTGGTCACTGAGTCATAGTCTAGGGTCGGTCAAAGGTCGCTGCCAAAAAGAGAGAGAAAAGAAACACTCTGCGTGCACTCTAACCTAGATCAGAATGGTCATCACTTTATCTAATCCGGAAACCTCCCACTGTCCTGTCAAATTCTCCTCCAAACCTAAAGAAGAATTAATCGGGATCACCCGAAGAGTAAACCAACTCATCAGTGGGAATCAGGATCCAACTCTCATCGCATGATAACGTGATGGAATGCATCCACGTTACTCATACTCCAGAAGGTATGCGCATACTTGGCAAGTTTCAGTTTCTTTAGAAACACCTGATATAGTTTTTGCCCCATGCTCTTATAACCTTGGCATTGGTCAAAATGTCATAAGTCACATGCCAAGTTCTACCCGTCACTATCTTGTCAATTTGAACCCACCCGCAGATGCCCTTGACGTTGGCCAAAATGGCAGAACGACTGTCCCAAACTAACTCATCTATCTATGCAACAATTGAATACCCAGCAGCTACCAAACACTATGCCTTGGCGTTGGTCAAAATACATAGCTTGAATACTACTGAATACCCAAAAGAAGTGACGGAGGGCTACGGCTGGTTTTTGGCGAAAAACCTTTAACGTAGTGAACTTGATATCGCTGAAGGAACTTGATAGCTTTTTAAAATATAGTGGCGAAAACCTTTTGCTAAAGAGGTCACTCCCGGTAAAGGGATCTCGGCTCTTTCCTCGTGGAATGAGGTGCAGGATATTCCACTGAATACCGCTATGCAAAGTAACTTGTAATCGACTATAGTGAAGTTATTACTCTGACGCA
Organism: Agapanthus africanus; assembly: GCA_030015575.1. Classification (NCBI taxonomy): domain Eukaryota; kingdom Viridiplantae; phylum Streptophyta; class Magnoliopsida; order Asparagales; family Amaryllidaceae; genus Agapanthus; species Agapanthus africanus. The sequence continues at coordinate 495,821,458 of CM057339.1, forward strand.
AACTTCTGCCCAAGGGGTCAGTCCCGGTGAAGGGATATCATCCCTTGCCCCGTCGAATGAGGTGCAGGATATTCCACTGAATACCGCTAGGCATAACAAAAGGAAACGTCTTTGCAATAACACTTTTTAAATTTGTTCCAACAACTGTAAACAGGTTTGTTTAACTTTGCATTGATCAGAATCAACGCAGTCCCATCATTTAATCACACCAAAAAGAACGAAAATAAAATGTACGTATATGCCATCCGCATTCGTTACTGGGTCCCGTCATCGCCCGTTAGGTTACTTAACTAACGACAGAGCGGGGACTGGACTAGCGTGGGTGTAAAACATATACAATATCTAATAGTATATAAACCAATATACAATAATCGCTCCAGGCGTGATAGTATGCAACATTACAGAAAAGTAATAAGCATCACAGAACAATACAGATAATCTGGGATCCCCGAGTTTCACAGAGCCGCTGCTGAAACCCGACGTTCCCCTGTCGTGTGGATAGCCTGTGCAATGAAACCTAGACCCCTACGGGTGCGGCAAGTTACCCGCCAAAACCTGAAGCGAGGCAGCCCCCTTACAGCAAAGTGAATGGACCACCCAGCACTCCACGGAATCCGGTAATCTTGGGCACCCCTCCTTGGGTCAACCTGTACCCCCTACGAGTGCAGCGAATAGTCTGCCAATTCTAGAGTGGGGCCCCTCTGCCTCTCAAAGCCATGAGATGAGGACCCGTTGCTTCTCAGAACCAGGCTATCCGTGCACTCCGTCTCGGGGCAAAACCTAGTACAGTAATGAAAAATAGTACAATAGGTACATCGACCGCAACCTGGTCGAGCCCCAAAAGAATATTATACAACAGGCAGTGACGGCAGTCCACAGGTTGGACGCTCGCCCCGCAATATCAAATGTACAAATAAACTCAAACTGTACTACCATTGCACACTGCTATCCACCACGACAAATCCGCAACATCACAGCACAACACAGAACATCAACGCGAATGTAACGTTCGCAAACCCGTCTAAAAGAACTATAGCAATCAGACGCGGTTTACCGATCAAATGACATTCCCGGTCGGAGATATAATGTAAGCACTATAAAATAACGTGTTTAAATTTCGATCGACCAAATATCAAAAAGTGGGCCCCATGACTTACTGGTGAACAGTAACAAAATCTGGGCCAAAACGATATTTACCAAAAACCACAAAATCCAACAGAGAACTCACTGTACAAATTTGGGAGCATGAGCTCACCAAGTGGCCGCGGATGCGCGGCCAAACCATGGGTTTGGCCGCGTTTCCGCGGCGATTTGGTGGAGTCATGTCCCCAAATTTTGTCGTGGTTCTTAGAAAATCCTGCACAGTTTTCTGAGACATGTAGAAAAATTTTAGGAGGCCATTTAAAATCAACAGAAACTGTAAAGTTGGAAAAATGCAATTTTTGATTTCCGGTTCGATCGATGTTTTAAACGCGTTAGCACAAGTTAGCATAGCAAAATGGTTAGTCTCTGATACCACTGTAAGTCTACGCTAGCGCCCCGGCCGTCTACAGACGCCAAATGCGGAACAAAAACTTTTAAACTGGCGCTATCGTATACTTTAACCCGGATCTTCCATTATTGCTAAACTAACAAACTGTAAAGAGTGTAGAAAGGTTATACCGAACGATCCGAGTCCTTCGTTCTTTAACCATCATCCCACGCTCCGTTGCGGCTGCTCCGATCTCGTCGATCTCCGATCTGCTCGTCCAGGTGGCACCACATCATCGATTCTTTAAACGGGCTCCCGCCTCTGACTTGAGGCAACTCGATCGTCAAGTTTGCTAAAAGAGACGACCAAGAATGATGTAGAGAATGAGTAGATGACTTTGTCTCACTTCGTCCAAATCCGTGGACGATCGGTTAATGAAGTTGCCGAGGGAATTGGGTGATGGAATGAGATGAACTGTAAAATTCCATGCACCCCAAATACTATCATATCTTTTCAAGTGAAACAACAAGTGAGAGAGAGAGAGAAGGGGGCCGGCCACTTATATAGCAAGAGGGGAGGGTGAGTGTAGGAGAGGGGAGAGTAATCTTAAGCAAAATATCATATGTGAACACAAACTAAAATATCTTAAGGAAAACAAAACCTCATTGAAATCAAAGCATGAGTCATTTAACCTTGTCACCAAATTCTAGAACCTTCTAGAACCTTCTAGAAGCACGACTCACTCTCATCCAAGAAAAGATAAATCCGTCTTTAACCGAATGTTAAAAGACGGCTGATAGAAAACTGGAAACTGGCAACTTCCCAAAGTGATCCAGAAACGACTTTCAGGATAACCCCGAATCTGTATAAATATACGCGCATTTGTATTACGACCGAATACAAATGCAACTGAGACAAAGATATTATACCTACTCAATATAATACTCGGATCCGGCTTAAACCAAAGCCGACCAGTATTATCTGCCCGAAAAATAACACGTGCGTAAACGCACGTGCATTTTCCGAACCCTGCCATAAAACCATACGGCCTCTACAACGTTTCGCCCGAACTTGGGAAACTGTCTGTGGGGGACTCTAATGACTCGTCAGTACCCTGGCAGTGGGTTTAACCACAAACCGTCAGCGGCACTAGCAATGCGTAACGGCTGCCCATGGACTGACCTCAAGGGATGCCGATGAGCGAACTCATCCGGAAAACCCTACTGAGCCTAACAGTGACAATGTATATACAGTCCGGTCCGTTCGTCTATGAGTATCGCATATCTGCCTAGGGGGCTAGCAACGTCAGACCCCCAATAGCAGTATAAGTCGTGTCGGAGTGAAGCCCAATAACACCCTGAGATACTACTGGAGTACCTACCAGTAAATCTCCTGCCATGGCCATGGACTTTGTGTAATGGCTCTCCTAGACACAGCACGATCTCGCCCCCAATACCGGGAGAGACGAATCCCCTGCCGATCCGCTCACGTGCGTCTATATGGCTCGAGACTGTACCCAAAAGCTACCTGTTTGCACGACTCTTTTGAGCCGTGGTAGGGTAGAAATCAAAGCACAGTGGGAACTCACACGAGACAAATGACGACCTCAGGTCGATGAACTAACCTGTACACATGTCACCAGGGAACTGCTATCTGACGATATGTATAATACCAACTAGCAGGTTCCCGGCGAGTCCTGTCCGGTGTACTCATAACCCAATGAGCATCTGTATACATCTTAGGTGATCCAACTGACACCAGTGGCTTGTGAGACCGGCCACCGCCCCTCTTCGGGGTCTCGACTGTACACACTAGTCTACTCCGGAGTATCGATGCCCTGTCTCGAAACTCCCACGACTAGGGACCACAATTAAGGATATGCGTATAAACCACCCAACTCTCACGTATATGATCGCCATCATACTGTTGGTGGTAAAGCAAGATCCTAAGGGCTCTATCAAAGTGTAACATGTAATCAGTCACCTGATCATGTACACGACTGATAAAGGCAAACCAGATAGCATACTATCATCTTGAGTAAGACTGTCCTACCGGTATAGGTCCTCCGCAATCATTGCAATCACGTACCCGCGATCCAATAATTGACTATGAGGGCACTATCTCCAACAGGTTCCTATCTGCCTGCATGTCTCACTGCCAAGTCAATTTTATTTTAGGAGGCCCCGGGTTGTAGCAGATTCTAGAAAGTCTTAAAAAGTCGATAAAACGTTAACCGACACTAAATCGAACAATCTGGTATTTTGCTAGAAATCTGGGGAAATTCTGGGGTGAACTGGTCTCAAACACACCTAATAAGCTTATACCAACTATCAAAACCAACACTTGGTCAAGTCTCACTCAAATTCTCCTAAACTAGTACTAATCTACTTAATAACACCCAAATTTCAGCTAAACAACTATAACTTTGCATGAAAGGAGTTGGGTTGTGAGATTATACCTCAAAGGGGTCCTAAGATGTAGGAGAAGAGAGGCTGAAGGAAGGAAGTGGGTTGGTGCTGCTGAGGTGCTACAGCTACTGCTTGTGGTGGGGTTATCTCTGGTGGCTGATGGTGTTGCTGCTCAGGCTACTGTTGCCTTGGCTGATGAATATTTTTGGTGTGTTGTTGCTGTTGCCTTGGCTGCTGCTGCTGCTTGGAATTTGTTTTGTTGCTGAAATTGCAGCAGCAGGAGTTTTTGTGGCTGTGGGAGGGTGTGGTGTTGTGTTGGGTCATGAAGTTGTGGTTGAAGTGTTCGGCTGATGTATGGTTTCAGCAGCTGATGTGTTGATATGGGGGCTGAAGTGTTGGTATTGGGGCTGTAACATTACATCAGCTGCTGTTGCAGCAGATGATGATGTTGCTGATGCTTGTTGCAGCTGATGTGATAAAGAGTGGGGCTGAAGTTGTGCCGATGTAGCTGTAGTAGGTGTTGGGCTATGGTGTGTTGATGTTGTTGATATTAGGGGCTGTTGCTGATGAAAGCATGGGATGATGGATTGTTTCAGCAGCTGCTGCTGCTGTGCAGTCATGAGGGATGTGAGTGTGAGAGTTTTGAAAAGGGATGGTGTGACACAACCTCATAGCCTCCTCTCTCTCTCTCTCTCTCACAAGGTCAACCCTAACCTAATCACCTTTAAACAAAGCTAAAGACCCTTAATTAACCCCAATTATCTTAACCAAATGGTTAACCCATCATGGTCACCTAAACATGGTTAACCTACCATGCTCATCTAAACATGGTAACCCTAGACCTAACCCAAGTTAACATGCACAAGTGTGTACAGTCCAGATAAATTTCCAAAAAAAAATCCATAAAACCAGATAAAACATTTAAAAGCCATTTTGGTAAACTTTTTACCAAAAGCACCACATTAAGACACACTTACCACTAAACACAAACTCAGGTGTTACAGTCTTCCCCCCTTTAGAAAATTCGTCCCCGAATTTTAAAATATAAAGGCACGCATACCTTCAAAAAGATGAGGGAACTTCTCCCGCATCTCGCCCTTGGCCTCCCAAGTGACCTTTTCACCATTCGAGCTGCGCCAAAGCATCCTTACTGATGGCAAGACCTTCGGTCTAAGTTTCTTCACTTGTCGGTCCAATATCACGACTGGTTGTTCGGTGAATGTAAGATTGCGCTCAGGCTGAATGGTCTGATGTTGAATCATATGCGAAGGGTCATGTAGGTATCTGCGAAGCATCTACACGTGGAAGATGGGGTGAACATCTGAAAAGCTGGGTGGAAGAGCCAAACGGTACGCAACTGAGCTGACACGCTCAAGGATCTCGAAGGGACCCACAAATCTGGGGCCAAGCTTCCCCCTTCCATCTAAACCTCATCACTCCGTTCATTGGAGAGATCTTCAGAAAAAACGTCATCACCAACAGCGAACTCTAATCTGCGGCGGCGCCCGTCAGCATACGATCTTTGCTTGCTCTGAGTTGTCCTCACCCTGTCTCGAACCAGGTGTATCTTCTCGGTCGTCTCCTGTACGATCTGTGGCCCTAAAATACTGCTCTCGCTGAGCTCTGTCCAACAGAAGGGCGGTCTGCATCTCCTCCCATTACATGGCCTCGAAAGGTTCCATCCGAATAGTGTCCTGGAAGCTGTTGTTGTAGGTGAACTCCACCAAGGGTAAATGATGATCCCGGCTACCACCAAAGTCTAAAACGCACGCTCTGAGCATGTCCCCGAGAGTATGAATGGTCTGCTCTGACTGGCCGTCAGTCTGCGGATGCAATGCTGTGCTGAAACTCAAGCGTGTGCCTAACACCTCCTGAAGCCTTCTGCCATAATCGGCCGGTAACTGGGTGCCTCTATCGGACACGATACACGTCGGAACTCCATGCAGTCGTACAATCTCGTCGATGTAAATCTGGGCGTACTGAGCAATTCGAAAGTCGTCTTTACTGGCAGGAAGTGAGCCGCTTTCGTCAAACGATCCATGATAATCCAAATAGAGTCATACCCTTGTTTAGTCGGTAGACCCACAACGAAATCCATCGAAATCTGTTCCCATCTCCACTCCGGAATGGGTAACGGCTGTAGTTCACCTGCTGGTTTCTGGTGCTCGGCCTTGACTTACTGACAAGTCAGTCATCTCGACATGAAATCCGCGATGTCCCTCTTCATTTCGTCTTACCAGTAAACATCTCTCCTATCATGGTACATCTTGGTGGAATCCGGATGAACACTATACACCGATCGATGTGCCTCCTCAAGAATCTCACCCTGCAGTCCCTCGGCACCTGGTACGCACAGTCTAGTCCAAAATCACCATATCCCCTGATAATCAAATCAGTCATGCGAATAGATCGCCCAAACATCGAAATCGAGTATGGCGGAATTGTCCCGCTCAAGCACATCCTGTAAGAATCTCTGGCCAACTGTCGTGGTCATTCATAACATGCCTCGTCGACGATCCTGAACTCTGGCCTGCTGGTGTGCGTAACATGACCACTCCTGGGTCCAAGTCTTCTCTGTGGGTTTCCAATCTCATGATCCATCGGCTCATTGGTCCTGTCAGGTGTGCTAACGGGGATGATCCATTCTGGCACTTCTCTGGTCATCTCTCGGTCAATCATCGCGACCACTTGTGAAGCAACATGCCACTGGCGTCGGCCTCTGGCTCTCTGAATGAACGCGACACATCTGATCCAGGGTGCAAATATCATTGCAGCAGCGCCCTGGAAGGAATCCTGCTCAAGGTCTCTTCCAAGTCTCATCCCTGCCAATTGTCCGGGAGTGCTCATCCTTTACTATATCTGCTTCTTGTTCCGGAATGGCTGCATACGCAACGCGACTCCTTCTGGAAGGTATATCCAGTACTATGCCTCGGCATGCGCATCGCATCTCTGATGTCGGCGGAGTGGAACGTCATCATATCCAGATCTTGCACGTACCTCTCATTCCACTTTTCTCTAATGTCGACTGCTTCGGACTCGTCTCGTCGTGGCTGCATGGACTGAGCTCCAACAGCTATCCTCGTATCTGGAGTTTCCCAAGAAATGCATCTTACCATCTAGCATCCGAATGAAGTCGAACCATTTGATCGAGTCGTCAAAACCTCATAATCCCCCAAGAGCTCAACATCTTGGATACAGTATAATAGTATCGAGCACATACCACAGCATCGGTGGTCCAGCCGTGGAAGGGCAAATCCAAGCCTCACTAATGGCACCGTGGAACTGCCGCGAACCCTAAGGTTCAAAGGCTTTCACACGGTCATTAAGTCGAGTTAGGGTTTCATTCTTCTAGAGGGTCCATATAATTGTCTGCATGTCTTTCCGAACACTTTAAACCTGGAATAATAGGTTTCTGACATTCGATCGTCTCTGTCGACTCTCAACGTCTCCGTGTGAAGTCGTCTCAGCTGGAATCAATCTATCTGATGGCCTCGCATCGGGGTAGCGAACGATCCACATGTCCTAGTTATTCATCCTTGGTGACTAGCGACCTTCTATCATCTCTTAGTACAACTCGTACTGCCATAGCTCCAACATCTGGGGCGGTATCTCGTCGTTCACAGCAACAACTGGCTCCTTCGTCTGTACGCTGATCAGCGCCTCAATCCTCCAGGAAAGGCGATATATTGGCGGTCATCTCTAAATCGGACTACTCTAGATCTGAGTAAGACTCCCCACATTGGAAATCTTCAACGCAACTGGGCCTGCACCGGCGCATAAATCGGACGAACCACCTTCGTCTCTCAATTTGGGTAGACTAGCTATCATCTGTCTCATATCTGCCTGTACGCTTCGGCGATCTCAGCTCGTAAGCTCCGGAAGCGACATTCTATCAATCTCAGCAACAGCTGGTTCATCTGCCTGCACGGTAGGCGACATCACAATCTCTGAGGTATGATGTACATCAACAATCCGCTCTCAACTGGCAGCTCTAACTATGGCCCGATCATCTGGTGTAAAACCAAGCACTCTCCTCCACAAGAGGTCACAATCATCAATACTAACTCGAAACTTTCCATGTCACCAGAAAGCACAATCAAAAGACACATCTCTACAATCGTGTGCCGCCGGAATCACGCCCTGGTCAGTCCTCGTTCATGACGAGCTCATGCTGACCGAAATTCTAGCTGTAGCTCTCCCAGCCCGTAATCGTGGCAGAAAAACATAACGGGTACTGATGAGGCTAGATCAGGAAAGAATATGATACTGAACAAAGAAATGTACATCCTAAGGCTTCTTAAGTGGAGTGGCGTGTCGTAAATATGCCGCGGACATACCCACAGTACGTCACTCTACTTTAGTCACCTATTCCATCAACCAAGGGTCATCCTACGCTCCGAAGGTAAAACCTAACGCTTTGATACCAACTTTTTCACGACCCGAAAGTACGGAACATGACTGGCACTTAGGCTATAAACGACTCAAGGCGTACGTGCTCTAAGTAAGCCGAGCCCAGAAATCCAAACCAAGAAGGTAGTGGAGTGAAGGAAAAACCATATGTAAATCAACCAGTTTGCAACATAATATACAACGCCTAAAGGCGAGGATCACAATAGAACAGGAAACTCAACAGCATAAAACCCAGAGAAATATAACGTGCGACTCTAAGGTCGAAGAGTAAACATCACCGGTCTCTATCTCAAATAAGTACATGTTTGGTTGATGGAACTTCTAGATAAAACTGAAATATAATATACAATGTATAATGATGGGTACGATACAAATAACCCACCTACTAGCAAGTCACCCGAAGGAAGGAGTGCCACAAGCCGTAATGAAACCTGTACGGCAAAACCTGCAAGAACTGGGGCACAACGGGGGTGAGTTGCCAACTCGTGAATAGAAAAACATCTACGAACTGAAAATCGCATGTATGACGCAATCCTAGGTCATACGATCATAGTATGGTATAAACCTCAAATGAATGAGTCTGAAGCAAGCTAAGGTAGCAATGTAACATCTATACATGTATGTAGTGCCAAGTACTCGTGCCAGTGCCTCAGGTAATAACATGTCATAAATATGAGGTATGTCTGAATGAAGTAATATGATGAAGTATCTAAATTGATATCAATACACATATATTAGCGTCCCATTCCACTAATATTGGTGTAAGGGTATATATATAACAGCGTCCTCATCCACTGTTATATATATACAAATGAGGTATAATCGATGTAATCAATATGAGTCAATGGCAGCTATAACATGAAGTCTAGTAGTATGTAGATATCTTCCAACTAGGTAATCAATGTCTGTAAATAGGTGGAACCCGTCCACGTGCCATCCAATGACAATAAGCATCATGCATGTAAATGTGAGGATATAATCAAAATCATGGAAAACATCATGAAACCCGTGCCTAGCATCGGCACGTAAATCCTCATATATCTCAGGCGCCGCACACCCTGGTCGGCCCTCATATCCATCTCATGACTCCAGTCGGTATCCTCCGGATAACCGACGGGTCCCAAATACTATCACCGGTAAGTAGTACTCCCCTGCCGGGCTCACCGTCTAGCATATACGAGTCTTCTTGCCCTGGGGTACCTCACCGGGTCCACCAAGCACCCACAATCGGTGCCTACCGCTCCTCGAATCGGGTATACCCACACAAGCTCTCTGGAACCGAGAAAACTCATGGTGGACGCACTGAAATATCATATCAAGGGTAACCGGGTTTTTAAAACAATTACATATTTTCTTTTGAAATATCCACGGTCCCCAAATCCAGAAACATCACGGAAACAACATATCTCAATGCGTATAATCAGAACATGATGTATGCGACATGTAAAGAAAGGTAAGCATATCAGTAAGTCATGCAACATGGAATAGTAATGTGCACATGTCGAGGGAAACCGCTCTTTTTAAAATGGATCAGTTTTAAAGAATATCTGGCGGTTCCCAAATCTCTAATCAAGCCAGAATCATCTATGTATGTGTACAGGTATAAGTGTATAATATGCCATGCAAGAATCACATCATGAAGGTAACAGTACTTCAGTGTAGTGGCATGGCAATTATCGATGATGAAGTATGTGAGCCGGCAAATAGTGTACGTGGAACATACGCATCATCAATAATGGTGCTGGTGTCCTAACAGCATGATGGTAATATCTCAATAAACACAAGTAATGCGATGCAAATAATATGAATATGCGGAATCAAATAATCAACGCAATAGTGAAGAATCTACATCAATAAGTAAGTGTCATGCAGTTTTTGCCTTTTTGGAAATAAGACGAATCAGGTTTTTTTGTAAAATAAGGGCTACGGTGCTTTTATGAAACGATGCCCCTTTTGAAATTATCCGTAGAATCCCTTTTTGCCTGTCTTTAAAATACTCCCGATTCGTTAGTTTTGAAATAGGTATGACTCGGGTCTAGTCTAACATCTACTATACTAACTACTGATCTAACTATCAAATCAATATGGAAGGGTATGGAAACCACCTAAATCTGAGTCGATATATATAAATATAAAGATAGTAGTCGGTGATCCCGCCTCAATAGTATCGCATACGATGCCGTATATCATCTGACATCCTCAAGTCATGAGTGCGGATCAATCATCAATATAAAGCTCGTACGGTAAATCGTCGTACGACATCCCAATAGATGGGTGCGGGTCAATATCACAATCATCACATCAATTATCTGGTATCCTTATCATCATATCACATAATCTGGGGTACTGATCTAAGTCTAGTATGAATCGATACTATCTGCATAAGTATGAATGCGTGTGCGAAAGACACGTCCAAAGGCCCGCTAAAATCACATATTGTATCCCAAATACGGGTCACATCACAACACCGTTATCATGGCACTATGCCCAATCTCATAGACTCACCTCCAATGTCCTCCAATATCCTCGTCATCACAGTATGAACACAACAAATATTCACGTGTGTGCGTGTGGGTGTAAACCTATTCTAGGGTTCGCGACTAGGAACCACACTAGTTACTTCTAACCCTAATCTATGCATAGTACACCTAACACATCCTAAACAACCAAGTCACACATAAGCTATCGTATATATATAAGTACAGTATATATGGTATACTAGACATCGGACAGCGGGGGTGCTATACGCCATCCACCCGACTTCTCCCCGTAGATATAAATCTACTCACCTTTCTTATGTGTGCCGGTGCCGATGTCGCCATTTGACTCTCCAACGCTTCGACGCCACGAGGGGTACATACAAGAATATCACACTCTAAAACACATGAAGACCATGTCGGAAGCCAAAATGTTGCACGCTACGCCCATAGGTAAAAACCTGCAGCCTTTTGTGCAAACACAGCCAATCAACCTCCTGCCGTTGGCGTTCAAACGCCAACCGACAGAAACGAATCATCGAATACCAAACCCATGCTAAAACAAGTCGTAAATCATGCGCCAACATAGGAGAGTCATCCCAGATTCTACCCTAACTGAAATTAGACAAAACTAGACATACCAGTGGTCAAGTTTACAAGTAAAAGAGCCGTGCACAAAAAACGAGGAGGTTTCTCCCTGGTCTTGCCGCAAATTGCGGCCAGAGGGAATAAAATGGCGGCCAGAAAATGGAGGTGGGGGCTAGGGTTTTGGGTGTTGGTTCCTATCTGCCTGCATATCTCACTGCCAAGTCAATTTTATTTTAGGAGGCCCCGGGTTGTAGCAGATTCCAGAAAGGCTTAAAAAGTCGATAAAACGTTAACCGACACTAAATCGAACAATCTGGTATTTTGCTGGAAATCTGGGGAAATTCTGTGGTGAACTGGTCTCAAACACACCTAATAAGGTTATACCAACTATCAAAACCAACACTTGGTCAAGTCTCTCTCAAATTCTCCTAAACTAGCACTAATCTACTTAATAACACCCAAATTTCAGCTAAACAACTATAACTTTTCAAGAAAGGAGTTGGGTTGTGAGATTATACCTCAAGGGGGTCCTAGGATGTAGGAGAAGAGAGGCTGAAGGAAGGAAGTGGGTTGGTGCTGCTGAGGTGCTATAGCTATTGCTTGTGGCGGGGTTATCTCTGGTGGCTGATGGTGTTGCTGCTCAGGCTACTGTTGCCTTGGGTGATGAATATTTTTGGTGTGTTGTTGTTGTTGCCTTGGCTGCTGCTGCTGCTTGGAATTTGTTTTGTTGCTGAAATTGCAGCAGCAGGAGTTTTTGTGGCTGTGGGAGGGTGTGGTGTTGTGTTGGGTCATGAAGTTGTGGTTGAAGTGTTAGGCTGATGTATGGTTTCAGCAGCTGATGTGTTGATATGGGGGCTGAAGTGTTGGTATTGGGGCTGTAACATTACATCAGCTGCTGTTGCAGCAGATGATGATGTTGCTGATGCTTGGTGCAGCTGATGTGATAAAGAGTGGGGCTGAAGTTGTGCTGATGTAGCTGTAGTAGGTGTTGGGCTATGGTGTGTTGATGTTGTTGATATTGGGGGCTGTTGCTGATGAAAGCATGGGCTGATGGATTATTTCAGCAGCTGCTACTGCTGTGCAGTCATGAGAGATGTGAGTGTGAGAGTTTTAAAAAGGGATGGTGTGACACAACCTCATAGCCTCCTCTCTCTCTCTCTCTCTCACAAGGTCAACCCTAACCTAATCACCCTTAAACAAAGCTAAAGACCCTAAATTAACCCTAATTATCTTAACCAAATGGTTAACCCATCATGGTCACCTAAACATGGTTAACCTACCATGCTCATCTAAACATGGTAACCCTAGACTTAACCCAAGTTAACTTGCACAAGTGTGTGCAGTCCAGATAAATTTCCAAAAAAAAATCCATAAAACCAGATAAAACATTTAAAAGCCATTTTGGTAAACTTTTTACCAAAAGCCCCACATTAAGACACACTTACCACTAAACACAAACTCAGGTGTTACAGAACTGTTCTTAGAGTCTGAAGATCACCCCGCACTTTGTGATGACATTATTCATCGGGGTATTAATGGAACTTTTGAGGAAATCTTCGCTGATGAACTCACATTTTTAAATGACACGGGTGTTGAGATGAATCATCTTCCAATCAATGAAATTGAACCTCCACCCCTTCTTCTGAACTGTAAAAAGAATGCGAGTAATCCATCACATTCACTGCATCATCTCTCCAAAACGAGACGCACACACATTCTATTCCACCACTTAACCTTTCCCCACTTCTTCTTCCACCAACCAGAGCACTGCATTGATAAAATCTTTGAATGGTTGGTGTTAACTTTCGGTCTTTGCAAAGCTTGGCATCGACCACTGATTTTTGACCCCCTCATATGATTTTCAAAAGATTAACATTGCATAACTCAAGTTTGGGGGGGGCATTTTTTCTGGCTCTTGAAAAGAAAATTTTTACAAAATGATGAGCCAAAAATAAGTTTGGGGGAGGATCTTCACTTAAATATTTTGCCCCCACTAATAAATTCCTCCCAAGCTTACAGGTTTTTCGAGATTTACCAGATGGCAACAGTGAGGACACTGTTGAAAACAAGTTTGGGGGAGGTTTGTGCTTATTTGCGCATCATTTGCATCATACTTTGCATAAGCACAGAACATTTAAAAAACTTATAAAAATTTAAAAATTTTCAAAACAAAATAAAAATATTTTTTGTACATAAATAAGATAATAAAAGATTAGATAGTGAAAAATTACATCCATGAGATTAGAAAAATTTAAGAAAACCAAGAAAATTAGAAGTTTTCTTAAACGAACTAGTAATAAGTAGTTATGAGCCGTTGTCCCAAGGTTTAGTAAGATGAAGGACGTCACTAATCTGAGGATAAAAATAAGTCTGAAAAATAGTTTCTATTCTGGAAGCCAAACATTTTGAACGTTGATACCCTACTATTCGCACTTACACACGTCTTGAAGCCTGGGATAGTAGAGGATACCTTGAAATGCTCTTATCTTAAAGCCAAAAGTATGAAGGAAATAAAAAAAATGAAGAAAATATAAAGTGGTGAGAAAAATGGACACTGGTTTTGTTATCTCCAAGGCAGCAATAAAAAAAATATAGCGAGGGTGCCTCTTCACCTAGTGCCCTAAGGCCAACTGGTCTGGGAGTCACTGCTAAGCCTTAGGTGGTGCAAGACAAGGAAAATACACCAAGTAAGAAAGCACAGGAGTAATCGGTCGGTTAGTACCTCAAGAAGTATTAACGGTCGCATGAAAGTGTGTGAGCAATCTCATCTAAATATTCATTAATTAAAAAGTACTGAGGCTGATGGGCAACAGTATGATAGCTTGAATTGAATTCTCCGGGTGTAAGGATGTCCTTTACACACATGCAGGGTTATATGATCGATGTTTGGAAGAAATATAGGAATGAAGAATAAGACAATGTTTTATTGAGGGAGGACGTGATTTCTAACATCTTTTCATGACTATTAAGATAGGGTTCATGACAACCGAAAAGCTAGCTTAGTTGGAAACCCTAATTTTCGAAGCTTTTCTTTTACAATTCTCTTCTTTAAATGTAAATTTCACGATCTTCCTTTTATTATTGGATTTTGTGGGTGTAATCCGCTGAAAACCCTCAGGAGACAACACTCCTCCTACTAGGGACACCTAGAGGTTTAAAGGCTTGTTCCACGTGCTCAGTGCAATCGTGTTGCCTACGAAAGTGTGCTAGTTAGTTTTTCTCTTTTTTTATTTTCTCCTTCTCTTTTTAATAAATAGTTCGCTCGAGACGATCGAAAATAAGTTTGGGGGAATTTGATCAGTCGAAAATACTGCATTTTTAACACGGCAATTTCCCTATCTATTGCACTCATCTAGAAGTGTTCGATATTCATATTGCACATATTAGCTGAACAGTCCTGAAATACTAGAATGCATGTGTTAGACTTTTAAACCGGCACTTTAAGCGAAATTGACTGTATTTTATGGCATCTCCTCATCCCTATATTGCGCAACACTTGTCTCGAGAAATTGTGCAGGAAATTGCAGGAACAAAGCCAAAAGAAGCTGATAAAAGATACGCCAACTCCAAAATATAAGATCTGGTAGTAATACAGAAGGCCAAAGATAATTTCAAATATCATACAAAGGCCCACATATCAGCCCAAGACCACAGCAGAAGACCCAAGCCCTGAAGCCTCCAAAGCGCCGCGGTTCTGTGGCGGGAGCCTGCTTGCGCTGCGGAACCGCGGCGTGATGACGTCATCAGCTCCTCAGGTTTTCTCCACATGTCTATAATAACGGCCAAAGCTTCCAGAAGACTCCTGATTCTACTCATGGCACATCTAGAAGGCTCGGCTTAACAAACTTCAACTAGAAGCTTCTCCCTCTAACTAACTTTTGGAGGGAAATTCAAAATTCAAATCCTAGATCTAGGGTTTTGATAGTCTATAAATAGAAGCCTAGATCTAGGGTTAATCTTCTTCTTCAATCTCTAATCATTAGTTCAATTTCTATTCTTCATTCTCTCCATCTTCTTCCACAAGTTGAGTGACACGACTTGTGTGAAACCCTAACTCTAATTCCAATCCAAATTCAAGATCCCAAGTACCAATCAAACGAGAAGCCCTTCAACCTTTTAGGAGCGAAGTCGATCTTCAATCGAGCAAGTGATCCAAGCCGATCCGCGACTCACGGAGACGAGCGAAGCCAAATCGACGATCGAGTTCTTCCTCTTGTAGTTCTTGAGCGATTGTAATGGAATTGTTGATATAAATAAAAGGTGAAATTCTTTAATCTTGCTTTCTTTAAATTCTTGCATCATGATTCGATCTCAATTTGTAATTGTGGTTCTTGTTGTTATGTTCGAGTAAAACTCCGCCCGTAAAGGAGTCGAGACGATCAATAGAATGATGATGTAACAAATCTTAAAACGATTCTTAAGTCCTACGAGTTTTGTAAACCCTAGCAAGTTCAAGAATCGATGACCTAGTTTCGTTGTGATGCTTTCTTGATTGTTATCGCTCGAAATTAGGGATCTACGATCGTTTCTTGAATTTACTAGAGGCTAGAATGTGAATGATATCGAAGAAGGAACAAGGGATAAACGATGAAACCCTAGTTTCACTAGAAATCCCTAATTCTCGTCGATCATCATCGATCTAGTATCAATTCATCGAAGGATAAGAATACGTCATCGTGAGATTACATCACATATATAGATCCAATCGATTCCTACGAGCCTCATTTAGATTCTTGATATTTGGTTGGAAAAATCATCAAACTCTCAATTCTTGATTCTATCATTTTCTTGTTTTTAGATCTATATTTTCTAATTCTTGAACTTCAACTATAAATCATGAATTGTTTGTTTTCTTTCTATTAAGGTTTCGATTCAAACAAATCAAAAATACGAACGAATCGCGCAATCCCTGTGGACGATCCGCACTCACTAACGCGCTACATCCGACACCGTTATTGATTGCGGTCAAATAATTCTTTGATTGTGAATTCTATTCATTTCCTAAACCGACACAATCGGAAATTAAGATCAATCAAATGGCGTCATTGCCGGGGACCATTTGAGTTACACATACAACAAGAATTTGAATCAATCAAATGGCGCCGTTGCCGGGGACCATTTGAGTTACACACACAACAAGAATTTGAATCAATCAGGAGTGCCGACATTTTTGACCCTCTTGGTCTAGCCTCACAGTGAGGACACTGTCAAGTTTAAGTTTGGGGGTGTACTCGGTAAGTTTTCTTCCTTCGCATTCATGTGTATATTTTTGCATTTGCATACTTATTTTAAAACCCATAAAAATCATAAATTTTTTAAAAATTATAAAAATTGAAAAATTCAATTTTGGCAATAATTGACTTAAGTTTGACAAAACGGTTAACTAGCTAGGAAAAATTAGATCCCAAAACTTAGTAAATTAAAAACCCTAAAAATAACCTTTCTTAAAATTTAACGGTAGAAAATATATGTCCTTGTAGTTTACTTAGAAATAGGCAATATTTGAGTTCACTTCTTGGGCTAAATAAGGGAAGAGTATTGAAATTTTTATTGAAGTGTAAGTCTGAAAAATAATTCCTAAGCTTAAGTCTAAATTCTAAAAATATATACCCTACAACATGCACAAACACGAACCTTGAAACTTCGAATAGTAGAGGATACCTTGAAATGCTCTTGTCTAAAATCTTTAGTATGAAGGAAAATAAAATTATAAGTGTGAATAAAGAGATATAAAAAAATTAACACTGGTTTTGTAATTACTTAAGGCTGCATAAAATAAAAAAATATTTAGCGAGGGTGCTTTATCACCTAGTGCCTTAGACCAATTGGTTTGGGAGTCACTGCTAAAGCCTTAGGTATTACAAGACGAGGAATTACGTCTTAATGCGCAATCACTTTTTGCAATCGGTCGTTAGTATCTCAAGAAGTATTAACGGTCGCATGAAGGACGTGTGAGCAATTTCATCTAAAAATTCACCAACTAAAAGTACTGTGGAAAATGGACAAGAGTATAAGAGCTTGAATTGAATTTCCAAGTGTAGGGGTGATACATATACACATGTAGGGGTATATGATTGGGGTTTGGATGAGAGATAGGAATGAAAAATAGGACTTATATTTTCAGTAGAGATGATAAAAATTCCTAAGTTGAGATGAGACCTTAGAAGGAAAATCCAAAAGATACTGAAAGCTAAATAAATTTACAGAACATATACAATTTTAAGTTAAATGATAAGTGAGTGTGAAAAATATGGGTTGATAATTTCTAAGTTGAAGATAATAGATTTCTTGCTAGAACACCGAGTTAAAAAATGAAAGTCAATAGGCCAAATTGATCGGATTTTGTGGGTAGTATCCGCTGAAAATCCTCAGGAGACAACACTCCTCCTACTAGGGACACCAAGGGGTTTAACGGCTTATTGTACAAGCTCAGTGCAATCGCGGTTTCCTGCGAAATTGAGGTTAGGTTTTTTCGAGAATAAACTAGTTTTGCTCGGGACGAGCAAAAGATAAGTTTGGGGGTATTTGTTCATCTCATAATTTTGCATTATTATATTCCCCATTCTTAATCATTTTACAAATAAATAGGTGCTTTTGATCCATGTCTGTTGAATAGTTGTAGGTTATAGGTTCTCGGAACAATAAAGTGAAAATGGTGAAAAGACGCTACAAAAGTGAGACTACGACCAACAAATAGAAGAATCTTTATCATGACGCTTACAGTCAAGGAACAAACGAAGATCAGCAAACAGTTCGATTGGACAAAGTACAAAGGCAGCACAAAATTCAAGACTTCAACACGAAGCGAACGGTAAAAGACCACAACATTCTGCACTGTGGAAATCTGGAAGAAACTAGAAGACATTCTGAAGAACCAAGTGAAGAAACCAGAAGGAAAAAGCAACAGAAAGCAACCCAAGAAAAATGAGCCAGCAAGCCCATTATATGGCCGCGGAACCGCGGCCAAACCATGCTTATGGTCGCGGATCCGCGGCCGTGCCATGCACGTGTCGGTGGAGTCGGTGCTTTGACCCGGTTTTCTTAGGGTATTTTTGTAATTCTAGATATGGATCAGATGTAAACCCTAGAGTTTCTATTCTCTAAAAATAAGGAATCCTACAGCTCTTTTTGGAGCATGCCTCTTTTTGGGAGCCTCTTTTGAGATGCCTCTTTTTATTTCTCTAGTCTAAAATTTTCAATCCTTGTAATTGTCAAAGAGTGCATCAATAAAGATGTAAGGTTTTTTTTATCTTGCCTTAGTTATTTTAATTTCTTTTCTGCCCTAGTTATCTAGCAATTTTATTTCTCTTCCCTAGTTATTTATCTTCAATTTTTATCTGCCGTAGTTAATTAAAAGAAAACCATAAAAATGAATTCGTTTATCAATTCCCTAATGAGTGAGTAGTTCCTCACTTGTTAGGGTTAGGTTTGGGGAAGGTTTGAGAGATGAAAATCTCTCACCCCTTTCTTACCCGTTCAACATTTTAAAGTAGGCTCTATGCATTCATACACACATCGCTCACTACGGCACCCTATCCCACGAGGTAGCGGTGATGCCCTAGTTAAAGACCGATTGTGATTGTTTTCCATAGAGGTTAGGGTAAGAGTTAAGAAAGGACGGACAAGGACAAAAGGGAAGAAACTTAGTTTCTTCCCGATCGTGCTAATCCCCTTTGTTAAGTATTACCTTAACACCTAAAAGTTCTTAATTAGGGCAAAGAAAGCGGTGAGAATAATTGATTTTCCAAACTAACCTAATCTTAACCCTAGCAAGCTTTTTATAAACTTTTATCTCATTCTTAGATCTTAAAATAAAACCGCCAATTTTTTGGACTTAACTCGTAAGAATATAAAGAAAAGGAATCCATCTCCCTGTGGACCGACCCGTACTCAACCGGCTAGCTACCAAGCGACACCGTTATTGATTGCGGTTAATTCTTTGATCACAAAACGCATAAGCACACAAATCTTCCATCAATCAACATTCCATTAGCCACTCCGCAGATATGGTGGGTAACCTCAGACACCCGAGTGGTACTCCGGTAGCCTCAAGGACGGTGACAGGGATGTTCTTGTTTATCCAGACTTGCCATTACTGCTATTCCAGACTATGAGACCCGGCAGGAGGATAAGTATAGCATCGTTCTAAACTAGTTTTAGAAGTGCACACGTATATTATTCTTCTAGAGGGTTGTCGTAATCAGTGGGAGCAGTGGGAGCACAGTAGACAAGAAGCTTGTGTCTATTTATAGACTAAAGCAGATATAGCGGAGATAGATCATCTATTTTTGATGTGATAGTCATGGGCTTTGACTTCATCAGAATAGGGGATGGATCTGTTAAGAAAGTAGCAGGGTGTGATGTCCTGGTATTTGGATGACATACACAGAGTAGGAAGTAAAATTCCTATACTACGATCGGTTATACTGTGGTTGTCACACAGTGTTTTCTCCACATAGGATATGGATATTATATCGGACATTCTGGTTACTAGATCTATGGTTTTAGATCAAGATTTGGGTAGTTTCCCAATCTGGGTACTCAGACAGCAATCTAAAAGTATTTAGAATGGACGACTCCTGGCATGATGGTGTACCAGCAGGTGATGGAGTCACCCTCGCTAAAGGTGTCTTACAGACTAAAGGGGAGAGGGATGTGCATGATTGGCAGATCACTTGCTTAGGCAATTGAGTTGATCATGAGATGTCCAGTACCACACCAGGCGTTTTTTTTGCACTAGATGCAATAAGTTGATATTAATCCAATTCTGGAGGAATGTTCGGAGGCAGTTTTAGAACATAAGTGGATGTTCTAGGGATTTGATAACGGAAGGCTCCTTCGGGAGACGGTTATCATTCCAGGCTTCTAAGGTGACCTGGATGACAGAGAAACTGGCAGAGTTATAGTTTTCCCTCCGACGAGGGGCAGTAGTTTGGACAGGTGGTCCAAGCGGAGACTGAGGGAGGCATGGCACAGGATACTGATTAAGTTCAGTTGACGATACAGTCTAAGAAGTTTGGATTTGGAGTTCATTCATGAACTAGGTCCCATCAGATATCCAGACATATTCTAAGACAGGTATTGCTCATTTCGGGAGATGGGTTTCTCCGCGAACTTGATATATAGAGAGACATAGAAAGAAACATCAGAGTGGATCCACTCACTGAGGCTATTTCAAGAACACAATAGTTTTACAAACAAGCTTTGTGAGACTGATTAGTAGACGAGTTGGGTGTTCGGTATCACACGGGCTGTGAGTATGCGACATCGCAATAATTAGCCTTAAGTGCAAGTGGGAGATTGTTGGATATAGTCCCCTCAAAGTCAATTATTGGATCGCAGGAACGTGATTGTAATGATTGAGGGAGGACCTATACCAGTAGGACAGTCTTACTCGAGATGATAGTATGCTATCTGGTTTATCTTTATCATACGTGTACTGCTTTAGGTGACATGATATGTATCACTATTGCACGTTGATAGAGCCTATAGGATTCTTTCTTGACTACCAACAGTATGATGGCGATCATATACGTGAGAGTTGGGTAGTCCATAAGCACATCCTTAAAAGTGGTCCTTAGTCGCGGGAGTTTCGAGACAGGGATCGATACTCCGGAGTAGACTAGTGTATACAGTCGAGACCCCGACGACGGGCGGTGGCCGGTCTCACAAGCCATTGGGGTCAGTCGGTTCACCTAAGATGTATACAGGTGCTCATTGGGTTATGAGTACACCGGACAGGACTCGCCGGGAATATGCTAGCTGGTTATTAAAACCTGTCGTCAGATGGCAATTCCCAGATGACATGTGTACAGGTTAGTCTATCGACCTGAGATCGTCATTTTTCTCGTGTGAGTTCCTACTGTGCTTTGATTATTACCCTACCATGGCTCAAAGGAGTTGTGAAAACAGGTTCTAGTTGGGTACAGTCCCGAGCCACATGGAGGCAGTGAGCGGATCTGCAGGGGATTCGGCTCTCCCTACGTTGGGAGTGAGATCATGCTGTATCTAGGAGAGCCATTACACAAAATCCATGGCCATGGTAAGTGAGATTTACTGGTAGGTATTCCAGTAGTATCTCAGGTGTTTTGGGCTACACTCCGACATGACTTATACCACTTTTGTGGGTCTGACGTTTACCAGCTCCCTAGGCCCGATATGCGATACTCATAGACGAACGGACCGGACTGTATGGATATTGTCACACATAGGCTCAGTCGGGTTCCAGGATGAGTTCGCTCATCGGACTCCCTTTCACTCAGTACATGGGCAGCCGTTACGTACAGCTTGTACCACTGACGGCTTGTGGTTAAACCCACTGCCAGAGTATTGACAAGTCTTTAGAGTCCCCCACAGAAAGTTTCCCAGTTCGGGTGAAACGTTGTAGAGGCCGTATGGTTTTATGGCAGGGTTCGAACATACGCGTGCACTTGTGCACGTGTCATGGTTCGGATGGATAATACTAGCGGGCTTTGGTTTAAGCCGGATCCTAGTATTATACTGTGTAGATTTTGTCTCATTGCATTTGTATTCGGTCGTAATACAAATGCGGGTATGTATATACAGTTGCGGAGTTATCCTGTAATTTTTGTACGGGATCGCTTTTTGAAGTTGCCAGTTTGTACATTCTTTTGGCTAAATTTCCGTTCTATCTTTCTTTGGCTGAAATTTGGTGTGAGGGGTTTATTTGCAAATGTGGCAATTAGTAATGGAGGGGCCTTTGTGTGATGCCGGGGCTCCAGGGATTTTCCAGCAAGCTTCTTTATGTTTCTAGCATCATTGACTCACTTCTTGCATTATTGTTGGTTTGGAAATGCTAGGATATTTTGTGGATGATCTTTTGCTTAAAGTTACCATTCTTTTCCTTGCACTCACCCCTTCTCCTAAAATGGCCGAGCACTTGCTGGGGCTGTGTCACGACCCGAAAGAGCACGTGACTGGCCCTTGAATCATGTGAAGTCTATAGGAGTCCATCTGATCCAAGTAAGCCAAAAGCCCAGAAATCTAAAACCATTTAAAGAGTAAATAAAGGAACTGGTTTTTAATAAGTATAGAAAACATGTTTTGAAAATCAAAGTTTTTATATAACTAAGCCGAATATGCATTTTAAAAATGTGTAGTCTTTTCTGAAAATTTCGGCAGAGTTTCCTTTGTAAAAACTGGCCCCGAACGGGTACAGCAGGAATAATATATATGAAATGATAAAAGGCATCCCCAAGCGGGAGCTAGCTCTTCGTTAATCGACGGTCACAACCACGCAAACAATAATAATATACAACGCCAAAGGGCGAGGATCAAAACCCAAAAAGGAACTCAAAACAGCCAGAAAACCATAATACTACAAGCGCGACTCTAAGGTCGAAATAATACATCACTGTGTCTAAGTCTGAAACAATATACAAGTTTTGGTTGATGGAATTTCTAGATATAAATGAATAGTACAGGTACAATGGCGGTTCTGATACAAAAGAACCCATCTACCCAAGCAAGTCACCCATATGTAAGCAGTGTGCCAGAAATGCCGCTATGGAATCTGTACGGCAAAAACCTGCAAGAACTGTGGCACAACGGGGGTGAGTTGCCAACTCGTGAATAGAAAATATCTACAAGCAGAAATCGAATGTATGATCCATCCTAGGTCAATACGATCAGATATATATATATATATACCTCAATATGAACAAGTCTGAAGCATGCTAAAGCGGCAATGTAATCTCTATACATGAGTGTAGTGCCAAGTGCTCGTGCCAGTGCCTCAGGTAATAGCATATCATAAATGTGAGGTATGATCAATGTAATCGAATCTGCATGTACGTGGATCCCGACCACTCGTCACCCAATGACAATAACCATCATGCATGTAAATATCATCAGCATATGCATGGAAATATGAGGAAATAAACCACCTGTGTCCCTCGCAACACGTCAAATCATAGAACCGGAGTGTCCAGCATCGACACTCGAAAACATCATGAAAACTGTACCCAGTATCGGCACGTAAATCCTCATATAATGGGCTCCGTCAGTCCGGACCAGCCCACGGGCTCCATCTGCGGAATCGGCCCTCGGCCCCAGCAGTACGCCCATATCCATCTATCGACTCTGGTTGGTATCCTCCGGGTAACCGCCAGGTCCAACCAATCACCGGTAGGTACTCGCCCACCTCCAGGCTCAATCGGCAAAGTCCTTCGATCATCTTGCTGAGGGGAACTATACCGGGTCCACCATGTACCCGCAATCGGCTCGTCCACTCCTCGAATCGGGTTTCACATATCGCTCTCAGCACCGAGAAAAAACATGGTGGACGCACTGAAATATCATATCAAGGGTAACCGGGTTTTTAAAGCAATGACATATTCTTTTTTGAAATACCCACGGTTCCCAAAATCCAGAAATATCATGGAAACAGCAACTCTCAATGCGTATAATCAGAAAGCATGATGTATGTGACATGTAAAAGAAATGTAAGCATATCAGTCAGTCATGCAAGAATCATATCCAGAATGCAACAGTACTACAGTGTAGTGACATGGCAATTATCGATGATGAAGTGTGTGTTCCGACAACAAGTGTACGTGGAACATACGCATCATCGATAATGGTGCTGGTTTCCTAGCAGCATGACTGTAATATATCAATAAACACAAGCAATGCAATGCAAATAGCATGAGTATGCGGAATCGAATAATTAACGCAATAGTAAAGAATCCATCTCAATAAATATATCATGCAGCCTTGCCTTTTGAAATAAGACGAATCAGGGTTTTTGGTAAAATAAGGGCTACGGTGTTTTAAGAAAAGATGTGTCGTTTGAAAATATCCATAGAATCCTCTTTTCCTATCTTTAAAATATCCCCGATTCGTTAGTTTGAAAAAGGTATGACTCGGGTCTAGTCTATCGCCTACTATGCGAACTACGGACCCAATAATCAAGTCAATCGGGAGGGGTATGAAAACCACCTAAATCTGAGTCAATATCACATTATCTCATCTCAATCATCCTCAATCCCGTATATGAACACATAGTCCCATACCCATGTGTAGATATACACACATCCATATGCGCATAGATAAATGAAAGAATGTATGCAAGTATATGTGTACGTGTATGTGTGGGTGCAACCACTATTCTAGGGCTTCGCACTATACTAAACCAATACATCATTATCATCAATAATTCCATTATTGACATCAATAATCTTAAGCAACACATAATAAATATATATGTGTGTATACGTATTCGTATACATCACCACGGACTGCGGGGGTGCTATACGCCATCCACCCGACTTCCCCCGTAGATATAATCTACTCACCTTGCTTCTCGTGTGCCGATGCCGATGTCTCCATTTTCATCTTCTTCGCCTCAACATCACGTCGGGTACCTACACGTATATCATAAACGCTAAAGCACATGAAATTCACATCGGAAAGCCAAAACAGCACACACTACTCGCATAGGTAAAAACCTATCGTCTCACATGTAGACACGATCAATATCCACTTGTCGTTGACGTCCAAACGCCACCCGACAGGAATGAATCACCAAATACCAAAATCCATGCTAAAACAAGTCGTAAACCATGCACCAACATAGGAAAATCAACCCAGATTTTACCCTGTTTGGAACCAGACAAAATTGCACATGCCATGGGTTAAGATTACTGGAAATAGGGCCATGCACCAAAAACGAACCAAATCCCTCCTGCTATGGCCGCAAATTACGGCCAGAAGGAATTAATTGGCGGCCGGGAGTTGGAGTTGGGGGCTAGGGTTTGGTGTGGTGGTTCCAGGGTGCCTACACATCTCACTGTCAACTCAGTTTTATTTTATGGGTCTCGAGGTGATGGCAGATTCCTAAATACGATCACATATTCACAGTTTTTCCCCGATATCGACTCATAAATCCGTATTCTGGGTTCATGTTCCAGGTATTGTCCAATACAAACATCACAACAGGGGTTCAAGGTCACTTCAAGCCTCAATTTCACCTTTGATTCAAATCCAACCCTAAACCCTAACTTGAAATTTCAAAGTCCATCAAACGACACCATATCGATATGAAACTAGTATTGATGCACAAGAAATGAAATACTACTCTAAGGTTGCAGAATTTACCTCATTTGGCAACTCAAGAAAATTCTTGAGTTGCTCAAAGTCCTCAAGATCCACTCTTCCTTAGTCCAATGCGTTCCTCTCGAGCTTGTGAGCATGTTTTGTGAAGAGGGAATGTGGTTTTGAGATGATTTTTGTGGTGTTTTGGGGGATTGAAGGTGAAGGAGGGAACGGGAAGAGCAGGAGCAGCAGCAGCTCTAGAGAGGAGGGAGAGAGAAATGTGATGAAGAAATGAGAGGAAATGGCTAGGTCAACACCTTCATCTACCCTCTCTCTCACCATACCTATTTCTTTATTCAAAATCCTTTTCTTTTCCAAAACCTTCTCATTCAAATAGTAGACACAAAGTAAAAGCCATGGTAAGAATAATGTAACACAAGTCTAAAATGATATGTGCATGTTTTGCATAAAAATGCCAAAAATCCGATTAGCGATTTTTAATCACGATTAGCACTAAATTAGTGTCAAACTAATCATAAAAACTTTAAAATGGCATAATTCCATAAAATACCATAATTTAGAATTTTCCATAATTTTTCCCCATTTATTTGTATTTAATTATACCAGAATATTAAAATATTCATTAAAATAATATTAAATTATAAAAATTTCCAAAAATAATATTTTATTATTTTGAAACGTTGCAGGCTGCCCCATTCCGTTTTTGTGAGAAGGAAATTGATTCATTATCATTTGCACTAAATCCTTAGCACTTCCTCAAGCTCAAATTCGATCTCTATTCCAATGGCAACTTCGATTAACCGTTCATCCAATCACTTGGATGATTTGAGACAAAGTATTCTACACTTAGTCTACATCAATCTTGGACACGTCGGCTAGCAAACTTCATGTCCGAGTTGCCCCGGTTCAGAGGTGGGAGCCCGTATAAACATTCGTTGACGTGGCGCAGTTTTCGGCGAGGAGGAGATCGTAGATCGAGCGAGATCGGAGAGCGAGCTTCGTCGGTGCATCCGCAACATGCTAGGGGCAGAGGTTAAAGACCGAAGGACACGAATCGATCGGTATAATCTCTAAACCCACTTTATAGTATACTAGTTTGCGGTTAACGGAATGATCCGGAATAGGGATGCGGTTAGCGCCAGTTCGTAAAAAGTTTTTGTTTCGCATTTGGCCTCGGAAAGATGGCCGGGGCGCTGCCGCTACCCAACACTTAGCGTACTCGTCTTTATATGCTTGTTTAGACATTGCAGTTATTACTTGCTACTGCATGCATATTATTATTCACTGTTATGTAGTATTATGGAGTTTTATGCCGATATTCACTATTTACGTGCTATTGATGATTGGATTTCGGATTTCCATGAGATTTCCTGGATTTAGGAGAAAACCGCAAGAATATATATAAACTTCTCTCTCTCTCTCTCTAAAATGAAAAGTGCGGTTTTCTCGTGATGTATGAGTCGTCCACCATGATGTTTTCTCGGTTATGAGATGGATTTCGAGACCCGATTCGAGGAGTTGGATGAACCGTCTGCGGGTACATGGTGGACTCGGTAAGGTACCCCAGGGCAAGAAGATCGAGGTGTAGACAATGAGCCCAGCAGGGGCAGACTACCTACCGGTGATTTTACCTGGCGCGTCGGATATCTGGAGGATACCGTTCGTGATCGTGTGATTGATGTTAGAGGCCGATCAGGACTGACGGAGCCCTAGATAGTGAGATTTGAGACACTGAGATTTTGAGGTATTGAGATACGTTGATACAGGCCAGTCCGGATAGCCGGAGCCTGAGATATTGAGATATTGGGATTTATGTTTTGTGTCGATGCTAGACACTATTTATGTTGATTTCATTGATGAAATCTCACTATGTTATGAAAGCAGTTTCTTCATTTACATGTATTCTGTTTTCATGCATACATACCTCATTCATATGATATGTTGCTACCTGAGGCACTGACACGAGCACATGGGATTACACTTATGTATAGATGTTTACCCTTGCCACTTTTTCTTGCTTCAGACTTATCATTTGAGGTTATATATATGTATATTGATCGTATTGATCTAGGATAGCGTCATGCATGCGATTTCTACTCGTAGATGTTTTCTACTCACGAGTTGGCAACTCACCCCCGTTGTGCCACAGTTTCTTGCAGGTTTTGCCGCACAGGTTTCGTTGCGGTTTTGCTGGCACACTTTCCCTTCCGGGTGATTGCTTTGGTAGGTGGGTTCTTTTGCATCAGGACCACCATTGTATATTTGTTATTTCAGTTGTATCTAGTAAACTCCATCAACCAGACTTGTATATTTGACAGAGATAGATGAACGGTGTTTATTCTTTCGACCTTAGAGTCGTGTGCTGTATTATTATGGTTTCATCTAGTTTTCTTGATGATGTTGGATTTTTATCCTGAGTTTGATCCTCGCCCTTCGGCGTTGTATATTATATTGCTTGCGTGGTTGTGGCAGTCGGTTGACGAAGAGCTAGCTCTCTCTTGGGGATGCCTTTTATCATTATGCATATATTTATCATGTTGTACCCCATTCAGGGCTAGTATTTACAAAGGAAACTCTGCCGAAATTTTCAGAAAAGACTTGTGATTTTAAAAATACATACTTCGGCTTATGTTGTTAAACTACTTAATTTAAATTGGTTTTTCCTTCACTTTACCGCTTTACTTGGTTTTAATTTCTGGGTTTTGGCTTACTTAGATTATGTACGCCTCGAGACGTTTCGTAATTTAAGTGCCGGTCATGTTCCGTACTTTTCGGGTCAGGAAAAAGTTGGTATCAGAGCGTTAGGTTTTACCTTCGGAGTGTAGGATGACCCTTGGTTAATGGAGTAGGTAGCTTGAGTTGAGTGACGTACTGTACGTATGTTCCGCGGCATATTTACAATACGCTACTCCGCTTAAGAAGCCTTAGGTTGTACATTTCTTTGCACAGTATTATATTCATTCCTATGATCTATCCTCATCAGTACCAGTTTATGGTTTTGCTGCCACGATTACGGGCAGAGAGAGCTACGGCTAGAGTTGCGGTCAGCACGAGCTCGTCACGGACGAGGACTGACCAGGGCGTGATTCCAGGGACATACGATTTGCATAGATGCGCCGAGTTATTGTGTTTTCGCGCCATGAGCATCTGATGGATTGCTGTTATGAGATTTCTCGGGCGTGCAGATTTGCACCAGAGGATTGAGCCACTGATACAGGCCAGCCAGAATGTGATGACCATTGATGTGTCGCTTATTCATGATGATTGAGGAACTGTTCAGTGTGCAGATGAATGGGCCAGTTGTTTCTGCGAACGGCGAGATTTTGCCCCAGATGTTAGAGCTATTGCAGTACGGGTTGTACTTAGAGATATGATAGAAGATCGCTAGTCACCCGAGGATGAATAACTAGGATATGTGGTTCGTTCGCTTACCCCGATGCGAGGTCATCAAATAGATGGATTCCAGCTAGAGACGACTTCACGAATGTACGTTGAGAGTCGATAGAGGCGATCGAATATCAGAAACCCATTATTCCAAGTTTAAAGTTTTCGGAAAGACATGCAAGCAATTCTATGGACCCTCTAGAAGAATGAAACCCTAACTCGACATAATGACAGTGTGAAAGCCTTTGAACCTTAGGGTTTGTGGCAGTTCCGCGGTACCATTAGTGAGGCTTAGGTTTGCCCTTCTACGGCTGGTCCACCGATGCTGTGGTATGTACTCGATACTATTAAACCGTACCCAAGATGTTGAGCTCTTGGGGGATTATGAGGTTTTGACGAATCGATTTAATGGTTCGACTTCATTCGGATGCTATGTGGTGAGATGCATTGCTTGGGAGACTCCAGATTGAGTATAGCCGTTGGAGCACAGTCCATGCAGCTATGATGAGATGAGTCCGAAGCTGTCGACATCAGAAAAAGGTGGAGTAAGAGGTTCATACAAGATCTTGATGAAATGACGTTCCACTCCGCCGACATCAGAGATGTGATACGCATGCAGAGGCGTTGTATATGGATATATCTTCCAGAAAGAGTCGCGATGAGTATGTAGCCGTTCCGGAACAAGAAACAAAATTAGTGAAGGGTGATAACTTCCGGACAGTTCGGCAGAGACGAGATTTGGGAGAGACCTCTACAGGAAATTTCTGGAATAATGCACGAGAATACTTAGAGCCAGGAGTGGTCATTTTGCACACACCAGCAGGCCAGAGTTCAGCATCGTCGACGAGACATGTTATGAGTGACCATAAGAATTGGCCAGAGATCTTTAGAGGACGTGCCAGAGCGGACTACTTCCATTATCGTTTTCATATTGGACCGTTGAGCCGGGGAGCTATGTACTTAGCAATTCGCTGTGAGATACGAGAGCCTAAGGCACCAGACGACGGGCCATGATCAGGAGGCAGTAGATATCAAGCTCTGCTAGCATTGGATACACCGACACCTTCTCGACCTTAAAGGAAGGACATGTCGACGACAGTATTTACGATTGGTGATTTTGTGAGTTAACTATCACGTGTCAATCACTTTGGATTTCGGTATTTTGGGTGATTTATTGCATGGTTGAGTTTTGATGACCGAGTTTCATGATATTTGCTTTTATGCACCATGGTTGCACCTACTGGGTATTTACGTTTTGCGCATAGTTATTGCACTTGAGATGTGTTTTCATACACCGTCGTGTTGATTTATGAGTTGTGCGTATTTATTACACTTGAGGTTGATTTTGATTCCATGCCTGATATTTCGAGCGATTTATTTGCATAATTGAGATTTTGTGCACCACAGTTGCACCTGACTTCGTTTTGATGTCATTTGAGATATTGATTTTGATTTTATGCCTAGGGCATGCGTGTGATTTGACTTATGCTTTCGGCATAGTTTTCATGCACTTTTAGTATTTTGATTTGCGTTTGTACACGCTGATGCACATGGATGTGAGATTATATACCACGGTATACCTGATTTGGATTTTGATTGAGATGTGTTGTATACCGTCGATTTCGATTGCGATATTCGATATTTTTTTCGTGCACCTTGTGCACTGGATTTGGATTCTTGCGCATATTTAGGCGCTTGATGCGATATTGGTGCACACCAGATACACTAAATCGAGATTCTTCGTGCATATTAGATGCACCCGATTTTGCTGTCAGGCACCCACGTTGCCTCTGACAGGTGTTTCGTGCACACCCATTGCACTTAGATGTTGTTTTTGTGCACATGTATGGCACATTTATGGATTTTGATCTCCGTGCGCACCAGACGCACGTAGCTTTCATATGCACGTTTTGGGATTGATTTTTTATGGAGCAGTACGTTTTTATGATATTTACTATTGTTTTCGTACTGAGCCGGACTAGTCAGAGGAAAGTACCTTTATTTATTCTGCATGCATTGATAGTTATCGAAGGGATTTCCAAAAAGAGAGCTATAGTCTCAGTATTTACCTACGTGTCTGATATAACACGAAACGTTTAAAACAAGGGAACCTTTCTAAATTGTTTTCAAAAACGGCGGGACGTGCATATTAAACAAAAGATATATACATATATGATTATTTTCTTAAAATAGATGTCCGCCCCTGTGAAGTATTATGCGCATCACACAGCAACATGAAAGGTTTGGCATGCATTTCCTTCAGATGTTTACATGTATAGTTTGGATGTATATTATATTGGTTATGTTTTGGGTTTGACATTTGTGTCTTGTGACTCCGATGATTGCGAGATGCTTGACGGAGTGTTGTTTTTGGAGTTATCTGCTCATTGTTCATGCGCATGCATTGCGCTATGATGCGTTTTAGGTATTGATGATTTCGGAACCCCCGACGACTTAGTCTCTTACTGAAATGTTTTAGTATTGAGTGGTTTAAATTTAAATTCGGGGACCAAATTTCTTTAAGGGGGGAAGATTGTAACATTTCAGAAAAATAAAATATTATTTTTGGGAATTTTTATAATTAAATAATAAATATAATGAATATTTTAATAGGGCGGTATAATTAAATACTGATAAATTGGGAAAAATTTGGAAAATTATAGAAATTAATGAAAAGAGGGTGTTTTATGTGATTTAAGAAAATTATGAAATTTTATGATTTATTATACACTAATTTTGTGCTAATCGCGATTAGATATCGCTAATCGCTCATTAAGCGTGTTTTATGTACATGACATGCACATGTCATATTTTTCACACTTGTTACATTTTTCTATCATGGATTATTCCTTATGTTTATCATGCATGGATTTTTGAAAGAAAAAGAGAAAAGAAAAGAAAAGAAAAGGAAAAAGAAAAGTCAAAGGGGACATAATGATTAGGGTAGGTAAGCTTTTTGTGAGAGAGAGAAGTAAGAATAATTAAGAGGGAGAGAGAGGGGCTGCCTCAATTCATTCCCCCACCATTTCTTTGCTTCTCCTTCTTCCTCTTCAAACCCCATCTTCTACCCTCATGACCCTATATGAAATATTCACCAAAACCCCATACCCATTTCATTAAAAACTTGCACAAGCTCAAGGGAAGCACATTGGACCAAGAAAATTCAGATTTTGATGATCTTGGGGATTCATGAGTGTCAAATGAGGTAATCCCTTCACAAATAGAATAGTATTTCAATTCCTTTAGCCTCTATTCAAGATTAAAATCAATTTCTTGTAGTTTTGTGCACTTTGGAAAATTCTAGAGAGGGTTAGGGTTTTATTTGAATTGTGTTGGTGAACTTGAGCCTTATTGAGGACCTTAGACCCCCTATAATGATAGAAATCTAGACCAAGCCCAACTGAAACCCAAAATACGGAATTACAGAACTTTCATGTCTGTTTGTGAGGAATTGGAGCGTGCATGTGAATCTGGGATGACCTGGGATAGTTTTGAGTTAAGCAAACAATACCAGAGACCCATTTTTGACCCTAAGAACCCCCTGTAGCAAGATGAACCCCATTGGAGCACCCAGGCCCGGCGAGGTCGGATTTTGGGGGAGTGTGCTCGGACACTTGGTAGGGTAGGGTGTCGGGGTTGGTCCAGTAGCTCATATACATCATATACAGCGCCCTAGACTTGTTTGCTTAGCTTTATTTGACCTGAGTCAAAATCTGGGAGCATTTCTAGTGTGATTTTAGCTATGTTTTCCGTATTTTGAAATGATAATTCTTGATATTTGGATTCGTATTGGGTTGTTGCATGTTTGTACATCAACAATAAGGGTTGTTTAGTCGTTTTGTATGCGTGGGCTATAGGTTTTGATCCATAGGCAATCCGTGTGCCGTTTTTGTTTCTGGACTTGATGTTAATAGCAATTGCGATTGTTTATTATATGTAGGTACCCTCATGAAGATTTAGAGACGACGAGCAAGCACGTGGCGACATCAGCATCTGCAAGCAAAAGGTGAGTAGATTTATATCTACGGGGAGAAGTCGGGTGGATGGCGTGTTCGTAGTATATTATGATATATAACTGGATATATATGTGGTTTATGATACGTGGATGATTATCAAGATATGTTTATGTGTTCATGGTTACTTTGGGGTTACTAGAAGTGAACTAGCATAGCTTCTTAGTCGTGAAACCTAGAATAGGTTTACACCCACACGCACACACCTGCATTCATTCTATTACATGTGTGTATATGGGGATACACACACACACACACATGGGTATGGGACTATGTATATATATATGTATACATATACATGGATTATGAGGATAATACTTGGGATTGGAGATGAGTCGATGAGATTGGGCTTGAGGCCGTGAGATTGGTGATGTGATATGGTTTGTATTTGAGATACGACGTGATGTTTTAGTGGGTCCTTTCGACGTGGTGTTTTCAAACACACGCATGCATATACATATATGGTATCAGTATTGTACTAGACGTGGATCAGTACCCCCGATCATGATAATTGATAAAGAGGATACCAGATAAATAGTGTGATCGATGTGATATTGACCCGTACCCAGATTTGGGATGCCGTACGACGGATTTTCCGTACGAGCTATATTGATGATAGATCCGCACTCTTGACTCGAGGATGCCATATTGTATTAGGGTATCGTATGGGATATTATTGAGGCGGGATCACCGACTATTATATATATATGTATCGACTCAGATATTAGGCGGTTTTTTTTACCTTTCGATCAGCCGGTTTAGTTTAGTCCGGTAGTTTACATGTACATGATAGATTAGACTCGAGTCATACCTATTTCAAAACTAATGAATCGTGAGTATTTTAAAAATAGTCCAAGGGGTTCTACGGATATTTCAAAGGATGTATTTTTTCTTAAAAACACCGTAGCCCTTATTTTCAAAACACCACGATTCTCTTATTTCAAATGACAAACCTGTATGACTTATATTTATATAAATGCAGATTAGTTATCATTGTGTTTTTTATTCAGCTCTCGCATATTCTTGCTGTTCACACCGCACCGCATGCTTATATTGTGTTTTCATATGCCATTATTGAGAACATGCTGTCAGGACACCTGCACCATTACCGATGATGTGTATGTTCCACATACACTTACTTTCCGGCTCACACACATCATCATCGGTAATTGCCATGTCATGAACACTTTAGAGAATATTACGCATTGACATAGCTTGTTAACTGATAGTTCGACATGGTATTAGCGTACTCGTCTTTATATGCTAGTTTAGACATTGCGGTTATTACTTGCTACTGCATGCATATTATTATTCACTGTTATGCAGTATTATGGAGTTTTATGCCGATATTCACTGTTTACGTGCTATTGATGATTGGACTTCGGATTTTCATGAGATTTCCTGGATTTGGGAGAAAACCGTAAAAATATATATAAACCTCTCTCTCTCTCTCTTTTTAAAATAAAAAGTGCGGTTTTCTCGTGATGTATGAGTCGTCCACCATAATGTTTTCTCGGTTATGAGATGGATTTCGAGGAGTTGGATGAACCGTCTGCGGGTACATGGTGGACCCGGTAAGGTACCCCAGGGAAAGAAGATCGAGGTGTCGACGATGAGCCCAGCAGGGGCAGACTGCCTACCGGTGATTTTACCTGGCGCGTCGGATATCTGGAGGATACCGTTCGTGGTTGTGTGATTGATGTTAGGGGCCGATCAGGACTGACAGAGCCCTAGATAGTGAGATTTGAGACACTGAGATTTTGAGATATTGAGGTATTGAGATATGTTGATACAGGCCATTCCGGGTAGCCGGAGCCCGAGATATTGAGATATTGGGATTTATGTTTTGTGTCGATGCTAGACACTGTTTATGTTGATTTCATTGATGATTCCTCGTTTTAAATATACAGAAATCTCACTAAGTTATGAAAGCAGTTTCTTCATTTACATGTATTCTGTTTTCATGCATTCATACCTCATTCATATGATATGTTGCTTCCTTAGGCACTGACACGAGCATATGAGATTACACTTATGTATAGATGTTTACTCTTGCCACTTTTCTTGCTTCAGACTTATCATTTGAGATTATATATATGTATATTGATCGTATTGACCTAGGATAGCGTCATGCATGCAATTTCTACTAGTAGATATTTTCTACTCACGAGTTGGCTACTCACCCCCGTTGTGCCACAGTTTCTTGCAGGTTTTGCCGCACAGGTTTCGTTGCGGTTTTGCTGTCACACTGTCCCTTCCGGGTGATTGCTTTGGTAGGTGGGTTCTTTTGCATCAGGACCACCATTGTATATTTGTTATTTCAGTTGTATCTAGTAAACTCCATCAACCAGACTTGTATATTTGACAGAGATAGATGACCGGTGTTTATTCTTTCGACCTTAGAGTCGTGCGCTGTATTATTATGGTTTCATCTGGTTTTCTTGATGATGTTGGATTTTTATCCTGAGTTTGATCCTCGCCCTTCGGCGTTGTATATTATATCGCTTGCGTGGTTGTGGCCGTCGGTTGACGAAGAGCTAGCTCCCGATTGGGGATGCCTTTTATCATTATGCATATATTTATCATGTTGTACCCCGTTCGGGGCCAGTATTTACAAAGGAAACTCTGCCGAAATTTTCAGAAAACACTTATGATTTTAAAAATACATACTTCGGCTTATGTTGTTAAACTACTTAATTTAAATTGGTTTTTCCTTCACTCTACTGCTTTACTTGGTTTTGATTTCTGGGTTTTGGCTTACTTAGATTACGTACGCCTCGAGACGTTTCGTAATTTAAGTGTCGGTCATGTTCCTTACTTTTCGGGTCGTGACAGTTTGCTTCACTAATTTCACCATTAATGAAGAGGTAGCATGAGCTCAAGTCTCCTCGACGTAGATCATCTTCGGCCTCGAAGACATTGAGCAAGCTTTTTCGTTTCATCATGTGAACCCTTACTAGAGTCCGGGTCTTCACAACTTGCAGCGAAGGGACTACGACATGGAGCTTTAGAAGTGAAGGACCGGTCTACAAAGGTTGTATTCCCTCATTCACATAGATGTAAAGTGTTTACATTTAGTTTCGTCGGATTTTCTAGTAACGATTCTAGGGTTAAGGTTAGCTAATACGACAATTTTAAAAAAATAGCATGGACGATGCCTTCCGAAACCATACTTCCGTGCTAGAAAACCCTGCAGAGGCCCCCTCCATCTCAACGCCATGAGACGCGGGTTTGTTTCCCTCTAGAACCCAGCTAACCGTGTACTCCACCGCAGGGTAATCCTAGTACAGAAAAGAAAAGAATATGTATAACGGTGACATCGACCACAACCCGGTCGTGCCCCAAACAAATAATATACAAACTGGCAGTGACGGCAGTCCACATGTCGGACGCTCGCCCCTCAATATCAAATGTACAAATAAATCCAAACTGTACTACCATTGCACCCAAGCTATCCACCATGACGATCCCGCCACAACCACAACACAACACAAAACATCAACGTGAATGTCACGTTCGTAAACTCGTCTTAAAGAACTACAAAAATTAGACAAGTAGTACTAATATAATGGCATTCACGGTCCCAGATAGTAATGTATGTACTGAAAACTATAACATTAGAATTCCGCACGCAATTAGCAAACTAAACCAATTTCCAAAACCATGAAAAAAAACCCAGTGATCTAAAGTTCCAAAAACCGACCGTTTAAAGCCAATTCGGAAGTCCGAATCAAAACGAAATGCGCCCGAACCTTCACAGGGAGTTAGAGAACGAAATTAACTTTGATTCAGGTGGCCTAAAGGGGGTACCTTACCCCCGAGGCCACCACGAGTTGGCCAGGGGGTGAGGCAGATCCGAAAATGCCCAAGGTAGGGCAGTTTTGGGTCCCCACCGCCAAGACCGCCTTGTGGTGGTCTTGGGGAGTGGGCCCAGCTGTTCGGTCCCCCTCGGGGATTCCCCGGGGTGACCATGCACCACCCCGCGGCTTCTCAGTTAAAACCGTAAGCACGCGGGGTGTGCAAACATCTCAAACTTTCAGTTTTCGGAACTGTTTTTGTCGGCAGTTTTTGCACGACAAAAACGACGGATTTCTAATGTCGCAAACAATTAACTATGACTTATGGAGTGGCTATGATACCATTTTGGGTTATGCAAGCGCTCCGGCCATCAATCCGTGACCAAATGCGGAACAAAAATTTATAAAACTTGGCGGTACCATAACCAATTACTCGGATCTACCCATAAGCCCTAGATAACAAAACATACAAAGGAGTTAGAATGGTTATACCGAATAGATCCGTGTCCTTCGGTTTTCAACTATCATCCCAAGCTCCTAGAGGCCTCCTTGATCAAGCTTGATCTCCGGTCTCCCTCCATCGAAGATGATCCATGTCACGACCCAAAGGTACGGAACGTGACTGGCACATAGATTACGAGACGTCTAAAGGCGTAACGTAAGCTAGGTCAGCCAAAGCCCAGAAAATCTAAACCATAAACAATAAGAGTGAAGGAAACCTTTCATGAAAATGACTTTAAAATCAATTTAGTTGCATTAAACCTTTTTTAAAAATATCAAAAATTTCCAAAAATTTCGGCAGAGTCTCCTTTGTAAATACTAGCCCCTAAAATGGGTACAACAATATATATAAACCTGTAATAACAAATGGCATCCCCAAGCGGGTGCTAGCTCTTCATCCAAGGCGGATCACAACCATATGCAATATATATGCAATATCAAATAAATAAGCATAAAGAATGCGAAAATAAGAAAAACACAACGTCGTCTCAAGTGAGCTCGACCCCAAAGGAACCATATATACACAAATCTCTCAGTCTCATCACTAGGTCGCATATACAAATAAGAAGTGGTAGATGGAGAATACTAGATACAATGGTAGTACAAAAAGAGATAAAATTGTCCTCGCAACCCACCTACGAGCAATGTCGCGAGTCTGAGCAAAAGAAACCAACAATAAGATAAGCCCGCCGCTACAAGGCTGACGGGTCCGACCTGCAAGACACTGTGGCACAACGGGGGTGAGTTGCTAGTTCGTGAGTAGAAAATAACATCTAATAAGGCTATCGTAAGAATGAACGCAAATGCGTCACAACATGTATGCCTAGATGTAATGTAAGGCCACTAGTATGTATGCACATGTATGCAACGTCAATATGAAATCTTTAAGTGTTTTAAAATACTACAAGCTATGCATTATTAACTTAAAAAGGGAATATCTGTGCAATAGCTAAAGTACCATCATGAAATCATCTGAAAACCGTGTCAAGCATCGACACCAAATATGGAAATATCTCTGTCTCAATGTCTCACTGTATCAATGTCTCAATACATCGGGCTCCGTCAGTCCGGATCGGCCCATATCATCAAATCTCACGACAACGGTCGGTATCCTCCGGATATCCGCCGCGCCAGACATCACCGGTAGGTAGTCTTCCCCTGCCAGGCTCATCGTCTACAACTCGATCTTCTTGCCCCGGGGTACCATACCGGGCCCACCATGTACCCGAGACGGTTCATCCACTTCTCGAATCGGGTCTCGAAATCCAACATAAAACATAAAAACTCATGGTGGACGACACATACAACACGAGAAAACTGCAACTTTATTTTAAAATGATAATAATAAGCTTTTGTTAAATTCCTGCAGTTTTCCCCAAAATCCAGAAATCTCATCAATACTGAAATCCTCAAGAAAAATCGTAATACCCAACATGTTGTATATGATAAATGCTTATGGTATTAACGGTATGCAATGTGATTTGTGGCTAGAAATCTATATAAGCATGATGCTAATACGAGGTATATACATGTTATGCAATTCAATGTATCATGTATGATGCAAGCGGTGATACCAAACTACGCAGGTTCTAAAGTGCTCGTGACATGTCAATCACCAAGGCGTGTGTGTTCACATGAATAGTGCGCGTGCAACATGAGCCAATGATAATGGTGTACGTGTCCTAAGAGGTGCTATCACACATGTGTATATGGATAACCATGCAATGCTAGCAGACAAATAGCTATAAAGGTATGCAATGAATGAGATGGTTAACTAACTAACTAGGCATATAGTTGCAAGTAATAAAGTAAACCTAACTATGGGGTGCCTCGTGCCATCCAGAAGATTTCCCTATAGATGTTTACATCTACTCACCAGGACGCCACGGCAATCTGATCCGATCTCAGCCTTATCTCTTCCGCTCCACATCCGACGCCTCTGCACCCGATCCTAGAATTGCACACAAGCAATTAAGAGGATAAATATATGATAGTCATGGATACAAACGATACAAGTCAACTACGCGTAAATTTTCAATGATGTGTAAATATTCCCAAACAATCCTTCGTTTTGCCCCAACTTTCCTTCGTTCATGCCCAAGTGAGACTTAACATTACCCATCTTGACCTGCCCTTAACTAGAATCATGGTACCAGGCTCTCAATAAACTTCCTCACGCTCCTAGTGCCAATTAAATTACAAATTTATTATAAGTTAGATAACAAACTGAATCCACGTCCAATGACTGGAAACTGGATATCTTCAACTGAGAGAAGGTAAAGCTACCTATAATATAGTAATCAAAAATCACATAAGCAAAGAGTAAGCAGATGCAACCTACGCATGCACGCGCGAGCACACGTAGCTAATGAATTCTCAATCATTTGGCCTCAAGGGAACTTTCCAGAATGCAATAATTTAGTCAAATGTAGAAAGCTTATATTGGAATCCAGTGCATCATTCTAAAATTCTTAGTTTAATGAAAATTCATCATATCCTAACAAATGTTTATCAAAATCTACTAAAAACATCGGTGGTTCCGAGGAATTCTAAGATTGTCCAACTGATCATGGTCGTAAGCTCGGTTTAAACTAAATAACCTTCTGTTGCATTCTACTTATGCTCACACAACCAATAAAATAGGCATATCTGAAACAAACTCCCCCAATGGCTCCTAATTCGCTAGCGATGTCAACTCCCCCTGTCACGACCCAAAAATTGGCCCGTGATGGCCCTAATACTACGCAACGCCCTAAGACGTAACGTAGCAAAAGAAAGCCAAAACCCAGAAGTCTAAACCATAAAAATACGGAAAAGATAATATAAGTTTTGAAACATTTGAAATCGCAACCCAAATTCTTTAAAAGTCTTACTTTAAAATTTTAGCCACACCCCCTTTTTGTAAAGACTAGTCAAGATGAATGCAACACAAAAAATAATGACAGTAGAGAAAAAGCTGTATATAAAAGACATCAAATCCACAAATAATACACATAACGTCCTCACCAAGTCTCTATGTCAATAATACAATAGTAGATGGAGAGTACAAATACAACGAAGGTACAATATGAAATACAGATAACCACCAACCCACCTAAGCAAAATAGTACTGTGAGCTGAGGCGGTATCTAGAGCAAAAGATGATAGCTGGATAGCTGAATAGAGAAATAGCCTGCCTCGACTACTCTGGGGAACAACCTGAAACACCTGTGGCACAACGGGGGTGAGTTGCCAACTCGTGAATAGAATAAAACATATGCAGGTAATCGCAGGAATGCACGTACAGCATGAATCTAAGATATGCGATTACAATAATAATATGTCATGTAAATGCAGAATAGTGGAAAGTACCCTAGCAGGTACAATCAATATATGAAGCAATGATGGCATGATAATAGTATGCAATGACTATGCAATAGAGATATGAGAAAGCAAATATGCAACTATCATAAGGGTACACTACAAGTACTACCAATATATGAATCTGTGCATAAGGTAGGTAAGGGTGAGATATAGGGTGGAATATGTCATTTCCCACGGAAACCTGACGTCGTGGCAGGATCACAATCAATCAAGATACTCCAATCCCAAATCCTCAAATCAGCCCCCACATTGGGCACTCACATCATATAAGTCTCACATCTCCCCAATGTACAATATCGAGTAATCTCCTATATCCCGAATGTACAAATCACCAATCACATAGGTATGTCCAATATCCAATCTCAAGTAAGAATCTAACATCCTAAAGATATATATATATGTACAGAAATAAATATGATGGGGGCAATACACATATATTAGCGTCCCATTCCACTAATATTGGTGTAAGGGTATATATAACAACGGCTAAATCCCCTGTTATATATACAAAAGGGGTTAAAGAAATATCATGAAAGCAGTGTGCCAAGCATCGACACAGAAATCCTCGTATATCGGGCTCCGTCAGTCCGGATCGGCCCACGGGGTCCGTCTGCGGTGTCGGCCCTCGGCCCCGACAGTACAGATCATCCCGCATCCATCTCTCGACTCTGGCCAGTATCCTCCGGACAACTGCCAGGTCCAACCAATCACCGGTAGGTACTCGCCCGCCTCCAGGCTCAATCGGCAAACCCATCGATCTTCTTGCCGAGGGGAACCATACCGGGCCCCACCATGTACTCTCATACTGCAACCACACCTCGTATGGAGCATATAATCAGCACCGATAAAACTCATGGGGGACGCTCAAATATCATATCAAGGAAACCGGGTTGTTCCATGTATGCATAAATTCATGAACCCCTACGGTTCCCAAATCCCGAAAACATCATATAAAATCCAGATAAACAATACGCAAATCCAGGAATAAATATATGCGATATATCTGAATGCGAGCAGGTAAACAAAGTATATAGCTGAACCAGATGTATGCGAAATC
Source organism: Agapanthus africanus (assembly GCA_030015575.1). Lineage (NCBI taxonomy): Eukaryota > Viridiplantae > Streptophyta > Magnoliopsida > Asparagales > Amaryllidaceae > Agapanthus > Agapanthus africanus. The sequence continues at coordinate 495,863,003 of CM057339.1, forward strand.
AAGATAAGGTACAGCTAAGTAACATCAGTAAATGTAAATATGCGACAGCAACTGAATATGTGTCTAACATACAGGTGTAGCAATGTATAGGTATCTACCTATAAGAACTGATGTCATATACCCCCCTGGGTATAAGAAGAATATGAGTAAGATATCCCCCGGTATAAGTAAAATATCTAAAAGGTATACCTGTAGCTGTATCGCAAGGTGTAAATGTACCTATCACTAAAGATATGATACACTATAGGTATACCGGTAGCTAGATGTCATGTATGGTAAGCAATAGTAGCTATAAGGGGTAGTGTGTGACATGGCAATTATTGACGGTGTGTGTGTAGCATACAATCCGTGCTCGTGCAACATGAACCGTCAATAATGTGTGCAGTGTCCTACGGCTGCTAGTCACAGAATAACAATACCTAAGGAAATACAGTAAAGGCGCAATTCTACAATAACGTAGAATGTGCGACAGGTATTTGAATCCTAGCTCAGACGCATAACGCCATGCGGGCGATTCCCCTGTATATGTTAAATCTACTCACCTACACTCCACGCTAGGTGAATCCTACCATCTGCTCCCCCCTGTAGCCGTGTCCGTAGCCCCTGCCTGCAAACCTGCAAATAAGGCATGAAAATCACATATAAGCTAAAATATTCCGCGAAACGCGATATCGAACCAAAACGAGAAACTCGCGTCGCGAACTAAACGCGCGTGTGCCCGATACGCTGCATCGTGTGCGTACGCGTCTAAAACCATCGCGACACGCCGCGATACGCTGGATCACAGAACCCACTCACGTATCGCGCGTATCGCGCGTATCGCGCAAACACAACGAACACAAAAACGATATATAGTCCCAGATTTTCCTACAGGCCAAAACTTACAAAACTAGACATGCCAAAACACTACACTACACAGCAGACTACCAAACCCAAAACACCAGCACCCCACTCCCCTTCCTGGCCGCAAATTGCGGCCAGAATGATGAAATCGGCGGCCACTGTTTGGTGTTAGGGCTTCGTGCTCTGGTGGTGGTATCTAGACCTAGTGTACATGCCCTAGTCTTCTCAATTTTATTCTGTAGGGTCCGGGTCAAAAGCAGATTCCAGATGTCACAATTCTCACTTTAAAATCACCAATTTGCACAAAAAGGAAAACCTAGGGTATTTTAGTGTAATCTGGCTATTTCTCAGTTGAAGTGGCCCTATTAACACTACACTGAGCTAGGTTAACCAAATCCAACACATTCCAACCAAAATTCCACACAAATTACCTTAATTAGCACTAAACTAGCAATAATCGCACACCGAAACTAAACTAACACACAACTAAGCAAACTAGGGATTGGGTTCAGAAAATTATACCCACAAGGATCACAAGAAGCAGGAGAAGGAGTGTGAGGAGCTGCTCCAAGTTGCTGGAGCTCAAGCTGCTGCTGCTGTTGCCTCTGAAGCTGCTGCTGCTTCTGCTTCTGCTGCTGCTGTTGCTTGCTTTGCTGCTGCTGCTGCTTGCTACTTCTGCTTCTGCTGCTGTCTCTGGTGCTGATGATGATGATGATGATGATGATGATGATGTTGTTGTTGTTGTTGCTGAGATGATGATGATGATGTTGTTGTTGCTTGCTTCAGCTGCTGTTGAAGCTGCCTGCTGCTGCTGCTGCTCTTCTCTGCTGAGTGTGTGTGTGAGAGAGAGAGTATGAGAGAAAGGTAATGAGGAGAAGAAAATGAGAGCAAGGCAAAACCCCTCTCTTCCTTTCTCTTCCCTTATTAAATGAGCATGGCATGAGCCATGTTGCCCCATGCTTTCCCTCTCTCTCTCTCCCCAAAGTCAACAATTCAAAACAACATTAAAACCCCTTTTAAATTCATTTTAAATAAAAGCAACCATAACACTCAAACAAAACAAATAACTTAAAGAGAATGGGTTAATTCATCATGCTAGCTAATCATGGTCTAACCCATCTCTAACCCTAGTTATCATGCACAAGTGTGTGTGTGCCTAACAAAATTCTAATAAAATACACAAAAAAATAGGATAAAATATTGAAAACTAAATTTTGTAAACTTTTCATTAAAAACCATACTTTAAAAATATAATTAGCTACAAAACACATTCTAAGGTGTTACAATCTCCCCCACTTAAAAGAAATTCGTCCCCGAATTTTAAAAATATACTGATACGCGTACCTTCAAAGAGAAGATTTAAAATCCTCAAATCTCGCTCGCAGCCTTTCAAGTGATTTCTCACTATACGGCTACGTCCAAGAAAAACCCTTCACAGATGGCAAGACCCTTGACCGACGTCTTTTCCACCTGCCGAGCCATTAACACACATGGCTGCTGGTGAACGGAAGATCGCGTCCAGCTAAATGGTCTGGTGCCAAATCATGTGAGAAGGATCGAGAAGGTAATTGTAGAGTATCATCACGCGGAATACAGGGTGAAAATCCAATAATCTGGGCGGAAGTGCCAATTTAAAGGCAACGACACTAACTCGCTTATAGGATCTCAGAAGGGCCTAAATCCTGGGATAAGCTTCCCAACATCCAACACGTCATTCATCGGAAAGTCCATAGGAATACATGATCTGTCCCTGCGAACTTGAGTCTATGACTAACACAGTCGTCATAAGACCTCAGTTCGAAATGGACAATTCCCATCCTGACCTAACACAACTGGACTATCTCCGAAGTCTCTAGACATAGCTGGGGTCCAAAGTCCTACTTACGCAGAGTCAGAAGAACAACAGGCTGGTGGTCGACACGACCTAACCCCTAGCCTAAGGGTGGCCAATTGGAGTGTCTCCTGATAACAGCTATCGAAAGAGAACCCTAACAATGGCGAGTGACGATCCCAAGCTGCTGACGACAAACAACACAAACACACAACTTTAACAAAACAACTGAGCAAACTGAGCATAACCGGATGACAAGAATCCGAATGGAGTCACACCCTATCCAAACTTGGGTAGAAACCATAACGAAATTTGTGGAGATCTGCTCCTATTCCTACTTCGGAACGGTAAAAAGTTGCAACTCTCCAGCCGGCCTCAGATGCTCGACTCAAGCACACAACAAGACTGACACCTTGAAACGAAACCTGAAACTTCTCCTTACATCCTGTCCACCCGTAACCATCTCACAAGTCACGTCACTATTGGCGGAACTTGAATGAAAACAGAGAGTTGACAGATGTGCATGTTCTAGGATTACACGTCTCTACCTGATGAAACCAGGTACACAAACGCGTCCCAAACTTAGCACACCATTGTCACATTTCAAGGTCTCCGAATCATTACCCAGACGAATATGCTCAAGTATCCCTGACGTACGAGCATCGACGGGCAGTGTCTCGTGAAAACGATTTAAAGAAAGTGGTCGGGCACGGACATGAGCAAGCTGTCCCCTCCATAGAGACGAACTTAAGCTATACTCAACGATCACACAAGAACTGCAAATCTGGAGAAGACTGTCACAACAATCAGAATCCGCTGCAGGAAGATGTACATTAAGCTCTAGTGGTCCGTGGAAAATCTGGCACGACTCTCAAACAAGAAGTGTCTCCAAATTTCCAACGCAAAACCACTGCGGCCATCTCCAGATCATGAGTGGAATATCCTTCTCGTACTTCCTCCAAATGTAGGGAAGCAAAAGCGATGACTCTGTAGGGTTACATCAGTACACCCTCGAGCCCACTCAAGAAACATTACAGTTAAACAACAAAGTCGCCCGAACCAAAAGCAAGAAAGACTGATGCGGTTGTTAACAGAATCTTCAACTGCCGAAAACTCCATACACATGCCTCAGTCCATAGAAAAGAAACCTCCTTTTGGTCAATTCAGTCGACGGTGCAGCACTACTCTAGCAATCCTGCATGAAACGGCGGTAAAAACCTGCTAAGACCAACCATCTGCGGATCTCCGTCCTGCACACAAGTCTGGGCCTAAGCTGCACGGCCACGATCTCCCTCGGAACCATACGGAACCGCCTCCCGTGACTACAAGACCTAGGAGTCAACACAAACAAGCCTGAAGAAACACTCCGAGAATTTAGCAACTGCTGGTGCTCTCCCAGCGTCTGCATAACAAATCCTCAAGTGCTACTCCTGTCCCTCAAGACAAATTAAGTAGACCAGAGTGTCGTAAATAAGACAACAAAAACTGGTCGAGGAACGGCCTGCAGAAATCTGGTTCATCATATCTACGAATGCTACTAGGGCATCAGGGAATCCAACGACTCACTGATACACACAAAGCCCGTAGCACGCATAAGGCAGTTTTCGGAATGCCATCATCCCGAATCCGCGATAATGATGACCTGATCCCAAACACACTTAGAAAATGTCTCGCACTCTGGAGCTGATAGAAGAAATCGTCACGGCGAGGTGAAGGATACATATCCGCACCGTAAGCCGGTTCAATTGACGATCCGTCGATACGCAACCCTAAACTGCCGTCTTCCTCCTCGACGAACAGAAATAGGAGCTTCCAAAAGCGAAACACTCAGACGCACAAAACTCCCCAAACCAAAACTCTGCTGCTGATCCTTTTGCTCCCAAGCTTCGCCGGCTCATCCGGAACAACGTTGGAAAAACTCTTGCACGAAAGGAACCCAGTCCGACAATCCCACTGTGGCTCCGGTATCACGAATGAATGCCAAGAATCCACGACATCTCCTCAGTAGCCGACCAGCGAAAAAGGCTGAATTCAAGCTGTGAGAGGCGGCACAACTATCCACCTACACAACAAGAACTGGCTTGCCGGGAAAACAAACCTAACTTGTTTCCTCACGGTAGTCCACAGACGCCTAGCACGTAATTAATCAATCCGTGCCCAGGAGAACGTCAAATCCAACATCTCTAGAAGGATCAAAACGACGGACGAATCTCTATCTCCTTTCCGATTGGCACAAAACTGAATTACGCGTCGCGCAACAAAAGAATCGCTGACAGAAGTGCTGAAGGCTCCCGCATCGAAAACATCCACGTGCTGACTGCTGACCATCGTGGGGATGAGAGCTGAACGACTGTCCTCGTCCTAAGCCTCTGCTACTCCCGCGACGGCCACGAAATCTGTCCCGACGACCAAACCTCTGCCTCTGGGCTGGTACACTGGTACGAGTCCTCCACTGTCCTGGAACCCTCTGAGCCTCTGGAATATGCGCCTCGTCAACTGGAGCTGCAACCACTGGTGCTATGTAGGTGACGGACTGTTGCATGCTGACCGTAAGGGACAGCTGAGTAATAGGGGTGACAACCTCCTGTCGTAGCTCCCGAACGACGTCAACTAAGGAACTCATCGTCTGGCGGAACTCCTGCATCTCTACCAAAAGTCTATCCATAGTATAGGTCGTAGGCTGATCCGTCTGCACCTATGCAACTAGAGTGCCATCCTGGTCAGTACTCGTCTCACCCGAGCCAACTCTGACCTCGGCCCTCGTTGCATCACTCTGAGTCCCCATAGTCATCGGCGGCAAGGCTATATATAGATATAAGATAAGATTCGATAAGAATAAGGAAATCGAATCTTAAGGATAGGAGTCATCAAGGAAGGAATGTCAAGCCAATTGTACTTAGGTCACTTTAGGCGAAGTATCGCATCGTGGGTATGCTGCAGACATACACACACTACGTTACTTTGCTTAAGCTACCTACTCCATCATACTAAGGTAATCCTACACTCCGAAAGGTAAAACCTAACGCTCTGACACCAACTTTGTCACGACCCAAAAATTGGCCCGTGACGGCCCTAATACTACGCAACGCCATAAAACGTAACGTAGCAAAAGAAAGCCAAAACCCAGAAGTCTAAACCATAAAAATACGGAAAAGATAATATAAGTTTTGAAACATTTGAAATCGCAACCCAAATACTTTAAAAGTCTTACTTTAAAATTTTAGCCACACCCCCTTTTTGTAAAGACTAGTCAAGATGAATGCAACACAAAAAATAATGACAGTAGAGAAAAAGCTGTATATAAAAGACATCAAATCCATAAATAATACACATAACGTCCTCACCAAGTCTCTATGTCATTAATACAATAGTAGATGGAGAGTACAAATACAACGAAGGTACAATATGAAATACAGATAACCACCAACCCACCTAAGCAAAATAGTACTGTGAGCTGAGGCGGTATCTGGAGCAAAAGATGATAGCTGGATAGCTAAATAGAGAAATAGCCTGCCTCGACTACTCTGGGGAACAACCTAAAACACCTGTGGCACAACGGGGGTGAGTTGCCAACTCGTGAATAGAATAAAACATATGCAGGTAATCGCAGGAATGCACGTACAGCATGAATCTAAGATATGCGATTACAATAATAATATGTCATGTAAATGCAGAATAGTGGAAAGTACCCTAGCAGGTACAATCAATATGTGAAGCAATGATGGTGTCACGACCCCAAAGAGCACGTGACTGGCCCTTGAACCATATGAAGTCTATAGGACTCCATCTGATCCAAGTAAGCCAAAAGCCCAGAAACCTAAAACCATTTTAAGGATAAATAACCAACAAGCAATACACTATACAACGCCGAATGGCGAGGATCAAAATTTAAAAGGAACCCAGATAAGCATGAAAACTGCAACACTATAAGCGCGACTCTAAGGTCGAAATAATACATCACTAGTGTCTGAGTCAGAAACAATATATAAGTCTTTGGTTGATGGAATGTCTAGATACAAAGAATAATACAAGTACAACGGCGGGTCTGATAGAAGGAACCCACCTGCCAAGAAAATCACCCGCAAAGGAAAGCAGTGTGCCAGAAGTGCCGCTATGGAACCTGTACGGCAAGCCCTGCAAGAACTATGGCACAACGGGGGTGAGTTGCCAACTCGTGAATAGAAATATCTACAAGCAGAAATCGAAAGCAAGACATAAACCTAGGTCAACAATCAGTAATATAAACCACAAGAGTGCGTCAGAAGCATGATAAGGTGGCAATATGACATCTAAACATGTATGTAGTGCCAAGTACTCAGGTAATAACATGTCATCAGTATAAGGTATGTCTGCATGAAGTAAATATGATGAAGTATCAAAGGATATCAATACACATATATTAGCGTCCCATACCACTAATATTGGTGTAAGGGTATATATAACAGCGCCCTCATACCCTGTTATATATACAAATGAAGTATGATCAATGTAAATCCAGTCTGTATGTGATCAAGTCTGTAAAAACGTGGAACCCGTCCACCCGTCACCCAATGACAATAAGCATCATGCATGTAAATGTCATAAAGCATATGCATGGAAAATATGAGGATATAACCAAAAGCATGGAACCTGAGGGCCTAGCATCGACACTCGAAAACATCATGCAAACCTGTGCCTAGCATCGGCACGTAAATCCTCACATACCGGGCATCCGTCAGTCCGGGTCAGCCCTCTCTCAATATATCGGGCATCCGTCAGTCCGGGTCAGCCCTCTCTCGATATATCGGGCATCCGTCAGTCCGGGTCAGCCCTCTCTCGATATATCGGGCATCCGTCAGTCCGGGTCAGCCCTCTCTCAATATATCGGGCATCCGTCAGTCCGGGTCAGCCCTCTCTCAATACCAGAAATATCATAGAAACAACCTGTCTCAATGCGCAAATCAGAAAGCAAGATGCATGTGACAATATAAGTGAAATGCAAGTAACAATATATCCTGCAGCATGGAATAATAGTATGCGCATATAACATATGCAAGCAATGCGAATAGCATGAATATGCGGAAATCAAATAATCAACACCACAGTGAAGAATCTACTATGCAACTATAGATCTAAGTATCAGGTCAATCAGGAGGGGTATGGAAACCACCTAAATCTGAGTCGATAAATATATAGATATATAGTCGGTGATCCGCCTCAACAACATATCGTAGGACATCCTCGAGTTATGAGTGCGGATCTATCATCAATATCGGCTCGAACGGTAAATCATCGTACGGCATCCCAATAGCTGGGTACGGGTCAACATCTCACTATCTCATCACATAACAGGTATCACTATCATCAGATCATATAATCTGGGGTACTACTCTATGTCTAGTACAAATCGATACCATCAATAAAGTATGCATGCGGGGGTAAACACACATCCCAAGCCCGCAAGAATCACAAGTCATATCCCAAATATGAATCATATCAAATCACCGATCTCGCGGCACAAAGCCCACATCATCGACTCATCTCCAAAGTCATCCCATATCATCAAACACAGTGCAAGTATAATGAATATGCAAGGTTGTGCGTGCTGGTGTACCTCTATCCTAGAGCTCGCAACTAGGAACTACGCTAGTTATTTCTATCTCTAACTAACCATAACACACTACAACTATCACGCAAATAAACTACATAGTATACTATCTACGGACTGCGGGGGTGCTATACGCCATCCACCCGACTTCCCCCTGTAGATATAATCTACTCACATTGCATCATCATTTGCGGACATCACCACGCATTTGCTTGTCGTCCCGAAGTCTTCATGAGTACCTACACATCAAAGTGTCGTATATGCGCATTAAAACCAAATCCAAGCTAAAATGGCACATGAAATCCAAAATGATACGATAAGGGGCCTATAGGTGAGAACCTATGGCACGCCTTCAAAACCATTAAATAAATCCTCTATATCGTCGTATAAACGCCAAATAGTCGAGGCAAAACACAATCCACAATTGCAGAATTAAAAAATACGGAATACGGAAACACGAATCCAAAATAGCAACTTAGGATATATGTCCCAGATTTTACTCTAGATGGAATCAGTCAAAACTAGAAGTACCCTGGGCCAAGAATAGAGGAAATGGGGGCATGCACGCAAAACGAGGCAAATCCCCTCTGCTCTGGCCGCAAATTGCGGCCAGAATGGGAAAATCGGCGGCCTCACTTTAGAGTGGGGAGCTAGGGTTTGGGGTGATGGTTCTCTGGTGCCTGCACATCTCACTGTCAATCTTAGTTTTATTTTAGGGGTCTCGGGGTGATAGCAGATTCTTAAAAACTCTCCCAGATTCACTGTTTTCCCCGATATCGGTTTCTAAAATCCGTATTCTAGTTTAAGCTTCCGGTTTTGGGTTCCAATTCATACACTAGGGTGATGGTATAACCTCTACTAACCTCAATTTCACAATACAACACCAATTTCCCTCAAACCCTAACTAGGTTATCCACAAGTCCATAATATCACACAATATCGATTCAATCTTAACATGGGGGTAAAAGAAATGCTAGAACTAAGCTAATGATCCAGAAATTATCTCATTTGGCAACTCAAGAAAATTCTTGAGTTGCCTCTAGTGGCCAAAATCCAAGCTTTCTTGGTCCATCATGAAGGTCTTGAGCTTGTGCATCTTTTTAGTGAAATGGGGGTAGGGTTTTGAGTTTGTTTTCATGGTGATTTGAGGAGTTGAAGGGGGAGGGAAGATGAAGTGCAGGAGCAGCAGCAGTAGGAGGAAGAAGAGGGAGGGAAAATGATGGGAGAAATGGCTAAGCCTCAAGGTCAAAAGAGCCCATACCTCACTCTCTCACCAACCCTCAATTCTTTAATCTTTTCTTTTCCTTATTTTCTTTTCTATTAAACTCTTCTCACTCCAATAGTAAACCCAAAAGAACCATGGCAATAAAAATGTAACATAAGTGTGAAAAAGTGATATGTGCATGTTTTGCACAAAATTGCCAAAATCCGTTTAGCGATTTTTTTTATCGCGATTAGCACTAATTAAGCATATATCTAATCAGTTAAACTTAGAAATGACATAATTCTCTAATTTACCCTATTTCAGAATTTTCTATAATTTTTCTCAAATTTTTCCTATTTATTTGCATTTAATAATACCAAAATATTAAAATATTCAATAAAATAATATTAAATTATAAAAATTCCCAAAATTAATATTTTATCTTTTCGAGATGTTACAATCTATCCCCCTTAAAGAAATTCGGTCCCCGAATTTAAATTTAAACCCCCAAGTACTAAAACATTTCAGCAAAAATCCAAATTGTCGGGGCTCCTCTAACATCAATCCTAAGGCGTATATAAGAATACCCCGTGCGTCAGGTGCGCACGGAAAAAAAATCCACCTAAGTACCATACAGGTGCAACGGGTGTGCACACAACATCTGTCATAGGCAACGTGTGTGCCTGACAGCAAAACCAGGTGCATCTGACATGCACAAGGAAACCCGATTTAGTGTATCTGGTGTGCACCAAAATCGTACCTCAAAACATTAAGGGTGCATCCAATGCTAGCAGCGCAAGATATCTACTTGCCTCTTGCTCACGGTCTGGCGTCCTCTGACTCTGGGTCCTTATCTTCTCTGCGGATTACCTATCTCGCAGTCAATCGGCTCATCGGCCCTGTCAGGTGTGCTAACGGGGAAGATTCCGTTCTGGCACTTCTCTGGTCACCTCTCGGTCAATCCTCATGACCACTCATAAAGTATCACGTCACTGGCGTCGGCCTCTGGCTCTTTGAATGCACATCACACATCTTATCCTGGGTGCAAACATCATTGCAGCAGTGTCCTGGAAAGAATCCTGCTCGAGGTCTCTTCCGATCATGCCTATGCCGATCTGTACGGAGGCTAGTACTCTTGCATAATCTCTTCTCACTCGATAGACATCTGTGTCCTCAGTACAATATTTTCTCGGAAATTGGTCGCGTCCCAACGCCACTGTAAGCATATCAGGTCTCTAGTCTCGACGGGAAGTAATGACAGCTCGTCAGCGTCTCGCCCGAACCTCTGGTTCCACCTGTCTCTATCGTCGTCCACTATAACGTCACGCCATGCATAACTACGTACTGCACTGTTCTCGGCCACGGTCAATCTGAAGTCTCTCACACGGACTCGAAATCGCGTACTCTGTAGCTTCATCATTCTATATAAGATGTCTGGCCAAACAGGTCCTCGGAAACGCGTCCCAACCATCGGAGGAATTCACAATAGTTGTCCATTCTTGATCAATTCGCAATGCATCTGGGTAAGTTCCTTTATCTGAACCTGGTCAACTACCTCGTCGACGATGCCGAACTCTGGCCTGCTGGTGTGCGCAACATGACCACCCCTGGGTCTAGGTCTTCTCGTATCGTTTTCCAGAAGGGTCCTGTCGAGGTCTCCCTCTCAAATCTCAATCCTGCCGAATTGCCCGGAAGTCACCATCCATTGCTGAAGCAATTTCTCATTCCGGAATGGCTATATACTTATCGCGCTTCTTTCTGGAAGATATATCCATATACAACGCCTCTGGGTGCGTATCACATCTATGATGTCAGCGGAGTGGGACGTCATCTCGTCGAAATCTCTTGCCAACTCTTTTCTTCACTCTGCTTCAATGTCGACTTATTCGGACTCGTCTCATCGTGGCTGCATGGACTATGCTCCAACGGCTATACTCGTATCTGGAGTCTCCCAAGCAAAGCATCCCATCACATGATATCCGAATGATGTCGAAACATTCGATCGACTCGCCAGAACCATATAATCCCCCAAGAGATCATCACCTTGAGTACAGTTTAATAGTATCGAGTACATGCCACAGCGTCGGTGGTCCAGCCGTAGAAGGGCAAACCCAAGCCTCACTAATGGAGCCGCGGAACTGCCGCAAACCCTAAGGTTCAAAGGCTTTCACAGGGTCATTAAGTCGAGTTAGGGTTTCATTCTTCTAGAGGGTCCATAGAATCACCTGCATGTCTTTCCGTATACTTTAAACTTGGAAAATGGGCTCCTGACATTCGATCGTCTCTGTCGACTCTCCACGAACCTGCGTGAAATCGTCTCTAGCTGGAAACAATCTATCTGATGACCTCGCATCGGTAAACGGACGAACCATATGTCCTAGTCATTCATCCTCAGGTGACTAGCGACTCACTATCATCTCTCTAAGTATTTACTCATGCTGCAGTAGCTCCAAACGTCTGGGCGATATCTCGTCATCTGCAGCAACAACTGGCTCATTCGCCTGTACACCAAACAGCGCCTCAATCCTCCAGGAAAGGCGACACATTGGCGGTCATCTCCGAATCGGTCTGCTCTAGATCTGAGTAAGACTCTCCACACTGGAAATTTTCAACTCAACTGGGCCCGCTCCGGCGCATAAATCGGACGAATCTCCTTCGTCTCTCTAATCGGGTAGACAAGCTATCATCTGTCTCATATCCGCCTGGAAGCTCCGATAATCCCAGCTCGTAAGCTCCGGAAGCGACATCCTGTCAATCTCAGCAACAGCTGGTCCATCTGTCTGCACGGTAGGCGACATCATAATCTCTGAGCTGTGCTGTACATCAACAGTCCTCTCTCAACTGGCAGCTCTAACAATGGTGCGATCATCCGGTGCAAAACCAAGCACTCGCCTCTACTAGAGGTCACAATCACCAATACTAACTCGAGACGTTCCCATGTCACCAGAAAACACAATGGTCGGCCCTCGTACCAGACGAGCTCGCCCTGACTGTAACCCTAGCAGCAGCCCAAACTGGGCTCAAACATGGTGACAGGAACCTCAATCGAGTATCGAAGAGAGCAGATCAATGGCAAGAAAGAGAACAACAGATCCAGAGTGGATACATGATCATAAGAGGGAACAATATCAATGAAGGTATGATCATGAAACTAATAGAATCGGGGATCTCAAATGGATGTGTAATCATGGATATGAAGAGAGTCACTGATATCGAAAATAGGTACATCCTAAGGTTCCTTAAGCGAAGTGGCGTTTCGTAAGTATGCCGCGGAACATACCCACGGTACGTCACTCTACTTTAGTTACCTATTCCATCAACCAAGGGTCATCCTACGCGACGAAAGTTCGGGTCTAATACCCCCTCGACCAAGTCTAAGTTCCGTAAGGTCAAGCCTAAGTTCCGTATATATATAAACGCCCTAGGCTCTACATAGTCAAATTTAGACTCGAACCAAGGTCAACCTAGCGCTCTGATACCAACTTTGCAACGACCCCAAAGAGCACGTGACTGGCCCTTGAACCATATGAAGTCTATAGGACTCCATCTGATCCAAGTAAGCCAAAAGCCCAGAAACCTAAAACCATTTTAAGGATAAATAACCAACAAGCAATACACTATACAACGCCGAATGGCGAGGATCAAAATTTAAAAGGAACCCAGATAAGCATGAAAACTGCAACACTATAAGCGCGACTCTAAGGTCGAAATAATACATCACTAGTGTCTGAGTCAGAAACAATATACAAGTCTTTGGTTGATGGAATTTCTAGATACAAAGAATAATACAAGTACAACGGCGGGTCTGATAGAAGGAACCTACCTGCCAAGCAAATCACCCGCAAAGGAAAGCAGTGTGCCAGAAGTGCCGCTATGGAACCTGTACGGCAAGCCCTGCAAGAACTGTGGCACAACGGGGGTGAGTTGCCAACTCGTGAATAGAAATATCTACAAGCAGAAATCGAAAGCAAGACATAAACCTAGGTCAACAATCAGTAATATAAACCACAAGAGTGCGTCAGAAGCATGATAAGGTGGCAATATGACATCTAAACATGTATGTAGTGCCAAGTACTCAGGTAATAACATGTCATCAGTATAAGGTATGTCTGCATGAAGTAAATATGATGAAGTATCAAAGGATATCAATACACATATATTAGCGTCCCATACCACTAATATTGGTGTAAGGGTATATATAACAGCGCCCTCATACCCTGTTATATATACAAATGAAGTATGATCAATGTAAATCCAGTCTGTATGTGATCAAGTCTGTAAAAACGTGGAACCCGTCCACCCGTCACCCAATGACAATAAGCATCATGCATGTAAATGTCATAAAGCATATGCATGGAAAATATGAGGATATAACCAAAAGCATGGAACCTGAGTGCCTAGCATCGACACTCGAAAACATCATGCAAACCTGTGCCTAGTATCGGCACGTAAATCCTCACATACCGGGCATCCGTCAGTCCGGGTCAGCCCTCTCTCAATATATCGGGCATCCGTCAGTCCGGGTCAGCCTTCTCTCGATATATCGGGCATCCGTCAGTCCGGGTCAGCCCTCTCTCCATATATCGGGCATCCGTCAGTCCGGGTCAGCCCTCTCTCAATATATCGGGCATCCGTCAGTCCGGGTCAGCCCTCTCTCAATACCAGAAATATCATAGAAACAACCTGTCTCAATGCGCAAATCAGAAAGCAAGATGCATGTGACAATATAAGTGAAATGCAAGTAACAATATATCCTGCAGCATGGAATAATAGTATGCGCATATAACATATGCTAGCAATGCGAATAGCATGAATATGCGGAAATCAAATAATCAACACCACAGTGAAGAATCTACTATGCAACTATAGATCTAAGTATCAGGTCAATCAGGAGGGGTATGGAAACCACCTAAATCTGAATCGACAAATATATAGATATATAGTCGGTGATCCGCCTCAACAACATATCGTAGGACATCCTCGAGTTATGAGTGCGGATCTATCATCAATATCGGCTCGTACGGTAAATCATCGTACGGCATCCCAATAGCTGGGTACGGGTCAACATCTCACTATCTCATCACATAACAGGTATCACTATCATCAGATCATATAATCTGGGGTACTACTCTATGTCTAGTACAAATCGATACCATCAATAAAGTATGCATGCGGGGGTAAACACACATCCCAAGCCCGCAAGAATCACAAGTCATATCCCAAATATGAATCATATCAAATCACCGATCTCGCGGCACAAAGCCCACATCATCGACTCATCTCCAAAGTCATCCCATATCATCAAACACAGTGCAAGTATAATGAATATGCAAGGTTGTGCGTGCTGGTGTACCTCTATCCTAGAGCTCGCAACTAGGAACTACGCTAGTTATTTCTATCTCTAACTAACCATAACACATTACAACTATCACGTAAATAAACTACATAGTATACTATCTACGGACTGCGGGGGTGCTATACGCCATCCACCCGACTTCCCCCTGTAGATATAATCTACTCACATTGCATCATCATTTGCGGACATCACCACGCATTTGCTTGTCGTCCCGAAGTCTTCATGAGTACCTACACATCAAAGTGTCGTATATGCGCATTAAAACCAAATCCAAGCTAAAACGGCACATGAAATCCAAAACGATACGATAAGGGGCCTATAGGTGAGAACCTATGGCACGCCTTCAAAACCATCAATAAATCCTCTATATCGTCGTATAAACGCCAAATAGTCAAGGCAAAACACAATCCACAATTGCAGAATTAAAAAATACGGAATACGGAATCACGAATCCAAAATAGCAACTTAGGATATATGTCCCAGATTTTACTCTAGATGGAATCAGTCAAAACTAGAAGTACCCTGGGCCAAGAATAGAGGAAATGGGGGCATGCACGCAAAACGAGGCAAATCCCCTCTGCTCTGGCCGCAAATTGCGGCCAGAATGGGAAAATCGGCGGCCTCACTTTGGAGTGGGGAGCTAGGGTTTGGGGTGATGGTTCTCTGGTGCCTGCACATCTCACTGTCAATCTTAGTTTTATTTTAGGGGTCTCGGGGTGATAGCAGATTCTTAAAAACTCTCCCAGATTCACTGTTTTCCCCGATATCGGTTTCTAAAATCCGTATTCTGGTTTAAGCTTCAGGTTTTGGGTTCCAATTCATACACTAGGGTGATGGTATAAACTCTACTAAGCTCAATTTCACAATACAACACCAATTTCCCTCAAACCCTAACTAGGTTATCCACAAGTCCATAATATCACACAATATCGATTCAATCTTAACATGGGGGTAAAGGAAATGCTAGAACTAAGCTAATGATCCAGAAATTACCTCATTTGGCAACTCAAGAAAATTTTTGAGTTGCCTCTAGTGGCCAAAATCCAAGCTTTCTTGGTCCATCATGAAGGTCTTCAGCTTGTGCATCTTTTTAGTGAAATGGGGGTAGGGTTTTGAGTTTGTTTTCATGGTGATTTGAGGAGTTGAAGGGGGAGGGAAGATGAAGTGCAGGAGCAGCAGCAATAGGAGGAAGAAGAGGGAGGGAAAATGATGGGAGAAATGGCTAAGCCTCAAGGTCAAAAGAGCTCATACCTCACTCTCTCACCAACCCTCAATTCTTTAATCTTTTCTTTTCCTTATTTTCTTTTCTATTAAACTCTTCTCACTCCAATAGTAAACCCAAAAGAACCATGGCAATAAAAATGTAACATAAGTGTGAAAAAGTGATATGTGCATGTTTTGCACAAAATTGCCAAAAACCTGTTTAGCGATTTTTTTAATCGCGATTAGCACTAATTAAGCATATAACTAATCAAATAAACTTAGAAATGACATAATTCTCTAATTTACCCTATTTTAGAATTTTCTATAATTTTTCTTAAATTTTTCCTATTTATTTGCATTTAATAATACCAAAATATTAAAATATTCAATAAAATAATATTAAATTATAAAAATTCCCAAAATTAATATTTTATCTTTTCGAGATGTTACAGATGGCATGATAATAGTATGCAATGACTATGCAATAGAGATATGAGAAAGAAAATATGCAACTATCATAAGGGTACACTACAAGTACTCCCAATATATGAATCTGTGCATAAGGTAGGTAAGGGTGAGGTATAGGGTGGAATATGTCATTTCCCATGGAAACCTGATGTCGTGGCAGGATCACAATCCATCAAGATACTCCAATCCCAAATCCTCAAATCAGCCCCCACATTGGGCACTCACATCATATAAGTCTCACATCTCCCCAATGTACAATATCGAGTAATCTCCTATATCCCGAATGTACAAATCACCAATCACATAGGTATGTCCAATATCCAATCTCAAGTAAGAATCTAACATCCTAAAGGTATATATATATGTACAGAAATAAATATGATGGGGGCAATACACATATATTAGCGTCCCATTCCACTAATATTGGTGTAAGGGTATATATAACAACGGCTAAATCCCCTGTTATATATACAAAAGGGGTTAAAGAAATATCATGAAAGCAGTGTGCCAAGCATCGACACAGAAATCCTCGTATATCGGGGTCCGTCAGTCCGGATCGTCCCACGGGGTCCGTCTGCGGTGTCGGCCCTCGGCCCCGACAGTACAGATCATCCCGCATCCATCTCTCGACTCTGGCCAGTATCCTCCGGACAACTGCCAGGTCCAACCAATCACCGGTAGGTACTCGCCCGCCTCCAGGCTCAATCGGCAAACCCATCGATCTTCTTGCCGAGGGGAACCATACCGGGCCCCACCATGTACTCTCATACGGCAACCACACCTCGTATGGAGCATATAATCAGCACCGATAAAACTCATGGGGGACGCTCAAATATCATATCAAGGAAACCGGGTTGTTCCATGTATGCATAAATTCATGAACCCCCGCGGTTCCCAAATCCCGAAAACATCATATAAAATCCAGATAAACAATACGCAAATCCAGGAATAAATGTATGCGATATATCTGAATGCGAGCAGGTAAACAAAGTATATAGCTGAACCAGATGTATGCGAAATCAAGATAAGGTACAGCTAAGTAACATCAGTAAATGTAAATATGCGACAGCAACTGAATATGTGTCTAACCTACAGGTGTAGCAATGTATAAGTATCTACCTATAAGAACTGATGTCATATACCCCCCTGGGTATAAGAAGAATATGAGTAAGATATCCCCCGGTATAAGTAAAATATCTAAAAGGTATACCTGTAGCTGTATCGCAAGGTGTAAATATACCTATCACTAAAGGTATGATACACTATAGGTATACCGGTAGCTAGATGTCATGTATGGTAAGCAATAGTAGCTATAAGGGGTAGTGTGTGACATGGCAATTATTGACGGTGTGTGTGTAGCATACAATCCGTGCTCGTGCAACATGAACCGTCAATAATGTGTGCAGTGTCCTACGGCTGCTAGTCACAGAATAACAATACCTAAAGAAATACAGTAAAGGCGTAATTCTACAATGACGTAGAATGTGCGACAGGTATTTGAATCCTAGCCCAGACGCATAACGCCATGTGGGCGATTCCCCTGTAGATGTTAAATCTACTCACCTACACTCCACGCTAGGTGAATCCTACCATCTGCTCCCCCCTGTAGCCGTGTCCGTAGCCCCTGCCTGCAAACCTGCAAATAAGGCATGAAAATCACATATAAGCCAAAATATTCCGCGAAACGCGATATCGAACCAAAAAGAGAAACTCGCGTCGCGAACTAAACGCGCGTGTGCACGATACGCTGAATCGTGTGCGTACGTGTCTAAAACCATCGCGACACGCCGCGATACGCTGGATCACAGAACCCACTCACGTATCGCGCGTATCGCGCAAACACAACGAACACAAAAACGATATATAGTCCCAGATTTTCCTACAGGCCAAAACTTACAAAACTAGACATGCCAAAACACTACACTACACAGCAGACTACCAAACCCAAAACACCAGCACCCCACTCCCCTTCCTGGCCGCAAATTGCGGCCAGAATGATGAAATCGGCGGCCACTGTTTGGAGTTAGGGCTTCGTGCTCTGGTGGTGGTATCTAGACCTAGTGTACATGCCCTAGTCTTCTCAATTTTATTCTGTAGGGTCCGGGTCAAAAGCAGATTCCAGATGTCACAATTCTCACTTTAAAATCACCAATTTGCACAAAAAGGAAAACCTAGGGTATTTTAGTGTAATCTGTCTATTTCTCAGTTGAAGCGGCCCTATTAACACTACACTGAGCTAGGTTAACCAAATCAAACACATTCCAACCAAAATTCCACACAAATTACCTTAATTAGCACTAAACTAGCAATAATCGCAGACCGAAACTAAACTAACACACAACTAAGCAAACTAGGGATTAGGTTCAGAAAATTATACCCACAAGGATCACAAGAAGCAGGAGAAGGAGTGTGAGGAGCTGCTCCAAGTTGCTGGAGCTCAAGCTGCTGCTGCTGTTGCCTCTGAAGCTGCTGCTGCTTCTGCTTCTGTTGCTGCTGTTGCTTGCTTTGCTGCTGCTGCTTGCTACTTCTGCTTCTGCTGCTGCCTCTGGTGCTGCTGCTGATGATGATGATGTTGTTGTTGTTGTTGTTGTTGCTGAGATGATGATGATGATGTTGTTGTTGCTTGCTTCAGTTGCTGCTGAAGCTGCCTGCTGCTGCTGCTGCTGTTCTCTGCTGAGTGTGTGTGTGTGTGAGAGAGAGAGAGTATGAGAGAAAGGTAACGAGGAGAAGAAAATGAGAGCAAGGCAAAACCCCTCTCTTCCTTTCTCTTCCCTTATTAAATGAGCATGGCATGAGCCATGTTGCCCCATGCTTTCCCTCTCTCTCTCTCCCCAAAGTCAACAATTCAAAACAACATTAAAACCCATTTTAAATTCATTTTAAATAAAAGCAACCATAACACTTAAACAAAACAAATAACTTAAAGAGAATGGGTTAATTCATCATGCTAGCTAATCATGGTCTAACCCATCTCTAACCCTAGTTATCATGCACAAGTGTGTGTGTGCCTAACAAAATTCTAATAAAATACACAATAAATAGGATAAAATATTTAAAACTAAATTTTGTAAACTTTTCATTAAAAACCATACTTTAAAAATATAATTAGCTACAAAACACATTCTAAGGTGTTACACCCCCATAATAAACGACAAACAAACCTCACAAATTATTAGGAATCAACGGATTTTGTTCAATTAACACCATTATCGCTATAAAGAAAAAAAGAATTATCCTCTATGGATGCATCTCTTAGTGTGTGCAGAGTGAGAGAGACTGTTGCATGCTTTACTTCAATGTGCTACAAAAAGATGGCATATCAAATCCTCATCCTTTATGTATTTCTTTACATGAAAGGTTGGGCTTGCAAGTTCAACCTGTAGATATGTTAAGAGTTTATTCAGCGCTTAGGTGGTATTTTCTTCATCTTCATGGAAGTTTTAGATATGAAATTGGATATGCAACTCTTAAATCAGACACAATTTCTTAATTTTAAATTAGAAGCAACCAATTTGACACTGAAAGTATTTCATATGAGATAATGATATGCTCGAAAGCTTGAAATTCTATGATTGTTGAGGTTATAGAAATGGTGAGGCAAATGGATTTACTGATTGGTCACAAGAAATAGTATGCAGCCATATTGTACTTCGTTAGAGCGAGAGCTACTTCCTCCTGTTAATTGTTAAAAAAAAATTGATGGGATTTCCTTCAATTTAGCGTTCAAATCTTGTTGGATTTCTATATGCAACTAGGAGTGGGAAGAGATCCAACTTATTATTTCATATAAAATCAACTTAATCCGACTCTAAAACTAATTATGAGGTCATTGTGATTTGCCTACAAGCTTAAATCACCAGCAGAAAAAAAAAACTACACCTAAAATGCGAATCTCACACTAAAAAATTCTCAGATCCTTAATTCATACAAGATCCAAATCATCATTTTAATCAAAATAACACACATAAAATAAGATTGGTATCAATAATCAAAAACTCCCAGCACAAATCGAAGAAAATCGAAAACCAAAGAAAATCAACGAAACCCTCACCGCTGTCATCGATCAAGAGAAGCTTGATTAGGTAATCGTAGTCCGCGTGAGCCCTCGCAGGTGGAGCAGCCATCACAACGAGATCAAGGAGAACGATCGATGAGGTCTCGAAATCCTAACTCGTTCTCAGA
Source organism: Agapanthus africanus (assembly GCA_030015575.1). Taxonomy (NCBI): domain Eukaryota; kingdom Viridiplantae; phylum Streptophyta; class Magnoliopsida; order Asparagales; family Amaryllidaceae; genus Agapanthus; species Agapanthus africanus. The sequence goes on from CM057339.1 coordinate 495,883,677, forward strand.
TCGCACGACGAGCAGCAAAAAAGAGAGAGAGAATGAAGTGGGGAAAGTGAGAATTTTTCCTACAGGGAGCTCGGCCTCAGGAGAAAGAGGATGTGTGTGGGTTTTATGTAGAAGTTTCGAAGTCAAATAACCCCCTAATTACCTCAATTATTAACCACTATACTTCTTTGCTATTTATTTTCTTTTAAATTTTCTTTTCTATTAAGTTTTTCCTTAAATTTCAAGAACCATTTTGTCAATTTCTTTTCATTTCAAAAACATATTACATTTTGGTTTAATGTGTCATGGTGTACAAAACTTGTATTAACCCAATCTAATTTGTAATTATCGCTAATTTGGAGTATAAGTGTACGATTAAAATAACAATTAAAATTAATTAATTAAAGAAAATATTTGAATAAACTAGCAATTAATAAAAGACTAATTAAATACCAATACTAGCAATTACATATCTAAAATAAGTATAACTAGGCCAATATTGAAAAATAATTATAATTATGTTTTACGGAAAATACCAGTTATTTACCGATTATCGGGAAATTACCTAAACATTTTTTTTAAACGTTACAATCCACCCCAGAGTCTATGCAACGAGCTCCAATCTCATATCCGAGCCAATTAGGGCACCTAGATCGCTACTATAGATACCATAGATGAAGTAGAGAGTGATGAAGGATTAATTTGTCTCAAGACACCCAAGAATTCTTAACTCATGAGAGGGTTTCGGTGGAGCTAGAGGAAGAAGAAGATGCCATAAGAATGAGGTGTTGAGAGCAACTCAAGAGAGAGAGAGAAAAAGAAATGAATAATGGCTTGTGTTTTTGTTTGTTGTGTGAGTGTGATATGAAATAATTGAGCCATCACATAAATGTCCATTTCTACAAAATATCTTAGTCAACAAAAAGTATCTCAAGTCAACATATTCTTACAACAATCAAAAACCCTTAGCATGCTAGAATAGTAACCATGGGTCACTAATTAGCCATGCCAAAAAAAATGCAATAAACACCTCATCCTACACCTCAATAACCTTTTAATCCAAAAAGGTCTAAACCATGATGATGTGTAATCTTCTAAAAGTAATCTTGTAATAAATTACAAGAATACCCCTCAGCCGTATATACATACCCGCATCCGAATTTCGAAGAATACGAATACAAAGAGACGAAAATAATACAACAATATAATACTAGGATCCGGATTAAACCAAAGCCCACTAGTATTATCCGTCCGATCATGATCTGTGCACAAGTGCATGTATATGATCGAACCCTCGCATGAAACCATACGGCCTCTACAACGTTTCTCCCGAAGCAATGAAACCCTCTGTGTGGGACTCTAAAGACCCGTCAATACGTTGGCAGCGGGTTTAACCATAAGCACGTCAGTGACACTAGCTGTACGTAACGGCTATCCAGGTATTGAGCGAAAAGGAGGCCGACGAGCAAACTCATCCTGAAACCCCTACTGAGCCTAATAGTGACTATATCCGTATAGTCCGGTCCATTCATCTATGAGTATCGCATATCGAGTCTAGAGGGGCGGATAAAGTCAGACCTATAATAACGCGACATTTAGTGTCAGTATGAAGCCCATCACCACCTGAGAAACTACTGATCCGAATCAGTAATTCTCGACTACCTTGGCCAATGATTTCTTCTGATGGCCACCCGTGCACACCACGACATTAACCCCAATACCATGAGAGACAAATCCCCTGACGATCCGCTCACTGCCTCCATGTGGCTCGGGACTGTACCCAACTAAAACCCGTTTGCATGACTCCTTTGAACCTTGGTAGGATAGTAATCAAAGCATAGTGGGAACTCACACGAGACAAATGACGATCTCAGGTCGATAGACTAACCTGTACACATGTCACCAGGGAACTGCTCTTTGATAATAGGTATAGTACCAACTAGCATGTTCCCGGAGAGTCCGTCCGGTGTACTCATAACCAAATGAGCACATGTATACATCTTAGGTGAACCAACTAACACCAATGGCTTGTGAGACTGGCCACCGCCCCTCGTCGGGGTCTCGATCAGTAAACACTAGTCCACTCTTGTAGTATCGATGCCCAGCCTCGAAACTCCCACGACTAGGGACACTTTAAGGATGTTCTTATAGACCACCCAGCTCTCACATATATGATCGCCATCATACTGCTGGTAGTCAAGAAAGAATCCTATGGGCTCTATCAACATGTAATAGTGATCTGTAATCTCACCTGAAGTATGTACAGGATGATAAAGACAAACCAGATAGCATACTATCATCTCGAGTAAGACTGTTCTACCGGTATAGGTCCTCCCTCAATCATTGCAATCATGTGCCTGCGATCCAATAATTGACTTGAGGGCACTATAGACTGCAGTATTATCATTAGCGAAATGCCACCCACCGTTAGGCATCAACGGGGGATGACATCAAGCGAAACTATCATGGCTAAGGAAAGGAAGCGATGGAAAATTCATACTCACCTCAACGACCGGTACCACAAGAGGGGTGTTTCCATTACATGAAGCCCTTCCTAAACGTCTTTATTTCACAAAGAGGGATTTTCCTCTATCCCACACTTTGAAGGTCGAACCAATAACGAAGAAGACCACACCGCCCGCCTCTATCAAAGAAATGGCACTTCCGGTCGTTGCTCCTACTCTTTCAACAAAGTCCGCCGGGAGTAGCAACGACGTCAAGCCAACCCTATCTACCTCTCAAAGGCAAGATAAGGCACGCTTCTCATCACAATGCACCTATGTCAAGATATATACCTATGGAATGGCGCAACGACTATCACGGAAGATCTCCATCCTCTCAACGCATCAAAAGTAAATCTTCTCAAAGTGGGTTCGAGCTCAAAACCAACGCCGATTCCTTGGCTCACTGCCTATGAGTACCGACTATTGATGCAAGATATGGTGGGACATTTTCTTCATTTAAACAATATAAACGTAGCAAATTACACTCCTCATATAGAACAAGTATTGACTATTAATGAAGCGTCTCTTGACAATCAAGTAGCACAACTCCAAAGGGCTTTACAAGAAAAATAGTAAGAATTGATTCGCTTAAGGGCTCTGCTGGGTTACGGCAGCATCCCAGCCTTCAAACCGTGGCTAAATACGGAACAAAAATTTACTAAACTGGCGCTACCGTTACCCGATACCCGGATCTACCTTAAACCCTAAACTAGCAAGCTAATAAAAAAGTTAGAATGGTTATACAGAGTTGATCCGTGTCCTTCGTTCTTCAATCTAAGCTCCTAGTGGTTCCTTGATCTAGCTTGGTCACCAGTCTCCCTCCATTGAAGATGATCCACCCGAGGGATGTAGTCTCTGCTCTAGCTTCACACAATAGATGCAAGTGAAGCAACTAGGGTTTCTAGGATGCTACTCTAGAAAGCCTAGGATGTAGTGAGTGTGATCCAAGTGTTGGTCTATCTCATCTCACCTCCTCTCATGATTCTCAACACATGAGAGGGTTGAGAGGAGGTGAAGAATGAAGGTGGAGGCAAAGCATGAAAACTATAGGAAAGTGAAGCACAAATGGTGATGGAGCTCAAAGCATGCTCAAGTGAAGAAAAATGAAGCATCCTGTTAGTGATATGTATGCCCTAGAGGCCATTACTGTACATACGATGTATATTGCAGTGGATGCTTGGAAATATATAGGGAGGACTTTCTTGCTCGACTTGATAGTATGTTATCTGGTTGCTCTTTATCTTAACATGTACTCTGATTGTCTCTATGTTACATGTTGATAAAGCCTTTAGGATGAGTACTTGACTACCAGTACTATGATGCAGATCATACTAGTAGGGACAGTGTAGTCGCTAAGTACATCCTTCAAATGTTCCTAGTCATAGGTGTATCGAGACTGGGCATCGATATACCAGAGTAGACTAGCGTATAGCTTCTCGACCCATATAGATGGGCGATGGATGATCCCATATCCATTGGTGTTTGACATCAGAGACAATATACGGGTGCTCAGTGGAGACTGGGTACAATGGACGGACTCGCCGAGAACTCCCAGATGGTATTATACCTCACATCAGATGGCAGTTCTCTGGTGACACTGGTACAGGTTAGTCTATAGACCCGAGATCGTCATAGAGTCTTGTGTGATTCCCACTGTGCTTTGATTTCCATTATACCACGTCCAAGTGGGCGTGAAAAACGGTGGCTTTTGGGTACAGTCCCGAGTCACATGGTGGCAATGAGCGATTGGAGGGGTTTCGTCTCTCCCAGTATAGGGAGTTGATGTTGCGCTGTGCTCGATTGGCTATAACAGGAAGTCCTTGGCCAAGGCAGTTTCAAAGATATACTGGTAAGTGTTATCAGTAGTTTCTCGACCAGTTATGAGCCTCATATCGACACGACTTATTGAGTTACTGGGGTCTGACGTTTTCTACCCCTAGACGAGATATGCGACGTATCAGACGAAGAGACCGGACTGTACGGTAGTGTTATTGATTGGATTCACAGGAGTGTGAGCAGGCTTGCTTGTTGATCTTATGATCGCTCAATACCCGGGTGTCCGTTACATTTAGCAGACCGCTTGCGGCTTGTAGGTGTTTGATATGATCATCACCTACTGCCGGCGTATTGACGAGTCTTTAGAGTCCTACACAAGGGTTTCCTGGCTCAAGAGAAATGGAGTAGGAGCACATATGTGATATGTGCGGGACCGAGATTGATACGATGTGTGATACCATATTCTATTCTCGCGTTTTGTGACATTGATCGGTTGTATGCGATATAGCCGGGTTATCGGATCAAGTGTTGATTCGATAAGTTGTTACACATGATATTAGTCGGTTATAGCCGGATTATTAAATCAAGAGTTGATTTAATAATTTAATGTATAATTATATATTTGATATATTACATTACATTAACTAGTATTAGCTTACTTAAGATTTATTTTCTCACTAGTTTGTGCATATTGTTTATATGTGATATATGCAAGTATACATGTTTGTATCATGCTTGATGATACATACAAGATGGGTGTATGAGACTTATACAATGAATAAGGTTAAGATTAGGGTTTTATTATGTCTTAAGGATTAACAAAAGAGATAAACTTGGTCAAAGTTATCAAGCTTGAAGAAGCTTGGAGAAACTTTGACAAAGTCCACTCTTTTGTCATTTCTCTTGATATTCTTTAACCCAACCCTTAACCTCATACCTTGGTCAATTCTCTACATGAGTTAAGCATGATAGCTTAACTCACCCATGGTTACATTATTGAGGGATGAATTCATATGATGAATTATTCTTTCTTCTTCTTCTTCTTCCTAAAAAGCTTGCTAGCTTCAATGGTGGTTTGAGATAAAGTGTGAGAAAATCAATTCTAAAGTTAGCCCACTTCCTACTCCATCATCCTCTACGTCTTGTCATGTAGTATAGGGTGTTCTCTTCACAAAGTTCATGACCTAGTGAAGGAATAGCTTGAGTTAGTGTCTCTCCGACGTAGATCATCTTCGGCCTCGAAGTCTTCGAAGCAAGCACGTTCGTTTCTTCTACGGAGCCTCTCTAGAGTTCGGAGCTTGAGATCACAGCGGAGGGGACTACTATACGGAGCTATTTGAAGTGAAGACCAGTCTACAAAGGTTGTATTCCTCTCTCTCTTTACATATTGCAAAGTGTTTGCATAGTTTATTCCGTATATTTCTAGTTAACGATCTAGTTTAGGGTTATCTAAATCGGCAAAATTTTAATTTGGCATGGACGATGCCTCCCGAAATCTTCCTGCCGTCGTAGGTAACCCTTCAGTGGTATCAGAGCCATGCTATAAATAAATACGGATTTTGTTAAGATCACGAAACCGAAACAACTTCGAAATCTGCATCGTCAAAACCTGCTTGCTGTCGATTTTTTTAAAGTTGTCAAAAATTTTTTTAAACAAGTACAGAGTGATGTATGAGATATATCATGAACACAGACAAAATTTGAGGACATTTTGGTAAATTTGGGCCGGCCACCACCCATCCCATATCGGCCCAATCCGAGCCCCCTCCCCTGAAATTTTTCCAGTGTTCTAGTGACTTGTTTTTGATGTTTCAAGTGTTGTTTATTTTTGCTAATTTTGCATGTGATGTAATTTTACACTATAAGCAATTCGGAGTGTTTCGTATTCCTAGTTTTAACATTGTTTCGGGTATTTCACATATTGTTTAGACAATGTTAAAAAGTTCGATCGAATGTCAAAAACCCATTTTTCCAAGTTTAACGTATTCGGAAAAATATGCAAGTGATTCTGTGGACCCTCTAGAAGAACGTAAACCTTAACTCGATTATGTGGCCGTCAAAACCATCACTTGAACCCTAGGGTTTGTGATAGTTTAGCGTTTCACATGTGAGGCGTTGGTTTGACCCTTCTATGATTGGTTCATAGGTATTGTGGCATCTTCTGGGTATTACTAAAACTGTGCTCAAGTGTTGAGCTGTCGGGAAATTGTGGGACTTTGATGAATTGATCAAAGAGTTTAACTTCGTCCAGATATTATGTGATGGGATACAATATTTGGAATCCACATGTATTTATGAGATAAATAATTTGAATGTTATAAATCTAGCAGTTTAGTCTCATTTGATCGGTTGCCACGGGATTTTGATGTGATCAAAAGTCCATCGCAATCACGTAGCATACGCGGATACTCGCCGGGTAATCTTAATAGATAGCCACGCTCCATAGCCCCGACCAAGTGACTGTAGGAGAACCCCGTCGACAAAAGCATCCGTTCGGGTGCTCGCGGCAGCGGTGTTCCGCCTTAGTGCACTCCGTCGACGGCATCGGGGGTGCGGCCATCTACTAAAGTTTACGACGAGCATTCAATCAGGATGTCGGGAATCTTGTTGAATTTCCCGACTTGATATTGAAAAGAGTTTTCGGTATCGAGACTAAAATGCGGGGTTTATAATTGTTAGGCATGCGATGTCTAAGGAATTCAGATGGTTAGGCATATGATGTCTAAGGTGGTTGCGGATTCCAACTGTTATAGTTTTTCACTTTCTTTTCTGCGACCGTAAGTGTAATATGTGGTGTATCGCCGGTTTCGGTGCTATATGTCAACGACAATTGGGATACGCATATTTACTTACGTTGATGACATGTGATGTTATGTGTTGCTGTGATATGTTATATTGGATCGTCGTGATTGAATAGACGGGGGTTTTATGTGAGATGAGGGTTTTTGTTTTCATTTATGTAAAATTCATTGTATGTAATATTCTTTTATTGGGGCACTTCCGGGCTGAGGATGATGTCACCATTGTATATTATTTACTTTTCCGCATTAGGATAAACCCGAGGCGGGGAGCACAAGTAACCGGGTTCTGGAGTCTAGTGGGAGACCATCTCGAGGAGTCGAGACCGGGTCTCCTAACTCTAGAATTGGTAGGGTTGCTTGATGCTCTCGTAAGGGTCTAGGGGTGTGGGATTGACTATTCATCACGACCGTGGAATCCATGTTTTATACTGGCTTGATATAAAACACGGAAATCCTACTGTATCCAATATTTCATATATGTTCTTCTGCTGCAATATTCTGTGATGAGATCATATTACTGCCTGAGACGAATGTTTATATTATATATATGAGATATATATTATATATTGTTGATTTCATTTCATATCTGATGCTTATGAAGCATAATAAAATGGGACTTCATTAATGAGATTAATGAAATAAAAGAAACCTAAAGATGTTGTGGAATCGAATTTTCAAAAACAGGTAGCTCTAGTTCTTGCTTTGCATAGCTGTATTCCTTGTAGAATATCCAGCACCTTATTCGATAAGGAAAGAGTCGAGATCCCTTCACCGGGAGTGACCTCTTTTAGCGAAACTAGCAGATGCAACTAACTCGGTTTGTCTTTTGATTGCTTTTATGATTTTTGCTTTGCATAGCGGTATTTGTGAAATATCCTGCACCTTATTCGATAAGGAAAGAGCTGAGATCCCTTCACCGGGAGTGACCTCTTTAGCAAAACTAGTAAAAACCTTAAAAAAACACTCCATTTAAAATCATTTGATTCTACGACGAGATCAAGTTCATTACACAAAGGGTTTTCTTAAAACCTGTCGTAGCCCTCCGTCATTTCAGATAAATACTTCATAATATTCGTGCTACGTTTGTTGGCTTTCGTCAAGGCGTAGTGTGCGGTAGCTATTTATGCTTATCTGTATAAGCATATGAAGCGATTGAGTTAAGGTAGTCATACGACTTTGTTGGCTTTCGTCAAGGGTCGTGCGGGTGGGTTTAATTCAATCGGGAAATGATGGGTTGAACTTGACTAGCAGCCTATGGTTTGTTAGCTTTCGTCAAGGTCATAGGATGCTAGGGGTAAAAAATTATTGGGAGTTTCAAGTGTTGAAATTTGCAATGAGATTACATACCTTCTATGAGATAGTTGGATCCCGATACCCATTGCGAGTAAGAGTTACTCCTGGGAGAGTTTTACAGATTACAATTAGCCGATCAAGTAGGTGTCTAGAAAGATGTCAACAGGGTTACGCCTCTGGGAAAACGAGGTTTATTTTAATTAGGTCCGTGCGAAAGCACGGGGAACCTCTCTCAAAGTACCGACACTGGCCTGGCTGAAAGATTGGCGAACTTGTAAGGTGTAATTAATCTTGGCTAGTATTTCCTTTTAGGGTTTGAAGGAAGATTTGACTAAACCAGTAGGAGCCATCCTGATTAGATAAAATAATAACCAATCTAATCTTGCAAGAGCATACGCTGAGTGTTTTCTTCTCTCTCTCTCTAGGTAGCGACCATGTCACGCCTTAATCAAGATAACAATACAGATGAATTGACCGAACCCGCTTGTTATACTGCGCTAGGGAACGTTGGTCCCACTCTAACTTATAATTGTTATGAGACCGAGCAGGAAATTGGGGATTGCCAGGATTCCCGTGCCGCCCAAACGAAGAAAGTGTATGCTGATACATCTTCTTCGGTTGTGTTCATTACCGAGAACTGTTTCTTAGTATCCTTTACGTCCTGGGTATGAGATACCGGATCAGGATCCCGTATATGTAATAAGTTACACGGGCTATAAGATAGGTAGAGAACTGAGAACGGGTGATAAGTTTCAAGAGTTGGAAACGGTGCAATTGTTGCAAGCCAAGCAGTTGGCAGATATTACCCTGTATTACCAAATACATTGATTCTGAACGAATGTTATTAGATACCGAACTTGATGTACAACATCATATCAGTCTCTTTATTAGTAAAGAAGGATATAATTTTGTATTGTTGGATGATGTTTTGAACATTTCATATATCAAGAGTTGATCGGTTCAGGCACGTTATCTAAAAGCATATATGTTCTAAATCAAACTACAGTTCTTAACATACAGAATACACACAAGAGGAAGAGTTCAGAAATGAACGAATCCTTCTTGAGGCATTGTAGACTAGGTCATATCAATGCGACCCGACTAGCTAAGTTACATAAAGATGCATTTTTAAATCAGTTTGAATTTACATCTTGTGAAACTTGCCAGTCATGTCATAAAGATAATATGACCATAGCTCGGTTTATTGGAAATAAAGAAAGAGTTGGTGAACTCTTGGGATTGATACATGAAGATGTATGTAAGTCCCAGTCTACACATGCCAGGACCGGTTCTTTGTACTTCATTACATTCACTGATGATCTCTCAAGATTCAGACATATGTTCCTGTTGAAACACAAGTCCAAAGCTTTTGAGATATTCAAAGAATATAAGATAGAAGTAGAGAACCAAAACAGGTATAAGTATTGTGTTCTTTGATGAGATCAGGGAGGAGAATACTTGAGCACGGAATTCTTGGACTATTCTAAAGGAGAATGAGATTCTCTCTCAGCATTACTCCTCCGTATACACCACAACACGTTGGTATATCGGGGCGGAGCAATCGCACCCTATGTGATATGGTGTGCTCTATTGATGGGTACTACTGAGTTGCCTATTTCCTTTTGGGGGTTATGCACTTTTGAAGCTGCATACCTATTGAATAGGGTTCCAATCAAATCAGGTGCCTACCACTCCATATGTGATATGGTATGGGAAGAGCCCATCTCTTAAGGATGTTAAGATTTGGGGTTGTCCGGCCTATCTCTAAAAGCAAAATCTGGACAAACTCGAGGCAAGGTCAGTTCTTTGGAAGTTTGTTGGATATCCCAAGCATTCGCAAGGGAATGCCTTCTACCACTCAGAGGAGCAAAAGTTGTTTTGTTTCTCAGCATGCCACCTTTGAGAAAAGGAATTTCTTGTGAAGAAATTATTGGTCATGAGGTAGAACTGGAAGGAGTTCCAGCTATACAAACTGCAGCTGATGATTTGGTAAACCCAGAGGATTCAATAGTTTCCAACGAACCTCAGCCTCCCCGCCGATCTGGTAGGGTTCCTCATCCACCTGAGAAATACTTCGGTTTTCTCTATGACAGTGGGAGCGAGGATTGCATCATGAGATGATGACCCAACTAGTTTGGAGCTGGCCATCAGGAGTGGGGACTATGTGAGAATGGCTGGATGCTAAGCGATCTAAGATGGAATCCATATACACCAACAAAGTATGGACTTTGGTTGCTTTATTTGAAGGGTTAAATCCCCATCAGAAGCAAGTATATCTTGAGAAGATTACTTGGTGTACATGGAAAAGTTGAGACTTTCAATGCTATGCTTAAGTCCATCCAGATCCTACTTGCCACTGCTTCATACCATGGCTACGATATCTGGCGGTTAGGTGTCATGACTGTTTTTCTAAATGATGATTTAGAAGAGAGCGTTTATAAGTACACAGCCAGAGGGCTTCGTAGACAGTGGGAGCAGCGGAAACGTGAGAAAGTTGTTTTATGAGTTAAAGCAGGCATCGCAGAGATGGAACATCTGTTTTGATGTGGTAGTCAAAAAGTTTGACTTCATCAAAATGGTAGATGAACCTTGTATATTCAAAAAGGTGGTAGGGAGTATGGTGATGATCCTCGTATTGTACGTGGATGACATACTCTTGATAGCAAAGGTGTTTCCTATTCTACGCTCGGTCAATCTCCTCTTATCACAAGGATTCTCCATATAGGATCAAGATGATACCTCCTAAATCCTGGGTTTTGGATCTATGAGACAGATCTAAGTGGATGTTAGGATTCTCACTAAGTGTAGTGAGATGATATCAATCGATCCTGGGGGGAATCACTGGATGGGATCCAAGGTGGTAAGAACGACAGAATGTCAGTCACAGGCATTGTCTTTACCCTCAGTAGAGGGACGGTATGTTGGAAGCGTTCCAAGCTAGATACCGTGGCATACTAGCCGATAAAGGCTGGTTACATGGCTACCTAAGATGCTACCAAAGAGTCAGTCTGGATGTATATTAGTTCATGAGATGAACTTCGTTCCTACCATTGTGTGACAATGGAGTTGTAGCTTTGGCCTAGGAACCCCCGTCCCATCAGTGATCCAGACATATTCTTAGGCAGTATCACCTGTTAGTTATATGTATGCCCTAGAGGCCATTACTGTACATACGATGTATATTGTAGTGGATGCTAGGACATATATAGGGAGGACTTTCTTGCTCGACATGATAGTATGCTATCTGGTTGTACTTTATCTTAACATGTACTATGATTGTCTCTATGTTACATGTTGATAAAGCCCTTAGGATATGTACACGACTACTGGGACTATGATGAGATCATACTAGTGGGGCCACGGTAGTCGACGAGTACATCCTATAACTGTTCCTAGTCGAGGGTGTATCGAGACAGGGCATCGATGCACCAGAGTAGACTAGCGTATACGCAACTTGACCCATATGATGGGCGATGGATGATCCCATATCCATCGGTGTTTGACATCAAGGATGGTGTACGGGTGCTCAGTGGAGACTGGGTACACTTGACGGACTCGCCGAGAACTCCCAGATGGTATTATACCTCACGTCAGATGGCAGTTCTCCGGTGACACTGGTACAGAGTAGTCTGTTGACCCAAGATCGTCATAGAATCTTGTGTGATTCCCATTGTGCTTTGATTTCCATCATACCACGTCGAAGAGGGCGTGCAAAAAGGTCTCTTTTGGGTACAGTCCCGAATCACATGGAGGCAATGAGCGATAGGAGGGGATTCGTCTCTCCCGGTATAGGGAGTTGATGTTGTGCTGTGCTCGATTGGCTATAACCGGAAATCCCTGGCCAGGGTTGCTGAGATTTACTGGTAAGTGTTATCAGTAGTTTCTCGAACTGTTATAGACCTCATATCGACACGACTTATCAAGCTACTGGGGTCTGACATTTACCACCCCTAGGCGAGATACGCGGCATATCAAACGACGAGACCGGACTGTATGGGAGTGTTACTGATTGGATTCACAGGAGAATGTACAGGCTTGCTTGTTGATCTTCTGATCGCTCAATACCCGGGTGGCCGTTACGTTTAGCAGACCGCTTGCGGCTTGTGGGTGTTTGATATGATCATCACCTACTGCCGGCGTATTGACGAGTTTTTAGAGTCCTACACAGGGGTTTCCTGGCTCAAGCGAAACGGAGTAGGAGCACATATGTGATATGTGCAGGACCGAGATTAATACGATATGAGATACCGTATTCTATTCTCGCGAGTCGTGACATTGATCGGTTGTATGCGATATAGCCGAGTTATCGGATCAAGTGTTGATTCGATAAGTTGTTACACATGATATTAGTCGGTTATAGCCGGGTTATTAAATCAAGAGTTGATTTAATAATTTAATGTATAATTATATATTTGATATATTACATTACATTAACTAGTATTAGCTCACTAATGATTTATTTTCTCACTAGATTGTGCATAAGGGTATATGTGATATATATTTGTGTACATATGATTGTGTCATGATTGTTGATACATCAAAGATGGGTGTATGAGACTTATACCAAGATTAGGGTAAAGATTACGGTTTTTTTTATATCTTAAGAATAAAAAAAGAGAAAGACTTTGTCAAAGTTCTCAAGCTTTCATGAAGCTTGTGGAAACATTGACAAAGTCAACTCTTTTGTCATTCTTAAGGATATTTAGTTAACCCAACCCTTAACCATATACCTTGGTCAATTCTCTACATGAGTTAAGAATGATAGCTTAACTCACCCATGGTTACATTATTGAGAAGGATTAATTCATATGATGATATTATTCTTTCTTCTTCTTCATCAAGCTCCATGAAAAGCTTACTAGCTCTAATGGTTCCATGAGAAAAAGTGTGAGAAAATCAATTCTAAAGTGAGCCCACTTCCTACTTCTTCATCCTCTACCACTTGCCATGTAGTAGAGTGTGTTCTCTTCACAAAATTCTTGACCTAGTGAATGAATAGCTTGAGTTAGTGTCTCCCCGACGTAGATCATCTTCGGCCTCGAAGTCATCGAAGCAAGCACGTTCGTTCTTCTTGTGGAGCTTCTCTAGAGTCCGGAGTTTACGATCGCAGCGAAGGGGACATCTACACGGAGCTATTGAAGTGAAGGACCGGATCTACAAAGGTTGTAATCCCTCTCACGTAGTGTTAAACTGTTTAACATACTTGTTTTCGCATAAACCCTAGTTTAAAGATCCGGCTTTGGGTTGTTCGGCACGGCTAAATTTTTAATCGGGCATGGTTGATGCCTCGTAGAACCTTGTGAGCGTGCCTAGCAACCCTACAGTGGTATCAGAGCCAAGCTAGAGTTTTAGGCGAAGTCTAGGCGAAGTTTAAAGTCCGATCGAACTCTGAATACCCGGTTTATACCCCTCTCTGTACATTTTCTAAAAATGTAATTTTTTATGAATTAAAAATGCTCAGAAAAACAAGCAGGAAAAACTAAGAATTACTGTGAAGTACAGACCTGTAATGCGCTCAAATAACCGCGGAACCGCGGCCAAACCAAGGGTTTGGCGGTGGTTCCGCGGCCAAAATTATGAATTAGTCCCTGGAACTTCATATATTTATTCTTAGGTCCTTTCATGTCATTTTTTTCTGGGAATTTTTTAATTCCACTCAAGTGTTGAGTTTTCTAGGGTTATATTGGGGACTCGTTGATTCGATCGGATATTTTAACTTTGTTTAGTTTTATCCGGATAATTTTAGAAACTGTTAAAAAGTTCGAACGGATATCAATAACTCACTTTTTCCCCTGTCGGAAAATTTTTCAAAAGTTGGATTTTTTCCCATAGTTTAGGAACGTTCTAAGTCGTGCAAGTAACGTGGTGGACCCTCTAGAAGACAACAAACCTTAACTCGATTATGTGACCGTCTTGAACTGCCTCTGAACCTTAGGGTTTGTGGCAGTACGGCGTGCCACATGTGAGGCGTTGGCTTGACCCTTCTACGGCTGGACCATTGGTACTGTGCCATGCGATGGATGTTTTTAAACAAATTTCAAGTGTTGAGATATATTGGGGAAATCTTGGGTGTTTTATTATTCGATTGGAAAGTTTAACACTGTCTTTTTATCTGGAATGTGATACAATATTTGGAATCCATAGGTAGTTATGAGATAACTAATTTGAATGTTATAAATCTAGTAGTTCAGCCTCAGATGATCGGTTGCCATGGAATTTTGATGTGATCAAAAGTCCGTCGCAATCACGTAGCGTACGCGGATACTCACCGGGTAAACTTAACAGACAGCCATGCCCCATAGCCCCGACCAAGTGACTGTAGGAGAACCCCGTCGCCAAAAGCATCTGTTCGGGTGCTCGCGGCAGTGGTGTTCCGCCTTAGTGCACTTCGTCGACGGCATCCAGGGGTGCGGCCGTCTACTAAAGTTTGCGACGAGCATTCGATCAGGATGTCGGGAATCTTGTTGAATTGCCCGACTTGATATTGAAAAGATTTTTCGATAATGAGACTAAAATGCGGGGTTTATAATTGTTAGGCATGCGATGTCTAAGGAATTCATTTGGTTAGGCATGCGATGTCTAAGGAGGTTGCGGATTCCAACTGTTGTAGTTTTACACTTTCTATTCTGTGACCGTAAGCGTAGTATGTGGTGTATCACCGGCTTCGTTTCTATACATCAACGACAATTCGGATACGCATACTTTCTTACGTTGATGATATGAGATATTATGTGTTGCTGTGATATGTTATATTGGATCGTCGCGTTTTGAATAGCCGGGGTTTTTATATGAGATGAGAGTTTTTTCTTTTTCATTCATGTAAAATTCATTTGTATGTAATATTCTTTTATTGGGGCACTTCCGGGCTGAGGATGATGTCACCATTGTATATTATTTACTTTTCCGCATTAGGTATGTTAGGTTTACATAGCACCTTATGAAGGGTTTGGAAGCATCACATGTATCAAAGATTAAATTTTTAGGGTGCTAAGTGAACACACAAAGAATCATGCCTAGAAAATTAGGGTTTCTTAAACAAACCAACAACACAAGTAGAAAAGGTTAGGGTTTTGAGAGTACAACCTTTGTAGCTCCCTACGCTAAACTCCTCGGCTACTTGGGGTTTGGAAAAGGTCCGCTTGAGGTCTTCTAATGTCCACGACGATCCACCCGAAGCTCCTTTGTCCAAGCTTGCAATTTCACTTGATCAAGAAAGAAAAAGGAAGCTAACACTCTCCACTAATGGGCAAGACTAGTGTAGAATGGTGTTGTGGTTCTTTTTCTCACTTCAAAATCCTATCTTGTTGAGTATTTTGCTCACTTGAGAGATCTAGAGAGCAAAATGCATGGAAGAAGAAGATGATGGCTTTTGAAGAAGAAGAGAAATGATAATCACCCATGAAAAAATAGAAAATATATGTATATATATTTTCCACTCTTCATCTCAAACCATGGTTAAATAATAAAGATATTATTGTATTTGAGTTAGAACACAAAAGGAAGGTTAACCCATAGTCAAAAGGTGGGTGAGCAAGGTTAGGTCAAAGAAGAGTGTAGAAACTAAACCATGAATTATCCTTTTCCTTTTCTTTTTGTTTTAACATAAATACAAGTAATAATCCATATATAAATCCAAGGTGTGAGTCTTATATTGCCACCATTTTCTATGTATATACAACCATGATAGAATGATGTATGTATGCATGTGTGCATGCACATCCATATGTGCATGAACAAGAATGAATGCATACATGCATGCATACATCTAAAAAGGACAAGAAAGGATTTCTAGTGAGAAGCTAATGGTTAAATGATAAATCAACACTTGATTTATCAACCCGGTCATATCACATACGACCCGACCAAAAGCAAGCCGTCCAATTAATATACTGCATCTCATATGCGCATTTTAACCGGGCCCACGCACATATCGCATATGTGCACCACAACGTTTCGCCTGGACTAGGTAACTCCTTTGTGGGACTCTAAGACTCGTCAATACGCCGGCTGTGGGTGATGATCATATCAAGCACCCCCAAGCCGCAAGAGGTCAGCTAAACGTAATGGCCACCCGGGTATTGAGCGATCAGAAGAAAACAAGCGAACCTGTTACAACTCCCGTCGAGCCAACCGGCAACACTACCGTACAGTCCGGTCTCTTCGTCAGATATGCTGCATATCGAGTCTAGGGATGGTAACGTCGACCCCAATAACTCAATAAGTCATGCCGATGAAAGGTCTATAACAGATCGAGAAACTACTGATAACACTTATCAGCAAATCTCAACAGCCCTGGCCATGGACTTACTGATATATAGCCAGTCAATCACAGCACAGCATCAACCCCCAATACCGGGAGAGACGAAACCCCTCCTATCGCTCATCGCCTTCGTGTGTCTCGGGATTGTACCCAACGGCCACCTGTTTGGACGACTCGGTAGAGCCATGGTAGGGTGGTAATCAAAGTACAGTGGGAGAGCACACAAGACTCTATGACGATCTCGGGTCTACAGACTATCCTGCACCAGTGTCACCTGAGAACTGCTATCCGATGATAGATATAATTCTATATAGGAGTTCTCGGCGAGTCCGTCCAGTGTACCCAGTCACTACTGAGCACCCGTATACGATCTTAATGTCAAACATCGATGAATGTGGGAACATCCATCGCCCATCATATGGGTCTAGTGTCATATACGCTAGTCTACTCTGGTATATCGATGCCCCGTCTCGATACACCTACGACTAGGGACATTCTAGGATATGCTTATAAACTATTGATGTCCCACTAGTATGATCTCTATCATAATCACAGTAGTCAAGTCAATATCTTCAGGGCTTTATCAACATGTATGAATGAATAAAAGCATGGTCAAATCAACATGTCAGATAAAGAATAACCAGATTGCATACTATCATGTCGAGCAAGAATGTACACTGAATATATATATATATATATATATATATATATATATATATATATATACACACACACATGTATAAATACATCCACTATCACATAATGGCCTCTAGGGCATACATATATCCAACAATCTCCCACTTGCACTAAGGCCAGTTATTGGCGTATCTCATACCCGACATATCAAAAAGTCGTTCATGCTGCGGCTGAGGGAGGGCCTTGGTGAGTGGATCCGCGGCGTTATTCTTTGTGTCTACTCTCTTAATCTCGATCTCGCGGTGATCTACAATCTCCTGGATCAAATGAAAGCGCCTCAGGATGTGTCTGGACCGCTGATGGGACCTGGGCTCCTTGGTTAATGCCATAGCCCCATTATTATCACAATACAATGGTATCAGATCAATAATGGTTGGAACTACTCTTAGCTCCGAGACGAACTTCCTCATCCAGACGGCTTCCTTGGCGGCATCATTTGCAGCAATGTACTCAGCCTCCATCGTAGAGTCTGCAACGGTATCCTGTTTGGAACTCTTCCAACTTACCGCCCCTCCATTGAGGGTAAATACAAACCCTGAGATAAATTTGTTGTCGTCCTTATCGCTCTGGAAGCTCGATTCGGTAAAAGCCTCAATTTGGAGATCTTCATTACCATATACCAAGAACAATTCTTTAGTCCTTCGCAAGTACTTAAGAATGTTATTCACAGCTATCTAGTGATTCTCCCCTGGGTTAGATTGATACCTGCTCACAACACTAAGTGCATAAGCTACATCTGGGCGTGTACATAACATCGCATACATTATAGATCCTACTGCCAAAGCATAGGGTATAATGCTCATGCGAGCTCTCTCTTCATCGGTCTTTGGACAAGAATCCTTGGAGAGAGTGACCCCATGGCAAGCGGGTAAGGCACCCCGCTTGGAGTCTTCCATACTAAACCTTTTTAGGATGGTGTTGATGTACTTGGTTTGGGACAATCCCAATAACCTCTTGAATCTATCCCTATAGATCCTTATGCCCAGAATGTATGTAGCATCACCCAGGTCCTTCATGGAGAACCTTAGTGATAAGAAAGATTTGACCGACTACAGCATAGGAATGTCATTTCCTATCAGAAGAATGTCATCCACGTACAATACGAGGAATGTGACAGCTCTCCCTACAGCTTTCTTATAAACACAAGGTTCATCTGGATTTTTGATGAAATAAAACTCTTTGATAACATCATCGAAACAGATGTTCCAACTCCGTGATGCCTGCTTTAACCCATATATGGATTTAAGCAATCTACATGCCTTCCCGCTGCTCCCACTGTCAATGAAGCCCTCCGGCTGATCCGTATAAACGCATTCTTCTAAATACCCATTTAGAAATGTCGTTTAACGTCCATCTGCCAGATTTCATAGTCAAAGTGAGCAGCAATAGCAAGTGGGATCCGAATGGATTTAAGCATGGCTACGGGCGAAAAAGTCTCGTCATAGTCCAAACCTGGTCTTTGACGAAAACCCTTCGCCACAAGTCTTGCCTTGTAGGTTTCTACCTGCCCATCTACACCAATCTTTCTTTTAAAGATCCATTTGCATCCCACAGGTTTTACCCCAGGGGGTACAACGTCCAAAGTCCAAACTTTGTTAGTGTACATAGACTCCATTTCGGATCTCATGGCATCCAGCCACTTCACAGAGTCACTACTCGTGATAGCTTGCTGAAAACTGGTAGGATCATCATCCTCTATGATGCATTCTTCTCTGTCACCATCAATGAGGAAACCGTAGTACCTCTCCGGTGGGCGAGAAGTCCTACCAGACCTACGGAGTGGCTGAGGTTCCTCAGTTTCTATTACAACAGCCGGTTCAACCAAGTCATCATTTGTAGTTTGTGTCTGTAGAACCTCTTCTAGATCCATCACTTTGCCATCATCTTTATCTGTGAAAAACTCTTTTTCTAAGAATGTGGCATACTGAGAAACAAACACCTTTTGTTCCTCTTTGTGGTAGAATAGATATCCATAAGAGTTCTTTGAATATCCCACAAAGTTACACATGACCAACCGTATCTCGAGTTTGTCCGGATTCTTCTTTTTAACATAGGCCGGGAAACCCCAAATCTTAATTCTCTTAAGAGATGGTCTCTTCCCATGCCATATCTCATATGGGGTGGTAGATACGGTTTTGGTTGGAACCCTGTTCAAAAGAAACGCTGCAGTCTCCAATGCATGCCCCCAAAATGAGACAGGTAACTCTGCATCACTCATCATGGATCGGACCATATCTAATAGGGTCATATTCCGTCGTTCAGACACACCGTTGTGCTGTGGTGTGTAAGGAGGAGTGAGCTGAGAGAGAATCCCATTCTCTTTTAGGAAGTATGCAAATTCTGTACTGAGGTACTCCCCACCTCGATCTGATCGAAGCATCTTGATACTCAAGCCGGTTTGTTTTTCTACTTCTTGTTTATATTCAGTGAACTTCTCGAAAGCTTTGGACTTGTGCTTTAATAAAAATACATGACCGAATCTAGAGAAATCGTTAGTGAAAGTAATAAAGTAAGAAAAACTGCCTCTAGCCTGTCTAGACATTGGCCCACATACATCACTATGTATGAGTCCTAGGAGCTCGGTAGCTCTTTCTCCGTGTCCGGTAAACGGAGTTTTGGTCATTTTACCCTTGATACAAGACTGGCAAGTCGCATAAGATTTATATTCAAAAGGGTTTAAATAACCATCTTTGTGTAACTTGTTTAGTCTTGTTCCGTTAATATGACCAGGTCTACAGTGCCAAAGAAAAGTTTCATTTATTTCCAAAAGTTTTCTTTTATTAGTGTGTTGTATGCTGAAAATTGTGTGTTGATTTAAGACGGATATCCCGTTATTAAGTATACCATACCCAACCAACATTTGATTCTGGTAAATGTTCATAACATTGTTCTGCAATATAAAGTTATATCCTTCATTGTCTAACAAAGAAACTGATATTATATTACATAGCATACTTGGTACAAAATAACATGGGTTCAAAACCAATATACATCCATATGGCAACCCCAAGTGATACTCTCCCACTGCGACTGTATGTACATTGGAACCATTTCCAACGCGGAGAGTATGGTCACCTGTCTTCAAAACCTTGCTATTTTTCAGCCCTTGCATAGAATTGCAAATGTGAGAACCAGAACTGGTATCTAATACCCAGGAAGCAGAGTTTATTGAAAAACAGTTTTCTGTCACAAACACACCTGAAGCGGAAGCATCCCCATGCTTCTTCTTGAGATTCAAGTACTCGGTGCAGTTGCGCTTCCAATGTCCTTTCTTATGGCAATGAAAACATTCCCCTTTCCCCGAGTCTCCAAATTTGGACTTTTCCTTTCCCTTCACCTTTTTAACTCCACCCTTAGGATTGGTGGGCTTCTTTTTCTTTCCCTTGGCCTTAGCCTTTGGGCGAGAAGAGGAAGATTGTCCAACAGTCATAACGGGAGTTTTTACTGATTTCATAGTGATCTCTGCACTCCTTAACATATTAAGGAGTTCAGGTAGTTCCTTCTCCATGTTATGCATGTTGAAGTTCACTATGAATTGAGCAAAGGTGGAGGGGAGGGACTGTAGAATAATATCCGTATATTGTTCATTGTCCATCGTCCATCCAAGGTCCTCAAGATCTTCTATAAGAGCTATCATCTTCAGAACATGGTCTCCTACTGATGTGCCAGGGGCCATTCGCATCTGAAACAATTTCTTTGATGCTTCGTATCGTAATACGCGGGATTGCTCTCCATACAACTCCTTTGTATGGAGGAATATGTCATGAATGTCCATATTCTCATGCTGCTTTTGATGTGTATTGTCCATCGATGCAAGCGCGAGGCATTTGGCCGTGGCACAGTCAGCATCCCATGTCTTGCGGACTTCAATGTCCGCAACTGAGGATTTTGGACCTGGGGTCGGCGGGGCTGAAGCCGTGAGGACATATGATACTTTATCATAAGTCAAGGCTATTTTCAGATTCCTCAGCCAGTCTTTATAATTGGTCCTATTCAGTTTGTTTTTATCTAGTAGAAGCTTGAGTCCAGTCATTGGTATCTGCCATTAAGAGAGAGAAAAGAATACACTCAGCGAAAGCTCTTGCATAAATCAGATTGGTTATTATCTTGTCTAATCGATGTCTCCCACTGCTTTAATCAAGTTTTTCTTTCAAACCTTAAAAAGAAAACTAGCCAGGATTAATTACAGTCTACAACTTCGCTAACCGTTCAGCCAGGCCAGTGTCGGTACTTGAGGGAGGTTCCCCATGCTTTCGCACGGACCTAATTAAAGTAAACCTCGTTTTCCTAGAGGCGTAGCCCCGTTAACACCTTTCTAGACACCTAATGAGTTAGTTAATTGTAAACTGCAAAACTCTCCTAGGAGCAACTATTGCCCACAGTGGGATCGAGATCCAACCATCATATGGAAGGTATGCAATCTCATTGCAAATCTCAACACTTGAAATTCCCGATATGATTTTTACCCTAGTACTTATGACCTTAACTATGGTCAACAAATCATAAGTACCAGTCAAGTTCTACCCGTCATTTCTTGATCAATTAGACCCACCCATATGACCCTTAACTATGGTCAACAAAGTCGTATGAATGTCCTAATTAATCTGCATCATATGCAGTGTAGGAAGACATCACTTAGCTACCGTACACTACGCCTTAACTAAAGTCAACAAACGTAGCACGAATACTAAGTACTCTACTTCCTAAAATGACGGAGGGTTGCGGATGATTTTTAAGAAAATCTTTAACGCTTTGAACTTGATATCGTCGTAGAATCAAAATGGTTTTCAAAAGGAGTGGCTTGTGCTCCGCAGTTTGAAATATAGCTTTTTCATAAAGAGCCGAGTGGTTTTCAAATCCGATTCTACAACATCTTTTTAGGTTTATTTTCTTTACATTAATCATATTAATGCAATCCCATAATTTAAGTCCTTAAGCCAATCACATAAAAGAAACGAAAATACAACGCACGCTTATGCTATCCGCATTCGCCACAATGTTCCGTTATGAACCGTTAGGTTACTTAACTAACGGCATACCGGGACGGGACTAGCGCGGGTGTAAAACATAAGCAAAGTCTACTATATATCTCATATATAATATATCATTCGTTTCAGATATAACAAAACACAGGCAGCAGAATCATATATATAATGTGGGATATACTAGGACGTCCGTATTTAGTATTTTAGCCAACAATAGAAAATACGGATTCCACAATTGCGATGAATAGCCAAGACCACACCCCTAGACCCCTACGAGAGCGGCAAGCGACCCTACCAATCCTGGAGTTTAGGAGACTCGGTCTCGACTCCTCGAGATGGCCTCCCACTAAACCCCAGAACCCGGTCACTTGTGATCCCCTCCTTGGGTCTATCCTAATGCGAAAAAGTAAATAATATACAACACTGGTGGCAGCAACCTCAACCCGGAAGTGCCCCAAATAAAACAATATTACATTACATTTGAATTTTACATGAATGAAAAATAAAACTCTCATCTCACATAAAACCCCCCGGCTATTCGATCGCGACAATCCTGCACATCATATCTCAGCAACACATAATATCATATATCATCAACATAAGTAAGTATGCGTACCCCGATTGTCGTTGATGTATAGCAACGAAACCGGCGATATCGACATACTACACTTACGGTCACAGAAAAGAAAGTGTAAAACTACAATATTTGGAATCCGCATTCTCTTTAGACATCGTAAATCCGAGATATCACATACCTCGCATTTCATGCCTAACTATATGAATTCCACATATTGTATCACATTCCAGATAAATAGACAGTATTAAACTTTTCGATCGAATAATCAAATACCCAAAAATTCCCTAAAGCTCAACACTTGAACGGAGTTCAAAAAACCCGGAATGTGACTCAGTAGTAGCGGTCCAGCCGTAGAAGGGTCAAGCCAACGCCTCACATGTGGCACGCCGTACTGCCTCAAACCCTAAGGTTCAAAAGGCAGTTCAAGATGGTCACATAATCGAGTTAAGGTTTGTTGTCTTCTAGAGGGTCCACCACAAAAACTTGCACGTATTTCTGAAAGATTTAAACCCCATGAAAAAGTGAGTTAATGATACTCGTTCGAACTTTTTAATACTTCCTAAGTTACCCAGAAAAAAAACAAGAAATTAAAATTCCGATCGAATCGTAGAATCCAAAACCATCCCTAGAACATTCAACACTAGATTCAGATTAAACATACCTAAAAATATATACATACAGTTCTAAACATTACTGTATAAAAACGAGTCATCATCACTTCTGTACGGCCGCGGAGCCGCGGCCCAAGCAAGCTCTAGCCGCGGTTCCGCGGTGGTTTTTACTGTTCATGGTCTCGTGTTTCACAGTAGTGCTTAGATTTCCCTGCTGTAATTTTCAAGTATTTTTAATTCTGGAAAAACCACAGTTTCAAAAATTGTCCAGAGAGGGTTCTAAAAAACCGTATTTTGATTCAATCGGAGTTCTAACTTCGCTAAAGTGTCGCCTAAAGTTCTAGGTCGGCTCTGATACCAATGTTAGGTTTACATAGCACCTTATGAAGGGTTTGGAAGCATCACATGTACTAAAGATTAAATTTTTAGGGTGCTAAGTGAACACACAAAGAATCATGCCTAGAAAATTAGGGTTTCTTAAACAAACCAACAACACAAGTAGAAAATGTTAGGGTTTTGAGAGTACAACCTTTGTAGCTCCCTACGCTAGACTCCTCGGCTACTTGGGGTTTGGAAAAGGTCCGCTTGAGGTCTTCTAATGTCCACGACGATCCACCCGAAGCTCCTTTGTCCAAGCTTGCAACTTCACTTGATCAAGAAAGAAAAAGAAAGCTAACACTCTCCACTAATGGGCAAGACTAGTGTAGAATGGTGTTGTGGTTCCTTTTCTCACTTCAAAATCCTATCTTGTTGAGTATTTTGCTCACTTGAGAGATCTAGAGAGCAAAAAGCATGGAAGAAGAAGATGATGGCTTTTGAAGAAGAAGAGAAATGATAATCACCCATGAAAAAATAGAAAATATATGTATATATATTTTCCACTCTTCATCTCAAACCATGGTTAAATAATAAAGATATTATTGTATTTGAGTTAAAACACAAACGGAAGGTTAACCCATGGTCAAAAGGTGGGTGAGCAAGGTTAGGTCAAAGAAGAGTGTAGAAACTAAACCATGAATTATCCTTTTCCTTTTCTTTTTGTTTTAACATAAATACAAGTAATAATCCATATATAAATCCAAGGTGTGAGTCTTATATTGCCACTATTTTCTATGTATATACAATCATGATAGAATGATGTATGTATGCATGTGTGCATGCACATCCATATGTGCATGAACAAGAATGAATGCATACATGCATGCATACATCTAAAAAGGACAAGAAAGGATTTCTCGTGAGAAACTAATGGTTAAATGTTAAATCAACACTTGATTTATCAACCCGGTCATATCACATACGACCCGACCAAAAGCAAGCCACCCAATTAATATACTGCATCTCATATGCGCATTTTAACCGAGCCCACGCACATATCGCATATGTGCACCACAACGTTTCGCCTGGACTAGGTAACTCCTTTGTGGGACTCTAAGACTCGTCAATACGCCGGTAGTGGGTGATGATCATATCAAGCACCCCCAAGCCGCAAGAGGTCAGCTAAACGTAACGGCCACCCGGGTATTGAGCGATCAGAAGAAAACAAGCGAACCTGTTACAACTCCCGTCGAGCCAACCGGCAACACTACCGTACAGTCCGGTCTCTTCGTCAGATATGCTGCATATCGAGTCTAGGGATGGTAACATCGACCCCAATAACTCAATAAGTCATGCCGATGAAAGGTCTATAACAGATCGAGAAACTACTGATAACACTTATCAGCAAATCTCAACAGCCCTGGCCAGGGGCTTACTGATATAGCCAGTCGAGCACAGCACAACATCAACTCCCAATACCGGGAGAGACGAAACCCCTCCTATCGCTCATCGCCATCGTGTGTCTCGGGACTGTACCCAACGGCCACCTGTTTGCACGACTCAGTAGAGCCGTGGTAGGGTGGTAATCAAAGTACAGTGGGAGAGCACACAAGACTCTATGACGATCTCGGGTCTACAGACTAACCTGCACCAGTGTCACCTGAGAACTGCTATCCGATGATAGATATAATTCCATATAGGAGTTCTCGGCGAGTCCGTCCAGTGTACCCAGTCACCACTTAGCACCCGTATACGATCTTGATGTCAAACATCGATGAATGTGGGAACATCCATCGCCCATCATATGGGTCTAGTGTCATATACGCTAGTCTACTCTGGTATATCGATGCCCCGTCTCGATACACCTACGACTAGGGACATTCTAGGATATGCTTATACACTACTGATGTCCCACTAGTATGATCTCTATCATAATCACAGTAGTCAAATCAATATCCTTAGGGCTTTATCAACATGTATGAATGAATAAAAGCATGGTCAAATCAACATGTCAGATAAAGAATAACCAGATAGCATACTATCATGTCGAGCAAGAATGTACACTGAATATATATATATACATGTATAAATACATCCACTATCACATAATGGCCTCTAGGGCATACATATATCCAACAAGGTAGACCCAAGTCGGGGAGCATAAGTAACCGGGTTCTAGGGTCTAGTGGGAGACTATCTCGAGGAGTCGAGACCGGGTCTCCTAACCCTAGAATTGGCAGTGTTGCTTGCCGCTCTCGTAGGGGTCTAGGGATGTGGGTTTGGCTATTCATCGCGACCGTAGAATCCGTGTTTTGTACAGGCTCGTATTGAAAACACGGACGTCCTAGTATATCCAATATTTCATATATGTTCTTCTGCTGCAATGTTCTGTGATGAGATCATATTACTGCCTGAGACGAATGTTTATATTATATATATGTTATATTGCAGATTTCGTTTCAAATGTGATGCTTGTGAAGCATAATAAAATGGGACTTCATTAATGAGATTAATGAAACCAAAAGAAACCTAAGATGTTGTAGAAACTTGTTTAAAAACCGGTAGCTCTAGTTCTTGCTTTGCATTGCGGTGTTCACTTTAGAACATCCATCACCTTATTCGATAAGGAAAGAGCCGAGATCCCTTCACCGGGAATGACCTCTTTAGTGAAACTAGCAGATGCTACAAATTCGGTTTGTCTTTTGATTGCTTCTTTAGTTCTTGCTTTGCATAGTAATATTTGTGAAATATCCTGCACCTTATTCGATGAGGAAAGAGCCGACGATCCCTTCACCGGGAGTGACCTCTTTAGCAAAACTAGAAAAGCCTAAAAAACACTCCATTTAAAATCACTCGATTCTATAACGATATCAAGTTCATTACGCAAAAGGTTTTCTTAAAAACCTGTCGTAGCCCTTCGTCATTTCAGATAAGTACTTCATAGTATTCGTGCTACGTTTGTTGGCTTTCATCAAGGCGTAGTGTGCAGTAGCTATTTATGCTTATCTGCTTATGCATATGATGCAGATTGAGTTAGGGTAGTCATGCGACTTTGTTGGGTTTCGTCAAGGGCCGTGCGGGTGGGTTTAATTCAATCGGGAAATTACGGGTTGGACTTGACTAGTATCCTATGGTTTGTTGGCTTTCGTCAAGGTCATAGGATGCTAGGGGTAAAATATTATTGGGAATTTCAAGTGTTGAAATTTGCAATGAGATTGCGTACCTTCTATGAGATAGTTGGATCCCGATACCCGCTGCGAGTAAGAGTTACTCCTGGGAGAGTTTTACAAATTACAATTAGCCGATCAAGTAGGTGTCTAGAAAGGTGTTAACGGGGTTACGCCTCTGGGAAAACGAGGTTTACTTTAATTAGGTCCGTGCGAAAGCACGGGGCAGCTCCCTCAAAGTACCGACACTGGCCTGGCTGAAAGATTGGCGAACTTGTAGCGTGTAATTAATCCCGGCTAGTCTTTTCTTTTAGGGTTTGAAGGAAGATTTGACTAAAACAGTGGGAGACATCCTGATTAGATATATTAGATAACCAATCTAATCTTGCAAGAGCATACGCTGAGTGTTTTCTTCTCTCTCTCTCCAGGTAGCGACCATATCACGCCTTAATCAAGATAATAAAATGGATGAATTGACCGAACCCGCTTGTTATACTGAGCTGGGGAACGTTGATCCCGCTCCAACTTATAAATGTTATAAGACAGAGCAGGAAATTGGGGAATACCAGATTTCCCGTGCCGCCCAAACGAAGAAAGTGCATGCTGATGCATCATCTTCGGGTGTGTTCATTACTGAGAACTGTTTCTCAGTAACCTTTACGTCCTGGATATGAGATACCGGATCAGGATCCCGCATATGTAATCTGTTACATGGCTGCAGAAAGGTAGAGAACTGAGAACCGGTGATAAGTTTCATGAGACAGAAAACGGTGCAAGTGTTGCAGCCAAGTTTGTTGGTCACTATCACCCTGTATTATCAGAATACATTGATTCTGAACGAATGTTACTAGATACCGAACCTGATATACAACATCATATCGGTCTTTTTATTAGTAAAAAAAGGATATAATTTTGTATTGTTGGATAATGTTTTGAACATTTCCTATATCAAGAGTTGATCGGTTCAGGCACGTTATCTAAAAGCATTGACGTTCTAAATCGAACTACAGTTCTTAGTATACAGAACACACACAAGAGGAAGAGTTCAGAAATGAACGGATCCTTCTTGAGGCATTGTAGACTAGGTCATATCAATGCGACCCGACTAGCTGAAGTTACATTAAGATGCATATTTAAATCTGTTTGAATTTACATCTTGTGAAACTTGCCGGTCATGTCACAAAGATAAGATAACCATAGCTCTGTTTATTGGAAACAGAGAAAGAGTTAGTGAACTCTTGGGATTGATACATGCTTATGTATGAAAGTCTCCTGTCTACACATGCCAAGATCGGTTCTTTGTACTTCATTACATTCTCTGATGTCTCAAGATTCAGACATATGTTCCTGTTGAAACACAAGTCCGAACCTTTTGAGATATTCACAGAATGTAAGTTAGAAGTAGAGAACCAAATACGAGTATAAGTATTATGTCCTTTGATGTGATCAAGGAGGAGAATACTTGAGCACGGGATTTCTGGACTATTCTAAAGGAGAATGAGATTCACTCTCAGCATTACTCTTCCGTATACACCACAGAACGTCGGTGTATCGGGGCGGAGCAATAGCACCCTATGTGATATGGTGTGCTCTATGATGAGGACTACTGAGTTTCCTATTCCCTTTTGGGAGTTATGCACTTGAGAAGCTGCATACCTATTGAATAGGGTTCAAATCAAATTAGTTGCCTACCACTTCATATGTGATATGGAATGGAAAGAGCCCATATCCTAAGTATGTTAAGATTTGGGGTTGTCCGGCCTATGTCTGAAAAGAAAAATCCGGACAAGCTCGAGGCAAAGTCAGATCTGCAGAAGTTTGTTGGAAATCCCATGCATACGCAAGGGAATATCTTCTACCAAACCGAGAAACAAAAGTGTTTTATTTCTCAGCATGCCACCTTTGTGAAAGGGAATTTCTTGTGAAGAAATTAGTGGTCATGAGGTAGAACTGGAAGAAGTTCCAGCTATACAAAATACAGCAGATGATTTGGTAGAACCTAAGGATTCAATAGTTTCCAACGAACCTCAGCCTTTCTGCCGATCTAGTAGGGTTCCTCGCCCACCTAAGAGATACTTCGGTTTCTCTATGACAGTGGGAGCGAGGATTGCATCTTGAGATGATGACCCAACTAGTTTCGAGCAGGCTATCAGGAGTGGGACTCTGTAAGAATGGCTGGATGCTTATCGATCTGAGATGGAATCCTTATACACCAACAAAGTATGGACTTTGGTTGCTTTATCTGAAGGGTTAAATCCCCATCAGGAGCAAGTATATCTTGAGAAGATTACTTGGTGTACATGGAAAAGTTGAGACTTTCAAAGCTATGCTTAAGTCCATCCAGATCCTACTTGCCACGGTTACATACCATGACTACGATATCTGGTGGTTGGGTGTCATGACTGCTTTTCTAAATGATGTTTTAGAAGAGAACGTCTATAAGTACACAGCCAGAGGGCTTTGTAGACAGTGGAAGCAGCGGAAACGTGTGCAAGATGTTTTATGTGATAAAGCAGGCATCGCGGATTTAGAACATCTGTTTTGATGTGGCAGTCAAAGAGTTTGACTTCATCAAAATAGTAGATGAACCTTGTATATACAAAAAGGTAGTAGAGAGTACGGTGGTGATCCTCGTAGAGTACGTGGATGACATACTCTTGATAGGGAAGGAGTTTCCTATGCTACGCTCGGTCAATCTCCGCTTATCATAAGGATTCTCCATATAGGATCAAAGTGATACCTACTAAATCCTGGGTTTTGGATCTATGAGATAGATCTAATTGGATGTTAGGATACTCACTAGTTGTAGTGAGATGGTATCAATAGATCCTGGGGAGAATCACCGGAAAGGTTCCTGGGTGATAAGGACGACTGAATGTCAGTCGCAGGCATTGTCTTTACCCTCAGTGGAGGGACGGTATGTTGGAAGAGTTCCAAGCTAGATACCGTGACTTACTAGACGATTAAAGGCAAGATACATCGTTACCAAGGATGCTACCAAAGAGGCGGTCTGGATATATATAAGTTCATGAGATGAACTTCGTTCCTACCATTGTGTGACAATGGAGTTGTGGCTTTAGCCAAGGAACTACCGTCCCATCAGAAATCCAGATATAATTCTTAGGCTGTATCACCCGATTATGGAGATTGTTGATCCCGAGGGAGATCGAGGTTAGGAGAGTAGACACAGAGGACAACAGCGCGGATCCACTCACAAAGGCCTTTTTCCCAGTAGAGACTTTTAAGGGATGGTTGAGTATGAGATACTTCAACCGCAGATAATTGTTGGGTATGTGATACCACAACAGATGGCCCTAGTGCAAGTGGGAGATTGTTAGTTATATGTATGACCTAGAGGCCATTACTGTACATACGATGTATATTGTCGTGGATGCTAGGACATATATAGGGAGGACTTTCTTGCTCGACATGATAGTATGCTATCTGGTTATACTTTATCTTAACATGTACTATGATTGTCGCTATGTTACATGTTGATAAAGCCTTTAGGATATGTACTCGACTTCTGGGACTATGATGAGATCTTACTAGTGGGGCCACGGTAGTCGACGAGTACATCCTATAACTGTTCCTAGTCGAGGGTGTATCGAGACAGGGCATCGATGCACCAGAGTAGACTAGCGTATACGCATCTTGACCCATATGATGGGCGATGGATGATCCCATATCCATCGGTGTTTGACATCAAGGATGGTGTACGGGTGCTCAGTGGAGACTGGGTACACTTGACAGACTCGCCGAGAACTCCCAGATGGTATTATACCTCACGTCAGATGGCAGTTCTCCGGTGACACTGGTACAGAGTAGTCTGTTGACCCGAGATCGTCATAGAATCTTGTGTGATTCCCACTGTGCTTTGATTTCCATCATACCACGCCCAAGAGGGCGTGCAAAAAGGTCGCTTTTGGGTACAGTCCCGAATCACATGGAGGCAATGAGCGATAGGAGGGGATTCGTCTCTCCCGGTATAGGGAGTTGATGTTGTGCTGTGCTCGATTGGCTATAACCGGAAATCCTTGGCCAGGGTTGCTGAGATTTACTAGTAAGTGTTATCAGTAGTTTCTCGAACTGTTATAGACCTCATATTGACACGACTTATCAAGCTACTGGGGTCTGACGTTTACCACCGCTAGGAGAGATACGCGACAGATCAAACGACGAGACCGGACTGTACGGGAGTGTTACTGATTGGATTCACAGGAGAATGTACAAGCTTGCTTGTTGATCTTCTGATCGCTCAATACCCGGGTGGCCGTTACGTTTAGCAGACCGCTTGCGGCTTGTGGGTGTTTGATATGATCATCACCTACTGCCGGCGTATTGACGAGTCTTTAGAGTCCTACACAGGGGTTTCCTGGCTCAAGCGAAACGGAGTAGGAGCACATATGTGATATGTGCGGGACCGAGATTAATACGATATGAGATACCGTATTCTATTCTCGCGAGTCGTGACATTGATCGGTTGTATGCGATATAGCCGGGTTATCGGATCAAGTGTTGATTCGATAAGTTATTATACATGATATTAGTCGGTTATAGCCGGGTTATTAAATCAAGAGTTGATTTAATAATTTAATGTATAATTATATATTTGATATATTACATTACATTAATTAGTATTAGCTCACTTATGATTTATTTTCTCACTAGATTGTGCATAAGTGTATATGTGATATATATTTGTGTACATATGATTGTGTCATGATTGTTGATACATCAAAGATGGGTGTATGAGACTTATACCAAGATTAGGGTAAAGATTAGGGTTTTATTTATATCTTAAAAATAACAAAAGAGAAAGACTTTGTCAAAGTTTTCAAGCTTTCATGAAGCTTGTAGAAACATTGACAAAGTCAACTCTTTTGTCATTCTTAAGGATATTTAGTTAACCCAACCCTTAACCATATACCTTGGTCAATTCTCTACATGAGTTAAGCATGATATCTTAACTCACCCATGGTTACATTATTGAGAAGGATTAATTCATATGATGATATTATTCTTTCTTCTTCTTCTTCTTCATCAAGCTCCATGAAAAGCTTACTAGCTTTAATGGTGCCATGAGAAAAAGTGTGAGAAAATCAATTCTAAAGTGAGCCCACTTCCTACTTCTTCATCCTCTACCACTTTCCATGTAGTAGAGTGTGTTCTCTTCACAAAGTTCTTGACCTAGTGAAGTAATAGCTTGAGTTAGTGTCTCCCCGACGTAGATCATCTTCGGCCTCGAAGTCATCGAAGCAAGCACGTTCGTTCTTCTTATGGAGCTTCTCTAGAGTCCGGAGTTCACGATCGCAGCGAAGGGGACATCTACACGGAGCTATTGAAGTGAAGGACCGGATCTACAAAGGTTGTAATCCCTCTCACTTAGTGTTAAACTGTTTAACATACTTATTTTCGCCTAAACCCTAGTTTAAAGATCCGGCTTTGGGTTGTTCGGCACGGCTAAATTTTTAATCGGGCATGGTTGATGCCTCGTAGAACCTTGTGAGCGTGCCTAGCAACTCTACATCACCTGATCATGGAGATGGTTGATCTCCAGTGAGATCGAGGTTAGGAGAGTAAATACAGAGGAGAACAGGGCGGATCCACTCACAAAAGCCTATTCCCAGTAGAGACTTTTATGGGATGGTTGAGTATGAGATACTTCAACCACTGCTGATTGTTGGGTATAAGATACTACAACAGATGGCCCTAGTGCATGTGGGAGATTATTAGTGATATGTATGCCCTAGAGGCCATTACTGTACATACAATGTATATTGTAGTGGATGCTTGGACATATATAGGGAGTACTTTCTTGCTCGACTTGATAGTATGCTATCTGGTTGCTCTTTATCTTAACATGTACTCTGATTGTCTCTATGTTACATGTTGATAAAGCCCTTAGGATGAGTACTTGACTACCAGGACTATGATGCAGATCATACCTGTGGGGACAGTGTAGTCACTAAGTACATCCTTCAAATGTTCCTAGTCGTAGGTGTATCGAGACTGGGCATCGATATACCAGAGTAGACTAGCGTATAGCTTCTCGACCCATGTAGATGGGCGATGGATGATCCCATATCCATTGGTGTTTGACATCAGAGACAGTATACGGGTGCTCAGTGGAGACTGAGTACACTGGACGGACTCGCCGAGAACTCCCAGATGGTATTATACCTCACGTCAGATGGCAGTTCTCTGGTGACACTGGTACAGGTTAGTCTGTAGACCCAAGATCATCATAGAGTCTTGTGTGATTTCCATTGTGCTTTGATTTCCATCATACTGCGTCCAAGAGGGTGTGCAAAACGGTGGCTTTTGGGTACAGTCCCGAGTCATATGGAGGCAATGAGCGATAGGAGGGGTTTCGTCTCTCCCGGTATTAGGAGTTGATGTTGCGCTGTGCTCGATTTGCTATAACAGGAAGTCCTTGGCTAAGGCAGTTTCAAAGATATACTGGTAAGTGTTATCAGTAGTTTCTCGACCAGTTACGAGCCTCATATCGACACGACTTATTGAGTTACCGGGTCTGACGTTTACCACCCCTAGATGAGATATGCGACGTATCAGACGAAGAGACCGGACTGTACGGTAGTGTTACTGATTGGATTCGCAGGAGTGTGAGCAGGCTTACTTGTTGATCTTCTGATCGCTCAATACCCGGGTGGCCGATACGTTTAGCAGACCGCTTGCGGCTTGTAGGTGTTTGATATGATCATTACCTACTGCCGGCGTATTGACGAGTCTTTTGAGTCCTACACAAGGGTTTCTTGGCTCAAGCGAAACGGAGTAGGAGCATATATGTGATATGTGTGGGACCGAGATTGATATGCTATGTGATACCGTATTCTATTCTCGCGTTTTGTGACATTGATCGGTTGTATGCGATATAGCCGGGTTATCGGATCAAGTGTTGATTCAATAAGTTGTTACACATGATATTAGTCGGTTATAGCCGGATTATTAAATCAAGAGTTTATTTAATAATTTAATGTATATTTATATATTTGATATATTACATTATATTAACTAGTATTAGCTCACTTAAGATTTATTTTCTCACTAGTTTGTGCACATTGTTTATATGTGATATATGCAAGTGTACATGTTTGTATCATGCTTGATGATACATACAAGATGGGTGTATGAGACTTATACAATGATTAAGGTTAAGATTAGGGTTTTATTATGTCTTAAGGATTAACAAAAGAGATAAACTTGGTCAAAGTTATCAAGCTTGATGAAGCTTGGAGAAACTTTGACAAAGTCCACTCTTTTGTCATTTCTCTTTATATTCTTTAACCCAACCCTTAACCTCATACCTTGTTCAATTCTCTACATGAGTTAAGCATGATAGCTTAACTCACCCATGGTTACATTATTGAGGGATGAATTCATATGATGAATTATTCTTTCTTCTTCTTCTTCCTCCTAAAAAGCTTGCTAGCTTCAATGGTGGTTTGAGATAAAGTAGGAGAAAATCAATTCTAAAGTGTGCCCACATCCTACTTCATCATCCTCTACTACTTGCCATGTAGTATAGGGTGTTCTCTTCACAAAGTTCATGACCCAGTGAAGGAATAGCTTGAGTTAGTGTCTCCCCGACGTAGATCATCTTCGGCCTCGAAGTCTTCGAAGCAAGCACGTTCGTTTCTTCTACGGAGCCTCTCTACAGTTCGGAGCTTAAGATCGCAGCGAAGGGGACTACTACACGGAGCTATTTGAAGTGAAGGACCGGTCTACAAAGGTTGTATTCTTCGCTCTCTTTACATATTGCAAAGTGTTTGAATAGTTTATTCCGTATATTTCTAGTTAACAATCTAGTTTAGGGTTATCTAAATAGACAAAATTTTAATTTGGCATGGACGATGCCTCCCGAAACTTTGTTGCCGTCGTAGGTAACCCTTCACATCCAAAAATGAGCTCTCATAGAGAGAGAAAATGAGCATGCTTGGTTTTGTAAAACAATTGTTTGCATTTTAAAATAGCTCCCATACTTGAATAGTGAGCACAAATGAATTAACAATTCATTTGTGTTCACTATGTAAGCATGGTCATCACCATACTCTTTCATGCTAATATCCACCTCATTTACCATTTTCTATAAGTGGTCAAATCCAAAAATGAGGTGGCCACCTTCTAGAATGTTTTCCGGTAAAAAAAATATGGATTACATTCTACTGTATATATATCTGCATTCGTACCGAAATACGAATACCCAAAGAGATAGAATAACACAAAGAATATAATATTAG
Source organism: Agapanthus africanus (assembly GCA_030015575.1). Taxonomy (NCBI): domain Eukaryota; kingdom Viridiplantae; phylum Streptophyta; class Magnoliopsida; order Asparagales; family Amaryllidaceae; genus Agapanthus; species Agapanthus africanus. The sequence goes on from CM057339.1 coordinate 495,918,905, forward strand.
AATATATGTATCGAAATACATACACGTAAATTATTAAATCAATACTTGATTTAATAATCCGGCTCAAATCCGAGCTGCCTACTATTATCAACTGTCCGTTCGAAAGTCCAGTTACAAAGTACACCAATCGATCGGAACCCTACACGTATCCAATACGGCTACTACATCATTTCGCCAGAACAAGGGAAACCCTCTGTGTGGGACTCTAAAGACTCGTCAATACGCTGGCAGTGGGTTTAACCACAAGCACGTCAGTGGCACTAGCTATACGTAACGGCTACCCAGGTATTGAGCGAAAGGGAGGCCGACGAGCAAACTCATCCTGAACCCCTACTGAGCCTGACAGTGACAAAATCCGTACAATCCGGTCTGTTCGTCTAAGAGTATCGCATATCGAGTCTAGGGGGGTGGACAAAGTTAGACCCCTAACAACGCGACATTTGGTGTCAGCATGAAACCCATCACCTCCTGAGAAACTATCGATCCTGGATCGGTAATTCTCGTCCACCATGGCCATGGATTTGTGGTGATAGCCACCCATGCACAACGCGATATCAACCCCCAATACCAGGAGAGACGAATCCCCGACGATCCGATCACTACCTCCATGTAGCTCGGGACTGTACCCAACTAAAACCTGTTTGCACGACTCCTTTGAGCCATGGTAGGGTAGTAATCAAAGCACAGTGGGAACTCACATGAGACAAATAGCGATCTCAGGTCGACAGACTAACCTGTACACATGTCACCTGGGAAATGCTATCTGACATTAGGTATAATACCAACTAGCAGGTTCCCGGCGAGTCCATCTAGTGTACTCATAACCCAATGAGCACTTGTATACTATCTTAGGTGAACAAACTAACATCAATGGCTTGTGAGACCTGGCCACCGCCCCTCGTCGTGGTCTCGATCAGTATACACTAGTCTACACTGGAGTATTGATGCCCAGTCTCGATACACCCTCGACTAGGGACATTTAAGGATGTGCTTATAGACCCCCAGCTCCCACGTATATGATCGCCATCATAATGCTGGTAGTCAATCAAGAATTCTACGGGCTCTATCAATATGTATATGATGATAAAGACAAACAAGATAGCATACTATCATCTCAAGTAAGACTGTTCTATCGGTGTAGGTCCTCACTCAATCATCATAATCACCTGTCCGCGACTATGATAATTGACTTGAAGTCACTATAGCCAACAATCTCCCACTTGCACTTAAGGCCAATTATTGCGATGTCGCATACTCATAGCCCGTGTGATACCGAACACCCAACTTCTCTACTAATCAGTTTCGCAAAGCCCGCTTGCGAAACTATTGCGTTCGAGAAATAGCCTCAGTGAGTGGATCCGCTCCAATGTTTCTTTCTGTATCTCTCTATATCTCAACTTCGCGGAGAAAACTATCTCCCGAAATGAGCAATACATGTCTTAGAATTTGTCTGGATATCTGATGAAACCCAGTCACAAATGATCTTCAAATCCAACAAACTTCTTAGACTGTATCGTCCACTGAATTTAATCAGTATCCGCTTGGACCACCTGTCCAACATACTGTCTCTCAAAAGAGGGAAAACTATAACTCTGACACTCACGCTATCATCTAGGTCACCTTAGAAGCCTGAAATGATAACCGTCTCTTGAAGGAGGCCGCCGTTACCATATCCCAAGAACATTCACTTATGTTCAAAACTGCTTCCTAATGTTTCTCCGGGATTGGATTAATATATGTTTATTACAGCTAGTGCAAAAACAACATCTGGTGTGGTACTTAATAATTCATGATTAACTCAATTGCCTAAGCAAGTGATATGCTAATCATGCAGATCCCTCTCCCCTTTAGTCTGTAAGACACCTTTAGAGAGGGTTTCTGGTTACTAGATCTATGGTTTTAGATCTAGATTTGGGAAGTATTCCAATCTGGATACTTTGACATTATTCTAAAGGAATTTTAGAATGGACGACTCCTGGCATGCATACACCACCATGCCAGGAATCGTCCATTCTAAAATTCCTTTAGAATAATGTCAAAGTACATAGATTGGAATACTTCCCAAATCTAGATCTAAAACCATAGATCTAGTAACCAGAAAACCTGATATTACATCCATATCCTGTGTGGAGAAACAACTTTGTGACAACAATAGTACAACCGATCGTAGTATAGGAATATCTCTTCCTATCAAGTGAATGTCATCCAAATTACCTGGACATCACTCTCTACTACCTTCTTAGCAGATCTATCTCCTATTCTGATGAGGTCAAGGCCTATGACTGTCACATCAAAATTAGATGATCTATTTCCGCTATACCTGCTTTAGTCTATAAATAGACATAAGCTACTTGCTCACTATGCTTCCGCTGCTCCCACTGACTACAATAACCCTCTGGCAGAGTCATATACATGTGCATTTCTAAAACTAGTTTAGAACGACGCTATACTCATCCTCCTGTCGGGTCTTATAGTCTAGAACAGCAGCAATGACAAGTCTGGGTAAACAAGAACCTCCCTGTCACCATCTCTGAGAAGACCGAAGTACCTCTCGGGTGCCTGAGGTTACCCACCAAATATGCGGAGTGACTAATGGAACGTCGAAACTAATTGAACCCTTAGGTTCTGTTAAATCTTCAGTGATTGTTTGTGGTTCTGGAATCACTTCCAGTTCTACCATACTCCCACTTCTGTTTTCTGGAAATAAAACCATTTTACAAAAACTGTGGCGAGTCAAGAACAATATAAATATTGATTTTCCTGATGGTAGAATTTTAACCCTCGTCAAAGCCTGGGATAACCCACAAACTTTCATTACTAAAACGTGCCTTGAGTTTATCCGGATTCTCGTTTTAAGCATCAGCCGGACAACTCCCTATACCTTAACATCGTTAAGATATAAATTGATTCTATATATATCTAATATAGAAACAAAAGAACTAATTTAATTAGAACCAGATTCAAAATCATGCAGCTGTCTCCATTGCATATCAATCAAATGGAAAGAGGCCAATCGGCATTACTCATCTAGGAGTGCATCCATATATGAGTGACCTGAAAGAGAAGCAAGTTCTCAAAACCATTAATATCAATGGAATACCAAACACAAGTATCTACATCTTCGACTTCCTCAAAGAATCCTGATACATCCAACAAATGGTTCTCTACTTTATTCTTATACCTATAACTTCTCAAAATCTGAACCTTGTATTTCAACGAAATACTTGTCTAGAACTAGAGAAGTTATGAGTAAACAGAATACAGTACGAGTACCAACCCCATAGTCCAAATGGACATTAGACATCATACAATACTTTTCATAAGTCACCTGAGTTCAAAAACTCAAACCCTGTGCGTCATAGGTTGAAAAACTGTACTATGGTTAAGAAGAATCACACCGCTGTTGAATGCACCTTACATAATCACCAACTGATATAGGTAAATGCCACAGACATAATATCAAAAAGTCATATCTCACTTTATAAAATAAACGTACAGATATATCAGTTTGAAATTGGTGCATAACAACGGATATTCAAAACCAAATATTTGTCGTCCGGCAAAAACCCAGGCGATTTCCTCAAATATCACCAATTACAACGAATTCCGATATAATGAGGATCTAATCACCCAATTCCCAATATATTACTCCCACTCACCATCTGTAATAACATACAGATGTGAGAAATCGATCTGGTAAACACATACCCTGGAGTTAGATTCCAATTGGAAAAACATTTTTCAATTAACATCGCACAGTGAAACTGAAATATGAAAATGTTTCAAAAGAGGTAACCTGGTATTCCTAGTAATGCCTCATCCATCATCCTGATTCATGACAGTAACCATATACTTACTTGCCCTCACTCCAATCTCTTTATTATGTCTTTACTTATTACCTTCTGTACAACTTCTTTAGGCTAATTGGTTTTCTTCCTTCCCTACTCTTCAGCACCAGCCTAAGGTTTGGAAGAAGACTATCCAATAAGCGTAATAGGTGTACTCTCCTAATTTTAGGAGTCCTTGCAACCTGAGAGAAGGAAATGGGAAAAGACATCTGAATAATCATATTCTATTTCTCCTGAACCGAAAACCATCCTCGAATCTGGAACAAATTCCTTCGAGTTCATATGTAACTATACGATGGCATATCCAATGGAAGTGGATATCCGTAGTGATACAGAGTGTTCTGGAGAAATCCAAAGTGGATGTGGGAGTGGCAAGGGTATACACGGTTTTATCGTGAATGATAGTGGTCGCAATTTTCTTTGCCCTTAATCTAATCCATTTACATGTATTTACTTATTACCTTCTATACACCACACTTAGGCTTAATTGGTTTTCTTCCTTCCCTACCAATGGGCACCTGCCTATGGTTTGGAAGAAGACTATCCAATAAGCTCAATAGGTGTACTCTCTCCTAATCCTAGGAGCCCACACAACCTAAGAGAAGGTAAAGGGAAAAGACAACCGAATAATCTTATTCAATCTCTCCAGAACCAGAATCCATCCTCGAATCTGGAACAAGTTCCTTCGAGTTCGTATGTAACTGTACGATGGATTTATCCAATGGAAGTGGATGTTCGTAGTGATACGGGGTGTTCTGGATTAATGCAAAGGTGATATTGAAGTGGCAATGATGTATACGACACCGTGACATTCCAAGAGACAAAGTGTTTTAAGAAGGTTCGATTAACTTGGTTCATGAGTTTTAGTCAAGGGTCGGGTCATAGTCGCAGCCAGAGAGAGAGAGAAAAGAAACACTTAGCGTGCAGTCTAACCTACATCAGAATGGTTAATCACTTTATCTAATCTGGATGTCTCCCACTGTTTACTCGAATTCTTCTCCAAACCCAAAAGAAGAATTAGCCGGGATCATCTAAAATCACCCGAGGAGTAAACCTACTCATCAGTGGGAATCGGGATCCAACTCTGATCGCATGATAACTTGATGGATGCCACTCAAGTTACCAGACTCCAGAAGGTATGCGCATGCCCCGCAAGTTTCTGTATGTTTGAAACACCCGATGTGTGATTTTACCCCTAGGACCCAAGTGACCTTGACACAGTCAACAAATCAAAGAGTCTTAGTCAAGTTCAACCCGTCATTTTCCAGGATTGCATTAAACCCACTCATACGAGCCCTTGACATAGTCAACAAGGCCGCACGACCGTCCTAACCAATCGCATTAATATGCCACAAACAAGCACTACTTAGCTACCGCACACTACGCCTTGACACAGTCAACAAACGCAGCACGAATACTAAGCAATACTTGTAAGAAATGACGGAGGGCTATGGCTGGTTTTTGGCGAAAAACCATTAACGTAATGAACTTGATATCGTTGAAGGAACCGAAGTGGTTTTACAAATATATAGTGGCGAAAACTCTTGCTAAAGAGGTCACTCCCGGTGAAGGGATCTCGGCTCTTTCCTCGTAGAATGAGGTGCAGGATATTCCAAACTGAATACCACGATGCAAAGTAAAAGGAAACGACTATAGTGAAGTTATTACGTCGGCGCAAACTTTTACCCAAGGGGTCACTCCCGATGAAGGGATCTCGGTCCTTGCCTCGTCGAATGAGATGCTTGATATTCATAACCGAATACCATTGTGCAAAGCAAAAGAGAACGTCTGTAATGTCAGTTTTTAAAAAAAAACTTGGTTCCAATAACATCATATAGGTTTGTTTTATCCTTTCAATGATAAGAATCAATGCAGTCCTATCAATTAATCACACCAGAAAAGAACGAAAATAAAATGTACTTATATGCCATCCGCATTCGCCACTGGGTCCCGTCATCACCCGTTAGGTTACTTAACTAACGACAGAGCGGGGACTAGACTAGCGCAGGTGCAAAACATATACAACATTTACTAGTATATATAAATAAATAAATAAATATATATATAACATTCATCCCAGGTATGATATAAGCAACATCATAGAAACATCACAGAAGCAACACGTAATGGTGGATAAACTTGGAGTCTCGAGTTTCACTTGAGCCGCAAATGAGACCCGACGTTCCCTGTCGTGTGGATAGCATGTGCAATGAAAACCTAGACCCCTACGAGCGTGACAAGTTACCCGCCAAAACCATAAGCGAGGCAACCCTCTTCAACAACGTGAATGGGCCACCCAGCACTTCATGGAATCCGGTAACTTGAGCACCCCACCGTGGATCAACCTATACCCCCTACGAGTGCGGCGAATAGCCCGCCAATTCTAGAGTAAGGTCCACTCCATCTCAACGCCATGAGATGCGGACCCATTTCCCTCTAGAACTCGGCTATTCGTGCACTCCACTGCGGGGTAATCCTAGTACAGAAAAGAAAATAATATACAAGGGTGACATCGACCTCAACCCAGTCGTGCCCCAAAAGAATAATATACAAACAGGCAGTGACGGCAGTCCATATGTCGGACGCTCGCCCCGCAATATTAAATGTACAAATGAAACTAAACAGTTCTAACATTGCACCCAAGCTATCCACCATGATGATCCAACCAACATCACAGCATAACACAGAACATCAACGTGAATGTAGCATTCGCAAACTCGTCTAAAAGAACATATAGCAGTTAGAGGGGTTTACCGATCAAATGACATTCACGGTCGCAGATAGTAATGCATTTACTGTTAAACGCACACTTAAAATATCGATCGACTAAATTTCCCAAACTGGCCCCAAATGCAAATCCATCACTCAAACAGAAAACTGGGCCAAAACCATATATGTCAAAAATCACAATTCAATACAACTGAGCTACAGAAAAAATTTGGTGCTCCGTTGCTACTAAATGATCGTGGAACCGCCGCAAATAGGGGTCAAATGCGGCAGTTCCGCGGCTCTTTAGAAGCATCATGAGCCCAAATTTTTTTTGTACTCCTAAAAAATCCTGCATGGATTTTTAAGCCTCTGGAAAATATTTTTTTACCACATTTGAAAATCGGCAGAAACTTGAAAAACGAAATCGTGATTTCGGAAACTTTCGTCGATCGATCTTTTAAGCACGTCTAAACAAGCTAGTAAGGGGTTTAAAGGCTGGCTCTGATACTATGCTGGGTTAGGGCAACGCCCCGGCCATCAAACCGTGGCCAAATGCGGAACAAAAATTTACTAAACTGGCGCTACCATTACCCGATGCCCGGATCTACCTTAAACACTAAACTAGCAAGCTAATAAAGAAGTTAGAATGGTTATACCGAGTTGATCCATGTCCTTCGGTCTTCATTCCAAGATTCTAGTGGTTCCTTGATCTAGCTTGGTCGTCGGTCTCCCTCCATCGAAGATGATCCACCCGAGGGATATAGTCATGGCTCTAACTTCACAAAATGGATGCAAGTGAAGCAACTAGGGTTTCTAGGATGCTACTCTAGAAAGCCTAGGATATAGTGAGTGTGATCCAAGTGTTGGTCTATCTCATCTCACCTCCTCTCATGATTCTCAACACATGAGAGGGTTGAGAGGAGGTGAAGAATGAAGGTGGAGGCAAAGCATGAAAACTAGAGGAGAGTGAGGTACAAATGGTGATGGAGCTCAAAGCTTGCTCGAGTGAAGAAAAATGAAGCATCCAAAAATGAGCTCTCATAGAGAGAGAAAATGAGCATGCTTGGTTTTGTAAAACAATTGTTTGCATTTTAAAATAGCTCCCATACTTGAATAGTGAGCACAAATGAATTAACAATTTATTTTTGTTCACTATGCAAGCATGGTCATCACCATACTCTCTCATGCTAATATCCACCTCATTTACCATTTTCTATAAATGGTCAAATCCAAAAATGTGGTGGCTACCTTCTAGAATGTTTTCCGGTAAAAAAAATACGGATTACATTCTACTGTATATACATATCTGCATTCGTACCGAAATATGAATACCCAAAGAGATAGAATAACACAAATAATATAATACTAGAAAATATGTCTCGAAATACATACACGTAAATTATTAAATCAATAACTGATTTAATAATCCGGCCCAAATCCGAGCTGCCTAGTATTATCAACTGTCCGATCGAAAGTCCAGTTACAAAGTACACCAATCGATCGGAACCCTGCACGTATCCAATACGGCTACTACATCATTTCTCCAGAACCAGGAAAACCTTCTGTGTGGGACTCTAAAGACTTGTCAATATGTTGGCAGTGGGTTTAACTACAAGCACGTCGGCGGCACTACCTATACGTAACGGCTACCTAGGTATTGAGCGAAAGGGAGGCCGATGAGCAAACTCATCCCGAACCCCTACTGATCCTGACAGTGACAATATCCGTTCAGTCCGGTCTTTTCGTCTAAGAGTATTGCATATCGAGTCTAGGGGGTGGACAAAGTCAGACCCCTAACAACGCGACATTTAGTGTCGGCATGAAACCCATCACCTCCTGAGAAACTATCGATCCTGGATCGGTAATTCTCGTCCGCCATGGCCATGGATTTGTGGTGATGGCCACCCGTGCATAACGCGACATCAACCCCTAATACCGAGAGAGACGAATCCCCGACGATCCGATCACTGCCTTCATGTGGCTCGAGACTGTACCCAACTAAAACCTATTTGCACGACTCCTTTGAGCCGTGGTAGGATAGTAATCAAAGCACAGTGGGAACTCACACGAGACAAATGGCGATCTCAGGTCGACAGACTAACCTGTACACATGTCACCTGGAACTGCTATCTGACATTAGGTATAATACCAACTAGCAGGTTCCCGGCGAGTCCGTCCAGTGTACTCATAACGCAATGAGCACTTGTATACTATCTTAGGTGAACAAACTAACATCAATAGCTTGTGAGACCTGGCCACCGCCCCTCGTCGGGGTCTCGATCAGTATACACAAGTTTACACTGGAGTATCGATGCCCAGTCTCGATACTCCCTCGACTAGGGACATTTAAGGATGTGCTTATAGACCCCAGCTCCCACATATATGATCGCCATCATTATGCTGGTAGTCAAGCAAGAATCCTATGGGCTCTATCAACATGTACATGATGATAAAGACAAACCAGGAAGCATACTATCATATCAAGTAAGAATGTTCTATCGGTATAGGTCCCCACTCAATCATCATAATCACCTGTACGCGACTATGATAACTACCGTGATGGCACTATAGCCAACAGGCTCATTCCTTCGAATCATTCAAGCGCTGACCAACATCCTCTTCATGAGTCAGAACAAAATCAGCCGCCTACCGTAGCATCTCTTGACACTATTCAAAGGATGGCTGCAGAAGGTGTAAGCATACCTTATGCAAACTCTGTATGCTATGAGGCCGGGATACATGAAACCCTGTCTATCGGAAATAGATTTAGTGCTATTCCTATAGCACTACAAGCAACCTTTGTTCGTCAAGTTCAATGGAAGTGTCTCGCCACACGAGCATATCGTTCACTTTGTGGCCGCATGTCAAGACGGTGCAAAATGGAACACTTCTGCTTCGTCAGTTCATACAAACGCTTTCTGGTCCAGCGTTCATATGGTACAACAAGCTGCCTTCTAATTCATCCATAGTTGGGAGCAAATGCAAGAGGTCTTTCTTAAATGATTCTATAATACTCGGTGGATCGTTGGAATTACCGAATTAACACGAACCAGACAATCATTCAATGAGAAGGCCACCGATTTTATCAACCGGTAGAGGAAAGAGTGTACACTGCCCGCAACCTCTTACAGAATTGGAAGTAGTCAAGATTTGCATGAACAATTTGCAACCAGAAAATGGCGATCCATCTACAAGGAGTCCTTACCTTATCATTCGAAGAGTTATCTTTCAAAGAAACAGACATTGAAAACTTCCTCGGCTAGACGGTCCGACAAAAACTTTAAGAATTACAACCAAGGCTCCGACGAGAGTAGAAGAGACTCTGGTTACAACTATGAAAAGCGGAGGCGAGTGATGGAAACATCAATCAAACAACTATATTCGAGTCCTCGAAATCAGTGTTCTAACAGTCAATCAAAATCTCTAATAGACGATTGGACAAAGGAAAACCTTGAAGACATTTTCAAGGGTCGGGTGGAAATAAAGTTAATAGAATTTCCTCCACCACCACAATTAGACACGAAGATGCCCCATCACAACAATAGTCAATATTGCAAACATTTTTGGTGCCATGGAGCTAGACTGGTAATTATCACCGTATGCCAGGGCATGATCTACAAAGCTGTTTTATCTTCAAGAAATTGGTCCGAAACATGGGCAAAGATGTAAAGATTGACTCGACACTCCTTAAAGATCTAAAGAGGGGAAAACGGACGGTTAACATGATATCCGTCGCTTCGAAAAACAATCACATTGAGTCTTCTCCATCAATTCTTCATCAACAAAGTCTACATCGACTTCTCCCTCAACCACAATGTCGTCAACAATATCTCCTCTAACAATACGAGACTCATAAGGCGCCCACATCTCTAAGTTTAAAAGAAGCGTAGACGATGTTAGAAGAATGGTCTTCAATTGCACCAATGCTCATCCCTCGCCGCAAGAATAAGAGGGCTTCAAAGTACAAAATTCTCTGTAAAGTTATGCCGAGAGAAGACATAAAGGACTTCATCGCTCGAGTCTTTTTCGAGCTTCAAATAAACAAACCCAACCCCGAGTATATGAAGAAGATACCTCGTGGGAAGAATTCACACGAGTATTCGAAGAAAATACTGCAAGCTTCACGAGTATAAACTGTGAGTCCTTATACCTCTTCTTTCCAAAAAGAATGAGGGCTTACCCCATCACTTCTTCCTCGACAATGGCGCTATCTATGCCACTAACAACGCAATCCACGCTTTCTCGGTAACATTACAGTTTACAACTTCAATAACAAATGACACTGTTTACACCGTCCCTTCTTCTACGGCGACAGTGCTACCTACGCTACATCTACAAAGGCGCTCAATGCCATATTTTCAACGGCTCAATACCATATTTTTGATGGCTCAACGTCTCAAATTAAATGGACATTTTCAATGCCACTATTACAAAGATGGCTATCTTTACACCAATACTGCTACAATGGCTATCTTTACGCCACAACCACTACAGCGGCTACCATTACACCACTATCGTGATAATGGACGACAATGGCTATCTGACGCCATTATTTACATCCTACAATCTACGGGTGCTTCCATAGTCAACTAATGCTTTTACATTTCAACAAACGGAATTTTCACATTCCAATCAGATGTAAAGACGCACTTCTCACAAGTGCTACTTCGGCTTCAACTACAATGCTTCTCCAATGTCATTCTATATGGAGTTCATTACAGTTACGCTCGGTCTCTCTTGTATAAACTAATTACAAATGCAAGTCCAAGCGTGGGGGCTATTTGTAGATATCAGAAAAAGGTTCGAGATTAAAATCGTCGATCGCTACTTATGCACGGGTTCTTATCCCCGGCAGTCAACCTTCATACAGGTTTACTATTAGCAAATATCACATAGGCAATTTCTACTTTGGGTTCTTTCGACAGGTATCTTTCTACAGTCTAGCACGACATGTCTCTATTAGACATTCGGGGAACATGCCATGTCTCTGTTCAACTCCCGAAAAGCACGCTTGACACTGCTTGGTTCCTAGTCATCGAATACGCTTGACGCCTATATTCGGTTCCCGATACCTCTGCTCAGTCTGTATATAAGTATGCGATACCTATACTCACTTTATAAATGAGTACGGACTACATTTCCATACTATTACATTTGCTCGGTTTCACATAAGCCCCGTATTACAATTGCCACTACTCGGTAACATGCAAGTATGCAACATTGCTCTAGTTCGGTTTCAGACGAACATGTAGTTCAGCGATGATAAACACATCCTCAGTAAGAAGCAATGTAGGTCTGGGCTCACCCCAAAAGTCCATTCAAGACAACAAATATCCGCAGCAGGCTCTCAAAGTCCTGGATCAACAAAAGTGCGCCTTAAGCGAGCCTATGCATGTTAGATACATCTTAAGCGAGCCCGTGCACATCCAAATATTTTCAAACGCCTTCAAATGACCTGGAGCAACAAAATCAAGTTCAGAAGCCGCAAAATGCCAGAATCTCCAAACAAACGTCCCCATGGATGTCTACACAGATGTCTATGGGCATGCACTAAGCATGCCCAGGTTCCGGCCTGGGTAAAAATGGTGGGCTTTTAGACTTGTTTTATTGAATTTTATAAATACCCCCACCTATTGTTCTGTAGGGAGTAGTTATGGATAGTTTGGGTGGTTATAGGGGTTTGAATCTGTTGGTTATAGTGCCATCAAGGCAATTATCATAGTCGCAGGCAGGCGATTGTGATGATTGAGGGAGGACCTATACCGATAGAACAGTCTTACTCCAGATGATAGTATGCTATCTCTTTTGTCTTTATCATTATGTATATGCTTCAGGTGGTATTACAGATCACTATTACAGGTTGATAGAACCCATAAGATTCTTGGTTGACTACCAGCATTATGATGGCGATCATATACGTGGGAGCTGATTGGTCTATAAGCACATCCTTAAATGTTCCTAGACGAGGGAATTTCGAGACTCCAGAGTAGACTAGTGTATACTGATCGAGACCTCGATGAGGGGCAGTGGCCAGGTCTCACAAGCCATTGGTGTTAGTTTGTTCACCTAAGATAGTATACAGGTGCTCATTGGGTTATGAGTCCACTAGACGGACTTGCCGGGAACCTGCGATAGGGTATTATACTTATTGTCAGATGGCAGTTCCTAGGTGACATGTGTACAGGTTAGTCTGTCGACCTGATATCGTCATTTGTCTCGTATGAGTTCCCACTGTGCTTTGATTACTACCCTACCACGGATCAAAGGAGTCGTGCAAACAGGTTTTAGTTGGGTATAGTCCTGAGCCACATGGAGGCAGTGAGCGGATCGTCGGGGATTCGTCTCTCCCGGTATTGGGGGTTGATGTCGCGTTGTGCACGGGTGGCCGTCACCAGAAATCCTCGGCCGGGGTAGACGAGAATTACCGATCCAGGATCAATAGTTTCTCAGGTGGTGATGGGTTTCATACCGACACTAAATATCGCGTTTTTAGGGGTCTGACTTTATCCACCCCCTAGACTCGATATGCGATACTCTTAGACGAATATACCAGACTGTACGGATATTGTCACTGTCAGGCTCAGTAGGGGTACGGATGAGTATGCTTGTCGGCCTTCCTTTCGCTTAATACCTGGGTAGCCATTACGTACAGTTAGCCAGTGTATTAACGAGTCTTTAGAGTCCCACACAGAGGGTTTTCACGGTTCAGGCGATATGGTGTAGATGACGTATGTTGGTACATACATGTGTCTGATTAAATATGTGTACAGGCTACACAGACTTTAATCAGATGGTTGATAATACTAGCGGCTTAGGACTAAGCCGGATTATTAAATCAGGTTTTGATTTAATAATTTATATATGTATTTATATATATGTATTCTATTTTTATTGTTCACTATTCATTTTCTCTCTTGGCTATTCGTATTTTTGTACGAATACACGTATATGTATTTCGATACGTGTACCGGGTTGTATTCCGTATTTATACGGAATTGTTTCTAGAAGATTGGACACCTCATTTGTATGATTTCCTTTTTTTAGAAAATCATTTGTTTTTTGCAAATGAGGTGGAGAGGGTGACATGGCATGAACATTGTTTAGCATGTTAAGAGGTATGGCATAGATTTGTTTATTGAAAAATTGAGATGAGATATTTGTGTGTGCATGGTTGAGAGAGAGAGAGAGAGAGAGACAACCACAATTCTTGACATGCCATGCCTTTTCTTTTCTTGACTTGCTTCATTCTCATTCTCACTTTGAGTTTTTAGCACTTTCTTTAGTTGCTCATGCCACTTGTTTTCCTCACCTCCACTTGATCTTCTATGGTTGCTCTTGGAGCATTTTGATGAGAGAAAAATTATAGTGAGATAATCCTACACCTTCACTCTTCATTGTTAGCAACCTTGGAGCGTCGGTTGCCTCGCTTGGCGAGGCTGAAGCTTGCGTCGTTTCCCTCGGGTGGATCATCGTAGATGGAGGAAGACCGGCAACCAAATTCGATCCACGACTACTAGGAGCTCGGGATGATGGTTGAAGACCCGAAGGACTTGGTTTATCCGGTATAACCATCTAACTCCTCTTTATTTGCTTGCTAGTATAGGGTTTAAGGTAGATCTGGGCATCGGGTTGTGGTAACACTAGTTTAGAAAATTTTTGTTCCGCGTTTGGTCACGGTTTGATGGCCGGGGCGCTGCCATAACCCAACATGGTATAAGTGCCAGGTTTTAAACCCTTAGCTAGCTTGTTTAGACGATATTAAAGTATCGAAACCAAAAGAACTCCGAAACAATACCATGAATGTTTCAATTTCTGTCGATTTTTCAAAGTCTTCAAAAAAAAATTTAAGCAACTGCAGAAGGCTATTTTTGTGACAACTAGAACACCCTACAAAAACGAGCCCCATTCACCGGATTTGACCCGGCGAAAATTGCAAAAAAAAAACGGTTGTGGCCGGTTTTTTGATGGAGTTGGGACTTGAATTTTGTAGGGTTGTCTAGTCTCTGGAATATTGGTGCAGTGGTATTGTTTGTTTAGCCCAGTTTGGATATAGTGTTATCTATTGTTCAGGGGAAATTCGGAGTGTTTCGAAGTCGATAATTTAACACTGTTTAAATGTTTATAGAACATACATTACTATCTACGACCGTGAATGTCATTAGAGCGGTACAACTCGTCTAATTGCTATATGTTCTTTTATACAAGCTTGCGAACGTGACATTCACGTTGATGTTCTGTGTTGTGCTGTGTTGTGGTTGGATCTGTAGGGATTCTCTAGAACCATACCTAGGGTTAAGGTTGCATCACACATGCTATAACAAAAATTTAGGGGGTGGTATACAATTCCAACCATGAATCGAACTAGAAAAATAGAGTAACAACATGTAGTATCACATACTAACTAGTGTCTAACACTAAGTAGGGAGAAATTCAACCTTTGTAGACTTCCTTGAGAGACTTCTTGGCACAAGTAGGGTTTGAACCGGTTCGCTTGAATCCTTCCGCGTCCACGATGATCCACCCGAAGTCCCTTTGCTCAAGCTCCAAGCTTCACTTGATCAAGGATGAAGATGAAGCAAACACTCCACACTAGTGGGCTAGACTAAAGTAGAATGGTGATGTGGGTTTGGATCTCTCTCAAAAACCTTTTCTTTTTAAGTTCTTCCCTCACTTTTGAAACCCTAGAGAGCTTGAAGGAGGAAGAAGGAGATGGAGGCTAAACTTGACTCTTGTTAAAATAATGATAATAATAACATAACATAATCCTAAGTGAATGAGATTATGCCATGCTTAACTATGGTTACAAAATATCTAGATATTTTTTGACTTGAGTTTAAGCAAAACCATGGGCAATGAAACCATGGTATTGACTTTGGTCAACACAAGAGAGTGGAGAGTTGAATAGTCAACCATGATTTTATTGCCATTTGCTTTTCTCAAATAATCAAAATATACATATATTTGTTACCATGTGAGCCTTGCATTGCTGCCACTAATGTATCATCAACCATGACACATGTATGCTTTCATGTGTGCATCCATATCAACATATACATACACTCATGCATGCATCATAAAGAAATAGGTTTTAATAAATGAGCTAATGGACTTAATATTAAATCAACACTTGATTTAATAACCCGGTAATATCACATACGACCCGTCCAATAGAAAACGCCCGATTAAAATACGGTATCCAATACACGCATTTAATCGAGCTCCCACGCATATGTAACACCTTAGGATAAGGGTTAGTGGATAATTATAATTAAATAATGATTTTTAATAAAAAGTTTACCAAATTGTGTTTTAAATATTTTTCTTAATTTAATAAATATTTTTCCAAAATTTTCCTAAGCTTGCACACACATGTGCATGTAAACTAGGGTTTTTTTAAATCAAGGAAATACCATAATTATTAACCATGGTGGGTTAATTGTAGGATTAATTCTTTTGGGTTCTTAAATGGGTATAATTAATTAGTTAAACTAAAGGATTACTTTAATTTGAATTATGGAATTAGTGTTGACTTGTGTGAGAGAGAGAATGCATCATGGCTTTAGGCCATGCTTGCATTAAATGAGGTGAGAGAGAGAGAGGGGTGACTTTTGGTGTGATGATTGTAGCCTCCCATTTCTTTTGGTTTTCTCTCAAGTACTCACACTCTCACATACACAACACACTCACACACACACTTACCTTCAGCAACAGCAGCAGCTCCAGAACCAGCAACAACAGCAACAGTAGCAAGCACAAACAGCAGCAGCAGAGGCAGTGAGCAGCAGTAGCAGCCCCAGATCCCTGTGCAGCGACTTCTCTTCACTTCTTCTTCTTCCTGCAGCTCCCTAGGGTCGAGAGTGAGGTATACTTCCTACCTTATCCCCTAGTTAGCGTAGTTTGTGTAGTTTTGCTTCGGTTATTAGAATTTAGTGTGTTTTAGTGCGATATGGGGTGATTAGTGAGAACCTTGTGCTATTGAGGCGAGTTTTGGTTTCAGTAGGATGATTGTGGTCTGTTGAGGCCATTGTAACTTAGTCGAACCCCTATTACACTAAAATACCACCAGATTTCATATTTGATGCAAAATGTCGTATTTGGGCAAAATGTGAGTTTTCTGGAACTGCTATCAACTCGTTGAGTACAGATTGATTTTGGGAAGACTGTAGTGTAGTGGAGTAGAGATGATGCACCAGGTGAAACCCGATCCCCATAAAGCTACAGTAGGCCGCCAATTTCCTCATTCTGGCCGCCAATTGCGGCCAGATGGGTAGGGTTTGGGTTGGGGTTTGGTCCAGTGGGTGTCTGCTACTGTGGGTAGTGTTTTGGTATATATATATTTTTAAGATCAATTCTGTAGGAAAATCTGGGACCAAATACCTGTTTTGCCGTTTTTCTAAACCTTCGCGACACGCGTGATACGTGAGTAGGTTTGGGTTCTGCGTATCGCGGCGCGTCGGGGTAGTTTTGTGGCGCGTGAGTACACGTTTTAGCGTATCGCGCACACGCGCGATTGGTTTGCGACACAGGTTTCTCGTTGGATTATAATGTCGCGTTTTGTGACTTAAGCTTATGTGTGATATGTGTATGTGATTCTAGGTTCGCAGGCCAGTGAGACGGACGCTGCGAAGAAGGGCAAGCAAGTGGTTGGATACACTTAGCGCGAGACACGGTGAGTAGATTTCACATCTACGGGGATATCGCCCGCATGGCGTTATGCGTCAGGGCTGATAGGATCTTAGTATTATATATTGCATTCACCTATGGACTGTCATCTCATATTGCATTTCCCTGCTATGTGTTATTGATATATGCTAGAACTGATAGAAAACCACACTATTACTAACGGTTTATGTTGCACGAGCACTATTTACATGCTACACACACACCGTTAGTAATTGTCATGCCACACTCACTGTAGAACTGCCATGATTATACTGTTGTGTTATTGCTGTAGTTCACCACACATGTGATTGACTATGATTTCCTGGACATTGGGAGCCGCATGACATCTTTAAAAACGGAAACTATTTTAAAAAGCGGCTTTCCCTTATATACCTGCCATGGATTGATTATATTGTACCTCGCATTGGATTGACTTATTGATGATGGATTTTTCATGTGATTTCTGTTTTGAGGACCGTGGAATTATTTAAGGTAAGATATGCTATTTTGAAAACCCGGTACCTCGTGATATGATATTTTGGTGTGTCCACCACGCGTTTTCTCGGTGCTGAGACGTGTGCTTGAAACCCGATTCGAGGAGTGGATGTTCCGTTTGCGGGTTCGTGGTGGGCCCGGTATGGTTCCCCTCGGCGAGATGATCGATGGGATTTGCCGATTGAGCCTGGAGGCGGGCGAGTACCTACCGGTGATTGGTTGGACCTGGCAGTTGTCCGGAGGATACTGACCAGAGTCGAGTGATGGATGCGGGATGACCGTGCTGCCGGGGCCGAGGGCCGATACCGCAGACGGACCCCGTGGGGCCGGTCCAGATTGACGGCGCCCGATATTTGAGGATTTACGTGTCGATGCTGGACACGGGTATTTTATGATGTTTTGGGTGCCGATGTTGGGCACTCGTGACTCCTCCGAGATATACAGGATTTGAGGGCCGATGGGTGTGCCGGCGCCTGAGTATATGTGGGATTTGGGTGCAGTTTGAGGCACCGATCACTGCTTTCCATGTTGACATAGTCCATGTAGATATTATTTATCCCATACTCAGTATTGATTACTATACATCTCATCCTGTGGCATTTACCTGTTAGAGTACATGCATTACTACTGTATCCACTGTTGACATGCATTGATATCATCTGCTGGCATTAGTAGAGCCACGCTATATGTGCATGCTTGCGATCACCTTTATATGTTATCTCTATTCACGAGTTGGCAACTCACCCCCGTTGTGCCACAGTGTTTGCAGGTTGCCCTTGGGAGTAGTCACGGCTGGCTGTTACCTCATCTTTTGGCACAGATACCCCTTTTGAGCAGAGATAGCCCTTTTGCTGTTTAGGTGGGTTTCGTACGGTATCTGTTATCTTTCAGTTGTATATTGATGTATCTAGTACTCTCCATCTACCTTATGTATTGACTTAGAGACAGTTGTGAGGACGATATGTATGATTTTATATTCTGGTGTCGAGCTCGCATGTGAGCCGACGTTACCTTATGCAGTCTCATCTTTTATGATATTGTCCTTGTTTTACTGTATATTCTTCGCTACGGCGTCGTATATCATTGTGATGCTTTATTCATGTCACTTGTTATTTCCGCTACACCTTACTTTTACCCGACTTTCGGGGCTCATGTTTTAAAAAGGAAATGTTACCAAAATTATAAAACTCATAACTTTTGAACTTAAAAGGGATTTCTACTAAATAAATGGAAGTTTTTCAGACATTTACTATTGCTTTTACAAAATGCTTTAAATCACTCTATATTTATTGGTTTTGATTTCTGGGTTCGGCTTACTTAGCCGCGTTACGCCTGTAGACGTTGCGTGGTTAAGTGCCGGTCACGAGTCGAATTTCTCGGGTCGTGACAAAGTTGGTATCAGAGCGTAGGTTTTACCTTCGGAGTGTAGGATGACCCTGGTATGATGGAGTAGGTAGCTGCGGCAGGGTAGCGTAGCGTGCGTATGTTCCGCGGCATACTCACGACACGGTACTCCGCTTACGCGACCTTAGGGCTTGTTGATTGATTCCTCCTTATATTCTTGTGATTCGATTTCCGTGTTCTTATCGAATCCAAATTTTCTTTCAGCCAATATGCCGCCTAAGACTACGAGGGCACAGAGAGCGGCCGCGAGGGCCGAGATTCGTGTTGACTCGTCCGAGACGAGGACTGATCCGGGCAGTACGCCGGTTGTACCCGAGCAGGCTGTTCCTGCCGTGACAGAGCAGATCGCATCGTTAGGGGCTGGTATGCAGGAGATGCGCCAGATGATAGGATCGCTAGTTGAGACGCTTCGAGCGCAGCGACCAGAGGTAGCTCCACCAGTTCCAGAGACCGCGATGGTGCCTACCGCACAGCCAGTTGCCCCTGCAGCTACGGAGGTGATTACAGTATCGCTATCAGAGTTCATGAGGCTGAAGCCTCCGGTTTTCACAGGCACCGATACAGCCGAGGACCCACAGTCTTTCATAGACAGGATGGCCAGGATATGTCGTTCCCTCAGATGTGCAGATGCGAGATGGGTTGAGTTCGCGAGCTTTCGCCTGGAAGGTCTTGCGCAGAAATGGTGTGATTCAGTGGAGAAGGGCAGAGCAGCAGGTCTTCCTCCTATGACCTGGACGGAGTTCGTGACCATATTTCTAGCCCGTTTCCTTCCCCGGAGTGTTAGAGATGCCCGAGCACGCAGGTTTGAGTCTTTGCGCCAGACGCCAGGGATGACAGTGGCAGAGTATGACGTACTGTTTACAGAGCTAGCAGTCTACGCCCCACATCTAGTGGCCACCGAGGAGTTGCGAGTCCGGAGATTTGTTCGAGGCTTGATTTCACCAGTGTTCCTCGCGATCAGTGCGCAGCACTACGAGACCTATGCAGCAGCTGTAGACGCAGCCCTAGTGGTCGAGGAGCACCTTGTTGAGACTTCGGTATTTCCAGAGCCGAAGAGAGTTCGTACCAGTATTTCCGCACGGAGGCAGTCATTCAGACGCCGCGACAGGTATCGTTCCGGTACGAGGGGTAGCAGAGATTCGGGACGGGGTCGGATGTTTAGTTCGTATCTCCAGGACGGTCAGCAGTCGCCGCGGGGTTGCTACAGATGTGGCAGCCTACTTCACCTCGTTCGAGATTGTCCAGAGACACACCGGAGGGAGGCGGCAGCACCGCATGTTACCTTACCACCTTCACCACCCCAGAGGGCGTTGCCCGCTGTGCCTACCGTTGCTCCGCGCCAGACTTATGCTCAGAGAGGTCGTGGGCGTGGAGGAGTTGCTCAGAGAGGACGAGATGACCGAGGCAGAGGTCAGTCAGTTACAGGTGGTGGACAGGCGAGGGTCTTTGCTTTGACACATCAGGACGCGCAGGCGTCCAATGCAGTGGTTTCAGGTATCCTCCATGTATGTTCAGTTGATGCACATGTATTGTTCGATCCCGGATCCACACACTCGTACGTATCCACACACTTCGTGCCGAGTTTGGGTAGAGAGTCGTGCTTGCTTGATCAGCCGCTTGTGGTGACTACTCCTGTAGGAGAGTCGTTTGTTGCTAGGCACGTGTTCCGATCCTGTATCGTCTGTATTGGCGAGAGAGAGTTTCCTGTCGACTTGATCCTTCTGGAGATGTTGGACTTCGACGTTCTTTTGGGCATGGATTGGTTAGCCACGTGCTACGCTTCTGTGGACTGCCGCGAGAAGACAGTTAGATTCTGTTTCCCCGGCGAGTCGGTTTTTGTTGTGTTGGGGGACCGTAGTGCCGCCCCTCACAGTGTAATTTCTTCTTTTCGCGCTGGACAGCTTTTGAGGAAGGGATGTCAGGGATTTCTCGCTTATGTTCGCGATGCTCGCGCTACGGAGGTTCCATTGGATCAGGTTCCGGTTGTTAGCGAGTTTCCTGATGTGTTCCCTGACGAGCTTCCTGGGTTGCCGCCCGAGCGCGACATTTCTTTCTGTATTGATTTGGTTCCTGGTTCGGGGCCTATTTCTATACCGCCCTATCGGATGGCCCCGGCGGAACTTCGTGAGCTGAAGGGTCAGTTGCAAGATTTGCTGGACAAAGGACTTATTCGACCCAGTGTTTCTCCTTGGGGTGCTCCAGTCCTGTTCGTCAGGAAGAAGGACGGCAGCTTACGTCTTTGTATCGACTACCGCCAGCTGAACAGGGTGACAGTGCGGAACAGGTATCCTTTGCCGCGTATCGACGATTTGTTCGACCAGCTTCAGGGGGCAGGGTACTTTTCGAGGATCGATTTACGATCGGGCTATCATCAGCTGCGGGTTCGACAGGAGGACATTCCCCGAACAGCTTTCCGTACGCGCTATGGCCATTACGAGTTTTTGGTGATGTCGTTCGGACTCACCAATGCGCCAGCAGCCTTCATGGATTTGATGAACCGTATTTTCCGGCCTTATTTGGATCTGTTCATCATAGTCTTCATCGACGATATCTTGGTGTATTCCCGGAGTAGTGAGGAGCACGAGCAGCACCTGCGGGTTACATTGCAGACATTGAGGGAGCACCAGCTTTATGCGAAATTCTCCAAGTGTGCTTTTTGGCTAGACAGCGTGGACTTCTTTGGTCACGTGATTTCACGAGACGGTATATGTGTTGACCCGAGGAAGATCGAGGCCGTTCAGCGTTGGCCCAGACCCACATCGGTGACGGAGATTCGCAGCTTTTTGGGATTGGCCGGTTACTACAGGCGTTTTGTGCAGGACTTCTCACGTATTGCTACACCGTTGACCGGGTTGACCCGGAAGGGAGTTCCCTTCGATTGGACGGAGGAGTGCGAGCACAGTTTTCAGCAGTTACGGACTCGGCTGACGACGGCACCGGTGTTATCTTTACCTTCCGGACCGGGCGGATTTGTGGTCTTTTGTGATGCTTCTCGAGTGGGATTGGGATGCGTTCTGATGCAGCATGATAGGGTAATCGCGTATGCCTCACGACAATTGAAGAAGCACGAGCAGAACTACCCCACTCATGATTTGGAGATGGCAGCAGTGGTCTTTGCACTTAAGATCTGGCGACATTACTTATACGGTGAGTCGTGCCAGATATTTACGGATCACAAGAGTCTGAAATACATATTCCAGCAGCGGGACCTGAACCTTCGACAGCGTCGATGGATGGAGTTAGTGAAGGATTACGACTGCGAGATCTTATATCACCCGGGCAAGGCAAATGTGGTAGCGGATGCTTTGAGCAGGAGGCCCGGGAGTAGTTTATCATGTTTGCGCGCAGTGCAGGAGCAGTCATCGGCGGATTGGCAGATATTATGCGACAGTCGAGTACAGTTCGAGTTCACGCCGATTGGAGGACAGATAGCGCACGTCCGTGCACGCCCACAGTTGATTGATCGTATACGTGAGGCACAGCTCAGTGACGACCGATGTTTAGAGATCATGGCACAGATGGGACATGACCGATTTTCCGAGTTCGTGACCGATGATCAGGGGATACTACGGTTTGGAGTCAGACTGTGCGTACCTGATACTGAGGGACTGAGGCGTGAGATTCTTGAGGAGGCACATCGATCGGTGTATAGCGTACATCCCGGTTCCACCAAGATGTATCATGATATGAGAGAGGTTTACTGGTGGGACGGAATGAAGAGGGACATTGCAGATTTTGTATCGAGATGCCTGACTTGTCAGCAAGTCAAGGCTGAGCACCAGAGGCCCGCGGGGGAGCTACAGCCGTTACCCATTCCGGAGTGGAAATGGGAACAGATTTCGATGGACTTTGTGGTGGGTCTACCCAGGACTAGTCGGGGGTATGACTCCATCTGGGTGATCGTGGATCGTTTGACGAAAGCGGCTCACTTCTTACCGGTGAAGACGACTTTCGGATTTACTCAGTATGCCCAGATCTATATTGACGAGATAGTGCGACTACACGGAGTCCCGACGTGCATTGTGTCTGACAGAGGCACCCAGTTTACTAGTAGACTATGGCAGAGGCTTCAGGAGGCTTTGGGCACTCGCTTGAGTTTCAGCACGGCATTTCATCCGCAGACCGACGGACAGTCAGAGCGGACCATTCAGACTCTCGAGGACATGCTCAGAGCTTGTGTACTAGATTTCGGAGGTAGCTGGGATCATCATTTGCCCTTGGTGGAGTTTTCCTACAATAACAGCTACCAGGAGACTATTCAGATGGCACCGTTTGAGGCTCTTTACGGGAGGAGATGCAGGTCACCTACTTGTTGGACAGAGCTCAGTGAGAGCAGTATCTTAGGGCCACAGATCGTTGAGGAGACGACCGCGAAGATCCAGTTGATTCGCGATAGGATGAGAGCAGCGCAGAGTAGGCAGAGGGCTTATGCAGACCGTCGACGACGCAGACTTGAGTTTTCTGTTGGTGATCATGTTTTCTTGAGGGTCTCCCCAATGAAAGGTGTGATGAGGTTTGGGAAGAAGGGGAAGCTCAGTCCTAGGTATGTGGGCCCCTTCGAGATCCTCGAGCGTGTCGGTGCAGTAGCTTACCGGTTAGCCCTTCCGCCCAGCTTTCCAGACGTGCACCCCGTATTCCATGTTTCGATGCTCCGCAGATATCTACATGATCCTTCGCACGCGATTCAGCATCCGACGATCCAGCTTGAGCGTGATCTTTCCTATGCAGAGCAGCCAGTGATGATCTTGGATCGACAAGTGAAGAAATTGAGATCGAAGGAGATTCCATCAGTTAAAGTGCTTTGGCGTGGTCAGAACCGTGAAGAGATCACTTGGGAGACCGAAAGCGAGATGATGAAGACGTACCCCCATCTTTTTGAAGGTAACCTTAGTTAGATTTTGAAATTCGGGGACGAATTTCTTTAAGGGGGAGAGATTGTAACACCTTAGGATAAGGGTTAGTGGATAATTATAATTAAATAATGATTTTTAATAAAAAGTTTACCAAATTGTGTTTTAAATATTTTTCTTAATTTAATAAATATTTTTCCAAAATTTTCCTAAGCTTACACACACATGTGCATGTAAACTAGGGTTTTTTTAAATCAAGGAAATACCATAATTATTAACCATGGTGGGTTAATTGTAGGATTAATTCTTTTGGGTTCTTAAATGGGTATAATTAATTAGTTAAACTAAAGGATTACTTTAATTTGAATTATGGAATTAGTGTTGACTTGTGTGAGAGAGAGAATGCATCATGGCTTTAGGCCATGCTTGCATTAAATGAGGTGAGAGAGAGAGAGGGGTGACTTTTGGTGTGATGATTGTAGCCTCCCATTTCTTTTGGTTTTCTCTCAAGTACTCACACTCTCACATACACAACACACTCACACACACACTTACCTTCAGCAACAGCAGCAGCTCCAGAACCAGCAACAACAGCAGCAGTAGCAAGCACAAACAGCAGCAGCAGAGGCAGTGAGCAGCAGTAGCAGCCCCAGATCCCTGTGCAGCGACTTCTCTTCACTTCTTCTTCTTCCTGCAGCTCCCTAGGGTTGAGAGTGAGGTATACTTCCTACCTTATCCCCTAGTTAGCGTAGTTTGTGTAGTTTTGCTTCGGTTATTAGAATTTAGTGTGTTTTAGTGCGATATGGGGTGATTAGTGAGAACCTTGTGCTATTGAGGCGAGTTTTGGTTTCAGTAGGATGATTGTGGTCTGTTGAGGCCATTGTAACTTAGTCGAACCCCTATTACACTAAAATACCACCAGATTTCATATTTGATGCAAAATGTCGTATTTGGGCAAAATGTGAGTTTTCTGGAACTGCTATCAACTCGGTGAGTGCAGATTGATTTTGGGAAGACTGTAGTGTAGTGGAGTAGAGATGATGCACCAGGTGAAACCCGACCCCCATAAAGCTACAGTAGGCCGCCAATTTCCTCATTCTGGCCGCCAATTGCGGCCAGATGGGTAGGGTTTGGGTTGGGGTTTGGTCCAGTGGGTGTCTGCTACTGTGGGTAGTGTTTTGGTATATATATATTTTTAAGATCAATTCTGTAGGAAAATCTGGGACCAAATACCTGTTTTGCCGTTTTTCTAAACCTTCGCGACACGCGTGATACGTGAGTAGGTTTGGGTTCTGCGTATCGCGGCGCGTCGGGGTAGTTTTGTGGCGCGTGAGTACACGTTTTAGCGTATCGCGCACACGCGCGATTGGTTTGCGACACAGGTTTCTCGTTGGATTATAATGTCGCGTTTTGTGACTTAAGCTTATGTGTGATATGTGTATGTGATTCTAGGTTCGCAGGCCAGTGAGACGGACGCTGCGAAGAAGGGCAAGCAAGTGGTTGGATACACTTAGCGCGAGACACGGTGAGTAGATTTCACATCTACGGGGATATCGCCCGCATGGCGTTATGCGTCAGGGCTGATAGGATCTTAGTATTATATATTGCATTCACCTATGGACTGTCATCTCATATTGCATTTCCCTGCTATGTGTTATTGATATATGCTAGAACTGATAGAACACCACACTATTACTAACGGTTTATGTTGCACGAGCACTATTTACATGCTACACACACACCGTTAGTAATTGTCATGCCACACTCACTGTAGAACTGCCATGATTATACTGTTGTGTTATTGCTGTAGTTCACCACACATGTGATTGACTATGATTTCCTGGACATTGGGAGCCGCATGACATCTTTAAAAACGCAAACTATTTTAAAAAGCGGCTTTCCCTTATATACCTGCCATGGATTGATTATATTGTACCTCGCATTGGATTGACTTATTGATGATGGATTTTTCATGTGATTTCTGTTTTGAGGACTGTGGAATTATTTAAGGTAAGATATGCTATTTTGAAAACCCGGTACCTCGTGATATGATATTTTGGTGTGTCCACCACGCGTTTTCTCGGTGCTGAGACGTGTGCTTGAAACCCGATTCGAGGAGTGGATGTTCCGTTTGCGGGTTCGTGGTGGGCCCGGTATGGTTCCCCTCGGCGAGATGATCGATGGGATTTGCCGATTGAGCCTGGAGGCGGGCGAGTACCTACCGGTGATTGGTTGGACCTGGCAGTTGTCCGGAGGATACTGACCAGAGTCGAGTGATGGATGCGGGATGACCGTGCTGCCGGGGCCGAGGGCCGATACCGCAGACGGACCCCGTGGGGCCGGTCCAGATTGACGGCGCCCGATATTTGAGGATTTACGTGTCGATGCTGGACACGGGTATTTTATGATGTTTTGGGTGCCGATGTTGGGCACTCGTGACTCCTCCGAGATATACAGGATTTGAGGGCCGATGGGTGTGCCGGCGCCTGAGTATATGTGGGATTTGGGTGCAGTTTGAGGCACCGATCACTGCTTTCCATGTTGACATAGTCCATGTAGATATTATTTATCCCATACTCAGTATTGATTACTATACATCTCATCCTGTGGCATTTACCTGTTAGAGTACATGCATTACTACTGTATCCACTGTTGACATGCATTGATATCATCTGCTGGCATTAGTAGAGCCACGCTATATGTGCATGCTTGCGATCACCTTTATATGTTATCTCTATTCACGAGTTGGCAACTCACCCCCGTTGTGCCACAGTGTTTGCAGGTTGCCCTTGGGAGTAGTCACGGCTGGCTGTTACCTCATCTTTTGGCACAGATACCCCTTTTGAGCAGAGATAGCCCTTTTGCTGTTTAGGTGGGTTTCGTACGGTATCTGTTATCTTTCAGTTGTATATTGATGTATCTAGTACTCTCCATCTACCTTATGTATTGACTTAGAGACAGTTGTGAGGACGATATGTATGATTTTATATTCTGGTGTCGAGCTCGCATGTGAGCCAACGTTACCTTATGCAGTCTCATCTTTTATGATATTGTCCTTGTTTTACTGTATATTCTTCGCTACGGCGTCGTATATCATTGTGATGCTTTATTCATGTCACTTGTTATTTCCGCTACACCTTACTTTTACCCGACTTTCGGGGCTCATGTTTTAAAAAGGAAATGTTACCAAAATTATAAAACTCATAACTTTTGAACTTAAAAGGGATTTCTACTAAATAAATGGAAGTTTTTCAGACATTTACTATTGCTTTTACAAAATGCTTTAAATCACTCTATATTTATTGGTTTTGATTTCTGGGTTCGGCTTACTTAGCCGCGTTACGCCTGTAGACGTTGCGTGGTTAAGTGCCGGTCACGAGTCGAATTTCTCGGGTCGTGACAGCATATCATATATCCACCCCACATATTTTCGCCTGAGCTAGGAGACCCCTTTATGGGACTTTAAGACTCGTCAGTACGCTAGCAGTAGGTAGTGATCACATCACATGCCCACAAACTGTCGGTGGCACAAGCTGTACGTAACGGCTCCCATGTATTGAGCGATCAGAAGAAACACAAGCAAACCTGCTAAAACTCCCGTCGAGCTAACTGGAAATACTTACCGTACAGTCCGATCTCTTCGTCAGATGCATATCAAGTCTAGGGATGGTATCGTTAACCCCAATAACTCAATAAGTCATGCCGGTATATGGCTCATAACAGATCGAGAAACTACTGATAACACTTATCAGTAAATCTCAGCAGCTCTGGCCAGGGACTTCCTGTTATAGCCAATCGTAAATAGTGCAACATCAACCCCCAATATCGGGAGAGACGAAACCCCTCCTATCGCTCATTGCCTCCATGTGCCTTGGGATTGTACCCAAAATCCACCTGTTTGCATGACTCAGTAGAGCCGCGGTAGGGTGGAGATCAAAATACAGTGGGAGGCACACAAGACTCTATGACGATCTCGGGTCTACAGACTAACCTGTACCCATGTCACCTGAGAACTGCTATCCGACGATAGATATAATACCATATAGGAGTTCTCAGCGAGTCCGTTCAGTGTACCCAGTCTCACTTAGCACCCGTATACGGTCTTTGGTGTCACCACACCAATGGATATGGAATCATCCATCGCCCATCATATGGGACAAGTAACGTATACGCTAGTCTACTCTGGTAATATCGATGCCCAGTCTTGATACACCTACGACTAGGAACATTTTAAGGATATGCTCATAAACTACATATGTCCCACTAGTATGATCCACATCATAATCTCAGTAGTCAAGCAAATATCCTAAGGGCTTTATCAACATGTACCAAATGAGTGAAAGCATAATCAAATGAACATGTCAAGATAAAGTACAACCTGATAGCATACTATCATGTCGAGCAAGAATGTCCCTTGAATATATATATATATATATATATATATATATATATAGACACACACACACACATACCGGTACATACACTATCATATAATGGACTCTAGGACATACATATATCCAACAATCTTCCACTTGCACTAAGGCCAATTATTGGTGTATCTTATACCCAACATCTCAAAATTTCGTTCATGCTGCGGCAGAGGGAGGGCCTTGGTGAGTGGATCCGCGGTGTTATCTTTTGTATCTGCTCTCCGAATCTCGATCTTGCGGCGATCAACTATCTCCCGGATAAGATGATATCTCCTGAGGATGTGTCTGGATCGCTGATAGGACCTGGGCTCTTTGGCCAATGCCATAGCCCTATTATTATCACAATACAATGGTATTGGATCAATAATGGTCGGAACTACTCCTAGCGCCAAGATGAACTTCCTCATCCAGACAGCTTCCTTGGCAGCATCATTTGCGGCAATATACTCAGCTTCCATCGTGGAGTCTGGAACGGTTGTAAGTCCATGCTACCTCTCCCGGTACTTTCGGGCATGCGGAATTTGGTGAAAAACAATTTTTCTAGAGGTGGTAATATGGACTCAAAACCGGATCTTTGTTAAACATCTAACTAACAACCTAACTAGGAGTTGTTAACTACTCGGTTAGGGGGTTATACCTTTCTTTCTTGAACTCCTTCTTCTTTGACTCTCGATGGTTGTCCGGATCGGCTTCACTCCGTCGTCTCCTTGCGCCGAAGATAGATCCACTTCGAAAGCTTCCACCTTTGGCTTCTTCTTCGGTCTTTGAAGAAACTAGTTCACTTGGTTTGCTAAACCTTGTGAACTAGAGTGAGTAGAGAAGAGTGTGTTGGGATTTTCTCTATGGTTCTTGGTTCTCAACACATGAGACAAGTGAACCATAGACTAAGAGAGGGAGAGCAAGAGGAAGGAGATGAGAGCTCAAGAACAAGAGAGAGAATGAGAATGATAGAATGAGAAAGACTTTTCTCTCTTGGCTCTCATAATCCAAAACCATCATCACAAAAATAGCAATCAAGTATTGTGTAAAATGGTTTAAGCTACAATAGCCATATCATTTCATGCACTCATTTTGCATAAGAGAACAAGCAAGCAAAAGTCTTTGCCATGAAATGATAGCCATTGTCATCATGATGGTCAACTAGTCAAACCTAGTCAACCGGTCAACAAAGTCAACAAGTCAACAAAGTCAACCCCTCAACAACCATGTCACCACAATACTTAATTAATATTATTGTTAATCATATATCATATTCTCATTAGGGTTGAGCAAAAAGTCAATAGTCAACAGTCAACGGTCAACAACCCTAATGAGAATCCTCTGCCTCTGTCTCTCCGTCAACTGTGCATACACACCCGCATCCGCGTTCCTAGGAACACGAATACATACTGGATAAATCCAATCCCAAAACGTATACTAGGATCTGGTTTAAACCAAAGCCCGCTAGTGTTAACTTTCCGGACACTGTACGTGCATAAGTGCACGGATGTGACCGAACACTGTCACAAAACCATGCGACCTGTCACAAAACCATGCGACCTCTACTCTTTTACCTAAAGGCGAATAGCTTTCTGTGTGGGACTCTAAAGACTCGACACTACGCTGGCAGTGGGTTTAACCACAGACCGCAAGCGGCACTAGCTGTGCATAACGGTCCCCAGGTAGAAGCCGACAAGAAGACTGATGAGGTGAAACCCATCTGAACTCCTACTGAGCCTGAATGTGACAATCTCCATACAGTCCGGTCTGTTCGTCTGATACATCGCATGGCGGGCCTAGGGGGCGGTAAACGTCAGTCCCTTAATAGCGGTACAAGTCGTGTGGAGTGAAGCCCAAAACACCCTGAGATAACACTGGAAGCCTACCAGTATATCTCGATTGCCCTGGCCAGGGACTACTCGTGTAATGGCTCTCCTAGACACAGCGCGATGTCAACCCCCAATACCGGGAGAGATGAATCCTGTCTAACCGTCACTGCCTCCAAGTGCTTCGGGACTGTACCCAACCACTACCTGTTTGCACGACTTCTTTGAGCCGTGGTAGGGTAGTAATCAAAGTACAGTGGGAACACACTCGAGGCGAAGTGACAGTGTCAAGTCAGCGGACTATGCTGTACTCATGTCACCTGGGAACTCATAACTGACGATAGGTATAATACCAACCGGTCAGTTCCCGACGAGTCCTGTCCAGTGTACTCGTAACCTAACGAGCACCCGTATACTATCTCCAGTACGACGTACTGATGGCTGTGGGACAGACCATCTCCCATACTGGGATGAGAAGCGCATACGCTAGTCTACTCCGGAGTATCGATGCCCTGTCTCGATAGTCCTGCGACTAGGGACCTGTATAAGGATGTGCTTATAGATTACCCAGCACCCACTAGTGTGACTGCCATCACAACGCTGGTAATCAAGCAAAGATCCTAAGGGCTCCACTAATGTGTATAGGTGATATACTAAAATAAACACATGTACACATTGAAGTAGAAACAAACCAAGTAGCATACTACTATATTGAGCAAGATTGTTTATACAAGGTGAATATCCTAAGCTTCCATTAAGTAATATACAAACTAGTATGATACAGTAATGGCCTCTAGGGCATATACACTAACAATCTCCCACTTGTACTATGGCCATGTACTAGCGTATCGAAGACCTATCATCTCGATCAGCCGCTCGAACTGAGTCTGGGGCAAGGCCTTGGTGAATGGATCTGCAGTGTTATCTTCTGAAGCAACCCTCCGAACCTCGATCTCTTGGCGATCCACGATCTCCCTGATCAGGTGATACCGCCTCAAGATGTGTCTGGATCTCTGATGGGACCTGGGTTCCTTCGCTAAAGCTATAGCCCCGTTGTTGTCGCAATACAAAGGTATTGGATCAACAATGGACAGAACCACCTGAAGTTCTTTCATGAACTTCCTTATCCAGACAGCTTCTTTTGCGGCATCAGATGCAGGGATGTATTCCGCTTCCATCGTCGAGTCTGCAACGGTTTCCTGTTTGGAACTCTTCCAACACACCGCCCCTCCATTGAGGGTAAAGACAAAACCCGACATGGACTTGGAATCATCCTTGCCACTCTGGAAGCTGGAGTCAGTAAAGGCCTCGATCTGGAGGTCTTTTCCGCCATACACCAAGAACATCTCCTTAGTCCTTCTCAGGTACTTGAGAATGTTCTTTACCGCTATCCAGTGTTTCTCCCCTGGGTCTGACTGATACCGGCTTACCACACTGAGTGCATAAGCTACATCCGGTCTGGTACACAACATCGCATACATTATAGAGCCTACCGCAGAAGCGTAGGGTATAATAGACATGCGATCCCTCTCCAAATCAGTCTTGGGAGACATCTCTTTAGAGAGGGTGATCCCGTGACAAGCCGGCAGGTTACCGCGCTTGGAATCTTACATACTGAATCTTTTCAGTATGGTGTCGATGTACCTGGACTGTGAAAGTCCTAATATCCTCTTGGATCTATCACGATGGATCCGGATCCCCAGGATGTATGAGGCATCACCCAGGTCTTTCATGGAGAACCTGTGTGACAAGAACCCCTTGACAGATTGTAGCATAGGAATGTCATTTCCTATTAAGAGAATGTCATCCACGTATAAAACGAGGAATACTACAGTTCTCGCTACAAATCTACTATAGATGCATGGTTCATCTGGATTTTTGATAAAGCCAAATTCCTTGACCGTCTCATCAAAACAGATGTTCCAACTCCGCGATGCCTGCTTTAGTCCGTAAATGGACTTAAGCAACTTGCACACCTTTCCGCTGCTCCCACTCTGAATGAAACCCTCTGGCTGGTCCATATAGACACACTCCTCTAAATTTCCATTTAGAAAAGCTGTCTTTACGTTCATCTGCCAAATCTCATAATCGTGGAAGGCAGCAATGGCAAGAAGGATCCGAATGGATTTCAGCATAGCTACTGGAGAAAAGGTCTCGTCATAGTCCAAACCAGGTCTTTGACGAAAACCCTTTGCAACCAGTCTAGCTTTATAGGTCTCAACCTGTCCATCTACACCAATCTTCCTTTTGAAGATCCACTTGCATCCTACGGGTTTTACCCCGTCTGGAGCAATGTCCAACGTCCATACTTTGTTGGTATACATGGACTCCATTTCGGTCCGCATTGCATCCAGCCATTTTACCGAGTCAACGCTCTGAACGGCTTGCTGGAAGCTAGTAGGCTCATCATAATCTATGATGCAATCCTCTCTATCCCCGTCTATGAGAAAACCGTAGTATCTCTCGGGCGGATGAGACTGCCTACTACTTCTGCGGAGCGGCGTAGGAATGTCCTGTTCTTTTGAACCCTCTGGTTCCACTAAGCTTTCAGTAATAGCTCGTGGTTCTGGAATTTCTTCCAGTTCTACTGTGCTCCCACTTATCTGGGTTTCCAAAAAATCAGTTTCCAAGAAGTAGGCATGACGAGAAACAAGAACTTTTTGTTCCTCTTCGCAGTAGAAGAAATATCCCTTGGAGTTCTTTGGATATCCCACGAACTTACACTGTACTGAGCGTGCCTCGAGCTTGTCCGCATGCTTCTTTTTAACAAAAGCTAGACATCCCCATGTCTTAATGTGCTTAAGATAGGGTCTCTTCCCACACCACATTTCATATGGTGTAGTAGGCACAGTCTTAGTAGGAACTCGGTTCAAAAGGTATGCAGCTGATTCTAGCGCATACCCCCAAAATGATCGCGGTAACTCAGCGTTACTCATCATGGACCGTACCATATCCAATAGGGTTCGGTTCCGTCTCTCCGATACACCGTTATGTTGCGGAGTGTATGGAGGAGTAAGCTGAGAGAGAATTCCGTTCTCTTTTAAATATTCCAGGAACTCGGCACTTAAGTATTCTCCACCTCGATCCGATCTTAGAATCTTGATACTTTTGCCGGTTTGTGTTTCTACTTCATTCTTATATTCCTAGAACTTTCCAAAGGCTTCGGACTTTTGTTTCATTAAGAAGACATAACCGTACCTTGAAAAGTCATCCGTAAAAGTAATGAAGTAAGAATAACCACTTCACGCATGTGTAGACATTGGACCGCACACATCGCTGTGTACGAGTCCCAAGAGCTCGCTCGCCCTTACTCCGTGTCCAGTAAACGGAGTCTTTGTCATCTTTCCTTTGAGACAGAATTGACAAGTGGCATACGATTGATATTCGAACGGATTCAAATATCCTTCTGTATGTAACTTCGTCAACCTTCTCTCATTGATGTGACCCAGTCTACAATGCCATAAGAAAGTCTGATTTATTTCCGGAGACTTTCTTTTGTGTGTATTCTGGACATTGAAAATCTGTGGTTGGTTTAATACGTATATACCATTGCTCAATGTACCTGACCCAATCAAAACTTGATTAAGGTGAATGTTTACAACATTACTTACAAACGCAAATCCATAACCTTCTTTAGAAACTAAAGATACAGAAATGATATTACAAGTTGCGTTGGGTACAAAAAAGCAATTACGCAAAACCAAAACATGTCCATCTGACATTCCCAGGTGATAGTCCCCCACGGCATTAGCATCCATGCTAGCTCCGTTTGCAACTCTGAGGGTCATGTCACCTGCCTTCAAAACCCTACGGTTTCTCAACGCCTGCAAAGAATTACAGATATGAGATCCTGATCCGGTATCCAATACCCAGGAAGTAGAGTTTATTGAAAGACAGTTCTCAATAACATACACACCTGAAGCTGAAGCCGCAACCTGCTTCAATTCCTGTGTCCTGGCTTTCCAAGCCCTGCAATCATTCTTCCAGTGACCCTTCTTATGACAATAGAAGCATTCTTCTTTATCCACAAGCTGCCCCGCTTTCTTTGTTGCCTTTGCTTTTCCCTTCGTATCCACTTTACTAACACCGCCCCTTGGTTTGGCGAAGGCTTTCTTCTTCTTTCCCTTGGCTTTCGCCTTGGACTTAGAAGAGGAAGATCCTCCTACATACAAAGTGGATGTTTCCCTACCTTTCTGTAGGGTGCCCTCTGCACTCCTCAGCATGTTGAGGAGTTCTGAAAGTTCAACTTCCTTTTCTTGTAAGTTGAAGTTCAGTATAAACTGGGCGTAAGTGGAAGGAAGGGACTGGAGAATCAAGTCAGTATAGAGCTCATTCTCCAACGTGGTTCCAAGTTCCGCGAGCTCCTCAATGAAGCCAATCATCTTAAGCACGTGTTCCGCTACCGATGATCCGATGGCCAACCTTGCCGAAAATAACTTCTTCGACACTTCGTATCTTACGATACGAGATTGCTCTCCATACAGTTCTTTTGTATGGAGAAATATGGATTCAAGGTCCATATTCTCATGCCTCCTCTGATGTTCGTTGTCCATCGAGGCAAGTACGAGGCACTTGGCCTTCACGCTATCAATCTCCCAAGTCTTACGGATTTCCTTATCCGCGACGCTGGAGGTGGGACTTGGGACAGGGGGAGCTTTGGTGGTAAGAAGATACCCCAGCTTGTCGTAAGTGAT
The DNA here is from genome assembly GCA_030015575.1 of Agapanthus africanus. Taxonomy (NCBI): domain Eukaryota; kingdom Viridiplantae; phylum Streptophyta; class Magnoliopsida; order Asparagales; family Amaryllidaceae; genus Agapanthus; species Agapanthus africanus. The sequence goes on from CM057339.1 coordinate 495,953,802, forward strand.
TGCCATTTTGACATTCCTGAGCCAATCTTTATAGTTTGGCCCTATCAGTATGTTTTTATCTAGAAGTAACTTAAGTCCAGTCATGTCGATTGGTCGCTGCAATTAGGAGAGAGAAGAAGAAACACTCAGCATGATGCTCTTGCAAGTTTAGAGTGGTTTTTAGTTTGTCTAAACAGGATGGCTCCCACTGTTTCTCGAATCCCTCCTCAAACCAAAAAGGAAGAATTAGTCAGGATCAATCTCACCGTACAATACTTGCTTAACCGTTCGGTCAGGCTGGTGTCGGTACTTCGAGGGAGGTTTTCCAACGCTTTCGCGAAGTTCCTTAATTCAAGAACCTCTTTTCCCTGGGGGCGTAGCCCCGCTAACACCTTTCTAGACACCTACTAGGTTTATAGTATTGATCGTTAAGTGAGAAATTTCCCGAGGAGTAGCATATACTCACAGTAGGATCGGGATCCAAATATCATCGCGTGACGAAAACTGAAGAAATCCTACCAGAATCATCACACTCCAAATGGTATGCAACGCTAGCAAGTTTCAGTACTTATGAAACTCCCGATGTGGATTTTTGCCCCATGCTCTTATGATCTTGACTTTGGCCAACAAATCATAAGTCACATGTCAAGTTCTACCCGTCGTTCTCCAGGTTAATTTGAATCCACCCGTACCTACCCTTGACTTTGGCCAACAAGGCAGTACGACTGTTCCAAACCAACGCATCTATCTATGCTGCACATGAATACCCAATAGCTACCAATCACTATGCCTTGACTTTGGCCAACAAACACAGCTTGAATACTATTGACTATTCATGTGAAACGACGGAGGGCTACGAATGGTTTTGGCGAAACCGTGAACGTAGAGAACTTGATATAATCGATGGAACGAGATATCTTTTAAAAGGAGTGGCTCAAACTCCGTATTTTAAAAGTTTGTTTTGAAAAGAACCGAGTGGTTTTTCGAAAGTGTTCCAACGACTTTTACATGGTTTATTTTCTTGCATTAGTTCTTTTAATGCGTGATATTCTTGTATTAGTTCTTTTAATGCGTCCCATCATTTAAAACCTACCATTGCAGAAAACAACCAAAATATGACGTACGCTTATGCCATTCGCATTCGCCATGGGGCCCCGTCATTACCCGTTAGGTTACTTAACTAACGACAGAGCGGGGGCTGGGCTAGCGCGGCTGTAAAACATAAGCAACGCCTAAATAATATCATATATAGATATATTGCAATGATAGACATTTCAGATCATAGATGAACACATTGGATATACTTGGAACCCGCAATTCGTACGAGCCTGTAACGAAAAGCAGATTACACGGTCGCGGTGAATAGCCAATACCCCACCCAAGACCCCTACGGGTGCGGCAAACTACCCGCCAAGTACCCGAAGCGAAGCAACCTCCCTCATTGTTCAGTTGATAAAACTGCACATGTGTATTACATTTTTCCTACCATTTTCATATTAAAAAAGGACTTTATTATGATATATTATACATATGAGGGTTTATGTGTTAAAACACCATTTTCCATGTGTTAATATATTTTAATTAGTATTTGGTAGGAAAATGTATGCAAATAAATTCATTGACCAAATCCTAGCAGAACTAAGTCTACTAAATATTATTTGAGATTATTGTGCAGAATTTTCCATGTTGTTATGCAGAATTTATCAAACAAATCAAGTTGTTGAAGAAAACTTGCCTAATTAAGAAGCAAAACTTGGAGACCAAGTCTGGAAGCAACCGAGAAAAGATTTTTGAATTCTGAAGATGCCTAGGATTGCCACATGTCACAAGATGCAAGCACAAGAAATTTCATCAAGAGATCCGTACCATTAAGCGCGGATCTGCGGCCAAACACCCCCTTGGGCCGCGGATCCGCCGCAATAATAGGGAGTTGGAAGGCAAGATTTTTGGAGATCAATCATTGCTAAATTTTAGCAAGTTTTCAACAATAAGATTCTGGCTTTGCACTATAAAAGGGCACCGAGAGCCTCTTGGAAAAGCTATCAAGCCGACGCGATAACGAAGCTCCCGACGCTCACGCATCCATGCTGATCATCGACTGTTCGACTACCTCCTTAGGAAAGATCGAGAAGCAACTAGTTGTAATCATTTTCTATGGATTAAAAGTGTAGTTTGAAGAAGTCGATTAATAAAGGTAGTTATTTTATTTAATTGTTTTTTTTACATTATGTTTTCCCTCTCTTTCTTTTCATCTTCTTCTCCCAACATGCGCGAGTAATTCTCCGCTTGTTAGGGTTCGTAGGATTAGGGTAGGCTAATGGACGATGAAAATAATTAAACCCTTTTTAAGTCCTATAAAGTTTAGGAACTTTATCAAAAGAATCATTAACATCCTAATCGGGCGCGCTAGCAATTCTTTGCTAGTTCCGACCGCGATTAGAGATTAGATTAATGATTGTTTTGGTAAAGGCTAGATATGAACGGAGTTCCGTGTCGAGATAAGGGTTAAGAGTGGGATTCCTTTTCCCTCCAGAAACCCTAATCTACACGCATCACCGTCGTTCTAGTTCTAAATCTATTAATGGATAAAAATGGTAACTTTTAAATAATCATCCATAACTACTAAATCCTAACGAACCCTACAAGCCCTCTTATTATATTAATTACATCTTTAAAATAATCTAGATCTATATTTTACATTCTTGTTTAACGTAGATCTAGAAACCATTCTATAAAATTCTTTATCCTTCCTCTCTTTCTCCACACATCTAAAGTAAAAGTAAAAGGTTCCACGTTTCCCAGAGGACGACCCGTACTCATCTCGGTCTAGCTACACGCGACACCGTTCTGATTGCGGTTAGACTACAAACGCACTCTTTCGTAACAATCAAATGGTGCCGTTGCCGGGGAATACGTGCGTAATTTTTTATTTTTACTATTTGTGTTGAATTCTTAGACGAGTCATATCATTATTAACACAAAACTGCAAATTGCATATTTATCGATTTGTGCGTGAATTTTTCCAAGGGGATATGGAGTCATAGAATTAAGGAGAACAAGAACAGAGACATTTTTAGAGATCCAGAGGAGCACAGAAGGCTGTAAAAAAAATTCATCAAGTGATCCCTCTGCCACGCGGCGGAACCGCGGCAAAAGTACCCCTTCTGCGGTGGAATCGCGGCAGGTTGGAGGAGTTAGGGCTTCAATCTTCTCTGGTATCTTTCTTAACTCCTTCTCTCTCTCCCCAAATCCAATAAAATCTATTTTCTGCAGGATTCTTTGCAAAAAAATTGCGCCGCTCAAAAATCTTTTTGCAAAAGTTTTGTGATTGGTTTTGTTTTGCATATTTAATACGGATTTCTAAGGGGCAAGGACCAAATCAAGATTAGGTGGGGATTTCATCACCCTTCCTAAGCCCCACAAATCACAAACCGAGCATATAGATCAACCCTTCATTAATTTAAAAAATATCTAGACCAGACTCTGAGGACTGTCGCGCTCAATAAGGACAGAGGAAGGTCGTGGGTAATCTATCATTTATCCGCATTACTTTTGTAGTGCCTAGGCAAGTGTGACAAAGGCTAGTGGTTTTTAATTAGGCCCACGACGTGGTTCCTTCCCACTTACCTGGCACTTACCTGGCTACAAGGGTAGTACGGAGGCGGTAGAGGATTGATCCTGCGGCTTGTCCTTTGGAAGTCTAGGAGCGGTCTAGAGACTGGACCTAGGTGACCTTAGTTCTAGGGTTGCTTGTGCATCTTAGGGTGATTTGTCTTGAGTCCCACTTTTTCAAAACAAACCAATTTTAAATCACACACACGCTGCCACTTGCACTAAACCCGCTTAGTGCATGCTCGGCTGGACACGGGATCCTAGTGCCCGTCTTGTCCGCGTTCCTGCTATCGACGTCGAAGTCGGTACTTCTTCATCTTCTTTTCCCCCACCATACACCACATCGACCGTGATGGACGGCACTCCATCTAATTATAACACCACGCTGCCACCGCCCGCAGGTGAGCAGAATCCACCGCGCATCTCTCTCCAAGAGAGATGTTATCCTATTCGTGGTCCTCTTCCTACCTGTCTATCTCTTCCACCACCTAACGGGGATAATTTCGAAATTAAACCCCACTACATCAATCTGCTGCCCAAATTTCACGGGCTTGAGTTGGAAGACGCGTACGTTTTCATCACCAAATTCGAAAACGTATGCGCAATGATGGGTACTTCACAATTGACCTTAGATGCTATGCGCTTACGTCTTCTCCCATTCACACTGTGCGACTTGGCAGAAAAATGGCTTTATAATACTGCCGCACACTCTATCGCTAATTGGGATGAATTCGTCGTAGCATTTCTTAAGAAGTTTTACCCAAATCATAAGGCTGCACATGTTAGGAGCGAGATCAACCAGTTCACCCAGCTTCCCAATGAACCATTTTGGAAGTGCTTTGAACGTTTCAAAGATCTGCTTGTCCAATGCCCTCATCACGGAATACAAAGATGGGATTTATGTCGGATTATATATGAGGGCATTAATCCAGCGACAAAGCAGATGCTTGAAACAATGTGTCAATGCAATTTCATGTCTAAAGATGACGGTGAAGCATGGAAATATCTGGAAGACCTTGCTGAACACACGTTGCAGTGGGAAAGCGTAAGACCACCTTCAACTAAGGGAGGTATTCACCAGCTCGATGTTTCTATCGCAGTGAAAGCCAAAATGGCAGCGATATAGAAGAAACTCGATGCTATTGAAAACAAGTTCTCAACATTCTCCCTAAATCAGGTCACGCTTCCTAAGACTGTCTGTGGTTGCTGTTCGGATCCTTCACACTTAACGGAAGAATGTCCTATGAATGCATCGTTTCAAGCTAATGCTGCTTTTCAGCAGCGACCTAGAAATGATCCTTATTCTTCCACATATAATCAAGGATGGAGGAATCATCCTAACTTTGCTTGGAATCAAAACCAACAAAGTAATTATCAAAGACCTCCTCCACAGCAACCACAACCACAGAATCAGCCCCCCTTTCAGTCACAAAATTTCCAAAATCCGGCCAACATTTCTACACCACAAGTGGCCGGTACTGACAACTCACTTGCACAAACTTTGGATATGTTCATGAAACAATCCATGCAAAATTCGGCTGAGATAAGGTCTTTTATTGATACCCTAACGAAAAACTCCTCCTCCCATGGTGAGAGTATCAAATCAATAGAAAACCAAATCGCACAGTTAAACGCCGCAATGAGTGCGAGAGAGAAAGGAAAACTCCCATCTCAACCCTTACCGAATCCTGGCCATTCACAAAGTCATAATGTGAATGCCATTACTACGTTGAGATCGGGGAGAGTGCTGAATAACCAAGTGGGTGAGCAATTTGATGATAGTGACACATTTGATACCCCTTCTTCTTCTTCTTCCCCTAATTCGTCTAGTCTCCCACCTTCATCTGAGCCTATTCTCCGTTTTCCCCAAGGCTCGAACATTTCGCCAAATCTATCTAAGTCGATGCCCACTCCAATTTTGGGATTGAATCCGTCGCCACAGTCTTCTCCACAAACGTTGGACCCAAAACTTATTGATCGAGCTCCATTTCCAAACCGATTAAGGGCCAACAGACCTAACCCGCAAATGGAGAAGATTGTGGAAATGTTTAAGCAAGTTAGCGTGAATATTCCTCTCTTAGATGCTATTCAACAAGTCCCATCTTATGCAAGAATCCTTAAAGACTTGTGCACTAGGAAGAGAAAAAACTCAAGTGCCTAAAAAGGTTTTCATGACGAGTAATGTTAGCACAGCTTTTACCCAAGAAATACTAAAGAAACGTAAGGACCCCGGCTGTCCTACAATCTCTATTTCTATTGGGGGTAAAAATATAAATCGTGCTTTACTCGATCTAGGCGCTAGCGTCAACTTGCTTCCTTATTCAGTATACGAGCAGTTAGGAATTGGAGAGTTAAAACCCGCCTATTGTACTCTCCAAATGGCAGACCGATCTATCACCAAACCTCGGGGTGAACTAGAGGATGTGTTAATTAAAGTCGGGGAATTCATATTTCCCGTGGACTTTATTGTTTTAGATACACAACCTGTGGCAAACCCACTCAATCAAATCCCGGTGATACTTGATCGACCCTTCCTAGCAACTTCTAACGCTGTGATTAATTGTCGTAACGGTTCTATGAACTTATCCTTCGGGAAAATGACAATTGAGCTTAATATTTACAAGCTAGAAAGTCAGCCATCAGAATCTTCTGCACATTTGCTGGATGTTTGTTCCATCCACGAGATAGCTCCCGAAAGCTGCAAGGATGAGGAACTTTGCTTTGATGTTCTCGACAACACTAATGAGACATCGTTTGATATTGCACCACTTCACAGTGAGGATATGTTCAATGAGGCCGACCTTGAGATTGAACCCGTTGACTCGTTGCAAAAGTCAGCAGCACTTTCCGAGTCAATATCTTATGCAAGTTTTGAACCTCTTAAGGAGTCCGAATATCATTCCGTTACCCATCCTTCTATTGTCTCTCCGCCAATTCTTGATCTCAAACCTCTACCTTCTCATCTTAAATATGCATATTTAGGAGAGAATGAGACTTTGCCAGTAATTATATCCGCTTCTCTAGCCATAGAGCAAGAGAATGCACTTTTGGCAGTGTTGAGATCGAATCGGCAAGCATTTGGTTGGACAATGGCCGACATCAAAGGGATTAGTCCCTTAATTGTTGAACATCACATACATCTGATGGATGAAGCCAAACCAACCCGAGACCCACAAAGACGGTTAAATCCCGTTATGAAGGAGGCGGTAAAGAAAGAAATCGTCAAGTGCCTTGATAGTGGAATAATTTACCCCATATCTGATAGTCAATGGGTAAGTCCAATTCATGTGGTCCCTAAAAAGTCTGGCATTACGGTCATCATTAATGAGGCTAATGAGTTAATCCAAACACGCACCCAAACTGGGTGGCGCGTGTGTATAGATTACAGGAAACTCAATGCCGCGACGAGGAAAGATCACTTTCCTCTACCTTTCATTGACCAGATGTTGGAACGATTAGCGGGACACGATTACTACTGTTTCTTGGACGGATACTCTGGCTACAATCAGGTCCCCATCGTCGAAAAGGATCAAGATAAAACCACTTTTACTTGTCCTTTCGGAACTTTTGCTTATAGACGCATGCCCTTTGGGTTATGCAACGCTCCCGCTACATTTCAGCGGTGCATGATGGGGATATTTTCAGATATGGTGTAAAATTTTCTAGAAATTTTTATGGACGATTTCTCCATTTTTGGGGACTCCTTTGAGGACTGCCTTCGTAATCTTGACGCTGTTCTTACCCGCTGTAAGGATAAGAACTTGACTTTGAATTGGGAAAAATGCCATTTTATGGTCCAAGAAGGTATTGTACTTGGACATATAATTTCACATAAAGGCATTGAGGTTGACAGAGCTAAAATAGATGTCATTCAAAACCTCCCTCGTCCCAATTGCGTCAAAGATATACGATCCTTCCTTGGTCATGCAGGATTTTATAGGAGATTTATTAAGGACTTTAGCAAAATTGCTAGACCCTTAACCCTTCTATTGGCCAAGGACACTACTTTTCACTTCGATTCAGATTGTGAGGCTGCTTTTGAATCGCTTAAAGAATCACTCACGACAGCCCCCGTTCTATCATCTCCGGATTGGAACCACCCGTTCGAGCTTATGTGTGACGCATCGGATTTTGCTATTGGTGCTGTCTTGGGACAGCATATTGATAAGATGCCATATGTAATTTACTATGCAAGTAGGACCTTGAATGATGCACAAATAAATTACACAACTACCGAGAAAGAACTCTTGGCAGTTGTATTTGCATTAGAGAAATTCAGGCCCTACTTGATTGGCTCGCCTATTGTGGTTTACACAGATCACTCCGCCCTACGACATCTTTTAACGAAGAAGGATGCAAAGGCCAGGCTAATACGTTGGATCCTATTGTTACAAGAATTTGATCTTGTTATCAAAGACAAGAGTGGATGTGAAAACGTTGTAGCCGACCATCTTTCACGCATCACTTCTTCGCCAACTGTGACCGTGCCTATAAATGACTCATTTCCCGACGAACAGCTCTTGAATGTATCCTACGAACCTTGGTTCGTGGATATCGTGAACTATCTTGCGACGGGACTTATACCTAGCGATTGGTCGAAACAAGACAAACTTCGATTTTTATCCCAAGTAAAATATTTTTACTGGGATGAACCATATCTATTCAAGTATTGTTCCGATCAAATCATTTGCAGGTGTGTCCCTAACGATGAATTCAAGAGCGTGTTATCATTTTGTCATGATCAGGCATGCGGCGGTCACTTTGGACCTCGAAAAACGGCGGAGAAAGTTTTGCAATGTGGCTTTTATTGGCCAACATTATTTAAAGATGCATTTGAACATTGCAAAACTTGTCCGCGATGTCAGCATTTGGGTCGGATTTCACGAAGGAACGAGATGCCGCTCCAACCTATATTGGTTGTGGAAATATTTGATGTTTGGGGTATTGATTTTATGGGCCCTTTTCCCAACTCCTTTGGGAATCTATATATCTTGTTAGCGGTTGATTATGTCTCGAAGTGGGTGGAAGCTATACGTGTCGCACTAATGACAACAAAGTTGTCATTAAGTTCCTAAAAGAAAACATCTTATCGCGATTCGGACACCCTCGCGCTATCATTAGCGACAACGGGACACATTTCTGCAATAGGTCTTTCGAGGCCTTGATGCGGAAATATTCAATCACTCACAAGCTTTCTACGCCCTATCATCCCCAAACAAGCGGGCTGGCTGAGATCTCAAATAGGCAGATCAAACAGATATTGGAGAAGACGGTTTCGAAAAACCGTAAAGATTGGTCAACCAAATTGACGGATGCTCTTTGGGCATTCCGCACCGCTTATAAGACCGATCTTGGTATGTCTCCATACCGACTTGTGTTTGGGAAGGCATGCCACCTTCCTGTCGAGATCGAACATAAGGCAATGTGGGCTATTAAAGAGCATAATTTTGATCTTGATCATACAGGCAGCTATCGGAAGCTGCAATTGAATGAGCTAAGCGAACTCCGCGATGAAGCTTACGATAATGCGGTGATAGTAAAGAACAGGACTAAAGTGTTCCACGATAAGAATCTTTTTAGAAAAACCTTCACATCGGGGCAACAAGTCCTTCTGTACGATTCCCGTCTCCATCTTCATCCGGGTAAGCTTAAATCTCATTGGAAAGGACCTTTTGTGGTGCGGTATGTACACCCGCACGGGGCAGTTGAAGTCGAAAATTTGAAAAACGGTTCGATTTTTAAAGTAAATGGGCATAGATTAAAACCGTAATTTTCTGCTGACCCCGCGGAGGAGCTCCTGTTTTTACAGGAGCCGCTTTATCAAAACTAAAATTCCTCCGCCTCACCTCCATGTTTTTTTTAAACATTTTCTCATTTTAAGAATGGAGGTGAGTAAAAATGGATTTGATTGAATATCTGTGCGTGTCAAAGAATAAGTTTGGGGGAATTTTTCATTTAACTATTATTTTACCCCTTGTATCTCTCCCTTAGTATACAGGTCCAAATTCTCAAAAGGCTACATCAGTGAGGACACTGCTGAAAACAGGTTTGGGGGGGAGGTTTGTATTCACTGAATTATCTTTGACACCGGGCATTAAATTTTTTTTTCTATAACAAAAGAATAGAAAGTGAAACATTACATCAAAAAGTAAGGAATAGTTTAAGAAAACAAGAAAATTAGAAGTTTTCTTATACGAACTAGTAATAAGTAGTTATGAGCTGTTGTCCCAAGGGTTAGTAAGATGAAGGAAGTCACTAATCTGAGGATAAAAATAAGTCTGAAAAATAGTTTCTATTCTGGAAACCAAACATTTTGAAGGTTGATACCCTACTATATGCACTTACACACGTCTTGAAACTCGGGATAGTAGAGGATACCTTGAAATGCTCTTGTCTAAAAGCCAAAGTATGAAGGAAATGAAAAAAATGAAGAAAATATAAAAATGGTGAAAAGAAAAAAAAAATGAACACTGGTTTTGTTATCGCCAAGGCAGCAATAAAAAAATATAGCAAGGGTGCCTCTTCACTTAGTGCCCTAAGGCCAACTGGTCTGGGAGTCACTGCTAAGCCTTAGGAGGTGCAAGACGAGGAAAATATTATCACATAATCTGCAAGCACATGAGTAATCGGTCGGTGAGTACCTCAAGAAGTATTAACGATCGCATGAAAAGGTGTGAGCAACCCTAAGTATTCATCAAATTAAAAAGTACTAAGGTAGATGGACAAGAGTGTGATAGCTTGAATTGAATTCTCCGAGTGTAGGGATGTCGATTTTACACACGTAGGGGTATATGATCAATGTTTGGATGAAAGAAAGGAACGAAAAATAAAGACGATGTTTTATTGAGGGATGATGTGATTTCTAACATCTTTTCATGACTATTAAGATAGGGCTCATGACAACTGAAAAGCTAGTGTAGTTGGAAACTCTTCTTTTCAAGGCCTTTCTTTTATGGTTCTTATCTTTATATGTAAATTTCACCATCTTTCTTTTGTTATTGGATTTTGTGGGTGTAATCCGCTGAAAACCCTCAGGAGACAACACTCCTCCTACTAGGGACACCTAGAGGTTTAACGGCTTGTTGCACGTGCTCAGTGCAATCGTGTCTGCCTATGAAAGTGTGCTTAGTTTTCTCCTTTCTTTTTCTCCTCTTAAATAAACTAGTTTGCTCAGGACGATCAAAGATAAGTTTGGGGGTATTTGTTCAGTTGATAAAACTGCACATGTGTATTACATTTTTCCTACCATTTTCATATTAAAAAAGGACTTTATTATGATATATTATACATATGAGGGTTTATGTGTTAAAACACCATTTTCCATGTGTTAATATATTTTTAATTAGTATTTGGTAGGAAAATATATGCAAATAAATTCATTGACCAAATCCTAGTAGAACTAAGTCTACTAAATATTATTTGAGATTATTGTGCAGAATTTTCCAAGTTGTTATGCAGAATTTATCAAACAAATCAAGTTGTTGAAGAAAACTTGCCTAATTAAGAAGCAAAACTTGGAGACCAAGTCTGGAAGCAACCGAGAAAAGATTTTTGAATTCTGAAGATGCCTAGGATTGCCACATGTCACAAGATGCAAGCACAAGAAATTTCATCAAGAGATCCCTACCATTAAGCGCGGATCCGCGGCCAAACACCCCCTTGGGCCGCGGATCCGCCGCAATAATAGGGAGTTGGAAGGAAAGATTTTTGGAGATCAATCATTGCTAAATTTTAGCAAGTTTTCAACAATAAGATTCTGGCTTTGCACTATAAAAGGGCACCGAGAGCCTCTTGGAAAAGCTATCAAGCCGACGCGATCACGAAGCTCCCGACGCTCACGCATCCAGGCTGATCATCGACTGTTCGACTACCTCCTTAGGAAAGATCGAGAAGCAACTAGTTGTAATCATTTTCTATGGATTAAAAGTGTAGTTTGAAGAAGTCGATTAATAAAGGTAGTTATTTTATTTAATTGTTTTTTTTACATTATGTTTTCCCTCTCTTTCTTTTCATCTTCTTCTCCCAACATGCGCGAGTAATTCTCCGCTTGTTAGGGTTCGTAGGATTAGGGTAGGCTAATGGACGATGAAAATAATTAAACCCTTTTTAAGTCCTATAAAGTTTAGGAACTTTATCAAAAGAATCATTAACATCCTAATCGGGCGCGCTAGCAATTCTTTGCTAGTTCCGACCGCGATTAGATATTAGATTAATGATTGTTTTGGTAAAGGCTAGATATGAACGGAGTTCCGTGTCGAGATAAGGGTTAAGAGTGGGATTCCTTTTCCCTCCAGAAACCCTAATCTACACGCATCACCGTAGTTCTAGTTCTAAATCTATTAATGGATAAAAATGGTAACTTTTAAATAATCATCCATAACTACTAAATCCTAACGAACCCTACAAGCCCTCTTATTATATTAATTACATCTTTAAAATAATCTAGATCTATATTTTACTTTCTTGTTTAACGTAGATCTAGAAACCATTCTATAAAATTCTTTATCCCTCCTCTCTTTCTCCACACATCTAAAGTAAAAGTAAAAGGTTCCACGTTTCCCAGAGGACGACCCGTACTCATCTCGGTCTAGCTACACGCGACACCGTTCTGATTGCGGTTAAACTACAAACACGCTCTTTCGTAACAATCAAATGGCCCCGCTTCCTAGAGTACGCAAGATTAGGCACGTGACATAGCCAACCATGCTACCTGTGGGTAGGAAGTATCCACCCACAGTCACATTACGGCTGAATGACTCTTACATATTCCTGATCCGTGGTCCCGGGGGGTAACGGAACAGAATCACTCTTGGTTCACATATTCCTGATCCGTGGTCCCGGGGGGTAACGGGACATATCCTTTGAGTTACATGGAGGATTACTCAATTGATTTCAAAGACTTTAGAATAAAAAACTTGATAGAACAGTTTAGTTACCCACTGCACACTACCCTGCACTGCTTGTTTCACATTATTGTTTTATTCATGGTTATTTTATATTACCTGTTGCACTGTTCATATTATATTACTTGATGACATGACGCGCTGACGTCTGGGTTTTGCATGGCCCAGATCCTGTACGACTGTCGCAGTCCAAGCAGGAGTACTCCAGCCGGCAGGCTGAGTTGTGAGTTCTGTATTGGTTAGTTTTATTTCCTGCATTTATTTCCTGATGTGAGCCCGCATTATGGGACATACCTTTCAGATATTGTATTGGATCTTTTGCTTAAGCATTTATTTATCATTGACTCTTGTTATTCTGGATTATGGACATGTTTTTAGATAGTTTTATCTTGTTCTTGATATCTCTACAGCCGTAATGTGACTGTGGGTGGATACTTCCTACCCACGGATAGCATGGTTGGCTATGTCACGTGCCCAATCTTGCGTACTCTGGGAAGCAGGGCGTGACATGGTTCTTTTGGTATCACGTGCTATGTGTAAATGAGATATTCTTGTACCTGGACGATAATTTAAAGCTTACGCCACAAGCTATGTCTGATAAGCCACACCTATGGATGAGTTGGAAGATATGCACCAGCGGGGGCTTACATATTTGCAACAATTAGAGGCGTTGTTCCCTTCCCTGAAAAGCGTATCGGAGATAAGGATTGTCAGTCAGATAAGTACTGGATATCTTCCTAGTCTCATTCTCCACACATTCTTATCAGCCGTGCCGCTGCCAACGATCCGAGTAACCTTGTGGATGTTCCTAACCAGCATGGTCACTCTCCTACATTGCCTGGTCCTGTTTCGTACACGCGAGCGTACATAGCGACTTTTACCGACGTCCGACGTGCTGTACGCTTTCCGTTCTGGGGATCCCCGAGGCAAGTACCCCTTGCTACATGCTATACTATATTTACATATATATTATGACACCCTAAACCTGTAAATTTAACTTGGTACGATCATTTCTCATTTTCATGTACAATATTGTTATATGTCATTTTATCTTTAAACTTGGAACTTACAGTTTGCAATGGAACCTAATAACCACATTTACGAGTTTAATCACATTTTAATATTGACATAGCTCATGGCATCTATCTCTGTAGTTTGTTCCATTCGAACACTCGTATGCATTTTAACCTGTAATAGCTGTACTAAACCGTTATATAAATCATTGCACCTCTAAAAGTTCTTAAACTTGTTAACATGACTAAATGGCTATCATTGTCTTACTGCACTCTTGTAATCATCTCTGTGACACAATTGATAACTGTATTGCAAATCGAATGAATCTGGCTTTGAGATCAATCATTGCTAAATTTTAGCAAGTTTTCAACAATAAGATTCTGGCTTTGCACTATAAAAGGGCACCGAGAGCCTCTTGGAAAAGTTATCAAGCCGAAGAGATCACGAAGTCCAAGACGGCTCACGCATCCAGGCTGATCATCAACTGTTCATCTACCTCCTTCGGAAGAGATCGAGAAGCAAACTAGTCTTTGTAATCATTTTCTAAAGAATCAAAGTGTAGATTGTTCAAGTTGATTAATAAAGGTAGTTGTTTTATTTAATTCTTTTGCATTTTACATTATGTTTTTCCTCTCTGTCTTTTCATCTTTTTTTTCCCAACATGCGCGAGTAATTCTCCGCTTGTCAGGGTTCGTAGGATTTGGATAGGCTAATGGACGATGAAAATAACTAAACCCTTTTTAAGTCCTATAAAGTTTAGGAACTTTATCAAAAGAATCATTAACATCCTAATCGGGCGCGCTAGCAATTCTTTGCTAGTTCCGACCGCGATTAGAGATTAGATTAATGATTGTTTTGGTAAAGGCTAGATATGAACGGAGTTCCGTGTCGAGATAAGGGTTAAGAGTGGGATTCCTTTTCCCTCCAGAAACCCTAATCTACACGCATCACCGTCGTTCTAGTTCTAAATCTATTAATGGATAAAAAGGGTAACTTTTAATTAATCGTCCATAACTACTAAATCCTAACGAACCCTACAAGCCCTCTTATTATATTAATTACATCTTTAAAATAATCTAGATCTATATTTTACATTCTTGTTTAACGGAGATCTAGAAATCTTTCTATAAAATTCTTTATCCCTCCTCTCTTTCTCAACACATCTAAAGTAAAAGTAAAAGGTTCACGTTTCCCAGAGGACGACCCGTACTCATCTCGGTCTACTACGTGCGACACCGTTATTGATTGCGGTTAAACTACAAGCAAACACTTTTTCCCATCAATCACTCATCCCCGTGAGTAGGCCACTCGGCACTTCGGCATACCCGGTAGTTTGTCCACCCCTTCCATGGGTCTATCCTAGGAACAAAAACAGTAAAAAGAAATTATACAATGACGGCTACAACCCCGACCCGGTTGTACGGCCATACAAATAATTATTACATCAATTTACAAATTTACATTAATTGAAAGAAAAGAAAACTCTCGTCTCACAACCCCCGGCTATTCACCCGCGACAATCTAATGAATTCATATACACATTCCAGCAACATTACAGATCACAGATTTGTATAACCCCCACTAATCGACATATAGCGATTAGTAGACGTTCAATACAAATATCACATCACAGAAAAACCCGTCAGCTTAAGTCTTTTAGAAGTTCGATAAAAAATACGGATTTATAGGCCCCAAACACAAAATTTTCGTTCTGGAAAATCTGGGCAGAAAATACATATTCCAAAAATCTTAAAACAACCCCAGATATACACTGCACCAAAGATGGACCCCGGCCGAGTCAACTCGGCCGCGTTTCCGCGGCGGGAGCGTGCTCCCGCCGCGTTTCCGCGGCGCTTTGAATCAATCGTGGGACCAAATTTGGTGGTTATTCAAATAAAAGCCTGAGCCGATTTTTAAGATGAAAATTATCAACTTTGAACAGAATAAAAATCGGCAGAAACTTGACTTTTCGGGTTCGTTTCGTGACTTTTTCTTTGATCGATCTTCTAGTTACTTTGCTAACTTGTTAGATAGAGTTTAACGAGGCTCTGATACCACTGTAAGTCCATGTTACCTCTCCCGGTACTTTCGGGCATGCGGAATTTGGTGAAAAACAATTTTTTTAGAGGTGGTAACATGGACTCAAAACTGGATCTTTGTTAAACATCTAACTAACAACCTAACTAGGAGTTGTTAACTACTCGGTTAGGGGGTTATACCTTTCTTTCTTGAACTCCTTTTTCTTTGACTCTCGATGGTTGTCCGGATCGGCTTCACTCCGTCGTCTCTTTGCGCCGAAGATAGATCCACCTCGAAAGCTTCCACCTTTGGCTTCTTCTTCGGTCTTTGAAGAAACTAGTTCACTTGGTTTGCTAAACCTTGTGAACTAGAGTGAGTAGAGAAGAGTGTGTTGGGATTTTCTCTATGGTTCTTGGTTTTCAACACATGAGACAAGTGAACCATAGACTAAGAAAGGGAGAGCAAGAGGAAGGAGATGAGAGCTCAAGAACAAGAGAGAGAATGAGAATGATAGAATGAGAAAGACTTTTCTCTCTTGGCTCTCATAATCCAAAACCATCATCACAAAAATAGCAATCAAGTATTGTGTAAAATGGTTTAAGCTACAATAGCCATATCATTTCATGCACTCATTTTGCATAAGAGAACAAGCAAGCAAAAGTCTTTGCCATGAAATGATAGCCATTGTCATCATGATGGTCAACTAGTCAAACATAGTCAACCGGTCAACAAAGTCAACATGTCAACAAAGTCAACCCCTCAACAACCATGTCACCACAATACTTAATTAATATTATTGTTAATCATATATCATATTGTCATTAGGGTTGAGCAAAAAGTCAATAGTCAACAGTCAACGGTCAACAACCCTAATGAGAATCCTCTGCCTCTGTCTCTCCGTCAACTGTGCATATACACCCGCATCCGCGTTCCGAGGAACACGAATACATACTGGATAAATCCAATCCCAAAACGTACACTAGGATCTGGCTTAAACCAAAGCCCGCTAGTGTTAACTGTCCGGACACTGTACGTGCATAAGTGCACGGATGTGACCGAACCCTGTCGCAAAACCATGCGACCTGTCGCAAAACCATGCGACCTCTACTCTTTTGCCTAAAGGCGAATAGCTTTCTGTGTGGGACTCTAAAGACTCGACACTACGCTGGCAGTGGGTTTAACCACAGACCGCAAGCGGCACTAGCTGTGCGTAACGGTCCCCAGGTAGAAGCCGACAAGAAAACCGACGAGGTGAAACCCATCTGAACTCCTACTGAGCCTGAATGTGACAATCTCCGTACAATCCGGTCTGTTCGTCTGATACATCGCATGGCGGGCCTAGAGGGGCGGTAAACTTCAGTCCCCTAATAGCGGTACAAGTCGTGTCGGAGTGAAGCCCAAAACACCATGAGATAACACTGGAAGCCTACCAGTATATCTCGATTGCCCTGGCCAGGGACTACTCGTGTAATGGCTCTCCTAGACACGGTGCGATGTCAACCCCTAATACCGGGAGAGAAGAATCCTGTCTAACCGTCACTGCCTCCAAGTGCTTCGGGACTGTACCCAACCACTACCTGTTTGCACGACTCCTTTGAGCCGTGGTAGGGTAGTAATCAAAGTACAGTGGGAACACACTCGAGGCGAAATGACAGTGTCAAGTCAGCGGACTATGTTGTACTCATGTCACCTGGGAACTGATAACCGACGATAGGTATAATACCAACTGGTCAGTTCCCGACGAGTCCTGTCCAGTGTACTCGTAACCTAACGAGCACCCGTATACTATCTCCAGTACGACGTACTGATGGCTGTGGGATAGACCATCTCCCACACTGGGATGAGAAGCGCATACGCTAGTCTACTCCGGAGTATCGATGCCCTGTCTCCATAGTCCTGCGACTAGGGACCTGTATAAGGATGTGCTTATAGATTACCCAGCCCCCACTAGTGTGACTGCCATCACAACGCTGGTAATCAAGCAAAGATCCTAAGGGCTCCACTAATGTGTATAGGTGATATACTAAAATAAACACATGTACACATTGAAGTAGAAACAAACCAAGTAGCATACTACTATATTGAGCAAGATTGTTTATACAAGGTGAATATCCCAAGCTTCCATTAAGTAATATACAAACTAGTATGATACAGTAATGGCCTCTAGGGCATATACACTAACAACGGTATCCTGTTTGGAACTCTTCCAATACACCGCCCCTCCATTGAGGGTAAAGACAAACCCTGAGATAGATTTGCTATCATCCTTATCACTCTGGAATCTCGAATCGGTAAAGGCCTCCATTTGGAGATCCCCGTTACCATACACCAAGAACATTTCTTTAGTCCTTCGCAAGTACTTAAGAATGTTCTTCACAGCTGTCCAGTAATTCTCCCCTGAGTTGGATTGATACCTACTTACTACACCCAGTGCATAAGCTACATCAGGGCGTGTACATAACATCGCCTACATTATAGATCCAACAGCAGAAGCGTAGGGTATAATACTCATGCGAGCTCTCTCTTCATCAGTCTTTGGGCAAAAGTCCTTGGAAAGAGTGACTCCATGGCTAGCGGATAAGGCACTCCGCTTGGATTCTTCCATACCAAACCTCTTTAGGATGGTGTTAATGTACCTTGTTTGGGACAATCCCAACAACCTTTTAGATCTATCCCTATAGATCTTCATGCCCAATAAGTATGAGGCATCACCCAGGTCCTTCATGGAGAACCTTTGTGATAAGAACAGTTTGACCGATTGTAGCATAGAAACATCGTTTCCTATCAGAAGATTTTCATCCACGTACAATACGAGGAATGTGACAGTACTTCCTACAATCTTCTTATAAACACAAGGTTCATCTGGATTTTTGACGAAATCAAACTCTTTGATAACATCATCAAAACAGATGTTCCAACTCCACGATGCCTGCTTTAATCCATAAATGGATTTAAGCAACCTACATGCTTTCCCGCTGCTCCTACTATCAATGAAGCCCTCTGGCTGATCCATATAAACGCATTCTTCTAAATCACTATTTTGAAAAGCCGTTTTAACGTCCATCTGCCCGATTTCATATTCGTAGTGAGCAGCAATAGAAAGCAGGATCTGAATGGATTTAAGCATGGCTACAGGAGAAAAGGTTTCGTCATAGTCCAGTCCTGGTCTTTGTCGAAATCCTTTTGCCACAAGCCTTGCCTTATAGGTCTCCACCTGCCCATCTACACCGATCTTTCTCTTAAAGATCCATTTGCACCCTACGGGTTTTAGCCCAGAGGGTACAACATCTAAAGTCCATACTTTGTTGGTGTACATAGACTCCATTTCAGATTGCATGGCATCCAGCCACTTCACAGAGTCACCACTCATGATAGCTTGCTGAAAACTGGTAAGGTCATTATCATCCATGATGCAATCTTCTCCATCACCATCAACGAGAAAACCGTAGTATCTCTCCGGTGGGCGAGAAATCCTTCCAGATCTATGGATTGGCTGAGGTTCATATGGTTCTGTTGCAACTTCAGGTTCAACCAAGTCGTCATTTGTAATTTGTGTCTCTAGAACCTCTTCTAGATCTACCACATTGCCATCAGCATCATTTGGAAAAATCTCATTTTCTAAAAACGTGGCATACTGAGAAACAAACACCTTTTTTCCTCCTTGTGGTAGAAAAGATACCGAAACGAATGTTTCGGATATCCCACAAATATACACTTAACCGATCGTGTCTCGAGTTTGTCTAGATTCTGCTTTTTAACAAAAGCCGGACAACCCCAAATCTTAACTCGTTTAAGAGATGGTCTCTTCCCATACCATATCTCCTATAGAGTGGTAGACACGGTCTTGGTTGGAACTTTGTTCAACAGAAAAGCTGCAGCCTCCAATACATGCCCCCAAAAGGAGAGAGGCAACTCAGCATCACTCATCATGGATTGTATCATATCTAATAGGGTTCGATTCCGCTGCTCTGACACACCATTGTGCTATGGTGTGTAAGGGGGAGTGAGCTGAGAGAGAATCCCATTCTCTTTTAAGAAGTTTAAAAACTCTGTACTAAGATACTCTCTACCTCGATCTGATCGAAGTATTTTGATGCTCATTCTAGTTTGTTTTTCTACTTCAAGTTTGTACTCCTTGAATTTCTCAAAAGTTTCAGACTTACTCTTTAATAAAAACACATGACCGAATCTTGAGAAATCATCAGTGAAAGTTATGAAGTAAGAAAAACTGCCTCTCGCATGTGTAGAAATTGGCCAACATACATCACTATGTATGAGGCCTAAGAGCTCAGTAGCTTTTTCTCCATGTCCAGTAAATGGAGTTTTGGTCATTTTCCCTTTGATATAAGACTGACAAGTCGCATAAGATTTATACTCAAAAGAATTTAAATATCTATCTTTATGAAGCTTATTTAGTCTAGTTTCATTAATATGACCAAGTCTACAATGCCAAAGAAAAGCTTCATTTATATCTGAAAATTTTCTTTTATTTGTGTGTTGTATGTTGAAAACTGTGTGTTGATTAAGGACGTATATCCCGTTATTAAGTATACCAGAACCAATCAACTCTTGAATAAGTTTAATGTTCATAACATTATGCTGCAATAAAAAATGATATCCTTCATTATCCAACAAAGAAGCGGATATTATATTACAATGCATGCTTGGTACAAAATAACATAGGTTCAAAACCAATATACAACCCGATGGCAACCCTAGGTGATACTTTCCCACTGAAACTGCATGAACATTGGAACCATTTCCAACTTGCAGAGTTTAATCATCGGTCTTCAAAACTCTGTTATTTCTCAGACCCTGCACAGAATTGCAGATATAAGAACCCGAACCGGTATCCAATACCCAGGAAGCAGAGTTTATAGAAAAATAGTTTTCAGTTATGAACACACCTGAAACTGAAGCATCACCATGCTTCCTTTTCTTGAGACCAAGGTACTCAGTACAGTTCCGCTTCCAGTTCCCCGTCTTCTTGCAAAAGAAACATTCTCCTTTTCCCGACTCTGCAGCTTTGGATTTGTCTTTCCCCTTTGCCTTCTTTATTCTACCTCTCGACTTGGTGGATTTCTTCTTGTTCTTTCCCTTGGCCTTGGCTTTTGGAACGGAAGAGGAAGATTGTCCAACAAGCAGAGAGGGAGACTTTGCCTTAAGCGTGTTCTCCGCATTTCTCAACATATTGAGAAGTTCGGGTAGTGACTTCTCCATGTTGTGCAAGTTGAAGTTCACTATGAATGGAGCAAAGGCAGAGGGAAGAGACTGTAGAACAATATTAGTATATTGCTCGTTGTCCATTGTCCATCCGAGGCCCTCAAGCTCTTCAATAAGAGCTATCATCTTCAAAACGTGGTCACCTACTGAAGTGCCAGGAGCCATCCTTATCTGAAACAGCTTTCGAGACGCTTCGTATCGTAATATACGAGATGGCTCCCCATACAACTCTTCTGTATGGAGAAAGATGGATTGAACATCCATCTCCTCATGCTGCTTTTGATGTGTATTGTCCATCGATGCAAGCGCGATGCATTTGGTAGTAGCACAGTCAATATCCCACGTTTTACAGATCTCCCTATCCGCTACAGAAGATTCAGGGCCTGGTTTGGGCGGGGCTGAGGCAGTGAGGACATATGATACTTTATCATATGTGAGAGCAATGTTAATGTTCCTCAACCAGTCTTTATAGTTCGGTCCGGTAAGCTTATTTTTCTCTAACAATAGCTTATGTCCAGTCATGGTTATCTGTAATTAGGAGAGAGAAAAGAATACACTCAGCGAAAGCTCTTGCAAAGATCAGATTGGTTATTTATCTTATCTAATCGATGTCTCCCACTGCTTTTATCAAATTTTCCTTCAAATCTTAGAAGGAAAATTAGCCAGGATTAATTACATTCTACAACTTCGCTAACCGTTCAGTCAGGCCAGTGCCGGTATTTCTGAAGGAGGTTCCCCGTGCTTTCGCACGGACCTAATTAAAATAAACCTCATTTTTCCAGAGGCGTAGCCACATTGACACCTATCTAGACACCTAATGAGTTAGCTAATTGTAAAATGCAAAACTCTCCCGGGAGCAACTATTTCTCACAGTAGGATCGGGATCTTACTATCACAGAGAAGGTATGCAATCTCATTGCAAATTTCAACTCTTGAAACTCCCGATATGGTTTTTATCCCTAGTACTCATGACCTTAACTATAGTCGACATATCATAAGTACTATTCAAGTTCTTCCCGTCATTTCGTGATTAACTAGACCCACCCATATGACCCTTAACTATAGTCAACATAATCATATGAATGTCCTAACTAATCGCATCATATGCGGTGTACGTGTTGGATATGTATGCCATAGAGGCCATTATTGTTTATGTATACATATGGATGCTTGGACATATATATGTACAGGACAGTCTTGCTCGATATGATAGTATGCTATTTGGTTTGACTTTATCTTAATATGTGTATGTTTTACTTGCTATTACATATCTTTTATACATGTTGATAAAGCCCGTAAGATAAATGCTAGAATACCTACGTTATGATGGCAATCATACTTGTGGGAGCTGGGTAGTCGGTACGCACATCCTTAAATGGTCCCTAGTCGTGGGAGTATCGAGACTGGGCATCGATATTCTAGAGTAGACTAGTGTATACGTTTCTAGACCCCGATGAGGGGTGATGGTTTGGTCCCGCAACCATTGGTCTTTAGAACTAAGATCGTATAGAGGTGCTCACTAGGGGTGAGTACACCGGACGGACTCGTCGAGAACTTCCAGATGGTACTATACCTATCGTCAAATGGAAATTCTCAGGTGACATGAGTACAGGTTAGTCTTTAGACCTGAGATTGGCATTTGTCTCGTGTGAGTTCCCACTGTGCTTTGATCACTACCCTACTACGGCTCTGCTGAGTCGTGCAAAAAGGTTTTGGTTGGGTACAGTCCCGAGCCACATTGAAGTAGTGAGCGATTGTCGGGGATTCGTCTCTGTAACACCTTAGGATGTGTTTAGTGGCTAATTATATTTTAATATATGGTTTTTAATAAAAAGTTTACCAAATTGATTTTCAAATATTTTATCAAAATTAATGAATATTTTATTAGAATTTTCCTAGGCTTGCACACACTTGTGCATGTAAACTAGGGTTAAAATGGGGTTAAACCATGATTAGCAACCATGGTGGATTAAACCATTGGAATTAAGTGTTTTGGGTTTTAATTAAGTGTGTTTTTTTTATCTTTTTACAAAATGGAAAATGATTTGAAATTGGTTGACTTGGAGGGAGAAAGAGAGAGAGAGTGCTTGATGGGCATCATGGCTTGAGCCATGCCTTCATTAAATGAAGAGAGAGAGGGAGGTTGACTCTTTTGTGCTTCCATTTCCTTTGCCTCACTCAGTTTTTCTCACCACTCTCTCATTCTAACGCACCCAACAACAACACCAGTAGCAGCAGAAGGAGCAGCAGCATCACCAACAGCAGCACCAGCATCAACAGCATCATCAGCACAGCAGCATCAACACAACAGCAACAGCTCCAGGCAGCAACAGCATAGCAAGCAGCAACAGCGGCTCTTCTCCTCCTCTTCTTCTCCTTCTCCTTGCACTTAGGATTTCTAGGGGGTATAATCTCTGAACTCAATTCCTAGCTTGCTAAACTTGTGTGTAAAATAGCTTCGGTTAGTGTTAATTATGCGTTTTAGTGCTAGAAATGGCGTTTTGTGTGAAGTTGTGGCCAAGTGATGATTTTACTGGTTAGCCTAGCCTAATTAAGTGTTATTAGGGTCACTTAAACCTAGTTAAAACTCAGATTTCACTAAAACACCATAGGGTTTCATTTAGTGCAAATTTAACATTTTTAGGCAAAACATAGACCTTTCAGTGATCTGCTTTTGACCCGGCTCCTTCAGAAGAAAACTGAGAAAACTGGAGCATGTATGTAAGTCTACGCTAGCGCCCCGGCCGTCTACAGACGCCAAATGCGGAACAAAAACTTTTTAACTGGCGCTATCGTATACTTTAACCCGGATCTGCCATTATTGCTAAACTAACAAACTGTAAAGAGTGTAGAAAGGTTAACGATCCGAGTCCTTCGTTCTTTAACCATTATCCCATGCTCTGTTGCGGCTGCTCCGATCTCGTCGATCGGACTCGTCGAGGTGGCACCACGTCGACGATTCTTTAAACGGGCTCCCGCCTCTGACTCGAGGCAACTCGGTCGTCAAGTTTGCTAAAAGAGACGAACAAGAATGATGTAGAGAATGAGTAGATGACTTTGTCTCACTTCGTCCAAATCCATGGACGATCGGTTAATGAAGTTGCCGAGGGAATCGGGTGATGGAATGAAATGAGCTTTGAATTCCATACACCGAAAACTATCATAATCTTTTGCAACCAAATGAAAACTTCAAGTAAGTGTGAGAGAGAGAGGAGGGGCCGGCCATTTATAGGTGGAGGGAGGTGAGTGTAGGAGAGGGGAGAGTAACCTTAAGAACAAATATCATATGTGAACACAAATAAATATCTTAAGGAAAACAAGAATGATTGAAATTAAAGCATGAGTCACAATCCTTGTCACCACTTTCTAGAAACTTCTAGAACCTTCTAGAAGCATGACTCACCCTTATCCAAGAAAAGATAAATCCGTCTTTAACCGAATGTTAAAAGACGGCTGATAGAAAACTGGAAACTGGCAACTTCCAAAAGTGATCCTGAAACGACTTTCAGGATAACCCCGTATCTGTATAAATATACCCGCATTTGTATTACGACCGAATACAAATGCAACTGAGACAAAGATATTATATCTACTCAATATAATACTTGGATCCGGCTTAAACCAAAACCGACCAGTATCATCTGCCTGAAAAATAACACGTGCGTAAACGCACGTGCATTTTCCGAACCCTGCCATAAAACCATACGGCCTCTACAACGTTTCGCCCGAACTTGGGAAACTGTCTGTGGGGGACTCTAATGACTCGTCAGTACCCTGGCAGTGGGTTTAACCATAAACCGTCAGCGGCACTAGCTATGCGTAACGGCTGCCCATGGACTGACCTCAAGGGAGGCTGATGAGTCAGCCCTATTGGTTTCTTTTGATTTTGGGAGCGAAGTTCATCTCCCCCGAGCAGACTGCTTTTGTGAAAGGTCGTTGCTTGGTCTACCGCGCAACGGCTTTCGCGCCGGGGAAAGATTCTGTGATCTCCTCACCGGAAAAAAGGAAAGCTGATCTCTCCTTTCCGGTCTTGCCTGTTGACCCAGTTGGTTACGAACTCATCCAGAAATCCTACTGAGCCTAACAGTGACAATGTATATACAGTCCGGTCCGTTCGTCTATGAGTATCGCATATCTGCCTAGGGGGAGAGTAACGTCAGACCCCCAATAGCAGTATAAGTCGTGTCGGAGTGAAGCCCAATAACACCCTGAAATACTACTGGAGTACCTACCAGTAAATCTCCTGCCATGGCCATGGACTTTGTGTAATGGCTCTCCTAGACACAGCACGACCTCGCCCCCAATACCGGGAGAGACGAATCCCCTGCCGATCCGCTCACGTGCCTCCATATGGCTCGGGAATGTACCCAAAAGCTACCTGTTTGCACGACTCCTTTGAGCCGTGGTAGGGTAGAAATCAAAGCACAGTAGGAACTCACACGAGACAAATGACGACCTCAGGTCGATGAACTAACCTGTACACATGTCACCAGGGAACTGCTATCTGACGATATGTATAATACCAACTAGCAGGTTCCCGGCGAGTCCTGTCCGGTGTACTCATAACCCAATGAGCACCTGTATACATCTTAGGTGATCCAACTGGCACCAGTGGCTTGTGAGACCGGCCACCGCCCCTCGTCGGGGTCTTGACTGTACACACTAGTCTACTCCGGAGTATCGATGCCATGTCTCGAAACTCCCATGACTAGGGACCACAATTAAGGATATGCATATAAACCACCCAACTCTCACGTATATGATCGCCATCATACAGTTGGTAGTAAAGCAAGATCCTAAGGGCTCTATCAAAGTGTAACATGTAATCAGTCACCTGAACATGTACACGACTGATAACGGCAAACCAGATAGCATACTATCATCTTGAGTAAGACTGTCCTACCGGTATAGGTCCTCCGCAATCATTGCAATCACGTACCTGCGATCCAATAATTGACTATGAGGGCACTATCTCCAACAATCTCCCACTTGCACTCAAGGCTAATTATTGCGATGTCGACTACTCACAGCCCGTGTGAAACCGAACATCCAACTCCTCTACTAATCAGTATCACAAAGCCCGTTTGTAAAAACTATTGTGTTCGAGAAATAGACTCAGTGAGTGGATCCTCCTAGAAGTTTCTTTCTATATCTCTCTAAATCTCAAGTTCGCGGAGAAAGCTATCTCCCGAATTGAGTAATACCTGTCTTAGAATATGTCTGGATATCTGATGGGACCTAGTTCATAAATGAACTCCAAATCCAAACTTCTTAGACTGTATCAATCACTGAACCTAATCAGTATCCGGCACCATGCCTCCCACAGTATCTTCTTGGACTACCTATCCATAATACTGTCCCTCTTCGTCAGAGGGAAAACTATAACTCTGACAATCTCTCTGTCAACCATGTCACCTTTGAAGCTTGGAATGATAACCGTCTCCCGAAGGAGGCTGCCGTCATCAAATCCGTAGAACATGTACTTATGTTCTAAAACTGCTTCCTTATATTTCTCCAGGATTGGATTAATACAAACTTATTGCATCTAGTGCAAAAACAACATCTGGTGTGGTACTTGACATCTCACGATTGACTCAATTGCCTAAGCAAGTGATCTGTCAATCATGCACATCCCTCTCCCCTTTAGTCCGTAAGACACCTTTAGAGAGGGTGACTCCATCACTTGCAGGTACACCACCATGCTAGGAGTCATCTTTTCTAAAAACCATTAGAATACTGTCAAAGTACCTACATTGGGAAACTACCCAAATCCAGATCTAAAACCATAGATCTAGAAACCAGAATGTCAAATATTATATCCATATTCTGTCTGGAGAAACAACTGTGTGACGACCATAGTACAACCGATCGTAGTATAGGAATTTTACTTCCTCCTCTGTGTATGTCATCCAGATACCATGACATCACACCCTACTACCTTCTTAACAGATCCATCCCTTATTCTGATTGAAGTCAAAACCATGACTGTCACATCAAAAATAGATGATCTATCTCCGCTATAACTGCTCAAGTCTATAAATAGACATAAGCTACTTGCCCACTATGCTTCCGATGCTCCCACAGACTACGACAGCCCTCCTACCGGGTCTCATAGCCTGGAACAACAGTAGTGTCAAGTCTTGGTAGATAAGAACCTCCCTGTCACCGTCCTTGAGCCTACCGAAGTACCTCTCGGGTGTCTGAGGTTACCTACCATATCTGTGTAATGGCTATTGGAATGTCAAACCTGATTGAATATATAGGTCCTATTAAATTTTCCGTAATCGTTCGCGGTTCTGGAATCACTTCCAGTTCTACCATACTCCCACTACTGTTTTCTGAAAAAGATCCATTTTACTAAAACTGTGGCGAGTCAAGAACAATATCACTATTGATCTTCCAAATGGTAGAATATCAACCCTCGTCATAGCCAGGGTCAACCCACAAACAGCTATTACAGAAACGTGCCCTGAGTTATCCAGAGTCTGGTTTTAAGCATAAGATGGACAACTCCCCGTACCTTAACATCTTTTAAGGTACGAACAATTCTATGTCCAATATAGAAACTTTGGCACTTATTTAATTGGAACCATATTCAAATCATGCAGCTGTCTCCAGTGCATTTCATCTTTAATGGAAAGAGGCTAATCAGCATTACTCAACTTAGGAATCCATCCAATTATGAGTAACCTGAAAGAGAAACACGTTTCTCAAAACCAAAACTATCATCTGAATACCAATCACAAGAATCTACATCTTCGATCTCTTTGAAGAATCCCGATACTTGTGATACCTGGTTCTCTACTTTATTCTTATACCCACAACTTCTCAAAACTTAGACCTTGTATTTCTACGAAACACTTGTCTAAATACTAGAGAAGTTATAAGTAAACAGAACATAGTACGAGGACCTACCCCTTTGTCCTGATGGACACTTGGACAACATACAATACTCTGTATAAGTCCGCTGAGTTAAACAACTCAAAACCTGTGCGTCGTAGGTTGAAAACTGTACCCTGGCGATTTCCTCAAATATCACCAATTACAACGAATTCCGATATAATGAGGATAATCACCTAATTCCCAATAACTTACTCCCACTCATCATCTGTAAAACCATACAGATATGAGAATGAAACCTGGTAAATACATACCCTTGGAGTAAGTGTCTAATCGGTAAAACAGTTTTTCTTTAACAATGCACTGAAACATGAAAATGTTTCGTAGGGGTATCCTGGTATTCATAGCAATGCCTCTTTCATAATCCAATTCATGACTTCAACCGTATATTTTATTGCCATCTCTCTAAATCCCTTTATTTGTCTTTAGTCGTTACCTTCTGTACACCATCGTTAGGCTAAATGGTTTTCTTCCTTCCCTACCGTTCGGCACCAGCCTATGGTTTGGAAGAAGACTATCCAGTAAGCATAATAGGTGTACCCTCCTAAACCAAGGAGTACTCGCATCTCGAGAGAAGGTGATGATAAAAGACAACTGAATAATACCTTATTATTTTAAAGGTGAAATAGGAGTGGCGATGAAGTACGCGGTTTTGGTCGTGAATGATATCAGACGCAATTTACTTTGCCCTCTTTCTAATCCCTTTATTTTGTCTTTACATATTACCTTCTGCACACCCTACTTAGGCTAATTGGTTTTCTTCATTCCCTACCTTTCGGCACCAGCCTATGGTTTGGAATAAGACTATCCAATAAGCGTAATAGGTGTACTCTCCTAAACCAAGGAGCCCTCGCAACCTGAGAGAAGGTGATAATAAAAGACAACTGAATAAACCAATTCTATTTCTCCTGAACCTGGATCCATCCTCGAAGAAGTCCCTTCGAGTTCGTATATAACCATACGATGGATCTATCCAATGGAAGTGGATATCCGTAGTAAAACGGGTGTTCTGAGAAATGCAAAGGGTAAAAGAAGGAGTGGCAATGACTTATGCAACATAGACAATCCAAAAGCCAGTATTTTAAGAAGGTTCGGTCAATTTGGTCACTGAGTCATAGTCTAGGGTCGGTCCAAGGTCGCTGCCAAAGAGAGAGAGAAAAAAGAAACACTCTGCGTGCACTTTAACCTAGATCAGAATGGTCATCACTTTATCTAATCCGGAAACCTCCCACTGTCCTGTCAAATTCTCCTCCAAACCTGAAAGAAGAATCAATCGGGATCACCCGAAGAGTAAACCAACTCATCAGTGGGAATCGGGATCCAACTCTCATCGCATGATAACGTGATGGAATGCATCCACGTTACTCATACTCCAGAAGGTATGCGCATACTTGGCAAGTTTCAGTTTCTTTAGAAACTCCCGATATGATTTTTGCCCCTTGCTCTTATAACCTTGGCTTTGGTCAAAATGTCATAAGTCACATGCCAAGTTCTACCCGTCACTATCTTGTCAATTTGAACCCACCCGCACATGCCCCTGACTTTGGCCAATCGGCAGAACGACTGTCCCAAACTAACTCATCTATCTATGCAACAATTGAATACCCAGCAGCTACCAAACACTATGCCTAAACTTTGGCTAAAATACATAGCTTGAATACTACTGAATACTCAAAAGAAGTGACGGAGGGCTACGGCTGGTTTTTGGTGAAAAACCTTTAACGTAGTGAACTTGATATCGCTGAAGGAACCTGATAGCTTTTTAAAATATAGTGGCGAAAATCTTTTGCTAAAGAGGTCACTCCCGGTAAAGGGATGTCGGCTCTTTCCTCGTGGAATGAGGTGCAGGATATTCCACTGAATACCGCTATGCAAAGCAACTTGTAATCGACTATAGTGAAGTTATTACCCTGACGCAAACTTCTGCCCAAGGGGTCAGTCCCGGTGAAGGGATATCGGCCCTTGCCCCGTCGAATGAGGTGCAGGATATTCCACTGAATACCTCTATGCAAAACAAAAGGAAACGTCTTTGCAATAACACTTTTTAAATTTGTTCCAACAACTGAAAACAGGTTTGTTTTACTTTGCATTGATCAGAATCAACGCAGTCCCATCAATTAATCACACCAGAAAAGAACGAAAATAAAATGTACGTATATGCTATCCGCATTCGTCACTGGGTCCCGTCATCACCCGTTAGGTTACTTAACTAACGACAGAGCGGGGACTGGACTAGCGTGGGTGTAAAACATATACAACATCTAATAGTATATAAATCAATATACAATAATCGCTCCAGGCGTGATAATATGCAACATTACAGAAAAGTAATAATCATCACATAACAATACAGATAATCTGGGATCCCCGAGTTTCACAGAGCCGCTGCTGAAACCCGACGTTCCCCTGTCGTATGGATAGCCTGTGCAATGAAACCTAGACCCCTACGGGTGCTGCAAGTTACCCGCCAAAACCTGAAGCGAGGCAGCCCCCTACGGCATAGTGAATGGACCACCCAGCACTTCACGGAATCCGGTAATCTTGGGCACCACTCCTTGGGTCAACCTGTACCCCCTACAAGTGCGGCGAATAGTCTGCCAATTCTAGAGTGGGACCCCTCTGCCTCTCAAAGCCATGAGATGTGGACCCGTTGCCCCTCAGAACCCGGCTATCCGTGCACTCCGTCGCGGGGCAAAATCTAGTACAGTAATGAAAAATAGTACAATAGGTACATCGACCGCAACCTGGTCGTGCCCCAAAAGAATATTATACAACAGGCAGTGACGGCAGTCCACATGTTGGACGCTCGCCCCGCAATATCAAATGTACAAATAAACTCAAACTGTACTACCATTGCACACTGCTATCCACCACGACAAATCCGCAACATCACAGCACAACACAGAACATCAACGCGAATGTCACGTTCGCAAACCCGTCTAAAAGAACTATAGCAATCGGACGCGGTTTACCGATCAAATGACATTCCCGGTCGGAGATATAATGTAAGCACTGTAAACTAACGTGTTTAAATTTCGATCGACTAAATATCATAAAGTGGGCCCCACGCAAATCTGTTGAACAGTAATAAAATCTGGGCCCAAAAGATATATACCAAAAACCCCAAATTCCAGAGAAGAATACACTGTGCAAATTTGGGAGCATGATCGCTCAGAACGGCCGCGGATGCGCGGCCAAACCATGGGTTTGGCCGCGTTTCCGCGGCGGTCTTGTCGATTCACATGCTCAAATTTGTACGGCGTTCTTATAAAACCCTGCACAGTTTTCTGAGATGTGTGGAATATTTTTAGGACACCATTTAAAATCAACAGAAACTGTCAAATTGGAAAAATGCGATTTTTGATTTCCGGTTCGATCGATGTTTTAAATGCGTTAGCACAAGTTAGTATAGCAAAATGGTGAGGCTCTGATACCAATGTAAGTCTACGCTAGCGCCCCGGCCGTCTACAGACGTCAAATGCGGAACAAAAACTTTTTAACTGGCGCTATCGTATACTTTAACCCGGATCTGCCATTATTGCTAAACTAACAAACTGTAAAGAGTGTTGAAAGGTTATACCGAACGATCCGAGTCCTTCGTTCTTTAACCATCATCCGACGCAACGTTGCGGCTGCTCCGATCTCGTCGATCTCCGATCTCCTCGTCGAGGTGGCACCACGTCGACGATTCTTTAAACGGGCTCCCGCCTCTGACTCGAGGCAACTCGGTTGTCAAGTTTGCTAAAAGAGACGACAAAGAATGATGTAGAGAATGAGTAGATGACTTTGTCTCACTTCGTCCAAATCCGTGGACGATCGGTTAATGAAGTTCCCGAGGGAATCGGGTGATGGAATGAAATGAGCTTTGAATTCCATACACCGAAAACTATCATAATCTTTTGCAACCAAATGAAAACTTCAAGTAAGTGTGAGAGAGAGAGGAAGGGCCGACCATTTATAGGTGGAGGGAGGTGAGTGTAGGAGAGGGGAGAGTAACCTTAAGAACAAATATCATATGTGAACACAAATAAATATCTTAAGGAAAACAAGAATGATTGAAATCAAAGCATGAGTCACAATCCTTGTCACCACTTTCTAGAAACTTCTAGAACCTTCTAGAAGCATGACTCACCCTCATCCAAGAAAAGATAAATTCGTCTTTAACCGAATGTTAAAAGACGGCTGATAGAAAACTGGAAACTGGCAACTTCCAAAAGTGATCCTGAAACGACTTTCAGGATAACCCCGTATCTGTATAAATATACCCGCATTTGTATTACGACCGAATACAAATGCAACAGAGACAAAGATATTATATCTACTCAATATAATACTTGGATCCGGCTTAAACCAAAGCCGACCAGTATCATCTGCCCGAAAAATAACACGTGCGTAAACGCACGTGCATTTTCCGAACCCTGCCATAAAACCATACGGCCTCTACAACGTTTCGCCCGAACTTGGGAAACTGTCTGTGGGGGACTCTAATGACTCGTCAGTACCCTGGCAGTGGGTTTAACCACAAACCGTCAGCGGCACTAGCTATGCGTAACGGCTGCCCATGGACTGACCTCAAGGGAGGCTGATGAGCGAACTCATCCAGAAACCCTACTGAGCCTAACAGTGACAATGTATATACAGTCCGGTCCGTTCGTATATGAGTATCGCATATCTGCCTAGGGGGCTAGTAACGCCAGACCCCCAATAGCAGTATAAGTCGTGTCGGAGTGAAGCCTAATAACACCCTGTGATACTACTGGAGTACCTACCAGTAAATCTTCTGCCATGGCCATGGACTTTGTGTAATGGCTCTCCTAGACACAGCACGACCTCGCCCCCAATACCGGGAGAGACGAATCCCCTGCCGATCCGCTCACGTGCCTCCATATGGCTCGGGACTGTACCCAAAAGCTACCTGTTTGCACGACTCCTTTGAGCCGTGGTAGGGTAGAAATCAAAGCACAGTGGGAACTCACACGAGACAAATGACGACCTCAGGTCGATGAACTAACCTGTACACATGTCACCAGGGAACTGCTATCTGACGATATGTATAATACCAACTAGCAGGTTCCCGGCGAGTCCTGTCCGGTGTACTCATAACCCAATGAGCACCTGTATACATCTTAGGTGATCCAACTAACACCAGTGGCTTGTGAGACCGGCCACCGCCCCTCGTCGGGGTCTCGACTGTACACACTAGTCTACTCCGGAGTATCGATGCCCTGTCTCGAAACTCCCACGACTAGGGACCACAATTAAGAATATGCATATAAACCACCCAACTCTCACGTATATGATCGCCATCATACAGTTGGTAGTAAAGCAAGATCCTAAGGGCTCTATCAAAGTGTAACATGTAATCAGTCACCTGAACATGTACACGACTGATAAAGGCAAACCAGATAGCATACTATCATCTTGAGTAAGACTGTCCTACCGGTATAGGTCCTCCGCAATCATTGCAATGACGTACCTGCGATCCAATAATTGACTATGAGGGCACTATCTCCAACAATATATACTAGGTCTATACCACACACACAAAGCATGAGACCCCCTTTCCACTGTTTGGCCGCCGTTTTATTCGTTCTGGCCGCAATTTGCGTCCAAATAGGGGTTCTGGGTGCTGGGGTTTTGGCTAGGATAGTCTGCTGTGTTTTCCAGTGTTTTGGCTTGTACAATTTTGTATGTTTTCACCTGTATCAAAATATGGAACCATATATCGTTTTATGGTACGTTTAGTTTGCGCGACACGTGTGATACGTGAGTGCGTCCTGTGATCCAGCGTGTCGCGACGTGTCGGGATAGTTTTAGACGCGTATACACACGCTTCAGCGTATCGTACACACGCGGGTTTAGTTCGCGACACGAGTTTCTCGTTTGATTGCAATATCACTGTTCCCCTCCGAATGGCGGCCGAGACATGGGCGTCTTGCCTGAGATTCGGGGCAGATGCTAATTGGTGTTATCCGTCTACCTCTCCGAAGATGCCAAGTTGATTTATGGCACCATGTATCGGAGGTTTAAACGGATGCGGCCGATGTAGCAGACTTCGTCAGATTCCCCCTCGTTTGAGGGGTTTTTGATTGTGGGGACGCTCTTCCCTGCAGGCGCAAACCCCTGCAGTTAATTACGTTACCGCATCGCGGTAACAACTTTCTCCTTCTCTAGCTGGTCACTTCGTGTTGTGGGTGTTTGTTTTGTGTTTGGTTACCCGTGGATTGTATACGGAGACTAAGTTATGTCGTCGCCCGTAGGGCGTGGATTAGTCTAAATCCGTATTTTCTTAGATTTGGTTTTAGGGTTTTGGTTTGATGATACATTAGCCATATTTGAGGCCAAGATCAACTCAAACGTTTGTTAAGGATACGTTAGTCTAGTTTGAGACTAAGATCAACTTAACAGGATCGTTTAGATCCGACAAAAGAACGTTTGGGTTCTATTGTTCCAGTTTAGGGACATAGTGGTCCATTAAATGTATGGCCGCCAGGACCCGTCACCTCTCTGACGACGTTGAAGGATTACAACGACAGGTGTCAGAGGAGTTCGGAGATGTACCCTTGAACCAAAGTCGATTAGGGGATCTATAGTCCAATTTGGGACTAAAGTCTGTTTGATGATTTAAGGATACGTTAGCCATATTTAAGGCTAAGATCAACTTAAACAGGATCGTTTAGATCAGACAAAAGAGCATTTGGGCTCTATTGTTCCAGTTTAGGGACATGGTGGTCCATTGCCAGTTTAGGGACATGGTGGTCCATGTTCCAGTTTAGGGACATAGTGGTCCATTGGTAGTTTAAGGACATTGCGGTCCATTATTAGTTTAAGGACGCATAAGTCCATGGGTTTAAGGACCCCACAGTCCATATGGGTGTGTTTAAGGACGCATTAGTCCGTTAGTTTAAGGACGCATAAGTCCGCGGATTTAAGGACCCCACAGTCCGTATCTTGGTTTAAGGACGCATAAGTCCATGAGTTTAAGGACCCCACAGTCCGTGTTGATGTGTGGTTGTCGGGACCCGTCACCTCTCTGAAGACGTTGAAGGATTACAACGACAAATATCAGAGGAGTTCAGAGATGTACCCTTGAACCAATGAGTTGGTTGAAAGAGCAGATGTGCTTAGTTCAAGATGATTTGAGGACTTATGGCCAGTTTGGGCTAAGTCCAATTAGGTTTGAAATATTGGCCCTTTGTTGGCTCATTGAAGGAGAGGCTTTGCCTCTAGAAACTTAGCCAATTAGGCTAAAGCTAGTATTAAACACTAAAGACCAACAGTGTTGAACACTGGAATTAAGATTAGCAAGTTAGTGTTTAACACTAAAAGATAATCAGTGTTAAACACTAGCAACGGGGCTTTCAAATTAGTGTTAAACACTAAAGCAAATCAGTGTTAAACACTGGTAGCATAGATTTCAAATTAGTGTTAAACACTAAAGCAAATTAGTGTTAAACACTGCAAATAGAGTTTTCCAAATTAGTGTTAAACACTAAGAATATCAGTGTTAAACACTGCAGATAGAGTTTTTCAATTAGTGTTAAACACTAAGAAGGGAGGGGTCACGTGCGGACACGTGAGAGCGCCCTGATTTCTCTTATTTTATTCTGCAGGTATGTGTTTAACACTTTTAATTTCATGGCGGCCATCACGTGTGAGCACGTGATGGAGTCCCCCGCTCTGGTCTGTTAGAATGCTCATTAGGGGTCACGTGGTGACACGTGAGGGCGCCTTAAATGTGGAGCCAGATCTCCTTTTGGTTTATCCTCAAATCTGCGAATAAGTGTTAAACACTTTTGTTTTTATTTTAGAGCATCACGTGTTGGCACGTGATGGAGGCCCCCGCTCTGGTCTGTTAGAATGCTCATTAGGGGTCACGTGGTGACACGTGAGGGCGCCCTAAATGTGGAGCCAGATCTCCTTTTGGTTTATCCTAAAATCTGCGAATAAGTGTTAAACACTTTTGTTTTTATTTTAGAGCATCACGTGTTGGCACGTGATGGGGATCTGTGCGCCAATTGTTAAAGCATTTGCTGAGGGGTCACGTGATAACACGTGAGAGCGCCCAAAGCTTTCATTTCCTTTGCTTTTTCTTTCTGCGTTTTGGGAGTCACGTGGGAGCACGTGAGGTGATGCTTCAAAGTTCTTTGCAGGGGATCTTTTCAATGGTCACGTGGGGGCACGTGACCCTAGTTCTTTTCATGAACAAAGATCTTTTAAGAATTGAATTCTTTATAGGGTTAAATCCTAATTATGCTTTTGGAAGAATTAAATTCCTATCGTGAAAGAATTAAATTCTTATTTAGGATGAAACCTTGATTTCTTTTCAAAGGAATTAAATTCCCAGATATGTGAAAGAATTAAATTCTTGATTAGGGTTAAACCCTAGTTTCATTTTAGGAGGAATTAAATTCCTGTGGATTTGGGAGAATTAAATTCTCAAAACTCAATTCCTCCTCTGTGTTTTAGATCTGCATGGCAGGATCTCAACCCAATGAGAATTAAATTCTCAATTCATGGGAAGATGTGCACTTTGCAGATCCTCAACCAGAGGAAGAACTAAGTTCTTTTGCAGAAGAGTTAAACTCTTAAATTGAGAATTAAATTCTCTTTTGAAGCCTTTCTTTGCTTACCTAGGCTTTTTCTTTTGCAGAGAATTAAATTCTCCCATCTTTTCTTTTTTCTCTTAAGAATTAAATTCTCCTCCCTCTGTTTTTCTCTAAAAAAAAAGTAGATCCTCTCTCTTCTTTTCTTAGCTCCTATTTATGGGAGAAGGAAAAGAATCAATTTGTTCAGCAAATCTCTCATTGAAAGATTTGATTTGTTTTCATATTTAATATGAGCCTTTAGATCACACAGTGAATTTTATTCACCGTTGGATTTTAGATCCAAAGATATTCTGTTTGTTATTTCGGTGAGATTTGGGGAGATCTTTCCTTATTTGAGATTTTTCCATAAATTGGTGATTTTTAATCACCATTGGATCTTTAATCCAACGGTCCCCATAATCATTTTCCATTTGGAAAAATTTAGAGAAGTTAAGAATTTTAATTCTATTTCGAAAGATTTTAGAGAAATTTAGAATTTTAACTCTATTAAACTGTAAGGATTTCAAGCCTATCACGTGCTGGCACGTGACCCTTGATCACGTGGGAGCACGTGACCCCCAAATTGGTTCCTTTAACAGCCGCTTGTTTATGTTGTTGTTTTAACCATCACGTGTCAACACGTGACCATTGGTCACGTGTAAGCACGTGATACCTCGTTGAGGTATTTTCTGACTTTTAGAATTAAATTCTATTCATTATTTTAGAGGCTTTACAAGTCCATCACGTGTCTGCACGTGACCCATGGTCACGTGTGAGCACGTGATGCCCCATTGGGTTCTTTTCTGAGTTTTTATTATATCTTTTAACTCCTCCAGCGGGTTCTTAAAGGTCCATCACGTGTGGACACGTGATACCTTATAAATTTTGATCCCGGATGAATTATGAGGCCCATAATATATCAAATCGAAGGGTTTTTCGAGATGCTTCCAATACAATCAGAATTTAATAGTTTCTCCTTCGGGAACTTATCAAAATACAGGCCGGAAGATATTGGTTCGCATTTACTTAAGCGTATCGCTGCCATTTGATACCTTAGACTCTTCTGCGCAGAAATTTTTGGCGGGAACAAATGCCCCCCACTACTTTGCCCACGTAAGTATATACGTGGGTGAAGTAGTGCAAAGTAATGCATAGCGTATGACCAGTTTCGGGTTGGTATATTACTTTCAGAATCTTGATCTGAGAAGATAACGAGCGGACACAAGGGTCGTCATTTATCATTGACTCAAATCTCGACTCTTAAGAGATATAGTTCCAAACCCTTAACTCCATGAGCCACACCCTTCTATCTCTTTATATCTTACTCTGGCGTGAAGTAGTTTATATGCTCATGAGTAGCTTTTCCATTTCAGCGGCATGTAGCTTTGGCGAGTGTGGCTCATAGATGGTACATCTTGACTTCTTTGCAAGGCGGTGATGGCTTAGGAGACAGGGTTAGGATCTGCCACCTAAGACTTTTCAACTTTATGAGCCGTGAAGGTCTCATAAAGACTTTTCTCCCTACGAGTCGAGAGGATCCCGCAGGTGTATTTTCTCCTTAGGGGTCGTGAGGACTCCTAAGTATGTTTTCTCTTGAAAGTCGTAAGGATCTCACAAGAGAATTTTCCCGCTTACAAGTCGAGAGGACTCGTAAGTGGTTGTTTCCCTCCTTGTTGAGATTCGAATTTGGAGAGTGTGACCCGTGGATAATATGCAAGAGACCATTTTGGATCGCCTTGCAGGGCCCCAGTGCTTAGGAAACAGGTTTTCTAATCCCTACTGCCTAAAGCTTTATCTCACGAGTCGAGTCGAATCGAGAAGTTCTCGCAAAGACATCAATTTCCTCACGAGTCGAAACGGATTGAGCAGATCTCGGAAGAATATCCTAACATCACAGTTAACCTTTGCTCTTTACGACAGAAGTCCGTTAGGGTCTGTGGTACTTAGGGTTTGGCCGTCGTACCGTCGCATGAGCTGATATATTCCTCGATAGGCAATCGTGCTGTTCGAGTAGCCCTGCGACTGTCGTGTCTCTGATCCCTTCGGGGGCTGGACAAGACGTCTTCAAGCAATCCTCCTTGGCAGTTTGACCGTCGGAAGAGCAAGCGTTAGGAATTTGCCATGCCGCTTTTTACTTGAGGTTAGGCTCATTTTTGAGAGCCCCGATGAGTCATAACCACTCCGCACTGGTGTGGGATGATCTCGGATAGTCTTTCAGGCTTTATATGACTTGTCGTTAAGACCCTGAAGCTAGGAATTTGGCCTTTGCTTCGTTTGCTGGCATTGCGTCCTCTGTATCGAGACGAATGTCGTGGTTGTCTATAGGTTGCTGATGAACCGTCGAGACTTGGAACTAGGGATTTTGCCGTGGCTCCTTTTGGTGATTTTGCGTCTGCTGTATCGAGACGAACGTCGAGGTGGTGACCACTCCGCACTGGTGCGAGATAATCTCCGATTGTCTTTCAGGCTTTATATGACTTGCCGTTAAGACGCATGAAGCTAGGAATTTGGCCTTCGCTTCATTTGCTGGCATCGCGTCTTCTGTATCGAGACGAATGTCATGGTGGTGACCACTCCATGTGGGATGGTCTCTGATTGTCTTTCCGGTTTTATATGAGTTACCGTCAAGACGTTGAAGCTAGGAATTTGGCCTTCGCTTCGTTTGCTTTGGTGTGTCCTAATCCTGTTGGAGGAAGAACGTTGTTGTTGATATGTCGTCTGCTGTATCGAGACGAATGTCGTGGTGGTGACTACTCCATGTGGGATGATCTCTGATTGTCTTTTCGGTTTTATATGAGTTACCGTCAAGACCCTGAAACTAGGAATTTGGCCTTCGCTTCGTTTGCTTTGGCGCGTCCGAATCCTGCTGGGGGAAGAACGCTGGGGTGATATCTCGTCTGCTGTATCGAGACGAACGTCGAGGTGGTGACCACTCCGCACTGGTGCAAGATGATCTCCGATTGTCTTTCAGGCTTTATATGACTTGCCGTTAAGACCTTGAAGCTAGGAATTTGGCCTTCGCTTCATTTGCTGGCATCGCGTCTGCTCTATCGAGATGAATGCCGAGGTGGAGCTGGGATTTTGCCGTTACTCCGCTTGTTTGACCATGAGGTCTTTCGTTGAAGTTGCATCTGCATCCCGTGGCACTGCAAAGTAATGTCGTTGTTGACATCTCGTCTACTGTATCGAGACGAATGTTGAGGTGGAGTTGGGATTTTGCCGTCGCTCCGCTTTGTTTCGACCGTGAGGTCTTTTGTTGACGTTGCATCTGCATCCTGCTGGACAACGGAGGAACGCCATTGTTGACATCTCGTTTGCTGTATTGAGACGAATGCTGAGGTGGAGCTGGGATTTTGCCGTCGCTCCTCTTCATGGTGTAACATCTGTGTCATGCTGGAATGAGGAGGCCCACCGTTGTTGGTCTTCGGGCTGCAGATGTGGCCATTGAGATTTGGAACTAGGGACTTTGCCATGGTTCCGTTTCGTTGCGACTCTGAGGTCGATTGTTGACGTCATGTCTTATCTGGTTGGAGTGAGGAGAAACGCCGTTGGTGATCTCTAAGTTCTCGATGTTGACGTCGAGACCCTGAAGCTCGGGATCTTCGTTTGCTTCATTTGTTAACATCGTGTCTGTAATATTGCGACAAATGTCGAGATTGTCTCTAGGTTGTCTATGAACCGTCGAGATTTGGCTTCGCTTTCTGATGGAGCCTGTTGGGAAGGTATGGTTCTCTCTTTATCTGTGGCCCTGAATTGTATACAGGGATCGATGTGATTTCACCTGTAGGGCAAAAAGTTTCATTCTTTTATTTTTTTTTATTCTTTTCGCGATGCTCTATCATTTCAGCTTTTTATATCGCGAAAATCGCGGTTACCCAATCATTTCGGCTATTTTTCGCGGTGCCCAATCATTTCGGCTATTTTTTTTACTCGCTGCTTTTTATTGCGAGTTGCCCAATCATTTCGGCTATTTTGCATGCATACATTTTTACTTACTGATTTTGTTTGCAAGTTGCCCCATCATTTCGGCTATTTCGTATGCATTTTTTTTGGCTCGCTGATTTTTTCTCGTGAGTAGGGGATTTGGGATCTGATACCAATCTTGGTTTCAGCATCGCTCCAACTGGAATATTGCCAGGAGCGAATCATCATTTACCATGAAAGGACTTGGAATTTGATACCGGTTTAGGCATCAGCATCGCTGCAACTGGGATATTGCCAGGAGCGAATCATTATTTGCCTCTGTCGATGTCGAACAAAGGTGGCTTAGCGAACAGGGTTAAGATGCTGTCGACTAAGGCTTTTGACTTCATGAGCCGGTCTCACAAAGGTATTTCTTCCTACAAGTCGCGAGGATCTCGTAGGTGTGTTTTCTCCTTGGGAATCGTAAGGATTCCTAAGTGCATGTTCTCTTGTAATTCATAAGGATCTTACAAAAGGGTTTTCTCCTTATAAGTCGAGAGGACTTACAAGGGTTGTTCACCATATGAACATATCCCTAGTCACGGATGGGACTTTTTTTAGGGAAATGTTTATTCGCGCCCGTGGATTATATACAAGGGTCAGTATTGAGCCACTTGTAGGGCAATATCGAAGGCTGTGGGGGTTGCTTAAGAACAGGTTCAGGTCTCTGTAACTTAAGACTTTCAAATCTTATGAGCCGTGAGGGTCCCATAAGAGAGTTCTCCTTACGAGTCGTAAGGATCTCGCAAGTGTAATTTTCTCCTTAGGAATCGTGAGGATCCCTAAGTGTGTTGCTCCCTTGTGAGTCGTAAGGATCTCACGCGGGTGGTTTCTCCTTAGAAGGTCGAGAGGATCCTGTAAGTGTCTTTTAACGAGGTTGCGCCCTTTCGGGTTTTCACAAACACTTGCCGGTAGCCCTGCTGATTTTACTCACGGTGCCCTTTCGGGTTTTCATCCGTGCCCATTTTGCTTATGGACATACCGTTTTTTTTTATTCTTTTTATTCTTTTTTTCTAACGAGGTTGCGCCCTTTCGGGTTTTCACAAACACTCACCGGTAGCCCTGCTGTTTTTACTCACGGAGCCCTTTCGGGTTTTCATCCGTGCCCATTTTGCTTATGGGCATACCGTTTTCTTTCTTTTTTTTTATTTTCTTTATTCTTTCTTTTTTTTATTATTCTAACGAGGTTGCGCCCTTTCGGGTTTTCACAAGACTCGCCGGTAGTCCTGCTGTTTTTACTCACGGAGTCCTTTTGGGTTTTCATCCGTGCCCATTTTGCTTGTGGACATACCGTTTTCTTTTTTTTTTCTTTTACCACGCCGGCCTGAGGATGCCGCGGGTTGATAGTAGTTTAACGACGTTTCGGTCATTTGCAAGTTTTAGGACATTGCGGTCCGTCGTTAGTTTAGGGACGTTTCGGTTCGACACCAGTTTTAGGACATAGTGGTCCATCGTTAGTTTAACGACATTTCGGTCTAGCGTCGCCGTATTTGAGGCAAATCTCTAGTTTACTGACTTTTCGGTCTATGGGGCTTTCTCTATGAAAGAGCACGATGCACCCGGCATGTCCATCTTTTTCGGAGCATGTGGTTGTGGCGGGCTCACCTTCCA
Organism: Agapanthus africanus; assembly: GCA_030015575.1. Taxonomy (NCBI): domain Eukaryota; kingdom Viridiplantae; phylum Streptophyta; class Magnoliopsida; order Asparagales; family Amaryllidaceae; genus Agapanthus; species Agapanthus africanus. The sequence goes on from CM057339.1 coordinate 495,995,614, forward strand.
GTTGTCAAACAACGCGAATTTGCCCTGTTGGTATTCATCCTCAATCCAGCCTTTGAAGACATAGCAATTTTCGAGTGGGTGACCCATTACTCTGTGGTAGGGACAATAGTTAGGATTGTCAACGTCACCTGGCTGCAACGGACGTTTTGGATCCGGCAGAGTGATGAGCCCGCTGCGCACCGCTAGCTCGAACAGTCTCTTTGTTTTATCTCTGGGAAACGAGTAAGGACGTTTCAACTTCTCATTGAGGTATCGCGGCTTGTTGTTTTGACGACCAAACGGTTTCGGGTCACTCGGCTGTTGTTGAGCATTGGCGACGGAGGTCGCTTTTCCATTCCCCTTATCCCTTTTGTTCGATCCCTTGTTTGCGGGTCCGAGATTCTTTTCGGGTAGCGTGCGATTGCGCAGCTGAATGTTCTCGCAATTCCTGAATTCTTTCGTTTCAGAGATGGATTCCTTGAAGAGAGGACCGTGGGCTACTTTTTCGTCGGAGTCGCTCCCGAAGGTGAGAACTCGCGATCCCCGGGATCAACCCTATGACAATTGCCGGCAATTCTTTTACACTCATCTGTCGTATTTTTCCGCTATCTACGAACTTCACGCTTTGTCCTGTTGAAGTGTTGCCTGTGAGCGGCATACCCTTGCCACCAACACTTAAAGGAGTTGCAGTCTTCAGTAGGATGTGCAATCTTCTGATGATATAAGCAGAAGTTATGATGTACGTCCGCTTCATCAAGATGTATACCGCCAGGAGAATTTTCTCTGAAAGAGGGCAGTTTCATCCCCATCGATATGGCTTTGGCGAATCGTTTCCTTGTCTTGATCCTGCTTTCATTTGCGGCGGATGTACTTTGACCTGATAGGAGTGTTTCGACCCTTTCATCTAGTCGTCGGCGTTTGGCTTTCTCGAATATAGCCATCTCGCGCTCTCGATTAGCTTTGCTTTTAAGACGGACTTCGTTCAGGAATGCATCAATCATTTCGTCTAATGGTCTTAGAAGTTCTGGCTCAGGATCTGCCCCCAGCTTCTCTTTGTAAGGAGCTTCTTCGTCATTTATTGACGAGTGAGAGATCACATGGCAGCTTGCCACATAATCTTCAGATTCATCCGACGAGTCTTCTCCATTGTCATCATCTCCGTCCTCAAGGACGTGGCTGAGAAATTCTTGGAGTGTGACTGGGGTCCGCGCCTTCTGATTATATTCTTCCAACACGTCAATCTGTTTTTGCAGGTCCGTGCGCTTGTCACCAGGCTGCACGGGCTTTTTGGTCTTCTTCTTCTTCTTCGAAGACTTTGACGGCTGGGTGTAAGCGCTCTGACCATCACCACCCGTTTTTGGAGTTGGGCGCGGTTTCAGCATTCCCTCGATGATCTCGGGTTCCAGTGGATTTTTCCACCTGATTGCCGGGCACGTTTGGAGATCCTTCGGCATTCTTTTAGTTTTGGTCGAAAGGGCCACCTTCCATGGAGCTTCCTCAACAAAAGAGCACGTTGCCTCCGGTATGTTTGTCTTCTTAGGAGTGTGAGGATGTGGCGGGTTCACCTTCCAGTTTTTGGATAACGCGAACTTGCCTTGTTGGTACTGATCCTCGATCCATCCCTTAAAGACGAAGCAATCTTCGATTGGATGGCTTACCGCTTGGTGGTAAGGGCAGTAATTTGGATCGTTGACATCGCCTGGCTGCAATGGACGTTTCGGACTCGGCAGATTGATGAGTCTTTTGCGCACTGCCAGCTCGAACAATCTCCTCGTTTTATTCTGAGGAAACGAGTAAGGACGTCCTAGTCTCTCCTCGAGGGATGGGCGTGGACGCACGTTGTTTTGGAGAACAGCTGGCTTTAAGTTGCTCGGCCGTTGCTGAGTATTGGCAATGAAGGTTGCTTTCCCTTTGCCCTTTTCATTCCAAGGTTCTGTCTTTGAAGAGGAAGGCCTATGGCCCACCTGGTCTATTTGGGCCAGCTTGTCAATTAAGGCCTGGAAGGTGGTCGACTTGAAGAACATCATGAACTGGGAGATGGTCGCTTGAGGGTCGAGAGTACCGACGAACATGCCCACGGCAGGAGCTTCTTCGATGCGCTGCTCGCACTTTGACCATAGATTATGCCATCGTGTTGCGTATTGAACCCACGTTTCGCCTGGCCTTATCCTGGCATTGATCAGTGCTGTTATCGGGGTACGCTCGCTGGCGCTTGCGAAACGTTGGGTAAATAACAACTCCATTTCAGCGAAAGTTTTGACGGAGTCGTTCGGAAGCTCGGAGTACCATTCAAACGCCGTCTCCGACAAGCTACCGACGAATTGGAGAAGCAGGAGCTTATCATCGCCGCCGGTGTTGCCACAAAGAGCCCTGAACTGAGCGACATGTTGATGGGGATTGCCTGTCCCCTTGTAGACATGGAACTTCGGGATCGTATATCTCGGCGGGTAACTGATTTGGTCATACCAGCTCGGATAGGGTCGCCCGGTCCTAACAATTTGCGCAGCCGCTTCATTCTCCTGATGAGCCCGTATTTGTTGAGCTATATAGTCGTCTAGTGCAGCTTTGGAAATGGTTTCCTCCTTGGCTGCTGAATGAGCCGGAGGAGGATTTGATGTCTCCTCTCTATCGTCTTCAACAATGATTAGAGAGTCTTCAGCTGGAGGGTCCGGCTATAAAATCATCCATACCATATCTTGGAAGAGAAGCGCCATTTGTTTTATGTTGGCAGCTTGTTCTGCTGCTTCTCTATCCTTCTTATCGAGGACTCTGCGTAGGTAGTCAGCGTCAGTTTCTTGTTCATGACGCTGTTCTGGTGATGCCTCCGAGCTTTCTTTTGGCCCGGTAAGTGCAGCCATTGCAGTCATCATTTCCTGAAGCTTTTGTTGTTGCTCCTGGGCTTTCGTCACGGATCGGGTGAGCTGTCGGTGGCCCGTCGAAGCGCGGCTTTCCTCCTTTCCGGAAGCCATATAAACTGTGTGCACCACCATGCCCCCAGACTCGGGGCGTTTGTGCTCAGCGCGTTTACGGTTCGCCATGTTCACAGGGGATTTCTCTGGCCTCCTTCTTTTCTGAGTGGTTGACGTTGAGGGGGCCGCTATCGTGAGCACCCAAGTAGTTGTTATCTTTTGTGGCTTATCAGGACGGTTTTCTTCCTGCCGGACCTTCAGCTTCTTCTGCTGGCGGGAGAAATTTCGATCAATCACCGAGTCTTGGACTTGGCGCCAGACCTTGTAGATTTTAGAGGACAGCCGCTGAGTGGACTGTTCTGGCTTGTCTTTCGCAACATTTCCCACCGGAGGAGGGGATCTTTTTAGTACGGCGGTAGGAGAGTTTCTGCGCACCGTGTTCAGCAATTCAAAGCTGTTCCCGGTTGGAACAGCAGCATCGATCCACACCGTTGGAGCTGGCGGAGTTATCTCAGAGGGGGAGTTGCCCCCAGCCTTCCTCACTCGGCGCCTGTGGCGACGTCGAGCATGTCGTGCGGATGAGATCACCTCCGTTGTTGGATAAGCTTCTTCATGCCCCCTCTGAGCAGGGGAAGCAGCTTTGAGGACCTCGCCTGGAGCAGCAACCGGAATGGCCAGCTTTGTAAAAACTCACTTCTTGGAAAGAGGAGCCTTTCCAATGATTTCGTCCGCTTGAGCCGGGATAGCTATCCGCTTTGGGATGGCAGCTTCGGGTATTGCGGGCTTGTAGACGTCCTGGCCCAGTCTGTTGAAAACTGAGGTATTAGAGTTGGGCGACCCATTGAGAGGGGCCGCGGCAGTGGTAAGCCGATCAAAGACCGACTTCTTTGGGGCTTCTTGCAACGTCATTGTGGCATTGAAGCTCAACGGTGGGAGCATGGTCCCGAAGAATAATCCAGTGGTGGCCTGAGTTACCTGCTCCACTGGCATCTTGAAAAGGGAGGCCGCTTGGGGCCCATAAGATATACCCCCAGTTGAGGCAAGACGTGGGTTGCAGTTGCATATGGAACACTTTGAGCAGGTGAACGCCATTGATCCTTTGCTTTCTGCACAAAGCAAAACGCCAAATCTTAGTACCTCGAAACCCACGGGCAACCATTAGCAAACCACGATTCGTTCGCGAACACGACAAACGAAGTGTGGAAAGAGGAAAAGGTCCCACCGGGCGTGCCAGAATCTGTTCCCCTCCGAATGGCGGCCGAGACATGGGCGTCTTGCCTGAGATTCGGGGCAGATGCTAATTGGTGTTATCCGTCTACCTCTCCGAAGATGCCAAGTTGATTTATGGCACCATGTATCGGAGGTTTAAACGGATGCGGCCGATGTAGCAGACTTCGTCAGATTCCCCCTCGTTTGAGGGGTTTTTGATTCTGGGGACGCTCTTCCCTGCAGGCGCAAGCCCCTGCAGTTAATTACGTTACCGCATCGCGGTAACAACTTTCTCCTTCTCCAGCTGGTCACTTCGTGTCGTGGGTGTTTGTTTTGTGTTTGGTTGCCCGTGGATTGTATACGGAGACTAAGTTATGTCGTCGCCCGTAGGGCGTGGATTAGTCCAAATCCGTATTTTCTTAGATTTAGTTTTAGGGTTTTGGTTTGAGGATACGTTAGCCATATTTGAGGCCAAGATCAACTCAAACGTTTGTCAAGGATACGTTAGTCTAGTTTGAGACTAAGATCAACTTAACGGGATCGTTTAGATCCGATAAAAGAACGTTTGGGTTCTATTGTTCCAGTTTAGGGACATAGTGGTCCATTAAATGTATGGCCGCCAGGACCCATCACCTCTCTGACGACGTTGAAGGATTACAACGACAGGTGTCAGAGAAGTTCGGAGATGTACCCTTGAACCAAAGTCGATTAGGGGATCTATATTCCAATTTGGGACTAAAGTCTGTTTGAAGGTTTAAGGATACGTTAGCCATATTTAAGGCTAAGATCAACTTAAACGGGATCGTTTAGATCCGACAAAAGAGCATTTAGGCTATATTGTTCCAGTTTAGGGACATGGTGGTCCATTGCCAGTTTAGGGACATGGTGGTCCTGTTGGAGATAGTGCCCTCAGAGTCAATTATTGGATCACAGGCACGTGATTGCAATGATTGAGGGAGGACCTATCCCAGGAGGACAGTCTTACTCAAGATGATAGTATGCTATCCGGTTTATCTTTATCATCGTGTACTGCTTTAGGTGACCTGACATGTCGCTATTACACGTTGATAGAGCCCCTAGGATTCTTGCTTGACTACCAGCAGTATGATGGCGATCATATACGTGGGAGATGGTAGTCTATAAGCACATCCTTAAAAGGTCCCTAGTCGTAGGAGTTTCGAGACATGGCATCGATACTCCATTAGTAGACTAGTGTATACAGTCGAGACCCCGACGAGGGGCGGTGGCCGGTCTCACAAGCCACTGGTGTCAGTTGGTTCACCTAAGATGTATACAGGTGCTCATTAGGTTATGAGTACACCGGACAGGACTCGCCGGGAACCTGCTAGTTGGTTTTATACCAGATGTCAGATAGCAGTTCCCTGGTGACATGTGTACAGGTTAGTTCATCGACCTGAGATCGTCATTTGTCTCGTGTGAGTTCCCACTGTGCTTTGATTACTACCCTACCACGGCTCAAAGGAGTCGTGCAAACAGGTTTTAGTTGGGTACAGTCCCGAGCCACATGGAGGCAGTGAGCGGATCTGCAGGGGTTCGTCTCTCCCGGTATTGGGGGTGAGGTCGCGCTGTGTCTAGGAGAGCCATTACACAAAGCCCTCGGCCGAGGCAGGAGATTTACTGGTAGGTATTCCAGTAGTATCTCAGGGTGTTCTGGGCTACGCTCCGACACGACTTGTACCGCTTTTGGGGGTCTGACTTTTACCAACCCCCTAGGCCCGCCATGCGATACTCATAGACGAACGGACCGGACTGTACGGATATTGTCACTGACAGGATCAGTAGGGTGTCAGGATGAGTTCGCTCATCGACGTCCCTTTTGGTCAATAGCTGGTGGCCCGTCACGTATTGGCTTATACCTCTGACGTGCTAGTGGTTAAATCCACAGCCATGGTATTGACGAGTCTTTAGACTCCACCACATTTACAGTTACTCAAGCTTTCGGGCGAAACGCTGTAGAGGCCGTATGGAGATATGGCAGGGTCCGATCAGATACGTGCGGTATTGCACGGATCAGGATCGGACAGTTTTGTACTAGTGGCCGTATAGTTATATGGCAGGGTTCGATCTGATACGTGCGGTATTGCACGGATCAGGATCGAACGGATATTACTAGCCGGCTTTGGCTTAAGCCGGTCCTAGTTTAGTACAGTGTAGATTTTGTCTCATTGCATTTGTATCCGGACGGAATACAGATGCTGGTGTGTATGCACAGTATCGGGGTTTTCCTGTAATTTATTACGGGACCAGTTTTCTTAAGTTGCCAGTTTGCATTCCGTTCCGGCCGGTTTTCCTTTGTTCTTTCCCGGCCGGACTTTTCTGATGGACGGGGTAATTTGCAGTTTTGCAAATTACATTTGAGGAGGGGGTTTCTTGCATATGTTTTAATTATGATAGCATCTTTAGATACCATTCTTTTCCTTCATCATTTCTTGAAAAAGGTGATTAGGATTGATTTAGAGTTTGATATGAGTTTTGTTATCATGATGTTTGGCTATGGTCACCACTTGCTTTTACTACCATTACCTTCCTTCTAAGGTTGTGGTTTAGTATTCCCTCCTCCACCATTCTCATTTGGAGATGAGAGAACTCACTTGAGAGAAAAGAGAAGAAGAGTTTTTCATTCTTGAGAGTTTCATTCTTGATCTCACTTTCATGCTAGAAAAATGCAAGCACCATTTTTCTAATCTTGATTCCTCCATCATCTTCAAAGGCAACAAACCCCAAAGAGACAAGTATCATCTACACTACATTCTACAGCACACCTTGGGCATGTCGACTTGCCGGCTTCATGCTCGAGTTGCCTCGGTATTGAGGCGGGAGCCCGTAAAAGACGCAGGCGATGTGGTGCCCTTCCGGCGAGGAGGCGATGACATGGAGACTAGACTTTCCGCGGGAGATCGGGACGATGACGAGAAGACCGGAGGACTCGGATCACTTGGTATACTTCTCTTCCCATCTCTTGTTTGCTAGCATTAGGTTAATGGTTTACGATCCGGGTTTTCATTGTCCGCGGTAGCGCCGGTTTCCGAGTAAGGAAAAATTTTGATTCCGCATTTTGGCCTCGGTAAGACGGCCGGGGCGCTGCCGTGGCGCAACATGGTATCAGAGCCACGCCATTAACCTTGTCTAGCTTGCTCTAACGTGTTTACAAGTTCGATCGATCGGATTTTCCAAAAACCACATTTCCATGTCGCACTTTCTGTCGATTTTTTCCTTACTCTAAAAATTATTTGGTACATTGGAAAATTACGTGCAGGGTTTTTTTATGAATTCTGTGAAAATTTGGTACGCTGATGTTACTGTAGCGCGGCGGTTTAGCGGCCAAAACCACGTTTAGGCCGCGGAACCGCCGCCGTTTTGTGGCCAAACCGTACCAAATTTCTACAGTGGTTTACTGACATGAAAATAGGGTTTCTGGTATATTCTTTTTGGGCCCAGATGTTTTTGAGTGCTACAGTTGTGCTTGGGGCCCACTTCGGAAAATTCAGTCGATCGAAAATTTTAAACATGTTATTTCACAGTATTTACATTATATCTGCGACCGTGAATGTCACTTGATCGGTAAATCCTGTCTAACTGCTATAGCCCGGTTAGACAGATTTGCGAACGTGATTTTCACGTTGATGTTCTGTGTTTATGCTGTGATGTTGCGGATCGGTCGTGGGGATAGCCTGGATGCAATGCTAGTACAGTTTTGTTTTATATGTACATTTGATTTTGCGGGGCGAGCGTCCGACATGTGGACAGCCGTCACTGCCTGTTTGTATTATTCTTTTGGGGCACGACCTGGTTGCGGTCGATATACCCGTTGTATGTATATTTTACTTTCTGTACTAGGATTACCCCACGGAGGGGTGCACGGATAGCCGGGTTCTGGAAGGCAACGGGCCCGCATCTCATGACATTGAGACGGAGGGGGCTTCACTCTAGGATTGGCGGGCTATTTGTCGCACTCGTAGGGGGTACAGGTTGACCCAGGAGGGGTGCCCAAGTTACCGGATTCCATGAAGTGCTGGGTGGTCCATTCACGGTGCTGAAGGGGGCTGCCTCGCTTCAGGTTTTGGCGGGTGACTTGCCGCGCCCGTAGGGGTCTAGGATTTCATTGCACAGGCTATCCACATGACCAGGGGAACGTCGGGTTTCAGCAGCGGCTCTGTGAAACCCGGGGCTTCCAGATATCTGTATTGTTCTGTGATGCTGTATATTTCTGGGATGTTGCATTTTATCACGCCTTGAGCGAAAATAATATATTGGTATATATATTAGTAGATGTTGTATATGTTTTACATCCGCGCTAGTCCAGTCCCCGCTCTGTCGTTAGTTAGCTAACCTAACGGGTAATGACGGGACCCAGTGGCGAATGCGGATGGCATATACGTACATCAGTATATTTTCGTTCTTTGTGGTGTGATCAATTGGTGGGACTGCGTTGATTCGGATCAATGCAAGATAAACAAACCTATTCTGATGTTGTTGGAACACTTTTTCAAAAAGCTGTTATTGCAAGGACGTTCACTTTTGTTTTGCATCGTGGTATTCATTTGGAATATCCTGCTCCTCAGTCGACGAGGCAAGGGCCGAGATCCCTTCACCGGGAGTGACCCCTTGGACAAAAGTTTGCGTCAGGGCATTAACATCACTATAGCCGATTACTTTTTGCTTTGCATCGTGGTATTCAGTTGGAATATCCTGCACCTCATTCTACGGGGAAAGAGCCGAGATCCCTTCACCGGGAGTGACCTCTTTAGCAAAGGGTTTTCGTCACTATATTTTTATAAAAGCTATGCAGTTCCTTCAACGATATCAAGTTCATTACGTTAAAGGTTTTTCGCCAAAAACTAGACGTAGCCCTCCGTCATTTCTTACAAGTATTACTTAGTATTCGTGCTGCGTTTGTTGACTCCGTCAAGGCGTAGTGTACGGTAGCTAAGTGGTTCTTGTTTGTTGCATAAATGGGATTGGTTAGGACAGTCGTGCGGCCTTGTTGACTCCGTCAAGGGCACGTACGGGTGGGTTTAATGCAATCCAGATAATGAAAGGTTGAACTTGACTAGGACTCTTTGATTTGTTGACTCCGTCAAGGTCACTTGGGTCCTAGGGGTAAAAATCCACATCGGGAGTTTCAAAAGTACTGAAACTTGCCAGGCATGCGCATACCTTCTGGAGTGTGGTGACGTGAGCGGATTCCGTCACGTTATCATGCGATGAGAGTTGGATCCCGATTCCCACTGATGAGTTGGTTTACTCCTCGGGTGATCCCGACTAATTCTTCTTTCAGGTTTGAGGAAGAATTTGACGTTACAGTGGGAGGTTTCCAGATTAGATAAAGTGATAACCATTCTGATCTAGGTTAGAGTGCACGCCGAGTGTTTCTTTTCTCTCTCTCTTTGGCAGCGACATTTGACCCGACCCTTGACTATGACTCAGTGACCAAGTTGACCGAACCTTCTTAACATAGGCTTTTGGATTGTCAGAGTTGCAACCCTCATTGCCACTCCTACTTTTACCCTTTTCTCCAGGACACCCCGTATTACTACGAACGTCCACTTCCATTGGACAAAACCATCGTATGGTTATATACGAACTCGAAGGACTTCGAGGATGGTTTCTGGTTCTGGAGAAAACGAATAGGATTATTCAGTTGTCTTTTCCTTTTACCTTCTCTCAGGTTGCGAGTACTCCTTGGTTTAGGAGATAGTACACCTATTACGCAAATTGGATAGTCTTCTTCCAAACCTTAGGCTGGTGCCGACCGGTAGGGAATGAAGAAAACCAATTAGCATAACGATGGTGTGCAGAAGGTATTAAGTTAAGACAAAGCAAGGGATTAGTGAGAGGGCAAAGTAAATTGTGACTGCTATTCACGATCAAACCAAGTATTTCTTCGCCAATCCGAAAATCACCTTTGTATTTCTCCAGGACACTCCGTATCACTACGAAGATCCACAGTTTATTGGATATTCCATCGTATGGTTATATACGAACTCGAAAGGAACTTGTTCCAGTTCGGGGATGGATTCTGGTTCAGGAGAAATAGGAATAAGGTTTATTCGGTTGTCTTTTATCTTCACCTTCTCTCGCATTGCGAGTGTTCCTAGGATTAGGACAGTACACCCATTATGCTTATTGGATAGTCTTCTTCCAAACCATAGGCTGGTGCCGAACGGTAGGGAAGGAAGAAAACCATTTGGCCTAAAGGGGTGTGCAGAAGGTAATGACTAAAGACATAAAAAGGGATTTGGAGAGGTGGCAAAGAATTATACGGTTACAGTCGTGAATCTGGAAGAGGCATTACTAGGAATACCAGGATACCCCATCGAAACATTTCAAAGTTTCAGTTTCACTGTGTACTGTTAAAGGAAAACAGATTTCCCGATTAGACACTTGCTCCAGGGTATGTATTTACCAGGAATGATTCTCACATCTGTATGGTTTTACAAATGATGAGTGGGAGTAAGTTATTGGGAAATAGGTGATCGTCCTCATTATATCGGGATTCGTTGTAATCGGTGATATTTGAGGAAATCACCTGGGTTGTTTGCCGGTCGGCAAATATTTGGTTTTGAATATCCGCTGTTATGCACCAATTTCAAATGATATATCTGTACGTCTATTTTATAGAGTGAGATATACCTTTTGAAGTTATGTCGATGACATTTACCTACATCAGTGGATGGTTAGGTAAGGAGCATTAAACAGCGGTGTAATTCTTCTTAACCATAAGTACAGTTTTCAGCCTACGACACACAGTGAATGAGTCATCAGACTCAAGGGACTTATACAGAGTATTGTATGTTGTCCAGCGTCCATCAGGACAGAGGGGTTGGTCCTCGTACTATATTCAGTTTACTTATGACTTCTCTAGTTTTTAGACAGGTGTTTCGTGGAAACACAGGGTCTGAATTTTGAGAAGTTATAGGTATTTGAATAAAATAGAGAACCAGGTATTGCAAGTATCGGGATTCTTCAAAGTGATCGAAGATGTAGATACTTGTGTATGGTATTCAGTTGATAGTAATGGTTAAGAGAACTTGCTTCTCTTTCAGATTACTCATAATTGGAAGCACTCCTAAGTTGAGTAACGCTGATCGGCCTCCTTCCATTTAGATGACATGCACTGGAGACAGCTGCATGATTTGAATCTGGTTCAATTAAATCAGTGCCTCTGTTTCTATATTGGATATAGAACAGTTCATATCTTGACATTGTTAAGATACGGGGAGTTGTCCGGCTTATGCTTAAAACCAGACTCTGGATAACTCAAGGCACGTTTCTGTAATGGCTGTTTGTGGGTTGACCCAGGCTATGACGAGGGTTGACTTTCTACCATCTGGAAGATCAATAGTGATATTGTTCTTAACTCGCCACATTTTTAAAAAAGGAATGGATTTTTCAGAAAACAGTAGTGGGAGTATGGTAGAACTGGAAGCGATTCCAGAACCGCAAACGATTACTGAAGATTTCATAAGAACCTAAAGATTCAATCTGGCTTGACATTCCATTGGCCACTCCGCAGATAAGGTGGGTAACTTCAGACACCCGAGAGGTGCTCCGGTAGCCTCAAGGACGGTGACAGGGAAGTTCTTGTTTACCCACACTTGCCTTTGCTGTTGTTCCAGGCTGCGAGACCCGGCAGGAGGATGAGTATAGCGTCGTTCTAAACTAGCTTTAGAAGTGCACGTCTATTTGACTCTGGCAGAGGGTTGTCGTAGTCAGTGGGAGCAGCGGAAGCATTGGTGGACATCAGGCTTATGTCTATTTATAGACTAAAGCAAATATAGCGGAGATAGATCATCTATTTCTGACATGACAGTCATAGGTTTGACGTCATCAGAATAGGGGATGGATCTGTTAAGAAGGTAGTAGGGTGTGATGTCCTGGTTTTGGATGACATACACAGAGTAGGAAAGGAAACTCCTATACTACGATCGGTTATACTTTGGTTGTCACACAGTGGTTTCTCTACACAGGACTTGGATATTATTTCAGACATTCTGGTTACTAGATCTATGGTTTTAGATCTAGATTTGGGTGGTTTCCTAATCTGGGTACCTTGACAGCATTCTATGAGTATTTAGAATGGACGACTCCTGGCACGGTAGTACACCTGCAGGTAATGGAGTCACCCTCTCTAAAGGTGTCTTACAGACTAAAGGGGAGAGGGATACGCATGATTGACAGATCACTTGCTTAGGCAATTGAGTCAATCATGAGATGTCAAGTACCACACCAGATGTTGTTCTTGCAGTAGATGCAATAAGTTGATATTAATCCAATCCTGGAGAAACAATCGGAAGCAGTTTTAGGACATAAGTGCGTGTTCTAGGGATGTGATAACGACAGCCTCTTTTAGGATACGGTTATCACTCCAGGCTTCCAAGGTGACATGGATGGCAGAGTGGCTGTCAGAGTTATAGTTTCTCCTTCTGACGAGGGGCAGTATTTTGGACAGGTGGTCCAAGGCAATACTGAGGGAGGCATGGCGCTGGGTACTGATTAAGTTCAGTTATCGATACAGTCTAAGAAGTTTGGATTTGGAGTTCATTCATGAGCTAGGTCCCATCAGATATCCAGACATACTCTAAGACAGGTATTGCTCATTTCGGGAGATGGTTTTCTCTGTGAACTTGAGATATAGAGAGACATAGAAAGAAACATCCAAGCGGATCCACTCACTAAGGCTATTCCTCGAACGCAATAGTTTCGCAAACGAGTTTTGTGAGACTGACTTGTAGAGGAGTTGGGTGTTCGGTATCACACGGGCTGTGAGTATGCGACATCGCAATAATTAGCCTTGAGTGCAAGTGGGAGATTGTTGGAGATAGTGCCCTCAGAGTCAATTATTGGATCACAGGCACGTGATTGCAATGATTGAGGGAGGACCTATCCCAGGAGGACAGTCTTACTCAAGATGATAGTATGCTATCTGGTTTATCTTTATCATCGTGTACTGCTTTAGGTGACCTGACATGTCGCTATTACACGTTGATAGAGCCCCTAGGATTCTTGCTTGACTACCAGCAGTATGATGGCGATCATATACGTGGGAGCTGGTAGTCTATAAGCACATCCTTAAAAGGTCCCTAGTCGTAGGAGTTTCGAGACAGGGCATCGATACTCCATTAGTAGACTAGTGTATACAGTCGAGACCCCGACGAGGGGCGGTGGCCGGTCTCACAAGCCACTGGTGTCAGTTGGTTCACCTAAGATGTATACAGGTGCTCATTGGGTTATGAGTACACCGGACAGGACTCGCCGGGAACCTACTAGTTGGTCTTATACCAGATGTCAGATAGCAGTTCCCTGGTGACATGTGTACAGGTTAGTTCATCGAACTGAGATCGTCATTTGTCTCGTGTGAGTTCCCACTGTGCTTTGATTACTACCCTACCACGGCTCAAAGGAGTCGTGCAAACAGGTTTTAGTTGGGTACAGTCCCGAGCCACATGGAGGCAGTGAGCGGATCTGCAGGGGTTCGTCTCTCCCGGTATTGGGGGTGAGGTCGCGCTGTGTCTAGGAGAGCCATTACACAAAGCCCTCGGCCGAGGCAGGAGAATTACTGGTAGGTATTCCAGTAGTATCTCAGGGTGTTCTGGGCTACGCTCCGACATGACTTGTACCGCTTCTGGGGGTCTGACTTTTACCAACCCCCTAGGCCCGCCATGCGATACTCATAGACGAACGGACCGGACTGTACGGATATTGTCACTGACAGGATCAGTAGGGTGTCAGGATGAGTTCGCTCATCGACGTCCCTTTTAGTCAATAGCTGGTGGCCCGTCACGTATTGGCTTATACCTCTGACGTGCTAGTGGTTAAATCCACAGCCATAGTATTGACGAGTCTTTAGAGTCCACCACACTTACAGTTACTCAAGCTTTCGGGCGAAACGTTGTAGAGGCCGTATGGAGATATGGCAGGGTCCGATCAGATACGTGCGGTATTGCACGGATCAGGATCGGACAGTTTTATACTAGTGGCCGTATAGTTATATGGCAGGGTTCGATCTGATACGTGCGGTATTGCACGGATCAGGATCGAACGGATATTACTAGCCGGCTTTGGCTTAAGCCGGTCCTAGTTTAGTACAGTGTAGATTTTGTCTCATTGCATTTGTATCCGGACGGAATACAGATGCAGGTGTGTATGCACAGTATCGGGGTTTTCCTGTAATTTATTACGGGACCAGTTTTCTGGAGTTGCCAGTTTGCATTCCGTTCCGGCCGGTTTTCCTTTGTTCTTTCCCGGCCGGACTTTTCTGATGGAGGGGGTAATTTGCAGTTTTGCAAATTACATTTGAGGAGGGGGTTTCTTGCATATGTTTTAATTATGATAGCATCTTTAGATACCATTCTTTTCCTTCATCATTTCTTGAAAAAGGTGATTAGGATTGATTTAGAGTTTGATATGAGTTTTGTTATCATGATGTTTGGCTATGGTCACCACTTGCTTTTACTACCATTACCTTCCTTCTAAGGTTGTGGTTTAGTATTCCCTCCTCCACCATTCTCATTTGGAGATGAGAGAACTCACTTGAGAGAAAAGAGAAGAAGAGTTTTTCATTCTTGAGAGTTTCATTGTTGATCTCACTTTCATGCTAGAAAAATGCAAGCACCATTTTTCTAATCTTGATTCCTCCATCATCTTCAAAGGCAACAAACCCCAAAGAGACAAGCATCATCTACACTACATTCTACAGCACACCTTGGGCATGTCGACTTGCCGGCTTCATGCTCGAGTTGCCTCGGTATTGAGGCGGGAGCCCGTAAAAGACGCAGGCGATGTGGTGCCCTTCCGGCGAGGAGGCGATGACATGGAGACTAGACTTTCCGCGGGAGATCGGGACGATGACGAGAAGACCGGAGGACTCGGATCACTTGGTATACTTCTCTTCCCATCTCTTGTTTGCTAGCATTAGGTTAATAGTTTACGATCCGGGTTTTCATTGTCCGCGGTAGCGCCGGTTTCCGAGTAAGGAAAAATTTTGATTCCGCATTTTGGCCTCGGTAAGACGGCCGGGGCGCTGCCGTGGCGCAACAGGTCCATGTTCCAGTTTAGGGACATAGTGGTCCATTGGTAGTTTAAGGACATTGCGGTCCATTGTTAGTTTAAGGACGCATAAGTCCATGGGTTTAAGGACCCCACAGTCCATATGGGTGTGTTTAAGGACGCATTAGTCCGTTAGTTTAAGGACGCATAAGTCCGCGGGTTTAAGGACCACACAGTCTGTATCTTGGTTTAAGGACGCATAAGTCCATGAGTTTAAGGACCCCACAGTCCGTGTTGATGTGTGGTTGTCGGGACCCGTCACCTCTCTGAAGACGTTGAAGGATTACGACGACAAATATCAGAGGAGTTCAGAGATGTACCCTTGAACCAATGAGTTGGTTGAAAGAGCAGATGTGCTCAGTTCAAGATGATTTGAGGACTTATGGCCAGTTTGGGCTAAGTCCAATTAGGTTTGAAATATTGGCCCTTTGTTGGCTCATTGAAGGAGAGGCTTTGCCTCTAGAAACTTAGCCAATTGGGCTAAAGCTAGTGTTAAACACTAAAGACCAACAGTGTTGAACACTGGAATTAAGATTAGCAAGTTAGTGTTTAACACTAAAAGATAATCAGTGTTAAACACTAGCAACGGGGCTTTCAAATTAGTGTTAAACACTAAAGCAAATCAGTGTTAAACACTGGTAGCATAGATTTCAAATTAGTGTTAAACACTAAAGCAAATCAGTGTTAAACACTGCAAATAGAGTTTTCCAAATTAGTGTTAAACACTAAGAAAATCAGTGTTAAACACTGCAGATAGAGTTTTCCAATTAGTGTTAAACACTAAGAAGGGAGGGGTCACGTGCGGACACGTGAGAGCGCCCTGATTTCTCTTATTTTATTCTGCAGGTAAGTGTTTAACACTTTTAATTTCATGGCGGCCATCACGTGTGAGCACGTGATGGAGGCCCCCGCTCTGGTCTGTTAGAATGCTTATTAGGGGTCACGTGGTGACACGTGATGGCGCCCTAAATGTGGAGCCAGATCTCCTTTTGGTTTATCCTCAAATCTGCGAATAAGTGTTAAACACTTTTGTTTTTATTTTAGAGCATCACGTGTTGGCACGTGATGGAGGCCCCCGCTCTGGTCTGTTAGAATGCTCATTAGGGGTCACGTGGTGACACGTGAGGGCCCCCTAAATGTGGAGCCAGATCTTCTTTTGGTTTATCCTCAAATCTGCGAATAAGTGTTAAACACTTTTGTTTTTATTTTAGAGCATCACGTGTTGGCACGTGATGGGGATCTGTGCGCCAATTGTTAAAGCATTTGCTGAGGGGTCACATGATAACACGTGAGAGCGCCCAAAGCTTTCATTTCGTTTGCTTTTTCTTTCTGCGTTTTGGGAGTCACGTGGGAGCACGTGAGGTGATGCTTCAAAGTTCTTTGCAGGGGATCTTTTCAAGGGTCACGTGGGGGCACGTGACCCTAGTTCTTTTCATGGACAAAGATCTTTTAAGAATTGAATTCTTTATAGGGTTAAATCCTAATTATGCTTTTGGAAGAATTAAATTCCTATCGTGAAAGAATTAAATTCTTATTTAGGATGAAACCTTGATTTCTTTTCAAAGGAATTAAATTCCCAGATATGTGAAAGAATTAAATTCTTGATTAGGGTTAAACCCTAGTTTCATTTCAGGAGGAATTAAATTCCTGTGGATTTAGGAGAATTAAATTCTCAAAACTCAATTCCTCCTCTGTGTTTTAGATCTGCATGGCAGGATCTCAACCCAATGAGAATTAAATTCTCAATTCATGGGGAGATGTGCACTTTGCAGATCCTCAACCAGTGGAAGAACTAAGTTCTTTTGCAGAAGAGTTAAACTCTTAAATTGAGAATTAAATTCTCTTTTGAAGCCTTTCTTTACTTACCTAGGGTTTTTCTTTTGCAGAGAATTAAATTCTCCCCTCTTTTCTTTTTTCTCTTGAGAATTAAATTCTCCTCCCTCTGTTTTTCTCTCAAAAAAAAGTAGATCCTCTCTCTTCTTTTCTTGGCTCCTATTTATGGGAGAAGGAAAAGAATCAATTTGTTCAGCAAATCTCTCATTGAAAGATTTGATTTGTTTTCATATTTAATATGAGCCTTTAGATCACACAGTGAATTTTATTCACCGTTGGATTTTAGATCCAAAGATATTCTGTTTGTTATTTCGGTGAGATTTGGGGAGATCTTTTCTTATTTGAGATTTTTCCATAAATTGGTGATTTTTAATCACCATTGGATCTTTAATCCAACGGTCCCTATAATCCTTTTCCATTTGGAAAGATTTAGAGAAGTTAAGAATTTTAATTCTATTTCGAAAGATTTTAGAGAAATTTAGAATTTTAACTCTATTAAACTGTAAGGATTTCAAGCCTATCACGTGCTGGCATGTGACCCTTGATCACGTGGGAACACGTGACCCCCAAATTGGTTCCTTTAACAGCCGCTTGTTTATGTTGTTGTTTTAACCATCACGTGTCAACACGTGACCATTGGTCACGTGCAAGCACGTGATACCTCGTTGATGTATTTTCTGACTTTTAGAATTAATTTCTATTCATTATTTTAGAGGCTTTAAAAGTCCATCACGTGTCTGCACGTGACCCATGGTCACGTGTGAGCACGTGATGCCCCATTGGGGTCTTTTCTGAGTTTTTATTATATCTTTTAACTCCTCCAGCGGTTTCTTAAAAGTCCATCACGTGTGGACACGTAATGCCTCATAACTTTTGATCCCGGATGAATTATGAGGCCCATAATATATCAAATCGAAGGGTTTTTCGAGATGCTTCCAATAAAATCAGAATTTAATAGTTCCTCCTTCGGGAACTTATCAAAATACAGGCCGGAAGATATTGGTTCGCATTTCCTTAAGCGTATCGCTGCCATTTGATACCTTAGACTCTTCTGCGCAGAAATTTTTGGCGGGAACAATCACGTTTTGCAAGATATTTTACATATATATGGATTCCTTGTGTAAATTCCAGGTTCGTAGGCGGGTATGTCGGACGCCGCAAAGAAGGAGAAGTAAGTGGTCGGCTACACTTAGCACTCGACCAGGTGAGTAGATTTAACATCTACGGAGAAATTGCCTGTATGGCGTTAAGCGTCAGGGCGTTATAGGATATTTTAGTTGTATGTGTTCATATATATATATATATATATATATATATATATATATATATATATATATATATATATATATATATATATATACTATACTAGCATACCATCTCCCGTTGCATATAGAATGGTAATTATAGAACACTGCACTGTCACTAACGGTTTAAGCTGCACGAGCACTAAATGTATGTTACACTCACGCCATTAGTGATTGCCATGACACTCGCACTATAGGATCACCGCATCATTGATGATTGTCATGACTTGTCGCATATTCACATATTATCAGATATATCACTACCTGCGCACATGCACCATTTATATTCACATTAGTGCATACCTTCATTGATATATCACTACCTGCGCACATGCACCCTTTATATTCACATTAGTGCATACCTTCATCGATATATCACTACCTGCGCACATGCACCCTTTATATTCACATTAGTGCATACCTTCATTGATATATCACTATCTGCGCACATGCACCCTTTATACTCACATTAGTGCATACGTACCTTGATATATCTATACTTGTGCACATATACATCGTATATCCATATTAGTTAACATGTATATTGTTACACTCACATTGCGTATATATCCATTTGCACATCCATACCTATATACATACATATGTTACATACATGGGTGATATTGACATGATTTAAAAACTAAGGGACCGCACGAGACATTTTCAAAACTGGATCCTTTTTAAAAGAGCGGTTTTCCCATTCTTTTACTCTTAGTATCATACAACACATTGCATGGATTTATGCATTGAGTTTGGATTTATGTGATTTCTGGATTTGGGAACCGGGGTATTATTTTAAAGAAAATACGCACTGTTTTAAAACCCGGTCTCCCTTGATATGATATTTCAGTGCGTCCACCATGCGTTTTCTCGGTTCTGAGACGTGTGACATGTGAACCCGAATCGAGGAGCTGGACGAGGCCGATTACGGGTACATGGTGGACCCGGTATAGTACCCCGGGGCGAGAACGGATCGCTGTGCAGTAGACGGTGAGCCTGGCAGAGGGACCACTACCTACCGGTGATTGGTTTGGCCTGGCGGTTATCCGGAGGATACCGACCAGAGTCGATAGATGGATACGGGACGACGCGTACTGCCGGGGCCGAGGGCCGATTCCGCAGACGGAGTATGTGGGCCGATCCGACTCACGGAGCCCGATACTTGAGGATTTGCGTGACGATGCTAGACACGACGATTTTATGATATTTCGAGTGCCGATGTTGGGCACTCACGATTCTATGAGATTTACAGGATTTGAGGGCCGATGAGGATGACGATGCTAGAGTTAGTTTTACTGGGATTTAGGTGTATTGATGGACACCGATTATTTTTCACGTTGACATTCCGTGTAGATGTTATTTATTCCCATGCTCGGCATTCAATATTATACATCTCATCCTGTACCTGTAGTACCTGATAGAGTACACATGCCATGCACGATTATTGCATACCTGCTCACCCTATATAGATGTTGTTAGATTGCATTTGCTATGCACGACTATTGCATACCCTGGTTATCATATAGAGATGTTATTAGATCGCACTTATTTCATGATTATTGCTCATCTAGCTCATCATATAGATGTTATCTGTTGGCATAGGTTAGAGTATCGCAGCACGTGCATACCCGCGATTACCTTTATATGTTATCTACTATTCACGAGTTGGCAACTCACCCCCGTTGTGCCACAGTGTTTGCAGGTTGCCCCTCGGAGTAGTCGCGGCAGGCTGTTTTCTTGCATCTTTTGACACAGATACCACTGCAGTTGACGTGCTAGCCCTTTTGCTGATAGGTGGGTTTTGTGCGGTATCTGTTTATTTTCCAGTTGTATACATTGTTGTATCTAGTGATCTCCATCTACTACTTATGTATTGACTTAGAGACCAGTTGTGAGGACGATGTATATTATTTTATACTCTGGTGTCGAGCTCGTTGTGAGCCGACTTTATTTATGCAGCTTTATCTTTCATGATATTTGCTTTCATTTATGCATGCTCATTTCTTCACTACGGCGTCGTATATTATCATTGTGGTGATTGTTTCCGCCGTTGGGCATGATTGCTCCCGTTTGGGATGCTTATTTCTTATTGCAAATTATTTTACTCATATATTGCCTTGTACCCTATTTAGGGGCCGGTTTTAACAAAGGAAATGCTGCCAAATTTTTTAAGATAATCACTTGAACTTTAAAAGAATTTTACTAAATTACTTAAGGTTTTCTAAACGTTTTAACAAATGTTTCTATTAAATGTTTTTAACACTCAATACTTTTAATGGTTTTGATTTCTGGGTTTCGGCTTACTTAGTCGCGTTACGTCTGTAGACGTTATGTGGTTAAGTGCCGGTCACGGGCCGAACTTTGGGTCGTGACAGTCTCTCCCGGTATAGGGAGTCGATATCACACTGTGTTCGATTGGTCAGGACCATAAGACCTTGGCCAAGGCAGTTGGGATTTACTGACAGGCTGATCAGTAGTTTCCCGGGATTGGTCCTGAGCCACATCGGCATGACTTATCGGGTTATTAGGGTCTGACGTTTACCACCACTAGACCCGGTATGCGATACTCTCAGACGAAGAGACCGGACTGTACGAAGATTGTCACAGATAGGTTCAGTAGGGATCCAGATGAGTTTGCTCGTCGGCCTTCTTTTTCGACAGGTACCCAGGTAGCCGTTACGTACAGCTAGTGCCGCTGACGTGCTTGTAGTTATGGATTTATCCAGTAACTCGTTGCCGGCGTACTGTCGAGTCTTTAAAGTCCCACACAGTGGGTTTCCCTGGTTCAGGCGAAATGATGTAGTAGCCGTATTAGATACGTGCAGGGTCTCGATCGATTGAAGTACTTTGTACTCGGACTTTCGATCGGACAGTTGGTAATACTAGCCGGCTCGGGTATGAGCCGGATTATTAAATCAGGTATTGATTTAATAGTTTACATATATGTATTTCGATATGTATATTCTAGTATTACGTTCTTCATGTTATCCTATCTCTTTGGGCGTTCGGATTTTTATCCGAATGCAGGTATGTATATACAGCAAACTGTAATCCGTATTTATTACAGATTACCTTCTAGAAGGTGGCCACCTCATTATGTATTTTCCATTTATTTGATAAATGGAAATGAGATGTAAAGTGTGAGATATGGGAGGAATGACAATGACCATGCTTCAAATGAATTTTTAATTCATTTGGAGTTACTATTGAAGCATGGTTGTTGATTGTTTATTCAAGAAATTCATACACAAAACCTTTGTGTGTAATTTCTCTCTCATGGTTGCTTCATTATTTTCTTGAGCTCCCATTTTGCTTCACTCTCCTCCCTCCTCTTGAGTTTCCTCCAGCTTCATCTTCTTCCTCTTCACTACCATTCTCATGAGTTGAGAAACAAGTGAAGAGGCTAGAAAGAGATAGCAAACACTTAGATCATCACACTACAACCTAGACAACTTGGTTTAGCAACCCAAGTTCTCTAGTTGCTCCACTTGACATATTGTGAGGAGCTAAAGCCATGGATCATATCTGTCGGGTGGATCATCTACGACAAAGGTGTAGGGTTCCTAGGCAGTCATACAAGGGTCTATAAGGCATCAACCATGCCCGAATAAAAATTTAGACATGTCGGACAACCCAAAGCCGGGATCTTTGCTAGATTATTAGGGTTTAACATGCAAGTAAACATCTTTACAACTAAGAGTGAGAGATTACAACCTTTGTAGTCCACTCCTTCGCTTCATAAGCTCCGAGTAGAAGTCCCTTCGCCGCGATCCATGATCTCCCGGACTCAAGAGAGGCTCCACAACCCGAATGATCCATGCTAGCTTGTAGTCTTCCTTTTCTCCGATGATCTACCTCAAAGTTTCTATAACTCAAGCTCTATCTCTCTCTAATGTGGTGAACACCATAATCTAATTGGCTAGATTATATGAGGATGATGAAGTAGTATTTATGCTCTCTTTTATTATCAAATTCTCACACTAAATCATCACATAATGAAAACCTAGAAAGCCTTCTCAAAGCTCAAAGGAAGAAGAAGAAGAATATGAATGGATAATTCTTTTTGTGATGAATAATGAAATGTTAATATGATTGCAAATGTAACCATGATCAAGGATGACAAGGCTAACCCATGTAGAGATTTAACTGAGGGTGAAGGGTTTGGGTTGGGTTATAAATATCTAGCAAAATATCAAGCATAATATCTTTTGCTAGAAACAAAATAAAACCTTCTAGAAGCATCAAGAAAGAACTAACCCAAATCAAACCCTAACCTTGTTTAATCTCCACTAAACATATTGCATTAGTAATCATATCATGTTACAATATTATATATCACATATATAATATATATTTGTAACAAAAGAAAATAATACAATTAACATATATCGCATATATATCAATGTATTACCCAGTAAGAAAATGAAATAATAAAGCGAGCCAATATTAGATAATGTAATGCAATATATCATATATATTATTATACATTAAATTATCGAATCAACACTTGATCCGACAATTCGGCTATATCGAATATAACCGACTAATATATCAATGTACCGATTCATCGAATCAACACTTGATCCGATGACCCGGCCGATATCAAATATCCTCGGCCGATATCATATATCGCGAGAATAGAATACGGTATCTCATATCGTATTATTCTCGATCATGCACATATCACATATGTGCTCCTACTCCGTTTTGCCTGAGTCAAGAAAGCTCTGTGTAGGACTCTAAAGAATCGTCAATACGCCAGTAGCAGGTGATGATCATATTAAACACCCACAAGCTGCAAGCGGTCAGCTAAACATAACAGCCACCCAGGTATTGAGCGATCAGAAGATCAACAAGCAAGCCTGTACATTCTCCTGTGAATCCAATCGGTAACACTCTCGTACAGTCCGGTCTCTTCGTCTGATATGTCACATATCTAGTCTATGGGTGGTATACGTCAGACCCCAGTAACCGATAAGTCGTGTCGATGTGTGGCTCATAACAGGTCGAGAACCTATTGATAACACTTACCAGAAGTAATCAATATCCTCCCTGGCCAGGGACTTCCAGTTATAGCCAATCGAACACAGCACAACATCAACTCCTTATACAGGGAAAGACGAATCCCTTCCTATCGCTCATTGCCTCCATGTGATTCGGGACTGTATCCAAAAGCCACCGTTTTGCACGCCTTCTTGACATGGTAAGGTGGAAATCAAAGCACAGTAGGAATCACACAAGACTCTATGACGATCTCGGGTCTACAGACTAACCTGTACCAGTGTCACCGGAAAACTGCCATCTGACGTGAGGCATAATACCATCTGGGAGTTCTCGGCGAGTCCGTCCAGTATACCCAGTCTCCACTGAGCACCCATACACCATCCTTGATGTCAAACACCGATGGATATGGGATCATCCATCGCCCATCGTATGGGTCAAGATGCGTATACGCTAGTCTACTCTGGTGTATCGATGCCCTGTCTCGACACACCCTCGACTAGGAACAGTTATAGGATGTACTCATCGACTACCGTGGCCCCACTAATATGATCTCATCATAGTCCCAGTAGTCGAGTACATATCATAAGGGCTTTATCAACATGTAAGAGTAAGACAGTAAACTAATATAAGTCAACATGTTAAGATAAAGTGAAACCAAATAGCATACTATCACGACGAGCAAGAAAGTCCTCTCTATATATATCCAAGCATCCATTATAATATACATCATATGTACAACAATGGCCTCTAGGGCATATATATAACTAACAATCTCCCACTTGCACTAAGGCCAGCTGTTGTAGTATCTCATACCTAGCATCCCGATTAATCTCTCAAACTGTATCTTGGGAATGTCCTTCGTGAGTGGATCCGCAGTGTTGTCCTTCGTATCAACTCTCCTGACCTCGATCTCCCGGCGATCAACTATCTCCCTGATCAGGAGATACCGCCTCAGAATATGTCTGGACTTCTGATGGTGTTAGTGTATATGCCCTAGAGGCCATTACTGTATCATACTAGTTTGTATATTACTTAATGGAAGCTTGGGATATTCACCTTGTATATACAATCTTGCTCAAAAATAGTAGTATGCTACTTGGTTTTTTTCCTACTTCAATGTGTACATGTGTTTATTTTTGTATATCGCCTATACACATTAGTGGAGCCCTTAGGATCTTTGCTTGATTACCAGCGATGTGATGGCCGTCACACTGGTGGGGCTGGGTAATCTATAAGCACATCCTTATGCAGGTCCCTGGTCGCAGGACTATCGAGACAGGGCATCGATACTCCGGAGTAGACCAGCGCATGCGCTTCTCATCCCAGTGTGGGAGACGGTCTGTCCCACAGCCGTCAGTACGTCGTACTTGAGATAGTATGCGGGTGCTCGTTAGGTTACGGGTACACTGGACAGGACTCGTCGGGAACTGACTAGTTGGTATTATGCCTATCGTCAGTTATTAATTCCCAGGTGACATGAGTACAGCTTAGTCCGCTGACTTGACACTGTCACTTCGCCTCGAGTGTGTTCCCACTGTACTTTGATCACTACCTTACCACGGCTCAAAGGAGTCGTGCAAACAGGTAGTGGTTGGGTGCAGTCCCGAAGCACTTGGAGGCAGTGACGGTTAGACAGGATTCGTCTCTCCCGGTATTGGGGGTTGACATCGCGCTGTGTCTAGGAGAGCCATTACACGAGTATTCCCTGGCCAGGGCAAACGAGATATACTGGTAGGCTTCCAGTGTTATCTCAGGGTGTTTTGGGCTTCGCTCCGGCACGACTTGTACCGCTATTGGGGGACTGACGTTTACCGCCCCCTAGGCCCGCCATGCGATGTATCAGACGAACAGACCGGACTGTACGGAGAATGTCACACTCAGGCTCAGTAGGAGTTCAGATGGGTTTCGCCTCGTTGGTCTTCTTGTCGGCACTACCTGGGGACCGTTACGCACAGCTAGTGCCGCTTGCGGTCTGTGGTTAAACCCACTGCCAGCGTAGTGTCGAGTCTTTAGAGTCCCACACAGAAAGCTTTTCGCCTTTAGGCAAAAGAGTATAGGTCGCATGGTATTGCGACAGGTCGCATGGTTTTGCGACAGGGTTCGGTCACATCCGTGCACTTGTGCACGTATAGTGTCCGGACAGTTTACACTAGCGGGCTTTGGTTTAAGCCAGATCCTAGTGTACCTTTTGGGATTGGATTTATCCAGTTTGCATTCGTGTTCCTCGGAACGCGGATGCGGGTGTGTATGCACAGTTGACAGGGAGGCAGAGGCAGCGGATTCTCATTAGGGTTGTTGACAGTTGACCGTTGACTATTTGACTTTTTGCTCAACCCTAATGAGAATATGATATGTGATTAACTATTATATTAATTAAGTATTATGGTGACATGGTTGTTGACTTTTGTTGACTTTGTTGACTTGTTGACTTTTGTTGACTTGTTGACTTTGTTGACCGGTTGACTAGGCTTGACTAGTTGACCATCATGATAACCATAGCCATCATTTCATGCCAAAGACTTTTACTTGCTTGCTCATTTGTGTAAAATGAGTGCATGAAATGATATGGTTATGGTTCCTTCAACCATCACATAAGACTTTTTTAGTATGATGAGTTATCATGACTTTGGATTATGAGAGGGTGAGAGACAAAATACTTGCTCATTCTTTCTTGCTCATTCTCTCTCTTGTTCTTGAGCTCTCTTGTTTTTGCTCTCACCCTCAACCTCTTGCTCCCTCTCTTGACTCTATGGTTCATATCTCTCATGAGTTGAGAATCAAGAACCATAGATAAAATCCCATTCTAATTCTTCTCTACTCATTCTAGTTCACTAGGTTTAGCAAACCAAGTGAACTAGTTTCTTCAAAGAACGAAGAAAGAGCTAAAGGTTAGAGCTTTCAGGTGGATCTTTCTTCGGCGTACGGAGACGACGAGAAGAAGCCAATCCGGACCACCATCGGAGCTTGAAGACGAAGGAGTTCAAGACAAGCAAGGTATAACCCCCTAACCGAGTAGCTAGAAACTCGTAGTTAGGATGTTAGATAGATGTTTAACCAAGATCCGGGTTTTAGGTCCATGTTACCATCTTTAAGAAAATCGTTTTTTACCAAATTCCGCATTCCCGAAAGTACCGGGAGAGGTAGCATGGACTTACAGTGGTATCAGAGCCAGGTTAAACTCTATCTAACATGTTAGCAAGTAACTAGAAGATCGATCAAAGAAAAGTCCCGAAAACGAACCCCAAGAATTTCATGTTTCTGCCGATTTTTTTACTGTTCAAAAGTTGATTATTTTAACACCTAAAATCGGCTCAGGCTTTTTTGTGAATAACCACCAAAGATGGACCCACGATCGAGTCAAAGCGCCGCGGAAGCGCGGCGGGAGCACGCTCCCGCCGCGGATCCGCGGCCGAGTTGACTCGGCCGAGGTGAATCTTTGGTGCAGTGTTATTCTGGGGGTATTTTGGGATTTTTGGAATATATATTTTCAACCCATATTTTCCAGAACGAAAATTTTATTTTGGGGTCCCGAAAATCCGTATTTTTGATCGAACTTCTAAAAGACTTAAGCTAACGGGTTTTTCTGTAATGTGATATTTGTATTGAACGTCTATTAATCGCTATATGTCGATTAGTGGGGGTTATACAAATCTGTGATCTGTATTGTTGCTGGAATGTGTATATGAATATGTTGGATTGTCGCGGGTGAATAGCCGGGGGTTGTGAGACGAGAGTTTTCTTTTCTTTCAATTCATGTAAATTTGTAAATTGCTGTAATAATTATTTGTATGGCCGCACAACCGGGTCAGGGTTGTAGCCGTCATTGTATAATTTCTTTTTACTGTTTTTGCTCCTAGGATAGACCCATGGAGGGGTGCACAAACTACCGGGTATGCCGAAGTGTCGAGTGGCCTACTCATGGAGATGAGGGAGGTTGCTACGCTTCGGGTACTTGGCGGGTAGTTTGCCGCACCCGTAGGGGTCTTGGGTGGGGTATTGGCTATTCACCGCGACCGTGTAATCTGTCTTTCGTTACAGGCTCGTACGAATTACAGATTCCTAGTATATCCAATGTATTCATCTGTGATCTGAAATGTTTATCATTGCAGTATATCTATATATGATATTATTTAGGCGTTGCTTATGTTTTACAGACGCGCTAGCCCAGCCCCCGCTCTGTCGTTAGTTAAGTAACCTAACGGGTAATGACGGGGCCTAGTGGCGAATGCGAATGGCATAAGCGTACGTCATATTTTGGTTGTTTTCTGCAATGGTAGGATTAAATGATGGGACGCATTAAAAGAACTAATGCAAGAATATCACGCATTAAAAGAACTAATGCAAGATAATAAACCAAGTTAAAGTCGTTGGAACACTTTCGAAAAACCACTCGGTTCTTTTCAAAACCAACTTTTAAATGCGGAGCTTGAGCCACTCCTTTTAAAAGCTATCTCGTTCCATCGACCAAATCAAGTTCACTACGTTCACGGTTTTGCCAAAACCATCCGTAGCCCTCCATCATTTCAGTTAAATATTCGGTAGTATTCAAGCTATGTATTTTGACCTCACGCCAAGGCATAGTGATTGGTAGCTGCCGGATATTTATCTGTTGCATAGATAGAATGCGTTGGTTTGAGACAGTCGTACTGCCATTTTGGCCTACGTCAAGGGTATGTACAGGTGGGTTCAAATTAACCTGGATAATGATGGGACGAACTTGACATGTGACTTATGACATTTTGACCTCACGCCAAGGTCATAAGAGCATGGGGCAAAAATCCACATCGGGAGTTTCATAAGTACTGAAACATGCTAGATTTGCATACCATTTGGAGTGTGATGATTCTGGTAGGATTCCTTCAGTTTCGTCACACGATGATATTTGGATCCCGATCCTACTGTGAGTATATGCTACTCCTCGGGAAATTTCTCACTTAACGATCAATGCTATAAACCTAGTAGGTGCCTAGAAAGGTGTTAGCGGGGCTACGCCCCCAGGGAAAAGAGGTTCTTTAATTAAGGAACTTCGCGAAAGCGTTGGAAAACCTCCCTCGAAGTACCGACACCGGCCTAGCTGAACGGTTAAGCAAGTATTGTACGGTGGGATTGATCCTGACTAATTCTTCCTTTATGGTTTGAGGAGGGATTCGAGAAACAGTGGGAGCCATCCTGTTTAGACAAACAAAAAACCACTCTAAACTTGCAAGAGCATCATGCTGAGTGTTTCTTCTTCTCTCTCCTAATTGCAGCGACCAATCAACATGACTGAACTTAAGTTACTCCTAGATAAAAACAAACTGACAGGGCCAAACTACAAAGATTGGCTCAGGAATGTCAAGATAGCAATCACTTACGAAAAGCTGGGGTATCTTCTTACCACCAAAGCTCCCCCTGTCCCTGGTCCCACTTCCAGCGTCGCGGATAAAGAAATCCGCAAGACTTGGGAGATTGATAGCGCGAAGGCCAAGTGCCTCGTACTTGCCTCGATGGACAACGAACATCAGAGGAGGCACGAGAATATGGACCTTGAATCCATATTTCTCCATACAAAAGAACTGTATGGAGAGCAATCTCGTATCGCAAGATACGAAGCGTCGAAAAAGTTGTTTTCGTCAAAGATGGCCGTCGGATCATCGGTAGCCGAGCACGTGCTAAAGATGATCGGCTACATTGAGGAGCTCGCGGACCTAGGGACCACATTGGAGGCTGAACTCTATACGGATATAGTTTTCCAGTCCCTTCCTTCCACTTACGCCCAGTTCATACTGAACTTCAACTTACAAGAAAAGGAGGTTGAACTTTCAGAGCTCCTCAACATGCTGAGGAGCGCAGATGGCACCCTACAGAAAGGTAGGGAAACATCCACTTTGTTTGTAAGAGGATCATCTTCTTCTAGGTCCAAGGCGAAAGCCAAGGAAAAGAAGAAGAAAACCCCCGCCAAACCAAGGGGCGGTGTTAGTAAAGTGGATACGAAGGGAAAAGCAAAAGCAACAAAGATAGCGGGGAAGCTTGTGGATAAGGAAGAATGCTTCTATTGTCATAAGAAAGGACACTGGAAGAATGATTGCAGGGCTTGGAAAGCCAGGACACAGGAATTGAAGCAGGTTGCAGCTTCAGCTTCAGGTGTGTATGTTATTGAAAACTGTCTTTCAATAAACTCTACTTCCTGGGTATTGGATACCGGATCAGGATCTCATATCTGTAATTCTTTGCAGGCGTTGAGAAACCGTAGGGTTTTGAAGGCAGGTGACATGACCCTCAGAGTTGCGAACGGAGCTAGCATGGATGCTAAAGCCGTGGGGGACTATCACCTGGGAATGTCAGATGGACATGTTTTGGTTTTGCGTAATTGCTTTTTTGTACCCAACGCAACTTGTAATATCATTTCTGTATCTTTAGTTTCTAAAGAAGGTTATGAATTTGCGTTTGTAAGTAATGTTGTAAACATTCACCTTAATCAAGTTTTGATTGGGTCAGGTACATTGAGTAATGGTATATACGTGTTAAACCAACCACAGATTTTTAATGTCCAGAATACACACAAAAGAAAGTCTCCAGAAATAAATCAGACTTTCTTGTGGCATTGTAGACTGGGTCACATCAATGAGAGAAGGTTGATTAAGTTACATACAGAAGGATATTTGAATGCGTTAGAATATCAATCGTATGCCACTTGTCAATCCTGTCTCAAAGGAAAGATGACAAAGACTCCGTTTACTGGACATGGAGTGAGAGCGAGCGAGCTCTTGGGACTCGTACACAGTGACGTGTGCGGTCCAATGTCTACACATGCGCGAAGCGGATATTCTTACTTCATTACTTTTACGGATGACTTCTCAAGGTACGGTTATGTCTTCTTAATGAAACATAAGTCCGAGGCCTTTGGAAAATTCCAGGAGTATAAGAATGAAGTAGAGAAACAGACCGGCAAAAGTATTAAGATTCTAAGATCGGATCGAGGTGGAGAATACTTAAGTGCCGAGTTCCTGGACAATTTAAAATAGAACGGAATTCTCTCTCAGCTTACTCCTCCATACACCCCACAACATAACGGTGTATCGGAGAGACGGAACCGCACCCTATTGGATATGGTGCGATCCATGATGAGTAACGCTGAGTTACCGCGATCATTCTGGGGGTATGCGCTAGAATCAGCTGCATACCTTTTGAACCGAGTTCCGACTAAGACTGTGCCTACCACACCATATGAAATGTGGAGTGGGAAGAAACCCTATCTTCAATATTTGAAGATCTGGGGATGTCCAGCTTTTGTCAAAAAGCAGCATGCGGACAAACTCGAGGCACGCTCAGTACTGTGCAAGTTTGTGGGATACCCAAAGAACACCAGGGGGTATCTTTTCTACTACGCAGAGGAACAAAAAGTCCTTGTTTCTCGTAATGCCCACTTTCTAGAACACCAGTTCTTAGAAAAGGAAATTAGTGGGAGCGCAGTAGAACTGGAAGAAATTCCAGAACCACGGACTATTACTAAAAGTTTAGTGGAACCAGAGGGTTCGGAAGAACAGGACATTCCTACGCCGCTCCGCAGAAGTAGTAGGCAGTCTCATCCGCCCGAGAGATACTACGGTTTTCTCATAGACGGGGATAGAGAGGATTGCATCATAGATTATGATGAGCCTACTAGCTTCCAGCAGGCCGTTCAGAGCGTTGACTCAGTGAAATGGCTGGATGCAATGCGGACCGAAATGGAGTCCATGTACACCAACAAGGTATGGACGTTGGACATTGCTCCAGACGGGGTAAAACCCGTAGGATGCAAGTGGATCTTCAAAAGGAAGATTGGTGTAGATGGACAGGTTGAGACCTATAAAGCTAGGCTGGTAGCAAAGGGTTTTCGTCAAAGACCTGGCTTGGACTATGACGAAACCTTTTCTCCAGTAGCCATGCTGAAATCCATTCGGATCCTTCTTGCCATTGCTGCCTTCCACGATTATGAGATCTGGCAGATGGACGTAAAGACAGCTTTTCTAAATGGAAATTTAGAGGAGTGTGTCTATATGGACCAGCCAGAGGGTTTCATTCAGAGTGGGAGCAGCGGAAAAGTGTGCAAGTTGCTTAAGTCCATCTATGGACTAAAGCAGGCATCGCGGAGTTGGAACATCTGCTTTGATGAGACGGTCAAAGAATTTGGCTTTATCAAAAATCCAGATGAACCATGCATCTATAGTAGATTTGTAGCGAGAACTGTAGTATTCCTCGTTTTATACGTGGATGACATTCTCTTAATAGGAAATGACATTCCTATGCTACAATCTGTCAAGGGGTTCTTGTCACACAGGTTCTCCATGAAAGACCTGGGTGATGCCTCGTACATTCTGGGTATCCGGATCTACCGTGACAGATCCAAGAGGATATTAGGACTTTCACAGTCCAGGTACATCGACACCATACTGAAGAGATTCAGTATGGAAGATTCCAAGCGCGGTAACCTACCGGCTTGTCACGGGATCACCCTCTCTAAAGAGATGTCTCCCAAGACTGATTTGGAGAGGGATCGCATGTCTATTATACCCTACGCTTCTGCGGTAGGCTCTATAATGTATGCGATGTTGTGTACCAGACCGGATGTAGCTTATGCACTGAGTGTGGTAAGCCGGTATCAGTCAAACCCTGGGGAGAAACACTGGATAGCGGTAAAGAACATTCTCAAGTACCTGAGAAGGACTAAGGAGATGTTCTTGGTGTATGGCGGAAAAGACCTCCAGATCGAGGCCTTTGCTGACTCCAGCTTCCAGAGTGACAAGGATGATTCCAAGTCCATGTCGTGTTTTGTCTTTACCCTTAATGGAGGGGCGGTGTGTTGGAAGAGTTCCAAACAAGAAACCGTTGCAGACTCGACGATGGAAGCGGAATACATCGCTGTATCTGATGCCGCAAAAGAAGCTGTCTGGATGAGGAAGTTCTTGAAAGAACTTCAGGTGGTTCCGTCCATTGTTGATCCAATACCTCTGTATTGCGACAACAACGGGGCTATAGCTTTAGCGAAGGAACCCAGGTCCCATCAGAGATCCAGGCACATCTTGAGGCGGTATCACCTGATCAGGGAGATCGTGGATCGCCAGGAGATCGAAGTTCGGAGAGTCGCTTCAGAAGACAACACTGCAGATCCATTCACCAAGGCCTTGCCCCAGACTCAGTTCGAGCGGCTGATCGAGATGATAGGTCTTCGATACTGTCACGACCCGAGAATTCGACTCGTGACCGGCACTTAACCACGCACGTCTACAGGCGTAACGCGGCTAAGTAAGCCGAACCCAGAAATCAAAACCAATAAATATAGAGTGATTTAAAGCATTTTGTAAAAGCAATAGTAAATGTCTGAAAAACTTCCATTTATTTAGTAGAAAACCCTTTTAAGTTCAAAAGTTATGAGTTTTATAATTTTGGTAACATTTCCTTTTTAAAACATTAGCTCCGAAAGTCGGGTAAAAGTGAGGTGTAGCGGAAATAACAAGTGACATGAATAAAGCATCACAATATGATATACGACGCCGTAGCGAAGAATACACGGTAAAATAAGGACAATATCATAAAAGATGAGCCTGCAAAAAGTAACGTCGGCTCACATGCGAGCTCGACACCAGAATATAAAATCATACATATCGTCCTCACAACTGTCTCTAAGTCAATACATAAGGTAGATGGAGAGTACTAGATACATCAATATACAACTGAAAGATAAAAGATACCGTACAAAACCCACCTAAACAGCAAAAGGGCTATCTCTGCTCAAAAGGGGTATCTGTGCCAAAAGATGAGGTAACAGCCAGCCGTGACTACTCCCAAGGGCAACCTGCAAACACTGTGGCACAACGGGGGTGAGTTGCCAACTCGTGAATAGAGATAACATATAAAGGTGATCGCAGGCATGCACATATAGCGTGGCTCTACTAATGCCAGCAGATGATATCAATGCATGTCAACAGTGGATACAGTAGTAATGCATGTACTCTAACAGGTAAATGCCACAGGATGAGATGTATAGTAATCAATACTGAGTATGGGATAAATAATATCTACATGGACTATGTCAACATGGAAAGCAATGATCGGTGCCTCAAACTGCACCCAAATCCCACATATACTCAGACGCCGGCACACCCATTGGCCCTCATATCCTGTATATCTCGGAGGAATCACGAGTGCCCAACATCGGCACCCAAAACATCATAAAATACTCGTGTCCAGCATCGACACGTAAATCCTCGAATATCGGGCGCCGTCAATCCGGACCGGCCCCACGGGGTCCACCTGCGGTATCGGCCCTCGGCCCCGGCAGTACGGATCCTCCCGCATCCATCACTCGACTCTGGTCAGTATCCTCCGGACAACTGCCAGGTCCAACAAATCACCGGTAGGTACTCGCCCGCTTCCAGACTCAATCGGCAAATCCCATCGATCATCTCGCCGAGGGGAACCATACCGGGCCCACCACGAACCCGCAAACGGAACATCCACTCCTCGAATCGGGTTTCAAGCACACGTCTCAGCACCGAGAAAACGCGTGGTGGACACACCAAAATATCATATCACGAGGTACCGAGTTTTCAAAATAGCATATCTTTCCTTAAATAATTCCACGGTCCTCAAAAACAGAAATCACATGAAAATCCAATACCAATAGTAAAATCCAATGTGAGGTACAATATAATCAATCCATGGCAGGTATATAAGGGAAAGCCGCTTTTTAAAATAGTTTCCGTTTTTAAAGATGTCATGCGGCTCCCAATGTCCAGGAAATCATAGTCAATCACATGTATGGTGAACTACAGCAATAACACAACAGTATAATCATGGCAGTTCTACAGTGAGTGTGGCATGGCAATTACTAACGGTGTGTGTGTAGCATGTAAATAGTGCTCGTGCAACATAAACCGTTAGTAATAGTGTGGTGTTCTATCAGTTCTAGCATATATCAATAACACATAGCAGGGAAATGCAATATGAGATGACAGTCCACAGGTAAATGCAATATGTAATACTAAGATCCTATCAGCCCTGACGCATAACGCCATGCGGGCGATATCCCTGTAGATGTGAAATCTACTCACAGTGTCTCGCGCTAAGTGTATCCAACCACTTGCTTGCCCTTCTTCGCAGCGTCCGTCTCACTGGCCTGCGAACCTAGAATCACATACACATATCACATATAAGCTTAAGTCACAAAACGCAACATTATAATCCAACAAGAAACCTGTGTCGCAAACCAATCGCGCGTGTGCGCGATACGCTAAAACGTGTAAACACGCGCCACGAAACTACCCCGACGCGCCGCGATACGCAGAACCCAAACCTACTCACGTATCACGCGTGTCGCGAAGGTTTAGAAAAACGGCAAAACGGTTAACTGGTCCCAGATTTTTCTACAGAACCAAACTCCCAAAAATATATATATCAAAACACTACACACAAAGGCAGACACCCACTGGACCAAACCCCAACCCAAACCCTACCCATCTGGCCGCAATTGGCGGCCAGAATGAGGAAATTGGCGGCCTACTGTAGCAATATGGGGGTCGGGTTTCACCTGGTGTATCAGCTCTACTCCACTACACTACAGTCTTCCCAAAATCATTCTGCACTCACCGGGTCAATAGCAGTTCCAGAAAACTCCCCTTTTGCCCAAATACGACATTTTGCATCAAATATGAAATCTGGTGGTATTTTAGTGTAATAGGGGTTCGACTAAGTTACAATGGCCTCAATAGACCACAATCATCCTACTGAAACCAAATCTCGCCTCAATAGCACAAGGTTCACACTAAACACCCCATATCTCACTAAAACACACTAAAATCCTTTAACCGATGCAAAACTACACTAACTAGGCAAACTAGGGAAGCAAGATAGGAAATATACCTCACTCTCGACCCTAGGGAGCTGCAGGAAGGTGAAGAAGAGAAGAGAAGAGGCTGCTGTCGAAGTTGATGCTTGCTGCTGTTGCTGTGAAGTCCCCTGTTGCTGCTGCTGCTACTTCTCATGCTGCTGCTGTTGCCTCCATGTTGCTGCTGCTGTTGTTGTGCCTGCTGCTGCTTCTGGAGCTGGGGAGAGGTAAGTGTGTTGTGTGAGTGTGTTGTGTATGTGAGAGTGTGAGTACTTGAGAGAAAACCAAAAGAAATGGGAGGCTACAATCATCACACCAAAAGTCACCCCTCTCTCTCTCTCACTTCATTTAATGCAAGCATGGCTTGAGCCATGATGCATCCCTCTCTCTCTTCCTCTCACAAGTCAACCCCTAAGCAATTTGAATTAGAGAAATCTTTTAATTAACCAATTTAAAACCCACTTAAGAATCCAAAAGAATTAATCCTACAATTAACCCACCATGGTTAATAATTATGGTATTTCCTTGATTTAAAAACCCTAGTTTACATGCACATGTGTGTGCAAGTTTAGAAAAATTTTGGAAAAATATTTATTAAATTAAGAAAAATATTTAAAACACAATTTGGTAAACTTTTTATTAAAAATCATTATTTAATTATAATTATCCACTAACCCTTATCCTAAGGTGTTACAATCTCTCCCCCTTAAAGAAATTCGTCCCCGAATTTCAAAAATCTAACTAAGGTTACCTTCAAAAAGATGGGGATACGTCTTCATCATCTCGCTTTCAGTCTCCCAAGTGACCTCTTCACGGTTCTGACCACGCCAAAGTACTTTAACTGATGGAATCTCCTTCGATCTCAATTTCTTCACTTGTCGATCCAAGATCATCACCGGCTGCTCTGCATAGGAAAGATCACGCTCAAGCTGGATCGTCGGATGCTGAATCGCGTGCGAAGGATCATGTAGATATCTGCGGAGCATCGAAACATGGAATACGGGGTGCACGTCTGGAAAGCTGGGTGGAAGGGCTAACCGGTAAGCTACTGCACCGACACGCTCGAGGATCTCGAAGGGGCCCACATACCTGGGGCTAAGCTTCCCCTTCTTCCCAAACCTCATCACACCTTTCATTGGGGAGACCCTCAAGAAAACATGATCACCAACAGAAAACTCAAGTCTGCGTCGTCGACGGTCTGCATAAGCCCTCTGCCTACTCTGCGCTGCTCTCATCCTATCGCGAATCAACTGGATCTTCGCTGTCGTCTCCTCAACGATCTGTGGTCCTAAGATACTGCTCTCACTGAGCTCTGTCCAACAAGTAGGCGACCTACATTTCCTCCCATAAAGAGCCTCAAATGGTGCCATCTGAATAGTCTCCTGGTAGCTGTTATTGTAGGAGAACTCTACTAAGGGCAAATGATGATCCCAGCTACCTCCGAAATCTAGTACACAAGCTCTGAGCATGTCCTCGAGAGTCTGGATGGTCCGCTCTGACTGTCCGTCGGTCTGTGGATGAAAAGCCGTGCTAAAACTCAAACGAGTGCCCAAAGCCTCCTGAAGCCTCTGCCATAGTCTACTGGTAAACTGGGTGCCTCTGTCGGACACAATGCACGTCGGAACTCCGTGTAGTCGCACTATCTCGTCAATATAGATCTGGGCATACTGAGTAAATCCGAAAGTCGTCTTCACCGGTAGGAAGTGAGCCGCTTTCGTCAAACGATCCACGATCACCCAGATGGAGTCATACCCCCTACTAGTCCTGGGTAGACCCACCATAAAGTCCATCGAAATCTGTTCCCATTTCCACTCCGGAATGGGTAACGGCTGTAGCTCTCCCGCGGGCCTCTGGTGCTCAGCCTTGACTTGCTGACAAGTCAGGCATCTCGATACAAAATCTGCAATGTCCCTCTTCATTCCGTCCCACCAGTAAACATCTCTCATATCATGATACATCTTGGTGGAACCGGGATGGACGCTATACACCGATCGATGTGCCTCCTCAAGAATCTCACGCCTCAGTCCCTCAGCATCAGGTACGCACAGTCTGACTCCAAACCGTAGTATCCCCTGATCATCGATCACGAACTCGGAAAATCGGTCCTGTCCCATCTGTGCCATGATCTCTGAACATCGGTCATCACTGAGCTGTGCCTCACGTATACTATCAATCAACTGTGGGCGTGCACGGACATGCGCTATCTGTCCTCCAATCGACGTGAACTCGAACTGTACTCGACTGTCGCATAATATCTGCCAATCTGCGGATGACTGCTCCTGTACTGCGCTCAAACAAGATAAACTACTCCCGGGCCTCCTGCTCAAAGCATCCGCCACCACATTTGCCTTGCCCGGGTGATATAAGATCTCGCAGTCATAATCCTTCACTAACTCCATCCATCGACGCTGTCGAAGGTTCAGGTCCCGTTGCTGGAATATGTATTTCAGACTCTTGTGATCCGTAAATATCTGGCACGACTCACCGTATAAGTAATGTCGCCAGATCTTAAGTGCGAAGACCACTGCTGCCATCTCCAAATCATGAGTGGGGTAGTTCTGCTCGTGCTTCTTCAATTGTCGCGAGGCATACGCGATCACCCTATCATGCTGCATCAGAACGCATCCCAATCCCACTCGAGAAGCATCACAAAAGACCACAAATCCGCCCGATCCGGAAGGTAAAGATAACACCGGTGCCGTCGTCAGCCGAGTCCGTAACTGCTGCAAACTGTGCTCGCACTCCTCCGTCCAATCGAAGGGAACTCCCTTCCGGGTCAACCCGGTCAATGGTGTAGCAATACGTGAGAAGTCCTGCACAAAACGCCTGTAGTAACCGGCCAATCCCAAAAAGCTGCGAATCTCCGTCACCGATGTGGGTCTGGGCCAACGCTGAACGTCCTCGATCTTCCTCGGGTCAACACATATACCGTCTCGTGAAATCACGTGACCCAAGAAGTCCACGCTGTCTAGCCAAAAAGCACACTTGGAGAATTTCGCATAAAGCTGGTGCTCCCTCAATGTCTGCAATGTAACCCGCAGGTGCTGCTCGTGCTCCTCACTACTCCGGGAATACACCAAGATATCGTCGATGAAGACTATGATGAACAGATCCAAATAAGGCCGGAAAATACGGTTCATCAAATCCATGAAGGCTGCTGGCGCATTGGTGAGTCCGAACGACATCACCAAAAACTCGTAATGGCCATAGCGCGTACGGAAAGCTGTCCGGGGAATGTCCTCCTGTCGAACCCGCAGCTGATGATAGCCCGATCGTAAATCGATCCTCGAAAAGTACCCTGCCCCCTGAAGCTGGTCGAACAAATCGTCGATACGCGGCAAAGGATACCTGTTCCGCACTGTCACCCTGTTCAGCTGGCGGTAGTCGATACAAAGACGCAAACTGCCATCCTTCTTCTTGACGAACAGGACTGGAGCACCCCAAGGAGAAACACTGGGTCGAATAAGTCCCTTGTCCAGCAAATCCTGTAACTGACCCTTCAGCTCACGAAGTTCCGCCGGGGCCATCCGATAGGGCGGTATAGAAATAGGCCCCGAACCAGGAACCAAATCAATACAGAAAGAAATGTCGCGCTCGGGCGGCAACCCAGGAAGCTCGTCAGGGAACACATCAGGAAACTCGCTAACTACCGGAACCTGATCCAATGGAACCTCCGTAGCACGAGCATCGCGAACATAAGCGAGAAATCCCTGACATCCCTTCCTCAAAAGCTGTCCAGCGCGGAAAAAAGAAATCACACTGTGAGGGGCGGCACTACGGTCCCCCAACACAACAAAAATCGACTCACCGGGGAAACAGAATCTAACTGTCTTCTCACGGCAGTCCAAAGAAGCATAGCACGTGGCTAACCAATCCATGCCCAAAAGAACGTCGAAGTCCAACATCTCCAGAAGGATCAAGTCGACAGGCAACTCTCTCTCGCCAATACAGACGATACAGGATCGGAACACGTGCCTAGCAACAAACGACTCTCCCACAGGAGTAGTCACCACAAGCGGCTGATCAAGTAAGCCAGACTCTC
Organism: Agapanthus africanus; assembly: GCA_030015575.1. Lineage (NCBI taxonomy): Eukaryota > Viridiplantae > Streptophyta > Magnoliopsida > Asparagales > Amaryllidaceae > Agapanthus > Agapanthus africanus. The sequence goes on from CM057339.1 coordinate 496,034,809, forward strand.
TACCCAAACTCGGCACGAAGTGTGTGGATACGTACGAGTGTGTGGATCCGGGATCGAACAATACATGTGCATCAACCGAACATACAGGGAGGATACCTGAAACCACTGCATTGGACGCCTGCGCGTCCTGATGTGTCAAAGCAAAGACCCTCGCCTGTCCACCACCTGTAACTGACTGACCTCTGCCTCGGTCATCTCGTCCTCTCTGAGCAACTCCTCCACGCCCGCGACCTCTCTGAGCATAAGTCTGGCGTGGAGCAACGGTAGGCGCAACGGGCAACGCCCTCTGGGGTGGTGAAGGTGGTAAGGTAACATGCGGTGTTGCCGCCTCCCTCCGGTGTGTCTCTGGACAATCTCGAACGAGGTGAAGTAGGCTGCCACATCTGTAGCAACCCCGCGGCGACTGCTGACCGTCCTGGGGATACGAACTAAACATCCGACCCCGTCCCGAATCTCTGCTACCCCTCGTACCGGAACGATACCTGTCGCGGCGTCTGAATGACTGCCTCCGTGCGAAAATACTGGTACGAACTCTCTTCGGCTCTGGAAATACCGAAGTCTCAACAAGGTGCTCCTCGACCACTAGGGCTGCGTCTACAGCTGCTGCATAGGTCTCGTAGTGCTGCGCGCTGATCGCGAGGAACACTGGTGAAATCAAGCCTCGAACAAATCTCCGGACTCGCAACTCCTCGGTGGCCACTAGATGTGGGGCGTAGACTGCTAGCTCTGTAAACAGTACGTCATACTCTGCCACTGTCATCCCTGACGTCTGGCGCAAAGACTCAAACCTGCGTGCTCGGGCATCTCTAACACTCCGGGGAAGGAAACGGGCTAGAAATAAGGTCACGAACTCCGTCCAGGTCATAGGAGGAAGACCTGCTGCTCTGCCCTTCTCCACTGAATCACACCATTTCTGCGCAAGACCTTCCAGGCGAAAGCTCGCGAACTCAACCCATCTCGCATCTGCACATCTGAGGGAACGACATATCCTGGCCATCCTGTCTATGAAAGACTATGGGTCCTCGGCTGTATCGGTGCCTGTGAAAACCGGAGGCTTCAGCCTCATGAACTCTGATAGCGATACTGTAATCACCTCCGTGGCTGCAGGGGCAACTGGCTGTGCGGTAGGCACCATCGCGGTCTCTGGAACTGGTGGAGCTACCTCTGGTCGCTGCGCTCGAAGCGTCTCAACTAACGATCCTATCATCTGGCGCATCTCCTACATACCAGCCCCTAACGATGCGATCTGCTCTGTCACGGCAGGAACAGCCTGCTCAGGTACAACCGGCGTACTGCCCGGATCAGTCCTCGTCTCGGACGAGTCAACACGAATCTCGGCCCTCGCGGCCGCTCTCTGTGCCCTCGTAGTCTTAGGCGGCATATTGGCTGAAAGAAAATTTGGATTCCATAAGAACACGAAAATCGAATCACAAGAATATAAGGAGGAATCAAATCAACAAGTCCTAAGGTCGCGTAAGCGGAGTACCGTGTCGTGAGTATGCCGCGGAACATACGCACGCTACGCTACCCTGCTGCAGCTACCTACTCCATCATACCAGGGTCATCCTACACTCCGAAGGTAAAACCTACGCTCTGATACCAACTTTGTCACGACCCGAGAATTCGACTCGTGACCGGCACTTAACCACGCACGTCTACAGGCGTAACGCGGCTAAGTAAGCCGAACCCAGAAATCAAAACCAATAAATATAGAGTGATTTAAAGCATTTTGTAAAAGCAATAGTAAATGTCTGAAAAACTTCCATTTATTTAGTAGAAAACCCTTTTAAGTTCAAAAGTTATGAGTTTTATAATTTTGGTAACATTTCCTTTTTAAAACATTAGCCCCGAAAGTCGGGTAAAAGTGAGGTGTAGCGGAAATAACAAGTGACATGAATAAAGCATCACAATATGATATACGACGCCGTAGCGAAGAATACACGGTAAAATAAGGACAATATCATAAAAGATGAGCCTGCAAAAAGTAACGTCGGCTCACATGCGAGCTCGACACCAGAATATAAAATCATACATATCGTCCTCACAACTGTCTCTAAGTCAATACATAAGGTAGATGGAGAGTACTAGATACATCAATATACAACTGAAAGATAAAAGATACCGTACAAAACCCACCTAAACAGCAAAAGGGCTATCTCTGCTCAAAAGGGGTATCTGTGCCAAAAGATGAGGTAACAGCCAGCCGTGACTACTCCCAAGGGCAACCTGCAAACACTGTGGCACAACGGGGGTGAGTTGCCAACTCGTGAATAGAGATAACATATAAAGGTGATCGCAGGCATGCACATATAGCGTGGCTCTACTAATGCCAGCTGATGATATCAATGCATGTCAACAGTGGATACAGTAGTAATGCATGTACTCTAACAGGTAAATGCCACAGGATGAGATGTATAGTAATCAATACTGAGTATGGGATAAATAATATCTACATGGACTATGTCAACATGGAAAGCAATGATCGGTGCCTCAAACTGCACCCAAATCCCACATATACTCAGACGCCGGCACACCCATCGGCCCTCAAATCCTGTATATCTCGGAGGAATCACGAGTGCCCAACATCGGCACCCAAAACATCATAAAATACTCGTGTCCAGCATCGACACGTAAATCCTCGAATATCGGGCGCCGTCAATCCGGACCGGCCCCACGGGGTCCACCTGCGGTATCGGCCCTCGGCCCCGGCAGTACGGATCCTCCCGCATCCATCACTCGACTCTGGTCAGTATCCTCCGGACAACTGCCAGGTCCAACAAATCACCGGTAGGTACTCGCCCGCCTCCAGACTCAATCGGCAAATCCCATCGATCATCTCGCCGAGGGGAACCATACCGGGCCCACCACGAACCCGCAAACGGAACATCCACTCCTCGAATCGGGTTTCAAGCACACGTCTCAGCATCGAGAAAACGCGTGGTGGACACACCAAAATATCATATCACGAGGTACCGGGTTTTCAAAATAGCATATCTTTCCTTAAATAATTCCACGGTCCTCAAAAACAGAAATCACATGAAAATCCAATACCAATTGTAAAATCCAATGTGAGGTACAATATAATCAATCCATGGCAGGTATATAAGGGAAAGCCGCTTTTTAAAATAGTTTCCGTTTTTAAAGATGTCATGCGGCTCCCAATGTCCAGGACATCATAGTCAATCACATGTATGGTGAACTACAGCAATAACACAACAGTATAATCATGGCAGTTCTACAGTGAGTGTGGCATGGCAATTACTAACGGTGTGTGTGTAGCATGTAAATAGTGCTCGTGCAACATAAACCGTTAGTAATAGTGTGGTGTTCTATCAGTTCTAGCATATATCAATAACACATAGCAGGGAAATGCAATATGAGATGACAGTCCACAGGTAAATGCAATATGTAATACTAAGATCCTATCAGCCCTGACGCATAACGCCATGCGGGCGATATCCCCGTAGATGTGAAATCTACTCACAGTGTCTCGCGCTAAGTGTATCCAACCACTTGCTTGCCCTTCTTCGCAGCGTCCGTCTCACTGGCCTGCGAACCTAGAATCACATACACATATCACATATAAGCTTAAGTCACAAAACGCGACATTATAATCCAACAAGAAACCTGTGTCGCAAACCAATCGCGCGTGTGCGCGATACGCTAAAACGTGTAAACACGCGCCACGAAACTACCCCGACGCGCGCGCGATACGCAGAACCCAAACCTACTCACGTATCACGCGTGTCGCGAAGGTTTAGAAAAACGGCAAAACGGTTAACTGGTCCCAGATTTTTCTACAGAACCAAACTCCCAAAAATATATATATCAAAACACTACACACAAAGGCAGACACCCACTGGACCAAACCCCAACCCAAACCCTACCCATCTGGCCGCAATTGGCGGCCAGAATGAGGAAATTGGCGGCCTACTGTAGCAATATGGGGGTCGGGTTTCACCTGGTGTATCAGCTCTACTCCACTACACTACAGTCTTCCCAAAATCATTCTGCACTCACCGGGTCAATAGCAGTTCCAGAAAACTCCCCTTTTGCCCAAATACGACATTTTGCATCAAATATGAAATCTGGTGGTATTTTAGTGTAATAGGGGTTCGACTAAGTTACAATGGCCTCAACAGACCACAATCATCCTACTGAAACCAAATCTCGCCTCAATAGCACAAGGTTCACACTAAACACCCCATATCTCACTAAAACACACTAAAATCCTTTAACCGATGCAAAACTACACTAACTAGGCAAACTAGGGAAGCAAGATAGGAAATATACCTCACTCTCGACCCTAGGGAGCTGCAGGAAGGTGAAGAAGAGAAGAGAAGAGGCTGCTGTCGAAGTTGATGCTTGCTGCTGTTGCTGTGAAGTCCCCTGTTGCTGCTGCTGCTACTTCTCATGCTGCTGCTGTTGCCTCCATGTTGCTGCTGCTGTTGCTGTGCCTGCTGCTGCTTCTGGAGCTGGGGAGAGGTAAGTGTGTTGTGTGAGTGTGTTGTGTATGTGAGAGTGTGAGTACTTGAGAGAAAACCAAAAGAAATGGGAGGCTACAATCATCACACCAAAAGTCACCCCTCTCTCTCTCTCACTTCATTTAATGCAAGCATGGCTTGAGCCATGATGCATCCCTCTCTCTCTTCCTCTCACAAGTCAACCCCTAAGCAATTTGAATTAGAGAAATCTTTTAATTAACCAATTTAAAACCCACTTAAGAATCCAAAAGAATTAATCCTACAATTAACCCACCATGGTTAATAATTATGGTATTTCCTTGATTTAAAAACCCTAGTTTACATGCACATGTGTGTGCAAGTTTAGAAAAATTTTGGAAAAATATTTATTAAATTAAGAAAAATATTTAAAACACAATTTGGTAAACTTTTTATTAAAAATCATTATTTAATTATAATTATCCACTAACCCTTATCCTAAGGTGTTACAGATACGCCAGTACATGGCCTTAGTGCAAGTGGGAGATTGTTAGTGTATATGCCCTAGAGGCCATTACTGTATCATACTAGTTTGTATATTTCTTAATGGAAGCTTGGGATATTCACCTTGTATATACAATCTTGCTCAAAAATAGTAGTATGCTACTCGGTTTGTTTCTACTTCAATGTGTACATGTGTTTATTTTTGTATATCGCCTATACACATTAGTGGAGCCCTTAGGATCTTTGCTTGATTACCAGCGATGTGATGGCCGTCACACTAGTGGGGCTGGGTAATCTATAAGCACATCCTTATGCAGGTCCCTGGTCGCAGGACTATCGAGACAGGGCATCGATACTCCGGAGTAGACCAGCGCATGCGCTTCTCATCCCAGTGTGGGAGACGGTCTGTCCCACAGCCGTCAGTACGTCGTACTTGAGATAGTATGCGGGTGCTCGTTAAGTTACGGGTACACTGGACAGGACTCGTCGGGAACTGACTAGTTGGTATTATGCCTATCGTCAGTTATCAGTTCCCAGGTGACATGAGTACAGCTTAGTCCGCTGACTTGACACTGTCACTTCGCCTCGAGTGTGTTCCTACTGTACTTTGATCACTACCCTACCACGGCTCAAAGGAGTCGTGCAAACAGGTAGTGGTTGGGTGCAGTCCCGAAGCACTTGGAGGCAGTGACGGTTAGACAGGATTCGTCTCTCCCGGTATTGGGGGTTGACATCGCGCTGTGTCTAGGAGATCCATTACACGAGTAGTCCCTGGCCAGGGCAAACGAGATATACTGGTAGGCTTCCAGTGTTATCTCAGGGTGTTTTGGGCTTCGCTCCGGCACGACTTGTACCGCTATTGGGGGACTGACGTTTACCGCCCCCTAGGCCCGCCATGCGATGTATCAGACGAACAGACCGGACTGTACGGAGAATGTCACACTAAGGCTCAGTAGGAGTTCAGATGGGTTTCGCCTCGTCGGTCTTCTTGTCGGCACTACCTGGGGACCGTTACGCACAGCTAGTGCCGCTTGCGGTCTATGGTTAAACCCACTGCCAGCGTAGTGTCGAGTCTTTAGAGTCCCACACAGAAAGCTTTTCGCCTTTAGGCAAAAGAGTAGAGGTCGCATGGTATTGCGACAGGTCGCATGGTTTTGCGACAGGGTTCGGTCACATCCGTGCACTTGTGCACGTACAGTGTCCGGACAATTTACACTAGCGGGCTTTGGTTTAAGCCAGATCCTAGTGTACCTTTTAGGATTGGATTTATCCAGTTTGCATTCGTGTTCCTCGGAACGCGGATGCGGGTGTGTATGCACAGTTGACAGGGAGGCAGAGGCAGCGGATTCTCATTAGGGTTGTTGACAGTTGACCGTTGACTATTTGACTTTTTGCTCAACCCTAATGAGAATATGATATGTGATTAACTATTATATTAATTAAGTATTATGGTGACATGGTTGTTGACTTTTGTTGACTTTGTTGACTTGTTGACTTTTGTTGACTTGTTGACTTTGTTGACCGGTTGACTAGGCTTGACTAGTTGACCATCATGATAACCATAGCCATCATTTCATGCCAAAGACTTTTACTTGCTTGCTCATTTGTGTAAAATGAGTGCATGAAATGATATGGTTATGGTTGCTTCAACCATCACATAAGACTTTTTTAGTATGATGAGTTATCATGACTTTGGATTATGAGAGGGTGAGAGACAAAATACTTGCTCATTCTTTCTTGCTCATTCTCTCTCTTGTTCTTGAGCTCTCTTGTTTTTGCTCTCACCCTCAACCTCTTGCTCCCTCTCTTGACTCTATGGTTCCTATCTCTCATGAGTTGAGAATCAAGAACCATAGATAAAATCCCATTCTAATTCTTCTCTACTCATTCTAGTTCACTAGGTTTAGCAAACCAAGTGAACTAGTTTCTTCAAAGAACGAAGAAGGAGCTAAAGGTTGGAGCTTTCAGGTGGATCTATCTTCGGCGTACGGAGACGACGAGAAGAAGCCAATCTGGACCACCATCGGAGCTTGAAGACGAAGGAGTTCAAGACAAGCAAGGTATAACCCCCTAACCGAGTAGCTAGAAACTCGTAGTTAGGATGTTAGATAGATGTTTAACCAAGATCCGGGTTTTAGGTCCATGTTACCATCTTTAAGAAAATCGTTTTTTACCAAATTCCGCATTCCTGAAAGTACCGGGAGAGGTAGCATGGACTTACAGATGGGACCTGGGTTCCTTGGCCAAAGCCACAGCTCCATTGTTATCGCAATACAAAGGTATTGGATGCTTAATGGACGGAACAACACCAAGTTCACTAATGAACTTCTTCATCCAGACAACCTCTTTGGCAGCATCGTTGGCAGCGATGTATTCAGCCTCCATCGTCGAGTCTGCAACGGTATCCTGTTTAGAACTCTTCCAACACACCGCCCCTCCATTGAGGGTAAAGACAAATCCCGAGTGCGACTTAGAGTCGTCCTTATCACTTTGGAAGCTCGAATCGGTAAAGGACTACACCTGGAGTTCTCCGTTACCATACCAAGAACATCTCTTTAGTCCTTCGCAAGTACTTGTGAATGTTCTTCACAGCTATCCAGTGACTCTCTCCTGGATCTGCTTGATACCTACTCACTACACTTAGTGAGTATGCTATATCGGGTCTGGTACATAGCATCGAATACATGATAGAGCCTACTGCCGAAGCATAGGGTATCCCTTGCATGCGAGCTCTCTCCAAATCAGTCTTGGGAGACATCTCTTTGGAGAGAGAGTCCAGAGATCGTGGGTTGGTTCCCACGCTTGGATTCTTCCATACTAAACCTCTTTAGTATGGTGTCAATGTACCTGGATTGGGACAATCCCAGTATCCGTTTAGATCTATCTCTATAGATCATAATTCCCAGTATGCAGGAGGCATCACCTAGATCTTTCATTGAGAATCTTTGTGATAAGAAGATCTTGATTGATTGCAGCATAGGAACATCATTTCCTATCAAGAGTATGTCATCGACGTACAATACGAGGAAGACAACCTTACTCTCTGCAACCTTCTTGTAAATACAAGGTTCATCTACGTTTTTAATGAAGTCAAACTCTTTGACTACAAAATCAAAGCAGATGTTCCAACTCCGCGATGCTTGCTTTAACCCATAGATGGATTTAAGCAATTTGCACACCCTTCCGCTGCTCCCACTATCTACGAAGCCCTCTAGCTGAGTCATGTACACGCACTCTTCTAAATCACCGTTTAGAAAGGCGGTCTTAACATCCATTTGCCAGATTTCGTGGTCATGGTATGCAGCAATGGCAAGTAAGATCCGGATGGACTTAAGCATAGCCACTGGAGAAAAGGTTTCGTCATAATCCACACCTGGTCGTTGACGAAAACCCTTTGCAACAAGTCTAGCTTTGAAAGTCTCAACTTTTCCATCTACACCAATTTTCTTCTTAAAGATCCACTTGCTCCCAATGGGTTTTACCCCTTCAGGAGCATTTTCTAAAGTCCATACTTTGTTGGTGTACATGGATTCCATCTCAGATCGCATTGCATCCAGCCATTTCACAGAGTCACCACTCGTGATGGCCTGCTCGAAACTAGTTGGGTCATCATCTTCCATGATGCAATCCTCGCTCCCACCATCAATGAGAAAACCGTAGTATCTCTCAGGTGGATGAGAAACCCTACTAGATCGGCGGAGAGGCTGAGGTTCGTCGGGAATTACTGAATCATCTGGTTCGATTAAATCTTCAATTATAGTTTGTGGTGCAGGAACCTCTTCCAGCTCTACCGCATCGCCACTAATTTCGTTTGCAAGAAATTCCTTTTCTAAAAAGGTGGCATGTCGAGAAACAAACACCTTTTGTTCCTCGCTGTGGTAGAATAGATATCCATGTGAATGTTTAGGATATCCCACAAACTTACAAAGAACTGACCGTGCCTCGAGTTTGTCCGGATTTTTCTTTTTAACATAGGCTGGACAACCCCATATCTTAACTCGTTTAAGACATGGTCTCTTCCCACTCCATATCTCATATGGTGTGGTAGGTACAGATTTAGATGGAACTTGATTCAATAGGTATGCAGCTGTCTCCAGTGCATTACCCCAGAAGGAAATAGGTAACTCAGCAGTGCTCATCATAGAGCGTACCATATCTATTAGGGTGCGATTCCTCCGCTCCGATACACCGTTGTGCTATGGTGTATAGGGAGGTGTAAGCTGAGAGAGAATCCCATTTTCTTTTAGATAATCTAGGAACTCATTGGTTAAGTAATCTCCTCCTCGATCAGATCGAAGGATCTTAATACTTTTGCCCGTTTGGTTCTCTACTTCGTGCTTATATTCTCTGAACTTCTCAAAAGCTTCATACTTGTGTTTCATCAGGAACACATGTCCGTATCTAGAGAGATCGTCAGTGAATGTAATGAAGTAGGAAGAACCATTCCTGGCGTGTGTAGGGACCGCATACATCACTATGTACCAGTCCTATGAGTTCCGTAACACTTTCTCTGTGTCCACTAAACGGAGTTTTGGTCATTTTTCCTGTTTGATATGAATGGCAAGTATCATAAGATGATAATTCGAACGGATTCAAATATCCATCCTTATGAAACTTAGCTAGCCGTGTCGCATTGATATGACCAAGTCTACAATGCCACAAGAAGGATTCGTTCATTTCTGAACTCTTCCTCTTGTGTGTGTTTTGTATATTAAGAACTGTATTTTGATTGAGAACGTGTAGGGTTCCTAGGCACTCTCAAGGGGTCTCACAAGGAATCAACCATGCCAATTTCTAAAAATACGGTGCCGAGAAACCCTAGACTAGATCGTTGGCTAGATGTTTAGGCGAAAAAAAAAACTAGTTTACAACTAAACTAAAAGAACGGATATACAACCTTTGTAGATCCGGTCCTCCACCTCCATAGCTCCGCAATGAAGTCTCCTCTCTGTCAAAGTCGAACTCCGGGCTCTAGCGTCAGCTTCATCGGGGAATGGACGGGCTAGGTCGTCGACGTCGATGCCGAAGATGATCTACGTCGAGGCATCACTAAATCAAGCTCCAACTTCACCAAGTCATGAAACATGTGAAGAAAACACACTCTACTACTTGGCAAGAGGTAGTGGATGAAGAAATAGGAAGTGGGTTCACTTTAGAATTGGATTTCTCACTCATTTGCTCAAATTGCCATTGTTGAAGTAAGGTTTCTTCATGAAGAAGAAGAAGAGGAAGAAGATGATAAGTGTTCTATTATTTTTTCTAAAAAGAATATAATATGAATACTTATCATAATCCAACCATAGTTTGGTGTAGAGAATAAACCATGGTTAGAATGAAGGGTTAGGGTTAAGCATCAAGACAAAATGATCACAAGGTCAAAGCTTCATGAAGCTTCAATGTACAAACAAAGAAAGCCACCATTTTCTCTTTATGCATAATATTTTCCAATAAGAATAAATAAATAAATAAATAAATAAGAAAACCATAACCCTAACCAATATACAACCATGGTTTAATCTTCACACAAACCCTAGTGAGCATGTATCATCAAACATGATACAATCAAGTGCACAAAAAGTATATCACATATACAATGTGCACATCCGAGCGAGAAAATCCATTTAAAGTGAACCAATACTAGTTAATGCAAAGTAATATATCAAATATATAATCATGCATTAAATCATTAAATCAATACTTGATTCAATGATCCGGTCATATCGCATACAACCGACTAGTATCCAATGTATCGGCTTATCGAATCAATACTTGATTCGATAACTAGGTTATATCGCATACAATCTTTTGATACATTCATCGCGAGAATACAATACGGTATCACATACACGCATTATTCTCGGTCCCGCACATATCTCATATGCGCTCCTATTTCGTTTCGCTTGAGCCAGGAAACCTCTGTGTAGGACTCTAAAGACTCGTCAATACGCCGGCAGCAGATGATGATCATATCAAGCACCCACAAGCCGCAAGCGGTCTGCTAAACGTAACGGCCACCCGGGTATTGAGCGATCAGATGATCGACGAGCAAGCCCGCTCACACTCCAGTGAATCCTACCAGTAACACTACCGTACAGTCCGGTCTGATCGTCTGATATGTCGCATATCTTGCCTAGGGGTGGTAAACGTCAGACTCCAATAGCTCGATAAGTCGTGTCGATATGAGGTCTATAACAATTCGAGAAACTACTGGTAACACTTATCAGTAAATCTCAGCAACCCTGGCCAGGGACTTCCTGTTATAACCAATCGAACACAGCGCAACATCAACCCCCTATACCGGGAGAGAAGAATCCCCTCCTATCGCTCATTGCCTCCATGTGACTCGGGACTATACCCAAAAACCACCGTTTTGCACGCCCTCTTGGACGTGGTAAGATGGAAATCAAAGCACAGTGGGAACCACACAAGACTCTATGACGATCTCGGGTCAACAGACTACTCTGTACCCGTGTCACCAGAGAACTGCCATCTGACGTAAGGTATAATACCATCTGGGAGTTCTCGGCGAGTCCGTCCAGTGTACCCAGTCTCTACTGAGCACCGTATATCATCTCTGATGTCAAACACCAATGGATATGGGATCATCCATCGCCCATCTGTATGGGTCGAGAAGGTATAAACTAGTCTACTCTGGTATATCAATGCCCCGTCTCGATATACCCACGACTAGGGACTTTGAAGGATGTACTTATGGACTACCATGTCCCCACTAGTATGATCTGCATCAAAGTCCATGTAGTCAAGTACACATCCTAAGGGCTTTACCAACATGTAACAGAGAGACAATCAGTATACAAGTTAAGGTAAAGATCAACCAGATAGCATACTATCATGTCGAGCAATAAAGTCCTCCCTATATATATCCCAGCATCCACTACAATATACATCCTATGTACAGTAATGGCCTCTAGGGCATACATATAACTAACAGAACGTATATGCCATTATGTAACGAGCCTGATCTAATCAACTTTTGATTCAGGAATATGTTCATAACATTATCCTGTACTACAAAATTATATCCTTCTTTACATAATAAAGAAACTGATATAATGTTGCACATCATGTTCGGTATATAATAGCACTCATTCAGAATCAATGTATTACTACATGGTAATACAAGGTGATATTCGCCAACTGTTTTGGCTTCAATATTTGCACTATTCCCTACTTGTACGGAATGATCACCTTTTCCCAGTTCACTACCTTTACGTAGCCCAGGTAACAATTTACATATGTGGGATCCCGATCCGGTATCTAATACCCAGGACGTAGGGTGAACTGAGAAACAGTTCTCAATAACTAACACACCCGAAGAAGATGCATCAGCATGCATGTTCTTTGTTTGGGCGGCATGAGAATCCAGATATTTTCATGTTTCCTGTTCAGTCTTATAACACTTATAAGATAGAATGGGTCCAACGTTCCCTTGCTCAGTATAATAAGCGGGTTCAGTCAATACATCCATATTATTATCATGATTAAGTCCTGACATGGTCGCTACCTGGAAAGAGAGAGAAGAAAACACTTTAGCGTATGCTCTTGCAAGATTAGATTGGTTATTATCTTATCTAATCAGGATGTCTCCCACTGGTTTTATCAAATCTTCCTTCAAACCCTAAAAGGTAAGATTAGCCGGGATTAATTACACCCTACAATTTCGTCAATCATTCAGCCAGATCAATGTTGGTACTTGAGGGAGGTTCCCCGTGCTTTCACACGGACCTAATTAAAATAAACCTCGTCTTCCCAGAGGCTTAACCCCGTTAACACCTTTCTAGACACCTACTTGATCGGCTAATTGTCCTATGTAAAACTTTCCCAGGAGTAACTCTTACTCGTAGTGGGTACCAGGATCCATCTATCTCATAGAAGGTATGCAATCTCATTGCAAATTTCAACACTTGAAATTCCCGATAATACTTTTTACCCCTAACACCTATGATCTTGACAAAGGACAACAAACCATAGGAAGTTAGTCAAGTTCAACCCGTCATTTCTTGATTGAAATAAACCCACCCGCATGACCCTTGACAAAGGCCAACAAGGTCGTACGAGTACCCTAATCCAATCGCATCACATGCATAATCAGATAAGTACTGGTGAGCTACCGCACACTACGCCTTGACAAAGGCCAACAAACGCAGCACGAATACTAAATAATCTTTATCTGAAATGACGGAGGGCTACGCTGGTTTTTCAGAATACCATGAGCGTAATGAACTTGATATCGTTGTAGAAACAAATGATTTTGAAAAGGAGTGTTTTTTAGGCTTTTCTAGTTTCTCTAAAGAGGTCACTCCCGGTGAAGAAATCTCGGCTCTTTCCCCATCGAATAAGGTGCCGGGTATATCATATATATCGTTGTGCAAAGCAAGAACTATATTAGCTGTCAAAAACTAAACCGTGAGTTTGTAGCATCTGCCAGTTTTGCTAAAGAGGTCACTCTCGGTGAAGGGATCTCGGCTCTTTCCCCATCGAATAAGGTGCAGGGTATATCATATATACCGCTGTGCAAAGCAAGACCGTAGCTATCTTTTTATAAAGTTTTGATTCTACAACATCTTTTAGGTTTCTTTTCTTTTATTAATCTCATTAATAAAAATCCCATCAATTAATGCTTCCTAAGCATCACAGAAGAAACGAAAGCAGTAATATTTATATATCAGCATATATATATATATATATATATATATATATATATATATATATATAGTATAAGCATTCGTCTCAGGCAGTAATATGATCTCATCACAGAACATTGCAGCAGAAGAAAATATATGAAATATTGGATATACTAGAATGTCCGTGTTTTTAATACGAGGCTGTATAAAACACGGACTCCACGGTCGCGATGAATGGCCAAACCCACATCCCTAGACCCCTACGAGAGCGGCAAGTAACACTGCCAATTCTAGGGTTAGGAAATCCGGTCTCGACTACTCGAGATGGCCTCCCACTGGACCCTAGAACCCGGTTACTTGTGCTCCCCTCCTTGGGTCTACCTAATGCGGAAAAGTAAATAATATACAATGGTGACATCATCCTCATCCCGGAAGTGCCCCAATAAAAGAATATTACATGCAAATGAATTTTACATGAATGAAAATAAAAAAACCCTCATCTCACATAAAACCCCCGGCTATTCAGAACACGACGATCCAATACAACATATCACAGCAACACATAATATCTCATATCATCAACGTAAGCAAGTATGCGTATCCCGATTGGCGTTGATGTATAGCAATGAAGCCGGCGATACACCACATACTACGCTTACGGTCACAGAAAAGAAAGTGTAAAACTACAACATTTGGAATCCATAATCTCTTTAGACATCGTAAATCCGAAATATCACATTCTTCGCATTTCATGCCTAACTATATGAATTCCACATATTGTATCACATTCCAGATAAATAGACAATATTAAACTTTCCGATCGAATAATCAAATAGCCAAGATTTCCTAAATATCTCAACACTTGAGCTGAGTTCAAAAAGTCCCAAAATACGTCACAGTACCAATGGTCCAGCCGTAGAAGGGTCAAGCCAACGCCTCACATGTGGCAATGCCGTACTGCCCCAAACCCTAAGGTTTAGAGGCGGTTCAGACGGTCACATAATCGAGTTAAGGTTTGTGTTCTTCTAGAAGGACCTTCGCGTTACTTGCACGTTTTCCAAAAGATTTAAACTCAAGAAAAATTCAACACTTGAAAGTTTTTCATGCCGGGAAAAAATGAGTTAATGATATCCGTTCGAACATTTTAACAGTTTCTAAAATATCCGGAAAACAAAAAAAAATTAAATTTTCCGATCGAATCAACGAATACAAAATAATCCCCAGAACACTCAACACTTAAGTAAGATTAAAAATACCCAGAATCTTGTACAACTACCTACGGATGTACTGTGCCAAAAATCTAACCCTAATTCTACAGTGCCGCCGCGGAACCGCCGCGCAAGGCATGGTTCTGCCGCGGTTACGCGGCGCTTTAGTGGAATTTGGGTGTCGTTTTTCACAGTAACTCTTATAATTCCCTGCTGATTTTTTTGAGTATTTTTAATGCAGAAAAAATCATATTTTTATAAAATTTCCAGAGAGGGGGTCAAGATTGATGTTTCGGGGTTCGATCGGAGTTTTAACTTCGTATACACGTCGCCTAATGCTCTAGCTAGGCTCTGATACCACTGTAGGGTTCCTAGGCAGTCATACAAGGGTCTATAAGGTATCAACCATGCCCGAATAAAAATTTAGACGTGCCGGACAACCCAAAGCCGGGATCTTTGCTAGATTATTAGGGTTTAACATGCAAGTAAACATCTTTACAACTAAGAGTGAGGAATTACAACCTTTGTAGTCCGCTCCTTCGCTTCATAAGATTCGAGTAGAAGTCCCTTCGCCACGATCCATGATCTCCCGGACACAAGAGAGGCTCCACAACCCGAATGATCCATGCTAGCTTGTAGTCTTCCTTTTCTCTGATGATCTACCTCGAAGTTTCTATAACTCAAGCTCTCTCTCTCTAATGAGGTGAACACCCTAATCTAATTGGCTAGATTAGATGAGAATGATGAAGTAGTATTTATGCTCTCTTTTATTATCAAATTCTCACACTAAATCATCACATAAAGAAAACCTAGAAAGTTTTCTCAAAGCTCAAAGGAAGAAGAAGAAGATATGAATGGATAATTCCTTCTGTGATGAATAATGAAATGTTGATATGATTGCAAATGTAACCATGGTCAAGGATGACAAGGCTAAACCATGTAGAGATTTAACCTAGGGTGAAGGGTTTGTGTTGGGTTATAAATATCTAGCAAAATATCAAGCATAATATCTTTTGCTAGAAGCAAAATAAAACCTTCTAGAAGCATCAAGAAAGAACTAACCCAAATCGAACCCTAACCTTGTTTAATCTCCACTAAACATGTTGCATTAGTAATCATATCATGTTACAATATTATATATCACATATATAATATATATTTGTAACAAAAGAAAATAATACAATTAACATATATCGCATATATATCAATGTATTAGCCGGTGAGAAAATGAAATAATAAAGCGAGCCAATATTAGATAATGTAATGCAATATATCATATATATTATTATACATTAAATTATCGAATCAACACTTGATCCGACAATTCGGCTATATCGAATATAACCGACTAATATATCAATGTACCGATTCATCGAATCAACACTTGATCCAATGACACGGCTGATATCAAATATCGCCGGCCGATATCATATATCGCGAGAATAGAATACGGTATCTCATATCGTATTATTCTCGATCATGGACATATCACATATGTGCTCCTACTCCGTTTTGCCTGAGTCAAGAAAGCTCTGTGTAAGACTCTAAAGAATCGTCAATACGCCGGTAGCAGGTGATGATCATATCAAACACCCACAAGCTGCAAGCGGTCAGCTAAACGTAATAGCCACCCAGGTATTGAGCGATCAGAAGATCAACAAACAAGCCTGTACATTCTCCTGTGAATCCAATCAGTAACACTCCCGTACAGTCCAGTCTCTTCGTCTGATATGTCGCATATGTAGTCTAGGGGTGGTATACGTCAGACCCCAGTAACCGATTGTTAGTGTATATGCCCTAGGGGACATTATTGTATTATACTAGTTTGTATATTACTTAATGGAAGCTTGGGATATTCATATGTATATAACAGTCTTGCTAAACATAATAGTATGCTACTTGGTTTTTCTATCTTAATATGTATACGTATTGATAGAGCTCTTAGGATCGTGCTTGACTACCAGCGTTGTGATGGCAGTCACACTAGTGTGGGCTGGGTAGTCTACAAGCACATCCTTATTCAGGTCCCTAGTCGTTGGATTATCGAGACAGAGCATCGATACTCCGGAGTAGACTAGTGTGTACACTTCTCATCCCAGTTGGGGAGATGGTCTGTCCCACAGCCGTCAGTACGTCGTACTGGAGATAATATGCAGGTGCTCGTTAGGTTAGGGGTACACCGGACATGACTCACAGGGAACTGTTGGTTGGTTTTATACCAGTCATCAGTGAACAGTTCCCAGGTGACATGAGTACAGCATAGTCCACAGACTTGACACTGCTACTTCGCCTAGAGTGTGTCCCACTGTTCTTAGATTGCTACCCTACCACGGCTCAAAGGAGTCGTGCAAATAGGTAGCAGTTGGGTACAGTCCCGAGCACTTGGAGGCAGTGGCGGTTAGACAGGATTCGTCTCTCCCGGTATTGGGGGTTGATATCGCGCTGTGTCAGAGAGCCATTATGCAAAGTCCCTGGCCAGGGCAAGCGAGATTTGTTGGTAGGTTCCAGTAGTTTCTCAGGGTGTAATGGGCTTCGCTCCGACATGACTTATACCGCTAGTAGGGGACTGACGCTTGCCGCCCCCTAGGCCTGATATGCAATAGTCTTAAACGAACGAACCAGACTGTATGGAGATTGTCACATCAGACTCAGTAGGAGTTCGGATGGGTTTCCTCATCGGCCTTCTTATCGACATCTACCTGGGGACCGTTACGTACAGCTAGTGCCGCTTGTGGTCTGTGGTTAAATCCACTGCCAGCGTAGTAGTCGAGTCTCTAGAGTCCCACGCAGAGAGTTTCCCTACTCCAGGCGAAACGATATAGAGGTCGTATGGTTTTACGACAAGGGTTCGGATGAATACGTGTGTTTACGCATGTACGACTTTCGGACAGTTTTTACTAGTCGGCTTTGGTTTAAGCCAGTTACTAGTATCCGGTTATTGGATTTATACAGTCTAAAGTTTTTCCGTGTTTTCACGGATAGGAGGGGCGTTCTCGTAATTGCGCGAGAAGCTTCTAGAAGATGGTGACTAAAGAGGTTAAGGTGGCATATACATTAAATGAGATTAGTGAGTCATATGGATGATTCATCCATGTCATTAATGCATCATAAATGCTTAATGACTCATGGAGATGAATCACCATTAGATATTTATCACGCATGGTTGTAAATCATTTTCTTTTCTTTTCTTGAAAAACAATAATGCTTGATATATATTATGATAACTCATTTTCTCATTTCATTATTATTCTCATCTTCTCTCTCCTCAAGCTTCCTCTCTTCAAACCCTAATCCTCCCCTCTCATGTGTTGAGTACAAGGATTAGTTAGACTACTTAATCCATAACCCTCACTCTATATCATCTAGGTACTTTGATTAGCACTTAAAGAAACCTAGTTGCCTCAAGTCTAGAGGCAAAGCTTGGAGTAAAGCTCTCGTGGTGGATCGTCTACTACTTGGAGAAGGCCGAGGAGGAGGTGGAGTTCGTAAAGACGAAGGACACGGTTCTTTAGGTATAATCACTTCGCATAGTAGTTTAGAACTTCTATGATAGTTGTTAGTTATCGTTTAGCTAATCTAAAGTGTTTTGCTCGATCGAAATTTTGCGATGTTTGCTAATATGATTATATCTTTGTTTGTATAATGTGTTCATAAACCTCCCCTAACTGCTAGTATGTCGGTTGGCAGGGGGTTGCACATTTCTGTAATGGTTTTTACTATTTGTGGATGTGAACTGTATTGGACTGTTATGATGTTTAGCCGGGGTTTTGTGATGGATTATTATTTTAATTCATTCGATGTAACTGTAATATGTTGTAATATAATTTTGCGGGGCACATCCAGGTTGCGGTTGTAGCCACCGTTGTATTATTTCATTTTTACTGTTTTTTGCTCCTAGGATAGACCCAAGGTGGGGTACACAAACTACCGGGTACTTTGAAGTGTTTAGTGGCCTACTCAATTTGTTGAGGGAGACCGCTTCACTTCGGGTATTTGACGGGTAGTTTGCCGTACCCGTAGGAGTCTAGGGTGGGGTAATAGCTATTCACCACAACTGTGTAATCCGTCTTTTGTTGCAGGCTCTAAACAAACACGGATTGCTTGCAAATCCAATAAAGTTCATATGAGATCTGGAATGCCTATTATTGCGTCTGACGAATGTACAATATCTATATATGATAGCTATTTAGACATCACTTATGTTTTACACCCGCGCTAGCCCAGCCCCCGCTCTGCCGTTAGTTAAGTAACCTAACGGGTGATGACGGGACCCCGTGGCGAATGCAGATGGCATAAGAGGACGTTGTATTTTCGTTGTTTTCTGCAATGATAGGTTAATGATGGGACACATTATTTATAATGCAAAGAAAATAAACCAAAAGTTTAATCGTTGGAACAATTTAAAAGAAACCACTCGGTTAATTATAAAAAACAGATATTTTTAAATACGGAGCTTTAACCACTCCTTTTAAAAGCTATCAGGTTCCTTCGGTTATATCAAGTTCACTACGTTCACGGTTTCGCCAAAACCATTCGTAGCCCTTCGTCATTTCATTTGGGTATTCAGTAGTATTCAAGCTATGCATTTTGGCCAAAGTCAAGGCATAGTGTTTGGTAGCTGCTGGGTTTTCATTTGTTGCATAAGATAGATGAGTTGGTTTGGGACAGTCGTATTATCATTTGACCAAAGTCAGAGGTATATACGGATGGGTTCAAATTGACAAGATAATGACGGGTAGAACTTGACATGTGACTTATGACATTTTGACCAAAGCCAAGGTCATAAGAGCATGAGGCAAAAACTTATATCGGGAATTTCTAAAGAAACTGAAATTTGCAAAGAGATGCATACCATTTGGAGTTTGATGAATGTTGGTAGCATTCCTTCAACATTATCATCCGATGATATTTGGATCCCGATCCTACTGTGAGTATATGCTACTCATCAGGATATTCGTCACTTAACGATCAATGCTATAAACCAAGTAGGTGTCAAGAAAGGTGTCAGTGGGGTTACGCCCCCAGAGAAAAGAGGTTATTTAATTAAGGAACTTCGCGAAAGCGTTGGAAAACCTCCCTCGAAGTACCGACACCAGCCTGGCTAAACGGTTAAGCAAGTATTGTACAGTGAGAATAGTCCTGGCTAATTCTTCTTTTATGGTTTGAGGAAGGATTCGAGAAACAGTGGGAGCCATCCAGTTTAGATAAATTAAAAACCACTCTAAACTTTCAAGAGCATCATGCTAAAGAGTTTTCTTCTCTCTCTCCTAATTGCAGCGACCCTGAAAATGACTGGACTTAAGTTACTTTTAGAGAAAAATATACTGACAGGGCCAAACTATAAAGATTGGCTGCGGAATGTCAAAATGCCTTTGACCTATGACAAATTGGGGTACGTCCTCACCGCTACGGCACCTGCTGTCCCTGGTCCCAAATCCAGTAATGCGGATATGGAAATCCGAAAAACCTAGGATTTCGATTGCGCGAAATCCAAGTGCATCGTGCTTGCCTCGATGAACAATGAACATCAGAGGAGGCACGAGGATATGGAACTAGATGCCATATTTCTCCATACAAAGGAACTTTATGGAGAGCAATCTCGTATAGCAAGATACGAGACCTCTAAGAACTTGTTTCGAGCGAGGTTGGCTGTCGGGTCATCGGTAGGAGAACATGTCCTAAAGATGATCGGCTATATAGAAGAGCTCGCAGACCTTGGGACGACTTTGGATAATGAGCTCTATACAGACCATATTCTCCAGTCCCTTCCTCCCACCTATGCCCAGTTTATCCTGAACTTCAACATTCAAAGAAAAGATGTTGAACTTCCGGAACTCCTGAACATGTTAAGGAGTCCAGAGGGCACCTTGCAGAAGGTAAGGGAAACACCCGCTATGTTTGTTGGCGGTGCTTCTTCTTCCGGGTCCAAGGCTAGGGCCAAAGGAAGGAAAAAGAAGGCCGCCCCCAGACCTAGAGGAGGTGTAAGTAAGGTGGGAGGGAAGGGAAAGAAAAAGTTTGCGGTACCGATAGTGGGCCAGGATGAGTGCTTCCATTGTCACAGGAAAGGGCACTGGAAAAAGGATTGCAAGGCGTGGAACGCCAAGAACCAGGAACCGAAGCAAGCTGTGGCTTCGACTTCAGGTGTGTTTGTAATTAAGAATTGTCTGTCAATCAACTCTACTTCCTGGGTATTGGATACCGGATCAAGATCCCATATTTGCAATTCATTGCAGGCACTGAGAAACCGTAGAGTGCTGAAGGAAGGTGATATGACCCTGATGGTTGCTAACGGAGCTAGCGTGGGAGCTGTATCCGTAGGGGATTATCACCTGGGATTGACGAGTGGACACATTTTGGTTTTATATAAATGTTTTTGTGTACCCAGCTTAACGTGTAATATCATATCTGTTTCCTTGTTATCAAATAAAGGTTATGATTTCACGTTTGGAATGTAGGGTTCCTAGGCACACTATAGAGGTCTCACAAGGCATCAACCATGCCAATTTCAAATTTTTAGGGTGCCGAGAAAACCTAACACGGATCGTTGACTAGAAGTTTAGGCGAAATGCTAATCTAGTTAACAACTTAACTAAAGATAAGAAGCTACAACCTTTGTAGATCCGGATATCCACTTCCTTGATTCCACGTAGGCGTCCTCTCGCTGTCCATCTCGAATCCCGAACTCAAACGTCGGCTTCATCGGAGAATTGTGCGGACTAGGTCGTCGGCTTCGTGCCGAAGATGATCTACGTCGAGGCATCACAAGTTCAAGCTCCGACTTCACAAATTTATGAAACTTGTGAAGAAAACACCCAAAACAACTTGGCAAGAGGTAGAGGGTGAAGAAATAGGAGGTGGGTTCACTTTAGAATTGGATTTCTCACTTTGGAACTCAAGATGCCATTGATGGCATCAAGCTTTTTCTCTTGAAGATGAAGAAGAAGAAGTAAATAAAATATGATAAGTATTGTGTAAAAAGAATAATAAAATCAATACTTATCATCTTCTAACCTTGGTTAAGTGTAGAGAATAAACCATGGTCAAATGAGAATGGTTAGGGTTAAGGATGATGACAAAATAGTCACTTTAGTCAAAGCTTCATGAAGCTTCATGAAAGAAACCATTTTGTTATCATTTATTTATTTATCAAAAAAGAATTGATAAATAAATAAGTAAATAAATAAAAACCCTAACTATTATCATAACCATGGTTTAAGTCTTAACACAACACCAATCTACATGCATCATCAAACATGACACATAGTACAGCACAAAAGTATATCACATATACAACTTGTGAACTACAAGTAAGAAAATCCTATTAAAGTGAACCAATACCAGTTAATGCAAAGTAATATATCAAATATATAATTATACATTAAATCATTAAATCAACACTTGATTCAATGATCCGGTCATGTCGCACATAACCGACTAGTATCCAATGTATCGACTTATCGAATCAATCTGCGATTCGATAACTAGGTTATATCGCATATAACCAATCGAAACATTCATCGCGAGAATGAAATACGGTATCACATACACGCATTATTCTCGGTCCCGCACATATCTCATATGCGCTCCTATTTCGTTTCGCTTGAGCCAGGAAACCTCTGTGTAGGACTCTAAAGACTCGTCAATAAGCCGGTAGCAGATGATGATCATATCAAGCACCCACAAGCCGCAAGCGGTCTGCTAAACGTAACGGCCATCCGGGTATTGAGCGATCAGAAGATCGACGAGCTATCCCGCTCACACTCCTGTGAATCCAACCAGTAACACTTACCGTACAGTCCGGTCTGTTCGTCTGATATGTCGCATATCAAGTCTAGGGGTGGTAAACGTCAGACCCCAATAACCAATAAGTCGTGCCGATGTGAGGCTCATAACGGGTCGAGAAACTACTGGTAACACTTACCAGCAAATCTCTGATCAGCCCTGGCCAGGGACTTCCCTGTTACGGCCAATCGAGCACAGCGCAACATCAACCCCCAATACCGGGAGAGACGAAACCCCTCCTATCGCTCATTGCCTCCAAGTGACTCGGGACTGTACCCAAAGACCACCGTTTTGCACGCCCTCATGGACGTGGTAAGGTGGAGATCAAAGCACAGTGGGAATCACACAAGACTCTATGACGATCTCGGGTCTACAGACTAACCTGTACAAGTGTCACCTAAGAACTGCCATCTGACGTGAGGTATAATACCATCTGGGAGTTCTCGGCAAGTCCATCCAGTGTACTCAGTCTCCACTGAGCACCCGTATACCATCTCTGATGTCAAACACCAATGGATATGGGATCATCCATCGCCCATCTCATGGGTCGAGAAGCGTATACGCTAGTCTACTCTGGTATATCGATGCCCCGTCTCGATACACCCACGACTAGGGACCTTGAAGGATGCACTTATGGACTGCCATGTCCCCACTAGTATGATCTGCATCATAGTTCAGGCAGTCAAGTACACATCCTAAGGGCTTTATCAACATGTAACTATAAGACAGTTTAAAGAGACAAGTGTACATGTTAAGATAAAGAGTAACCAGATAGCATACTATCATATCGAGCAAGAAAGTCATCTCTATATATGTCCAAGCATCCAATGTAATATACATCATCTGTACAATACTGGCCTCTAGGGCATACATACAACTAACATGGAAGTGGTGTTGTTAACATCCACCTTAATCATAGTTTGATTGGGTCCGGTACACTGGAAAACGGTATATATGTGTTAAACCAACTCCAAATTTTCAATGTCCAGAACACACTAAAAAGAAAGTCTCCAGATTTAAATAAAGCTTTCTTATGGCATTGTAGACTGGGTCAGATCAATGAGAGAAGGTTGACTAAGTTGCATAGAGAAGGATGTTTGGACTCGTTCGAATATCAAACTTATGACACTTGTCAATCTTGTCTCAAAGGAAAGATGACAAAGACTCCTTTTACTGGACATGGAGTAAAAGCGAGCGAGCTCTTAGGACTCATACACAGCGATGTATGTGGTCCAATGTCTACACATGCAAGAGGTGGTTTTTCCTATTTCATTACTTTCACGGATGATTACTCAAGGTACGGATTCATTTATCTGATGAAACATAAATCCGAGGCTTTTGAGAAATTCCAAGAGTATAAGAATGAAGTAGAAAAGCAAACCGGCAAAAGTATCAAGACACTAAGATCTGATCGAGGTGGTGAATACTTGAGTGCCGAGTTCCTAGGTTACCTAAAAGAGAAAGGAATTCTCTCTCAGCTTACACCTCCATACACTCCACAGCATAATGGTGTGTCGGAGAGACGGAATCGAACCCTATTAGATATGGTACGATCCATGATGAGTAATGCTGAGTTACCGCGATCTTTTTGGGGTTATGCGCTAGATTCAGCGGCATATCTTCTGAACAGGGCTCCTACCAAGACTGTGCCTACCACCCCATATCAGATGTGGAGTGGGAAGAAACTCCATCTTCAGCATATGAAGATTTGGGGATGTCCAGCTTTTGTTAAAAAGCAGCATGTGGACAAGCTCGAGGCACGATCAGTAAAATGTAAGTTTGTGGGATATCCAAAGAACTTCAAGGGATATTATTTCTATTACGCAGAGGAACAAAAGGTTTTTGTTTCTCGTAATGCCCATTTTCTGGAACAGCGGTTTTTAGAAAAGGAAATAAGTGGGAGCGAAATAGAACTGGAAGAAATTCCAGAACCATAAACTAATACTGAAAGTTTGGTAGAACAAGTAGTTCAAGAAGAACTGGACATTCCCGCACCCCTCCGCAGGAGTAGTAGGCCGTCTCATCCGCCTGAGAGATACTACGGTTTCTCATAGATGGGGATAGAGAGGATTGCATCATAGATGATGATGAACCTACTGGCTTCCAGCAGGCCATCCAGAGCGGCGACTCGGTACGATGGCTAGATGCAATGCGAACCGAAATGGAGTCCATGTACACCAACAAAGTATGGACTTTGGACTTTGCTCCAGATGGGGTAAAACCCATAGGATGCAAATGGATCTTCAAGAAAAAGATTGGTGTAGATCGACAGGTGGAAACCTATAAGGCTAGACTTGTTGCAAAGTTTTTTCGTCAAAGACCTGGTTTGGACTATGACGAAACTTTTTCTCCAGTGGCTATGCTCAAATCCATTTGGGTCCTTCTTGCTATTGCTGCCTTCCATGATTATGAAATCTGGCAGATGGACGTAAAGACGACTTTTCTGAATGGAAATTTAGAAGAGTGCGTCTATATGGATCAGCCAGAGGGTTTCAATCAGAGTGGGAGCAGCGGGAAAGTATGTAAGTTGCTTAAGTCCATTTATGGACTGAAGCAGGCATCGCGGAGTTGGAACATCTGTTTTGATGAAACAGTCAAATAATATGACTTCATCAAAAATCCAGATGAACAGTGCATATATAGTAAAATTGTAGCCAGAAATGTCGTATTCCTCGTCTTGTATGTGGATGACATTCTATTGATAGGAAATTACATTCCTATGCTACATTCTGTCAAAGGATTCTTATCACACAGGTTCTCCATGAAAGACCTGGGAGATGCCTCTTACGGATCTATCATGATAGATCCAAGAGGATGTTGGGACTTTCACGGTCCAGGTATATCGACACTGTACTGAAAAGATTCAGTATGGAAGATTCTAAGCGCGGTAATCTACCGGCTTGTCACCGAATCACCCTATCCAAAGAGATGTCTCCCAAGACTGATTTGGAAAGGGAACGCATGTCTATTATACCCTACGTTTCTGTGGTAGGCTCTATAATGTATGCGATGTTGTGCACCAGACCAGATATAGCTTACGCACTGAGCTTGGAAAGCCGGTATCAGTCAGACCCAGGGGAGAAGCACTGGATAGCAGTAAAGAACATTCTCAAGTACCTGAGGAGGACTAAGGAGATGTTCTTGGTTTACGGCGGAAAAGACCTCAGGATGGAGGCCTATGCTGATTCCGGCTTCCAGAGTGATAAGGACGATTCCAAGTCCATGTCAGGTTATGTCTTTACCCTCAATGGAGGGGCGGTGTGCTGGAAGAGTTCTAAGCAGGACACCGTTGCTGACTCGACGATGGAAGCGGAGTATATTGCTGCTTGCGATGCCGCAAAAGAAGCAGTCTGGATGAATAAGTTCCTAACAGAACTTCAGGTGGTTCCTACCATTGTTGATCCAATACCTCTGTATTGCGACAACAACGGAGCTATAGCTTTAGCGAAGGAACCAAGGTCCCATCAGAAGTCTAGACACATCTTAATGCGGTATCACCTGATCAGGGAGATCATTGATCGTCGGGAGATCGAGGTTCGGAGAGTTGCTACTGAAGAGAACATTGTTGATCCATTCACAAAGGCCCTACCTCAGATTCAGTTCGAGAGGCTACTCGAGATCATCGGTCTTCGATATGCCAGTACATGGCCCTAGTGCAAGTGGGAGATTGTTAGTGTATATGCCCTAGGGGCCATTATTGTATCATGCTAGTTTGTATATTACTTAATGGAAGCTTGGGATATTCATATGTATATAACAGTCTTGCTAATAATAGTAGTATGCTACTTGGTTTTTCTATCTTAATATGTATACGTATTGATAGAGCTCTTAGGATCTTTCTTGACTACCAGCGTTGTGATGGCAGTCACACTAGTGGGGGCTGGGTAGTCTACAAGCACATCCTTATTCAGGTCGCTAGTCGTTGGATTATCGAGACAGGGCATCGATACTCCGGAGTAGACTAGTGTGTACGCTTCTCATCCCAGTTGGGGAGATGGTCTGTACCACAGCCGTCAGTACGTCGTACTGGAGATAGTATGCAGGTGCTCGTTAGGTTACGGGTACACCGGACAGGACTCACAGGGAACTGTTGGTTGGTTTTATACCAGTCGTCAGTGAACAGTTCCCAGGTGACATGAGTACAACATAGTCCGCAGACTTGACACTGCTACTTCGCCTTGAGTGTGTCCCACTGTTCTTAGATTGCTACCCTACCACGGCTAAAAGGAGTCGTGCAAACAAGTAGCAGTCGGGTACAGTCCCGAGCACTTGGAGGCAGTGGCGGTTAGACAGGATTCGTCTCTCCCGTTATTGGGGGTTGATATCGTGCTGTGTCAGAGAGCCATTACGCAAAGTCCCTGGCCAGGGCAAGTGAGATTTGCTGGTAGGTTCCAGTAGTTTCTCAGGGTGTAATGGGCTTCGCTCTGACATGACTTATACCGCTATTAGGGGACTGACGCTTGCCGCCCCCTAGGCCCGATATGCAATAGTCTTAGACGAACGAACCGGACTATATGGAGATTGTCACATCAGACTCAGTAGGAGTTCGGATGGGTTTCCTCATCGGCCTTCTTATCGACAACTACCTAGGGACCGTTACGTACAGCTAGTGCGGCTTGCGGTCTGTGGTTAAACCCATTGCCAGCGTAGTAGTCGAGTCTCTAGAGTCCCACGCAGAGAGTTTCCCTACTCCAGGAGAAACGATATAGAGGTCGTATGGTTTTACGACAAGGGTTCGGACGCATACGTGTGTTTACGCACGTACGACTTTCGGACAATTTTTACTAGTCGGCTTTGGTTTAAGCCAGTTACTAGTATCCGGTTATTGGATTTATAAAGTCTAAAGTTTTTCCGTGTTTTCACGGATAGGAAGGGCGTTCTCGTAATTGCGCGAGAAGCTTTTAGAAGATGGTGACTAAGGAGGTTAAGGTGGCATATACATTAAATGAGATTAGTGAGTCATATGGATGATTCATCCATGTTATTAATGCATCATAAATGCTTAATGACTCATGGAGATGAATCACCATTAGATATTTATCAAGCATGGTTGTAAATCATTTTCTTTTCTTTTCTTGAAAAACAATAATGCTTGATATATATTATGATAACTCATTTTCTCATTTCATTATTATTCTCACCTTCTCTCTCCTCAAGCTTCCTCTCTTCAAACCCTAATCCTCCCCTCTCATGTGTTGAGTACAAGGATTAGTTAGACTACTTAATCCATAACCGTCACTCTATATCATCTAGGTACTTTGATTAGCACTTAAAGAAACCTAATTGCCTCAAGTCTAGAGGCAAAGCTTGGAGTAAAGCTCTCGTGGTGGATCGTCTACTACTTGGAGAAGGCCGAGGAGGAGGTGGAGTTTGTAAAGACGAAGGACACGGTTCTTTAGGTATAATCACTTCACATAGTAGTTTTGAACTTCTATGATAGTTGTTAGTTATCGTTTAGCTTCGATTCATGCGGTTAGTCGATGTTTAAGCAAAGAACAAGATCGTTTTTCATATTTTTGCCTCCCCGCTAGTCGTGGGGTGTTGTACATCGACTTACACCGATAAGTCGTGTCAATGTGTGGCTCATAACAGGTCGAGAACCTACTGATAACACTTTCCAGTAGTACTCAATATCCGCCGTTGCCAGGGACTTTCAGTTATAGCCAATCGAACACAGCACAACATCAACTCCCTATACCGGGAGAGACGAATCCCCTCCTATCGCTCATTGCCTCCATGTGATTCGGGACTGTACACAAAAGCCATTGTTTTGCATGCCTTCTTGGACGTGGTAAGGTGAAAATCAAAGCACAGTAGGAATCACACAAGACTCTATGATGATCTCGGGTCTACAGACTAACCTGTACCAGTGTCACTGGAGAACTGCCATCTGACGTGAGGTATAATACCATTTGGGAGTTCTCGGCGAGTCCGTACAGTGTATCCAGTCTCCACTGAGCACCCGTACACCATCATTGATGTCAAACACCGATGGATATGGGATCATCCATCGCCCATCATATGGGTCAAGATGCGTATACGCTAGTCTACTCTGGTGTATCGATGCCCTGTCTCGACACACCCTCGACTAGGAACAGTTATAGGATGTACTGATCGACTACCGTGGCCCCACTAGTATGATCTCATCATAGTCCCAGTAGTCGAGTACATATCCTAAGGTCTTTATCAACATGTTAGAGTAAGATAGTAAACTAATATAAGTCAACATGTTAAGATAAAATGAAACCAAATAGCATACTATCATGACGAGGAAGAAAGTCCTCTCTATATATATCCAAGCATCCATTATAATATACATCATATGTACAACAATGGCCTTTAGGGCATATATATAACTAACAAAAGGAAGGACGGAGAACAAGCTTGATCCCGGAGGACCGATGGAGCCGGTGAAGGGTTATGGGAGCGCCCCGGCCATCTAACCGTGTCCTAATGCGGAACATTTTTTTTCTAAAACCCGGCGCTAACATCACCCGATTTCCAAGATCGAAAACATTAACCGTAAAACTAGCAAACCAACCACAAAGAGATAGAATGGTTATACCTAATGAATCATGTCCTTCTGGTCTTCAACCATTTCCAAGCTCCTAGTGATGCGGATCGACTTTGGTCACCGGTCTTCCTTCATCTCTGATGATCCACCCGAGGGAAACAGCACAAGCTCCAGGTTCGCCAAGCGGAACAACCGTCCCTCAAAGATTACTAGTAGTGGAGAGTGGGGGTGTAGGATAATGTCACTATGATTCTCTCTCTCATCCATGAGCTCAAGTGTGCATCTCAAGAAGAAGATGAAGAAGGTGATGAAAGCAAGAGGGGCATGAGCTAAAATGGCTAAGTATTTTTGTGTGAGCATGAGAGTGTAAAGAGCACCAAGCTAATCACCAAAAATGAGCAAGAAAATCCCCACCTCAAAAAGTGGCCGGCCCCTCTCTCATGCCCACTCAAAAATAATGCACATCCAAAACACTATTTCATATAGCAATAAACAAATAAAACCATACCATTCACTACATGCCCAAAAACCATGCTTTGACACATGTCACCTTTCCACCTCATTTAAAACAAATGATTTTCAAAAGAAAATCAATAATGAGGTGGCATCTTCTAGAAGCCATTCCGTATAAATACGGAATGCTTCCCGGTACATGTATCGAAATACACATACGCATATTCGTACAAAAATATGAATAGCCAAAGAGAGAAAATAAATAGTGAGCAATAATACTAGAATACATATATATAAATAAATATGTAAATTATTATATCAAAACTTGATTTAACAATATGGCTTAATCCTAAGCCGCTAGTATTATCAACCGTCCGATTAAAGTCTGTGCAGCCTGTGCACATATTCAATCGGACACATGTATGTACCAACATACATCAACTACACCGTATCGCCTGAACCGTGAAAACCCTCTGTGTGGGACTCTAAAGACTCATCAATACGCTGGCAGTGGGTTTAACCACAAGCACGTCAGCGGCACTAGCTGTACGTAACGGCTACCCAGGTATTGAGCGAAAGGAAGGCTGACGAGCAAACTCATCCGAAACCCTTACTGAGCCTGTCAGTGACAATATTCGTACATTCCGGTCTGTTCATCTAAGAGTATCGCATATCGAGTCTAGGGGGTGGATAAAGTCAGACCCCTAATAACGCGATAATTCGTGTCGGTATGAAACCCATCACTACCTGAGAAACTATCGATCCTGGATCGGTAATTCTCACATACCTCGGCCAAGGATTTCTAGTGATGTCCACTCGTGCACTGCGTGACATCAACCCCCAATACCGGAAGAGGCGAATCCCTGACGATCCGCTCACTGCCTCCATGTGGCTCGGGACTATACCCAACTAAAACCTGTTTGCACGACTCCTTTGAGCCGTGGTTAGGTAGTAATCAAAGCACAGTGGGAACTCACAAGAGACAAATGACGATCTCAGGTCGACAAACTAACCTGTACACATGTCACCAGGGAACTGCTATCTGACTATAGGTATAATACCAACTAGTATGTTCCCGGCGAGTCCGTCCAGTGTACTCATAACCCAATGAGCACATGTATATTATCTTAGGTGAACAACTAACACCGATGGCTTGTGAGACCGGCCACCGCCCCTTGTCAGGGTCTAGATAAGTATATACTGTAGGGTTACTAGGCACTCTAATAAGGTTCAAGAAAGCATCAACCATGCCCGATTAAAATTTTAGCCGTGCCTAACAACCCTAAACTAGATCTTTGCTAGAAAATTAGGGTTTTACATGTATGTAAATAGCATCTATGACTAAGTGAATACGAAATACAACCTTTGTAGATCGGTCCTTCACTTCTATAGCTTCTTGTTGAAGTCCCTTCACTGCGATCGTGGTTCTCCCGGACCCTTGCATGGCTTCACGAGGCGAAAGACACGTCCTTGCTTGAAGTCTTCGAGGCCGAAGATGATCTACGTCGAGGGGATGCCAACTCAAGCTTCTACTTCACTAACTTGAGAATTAGTGTAGCAAACACCCTAAACTAAAGTGCTAGTCTAGTAGAGGATGGAGAAATAGGAAGTGGGTACTCTTTAGAATTTTGATTTCTCACAATCTTTCTCACTTTTAATCAAACCCTAGCAAGCTTTTTTCTTTTTAACAATGAAAAAGAAGATGAACAAAAGAAAGAGATGAGGAGAATGATCAAGTGAGAAAGCTAACCATGGTGAGTGAGTATCATATACTAACTCTTGTAGAGACATAACCATGGCTAATGCTTATGGTTGGGTTAACAAATATCCATGGTAAAAATAAACTTAGTGGACTTAGTCAATGCATCCAAAAGCTTCCACAAGCTTCATGCATTGTGCCAATCCTCCACTAATTTTGTAATTACTTAAAATATAAAAACTCAACATAATAAATAGCATGGTGTAAGTCTCATACACCCAAGTCATGTGTATCATCAACCATGATACAAAAAGAAAACACAATTTTAATATATATCACATATATATTAAAGTTGTGTACATGTGAGAAAAAACCTAAAGTGAACAAGTGTTAGTTAATGTAAACTAGTATATCAAATATACAATTATACAATAAATTATTAAATCAACACTTGAATTAATAATCCGGTCATATCATATATAACCGACTAGCATCCAATGTATCGACTTATCGAATCAACACTTGATTCGATAACCCGGCTATATCATATATAACCGACCAATACAAAAAGTCGCGAGAATAGAATACGGTATCACATACATGCATTATTCTCGGTCCCGCACATATCACATACGTGCTCCTATTTCGTTTTGCCTGAGCTAGTAAAACCTCTATGTAGGACTCTAAAGACTCGTCAATACGCCGGCAGTAGGTGATGATCACATCAAGCACCCTCAAGCCGTCAGCGGTACTAGCTGGACGTAATGGCTACCCGGGTATTGAGCGATCAGAAGATCAGCAAGCAAGCCTGCTCCAACTCCTGTAAAAGCCTGCCGGTAACACTTCCCGTACAGTCCGGTCTCCTCGTCTGATATGTCGCATATCAAGTCTAGGGGTGGTAATCGTCAGACCCTAATAACTGATAAGTCGAGCCGATATGAGGCTCATGACGGGTCGAGAAACTACTGGTAACACTTACCAGTAAATCTCTAAATCAGCCCTGGCTAGGGACTTCCCTGTTACGGACAATCGAGCACAGCGCAAGCCAATCGAACACAGCGCAACATCAACTCCCTATACCGGGAGAGACGAAACCCCTCCTATCGCTCATTGCCTTCATGTGACTCGGTACTGTACCCAAAAACCACCGTTTTGCACGCCCTCTTGGACGTGGTAAGGTGGAAATCAAAGCACAGTGGGAATCTCACAAGACTCTATGACGATCTCGGGTCTACAGACTAACCTGCACAAGTGTCACCAGAGAACTGCCATCTGACGTGAGGTATAATACCATCTGGGAGTTCACGGCGAGTCCGTCCAGTGTACCCAGTCATCACTGAGCACCCGTATACCATCTCTGATGTCAAACACCAATGGATATGGGATCATCCATCGCCCATCTCATGGGTCGAGAAGCGTATATGCCAGCCTACTATGGTATATCGATGCCCCGTCTCGATACACCAACGACTAGGGACCTTGAAGGATGTACTTATGGACTACCATGTCCCCACTAGTATGATCCGCATCATAGTCCAGGTAGTCAAGTACACATCCTAAGGGCTTTACCAACATGTAACTATAAGACAATATAAAGAGACAAGTATACATGTTAAGATAAAGAGCAACCAGATAGCATACTATCATATCGAGCAAGAAAGTCCTCTCTATTTATGTCCAAGCATCCAATATAATATACATCATCTGTACAATACTGGCCTCTAGGGCATACATACAACTAACAATCTCCCACTTGCACTAGGGCCAGCTGCTATAGTATCGCATACCAAGCATCCCGAAAAGTTTCTCAAACTTTATCTGGGGTATGGCCTTTGTGAGTAGATCCGCTGTATTGTTCTTCGTGTCAACCCTCCTGACCTCGATCTCCCGGCGATCAACTATCTCCCGGATCAGGTGATACCGCCTCAGAATATGCCTGGATCGCTGATGGGACCTGGGTTCCTTGGCCAAAGCCACCGCTCCATTATTATCACAATACAAAGGTATTGGATGCTCAATGGATGGAACCACTCCAAGTTCAGTAATGAACTTCTTGATCCAGACAGCCTCTTTGGCAGCATCGTTGGCAGCGATGTATTCAGCCTCCATCGTCGAGTCTGCCACGGTTTCCAGCTTGGAACTCTTCCAGCTAACCGCCCCTCCGTAAAGGGTAAAGACAAATCCCGAGTGCGACTTAGAGTCGTCCTTATCACTCTGGAAGCTCGAATCGGTAAAGGACTCCACTTGGAGTTCTCCGTTACCATACACCAAGAGCATCTCCTTAGTCCTTCGTAAGTACTTGAGAATGCTCTTCACAGCTGTCCAGTGACTCTCTCCAGGATCAGCTTGATACCTACTCACTACACTTAGTGAGTATGCTACATCGGGTCTGGTACATAGCATCGCGTACATGATAGAGCCTACAGCCGAAGCATAGGGTATCCCTTGCATGTGAGCTCTCTCCAAATCAGTCTTGGGAGACATCTCTTTGGAGAGAGTGACTCCAGAGATCGTGGGTAAGTTCCCACGCTTGGATTCTTCCATACTAAAGCTCTTTAGTCTGGTGTCAATGTACATGGATTGGGACAATCCTAATATCCTTTTATAGCTATCTCTATAGATCATAATTCTCAATATGCAGGAGGCATCACCAAGATCTTTCATTGAGAATCTTTGTGATAAGAAGAGCTTGACCGATTGCAGCATAGGAATGTCATTTCCTATCAAGAGTATGTCGTCCACATACAATACGAGGAAGACAACCTTACTCTCTGCCACCTTCTTGTAGATACAAGGTTCATCTACGTTTTTGACGAAATCAAACTCTTTGATAACGACGTCAAAGCAGATGTTCCAACTCCGCGATGCTTGCTTTAATCCATAAATGGATTTAAGCAGCTTGCACACCTTCCCGCTGCTCCCACTATCTACGAAGCCCTCTGGCAGAGTCATGTACACTCACTCTTCTAAATCACTGTTTAGAAAGGCGGTCTTAACATCCATTTGCCAGATTTCGTAGTCATGATATGCAGCGATGGCAAGCATGATCCGGATGGATTTAAGCATAGCCAGTGGAGAAAAGATTTCGTCATAGTCCATACCTGGTCTTTGAAGAAAACCCTTTGCAACAAGTCTAGCTTTGAAAGTCTCCACTTTCCCATCTACACCAAGTTTTTCCTTGAAGATCCACTTGCTCCCAATGGGTTTTACCCCTTCAGGAGCATCTTCCAAAGTCCATACTTTGTTGCTGTACATGGATTCCATCTCGGACCGCATTGCATCCAACCATTTCACTGAGTCCCCCCTCGTGATGGCCTGCTCGAAGCTAGTTGGGTCATCATCAACCATGATGCAATCCTCGCTCCCACCATCCATGAGAAAACCGTAGTATCTCTCAGGTGGGTGAGGAACCCTACTAGATCGGCGGAGAGGCTGAGGTTCGTTGGGAACTGCTGAATCCTCTGGTTCCACTAAATCTTCAGTTGCAGTTTGTGTATCTGGAACCTCTTCCAGCTCAACCACTTTGCCACTAATTTCTTTCCTTTTCTAAAAAGGTGGCATGCTGAGCAACAAATACTTTTTGTTCCTCACTGTGGTAGAAAAAATACCCATATGAGTTCTTTGGATATCCCACAAACTTGCAAAGAACTGACCGTGCCTCGAGTTTGTCCGGATTTTGTCTTTTGACATAGGCCGGACAACCCCATATCTAACTCGTTTAAGATATGGCATCTTCCCACTCCATATCTCATATGGTGTGGTAGGTACAGATTTAGATGGAACTTGATTCAATAGGTATGTTGATGTCTCCAGCGCATACCCCCAGAAGGAAATAGGTAACTCAGCTGTGCTCATCATAGAGCGCACCATATCTAATAGGGTGCGGTTCCTCCGTTCCGATACACCGTTGTGCTGTGGTGTATATGAAAGAGTTAGCTGAGAGAGAATCCCATTCTCTTTAGGAAGTCCAGAAATTCATTGCTCAAGTATTCACCTCCTCGATCAGATCGAAGGATTTTAATACTTTTTCCGGTTTGGTTCTCGACTTCTTGTTTATATTCTCTAAATTTCTCAAAAGCTTCTAATTTGTGTTTCATCAGGAACACATATCCGAATCTAGAGAGATCGTCCATGAATGTAATGAAGTACGCAGAACCATTCCTGGCATGTGTAAACATGGGGCCGCATACACCACTATGTACCAGTCCCAAGAGTTCCATAACTCTCTCTCCGTGTCCCGTAAATGGAGTTTTGGTCATCTTGCCTTTGAGACATGACTGGCAAGTGTCATAAGATGAAAATTCAAATGGATTCAAATATCCATCCTTATGCAACTTAGCTAGTCGTGTCGCATTGATGTGACCCAGTCTACAATGCCACAAGAAAGATTCGTTCATTTCTGAACTCTTCCTCTTGTGTGTGTTTGTTATGCTCAGAACTATTGATTGATTTAGAACATAAATGCCATTAAACAACGTGCCTGATCCAACCAACTTTTGGTTTAGGAAAATGTTCATAATATTATCCTGTAATACAAAATTATATCCCTCTTTACTCAACAAAGAAACCGATATAATGTTGCATATCTGATTCGGCTTGTAATAGCATTCGTTCAGAATCAATGTATTACTATTTGGCAATAAAAGGTGATATTCCCCGACGGTTTTAGCTGCAACAATTGCACCATTTTCAACCCTTATGTCTTTATCACCTTCTCCAAGTTCTCTACCTTTCCTAAACCCATGTAACTGATTACATATATGGGATCTTGACCAGGTATCTAATACCCAGGACGTAGAGCAAATGGAGAAACAGTTCTCTGTAACGAACACACCCGAAGAAAATGCATTAACATGTACTTTCTTCATTCGGGTGGCATGGGAATCCTGGCATTCCCCTATATCTTGTTCAGTCTTATAACTTTTATAAGAAAGAACGGAACCAATGTTCCCCAGCACAGTATAACATGCGGGTTCGGTCAATACATCCATATTATTATCTTTATTAAGGCATGATATGGTCGCTACCTGGAGAGAGAGAGAAGAAAACACTTTAGCGTATGCTCTTGCAAGATCAGATTGATTATTATTTTATCTAATCAGGATGGCTCCCACAGTTTTTATCAAATCTTCCTTCAAACCCTAAAAGGAAAGACTAGCCGGGATTAATTACACCCTACAACTTCGCCAATCATCCAGCCAGGCCAGTGTCGGTACTTTGAGGGAAGTTCCCCGTGCTTTCGCACGGACCTAATTAAAGTAAACCTCGTTTTCCCAGAGGCGTAACCCCGTTGACACCTTTCTTGACACTTACTTGATCGGCTAATTGTCCTGTGTAAAACTCTCCCGGGAGTAACAATTACTCGCAGTGGGTATCGGGATCCAACTATCTCATAGAAGGTATGCAATCTCATTGCAAATTTCAACACTTGAAATTCCCGATAATATTTTGCCCCAAACGATCATGACCTTGACAAGGTCAACAAACCATAGACCGTAAGTCAAGTTCAACCCGTCATTTCTTGATTGAATTAAACCCACCCGCACGACTCTTGACAAGGTCAACAAGGCCGTACGACTACCCTAAAAAAATCTGCATGATATGCATAAACAGATAAATACTGGTCAGCTACCGCACACTACGCCTTGATAAGGTCAACAAACACAGCACGAATATTAAGCAGGACTTATCTGAAATGACGGAGGGCTACGACAGGTTTTTCTGAAAACCTATTGCGTATTGAACTTGATTTCGTTGTAGAATCTAGTGAATTTTGAAATGGAGTGATTTTGAGGCTTTCGTTAGTTTTGCTAAAGAGGTCACTCCCGGTGAAGGGATCTCGGCTCTTTCCTCATCGAATAAGGTGCAGGATATATCATATATATCGCTATGCAAAGCAAAACTCCAAAAGCAATCAAAAGACAAAACCGAGTGTTGTAGCATCTTCCAGTCATTGCTAAAGGGGTAACTCCCGGTGAAGGGATCTCGGCCCTTTCCTCATCGAATAAGGTGCCGGATATATCATATATATCGCTATGCAAAGCAAAACTGTAGCTACTCTTTTTGAAAAATTTGATTCTACAACATCCTTTAGGTTTCTTTTCTTTCATTAATCACATTAATGAAGTCCCATCATTTAAGTCACCTAAACATCATAGATAAATACGATGTACACTTATGCCATCCGCAGTGAATCGATGTCCCCTCGTGCACCGTTAGGTTAGGTAACTAACGGCAGAGCGGGGCAGGGCTAGCGTGGGTGTAAAACATAAGTAACGTCTATATAATATATCATATATACTATATACAGTATTTATCACAGCACATCAAATGATCACTTCACAGACATCGCAGCAGAAGAAACATATGAAACATTGGATATACTAGGATGTCCGTGTTTTATTTTGAGCCTCTATAAAAAATGGATTCCACGGTCACGATGAATAGCCAAACCCACACCCCTAGACCCCTATGAGAGCGGCAAGCAACCCTACCAATTCTAGAGTTAGGAGACCCGGACTCGACTCCTCGAGTTGGTCTCCCACTGGACTCCAGAACTCGATTACTTGTGCTCTCCTCCTTGGGTCTATCCTAGTGCCGAAAAGTAAATAATATACAAATGGTGACATCGACCTCATCCCGGAAGTGCCCCAATAAAAGAATATTACATACATTTAATTATACATGAATGAAAATAAAAACTCTCATCTCACATAAAACCCCCGGCTATTCAGAACGCGACGATCCAATATAACATATCCAGCAACACATAACATCACATGTCATCAACGTAAGTAAATATGCGCATCCCAATTGTCGTTGACATATAGCAACGAAACCGGCGATATCACATATTACACCTACGGTCGCAGAAAAGAAAGTGTAAAACTACAACATTTGGAATTCACGGTTTCTTTAGGCGTCGTAAATCCGAAATATCACATATTTCGCATTTCATGCCTAACTGTATGAATTCCACATATTGTATCACATTCCAGATAAATAGACAGTATTAAACTTTCCGATCGAATAATCAAATACCCAAGATTTCCTTAATAGCTCAACCCTTGAGCGGAGTTCAAAAATTCCAGAATATGTCACAGTAGCAACAGTCCAGCCGTAGAAGGGTCAAGCCAACGCCTCATATGTGGCACGCCGTACTGCCCCAAATCCTAAGATTCAAAAGGCAGTTTAAGACGGTCACATAATCGAGTTAAGGTTTGTTGTCTTCTAGAGGGTCCATCGCATTACTTGCATGTTTTTCCGAAAGATTTAAACCCGAGAAAAATTCAACCCTTGAATGTTTTTTATGCCGGGAAAAATTGATTTTATGATATTCGTTCGAACATTTTAATACTTTCTAAATTATCCGGAATGACAAAACAAAATTAAATTCTCCGATCGAATCGACGATTACATTGGATATGAAAGCTATAACATATTTCAACTAAAATACTATTTCGTTGTGGCTTTGCTGGCACACTGTTTCATTGACATAGATTGCTAGCCGATAGCTGAAATATGTTATAGCTTTCATATGCCGAACGGACCGGAAGTTATCATCTCTTACTAAATCTGTATCTGGTTCTGGAACGGCTGCATACTCATCACGACTCCTTCTTGAAGATATATCCATGTACAACGTCTCTGCATGCGTATCACATCTCTTGTTGGAGATAGTGCCCTCATAATCAATTATTGGATCGCAGGTATGTGATTGCAATGATTGCGGAGGACCTATACCGGTAGGACAGTCTTACTCAAGATGATAGTATGCTATCTGGTTTGCCTTTATCAGTCGTGTACATGTTCAGGTGACTGATTACATATTACACTTTGATAGAGCCCTTAGGATCTTGCTTTACCACCAACAGTATGATGGCGATCATATACGTGAGAGTTGGGTAGTTTATATGCATATCCCTAATTGTGGTCCCTAGTCATGGGAGTTTCGAGACAGGGCATCGATACTCCGGAGTAGACTAGTGTATACAGTCGAGACCCCGACGAGGGGCGGTGGCCGGTCTCACAAGCCATTGGTGTCAGTTGGATCACCTAAGATGTATACAGGTGCTCATTGGGTTATGAGTACACCGGACAGGACTCGCCGGGAATCTGCTAGTTAGTACTATATCTATCGTCAGATAGCAGTTCCCTGGTGACGTGTGTACAGGTTAGTTCATCGACCTGAGGTCGTCATTTGTCTCGTGTGAGTTCCCACTGTGCTTTGATTTCTACCCTACCACGGCTCAAAGGAGTCGTGCAAACAGGTAGCTTTTGGGTACAGTCCCGAGCCATATGGAGGTACGTGAGCGGATCGGCAGGGGATTCGTCTCTCCCGGTATTGGGGGCGAGATCGTGTGTGTCTAGGAGAGCCATTACACAAAGCCCACGGCCGTGGCAGGAGATTTACTGGTAGGTACTCCAGTAGTATCTCAGGGTGTTATTGGGCTTCACTCCGACACGACTTATACTGCTATTGGGGGTCTGACGTTACTAGCCACCTAGGCAGATATGCGATACTCATAGACGAACGGACCGGACTGTATATACATTGTCACTGTTAGTCTCAGTAGGGTTTCTGGATGAGTTCGCTCATCAGCCTCCCTTGAGGTCAGTCCATGGGCAGCCGTTATGCATTGCTAGTGCCGCTGACGGTTTGTGGTTAAACCTACTGCCAGGGTACTGACGAGTCATTAGAGTCCCCCACAGACAGTTTCCCAAGTTCGGGCGAAACGTTGTAGAGGCAGATGATACTGGTCGGCTTTGGTTTAAGCCGGATCCGAGTATTATATTGAGTAGGTATAATATCTTTGTCTCGGTTGCATTTGTATTCGGTCGTAATACAAATGCGGGTATATTTATACAGATACGGGGTTATCCTGAAAGTTGTTTCAGGATCACTTTTGGAAGTTGCCAGTTTCCAGTTTTCTATCAGCCGTCTTTTAACATTTGGTTAAAGACGGGTTTATCTTTTCTTGAGATGA
Organism: Agapanthus africanus; assembly: GCA_030015575.1. NCBI lineage: Eukaryota > Viridiplantae > Streptophyta > Magnoliopsida > Asparagales > Amaryllidaceae > Agapanthus > Agapanthus africanus. Next base: position 496,075,043 of record CM057339.1, read on the forward strand.
GTGTGGATTCTTCTAGAAGATTCTAGAGAGAGTGACTTGACATGGTGAGTCATTAGTGCATTAATGGTGTCATTAATGTTTTTGGTGACTAGGTTTTTTTGATTCAATGTTTCTTTATGACTCATGCTTTAGCTTTAATGGGTTTTGTTAACCTTAGGATATTTTGTGAGAAGCTTTCATCTTATGGTTACCTCTCCCCTCTCCTACACTCACCTCCCTCCATCTATATATGGCCGGCCCCGTCCTCTCTCTCATTCACTTGATGTTTCATTTGTAGAAAAGATATGATAGTATTTGGGGTGCATGGAATTTTACAGTCCATTTCATTCCATCACCCAATTCCCTCGGCAACTTCATTAACCGATCGTCCACGGATTTGGACGAAGTTAGACAAATTCATCTACTCATTCTCTACATCATTCTTGGTCGTCTCTTTTAGCAAACTTGACGATCGAGTTGCCTCAAGTCAGAGGCGGGAGCCCGTTTAAAGAATCAGTGACGTGGTGCCACCTGGACGAGGAGATCGGAGATCGACGAGATCGGAGCAGCCGCAACGGAGCGTGGGATGATGGTTAAAGAACGAAGGACTCGGATCGTTCGGTATAACCTTTCTACACTCTTTACAGTTTTTTAGTTTAGCAATAATGGCAGATCCGGGTTAAAGTATACGTTAGCGCCAGTTAAAAGTTTTTTGTTCCGCATTTGGCGTCTGTAGACTGCCGGGGCGCTAGCGTAGACTTACAGTGGTATCAGAGCCTCACCATTTTGCTATACTAACTTGTGCTAACGCGTTTAAAACATCGATCGAACCGGAAATCAAAAACCGCATTTTTCCAAGCTCACAGTTTCTGTCAATTTTAAATGGCTTCCTAAAATTTTTCTACATGTCTTAAAAATCTGTGCAGGCTTTTCTAAGAACCACGACCAAATTTGGGCACGTGACTCCACCAAACCGCCGCGGAAACGCGGCCAAACCCATGGTTTGGCCGCGCATCCGCGGCCACTTGGTGAGTTCATGCTCCCAAATTTGTACAGTGGGTTCTCTGTTGGATTTTAGGGTTTTTGGTATATATCTTTTGGGCCCAGGTTTTGTTACTGTTCACCAGTAAGTCGTGGGGCCCACTTCTTGATATTTGGTCGATCGAAATTTAAACATGTTAGTTTACAGTGCTTACATTATATCTCCGACCGGGAATGTCATTTGATCGGTAAACCGCGTTTGATTGCTATAGTTCTTTTAGACGGGTTTGCGAACGTGACATTCGCGTTGATGTTCTGTTTTGTGCTGTGATGTTGCGGATTTGTCGTGGTGGATAGCAGTGTGCAATGATAGTACAGTTTGTGTTTATTTTTACATTTGATATTGCGGGGCGAGCGTCCAACTTATGGACTGCTGTCGCTGCCTGTTGTATAATATTCTTTTGGGGCACGACCAGGTTGCGGTCGATGTACCCATTGTACTATTTTTCATTACTGTACTAGGTTTTGACCCGAGACGGAGTGCACGGATAGCCGGGTTCTAAGAAGCAACGGGTCCGCATCTCATGGCTTTGAGAGGCAGAGGGGCCCCACTCTAGAATTGGCAGACTATTCGCCGCACTCGTAGGGGGTACAGGTTGACCCAAGGAGGAGTGCCCAAGATTACCGGATTCCGTGAAGTGCTGGGTGGTCCATTCACTATGCTGTAGGGGGCTGCCTCGCTTCAGGTTTTGGCGGGTAACTTGCCGCACCCGTAGGGGTCTAGGTTTCATTGCACAGGCTATCCATACGACAGGGGAACGTCGGGTTTCAGCTGCGGCTCTGTGAAACCCGGGGATCCCAGATTATCTGTATTGTTCTGTGATGCTTATTACTTTTCTGTAATGTTGCATATTATCACGCCTGGAGCGATTATTGTATATTGGTTTATATACTATTAAATGTTGTATATGTTTTACACCCGCGCTAGTCCAGTCCCCGATCTGTCGTTAGTTAAGTAACCTAACGGGTGATGACGGGACCCAGTGACGAATGCGGATGGCATATACGTACATTTTATTTTCGTTCTTTTCTGGTATGATTAAATGATGGGACTATGTTGATTCTGATCAATGCAAAGTAAAGCAAACCTGTTTACAGTTGTTGGAACAAATTTAAAAGTGTTATTGCAAAGACGTTTCCTTTTGTTATGCATAGCGGTATTCAGTGGAATATCTTGCACCTCATTCGACGGGGCAAGGGCCGATATCCCTTCACCGGGACCGACCCCTTGGACAGAAGTTTGCGTCAGGGTAATAACTTCACTATAGTTGATTACAAGTTGCTTTGCATAGCGGTATTCAGTGGAATATCCTGCACCTCATTCCACGAGGAAAGAGCCGAGATCCCTTTACCGGGAGTGACCTCTTTAGCAAAAGGTTTTCGCCACTATATTTTAAAAAGCTATCAGGTTCCTTCAGCGATATCAAGTTCACTACGTTAAAGGTTTTCGCCAAAAACCAGCCGTAGCCCTCCGTCATTTCATATGAATAGTCAGTAGTATTCAAGCTATGTTGGTCTGGCCCTTAGCTAGGACATAGTGATTGGTAGCTGCTGGGGTGTTCACATGTTGCATAGTTAGATGCGTTGGTTTGGGACAGTCGTACAGCCTTGTTGGCCCTTAGTCAAGGGCGAGTACGGGTGGGTTCAAATTAACAAGATAATGATGGGAAGAACTTGACATGTGACTTATGATGGGTTGGCCCTTAGTCACGATCATAAGAGCATGGGGTAAAAATCATATCGGGAGTTTCTAAAGAAACTGAAACTTGCCAGGCATGCGCATACCTTTTGGAGTGTGATAACGCGAGTGGATTCCGTCACGTTATCATGCGATGAGAGTTGGATCCCGATTCCCACTGATGAGTTGGTCTACTTTTCGGGTGATCCCGATTGATTCTTCTTTCAGGTTTGGAGGAGAATTTGACAGGACAATGGGAGGTTTCCGGATTAGATAAAGTGATAACCATTCTGATCTAGGTTAGAGTGCACGCAGAGTGTTTCTTTTCTCTCTCTCTTTGGCTGCGACCTTTGACCGACCCTAGACTATGACTCAGTGACCAGGTTGACCGAACCTTCTTAAAATACTGGCTTTTGGATTGTCTGAGTTGCATAAGTCATTGCCACTCCTTCTTTTACCCTTTGAATTTCTCATAACACCCGTATTACTACGGATATCCACTTCCATTGGATAGATCCATCGTATGGTTATATACAAACTCGAAGGGACTTCTTCGAGGATGGATCCAGGTTCAGGAGAAATAGAATTGGTTTATTCAGTTGTATTTTATTATCACCTTCTCTCAGGTTGCGAGAGCTCCTTGGTTTAGGAGAGTACACCTATTACGCTTATTGGATAGTCTTATTCCAAACCATAGGCTGGTGCCGAAAGGTAGGGAATGAAGAAAACCAATTAGCCTAAGTAGGGTGTGCAGAAGGTAATATGTAAAGATAAAATAAAGGGATTAGAAAGAGGGCAAAGTAAATTGCGACTGTTATCATTCACGACCAAAACCGCGTACTTCATCGCCACTCCTAATTCACCTTTAAAAGAATAAGGTATTATTCAGTTGTCTTTTATCATCACCTTCTCTCAAGATGCGAGTACTCCTTGGTTTAGGAGGGTACACCTATTATGCTTACTGGATAGTCTTCTTCCAAACCATATGCTGGTGCCGAACGGTAGGGAAGGAAGAAAACCATTTAGCCTAACGATGGTGTACAGAAGGTAACGACTAATGACAAATAAAGGGATTTGGAGAGATGTCAATAAAATATACGGTTGAAGTCATGAACTGAATTATGGAAGAGGCATTGCTATGAATACCATGATACCCCTACGAAACATTTTCATGTTTTAGTGCATTGTTAAAGGAAAAACTATTTTCCCGATTAGATACTTACTCCAAGGGTATGTATTTACCAGGTTTCATTCTCATATCTGTATGGTTTTACAGATGATGAGTGGGAGTAAGTTATTGGGAATTAGGTGATTATCCTCATTATATCGGAATTCGTTGTAATTGGTGATATTTGAGGAAATCGCCAGGGTACAGTTTTCAACCTACGACGCACAGGTTTTGAGTTGTTTAACTCAGCGGACTTATACAGAGTATTGTATGTTGTCCAGTGTCCATTAGGACAAAGGGGTAGGTCCCCATACTATGTTCTGTTTACTTATAACTTCTCTAGTATTTAGACAAGTGTTTCGTAGAAATACAAGGTCTAAGTTTTGAGAAGTTATGGGTATAAGAATAAAGTAGAGAACCGGGTATCACAAGTATCGGGATTCTTCAAAGAGATCGAAGATGTAGATTCTTGTGATTGGTATTCAGATGATAGTGATGGTTTTGAGAAACGAGTTTTCTCTTTCAGGTTACTCATAATTGGATGGATTCCTAAGTTGAGTAATGCTGATTAGCCTCTTTCCATTAAGATGATATGCACTGGAGACAGCTGCATGATTTGAATCTAGTTCCAATTAAATAAGTGCCAAAGTTTCTATATTGGATATAGAATAGATCGTACCTTAAAAGATGTTAAGGTACGGGGAGCTGTCCAGCTTATGCTTAAAACCAGACTCTGGATAACTCAGGGCACGTTTCTGTAATGGCTGTTTGTGGGTTGACTCTGGCTATGACGAGGGTTGATATTCTACCATTTGGAAGATCAATAGTGATATTGTTCTTGACTCGCCAAAGTTTTAGTAAAATGGATTTTTTCAGAAAACAGTAGTGGGAGTATGGTAGAACTGGAAGTGATTCCAGAACCGCGAACGATTACGGAAAATTTAATAGGACCTATATATTCAATCAGGTTTGACATTCCTATAGCCACTCCGCAGATATCGTAGGTAACCTCAGACACCCGAGAGGTACTTCGGTAGGCTCAAGGACGGTGACTGGGAGGCTCTTATCTACCCAGACTTGACACTACTATTGTTCCAGGCTATGAGACCCGGTAGGAGGGTTTTCGTAGTCAGTGGGAGCATCGGAAGCAAAGTGGGCAAGTAGCTTATGTCTATTTATAGACTAGAGCAGTTATAGCGGAGATAGATCATCTAATTTTGATATGACAGTCATGGGTTTGACTTCAATCAGAATAGGGGATGGATCTGTTAAGAAGGTAGTAGGGTGTGATGTCATGGTATCTGGATGACATACACAGAGTAGGAAGTAAAATTCCTGTACTACGATCGGTTGTACTGTGGTCGTCACACAGTTGTTTCTCCAGACAGGATATGGATATAATATTTGACATTCTGGTTTCTAGATCTATGGTTTTAGATCTGGATTTGGGTAGTTTCCCAATGTAGGTACTTTGACAGTATTCTAATGGTTTTTAGAATAGATGACTCCTAGTATGGTGGTGTACCTGCAGGTGATGGAGTCACCCTCTCTGAAGGTGTCGTATAGACTAAAGGGGAGAGGGATGTGCATGATTGGCAGATCACTTGCTTAGGCAATTGAGTCAATCATGAGATGTCAAGTACCACACCAAATGTTGGTTTTGCACTAGATGCAATAAGTTTGTATTAATCCAATCCTGGAGAAACATAAGGAAGCAGTTTTAGAACATAAGTACATGTTCTACGGATTTGATGACGGCAGCCTCCTTCGGGAGACGATTATCATTCCAAGCTTCAAAGGTGACATGGATGACAGAGTGATTGTCAGAGTTATAGTTTTCCCTCTGACGAAGAGGGACAGTATTATGGACAAGTGGTTCAAGAGGATACTGTGGGTGGCATGGTGCCGGATACTGATTAGGTTCAGTGATCGATACAGTCTAAGAAGTTTGGATTTGGAGTTCATTTATGAACTAGGTCCCATCAGATATCCAGACATATTCTAAGACAGGTATTACTCAATTCGGGAGATGGCTTTCTCCGCGAACTTGAGATTAAGAGAGATATAGAAAGAAACTTCTAGGCGGATCCACTCACTGAGGCTATTTCTCGAACACAATAGTTTTACAAACGGGCTTTGTGAAACTGATTAGTAGAGGAGTTGGATGTTCGGTTTCACACGGGCTGTGAGTAGTCGACATCGCAATAATTAGCCTTGAGTGCAAGTGGGAGATTGTTGGAGATAGTGCCCTCATAGTCAATTATTGGATCGCAGGTATGTGATTGCAATGATTGCGGAGGACCTATACCGGTAGGACAGTCTTACTCAAGATGATAGTATGCTATCTGGTTTGTCTTTATCAGTCGTGTACATGTTCAGGTGACTGATTACATATTACACTTTGATAGAGCCCTTAGGATCTTGCTTTACCACCAACAGTATGATGGCGATCATATACGTGAGAGTTGGGTAGTTTATATGCATATCCCTAATTGTGGTCCCTAGTCATGGGAGTTTCGAGACAGGGCATCGATACTCCGGAGTAGACTAGTGTATACAGTCGAGACCCCGACGAGGGGTGGTGGCCGGTCTCATAAGCCACTGGTGTCAGTTGGATCACCTAAGATGTATACAGGTGCTCATTGGGTTATGAGTACACCGGACAGGACTCGCCGGGAATCTGCTAGTTAGTACTATATCTATCGTCAGATAGCAGTTCCCTGGTGACGTGTGTACAGGTTAGTTCATCGACCTGAGGTCGTCATTTGTCTCGTGTGAGTTCCCACTGTGCTTTGATTTCTACCCTACCACGGCTCAAAGGAGTCGTGCAAACAGGTAGCTTTTGGGTACAGTCCCGAGCCATATGGAGGCACGTGAGCGGATCGGCAGGGGATTCGTCTCTCCCGGTATTGGGGGCGAGATCGTGCTGTGTCTAGGAGAGCCATTACACAAAGCCCACGGCCGTGGCAGGAGATTTACTGGTAGGTACTCCAGTAGTATCTCAGGGTGTTATTGGGCTTCACTCCGACACGACTTATACTGCTATTGGGGGTCTGACGTTACTAGCCCCCTAGGCAGATATGCGATACTCATAGACGAACGGACCGGACTGTATATACATTGTCACTGTTAGGCTCAGTAGGGTTTCTGGATGAGTTCGCTCATCAGCCTCCCTTGAGGTCAGTCCATGGGCAGCCGTTATGCATTGCTAGTGCCGCTGACGGTTTGTGGTTAAACCCACTGCCAGGGTACTGACGAGTCATTAGAGTCCCCCACAGACAGTTTCCCAAGTTCGGGCGAAACGTTGTAGAGGCAGATGATACTGGTCGGCTTTGGTTTAAGCCGGATCCGAGTATTATATTGAGTAGGTATAATATCTTTGTCTCGGTTGCATTTGTATTCGGTCGTAATTATACAGATACGGGGTTATCCTAAAAGTTGTTTCAGGATCACTTTTGGAAGTTGCCAGTTTCCAGTTTTCTATCAGCCGTCTTTTAACATTTGGTTAAAGACGGGTTTATCTTTTCTTGAGATGAGTGTGGATTCTTCTAGAAGATTCTAGAGAGAGTGACTTGACATGGTGAGTCATTAGTGCATTAATGGTGTCATTAATGTTTTTGGTGACTAGGTTTTTTTGATTCAATGTTTCTTTATGACTCATGCTTTAGCTTTAATGGGTTTTGTTAACCTTAGGATATTTTGTGAGAAGCTTTCATCTTATGGTTACCTCTCCCCTCTCCTACACTCACCTCCCTCCATCTATATATGGCCGGCCCCCTCCTCTCTCTCATTCACTTGATGTTTCATTTGTAGAAAAGATATGATAGTATTTGGGGTGCATGGAATTTTACAGTCCATTTCATTCCATCACCCAATTCCCTCGGCAACTTCATTAACCGATCGTCCACGTATTTGGACGAAGTGAGACAAAGTCATCTACTCATTCTCTACATCATTCTTGGTCGTCTCTTTTAGCAAACTTGACGATCGAGTTGCCTCAAGTCAGAGGCGGGAGCCCGTTTAAAGAATCAGTGACGTGGTGCCACCTGGACGAGGAGATCGACGAGATCGGAGCAGCCGCAACGGAGCGTGGGATGACGGTTAAAGAACGAAGGACTCGGATCGTTCGGTATAACCTTTCTACACTCTTTACAGTTTGTTAGTTTAGCAATAATGGCAGATCCGGGTTAAAGTATACGATAGCGCCGGTTAAAAGTTTTTTGTTCCGCATTTGGCGTCTGTAGACTGCCGGGGCGCTAGCGTAGACTTACATCTCTGATGTCAGCGGAGTGGAACATCATATTGTCACGATCTCGTACAAACCTCTTACTCCACTTTTCTCTAATGTCGACTTATTCGGACTCATCTCCTCGTGGCTGCACGGACTGCGCTCCAACGGCTATACTCGTATCTGGAGTTTCCCAAGCAATGTATGCCATCACATGATATCCGAATGATGTCGAACTTTTCGATCGATTCGTCAAGGTTCCATAATCCCCTAAGAGCTCAACATCTTGGGTACAGTTTAATAGTATCGAATATCTGCCACGGCACCTATGGACCAACCGTAGAAGGGAAAACCCAAGCCTCATTAATGGTACCGCTGAACTGCTGTAAACCCTAAGGTTTCAAAGCGTTCTCATGGTCATTATATCGGGTTAGGGTTTCATTCTTCTAGAGGGTCCGTAGAATTACTTGCATTGTTTTCCGAATACTTTAAACTTGGAAAATGAGTTCTTGACATTCGATCGTCTATATCGACTCTCAACGTATCAGCGCGAAGTCGTCTCTAGCTGGAATCAATCAATCTGATGATCTTGCATCGAGGTAGGCAATGAATCACCTGTCCTAGTCTTTCATCTTTGGTGACTAGTGATCTTCTATCATATCTCGAAGTATAACTCGTGCGGCATTAGCTTCAAACATCCGGGGCGATATCTTTTCATTCGCCGAAATCACTGGCTCATTCGTCCGCACGCTGAATAGTGCCTCAATCATCAAAATAATCTGTGCTTTGACGGTCATCACAATTTGGCTGGCCTTTAGCAGTGGCACAATCCTCTGGTGCTGATCTGCACGTCCGAGAAATCTTATAAAAGCGATCCATCAAACGCTCATGGAGCGAAAACACAATAAAATGACGTTTCTATGCAATCGTATGTCCCTGGAATCATGCCCCGGTCAGTCCTCGTCCGTGACGAGCTCGTGCTGACCGCAACTCTAGCCGCAGCTCTCTCTGCCCGTAAAATCGTGGTAACAAAACAATAACTGGAACTGATGAGGATAGATCATAGGAATGAATATAATACTGTAAAAAGAATTGTACATCCTAAGGCTTCTTAAGCGGAGTATCGTATCGTAAGTATGCCGCGGAACATACACACAGTACTTCACCCTACTTGAGTCACCTACTCCATCAACCAAGGGTCATCCTACACTCCGAAGGTAAAACTTAGTGCTTTGATACCAACTTTGTCACGTCCCGAAAAGTACCGAGCATGACTGGCACTTAAATTACGAAACGTCTCGAGGCGTACGTAATCTAAGTAAGCCAAAACCCAGAAATCAAAACTAGTAAAGCCGTAGAGTGAAGGAAAAACCAATTTTAAAGCAAGAAGTTTAACAACATAAGCCGAAGTAAGCATTTTTAAAATCTCAAGTCTTTTCCGAAAATTTCGACGGAGTTTCCTTTGTAAAAACTGACCCCAAAACAGGTACAAACCTGATAAAGCATATATAATGAATAAAGGCATCCCCAAGAGAGAGCTGGCTCTTCGCCAACCGGCGGACAAAACCACGCAATGCAATAAAATACAACGCCGAAGGGCGAGAATCAAAACTCAAAAGGAAACTCAAACATCAAGAAAACCCATAATAATATAAGCACGACTCTACGGTCGAAAGAATATACACTGGTCTTCTATGTCTATCAAATATACAAGTCTGGTTGATGGAGTTTTACTAGATACAACTGAAATAACAAATATACAATGGTGGTCCTGATGCAAAAGAACCCACCCACCAAAGCAATCACCTGGAAGGAACAGTGTGCCAGCAAAGCCACAACGAAACCTGTACGGCAAAACCTACAAGGAACTGTGGCACAATGGGGGTGAGTTGCCAACTCGTGAGTAGAAAACATCACAGAGCAGAAATCGCATGCATGACGCCATCCTAGGTCATATCAAGTAATATCCTAGAATAAAAATCCTGATCCAACTACACATAAGTGCAATACCACGTGCTCATGTCAGTGCCTCAGATAGCAACATATCAGATATATGATGTATGAATGCATTACGAATGAAAACAAAATAAATCATGAGTGAGACAACTGTTTTCTTTATTTAATGAGATTCCTGTAGGTATATAAATCGAATATCATCAATGAAATCAACAGAGAAATCGGTGTCAAGTATCGACACAAAACATGAATCTCAATATCTCAATATCTCAGGCTCCGGTTATCTGGACTGGCCTATATCATCAAATCTCAATATCTCAGTGTCTCAAATCTCAATATCCCAATACATCAGGCTCCGTCAGTCCGGATCGGCCCATATCATCAATCACACGACCACGAACGATATCCTCCGGATATCCGCCGTGCCAGACAATTACCGGTAGGCAGTCTGCCCCTGCCGGGCTCATCGTCTACAACTCGAGCTTCTTGCCCCGGGGTACCATACCGGGTCCACCATGTACCCGCAGACTGTTCATCCAACTCCTCGAATCGGGTCTCGAAAACCATCTCATAACCGAGAAAACATCATGGTGGACAATACTTATCATGTCAGGGAAAACCACATCTTTCTCTTTAAAATAAAACATCAGTTTATAAAACTTTCACATGCGGTTTCCAAATCCAGAAAATCTCAAGAAGAATCCAAAATCATCAAGTCACCGTGTCAATAACAATGAAACCGGCATAAATCTCCATAATACTGCATAACCAATGAATATATGAATGCATCTGATATCATGTAATGAATGCAATAGTTAATAACATATGAAAGCTATAACATATTTCAACTATCGGCTAGCAAGCTATGTCAATGAAATAGTATTTTCTAAAGTGTACGTGACATGGCAATTACCGATGATGAAGTGTGTGAGTCGGCAAGCAAGTGTATGTGGAGCATACGCATCATCGGTAATGGTGATGGTGTCCTGACAGCATGGTTTCATAATTACTAAGTACACAATAAACATGCAATGCAACGATAACAACATAATAAATGGCAAATGAATAGTAAATGCAACAATAATATGCGGAACGTGAATGATAACATAAAATAAGGAATCTACATTGCTATACATGTGTCATACTGTTTTGCCATTTGAAATAATACGAATCGTAGTGTTTTGAAAATAAGGGCTACGGTGTTTTTAAGAAAAGATACATCCTTTGAAATATCTGTAGAATCCCTTGTCCTGTATTTAAAATACACACGATTGGTTAGTTTTGAAATAGGTATGAATCGAATCTAGTCTAACATCTACAAATAAACTACATGACTGAGCTAATAGGCTAATCGAAAAGGGTAAAGAAACCACCTACATCTGAGTCGATATATATATATATCTATATAAGAGTCGGTGATCCCGCCTCAATAGTATCCCATACGATACACCATCTAATATGATATCCTCGAGTCAAGGGTGCGAATCTACCATCAATAGCTCTTACGGTAAATCCATCGTACGACATCCTAAATCAGGGTATGGGTCAAGTATCACATTTATCTCATTATTCATCTGGTATCCTCATCATCACATATCGTGAACAGGGGGGTACTGATCTAAGTCTAGTACAATACTAATATCATCAACATATATGTACGCGTGTGTGTGAATACACATCGCCCATCAATCCGCTAATATCATGTCGTACCTCATAATACGAACCAATCATATCACCGATCCCATGGCACCATGCCTAATCTCATCGACTCATTTCCAAATACCAAATAATATCCTTATCATCGAAGTATATGTATACGTATATATATATATGCATAGTCCCATACCTATGTGTGTGTGTGTGTGTGTGTGTGTATACATATCCCCATATACGCACAAGAATGTAAATGTATGCGAGTGTGTATGTGTGCGTGTATGCAAATCTTTACTCTAGGGTTTTGCAATTAAGAAACCAACTAAATCCTTTCTTCAATTCTCGCTAACACTAACCCATAATCTCCTAAACCTTTTCTTGCTAGGTGTTCATATCTCACAATAACATATAAAAGTATATCTATATCACATCACATCATTTCTCACAACTTTGCGGGGGTGCTATACGCCATCCACCTGACTTCCCCCGTAGATATATATCTACTCACCTTGATCTTCGCTTTTTGGAGTCGATGAAGCCACACTCATCCTCGTCGTCTCAAAGTCCACATGGGGGTACCTACATATCATATATAGCATCGTAAACGAAATCACACACGAAAACCAAAATGTCGCACGAATTACACACGAATCACAAAAATGTCACACATCGTAAGCGTATCGTTTTGGTTTTCGTGTGTCATTTTGGTTTCAATTTGGTTTTAATGCGATGCGATACGTATGACATGTAGGTACCCCCACTATGATTCGAGACGATGAAGAAGATGGTGGCGACATGGACATCGGCAATGTAACACCTTAGGATGTGTTTAGTGGCTAATTATATTTAAACAAAGGGTTTTTAATAAAAAAGTTTACCAAATTGGGTTTCAAATATTTTTCCAAATTTAATAAATATTTTTCTAGAATTTTCCTAGGCTTGCACACACTTGTGCATGTAAACTAAGGTTTTAAATCGAGGTATATACCATGATTAGCAACCATGGTGGGTTTAATCATGGGGATTAAGTCTTTTGGGTTTTAATTAAGTTTAATTAGTTATATGATGGTTGCTTTAATTTGAATTTCCCTTTTTGAGTGTTGACTTGGTGAGAATGAGAGAGAGATAATGCATCATGGCAAAAGCCATGCATGCATTTAATGAAGAGAGAGAGTGGAGGGGTTGACATTTGGGATTATGATTCCCTCTCATTCTTGTATTCTTTTCTCTCAACCTCACTCTCACACTTACACACACACACACTTACCTCTCCACAGCAGCAGCAGCAGCAGAAGCAAGCAGCACAGCAGCAGCAAGCAGCAGTAAACAGCAGCAGCAACAGTGAGAGTAGCAGCAGCAGCAACAACTCCAGCTGCAGCTCCTTCCCTCCACTTCTTCTTCTTCCTCCAGCTTCCTAGGGTCGAGTGTGGGGTATACTTCTTGAACTTACCCCCTAGTTTGCTTAATTAGTGTAACTTAGCTTCAATTAGTGGTTATTGGTGCGTTTTAGTGCGATATGTGGTGATTAGTGGGAACCATGACCAAGTGAAGTTTGATTTGGTGTTAGTAAGTTGCTGGAGTGTTGTTAGGGCCATGTTAACCCGACTTAGCCCCCAATTGCACTAAAATACCACCAGATTCCTAATTGATGCAAATTCTTCGTTTTTGAGCAAAACTAGCTTTCTGTAAACTGCTATCGACCCGGTGAGTTCAGAATAATTTTAAGAAGACTGCAGTATAGTTGTTAGGTGCTGATCCCCCAGGTAGAACCCGACCCCCATACTTCATGTATAGGCCGCTGGAAAATTCGATCTGGCCGTAAATTGCGGCCAGATGGGGAGGGTTTGGGTTGGGGTTTGGTCCTATAGGTGTCTGTTGCAACCCTTAGACTCCTGGCATGTGTAGTTTTGTGTTATTCTTGCTGTAGAAAAATCTGGAGCTATATACCTATTTCTCGTATTTTAAACCTTCGCGACACGCGTGATACGTGTGTGGGTTTGGGGTTTCTGCGTATCGCGACGCGTCGAGGTAGTTTCAGGCGTGTAATCACACGTTTTTACGTATCGCGCACACGCGCGCTTAGTTTGCGACACGGGTTTCTCATTTGACCTTAATGTCACGATTTTGTGGATTTGAGCTTATGTGTGATATATTGTGTGATTCTAGGTTCGCAGGCGAGTGAGACGGACGTTGCGAAGAAAGGGAAGCAAGTCGTCGGCTACACTTAGCGCGAGACTTCGGTGAGTAGATTTAACATCTACGGGGATATCGCACGCATGGCGTTATGCGTCAGGGCTGATAGGACCTTATAGTTATATATTGCATTTACCTACATTGACTGTCATGTATACTACTGTTGCATACTGCATTCCCTGCTATATGTGTGTAAACTTAGAATTGATAGAACACCGCACTATTACTAACGGTTCATGTTGCACGAGCACTAATCTACATGTTACACACACACCGTTAGTAATTGCCATGACACACTCACTGTAGAATTGCCATGATTATATTGCTGTAGTTCATTTCATATATGATTCGTTTTGATTTTCATAGAAATTGGGAGCCGCAAGATGTCTTTGAAAACTGAAACTATTTTAAAAAGCGGTTCTCCCTTGTACCTACATTGTGACTTGATGTACATATCATATCGCATTTGATTCACTCATTGGTGTTGGATTTCCATGAAATTGCTGGTTTTGAGGACCGTGGAATTATTTAAAGAAAAGATGCACTATTTGAAAACCCGGTCCCTCGTGATATGATATTTTGGTGCGTCCACCACGCGTTTTCTCGCTGCTGAGACGTGTGCTTGAAACCCGATTCGAGGAGTTGGATGATCCGTTTGCGGGTTCGTGGTGGACCCGGTATGGTTCCCCGGGGCGAGAAATGTTTTTCGTGGAGCAGACGATGAGCCTGGCTGGGTGGCGAGTACCTACCGGTGATTTGTTGGACCTGGCGGTTATCCGGAGGATACTGACCAGAGTCGAGAGATGGATGCGGGATGATCCGTACTGCCGGGGCAGAGGGCCGATACCGCAGACGGAGCCCGTGGGCTGATCCGGACTGACAGAGCCCGATATATGAGGATTTGCGTGTCGATGCTGGACACGAGTATTTCATGATATTTTGAGTGCCGATGTTGGGCACTCGTGATTCTCAGAGATTTACAGGATTTGAGGGCCGAGGAGAGTGCCGGCGCCTGAGTTTATTTGGGATTTGGGAGCAGTTGGGGCACCGATTATTTTTCCATGTTGATATTTCCATGTAGATGTTGTTTATCCCATGCTCAGCATTGTTTATCATGCATTTCATCCTGTAGTCGTTTTACCAGACAGAGCATTTGCATGATTTTTGCACCTACTGCTTGTCGCATATAGATCTTACTTGCTGGCATATGATAGAGTAGCGCAGTACGTGCATGCTCGCGATTACCATTATATGTTATCTCTATTCACGAGTTGGCAACTCACCCTCGTTGTGCCACAGTATTTGCAGGTTGCCCTTCAGAGTAGTCGCGGCAGGCTGCCTTTTTGCATCTTTTGGCTTCAGATACCACTACAGTTGGTGCGAGAGCTGTTTTGTTTTTAGGTGGGTTGTGGTATCTGATCACTTTTATTGTACCCCTTTTGTATCTAGTATTCTCCATCTACCATATATGTACTGGGCTTAGTGACAGTGTGAACACGATGATGTATATTTTGTATTCTGGTATCGAGCTCGTGGGAGCCGACTGTTTTTATATGCAGTTTATATTTCTGTGATATTTACTTATTGCTCATTCTTCGCTACGGCGTCGTATATTACTCTTGTGATGATGGTTTCCGCCGTTGGGCGTGATTGCTTCCGTTTGGTAATGTTTTGTTTCATTATATTTCATTTTTACTCATATCATGTTTATACTCGGTCTCGGGGCTACTTTTACAAAGGAAATGCTGCCAAAATTATTTAAATGATTACGTAAATTTAAAAGAACTTATTGAATTATTTAAGGTTTTCTAAATGTTTTAACTAAATGTTTTCAACACTCGCTTCTTATATATGGTTTTGATTTCTGGGTTCGGCTTACTTAGTCGTGTTACGCCTGTAGACGTAGCGGGGTTAAGTGCCGATCACGAGTCGAAATATTCGGGTCGTGACAAAGTTGGTATCAGAGTGTAGGTTTTACCTTTCGGAGTGTAGGATGATCTTGGTATGATGGAGTAGGTAGCTGAAGCAGAGTGGCGTAGCGTGTGTATGTTCCGCGGCATACTCACGACATGGTACTCCGCCAAGGCGACCTTAGGACTTATTGATTTAAATTCCTTCTTGAGTATATATATTCTTGTGATTCGATTTCCGTATTCTTATCGGATCCTAATTTCCTTTCAGCCATTATGCCGCCAAAGACTACGAGGGCGCAGAGAGCGGCCGCGAGGGCCGAGATTCGAGTTGACTCGTCCGAGACGGGGACTGATTCGAGCAGTGCACCGGTTGTTCCGGAGCAGGTTGTTCCTCCCGTGACAGATCAGATCGCCACGCTAGGGGCTGGTATGCAGGAGATGCGCCAGACGGTGGGGTCCAGCATGCAGGAGATGCGCCAGATGATAGGATCGCTAGTTGAGACGCTTCGAACACAGCGACCAGAGGTAGCTCCACCCGTTCCAGAGACCGCGATGGTACCTACCGCACAGCCAGTTGCCCCTGCAGCCACGGAGGTGATTACAGTATCGCTATCAGAGTTCGTGAGGCTGAAGCCTCCGGTCTTCACAGGCACCGATACAGCCGAGGACCCACAGTCTTTCATTGATAGGATGGTCCGGATATGCCGTTCCCTCAGATGCGCAGATGCGAGATGGGTTGAGTTCGCGAGCTTTCGACTGGAAGGTCTTGCGCAGAAGTGGTGTGATTCAGTTGAGAAGGGAAGAGCGGCAGGTCTTCTTCCTATGACCTGGACGGAGTTTGTGACAGTATTCCTTGCCCGCTTTCTTCCACTGAGTGTCAGAGATGCTAGAGCACGCAGGTTCGAGTCCTTGCGCCAGACTCCGGAGATGTCAGTGGCAGAGTATGACGTGTTGTTTACAGAGCTAGCAGTTTATGCTCCGTACTTGGTGGTTACCGAGGAGTTGCGAGTAAAGAGATTTGTTCGAGGCTTGCTTACACCACTGTTCCTTGCGATCAGCGCGCAGCACTACGAGACCTACGCAGTAGCTGTAGATGCAGCCCTATTAGTCGAGGAGCGCCTTGCTGAGACTTCGGTAGTTCTATTGCTGAAGACAGTTCGTACTAGTATATTCGCACGGAGGCAGTCATTCAGACGCCGCGACAGGTATCGTTCTGGTACGAGGAGTAGCAGAGATTCGGGATGAGGCCAGATGTTTAGTTCGTATCCTCAGGAGAGTCAGCAGTCGTCGCGGGGTTGCTTTAGATGCGTCAGTCTACTTCACCTCGTTAGAGATTGTCCTGAGATACACCGGAGGGAGGCGGCAGCACCGCATGTTACTTTACCACCTTCACCACCCCAGAGGGCGTTGCCTGTTGTACCTACCGTTGTTCCGCGTCAGACTCATACTCAGAGAGGTCGTGGGCGTGGAGGAGTTGCTCAGAGATGACGGGATGACCGAGGCAGAGGGCAGTCAGTCACCGGTGGAGGACAGGCGCGGGTTTTTGCTTTGACGCATCAGGACGCGCAGGCGTCCAATGCGGTGGTTTCAGGTATCCTTTCAGTATGTTCTGTTGATGCACACGTGTTGTTCGATCCCGGATCCACGCACTCGTATGTATCCACACACTTCGTGCCGAGTTTGGGTAGAGAGTCCGGTTTGCTTGATCAGCCGCTTGTTGTGACCACTCCTGTGGGAGAGTCGTTTGTTGCTAGGCACGTGTTCCGATCCTGTACCATCTGTATTGGCGAGAGGGAGTTTCCTGTCGACTTGATTCTTCTTGAGATGTTGGACTTCGACGTTCTTTTGGGCATGGATTGGTTAGCCACATGCTATGCTTCTGTGGATTGCCGTGAGAAGACAGCTAGATTCTACTTTCCCGGCGAGTCGGTTTTTGTTGTGTTGGGGGACCGTGGTGCCGCCCCTCACAGTGTGATTTCTTCTTTTCGCGCTGGACAGCTTTTGAGGAAGGGATGTCAGGGATTTCTTACCTATGTTTATGATGCTAACGCTACGGAGGATCCATTGGATCAGGTTCCCGTTGTTAGCGAGATTCCTGATGTGTTCCCTGACGAGCTTCCTGGGCTACCGCCCGAGCGCGACATTTCTTTCTGTATTGATTTGGTTCCTGGCACGGGGCCTATTTCTATACCGCCTTATCGGTTGGCCCCGGCGGAACTTCGAGAATTGAAGGATCAATTGCAAGATTTGCTGGATAAGGGACTTATTCGGCCTAGTGTTTCTCCTTGGGGTGCTCCAGTCCTGTTCGTCAAGAAGAAGGACGGCAGTTTGCGTCTGTGTATCGACTACCGCCAGCTGAACAGGGTGACAGTGCGGAACAGATATCCCTTGCCGCGTATCGACGATTTGTTCAACCAGCTCCAGGGGGCAGGATACTTTTCGAGGATCGATTTACGATCGGGCTATCATCAGCTGCGGGTTCGACAGGAAGACATTCCTAGGACAGCTTTCCGTACGCGCTACGGCCATTATGAGTTTTTGGTGATGTCGTTCGGACTCACCAATGCGCCAGCAGCATTCATGGACTTGATGAACCGTATTTTCCGGCCATATTTGGATCTGTTCATCATAGTATTCATTGACGATATCTTGGTGTATTCCAGGAGTAGTGAGGAGCACGAGCAGCACCTGCGGATTACACTACAGACTTTGAGGGAGCACCAGCTTTATGTGAAATTCTCCAAGTATGCTTTCTGGCTGGACAACGTAGACTTCTTGGGGCATGTGATTTCATGAGACGGTATATGTGTAGACCCAAGGAAGATCGAGGCCGTTCAGCGTTGGCCCAGACCCACATCTGTTACGGAGATTCGCAGCTTTTTGGGGTTGGCCGGTTACTACAGGCGATTTGTGCAGGATTTCTCCAGTATTGCTACACCTTTTGACCGGGTTGATCCGGAAGGGAGTTCCTTTCGATTAGACGGAGGAGTGCGAGCACAGTTTTCAGCAGCTACGGACTCGGCTGACTACGGCACCGGTATTATCATTACCTTCAGGATCAGGCGGATTTGTAGTCTATTGTGATGCTTCTCGAGTGGGGATAGGGTGCATATTGATGCAGCATGACAGGGTGATCGCGTATGCTTCGCGACAATTGAAGAAACATGAACAGAACTACCCCACTCACGATTTGGAGATGGCTGCAGTGGTCTTTGCACATAAGATCTGGCGACATTACCTATACGGCGAGTCGTTCCAGATATTCACTGATCACAAGAGTTTAAAGTATATATTTCAGCAGTGAGACCTGAACCTTAGACAGCGCCGATGGATGGAGTTAGTGAAGAATTACGACTGCGAGATCTTGTATCACCCGGGCAAGGCGAATGTGGTGGCGGATGCTTTGAGCAGGAGGCCCGGGGGTAGTCTATCTTGTTTGAACGCATTACAGGGGCAGTCGTCGGCAGATTGGCAGATATTATGCGACAGCCGGATACAGTTCGAGTTCACGCCGATTGGAGGACAGATCGCGCATGTTCGTGCACGCCCACAGTTACTTGACCGCATACATGAGGCACAGCGCAGTGATGACCGATGTTCGGAGATCATGGCACAGATTGGACAGGGCAGATTTTCCGAGTTCGTGATCGATGATCAGGGGGTACTACGATTTGGGGTTAGACTGTGCGTACCAGATGCTGAGGGACTGCGGCGTGAGATTCTCGAGGAGGCACATCGATCGGTGTACAGCGTCCATCCCGGTTCCACCAAGATGTATCATGATATGAGAGATGTTTACTGGTGGGACGGAATGAAGAGGGACATCGCAGATTTCGTGTCGAGATGCCTGACTTGTCAGCAAGTCAAGGCCGAGCACCAGAGGCCCGCGGGAGAGCTACAGCCGTTACCCATTCCGGAGTGGAAATGGGAGCAGATTTCGATTGATTTCGTTGTAGGTCTACCCAGGACTAGGCGAGGGTATGACTCCATTTGGGTGATCGTAGATCGTTTGACGAAAGCGGCTCACTTCCTGCCAGTGAAGACGACTTTCGAATTTGCTCAGTATGCCCAGATTTACATCGACGAGATAGTACGACTGCACGGAGTTCCGACATGTATCGTGTCCGACAGAGGCACCCAGTTTACCAGTCGACTATGGCAGAGGCTTCAGTAGGCTTTGGGCACTCGCTTGAGTTTCAGCACAGCATTTTATCCGCAGACCGGCGGACAGTCAGAGCGGACTATTCAGACTCTCGAGGACATGCTCAGAGCGTGTGTATTAGATTTCGGAGGTAGCTGGGATCATCACTTACCCTTAGTAGAGTTCTCCTACAATAACAGCTACCAGGAGACCATTCAGATGGCACCGTTTGAGGCTCTTTATGGGAGGAGATGCAGATCGCCCGCCTGTTGGACAGAGCTCAGTGAGAGCAGTATCTTAGGGCCACAGATTGTTGAGGAGACGACCGCGAAGATCCAGTTGATTCACGATAGGATGAGACCAGCCCAGAGTAGGCAGAGATCTTATGAGGACCGTCGGTGGCGCAGACTTGAGTTTTCTGTTGGTGATCATGTTTTCTTGAGGGTCTCCCCAATGAAAGGTGTGATGAGGTTTGGGAAGAAGGGGAAGCTCAGTCCCAGATATGTGGGGCCCTTCGAGATCCTCGAGCGTGTTGGTGCAGTTGCATACCGGTTAGCCCTTCCGTCCAGTTTTCCAGATGTGCACCCCGTATTTCACGTTTCGATGCTCCGTAGATATCTTCATGATCCTTCGCATGCGATTCAGCACCCGACGATCCAGCTTGAGCGCGACTTTCCTATGCAGAGCAGCCGGTGATGATCTTGGATCGACAAGTGAAGAAATTGAGATCGAAAGACATTCCTTCAGTCAAGGTACTTTGGCGTGGCCCGAGCAGCGAGGAGGTCACTTGGGAGACCGAAAGCGAGATGAGGAAGAAGTGCCCCCGTCTTTTCGAAGGTCCGTGTAGTTAGATTTTGAAATTCGGGGACGAATTTCATTAAGGGGGAGAGATTGTAACACCTTAGGATGTGTTTAGTGGCTAATTATATTTAAAAAAAGGGTTTTTAATAAAAAAAGTTTACCAAATTGGGTTTCAAATATTTTTCCAAATTTAATAAATATTTTTCTAGAATTTTCTTAGGCTTGCACACACTTGTGCATGTAAACTAGGGTTTTAAACTGAGGTAATACCATGATTAGCAACCATGGTGGGTTTAATCATGGGGATTAAGTCTTTTGGGTTTTAATTAAGTTTAATTAGTTATATGATGGTTGCTTTAATTTGAATTTCCCTTTTAGAGTGTTGACTTGGTGAGAATGAGAGAGAGAGAATGCATCATGGCAGAAGCCATGCTTGCATTTAATAAAGAGAGAGAGTGGAGGGGTTGATATTTGGGGTTATGATTCCCTCTCATTCTTGTATTCTTTTCTCTCAACCTCACTCTCACACTCACTCACACATACACTTACCTCTCCACAGCAGCAGCAGCAGCAGAAGCAAGCAGCACAGCAGCAGCAAGCAGCAGTAAACAGCAGCAGCACCAGTGAGAGCAGCAGCAGCACAGCAGCAGCAAGCAGCAGTAAACAGCAGCAGCAACAGTGAGAGCAGCAGCAGCAAAAACTCCAGCTGCAGCTCCTTCCCTCCACTTCTTCTTCTTCCTCCATCTTCCTAGGGTCGAGTGTGGGGTATACTTCTTGAACTTACCCCCTAGTTTGCTTAATTAGTATAACTTAGCTTCGATTAGTGGTTATTGGTGCGTTTTAGTGCGATATGTGGTGATTAGTGGGAACCATGACCAAGTGAAGCTTGATTTGGTGTTAGTAAGTTGTTGGAGTGTTGTTAGGGCCATGTTAACCCGACTTAGCCCCCAATTGCACTAATATACCACCAGATTCCTAGTTGATGCAAATTCTTCATTTTTGAGCAAAACTAGCTTTCTGTAAACTGCTATCGACCCGGTGAGTTCAGAATAATTTTGAGAAGACTGCTGTATAGTTGTTAGGTGCTGATCCCCCAGGTAGAACCCGACCCCCATACTTCATGTACAGGCCGCCGGAAAATTCGATCTGGCCGCAAATTGCGGCCAGATGGGGAGGGTTTGGGTTGGGGTTTGGTCCTATAGGTGTCTGTTGCAACCCTTAGACTCCTGGCATGTGTAGTTTTGTGTGATTCATGCTGTAGAAAAATCTGAAGCTATATACTTATTTCTCGTATTTTAAACCTTCGCGACACGCGTGATACGTGTATGGGTTTGGGGTTTCTGCGTATCGCGACGCGTCGGGGTAGTTTCAGGCGCGTAATCACACGTTTTTACCTATCGCGCACACGCGCGCTTGGTTTGCGACACGGGTTTCTAGTTTGACCTTAATGTCACGATTTTGTGGATTTGAGCTTATATGTGATATATTGTGTGATTCTAGGTTCGCAGGCTAGTGAGACGGACGCCGCGAAGAAAGGGAAGCAAGTCGTCGGCTACACTTAGCGCGAAACTTCGGTGAGTAGATTTAACATCTACGGGGATATCGCCCGCATGGCGTTATGCGTCAGGGCTGATAGGACCTTATAGTTATATATTGCATTTGCCTACATTGACTGTCATGTATACTACTGTTGCATACTGCATTCCCTGCTATATGTGTGTAAACTTAGAATTGATAGAACACCGCACTATTACTAACGGTTCATGTTGCACGAGCACTAATCTACATGTTACACACACACCGTTAGTAATTGCCATGACACACTCACTGTAGAATTGCCATGATTATATTGCTGTAGTTCATTTCATATATGATTCGTTATGATTTTCATAGAAATTGGGAGCCGCAAGATGTCTTTGAAAACTGAAACTATTTTAAAAAGCGGTTCTCCCTTGTACCTACATTGTGACTTGATGTGCATATCATATCGCATTAGATTCACTCATTGGTGTTGGATTTCCATGAAATTGCTGGTTTTGAGGACCGTGGAATTATTTAAAGAAAAGATGCACTATTTGAAAACCCGATCCCTCATGATATGATATTTTGGTGCGTCCACCACGCGTTTTCTCGCTGCTGAGACGTGTGCTTGAAACCCGATTCGAGGAGTTGGATGATCCGTTTGCGGGTTCGTGGTGGACCCGGTATGGTTCCCCGGGGCGAGAAATGTTTTTCGTGGAGTAGACGATGAGCCTGGCAGGGTGGCGAGTACCTAACGGTGATTTTTTGGACCTGGCGGTTATCCGGAGGATACTGACCAGAGTCGAGAGACGGATGCGGGATGATCCGTACTGCCGGGGCCGAGGGCCGATACCGCAGACGGAGCCCGTGGGCTGATCCGGACTAACGGAGCCCGATATATGAGGATTTGCATGCCGATGCTGGACACGAGTATTTCATGATATTTTGAGTGCCGATGTTGGGCACTCGTGATTCTCAGAGATTTACAGGATTTGAGCGCCGAGGAGAGTGCGCCTGAGTTTATTTGGGATTTGGGAGCAGTTGGGGCACCGATTATTTTTCCATGTTGATATTTCCATGTAGATGTTGTTTATCCCATGCTCAGCATTGTTTATCATGCATTTCATCCTGTAGTCGTTTTACCAGACAGAGCATTTGCATGATTTTTGCACCTACTGCTTGTCGCATATAGATCTTACTTGCTGGCATATGATAGAGTAGCGCAGTACGTGCATGCTCGCGATTACCTTTATATGTTATCTCTATTCACGAGTTGGGAACTCACCCCCGTTGTGCCACAGTATTTGCAGGTTACCCTTCAGAGTAGTCGCGGCAGGCTGCCTTTTTGCATCTTTTGGCTGCAGATACCACTACAGTTGGTGCGAGAGCTGTTTTGTTTTTAGGTGGGTTATGGTATATGATTACTTTTATTGTACCCCTTTTGTATCCAGTACTCTCCATCTACCATATATGTACTGGACTTAGTGACAGTGTGAGGACGATGATGTATATTTTGTATTCTGGTGTCGAGCTCGTGGGAGCCGACTGTTTTTATATGCAGTTTATATTTCTGTGATGTTTACTTATTGCTCATTCTTCGCTACGGCGTCGTATATTACTCTTGTGATGATGGTTTCCGCCGTTGGGCGTGATTGCTTCCGTTTGGGAATGTTTTGTTTCATTATATTTCATTTTTACTCGTATCCTGTTTATACCTGGTCTCGGGGCTACTTTTACAAAGGAAATGCTGCCAAAATTATTTAAATGATTACGTAACTTTAGAAGAACTTATTGAATTATTTATGGTTTTCTAAATGTTTTAACTAAATGTTTTCAACACTCACTTCTTATATATGGTTTTGATTTCTGGGTTCGGCTTACTTAGTCGCGTTGCGCCTGTTGACGTAGCGGGGTTAAGTGCCGGTCACGAGTCGAAATATTCGTGTCGTGACAGGCAAGCAAGATCAAGTTGAGTAGATTATATCTACGGGGGAAGTCGGGTGGATGGCGTATAGCACCCCCGCAGTTCGATACTTAGTATACTATATATACTATATATATGTATGATAGCGTTAAGTGTGTTATGATATTATAGATGTGATTAGGTGTATTATGGTTAGATTCGGGTTTAGAAGTAAACTAGTGTAGTTTCTTAGTTGCGAACCTTAGAATAGGTTTACACCCACACACACACATATGCTTGCTTGTATACTTATACCGTGATGATGAGGATAGTGTATGATATTTGGAGATGAGTCGATGAGATTGGACATAGTGCCATGATATCGGTGATATGATGTGATTCGTATTTGGGATACGACATGAGATTTTAGCGGGCCTTTAGGCATGTGTTTCACACACGCATTTATATTTATATAGATGGTATCGATTTGTACTAGACTTAGATCAGTACCCCAGATCATGAGATATGATGATAAGGATACCAGATAATTGATGAGATTGATGTGATATTGACCCGTACCCAGCTTGCGGGATGTCGTACGATGATTTACCGTACGAGCTTTATATTGATAATAGATCCGCACTCATGACTCGAGGATGTCATATGATATTGTATCGTACGCGGTACCTTTGAGGCGGGATCACCGACTATTATATTATATTATATATATATATATATATATAAATATATATATATATATATATATATCGACTCAGATTTAAGTGGTTTCCATACCCCTCCCGATTGACTTGATTAGTTAGGGCGGTAGTTTTGCTAGTAGATGTTAGGCTAGGCCGATGTCATACCTATTTCAAAAACTAGCGAATCGGGAGTATTTTAAAGACAGGCAAAGGGATTCTACGGATATTTTCAAAAGATGCATCTTTTCTTAAAAACACCGTAACCCTTATTTTCCTAAAAACCCCGATTTGTCTTCTTTTAAATGGCAAAATAGTATGACATAGATACATTGATGTAGATTCTACACTACGGTGTTTATTGTTCATTTGCCGTAGATTCTTACTGTTTGCATCGCATTGCATGTTGAAATATACATATTGTACACCCATACTTGTGCACACACCTATTGTACATTCATACTTGTATACTCACATATTGTACACCCATACTTGTGCACACACCTATTTTACATTCATACTTGTGTACTCACATATTGTACACCCATACTTGTGCACACACCTATTGTACATTCATACTTGTGTACTTACATATTGTACACCCATACTTGTGCACACACCTATTGTACATTCATACTCGTGTACTTACCTATTGTACACCCATACATGCATACATACGTATTCGCACATACATAGATGATTCTGGTTTGATTAGAGATTTGGGAACCGCAAGATACTCTTTAAACTGATCCATTTTAAAAGAGCGGTTTCTCTCAATATGTCCATATTACTATTCCATGTTGCATGATATACTGATATGCTTACATTCCTTTACATGTCGCATACATCATGCATTTTGATTATACGCATTGAGATATATTGTTTCCATGATATTTCTGGATTTGGGAACCGTGGGTATTTCAAAAGAGAGTATGTAATTGTTTTTAAAACCCGGTTGCCCTTGATATGATATTTCAGTGCGTCCACCATGTGTTTTCTCGGTTCTGAGAGCGACATGTGAAACCCGATTCGAGGAGGCGGATGAGGCCGATTGCGGGTACATGGTAGACCTGGTATGGTACCCCGGGGCGAGAACGGATCGCTGTGTAGTAGACGGTGAGCCTGGCAGAGGGACTACTACCTACCGGTGATTGTATTTGGGCTCGGCGGATATCCGGAGGATACCGACCGGAGTCGAGAGATGATGTGGGCCGATCCGCACTGACGGAGCCCGATATATGAGGATTTACGTGCCGATGCTAGGCACAGGTTTCATGATGTTTTCGAGTGTCGATGCTAGACACTCAGGCTCCATGATTTTGATATGTCGCGAGCGACACATGTTGATTTATATCCTCATATTTCTATGCATATGCTTTATGATATTTACATGCATGATGTTTATTGTCATTGGGTGACACGTGGACGGTATCCACATACATATAGTTGACATTGATGACATTGATCACATAGTTGGACGAGATCCACATACATGATGACATTGATTATATAGTTAGATGATATCCACATACTTATAGACTTCCTGATATAGTCGACATTGATCATACTTCATACTTAGGATATGTTATTACCTGAGGCACTGGCACGAGCACTTGGCACTACACTCATGTATAGATGTTACATTGCCACCTTATCATGCTTCGGACTTATTCATTTAAGGTTTATATATATATATCTGATCGTATTGACCTAGGATTGTGTCATACATACGATTTCTGCTCTGTGATGTTTTCTATTCATGAGTTGGCAACTCACCCCCGTTGTGCCACAGTTCTTGCAGGTTTTGCCGTACAGGTTCCATTGCGGCTTTCTGGCACACTGCTTCCTTTCTGGGTGATTGCATTGGTAGGTGGTTTCACTCGCATCGTGACCACCCTTGTATTATTTTATTCCATTGTATCTAGTAATTCCATCAACCAAACTTGTATATTGTTTCAGACTTAGGAAACCAGTTGTGTATTATTTCGACCTTAAAGTCGCGCATTGTAGTATTATGGTTTTCAAGCTGATTTGAGTTTTCCTTTGAGTTTTGATCCTCGCCCTTTAGCGTTGTATATTATATTGCTTGCGTGGTTGTGACCGTCGATTGACGAAGAGCTAGCTCCCACTTGGGGATGCCTTTTATCATTGCATATATTATTATTCATGTTGTACCCCGTTCGGGGCCAGTATTTACAAAGGAAACTCTGCCAAAATTTTCAGAAAAGACATGTGATTTTTAAAATGCATATTCGGCTTATGTTATTTAAAAACCCTCGTTTTAAAACATGTTTTCTTACTTCTTAAAAACCAGTTTTCTTTATTTACTCCTTAAAATGGTTTTAGATTTCTGGGCTTTTGGCTTACTTGGATTAGATGGGGTCCTATAGACTTCATATGATTCAAGTGCCAGTCACGGGCTATTTTCGGGTCGTAACATGCATATCTCATTTACCTATTATATTCGGACATAGTATTAATGAGGCACAACACTATTATTGACGGTTCATGTTGCACGAGCACTGATTGTATGCCACTCACACCGTCAATAATTATCATGACACGAACAACACCGATACATATGTGATATTGTATTGCTTAGGGATATTGAGACATTATCCTTATTTTCATTGTGCATATGACATATAGCATACCTGTATATCTACATGCTTACACATATGCCCTGACATGCTTACATGCTAGTTACCCATATACCTATATGGTTGTGTACCATTAGTGATGGATATATACACATATGAGACATAACTACATGTACATCTTACATACATACATATACCTGGAGGGTATTACAATGTATAGATAGGTATAGACACATACCTTGCTACAGCTACTTTGACATCATACATACTTACATATGGACACACATATCTTGCTATACCGACATGGTTACGCATACCTTGTTATAGCTACATGTTCACATGTATATGATGTTGCATCTGATTTCGGAGGAAATCAGGAACCGCATGAAATATTTAATAACTTGTTGCAGTTAAATAGCTGTTTTCCTTTATATGCTCATATTACTGTTTCATGTTGAATATATTACATTCATGGATTTCATATGATGTTCTCTGATATTTTTACTCCTAAATATATATAACGGTGGAATGGGACGCTGTTATATATATATATATATATATATATATATATATAGGAATGGGACGCTAATATATATGTACTGATTCATGCAGTTACCAATTCATTACTTGATGTTTTCTGGATTTGAGGACCGTGGTAGTTTCATGGAATTATGCAAGTATTCTTATTCTTTACTTGATATTTGGATGGATCCACTTGAGATTTGTTTTTAAACCGATACGGGATCGAGAGTGTCGATGTTGGGGGCACTTAAGATTCGCAGGACGTATATACTGATACGTGGAACATAAGTGTCGAGGTGAGATGCTTGGGTTTCGAGGAACGTATAGATATCAGAAAGACCGATACGTACATCACGGGTGTCGATACCGGACACTTACGATTCGAGGAACGTATGGATATGAGTATTTCTGTGTCGATGCTTGACACTTGTTTTATAATGTTTTTGGGTGTCGATGTTTGACGCTCACCTTATATGATACTTACTTGATACTGATATTGGACATACAGAAAATGTTTGATATACTGATGTTGTACATACAGGATATGTGAGATCTACTGATATTGTACATACAGGATATGTGAGATCTACTGATGTTGTACATACAGGATATGTGGGATATACTGATGTTGTACATACAGGATATATGAGATCTACTTGATATGAAAGCCAATTTTGGGGCTGATTTGAGGAACTTTGGGATTTAGATTGTCTTGATGGACGTTGGTCCTGTCACGAGGTCAGGATTCCGTGAGAATGACATATTTATTTCCATACCCCTCATTTACTTTATATGCATTGCTTCATGTATTAGTAGTACCTTCTAGAGTACTTTTCAAGATTATTGCATATACATACTTGTCATTTATTTTATATGCATCGCTTCATGTATTAGTAGTACCTGCTAGAGTACTTTTCATGATTATTGCATATACATACTTGTCATTTATTTTATATGCATCGCTTCATGTATTAGTAGTACCTGATAGAGTACCTTTCCAGACTGCTGCATATACATACTGCCATCTTATTGCTATCAGCTTGCATGCTTTAGATTCGCGTTGTACATGCATACTTGCGATTATCTGCATATGTTATTTACTATTCACGAGTTGGCAACTCACCCTCGTTGTGCCACAGTGTTGCAGGAGTTTTCCCCAGGGCAGTCGCAGCAGGCTTTCCATCTTTCGTATCATTTTTTGCTGCAGACACCGCTTCGGCTGACTGTGCACGGTTTTGCTATAGGTTAGTTTTGCGGCTATCTGTTGTTGTTTATTTTTATCTTGTACCTTGTACTCTCCATCTACCATTATCATGTATTGACTTAGAGACGAGACGTGAGGACGATATTGTATATATTTGTGTTTCTGTTTGGAGTTTTATATACAGTTTTATTTATATCGTCTTTTTTTCGCTACGGCGTCGTATATTTGGATGTGGTGGTTGTTTTCCGCCGTTTGGCGTGGATTTGCTCCCATTGGGAATGCTTTACTTTTATCTTTGTATGTACCCATTTTTGGGGTTAGTTTTTACAAAGGAGATGCTGCCGAAATTTTAAAGGAAATAAAGTTTGACTTTAAAGAATTTGGTTTGAGATTTAAAAAAAGTTTTGAAAAATGCTATTATCACTTACTACTTTTCTTGGTTTAGATTTCTGTGTTTTGGCATTCTTAAATTGTGTTACGCATGTAGACGTTGCGTAGTTTAAGGGCCGTCACGTGCCATTTCTCGGGTCGTGACAGAAGGAGATGGAAATGGTGGGGGAAAGATAATTGAGGCAGCCCCCTTCTCTCTCTCAATTATTCTCACCCTCTCTCTCTCCAAGCATGTCATGTCTGATGATTGTGTCCCCTCTCTCTCCCTCCTCAAGTCATCATTTTCCTTTTTTTCCTTTTATTTTCATACCAAAATAAAACCATAACATGGAAACCACACAAATGAACATGTAACTAAATGAAACATGTCATGGTGCACTAACCATGAAAACTGTAGAAACACGGATTTGGCTTAATCGCGATTAACAGTGCATTAATCGGGTTTTTATTTAAACTGCATATAATAAATTTTAAAAATGCCAAATCCAATAAATATATTTTTAAATGAATAAATCATTTTAATTTCCATTTATTTCATAATTATTGGTATATATTTATACCCTTTTTCGAAAACCCCAATTTCGCAAATCGGCAGTTTTCGGGAAAAATATTATTTTAATATTAAATTCCAAAAATAATATTTTATATTTTCTGAAATGTTACAACCTCCCTGTCACCGTCCTTGAGGCTACCGATGTACCTCTCAGGTGCTTGAGGTTACCCACCATATCTGCGGAGTGGCCAATGGAATGTCAAACCTGATTGAATCTTTAGGTTCTTATTAAATTTTCAGTAATCGTTTGTGGTTCTGGAATCACTTCCAGTTCTACCATACTCCCATTTTTGTTTTTCTGAAAAAGTCCATTTTACTAAAACTGTGGCGAGTCTACACTATTGATCTTCCAGATGGTAGAAAGTTAACTCTCGTCAAAGCCCGAGTTAACCCACAAACTGCCATTACAGAAACGTGCCTTGAATTATCCAGAGTCTGGTTTTAAGCATAAGCTGGACAACTCTCCGTACCTTAACATCGTTAAGATATGAACCATTCTATATACAATATAGAAATAGAGCCACTAATTTAATTGGAACCAGATTCAAATCATACAGCTGTCTCCAGTGCATGTTAACCAAATGGAGAGAGGCCGATCAGTATTACTCAACTTAGGAGTGCATCAAATTATGAGTAACCTGAAAGAGAAACAAGTTTCTCAAAACCATTACTATCAACTGAATACCATATACAGGTATCTATATCTTCGATCATCTTGAAGAATCCCGATACTTGCAACACATGGTTCTCTACATTATTCTTGTACCTATAACTTCTCAAAACTTAGACTTTGTATTTCTACGAAACACGTGTCTAAGAATGAAGAAGTCACAAGTAAATAGAATATAGTACGAGTACCACCCCTCTGTCCTAATGGACACTGGACAACATACAATACATTGTATAAGTCCCCTGAGTTTTACAACTCAAACCCTCTGCGTCGTAGGTTGAAAACTGTACTATGGTTATGAAGAATTACACCGCTGTTGAATGCTCATTACCTAGCCATCAACTGATATAGTTAAATATCATGGATATAATTTCAAAAAGATATATCTCACTTTATAAAAATAAACGTACAGATATATCAGTTTGAAATTGGTGCATAACAACGGATATTCAAAACCAAATACTTGCCGTCCGGCAAACAACCCAGGCGATTTCCTCAAATATCACCAATTACAACGAATTCCGATATAATGAGGATCATCACCTAATTCCCAATAACTTACTCCCACTTATCATCTGTAAAACTGTACAGATGTGAGAATCAAACCTGGTAAATACATACCCTGGAGTAAGGACCTAATTGGGAAATCAGTTTTCAATTAACAATGCATAGTGAAACTGAAACATTAAAATGTTTTGTAGGGGTATCCTGGTATTCATAGTAATGCCTCTTCCATTATCCAGATTCATGACTGAAATCTTATATTTCCTTGCCATCTCTCCAAATCCCTTTATTTGTCTTTAGTCGTTACTTTCTGTACACCTTCGTTGGGCTTAAATGGTTTTCTTCCTTCCCTACCGTTCGGCACCAGCTTATGGTTTGGAAGAAGACTATCCAATAAGCATAATAGGTGTACTCTCCTAATCCTAGGAGTACTCGCAACCTGAGAGAAGGTAAAGATAAAAGACAACCGAATAAACCTTATTCTATTTCTCCTGAATCAGAATCCATCCTCGAAAAAGATCCTTCGAGTTCGTATGTAATTATACGATGGATTTATCCAATAGGATTGGATGTTCGTAGTGATACGGTGTGTTCTGGAGAAATACAAAGATGAAGTAGGAGTGGCGATAAAAGTCTTGGTTTGGTCGTGAATAGCAGTCGCAATTTACTTTGCCCTCTTTCTAATCTTTTTATTTGTCTTTACTTATTACCTTCTGTACACCACACTTAGGCTAATTGGTTTTCTTCATTCCCTACCTTTCGGCACCTGCCTATGGTTTGGAAGAAGACTATCCAATAAGCATAATAAGTGTACCGTCTTCTAATCCTAGGAGCCCTCACAACCTTAGAGAAGGTAAAAGGAAAAGACAATTGAATAGTTCATTTTCTCCAGAACCGGAAACCATCCTCGAAAAAGTTCATTCGAATTCGTTTATAACCATATGATGGTTTTATCCAATGGAAGTGGATATACGTAGTGATACGGGGTGTTCTGGAGAAAAGAATAGGGTAAAAGAAGGAGTGGCAATGATGTATGCAACTTGGACAATCCAAAAGCCAGTGTTTTTAAGAAAGTTCGGTTAACTTGGTCACTGAGTCATAGTTTAGGGTCGGGTCATGGTCTCTGTCAGAGAGAGAGAAAAGAAACACTCTGTGTGCACTCTAACCTGAATGTCTCCCACCGTATCCTCAAATTCTCCTCCAAACCTGAAAGAAGAATTAGTCGGAATCACCCGAGGAGTAAACTAACTCATCAGTGGGAATCGGGATCCAACTATCATCGCATGATAACTTGATGGAAGCCACTCAAGTTACCACACTCCAGAAGGTATGCGCATGCCTGGCAAGTTTCCTGTATGTTGAAACTCCCGATATGATTTTTACCCCTAGGATCCAAGTGACCTTGACAAGGTCAACAAGTCAAAGAGTCCTAGTCAAATTCAACCCATCATTATCTTGATTGCATTAGACCCACCCACACAGACCCTTGACAAGGTCAACAAGGTCGGACGACTGTCCTAACCAATCCACATTTTCTTGCGACAAAAAAGTATTACAGAGCTACCGCTCACTACGCCTTGACAAGGTCAACAAACGCAGCACGAATACTAAGCAATACTAATCTGAAATAACGAAGGGCTACGGCTGGTTTTTGGCGAAAAACCTTTAACGTAATGAACTTGATCTCGTTGAAGGAATCCAAGTGGTTTTATAAATATATAGTGGTGAAAACTTTTGCTAAAGAGGTCACTCCCGGTGAAGGGATCTCGGCTCTGTCCTCGTCGAATGAGGTGCAGGATATTCCAAACTGAATACCACGATGCAAAGCAAAATGTAATCGACTATAGTGAAGTTATTACGTTGACGTAAACTCCTGCCCAAAGGGTCACTCCCGATGAAGGGATCTCAGCCCTTGCCTCGTCGAATGAGGTGCTGGATATTCATAACCGAATACCACTGTGCAAAGCAAAAGTGTACGTCTGTAATGTCAGTTTTTAAAAAATCTTAGTTCCAACAACATCATATAATAGGTTTGTTTTCCTTGCATTGATAAGAATCAACGCAGTCCCATCAATTAATCACAACAAAAAAGAACGAAAATAAAATGTACGTATATGCCACCCGCATTCGTCACTGGGTCCCATCATCACCCGTTAGGTTACTTAACTAACGACAGAGCGGGGACTGGTCTAGCGCGGGTGCAAAACATATACAACATCTACTAGTATATGTATATATATATATATAACAATCGTCCCACGCATGATAAATGCAACATCACAGAAAAGTAATAAGCATCACAGAACAATACAGATAATCTGGAAGCCCCGGGTTTCCTTTGAGCCACAACTGAAAACCCGACTTTCCCCTGGTCGTGTGGATAGCCTGTGCAATGAACTCCTAGACCCTTATGAGCGCGGCAAGTTACCCACCAAAACCTGAAGCAAGCCAGCCCCTTCAACAAAGTGAATGGACCACCCAGCACTTCACGGAATCCGGTAACTTGAGCACCCCTCCTTGGGTCAACCTATACCCCCTACGAGTACGGCGAATAGCCCGCCAATTCTAGATCTAAATCTAAAATCTATAGACGTGATGAAATATATTGATTACGTTTTCTTATCCATTAATGATTTGATACTAGATCGATGACGATTAATCGAGGTTTAAGGATCTTTTAAAGAAACTAGGGTTTCTTCATCTCATCCTTTATCCTTTCGATGAATCTCATTCAACAAAACTAGCCTCTAGTAAATTCAAGAATCGATCGTGGATCCCTAATTAAGAGCGAACACAATCAAGAAAGCATTGCTCGAAACTAGGTTGCCGATTCTTCGATTTACAAGAGTTTACAAAACTTAGAGGAATTAAGAATCGTTTCAAGATTTGTAACATCATCATCTATTGATCGTCTCGATTCCTCCACTAGCGGAGTATTACTCAAACATCACAACACGAAACACAATCACAAATTGAGATCTAGTCATGATACAAAAATGTAAAGAAAGCAAGATATAGAAATTTCACCTTTATTTATTGTCACGACCCAAAGTTCGGACCGTGACCGGCACTTAACCACGTAACGTCTACAGGCGTAACGCGGCTAAGTAAGCCGAAACCCAGAAATCAAAACCATTAAAAGTAGTGAGTGTTAAAACATTTGATGAAAACATTTGTTAAAACATTTAGGAAACCTGGAGTAATTTAGTAAAAATCTTTAAAGTTTAAGTTGTTTTATTAAAAATTTTCGGCAGCATCTCCTTTGTAAAAACTAGCCCCGAATCGGGTACGAGACAAGGTATAAGTGAAAATGACATATAATAAGAACAAAGCATCCCAAAACAGGAGCAATCACGCCCAACGGCGGAACAATCACCACAAATATAATATACGATGCCGTAGCGAAGAAATGAGCAGTAAAAGTGAAAACAAATATCATGAAAGATAAAGTTGCATAAATAAAGTCGGCTCACAACGAGCTCGATACCAGAGTACAAAATAATATACATCGTCCTCACAACTGTCACTAAGTCAATACATGAAGGTAGATGGAGAATACTAGATACAGCAATGTACAACTGAAAAGTAAACAGATACCGCACAAAACCCACCTGATTGCAAAATGGCTAGCATGCCAAAGCAGTGGTATCTGTGTCAAAAGATGTGGTAAACAGCCAACCGCGACTACTCCCAAGGGCAACCTGCAAGCACTGTGGCACAACGGGGGTGAGTTGCCAACTCATGAAGAGAGATAACATATAAAGGTAATCGCGAGCATGCACGTACTGCGCTACTCTATCAAATGCCAGCAGATAAATCTATATGCGATAAGCAGTATGTGCAAAATCTAGCAAGTGTTCTGTCAGGTAAAATAACTACAGGATGAGATACAAATAATAAATGCTGAGCATGGGATGAAATAACATCTACATGGAATGTCAACGTGGAAAATAATCGGTGCCCACCAATGCACCCAAATCCCAACAACTCAGGCGCCGGCACTCCCATCGGCCCTCAAATCCTGTAAATCCCTGAGAATCCCGAGTGCCCATCATCGGCACTAAAAATATCATAAAATACTCGTGTCCAACATCGACACGCAAATCCTCATATACGGGCTCCGTCAGTCCGGATCAGCCCACGGGCTCCGTCTGCGGTATCGGCACTCGGCCCCGGCAGTACGGATCATCCCGCGTCCATCTCTCGACTCTGGTCAGTATCCTCCGGATAACCGCCAGGTCCAACCAATCACCGGTAGGTACTCGCTCACCTCCAGGCTCAATCGGCAAAGTCCATCGATCATCTTACCGAGGGGAACCATGCCGGGTCCACCACGAACCCGCAAACAGATCATCCAACTCCTCGAATCAGGTTTCAAGCACACGTCTCAGTACCGAGAAAACGCGTGGTGGACGCACCAAAATATCATATCACGAGGAACCGGGTTTTCAAATAGTGCATCATTTCTTAAATAACCCCACGGTCCTCAAAACCAGAAATCACATGAAATCCGACATCAATGAGTAGATCAAATGCGATGTGCTATGTACATCAAGCAATAATATAGGAAAAAGGGAGGAACCGCTTTTTTTAAAATAGTTTCAGTTTTTCAAAGACCTCATGCGGCTCCCAATGTCTATGAAAATCATATCGAATCATATGTGAAAGGAACTATAGTATAATGATCATGGCAATTCTACAGTGAGTGTGTCATGGCAATTACTAACTCTGTGTGTGTAACATGCAGATTAGTGCTCGTGCAACATGAACCATTAGTAATAGTGCGGTGTTCTATCAATTCTAAGTTTACATACATATAGCAGGGGATGCAGTATGCAACAACAGTATCCATGAACAGTCAATGTAGGTAAATCAAATATGTAGCTATAAGGTCCTATCAGCCCTGACGCATAACGCCATGCGGGCGATATCCCCGTAGATGTTAAATCTACTCACCGAATTCTCGCGCTAAGTATAGCCGACGACTTGCTTCCCCTTCTTCGCAGCGTCCGTCCCACTCGCCTGCAAACCTAGAATTTACACAATATATCACACATAAGCTCAAATCTACAAAAACACGATATCAAGGTCAAACTAGAAACCCGCGTCGCAAACCAAGCGCGCGTGTGCGCGATATGCTAAAACGTGTGATTACGCGCCTGAAGCTACCCCGACGCGTCGTGATACGCAGAAACCCCAAACCCACACACGTATCACGTGTGTCGCGAAGATTTAAAATACGAGAAACGGGTATTTAGCTCCAGATTTTTTTATACAGCAAGAATTAAATAAATTTTGCATCAAACAGAAATCTGCTGGTACTTTAGTGAAATTGGGCTAAGCTAGGTTAACATGGCCTTAACAACACTTAATTAACTTAGTCTAACCAATTTTAACCTCACATAACCAAAGTTCACACTACTCACCACATTTAGCACTAAAACGCACAATTAATCACTAATCTAAGCTATAACACACCAACTAAGCAAACTAGCATGTAGGGTTAAGAAGTATACCCCACTCTCGACCCTAGGGAGCAGGAGGAAGGAGAAGGAGTAGAGGGAATGAGCTGTTGTGCCACGCTGCTGCTGTGCCGCGCTGCTGCTGTGTGACGCGCTGCTGCTGCTGCTGTGCCGCGCTGCTGCTGCTGTGCCGCGCTGCTGTGCTGTGCTGCTGTTGTATCGCGCTGCTGTTGCTGCTGTGCCGCGCTGCTGCTGCTGTGCCGCGCTGCTGTGCCGCGCTGCTGCTGTGCTGTGCTGCTGCTGTGCTGTGCTGTGTTGCTGTTGTGCTGTGCTGCTGCTGCTGTGCTGTGTTGCTACTGCTTGGAGCTGCTGCTGCTTGTGCTGCTGCTGCTGCTGCTGCTTGTGCTGCTGCTGCTGCTGCTAGTTGTTGCTGCTGATGCTGGAGCTGCTGCTGCTTTGCTGTGCTGCTGCTGCTGTGCTGCTGCTGCTTGGAGTTGCTGCTGCTTGTGCTGCTGCTGCTGCTGCTAGTTGGTGCTGCTGCTGATGCTGGAGCTGCTGCTGCTTTGCTGTGCTGCTGCTGCTGTGCTGTGCTGCTGCTGCTTGGAGCTGCTGCTGCTTGTGCTGCTGCTGCTGCTGGAGCTGCTGCTGCTTGTGCTGCTGCTGCTGCTGCTGCTTGTTGCTGCTTCTGCTTGGAGCTTCTGCTGCTGTTGGTGCTGCTTCTAGTTGGTGCTGCTGCAGCTGATGCTGGAGCTACTGCTGCTGCTACTACTACTGCTTGGAGCTTCTGCTGCTGTGGCTGCTGCTATTGCTGCTGCTTCTGCAGTTGCTACTGCTGGTGTGTGTGAGGGAGTATGAGAGTGTGAGAGAGAAGTGAGAAAGAGTTAGCACAACACAAGAAATGAGAGAACAAAGGTCAACACCCTCTCTCTCCCATTCAATGCAAGCTTGGGCTCATGCCATGATGCCCATCATGCACTCTCTCTCTCTCTCACCAAGTCAAACCCAAAGCAATAATTCATTTTCCATTTTAAAAAAAATACCCTTAAATAAAATCAATTTAACTTAATAAGAAAGGGTTAATCTACCATGGTTGCTAAACATGGTTTAACCCTAGTTTACATGCACAAGTGTGTGCAAGTCTAGGATAATTCTTAAAAAATATTTATAATTCTTGACAAAATATTTGGAAACTAATTTGGTAAACTTTTTATTAAAAAAAAATCATTTATTAACATATAATTAGCCTCTAAACACATTCTAAAGTGTTACAATCTTCCCCCCTTAAAGAAATTCGTCCCCGAATTTAAAATATAAGCTACGCATACCTTCAAAGAGATGAGGGAACTTCTTCCGCATCTCGCCCTCGGCCTCCCAAGTGATCTCTTCGCCATTCGGGCTACGCCATAGCACCTTCACTGATGGCAAGGCCTTCGATCTAAGTTTCTTCACCTGCCGGTCCAATATCACGACTGGCTGCTCGGTGAACGAAAGGTCATGCTCAAGCAGAACGGTCTGATGCTGAATCATGTGCGAAGGGTCATGCAGGTATCTGCGAAGCATCGATACGTGAAACACGGGGTGAACATCTGGGAAGTCGGGTGGAAGAGCCAAATGATAAGCTACTGCGCCCATGCGCTCGAGGATCTCGAAGGGACCTATGAATCTGGGGCTAAGCTTCCCCTTCCGTCCAAACCGCATCACTCCCTTCATTGGAGATACCCTCAAAAAAACGTGATCGACAACTGCGAACTCTAATCTGCGGCGGCGTCTATCAGCATACGATTTCTGCCTGCTCTGAGCTGTCCTCATCCTGTCTCGAATTAGCTGTATCTTCTCGGTCGTCTCCTGTATGATCTGGGGCCCCAAAATACTGCTCTCACTGAGCTCTGTCCAGCAGACGGGCGATCTACATCTCCTCCCATACAAAGCCTCGAAAGGTGCCATCTGAATAGTATCGTGGAAACTATTGTTGTAGGAGAACTCTATCAAGGGTAAATGATGATCCCAGCTACCACCAAAGTCTAAAACGCACGCTCGGAGCATGTCCTCGAGAGTCTGAATAGTCTGCTCTGACTGGCCGTCGGTCTGCGGATGAAATGCTGTGCTGAAACTCAAGCGGGTTCCTAAAGCCTCCTGAAGCCTCTGCCATAGTCGGCTGGTAAACTGGGTGCCTCTGTCGGACACGATACACGTCGGGACTCCATGCAGTCGTACTATCTCGTCGATATAAATCTGGGCATACTGAGCAAATCCGAAAGTCGTCTTCACTGGCAGGAAGTGAGCCGCTTTCGTCAAACGATCCACGATCACCCAAATGGAGTCATACCCCCGCCTAGTCCTGGGTAGACGCACAACGAAATCCATCAAAATCTGCTCCCATTTCCACTCCGGAATAGGTAACGGCTGTAGCTCTCCCGCCGGCCTCTGGTGCTCGGCCTTGACTTGCTGACAAGTCAGGCATCTCGACACGAAATCTGCAATGTCCCTCTTCATCCCGTCCCACCAGTAAACATCTCTCATATCGTGGTACATCTTGGTAGAACCGGGATGGACGCTGTACACCGATCGATGTGCCTCCTCAAGAATCTCACGCCGCAGTCCCTCAGCATCTGGTATGCACAGTCTAGTCCCAAATCGTAGTATCCCCTGATCATCGATCACGAACTCGGAAAATCTGCCATGTCCAATCTGTGCCATGATTTCTGAACATCGGTCATCACTGTGTTGTGCCTCATGTATACGGTCAAGTAACTGTGGGCGTGCACGAACATGCGCCAGCTGTCCCCCGATCGACGTGAACTCGAACTGCACTCGGCTATCACATAATATCTGCCAATCTGCCAATGACTGCCTCTGCACTGCGCTCAAACGAGATAGACTGCCTCCGGGCCTCCTGCTCAACGCATCTGCTACTACATTAGCCTTGCCCGGGTGATACAAGATCTCGCAATCGTAGTCCTTCACTAGTTCCATCCAACGGCGCTGTCGGAGATTGAGGTCCCGCTGCTGAAATATATATTTTAAGCTCTTGTGATCAGTGAATATCTGGCATGACTCGCCATAGAGGTAATGTCGCCAGATCTTAAGTGCAAAGACCACTGCTGCCATCTCCAAATCGTGAGTAGGGTAGTTCTGTTCATGTCTCTTCAACTGCCGCGAAGCATACGCGATCACCCTGTCATGCTGCATCAATACGCACCCTAGCCCCACTCATGAAGCGTCATAATAGACTGCAAATCCGCCTGATCCTGAAGGCAATGATAACACTGGCGCCGTAGTCAAACAAGTCCGTAGCTGCTGGAAACTGTGCTCGCACTCCTCCATCCAGTCGAAAGGAACTCCCTTCCGGGTCAATCCAGTCAAGGGTGCAGCAATGCGGGAGAAATCCTGCACAAATCGCCTGTAGTAATCGGCCAACCCTAAAAAACTGCGTATCTCAGTAACGGATGTAGGCCTGGGCCAACTCTTAACGGCCTCGATCTTCCTCGGGTCTACACATATACCATCCCGTGTAATCACGTGACCCAAGAAGTCTACACTGTCCAGCCAGAATGCACACTTAAAGAATTTGGCGAAAAGCTGATGCTCCCTCAAGGTCTGCAGTGTAATCCGCAGGTGCTGCTCGTGCTCCTCTCTGCTCCGGTAATACACCAAAATATCGTCAATGAATACGATGATGAACAAGTCAAGGCACGGCCTAAATATACGGTTCATCAAGTCCATGAACGCTGCTGGGGCGTTGGTGAGTCCGAACGACATCACCAAAAACTCATAATGGCCGTAACGCGTACCGAAAGCTGTCCTAGGAATGTCCTCCTGTCGAACCCGCAGCTCATGATAGCCCGATCGTAAATCGATCCTCGAAAAATATCCTGCCCCCTGAAGCTGGTCGAACAAGTCGTCGATGCGTGGCAAAGGATACCTGTTCCGCACTGTAACCCTGTTCAGCTGGCGGTAGTCGATATACAGACGCAAACTGCCGTCCTTCTTCTTGACGAACAGGACTGGAGCACCCCAAGGAGAAACACTGGGTCGAATAAGTCCCTTATCCAGCAAAT
The DNA here is from genome assembly GCA_030015575.1 of Agapanthus africanus. Taxonomy (NCBI): domain Eukaryota; kingdom Viridiplantae; phylum Streptophyta; class Magnoliopsida; order Asparagales; family Amaryllidaceae; genus Agapanthus; species Agapanthus africanus. Next base: position 496,115,879 of record CM057339.1, read on the forward strand.
CTTGCAACTGACCCTTCAATTCTCGAAGTTCCGCCGGGGCCATCCGATAAGGCGGTATTGAAATAGGCCCCGTGCCGGGAATCAAATCAATACAGAAAGAAATGTCGCGCTCGGGCGGTAGCCCAGGAAGCAAGTCAGGGAACACATCAGGAAACTCGCTAACAACCGGAACCTGATCCAACGGAACCTCTGTAGCGCTAGCATCGCAAACATAGGCGAGAAATCCCTGACATCCCTTCCTCAAAAGCTGTCCAGCACGAAAAGAGGAAATCATACTGTGAGGGGCGGCACCACGGTCCTCCAACACAACAAAAACCGACTCGCCGGGAAAACAGAATCTAACTGTCTTCTCACGGCAGTCCACAGAAGCATACCACGTGGCTAACCAATTCATGCCCAAAAGAACATCGAAGTCCAACATCTCAAGAAGGATCAAGTCGACAGGCAACTCTCTCCCGCCAATACAGACGGTACAGGATCGGAACACGTACCTAGCAACAAATGACTCTCCCACGGGAGTGGTCACAACAAGCGGCTGATCAAGCAGACCGGACTCTCTACCCAAACTCGGCACGAAGTGTGTGGATACGTACGAGTGCGTGGATCCGGGATCGAACAATATGTGTGCATCAACAGAACATACTGATAAGGTACCTGAGACCACCGCATTGGACGCCTGCGCGTCCTGATGCGTCAACGCGAAAACCCGTGCCTGTCCTCCACCTGTGACTGGCTGTACTCTGCCGGCAGCTGGCTGTCCTCTGCCTCGGCCACCTCGTCCTCTAGGAACAAACCCTCCGCGACCATGGCCTCTCTGTGTGTGGGTCTGACGCGGAGCAACTGTGGGTACAATAGGCAACACCCTGTGGGGTGGGGAAGGTGGTAAGGTAACATGCGGTGCTGCTGTCTCCCTCCGGTGTATCTCAGGACAATCTCTGACGAGGTGAAGTAGACTGCCGCATCTATAGCAACCCCGCGACGACTGCTGACTCTCCCGTGGATACGAACTAAACATCTGGCCTCGTCCCGAATCTCTGCCACTCCTCGTATCTGAACGATACCTGTCGCGGCGTCTGAATGTCTGTCTCCGTGCTGATATACCAGTACGAACTCTCTTCGGCTCTGGAACTACCGAAGTCTCAGCAAGGCGCTCCTCGACTAATAGGGCTGCGTCTACCGCTGCTGCATATGTCTCGTAATGCTGCGCGCTGATCGCAAGGAACAGTGGTGTAAGCAAGCCTCGAACAAATCTCTTGACTCGCAACTCCTCGGTAGCCACTAAATACGGGGCATAAACTGATAGCTCTGTAAACAGCATGTCATACTCTGCCACTGACATCTCCGGAGTCTGGCGTAAGGACTCGAACCGGCGTGCTCTAGCATCTCTGACACTCAGTGGGAGAAAGCGGGCAAGGAATAGTGCCACGAACTCTGTCCAGGTCATAGGAGGAAGACCTGCTGCTCTACCCTTCTCGACTGATTCACACCACTTCTGCGCAAGACCTTCCAGGCGAAAGCTCGCGAACTCAACCCATCTCGCATCTGCGCATCTGAGGGAACGGCATATCCGAGCCATCCTATCAATGAAAGACTGTGGGTCCTCGGCTGCATCGGTGCCTGTGAAGACCGGAGGCTTCAGCCTCATAAACTCTGATAGCGATACTGAAATGACCACCGTAACTGTAGGGGCAACTGGCTGTACAGTAGGTACCATTGCGGTCTCTGTAACGGGTGGAGCTACCTCTGGTCGCTGCGCTCGAAGAGTCTCAACTAGCGATCCTATCATCTGGCGCATCTCCTGCATGCTGGATCCCACCGTCTGGCGCATCTCCTGCATACCAGCCCCTAGCGTGGCGATCTGATCTGTCACGGGGGGAACAGTCTGCTCGGGTACAACCAGTGTACTGCCCGGATCAGTCCTCGTCTCAGACGAATCAACTCTAATCTCGGCCCTCGCGGCCGCTCTCTGCGCCCTCGTAGTCTTTGGCGGCATAATGGCTGAAAGGAAATTAGGATTCGATAAGAATACGGAAATCGATCGCAAGAATATATATATACTCAAGAAGGAATTTAAATCAATAAGTCCTAAGGTCGCTTTGGCGGAGTACCGTGTCGTGAGTATGCCGCGGAACATACACACGCTACGCCACTCTGCTTCAGCTACCTACTCCATCATACCAAGGTCATCCTACATTCCAAAAGGTAAAACCTAGGCTCTGATACCAACTTTGTCACGACCTAAAGTTCGGACCGTGACCGACACTTAACCACGTAACGTTTACAGGCGTAACGCGGCTAAGTAAGCCGAAACCCAGAAATCAAAACCATTAAAAGTAGTGAGTGTTAAAACATTTGATGAAAACATTTGTTAAAACATTTAGGAAACCTGGAGTAATTTAGTAAAAATCTTTAAAGTTTAAGTTGTTTTATTAAAAATTTTCGGCAGCATCTCCTTTGTAAAAACTAGCCCCGAATCGGGTACGAGACAAGGTATTAGTGAAAATGACATATAATAAGAACAAAGCATCCCAAAACAGGAGCAATCACGCCCAACGGCGGAACAATCACCACAAATATAATATACGACGCCGTAGCGAAGAAATGAGCAGTAAAAGTGAAAATAAATATCATGAAAGATAAAGTTGCATAAATAAAGTCGGCTCACAACGAGCTCGACACCAGAGTACAAAATAATATACATCGTCCTCACAACTGTCTCTAAGTCAATACATGAAGGTAGATGGAGAATACTAGATACAGCAATGTACAACTGAAAAGTAAACAGATACCGCACAAAACCCACCTGATAGCAAAATGGCTAGCACGCCAAAGCAGTGGTATCTGTGTCAAAAGATGTGGTAAACAGCCAACCGCGACTACTCCCAAGGGCAACCTGCAAGCACTGTGGCACAACGGGGGTGAGTTGCCAACTCGTGAAGAGAGATAACATATAAAGGTAATCGCGAGCATGCACGTACTGCGCTACTCTATCAAATGCCAGCAGATAAATTTATATGCGATAAGCAGTATGTGCAAAATCAAGCAAGTGTTCTGTCAGGTAAAATAATTACAGGATGAGATACAAATAATAAATGCTGAGCATGGGATAAAATAACATCTACATGGAATGTCAACGTGGAAAATAATCGGTGCCCACCAATGCACCCAAATCCCAACAACTCAGGCGCCGGCACTCCCATCGGCCCTCAAATCCTGTAAATCCCTGAGAATCACGAGTGCCCATCATCGGCACTAAAAATATCATAAAATACTCGTGTCCAACATCGACACGCAAATCCTCATATATCGGGCTCCGTCAGTCCGGATCAGCCCACGGGCTCCGTCTGCGGTATCGGCCCTCGGCCCCGGCAGTACGGATCATCCCGCGTCCATCTCTCGACTCTGGTCAGTATCCTCCGGATAACCGCCAGGTCCAACCAATCACCGGTAGGTACTCGCCCACCCCCAGGCTCAATCGGCAAAGTCCATCGATCATCTTACCGAAGGGAACCATACCGGGTCCACCACGAACCCGCAAACGGATCATCCAACTCCTCGAATCGGGTTTCAAGCACACGTCTCAGCACCGAGAAAACGCGTGGTGGACGCACAAAAATATCATATCACGAGGAACCGGGTTTTCAAATAGTGCATCATTTCTTAAATAACCCCACGGTCCTCAAAACCAGAAATCACATGAAATCCGACATCAATGAGTAGATCAAATGCGATGTGCTATGTACATCAAGCAATAATATAGGAAAAAGGGAGGAACCGCTTTTTTTAAAATAGTTTCAGTTTTTCAAAGACCTCATGCGGCTCCCAATGTCTATGAAAATCATATCGAATCATATGTGAAAGGAACTATAGTATAATGATCATGGCAATTCTACAGTGAGTGTGTCATGGCAATTACTAACGGTGTGTGTGTAACATGCAGATTAGTGCTCGTGCAACATGAACCGTTAGTAATAGTGCGGTGTTCTATCAATTCTAAGTTTACATACATATAGCAGGGGATGCAGTATGCAACAACAGTATCCATGAACAGTCAATGTAGGTAAATGCAATATGTAGCTATAAGGTCCTATCAGCCCTGACGCATAACGCCATGCGGGCGATATCCCCGTAGATGTTAAATCTACTCACCGAAGTCTCGCACTAAGTATAGCCGACGACTTGCTTCCCCTTCTTCGCAGTGTCCGTCCCACTCGCCTGCAAACCTAGAATTTACACAATATATCACACATAAGCTCAAATCTACAAAAACACGATATCAAGGTCAAGCTAGAAACCCGCGTCGCAAACCAAGCGCGTGTGTGCGCGATACGCTAAAACGTGTGATTACGCGCCTGAAGCTACCCCGACGCGTCGTGATACGCAGAAACCCCAAACCCACATACGTATCACGTGTGTCGCGAAGATTTAAAATACGAGAAACAGGTATTTAGCTCCAGATTTTTTTATACAGCAAGAATTAAATAAATTTTGCATCAAACAGAAATCTGGTGGTACTTTAGTGAAATTGGGCTAAGCTAGGTTAACATGGCCTTAACAACACTTAATTAACTTAGTCTAACCAATTTTAACCTCACATAACCAAAGTTCACACTACTCACCACATTTAGCACTAAAACGCACAATTAATCACTAATCGAAGCTATAACACACCAACTAAGCAAACTAGCATTAGGGTTAAGAAGTATACCCCACTCTCGACCCTAGGGAGCAGGAGGAAGGAGAAGGAGTAGAGGGAATGAGCTGTTGTGCCGCGCTGCTGCTGTGCCGCGCTGCTGCTGTGTGTCGCGCTGCTGCTGCTGCTGTGCCGCGCTGCTGTGCTGTGCTGCTGCTGTGCCGTGCTGCTATTGCTGTTGTGCCGCGCTGCTGTGCTGTGCTGCTGCTGTGTCGCGCTGCTGTTGCTGCCGTGTTGCTGCTGTGTCGCGCTGCTGTTGCTGCTGTGCCGCGCTGCTGCTGCTGTGCCGCGCTGCTGCTGTGCTGTGCTGTGCTGTGCTGCTGCTGCTGTGCTGCTGCTATGCTGTGCTGCTGCTGCTGTGCTGTGTTGCTGCTGCTTGGAGCTGCTGCTGCATGTGCTGCTGCTGCTGCTAGTTGTTGCTGCTGCTGCTTGGAGCTGATGCTGGAGCTGCTGCTGCTGCTGCTTGTTGCTGCTGCTGCTTGGAGCTGCTGCTGATGCTGGAGCTGCTGCTGCTTTGCTGTGCTGCTGCTGCTTGGTGCTGCTGCTGCTTGTGCTGCTGCTGCTGCTGCTAGTTGGTGCTGCTGCTGCTGATGCTGGAGCTGCTGCTCCTTTGCTGTGTTGCTGCTGCTGTGTTGTGCTGCTGCTGCTTGGAGCTGCTACTGCTTGTGCTGCTGCTGCTGCTAGTTGGTGCTGCTGCTGCTGATGCTGGAGCTGCTGCTGCTGCTGCTACTGCTGCTTGTTGCTGCTGCTGCTTCGAGCTTCTGCTGCTGCTGCTGTTGCTGCTAGTTGGTGCTGCTGCTGCTGATGCTGGAGCTACTGCTGCTTGTGCTGCTGCTGCTGCTGCTTGTTGCTGCTGCTGCTTGGAGCTTCTGCTGCTGTGGCTGCTGCTATTGTTGTTGCTTCTGCAGTTGCTACTGCTGGTGTGTGTGAGGGAGATGAGAGTGAGAGAGAGAAGTGAGAAAGAGTTAGCACAACACAAGAAATGAGAGAACAAAGGTCAACACCCTCTCTATCCCATTCAATGCAAGCATGGGCTCATGCCATGATGCCCATCATGCACTCTCTCTCTCTCACCAAGTCAAACCCAAAGCAATAATTCATTTTCCATTTTAAAAAAAATACCCTTAAATAAAATCAATTTAACTTAATAAGAAAGGGTTAAACTACCATGGTTGCTAAACATGGTTTAACCCTAGTTTACATGCACAAGTGTGTGCAAGTCTAGGAAAATTCTTAAAAAATATTTATAATTCTTGACAAAATATTTGGAAACTAATTTGGTAAACTTTTTATTAAAAAAAAATCATTTATTAACATATAATTAGCCTCTAAACACATTCTAAAGTGTTACAATCTTCCCCCCTTAAAGAAATTCGTCCCCGAATTTAAAATATAAGCTACGCATACCTTCAAAGAGATGAGGGAACTTCTTCCGCATCTCGCCCTCGGCCTCCCAAGTGATCTCTTCGCCATTCGGGCTACACCAAAGCACCTTCACTGATGGCAATGCCTTCGATCTAAGTTTCTTCACCTGCCGGTCCAATATCACGACTGGCTACTCGGTGAACGAAAGGTCGCGCTCAAACAGAACGGTCTGATGCTGAATCATGTGCGAAGGGTCATGCAGGTATCTGCGAAGCATCGATACGTGAAACACGGGGTGAACATCTGGGAAGTCGGGTGGAAGAGCCAAACGATAAGCTACTGCGCCCACGCGCTCGAGGATCTCGAAGGGACCTATGAATCTGGGGCTAAGCTTCCACTTCCGTCCAAACCGCATCACTCCCTTCATTGGAGAGACCCTCAGAAAAACGTGATCGCCAACTGCGAACTCTAATCTGCGGCGGCGTCTATCAGCATACGATTTGCGAACGTGACTTTCACGTTGATGTTTTCTGTGATTGTGCTAATATTGTGGTTACATTGTCCTGGTGGATAGCTGGTGGTGCAATGATTTAGTACAGTTTATATTCATTTGTATATTTGTTATTGCGGGGCGAGCGTCCGACAAGTGGACTGCCGTCTTTGGCGGGTTATATATTATTTTGGGGCACGACCGGGTTGAGGTCGATGTCACCATTTATACATATTATTTTCTTTTTATGTACTAGGATTACCCCGCGGTGGAGTGCACGAATAGTCGGGCTCTAGAAGGCAACAATCCCGCATCTCATGGTGTTGAGACGGAGGGGGCGTCATTCTAGAATTGGCGGGCTATTCACCGCACTCGTAGGGGTATAGGATGACCCACGGAGGGGCGCCCAAGTTACCGGATCCCGTGAAGTGCTGGGTGGCCCATTCACTTTGTTGAAGGGGGCTGCCTCATTTCTGGGATTGGTGGGTAACTTTCCGCGCTCGTAGGGGTCCAGGTTTTCATTGCACAGGTTATCCACACGACCGGGAACGTCGGGTTTTATTTGCGGCTCAAATGAAACCTGGGGCTCCAAGATTATCCACCTTTCTGTATTGTTGGCTGAGATTCTGTGATGTTGCTTATTATCATGCCTGGGACGAATGTTATATATACTTATATATACTAGTAGATGTTGTATATGTTTTGCACCCGTGCTAATCCAGCCCCCGCTCTGTCGTTAGTTAAGTAACCTAACGGGTGATGACGGGGCCCAGTGGCGAATGCGGATGGCATATACGTACAATGTATTTTCGTTCTTTTCTGGTGTGATAGGATTAAAATGATGGGACCGCATTAATTTTGATTAATGCAAGAAAAGAAACCTAAAATATGTTGTTGGAACAGATTTCAAAAAACTGACATTACAGATGTTCTCTTTTGTTTTGCACAGTGGTATTCGGTTATGAATATCCAGCACCACATTCGACGAGGCAAGGGCCGAGATTCCTTCATCGGGAGTGACCCCTTGAGTAAAAGTTTGCGTTAACGTAATAACTTCACTACAATCGATTATTTTTGCTTTGCATCGTGGTATTCATTTTGGAATATCCTGCACCTCATTCGACGAGGAAAGAGCCGAGATCCCTTCACAGGGAGTGACCTCTTTAGCAAAAGTTTTCGCCACTATATATATTTGCAAAACTACTCAGGTTCCTTCAATGATATCAAGTTCATTACGTTAACGGGTTTTTCGCCAAAAACTCAGCCGTAGCCCTCCCTCATTTCTTATAAGTTATACTTAGTATTCGTGCTGTGTTTGTTGACTGTGTCAAGACGCAGTGAACGGTAGCTGAGTATTGCTTATTTGTTGCATACAATGCGATTGGTTAGGACAGTCGCAGAACCTTGTTGACTGTGTCAAGGGTTATGCCGGTGGGTTCAATGCAATCGTGATAATGACGGGTTGAACTTGACTAGGACTTTTTGATTTGTTGACTGTGTCAAGGTCACTTGGGTCCTAGGGGAAAAAACCACAATCGGGAGTTTCAAACATACAGGAAACTTGCAGATTTTGCATACCATCTGGAGTGTGGTGACTAGAGTGGATTCCATCTAGTGCATCACACAATGATACTTGGATCCCGATCCCACTGATGAGTAGGATTACTCTTGGGAGTTTTTCTCACTTAACAATCAATGCTATAAACCAAGTAGGTGTCTAGAACAGTGTTAGTGCGGCTAAGCCTCCAGGGAAAAGAGGTTACATAATTAAGGAACTTCGCAAAAGCGTTGGAAAACCTCCCTCGAAGTACCAACACTAGCCTGGCTGAAAGGTTAAGCAAGTATTGTGACGTGTGATTAAATCCTGACTAGTTCTTCTTTTAGGGTTTGAAGAAGAATTTGAGAAAACAGTGTGAGCCATCCTGATTAGATAAACTAATAACCAATCTAATCTTGCAAGAGTGCACGCTGAGTGTTCCTTTTCTCTCTCCCAGGTAGCAACCATTTCACGCCCTAATCAAGATAATAAAATGTATCGCTTAACCGATCCGAATTCTTATTCGGGACTGGGGAACGTCGGTTCGGCTCTAACTTATGACAACAGTCATAAATGTGAGCATGGGAAGGAGGATTGTTTGAATTCCTTAATGACCCCATCGAAGAAGAAACATACTATTGTATCTTCTTCAGGTGTTTTTGTTATTGAGAACTGTTTTTCGGTCAGTCCTACCTCCTGGGTACTTGATACTGGATCGGGGTCACATATCTGTAATTTATTACGGGGACTGAGAAAAAGTAGGATGGTTGGATCTGGTGATATGTCCCTCGGAGTAGGAAATGGAGCACAAGTTGATGCTTCTTCCGTCGGTGAATATCACCTAGCATTGTAAAATAGCAATACTATGATTTTGAACAACTGCTGCTATATACCTTCCATGGTTTACAACATCATATCAGTTTCTTTACTTGATAAAGATTGATATAAGCTTGTTCTTGATAGAAATATCATGAACATTTACCTTAATCAGGTATTAGTTGAAGAAGGTACACTTTGTAATGGTATCTATGTTCTTAATCAAAACACAGTTCTCAGTATACAAAACACAAGCAAGAGGAAGAGTTCAGATGTGAACGAATCCTACTTGTGGCATTGTAGACTTGGTCATATCGGAGAGAAAAGACTGAGTAAGTTGCATAAAGATGGAATTTTTGTTAGTTATGTGTATGCCCTAGAGGCCATTATTGTTCATATAATGTATATTATAGTGGATGCTTGGACATATATAGAGAGGACTTTCTTGCTCGATATGATACTATGCTATCTGGTTGCTCTTTGTCTTAACATGTTGACTTGTATTGTAATACTGTCTCGCTCTCACATGTTGACGAAGCCCTTAGGATGTTTACTTGATTACCAGGACTATGATAGAGATCATACTAGTGGGGCCAGGGTGGTCCATAAGTACATCCTATAACTGTTCCTAGTCGAGGGTGTATCGAGACAGGGCATCGATACTCCAGAGTAGACTAGCGTATACGCATCTTGACCCATATGATGGGCGATGGATGATCCCACATCCATTGGTGTTTGACATCAAAGATGGTATACGGGTGCTCAGTGGAGACTAGGTACACTGAACGGACTCGCCGAGAACTCCTAGTTGGTATTATACCAATCGTCGGATAACAGTTCTCTGGTGACGGTCTATAGACCCGAGATCATCATAGAGTCTTGTGTGATTCCTACCGTGCTTTGATTTCCACCTTACCACGTTCAAGAGAACATGCAAAACGGTGGCTTTTGGGTACAGTCCCGAATCACATGGAGGCAATGAGCGATAGGAGGGGTTTCGTCTCTCCCGGTATTGGGGGTTGATGTTGCGCTGTGCTCGATTGGCTATAACTGGAAGTCCCTGGCAAGGGCTGCTATGGAGATCTACCGGTAAGTGTTATCAGTAGTTTCTCGACCCGTTATGAGCCTCACATCGGCACGACTTATCAGTTATTAGGGTCTGACGTTTACCACCCCTAGACTAGATATGCAACATATCAGACGAAGAGACCGGACTGTACGGTAGTGTTACTGACAAGCTTTACAGGAGTGTGAGCAGGCTTGCTTGTTGATCATCTGATCGCTCAATACCCGGGTGGCTGTTACGTTTAGCTGACCGCTTGCAGCTTGTGGGTGTTTGATATGATCATCACCTACTGCCGGCGTATTGACGAGTCTTTAGAGTCCTACACAGAGGTTTCCTGGCTCAGGCGAAATGGAGTAGGAGCGCATATGTGATATGTGCGGGACCAAGAATAATACGAGTATGTGATACCGTATTCTATTCTCACGATATGTGATATCAGTCGGTTATATGCGATATGCCGGGTCATCGGATCAAGTGTTGATTCGATGAAATGATACATTTTATATTAGTCGGTTATATGTAATATCGCCGGATTATTGAATCAAGTGTTGATTTAATAATTTAATGTATAATTATATATTTGATATATTAAATTACATTAACTAATATATGCTCACTTAAGTATTAATTTCTCACTTTTGATACATTTAACATATATGTGATATATGTTTATTGTAATGTTTTCTTATGTTACATAAATAATATATATGTGATATATATTATTGTAACATGCTAGGTTATATATGCAACATTGGTTTATGAGACTTACACCATATAAAAGATAATAATAATGTTTTTATTTATTTAGGAAATTCAAAAAAGAATGGAATTTGTGATGGTTGTTTTGGATAACCATTGACCTAGTCCACCCTTTTTGTTTTTCTTTAGATATTTATTAACCAAATTCTTATCTTTTAACTATGGTTTATTCTCTACAATGGTTAGCCATGAGATATACTCACCATGGTTGCATTTCTAACCTCACTCTCACTCTCATTTTCTTTTGCTTCATCTTCTTCCTCAAGCTTAAGTGAGAGCTCTCTAGGTTTTTGAAAAGAGAGGAGAAATTGTGAGAAATTAAATTCTAAAGTGAGAAAAATTCCTACTTCATCATCTTCTTCTATACTAGCCATATAGTCTAGGGTGTTAACTTCACTTGTTCCATACAAGTGAAGAGATAGCTTGGGTTTGTGTTTCCTCGAAATAGATCATCTTGGATTTGGAAGACTTCTAGCAAGAATGGATCATTCACCTTGTGGAGCCTCTCAAGATTCCGGGACTTAGATCGCAATGAAGGGACCACTACTCGGAGCATATGAAGTGAAGGACCGGTTTACAAAGGTTGTATTCCGCAAACACTTAGATGTAAATGCTTTTGTTTACATATGAGGTCTAAAATTTTTTTAAACAACTGCGGAATGTTGTATGGGACATTATATGAACACAATACAAATTTCACCCCCAACCCTCAGTTTTTTGCCGGCCATATGAGGCAAAAAACCGGCCTCTTCGGTTTTTTATGGACTTCAGGGATGAAATTTATAATGTGTTCTGGTCTCTTGGTTTTGGTGTTTTAGGTGTTGTTTGTTTTTGCAAAATTTGCATGAGATGTTAATTTACTATAATGGCAACTCGGAGTGTTTCGTAGTCGTAATTCTAGCAGTTTTTCGAGTTCTTTAGATGGTGTTAAAAAGTTCGAACGGATATCAGATACCCACTTTGACCCCCGCTGGAAATTTATTCAAGAGTTGGATTTTTTCCAAGTTTGAAACATTCAAATATCGTGCAAGTGATTCGATGGACCCTCTAGAAAAACAAAACCCTAACTCGATTATGTGACCGTCAGAACCGCCACCAAACCTTAGGGTTTGTGGTAGTTCAGCGGTGCCACATGTGAGGCATTGGTTGACCTTTCTACGGCTGGTCCATTGGTACTGTGGCATGTGATGGATACTTTTAAACTACGCTCAAGTGTTGAACTTTTTGGGTAATAGTGGGTGTTTGTTGATTCGATCAAAATATTTAACATCGTCTAGTTTTTTCTAGAATGTGATACAATATGTGGAATTCATATAGTTAGGCATGAAATGCGAAGTATGTGATATTTCGGATTTATGATGTCTAAGGTGATTGTGGATTCCAAATGTTGTAGTTTGACATTTTATTTTCTGCGATCGTAAGTGTAATATGTGGTGTATCGCCGGTTTCATTGCTATACATCAACGACAATTGGGATACGCATATTTACTTACGTTGATGACATGTGATGTTATGTGTTGCTGTGATATGTTATATTGGATCGTCGTGTTCTGAATAGCCGGGGGTTTTATGTGAGATGAGAGTTTTTTATTTTCATTCATGTAAAATTCATTGTATGTAATATTCTTTTATTGGGGCACTTCTGGGTTGAGGATGATGTCACCATTGTTGTATATTATTTACTTTTCCGCATTAGGATAGACCCAAGGTGGGGAGCACAAGTAACCGGGTTCTAGAGTCCAGTGGGAGACCAACTTGAGGAGTCGAGTCTGGGTCTCCTAACTCTAGAATTGGTAAGGTTGCTTGCCGCTCACGTAGGGGTCTAGGAATGTGGGTTTGGCTATTCATCACGACCGTGGAATCCGTATTTTCTATTGTTGGCTAAATACAAAATACGGACCTCCTAGTATATCCAATATTTCATATGTTATCTTCTGCTACTGATATTCTGTGATGTGATCACTTTATATGCTGAGACAAATGCTTTATTATTATATATATGATATATAATAAATGTTGCTTATATTTTACACCCGCGCTAGTCCTGCCCCGTTATGCCGTTAGTTAAGTAACCTAATGGTGTATAACAGGACACTATGGCGAATGCGCATGGCATAAGAGTACGTTGTATTTTCGTTTCTTCTGTGATGCTTAGGAAGCATAAATGATGGGACTTCATTAATGTGAATAATGAAAGAAAAGAAACCTAAAAGATGTTGTAGAATCAAATTTTCAAAAAGGGTAGCTCTAGTTTTTGCTTTGCATAGCGGTATTCCTTGTAGAATATCCAGCACCTTATTCTATAAGGAAAGAGCCGAGATCCCTTCACCGGGAGTGACCTCTTTAGCGAAACTAGCAGATGCTATAAACTCACTCGGTTTAGTTTTTGATTGCTTCTATAGTTCTTGCTTTGCATAGTGGTATTTATGAAATATCTTGCACCTTATTCGATAAGGAAAGAGCCGAGATCCCTTCACCGGGAGTGACCTATATAGCGAAACTAGTAAAAGCCTAAAAACACTCCTTTTCAAAATCACTTGTTTCTACAACGATATCAAGTTCATTACGCATAAGGTTTTCAGAAAAACCTGTCGTAGCCCTCCGTCATTTTAGATAAGTAATACTTAGTATTCGTGCTACGTTTGTTGACTATGTTAAGGCGTTGTGTGCGGTAGCTAATTAGTGCTTATTTACTAAAGCATGAGATGCGATTGGATTAGGGTAGTCGTACGACTTTGTTGACTATGTTAAGGGTCGTGCGGGTTGGTTTAATTCAATCAGGAAATGACGGGTTGAACTTGGCTAGCGCTTATGATTTGTTGACTATGTTAAGATCATAAGTTGCTAGGGGCAAAAGTATTATCGGGAATTTCAAGTGTTGAAATTTGTAATGAGGTTGCATACCCTCTATGAGATAGTTGGATCCTGATACCCACTGCAAGTAAGAGTTACTCCTGGGAGAGTTTTACAAAGGACAATTAGCCGATCAAGTAGGTGTCTAGAAAGGTGTTAACAGGGTTACGCCCTTGGGAAAATGAGGTTTATTTTAATTAGGTCCGTGCGAAAGCACGGGGAAGCTCCTTCAAAGTACCAATACTGGCCTGGCTGAAAGATTGGCGAACTTGTAAGGTGTAATTAATCCCGGCCAATCTTACCTTTTAGGGTATGAAGGAAGATTTGATAAAAACAGTGGGAACCATCCTGATTGGATAAGATAATAACCAATATAATTTTGCAAGAGCATACACTAAGTGTTTTCTTCTCTCTCTCCAGGTAGCGACCATGTCAGGCCTTAATCAAGATAATAATATGGATGTATTGACTGAACCCGCTTGTTATACTGAGCAGGGGAACGTTGGTTCCGTTCTTTCTTATAAGTGTTATAAGACAGAGCTGGAAATAGGGGAATATCCGGATTCCCACACCGCCCAAATGAAGAATAAGCATGTTGATGCATCTTCTTCGGGTGTGTTAGTTATTGAGAACTGTTTCTTAGTTCACACTACGTCCTGGGCATTAGATACTGGATAGGATCCCACATATGCAATATGTTGCATGGGTTAAGGAAAGGTAGAGAACTGGGAATAGGTGATCATTCCGTAAGAGTAGGGAATGGTGCAAATGTTGCAGCCAAAGCAGTTGGCGAATATCACCTTGTATTACCAAACGGTAATACATTGATTCTGAAAGAATATTATTACATACCGACCCTGATATGCAATCTTATATCAGTTTCTTTATTAAGTAAAGAAGCATATAATTTTGTAGTACAGGATAATGTTATGAACATCTTCCTAAATCAAAAGTTGATTGAATCAAGCTCATTACATAATAGCATATACATTCTAACTCAAACCATAGTTCTTAATGTACAAAACACATACAAGAGGAAGTGTTCAGAAATGAACGAATCCTTCTTGTGGCATTGTAGACTAGGTCATATCAATGCGAAACGACTAGCTAAGTTGCATAAGGATGGATATTTGAATCCGATCGAATTTTCATCTTATGACACTTGCCAGTCATGTCTCAAAGGGAAGATGACCAAAATTCCATTTAGGGGACATGGAGAAAGAGTTATAGAACTCTTGGGACTGATGCATAGAGATGTATGCGGTCCCATGTCTACACATGCCAGGAATGGTTCCTCGTACATCAATACATTCACTGATGATCTCTCAAGATACGGACATGAGTTCCTGTTGAAACACAAGTCTGAAACTTTTGAGATATTCGTAGAATATAAGCATGAAGTCAAGAACCAAACGGGTAAGAGTATTAAAATACTTCGATCTGATCGAGAGGGAGAATACTTGAGCAATGAGTTCCTGGACTATTTAAAAGAGAATAGGATTCTCTCTCAGCTTACTCCTCTGTATACACCACAGCAAAATGGTGTATCGGAGTGGAGGAATCGCACCCTATTAGATATGGTGCGCTCTATGATGAGCACCGCTGAGTTGCATATTTCTTTTTGGGGTTATGCGCTTGAGACAGCAGCATACCTATTGAATCAAGTTCCATCTAAATCTGTACCTACCACACCATATGAGATATGGAGTGGGAAGAGACCATAATTTAAACTAGTTAAGATATGGGGCTGTCCGGCCTATGTCAAAAGACTTAATCCGGACAAACTCGAGGCACGATCAGTTCTATGCAAGTTTGTGGGATATCCAAAGAATTCATAAGGATATATTTTCAACCACGCTGAGGAACAAAAGATGTTTGTTTCTCAATATGCCACCATTTTAGAAAAGGAATTTCTTGTAAAAGAAATTAGTGGCGAAGAGGTAGAGCTGGAAGAAGTTCCAACATCACAAACTGCAACTGATGATTTATTGGAACCAGAGGATTCGGTAGTTTCCAAGGATCCCCAGCCTCTCCGCTGATCTAGTAGGGTTCCTCATCCACATGAGAGATACTACGGGTTTCTCATTGATGGTGGGAGCGAGGATTGCATCATGGAAGATGATGACCCAACTAGCTTCGACCAGGCCATCACGAGTGGGGACTCTGTGAAATGGCTGATTGCAATGCGATCTGAGAAGGAATCCATGTACACCAACAAAGTATGGACTTTGGAAGTTGCTCCTAAAGGGGTAAAACCTATTGGGAGCAAATGGATCTTTAAGAAGAAACATGGTGTAGATGGAAAAGTTGAGACTTTCAAAGCTAGACTAGTTGCAAAAGGTTTTCATTAATGACCAGGTGTGGATTATGATGAAACCTTTTGTCTAGTGGCTATGCTTAAGTCCATCCAGATCCTACTTTCCATTGCTACATACCACGACTACGAAATCTGGAAAATGGATGTTAAGGCCGCCTTTCTAAATGGTGATTTAGAAGAGTGCGTGTGTATGACTCAACCAGACGGCTTCATGGACAGTGGGAGCAGCGGAAAGGTGTGCAAGCTGCTTAAATCAATCTATGGGTTGAAGCAGGCATCGCGGAGTTGGAACATCTGTTTTGATGTGGTAGTCAAAGAACTTGACTTCATCAAAAACGTAGATGAGCCTTGTATATACAAGAAGGTGGCAGAGAGTAAGGTTGTCTTCCTCGTATTGTACGTCGATGGCATACTCTTGATAGGAAATGATATTCCTATGATGCACTCGGTCATGCTCTTCTTATCACAAAGATTCTCAATGAAAGATCTAGGTGATGCCTCCTACATCTTGGGGATTATGATCAATAGAGATAGATCTAAACGGATACTTGGATTGTCCCAATCCAGGTAC
The DNA here is from genome assembly GCA_030015575.1 of Agapanthus africanus. NCBI lineage: Eukaryota > Viridiplantae > Streptophyta > Magnoliopsida > Asparagales > Amaryllidaceae > Agapanthus > Agapanthus africanus. The sequence goes on from CM057339.1 coordinate 496,132,346, forward strand.
ATTGACACCATACTAAAGAGCTTTAGTATGGAAGAATCCAAGCATGGGAATTTACCCACGATCTCTGCACTCACTCTCTCCAAAGAGATGTCTCCCAAGACTGATTTGGAGAGAGCTCCCATGCAAGGGATACCCTATGCTTCGGCAGTAGGCTCTATCATGTATGCGATGCTATGTACCCGACCCGATGTAGCATACTCACTAAGTATGGTAGGTAGGTATCAAGAAGATCCAGGAGAGTGTCACTGGACAGCTGTGAAGAAAATTCTCAAGTGCTTGAGAAGGACTAAAGAGATGGTCTTGGTGTATGGTAACGGTCAACTCCAAGTGGAGTTCTTTACCGATTCGAGCTTCCAGAGTGATAAGGATGACTCTAAGCCGCACTCGGGATTTGTCTTTACCCTCAATGGAGGGGCGGTTTGTTGGAAGAGTTCCAAACAGGAAACCGTGGCAGACTCGACGATGGAGGCTGAATACATCGCTGCCAACGATGCTGCCAAAGAAGCTATCTGGATGAAGAAGTTCATAACTGAACTTAGTGTGGTTTCGTCCATTGAGCATCCAATACCTTTGTATTGCGATAACAACGGAGCAGTGGCATTGGCCAAGGAACACAGGTCCCATCAGAGATCCAGGCATATTCTGAGGTGGTATCACCTGATCCGGGAGATAGTTGATCGCCGGGAGATCGAGGTTAGGAGAGTTGACACTAAGGATAACACAGTGGATCCATTCACGAAGGCCATACCCAGAGACAATTTGAGAGACTCTTCAGGATGTTGGGTATGAGATACTACAACAACTAGCCTTAGTGCAAGTGGGAGATTGTTAGTTATGTCTATGCCTTAGAGGCCATTATTGTACATATGATATATATTATAGTGGATGCTTAGACATATATAGAGAAGACTTTCTTGCTCGACATGATAGTATGCTATCTGGTTGCTCTTTGTCTTAACATATTGTCTTGTATTATGATACTTTCTTGCTCTCATATGTTGACGAAGCCCTTAGGATGTTTACTTGATTACCAGGACTATGATGGAGATCATACTAGTGGGGCCAGGGTAGTCTACAAGTACATCCTATAATTGTTCCGAGTCGAGGGTGTATCGAGACAGGGCATCGATACTCCAGAGTAGACTAGCGTATACGCATCTTGACCCATTTGATGGGCGATGGATGATCCCACATCCATTGGTGTTTGACATCAAAGATGGTATACGGGTTCTCAGTGGAGACTGGGTACACTGAACGGACTCGCCGAGAACTCCTAGTTGGTATTATACCTATCGTCAGATAGCGGTTCTCTGGTGACACTGGTACAGGTTAGTCTGTAGACTCAAGATCGTCATAGAGTCTTGTGTGATTCCCACTGTGCTTTGATTTCTACCTTACCACGTTCAAGAGAACGTGCAAAACGGTGGCTTTTGGGTACAGTCCCGAATCACATGGAGGCAATGAGCGATAGGATGGGTTTCGTCTCTCCCGGTATTGGGGGTTGATGTTGCCCTGTGCTCGATTGGCTATAACCGGAAGTCCCTGGCCAGGGATGCTATGGAGATCTACCGGTAAGTGTTATCAGTAGTTTCTCGACCCGTTATGAGCCTCACATCGGCACGACTTATCGGTTACTGGGGTCTGACGTTTACCACCCGTAGACTAGATATACGACATATCAGACGAAGAGACCAGACTGTACGGTAGTGTTACTGACAGGCTTTACAGGAGTGTGAGCAGGCTTGCTTGTTGATCTTCCGATCGCTCAATACCCGGGTGGCTGTTACGTTTAGCTGACCGCTTGCAGCTTGTGGGTGTTTGATATGAACATCACCTACTACCGACGTATTGAGTAGTCTTTAGAATCCTACATAGAGGTTTCCTGGCTCAGGCGAAACGGAGTAGGAGCGTATATGTGATATCTGCGGAACCGAGAATAATATGAGTATTTGATAACTATTCTATTCTCGCGATATGTGATATTAGTCGGTTATATGCGATATAGCCGGGTCATCGGATCAAGTGTTGATTCAATGAAATGTTACATTTGATATTAGTCGGTTATATGTGATATAGCCGGATTATTGAATCAAGTGTTGATTTAATAATTTAATGTATAATTATATATTTGATATATTAAATTACATTAACTAATATATTCTCACTTAAGTATTAATTTCTCACTTTTGATACATTTAACATATATGTGATATATGTTTATTGCAATGTTTTCTTATGTTACATAAATAATATATATGTGATATATATTATTGTAACATGCTAGGTTATATATGCAACATGGGTGTATGAGATTTACACCATATAAAAGATAATAATAAGGTTTTTATTTATTTAGGAAATTCAAAAAAGAATGGAATTTGTGATGGTTGTTTTGGATAACCAATGACCCAGTCCACCTTTTTTGTTTTTCTTTAGATATTTATTAACCTAACTCTTATCTTTTAACTATGGTTTATTCTCTACAATGGTTAGCCATGAGATATACTCACCATGGTTGCATTTCTAACCTCACTCTCGCTCTCATTTTCTTTTGCTTCATCTTCTTCCTCAAGCTCAAGTGAAAGCTCTCTTGGTTTTTGAAAAGAGAGGAAAAATTGTGAGAAATTAAATTCTAAAGTAAGCAAAATTCCTACTTCATCATCTTCTTCTATACTAGCCATATAGTCTAGGGTGTTAGCTTCACTCGTTCCATACAAGTTAAGAGATGGCTTGGGTTTGTGTTTCCTCGAAGTAGATCATCTTGAATTTGGAATACTTATAGCAAGAATGGATCATTCACCTTGTGGAGTCTCTCAAGAGTCCGGGACTTGGATCGCAGCGAAGGGACCACTACTCGGAGCATATGAAGTGAAGGATCGGTCTACAAAGGTTGTATTCCGCAAACACTTAGATATAAAGTTGTTTACATATGCTTTTGTCTAAATCTTTAGTTAAGATTCTAGGGTTAGGGTTAACCAGCATGGCAAATTTTTGAAAATGGCATGGACGATGCCCCCCGAAACCTTGCTGTTGTGCTTAGTAACCCTACACTTTTGGATTCGTTCGAATTTTCATCTTATGAAACTTGTCAATCTTGTCTCAAAGGAAAGATGACCAAATCTCCGTTCACCGGATATGGAGAAAGAGCAACAGAGCTCTTAGGACTCATACACAGTGATGTATGTGGTCCAATGTCTATACATGCATGGGGTGGGTTCTCGTACTTCATCACATTCACTGACGATCTCTCTAGGTTCGGATATGTGTATCTTTTGAAACACAAATCTGAAGCTTTTGGGAAATTCAAAGAATATAGAAACAAAGTAGAAAACCAGACTGGCAAAAGTATCGAGATCCTCCGATCTGATAGAGGAGGAGAATACTTAAGCACGGAATTCCTAGATTACTTAAAAGAGAATAGAATTCTCTCTCAACTTACTCCTCCGTATACACTACAGAACAACGGTGTATCGGAGCGGAGGAATCGTACCCTATTGGATATGGTTCACTCCATGATGAGTAGTGCTGAATTGCCTCTTTCATTCTGGGGATATGCACTTCAAACAGCAGCACATCTTTTGAATTAAGTTCCATCCAAATCCGTGCCTAAAACTCCGTATGAACTATGGAGTAGTAAATGTTTGTATCTTAAACGTGTTAAGATTTGGGGTTGCCCTGCTTATGTCAAAAAGCAGAACCCAGACAAACTTGAGGCACGATCAGTTTTTTGTAAGTTTGTGGGATACCCAAAGGATTCTAATAGGTATCTATTCTACCATACAGAGGAACAAAAGATTATTGTTTCTGGGAACGCTACATTTTTGGAAAAAGAATTTCTTGTTAAAAATATTGGTGGCAGCACGGTAGAACTGGATGAAATTCCAGAAACACAAACTACAACTGAAGATTTAGTGGAACCGCTAGATTCAATTATACCCGACGAACCTCAGCCACTCCGCAGATCTGGTAGGATTTCTCATCCGCCCGAGAGATACTACGGTTTTCTCATAAATGGGGATCGAGAAGATTGCATCTTGGAAGAAGATGACCCTACCAGTTTCAGGTAGGCCGTCATCAGTATGGACTCTGATAAGTGGCTGGATACTATGCGATCCGGAATGGAGTCCATGTACACCAATAATGTGTGGACCTTGGATATTGCTCCACCTGGGGTAAAACCCGTTGGATGCAAATGAATCTACAAAAGGAAACTTGGTGTAGATGGGCAGGTGGAAACCTATAAGGCTAGACTCGTTGCAAAAGGTTTTCGTCAAAGACCAGGTGTGGACTATGACGAAACTTTTTCTCCAGTGGCTATGCTCAAATCCATTCGGATCCTACTTGCCATTGCTGCCTTGCATGACTATGAGATCTGGCAGATGAACGTAAAAACGGATTTTCTAAATGAAAGTTTGGAAGAGTGCGTTTATATGGATCAGCCAGAAGGTTTCGTAGACAGTAGGAGCAGCAGGATAGTGTGCAAGTTGCTTAAATCCATTTATGGATTAAATCAGGCATCACGGAGCTGGAACATCTGTTTTGATGAAACAGTCAAGGAATTTGACTTCATCAAGAACGAGGATGAGCCTTGTATTTATAAGAAGATTGTAGGACGAACTGTCGTGTTCCTAGTCTTGTATGTGGACGACATTCTTTTGATAGGAAATGACATTCCTATGCTACAATCGGTCAAGCTATTCTTATCACAAAGGTTCTCCATGAAAGACTTAGGTAATGCATCGTACATTCTGGGGATCAAGATCTACGGAGATAGATCTAAGAGATTATTGGGACTTTCGCAGTCGAGGTACATAGAGACCGTACTAAAGTGATTTAGTATGGAAGATTCCAAGCTCGGTAACTGTTGGAGATAGTGCCCTCAGATTCAATTATTGGATCACAGGCACATGATTGCGATGATTGAGGGATGACCTATACCGGTAGGACAGTCTTATTCAAGATGATAGTATGCTATCTGGTTTATCTTTATCATCGTGTACTGTTTCAGGTGACCTTATAAGTCACTATTGCGCGTTGATAGAGCCCTTAGGATTCTTTCTTGACGGCCAGCAGTATGAGGGCGATCATATACGTGGGAGCTGGGGTCTATAAGCACATCCTTAAATGGTCCCTAGTCGAAAGAGTTTCGAGACAGGGCATCGATACTCCAGAGTAGACTAGTGTATACAGTCGAGACCCGGACGAGGGGCGGTGGCCGGTCTCACAGGCCACTGGTGTCAGTTGGTTCACCTAAGATGTATACAGGTGCTCATTGGGTTATGAGTACACCGGACAGGACTCGCCGGGAACATGCTAGTTGGTCTTATACCTGACGTCAGATAGCAGTTACCTGGTGACATGTGTACAGGTTAGTTCATCGACCTGAGATCGTCATTTGTCTCGTGTGAGTTCTCACTGTGCTTTGATTACTACCCTACCACGGCTCAAAGGATTCGTGCAAACAGGTTTTAGTTGGGTACAGTCCCAAGCCACATGGAGGCAGTGAGCAGATCTGCAGGGGTTCGTCTCTCCCGGTATTGGGGATGAGGTCGCACTATGTCTAGGAGAGCCATTACACGAAGTCCTTGGCCAAGGCAGGAGATTTACTGGTAGGTATTCCAGTAGTATCTCAGGGTGTTCTGGGCTACACTCCGACACGACTTGTACCGCTTTTGGGGGTCTGACCTTTACCAACCCCCTAGGCCCACCATGCGATGCTTATAAACGAACGGACCGGACTGTACGGATATTTTCACTGACAGTCTCAGTAGGGTGTCAGGATGAGTTCGCTCATCGACGTCCCTTTTGGTCAATACTTGGCAGCCCGTTACGTATGGCTAATACCTCTGACGTGCTAGTGGTTAAATCCACAGCCAAAGTATTGATGAGTCTTTAGAGTCCCCCACAGACAGTTTCTCAAGTTTCAGGCGAAACGCTGTAAAGGCCGTATGGATATATGGCAGAGTTCGGTCATATACGTGCGATATTGCACGGATCATGATCGGACGGATAATACTAGCGGGCTTTGGTTTAAGCCGGATCCTAGTATTGTACAGTATAGATTTTTTCTCATTGCATTTGTATTCGGTTGGAATACAAATGCGGGTATGTATATACAGTCGCGGGGTTTTCCTGTAATTTATTACGGGATCAGTTTTCTGAAGTTGCCAGTTTGCATTCCGTTTCGGCCAGTTTTCCTTTGTTCCTTCTTGGCCGGATCTTTCTGATGGAGGGGCTTATTTGCAAATGTGCAAATTAGCAAAGTGGAGGGTGTTATTTGTGATATGAGTTTTCATGATAGTTCATAGCTTCTTTTGATTCTTTTTCCATCATTGTTTGCATTAATTGAGATGTGAGTTGATTAGGAAATGGTGTGACTTTTATTCCTCATTATCATCACACATTTGCTTATGGTCACCTTGCCTTTTCCTACACTCACCTTCCTTGATTGCCTCACTCTCTCAATTTTGGCCAGCCACTTCTTGGTGAGGAGGGGTATTATTTTGTGTGTGGAAAAATTCTTGTTCTCATTTTGAGCTTACACCAAAATTCCCAAGTTCATCTCCAATGTTCATTCTCTCCTCCGTTCATCATGGCAACTTCAACCCCTATAGAGACAAATGGATTCTACACTTTGCCTACAGCATCCTTGGGCACATCGACTCGCCAACTTCGTGCCCGAGTTGCCTCGGTCCAGAGGTGGGAGCCCGTAAAAGAACCTGGCGATATGGTGCCCGTTCCGACGAGGAGATGAAGACCGGAGATTCCGCGAGGAGATCGGAGTGGAGGCCGAAGACCGAAGGACACGGATCGCTCGGTATAGCATTCTACCCATTCTCTGGTTGCTAGCATTAGGTTAATGGCCCGATCCGGGTTTATAGTGCGCGTGTAACACCTTAGAATGTGTTTTGTAGCTAATTATATTTTAATGTATGGTTGTTAATAAAAAGTTTACCAAATTAAGTTTTAAATATTTTATCCTATTTAATGAATATTTTATTATATTTTTCCTAGGCACACACACACTTGTGCATGTTAACTAGGGTGCTAATTGGGAGGTTAATCATGATTAGCAATCATGGTTAGCTAACCATTTTCCTTTGAGCTTGTTTTATTAATTGTTTTGGAGTTTTGGGTTTAATAGTGTGCATGGTTGTTTTTAAATAAAATGAATTTGAAAAAAGGTTTTAATATTGGTTCTATTATTCATGGTTGACTTTGTGTGAGGGGGAGAGAGCATGGGGTGCATGGTGTGAACCATGCCTCTTTAATGAGGAGAGAGAAGGTGAGAGGGAGGGGTCTTTTTCCTTGCACTCTTTTCTCAACTTCTCACTCTCATTCTCTCTCTCAAACACACACACACTCACACACAACAACAACAGAAGCAGCAGCAAGCAGCAGTGGCAGCAGCAACAACAACATCAGCAACAACTGCAACAACAACAGCAATGGCAGTAGCAGGAGCTCCAGCAACCTACAGCAGCTCTTCTCCACTTCTTCACCTGCTCTCTAGGGTTCTTTAGGGTATACTTCCTAACCCAATCCCCTAGTAGCTTAAGTTGTGCATCGATTAGCTTCGATTAGTGTAAATAGCTAGTTTAGTGCTAATTATGGTGATTTGTGTGGAACTTTGATTATGTGGTGATTGTGTTGTTTAACCCTACCTATTTAAGTGTTATTAGGGTCACTTTAACTGAGTTTAACCCTAGATTACATTAAAATACCATAGGGTTTCCTTTTAGTGCAAATTGGTGATTTTAAAGCGATATATTAGCATTTTTGTGATCCGCTTTGGACCCGGTACCTTCAGGTTAAAATTGAGGAAACTGGAGCATGCTCACTAGGTTTAGACAACACCACAAGAACACGAGACCCCCATTCCCAACTGAGGCCGCAGATTTATTACGTTTGGCCGCAATTTGCGGCCAAGTAGGGGGCAGGGGTGTTGAGGTCTTGGCTAGGGTTGTCTGTAGGGTTGTATAGGGCTTTGGCATGTCTAGGTTTGTAATATTTTACCTGTAGGAAAATCTGGGACTATATATCGTATTTGATGTTCGTTGTGTTTGCGCGATACGCGCGATACGTGAGAAGGTTCTGTGATCCAGCGTATCGCGGCGTGTCGCGATGGTTTTAAATGCGTACACACACGTTTCAGCATATCGTGAACACGCGCGTTTAGTTCGCGACGCGAGTTTCTCGTTTTGGTTCGATATCACGTTTTGCGAGATATTTGGCTTATATATGATTTCCATGTCTTATTTGCAGGTTTGCAGGCAGGGACTACGGACACTACTACAGGGGGAGCAGATGGTAGGATTCACCTAGCGTGGAGCGTAGGTGAGTAGATTTAACATCTACGGGGGAATCGCCCGCATGGCGTTATGCGTCTGGGCTAGGATTCAATACCTGTCGCATATTCTACGTCATTGTTAGAATTGTGCCTTTTACTGTATTTCCTTGATATAGTGGTACTGTGACTAGCAGCCGTAGGGCACTGCACACATTATTGACGGTTTATGTTGCACGAGCACGGATTGTTTGCTACACACACACCGTCAATAATTGCCATGTCACACACTAACCATTATAGATACTATTGCGTACCACACATGACATCTAGCTTATCGATATACCTATAGTGTATCATACCATTAGTGATAGGTACACATACACCTTGCGATACAGCTACAGGTATACCTTGCACATATTTTAGTTATACCGGGGGGGTATCCTACATATTTTACTTATACCCAGGAGGGTATACGACATCAGTTCTTATAGGCAGATACATATACATTGCTACACCTATATGTTACACACATATTCAGTTGCAGTTACATATTTACCTTTACTGGTGTTACTTAGCTGTACCTTATTGGTTTCGCATACATCTGGTTTCAGCTACATATTCTCATTTATATGCTCGCATTTCAGATATATCGCATATATTTATTCCTGGATTTGCGCATTGTTATTGGGATTTTAGATGATGTTTTCTGGATTTGGGAACCGCGGGAGTTCATGAAATTATGCATACATTGAAAAACCCGGTTTCCTTGATATGATATTTGCGCATCCACCATGAGCTTTATCGGTGCTGATATGTATATACCCCTACGAGGAGGCGTCGAGGCCGTAGAGGGTACATGGTAGGGCCCGGTATGGTTCCCCTCGGCAAGAAGATCGATGGATTTTACCGATTGAGCCTGAAGGCGGGCTAGTACCTACCGGTGACAGTACTGATGACTCGGCGGGGGTCATGGAGACACCGTTGGGAGTCATGCACGTATGCATACGTCGAAAGGCGAGGGCAGAGCTAGGCACTCGTGCTTTCGGGACATCGTATGATACGTACCTATAAGGATTTCTGTGTCGATGCTTGGCACATTGTTTTCATGATATTTCTTGTAATACCTTTGTATATATAACAGGGGATTAGCCGTTGTTATATATACCCTTACACCAATATTAGTGGAATGGGACGCTAATATATGTGTATTGTGTAAGTCGATGTAGTACACCCCAGTACTTATGGGGAGGCGGAATTTACAAAAACTTATCAAGTTTAAACAACGAACATCGACTAACCGCTTGAATCGAAGCTAAACTCTAAATAACCGTATCCTATGAGTTTCTTTTCATAAGAGATTAGGGATTATACCTAATGAACCGGTCCTTCTCCTTTACGTCCTCCTTTGTTCTCCTCGGCCTTCTCTAGGTAGTAGACGATCCACCCGAGAGCAAAACTCCAAGCTAAACCTCTAACTTGAGGTAACTAATCAACTTTGATTGCTAATCAAAGATGAGAGAATGATAAAGAGTGTAGGTTATGGATTGTTTAGTCTAACTAAACCTTTGTTCTCAACACATGAGGATTAAGGTTAGTATCTTGAAGATGAGAGCTTGAGGAGAGAGAATGTGTGATATGATAATGAGAGAAGAGAGAGAGTGTATCATAATATTATGAAGCATTCTTATTTTCAATAAATCAATAAAGGAAATGAATAAGCATGCTTCACAAAATATCTTGTGATGATTCATTAACATGAGTCATTAAGCAATAAATGTGCATTAATGAAGTGAATGAATCACCACTATGACTCACTCTCTTTCCAAAACAAACCTCCTTAGTCACATCTTCTAGAAGCTTCTCGAGTAATTACGAGAACGCCCCCCCGATCCGTAAAAATACGGAAAAACTTTAGACTGTAAAAATCCAATAACCGGATACCAGTAACTGGCTTAAACCAAAGCCGACTGATAAAATCTGTCCGAAAGTCGTACGCGCGTAAACGCACGTATGCGTCCGAACCCTTTGTCGCAAAACCATGCAACCTCTATATCGTTTCGCCTGGAGTAGGAAACTCTCTGTGTGGGACTCTAGAGACTCGACTACTACGCTGGCAGTGGGTTTAACCACAGACCGCAAGCGGCACTAGCTGTACGTAACGGTCCCCAGGTAGTTGTCGATAAGAAGGCCGATGAGTAAACCCATCCGAACTCCTACTGAGTCTGATGTGACAATCTCCATACAGTCCGGTCCGTTCGTCCATGACTATCGCATATCGGGCCTAGGGGGGCGGCAAGCGTCAGTCCCCTAATAGCGGTATAAGTCGTGTCGGAGTAAAGCCCATTACACCCTGAGAAGCTACTGGAACCTACCAGCAAATCTCGCTTGCCCTGGCCAGGGACTTTGCGTAATGGCTCTCTGACACAGCACGATATCTACTCCCAATACCGGGAGGGACGAATCCTGTCTAACCGCCACTGCCTCCAAGTGCTCGGGACTGCACCCAACTGCTACCTGTTTGCACGACTCCTTTGAGCCGTGGTAGGGTAGCAATCTAAGAACAGTGGGACACACTCGAGGCGAAGTAGCAGTGTCAAGTCTGCGGACTACGCTGTACTCATGTCACCTGGGAACTGTTCACTGACGACTGGTATCAAACCAACCAACAGTTCCCTATGAGTCCTGTCCGGTGTACCCGTAACCTAACGAGCACCTGTATACTATCTCCAGTACGACGTACTGACGGCTGTGGGACAGACCATCTCCCCAACTGGGATGAGAAGCGTACACACCAGTCTACTCCGGAGTATCGATGCTCTGTCTCGATAATCCAACGACCGGGGACCTGAATAAGGATGTGCTTGTAGACTACCCAGCCCCCACTAGTGTGACTGCCATCACAACGCTGGTAGCCAAGCAAGATCCTAAGAGCTCTATCAATACGTATACTCACATATTAAGATAGAAAAACCAAGTAGCATACTACCATGTTTAGCAAGACTGTTATATACATGTGAATATCCCAAGCTTCCATTAAGTAATATACAAGCTAGTATGATACAGTAATGGCCTTCTAGGGCATAAACACTAACAATCTCCCACTTGCACTAGGGCCATGTACTGGCATATCGCAGACCAATGATCTCGAGCAGCCTCTCGAACTGAATCTGAGGAAGGGCCTTCGTGAATGGATCAGCAATGTTCTCTTCTGAAGCAACTCTCCGAACCTCGATCTCCTGACGATCAATGATCTCCCTGATCAGGTGATACCGCCTTAAGATGTGTCTGGACTTCTGATGGGACCTTGGTTCCTTCGCTAAAGCTATAGCTCCGTTGTTGTCGCAATACAGAGGTATTGGATCAACTATGGTAGGAACCACCTGAAGTTCTGTTAGGAACTTCTTCATCCAGACTGCTTCTTTTGCGGCATCGCAAGCAGCTATATACTCCGCTTCCATCGTCGAGTCAGCAACGGTGTCCTGCTTGGAGCTCTTCCAGCACACCGCCCCTCCATTGAGGGTAAAGACATAACCCGACATGGACTTGGAATCGTCCTTATCACTCTGGAAGCCGGAATCAGCAAAGGCCTCCAACCTGAGGTCTTTTCCGCCGTAAACCAAGAACATCTCCTTAGTCCTCCTCAGGTACTTGAGAATGTTCTTTACTGCTATCCAGTGTTTCTCCCCTGGGTCTGACTGATACCGGCTTACCACGCTCAGTGCATAAGCTACATCTGGTCTGGTACACAACATCGCATACATTATAGAGCCTACCGCAGAAGCGTAGGGTATAATAGACATGCGTTCCCTTTCCAAATCAGTCTTGGGAGACATCTCTTTGGAGAGGGTGATTCCGTGACAAGCCGGTAGATTACCGCGCTTAGAATCTTCCATACTGAATCTTTTCAGTACAGTGTCGATATACCTGGACTGCGAAAGTCCCAACATCCTCTTGGATCTATCACGATAGATCCGGATCCCCAGAATGTAAGAGGCATCACCCAGGTCTTTCATGGAGAACCTGTGTGACAAGAATCCTTTGACAGATTGTAGCATAGGAATGTCATTTCCTATCAATAGAATGTCATCCACGTACAAGACGAGGAATACGACACTTCTGGCCACGACTTTACTATATATGCACGGTTCATCTGGATTTTTGATAAAGTCATATTCTTTGACTGTCTCATCAAAGCAGATGTTCCAACTCCGCGATGCCTGCTTTAGTCCGTAAATGGATTTAAGCAGCTTGCATACTTTTCCGCTGCTCCCACTCTGATTGAAACCCTCTGGCTGATCCATATAGACGCTCTCTTCTAAATTTCCATTCAGAAAAGCCGTCTTTACGTCCATCTGCCAGATTTCATAATCATGGAAGGCAGCAATAGCAAGAAGGACCCGAATGGATTTGAGCATAGCCACTGGAGAAAAAGTTTCGTCATAGTCCAAACCAGGTCTTTGACGAAAACCCTTTGCAACAAGTCTAGCCTTATAGGTTTCCACCTGTCCATCTACACCAATCTTTTTCTTGAAGATCCATTTGCATCCTATGGGTTTTACCCCATCTGGAGCAAAGTCCAAAGTCCATACTTTGTTGGTGTACATGGACTCCATTTCGGTCCGCATTGCATCTAGCCATCGTACCGAGTCGCCGCTCTGGATGGCCTGCCTGAAGTCAGTAGGTTCATCATCATCTATGATGCAATCCTCTCTATCCCCATCTATGAGAAAACCGTAGTATCTCTCAGGCGGACGAGACGGCCTACTACTCCTGCGGAGGGGTGCGGGAATGTTCTGTTCTTCTTGAACCTCTGGTTCTACCAAACTTTCAGTAACAGCTTGTGGTTCTGGAATTTCTTCCAGTTCTATTGCGCTCCCACTCTTCTGATTTTCTAAAAATTCAGTTTCTAAGAAGTGGGCATGACGAGAAACAAAAACCTTTTGTTCCTCTGCGTAATAGAAATAATATCCCTTGGAGTTCTTTGGATATCCCACAAGCTTACACAGTACTGAGCGTGCCTCGAGCTTGTCCACATGCTGCTTTTTTACAAAAGCTGGACACCCCCATGTCCTAAAATGTTTTAGACAGGGTTTCTTCCCACTCCACATCTGATATGGTGTGGTAGGCACAGTCTTGGTTGGAACCTGGTTCAAAAGATATGCCGCTGATTCTAGCGCATAACCCCAGAAAGATCGCGGTAACTCAGCATTACTCATTATGGATCGTACCATATCCAATAGGGTTCGATTCCGTCTCTCCGATACACCGTTGTGCTGTGGAGTGTATGGAGGAGTAAGCTGAGAGAGAATTCCTTTCTCTTTTAGGTAACCTAGGAACTCGGCACTTAAGTATTCTCCACCTCGATCAGATCTTAGTGTTTTAATACTTTTGCCTGTTTGGTTTTCCGCTTCACTCTTAAATTCCAGGAATTTCTCAAAGGCCTCTGATTTATGCTTCATTAAGAAAACATATCCATACCTAGAGAAATCATCTGTAAAAGTAATGAAGTAGGAATAACCACCTCTCGCATGTGTAGACATTGGACCGCATACATCACTGTGTATGAGTCCTAAGAGCTCGCTTGCTCTTACTCCTTGTCCAGTGAACGGAGTCTTTGTCATCTTTCCTTTGAGACAAGATTGACAAGTGTCATAAGTTTGATATTCGAACATGTCCAAATATCCTTCTCTATGCAACTTAGTCAACCTTCTCTCATTGATGTGACCCAGTCTACAATGCCATAAGAAAGCTTTATTTAAATCTGGAGACTTTCTTTTTAGTGTGTTCTGGACATTGAAAATTTGGAGTTGGTTTAACACATATATGCCGTTATTTAGAGTACCGGACCCAATCAAACCATGATTAAGGTGGATGTTGACAACATCTCTTACAAACGTGAAATCATAACCTTTATTTGATAACAAGGAAACTGATATGATATTACACGTTAAGCTGGGTACAAAATAACAGTTATGTAAAACCAAAATGTGTCCACTCGTCAATCCTAGGTGATAATCCCCGACGGACGCAGCTCCCACGCTAGCTCCGTTAGCAACCCTGAGGATTATATCACCTTCCTCCAGCACTCTACGGTTTCTCAGTGCCTGCAATGAATTGCAAATATGAGATCCTGATCCGGTATCCAATACCCAGGAAGTAGAGTTGATTGACAGACAATTCTCAATTACAAACACACCTGAAGTCGAAGCCACAGCTTGCTTCGGTTCCTGGTTCTTGGCGTTCCACGCCTTGCAATCCTTCTTCCAGTGCCCTTTCCTGTGACAATGGAAGCACTCATCCAGGCCAACTACCGGTGCTGCAATCTTTTTCTTTCCCTTCTTTCCCACCTTACTAACACCTCCTCTAGGTCTGGGTGCGGCCTTCTTCTTCCTTCCTTTGGCCCTAGCCTTGGACCCGGAAGAAGATGCTCCGCCAACAAACATAGCGGGTGTTTCCCTTGCCTTCTGCAAGGTGCCCTCTGCACTCCTTAACATGTTCAGGAGTTCCGCAAGTTCAACTTCTTTTCCTTGAAGATTGAAGTTGAGGATAAACTGGGCGTAGGTGGGAGGAAGGGACTGGAGAACAAGGTCTGTATAGAGCTCATTATCCAAAGTCGTCCCAAGGTCTGCGAGCTCTTCTATATAGCCAATCATCTGTAGGACATGTTCACCTACCGATGACCCGACAGCCAACCTCGCTCGAAACAATTTCTTTGAGGTCTCGTATCTTGCTATACGAGATTGCTCTCCATAAAGTTCCTTTGTATGGAGAAATATGCCATCTAAGGACATATCCTCGTGCCTCCTCTGATGTTCATTATTCATCGAGGCAAGCACGATGCACTTGGCTCTCGCGCAATCTAAATCCCAGGTTTTGCGGATTTCCTTATCCGCATTACTGGATTTGGGACCAGGGACAGCAGGTGCCGTAGCGGTGAGGATGTACCCCAATTTGTCGTAGGTCAAAGCCATCTTGACATTCCGCAGCCAATCTTTATAGTTTGGCCCCGTCAGTATATTTTTCTCTAAAAGTAACTTAAGTCCAGTCATTTTCAGGGTCGCTGCAATTAGGAGAGAGAGAAGAAAACTCTTTAGCATGATGCTCTTGCAAGTTTAGAGTGGTTTTTAGTTTATCTAAACTGGATGGCTCCCACTGTTTCTCGAATCCTTCCTCAAACCATAAAAGAAGAATTAGCCAAGACTATTCTCACCGTACAATACTTGCTTAACCGTTCAGCCAGGCCGGTGTCGATACTTCGAGGGAGGTTTTCCAACGCTTTCGTGAAGTTCCTTAATTAAAGAACCTCTTTTCTCTGGGGGCGTAACCCCGCTGACACTTTTCTGGACACCTACTAGGTTTATAGCATTGATCGTTAAGCGACGAATATCCTGATAAGTAGCATATACTCACAGTAGGATCGGGATCCAAATATCATCGTCTGATAATGTTGTAGGAATGCTACCAACATTCATCAAACTCAAAATGGTATGCATCTCTTTGCAAATTTCAGTTTCTTTAGAAATTCCCGATATAAGTTTTTGCCCCATGCTCTTATGACCTTGACTAAGGGCCAACAAATCATAAGTCACATGTCAAGTTCTGCCCATCATTATCCTGTTGATTTGAACCCATCCGTATACTCTTGACTAAGGGCCAACAAAGTAATACGACTGTCCCAAACCAACTCATCTATCTATGCAACAAATGAATACCCCAGCAGCTACCAATCACTATGTCTTGACTAAGGGCCAAACAAACATAGCTTGAATACTACTGACCATTCATAAGAAATGACGGAGGGCTACGACTGGTTTTGGCGAAACCGTGAACGTAGTGAACTTGATATAACCGAAGGAACCTGATAGCTTTTAAAAGGAGTGGTTAAATCTCCGCATTTAAAATTATCTGTTTTAAAAATAACCGAGTGGTTTCTTTTAAATTGTTCCAACGATTTAAACTTTGGTTTGTTTTACTTTGCATTACAGATAATGCGTCCCATCATTAACCTATCATTGCAGAAAACAACGAAAATACAACGTCCTCTTATGCCATCCGCATTCGCCACGGGGTCCCGTCATCACCCGTTAGGTTACTTAACTAACGACAGAGCGGGGGCTGGGCTAGCGCGGGTGTAAAACATAAGTGGCGTCTAAATAGCTATCATAATATAGATATTTTACATTCGTCTGACGCAATGATATTCATTCCAGAACACAGATAAACAATATTGGATTTGCAAGCAATCTGTATTTCTTTTGAGCCTGCAAGAAAAGACAGATTACACAGTTGTGATGAATAGCCGTTTACCCCAACCTCGACCCCTACGGGTACGGCAAACTACCCACCCGGCAGTCTGTGTACCCCACCTTGGGTCAGTCCTAGGAGCAAAAACAGTAAAATGAAATAATACAACGGTGGCTACGACCGCAACCTGGAAGTGCCCCGCAAAAATAATATTACAACAAATTACATTTACAACAAATGAATTAAAACAATAACCCATTGCGAACCCCGGCTATACACCACAACAGTCCAATACAGTTTATATGCACAAACAGTTATAACCATTTCAGAAATGTGCAACCTCCTGCCAACCGACATACTAGCAGTTGGGGGAGGTTTACGAACACATCAAACAATCACAGATATAATCCAATACGCAAATACTGTATTTTTCGATCGAATAAACAACTTCAATATTGCTCCAAAATCTGCTCTGTTAAACAGTAACCTGAGCAATAATTAAACATTCCAGAAAACCCCAAATTACCCAGAGAAGCAACAGAAGAAAAATCGGCCGCTGACTCGCCAACTCGGCGGCGGAAGCGCGGCAACTCAGTGGCTGAGGCCGCGGTTCCGCGGCGAGTTGGTCGATTCAGTCGACTGTTTTTCTTGGGTGTTCTTCTGGTGTCATGTCAAGCACTCTGAGCTCACCTGAAAAATTTTCTGACATCGTTTTAAATTCGACAGAAACTTACATTTTTTAGGGTTTTCCGGCTTCGTTTTTTCGTTCGAAATTCGTACAAATTTGCGATTAAGTTATTTAGTGTTTAGCGAGGCTCTGATACCACTGTAAGTCGATGTAGTACACCCCAGTACTTATGGGGAGGCGGAATTTACAAAAACTTATCAAGTTTAAACAACGAACATCGACTAACCGCTTGAATCGAAGCTAAACTCTAAATAACCGTATCCTATGAGTTTCTTTTCATAAGAGATTAGGGATTATACCTAATGAACCGGTCCTTCTCCTTTACGTCCTCCTTTGTTCTCCTCGGCCTTCTCTAGGTAGTAGACGATCCACCCGAGAGCAAAACTCCAAGCTAAACCTCTAACTTGAGGTAACTAATCAACTTTGATTGCTAATCAAAGATGAGAGAATGATAAAGAGTGTAGGTTATGGATTGTTTAGTCTAACTAAACCTTTGTTCTCAACACATGAGGATTAAGGTTAGTATCTTGAAGATGAGAGCTTGAGGAGAGAGAATGTGTGATATGATAATGAGAGAAGAGAGAGAGTGTATCATAATATTATGAAGCATTCTTATTTTCAATAAATCAATAAAGGAAATGAATAAGCATGCTTCACAAAATATCTTGTGATGATTCATTAACATGAGTCATTAAGCAATAAATGTGCATTAATGAAGTGAATGAATCACCACTATGACTCACTCTCTTTCCAAAACAAACCTCCTTAGTCACATCTTCTAGAAGCTTCTCGAGTAATTACGAGAACGCCCCCCCGATCCGTAAAAATACGGAAAAACTTTAGACTGTAAAAATCCAATAACCGGATACCAGTAACTGGCTTAAACCAAAGCCGACTGATAAAATCTGTCCGAAAGTCGTACGCGCGTAAACGCACGTATGCGTCCGAACCCTTTGTCGCAAAACCATGCAACCTCTATATCGTTTCGCCTGGAGTAGGAAACTCTCTGTGTGGGACTCTAGAGACTCGACTACTACGCTGGCAGTGGGTTTAACCACAGACCGCAAGCGGCACTAGCTGTACGTAACGGTCCCCAGGTAGTTGTCGATAAGAAGGCCGATGAGTAAACCCATCCGAACTCCTACTGAGTCTGATGTGACAATCTCCATACAGTCCGGTCCGTTCGTCCATGACTATCGCATATCGGGCCTAGGGGGGCGGCAAGCGTCAGTCCCCTAATAGCGGTATAAGTCGTGTCGGAGTAAAGCCCATTACACCCTGAGAAGCTACTGGAACCTACCAGCAAATCTCGCTTGCCCTGGCCAGGGACTTTGCGTAATGGCTCTCTGACACAGCACGATATCTACTCCCAATACCGGGAGGGACGAATCCTGTCTAACCGCCACTGCCTCCAAGTGCTCGGGACTGCACCCAACTGCTACCTGTTTGCACGACTCCTTTGAGCCGTGGTAGGGTAGCAATCTAAGAACAGTGGGACACACTCGAGGCGAAGTAGCAGTGTCAAGTCTGCGGACTACGCTGTACTCATGTCACCTGGGAACTGTTCACTGACGACTGGTATCAAACCAACCAACAGTTCCCTATGAGTCCTGTCCGGTGTACCCGTAACCTAACGAGCACCTGTATACTATCTCCAGTACGACGTACTGACGGCTGTGGGACAGACCATCTCCCCAACTGGGATGAGAAGCGTACACACCAGTCTACTCCGGAGTATCGATGCTCTGTCTCGATAATCCAACGACCGGGGACCTGAATAAGGATGTGCTTGTAGACTACCCAGCCCCCACTAGTGTGACTGCCATCACAACGCTGGTAGCCAAGCAAGATCCTAAGAGCTCTATCAATACGTATACTCACATATTAAGATAGAAAAACCAAGTAGCATACTACCATGTTTAGCAAGACTGTTATATACATGTGAATATCCCAAGCTTCCATTAAGTAATATACAAGCTAGTATGATACAGTAATGGCCTTCTAGGGCATAAACACTAACATATTGCCCCCATCATATTTATTTCTGCAAATATATATATACCTTAGGATGTTAGAAACTTACTTGAGATTCGACTTGGGATATATGTGATTCATTGAGATTGGATAATCGATATGAAGGAGATTGTTGATTTGTACATTCGAGATATAGGGGATTACTCGATATTGTACATTGAGGTGATGTGAGACTTATATGATGTGAGACCCCAGTTTGGGGGCTGATTTGAGGGTTTGGGATTTGAGCGTCTTGATGGATTGTGATCCTACCACGATGTCATGTTTCCGTGGAAATGACATATTCCACCCCATACCTCACACTTACCTATTTTATGCACAGTTTCATATATTGGTAGTACCTGTTAGTGTACCCTTATGATAGTTGCATATCTACTTTCTCATATCCCTATTGCATACTATTATCATGTCACCATCGCTTCACACATTGATTGTACCTATTAGTGTACTTTCCATTATTTTGCATTTGCATGACATGTTATTACTGTAATCGCATATCTTAGATTCATGCTGTACGTACATTCCTGCGATTACCTGCATATGTTATCTACTATTCACGAGTTGGCAACTCACCCCCGTTGTGCCACAGGTGTTTCAGGTTGTTCCCCAGAATAGTCGAGGCAGGCTATTCAAATTTTCAGCTATCATCTTTTGCTACAGATACCGCATCAGCTCACAGTACTATTTTGCTTAGGTGGGGTTTGGTGGTCATCTGTATTTTGTATTGTACATTCGTTGTATCTTGTACTCTCTATCTACTATTATGTTGTTGACTTAGTGACTTGGTGAGGACGTTACTGTATATTATTTGTGGGTTTGTTGTCTTTTATATACAGCTTTCTCTCTATTGTCCTTATTTCTTCGCTATAGCTTCATATTTTTGTGTTGTATTCATCTTGGCTAGTTTTTACAAAAAGGGGTGTTGCTAAAATTTTAACGAAATAAAGTAGGACTTTTAAAGAATTGGGTTGCGATTTCAAATGTTTCAAAAACTTATATTATCTTTTCCGTATTTTTATGGTTTAGATTTCTGGGTTTTGGCTTTCTTTTACTGCGCTACGTCTTTAGGCGTTGCGTAGTATTAGGGCCGTCACGGGCCAATTTTGGGTCGTGACAAAGTTGGTATCAGAGCACTAGGTTTTACCTTTCGGAGTGTAGGATGACCTTAGTATGATGGAGTAGGTAGCTTAAGCAGAGGAATGTAGTGTGTGTATGTCTGCAGCATACCCACGATACGGTACTTTGCATTAAGTGACCTAAGTACAAATTGCTTGAAATTCCTTCCTTGATGATTCATATCCTTGAGATTCGATTCCTTATTCTCATCGAATCTTATATCTATTTATAGCCTTGCCGCCGATGACTATGGGGACTCAGAGTGATGCAGCGAGGGCCGAGGGCAGAGTTGGCTCGGGTGAGACGAGTACTGACAAGGATGGCACTCTAGTTGCACAGGTGCAGACGGATCAGCCTACGACTTATACTATGGATAGACTTTTGGTAGAGATGCAGGATTTCCGCCAGACTATAAGTTCATTGGTTGATGTCGTTCGGGAGCTACGACAGGAGGTTGTCACCCCTGTTACTCAGTTGTCACTTGCGATCAGCATGCAGCAGTCCGTCACTTACATAGCACCAGTGGTTGCAGCTCCAGTTGATAAGGCGCATATTCCAGAGGCTCAGAGAGTTCCAGGACAGTGGAGGACTCGTACCAGTGTACCAGCCCAGAGACAGAGGTTTGGTCGTCGGGACAGATTTCGTGGCCGTCGCGGGAGTAGCAGAGGCTTAGGACGAGGACAGTCGTTCAGCTCTCATCCCCAGGATGGTCAGCAGTCAGCGCGTGGATGCTTTCGATGCGGAAGCCTTCAGCACTTCGTCAGGGATTGTTCCTTAGCACCTCGTCATGATCGTTTTCAGAGAGGCCGTGGATGTGGAAGATTTGCTCAGAGGGCTCAGTCTACCAAAGGAGTTCAGCCAGCTGCGGGTAGGGGGCAGACACAGGAGTTTGCTTCTACTCATCGGAATGCGCAGACGTCCAATGTGGAGTTCTCAGGTATCCTTAATTCGCTTGTTCTTTTGGTGTATCCATTTGTTTTTTATGCTTGTACCGTGGATGGGTAGATTAGTCGTAGTTGTGCTAACTTCTGTTAGCGATTCTTTTGTTGCGCGACACGTATTTCAGTTGTGTGCCAATCGGATAGGAGATATAGATTCGTCCATCGTCTCGATTCTTCTAGAGATGTTGGGTTTGACTTTCTCCTAGGCACGGACTGGTTAACTACGTGCTAGGCGTCTGTGGACTACCGTGAGGAAACAAGTTAGGTTTTGTTTTCCCCGGCAAGTCAGTTCTTGTTGTGCAGGTGGATAGTTGTGCCGCCTCTCACAGCTTGAATTCAGCCTTTTTCGCTAGTCGGCTACTGAGGAGATGTCGTGGATTCTTGGCGTTCATTCATGATACTGGAGCCACAGTGGGATTGTTGGACCGGGTTACTTCCGTGCGAGAGTTTTCCAACGTTGTTCCGGATGAGCCGGCGAAGCTTGGGAGCTAAGGGATCAGCTGCAGAGTTGTGGTTTGGGGAGTTTTGTGCGTCTGAGTGTTTCGCTTTTGGAAGCTCCTATTTCTGTTCGTCAAGGAGAAAGACGGCAGTTTAGGGTTGCGTATCGACGGATCGTTAATTGAACCGGCTTATGGTGCGGATTGATATCCTTCACCTCACCGTGACGATTTCTTAGATCAGCTCCAGAGTGCGAGACATTTTCCAAGTTTGTTTGGGATCAGGTCATCATTATTGCGGATTCGGGGTGATGGCATTCCGAAGACTGCCTTATGCGTGCTACGGGCTTTGTGTGTATCAGTGAGTCGTTGGATTCCCTGATACCCTAACAGCATTCGTAGATATGATGAACCAGATTTCTGCAGGCCGTTCCTCGACCAGTTTTGTTGTGTTATATACGACATTCTAGTCTTTTTAATGTGTATTGAGGAACAGGAGTAACACTTAAGAATTTGTTATGCAGATACTGGGAGAGCACCAGCTGTTTGCTAAATTCTCGGAGTGTTTCTTCAGGCTTGTTTTGTGTTGACTCCTAGGTCTGGTAGTCACGGGAGACGGTTTTGTATGGTCTCGAGGGAGATCGTGACCGTACAGCTTAGGCCCAGACTTGTGTGCTGGACGGAGATCCGCATATTGTTGGGCTTAGCAGGTTTTACCGCCTTTCATGCAGGATTGCTAGAGTAGTGCTGCACCGTCGACTGAATGGACCGGAGGGGAGGTTTCTTTTCTGAGAAGACTGAGGCATGTGTACGGAGTTTTCGGCAGTTGGAGATTCGGTTAACAACTGCATCAGTTCTTTCTTTGCCTTTGGTTCGGGCGACTTTGTTGTTTAACTGTAATGTTTCTTGAGTGGGCTCGAGTGTGTACTGATGTAACACTACAGAGTCATCGCTTTTGCTTCCCTACATTTGGAGGAAGTACGAGAAGGATATTCCACTCATGATCTGGAGATGGCCGCGGTGGTTTTGCATTGGAGATTTGGAGACACTACCTGTTCGAGAGTCATGTCAGATTTTCACGGACTACCAGAGCTTAATGAATATCTTCCTGCAGCGGATTTTGATTGTTGTGTTAGTCTTCTACAGATTTACAGTTTTTGTGTGATCGTTGAGTATAGCTTAAGTTCGTCTCTACGGAGGGGACAGCTTGCTCATGTCCGCGCCCGACCACTTTTCTTAAATCGTTTTCGCGAGACACTGCCCGCCGATGCTCGTTCGTCAGAAATACTTGAGCATACTCTGCTGGGTAATGATTCAGAGACCTTGATTTGCGACAATGGTGTGCTAAGTTAGGGACACGTTTGTGTACCTGACATTATCAGGTAGAGACGTGCAATCCTAGAGTAAGTACCTCAGTCAACTCTCTGTATTCATTCAAGTTCCACCAGCTTTGGCGTGACTTATGAGATAGTTACGAGTGGACAAGGATGTAAAGAGAAGTTTCAGGTTTCGTTTCAAGGTGTCAGTCTTGTTGTGTGCTTGAGTCGAGCATCTGAGGCCGGCTGGAGAGTCGCAACCTTTTACCGTTCCGAGGTAGGAATGGGAGCAGGTCTCCACGAATTTCGTTATGGTTTCTACCCAATTTTAGTCAGGGTGTGACTCCATTCATATTCTTGTCGTCCGGTTTTACTCAATGTGCTCAGTTGTTTCTTGTTAAGTTGTGTGTTTGTATTGTTTGTTGTCAGCAGTTGGGGATCGTCACTCGCCATCGTTAGGGTTCTCCTTCGATCGCTGTTATCAGGAGACACTCCAATTGGCCACCTTTAGGCTTAGGGGTTAGGTCGTGTCGATCACCAGTCTGTTGTTTTTCTGACTCGGCGTAAGTAGGATTGGGACCCCAGCTATGTCTAGAGACTTCGGAGATGGTCCAGTTGTGTTAGGTCAGAATGGGAATTGCCTATTGCGAACTGAGGTCTTGTGCCGACTGTGTTGGTCATAGACTCGAGCTCACAGGGACAGATCATGTATTCCTACGGACTTTCCGATGAATGACGTGTTGGATTTTGGGAAGCTTGTCCCAGGATTTAGGTCTTTCTGAGATCCAATAAGCGAGTTAGTTTCGTTGCCTTTAATTTGGCTCTTCCGCCCAGATTATTGGATTTTCACTCCGTATTCCTTATGATGATGCTTTACAATTAACTTCATGACCTTTCTCACATGATTTTGTAAGTCCATGCTACCTCTCCCGGTACTTTCGGGAATGCGGAATTTGGTAAATAACAATTTTTACGGAGGTGGTAACATGGACCTATAACCCGGATCTTGGTTAAACTTCTATCTAACATCCTAACTAAGAGTTTCTAGCTACTCGGTTAGGGGGTTATACCTAGCTTGTCTTGAACTCCTTCGTCTTCAAGCTCCGGTGGTGGTCCGATGGCTCCTTCTCGTCGTCTTCGTACGTCGAAGATAGATCCACTTGAAAGCTCCAACCTTTAGCTCCTTCTTCGTTCTTTGAAGAAACTAGTTCACTTGGTTTGCTAAACCTAGTGAACTAGAATGAGTAGAGAAGATTTAGAATGGGATTTTATCTATGGTTCTTGATTCTCAACACATGAGAGATATGAACCATAGAGTCAAGAGAGGAAGCAAGAGGATGAGAGTGAGAGCAAAGTGGAGAGCTCAAGAACAAGAGAGAGAATGAGCAAGAAAGAATGAGGCTCTCTTTTGTCTCTCACCCTCTCATAATCCAAAATAATCATAACTCATCATATCAATAAAAGTCTTATGTGATGGTTGAAGCAACCATAACCTTATCATGTCAAGCACTCATTTTACTCAAATGAGCAAGCAAGTAAAAGTCTTTAGCATGAAATGATAGCCATGGTTATCATGATGGTCAACTAGTCAAGCCTAGTCAACAAAGTCAACAAGTCAACAAAAGTCAACAAGTCAACAAAAGTCAACAACCAAGTCACCATAATACTTAATTAATATAATAGTTAATCACATATCATATTCTCATTAGGGTTGAGCAAAAAGTCAAAAAGTCAACGGTCAACTGTCAACAACCCTAATGAGAATCCGCTGTCTGTGCCTCCCTGTCAACTGTGCATACACACCCGCATCCGCGTTCCGAGGAACACGAATGCAAACTGGATAAATCCAATCCCATAAGGTACACTAGGATCTGGCTTAAACCAAAGCCCGCTAGTGTAAACTGTCCGGACACTGTACGTGCACAAGTGCACGAATGTGACCGAACCCTGTCGAAAAACCATGCGATTACCATGCGACCTCTACTCTTTTTCCTAAAGGCGAAAAGCTTTCTGTGTGGGACTCTAAAGACTCGACACTACGCTGGCAGTGGGTTTAACCACAGACCGCAAGCGGCACTAGCTGTGCGTAACGGTCCCCAGGTAATGCCGATAAGAAGACCGACGAGGCGAAACCCATCTGAACTCCTACTGAGCCTGAGTGTGACATTCTCCGTACAGTCCGGTCTGTTCGTCTGATACATCGCATGGCGGGCCTAGGGGGCGGTAAACGTCAGTCCCCCAATAGCGGTACAAGTCGTGCCGGAGCGAAGCCCAAAACACCCTGAGATAACACTGGAAGCCTACCAGTATATCTCGTTTTCCCTGGCCAGGGACTACTCGTGTAATGGCTCTCCTAGACACAGCGCGATGTCAACCCCCAATACCGGGAGAGACGAATCCTGTCTAACCGTCACTGCCTCCAAGTGCTTCGGGACTGCACCCAACCACCACCTGTTTGCACGACTCCTTTGAGCCGTGGTAGGGTAGTGATCAAAGTACAGTGGGAACACACTCGAGGCGAAGTGACAGTGTCAAGTCAGCGGACTAAGCTGTACTCATGTCACCTGGGAACTGATAACTGACGATAGGCATAATACCAACTAGTCAGTTCCCGACGAGTCCTGTCCAGTGTACCCGTAACCTAACGAGCACCCGCATACTATCTGAACTACGACGTACTGACGGCTGTGGGACAGACCGTCTCCCATACTGGGATGAGAAGCGCATGCGCTGGTCTACTCCGGAGTATCGATGCCCTGTCTCGATAGTCCTGCGACCAGGGACCTGCATAAGGATGTGCTTATAGATTACCCAGCCCCACTAGTGTGACGGCCATCACATCGCTGGTAATCAAGCAAAGATCCTAAGGGCTCCACTAATGTGTATAGGCGATATACAAAAATAAACACATGTACACATTGAAGTAGAAACAAACCAAGTAGCATACTACTATTTTGAGCAAGATTGTATATACAAGGTGAATATCCCAAGCATCCATTAAGTAATATACAAACTAGTATGATACAGTAATGGCCTCTAGGGCATATACACTAACAATCTTCCACTTGCACTAAGGCCATGTACTAGCGTATCGAAGACCTATCATCTCGATCAGCCGCTCGAACTGAGTCTGGGGCAGGACCTTGGTGAATGGATCTGCAGTGTTATCTTCTGAAGCGACTCTCCGTACCTCGATCTCCTGGCGATCCACGATCTCCCTGATCAGGTGATACCGCCTCAAGATGTGCCTGGATCTCTGATGGGACCTGGGTTCCTTCGCTAAAGCTATAGCCCCGTTGTTGTCGCAATACAGAATTATTGGATCAACAATGGACGGAACCACATGAAGTTCTTTCAAGAACTTCCTCATCCAGACAGCTTCTTTTGCGGCATCAGATGCAGCGATGTATTCCGCTTCCATCGTCGAGTCTGCAACGGTTTCTTGTTTGGAACTCTTCCAACACACCGCCCCTCCATTGAGGGTAAAGACAAAACCCGACATGGACTTGGAATCATCCTTGTCACTCTGGAAGCTGGAGTCAGCAAAGGCCTCGATCTGGAGGTCCTTTCCGCCATACACCAAGAACATTTCCTTAGTCCTTCTCAGGTACTTGAGAATGTTCTTTACCGCTATCCAATGTTTCTCCCCAGGGTTTGACTGATACCGGCTTACCACACTGAGTGCATAAGCTACATCCGGTCTGGTACACAACATCGCATACATTATAGAGCCTACCGCAGAAGCGTAGGGTATAATAGACATGCGATCCCTCTCCAAATCTGTCTTGGGAGACATCTCTTTAGAGAGGGTGATCCCGTGACAAGCCGGTAGGTTACCGCGCTTGGAATCTTCCATACTGAATCTCTTCAGTATGGTGTCGATGTACCTGGACTGTGAAAGTCCTAATATCCTCTTGGATCTGTCACGGTAGATCCGGATACCCAGAATGTACGAGGCATCACCCAGGTCTTTCATGGAGAACCTGTGTGACAAGAACCCCTTGACAGATTGTAGCATAGGAATGTCATTTCCTATTAAGAGAATGTCATCCACGTATAAAACGAGGAATACTATAGTTCTCGCTACAAATCTACTATAGATGCATGGTTCATCTGGATTTTTGATAAAGCCAAATTCTTTGACCGTCTCATCAAAGCAGATGTTCCAACTCCACGATGCCTGCTTTAGTCCATAGATGGACTTAAGCAACTTGCACACCTTTCCGCTGCTTCCACTCTGAATGAAACCCTCTGGCTGGTCCATATAGACACACTCCTATAAATTTCCATTTAGAAAAGCTGTCTTTACGTCCATCTGCCAAATCTCATAATCGTGGAAGGCAGCAATGGCAAGAAGGATCCGAATGGATTTCAGCATGGCTACTGGAGAAAAGGTTTCGTCATAGTCCAAGCCAGGTCTTTGACGAAAACCCTTTGCTACCAGCCTAGCTTTATAGGTCTCAACCTGTCCATCTACACCAATCTTCCTTTTGAAGATCCACTTGCATCCTACGGGTTTTACCCCGTCTGGAGCAATGTCCAACGTCCATACCTTGTTGGTGTACATGGACTCCATTTCGGTCCGCATTGCATCCAGCCATTTCACTGAGTCAACGCTCTGAACGGCCTGCTGGAAGCTAGTAGGCTCATCATAGTCTATGATGCAATCCTCTCTATCCCCGTCTACGAGAAAACCGCAGTATCTCTCGGGCGGATGAGTCTGCCTACTACTCCTGCGGAGCGGCGTAGGAATGTCCTGTCCTGTTGAACCCTCTGGTTCCACTAAGCTTTCAGTAACAGTCTGTGGTTCTGGAACTTCTTCCAGTTCTATTGTGCTCCCACTTATCTGGGTTTCCAAAAACTCAGTTTCCAAGAAGCGGGCATGCTGAGAAACAAAAACCTTTTGTTCCTCAGCGGAATAGAAAAGATACTCCCTGGAGTTCCTTGGGTATCCCACAAACTTACACTGTACTGAACGTGCCTCAAGTTTGTCCGCATGCTGCTTTTTTACAAAAGCTGGACATCCCCATACTTTGAGATACTTAAGACAGGGTTTCTTCCCAGTCCACATCTCATATGGGGTGGTAGGCACAGTCTTGGTGGGAGCCTTGTTCAAGAGATACGCAGCTGCTTCTAGCGCATATCCCCAGAATGATCGCGGTAACTCAGCGTTACTCATCATGGACCGAACCATATCCAATAGGGTTCGGTTCCGTCTCTCCGATACACCGTTATGTTGCGGAGTGTATGGAGGAGTAAGCTGAGAGAGAATACCATTCTCTTTTAAGTAATTCAGGAATTCGGCACTTAAGTATTCTCCACCTCGATCCGATCTTAGAATCTTAATACTTTTGCCGGTCTGTTTCTCTACTTCATTCTTATACTCCTGGAATTTTCCAAAGGCCTCGGACTTATGTTTCATTAAGAAGACATAACCGTACCTTGAGAAGTCATCCGTAAAAGTAATGAAGTAAGAATGTCCGCTTCGGGCATGTGTAGACATTGGACCGCACACGTCACTGTGTACGAGTCCCAAGAGCTCGCTCGCTCTTACTCCATGTCCAGTAAACGGAGTCTTTGTCATCTTTCCTTTGAGACAGGATTGACAAGTGGCATACGACCGATATTCGAACGCATTCAAATACCCTTCTGTATGTAACTTCGTCAACCTTCTCTCATTGATGTGACCCAATCTACAATGCCATAAGAAAGTCTGATTTATTTCTGGAGACTTTCTTTTGTGTGTATTCTGGACATTAAAAATCTGTGGTTGGTTTAACACGTATATACCATTACTCAAAGTACCTGACCCAATCAAAACTTGATTAAGGTGAATGTTTACAACATTACTTACAAACGCAAATTCATAACCTTCTTTAGAAACTAAAGATACAGAAATGATATTACAAGTTGCGTTGGGTACAAAAAAGCAATTACGCAAAACCAAAACATGTCCATCTGACATTCCCAGGTGATAGTCCCCCACGGCTTTAGCATCCATGCTAGCTCCGTTCGCAACTCTGAGGGTCATGTCACCTGCTTTCAAAACACTACGGTTTCTCAACGCCTGCAAAGAATTACAGATATGAGATCCTGATCCGGTATCCAATACCCAGGAAGTAGAGTTTATTGAAAGACAGTTTTCAATAACATACACACCTGAAGCTGAAGCTGCAACCTGCTTCAATTCCTGTGTTCTGGCCTTCCAGGCCCTGCAATCATTCTTCCAGTGTCCTTTCTTATGACAATAGAAGCATTCTTCCTTATCCACAAGCTTTCCCGCCAACTTTGTTGCTTTTGCTTTTCCCTTCGTATCCACTTTACTAACACCGCCCCTTGGTTTGGCGGGGGCCTTCTTCTTCTTTCCCTTGGCTTTTGCCTTGGACCTAGAAGAAGATGATCCTCCTACAAACAAAGTGGATGTATCCCTACCTTTCTGTAGGGTGCCCTCTGCGCTCCTCAGCATGTTGAGGAGCTCTGAAAGTTCAACCTCTTTTTCTTGTAGGTTGAAGTTCAGTATAAACTGGGCGTAAGTGGAAGGAAGGGACTGGAGAACTATATCCGTATATAGCTCACTCTCCAATGTGATCCCTAGGTCAGCGAGCTCCTCAATGTAGCCGATCATCTTTAGCACGTGCTCGGCTACTGATGATCCGACGGCCATTCTTGTCGAAAATAACTTTTTCGACGCTTCGTATCTTGCGATACGAGATTGCTCTCCATACAGTTCTTTTGTATGGAGCAATATGGATTCCATGTCCATATTCTCATGCCTCCTCTGATGTTCGTTGTCCATCGAGGCAAGCAGGAGGCACTTGGCCTTCGCGCTATCAATCTCCCAAGTCTTGCGGATTTCCTTATCCGCGACGCTGGAAGTTGGACCAGGGACAGGGGGAGCTTTGGTGGTAAGAAGATACCCCAGCTTGTCATAAGTGATTGCTATCTTGACATTCCTGAGCTAATCTTTGTAGTTTGGCCCTGTCAGTTTGTTTTTATCTAGGAGTAACTTAAGTCCAGTCATGTTGATTGGTCGCTGCAATTTGGAGAGAGAAGAAGAAACACTCAGCATGATGCTCTTGCAAGTTTAGAGTGGTTTTTAATTTGTCTAAACAGGATGGCTCCCACTGTTTCTCGAATCCCTCCTCAAACCATAAAGGAAGAATTAGTCAGGATCAATCCCACCGTACAATACTTGCTTAACCGTTCGGCCAGGCTGGTGTCGGTACTTCGAGGGAGGTTTTCCAACGCTTTCGCGAAGTTCCTTAATTAAAGAACCTCTTTTCCCTGGGGGCGTAGCCCCGCTAACACCTTTCTAGGCACCTACTAGGTTTATAGCATTGATCGTTTAGCGAGAAATTTCCCGAGGAGTAGCATATACTCACAGTAGGATCGGGATCCAAATATCATCGCGTGACGAAACTGAAGGAATCCTACCAGAATCATCACACTCCAAATGGTATGCAAATCTAGCAAGTTTCAGTACTTATGAAACTCCCGATGTGGATTTTTGCCCCATGCTCTTATGACCTTGACGAAGGTCAACAAATCATAAGTCACATGTCAAGTTCTGCCCGTCATTATCCAGGTTAATTTGAATCCACCCGTATATACCCTTGACGAAGGTCAACAAGGTAATGCGAATGTCCCAAACCAACGCATCTATCTATGCTACATATGAATACCCAACAGCTACCAATCACTATGCCTTGACGAAGGTCAACAAACACAGCTTGAATACTATTGAATATTCATACGAAACGACGGAGGGCTACGAATGGTTTTGGCAAAACCGTGAACGTAGTGAACTTGATTTGGTCAATAGAATGAGATAGGTTTTAAAAGGAGTGGCTCAAGCTCCGCATTTAAAAGTTGGTTTTGAAAAGAACCGAGTGGTTTTTCGAAAGTGTTCCAACGACTTTAACTTGGTTTATTATCTTGCATTAGTTCTTTTAATGCGTGATATTCTTGCATTAGTTCTTTTAATGCGTCCCATCATTTAATCTTACCATTGCAGAAAACAACCAAAATATGACGTACGCTTATGCCATTCGCATTCGCCACTGGGCCCCGTCATTACCCGTTAGGTTACTTAACTAACGACAGAGCGGGGGCTGGGCTAGCGCGTCTGTAAAACATAAGCAACGCCTAAATAATATCATATATAGATATACTGCAATGATAAACATTTCAGATCACAGATAAATACATTGGATATACTAGGAATCTGTAATTTGTACGAGCCTGTAACAAAAACAGATTACACGGTCGCGGTGAATAGCCAAAACCCCACCCAAGACCCCTATGGGTGCGGCAAACTACCCGCCAAGTACCCGAAGCGTAGCAACCTCCCTCATCTCCATGAGTAGGCCACTCGACACTTCGGCATACCCGGTAGTTTGTGCACCCCTCCATGGGTCTATCCTAGGAGCAAAAACAGTAAAAAGAAATTATACAATGACGGCTACAACCCCGACCCGGTTGTGCGGCCATACAAATAATTATTACATCAATTTACAAATTTACATGAATTGAAAGAAAAGAAAACTCTTGTCTCACAACCCCGGCTATTCACCCGCGACAATCCAACATATTTATATACACATTCCAGTACATTACAGATCACAGATTTGTATAACCCCCACTAATCGACATATAGCGATTAGTAGACGTTCAATACAAATATCACATTACAGAAAACCCGTTAGCTTAAGTCTTTTAGAAGTTCGATCAAAAAATACGAATTTTCGGGACCCCAAAAATGAAATTTTCGTTCTGGAAAATCTGGGCAGAAAATATATATTCCAAAAATCCCAAAATACCCCCATAAAAACACTGCACCAAAAATTGACCTCGGCCGAGTCGACTCGGCCACGGATCCGCGGTGGGAGCGTGCTCCCGCCGCGTTTCCGCGGCTCGTTGACTCGAACGTTGGACCATTTTTGGTGAGTGCCCACAGAAAAGCCTGAGCCGATTTTAGGTGTTAATATAATCAACTTTTGAACAGTGGAAAAATCGACAGAAACTGCAAATTTTGCGGTTTTGTTTTCGGGACTTTTTCTTTGATCGATCTTCTAGTTACTTGCTAACAAGTTAGATAGAGTTTAACTAGGCTCTGATACCACTGTAAGTCCATGCTACCTCTCCCGGTACTTTCGGGAATGCGGAATTTGGTAAATAACAATTTTTACGGAGGTGGTAACATGGACCTATAACCCGGATCTTGGTTAAACTTCTATCTAACATCCTAACTAAGAGTTTCTAGCTACTCGGTTAGGGGGTTATACCTAGCTTGTCTTGAACTCCTTCGTCTTCAAGCTCCGGTGGTGGTCCGATGGCTCCTTCTCGTCGTCTTCGTACGCCGAAGATAGATCCACTTGAAAGCTCCAACCTTTAGCTCCTTCTTCGTTCTTTGAAGAAACTAGTTCACTTGGTTTGCTAAACCTAGTGAAGTAGAATGAGTAGAGAAGATTTAGAATGGGATTTTATCTATGGTTCTTGATTCTCAACACATGAGAGATATGAACCATAGAGTCAAGAGAGGTAGCAAGAGGATGAGAGTGAGAGCAAAGTGGAGAGCTCAAGAACAAGAGAGAGAATGAGCAAGAAAGAATGAGGCTCTCTTTTGTCTCTCACCCTCTCATAATCCAAAGTAATCATAACTCATCATATCAATAAAAGTCTTATGTGATGGTTGAAGCAACCATAACCTTATCATGTCATGCACTCATTTTACTCAAATGAGCAAGCAAGTAAAAGTCTTTGGCATGAAATGATAGCCATGGTTATCATGATGGTCAACTAGTCAAGCCTAGTCAACCGGTCAACAAAGTCAACAAGTCAACAAAAGTCAACAAGTCAACAAAAGTCAACAACCAAGTCACCATAATACTTAATTAATATAATAGTTAATCACATATCATATTCTCATTAGGGTTGAGCAAAAAGTCAAAAAGTCAACGGTCAACTGTCAACAACCCTAATGAGAATCCGCTGTCTGTGCCTCCCTGTCAACTGTGCATACACACCCGCATCCGCGTTCCGAGGAACACGAATGCAAACTGGATAAATCCAATCCCATAAGGTACACTAGGATCTGGCTTAAACCAAAGCCCGCTAGTGTAAACTGTCCGGACACTGTACGTGCACAAGTGCACGGATGTGACCGAACCCTGTCGCAAAACCATGCGACCTGTCGCAATACCATGCGACCTCTACTCTTTTGCCTAAAGGCGAAAAGCTTTCTGTGTGGGACTCTAAAGACTCGACACTACGCTGGCAGTGGGTTTAACCACAGACCGCAAGCGGCACTAGCTGTGCGTAACGGTCCCCAGGTAATGCCGATAAGAAGACCGACGAGGCGAAACCCATCTGAACTCCTACTGGGCCTGAGTGTGACATTCTCCGTACAGTCCGGTCTGTTCGTCTGATACATCGCATGGCGGGCCTAGGGGGCGGTAAACGTCAGTCCCCCAATAGCGGTACAAGTCGTGCCGGAGCGAAGCCCAAAACACCCTGAGATAACACTGGAAGCCTACCAGTATATCTCGTTTGCCCTGGCCAGGGACTACTCGTGTAATGGCTCTCCTAGACACAGCGCGATGTCAACCCCCAATACCGGGAGAGACGAATCATGTCTAACCGTCACCGCCTCCAAGTGCTTCGGGACTGCACCCAACCACCACCTGTTTGCACGACTCCTTTGAGCCGTGGTAGGGTAGTGATCAAAGTACAGTGGGAACGCACTCGAGGCGAAGTGACAGTGTCAAGTCAGCGGACTAAGCTGTACTCATGTCACCTGGGAACTGATAACTGACGATAGGCATAATACCAACTAGTCAGTTCCCGACGAGTCCTGTCCAGTGTACCCGTAACCTAACGAGCACCCGCATACTATCTCAAGTACGACGTACTGACGGCTGTGGGACAGACCGTCTCCCACACTGGGATGAGAAGCGCATGCGCTGGTCTACTCCGGAGTATCGATGCCCTGTCTCGATAGTCCTGCGACCAGGGACCTGCATAAGGATGTGCTTATAGATTACCCAGCCCCACTAGTGTGACGGCCATCACATCGCTGGTAATCAAGCAAAGATCCTAAGGGCTCCACTAATGTGTATAGGTGATATACAAAAATAAACACATGTACACATTGAAGTAGAAACAAACCAAGTAGCATACTACTATTTTGAGCAAGATTGTATATACAAGGTGAATATCCCAAGCATCCATTAAGTAATATACAAACTAGTATGATACAGTAATGGCCTCTAGGGTATATACACTAACAGATTTGGCACCAGACCAATTAGCTTGGGCAGGATCTTTCGTTCACCAGCAGCCATGTGTGTTGATGGCTCGGCAGGTGGAGAAACGTCGGTCAAGGGTCTTGCCATCTGTGAAGGGTTTCCTTGGACGTAGCCGTATAGTGAGGTAGTCACTTGGGAGGCTGCGAGCGAGATTTGAGGATTTTAATCTTCTCTTTGAAGGTACGCGTATCGGTATATTTTTAAATTCAAGGACGAATTTCTTTTAAGGGGCGAGATTGTAACACCTTAGAATGTGTTTTATAGCTAATTATATTTTAATGTATGGTTGTTAATAAAAAGTTTACCAAATTAAGTTTTAAATATTTTATCCTATTTAATGAATATTTTATTATATTTTTCCTAGGCATACACACACTTGTGCATGTTAACTAGGGTGCTAATTGGGAGGTTAATCATGATTAGCAATCATGGTTAGCTAACCATTTTCCTTTGAGCTTGTTTTATTAATTGTTTTGGAGTTTTGGGTTTAATAGTGTGCATGGTTGTTTTTAAATAAAATGAATTTGAAAAAAGGTTTTAATATTGGTTCTATTATTCATGGTTGACTTTGTGTAAGGGAGAGAGAGCATGGGGTGCATGGTGTGAACCATGCCTCTTTAATGAGGAGAGAGAAGGTGAGAGGGAGGGGTCTTTTGCCTTGCACTCTTTTCTCAACTTCTCACTCTCATTCTCTCTCTCAAACACACACACACTCACACACAACAACAACAGAAGCAGCAGCAAGCAGCAGTGGCAGCAACAACAACAACATCAGCAACAACTGCAACAACAACAGCAATGGCAGTTGCAGGAGCTCCAGCAACCTACAGCAGCTCTTCTCCACTTCTTCACTTGCTCTCTAGGGTTCTTTAGGGTATACTTCCTAACCCAATCCCCTAGTTGCTTAAGTTGTGCATCGATTAGCTTCGATTAGTGTAAATAGCTAGTTTAGTGCTAATTATGGTGATTTGTGTGGAACTTTGATTATGTGGTGATTGTGTTGTTTAACCCTACCTATTTAAGTGTTATTAGGGTCACTTTAACTGAGTTTAACCCTAGATTACACTAAAATACCATAGGGTTTCCTTTTAGTGCAAATTGGTGATTTTAAAGCGATATATTAGCATTTTTGTGATCTGCTTTGGACCCGGTACCTTCAGGTTAAAATTGAGGAAACTGGAGCATGCTCACTAGGTTTAGACAACACCACAAGAACAAGAGACCCCCATTCCCAACTGAGGCCGCAGATTTATTACGTTTGGCCGCAATTTGCGGCTAAGTAGGGGGCAGGGGTGTTGAGGTCTTGGCTAGGGTTGTCTGTAGGGTTGTATAGGGCTTTGGCATGTCTAGTTTTGTAATATTTTACCTGTAGGAAAATCTGGGACTATATATCGTATTTGATGTTCGTTGCGTTTACGCGATATGCGCGATACGTGAGAAGGTTTTGTGATCCAGCGTATCGCGGCGTGTCGCGATGGTTTTAGACGCGTACACACACGTTTCAGCGTATCGTGCACACGCGCGTTTAGTTCACGACGCGAGTTTCTCGTTTTGGTTCGATATCGCGTTTTGCGAGATATTTGGCTTATATATGAGCCATGTCTTATTTGCAGGTTTGCAGCAGGGACTACGGACACTACTACAGGGGGAGCAGATGGTAGGATTCACCTAGCGTGGAGCGTAGGTGAGTAGATTTAATATCTACAGGGGAATCGCCCGCATGGCGTTATGCGTCTGGGCTAGGATTCAATACCTTTCGCATATTCTATGTCATTGTTAGAATTGCGCCTTTACTGTATTTCCTTGATATAGTGGTACTGTGACTAGCAGCCGTAGGGCACTGCACACATTATTGACGGTTCATGTTGCACGAGCACGGATTGTATGCTACACACACACCGTCAATAATTGCCATGTCACACACTAACCATTATAGATACTATTGCTTACCACACATGACATCTAGCTTATCGGTATACCTATAGTGTATCATACCTTTAGTGATAGGTACACATACACCTTGCGATACAGCTACAGGTATACCTTGCACATATTTTAGTTATACCGGGGGGGGTATCCTACATATTTTACTTATACCCAGGGGGGAATACGACATCAGTTCTTATAGGTAGATACATATACATTGCTACACCTGTATGTTACACACATATTCAGTTGCAGTTACATATTTACCTTTACTGGTGTTACTTAGCTGTACCTTATTGGTTTCGCATACATCTGGTTTCAGCTACATATTCTCATTTATATGCTCGCATTTCAGATATATCGCATATATTTATTCCTGGATTTGCGCATTGTTATTGGGATTTTAGATGATGTTTTCTGGATTTGGGAACCGCGGGAGTTCATGAAATTATGCATACATTGAAAAACCCGGTTTCCTTGATATGATATTTGTGCATCCACCATGAGCTTTATCGGTGCTGATATGTATATACCCCTACGAGGAGGCGTCGAGGCCGTAGAGGGTACATGGTGGGGCCCGGTATGGTTCCCCTCGGCAAGAAGATCGATGGATTTTGCCGATTGAGCCTGGAGGCGGGCTAGTATCTACCGGTGACAGTACTGATGACTCGGCGGGGGTCATGGAGACACCGTTGGGAGTCATGCACGTATGCATACGTCGAAAGGCGTGGGTCAGAGCTAGGCACTCGTGCTTTCGGGACAGCGTATGATACGTACCTATCAGGATTTCTGTGTCGATGCTTGGCACATTGTTTTCATGATATTTCTTGTAATACCTTTGTATATATAACAGGGGATTAGCCGTTGTTATATATACCCTTACACCAATATTAGTGGAATGGGACGCTAATATATGTGTATTGCCCCCATCATATTTATTTCTGCAAATATATATATACCTTAGGATGTTAGAAACTTACTTGAGATTCGACTTGGGATATATGTGATTCATTGAGATTGGATAATCGATATGAAGGAGATTGTTGATTTGTACATTCGAGATATAGGGGATTACTCGATATTGTACATTGAGGTGATGTGAGACTTATATGATGTGAGACCCCAGTTTGGGGGCTGATTTGAGGGTTTGGGATTTGAGCGTCTTGATGGATTGTGATCCTACCACGATGTCATGTTTCCGTGGAAATGACATATTCCACCCCATACCTCACACTTACCTATTTTATGCACAGTTTCATATATTGGTAGTACCTGTTAGTGTACCCTTATGATAGTTGCATATCTACTTTCTCATATCCCTATTGCATACTATTATCATGTCACCATCGTTTCACACATTGATTGTACCTATTAGTGTACTTTCCATTGTTTTGCATTTGCATGACATGTTATTACTGTAATCGCATATCTTAGATTCATGTTGTACGTACATTCCTGCGATTACCTGCATATGTTATCTACTATTCACGAGTTGGCAACTCACCCCCGTTGTGCCACAGGTGTTTCAGGTTGTTCCCCAGAATAGTCGAGGCAGGCTATTCAGCTTTTCAGCTATCATCTTTTGCTACAGATACCGCATCAGCTCACAGTACTATTTTGCTTAGGTGGGTTTTGGTGGTCATCTGTATTTTGTATTGTACATTCGTTGTATCTTGTACTTTCCATCTTCTATTATATTGTTGACTTAGAGACTTGGTGAGGACGTTACTGTATATTATTTGTGGGTTTGTTGTCTTTTATATACAGCTTTCTCTCTATTGTCCTTATTTCTTCGCTATAGCTTCATATTTTTGTGTTGTATTCATCTTGGCTAGTTTTTACAAAATGGGGTGTTGCTAAAATTTTAAAGAAATAAAGTAGGACTTTTAAAGAATTTGGGTTGCGATTTCAAATGTTTCAAAAACTTATATTATTTTTTCCGTATTTTTATGGTTTAGATTTCTGGGTTTTGGCTTTCTTTTACTGCGCTACGTCTTTAGGCGTTGCGTAGTATTAGGGCCGTCACGGGCCAATTTTTGGTCGTGACAGCGCGGTAGTGCCGGTTAACAAGTTTTGTAAAAGTTTCGTTTCCGCATTCTGGCGTCGGATTGACGGCCGGGGCGATGTCGTGCACTTACAATGGTATCAGAGCCACGCCATTAACCTAGTCTAGCTTGCTCTAACGTGTTTACAAGTTCGATCGATCGGATTTTCCAAAAACCGTATTTTCAACTCCAGTTTCTGTCGAATTTTTCCTGTGCTCTAAAAATTATTTAGTACATTGTGAAAATACGAGCAGGGTTTTTTAAGAATTCTGTGAAATTTTGATGGCATGATCGTATGGAAGCGCCGCGGAACCGCGGCCATAACCGCCTTCCGGCCGCGGTTCCGCCGCCGTTCTTTGCCTTCTCTGCACCAAATTTTTACAGTGGGCTTCTGACATGGAAATAGGGTTTTTGGTATTTTCTTTTTGGGCCCAGATTTATTTTGAGTGCTACAGTTGTGCTTGGGGCCCACTTCGGAAAATTTGGTCGATCGAAAATTTTAAACATGTAGTTCACAGTATTTACATTATATCTCCGACCGTGAATGTCATTTGATCGGTAAATCTTGTCTAACTGCTATAGCCCTTTTAGACGGATTTGCGAACGTGACATTCACGTTGATGTTCTGTGTTGTGCTGTGATGTTGCGGATTGGTCATGGGGGATAGCCTGGATGCAATGTTAGTACAGTTTGGTTGTATATGTACATTTGATATTGCGGGGCGAGCGTCCGACATGTGGACTGTCGTTACTGTCTGTTTGTATATTATTCTTTTGGGGCACGACCGGGCTGAGGTCGATGTACCCGTTGTATGTATATTTTACTTTCTGTACTAGGATTACCCCGCGGAGGGGTGCACGGATACCCGGGTTCTAGAGGGCAACGAGTCCGCATCTCATGGCTTTGAGATGGAGGGGGCTTTACTCTAGAATTGGCGGGCTATTCGCCGCACTCGTAGGGGGTACAGGTTGACCCAAGGAGGGGTGCTCAATGTTAGTTATACGTATGCCCTAGAGGCCATTACTGTACATATGATGTATATTGTAATGGATACTTGGACATATATAGGGAGGAATTTCTTGCTCTACATGATAGTATGCTATCTGGTTGTACTTTATCTTAACATGTACTCTGATTGTCTTTATGCTACATATTGATCAAGCCCTTAGGATATGTACTCGACTACTGGGACTATGATGAGATCATACTAGTGGGGCCACGGTAGTCGACGAGTACATCCTATAACTGTTCCTAGTCGAGGGTGTATCGAGACAGGGCATCGATGCACCTGAGTAGACTAGCGTATACGCATCTTGACCCATATGATGGGCGATGGATGATCCCATATCCATCGGTGTTTGACATCAAGGATGGTGTATGGGTGCTCAGTGGAGACTGGGTACACTGGACGGACTCGCCGAGAACTCCCAGATAGTATTATACCTCACGTCAGATGGCAGTTCTCCGGTGACACTGCTACAGAGTAGTCTGTTGACCCGAGATCGTCATAGAGTCTTGTGTGATTCCCACTGTGCTTTGATTTCCATCATACCACGTCCAAGAGGGCGTGCAAAAAGGTGTCTTTTGGGTGCAGTCCCGAATCACATGGAGGCAATAAGCGATAGGAGGGGATTCGTCTCTCCCGGTATAGGGAGTTGATGTTGTGCTGTGTTCGATTGGCTATAACGGGAAATACCTGGCCAGGGATGCTGAGATTTACTGGTAAGTGTTATCAGTAGTTTCTCGAACTGTTATAGACCTCAAATCGACATGACTTATCGAGCTACTGGGGTCTGACGTTTACCACCCCTAGGCGAGATATGCGACATATCAGACGACGAGACCGGACTGTACGGGAGTGTTACTGTTTGGATTCACAGGAGAATGTACAGGCTTGCTTGTTGATCTTCTGAGCGCTCAATACCTGGGTGGCTGTTATGTTTAGCTGACCGCTTGCAGCTTGTGGGTGTTTGATATGATCATTACCTACTGCCGGCGTATTGACGATTCTTTAGAGTCCTACACAGAGGTTTCTTGGCTCAGGCAAAACGGAGTAGGGGCACATATGTGATATGTGCGGGACCGAGGATAATGCGATATGAGATACAGTATTCTATTCTCGCGATGTATGATATCAGCCGGGTCTTCGGATCAAGTGTTGATTCGATGAATCGGTACGGATAAATATTAGTCGGTTATATGTGATATAGCCGGATTGTCGGATCAAGTGTTGATTCGATAATTTAATGTATAATAATATATATGATATATTAAATTACATTAACTAATATTAGCTCACTAAAAGATTCTTTTTCTCACTCGGGTAATACATTGATATATATGCGATATATGTTAATTGTATTATTTTCTTTTGTTACAATAAATATTATGTATGTGATATATAATATTGTAACATGATATGATAACTAAAGCAACATGTTTAGTAGAGATTAAACAAGATTAGGGTTTGATTTGGGTTAATGCTTTCTAGATGTTTCTAGAAGGTTTTCTTTTGTTTTGGAAAAGATATTTTCAAGTGACTCATTCTTAACCTAACCCAAACCCTAGCCTTGGTTAATTCTCTACAATGGTTTAGTCAACCATGGTTTCTATTGATCATCCTTATACTTTCATTATTCATCACAAAAGGATTCTAGATATTATTCATCATCTTCTTCCTTCTTCTTCCTTTGAGCAAAAGCTTTCTAGCCTTTTGCTTTGTGATGAAAATGAGTGAGAATATGAAAACAAATGAGAGCAAAAATCCTACTTCATCATCCTCATCTATCCTTGCTATTTAGATGAGGGTGTTCACTTCATATTATGAGTGTTAGCTTGTGTTAACGAAACTTCAAGGTAGATCATCTTTGTATCGAAGATCGGAAGCAAGACTGCATCTTTCTCTTCGTGGAACCTCTCGAGAGTCCGGAACACGATGATCGCAGCGAAGGGACTTCAACACAGAGCTTTAGAAGTGAAGGACTGGATCTACAAAGGTTGTAATCCCTCTCACTTAGTGTTAAACTGTTTAACATACTTGTTTTCGTCTAAACTTTAGTTTAAAAATCCGACTTTGGGTTCTTCGGCACGGCTAAATTTTTAATCGGGCATGGTTGATGCCTCGTAGACCCTTGTGCGCGTGCCCAGTAACCCTACAGTGGTATCAGAGCCAAGCTAGAGTTTTAGGCGAAGTCTAGACGAAGTTTAAAGTCCGATCGAACCCGAGAACCCCGATATTTACCCCTCTCTGGATAATTTTCAAAAAATTGATTGTTTCTGAATTAAAAATGCTCAGAAAAACAAGCAGGAAAAAGTAAGAATTACTGTGAAATACATCCCACTAATTCGCTCATATGACCGCGGAACCGAGGCCAAACCAAGGGTTTGGCGGCGGTTTCGGGGCCAAAATTGTGACTTAGTCCCTGGAATTTCATGTAATTATTCTTAGGTCCTTTC
Organism: Agapanthus africanus; assembly: GCA_030015575.1. Lineage (NCBI taxonomy): Eukaryota > Viridiplantae > Streptophyta > Magnoliopsida > Asparagales > Amaryllidaceae > Agapanthus > Agapanthus africanus. The sequence goes on from CM057339.1 coordinate 496,174,145, forward strand.
TTGTTTTTTTTTTCTGGGAATTGTTTGATTCCACTCAAGTGTTGAGTTTTCTAGGGTTGTATTGGGGACTCGTTGATTCGATCGGATAATTTAACTTTGTTTAGTTTGTCCGGATAATTTTTAAAAACTGTTAAAAAGTTCGAACGGATATCAATAACTCACTTTTTCCCCAGTCGGAAATTTTTTCGAAAGTTGGATTTTTTCTCGAGTTTAAGAACGTTCTAAGTCGTGCAAGTAACGCGGTGGACCCTCTAGAAGACAACAAACCTTAAATTGATTATGTGACCGTCTTGAACTGCCTCTAAACCTTAGGCTTTGTGGCAGTACGGCGTGCCACATGTGAGGCGTTGGCTTGACCCTTCTTGGGTGTTTGATTATTCGATCGGAAAGTTTAAAATTGTCTATTTATCTGGAATGTGATACAATATTTGGAATCCACAAGTAGTTATGAGATAACTAATTTGAATGTTATAAATCTAGCCGTTTAGCCTCAATTGATCGGTTGCCACGGAATTTTGATGTGATCAAAAGTCCGTCGCAATCACGTAGTGTACGCGGATACTCGCCGGATAAACTTAACAGACAGCCACGCCCCATAGCCCCGACCAAGTGACTGTAGGAGAACCCCGTTGCCAAAAGCATCCGTTCGGGTGCTCACGGCAGCGGTGTTCCGTCTTAGTGCACTTCGTCGACGGCATCCGGGGGTGCGGCCGTCTACTAAAGTTTGCGACGAGCATTCAATCAGGATGTCGGGAATCTTGTTGAATTGCCTGACTTGATATTGAAAAGAGTTGTCGATAATGAGACTAAAATGCAGGGTTTATAATTGTTAGGCATGCGATGTCTAAGGAATTCATTTGGTTAGGCATGCGATGTCTAAGAAAGTTGTGGATTCCAACTGTTGTAGTTTTACACTTTCTTTTCTGTGCCCGTAAGCATAGTATGTGGTGTATCGCCGGCTTCGTTGCTATACATCAACAACAATCGGGATACGCATACTTGCTTACGTTGATGATATGTGATATTATGTGTTGCTGTGATATGTTATATTGGATCGTCGCATTTTGAATAGCCGGGGGTTTTATGTGAGATGAGAGTTTTTTCTTTTTCATTCATATAAAATTCATTTGTATGTAATATTCTTTTATTGGGGCACTTCCGGGCTGAGGATGATGTCACCATTGTATATTATTTACTTTTCCGTATTAGGTAGACCCAAGGCGGGGAGCACAAGTAACCGGGTTCTAGGGTCCAGTGGGACACCATCTCGAGGAGTCGAGACCGGGTCACCTAACCCTAGAATTAGCAGTGTTGCTTGCCGCTCTCGTAGGGGTCTAGGGTGTGGGTTTGGCTATTCATCGCGACCGTGGAATCCGTGTTTTATACAGGCTCGTATTAAAAACACGGACGTCCTAGTATATCCAATATTTCATATATGTTTCTTCTGCTGCCATGTTCTGTTATGAGATCATATTACTTCCTGAGATGAATGTTTATATTATATATATATATATATATATGAGATATATATTATATTGCAGATTTCGTTTCAAATGCAATGTTTGTGAAGCATAATAAAATGGGACTTCATTAATGAGATTAATGAAATAAAAGAAACCTAAGATGTTGTAGAAACTTGTTTAAAAAACTGGTAGCTCTAGTTCTTGCTTTGCATAGCGGTGTTCCTTGTAGAACATCCATCACCTTATTCGATAAGGAAAGAGCCGAGATCCCTTCACCGGGAGTGATCTCTTTAGTGAAACTAGCAGATGCTACAAACTCGGTTTGTCTTTTGATTGCTTCTATAGTTCTTGCTTCGCATAGTGGTATTTGTGAAATATCCTGCACCTTATTCGATGAGGAAAGGGTCGACGATCCCTTCACCGGGAGTGACCCCTTTAGCAAAACTAGAAAAGCCTCAAAAACACTCCATTTAAAATCACTCGATTCTACAACGATATCAAGTTCATTACGCAAAGGGTTTTCTTAAAAACCTGTCGTAGCCCTCCGTCATTTCAGATAAGTACTTCATAGTATTCGTGCTGCGTTTGTTGGCTTTCGTCAAGGCGTAGTGTGCGGTAGCTATTTATGCTTATCTGTATAAGCATATGATGCGATTGAGTTAGGGTAGTCGTGCGACTTTGTTGGCATTCGTCAAGGGCCGTGCGGGTGGGTTTAATTCAATCGGGAAATGACGGGTTGAACTTGACTAGTATCCTATGGTTTGTTGGCATTCGTCAAGGTCATAGGATGCTAGGGGTAAAATATTATTGGGAATTTCAAGTGTTGAAATTTGCAATGAGATTGCATACCTTCTATGAGATAGTTGGATCCCGATACCCGCTGCGAGTAAGAGTTACTCCTGGGAGAGTTTTATACATTACAATTAGCCGATCAAGTAGGTGTCTAGAAAGGTGTCAACGGGGTTACGCCCCTGGGAAAACGAGGTTTACTTTAATTAGGTTCGTGCGAAAGCACGGGGAACCTCCCTCAAAGTACCAACACTGGCCTGGCTGAAAGATTAGCGAACTTGTAGCGTGTAATTAATCCCGGCTAGTCTTTCCTTTTAGGGTTTGAAGAAAGATTTGACTAAAACAGTGGGAGACATCCTGATTAGATATATTAGATAACCAATCTAATCTTGCAAAAGCATACGCTGAGTGTTTTCTTCTCTCTCTCTCCGGGTAGCGACCATATCACGCCTTAATCAAGATAATAATACGGATGTATTGACCGAACCCGTTTGTTATACTGAGCTGGGGAACGTTGGTCTCGCTCCAACTTATAATTGTTATAAGACAGAGCAGGAAATAGGGGATTACCAGAATTCACGTGCCGCCCAAACGAAGAAAGTGCATACTGATGCATCTTCTTCGGGTGTGTTCATTACACAGAACTGTTTCTCAGTATCCTTTACGTCCTGGGTATTTGATACCGGATCAGGATCCTACATATGTAATTTGTTACATGGGCTACAAATAGGTAGAGGACAGAGAACGGGTGATAAGTTTCATGAGATAGAAACGGCGCAAGAGTTGTAACCAAGTCTGTTGGTCACAATCACCCTGTATTACCAGAATACATAGTTTCTGAACGAATGTTATTAGATACCGAACCTGATATACAAAATCATATCAGTCTTTTTATTAGTAAAGAAGGATATAATTTTGTATTGTTGGATAATGTTTTGAACATTTCCTATATCAAGAGTTGATCAGTTCAGGCACGTTATCTAAAAGCATTGACGTTCTAAATCAAACTACAGTTCTTAGTATACGGAACACACACGAGTGGAAGAGTTCAGAAATGAACGAATCCTTCTTGAGGCATTGTAGACTAGGTCATATCAATGCGACCCGACTAGCTAAGTTACATTTAGATGCATATTTAAATCTGTTTGAATTTACATCTTGTGAAACTTGCCAGTCATGTCACAGAGATAAGATGACCAGAGCTCTGTTTATTGGAAATAGAGAAAGAGTTAGTGAACTCTTGGGATTGATACATGCTGATGTATGAAGGTCCCCTGTCTACACATGCCAAGACCGGTTCTTTGTACTTCATTACATTCTCTGATGATCTCTCAAGATTCAGACATATGTTCCTGTTGAAACACAAGTCCGAACCTTTTGAGATATTCACAGAATGTAAGTTTGAAGTAGAGAACCAAAATACGGGTATAAGTATTATGTCCTTTGATGAGATCAAGGAGGAGAATACTTGAGCACGGAATTCCTGGACTATTCTAAAGGAGAATGAGATTCTCTCTCAGCATTACTTCTCCGTATAAACCACAGCACGTCGGTGTATCGGGGCGGAGCAATAGCACCCTATGTGATATGGTGTGCTCTATGATGAGTACTACTGAGTTTCATATTTCCTTTTGGGAGTTATGCACTTGAGAAGCTGCATACCTATTGAATAGGGTTCAAATCAAATCAGTTGCCTACCACTTCATATGTGATATGGAATGGGAAGAGCCCATATCTTAAGTTTGTTAAGATTTGGGGTTGTCCGGCCTATGTCTGAAAAGAAAAATCCGGACAAGCTCGAGGTAAAGTCAGATCTGTGGAAGTTTGTTGGATATCCCAAGCATTCACAAGGGAATATCTTCTACCAAACCGAGAAACAAAAGTGTTTTATTTCTCAACATGCCACCTTTGTTAAAGGGAATTTCTTGTAGAAAAATTAGTGGTCATGAGGTAGAACTGGAAAGAGTTCCAGCGATACAAACTACAGCAGATGATTTGGTAGAACCGAAAGATTCAATAGTAACCAACGAACCTCAGCCTCTCCGCCGATCTAGTAGGGTTCCTCACCCACCTGAGAGATACTTCGGTTTCTCTATGACAGTGGGAGCGAGGATTGCATCATGAGATGATGACCCAACTAGTTTCGAGCAGGCTATCAGGAGTGGGACTCTGTAAGAATGGCTGGATGCTTATCGATCTGAGATGGAATCCTTATACACCAACAAAGTATGAACTTTGGTTGCTTTATCTGAAGGGTTAAATCCCCATCAGGAGAAAGTATATCTTAAGAAGATTACTTGGTGTACATGGAAAAGTTAAGACTTTCAAAGCTATGCTTAAGTCCATCCAGATCCTACTTGCCACGGCTACATTCTATGACTACGATATCTGGCGGTTGGGTGTCATGACTGCTTTTCTAAATGATGTTTTAGAAAAGAGCGTCTATAAGTACACAGCCAGAGGGCTTCGTAGACAGTGGGAGCAGCGAAAACGTGTAAAAGATGTTTTATATGATAAAGCAGGCATCGCGGAGTTGGAACGTCTATTTTGATGTGGTAGTCAAAGAGTTTGACTTCATCAAAATGGTAAATGAACCTTGTATATACAAAAAGGTAGTAGGGAGTATGGTAGTGATCCTCGTAGAGTACATGGATGACATACTCTTGATAGGGAAGGAGTTTCCTATGCTACGATTTGTCAATCTCCGCTTATCACAAGGATTCTGCATATAGGATCAAAGTGATACCTCCTAAATCCTGGGTTTTGGATCTATGAGATAGTTCTAATTGGATGTTAGGATACTCACTAGTTGTAGTGAGATGGTATCAATCGATCCTGGGGAGAATCACTGGAAAGGTTCCAGGGTGATAAGGACGACTGAATGTCAGTCGCAGGCTTGTCTATACCCTCAGTGGAGGGACGGTATGTTGGAAGAGTTCCAAGCTAGATACCGTGACTTACTAGACGATTAAAGGCAAGATACATCGTTACCAAAGAGGCAGTCTGGATACATATAAGTTCATGAGATGAACTTCGTTCCTACCATTGTATGATAATGGAGTTGTGGCTTATGCCAAGGAACTACCGTCCCGTCAGAAATCCAGATATAATTCTTAGGCAGTATCACCTGATCATGGAGATGGTTGATCTCCAGGGAGATCGAGGTTAGGAGAGTAGACACAGAGGACGACAGCGCGGATCTACTCACAAAGCCCTTTATCCCAGTAGAGACTTTTATGGGATGGTTGAGTATGAGATACTTTAACCACAGCTAATTGTTGGGTATGTGATACCACAACAGATGGCCCTAGTGCAAATGGGAGATTGTTAGTTATATGTATGCCCTAGAGGCCATTACTGTACATATGATGTATATTGTAATGGATGCTTGGACATATATAGGGAGGACTTTCTTGCTCGACATGATAGTATGCTATCTGGTTGTACTTTATTTTAACATGTACTCTGATTGTCTTTAGGTTACATGTTGATAAAGCCCTTAGGATATGTACTCGACTACTGGGACTATGATGAGATCATACTAGTGGGGCCACGGTAGTCGACGAGTACATCCTATAACTGTTCCTAGTCGAGGGTGTATCGAGACAGGGCATCGATGCACCAGAGTAGACTAGCGTATACGCATCTTGACCCATATGATGGGCGATGGATGATCCCATATCCATCGGTGTTTGACATCAAGGATGGTGTAAGGGTGCTCAGAGGAGACTGGGTACACTGGACGGACTCGCCGAGAACTCCCAGATGGTATTATACCTCACGTCAGATGGCAGTTCTCCGGTGACACTGGTACAGAGTAGTCTGTTGACCCGAGATCGTCATAGAGTCTTGTGTGATTCCCACTGTGCTTTGATTTCCATCATACCACGTCCAAGAGGGCGTGCAAAAAGGTGGCTTTTGGGTGCAGTCCCGAATCATATGGAGGCAATGAGCGATAGGAGGGGATTCGTCTCTCCCGGTATAGGAAGTTGATGTTGTGTTGTGTTCGATTGGCTATAACCGGAAATACCTGGCCAGAGTTACTGAGATTTACTGGTAAGTGTTATCAGTAGTTTCTCGAACTGTTATAGACCTCAAATCGACACGACTTATCGAGCTACTGGGGTCTGACGTTTACCACCCCTAGGCGAGATATGCGACATATCAGACGACGAGACCGGACTGTACGGGTGTGTTACTGTTTGGATTCACAGGAGAATGTACAGGCTTGCTTGTTGATCTTCTGAGCGCTCAATACCTGGGTGGCTGTTACGTTTAGCTGACCGCATGTAGCTTGTGGGTGTTTGATATGATCATCACCTACTGCCGGCGTATTGACGATTCTTTAGAGTCCTACACAGAGGTTTCTTGACCTAGGTGAAACGGAGTAGGGGCACATATGTGATATGTACGGGACCGAGGATAATGCGATATGAGATACCGTATTCAATTCTCGCGATGTATGATATCAGCCGGGTCATCGGATCAAGTGTTGATTCGTGAATCGGTACGGATAAATATTAGTCGGTTATATGTGATATAGCCGGATTGTCGGATCAAGTGTTGATTCGATAATTTAATGTATAATAATATATATGATATATTAAATTACATTAACTAATATTAGCTCACTAAAAGATTCTTTTTCTCACTCGGGTAATACATTGATATATATGCGATATATGTTAATTGTATTATTTTCTTTTGTTACAATAAATATTATATATGTGATATATAATATTGTAACATGATATGATAACTAATGCAACATGTTTAGTAGAGATTAAACAAGATTAGGGTTTGATTTGGGTTAATGCTTTCTAGATGTTTCTAGAAGGTTTTCTTTTGTTTTGGAAAAGATATTTTCAAGTGACTCATTCTTAACCTAACCCAAACCCTAGCCGTGGTTAATTCTCTACAATGGTTTAGTCAACCATGGTTGCATTATTGATCATCTTTATCCTTTCATTACTCATCACAAAAGGATTCTAGATATTATTCATCATCTTCTTCCTTCTTCTTCCTTTGAGCAAAAGCTTTCTAGCCTTTTGCTTTGTGATGAAAATGAGTGAGAATATGAAAACAAATGAGAGCAAAAATCCTACTTCATCATCCTCATATATCCTTGCCATTTAGATGAGGGTGTTCACTTCATATTATGAATGTTAGCTTGTGTTAACGAAACTTCAATGTAGATCATCTTTTTATCGTAGATCGGAATCAAGACTGCATCTTTCTCTTCGTGGAACCTCTCGAGATTCCGGAACACGATGATCGCAGCGAAGGGACTTCAACACGGAGCTTTAGAAGTGAAGGACTGGATCTACAAAGGTTGTAATCCCTCTCACTTAGTGTTAAACTGTTTAACATACTTGTTTTCGCCTAAACTACTGTTTAAAGATCCGGCTTTGGGTTGTTCGGCACGGCTAAATTTTTAATCGGGCATGGTTGATGCCTCGTAGACCCTTGTACGCGTGCCCAGCAACCCTACACTCAAGTTACCGGATTCCGTGAAGTGCTGGGTGGTCCAATCACGTTGATGAAGGGGGCTACCTCGCTTCAGGTTTTGGCGGGTAACTTGCCGCGCCCGTAGGGGTCTAGGATTTCATTGCACAGGCTATCCACACGACCAGGGGAACGTCGGGTTTCAGTAGCGGCTCTATGAAACCCGGGGATCCCAGATATCTGTATTGTTCTATGATGCTTATTACATTTCTGTGATGTTGCATTTTATCACGCCTTGAGCGAATATTATATATTGATATATATACCAGTAGATGTTGTATATGTTTTGCATCCGCGCTAGTCCAGTCCCCGCTCTGTCGTTAGTTAAGTAACCTAACGGGTGATGACAGGACCCAGTGGCGAATGCGGATGGCATATACGTACATCGTATTTTCGTTCTTTATTGGTGTGATCAATTGATGGGACTGCGTTGATTCGGATCAATGCAAGCTAAACAAACCAATTCTGATGTTGTTGGAACATTTTTCAAAAAGCTGTTATTTGCAAGGACGTTCTCTTTTGTTTTGCACAGTGGTATTCGTTTATGAATATCCAGCACCACAGTCGACGAGGCAAGGGCCGTGATCCCTTCACCGGGAGTGACCCCTTGGACAGAAGTTTGCGTCAGGGAAATAACTTCACTATAGTCAATTACTTTTGCTTTGCATCGTGGTATTCAGTTGGAATATCCTGCACCTCATTCTACGGGGAAAGAGCCGAGATCCCTTCACCGGGAGTGACCTCTTTAGCAAAGGTTTTCGCCACTATATTTTTATAAAAAGCTATCCAGTTCCTTCAACGATATCAAGTTCATTACGTTAAAGGTTTTTCGCCAAAAACCATTCGTAGCCCTTCGTCGTTTCAGACGGGCAGCACGTAGTATTCATGCTATGTTTGTTGACCTTCGTCAAGGCATAGTGAATGGTAGCTGCTTGTTACCTTTCTGCTGCATAGATAGATGCGTTGGTTTGGGACAGTCGTATAGCCTTGTTGACCTTCGTCAAGGGCTTGTGCGGGTGGGTTCAAATTAACCTGGACAATGACGGGTAGAACTTGACATGTGACTTATGATTTGTTGACCTTCGTCAAGGTCATAAGAGCATGGGGTAAAAATCACATCGGGGGTTTCTAAAGAAACTGAAACTTTCCAGATATGCACATACCTTCTGGAGTGTGATAACGTGAGTGGATTCCATCACGTTATCATGCGATGATAGTTGGATCCCGATTCCTACTGATGAGTTGGTTTACTCCTCGGTTGATCCCGACTAATTCTTCTTTCAGGTTTGGAGGAGAATTTGACGGTACAGTGGGAGGTTTCCTGATTAGATAAATTGGTACCATTCTGATCTAGGTTAGAGTGCACGCTGAGTGTTTATTTTCTCTCTCTCTCTTTGGCAGCGACCATGGCCCGACCCTTGACTATGACTCAGTGACCATGATTAACCGAACCTTCTTAAACACTGGCTTTGGATTGTCAGAGTTGCAAACCTCTTTGCCACTCCTACTTTTACCCTTTTCTCCAGAACACCCTGTATTACTACGAACGTCCACTTCCATTGGATAAAACAATCGTATGGTTATATACGAACTCGAAGGAATTTATTCGAGGATGGTTTCCGGTTCTGGAGAAAATGAATAGGACTATTCAGTTGTCTTTTCCTTTTACCTTCTCTCAGGTTGCGAGTGCTCCTTGCATTAGGACAGTACACCTATTACGCTTATTGGATTGTCTTCTTCCAAACCATAGGCTGGTGCCGAACGGTAGGGAATGAAGAAAACCAATTAGCCTAACGATGGTGTATAGAAGATATTAAGTAAAGACAAATAAATGGATTAGTAAGAGGGCAAAGTAAATTGCGACTGATGTTCACGACCAAACCAAGTATTTCATCGCCACTCCCACTTCACCTTTGTATTTCTCCAGGACACTTCGTATCACTACGAAGATCCATAGTATATTTGGATACTCCATCGTATGGTTATATACGAACTCGAAGGAACTTGTTCCAGTTCGGGGATGGATTCTGGTTCAGGAGAAATAGGAATAAGGTTTTATTCAGATGTCTTTTATCCTCACCTTCTCTCAGGTTGCGAGTGCTCTTAGGATTAGGACAGTACACCTATTATGCTTAATGGATAGTCTTCTTCCAAACCATAGGCTGGTGCCGAACGGTAGAGAAGGAAGAAAACTATTTAGCCTAACGATGGTGTATAGAAGGTAATGACTAAAGACATATGAAGGGATTTGAAGAGATGGCAAAGAAAAATACGGTTACAGTTGTGAACCAGGATAATGGAAAAGGCATTACTAGGAATACCCGGATACCCCATCGAAACATTTCAATGTTTCAGTATTCACTGCGTACTGTTAAAAGAAAACTGATTTTCCAATTAGCCCTTGCTCCAGGGTATGTATTTACCAGGTATGATTCTCACATCTGTATGGTTTTAAAGATGATGAGTGTGAGTAAGTTATTGGGAATTGGGTGATCATCCTCATTATATCGGGATTCGTTGTAATTGGTGATATTTGAGTTAATTACCTGGGTTGTTTGCCGGACGACAAATATTTGGTTTTGAATATCCGTTGTTATGCACCAATTTCAAATTGATATATCTGGACGTCTATTTTTATAGAGTGAGATATACCTTTTTGAAATTATGTCCATGACATTTACCTATATCAGTGGATGGTTAGGTAAGGACCACTAAACAGCGGTATAATTCTTCTTAACCATAAGTACAGTTTTCAACCTACGACGCACAGGGAATGAGTTATTAGACTTAGGGGACTTATACAGAGTATTGTATGTTGTCCAGTGTCCATTAGGACAGAGGGGTTGGTCCTCGTACTATATTCTGTTTACTTATGACTTCTCTAGGGTTTTGACAAGTGTTTCGTAGAAACACAAGGTCTAAGTTTTGAGAAGTTATAGGTATATGAATAAAGTAGAGAACCAGGTATTGCAAGTATCGGGATTCTTCAAGGTGATCGAAGATGTAGATACTTGTGAATGGTATTCAGTTGATAGTAATGATTAAGAGAACTTGTTTCTCTTTCAGGTTACTCATAATTGGAAGCACTCCTAAGTTGAGTAATGCTGATCGGCCTCTCTCCGTTTAGTTGACATGCACTGGAGACAGCTGCATGATTTGAATCTGGTTCAAATAAATCAGTGCCACTGTTTCTGTATTGGATATAGAACATTTCATATCTTAACATTGTTAAGGTACGGGGAGTTGTCCAGCTTATGCTTATAACCAGACTCTGGATAACTCAAGGCACGTTTCTGTAATGGTTGTTTGTGGGTTGACCCAGGCTATGACGAGGGTTGACTTTCTACCATTCGGAAGATCAATAGTGATATTGTTCTTGACTCGCCATAGTTTTAACAAACATGGATTTTTTCAGAAAACAGTAGTGGGAGTATGGTAGAACTGGAAATGATTCCAGAACCACAAACGATTACTGAAAATTTGATAAGAACCTCAAAATTCAATCTGTTTTCACATTCCATTAGCCATGTTGGGGTAAAAATTTACACCCCCTTTGATAGAGTCAAAGTCAAGGTCAACCCCAAGCCAGGTGGGCCTAAGCCCAGGTCAAGCGGGCCCATACCCAAGTCGAGCCCGCGGCCAGCCTCCTCCATGCTAAAATATAGATCATGTAATAAATAATTTTTATGTAATTTTTTATACATGAATGTATGCAAAATGGGCATAAAGCCAAATTTTTGAAAGCCCATGGCTTATGTGCAAAAATGAAATGGCACATGAGCCATGGGATAGGCAAAAATGCCATTTTGTGAAGCCCAAGGGGCTATATGTAAATACGTAAGCCTATAAAAGGCAACATGATGAATAAAAAAAGGAGAAACACTTTCATTCTCTCAAAAAAAAACCTAGGGTTTGTATTTCTTTCCCTTTTCTGAAGGTCTCAAACCTTCTTCTTTCTTTTGAATTAAATCAAGAATTTTACTCTTCCTTTTCAAAAACAAGATGGTTTTTCACCACCAAAACCCACAAAGGGGAAATTGGATCTGTCTTTAGCTCCCAAAAAGGAGAGATTTTGAGATCTCACATCTCTTGATCTTCAAGATCCAGCTAACAGAGGAGGAAGAAGAAGAACCCCTTCCATTAACCCCAAAAACACACTTAGGAGTCCAACTCCACTCTGATTTCTCTTCCGAGAATCTTTTTAGGCTAAAAGCCTCTTTTCCTCGCCGGCGCTCAATCGCAGAGCGCCCACGTGGCGCGCTTACGCTCAAGCGCTCAAGCGCAGAGCGCCCATGTGCCGACACGTGGCGCGCTTGCACAACAGCGCCCTGCGCTCGAGCGCAAAGCGCCCACGTGCCGAAACGTGGCGCGCTTGCGCTCGAGCGCAAAACGTGCACGTGGCGCGCTTGCGCTTAAGCATACAGCGCTCGAGCGCAAGTCGCCCCCGTGCCGACACGTGGCGCACTTGCGCTCAAGCGCCCAGCACTAAAGCGCAAGTCGCCCCCGTGCCGACACGTGGCGCACTTGCGCTCGAGCGTCAGGCGCTGAAGCGCAAAGCGCCCACATGCTGACGCGTGGCGCGCTTGCACTACAGCGCCCTGCGCTCAAGCGCAGAGAGCCCACGTGCCGACACGTGGCACGCTAGTGCCTGAGCGCATAGCACCTGGGCGCATAGCGCCCAAGGTGCTGGCCCCACGCATCCTTTGGATGCCTTTTCCCCCTCTTTCTTTTATATGTATACACACACACACACACACACACACACACATATATATATACACTTATGCATACATATGTGCACACACGCATACAACACGACACTGTCCCTGTTAGAAAAAAATTTCTAACGAGGCGCTGCCCCGCACCCCGCAAGGGGGCTGCTAGCCCCCTTGACCCCCAGCCCGCTATCCCGGTAGCGGGACCCCCGTGAAAACTCTGTGGGGCCCCCGATATATCCAAAACCCCTTCAAAACACATCACACGCACACTGCATATTAAGTTCGCATGACCAGTTTAACCCGTCAATCGAAGGTTCCCTCGCTCCAAAGGCGAGGGGTAATTAATGCAGCTTAGTCCGCAGCTGCCGGAGATTCGGATCCCCACAATCATTAAACCCCGGCCTACCCTAGGCAGGGGGAATCTGTAATGCGCCTGACAAGCGCGTGCGTATTCCCATCTCAATGGGGTGACGAAAACACCCTACAGATTCTGGCACGCCCGGTGGGACCAATCTCTCCTCCCATATTTCGGGTTAAGTGTTCATGCGAACTCAATCAATATACATACCTGTATTTATACTAAAAATAATGCTTTTTCATGCAGATTTTCAAGAAATCACCTTCCGACGATATCTTCGATGATGAACTCAGCTCCCGTCTCCTACACGATGAAGATAGACTCCAGGACGGTCCTTCCGGCAAGTCTCGGGCGACAATGGGAGGAGCCGCTGCTACCATTCGGCTCTATTATGTTCATGCCTGTTGGCGCCATCCCGGCTCCTCAAGCCCCGATGGCAGACAAACCGGTCTCGAAAGGCAGGAGACCAAATGTGGTGGTCGCGAGGGCGCCTCAGCCCAAGCGCAAGTCCGTTTCCGAACGACTCTCCATGGCCCCAGCTGGGGGCAAGGCCATCAACACCAACAAAGCTACAAAGCGTCCCGAGCAAGCTCCAGCGGTGCCCTTGACCACTGCTCGATCAGGTGTCTTCTCTAAGCTCCCATCTGATCAACTCACAATGGCTTCCCGGATAGCGGATGCCCGCCAAGCCTTCAAAATCGAGAAGCTGAGGGAGAAAAGGCTCAGATATAGTGCCGACAAAAGGGCTAGGGCTCCTGCCAGACTAAACCTCATGAAGTTTGAAGAACAGGGTTACCCCGCCGAAGATGAGGAAATGGCTGGGTATGTGGTCCACAGTGTCTACACGGTGGGCACGCGCAGCAAAGCAAGGACGGGGCTACCACATCTCAAACCCAATCTGGCTTGAATGTGGTGGCCGCTTCCCAAGAGCAGCCGCCACTGCTGGGTGATGAAAACCCTCTCGATGAGGATGATAGGAAGAAAGACCCTTCGGTCCATGAGGAGTCGGGCTCGGAAAGCGAAGAAGAGCCGACTTTTCGCCCCAGGACTGCGGAGCAAGAGCTGCTTCAAGTGCTCCGAAGGCAGCTCAGAAACAAAGACAAGGAGATGGCCAAGCTCTACTAAAAAATCGACGACTTGACGAATGTCGTGATGCAGCTCACAGCCCGGCTTGCCTCTCAGCCGCCCAATCAGGCGGAGGGCTCGGCTCGTGAACCGGGAAATGGTGTCCCAAAGCAGCCGACGCCTATTCCCTCAAATCCAAAAGTGGGCGAACTACATGAAAATCACTCGCATCCTATCTAGGGAAATGTCTTGGCTACCGATGACAGTAGCCCGCTAACTCAAGATCAAATCATGGACTTGGTTGCCAGCAAAGTCAAGACATTGGTGGCCGAAGCTGAAGCGCAAAAAGATATCAACAGTAGTGGGAGACCATATCCCTCTCAGTATGATCTGGTAGAATTTCCTAGCGGCTATGTCATCCCCAAATTCGGAAGGTTCGATGGGACGGGAAATGCGAATCAGCACATTGCCCACATCAAAGCCTCATGCGGGAATACTGGGGCAATGATGCGCTTCTCCTCCGCCAGTTCGTTAATAGCTTGACCGATGTTGCTTTCGACTGGTACGCGAGCATACCGGATGGCTCCGTCACAACTTTTTTCCAAATGGAGTCTCTGTTTCGGCAGAGGTTCATGAGCGTCAGCGATAAGATTACCATTGCCGAGCTCGTAAGGACAAAGCCCAAGAGCGTCGAAAGCAGCATGGATTTTATAACCCGATGGCGCAATCTCTCCGTCAAATGCGAACCGCCGATAGAGCATGACCAATATGTCAGTCTCCTCGTCGGAAATCTCAACAATTGGATGGCCCCATTTCTATGCATCGCGGGTCTCAAAACATTCCAAGAGCTGACCAGGAAAGTCCAGATGCTGGAGCGCTTAAAGCAGGAGTCCTCCTCAGATTCCCAAAGTAACAATAGGTCCTGGAGAAACCGAAAGGACGATAATCGCAAAGGCGGAAACTCCGATGATTCTGGATCTTTCAACATTTCGGCTAACCGAAATAAGCAAGGGATGAGCGGGCCTTGCGCCAACCAGCCTCGGAAGCCAGTGTTCGGAGAGGAAGGAGAATCTCCACTGAAAGAGAAGCTGGATAAGGTCTATTCCTTCAGAAGGGACAAGATCCGTAAAATATTCAAAGACGCCCAGAAGAATGGTCTACAACTGCCAGATTCAAAAAGACCGCAGGAAGCGAATATGACCGACGACCCTAAATACTGCCCCTATCACAGAGTGATAGGTCATGCCATTGAGGACTGCTCCGTCTTCAAAGATTGGGTCGAAAAGCAATACAGGGCAGGAGAGATAGAACTGTCCAAAGGCGTGTTAGTAAACAGTCAAGATGCGACCGCCAATTTCATATAAACGGAGACCGAAGTTCTTCGTGAAACTGATTCTCTCAAACATCTGCCTTTCTCTGAAAACAATCGACCATCACGTCATTAAACTGGGAACAGTCGACCTCTAAGTCGTTAAACTAGGAATGTAAAAAAATGTGTGTATATAAAAAAATGTGTAAATAAAAGAAAAATAAAGAAAAGCCGAAATGATGGGGCAACTCGCAATAAAAACCAGCGAGTAAAAATGAAAATGAAAATAAAGCCGAAATGATGGGGCAACCGCGAATAAAAGACGAAATGATAGGGCAATCGCGATTTTCGCGATAAGAAAAGCTGAAATGATAGAGCAATCACGGTAAAACAAAAAAACAACAACAAAACAACAAAAAAAAACAGTGGCGAATGATGAGTCGCTCCTGGTACCATATTCCAGTGCAGCGATGCAGACGCTAACCAAAATCCAATTTTTCAAAATTCTCCCAGCCCTACGGTTAGTCCCCAAATTGACTACCGTATACAATCCATGGGCTCAAATAATTCTCATCACCTTCATGCCCCACCGTAATCACCAGTTACGCGGCTAGTCTCCGCCTTTGGAATTATGCTCCATTGAGAAGACCCGCTCATGTGTCCTCACGATACATGAGGAGAACAAACCTTTGTGGGATCCTTACGACTCACAAAGGAAAAACACACTTAGGAGTCCTCACGACTCCTAAGGAGAAAATACACCTGCGGGATCCTTACGACTCGTAGGGAGAAAATTCTTTGCGAGACCCTTACGGCTTACAAAATTGAAAAGCCTTCGGTGATAGGGATCCAAACCTGTCTCCTAAGCCATCGTTTCCCAATCCCCAAGTGGCGAATGATGAGTCGCTCCTGGTACCATATTCCAGTGTAGCGATGCAGACGCCAACCAAATTCCAAATCCCATACCCCAATGGCGAATGATGAGTCGCTCCTGATACCATATTCCAGTGTAGCGATGCAGACGCCAACCAAATTCCAAATCCCATACCCCAAGTGGCGAATGATGAGTCGCTCCTGGTACCATATTCCAGTGCAGCGATGCAGACGCCAACAAAGTCCCGAAATTTTTACGGCCCTACGGTCTGGATCATACATCCTGCAAAACCGTATACAATCCACGGGCGTAAAACAATCCCAATCTCTCCAAAAATAATAAAATAAAAATAAAAAAAGGTATGTCCACAAGCAAAATGGTCACGGATGAAAACCCAAAAGGGCTCCGTGAGTAAAAACAGCAGGACTGTCGGCGAGTTTGTGAAAACCTGAAAGGGCGCAAACACGTGAGAAAGAGATGAAATGCACTCACAAGGTCCTCTCGACGTTGTGAGGAGAAAATTCCCGTGTGAGATCCTTACGACTCACAAAGGAGCGACACACTTGGGAGTCCCTACGACTCCCAAGGAGAAAATACACTTACGGGATCATTACGACCTGTAGAGAGAAAATGCTTTGTGAGACCCTTACGGCTCACAAAGTTGAAAAGTCTTAGGCGATAGGGACCTAAAACCTGTCTCCTGAGCCATCGTTTCCTAATAAGCAAACACAAATGATGATTCGCTCCTGGCACCATATTCCAGTGTAGCGATGCTGATGCCAAACAAAAAAAAACCAATTCCCAAATCCTCTCATGACAAATGATGATTCGCTCCTGGTACCATATTCTAGGGTAGCGATGCTGATGTCAACCCAAGTCAAATCAAATCAACAACCTCTACGGTGGAATCATGCTCCGTCCCAGAATTTACCCCGTGTCGAAATCATGCTTCGCCTCGGGATATCTACCTTCCCTGCCGGAATTATGCTCCGCCTCGGAATTAAATAAACCAACAAGCTCTGTGTCAGAATTATGCTTCGTCTCAGAATGCACCCCGTGTCGAAATGATGCTTCTCCTCGGTGTACCTGCCTTCCCTGTCAAAATTATGTTTCGCATCGGGATCAAGTCAACCAACAAGCTCTGCGCCAAAATTATGCTCCGTCTCAGAATGTACCCCGTGTCGAAATCATGCTTCGCCTCGGAGTATATGCCCTCCCCGTCGGAATTATGCTTCGCCTGGGAATCAACCTCTGCATCGAAATTATGCTTCGGTCAGAATATCTGCCGCTCTTCGGAATGATGCTCCGAATCCTGAAATTATGCTCCGCTCTTCGGAATGATGCTCCGATCCCTGGAATCATGCTCCGCTCTTCGGAATCATGCTCCGAATCCTGGAATTATGCTCCGCTCTTCGGAATGATGCTCCGATCTGTGAAATCATGCTCCGCTCTTCGGAATGATGCTCCGAACCCTGGAATCATGCTCCGCTCATTGGAATGATACTCCGATCCCTGGAACCATGCTCCGCTCTTCGGAATGATGCTCCGATCCCTGGAATCATGCTCCGCTCTTCGGAATGATGCTCCGATCCCCTGGAATGATGCTCCGCTCATCGGAATGATGCTCCGATCCCTGGAATCATGCTCCGCTCTTCGAAATGATGCTCCGAATCCTGGAATTATCCTCTGCTCTTCAGAATGATGCTCCGATCCCTGGAATCATGCTCCGCTCTTCGGAATGATACTCCGATCCCCTGGAATCATGCTCCGCTCTTCGGAATGATGCTCTGAATCCTGGAATTATTCTCCGCTCTTCGGAATGATGCTCCGATCCCTGGAATCATGCTCCGCTCTTCGGAATGATGCTCCGATCCCTGGAATCATGCTCCGCTCTTCGGAATGATGCTCCGATCCCTGGAATCATGCTCCGCTCTTCGGAATGATGCTCCGATCTCCTGGAATGATGCTCCGCTCATCGGAATGATGCTCCGATCCCTGGAATCATGCTCCGCTCTTCGGAATGATGCTCCGATCCCTGGAATCATGCTCCGCTCTTCGGAATGATGCTCTGATCCCCTGGAATGATGCTCCGATCCCTGGAATCATGCTCCGCTCTTCGGAATGATGCTCCGATCCCTGGAATCATGCTCCGCTCTTCGGAATGATGCTCCGATCCCCTGGAATCATGTTCCGCTAATCGGAATGATGCTCCGATCCCTGGAATCATGCTCCGCTCTTCGGAATGATGCTCCGAACCCTGGAATGATGCTCCGCTCTTCGGAATGATGCTCCGATCACTGGAATCATGCTCCGCTCTTCGGAATGATGCTCCGAACCCTGGAATCATGCTCCGCTCTTCGAAATGATGCTCCGATCCCCTGGAATCATGCTCTGCTCTTCGGAATGATGCTCTGATCCCTGGAATCATGCTCCGCTCTTCGGAATGATGCTCCGAATCATGGAATTATGCTCCGCTCTTCGGAATGATGCTCCGATCCCTCGAATCATGCTCCGCTCTTCGGAATGATGCTCTGATCCCTGGAATCATGCTCCGCTCATCGGAATGATGCTCCGATCCCTGGAATTATGCTCCACAAATCGGAATGATGCTCCGATCCCCGGGAATCACGCTCCCCGAGGGATACGCCGACCTTGGAATTATGCTCCGCGAATTAGAATGATGCTCCGATCCCCTGGAATCATGCTCCCCGGGATAATGCTTCGCCTCCGGAATGATGTTCCACCTCGAAAATCAGCTTCAAGATCCATCAATTTCAAGCACACAACTCAAATGTGCGGTGTGCATTTATTGATGGGGGGCACTTTGTTGGGGTAAAAATTTACACCCCCTTTGACAGAGTCAAAGTCAAGGTCAACCCCAAGCCAGGTGGGCGCAAGCCCAGGTCAAGCGGGCCCATACCCAAGTCGAGCCCGCGGCCAGCCTCCTCCATGCTAAAATATAGATCATGTGATAAATAATTTTTATGTAATTTTTTATACATGAATGTATGCAAAATGGGCATAAAGCCAAATTTTTGTAAGCCCATGGCTTATGTGCAAAAATGAAATGGCACATGAGCCATGGGATAGGCAAAAATGCCATTATGTGAAGCCCAAGGGGCTATATGTAAATACGTAAGCCTATAAAAGGCAACATGATGAATAAAAAAAGGAGAAACACTTTCATTCTCTCAAAAAAAAAACCTGGGGTTTGTATTTCTTTCTCTTTTCTGAAGGTCTCAAACCTTCTTCTTTCTTTTGAATTAAATCAAGAGTTTTACTCTTCCTTTTCAAAAAAAAAAGATGGTTTTTCACCACCAAACCCCACAAAGGGGAAATTGGATCTGTCTTTAGCTCCCAAAAAGGAGAGATTTTGAGATCTCACATCTCTTGATCTTCAAGATCCAGCTAACAGAGGGGGAAGAAGAAGAACCCCTTCCATTAACCCCAAAAACACACTTAGGAGTCCAACTCCACTCAGATTTCTCTTCCGAGAATCTTTTTAGGCTAAAAGCCTCTTTTCCTCGCCGGCGCTCAAGCGCAGAGCGCCCACGTACCGACACGTGGCGCGCTTACGCTCAAGCGCTCAAGCGCAGAGCGCCCATGTGCCGACACGTGGCGCGCTTGCACAACAGCGTACAGCGCTCTGGCGCAAGTCTTCCCCGTGCCGACACGTGGCGCACTTGCGCTCAAGTGCCCAGCACTCAAGCGCAAGTCGCCCCCGTGCCGACACGTCGCGCACTTGCGCTCGAGCGTCAGGCGCTGAAGCGCAAAGCGCCCACATGCTGACGCGTGGCGCGCTTGCACTACAGCACCATGCGCTCAAGCGCAAAGAGCCCACGTACCGACACGTGGCACGCTAGCGCCTGAGTGCATAGCACCTGGGCGCACAGCACCCAAGGTGCTGGCCCCACGCATCCTTTGGATGCCTTTTCCCCCTCTTTCTTTTATATGTATATATACATACACACACACACACACACACATATATATATATATTTATACACATATGCATACATATGTGCACACACACATACACCACGACACTGTCCCTGTTAGAAAAAAATTTCTAACGGGGCGCTGCCCCGCACCCCGCAAGGGGGCTGCTAACCCCCTTGACCCCCAGCCCGGTATCCGGGTAGCGGGACCCCCGTGAAAACTCTGCGGGGCCCCCGATATATCCAAAACCCCTTCAAAACACATCACACGGACACTGCATATTGAGTTCGCATGACCAGTTTAACCCGTCAATCGAAGGTTCCCTCGCTCCAAAGGCGAGGGGTAATTAATGGCAGCTTAGTCCGCGGCTGCCGGAGATTCGGATCCCCACAATCATTAAACCTCGGCCTACCCTAGGCAGGGGGAATCTGTAATGCGCCTCACAAGCGCGTGCGTATTCCCATCTCAATGGGGTGACGAAAACACCCTACAAGCCACTCCGCAGATATGGTGGGTAACCTCAGGCGCTCGAGAGGTACTTCAGTATGCTCAAGGTCGGTGGCAGGGAGGTTCTTGTTTACCCAGACTTGCCATTGCTGTTGTTCCAGACTGTGAGACCCGGCAGGAGGATGAGTATAGCGTCGTTCTAAACTAGCTTTAGAAGTGCACGTATATATGACTCTGCCAGAGGGTTGTCGCAGTCAGTGGGAGCAGCGAAAGCATAGTAGACAAGTAGCTTATGTCTATTTATGGAATACAGCAGATATAGCGGAGATAGATCATCTATTTCTGATGTGACAGTGATAGGTTTGACTTCATCAGAATAGAGGATGGATCTGTTAAGAAGGTAGTAGTGTGTGATGTCCTGGTGTTTGGATGACATACACAGAGTGGGAAGTGAAATTCCTATACTACGATCGGTTGTACTTTGGTTGTCATACAGTGGTTTCTCCACATAAGGAATTGGATTTTATATCAGACATTCTGGTTACTAGATTTATAGTTTTAGATCTAGATTTGGGAAGTGTCCCAATCTGGGTACTTAGACAGCATTCTAAAGGTGTTTTAGAATGGATGACTCCTGGCACGGTAGTGTACCTGCAGGTGATGGAGTCACCCTCTCTAAAGGTGTCTTACAGACTAAAGGGGAGAGGGATGTGCATGATCGGCAGATCACTTGCTTAGGCAATTGAGTTGATCATGAGATGTCAAGTACCACACCAGATGTTGTTCTTGCACGAGATGCAATAAGTTTATATATATTAATCCAATCCGGGAGAAACATTCGGAAGCAGTTTTAGAACATAAGTGGATATTCTAGGGATATGATAACGACAGTCTCTTTTGGGAGACTGTTATCATTCCAGGCTTCCAAGGTGACCTGGATGACAGAGTGGCTGTCAGAGTTATAGTTTTCACTCCTACGAGGGGCAGTAGTTTGGACAGGTGGTCGAAGGGGATACTGAGGGAGGCATGGCGCAGGATACTGATTAAGTTCAGTCGTCGATACAGTCTAAGAAGTTTGGATTTGGAGTTCATTTATGAGCTAGGTCCCATCAGATATCCAGACACATTCTAAGACAGGTATTGCTCAATTCGGGAGAAGGCTTTCCCCGCGAACTTGAGATAAAGAGAGACATAGAAGGAAACATCTGAGCGGATCCACTCACTAAGGCTATTCCTCGAACACAATAGTTTCGCAAACGGGTTTTGTGAGACTAATTAATAGAGGAGTTGGGTGTTCGGTATCACACGGGCTGTGAGTATGCGACATCGCAATAATTAGCCTTGAGTGCAAGTGGGAGATTGTTGGAGATAGTGCCCTCAGAGTCAATTATTGGATCACAGGCACGTGATTGCGATGATTGAGGGAGGACCTATACCGGTAGGACAGTCTTACTCAAGATGATAGTATGCTATCTGGTTTATCTTTATCATCGTGTACTGTTTCAGGTGACCTTACAAGTCACTATTGCGCGTTGATAGGGCCCTTAGGATTCTTGCTTGACGGCCAGCAGTATGAGGGCGATCATATACGTGGGAGCTGGGATCTATAAGCACATCCTTAAATGGTCCCTAGTCGAGGGAGTTTCGAGACAGGGCATCGATACTTCAGAGTAGACTAGTGTATACAGTCGAGACCCCGACGAGGGGCGGTGGCCGGTCTCACAAGCCACTGGTGTTAGTTGGTTCACCTAAGATGTATACAGGTGCTCATTGGGTTATGAGTACACTGGACAGGACTCGCCGGGAACATTCTAGTTGGTCTTATACCTGACGTCAGATAGCAGTTCCCTGGTGACATGTGTACAAGTTAGTTCATCGACCTGAGGTCGTCATTTGTCTCGTGTGAGTTCCCACTGTGCTTTGATTACTACCCTACCACGGCTCAAAGGAGTCGTGCAAACAGGCTTTAGTTGGATACAGTTCCGAGCCATATGGAAGCAGTGAGCGGATCTGCAAGGGTTCGTCTCTCCCGGTATTGGGGGTGAGGTCGCGCTGTGTCTAGGAGAGCCATTACACAAAGTCCTTGGCCAAGGCAGGAGATTTACTGGTAGGTATTCCATTAGTATCTCAGGGTGTTCTGGGCTACACTCCGACACGACTTGTACCGCTTTTGGGGGTCTGACTTTTACCAACCCCCTAGGCCCGCCATGCGATGCTCATAGACGAACGGACCGGACTGTACGGATATTGTCACTGACAGGCTCAGTAGGGTGTCAGGATGAGTTCGCTCATCGACGTCCCTTTTGGTCAATACTTGGCATCCCGTTACGTATGGCTAATACCTCTGACGTGCTAGTGGTTAAATCCACAGCCAAAGTATTGACGAGTCTTTAGAGTCCCCAAGAGACAGTTTCTCAAGTTTCGGGCAAAACGCTGTAGAGGCCGTATGGATATATGGCAGGTTTCGGTCATATACGTGCGATATTGCACGGATCATGATCGGACGGATAATACTAGCGGGCTTTGGTTTAAGCCGGATCCTAGTATTGTACAGTGTAGATTTTGTTTCATTGCATTTGTATTCGGTCGGAATACAAATGCGGGTATGTATATACATTCGCGGGGTTTTCCTGTAATTTATTACGGGATCAGTTTTCTGAAGTTGCCAGTTTGCATTCCGTTTCAGCCAGTTTTCCTTTGTTCCTTCTTGGCCGGATCTTTCTGATGGAGGGGCTTATTTGCAAATGTGCAAATTAGCAAAGTGGAGGGTGTTATTTGTGATATGAGTATTCATGATAGTTCATAGCATCTTTTGATTATTTTCCATCATGGTTTGCATTAATTGAGATGTGAGTTGATTAGGAAATGGTGTGACTTTTATTCCTCATTATTATCACACATTTTCTTATGGTCACCTTGCCTTTTCCTACACTCACCTTCTTTGATTGCCTCACTCTCTCATTTTTGGCCGGCCACTTCTTGGTGAGGAGGGGGATTATTTTCTGTGTGGAAAAATTCTTGTTCTCATTTTGAGCTTACACCAAAATTCCCAAGTTCATCTCCATTGTTCATTCTCTCCTCCATTCATCATGGAAACTTCAACCCCTATAGAGACAAATGGATTCTACACTTTGCCTACAGCATCCTTGGGCACGTCGACTCGCCAACTTCGTGCCCGAGTTGCCTCGGTCCAGAGGTGGGAGCCCATAAAAGAACCTGGCGATGTGGTGCCCGTTCCGACGAGGAGATGAAGACCGGAGATTCCGCGCGGAGATCGGAGTGGAGGCCGAAGATCGAAGGACACGGATCGCTCGGTATAGCATTCTACCCATTCTCTAGTTGCTATCATTAGGTTAATGGCCCGATCCGGGTTTATAGTGCGCGGTAGTGCCGGTTTACAAGTTTTGTAAAAGTTTCGTTTCCGCATTCCGGCGTCGAATTGACGACCGGGGCGCTGCCGTACACTTACAGTAACATAACCGCATTGAACAGAATCACCCTCTCCAAGGAGATGTCTTCCAAGACTGACGAGGAGAGGGTTCACATGAGCACTATACCCTACACTTCGGTGGTAGGATCTATAATGTATGCGATGCTATGTACAAGACCAGATGTAGCTTACGCACTAAGCGTGGTGAGCCGGTATCAGTCAGACCAAGTTGAAAACCACTGGACAGCAGTAAAGAACATTCTCAAGTACCTGAGAAGGACTAAGGAGATGTTCCTAGTTTACGGTAATGGAGACCTCAGGGTCGAGTCCTTTACCGACTCAAGCTTCCAGAGTGACAAGGATGACAGCAAGTCTGTCTCGGGTTTTGTGTTTACCCTCAACGGAGGGGCGGTGTGTTGGAAGAGTTCCAAACAGGACACCTCGCAGACTCGACGATGGAGGCTGAATACATTGCTGCAAGCGATGCCGCAAAAGAAGCGGTCTGGAGGAAGATGTTCAAAGCTGAACTTCAGGTAGTTCCGTCCATTGTTGACCCAATACCTTTGTATTGCAAGAACAATGGGGCTATAGCTTTAATGAAGGAACCACCGTCCCATCAGAAATCCAGGCACATCTTAAGGAGGTATCACCTGATCAGGGAGATCGTAGATTGCCAGGAAATCGAGGTCCGGAGAGTAGACACAAAAGACAATACTGTGGATCCATTCACCAAGGCCCTTCCTCAAGCACAGTTCGAGAGACTTTTTGAGATGTTGGGTATGCGATACGCCAACGGCTGGCCCTAGAGCAGACGTTGGATACTCGGTACGCCAATATATGGCCTTAGTGCCGGTGGGAGATTGTTGGATATGTATACCCTAGAGGCCGTTATTGTATATGTATACATATGGATGCTTGGACATATATATGTACATGACAGTCTTACTCGATATGATAGTATGCTATTTGGTTTGACTTTATCTTAACATGTGTATGTTTTACTTGCTATTACATATCTTTTATACATATTGATAAAGCCCGTAGGATCAATGCTAGACTACCTGAGTTATGATGGCGATCATACTTGTGGGAGCTGGGTAGTCGATACGCACATCCTTAAATGGTCCCTAGTCGTGGGAGTATCGAGACTGGACATCTATATTCCAGAGTAGACTAGTGTATACGTTTTTAGACCCCCGACGAGGGCGATGGTTTGGTCCCGCAACCATTGGTCTTTAGACCTAAGATCGTATACATGTGCTCACTAGGGGTGAATACACCGGACGGACTCTCCGAGAACATCCAGATGGTACTATACCTATCGTCAAGTGGAAATTCTCAGGTGACATGAGAACAGGTTAGTCTTTAGACCTGAGATCGGCATTTGTCTCGTGTGAGTTCCCACTGTTCTTTGATCACTACCCAACCACGGCTCTGCTGAGTAGTGCAAACATGTTTTGGTTGGGTACAGTCCCGAGCCACATGGAGGCAGTGAGCGATTGTCGGGGATTCGTCTCTCCCGGTATAGGGAGTCGATATCACACTGTGTTCGATTAGTCAGGACCATAATACCTTAGCCAAGGCAGTTGGGATTTACTGATAGGCTGATCAGTAGTTTCCCGGGATTGGTCCTGAGCCACATCAGCACAACTTATCGGGTTATTAGGGTCTGACGTTTACCACCACTAGACCCGGTATGCGATACTCTCATACGAAAAGACCAGACTGTATGGAGATTGTCACAGATAGGCTCAGTAGGGATCCGGATGAGTTTGCTCATCGGCCTTCCTTTTCTATGGGTACCCGGGTAGCCGTTACGTACAGCTAGTGCCGCTGACGTGCTTGTAGTTATGGATTTATCCAGTAACTCACCGCCGGCGTACTGTCGAGTCTTTAGAGTCCCATACAGAGGGTTTCCCTGATTCAGGCGAAATGATGTAGTAGCCGTATTGGATACGTGCAGGGTCTCGATCGATTGATGTACTTTATACTCGGACTTTCGATCGGACAGTTGGTAATACTAGCCGGCTCGGGTATGAGCTTGATTATTAAATCAGGTATTGATTTAATAGTTTACATATTTGTATTTCGATATGTATATTCTAGTATTACGTTCTTCGTGTTATCCTATCTCTTTGGGCGTTCGGATTTTTATCTGAATGCAGGTATGTATATACAGCAGGCTGTAATCCGTATTTATTACAGATTACCTTCTAGAAGGTGGCCACCTCATTATGTCTTTTCCATTTATTTGATAAATGGAAATGAGGTATAAAGTGTGAGGTATGGGAGGAATGGCAATGACCATGCTTCAAATGGATTTTTAATTCATTTGGAGTTACTATTGAAGCATGGTTGTTGATTGTTTATTCAAGAAATTCATACACAAAACCTTTGTGTGTAATTTCTTTCTCATGGTTGCTTCATTATTTTCTTGAGCTCCCATTTTTCTTTACTCTCCTCCCTCCTCTTGAGTTTCCTCCACCTTCACTTCTTCCTCTTCACCACCATTCTCATGAGTTGAGAAACAAGTGAAGAGGCTAGAAAGAGATAGCAAACACTTAGATCATCACACTACATCCTAGACTACTTGGTTTAGCAACCCAAGTTCTCTACTTGCTCCATTTGACATATTGTGAGCTAAAGCCATGGATCATATCCCTCGGGTGGATCATCTACGACAAAGGAAGGCCGGAGAACAAGCTCGATCCTGGAGGACCGATGGAGCCGGAAATGGAGATCAAGCATGTTCGAGGTGGCCACTAGGTGCACATGATGAGGAAAGAAGACCGAAGGACTTGGATCGTTTGGTGAGGTTTCTTTCATAGTAGATAGCACCACTTTAGTTTTGCTAGTTAGGTTTATGGTTAAGATCCGGTTTAGGTTTATTCTAGCTCCAAGTTTCGTTTCGTTAGATAATTTTTGTTCCGCATTTGGCCACGGGAGTTGGCCGGGGTGCTAGGGTAACCCTTCAGTAGGAAGACATCACTTAGCTACCATACACTGTGCCTTAACTATAGTCAAAATACGTAGCACGAATACTAAGTACTCTACTTCCTAAAATGATGGAGGTTTTTAAGAAAACCTTTAACGCTTCGAACATGATATCGTTGTAGAATCCAATGGTTTTAAAAGGAGTGTCTTAAGCTCCGCACGAATACTAAGTACTCTTTTTAGGTTTCTTTTTGTTTACATCAATCTTATTAATGTAGTCCGATCATTTAAGTCCTTAAGCCATTACAGAAAAGAAACGAAAATATAACGTATGCTTATACCATCCGCATTCGCCACAATATCCCGTTATGTACAGTTAGGTTACTAAACTAACAGCAGAGCGGGGCGGGACTAGCGCGGATGCAAAACATAAGCAACATTTATTATATATCATATATATAATACATCATTCGTCTCAACATATAAAGTGATCACATCACAGAATATCAACAGCAGAAGCACATATGAAAATACATGATATACTAGGAGGTCCGTATTTTATCTTTAGCCAACAATAGAAAATTCTGTGATGGTGTTTCTTTTAGCATATCGCTTATACATATTAGTAAAGCCCTTAGGATTTTTGCTTGATTACCAGCGTTGTGATGGCAGTCACACTAGTGGAGGCTGGGTAATCTACAAGCACATTCTTATACAGATCCCTGGTCGTAGGATTATCGAGACGGGGCATCGATACTCCGGAGTAGACTGGTGTATACGTTTCTCATCCCAGGAGAGGAGATGGTCTGTCCCACAGCCATTAGTTCGTCGTACTGGAGATAGTATGCAGGTGCTCGTTAGGTTACGAGTACACTGGACAGGACTCGTCGGGAACAGCTGATGGTTATTATACTTGTTGTCGGGTAGTAGTTCCCAGGTGATATGAGTACAGCTTAGTGTAACATTTCAAAAAAAAATTTATTATTTTTGGGAATTTTTATAATTTAAATATTACTTTATTGAATATTTTAATAATTCGATATAATTAAATATAAATAAATGGGGGGAAATTTTGGAAAATTATGGAAAATTCTAAAATAGGTTATTTTATGGAATTATGCCATTTTTAAGTTTTTATGATTAGTTATATGCTAATTTAGTGCTAATCGCGATTAAAAATCGCTAATCGGATTTTTAGCAAATTTTGTGCAAAACATGCACATATCTTTTTCTACACTTGTGTCACATTTTTCTTGCCATGGTTGTTCATTTGGGTTCACTATTTGAGTGAGAAGGAATTAGAGAAAAGAAAAGAAAGGGGTTTAGATTAAAGAATTTAGTAGTAGGTGAGAGAGAGAGAGAGGTATGGTTTTCCTTTGACCTTGGACTTAGCCATCTCTTCATTCTTCCTCTCATTTTCTCTCTCCCTCTTCCCATTCTCCTGCTGATGCTGCTCCTTCATCTCCCTCCCCTCTTCAAGCCCCAAATCACCTCAAAAACATCACCAAAACCCTACTCTCTTTTCATTAAAAGTGTGCACGAGCTCAAGATCTACGCATTGGACCAAGAAAGCAAGGATTTTGGCCACTAGGGGCAACTCAAGAAAATTCTTGAGTTGCCAAATGAGGTAATTACTGAACCATTAGCTTAATTTTAGCATTACTTATACCCCATGTTGTGATAGAACCGATATTGTGTGTTTTGTGGATTTGAGGAAAACCTAGTTAGGGTTTGAGGGAATTTTGTAACATTTACCAAATCACCTCAAAAACATCACCCTAAATATCGTTTATAAGCATGCATGCACGTGTGCACGTAAATGCGAGGATATTTTTGTGCTAATCTAGTTTTAGCAACCATGACACTTAACCTAATCCTTGTTTAAATCCACCATTTTTCTTTAATCCTTGATATTTCCTTTGTGAGTGAGAGAGAGAGAGAGAGATGTATTTGTTTTGTAATGAGTAGTATGAAAGCATTAATAAGAAGGCATGGTGCATTAATGGCTTTGGTTACACTCACCTCTCACCTCACCCTACACTCACCTCCCTCTCTCATTTCCTCACACCCTCTCTCTTTTTCTCTATCTCTTTCTCATTTCTCTATCTCCCTCAACAAATTCTGAACACTCTCTCTCACTCCATCTCAAATCCATCACAAATTCATCAAAACATCATCAAAATCACATCTTTGTTCACATTTTTCCTCTTGGATGCCATGGAGTGTACAAAGATTGGATCTTTGTGTTCTTTTGATTAGGTAATGATTCATTTCTGCTCTTTAAGTTAATTTTGTGTAGCTTAGCTTGTTAGTTGCTGTTTTTATCGCGTATCGTATCGTTTCGGATAAATATCGTATTTTTAGTGTCGATTTGGGGTCTCGGATGATCTGCTGTTAAACCAGGTATTTGTTGCAAAAATTGACTTGACAGTAACCTAGTATAGAGACCTAGAACCTACCCTCAAAATACGAGCCCATTTCACCATACTACGGCCGCAGATTTATTGGATCTGGCCGCAATTTGCGGCCAGAGTAGGGACTTGGGTGTTGGTTTTTGGTGTAGGGGTCTCTGGGGTTAATTGTAGTCTCATGGTACTTGCAATTTTTACAAATTGTTAGCACAGAAAAATCTGGGATCACTTTGCATATTTCTAGTGTTTCGTTTCGCGCGATACGTTATCTGATACGATGCGTGTTACGTGTTGCTGTTGCGCTGAGTTGGTTTCGTAGTGTCGCTATACGTGTTAGCAACAATACGAACCCTTCCATTACTGTATCATACTAGTATGTATATTACTTGATGGAAGCTTGGGATATTCACAGTTGTACAGACAATCTTGCTCAATATAGTAGTATGCTACTTGGTTTGTCTCTGCTTTAATGTGTACATGTGTGTTTCTTTATTATATCACCTATACGCATTAGTAGAGCCCTTAGGATCTTTGCTTGATTACCGGTGTTGTGATGGTGATCACACTCGTGGGGGCTGGGTAATCCACAAGCACATCCTTATACACGTCCCTAGACGTGGGATTATCGAGATAGGGCATCGATACTCCGGAGTAGACTAGCATATGCGCTTCTCATCCCAGCACGGGAGACGGACTGTCCCATAGCCGTCAGTACGTCGTACTTGAGATAGTATGCAGGTGCTCGTTAGGTTACGAGTACACTGGACAGGACTCGTCGGGAACTGATGGTTGGTATTATACCTATCGTCAGTTATCAGTTCCCAGGTAACATGAGTACATCTTAGTCCGCTGACTTGACACTGTCACTTCGCCTCGAGTGTGTTCCCACTGTTCTTTGATTACTACCCTACCACGGCTCTACTGAGTCATGCAAACAGGTAGTAGTTGGGTGCAGTCCCGAAGCACTTGGAGGCAGTGACGGTTAGACAGGATTCGTCTCTCCCGGTATTGGGGGTTGACATCGCGCTGTGTCTAGGAGAGCTATTACACGAGTAGTCCCTGGCCAGGGCAAGCGAGATATACAGGTAGGTTTTAAGTGTGATCTCAGGGTGTTCTGGGCTTCACTCCGACACGACTTGTACCGCTATTAGGGGACTGACGTTTACCGCCCCCTAGGCCCGCCATGCGATGTATCAGACGAACAGACCGGACTGTACGGAGATTGTCACATACATGCTCAGTAGGAGTTCGGATGGGTTTACCTCATCGTCCTTCTTATCGGCATCTACCTGGGGACCGTTACGTACAGCTAGTGCCGCTTGCGGTCTGTGGTTAAACCCAGTACTAGTGTAGTGTCGAGTCTTTAGAGTCCCACACAGAGAGTTTTCCTGCACTGAGCGAAACGTGTAGAGGCCGTATGGTTTTACGGCAGGGCTGCGATCACTTACGTACACTTGTGTGCGTGCGGTGTTCGGGCAGGCAATACTAGTGGGCTTTGGTTTAAGCCGGATCCTAGTATTGCACGGATGGATTTGTTTTGTCTTCTGCGCATCCGCATTCTACGGAATGCGGATGCAGGTGTGTATGCACAGTTTTCCGGAGCGATGAAGGAGGAGGTGCCTCATCAGGGTTTTGGCAGTTGGTTCGGCCAAAACCGTTATGTGGCAGGCTCATTAGGGTTTTGACAGTTCGTTTGGTCAAAACCATTATGAGCCGTGGACATCATTCACTAATCCTTTTAGTGATAATTTTATGATGGCTAATTGCATTGACCATTTGACCCCATTGACCTCTCTTGACTTTGTTGACCGGTTGACCGTGTTGACCATTGACCTTCAAGAGAGGTCTACACTCTTCTTTTCTTTTTCTTTTTCTATTTTGATTATGATAATGGTCATTTCAATATAGCCATCAAACTTTATCTTGATAGGATTGGTAATGATGGTTTAGTGCATTATTGAACCATGGTTCATTTTCTTTAGCTCATAATTCTTTTCTCATTCTCTCTCTTGCTCTTTCTCATGAGAAGAAAAGAAATGTTCCATGGTTGCTAGCTCCTTCATCTTCCTTCTCTTGACAAATTCTTTTGATCTCATGTGTTGAGAGAAAAAGAATCCACATAGACAAACATCACCATCTTTCTCTTCTAAACAACCTAGGGTACCAAGACTAGCAATCTTGTTGCCCTAGTTACCTCGGCTCGAGGTGGAGCTCGGTGTATATCTCTCGGGTGGATCGTCTTCGACTCAAGGAGGCCGCGGAGGTGACCAAAGTTCGGATCAACCCTCGGAGCAAGCAAGGAGAAGAACAACAAGAAGAGAAGGAGTTCAAGTTGAGGTATAACGCCTAACCGAGTAGATAAATCTCTAGTTAGGATGCTAGTGTGTAGTTTAGCAAAGATCCGGCTTTTACGGTCCATGTTACCAAGTTTAGAAAAAAATTTGTTTTACCGTTTACGCAACCCCGAAAGTACCGGGAGAGGTAACGTGGACCTAACAGTGGTATCAGAGCCTAACTAAACACACCCTAGCATGTTAGCAAAGTATTTAGAATATCAACCGAACGAAAAAACCACAAAACACCCCGGAAACCCTAAGTTTCTGTCGATTTTTTTTCTGCTCAAAAAACTAATAAATCATGTCTTAAAAATCGGCTCAGGCTTTTGTTAGAACACTGGAGAAAAATGATCCCCTAACTCGGCTAAAGCGCCGCGGAACCGCGGCATAAGCTTGCTTATACCGCGGAACCGCGGCATAAGCTTGCTTATACCGCGGAACCGCGGCCGAGTTAGCTCGGTTGTGAATCGGGTTTCCTGCAGTGTTCTTATATGGGTATTTTGGGATTTTTGGAATATGATTTTTCTGCCCAGATTTTCCAGAAAGCAAAATTTGTTTTTGGGGCTCAAAAATCCATATTTTTTTGTCGATGTTCTGTAGACTTTGGCTAATGGTTATATCTGTAATGTTATATATGTATTGAACGTCTACTAATCGCTATACGTCGATTAGTGGTGGTTATACATATCTGTGATCTGTGTTGTTGATGGTATGTGTATATGAACTCGTTGGATTGTCGCGGATGAATAGCCGGGGTGGATGTGAGATGAGAGTTTCTTTTTCTTTCATTCATGTAATAATTTTATAAATTGATGTAATATTATTTGTATGGCCGCACAACCGGGTCGGGGTTGTAGCCGTCATTGTATAATTCTTTTTACTGATTTTGATCCTAGGATAGACCCATGGAGGGGGTGCACAAACTGCCGGGTATCTCGAAGTGCCGAGTGGCCTACTCACGGTGTTGAGGGAGGTTGCTTCGCTTTGGGTACTTGGCGGGTAGTTTGCCGCACCCGTAGGGGTCTTGGGTGGGCTATTTGCTATTCATCGCGACTGTGTAATCCGCTTTTCGTTGCAGGCTCGAACGAATCGCGGGTTCCTAGTATATCCAAAGTGTTCATCTGTGATCTGGATTGGCTATTATTGCTATGTATCTATATATAATAACTATTTAGGCGATGCTTATGTTTTTCAGCCGCGCTAGCCCAGCCCCTGCTCTGTCGTTAGTTAAGTAACCTAACGGGTGATGACGGGGCCCCGTGGCGAATGCGAATTGCAAAAGCGTACGTCATATTTTGGTTGTTTTTTTCAATGGTAGGATTTAAATGATGGGATGCATTAAAAGAACTAATGCAAGAAAATAAACCTAAAAGACGTTGTTGGAAAAAAATTTCAAAAAGCTGTTATTGCAAGGATGTTCACTTTTGTTTTGCATAGAGGTATTCGGTTATGAATGCCCAGCACCTCAGTCGACGAGGCAAGGGCCGAGATCCCTTCATCGGGAGTGACCCCTTGGACAAAAGTTTGCGTCAGGGTAATAACTTCACTATAGTCGATTATTCTTGCTTTGCATCGAGGTATTCAGTTTGGAATATCCTGCACCTCATTCGACGAGAAAAGAGCCGAGATCCCTTCACAGCGAATGACCTCTTTAGCAAAAGTTTTCGCCGCTATATTTTTCAAAAGTGTATCACGTTCCTTCAACAATATTAAGTTCATTACGTTAACGGGTTTTTCGCCAAAAACCCAGCCGTAGCCCTCCGTCGTTTCTTATAAATTATACTTAGTATTCGTGCTGCGTTTGTTGATTGTGTCAAGGTGCAGTGAACGGTAGCTAAGTGTTGCTTATTTCCTGGATACAATGTGATTGGTTAGGACATTTGTGTAACCTTGTTGACTGTGTCAAGGGTTATGCGGGTGGGTTTAATGCAATCAAGATAATGACGGGCTGAACTTGACTAGGACTCTTTGATTTGTTGACTGTGTCAAGTTCACTTGGGTCCTAGGGGAAAAAACCACATCGGGAGTTTCAAAAGTACTGAAACTTGCTAGTGTTGCATACCATTTGGAGTGTGATGATTCTGGTAGGATTCCTTCAGTTTTGTCGCGCGATGTTATTTGGATCCCGATCCTACTGTGAGTATATGCTACTCCTCGGGAACTTTCTCGCTTAACGATCAATGCTATAAACCAAGTAGGTGTCTAGAAAGGTGTTAGCGGGGCTACGCCCACAGGGAAAAGAGGTTACTTAATTAAGGAACTTCTCGAAAGCGTTGGAAAACCTCCCTCGAAGTACCGACACTGGCCTGGCTGAACGGTTAAGCAAGTATTGTACGGTGAGATTGATCCCGACTAATTCTTCCTTTATGGTTTGAGGAGGGATTCGAGAGACTGTGGGAGCCATCCTGTTTAGATAAATTAAAAACCAATCTAAACTTGCAAGAGCGCACGCTAAGTGTTTCTTTTCTCTCTCTCCAGGTAGCAACCATTTCACGCCCTAATCAAGATAATAAAATGTATCGCTTGACCGATCCGAATTCTTATTCGGGGCTGGGGAACATTGGTTCGGCTCTAACTTGTGACAACAGTCATAAGTATGAGCAAGGGAAAGGGGATTGTATGGATTCCAAGGATACCCAGTTGAAGAAGAAGCATGGTTTTGCATCTACTTCAGGTGTTCTTGTAATTGAGAACTGTTTTACGGTCAGCCCTACCTCCTGGGTACTTGATACCGGATCAGGATCTCATATCTGTAATTTATTACAGGGACTGAGAAAAAGTAGGAAAGTTGCACCGGGTGATATGTCGCTCAGAGTAGCGAACGGAGCACAAGTTAATGCGGCAGCCGTCGGTGAATATCACCCAGTATTGCCAAATGGCAAGACTATGATTTTGAACGATTGCTACTATATACCCTCCATGGTTTGCAACATCATATCAGTTTCTTTACTCGATAAAGATGGATATAACTTTGTTCTTGATAGAAATATCATGAACATTTACCTTCATAAGGTACTGGTTGCAGAGGGTACACTGTGTAATGGTATCTACGTTCTAAATCAGAATACAGTTCTCAATATACAAAACACACGCAAGAGGAAGAATTCAGATACGAATGAATCCTACTTGTGGGATTGTAGACTTGGTCATATCGGAGAGAAAAGACTGGATAAGTTGCATAAAGATGGACTCTTGGATACATTTGAGTTTTCATCTTATGAAACTTGTCAGTCTTGTCTCAAAGGGAAGATGACCAAATCTCCGTTCACCGGACATGGAGAAAGAGCAGCAGAGCTCTTGGGACTTATACACAGTGATGTATGTGGTCCGATGTCTACACATGCAAGGGGTGGGTTCTCCTACTTCATCACATTCACTGACGGTCTCTCTAGATTCGGATATGTGTATCTTATGAAACACAAATCTGAAGCTTTTGAGAAATTCAAGGAATTCAGAAAGGAAGTAGAGAACCAGACTGGCAAAAGTATCAAGATCCTCTGGTCTGATAGAGGAGGGGAGTACTTAAGCACGGAATTCCTAGATTACTTAAAAGAGAATGGTATTCTCTCTCAACTTACTCCTCCTTATACACCACAACACAACGGTGTTTCGGAGCGGAGGAATCGTACCCTATTGGATATGGTTCGCTCCATGATGAGTAGTGCCGAGTTGCCTCTTTCATTTTGGGGATATGCACTTCAAACTGCAGCGCATCTATTGAATCATGTTCCATCCAAATCCGTGCCTAAGACTCCGTATGAAATATGGAGTGGTAAGAGTTTGTATCTTAAACGTATTAAGATTTGGGGTTGCCCGACTTATGTCAAAAAGCAGAACCCAGACAAACTTGAGGCACGGGCAGTTTTGTGTAAGTTTGTGGGATACCTAAAAGATTCAAGTGGGTATCTATTCTACCATGCAGAGGAACAGAAGATAATTGTTTCAAGAAATGCCACATTTTTAGAAAAAGAATTTCTTGTTAAAAATATTAGTGGCAGCACGGTAGAACTGGATGAAATTCCAGAAACACAAGCTTTAACAAAAGATTTGGTGGAACCGCTAGATTCAGTTACAACCAACGAACCTCAGCCACTCCGCAGATCTGGTAGGATTTCTCATCCGCCCGAGAGATATTACGGTTTTCTCATAGACGGGGATCGAGAGGATTGCATCTTGGAAGAAGATGACCCTACCAGTTTCAGGCAGGCCATTATCAGTAGGGACTCTGATAAGTGGCAGGAAGCAATGCAATCCGAAATGGAGTCCATGTACGCTAATAAAGTGTGGACCTTGGATATTGCTCCACCTGGGGTAAAACCCGTTGGATGCAAATGGATCTACAAAAGGAAACTTGGTGTAGATGGGCAGGTGGAAACCTATAAGGCTAGACTTGTTGCAAATGGTTTTCGTCAAAGACCTGGTTTGGACTATGACGAAACTTTTTCTCCGGTGGCTATGCTCAAATCCATTCGGATCCTACTTGCCATTGCTGCCTTCCATGACTATGAAATCTGGCAGATGGATGTTAAAACGGCTTTCCTAAACGGTTGTTTGGAAGAGTGCGTTTACATGGATCAGCCAGAAGGTTTCGTAGACAGTGGGAGCAGAGGGAAGGTGTGCAAGTTGCTTAAATCCATTTATGGATTAAAGCAGGCATCGCGGAGCTGGAACATCTGTTTTGATGAGGCAATCAAGGAATTTGATTTCATCAAGAACGAAGATGAACCTTGTGTCTATAAGAAGATTGTAGGACGAACTGTCGTATTCCTAGTCTTGTACGTGGACGACATTCTTTTGATAAGAAATGACATTCCTATGCTACAATCGGTCAAGCTATTTTTGTCACAACGGTTCTCCATGAAGGACCTGGGTGATGCCTCGTACATTCTGGGGATCAAAATCTATAGAGATAGATCCAGGAGACTACTGGGACTTTCGCAGTCCAGGTACATAGAGACCGTACTAAAGAGATTTAGTATGGAGGATTCCAAGCGCGGTAACATACCCGCATTGCACGGAATTACCCTCTCCAAGAAGATGTCTCCTAAGACTGACAAGGAGAGGGTTCGCATGAGCACTATACCCTACGCTTCGGCGGTAGGATCTATAATGTATGCGATGCTATGTACAAGACCAGATGTAGCTTACACGCTGAGCGCGGTAAGCCAGTATCAGTCAGACCCAAGTTAGGACCACTTGACAGCAGTGAAGAACATTCTCAAGTACCTGAGAAGGACTAAGGAGATGTTCCTGGTTTACGGTAATGGAGACCTCAGGGTTGAGTCCTTTACCGATTCAAGCTTCCAGAGTGACAAAGATGATAGCAAGTCTATCTCGGGTTTTGTGTTTACCCTCAACGGAGGGGCGGTATGTTGGAGGAGTTCCAAACAGGATACCGTCGCAGACTCGACGATGGAGGCTGAATACATTGCTGCAAGCGATGCCGCAAAAGAGGCAGTCTGGAAGAAGAAGTTCATTAGTGAACTTCAGGTGGTTTCGTCCATTGTTGACCCAATACCTTTGTATTGCGATAACAATGGGGCTATAGCTTTAGCGAAGGAACCAAGGTCCCATCAGAAATCAAGGCACATCTTAAGGCGGTATCACCTGATCAGGGAGATCATTGATCACCAGGAGATCGAGGTGCGGAGAGTGGACACAAAGGACAACACAGCGGACCCATTCACGAAGGCATTGCCCCAGACTCAGTTCGAGCGGCTGATCGAGATGATAGGTCTTCGATACGCCAGTACATAGCCTTAGTGCAAGTGGGAGATTGTTAGTGTATATGCCCTAGAGGCCATTACTGTATCATACTAGTATGTATATTACTTGATGGAAGCTTGGGATATTCACAGTTGTATAGACAATCTTGCTCAATATAGTAGTATGCTACTTGGTTTGTCTCTGCTTTAATGTGTACATGTGTGTTTCTTTATTATATCACCTATACGAATTAGTAGAGCCCTTAGGATTTTTGCTTGATTACCGGCGTTGTGATGGCGATCACACTCGTGGGGGCTGGGTAATCCACAAGCACATCCTTATACACGTCCCTAGTCATGGGATTATCGAGATAGGGCATCGATACTCCGGAGTAGACTAGCGTATGCGCTTCTCATCCCAGCACGGGAGACGGACTGTCCCACAGCCGTCAGTACGTCGTACTTGAGATAGTATGTGGGTGCTCGTTAGGTTACGAGTACACTGGACAGGACTCGTCGGGAACTGATGGTTGGTATTATACCTATCGTCAGTTATCAGTTCCCAGGTGACATGGGTACAGCTTAGTCCGCTGACTTGACACTGTCACTTCACCTCGAGTGTGTTCCCACTGTTCTTTGATTACTACCCTACCACGGCTCTA
This sequence comes from Agapanthus africanus, assembly GCA_030015575.1. NCBI lineage: Eukaryota > Viridiplantae > Streptophyta > Magnoliopsida > Asparagales > Amaryllidaceae > Agapanthus > Agapanthus africanus. The sequence goes on from CM057339.1 coordinate 496,212,090, forward strand.
CTGAGTCGTGCAAACAGGTAGTAGTTGGGTGCAGTCCCGAAGCACTTGGAGGCAGTGACGGTTAGACAGGATTCGTCTCTCCCGGTATTGGGGGTTGACATCGCGCTGTGTCTAGGAGAGCCATTACACGAGTAGTCCCTGGCCAGGGAAAGCGAGATATACTGGTAGGTTTCCATTGTTATCTCAGGGTGTTCTGGGCTTCACTCCGACACGACTTGTACCGCTATTAGGGGACTGACGTTTACCGCCCCCTAGGCCCGCCATGCGATGTATCAGACGAACAGACCGGACTGTACGGAGATTGTCACACATACAGGCTCAGTAGGAGTTCGGATGGGTTTACCTCATCGGCCTTCTTATCGGCATCTACCTGGGAACCGTTACATACAGCTAGTGCCGCTTGCGGTCTGTGGTTAAACCCACTGCGAGCGTAGTGTCGAGTCTTTAGAGTCCCACACAGAGAGTTTCCCTGCACTGAGCGAAACGTGTAGAGGCCGTATGGTTTTACGGCAGGGCTGCGATCACTTACGTACACTTGTGTGCGTGTAGTGTTCGGGCAGGAAATACTAGTGGACTTTGGTTTAAGCCGGATCCTAGTATTGCACGGATGAATTTGTTTTGTCTTCTGCGCATCCGCATTCTAGAGAATGCGGATGCAGGTGTGTATGCACAGTTTTCCGGAGCGATGAAGAAGGAGGTGCCTCATCAGGGTTTTGGCAGTTGGTTCGGCCAAAACCGTTATGTGGCAGGCTCATTAGGGTTTTGACAGTTCGTTTGGTCAAAACCATTATGAGCCGCGGACATCATTTACTAAGCTTTTTAGTGATAATTTTATGATGGCTAATTGCATTGACCATTTGACCCCATTGACCTCTCTTGACTTTGTTGACCGGTTGACCGTGTTGACCATTGACCTTCAAGAGAGGTCTACACTCTTCTTTTCTTTTTCTTTTTCCTTTTTGATTATGATAATGGTCATTTCAATATAGCCATCAAACTTTATCTTGATAGGATTGGTAATGATGGTTTAGTGCATTATTGAACCATGGTTCATTTTCTTTAGCTCATAATTCTTTTCTCATTCTCTCTCTTGCTCTTTCTCATGAGAAGAAAAGAAATGTTCCATGGTTGCTAGCTCCTTCATCTTCCTCCTCTTGACAAATTCTTTTGATCTCATGTGTTGAGAGAAAAAGAATCCACATAGACATACATCACCATCTTTCTCTTCTACACAACCTAGGGTACCAAGACTAGCAATCTTGTTGCCCTAGTTACCTCGGCTCGAGGTGGAGCTCGGTTTATATCTCTCGGGTGGATCTTCTTCGACTGAAGGAGGCCGCGGAGGTGACCAAAGTTCGGATCAGCCCTCGGAGCAAGCAAGGAGAAGAACAACAAGAAGAGAAGGAGTTCAAGTTGAGGTATAACCCCTAACCGAGTAGATAAATCTCTAGTTAGGATGCTAGTGTGTAGTTTAGCAAAGATCCGGCTTTTACGGTCCATGTTACCAAGTCTAGAAAAAATTTTGTTTTACCGTTTCCGCAACCCCGAAAGTACGGGTAGAGGTAACGTGGACCTATCACAGAGTACGTTTGTGTGTCGTGTTGGTCCATGTAGATTGTATGTATTTTAGGTTTATTATTAATATATACTTGTTTTATCGTATTATGTTGCAGGTTCGCAGGCGGGGCCTTCGGACGCTGCTACAAAAGGAAAACAGGTGGTAGGATTCACCTAGCTTGGAGCGTTGGTGAGTAGATTTAACATCTACAGGGGAATCGCCTGCATGGTGTTATGCGTCTGGGCTAGAAATATTAATACTTGTCGCATATTCTATGTCATATTTAGAATTGCGCATTTACCCTATTACTTAGATGTTGTTGTGCTTGGACTAGTAGCCTTAGGACACTGCACATATTATTGACGATTCATATTGCACGAGCACTGATTGTATGCTACACACACCGTCAATAATTGCCATGTCACACACAAACCACTTATAGTTAGGATATTGCTTGGTTAGGGACATTGTGACATTGATTTATATTTCTTATCGCATATGCCATATAGCATACCTGTATATCTGCATGCTTACACATATGTCTTCATATACTTATATGCTAGATACCCGTATACCTATAGAGTATTGTACCATTAGTGATAGGTACATACACACTTTACGACATAGCTACCGGTATACCTTGCACATATTTCACTTATACCCAGGGGGTATACTACATCATTTACTTATAGGTAGATACATATGTTAGTTATATGTATGCCCTAGAGGCCATTACTGTACATAGGATGTATATTGTAGTGGATGCTGGGACATATATAGGTAGGACTTTCTTGCTCGACATGATAGTACGCTATCTGGTTACTCTTTACCTTAACGTGTATAATGATTGTCTCTCTGTTACATGTTGGCAAAGTCCTTAGGATGTGTACTTGACTACCTGGACTATGATGCAGATCATACTAGTAGGGACATGGTAGTCCATAAGTACATCCTTCAAGGTCCCTAGTCGTGGGTGTATCGAGACGGGGCATCGATATACCAGAGTAGACTAGCGTATACCTTCTCGACCCATACAGATGGGTGATGGATGATCCCATATCCATTGGTGTTTGACATCAGAGATGATATACGGGTGCTCAGTAGAGACTGGGTACACTGGACGGACTCGCCGAGAACTCCCAGATGGTATTATACCTTACGTCAGATGGCAGTTCTCTGGTGACACTGGTACAGCTTAGTCTGTTGACCCGAGATCGTCATAGAGTCTTGTGTGTCTCCCACTGTGCTTTGATTTCCACCCTACCACGGCTCTACTGAGTCGTGCAAACAGGTGGTTTTTGGGTACAGTCCCGATTCACATGGAGGCAATGAGCGATAGGAGGGGATTCGTCTCTCCCGGTATTGGGGGTTGATGTTGCGCTATGCACGACTGGCCATAACAGGAAATCCCTGGACAGGGTTGCAGTGATATACTGGTAAGAGTTATCAGTAGTTTCACGAATGTTATGGACATTATGTCGGCATGACTTATCAAGCTATTGGGGTCTGAGGTTTACCACCCCTAGGTGAGATATGCGACATATCAGACGAACAGACCGGACTGTACGGTAAGTGTTGCTGGTTGGATTCACAGGAGTGTGCGCGGGCTTGCACGTCGATCTTCTGATCACTCAATACCCGGGTGGCCGTTACGTTTAGCAGACCGCTTGCGGCTTGTGGGTGTTTGATATGATCATCACCTGCTGCCGGCGTATTGACGAGTCTTTAGAGTCCTACACAGAGGTTTCCTGGCTCAAGCGAAACGAAATAGGAGCGCATATGAGATATGTGCGGGACCGAGAATAATACCAGTATGTGATACTGTATACTATTCTCGCGATTTGTATCATTGATCGGTTATATGCGATATAGCCGGGTTGCCGAATCAAGTGTTGATTCGATACATTGATACACTTGATATTAGTCGGTTATATGCGATATGACCGGATCGTTAAATCAAGTATTGATTTAATGATTTAATGTATAATTATATATTTGATATATTACTTTACATTAACTAGTATTGGTTCACTTAAGATGGATTTTCTCACTTGATTGTGCACATTGTATATATTATATATTTTTGTGCACAAGATTGTATCATGTTTGATGATACATGTAAACTTGGGTTAGTGTTTGATTTAAACCATGGTTAAGTAAATGGTTAGGGTTTTTATTTATTTATTCATTTATTTATTTCTTTCTTTTTGGCAAAAGAAAAGAAAATGGTGGCTTAATTTGTATTATAGTTGAAGCTTCATGAAGCTTTGAAAAAGTCTACCATTTTTGTTTCATGCCTAACCTAACTATTCACCTAACCTTAGTTTACTCTCTACACATAACCATGGTTGCAAGATGATAGATATCACTTCATTTTCTTTTTCTTAGACAATACTTATCATATTCTTTCTTCTTCTTCTTCATCTTCAACAATGAAGAAAGCTTGCCTCCATCAATGGCAACTTGAGAAAAAGAGTGAGAAATCCAATTCTAAAGTGAACCCACCTCCTATTTCTTCATCCTCTACCTCTTGCCAAGTAGTATAGGGTGTTTTCTTCACAAGTTCCATGACTTGGTGAAGTTGGAGCTTGATCTTGAGTTGCCTCGACGTAGATCATCTTCGGCATCGAAGTCGGCGACCTAGCCCGATCTTTTCTCCGATGAAACCACCGCAATAGTCTAGGATTCCGATTGGTACAGCGGAGGGACATCATCACGGAGCCAAGGAGGTGGAGGACCGGATCTACAAAGGTTGTAGCCCCTTCCCTTTAGCTATAAATTCGTTTATTTGCATTGCATCGCCTATACATCTAGTTAACGATCCGTATTAGGGTTTCTCGGCACTTGTAAAATTTTAATTGGCAATGTTTGATCACTTGTGAGACCTCATTAGTGTGCCTAGGAACCCTACAGTGGTATCAAAGCCTAGCTAGAGCCTTAGGCGATGCACAGGCGGAGTTAGAAGTCCGATCGAACCGAAACCCTAACTCAAAAATGCTCTCTGTACAATTTTTGAAATCGGGGATTTTTGAGAATTAAAAATATGCAGAAAAACCAGCAGGAGATTATAAGAATTACTGAGAAACCCGTACTCCTGAGTCCATCAAAGCGCGGCGTAACCGCGGCATTAGCATGGCTAATGCGGCGGTTCCGCGGCCGTTTAGTCTCGTTTTGCATTGAATTTTGCACAGTAATTCCTATTTTGCAGTGCTGGTTTTCCTGGGAATTTTTAATCTGAACTCAAGAGTTGAGTTTTCTGGGTTGTATTGGGAGTTCGTAGATTCGATCGGATTATCAAACTTTGTCTATGTGTTTTTCCGGATAGTTTTAGAATATGTTAAAAAGTTCGACCGGATATAAATACCCACTTTTTCCCCTGCCGGGAAATTTCCAATTGTTGGACTTTTCCGTAGTTTAATGACGTTCTAAGTAGTGCAAGTAATGCGATGGTCCCTCTAGAAGACAACAAACCTTAACTCGATTATGTGACCGTCTTGAACTGCCCTTTGAACCTTAGGGTTTGGAGCAGTAAAATGTGCCACATGTGAGGCGTTGGCTTGACCCTTCTACGGCTGGACCGTTGGTACTGAGGCACGAACTGAATGTTTTTAGACTTATTTCATGTGTTGAGCTGTATCGGGAAAACTTGGGTGTTCGATTGTTCGATCGGAAAGTTTAACATTTTCTATTTATCTGGAATGGGATACAATATTTGGAATCCACAAGTAGTTATGAGATAACTGATTTGAATGTTATAAACATAGCACTTTATGTTAGAGATAGTGCCCTCAGAGTCAATTATTGGATCACAGGCACGTGATTGCAATGATTGGGGGAGGACCTGTCCCAGTAGGACAGTCTGACTCAAGATGATAGTATGCTATCTGGTTTATCTTTATCATCGTGTACTGCTTTAGGTAACCTGACAGGTCGCTATTACACGTTAGTAGAGCCCCTAGGATTCTTGCTTGACTGCCAGCAGTATGAGGGCGATCTTATACATGGGAGATGGTAGTCTATTAGCACATCCTTAAAAGGTCCCTAGTCGTGGGAGTTTCGAGACAGGGCATCGATACTCCAGAGTAGACTAGTGTATACAGTCGAGACCCCGACGAGGGGCGGTGGCCGGTCTCACAAGCCACTGGTGTCAGTTGGTTCACCTAAGATGTATACAGGTGCTCATTGGGTTATGAGTACACCGGACAGGACTCGCCGGGAACATGCTAGTTGGTCTTATACCTAACGTCAGATAGCAGTTCCCTGGTGACATGTATACAGGTTAGTTCATCGACCTGGGGATCGTCATTTGTCTCGTGTGAGTTCCCACTGTACTTTGATTACTACCCTACCACGCTCAAAGGAGACGTGCAAACAGGTTTTAGTTGGGTACAGTCCCGAGCCACATGGAGGCAGTGAGTGGATCTTCAGGGGTTCGTCTCTCCCGGTATTGGGGGTGAGGTCGCGCTGTGTCTAGGAGAGCCATTACACGAAGCCCTCGGCCGAGGCAGGAGATTTACTGGTAGGTATTCCAGTAGTATCTCAGGGTGTTCTGGGCTACACTCCGACACGACTTGTACCGCTTTTGGGGGTCTGACTTTTACCAACCCCCTAGGCCCGCCATGCGATGCTCATTGACGAACGGACCGGACTGTACGGATATTGTCACTGACAGGCTCAGTAGGGTGTCAGGATGAGTTCGCTCATCGACGTCCCTTTTGGTCAATAGCTGGTGGCCCGTCACGTATGGCGAATACCTCTGACGTGCCAGTGGTTAAATCCACAGCCATAGTATTAACGAGTCTTTAGAGTCCACCACACATTCAGTTACTCAAGTTTTCGGGCGAAAAGTTGTAGAGGCCGTATGGAGATATGGCAAGGTCCGATCAGATACGTGCGGTATTGCACGGATCAGGATCAGACAGTTACTACTAGAGGCCATATGGATATATGGCAGGGTTCGATCAGATACGTGCGGTATTGCACAGATCAGGATCGAACGGATATTACTGGCCGGCTTTGGTTTAAGCCGGATCCTAGTATAGTACAGTGTAGATTTTGTCTCATTGCATTTGTATTTCGGTTGGAATACAAATGCGGGTGTGTATGCACAGTATCGGGGTTTTCCTGTAATTTATTACGGGACCAGTTTTCTGGAGTTGCCAGTTTGTTTTCCGTTTCGGCCATTTTCATTTGTATCTTTCAATGGCCGAAGATTGGTGGAGGAGGGCTTATTTGCATTTGTGCAAATAAGCAATTGTAGAGGGGGGTGTTTGCATATTATTCTATCATGATACTTGCACCATCATTGCATGACTTTCTTTAGTCATCATGTTTTGACTTTTGTGTGATCATGGTTGTTGATGATGGTTGTTTTGGAGTGTTGGTTTTGTGTGATGATTATTCATCATGATGAGCTTTTCTCTTTCTTGCATGATCACATACCATTCCTCTCACTCACTTCCTCATTCATTCTCCCCTCTCCCATTCCATGCCATGGCCGGCCATTCATTGAGGTGGCGGGCTGTCCCAAAATTTTGGAGGGGTTTTTGGTTCATTTGTATTGCACAAAATCCATTTAGCTCCTTCTCCAAAAACTCCATTCCTCCACCATCTCAAATGGCACCTCCATGAACCCCAAAATGAGACACAAGTTCTACACATTCTACAGCAAACCTTGGGCACGTCGGCTCGCCAACTTCATGCCCGAGTTGCCTCGGTATAGAGGTGGGAGCCCGTAAAAGAAGCAGGCGACGTGGTGCCTTTCCGGCGAGGAGGTGGAGACTGGACATTCCGCGGGAGATCGGGACGACGGCGAGAAGACCGGAGGACACGGATCGCTCGGTATATCTCTCTTCCCCATCTTGTAGTTAGCTAGGACTTGTTAATGGCACGATCCGGGTTTTAGTGCACGGTGGTGCCGGTTCAAGAAAATTAAAGTTAGCCATCGCTTCCGCATTTGGCCTCGGGATGGAGGCCGGGGCGCCGCCGTGCACTTACAGTGGTATCAGAGCCTCGCCATTAACATTGTCTAGCTTTGTCTAATGTGTTTTACACTTCCGATCGAACAAATGTTCCGAAAATCCAATAACACATGCATCAGTTTTCTGTTGATTTTTTTCTCGCTCGAAAAAATTTTCAGGTTGTTGAATAGTGATATACTGGAAGTTCTAAGCATCCTGTAGAAATTCGATACAGTAACTCGACAATGGGAGCGTGGAACCGCGGCCAAACCCCCCCTTGGGCCGCGGTTCCGCCGCACATTGATGTCCTTGCCGTATCAAATTTCTGCAGTTGCTTTCTGGGTTGAAAATAGGGTTTTTGGAATATTAAATTTGGGCCCAGAATTTCTTGATGTGCTACAGTAGTACTTGGGGCCCACTTGTTATAATTTTGATCGATCGGATATTGTAAACACATTTTTCACAGTATTTACATTATATCTGCGACCGTGAATGTCACTTGATCGGTAAATCCAGTCTGACTGCTATAGCCCGGTTAGACGGATTTGCGAACGTGACTTTCACGTTGATGTTCTGTGTATTGTTGTGATGTTGCGGATCGGTCGTGGGGGATAGCCTGGATGCAATGCTAGTACAGTTTTTGTTGTATTATGTACATTTGATATTGCGGGGCGAGCGTCCGACATGTGGACTTCCGTCACTGCCTGTTTGTATTATTATTTTGGGACACGACCAGGTTGCAGTCGATGTACCCGTTGTATGTATATTTTACTTTTTGTACTAGGATTACCCCGCGGAGGGGTGCACGGATAGCCGGGTTCTAGAGGGCAACGGGCCCGCATCTCATGGCATTGAGACGGAGGGGGCTTCACTCTAGAATTGGCGGGCTATTGGCCGCACTCGTAGGGGGTACAGGTTGACCCAGGAGGGGTGCCCAAGTTACCGGATTCCGTGAAGTGCTGGGTGGTCCATTCACGGTGCTGAAGGGGGCTGCCTCACTTCAGGCTTTGGCGGGTAACTTGCCGCGCCCGTAGGGGTCTAGGATTTCATTGCAAAGGCTATCCACACGACCAGGGGAACGTCGGGTTTCAGTAGTGGCTCTGTGAAACCCGGAAATCCCAGATATCTGTATTGTTCTGTGATGCCGTACATTTCTGTGATGTTACATTTTATCACGCCTTGAGCGAAATATAATATATTGGTATATATATTAGTAGATGTTGTATATGTTTTACATCCGCGCTAGTCCAGTCCCCGCTCCGTCGTTAGTTAGCTAACCTAACGGGTAATGACGGGACCCAGTGGCGAATGCGGATGGCATATACGTACATCAGTATATTTTCGTTCTTTGTGGTGTGATCAATTGATGGGACTGCGTTGATTCGGATCAATGTAAGTTAAAAACAAACCTAATCTGATGTTGTTGGAACACTTTTCAAAAGGCTGTTATTGCAAGGACGTTCTCTTTTGTTTTGCATCGTGGTATTCAGTTGGAATATCCTGCTCCTCAGTAGACGAGGCAAGGGCCGAGATCCCTTTACCGGGAGTGACCCCTTGGACAAAAAGTTTGCGTCAGGGCATTAACTTCACTATAGCCGATTACTTTTGCTTTGCATCGTAGTATTCAGTTGGAATATCCTGCACCTCATTCTACGGGGAAAGAGCCGAGATCCCTTCACCGGGAGTGACCTCTTTAGCAAAGGTTTTCGTTACTATATTTTTAAAAAGCTATCTGTTCCTTCAACGATATCAAGTTCTTTACGTTAAAGGTTTTCGCCAGAAACCATTCGTAGCCCTCCGTCGTTTCATATGGGTGGTCAATAGTATTCAAGCTGTGTTTGTTGGCCAAAGTCAAGGCACGGTGTTTGGTAGCTGTTGGGTATTCATATGCAGCATAGATAGATGCGTTGGTTTGGGACAGTCGTACTACCTTGTTGGCCAAAGTCAAGGGTATGTACGGGTGGGTTCAAATTGACCTGGAGAATGACGGGTAGAACTTGACATGTGACTTATGATTTGTTGGCCAAAGTCAAGGTCATAAGAGCATGGGGTAAAAATCACATCGGGAGTTTCTAAAGAAACTGAAACTTGCCAGATATGCGCATACCTTCTGGAGTGTGACACCGTGAGCGGATTCCGTCACGTTATCATGCGATGATAGTTGGATCCCGATTCCCACTGATGAGTTGGTTTACTCCTCGGGTGATCCCGACTAATTCTTCTTTTAGGTTTGGAGGAGAATTTGACGGTACAGTGGGAGGTTTCCAGATTAGATAAATTGGTAACCATTCTGATCTAGGTTAGAGTGCACGCTGAGTGTTTCTTTTTTCTCTCTCTTCGGCAGCGACCATTGACCAGACCCTAAGACTATGACTCAGTGACCAATATTAACCGAACCTTCTTAAACACTGGCTTTTGGATTGTCAGAGTTGCAAACCTCATTGCCACTCCTACTTTTACCCTTTTCTCCAGGACACCCCGTATTACTACGAACGTCCACTTCCATTGGACAAAACCATCATATGGTTATATATGAACTCGAAGGAATTTATTCGAGGATGGTTTTCGGTTCTGGAGAAAACGAATAGGACTATTCAGTTGTCTTTTCCTTTTACCTTCTCTCAGGTTGCGAGTACTCCTTGGTTTAGGAGTAGTACACCTATTACGCAAATTAGATAGTCTTCTTCCAAACCTTAGGCCGGTGCCGAACGGTGGGGAATGAAGAAAACCAATTAGCATAACGATGGTGTGCAGAAGGTATTAAGTTAAGACAAAGCAAGGGATTAGTAAGAGGGCAAAGTAAACTGCGACTGCTATTCATGACCAAACCAAGTATTTCTTCGCCAATCCTAAATCACCTTTGTATTTCTCCAGAACACTCCGTATCACTACGAAGATCCACAGTTTATTGGATACTCCATCGTATGGTTATATACGAACTCGAAAGGAACTTGTTCCAGTTCGGGGATGGATTCTGGTTCAGGAGAAATAGGAATAAGGTTTATTCGGTTGTCTTTTATCTTCACCTTCTCTCATTGCGAGTGCTCCTAGGATTAGGACAGTACACCCATTATGCTTATTGGATAGTCTTCTTCCAAACCATAGGCTGGTGCCGAACGGTAGGGAAGGAAGAAAACCATTTGGCCTAAAGGGGTGTACAGAAGGTAATGAATAAAGACATAGAAAGGGATTTGGAAAGATGGAAAAAAATTACACGGTTACAGTTGTGAATCTGGATAATGAAAGAGGCATTACTAGGAATACCAGGATACCCATACGAAACATTTCAATGTTTCAGTTTCACTGTGTACTGTTAAAGGAAAACTGATTTCCCAATTAGACACTTGCTCCAGGGTATGTATTTACCAGGTATGATTCTCACATCTGTATGGTTTTACTGATGATGAGTGGGAGTAAGTTATTGGGAATTGGGTGATCATCCTCATTATATCGGGATTCGTTGTAATCGGTGATATTTGAGGAAATCACCTGGGCTGTTTGCCGGTCGGCAAATATTTGGTTTTGAATATCCGCTGTTATGCACCAATTTCAAATCGATATATCTGTACATCTATTTTCATAGAGTGAGATATACCTTTTTGAAATTGTGTCTACAACATTTACCTATATCAGTGGATGGTTAGGTAAGGAGCATTAAACAGCGGTGTAATTCTTCTTAACCATAAGTACAGTTTTCAACCTACGACACACAGTGAATGAGTTATCAGACTCAAGGGACTTATACAGAGTATTGTATGTTGTCCACGGTCCATCAGGACAGAGGGGTTGGTCCTCGTACTATATTCGATTTACTTATGACTTCTCTAGTTTTTAGACAGGTGTTTCGTGGAAACACAGGGTCCAAATTTTGAGAAGTTATAGGTATTTGAATAGAGTGGAGAACCAGGTGTAGCAAGTATCGGGATTCTTCAAAGAGATCGAAGATGTAGATACTTGTGTATGGTATTCAGTTGATAGTAATGGTTAAGAGAACTTGCTTCTCTTTCAGGTTACTCATAATTGGAAGCATTCCTAAGTTGAGTAACGCTGATAGGCCTCCTTCCATTTAGTTGACATGCACTGGAGACAGCTGCATGATTTGAATCTGGTTCAATTAAATCAGTGCCTCTGGTTCTATATTGGATATAGTACAGTTCATATCTTAACGATGTTAAGGTACGGGGAGTTGTCCGGCTTATGAGTAAAACCAGACACTGGACAACTCAAGGCACGTTTCTGTAATGGCTGTTTGTGGGTTGACCCAGGCTATGACGAGGGTTGACTTTCTACCATCTGGAAGATCAATAGCGATGTTGTTCTAGACTCGCCACAGTTTTAATAAAAATGGATTTTTTCAGAAATCAGTAGTGGGAGTATAGTAGAACTGGAAGTGATTCCAGAACCACAAACGATTACTGAAGATTTCATAGGAACCTAAAGATTCAATCTGGTTTGACATTCCATTGGCCACTCCGCAGATACGGTGGGTAACCTCAGGCACTCGAGGGGTACTTCGGTAGCCTCAAGGATGGTGACAGGGAGGTTCTTGTTTACCCACACTGGCCATTGCTGTTGTTCCAGGATACGAGACCCGGCAGGAGGATAAGTATAGCGTCGTTCTAAACTAGCTTTAGAAGTGTACGTGTATATGACTCTGCCAGAGGGTTGTCGTAGTCAGTGGGAGCAGCGGAAGCATTGGTGGACAGGTGGCTTATTTCTATTTATAGACTAAAGCAGATATAGCGGAGATAGATCATCTATTTCTGACGTGACAGTCATAGATTTGACTTCATCTGAATAGGGGATGGATCTGTTGAGAAGGTAGTAGGGTGTGATGTCATGGTATTTGGGTGACATACACAGAGTAGGAAGTGATATTCCTATACTACGATCGGTTATACTTTGGTCGTCACACAGTGGTTTCTCGACATGGGACTTGGACATTATATCAGACATACTGGTTACTAGATCTATGGTTTTAGATCTAGATTTGGGTGGTTTCCCAATTAAGGGTACTTAGACAGCATTCTAAGAGTATTTAGAATGGAAGACTCCTGGCACGGTAGTGTACCTGCAGGTAATGGAGTCACCCTCTCTAAAGGTGTCTTATAGACTAAAGGGGAGAGGGATGTGCATGGTTGGCAGATCACTTGCTCAGGCAATTGAGTCAATCATGAGATGTCAAGTACCACACCAGATGCTATTCTTGCACTAGATGCAATAAGTTGACATTGATCCAATCCTGGAGAAACAGTCGGAAGCGGTTTTAGAACATAAGTGGATGTTCTAGGGATATGATAACGACAGCCTCATTCGGGAGACAGTTATCATTCCAGGCTTCCAAGGTGACCTGGACAACAAGGAGGTTGTCAGAGTTATAGTTTTTCCTTCTGACGAGGGGCAGTATTTTGGACAGGTGGTCCAAGGCAATACTAAGGGAGGCATGGCGCAGGATACTGATTAAGTTCAGTTGACGATACAGTCTAAGAAGTTTGGATTTGGAGTTCATTTATAAGCTAGGTCCCATCAGACATCCAGACACATTCTAAGACAGGTATTGCTCATTTCGGGAGATGGGTTTCTCCGCGAACTTGAGATATAGAGAGACATAGAAAGAGACATCAAGGCGGATCCACTCACTGAGGCTATTCCTCGAACGCAATAGTTTTGCAAACGAGCTTTGTGAGACTGACTAGTAGAGGAGTTGGGTGTTCGGTATCACACGGGCTGTGAGTATGCGACATCGCAATAATTAGCCTTGAATGAAAGTAGGAGATTGTTAGAGATAGTGCCCTCAGAGTCAATTATTGGATCACAGGCACGTGATTGCAATGATTGAGGGAGGACCTGTCCCAGTAGGACAGTCTTACTCAAGATGATAGTATGCTATCTGGTTTATCTTTATCATCGTGTACTGCTTTAGGTGACCTGACAGGTCGCTATTACACGTTGGTAGAGCCCCTAGGATTCTTGCTTGTCTGCCAGCAGTATGAGGGCGATCATATACGTGGGAGATGGTAGTCTATAAGCACATCCTTAAAAGGTCCCTAGTCGTGGGAGTTTCGAGACAGGGCATCGATACTCCAGAGTAGACTAGTGTATACAGTCAAGACCCCGACGAGGGGCGGTGGCCGGTCTCACAAGCCACTGGTGTCAGTTGGTTCACCTAAGATGTATACAGGTGCTCATTGGGTTATGAGTACACCGGACAGGACTCGCCGGGAACATGCTAGTTGGTCTTATACCTGACGTCAGATAGCAGTTCCCTGGTGACATGTGTACAGGTTAGTTCATCGACCTGGGGATCATCATTTGTCTCGTGTGAGTTCCCACTGTACTTTGATTACTACCCTACCATGCTCAAAGGAGACGTGCAAACAGGTTTTAGTTGGGTACAGTCCCGAGCCACATGGAGGCAGTGAGCGGATCTTCAGGGGTTCGTCTCTCCCGGTATTGGGGGTGAGGTTGCGCTGTGTCTAGGAGAGCCATTACATGAAGCCCTCGACCGAGGCAGGAGATTTACTGGTAGGTATTCCAGTAGTATCTCAGGATGTTCTGGGCTACACTCCGACACGACTTGTACCGCTTTTGGGGGTCTGACTTTTACCAACCCCCTAGGCCCGCCATGCGATGCTCATAGACGAACGGACCGGACTGTACGGATATTGTCACTGACAGGCTCAGTAGGGTGTCAGGATGAGTTCGCTCATCGACGTCCCTTTTGGTCAATAGCTGGTGGCTCGTCACGTATGGCTAATACCTCTGACGTGCTAGTGGTTAAATCCACAGCCATAGTATTGACGAGTCTTTAGAGTCCACCACACATTCAGTTACTCAAGCTTTCGGGCGAAAAGCTGTAGAGGCCGTATGGAGATATGGCAATGTCCGATCAGATACGTGCGGTATTGCACGGATCAGGATCGGGCAGTTAGTACTAGAGGCCGTATGGATATATGGCAGGGTTCGATCAGATACGTGCGGTATTGCACGGATCAGGATCAAACGGATATTACTGGCCAGCTTTGGTTTAAGCCGGATCCTAGTATAGTACAGTGTAGATTTTGTCTCATTGCATTTGTATTTCGGTTGGAATACAAATGCGGGTGTGTATGCACAGTATCGAGGTTTTCCTGTAATTTATTACGGGACCAGTTTTCTGGAGTTGCCAGTTTGTTTTCCGTTTCGGCCATTTTCATTTGTATCTTTCAATGGCCGAAGATTGGTGGAGGAGGGCTTATTTGTATTTGTGCAAATAAGCAATTGTGGAGGGGGGTCTTTGCATATTATTCTATCATGATACTTGCACCATCATTGCTTGACTTTCTTTAGTCATCATGTTTTGATTTTTGTGTGATCATGGTTGTTGATGATGGTTGTTTTGGAGTGTTGGTTTTGTGTGATGATTATTCATCATGATGAGCTTTTTTCTTTCTTGCATGATCACATACCATCCCTCTCACTCACTTGCTCATTCATTCTCCCCTCTCCCATTCCATGCCATGGCCGGCCATTCATTGAGGTGGGGTGTTGTCCCAAAATTTTGGAGGGTTTTTTTGGTTCATTTGTATTGTACAAAATCCATTTAGCTCCATCTCCAAAAACTCCATTCCTCCACCATCTCAAATGGCACCTCCATGAACCCCAAAAATGAGACACAAGTTCTACACATTCTACAGCAAACCTTGGGCACGTCGGCTCGCCAACTTCGTGCCCGAGTTGCCTCGGTATAGAGCTGGGAGCCCGTAAAAGAAGCAGGCGACGTGGTGCCCTTCCGGCGAGGAGGTGGAGACTGGACATTCCGCGGGAGATCGGGACGACGGCGAGAAGACCGGAGGACACGGATCGCTCGGTATATCTCTCTTCCCCATCTTGTAGTTAGCTAGGACTAGTTAATGGAACGAACCGGGTTTTAGTGCGCAGTGGTGCCGGTTCAAGAAAATTAAAGTTAGCCATCGCTTCCGCATTGGCCTTGGGATGGAGGCCGGGGCGCCGCCGTGCACTTACACTTTAGTCTCACTTGATCGGTTGCCACGAAATTTTGATGTGATCAAAAGTCCGTCGCAATCACGTAGCGTACGCGGATACTCGCCGGATAAACTTAATAGACAACTACACCCCATAGCCCCGACCAAGTGACTGTAGGAGAACCCCGTCACCAAAAGCATCCGTTCGGGTGCTCGCGGCAGCGGTGTTCCACCTTGGTGCACTTCGTCGAAGGTATCGGGGGTGCGGCCGCCTACTAAAGTTTGCGACGAGCATTCGATCAGAATGTCGGGAATATTGTTGAATTACCCGACTAGATATTGAAAAGTGTTTTCGATAATGAGACTAAAATGCGGGGTTTATAATCGTTAGGCATGTGGTGTCTAAGGAATTCATTGGTTTAGGCATGCGATGTCTATGTATGTTGCGAATTCCAACTGTTGTAGTTTTACACTTTCTTTTCTATGACCGTAAGTGTAATATGTCATATCGCCGGTTTCGTTGCTATATGTTAACGACAATTGGGATGCGCATATTTACTTACGTTGATGACATGTGATGTTATGTGTTGCTGGATATGTTATATTGGATCGTCGTGTTTGAATAGCCGGGGGGTTTTTATGTGAGATGAGTGTTTTTCATTTTCATTCATGTAAAAACTTGTATGTAATATTCTTTTATTGGGGCACTTCCAGGTTGCGGATGATGTCACCATTTGTATATTATTTACTTTTCCGCATTAGGATAGACCTAAGGAGGGGAGCACAAGTAACCGGGTTCTAGGGTCCAGTGGGAGACCATCTCGAGGAGTCGAGTCCGAGTCTCCTAACCCTAGAATTGGTAGGGTTGCTTGCCGCTCTTGTAGGGGCCTAGGGGTGTGGGATTGGCTATTCATCACGACCGTGGAATCCGTGTTTTATACTGGCTCGTATTAAAAACACGGACGTTCTAGTATATCCAATATTTCATATGATACTTTCTGCTGCGTTATCTGTGATGTGATCTTGTGATATGTTCAGATAGATATTATATATAGTATATATGATATATTATATAGACGTTGCTTATGTTTTACACCCGCGCTAGCCCTGCCTCGTTCTGGCGTTAGTTACCTAACCTAACGGTGCAGACGGGACATCGAGGCGAATGCGGATGGCATAAGCGTACGTTATATTTATCTGTGATGTTTAGGTGGACTTAAATGATGGGATATTCATTAATGAGATTAATGAAAGAAAATAAACCTAATTGATGTTGTGGAATCGAATTTCAAAATAAAACAGGTAGCTACAGTTCTTGCTTTGCATCGCGGTGTTCCTTGTAGAATATCCTGCACCTTATTCGATAAGGAAAGGACCGAGATCCCTTCACCGGGAGTGACTCCTTTAGCAATAACTGGCAGATGCTACAACTCTCGGTTTGTCTTTTGATTGCTTCTATAGTTTCTGCTTTGCACAGTGATATATATAATATATCCCGCACCTCATTCGACGAGGAAAGGGCTGACGATCCCTTCACCAGGAGTGACCCCTTTAGCAAAACTAGCAAAGCCTCAAAAACACTCCATTTAAAAACCATTTGATTCCGCAACGAGATCAAGTTCAAAGCGTCAAAGGTTTTCTTAAAAACCATTCGCAACCCTCCGTCATTTTAGGAAGTAGAGTACTTAGTATTCGTGCTACGTTTGTCGACCATAGCCGAGGCGTAGTGTGCGGTAGCTAAGTGATGTCTTCCTACACAGCATATGATGCGATTAGTTAGGACAGTCATGTGGCTTTGTTGACCTTATCCAAGGGTCATGTGGGTGGGTCTAATTAATCATGAAATGACGGGTAGAACTTGACTAGTACCTATGATTTGTTGACCTTAGCCAAGGTCATAGGTGCTAGGGGTAAAAACCATTATCGGGAGTTTCAAGTGTTGAAATTTGCAATGAGATTGCATACCTTCTATGTGATAGTTGGATCCCGATACCCACTGCGAGTAATTGTTACTCCTGGGAGAGTTTTGCACTTTGCAATTAGCCGATCAAGTAGGTGTCTAGAAAGGTGTCAACGGGGTTATGCCTCTAGGAAAACGAGGTTTACATTAACTAGGTCCGTGCGAAAGCACGGGGAACCTCCCTCAAAGTACCGACACTGGCCTGGCTGAAAGATTGGCGAACTTGTAGAGTGTAATTAATCCCGGCTAGTCTTTCCTTTTAGGGTTTGAAGGAAGATTTGATAAAAACAGTGGGAGCCATCCTGATTAGATAAAATAAATAACCAATCTGATCTTGCAAGAGCGCACGCAGAGTGTTTTCTTCTCTCTCTCTCTCCAGGTAGCGACCATATCACGCCTTAATCAAGATAATAATATGGATGTATTGACCGAACCCGCTTGTTATACTGAGCTGGGGAACGTTGGTCCCGCTCCAACTTATAATTGTTATAAGACAGAGAGGAAATAGGGGAATACCAGAATTCCTATGCCGCCCAAACGAAGAAAGTGCATATGATGCATCTCCTTCGGGTATGTTCATTACAAAGAACTGTTTCTCAGTATCCTCTGCATCCTGAGTATTTGATACCGGATCAGGATCCCAGATATGTAATCTGTTACATAGGGCTACAAAAGGGTAGAAAACTGAGAACGGGTGATAAGTTTCATGAGACAGAAACCGGGGTAAGTGTTGCAGCCAAGTCTGTTGGTCACTGTCACCCTGTATTACCAATACATTGATTCTGAACAAATGCTATTAGATACCGAACCTGATATACAAAATCATATCAGTCTCTTTATTAGTAAAGAAATGATAAAATTTTGTATTGATGGATAATGTTTTGAACATTTCCTATATCAAAAGTTGATCAGTTCATGCACGTTATCTAAAAGCATTGACGTTCTAAATCAAACTACAGTTCTTAGTATACAGAACACACACAAGAGGAAGAGTTCAGAAATGAACGAATCCTTCTTGAGGCATTGTAGACTAGGTCACATCAATGCGACCCGACTGGCTGAAGTTACATTTTAGATGCATATTTAAATCAGTTTGAATTTACATCTTGTGAAACTTACCAGTCATGTCACAAAGATTAGATGACCATAGCCCTGTTTATTGGAAACAGAGAAAGAGTTAATGAACTCTTGGGACTGATACATGATGATGTATGTAAGGTCTCCTGTCTACACATGCCAGGACTGGTTCTTTATACTTCATTATATTCTCTGATAATCTCTTAAGATTCAGTCATATGTTCCTGTTGAAACATAAGTCCGAAGCTTTTGAGGTATTCACAGAATATAAGTTGGAAGTAGAGAACCAAAATACGGGTATAAGTATTATGTCCTATGATAAGATCAGGGAGGAGAATACTTGTGCATAAAATTCCTGGACTATTCTAAAGGAGAATGAGATTCTCTCTCAGTGTTACTCCTCTGGATACACCACAGCACAGCGGTGTATCGGGGTGGAGCAATCGCACAATATTAGATATGGTGTGCTCTATGATGAGTATTACTGAGTTACCTATTTTCTTTTAGGGTTGTGCACTTGAGAAGTTGCATACCTATTGAATAGGGTTCCGATCAAATCAGTTGCCTACCACTTCATATATGATATGGAAAGGGAAGAGCCCATCTCTTAAGTTAGTTAAGATTTAGGGTTGTCCGACCTATATCTAAAAGGCAAAATCCGGACAAGCTTGAGACAAGGTCTGTTATGTAGAACTGGAAAGGTTCCAGCTATACAAAACTGCAGCTGATGATTTGACAGAACCAAAGGATTCAATAGTTCCCAACGAACCTCAGCCTCTCCGCCGATCTAGTAGGGTTACTCACCCACCTGAGAGTTATTTCGGTTTCTCTATGACAGTGGGAGCGAGGATTGCATCATGAGATGATGACCTAACTAGTTTCGAGCTGGCCATCAAGAGTAGGGACTCTGTAAGAATGGCTGGATGCTTAGCGATCTGAGATGGAATCCATGTACACCAACAAAGTATGGACTTTGGTTGCTATATCTGAAGGGTTAAATCCCCATCAGGAGCAAGTATATCTTGAGAAGATTACTTGGTGTATATGGAAAAGTTGAGACTTTCAAAGCTAGACTTGTTAAAGGTTTTTGTCATCGACCAGGCATGGATAATGATGAAACTTTTTCCAGGGACTATGCTTAAGTCCATCCAGATCCTACTTGTCATTGCTACATACCATAATTACGAAATCTGGTGGTTGGGTGCCATGACTATTTTTCTAAATACTGATTTAGAAGAGAACGTCTATAAGAACACAGCCAGAGAACTTCGTAAGCAGTGGGAGCAGCGGAAACGTGTGCAAGTTGCTTTACAGGATAAAGGAGGCATCGCGGAGTTGGAACATCTGTTTTGATGTGGTAGTCAAAGAGTTTGACTTCATCAAAATGGTAGATGAACCTTGTATGTACAAAAGGGTAGTATGTAGTATGGTAATAAATCCTCGTAGAGTACTTGGATGACATACTCTTGATAGGAAAGGAGTTTCCTATGCTACGATCGGTCGATCTCCTCTTATCACATAGATTCTCCATATAGGATCAAAGTGATACCTCCTAAATCCTGAGTTTTCATCTATGAGATAGATGTTATTTGGGTGTTAGCATACTCACTAGCTGTAGTGAGATGGTATCAATTGATCCTGGGGAGAATCACTGGAAAGGTTCCAGGGTGATAAGGACGACTGAATGTCAGTCGCAGGCATTGTCTTTACCCTCAGTGAAGGGACGGTATGTTGGAAGAGTTCCAAGCTAGATACCGTGGCAAACTAAACGATAAAGGCTGGTAACATCGCTATTAAAGATACTACCAAAGAGGCAGTTTGGGTGTATATTGGTTCATAAGATGAACTAGGTTCCTACCATTGTGTGACAATGGAAGTGTGGTATTGGCCCGGGAACCCTGGTCCCATCAGTGACCCAGACATATTCTGAGGCAGCATCACCTGATCATGGAGATAGTTGATCTCCAGGGTGATCAAGGTTATGAGAGTAGACTTAGAGGACAACACGGCGGATCCACTCACAAAGGCCTTATCCCAAAGAGAGACTTTTATGGGATGGTTGAGTATGTGATACTGCAACCACTGCTACAGATGGACCTAGTGCAAGTAGGAGATTGTTAGTTATATGTATGCCCTAGAGGCTATTACTGTACATAGGATGTATATTGTAGTGGATGCTGGGACATATATAGGTAGGACTTTCTTGCTCGACATGATAGTACGCTATCTGGTTACTCTTTACCTTAACGTGTATACTGATTGTCTCTCTTACATGTTGGCAAAGCCTTTAGGATGTGTACTTGACTACCTGGACTATGATGCAGATCATACTAGTGGGGACATGGTAGTCCATAAGTACATCCTTCAAAGTCCCTAGTCGTGGATGTATCGAGACGGGGCATCGATATACCAGAGTAGACTAGCGTATACCTTCTCAACCCATACAGATGGGCGATGGATGATCCCATATCCATTGGTGTTTGACATCAGAGATGATATACGGGTGCTCAGTAGAGACTGGGTACACTGGACGGACTCGCCGAGAACTCCCAGATGGTATTATACCTTACGTTAGATGGCAGTTCTCTGGTGACACTGGTACAGCTTAGTCTGTTTACCCGAGATCGTCATAGAGTCTTATGTGTCTCCCACTGTGCTTTGATTTCCACCCTACCACGGCTCTACTGAGTCGTGCAAACAGGTGGTTTTTGGGTACAGTCCCGATTCACATGGAGGCAATGAGCGATAGGAGGGGATTCGTCTCTCCCGGTATTGGGGGTTGATGTTGCGCTATGCACGACTGGCCATAACAGGAAATCCCTGGCCAGGGTTGCAGTGATATACCGGTAAGAGTTATCAGTAGTTTCACGAATGTTATGGACCTTACGTCGGCATGACTTATCAAGCTATTGGGGTCTGACGTTTACCACCCCTAGGTGAGATATGCAACATATCAGACGAACAGACCGGACTGTACGGTAAGTGTTACTGGTTGGATTCACAGGAGTGTGAGCGGGCTTGCTCGTCGATCTTCTGATCACTCAATACCCGGGTGGCCGTTACGTTTAGCAGACCGCTTGCGGCTTGTGGGTGTTTGATATGATCATCACCTGCTGCCGGCGTATTGACGAGTCTTTAGAGTCCTACACAGAGGTTTCCTGGCTCAAGCGAAACGAAATAGGAGCGCATATGAGATATGTGCGGGACCGAGAATAATACCAGTATGTGATACTGTATACTATTCTCGCGATTTGTATCATTGATCGGTTATATGCGATATAGCCGGGTTGCCGAATCAAGTGTTGATTCGATACATTGATACACTTGATATTAGTCGGTTATATGCGATATGACCGGATCGTTAAATCAAGTATTGATTTAATGATTTAATGTATAATTATATATTTGATATATTGCTTTACATTAACTAGTATTGGTTCACTTAAGATGGATTTTCTCACTTGATTGTGCACATTGTATATATGATATATTTTTGTGCACAAGATTGTATCATGTTTGATGATACATGTAAACTTGGATTAGTGTTTGATTTAAACCTTGGTTAAGTAAATGGTTAGGGTTTTTATTTATTTATTCATTTATTTATTTATTTCTTTTTGGCAAAAGAAAAGAAAATGGTGGCTTATTTTGTATTATAGTTGAAGCTTCATGAAGCTTTGAAAAAGTCTACCATTTTTGTTTCATGCCTAACCTAACCATTCACCTAACCTTAGTTTACTCTCTACACATAACCATGGTTGCAAGATGATAGATATCACTTCATTTTCTTTTTCTTAGACAATACTTATCATATTCTTTCTTCTTCTTCATCATCTTCAACAATGAAGAAAGCTTGCCTCCATCAATGGAAACTTGAGAAAAAGTGTGAGAAATCCAATTCTAAAGTGAACCCACCTCCTATTTCTTCATCCTCTACCTCTTGCCAAGTAGTATAGGGTGTTTTCTTCACAAGTTCCATGATTTGGTGAAGTTGGAGCTTGATCTTGAGTTGCCTCGACGTAGATCATCTTCGGCATCGAAGTCGGCGACCTAGCCCGATCTTTTCTCCGATGAAACCACCGCAAGAGTCTAGGATTCCGATTGGTACAGTGGAGGGACGTCATCACGGAGCCAAGGAGGTGGAGGACCGGATCTACAAAGGTTGTAGCCCCTTCCCTTTAGCTATAAATTCGTTTATTTGCATTGCATCGCCTATACATCTAGTTAACGATCCATATTAGGGTTTCTCGGCACTTGTAAAATTTTAATTGGCCATGTTTGATCACTTGTGAGACCTCATTAGTGTGCCTAGGAACCCTACAACATATACCTTGCTATACCTTAGTGTTTACACATACAACAGTTATAGCTACATATTTACCTTTACGTGATGTCATTTAGAATTGGATAAAATAGGAACCACATGATATTTTATATTAACTTGTTGCAGTTAATTAGCGGCTTTTCCTTTATATGCTTACAATTCAGTTTATGTTGCACATATCATATTCATGGATTTTCGCATTGTTATATGGATTTTTCATGATGTTTTCTGGATTTGGGGACCGTGGGAGTTCATGAAATTATGCATTATTTGAAAAACCCGGTTTCCCTTGATATGATATTTCAGCATCCACCATGAGTTTTATCGGTTCTGATATATTTATATATATACCCCTACGAGGAGGCGTCGAGGCCGTATGAGGATACATGGTGGGGCCCGGAGGTACCCCGGGGCAAGAAAGGGATGTCGATGTACCACGCCGATGAGCCCTGCAGGGGAACCATACCATCCGGTGACATTACCTATGGCTCGGCGGTTATCATGGAGATACCGACGGGAGTCATATACGTATGGATACGTCGAAAGGCGAGGGTCAAAGCTAGGCACTTGTGCTTTCGGTATAGCGTATGATACGTACCTATCAGGGTGCTAGTCTTGGTGACAGCACCTGATAGATCAGCATTTCTGTGTCGATGCTTGATACATTGGTTTCATGATATTTCTTTTTACTCCATTGTATATATAACAGGGGATTAGGCCGCTGTTATATATGCCCTTACACCAATATTAGTGGAATGGGACGCTAATATATGTGTATTGACATTAATTTATACACATCATCATATTAATTCATGCAAATATATTTAGGGTGTTAGAATTTTACTGGAGATTGGATTGGGATATAGGTGATTTATTTGAGATTTGATACAGGATATATATAAGATTGCTGATTTGTACATTCAGGATATAGGACATTTATTCGGAAGTGTACATTCAGGATTTGTGAGACTTATATGATATGAGAGACAATTTGGGGGCTGATTTGAGGAATTGGGATTTGGATTGTGATCCTACCACGATGTCACGATTCCGTGGAAATGACATATTTCATTCCATACTCCACATTTATTGTTTATGCACTGTTTCATGTATTAGTAGTACCTGTTAGTGTACCTTCCATGATTGTTGCATATACACATTTTCATGATTATTGCATTCATATGACCTGCTATTGCTATCAATTGCATATGTTAGATTCACGTTGTTCGTGCATACTTGCGATTACCTGTATATGTTATTTACTATTCACGAGTTGGCAACTCACCCCCGTTGTGCCACAGTTGTTTTTCATAGTGTTCCGCAGAGTAGTCGAGGCAGGCTATTCATCTATCTGATCATCTTTTGCTACGGATACCGCTTCAACTCATATTGTGCAGTTTTGCTTAGGTGAGTTTTGTAGTTATCCGTATTGTTGTATTGTATATTCGTTGTATCCTTGTACTCTCCATCTACTATTATTTTGTTTACTTAGAAACTTGGTGAGGACGATATTGTATATTATTTGTGACTTGTTTGTCTTTTATACAGCTTTCTTTCTGTCGTCTTTTATTTCTTCGCTACGGCGTCGTATATTTGTTATGGTGGTTGTTTTCCTCCTTTGGGCATGTATTTGCTCCCGTTTGGGGATGCTTTATTTATACTTTGTTGTACCCATTTTTGGGGCTAGTTTTTACAAAAGAGGTGCTGCCAAAATTTTAAAGAAAGAAAAGTTGGACTTTTAAAGAATTTGGGTTGTGGTTTCAAATGTTTTAAAAACTTCTATTATCTATTTCTTATCTTTTTAATGGTTTAGATTTCTGGGTTTTGGATTTCTTTTACTGCGTTCCGTCTGTAGGCGTTCCGTAGTATTAAGGCCGTCACGTGCCAATTTCGGGTCGTGACAAAGTTGGTATCAGAGCGCTAGGTTTTACCTTTCGGAGTGTAGGATGACCTTGGTATGACGGAGTAGGTAGCTTAAGCAAAGTAACGTAGTGTGTTTATGTCTGCAGCATACACACGATGCGGTACTTCGCCTAAAGTGACCTAAGTACATTGCTTGAAATTCCTTCTTTGATAATTCATATCCTTGTGATTCGATTTTCGTGTTCTTATCGAATCTTATTTCCATTTATAGCCTTGCCGCCGATGACTATGGGGACTCAGAGCTATGCAGCGAGGGTCGAGGTCAAAGTTGGTTCGGGTGAGACGAGCACTGACCAGGATGGCACGCTAGTTGCACAGGTGCAGATGGATCCGCCTTCGACAGATCAGCTGGCTAGGCTTGTGGCAGAGATGCAGGACTTGCGCCAGACGATGAGCTCATTGGTTGAGACCGTTCGAGCGCAGCGAACGGAGGTTGTCACCCCTGTTACTCAGTTGTTCCTTGCGATCAGCATGCAGCAGTCCGTCACCTATATAGCACCAGTGGATGCAGCCCCAGTTTACGAGACACGTCTTCCAGAGACTTTGAGAGTTCCGGAACAGTGGAGGACTCGTACCGGTGTACCAGCCTAGAGACAGAGGCTTAGTCTTCGAGACAGATTTCATGACCGTCGCGGGAGTAGTAGAGGCTTAGGACGAGGACAGTCGTTCAGCTCTCATACCCAGGAGTGTCAGCAGTCATCACGTGGATGTTTTCGATGCGGAAGCCTTCAACACTTCGTCAGACATTGTTCCTTAGCACCACGTCAGGGACATATTCTGAGACATCATGGACGCGGAGGGTTCGCTCAAAGGGGTCAGTCTAGCAAAGGAGGAGTTCAGCCAGTTGCGGTTAGGGGGCAGACACGAGAGTTTGTTTCTACTCATCGGGACGCGCGGGTGTCCAATGCAGAGTTTTCAGGTATCCTTAATTTGTATGTTCTTTCGATGTATTTGTTTGTTTTCACACCTTGTGTCATGGTTGGGACGAGAGTCGTGTTAGGTAGATCAGCCGTTTGTTGTGTTAATTTCTGTCAGCGATTCTTTTGTTGCGCGACACGTATTTCAGTTGTGTGCCAATCGGGTAGGAGATTCGTCCGTCGTTGTGATCCTTCTAGAGATGTTGGATTTGACGTTCTCCTAGGCACGGACTGGTTAGCTACGTGCTAGGCGTCTGTGGACTACCGTGGGGAAATAGTCAGGTTTTGTTTTCCCCGGCGAGTCAGTTCTTGTTGTGCAGGTGGATAGTTGTGCCGCCTCTCACAGCTTGAATTCAGCCTTTTTGCTAGTCGGCGTTTGAGGAGATGTCGTGGATTCTTGGCGTTCATTTGTGATACCGGAGCCACAGTTGGTTTGTTGGACCGGGTTCCTTTCGTGCGAGAGTTTTCCGACGTTGTTCCAGATGAGCCGGCGAAACTTAGGGAGCTTAAGGGTCAGCTGCAGAGTTGTTTGTTAGGGAGATTGTGCGTCTGAGTGTTTCGCTTTTGGAAGCTCATATTTCTGTTCGTCAAGGAGAAAGACGACAGATTGAGGTTGTATATTGATGGATCGTTAATTGAACCGGCTTACGGTACGGATAGGTATCCTTTACCTCGCTTTGACGATTTTTTCGATCAGCTTCAGAGTGTGTGACATTTTCTAAGTTTGTTCGGGATCAGGTCATCATTGTTGCGGGTTCGGAGTGATGACATTTCGAAGACTGCCTTGTGCGTGCTATGGGCTTTGTATGTTTTGGTGGTGTCCTTGGACTCACCAATGCCCGAACAGCATTAGAAGATATGATGAACCAGATTTCTTCAGGCCGTTCCTCGACCAGTTATTATTGTGTCATTGACAACATTCTGGTCTATTCAATGTGCCTTGAGGAACAGGAGCAACACTTGAGGATTTGTTTTGCAGATACTAGGAGAGCACCAGCTGTTTTCTAGATTCTCGGAGTGTTCCTTCAGGCTTGTTTGTGTTGACTCCTAGGTCTTGTAGTTACGGAAGACGGTTTTTGTATAGTTCCGAGGAAGATCGTGGCCGTACAGCTTTGGCCCAGACTTGTGAGCAGGACGGAGGTCCGCAGATTTTTAGGCTTAGCAGGTTTTTACCGCCGTTTCGTGCAGGATTGCTAGAGTAGTGCTGCACCGTTGACTAAATTGACCGGAAAGGAGGTTTCTTTTCTTTGGACTGAGGCATGTGTGCGGAGTTTTCGGCAGTTGAAGACTCGGTTAACAACTACATCGGTTCTTTCTTTGTTTCTGGTTCGGGCGACTTTGTTGTTTAACTGTGATGTTTCGTGAGTAGGGCTCGATTTTGTGCTGATGTAGCACTATAGAGTTATTGCTTTTGCTTCCCTACATTTGGAGGAAGTACTAGCAGGATATTCCACTCACGATCTGGAGATGGCCGCGGTGGTTTTGCGTTGGAGATTTGGAGACACTACTTGTTCGAGAGTCGTGTCAGATTTTCACGGACCACCAGAACTTAATGTACATCTTCCTGCAGCAGATTTTGATTGTCTGATAGTCTTCTGCAGAATTACAGTTCTTGTGCGATCGTTGAGTACAGCTTGTGTTCGCCTCTACTGAGGGGACAGCTTGCTCATGTCCGCGCCCCACCACTTTTCTTTAATCGCTTTCGCGAGACACTGCCCGCCGATGCTCATTCGTCAGAGATACTTGAGCATAATCGGCTGGGTAAAGATTCGGAGTCCTTGAATTGTGACAAGGGTGTGCTAAGTTTAGGAACGTGTTTGTGTACCTGATATTATTAGGTAAAGACGTAAAATCCTAGAGCAGGCACATCTGTCAACTCTCTGTACTCATTCAAGTTCCACCAACATTTGAAGTGACTTGTGAGATAGTTACGGGTGGGCAGGGATGTAAAGAGAAGTTTCGGATTTCGTTTCAAGGTGTTTGTCTTGTTGTGTGTTTTGGTTAAGCATCTGAGACCGGCTGGAGAGTTGCAACCTTTAACCGTTCCGAAGTGGGAGTGGGAGCAGATCTCCATGAATTTCGTTATGGTGTCTACCCAGGTTTAGTCAAG
This sequence comes from Agapanthus africanus, assembly GCA_030015575.1. Classification (NCBI taxonomy): domain Eukaryota; kingdom Viridiplantae; phylum Streptophyta; class Magnoliopsida; order Asparagales; family Amaryllidaceae; genus Agapanthus; species Agapanthus africanus. The sequence goes on from CM057339.1 coordinate 496,239,883, forward strand.
GTGTGACTCCATTCGGATGCTTGTCGTCCGGTTATACTCAGTTTACTCAGTTGTTCTTTGTTAAGTTTGTGCGTACGTAATAATTGTTGTCGGCAGTTGGGGATCGTCACTCGCCATTGTTAGGGTTCTCCTTCGATAGCTGTTATCAGGAGACACTCCAATTGTCAACCTTTAGGTTTAGGGGTTAGGTCGTGTCGATCACCAGTCCATTTTTCTGACTCTGCGTTGTAGGATTTTTGGACCCCAGCTAGTCTAGAGACATCGGAGATGATCCGGTTGTTTTAGGTCAGGATGAGAATTGTCCATTGCGGACAGAGGTCTTATGCCGACCGTAATGGTCGTAAACTTGAGTTCGCAGTGGCAGATCATGTATTCCTACGGATTTTTCCGATAAATGACGTGTTGAGTTTTAGGAAGCTAATCCCAGAATTGTAGGTCCTTTTGAGATCCTTAAGGCTAGTTAGTTTCGTTGCCTTTAATTTGGCACTTCCGCATAGATTATTGAGTATTCACCCCGTATTCCTGGTGTCGATACTTTGCAATTACCTTCATGACCTTTCTCACATGATTCAGCACCAGAACATTTAGCTTGGATGCGATCTTTCGTTCACCAGCAGCCAATTGTGTTAATGGCTCGGCAGGTGAAGAAACTTTGGTCAAGGGTCTTGTCATCTGTGAAGGGTTTTCTTAGACGTAGTCGTATAGTGAGGTAATCACTTGGGAGGCTGCGAGCGAGATATGAGAGTTTGTAATTTTCTCTTTGAAGGTACGCTTAGCAAGAATTTTAAATTCGGGGACGAATTTTTATAAGGGATGGAGATTGTAACGCCTTAGATTTCGGTTAGTGTTCATTTAGACGTTAATGCGGGTTTACTGTAAAAAGTTTACCAATTCGGGTTTCTCACATTTTTTATAACATTTAATTAATAATTTATTATTATTTGTTATAAGCATGCACGCACGTGTGCACATAAATGCGAGGATTTGTTTGTGCTAATCTAGTTTTAGCAACCATGACACTTAACCTAATCCTTGTTTAAATCTACCCTTTTTGTTTAATCCTTGATATTTCCTTTTTGAGTGAGAGAGAGAGAGAGAGAAAGATGTATTTGTTTTCTGATGAGTAGTATGAAAGCATTAATGAGAAGGCATGGTGCATTAATGGCTTTGGTTACACTCACCTCTCACCTCACCCTACACTCACCTCCCTCTCTCATTTCCTCACACCCTCTCTCTTTTTCTCTATCTCTTTCTCATTTCTCTGTCTCCCTCAACAAATTCTGAACACTCTATCTCACTCCATCTCAAATCCATCACAAATTCACCAAAACTTCATCAAAATCACATCTTTGTTCACATTTTTCCTCTTGGATGCCATGGAGTGTACAAAGCTTGGATCTTTGTGTTCTTTTGATTAGGTAATGATTCCTTTCTGCTCTTTAAGTTAATTTTGTGTAGCATATCTTGTTAGTTGCTGTTTTTATTGCGTATCGTATCGTTTCGGATAAATATCGTATTTTTAGTGTCGATTTGGGGTCTCGGATGATCTGCTGTTAAACCAGGTATTTGTTGCAAAAATTGACTTGACAGTAACCTAGTATAGAGACCTAGAACCTACCCTCAAAATACGAGCCCATTTCCCCATACTACGGCCACAGATTTATTGGATCTGGCCGCAATTTGCGGCCAGAGTAGGGACTTGGGTGCTGGTTTTTGGTGTAGGGGTCTCTGGGGTTAATTGTAGTCTCATGGTACTTGCAATTTTTACAAATTGTTAGCACAGAAAAATATGGGATCGCTTTGCATATTTCTAGTGTTTCGTTTCGCGCGATACGTTATCCGATACGATGCGTGTTACGTGCTGCTGTTGCGCTGAGTTGGTTTCGTAGTGTCGCTATATGCGTTAGCTATAATACGAACCCTTTAGAGTACGTTTGTGTGTTGTGTTGGTCCGTGTAGATTGCTTTTAGGTTTATTATTAGTATATACTTGTTTTATCGTATTATGTTGCAGGTTCGCAGGCGGGGACTTCGGACGCTGCTACAAAAGGAAAACAGGTCGTAGGATTCACATAGCTTGGAGCGTTGGTGAGTAGATTTAACATCTACAGGGGAATCGCTCGCAAGGCGTTATGCGTATGGGCTAGAAATGTTAATACTTGTCGCATATTCTATGTCATATTTAGAATTGCGCATTTACCCTATTACTTAGATGTTGTTGTGCTTGGACTAGTAGCCTTAGGACACTGCACATATTATTGACGATTCATGTTGCACGAGCACTGATTTTATTCTACACACACCGTCAATAATTGCCATGTCACACACAAACCGCTTATAGTTAGGATATTGCTTGGTTAGGGACATTGTGACATTGATTCATATTTCTTATCGCATATGACATATAGCATACCTGTATATCTACATGCTTACACATATGTCTTCATATACTTATATGCTAGATACCCGTATACCTATAGAGTATTGTACCATTAGTGATAGGTACATACACACTTTACGACATAGCTACAGGTATACCTTGCACATATTTCACTTATACCCAGGGGGTATACTACATCATTTACTTATAAGTAGATACATATACCTTGCTATACCTTTGTGTTTACACATACAACAGTTATAGCTACATATTTACCTTTACGTGATGTCATTTAGAATTGGATAAAATAGGAACCGCATGATATTTTATATTAATTTGTTGCAGTTAATTAGCGGCTTTTCCTTTATATGCTTACATTTCAGTTTATTTTGCACATATCATATTCATGGATTTTCGCATTGTTATATGGATTTTTCGCATTGTTATATGGATTTGGGGACCTTGGGAGTTCATGAAACTATGCATTATTTGAAAAACCCGGTTTCCCTTGATATGATATTTCAGCATCCACCATGAGTTTTATCGGTTCTGATATATATATATACCCCTACGAGGAGGCGTCGGGGCCGTATGAGGATACATGGTGGGGCCCGGAGGTACCCCGGGGCAAGAAAGGGATGTCGATGTACCACGCCGATGAGCCCGGCAGGGGAACCATACTATCCGGTGACATTACCTATGACTCGGCGGTTATCATGGGGATACCGACGGGAGTCATGTACGTATGGATACGTCGAAAGGCGAGGGTCAGAGCTAGGCACTCGTGCTTTCGGTATAGCGTATGATACGTACCTATCAGGGTGCCAGTCTTGGTGACAACACCTGATAGATCAGCATTTCTGTGTCGATGCTTGACACATTGGTTTCATGATATATCAGTCTTGGTGACACTCTCGTAGCCTTCGGCGGCATAGTGGCTGTTACAAGAACAGGATGATAAGAACAGTGCAATAGAATCATAGGATACACGGAATTGAAGAAGGAATTTCAAGCAAGTATATCCTAAAGTCACCTAGGCGGAGTACCGTATCGCAAGTATGCCGCGGACATACGCACGCTACGTTACCCAGCTTAAGTCACTTACTCTATCTACCAAGGGTCATCCTACACTCAAAAAGGTAAAACATATCGCTCTGATACCAACTTTGTCACGACCCGTAGGGTACGGAACGTGACTGGCACTTAAGTTACGAAACGTCTCAAGGCGTCCGTAAAAGAAGTAAGCCAAAGCCCAGAAATCAAAACCAAATTAGCAGTAGAGTGGAGGAAAAACCAATAAATTGAAAGCAAATTTATCAAATAAGTCATAGCAAGCCTTTTTAAAAGCAATATCAATTTTTCCGAAAATTCCGGCAGAGTCTCCTTTGTAAATACTGGCCCTAAAATGGGTACAACAAGAATATATATGAATACAACAAATAAGGCATCCCCAAGCGGGAGCTAGCTCTTCGCCACAAGGCGGTCACAAATCCCACGCAATGTAAATCAGCAATGTGCATAAATAAACATAAGAAGCACAAGTAAAACATCATGTCGACTCAAGTGAGCTCGACCCAAATACAGCATGAAAGCCCACAAATCTCACAGTCTCGTCTCTATGTTAATATACAACAATACTGGTAGATACAGTAGATGGAGTACTCTAGATACAAAGAATATACAAGGTGGTACAAAATAATAATACAACCCACCTATGAGCAAAAGCCTCGAGTCCAGGCAAAGGAGGCAAAAGATACATGTGCGCCCGCCGCTACTGTGCTGACGGAGCGGACCTGCAAAAGACTGTGGCACAATGGGGGTGAGTTGCCAACTCGTGGGTAATAAATAACATCTATAGAGGCTATCGCAAGCATGCACACAAGCATCCTAGCATCTATAATACAGGTATGGCAGGATATACTACTAGGTATGTATGCAACATGAATATACTAGCAGGTATGTATGCAATATGAATATACTAGCAGGTATGTATGCAATATGAATCAACTCGTGATCTGCATGTGTAAGTATAAGAAATCATTTTTTTCCTTTAGGAATCTCTTTTGAAATATCTGCATAATACCAATAGAATCAACCAGAATCCGTGTCCAGCAACGACACCTCAAAACTGTCTCAAATCTCATATATCCATATCGTAGTATCTCTGGCCTCAGCCGTCCGGCTGACCCATCTCAAATATCAATATCTCATCATCTCGCGGCCACGGTCGGTATCTCTGGATATCTGCCGTGCCAAAACAGTCACCGGTAGGTAATCCATCCCCTGCCAGGCTCAACGCCATCATCTGCGATCCTCTTGCCCCGGGGTACCTTACCGGGCCCACCATGTACCCGAGACGGTTCATCCAACTCCTCGAAACGGGTCTCGAAAACCACAGCAAACTCATGGTGGACAACACTTTACATCACTAGAAAACCACAACTTTTCATATTTTAGAAAAAGTAATAAGTTTGTAAATCTTGCGGCTTTCCCCCGAAATCCAGAAATATCATAAAAGCTCAAGAAACCATCATGGGTGCATATGTCAATGATAATGAATGCATATGGTATCAATGTTCAAGTTGCAATGTATGATTAATAACTAGGCATGAACAAATGATATAATGATATACTTGCACATGAATAGCAATTCTACAATTTTATTTTAAAGATTTATTGCAATAGTACAGGTTTAAGTATCGAATATGGTGACAATATTCTAGATTATAAGTTATCTAGTGTCGTGGCATGGCAATTACCAGGGCGTGTGTGTACGCATGAATAGTGCTCGTGTTGCATATAAAAACCCTGGCAATGGTGCAGGTGTCCTATAGAATGGGTTCGCATATGTATGACAATATAAAGCATGGATATAGCAAGATGTTACGCAAGCATTTACTCCTAATTACTAATATCACTAGAAATCTTTAAACTACTTAAACTATCGGGCGACTTGCGCCATCCAAATGATAGTCTCCCGTAGATGTTACATCTACTCACCGGAATCCCCAACTAGCTACGTCCAATCATCGCTTTCCCTTTTCGTGCCGCGACCGAACCTGGAATTTGCACCAATACAAAACATAAGGTTACACATCATCAAACGACACAAATCCCAAACGAAAATATCAACGTTCACGAGTTAGGCACAACATGCACAAGGTGCGCAGAACACATGCGAAAATCACAAAAACTAACTTTAATCGTCGTTTTGGGACGCCCGGCAAAACTAAAACCCGATTACTCCAAATTCCGCATTCACACATCCTAAATGTCATAGGATATGCTAAAAATACCATTAAGATATCACAAATACATCACCACAATATTTTAATAAAAACTAGTAAGCACAAAATACTTCCAAATTCGTGCAACTTCGCGGATTTACGACAAAAAGACTACAATCTAGCATAATCACCCAAGTCACACCATTAGATAACCACTACACAAATTTTCAACACATTAACCATGCTTCAAAACCTATTTTCCACAAGCAAACCCTTTCTTGATTTTTCTAAATAACAATAGCAAATCAAATCCATACTAGAAAAACTTAAACTAACACTAATTTGAAACCCAATAGCAAGTTAACCTCTTAGATTTAGGTTAGCAAAATACTAGATAGCAAAATAAATTAATTAACCTAATAATGGTTTTCTAAACCCTAATTAAAATTCAAGCCATGAACTAAAAAAAACTAGATTAGAAATTAGCACTAATATTTACACTAAAACAACTCAATTAAGGAAATCTAACCAAAAGAATCTAAATGGGTAAGGATTATACCACAAGATCTAAAGATCTAGCAAGAAAAGTTGCCTCCCAAGGTGCCTCCTAGCATCCAAGATCCAAGCTAGAGTGGGTAAGAAGAATGGATGAAGGATGGGCTTGAAATTTTGAGTTTTGATTTGGAATTTTTTTGGAGCAATTTTTGAAGAAATTTGATGGAAGAAGAGGGGAGATTTGGGGCTGTTTTTTCTGCAGTAATTTCAGCAGTGAGGGAGTGGGGAGAGGTGTGGGGAAGTTGGGGAAAAAGTCCAAGTCAACCCTCTCATATTACCATAATACCCTTACTTTATAAATATATATATATATATATATCCATTTTTAACCCATTTCCTCACATGATTTAAAGTCAAAAAGAGGGAAAGAAAATTCTTGGGCTGCTATGGGTAGGGTCGGCCATGGGCGTGAGAGGTGTGTGTGAGAGATTTTACAAAAAAATTCTATGCAAAAAGACCCCCACAATACCATATTTGCAAGTTTTAGTTCAAAATAATTATATTTTTGTTTTCCATAATAAAAACCAATTAAAACTTGAAATAAAATACTAAAAAAATATATTACAACTAGATTTTAATTTACATGATTTTAAAGATTAAAATTAGCCCAAAGAAATTTGTATTTATCGCTAATTTAATGTATTTTTACCGGCTTAAAATAATATTAAAAATTGAAAATTTTGGGGAAAATTTTAAATGACCAGAAATTTATAAGTAACTCATTAGCTACTAAAAACTAGCAATTACCTATCCAAATTAGGTATAATTAGGCCTAAACTGCAAAATAACAAAAAAAGACGATTTACGGAAAAATACCAAATTTTCACCGATTTTCGGGAAAACACCAAAACGCCTTTTCAAGGCGTTACAATCTTCCCCCCTTAAAGAAATTCGGTCCCCGAATTTAAAAATATAGCTACGCGTACCTTCACAGAGATGGGGATATTTCTTCCTCATCTCGTCCTCGGTCTCCCAGGTGACCTCCTCGCTGCTCGGGCCACGCCAAAGGACCTTGACGGTCGGTAAAACTTTCGATCTCAATTTCTTCACCTGCCGATCCAGGATGACCACCGGTTGCTCTGGAAAAGAAAGGTCGCGCTCTAGCTGGACTGTCGGGTGCTAAATCGCATGCGAAGGGTCGTGAAGGTACTTGCGGAGCATCGAAACATGGAAGACGGGGTGAACATCGGGGAAAGTTGGGTGGAAGAGCCAAACGATATGCAACTGCGCCGACACGCTCGAGAATCTCGAAGGGACCCACAAATATGGGACTAAGCTTTCCTTTTCGCCCAAATCACATCACGCCCTTCATCGGAGAGACCTTCAGAAAAACAAGATCGCCAACAGCGAACTCTAGCCTGCGACGGCGCCTGTCTGCATACGATTTCTGCCTACTCTGAGCCGCTCTCATCCGGTCTCGAATCAACTGTATCTTCGCTGTCGTCTCCTCAACAAGCTGTGGCCCCAATATACTGCTCTCACTGAGCTATGTCCAACAGACGGGCGATCTGCATCTCCTCCCATACAATGCCTCGAAAGGTGCCATCTGAATAATATCCTGGAAGGTGTTGTTGTAGGAGAACTCCACTAAGGGTAAATGATGATCCCAGCTACCTCCGAAGTCTAAAACGCACGCTCGGAGCATGTCCTCAAGAGTCTGAATGGTCCGCTCTGACTGGCCATCGGTCTGCGGATGAAATGCCAAGCTGAAACTCAAACGGGTGCCCAATGCCTCCTGAAGTCGCTGCCATAGTCGGCTGGTAAACTGGGTGCCTCTGTCGGACACGATACACGTCGGGACTTCATGCAGTCGTACGATCTCGTCGATGTAAATCTGGGCATACTGAGCAAAACTGAAAGTCGTCTTCACTGGCAGGAAGTGAGCCGCTTTCATCAATCGATCCACGATCACCCAAATGGAGTCGTACCCTCTCCTGGTCTTGGGTAGACCCACAACGAAGTCCATAGAAATCTGCTCCCATTTCCACTCCGGAATGGGGCAAAGGCTGCAACTCTCCTGCTGGCCTCTGGTGCTCGGCCTTGACTTGCTGACAAGTCAGGCATCTCGATATGAAGTCTGTGACGTCCCTCTTCATCCTGTCCCACCAATAGACATCTCTCAAATCGCGGTACATCTTGGTGGAACCCGGATGAACGTTGTATGTTGATCTATGCGCCTCCTCAAGAATCTCACGCCGCAGTGCCTCAGAATCTGATACGCACAGTCGAGTCCCAAATCGCAGTACTCCCTGATCATCGATCACGAACTCGGAATCTCTGCCCCGCCTAATCTTCTCCATGATCTCTGAAAGTCGGTCATCGCTAGGCTGTGCCTCTCGAATACGGTCAAGTAACTGCGGACGTGCACGAACATGCGCAAGCTGTCCCCCTGTCGGAGTGAACTCGAACTCAACTCGGCTGTCGCATAAAATCTTCCAATCAGCTGACGACTGTCTCTGTACGGTGCGCAAACAAGATAGACTACCCCCAGGCCTCCTGCTTAAAGCATCCGCTACTGCATTAGCCTTGCCCGGGTGCTACAAGATCTCGCAATCGTAGTCCTTCACCAGCTCCATCCAACGGCGATGTCTGAGATTCAGGTCTCGCTGCTGAAATATATACTTTAAGCTCTTGTGATCAGTGAATATCTGGCACGACTCGCCGTATAGGTAATGTCGCCAGATCTTAAGTGCAAAGACCACTGCAGCTATCTCCAAATCGTGAGTGGGGTAGTTCTGTTCATGTTTCTTCAACTGCCGTGAAGCATACGCGATCACCCTGTCATGCTGCATCAATACGCACCCTAGCCCCACTCGTGAAGCGTCACAAAAGACCACAAGTCCGCCTGATCCTGACGGCAAAGATAATACCGGCACCGTAGTCAAACAAGTCCGAAGCTGCTGAAAACTGTGCTCGCACTCCTCCGTCCAATCGAAAGGAACTCCCTTCCGGGTCAATCCGGTCAAAGGTGCAACAATACAGGAGAAATCCTAAACGAATCGCCAGTAGTAGCCAGCCAGGCCTAGAAAACTGCGGATCTCCATAACTGATGTCGGTCTGGGCCACTGCTGAACAGCCTCGATCTTCTTCGGGTCCACACATATGTCATCTCTCGTAATCACGTGGCCCAAGAAACCAACGCTGTCCAGCCAAAATGCACACTTGGAGAACTTTGCGAACAGCTGGTGCTCCCTCAAAGTCTACAACGTAATCCGCAAGTGCTGCTCGTGCTCCTCTCGGCTCCGGGAATACACCAAAATATCGTCGATGAACACGATGATGAACAAGTCGAGATACGGCCTGAATATACGGTTCATCAAATCCATGAATGTTGCTGGGGCGTTGGTGAGTCCGAACGACATTACCAAAAACTCATAGTAGCCGTAGCGCGTGCGGAAAGCTATCCTCTGTATATCCTCTTGTGCTGATGGTATCCTGATCGCAAGTCGATCCTCGAAAAATATCCCGCACCCTGAAGCTGGTCGAACAAATCATCAATGCGTGGTAAGGGATACATGTTCCGCACGGTAACTTTGTTCAGCTGGCGGTAGTCGATACACAAACGAAAACTGCCGTCTTTCTTCTTGATGAACAGGACAGGAGCACCCCATGGGAAAACGCTAGGTCAAATAAGCCCCTTATCCAACAAATCCTGCAACTGATCCTTCAGCTCTCTAAGCTCTTCCGGGGCCATCCGATAAGGCGGTATAGAAATAGGCCCCGAACCGGGAATCAAGTCAATGCAGGACTCAACGTCGCGCTCTGGCGGTAACCCAGGCAGCTCATTAGGGAAAACATCAGGGAACTCACAAACAATCGGGACCCGGTCCAAAGGAACCTCTGGAGCTCGAGTATCACAGACATAAGCTAAGAATCCCTGACATCCCTTCCGTAGCAGCTGACCAGCGCGAAGAGACGAAATCAAGCTGGGAAGGGTGACGCTGCGGTCTCCCTGAATAACAAGGACTGGCTCTCCCGAAAAACTAAATCTGACTGCCTTCTCACGGCAGTCCACAGAAGCATAACAAGTGGCCATCCAGTCCATGCCCAGAAGCACATCAAAGTCCAACATATCGAGGAGAATCAAATCTACCAATGAATCCCTCTCCTCGATACGAACGGAACACAAACGAAACACAAATTGAGCGACAAACGACTCGCCTACCGGGATAATAACAACAAGCGGCTGATCTAACGACGACGACTCACAGCCCAACATCGGTGCAAAGTGTGTAGATACGTACGAATGTGTAGAAACTGGGTCGAATAATACCCGTGCGTCGAAAGAACAAACTGGCAAGGTACCTGTCACAACGGCGTTGGGTGCCTGCACATCCTGCGGTGTCAAAGCAAATGCTCGGGCCTGTCCCCCACCAATAGCTGGCTGACCTTAGCCTCGGCCTCTGCTTCCTCGTCCTCTCTGAATTGGACCGCCGCGTCCACGGCCTCTGGGTGCACCTAACTGGCATGGAGCATCGCCTGTGGTAGGAAGTAGAGCTCTATGAGGAGGAGGTGGTGATGGTGGTAAGGTCACATGTGGAACTGTCGCTGCTCCCTGTCGTCTCACCGGACAGTATCTGATACGATGATGCAAGCTACCACACCAAAAACATCCTAACCATGGCTACTGATCGTATTGGTGAAGGCGATACAACTGGCCCCTAAAGAATCCGCCATGGCCTCTGCGAACCCTCCTAGGTGCTAACATATCAGTGCGAATCTGACTCGGTCTTGAAACGACCGTAGGGGGAGTAATATCTGATCTCTGCGCTCGATTCACCTCTACTAAGGATTCCACCATCTGTCGTAACTCCTGCATACCTCCCATCATCTGTCGTAGCTCCTCCATACCAGACTCTAACCTATCCACGCGGCCTGGGAAATGCGGATCAGTCTGTCCCTGAGGCGTAGGTACGCCACCCTGCCCGGTCCTCATCTCGGACGAGCCTGCTCGGATCTCATCTCGGGCGGCAGCCCTCTGCGCTCTCATAGCCTTCGGCGGCATAGTGGCTGTTACAAGAACATGATGATAAGAACAGTGCAATAGAATCATAGGATACACGGAATTGAAGAAGGAATTTCAAGCAAGTATATCCTAAAGTCACCTAGGCGGAGTACCGTATAGCAAGTATGTCGCGGACATACGCACGCTACGTTACCCAGCTTAAGTCACTTACTCCATCTACCAAGGGTCATCCTACACTCAAAAAGGTAAAACCTATCGCTCTGATACCAACTTTGTCACGACCCGCGGGGTACGGAACGTGACTGGCACTTAAGTTACGAAACGTCTCAAGGCGTCCGTAAAATAAGTAAGCCAAAGCCAAGAAATCAAAACCAAATAAGCAGTAGAGTGGAGGAAAAACCAATAAATTGAAAGAAAATTTATCAAACAAGTCATAGCAAGCATTTTTAAAAGCAATATCAATTTTTCCGAAAATTCCGGCAGAGTCTCCTTTGTAAATACTGGCCCCCAAAATGGGTACAACAAGAATATATATGAATACAACAAATAAGGCATCCCCAAGCGGGAGCTAGCTCTTCGCCACAAGGCGGTCAAAAATCCCATGCAATGTAAATCAGCAATGTGCATAAATAAACATAAGAAGCCCAAGTAAAACATCATGTCGACTCAAGTGAGCTCGACCCCAAAATACAACATGAAATCCCACAAATCTCACATTCTCGTCTCTAGGTCAATATACAACAATACTGGTAGATACAGTAGATGGAGTACTCTAGATACAAAGAATATACAAGGTGGTACAAAATAATAATACAACCCACCTACGAGCAAAAGCCTCCAGTCGAGGCAAAGGAGGCAAAAGAAACAAGTGCGCCCGCCGCTACTGTGCTGACGGAGCGGACCTGCAAAAGACTGTGGCACAACGGGGGTGAGTTGCCAACTCATGAGTAATAAATAACATCTATAGAGGCAATCGCAAGCATGCACACAAGCATCCTAGCATCTATAATACAGGTATGGCAGGATATACTAGCAGGTATGTATGGAACATGAATATACTAGCAGGTATGTATGCAACATGAATATACTAGCAGGTATGTATGCAATATGAATATACTAGCAGGTATGTATGCAATATGAATCAACTCGTGATTTGCATGTGTAAGTATAAGAAATCATCTTTTTCCTTTAGGAATCTCTTTTGAAATATCTGCATAATACCAATAGAATCAACCAGAATCCGTGTCCAGCAACGACACCTCAAAACTGTCTCAAATCTCATATATCCATATCGTAGTATCTCTGGCCTCAGCCGTCCGGCTGACCCATCTCAAATATCAATATCTCATCATCTCGCGGCCACGGTCGGTATCCTCTGGATATCTGCCGTGCCAAAACAGTCACCTACCAGGCTCAACGCCATCATCTGCGATCCTCTTGCCCCGGGGTACCTTACCGGGCCCACCATGTACCCGAGACGGTTCATCCAACTCCTCGAAACGGGTCTCGAAAACCACAGCAAACTCATGGTGGACGACACTTTACATCACTAGAAAACCGCAACTTTTCATATCTTAGAAAAAGTAATAAGTATGTAAATTTTGCGGCTTTCCCCCGAAATCCAGAAATATCATAAAAGCTCAAGAAACCATCATGGGTGCATATGTCAATGATAATGAATGCATATGGTATCAATGTTCAAGTTGCAATGTATGATTAATAACTAGGCATGAACAAATGATATAATGATATACTTGCACATGAATAGCAATTCTATAATTTTATTTTAAAGATTTATTGCAATAGTACAGGTTTAAGTATCGAATATGGTGACAATATTCTAGATTATAATTTATCTAGTGTCGTGGCATGGCAATTACCAGGACGTGTGTGTACGCATGAATAGTGCTCATATTGCATATAAAAACCCTGGCAATGGTGCAGGTGTCCTATAGAATGGGTTCGCATATGTATGAAAATATAAAGCATGGATATAGCAAGATGTTACGCAAGCATTTACTCCTAATTACTAATATCACTAGAAATCTTTAAACTACTTAAACTATCGGGCGACTTGCGCCATCCAAACGATAGTCCCCCGTAGATGTTACATCTACTCACCGGAATCCCCAACTAGCTATGTCCAATCATCGCTTTCCCTTTTCGTGCCGCGACCGAACCTGGAATTTGCACCAATACAAAACATAAGGTTACATATCATCAAACGACGCAAATCCCAAACGAAAATATCAACGTTCACGAGTTAGGCACAACGTGCACAAGGTGCGCGGAACACATGCGAAAATCACAAAAACAAACTTTAATCGTCGTTTTGGGACGCCCGGCAAAACTAAAACCCGATTACTCCAAATTCCGCATTCACTCATCCTAAATTTCATAGGATATGCTAAAAATACCATTAAGATATCACAAATACATCACCACAATATTTTAATAAAAACTAGTAAGCACAAAATACTTCCAAATTCGTGCAACTTCGCGGATTTGCGACAAAAAGACTACAATCTAGCATAATCACCCAAGTCACACCATTAGATAACCACTACACAAATTTTCAACACATTAACCATGCTTCAAAACCTATTTTCCACAAGCAAACCCTTTCTTGATTTTTCTAAATAGCAATAGCAAATCAAATCCATAGTAGAAAAACTTAAACTAACACTAATTTGAAACCCAATAGCAAGTTAACCTCTTAGATTTAGGTTAGCAAAATACTAGATGGCAAAATAAATTAATTAACCTAATAATGATTTTCTAAACCCTAATTAAAATTCAAGCCATGAACTAAAAATAACTAGATTAGAAATTAACACTAATATTTACACTAAAACAACTCAATTAAGGAAATATAACCAAAAGAATCTAAATGGGTAAGCATTATACCACAAGATCTAAAGATCTAGCAAGAAAAGTTGCCTCCCAAGGTGCCTCCTAGCATCCAAGATCCAAGCTAGAGTGGCTAAGAACAATGGATGAAGGATGGGCTTGAAATTTTGAGGTTTGATTTGGATTTTGTTTGGAGCAATTTTTGAAGAAATTTGATGGAAGAAGTGGGGAGATTTTGCGCTGTTTTTTCTGCAGGAATTTCAGCAGTGAGGGAGTGGGGAGAGGTGTGGGGAAGTTGGGGAAAAAGTCCAAGTCAACCCTCTCATATTACCATAATACCCTTACCTTATAAATATATATATATATATATATATATATATATATATCCATTTTTAACCCATTTCCTCACATGATTTAAAGTCAAAAGGAGGGAAAGAAAATTCTTGGGCTGCTATGGGTAGGTCCGGCCATGGGAGTGAGAGGTGTGTGTGAGAGATTTTACAAAAAAATTCTATGCAAAAAGACCCCCCACAATACCATATTTGCAAGTTTTAGTTCAAAATAATTATATTTTTGTTTTCCATAATAAAAACCAATTAAAACTTGAAATAAAATACTAAAAAAATATATTACAACTAGATTTTAATTAACATGATTTTAAAGATTAAAATTAGCCCAAAGAAATTTGTATTTATCGCTAATTTAATGTATTTTTACCGACTTAAAATAATATTAAAAATTGAAAATTTTGGGAAAAATTTTAAATGACCAGAAATTTATAAGTAACTCATTAGCTACTAAAAACTAGCAATTACCTATCCAAATTAGGTATAATTAGTCCTAAACTGCAAAATAAAAAAAAGACGATTTACAGAAATATACCAAATTTTCACCGATTTTCGGGAAAACACCAAAATGACTTTTCAAGGCATTACAGCATATGTTATTTACTATTCATGAGTTGTCAACTCACCCCCGTTGTGCCACAGTTGTTTTGAAGGGTGTTACCCAGAGTAGTCGAGGCAGGATATTCATCTATCTGATCATCTTTTGCTACGGATACCGCTTCAGCTCATATTGTGCAGTTTTGCTTATATGGGTTTTGTAGTTATCCGTATTGTTGTATTGTATATTCATTGTATCCTTGTACTCTCCATCTACTATTATTTTGTTGACTTAGAGACTTGGTGAGGATGATATTGTATATTATTTGTGACTTGTTTGTCTTTTATACAGCTTTCTTTCTGTCGTCTTTTATTTCTTCGCTACGGCGTCGTATATTTGTTGTGGTGGTTGTTTTCCGCCTTTGGGCGTGTATTTGCTCCCGTTTGGGGATGCTTTATTTATACTTTGTTGTATCAATTTTTGGGGCTAGTTTTTACAAAGGAGGTGCTGCCAAAATTTTAAAGAAAAAAAAAGTTGGACTTTTAAAGAATTTGGGTTGTGGTTTCAAATGTTTTAAAAACTTATATTATCCATTTCTTGCCTTTTTAATTGTTTAGATTTCTGGGTTTTGGCTTTCTTTTACTGCTTTACGTCTGTAGGCGTTGCGTAGTATTAGGGCCGTCACGTGCCAATTTCGGGTCGTGACAGGAAGCGCGGTGAATCTATGCGATTCGCCGCGGATCGGCGGCCGAGTCGACGCCGAGTTAGCTCGTTTTTCCACAGTATTGTCTTATTTTTGGTGTTCTGTCTTCTTGCATATTTGGTATCTACCCAGAATATTTTGAGTGCTGGTTTGCATTTGGAGTAGACACGGAAAATAGTTTTCGATCGAAATTCTAAGTTATTTGCTAATCGGGCTTTATCTGTGTTGATAAATGTGTCCGTAAACTTCCGTTAATTTCTATATGTCGGTTAGTTGGGGGTTGTACATTTTTGTGACGGTTATATTGGTTTGTGTATATGAAGTTGTTGGATTGTCATGGATGAATAGCTGGGGATGTGAGATGAGGGTTTTTATCTTTCATTCGATGTAAATTGTAATTTGTTGTAATATTATTTCGCGAGGCACATTCGGGTTGAGGTTGTAGCCACCGTTGTATTATTTCATTTAATGTTTATTGCTCCTAGAATAGATCCAAGGTGGGGTGCACAGACTGCCGGGTACTTTGAAGTACCGGCTGACCTACTCACTTTGTTGAAGGAGGTTGCTTCACTTTAGGTATTTTGCGGGTAGTTTGCCTCACCCGTAGGGGTCTAGGGTGGGGTTTGGCTATTCATCACGACCGTGGAAACCGTCTTTTGTTGCAGGCTCAAATAAAACGCGGACTTCCTAATATATCCAATGTGTTCATCTGTGATCTGGAATGCCTATTATTGCGCCGGATGAATGTACATATCTATATATGATATCTAGTAGGCGTTGCTTATGTTTTGCATCCGCGCTAGTCCATCCCCAGCTCTGTCGTTAGTTAAGTAACCTAACGGGTGATGACGAGGCCCAGAGGCGAATGCAGATGGCATAAGCGTACGTTGTATTTTCGTTGTTTTCTGCAATGATAGGTTTTTGATGGGACTGCATTACATTAATGCAAAGCAAACAAACCAAAGCTGAATCGTTGGAACAAAGTTTTAAAACCACTCGGTTTTTCAAAACAGTAAAACTTTTAAAATGCGGAGCTTAAACCACTCCTTTTAAAAGCTATCAGATTCCTTCGATTATATCAAGTTCACTACGTTCACGGGTTTGCCAAAACCATTCGTAGCCCTCTGTCATTTCATATGAATAGTTAGTAGTATTCAAGCTATGTATGTTGGCCTTCGTCGAGGCATAGTGATTGGTAGCTACTGGATATTCATCTGTAGCATAGATAGATGCGTTGGTTTGGGACAGCCATACTACTATTTTGGCCTTCGTCAAGGGTATGTGCGGGTGAGTTCAAATTAACCTGGACAACGACGGGTAGAACTTGACATGTGACTTATGATATGTTGGTCTTCGTCAAGGTCATAAGAGCATGGGGTAAAAATCCACATCGGGAGTTTCTAAAGAAACTGAAACTTGCTAGTGCTGCATACTATTTGGAGTTGATAATGTTGGTAGGATACCTTCAGCATTATCACACAATGATATTTGGGTCCCGATCCTACTGTGAGTATCCGCTACTCCTCAGGAGATTCTTCACTTAACGATCAATGCTATAAACCAAGTAGGTGTCTGTTAGAAATCCGATCGAACCCCGAAACCCTAACTTTTAACCCTCTCTGGACATTTTCTGAAAATGAGGATTTTTCAAAATTAAAAATATCCAAAAAATACAGCAGGGTATTGTAAGAGTTACTGTGAAGCCTACAGTGGATCTAGGTGCCGAACAACCCTTAGCAAGATCGTTAACTAGACGTAAAGGCGAAAAGTAATGAAGCAAACGACTTTGCTACTTAGTGAAAGGGATTACAACCTTTGTAGATCCGCTCCACCATTTCTTTAGCTCCGTGTTGACGTCCCTCCGCTACGATCGTCGGATCCCGGACTCTAGCGATGGTTTCGTCGGAGAAATGATCGGGCTAGGTCATTGACTTCGAGGCCGAAGATGATCTACGTCGGGGAGACTCAAACTCAAGCTATTCCTTCACTTGGTCGAAAACTTTATGAAGAGAACACCCTATACTACTTGGCAAGTGGTAGAGGAAGAAGAAATAGGAAGTGGGTTCACTTTAGAATTGGATTTCTCACTCTTTTTCTCATGATGCCATTGGAGCTAGCAAGCTTTTTCAAGCTTGATGAAGATGAATATGAAGAAGAAGAAAGAATATCATATGAATAATATCCAAAGTGAAACTCATCCAAATGAATGATGGCACCATGGTTGAGTTAAGCCCTCATGCTTAACTCATGTAGAGAATTAACCATAGCATAAGGTTAAGGGTTGGGTTAGCTAATATCTTGAACAAATGACAAAAGAGTTGACTTTGTCAATGTTCATCAAGCTTCATGAAGCTTGATAACTTTGACCAAAGTCACTCTCTTTTGTTATTTGTTTAGGAAAATAGTAAACCCTAATTCAACCTTGATATGGTTCAAGTCTCATACACACAACTTGTTTGTATCATCAAGCATGATACAAACATGTACACTTGCATATATCACATAAAAACAATGTACACTTTCAAGTGAGAAAATCAATCTTAAGTGAACCAATACTAGTTAATATATCAAATATATAATTATACATTAAATCATTAAATCAACACTTGATTTAACGATCCGGTCATATCGCATATAACCGACTAATATCAATAGTAACAATTTATCGAATCAACACTTGATCCGATAACCCGGCTATATCGCATACAACCGATCAATGTCATAAATCGCGAGAATAGAATACAGTATCACATACTGGTATTATTCTCGGTCCCGCACATATCTCATATGCGCTCCTATTTCATTTCGCTTGAGCCAGGAAACCCCTGTGTAGGACTCTAAAGACTCGTCAATATGCCGGCAGTAGGTGATGATCATATCAAACACCCACAAGCCGCAAGCGGTCTGCTAAACGTAACGGCCACCCGGGTATTGAGCGATCAGAAGATCAACGAGCAATCCCGCTCACACTCCAGTGAATCCAACGAGTAACACTACCGTACAGTCCGGTCTGTTCGTCTGATATGTCGCATATCTCGTCTAGGGGTGGTAAACGTCAGACCCTAATAACTCGATAAGTCGTGTCGATATGAGGCTCATAACGGGTCGAGAAACTACTGGTAACACTTACCAGTAAATCCCTAAAACTGCCTTGGCCAAGGACTTCCTGTTATAGCCAATCGAACACTGCACAACATCAACTCCCTATACCGGGAGAGACGAAACCCCTCCTATCGCTCATTGCCTCCATGTGATACGGGACTGTACCCAAAAGCCACCTTTTTGCATGCCCTCTTGGACGTGGTATGATGGAAATCAAAGCACAGTGGGAATCACACAAGACTCTATGACGATCTCGGGTCTACAGACTAACCTGTACCAGTGTCACCAGAGAACTGCCATCTGACGTAAGGTATAATACCATCTAGGAGTTCTCGGCGAGTCCGTCCAGTGTACCCAGTCTCTACTGAGCACCTGTATATCATCTCTGATGTCAAACACCAACGGATATGGGATCATCCATCGCCCATCTGTATGGGTCGAGAAGCTACACGCTAGTCTACTCTGGTATATCGATGCCCCGTCTCGATACACCCACGACTAGGGACTTTGAAGGATGTACTTATGGACTACCATGTCCCCACTAGTATGATCCGCATCATAGTCCAGGTAGTCAAGTACACATCCTAAGGGCTTTACCAACATGTAACAGAGAGACAATCAGTGTACACGTTAAGGTAAAGAGTAACCAGATAGCATACTATCATATCGAGCAAGAAAGTCATCCCTATATATGTCCAAGCATCCACTACAATATACATCCTATGTATAGTAATGTCCTCTAGGGCATACATATAACTAACAATCTCCCACTTGCACTAGGGTCATCTGATAGCAGTGGTTGTAGTATCTCATACTCAACCATCCCATAAAAAAGTCTCTCTCTGGGAAAAGGCCTTTCGTGAGTGGATCCGCCGTGTTGTCCTCTGAGTCTGCTCTCCTATCCTCGATCCCCTGGAGATCAACCATCTCCACGATCAGGCGATACTGCCTAAGAATATGTCTGGATCACTGATGGGATGGACGTTCCTTGGCATAAGCCACAACTCCATTGTCACACAATGGGAGGAACGAAGTTCATCTCATGAACTAATATACACCCAGACTTCCTCTTTGGTAGTATCATTGGTAACGATGTATCTTGCCTTTAATCGTCTAGTATGTCACGGTATCTAGCTTGGAACTCTTCCAACATACCGTCCCTCCACTGAGGGTAAAGACAATGCCTGTGACTGACATTCAGTCATCTTTATCACTCTGGAACCTTTCCAGTGATTCTCCCCAGGACCGATTGATACCTTCTCACTACAACTAGTGAGTATTCTAACATCCAATTAGATCTATCTCATAGATCCAAAACCCAGGATTTAGTAGGTATCACTTTGATCCTGTATAGAGAATCCTTGTGATAAGCGGAGATTGACCGAGCGTAGCATAGGAAACTCCTTCCCTATCAAGAGTATGTCATCCACGTACTATACGAGGATCACTACCATACTATCTACTACCTTTTTGTATATACAAGGTTCATCTACCATTTTGATGATGTCAAACTCTTTGACTAACTCATCGAAACAGATGTTCCAACTCCACGATGCCTGCTTTATCACATAAAACATCTTGCACACGTTTCCGCTGCTCCCACTGTCTACGAAGCCCTCTGACTGTGTACTTATAGACGCTTTCTTCCAAATCATCATTTAGAAAAGCAGTCAAGACACCCAACCGCCAGATATCGTAGTCATGGTATGTAGCCGTGGCAAGTAGGATCTGGATGGACTTAAGCATAGCTACTTAGAAAAGGTTTCATCATAACCCATACTTGGTCAATGATGCAAACCTTTAACAAGTCTAGCTTTGAAAGTCTCAACTTTTCCATGTACACCAAGTAATCTTCTCAAGATATACTTGCTCCTGATGGGGGTTTAACCCTTCAGATGAAGCAACTAAAGTCCATACTTTGTTGGTGTATAAGGATTCCGTCTCAGATCGCTAAGCATCCAGCCATTCTTACAGAGTCCCACTCCTGATGGCCTGCTCGAAACTAGTTGGGTCATCATCTCATGATGCAATCCTCGCTCCCACTGTCATAGAGAAAACCGAAGTATCTCTCAGGTGGGTGAGGAACCCTGCTAGATCGGCGGAGAGGCTGAGGTTCGTTGGTTGCTATTGAATCCTTTTGTTCTACCAAACATCTGCTTCAGTTTGTATAGCTGGAACTTTTCCAGATCTATATAACAGACTTTTCCTCGAGCTTGTCCAGATTTTGCTTTTAGACATAGGCCGAACAACCCCAAATCTTAACTGACTTAAGAGATGGGCTCTTTCCTTTCCATATCTCATATGAAATGGTAGGCATCTGATTTGATCGGAACCCTATTCAATAGGTATGCAACTTCATAAGTGCATAACTCCCAAAAAGGAAATAAGAAGCTCAGTAGTACTCATCATAGAGCACACCAAATCACATAGGGTGTTATTGCTCCTCCCCGATATACCATCGTGCTATGGTGTATACGGAGGAGTAATGCTGAGAGAGAATCTCATTCTCCTTTAGAATAATCCAGGAATTCCGTGCTAAAGTATTCTCCTCCTTGATCACATCAAAGGACATAATACTTATACCCGTATTTAGGTTCTCTACTTCTAACTTATATTCTATGAATGTCTCAAAAGGTTCGGACCTGTGTTTCAACAGGAACATATGTCTGAATCTTAAGAGATTATCAAAGAATGTAATGAAGTACAAAGAACCGGTCTTGGCATGTGTAGACAGGGGACCTACATACATCAACATGTAACATCCCAAGAGTTCACTAACTCTTTCTCTGTTTCCAATAAACAGAGCTATGGTTATGTTATCTCTGTGACATGACTGGCAAGTTTCACAAGATGTAAATTCAAACTGATTTAAATATACATCTAAATGTAACTTTAGCTAGTCGGGTCGCATTGATATGACCTAGTCTACAATGCCTCAAGAAGGATTCGTTCATTTCTGAACTCTTCCTCTTGTGTGTATTCTATATACTAAGAACTGTAGTTTGGTTTAGAACGTCAATGCTTTTAGATAACATGCCTGAACCGATCAACTTTTGATATAGGAAATGTTCAAAACATTATCCAACAATACAAAATTATATCCTTCTTTATCTAAATAAAGAGACTGATATGATTTTGTATATCAGGTTCGGTATCTAATAACATTTGTTCAGAATCAATGTATTCTTGTAATACAGGGTGACAGTGACCAACAGACCTGGCTGCAACACTTGTACCGTTTTCTGCCTCATGAAACTTATCACGCGTTCTCAGTTCTCTACCTTTCTGTAGCCCATGTAACATATTACATATACGGGATCCTGATCCGGTATCACATACCCAGGACGTAAAGGACATTTGAGAAACAGTTCTCTGTAATGAACACACCCGAAGGAGATGCATCATATGCACTTTATTCGTTTGGGCGGTACGGGAATTCTGGTAATCCCCTAATTCCTGCTCTGTCTTATAACATTTATAAGTTGGAGCGGGACCAACGTTCCCCAGCTCAGTATAATAAGCGGGTTCGTCAATATATCCGTTTTTTTATCTTGATTAAGGCGTGACATGATCGCTATCAAGGAGAAGGTTGAACTTTTTAACATATTCTAAAATTATCTGGAAAAACTTATAGACAAAACTAAACAATCCGGTCGAATCATCGATTCCCTAAAGCAATCCAGAAAACTCAACTCTTGAGCAAACTTTAAAAATTCCCATAAAATTCAGCACTTAATATATGATATTACTGTGCAAAGCACATGCCAAGAACCAACTTGTTGGCCGCGGAACCGCCACACATGCTTGGGTGGGGCCGCGGTTCCACGCTACTTTGGTGGACTTATGCTCACGTACTTCACAGTAACTCTTACAATACCCTGCTGTATTTTTTGGATATTTTTAATTTTGAAAAATCCTTATTTTCAGAAAATGTCCAAAGAGGGTTAAAAGTTAGGGTTTCGGGGTTCGATCGGATTTCTAACATCGTCTACACTTCGCCTAAAGCTCTAGCTAGGCTCTGATACCACTGTAGGGTTCCTAGGCACTCAAAGGAGGTCTCACAAGGCATCAACCATGCCAAACAAAAATTTTCTAGGTGCCGAACAACCCTTAGCAAGATCGTTAACTAGATGTAAAGTCGAAAAGTAATGAAGCAAACGACTTTGCTACTTAGTGAAAGGGATTACAACCTTTGTAGATCCGCTCCACCATTTCTTTAGCTCCGTGTTGACGTCCCTCCGCTGCGATCGTCGGATCCCGGACTCTAGCGATGGTTTCGTCGGAGAAATGATCGGGCTAGGTCATTGACTTCGAGGCCGAAGATGATCTACGTCGGGGAGACTCAAACTCAAGCTATTCCTTCACTTGGTCGAAAACTTTGTGAAGAGAACACCCTATACTACTTGACAAGTGGTAGAGGATGAAGAAATAGGAAGTGGGTTCACTTTAGAATTGGATTTCTCACTCTTTTTCTCATGATGCCATTGGAGCTAGCAAGCTTTTTCAAGCTTGATGAAGATGAAGAAGAAGAAAGAATATCATATGAATAATATCCAAAGTGAAACTCATCCAAATGAATGATGGCACCATGGTTGAGTTAAGCCCTCATGCTTAACTCATGTAGAGAATTAACCATAACATAAGGTTAAGGGTTGGGTTAGCTAATATCTTGAACAAATGACAAAAGAGTTGACTTTGTCAATGTTCATCAAGCTTCATGAAGCTTGATAACTTTGACCAAAGTCACTCTCTTTTGTTATTTGTTTAGGAAAATAGTAAACCCTAATTCAACCTTGATATGGTTCAAGTCTCATACACACAACTTGTTTGTATCATCAAGCATGATACAAACATGTACACTTGCATATATCACATATAAACAATGTACACTTTCAAGTGAGAAAATCAATCTTAAGTGAACCAATACTAATTAATGTAAAGTAATATATCAAATATATAATTATACATTAAATCATTAAATCAACACTTGATTTAACGATCCGGTCATATCGCATATAACCGACTAATATCAATAGTAACAACTTATCGAATCAACACTTGATCCGATAACCCGGCTATATCGCATACAACCGATCAATGTCACAAATCGCGAGAATAGAATACAGTATCATATACTGGTATTATTCTCGGTCCCGAACATATCCCATATGCGCTCCTATTTCGTTTCGCTTGAGCCAGGAAACCCCTGTGTAGGACTCTAAAGACTCGTCAATACGCCGGCAGTAGGTGATGATCATATCAAACACCCACAAGCCGCAAGCGGTCTGCTAAACGTAACGGCCACCCGGGTATTGAGTGATCAGAAGATCAACGAGCAAGCCCGCTCACACTCCAGTGAATCCAACGAGTAACACTACCGTACAGTCCGGTCTGTTCGTCTGATATGTCGCATATCTCGTCTATGGGTGGTAAACGTCAGACCCCAATAACTCGATAAGTCGTGTCAATATGAGGCTCATAACGGGTTGAGAAACTACTGGTAACACTTACCAGTAAATCCCTAAAACTGCCTTGGCCAAGGACTTCCTGTTATAGCCAATCGAACACAGCGCAACATCAACTCCCTATACCGGGAGAGACGAAACCCCTCCTATCGCTCATTGCCTCCATGTGATTCGGGACAGTACCCAAAAGCCACCTTTTTGCACGCCCTCTTGGACGTGGTATGATGGAAATCAAAGCACAGTGGGAATCACACAAGACTCTTTGACGATCTCGGGTCTACAGACTAACCTGTACCAGTGTCACCAGAGAACTGCCATCTGACGTAAGGTATAATACCATCTGGGAGTTCTCGGCGAGTCCGTCCAGTATACCCAGTCTTTACTGAGCACCCGTATATCATCTCTGATGTCAAACACCAATGGATATGGGATCATCCATCGCCCATCTGTATGGGTCGAGAAGCTACACGCTAGTCTACTCTGGTATATCGATGCCCCGTCTCGATACACCCATGACTAGGGACTTTGAAGGATGTACTTATGGACTACCATGTCCCCACTAGTATGATCCGCATCATAGTCCAGGTAGTCAAGTACACATCCTAAGGACTTTACCAACATGTAACAGAGATATAACCAGTGTACACGTTAAGGTAAAGAGTAACCAGATAGCATACTATCATATCGAGCAAGAAAGTCATCCCTATATATGTCCAAGCATCCACTACAATATACATCCTATGTATAGTAATGGCCTCTAGGGCATACATATAACTAACAGTGTCTAGAAAAGTGTTGGCGGGGATACGCCCCCAGGGAAAAGCGGTTATTTAATTAAGGAACTTCGCGAAAGCGTTGTAAAACCTCTCTCGAAGTACCGACACTGACCTGGCTGAACGGTTAAGCAAGAATTGTACGGTGAGATCAATCCTGACTAATTCTTCTTTTATGGTTTGAGGAAGGATTCGAGAAACAGTGGAGCCATCCTATTTAGATAAATTAAAAACCAATCTAAACTTGCAAGAGCATCATGCTAAGTGTATTCTTCTCTCTCTCCTAATTGCAGCAACCAGGTGATTAGATTAGGTTACAAATGGATAATAAAATGACTGAGTTATACTATTTTGACTGGCAAAGGATTGTCCAGATGTCCACTACCTATGACAAGATGGACCACCTCATTACTACTCAAGCCCCCGCCGTCCTAGATCCAGTTTTCACCGTCGCGGATAAGGATATCCGTAAGACAAAGGAAAAAGACTGTGCGAATGTCAAGTGCCTCGTGTTGGCCTCAGTTGATGGTGTATACCAGAGGAAGCACGAGAAGATGGACTTAGTTTTATCTTCCTCCATAACAAAGTTTTATATGGAGAGCAATCTCATATCGCAAGATATAAGACCTCGAAGGAATTTCTTCAAGCGAAGATGGCTGTCAGGTCATCTGTAGGGGACAACGTCCTTACGATGACTAGCTATATTGATGAGCTCACGGACCTGGAGACCACGTTGAGAAACGGGTCATATGCTGACTTGATTCTACAGTCCCTACCTCCGACTTACACCCAGGGGAAGAAAGTTATACTTCCAGTTGAAGGCACCCTGAAGGAAACCAGGGTGACACCCGCTCTGCTTATTGGAGAATTTTCCTCTTCTGGATCCAAAGCAGAAGCCAAGGGTGAGAAGAAGAAGACCTCCACAAAGCTGATATGCGGTGTCAGTAAGGTAGAAGGACAGGGAAGGGAAAAAGTTTCGGGGTTAACAGTAGGGAAGGAGGGATGTTCCTGTTGTTATAGGAAATGGCATTGGCAGAGGGATTGCAGGGCTTGGAAAGCCATAATCCAGGATCCGAAGCATGTTGTGGCTTCGACATCGGGTGTGTTTGTAATCGAAAACTGTATGTCAATTAACTCTACTTCTTGGGTACTAGATACCGGATCAGGATCTCATATCTGTAATTCATTACAGGTTTTGAGAAACCGTAGAGTTATCAGGGCTGGTGATATGACTTTCAGGGATGCTAACGGAATGAGCATGGACGCTGCATCCGTAGGGTATATTATCTAGAATTGACAAGTGGGCAGATATTGATTCTACGTAACTGTTTATGTGTACCGAGTCTAGTATGTAAGCGATGCGGTTCACATCCACCTAAATCAAAGTTTGATTGGGTCAGGTACACTAGAGGACAGTATATATTGAATCAATCTCAGATTTTAAGTGTCCAGAACACACTTAAAAGAAAGTCTCCGGAAACAAATCAGGCTTTCTTATGGCATTATAGACTGGGTCACATCAATGAAACACGGTTGACGAAGTTACATAAAGAGCGATATTTGGATCCGTTCGAATATCGGTATTATGCTACTTGTCAATCTTGTCTCATGGGAAAGATGACAAAGACTCCGTTCACTGGACACGGAGTAAGAGCGAGCGAGCTCTTAGGACTCATACACAGCGATGCATGCGGTCCAATGTCTACACATGCGCGAAGTGGTTATTCCTATTTCATTACTTTTATGGATGATTTCACTAGGTATGGACATGTCTTCTTGATGAAGCATAAATCCGAGGCGTTTGAAAAATTCCTGGAATATATGAATGAAGTAGAAAAACAAACAGGCAAAAGTATCAAGATACTAAGATCTGATCGAGGTGGTGAATACTTAAGTGCCAAGTTCCTGGATTATCTAAATGAGAAAGGAATTCTCTCTCAGCCTACTCCTCCATACACGCCACAACACAACGGTGTATCGGAAAGGAGGAATCGAACCCTATTGGATATGGTTCGTTCCATGATGAGTAAGGCTGAGTTACCGCGATCCTTCTGGGGTTATGCACTAGAATCAGCTACATATCTTTTGAATAAGGTTCCTACCAAGACTGTGCCTACCACACCATATCAGATATGGAGTGGGAAGAAACCCTATCTTCATTATCTGAAGATATAGGGATGTCCATCTTTTGTTGAAAAGCAGCATACGGACAAGCTCGAGGCTCGCTCAGTACTGTATAGGTTTGTGGGATATCCAGAAAAAACCAGGGGGTATCTTTTCTATTACGAAGAGGAACAAAAGGTTTGTGTTCCTCGTCATGCCCACTTTTTAGAAAATCAATTTTTTTGTAAAAGGAAATAGTGGGAGCACAATAGAACTGGAAGAAATTCTAGAACCACAATCTATTACTAAAAGCTTGGTAGAACCAGAGGTTTCAAAAGAACCGGCCATCCCTACGCCAATCCGCAGGACTAGTAGGCAGTATCATCCGCCCGAGAGTTACTACGGTTTTTTCTCATAGACGGGGATCGAGAGGATTGCACCATTGACAAAGATGAGCCAACTAGTTTCCAGTAATCCATTCAGAGCGGTGACTCGGTAAAATGGCTGGATGCAATACGGACCGAAATGAAGTCCATGTACACCAACAAAGTATGCACTTTGAACATTGCTCCAGAAGGGGTAAAACCCGTAGGCTGCAAATGGATCTTCGGAAAGAAGATTGGTGTAGATGGATAGGTTGAAACCTATAAGGCTAGACTTGTTGCAAAAGGTTTTTTGTCAAAAACCTGATTTGGACCATGATGAAACCTTTTCTCCAGTGTCTATGCTCAAATCCATTTTGGATCCTTCTTGCCATTGCTGTCTTCCAAGATTTTGAGATCCGGCAGATGGATGTAGAGACGGCTTTTCTAAATGGTAATTTAGAAGAGTGCGTCTATATGGATCATCCAGAGGGTTTCAATCAGAATGGGAGCAGCGGACAATGTGCAAGTTGCTTAAGTCCATTTATGGACTAAAGCAGGCATCGCGGAGTTGGAACATCTGTTTTTATTGAAACAGTCAAAGAATACGACTTTATCAAAAATCCAGATGAACCATGCATTTATAGTAAGATTGTAGCAAGAACTGTGGAATTCCTCATTGAGTGATTCTCTTGATAGGAAATGATATTCCTATACTACAATCAGTCAAAGGATTCTTGTCACAGAGGTTCTCCATGAAAAACCTGGGTGATACCAACTACATTCTGGGGATCCAGATCTATCGTGATAGATCAAAGAGGATGATGGGACTTTCACAGTCAAGGTACAACAACACCATATTGGAAAAAAAATTAGTATGGAAGATTCTAAGCGCGGTAGTCTACCGGCTTATCACGGGATCACCCTCTCCAAAGAGATGTCTTCCAAGACTGATTTGGAAAGGGCTCGCATGTCGATTATACCCTACGCTTCAGCGGTAGGCTCTATAATGTATGCGATGTTGTGTACCGGACTAGATGTAGCTTACGCACTGAGCATGGTAAACCAGTATCAGTCAAACCCAGGGGAGAAGCACTAGGATGTGGTAAAGAACATTCTCATGTACCTGAGAAGAACTACGGAGATGTTCTTGGTGTATGGCGGAAAAGGACCTCCAGATCGAGGCCTTTGCTAACTCCAGCTTCCAGAGTGATAAGAATGACTCCAAGTCCATGTCAGGTTATGGCTTTACCCTCAGTAGAGGGGCGGTCTGTTGGAAAAGCTCCATGCAGAACACCGTTGCAGACTCGACGATGGAAACGGAGTAGTTCGCTGCATGAGACGCCGCAAAAGAGGCAGTCTGGATATGGAAGTTCTTAATTGAACTTCAGGAGGTTCCTTCCATTTGTTGGTCCAATACTTTAGTATTGTGACAACATACGGTGCTATAAATTTAGGGAAGGAACCCAGGTCCCATCAGAAGTCCAGACCCATTTTGAGGCGGTATCACCTGATCAGGGAGATCGTTGATCGCCAGAAGATCAAGGTGAGGAGAGTAGATACAGAGGATAATACTGCGGATCCACTTACGAAGGCCATCCCTTAGACACGACTCGAGTGGCTAATCGAGATGATTGGTCTGTGATACGCCAGTACATAGTCGTAATGCAAGTGGGAGATTGTTAGTGTATATGCCCTAGAGACCATTATTATATCATACGGGTTTGTATATTATTAATGGAAGCTTGGGATATTCACAGTTTTATTGATAGTCTTTATAACGCCTTGAAAAGTCGTTTTGGTATTTTCCCGAAAATCGGTGAATATTTTTCCGTAATTCGTCATTATTGTTATTTTGCAGTATAGGCCTAATTATACCTAATTTGGATTGGTAATTGCTAGTTTTTAGTAGCTAATGAGTTACTTATAAATTTCTGGTCATTTAAAAAAAATTCCCTAATTTACTATTTTTAATATTATTTTAAGCTGTTAAAAATACATTAAATTAGAGATAAATACAAATTTCAATGGGCTAATTTTAATCTATAGAACCATGACCACTAAAATCTAGTTAGTAATATAAATTTTTAGTATTTTATTTCAAGTTCTTATTAGTTATAATCGAAGGAAATTAAAATTTAAATTAATTGAGCTTAAACTTGCAATTTTGAACTTGTGGGGGGTCTTTTTGCATAGAACTTTTTTTTCCATCACTCAGAAAACCTCACCCTCATATTGGCCGGCCCCACCACTGCTGCAACAGCAGCCACTCCCCCTCCTTTTGCCTTCAATTCATGTGAAAGAAATGGTTTAAAAAGGGGTTTTTAGATATTAAATTGAGGTAAGGGTATTATGGTATTTTGGGAGGGCTTTGACTTGGATTCTTTTCACACAACTCCCTCACACTTTTCCCCATCCCTCCCCATCTCCTCTGGCCGAAATTCCTGCACCCAACAGCCCTAAAAATTTTCCCCAATTCTCCTTCTATTTTGCTTCATTTTCATCTCTAAATCCATCAAAATCCAAAATTTCCTTCACAAATCCAATGCAAACCCTTAATCCATCTCTTCACACACCCCAATTGGTTTAAAACTAGGAGAAAGATGGCATCTTGAGAGG
Source organism: Agapanthus africanus (assembly GCA_030015575.1). Lineage (NCBI taxonomy): Eukaryota > Viridiplantae > Streptophyta > Magnoliopsida > Asparagales > Amaryllidaceae > Agapanthus > Agapanthus africanus. The sequence continues at coordinate 496,269,872 of CM057339.1, forward strand.
CTAGAGCAACCTAGGGTTTGGGCTTGTGAGGTATAATTTCAATCTTGGGTTAATTTGTAGTTAAGTGTGCTAAATTAGAACTTGAAGTGTTAATTTTGTTGTTAATTTCTAGTCTAGGTTTTTAAAGTGAATGGTTTGAGTTTAAACTAGCGTTTTAGAAACCATTATTAGGTTAATTAAATTATTTTGTTATCTAGTTGTTATGCTAACCTAAACTAAGAGGTTAATTTGCTTAAGTGGGTGTTAATTGATGTTGATTTAGTGTTTTCATGTATAGTGTGGATTTAGATTGCTTGTTTAATGAAAATCAAGAAAGGGTTTGATGTTGGAAATAGGATTTGAAGCATTGCTAATGTGTTGGAAATTAGTGTAGTGGCTATCAATGGTTTAACTTGGGTGATTATGCTTGTTGTAGTCTTTTTGTCGCAAATCCGCGATGTTTGAAAGAATTTGGAAATTCTTAGTGCTTACTAGGTTTTTTATAAAATATTGTGGTGATTTATTTGTGATATCTTGATGATATTATTGGCATCTCCTACGACATTTAGGATGTGTGATTGTGGATTTTGGTTTAATCTGGTTTTAGTTTTGGCGGTTGGTCCGAAACGACAATTTTAGTTAAGGTTTTTGTGTGTGCGCACCTAGTGCACGTTGTGCCTAGCTTGTAAACGTTGATCTTTTCGTTTAGTGATTTGCATCGTTTCATAATATGTAATCTTATATTTTGTGTTGTGCAAATTCCAGGATCGGTCGCGGAGACTTCGGACGCGGCACGAAAAGGGAAAGCGGTGATTGGATCGAGCTAGCTGGGGATTTCCGGTGAGTAGATGTATACATCTACGGGGAGAATCGTTTGGATGGCGCGAGGCGTCCGCTAATTTAGAATTTCCAGTAATACCAGCTTGTTGCATGCAGTTCTTAGTTTCCTATTTTACGGCACCGCATGACCTGTATATCCATATTTGTGTTAAATTCATCATATAGAAACCATTGAAACTACTAAATGAGATATGCGACACAGTAAATAATTGGCTTTCTTAATTCATTATATTTAATTATGCAACTTCATTTCATAGGACACTTGCACCATTACCAGGGTTTTATGATGCACGAGCACTATTCATGCGAACACACATGCCTTGGTAATTGCTATGCCACAAACACAAGATAACTTGTTAAAACGGAAATCTAGAATAATTTCACCATATAAGATATATAAACCAATGCTAATATACTAAATTCTGCAAGATGAACATGTAGAATTGTTAGTCATATGCATGTACCTCATTACATCATTCGATCACACTGTCACGACCCAAAGTTTGGCCCGTGACCGGCACTTAACCACGTAACGTCTACAGGCGTAACGCGACTAAGTGAACCGAAAACCCAGAAATCAAACCAGTGAAAGTATAGAGTGTTATAAGTTTTAAATGAAAGCACTTACTAACATGATAAGAAATCTAAGTAAACAATCACCAAGATAGCAATATACGACGCCGTAGCGAAGATCAAGATCCACAAGTAGGAATATAACAGAAAGGATAAACTGCAAGTACAGTCGGCTCACAACGAGCTCGACACCAGAATACAAATATAATACATCATCGTCCTCACACTGTCTCTAAGTCAAATACATACATGGTAGATGGAGAATACTAGATACAACAATGTACATACTGAAAGATAACAGATACCGCACAAAACCCACCTATCAGCAAAAGAGCCGGTACACCAACTATGGGGGTAGCTGTGTCAAAAGATGCAACCGCAGCCTGCCGCAACTACTCCGAAGGCAACCTGCAAACACTGTGGTACAACGGGGGTGAGTTGCCAACTCGTGAATAGAGATAACATATAAAGGTAATCGCGAGCATATACGTACTGCGCTACTCTATCATATGCCAACAGATGATATCAATATGTGATAAGCAGTAAGTGCAATAATCATGCAAGTGCTCTATCAGGTAATGTAACTACAGGATGAGGTATAATAGTAAATGCTGAGCAGGGGCAATATAATATCTACACGGAATGTCAACGTGGAATATATAATCGGTGTCCATCAATGCACCCAGATCCCCCAAATAGCTCAGGCGCCGGCACTCTCATCGGCCCTCAAATCCTGTACATCTCTGAGAATCCCGAGTGCCCAACATCGGCAACCAAATATCATAAATACTCGTGTCTAGCATCGACACGCAAATCCTCATCCATCGGGCACCGTGAGTCCGGGTCAGCCCACGGGCTCCGTCTACGGTATCGGCCCTCGGCCCCAGCAGTATGGATAACCCCGCATCCATCTATAGACTCTGATCAGTACCCTCCGGATAACTGTCAGGTCCAACCAATCACTGGTAGATAGTAGTCCCTTTGCCAGGCTCACCGTCTACTGCACAGCGAAACCGTTCTCGCCCCGGGGTACCATACCGGGTCCACCATGTACCCGTAATCGGTCTCAACCAACTCCTCGATTCAGGTTCACATATATCACTCTAGCACCGAGGAAACACATGGTGGACGCACCGAAATATCATATCAAGGGAACCGGGTTTTTAAATGATTACATATTTGCAATAGCCACTGTTCCCAAATCCAGAAATCACATGTAATCCAAAGCAAAATGCAAGTCAATGATCCGATATGATATGTGCGTCAAATATAAATATCATGTCAAGTCACATATAGATGAGCTACAATATGATGATCCGATGTGATATAGGCATCAAGTATGAATAGCATGTCAAGTCACATATAGATGAGCTACAATATGATGATCCGATGTGATATAAGCATCAAGTATGAATAGCATGTTAAGTCACATATAGATGAGCTACAATATGATGATCTGATGTGATATAAGCATCAAGTATGAATAGCATGTCATGTCACATATAGATGAGCTACAATATGATGATCCGATGTGATATAGGCATCAAGTATGAATAGCATGTCAAGTCACATATAGATGAGCTACAATATGATGATCCGATGTAATATAGGCATCAAGTATGAATAGCATGTCAAGTCACATATAGATGAGCTACAATATGATGATCCGATGTAATATAGGCATCAAGTATGAATAGCATGTCAAGTCACATATAGATGAGCTACAATATGATGATCCGATGTAATATAGACATCAAGTATGAATAGCATGTCAAGTCACATATAGATGAGCTACAATATGATGATCCGATGTAATATAGGCATCAAGTATGAATAGCATGTCAAGTCACATATAGATGAGCTACAATATGATGATCCGATGTGATATAGGCATCAAGTATGAATAGCATGTCAAGTCACATATAGATGAGCTACAATATGATAATCCGATGTAATATAGTACAGTGTGAGTGTCAAGGCAATTACTAACGGTGTGTGTGTGTAACATGCAGGACAGTGCTCGTGCAACATGGACCGTTAGTAAGGGTGCGGTGTTCTATCAATTCTAATTTATATCCATATAGCAGGGAATGCAGCATGCACTAAATAGTAGCCATGAATAGTCAATGTATACAAAGGAAACTATAAGGTCCTATCAGCCCTGACGTAGAACGCCATGCGGGCGATATCCCCGTAGATGTGAAATCTACTCACCGTAGTCCTTCGCTAGGTATAGCCAACAACTTGTTTCCCCTTCCGCGCGGCGTCCGCCGTACTCGCCTGCGAACCTAGAATTACACAATATATCACACGTAAGCTTGAAGTCACACAAACGCGACATTAAAACCGAACTAGTAACTCGTGTCGCGAACCAAGCGCGCGTGTGTGCGATACGCTAAAACGTGTGGTTATGCGCATGAAACCACTCCGACGCGCCGCGATACGCAGAAACCCCAAACCCACACACACATATCATGCGTGTGCGAAAGATTGAAAATACGGGAAAATAGGTAATCACCTCCAGATTTTGATACAGGAAAGATATTGCAAAAATATATATACCAAAACAACCCACATAGCAGCAGACACCCACACCCCAAACCCCAACCCATGGCTCCCCCATCTGGCCGCAAATTGCGGCCAGAATGCAAATTTTGGCGGCCCCAAATGGGAATTGGGCTCCCAGGTTTGGTGTGTGCACTCTATACCCGCCATACATGCTACAGTAACATCTAGATTTACACTGAAAAGTCTCTGGTAACAGCAGATCCTACAGGGCCTTATTTCTAGTTAAAATCCACACTTTGCACTAAAATCAAACTTTAGGGTATTTTTGTGCAAACTGAAACAAAACTTGGCCTAAGATAGCTCTAATAACACTTAATAGAGCTAACACAACTAACAAAACCCTAATCTAACATGTGAATCACAAATATCCTTAAATATCACAAAAAAATGCACAAAAATGAGATTTTTACTAAAGAATACAACAAGTCTAAGGAAAAGAAGTGCAAGTATGAGTTAATACCTTCTAAGAGCCTTGGAAAGACCAAAAGTTCCAGCTTTTTCCCTCAAGTATGCAGATTTACTTCAAACACCTCAAAAAGCTCACTTTTCCTAAGGTTTTTGTGATGAAAATGAGTTGATATGTATAGGGTTTGTGTATGGATCAAAAGGGAATGAAAAGAGAAGAAAATATGGAGGAAAAATGGGGGTTTTGCTGCTGGAATTGCTGTTGGATTTCAGAATGAGGGAAAGAGAGAGAAGAGAGAAGAAAAGGGGGTCAAAAAGTCAAGGTTTCATACCTAACACCATGCTCATTTGTTTAATAGGATTGAATTATAAAATGGGGTTTTGTTTAGGTTAAAATGTTGGGGAAAATAACAGCCATGCAACACAAGAAAAATGGTTACATGCTACCAAAACCCTAAGTCTCAAAAATGTCTAAGTGTGCAAGTGTACACTACACAAGGAAAATGATGCTAACACTACTAACTAACTAATAATCCTATAAACACATATATATATACTAACACGTACGATCACTAATTATCACGAAAGACATTCAAACGGAAATCCAAAGTGTTACAATATACCCCCCTTAAAGAAATTCGGTCCCCGAATTTAAAAAAAAATCTAACTATACACACCTTCAAAAAGATGGGGATACCTCTTCCTCATCTCGCTCTCGGTCTCCCAAGTGACTTCCTCGCCGCTCTGGCCACGCCAAAGCACTTTGACGGACGGTATCTCCTTCGACTTCAATTTCTTCACTTTCCGTTCCAAGATCATCACCGGCTGCTCTGCATAGGAAAGGTCGCGCTCAAGCTGGATCGTCGGGTGCTGAATCGCATGCGAAGGATCATGAAGATATCTGTGGAGCATCAAAACGTGAAATACGGGGTGCACGTCTGGAAAACTGGGCAGAAGGGCTAAACGATACGCAACCGCACCAATACGCTCAAGGATCTCGAAGGGGCCCACGTATCTGGGACTAAGCTTCCCCTTCTTCCTAAACCTCATCACGCCTTTCATTGGGGAGACCCTCAAGAAAACATGATCACCAACAGAAAACTCAAGTCTGCGCCGACGACGGTCCGCATAAGACCTCTGCCTACTCTGGGCTGCTCTCATCCTATCGCGAATCAACTGGATCTTCGCGGTCGTCTCCTCCACAATCTGCGGTCCTAAGATACTGCTCTCACTGAGCTCCGTCCAACAGGTGGGCGATCTGCATCTCCTCCCATAAAGAGCCTCAAACGGTGCCATCTGAATGGTCTCCTGGTAGCTGTTGTTGTAGGAGAACTCTACTAAGGGCAAATGATGATCCCAGCTACCTCCGAAGTCTAAAACGCATGCTCTAAGCATATCCTCGAAAGTCTGTATAGTCCGCTCTGACTGTCCGTCGGTCTGCGGATGGAATGCTGTGCTGAAACTCAAACGAGTGCCCAAAGCCTCCTGAAGCCTCTGCCATAGCCGGCTGGTAAACTGGGTGCCTCTATCGGACACGATGCATGTCGAAACTCCGTGCAGTCGTACAATCTCATCAATGTAAATCTGGGCATACTGAGCAAATCCGAAAGTCGTCTTCACCGGTAGGAAGTGAGCCGCTTTCATCAAACGATCCACGATCACCCAGATGGAGTCATACCCTCGACTAGTCCTGGGTAGACCCACAATGAAATCCATAGATATCTGTTCCCATTTCCACTCCGGAATGGGTAACGGCTGTAGCTCTCCCGCGGGCCTCTGGTGCTCAGCCTTGACTTGCTAACAAGTCAGGCATCTCGACACAAAATCTGCAATATCCCTCTTCATACCGTCCCACCAGTAAACATCTCTCATATCGTGGTACATCTTGGTGGAACCGGGATGAACACTATATACCGACCGATGTGCCTCCTCAAGAATCTCGCGCCGCAATCCCTCAGCATCTGGTACGTACAGTCTAGCTCCAAATCGTAGTATCCCCTGATCATCGATCACGAACTCGGAAAATCTGCCATGTCCTATCTGTGTCCTGATCTCTGAACAGCGGTCATCACTGTGCTGTGCCTCATGTATACGGTCAAGCAACTGTGAGCGTGCACGAACATGCGCAATCTGTCCTCCGATCGGCATAAACTCGAACTGTACCCGGCTGTCGCATAAGATCTGCCAATCCGCCGACGACTGCCTCTGCACTGCGTTCAAACAGGATAGACTACCCCCGGGCCTCCTGCTCAAAGCATCCGCCACTACATTCGCCCTGCCCGGGTGATACAAGATCTCACAATCGTAGTCCTTCACTAACTCCATCCATCGGCGCTGTTTAAGGTTCAGGTCTCGCTGCTGAAATATGTACTTTAAGCTCTTGTGGTCAGTGAATATCTGGCACGACTCTCCATACAGATTATGTCGCCAGATCTTGAGTGCAAAGACCACTGCAGCTATCTCTAGATCATGAGTGGGGTAATTCTGTTCATGTTTCTTTAATTGCCGCGAAGCATACGCAATCACCCTATCATGCTGCATCAAAACGCACCCCAACCTTACTCGTGAAGCATCGCAGTAGACCACAAATCCGCCTGATCCTGAAGGCAATGATAGCACTGGTGTCGTAGTCAGTAGAGCCCGTAGCCGCTGGAAACTGTGCTCACACTCCTCCGTCCAATCGAAGCGAACTCCCTTCCGGGTCAACCCGGTCAAAGGTGTAGCAATGCGAGAGAAGTCCTGCACGAATCGCCGGTAATAGCCTGCCAGCCCTAGAAAGTTGCGAATCTTCGTCACTGACGTGGGTCTAGGCCAACTCCGAACTGCCTCAATCTTCCTCGGGTCGACACATATACCATTTCGTGTAATCACGTGCCCCAAGAAGTCTACGCTGTCTAGCCAGAAGGCACACTTGGAGAATTTGGCGAAAAGCTGATGCTCCCTCAAGGTCTGCAGTGTAATCCGCAGGTGCTGCTCGTGCTCCCCTCTACTCCGAGAATACACCAAGATATCATCAATAAACACTATAATGAACAGATCAAGATACGGCCGGAAAATACGGTTCATCAAATCCATAAATGCTGCTGGCGCGTTGGTGAGTCCGAACGACATCACCAAAAACTCATAATGGCCGTAACGTGTGCGGAAAGCTGTCCTAGGAATGTCCTCCTGTCGAACCCGCAGCTGATGGTAGCCTGATCGCAAATCGATCCTCGAAAAGTATCTGCCCCCTGAAGCTGGTCGAACAAATCGTCGATGCGTGGCAAAGGATATCTGTTCCGCACTGTCACCCTGTTCAGCTGGCGGTAGTCAATACACAAACGCATACTGCCGTCCTTCTTCTTGACGAACAGGACTGGAGCACCCCAAAGTGAAACACTGGGTCGAATAAGTCCCTTATCCAGCAAGTCCTGCAACTGATCCTTCAATTCTCGAAGTTCCGCCGGGGCCATCCGATAAGGCGGTACAGAAATAGGCCCCTTGCCAGGAACCAAGTCAATACAGAAAGAAATATAACGCTCGGGCGGTAGCCCAGGAAGCTCGTCAGGGAACACATCAGGGAACTCGCTAACAACCGGAACCTGATCCAGAGGAACCTCTGTAGCTCTAGTATCGCAAACATATGCGAGAAATCCCTGACATCCCTTCCGCAAAAGCTGTCCAGCGCATAAAGAAGAAATCACACTGTGAGGGGTGGCACCACGGTCCCCCAACACAACAACAACCGACTCGCCGGGAAAACAAAATCGAACTGTCTTCTCGCGGCAGTCAACAGAAGCATAACACGTGTCTAACCAATCCATGCCCAAAAGAACGTCGAAGTCCAACATCTCAAGAAAGATCAAATTGACCGGCAACTCTCTCTCGCCGATACGGATGGTACAGGATCGGAACACGTGCCTAGCAACAAACGACTCTCCCACTGGAGTAGTCACAACAAGCAGCTGGTCAAGCAAGCCGGACTCTCTACCCAAACTCGGCACAAAGTGTGTGGATACATACGAGTGCGTGGATCCGGGATAGAATAACACGTGTACATCAACCGAACATACAGAAAGGATACCTGAGACCGCCGCATTGGACGCCTGCGCATCCTGATGCGTCAAAGCAAAAAATCACGCCTGTCCTCCACCTGCAACTAACTGTCCCCTGCCGGCCGCTGGCTGCCCTCTACTTCGGCCACCTCGTCCTCTATGAACAAATCCTCCGCGACCACGACCTCTCCGTGTATGCATCTGACGCGGAGTAACGGCAGGTACTATCGGCAATGCCGTCTGGGGTGGTGAAGGTGGTAATGTAACATGTGGTGCTTCCGCCCCACTCCGGGGTACCTCAGGACAATCTCGCACACGATGATAAGAACTCCCGCAACAGTAACATCCCGATGACGGTCTCTGGCCCTCCTGGGAATAGGAGCTAAACAATCGGCCTCGTCTCGAATCTCTGCCACCTACAAGGTGTCTGTCACGACGCCGGAACGGCCGTCTCTGCACTGACGTATCTGCACGAACTCTCTTCGGCCTTGGAACTGCCGAAGTCTCAGCAAGGCGCTCCTCAACTAATAATGTCGCATCTACTGCTGCTGCGTATGTCTCGTAATGCTGCGCGCTGATAGCAAGGAATAGTGGTGTAAGCAAGCCTCGGACAAATCTCTTCACTCGCAACTCCTCAGTAGCCACTAGATACGGAGCATAAACGGATAGCTAGGTGAACAGTACATCGTACTCTGCCACTGACATCTCTGGCGTCTGGCGTAAGGGCTCGAACCTGCGTGCTCTAGCATCTCTGACACTCATGGAAGAAAGCGGGCAAGGAATAACGCCACGAACTCTGTCCAGGTCATAGGAGGAAGACATGCTGCTCTAACATTCTCGACTGATTCGCACCATTTCTGCGCAAGACCTTCCAGGCGAAAGCTCACGAACTCAACCCATCTCGCATCTGCGCATCTAAGTGAACGACATATCCGCGCCATCCTATCAATGAAAGACTGTGGATCCTCGGCCACATCGATGCCTGTGAAGACCGGAGGCTTCAACCTCATAAACTCTGACAGCGATACTGTAATAACCTCTGCAGTCACAGGTGCAACTGCCTGCACTGTGGGTACCACCGCAGTCTCTGCAATGGGAGGAACTACCTCTGGTCGCTGCGCTCGAAGTGTCTCAACTAGAGATCCCATCATCTGGCGCATCTCCTGTATACTGGATCCCATCGTCTGGCGTATCTCCTGTACACCAGCCCCTAACATAGCAATCTGATCTGTCACGGCAGGAACAGCCTGCTCGGGCACAACCGGTGTACTACCCGGACCAGTCCTCGTCTCGGACGAGTCAACTCGAATCTCGGCCCTCGCGGCCGCTCTCTGCGCCCTTGTAGTCTTTGGCGGCATATTGGCTGAAAGGAACAATAGGATTCGATAAGGATACGGAAATCGAATCGTAAAAATGTATATACTCAAGAAGGAATTTACATCAACAAGTCCTAAGGTCGCGTAGGAGGAGTACCGTGTCGTGAGTATGTCGCGGAACATACACACGCTACGCTACCCTGCTGCAGCTACCTACTCCATCATACCAGGGTCATCCTACACTCCGAAAGGTAAAACCTACGCTCTGATACCAACTTTGTCACGACCCGAAGTTGGGCCCGTGACCGGCACTTAACCACGTAACGTCTACAGGCGTAACGCGACTAAGTGAACCAAAAACCCAGAAATCAAACCAGTGAAAGTATAGAGTGTTATAAGTTTTAAATGAAAGCACTTACTAACATGATAAGAAATCTAAGTAAACAATCACCAAGATAGCAATATACGACGTCGTAGCGAAGATCAAGATCCACAAGTGGGAATATCACAGAAAGGATAAACTGCAAGTACAGTCGGCTCACAACGAGCTCGACACCAGAATACAAATATAATACATCATCGTCCTCACACTGTCTCTAAGTCAAATACATACATGGTAGATGGAGAATACTAGATACAACAATGTACATACTGAAAGATAACAGATACCGCACAAAACCCACCTATCAGCAAAAGAGCTGGTACACCAACTATGGGGGTAGCTGTGTCAAAAGATGCAACCGCGGCCTGCCGCGACTACTCCGAAGGCAACCTGCAAACACTGTGGCACAACGGGGGTGAGTTGCCAACTCGTGAATAGAGATAACATATAAAGGTAATCGCGAGCATGCACGTACTGCGCTACTCTATCATATGCCAACAGATGATATCAATATATGATAAGCAGTATGTGCAATAATCATGCAAGTGCTCTATCAGGTAATGTAACTACAGGATGAGGTATAATAGTAAATGCTGAGCAGGGGCAATATAATATCTACACGGAATGTCAACATGGAATATATAATCGGTGTCCATCAATGCACCCAGATCCCCCAAATAGCTCAGGCGCCGGCACTCTCATCGGCCCTCAAATCCTGTACATCTCTGAGAATCCCGAGTGCCCAATATCGGCACCCAAATATCATAAATACCCGTGTCTAGCATCGACACGCAAATCCTCATCCATCGGGCCCCTTCAGTCCGGGTCAGCCCACGGGCTCCGTCTGCGGTATCGGCCCTCGGCCTCAGCAGTACGGATCACCCCGCATCCATCTATAGACTCTGATCAGTACCCTCCGGATAACTGTCAGGTCCAACCAATCACCGGTAGGTAGTAGTCCCTCTGCCAGTCTCACCGTCTACTGCACAGTGAAACCGTTCTCGCCCCGGGGTACCATACCGGGTCCACCATGTACCCGTAATCGGTCTCAACCAACTCCTCTATTCGGGTTCAAATATATCACTCTAGCACCGAGAAAACACATGGTGGACGCACCGAAATATCATATCAAGGGAACCGGGTTTTTAAATGATTACATATTTGCAATAGCCACGGTTCCCAAATCCAGAAATCACATGCAATCCAAAGCAAAATGCAAGTCAATGATCCGATATGATATGTGCGTCAAATATAAATATCATGTCAAGTCACATATAGATGAGCTACAATATGATGATCCGATGTGATATAGGCATCAAGTATGAATAGCATGTCAAGTCACATATAGATGAACTACAATATGATGATCTGATGTGATATAAGCATCAAGTATGAATAGCATGTTAAGTCACATATAGATGAGCTACAATATGATGATCCGATGTGATATAGGCATCAAGTATGAATAGCATGTCAAGTCACATATAGATGAGCTACAATATGATGATCCGATGTAATATAGGCATCAAGTATGAATAGCATGTCAAGTCACATATAGATGAGCTACAATATGATGATCCGATGTAATATAGGCATCAAGTATGATTAGCATGTCAAGTCATATATAGATGAGCTACAATATGATGATCCGATATAATATAGGCATCAAGTATGAATAGCATGTCAAGTCACATATAGATGAGCTATAATATGATGATCCGATGTAATATAGGCATCAAGTATGAATAGCATGTCAAGTCACATATAGATGAGCTACAATATGATGATCCGATGTGATATGGCATCAAGTATGAATAGCATGTCAAGTCACATATAGATGAGCTACAATATGATGATCCGATGTGATATAGGCATCAAGTATGAATAGCATGTCAAGTCACATATAGATGAGCTACAATATGATGATCCGATGTAATATAGGCATCAAGTATGAATAGCATGTCAAGTCACATATAGATGAGCTACAATATGATGATCCGATGTGATATAGGCATCAAGTATGAATAGCATGTCAAGTCACATATAGATGAGCTACAATATGATGATCTGATGTAATATAGTACAGTGTGAGTGTCAAGGCAATTACTAACGGTGTGTGTGTAACATGCAGGACAGTGCTCGTGCAACATGGACCGTTAGTAATGGTGCGGTGTTCTATCAATTCTAATTTATATCCATATAGCAGGGAATGCAGCATGCACTAAATAGTAGCCATGAATAGTCAATGTATACAAAGGAAACTATAAGGTCCTATCATCCCTGACGTAGAACGCCATACGGGCGATATCCCCGTAGATGTGAAATCTACTCACCGTAGTCCCTCGCTAGGTATAGCCAACAACTTGTTTCCCCTTCCGCGCGGCGTCCGCCGTACTCGGCTGCGAACCTAGAATTACACAATATATCACACGTAAGCTTGAAGTCACACAAACGCGACATTAAAGCCGAACTAGTAACTCGTGTCGCGAACCAAGCGCGCGTGTGCGCGATACGCTAAAATGTGTGGTTACGCGCCTGAAACCACTCCGACGCGCCGCGATACGCAGAAACCCCAAACCCACACACACGTATCACGCGTGTCGCGAAAGATTGAAAATACGGGAAAATAGGTAATCACCTCCAGATTTTGATACAGGAAAGATATTGCAAAAATATGTTGGAGATAGTGCCCTCATAGTCAATTATTGGATCGCAGGTACGTGATTACAATGATTGTGGAGGACCTATCCCGGTAGCACAGTCTTACTCGAAATGATAGTATGCTATCTGGTTTGCCTTTATCAGTCGTGTACATGTTCAGGTGACTGATTGCATGTTACACTTTGATAGAGCCCTTAGGATCTTGCTTTACTACCAACAGTATGATGGCGATCATATACGTGAGAGTTGGGTAGTTTATATGCATATCCTTAATTGTAGTCCCTAGTCGTGGGAGTTTCGAGACAGGGCATCGATACTCCGGAGTAGACTAGTGTGTACAGTCGAGACCCCGACGAGGGGCGGTGGCCGGTCTCACAAGCCACTGGTGTCAGTTGGATCACCTAAGATGTATACAGGTGCTCATTGGGTTATGAGTACACCGGACAGGACTCGCCGGGAATCTGCTAGTTAGTACTATACCTATCGTCAGATAGCAGTTCCCTGGTGACATGTGTACATGTTAGTTCATCGACCTGAGGTCGTCATTTGTCTCGTGTGAGTTCCCACTGTGCTTTGATTTCTACCCTACCACGGCTCAAAGGAGTCGTGCAAACAGGTAGCTTTTGGGTACAGTCCCGAGCCATATGGAGGCACGTGAGCGGATCGGCAGGGGATTCGTCTCTCCCGGTATTGGGGGCGAGGTCGTGCTGTGCCTAGGAGAGCCATTACACAAATCCATGGCCATGGTAGGAGATTTACTGGTAGGTACTCCAGTAGTATCTCAGGGTGTATTGGGCTTCACTCCGACATGACTTATACTGCTATTGGGGGTCTGACGTTGCTAGCCCCCTAGGCAGATATGCGATACTCATTGACGAACGGACCGGACTGTATATACATTGTCACTGTTAGGCTCAGTAGGGTTTTTTCGGATGAGTGCGCTCATCGGCCACCCTTGAGGTCAGTCCATGGGCATCCGTTATGCATTGCTAGTGCCGCTGACGGTTTGTGGTTAAACCCACTGCCAGGGTGCTGACGAGTCATTAGAGTCCCCCACAGACAGTTTCCCAAGTTCGGGCGAAATGTTGTAGAGGCCGTATGGTTTTATGGCAGGGTTCGGAAAATGCACGTGCGTTTACGCACGTGTCAGTTTTCGGGCAGATGATACTGGTCGGCTTTGGTTTAAGCCGGATCCGAGTATTATATTGAGTAGGTATAATATCTTTGTCTCAGTTGCATTTGTATTCGGTCGTAATACAAATGCGGGTATATTTATACAGTTTCGGGGTTGTCCTGAAATTCGTTTCAGAATCACTTTTGGAAGTTGCCAGTTTCCAGTTTTCTATCAGCCGTCTTTTAACATTCTGTTAAAGACGGATTTATCTTTTCTTCAGATATGATGAGTCATGCTTCTAGAAGATTCTAGAAGGTTCTAGATTGGGTGAGGTGTCGTGTGACTCATGCTTTGTAATCAACCATTTCTTGTTATGCTTAAGATCTTTTTGCTAGATATTTAGTTTGTGTTCATATTATGATAAGGATGTTTTGTTATGGTTACCTCCTTATCTCCTCCTACACTCACCCTCCTCCTTCATATAAGAATGGAAGGCCTCCTCTCTCATTCACACTCTCACTTGTTGGTTTCATTTTAGAGAGAAAAGATTATGATAGGTTTTATCGGTGTATGGAATTTCACAGTCCATTTCATTCCATCACCCGATTCCTTCGGCAACTTCATTAACCGTCCGTCCATAGCTTTGGACGGAACGAGACAAAGTCATCTACTCATTCTCTACATCAATCTTGGTCGTCTCTTTTAGCAAACTTGACGATCGAGTTGCCTCGAGTCAGAGGCGGGAGCCCGTTTAAAGAACCGATCATGTGGTGCCACCTCGACGAGGAGATCGGAGATCGATGAGATCGGAGCAGCCGCAACGGAGCGTGGGATGATGGTTGAAGAACGAAGGACTCGGATCGTTCGGTATAACTTTCCTACACTCTTTACAGTTTGTTAGTTTAGCAATAATGGCAGATCCGGGTTAAAGTATACGATAGCGCCAGTTAAAAGTTTTTGTTCCGCATTTGGCGTCTGTAGACTGCCGGGACGCTAGCGTAGACTTACAGTGGTATCAGAGCCTAACCATTTTGCTATACTAACTTGTGCTAACGCGTTTAAAACATCGATCCGACCGGAAATCGAAAATTGCAAAAATCACAATTTTTATGCCCGACAGTTTCTGTTAATTTTAAACGATCTCAAAATTGAATTCTGGATGTCTTAAAAATCCTTGCAGGCATATTTAAGAACCACGACAAAATTTGGGGTCGTGAACCCTCCAGGCTGCCGCGGAAGGGCGGCCAAACCCATGGTTTGGCCGCGCATCCGCGGCCACGTGGGGAGCACGTGCTCCCAAATTTTCTCAGTGGGTTCTGTGTTGGTTTTTGGGGTTTTTGGTAAATATATTTTTGGCCCAGGTTTTGTTACTGTTCACCAGTAAGCAGTGGGGCCCACTTTTTGATATTTGGACTTTGGTCGATCGAAATTTAAACACGTTAGTTTACAGTGCTTACATTATATCTCCGACCGGGAATGTCATTTGATCGGTAAACCGCGTCTGATTGCTATAGTTCTTTTAGACGGGTTTGCGAACGTGACATTCGCGTTGATGTCCTGTGTTGTGCTGTGATGTTGCGGATTTGTCGTGGTGGATAGCAGTGTGCAATGGTAGTACAGTTTGTGTTTATTTGTACATTTGATATTGCGGGGCGAGCGTCCAACTTGTGGACTGCCGTCACTGCCTGTTGTATAATATTCTTTTGGGGCACGACCAGGTTGCGGTCGATGTACCTTTTGTACTATTTTTCATTACTGTACTAGGTTTTGCCCCGAGACGGAGTGCACGGATAGCCGGGTTCGGGAGGGCAACGGGTCCGCATCTCATGGCTTTGAGTGGCAGAGGGGTCCCACTTCAGAATTGGCAGACTATTCGCCGCACTCGTAGGGGGTACAGGTTGACCCAAGGAGGGGTGCTCAATTTACCGGATTCCATGAAGTGCCGGGTGTTCCATTCACTATGCTGTGGGGACTACCTCGCTTCAGGTTTTGGCGGGTAACTTGCCGCACCCGTAGGGGTCTAGGTTTCATTGCACAGGCTATCCACACGACAGGGGAACGTCGAGTTTCAGCAGCGGCTCTGTGAAACTCGGGGATCCCAGATATCTGTATTGTTCTGTGATGCTTATTACTTTTCTGTAATGTTGCATACTATCACGCCTGGAGCGATTATTGTATATTGGTTTATATATTATTAGATGTTGTATATGTTTTACACCCGCGCTAGTCCAGTCCCCGCTCTGTCGTTAGTTAAGTAACCTAACGAGTAATGACGGGACCCAGTGACGAATGCGGATGGCATATACGTACATTTTATTTTCGTTCTTTTCTGGTGTGATTGATTGATGGGACTGCGTTGATTCTGATCAATGCAAAGTAAAACAAACCTATTTGAGTTGTTGGAACAATTTAAAAAGTGTTATTGCAAAGACGTTTTCTTTTGTTATGCATAGCGGTATTCAGTGGAAAATCCTGCACCTCATTCGACGGGGCAAGGGCTGATATCCCTTCACCGGGACTGACCCCTTGGGCAGAAGTTTGCGTCAGAGTAATAACTTCACTATAGTCGATTACAAGTTGCTTTGCATAGAGGTATTCAGTGGAATATCCTGCACCTCATTCGACGGGGCAAGGGCTGATATCCTTTCACCGGAACTGACCCCTTGGGCAGAAGTTTGCGTCAGAGTAATAACTTCACTATAGTCGATTACAAGTTGCTTTGCATAGCGGTATTCAGTGGAATATCCTGCACCTCATTCCACGAGGAAAGAGCCGAGATCCCTTTACCAGGAGTGACCTCTTTAGCAAAACGTTTTCGCCACTATATTTTAAAAAGCTATCAGGTTCCTTCAGCGATATCAAGTTCACTACGCTAAAGGTTTTTCGCTAAAAACCAGCCGTAGCCCTCCGTCATTTCATATGGATGGTCAGTAGTATTCAAGCTATGTTGGTCTAGCCCTTAGCTAGGACATAGTGATTGGTAGCTGCTGGGGTGTTCACATGTTGCATAGATAGATGAGTTGGTTTGGGACAGTCGTACAGCCTTGTTGGCCCTTAGTCAAGGGCGAGTACGGGTGGGTTCAAATTAACAAGATAATGATGGGAAGAACTTGACATGTGACTTATGGTTTGGTGGCCCTTAGTCACGATCATAAGAGCATGGGGCAAAAACTATATCAGGAGTTTCTAAAGAAACTGAAACTTGCCAAGTATGTGCATACCATCTGGAGTATGAGTAACGTGGATGCATTCCATCACGTTATCATGCGATGAGAGTTGGATCCCGATTCCCACTGATGAGTTGGTTTACTCTTCGGGTGATCCCGATTGATTCTTCTTTAGGTTTGGAGGAGAATTTGACAGGACAGTGGGAGGTTTCCGGATTAGATAAAATGATGACCATTCTGATCTAGGATAGAGTGCACGCAGAGTGTTTCTTTTCTCTCTCTCTCTTTGGCAGCGACCTTTGACCGACCCTAGACTATGACTCAGTGACCAGGTTGACCGAACCTTCTTAAAATACTGGCTTTTGGATTGTCTGAGTTGCATAAGTCATTGCCACTCCTTCTTTTACCCTTTGAATTTCTCAGAACACCCGTATACTACGGATATCCACTTCCATTGGATAGATCCATCGTATGGTTATATACGAACTCGAAGGAACTTCTTCGAGGATGGATCCAGGTTCAGGAGGAAAAGAATTGGTTTATTCAGTTGTCTTTTATTATCACCTTCTCTCAGGTTGCGAGGGCTCCTTGGTTTAGGAGAGTACACCTATTACGCCTATTGGATAGTCTTATTCCAAACCATAGGCTGGTGCCGAAAGGTAGGGAATGAAGAAAACCAATTAGCCTAAGTAGGGTGTGCAGAAGGTAATATGTAAAGACAAAATAAAGGGATTAGAAAGAGGGAAAAGTAAATTGCGACTGATATCATTCACGACCAAAACCGCGTACTTCATCGCCACTCCTATTTCACCTTTAAAAGAATAAGGTATTATTCAATTGTCTTTTATCGTCACCTTCTCTCGAGATGCGAGTACTCCTTGGTTTAGGAGGGTACACCTATTATGCTTACTGGATAGTCTTCTTCCAAACCATAGGCTGGTGCCGAACGGTAGGGAAGGAAGAAAACCATTTAGCCTAACGATGGTGTACAGAAAGTAACGACTAAAGACAAATAAAGGGATTTGGAGAGATGGCAATAAAATATACGGTTGAAGTCATGAATTGGATATGGAAGAGGCATTACTATGAATACCAGGATACCCCTACGAAACATTTTCATGTTTCAGTGCATTGTTAAAGGAAAAACTGTTTTCCCGATTAAACACTTACTCCAAGGGTATGTATTTACCAGGTTTCATTCTCATATCTGTATGGTTTTACAGATGATGAGTGGGAGTAAGATATTGGGAATTAGGTGATTATCCTCATTATATCGGAATTCGTTGTAATTGGTGATATTTGAGGAAATCGCCAGGGTACAGTTTTCCACCTACAACGCACAGGTTATGAGTTGTTTAACTCAGCGGACTTATACAGAGTATTGTATGTTGTCCAGTGTCCATCAGGACAAAGGGGTAGGTCCTCGTACTATGTTCTGTTTACTTATAACTTCTCTAGTATTTAGACGAGTGTTTCGTAGAAATACAAGGTCTAAGTTTTGAGAAGTTGTGGGTATAAGAATAAAGTAGAGAACCAGGTATCACAAGTATCGGGATTCTTCAAAGAGATCGAAGATGTAGATTCTTGTGATTGGTATTCAGATGATAGTGATGGTTTTGAGAAACGTGTTTCTCTTTCAGGTTACTCATAATTGGATGGATTCCTAAGTTGAGTAATGCTGATTAGCCTCTTTCCATTAAGTAGATATGCACTGGAGACAGCTGCATGATTCGAATATGGTTCCAATTAAATTAGTGCCAAAGTTTCTATATTGGATATAGAATAGTTCGTACCTTAAAAGATATTGAGGTACGTGGAGTTGTCCAGCTTATGATTAAAACCAGACACTGGATAACTCAGGGCACGTTTCTGTAATGGCTGTTTGTGGGTTGACCCTGGCTATGACGAGGGTTGATATTCTACCATTTGGAAGATCAATAGTGATATTGTTCTTGACTCGCCACAGTTTTAGTAAAACAGATCTTTTTCAGAAAACAGTAGTGGGAGTATGGTAGAACTGGAAGTGATTCCAGAACCGCGAACGATTACGGAAAATTTAATAGGACCTATACATTCAATCAGGTTTGACATTCCAATAGCCACTCCGCAGGTATGGTAGGTAACCTCAGACGCCCGAGAGGTACTTCAGTAGCCTCAGAGACGGTGACAGGGAGGTTCTTATCTAACCAAGACTTGACACTACTGTTGTTCCAGGATATGAGACCCGGTAGGAGGGTTGTCGTAGTCAGTGGGAGCAACGGAAGCATAGTGGGCAAGTAGCTTATATCTATTTATAGACTTGAGCAGTTATAGCGGAGATAGATCATCTAATTTTGATGTGACAGTCATGGGTTTGACTTCAATCAGAATAGGGGATGGATCAGTTAAGAAGGTAGTAGGGTGTGATGTCATGGTATCTGGATGACATACACAGAGTGGGAAGTAAAATTCCTATACTACGATCGGTTGTACTGTGGTCGTCACACAGTTGTTTCTCCAGACAGGATATGGATATAATATTTGACATTCTGGTTTCTAGATCTATGGTTTTAGATCTGGATTTGGGTAGTTTCCCAATGTGGGTACTTTGACAGATATTCTAATGGTTTTTAGAATAAGTTGACTCCTAGCATGGTAGTGTACCTACAGGTGATGGAGTCACCCTCTCTAAAGGTGTCGTATAGACTAAAGGGGAGAGGGATGTGCATGATTGACAGATCACTTGCTTAGGCAATTGAGTCAATCATGAGATGTCAAGTACCACACCAGATGTTGTTTTTGCACTAGATGCAATAAGTTTGTATTAATCCAATCCTGGAGAAACATAGGGAAGCAGTTTTAGAACATTGGTACATGTTCTACGGATTTGATAACGGCAGCCTCTTTCGGGAGACGGTTATCATTCCAGGCTTCAAAGGTGACAAGGATGACAGAGTGATTGTCAGAGTTTTTAGTTTTCCCTCTGACGAGGGACAGTATTATGGACAGGTGGTTCCAGAGGATACTGTGGGTGACATGGGGCCGGATACTGATTAGGTTCAGTGATCCATACAGTCTAAGAAGTTTGGATATGGAGTTCATTTATGAACTAAGGTCCCATCAGATATCCAGACATATTCTAAGACAGGTACTACTCAATTCGGGAGATGGCTTTCTCCGCGAACTTGAGAATTAGAGAGATATTGAAAGATACTTCTAGGCGGATCCACTCACCGAGGCTATTTCTTGAACACAATAGTTTTACAAACGGGCTTTGTGAAACTGATTAGTAGAGGAGTTGGATGTTCGGTTTAACACGGGCTGTGAGTAGTCGACTTCGCAATATTAGCCTTGAGTGCAAGTGGGAGATTGTTGGAGATAGTGCCCTCATAGTCAATTATTGGATCGCAGGTACGTGATTACAATGATTGCGGAGGACCTATCCCGGTAGCACAGTCTTACTCGAAATGATAGTATGCTATCTGGTTTGCCTTTATCAGTCGTGTACATGTTCAGGTGACTGATTGCATGTTACACTTTGATAGAGCCCTTAGGATCTTGCTTTACTACCAACAGTATGATGGCGATCATATACGTGAGAGTTGGGTAGTTTATATGCATATCCTTAATTGTAGTCCCTAGTCGTGGGAGTTTCGAGACAGGGCATCGATACTCCGGAGTAGACTAGTGTGTACAGTCGAGACCCCGACGAGGGGCGGTGGCCGGTCTCACAAGCCACTGGTGTCAGTTGGATCACCTAAGATGTATACAGGTGCTCATTGGGTTATGAGTACACCGGACAGGACTCGCCGGGAATCTGCTAGTTAGTACTATACCTATCGTCAGATAGCAGTTCCCTGGTGACATGTGTACAGGTTAGTTCATCGACCTGAGGTCGTCATTTGTCTCGTGTGAGTTCCCACTGTGCTTTGATTTCTACCCTACCACGGCTCAAAGGAGTCGTGCAAACAGGTAGCTTTTGGGTACAGTCCCGAGCCATATGGAGGCACGTGAGCGGATCGGCAGGGGATTCGTCTCTCCCGGTATTGGGGGCGAGGTCGTGCTGTGCCTAGGAGAGCCATTACACAAATCCATGGCCATGGTAGGAGATTTACTGGTAGGTACTCCAGTAGTATCTCAGGGTGTATTGGGCTTCACTCCGACATGACTTATACTGCTATTGGGGGTCTGACGTTGCTAGCCCCCTAGGAAGATATGCGATACTCATTGACGAACGGACCGGACTGTATATACATTGTCACTGTTAGGCTCAGTAGGGTTTTTCCGGATGAGTGCGCTCATCGGCCACCCTTGAGGTCAGTCCATGGGCAGCCGTTATGCATTGCTAGTGCCGCTGACGGTTTGTGGTTAAACCCACTGCCAGGGTGCTGACGAGTCATTAGAGTCCCCCACAGACAGTTTCCCAAGTTCGGGCGAAACGTTGTAGAGGCCGTATGGTTTTATGGCAGGGTTCGGAAAATGCACGTGCGTTTACGCACGTGTCAGTTTTCGGGCAGATGATACTGGTCGGCTTTGGTTTAAGCCGGATCCGAGTATTATATTGAGTAGGTATAATATCTTTGTCTCAGTTGCATTTGTATTCGGTCGTAATACAAATGCGGGTATATTTATACAGTTTCGGGGTTGTCCTGAAATTCGTTTCAGAATCACTTTTGGAAGTTGCCAGTTTCCAGTTTTCTATCAGCCGTCTTTTAACATTCTGTTAAAGACGGATTTATCTTTTCTTCAGATATGATGAGTCATGCTTCTAGAAGATTCTAGAAGGTTCTAGATTGGGTGAGGTGTCGTGTGACTCATGCTTTGTAATCAACCATTTCTTGTTATGCTTAAGATCTTTTTGCTAGATATTTAGTTTGTGTTCATATTATGATAAGGATGTTTTGTTATGGTTACCTCCTTATCTCCTCCTACACTCACCCTCCTCCTTCATATAAGAATGGAAGGCCTCCTCTCTCATTCACACTCTCACTTGTTGGTTTCATTTTAGAGAGAAAAGATTATGATAGGTTTTATCGGTGTATGGAATTTCACAGTCCATTTCATTCCATCACCCGATTCCTTCGGCAACTTCATTAACCGTCCGTCCATAGCTTTGGACGGAACGAGACAAAGTCATCTACTCATTCTCTACATCAATCTTGGTCGTCTCTTTTAGCAAACTTGACGATCGAGTTGCCTCGAGTCAGAGGCGGGAGCCCGTTTAAAGAACCGATCATGTGGTGCCACCTCGACGAGGAGATCGGAGATCGATGAGATCGGAGCAGCCGCAACGGAGCGTGGGATGATGGTTGAAGAACGAAGGACTCGGATCGTTCGGTATAACTTTCCTACACTCTTTACAGTTTGTTAGTTTAGCAATAATGGCAGATCCGGGTTAAAGTATACGATAGCGCCAGTTAAAAGTTTTTGTTCCGCATTTGGCGTCTGTAGACTGCCGGGACGCTAGCGTAGACTTACAGTGGTATCAGAGCCTAACCATTTTGCTATACTAACTTGTGCTAACGCGTTTAAAACATCGATCCGACCGGAAATCGAAAATTGCAAAAATCACAATTTTTATGCCCGACAGTTTCTGTTAATTTTAAACGATCTCAAAATTGAATTCTGGATGTCTTAAAAATCCTTGCAGGCATATTTAAGAACCATGACAAAATTTGGGGTCGTGAACCCTCCAGGCTGCCGCGGAAGGGCGGCCAAACCCATGGTTTGGCCACGCATCCGCGGCCACGTGGGGAGCACGTGCTCCCAAATTTTCTCAGTGGGTTCTGTGTTGGTTTTTGGGGTTTTTGGTAAATATATTTTTGGCCCAGGTTTTGTTACTGTTCACCAGTAAGCAGTGGGGCCCACTTTTTGATATTTGGACTTTGGTCGATCGAAATTTAAACACGTTAGTTTACAGTGCTTACATTATATCTCCGACCGGGAATGTCATTTGATCGGTAAACCGCGTCTGATTGCTATAGTTCTTTTAGACGGGTTTGCGAACGTGACATTCGCGTTGATGTCCTGTGTTGTGCTGTGATGTTGCGGATTTGTCGTGGTGGATAGCAGTGTGCAATGGTAGTACAGTTTGTGTTTATTTGTACATTTGATATTGCGGGGCGAGCGTCCAACTTGTGGACTGCCGTCACTGTCTGTTGCATAATATTCTTTTGGGGCACGACCAGGTTGCGGTCGATGTACCTTTTGTACTTTTTTTCATTACTGTACTAGGTTTTGCCCCGAGACGGAGTGCACGGATAGCCGGGTTCGGGAGGGCAACGGGTCCGCATCTCATGGCTTTGAGTGGCAGAGGGGTCCCACTTCAGAATTGGCAGACTATTCGCCGCACTCGTAGGGGGTACAGGTTGACCCAAGGAGGGGTGCTCAATTTACCGGATTCCATGAAGTGCCGGGTGTTCCATTCACTATGCTGTGGGGACTACCTCGCTTCAGGTTTTGGCGGGTAACTTGCCGCACCCGTAGGGGTCTAGGTTTCATTGCACAGGCTATCCACACGACAGGGGAACGTCGAGTTTCAGCAGCGGCTCTGTGAAACTCGGGGATCCCAGATATCTGTATTGTTCTGTGATGCTTATTACTTTTCTGTAATGTTGCATACTATCACGCCTGGAGCGATTATTGTATATTGGTTTATATACTATTAGATGTTGTATATGTTTTACACCCGCGCTAGTCCAGTCCCCGCTCTGTCGTTAGTTAAGTAACCTAACGAGTAATGACGGGACCCAGTGACGAATGCGGATGGCATATACGTACATTTTATTTTCGTTCTTTTCTGGTGTGATTGATTGATGGGACTGCGTTGATTCTGATCAATGCAAAGTAAAACAAACCTATTTGAGTTGTTGGAACAATTTAAAAAGTGTTATTGCAAAGACGTTTTCTTTTGTTATGCATAGCGGTATTCAGTGGAAAATCCTGCACCTCATTCGACGGGGCAAGGGCTGATATCCCTTCACCGGGACTGACCCCTTGGGCAGAAGTTTGCGTCAGAGTAATAACTTCACTATAGTCGATTACAAGTTGCTTTGCATAGCGGTATTCAGTGGAATATCCTGCACCTCATTCGACGGGGCAAGGGCTGATATCCTTTCACCGGGACTGACCCCTTGGGCAGAAGTTTGCGTCAGAGTAATAACTTCACTATAGTCGATTACAAGTTGCTTTGCATAGCGGTATTCAGTGGAATATCCTGCACCTCATTCCACGAGGAAAGAGCCGAGATCCCTTTACCAGGAGTGACCTCTTTAGCAAAACGTTTTCGCCACTATATTTTAAAAAGCTATCAGGTTCCTTCAGCGATATCAAGTTCACTACGCTAAAGGTTTTTCGCCAAAAACCAGCCGTAGCCCTCCGTCATTTCATATGGATGGTCAGTAGTATTCAAGCTATGTTGGTCTAGCCCTTAGCTAGGACATAGTGATTGGTAGCTGCTGGGGTGTTCACATGTTGCATAGATAAATGAGTTGGTTTGGGACAGTCGTACAGCCTTGTTGGCCCTTAGTCAAGGGCGAGTACGGGTGGGTTCAAATTAACAAGATAATGATGGGAAGAACTTGACATGTGACTTATGGTTTGGTGGCCCTTAGTCACGATCATAAGAGCATGGGGCAAAAACTATATCAGGAGTTTCTAAAGAAACTGAAACTTGCCAAGTATGTGCATACCATCTGGAGTATGAGTAACGTGGATGCATTCCATCACGTTATCATGCGATGAGAGTTGGATCCCGATTCCCACTGATGAGTTGGTTTACTCTTCGGGTGATCCCGATTGATTCTTCTTTAGGTTTGGAGGAGAATTTGACAGGACAGTGGGAGGTTTCCGGATTAGATAAAATGATGACCATTCTGATCTAGGATAGAGTGCACGCAGAGTGTTTCTTTTCTCTCTCTCTCTTTGGCAGCGACCTTTGACCGACCCTAGACTATGACTCAGTGACCAGGTTGACCGAACCTTCTTAAAATACTGGCTTTTGGATTGTCTGAGTTGCATAAGTCATTGCCACTCCTTCTTTTACCCTTTGAATTTCTCAGAACACCTGTATACTACGGATATCCACTTCCATTGGATAGATCCATCGTATGGTTATATACGAACTCGAAGGAACTTCTTCGAGGATGGATCCAGGTTCAGGAGGAAAAGAATTGGTTTATTCAGTTGTCTTTTATTATCACCTTCTCTCAGGTTGCGAGGGCTCCTTGGTTTAGGAGAGTACACCTATTACGCCTATTGGATAGTCTTATTCCAAACCATAGGCTGGTGCCGAAAGGTAGGGAATGAAGAAAACCAATTAGCCTAAGTAGGGTGTGCAGAAGGTAATATGTAAAGACAAAATAAAGGGATTAGAAAGAGGGAAAAGTAAATTGCGACTGATATCATTCACGACCAAAACCGCGTACTTCATCGCCACTCCTATTTCACCTTTAAAAGAATAAGGTATTATTCAATTGTCTTTTATCGTCACCTTCTCTCGAGATGCGAGTACTCCTTGGTTTAGGAGGGTACACCTATTATGCTTACTGGATAGTCTTCTTCCAAACCATAGGCTGGTGCCGAACGGTAGGGAAGGAAGAAAACCATTTAGCCTAACGATGGTGTACAGAAAGTAACGACTAAAGACAAATAAAGGGATTTGGAGAGATGGCAATAAAATATACGGTTGAAGTCATGAATTGGATATGGAAGAGGCATTACTATGAATACCAGGATACCCCTACGAAACATTTTCATGTTTCAGTGCATTGTTAAAGGAAAAACTGTTTTCCCGATTAAACACTTACTCCAAGGGTATGTATTTACCAGGTTTCATTCTCATATCTGTATGGTTTTACAGATGATGAGTGGGAGTAAGATATTGGGAATTAGGTGATTATCCTCATTATATCGGAATTCGTTGTAATTGGTGATATTTGAGGAAATCGCCAGGGTACAGTTTTCCACCTACAACGCACAGGTTATGAGTTGTTTAACTCAGCGGACTTATACAGAGTATTGTATGTTGTCCAGTGTCCATCAGGACAAAGGGGTAGGTCCTCGTACTATGTTCTGTTTACTTATAACTTCTCTAGTATTTAGACGAGTGTTTCGTAGAAATACAAGGTCTAAGTTTTGAGAAGTTGTGGGTATAAGAATAAAGTAGAGAACCAGGTATCACAAGTATCGGGATTCTTCAAAGAGATCGAAGATGTAGATTCTTGTGATTGGTATTCAGATGATAGTGATGGTTTTGAGAAACGTGTTTCTCTTTCAGGTTACTCATAATTGGATGGATTCCTAAGTTGAGTAATGCTGATTAGCCTCTTTCCATTAAGTAGATATGCACTGGAGACAGCTGCATGATTCGAATATGGTTCCAATTAAATTAGTGCCAAAGTTTCTATATTGGATATAGAATAGTTCGTACCTTAAAAGATATTGAGGTACGTGGAGTTGTCCAGCTTATGATTAAAACCAGACACTGGATAACTCAGGGCACGTTTCTGTAATGGCTGTTTGTGGGTTGACCCTGGCTATGACGAGGGTTGATATTCTACCATTTGGAAGATCAATAGTGATATTGTTCTTGACTCGCCACAGTTTTAGTAAAACAGATCTTTTTCAGAAAACAGTAGTGGGAGTATGGTAGAACTGGAAGTGATTCCAGAACCGCGAACGATTACGGAAAATTTAATAGGACCTATACATTCAATCAGGTTTGACATTCCAATAGCCACTCCGCAGGTATGGTAGGTAACCTCAGACGCCCGAGAGGTACTTCAGTAGCCTCAGAGACGGTGACAGGGAGGTTCTTATCTAACCAAGACTTGACACTACTGTTGTTCCAGGATATGAGACCCGGTAGGAGGGTTGTCGTAGTCAGTGGGAGCAACGGAAGCATAGTGGGCAAGTAGCTTATATCTATTTATAGACTTGAGCAGTTATAGCGGAGATAGATCATCTAATTTTGATGTGACAGTCATGGGTTTGACTTCAATCAGAATAGGGGATGGATCAGTTAAGAAGGTAGTAGGGTGTGATGTCATGGTATCTGGATGACATACACAGAGTGGGAAGTAAAATTCCTATACTACGATCGGTTGTACTGTGGTCGTCACACAGTTGTTTCTCCAGACAGGATATGGATATAATATTTGACATTCTGGTTTCTAGATCTATGGTTTTAGATCTGGATTTGGGTAGTTTCCCAATGTGGGTACTTTGACAGATATTCTAATGGTTTTTAGAATAAGTTGACTCCTAGCATGGTAGTGTACCTACAGGTGATGGAGTCACCCTCTCTAAAGGTGTCGTATAGACTAAAGGGGAGAGGGATGTGCATGATTGACAGATCACTTGCTTAGGCAATTGAGTCAATCATGAGATGTCAAGTACCACACCAGATGTTGTTTTTGCACTAGATGCAATAAGTTTGTATTAATCCAATCCTGGAGAAACATAGGGAAGCAGTTTTAGAACATTGGTACATGTTCTACGGATTTGATAACGGCAGCCTCTTTCGGGAGACGGTTATCATTCCAGGCTTCAAAGGTGACAAGGATGACAGAGTGATTGTCAGAGTTTTTAGTTTTCCCTCTGACGAGGGACAGTATTATGGACAGGTGGTTCCAGAGGATACTGTGGGTGACATGGGGCCGGATACTGATTAGGTTCAGTGATCCATACAGTCTAAGAAGTTTGGATATGGAGTTCATTTATGAACTAAGGTCCCATCAGATATCCAGACATATTCTAAGACAGGTACTACTCAATTCGGGAGATGGCTTTCTCCGCGAACTTGAGAATTAGAGAGATATTGAAAGATACTTCTAGGCGGATCCACTCACCGAGGCTATTTCTCGAACACAATAGTTTTACAAACGGGCTTTGTGAAACTGATTAGTAGAGGAGTTGGATGTTCGGTTTAACACGGGCTGTGAGTAGTCGACTTCGCAATATTAGCCTTGAGTGCAAGTGGGAGATTGTTGGAGATAGTGCCCTCATAGTCAATTATTGGATCGCAGGTACGTGATTACAATGATTGCGGAGGACCTATCCCGGTAGCACAGTCTTACTCGAAATGATAGTATGCTATCTGGTTTGCCTTTATCAGTCGTGTACATGTTCAGGTGACTGATTGCATGTTACACTTTGATAGAGCCCTTAGGATCTTGCTTTACTACCAGCAGTATGATGGCGATCATATACGTGAGAGTTGGGTAGTTTATATGCATATCCTTAATTGTAGTCCCTAGTCGTGGGAGTTTCGAGACAGGGCATCGATACTCCGGAGTAGACTAGTGTGTACAGTCGAGACCCCGACGAGGGGCGGTGGCCGGTCTCACAAGCCACTGGTGTCAGTTGGATCACCTAAGATGTATACAGGTGCTCATTGGGTTATGAGTACACCGGACAGGACTCGCCGGGAATCTGCTAGTTAGTACTATACCTATCGTCAGATAGCAGTTCCCTGGTGACATGTGTACAGGTTAGTTCATCGACCTGAGGTCGTCATTTGTCTCGTGTGAGTTCCCACTGTGCTTTGATTTCTACCCTACCACGGCTCAAAGGAGTCGTGCAAACAGGTAGCTTTTGGGTACAGTCCCGAGCCATATGGAGGCACGTGAGCGGATCGGCAGGGGATTCGTCTCTCCCGGTATTGGGGGCGAGGTCGTGCTGTGCCTAGGAGAGCCATTACACAAATCCATGGCCATGGTAGGAGATTTACTGGTAGGTACTCCAGTAGTATCTCAGGGTGTATTGGGCTTCACTCCGACATGACTTATACTGCTATTGGGGGTCTGACGTTGCTAGCCCCCTAGGCAGATATGCGATACTCATTGACGAACGGACCGGACTGTATATACATTGTCACTGTTAGGCTCAGTAGGGTTTTTCCGGATGAGTGCGCTCATCGGCCACCCTTGAGGTCAGTCCATGGGCAGCCGTTACGCATTGCTAGTGCCGCTGACGGTTTGTGGTTAAACCCACTGCCAGGGTGCTGACGAGTCATTAGAGTCCCCCACAGACAGTTTCCCAAGTTCGGGCGAAACGTTGTAGAGGCCGTATGGTTTTATGGCAGGGTTCGGAAAATGCACGTGCGTTTACGCACGTGTCAGTTTTCGGGCAGATGATACTGGTCGGCTTTGGTTTAAGCCGGATCCGAGTATTATATTGAGTAGGTATAATATCTTTGTCTCAGTTGCATTTGTATTCGGTCGTAATACAAATGCGGGTATATTTATACAGTTTCGGGGTTGTCCTGAAATTCGTTTCAGAATCACTTTTGGAAGTTGCCAGTTTCCAGTTTTCTATCAGCCGTCTTTTAACATTCTGTTAAAGACGGATTTATCTTTTCTTCAGATATGATGAGTCATGCTTCTAGAAGATTCTAGAAGGTTCTAGATTGGGTGAGGTGTCGTGTGACTCATGCTTTGTAATCAACCATTTCTTGTTATGCTTAAGATCTTTTTGCTAGATATTTAGTTTGTGTTCATATTATGATAAGGATGTTTTGTTATGGTTACCTCCTTATCTCCTCCTACACTCACCCTCCTCCTTCATATAAGAATGGAAGGCCTCCTCTCTCATTCACACTCTCACTTGTTGGTTTCATTTTAGAGAGAAAAGATTATGATAGGTTTTATCGGTGTATGGAATTTCACAGTCCATTTCATTCCATCACCCGATTCCTTCGGCAACTTCATTAACCGTCCGTCCATAGCTTTGGACGGAATGAGACAAAGTCATCTACTCATTCTCTACATCAATCTTGGTCGTCTCTTTTAGCAAACTTGACGATCGAGTTGCCTCGAGTCAGAGGCGGGAGCCCGTTTAAAGAACCGATCATGTGGTGCCACCTCGACGAGGAGATCGGAGATCGATGAGATCGGAGTAGCCGCAACGGAGCGTGGGATGATGGTTGAAGAACGAAGGACTCGGATCGTTCGGTATAACTTTCCTACACTCTTTACAGTTTGTTAGTTTAGCAATAATGGCAGATCCGGGTTAAAGTATACGATAGCGCCAGTTAAAAGTTTTTGTTCCGCATTTGGCGTCTGTAGACTGCCGGGGCGCTAGCGTAGACTTACAAAATATATATACCAGAACAACCCACATAGCAGCAGACACCCACACCCCAAACCCCAACCCATGGCTCCCCCATCTGGCCGCAAATTGCGGCCAAAATGCAAATTTTGGCTGCCCCAAATGGGAATTGGGCTCGCAGGTTTGGTGTGTGCACTCTATACCCCCCATGCATGCTACAGTAACATCTAGATTTACACTGAAAAGTCTCGGATAACAGCAGATCCTACAGGGCCTTATTTCTAGTTAAAATCCACACTTTGCACTAAAATCAAACTTTAGGGTATTTTTGTGCAAACTGAAACAAAACTTGGCCTAAGATAGCTCTAATAACACTTAATAGAGCTAACACAACTAACAAAACCCTAATCTAACATGTGAATCACAAATATCCTTAAATATCACCAAAAAATGCACAAAAATGAGATTTTTACTAAAGAATACAACAAGTCTAAGGAAAAGAAGTGCAAGTATGAGTTAATACCTTCTAAGAGCCTTGGAAAAACCAAAAGTTCCAGCTTTTTCCCTCAAGTATGCAGATTTACTTCAAACACCTCAAAAAGCTCACTTTTCCTAAGGTTTTTGTGATGAAAATGAGTTGATATGTATAGGGTTTGTGTATGGATCAAAGGGGAATCAAAAGAGAAGAAAATATGGAGGAAAAATGGGGGTTTTGCTGCTGGAATTGCTGTTGGATTTCAGAATGAGGGAAACAGAGAGAAGCGAGAAGAAAAGGGGTCAAAAAGTCAAGGTTTCATACCTAACACCATGCTCATTTGTTTAATAGGATTGAATTATAAAATGGGGTTTTGTTTAGGTTAAAATGGTGGGGAAAATAACAGCCATGCAACACAAGAAAAATGGTTACATGCTACCAAAACCCTAAGTCTCAAAAATGTTTAAGTGTGCAAGTGTACACTATACAAGGAAAATGATGCTAACACTACTAACTAACTAATAATCCTATAAACACATATATATAATAACACGTAAGATCACTAATTATCACGAAAGACATTCAAACGGAAATCCAAAGTGTTACACATACATAGTCTTTATGTCATATATTGCAGTTCGCACAGTTGATACCATAGGCATTCATCATCATTGACATCATACTTATGGTACTTTCTTCTGGAGGATTTCAGTATTTGAGATTTATAAGATTTTGGAGAAACCGCAAAGATTTAATAAAACTGGTATCATTTTAAATGTGGCAAGTTGCGGTTTTCTCGGGACATGATATTTGTGTCGTCCACCATGAGTTTTCTGTTGGTTTTCGAGACCCGTTTCGAGGAGTTGGATGAACCGTCTCGGGTACTTGGTGGGCCCGGTAAGGTACCCCGGGGCAAGAAGTTCGAGTAGTAGATGATGAGCCTGGCAGGGGCGGACTACCTACCGGTGATATTTGACGCGGCGGATATCCAGAGGAAACCGACCGTGGTCGTGAGATGTTGAGATATTGATATTTTGAGACGGACCAGCCGGACGGCTGGGGCCCGGATATTGGATACAGAGACTTTGGGATACTGAGATATTTATTTGAGGTGCTGATGCTGGGCACGAATTTCTGTTGATTTCATATGATATTTCCTCAGACATTACATAGAAATTTTCCTAAGATGAAAATAATGATTTCCTCATATCAGCACATTCAGATCACGTGTTACATTACATTCATGTCGCATATATGCTAGTACTTCATACCATATCAATATTGTAGAACTGTGACACTTTGTGTGCATGCTTACGATAGTCTTTATAGATGATACATATTACTCACGAGTTGGCAACTCACCCCCGTTGTGCCACAGACTTTTTGCAGGTCCGATCCGTCAGTACTGTTGCGGCGGACGCACTTCCTCCTTTTGCGTGGATTGAGGATTTTTGCTCGTAGGTGGGTTATTTGTTTATTTTGTCTTCCACCTTGTACATTCATTGTATCTAGTGTACTTGTCATGCCCCCGCTTCCCAAAATACGGAAAACGAGGGATGACTAGGCCAGCCATGCTCCTACGGTCAAGGAATCATCCCGCCGTAGTCACACTTCGGCTTCTAGCATTACATGGTAATCAGTAAATAAAGCACAGTAGTAAAGGAATCACATCACTAATTTATTACATTAAAATCCATTGTTCACAAATTACAGATAACAAGAACAATTACTAACCAAGTTCAATCTCACGATCACTTTTATGGAAAGCAGTAAAGGAAGAAAGTACACCAGACTATATCTCCGTGAACTCGAAAGGTAGATCCGTCTCCTGTGCTGGTCCTTCCATGAAATCTGAGCATGCATACTCAAGTCGTCAGAGCGACACAATAGCAATATTATTATAATAAGATGAAACAGGTAAAAGAGGTAATACTAGTGAAAGTACAATGCGAGTAACCACTATGTCACTATATGATGAAGAATATGATCTGTGTCCCTATCGGTCTCTAGGTCATGTTTGAAATCGCATAGTGGAAGGAGGATCATGTTTAACAGGAGTCTCGTACATACCCGAGACAACGGCCCACATGCTCGGGACATAACCCTGTCAGCCGGATCGCTAGATCCTACCTACTATATATATCGCTGCTCGAATGATCATCCTCTAAAACACGGTCCCGCTAAATACGATTCTCTTTCCACTTCGATTACCCCTTTATCCCCAGGTTTACACTATTTATAATCTTGATTTAGTCGTGTACAAGTATACCAATGGCACGGTTTTATCACTGTTCACTGTATCAATCACTTCACGAATATTCACTTCCCATTGGTGTACTTGTCACTTCTAAACCAACATCAATCACGCACGATAATGCAATGTCCATTGACTCTAACACGCACTAACACTAAGTATATGGCAAATGGGGTATGATATATGTATGTATGCCATCATTAAGCTAAGTATGTTATGAATCAATATGCATGTCATTAACTTACAAAAATTGCATAAATTCATATGTTTAGAATTCAACAAAATGATACAAGTACGATAAATAGAACACTCAGTCAGCATTTCATCAAAATTAGTTTCAGTTCAATCGGGTTTCCAGTATTCAAGATACAACTGTTTCAATTTAAGTGTTTGCGGCTGGAAATTGAGTTTCAGAACTGAACGTCCGTTTCGGGACACGAATTGTACCCAGTTGAGCTCAGAATTTAGCGATGCTACAGTTGAATAAAATATAGAGTTCTCGATAGGGTATTCAATGCAACATATGGATCCTCAATCGCGTTTGTACGTCGAAAGTTATACACAGTTTAACATCAGTATGTCACTTCTGAATCTGTTCTGGACAGTTATACGTTCTGCCCTTTTATTTACAATTTAAATAGCAAACGGAAATGAAACGGAATGAAACCACTTGTTTTGTTTATCTAACAGATCTATCTTTAATCTACTGCAGAGTTCCTTAATATACGAATTCAGGAAACGAAGTGACACACATTTTGGGACAGTACACAATAATCAGAGTCGCTCTGGACTGCAGTCCAGAGTCGCACTCCGATCTAAATATCATCGCAGTTACAGAACAGAAATGATTAGAATTTTACACAGAGTTAAAGATCGTCGAGTCGGCTTCGATTTAAGCCATCGAACGCATCATTCCAGTATGTACATAATTTACAGTGAATTAATCATTTTCAGATACAGGAAATTTCTAGATTTAACGGTATATTTGGGGGTATCAATTTTAGTCACTAACAGTCGTATTTTCCAGTGAGATTTATACACGATATTCATCACTATATGGGCCAACAGAAAACATCTATTTCCGTCAGGTTAAGGAATTATTTTTATTGGGGTCTAGCATCGAACACATAGGTTGCATAATATATCAGGAATCGGTAAATTATAAACTATATGATTTAAGTTTGTATCACAATTATATTAGCATGTAGCAAATAAAACACTTGCCTGGAAACATCTCGGGGTTGCACGGCAGCAGCGGCGTCACGAACGCGCGATGTACGTCGTGAAACGATTTGCGCGAGCTTGGCTCGCGATACGGAATTTGTGTCGGAGTTGCCCGGAGTCGTTGCACGGTCACTGGAGGTTGAGGGGTGCTCAGTGGTTCGTCTGAGGAGTGCTGGGGTCGACGGCGTCGCTCCGTCGATGGGCCGCAGTGGGTGTCGGCTTGTGCGTGGTTTTGAAATTTTGAAGAGAGAGGGAAATGGTGGCTCGGGTTCTGGATTTTAGAGGAGGAGGAGAAGATGTAGAGGGTGTAGAGGTCGACGGATGCTTCGGGTCAGTAGGGGCTCGCCGGCGTCGAGCGTACAGGGTGGGGGTCGAGCTCGGGGGGAACGGTTTGGGTGTGCAGGGGATTAGGTTGATGGAGGGAAGAGCTTGTGAGAAGTGAGTTGGGTGTGAGGGATGAGGTATGGGGTCGCCGAGGGGGTTGTCATCATCGCCGTCGGCGGTGGAGCGAGGGATGTTGGGTGCTCGGTGGGTTTTTGGTGAATGGAGAGAGGTGAGGAATGGAGCAGCGAGAGAGAGGAGTAGGGGGAGAGACGAGGGAAGGGTGAGGAAATGAATGAGAGTTGAAGTCGCGGGTGTAACGTCGCAAGACGGGTGCGTGGGCGTGGGCGAAGGCGAGAAGCGCGGATCGCGAGTGGGAATTGAGGAAGGAGCCGTTGGAGGAGGAAGGTGAGTAGGAGCGGGTCGGGTCGGGTCTGGTGAGGAGGCGGGCTGGAGGGAGTGGGCTGGGCTTGGTGGGGTTTTTTTTTTATTAATTAAATTCTTTGTTTTCGTGGGCTGAGGGGAAGAGACGGGTCGGGGTTTAAATAAGGATTTATTTTAAAAATAAGGTGTGTGGGCTGAGGAGGGGGACGGGCTGGGTTAATTTTAAATGGAAAGAAATTTTAAATGGGCTGAGGGTTTAGTATAGTTTGGATTAGGATTTTATTAGTAAAATTTTGGTTTTAGTTTAATCTAGCTTTGATTTTAAATCTTGGGTTTTGAGTTTTAGGGTTTGGGAAAAATATAAATATTGGAGTTTAAGCAATCACCTTCCTACAAAAATATACGAGGGAAAAGAAAGGAAATCTCCGGGCTTTAGAAAAATGGAAAACTTTTATTAAGATGGGAACGGGGATTTACATCATACCCCCCTAACAAAAAATTTCGTCCTCGAAATTTAACAAGGATACAAGGAAACAATGTACTAAACAAAGAGGTGTGGATAACGATCATGGATATCTTCCTCCCTCTCCCAGGTGGATTCTCCTGGGGAACGACCGCCCCAAGACACTCGGACTAAAGGAATGACCTTATTTTCCAGCACTTTCTCTCCGCGGTCGAGGATGGTAGCAGGCTGCTCCTCGTACGATAGATCGGTACCCAAAACTAGCTCCGAATGGTCCAGGACATGGCTCTCATCCCGAACATAACGCCGCAACTGTGACACGTGGAAGGTATTGTGCACACCAGCTAGCGATGGAGGCAAGGCAAGTCGATAGGCCACCTCTCCTACTCGCTCTAGCACCTCAAAAGGTCCGATAAAACGGGGACTGAGCTTTCCCCGACCTCCGAACCTGATAACTCCACAGGTAGGGGAAATCTTCAAGAACACATGATCTCCGACTTCGAATTCTAGTGCCCTCCTGCTGGT
The DNA here is from genome assembly GCA_030015575.1 of Agapanthus africanus. NCBI lineage: Eukaryota > Viridiplantae > Streptophyta > Magnoliopsida > Asparagales > Amaryllidaceae > Agapanthus > Agapanthus africanus. The sequence goes on from CM057339.1 coordinate 496,305,586, forward strand.
ATCTTCCCAACTCTTTTGTCGATCCTGAGACGTCTTAATACGCTGTCTGATCATTTGGACCTTGTCGACTGTCTGAACAATGAGTTCGGGGCCCAGTAATCTTCGTTACCCCACATCATCCCAACATACTGGGGATCGACACTTCCGCCCGTATAGTGCTTCAAAAGGAGCCATCTGAATACTAGCCTGATAACTATTGTTATAAGAGAACTCGACTAGATACAGATGGTCCTCCCAGAAACCCTGAAAGTCCAACATACAGGCTCTCAACATATCTTCGAGCGTCTGAATCGTACGCTGGGATTGTCCGTCCGTCTGTGGGTGATAAGCTGTGCTGAATTTAAGGCGGGTACCCAAGCTCTCCTGTAAGCTCTTCCAAAAGTGCGACAAGAATCTCGTGTCCCGGTCTGACACAATGCTGACTGGAACACCGTGAAGTCGTACAATCTCCTGCATATATCTTTCTGCCAGTGATTCTGTCGACTGTCCCACTCGGAAAGGTAGGAAGTGTGCAGCTTTCGTGAGGCGATCGACGATAACCCAAATGGCGTTATTTCCCCTAGGGCTCCGTGGTAAGGCCGTCACGAAATCCATAATAATGTGCTCCCACTTCCATTCTGGTATCGGCAGTGGTTGCAACAATCCTGCTGTCCTCTGATGTTCCGCCTTCACCTGCTGACATACCAAGCACCTGGATACGAATCTCGCAATTTCCCGCTTCATTCCGTTCCACCAAAAGTGCTGCTTTAGGTCCTGATACATTTTTGTACCTCCTGGATGCACAGAATAAGCTGAACTGTGTGCTTCAGCCAATACATCTTCTCGAACATATCCCTTGGGTACGCAGAGTCTGCTACCGAATCTCAGAGAGCCATCTTCATGTATAATTAAGTCCATTCTCAGTCCGGCTTCCACTTGCTCTCTGAACTTTTGTAATCGGGGATCATCCGCTTGTGCAATCTTGATACGATCCACCAGGGAAGATTGCACCTGTAGTTGCCAAAGTTGACTGAGTGCGTTCGGCGTAACGACTTCAAGTTCAAGTCTCTGAAAGTCCTCAATAATGCTCCTCCGATCGGTCAACATCATGACCGCTGGCTTGCGACTGAGCGCATCTGGTACAACATTCACCTTCCCCGGGTGATACTGAAGGTCCAAGTCATAATCTGCCATCAGTTCTAGCCATCGACGCTGCCTCATATTTAGTTCTTTCTGAGTGAAAACATACTTCAAACTTTTGTGATCTGTTTACACCTCCACTTTCTCACCCAATAGATAGTGCCTCCAAATCTTCAACGCAAAGACTACCGCAGCTAACTCCAAGTCATGCGTAGGGTAGTTCTTCTCGTGGTTTCTCAGTTGTCGAGAGGCGTAAGCAACCACTCGGCCGTGCTGCAATAGAACACAGCCTAATCCCTTCCCTGAGGCATCACTGCTGTAAGAATAGGCGCCGTTATTAACTTCTGCTTTAGTGTGTCAAATGCCTGAGTGCACTCCTCTGTCCACGTAAACGGTACGTCCTTCCGTGTCAGCCTCGTCAATGGTTCAGCGATTCTTGAGAATTCTTGGACGAATCTCCGATAATAACCTGCCAATCCTAGAAAACTCCTGATCTCGGCCACTAACTTCGGCGTTGGCCAATCTCTGACAGATTCTATCTTTGCCGGGTCCACCGAGATGCCTTCGCCCGAAACGATATGTCCCAAAAACTGAACCTTGTCGAGCCAGAATTCACACTTGCTTAGCTTCGCATACAGCTTCTCTTCCCGAAGAATTTGTAGGACCGTGTGCAAATGTTCAGCATGCTCTTCCCGGGTCTTCGAGTAGACAAGTATGTCGTCGATAAATACAACGACAAATGTGTCCAAGTACTTTGCGAACACCCTGTTCATCAAGTCCATGAATATTGCTGGGGCATTGGTAACACCGAACGGCATCACAAGGAACTCGTAATGTCCGTATCGAGTCATGAAAGCCGTCTTGCATACATCCTCGGCTGCTACCCTGATTTGATGATATCCAGAACGGAGGTCCAACTTCGAGAACACCTTGGCTCCACTTAGCTGATCGAATAAGTCGTCAATGCGCAGGATTGGGTACTTGTTCTTTATTGTGACTTTGTTCAGCTCCCGATAATCTATACACATTCGCAGCGATCCATCCTTCTTCTTTACTAACAGAACTGGTGCACCCCACGGTGAAGCGCTTGGCCGAATAAATCCCATCTCCAATAGTTCTTCAACCTGCTTCTTCAATTCCGCCAACTCAACTGGTACCATTCTGTATGGGGCTCTGGATACTAGGGCTGTACCTGGAGTCAAATCGATTGAGAACTCCAAAATTCGAGGAGGTGGTAGACCTGGTAGATCTTCAGGAAAAACGTCCAGAAAGTCCCGAACAATTACTGGGACTGGGCTCTTATCAATCTCCATAGCTGTCAGCTCCTTGGGCTTGGCTCTGTACTTGGCTGGCTCCAAAGATTCGCTTCCTCCCTCGAAAGTAAACTCCGGGTGATTGGGAATGTGGAAGATCACCTTCCTTGCACGACAATCGATAACTGCATGAAAAGTGCTCATCCAATCCATCCCGAGAATTGCGTCGTAACTGCCTGTCCCAATCAGAAGGAAATTCACATAGAATTCCCTGCCACACACTACAATCGGGCATAACCTACATTCTCGACTAGATATTATAATGCCATTACCCGTATGTATTTCCCATCCCTTAGTTAGTGGTTCATGTGGTATGGAGTGTGTATCAGTGAAACGCTCAGACAAGAAACAATGCGATGCTCCCGAATCAAATAGTATTCTAGCTGGCAAGGAATGTACAAGTAGAGTACCTGTAACAACGTCTCCTGACGCCTCTGCCTGCTCGGCGGTCAAAGTTAAAGCCCGTCCCTGACCGCGACCTGTAAAGGGTTGCCTCTGCTCCTGTGGCCTCTGCTGTGGCGGTCCAGAACCTCCCTATATCTCTGCTCGCTCAGGGCAACTGCTAATCTTGTGTTGATGTCACGACCCGCAGGGTACGGAACGTGACTGGCACTTAAGTTCACGAAACGTCTAAAAGCGTCCGTAAAATAAGTAAGCCAAAACCCAGAAAACAAAACCAATGAAGCAAAAGAGTGAAGAAAACCCAATCAATTGAAAGCGAGTTATCAAATAAGTCATGTAAAACACTTTTTAAAACAATACAAATTTTCCCGAAAATTTCGGCAGAGTCTCCTTTGTAAATACTGACCCCCAAAAATGGGTACAACAAAATATATACATGAATCCACAAAATAGGGCATCCCCAAGCGGGAGCTAGCTCTTCGCCATACGGCGGTCACAAATCCCACGCAATGTAAATGACAACAAGCATAATAAAGCATAATAAAGTATAAGGAAGCATGAAAAAGTAATATGTCGGCTCAAGTGAGCTCGACCCCAAAATACAGCATAAAATCCACAACCTCACAGTCTCATCTCTAGGTCAATATACAAATATCTGGTAGAACAGTAGATGGAGTACACTAGATACAAGAATATACACGGTGGTACAAAAATAACATAACCCACCTATGAGCAAATCTCGAGCTCAGGCAAAAGAGGCAAAAGACAAGTGCGCCCGCCGCTACTGAACTGACGGAGCGGACCTGCAAAAGACTGTGGCACAACGGGGGTGAGTTGCCAACTCGTGAGTAATAAATAACATCTACAAAGGCTATCGTATGCATGCACACAAGCATCCTAGCATCTAAAATACAGGTAAGACTGGATGCACTAGCAGGTGTGTATATAACATCAGTGTAATAATATGCATGCAACATGAAAATCTGAGGTCTCAATAGGTATATATAAGAAATATTTTATCTCTTTTTGTTTTTGAAACTCTTTTAGAATGCCAGCATAATGTCAATGAATCGACGAAAATCGGTGTCCAGCAACGACACCCAAAAGCTGTCTCAAATCTCATAAATGTATCTCTGGCCTCAGCCGTCCGGCTGACCCATCTCAAATATCAATATCTCATCATCTAGCGGCCACGGTCGGTATCCTCTGGATATCCGCCGTCCCAAACAGTCACCGGTAGGTAATCCGTCCCCTGCCAGGCTCAACGTCATCACCACATTCCTCTTGCCCCGGGGTACCTTACCGGGCCCACCATGTACCCGTGCCGGTTCCTCCACTCCTCGACACGGATTTCCAAAGCCACAGCAAACTCATGGTGGACGACACTTACATCACTAGAAAACCGCAATTTACATGTTTTAAAATATCATAAGTTTGGAAATTTTGCGGCTTTCCCCCGAAATCCAGCAATATCATAAAATCTCAAGAAATCCTCATAAGTGCATATATCAATGATAATGAATGCGTATGATATCAATAATCAAGTTGCGATGTGTGATTAATGGATTAAGCATGAACAATTAATATGATGAATTACATGCACATGAATAGCAATACTTCGGTTTCATTTTTAAGGAATTAAAGGCAACAGTACCAGTTTAAGTATCAATTTGTAAAAGGTTTCAATTTAAAAGTTATCTAGTGTAGTGGCATGGCAATTACCAGGGTGTGTGTGTAAACATGAATAGTGCTCGTGCTGCCTATAAAAACCCTGGTAATGGTGCAGGTGTCCTATGAAATGGTTTCGTATAGATATGTCAATATAATGCATGGATGCAGCAAATAGTCGAATATGTATTTCACCCCTAATTACTAACATTACTTAGGGTCTTGTAAGTTACTAAAACTATCAGGCGGCTTGCGCCATCCAACGATAGTCCCCCGTAGATGTTACATCTACTCACCGGGATTCCTGGCTAGCTGTGTCCGATCACCGCCTTTCCCTTTCGCGCCGCGTCTGACGTCTCCGCGACCGAACCTGGAATTTACATCAATACCAAACATAAGGTTACACATTCAAGAACGACGCAAAACCCCAACGAAACTACTAAAGTTCGTTAGCTAGGTACAACGTGCACAAAGTGCGCGGACACACGCGAAAATCGCAAAAACTGCCAAAAACGCCGATTTGGGTCACCCGGCAAAACTAAAACCCGACTACCCAAAAACCGCACTCACGCATCCTAAAAGTCGTAGGACAAGCCAACAAGATCATCAAGATACCACAATTAATTCATCACATAACTTCTATAAAAATCTAGTAAGCAGAAATTGCAATTTGATGCAAACATCGACCCTTTAGCGACAAAGTCAACACCACCCAACACCAACATTCCAAACTAACCAAAAAGTTAGCCAATACACAAATTCTAAACCATTAACTAAGCTTAAAAAAAACTAATTTACATAACAAAACCTTCTCTTGATTTTTATAAATAGCAAACATAACCCAAACTATATATGAAATCCTTACTTTAACACTATATTTTAGCCTAATAAGCAAATTAACCACTTAGATTAAGGTTAGCAAAACACTAGATAGCAAATTAGGTTTAATCAACACAAATTAGGTTTAATCAACTCACTAATCAAGCTTCAAATATCATTTTCCATACATAACCCTCTCTTGAAAAACCTTAAAACAACAACTTTACAACTAAAATCAACTTCTAAAATTACCTAAATTAGCATAATTAAAGACTACATAACAAGGTAACCATATAGATTAGTTTACTAACAACTAGATTAACTAATAAACTACTTAATTAATTATCATGGTTCAAAACCTAGTTTCAATTTTCAAACAAAATCTAAGAAATCTAGATTACTACACTAAATTATCACTAAACCATATAATACATAAGCACTTAAACAAGAATTTAACAAGATAGAATTTATACCTCTTGATCAATAGATCAAGCAAGAAAGTTTTCCCCAAATGATGGCCTCAAGCACCAAGATCCAAGCAAGAATGGCTAAGGAAAATGATAGCATATGGATTTTGTATGGATTTTTGAATAAACTATGGATTTTGATGTGGTTTTTTGATGAAATTGGAAGAAAAATGAAAAGAAAAGAGAGGAAGAAGAGGGGGGTTCAGTTTCGGCCAGAGGAGGTAAGGTGGGGGGTGTGGGCAAGTGGGGAAAAGTCTTGGTTCAAGTTTCCAAAGTCAATGTATCATATTTTAACCATTTTATTTAAAATTAAATCCATAAACTAACAAACAACTCAAGAAACAACCAAGGAAAAGAGAGGCCAGAAATTTCTGGTCTTGGCCAAGGCTTGGGCTGTTCTTGGGCTGAGGGAAAAGATAGAGGGGTTTTACAAAAGAAATTTTATGCAAAAAGGCCCCCTACAACTCAAAAATTGCAAGTTTTAGCCCAAAATTCAATAATTTCGTTTCAATTTATAAAAATTGGTTAAAAATCAAAATAAATTACTAAAAATTCATGTTATCACTAGAATATAATTATCATAATTTTAGAGATTAAAATTAGCCCGGAAAAATTTGTATTTATCGCTTATTTAATGTATTTTCTTACCGGCTTAAATAATATTAAAAAAAATGAAAAATAGGGAAAAAATTTTAAATGACCAAAATTTCATAATTAACTCATTAGTCACTAAAAACAAGTAATTACCTATCCATTTAAGGTATAATTAGCCCTAAACTGCAAAATATCGAGAAAGACGGTTTTCGGAAAAATACCGAATTTTCACCGAATTTCAAGAAAACACCAAAACGACTTTTCAAGACGCTACAATCTTCCCCCCTTAAAGAAATTCGGTCCCTGAATTTAAAAATATAGCTACGCGTACCTTCAAAGAGATGGGGATATTTCTTCCTCATCTCACCCTCGGTCTCCCAGGTAACCTCCTCGCTGCTCGGGCTACGCCAAAGGACCTTGACGGTTGGTATAATCTTCGATCTCAACTTCTTCACCTGCCGATCCAGGATGGCCACCGGCTGCTCTGCAAAGGAAAGGTCGCGCTCTAGCTGGACTGTCGGGTGCTGAATCGCATGCGAAGGGTCGTGAAGGTACTTGCGGAGCATCGAAACATGGAAGACGGGGTGAACATCGGGAAAGCTGGGTGGAAGAGCCAAACGATATGCAACAGCGCCGACACGCTCGAGGATCTCGAAGGGACCTACGAATCTAGGGCTAAGCTTCCCCTTTCGCCCAAAACGCATCACGCCCTTCATCGGTGAGACCTTCAGAAAAACATGGTCGCCAACTGCGAACTCTAAACTGCGACGGCGCCTGTCTGCATACGATTTCTGCCTGCTCTGAGCCGCTCTCATCCGGTCTCGAATCAACTGTATCTTCGCTGTCGTCTCCTCAACAAGCTGCGGCCCCAAAATACTGCTCTCGCTGAGCTCTGTCCAACAAACGGGCGATCTGCATCTCCTCCCATACAATGCCTCGAAAGGTGCCATCTGAATAGTATCCTGGAAGCTGTTGTTGTAGGAGAACTCCACTAGAGGTAAATGACGATCCCAGCTACCACCAAAGTCTAAAACGCACGCTCTGAGCATGTCCTCGAGGGTCTGAATGGTCCGCTCTGACTGTCCGTCTGTCTGCGGATGAAACGCTGTGCTGAAGCTCAAACGAGTGCCCAAAGCCTCCTGAAGTCTCTGCCAAAGTCGGCTGGTGAACTGAGTGCCTCGATCTGACACGATACAAGTCGGTACGCCATGTAGTCGCACGATCTCGTCAATATAGAGCTGAGCATACTGAGCGAAGCTGAAAGTCGTCTTCACTGGAAGGAAGTGAGCCGCTTTCGTCAATCTGTCCACGATCACCCAGATGGAGTCGTACCCTCGACTGGTCCTGGGTAGACCCACAACGAAGTCCATCGAAATCTGCTCCCATTTCCACTCTGGAATGGGTAATGGCTGTAGCTCTCCTGCGGGCCTCTGGTGCTCGGCCTTGACTTGCTGACAAGTCAGGCATCTCGAAACGAACTCCGCAATGTCCCTCTTCATCCCGTCCCACCAGTAGGTCTCTCTCATATCATGGTACATCTTGGTGGAACCGGGGTGGACACTATACACTGATCGGTGTGCCTCCTCGAGAATGTCGCGCCGTAATCCATCAGCATCTGGTACGCACAGTCTAGATCCATATCGTAAAATCCCCTGATCGTCAACCATGAACTCGGAAAATCTGCCCTGTCTCATCTGTGCCATGATCTCTGAGCAACGGTCGTCACTACGCTGTGCCTCATATATACGGTCAAGCAACTGTGGGCGTGCACGAACATGCGCGAGCTGTCCCCCTGTCTGAGTGGACTCGAACTCAACTCGGCTGTCGCATAACGTCTGCCAATCTGCTGACGACTGCCTCTGCACTGCGCGCAAAAAGGATAGACTACCCCCGGGCCTCCTACTCAACGCATCTGCCACCACATTCGCCTTGCCGGGGTGATATAAGATCTCGCAGTCGTAGTCTTTCACCAACTCCATCCAACGACGCTGTCTGAGGTTCAGGTCTCGCTGCTGAAATATGTACTTTAAGCTCTTGTGATCGGTGAATATCTGACATGACTCGCCGTAAAGGTAATGTCGCCAAATCTTCAGTGCAAAGACCACTGCAGCCATCTCCAAATCATGAGTGGGGTAGTTCTGTTCATGCTTCTTCAACTGCCGAGAAGCGTAAGCGATCACCCGGCCATGCTGCATCAATACGCATCCTAATCCCACTCGCGAAGCATCACAGTAGACAACAAATCCGCCTGATCCCGAAGGTAGAGATAATACCGGCGCCGTAGTCAAACATGTCCGCAGCTGCTGAAAACTGCGCTCGCACTCCTCTGTCCAAACGAAAGGAACTCCCTTCCGGGTCAAACTGGTCAACGGTGCAGCTATACGGGAGAAGTCCTGAACAAAACGCCTGTAGTAGCCCGCCAAGCCTAGAAAACTACGGATCTCAGTAACCGATGTAGGTCGGGGCCACTGCTGAACAGCCTCAATCTTCTTCGGGTCCACACAAATGCCGTCTCTCGTAACCACGTGACCCAAGAATCCGACGCTGTCCAGCCAGAAAGCACACTTGGAGAACTTCGCGAACAGCTGGTGCTCCCTCAGAGTCTGTAACGTAATCCGCAAGTGCTGCTCGTGCTCCTCTCTGCTCCGGGAGTACACCAAGATATCGTCGATAAACACGATGATGAACAAGTCAAGATACGGCCTGAATGTACGGTTCATCAAATCCATAAATGCTGCTGGGGCGTTGGTGAGTCCGAACGACATCACCAAAAACTCGTAGTGGCCATAGCGTGTACGGAAAGCTGTCCTCGGTATATCCTCCTGTCGGACTCGCAGCTGATGGTATCCTGATCGCAAGTCGATCCTCGAAAAATACCCCGCACCCTGAAGCTGGTCGAACAAATCATCAATGCGCGGCAACGGATATCTGTTCCGAATGGTAACTTTGTTCAGCTGGCGGTAGTCGATACACAAGCGCAAACTTCCATCCTTCTTCTTGACAAACAGGACCGGAGCACCCCACGGAGAAACACTCGGTCGAATAAGCCCCTTATCCAACAAATCCTGCAACTGATCCTTCAGCTCTCGAAGCTCTGCCGGGGCCATCCGATAAGGCGGTATAGAAATAGGCCCCGAACCGGGAATCAAATCAATGCAGAACTCAACATCGCGCTCAGGCGGTAGCCCAGGTAGCTCATCAGGGAAAACATCAGGGAACTCACAAACTACCGGGACCTGGTCCAACGGAACCTCTGTAGCTCGAGTATCACAAACAAACGCTAAGAATCCCTGACATCCCTTCCGCAAGAGCTGACCAGCGCGAAGAGAAGAAATTAAGCTGGGAAGGGCGACACTGCGGTCTCCCTGAATAACAAGGACTGGCTCTCCCGGAAAGCTAAATCTGACTGCCTTCTCACGGCAGTCCACCGAAGCATAACAAGTGGCTAGCCAATCCATGCCCAGAAGCACATCAAAGTCCAACATATCGAGGAGTATCAAATCAACTGATGAATCCCTCTCCCCGATACGAACGGAACACAAACGAAAAACAAACCGAGCGACAAACGACTCGCCTACCGGAGTAACAACAACAAGCGGCTGGTCTAACGACGACGACTCACGGCCCAACATCGGTGCAAAGTGTGTAGAGACGTACGAATGTGTAGAACCTGGGTCGAATAATACCCGTGCGTCGAAAGAACAAACTGGCAAGGTACCTGTCACGACGGCATTGGATGCCTGCGCATCCTGCGGTGTCAAAGCAAAAACTCGGGCCTGTCCTCCACCGATAGCGGGCTGACCTCGACCTCGGCCTCTGCCTCCTCGTCCTCTCTGAACAGGACCGCCGCGTCCACGGCCTCTCGGTGCACCTAGCTGGCGTGGAGCATCGCCTGGGGTAGGAAGTAGGGCTCTCTGAGGAGGGGGTGGTGAGGGTGGTAGGGTCACGTGCGGAACTGTCGCTGCTGCCTGTCGTCTCACCGGGCAGTCTCTGACAAGATGGTGCAAACTCCCGCACCCAAAACATCCTGGCGACGGCTGCTGCCCCTGGGAATAAGAACCATATAACTGTCCCCGCCCAAATCCTCTGCCAGGCCTATCTCTCGGAAAGAATCTGGCGCGCTGCCTCTGAGGTGGTACATCTGTGCGCATCCTCTTCGGCCCAGAAACGGCCGAAGTCTGTGATATGCGTGCCTCCATCCGCAATGCCGTATCCCTAGCAGCTGAATAAGTGTCGTAGCGCTGGGCGCCAATAGCAAGATATAGCTGGGCATCAAGTCCCTGTACGAACCTCTTCACCATCTTCTCCTCGGTATCCACCAAATACTGAGCATATCGGGACAACTGTGTAAACTGGATGTCATACTCAGACACCGTCATCCCAGGTGTCTTGACTAAGGCCTCGAAGCTGCGAGCTCTGGCGTCCCGAACGCTCTCTGGAAGGAAACGGGCTAGAAAGACCGCTGTAAACTCGGCCCAAGTCATAGGCGGTAGATCTGCAGCTCGACCTCTCAAGACTGACTCCCACCATGTCTGCGCGAGACCCTCTAGCCGGAAACTGGCAAGCTCTACCCATCGATCATCCGAACATCTCAGCGAACGGCAGATCCTGGCTAAACTATCAAGGAACGTCTGTGGGTCCTCCGCTGCCTCGGTGCCGGTGAATACTGGAGGTCTCAGCCTCATGAAGTCCTGTAGTGAAACCGGAATGGCCACGGTGGTGGTAGTAGGAGCAGGTATCATGGTCGTCTGTGATGTAGTAGGTACGTCATCCGGCCTCGGTGTACGACTGGCTGCAACTAGGGATCCTACCATCTGACGCAGCTCCTGCATGCCTCCCATCATCTGTCGCAACTCCTCCATACCGGTCTCGAGCCTATCCATACGGCCTGGGGAAGGTGGATCGGTCTGTCCCGGCGGCGTAGGCATACCACCCTGCTCAGTCCTAGTCTCGGACGAGCCAGCTCGAATCTCGTCTCTGGCGGCAGCCCTCTGTGCCCTCGTAGCCTTCGGCGGCATAGTGGCTGTCACAGGAAAACGGATAGTAAGGACAGTGCAATAGGATCATAGGATACACGGAATTGAAGAAGGAATTTTTCAAGCAAATATATCCTAAAGTCACTTAGGCGGAGTACCGTATCGTAAGTATGCCGCGGACATACGCACGCTACGTTACCCTGCTTAAGTCACTTACTCCATCTACTAAGGGTCATCCTACACTCACAAAGGTAAAACCTATCGCTCTGATACCAACTTTGTCACGACCCGCAGGGTACGGAACGTGACTGGCACTTAAGTTCACGAAACGTCTAAAGGCGTCCGTAAAATAAGTAAGCCAAAACCCAGAAAACAAAACCAATGAAGCAAAAGAGTGAAGAAAACCCAATCAATTGAAAGCGAGTTATCAAATAAGTCATGTAAAACACTTTTTAAAACAATACAAATTTTCCCGAAAATTTCGGCAGAGTCTCCTTTGTAAATACTGACCCCCAAAAATGGGTACAACAAAATATATACATGAATCCACAAAATAGGGCATCCCCAAGCGGGAGCTAGCTCTTCGCCATACGGCGGTCACAAATCCCACGCAATGTAAATGACAACAAGCATAATAAAGCATAATAAAGTATAAGGAAGCATGAAAAAGTAATATGTCGGCTCAAGTGAGCTCGACCCCAAAATACAGCATAAAATCCACAACCTCACAGTCTCATCTCTAGGTCAATATACAAATATCTGGTAGAACAGTAGATGGAGTACACTAGATACAAGAATATACACGGTGGTACAAAAATAACATAACCCACCTATGAGCAAATCTCGAGCTCAGGCAAAAGAGGCAAAAGACAAGTGCGCCCGCCGCTACTGAACTGACGGAGCGGACCTGCAAAAGACTGTGGCACAACGGGGGTGAGTTGCCAACTCGTGAGTAATAAATAACATCTACAAAGGCTATCGTATGCATGCACACAAGCATCCTAGCATCTAAAATACAGGTAAGACTGGATGCACTAGCAGGTGTGTATATAACATCAGTGTAATAATATGCATGCAACATGAAAATCTGAGGTCTCAATAGGTATATATAAGAAATATTTTATCTCTTTTTGTTTTTGAAACTCTTTTAGAATGCCAGCATAATGTCAATGAATCGACGAAAATCGGTGTCCAGCAACGACACCCAAAAGCTGTCTCAAATCTCATAAATGTATCTCTGGCCTCAGCCGTCCGGCTGACCCATCTCAAATATCAATATCTCATCATCTAGCGGCCACGGTCGGTATCCTCTGGATATCCGCCGTCCCAAACAGTCACCGGTAGGTAATCCGTCCCCTGCCAGGCTCAACGTCATCACCACATTCCTCTTGCCCCGGGGTACCTTACCGGGCCCACCATGTACCCGTGCCGGTTCCTCCACTCCTCGACACGGATTTCCAAAGCCACAGCAAACTCATGGTGGACGACACTTACATCACTAGAAAACCGCAATTTACATGTTTTAAAATATCATAAGTTTGGAAATTTTGCGGCTTTCCCCCGAAATCCAGCAATATCATAAAATCTCAAGAAATCCTCATAAGTGCATATATCAATGATAATGAATGCGTATGATATCAATAATCAAGTTGCGATGTGTGATTAATGGATTAAGCATGAACAATTAATATGATGAATTACATGCACATGAATAGCAATACTTCGGTTTCATTTTTAAGGAATTAAAGGCAACAGTACCAGTTTAAGTATCAATTTGTAAAAGGTTTCAATTTAAAAGTTATCTAGTGTAGTGGCATGGCAATTACCAGGGTGTGTGTGTAAACATGAATAGTGCTCGTGCTGCCTATAAAAACCCTGGTAATGGTGCAGGTGTCCTATGAAATGGTTTCGTATAGATATGTCAATATAATGCATGGATGCAGCAAATAGTCGAATATGTATTTCACCCCTAATTACTAACATTACTTAGGGTCTTGTAAGTTACTAAAACTATCAGGCGGCTTGCGCCATCCAACGATAGTCCCCCGTAGATGTTACATCTACTCACCGGGATTCCTGGCTAGCTGTGTCCGATCACCGCCTTTCCCTTTCGCGCCGCGTCTGACGTCTCCGCGACCGAACCTGGAATTTACATCAATACCAAACATAAGGTTACACATTCAAGAACGACGCAAAACCCCAACGAAACTACTAAAGTTCGTTAGCTAGGTACAACGTGCACAAAGTGCGCGGACACACGCGAAAATCGCAAAAACTGCCAAAAACGCCGATTTGGGTCACCCGGCAAAACTAAAACCCGACTACCCAAAAACCGCACTCACGCATCCTAAAAGTCGTAGGACAAGCCAACAAGATCATCAAGATACCACAATTAATTCATCACATAACTTCTATAAAAATCTAGTAAGCAGAAATTGCAATTTGATGCAAACATCGACCCTTTAGCGACAAAGTCAACACCACCCAACACCAACATTCCAAACTAACCAAAAAGTTAGCCAATACACAAATTCTAAACCATTAACTAAGCTTAAAAAAAACTAATTTACATAACAAAACCTTCTCTTGATTTTTATAAATAGCAAACATAACCCAAACTATATATGAAATCCTTACTTTAACACTATATTTTAGCCTAATAAGCAAATTAACCACTTAGATTAAGGTTAGCAAAACACTAGATAGCAAATTAGGTTTAATCAACACAAATTAGGTTTAATCAACTCACTAATCAAGCTTCAAATATCATTTTCCATACATAACCCTCTCTTGAAAAACCTTAAAACAACAACTTTACAACTAAAATCAACTTCTAAAATTACCTAAATTAGCATAATTAAAGACTACATAACAAGGTAACCATATAGATTAGTTTACTAACAACTAGATTAACTAATAAACTACTTAATTAATTATCATGGTTCAAAACCTAGTTTCAATTTTCAAACAAAATCTAAGAAATCTAGATTACTACACTAAATTATCACTAAACCATATAATACATAAGCACTTAAACAAGAATTTAACAAGATAGAATTTATACCTCTTGATCAATAGATCAAGCAAGAAAGTTTTCCCCAAATGATGGCCTCAAGCACCAAGATCCAAGCAAGAATGGCTAAGGAAAATGATAGCATATGGATTTTGTATGGATTTTTGAATAAACTATGGATTTTGATGTGGTTTTTTGATGAAATTGGAAGAAAAATGAAAAGAAAAGAGAGGAAGAAGAGGGGGGTTCAGTTTCGGCCAGAGGAGGTAAGGTGGGGGGTGTGGGCAAGTGGGGAAAAGTCTTGGTTCAAGTTTCCAAAGTCAATGTATCATATTTTAACCATTTTATTTAAAATTAAATCCATAAACTAACAAACAACTCAAGAAACAACCAAGGAAAAGAGAGGCCAGAAATTTCTGGTCTTGGCCAAGGCTTGGGCTGTTCTTGGGCTGAGGGAAAAGATAGAGGGGTTTTACAAAAGAAATTTTATGCAAAAAGGCCCCCTACAACTCAAAAATTGCAAGTTTTAGCCCAAAATTCAATAATTTCGTTTCAATTTATAAAAATTGGTTAAAAATCAAAATAAATTACTAAAAATTCATGTTATCACTAGAATATAATTATCATAATTTTAGAGATTAAAATTAGCCCGGAAAAATTTGTATTTATCGCTTATTTAATGTATTTTCTTACCGGCTTAAATAATATTAAAAAAAATGAAAAATAGGGAAAAAATTTTAAATGACCAAAATTTCATAATTAACTCATTAGTCACTAAAAACAAGTAATTACCTATCCATTTAAGGTATAATTAGCCCTAAACTGCAAAATATCGAGAAAGACGGTTTTCGGAAAAATACCGAATTTTCACCGAATTTCAAGAAAACACCAAAACGACTTTTCAAGACGCTACAGTTGACTAGATCCGCAAATCAAACACTGTCCCTTGGCATGGCGACAGTCCTTCTGGGTATACCCACCTCTACCGCAACAGCCCAAACTACGCCCTGTCTCTGGGGGCGATGCTGTGGTATGAACGGGCGCTTCATTTTTGTCATTCCAGACCTGTGAACTGGTATGGCTCCTCGAGAAGGCACGTGAGTACGTGCTGGAACGACTGTGGGTCTCCTGAACTTGTTAATCAATTGCTCTTGAACTCTCACCGCATTGAGTACCTGTGCGAAAGTCTGCAAATCCAACGATGCAATCAACTGCTGCAACTCGAAATCTAGCCCTTGAAGGAAACGTCTGGCCCTGGTGGCCTCTGAGACGACCATGTATGGAGCAAAACGGCTCAGACGGTTGAACTCTGCCGCATAAACGTCCACTGGGCGTCCATTCTGCTTCAAAAGAATAAATCTTTCCTCCATTTCTGCCTTGGCTGTGGAAGGAAAATAATGATCTAGGAAACATTCCTTAAATTTGCCCCATTCAATCGGCCCGTCTAGCCTGCTTTCTTCCACCGACCACTATGTACGGGCTTCATCTTCCAATTGTATCTTTATCACGTCCACCCTATCTTCCTCTAGAACCCTGGCGACTGTCAATAAGTTCTCCATGTTCACCAGCCATTGCTCAGCCTCAAGGGGTTCAGCTTGCCCTGTGAATGCAGCTGGATGTAACCGTCGGAAGTCTGATACGGTACCAGCCCTAGCATGATAAGCTGGTGGAGTAGCGCCCTCGGGGGTGGTAATGAGTGCGGAGGGTCCTCCTGCGGCGGTAATCGCCCTGAGTCCCTCAGCGAGTAAATATGTCTTCCTCTCCTGAGCTTCCGCGAGAGAGGTCAGTGCACTAAGTATTCTTTCCGTTCGGTCCTGAGTGCTGGAGTCCGAGGAGGGGTCATTCGGGGACGTCATATCACTGAAAGATTCAAAAGGATAAGATCAGATTCAAGGATGAAAATCAAGAGTAGTGAAACGAGAATAACGTAATACAGTATAGTTAATGTTATCCCTTGATACTAAACACGGCTCTGATACCAACTAAACCATGTCACACCCCTCTTCCCAAAATACGGAAAACGAGGGATGACTGGGCCAGCCATGCTCCTACGGTCAAGGAATCATCTCACCGTAGTCACACTTCGGCTTCTAGCATTACATGGCAATCAGTAAATAAAGCACAGTAGTAAAGGAATCACATCACTAATTTATTACATTAAAATCCATTGTTCACAAATTACAGATAACAAGAACAATTACTAACCAAATTCAATCTCACGATCACTTTTATGGAAAGCAGTAAAGGAAGAAAGTACACCAGACTATATCTCCGTGAACTCGAAAGGTAGATCCGTCTCCTGTGCTGGTCCTTCCACGGAATATGAGCATGCATACTCAGGTCGTCAGAGCGACACAATAGCAATATTATTATAATAAGATGAAACAGGTAAAAGAGGTAATACTAGTGAAAGTACAATGCGAGTAACCACTATGTCACTAAATGATGCAGAATATGATCTGTGTCCCTATCGGTCTCTAGGTCATGTTTGAAATCGCATAGTGGAAGGAGGATCATGTTTAACAGGAGTCTCGTACATACCCGAGACAACGGCCTACATGCCCGGGACATAACCCTGTCAGCCGGATCGCTAGATCCTACCTACTATATATATCGCTGCTCGAATGATCATCCTCTAAAACACGGTCCCGCTAAATACGATTCACTTTCCACTTCGATTTCCCCTTTATCCCCAGGTTTACACTATTTATAATCTTGATTTAGTCGTGTACAAGTATACCAATGGCACGGTTTTATCACTGTTCACTGTATCAATCACTGTCACGAATATTCACTTCCCATTGGTGTACTTTTCACTTCTAAACCAACATCAATCACGCACGATAATGCAATGTCCACTGACTCTAACACGCACTAACACTAAGTATATGGCAAATGGGGTATGATATATGTATGTATGCCATCATTAAGCTAAGTATGTTATGAATCAATATGCATGTCATTAAGTTACAAAAATTGCATAAATTCATATGTTTAGAATTCAACAAAATGATACAAGTACGATAAATAGAACACTCAATCAGCATTTCATCAAAATTAGTTTCAGTTCAATCGGGTTTCCAGTATTCAAGATACAACTGTTTCAATTTAAATGCTCGCGGCTGGAAATTCAGTTTCAGAACTGAACGTCCGTTTCGCGACACGAATTTCACCCAGTTGAGCTCAGAATTTAGCGATGATACAGTTGAATAAAATATAGGGTTCTTGATAGGGTATTCAACGCAACAGATGGATCCTCAATCGCATTTGTACGTCGAAAGTTATACACAGTTTAACATCAATATGTCACTTTTGAATCTGTTCTGGACAGTTATACGTTCTGCCCTTTTATTTACAATTTAATTAGCAAACGGCAATGAAACGGAATGAAACCACTTGTTTGTTTAGCTAAAAGATCCATCTTTAATCCACTGCAGAGTTCCGTAACATACAAATTCAGGAAACAAAGTGACACACATTTTGGGACAGTACACAGTAATCAGAGTCGCTCTGGACTGCAGTCCAGAGTCGCACTTCGATCTAAATATCATCGTAGTTACAGAACAGAAATCATTAGAATTTTACATAGAGTTAAAGTTCGTCGAGTCGGCTTCGATTTAAGCCCTCGAACGCATCATTCCAGTATGTACATAATTTACAGTGAATTTAATCATTTTCAGATACAGGAAATTTCTAGATTTAACGGTATATTTGGGGGTATCAATTTTAGTCACTAACAGTCGTATTTTCCAGTGAGATTTATACACGATATTCGTCACTATATGGGCCAACAGAAAACATCTATTTCCGTCAGGTTAAGCAAGTATTTTCATTGGGGTCTAGCATCGAACACATAGGTTGCATAATATATCGGGAATCGGTAAATTATAAACTATATGATTTAAGTTTGTATCACAATTATATTAGCATGTAGCAAGTAAAACACTTGCCTGAAAACGTCTCGGGGTTGCACGGCAGCAGCGGCATCACGAACGCGCGATGTATGTCATGAAACGATTTGCGCGAGCTTGGCTCGCGATACGGAATTTGTGTCGGAGTTGCTCGGAGTCGTTGTACGGTCACTGGAGGTTGAGGGGTGCTCAGTGGTTCGCCTGAAGAGTGCTGGGGTCGACGGCGTCGCTCCGTCGATGGGCCGCGGTGGGTGTCGGCTTATGCGTGGTTTTGAAATTTTGAAGAGAGAGAGAAATGGTGGCTCGGGATCTGGATTTTGGAGGAGGAGGAGAAGATGTAGAGGTTGTAGAGGTCGACGGATGCTTCGGGTCAGCGGGGGCTCGCCGGCGTCGACCGTGCACGGTGGGGGTCGAGCTCGGGGGTAACGGTTTGGGTGTGCAGGGGATTGGGTTGATGGAGGGAAGAGCTTGTGAGAAGTGAGTTGGGTGTGAGGGATGAGGTATGGGGTCGCCGAGGGGGTTGTCGTCGTCGCCGTCGGCGGTGGAGCGAGGGATGTTGGGTTCTCGGTGGGTTTTTAGTGAATGGAGAGAGGTGGGGAATGGAGCAGCGAGAGAGAGGAGTAGGGGGAGAGACGAGGGGAGGGTGAGGAAATGAATGAGGGTTGAAGCCGCGGGTGTAACGTCGCAAGACGGGTGCGTGGGCGTGGGCGGAGGCGAGAAGCGCGGATCGCGAGCGGGAATTGAGGAAGGAGCCGTTGGAGGAGGAAGGTGAGTAGGAGCGGGTCGGGTCGGGTCTGGTGAGGAGGCGGGCTGGAGGGAGTGGGCTGGGCTTGGTAGGGTTTTTTTTTATTAATTAAATTCTTTATTTTCATGGGCTGAGGAGAAGAGACAGGCCGGGGTTTAAATAAGGATTTATTTTAAAAATAAGGTGTGTGGGCTGAGGAGGGGGGCGGGCTGGGTTAATTTTAAATGGAAAGAAATTTTAAATGGGCTGAGGGTTTAGTATAGTTTGGGTTAGGATTTTATTAGTAAAATTTTGGTTTTAATTTAATCTAGCTTTGATTTTAAATCTTGGGTTTTGACTTTTAGGGTTTGGGAAAAATATAAATATTGGAGTTTAAGCAATCACCTTCCTACAAAAATATACGAGGGAAAAGAAAGGAAATCTCCGGGCTTTAGAAAAATGGAAAACTTTTATTAAGATGGGAACGGGGATTTACAGTACTCCATCTACTATATCATCTACCAGTACTGTTGTATATTGACTTAGAGGCGAGACAGTGAGATTTGTTGGCATGTATATTGTTCTTTAGGTCGTGCTCACTTGAGCCGACATGTTGCTTATTACTTATGCATTTTTATGCTTATGTTGCACATTGCTAATTTATATTGCGTGGGATTTGTGTCCGCCTTGGGGCGAAGAGCTAGCTCCCGCTTAGGGATGCCGTATTTCATGTTATTCATATATATTCTTGTTGTACATGTTTTGGGGGCCAGTATTTACAAAGGAGACTCTGCCGAAATTTTCGAAAAAATTGATATTGCTTTTAAAAAGGCTTGATATGACTTATTTGATAAATTCGCTTTCAATTGATTGGTTTTTCCTTCACTCTACTGCTTATTTGGTTTTGATTTCTGGGCTTTGGCTTACTTAGATTACGTCCGCCTTGAGACGTTCGTAATTTAAGTGCCAGTCACGTTCCGTACCTTTTGGGTCGTGACAAAGTTGGTATCAAAGCGATAGGTTTTACCTTTCTGAGTGTAAGATGGCCTTTGGTAGATGGAGTAAGTGACTTAAGCAGGGTAACGTAGCGTGTGTATGTCCGCGGCATACTTGCGATACGGTACTCCGTCTAAGTGACTTTAGGATATACTTGCTTGAAAATTCCTTCTTCAATTTCGTGTATCCTATGATTCTATTGCACTGTTCTTATTATCCTGTTTCCTGTACCATCCACTATGCCGCCGAAGGCTACGAGAGCACAGAGGGCTGCCGCCCGAGATGAGATCAGAGCAGGTTCGTCCGAGACGAGGACCGAGCAGGGTGGCGTACCTACGCCTCAGGGACAGACTGATCCTCCTTCCCCAGGCCGCATGGATAGGCTAGAGTCTGGTATGGAGGAGTTACGACAGATGATGGGAGGTATGCAGGAGTTACGATAGATGGTGCGATCCTTAGTAGAAGCTAGTCGTGCACCGAGATCGGAGGACATACCTACCACATCACAGACTATGATAGTACCTGCCATCCAGACAGTTGCTCCTACTACTACAGTGGCTATTCCAGTATCACTACAGGAGTTCATGAGGTTGAGACCTCCAGTCTTCACCGGCACAGATGTAGCGGAGGATCCGCAGACATTCCTTGACAGATTAGCTAGGATTTGCCGTTCGCTCAGATGTTCTGACGATCGATGGGTGGAGCTTGTGAGTTTCCGTCTAGAGGGCCTTGCGCAGACGTGGTGTGAGTCCGTCGAGAGAGGTCGAGGTGCAGGTCTACCTCCTATGACTTGGGATGAGTTCACGGCAGTATTTCTAGCCCGTTTCCTTCCAGAGAGCGTTCGTGATGCTCGAGCTCTTAGTTTTGAGTCTTTGCGCAAGACTCCAGGAATGACAGTATCAGAGTATGATATCCAGTTTACGCAGTTATCCAGATATGCTCTGTACTAGGTAGACACTGAAGAGAAGAGGATAAAGAGGTTTATGCAGGGACTCGACACACAGTTATTTCTTGCCATCGGCGCCCAGCACTTCGACACTTATGCAGCTGCTATGGACATGGCCTTATGAATAGAGGCGTGCATTTCAGGGACTTCAGCCATTTCCGGGCCGAAGAGGATTCGTACCGATATGCCAGCTCAGAGGCATCGTGCCAGATTCTTTCCGAGAGATGGTGCCGGCAGAGGAGTTGGACGGGGTCAGCTATTTGGTTCTTATCCACAGGGACAGCAGGCATCGCCAGGATGTTTTGGGTGTAGGGGTCCGCACCATCGTATCAGAGACTGTCCGGTGAGACGACAGGGAGCAGCAACAGTTCCACACGTGACCTTACCACTTCTACCACCTCCTCAGAGAGATCTACTTCCTGCCCCCGGTGATGCTCCACATCAGTTAGGCGCCCCCATAGGCCGTGGACGTGGCGGTCCTATTCAGAGAGGACGAGGAGGGCGAGGATGAGGACGAGCACAGCTAGCTATTGGTGGAGGACAGGCCCGAGTGTTCGCTTTGACTCCGCAGGATGAGCAGGCATCCATTGCCGTTGTGACAGGTACCTTGCCAGTATGTTCTTTCGACGCGCGAGTATTATTCAACCCAGGTTCCACACATTCGTATGTATCTACACACTTAGCACCGATGTTGGACCGTGAGTCGTCGTCGTTAGATCAGCCGCTTGTTGTTATTACTCCGGTAGGCGAGTCGTTTGTCGCTCGTTTTGTGTTTCGATTGTGTTCCGTTCGTATCGGGGAGAGGGATTCGTCAGTTGATTTGATTCTCCTCGATATGTTGGACTTTGATGTGCTTCTGGGCATGGACTGGCTGGCCACTTGTTATGCATCTATGGACTGCCGTGAGAAGGCAGTCAGATTTAGCTTTCCGGGAGAGCCAGTCCTTATTATTCAGAAAGACCGCAGCGTCACCCTTCCTAGCTTGATTTCGTCTCTTCGTGCTGGTCAGCTCTTGCAGAAGGGATGTCAGGGATTCTTAGCGTATATTTGTGATACTCGAGCTGCAGAGGTTCCTTTGGACCGGGTCCCGATTGTTTGTGAGTTCCCTGATATTTTCCCTGACGAGCTGCCTGGGTTACCGCCTGAGCGCGATGTTGAGTTCTGCATCGATTTGATTCCCGGCTCGGGGCCTATTTCCAAACCGCCTTATCGGATGGCCCCGGCGGAGCTTAGAGAGCTGAAGGATCAGTTGCATGATTTGTTAGATAAAGGGCTTATTCGACCTAGTGTGTCTCCGTGGAGTGCTCCTGTCCTGTTCGTCAAGAAGAAAGATGGCAGTCTGCGCTTGTGCATTCATTACCGCCAGCTGAACAGAGTTACCGTACGGAACAGATATCCCTTACCACGTATTGATGATTTGTTCGACCAGCTTCAGGGTGCGGGATACTTTTCGAGGATTGACTTGCGATCGGGTTACCATCAGTTGTGGGTGCGACAGGAGGATATTCCGAGGACGGCTTTTTGTAAGTCGATGTACAACACCCCACGACTTGCGGGGAGGTGGAAAATTGAAAAACGATCTTGTTCTTTGCATAAACATCGACTAACCGAGAATCTTTGCTAAACTATAACTAACAAGAAACATAGAAGTTGTGAACTACTATGATAAGTGATTATACCTAATGAACCGTGTCCTTCTCGTTTTCATTATCCACGTCCTTCTCGGCCTCCTCCACGTAATAGATGATCCACCCGAGAGCTATACTCCAAGCTTCACCTCTAACTTGAGGTAACTAGGTTTCTTAAAGTGCTAATCTAAGCAACCTAGGTGATATAGAGAAGGGTTATGGATTAAATAGTCTTTTCTAATCCTTGGTCTCAACACATGAGAGAGGAGGATTAGGGTTTGAAGAGAGAGAGCTTGAGGAGAGAGAAGGTGAGCAAGAGAATGAGAAGAGATAATGAACTCATTTGAATATATGAAGCATAATGTTTTATGAAATAAATAAATTAAATCATTTAACAACCATGCTTCATTCATTCATATGAGTGATTCATCTCATGAGTCATTAGATCAATAAATGATGCATTAACTCCATGGATGAATCACACAAATGAGTCATTAACACAATAAATGCAAATGCCACATTAACCCTCAAGTCACCATCCTTCTAGAAGCTTCTCGCGAAATTACGAGAACGCCCCTCCTATCCATGAAAACACGAAAAAACTTTAGACTGTATAAATCCAATAACCCGATACTAGAATCTGGCTTAAACCAAAGCCGGCTAGTAAAAACTGTCTGAATGTCGTACGTGCGTAAACACACGTATGCGTCCGAAACCTTGTCGTAAAACCATACGACCTCTATATCGTTTCGCCTGGAGTAGGGAAACTCTCTGTGTGGGACTCTAAAGACTCGACTACTACACTGGCAGTAGGTTTAACCACAGACCGCAAGCGGCACTAGCTGTACGTAACGGTCCCCAGGTAGATGTCGATAAGAAGGCCGATGAGGAAACCCATCCGAACTCCTACTGAGCCTGATGTGACAATCTCCGTATAGTCCAGTCTGTTCGTCTAATACTATCGTATATCGGGCCTAGCGGGCGGAAAGCGTCAGTTCCCTAATAGCGGTATAAGTCGTGTCGGAACGTAGCCCATTACATCCTGAGAAACAACTGGAACCTACCACTAAATCTCGCTTGCCCTGGCCAGGGACTTTGCGTAATGGCTCTCTGACACAGCGTGATATCATCTCCCAATACCGGGAGAGACGAATCCTGTCTAACCTGTAGGATTACTAGGCACACTAACAAGGCTCTACAAGGCATCGACCATGCCAAAATTAAATTTTTATGTGCCGAATAACACTAAGCAAGATCGTAAACTAGAGATTAGGCGAATAAATGAGCAAGTAAACAACTTTACACTAAAGGGAATGCGATATACAACCTTTGTAGATCGGTCCTCCCCTTTATTTGCTCCTTGTTGAAGTCACATCGCTGCGATCAAGGTTCTCCCAGGCTCTTGCATGGCTTCACGACGCGAAGGATGCGACCTAGCTTGAAGTCTCCGAGGCCGAAGATGATCTACGTCGAGGGAATTCCGACTCAAGCTCCTAATTCACTAACTTGAGAATTAGTGAAGCAAACACCCTATACTAAAGGGCTAGTCTAGTAGAGGATGGAGAAATAGGAAGTGGGTTCTCTTTAGAATTTTGTTTCTCACTTTCTTTCTCACTTTAGATCAAACCCTAGCAAGCTTTTCTCTTGCTCAATGAAGAAGAAGATGATGAACAAAAGAAAAGAAATGAGGATAATGATTAAGTGAAAAAGGTAACCATGGTGAGTGGGTATCATATACTAACCCTTGTAGAGCCATAACCATAGCTAATTTGATTATGGTTGGGTTAAAAAGGAATCTAAGGTAAAGACAAAGCTAGTAGACTTTGTCAAAGCAAAGTAAGCTTCTACAAGCTTCATGCTTATTCCAAAACTGTAACGTTTTGAAAATCGTTTCGGTGAAATTTCGGAAAATCGGAAAAATAAGGGGTTTTTTGTAAAAAAGTCAAAATGTAAATATCTTATTATAAAAATTAAATATACATATTCTAGCTATGTAATTGCTAGTATTTGGTGTTTATTGAGCCACTGGGGA
Source organism: Agapanthus africanus (assembly GCA_030015575.1). Taxonomy (NCBI): domain Eukaryota; kingdom Viridiplantae; phylum Streptophyta; class Magnoliopsida; order Asparagales; family Amaryllidaceae; genus Agapanthus; species Agapanthus africanus. Next base: position 496,330,194 of record CM057339.1, read on the forward strand.
AATTTCAAATTTTCTGGAAAAAAAATTTATTTTATTATTATTTTAAGCCGTCACTAATACATTTAATTAGGGAAAATTACAAATTGGAATGAGTTGAAACAAATTTTGTGAATCATAACACAAAAAAAAAAATTATCATGTGGTTTTTGAAATGAAATGGTTTGCCGAAACGGCTTAGAAAATATCGAAGAAAAATGCTTTTTTTCGGTGAAATTAGTGTCGATGGAAGAGGGGTACAACATTTATCTTTTTTTCTCACCCAAATAAAACCCACACCCCCTCCCCTATAGATCTGGTCGGCCCTTTTACAGCCCACCATTCTTGGGCCTCTCATCTCACAAAAAAAAACAAGGAAAAGAGAACAAAGGAATGAAAGAAATTGGGCAAAAGGAGTTTGGGCTTTGACTTTTGGGTATTACCTTGATTTTTTCCCCACCTCCCTCTCTCTCCCCCCTCCCCATTCAGCCGACCCTCTCTCTCTCCTTTCCCACAACAGCAGCCCCTCTCTCTTTTCCTCTCATTTCTCATCAAAATTTCATCACAAAATGCCTAAAAATCAACACAAAAATCCCACAAAATAAAAATCCAATCCCTACCCATTTTCCCTTATCTCTTTTAGCATGGATCTTGATGCAAAGATTTCAATTTGGAGGCCATGTTCTATGTATGTTCCATTGTTCTTGAGGTATAATAAATCTTGGCTTTTTGTTAAATTGTTTGATTATTTTTTCAATTAAGTTAATGAGTGGTTTAAATTAAGTTTTGAATTGCTAGCTAGAATTTTAAGGTTAGGGTTTGGAAATTCTAGAATTGGGTTTTTAAAATCAAGTGAGGGTTTTTAACATTGTTTATGATTGTATAGTGTAGTTATCATGCTAAGTCGTGCAAAGTGTAATCTAAGTGCCAAATTTGCTAATTTCTACATCTAAATTATCATAATTAAGCTAATTGCAAACTAGTTTTTTTTAGATCTATTATAATTAGTGCGTTTAAAATTTAGTTTGGGTTTGGGTGACTTAATTAAGTTATTTAGTGGGCATTTTAGCCACTAGAATTGTTAAAATAGTTAAAGTTGATTAAAACACCAAGTTTTGAGCTAAAATGGAAAATTGTGCTAGTTTTGTTAACTAGGTTTTGTAAATATATATATTTTGATGAGAATAAATTATTGTAATGGTTTATATGACTTGGTTATGATATTGAGTGGATATTGTGGCCGCTAGATTCGTTTATACATCGAGTTTTGTACTAAAACGGTGATTTGTGCTTGCTAGATTTTCGGAAAAATGACTTTTTAAGTGAAATTGGGGTTTTTGTGTGTTTTAACCTATTTTATATTAAAATTAGTGTTCGTGAATGTGCAAATGAGTGTATTTGGGTTTTTTTCTCGATGGTCTGGCGTTTGTACACCGACGTCGAGAGTTTTTGGGTTGATTTGTGAAAGCAACCATAGGTTTTGACTTATGTGGGATTCGTGTGTCGTTTTGGTCATGAGTCGGATTTTAATGCGATACGATGCGTTGTGATATGTAGGTACCCCCATGTGGACTTCGAGACGACAAGCAAGCGCGTGGCGACGTCGGCACCGGCGAGCGAGGATCAGGTGAGTAGATTTATATCTACGGGGAGAAGTCGGGTGGGTGGCGTATAGCACCCCCGCAGTCCGTGGTGGTGTATACGGATGCGTATACACACCAACAATTATTATATGATATTTGGGATTAATAACGATGTTAGGATGGATATTGGTGTGTTGGATTACTTTAGTGTTGCGAACCCTAGGGTAGTGTTGCACTACACATACACACATACATACTTGCATACATTCCTATTTATATGTGCTCATGGGATTCTTTATAGTTATGTGTTCACATGGGTATGGGACTATATGTTCACATACGGATTTGAGGATGATACTTGGGATTGAGCTGAGTCGATGAGATTTGTTTTGTGGTTGTGATATCAGTGAGATGGCAGGATTCGTACTTGAGGTACGTCCTGGTGTTATAGCGGATCTTGGGGCGGCGATACTGGTGAATAGTGTTATAAATAAAATGGTCGACATGTGATCGTGATATGAGGCATGATATGCTAGGATATTGATATTAGGCCGTATCGGGCGATGTATACCCTTGATGATGCTATGTGCTGACGGTATCGGTTTGTACGAGATTGTCGATCTGTAGTCAGATCATGAGTATATTGAGGATATTAGTATTGTACTAGACATAGGTCAGTACCCTAGACTTTGATCTTGAATAAAGAGGATACCGGAGGAATGGTGTGAGGAATTTGATATTGACCCGTACCCCGATTTGGGATGCCGTACGACGGATTTACGTACGAGCTATATATTGATGATTGATCCGCACTCTTAAGTTGGGATGTCTGATTATAGATATGGTATCGGATATGATATTATTGAGACGGGATCACCGACTAATATATATACAGGTATGTATATGTATCGACTCAGATGTTAGGCGGTTTCCTTACCTGTAGTCCAGCTTGTTAGCTTAGCCCTTTAGTTTAGTTTAGTTGTTAGATTAGATTCGATTCTTACCTATTTCAAAAACTAACGAATCGTGGGTATTTTAAAAGACAGCCCAAGGGATCCTACGGATATTTCAAAAGACGTATCTTTTCATAAAAACACCGTAGCCCCTATTTTCAAAACCCCATGATTCGTGTTATTTCAAAAGGCACCATTTGTAGGACTTATATTAGATTAATGCAGGTTAGTTACAGTTGCGTCTAGTTTTCAGCTCCCGCTTGTTATTGTGGTTCGCTTCGCATCGCATACTTATGTTATAATTTCTTATTGCAATGTTGATATCATATTGTTAGGACACCAGCACCATTACCGATGATGAGTATGTACCACGTACACTTACTTGCCGGCTCACACACATCTTCATCGGTAATTGCCATGTCACGTACACCTTAGAAAATATTATTGCTTGACTTAGCTTGTTAGTTAGTAATTTGACATGATATTAGTGTACCTGCCTTATATGCCAGCTTAACATTGTAGTTATTACTTGTCACTTCATGCATACTGTTATTCATTGTTATGCCTATATTCATGGTTTTACATGCTATTGATGATTTGGATTCGGATTTCCATGAAATTTTCTGGATTTGGGGGGAAAACCGCAAAACTTATATAAACTGATTTCTCTCTTTTTAAATAAAAAGTGCGGTTTTTCCCATGATGTATGAGTCGTCCACCATGAGTTTGCTGATGGATTTCGAGACCCGATTCGAGGAGACGGATGAACCGTTTCGGGTACATGGTGGACCCGGTAAGGTACCCCGGGGCAAGAAGCGCGTGATGATGACGATGTGAGCCTGGCAGGGGAGCACTACCTACCGGTGATTTTACCCGACGCGTCGGATATCCGGAGGATACCGTTGTGGTCTTGAGATGGATGGTAGGGGCCGGTCTGGACTGACGGCGCCCTAGATATTGTGATTGAGACATTGAGATTTCGAGATACTGAGGTACAGAGACTGTGATACAGAGATATCGAGATATTGGGATTACGTTTTGTGCCGATGCTAGGCACTGTTTTATGCTGATTTCATTATGATACCTCATTTTAAAAATACAAAGGAAATCTCACTAAATTATAAAAACAGTTCTTCATTTACATGTATTCTGTTTTCATGCATTCATACCTCATTCACATGATATATTGCTACCTGAGGCACTGACACGGGCACATGAGATTACACTCGGATTAGATATTTACCCTAGCCTTGTTATAGGTTGCATGTTATATATATAATTGAGGATATATTATGATCTTTGACCTAGGTTGCGTTATTTATGCGATTTCTTTCCATAGATGTTTTTCTATTCACGAGTTGGCAACTCACCCCCGTTGTGCCCCAGTTTCTTGCAGGTTTGCCGTACAGGTTTCATTACGGCTTTGCGGGCATAGTTTCCTTCGGGTGATTTGCTAGTAGGTGGGTTTACTTGTATCGTACCCCCATTATATATCTTGTATATCATTATTCTGTTGTATCTAGAAGTTCCATCAACCAAACATGTATTTATTTGAGATAGAGACCAGTGATGTTTATTCTTTCGACCTTAGAGTCGCGCGTTGTATTTCTGTGGTTTTCTTGTTGTTTTGGTTTCCTTTTGAGTTTTGATCCTCGCCCTTGGCGTTGTATATTATATTGCTTGTGTGGTTGTGACCGTCGTTTGACGAAGAGCTAGCTCCCGCTTGGGGATGCCTTTTTATTGATTTCGTATACTATTCATGTTGTATCCCGTTTGGGGGCCAGTATTTACAAAGGAGACTCTGCCGAAATTTTCAGGAAATATTTGATGTTTTTAAAAACGCATAATTCGGCTTATGCTATTAAAACTACTTGATTTAAATTGGTTTTCCTTCACTCTACTACTGTTCTTGGTTTGGATTTCTGGGTTTTCGGCTTACTTAGATTACGTACGCCTCGAGACGTTTCGTAGTCTAAGTGCCGGTCATGTTCCGTACTTTCGGGTCGTGACAAAGTTGGTATCAGAGCGTTAGGTTTTACCTTCGGAGCGTAGGATGACCCTTGGTTGATGGAATAGGTGACTAAAGTAGAGTGACGTACCGTAGGTATGTTCCGCGGCATATTTACGATACGCTACTCCACTTAAGAAGCCTTAGGATGTACATTTCTTTGCTCAGTATTATATTCATTCTGATCTAGCCTCATCAGTACCAGTTATGGTTTTGCTGCCACGATTACGGGTAGGGAGAGCTACAGCTAGAGTTGCGGTCAGCACGAGCTCGTCAAGAACGAGGACTGACCAGGGCATGATTCCGGCAACACACGATTGCAGAGATGTGTCTTTTCATTGTGTCTTCGCACCACGAGCGTTGGGTGGATTGCTGTATGAGATTACTCGGACGTGCCGATTTGCACTAGAGGATTGAGCCACTGATAGAGGCCTGCCAGATTTTGATGACCATTGAAGTATTGCTTACTCCTGATGATTGAGGCACCGTTCAGCGTGCAGACAAGCGAGCCAGTTATTGCTGCGAACAACGAGATATTGCCCCAGATGCTGGAGTTAGTGCAGAATGAGTTGTACTAAGAGATGATAGAAGGTCGCTAGTCATCGAGGATGAATGACTAGGACATGTGGATCGTTCGCCTACCCCGATGCGAGGTCATCAGATAGATTGATTCCAGCTAGAGACGACTTCACGCGGAGACGTTGGGAGTCGACAGAGACGATCGAATGTCAGAAATCTATTATTCCAAGTTTAAAGTAGTCGGAAAGACATGCAGGCAATTCTATGGTCCCTCTAGAAGAATGAAATCCTAACTCGACTTAATGACCGTGTGAAAGCCTTTGAACCTTCGGGTTTGCGGCAGTTCTACGGCGCCATTAGTGAGGCTTGGGTTTGCCCTTCTACGGCTGGACCACCGATGCTGTGGTATGTACTCGATACTATTAAACTGTGCCCAAGAGGTTGAGCTCTTGGGGGATTATGAGGTTTTAATGACTCGATCGGATGGCTCGACTTAATTCGGATGCTAGGTGGTGAGATGCATTTCTTGGGAGACTCCCGATACGAGGATAGCCGTTGGAGCTCAGTCCATGTAGCCACGATGAGACGAGTCCGAAGCAGTCGACATTAGAGAAAGTGGAGTAAAGAGGTCCGTACAAGATCTGGATAAGACGACGTTCCACTCCGCCGACATCAGAGATGCGATACGCATGCCGAGGCAGAGTACTGGATATACCTTCCAGAAGGAGTCGCGATGGGTATGCAGCCGTTCTGGAGCAAGATGCAGATATAGGAAAGGACGATGACTTCCGGACAGTTGGCAGAGACGAGACATGGAAGAGACCGTGAGCAGGATTCCTTCCAGGACACTGCTGCAATGATACTTGCACCCAGGATCAGATGTGTCACGTACATTCAGAGAGCCAGAGGCCGACGCCAGTGATATGCTGTCTTACGAGTGGTCGCGATGATTGACCGGGAGATGACAAGAGACGTGCCAGAACGGGATCATCCCCGTTAGCACACCTGACAAGGCCGATGAGCCGATGGACCGAGAGATTGGTAATTCCCAGTGAAGACCTTGACCCAGGAGTGGTCATTGTTACGCACACCAGCAGGCCAGAGTTCATGATCATCGACGAGACGTCCCACTAGTGACCGCGACAGTTGGCCCGAGATTCTTAGAGGATGCGCTTGAGCGGTACTATGCCGCCATTATTGATTTCGATGTTTTGGGTGATTTATTCGAATGATTTGATTTTGATGATTGAGGATTTACGATCCTTGCACAGTGTTGCACTTGATATCGTTTTCGTGCTTGGGTTTCACATGTTTGTGATTTTACGGTTTTAGACATTTGAGTTGATTTTGTGCGTATGCACGCACACGATTTGGTTCCTGCACTCTGTATAGTTTATATATGCTTGCAGTACAGTGATACGCCTTTTGTGCACTTAGATGCATTTGACTTTGATTCGATGGTGATGTTCGATATTTGTTTTGTGCACCTTGTGCACCTGATTTGATTTTGCGCATGTAGGCACTTGATATTGGATTTCATGATTTCGTGCACGATGGATGCACCTGATTTGGATTTTCGCGCATGTTAGGCGCATGTTTTGAAGTGTGATTTTGGTGCACACCAGATGCACTAAATCGAGATTTTTTGTGCATGTCAGATGCACCTAGTTTTGCTGTCAGGCACACATGTTGCCTACGACAGATGTTTCGTGCACACCCGATGCACTTAGATGTTGTTTCTGTGCATATGTACGGCACATATTTGGATTTTGATTTCCGTGCGCACAAGACGCGCGTAGTATTCATACGCGTATTTTGGGATTGATTTTTCTTATAGAGCAGTACGTTTTTATGATATTGCTATGTATTTTCGTACTGAGCAGGACTAGTCAGAGGACAGTACCTGAATATATTTTACATGTATAGTTTCGAGTTATATCATATTGGTTTTGCTTTGGGTTTGGTATTGATGTCTTCCCCATGACTCCGATGATTGCGAGATGCTTGACGGAGTTCTGATTTGAGTTATATGCTCATTTCTCATGCGCATGCGTTGCGCTACGATTTGTTTTATGTATTTATGATTTCGGAGCCCCGGCGATTTGATGGTTTTGGCTAAAATATTTTAGTATTTGGGGAAAGTTTTAATTTAAATTCGGAGACCGAATTTCTTTAAGGGGGGAAGATTGTAACGTTTTGAAAATCGTTTCGGTGAAATTTCGGAAAATCGGTAAAATAAGCGGGTTTTCTATAAAAAAAAGTCAAAATGCAAATATCTTATTATAAAAATTAAATATACATATTCTAGCTATGTAATTGCTAGTATTTGGTATTTATTGAGCCACTGGTGAAATTTCAAATTTTCTGAAAAAAAATTTATTTTATTATTATTTTAAGCCATCACTAATACATTTAATTAGGGAAAATTACAAATTGGAATGAGTTAAAACAAATTTTGTGCATCATAACACAAAAAAAAATTATCATGTGGTTTTTGAAATGAAATGGTTTGCCAAAACGGTTTAGAAAATATCGAAGAAAAAGGCTTTTTCTGTTTTCATGCATTCATACCTCATTCACATGATATATTGCTACCTGAGGCACTGACACGGGCACATGAGATTACACTCGGGTTAGATATTTACCCTAGCCTTGTTATAGGTTGCATGTTATATATATAATTGAGGATATATTATGATCTTTGACCTAGGTTGCGTTATTTATGCGATTTCTTTCCATAGATGTTTTTCTATTCACGAGTTGGCAACTCACCCCCGTTGTGCCCCAGTTTCTTGCAAGTTTGCCGTAAAGGTTTCATTACGGCTTTGCGGGCATAGTTTCCTTCGGATGATTTGCTAGTAGGTGGGTTTACTTGTATCGTACCCCCATTATATATCTTGTATATCATTATTCTGTTGTATCTAGAAGTTCCATCAACCAAACATGTATTTATTTGAGATAGAGACCAGTGATGTTTATTCTTTCGACCTTAGAGTCGCGCGTTGTATTTCTGTGGTTTTCTTGTTGTTTTGGTTTCCTTTTGAGTTTTGATCCTCGCCCTTGGCGTTGTATATTATATTGCTTGTGTGGTTGTGACCGTCGTTTGACGAAGAGCTAGCTCCCGCTTGGGGATGCCTTTTTATTGATTTCGTATACTATCCATGTTGTATCCCGTTTGGGGGCCAGTATTTACAAAGGAGACTCTGCCGAAATTTTCAGGAAATATTTGATGTTTTTAAAAACGCATAATTCGGCTTATGCTATTAAAACTACTTGATTTAAATTGGTTTTCCTTCACTCTACTACTGTTCTTGGTTTGGATTTCTGGGTTTTCGGCTTACTTAGATTACGTACGCCTCGAGACGTTTCGTAGTCTAAGTGCCGGTCATGTTCCGTACTTTCGGGTCGTGACAAAGTTGGTATCAGAGCGTTAGGTTTTACCTTCGGAGCGTAGGATGACCCTTGGTTGATGGAATAGGTGACTAAAGTAGAGTGACGTACCGTAGGTATGTTCCGCGGCATATTTACGATACGCTACTCCACTTAAGAAGCCTTAGGATGTACATTTCTTTGCTCAGTATTATATTCATTCCGATCTAGCCTCATCAGTACCAGTTATGGTTTTGCTGCCATGATTACGGGTAGGGAGAGCTACAGCTAGAGTTGCGGTCAGCACGAGCTCGTCAAGAACGAGGACTGACCAGGGCATGATTCCGGCAACACACGATTGCAGAGATGTGTCTTTTCATTGTGTCTTCGCACCACGAGCGTTGGGTGGATTGCTGTATGAGATTACTCGGACGTGCCGATTTGCACTAGAGGATTGAGCCACTGATAGAGGCCAGCCAGATTTTGATGACCATTGAAGTATTGCTTACTCCTGATGATTGAGGCACCGTTCAGCGTGCAGACGAGCGAGCCAGTTATTGCTGCGAACGACGAGATATTGCCCCAGATGCCGGAGTTAGTGCAGAATGAGTTGTACTAAGAGATGATAGAAGGTCGCTAGTCATCGAGGATGAATGACTAGGACATGTGGATCGTTCGCCTACCCCGATGCGAGGTCATCAGATAGATTGATTCCAGCTAGAGACGACTTCACGCGGAGACGTTGGGAGTCGACAGAGACGATCGAATGTCAGAAATCTATTATTCCAAGTTTAAAGTAGTCGGAAAGACATGCAGGCAATTCTATGGTCCCTCTAGAAGAATGAAACCCTAACTCGACTTAATGACCGTGTGAAAGCCTTTGAACCTTCGGGTTTGCGGCAGTTCTACGGCGCCATTAGTGAGGCTTGGGTTTGCCCTTCTACGGCTGGACCACCGATGCTGTGGTATGTACTCGATACTATTAAACTGTGCCCAAGAGGTTGAGCTCTTGGGGGATTATGAGGTTTTGACGACTCGATCGGATGGCTCGACTTAATTCGGATGCTAGGTGGTGAGATGCATTTCTTGGGAGACTCTCAATACGAGGATAGCCGTTGGAGCTCAGTCCATGTAGCCACGATGAGACGAGTCCGAAGCAGTCGACATTAGAAAAAGTGGAGTAAAGAGGTCCGTACAAGATCTGGATAAGACGACGTTCCACTCCGCCGACATCAGAGATGCGATACGCATGCCGAGGCAGAGTACTGGATATACCTTCCAGAAGGAGTCGCGATGGGTATGCAGCCGTTCCGGAGCAAGATGCAGATATAGGAAAGGATGATGACTTCCGAAAAGTTGGCAGAGACGAGACATGGAAGAGACCGTGAGCAGGATTCCTTCCAGGACACTGCTGCAATGATACTTGCACCCAGGATCAGATGTGTCACGTACATTCAGAGAGCCAGAAGCCGACGCCAGTGATATGCTGTCTTACGAGTGGTCGCGATGATTGACCGGGAGATGACAAGAGACGTGCCAGAACGGGATCATCCCCGTTAGCACACCTGACAAGGCCGATGAGCCGATGGACCGAGAGATTGGTAATTCCCAGTGAAGACCTTGACCCAGGAGTGGTCATTGTTACGCACACCAGCAGGCCAGAGTTCATGATCATCGACGAGACGTCCCACTAGTGACCGCGACAGTTGGCCCGAGATTCTTAGAGGATGCGCTTAAGCGGTACTATGCCGCCATTATTGATTTCAATATTTTGGGTGATTTATTCGAATGATTTGATTTTGATGATTGAGGATTTACGATCCTTGCACAGTGTTGCACTTGATATCGTTTTCGTGCTTGGGTTTCACATGTTTGTGATTTTACGGTTTTAGACATTTGAGTTGATTTTGTGCGTATGCACGCACACGATTTGGTTCCTGCACTCTGTATAGTTTATATATGCTTGCAGTACAGTGATACGCCTTTTGTGCACTTAGATGCATTGGACTTTGATTTCGATGGTGATGTTCGATATTTGTTTTGTGCACCTTGTGCACCTGATTTGATTTTGCGCATGTTCGGCACTTGATATTGGATTTCATGATTTCGTGCACAATGGATGCACCTGATTTGGATTTTCGCGCATGTTGGGCGCATGTTTTGAAGTGTGATTTTGGTGCACACCAGATGCACTAAATCGAGATTTTTCGTGCATGTCAGATGCACCTGATTTTGCTGTCAGGCACACATGTTGCCTACGACAGATGTTTCGTGCACACCCGATGCACTTAGATGTTGTTTATGTGCATATGTATGGCACATATTTGGATTTTGATTTCCGTGCGCACAAGACGCGCGTAGTATTCATACGCGTATTTTGGGATTGATTTTTCTTATAGAGCAGTACGTTTTTATGATATTGCTATGTGTTTTCGTACTGAGCAGGACTAGTCAGAGGACAGTACCTGAATATATTTTACATGTATAGTTTCGAGTTATATCATATTGGTTTTGCATTGGGTTTGGTATTGATGTCTTCCCCATGACTCCGATGATTGCGGGATGCTTGACGGAGTTCTGATTTGAGTTATATGCTCATTTTTCATGCGCATGCGTTGCACTACGATTTGTTTTATGTATTTATGATTTCGGAGCCCCGGCGATTTGATGGTTTTGGCTGAAATATTTTAGTATTTGGGGAAAGTTTTAATTTAAATTTGTAGACCGAATTTCTTTAAGGGGGGAAGATTGTAACATTTTGAAATTCGTTTCGGTGAAATTTCGGAAAATCGGTAAAATAAGGGGGTTTTCTGTAAAAAAGTCAAAATACAAATATCTTATTATAAAAATTAAATATACATATTCTAGCTATGTAATTGCTAGTATTTGGTGTTTATTGAGCCACTGGTGAAATTTCAAATTTTCTGAAAAAAATTTATTTTATTTTTATTTTAAGCCGTCACTAATACATTTAATTAGGGAAAATTACAAATTGGAATGAATTGAAACAAATTTTGTGCATCATAACACAAAAAAAAAATTATCATGTGGTTTTTGAAATGAAATGGTTTGCCAAAACGGTTTAGAAAATATCGAAGAAAAAGGATTTTTTCGGTGAAATTAGTGTCGATGGAAGAGGGGTACAACATTTATCTTTTTTTCTCACCCAAATAAAACCCACACCCCCTCCCCTATAGATCTGGTCGGCCCCTTTACAGCCCACCATTCTTGGGCCTCTCATCTCACAAAAAAAAACAAGGAAAAGAGAACAAAGGAATGAAAGAAATTGGGCAAAAGGAGTTTGGGCTTTGACTTTTGGGTATTACCTTGACTTTTTCCCCACCTCCCTCTCTCTCCCCCCTCCCCATTCAGCCGACCCTCTCTCTCTCCTTTCCCACAACAGCAGCCCCTCTCTCTTTTCCTCTCATTTCTCATCAAAATTTCATCACAAAATGCCCAAAAATCAACACAAAAATCCCACAAAATAAAAATCCAATCCCTACCCATTTTCCCTTATCTCTTTTAGCATGGATCTTGATGCAAAGATTTCAATTTGGAGGCCATGTTCTATGTATGTTCCATTGTTCTTGAGGTATAATAAATCTTGGCTTTTTGTTAAATTGTTTGATGATTTTTTCAATTAAGTTGATGAGTGGTTTAAATTAAGTTTTGAATTGCTAGTTAGAATTTTAAGGTTAGGGTTTGGAAATTCTAGAATTGGGTTTTTAAAATCAAGTGAGGGTTTTTAACATTATTTATGATTGTATAGTGTAGTTATCATGCTAAGTCGTGCAAAGTGTAATCTAAATGCCAAATTTACTAATTTCTACATCTAAATTATCATAATTAAGCTAATTGCAAACTAGTTTTTTTTAGATCTATTATAATTAGTGAGTTTAAAATTTAGTTTGGGTTTGGGTGACTTAATTAAGTTATTTAGTGGGCATTTTAGCCACTAGAATTGTTAAAATAGTTAAAGTTGATTAAAACACCAAGTTTTGAGCTAAAATGGAAAATTGTGCTAGTTTTGTTAACTAGGTTTTGTAAATATATATATTTTGATGAGAATAAATTATTGTAATGGTTTATATGACTTGGTTATGATATTGAGTGGATATTGTGGCCGCTAGATTCGTTTATACTGTAGGGTTCCTAGGCACTCTTGTGAAGGTTCATAAGGCATCAAACATGCCCGGATTAAATTTTAGACGTGCCGAACAACCCAAAGCCGGGATCTTTGCTAGATTATTAGGGTTTAACATGCAATAAGATAACTTTTATCTAAGTGTGAGGGATTACAACCTTTGTAGTTCGCTCCTTCACTTCATAAGCTCCGAGTAGAAGTCCCTTTGCCGCGATCCACGATCTCCCGGACTCATGAGAGGCTCCACGACTCGAACGATCCATTCTAGCTTGTCGTAATCCAAATCTCCGATGATCTACCTTGAAGTTGCTTCGACTCAAGCTTTCTCACTAAAAAGAGAAGAACACACTAATCTCAAGGGCTAGATGAGATGAGGATGAGAGAGTAGTAATTTTGCTTTCTTTTTATATCATTTTCTCATATTTTATCATCACTTTAGGATTTTCAAGAAAGCTTCTTCAAGAGAGAAGAAGAAGAAGATAATGGATAATGATAATATGAATTAATCCTTTTGTGATGAATAGAAAATAAAGTATATGATTGATATGTGAACCATGGTCACGGATGAATGGATAAGAATTTGAAGAGAAATAACTAGAGTTAGGGTTTGGTTAGGTTTAGTAAAGTGTCATCCATAAATATCTTTACAATGACAAAACAAATAGCTTCTAGAAGGTGCATGAAGCAACTAACCCTAATTAAACCCTAAGCTCAATTAATCATCCTTAAACATGTTTAACAATTAATCATATCATGTCACAATAATATATATCATATATATATATTATATTTGCAACAAAAGAAAATAATACAATTAACATATATCGCATATATATCAATGTATCATCCACTGAGAAAATGAAATAATAAAGCAAGCCAATATTAGTTAATATAATAATATATCATATATATTATTATATAAATTAAATCATCGAATCAACACTTGATCCGACGATCCGGCTATATCGAATATTACCGACTAATATATCATGTACCGATTCATCGAATCAACACTTGATCCGATGACCCGGTTCATATCTTAATATCGCGAGAATATAATACGGTATCCCATATCGCATTATTCTCGGTCCTACACATATCACATATGTGCCTCTACTCCGTTTCGCCTGAGCCAAGAAACCTCTGTGTAGGACTCTACAGAATCGTCAATACGCCGGTAGCGGGTGATGATCATATCAAACACCCACAAGCTGCAAGCGGTCAGCTAAACGTAACAGCCACCCAGGTATTGAGCGATCAAAAGATGAACAAGCTAGCCTGTGCGTTCTCCTGTGATCCGATCAGTAACACTCCCGTACAGTCCGGTCTGTTCGTCTGATATGTCGCATATCAAGTCTATGGGCGGTCTACGTCAGACCCCAGTAACCGATAAGTCGTGTCGATGTATGGCTCATAACGGGTCGAGAAACTACTAGTAACACTTACCAGTAAATCTCTATATCAGCCCTGGCCAGGGACTTCCAGTTATAGCCAATCGAACACAGCACAACATCAACTCCCTATACCGGGAGAGACGAATCCCCTCCTATCGCTCATTGCCTCCATGTGATTCGGGACTGTACCCAAAAGACACCGTTTTGCACGCCCTCTTGGACGTGGTAAGGTGGAAATCAAAGCACAGTGGGAATCACACAAGACTCTATGACGATCTCGGGTCTACAGACTACCCTGTACCTGTGTCACCGGAGAACTGCCATCTGACGTGTGGTATATCACCATCTGGGAGTTCTCGGCGAGTCCGTCCAGTGTACCCAGTCTCCACTGAGCACCCGTACACCATCTCTGATGTCAAACACCGATGGATATGGGATCATCCATCGCCCATCATATGGGTCAAGATGCGTATACGCTAGTCTACTCTGGTGTATCGATGCCCTGTCTCGATATACCCTCGACTAGGAACAGTTATAGGATGTACTCATCGACTACCGTGGCCCCACTAGTATGATCTCATCATAGTCCCAGTAGTCGAGTACAGATCCTAAGGGCTTTATCAACATGTGAGAGTAAAACAGTAAACCAATACAAGTCAACATGTTAAGATAAAGTGAAACCAAATAGCATACTATCATGACGAGCAAGAAAGTCATCTCTATATATAACCAAGCATCCATTATAATATACATCATATGTACAACAATGGCCTCTAGGGCATATACATAACTAACATATACATCGAGTTTTGTACTAAAACGGTGATTTGTGCTTGCTAGATTTTCGGAAAAATGACTTTTTAAGTGAAATTGGGGTTTTTGTGAGTTTTAACCTATTTTATATTAAAATTAGTGTTCGTGAATGTGCAAATGAGTGTATTTGGGTTTTTTTCTCGATGGTCTGGCGTTTGTACACCGACGTCGAGAGTTTTTGGGTTGATTTGTGAAAGCAACCATAGGTTTTGACTTATGTGGGATTCGTGTGTCGTTTTGGTCATGAGTCGGATTTTAATGCGATACGATGCGTTGTGATATGTAGGTACCCCCATGTGGACTTCGAGACGACAAGCAAGCGCGTGGCGACGTCGGCACCGGCGAGCGAGGATCAGGTGAGTAGATTTATATCTACGGGGAGAAGTCGGGTGGATGGCGTATAGCACCCCCGCAGTCCGTGGTGGTGTATACGGATGCGTATACACACCAACAATTATTATATGATATTTGGGATTAATAACGATGTTAGGATGGATATTGGTGTGTTGGATTACTTTAGTGTTGCGAACCCTAGGGTAGTGTTGCACTACACATACACACATACATACTTGCATACATTCCTATTTATATGTGCTCATGGGATTCTTTATAGTTATGTGTTCACATGGGTATGGGACTATATGTTCACATACGGATTTGAGGATGATACTTGGGATTGAGCTGAGTCGATGAGATTTGTTTTGTGGTTGTGATATCAGTGAGATGGCAGGATTCGTACTTGAGGTACGTCCTGGTGTTATAGCGGATCTTGGGGCGGCGATACTGGTGAATAGTGTTATAAATAAAATGGTCGACATGTGATCGTGATATGAGGCATGATATGCTAGGATATTGATATTAGGCCGTATCGGGCGATGTATACCCTTGATGATGCTATGTGCTGACGGTATCGGTTTGTACGAGATTGTCGATCTGTAGTCAGATCATGAGTATATTGAGGATATTAGTATTGTACTAGACATAGGTCAGTACCCTAGACTTTGATCTTGAATAAAGAGGATACCAGAGGAATGGTGTGAGGAATTTGATATTGACCCGTACCCCGATTTGGGATGCCGTACGACGGATTTACGTACGAGCTATATATTGATGATTGATCCGCACTCTTAAGTTGGGATGTCTGATTATAGATATGGTATCGGATATGATATTATTGAGGCGGGATCACCGACTAATATATATACAGGTATGTATATGTATCGACTCAGATGTTAGGCGGTTTCCTTACCTGTAGTCCAGCTTGTTAGCTTAGCCCTTTAGTTTAGTTTAGTTGTTAGATTAGATTCGATTCTTACCTATTTCAAAAACTAACGAATCGTGGGTATTTTAAAAGACAGCCCAAGGGATCCTACGGATATTTCAAAAGACGTATCTTTTCATAAAAACACCGTAACCCCTATTTTCAAAACCCCATGATTCGTGTTATTTCAAAAGGCACCATTTGTAGGACTTATATTAGATTAATGCAGGTTAGTTACAGTTGCGTCTAGTTTTCAGCTCCCGCTTGTTATTGTGGTTCGCTTCGCATCGCATACTTATGTTATAATTTCTTATTGCAATGTTGATATCATATTGTTAGGACACCAGCACCATTACCGATGATGAGTATGTACCACGTACACTTACTTGCCGGCTCACACACATCTTCATCGGTAATTGCCATGTCACGTACACCTTAGAAAATATTATTGCTTGACTTAGCTTGTTAGTTAGTAATTTGACATGATATTAGTGTACCTGCCTTATATGCCAGCTTAACATTGTAGTTATTACTTGTCTCTTCATGCATACTGTTATTCATTGTTATGCCTATATTCATGGTTTTACATGCTATTGATGATTTGGATTCGGATTTCCATGAAATTTTCTGGATTTGGGGGGAAAACCGCAAAACTTATATAAACTGATTTCTCTCTTTTTAAATAAAAAGTGCGGTTTTTCCCATGATGTATGAGTCGTCCACCATGAGTTTGCTGATGGATTTCGAGACCCGATTCGAGGAGACGGATGAACCGTTTCGGGTACATGGTGGACCCGGTAAGGTACCCCGGGGAAAGAAGCGCGTGATGATGATGATGTGAGCCTGGCAGGGGAGCACTACCTACCGGTGATTTTACCCGACGCGTCGGATATCCGGAGGATACCGTCGTGGTCTTGAGATGGATGGTAGGGGCCGGTCTGGACTGACGGCGCCCTAGATATTATGATTGAGACATTGAGATTTCGAGATACTGAGGTACGGAGACTGTGATACAGAGATATCGAGATATTGGGATTACGTTTTGTGCCGATGCTAGGCACTGTTTTATGCTGATTTCATTATGATACCTCATTTTAAAAATACAAAGGAAATCTCACTAAATTATGAAAACAGTTCTTCATTTACATGTATTCTGTTTTCATGCATTCATACCTCATTCACATGATATATTGCTACCTGAGGCACTGACACGGGCACATGAGATTACACTTGGGTTAGATATTTACCCTAGCCTTGTTATAGGTTGCATGTTATATATATAATTGAGGATATATTATGATCTTTGACCTAGGTTGCGTTATTTATGCGATTTCTTTCCATAGATGTTTTTCTATTCATGAGTTGGCAACTCACCCCCGTTGTGCCCCAGTTTCTTGCAGGTTTGCCGTACAGGTTTCATTACGGCTTTGCGGGCATAGTTTCCTTCGGGTGATTTGCTAGTAGGTGGGTTTACTTGTATCGTACCCCCATTATATATCTTGTATATCATTATTCTGTTGTATCTAGAAGTTCCATCAACCAAACATGTATTTATTTGAGATAGAGACCAGTGATGTTTATTCTTTCGACCTTAGAGTCGCGCGTTGTATTTCTGTGGTTTTCTTGTTGTTTTGGTTTCCTTTTGAGTTTTGATCCTCGCCCTTGGCGTTGTATATTATATTGCTTGTGTGGTTGTGACCGTCGTTTGACGAAGAGCTAGCTCCCGCTTGGGGATGCCTTTTTATTGATTTCGTATACTATACATGTTGTATCCCGTTTTGTAACGTTTTGAAAATCGTTTCGGTGAAATTTCGAAAAATCGGTAAAATAAGGGTTTTTCTGTAAAAAGTCAAAATACAAATATCTTATTATAAAAATTAAATATACATATTCTAGCTATGTAATTGCTATTATTTGTTGTTTATTGAGCCGCTGGTGAAATTTTAAATTTTCTGAAAAAAATATTATTTTATTATTATTTTTAGCCGTCACTAATACATTTAATTAGGGAAAATTACAAATTGGAATGAGTTGAAACAAATTTTGTGCATCATAAAACTTCAAATAAAATTTTATCATGTGGTTTTTGAAATGAAAACGTTTGCCAAAACGGTTTGGAAATTATCGAAGAAAAAGGCTTTTTTTCGGTGAAATTGTGTAAAGGGAAATTGGGGTATAGTATTTATCTTTTATTTTCCTCACCCACACTCACCCACACCCTCTCTCCTCCCCCCTATACTGCTGGCCGAACCCCCTTCACCATATTACCACCCCATTTTTAGAAAAGAGAACAAAGGAAATAAAGAAATCAATAAAGAAATGGGTGTGTTGACTTGAGGTATGGGTCTTCTTTCTTCCTTTGACTTCACACCACACCCCTCCCCTCCCCAAATCAGCAACTCCCTCATTTTGTTCAGCCCTTGCTGCAGCAGCTCTTCCCCCCCCCCCCTTCATCACTTCTTTTCTTTTCAAAAACTCTTGTAAAATTCATCAAAACACCATGCAAAACCTCACAAAATCAAAATCTAATCCCTACCCATTTTTCCTTGGCCATTCAAGCATGGATCTTGGTGAAAAGAGAGCATTTTGGGAGGCTTGATTTCATGGGAGATCTCTAAATTGTGGAGGTATAATCTTAACCCTAAAGTTTAATTGTTGATTATGTTAATCTAATTTATTCAAGTGTTAATTTGGTTGTGATTGCTAGTTTAGGAAATTCTAGAGAAGGGTTTAAATTTTTATTAGGGTTGTTATCATTAGATTATGGTCTTAAAGAGTAGATTAACATGTTATTGTTATGTAAAACTTAATCTTGTTGCATCTTGCTAATTGCTACTTTTAAATTGCCCAAATTGCACAGTATTGCAAACTAGGTTTTAAAAATTAAGTTAAATTGTTAGATAAAATTTCTAATTATGGTTTCAAAGCATTATTAACATTATAATGAGTGGTTTAATACCTTAGGTTATGCAAAACTAAGCTTAATTGTTAAATTGTGAATTTTTGCTTGAAAATTGTTAAAATTGGATAATTAGTAAACTAGGTTTTCGGGGTTAATGAAATTTATTAGGATTAAATTATGGAAATTATTTTTATGACTTATTTAAGATATTTAATAAGTATTATGGCCGCTAGATTTGTTTAAACGTCGAGTTTTGTACTAAAACGGGTAATTTTACTTGCTAAATTTTCGAAAAAACGGCTTTTAGGGTGAATTTGGGGTTTTTGTGAGTTTTAACCTATTTTATATTAAAATTAGTGTTTGTGAATGTGCAAATGAGTGTGTTTGGGTTGTTCTCGACGGTTTGGCGTTTGTACGCCGACTTCGAGGGTTTTTGGGTTGATTTGTGAAAGCAACCATAGGTTTTGACCTATATGGGATTCGTGTGTCGTTTTGGTCATGAGTCGGATTTTAATGCAATATGGTGCGTTATGATATGTAGGTACCCCATGTGGACTTCGAGACGACCAGCAAGCACGTGGCGACGTCGGCACCGGCGAGCGAGGACCAGGTGAGTAGATTTATATCTACGGGGAGAAGTCGGGTGGATGGCGTATAGCACCCCCGCAGTCCGAGGTGATGTATACGGATGCGTATACACACCTATAAATATTATATGTTGTTGGGTTTATTATTGATGTTTAAATGGATATTGGTATATCGGATTGGCGAAAGGTTACGAAACCTTAGGGTATTGGGTACACTACACCTACGTACGCACGCATACATATATGCATACATCCTTATGTCATATGTGGTTATAGGATCCTATGTGGATATGTGTTCCCATGGATTTTGGGATATTGTGCTCACATACGGATTTGAGGATAATACATGGGATTGATTTAAGTCGAGGAGTTGATCTGAGATTATGATATCGGTGAAATGACATGTTATGACGGTAAAATTCATGATTAAGATACGTCTTGATACTTTAGAGGATTTTGGGAATGATGATGCCATAGCAATAGTGATATATATATATATATATATATATATATATATATATATATATATATTTTAGATGATCGACATTTGATTATGTTATGAGATATGATATGATATGATATGACAGGATACTTGTGATAGGCCGCCTTGGGCGATGTATACTCTTGTGATGATATATGATGAAAATACCGATTTATGCTATACTGTCGATCAGTAGTCAGATCTTGATTTTTGTGATGATGTTGGCATTGTGCTAGACGTAGGTCAATACCCAAATGATGATCTTGATAAAGAGAATACCTGATGAATAATACGACAAATGTGATATTGACCCGTACCCAGATTTGGGGATGCCGTACGACGGATTTACGTACGAGCTATATTTTAATGATTGATCTGCACTCTTGACTTGGGATGTCTGGTTATGGATATGATATTATTGAGGCGGGATCACCGACTATACATATACAGGTATGTATATGTATCGACTCAGATTTTAGGCGGTTTCCTTACCTGTAGTCTAGCTTGTAGCGTAGCCCTTTAGTTTAGTTAGTTGTTAGATTAGATTCGGTTCCTACCTATTTCAAAGCTTACGAATCGTGCGTATTTTTAAAGACAGCCTAAGGGATCCTACGGATATTTCAAAAAACTTATCTTTTCTTAAAAACACCGTAGCCCCTATTTTCAAAACCCCACGATTCGTGTTATTTCAAAAGGCACCATTGTAGGACTTATATTAGGTTAAAACAGACTAGTTATCGTTGCGTCTAGTATTCAGCTCCCGCTCATTATTGTTGTTTGCTCCGCATCACATGCTTATATTATGCTTCATATTCTACTGTTGATATCTTGTGGTTAGGACACCAGCACCATTACCGATGATGCGTATGTACCACGTACACTTACTTGCCGGCTCACACACATCTTCATCGGTAATTGCCATGTCACGTATACCTTAGAAAATATTATTGCTTGACATAGCCTGTTAGCTAATAGTTTAGACATGATATTAGTGTACTTGCCTTATATGTTAGTTTAGACATTATAGTTATTACCTGCTACCTCATGCATACTGTTATTCATTGTTATGCCGCATTCATGGATTCTCATGCATATATTCACTTTTTACGTGCTATTGAGGTTTTGGATTTGGATTTCCATGAGATTTTCTGGATTTGGGGAAAACCGCAAAACATATACAAACTTCTTCTTTCTCTTTTTAAATAAAAAGCGCGGTTTTTCCCATGATGTATGAGTCGTCCACCATGAGTTTGCTGATAGATTTGGAGACCCGATTCGAGGAGTTGGATGAACCGTTTCGGGTACATGGTGGACCCGGTAAGGTACCCCGGGGCAAGAAGCTCGTGGTGATGAGGATGAGCCTGGCAGGGGGAGACTACCTACCGGTGATTTTACCCGACGCGTCGGATATCCGGAGGATACCGTCGTGGTCTTGAGATGGATGGTAGGGGCCGGTCTGGACTGACGGCGCCCTAGATATTGAGATTGAGACATTGAGATTTCGAGATATTGAGGTACTGAGATTTGATGATACAGGCCAGTCCGGATGGCCGGAGCCTGAGGTTTTGAGACATTGAGATTTATGTTTTGTGTCGATGCTAGACACTGTTGATGCTGATTTCATTTATGATACCTCATTTTAAAAATACAAAGGAAATCTCACTAATTTATGAAAACAGTTTCTTCATTTACATGTATTCTGTTTTCATGCATTCATACCTCATTCACATGATATATTGCTACCTGAGGCACTGATACGGGCACATGAGATTACACTCGGGTTAGATATTTACCCTAGCCTTGTTATAGGCTACATGTTATTCATATATTTGAGGATATATTATGATCATTGACCTAGGTTGCGTTATTTGTGCGATTTCTGTGCGTAGATCTTTTTCTACTCACGAGTTGGCAACTCACCCCCGTTGTACCCCAGTTTCTTGCAGGTGTTGCCGTACGGATTTCATTACGGCCTTGCGGGCACGGTTTCTTTACGGGTGACTTGCTAGTAGGTGGATTTATTGTATCTTACCCATCATTATACCTTGTATATTATATTTCAGTTGTATCTAGAAGTTCCATCAACCAAACTTGTATTTTTTTAGATAGAGACCAGTAATGTTATTCTTTCGACCATAGAGTAGCATGTTATATTTCTTGAGTTTCTTGCTGGTTGAGTTCCATTTCTGTTGTGATCCTCGCCTTTAGGCGTTGTATATTATGTTGTATACAGGTTGATTTGATATGGTTCTTCCTATTCTCTACTACTTCTCTTGGTTTGGATTTCTGGGTTTCGGCTTACTTAGCATACGTACGCCTTGAGACGTTCGTAGTCTAAGTGCCGGTCATGTTCCGTACTTTCGGGTCGTGACACGTTTGGGGGCCAGTATTTACAAAGGAGACTCTGCCGAAATTTTCAGGAAATATTTGATGTTTTTAAAAACGCATAATTCGGCTTATGCTATTAAAACTACTTGATTTAAATTGTTTTTCCTTCACTCTACTACTGTTCTTGGTTTGGATTTCTGGGTTTTCGGCTTACTTAGATTACGTACGCCTCGAGACGTTTCGTAGTCTAAGTGCCAGTCATGTTCCGTACTTTCGGGTCGTGACAAAAACTCCACTAATTTTTTAATTATCTTAAATAAACATAACCCACCATAATTCATAGAAAGGTGTATGTCTCATACACACATGTCTAGTGTATCAACAACCATGATACAAATATATAACACATTTATATATATCAAATATATATAGTAAAGATGTGTGAAAGTGAGAAAAACCCTAAAGTGAACATGTGTTAGTAAATGTAAATTAGTATATCTAATATACAATTATACACTTAATTATTAAATCAACACTTGACTTAATAATCCGATCATATCTCATATAACCGGCTAACAATCATCGTATCGACTTATCAAATCAACACTTGATTCGATAACCCGGTCATATCATATATGACCGACCGATACAAAAAGTCGTGAGAATAGAATACGGTATCACATACACGCATTTATTCTCGGTCTCGCACATATCACATACGTGCTCCTATTTCGTTTCGCCTAAGCCAGTAAAACCTCTGTGTAGGACTCTAAAGACTCGTCAATACGCCGGCAGTAGGTGATGATCACATCACGCACCCACAAGCCGTCAGCGGTACTAGCTGGACATAACGGCTACCAGGGTATTGAGCGATCAGAAGATCAGCAAGCAAGCCCGCTCCAACTCCTGTGAAAGCCTGTCGGCAACACTTCCCGTACAGTCCGGTCTTCTCGTCTGATATGTCGCATATCAAGTCTAGGGGTGGTAAACGTCAGACCCCAATAACCGATAAGTCGTGCCAATGTAAGGCTCATAACAGGTCGAGAAAATACTGGTAACACTTACCAGTAAATCTCTAATCAGCCCTGGCCAGGGACTTTCCTGTTACGGCCCATAGAGCACAGCGCAACATCAACCCCCAATACCGGGAGAGACGAAACCCCTCCTATCGCTCATTGCCTCCATGCGACTCGGGACTGTACCCAAAAACCACCATTTTGCACGCCCTCATAGACGTGGTAAGGTGGAAATCAAAGCACGGTGGGAATCACACAAGACTCTATGACGATCTCGGGTCTACAGACTAACCTGCACAAGTGTCACCTGAGAACTGCCATCTGACGTGAGGTATAATACCATCTGGGAGTTTTCGGCGAGTCCGTCCAGTGTACCCAGTCTCCACTGAGCACCCGTATACCATCTCTGATGTCAAACACCAATGGATATGGGATCATCCATCGCCCATCTCATGGGTCGAGAAGCATATACGCTAGTCTACACAGGTATATCGATGCCCCGTCTCGATACACCCTCAACTAGGGACCTTGAAGGATGTACTTATGGACTACCATGTCCCCACTAGTATGATCCGCATCATAGTCCAGGTAGTCAAGTACACATCCTAAGGGCTTTACCAACATGTAACTATAAGACAGTATAAAGAGACAAGTATACATGTTAAAGTAAAGAGCAACCAGATAGCATACTATCATGACGAGCAAGAAAGTCCTCTCTATATATGTCCAAGCATCCAATATAATATACATCATCTGTACAATACGGGCCTCTAGGGCATACATACAACTAACAATCTCCCACTTGCACTAGGGCCAGCTGTTGTAGTATCGCATACCGAGCATCCCGAAGAGTCTCTCAAACTGTATCTGGGGAATGGCCTTCGTGAGTGGATCCGCTGTGTTATTCTTCGTGTCAACCCTCCTGACCTCGATCTCCCGGTGATCAACTATCTCCCGGATCAGGTGATACCGCCTCAGAATATGCTTGGATCGCTGATGGGACCTGGGTTCCTTGGACAAAGCCACCGCTCCATTGTTATCGCAATACAAAGGTATTGGATGCTCAATGGATGGAACCACTCCAAGTTCAGTAATGAACTTCTTGATCCAGACAGCCTCTTTGGCAGCATCGTTGGCAGCGATGTATTCAGCCTCCATCGTCGAGTCTGCCACGGTTTCCTGCTTGGAACTCTTCCAGCTAACCGCCCCTCCGTAAAGGGTAAAGACAAATCCCGACTGCGACTTAGAGTCGTCCTTGTCACTCTGGAAGCTCGAATCGGTAAAGGACTCCACTTGGAGTTCTCCGTTACCATACACCAAGAGCATCTCTTTACTCCTTCGTAAGTACTTGAGAATGCTCTTCACAGCTGTCCAGTGACTCTCTCCAGGATCAGCTTGATACCTACTCACTACACTTAGTGAGTATGCTACATCGGGTCTGGTACATAGCATTGCGTACATGATAGAGCCTACTGCCGAAGCATAGGGTATCCCTTGCATGCGAGCTCTCTCCAAATCAGTCTTGGGAGACATCTCTTTGGAGAGAGCGAGCCCTGAGATCATGGGTAAAAACCCACGTTTGGACTCTTCCATACTAAACCACTTTAGTATGGTGTCAATGTACCTGGATTGGGACAATCCCAGTATCCTTTTAGATCTATCTCTATAGATCATAATTCCCAATATGCAGGAGGCATCACCAAGATCTTTCATTGAGAATCTTTGTGATAAGAAGAGCTTCACCGATTGCAGCATAGGAATATCATTTCCTATCAAGAGTATGTCGTCCACGTACAATACGAGAAAGACAACCTTACTCTCTGCGACCTTCTTGTAGATACAAGGTTCATCTACGTTTTTGACGAAATCAAACTCTTTGATAACGACGTCAAAGAAGATGTTCCAACTCCGCGATGCTTGCTTCAATCCATAAATGGATTTAAGCAGCTTGCACACCTTCCCGCTGCTCCCACTATCTATGAAGCCCTCTGGCTGAGTCATGTACACACACTCTTCTAAATCACCGTTTAGAAAGGCGGTCTTAACATCCATTTGCCAGATTTCGTAGTCATGATATGCAGCGATGGCAAGCATGATCTGGATGGATTTAAGCATAGCCACTGGAGAAAAGGTTTCGTCATAGTCCACACCTGGTCTTTGACGAAAACCCTT
Source organism: Agapanthus africanus (assembly GCA_030015575.1). Taxonomy (NCBI): domain Eukaryota; kingdom Viridiplantae; phylum Streptophyta; class Magnoliopsida; order Asparagales; family Amaryllidaceae; genus Agapanthus; species Agapanthus africanus. The sequence continues at coordinate 496,355,700 of CM057339.1, forward strand.
TGCAACAAGTCTAGCTTTGGAAGTCTCCACTTTCCCATCTACACCAAGTTTTTTCTTGAAGATCCACTTGCTCCCAATGGGTTTTACCCTTTCAGGAGCAACTTCCAAAGTCCACACTTTGTTGGTGTACATGGATTCCATATCGGACCACATTGCATCCAGCCATTTCACTGAGTCCCCACTCGTGATGGTCTGCTTGAAGCTAGTTGGGTCATCATCAACCATGATGCAATACTCGCTCCCACCATCTATGAGAAAACCGTAGTATCTCTCAGGTGGGTGAGGAACCCTACTAGATCGGCGGAGAGGCTGAGGTTCGCTGGGAACTACCGAATCCTCTGGTTCCACTAAATCTTCAGTTTGAGTTTGTGTAGCCGGAATTTCTTCCAGTTCTACCTGGTCGCCACTAATTTCTTTTGTAAGAAATTCATTTTCTAAAAAGGTGGCATGTCGAGAAACAAACACTTTTTGTTCCTCAGTATGGTAGAAAAGATATCTATGTGAATGTTTGGGATATCCCACAAACTTGCATAGAACTGACCGTGCCTCGAGTTTGTCCGGATTTTGCGTTTTAACATAGGCCGGACAACCCCATATCTTAACACGTTTAAGACATGGTCTCTTCCCACTCCATATCTCATATGGTGTGGTAGGTACAGATTTAGATGGAACTTGATTCAATAGGTATGCCGCTATCTCCAGCGCATACCCCCAGAAGGAAATAGGTAACTCAGCTGTGCTCATCATAGAGCGCACCATATCTAATAGGGTGTGGTTCCTCCGTTCAGATACACCGTTGTGCTGTGGTGTATATGGAGGAGTCAGCTGAGAGAGAATCCCATTCTCTTTTAGGAAGTCCAGGAATTCATTGCTCAAGTATTCACCTCCTCGATCAGATCGAAGGATTTTAATACTTTTCCCGGTTTGGTTCTCGACTTCTTGTTTATATTCTCTAAATTTATCAAAAGCTTCTGATTTGTGTTTCATCAGGAACACATATCCGAATCTAGAGAGATCGTCAGTGAATGTAATGAAGTACGCAGAACCATTCCTGGCATGTGTAGACATGGGGCCGCATACATCACTATGTACCAGTCCCAAGAGTTCCGTAACTCTCTCTCCGTGTCCCGTAAACGGAGTTTTGGTCATCTTGCCTTTAAGACATGATTGGCAAGTGTCATAAGATGAAAATTCAAACGGATTCAAATATCCATCTTTATGCAACTTAGCTAGTCGTGTCGCATTGATGTGACCTAGTCTATAATGCTACAAGAAGGATTCGTTCATTTCTGAACTCTTCCTCTTGTTTGTGTTTGTTATGCTCAGAACTGTTGATTGATTTAGAACATAAATGCCATTGCACATCGTGCCTGATCCAACCAACTTTTGGTTTAGGAAAATGTTCATAACATTATCCTGTAATACAAAATTATATCCCTCTTTACTCAACAAAGAAACCGATATAATGTTGCATATCAGGTTCGGCATGAAATAGCATTCGTTCAGAATCAATGTATTACCAGTTGGCAATACAAGGTGATATTCCCCGACGGTTTTAGCTGCAACAATTGCACCATTTTCAACCCTTATGTCTTTATCACCATCTCCAAGTTCTCTACCTTTCCTAAGCCCATGTAACTGATTACATATATGGGATCCTGACCCAGTATCTAATACCCAGGACGTAGAGGAAATGGAGAATCAGTTCTCTGTAACTAACACACCCGAAGAAAATGCATCAACATGTACTTTCTTCATACGGGTGGCATGGGAATCCTGGTATTCCCCTATATCCTGATCAGTCTTATAACTCTTATAAGAAAGAACGGAACCAACGTTCCCCAGCACAGTATAACATGCGGGTTCGGTCAATACATCCTTATTATTATCTTGATTAAGGTATGATATGGTCGCTACCTGGAGAGAGAGAGAAGAAAAACACTTTAGCGTATGCTCTTGCAAGATCAGATTGGTTATTATCTTATCTAATCAGGATGGCTCCCACTGTTTTTATCAAATCTTCCTTCAAACCCTAAAAGGAAAGACTAGCCGGGATTAATTACACCCTACAACTTCGCCAATCTTTCAGCCAGGCCAGTGTCGGTACTTTGAGGGAGGTTCCCCGTGCTTTCGCATGGACCTAATTAAAGAAAACCTCGTTTTCCCAGAGGCGTAACCCCGTTGACACCTTTATAGACACCTACTTGATCGGCTAATTGTCCTGTGTAAAACTCTCCCGAGAGTAACAATTACTCGCAATGGGTATCGGGATCCAACTATCTCATAGAAGGTATGCAGTCTCATTGCAAATCTCAACACTTGAAATTCCCGATAATATTTTTCCCCTAACCCCTATGACCTTGACAAAGGCCAACAAATCATAGGATGTTAGTCAAGTTCATCCCGTCATTTCTTTATTGAATCAAACCCACCCGCACGACCCTTGAAAAAGGCCAACAAGGTCGTACGACTACCCCAAAACAATCTGCATCATATGCATAAGCAGATAAGCACCATATAGCTACCGCACACTACGCCTTGACAAAGCCAACAAATGCAGCACGAATACTAAACAGTTCTTATCTGAAATGACGGAGGGCTACGACAGGTTTTTCTGAAAACCTATTGCGTAATGAACTTGATATCGTCGTAGAATCATTTGAATTTTGAAATGGAGTGATTTTGAGGCTTTTATTAGTTTTGCTAAAGAGGTCACTCCCGGTGAAGGGATCTCGGCTCTTTCCTTATGGAATAAGGTGCAGGATATATCATATACATCACTATGCAAAGCAAAACTCCAAAAGCAATCAAAAGCAAACCGAGTGTTGTAGCATCTGCCAGTTTTACTAAAGTGGTCACTCTCGGTGAAGGGATCTCGGCTCTTTCCTCATCGAATAAGGTGCAGGGTATATCATATATACCGCTATGCAAAGCAAAACTGTAGCTACCTTTTTTATTTGAAAATTTGATTCTACAACATCTTTTAGGTTTCTTTTCTTTCATTAATCACATTAATGAAGTCCTATCATTTAAGTCACCTAAACATCACAGATAAATGCGACGTACACTTATGCCATCCGCATTCGCCTCGATGTCCCCTCGTGCACCGTTAGGTTAGGTAACTAACGGCAGAGCAGGGCAGGGCTAGCGCGGGTGTAAAACATAAGTAACGCCTATATAATATATCATATATACTATATACAGTATTTATCACAGAACATCAAATGATCGCATCACAGATATCGCAGCAGAAGAAACATATGAAACATTGGATATACTAGGACGTCCGTGTTTTATTTTGAGCCTCTATAAAACACGGATTCCACGGTCGCGATGAATAGCCAAACCCACACCCCTAGACCCCTTCGAGAGCGGCAAGCAACCCTACCAATTCTGGAGTTAGGAGACCCGGACTCGACTCCTCGAGTTGGTCTCCCACTGGACTCCAGAACCCGGTTACTTGTGCTCTCCTCCTTGGGTCTATCCTAGTGCGGAAAAGTAAATAATATACAAAATGTGACATCAACCTCGACCTGAAAGTGCCCCAATAAAAGAATATTACATACATTTAAATTTTACATGAATGAAAATAAAAACTCTCATCTCACATAAAACCCACCGGCTATTCAAACACGACGATCCAATATAACATATCCAGCAACACATAACATCACATGTCATCAACGTAAGTACATATGCGCATCCCAATTGTCGTTGACATATAGCAACGAAACCGGCGATATCACATATTACACTTACGGTCGCAGAAAAGAAAGTGTAAAACTACAACAGTTGGAATCCGCAAACTCTTTAGACATCGCATGCCTAACCAATTATAAACCCCGCATTTTAGTCTCATTATCGAAAACTCTTTTCAATATCAAGTCGGGCAATTCAACAAGATTCCCGACATTTTGATCGAAAGCTCGTCACAAACTTTAGTAGACGGCCGCACCCCCGATACCGTCGACGAAGTGCACCAAGGCGAAACACCGCTGCCGCGAGCACCCGAACGGATGCTGTCGGTGACGGGGTTCTCTTACAATCACTTGGTCGGGGCTATGGGGCGTGGCTGTCTATTAAGTTTATCCGGCGAGTATTCGCGTACGCTACGTGATTGCGACGGACTTTTGATCACATCAAAATTCCGTGGCAACCGATCAAGTGAGACTAAACTGCTATGTTTATAACATCCAAATTAGTTATCTCATAACTACTTGTGGATTCCAAATATTGTATCACATTCCAGATAAATAGAAAATGTTAAACTTTTCGATCGAACAATCAAACACCCAAGTTTTCCCGAAACAGCTCAACACATGAAATAAGTTTAAAAACATTCACTTCATGCCTCAGTACCAACGGTCCAGCCGTAAAAGGGTCAAGCCAACGCCTCACATGTGGCACGCCGTACTGCCCCAAACCCTAAGGTTCAAAGGGCAGTTCAAGACGGTCACATAATCGAGTTAAGGTTTGTTGTCTTCTAGAGGGTCCATCGCGTTACTTGCACTACTTCGAACGTTCTTAAACTACGGAAAGATCCAACACTTGGAAATTTCCCGACAGGGGAAAAGGTGGGTATTTATATCCGGTCAAACTTTTTAACATATTCTAAAATACCCGGAAAAATATACAGACGAAGTTAAACTTCCCGATCAAAACACCGAGTCCCCAATACAACCCAGAAAACTCAACTCTTGAGTAAAGATTAAAATTACCCATAAAACACAGGAGTCAAATAGAAACATTACTGTGCAAAGCTTGGTCAATGAAGCAACAGTATGGACGCGGAACCGCCGCGCCACGTGGGGTACGGCCGCGGTTCCGCGGCTCATTGGTGGATTTAGGACCACGTTTTGCACAGTAATTCTTATAAAACCCTGCTGAATTTTTTGAGTATTTTTAATTCAGAAAAATCCAAAAATTCAAAAAATGTACAGAGAAGGGTTCCGTTTAGGGTTTCGGGGTTCGATCGGACTTCTAACATCGCCTACACTTCGCCTAAGGCTCAAGCTAGGCTCTGATACCACTGTAGGGTTACTAGGCACACTAACAAGGCTCTACAAGGCATCGACCATGCCAAAATTAAATTTTTATGTGCCGAATAACACTAAGCAAGATTGTAAACTAGAGATTAGGCGAATAAATGAGCAAGTAAACAACTTTACACTAAAGGGAATGCGATATACAACCTTTGTAGATCGGTCCTCCACTTCATTTGCTCCTTGTTGAAGTCCCATCGCTGCGATCAAGGTTCTCCCGGGCTCTTGCATGGCTTCACGACGCGAAGGATGCGACCTTGCTTGAAGTCTCCGAGGCCGAAGATGATCTACGTCGAGGGAATTCCGACTCAAGCTCCTACTTCACTAACTTGAGAATTAGTGAAGCAAACACCCTATACTAAAGGGCTATTCTAGTAGAGGATGAAGAAATAGGAAGTGGGTTCTCTTTAGAATTTTGTTTCTCACTTTCTTTCTCACTTTAGATCAAACCCTAGCAAGCTTTTCTCTTGCTCAATGAAGAAGAAGATGATGAACAAAAGAAAAGAAATGAGGATAATGATTAAGTGAGAAAGATAACCATGGAGAGTGAGTATCATATACTAACCCTTGTAGAGCCATAACCATAGCTAATTTGATTATGGTTGGGTTAAAAAGGAATCTAAGGTAAAGACAAAGCTAGTAGACTTTGTCAAAGCAAAGTAAGCTTCTACAAGCTTCATGCTTATTCCAAAACTCCACTAATTTTGTAATTATCTTAAATAAACATAACCCACCATAATTCATAGAATGGTATATGTCTCATACACACATGTCTAGTGTATCAACAACCATGATACAAATATATAACACATTTATATATATCAAATATATATAGTAAAGATGTGTGAAAGTGAGAAAAACCCTAAAGTGAACATATGTTAGTAAATGTAAATTAGTATATCTAATATAGAATTATACACTTAATTATTAAATCAACACTTGACTTAATAATCCGGTCATATCTCATATAACCGGCTAACAATCATCGTATCGACTTATCGAATCAACACTTAATTCGATAACCCGGTCATATCATATATGAACGACCGATACAAAAAGTCGTGAGAATAGAATACGGTATCACATACACGCATTTATTCTCGGTCTCGTACATATCACATACATGCTCCTATTTCGTTTCGCCTAAGCCAGTAAAACCTCTGTGTAGGACTCTAAAGATTCGTCAATACGCCGGCAGTAGGTGATGATCACATCACGCACCCACAAGCCGTCAGCGGTACTAGCTGGACGTAACGGCTACCCGGGTATTGAGCGATCAGAAGATCAGCAAGCAAGCCCGCTCCAACTCCTGTGAAAGCCTGCCGGCAACACTTCCCGTACAGTCCGGTCTCCTCGTCTGATATGTCGCATATCAAGTCTAGGGGTGGTAAACGTCAGACCCGAATAACCGATAAGTCGTGACGATGTGAGGCTCATAACGGGTCGAGAAACTACTGGTAACACTTACCAGTAAATCTCTAATCAGCCCGGGCCAGGGACTTTCCTGTTACGGCCAATCGAGCACAGCGCAACATCAACCCCCAATACCGGGAGAGACGAAACCCCTCCTATCGCTCATTGCCTCCATGCGACTGGGGACTGTACCCAAAAACCACCGTTTTGCATGCCCCCATGGACGTGGTAAGGTGGAAATCAAAGCACAGTGGGAATCACACAAGACTCTATGACGATCTCGGGTCTACAGACTAACCTGCACAAGTGTCACTAGAGAACTGCCATCTGACGTGAGGTATAATACCATCTGGGAGTTCTCAGCGAGTCCGTCCAGTGTACCCAGTCTCCACTGAGCACCCGTATACCATCTCTGATGTCAAACACCAATGGATATGGAATTAACCATCGCACATCTCATGGGTCGAGAAGAATATAAGCTAGTCTACACAGGTATATCGATGCCCCATCTCGATACACCCTCGACTAGGGACCTTGAAGGATGTACTTATGGAATACCATGTCCCCACTAGTATGATCCGCATCATAGTCCAGGTAGTCAAGTACACATCCTAAGGGCTTTACCAACATGTAACTATAAGACAGTATAAAGAGACAAGTATACATGTTAAAGTAAAGAGCAACCAGATAGCATACTATCATGACGAGCAAGAAAGTCCTCTCTATATATGTCCAAGCATCCAATATAATATACATCATCTGTACAATACTGGCCTCTAGGGCATACATACAACTAACATAACCGCCACTGCCTCCAAGTGCTCTGGACTGCACCCAACTGCTGCCTGTTTGCACGACTCCTTTGAGCCATGGTAGGGTAGCAATGAACAGTGGGACACACTCGAGGCGAAGTTGCAGTGTCAAGTCTGCGGACTATGCTGTACTCATGTCACCTGGGAACTGTTAACTGACGACGGGTATAATACCAACCAACAGTTCCCCGTGAGTCCTGTCCGGTATACCCGTAACCCAACGAGCACCTGTATACTATCTCCAGTATGACGTACTGACGGCTGTGGGACAGACCATCTCCCCAACTGGGATGAGAAGCGTACACACTAGTCTACTCCGGAGTATCGATTCCCTGTCTCGATAATCCTACGACTAGGGACCTAAAAAAGGATGTGCTTGTAGACTACTCAGCCCCCACTAGTGTGACTGCCATCACAACGCTGGTAGTCAAGCAAGATCCTAAGAGCTCTATCAATACGTATACTCACATATTAAGATAGATAAAACCAAGTTGCATACTATCATGTTTAGCAAGACTGTTATATAACTGTGAATATCCCAAGCTTCCATTAAGTAACATACAAGCTAGTATGATACAATAATGGCCCCTAGGGCATATACACTAGCAATCTCCCACTTGCACTAGGACCATGTACTGGCATATCGAAGACCGATGATCTCGAGTAGCCTCTCGAACTGAATCTGAGGTAGGGCCTTCGTGAATGGATCAGCAATGTTCTCTTCAGTAGCAACTCTCCGGACCTCGATCTCTCGACGATCAATGATCTCCATGATCAGGTGATACCGCCTTAAGATGTGTCTGGACTTCTGATAGGACCTTGGTTCCTTCACTAAAGCTATAGCTCCGTTGTTGTCGCAATACAGAGGTATTGGATCAACAATGGTAGGAACCACCTGAAGTTCTGTTAGGAACTTCTTCATCCAGACCGCTTCTTTTGCGGCATCGCAAGCAGTAATATACTCCGCTTCCATCGTCGAGTCAGCAATGGTGTCCTGCTTGGAACTCTTCCAGCACACCTCCCCTCCATTGAGGGTAAAGACATAACCTGACATGGACTTGGAATCGTTCTTATCACTCTGGAAGCCGGAATCAGCAAAGGCCTCCATCTTGAGGTCTTTTCCGCCGTAAACCAAGAACATCTCCTTAGTCCTCCTCAGGTACTTGAGAATGTTCTTTACTGCTATCCAGTGCTTGTCCCCTGAGTCTGACTGATACCGGCTTACCACGCTCAGTGCGTAAGCTACATCTGGTCTGGTGCACAACATCGCATACATTATAGAGCCTACCGTAGAAGCGTAGGGTATAATAGACATGCGTTCCCTTTCCAAATCAGTCTTGGGAGACATCTCTTTGGATAGGGTGATTCCGTGACAAGCCGGTATATTACCGCGCTTAGAATCTTCCATACTGAATCTTTTCAGTATAGTGTTGATATACCTGGACTGCGAAAGTCCTAACATCCTCTTGGATCTATCACGATAGATCCGGATCCCCGGAATGTAAAAGGCATCACCCAGGTCTTTCATGGAGAACCTGTGTGATAAGAATCCTTTGACAGATTGTAGCATAGGAATGTCATTTTCTATCAATAGAATGTCATCCACGTACAAGACGAGGAATACGACAGTTCGTGCTACAACTTTACTATATATACATGGTTCATCTGGATTTTTGATAAAGTCATATTCTTTGACCGTTTCATCAAAACAGATGTTCCAACTCCGCGATGCCTGCTTTAGTCCATAAGTGGACTTAAGCAACTTGCATACTTTCCCGCTGCTCCCACTTTGATTAAAACCTTCTGGCTGATCCATATAGACGCACTCTTCTAAATTTCCATTCAGAAAAGCCGTCTTTACGTCCATCTGCCAGATTTCATAATCATGGAAGGCAGCAATAGCAAGAAGGACCCGAATGGATTTGAGCATAGCCACTGGAGAAAAAGTTTCATCATAGTCCAAACCAGGTCTTTGATGAAAACCCTTTGCAACAAGTCTAGCCTTATAGGTTTCCACCTGTCCATCTACACCAATCTTTTTCTTGAAGATCCATTTGCATCCTATGGGTTTTACCCCATATGGAGCAAAGTCCAAAGTCCATACTTTGTTGGTGCACATGGACTCCATTTCGGTCCGTATTGCATCTAGCCATCGTACCGAGTCGCCGCTCTGGATGGCCTGCTGGAAGCTAGTAGGTTCATCATCATCTATGATGCAATCCTCTCTATCCCCATCTATGAGAAAACCGTAGTATCTCTCAGGCGGATGAGACGGCCTACTACTCCTACGGAGGGGTGCGGAAATGTCCTGTTCTTCTTGAACTACTGGTTCTACCAAACTTTCAGAAGTAGTTTGTGGTTCTGGAATTTCTTCCAGTTCTATTTCGCTCCCACTTATTTCCTTTTCTAAAAATTGCTGTTCTAGAAAATGGGCATTACGAGAAACAAAAACCTTTTGTTCCTCTGCGTAATAGAAATAATATCCTTTGGAGTTCTTTGGATATCCCACAAACTTACATTGTACTGATCGTGCCTCGAGCTTGTCCGCATGCTGCTTTTTAACAAAAGCTGGACATCCCCATATCTTCATATGCTGAAGATGGGGTTTCTTCCCACTCCACATCTGATATGGGGTGGTAGGCACAGTCTTGGTAGGAGCACTGTTCAGAAGATATGCTGCTGATTCTAGCGCATAACCCCAGAAAGATCACGGTAACTCAGCATTACTCATCATGGAACGTACCATATCCAATAGGGTTCGATTCCGTCTCTCCGATACACCGTTATGCTGTGGAGTGTATGGAGGAGTAAGCTGAGAGAGAATTCCTTTCTCTTTTAGGTAACCAAGGAACTCGGTACTTAAGTATTCACCACCTCGATCAGATCTTAGTGTCTTGATACTTTTGCCGGTTTGGTTTTCTACTTCATTCTTATACTCTTGGAATTTCTCAAAAGCCTCGGATTTATGTTTCATCAGATAAATGAATCCGTACCTTGAGTAATCATCCGTAAAAGTAATGAAATAGGAAAAACCACCTCTTGCATGTGTAGACATTGGACCACAAACATCGCTGTGTATGAGTCCTAAGAGCTCGCTCGCTCTTACTCCATGTCCATTGAATGGAGTCTTTGTCATCTTTCCTTTGAGACATGATTGACAAGTGGCATAAGTTTGATATTCGAACGAGTCCAAATATCCTTCTCTATGTAACTTAGTCAACCTTGTCTCATTGATGTGACCTAGTCTACAATGCCATAAGAAAGCTTTATTTAAATCTGGAGACTTTCTTTTTAGTGTATTCTGGACATTGAAAATTTGGAGTTGGTTTAAGACATATATACCGTTATCCAGTGTACCGGACCTAATCAAACTATGATTAAGGTGGATGTTAACAACATCACTTACAAATGTGAAATCATAACCTTTATTTGATAACAAGGAAACTGATATGATATTACACGTTAAGCTAGGTACACAAAAACAGTTATGTAAAACCAAAATGTGTCCACTCGTCAATCCCAGGTGATAATCCCCTACGGACACAGCTCCCACGCTAGCTCCGTTAGCAACCATCAGGGTCATATCACCATCCATCAGCACTCTACGGTTTCTCAGTGCCTGCAATGAATTACATATATGAGATCCTGATCTGGTATCCAATACCCAGGAAGTAGAGTTGATTGACAGACAATTCTCAATTACAAACACACCTGAAGTCGAAGCCACAGCTTGCTTCGGTTCCTGGTTCTTGGCGTTCCACGCCTTGCAATCTTTCTTCCTGTGCCCTTTCCTATGACAATGGAAGCACTCATCCTGGGCCACTACTGGTACCGCAAACTTTTTCTTTCCCTTCGCTCCCACCTTACTTACACCTCCTCTAGGTTTGGTGGCGGCCTTCTTCTTCCTTCCTTTGGCCCTAGCCTTGGACCCGGAAGAAGAAGCACCACTAACAAACATAGCGGGTGTTTCCCTTGCCTTCTGCAAGGTGCCCTCTGCACTCCTCAACATGTTAAGGAGTTCCGGAAGTTCAACTTCTTTTCTTTGAATGTTGAAATTCAGAATAAACTGGGCGTAGGTGGAAGGAAGGGACTGGAGAATAAGGTCTGTATAGAGCTCATTATCCAAAGTCGTCCCAAGGTCTGCGAGCTCTTCTATATAGCCAATCATCTTTAGGACATGTTCTCCTACCGATGATCCGACAGCCAACCTCGCTCGAAACAAGTTCTTAGAGGTCTCGTATCTTGCTATACGAGATTGCTCTCCATAAAGTTTCTTTGTTTGGAGAAATATGGCATCAAGATCCATATCCTCGTGCCTCCTCTGATGTTCATTGTTCATCGAGGCAAGCACGATGCACTTGGCCTTCGCGCAATCATACTCCCAGGTTTTGCGGATTTCCTTATCCGCATTACTGGATTTGGGACCTGGGACTGCAGGTGCCTTAGCGGTGAGGACGTATCCCAATTTGTCATAGGTCAAAGCCATTTTGACATTCCGCAGTCAATCTTTATAGTTTGGCCCTGTCAGTATATTTTTCTCTAAAAGTAACTTAAGTCCAGTCATTTTCAGGGTCGCTGCAAATAGGAGAGAGAGAAGAAACACTTTAGCATGATGCTCTTGCAAGTTTAGAGTGGTTTTTAATTTATCTAAACTGGATGGCTCCCACTGTTTCTCGAATCCTTCCTCAAACCATAAAAGAAGAATTAGCCAGGACTATTCTCACTGTACAATACTTGCTTAACCGTTCAGCCAGGCTGATGTCGGTACTTCGAGGGAGGTTTTCCAATGCTTTCGCGAAGTTCCTTAATTAAATAACCTCTTTTCTATGGGGGCGTAACCCCGCTGACACCTTTCTCGACACCTACTTGGTTTATAGCATTGATCGTTAAGTGACGAATCTCCTGATGGGTAGCATATACTCACGGTAGGATCGGGATCTAAATATCATCGTATGATAATGTTGAAGGAATCCTACCAACATTCATCAAACTCCAAATGGTATGCATCTCTTTGCAAATTTCAGTTTCTTTAGAAATTCCCGATATAAATTTTTGCCCCGTGCTCTTATGACCTTGGCTTTGGTCAAAATGTCATAAGTCACATGTCAAGTTCTACCTGTCATTATCTTGTCAATTTGAACCCATCCGTACATACCCCTGACTTTGGTCAAATGATAATACGACTGTCCCAAACTAACTCATCTATCTATGCAACAAATGAATACCCAGCAGCTACCAAACACTATGCCTTGACTTTGGCCAAAATGCATAGCTTGAATACTACTGAATACGGAGGGCTACGAATGGTTTTGGCGAAACCGTGAACATACTGAACTTGATATGACCGAAGGAACCTGATAGCTTTTAAAAGGAGTGGTTAAAGCTCCGCAATTAAAAATATCATCTGTTTTAAAATAACCGAGTGGTTTCTTTTAAATTGTTCCAACGATTCAACTTTTGGTTTATTTTCTTTGCATTAATAATAATATGTCCCATCATTAACCTATCATTGCAGAAAACAACGAAAATACAACGTCCTCTTATGCCATCCGCATTCGCCTCTGGGTCCCGTCATCACCCGTTAGGTTACTTAACTAACGGCAGAGCGGGGGCTGGGCTAGCGCGGGTGTAAAACATAAGTGACGTCTAAATAGCTATCATATATAGATATTGTACATTCTTCAGACGCAATAATAGGCATTCCAGATCACAGATGAACATTATTGGATATGCAAGCAATCCGCGTTTGTTTTGAGCCTGCAACAAAAGACGGATTATATAGTTGTGATGAATAGCCATTACCCCACCCTATACCCCTACGGGTACGGAAAACTACCCGCCAAGTACCCGAAGTGAAGCGGTCTCCCTCATCAACGTGAGTAGGCCACTAAACACTTCAAAGTACCCGGTAGTTTGTGCACCCCACCTTGGGTCTATCCTAGGAGCAAAAACAGTAAAATGAAATAATACAACGGTGGCGACAACCGCAACCTGGATGTGCCCCGCAAAATAATATTACAACATATTACAATTACTTTGAATGAATATAACAACCCATCACAAACCCCGGCTAATCATCACAACAGTCCAATACAGTTCAAAACCACAAACAGTAAAAACCATTACAAAAATGTGCAACCCCCTGCCAACCGACATACTAGTGTTAGTGTATATGCCCTAGGGGCCATTATTGTATCATACTTGTATGTATATTACTTAATGGAAGCTTGGGATATTCACAGTTGTATATACAGTCTTGCTAAAAATGGTAGTATGCTACTTGGTTTGTGTCTACTTTAATATGTGCATATGTTTCTTGTAACGTATCACTCATACATATTAGTAGAGCCCATAGGATCTTTGCTTGATTACCAGCGTTGTGATGGCAGTCACACTAGTGGGGGCTGGGTAGTCTGTAAGAAACATCTTATACTTGTCCCTAGTCATAGGATTATCGAGACTGGGCATCGATACTCCAGAGTAGACTAGTGTGTACGCTTCTCATCCCAGTTGGGGAGATGGTCTGTCCCACAGCCATCAGTACGTCGTACTGGAGATAGTATATAGGTGTTCGTTAGGTTACGGGTACACCGGACAGGACTCGCAGGGGAACTGATTGGTTGGTATTATACCCGTCGTCAGTTAACAGTTCCCAGGTGACATGAGTACAGCATAGTCCGCAGACTTGACACTGCTACTTCGCCTCGAGTGTGTCACACTGTTCTTAGATTGCTACCCTACCACGGCTCAAAGGAGTCGTGCAAACAAGTAGCAGTTTGGTGCAGTCCTGAGCACTTGGAGGCAGTGGCGGTTAGAAAGGATTCGTCTCTCCCGGTATTGGGAGTTGATATCGCGCTGTGTCAAAGAGCCATTACGCAAAGTCCCTGGCCAGGGCAAGCGAGATTTACCGATAGGTTCCAGTAGTTTCTCAGGGTGTAATGGGCTACTCTCCGACACGACTTATACATCTATTAGGGGACTGACGCTTGCCGCCCCCTAGGCTCGATATGCGATAGTCTTAGACGAACAGACCGGACTGTATGGAGATTGTCACATCAGGCTCAGTAGGAGTACGGATGGGTTTCCTCATCGGCCTTCTTATCGACATCTACCTGGGGACCGTTACGTACAGCTAGTGCCGCTTGCGGTCTGTGGTTAAACCCACTGCCAGCGTAGTGTCGAGTCTTTAGAGTCCCACACAGAGGGTTTCCCTGCTCCAGGAGAAACGATATAGAGGTCGTATAGTTTTACGACAAGGGTTCGGACGCATACGTGTTTAAACGCACGTACGGTGTTCGGACAGTTTTTACTAGCCGGCTTTGGTTTAAGCCAGATTCTAGTATCAGGTTATTGGATTTATACAGTCTAAAGTTTTTCCGTGTTTTCACGGATTGGAGGGGCGTTCTCGTAATTTTCCGGGAAGCTTCTAGAAGTATGGTGACGTAGGGGTTAAGGTGGCATAAGCATTTATTGCTTAATGACTCATTTGTGTGATTCATCCATGGAGTTAATGCTTCATTTATGAAGCTAATGACTCATGAGATGAATCACACAAGGTGAATGCATCAACCATGATGATTAATCATATATATTATTTATTTGATAAATTGTTATGGTTGATATATTCTAATGAGTTCATTTTTCAATATCATTCTTATCATGACCTTCTCTCTCCTCAAGCTCTCTCATTCTTGAAACCCTAACCCTAACCTCTCGTGTATTGAGATCAAGGGTTAGCTAGACTAATACATCCATAACCTCACTCTATATCCCCTAGGTAGCTTAGATTAGCATTTTGAGCAACTTAGTTATCTCAAGTTAGAGATCAAGCTTGGCGTAGGAGCTCTCGGGTGGATCGTCTTTGACTCGAGGAGGCCGTTGAGGTGCCGATGTTCCAAGGAGCCTACGAGGAGTGGAGGACAGCGATGAAGACCTAAAGGACAAGTAACGTGAGGTATAACTTCGAGTCCGAGTAGTTAAACCTCTTGTAGTTTGCTAGTAACGGTTTAGATACGATTCATGCGCTCAAGTCCGTGTTATGAAGCTTTGATAATCGTTTTTCATATATTCCGCCTTCCCTCAAGTTCGTGGGGTGCGTGACATGGACTTACAGTGGTATCAGAGCCAACTAAACCATTACTAGCTTGTTAGCAACTAATTAGAAGTTCGATCGACGGAAAACACGAAAACAAAACCCTAACCCCCTAACAGTTTCTGTTAATTTTAAACATGTCTAAAAAATTATTTGATATGCCTTAAAATTCACAGCAGGGAAATATAAGAATACTGGGAAAATATGAGCCCCTAACTCGGCAAGACGGCCGTAGATCCGCGGCAAGAATGTGCTTTTAGCCGCGGATCCGCCGCCGAGTCAACGCCGAGTTGACACGGATTTGCTCTGTTATTTATATTTTTTGGTGTTTTGGTTTCCTGTATGTTCTGTTTCTACCCAGATTACTTCAGTGCTGGCTTGCTATTGGGGTAGACACGGAAAATGGTTGTCGATCGATGTTCTAAGATATTTGCTTATTGGGTTTTATCTGTAATGTTTAATGTGTTCGTAAACCTCCCCTAACTGCTAGTATGTCGGTTGGCAGGGGGTTGCACATTTCTGCAATGTTTACTGTTTGTGTATATGGACTTGATTGGAGTGTTGTGATGATTAGCCGGGGTTTGAGATGGGTTTAATATTCATTCATTCGATGTAAATGTAATATGATGTAATATTCTTTTGCGGGGCACATCCAGGTTGCGGTTGTAGCCACCGTTGTATTATTTCTTTTTACTGTTTTTGCTCCTAGGATAGACCCAAGGCGGGGTACACAAACTACCGGGTATGTTGAAGTGTTTAGTGGCCTACTCACGTTGTTGAGGGAGACCACTTCACTTCGGGTACTTGGCGGGTAGTTTGTCGTACCCGTAGGGGTCTAGGGTTGGGGTAATGGCTATTCATCACAACTGTGTAATCCGTCTTTTATTACAGGCTCAAAGAAAATGCGGATTGCTAGTATATCCAATAAAGTTCATCTATGATCTGGAATGCTTATTATTGCGTCTGACGAATGTACAATATCTATATATGATAGCTATTAGACGTCACTTATGTTTTACACCCGCGCTAGCCCAGCCCCCGCTCTGTCGTTAGTTAAGTAACCTAACGGGTGATGACGGGACCCCATGGCGAATGCGGATGGCATAAGAGGACGTAGTATTTTCGTTGTTTTCTGCAGTGATAGGATAAATGATGGGACACATTATTATAATGCAAAGAAAAATAAACCAAAGTTCAATCGTTGGAACAAATTTAAAAGAAACCACTCGGTTATTTTAAAAGAGCAGAATTTTTAATTACGGAGCATTAACCACTCCTTTTAAAAAGTATCAGGTTCCTTCGATTATATCAAGTTCACTACGTTCACGGTTTTGCCAAAACCATTCGTAGCCCTCTGTCATTTCATATGAATATTCAATAGTATTCAAGCTGTGTTTGTTGACCTTCGTCAAGGCATAGTGATTGGTAGTTGTTGGGTGTTCATATGTTGCATAGATAGATACGTTGGTTTGGGACAGTCGTATTACCTTGTTGACCTTCATCAAGGGTATGTACGGGTGGGTTCAAATTAACCTGGACAATGATGGGAAGAACTTGACATGTGACTTATGATTTGTTGACCTTCGTCAAGGTCATAAGAGCATGGGGCAAAAATCCACATCGGGAATTTCTAAAGAAACTGAAATTTGCAGAGAGATGCATACCATTTTGGAGTTTGATGAATGTTGGTAATATTCCTTCAACATTATCATACGATGATATTTTGGATCCCGATCCTACTGTGAGTACAAGCTGCTTATCAGGAGATTCGTCACTTAACGATCAATGTTATAAACCAAGTAGGTGCCTAGAAAGGTGTCAGCGGGGATACGCCCCCAGAAAAAAGAGGTTATTTAATTAAGGAACTTCGCGAAAGCGTTGGAAAACCTCCCTCGAAGTATCGACACTGACCTGGCTGAACGGTTAAGCAAGAATTGTACGGTGAGAATAGTCCTGGCTAATTCTTCTTTTATGGTTTGAGGAAGGATTCGAGAAACAGTAGGAGCCATCCTGTTTAGATAAATTAAAAACCACTCTAAACTTGCAACAGCATCATGCTAAAAATGTTTTCTTCTCTCTCTCTTAATTGCAGCGACCATGTGACCACGACTAGGTTACATCTAGATAACAAATTGACTGAATCTGACTTATATGACTGGCAAAGGTCTGTCCAGATGTTTATTGTCTATGACAAGCTAGACCACCCTATTACTACTCAAGATCCCGCCGTCCCAGGTCCAGTTTCCACTGTCGCGGATATGGATATCCGTCAGACAAGGGAAAAAGATAAAGCAAAAGCTAAGTGCCTCGTGTTAGCTTTACTTGATGGTGTATACCAGAAGCAGCACGAGAAGATGGACTTAGTTTCCATCTTTCTCCATAACAAAGATTTATATGGAGAGCAATCTCATATCACAAGATATGAAACCTCGAACGAATTAATTCAAGCAAGGTTGGCTGATGGGTCATCTGTAGGGGACAGCATCCTTACAATGACTAGCTGTATTAATTAGCTCAAGGACCTGAAGATCACGTTGGAGAAAGAGTCAGATACTGACTTGATTCTACAGTCTCTACCTTCTACCCTGAAGGAAACCAGGCAAGTGGAAGGAAAGAGAAAGGAAAAAGTTTCGGGACTGGATATAGTAAAAGAGGGACGTTCCTATTGTTATGGGATTGGGCATAGGCAGAAAGATTGCAGGGCTTTAGAAGCCAGTAGCCAGGATACGAAGCATGTTGTGGCTTCAGCCTCAAGTGTGTTAGTAATTGAGAACTGTTTGTCAATTAACTCTACTTCCTGGGTACTTGATACCGGAGCAGGATCTCATATCTGTAATTCATTACATGCTTTGAGAAACCGTAGAGTTATGAAGGTAGGTGATTTGTCTCTCAGAGTTGCAAACGGAATGAGCGTGGACGCTGAATCTGTGGGAGAATATCGCCTAAGATTGACAAGTGGGCATATATTGATTTTACGTAACTGTTTATATATACCTAGTATGACTTGTAATATCATATCATTGTTAGTGTTTATGCCCTAGAAGGCCATTACTGTATCATACTAGCTTGTATATTACTTAATGGAAGCTTGGGATATTCACATGTATATAACAGTCTTGCTAAACATGGTAGTATGCTACTTGGTTTTTTCTATCTTAATATGTGAGTATACGTATTGATAGAGCTCTTAGGATCTTGCTTGGCTACCAGCGTTGTGATGGCAGTCACACTAGTGGGGGCTGGGTAGTCTACAAGCACATCCTTATTCAGGTCCCTGGTCGTTGGATTATCGAGACAGAGCATCGATACTCCGGAGTAGACTAGTGTGTACGCTTCTCATCCCAGTTGGGGAGATGGTCTGTCCCACAGCCATCAGTACGTCGTACTGGAGATAGTATACAGGTGCTCGTTAGGTTACGGGTACACCGGACAGGACTCACAGGGAACTGTTGGTTGGTTTGATACCAGTCGTCAGTGAACAGTTCCCAGGTGACATGAGTACAGCGTAGTCCGCAGACTTGACACTGCTACTTCGCCTCGAGTGTGTCCCACTGTTCTTAGATTGCTACCCTACCACGACTCTATGGAGTCGTGCAAACAGGTAGCAGTTGGGTGCAGTCCCAAGCACTTGGAGGCAGTGGCGGTTAGACAGGATTCGTCCCTCCCGGTATTGGGAGTAGATATCGTGCTGTGTCAGAGAGCCATTACGCAAAGTCCCTGGCCAGGGCAAGCGAGATTTGCTGGTAGGTTCCAGCAGTTTCTCAGGGTGTAATGGGCTTCACTCCGACACGACTTATACCGCTATTAGGGGACTGACGCTTGCCGCCCCCCTAGGCCCGATATGCGATAGTCATGGACGAACGGACCGGACTGTATGGAGATTGTCACATCAGACTCAGTAGGAGTTCGGATGGGTTTACTCATCGGCCTTCTTATCGACAACTACCTGGGGACCGTTACGTACAGCTAGTGCCGCTTGCGGTCTGTGGTTAAACCCACTGCCAGCGTAGTAGTCGAGTCTCTAGAGTCCCACACAGAGAGTTTCCTACTCCAGGCGAAACGATATAGAGGTTGCATGGTTTTGCGACAGAGGGTTCGAACGCATACGTGCGTTTACGCGCGTATGACTTTCGGACAGATTTTACCAGTCGGCTTTGGTTTAAGCCAGTTACTGGTATCCGGTTATTGGATTTATACAGTCTAAAGTTTTTCCGTATTTTTACGGATCGGAGGGGCGTTCTCGTAATTACTCGAGAAGCTTCTAGAAGATGTGACTAAGGAGGTTTGTTTTG
Organism: Agapanthus africanus; assembly: GCA_030015575.1. NCBI lineage: Eukaryota > Viridiplantae > Streptophyta > Magnoliopsida > Asparagales > Amaryllidaceae > Agapanthus > Agapanthus africanus. The sequence goes on from CM057339.1 coordinate 496,375,351, forward strand.
GAAAGAGAGTGAGTCATAGTGGTGATTCATTCACTTCATTAATGCACATTTATTGCTTAATGACTCATGTTAATGAATCATCACAAGATATTTTGTGAAGCATGCTTATTCATTTCCTTTATTGATTTATTGAAAATAAGAATGCTTCATAATATTATGATACACTCTCTCTCTTCTCTCATTATCATATCACACATTCTCTCTCCTCAAGCTCTCATCTTCAAGATACTAACCTTAATCCTCATGTGTTGAGAACAAAGGTTTAGTTAGACTAAACAATCCATAACCTACACTCTTTATCATTCTCTCATCTTTGATTAGCAATCAAAGTTGATTAGTTACCTCAAGTTAGAGGTTTAGCTTGGAGTTTTGCTCTCGGGTGGATCGTCTACTACCTAGAGAAGGCCGAGGAGAACCAAGGAGGACATAAAGAAGAAGGACCGGTTCATTAGGTATAATCCCTAATCCCTTATGTAAAGAAACTCATAAGAATACGGTTTTTAGGGTTTAGCTTCGATTCTTGCGGTTAGTCGATGTTTGTTGTTTAAACTTGATCGTTTTTGTAAATTCCGCCTCCCCATAAGCACTGGGGTGTACTACATCGACTTACAGTGGTATCAGAGCCTCGCTAAACACTAAATAACTTAATCGCAAATTTGTACGAATTTCGAACGAAAAAACGATCACGGAAAACCCTAGTTCTGTTAAGTTTCTGTCGAAGTGAAAATGAAGTCCTAAAATTTTTCTGGAGTGTTCAGAGAGCTAGAAATGGGTCCAGGAGAACACCCAAGAAATTCGAGCCCATGAATCGGCAACTCGGCCGCGGAAGCGCGGCGGATCGGTGGGATCTGCCGCGCATCCGCGGCGCTTTGACCGAGTCATGGACTCGTTTTTCTTGTGTGGGTCCCCTGTGACATTTGGGGTTTTCTGGGATATTTAATTATTGCTCAGGTTACTGTTTAACAGAGCAGATTTTGGAGCAATTTTGAAGTTGTTTATTCGATCGAAAAATACAGTATTTGCGTATTGGATTATATCTGTGATTGTTTGATGTGTTCGTAAACCTCCCCCAACTGCTAGTATGTCGGTTGGCAGGGGGTTGCACATTTCTGAAATGGTTATATCTGTTTGTGCATATAAACTGTATTGGACTGTTGTGGTGTATAGCCGGGGTTAGCAAAGGGTTATTGTTATAATTCATTTGTTGTAAATGTAATTTGTTGTAATATTATTTTCGCGGGGCACTTCCAGGTTGCGGTTGTAGCCACCGTTGTATTATTTCATTTTACTGTTTTTGCTCCTAGGACTGACCCAAGGTGGGGTACACAAACTGCCGGGTGGGTAGTTTGCCGTACCCGTAGGGGTCGAGGGTGGGGTAAACGGCTATTCATCACAACTGTGTAATCTGTCTTTTCTTGCAGGCTCAAAAGAAATACAGATTGCTTGCAAATCCAATATTGTTTATCTGTGTTCTGGAATGAATATCATTGCGTCAGACGAATGTATAATATCTATATTTATGATAGCTATTTAGACGCCACTTATGTTTTACACCCGCGCTAGCCCAGCCCCCGCTCTGTCGTTAGTTAAGTAACCTAACGGGTGATGACGGGACCCCGTGGCGAATGCGGATGGCATAAGAGGACGTTGTATTTTCGTTGTTTTCTGCAATGATAGGTTAATGATGGGACGCATTATCTGTAATGCAAAGTAAAACAAACCAAAGTTTTAATCGTTGGAACAATTTAAAAGAAACCACTCGGTTATTTTTAAAACAGATATTTTTAAATGCGGAGATTTAACCACTCCTTTTAAAAGCTATCAGGTTCCTTCGGTTACATCAAGTTCACTACGTTCACGGTTTCGCCAAAACCATTCGTAGCCCTCCGTCATTTCATCTGGGTATTCAGTAGTATTCAAGCTATGTATTTTGACCTAACGCCAAGGCATAGTGTTTGGTAGCTGCTGGATATTCATTTGTTGCATAGATAGATGAGTTAGTTTGGGACAGTCGTATTATCATTTTGGCCGAACGTCAAGGATATATACGGATGGGTTCAAACTGACAGAATAATGATGGGTAGAACTTAACATGTGACTTATGACATTTTGACCTAACGCCAAGGTCATAAGAGCATGGGGCAAAAACTTATATCGGGAATTTCTAAAGAAACTGAAATTTGCAAAGAGATGCATACCATTTGGAGTTTGATGAATGTTGGTAGGATTCCTTCAACATTATCATACGATGATATTTGGATCCCGATCCTACTGTGAGTATATGCTACTTATCAGGATATTCGTCGCTTAACGATCAATGCTATAAACCTAGTAGGTGTCCAGAAAAGTGTCAGCGGGGTTACGCCCCCAGAGAAAAGAGGTTCTTTAATTAAGGAACTTCGCGAAAGCGTTGGAAAACCTCCCTCGAAGTATCGACACCGGCCTGGCTGAACGGTTAAGCAAGTATTGTACGGTGAGAATAGTCTTGGCTAATTCTTCTTTTATGGTTTGAGGAAGGATTCGAGAAACAGTGGGAGCCATCCAGTTTAGATAAACTAAAAACCACTCTAAACTTGCAAGAGCATCATGCTAAAGAGTTTTCTTCTCTCTCTCCTAATTGCAGCGACCCTGAAAATGACTGGACTTAAGTTACTTTTAGAGAAAAATATACTGACGGGGCCAAACTATAAAGATTGGCTGCGGAATGTCAAGATGGCTTTGACCTATGACAAACTGGGGTACGTCCTCACCGCTACAGCACCTGCTGCCCTTGGTCCCAAATCCAGCAATGCGGATAAGGAAATCCGTAAAACCTGGGATTTAGATTGCGCGAGAGCCAAGTGCATCGTGCTTGCCTCAATGAACAATGAACATCAGAGGAGGCACGAGGATATGTCCTTAGATGGCATATTTCTCCATACAAAGGAACTTTATGGAGAGCAATCTCGTATAGCAAGATACGAGACCTCTAAGAAATTATTTCGAGCGAGGTTGGCTGTCGGGTCATCCGTAGGTGAACATGTCCTACAGATGATTGGCTATATAGAAGAGCTCGCAGACCTTGGGACGACTTTGGATAATGAGCTCTATACAGACCTTGTTCTCCAGTCCCTTCCTCCCACCTACGCCCAGTTTATCCTCAACTTCAATCTTCAAGGAAAAGAAGTTGAACTTGCGGAACTCCTGAACATGTTAAGGAGTGCAGAGGGCACCTTGCAGAAGGCAAGGGAAACACCCGCTATGTTTGTTGGCGGTTCATCTTCTTCCGGGTCCAAGGCTAGGGCCAAAGGAAGGAAGAAGAAGGCCGCACCCAGACCTAGAGGAGGTGTTAGTAAGGTGGGAAAGAAGGGAAAGAAAAAGTTTACAGCACCGGTAGTTGGCCTGGATGAGTGCTTCCATTGTCACAGGAAAGGGCACTGGAAGAAGGATTGCAAGGCGTGGAACGCCAAGAACCAGGAACCGAAGCAAGCTGTGGCTTCGACTTCAGGTGTGTTTGTAATTGAGAATTGTCTGTCGATCAACTCTACTTCCTGGGTATTGGATACCGGGTCAGGATCTCATATTTGCAATTCATTGCAGGCACTGAGAAACCGTAGAGTGCTGAAGGAAGGTGATATGATCCTCAGGGTTGCTAACGGAGCTAGCGTGGGAGCTGCGTCCGTCGGGGATTATCACCTAGGATTGACGAGTGGACACATTTTGGTTTTACATAACTGTTATTTTGTACCCAGCTTAACGTGTAATATCATATCAGTTTCCTTGTTATCAAATAAAGGTTATGATTTCACGTTTGTAAGAGATGTTGTCAACATCCACCTTAATCATGGTTTGATTGGGTCCGGTACTCTAAATAACGGCATATATGTGTTAAACCAACTCCAAATTTTCAATGTCCAGAACACACTAAAAAGAAAGTCTCCAGATTTAAATAAAGCTTTCTTATGGCATTGTAGACTGGGTCACATCAATGAGAGAAGGTTGACTAAGTTGCATAGAGAAGGATATTTGGACACGTTCGAATATCAAACTTATGACACTTGTCAATCTTGTCTCAAAGGAAAGATGACAAAGACTCCATTCACTGGACAAGGAGTAAGAGCGAGCGAGCTCTTAGGACTCATACACAGCGATGTATGCGGTCCAATGTCTACACATGCGAGAGGTGGTTATTCCTATTTCATTACTTTCACGGATGATTACTCAAGATACGGATTCATTTATCTGATGAAACATAAATCCGAGGCTTTTGAGAAATTCCAAGAGTATAAGAATGAAGTAGAAAACCAAACCGGCAAAAGTATAAAGACACTAAGATCTGATCGAGGTGGAGAATACTTGAGTGCCGAGTTCCTAGGTTACCTAAAAGAGAAAGGAATTCTCTCTCAGCTTACTCCTCCATACACTCCACAGCATAACGGTGTATCGGAGAGACGGAATCGAACCCTATTGGATATGGTACGATCCATGATGAGTAATGCTGAGTTACCGCGATCTTTCTGGGGTTATGCGCTAGAATCAGCGGCATATCTTTTGAACATGGTACCTACCAAGACTGTGCCTACCACTCCATATCAGATGTGGAGTGGGAAGAAACCCCATCTACAGTATGTAAAGATTTGGGGATGTCCAGCTTTTGTTAAAAAGCAGCATGTGGACAAGCTCGAGGCACGATCAGTAAAATGTTTGTTTGTGGGATATCCAAAGCACTCCAGGGGATATCTATTCTATTACGCAGAGGAACAGAAGGTATTTGTTTCTCGTAATGCCCATTTTCTAGAACATCAGTTTTTAGAAAAGGAATCAAGTGAGAGCGAAATAGAACTGGAAGAAATTCCAGAACCACAAACTACTGCTGAAAGTTTGGTAGAACCAGAGGTTCAAGAAGAACAGAACATTCCCGCACCCCTCCGCAGGAGTAGTAGGCCGTCTCGTCCGCCTGAGAGATACTACGGTTTTCTCATAGATGGGGATAGAGAGGATTGCATCATAGATGATGATGAACCTACTGACTTCAGGCAGGCCATCCAGAGCGGCGACTCGGTACGATGGCTAGATGCAATGCGGACCGAAATGGAGTCCATGTACACCAACAAAGTATGGACTTTGGACTTTGCTCCAGATGGGGTAAAACCCATAGGATGCAAATGGATCTTCAAGAAAAAGATTGGTGTAGATGGACAGGTGGAAACCTATAAGGCTAGACTTGTTGCAAAGGGTTTTCGTCAAAGACCTGGTTTGGACTATGACGAAACCTTTTCTCCAGTGGCTATGCTCAAATCCATTCGGGTCCTTCTTGCTATTGCTGCCTTCCATGATTATGAAATCTGGCAGATGGACGTAAAGACGGCTTTTCTGAATGGAAATTTAGAAGAGAGCGTCTATATGGATCAGCCAGAGGGTTTCAATCAGAGTGGGAGCAGCGGGAAAGTATGCAAGCTGCTTAAGTCCATTTATGGACTAAAGCAGGCATCGCGGAGTTGGAACATCTGTTTTGATGAGACAGTCAAAGAATATGACTTTATCAAAAATCCAGATGAACCGTGCATATATAGTAAAGTTGTGGCCAGAAGTGTCGTATTCCTCGTCTTGTACGTGGATGACATTCTATTGATAGGAAATGACATTCCTATGCTACAATCTGTCAAAGGATTCTTGTCACACAGGTTCTCCATGAAAGACCTGGGTGATGCCTCTTACATTCTGGGGATCCGGATCTATCGTGATAGATCCAAGAGGATGTTGGGACTTTCGCAGTCCAGGTATATCGACACTGTACTGAAAAGATTCAGTATGGAAGATTCAAAGCGCGGTAATCTACCGGCTTGTCACGGAATCACCCTCTCCAAAGAGATGTCTCCCAAGACTGATTTGGAAAGGGAACGCATGTCTATTATACCCTACGCTTCTGCGGTAGGCTCTATAATGTATGCGATGTTGTGTACCAGACCAGATGTAGCTTATGCACTGAGCGTGGTAAGCCGGTATCAGTCAAACCCAGGGGAGAAACACTGGATAGCAGTAAAGAACATTCTCAAGTACCTGAGGAGGACTAAGGAGATGTTCTTGGTTTACGGCGGAAAAGACCTCAGGTTGGAGGCCTTTGCCGATTCCGGCTTCCAAAGTGATAAGGACGATTCCAAGTCCATGTCGGGTTATGTCTTTACCCTCAATGGAGGGGCGGTGTGCTGGAAGAGCTCCAAGCAGGACACCGTTGCTGACTCGACGATGGAAGCGGAGTATATAGCTGCTTGCGATGCCGCAAAAGAAGCAGTCTGGATGAAGAAGTTCCTAACAGAACTTCAGGTGGTTCCTACCATAGTTGATCCAATACCTCTGTATTGCGACAACAACGGAGCTATAGCTTTAGCGAAGGAACCAAGGTCCCATCAGAAGTCCAGACACATCTTAAGGCGGTATCACCTGATCAGGGAGATCATTGATCGTCAGGAGATCGAGGTTCGGAGAGTTGCTTCAGAAGAGAACATTGCTGATCCATTCACGAAGGCCCTTCCTCAGATTCAGTTCGAGAGGCTACTCGAGATCATTGGTCTGCGATATGCCAGTACATGGCCCTAGTGCAAGTGGGAGATTGTTAGTGTTTATGCCCTAGAAGGCCATTACTGTATCATACTAGCTTGTATATTACTTAATGGAAGCTTGGGATATTCACATGTATATAACAGTCTTGCTAAACATGGTAGTATGCTACTTGGTTTTTTCTATCTTAATATGTGAGTATACGTATTGATAGAGCTCTTAGGATCTTGCTTGGCTACCAGCGTTGTGATGGCAGTCACACTAGTGGGGGCTGGGTAGTCTACAAGCACATCCTTATTCAGGTCCCTGGTCGTTGGATTATCGAGACAGAGCATCGATACTCCGGAGTAGACTAGTGTGTACGCTTCTCATCCCAGTTGGGGAGATGGTCTGTCCCACAGCCATCAGTACGTCGTACTGGAGATAGTATACAGGTGCTCGTTAGGTTACGGGTACACCGGACAGGACTCACAGGGAACTGTTGGTTGGTTTGATACCAGTCGTCAGTGAACAGTTCCCAGGTGACATGAGTACAGCGTAGTCCGCAGACTTGACACTGCTACTTCGCCTCGAGTGTGTCCCACTGTTCTTAGATTGCTACCCTACCACGACTCTATGGAGTCGTGCAAACAGGTAGCAGTTGGGTGCAGTCCCGAGCACTTGGAGGCAGTGGCGGTTAGACAGGATTCGTCCCTCCCGGTATTGGGAGTAGATATCGTGCTGTGTCAGAGAGCCATTACGCAAAGTCCCTGGCCAGGGCAAGCGAGATTTGCTGGTAGGTTCCAGCAGTTTCTCAGGGTGTAATGGGCTTCACTCCGACACGACTTATACCGCTATTAGGGGACTGACGCTTGCCGCCCCCCTAGGCCCGATATGCGATAGTCATGGACGAACGGACCGGACTGTATGGAGATTGTCACATCAGACTCAGTAGGAGTTCGGATGGGTTTACTCATCGGCCTTCTTATCGACAACTACCTGGGGACCGTTACGTACAGCTAGTGCCGCTTGCGGTCTGTGGTTAAACCCACTGCCAGCGTAGTAGTCGAGTCTCTAGAGTCCCACACAGAGAGTTTCCTACTCCAGGCGAAACGATATAGAGGTTGCATGGTTTTGCGACAGAGGGTTCGAACGCATACGTGCGTTTACGCGCGTATGACTTTCGGACAGATTTTACCAGTCGGCTTTGGTTTAAGCCAGTTACTGGTATCCGGTTATTGGATTTATACAGTCTAAAGTTTTTCCGTATTTTTACGGATCGGAGGGGCGTTCTCGTAATTACTCGAGAAGCTTCTAGAAGATGTGACTAAGGAGGTTTGTTTTGGAAAGAGAGTGAGTCATAGTGGTGATTCATTCACTTCATTAATGCACATTTATTGCTTAATGACTCATGTTAATGAATCATCACAAGATATTTTGTGAAGCATGCTTATTCATTTCCTTTATTGATTTATTGAAAATAAGAATGCTTCATAATATTATGATACACTCTCTCTCTTCTCTCATTATCATATCACACATTCTCTCTCCTCAAGCTCTCATCTTCAAGATACTAACCTTAATCCTCATGTGTTGAGAACAAAGGTTTAGTTAGACTAAACAATCCATAACCTACACTCTTTATCATTCTCTCATCTTTGATTAGCAATCAAAGTTGATTAGTTACCTCAAGTTAGAGGTTTAGCTTGGAGTTTTGCTCTCGGGTGGATCGTCTACTACCTAGAGAAGGCCGAGGAGAACCAAGGAGGACATAAAGAAGAAGGACCGGTTCATTAGGTATAATCCCTAATCCCTTATGTAAAGAAACTCATAAGAATACGGTTTTTAGGGTTTAGCTTCGATTCTTGCGGTTAGTCGATGTTTGTTGTTTAAACTTGATCGTTTTTGTAAATTCCGCCTCCCCATAAGCACTGGGGTGTACTACATCGACTTACAATCAGTGTCCTCACTTTCGAGAGAGGGATATGATTTTACATTCGTAAGCGATGTAGTACACATCCACCTAAATCAAGTTCTGATTGGGTCTAGTACATTAGATAACGGCATATACGTATTGAGTCAAGATCAGGTTTTCAATATCCAGAACACACTTAAAAGAAAGTCTCCGGAATTAAATCAGGCTTTCTAATGGCATTGTAGACTAGGTCACATCAATGAGAGAAGGTTGAATAAGTTACATAAAGAAGGATATTTGGATCCGTTCGAATATCAAACATATGCAACTTGTCAATCCTGTCTTAAAGGAAAGATGACAAAGACTCCATTCACTGGACACGGAGTAAAAGCAAGCGAGCTCTTGGGACTCATACACAGTGACGTGTGCGGTCCAGTGTCTACACATGCGAGAGGTGGTTATTCCTACTTCATTACTTTTACGGATGATTTCTCTAGGTATGGATATGTCTTCTTAATGAAGCATAAATCCGAGGCCTTTGAGAAATTCCAAGAATACAGGAATGAAGTGGAAAAACAAATAGGCAAGAGTATAAAGACACTGAGATCTGATCGAGGTGGTGAATACTTAAATGCCGAGTTCCTGGGTTACTTAAAAGAGAATGGAATTCTCTCTCAGCTTACTCCTCCATACACACCACAACACAACGGTGTATCAGAAAGGAGGAATCGAACCCTATTGGATATGGTTCGTTCCATGATGAGTAAGGCTGAATTGCCGCGATCTTTCTGGGGTTATGCGCTAGAAACAGCTGCATATCTTTTGAAGAAGGTTCCAACCAAGACTGTGCCTACCACACCATATCAGATGTGGAGTGGGAAGAAACTCTGTCTTAAGTATCTTAAGACATGGGGATGTCCAGCTTTTGTAAAGAAACAGCATACAGACAAGCTCGAGGCACGCTCAGTACTGTGTAAGTTTGTGGGATACCCAAAGAACTCCAGGGGGTATCTTTTCTATTACGCAGAGGAACAAAAGGTTTTTGTTTCTCAGCATCCCCACTTCTTGGAAACTGAATTTTTAGAAAAGGAAACAAGTGGGAGCGAAATAGAACTGGAAGAAATTCCAGAACCACAAGCTGTTACTGAAAGTATGGTAAACCAGAGGTTTCAGAAGAAAGGGACATCCCGATGCCACTCCGCAGGAGTAGTAGGCAGTCTCATCCGCCTGAGATATACTACGGTTTTCTCATAGACGGGGATAGAGAGGATTGCACTATTGACTATGATGAGCCTACTAGCTTCCAGCAAGCCATTCAGAGCGGTGACTCAGTAAAATGGCTGGATACAATGCGGACCGAAATGGAGTCCATGTACACTAACAAAGTATGGACTTTGGACATTGCTCCAGATGGGGTAAAACCCGTAGGATGCAAATGGATCTTCAAAAAGAAGATTGGTGTAGATAGACAGGTTGAAACCTATAAGGCTAGACTTGTTGCAAAGGGTTTCCGTCAAAGAGCTGGTTTGGACTATGACGAAACCTTTCCTCCAGTGGCTATGCTTAAATCCATTCGGGTCCTTCTTGCTATTGTTGCCTTCCACGATTATGAGATCTGGCAGATGGACGTAAAGACGGCCTTTCTAAATGGAAATTTGGAAGAGAGCGTCTATATGGATCAGCCAGAGGGATTCATTCAAAGTGGGAGCAGTGGTAAAGTATGCAAGCTGCTTAAGTCTATTTATGGACTAAAGCAGGCATCGCGGAGTTGGAACATCTATTTTGATGATGCTGTCAAAGAATTCGACTTTATCAAAAATCCAAATGAACCTTGCATATACAGTAAGATTGTAGGGAGAGCTGTAGTATTCCTCGTCTTGTACGTGGATGACATTCTCCTAATAGGAAATGATATTCCTATGTTACAGTCAGTCAAAAGATTCTTGTCACATAAATTCTCCATGAAAGACCTGGGTGATGCCACCTACATTCTGGGGATCCGGATCTATCGTGATAGATCAAAGAGGATGTTGGGACTTTCGCAGTCCAGGTACATAGATACCATAGTAAAGAGATTCAGTATGGATGATTCTAAGCGCGGTAATCTACCAGCTTGTCACGGAATCACCCTCTCCAAGAGATGTCTCCCAAGACTGATTTGGAAAGGGATCGCATGTCGATTATACCCTACGCTTCTGCGGTAGGCTCTATAATGTATGTGATGTTAAGTACCAGACCAGATGTAGCATACGCATTGAGTGTTGTAAGCCGGTATCAGGTAAACCCAGGGAGAATCACTGGATAGCAGTAAAGAACATTCTCAAGTACCTAAGGAGGACTAAAGATATGTTCTTGGTGTATGGCGGAAAAGACCTCCAGATTGAGGCCTTTGCCAACTCCGGCTTCCAGAGTGACAAGGATGACTCCAAATCCATGTCGGGTTATGTCTTTACCCTCAATGGAGGGGCGGTCTGTTGGAAGAGTTCCAAACAGAAGACCGTTGCTGACTCAACGATGGAAGCGGAGTACATAGTTGCTTGCGATGCCGCAAAAGAAGCTGTCTGGATGAAGAAGTTCCTCACAGAACTTCAGGTGGTTCCTACCAATGTTGATCCAATACCTCTGTATTGTGACAACAACGGCGCTATAGCTTTAGCAAAGGAACCCAGGTCCCATAAGAAATCCAGACACATCTTAAGGCGGTATCACCTGATCAGGGAGATTGTAGATCGCCAGGAGATCGAGATAAAGAGAGTAGAGACGGATAATAACATTGTTGATCCATTCACAAAGGCCATTCCTCAGACGCAGTTCGAGAGGCTATTCGAGATGATAGGTCTACGATATGCCAGCTCATGGCCCTAGTGCAAGTGGGAGATTGTTAGTGTATATGCCCTAGGGGCCATTATTGTATCATACTTGTATGTATATTACTTAAAGGAAGCTTGGGATATTCACAGTTGTATATACAGTCTTGCTAAAAATGGTAGTATGCTACTTGGTTTGTGTCTACTTTAATATGTGCATATGTTTCTTGTAACGTATCACTCATACATATTAGTAGAGCCCATAGGATCTTTGCTTGATTACCAGCGTTGTGATGGCAGTCACACTAGTGGGGGCTGGGTAGTCTGTAAGCAACATCCTATACTTGTCCCTAGTCATAGGATTATCAAGACTGGGCATCGATACTCCAGAGTAGACTAGTGTGTACGCTTCTCATCCCAGTTGGAGAGATGGTCTGTCCCACAGCCATCAGTATGTCGTACTGGAGATAGTATACAGGTGCTCGTTAGGTTACGGGTACACCGGACAGGACTCGCAGGGGAACTGATTGGTTGGTATTATACCCGTCGTCAGTTAACAGTTCCCAGGTGACATGAGTACAGCATAGTCCGCAGACTTGACACTGCTACTTCGCCTCGAGTGTGTCCCACTGTTCTTAGATTGCCACCCTACCACGGCTCAAAGGAGTCATGCAAAGAGGTAGCAGTTGGGTGCTGTACCGAGCACTTGGAGGCAGTGGCGGTTAGAAAGGATTCGTCTCTCCCGGTATTGGGAGTTGATATCGCGCTGTGTCAGAGAGCCATTACGCAAAGTCCCTGGCCAGGGCAAGCGAGATTTACTGGTAGGTTCCAGTAGTTTCTCAGGGTGTAATGGGCTACGCTCCGACACGACTTATACCGCTATTAGGGGACTGACGCTTGCCGCCCCCTAGGCTCGATATGCGATAGTCTTAGACGAACAGACCGGACTGTACGGAGATTGTCGCCTCAGGCTCAGTAGGAGTACGGATGGGTTTCCTCATCGTCCTTCTTATCGACATCTACCTGGGGACCGTTACGTACAGCTAGTGCCGCTTGCGGTCTGTGGTTAAACCCACTGCCAGCGTAGTGTCGAGTCTTTAGAGTCCCACACAGAGGGTTTCCCTGCTCCAGGCGAAACGATATAGAGGCCGTATGGTTTTACGACAAGGGTTCGGACGCATACGTGTTTAAACGCACGTACGGCGTTCGGACAGTTTTTACTAGTCGGCTTTGGTTTAAGCCAGATTCTAGTATCAGGTTATTGGATTTATACAGTCTAAAGTTTTTCCGTGTTTTCACGGATTGGAGGGGCGTTCTCGTAATTTTCCGGGAAGCTTCTAGAAGCATGGTGACTTGGGGTTAAGGTGGCATAAGCATTTATTGCTTAATGACTCATTTGTGTGATTCATCCATGGAGTTAATGCTTCGTTTATGAAGCTAATGACTCATGAGATGAATCACACAAGGTGAATGCATCAACCATGATGATTAATCATATATATTATTTATTTGATAAATTGTTATGGTTGATATATTCTAATGAGTTCATTTTTCAATATCATTCTTATCATGACCTTCTCTCTCCTCAAGCTCTCTCATTCTTGAAACCCTAACCCTAACCTCTCAAGTGTTGAGATCAAGGGTTAGCTAGACTAATACATCCATAACCTCACTCTATATCCCCTAGGTAGCTTAGATTAGCACTTTGAGCAACCTAGTTATCTCAAGTTAGAGATCAAGCTTGGCGTAGGAGCTCTCGGGTGGATAGTCTTTGACTCGAGGAGGCCATTGAGGTGCCGATGTTCCAAGGAGCCTACGAGGAGTGGAGGACAGCGATGAAGACCCGAAGGACAAGTAACGTGAGGTATAACTTCGAATCCGAGTAGTTAAACCTCTCGTAGTTTGCTAGTAACGGTTTAGATACGATTCATGCGATCAAGTCCGTGTTACGAAGCTTTGATAATCGTTTTTCATATATTCCGCCTCCCCGCAAGTTCGTGGGGTGCGTGACATGGACTTACAACTAGCAGTTAGGGGAGGTTTACGAACACATTATACAATCACAGATATAATCAAATTAGCAAACATCGTAAGATTTCGATCGAGAAAAAACTTTAGATTCTACTCCAAAACTTCTCTGTGCACCTGAGACTCGAGCAGAAAAATAAACATTCCAGAAAACACAAAAATATCACAGAAGAGTTATTGGAGCAAACTGGGTTGAATCGGCTTAAACTCGGCCGCGGATCCGCGGCGTATCGGTGGGATCGGCCGCGGTTCCGCGGCTGTATGGCCTATTCAGGAACCCATTTTTCTCCAGTAACCTTATAATTCTTTTCTTGTTATTTTAGAGGTCCCTGAAAAATTTTTAGGGCCTGTTTTAAAATCGACAGAAACTTAGTGATATCGATGTTTTTTCAGGTTCGTTTTGCGTTTGAAATTCATACGACTTTGCTAATGAGTTAATTATTGTTTAGCGAGGCTCTGATACCACTGTAAGTCGATGTACAACACCCCACGACTTGCGGGGAGGCGGAAAATTGAAAAACGGTCTTGTTCTTTGCATAAACATCGACTAACCGAGAATCTTTGCTAAACTATAACTAACAAGAAACATAGAAGTTGTGAACTACTATGATAAGTGATTATACCTAATGAACCGTGTCCTTCTCCTTTTCATTATCCATGTCCTTCTCGGCCTCGTCCACGTAATAGATGATCCACCCGAGAGCTATACTCCAAGCTTCACCTCTAACTTGAGGTAACTAGGTTTCTTAAAGTGCTAATCTAAGCAACCTAGGTGATATAGAGAAGGGTTATGGATTAAATAGTCTTTTCTAATCCTTGGTCTCAACACATGAGAGGGGAGGATTAGGGTTTGAAGAGAGAGCTTGAGGAGAGAGAAGGTGAGCAAGAGAATGAGAAGAGATAATGAACTCATTTGAATATATGAAGCATAATGTTTTATGAAATAAATAAATTAAATCATTTAACAATCATGCTTCATTCATTCATATGAGTGATTCATCTCATGAGTCATTAGATCAATAAATGATGCATTAACTCCATGGATGAATCACACAAATGAGTCATTAACACAATAAATACAAATGCCACATTAACCCTCAAGTCACCATCCTTCTAGAAGCTTCTCGCGAAATTATGAGAACGTCCCTCCTATCCGTGAAAACACGGAAAAACTTTAGACTGTATAAATCCAATAACCTAATACTAGAATCTGGCTTAAACTGTCTCGTCCCGAAAGTATGGAATATGACCGGCACTTAAACTACGAACGTCTCAAGGCGTACGTATTCTAAGTAAGCCGAAAATCCAGAAACCCAAACCAAGAAAAGTAGTAGAGTGAAGGAAAACCAATTTAAAACAAGTAGTTTTCATAGCATAAGCCGAATTATGCGGTTCCTTTTTTAAAAAAAATATCAAATATTTCCCGAAAATTTCGGCAGAGTCTCCTTTGTAAATACTGGCCCCCAAACGGGATACAACATGAATAGTATACGAAATCAATAAAAAGGCATCCCCAAGCGGGAGCTAGCTCTTCGTCAATCGACGGTCACAACCACACAAGCAATATAATATACAACGCCAACGGCGAGGATCAAAATTCAAAAGGAAACTCAAAACCACAAGAAAACCACAGAAATATAACACGGGACTCTAAGGTCGAAGGAATAACATCACTGGTCTCTATCTCAAATAAATATATGTTTGGTTGATGGAACTTCTGGATACAACAGAATAATGATATACAAGATATAATGATGGGTGCGATACAAATAAACCCACCTACTAGTAAGTCACCCGGAAATGGAAAGAATGCCAGCAAGCCGTAATGAAACCTGTACGGCGAAACCTGCAAGAACTGTGGCACAATGGGGGTGAGTTTCCAACTCGTGAGTAGAAAAACATCTACGCACAGAAATCGCATAAATAACGCAATCCTAGGTCAATGATCATAATATATTCTCAAATATGTATATAACATGCAGCCTATAACAATGGATAGGGTAAATATCTAACCTGAGTGTAATCTCATATGCCTGTGTCAGTGCCTCAGGTAGCAATATATCATATGAATGAAGTATGAATGCATGAAAACAGAATACATGTAAATGAAGAAACTTTATTCATAATTTAGTGAGATTTCCTTGTATTTTTAAAATGAGGTATCATAATGAAATCAGCATAAAACAGTACCTAGCATCGGCAAAAAACGTAAT
This sequence comes from Agapanthus africanus, assembly GCA_030015575.1. Classification (NCBI taxonomy): domain Eukaryota; kingdom Viridiplantae; phylum Streptophyta; class Magnoliopsida; order Asparagales; family Amaryllidaceae; genus Agapanthus; species Agapanthus africanus. Next base: position 496,390,830 of record CM057339.1, read on the forward strand.
CCCAAAATCTCGATATCTCTATATCACAGTCTCTGTACCTCAATATCTCGAAATCTCAATGTCTCAATCACAATATCTAGGGCGCCGTCAGTCCAGACCGGCCCCTACCATCCATCTCAAGACCACGACGGTATCCTCCGGATATCCGACGCGTCGGGTAAAATCACCGGTAGGTAGTGCTCCCCTGCCAGGCTCACATCGTCATCATCACGCGCTTCTTGCCCCGGGGTACCTTACCGGGTCCACCATGTACCCGAAACGGTTCATCCGCCTCCTCGAATCGGGTCTCGAAATCCATCAGCAAACTCATGGTGGACGACTCATACATCATGGGAAAAGACCGCACTTTTTATTTAAAAAGAGCGAAATCAGTTTATATAAGTTTTGCGGTTTTCCCCCCAAATCCAGAAAATTTCATGGAAATCCGAATCCAAATCATCAATAGCATGTAAAACCATGAATATAGGCATAACAATGAATAACAGTATGCATGAAGTGACAAGTAATAACTACAATGTTAAGCTGGCATATAAGGCAGGTACACTAATATCATGTCAAATTACTAACTAACAAGCTAAGTCAAGCAATAATATTTTCTAAGGTGTACGTGACATGGCAATTAGCGATGAAGATATGTGTGAGCCGGCAAGTAAGTGTACATGGTACATACGCATCATCGGTAATAGTGCTGGTGTCCTAACAATATGATATCAACATTGCAATAAGAAATTATAACTTAAGTATGCGATGCGAAGCGAACCACAATAATAAGCGGGAGCTGAATACTAGACGCAACTGTAACTAACCTGCATTAATCTAATATAAGTCCTACAAATGGTGCCTTTTGAAATAACACGAATCATGGGGTTTTGAAAATAGTGGCTACGGTGTTTTTATGAAAAGATACGTCTTTTGAAATATCCGTAGGATCCCTTGGGCTGTCTTTTAAAATACCCACGATTCTTTAGTTTTTGAAATAGGTAAGAAGTCTAATCTAATCTAACAACTACACTAAACTATACGGCTGAACTAACAAGCTGAACTACAGGTAGGGAAACCGCCTAACATCTGAGTCGATACATATATATACCTGTATATGTATAGTCGGTGATCCCGCCTCAATAATATCATATCCGATACCACATCTATAATCAGACATCCCAAGTCAAGAGTGCGGATCAATAATCAATATATAGCTCGTACGTAAATCCGTCGTACGGCATCCCAAATCTGGGTACGGGTCAATATCACATTCATCATACTATTCATCTGGTATCCTCTTTATCAAATATCATGATCGGGATACTGATCTACATCTAGTACAATACTGATACCGCCTAAGTATGCATGCAGGTGTAAGAATCACTACGCCAAAAGACCCGCGAAAACATCATGTCGCATCTCAATACGAACCAAATCACATCACCGATCTCCTGGCCTCAAGCCCAATCTCATCGACTCATCTCAAATCCCAAATACCATCCTCAAATCCAGTATATGAACACATAGTCCCATACCCATGTGAACACATAAATATATATTCCCATATACGCACATATGAAAGAAGGAATGTATGCAAGTATGTGTGTGCGTGCGTGTGTGAGTGCGACCACTACTCTAGGGTTTCGCAACTACACTAAACCAATCCAAAAATACCAAATATCCATCTTTATCATCAATAATCTCAACAACATACAATCAATATATGTGTGTATACGTATTTGTATACATCACCACGAACTGCGGGGGTGCTATACGCCATCCACCCGACTTCTCCCCGTAGATATAAATCTACTCACCTGTATCCTGCGTGTCGGTGTCGATAACGCCATGCTCCGTTGCCTCGGAATCCACGTGAAGGTACCTACAATGATCAACCATAGCAATGCGTATGAAAATCAAGGCAGAAAACCGATACAGCGCACAGTGTGCTCATAGGTTGGAACCTATGGCCCAAACATGCAAATCCAACAAACAACCCCTGTTGTCGATGTACGAACACCCGACAACCAAATACAAATCCAAATATCAAGAAAGTGCATTTAAAAATACGAAAAACATCACCTAAAACACACCAAAATGCTCCCAGATTTTCCCCAGATGACAATTAGCCAAAGCTGCATATAGGAGGGGTCTAATTTAGTGCAAAATGAGCCCCGGAACAAAAATGGACCGATTATCTTCTACTCTGGCCGCAAATTGCGGCCAGAATGATTAAATCTGTGGCCGTAGGTTTGAGTTAGGGGCTCGGGTCTTGGTGGTAGCTTCCTAGGTGCCTGCACGACTCACTGTCAGCTCAATTTTATTTTTGGTGCCCCCGGGTTGCTCCAGATTCCAGAACACCTTCACAGATCATACAAACCGACATGTAAAGTTCCGTAATTCCGTATTTTTGGGTTTCAGGTTGTGCTAGGCCAGTGTTTTGGTCAATATAGGGTCTAAGGTCACCATTTAAGTCCAATTGCAAAGCAACATCTCAACTTTACCCTAACCCTCTCTAAGTTGGTACAAAATACACCAAATTACACGATATCGATATGAAACTTGAATTAAAGCTTAAGCACAAGCAATAACATTCTAATTGTGAAGAAATTACCTCATAAGACCCTCATGAATCCTCAACAGCGCCAAAATGAAGACTTTCTTGGTCCAATGTGTAGCTAGTGAGCTTGGGAACAATTTTTATGAAGTGGGGATAGGGTTTTGAGGTGTTTTTGGATGTGTTTTGAGGAGTTGAAGAGGGGAAGGAGGTGAAGAGCAGGAGCAGCAGCAGCAATGAAGGAAGAGGGAGAGAAATGAGTGAAGGAATGAAGGGAAATGGCCAAGTCAACACCCTCACCTACTCTTTCTCACCCATACCTCAATATAATATCCTTTTTCCCTTTCTTTTCTTTTCTTTTCCAATTTCATTAACCCAAATCCTTCTCACACCAATAGTAAACCCAAAGTAACATGGTAGAAATGCACAAGTGTAAAACAAAAAAATGATATGTGCATGTTTTGCACAAAAATGCTAAAAAAACCGATTTGCGATTTTTAATCGCGATTAGCACTAAATTAGCATATAATTAATCATAAAAACTTTAAAATGGCATAATTCCATAAAATACCATATTTTAGAATTTTCCATAATTTTTTCCCATTTATCTGTATTTAATTATACCGAAATATTAAAATATTCATTAAAATAATATTAAATTATAAAAAATCCCAAAAATAATATTTTATTTTTTTGAAATGTTACAATCTTCCCCCCTTAAAGAAATTCGGTCCCCGAATTTAAATTTAAACCCCCAAATTCTAAAACATTTCAATAGAATGTCCAAGTCGTCGGGGCTCCGAAATCATCAATACATAAAACGCATCATAGCGCAATGCATGCGCATGAAAAATGAGTAGATAACTGAAAATCGAAACTCCGTCAAGCATCCCATAATCATCGGAGTCATGGTAAAGACACGAATGCCAAATCCAAAGCAAAACCAATATGATATAAATCAGAACTATACATGTAAGTATATGAAGGAAATGCATGCCAAAACTCTTTAAAGGAAATGTGCAATGCACATAACACTGTACAGTGGCGGACGTCTTTATAAAAAAATAGCCATATACTTATATATCTTTTGTTTAGTATGCACAATCCGCCGTTTTGAAAACAATTTAGAAGGGTTCTCTCGTTTTAAACGTTTCGTGTCATATCGGACACGTAGGTAAATATTGAGACTATAGCTCGCTTTTGGAAATCCCTTCAATAACTATCTATACATGCAAAACACACTCAGGTACTGTCATCTGACCAGTCCTGCTCAGTACGAAAACAAAACGCCATATCATAAAAATGTACTGTTCTATAAGAAATCAATCCCAAAATGTGCATAGGAATACTACGTGCGTCTGGTGCGCACGGAAATCAAAATCCATGAATGTGCCGTATATGCGCACAAGAACAACATCAAGGTGCAACGGGTGTGCACGAAGTATCTGTCAAGGGCAACGTATGTGCCTGACAGCAAAACAGGTGCATCTGACATGCACGAAAAATCCCGATTTAGTGCATCTGGTGTGCAACCAAAATCGTATCTCATAACATGCGCCCAACATGCGCTAAAATCCAAATCCGGTGCATCCATCATGCACGAAATCATGAAATCCAATATCAAGCGCCGAAACACGCGTAAAATCCAATCAGGTGCATAAAGTGCACAAATAAACATCGAACATCCCAATCGAAATCGAAGTCCAGTGCAACTTGGTGCACAAAATACATGTCACTGCACTGCAAGCATATGTAAACTATACAGAGTACAAAAACCAAATCGTGTGCGTGCATACGCACAAAATCAACTCAAATGTATGAAACCCATGAAATCCTATATATGGGAAACCAAGGCACGAAAACAATATCAAGTGCAACAACTGTGCAAAATCGTAAATATCCGATAGGTACAACCATGGTGCATGAAAACAAATATCATGAATCCAATCATCAAATCAGTCATGCGAATAGATCGCCCAAAATACCAAAACAAGTATGGCGGAATAGTCCTGCTCAAGCGCATCCTCCAAGAATTTCTGTCCAACTGTCGCGGTTACTCGTAGCATATCCCGTCGACGATCCTGAACTCTGGCCTACTGGTGTGCGTATCAATGACCACTCCTGAGTCCAAGTCTTCTCTGTGGATTACCAATCTCACGATCTATCGGCTCATTGGCCCTGTCAGGTGTGCTAACGGGGACGATTCCATTTTGGCACTTCTCTGGTCATCTCTCGGTCAATCCTCACGACCACTCGTCAAGCAGCATGTCACTGGCGTCGGCCTCTGGCTCTCTGAATGCACGTGACACATCTAATCCTGGGTGCAAATATCATTGCAGCAGTATCCTGGAAGGAATCCTGCTCAAGGTCTCTTCCAAGTCTCGTCTCTGCCTAACTGTCCGGAAGTCATCGTCCTTTACTATATCTGTTTCTTGCTCCGGAACGGCTGCATACTCGTCACGACTGCTTCTGGAAAGTATATCCAAGTACAGTGCCTCGGCATGCGCATATCATCTCTGATGTCGGCGGAGTGGAACGTCATCTTATCCAGACCTGGTATGAACCTCTTACTCCACTTTTCTCTAATGTCGACTGCTTCGGACTTGTCTCGTCGTGGCTGCATGGACTGAGCTCCAACGGCTATCCTCGTATCTGGAGTCTCCTAAGAAATGCATCTCACCGATTAGCATCCGAATTAAGTCGAGCCATCCGATCGATTCGTCGAATCCTTATAGTCCCTCAAGAGCTCAACATCTTGGGTACAGTATAATAGTATCGAGTACATACCACAGCATCGGTGGTCCAGCCGTAGAAGGGCAAACCCAAGCCTCACTAATGGCGCCGCAGAACTGCCGCAAACCCTAAGGTTCAAAGGCTTTCATACGGTCATTAAGTCGAGTTAGGGTTTCATTCCTCTAGAGGGACCATAGAATTGCTTGCATGTCTTTCCGAATACTTTAAACTTGGAATAATAGGTTTCTGACATTCGATCGTCTCTGTCGACTCTCAACGTCTCTGCGTGAAGTCGTCTCAGCTGGAATCAATCTATCTGATGACCTCGCGTCGGGGTAGAAAACGATCCACATGTCCTAGTCTCTCATCCTCGGATGACTAGCGACCTCTATCATCTCTTAGTACCACTTTTACTGCAATAGCTCCAACATCTTGGGCGATATCTCGTCGTTCACAGCAATAACTGGCTCACTCGTCTGCACGTTGAACTGTGCCTCAATCATCATGAATAAGCCACACATCAACGGTCATCAAAGTCTGGCTGGCCTCTGTCAGTGGCTCAATCCTCTGGTGCTAATCTGCACGTCCGAGAAGTCTCATACAGTGATCCCTCCAACGCTCGTGGCGCAAAAACACAATCCAAAAGACACATCTCTACAATCGTGTATCGCCCGAATCACGCCCTGGTCAGTCCTCGTTCGTAACGAGCTCATGCTGACCGCAACACTAGCCGTAGCTCTCCTTGCCCGTAATCGTGGCGGCAAAACCATAACTGGTACCGACGAAGCTAGATCAGGAATGAATATGATACTGAGCAAAGAAATGTACATCCTAAGGCTCCATAAGTGGAGTGGCGTGTCGTAAATATGCCGCGGAACATACCCACGGTACGTCACTCTACTTTAGTCACCTATTCCATCAACCAAGGGTCATCCTACGCTCCGAAGGTAAAACCTAACGCTCTGATACCAACTTTGTCACGTCTCGAAAGTACGGAATATGACCGGCACTTAAACTACGAACGTCTCAAGGCGTACGTATTCTAAGTAAGCCAAAAATCCAGAAACCCAAACCAAGAAAAGTAGTAGAGTGAAGGAAAACCAATTTAAAACAAGTAGTTTTCATAGCATAAGCCGAATTATGCGGTTCCTTTTTTAAAAAAAACATCAAATATTTCCCGAAAATTTCAGCAGAGTCTCCTTTGTAAATACTGGCCCCCAAACGGGATACAACATGAATAGTATACGAAATCAATAAAAAGGCATCCCCAAGCGGGAGCTAGCTCTTCGTCAATCGACGGTCACAACCACACAAGCAATATAATATACAACGCTAACGGCGAGGATCAAAATTCAAAAGGAAACTCAAAACCACAAGAAAACCACAGAAATATAACGCGCGACTCTAAGGTCGAAGGAATAACATCACTGGTCTCTATCTCAAATAAATATATGTTTGGTTGATGGAACTTCTAGATACAACAGAATAATGATATACAAGATATAATGATGGGTGAGATACAAATAAACCCACCTACTAGCAAGTCATCCGGAAATGGAAAGAGTGCCAGCAAGCCGTAATGAAACCTGTACGGCGAAACCTGCAAGAACTGTGGCACAACGGGGGTGAGTTGCCAACTCATGAGTAGAAAAACATCTACGCACAGAAATCGCATAAATAACGCAATCCTAGGTCAATGATCATAATATATCCTCAAATATGTATATAACATGCAGCATATAACAATGGCTAGGGTAAATATCTAACCTGAGTGTAATCTCATGTGCCTGTGTCAGTGCCTCAGGTAGCAATATATCATATGAATGAAGTATGAATGCATGAAAACAGAATACATGTAAATGAAGAAACTGTTTTCATAATTTAGTGAGATTTCCTTGTATTTTTAAAATGAGGTATCATAATGAAATCAGCTTAAAACAGTACCTAGCATCGGCACAAAACGTAATCCCAAAATCTCGATATCTCTGTATCACAGTCTCTGTACCTCAATATCTCGAAATCTCAATATCTCAATCACAATATCTAGGACGCCGTCAGTCCAGACCGGCCCCTACCATCCATCTCAAGACCACGACGGTATCCTCCGGATATCCGACGCGTCGGGTAAAATCACCGGTAGGTAGTGCTCCCCTGCCAGGCTCACATCGTCATCATCACGCGCTTCTTGCCCCGGGGTACCTTACCGGGTCCACCATGTACCCGAAACGGTTCATCCGCCTCCTCGAATCGGGTCTCGAAATCCATCAGCAAACTCATGGTGGACGACTCATACATCATGGGAAAAGACCGCACTTTTTATTTAAAAAGAGCGAAATCAGTTTATATAAGTTTTGCGGTTTTCCCCCCAAATCCAGAAAATTTCATGGAAATCCGAATCCAAATCATCAATAGCATGTAAAACCATGAATATAGGCATAACAATGAATAACAGTATGCATGAAGTGGCAAGTAATAACTACAATGTTAAGCTGGCATATAAGGCAGGTACACTAATATCATGTCAAATTACTAACTAACAACCTAAGTCAAGCAATAATATTTTCTAAGGTGTACGTGACATGGCAATTACCGATGAAGATGTGTGTGAGCCGGCAAGTAAGTGTACGTGGTACATACGCATCATCGGTAATGGTGCTGGTGTCCTAACAATATGATATCAACATTGCAATAAGAAATTATAACATAAGTATGCGATGCGAAGCGAACCACAATAATAAGCGGGAGCTGAATAGTAGACGCAACTGTAACTAACCTGCATTAATCTAATATAAGTCCTACAAATGGTGCCTTTTGAAATAACACGAATCATGGGGTTTTGAAAATAGGGGCTACGGTGTTTTTATGAAAAGATACGTCTTTTGAAATATCCGTAGGATCCCTTGGGCTGTCTTTTAAAATACCCACGATTCGTTAGTTTTTGAAATAGGTAAGAAGTCTAATCTAATCTAACAACTACACTAAACTATACGGCTGAACTAACAAGCTGAACTACAGGTAGGGAAACCGCCTAACATCTGAGTCAATACATATATATACCTGTATATGTATAGTCGGTGATCCCGCCTCAATAATATCATATCCGATACCACATCTATAATCAGACATCCCAAGTCAAGAGTGCGGATCAATCATCAATATATAGCTCGTACGTAAATCCGTCGTACGGCATCCCAAATCTGGGTACGGGTCAATATCACATTCATCATACTATTCATCTGGTATCCTCTTTATCAAATATCATGATCGGGGTACTGATCTACATCTAGTACAATACTGATACCGCCTAAGTATGCATGCAGGTGTAAGAATCACTACGCCAAAAGACCCGCGAAAACATCATGTCGCATCTCAATACGAACCAAATCACATCACCGATCTCCTGGCCTCAAGCCCAATCTCATCGACTCATCTCAAATCCCAAATACCATCCTCAAATCCAGTATATGAACACATAGTCCCATACCCATGTGAACACATAAATATATATTCCCATATACGCACATATGAAAGAAGGAATGTATGCAAGTATGTGTGTGCGTGCGTGTGTGAGTGCGACCACTACTCTAGGGTTTTGCAACTATACTAAACCAATCCAAAAATACCAAATATCCATCTTTATCATCAATAATCTCAACAACATACAATCAATATATGTGTGTATACGTATTCGTATACATCACCACGAACTGCGGGGGTGCTATACGCCATCCACCCGACTTCTCCCCGTAGATATAAATCTACTCACCTGTATCCTGCGTGTCGGTGTCGATAACGCCATGCTCCGTTGCCTCGGAATCCATGTGAAGGTACCTACAATGATCAACCATAGCAATGCGTATGAAAATCAAGGCAGAAAACCGATACAGCGCACAGTGTGCTCATAGGTTGGAACCTATGGCCCAAACATGCAAATCCAACAAACAACCCCTGTTGTCGATGTACGAACACCCGACAACCAAATACAAATCCAAATATCAAGAAAGTGCATTTAAAAATACGAAAAACATTGCCTAAAACACACCAAAATGCTCCCAGATTTTCCCCAGATGACAATTAGCCAAAACTGCATATAGGAGGGGTCTAATTTAGTGCAAAATGAGCCCCGGAACAAAAATGGACCGATTCTCTTCTACTCTGGCCGCAAATTGCGGCCAGAATGATTAAATCTGCGGCCGTAGGTTTGAGTTAGGGGCTCGGGTCTTGGTGGTAGCTTCCTAGGTGCCTGCACGACTCACTGTCAGCTCAATTTTATTTTTGGTGCCCCCGGGTTGCTCCAGATTCCAGAACACCTTCACAGATCATACAAACCGACATGTAAAGTTCCGTAATTCCGTATTTTTGGGTTTCAGGTTGTGCTAGGCCAGTGTTTTGGTCAATATAGGGTCTAAGGTCACCATTTAAGTCCAATTGCAAAGCAACATCTCAACTTTACCCTAACCCTCTCTAAGTTGGTACAAAATACACCAAATTACACGATATCGATATGAAACTTGAATTAAAGCTTAAGCACAAGCAATAACATTCTAATTGTGAAGAAATTACCTCATAAGACCCTCATGAATCCTCAACAGCGCCAAAATGAAGACTTTCTTGGTCCAATGTGTAGCTAGTGAGCTTGGGAACAATTTTTGTGAAGTGGGGATAGGGTTTTGAGGTGTTTTGGATGTGTTTTGAGGAGTTGAAGAGGGGAAGGAGGTGAAGAGCAGGAGCAGCAGCAGCAATGAAGGAAGAGGGAGAGAAATGAGTGAAGGAATGAAGGGAAATGGCCAAGTCAACACCCTCACCTACTCTTTCTCACCCATACCTCAATATAATATCCTTTTTCCCTTTCTTTTCTTTTCTTTTCCAATTTCATTAACCCAAATCCTTCTCACACCAATAGTAAACCCAAAGTAACATGGTAGAAATGTACAAGTGTAAAACAAAAAAATGATATGTGCATGTTTTGCACAAAAATGCTAAAAAAACCGATTTGCGATTTTTAATCGCGATTAGCACTAAATTAGCATATAATTAATCATAAAAACTTAAAAATGGCATAATTCCATAAAATACCATATTTTAGAATTTTCCATAATTTTTTCCCATTTATCTGTATTTAATTATACCGAAATATTAAAATATTCATTAAAATAATATTAAATTATAAAAAATCCCAAAAATAATATTTTATTTTTTTGAAATGTTATATAAACCAAAGCCGGCTAGTAAAAACTGTCCGAATGTCGTACATGCGTAAACACACGTATGCGTCCGAACCCTTGTCGTAAAACCATACGACCTCTATATCGTTTCTCCTGGAGTAAGAAAACTCTCTGTGTGGGACTCTAAAGACTCAACTACTACGCTGGCAGTGGGTTTAACCACAGACCGCAAGCGGCACTAGCTGTACGTAACGGTCCCCACGTAGATGTCGATAAGAAGGCCGATGAGGAAACCCATCCGAACTCCTACTGAGCCTGATGTGACAATCTCCGTACAGTCCGGTCTGTTCGTCTAAGACTATCGCATATCGGGCCTAGAGGGCGGCAAGCGTCAGTCCCCTAATAGCGGTATAAGTCGTGTCGTAGCGTAGCCCATTACACCCTGAGAAACTACTGGAACCTACCAGTAAATCTCGCTTGCCCTGGCCAGGGACTTTGCGTAATGGCTCTCTGACACAGCGCGATATCATCTCCCAATACCGGGAGAGACGAATCATATCTAACCGCCACTGCCTCCAAGTGCTCGGGACTGCACCCAACTGCTACCTGTTTGCACGACTCCTTTGAGCAGTGGTAGGGTAGCAATCTAAGAACAGTGGGACACACTCGAGGCGAAGTAGCAGTGTCAAGTCTGCGGACTATGCTGTACTCATGTCACCTGGGAACTATTAACTGACGACGGGTATAATACCAACCAACAGTTCCCCGTGAGTCCTGTCCGATGTACCCGTAACCCAACGACCACCTGTATACTATCTCCAGTATGACGTACTGACGGCTGTGGGACAGACCATCTCCCCAACTGGGATGAGAAGCGTACGCACTAGTCTGCTCCGGAGTATCGATGCCCTGTCTCGATAATCCTACGACAAGGGACCTGAAAAAGGATGTGCTTGTAGACTACCCAGCCCCCACTAGTGTGACTGCCATCACAACGCTGGTAGTCAAGCAAGATCCTAAGAGCTCTATCAATACGTATACTTACATATTAAGATAGATAAAACCAAGTAGCATACTACCATGTTTAGCAAGACTGTTATATAACTGTGAATATCCCAAGCTTCCATTAAGTAATATACAAGCTAGTATGATACAATAATGGCCCCTAGGGCATATACACTAACACTTTTCGCACACGTTACGGGCACTATGAGTTTTTGGTGATGTCATTCGGACTCACCAATGCACCAGCCGCATTTATGGGTTTGATGAACCGCATTTTCAGGCCGTATCTAGATCTATTCATCATCGTGTTTATTGACAACATTTTGGTGTATTCCCGGAGTCGAGAGGAGCACGAGCAGCACCTGAGGATCACGTTGCAGACTTTGAGGGAGCACCAGCTGTTCACGAAATTCTCCAAGTGCGCGTTTTGGCTTAACAGCGTTGATTTCTTGGGTCACGTGATTACGAGAGATGGTATATGTGTGGACCCGAAGAAGATCGAGGTCGTTCGGCATTGGCCCAGACCGGCATCAGTTACGGAGATCCGTAGTTTCCTAGGCCTGGCTGGCTACTACCGACGATTTGTTCAGGACTTCTCCCGTATTGTTGCACCGTTGACCGGGTTGACCCGGAAGGGAGTTCCTTTTGATTGGACCGAGGTGTGCGAGCATAGCTTCCAGCAGTTGAAGACTCGTCTGACTACTGCACAAGTGTTTTCATTGCCTTCGGGATCGGGCAGATTCGTGGTTTATTGCGACGCTTCTCGAGTGGGACTAGGTTGCATGTTGATGCAGCACGATAGAGTTATTGCGTATGCTTCTCGACAGCTGAAGACGCATGAACAGAACTATCCTACGCACGATTTAGAGATGGCTGCAGTGGTGTTTACACTCAAGATCTGGAGACATTACCTATACGGCGAGTCGTGGCAGATATTTACGGACCACAAGAGCTTGAAGTACATATTTCAGCAGCGAGACCTGAATCTGAGACAGCGCCGTTGGATGGAGCTGGTGAAAGGCTGTGATTGTGAAATCCTTTACCATCCGGGCAAGACGAACGTAGTGGCTGATGCTTTGAGTAGGAGGCCCAGAGGTAGTTTATCTTGTTTGAGCGCCGTACAGAGGCAGTCTTCAGCAGATTGGCAGATTTTATGCGACAGCCAAGTTAAGTTCGAGTTCACTCCGACAGAGGGACAGCTTGCGCATGTTCGTGCACGTCCGCAGTTGCTTGACCGTATTCGAGAGGCACAGCCCAGTGATGACCGTCTTTCAGAGATCATAGAGCAGGTTCGGCAGGGCAGAGTTTCCGAGTTCATGATCGATGATCAGGGGGTACTGCGATTTGGGACTCGATTGTGCGTACCAGATTCTGAGGGACTGCAGCGTGAGATTCTTGAGGAGGCCCATAGATCGAGGTATAGCGTTCATCCCGGTTCCACCAAGATGTACCACGATTTACGAGATGTTTACTGGTGGGACAGAATGAAGAGGGATGTCACTGACTTCGTGTCGAGATGCCTGACTTGTCAGCAAGTCAAGGCCGAGCACCAGAGGCCCATGGGAGAGTTGCATCCTTTGCCCATTCCGGAGTAGAAATGGGAGCAGATTTCTATGGACTTCATTGTGGGTCTACCCAGGACCAGTCGAGGGTATGACTCCATTTGGGTGATCGTGGATTGTTTGACGAAAGCGGCTCACTTCCTGCCAGTGAAGACCACTTTCAGTTTTGCTCAGTATGCCCAGATTTACATCGAAGAGATCGTACGGTTGCATGGCGCCCCGACTTGTATTCTGTCCGACCGAGGCACCCAGTTTACCAGCCGACTATGGCAGAGACTTCAGGAGGCGTTGGCCACTCGATTGAGTTTTAGCACAGCATTTCATCCGCAGACCAACGGCCAGTCAGAGCGGACTATTTAGACTCTTGATGTCACGTCCCGAAAGTACGGAACAAGACCGGCGCTTAAACTACGAACGTCTCGAAGCGTACGTAATCTAAGTAAACCGAAAACCCAGAAATCCAAACCAAGAAAAGTAGTAGAGTGAAGGAAAACCAATTTAAAATTAAGTAGTTTTAATAGCATAAGCCGAATTATGCGGTTTTAAAAACATCAAATATTTCCTGAAAATTTCGGCAGAGTCTCCTTTGTAAATACTGGCTCCCAAACGGGATACAACATGAATAGTATACGAAATCAATACAAGGCATCCCCAAGCGGGAGCTAGCTCTTCGTCAATCGACGGTCACAACCACACAAGCAATAATATATACAACGCCAACGGCGAGGATCAAAACTCAAAAGGAACTCAAACCACAAGAAAACCACAGAAAAAAAATAACGCGCGACTCTAAGGTCGAAGGAATAACATCACTGGTCTCTATCTCAAAGTAAATACATGTTTGGTTGATGGAACTTCTAGATACAACAGAATAATGATATACAAGATATATAATGGGGGTACGATACAAGTAAACCCACCTACTAGCAAATCACCCGAAGGAAACTATGCCCGCAAAGCCGTAATGAAACCTGTACGGCAAACCTGCAAGAAACTGGGGCACAACAGGAATGAGTTGCCAACTCGTGAATAGAAAAACATCTACGCACAGAAATCGCATAAATAACGCAACCTAGGTCAATGATCATAATATATCCTCAAATATAAGAATAACATGCAACCTATAACAAGGCTAGGGTAGATATTTAACCCGAGTGTAATCTCATGTGCCCGTGTCGGTGCCTCAGGTAGCAATATATCATATGAATGAGGTATGAATGCATGAAAACAGAATACATGTAAATGAAGAACTGTTTTCATAATTTAGTGAGATTTCCTTTGTATTTTTAAAATGAGGTATCATAATGAAATCAGCATAAAACAGTGCCTAGCATCGGCACAAAACGTAATCCCAATATCTCGATATCTCTGTATCAAAGTCTCTGTACCTCAATATCTCGAAATCTCAATATCACAGTCTCAATATCTAGGGCGTCGTCAGTCCAGACCGGCCCCTACCATCCATCTCAAGACCACGACGGTATCCTCCGAATATCCGACGCGTCGGGTAAAATCACCGGCAGGTAGTGCTCCCCTGCCAGGCTCACATCGTCATCATCACGCGCTTCTTGCCCCGGGGTACCTTACCGGGTCCACCATGTACCCGAAACGGTTCATCCGTTTCCTCGAATCGGGTCTCGAAATCCATCAGCAAACTCATGGTGGACGACTCATACATCATGGGAAAACCGCACTTTTTAATTTAAAAGAGAGAAAAGGTTTATTTATGTTTTTGCGGTTTTCCTCCCAAACCAGAAAATCTCATGGAAATCCGAATCCAAAACCTCAATAACACGTAAAATAGTGAATATATGCATGAGAATCCATGAATGCGGCATAACAATGAATAACAGTATGCATGAAGTAGCATGTAATAACTACAATGTCTAAACTAACATATAAGGCAAGTACGCTAATATCATGTCTAAACTATTAGCTAACGGGCTATGTCAAGCAATAATATTTTCTAAGGTGTACGTGACATGGCAATTACCGATGAAGATGTGTGTGAGCCGGCAAGTAAGTGTACGTGGTACATACGCATCATCGGTAATGGTGTTGGTGTCCTAACAATATGATATCAACATTGCAATAAGAAATTATAGCATAAGTATGCGATGCGAAGCGAACCACAATAATAAGCGGGAGCTGAATACTAGACGCAACTGTAACTAACCCGCATTAATCTAATATAAGTCCTACAAATGGTTCCTTTTGAAATAACACGAATCATGGGGTTTTGAAAATAGGGGCTACGGTGTTTTTATGAAAAGATGCGTCTTTTGAAATATCCGTAGGATCCCTTGGGCTGTCTTTTAAAATACCCACGATTCGTTAGTTTTTGAAATAGGTAAGAATCGAATCTAATCTAACAACTAAACTAAACTAAAGGGCTAAGCTAATAATCTGGACTACAGGTAAGGAAACCGCCTAACATCTGAGTCGATCCATATACATACCTGTATATATATTAGTCAGTGATCCCGCCTCAATAATATCATATCCGATACCATATCTACAATCAGACATCCCAAGTCAAGAGTGCGGATCAATCATCAAGATATAGCTCGTACGTAAATCCGTCGTACGGCATCCCCAAATCTGGGTACGGGTCAATATCATATTCATCACACTACTCATCCGGTATCCTCTTTATCAAAGATCATAGTCTAAGGTACTGACCTATGTCTAGTACAATACTAATAGCATCAATATAGTCATGATCTGACTACTGATCGACAGTCTCGTACAAACCGATATCACAACCACAAACAAATCTCATCGATTCAGCTCAATCCCTAGTATCGTCCTCATATCCGTATGTGAACACATAGTCCCATACCCATGTGAACACATAACTATATAGAATCCCATGAGCACATATAAATAGGAATGTATGCAAGTATGTATGTGTGTATGTAGGTGTGTATGTGTAGTGCAACACTACCCTAGGGTTCACAACACTACAATAATCCAACACCCCAATATCCATCCTAAACATCTTTATTGATCCCAAATAACATATAATAATTGTTGTTGTGTATACGCATCCGTACACACCACCACGGACTGCGGGGGTGCTATACGCCATCAACCCGACTTCTCCCCGTAGATATAAATCTACTCACCTGGTCCTCGCTCGCCGGTGCTGACGTCGCCACACGCTTGCTCCTCGTCTCGAAGTCCACATGGGGTACCTACATATCATAACGCACCATAGCGCATTAAAATCCGACTCATGACCAAAACGACACACGAATCCCACATAGGTCAAAACATATGGTTGCTTTCACAAACCAACCCAAAAACCCTCGACGTCGGCGTACAAACGCCAAACCATCGAGAAAGCTCCCAACACACTCATTTGCACAATTACAAGCACTAATTATAATATAAAATAGCTTAAAATTCACAAAAACCCCAATTTCACTTAAAAAGTCATTTTTCCGAAAATCTAGCAAGCACAAATCACCGTTTTAGTACAAAACTTGATTTATAAACGAATCTAGCGGCCACAATATTCACTAAATATCTTAAATAAGTCATAAAAACAATTCCCATAATTTAATCTCGTTAAATTCCAAAAACCCTAAAATTCAAGTTTACAAAATACCTAAATTTTAAAAATTTTATAGCAAAAATGCACAAACTACAATCTAGCTTGGATTTTCATGAACTAAAGTATTAAACTACACTTTAAAATGTTAATAATGCCATGAATACCCTAATTAGATTTTAATCTCAAATATATATGTATTTCACTAAACCTAGTTAGCAAAAATGCTTAGTTTGGACATTTTAAATGTTACAAATTTGGAAATTAACAACTAGATTAATTTTGCATAGTATTAAGATGTTAAATACATCACACAACTATAATCTCATTTCCCAAAACCCTAACTACATTTTCACAAACCCTAATCTCATGAATTTGGACTTGCAAATTTCAAACCTAAAATTAAACCCTTTACTAACTTAATTTGAAGTAATAACAAATAAAGTAACAAAAGATCAAGATTTTATACCT
This sequence comes from Agapanthus africanus, assembly GCA_030015575.1. NCBI lineage: Eukaryota > Viridiplantae > Streptophyta > Magnoliopsida > Asparagales > Amaryllidaceae > Agapanthus > Agapanthus africanus. The sequence continues at coordinate 496,407,861 of CM057339.1, forward strand.
CACAAACTATGGATCAAACCTTGCAATCTAGCCTCTCAAATGCAAATTTTTCTCCAAGAATCATGTTAGAATGGGCTAAGGAAAAATGGGTAGAGATTGGATTTGGGTTTAGCTTTGAATTTGTGAAAGAAATGGTTGATTTTTTTGATGGGTTTTGATGAGAAAATGAGAGGAGAAATTTGGGGGGGCTGCCCAAGAGAGGCTCGGCCAGAAATTGGTGAGGGAGTGAGAGAGAGGTGTGGGTTTCAAGTCAACACAAGACCAAGTCAACAATTACCCATACTTCATTAATAAAACATTACCCCTTTTCTTTTTTTCTTTTTTCTTTTGCTTTTCTCTTCAAATTCAAGTGGGGAAAAGGGTGGGGACTGCTGAATTCAGCCAAGGGGAGAAGTAAATGGGGGTGTGTGAGTGTGGGTATGGGTGTGGGGTGATGAAAAATGATAAATATAACACCCCAAACATCCATTTATACTAAAAAAAAACCTTTTTTTCAATAATTTCTAAACCGTTTTGGCAACCGATTTCGTTTCAAAAACCACCTGATAAAATTTTATTTAATGTTTTATGATGCACAAAATTTGTTTCAACTCATTTCAATTTGTAATTTTCCCTAATTAAATGTATTAGTGACGGCTTAAAATAATATTAAGATAATATTTTTTTCAGAAAATTTGAAATTTCACCAGTGGCTCAATAAACACCAAATACTAGCAATTACATAGCTAGAATATGTATATTTAATTTTTATAATAAGATATTTGTATTTTGACTTTTTACAGAAAACCCCCTTATTTTACCGTTTTTTTCGAAATTTCACCGAAACGATTTTCAAAACATTACACTTGAGGACATGCTCTGAGCGTGCGTTTTAGACTTCGGAGGTAGCTGGGATCATCATTTACCCTTAGTGGATTTCTCCTACAACAACAGCTTCCAGGATACTATTCAGATGGCACCTTTTGAGGCATTGTATGGGAGGAGATGCAGATCGCCCGTCCGTTGTACAGAGCTCAGCGAGAGCAGTATTTTGGGGCCGCAGATTGTTGAGGAGATGACCAAGAAGATACAGTTGATTCGAGACCGGATGAGAGCGGCCCAGAGTAGGCAGAAATCGTATGCGGACCGACGCCGTCGCAGACTAGAATTCGCAGTTGGCGATCATGTTTTTCTGAGGGTCTATCCGATGAAGGGCATGCTGTGATTTGGGCAAAAAGGAAAGCTTAGTCCCAGATTTGTGGGTCCCTTCGAGATCCTGGAGCGTGTCGGCGCAGTTGCGTATCGTTTGGCTCTTCCATCCAGCTTTCCTGATGTTCACCCCATCTTCCATGTTTCGATGCTCCGCAAGTACCTTCACGACCCTTCTCATGCGATTCAGCACCCGACAGTCCAGCTAGAGCGCAACCTTTCTTTTGCAGAGCAGCCGGTGGTCATCCTGGATCGGCAGGTGAAGAAATTGAGATCGAAGGTTATACCGACCGTCAAGGTCCTTTGGCGTGGCCCGTGTAGCGAGGAGGTCACCTGGGAGACCGAGGACGAGATGAGGAAGAAATAACCCTATCTCTTTGAAGGTACGCGTAGCTAGATTTTTAAATTCGGGGACCGAATTTCTTTAAGGGGGGAAGATTGTAACGCCTTGAAAAGTCGTTTTGGTGTTTTCCCGAAAATCGGTGAAAATTTGGTATTTTTCCGTAATTCGTCATTATTGTTATTTTGCAGTATAGGCCTAATTATACCTAATTTGGATTGGTAATTGCTAGTTTTTAGTAGCTAACGAGTTACTTATAAATTTCTGGTCATTTAAAAAAATTTCCCTAATTTACTATTTTTAATATTATTTTAAGCTGTTAAAAATACATTAAATTAGAGATAAATACAAATTTCAATGGGCTAATTTTAATCTATAGAACCATGACCGCTAAAATCTAGTTAGTAATATAAATTTTTAGTATTTTATTTCAAGTTCTTATTAGTTATAATCGAAGGAAATTAAAATTTTAATTAATTGAGCTTAAACTTGCAATTTTGAACTTGTGGGGGGTCTTTTTGCATAGAACTTTTTTTGTCTATCACTCACAAAACCTCACCCTCATATTGGCCGGCCCCACCACTGCTGCAACAGCAGCCACTCCCCCTCCTTTTGCCTTCAATTCATGTGAAAGAAATGGTTTAAAAAGGGGGTTTTATAAATTAAATTGAGGTAAGGGTATTATGGTATTTTGGGAGGGCTTTGACTTGGATTCTTTTCACACATCTCCCTCACACTTTTCCCCATCCCTCCCCATCTCCTCTGGCCGAAATTCCTGCACCCAACAGCCCTAAAAATTTTCCCCAATTCTCCTTCTATTTTGCTTCATTTTCATCTCTAAATCCATCAAAATCCAAAATTTCCTTCACAAATCCAATGCAAACCCTTAATCCATCTCTTCTCACATCCCAATTGGTTTAAAAAAAGGAGAAAGATGGCATCTTGAGAGGCTAGAGCAACCTAGGGTTTGGGCTTGTGAGGTATAATTTCAATCTTGGGTTAATTTGTAGTTAAGTGTGCTAAATTAGAACTTGAAGTGTTAATTTTGTTGTTAATTTCTAGTCTAGGTTTTTAAAGTGAATGGTTTGAGTTTAAGCTAGCGTTTTAGAAACCATTATTAGGTTAATTAAATTATTTTGTTATCTAGTTGTTATGCTAACCTAAACTAAGAGGTTAATTTGCTTAAGTGGGTGTTAATTGATATTAATTTAGTGTTTTCATGTATAGTGTGGATTTAGATTGCTTGTTTAATGAAAATCAAGAAAGGGTTTGATATTTGAAATAGGATTTGAAGCATTGCTAATGTGTTAGAAATTAGTGTAGTGGCTATCAATGGTTTAACTTGGGTGATTATGCTTGTTGTAGTCTTTTTGTCGCAAATCCGCGATGTTTGCACGAATTTGGAAATTCTTAGTGCTTACTAGGTTTTTTATAAAATATTGTGGTGATTTATTTGTGATATCTTGATGATATTATTGGCATCTCCTACGACATTTAGGTTGTGTGATTGTGGATTTTGGTTTAATCGGGTTTTAGTTTTAGCGGTTGGTCCGAAACGACAATTTTAGTTAAGGTTTTTGTGTGTGCGCACCTAGTGCACGTTGTACCTAGCTTGTGAATGTTGATCTTTTCGTTTGGTGATTTGCGTCGTTTCATGATATGTAATCTTATATTTTGTGTTGTGCAAATTCCAGGATCGGTGGCGGAGACTTCGGACGCGGCACGAAAAGGGAAGGCGGTGATTGGATCGAGCTAGCTGGGGATTTCCGGTGAGTAGATGTATACATCTATGGGGAGAATCGTTTGGATGGCGCGAGGCGCCCGATAATTTAGAATTTCCAGTAATACCATCTTGTTGCATGTAGTTCTTAGTTTCCTATTTTACGGCACTGCATGACCTGTATATCCATATTTATGTTAAATTCATCATATAGAAACCATTGAAACCATTAAATGAGATATGCGACATAGTAAATAATTGGCTTGCTTAATTCATTATATTTAATTGTGCAACTTCATTTCATAGGACACTTGCACCATTACCAGGGTTTTATGCTGCACGAGCACTATTCATGCGAACACACACGCCTTGGTAATTGCTATGTCACAAACACTAGATAACTTGTTAAAACGGAAATCTAGAATAATTTCACCATATAAGACATATAAACCAGTGCTAATATACTAAATTCCGCAAGATGAACATGTAGGTTAGTCATATGCATGTACCTCATTACATCATTCGATCATACATAGTCTTTATGTCATATATTGCAGTTCGCACTATTGATACCATAGGCATTCATCATCATTGACATGCATACTTATGGTACTTTCTTCTGGAGGATTTCAGTATTTGAGATTTATGAGATTTTGGAGAAACCGCAAAGATTTAATAAAACTGGTATCATTTTAAATGTGGCAAGTTGCGGTTTTCTCGGGACATGATATTTGTGTCGTCCACCATGAGTTTTCTGTTGGTTTTCGAGACCCGTTTCGAGGAGTTGGATGAACCGTCTCGGGTACATGGTGGGCCCGGTAAGGTACCCGGGGCAAGAAGTTCGAGTAGTAGACGATGAGCCTGGCAGGGGTGGACTACCTACCGGTGATATTTGACGCGGCGGATATCCAGAGGATACCGACCGTGGTCGTGAGATGTTGAGATATTGATATTTTGAGACGGACCAGACGGACGGCTGGGGCCCGGATATTGGATACAGAGACTTTGGGATACTGAGATATTTATTTGAGGTGCCGATGCTGGGAACGGATTTCTGTTGATTTCATATGATATTTCCTCAGACATTACATAGAAATTTTTCTAAGATGAAAATAATGATTTCCTTATATCAGCACATTCAGATCACGTGTTGCATTACATTCATGTCGCATATGTGCTAGTACTTCATACCATATCAATATTGTAGAACTATGACACTTTGCGTGCATACTTACGATAGTCTTTATAGATGATACATATTACTCACGAGTTGGCAACTCACCCCCGTTGTGCCACAGAATTTTTGCAGGTCCGATCCGTCAGTACTGTTGCGGCGGACGCACTTCCTCCTTTTGCGTGGATTGAGGATTTTTGCTCGTAAGTGGGTTATATGTTTATTTTGTCTTCCACCTTGTACATTCATTGTATCTAGTGTACTCCATCTACTGTATCATCTACCGGTACTGTTGTATATTGACTTAGAGGCGAGACGGTGAGATTTGTGGGCATGTATATTGTTCTTTGGGTCATGCTCACTTGAGCCGACATGTTGCTTATTACTTATGCCTTTTTATGCTTATGTTACACATTGCTGATTTATATTGCGTGGGATTTGTGTCCGCCTTAGGGCGAAGAGCTAGCTCCCGTTTAGGGATGTCGTATTTCATGTTATTCATATATATTCTTGTTGTACCCGTTTTGGGGGCCAGTATTTACAAAGGAGACTCTGCCGAAATTTTCGAAAAAATTGATATTGCTTTTAAAAAGGCTTGATATGACTTATTTGATAAATTCGCTTTCAATTGATTGGTTTTTCCTTCACTTTACTGCTTATTTGGTTTTGATTTCTGGGCTTTGGCTTACTTAGATTACGTCCGCCTTGAGACGTTCGTAATTTAAGTGCCAGTCACGTTCCGTACCTTTCGGGTCGTGACAGTCTTGCTAAAAATGGTAGTATGCTACTTGGTTTATTTCTACTCAGATATGTGCGTGCATTTCTTTTAGTATATCGTTTATACATATTAGTAGAGCGCTTAGGACCTTTGCTTGATTACCAGCGTTGTGATGGCAGTCACACTAGTGGAGGCTGGGTAATCTACAAGCACATCCATATACAGGTCACTGGTCGTAAGATTATCGAGACGGGGCATCGATACTCCGGAGTAGACTGGTGTATACGTTTCTCTGTCACGACCCGAAAGAGCACGTGACTGGCCTTTGAACCATATGAAGTCTATAGGACCCCATCTGATCCAAGTAAGCCAAAAGCCCAGAAATCTAAAACCATTTAAAGAGTAAATAAGGAAAACTGGTTTTTAAGAAGTAAAGAAATCACGTTTCGAAAATCAAGTTTTTAAATAACTAAGCCGAATGTGCATTTTTAAAAGGTAAAATCTTTTCTAAAAATTTCGGCAGAGTTTCTTTTGTAAATACTGGCCCCGAATGGGGTACAACAAGAATAACAATATATGCAAAGAAAAAGGCATCCCCAAGCGGGAGCTAGCTCTTCGTCCATTGACGGTCACAACCACACAAGCAATATAATATACAACGCCGAATGGCGAGGATCAAATCCAAAAGAAACTCAGTAAGCATGAAAACTGCAATACTACTAAGCGCGACTCTAAGGCCGAATAATACATCACAAATGTCTAAGTCTGAAACAATATACAAGTTTGGTTGATGGAATTTCTAGATACAAGAAGAATACAAGTACAATGGTGGTTCTTGATACAAAAGAACCCATCTACCCAAGCAAGTCACCCTTAAAGAAGCTGTGTGCCATAAATGCCGCTACGGAACCTGTACGGCAAAACCTGCAAGAACTGTGGCACAACGGGGGTGGGTTGCCAACTCGTGAATAGAAATATCTACAAGCAGAAACCGAATGCAAGACATAAACCTAGGTCAACAATCAGTAATATAAACCACAAGAGTACGTCTGAAGCATGATAAGGTGGCAATATAACATCTAAACATGTATGTAGTGCCAAGTACTCAGGTAATAACATGTCATCAGTATAAGGTATGTCTGCATGAAGTAAATATGATGAAGTATCAAAAGGATATCAATACACATATATTAGCGTCCCATACCACTAATATTGGTGTAAGGGTATATATAACAGCGCCCTCATACCCTGTTATATATACAAATGAAGTATGATCAATATAAATCCAGTCTGTATGTGATCAAGTCTGTAAAAACGTGGAACCCGTCCACCCGTCACCCAATGACAATAAACGTGGAACCAGTCCACCCGTCACCCAATGACAATAAGCATCATGCATGCGAATATGAGGATATAAACAAAATCATGGAAAAACATCATGAAACCTGTGCCTAGCATCGGCACGTAAATCCTCATCCATATGGGGCTCCGTCTGCGGTATCGGCCCTCGGCCCCGGCAGTACGGGTCAGCCCCTATCCTCATCCATATGGGGCTCCGTCTGCGGTATCGGCCCTCGGCCCCGGCAGTACGGGTCAGCCCCTATCCTCATCCATATGGGGCTCCGTCTGCGGTATCGGCCCTCGGCCCCGGCAGTACGGGTCAGCCCATGTCCATCTCTCAACTCCGGTCGGTATCCTCCAGACATCCGCCGAGCTCAAATACAATCACCGGTAGGTAGTAGTCCCTCTGCCAGGCTCACCGTCTACTACACAGCGAAACCGTTCTCGCCCCGGGGTACCATACCGGGTCTACCATGTACCCGCAATCGGCCTCATCCGCCTCCTCGAATCAGGTTTCACATGTCGCTCTCAGCACCGAGAAAACACATGGTGGACGCACTGAAATATCATATCAAGGATAACTGGGTTTTTAAAATAATCATATATTCTCTTTTGAAATACCCACGGTTCCCAAATCCAGAAATATCATGGAAACAACATATCTCAATGCGTATAATCAAAACATGATGTATGCGACATGTAAAGAAAGGTAAGCATATCAGAAGCCATGCAACATGGAATAGTAATGTGCACATGTCGAGGGAAACCGCTCTTTTAAAACGAATCAGTTTGAAGAACATCTTGCGGTTCCCAAATCTCTAATCAAGTCAGAATCATCTATGTTTGTGTACAGGTATAAGTGTACAATATGCCATGCAAGAATCATATCATGAATGCATCAGTACTACAGTGTAGTGGCATGGCAATTATCGATGATGAAGTGTGTGAGCCGGCAAATAGTGTGCGTGGAACATACGCATCATCGATAATTGTGCTGGTGTCCTAACAGCATGATAATAATATAGCAATAAACATATGCCAGGAATGCGAATAGCATGAATATGCGGAGATCAAATAATCAACACCACAGTGAAGAATCTACTATGCAAACTACAGATCTAAGTATCAAGTCAATCAGGAGGGGTATGGAAACCACCTAAATCTGAGTCGATATATATATAGATATACTAGTCGGTGATCCCGCCTCAATAATATCGCGTACGATACAGTATATCGTAAGACATCCTCGAGTCATGAGCGCGGATCTATCATCAATATTTACTCGTACGGTAAATCATCGTACGGCATCCCAATAGCTGGGTACGGGTCAATATCACACTATCTCATCACATCTCAGGTATCACTATCATCATATCACATAATCTGGGGTACTGATCTAAGTCTAGTACAACTGATACCATCAATATACTGCGTGTGCAAGCACACATCCCAAGGCCCGTTAGAGATCACGTATCGTATCCCAATACGAATCACATCAAATCACTGATCTCGCAGCACAAGGCCCAACATCATCGACTCATCTCCAATGTCATCCGATATCATCAACACAGTGCAAGTATAAAGAATATGCAAGGGTGTGCGTGTAGGTGTAATTCTATTCTAGGGTTCGCGACTATGAACTACACTAGTCACTTCTAACCCTACACTATCCATAATACACCTAACTATCATATATATATATAACAACTACGGACTGCGGGGGTGCTATACGCCATCCACCCGACTTCCCCATGTAGATATAATTTACTCACCTTGCGTCTTCATTTGTGGACGTCGCCACGCGCTTGCTTGTTGTCCCGAATTCTTCATGGGTACCTACATATCAAAATATCGTATATGCGCATTAAAACCAAATCAAAGCTAAAACGGCACACGAAACCCAAAACGATACGATAAGAGGCCTATAGGTTAGAACCTATGGCACGCCTTCAAAACCATCAATAAATCCTCTATATCGTCGTATAAACGCCAAATAGTCGAGGTAAAACACAAGACACAAATTCAGACTTAAGAATACGGAATACGGAAACACGAATCCAAAACAACAACTTAGGAAACATGTTCCAGATTTCACCCTAGGTCAAATTAGACAAATCTATATATACCAGGGGCCTAATCCACAGATAAGGGAACAGCAAAACCAAAACGAGGCAATTCCACCATAGTCTGGCCGTAAATTGCGGCCAGAATGGGTAAATCTGCGGCCGGCTTGATGAGTTAGGGGTTAGGGTCTTGGTGGTAGCTTCCTGGGTGCCTGCACACGTCACTGTCCAATCAATTTTAATTTAGGATGTCTCGGGTGATAGCAGATTCAATATACCCTTCACAGATTCCACAATTTCTCCGATATCAGTTTCAAAAATTCATATTCTGGGTTTAAGCTTCAGGTTAGGGTCTCCATTCATACACTAGGGTGTTGGTGTAGCCTCTATTGAACTCAATTTCATATTACAACTCATAATTCTTCACAACCCTAACTAGGTTTTTCCTCAAGTCACCAAATCACACAATATCGGTTCAATCATAACATGGGGGTAAAGGAAATGCTAAAACTAAGTTAATGATCCAGAAAATACCTCATTTGGCAACTCAAGAATTTTCTTGAGTTGCCCCTAGTGGCCGAAATCCTTGCTTCTTTAGTCCAAAGTGTAGATCAAGAGCTTGTGCACACATTTAATGAAATGGAGATTGGGTTTTGGAGTTGTTTTGGATGTGTTTAGAGGGCTTGAAGAGGGGAGGGAAGTGAGGGAGGAGCAGCAGCAGGAGGAAGGAGAAGATGGAGAGAGAAAATGAAAGAAAGATGAAGAGATGGCTAAGTCAAAGTGAAACCATACCTCTCTCTCTCTCTCTCACCTACTACTAAATTCTTTTCTCTTTTCTTTTCTTTTTCCCTAAAACCCTTCTCACTCAAATAGTAACCTCAAAACAAACCATGGCAATAAAAATGTAACACAAGTCTGAAAAAGTGATATGTGCATGTTTTGCACAAAAATGCTAAAAACCGATTAGCGATTTTTAATCGCGATTAGCACTAAATTAGTGTCAAACTAATCACAAAAACTTTAAAATGTCATAATCCCATAGAATACCCTATTTTGGAATTTTCCATAATTTTCTTCCCATTTATTTGTATTTACTAATACCAAAATATTAAAATATTCAATAAAATAATATTAAATTATAAAAATTCCCAAAAATAATATTTTTAGTATTTCGAAATGTTACAATCTACCCCATTAAATAAATTTGGTCCCCGAATTTAAATTTAAACCCCCAAATACCAAAACATTTCAGTAATATCCAAATTGTCGGGGTTCCGAAAACATCAATCCGTAGCAAATATCATAAAAATGTACTGCTCTATAGGAAATAAATCCCCAAAATGTAAATAAGAACATCCGGTGCGTCTGGTGCGCACGGAATCAAAATCCATATGTATCAAACAGGTGTACAAAACAACATCTAGGTGCCACTGGTGTGCACGAAACATCTGTCATAGGCAATGTGTGTGCCTGACAGCAAAAATCGGGTGCATGTGACATGCACGAAGAATCCCGATTTAGTGCATCTGGTGTGCCCCAAAATCGTATCTCAAAACATGCGCCCAACATGCGCGAAAATCCAAATCGGTGCATCCATCGTGCACGAATGAAAATCTAAACCTTGCGTACTCAACATGCACGGAATCACAAAATCCAATAGCAACACCGAACATGCGTAAGTCCAGTCAAAAGCACGGAGTGCAAGAACCCATATCAATATCAGAATCAAAATCGACATATCGAAAGACATCAAATCGAAGTCAGGTGCAACCGTAATGCACAAAATATAAATCCGGTGCAACAAAGGCACGAAATATAAATCTGATGCGATAAACGCAAGAAACATAAAACTGGTGCGACAAACGCACGAAGTATAGAACTGGTGCATCCCATGCACAAATACCAGCAATAACTCAAATGCGTAAGCAGCAACACTAAGTGTACCCAGATATAAAGAAAATCATAAACGTGTGCAACTGCGTACACAAAACACATATCAATGCACTACAAGCACATATAAGCTATACCGTGTGCAAAATCGAAACACTAAAGGTACATGAAACTAAGCTGGAAGCGTAAATCAAATCACCGGCATAAAATAGGCATGAAATCACAATCAATAGCTCAAATGTAATAACTTATGCGCAAAATATAAATATCCAGTGGGTGCATGAAACAATATCATGAAACTCAGTCACCAAAACTAAATCATGCAATAGAACGCCCAAAATACCAAAATCCAAGATGACGCATACGTGATAATCGAATCACAAAATCACAAATCATAAATACCGTCGTCGGTAGTTCCTCCTTCAAGGTCGAGAAGGAGTCGGTGCATCCAATGCTAGTAGCGCAAGATATCTACTTGCCTCTTGCTCACGGTCTGGCGTCCTCTGCCTCTGGGTCCTTATCTTCTCTGCGGATTACCTATCTCGCAATCAATCGGCTCATCGGCCCTGTCAGGTGTGCTAACAGGGACGGTTCCGTTCTGGCACTTCTCTGGTCATCTCTCGGTCGATCCTCACGACCACTCATAAAGCTGCATATTACTGGCGTCGGCCTCTGGCTCTCTGAATGCACGTCACACATCTGATCCTGGGTGCAAACATCATTGCAGTAGTGTCCTGGAAGGAATCCTGCTCAGGGTCTCTTCCAATCATGCCTATGCCGATCTGTACGGAGGCTAGTACTCTTGCATAATTCTCTTCTCACTCGATAAACATCTGTGTCCTCAGCACAACATTTCTCGGAATCTAGTTGCATCCCAACGCCTCTGTAAGCATATCTGACCTCTGGTCTCGACGGGAAGTAATGACAGCTCGTCAGCGTCTCGCACGAACTCGAAATCGCGTACTCTGTAGCTTCATCATTCTATAAAAGATGTCTGGCCGAACAGGTCCTCGGGAACGCATCCCAACCATCGGAGGAATGCTCAATACTCGTCCGTCCTTGATCAATTCGCAACGCATCTGGGTAAGTTCCTTTATCCGAACCTGGTCAACTACCTCGTCGATGATGCCGAACTCTGTCCTGCTGGGTGTGCGCAATATGACCACTCCTGGGTCTAGGTCTTCTCGTATCGTTTTCCAGAAAGGTCCTGTCGAGGTTTTTCTCTCAAATCTCATTCCTGCCGAATTGCCCGGAAGTCATCATCCATTGCTGAAGCTAATTCTTATCCCGGAACGGCTGCATACTTATCGCGCTTCTTTCTGGAAGATATATCCATATACAACACCTATGGGTGCGTATCATATCTCTGATGTCAGCGGAGTGGGACGTCATCCTGTCGAAATCTCTTGCGAACTCCTTTCTTCACTCTGCTTCAATGTCGACTGATTCGGACTCGTCTCATCGTGGCTGCATGGACTGGGCTCCAACGGCTATACTCGTATCTGGAGTCTCCCAAGCAAAGCATCCCATCACATGATATTCGAATGATGTCGAACATTCGATCGACTCGTCAGAACCTTATAATCCCCCAAGAGATCAACATCTTAAGTACAGTTTAATAGTATCGAGTACATGCCACAGCGTCGGTGGTCCAGCCGTAGAAGGGCAAACCCAAACCTCACTAAAGGCGCCGCGGAACTGCCGCAAACCCTAAGGTTCAAAGGCTTTCACACGATCATTAAGTCGAGTTAGGGTTTCATTCTTCTTGAGGGTCCATAGAATCACCTGCATGTCTTTCCGTATACTTTAAACTTGGAAAATGGGCTCCTGACATTCGATCGTCTCTGTCGACTCTCCACGAACCTGCGTGAAGTCGTCTCTAGCTGGAAACAATCTATCTGATGACCTCGCATCGGTAAACAGACGAACGATATGTCCTAGTCATTCATCCTCAGGTGACTAGCGACTCGCTATCATCTCTCTAAGTATATGCTCATGCTGCAGTAGCTCCAACCATCTGGGCGATATCTCGTCATTTACAGCAGCAACTGGCTCATTCGCCTGTACGCCGAACAGCGCCTCAATCCTCCAGGAAAGGCGACACATTGGCGGTCATCTCTGAATCGGTCTGCTCTAGATCTGAGTAAGACTCTCCACACTGGAAATCTTCAACTCAACTGGGCCCGGTGCAGCGCATAAATCGGACGAATCACCTTCGTCTCTCAAATCGGGTAAACTAGCTATCATCTGTCTCATATCTGCCAGGAAGCTCCGGCAATCTCAGCTCGTAAGCTCCAGAAGCGACATCCTGTCAATCTCAGCAACAGCTGGTCCATCTGTCTGTACGGTAGGCGACATCATAATCCCTGAGGTATGCTGTACATCAACAGTCCTCTCTCAACTGGCAGCTCTAACAATGGCCTGATCATCCAGTGCAAAACAAAGCACTCGCCTCCACTAGAGGTCACAATCATCAATACTAACTCGAGACGTTCCTATGTCACCAGAAACACAATGGTCGGCCCTCGTACCAGACGAGCTCGCCCTGACCGTAACCCTAGCAGCAGCCCAAACTGCGCTCAACATGGCGACAGGAACCTCAATTGAGAATCGAAGAGAGCAGATCAATGGCAAGAAAGAGAACAACAGATCCAGAGTGGATACATGATCATAGGAAGGAACAGCATCAATGAAGGTATAATCATGAAACTAATAGAATCGAGGATCTCAAATGGATGTGTAATCATGGATATGAATAGAGTCACTGATCTCGAAAATATGTACATCCTAAGGTTCCTTAAGCGGAGTGGCGTGTCGTAAGTATGCCGCGGAACATACCCACGGTACGTCACTCTACTTTAGTTACCTATTCCATCAACCAAGGGTCATCCTACGCGACGAAAGTTCGGGTCTAATACCCCCTCGACTAAGTCTAAGTTCCGTAAGGGCCTAAGTTCCGTATATATATATAAATGCCCTAGGCTCCACATAGTCAAACTTAGACTCGAACCAAGGTCAACCTAGCGCTCTGATACCAACTTTGTCACGACCCGAAAGAGCACGTGACTGGCCCTTGAACCATATGAAATCTATAGGACCCCATCTGATCCAAGTAAGCCAAAAGCCTAGAAATCTAAAACCATTTAAAGAGTAAATAAGGAAAAGTGGTTTTTAAGAAGTAAAGAAATCACGTTTCGAAAATCAAGTTTTTAAATAACTAAGCCGAATGTGCATTTTTAAAAGGTAAAATCTTTTCTAAAAATTTCGGCAGAGTTTCTTTTGTAAATACTGGCCCCGAATGGGGTACAACAAGAATAACAATATATGCAAAGAAAAAGGCATCCCCAAGCGGGAGCTAGCTCTTCGTCCATTGACGGTCACAACCACACAAGCAATATAATATACAACGCCGAATGGCGAGGATCAAATCCAAAAGAAACTCGATAAGCATGAAAACCGCAATACTACTAAGCGCGACTCTAAGGCCGAATAATACATCATAAATGTCTAAGTCTGAAACAATATACAAGTTTGGTTGATGAAATTTCTAGATACAAGAAGAATACAAGTACAATGGTGGTTCTTGATGCAAAAGAACCCACCTACCCAAGCAAGTCACCCTTAAAGAAGCAGTGTGCCAGAAATGCCGCTACGGAACCTGTACGGCAAAACCTGCAAGAACTGTGGCACAACGGGGGTGAGTTGCCAACTCGTGAATAGAAATATCTACAAGCAGAAACCAAATGCAAGACATAAACCTAGGTCAACAACCAGTAATATAAACCACAAGAGTACGTCTGAAGCATGATAAGGTGGCAATATAACATCTAAACATGTATGTAGTGCCAAGTACTCAGGTAATAACATGTCATCAGTATAAGGTATGTCTGCATGAAGTAAATATGATGAAGTATCAAAAGGATATCAATACACATATATTAGCGTCCCATACCACTAATATTGGTGTAAGGGTATATATAACAGCGCCCTCATACCCTGTTATATATACAAATGAAGTATGATCAATATAAATCCAGTCTGTATGTGATCAAGTCTGTAAAAACGTGGAACCCGTCCACCCGTCACCCAATGACAATAAACGTGGAACCCGTCCACCCGTCACCCAATGACAATAAGCATCATGCATACGAATATGAGGATATAAACAAAATCATGGAAAAACATCATGAAACCTGTGCCTAGCATCGGCACGTAAATCCTCGTCCATATGGGGCTCCGTCTGCGGTATCGGCCCTCGGCCTCGGCAGTACGGGTCAGCCCCTATCCTCATCCATATGGGGCTCCGTCTGCGGTATCGGCCCTCGGCCCCGGCAGTACGGGTCAGCCCATGTCCATCTCTCAACTCCGGTCGGTATCCTCGAGATATCCGCCGAGCTCAAATACAATCATCGATAGGTAGTAGTCCCTCTGCCAGGCTCACCGTCTACTACACAGCGAAACCGTTCTCGCCCCGGGGTACCATACCGGGTCCACCATGTACCCGCAATCAGCCTCATCCGCCTCCTCGAATCGGGTTTCACATGTCGCTCTCAGCACCGAGAAAACACATGGTGGATGCACTGAAATATCATATCAAGGGTAACCGGGTTTTTAAAACAATCATATATTCTCTTTTGAAATACCCACGGTTCCCAAATCCAGAAATATCATGGAAACAACATATCTCAATGCGTATAATCAAAACATGATGTATGCGACATGTAAAGAAAGGTAAGCATATCAGAAGCCATGCAACATAGAATAGTAATGTGCACATGTCGAGGGAAACCGCTCCTTTAAAACGAATCAGTTTGAAGAACATCTTGTGGTTCCCAAATCTCTAATCAAGTCAGAATCATCTATGTTTGTGTACAGGTATAAGTGTACAATATGCCATGCAAGAATCATATCATGAATGCATCAGTACTACAGTGTAGTGGCATGGCAATTATCGATGATGAAGTGTGTGAGCCGGCAAATAGTGTGCGTAGAACATACGCATCATCGATAATTATGCTGTTGTCCTAACAGCATGATAATAATATAGCAATAAACATATGCCAGCAATGCGAATAGCATGAATATGCGGAGATCAAATAATCAACACCACAGTGAAGAATCTACTATGCAAACTACAGATCTAAATATCAAGTCAATCAGGAGGGGTATGGAAACCACCTAAATCTGAGTCGATATATATAGATATACTAGTCGGTGATCCCGCCTCAATAATATCGCGTACGATACAGTATATTGTAAGACATCCTCGAGTCATGAGCGCGGATCTATCATCAATATATACTCGTACGGTAAATCATCGTACGGCATCCCAATAGCTGGGTACGGGTCAATATCACACTATCTCATCACATCTCAGGTATCACTATCATCATATCACATAATCTGGGGTACTGATCTAAGTCTAGTACAACTGATACCATCAATATACTGCGTGTGCAAGCACACGTCCCAAGGCCCGTTAGAGATCACGTATCGTATCACAATACGAATCATATCAAATCACCGATCTCGCGGCACAAGGCCCAACATCATCGACTCATCTCCAATGTCAACCGATATCATCAACTGTTGGAGATAGTGCCCTCAGAGTCAATTATTGGATCGCAGGTACGTGATTGCAATGATTGCGGAGGACCTATACCGGTAGGACAGTCTTACTCGAGATGATAGTATGCTATCTTATTTGCCTTTATCAGTCGTGTACATGTTCAGGTGACTGATTACATGTTACACTTTGATAGAGCCCTTAGGACCTTGCTTTACTACCAACAGTATGATGGCGATCATATACGTGAGAGTTGGGTGGTTTATATGCATATCCTTAATTGTGGTCCCTAGTCGTGGGAGTTTCGAGACAGGGCATCGATACTCCAGAGTAGACTAGTGTATACAGTCGAGACCCCGACGAGGGGCGGTGGCTGGTCTCACAAGCCACTGGTGTCAGTTGGATCACCTAAGATGTATACAGGTGCTCATTGGGTTATAAGTACACCGGACAGGACTCGCCGGGAACCTGCTCGTTGGTATTATACATATCGTCAGATAGCAGTTCCCTGGTGACATGTGAACAGGTTAGTTCATCGACCTGAGGTCGTCATTTGTCTTGTGTGAGTTCCCACTGTGCTTTGATTTCTACCCTACCACGGCTCAAAGGAGTCGTGCAAACAGGTAGTTTTTGGGTACAGTCCCGAGCCATATGGAGGCACGTGAGCGGATCGGCAGGGGATTCGTCTCTCCCGGTATTGGGGGCGAGGTCGTGCTGTGTCTAGGAGAGCCATTACACAAAGTCCATGGCCATGGCAGGAGATTTACTGGTAGGTACTCCAGTAGTATCCCAGGGTGTTATTGGGCTACACTCCGACACGACTTATACTGCTATTGGGGGTCTGACGTTACTAGCCCCCTAGGCAGATATGCGATACTCATAGACGAACGGACCGGACTGTATATACATTGTCACTGTTAGGCTCAGTAGGGTTTCCGGATGAGTTCGCTCATCGGCCTCCCTTGAGGTCAGTCCTTGGGCAGCCGTTACGCATTGCTAGTGCCGCTGACGGTTTGTGGTTAAACCCACTGCCAGGTACTGACAAGTCATTAGAGTTCCCCACAGACAGTTTCCCAAGTTCGGGCGAAACGTTGTAGAGGCCGTATGGTTTTATGGCAGGGTTCGGAAAATGCACGTGCGTTTACGCACGTGTTATTTTTCGGGCAGATGATACTGGTCGGCTTTGGTTTAAGCCGGATCCAAGTATTATATTGAGTAGATATAATATCTTTGTCTCAGTTGCATTTGTATTCAGTCGTAATACAAATACGGGTATATTTATACAGTTACGGGGTTATCCTGAAAGTCGTTTCAGGATCACTTTGAATTTGCCAGTTTCCTGTTTTCTATCAGCCGTCTTTTAACATTCGGTTAAAGACGGATTTATCTTTTCTTGGATGAGGGTGAGTCATGCTTCTAGAAGGTTCTAGAAATGGTGACTAGGGTGATGAGGTGGCGGGTGACTCATCTTTGCATTTAATGAATTGATGACTAGGTTTAGATGTGTCATCCATTTCATTAATGCATTTTGTTCTTGCTTAGGATATTTTCCCTTGATCTTTTCTCTTGTGGTCACTCTCCCCTCTCCTACACTCACCTCCCTCCATCTATATATGGCCGGCCCCTCCCCTCTCTCATTAACGGGCTTGATTCATTTGTTAAAAGATTATGATAGTATTTGGGGTGCATGGAATTTCACAGCTCATTTCATTCCATCACCCGATTCGAGTGGCAACTTCATTTACCGATCATCCACGGACTTGGACGAAGTGAGACAAAGTCATCTACTCATTCTCTACATCATTCTTGGTCGTCTCTTTTAGCAAACTTGACGACCGAGTTGCCTCGAGTCAGAGGCGGGAGCCCGTTTAAAGAATCAGTGACGTGGTGCCACCTGGACGAGCAGATCGGAGATCGAAGAAATCGGAGCAGCCGCAACGGAGCGTGGAATGATGGTTAAAGAACGAAGGACTCGGATCGTTCGGTATAACCTTTCTAAACTCTTTACAGTTTGTTAGTTTAGCAATAATGGCAGATCCGGGTTAAAGTATACGATAGCGCCAGTTAAAAAGTTTTTGTTCCGCATTTGGCGTCTGTAGACGGCCGGGGCGCTACCGTAGGCTTACAGTGGTATCAAAGCCTCACCATTTTGCTTTACTAACTTATACTAACGCGTTTAAAACATCGATCGAACCGGATATCGAAAACCGCAAAATTCTATTTTCACAGTTTCTGTCGATTTTAAATGATGTCCTAAAATTATTCTACATATCACAGATTGTTGTGCAGGGTTTCAGAAGCACACCGACCAAATTTGAGCACGTGATTCCACCAAACTGCCGCGGAATCGCGGCCAAACCCATGGTTTAGTCGCGCATCCGCGGCCGTTCTATTGAATCAGTGCACCAAATTTGCACAGTGTCTTCTCTGTTGGAATTTGGGGTCTTTGGTATATATCTTTTGGGCCCAGATTTTGTTACTGTTCAACAGATGTTCGTGGGGCCCACTTTGTGATATTTAGTCGATCGAAATTTAAACATGTTAGTTTACAGTGCTTACATTATATATCCGACCGGGAATGTCATTTGATCGGTAAACCGCGTCTGATTGCTATAGTTCTTTTAGACGGGTTTGCGAACGTGACATTCGCGTTGATGTTCTATGTTGTGCTGTGATGTTGCGGATTTTTCGTGGTGGATAGCAGTGTGCAATGGTAGTGCAGTTTGAGTTTATTTGTACATTTGATATTGCAGGGCGAGCGTCCAACTTGTGGACTGCCGTCACTGCCTGTTGTATAATATTCTTTTGGGGCACGACCAGGTTGTGGTCGATGTATCTGTTGTACTATTTTTCATTACTGTACTAGGTTTTGCCCCGCGACGGAGTGCACGGATAGCCGGGTTCTGGAGGGGCAACAGGTCCGCATCTCATGGTTTTGAGAGGCAGAGGGGCCTCACTCTAGAATTGGCAGACTATTCGCCGCACTCGTAGGGGGTACAGGTTGACCCAAGGAGGGGTGCCCAAGTTTACCGGATTCCGTGAAGTGCAGGGTGGTCCATTCACTTTGCTGTAAGGGGCTGCCTCGCTTCAGGTTTTGGCGGGTAACTTGCCGCACCCGTAGGGGTCTAGGTTTCATTGCACAGGCTATCCACACGACAGGGGAACGTCGGGTTTCAGCAGCGGCTCTGTGAAACCCGGGGATCCCAGATTATCTGTATTGTTCTGTGATGCTTATTACTTTTCTTTAATGTTGCATATTATCACGCCTGGAGTGATTATTGTATATTGGTTTATATACTATTAGATATTGTATATGTTTTACACCCGTGCTAGTCCAGTCCCCGCTCTGTCGTTAGTTAAGTAACCTAACGGGCGATGACGGGACCCAGTGACGAATGCGGATGGCATATACGTACATTTTATTTTCGTTCTTTTCTGGTGTGATTGATTGATGGGACTGCGTTGATTCTGATCAATGCAAAGGAAAAACAAACCTGTTTACAGTTGTTGGAACAAATTTAAAAAGTGTTATTGCAAAGACGTTTCCTTTTGTTTTGCATAGAGGTATTCGGTGGAATATCCTGCACCTCATTCGACGGGGCAAGGGCCGATATCCCTTCACCGGGACTGACCCCTTGGGCAGAAGTTTGCGTCAGGGTAATAACTTCACTATAGTCGATTACAAGTTGCTTTGTATAGCGGTATTCAGTGGAATATCCTGCACCTCATTCCATGAGGAAAGAGCCGAAATCCCTTTACCGGGAGTGACCTCTTTAGCAAAAGGTTTTCGCCACTATATTTTAAAAAGCTATCAGGTTCCTTCAGCGATATCAAGTTCACTACATTAAAGGTTTTTCGCCAAAAACCAGCCGTAGCCCTCCGTCAATTCTTTTGGGTATTCAGTAGTATTCAAGCTATGTATTTTGACCAACGCCAAGGCATAGTGTTTGGTAGCTGCTGGGTATTCAATTGTTGCATAGATAGATGAGTTAGTTTGGGACAGTCGTTCTGCCATTTTGGCCAACGTCAAGGGCATGTGCGGGTGGGTTCAAATTGACAAGATAGTGACGGGTAGAACTTGGCATGTGACTTATGACATTTTGACCAACGCCAAGGTTATAAGAGCATGGGGCAAAAATCATATCGGGAGTTTCTAAAGAAACTGAAACTTGCCAAGTATGCGCATACCTTCTGGAGTATGAGTAACGTGGATGCATTCCATCACGTTATCATGCGATGAGAGTTGGATCCCGATTCCCACTGATGAGTTGGTTTACTCTTCGGGTGATCCCGATTGATTCTTCTTTCAGGTTTGGAGAAGAATTTGACAGGACAGTGGGACATTTCCGGATTAGATAAAGTGATAACCATTCTGATCTAGGTTAGAGTGCACGCAGAGTGTTTCTTTTCTCTCTCTTTGGCAGCGACCTTTGACCGACCCTAGACTATGACTCAGTGACCAGGTTGACCGAACCTTCCTAAAATACTGGCTTTTGGATTGTCTGAGTTGCATAAGTCATTGCCACTCCTTCTTTTACCCTTTGTATTTCTCAGAACACCCCGTATTACTACGGACATCCACTTCCATTGGATAGATCCATCGTATGGTTATATACGAACTCGAAGGGACTTCTTCGAGGATGGATCCAGGTTCAGGAGAAATAGAATTGGTTTATTCAGTTGTCTTTTATTATCACCTTCTCTCAGGTTGCGAGGGCTCCTTGGTTTAGGAGAGTACACCTATTACGCTTATTGGACAGTCTTATTCCAAACCATAGGCAGGTGCCGAAAGGTAGGGAATGAAGAAAACCAATTAGCCTAAGTAGGGTGTGCAGAAGGTAATATGTAAAGACAAAATAAAGGGATTAGAAAGAGGGCAAAGTAAATTGCGACCGTTATCATTCACGACCAAACCGCGTACTTCATCGCCACTCCTATTTCACCTTTAAAGGAATAAGGTATTATTCAGTTGTCTTTTATCATCACCTTCTCTCAAGATGCGAGTACTCCTTGGTTTAGGAGGGTACACCTATTATGCTTACTGGATAGTCTTCTTCCAAACCATAGGCTGGTGCCGAACGGTAGGGAAGGAAGAAAACCATTTAGCCTAACGATGGTGTACAGAAGGTAACGACTAAAGACAAATAAAAGGATTTGGAGAGATGGCAAAGAAATATACGGTTATAGTCATGAATTGGATTTTGGAAGAGGCATTGCTGTGAATACCAGGATACCCCTACGAAACATTTTCATGTTTCAGTGCATTGTTAAAGGAAAACTGTTTTCCCGATTGGATACTTACTCCAAGGGTATGTATTTACCAGGTTTCATTCTCATATCTGTATGGTTTTACAGATGATGAGTGGGAGTAAGTTATTGGGAATCAGGTGATTATCCTCATTATATCGGAATTCGTTGTAATTGGTGATATTTGAGGAAATCGCCAGGGTACAGTTTTTAACCTACGACGCACAGGTTTTGAGTTGCTTAAACTCAGCGGACTTATACAGAGTATTGTATGTTGTCCAGTGTCCATCAGGACAAAGGGGTAGGTCCTCATACTATGTTCTGTTTACTTATGACTTCTCTAGTATTTAGACAAGTGTTTCGTAGAAATACGAGGTCTAAGTTTTGAGAAGTTGTGGGTATAAGAATAAAGTAGAGAACCAGGTATCGCAAGTATCGGGATTCTTCAAAGAGATCGAAGATGGAGATTCTTGTGATTGGTATTCAGATGATAGTAATGGTTTTGAGAAACTTGTTTCTCTTTCAGGTTGCTAATAATTGGATGGATTCCTAAGTTGAGTAATGCTGATTAGCCTCTTTCCATTAAGATGATATGCACTGGAGACAGCTGCATGATTTGAATATTGTTCCAATTAAATAAGTGCCAAAGTTTCTATATTGGATATAGAATAGTTCGTACCTTAAAAGATGTTAAGGTACGGGGAGTTATCCAGCTTTTGCATAAAACCAGACTCTGGATAACTCAGGGCACGTTTCTGTAATGGCTGTTTGTGGGTTGACCCTGGCTATGACGAGGGTTGATATTCTACCATTTGGAAGATCAACAGTGATATTGTTCTTGACTCGCCACAGTTTTAGTAAAATGGATCTTTTTCAGAAAACAGTAGAGGGAGTATGGTAGAACTGGAAGTGATTCCAGAACCGCGAACGATTACGGGAAATTTAATAGGACCTATATATTCAATCAGGTTTGACATTCCAATAGCCACTCCGCAGATATGGTGGATAACCTCAGACACCCGAGAGGTACTCCGGTAGCCTCAAAGACGGTGACAGGGAGGTTCTTATCTACCCAGACTTGACACTACTGTTGTTCCAGGCTATGAGACCTGGTAGGAGGGTTGTTGTGGTCAGTGGGAGCAGCGGAAGCATAGTGGGCAAGTAGCTTATGTCTATTTATAGACTAGAGCAGTTATAGCGGAGATTGATCATCTAATTTTGATGTGACAGTCATAGGTTTGACTTCATCAGAATAGGGGATGGATCTGTTAAGAAGGTAGTAGGGTGTGATGTCATGGTATCTGGATGACATACAGTAGGAAGTAAAATTCCTATACTACGATCGGTTGTACTGTGGTCGTCACACAGTTGTTTCTCCAGACAGGATATGGATATAATATTTGACATTCTGGTTTCTAGATCTATGGTTTTTTAGATCTGGATTTGGGTAGTTTCCCAATGTGGGTACTTTGACAGTATTCTAATGGATTTTAGAATAGATGACTCCTAGCATGGTGGTGTACCTGCAGGTGATGGAGTCACCCTCTCTAAAGGTGTCTTACAGACTAAAAAGGAGAGGGATGGACATGATTGGCAGATCACTTGCTTAGGCAACTGAGTCAATCATGAGATGTCAAGTACCACACCAGATGTTGTTCTTGCACTAGATGCAATAAGTTTGTATTAATCCAATCCTGGAGAAACATAAGGAAGCAGTTATAGAACATAAGTACATGTTCTACGGATTTGATGACGGCAGCCTCCTTCGGGAGACGGTTATCATTCCTGGCTTCAAAGGTGACATGGATGACACAGTTATTGTCAGAGTTATAGTTTTCCCTTTGACAAGGGACAGTATTATGGACAGGTGGTCCAAGAGGATACTGTGGGAGGCATGGTGCCGGATACTGATTAGGTTCAGTGATCGATACAGTCTAAGAAGTTTGGATTTGGAGTTCATTTATGAACTAGGTCCCATCAGATATCCAGACATATTCTAAGATAGGTATTACTCGATTCGGGAGATGGCTTTCTCCGCGAACTTGAGATTAAGAGAGATATAGAAAGAAACATCTAGGCGGATCCACCCACTGAGGCTATTTCTCGAACACAATAGTTTTATAAACGGGCTTTGTGAAACTGATTAGTAGAGGAGTTGGATGTTCGGTTTCACACGGGCTGTGAGTAGTCGACATCAGAATAATTAGCCTTGAGTGCAAGTGGGAGATTGTTGGAGATAGTGCCCTCAGAGTCAATTATTGGATCGCAGGTACGTGATTGCAATGA
Source organism: Agapanthus africanus (assembly GCA_030015575.1). Taxonomy (NCBI): domain Eukaryota; kingdom Viridiplantae; phylum Streptophyta; class Magnoliopsida; order Asparagales; family Amaryllidaceae; genus Agapanthus; species Agapanthus africanus. The sequence goes on from CM057339.1 coordinate 496,431,394, forward strand.
TTGCGGAGGACCTATACCGGTAGGACAGTCTTACTCGAGATAATAGTATGCTATCTGGTTTGCCTTTATCAGTCGTGTACATGTTCAGGTGACTGATTACATGTTACACTTTGATAGAGCCCTTAGGACCTTGCTTTACTACCAACAGTATGATGGAGATCATATACGTGAGAGTTGGGTGGTTTATATGCATATCCTTAATTGTGGTCCCTAGTCGTGGGAGTTTCGAGACAGGGCATCGATACTCCAGAGTAGACTAGTGTATACAGTCGAGACCCCGACGAGGGGCGGTGGCTGGTCTCACAAGCCACTGGTGTCAGTTGGATCACCTAAGATGTATACAGGTGCTCATTGGGTTATGAGTATACCGGACAGGACTCGCCGGGAACCTGCTAGTTGGTATTATACATATCGTCAGATAGCAATTCCCTGGTGGCATGTGTTCAGGTTAGTTCATCGACCTGAGGTCATCATTTGTCTCGTGTGAGTTCCCACTGTGCTTTGATTTCTACCCTACCACGGCTCAAAGGAGTCGTGCAAACAGGTAGTTTTTGGGTACAGTCCCGAGCCATATGGAGGCACGTGAGCGGATCGGCAGGGGATTCATCTCTCCCGGTATTGGGGGCGAGGTCGTGCTGTGTCTAGGAGAGCCATTACACAAAGTCCATGGCCATGGCAGGAGATTTACTGGTAGGTACTCCAGTAGTATCCCAGGGTGTTATTGGGCTACACTCCGACACGACTTATACTGCTATTGGGGGTCTGACGTTACTAGCCCCCTAGGCAGATATGCGATACTCATAAACGAACAGACCGGGCTGTATATACATTGTCACTGTTAGGCTCAGTAGGGTTTCCGGATGAGTTCGCTCATCGGCCTCCCTTGAGGTCAGTCCATGGGCAGCCGTTACGCATTGCTAGTGCCGCTGACGGTTTGTGGTTAAACCCACTGCCAGGGTACTGACGAGTCATTAGAGTTCCCCACAGACAGTTTCCCAAGTTCGGGCGAAACGTTGTAGAGGCCGTATGGTTTTATGGCAGGGTTCGGAAAATGCACGTGCGTTTACGCACGTGTTATTTTTCGGGCAGATAATACTGGTCGGCTTTGGTTTAAGTCGGATCCAAGTATTATATTGAGTAGATATAATATCTTTGTCTCAGTTGCATTTGTATTCAGTCGTAATACAAATGCGGGTATATTTATACAGTTACGGGGTTATCCTGAAAGTCGTTTCAGGATCACTTTGAATTTGCCAGTTTCCTGTTTTCTATCAGCCGTCTTTTAACATTCGGTTAAAGACGGATTTATCTTTTCTTGGATGAGGGTGAGTCATGCTTCTAGAAGGTTCTAGAAATGGTGACTAGGGTGATGAGGTGGCGGGTGACTCATCTTTGCATTTAATGAATTGATGACTAGGTTTAGATGTGTCATCCATTTCATTAATGCATTTTGTTCTTGCTTAGGATATTTTCCCTTGATCTTTTCTCTTATGGTCACTCTTCCCTCTCCTACACTCACCTCCCTCCATCTATATATGGCCGGCCCCTCCCCTCTCTCATTAATGGGCTTGATTCATTTGTTAAAAGATTATGATAGTATTTGGGGCGCATGGAATTTCACAGCTCATTTCATTCCATCACCCGATTCGAGTGGCAACTTCATTTACCGATCGTCCACGGACTTGGACGAAGTGAGACAAAGTCATCTACTCATTCTCTACATGATTCTTGGTCGTCTCTTTTAGCAAACTTGATGACCGAGTTGCCTCGAGTCAGAGGCGGGAGCCCGTTTAAAGAATCAGTGACGTGGTGCCACCTGGACGAGCAGATCGGAGATCGAAGAGATCGGAGCAGCCGCAACGGAGCGTGGGATGATGGTTAAAGAACGAAGGACTCGGATCGTTCGGTATAACCTTTCTACACTCTTTACAGTTTGTTAGTTTAGCAATAATGGCAGATCCGGGTTAAAGTATACGATAGCGCCAGTTAAAAAGTTTTTGTTCCGCATTTGGCGTCTGTAGACAGCCGGGGCGCTACCGTAGGCTTACATCAACACAGTGCAAGAATAAATAATATGCAAGGGTGTGCGTGTAGGTGTAATTCTATTCTAGGGTTCGCGACTATGAACTACACTAGTCACTTCTAACCCTACACTATCCATAATACACCTAACTATCATATATATATGTATACCAACTACGGACTGCGGGGGTGCTATACGCCATCCACCCGACTTCCCCATGTAGATATAATCTACTCACCTTGCGTCTTCATTTGTGGACGTCGCCACGCGCTTGCTTGTTGTCCCGAAGTCTTCATGGGTACCTACATATCAAAATATCGTATATGCGCATTAAAACCAAATCAAAGCTAAAACGGCACACGAAACCCAAAACGATACGATAAGAGGCATATAGGTTAGAACCTATGGCACGCCTTCAAAACCATCAATAAATCCTCTATATCGTCGTATAAACGCCAAATAGTCGAGGTAAAACACAAGACACAAATTCAGACTTAAGAATACGGAATACGGAAACACGAATCCAAAACAGCAACTTAGGAAACATGTTCCAGATTTCACCCTAGGTTAAATTAGACAAATCTATATATACCAGGGGCCTAATCCACAGATAAGGGAACACCAAAACCAAAACGAGGCAATTCCACCATAGTCTGGCCGCAAATTGCGACCAGAATGGGTAAATCTGTGGCCGGCTTGATGAGTTAGGGGTTGGGGTCTTGGTGGTAGCTTCCTGGGTGCCTGCACACGTCACTGTCCAATCAATTTTAATTTAGGATGTCTCGGGTGATAGAAGATTCAATATACCCTTCACAGATTCCACAATTTCTCCGATATCGGTTTCAAAAATCCGTATTCTGGGTTTAAGCTTCAGGTTAGGGTCTCCATTCATACACTAGGGTGTTGGTGTAGCCTCTATTGAACTCAATTTCACATTACAACTCATAATTCTTCACAACCCTAACTAGGTTTTACCTCAAGTCACCAAATCACACAATATCGGTTCAATCATAACATGGGGGTAAAGGAAATGCTAAAACTAAGTTAATGATCCAGAAAATACCTCATTTGGCAACTCAAGAATTTTCTTGAGTTGCCCCTAGTGGCCGAAATCCTTACTTCTTTAGTCCAAAGTGTAGATCAAGAGCTTGTGCACACATTTAATGAAATGGAGATTGGATTTTGGAGTTGTTTTGGATGTGTTTAGAGGGCTTGAAGAGGGGAGGGAAGTGAGGGAGGAGCAGCAGCAGGAGGAAGGAGAAGAGGGAGAGAGAAAATGAAAGAAAGATGAAGAGATGGCTAAGTCAAAGTGAAACCATACCTCTCTCTCTCTCTCTCACCTACTACTAAATTCTTTTCTCTTTTCTTTTCTTTTTTCCTAAAACCCTTCTCACTCAAATAGTAACCCCAAAACAAACCATGGCAATAAAAATGTAACTCAAGTGTGAAAAAGTGATATGTGCATGTTTTGCACAAAAATGCTAAAAACCGATTAGCGATTTTTAATCGCGATTAGCACTAAATTAGTGTCAAACTAATCACAAAAACTTTAAAATGTCATAATCCCATAGAATACCCTATTTTGGAATTTTCCATAATTTTCTTCCCATTTATTTGTATTTACTAATACCAAAATATTAAAATATTCAATAAAATAATATTAAATTATAAAAATTCCCAAAAATAATATTTTTAGTATTTCGAGATGTTACATTCTCATCCCAAGAGAGGAGATGGTCTGTCCCACAGCCATTAGTACGTCGTACTGGAGATAGTATGTAGGTGCTCGTTAGGTTACGAGTACACTTGACAGGACTCGTCGGGAACTGATGATGGTTATTATACCTATCGTCGGGTAGCAGTTCCCAGGTGATATGAGTACAGCTTAGCCGTCGACTTGACACTGCTACTTCGCCTAGAGTGTGTTCCTACTGTACTTTGATCACTACCCTACCACGGCTCAAAGGAGTCATGCAAACAGGTAGTAGTTGGGTTCAGTCCCGAAGCACTTGGAGGCAATGGCGGTTAGATAAGATTCGTCTCTCCCGGTATTGGGGGTTGATATCGCGCTGTGTTGGAGAGCCATTACACAAAGTCCGTGGCCACGGCAAGTGAGATTTACTGGTAGGTGTTCCAGTAGTTTCTCAGGGTATTCTGGGCTACACTCCGACACGACTTATACCGCTTTTAGGGGTCTGATGTTTACTATCCCCTTAGGCCCGATATGCGATACTCTTAGACGAACAGACCGGACTGTATAGAGATTGTCACATTCAGGCTCAGTAGGAGTTCGGATGAGTTAGCTCATTGGCCTTCTTATCGACATCTACCTGGGGACCATTACGTATAATTAGTACCGCTTGCGGCCTATGGTTAAACCCACTGCCAGCGTAGTGTCGAGTCTTTAGAGTCCCACACAGAGGGTTTCCCTACACCGGGCAAAAGGTGTAGAGGCCGTATGGTTTTACGGCAGGGCTTCGATCACTTATGTGCACTTGTGCACGTACGATGATCGGGCGGATAATACTAGTGGGCTTTGGTTTAAGCCAGATCCTAGTATTATACTGATGGATTTATTTTGTCTCTTTGTATTCATATTCTACGGCAACAGGGCCTTATACAAAAGGGTAAGGAATAGAAGTCCATCTCTATATACTGTTAAACCACCGCCCGTACGAGGGGCCGGATACGGGTATGTATACACGGTTGAGGGGCATTCTTGTAATTTGTCGAGAAGGCTTCTAGAAGAAGATGACTCATTAAGGTTTTATCTTTTAGATTAAACCTAAATGTGGTGGAGGAGATGAGGTGTAGGTTTTCATTTATTGAACCATGACTCATAAGGTAATTCACCATTAGAATTAAATGAAGCATGCTAAGATATTTTCTAGATATTTTAGTTAGATATTTTGTATGCTTCATATGATTCTAGCATGAGTAATTATTCACATAGATTATCAAAAACACCTTCTCTCTCCTCAAGTCTTCTTCTTCCTCAAAACCCTAATAGCTCTCATGGGTTGAGAATCCTAGTGTTTGAAGAGACAAAGTACTCTATCTAAATACTCTATACCCTTTAGGACTTCTAAATTAGCAAACTAGAAGCCATAGTTATCTCAGATTCGAGATAGAAGCTCGGACTATAGACTCTCGGGTGGATCGTCTTTGACTCGAGGAGGCCGTCAAGGTAGCCGCGATCCGTTTCGATCCTTGGAGCCAACGACGAGTGGAGGACAACGATGAAGACCCGAAGGACATGTATCGTGAGGTATAACTTCGAATCGGAGTAGTTAAACCTCATGTAGTTTGCTAGTTATGGTTTAGACACGATCCGTGTGCTCAAGTCCGTGTTGCGAAGCTTTGATGGACGTTTTTCACATATTCCGCCTCCCCGCGAACCTGTGGGGTGTGTGACATGGACTTACATAAACACCCACAAATTACCCCAAAAGCTCAACACTTGATCAAAGCTAAAATACCCAAAAATGTGCCACAGTGCCTATGGACCAACCGTAGAAGGGTCAACCCTTGCCTCACCTATAGCGCCACAAGACTAAGGCAAACCCTAAGGTTCGACCGCGGTTTCATGGTCATAGAATCGAGTTAGGGTTACGTTCCTCTAGAGGGTCCATAGGGTTACTTGCATGATCATTCAAATATCTTTAACTTGGAAAATTCCAACACTTGGAAATTTTCAGCGATGGCAATGAGTTGGTGTGTGATGTTCGTTCGAACTGTTTAACGTCGTCCAAGTTACCATTATAATGTTAAAACATACGACTATGAAACACTCCGAATTATCCGCTAAGAAAAATTAACATCACATGAAATTTTGGGCTAAACAAACAACACCTGAAACCCCAAAATCTACAGACCATGTATCGTGAGGTATAACTTCGAATCGGAGTAGTTAAACCTCATGTAGTTTGCTAGTTATAGTTTAGACACGATCCGTGTGCTCAAGTCCGTGTTGCGAAGCTTTGATGGTCGTTTTTCACATATTCCGCCTCCCCGCGAACCTGTGGGGTGTGTGACATGGACTTACATAAACACCCACAAATTACCCCAAAAGCTCAACACTTGATCAAAGCTAAAATACCCAAAAATGTGCCACAGTGCCTATGGACCAACCGTAGAAGGGTCAACCCTTGCCTCACCTATGGCGCCACAAGACTAAGGCAAACCCTAAGGTTCGACCGCGGTTTCATGGTCATAGAATCGAGTTAGGGTTACGTTCCTCTAGAGGGTCCATAGGGTTACTTGCATGATCATTCAAATATCTTTAACTTGGAAAATTCCAACACTTGGAAATTTTCAGCGATGGCAATGAGTTGGTGTGTGATGTTCGTTCGAACTGTTTAACGTCGTCCAAGTTACCATTATAATGTTAAAACATACGACTATGAAACACTCCGAATTATCCGCTAAGAAAAATTAACATCACATGAAATTTTGGGCTAAACAAACAACACCTGAAACCCCAAAATCTACAGACCATAGCACCAGGGGAAAACGAGGCATTTCTGAAGCAGGGGGGCTGGCCAGGCCGGATTTCTGGGCAATGTGGCCAGTTTTTTTATGGTGGATTTGCCTCGTTTTTCTCCAGTGTTCTCAGTATAGTACATACAAGCTTCTGCGGTTACTAAAAAAATTTTCGAGCCCGTTTTAAAAACGACAGAGAGCACTTTTTCAGGGTTGCGGAAATCGTTAATTCGGAGTTGTTTTGGTTTCGTAATTAATCTAACATCGTCTAAGTTTCTAGATTGGCTCTGATACCACTGTAGGGATTCTCTAACACCATACCTAGGGTTAGGGTTGCATCACACATGCTATAACAAAAATTTAGGGGGTGCTAAACAATTCCAACCATGAATCGAACTAGAAAAATAGAGTAACAACATGTAGTATCACATACTAAATAGTGTATAACACTAAATGGGGAGAAATACAACCTTTTTAGACCTCCTTGAGTGACTTCTTGGCACAAGTAGGGTTTGAACCGGTTCGCTTGAATCCTTCCGCGTCCACGATGATCCACCCAAAGTCCCTTTTCTCAAGCTCCAAGCTTCACTTGATCAAGGATGAAGATGAAGCAAACACTCCACACTAGTGGGCTAGACTAAAGTAGAATGGTGATGTGGGTTTGGATCTCACTCAAAAACCTTTTCTTTTTAAGTTCTTCCCTCACTTTTGAAACCCTAGAGAGCTTGAAGGAGGAAGAAGGAGATGGAGGCTAAACTTGACTCTTGTTAGAATAATGATAATAATAACATAACATAATCCCAAGTGAATGAGAGTATGCCATGCTTAACTATAGTTACAAAATATTTAGATATTTTGTGACTTGAGTTTAAGCAAAACCATGGGCAATGAAACCATGGTATTGACTTTGGTCAACACAAGAGAGTGGAGAGTTGAATAGTCAACCGTGATTTTATTGCCATTTGCTTTTCTCAAATAATCAAAATATACATATATTTGTTACCATGTGAGTCTTGCATTGCCACCACCAATGTATCATCAACCATGACACATGTATGCTTGCATGTGTGCTTCCATATCAACATATATATACACTCATGCATGCATCATAAAGAAATAGGTTTTAATAAATGAGCTATTGGACTTAATATTAAATCAAAACTTGATTTAATAACCCGGTCATATCACATACGACCCGTCCAATAGAAAATGCCCGATTAAAATACAGTGTCCAATACACGCATTTAATCGAGCTCCCGAGCATATCACATATGCACCCCACATCTTTTCGCCTGAGCTAGGAGACCCCTTTGTGGGACTCTAATACTCGTCAATACGCTAGCAGTAGGCAGTGATCACATCACATGCCCAAAAACCGTCAGTGGCACAAGCAGTACTTAACGGCTCCCAAGTATTGAGCAATCAGAAGAAACACAAGCAAACCTGCTAAAACTCCCGTCGAGCCAACTGGCAACACTTACCGTACAGTCCGGTCTCTTCGTCAGATATGTTGCATATCAAGTCTAGAGATGGTATCGTCGACCCCAATAACTCAATAAGTCATGCCGGTATATGGCTCATAACAGATCGAGAAACTAATGATAACACTTATCAGTAAATCTTAGCAGCTCTGGTCAAAGACTTCCTGTTATAGCCAATCGTACATAGTGCAACATCAACCCCCAATACCGGGAGAGATGAAACCCCTCCTATCGCTCATTGCCTCCATGTGCCTCGGGAATGTACCTAAAATCCACTTGTTTGCACGACTCAGTAGAGCCGTGGTAGGGTGGAGATCAAAGTACAGTGGGAGGCACACAAGACTCTATGACGATCTCAGGTCTACAGACTAACCTGTTCCAGTGTCACCTGATAACTGCTATCCGACGATAGATATAATACCACATAGGAGTTCTCGTCGAGTCCGTTCAGTGTACCCAGTCTCACTGAGCACCCGTATACGGTCTTTGGTGTCACCACACCAATGGATATGGGATCATCCACCGTCCATCATATGGGACAAGTAATGTATACGCTAGTTTACTCTGGTAATATCGATGCCCAGTCTCGATACACCCACGACTAGGAACATTTTAAGGATATGCTTATAAACTACATATGTCCCACTAGTATGATCCACATCATAATCTCAGTAGTCAAGAAAATATCCTAAGGTCTTTATCAACATGTACCAAATGAGTGAAAGCATGATCAAATGAACATGTCAAGATAAAGTACAACCAGATAGCATACGATCATTTCGAGCAAGAATGTCCCCTGAACACACACACACACACACATACCGGTACATACACTATCATATAATGGCCTCTAGGGCATATATATATCCAACAATCTCCCACTTGCACTAAGGCCAATTATTGGCGTATCTCATACCCAACATCTCAAAAAGTCGCTCATGTTGCGGCAGAGGGAGGGCCTTGGTGAGTGGATCCGCGGTGTTATCTTTTGTATCTACTCTCCGAATCTCGATCTCGCGGCGATCAACTATCTCCCGGATCAGATGATATCGCCTGAGGATGTGTCTGGATCGCTGATAGGACCTGAGCTCTTTGGCCAACACCATAGCCCCATTATTATCACAATACAATGGTATTGGATCAATAATGGTCGGAACTACTCCTAGCTATGAGATGAACTTCCCCATCCAGACGGCTTCCTTGGCAACATCATTTGCAACAATATACTCAGCTTCCATCATGGAGTCTGCAACAGTATCATGTTTGGAACTCTTCCAACATACCGTCCCTCCATTGAGGGTAAAGACAAACCCTGAGATAGATTTGCTATCATCCTTATCACTCTGGAAGCTCGAATCGGTAAAGGCCTCCATTTAGAGATCCCCGTTACCGTACACTAAGAACATTTCTTTAGTCCTTCGCAAGTACTTAAGAATGTTCTTTACAGCTGTCCGGTGATTCTCCCCTGGGTTGGATTGATACCTGCTTACTACACCCAGTACATAAGCTACATCCGGGCGTGTACATAACATCGCATACATTATAGATCTTGCAGCAAAAGCATAAGGTATAATTCTCATGCGAGCTCTCTCTTCATCAGTCTTTGGGCAAAAGTCCTTAGAGAGAGTGACTCCATAGTTAGCGGGTAAGGCACCCCGCTTGGAGTCTTCCATACTAAACATCTTTAGGATGGTGTTAATATACCTGGTTTGGGACAATCCTAACAACCTTTTAGATCTATACCTATAGACCTTCATGCCCAATATGTACGGGGTATCACCCAGGTCCTTCATGGAGAACCTTTGTGATAAGAACAGTTTGACTGATTGTAGCATAGGAACATCGTTTCTTATCAGAAGAATGCCATCCACGTACAATACGAGGAATGCGACAGTACTTCCTACAATCTTCTTATAAACACAAGGTTCATCTGGATTTTTGATGAAATCAAACTCTTTGATACCAGTCCTGGTCTTTGTCGAAATCCTTTCGCCACAAGCCTTGCCTTATAGGTCTCCACCTGCCCATCTGCACCGATCTTTCTCTTAAAGATCCATTTTCACCCTACGGGTTTTAGCCCAGAGGGTACAACATCCAAAGTCCATACTTTGTTGGTGTACATAGACTCCATTTCGGATCTCATGGCATCCAGCCACTTCACAGAGTCACCACTCGTGATAGCTTGCTGAAAACTGGTCATGGGCGAGTACGGGTGGGTTTAGATTAATCTGGACAATGACGGGTAGAACTTGACATGTGACTTATGATTTGTTGGCCTTCGTCAAGGTCGTAAGAGATGGGGTAAAAATCCACATCGGGAGTTTCTAAAGAAACTGAAACTTGCCAGATATGCGGATACCTTCTGGAGTGTGATAACTTGAGTGGCTTCCATCAAGTTATCATGTGATGATAGTTGGATCCCGATTCCCACTGATGAGTAGGATTACTCCTCGGGTGATTTTAGATGATCCCGACTAATTCTCCTTTTGGGTTTGGATGAGAATTCGAGAAAACAGTGGGAGCCATCCTGATTAGATAAGTGATTAACCATTCCGATCTAGGTTAGAGTGCATGCTGAGTGTTTCTTCTCACTCTCTCTCTCTCTCTCTTTGGCTGCGACTATAGCCCGACCCTAAACAAAAACTCATGAACCAAGTTAACCGAACCTTCTTAAAACACTTTGGCTTTTGGAATGTCACGGTGTCGCATATATCATTGCCACTTCTATGTCACCTTTGCATTTCTCCATAACACCCCGTATCACTACGAACATCCACTCCTATTGGATAAATCCATATAGTTACATACGAACTCGAAGGAACTTGTTCCAGATTCAAAGATGGATTCAGGTTCTGGAGAAATTGAATAGGATTATTCAGTTGTCTTTTCCCTTTACCTTCTCTCAGGTTGCGAGGGCTCCTAGGATTAGGAGAGGGTACACCTATTGCGCTTTATGAATAGTCTTTTTCCAAACCATATGCAGGTGCCAAAAGGTGGGGAAGGAAGAAAACCAATTAGCCTAAAGGTGGTGTACAGAAGGTAATAATTAAAGACATTAAAGGGATTAGAATAACGGCAAAGAAAATTGCGACTGCTATCATTCACGACAAAACCGTGTATACCCCTGCCACTTCCACATCCACTTTGGATTTCTCCAGAACACTTCGTATCACTACGAATGTCCATAATGCTTGGACATGCCATCGTATAGTTACATACGAACTCGAAGGAATTCGTTCCAGATTCAAGGATGGTTTCCGGTTCAGAAGAAATAGAATAGGATTATTCAGATGTCTTTTCCCATTACCTTCTCTCAGGTTGCGAGGGCTCCTGGCATAAGGAGTATACACCTTTTACGCTTATTGGATAGTCTTCATCCAAACCTTTGGCTGGTACCGAAAGGTAGGGAAGGAAGAAAACCAATTAACCTAAAGAAGGTGTACAGAAGGTAATAAGTAAAGACATAATAAAGGGATTGGAGTGAGGGCATGGAACTATACGGTTATAGTCATGAATCAGGATAGTGGAAGAGGAATTACTAGGAATACCCGGATACCCCTTCGAAACATTTTCATGTTTCAGATTTATTGTGCAATGTTAATTGAAAACTGTTTTCCTAATTAGAATCTAACTCTAGGCTATGTATTTACCAGATCAGTTTCTCACATCTGTATGTTATTACAGATTATGAGTGGGAGTAAGATATTGAGAATTGGATTATTAGATCCTTATTATATCGGAATTCGTTGTAATTGGTGATATTTGAGGAAATCATCTGGGTTTTTCCTGACGGCAAATATTTGGTTTTGAATATCCGTTGTTGTGCACCAATTTCAAACTGATATATCTGTACGTTTATTTTATAAAGTGAGTTATAACTTTTTGAAATTATGTTTGTGAAATTTACCTATATCAGTTGATGGTTAGATAAGGTGTATTCAACAGCGGTGTAATTCTTCTTAATCATAGCACAGTTTTCAACCTACGACGCACAGGGTTTGAGTTGTTAAACTCGGTGGACTTATACAGAGTATTGTATGTTGTCCAGTGTCCATTAGGACAAAGGGGTTGGTACTCATACTATATTCTGTTTACTTTTGACTTCTCTAGTTTTAGACAAGTATTTCGTAGATATACAAGGTCCAAGTTTTGAGAAGTTATAGGTATAAGAATAAACTAGAGGACCATATGTTGCAAAGTATCAGGATTCTTCAAGGTGGTCGAAGATGTAGATACTTGTGTTTGGTATTTCGTTGATAGTAATGGTTTTGAGAACTTGCTTCTCTTTCAGGTTACTCATATGTGGATACACTCCTAGATAAGTAATGATGCTTGGCCTCATTCCACTTAGTTGACATGCACTGGAGACAGCTGCATGATTTGAATCTGGTTCCAATTAAATTAGTGCCTCTGTTTCTATATGGTATATAGAATGGTTCATATCTTAACGATGTTAAGGTATATGGAGTTGTCCGGCTGATACTTAAAACCAGAATCCGGATAAACTCAAGGTACGTTTCAGTAATGGCAGTTTGTTGTTATCCCGGGCATTGACGAGGGTTAACATTCTACCATCTGGAAGATCAATAGTTTTATTGTTCTTGACTCGCCACAGTTTTAGTAAAAATGGATTCTTTTCAAAAAATATTAGTGGGAGTATGGTAGAACTGGAAGTGATTCCAAAACCACAAACGATTACTGAAAATTTAATAGAACCTAAAGATTCAATTGGTTTTGACATTCCATTAGCCACTCCGCAGATTTGGTGGATAACCTCAGGCACCCGAGAGGTACTTCGGTCTTCTCAGAGACGGTGACAGGGAGGTTCTTGTTTACCCAGACTTGCCATTGCTGCTGTTCTAGACTATGAGACCTGGCAGGAGGATGAGTATAACGTCATTTGAAATAGCTTTAGAAGTGCATGTGTATATGACTCTGCCACAGGGTTGTTGTAGTCAGTGGGAGCAGCGGAAGCGCAGTGGGCAAATAGCTTATGTCTATTTATAGACTAAAGCTGGTATAGTGGAGATAGATCGTCTATTTTTTATGTGACAGTCATAGGCCTTGACTTCATCAGAATAGGAGATGGATCTGGTAAGAAGGTAGTCGGGTGTGATGTCCTGGTATTTGGAAGACATGCACTTTATAGGAAGTGAAATTACTATACTACGATCGGTTATACTGTGGTTGTCACACAGTTGTTTCTCCATATAAGATTTGGATAAAATATCAGGGTTTCTGGTCACTGGATCTATAGTTTTAGATCTAGATTTGGGAAGTGTCCCAATTTGGGTACTTGACACTATTCTAAAGTGTTTTAAAATGGACGACTCCTGTCATGGTGGTGTACCTGCAGGTGATGGAGTCACCCTCTATACAGAGATGTATTCTAGATTGATGAGGAGAGGGAATTGCATGATTGACATATCACTTACTTAGGCAACTGAGTTATTCATGAAATGTCAAGTACCATACCAGATATTGCTTTTGCACTAGCTGCAATAAACATATATTAATCCAATCCTGGAGAAACATTGGAAAGCAGTTATGAACATAAGTGGATGTTCTTGGTATATGGTAACGACAGCTTCCTTCGGGAGGCGGTTATCATTTCAGGCTTCCAAGGTGACCTGAATGACAGAGTGGCTGTTTGAGTTATACTTTTTCCCTCTTATGAGGGGCAGTATGTTGGACAGGTGGTCCAAGCGGATACTGTGGATGGCATGGCACAGGATACTGATTAAATTCAGTGGCTGATACAGTCTATGGAGTTTGTTGGATTTGGAGTTCATTTATGAACTGGGTCCCATCAGATATCCAGACAAATTCTAAGACAGGTATTGCTCATTTCGGGAGATAGTCTTTCTCCGTGAAGATGAGATATAGAAAGATAAAGATAGAAACATTGGAGCAGATCCACTCACTAAGGCTATTTCTCGAACACAATAGTTTCACAAACGAGCTTTACGAAACTGATTAGTAGAAAAGTTGGGTGTTCGATATCACACGAGCTGTGAGTATGCGACACCGCAAAAATTAGCCTTAAGTGCAAGTGGGAGATTGTTTGCTATAGTGCCCTTAAGGTAATTATCATAGTCGCAGGCAGGCGATTGCGATGATTAAGGGAGGACCTATACCGATAGAACAGTCTTACTCGAGATGATAGTATGCTATCTGGTTTGTCTTTATCATCATGTATATGCTTCAGGTGGTATTACAGATCACTATTACATGTTGATAGAGCCCATAGGATTCTTGCTTGACTACCAGCATTATGATGGCGATCATATACGTGGGAGCTGGGTGGTCTATAAGCACATCCTTAAATGTCCCTAGACGTGGGAGTTTCGAGACTGGGCATCGATACTCCAGAGTAGACTAGTGTATACTGATCGAGACCTTGACGAGGGACGGTGGCCAGGCCTCACAAGCCATTGGTGTTAGTTTGTTCACCTAAGATAGTATACAGGTGCTCATTAGGTTATGAGTCCACTGGACAGACTCGCCGAGAACCTGCTAGAGGGTATTATACCTATTGTCAGATGGTGGTTCCCAGGTGACATGTGTACAGGTTAGTCTTTAGACCTGAGATCGTCATTTGTCTCGTGTGAGTTCCCACTGTACTTTGATTACTACCCTACCACGGCTCAAAGGATTCGTGCAAACAGGTTTTAGTTGGGTACAGTCCCGAGCTACATGGAGGCAGTGAGCGGATCGTCGGGGATTCGTCTCTCCCGGTATTAGGAGTTGATGTCGCATTGTGCACGGGTGGCCATCACCAGAAATCCTCGGCTGGGGTAGACAAGAATTACCGATCTAGGATCGATAGTTTCTCAGGTAGTGATGGGTTTCATACCGACACTAATTATTGCGTTATTAGGGGTTTGACTTTATCCACCCGTAGACTCGATATGTGATACTCTTAGACGAACAGACCAGACTGTACGGATATTGTCACTGTCAGGCTCAGTAGGGATACGGATGAGTTTGCTCGTCGGCCTTCCTTTCGCTTAATACCTGGGTAGACGTTACGTACAGCTAGTTTCGCTGACGTGCTTGTGGTTAAACTCAGTGCCAGCGTATTGACGAGTATTTAGAGTCCCACACAGAGAGTTTTCACTATTCAAGCGATATGGTGTAGATGACGTATGTTAGTACATACAGGTGTCCGATTAAATATATGTACAGGCTACACGGACTTTAATCGGACGGTTGATAATACTAGCGGCTTAGGACTAAGCCGGATTATTAAATCAGGTTTTGATTTAATAATTTATATATGTATTTATATATATGTATTCTAGTATTATTGTTCACTATTCATTTTCTCTCTTGGCTATTCGTATTTTTGTACGAATACGCGTATATGTATTTCGATACGTGTACCGGGTTGTATTCCATATTTATACAGAATTGTTTCTAGAAGATTGGACACCTCATTTGTATGATTTCCTTTCTTTTTTTAGAAAATCATTTGCTTTTTGCAAATGAGGTGGAGGGGGTGACATTGCATGAACATTGTTTAGCATGTTGAGAGGTATGGCATGGATTTGTTTATTGAAAAATTGAGACGAGATATTTGTGTGTGCATGATTGAGAGAGAGAGAGAGAGGTAGCCACAATTCTTGACATGCCATGCCTTTTCTTTTCTTGACTTGATTCATTCTCATTCTCACTTGGAGTTTTTAGCACTTTCTTTAGTTGCTCATGCCACTTGTTTTCCTCACCTCCTCTTGATCTTCTATGGTTGCTCTTGGAGCATTTTGATGAGAGAAAAATTATAGTGAGATAATCCTACACCTCCACTCTCCATTAATAGCAACCTTGGAGCGTCGGTTGCCTCGCTTAGTGAGGCTGAAACTTGCGTCGTTTCCCTCGGGTAGATCATCGTAGATGGAGGAAGACCGGCAAACAAATTCGATCCGTGACCACTAGGAGCTTGGGATGATGGTTGAAGACCCGAAAGACTTGGTCCATTCGGTATAACTATCTAACTCCTCTTTATTTGCTTGCTAGTATAGGGTTTAGGGTAGGTCCGGGCATCGGGTTGGTAGCGCCAGTTTAGAAAAAAAATTGTTCCGCATTTGGTCACGGTTTGATGGCCGGGACGCTGCCGTAACCCAACAGAATCTTCCCGCCCATTTTGTTAAAGGGAATAATTTGAATTCGAACTTTCCCCCCTCATTTTATTTACCATTTTTTCCATCCCCTTAGCCTGTAGAAGGAGATGGATTCCTCTCATTCAAGAGGGACTTGCACTTGAAAAGATTAGAGAATTTTGACAACTCTTTTGATGACTCTTTCATTCTGTTCTCACCCAATACATACTTGTATTGGTCTTTCCATCCTCTATAAGAAGGTAAGGATGTCGGGATTATTCTCGACAATCCAATATCTCTATCTATTGCAATTTTATATTTTTTATTATGTGATCAATGGAATATGATTGATAAGGAATTTGTCTCTTTATTAGTGATAAAAGTTCTTCAATTGTTGTATTTATTTATATTTTATATGTTTCTCTTAATCGGGGATAATCTTTGCAGATGTAATTAACAAAACAATACGTAAATACTATTTACGTATTGCTTTGGAAGTGCGCAACCCAACCTTTATATTTCTGTCAATGTCAAAGAATACGTATTTATGCAACTCTACTAAAGGCCCTACTCTAATAGAGAGATTGGCTAATTATCTTATAAAGGCCCTACTTTATTACAGAGATTGGCTAATTATCTTATAAAGGCCCTACTCTATTACAGAGATTGGCTAATTATCTTATAAAAGCCCTACTCTATTATAAAAATTGGCTAATTATCTATCATAGTCCTACTTTATTGGGTAACACTTTTAAAATTTGACACCATTATAAATCGTACTTTTTATTCAAAAGTCAGTAATACGTTTTTTCCACTCACTACCACCCACTACAAACAAAATAAAAAGGGGTGAGTTGAAAATATGGGATCTTTGAGCGTAAACGAAACTTTTTTCGTTAAACACCCATGAAGCCCAAGAACAAAAAAAATTATTTGTCAGCTATCTTTATTTTTATTATTTGTTTTTTATTTTATTTTATTACGTTAGGCTAAAAAGTTATTTCTCAAGAATTTCCCATAATTAAAACTAATCGGGGAATTTTTATTATTATTATTTGATTCTAATCTTTGAAAAATGTTCATGTGGTCGAGATTGTATTTGTGAATTTTAAATCGCAATAACACCAAAACATGGTATTTATATATGGTTGTAATAATTGTACATAGAACTTATGTTAAAAAATACCAAAAGCTTTTGTGCAATCGTTAAATGCTATTAAAATCTAAGTTGTCATATAATATTTCTTATTAAAAAATAGTTAAATGCTTTTTTTTATCCTGCATTGCTTACATGTTAAGTTGCAGCAATCGTGTGTAGATTCATTTATAGAAAAATAATATTTGTATCTAAATAACAAAAAATAACTAACATTCACATGTCATTTTTCAAACATAAATGAAAATATATCTATAAAAAATAATATTTGTATCTTTTTTCTCAAATGTAACAAAAAATAATATTCGATATTCGATCATCTTTGATCCCACGCGCTACACGTGATGTCAGAGTCTAGTTTACCTAAATGAACTGCTGGATTAATAGAGTTTCTCTGATTTGATTTATGGTAATCTGATGAAGTAATTTTATGAAAGAGAGTCATGGTTCTTGAATATTTATCTTGCTTGCCTGTATTCTAATCTGCTCTCATAATTTTTAAACATCTCAATGATCCTTTTTATGCTCGATATCGGTGATCTCCCAGATCATGGCACGCGGCAGATGACGTGTCCCAGAGCATGCAAGAAAAGGCCTACAGTGGCCGACCAGACCACACCTATGCTCGTCCTACCGAGCAAACGCTGGCTCACCTATGAGCCCCCTGCATAACCGGCATCCTCGGCCTCACAGCTCGTCCCCGGGCTACAGTAGAACCAAGATACCTCGGCTCTCCCGCTCGTCCGCGAGCTCTCCCGTCGAGGTCATCTTCCTCGGTCTTATCGACCGACCAACGGCACCGCTCACAGGCGCAACCGCCATCCTGCGAATCTCGCCATGCGCGAGATATCCACCGGCCACATCACACGTTCCACGCCATCACGATCCCCATTAACGAGCATGTCTCGCCATTAATGGGAGATCCCACTCATCACACGGGCGTGACGTCGGGAGGGTAACGGCCGGCGTGATTCTCGCGTCTGCCCTGCCTGCTGCCACCGCTATATAAACCCCTTCTTCAGACGGTTCAAGTAAGCAATTTCTACTCTACTAAGCCGTTACTCTGCTCGGATCTCTAGTCTAACTTGACCGTCGGAGGGTCCTCGGTGGTACAACCACCCCGAGACTTCCTTGCAGGTAGCTCGGCAGCTACAACCTCAAGCCCATTGAGATCCACACGCTTCAGGAGCGACAGCCTCCAGATCCAATCTTAGTCACCCATCGCCGCCATCAGCAGATCAACGGAAGACAACATCTTGGCGCGATCCAGGTCGCGTCACCTTTGAAAGAGATTTTTTTTCCCCATCAAATTGGTGTTGTGGTTTGATTTATGTCTATGTAAGTAAATTATATATTTTCTTGCTCATGTATCTCTTAATGCATTCATAGAGTAGCCTTGTACTCTAGGTTTTCAGACAAATCCTGCAATATTCCTATACCTGAAACTATTGATCATATCCTATTATATGTGACATATACGTTATTATTTTCCTACAATCTAACTTTTATGTGGCTTCTATTGCTTTGCGTTGAGTGCAGACTAGTTAATTTTTTAATTTAAAGAATGTATTCATTCTAGCACGAAAGGTTGGATCTGCACTGTCATTGTGATTCTAATGTTCTATTCTCTATTCTACTGGTTGTCAATTTAGATCACTTCCTACCGTTAAATGCTGTGACAAGTCAAGAAAATTCGAAGTACAATATTATATTGATATTAACTTCGACCCCCTTGTTCTTACTTCAAGTAACCTGTGTCTGCAAGATTGTACTGGTTTTGAACGAGGAAAAACTGATTAGACGGAATTGCCTAAACTCTTCAACGAGCATTTTTGCATCCTATATCTGTAGATAGAATTCTTCTTATATACTATGTTCTTGCTTCTTTTACAGAGACAGAAAGCTTTGTTCGCAAGTTTGTGAGCTTCTGCATTGCAATCTTTGGCACACAGGACAGCAGACTTCCTTCAGTTTCGGTATTTTTCTCCCTATTTTCTAACTTTTGATTTCATCACTGTGCTGCTCTTGTGTGGCCATAAGATCGATGCGCAACCATGATACTTTTTTGTAATCTATTCGCAGCCTCGGTAATGTTCTTCAAAGCTTGTGACTGAATATAATTAATACATTTAAGGTACTCGTGGTCTCAATCTCCGCAAAGAAGATGTGCACTTACACCGTATTAGGGTAAGACGAGTCTTTGGTAGTCTGCAGATTGTGGTTACCAAAGACATCTAAAGGCTAGATGTTTGTGTCTGTGAAGATCATGTCAGAACTAAAGTCATATTAGGTACACAGTAGGCGAGTCGATACTTGAACACAAGCCTGGTGTGTGCATGCGCGTGTATGGGTGCGTGTTCGTATAACATGAATATCTCTAGAGTTATGTGATAAAAAAAAATTAGGTGCGTACTGAAGAAAAATATCTATAAAACAGCCATAAGATCAGCATCACTCAAACAATCATGATGTTGGATTGTTAGAAAACATCTACAAGGTAAGAGGTGGTAGAAATTCGAATATTAATATGGATAAGCCGTAATACTGTAAAAAAGTAGGTTAAGAAATAAGTGTATGCACAAGAGGTTGGAAATACATCCCGTGGAGGATATCCCGAGATATATTGATTATGATTGTTTAAACAAGAAGGTTTAAGGTAGTTCTAATGGAACCCTGATGGTTATGATCATAATTTTTTTATATAGTTGTCAATTTAATCAAGTATACCATCGTCTTTAGCAGAATGAAAGGAAACTTTTCAATCCCCAAAGGTTTGAGATAAAATCTTGGTTGTGGTTGTTGTAGCAAATTTATTTTTTTTTGTGTAGGGGGAAAGATTGCACAATTTTGTCAAGCATGGGTGTAGAATATTAGTGTTGCCAACATTATTTGATTCAAATTTGTTAATATAAGCTGTATTTGGACTATTATAGTTCCATGGCAAGTTCCATTTTTTTGTCGCTGCATGGAAAGTTCAGGAGGAACAAGAGCTGCATGCTAGCTTGCCGTGAAACTGCAACCTACTCTAATCTTAGCTTTTGCTTTTACCAAAAGTATGACCAAGTTTTTAACTTTTTCCTTTATTTTTTTAAAAGGTCATTTATGGATAAAATCAACTTATATAAGTGAATTGTAGCTTTCATGAATGGGAATTGGGAAACAACAACTAAAAGTAGCACCAAATTGAATGGGAAGACGCTACGAAGTTACTCATCTTGCTTTGCTTGCACTTTCCAATGTTAAGTAAAAAATGTTATGAATTTTCTCATGGGGCAACAAGTACACTACATGACAGATTTTGCCAAAATAATGATAAATAAATTCATTGCTATTTTGATTTTTGTTGGTTGTGGGCTGGTTGACTTACTTATTTAATCAAAATTAGCAAGATGAACAAGGCAAAGAGATTAATGGCTATTTTGAATGACTTGTCTACTAATTTTCATAATTTACAGGCTGAATTACACTAAACTACTATGGCCTTTCAGCATTTTTCATTTAATTACCATATACTTCGTTCCATACAATTTATATCTAATTTCTCATAGCTTACACTTACTATGCTGTTAAACACCTATTGTTCCTCATTATCATCATACTTTTCAGTTATTCTATCTAATATCAATTATTATCGCATCATAATTGATGAGATGCGGGAAAACCGGCTAAGATATTTTGGTCAGATGCGACGCAGACCTATGAAAGTATCGATTCGATGAATAGATACTCTCGATATAGACAATATCAAAAGGGCGAAAGAGAGACCGAAGAAAACATGGAAGGAGGTGATACGAAAAGATATGGTTGCCAAAGGTCTTAATGAAAGTATATTGTTCGATAGGAGTGAGTGGAGGCAGAGGATTCATGTGCTGAACCCGGTGTGATTCTCATGTTGGTTCATGCAGCCTACTCCATATGCTAGGGATTAAAGGCTCAGTTGTTGTTTATCATAATTGAGTGCAACGATGGCAAAGAGCGAAGGACTAAGAATGGCGGGAAGCGCAGAAATCTTGACTTTTTTGGAATTAAAATAAGAGAACTAAGGTATGATAGGGTGTGCAAGTGTTTAAATAAACCATATAATATTTTGATATGTTTATGTTATAAATAAAGTATTTGGGGGCTAAGATCCTCACTTGGTATTTTGGAACTCTCATTTTCTTAATGCTGTCAAGACCCTAATTAAGTATCATTATAGCCTAATGGTAAAGACTTTTGCGGTTGAGAAAGATGTTCAATTTCAATCCCTACATACATCAAGTTATGTCTTGTTATTCCAAACGAAAAGAAAGAAAGAAAAAATTGTTAAGGCCTTTATTTGTTATTTAAATATAATATACAAAGTAAATGGTATTTGTATCGAAAAAATAAATAAACTGCCTGGTTGGTCATGGTGTTTTAGAGTAATCAAGCCTACTTTTTTTTTTTTTTAAATGCAAGATTGTATCTATTGTATGGTTTTAGTTGAATCTCTAAAACTAGATTGAATGCAGCCACTTTAGTTGAAAGCCCATGTGCGCTCTAATAAATCCAACACTTCAACTATCAAATTCTAACACGTCTAATTTGATATTTTCGTGTATTTTTGCTTATCTCAATCAAGAACGTTTATCCTGTAGTAATTAAAATTTTTTTTACTGCTATTAATATACTATTAAGGTGAGTTGACAACTCAATTTTTCTTTAAAATAAAAATATAAAATCTCATTAGATTTGTTTAGTAAAAAAACATTATTGTAGAAGATCCAAATTATATGTCATGCACATAATTATGATTTTATTGACATTATTAAGCAAGAGGGATGAATCCAAATTTTGGAACTCGAATTCATGAAACATGACGTGCAGATACAATCCGTCTAAATCAATATTCAACAAACCAAGAAGAAATTAAAGACTTTTCTTGTGTGTCCAAATTATATGTCATGCACATAATTCTGATTCTATTTACATTATTAAGTACAAGAGATCAAATCCAAAATTTAGAATTTCGAATTCATGAGACACGTGCAAAAAAAACCGTCTTAATCAATGTTCGGCATTAGATTCATGATTGACCAAATCAGATCATTTGATTTATAAATATGTTTGAATCCTTCTTTGGAGAAAAAAAGAAGAAAGAAAGAAAGAAAGAAAATAGTAACGATACAAAAATTAATTCGTCCTGCATGCCCATTTGCCAAGGTAACTTGCATTCACAAGTCGTTAGTATTTATGAAGTACTGTGTGGACAAATGAATATAAAGTGAGGTTCTATTTCTTGTCGCCACATTGCATAACTTTTGAATGAATGAGCTGCTGCTAACTTTACCATGAACCTGCTCTGCTTCGATTAAGCCGATCCTATATATTTAATTAAGGATGATGTTTTAAGGGAGAAAAAGAAGGGGAAAAAAAAAGAAAGTAGAGACCAAACAAACAGTGAGGGGTACCTTACGATTAAGGCATGGGAAGCAGCTAAGAAGCTCCTCATACTTGCGCTTTTTGAGCTCAGTTTCGAAGAAAATATGCTTTTGTCTTGGGAACAAGTATATATGGGTAGGAACTAGTAAACAGATAAATGCATGCAGAAAAACTCATACATTGTATATCTTTGCTCCATTGAGAACATAAGGAGAAGAGAAGAAACTACAGCGAAAAACATGGCCGTATGGCCCGTATGTATATCTCGCAAATCAAAATCCTTTTGATGTCTATATCGTTGATACAGTGTTTACAGACATATTCTATATCGGCGAGCAGCAGCATCAGTACTAGAAATATATATTGTTCGTATGAGCTGTAACACGACAGATAATACAAAATACAGATAGAATAATAAATAAAAATATTAACATGTTTCAATTTACAAATGAAAAAGAAGAGAGGAGAGAGAAAAAAAAAAGAGGTGGTTAGTAAGAGAATGAAAAAAGGAGTGGTAGTTATAGATAACATGGGATTTTCTTTTCTTTTGTTTGTTTAATTTTTAATTGTAAAGATAGGGATGATGATGACAACTTGGACTTTAAGACATTTTCTCTTCTTTTTTTTGTCTTTTCTTTTATTTTTTTGAATTTTTATTGAGAAAAAAAATAAAAGAATATGGGCCCACGTACTATTGTCGAAAGCATAAACTAAATTCTTACCGCGGTCCTGATTATTATGATTTAAACTGCATTTGAAGATCATGTAACATCAAGCAAAAGCAAATGATTTTAGCAATAAAACGAAGGACTCAATAAAAATAATTATAAAATATAGTAGAATATGCATTAAATAAAGAGAATAATGGAGGAAAGAGGCCATATGAGGGAATTTCCTCCTGTGGCGTCGAAAAAACACCCCCTCCATCGTGTTTTCCGACGATCGGAATGCATCGTCTTCATCGTGATCATCTAAGATGTTGGTACACCAAATTTCATGTGATTCTACAACTTTTTCACCGTTGATTTTGGAATGTAAAAAGTTCTATTGTTGGTAAACCGTTAATTTTGAACTCATTAATTCAACGGTGAAAAAGTTGTAGAATCATATGAAATTTGGTGTACTCACATCTTAGATGATAACAATGAAGATGATGCATTCCGATCATCAGAAAACATGATTAAGGGTGTGTTTTTTTGACGCCATAGGAGGAAATTCCCTCCTATGCCATCTTCCCTCCATTATTCTCTTAAATAAAATCAATATCCTCTATATACACCGCTTCCACGACCGTCATTAGGTCTCATAAATCAACATGAAAGATTTAATTAGCGCATTAGCAAATGAGTATTGGTTTACCTACCAACAATGTAGATTTTACATCAGCTGCCGCGTACGATGGTTGATTAGTAAAATGAGATGCACAACTTTAAAGTTTATAATATGAATCCTGTTTTCCAACTAGTCTGGCGAGGAAAAATATATTTAAGATATTAGGGTGCATTATAGAAAAAGAATATACCCAACCGGGAAAATCTAAAATTTGTTGCCCATAAAAATGTGCAAACTCAACTTCCTCACACTTTCCCTATTCTTACTCATTCAACTCCTACAAAAACCCCTCTTCCCCCTCCACCATTCCCCAACCCTCTTCACAATGAAGCTCCCCAAAAAACCCTCCTTTTTCGGATCGACCCCCAAAAAACCCAAAACCCAAACCCAACCCCAATCACGGCACAAAACCCACAAAATCCAACCCCAGCCCCCTAAAAGAAAAACCACCCGCCAAGAGCTGGAGCGGGTCCTTCGCAAGCTCGTACCTGACCCGCCGACCGACGAGGAAATCATGACCATGCTGGCCGAGGCGGACCGGGACGGAAACGGGTCGATAAACCTGGACGAGATAGCGGGTCTCGGGTCGGGGTTTCTCGGGTGGGAGACGGAGCTGAGGGAGACGTTCGATGTGTTTGACACGGACGGCGATGGGAAGATATCGGCGGAGGAGCTGATGGGTATGTTTGTGGTGTTGGGGGATGATGATTGCCGGATCGAGGAGTGCGAGAGGATGATTCGGGCTGTGGATTCGGATGGGGACGGGTTCGTTTGCTTCCGGGATTTTGTGAGGATGATGGAGCTGCAGAGATGAGAGAGCTGCAGAGATGTGAGCAGAGAGATTGTTTTTCTGTTTTGGATTTTGGATTTGGTTAGTTTGGGTTAGTTATGTTTTTGTTTTGGGTTCGAGGGAAGATAAAAGGATTAGCTAACTGTTTATTGTAATTATCAAAAGTTGAAGGTGCTAAATCATAATTAGTACTAGCTCGCTGGGTCCTTTTTTAAAGTATCTCCCGGTATTTTTGTTTTTCTATTTAATTTGATCCGAGTGTTCTGTTACACTATCGACTGTAAGTCAAGTACAAATTTATTTACGGGCTTAAGATATGGCTACACCAATTTTCTTGTAGTTCGAAGGCTATTTCGCCCGATTCCTATACTATCCGAATTGGGCCCTTGACGCAGGTTTCAGAGGGATTCAAATATGCAAGGCATGTTTGGTTCCAGTGAACCCAAAACCCAATATGCAAGGCATGTTTGGTTCCAGTGAACTCAAAACTCACCTTTGGCGATGTTACAGCCAGTTGGCTTCAAAGCAAGCAAATTTTCTTGTTTGCTTGCAAGGAAATAGGTTTAAGAACAAAATGAGTGATCTGTTTGTTGGAAAGCAGAAACAGGACACACATGATTTCTTTACGGATGATAATAATACAAATCATGGAACTTACATGGCAATTCAGAACTCCTAGCTCTAAAATGGGTTTCCTTGGCTTTTGCGAGTCAGCAATTTAACTCATGAAGCTGAGATCAATTAAAACAAACATAGATTTATTAAATCTATGTTTCCAGGGTTATAGATTCATCTGACTATTCATTTTAACATCTGACTATTCATCTTATATCAAGCCTTTTAAAGAGACTTGTTAAAATGAATAGTCAGATGTTAATGATACTGATGACTTGCTCCATTATTAGCAACACACATTACGAATTGATTTCCAAGATCCAGATTCTCATTCGATACAGAAACGTAAATGGGCAAAAAGATTTTTCTTTCTCCAAAATATATAGAACATCCTGACTCCAGCTAAATTACAGTCTGCAAGCTAACACAAACAGGGGACGCCGAGAGAAATAGCAAGCATTAACATAGGGGTGAGCAACTATATCATGATGATGGTGGATTAACTTCCAATAACAGAGCACATTGTGATTTCTTATCCGAGTCGTATCTGCATCAATTCAAACAACAAAAGAACATGATCAGTTTCAGATGTCAACTTATCAATGAAAGATTGACTATGATACAAGACTATAAGCACCAACATATCTATGTTCAATAGAAAAATTGTATTTGGAAATCAATGGAGAAAATGCTTGAGGACTGAAAAAGGGCAGGTAATTTCAGAGCAATAATGGTTAGGGCCATTGATTGATGCTATATACTGTAATTAAAGAAAAAAAATCAATCGTTCAGGTACACACACTGCTAATTGCTTTGATGTCAGTTTAACTGGTGCATAAAAATATTTAGTTGGACATGGACATAACACAATGTTGCACAAACATATTTAGCTTAACATGGACATATCATAATGAATGATATGAAACTCCCAAGTCCGGTTTATGATATATTTGCTATAGAGAATTTCCAGGTGTAGGGTAAAAGCAATATTCATGTTAACCAAAAAATAAAATAAAATCCAATATTAGTGTAAGAACCATAATTCCTACACCAGTTCTATAGTACATGGATGTCCAAACAGAAACTTTTTACCACCCGATTAAAGGTTTTGTTCCATGTACAAAACGAATTCAGTGGCATGCATTTATTCACTGGCAGTAGTATGTATAGGTATTTAAAATCTGCTTTAAGTGTTTAACCCACTTAAACCATGTAAATAATATGATTGGTCAATTTGGCAAGGGATTGCGTATGGAATGGTCAATACATGTGATCAGTGAAACTGAATAATATTTATTTTTATCCACTTTTTATGCATGCACTAACAAATAACTGTGTTTTTGTTTATTCCTTATTCTCTGAAAGCATATGCTGGCAGAGAAAACAATATGGTATTCAGAAGCTATACCTGGAGCTTACTCGTGATTTATATATGTTCCATGAGCGTGTCTGTGTGAATGAATGCACTGCATATATGCTTGTATGTATGGCCGACCGCTGCTAACAAGAATGGAAAAAAAATCTTAACAATGGATGCTTATGACTTTGAAAGGCAAAGTTATAACTGTAATATTCGAATTAGTTTGTAAATTGGTCAGTCAAATCGATAGAAGAGAGAATTTCACTCCTAATAGTAGATGGTGCACCCTATATAGCATGTAGTTGGCTTTTAGCCAAAAACGGTCAACGCAACACATGACTGATGAATTATATTTTGTTGTTAGTCCAAACGCTAAATTACTTGTCTGATAAATTTGGGCACTACTAGGAAAAACCTTGGATGCGAGTCCTCCAGAACACAGGTGGATTCGTACGTATAAGGATTTTAACAATAAACATAGTTATAATGATCAGTACTTTCGAATGAAATGCTCTTTCTCAGCCAGAGGTCTAACGGATGAGCATCTTTGAGATCATGGACAGTGATTTGGTCAAGAGAGGATACAGGCTGCCCAGTAAAATGAGATATAGATGTAGTTTTCAACTTCAAATACTATTTAAGAAGCCAGAGGGATGCACATGCAAAATTGTAATCTCAAGTCGCTTGAATAAGTAAAATATATTTTATGAAGAGTAAATAATCGAGTTGGGAAATAGAAAGGATGTGAGAAGGTACATGGAGGTAATATGCGATAAGAAAAAGGTACGAATATGACACTAACAGTTGCAATGCCTATGGCTTAATAAAGATATAAATTTTTGGGAAGAGATGGAAGTGACATTAAACCGAAAACGTATTTATTTTACATCGTAATCTCCTGTGAAAAATTGAAACTGAGACCATCGTCATACATGAGACTGGTCCACCAATCTTCTATGGAGGCTCTAGATTCATTTAAAAGGGACTAGATAATAATCAAACAGAATCCTTCAATATCGAAATAGTTACATGGAAGCATGTAAAGTTTGTTAAAATGCCGTTAGAAATTTTCCACCGCACAGTGCAGATACATGATATCAAACAAGCATTTTAAGATATCAAAGCAAAAATTTTGGCAATAAAACATCAGGAACCAAGTTGTGTAACTAATACAAGAAAACATAAGAACTCTTAATGACAGATTAAAGTAATATAGTCTAGAATAACTTCGGGGAAAATAACTTTGTTTAACTTCGTCAATTCCATTAGGGAGCGTTCATTGCTTTGGTTCTCTACAACATGTAACCTGATTTTACTCGAAAAGTATTCATACAATGGTAACAATGACTGGCTTGTTGGACACCTGATGAACATATGATATCTTCTGTATACAGCGATGAACTATTACTATAAAATAAAATAATAAGAAACCCACCAGAACTCAAAATATATCTGTAAAAAAGAACTGCATTCAGAGAAAGGATTTACTTATATATATACAGCAGATAGAATACCTGAAAAGTTAACACGGTCGGTACATTACAACAGCAGGGAAATATACATGAAATCTAAAGAGACTCCAATGTTCTTGGACATTCATCATTTCCTCCTCATCTTGCTATGCCTTCTATTTCTTTCATTTTCATCAGACCTCGATTCAGACTCAGATTCTGAAGATGATTCTGTCTCAGAACTGGACCTCCCTGATGATGAACTTCCAGAACCATCATCTGATTCTGATACTGCCTTCTGCTGCTGCATTATGAGGTGAGGTATACCCTTCAAGTATTCACGCAAGCTCTCTGTAATGCCACCCAGACCAATGGATATGAAGAAATTGATCGAAAATCTTGTGCTCTTTGGATTGTCCTTTGGAAAGATGGATTCAAATGAACCTTGCATTGTCGGATCATTTAAACGTTCATTAAGCAAACGTATTCCAAGATGTTCTGACAGTTCCTGTGTTGAAACAATACTTTGTTAAGTTCGAGAGACCTTAAATAAAGTAATAAAAGATTCCAAAGACATTTAATAAATTAATGGAAGATGATATTCAGCACTCATCTATACCCGGAAAAGGATCTTAATGAAAATTCTTGATGATGATGTTGTGTCCTCCTCAGTCAATCGTATGTAAAGCTAGAACATGCCAAGGAAGCGCACTCGTGCCGAGTAAATGAGCAAAAAACTTGGCCACATTGCGTAGTTTATTTGTTTCAAGACGATGAATTATTGAGTACTGCTGTACAAAACATTTTTCAAAATTCTCTTGATGAACTTTATTGATCATGCAAAAACGTTGCCCCAACAGACCATAGTAGCGAAGATATGTTCTCTCTTGGCTGCAACATTCTAGAAGCATGATGCATAGTTCCATCTACAGAAGAAAACAATAAAAATGAATGAGTAAATAACTAAGCTGTTTGGTTTTCAAGTAACACAAAGTCAGACATGATCAGAAATCAGATAACTAATATTACAATTTGCATTTATGATGTAAGCAGACTTATGGTAAGTTAACATGGTAATGGATCTAATACAATTACTACAATATAAATAGAAACTATAAAATCAGAACAGTAAATGCCACCAATGTGTAGCAATTACAAGTATTACGAATAGTCGAAAGTAAAGTCACTGGTAATAAAGAAGAAAACAAAGTTCTGACCTTACTACACAGAGGCATTCAATGCAAAAGAACAAAAGGGCGATTATCATCTCAATTTTTATGAGCCAAAACATCATCTTTCCTAATAACGTAGGGTCCATGTGGAGCAAAGCTCCATAATTGTTATGACCAATCTAATGCCGAGTTTCTGACTCACTCTTAACCAGTGTCAGATTCTATCACCGAAAACTATGCACAAATGGGAAGCTTGCCATAATAATCCTAAATAACCACTTGGAATCCTCCAAATCTTGGAAAAAATCTGAAAGGTAAAATTGTAATTCATTTGGTATTGGGAGTGCAACACTGGCACAGATAAACTCCAAGAGTTGATTAGAACCCATTCCCCTATTATAAAAAAAAATGTAATTAAAGTGTAGCTAAATTAGAATATGGGTAAGCCACGAAACTCTACAGCAGCCAAGCAAGAAAAGGCATGTGAATCATTATTATGCAGTGGTATCAATAAGAACAGCATCCTCCAAATTCTCCATAAAAAAACACATCCAAATATCTGCCAACTGTTTCCATCTAGGTTTAATTGACATCTTTAGACTTTCAAATGGAGCTTAGGCCTGTCCGAGAGTCATGCAGTTGTATTTTACCACACTCACATAGGCTTGATGCATCACGCCCAACTTCCATATATTCAAATTATCAACACTACCGGTATAATCATCTCTACGAATATACGTCCAGCTAACATAAATTTCCTATAGCATTTTCATACTACAGTTCAACTAAAAGAAGTGCAATCACTAAGAATGAGGCGTCCTGGAAACAACTACGAGCATGAAGAACTTAGAAATAACTTTCATATGAAATTATCCTTCAGAGATTAACCGATTTCATGTGAAATTTTAACTAGAAGATATACACCTCAATAAAAGAACCCAACATAGAAAAACCATGTTATTGGTGGAATCAATGAAAATAGACCAGCATAGCTCACATCGAATTTTTAACTAGACAATATACACGTCAATCAACAGTGCAACATGGAATTCGTCAACTAGAAGCCCGTTTGGTTATGAAAAAGTAACCCAACAACAAATTCATATCCTATGATCTTTTTCCTAATTGGACCTATTCCTTCAGATTAAAAAACAAACTGACAGAATTACAATTCAGATTGGTAGGCATGTTAAAACTAGTATAATCCAAACCTGTGTTTGATTGGATGTAATTAAAACTAAATATTGCACATTAACAAATTTAACAAGAGATAAACAAAATAAGCTAATGATGTTGAGGCGATTTATGGTACAAGTTGGTAATTGAGAACTAGTTTTGAACATGATCTGAATGCATGAAAATTAATGTACAGAATTAAAATT
Organism: Agapanthus africanus; assembly: GCA_030015575.1. NCBI lineage: Eukaryota > Viridiplantae > Streptophyta > Magnoliopsida > Asparagales > Amaryllidaceae > Agapanthus > Agapanthus africanus. The sequence goes on from CM057339.1 coordinate 496,462,140, forward strand.
CATCTAATATTAATCCTTATATAGATCAATGCAGCAGATTATTAAGCTCATGAAAGTAAAATTTCTAAGATAATAAAAAGCATTTTGAGAGAAAGCAAATATCAAATTAATCCACTAGCAGCTATTACCAGAACCTAGTAAATGTTGAGTTCATACAATACATTACTTGCCTCCTGTCCAGGTTCTAGTTTGATCTTCAATAATTTATGACCAGCCTCTTCAAAATCAACTAGACATGATTGTGAGATAAATGGTTCTCCGTAAATTGACAAGATTTGTTTCAGTCTCGTCCTTTATCTCCATGTTCTATTCTTCCTCTTCTTTGGAGTCTTCTTCATCCGAGGCTGCATCAGAACCTTCTTCATCATCAGAAGACTCCTCCCCAAGAATACTTATCTTTAGATCTTCATAAGCTTTCTCGTCCTCCAGAAATTGTGGATTTGACTTAAAAACATCTGCCAATGAAGAGAAATATGGGAAGATTAGAAAGGAAAATCCAAAACAAAGAGGAAACATGTATAGCATTATGTACCTAGACTTGTCTCCGGATCTACCTCATCTTCAAGAGATACCTCATGGGCAAACTGATCTTCTTGCTCCACAGGGTCCAGTTCTGGTCGAATTGCAGGAAATCCCTGTAAATTGATGCAAAAGAAATTTATCTGAGGATATTATGTGATTTAAATCAAGCTAGGAGTAAAGATATGCATATTTCAGTTCACTGCCTATGATGATAATCATACCTGAAACTTGGCTTTCCTTATTGCAAAGAGGCCATCAATCAAGAATTGAACACGTTTATCTATTTCTCCTTCATGAAGTATGTAGGGTTACTAGGCACTCTCACAAGGTTCTATAAGGCATCAACCATACCCGATTTAAATTTTAGACGTGCCGAACAACCCTAACCAAGATCTTAGACTAGAGATTAGGTGAAACAAAGCAAGTAAATAACTTTACTTCTAAGAGTTTGGGATTACAACCTTTGTAGTCCGTTCCTTCACTTCTAAAAGCTCCGTGTTGAGTTCCCTTCGCTGCAATCATCGAGTATCCGGACTCTAGAGAGGCCCCACAAAAGAAAGATGCAAGCTTGCTTCCGATCTTCGATAACAAAGATGATCTATCTTGAAGAAACTCAAACCCAAGCTCTTGCTTTGCTAATCAAGTATTAGCAAAGCAAACACCCTAATTTAAGTGGCAAGAATAGATGAGAATGATGAAGTAGGAATTTAGCTCTCATTTGTTTTCAATTTCTCACTCATTTTCATCACTAATGAAAAAGTTAGAAAGCTTTTCACCAAGGAAGAAGAAGAAGATTATCAAATCCTTTTGTGATGAATAATGAATTGTAGCGAGGTTAGAAATGCAACCATGGGTTAAGTATGATAACTTAACCCATGTAGAGACTTAACCACGGTGAAGGGTTGGGTTGGGTTAACAAATATCAACCAAAATATCTTTAGAAAAAATCTTTAGTTAAAAACAAAAGCAAAGCTTCTAGAAGGTTTAACCATAATCCAAACCCCAACCATGTTTAAACTCCACAAAACATGTTGCATTTGTAACCTTAACTTGTTACAATATTATATATCACATATATAATATATTTTGTAACAAAATAAAATAATACAATTAACATATATCGCATATATATCAGTGTATTACCCGAGTGAGAAAAATAATCTTTTAGTGAGTTTATATTAGTTAATGTAATTTAATATATCAAATATATAATTATATATTAAATTATCGAATCAACACTTGATCCGATAATCCGGCTATTTCACAAATAACCGACTAGTATAATCTGTATCAGTTCATCGAATCAACACTTGATCCGATGACCCGGCTATATCACATATACCCGGCCGATTTCTCATATCGCGAGAATCTAATACGGTATCACATACACGTATTGTTCTCGGTCCCGCACATATCATATATGTGCTCCTACTCCGTTTTGCCCGAGCCAGGAAACCTCTGTGTAGGACTCTAAAGAATCGTCAATACGCCGGCAGTAGGTGATGATCATATCAAACACCCACAAGCTGCAAGCGGTCAGCTAAACACAACAGTCACCCAGGTATTGAGCGATCAGAAGATCAACAAGCAAACATGTACATTCTCCCGTGAATCTAACCAGTAACACTCCCGTACAGTCCGGTCTCTTCGTCTGATATGTCGCATATCTCGCCTAGGGGTGGTAAACGTCAGACCCAGGTAGCTTGATAAGTCGTATCGATATGAGGTCCATAACAGTTCGAGAAACTACTGATAACACTTACCAGTAAATCTTAGCAACCCTGGCCAGGGATTTTTCAGTTATAGCCAATCGAACATAGCGCAACATCAACTCCCTATACCGGGAGAGACGAAACCCCTCCTATCGCTCATTACCTCCATGTGATTCAGGACTGTACCCAAAAGCCACCTTTTTGCACGTCCTCTTGGACGTGGTATGATGGAAATCAAAACACAGTGGGAATCACACAAGACTCTATGACGATCTCGGGTCTACAGACTAACATGTACCAGTGTCACCAGAGAACTGCCATCTGACGTGAGGTATAATACCATCTGGGAGTTCTCGGCGAGTCCGTCCAATGTACCTAATCTCCACTGAGCACCGGTATACCTTCTCTGATGTCAAACACCAATGGATATGGGATCTTCCATCGCCCATCATATGGGTCAACAAGCGCATACGCTAGTCTACACTGGAGTATCGATGCCCTGTCTCGGTACTCCCACGACTAGGAACATTTGAAGGATGTACTTGACGACTACTCTGTCCCCACTAGTATGATCTGCATCATAGTCCTGGTAGTCAAGTACTCATCCTAAGGGCTTTATCAACATGTAACATAAAGACAATCAGAGTACATGTTAAGATAAAGAGCAACCAGATAGCATACTATCATGTCGAGCAACAAAGTCCTCCCTATATATGTCCAAGCATCCACTAAATTATACATCGTGTGTACAGTAATGGCCTCTAGGGCATACATATAACTAACAATCTCCCACTTGCACTAGGGCCATCTGTTGTGGTATCGCATACCCAACAATCAGCTGTGGTTGAAGTATCTCATACTCAACCATCCCATAAAAGTCTCTACTGGGAAATAGGCCTTTGTGAGTGGATCCGCGTTGTTGTCCTCTGTGTCTACTCTCCTAACCTCGATCTCACTGGAGATCAACCATCTCCATGATCAGATGATACTGCCTAAGAATATGTCTGGATCTCTGATGGGACGGGGGTTCCTTGGCATAAGCCATAAATCCATTGTCATACAATGGCAGGAACGAAGTTCATCTTATGAACTAATATATATCCAGACTGCCTCTTTGGTAGCATCCTTGGTAACGATGTTTTTTGCCTCTAATCGTCTAATAAGTCACGGTATCTATCTTGGAACTCTTCCAACATACCGTCCCTCCACTGAGAGTAAAGACAACGCCTGCGACTGACATTCAGTCGTCCTTATCACCCTGGAACCTTTCCAGTGATTCTCCCCAGGATCTATTGATACCATCTTACTACAACTAGTGAGAATCCCAATATCCAATTAGATCTATCTCATAAATGCATAACCCAGGATTTAGGAGGTATCACCTTGATCCTATAGAGAATCATTGTGATAAGAGGAGATTGACCGAGCGTAGCATAGGAAACTCCTTCCCTATCAAGAGTATGTCATCCACGTACTCTACGAGGATCACCACCATACTCTCTACTACCTTTTGTATATACAAGGTTCATCTACCATTTTGATGAAGTCAAACTCTTTGACTACTACATCAAAACAGACGTTCCAACTCCGCGATGCCTGATTTATCACATAAAACAACTTGCACACGTTTCCGCTGCTCCCACTGTCTACGAAGCCCTCTGGCTGTATACTTATAGACGTTCTCTTCCAAATCATCATTTAGAAAAGCAGTCATGACACCCAACCGCCAGATATCGTAGTCATGATATGTAGCCGTGGCAAGTAGGATCTGGATGGACTTAAGCATAGCTTTGAAAGTCTCAACTTTTCCATGTACACCAAGTAATCTTCTCAAGATATACTTACTCCTGATGGGGATTTAACCCTTCAGATAAAGCAACCAAAGTCCATACTTTATTGGTGTATAAGGATTCCATCTCAGATCGCTAAGCATCGAGCCATTCTCACAGAGTCCCCACTCCTGATGGCCTGCTCGAAACTAGTTGGATCATCATCTCATGATGCAATCCTCGCTCCCACTGTCATAGAGAAACCGAAGTATCTCTCAGGTGGATGAGGAACCCTACCAGATCGGCGGAGAGGCTGAGGTTCGTTGGAAACTATTGAATCCTCCGGGTTTACCAAATCATCAGCTGCAGTTTGTATAGCTGGAACTCCTTCCAGTTCTACCTCATGACCACTAATTTCTTCACAAGAAATTCCCTTTCACAAAGGTGGCATGCTGAGAAACAAAAACACCTTTTGTTCCCCAGTTTGGTAGAAGATATTCCCTTGCGAATGCTTGGGATATCCAACAAACTTCCACAGAACTGACCTTGCCTCGAGCTTATCTGGATAATGCTTTTAGACATAGGCCGGACAACCCCAAATCTTAATTTACTTAAGATATGGGCTTTTCCCATACCATATCATATATGGAGTGGTAGGCAACTGATTTGATTGGAACCCTATTCAATAGGTATGCAACTTCACAAGTCCATAATTCCCAAAAGGAAATAGGCAACTCAGTAGTACTCATCATAGAGCACACCATATCATATAGGGTGCGATTGCTCCGCCCCGATACACCGACGTGCTGTAGTGTATACGGAGGAGTAATGCTGAGAGAGAATCTCATTCTCCTTTAGAATAGTCCAGGAATTTCGTGCTCAAGTATTCTCCTCTTTGATTTCATCAAAGGACATAATACTTATACCCGTTTTTGGTTCTCTACTTCTAACTTATATTCATTGAATTTCTCAAAAGTTCCAGACTTGTGTTTCAACAGGAACATATGTCCGGATCTTGAGAGATAATCAGTGAATGTAATGAAGTACAAAGAACCGGTCTTGGCATGTGTAGACAGGGACCTTCATACATCAGCATGTATCAATCCCAAGAGTTCACTAACTCTTTCTCTGTTTCCAATAAACGGAGCTGTGGTCATCTTATCTTTGTGACATGACTGGTAAATTTTACAAGATGTAAATCCAAACTTTTTTAAATATGCATCTTTATGTAACTTCAGCTAGTCGGGTCGCATTGATATGACCTAGTCTACAATGCCTCAAGAAGGATTCGTTCATTTCTGAACTCTTCCTCTTGTGTGTGTTCTGTACGTTAAGAACTGTGGTTTGATTTAGAACGTATATGCTTTTAGATAACGTGCCTGAACCGATCAACACTTAAAATAGGAAATGTTCAAAACATTATCCAACAATACAAAATTATATTCTTCTTTACTAATAAAGAGACTGATATCATGTTGTATATCAGGTTCGGTATCTAATAACCTTCGTTCAGAATCAATGCATTCTAGTAATACAGGGTGATAACTGCCAACAGGCTTGGCTGCAACACTTGCATCATTTCCAACTCTTGAAACTTATCACCCATTCTCAGTTCTCTACCTATCTGTAGCCCATGTAACAAATTACATTTGCGGGATCCTGATCCGGTATCTCATACCCAGGACGTAAAAGATACTAAGAAACAGTTCTCGGTAATGAACACACCCGAAGAAGATGCATCAGCATGCACTTTCTTCGTTTGAGCGGCACGGGAAATCTGGTATTCCCCAATTTCCTGCTATGTCTTATAACAATTATAAGTTGGAGCGGGACCAACGTTCCCTAGCGCAGTATAACAAGCGGGTTCGGTCAATACATCCGTATTATTATCTTGATTAAGACGTGAAATGGTCGCTACCTGGAGAGATAGAAGAAAACACTCAGCGTATGCTCTTGCAAGATTAGATTGGTTATTAATATATATAATCAGGATGTCTCCCACTGTTTTAGTCAAATCTTTCTTAAAACCCTAAAAGGAAAGACTAGCCGGGATTAATTACACCCTACAAGTTCGCCAATCTTTCAGCCAGGCCAGTGCCGGTACTTTGAGGGAGGTTCCTCACGCTTTCGCACGGACCTAATTAAAGTAAACCTCGTTTTCCCAGGGGCGTAACCCCGTTGACACCTTTCTAGACCTACTTGATCGGCTAATTGTAATGTGTAAAACTCTCCCAGGAATAACTCTTACTCGCAGTGGGTATCGGAATCCAACTCTCATAGAAGGTATGCAATCTCATTGCAAATTTCAACACTTGAAATTCCCAATAATATTTTGCCCCGAGCGATCTATGACCTTGACAAGGTCAACAAACCATAGACCGCAAGTCAAGTTCAACCCGTCATTTTCCGATTGAATTAAACCCACCCGCATGACCCTTGACAAGGTCAAGAAAGTCACACGACTACCCTAACTCAATCGCATCATATGCTTTTATAGATAAGCATAAATAGCTACCGCACACTACGTCTTGACAAGGTCAACAAACGCAGTACGAATACTAAGTAGTACTTATCTGAAATAACGGAGGGCTACGACAGGTTTTTAAGAAAACCTTTTGCGTAATAAACTTGATATCGTTGTAGAATCAAGTAATTTTGAATGGAATGTTTTTGAGGCCTTTTATAGTTTTGCTAAAGAGGTCACTCCCGGTGAAGGGATCTCGGCTCTTTCCTTATCGAATAAGGTGCAGCATATTTCACAAATATAGCGGTGCAAAGCAAGAACTATAGAAGCAATCAAAAGACAAAGCGAGTTTGTAGCATCTGCCAGTTTCGCTAAAGAGGTCACTCCCGATGAAGGGATCTCGGCTCTTTCCTTATCGAATAAGGTGCTGGATATTCTACAAGGAATACCGCTATGCAAAACAAGAACTAGAGCTACCAGTTTTTAAACAAGTTTCTACAACATCTTTAGGTTTCTTTTATTTCATTAATCTCATTAATGAAGTCCTATTTTATTATGCTTCACAAGCATCAGATATGAAACGAAATCAACAATATATAATATATATCACATATATATAATATAAACATTCGTCTCAGACAGTAATATGATCTCATCACAGAACATTGCAGCAGAAGAACATATATGAAATATTGGATATACTAGGAGGTCCGTGTTTTAATACGAGCCTGTATAAAATACGGATTCCACGATCGTGATGAATAGCCAAACCCACATCCCTAGTCCCCCTACGAGAGCTGCAAGCAACATTGCCAATTCTAGGGTTAGGAGACCCGGTCTCGACTCTTCGAGATGGTCTCCCACTGGACCCTAGAACCCGGTTACTTGTGCTCCCCGTCTTGGGTCTACCTAATGCGGAAAAGTAAATAATATACAATGGTGACATCATCCTCATCCCGGAAGTGCCCCAATAAAAGAATATTACATACAATGAATTTTACATGAATGAAAAAGAAAAGCTCTCATCTCACATAAAACCCCGGCTATTCAAAACACGACGATCCAATATAACATATCACAGCAACACATAATATCACATATCATCAACGTAAGTAAATATGCGTATCCCAATTGTCGTTGATGTATAGCAACGAAACCGGCGATACACCATATATTACACTTACGGTCGCAGAAAAGAAAGTGTAAAACTACAACAGTTGGAATCCGCAACCTCCTTAGACATCGCATGCCTAACCAAATGAATTCCTTAGACATCACATACCTAACAATTATAAACCCAACATTTTAGTCTCGATCTCGAAAACACTTTTCAATATCAAGTCGGGCAATTCAACAAGATTCCCGACATCCTGATCGAATGCTCGTCGCAAACTTTAGTAGACGTCCGCACCCCGGATGCCGTCGACGAAGTGCACTAAGGCGGAACACCGCTGCCACGAGCACCCGAACGGATGCTTTTGGCGACGGGGTTCTCCTACGGTCACTTGGTCGGAGTTATGGGGCGTGGCTATCTATTAAGTTTACCCGGCGAGTATGTAGCGTGATTGCAACGGACTTTTGATCGCATCAAAATCCCGTGGCAACCGATCATCTGAGACTAAACTGCTAGATTTATAATATTCAAATTAATTATCTCATAACTACTTGTGGATTCCAAATATTGTATCACATTCCAGATAAATAGACAATGTTAAACTTTCCGATCGAATAAACAAACACCCAAAATTTCCCAAATGGCTCAACACTTGAACGGAGTTTAAAAAAACATCCATCACATGCCACAGTACCAATGGTCCAGCCGTAGAAGGATTAAACCAACTCCTCATATGTGGTAACGCCGTACTGCCCCAAACCCTAAGGTTTAGAGGCGGTTCAGACGGTCACATAATCGAGTTAAGGTTTGTGTTCTTCTAGAGGGTCCACCACGTTACTTGCATGATTACCCGAAAGTTTCAAACTCGTGGAAAAATCCAACACTTGAAAATTTTCCGTCAGGGGAAAAAGTGACTTATTGATATCCGTTCGAACTTTTTAACACGTTCTAAAATTAACCGAAAAAACTTAAACGAACTTAAACTTTCTGATCGAATCAACGAGTTCCCAATACATCCCAGAAAACTCAACACTTGAGTAGAATTAAAAATTCCCAGAACTATGGAAAAAGGACCCAAGAATTAAGACCTGAAGTATCAGGCCCCAACTCCAAAGTTTGGCCGCGGAACCGCCGCCAAACGCGTGGTTTGGCCGCGGTTCTGCGGTCACGTGATCGAGTTGGTGGTCCGTACTTCACAGTAATTCTTAGATTTACCTGCTTTATTTTCTGAGTATTTTTAATACGAAAAAATCAACATTTTTAAAAATTTCCAGAGAAGAGGTTCGTGTCGTGGTTTTGGGGTTCGATTGGACTTTAAACTTCGTCTAGACTTCGCCTAAAGCTCTAGCTTGGCTCTGATACCACTGTAGGGTTACTAGGCACTCTCACAAGGTTCTACAAGGTATCAACCATGCCCGATTTAAATTTTAGACGTGCCGAACAACCCTAACCAAGAACTTAGACTAGAGATTAGGTGAAACAAATCAAGTAAACAACTTTATTTCTAAGAGTTTGAGATTACAACCTTTGTAGTCCGTTCCTTCACTTCTAAAGCTCCGTGTTGAGATCCCTTCGCTGCGATCATCGAGTATCCGGACTCTAGAGAGGCTCCACAAAAGAAATATGCAAGCTTGCTTTCGATCTTCGATAACAAAGATGATCTACCTTGAAGAAATTCAAACCCAAGCTTTTGCTTTGCTAATCAAGTATTAGCAAAGCAAATACCCTAATCTAAGTGGCAAGAATAGATGAGGATGATGAAGTAGGAATTTAGCTCTCATTTGTTTTCAATTTCTCACTCATTTTCATCACTAATGAAAAAGTTAGAAAGCTTTTCACCAAGGAAGAAGAAGAAGTTTATCAAATCCTTTTGTGATGAATAATGAATTGTAGTGAGGTTAGAAATGCAACCATGGGTTAAATGCAACCATGGGTTAAGTATGATAACTTAACACATGTAAAGACTTAACCATGGTGAAGGGTTGGGTTAACAAATATCAACCAAAATATCTTTAGAAAAAATCTTTAGTTAAAAACAAAAGCAAAGCTTCTAGAAGCTTCAAGAAGGTTTAACCCTAATCCAAACCCTAACCATGTTTAAACTCCACAAAACATGTTGCATTTGTAACCTTAACTTGTTACAATATTATATATCACATATATAATATATTTTGTAACAAAATAAAATAATACAATTAACATATTTCGTATATATATCAATGTATTACCCGAGTGAGAAAAAGAATCTTTTAGTGAGCTTATATTAGTTAATGTAATTTAATATATCAAATATATAATTATGCATTAAATTATCGAATCAACACTTGATCCGATAATCCGGCTATTTCACAAATAACCGACTAGTATAATCTGTATCAGTTCATCGAATCAACACTTGATCCGATGACCCGGTTATATCACATATACCCGGCCGATATCTCATATCGCGAGAATCTAATATGGTATCACATACACGTATTGTTCTCGGTCTCGCACATATCATATATGTGCTCCTACTCCATTTTGCCCGAGCCAGGAAACCTCTGTGTAGGACTCTAAAGAATCGTCAATACGCCGGCAGTAGGTGATGATCATATCAAACATCCACAAGCTGCAAGCGGTCAGCTAAACGTAACAGCCACCCAGGTATTGAGCGATCAGAAGATCAACAAGCAAGCCTGTACATTCTTCCGTGAATCCAACCAGTAACACTCCCGTACAGTCCGGTCTCTTCGTCTGATATGTCGCATATCTCGCTTAGGGGTGGTAAACGTCAGACCCAAGTAGCTTGATAAGTCGTGTCGATATGAGGTTCATAACAGTTCGAGAAACTACTGATAACACTTACCAGTAAATCTTAGCAACCCTGGCCAGGGATTTCCAGTTATAGCCAATCGAACACAGCGCAACATCAACTCCCTATACCGGGAGAGACGAAACCCCTTCTATCGCTCATTGCCTCCATGTGATTTGGGACTGTACCCAAAAGCCACCTTTTTGCACGCCCTCTTGGACGTGGTATGATGGAAATCAAAACACAGTGGGAATCACACAAGACTCTATGACGATCTCGGGTCTACAGACTAACCTGTACCAGTGTCACCAGAGAACTGCAATCTGACATGAGTTATAATACAATCTGGGAGTTCTCGGCGAGTCCGTCCAGTGTACCCAGTCTCTACTGAGCACCCGTATACCTTCTCTAACGTCAAACACCAATGGATATGGGATCATCCATCGTCCATCATATGGGTCAACAAGCGCATACGCTAGTCTACACTGGAGTATCGATGCCCTGTCTCGGTACTCCCACGACTAGGAACATTTGAAGGATGTACTTGACGACTACTCTGTCCCCACTAGTATGATCTGCATCATAGTCCTGGTAGTCAAGTACTCATCCTAAGGGCTTTATCAACATGTAACATAGAGACAATCAGAGTACATGTTAAGATAAAGAGCAACCAGATAGCATACTATCATGTCGGGCAAGAAAGTCCTCTCTATATATGTCCAAGCATCCCCTACATTATACATCGTATGTACAGTAATGGCCTCTAGGGCATATATATAACTAACAAAGTATACCACGAAAGCGCAAAAATACCTGCAAAGTTTTCAAGAAGGGACAAATGTTATCATGAAGTAAATAAAAACTGTTTCCCTGGGCGTGGGATCAATTATAAGTCAGCATTGAATCAGTGATGCAACACAAGTATCTAGGTAAGTGTATACAGAATATGTTACAAATTTCACAAACTATTTGCCAAAAAATAAGATCAATTCCTTGTTGCCAGTGTCAAAATCAAAAATTTAATTTCGTTCACTTTCCATTAAAAGCAAAAACAATCAGATATTGCTGAACTCCAGGACTGTAGAAGAGAAAAGAGAAGATGCAAAAACCAATAGCATAAATAACTCAGTAACCTAAAAGTTGAAAACAATCCTTAACAATGGAATATAGAGAATAACAAGTTACAAAGCATACACCACCACAGGTGACAGGTCATTAAATCAAAATTAAAAATGCATGATTATTATGCATTTATAAGAACTACAAGCAGGTCATGGTCGGTTCTTATGTCTGTCTGTTGCAATAACTATTTCAGTGATGATCAGATGCTGCATTAAAAACATCGAGCTGCAAATACATAAATCAGGGGGAGATGTTGAAAACAAAGAAAGAAAGCTAACAATTAGAGAGAGAAAAGCTGAAACCAAAGGTCTACAGTATGATTCATTGGGATACAATAATAGTGCAACACAGTCAATTATTACAATTTATTCCTTAATCTATATTTTACTTCATTCGACTCATTGGCAATGGCATCATCCCCTCCTTCATGCCTCTTTCCTTATCAAAAAACCTTAGCCGATACCATCCCTATAAAAATTCACATTCTCAAACCCTAGCGGCCTAGCCAACCACATTGCACAAACTGTTAAATTAATTCTATCTTCCTTCCAGAATCCCTTGGAGCTCATATCCCTCAAAGTCGACTATTATTTTAACTTTATACTAACCCCCAATCTGGGAAAATTAAATTTAGTGCTTTGATGGTGTAGTTTTATCACTGAATCTTCCTACTGCACACACCTAACCTAATTGATCCTGTTTTCCTCCTAAAACCCCTTTGTGCTCAAATCTGCACCGACATTCATTTGAAACTTATTTTCAACCCTAATCTTCCACAAAACAATCTCTTAAGAGTGCTATGGTTGTAGAATATCATCATTGAATCTTTGAGGATACGAGATTGAATGACGTTATTGAGTTGTACAACTTCTTCCTGCCTTAGCAAACCTATTTCATTAGATTGCCATATTTTAGAGACTTCACAGGTACTCGTATAATATATGTTTGAAGAGTTTTAAGTGGATTCCTTGTCTTCGTCTCATTAGTGTAATTGAATATCTGAATTTTCTTGCTTGTCAAATTGCATGTAGTATGGGCTAATTCCTTTGCATAGTTATTTTATTATTTGCTTGTTTCAGATTCATTCATGCCAAGAGATAAATTTATTACTTTAGGAATATGTTTACATTAGTTGACTTTGCATTTAGATCCCTTTCAAATTAAGACCCGACCATTATTGTATATTATAAAGGTTAATTCTCCACTGCATCTTGCGATTTGTTTTCATGGCATTAATCTGTGTAATCCAATCTTGCATCAAGAAGGTAAAGAGAAACACTATCTTCATAATTAGAAAGAGGACTGGAAGTAGCTACATCTGGTTCTATTTCTCTCGTTTCGGACGAGAGAAATAGATAGAATACAGTAAAGAGATAATATAATTTCCAACTAACGAAATCAGAAGGATGAGCATGAGATTTTCATACGATTGGAAAAAAGAGAAAGTGAGAAATTGAATGAGAATAGTAGGAAATTAAACAGATGGTCATTCAAGGGGCAAAGGGAATCATTGAAATTCAAGAGAGTTGCTGGTTTAATTTGGTTTTTTCGATGCATACCTACCTTGATATAAGAGTGCTTAAATCATTGCATGTCAAAGTGTATGTGTGTGAGTTTACTTGAGCACACTATTCTGTTTATTTGACACTCTTAAGATTAGTAAGAAAAAATGGCCTATGATGAAAGAATTGTTTCCCTTTAGTATCAAAATGCATAATCGGTACTAAACAATCAAAAGTGAGACATCGATCAGAAAGGCATATTATGTTCAACAATGTTAGCATCAGGTTGGCAATAATGCATGTCCTTTGATCAGTTTTACTTTCAATTTCAAATGAATGCTCAGCATGATGTGCTAAAACACCCAAAGTGGAGCCACACAAGAAGTGCAATAAGTTAGTTTTTAAAACAAGTTCTAGACAAAAACACACATATGGTTCGTAAAATGATTGGGTTAGCATACAAAACTGCTAGTTCTAAATACTTAATCAGCAATTTGACAGAGCAGATTACCAGCTTATGACCATAAATATAATTGTGATGCATGAGCTACTGAAAGTTATATGATTAACAAAATTAAACTCACCATGAAGAACCTGAGTCGAAAAATCTTGAAGCAATGCCCCACATTCTTTGACAAACCCAACAGCTACATTCAAAAGAGAAAACAATGACACATATAAAAACTTCCACACATCTCAAACACAAAGAATAATACAAAAGCAAAACTTTACCTCAACGCTATCATCAGTGGGCTTCTCCAGGAGCGAAGTCAGCAGCTCTAAAGCAATGATCTCATGAGCCACTTGTTGATTCACGAGATGTGCTATAAACTTAGTTGCAGCAAGCAGTTGAGGCTTGTCATTTCGTTTATAAGCCCTTCTAAGCTGCAACACAATCCTTCTCAATAGCAATTTGCCCACTTCTGGAAACTTGGTATTAACAACAGCTACCAAAGCCGCAAAAACATCTATAAACCCTGGTGATGCCATCTGCGACTTCATAGACGAACGGCAAAACAGACCCCTTCCGCAAATGAGATTCTCCAAGAAGAGCTCGGGAATGATGTTCTTAATATTAGTGGCATTCACTTTGTTAACAAGTCCATTAATACTCTTCCTAAGAGCATCCCAACTCAACCTTTGGTATTGTTCGCTGCTCTTATCCTGAACCTCCCTCATCATCTGAGCCATCCTATGTGGTGGAATGTAAATTCCACCAGTTTTTATCACACCTGCATCGGGCATCTGTTGAACAGCAGGGGGTTCTTCCTTTTTGCTCTCTTCTTTGGCATCCTTCTCTCTGTGCTCCTCTTGTTCCCAACGGCGGCTCTCCCTGTCTCTCTTCTTACCTCAATCATCTTCCCTGTCTTTCTCTTCATTGGAGCTTTTGTCTTTGCGCCTTCTCTCCTCATGATACATGTCCCTCCGTTGAGGACTCCTCTCTCTATCTCTATTCTTGACTCGTTCATCGTTCTTCTCTCTTTCCTCAACAAAACTTCGGCCTTTGTCTCTATTCTTCACGACATCATCATCTCTGTTCCTTCTGCTCTCTCGATCTCTTTCCTGAACTCGATCGTCATTCTTCTGAATTTCTGTATCCAAATCCCTACTTTTCTCTCTCTTCTTTTTATCATCGTTTGTATCCGGCAGCTCCCCTTCTTCCATATCATCATCGTCTTCTCTTACACTGTATTTCTTCTCCAATTCCATAGCAGCAGCAGCATCCCTCGATCTCCCTCGATCTCTATCATTCTTTAGAGGCCTTTCCCTCCGACTCCTTCCCTCAACTTCCTCATAGGAATTTCGTCGAACACGTTCCAGCCTCCGCTCACGATCCCTCCTATCATCAGACCCCCTTCTCCTCTCAACCTCTTCATCGTCGCTATCATGTCTCCGATGTCCTCGCTTCTCCTTCGATCTCCTAATAGAATCATCAGACTCGTCGGAGATGTCACCTTTCTTCTTATGCTGCTGCTGCTCCTTATCGCGATCCGCTCGGCTTCTCCTTTCCTCCCTCGATGAAACTCTAGGGGCAGTTTCTCGATCTACATCCTGCTCCTTCTCCTTGGATCTTTGGAGTTTCGCTCCATCTCGTTCAAAATCGGAAGAATCATCTGACCAGCGGCGATCTCGGCGGCTGCCGCTCCTCCGGCGATGCCGCTCGTCCTCGGAGCTCGATTCGGAGGAAGAAGAGAAGGAGTCGCTCGAGTACCTGCTACGCGAGGGCGCCATGAACCAATAAAAACGGGATTTTTGAGATTCGGTAGCGAGAATTTTAGAGAACTATGAGTTTTTTGCTTGCCCTTTTATGGTCAAGGCTTGAACTTAAACCCTGCCTCGTTAGTAAGAAGAAACCGGGTAGGATCCGAAACAGATATGGACTTGGATCCGCTTTCATTTCGGCTTTCACCATTTAGGGTAAATTACAATTTACAAGGGTCCACCTAGTCGGGCCTCGACTAGGCCGGGCAAATGAGACAACTGATTGGTGCAATTTATTACATATTTATCTTTAATTTTGCTTATTTTATGCTTTTCCGGGTATGTCTTGTGAATTATTACAGGTTACAGGGTTTAAACGCAAAAGGACGGAAAAGTGTGCTAAAGACAGATTATGCGTGTATAATGGAGACTTGATGGAGCTAATCAGAAAATAGAGAATCAATTAGTGAAATTGGAACAAACCCTGAAGATCTCGAGACCAAATCACAGAAGATGCAAAAAACATGAATATCGAATTAAATAAAATTTCGGCCAAAACCATGTCAGAGCAAGTGTCACGACCCGGAATTTGGCACGTGACCGGCACTTAAATCACGCAACGTCTAAAGGCGTAACGTAATTCAAGTAAGCCGAAGCCCAGAAATCTAAACCCTTTTACGGAAAATAGTGAAGGTGCAGCTTTAAAATAAAGGTATAATGAAATCAAGTTCTTTTTTAAATGCATAATTAATGATATGTGAAAATACAAGTGGATTATATACTATAGTTGAAAATATTTTTCGTCCTTTAAAAATTTGGGCAGCACCTCTCTTGTATATTTTGATCCAAAACCACATACATGCAATAAAAGGCATCCCCAAGCGGGAGCTGGCTCTTCACCAATTGGTGGAATCACAAACACGCAATAAGCATGTATACGATGCCCTACGGCGAAGATCAACACAGAAAGAATAATAAATAAAGAAAGACATCATCAGCTCAAAAAGCGAACATACACCCATCGCTCTGAGTCTCGCAAATATACAAGTCTGTGTCTAGGTCTACCAATATACAAAGTCTAGTTACCAATTGATGGAGTTTATCTAGATACAATAGAAATAAAAGGTACAAGAGTAGTCGCGATCCAATGTGTGTCCCACCTACCAAAGTAAAATACCCTGAAGGAAAACTGTGTGCCAGCGATACCGCTATTGATCCAAGCGGTCGAACTGTAAGTCTACGGTAGCGCCCTGGCCGTCAATCCGAGGCCAAAATGCGGAAACAAAAACTTTTTATAAACTTGAAACTGGCGCTAACGTATACTTTAACCCGGATCGAACCATTAACATTAACTAGCAATCTAGAAGAAGTTAGGAAAGGCTATACCGATCGATCCGTGTCCTTCGGTCTTTAGCCATCGTCTCTAGCTTCTCGCGGCATCTCCGATCTCGCTCGATCTCCGCTCTCCTCGTCGGAAGGGTACCACGTCGATGAATCCTTTTACAGGCTCCCGCTTCGAACTGAAGCAACTCGGACACGAAGTTTGCTAGCAGACGTGTCCAAGGTGAAGTAGAGAATGTGTGTGATAACTTTGTCTCAAGCATCCATTGATTCTCAACACATGAGAGTGTATGGATGGAGGTTGAAGTTGATGCCAATGGTGGAACTTGTGAGCAAGAAGAAGAAAGAAAAGAGAGGAGCTTTTTCTTGTGTTATTGTGTTGAATGAATTGTTGTGAGCACTAGAATGAAACCCAAGAGCCAACCCCAAGCCTATGGCTGCCCTCTCTCTCTCCACCCATCAATTCAACACAATAAACAAATACTAATATGACATTAGCAAAAATAAAAAGACCATGAGTCACTACCCATGTGTAGGGTTCCTAGGCACGCTAATGAGGTCTTACAAGGCATCAACCATGCCAATTTCAAATTTTACGGGTGCCGAGAAACCCTAATACGGATCGTTGACTAGAAGTTTAGGTGAAAAACTAAACTAGTTGACAATTTAACTAAAGGAGAGAGGCTACAACCTTTGTAGATCCGGTTCTCCACTTCCTTAGCTCCACGTAGGCATCCTCTCGCTGTCCATCTCGAATCCCGGACTCAATCGTCGGCTTGATCGGAGAAATGGGCGGGCTAGGTCGTCGGCTTCGTGCCGAAGATGATCTACGTCGAGGCATCACAAGTTCAAGCTCCAACTCCATCAAGTAGTGAAACTTGTGAAGAAAACACCCTATACTACTTGGCAAGAGGTAGAGGGTGAAGAAATAGGAGGTGGGTTCACTTTAGAATTGGATTTCTCACTTTTTAGCTCAAGTTGCCATTAATGGACTTAAGCTTTTTCTTTGAAGATGAAGAAGAAGATGAAGCTAGAATATGATAAGTCTTGATTAAAATGAAAAGAAAAATGAATACTTATCATATACTAACTAAGGTAGAGTGTAGAGAATTGACCATGGTTACTTTGATGGATTAGGGTTAAGCATGAAGACAAGAATGGTTACAAAGTCAAAGCTTCATGAAGCTTCAACTAGAAACAAAGAAAGCCACCATTCTTATCATAATCTTTTCCAAATAAATAAATAAACAAATGAATAAATAAATGAATAAGCAAAACCCTAATCATCAACTTAACCATGGTTTAATTCTATACACTTAACCAAATAAGCAAGTATCATCAAACATGATACAAACATGTGCACAAAAGTATATCACATATACAACTTGCACATCAAGTGAGAAAATCCATTTAAAGTGAACCAATACTAGCTAATGCAAAGTAATATATCAAATATATAATTATACATTAAATCAACACTTGATTTAACGATCCGGTCATATCGCATATAACCGACTAGTATCCTATGTATCGGCTTATCGAATCAATCCTTGATTCGATATCTAGGTTATATCGAATATAACCAATCGATACATTCATCGCGAGAATGGAATACGGTATCACATACACGCATTATTCTCGGTCCTGCACATATCTCATATGCGCTCCTATTTCGTTTCGCTTGAGCCAGGAAACCTCTGTGTAGGACTCTAAAGACTCGTCAATACGCCGGTAGCAGATGATGATCATATCAAGCACCCACAAGCCGCAAGCGGTCTGCTAAACGTAACGGCCATCCTGGTATTGAGCGATCAGAAGATCAACGAGCTAGCCCGCTCACACTCCTGTGAATCCAACCAGTAACACTTACCGTACAGTCCGATCTGTTCGTCTGATATGTCGCATATCAAGTCTAGGGGTAGTAAACGTCAGACCCCAATAACCGATAAGTCGTGCCGATGTGAGGCTCATAACGGGTCGAGAAACTACTGGTAACACTTACCAGCAAATCTCTGATCAGCCCTGGCCAGGGACTTCCCTGTTACGGCCAATCGAGCACAGCGCAACATCAACCCCCAATACCGGGAGAGACGAAACCCCTCCTATCGCTCATTGCCTCCATGTGACTCGGGACTGTGCCCAAAGACCACCGTTTTGCACGCCCTCATAGACGTGGTAAGGTGGAGATCAAAGCACAGTGGGAATCACACAAGACTCTATGACGATCTCGGGTCTACAGACTAACCTGCACAAGTGTCACCTGAGAACTCCATCTGACGTGAGGTATAATACCATCTGGGAGTTCTCGGCGAGTCCGTCCAGTGTACCCAGTCTCTACTGAGCACCCGTATACCATCTCTGATGTCAAACACCAATGGATATGGGATCATCCATCCCCCATCTCATGGGTCGAGAAGCGTATACGCTAGTCTACACTGGTATATCGATGCCCCGTCTCGATACACCCACGACTAGGGACCTTGAAGGATGTACCTATGGACTACCATGTCCCCACTAGTATGATCTGCATCATAGTCCAGGTAGTCAAGTCCTAAGGGCTTTATCAACATGTAACTATAAGACAGTTTAAAGAGACAAGTGTAAATGTTAAGATAAAGAGCAACCAGATAGCATACTATCATATCGAGCAAGAAAGTCATCTCTATATATGTCCAAGCATCCAATATAATATACATCATCTGTACAATACTGGCCTCTAGGGCATACATACAACTAACAATCTCCCACTTGCACTAGGGCCAGCTGCTGTAGTATCGCATACCGAGCATCCCGAAGAGTCTCTCAAACTGTATCTGGGGAATGGCCTTCGTGAGTGGATCCGCCGTGTTGTTCTTCGTGTCAACTCTCCTGACCTCGATCTCCCGGCGATCAACTATCTCCCGGATCAGGTGATACCGCCTCAGAATATGCCTGGATCGCTGATGGGACCTGGGTTCCTTGGCCAAAGCCACCGCTCCATTGTTATCGCAATACAAAGGTATTGGATGCTCAATGGATGGAACCACTCCAAGTTCAGTAATGAACTTCTTGATCCAGAAAGCCTCTTTGGCAGCATCGTTGGCAGCGATGTATTCAGCCTCCATCGTCGAGTCTGCCACGGTTTCCTGCTTGGAACTCTTCCAGCTAACCGCCCCTCCGTAAAGGGTAAAGACAAAGCCCGACTGCGACTTAGAGTCGTCCTTATCACTCTGGAAGCTCGAATCGGTAAAAGACTCCACTTGGAGTTCTCCATTACCATACACCAAGAGCATCTCTTTAGTCCTTCGCAAGTACTTGAGAATGCTCTTCACAGCTGTCCAGTGATTCTCTCCAGGATCAGCTTGATACCTGCTCACTACACTTAGTGAGTATGCTACATCGGGTCTGGTACATAGCATCGCGTACATGATAGAGCCTACAGCCGAAGCATAGGGTATCCCTTGCATGCGAGCTCTCTCCAAATCAGTCTTGGGAGACATCTCTTTGGAGAGAGTGAGTCCAGAGATCGTGGGCAAGTTCCCACGCTTGGATTCTTCCATACTAAACCTCTTTAGTATGGTGTCAATGTACCTGGATTGGGACAATCCCAATATCCGTTTGGATCTATCTCTATAGATCCTTATTCCCAATATGCAGGAGGCATCACCAAGATCTTTCATTGAGAATCTTTGTGATAAGAAGAGCTTGACCGATTGCAGCATAGGAATATCATTTCCTATCAAGAGTATGTCGTCCACGTACAATACGAGGAAGACAACCTTACTCTCTGCTACCTTCTTGTAAATACAAGGTTCATCTGGGTTTTTGACGAAATCAGACTCTTTGATAACGACATCAAAGCAGCTGTTCCAACTCCGCGATGCTTGCTTTAATCCATAAATGGATTTAAGCAGCTTGCATACCTTCCCGCCGCTCCCACTGTCTACGAAGCCCTCTGGCTGAGTCATGTACACGTACTCTTCTAAATCACCATTTAGAAAGGCGGTCTTAACATCCATTTGCCAGATTTCGTAGTCATGATATGCAGCGATGGCAAGCATGATCCGGATGGATTTAAGCATAGCTACTGGAGAAAAGGTTTCGTCATAGTCCACACCTGGTCTTTGACGAAAGCCTTTTGCAACAAGTCTAGCTTTGAAAGTCTCCACTTTCCCATCTAC
Organism: Agapanthus africanus; assembly: GCA_030015575.1. Taxonomy (NCBI): domain Eukaryota; kingdom Viridiplantae; phylum Streptophyta; class Magnoliopsida; order Asparagales; family Amaryllidaceae; genus Agapanthus; species Agapanthus africanus. Next base: position 496,482,842 of record CM057339.1, read on the forward strand.
ACCAAGTTTTTTCTTGAAGATCCACTTGCTCCCAATGGGTTTTACCCCTTCAGGAGAAACTTCCAAAGTCCATACTTTGTTGGTGTACATGGATTCCATCTCGTACCGCATAGCATCCAGCCATTTCACTGAGTCCCTACTCGTGATGGCCTGCTCGAAGCTAGTTGGGTCATCATCCTCCATGATGCAATCCTCGCTTCCACCATCCATGAGAAAACCGTAGTATCTCTCAGGTTGGCGAGGAACCCTACTAGATCGGCGGAGAGGCTGAGGTTCATTGGGAGCTACTGAATCCTCTGGTTCAACCAAATCTTCTGTCGTAGTTTGTATTGCTGGAACCTCTTCCAGTTCTACCTCCTTGCCACTAATCTCTTTGTCAAGAAATTCCTTTTCTAAAAAGGTGGCATGTCGAGAAACAAACACTTTTTGTTCCTCGGTGTGGTAGAAGATATACCCGCGCGAATGTTTGGGATATCCAATAAACTTACACAGAATGGACCTTGCCGCGAGTTTGTCCGGATTTTGCGTTTTTACATATGCCGGACAACCCCATATCTTAACATAATTAAGACATGGTCTCTTTCCTTTCCATATCTCATATGGAGTGGTTGGCACGGATTTGGTGGGAACCATATTCAATAGGTCTGCAGCTGTTTCCAGTGCATATCCCCAGAAGGAAATAGGTAACTCAGCTGTGCTCATCATAGAGCGCACCATATCTAATAGGGTGCGGTTCCTCCGTTCTGATACACCGTTGTGCTGTGGTGTATATGGAGGAGTCAGCTGAGAGAGAATCCCATTCTCTTTTAGGAAGTCCAGGAATTCATTGCTCAAGTATTCACCTCCTCGATCAGATCGAAGGATTTTAATATTTTTTCCGGTTTGGTTTTCGACTTCTTGTTTATATTCTCTAAATTTCTCAAAAGCTTCTGATTTGTGTTTCATCAGGAACATATATCCGAATCTAGAGAGATCGTCAGTGAATGTAATGAAGTACGAAGAACCATTCCTGGCATGTGTAGACAAGGGACCACATACATCACTATGTATCAGTCCCAAGAGTTCGGTAACTCTTTCTCCGTGTCCCGTAAACGGAGTTTTGGTCATCTTGCCTTTGAGACATGACTGGCAAGTGTCATAAGATGAAAATTCAAACGGATTTAAATATCCATCCTTATGCAACTTAGCCAGTCGTGTCGCATTGATGTGACCCAGTCTACAATGCCACAAGAAGGATTCGTTCAGTTCTGAACTCTTCCTCTTGTGTGTGTTTGTTATGCTCAGAACTGTTGATTGATTTAGAACATAAATGCCATTGCACAACGTGCCTGATCCAACCAACTTTTGGTTACGGAAAATGTTCATAACATTGTCCTGTAATACAAAATTATATCCCTCTTTACTCAATAAAGAAACCGATATAATGTTGCATATCAGGTTCGGCATGTAATAGCATTCGTTCAGAACCAATGTATTACCAGTTGGTAATTCAAGGTGATATTCCCCGACAGTCTTAGCTGCAACAATTGCACCATTTCCAACTTTAATGTCTTTATCACCTTCTCCAAGTTCTCTACCTTTCCTGAGCCCATGTAACTGATTACATATATGTGATCCTGACCCGGTATCTATTACCCAGGACGTGGAGCAAATGGAGAAACAGTTCTCTGTAATGAACACACCCGAAGAAAATGCATCAACATGTACTTTCTTCATTCGGGTGGCATGGGAATCCTGGTATTCCCCTATATCCTGTTCAGTCCTATAACTCTTATAAGAAAGAACGGAACCAACGTTCCCCAGCACAGTATAACATGCGGGTTCGGTCAATACATCCATATTATTATCTTTATTAGGGCATGACATGGTCGCTACCTGGAGAGAGAGAGAAGAAAACACTTTAGCGTATGCTTGTGCAAGATCAGATTGGTTATTATCTTATCTAATCAGGATGGCTCCCACTGGTTTTTATCAAATCTTCCTTCAAACCCTAAAAGGAAAGACTAGCCGGGATTAATTACACCCTACAACTTCGTCGATCTTTCAGCCAGGCCAGTGTCGGTACTTTGAGGGAGGTTACCCGTGCTTTCGCACGGACCTAATTAAAGTAAACCTCGTTTTCCCAGAGGCGTAACCCCGTTGACACCTTTCTAGACACCTACTTGATCGGCTAATTGTAATGTGTAAAACTCTCCCAGGAGTAACTCTTACTCGCAGTGGGTATCGGGATCCAACTATCTTATAGAAGGTATGCAATCTCATTGCAAATTTCAACACTTGAAATTCCCGATAATATTTTGCCCCTAGCGTCCTATGACCTTGACGCAGGCCAACAAACCATAGTGCGCTAGTCAAGTTCAACCCGTCATTTCCTGATTGAATTAAACCCACCCGCACGACCCTTGACGCAGGCCAACAAAGTCGCACGACTACTCTAATCCAATCTGCATCATATGCATAAGCAGATAAATACTAGTTAGCTACCGCACACTACGCCTTGACGCAGGCCAACAAACGTAGCACGAATACTAACTACTACTTATCTGAAATGACGGAGGGCTACGCTAGGTTTTTCTGAAAACCTATTACGTAATGAACTTGATATCGTTGTAGAATCAAATGAAGTTTTGAAATGGAGTGATTTTGAGGCTTTTCTAGTTTTGCTAAAGGGGTCACTCCCGGTGAAGGGATCGTCAGCCCTTTCCTCGTCGAATGAGGTGCGGGATATATCATATATATCACTGTGCAAAGCAGAAACTATAGAAGCAATCAAAAGTCAAACCGAGTGTGTAGCATCTGCCAGTTATTGCTAAAGGAGTCACTCCCGGTGAAGGGATCTCGGTCCTTTCCTCATCGAATAAGGTGCAGGATATATCACATATACTGCTGTGCAAAGCAAGAACTGTAGCTACCTGTTTTATTTAAAATTTGATTCTACAACATCTTAGGTTTCTTTTCTTTCATTAATCAAATTAATGAAGTCCCATCATTTAAGTCACCTAAACATCACAGATAAATACGACGTACACTTATGCCATCCGCATTCGCCTCGATGTCCCCTCGTGCACCGTTAGGTTAGGTAACTAACGGCAGAGCGGGGCAGGGCTAGCGCGGGTGTAAAACATAAGTAACGTCTATATAATATATCATATATACTATATACTGTATCTATCACAGAACATCACATGATCGCATCACAGATAAAGCAGCAGAAGAAACATATGAAACATTGGATATACTAGGACGTCCGTGTTTTCAATACGAGCCAGTATAAAACACGGATTCCACGGTCGTGATGAATAGCCAATCCCACATCCCTAGACCCCTACGAGAGCGGCAAGCAACCCTACCAATTCTAGGGTTAGGAGACCCGGACTCGACTCCTCGAGTTGGTCTCCCACTGGACCCCAGAACCCGGTTACTTGTGCTCCCCTCCTTGGGTCTATCCTTATGCGGAAAAGTAAATAATATACCAAAGGTGACAACTTCCGCAACCTGGAAGTGCCCCAAATAAAAGAATATTACATACAAGTTTTTACATCCATGAAAATGAAAAACACTCATCTCACATAAAAACCCCCGGCTATTCAAACACGACAATCCAATATAACATATCCAGCAACACATAACATCACATGTCATCAACGTAAGTAAGTATGCATACCCCAATTGTCGTTGACGTATAGCAACGAAACCGGCGATATCGACATACTACACTTACGGTCACAGAAAAGAAAGTGTAAAACTACAACAGTTGGAATCCGCAATCTCTTTGGACATCGCATGCCTAATCAAATGAAATACTTAGACATCACATGCCTAACAATTATAAACCCCGCATTTTAGTCCCATTATCGAAAACTCTTTTCTATATCAAGTGAGACTAAACCGCTAGATTTATAACATTCATTCAGTTATCTCATAACTGTTTGTGAATTCCAATTATTGTATCCCATTCCGGATAAATAGAAAATATTAAACTTTCCGATCGAACATTCGAACACCCAAGTTTTCCCGAAACCGATCAACACATGAAATAAGTTCAAAGACATTCATTTCATGCCTCAGTACCAACGGTCCAGCCGTAGAAGGGTCAAGCCAACGCCTCACATGTGGCACGCCGTACTGCCCCAAACCCGAAGGTTCAAAGGGCAGTTCAAGACGGTCACATAATCGAGTTAAGGTTTGTTGTCTTCTAGAGGGACCATCGCGTTACTTGCACTACTTAGAACGTCATTAAACTACGGAAAAGTCCAACAATTGGAAATTTCCCGGCAGGGGAAAGATTGGGTATTTACATCCGGTCGAAACTTTTAACATATTCTAAATATCCGGAAAACCACATCGACAAAATCTGATAATCCGATCGAATCATCCAAGCTCCAAAACACCCCAGAAAACTCAACTCTTGAGTTCAGATTAAAAACTCCCAGAAAACTCAGCACCTGAAAACATGAATTACTGTGCAACTTTGGAAGGATGACGTCATCTTCTGGCCGCGGAACCGCCGCAGAAGCCAAGCTTCTGCCGTGGTTCTGCCGCGCTTTTAACAAATCATGGGATAAATTTTGCACCGTAATTCTTAGAATTCCCTGCTGAATTTTTTAAGCATTTTTAATATGAAAAAATCCCAGTTTTTGGAAAAAGTCCAGAGAGCATCTCGGGAATTAGGGTTTCGGTTCGATCGGGTTTCAAACGTCGTCTAGACTTCGCCTAAGGCTCTAGCTAGGCTCTGATACCACTGTAGGGTTCCTAGGCACGCTAATGAGGTCTCACAAGGCATCAACCATGCCAATTTCAAATTTTACGGGTGCCGAGAAACCCTAATACGGATCGTTGACTAGAAGTTTAGGCGAAAAACTAAACTAGTTGACAATTTAACTAAAGGAGAGAGGCTACAACCTTTGTAGATCCGGTTCTCCACTTCCTTAGCTCCACGTAGGCATCCTCTCGCTGTCCATCTCGAATCCCGGACTCAATCGTCGGCTTGATCGGAGAAATGGGCGGGCTAGGTCGTCGGCTTCGTGCCGAAGATGATCTATGTCGAGGCATCACAAGTTCAAGCTCCAACTCCATCAAGTTGTGAAACTTGTGAAGAAAACACCCTATACTACTTGGCAAGAGGTAGAGGGTGAAGAAATAGGAGGTGGGTTCACTTTAGAATTGGATTTCTCACTTTTTAGCTCAAGTTGCCATTAATGGACTTAAGCTTTTTCCTTGAAGATGAAGAAGAAGATGAAGCTGGAATATGATAAGTCTTGATTAAAATGAAAAGAAAAATGAATACTTATCATATACTAACTAAGGTAAAGTGTAGAGAATTGACCATGGTTACTTTGATGGATTAGGGTTAAGCATGAAGACAAGAATGGTTACAAAGTCAAAGCTTCATGAAGCTTCAACTAGAAACAAAGAAAGCCACCATTCTTATCATAATCTTTTCCAAATAAATAAATAAACAAATAAATGAATAAATGAATAAGCAAAACCCTAATCATCAACTTAACCATGGTTTAATTCTATACACTTAACCAAATGAGCAAGTATCATCAAACATGATACAAACATGTGCACAAAAGTATATCACATATACAACTTGCACATCAAGTGAGAAAATCCATTTAAAGTGAACCAATACTAGCTAATGCAAAGTAATATATCAAATATATAATTATACATTAAATCATTAAATCAACACTTGATTTAACGATCCGGTCATATCGCATATAACCGACTAGTATCCTATGTATCGGCTTATCGAATCAATCCTTGATTCGATATCTAGGTTATATCGAATATAACCAATCGATACATTCATCGCGAGAATGGAATACGGTATCACATACACGCATTATTCTCGGTCCTGCACATATCTCATATGCGCTCCTATTTCGTTTCGCTTGAGCCAGGAAACCTCTGTGTAGGACTCTAAAGACTCGTCAATACGCCGGTAGCAGATGATGATCATATCAAGCACCCACAAGCCGCAAGCGGTCTGCTAAACGTAACGGCCATCCGGGTATTGAGCGATCAGAAGATCAATGAGCTAGCCCACTCACACTCCTGTGAATCCAACCAGTAACACTTACCGTACAGTCCGGTATGTTCGTCTGATATGTCGCATATCAAGTCTAGGGGTGGTAAATGTCAGACCCCAATAACCGATAAGTCATGCCGATGTGAGGCTCATAACGGGTCGAGAAACTACTGGTAACAATTACCAGCAAATCTCTGTTCAGCCCTGGCCAGGGACTTCCCTGTTACGGCCAATCGAGCACAGCGCAACATCAACCCCCAATACCGGGAGAGACGAAACCCCTCCTATCGCTCATTGCCTCCATGTGACTCGGGACTGTGCCCAAAGACCACCGTTTTGCACGCCCTCATGGACGTGGTAAGGTGGAGATCAAAGCACAGTGGGAATCACACAAGACTCTATGACGATCTCGGGTCTACAGACTAACCTGCACAAGTGTCACCTGAGAACTGCCATCTGACGTGAGGTATTATACCATCTGGGAGTTCTCGGCGAGTCCGTCCAATGTACCCAGTCTCCACTGAGCACCCGTATACCATCTCTGATGTCAAACACCAATGGATATGGGATCATCCATCGCCCATCTCATGGGTCGAGAAGCGTATACGCTAGTCTACACTGGTATATCGATGCCCCGTCTCGATACACCCACGACTAGGGACCTTGAAGGATGTACCTATGGACTACCATGTCCCCACTAGTATGATCTGCATCATAGTCCAGGTAGTCAAGTCCTAAGGGCTTTATCAACATGTAACTATAAGACAGTTTAAGGAGACAAGTGTACATGTTAAGATAAAGAGCAACCAGATAGCATACTATCATATCGAGCAAGAAAGTCATCTCTATATATGTCCAAGCATCCAATATAATATACATCATCTGTACAATACTGGCCTCTAGGGCATACATACAACTAACACCATGTCCATGTCACATTAAATGCTCCTCATGATCATTTCCACTCACAATTTCCACTTGTAAACATTAATCCAAATGTTTAGAACAATAAAAAGATATGGCAACATCTAAAGTAAACTCGTGACGGATCACAAGGATACCCCTCACCTGTATATACATACCTGCATCCGCATTCCGACTGAATGCGAATGCGATGAGACTAAAGTAATCCAACAAATCTAATACTAGGATCCGGCTTAAACCAAAGCCCACTAGTATGATCCGTCCGATCATGATCCGTGCACGACTGCACATATATGATCGAACCCTGCCATAATACCATACGGCCTCTACAACGTTTCGCCCGAAACTTGAAAAACTGTCTGTGGGGGACTCTAAAGACTCGTCAATACACTGGCTGTGGATTTAACCACTAGCACGTCAGTGGTACTAGCTGTACGTAACGGGCTACCAGGTATTGACCAAAAGGGAGGCCGATGAGAGAACTCATCCTAACACCCTACTGAGCCTGTCAGTGACAATATCCGTACAGTCCGGTCCGTTCGTCTATGAGTATCGCATGTCGGGCCTATGGGGTTGGTAAAAGTCAGACCCCCAAAAGCGGTACAAGTCGTGTCAGAGTGTAGCCCAGAACACCCTGAGATACTACTGAAATACCTACCAGTAAATCTCCTGCTTTGGCCAAGGACTTCGTGTAATGGCTCTCCTAGACACAGCGCGATCTCACCCCCAATACCGGGAGAGACGAAACCCCTGCCGATCCGCTCACTGCCTCTATGTGGCTCGGGACTGTACCCAACTAAAACCTGTTTGCACGACTTCTTTGAGCCGTGGTAGGGTAGTAATCAAAGCACAGTGGGAACTCACACGAGACAAATGACGATCTCAGGTCGATGAACCAACCTGTACACATGTCACCAGGGAACTGCTATCTGACGTCAGGTATAATACCAACTAGCATGTTCCCGGCGAGTCCTGTCCGGTGTACTCATAACCCAATGAGCACCTGTATACATCTTAGGTGATCCAACTGACACCAATGGCTTGTAAGACCGGCCACCGCCCCTCGTCGGGGTCTCGACTGTATACACTAGTCTACTAATGGAGTATCGATGCCCAGTCTCGAAACTCCCACGACTAGGGACCACTTTAAGGTTGTGCTTATAGACTACCCAACTCTCACGTATATGATCGCCATCATACTGCTGGTAGTCAAGCAAGAATCCTAAGGGCTCTATCAACGCGTAATAGTGATATGTAATATCACCTAAAGCTGTACTTGATGATAAAGATAAACCAGATAGGATACTATCATCTTGAGTAAGACTGTCCTACCGGCATAGGTCCTCCCTCAATCATTGCAATCACGTGCCTGCGATCCAATAATTGACTTTGAGGGCACTATATCCAACAATCTCCCACTTGCACTCAAGGCTAATTATTGCGATGTCGCATACTCACAGCCCGTGTGATACCGAACACCCAACTCCTCTACTGATCAGTTTCACAAAGCTTGTTTGTGAAAGTATTGCGTTCGAGAAATAGCCTCAGTGAGTGGATACGCCTTGATGTTTCTTTCTTTGTCTCTCTTAATCTCAAGTTCGCGGAGAAAGCCATCTCCCGAAATGAGCAATAGATGTCCTAGAATATGTCCGGATATCTGATGGGACCCAGTTCACAAATGAACTCCAAATCCAGAAAACTTCTTAGACTGTATCGTCAACTGAATTTAATCAGTATCATGCGTCATGCATCCCTCAGTATCCGCTTGGACCACATGTCCAAACTACTGCCCCTCGTCAGAGGGAAAGCTATAACTCTGACAATCACTCTGTCATCCAGGTCACCTTGGAAGCCTGGAATGATAACCGTCTCCCGAAGGAGGCTGCCGATATCAAATCCCTAGAACATTCACTTATGTTCTAAAACTGCTTCCGAACGTTTCTCCAGGATTGGATTAATATCTCAACTTATTGCATCTAGTGCAAAAACAACATCTGGTGTGGTACTTGACATCTCATGATTGACTCAATTGCCTTAGCAAGTGATATGCCAATCATGCACATCCCTCTCCCCTTTAGTCTGTATGACACCTTTAGAGAGGGTGGCTCCATCACCTGCAGGTACACTACCATGCCAGAGGTCGTCCATTCTAAAATACTTTTAGAATGTTGTCTAAGTACCCAGATTGGGACACTTCCCAAATCTAGATCTAAAACCATAGATCTAGTAACCAGAATGTCTGATATAATATCCATATCCTATGTGGAGAAACCACTGTGTGACAACCACAGTATAACCGATTGTAGTATAGGAATTTCACTTCCTACTATGTGTATGTCATCCAAATACCAGGACATCACACCCTACTACCTTCTTAACAGATCCATCTCCTATTCTGATGAAGTCAAACCTATGACTGTCACATCAGAAATAGATGATCTATCTCTGCTATATCTGCTTTAGTCTATAAATAGACATAAGCTACTTGTCCACTATGCTTCCGCTGCTCCCACTGACTACGACAACCCTCTGGAAGAATCATATACACGTGCACTTCCAAAGCCAGTTCAGAACGACGCTATACTCATCCTCCTGCCGGGTTTCATAGTCCAGAACAGTAGCAATGGCAAGTCTGGGTAAACAAGAACCTCCCTGTCACCGTCCTTGAGGCTACCGGAGTACCTCTCGGGTGCCTGAGGTTACCCACCATATCTGTGGAGTGGCTAATGAAATGTCAATCCATATTGAATCTTTAGGTTCTTATTAAATTTTTAGTAATCGTTTGTGGTTCTGGAATCACTTCCAGTTCTACCATACTCCCACTACTGTTTTCTGAAAAAGTCCATTTTTACTAAAACTGTGGCGAGTCAAGAACAATATCACTATTGATCTTCCAGATGGTAGAAAATCAACCCTCGTCATAGCCCGGGTCAACCCACAAACAGCCATTACAGAAACGTGCCTTGAGTTATCCAGAGTCTGGTTTTAAGCATAAGCCGGACAACTCCATATACCTTAACATCGTTAAGATATGAGCCATTCTATATCTAATATAGAAACAGAGGCACTGATTTAATTGGAACCAGATTCAAATCATGCAGCTGTCTCCAGTGCATGTCAACTAAATGGAGAGAGGCCGATCAACATTACTCAGCTTAGGAGTGCATCCAATTATGAGTAACCTGAAAGAGAAACAAGTTTCTCAAAACCATTACTATCAACTGAATACCAAACACAAGTATCTACATCTTCGATCACCTTGAAGAATCCCGATACTTGCGACACCTGGTTCTCTACTTTATTCTTATACCTATAACTTCTCAAAATTTAGACCTTGTATTTCTACGTAACACTTGTCTAAAAACTAGAGAAGTCACAAGTAAACAGAATATAGTACGAGTACCAACCCCTCTATCCTAATGGACACTGGATAACATACAATACTCTGTATAAGTCCCCTGAGTTGAATAACTCAAACCCTGTGCATCGTAGGTTGAAAACTATACTATGGTTAAGAAGAATTACACCGCTGTTTAATGCTCCTTACCTAGCCATCAACTGATATAGGTAAATGTCATGGACATAATTTCAAAAAGTTATATCTCACTTTATTAAAATAAACGTACAGATATATCAATTTGAAATTGGTGCATAACAATGGATATTCAAAACCAAATATTTGCCGTCCGGCAAAAACCTAGGCGATTTCCTCAAATATCACCAATTACAACGAATCCCGATATAATGAGGATGATCACCTAATTCCTAATAATTTACTCCCACTCATCATTTGTAAAACCATACAGATGTGAGAATCAAACATGGTAATTACATACCCTGGAGTAAGGGCAAATTGGGAAATCAATTTTCTTTTAACAATGCACAGTGAAACTGAAACATGAAGATGTTTCGAAGGGGTATCCGGATATTCCTAGTAATTCCTCTTCCATTATCAGATTCACAACTGTAACCGTATATTTCTTTGCCATCTCTCCAAATCCCTTTATTTTGTCTTTAGTCATTACCTTCTGTACACCATCGTTAGGCTAAATGGTTTTCTTCCTTCCCTACCGTTTGGCACCAGCCTATGGTCTGGAAGAAGACTATCCAATAAGCGTAATAGGTGTACTGTCCTAATCCTAGGAGCACTCACAACGCGAGAGAAGGTAAAGATAAAAGACAACTGAATAAACCTTATTCTATTTCTCCTGAACCAGAATCCATCCCCGAACTGGAACAAGTTCCTTCGAGTTCGTATATAACCATACGATGGAGTATCCAAATAACTGTGGATCTTCGTAGTGATACGGGGTGTTCTGGAGAAATACAAAGGTGAAGTAGGAGTGGCGATGAAATACTTGGTTTGGTCGTGAATAGCAGTCGCAATTTACTTTGCCCTCTTACTAATCCCTTTATTTGTCTTTACTTATTACCTTCTGTACACCACACTTAGGCTAATCGGTTTTCTTCATTCCCTACCTTTCGGCACCTGCCCATGGTTTGGAAGAAGACTATCCAATTAGCGTAATGGGTGTACCCTCTCCTATTCCAAGGAGCACTCACAACCTGAGAGAAGGTAAAAGGAAAAGACAACTGAATAGTCCTATTCATTTCCTCCAGAACCGGAAACCATCCTCGAATCTGGAACAAGTTCCTTCGAGTTCGTATATAACCATACGATGGTTTTATCCAATGGAAGTGGATGTTCGTAGTGATATGAGGTGTTCTGGAGAAAAGGGTAAAAGTAGGAGTGTCAATGAGGTGTGCAACTCAGACAATCCAAAAGCCAGTGTTTTAAGAAGGTTCGGTCAACTTGGTCACTGATTCATAGTCTAGGGTCGGGCCATGGTCGCTGCCAAAGAGAGAGAGAGAGAGAGAAAAAAGAAACACTCTGCGTGCACTCTAACCTAGATCAGAATGGTTACTAATTTATCTAATCAGGAAACCTCCCACTGTATCCTCAAATTCTCCTCCAAACCTGAAAGAAGAATTAGTAGGGATCACCCGAGGAGTAAACCAACTCATCAGTGGGAATCGGGATCCAACTATCATCATATGATAACGTGATGGAATCCACTCACGTTATCACACTCCAGAAGGTATGCGCATATCTGGCAAGTTTCAGTTTCTTTAGAAACTCCCGATGCGATTTTTACCCCATGCTTTTATGACCTTGACTAAGGCCAACAAATCATAAGTCACATGTCAAGTTCTACCCGTCATTGTCCAGGTTAATTTGAACCCACCCGTACAAGCCCTTGACTAGGGCCAACAAGGCTGTACGACTGTCCCAAACCAACGCATCTATCTATACAACAGAAAAGTAACAAATAGCTACCATACACTATGCCTTGACTAAGGCCAACAAACATAGCATGAATACTAAGTGCTACCCGTCTGAAATGACGGAGGGCTACGAATGGTTTTTGGCGAAAAACCTTTAATGTAATGAACTTGATATCGTTGAAGGAACCGGATAGCTTTTTATAAATATAGTGGCGAAAACCTTTGCTAAAGAGGTCACTCCCGGTGAAGGGATCTCGGCTCTTTCCCCGTAGAATGAGGTGCAGGATATTCCAACTGAATACTGCGATGCAAAGCAAAAGGCAATCGACTATAGTGAAGTTATTACCTTGACGTAAACTTCTGTCCAAGGGGTCACTCCCGATGAAGGGATCTCGGCCCTTGCCTCGTCGAATGAGGTGCAGGATATTCATATCCGAATACCACTATGCAAAACAAAAGAAAACGCCCTTGCAATAACAGCTTTTTGAAAATTGTTCCAACAACGTCAAACAGGTTTGTTTAGCTTGCATTGATGCGAATCAATGCAGTCCCATCAATTGTGTTAGTGTATATGCCCTAGAGGCCATTACTGTATCATACTAGTATGTATATTACTTGATGAAAGCTTGGGATATTCACAGTTGTATAGACAATCTTGCTCGAAATAGTAGTATGCTACTTGGTTTGTCTCTGCTTTAATGTGTACACGTGTTTCTTTTATTATATCACCTATACACATTTGTGGAGCCCTTAGGATCTTTGCTTGATTACCGGCGTTGTGATGGCGATCACACTCGTGGGGGCTGGGTAATCCACAAGCACATCCTTATGCATGTCCCTAGTCGTGGGATTATCGAGACTGGGCATCGATACTCCGGAGTAGACTAGCGTATGCGCTTCTCATCCCAGTGCGGGAGGCGGTCTGTCCCACAACCGTCAGTACGTCGTACTTGAGAAAGTATGCGGGTGCTCGTTAGGTTACGAGTACACTGGACAGGACTCGTCGGGGACTGTTGGTTGGTATTATACCTATCGTCAGTTAACAGTTCCCAGGTGACATGAGTACAGCTTAGTCCGCTGACTTGACACTGTCACTTCGCCTCAAGTGTGTTCCCACTGTTCTTTGACTACTACCCTACCACGGCTCTACTGAGTCGTGCAAACAGGTAGTAGTTGGGTGCAGTCCCGAAGCACTTGGAGGCAGTGACGGTTAGACAGGATTCGTCTCTCCCGGTATTGGGGGTTGACATCGCGCCGTGTCAAGGAGAGCCATTACACATGTAGTCCCTGGCCAGGGCAAGCGAGATATACTGGTAGGTTTCCAGTGTTATCTCAGGGTATTCTGGGCTACACTCCGACACGACTTGTACCGCTATTAGGGGACTGACGTTCGCCACCCCCTAGGCCCGCCATGCGATGTATCAGACGAACAGACCGGACTGTACGGAGATTGTCACATACAGGCTCAGTAGGAGTTCGGATGGGTTTACCTCATCGGCCTTCTTATCGATATCTACCTGGGGACCGTTACGTACAGCTAGTGCCGCTTGTGGTCTGTGGTTAAACCCACTGCCAGCGTAGTGTCGAGTCTTTAGAGTCCCACACTGAGAGTTTCCCTGCACTGAGCGAAACGTGTAGAGGCCGTATGGTTTTACGGCAGGGCTGCGATCACTTACGTGCACTTGTGTGCGTATGCTGTTCGGGCAGGCAATACTAGTGGGCTTTGGTTTAAGCCGGATCCTAGTATTGCACAGATGGATTTGTTTTGTCTTCTGTGCATTCGCATTCTACGGAATGTGGGTGCGGGTGTGTATGCACAGTTTTGCGGAGCGGTGAAGGAGGAGGTGCCTCATTAGGGTTTTGGCAGTTGGTTCGGCTAAAACCGTTATGTGGCAGACTCATTAGGGTTTTGACAGTTGATTCGGTCAAAACCATTTTCAGGTGGACTCATTAGGGTTTTGGCAATTCGTTCGGTCAAAACCATTATGAGCCGGAGACATTATTTACTAATCCTTTTAGTGATAATTATGTGATGGCTAATTGCTTTGACCATTTGACCACCTTGACCACTCTTGACTTCGTTGACCAAAGTTGACCATTGACCTTCATGAGAGGTCTACACTCTTCTTTGGTTTTCTTTTTCATTTTGGATTATAAAATGGTCATTGGATTATGAAAATGGTCAAATCAATGTAGCATCAACTTTATCATGATAGGATTTGTAATGATGGTGTTTAGTATTATTTTGCAACCATGGTTCATTTTCTTTGGTTAAGCTTTTCATTTCTCTTTTCTCATTCTCTCTCTTGGAAGTGAGAAGAAAGAAAGAGCTCCATGGTTGCTTGACCTCCTTCATCTTCCTCCTCTTCATAAATTCTTTTGATCTCATGTGTTGAGAGAAAAAGAATCCACATAGACAAATACCTCCATCTTTCTCTTCTACACAACCTAGGGTATCAAGACTAGCGATCTTGTTGCCCTAGTTGCCTCGGCTCGAGGTGGAGCTCGGTGTACAACTCTCGGGTGGATCGTCTTCGACTCAAGAAGGCCGCGGAGGTGACCAAAGTCCGGATCAACCCTCGGAGCATGGATCGACGAGCGGGACAGCGGAATGAAGACCCGAAGGACCGGTATCGTGAGGTATAATTTCTACGGCATAGTAATTAATACCTCTTGTAGTCTGCTAGTTTCTAGTTTAGCAAAGATCCGGATTTTACGGTCTATGTTACCATGTCAAGAAAATTTTTGTTTTACCGTTTCCGCAACCCCGAAAGTACCGGGAGAGGTAACGTGGACCTAACAAATTGATCACACCAAAAAGAACGAAAATATGATGTACGTATATGCCATTCGCATTCGCCACTGGGTCCCGTCATCACCCGTTAGGTTACTTAACTAACGACAGAGCGGGGACTGGACTAGCGCGGGTGTAAAACATATACAACATCTACTAATATATATCAATATATAATAATCGCTCCAGGCGTGATAAATGCAACATCACAGAAATGTAATAAGCATCACAGAACAATACAGATAATCTGGGATCCCCGGGTTTCATTGAGCCGCAACTGAAACCCGACGTTCCCCTGGTCGTGTGGATAGCCTGTGCAATGGAAACCTAGACACCTACGAGTGCGGCAAGTTACCCTCCAAAACCAGAAGCGAGGCAGCCCCCTTCAGCAAAGTGAATGGACCACCCAGCACTTCACGGAATCCGGTAACTTGAGCACCCCTCCTTGGGTCAACCTATACCCCCTACGAGTGCGGCGAATAGCCCGCCATTTCTAGAGTGAAGCCCCCTCCGTCTCAAAACCATGAGATGCGGGCCCGTTGCCCTCTAGAACCCGGCTATCCGTGCACTCCACCGCGGGGTAATTCTAGTACAGAAAGTAAAATATGTACAACGGGTACATCGACCTCAACCCGGTCGTGCCACAAAAGAATAATATACAAACAAGCAGTGACGGCAGTCCACATGTCGGACGCTCGCCCCACAATATCAAATGTACAAATATATCCAAACTGCACTAACATTGCACCAAGCTATCCACCACGACAAATCCGCAACATCACAACACAACACAGAACATCAACGTGAATATCACGTTCGCAAACCCGTCTAAAAATACTATAGCAATTAGACAGGATTTACCGCTCGAATGACATTCACGGTCGCAGATATAATGTAATGCACTGTAAACTTTAAACAATATTAGAAAATATCGAATCCGAAATAACCCCCGAATAGCCCCAAATAAACTGATAAAACCATATCCAAACTGGGCTAAATAAACAATACCAGTGAACCAACCCCCCAGAGACCAAACCACACCCAAAACACCAACACCTGAAGCCCCTGAAAAACCGGCCTCCTCAGTTTTTGTGGCTAAGTGATCGGCCCAAAACCGAGGGGTGGGGTCCGTATTTGGGGTGTAGTCTTCTGGTGTCTTGAGTAGTCTTCTGCATATGTTTGAAAAAATTTTCTGGACTTTTTTAAAAACGACAGAGACCATGACAGCAGTGGCAGTGTTTGGGTTCGTTTCAATTTCGATAAATTAACATTGTCTAAAATGAGCTAGCTAAGGTTAATGGCCTGGCTCTGATACCATGTAAGTCTACGGTAGCGCCCGACCGTCAATCCGAGGCCAAAATGCGGAAACAAAAACTTTTTATAAACTTGAAACTGGCGCTAACGTATACTTTAACCCGGATCGAACCATTAACATTAACTAGCAATCTAGAAGAAGTTAGGAAAGGCTATACCGATCGATCCGTGTCCTTCGGTCTTTAGCCATCGTCTCTAGCTTCTCGCTGCATCTCCGATCTCCGCTCTCCTCGTCGGAAGGGTACCACGTCGATGAATCCTTTTACGGGCTCCTGCTTCGAACTGAAGCAACTCGGACACGAAGTTTGCTAGCCGACGTGTCCAAGGTGAAGTAGAGAATGTGTGTGATAACTTTGTCTCAAGCATCCATTGATTCTCAACACATGAGAGTGTATGGATGGAGGTTGAAGTTGATGCCAATGGTGGACCTTGTGAGCAAGAAGAAGAAAGAAAAGAGAGGTGTTTTTTCTTGTGTTATTGTGTTGAATGAATTGTTGTGAGCACTAGAATGAAACCCAAGAGCCAACCCCAAGCCTATGGCTGCCCTCTCTCTCTCTCCACCCATCAATTCAACACAATAAACAAATACTAATATGACATTAGCACAAATAAAAAGACCATGAGTCACAACCCATGTCCATGTCACATTAAATGCTCCTCATGATCATTTCCACTCACAATTTCCACTTGTAAACATTAATCCAAATGTTTAGAACAATAAAAAGATATGGCAACATCTAAAGTAAACTCGTGACGGATCACAAGGATACCCCTCACCTGTATATACATACCTGCATTCGCATTCCGACTGAATGCGAATGCGATGAGACTAAAGTAATCCAACAAATCTAATACTAGGATCCGGCTTAAACCAAAGCCCACTAGTATGATCCGTCCGATCATGATCCGTGCACGACTGCACGTATATGATCGAACCCTGCCATAATATCATACGGCCTCTACAACGTTTCGCCCGAAACTTGAAAAACTGTCTGTGGGGGACTCTAAAGACTCGTCAATACACTGGCTGTGGATTTAACCACTAGCACGTCAGTGGTACTAGCTGTACGTAACGGGCTACCAGGTATTGACCAAAAGGGAGGCCGATGAGCGAACTCATCCTAACACCCTACTGAGCCTGTCAGTGACAATATCTGTACAGTCCGATCCGTTCGTCTATGAGTATCGCATGTCGGGCCTATGGGGTTGGTAAAAGTCAGACCCCCAAAAGCGGTACAAGTCGTGTTAGAGTGTAGCCCAGAACACCTTGAGATACTACTGGAATACCTACCAGTAAATCTCCTGCTTTGGACAAGGACTTCGTGTAATGGCTCTCCTAGACACAACGTGATCTCACCCCCAATATCGGGAGAGACGAAACCCCTGCCGATCCGCTCTCTGCCTCCATGTGGCTCAGGACTGTACCCAACTAAAACCTGTTTGCACGACTCCTTTGAGCCGTGGTAGGGTAGTAATCAAAGCATAGTGGGAACTCACACGAGACAAATGACGATCTCAGGTCGATGAACCAACCTGTACACATGTCACCAGGGAACTGCTATCTGACGTCAGGTATAATACCAACTAGCATGTTCCCGGCGAGTCCTGTCCGGTGTACTCATAACCCAATGAGCACCTGTATACATCTTAGGTGATCCAACTGACACCAATGGCTTGTGAGACCGGCCACCGCCCCTCTTCGGGGTCTCGACTGTATACACTAGTCTACTAATGGAGTATCGATGCCCAGTCTCGAAACTCCTACGACTAGGGAACACTTTAAGGTTGTGCTTATAGACTACCCAACTCTCACGTATATGATCGCCATCATACTGCTGGTAGTCAAGCAAGAATCCTAAGGGCTCTATCAACGCGTAATAGTGATATGTAATATCACCTAAAGCTGTACATAATGATAAAGATAAACCAGATAGGATACTATCATCTTGAGTATGACTGTCCTACCGGCATAGGTCCTCCCTCAATCATTGCAATCACGTGCCTGCGATCCAATAATTGACTTTGAGGGCACTATATCCAACATGAACCTGCAAGAAAACTGTGACACAACGGGGGTGAGTTGCCAACTCGTGAGTAGAAAATATCAGCAGGTAGAAATCGAATAGACAATGATCCCTAGGTCCTACTGTATCATAAAGGTAATACTATGGTATTTAGGGTGACCATGTATGCAAATGTATCAACAATAGAGTCGTGCCAATAACAACATGTAAAATCCAATCATCTGAATCATATGCATGTATGTATGTGAATATCAACCAATGTGTGTCCATCAACGACACATCAATATCATGGAACATGAATGTCCAACATCGACACTCGAAACATCATAAAACCCGTGTACAACATCGACACTTAAATCCTCATATCTCAGGCGCCGCATGCTCAGATCGGCCCTCATATCCATCTCACGACTCCGGCCGGTATCCTCCGGATAACCGCCGGGTCCAAACTATCACCGGTAGGTAGTGTAAGTCTATGTCGTACACCCTACGAGGTCGCGGGGAGGTGGAATACATCAAAAATGATTTTTCTCCATCAAAAGTTCAAGTTTGGCTTTACAACATAGACTTTATCCACTTTAGGATCTTAATTAAACCTTAACTAGCTAACATAAACTACATTAAGGTTCTAACTACTCGGTTAAAGCGTTATATTTTCGTTTCAAGTCCTTCGGGTCTTCTCTTGGTTCTTGGCTCCTTGGATCAAGCTTCTACTTTGATCTCCTTTCTTTGGCTCCTAGGATGCTCCAAACGAACTCGGTTGCCGGTCTCCTTTTAGGTCGAAGAAGATCCACCTGAGGGCCTATGGTCAAGCTTCAACCTCAAGTGAGGTAGCTTAGTGATCTAATTTGCTAAAAGAGATTACTAAGTAGATGTAGAGAAGATCTATGGAGTATATTGTCTCCAAGCTCTATGAATCACAACACATGTGAAGTGTTAGAGCTTGAGGGAGGAGGAGAGTAAAAAACTACGAGAGAGAATGAGGAAGTGAGAATGAATAAAAGATAATGGATAATGGTTGAGAGAATGGCTTAAGTCTCACCTCAATAATTCAACCATGGATTATTAAACTCACAAAATAATGACCCATACTTGAATAGTAACTACAAATGAATAAACAAATACCAAGCCATGCTTTCAACCATTCCTCAAGTGTCTTTCCACCTCATTAATCCTTTTTCCAAAAAGGATAAATCCAATAATGAGGTGTCTCCTTCTTATGAAATTACAAGAATGCCCTCACCGTATATACATACCCGTATTCGTTTTCCGAAAAATACAAATACAATGAGACACGTATAATCCAATAGTATAATACTAGGATCTGGCTTAAACCAAAGCCCACTAGTATTATCCGTCCGAACATCATCCGTGTAGCAGTACACGTATGCGATCGAAACCCTGACATAAGACCATACGGCCTCTACATCGTCTCGCTTGATCCAGAGAAACCCTCTGTGTGGCACTCTAAAGACTCGACAGTACGCTGGCAGTGGGTTTAACTACAAGTCCGTCAGCGGCACTAGCTGTACGTAACAACAACCCAGGTATATGTCGAAAAGGAGGCCGGCGAGTGAACTCATCTGAACCCCTGCTGAGCCTGTCCGTGACAATCTCCGTGCAGTCCGGTCTGTTCGTCTAAGAGTATCACATGTAAGGTCTAGGAGGGTGGAAAATGTCAGACCCTTAATAACCAGACAAGTCGTGTCGGTGTGGCTTAAGACCATTCGAGAATCTACTGGTCCGACCACCAGTAATTCTCAATCCTCCCTGGCCAGGGACTTATGATGTTGACCAACCGATCACTGCGCGACATCGAATCCTTATATCGGGAGAGATGAATCCCCAACAGTCGCTCACTGCCTCCATGTGGCTCGGGACTGTACCCAACTAAAACCTGTTTGCACGACTCCTTTGAGCCGTAGTAGGGTAGTAATCAAAGCACAGTGGGAACTCACACGAGACAAATGACGACCTCAGGTCGATAGACTATCTGTGTAAGTCGATGTCGTGCACCCCACGTGTTCGCGGGGAGGCAAAAATTGAAAAAAATGATGTTTACGGGCTTCGCAACACCGACTAGAACCAATGATCGATCATAAACCCTAGCTAGCAAACTACTTGAGGTTTAACTACACGGATGAATGTTATACCTCGTAGTATCGTGTCCTTCGGGTCTTCTCGTTGTCCTCCTCGTCATCGTAGGCTCTAAGGATCGGAACGGATCGCGGCTACCTCGACGGCCTCCTCGAGTCAAAAACGATCCACCCGAGAGTCTATAGTCTGAGCTCCTACCTTAAATCCGAGGTAACTACGGCTTCTAGTTCGCTAAACTAGAAGTCCTAGGTTGTGTAGAGTGAGAAGATGGTGAGATTTGTCTCTTGGAACCCTAGTTTTCTCAACTCATGAGAGGTCTAGGGTTTGTGATGAAGAGAAGAGGCTTGAGGAAATGAGAAAGGAGAAGTCCTCTTGAGATAGAATGAATAATATATGATATTTTATGAGATAAATATCACACTAAAATATTAATAACCCTTCACTAATATCTTGTGGTGACTCATGACCACGAGTCACCAAGTAGCCATGCTAGGTTCAATGCTCAAATCCACCTCATTTCCTTCACCCATTTTGTTTAATCCAAAAATAATAAAACCCTAATAGGTGTCCCCCTTCTAGAAGCCAATCCCGAGGAATTACGAGAATGCCCCTCATCCGTATATACATACCGTCATCCGCATTCTGAAGAACACGAATACAAAGAGACGAAACAGTTCATCAATATAATACTAGGATCCGGCTTAAACCAAAGCCCACTAGTATTATCTGCCCGATCATCATACGCGCACAAGTACACGTAAGTGAACGAAGCCCTGTCGTAAAACCATACGGCCTCTACACCTTTTTCCCGGTGCAGGGAAACCCTCTGTATGGGACTCTAAAGACTCGACACTACGCTGGCAGTGGGTTTAACCACAAGCCGCAAGCGGTACTAGCTGCACGTAACGGCTGCCCAGGTATGTGTCGATAAGAAGGCCGATGAACTAACTCATCCGAACTCCTACTGAGCCTGAATGTGAAAATCTCCGTACAGTACGTATGTTCGTCTAAGAGTATCGCATATCGGGCCTAGAGGGCGGTAAACGTCAGACCCCTAATAGCGCAATAAATCGTGTCGGAGAGTAGCCCAAAATACCCTGAGAAACTACTGGAGTACCTACCAGTAAATCTTGCTTGCCTTGGCCAAGGACTTTGTGTAATGGCCTTCCGAACACAGTGCGATATCAACCCCCAATACCGGGAGAGACGAATCCTATATAACCGCCACTGCCTCCAAGTGCTTCGGGACTGCACCCAACTACTACCTGTTTGCACGACTCCTTTGAGCCGTGGTAGGGTAGTAATCAAAGTATAGTGGGAACACACTCGAGGCGAAGCAGCAGTGTCAAGTCGACGGACTATGCTGTACTCATGTCACCTGGGAACTGCTACCCGATGATAGGTATAATACCCACCAACAGTCCCCAACGTATCCAGTACAGTGTACTCATAACCTAATGAGCACCTGCATACTATCTCCAGTACGACGTACTAATGGCCGTGGGACAGACCATCTCCCCTGTTGGGATGAGAAGCGTATACACTAGTCTGCCGTGGAGTATCGATGCCCCGTCTCGATAATCCTACGACTAGGGACCTGTCTAGGATGTGCTTATAGACTACCCAACCCCCACTAGTATGACTGCCATCACAACGCTGGTAATCAAGCAAAGATCCTAAGGGCTCTACCAATATGTATAAGCGATATGCTAAAAGAAACACATGCACATATTGAGGTAGAAACAAACCAGGTAGCATACCACCATTTCGAGTAAGACTGTTACCATATCCGTGTATATCCTAAGCTCTCATTTAGTAATATACAATCCAGTATGATACAATAATGGCCTCTAGGGCATATATCACTAACAATCTCCCACTTGCATTAAGGCCATATACTGGCATATAGCAGACCGAAGATCTCGAATAGCCTCTCGAATATTGTCTGAGGGATGGCCTCTGTGAGTGGATCTGCAGTGTTGTTCTCCGTATCTACTCTCCTCACCTCGATCTCCTGGGGATCAACGATCTCCCTGATCAGGTGGTACCGCCTCAAGATATGTCTGGATCTCTGATGGGACCTAGGTTCCTTCCCTAAAGCTATAGCGCCATATGTTGTCACAATACTAAAGTATTGGACCAACAAATGGAAGGAACCATCTGAAGTTCAGTTAAGAACTTCTTTATCCAGACTGCCTCTTTTGCGGCGTTTCATGCAGTGATCTGCTCCACTTCCATCGTCGAGTTAGAAACAATGTCCTTCTTCCCTGTCACGACCCGAAATAGCACGTGACTGGCACTTGAATCATGTGAAGTCTATAGGACCCCACATAATTCAAGTAAGCCAAAAGCCCAGAAATCTAAACCTTTTTTTTAAAGAAAAGAGTGAAGGAAAACTTGTTTTGAGAAAGTGGTTTTAACAAAATAAGGCATTAAACATTTTAAAAGCAACATCATATTTTCCCGAAAATTTCGGCAGAGTTTCCTTTGTAAATACTGGCCCCTAAACAGGTACAAACATGAATAATATACATATAAAGGCATCCCCAAGCGGGAGCTAGCTCTTCGCCAATTGGCGGAAACAACCACGCAATGCAATATAATATACAACGCCGAAGGGCGAGAATCAAAACTCAGCAAGGAAACTGTAACATTTCAGAAAATATAAAATATTATTCTTGGAATTTAATATTAAAATAATATATTTCGCGAAAACTACCCGATTTGCGAAATTGTGGTTTTCGTAAAATGGTATAAATATATACCAATAATTGTGAAATAATTGGAGATTAAAATGATTTATTCATTTAAAAATATATTTATCAGATTTGGCATTTTTATAATTAATTATACACAGTTTAAATAAAAAACCCGATTAGTGCACTACTAATCGTGATTAAGCCAAATCCGTGTTTCTACAGTTTTTCATGGCTAGTGCACCATGTCATGTTACATTTTGGTTACATGTTGTTTCCTTGTGTTGTTTTTAGGATATTATGTGATTTGGTGTTGAAAAGAAAAGAAAAAGAGAATGATTGGAGAGAGAGAGAGAGAGAGAGAGAGAGAGTGAGGCATGGGTGTGAGAGGGTGAGAATAAGAAGAGAGAGAGAGAGAGGGCAGCCACCATATCTCCATCCCATTATTTTCCTCATCTCCTTCTCCTTCCACATCTCCCTCCACCTTTACCCCCAAGCTTCATCTCAATTTCCTTCCCAAAACCCTACACCCTATTCATTAAAATTGATCCCCACCTCATCCTCAACATAATGGACCCATCAAAGTTGGATTTTGGAGACTTTGGACAAGCTAGGGTTTTTCTTGAGTTGCATCCATGAGGTATAATTCCTTTCATTTAGTTAGTTTTTAGTTTCTTGCATTCTAGTTTAGTTTAGAAGTTGTTTAAGTGTGAAATGGTGATGTTAGAAAATTCCTAGAGAGGGTTTGGGTGATTTTGTGGGCTTGTGGTCTGTAGTGAGTGTGTACAAGACCCTAGAGATCGATTCTTGACTTGGACTAGAGACCAAACCCCAAAATGCGAACTTTGAAATCCGCCCATACCGGAAATTGTAGAATTTGTGATGAAAATTAGTGATCTGCTGTGACCTGAGACCTCAATAAAATAAGTTCCCATCACTGTGAGACGAGCAGGCAACCTAGAAACACCATCTGAAACCCAAGCCCAATAGCCCATAATCTGGCCACAGATTTATTTGATTTGGCCGCAAATTGCGGCCAAGTTGTGGTGAAATGTGATGAATCTTGGACCATAGCTTGGTTATGTTATATCTAGAGCAACCCTATATGCAAAATTCCCTAGTTTGGCCTAGGGTGAAATCTGGGAGTGATTTCCTTCGTTGCTGAATTTGGTATTTGTGATTTGTAAACTTGGGATTTGGTATTTGGATTTGTATTTGGTTGCTGGGCGTTTGTACGTGAACAACAAGGGTTGTTTGATTGTTTTGCATGCGTAGGCTATATGTTCTAACCTATGAGCGCACCGTGTGCCGTATTGGTTTTCCGGACTTGATGTTAATAGCGATTTTGATTGTGTATTATTGTAGGTACCTTCGTGTGGATTCCGAGACGACAGAGCGTGGCGTCATCGACTTCGGCGAGCAAGGATCAAGGTGAGTAGATCTATATCTACGGAGGAAGTCGGGTGGATGGCGTATAGCACCCCCGTAAATTATAATGGAAACCGATCTATAGGATCCAGTCGTAGAAACCTAGATTAAGAACTAGGGTTATGGTAGATAGTTAGAGATGATATGAGATGAAAGCTTAGGGATATGAAAATTTAAGGTGAATCACGACTTATAGATATATGGTTGTACTAGAATAGGTATGAGTTTTAGAGTAGCATGAAACTAGATTAATAAGGTAGAATGTATATATATAAAATTGACTTGATGTAAGATGATTTAATATGATGAAAAGAATATACGATGTAATATGACGACTTGATTGATATCTCGGTATACGGATGCGAGTCGATAAGAGAGGATTGATACCTTTGCCGGCCCCCTGATATGAGATTGTTATGGATGTGACCTGGGATATAGGCATACAGAGATATAAAATGTTGTGAATCATGAGTGATAAGCCGTACGAGACGTTAGGTCCGTACCCTCATTGTCATATAGGTTGTTAGGA
The DNA here is from genome assembly GCA_030015575.1 of Agapanthus africanus. Lineage (NCBI taxonomy): Eukaryota > Viridiplantae > Streptophyta > Magnoliopsida > Asparagales > Amaryllidaceae > Agapanthus > Agapanthus africanus. The sequence continues at coordinate 496,507,971 of CM057339.1, forward strand.
TCCCAAATTGTTTAATGACGTCGTACGATGATTTACCGTACGTGATGAGTTTAATTGATGATTGATCCATACCCTTGACTAGAGGATGCCGATTAATTGATTAACCGACTCGGTCATGTTAGATACGTATACCTTATAGCATTTAGCTGACGATGTACTGCATGCTACATTCATGTTATTCTCATTGCATTACTTATACCTGTGCTAGTACACCTACACCATTATCGATGATGCGTATGTTACACTTACACAGATTGGCCGGCTCACACACTTTATCATCGATAAGTGCTATGTCACTATACAGTAGAATTGCTGCATCATGATATGACTCCTTGCATGATTTATTTGCTATGTTCACATCATTACGATATGTCACATGGTATACTGATATTGTCACATCACTGCTCCACGTTGCATGATATACAGATATGCTTACATTTCTATCATATGTCTCATACATCATGCTTTATGATTATACGCATTGAGATATGCTGTTTTCATGAGATTTCTGGATTTGAGAACCGTGGTCAAATTTCAAAAGAAATTATGTATTGTTTTAAAAACCCGGTTTCTCTTGATATGATATTTTGAGACGTCCACCATGTGTTTTCTCGGTTCTGAGATTGGCATGTGAAACCCGATTCGAGGAGCGGGAGCCACCGTCTGCGGGTACATGGTGGACTCAGTATGGTACCCCCGGGCAAGATGTGATTTCGTGGTGTAGACGATGAGCCTGGCAGAGGGAGTATTACCTACCGGTGATAGTATTTGGACTCGTCGGTTATCCGGAGGATACCGGCCGGAGTCATGAGATAGTTATGAGGGCCGATCTGAGGATGCGGCGCCTGAGATATGAGGATTTACGTGTCGATGCTGGACACGGGTTTCATGATGTTTCGAGTGTCGGTGTCGGACACTTAGGTTCCATGATTTGATGTGTCATTGATGGAGACACATTCTTTGATGTCCTCATATATTTACATGCATATGCTTTTATGATGTTTCTGTAGGGTTACTAGGTACTCTAATAAGGTTCTACAAGGCATCAACCATGCCGGATTAAAATTTTAGCCGTGCCGAATAACTCTAAACAAGATCTTTAAACTAGAGATTAGGCGAAAACTAGCAAGTTAAAATCTTTAACACTAAGTGAATACGAAATACAACCTTTGTAGATCGGTCCTTCACTTCTAAAGCTCCATGTAGTAGTCCCTTCATTGCGATCATCGAACACCCGGACTCTCGGACGGCACCATGAGAAGAGACAATGGTATTGCTTGAAGTCTTCGAGGCCGAAGATGATCTACGTCGAGGGAATACGAACTCAACCTTCTACTTCACTAACTAGAGAACTAGTGAAGCAAACACCCTAAACTAAAGTGCTAGTCTAGTAGATGATGATGAAATAGGAAATGGGTACACTTTAGAATTTCTTTTCTCACTATGTATCTCTCTTTTTATCAGACCCTAAAATGAAATTGAAGGAGGAAGAAGATGAGCTTAAAAAAAAATGAAAAATAATCAAGAGAGAGAGTTAGCTAACCATGGTGAGTGAGTATCATATACTAACTCATGTAGAGACATAACCATGGCTAATTATAGTGGTTAGGTTTATAAAAATCCTAAGTAAAAACAAAACTAGTGGACTTTGGTCAATGCACTCACAAGCTTCATGAAGCTTCATGCACTTGAACAATTATCCACTAATTTTGTATTTACTTTGTATATTAAAACCCTACCAATATAATTAGTATGGTGTATGTCTCATACACCCATGTAAGTTGTATCAACAACCATGATACAAAAATGTACACAAATAAATATATATCACATATATATTAAGTTGTGCACAAGTGAGAAAAATAAATGCTTAAGTGAACCAATGTTAGTTAATGTAAATTAGTATATCACATATACAATTATACACTTAATTATTAAATCAACACTTGACTTAATAATCCGGTTATATCTCATATGACCGACTAACATCCAATATATCGACTTATCGAATCAACCCTTGATTCGATAACCTGGTTATATCGCATATAACCGATCGATACAAATATCGCGAGAATAGAATACGGTATCACATACTCGCATTATTCTCGGTCCCGCACATATCACATATGCGCTCCTATTTCGTTTTTCCTGAGCCAGTAAAACCTCTATGTAGGACTCTGAAGACTCGTCAATACGCCGGCAGTAGGTGATGATCATATCAAGCACCCATAAGCCGTCAGCGGTACTAGCTGGACGTAACGGCTACCCGGGTATTGAGCGATCAGAAGATCAGCAAGCAAGCCCGCTCCAACTCCTGCAAAAAGCCTGACAGTGACACTACCGTACAGTCCGGTCTCCTCGTCTGATATGTCGCATATCAAGTCTAGGGGTGGTAAAACGTCAGACCCCAATAACCGATAAGTCATGCCGATATGAGGCTCATAACGGGTCAAGAAACTACTGGTAACACTTACCAGTAAATCTCAAAACCAGCCCTGGCCAGGGACTTCCCTGTTATGGCCAATCGAGCATAGCGCAACATCAACCCCCAATACCGGGAGAGACGAAACCCCTCCTATCGCTCATTGCCTCCATGTGACTCGGGACTGTACCAAAAAACCACCGTTTTGCACGCCCTCTTGGACGTGGTAAGGTGGAAATCAAAGCACAGTGGGAATCACACAAGACTCTATGACGATCTCGGGTCTACAGACTAACCTGTACCAGTGTCACCAGAGAACTGCCATCTGACGTAAGGTATAATACCATCTGGGAGTTCTCGGCGAGTCCGTCCAGTGTACCCAGTCTGTACTGAGCACCCGTATATCATCTCTGATGTCTAACACCAATGGATATGGGATCATCCATCGCCCATCTACATGGGTCGAGAAGGTATACACTAGTCTACTCTGGTATATCGATGCCCTGTCTCGATACACCCACGACTAGGGACCTTGAACGATGTACTTATGGACTACCATGTCCCTAGTAGTATGATCCGCATCATAGTCCAGGTAGTCAAGTACACATCCTAAGGGCTTTACCAACATGTAACATAGAGACAATCAGTGTACACGTTAAGGTAAAGAGTAACCATATAGCATACTATCATGTCGAGCAAGAAAGTCCTCCCTATATATGTCCAAGCATCCACTACAATATACATCTCATGTATAGTAATGGCCTCTAGGGCATAAATATAACTAACAATCTCCCACTTGCACTAGGGCCATCTGATAACAGTGGTTGTAGTATCTCATACTAAACCATCCCATAATAGTCTCTCTCTGGGAAAAGGCCTTTATGAGTGGATCCGCCGTGTTGTCCTCTGAGTCTACTCTCCTAACCTCGATCCCCTGGAGATCAACCATCTCCATGATCAGGTGACACTGCCTTAGAATATGTCTGGATCACTGATGGGACGGGCGTTCCTTGGCATAAGCCACAACTCCATTGTCACACAATGGAAGGAACGAAGTTCATCTCATGAACTAATATACACCCAGACTGCCTCTTTGGTAGTATCTTTGGTAGCGATGTATCTAGCCTTTATCGTCTAGTGTGCCACGGTATCTAGCTTGGAACTCTTCCAACATACCGTCCCTTTACTGAGGGTAAAGACAATGCCTGTGACTGACTTTCAGTCGTCCTTATCACTCTGGAACCTTTCCAGTGATTCTCCCCAGGATCGATTGATACCATCTCACTACAACTAGTGAGTATTCTAACATCCAATTAGATCTATCTCATAGATCCAAAACCCAGGATTTAGTAGGTATCACTTTGATCCTATATGGAGAATCATTGTGATAAGCGGAGATTGACCGAGCGTAGTATAGGAAACTCCTTCCCCATCAAGAGCATGTCATCCACGTACTCTACGAGGATCACAACCATACTCCCTACTACCTTTTTGTATATACAAGGTTCATCTACCATTTTGATGATGTCAAACTCTTTGACTAACACATCAAAACAGACGTTCCAACTCCGCGATGCCTGCTTTATCACATTAAACATCTTGCACACGTTTCCGCTGCTCCCACTGTCTACGAAGCCCTCTGACTGTGTACTTATAGACTCTCTCTTCTAAAACACTATTTAAAACAGTAGTCATGACACCCAACCGCCAGATATTGTAGTCATGGTATGTAGCCGTGGCAAGTAGGATCTGGATGGACTTAAGCATAGCTACTTAGAAAAGGTTTCATCATAATCCATACATGGTCAATGATGCAAACCTTTAACAAGTCTAGCTTTGAAAGTCTCAACTTTTCCATGTACACCAAGTAATCTTCTCAAGATATACTTGCTCCTGATGAGGATTTAACCCTTCAGATAATGCAACCAAAGTCCATACTTTGTTGGTGTATAAGGATTCCATCTCAGGTCGCTAAGCATCCAGCCATTCTTACAGAGTCCCACTCGTGATGGCCAGCTCGAAAATAGTTGGGTCATCATCTCATGATGCAATCCTCGCTCCCACTGTCATAGAGAAATCGAAGTATCTCTCAGGTGGGTGAGGAACCCTACTAGATCGACGGAGAGGCTGAGGTTCGTTGGAAACTATTGAATCCTTTGGTTCTACCAAATCATCAGCTGCAGTTTGTATAGCTGGAACTCCTTCCAGTTCTACCTCATGTCCATTAATTTCTTCACAAGAAATTCCCTTTCACAAAGGTGGCATATTAAGAAACAAAACATCTTTTGTTCCTCGGTTTGGTAGAAGATATTCCCTTGCGTATGCTTGGGATATCCAACAAACTTCTACAGAACTGACTTTTCCTCGATCTTGTCCGGATTATGCTTTTAGACATAGGCTGGACAACCCCAAATCTTAACTAACTTAAGATATGGGCTCTTCCCTTTCCATATCTCATATGAAGTGGTAGGCAACTTATTTGATCGGAACCCTATTCAATAGGCATGCAACTTCACAAGTGCATAACTTCCTAAAAGGAAATAGGTAACTCAGTAGTACTCATAATAGAGCACACCTTATCACATAGGGTGTGATTACTCCGCCCCGATACACCGACGTGCTGTGGTGTATACGGAGGAGTAATGCTGAGAGAGAATCTCATTCTCCTTTAGAATAATCCAGGAATTCCGTGCTCAAGTATTCTCCTCCTTGATCACATCAAAGGACATAATATTTATATCCGTTTTAGTTCTCAACTTTCTAACTTATATTCTGTGAATATCTCAAAAGCTTCGGACTTATGTTTCAACAGGAACATATGTCTGAATCATGAGAGATCATCAGAGAATGTAATGAAGTACAAAGAACCAGTCTTGGCATGTGTAGACAGGGGACCTTCATACATCAACATGTATCATCCCAAGAGTTCACTAACTCTTTCTCTGCTTCCAATAAACAGAACTATGGTCATCTTATCTCTATGACATGACCGGCAAGTTTCAGAAGATGTAAATTCAAACTAATTTAAATATGCATCTATTTATAACTTCAGCTAGTCGGGTCGCATTGATATGACCTAGTCTATAATACCTCAAGAAGGATTCGTTCATTTCTGAACTCTTCCTCTTGTGTGTGTTCTGTATACTGAGAACTGTAGTTTGATTTAGAACGTCAATGCTTTTAGATAACGTGCCTGAACCGATCAACTCTTGATATAGGAAATGTTCAAAACATTATCCAACAATACAAAATTATATCCTTCTTTACTAATAAAGAGACTGATATGATGTTGTATATCAGGTTCGGTATCTAATAACATTCGTTCAGAATCAATGTATTCTGGTAATACAGGGTGATAGTGACCAACAGACTTGGCTGCAACACTTGCATCGTTTTCTATCTCATGAAACTTATCACCCGTTCTCAGTTCTCTCCCTTTCTGTAGCCCATGTAACAAATTACATATGTGGGATCCTGATCCGGTATCTCATACCCAGGACGTAAATGATACTGAGAAACAGTTCTCTGTAATGAACACACCCGAAGAAGATGCATCAGCATGCACTTTTTTCGTTTGGGCGGCACTGGAATTCTGGTAATCCCCTATTTCCTGCTCTGTCTTGTAACATTTATAAGTTGGAGCGGGACCAACGTTCCCCAGCTCAGTATAACAAGCGGGTTCGGTTAATACATCCGTATTATTATCTTGATTAAGGCGTGATATGGTCGCTACCTGGAGAGAGAGAGAGAGAAGAAAACACTCTGCGTGCGCTCTTGCAAGATCATATTAGTTATTATTTTATCTAATCAGGATGGATCCCACTGTTTTTATCAAATCTTCCTTCAAACCTTAAAAGGAAAGACTAGCCGGGATTAATTACACCCTACAACTTCGCCAATCTTTCAGCCAGGCCAGTGTCGGTACTTTGAGGGAGGTTCCCCGTGCTTTCGCACGGACCTAATTAAAGTAAACCTCATTTTCCCAGAGGCGTAACCCCGTTGACACCTTTCTAGACACCTACTTGATCGGCTAATTGTAATGTGTAAAACTCTCCCAGGAGTAACAATTACTCGCAGTGGGTATCGGGATCCAACTATCTCATAGAAGGTATGCAATCTCATTGCAAATTTCAACACTTGAAATTCCCGATAATATTTTTCCCCTAGCGTGCTATGACCTTAACGAAAGCCAACAAACCATAGCCCGCTAGTCAAGTTCAACCCGTACATTTCTTGACTGATTAAACCCACCCGCACGACCCTTGACGAAATCCAACAAAGCCGTACGACTACCCTAATCCAATCGCATCGTATGCAGCAGATAAGAAGCATATAGCTACCGCACACTACACCTTGACGAAAGCCAACAAATGTAGCACGAATACTATATACAACTTATCTGAAATGACGGAGGGCTACGACAGGTTTTTCAGAAAACCTATTGCGTAATGAACATGATATCGTTGTAGAATCAAATGATTTTAAAATGGAGTGTTTTGAGGCTTTTGCTAGTTTCGCTAAAGAGGTCACTCCCGGTGAAAGGATCTCGGCTCTTTCCCCGTCGAATGAGGTGCAGGATATATCATATATATCACTGTGCAAAGTAAGAACTAGAAAAGTAATCAAAAGACAAAACCGAGGGGTGTAGCATCTGCCAGTCATTGCTAAAGGGGTCACTCCCGGTGAAGGGATCTCGGCCCTTTCCTTATCGAATAAGGTGCAGGATGTTCTACAAGGAACACCGCGATGCAAAGCAAGAACTGCAGCTATCTGTTTTTGAAAATTCGATCCCACAACATCTTTTAGGTTTCTTTTCTTTCATTAATCATATTAATGAAGTCCCATCATTTAAATCACCTAAACATCACAGATAAATACGACGTACACTTATGCCATCCGTGTTCGCCTCGATGTCCCCTCATGCACCGTTAGGTTAGGTAACTAACGGCAGAGCGGGGCAGGGCTAGCGCGGGTGTAAAACATAAGTAACGTCTATATAATATATCATATATACTATATACAGTATTTATCACAACATATCAAATGATCACATCACAGATATCGCAGCAGAAGAAACATATGAAACATTGGATATACTAGGACGTCCGTGTTTTATTTTGAGCTTCTATAAAACATGGATTCCATGGTCGCGATGAATAGCCAAACCCACAACCCTAGTGTAAGTCCACGTTACCCATCCCCGGTTCTTTGGGGTTGCGGAAATGGTGAAAAATGATTTTTTCGGTGGAGGTAACATGGACTCAAAAACGGATCTTTGCTAAACAAACTATCTAACAACCTAGATAAGAGCTTAGCTACTATGTTAGGGGTTATACCTAATCTTGAACTCTTTCTCTTCAACTCCTTGTGGTGGTCGGATCGGCCTCACCTCGTCGTCTCTTTGTGCCGAAGATGGATCCACCCGAAAACTTCTACCTTTGGCTCCAACCTCAATCTAGAGGAAACTAAAATCCTTGGCTTGCTAGACCTTGGACCTTAGAATGAGTAGAGAAGTGTCTTAGGGTTTTATCTCTATGGTTCTTGCTTCTCAACACATGAGACAATAGAACCAAGAACTAGAGAGAGAGCAAGAGGAAGAGGGAGAGCTTGAGGATGAGAGAGAATGAGAATGATAAAATGAGCAAGACTTTTCTTACCCTTGCTCTCATAATCCAAAATAATCATAACCAATAATAGTAATTGAGTATTATGTGATGGTTCAAGTCAAAATGGCAATATCATTTCATGCACTCATTTTGTGAAGAATAACAAGCAAGCAAAAGTCTTTGCCATGAAATGATAGCCATTGTAATGATGATGGTCAACTAGTCCAACCTAGTCAACCGGTCAACAAAGTCAACAAGTCAACAAAGTCAACCTTTCAACCCAACCATGGCACAATAATACTTAATTAATATTATCATTAATCATATTTCTTATTCTCATTAGGGTTTAGCAAAAGTCAACAGTCAACAACCCTAATGAGAATCCTCTGCCTCTGTCTCTGTCAACCGTGCATACACACCCGCATCTGCGTTCCGAGGAACACGAATACAAACGAGATAAAACCAATCCCAAAATGTACACTAGGATCTGGCTTAAACCAAAGCCCGCTAGTGATAACTGCCCGGACACTAAACGTGCACAAGTGCATGGATGTGACCGAACCCTGTCGCAAAACCATGCAACCTCTACTCTTTTGCCTAAAGGCGAATAGCTCTCTGTGTGGGACTCTAAAGACTCGACACTACACTAGCAGTGGGTTTAACCACAGACCGCAAGCGGCACTAGCTGTGCGTAACGGACCCCAGGTAGATGCCGATAAGAAGACGGACGAGGTGAAACCCATCTGAACTCCTACTGAGCCTGAATGTGACAATCTCCGTACAGTCCGGTCTGTTCGTCTGAGAATATCGCATGGAGGGCCTAGGGGGGCGGTAAATGTCAGTCCCCTAATAGAGGTACAAGTCATGTCGGAGTGTAGCCAAGAACACCCTGAGATAACACTGGAAACCTACCAGTATATCTCGCTTGCCCTGGCCAGGGACTTTGTGTAATGGCTCTCCTAGACACAGCGCGATATCAACCCCCAATACCGGGAGAGACGAATCCTGTCTAACCGTCACTGCCTCCAAGTGCTTCGGGACTGCACCCAACTACTACCTGTTTGCACGACTCCTTTGAGCCGTGGTAGGGTAGTAATCAAAGTACAGTGGGAACACACTCGAGGCGAAGTGACAGTGTCAAGTCAGCGGACTAAGCTGTACCCATGTCACCTGGGAACTGATAACTGACGATAGGTATAGTACCAACCAACAGTTCCCGACGAGTCCTGTCCAGTGTACTCGTAACCTAACGAGCACCCGCATACTATCTCAAGTACGACGTACTGACGGCTGTGGGACAGACCGTCTCCCATGCTGGGATGAGAAGCGCATACGCTAGTCTACTCCGGAGTATCGATGCCCTGTCTCGATAGTCCTATGACTAGGGACCTGTATAAGGATGTGCTTATGGATTACCCAGCCCCCACGAGTGTGACTGCCATCACAACGCTGGTAATCAAGCAAAGATCCTAAGGGCTCCACTAATGTGTATAAGTGATATAATATAAGAAACACATGTACACATTAAAGTAGAAACAAACCAAGTAGCATACTACTATTTTGAGCAAGATTGTCTATACAACTGTGAATATCCCAAGCTTCCATTAAGTAATATACAAACTAGTATGATACAGTAATGGCCTCTAGGGCATATACACTAACAATCTCCCACTTGCACTAAGGCCATGTACTGGCGTATCGAAGACCTGTCATCTCGATCAGCCGCTCGAACTGAGTCTGGGGTAAGGCCTTCTTGAGTGGATCAGCAGTGTTATCTTCCGTATTTACTCTCTTCACCTCGATCTCCCTGATCAGGTGGTACCGCCTCAAAATGTGCCTGGACTTCTGATGGGACCTGGGTTTCTTCGCTAAAGCTATAGCGCCGTTGTTGTCACAATACAGCGGTATTGGATCAACACTGGTAGGAACCACCTGAAGCTCCGTGAGGAACTTCTTCATCCAGACAGCTTCCTTTGCGGCATCACAAGCAGCTATGTACTCCGCTTCCATAGTTGAGTCAGCAACGGTTTCCTGCTTGGAGCTCTTCCAGCAAACCGCCCCTCCATTGAGGGTAAAGACATAACCCGACATGGACTTGGAGTCATCCTTGTTACTCTGGAAGCTGGAGTCAGCAAAGGCCTCGATCTGGAGGTCTTTTCCGCCATACACCAAGAACATCTCCTTAGTTCTTCTCAGGTACTTGAGAATGTTCTTTACCGCTATCAAGTGCTTTTCCCCTGGGTCCGACTGATACCGGCTTACAACGCTCAATGCGTATGCTACATCTGGTCTGGTACACAACATCACATACATAATAGAGCCTACCGCAGATGCGTAGGGTATTGATGACATGCGAGCCCTTTCCAAATCAGTCTTGGGAGACATCTCTTTGGAGAGGGTGATTCCGTGACAAGCCGGTAGATTACCGCGCTTGGAATCTTCCATACTGAATCGTTTCAGTATGGTGTCAATGTACCTGGACTGTGAAAGTCCCAACATCCTTTTAGATCTATCACGATAGATCTGGATCCCCAGAATGTAGTTGGCATCGCCCAGGTCCTTCATGGAGAACCTCTGTGACAAGAATCCTTTGACTGACTGTAGCATAGGAATATCATTTCCTATTAGGTGAATGTCATCGACGTACAAGACGAGGAATACCACATTTCTCCCTACAATCTTACTGTAAATGCATGGTTCATCTGGGTTTTTGATAAAGTCGAATTCTTTGACAGTATCATCAAAGCAGATGTTCCAACTCCGCGATGCCTGCTTCAGCCCATAGATGGACTTGAGCAACTTGCACACTTTACCGCTGCTCCCACTCTGAATGAATCCCTCTGGCTGATCCATATAGACGCACTCTTCCAAATTTCCATTTAGAAAAGCCGTCTTTACGTCCATCTGCCAGATTTCATAATCGTGGAAGGCAGCAATGGCAAGAAGGATCCGAATGGATTTGAGTATAGCTACCGGAGAAAAGGTCTCGTCATAGTCCAAACCTGGTCTTTGACGAAAACCCTTTGCAACAAGCCTAGCTTTATAGATTTCAACCTGCCCATCTACACCAATCTTCTTTCTGAAGATCCATTTGCAGCCTACGGGTTTTACCCCTTCTGGAGCAAAGTCCAAAGTCCAAACTTTGTTGGTGTACATGGACTCCATCTCGGTCCGCATTGCATCCAGCCATTTTACTGAGTCACCGCTCTGAATGGCTTGCTGGAAGTTAGTAGGCTCATCATAATCAATAGTGCAATCCTCTCTATCCCCGTCTATGAGAAAACCGTAGTATCTCTCGGGCGGATGAGACTGCCTACTACTCCTGCGGAGCGGCGTAGGAATGTCATTTTCTTTTGAACCCTCTGGTTCTACTAAGCTTTCAGTAATAGTCTGTGGTTCTGGAATTTCTTCCAGTTCTATTGCGCTCCAACTTATCTGATTTTCCAAAAATTCAGTTTCCAAGAAGTGGGCATGTGGAGAAACAAAATTTTTTTGTTCTTCTGCGGAATAGAAAAGATACCCCCTGGAGTTCTTTGGGTATCCCACAAACTTACACAGTACTGAGCGTGCCTCGAGCTTGTCCGCATGCTGCTTCTTTACAAAAGCTGGACATCCCCATGTCTTAAGATACTTAAGACATGGTTTCTTCCCACTCCACATCTGATATGGGGTGGTAGGCACAGTCTTGGTTGGAGCCTTGTTCAAGAGATATGCAGCTGTTTCCAGTGCATAACCCCAGAAAGATTGCGGTAACTCAGCCTTACTCATCATGGAACGAATCATATCCAATAGGGTTCGATTCCGCCTTTCAGATACACCGTTGTATTGTGGTGTGTATGGAGGAGTACGCTGAGAGAGAATTCCATTCTCTTTTAAGTAGTCCAGAAACTCGGCACTCAAGTATTCACCACCTCGATCAGATCTCAGTGTCTTTATACTTTTGCCTGTTTGTTTTTCAACTTCATTCTTGTATTCCCAAAATTTCTCAAAGGCCTCGGATTTATGCTTCATTAAGAAGACATGTCCATACCTAGAGAAATCATCTGTGAAAGTAATGAAGTATGAATAACCACTTCGCGCATGTGTAGACATTGGACCACACACATCACTGTGTATGAGTCCTAAGAGCTCGCTCGCTCTTACTCTGTGTCCAGTGAACGGAGTCTTTGTCATCTTTCCCATGAGACAAGATTCACAAGTGGCATAAGATTGATACTCGAACGGATTCAAGTATCCCTCTTTATGTAACTTAGTTAATCGTGTCTCATTAATGTGACCCAGTCTATAATGCCATAAGAAAGCCTGATTTTTTTCCGGAGACTTTCTTGTAAGTGTTCTGGACACTGAAAATCTGAGCTTGATTCAATACGTATATCCCGTTATTTAATGTACTTGACCCAATCAGAACTTGATTTAGGTGGATGTGGACCACATCGCTTACAAAAGTAAAATCATATCCTTTCTTAGAAAGTAAGGATACAGATATGATATTACAAGTCGCACCTGGTACATACAAACAGTTACGCAGAATCAATATCTGCCCAGTTGTCAGTCCAAGATGATATTCCCCTATGGATTCAGCATCCATGCTCATTCCGTTAGCAACCCTGAGAGTCATATCACCTTTCCTGATAACCCTACGGTTTCTCAGAGCCTGTAATGAATTACAGATGTGAGATCCTGATCCGGTATCCAATACCCAGGAAGTTGGTTTAACTGACATACAGTTCTCTATTACAAACACACCCGAAGCCGAAGCCACAACATGCTTCGAATTCTGGCTACTGGCTTTGCTAGCCCTGCAATCCTTCTGCCTATGTTCATTCCCGTAACAACAGGAACGTCCCTCTTTTACAACATCCAGTCCCGAAACTTTTGTCCTTCCTTTTCCTTCTTCTTCCCTGGTTTCCTTCAGGGTATAAGCAGAGGGTAGGGACTGTAGAATCAAGTCAGTATTTGACCCGTTCTCCAACGTGGTCTTCAGGTCCGTGAGCTCAAAATAGCTGGTCTCTGTAAGGACGTTGCCCCCTACAGATGACCCGACAGCCAACCTCGCTTGAAGCAATTCGTTCGAGGTCTCATATCTTGCGATACGAGATTGCTCTCCATATAAATCTTTGTTATGGAGGAAGATAGAAACTGAGTCCATCTTCTCGTGCTGCCTCTGGTTTGCACCATCAACTGAGGCTAACACGAGGCACTTGGCTTTCGCACAGTCTTTTTCTGATGTCATACGGATGTCAATGTCCGTGACAGGGGAAACTGGTCCTGAGACGGCAGGGGTTTGATTAGTTAAGAGGTGTCCCAGCTTGTCATGGGTAATGGACATCTGGACAGACCTTTGCCAATCATAACAGTCAGGTTCAGTCATTTTATTATCTAGATGTAACCTATGTGTGGTCACTGGGTCGCTGCAATTAAGAGAGAGAGAGAAGAAAACACTCAGCATGATGCTCTTGCAAGTTTAGATTGGTTTTTAATTTATCTAAACAGGATGGCTCCCCCTGTTTCTCGAATCCCTCCTCAAACCAAAAAGGAAGAATTAGTCAGGATCAATCTCACCGTACAATACTTGCTTAACCGTTCAGCCAGGCTAGTGTCGGTACTTCGAGGGAGGTTTTCCAATTCCTTAATTAAATAACCTCTTTTTCCTGGGGGCGTAGCCCTGCTAACACCTTTCTAGACACCTACTTGGTTTATAGCATTGATCGTTAAGTGAGAAATTTCCCGAGGAGTAGCATATACTCACAGTAGAATCGGGATCCAAATATCATCGCGTGACAAAACTGAAGGAATCCTACCAGAATCATCACACTCCAAATGGTATGCAGCGCTAGCAAGTTTCAGGTTCTTTTGAAACTCCCGATGTGGATTTTTGCCCCATGCTCTTATGACATTGACGAAGGTCAACAAATCATAAGTCACATGTCAAGTTCTACCCGTCATTGTCCAGGTTAATTTTAACCCACCAGTATATACCCTTGACGAAGGTCAACAAGGTAATACGACTGTCCTAAACCAACGCATCTATCTATGCTACATATGAATACCCAACAGCTACCAATCACTATGCCTTGACGAAGGTCAAAAAACATAGCTTGAATACTATTGAATATTCATACGAAACGACGGAGGGCTACGAATGGTTTTGGCGAAACCGTGAACGTAGTGAACTTGATATAATCGAAAGAACCTTGATAGCTTTTAAAAGGAGTGGCTTAAGCTCCGCGTTTAAAAGTTGTTTTTGAAAAGAAACCGAGTGGTTTTTGAAATTGTTCCAACGACTTTTACTTGGTTTATTTTCTTGCATTAATTTTAATGCGTCCTATTATTTAATCCTACCATTGCAGAAAACAACGAAAATATGACGTACGCTTATGCCATCCGCATTCGCCATGGGGCCCCGTCATTACCCGTTAGGTTACTTAACTAACGACAGAGCGGGGGCTGGACTAGCGCGGATGCAAAACATAAGCAACGCCTAAATAGATATCATATATAGATATACACATTCGTCACATGCAATGATAGCCATTCCAGATCACAGATGAACACATTGGATATACTAGGAATCCACATTCCGTACGAGCCTGTAACGAAGAGCGGATTACACGGTCGCGATGAATAGCCAAGACCCCACCCTAGACCCCTACGGGTGCGGCAAACTACCCGCCAAGTACCCGAAGCGAAGCAACCTCCCTCAACACCGTGAGTAGGCCACTCGGCACTTCGAGATACCCGGTAGTTTGTGCACCCCACCTTGGGTCTATCCTAGGAGCAAAAACAGTAAAAGAAATTATACAATGACGGGTACAACCCCATCCCGGTTGTGCGGCCATATAAATAATATTACATCAATTACAAATTACATGAATTGAAAGAAAAAGAAAACTCTCATCTCACAACCCCCCGGCTATTCATCCGCGACAATCCAATGAATTCATATACACATACCATCAACATTACAGATCACAGATATGTATAACCCCCACTAATCGACGTATAGCGATTAACAGACGTTCAATACATATATCACATCACAGATATAACCCGTTAGCTTAAGTCTTTAGAAGTTCGATCAAAATACGGATTCTTAAACCCCAAAATCAAAATTTTGCTTTCTGTAAAATCTGGGCAGAAAAAACATATTGTAAAAATCCCAAAACACCCCCAGAAAAACACTGCAGGAAAATTGTGCCACGACCGAGTCAACTCGGCAGCGGATCCGCGGCGGGAGCACGCTCCTGCCGCGGTTCCGCGGCGCTTTGACCGAGTTAGTGGACCATTTTTCTTTCTTGTTCTTTAAAAACCTTGAGCCGATTTTTAGTACATGATTTATTATTTTTTGAACAGAAAACAAAATCGGCAGAAAGTTGATATTTCGGGCGTATTTTGTGACTTTTTCTCCGATCAAACTTCTAGTTACTTTGCTAACATGTTAGATAGTGTTTAGCTAGGCTCTGATACCACTGTAAGTCCACGTTACCCGTCCCCGGTTCTTTGGGGTTGCGGAAATGGTGAAAAATGATTTTTTCGGTGGAGGTAACATGGACTCTAAAACGGATCTTTGCTAAACAAACTATCTAACAACCTAGCTAAGAGTTTAGCTACTATGTTAGGGGTTATACCTAATCTTGAACTCCTTCTCTTCAACTCCTTGTGGTGGTCGGATCGGCCTCACCTCGTCGTCTCCTTGTGCCGAAGATGGATCCACCCGAAAGCTTCTACCTTTGGCTCCAACCTCAATCTAGAGGAAACTAAAATCCTTGGCTTGCTAGACCTTGGACCTTAGAATGAGTAGAGAAGTGTCTTAGGGTTTTATCTCTATGGTTCTTGCTTCTCAACAGATGAGACAATAGAACCATGAACTAGAGAGAGAGAGCAAGAGGAAGGGGGAGAGCTTGAGGATGAGAGAGAATGAGAATGATAGAATGAGCAAGACTTTTCTCACCCTTTCTCTCATAATCCAAAATAATCATAACCAATAATAATAATTGAGTATTATGTGATGGTTCAAGTCAAAATGGAAATATCATTTCATGCACTCATTTTGTGAAGAATAACAAGCAAGCAAAAGTCTTTGCCATAAAATGATAGCCATTGTAATGATGATGGTCAACTAGTCCAACCTAGTCAACCGGTCAACAAAGTCAACAAGTCAACAAAGTCAACCTTTCAACCCAACCATGGCACAATAACACTTAATTAATATTATCATTAATCATATTTCTTATTCTCATTAGGGTTTAGCAAAAGTCAACAGTCAACAACCCTAATGAGAACCCTCTGCCTCTGTCTCTGTCAACCGTGCATACACACCCGCATCCTCGTTCCGAGGAACATAAATACAAACGAGATAAAACCAATCCAAAAACGTACACTAGGATCTGGCTTAAACCAAAGCCCGCTAGTGATAACTGCCCAGACACTAAACATGCACAAGTGCACGGATATGACCGAACCCTGTCGCCAAACCATGCGACCTCTACTCTTTTGCCTAAAGGCGAATAGCTCTCTGTGTGGGACTCTAAAGACTCGACACTACGCTGGCAGTGGGTTTAACTACAGACCACAAGCGGCACTAGCTGTGCGTAACGGACCCCAGGTAGATGCCGATAAGAAGACGGACGAGGTGAAACCCATCTGAACTCCTACTGAACCTGAATGTGACAATCTGCGTACAGTCCGGTCTGTTCGTCTGAGAATATCGCATGGCGGGCCTAGGGGGCGGTAAACGTCAGTCCCCTAATAGCTGTACAAGTCGTGTCGGAGTGTAGCCCAGAACACCCTGAGATAGCACTGGAAACCTACCAGTATATCTCGCTTGCCCTGGCCAGGGACTTTGTGTAATGGCTCTCCTAGACAAAGCGTGATATCAACCCCCAATACCGGGAGAGACGAATCCTGTCTAACCGTCACTGCCTCCAAGTGCTTCGGGACTGCACCCAACTACTACCTGTTTGCACGACTCCTTTGAACCGTGGTAGGGTAGTAATCAAAGTACAGTGGGAACACACTCGAGGCGAAGTGACAGTGTCAAGTCAGCGGACTAAGCTGTACCCATATCACCTGGGAACTGATAACTGACGATATGTATAGTACCAACCAATAGTTCCAGACGAGTCCTGTCCAGTGTACTCGTAACCTAACGAGCACCCGCATACTATCTCAAGTACGACGTATTGACGGCTGTGGGACAGACCGTCTCCCATGCCGGGATGAGAAGCGCATACGCTAGTCTACTCCGGAGTATCGATGCCCTGTCTCGATAGTCCTACGACTAGGGACCTGTATAAGGATGTGCTTGTGGATTACCCAGCCCCCACGAGTGTGACTGCCATCACAACGCTGGTAATCAAGCAAAGATCCTAAGGGCTCCACTAATGTGTATAGGTGATATACTATAAGAAACACATGTACACATTAAAGTAGAAACAAACCAAGTAGCATACTACTATTTTGAGCAAGATTGTCTATACAACTGTGAATATCCCAAGCTTCCATTAAGTAATATACAAACTAGTATGATACAGTAATGGCCTTCTAGGGCATATACATTAACACCTAGACCCTTACGAGAGCGGCAAGCAACCCTACCAATTCTAGAGTTAGGAGACCCGGACTCGACTCCTCGAGTTGGTCTCCCACTGGACTCTAGAACCCGGTTACTTGTGCTCTCCTCCTTAGGTCTACCTAATGCGGAAAAGTAAATAATATACAAATGGTGACATCAACCTCATCCCGGAAGTGCCCCAATAAAAGAATATTACATACATTAAATTTTACATGAATGAAAATAAAAACCCTCATCTCACATAAAACCCCCGGCTATTCAGAACGGGACGATCCAATATAACATATCCAGCAACACATAACATCACATGTCATCAACGTAAGTAAATATGCGCATCCCAATTGTCGTTGACATATAGCAACGGAACCGGCGATATCACATATTACACTTACGGTCGCAGAAAAGAAAGTGTAAAACTACAACAGTTGGAATCCGCAACCTCCTTAGACGTCACATGCCTAACAATTATAAACCCCGCATTTCAGTCTCTATATCGAAAACACTTTTCAATATCTAGTCAGGCAATTCAACAAGATTCCCGATATACTGATCGAATGCTCGTCGCAAACTTTAGTATACGGCCGCACCCCCCGATGCCGTCGATGAAGTGCACTAAGGCGGAACACCACTGCCGCGAGCACCCGAACGGATGCTTTTGGCGACGGGGTTCTCCTACAGTCACTTGGTCGGGGCTATGGGGCATGGCTGTCTATTAAGTTTACCCGGCGAGTATCCGTGTACGCTACGTGATTGCAACGGACTTTTGATCACATCAAAATCCCGTGGCAACCGATCAAATGAGACTAAACTGCTATGTTTATAACATCCAAATTAGTTATCTCATAACTACTTATGGATTCCAAATATTGTATCACATTCCAGATAAATAGACAATGTTAAGCTTTCCGATCGAATAATCAAACACCCAAGATTTCCCAAATAGTTCTCAACACTTGAGGGGAGTTTAAAAACATCCATCACATGCCACAGTACCAATGGTCCAGCCGTAGAAGGGTCATGCCAACGCCTCACATGTGGCACGCCGTACTGCCCCAAACCCTAAGGTTCAAAAGGCAGTTCAAGACGGTCACATAATCGAGTTAAGGTTTGTTGTCTTCTAGAGGGTCCATTGCGTAACTTGCACGATTTAGACGTTCTTAAACTACGGAAAAATCCAACACTTGGAAATTTTCCGGGTCGGGAAAGAGTGAGTTATTGATATCCGTTCGAACTTTTTAATACCATAAAAATTACCCGGACTAACTAAACAAAGTTATAATATCCGATCGAATCAACGAGTCCCCAATACAACCCAGAAAACTCAACACATGAGTAGAATTAAAAATACTCAGAAGAATCAGGAAGTACAGACGGATCAACTGTAGCAAAAACTAACTTTTAATCCCCAAGTACGGCCGTGGAACCGCCGCCAATACCCTAGTTTGGCCGCGGTTCCGCGGCTCTTTGAGCGATTCAGAGTGTCGTTTTGCACACGTGTCCATAGAATTCCCTGCTGATTTTTTTAAAGTATTTTTAATCCAGAAAAAAACAACATTTTCAAAAATGTCCAGAGAGGGGTAAAATCGGGGGATTCCGGGTTCGATCGGACTTTTAATTTCGTATACACGTCGCCTAATGCTCTAGCTATGCTCTGATACCACTGTAGGGTTACTAGGCACTCTAATAAGGTTCTACAAGGTATCAACCATGCCGGATTAAAATTTTAGCCGTGCCGAATAACTCTAAACAAGATCTTTAAACTAGAGATTAGGCGAAAACTAGCAAGTTAAAATCTTTAACACTAAGTGAATACGAAATACAACCTTTGTAGATCGGTCCTTCACTTCTAAATCTCCTTGTAGTAGTCCCTTCGCTGCGATCATCGAACACCCGGACTCTCGGACGGCTCCATGAGAAGAGGCAACGGTATTGCTTGAAGTCTTCGAGGCCGAAGATGATCTACGTCGAGGGAATACGAACTCAAGTTTCTACTTCACTAACTAGAGAACTAGTGAAGCAAACACCCTAAACTAAAGTGCTAGTCTAGTAGAGGATGATGAAATAGGAAATGGGTACACTTTAGAATTTCTTTTCTCACTATGTATCTATCTCTTTATCAAACCCTAGAATGAAATTGAAAGAGGAAGAAGATGAGCTCAAAAAAAAAAAGAAAAATAATCAAGAGAGAGAGGGTTAGCTAACCATGGTGAGTGAGTATCATATACTAACTCATGTAGAGACATAACCATGGCTAATTATAGTGGTTAGGTTTATAAAAATCCTAAGTAAAAACAAAACTAGTGGACTTTGGTCAATGCACTCACAAGCTTCATGAAGCTTCATGCACTTGAACAATTATCCACTAATTTTGTATTTACTTTGTATATTAAAACCCTACCAATATAATTAGTATGGTGTATGTCTCATACACCCATGTAAGTTGTATCAACAACCATGATAAAAAAATGTACACAAATAAATATATATCACATATATATTAAGTTGTGCACAAGTGAGAAAAATAAATGCTTAAGTGAACCAATGTTAGTTAATGTAAATTAGTATATCACATATACAATTATACACTTAATTATTAAATCAACACTTGACTTAATAATCCGGTTATATCTCATATGACCGACTAACATCCAATGTATCGACTTATCGAATCAACCCTTGATTCGATAACCTGGTTATATCGCATATAACCGATCGATACAAACATCGCGAGAATAGAATACGGTATCACATAATCGCATTATTCTCGGTCCCGCACATATCACATATGCGCTCCTATTTCGTTTTGCCTGAGCCAGTAAAACCTCTATGTAGGACTCTAAAGACTCGTCAATACGCCGGCAGTAGGTGATGATCATATCAAGCACCCACAAGCCGTCAGCGGTACTAGCTGGACGTAACGGCTACCTGGGTATTGAGCGATCAGAAGATCAGCAAGCAAGCCCGCTCCAACTCCTGCAAAAAGCCTGACAGTGACACTACCGTACAGTCCGGTCTCCTCGTCTGATATGTCGCATATCAAGTCTAGGGGTGGTAAAACGTCAGACCCCAATAACCGATAAGTCATGCCGATATGAGGCTCATAACGGGTCGAGAAACTACTGGTAACACTTACCAGTAAATCTCAAAACCAGCCCTGGCCAGGGACTTCCCTATTATGGCCAATCGAGCATAGCGCAACATCAACCTTCAATACCGGGATAGACGAAACCCCTCCTATCGCTCATTGCCTCCATGTGACTCGGGACTGTACCCAAAAACCTCCGTTTTGCACGCCCTCTTAGACGTGGTAAGGTGGAAATCAAAGCACAGTGGGATTCACACAAGACTCTATGACAATCTCGGGTCTACAGACTAACCTGTACCAGTGTCACCAGAGAACTGCCATCTGACGTAAGGTATAATACCATCTGGGAGTTCTCGGCGAGTCTGTCCAGTGTACCCAGTCTGTACTGAGCACCTGTATATCATCTCTGATGTCTAACACCAATGGATATGGGATCATCCATCGCCCATCTACATGGGTCGAGAAGGTAAACGCTAGTCTACTCTGGTATATCGATGCCCCGTTTCGATACACCCACGACTAGGGACCTTGAAGGATGTACTTATGGACTACCATGTCCCCACTAGTATTATCCGCATCATAGTCCAGGTAGTCAAGTACACATCCTAAGGGCTTTACCAACATGTAACAGAGAGACAATCAGTGTACACGTTAAGGTAAAGAGTAACCAGATAGCATACTATCATGTTGAGCAAGAAAGTCCTCCCTATATATGTCCAAGCATCCACTACAATATACATCTCATGTATAATAATGGCCTCTAGGGTATATGTTAGTTATATGTATGCCCTAGAGGCCATTACTGTACACAGGATGTATATTGTAGTGGATGCTGGGACATATATAGGTAGGACTTTCTTGCTCGACATGATAGTACGCTATCTGGTTAAACTTTATCTTAACATGTATACTTTCTGTCTCTCTGATTACATGTTGATAAAGCCCTTAGGATGTGTACTCGACTTCCAGGACTATGATGTAGATCATACTAGTGGGGCCTGGGTAGTCTATGAGTACATTCTTGAAATGTTCCTAGTCGAGGGAATATCGAGACGGGGCATCGATATTCCAGAGTAGACTAGCGCATATCTTCTCGACCCATGCGATGGGCGATGGATGATCCCATATCCATTGGTGTTTCACATCGAAGATGGTATGCGGGTGCTCAGTGGAGACTGGGTACACTGAACGGACTCGCCGAGAACTCCCAGATGGTATTATACCTCACGTCAGATGGCAGTTCTCTGGTGACACTGGTACAGCTTAGTCTGTTGACCCGAGATCGTCATAGAGTCTTGTGTGTCTCCCACTGTGCTTTGATTTCCACCCTACCACGGCTCTACTGAGTTGTGCAAACAGGTGGTTATTGGGTACAGTCCCGATTCACATGGAGGCAATGAGCGATAGGAGGGGATTCGTCTCTCCCGGTATTGGGGGTTGATGTTGCGCTATGCTCGACTGGCCATAACAGGAAATCCCTGGCCAGGGTTGCAGTGATATACTGGTAAGAGTTATCAGTAGTTTCACGAAAGTTATGGACCCTACGTCGGCATGACTTATCGAGCTATTGGGGTCTGACGTTTACCACCCCTAGGCGAGATATGCGACATATCAGACGAACAGACCGGACTGTACGGTAAGTGTTACTGGTTGGATTCACAGGAGTGTGAGCGGGCTTGCTCGTCGATCTTCTGATCGCTCAATACCCGGGTGGCTGTTACGTTTAGCAGACTGCTTGCGGCTTGTGGGTGTTTGATATGATCATCACCTGCTGCCGGCGTATTGACGAGTCTTTAGAGTCCTACACAGAGGTTTCCTGGCTCAAGCGAAACGAAATAGGAGCGCATATGAGATATGTGCGGAACCGAGAATAATGCATGTATGTGATACCGTATTCCATTCTCGCGATGAATGTATCGATTGGTTGTATGCGATATAACCTAGTTATCGAATCAAGGATTGATTCGATAAGCCGATACATTGGATACTAGTCGGTTATATACGATATGACCGGATCGTTAAATCAAGTGTTGATTTAATGATTTAATGTATAATTATGTATTTGATATATTACTTTGCATTAACTAGTATTGGTTCACTTTAAATGGATTTTCTCACTTGAATTGTGCAAGTTGTATATGTGATATACTTTTGTGCACATGATTGTATCATGTTTGATGATACATGCTTATTTGGTTAAGTGTAAAGAATTAAACTATGGTTAAGTTAATGATTAGGGTTTTGTTTACTTAATTACTTATTCATTTATTCATTTTGGAAAATGAAAAGGATAAATGAATGGTTACTTGTTTTGTTTTTAGTTGAACATTCATGAAGTTTTGACTTAGTCTCCATTCTTGTCTTATACTTAACCCTAACCATTTAAACTAACCCTAATTCATTCTCTACACTTAACTAAGGTTAGAAGATGATAAGAATTAATTCTTTTTCATTTTTCTTTAAGACTTAATATATCATCTTCTTCTTCTTCATCTTCTTCTTACATGAAGAAAAAGCTTGCCTCTTCAATGGCAACTAGCCAAAACAAGTGTGAAATCCAATTCTAAAGTTTACCCACTTCCTATTTCTTCATCCTCTACCTCTTGCCAAGTTGTATAGGGTGTTTCCTTCACAAGTTTTCATGGCTTGGTGAAGTTGGAGCTTGTTCTTGTGATGCCTCGACATAGATCATCTTCGGCATCGAACCGACGATCAAGCTCGCCCATTTCTCCGATGAAGCCGATGCTAGAGTCATGGATTTGATTTGGACAGCGGAAGGACCTCATCACGGAGTCTAGGATGTGGAGGACCGGATCTACAAAGGTTGTAGCCCCTTTCCTTTAGATACATTTCCGTTTACTTGCTTGTTTCGCCTATTTATCTAGTTAACGATCCGTATTAGGGTTTGTAGGCACTTGAAAAATTTAAATTGGCCATGTTTGATCACTTGTGAGACTTCATTAGTGTGCCTAGGAACCCTACAGTGGTATCAGAGCCTAGCTAGAGCCTTAGGCGAAACCTAGACGACGTTTGAAATCCGAACGAACCCGAAACCCTAATACAATATGCTCTCTGTACATTTTTTAATTTCGGGGATTTTTCCACATTAAAAATATGCAGAAAAATCAGCAGGGTAATCTAAGAGTTATTGTGAATTTCGATGGACTAATTCCATCAAAGAGCCGCGGATCCGCGGCCGTTTTGTCGTTATGTGTATTTAATATTTCATAGTAATTCTCAGTTTTCTGTGCTGGTTTTCCTGGGAATTTTTAATATTTATTCAAGAGTTGAATTTTCTGGGGTTGTTTTGGGGATTCGGTGTTTCGATCGGAGTATCAGATTTTGTCTATGTGGCTTTCCGGATAAATTTTAGAATATGTTAAAAAGTTCGACCGGATATAAATACCCAATTTTTCCCCTGTCGGGAAATTTCCAAGTGTTGGATTTTTCCGTAGTTTAACGACGTTCTAAGTAGTGCAAGTAACGCGATGGACCCTCTAGAAGACAACAAACCTTAACTCGATTATGTGACCGTCTTGAACTGCCCTTTGAACCTTCGGGTTTGGGACAGTACAGCGTGCCACATGTGAGGCGTTGGCTTGACCCTTCTACGGCTGGACCGTTGGTACTGAGGCACGAACTGAATGTTGTTAGACTTATTTCATGTGTTGAGCTGCATCGGGAAAACTTGGGTGTTCGATTGTTCGATCGAAAAGTTTAGCATTTTCTATTTATCCGGAATGTGATACAATAATTGGAATTCACAAATAGTTATGAGATAACGGAATGAATATTATAAACATAGCAGTTTAGTCTCACTTGATCGGTTGCCACGGAATTTTGATGTGATCAAAAGTCCGTCGTAATCACGTAGCGTACGCGGATACTCGCCGGGTAAACTTAATAGACAGCCTCACTCCATAGCCCCGACCAAGTGACTGTAGGAGAACCCCGTCGCCGAAAGAATCCGTTCAGGTGCTCGCGGTAGCGGTGTTCCGCCTTGGTGCACTTTGTCGACGGCGTCGGGGATGCGGCCGTCTACTAAAGTTTGCGACGAGCATTCGATCAGAGTGTCGGGAATCCTGTTGAATTGCCCGACTTGATATTGAAAAGAGTTTTCGATAATGAGACTAAAATGCGGGGTTTATAATTGTTAGGCATGCGATGTCTAAAGAATTCATTTGATTAGGCATGTGATGTCTAAAGGAGTTGCGGATTCCAACTGTTGTAGTTTTACACTTTCTTTTCTGTGACCGTAAGTGTAATATGTGATATCGCCGGTTTCGTTGCTATATGTCAACGACAATTGGGATGCGCATATTTACTTACGTTGATGACATGTGATGTTATGTGTTGCTGGATATGTTATATTGGATCGTCGTGTTTGAATAGCCGGGTTTTTTTTTTATATGAGATGAGTGTTTTTCATTTTCATTCATGTAAAAACTTGTATGTAATATTCTTTTATTGGGGCACTTCCAGGTTGCGGAAGTTGTCACCATTGATGTATATTATTTACTTTTCTGCACTAGGATAGACCCAAGGAGGGGAGCACAAGTAACCGGGTTCTGGGGTCCAGTGGGAGACCAACTCGAGGAGTCGAGTCCGGGTCTCCTAACCCTAGAATTGGTAGGGTTGCTTGCCGCTCTCGTAGGGGTCTAGGGGTGTGGGATTGGCTATTCATCACGACCGTGGAATCCGTGTTTTATACTGGCTCGTATTGAAAACACGGACGTCCTAGTATATCCAATATTTCATATGATATTTTCTGCCGCGTTATCTGTGATGTGATCATGTGATGTTCTGTGATAGATATAGTATATAGTATATATGATATATTATATAGACGTTGCTTATGTTTTACACCCGCGCTAGCCCTGCCTCGCTATGGCGTTAGTTACCTAACCTAACGGTGCAGACGGGACATCGAGGCGAATGCGGATGGCATAAGCGTACGTTATATTTATCTGTGATGGTTAGGTGGACTTAAATGATGGGATATTCATTAATGAGATTAATAAAAGAAAATAAACCTAATTGATGTTGTGGAATTGAATTTCAAAATAAAAACAGGTAGCTACAGTTCTTGCTTTGCATCGCGGTGTTCCTTGTAGAACATCCTGCACCTTATTCGATAAGGAAAGGACCGAGATCCCTTCACCGGGAGTGACTCCTTTAGCAATAACTGGCAGATGCTACAACTCTCGGTTTTTCTTTTGATTGCTTCTATAGTTTCTGCTTTGCACAGTGATATATATGATATATCCCGCACCTCATTCGACGAGGAAAGGGCCGACGATCCCTTCACCGGGAGTGACCCCTTTAGCAAAACTAGAAAAGCCTAAAAAACATTCCATTTAAAACCATTTGATTCCGCAACGAGATCAAGTTCAAAGCGTTAAAGGTTTTCACAAAAACCATTCGCAACCCTCCATCATTTTAGGAAGTAGAGTACTTAGTATTCGTGCTGTGTTTGTTGACCATAGTCAAGGCACAGTGTACGGTAGCTAAGTGATGTCTTCCTACACCGCATATGATGCGATTAGTTAGGACAGTCGCGTGACTTTGTTGACCTTAGTTAAGGGTCATGTGGGTGGGTCTGATTAATCACGAAATGACGAGTAGAACTTGACTAGTACTTATGATTTGTTGACCATAGTTAAGGTATTAGGTGCTAGGGGTAAAAACCTTTATCGGGAGTTTCAAGTGTTGAAACTTGCAATGAGATTGCATACCTTCTATATGATAGTTGGATCCCGATACCCACTGCGAGTAATTGTTACTCCTGAGAGAGTTTTGCACTTTACAATTAGCCAATCAAGTAGATGTCTAGAAAGGTGTCAACGGGGTTACGCCTCTGGGAAAACGAGGTTTACTGTAATTAGGTCCGTGCGAAAGCACGGGGAACCTCCCTCAAAGTACCGACACTGGCCTGGCTGAAAGATTGGCGAACTTGTAGTGTGTAATTAATCCCGGCCAGTCTTTCCTTTTAGGGTTTGAAGGAAGATTTGATAAAAAGCAGTGGGAGCCATCCTGATTAGATAAAATATATAACCAATCTATTCTTGCAAGAGCGCACGCTGAGTGTTTTCTTCTCTCTCTCTAGGTAGCGACCATATCACGCCTTAATCAAGATAATAATACGGAATTTTGACCGAACCCGCTTGTTATACTGAGCTGGGAAACGTTGGTCCCGCTCCAACTTATAATTGTTATAAGACAGAGCAGGAAATAGGGGAATACCAGAATTCCTATGCCGCCCAAACGAAGAAAGTGCATATGATGCATCTTCTTCGGGTGTGTTCGTTAAACAGAACTGTTTCTCAGTATCCTCTGTATCTTGGGTATATGATACCGGATCAGGATCCCAGATATGTAAGCTGTTACATAGGGCTACAAAAAGGTAGAAAAACTGAGAACGGGTGATAAGTTTCATGAGACAGAAACCGGGGCAAGTGTTGCAGCCAAGTCTGTTGGTCACTGTCACCCTGTATTACCAGTACATTGATTCTGAACAAATGCTATTAGATACCGAACCTGATATACAAAATCATATCAGTCTCTTTATTAGTAAAGAAGGATATAATTTTGTATTGTTGGATAATGTTTTGAACATTTTCTATATCAAAAGTTGATCGGTTCAGGCACGTTATCTAAAAGCATTGACGTTTTAAATCAAACTATAGTTCCTTGTATACTGAACACACACAAGAGGAAGAGTTCAGAAATGAACAAATTCTTCTTGAGGTATTGTAGACTAGGTCATATCAATGAGACCCGACTAGCTGAAGTTACATTTAGATGTATATTTAAATCAGTTTGAATTTACATCTTGTGAAACTTGCCAGTCATGTCACAAAGATATAATGACACCAGCTCTGCTTACTGGAAGCCGAGAAAGAGTAATGAACTCTTGGGACTGATACATGATGATGTATGTAAAGTCTCCTCTCTACACATGCCAGGACTGGTTCTTTATACTTCATTGTATTCTCTGATAATCTTTCAAGATTCAGTCATATGTTCCTGTTGATACATAAGTCTGAAGCTTTTGAGGTATTCACAGAATATAAGTTAGAATTAGAGAACCAAAATAAGGGTATAAGTATTATGTCCTATGAGAAGATCAGGGAGGAGAATACTTGTGCATGGCATTCCTGGACTATTCTAAAAGAAAATGAGATTCTCTCTCAGCATTACTCCTCCGTATAAACAATAGCACGATGGTATATCGGGGCGGAGCAATCACACCCTATATGATAAGGTGTGCTCTATGATGAGTACTACTGAGTTACCTATTTCCTTTTGGGGTTATGCGCTTGAGAAGCTGCGTATCTATTGAATTAGGTTCGAATCAAGTCTGTTGCCTACCGCTTCATATGTGATATGGAAAGGGAAGAGCCCATGTCTTAAGCTAGTTAAGATTTGGGGTTGACCGGCCTATGTCTAAAAGCATAATCCGGACAAGCTCGAGGTAAGGTCTGTTATGTAGAACTGGAAATGTTCCAGCTATACAAACTGCAGCTGATGATTTGACAGAACCAAAGGATTCAATAGTTCCCAACGAACCTCAGTCTCTCCGCCGATCTAGTAGGGTTCCTCACCCACCTGAGAGATACTTCGGTTTCTCTATGACAGTGGGAGCGAGGATTGCATCATGAGATGATGACCCAACTAGTTTCGAGCTGGCCATCATGAGTAAGACTCTGTAAGAATGGCTGGATGCTTAGCGATCTGAGATGGAATCCATATACACCAGCAAAGTATGGACTTTGGTTGCTATATCTGAAGGGTTAAATCCCCATTAGGAGAAAGTATATCTTGAGAAGATTACTTGGTGTACATGGAAATGTTGAGACTTTCAAAGCTAGACTTGTTAAAGGTTTTCGTCATCGACCAGGCACGGATAATGATGAAACCTTTTCCATGGAATATGCTTAAGTCCATCCAGATCCTACTTGCCACGGCTACATACCATGACTGCGATATCTGGTGGTTGGGTGCCATGACTACTTTTCTAAATAATGATTTAGAAGAGAACGTCTATAAGAACACAGCCAGAGGGCTTCGTAAACAGTGGGAGCAGCGGAAACGTGTGCAAGTTGCTTTACATAATGAAGCAGGCATCGCGGAGTTGGAACGTCTGTTTTGATGTGATAGTCAAAGTGTTTGACTTCATCAAAATGGTAGACGAACCTTGTATATACAAAAGGGTAGTAGAGAGTAAGGTGGTCATCTTCGTATTGTACGTAGACAACATACTCTTGATAGGAAAAGAGTTTCCTATACTACGATCGGTCAATCTCCTATTATCACAAGGATTCTCCAAATAGGATCAAAGTGATACCTCCTAAATCCTGAGTTTTCATCTATGAGATAGATGTAATTGGATGCTAGGATTCTCACTAGATGTAGTGAGATGGTATCAATCGATCCTGGGGAGAATCACTGGAAGAGTTCCAGGGTGATAAAGACGACTGAATGTCAGTCACGGGCATTGTCTTTACCCTCAGTAGAGGGACGGTATGTTGGAAGAGTTCCAAGCTCGATACCGTGGCAAACTAGACGATAAAGGCTTGTAACATCGCTATTAAAGATACTACCAAAGAGGCAGTTTGGGTGTATATTGGTTCATAAGATGAACTAGGTTCCTGCCATTGTATGACAATAGAAGTGTGGCTTCGGCCCTGGAACCCTGGTCCCATCAGTGACCCAGACATATTCTGAGGAAGCATCACCTGATCATGGAGATAGTTGATCTCCGGGGTGATCGAGGTTAGGAGAGTAGACTCAGAGGACAACACAGCGGATCCACTCACGAAGGCCTTTTCCCAAAGAGAGACTTTTAGGGGATGGTTGAGTATGTGATACTGCAACCACTGCTACGGATGGCCCTAGTGCGAGTGGGAGATTGTTAGTTATATGTATGCCCTAGAGGCCATTACTGTACACAGGATGTATATTGTAGTGGATGCTGGGACATATATAGGTAGGACTTTCTTGCTCGACATGATAGTACGCTATCTGGTTGCACTTTATCTTAACATGTATACTTTCTGTCTCTCTGATTACATGTTGATAAAGCCCTTAGGATGTGTACTCGACATCCAGGACTATGATGTAGATCATACTAGTGGGGCCTGGGTAGTCTATGAGTACATCCTTGAAATGTTCATAGTCGAGGGAATATCGAGACGGGGCATCGATATTCCAGAGTAGACTAGCGCATATCTTCTCGACCCATGCGATGGGCGATGGATGATCCCATATCCATTGGTGTTTGACATCGAAGATGGTATGCGGGTGCTCAGTGGAGACTGGGTACAATGAACGGACTCGCCGAGAACTCCCAGATGGTATTATACCTCACGTCAGATGGCAGTTCTCTGGTGACACTGGTACAGCTTAGTCTGTTGACCCGAGATCGTCATAGAGTCTTGTGTGTCTCCCATTGTGCTTTGATTTCCATCCTACCACGGCTCTACTGAGTTTTGCAAACAGGTGGTTATCGGTGTTAGTTATATGTATGCCCTAGAGGCCATTACTGTACATCGGATGTATATTGTAGTGGATGCTGGGACATATATAGGGAGGACTTTCTTGCTCGACATGATAGTATGCTATCTGGTTGTACTTTACCTTAACGTGTACACTGATTGTCTCTCTATTACATGTTGGTAAAGCCCTTAGGATGTGTACTAGACTACCTGGACTATGATGCGGATCATACTAGTGGGGACATGGTAGTCCATAAGTACATCCTTCAAAGTCCCTAGTCGTGGGTGTATCGAGACGGGGCATCGATATACCAGAGTAGACTAGCGTGTACCTTCTCGACCCATACAGATGGGTGATGGATGATCCCATATCCATCGGTGTTTGACATCGGAGATGATATACGGGTGCTCAGTGGAGACTGGGTACACTGGACGGACTCGCCGAGAACTCCCAGATGGTATTATACCTTACGTCAGATGGCAGTTCTCTGGTGACACTGGTACAGAGTAGTCTGTTGACCCGAGATCGTCATAGAGTCTTGTGTGGTTCCTGCTGTGCTTTGATTTCCACCTTACCACGTCCAAGAGGGCGTGCAAAACGGTGGTTTTTTGGTACAGTCCCGAATCACATGGAGGCAATGAGCGATAGGAGGGGATTCGTCTCTCCCGGTATAGGGAGTTGATGTTGCGCTGTGTTCGATTGGCTATAACCGGAAATCCCTGGCCAGGGTTGCTGAGATTTACTGGTAAGTATTACCAGTAGTTTCTCGAACTGTTATAGACCTCATATCGACACGACTTATCGAGCTATTGGGGTCTGACGTTTACCACCCCTAGGCAAGATATGCGACATATCAGACGACGAGACCGGACTGTACGGTAGTGTTACTGGTTGGATTCACTGGAGTGTGAGCGGGCTTGCTCGTCGATCTTCTGATCGCTCAATACCCGGGTGGCCGTTACGTTTAGCAGACCGCTTGCGGCTTGTGGGTGTTTGATATGATCATCACCTGCTGCCGGCGTATTGACGAGTCTTTAGAGTCCTACACAGAGGTTTCCTGGCTCAAGCGAAATGAAATAGGAGTGCATATGAGATATGTACGGGACCGAGAATAATGCGTGTATGTGATACCGTATTCCATTCTCCCGATGAATGTATCGAAAGGTTGTATGCGATATAACCTAGTTATCGAATCAAGGGTTGGTTCGGTAAGCCGATACATAGGATACTAGTCGGTTATATGCGATATGACCGGATCGTTAAATCAAGTGTTGATTTAATGATTTAATGTATAATTATATATTTGATATATTACTTTGCATTAACTAGTATCGGTTCACTTAAGATGGATTTTCTCACTTGTATGTATCATGTTTGATGATGCATGAATGCTAGGGTTTGTGTAAAGAGTTAAACCATGGTTAAGTAAATGGTTAGGGGTTTTATTCATTTATTCATTCATTTATCTTTTAATTTGGATTAAAAGAAAAAGTGAAAAGAAAATAAAAAGGTTGCTTTCTTACATGAAGCTTCTTGAAGCTTCATGCAACTTTGACTCATGTAACCTTTTTGTCTTCTTCTTCAAACCCTAACCATTCATCTAACTTGAGTTAACTCTCTACATCTAACCATGGTTCAAGTTATGATAAGAATAATTCTTTTTCAATTATTCTCATGAACTTATCATAATATTCATCTTCTTCTTCTTCTTCATCACTTGAAGAAAGCTTACTTCATCAATGGTGATTGATGAAAAAGTGAGAGAAATCCAATTCTAAAGTGAACCCACTTCCTATTTCTTCATCCTCTACCTCTTGCCAAGTAGTAGAGTGTGTTTCCTTCACAAGTTTTCATGACTTGGTGAAGTGGGAGCTTGATCTTGTGATGCCTCGACGTAGATCATCTTCGGCACGAAGCCGACGACCTTGCCCGCCCATTTCTCCGATGAAGCCGACGCTAGAGCCCGGATTTCGATTTGGACAGCGAGGAGACTTCATTGCGGAGCTATGGAGGTGGAGGACCGGATCTACAAAGGTTGTATTTCCGTTCTCATAGTTTAGTTGTAAACTAGTTTCTTTTTCGCCTAAACTTCTAGCCAACGATCTTGTTAGGGTTTCTCGGCACATATAAAATTTGAAATTGGCATGGTTGATGCCTTGTGAGACCTCTTGGGAGTGCCTAGGAACCCTACAGTGGCATCAGAGCCTAGCTAGAGCCTTAGGCGAAGTCTAGACGGAGTTTGAAGTCCGAACGAACCGAAACCCCAAAATTTCCATGCTCTCTGGACATTTTCTAAAATCGTGGTTTTTTCCAGATTAAAAATATGCAGAAAACACATCAGGAATATCTAAGAGTTACTGTGAAATTCGGCAGCCCAATTCCACTATGTCACCTCGGTTCCGCGGCATGAGCAAGGCTCATGCGGCGGTTCCGCGGCCGTACGGCCACAGTATGTAAAGTATTTTGCACAGTAATTCTTAGTTTCCAGTGGTGATTTTCCTGGGAATTTTTAATATTTTTTCAAGAGTTGAATTTTCTGGGTTGTTTTGGGGACTCGGTGTTTCGATCGGATTGTCAAATTTTGTCTATGTGTTTTTCCGGGTAATTTATGAATATGTTAAAAGTTTCGACCGGATATAAATACCCAATTTTTCCCCTGTCGGGAAATTTCCAAGTGTTGGATTTTTCCGTAGTTTAAAGACGTTCTAAGTAGTGCAAGTAACTCGATGGACCCTCTAGAAGACAACAAACCTTAACTCGATTATGTGACCATCTTGAACTGCCCTTTGAACCTTCGGGTTTGGGGCAGTACGGCGTGCCACATGTGAGGCGTTGGCTTGACCCTTCTACGGCTGGACCGTTGGTACTGAGGCACGAACTGAATGTTTTTAGACTTGTTTCATGTGTTGATCTATATCGGGAAAACTTGGGTGTTCGATTGTTCGATCGGAAAGTTTGACATTTTCTATTTATCCGGAATGGGATACAATAATTGGAATTCACAAGAAGTTATGAGATAACTGAATGAATGTTATAAACGTAGCACTTTAGTCTCACTTGATCGGTTGCCACGGAATTTTGATGTGATCAAAAGTCCGTCGCAATCACGTAGCGTACGCGGATACTCGCCGGATAAACTTAATAGACAGCCTCGCCCCATAGCCCCGACCAAGTGACTGTAGGAGAACCCCGTCGCCTTAAGCATCCGTTCGGGTGCTCGCGGCAGCGGTGTTCCGCCTTGGTGCACTTCGCCGACGGCGTCGGGGGTGCGGCCGTCTACTGAAGTTTGCGACGAGCATTCGATCAGGATGTCGGGAATCTTGTTGAATTGCCCGACTTGATATTGAAAAGAGTTTTCGATTTTGAGACTAAAATGCGGGGTTTATAATTGTTAGGCATGCGATGTCTAAGTAATTCATTTGGTCAGGCATGCGATGTCTGAGGTGGTTGCGGATTCCAACTGTTGTAGTTTTACACTTTCTTTTCTGTGACCGTAAGTGTAATATGTGATATCGCCGGTTTCGTTGCTATATGTCAACGACAATTGGGATGCGCATATTTACTTTCGTTGATGACATGTGATGTTATGTGTTGCTGGATATGTTATATTGGATCGTTGTGTTTGAATAGCCGGGGATTTTTATGTGAGATGAGTGTTTTTCATTTTCTTTCATGTAAAAATCTGTATGTAATATTCTTTTATTGGGGCACTTCCAGGTTGCGGAAGTTGTCACCCGTTGTATATTATTTACTTTTCCGCACTAGGATAGACCCAAGGAGGGGAGCACAAGTAACCGGGTTCTGGAGTCCAGTGGGAGACCAACTCGAGGAGTCGAGTCCGGGTCTCCTAACTCTAGAATTGGTAGGGTTGCTTGCCGCTCTCGTAGGGGTCTAGGGGTGTGGGTTTGGCTATTCATCACGACCGTGGAATCCGTGTTTTATACTGGCTCGTATTGAAAACACGGACGTCCTAGTATATCCAATATTTCATATGATTCTTCTGCTGCGATATCTGTGATGTGATCATGTGATGTTCTGTGATAGATACAATATATAGTATATATGATATATTATATAGGCGTTACTTATGTTTTACACCCGCGCTAGCCCTGCCCCGCTCTGCCGTTAGTTACCTAACCTAACGGTGCACGAGGGGACATCGAGGCGAATGCGGATGGCATAAGTGTACGTCGTATTTATCTGTGATGTTTAGGTACTTTAAATGATGGGACTTCATTAATATGATTAATGAAATAAAAGAAACCTAAGATGTTGTAGAATCGAATTTCAAAATAAAACAGGTAGCTACAGTTCTTGCTTTGCACAGAGGTATATGTGATATATCCTGCACCTTATTCGATAAGGAAAGGACCGAGATCCCTTCACCGGGAGTGACTCTTTTAGCAATAACTGGCAGATGCTACACCCTCGGTTTGTCTTTTGATTGCTTTTAAGAGTTTTTGCTTTGCACAGTGATATATATGATATATCCCGCACCTCATTCGACGAGGAAAGGACCGACGATCCCTTCACCGGAAGTGACTCCTTTAGCAAAACTAGAAAAGCCTCAAAAGCACTCCATTTAAAATTCATTTGATTCTAAAACGATATCAAGTTCATTACGCAATAGGTTTTCAGAAAATCCTGTCGTAGCCCTCCGTCATTTCAGATAAGTTGTATATAGTATTCGTGCTGCATTTGTTGGCTTTCGTCAAGGTGCAGTGTGCGGTAGCTATATGCTGCTTATCTGCCAGCATACGATGCGATTGGATTAGGGTAGTCGTGCGGCTTTGTTGGCTTTCGTCAAGGGTCGTGCGGGTGGGTTTAATTCAATCAAGAAATGTACGGGTTGAACTTGACTAGCGGGCTATGGTTTGTTGGCTTTCGTCAAGGTCATAGCACGTTAGGGGCAAAATATTATCGGGAATTTCAAGTGTTGAAATTTGCAATGAGATTGCATACCTTCTATGAGATAGTTGGATCCCGATACCCGCTGCGAGTAATTGTTACTCCTGGGAGAGTTTTACACATTACAATTAGCCGATCAAGTAGGTGTCTAGAAAGGTGTTAACGAGGTTACGCCTCTGGGAAAACGAGGTTTACATTAATTAGGTCTGTGCGAAAGCACGGGGCACCTCCCTCAAAGTACCGACACTGGCCTGGCTGAAAGATTGGCGAACTTGTAGTGTGTAATTAATCCCGGCCTGTCTTTCCTTTTAGGGTTTGAAGGAAGATTTGATAAAAAGCAGTGGGAGCCATCCTGATTAGATAAAATAAAAACCAATCTATTCTTGCAAGAGCGCACGCTGAGTGTTTTCTTCTCTCTCTCTCCAGGTAGCGACCATATCACGCCTTAATCAAGATAATAATACGGAATATTGACCGAACCCGCTTGTTATACTGAGCTGGGGAACGCTGGTCCCGCTCCAACTTATAATTGTTATAAGACAGAGCAGGAAATTGGGGAATACCAGATTTCCCGTGCCGCCCAAACGAAGAGAGTGCATGTTGATGCATCATCTTCGGGTGTGTTCATTACAAAGATCTGTTTCTCAGTATCCTCCGCATCCTGGGTATATGATACCGGATCAGGATCCCAGATATGTAATATGTTACATAGGGCTACAAAAGGGTAGAAAAACTGAGAACGGGTGATAAGTTTCATGAGGCAGCAAATGGGGTAAGAGTTGCAGCCAAGTCTGTTGGTCACTGTCACCCTGTATTGTAATACATTGATTCTGAACGAATGTTATTAGATACCGAACCTGATATACAAAATCATATCACTCTCTTTATTAGTAAAGAAATGATAAAATTTTGTATTGTTGGATAATGTTTTGAACATTTCCTATATCAAAAGTTGATCGGTTCAGGCACGTTATCTAAAAGCGTTGATGTTCTAAATCAAACTACAGTTCTTAGTATACAGAACACACACAAGAGGAAGAGTTCAGAAATGAACGGATCCTTCTTGAGGTATTGTAGACTAGGTCATATCAATGCGACCCGACTAGCTGGAGTTACATATAGATGCATATTTAAATTAGTTTGAATTTACATCTTGTGAAACTCGCCAGTCATGTCACAAAGATAAGATGACCATAGCTCTGTTTATTGGAAACAGAGAAAGAGTTAGTGAACTCTTGGGATGATACATGTTGATGTATGTAGGTCCCCAGTCTACACATGCCAAGACTGGTTCTTTGTACTTCATTACATTCTCTGATAATCTCTCGAGATTCAGATCTATGTTCTTGTTGAAACACAAGTCCGAACCTTTTGAGATATTCATAGAATATAAGTTAGAAGTAGAGAACCAAAATACGGGTATAAGTATTATGTCCTTTGATGTGATCGAGGAGGAGAATACTTGAGCACGAATATCCTGGACTATTCTAAAGGAGAATGAGATTCTCTCTCAGCATTACTCCTCCGTATACACCATAGCACGATGGTATATCGGGGCGGAGCAGATACACCCTATTTGATATGGTGTGCTCTATGATGAGTACTACTAAGTTACCTATTTCCACTTGGGAGTTATGCACTTAAGAAGTTGCATACCTATTGAATTAGGTTCGAATCAAATCAGTGCCTACCACTTCATATGTGATATGGAAGGGGAAGAGCCCATGTCTTAAGCTAGTTAAGATTTGGGGTTGTCCGACCTATGTCTAAAAAGCAAAATCCGGACAAGCTCGAGGCAAGGTCTGTAATGTAGAACTGGAAAGGTTCCAGCTATACAAAATACAGCAGATGATTTGGTACAACCAAAGGATTCAGTAGATGCCAACGAACCTCAGCCTCTCCGCCGATCTAGTAGGGTTTCTCACCCACCTGAGAGATACTTCGGTTTCTCTATGACAGTGGGAGCGAGGATTGCATCATGAGATGATGACCCAACTGGTTTCGAGCTGGCCGTCAGGAGTAAGACTCTGTAAGAATGGCTGGATGCTTAGCGATCTGAGATGGAATCCTTATACACCAACAAAGTATGGACTTTGGTTGCTATATCTGAAGGGTTAAATCCCCATCAGGAGAAAGTATATCTTGAGAAGATTACTTGGTGTACATGGAAAAGTTGAGACATTCAAAGCTAGACTTGTTAAAGGTTTGCATCATTGACCAGGCGTGGATAATGATGAAACCTTTTCAGTGCCTATGCTTAAGTCCATCCAGATCCTACTTGCCACGGCTACATACCATGACTACGATATCTGGTGGTTGGGTGTCTTGACTGCTTTTCTAAATGATGATTTGGAAGAAAGCGTCTATAAGTACACAGCCAGAGGGCCTCGTAGACAGTGGGAGCAGCGGAAACGTGAGCAAGATGCTTTATCTGATAAAGCAGGCATCGCGGAGTTGGAACATCTGTTTTGATGGATTAGTTAAAGAGTTTGACATCATCAAAATGGTAGATGAACCTTGTATAAACAAAAAGGTAGTAGGGAGTATGGTGACGATCCTCGTAGAGTACGTGGATAACATACTCAAGATAGGGAAGGAGTTTCCTATGCTACGCTCAGTCAATCTCCGCTTATCACAATGATTCTCCATATAGGATCAAAATGATACCTACTAAATCCTGGATTTCGGATCTATGAGATAGATCTAATTGGATGTTAGGATACTCACTAGCAGTAGTGAAGTGGTATCAATCGATCCTGGGGAGAATCACTTGAAGTGTTCCAGGGTGATGAAGACGACTGAATGTCAGTCGCGGGCATTGTCTTTACCCTCAGTAAAGGGACGGTATGTTGGAAGAGTTCCAAGCTAGATACCGTGGCATACTAGACGATAAAGGCTGGATACATCGCTACTTAAGATGCTACCAAAGAGGCTGTTTGGATGTATATTAGTTCATGAGATGAACTATGTTCCTCCCATTGTGTGACAATGGAGTTGTGGCTTATGCCAAGGAACGCAGGTCCCATCAGTGATCCAGACATATTCTGAGGCAGTATCACCTGATCATGGAGATAGTTGATCTCTAAAGGATCGAGGTTAGGAGAGTAGACTCAGAGGACAACACGGCAGATCCACTCACAAAGGCCTATTCCCAGAGAGAGACTTTTATGGGATGGTTGAGTATGAGATACTGCAACCACTGCTATCAGATGGCCCTAGTGCAAGTGGGAGATTGTTAGTTATATGTATGCCCTAGAGGCCATTACTGTACATCGGATGTATATTGTAGTGGATGCTGGGACATATATAGGGAGGACTTTCTTAATCGACATGATAGTATGCTATCTGGTTGTACTTTACCTTAACGTGTACACTGATTGTCTCTCTATTACATGTTGGTAAAGCCCTTAGGATGTGTACTTGACTACCTGGACTATGATGCGGATCATACTAGTGGGGACATGGTAGTCCATAAGTACATCCTTCAAAGTCCCTAGTCGTGGGTGTATCGAGACGGGGCATCGATATACCAGAGTAGACTAGCGTGTACCTTCTCGACCCATACAGATGGGTGATGGATGATCCCATATCCATCGGTGTTTGACATCGGAGATGATATACGGGTGCTCAGTGGAGACTGGGTACACTGGACGGACTCGCCGAGAACTCCCAGATGGTATTATACCTTATGTCAGATGGCAGTTCTCTGGTGACACTGGTACAGAGTAGTCTGTTGACCCGAGATCGTCATAGAGTCTTGTGTGGTTCCCGCTGTGCTTTGATTTCCACCTTACCACGTCCAAGAGGGCGTGCAAAACGGTGGTTTTTGGGTACAGTCCCGAATCACATGGAGGCAATGAGCGATAGGAGGGGATTCGTCTCTCCCGGTATAGGGAGTTGATGTTGCGCTGTGTTCGATTGGCTATAATGTGAAATCCCTGGCCAGGGTTGCTGAGATTTACTGGTAAGTGTTACCAGTCGTTTCTCGAACTGTTATAGACCTCATATCGACACGACTTTTCGAGCTATTGGGGTCTGACATTTACCACCCCTAGGCAAGATATGCGATATATCAGACGACGAGACCGGACTGTACGGTAGTGTTACTGGTTGGATTCACTGGAGTGTGAGCGGGCTTGCTCGTCGATCTTCTGATCGCTCAATACCCGGGTGGCCGTTACGTTTAGCAGACCGCTTGCGGCTTGTGGGTGTTTGATATGATCATCACCTGCTGCCGGCGTATTGACGAGTCTTTAGAGTCCTACACAGA
Organism: Agapanthus africanus; assembly: GCA_030015575.1. Lineage (NCBI taxonomy): Eukaryota > Viridiplantae > Streptophyta > Magnoliopsida > Asparagales > Amaryllidaceae > Agapanthus > Agapanthus africanus. The sequence continues at coordinate 496,547,334 of CM057339.1, forward strand.
GGTTTCCTGGCTCAAGCGAAACGAAATAGGAGCGCATATGAGTTATGTGCGGGACCGAGAATAATGCGTGTATGTGATACCGTATTCCATTCTCGCGATGAATGTATCGAAAGGTTGTATGCGATATAACCTAGTTATCGAATCAAGGGTTGGTTCGGTAAGCCGATACATAGGATACTAGTCGGTTATATGCGATATGACCGGATCGTTAAATCAAGTGTTGATTTAATGATTTAATGTATAATTATATATTTGATATATTACTTTGCATTAACTAGTATCGGTTCACTTAAGATGGATTTTCTCACTTGTATGTATCATGTTTGATGATGCATGAATGCTAGGGTTTGTGTAAAGAGTTAAAACATGGTTAAGTAAATGGTTAGGGGTTTTATTAATTTATTCATTCATTTATCTTTTAATTTGGATTAAAAGAAAAAGTGAAAAGAAAATAAAAAGGTTGCTTTCTTACATGAAGCTTCATGCAACTTTGACTCATGTAACCTTTTTGTCTTCTTCTTCAAACCCTAACCATTCATCTAACTTGAGTTAACTCTCTACATCTAACCATGGTTCAAGTTATGATAAGAATAATTCTTTTTCAATTATTCTCATGAACTTATCATAATATTCATCTTCTTCTTCTTCTTCATCACTTGAAGAAAGCTTACTTCATCAATGGTGATTGATGAAAAAGTGAGAGAAATCCAATTCTAAAGTGAACCCACTGTAGGGTTCCTAGGCACTCTTGAGAAGGTTCGTAAGGCATCAAACATGCCCGGATTAAATTTTAGACGTGCCGAACAACCTAAAGCCGGGATCTTTGCTAGATTATTAGGGTTTAACATGCAATAAGATAACTTTTATCTAAGTGTGAGGGATTACAACCTTTGTAGTCCGCTCCTTCACTTCACAAGCTCCGAGTAGAAGTCCCTTTGCCGCGATCCACGATCTCCCGGACTCATGAGAGGCTCCACGACTCGAACGATCCATTCTAGCTTGTCGTATTCCAAATCTCCGATGATCTACCTCGATGTTTCAAAGAACTCAAGCTATCTCACTCTTAAAGAAGTGAACACACTAATCCCATGGGCTAGATGAGATGAGGATGAGAGAGTAGTAATATTGCTTTCTTTTTAAATCATTTTCTCAATTTTATTCATCACTTCAAGAAAAACTAGCAAGGTTTCTTGAAGAAGGAAGAAGATGATAATGAAAGATAATGATAATCTTTTTCTTTTGTGATGAATAGAAATATAAATCATATGATTGATATATAACCATGGTCAAGGATGAATGGCTAAGAACAAGTAGAGAAACAACTAGGGTTAGGGTTTGGTTGAGTTTAAAGAATGTGTCATCCATAAAGATCTTAAGAATGACAAAAGAAAAAGCTTCTAGAAGGAACTTGAAGCTACTAACCCTAATCAAACCCTAACCTCAATTAATCATCCTTAAACATGTTTAACAATTAATCATATCATGTCACAATAATATATATCACATATATATTATATATTTGCAACAAAAGAAAATAATACAATTAACATATATCGCATATATATCAATGTATCATCCACTGAGAAAATGAAATAATAAAGCAAGCCAATATTAGTTAATATAATAATATATCATATATATATTATTATATATTAAATCATCGAATCAACACTTGATCCGACGATCCGGCTATATCGAATATAACCGACTAATATATCATGTACCGATTCATCGAATCAACACTTGATCGATGTCCCGGTTCATATCTAAATATCGCGAGAATATAATACGGTATCCCATATCGCATTATTCTCGGTCCTGCACATATCACATATGTGCTTCTACTCCGTTTCGCCTGAGCCAAGAAACCTCTGTGTAGGACTCTAAAGAATCGTCAATACGCCGGTAGCAGGTGATGATCACATCAAACACCCACAAGCTGCAAGCGGTCAGCTAAACGTAACAGCCACCCAGGTATTGAGCGATCAGAAGATCAACAAGCTAGCCTGTGCGTTCTCCTGTGAATCCGATCAGTAACACTCCCGTACAGTCCGGTCTGTTCGTCTGATATGTTGCATATCAAGTCTAGGGGTGGTATACGTCAGACCCCAGTAACCGATAAGTCGTGTCGATGTATGGCTCATAACGGGTCGAGAAACTACTAGTAACACTTACCAGTAAATCTCTATATCAGCCCTGGCCAGGGACTTCCAGTTATAGCCAATCGAACACAGCACAACATCAACTCCCTATACCGGGAGAGACGAATCCCCTCCTATCGCTCATTGCCTCCATGTGATTCGGGACTGTACCCAAAAGCCACCGTTTTGCATGCCCTCTTGGACGTGGTAAGGTGGAAATCAAAGCACAGTGGGAATCACACAAGACTCTATGACGATCTCGGGTCTTCAGACTACCCTGTACCTGTGTCACCGGAGAACTGCCATCTGACGTGTGGTATATCACCATCTGGGAGTTCTCGGCGAGTCCGTCCAGTGTACCCAGTCTCCACTGAGCACCCGTACACCATCCTTGATGTCCAACACCGATGGATATGGGATCATCCATCGCCCATCATATGGGTCAAGATGCGTATACGCTAGTCTACTCTGGTGTATCGATGCCCTGTCTCGATATACCCTCGACTAGGAACAGTTATAGGATGTACTCATCGACTACCGCGGCCCCACTAGTATGATCTCATCATAGTCCCAGTAGTCGAGTACAAGTCCTAAGGGCTTTATCAACATGTGAGAGTAAAACAGTAAACCAATACAAGTCAACATGTTAAGATAAAGTGAAACCAAATAGCATACTATCATGACGAGCAAGAAAGTATTCTCTATATATAACCAAGCATCCATTATAATACACATCATATGTACAACAATGGCCTCTAGGGCATATACATAACTAACAATCTCCCACTTGCACTAAGGCCAGCTGCTGTAGTATCTCATACCTAGCATCCCGAATAATCTCTCAAACTGTATCTGGGGAATAGCCTTCGTGAATGGATCCGCAGTGTTGTCCTTCGTATCTACTCTCCTGACCTCGATCTCCCGGCGATCAACTATCTCCCTGATCAGGTGATACCGCCTCAGAATATGTCTGGACTTCTAATGGGACCTGGGTTCCTTGGCCAAAGCCACCGCTCCATTGTTATCGCAATACAGAGGTATTGGATGCTCAATGGATGGAACCACACCAAGTTCACTAATGAACTTCTTGATCCAGACAGCCTCTTTGGCAGCATCGTTGGCAGCGATGTATTCAGCCTCCATCGTTGAGTCTGCAACGGTATCCTGTTTGGAACTCTTCCAACATACCGCCCCTCCATTGAGGGTAAAGACAAAACCCGAATGCGACTTAGAGTCGTCCTTATCACTTTGGAAGCTGGAATCGGTAAAGGACTCCACCTGGAGTTCTCCATTACCATACACCAAGAACATCTCCTTAGTCCTTCGTAAGTACTTGAGAATGTTCTTCACTGCTGTCCAATGACTCTCTCCAGGATCTGCTTGATACCGACTCACTACACTTAGTGAGTATGCTACATCGGGTCTGGTACACAGCATCGCATACATGATAGAGCCTACTGCCGAAGCATAGGGTATCCCTTGCATGCGAGCTCTCTCCAAATCAGTCTTGGGAGACATCTCTTTGGAGAGAGTGAGTCCAGAGATCGTGGGCTGATTCCCACGCTTGGATTCTTCCATACTAAACCTCTTTAGTATGGTGTCAATGTACCTGGATTGGGACAATCCCAATATCCGTTTAGATCTATCTCTATAGATCATGATTCCCAATATGCAGGAGGCATCACCTAGATCTTTCATTGAGAATCTCTGTGATAAGAAGAGCTTGACTGATTGCAGCATAGGAATATCATTTCCTATCAAGAGTATGTCATCCACGTACAATACGAGGAAGACTACCTTACCCTCTGCTACCTTCTTATAGATACAAGGTTCATCTATATTTTTGATGAAGTCAAACTCTTTGACTACAACATCAAAATAGATGTTCCAACTCCGCGATGCTTGCTTTAACCCATAAATGGATTTAAGCAGCTTGCACACCTTTCCGCTGCTCCCACTATCTACGAAGCCCTCTGGCTGAGTCATGTACACGCACTCTTCTAAATCACCGTTTAGAAAGGCGGTCTTAACATCCATTTGCCAGATTTCGTAGTCATGGTATGCAGCAATGACAAGTAAGATCCGGATGGACTTAAGCATAGCTACTGGAGAAAAGGTTTCGTCATAGTCCACACCTGGTCGTTGACGAAATCCCTTTGCTACCAGTCTAGCTTTGAAAGTCTCAACTTTTCCATCTACACCAAATTTCTTTTTAAAGATCCACTTGCTCCCAATGGGTTTTACCCCTTCAGGAGCATTTTCCAAAGTCCATACTTTGTTGGTGTACATGGATTCCATCTCAGATCGCATTGCATCCAGCCATTTCACAGAGTCACCACTCGTGATGGCCTGCTCGAAACTAGTCGGTTCATCATCATCCATGATGCAATCCTCGCTTCCACCATCAATGAGAAAACCGTAGTATCTCTCAGGTGGACGAGAAACCCTACTAGATCGGCGGAGAGGCTGGGGTTCGTCGGGTACTACTGAATCCTCTGGTTCCACTAAATCATCTGTTGTAGTTTGTTCTGCTGGAACTTCTTCCAGTTCTACCTCAGAGCCACTAATTTCTTTTTCAAGAAATTCCTTTTCTAAAAAGGTGGCATATTGAGAAACAAACACTTTTTGTTCCTCAGCGTGATAGAATATATATCCATAAGAATCTTTTGGATATCCTACAAACTTACATATACTTGATCTTGCCTCGAGTTTGTCCGGATTTTGCTTTTTAACATAGGCCGGACAACCCCATATCTTAACTCGTTTAAGAGATGGTCTCTTTCCATTCCATATCTCATATGGAGTGGTAGGCACCGATTTAGTTGGAACTCTATTCAATAGATATGTGGCTGTTTCCAGCGCATAACCCCAAAAGGAGATAGGTAACTCAGCAGTGCTCATCATAGAGCGCACCATATCTAATAGTGTGCGATTCCTTCGCTCCGATACACCGTTGTGCTGTGGTGTATAAGGAGGAGTAAGCTGAGAGAGAATCCCATTCTCTTTTAGATAATCTCGAAACTCATTACTTAAGTATTCACCTCCTCGATCAGATCGAAGAATCTTAATACTTTTGCCCGTTTGATTCTCTACTTCGTGCTTATAATCTCTGAATTTTTTAAAAGCTTCAGACTTGTGTTTCATCAGGAACACATGTCCGAATCTAGAGAGATCGTCAGTGAATGTAATGAAGTAGGAAGAACCGTTCCTGGCATGCGTAGACATGGGACCGCATACATCACTATGTACCAGTTCTAAGAGTTCGGTAACTCTTTCTCCGTGTCCACTAAACAGAGCTTTGGTCATTTTTCCTTTGAGACATGAATGGCAAGTATCATAAGATGATAATTCGAACGGATTCAAATAACCATCTTTATGTAACTTAGCTAGTCGTGTCGCATTGATATGACCAAGTCTACAATGCCACAAGTAGGATTCGTTCACATCTGAACTTTTCCTCTTGTGTGTGTTTTGTATATTCAGGACTGTATTCTGATTTAGAATGAATATGCCATTATGTAACGAGCCTGATGCAATCAACTTTTGATCTAGGAATATGTTCATAACATTATCCTGTACTACAAAATTATATCCCTCTTTACTCAATAAAGAAACTGATATAATGTTGCACATCATGTTCGGTATATAATAGCACTCATTTAGAATCAGTGTATTACGACTTGGTAATACAAGGTGATATTCGCCAACTGCTTTGGCTACAATACTTGCACCGTTCCCTACTTGAACGGAATGATCACCTTTTCCCAGTTCTCTACCTTTACGCAGCCCATGTAACTGTTTACATATGTGGGATCCTGATCCGGTATCTAATACCCAGGACGTAGGGTGAACTGAGAAACAGTTCTCAATAACTAACACACCTGAAGAAGATGCATCAACATGCATGTTCTTTTGGGCGGCGTGAGAATCTAGATATTCTCCTGTTTCCTGTTCAGTCTTATAACTCTTATAAGAAAGAACGGGTTCAACGTTCCCTTGCTCAGTACAATAATTAGGTTCAGTCAATACATCCATATTATTATCTTGATTATGGCCTGAAATGGTCGCTACTTGGAGAGAGAGAGAAGAAAACACTTTAGCGTATGCTCTTGCAAGATTAGATTGGTTATTATCTTATCTAATCAGGATGTCTCCCACTGTTTTTATCAAATCTACCTTCAAACCATAAAAGGTAAGATTAGCCGGGATTAATTACACCCTACAATTTCGTCAATCTTTCAGCCAGATCAGTGTCGGTACTTTGAGGGAGGTTCCCCGTGCTTTCGCACGGACCTAATTAGTAAACCTCGTTTTCCCAGAGGCGTAACCTCGTTAACACTTTTCTAGACACCTACTTGAATGACTAATTGTCCTGTGTAAAACTCTCCCAGGAGTAACTCTTACTCGCAGTGGGTATCAGGATCCAACTATCTCATAGGAGGTATGCAATCTCATTGCAAATTTCAACACTTGAAATTCCCGATAATATTTTTACCCCTAGTGTCTTATGACCTTAACTATGGTCAACAAATCATAAGCACTAGTCAAGTCCTACCCGTCATTTCTTGATTAATTTAGACCCACCCACATGACCCTTAACTATGGTCAACAAAGTCATATGACTGTCCTAATTAATCACATCTTATGTTATCTAGGAAAACATCACTTAGCTACCGTACACTGCGCCTTAACTATGGTCAACAAACGCAGCACGAATACTAAGAACTCTATTTTCCTAAAATGACGGAGGGTTAAGCAGGTTTTTCAGAAAACCCTGAGCGTAATGAACTTGAAATCGTCGTAGAATCATGTAGTTTTTGAAAAGGAGTGTTTTTGAGGCTTTTCTTAGTTTCGCTAAAGGGGTCACTCCTGGTGAAGGGATCGTCGGCCCTTTCCTCATCGAATAAGGTGCAGGATATATCATATATACCGCTGTGCAAAGCAAAACACTAAAAGCAATCAAAAGACAAACCGCGTTTTGTAGCATCTGCCAGTTTTGCTAAAGGAGTCACTCCCGGTGAAGGGATCTCGGTCCTTTCCTCATCGAATAAGGTGCAGGATATATCGTATATATCACTGTGCAAAGCAAAACTGTAGCTACCCTTTTTTATAAAGTTTTTTGATTCTACAACATCTTTAGGTTTCTTTTCTTTTATTAATCTCATTAATAAAAATCCCATCAGCATATGCTTCCTAAGCATCACAGAAGAAACGAAAGCAGTAATATTTATATATCAACATATATATATAGTATAAGCAATCGTCTCAGGCAGTAATATGATCTCATCACAGAACATTGCAGCAGAAGAACATATATGAAATATTGGATATACTAGGACGTCCGTGTTTTCAATACGAGCCTGTATAAAACACGGATTCCACGGTCGCGACGAATAGCCAAACCCACATCCCAAGACCCCTACGAGAGCGGCAAGTAACACTGCCAATTCTAGGGTTAGAAGACCCGGTCTCGACTCCTCGAGATGGCCTCCCACTGGACCCTAGAACCCGGTCACTTGTGCTTCCCACCTTGGGTCTATCTAATGCGGAAAAGTAAATAATATACACTGGTGACAGTAACCGCAACCAGGAAGTGCCCCAAATAAAAGAATATTACATTACAAATGAATTTTACATGAATGAAAATAAAAACCCTCATCTCACATAAAACCCCGGCTATTCTGAACGCGACGATCCAATATAACATATCACAGCAACACATAATATCTCATATCATCAACGTAAGTAAATATGCGCATCCCAATTGTCGTTGACATATAGCAACGAAACCGGCGATATCACATATTACACTTACGGTCACAGAAAAGAAAGTGTAAAACTACAATATTTGGAATCCACAATCACTTTAGACATCGTAAATCCGAAATATCACATATTCCGCATTTCATGCCCAACTCTATGAATTCCACATATTGTATCACATTCCAGATAAATAGACAGAATTAAACTTTCCGAACAGATAATCAAATACCCAAAATTTCCCAAAGTGCTCAACTCTTGAGCGGAGTTCAAACAATCCCAGAATATGTCACAGTACCAGTGATCCAGCCGTAGAAGGGTCAAGCCAACGCCTCACATGTGGCACGCCGTACTGTCCCAAACCCGAAGGTTCAAAAGGCAGTTCAAGACGGTCACATAATCGAGTTAAGGTTTGTTGTCTTCTAGAGGGTCCACCAGTTAACTTGTACAATTTTCCGAAAGATTTAAACCCGAATAAATTTCAACACTTGAAAATTTGCCGTACCGGGAAACAGTAAGTTAATGATATCCGTTCAACTAGTTTAACAATTTCTAAATATCCGGAAAGAAATACGAATTTAAAATTTCCGATCGAGTCTACTATTACAAAACAAACCCCAGAATTTTAAACACCTGGAACAGATTAAAAATATCCAGAATAGTCAGCAAGTACCTACGGTTAAAACCATGAAGCCACGTGTCCCAATCCTACAGTGCCGCCGCGGAAGCGCCGCGAGAACTATGTTAATGCCGCGGATCCGCGCTCTGTTGGTGGAATTGTGGGCACGTGTTTCATGGAAATTCTTAGAATTCCCTGCTGATTTTTTTACATATTTTTAATTCTGAAAAATCCCAAAATTTAAAAAATTTCCAGAGAGGGGTCCATTTTGTTCGTTTCGGGTTCGATCGGAGTTTTAACTTCGTAAACACATCGCCTAATGCTCTAGCTAGGCTCTGATACCACTGTAGGGTTCCTAGGCACTCTTGAGAAGGTTCGTAAGGCATCAAACATGCCCGGATTAAATTTTAGACGTGCCGAACAACCCAAAGCCGGGATCTTTGCTAGATTATTAGGGTTTAACATGCAATAAGATAACTTTTATCTAAGTGTGAGGGATTACAACCTTTGTAGTCCGCTCCTTCACTTCACAAGCTCCGAGTAGAAGTCCCTTTGCCATGATCCACGATCTCCCGGACTCATGAGAGGCTCCACGACTCGAACGATCCATTCTAGCTCGTCGTATTCCAAATCTCCGATGATCTACCTCGAGATTTCAAAGAACTCAAGCTATCTCACTCTTAAAGAAGTGAACACACTAATCCCATGGGCTAGATGAGATGAGGATGAGAGAGTAGTAATATTGCTTTCTTTTTAAATCATTTTCTCAATTTTATTCATCACTTCAAGAAAAACTAGCAAGGTTTCTTGAAGAAGGAAGAAGATGATAATGAAAGATAATGATAATCTTTTTCTTTTGTGATGAATAGAAATATAAATCATATGATTGATATATAACCATGGTCAAGGATGAATGGCTAAGAACAAGTAGAGAAACAACTAGGGTTAGGGTTTGGTTGAGTTTAAAGAATGTGTCATCCATAAAGATCTTAAGAATGACAAAAGAAAAAGCTTCTAGAAGGAACTTGAAGCTACTAACCCTAATCAAACCCTAACCTCAATTAATCATCCTTAAACATGTTTAAAAATTAATCATATCATGTCACAATAATATATATCACATATATATTATATATTTGCAACAAAAGAAAATAATACAATTAACATATATCGCATATATATCAATGTATCATCCACTGAGAAAATGAAATAATAAAGCAAGCCAATATTAGTTAATATAATAATATATCATATATATATTATTATATATTAAATCATCGAATCAACACTTGATCCGATGTCCCGGTTCATATCTAAATATCGCGAGAATATAATACAGTATCCCATATCGCATTATTCTCGGTCCTGCACATATCACATATGTGCTTCTACTCCGTTTCGCCTGAGCCAAGAAACCTCTGTGTAGGACTCTAAAGAATCGTCAATACGCCGGTAGCAGGTGATGATCACATCAAACACCCACAAGCTGCAAGCGGTCAGCTAAACGTAACAGCCACCCAGGTATTGAGCGATCAGAAGATCAACAAGCTAGCCTGTGCGTTCTCCTGTGAATCCGATCAGTAACACTCCCGTACAGTCCGGTCTGTTCGTCTGATATGTTGCATATCAAGTCTAGGGGTGGTATACGTCAGACCCCAGTAACCGATAAGTCGTGTCGATGTATGGCTCATAACGGGTCGAGAAACTACTAGTAACACTTACCAGTAAATCTCTATATCAGCCCTGGCCAGGGACTTCCAGTTATAGCCAATCGAACACAGCACAACATCAACTCCCTATACCGGGAGAGACGAATCCCCTCCTATCGCTCATTGCCTCCATGTGATTCGGGACTGTACCCAAAAGCCACCGTTTTGCATGCCCTCTTGGACGTGGTAAGGTGGAAATCAAAGCACAGTGGGAATCACACAAGACTCTATGACGATCTCGGGTCTTCAGACTACCCTGTACCTGTGTCACCGGAGAACTGCCATCTGACGTGTGGTATATCACCATCTGGGAGTTCTCGGCGAGTCCGTCCAGTGTACCCAGTCTCCACTGAGCACCCGTACACCATCCTTGATGTCCAACACCGATGGATATGGGATCATCCATCGCCCATCATATGGGTCAAGATGCGTATACGCTAGTCTACTCTGGTGTATCGATGCCCTGTCTCGATATACCCTCGACTAGGAACAGTTATAGGATGTACTCATCGACTACCGCGGCCCCACTAGTATGATCTCATCATAGTCCCAGTAGTCGAGTACAAGTCCTAAGGGCTTTATCAACATGTGAGAGTAAAACAGTAAACCAATACAAGTCAACATGTTAAGATAAAGTGAAACCAAATAGCATACTATCATGACGAGCAAGAAAGTCTTCTCTATATATAACCAAGCATCCATTATAATATACATCATATGTACAACAATGGCCTCTAGGGCATATACATAACTAACACCTACTTCCTATTTCTTCATCCTCTACCTCTTGCCAAGTAGTAGAGTGTGTTTCCTTCACATGTTTTCATGACTTGGTGAAGTGGGAGCTTGATCTTGTGATGCCTCGACGTAGATCATCTTCGGCACGAAGCCGACGACCATGCCCGCCCATTTCTCCGATGAAGCCGACGCTAGAGCCCGGATTTCGATTTGGACAGCGAGGAGACTTCATTGCGGAGCTATGGAGGTGGAGGACTGGATTTACAAAGGTTGTATTTCCGTTCTCATAGTTTAGTTGTAAACTAGTTTCTTTTTCGCCTAAACTTCTAGCCAACGATCTTGTTAGGGTTTCTCGGCACATATAAAATTTGAAATTGGCATGGTTGATGCTTTGTGAGACCTCTTGGGAGTGCCTAGGAACCCTACAATTGGGTACAGTCCCGATTCACATGGAGGCAATGAGCGATAGGAGGGGATTCGTCTCTCCCGGTATTGGGGGTTGATGTTGCGCTATGCTCGACTGGCCATAACAGGAAATCCCTGGCCAGGGTTGCAGTGATATACTGGTAAGAGTTATCAGTAGTTTCACAAAAGTTATGGACCCTACGTCGGCATGACTTATCGAGCTATTGGGGTCTGACGTTTACCACCCCTAGGCGAGATATGCGACATATCAAACGAACAGACCGGACTGTACGGTAAGTGTTACTGGTTGGATTCACAGGAGTGTGAGCGGGCTTGCTCGTCGATCTTCTGATCGCTCAATACCCGGGTGGCTGTTACGTTTAGCAGACCGCTTGCGGCTTGTGGGTGTTTGATATGATCATCACCTGCTGCCGGCGTATTGACGAGTCTTTAGAGTCCTACACAGAGGTTTCCTAGCTCAAGCGAAACGAAATAGGAGCGCATATGAGATATGTGCGGGACCGAGAATATTGCGTGTATGTGATACCGTATTCCATTCTCGCAATGAATGTATCGATTGGTTGTATGCGATATAACCTAGTTATCGAATCAAGGATTGATTCGATAAGCCGATACATTGGATACTAGTCGGTTATATACGATATGACCGGATCGTTAAATCAAGTGTTGATTTAATGATTTAATGTATAATTATGTATTTGATATATTACTTTGCATTAACTAGTATTGGTTCACTTTAAATGGATTTTCTCACTTGAATTGTGCAAGTTGTATATGTGATATACTTTTGTGCACATGATTGTATCATGTTTGATGATACATGCTTATTTGGTTAAGTGTAAAGAATTAAACTATGGTTAAGTTAATGATTAGGGTTTTGTTTACTTAATTACTTATTCATTTATCTTATTCATTTATTCATTTTGGAAAATGAAAAGGATAAATGAATGGTTACTTGTTTTGTTTTTAGTTGAACATTCATGAAGTTTTGACTTAGTATCCATTCTTGTCTTATACTTAACCCTAACCATTTAAACTAACCCTAATTCATTCTCTACACTTAACTAAGGTTAGAAGATGATAAGAATTAATTCTTTTTCATTTTTCTTTAAGACTTAATATATCTTCTTCTTCTTCTTCATCTTCTTCTTACATGAAGAAAAAGCTTGCCTCTTCAATGGCAACTAGCCAAAACAAGTGAGAAATCCAATTCTAAAGTTTACCCACTTCCTATTTCTTCATCCTCTACCTCTTTCCAAGTTGTATAGGGTGTTTCCTTCACAAGTTTTCATGGCTTGGTGAAGTTGGAGCTTGTTCTTGTGATGCCTCGACGTAGATCATCTTCGGCATCGAACCGATGATCAAGCTCGCCCATTTCTCCGATGAAGCCGATGCTAGAGTCATGGATTTGATTTGGACAGCGGAGGGACCTCATCACGGAGTCTAGGATGTGGAGGACCGGATCTACAAAGGTTGTAGCCCCTTTCCTTTAGATACATTTCCGTTTACTTGCTTGTTTCGCCTATTTATCTAGTTAACGATCCGTATTAGGGTTTGTAGGCACTTGAAAAATTTAAATTGGCCGTGTTTGATCACTTGTGAGACTTCATTAGTGTGCCTAGGAACCCTACAGTATACATATAACTAACAGTTTCGAGTGGACGAGATCCACATGCATACATGCATTCATTATATTGTTGGATGATATCCACATGCATACTGGCATTGATTATTGTTGGCACATATACAGACACGGTCACCCTAGATATCATAGTATTACCTTTATGATATAGTTGACCTAGGAATCGTTGTTTATTCGATTTCTACCTGTAGATGTTTTCTACTCACGAGTTGGCAACACACCCCCGTTGTGCCACAGTTCTTGCAGGTTGATCGCATGGATCAGTGGCGGCATTGTTGGCACATAGCTGCATTCGAGTGTTTTACATTGGTAGATGCTACATGTTGGATCGTACCCCTATTGTATTTATTATTCATATTGTATCTAGTCAACTCCATCAATCAAAACTAGTAATTGTATATGTAGTAAGATTTAGCAAGACTTGTAGTTGCGAGATTTGAGTGATGGGTTTTATGTTCGCTTATTGTAAGTCCATGCTACCCTTCCCCGGTTCTTACGGGGTTGCGGAAGTGGTGAAAAACGATTTTCAAGAGGGTGGTAACATGGACTACCAATACGGATCTTTGTTAAACTACTAACTAACAACCTAACATGAGTTTACCTACTCGGTTAGGGGGCTATACCTTTCTTGAACTCCTTCGTCTTCGACTCCTCCCGGTGTACGGATCGGCCTCACCTCGTCGTCTCCTTGCGCCGAAGATGGATCCACCAGAAAGCTTCTACCTTTGGCTTCTTCTTCGAACTTTGAAGAAACTAGATCACTTGGGTTGCTAGGCCTTGTGAACTAGAATGAGTAGAGGAATGTTTTGGTGTCTTTTTTATCTCTAAGGCAATGAGTCTCAACATATGAGAATGGTTTGCCTTGAGGTAGAGAGAGCAAGAGGAAGAGGGAGAGCTTGAGAATGAGAGAGCTCAAGAGAGAGAAAGCAAAATGAAAGAATGAACCATACTCTTCTCATTCTCACCTCTCATAATCCAAAAGCCATCATAACAAAAAATAGTAATCAAGTATTGTGTAATGGTTTAAGTCAAAATGGCTATATCATTTCATGCACTCATTTTGCAAAAATAAACAAGCAAGCAAAAGTCTTTGCCATGGAATGATAGCCATTGTCATGATGATGGTCAACTAGTCCAACCTAGTCAACCAGTCAACAAGTCAACAAAGTCAACCCCTCAACAACCATGTCACTATAATACTTAATTAATATTAATGTTAATAATATTTCTTATTCTCATTAGGGTTAAGCAAAAGTCAATGGTCAACGGTCAACAGTCAATAACCCCAATGAGAATCCTCTGTCTCTGTCAACTGTGCATACACACCCGCATCCGCGTTCCAAGGAACACGAATACAAACGAGATAAAACCAATCCCAAAACGTACACTAGGATCTGGCTTAAACCAAAGCCCGCTAGTGTCAACTGTCCGGACACTGTACGTGCACAAATGCACGGATGTGAACGAACCCTGTCGCAAAACCATGCGACCTGTCGCAAAACCATGCGACCCCTACTCTTTTGCCTAAAGGCGAATAGCTTTCTGTATGGGACTCTAAAGACTCGACACTACGCTGGCAGTGGGTTTAACCACAGACCGTAAGCGGCACTAGCTGTGCGTAACGGTCCCCAGGTAGATGCCGATAAGAAGACTGACGAGGTGAAACCCATCTGAACTCCTACTGAGTCTGAATGTGACAATCTTTCTGTACAGTCCGGTCTGTTCGTCTGATACATCGCATGGTGGGCCTAGGGGGCGGTAAACTTCAGTCCCCTAATAGCGGTACAAGTCGTGTCGGAGTGAAGCCCAGAACACCCTGAGATAACACTGGAAACCTACCAGTATATCTCGCTTGCCCTGGCCAGGGACTACTCATGTAATGGCTCTCCTAGACACAGCGCGATGTCAACCCCCAATACCGGGAGAGACGAATCCTGTCTAACCGTCACTGCCTCCAAGTGCTTCGGGACTGCACCCAACTACTACCTGTTTGCACGACTCCTTTGAGCCGTGGTAGGGTAGTAATCTAAGTACAGTGGGAACACACTCGAGGCAAAGTGACAGTGTCAAGTCAGCGGACTAAGCTGTACTCATGTCATCTAGGAACTGATAACTGACGATAGGTATAGTACCAACCAACAGTTCCCGACGAGTCCTGTCCAGTGTACTCGTAACCTAACGAGCACCCGCATACTATCTCCAGTACGACGTACTGATGGCTGTGGGACATCTCCCACACTGGGATGAGAAGCGCATACGCTAGTCTACTCCGGAGTATCGATGCCCTGTCTTGATAGTCCTGCGACTAGGGACCTGCATAAGGATGTGCTTATAGATTACCCAGCCCCCACTAGTGTGACTGCCATCACAACTCTGGTAATCAAGCAAAGATCCTAAGGGCTCCACTAATGTGTATAGGTGATATACTAAAATAAACACATGTACACATTGAAGTAGAAACAAATCAAGTAGCATACTACTATATTGAGCAAGATTGTCTATACAAGGTGAATATCCCAAGCTTCTATTAAGTAATATACAAACTAGTATGATACAGTAATGACCTCTAGGGCATATACACTAACAATCTCCCACTTGCACTAAGGCCATGTACTGGCGTATCGAAGACCTATCATCTCGATCAGCCGCTCGAACTGAGTCTGGGGTAAGGCCTTTGTGAGTGGATCAGCAGTGTTGTCTTCCGTAGAAACTCTCCGAACCTCGATCTCCTGGCGACCCACGATCTCCTTGATCAGGTGATACCGCCTCAAGATGTGTCTGGACTTCTGATGGGACCTTGGTTCCTTCGCTAAAGCTATAGCCCCGTTGTTGTCGCAATACAGAGGTATTGGATCAACAATGGACGGAACCACCTGAAGTTCAGTCAAGAACTTCCTGACCCAGACAGCTTCTTTTGCGGCATCTGCAGCAGCGATATATTTCGCTTCCATCGTCGAGTCAGCAACGGTTTCCTGTTTGGAACTCTTCCAACACACCGCCCCTCCATTAAGGGTAAAGACATAACCCGACATGGACTTGGAATCATCCTTGTCACTCTGGAAGCTGGAGTCAGCAAAGGCCTCGATCTGGAGGTCTTTTCCGCCATACACCAAGAACATCTCCTTAGTCCTTCTTAGGTACTTGAGAATGTTCTTTACCGCTATCCAGTGTTTCTTCCCAGGGTTTGACTGATACCGGCTTACCACACTCAGTGCATAAGCTACATCCGGTCTGGTACACAACATCGCATACATTATAGAGCCTACCGCAGAAGCGTAGGGTATAATAGACATGCGATCCCTTTCCAAATCAGTCTTAGGAGACATCTCTTTGGAGAGGGTGATCCCGTGACAAGCCGGTAGATTACCGCGCTTGGAATCTTCCATACTGAATCTTTTCAGTATAGTGTCGATGTACCTGGACTGTGAGAGTCCCAGTATCCTCTTGGATCTGTCACGATAGATCCGGATCCCCAGAATGCACGAGGCATCACCCAGGTCTTTCATGGAGAACTTGTGTGACAAGAACCCCTTGACGGATTGTACCATAGGAATGTCATTTCCTATTAAGAGAATGTCATCCACGTATAAAACGAGGAATACTACAGTTCTCGCTACAAATCTACTATAGATGCATGGTTCATCTGGATTTTTGATAAAGCCAAATTCCTTGACCGTCTCATCAAAACAGATGTTCCAACTCCGCGATGCCTGCTTCAGTCCATAGATGGACTTAAGCAACTTTCACACCTTTCCGCTGCTCCCACTCTGAATGAAACCCTCTGGCTGGTCCATATAAACACACTCCTCTAAATTTCCATTTAGAAAAGCGGTCTTTACGTCCATCTGCCAAATCTCATAATCGTGGAAGGCAGCAATGGCAAGAAGGATCCGAATGGATTTCAGCATAGCTACTGGAGAAAAGGTCTCGTCATAGTCCAAACCAGGTCGAAACCCTTTGCAACCAGTCTAGCTTTATAGGTCTCAACCTGTCCATCTACACCAATCTTCCTTTTGAAGATCCACTTGCATCCTACGGGTTTTACCCCATCTGGAGCAACGTCCAACGTCCATACTTTGTTGGTGTACATGGACTCCATTTCGGTCCGCATTGCATCCAGCCATTTTACCGAGTCAACGCTCTGAATGGCCTGCTGGAAGCTAGTCGGCTCATCATAATCAATGATGCAATCCTCTCTATCCCCGTCTATGAGAAAACCGTAGTATCTCTCGGGCGGATGAGACTGCCTACTACTCCTGCGGAGCGGCGTAGGAATGTCATTTTCTTTTGAACCCTCTGGTTCTACTAAGCTTTCAGTAATAGTCTGTGGTTCTGGAATTTCTTCCAGTTCTATTGCGCTCCTACTTATCTGATTTTCCAAAAATTCAGTTTCCAAGAAGTGGGCATGACGAGAAACATAAATCTTTTGTTCCTCTTCGCAATAGAAGAAATATCCCTTGGAGTTCTTTGGATATCCCACAAACTTGCACTGTACTGAGCATGCCTCGAGCTTGTCCGCATGCTGCTTTTTGACAAAAGCTGGACATCCCCATGTCTTAATGCGATTAAGATAGGGTCTCTTCCCACACCACATCTCATATGGTGTAGTAGGCACAGTCTTAGTTGGAACTCGGTTCAAAAGGTATGCAGCTGATTCTAGTGCATATCCCCAGAATGATCGCGGTAACTCAGCTTTACTCATCATGGACCGTACCATATCCAATAGGGTCCGGTTCCGTCTCTCCGATACACCGTTATGTTGCGGAGTGTATGGAGGAGTAAACTGAGAGAGAATTCCGTTCTCTTTTAAATAGTTCAGGAACTCGGCACTCAAGTATTCACCACCTCGATCCGATCTTAGTGTCTTGATACTTTTGGCGGTTTGTTTTTCTACTTCATTCTTATATTCCTGGAATTTTCCAAAGGCTTCGGACTTATGTTTCATTAAGAAGACATAACCGTACCTTGAAAAGTCATCCGTAAAAGTAATGAAGTAAGAATAACCGCTTCGCGCCTGTGTAGACATTGGACCGCACACGTCGCTGTGTACGAGTCCCAAGAGCTCGCTCGCCCTTACTCCGTGTCTAGTGAACGGAGTCTTTGTCATCTTTCCTTTGAGACAGGATTGACAAGTGGCATACGATTGATATTCGAACGGATTCAAATATCCTTCTGTATGTAACTTCGTCAACCTTCTCTCATTGATGTGACCCAGTCTACAATGCCATAAGAAAGTCTGATTTATTTCCGGAGACTTTCTTTTGTGTGTATTCTGGACATTGAAAATCTGTGGTTGGTTTAGTACGTATATACCATTGCTTAATGTACCTGACCCAATCAGAACTTGATTAAGGTGAATGTTTACAACATTACTTACAAACGCAAATTCATAACCTTCTTTAGAAATCAAAGATACAGAAATGATATTACATGTTGCGTTGGGTACAAAAAAGCAATTACGTAAAACCAAAACATGTCCATCTGACATTCCCAGGTGATAGTCCCCCACGGCCTTAGCATCCATGCTAGCTCCATTTGCAACTTTGAGGGTCATGTCACCTGCCTTCAAAACCCTACGGTTTCTCAATGCCTGCAAAGAATTACAGATATGAGATCCTGATCCGGTATCCAATACCCAGGAAGTAGAGTTTATTGATAGACAGTTTTCAATAACATACACACCTGAAGCTGAAGCCGCAACTTGCTTCAGTTCCTGTGTTCTGGCTTTCCAAGCCCTGCAATCTTTCTTCCAGTGACCACTCTTATGACAGAAAAAGCACTCTTCTTTCCCTATAAGCTTCCCCGCTATCTTTGTTGCTTTTGCTTTTCCCTTCGTATCCACTTTAATAACACCGCCCCTTGGTTTGGCGGAGGCTTTCTTCTTCTTTCCCTTGGCTTTCGCCTTGGACCTAGAAGATGAAGATGCTCCTACAAACAAAGTGGATGTTTCCCTACCTTTCTGTAGGGTGCCCTCTGCACTCCTCAGCATGTTGAGGAGCTCTGAAAGTTCAACTTCTTTTTCTTGTAAGTTGAAGTTCAGGATAAACTGGGCGTAATTGGAAGGAAGGGACTGGAGAATCAAGTCCGTATAGAGCTCGTTCTATAACGTGGTCCCAAGTTCCGCGAGCTCCTCAATGAAGCCAATCATATTAAGCACGTGTTCCGCTACCGATGATCCGATGGCCAACTTTGCCGAAAATAACTTCTTCGACACTTCGTATCTTGCGATACGAGATTGCTCTCCATACAGTTCTTTTGTATGGAGAAATATGGATTCGAGGTCCATATTCTCGTGCCTCCTCTGTTGTTCGTTGTCCATAGAGGCAAGCACGAGGCATTTGGCCTTCGCGCTCTCGATCTCCCAAGTCTTACGGATTTCCTTATCCGCGACGCTGGAGGTGGGACCTGGGACAGGGGGAGCTTTGGTGGTAAGGAGATACCCCAACTTGTCATAAGTGATTGCCATTTTGACATTCCTGAGCCAATCTTTATAGTTTGGCCCTGTCAGTATGTTTTTATCTAGTAATAACTTAAGTCCGGTCATGATGTTTGGTCGCTGCAATTAGGAGAGAGAGAAGATGTTAGTGTATATGCCCTAGGGGCCATTATTGTATCATACTAGTTTGTATATTACTTAATGGAAGCTTGGGATATTCACATGTATATAACAGTCTTGCTAAACATGGTAGTATGCTACTTGGTTTTTCTATCTTAATATGTGAGTATACGTATTGATAGAGCTCTTAGGATCTTGCTTGACTACCAGCGTTGTGATGGCAGTCACACTAGTGGGGGCTGGGTAGTCTACAAGCACATCCTTATTCAGGTCCCTAGTCGTTGGATTATCGAGACAGGGCATCGATACTCCGGAGTAGACTAGTGTGTACGCTTCTCATCCCAGTTGGGGAGATGGTCTGTCCCACAGCCATCAGTACGTCGTACTGGAGATAGTATGCAGGTGCTCGTTAGGTTACGGGTACACCGGACAGGACTCACAGGGAACTGTTGGTTGGTTTTATACCAGTCGTCAGTGAACAGTTCCCAGGTGACATGAGTACAGCATAGTCCGCAGACTTGACACTGCTACTTCGCCTCGAGTGTGTCCCACTGTTCTTAGATTGCTACCCTACCACGGCTCAAAGGAGTCGTGCAAACAGGTAGCAGTTGGGTGCAGTCCCGAGCACTTGGAGGCAGTGGCGGTTAGACAGGATTCGTCTCTCCCAGTATTGGGGGTTGATATCGCGCTGTGTCAGAGAGCCATTACGCAAAGTCTCTGGCCAGGGCAAGCGAGATTTGCTGGTAGGTTCCAGTAGTTTCTCAGGGTGTAATGGGCTTCGCTCCGACACGACTTATACCGCTATTAGGGGACTGACGCTTGCCGCCCCTAGGCCCGATATGCGATAGTCTTAGACGAACGGACCGGACTGTCTGGAGATTGTCACATCAGACTCAGTAGGAGTTCGGATGGGTTTCCTCATCGGCCTTCTTATCGACATCTACCTGGGGACCGTTACGTACAGCTAGTGCCGCTTGCGGTCTGTGGTTAAACCCACTGCCAGCGTAGTAGTCGAGTCTCTAGAGTCCCACGCAGAGAGTTTCCCTACTCCAGGCGAAACGATATAGAGGTCGTATGGTTTTACGACAAGGGTTCGGACGCATACGTGTGTTTACGCACGTACGACTTTCGGACAGTTTTTACTAGTCGGCTTTGGTTTAAGCCAGTTACTAGTATCCGGTTATTGGATTTATACAGTCTAAAGTTTTTCCGTGTTTTCACGGATAGGAGGGGCGTTCTCGTAATTGCGCGAGAAGCTTCTAGAAGATGGTGACTAAGGAGGTTAAGATGGCATATACATTAAATGAGATTAGTGAGTCATATGGATGATTCATCCATGTCATTAATGCATCATAAATGCTTAATGACTCATGGAGATGAATCACCATTAGATATTTATCAAGCATGGTTGTAAATCATTTTCTTTTCTTTTCTTGAAAAACAATAATGCTTGATATATATTATGATAACTCATTTTCTCATTTCATTATTATGTTCATCTTCTCTCTCTCTTCAAACCCTAATCCTCCCCTCTCATGTGTTGAGTACAAGGATTAGTTAGACTACTTAATCCATAACCATACTCTATTTCATCTAGGTACTTTGATTAGCACTTAAAGATACCTAGTTGCCTCAAGTTTAGAGGCAAAGCTTGGAGTTTAGCTCTCGTGGTGGATCGTCTACTACTTGGAGAAGGCCGAGGAGGAGGTGGAGTTCGTAAAGACGAAGGACACGGTTCTTTAGGTATAATCCCTTTACATAGTAGTTGTTAACTTCTATGTTTGATGTTAGTTATCGTTTAGCTTCGATTCATGCGGTTAGTCGATGTTTATGCAAAGAACAAGATAGTTTTTCATATTTCCGCCTCCTCACTAGTCGTGGGGTGTTGTACATCGACTTACAGAAGAAACACTTTAGCATGATGCTCTTGCAAGTTTAGAGTGGTTTTTAATTTTTCTAAACAGGATGGCTCCCACTGTCTCTCGAATCCCTCCTCAAACCAAAAAGGAAGAATTAGTCAGGATCAATCTCACCATACAATACTTGCTTAACCGTTCGGCCAGGCTGGTGTCGGTACTTCGAGGGAGGTTTTCCAACGCTTTCGCGAAGTTCCTTAATTTAAGAACCTCTTTTCCCTGGGGGCGTAGCCCCGCTAACACCTTTCTAGACACTTACTAGGTTTATAGCATTGATCGTTAAGTGAGAAATTTCCCGAGGAGTAGCATATACTCACAGTAGGATCGGGATCCAAATATCATTGCGTGACAAAACTGAAGGAATCCTACCAGAATCATCACACTCCAAATGGTATGCGGCGCTAGCAAGTTTCAGTTCTTTTGAAACTCCCGATGTGGATTTTTGCCGCATGCTTTTATGACCTTGACTTTGGCCAACAAATCATAAGTCACATGTCAAGTTCTACCTGTCATTCTCCAGGTTAATTTGAGCCCACCCGCACATACCCTTGACTTTGGCCAACAAGGTAGAACGACTGCCCCAAACCAACACATCTATCTATGCTGCACATGAATACCCAATAGCTACCAATCACTATGCCTTGACTTTGGCCAACAAACATAGCTTGAATACTATTGACCATCCATGTGAAACGACGGAGGGCTACGAATGGTTTTGGCGAAACCGTGAACGTAGTGAACTTGATATAATCGATGGAATGAGATAGCTTTTAAAAGGAGTGGCTTAAGCTCCGCGTTTAAAAGTTATTTTTGAAAAGAAACCGAGTGGTTTTTGAAAGTGTTCCAACGACTTTTACATGGTTTATTTTTCTTGCATTAGTTCTTTTAATGCGTGTTTTTCTTGCATTAGTTCTTTTAATGCGTCCCATCATTTAATCCTACCATTGCAGAAAACAACCAAAATATGACGTCCTCTTATGCCATTCGCATTCGCCACGGGGCCCCGTCATTACCCGTTAGGTTACTTAACTAACGACAGAGCGGGGGCTGGGCTAGCGCGGCTGCAAAATATAAGCAACGCCTAAATAATATCATATATATATATTGCAATGATAGCCATTTCAGATCACAAATGAACACATTGGATATACTAGGAATCCGCAATTCGTACGAGCCTGTAACGAAAAGCGGATTACACGGTCGCGATGAATAGCCAATACCCCACCCTAGACCCCTACGGGTGTGGCAAACTACCCGCCAAATATCCGAAGTGGAGCAACCTCCCTCAACGACGTGAGTAGGCCACTCGGCACTTCGAGATACCCGGTAGCTTGTGCACCCCACCTTGGGTCTATCCTAGGAGCAAAAACAGTAAAAAGAAATTATACAATGACGGCTACAACCCCGACCCGGTTGTGCGGCCAAAAATAATGTTACATCAATTTACATATTACATGAATTGAAAGAAAAGAAAACTCTCATCTCACAACCCCCGGCTATTCATCCGCGACAATCCAAAGAATTCATATACACATACCATCAATCATTACAGATCACAGATATGTATAACCCCCACTAATCGACGTATAGTGATTAGCGGACGTTCAATACATATATCACATCACAGATATAAACCCGTTAGCCTTAGTCTTAAGAAGTTCGATAAAAATACGGATTTTCAACCCCCAAAAACTAATTTTTCTTTCTGGAAAATCTGGGCAGAAAAGACATATTGTAAAAATCCCAAAATACCCCCAGAAACACACTGCAAGAACTTTTACCCACGACCGACTCAACTCGGCCGCGGAACCGCGGCGGGAGCATGCTCCCGCCGCGTTTCCGCGGCGCTTTGACCGATTCATTGGACGAAATTTCTTGGGTGCTTAAACAAAAGCCTGAGCCGATTTTTAAGATAAGATTTATCAATTTTGGACAGAATAAAAATTCGGCAGAAACTTCATTTTCCGGGTTCGTTTCGCGACTTTTCTTTGATCGAACTTCTACTTACTTTGCTAACATGTTAGATAATGTTTAACTAGGCTCTGATACCACTGTAAGTCCATGCTACCCTTCCCCGGTTCTTACGGGGTTGCGGAAGTGGTGAAAAACGATTTTCAAGAGGGTGGTAACATGGACTACCAATACGGATCTTTGTTAAACTACTAACTAACAACCTAACATGAGTTTACCTACTCGGTTAGGGGTCTATACCTTTCTTGAACTCCTTCGTCTTCGACTCCTCCCGGTGTACGGATCGGCCTCACTTCGTCGTCTCCTTGCGCCGAAGATGGATCCACCCGAAAGCTTCTACCTTTGGCTTCTTCTTTGAACTTTGAAGAAACTAGATCACTTGGCTTGCTAGGCCTTGTGAACTAGAATGAGTAGAGGAATGTTTTGGTGTCTTTTTATCTCTAAGGCAATGAGTCTTAACACATGAGAATGGTTTGCCTTGAGGTAGAGAGAGCAAGAGGAAGAGGGATAGCTTGAGAATGAGAGTGCTCAAGAGAGAGAAAGCAAAATGAAAGAATGAACCATACTCTTCTCATTCTCACCTCTCATAATCCAAAAGCCATCATAACAAAAAATAGTAATCAAGTATTGTGTAATGGTTTAAGTCAAAATGGCTATATCATTTCATGCACTCATTTTGCATAAATAAACAAGCAAGCAAAAGTCTTTACCATGGAATGATAGCCATTGTCATGATGATGGTCAACTAGTCCAACCTAGTCAACCGGTCAACAATGTCAACAAGTCAACAAAGTCAACCCCTCAACAACCATGTCACTATAATACTTAATTAATATTAATGTTAATAATATTTCTTATTCTCATTAGGGTTAAACAAAAGTCAATGGTCAACGGTCAACAGTCAATAACCCCAATGAGAATCCTCTGCCTCTGTCTCTCTGTCAACTGTGCATACACACCCGCATCCGCGTTCCGAGGAACACGAATACAAACGAGATAAAACCAATCCCAAAACGTACACTAGGATCTGGCTTAAACCAAAGCCCGCTAGTGTCAACTGTCCGGACACTGTACGTGCACAAATGCACGGATGTGACCGAACCCTGTCGCAAAACCATGTGACCTGTCGCAAAACCATGCGACCCCTACTCTTTTGCCTAAAGGCGAATAGCTTTCTTTGTGGGACTCTAAAGACTCGACACTACGCTGGCAGTGGGTTTAACCACAGACCGCAAGCGGCACTAGCTGTGCGTAACGGTCCCCAGGTAGATGCCGACAAGAAGACTGACGAGGTGAAACCCATCTGAACTCCTACTGAGTCTGAATATGACAATCTCTCTGTACAGTCCGGTCTGTTCGTCTGATACATCGCATGGCGGGCCTAGGGGGCGGTAAACGTCAGTCCCCTAATAGCGGTACAAGTCGTGTCGGAGTGAAGCCCAGAACACCCTGAGATAACACTGGAAACCTACCAGTATATCTTGCTTGCCCTGGCCAGGGACTACTCGTGTAATGGCTCTCCTAGACACAGCGCGATGTCAACCCCCAATACGGGGAGAGACGAATCCTGTCTAACCGTCACTGCCTCCAAGTGCTTCGGGACTGCACCCAACTACTACCTGTTTGCACGACTCCTTTGAGCCGTGGTAGGGTAGTAATCTAAGTGCAGTGGGAACACACTCGAGGTGAAGTGTCAGTGTCAAGTCAGCGGACTAAGCTGTACTCATGTCACCTGGGAACTGATAACTGACGATAGGTATAGTACCAACCAACAGTTCCCGACGAGTCCTGTCCAGTGTACTCGTAACCCAACGAGCACCCGCATACTATCTCCAGTACGACGTACTGATGGCTGTGGGACAGACCATCTCCCACACTGGGATGAGAAGCGCATACGCTAGTCTACTCCGGAGTATCGATGCCCTGTCTCGATAGTCCTGCGACTAGGGACTTGCATAAGGATGTGCTTATAGATTACCCAGCCCCCACTAGTGTGACTGCCATCACAACGCTGGTAATCAAGCAAAGATCCTAAGGGCTCCACTAATGTGTATAGGTGATATACTAAAATAAACACATGTACACATTGAAGTAGAAACAAACCAAGTAGCATACTACTATATTGAGCAAGATTGTCTATACAAGGTGAATATCCCAAGCTTCCATTAAGTAATATACAAACTAGTATGATACAGTAATGGCCTCTAGGGCATATACACTAACACTTATTGGGTTGATGTATTGCTTTATTCATTATCTTTTGTGTTGGTCTTCGCCGTTGGGCGTCGTATACTTGTTTTATGACTTGCGTGATTGTGAATCCGCCGATTGGCGAAGAGCTAGCTCCCGCTTGGGATGCCTTTTATATTATCATGTATTTGTGGTTTTGGATAAAAATATACAAAGGAGGTGCTGCCCAAATTTTTAAAAGACGAAACATGTTTTTCAACTAGTAAAATAAACTTGCAATCTTTCATGTTCCCTTTTCTATGAATTTAAGAAAACATTTGATCTCATCATACCTTTATTTCAAAACTTCACCTCTTTTATTTTCTTTAAAAAGGTTTTAGATTTCTGGGCTTCGGCATACTTAATTTACGCTACGCCTTTAGACGTGGCGTTATTTAAGTACCGGTCATGAGGTAATATTTCGGGTCGTGACAAAGTTATCAGAGCGCTAGGTTTAACCTTGGTTTGAGTCTATGTTTAACTATGCGGAGTCTAGGGCGTATATATATTTCGGAACCTAGGCTTGACCTTACGGAACTTAGACTTGAACAGGGGGTATTATACCTGAACTTTCGTTTCATAGGCTGGCCATGATTGATGGAGTAGGTAGCTTGAGTAGAGTGACGTACTGTACGTATATTCCGCGGCAAATTTACGATACGATACTCCACTTAAGAAACCTTAGGATGTACATATTTTGAGATCTGTGATTCTCTTCGTTCTCTTGATCATGCATCCATTTGAGATCCTTGATTCTATTTGTTTTCATGATCATACTCTCATTGATTCTGTTCCTCCTTATGATCATGTATCCATTCTGGATCTGTTGATTCCTTTCATTCCGTTGATCTGTTCTCGTCGATACTTGATTGAGGTTCCTATCGCCATGGTTTGAGCGCAGATTGAGCTGCTGCTAGTGATGCGGTCAGGGCGAGCTCGTCATGGACGAGGACTGACCATTGTGTTTTCTGGTGACATGGGAACGTCTCGATGTAGTGTTTGTGTTGTGACCTCTTGTTTGAGGTGAGTGTTCAGTGTTGCACAATATGATCGAGCCGTTGATAGAGGCTGCCAGTTGTGAGAGGACTGTTGCTGTACAACATACCTCAGAGATTGTGATGTCGTCTACCGTGCAGACAGATGACCCAGCAGTTGCTGAGAATGATAGGATGTCGCCTCCATACTTTACGAGCTGAGATCGCTGGAGATTTTAGGCAGAGCTGCGACGGATGATAGCTAGTCTACCTTGAGTTGAGAGACGAAGGGTATTCACATATTGTCTAGGCAAAGTTAAAAAGTTCGAACAAATTTCAAAAACCTATTTTTCCAAGTTTAAGGTATTCGGAGGAACATGCAAGTAATTCTGTTGACCCTCTAGAAGAATGAAACCCTAACTCGACATAATGACCATGGAAACACTTTTGAAGCTTAGGGTTTGCGGCAGTTCGCGGTGCCATCAATGAGGCTTGGGTTTGCCCTTCTGCGGCTGGTCCGTAGGTACTGTGGTGTGTACTGGATATTATTAAACTGTGCTCAAGTGTTGAGCTCTCGGGGAATTATGGGACTTTGATGAATCGATCGAAAAGTTTAACGTCGTCCGCATATCATGTGATAGGAAACCAGTAAGTTGACCAGTTTCGGATAGAGGACCTCACCTAGATGCGTTGTGAGTTGATCGAGAACGAACGAGTATAGAGTATTCCTCCGAGGATATGGACGAGTTCCCGAGGACGTGTTCGGCTAGAGATCTTCTACAGAGTGATGAAGATACTGTTCAGTCGAAAATATTGCATTCTGTTACATAACAATTTCCTCATTATTCTAATCATCTAAGGGTGTTTATTGTAAATATAACACGGATTACAAATTCATCTGCAAAATACCAAATACCACGTGTTATAGTTATAATCAACATTCTGGAGGGAAATTGTGTGTTTATTACTTCACGCATGATATTGTATATCTCAACACTTTTTATCAAGATTTTGTGCAGAAAATTATTCAGGTCAAAGAACTGGAATCGCAATTGTGCCGATAAAATGCAGTACGTCAAAGAAATAAAATCTGCCAGAGATTCAGAAAGGATAATAAGATTCCAGATATCAAAAGAAGACCTCAAGACTAACACCAAACAACCCCAGAAAACTGATGCACTGAACTCTTCAAACGGCCGCGGAACCGCGGCCGATCCAGCCCGATCCGCCGCGGATCCGCTGCCGAGTTGGGGGCGCCGGTGACTAATCTTTTCCAGAAGATTCCCCTCGCCCCTATAGCTTATTAGAGACGCTTCATACCGTCCTAGCTTACTCCAGAAGCTTCCCTACAACAGCCAAGCTTCTCGTGCAAGCTTGATACCTACCTAGCTTCTCATGCAAGCTTCATAACTATCTAGCTTCTAGTGGAAGATTAACATAGCTTCTAGTGGAAGATTGGGAGGACTATAAAAGGAGACCTAGGGTTACATTTCAAAGGTTTTTGAACATTGAACCAATTCACTACAAAAGTTGAGTGACACAACTTGTGATCCAAACCCAAATCCAATCAAAATCAAGATCCATTGAGAGCAAAATCAAGCGAGCAATCGAAGATCCTTTATCGCAACACCGATCATCATTAAGAGCAAGAGATACACAACCAATCTACGACTCACGGCGATCGAGCCACGCAAAGATCGACGACAAATTCCCTTTCAAAGGAGCGATCGAGAGCTAGTCTTGTAAACTCGAATTGAAAGGTGTAATTTGAAGGAGATTTAATAAAGGTGATAATTGTAATCCTCGCTTTCTTTACATTCTTGCATTATGAAATTTCTAGTTCTTGATTCTTTTATTTTCATGATGTGTGAGTGAAATCTCCGCTTGTAAAGGAATCGAGAGAATCGGTAGATCAAATGATGATGAAATCCTAAAACTAATCTTAAGTCTTATGAGAATTGTGAACTTTAGGAAAAAGAATCGTCGATGACCTAATTTGGAGCGAGATCATGTTCTTGATTATTTCGTTGCAAATTAGGGATCAAATGATCGACGATCCTCTTTGCTAGAGGCTAGATGTTAATGATGATCAATGAAAAGACAAGTGATAGTGAAAGGAGAAACCCTAGTTTCTTCAATAGATCCCTAATCTTCATTCATCGTTATCGATCTAGCTACAATCCATCAATAGATAAGATTAGTTATTATTAGTACTCGTCATTGCTACTAATTCGATCGATTCCTACAAGCTATTCTTCTTATTCTTGATAACTAAATTGATTTGGACATCTTCTTAATTCTTGAATATTTTCTTGATTTTCTTGAAATAATAACTCAATTAAATCTTGAATCGCTTTTATTTTTCTTTCAATTCATCTAAAACAAGATCGAATAAAACACGAATCTCAGTGGACGATCCGTATTCATTAACGAGCTATATCGACACCGTTAATTGATTGCGGTTACAAATTCTTTGGTTGTGATTATATTTTCAAAACACGATCCGAAATTAGATCAATCAAATGGCTCCATTGCCGGGGATGCGTGCGTAATTTGTTCTTTCTTTCTATTTGATTTGAAAATTTATTATTCCATCAAATTTTAATTCAAGATCGCTTCGTGTTCTTAACGATTAGTGTTTGAATTTTTTTGCGAGGGAATCTGGCATCACTACAGAAGGGAAATCAAGATTCAGAGACTTTC
Organism: Agapanthus africanus; assembly: GCA_030015575.1. Taxonomy (NCBI): domain Eukaryota; kingdom Viridiplantae; phylum Streptophyta; class Magnoliopsida; order Asparagales; family Amaryllidaceae; genus Agapanthus; species Agapanthus africanus. The sequence continues at coordinate 496,576,718 of CM057339.1, forward strand.
TGAAGAATCCAGAGGAGTACAAGAAGCAACAGAAATTTTTTGAAACCCTAATTCCCACTGTGAACCGCGGATCCGCGGCTAATGGCAGGTTTTTGCGGAGGTTCCGCCGCCGTTTAGGCATTTCAGTGTTCCAAACTTCTGTGGTATATTCTCTGTTTTCTTCTCTTCTCTCTGATCTTGTCCAATAACAACTTTTCTGCAGGATTCTTTGAAAAATTCGCAGCGCTGCTAAAAGAAAAAAATTCTTGTTGCGTTTCTTGAAATTGGTTGTTTGTGTTAGTTATATATATGCCCTTGAGGCCATTATTGTACATATGATGTATATTATAGTGGATGCTTGGATATATATAGAGATGACTTTCTTGTTCGACATGATAGTATGCTATCTGGTTACCTTTATCTTAACATGTAAACTTATATATTGTTATATTGTCTTGCTCTCACATGTTGATAAAGCCCTTAGGATATGTACTTGACTACCAGGACTATGATGGAGATCATACTAGTGGGGCCAGGGTAGTTCACAAGTACATCCTTTAATTGTTCCTAGTCGAGGGAATATCGAGACAGGGCATCGATATTTCAGAGCAGACTAGCGTATACGCTTCTTAACCCATATGACGGGCGATGGATGATCCCACATCCATTGGTGTTTGACATCAGAGATGGTATACGGGTGCTCAGTGGAGACTGGGTACACTGAACAGGACTCGCCGAGGACTCCTATGTGGTAGTATACCTATCGTCAGATAGCAGTCTTCTGGTGACACTAGTACAGGTTAGTCTATAGACCCGAGATCATCATAGAGTCTTGTGCGGCTCCCACTGTTCTTTGATTTCCTCCCTACCACGCTCAAGAGGAGTCGTGCAAACAGGTTTATTTTGGGTACAGTCTCGATTCGTATGGAGGCAATGAGCGATAGGAGGGGTTTCGTCTCTCCCGGTATTGGGGGTTGATGTTGCGCTATACTCGATTGGCTATAACTGGAAGTCCCTGGCAAGGGCTGATATGGAGATCTACTGATAAGTGTTATCAGTAGTTTCTCGACCTGTTATGAGCCTCACATCGGCATGACTTATCACGTTACTGGGGTCTGACGATTTCCACCCCTAGACATGACATGCGACATATCAGACGAAGAGACCGGACTGTACGGTAGTGTTATTGATAGGCTTCATGGAAACTGTGGACAGGCTTGCTTGTTGATCTTCATATCGCACAATACCCGGGTAGCCGTTACGTCCAGCTAGTACCACTGACGGCTTATAGGTGACTGATATGATCATCACCTACTGCCGGCATATTGACGAGTCTTTAGAGTCCCACACAGAAGTTCCCTGGTTCAAGCGAAATGAAGTAGGACACATATGTGATATGTGTGTGGGCCTGATTAAATACGAGTATGTGATACCGTATTGTAATCTGGCAGTCATCTGTTATCGGTGCGGTTATATGTGATATAACCAGATTGTCGAATCAAGTGTTGATTCGATAATGTGATATACAGATAAATGATATTAGTCGGTCATATATGATATAACCGGATTATTAAATCAAATGTTGATTTAATAATGTGATATAAATTATATGTGATATAATTACATATTAACTAATATCATTAGCTCACTAATTAATCTTCATTAAATATATATATATATATATATATATATATATATATATATATATTAAAATGAAGCATGGCATTTTCTATTCTATTTTATGAAAATAGAAATGAGGTGTAAAGTTGAAGCATGGTTGCAAGCATGGGTCATATACTTCTTTATTCATTCTTGACTCACTATTCAAGCATGGTTGCAATTTAATATTGCATAATTCCATGCTTGAATGAGTGAGGGGTCAAGAGTTATCATTCATTCTTGTTCATTCCAAAAAGACTTAGCCATTTTTCTCTCATGCTTGCTCTTGCTTCTTCTTCCTCCTCTTGCTTTTCCTCAAGCTTCAACCCTCACATGTGATGTGAATCATGAAGCTTGAGCACAAATTAGTGAGCTCTTAACATCCTCTACTTCAACACATCACACTAATTTGCTAAAATGGTGTGAGATGATGAAGTAGGGGATGTTAAGAGCTCACTAATTTGTGCTTAAGCTTCATGATTCACATCACATGTGAGGGTTGAAGCTTGAGGAAAAGCAAGAGGAGGAAAAAGAAGCAAGAGCAAGCATGAGAGAAAAATGGCTAAGTCTTTTTGGAATGAACAAGAATGAATGATAATTCTTGACCCCTCACTCATTCAAGCATGGAATTATGCTATATTAAATTGCAACCATGCTTGAATAGTGAATCAAGAATGAATAAGAAGTATATAACCCATGCTTGCAACCATGCTTCAACTTTACACCTCATTTCTATTTTCATAAAATAGAAAAGAAAATGCCATGCTTCATTTTAATATATATATATATATATTAATATATATTTAATGAAGATTAATTAGTGAGCTAATGATATTAGTTAATATGTAATTATATCACATATAATTTATATCACATTATTAAATCAACATTTGATTTAATAATCCGGTTATATCATATACGACCGACTAATATCATTTATCTGTATATCACATTATCGAATCAACACTTGATTCGACAATCTGGTTATATCACATATAACCGCACCGATGATAGATGACTGCCAGATTACAATATGTAAGTCTATGTCGCTCACCCCACAAGCTAGCGAGGAGGCGGAACAAGTAAAAATCGAAACTTTATTACAATGTAACATAGACTAAGCTAAAGGATCTTTGCAAAACCATTACTAACGAACTACTAGAGCTTTAATCTACTGTGATACGAAGATTATACCTCACAAAAACGGTCCTTCGGTTCTTCCCTCCGCTGTCCTCCTCGTCCATGTGAGCTCCGAGGATCGATCCGGATCTTGGTCACCTCCGCGGCCTCCTACAGTCGAAGATGATCCACCCGAGAGTCTATAGTCCGAGCTCCACCTCAAGCCGAGGTAACTAGGGCAACAAGTTTGCTATTCTTGATGTCCTAGGTGATGTAGAGGAAGAAGGTGGATTTGTTTGTCTATTAAGAACCTAATTTGCTCAACACATGAGACTATTAGGAATTTGTAGTGAGGAGGAAGAAGAAGCAAACCATGGGAGCTCTCTTTTGATGAGAGAGAATGGGAACAAGATAATAATCCATAAGAAAAATAATTACATATCTTTTATTATGATAAATTGTGATGGCTACCTTGATTTGACCATTATCATGTCATGAAAAAATCCAAACCCAAAGAAGAGTCTAGTGCTCACAAAATATCTAAGTCAACAATAGTCAACTAGGTCAAATGGTCAAGCATGGTCAAATGGTCAAACCAATTAGCCATAACACAATTATCATTAAAAAGATTAGTAAACATTTTCCTCACCTCATAATGGTTTTGACCAAGTCAATGGTCAAAACCCTAATGAGGCACCTCCTTCTTCGCTCCTCACAACCGTGCATACACACCCGCATCCGCATTCCGTAGAATACGAATGCACAGAAGACAAAACTAATCCATCCATACAATACTAGGATCTGGCTTAAACCAAAGCCCACTAGTATTGTCTGGCTGAACATCATACGCACACAAGTGCACATAAGTGATCTCAGTCCTGCCGTAAAACCATACGGCCTCTACACCTTTTGCTCAGTGCAGGGAAACTCTCTTTGTAGGACTCTAAAGACTCGACACTACGCTGGCAGCGGGTTTAACCACAAATTGCAAGCGGCACTAGCTGTACGTAACGGTCCCCAGGTAGATGTCGATAAGAAGGCCGATGAGGAAAACCCATCCGAACTCCTACTGAGCTTGAATGTGACAATCTCCGTACAGTCCGGTCTGTTCGTCTATGAGTATCGCATGTCGGGCCTAGGGGGCGGTAAACGTCAGTCCCCTAATAGCGGTACAAGTCGTACCGGAGTGTAGCCCAGAACACCCTGAGAAACTACTGGAAACACTACCAGTAAATCTCGCTTGCCCTGGCCAGGGACTTTGTGTAATGGCTCTCCTAGACACAGCGCGATATCAACCCCCAATACCGGGAGAGACAAATCCTATCTAACCGCTACTGCCTCCAAGTGCTTCGGGACTGCACCCAACTACTACCTGTTTGCACGACTCCTTTGAGCCGTGGTAGGGTAGTAATCAAAGTACAGTGGGAACACATTCGAGGCGAAGTAGCAGTGTCAAGTCGACGGACTAAGCTGTACTCCTGTCACCTGGGAACTGTTATCTGACGATAAGTATAATACCAACCAACAGTTCCCGACAAGTCCTGTCCAGTGTACTCGTAACCTAACGAGCACCCGCATACTATCTCCAGTACGACGTACTAATGGCTGTGGGACAGACCATCTCCCTTGCTGGGATGAGAAGCGTATACGCTAGTCTACTCCGGAGTATCGATGCCCTGTCTCGATAATCCTATGACTAGGGACCTGTACAAGGATGTGCTTATAGATTACCCAGTCCCCACTAGTGTTGTAAGTCCACGTTGCCAACCCCGGTTCTTGCGGGGAGGCGGAAACGGTATAAAAAAAACAAATTTTTAGCGCATTAGGCAATGGACTAACAAAAGTCGGGATCTTTTCTAAACTAAACTAGCTACAAAGCTAAAGAGAGTTAGCTACTCGGAAAAGATGTTATACCTCACTTGAACTCCTTCTTCTTGAAACTTTTGTAGAGCTTGGATGGTGCTTTCCTCGTCGCCTTCTTCCGTCAAAGATAGATCCACCTGAGGGTTCAACCTTCGGGCTCCTTTCTCGAACTTTGAGAGAACTAGGATCTTTGGCTTGCTAAACCTCTAACCCAAGAGTGAGTAGAGAGTGGCTTTAGGGTGTTTTTATCTCAAGGAGAGGGATTCTCAACACATGAGAAAGAAGCTCCTTGAACTAGAGGAGGAGGAAGAAGAAGAGAGGAGAGAGAAGAATTATGATAGAATGAATAATATCCTTCTCATTTTACAATCATAACAAAATGAAAAGAATTATCAAATTAACAATAATAATAAAAATGAAATAGTTGATGGATGGTTTGGAATGACTATTATCATTACATTCATTAAATGGTTTTGCTAGAATCAAGGAGCATCTTTGATATGTAATGATAATGGTCAAACTTTCAACCATGGTCAACAAGTCAACCTTGGTCAACAAGTCAACAAACCCAACCATAACACAATTTCATTTAATTAATATTATTAATTGATATATCACAAATTCATTAGGGTTTGGAAAAAGACGACTGTCAACTGTGCATACACATCCGTTCCGAAACCCTAATGAAAATCCTCTTCCTCCGCCTCAAACAACTGTGCATACACACCCGCATTCTTGTTCCGAGGAACATGAACACAATGAGATAAAACTAACCCCAAAACATATACTAGTATCTGGCTCAAACCAGAGCCGGCTAGTAATATCCGTCCGGACTCCAAATGTGCACAAGTGCGCGGATGAGAACGAACCCTGTCGCAAAACCATGCGACCTCTACTCTGTTTTTCCCAGAGGCGAATAGCCCTCTGTGTGGGACTCTAAAGACTCGACACTACGCTGGCAGTGGGTTTAACCACAGACCACAAGCGGCACTAGCTGTGCGTAACGATCCCCAGGTAGATGCCGATAAGAAGACTGACGAGGTGAACCCCATCTGAACTCCTACTAAGTCTGAATGTGACAGTATCCGTACAGTCTGGTCTGTTCGTCTGATACATCGCATGGCGGGCCTAGGGGGCGGTAAACGTCAGTCCCCTAATAGCGGTACAAGTCGTGTCGGAGTGAAGCCCAAAACACCCTGAGATAACACTGGAAACCTACCAGTATATCTCGATTGCCCTGGCCAGGGACTACTCGTGTAATGGCTCTCCTAGACACAGCGCGATGTCAACCCCCAATACCGGGAGAGACGAATCCTGTCTAACCGTCACTGCCTCCAAGTGCTTCGGGACTGTACCCAACTACTACCTGTTTGCACGACTCCTTTGAGCCGTGGTAGGGTAGTAATCAAAGTACAGTGGGAACACACTCGAGGCGAAGTGACAGTGTCAAGTCAGCGGACTAAGCTGTACTCATGTCACCTGGGAACTGATAACTGACGATAGGTATAATACCAACCTGTCAGTTCCCGACGAGTCCTGTCCAATGTACTCGTAACCTAACGAGCACCCGCATACTATCTCCAGTACGACGTACTGATGGCTGTGGGACAGACCATCTCCCACACTGGGATGAGAAGCGCATACGCTAGTCTACTCCGGAGTATCGATGCCCTGTCTCGATAGTCCTGCGACTAGGGACCTGTATAAGGATGTGCTTATAGATTACCCAGCCCCCACTAGTGTGACTGCCATCACAACGCTGGTAATCAAGCAAAGATCCTAAGGGCTCCACTAATGCGTATAGGTGATATCATAAAATAAACACAGGTACACATTGAAGTGGAAACAAACCAAGTAGCATACTACCATATTGAGCAAGATTGTTTATATAAGGTGAATATCCCAAGCTTCCATTAAGTAATATACAAACTAGTATGATACAGTAATGGCCTCTAGGGCATATACACTAACAAGTGTGACTGCCATCACAACGCTGGTAATCAAGCCAAGATCCTAAGGGCTCCACTAATATGTATAAGCAATATGCTAAAAGAAACACATGCACATATTAAAGTAAAAACAAACCAAGTAGCATACCACCATTTTGAGCAAGACTGTCTATACAACTGTGAATATCCCAAGCTTCCATTAAGTAATATACAAATTAGTATGATACAGTAATGGCCTCTAGGGCATATACACTAACAATCTCCCACTTGCACTAGGGCCATGTACTGGCATATCGAAGACCTATCATCTCGATCAGTCGCTCGAATTGAGTCCGGGGTATGACCTTCGTAAGTGGATCTGCAGTGTTATTCTCCGAATCTACTCTCCTCACCTCGATCTCCCGGCGATCTACGATCTCCCTGATCAGGTGGTACCGCCTCAAAATGTGTCTGGACTTCTGATGGGACCTGGGTTCCTTCGCTAAAACTATAGCGCCGTTGTTGTCACAATACAGCGGTATTGGATCAACAATGGTAGGAACCACCTGAAGCTCCGTGAGGAACTTCTTCATCCAGACAGCTTCCTTTGCGGCATCGCAAGCAGCTATGTACTCCGCTTCCATAGTTGAGTCAGCAACGGTTTCCTGCTTGGAGCTCTTCTAGCAAACCGCCCCTCCATTGAGGGTAAAGACATAACCCGACATGGACTTGGAGTCATCCTTGTCACTCTGGAAGCTGGAGTCAGCAAAGCCCTCGATCTGGAGGTCTTTTCCGCCATACACCAAGAACATCTCCTTAGTCCTTCTCAGGTACTTGAGAATGTTCTTTACCGCTATCCAGTGTTTCTCCCCTCGGTCAGACTGATACCGGCTTACAACGCTAAGTGCGTATGCTACATCTGGTCTGGTACACAACATCGCATACATTATAGAGCCTACCGCAGATGCGTAGGGTATAGATGACATGCGATCCCTTTCCAAATCAGTCTTGGGAGACATCTCTTTGGAGAGGGTGATTCCGTGACAAGCCAGTAGATTACCGCGCTTAGAATCTTCCATACTGAATCGTTTCAGTATGGTGTCGATGTACATGGGCTGTGAAAGTCCCAACATCCTCTTAGGTCTATCACGATAGATCTGGATCCCCAGAATATAGGAGGCATCACCCAGGTCTTTCATGGAGAACCTATGTGACAAGAATCCTTTGACTGACTGTAGCATAGGAATGTCATTTCCTATTAGGAGAATGTCATCCGTGTACAAGACGAGGAATACCACAGTTCTCCCTACAATCTTACTGTAAATGCATGGTTCATCTGGATTTTTGATAAAGTCGAATTCTTTGACAGTATCATCAAAGCAGATGTTCCAACTCTGCGATGCCTGCTTTAGTCCATAAATGGACTTAAGAAACTTGCACACTTTACCGCTGCTTCCACTCTGAATGAAACCCTCCGGCTGATCCATATAGACACACTCTTCCAAATTTCCATTTAGAAAAGCCGTCTTTTCGTCCATCTGCCAGATCTTATAATCGTGGAAGGCATCAATGGCAAGAAGGATCCGAATGGATTTGAGCATAGCCACTGGAGAAAAGGTTTCGTCATAGTCCAAACCAGGTCTTTGACGAAAACCCTTTGCAACAAGTCTAGCTTTATAGGTTTCAACCTGCCCATCTACACCAATCTTCTTTCTGAAGATCCATTTGCAGCCTACGGGTTTTACCCCTTCCAGAGCAATGTCCAAAGTCCAAACTTTGTTGGTGTACATGGACTCCATCTCGGTCCGCATTGCATTCGGCCATTTTACCGAGTCACCGCTCTGAATGGCTTGCTGGAAGCTAGTAGGCTCATCATTTTCAATGATGCAATCCTCTCGATCCCCGTCTATGAGAAAACCGTAGTATCTCTTGGGCGGATGAGAATGCCTACTACTCCCGCGGAGTGGCGCTGGGATGTCCGGTTCTCCTGAAACTTCTGTTTCTACCAAGCTTTCAGTAATAGCTTGTGGTTCTGGAATTTCTTCCAGTTCTATTGCGCTCCCACTTATCTGATTTTCTAAAAATTCAGTTTCCAAGAAGTGGGGAGGCTGAGAAACAAAAACCTTTTGTTCCTCTGCGGAATAGAAAAGATACCCCCTGGAGTTCTTGGGGTATCCCACAAACTTACACAGTACTGAGCGTGCCTCGAGCTTGTCCGCATGCTGCTTCTTTACAAAAGCTGGACATCCCAATGTCTTAAGATACTTAAGACAACGTTTCTTCCCACTCCACATCTGATATGGTGTGGTAGGCACAGTCTTGGTTGGAACTTTGTTCAAAAGATATGCAGCTGTTTCTAGTGCATAACCCCAGAAAGATTGCGGTAACTCAGCCTTACTCATCATGGAACGAATTATATCCAATAGGGTTCGATTCCGCCTTTCCGATACACCATTGTGTTGTGGTGTGTATGGAGGAGTAAGCTGAGAGAGAATTCCATTCTCTTTTAAGTAGCCCAGGAACTCGGCACTCAAGTATTCACCACCTCGATCAGATCTTAGTGTCTTGATACTTTTGCCTGTTTGTTTTTCTACTTCATTCTTGTATTCCTGGAATTTCTCAAAGGCCTCGGATTTATGCTTCATTAGGAAGACATGTCCATACCTAGAGAAATCATCCGTAAAAGTAATGAAGTATGAATAACCACTTCGCGCATGTGTAGATATTAGACCACACACGTCACTGTGTATGAGTCCCAAGAGCTCGCTCGCTCTTACTCCGTGTCCAGTGAACGGAGTCTTTGTCATCTTTCCCATGAGACAAGATTCACAAGTAGCATAAGACTGATACTCGAACGGATTCAAATATCCTTCTTTATGTAACTTCGTTAACCGTGTCTTATTGATGTGACCCAGTCTACAATGCTATAAGAAATCCTGATTTGTTTCTGGAGACTTTCTTTTAAGTGTGTTTTGGACACTGAAAACCTGAGCTTGATTTAATACGTATATTCCATTTTCTGATGTACCTGACCCAATCAGAACTTGATTTAGGTGGATGTGGACCACATCGCTTACAAAAGTAAAATCATATCCTTCCTTAGAAAGTAAAGATACAGATATGATATTACAAGCTAGACTAGGTACATACAAACAGTTACGTAGAATCAATATCTGCCCACTTGTCAATCCAAGGTGATATTACCCTACGGATTCAGCGTCCACGCTCATTCCGTTTGCAACCCTGAGAGTCATATCACCTAACCTGATAACTCTACGGTTTCTCAAAGCCTGTAATGAATTACAGATATGAGATCCTGATCCGGTATCTAGTACCCAGGAAGTAGAGCTAATTGACATATAGTTTTCTATTACGAATACACCCGAAGCCGAAGCTACAACATGCTTCGAATCCTGGCTACTGGCTTTGCAAGCCCTGCGATCCCTCTGCCAATGTCCTTTCCCGTAACAATAGGAATGTCCTTCCTTCACTACATCTAGTCCCGAAACTTTTTCCCTTCCCTTTCCTCTTACTTCCCTGGTTTCCTTCAGGGTGCAAGTAGAGGGCAGAGACTGTAGAATCAAGTCAGTATTTGACCCGTTCTGCAATGTGGTCTTCAGGTCCGTGAGCTCATCAAAATAGCTAGTCTCTGTAAGGACGTTGTCCTCTACAGATGACCCGACAGCCAACCTCGCTTGAAGCAATTCGTTCGAGGTCTCATATCTTGCGATACGAGATTGCTCTCCATATAAATCTTTGTTATGGAGGAAGACAGAAACTAAGTCCATCTTCTCGTGCTGCCTCTGGTATGCACCATCAACTGAGGCCAACACGAGGCACTTGGCATTCACACAGTTTTTTCCGATGTCTTACGGATATTAGTATCCGTGACGATGGAAACTGGTCCTGAGACGGCAGGGGTTTGATTAGTGAAGAGGTGTCCCAGTTTGTCATGGGTAATGGGCATCTGGATAGACCTTTTCCAGTCATTACAGTCAGATTCAGTCATTTTATTATCTAGATGTAACCTATGTCTGGTCACTGGGTCGCTGCAATTAAGAGAGAGAGAAGAAAACACTTAGCATGACACTCTTGCAAGTTTAGATTGGTTTTTAATTTATCTAAACAGGATGGCTCCCACTGTTTCTCGAATCCTTCCTCAAACCATATAAGAAGAATTAGTCAGGATTAATCTCACCGTACAATACTTGCTTAACCGTTCAGCCAGGCTAATGTCGGTACTTCGAGGGAGGTTTTATGACGCTTTCACGAAGTTCCTTAATTAAATAACCTCTTTTCCCTGGAGGCGTAGCCCCGCTAACACTGTTCTAGACACCTACTTGGTTTATAGTATTGATCGTTAAGTGAAAAAATCTCCCGAGGAGTAGCGGATACTCACAGTAGGATCGGGATCCAAATATCATTGTGTGATAACGCTGAAGAATCCTACCAACATTATCAAACTCCAAATGGTATGCAGCACCAGCAAGTTTCAATTTCCTTAGAAACTCCTGATGTGGATTTTTTCCCCATGCTCTTATGACCTTGACGAAGGTCAACAAATCATAAGTCACATGTCAAGTTCTACCCATCATTGTCCAGGTTAATTTGAACCCACCCGTATATACCCTTGACGAAGGTCAACAAGGTAATACGACTGTCCCAAACCAACGCATCTATATATGCTACATATGAATACCCAACAGCTACCAATCACTATGTCTTGACGAAGGTCAACAAACATAGCTTGAATACTATTGAATATTCATATGAAATGATGGAGGGCTACGAATAGTTTTGGCGAAACCGTGAACGTAGTGAACTTGATATAATCGAAGGAACCTGATAGCTTTTAAAAGGAGTGGTTTAAGCTCCGCTTTTTAAAAGTTTTGCTGTTTTGAAAAAACCGAGTGGTTTTGAAATTGTTCCAACGATTCAACTTTGGTTTGTTTTCTTTGCATTAATATAATGCGTCCCATCAATTAATCCTACCATTGCAGAAAACAACGAAAATATAACGTATGCTTATGCCATCCGCATTCGCCACGGGGCCCCGTCATCACCCATTAGGTTACTTAACTAACGACAGAGCGGGGGCTGGACTAGCGCGGATGTAAAACATAAGCAACGTCTACTAGATATCATATATAGATATATACATTCGTCAGATGCAATGATAGCCATTCCAGATCACAGATGAACACATTGGATATACTAGGAATCCGCGTTTCGTTCAAGCCTGCAACGAAAGACGGATTACACGGTCGTGGTGAATAGCCAAAACCCCACCCTAGACCCCTACGGGTGCGGCAAACTACCCACCAAATACCCGAAGTGGAGCAGCCTCCCTCAACAAAGTGAGTAGGCCACTCGGCACTTCAAAGTACCCGGTAGTCTGTGCACCCCACCTTGGGTCTATCCTAGGAGTAGAAAACAGTAAAAGAAATAATATACAAAGGCGGCTACATCCTCAACCCGGATGTGCGACCCAAAATAATATTACATCAATTTACAATTTACATCGAATGAAAAATAAATAAACACTCATCTCACATCCCCGGCTATTCATCCACGACAATCCAACAAGTTCATATCCACAGACCAACATCACAGAACACAGATATGTACAACCCCCACTAATCGACGTATAGCGATTAGTAGACGTTCAGTACATATATCACATCACAGAAGAACCGATTAGCTATATTACTTAGAATTTCGATCGATTACCAGATTTGAATCTACCCCAAGCACAATACAGTACTCAACAAATTCTGGGCAGAAACAAAATATCAGAGAAATCACAAAACATCATTCTGGACACACTGCAGGAAAAACGAGTTGACTCGGCCGCGGATCCGCGGCGGAATGCTTTGTTCTGCCGCGGTTCCACGGTGGTCTGACCGATTCATTTCCTCGTTTTTCTTGGGTGTCCATAAAAAAGCCTGCACGTATTTTTAAGGTCCCTGGAAATTTTTTTGGACCAGATTTTAAAAAGGACAGAAACTGCAAGTTTTCGTTCGTGTTTTGCGATTTTTCCGGCGATCAAATTTCTAACACTTTTCTAACATGTTAGTAATGGTTTAGCTAGGCTATGATACCTCTGTAAGAAAATGTCGCTCACCCCGCAAGCTAGCGAGGAGGCGGAACAAGTAAAAATCGAAACTTTATTACAATGTAACATAGACTAAGATAAAGGATCTTTGCAAAACCATTACTAACGAACTACTAGAGGTTTAATCTACTGTGATACGAAGATTATATACCTCATGAAAATGGTCCTTCGGTTCTTCCCTCCACTGTCCTCCTCGTCCATGTGAGCTCCGAGGATCGATCCGGATCTTGGTCACCTCCGCGGCCTCCTACAGTCGAAGATGATCCACCGGAGAGCCTATAGTCCGAGCTCCACTTCATGCCGAGGTAACTAGGGCAACAAGTTTGCTATTCTTGATGTCCTAGGTGATGTAGAGGAAGAAGGTGGATTTTTTTATCTATTAAGAACCTAATTTGCTCAACACATGAGACTATTAGGAATTTGTAGTGAGGAGGAAGAAGAAGCAAACCATGGGAGCTCTCTTTTGTTGACAGAGAATGAGAACAAGATAATAATCCATAAGAAAAATAATTACATATCTTTTATTATGATAAATTGTGATGGCTACCTTGATTTGACCATTATCATGTCATGAAAAAATCCAAACCCAAAGAAGAGTCTAGTGCTCACAAAATATCTAAGTCAACAATAGTCAACTAGGTCAAATGGTCAAGCATGGTCAAATGATCAAACCAATTAGCCATAACTCAATTATCATTAAAAAGATTAGTAAACATTTTCCTCACCTCATAATAGTTTTGACCAAGTCAATGGTCAAAACCCTAATGATGCACCTCCTTCTTCGCTCCTCACGACCGTGGAAACACACCCGCATCCGCATTCCGTAGAATACGAATGCACAGAAGACAAAACTAATCCATCCATACAATACTAGGATCCGGCTTAAACCAAAGCCCACTAGTATTGTCTGCCCGAACATCATACGCACACAAGTGCACGTAAGTGATCGCAGCCCTGCCGTAAAACCATACGACCTCTACACCTTTTGCTCAGTGCAGGGAAACTCTCTATGTGGGACTCTAAAGACTCGACACTGTTAGTTATGTATATGCCCTAGAGGACATTGTTGTACATGTGATGTATATTACAATGGATGCTTGGATATATATAGAGAGGACTTTCTTGCTCGATATGATAGTATGATATCTGGTTTCACTTTATCGTAACGTGTTAAAAAATACTGCTTTGTGATCACATGTTGATACAGCCTTTAGGATATGTACTCGACTACTAGGACTATGATGAGATCATACTAGTGGGGCCAGGGTAGTCCACAAGTACATCCTATAAACTGTTCCTAGTCGAGGGTGTATCGAGACAGGGCATCGATACTCCAGAGTAGACTAGAGTACACGCATCTTGACCCATATGATGGGCGATGGATGATCTCATATCCATTGGCGTTGGACATCAAAGATGGTGTATAGGTGCTCAGTGGAGACTGGGTACACTGAACGGACTCACCGAGAACTCCTAGATGGTATTATACCTATCGTTAGGTAGCAGTTCTCCGGTGACACTGGTATAGGTTAGTCTGTAGACCCGAAATCGTCATAGAGTCTTATGGGATTCCCATTGTGCTTTGATTTCCACCTTACCACGTCCAAGAGGGCGTGCAAAACGGTGGATTTTGGGTATAGTCCCAAATCATATGGAGGCAATGAGCGATAGGAGGGGTTTCGTCTCTCCCGGTATAGGGAGTTGATGTTGTGCTGTGTTCGATTGGCTATAACTGGAAGTCCCTGGCCAGGGCTGATATGGAGATTTACTGGTAAGTGTTATCAGTAGTTTCTCGACCCGTTATGAGCCTTACATCGACACGACTTATCGGTTACTGGGGTCTGACGTTTACCACCCCTAGACTAGATATGCAACATATCAGACGAAGAGACCGGACTGTATGCTAGTGTTACTGACTGGATTCACAGAGTATGTACATGCTTGCTTGCTGATCTTCTGGTCGCTCAATACCTGGGTGGCTGTTACGTTTAGCTGACCGCTTGCAGCTTGTAGGTGTTTGATATGATCATCACCTACTGCCGGCGTATTGACGAGTCTTTAGAGTCCTACACAGAGGTTTCCTGGCTCAGGAAAAATGGAGTAGGAGCACATATGTGATATGTGCGGGGACCGAGATTAATACGATATATGATACCATATTCTATTCTCGCGATATATGATATCGGCCGGTTATATGTGATATAGCCGGGTTATTGGATCAAATGTTGATTTGATAAAATGATATATATATATATATATACATATATATTTATATATATTATATGCTCACTTAAGTATTTATTATTCTCACTTATGATACATTTAACATATATGTGATATATGTTTATTGTATTGTTTTCTTTTGTTACATATATATTATATATGTGATATATAATATTGTTGTATGCTAGGTTATACATGCAACATGTATGCATGAAAATTATACCATGCTATATGTAATGTTTGGGTTTAAATATCTAAGTAATTCAAATTGTGGAAATGAGTCATGGATGAAGCTTCATGAAGCTTGTAGATTACCATTGACCAAGTCCACCCATTTTGTTTTTCCCTAGATATTTCTAACCCAACCATGACTCATAGCCATGGTTAACTCTCTACAATGGTTAAGGATGATATACTTGACCCATGGTTGCATTTCTAACCTCACTCTCATTCATTCTTCTTCTTCTTCCTCATTCTCATTTTTCTTTCTAGCTTTTTAGATCAAGAAGAAAAATAGTGAGAAATTAAATAATAAAGTGAGCAAAATTCCTACTTCATCATCCTCTTCTATACTAACCATATAGATTAGTGTGTTAGCTTCACTAATTCATAATTAGTGAAGTCATAGCTTGAGTTCGTGTTTCCTCGAAGTAGATCATCTTGGATTTCGAAGTCTTCAAGCAAGCATGGATCATTCGACTTGTGAAGCCTCTCTAGAGTCCGGGAGTTCATGGATCGCGGTGAAGGGACTACTACTCGGAGCTTATGAAGCGAAGGAACGGACTACAAAGGTTGTAATCCCTCTTTCTTAGATGTAAAGTTGCTTACTATTAGTTATATGTATGCCCTAGAGGCCATTACTATACATGAGATGTATATTGTAGTGGATGCTTGGACATATATAGGGAGGACTTTCTTTCTCGACATGATAGTATGCTATCTGGTTACTCTTTACCTTAACGTGTACACTGATTGTCTCTCTGCTACATGTTGGTAAAGCCCTTAGCATGTGTACTTGACTACCTGGACTATGATGCAGATCATACTAGTGGGGAAATGGTAGTCCATAAGTACATCCTTCAAGGTCCCTAGTCGTGGGTGTATCAAGACGGGGCATCGATATACCAGAGTAGACTAGCGTATAGCTTCTCGACCCATGTAGATGGGCGATGGATGATCCCATATCCATTGGTGTTTGACATCAGAGATGATATACGGGTGCTCAGTAGAGACTGGGTACACTGGACGGACTCGTCGAGAACTCCCAGATGGTATTATACCTTACGTCAGATGGCAGTTCTCTGGTGACACTGGTACAGGTTAGTCTGTAGACCCGAGATCGTCATAGAGTCTTGTGTGAATCACACTGTGCTTTGATTTCCACCTTACCACGTCCAAGAGGGCGTGCAAAACGGTGGTTTTTTGGTACAGTCCCTAGTCACATGGAGGCAATGAGCGATAGGAGGGGTTTCGTCTCTCCCGGTATTGGGGGTTGATGTTGCGCTATGCTCGATTGGCCATAACAGGGAAGTCCCTGGCCAGGGCTGGTTTAGAGATATACTGGTAAGTGTTACCAGTAGTTTCTCGACCCGTTATGAGCCTCATATCGACATGACTTATCGGTTATTGGGGTCTGACGTTTACCACCCCTAGACATGATATGCGACATATCAGACGAGGAGACCGGACTGTACGGTAGTGTCACTTTCAGGCTTATTGCAGGAGTTGGAGCGGGCTTGCTTGCTGATCTTCTGATCGCTCAATACCCGGGTAGCCGTTACGTCCAGCTAGTACCGCTGACGGCTTGTGGGTGCTTGATATGATCATCACCTACTGCCGGCGTATTGACGAGTCTTTAGAGTCCTACATAGAGGTTATACTGGCTCAGGCAAAACGAAATAGGAGCGCATATGTGATATGCGCGGGACCGAGAATAATGCGTGTATGTGATACCGTATTCTATTCTCGCGACTATTGTATCGGCCGGTTATATGAGATATAGCCGGGTTATCGAATCAAGTGTTGATTCGATAAGTTGGTACATTTTGTGTTAGTCGGTTATATGAGATATAACCGGATTATTAAGTCAAGTGTTGATTTAATAATTTAGTGTATAATTGTATATGTGATATACTAATTTACATTAACTAACATTGGTTCACTTGAGCATTTATTTTTCTCACTTGTGCACAACTTAATATATATGTGATATATATTTATTTGTGTACATTTTGTATCATGGTTGTTGATACACACTACATGGGTTTATGAGACATACACCATTGTAATTATATTGGTGGGGTTTTAATATACAAAGTAAATACAAAATTAGTGGATAATTGTTCAAGTGCATGAAGCTTCATGAAGCTTATGAATGCATTGACCAAAGTCCACCAGTTTTGTTCTTACTTAGGATTTTTATAAACCTAACCACTATAATTAGCCATGGTTATGTCTCTACATGAGTTAGTATATGATACACACTCACCCATGGTTAGCTAACTCTCTCTTGATAAGTCTTCATTCTCATTTTGAGCTCATCTTCTTCCTCCTTCAATTTCTTTCTAGGGTTTGAAAAAGAGAGAGAATGAAAGTGAGAAAAGAAATTGTAAAGTGTACCCATTTCCTATTTCATCATCCTCTACTAGACTAGCACTTTAGTTTAGGGTGTTTGCTTCACTAATTCTCTAGTTAGTGAAGTAGAAGCTTGAGTTCGTATTCCCTCGACGTAGAACATCTTCGGCCTCGACGACTTCAAGAATATCGTTGCAATTTTCTCATGGAGCCGTCCGAGAGTTCTGGAGTTCGATGATCGCAGCGAAGGGACTACTACAAGGAGCTTAAGAATTGAAGGACCGATCTACAAAGGTTGTATTTCGTATTCACTTAGTGTTAAAGTTTTTAACTTGCTAGTTTTCGCCTAATCTATAGTTTAAAGATCTTGTTTAGAGTTATTCGGCACGGCTAAAATTATTATCGGGCATGGTTGATGCCTTGTAGAACCTTTTTAGAGTACCTAGTAACCCTACAGTGGTATCAAAGACTAGCTAGAGCATTAGGCGACGTGTATACGAAGTTAAAACTCCGAACGAACCCGGAATCCCCCGATTTTAACCCTCTCTGGAAATTTTCTGAAAATGTGATTTTTTCCAAATTAAAAATGCTTAAAAAAATCAGCAGGCAATTATATGGAAAACTGTGCAAAATGACAATGTTTGGCGCCTAAAGCTCCGTGGAACCGTGGCAGGAGCTGACTCCCGCGGCGGTTCCGCGGCCATAAGGTGACGTCACACTTACTGTTTGCACAGTAATGTTCCTATTTAATTTCCTGATGTTTCTGAGTATTTTTAATTTATCCTTAAGTGTTGAGTTTTCTGGGTTGTATTGGGAGCTCATTGATTCGATCGGAAAGTTTAACTTCGTCTATGTGTTTTTCCGGATAATTTAAAAAGTATTAAAAAGTTCGAACGGATATCAATAACTCACTTTTTCCCGACCAGGAAAATTTCCAAGTGTTGGATTTTTCCGTTGTTTAAGAACGTCTGAATCGTGCAAGTTACGCAATGGACCCTCTAGAAGACAACAAACCTTAACTCGATTATGCGACCGTCTTGAACTGCCTTTTGAACCTTAGGGTTTGGGGCAGTACGATGTTGCCACATGTGAGGCGTTGGCTTGACCCTTCTACGGCTGGACCATTGGTACTGTGGCATGTGATGGATGTTTTTAAACTCCCCTCAAGTGTTGAGAACTATTTGGGAAAACTTGGGTGTTTGATTATTCGATCGGAAAGTCTAACATTGTCTATTTATCTGGAATGTGATAGAATATTTGGAATCCAGAAGTAGTTATGAGATAACTAATTTGGATGTTATAAACATAGCAGTTTAGTCTCAATTGATCGGTTGCCACGGAATTTTGATGCGATCAAAAGTCCATCGCAATCACGTAACGTACGCGGATACTCGCCGGGTAAACTTAATAGACAGCCATGCCCCATGGCCCCGACCAAGTGACTGTAGGAGAACCCCGTCGCCAAAAGCATCCGTTCGGGTGCTCGCGGCAACGGTGTTCCGCCTTAGTGCACTTCATCGACGGCATCCGGGGGTGCGTCCGTCTACTAAAGTTTGTGACGAGCATTCGATCTAAATATCGGGAATCTTGTTGAATTTCCCGACTAGATATTTAAAAGTGTTTTCGATATAGAGACTAAAATGCGGGGTTTATAATTGTTAGGCATGTGATGTCTAAGAAGGTTGCGGATTCCGACTGTTGTAGTTTTACACTTTCTTTTCTGCGACCGTAAGTATAATATGTGTAATCGCCGGTTTCGTTGCTATATGTCAACGACAATTGGGATGCGCATATTTACTTACGTTGATGACATGTGATGTTATGTGTTGCTGGATATGTTATATTAGATCGTCGCGTTATGAATAGCCGGGGTTTTTATGTGAGATGAGGGTTTTTATTTTCATTCATGTAAAATTCATTGTATGTAATATTCTTTTATTGGGGCACTTCCGGGATGAGGTTGATGTCACCATTTGTATATTATTTACTTTTCCGCATTAGGTAGACCCAAGGACGGGAGCACAAGTAACCGGGTTCTAGGGTCCAGTGGGAGACCAACTCGAGGAGTCGAGTCCGGGTCTCCTAACTTTAGAATTGGAAGGGTTGCTTGCCGCTCTCGTAGGGGTCTAGGGGTATGGGTTTGGCTATTCATCGCGACCGTGGAATCCGTGTTTTATAGAGGCTCAAAATAAAACACGGACGTCCTAGTATATCCAAAGTTTCATATGTTTCTTCCGCTGCGATATCTGTGATGTGATCATTTGATATGTTGTGATAAATACTGTATATAGTATATATGATATATTATATAGACGTTACTTATGTTTTACACCCGCGCTAGCCCTGCCCCGCTCTGCCGTTAGTTACCTAACCTAACGGTGCACGAGGGGACATCGAGGCGAATGCGGATGGCATATGTGTACGTCGTATTTATCTGTGATGTTTAGGTGATTTAAATGATGGGACTTCATTAATATGATTAATGAAAGAAAAGAAACCTAAAAGATGTTGTGGAATTGAATTTTCAAAAACAGGTAGCTACAGTTCTTGCTTTGCATCGCGGTGTTCCTTGTAGAACATCCTGCACCTCATTCGACGAGGAAAGGGCCGAGATCCCTTCACCGGGAGTGACCCCTTTAGCAATGACTGGCAGATACTACACCCCTCGGTTTTGTCTTTTGATTTCTTTTCTAATTTTTTCTTTGCATAGTGATATATGTGATATGTCCTGCACCTCATTCGATGAGGAAAGAGCCGAGATCCCTTCACCGGGAGTGGCCTCTTTAGCGAAACTAGCAAAAGCCTAAAAAACACTCCATTTTAAAATCATTTGATTCTACAACGATATCAAGTTCATTACGCAATAGGTTTCAGAAAAACCTGTCATAGCCCTCCGTCATTTCAGATAAGTTGTATATAGTATTCGTGCTACATTTGTTGGCTTTCGTCAAGGTGTAGTGTGCGGTAGCTATATGCTGCTTATCTGCTGCATACGATGCGATTGGATTAGGGTAGTCGTACGGCTTTGTTGGTTTTCGTCAAGGGTCGTGCGGGTGGGTTTAATTCAGTCAAGAAATGTACGGGTTGAACTTGACTAGCGGGCTATGGTTTGTTGGCTTTCGTCAAGGTCATAACACGTTAGGGGCAAAATTATCGGGAATTTCAAGTGTTGAAATTTGCAATGAGATTGCATACCTTCTATGAGATAGTTGGATCCCGATACCCACTGCGAGTAATTGTTACTCCTGGGAGAGTTTTACACATTACAATTAGTTGATCAAGTAGGTGTCTAGAAAGGTGTCAACGGGGTTATGCCTCTGGGAAAACGAGGTTTACTTTAATTAGGTCCGTGCGAAAGCACGGGGAACCTCCCTCAAAGTACCGACATTGGCCTGGCTGAAAGATTGGCGAAGTTGTAGGGTGTAATTAATCCCGGCTAGTCTTTCCTTTTAGGGTTTGAAGGAAGATTTGATAAAAACAGTGGGAGCCATCCTGATTAGATAAAATAATAACCAATCTGATCTTGCAAGAGCGCACGCAGAGTGTTTTCTTCTCTCTCTCTCCTGGTAGCGACCATGTCACGCCTTAATCAAGATAATAATACGGATGTATTGACCGAACCCGCTTGTTATACTGAGCTGGGGAACGTTGGTTCCGCTCCAACTTATAAATGTTATAAGACAGAGCAGGAAATAGGGGATTACCAGAATTCCCGTGCCGCCCAAACGAAGAAAGTGCATGCTGATGCATCTTCTTCGGGTATGTTCATTACAAAGAACTGTTTCTCAGTATCCTTTACGTCCTGGGTATGAGATACCGGATCAGGATCCCGCATATGTAATATGTTACATGGGCTACAGATAGGTAGAGAACTGAGAACGGATGATAAGTTTCATGAGATAAAAAACGGTGCAAGTGTTGCAGCCAAGTCTGTTGGTCACTATCACCCTGTATTACCAGAATACATTGATTCTGAACGAATGTTATTAGATACCGAACCTGATATACAACATCATATCAGTCTCTTTATTAGTAAAGAAATGATATAATTTTATATTGTTGGATAATGTTTTGAACATTTCCTATATCAAGAGTTGATCGGTTCAGGCACGTTATCTAAAAGCATAGACGTTCTAAATCAAACTACAATTCTTAGTATACAGAACACACACAAGAGGAAGAGTTCAGAAATGAATGAATCCTTCTTGAGGTATTGTAGACTTGGTCATATCAATGCGACCCGACTAGCTGAAGTTACATATAGATGCATATTTAAATTAGTTTGAATTTACATCTTGTGAAACTTGCCGGTCATGTCACAGAGATAAGATGACCATAGCTCTGTTTATTGGAAACAGAGAAAGAGTTAGTGAACTCTTGAGATTGATACATGTTGATGTATGAAGGTCCCCTGTCTACACATGCCAAGACCGGTTCTTTGTACTTCATTACATTCTCTGACGATCTCTCAAGATTCAGACATATGTTCCTGTTGAAACACAAGTCCGAACCTTTTGAGATATTCACAGAATATAAGTTAGAAGTAGAGAACCAAAAACGGGTATAAGTATTATGTCCTTTGATGTGATCAGGGGGGAGAATACTTAAGCACGGGATCCCTGGACTATTCGAAAAGAGAATGAGATTCTCTCTCAGCATTACTCCTCCGTATACACCACAGCGCGTCGGTGTATCGGGGGGGAGCAATCACACCCTATGTGATAAGGTGTGCTCTATGATGAGTACTACTGAGTTACCTATTTCCTTTTGGGAGTTATGCACTGGAGAAGTTGCATACTTATTGAATAGGGTTCCGATCAAATCAGTTGCCTACCACTTCATATGAGATATGGAAAGGGAAGAGCCCATATCTTAAGTTTGTTAAGATTTGGGGTTGTCCAGCCTATGTCTAAAAGCATAATCCGGACAAGCTCGAGGCAAAGTCAGTTCTGTAGAAGTTTGTTGGATATCCCAAGCATTTGCAAGGGAATATCTTCTACCAAACCGAGGAACAAAAGATGTTTTGTTTCTCAGCATGCTACCTTTGTGAAAGGGAATTTCTTGTGAAGAAATTAGTGGACATGAGGTAGAACTGGAAAGAGTTCCAGTTATACAAACTGCAGCTGATGATTTGGTAGAACCAAAGGATTCAATAGTAACCAACAAACCTCAGCCTCTCCGCCGATCTAGTAGGGTTCCTCACCCACCTGAGAGATACTTCGAGTTTCTCTATGACAGTGGGAGCGAGGAATGCATCATGAGATGATGACCCAACTAGTTTCGAGCTGGCCATCAGGAGTGGGACTCTATAAGAATGGCTGGATGCTTAGCGATCTGAGTTGGAATCCTTATACACCAACAAAGTATGGACTTTGGTTGCTTTATCTGAAGGGTTAAATCCCCATCAGGAGAAAGTATATCTTGAGAAGATTACTTGGTGTACATGGAAAAGATGAGACTTTCAAAGCTATGCTTAAGTCCATCCAGATCCTACTTGCCACGGCTACATACCATGACTACGATATCTGGCGGTTGGGTGTCATGACTGCTTTTCTAAATGATGTTTTAGAAGAGAGAGTCTATAAGTACACATTCAGAGGGCTTCGTAGACAGTGGGAGCAGCGGAAACATGTGCAAGATGTTTTATGTAATAAAGCAGGCATCGCGGAGTTGGAACGTCTGTTTTGATGTGTTAGTCAAAGAGTTTGACATCATCAAAATGGTAGATGAACCTTGTATATACAAAAAGGTAGTATGGAGTATGGTGGTGATCCTCGTAGAGTACGTGGATGACATGCTCTTGATGGGGAAGGAGTTTCCTATGCTACGCTCGGTCAATCTCCGCTTATCACAATGATTCTCCATATAGGATCAAAGTGATACCTACTAAATCCTGGGTTTTGGATCTATGAGATAGATCTAATTAGATGTTAGGATACTCACTAGCTGTAGTGAGATGGTATCAATTGATCCTGGGGAGAATCACTGGAAGGGTTCCAGAGTGATAAGGACGACTGAAAGTCAGTCACAGGCATTGTCTTTACCCTCAGTAAAGGGACGGTATGTTGGAAGAGTTCCAAGACAGATACCGTGGCATACTAGAAGATAAAGGCTAGATACATCGCTACCAAAGATGCTACCAAAGAGGAAGTCTGGGTGTATATTAGTTCATGAGATGAACTTCATTCCTACCATTGTGTGACAATGGAGTTGTGGCTCATGCTTAGGAACGCCCGTCCCATCAGTGATCCAGACATATTCTAAGGCAGTGTCACCTGATCATGGAGATGGTTGATCTCCAGGGTATCGAGGTTAGGAGAGTAGACTCAGAGGACAACACGGCAGATCCACTCACAAAGGCCTTTTCCCAGAGAGAGACTATTATGGGATGGTTGAGTATGAGATACTACAACCACTGTTATTAGATGGCCCTAGTGCAAGTGGGAGATTGTTAGTTGTATGTATGCCCTAGAGGCCATTACTATACATGAGATGTATATTGTAGTGGATGCTTGGACATATATAGGGATGACTTTCTTGCTCGACATGATAGTATGCTATCTGGTTACTCTTTACCTTAACGTGTACACTGATTGTCTCTCTGTTACATGTTGGTAAAGCCCTTAGGATGTGTACTTGACTACCTGGACTATGATGCAGATCATACTAGTGGGGTCATGGTAGTCCATAAGTACATCCTTCAAGGTCCCTAGTCGTGGGTGTATCGAGACGGGGCATCGATATACCAGAGTAGACTAGCGTATAGCTTCTCGACCCAAGTAGATGGGCGATGGATGATCCCATATCCATTGGTGTTTGACATCAGAGATGATATACGGGTGCTTAGTGGAGACTGGGTACACTGGACGGACCCGGCGAGAACTCCCAGATGGTATTATACCTTACGTCAGATGGCAGTTCTCTGGTGACACTGGTACAGGTTAGTCTGTAGACCCGAGATCGTCATAGAGTCTTGTGTGATTCCCACTGTGCTTTGATTTCCACCTTACCACGTCTAAGAGGGCGTGCAAAACGGTGGTTTTTGGGTACAGTCCCTAGTCACAAGGAGGAAATGAGCGATAGGAGGGGTTTCGTCTCTCCCGGTATTGGGGGTTGATGTTGCGCTATGCTCGATTACCCATAACAGGGAAGTCCCTGGCCAGGGCTGGTTTAGAGATATACTGGTAAGTGTTACCAGTAGTTTCTCGACCCGTTATGAGCCTCATATCGGCATGACTTATCGGTTATTGGGGTCTAACGTTTACCACCCTTTAGACATGATATGCGACATATCAAACGAGGAGACCGGACTGTACGGTAGTGTCATTGTCAGGCTTATTGCAGGAGTTGGAGCGGGCTTGCTTGCTGATCTTCTGATCGCTCAATACCCGGGTAGCCGTTACGTCTAGCTAGTACCGCTGACGGCTTGTGGGTGCTTGATATGATCATCACCTACTGCCGGCGTATTGACGAGTCTTTAGAGTCCTACATAGAGGTTATACTGGCTCAGGCTTAACGAAATTGGAGCGTATATGTGATATGTGCGGGACTGAGAATAATGCGTGTATGTGATACCATATTCTATTCTCGCGACTATTGTATCGGCCGGTTATATGAGATATAGCCGGGTTATCGAATCAAGTGTTGATTCGATAAGTTGGTACATTTTGTGTTAGTCGGTTATATGAGATATAATCGGATTATTAAGTCAAGTGTTGATTTAATAATTTAGTGTATAATTGTATATGTGATATACTAATTTACATTAACTAACATTGGTTCACTTAAGCATTTATTTTTCTCACTTGTGCACAACTTAATATATATGTGATATATATTTATTTGTGTACATTTTGTATCATGGTTGTTGATACACATTACATGGGTGTATGAGACATACACCATTGTAATTATATTGGTAGGGTTTTAATATATAAAGTAAATACAAAATTAGTGAATAATTGTTCAAGTGCATGAAGCTTCATGAAGCTTATGATTGCATTGACCAAAGTCCACCAGTTTTGTTCTTACTTAGGATTTTTATAAACCTAACCACTATAATTAGCCATGGTTATGTCTCTACATGAGTTAGTATATGATACACACTCACCCATGGTTAGCTAACTCTCTCTTGATAAGTCTTCATTCTCATTTTGAGCTCATCTTCTTCCTCCTTCAATTTCTTTCTAGGGTTTGAAAAAGAGAGAGAATGAAAGTGAGAAAAGAAATTGTAAAGTGTACCCATTTCCTATTTCATCATCCTCTATTAGACTAGCACTTTAGTTTAGGGTGTTTGCTTCGCTAATTCTCTAGTTAGTGAAGTAGAAGCTTGAGTTCGTATTCCCTCGACGTAGATCATCTTCGGCCTCGAAGACTTCAAGCAATACCGTTGCAATTTTCTCATGGAGCCGTCCGAGAGTCCGGGAGTTCGATGATCGCAACGAAGGGACTACTACAAGGAGCTTAAGAAGTGAAGGACCGATCTACAAAGGTTGTATTTCGTATTCACTTAGTGTTAAAGTTTTTAACTTGCTAGTTTTCGCCTAATCTCTAGTTTAAAGATCTTGTTTAGAGTTATTCGGCACGTCTAAAATTATTATCGGGCATGGTTGATGCCTTGTAGAACCTTGTTAGAGTGCCTAGTAACCCTACAATTACATGCTATGTTAACCCTAATTCTCTAGTTAAGATCTTGGTTAGGGTTTGTTTAGCACACCAAAAATTTCAATATGGCATGTGTGATGCCTTCCTAAACCTTGCTAAGGTGCTAAGCTAACTTGCTACAGTGGTATCAGAGCCAAGCTAGAGCATTAGGCGTTGTATAGACGAAGTTAGAAGTCCGATCGAACCCCGAAACCCCGAAACGACCCCTTTTCTGAAAATTTTTTCAAAATTTGAAATTTTTCATATTAAAAATACTCAGAAAATCATGCAGGGAATTCTATGGACCCACCTGAAGAACGAGTCCCTAACTCGCTACAGTGACCGCGCAACCGCGGCCAAAACCTAGTTTTGGCGACGGTTCCGCTGCGCCACTGTGGAGGCTTGGGACGGGCCCTTCAGCGACGGTCCATAGGTGATAGAGCATGCTTCTGGGAATTTTTATTTTCTGCTCAAGTGTTGAGCTCACTGGGGTATTTTGGGAATTCGTTGAATCGATCGAATTGAATAACTTCGCCTAAATATCTGTGTTGTGATACAATATGTGGAATTCATTTGGTTAGGCATGAAATCCGTAATATGTGATATTTCGGGTTTACGATGTCTAAAGAGATTTTGGATTCCAAATATTGTAGTTTTACATTTTCTTTTCTGTGACCGTAAGTGTAATATGTGGTATATCGCCGTTTTCGTCACTATAGATCGACGACAATTGTGATAGGTATATTTACTTACGTTGATGACATGTGTTATTATGTATTGTTGTGATATGTTATATTGGATCGTTGTGTATTGAATAGCCGGGGGTTTTATGTGAGATGAGAGTTTTCTTTTTCATTCATGTAAAATTCATTTGTATGTGATATTCTTTTATTGGGGCACTTCCGGGTTGAGGTTGATGTCACCATTGTATATTATTTACTTTTCCGCATTAGGATAGACCCAAGACGGAGAGCACAAGTAACCGGGTTCTAGGGTCCAGTGGGAGGCCATCTCGAAGAGTCGAGACCGGGTCTCCTAACCCTAGAATTGGCAGGGTTACTTGCCGCTCTCGTAGGGGTCTAGGGATGTGGGTTTAGCTATTCATCGCGACTGTGAAATCCGTGTTTTATACAGGTTCAAAATAAAACACGGACGTCCTAGTATATCCAATATTTCATATGTTGACTTCTGCTGCAATGTTCTGTGATGAGATCATATTACTGCCTGAGACGAAGCTTATACTATATATATGATATATAAATATTACTGCTTTCGTTTCTTCTGTGATGCTTAGGAAGCTTAAATGATGGGTTTTATTAATGAGATTAATAAAAGAAAAGAAACCTAAAAATGTTGTAGAATCAAATTTTCAAAAAGGGTAGCTACAGTTTTTGCTTTGCACAACGGTATTTATGAAATATCCTGCACCTTATTCGATGAGGAAAGTGCCGATATCCCTTCACCGGGAGTGACATCTTTAGCAAAACTGACAGATGCTACAAACTCACAGGTTTAGTTTTTGATTGCTTCTATAGTTCTTGCTTTGCACAGCGGTATTTATGAAATATCCTGCACCTTATTCGATGAGGAAAGAGCCGAGATCCCTTCACCGGGAGTGACCTCTTTAGCGAAACTAGAAAAGCCTGAAAAACTCTCCTTTTCAAAATCACTTCTTTCTACAACGATATCAAGTTCATTACGCAAAAGGTTTTCTGAAAAATCTGTCATAGCCCTTCGTCATTTCAGATAAGTCCTACTTAGTATTCGCGCTGCGTTTGTTGGCCTGCGTCAAGGCGCAGTGTGCGGTAGCTAACTAGTGCTTATCTGCAACATAAGATGTGGTTGGATTAGGGTAGTCGTATGACTTTGTTGGCCTGCGTCAAGGGTCGTACGGGTGGGTTTAATTCAATCAGGAAATGACGGGTTGAACTTGACTAGCGGACTATGGTTTGTTGGTCTGCGTCAAGGTCATAGCACGCTAGGGGCAAAAGCATTATCGGGAATTTCAAGTGTTGAAATTTGCAATGAGATTGCATACCTCCTATGAGATAGTTGGATCCCGATACCCACTACGAGTAAGAGTTACTCCTGGGAGAGTTTTACACATGACAAATTAGCCGATCAAGTAAGTGTCTAGAAAAGTGTTAACGGGGTTATGCTTCAAGGGAAACCGATGTTTATTCTAATTAGGTCCGTGCGAAAGCACGGGGAACCTCCCTCAAAGTACCAACACTGATCTGGCTGAAAGATTGACGAACTTGTAAGGTGTAATTAATCCCGGCTAATCTTACCTTTTAGGGTTTGAAGGAAGATTTGATTAAAACAGTTGGAGCCATCCTGATTAGATAAGATAATAACCAATCTAATCTTGTAAGAGCGCACGCTAAAGTTTTTTTCTTCTCTCTCTCTCCATGTAGCGACCATGTCAGGCCTTAATCAAGATAATGATATGGATGTATTGACCGAACCCGCTTATTATACTGAGCAGGGGAACGTTGGTCCCGTTCTTTCTTATAAATGTTATAAGACTGAGAAGGGAATAGGAGAATACCAGAATTCACATGCCGTCCATACGAAGAATAAGCATGTTGATGCATCTTCTTCAGGTGTGTTAGTTACTGAGAACCGTTTCTCAGTTCACTCTACGTCCTGGGCATTAGATACCGGATCAGGATCCCACATATGCAATATATTGCATGGGCTAAAGAAAGGTAGAGAACTGGGAATGTGTGATCATTCCGTAAGAGTAGGGAATGGTGCAAATGTTGCAACCAAAGTAGTTGGCAAATATTGTTGGATGTAGTGCCTTCAAAATCAATCATTGGATCACAGGCACGTGATTGCAATGATTGAGGAGGACCTATACCGGTAGGACGGTCTTACTCGAGATGATAGTATGCTATCTGGTTTGCCTTTATCATCATGTACAGCTTTAGGTGACATGATCACTATTACACTTTGATAGAGCCCATAGGATTCCTGCTTGACTACCAACAGTATGATGGCGATCATATACGTGAGAGTTGGGTAGTCTATAAGCACATCCTTAAAAGTGGTCCCTAGTCGTGGGAGTTTCGAGACAGGACATCGATACTCCGGAGTAGACTAGTGTATACAGTCGAGACCCCGACGAGGGGCGGCGGCCAGTCTCACAAGCCATTGGTGTCAGTAGGTTCACCTAAGATGTATACAGGTGCTCATTGGGTTATGAGTACACCGGACAGGACTCGTCGGGAACCTTCTAGTTGGTATTATACCTAGCGTCAGATAGCAGTTCCCTGGTGACATGTGTACAGGTTAGTTCATCGACTTGAGGTCGTCATTTGTCTCGTGTGAGTTCCCACTGTGCTTAGATTACTACACTACCACGACTCAAAGGAGTCGTGCAAACAGGTTTTAGTTGGGTACAGTCCCGAGCCACATGGAGGCAGTGAACGGATCGGCAGGGGATTCGTCTCTCCCGGTATTGGGGGTGAGATCGCGCTGTGTCTAGGAGAGCCATTACACCAAGTCCTTGGCCAAGGCATGTGAGAATTACTGGTAGGTATTCCAGTAGTTTCTCAGGGTGTTCAGGGATACCCTCCGACACGACTTATACAGCTATTGGGGGTCTGACGTTACCAGCCCCATAGGCCCGATATGCGATGCTCATAGACGAACGGACCGGAATGTACGAATATTGTCACTGATAGGTTTAGTAGGGTTCCAGGATGAGTTCGCTCATCAGCTTCCCTTTCTGTCAATACATGGGCAGCCGTTACGTACAGCTAGTACCACTGACGGCTTGTGGTTAAACCCACTGCCAGAGTATTGACGAGTCTTTAGAGTCCCCCACGGATTGTTTCCCAAGTTTGGGCAAAACGTTGTAGAGGCCGTATGGTTTTATGGCAAGGTTCGAACATGCACGTGCACTTGTGAACGTGTCATGGTTCGGACAGATAATACTGGTGGGCTTTGGTTTAAGCCGGATCCTAGTATTATATTGTGTAGGAGTATTTTTGTCTCATTGCATTTGTATTCGGTCGCAATACAAATGCCGGTATGTATATACTGTAGCGGGGTTATCCTGTAATTAGTTACGAGATCGCTTTTTGAAGTTGCCAGTTTGTATCTTCGTTTTGGCCATTTTTCTTTCTTTCCTTCCTGGCTGAATTTCTTAGTTGTGAAGGGGTTTATTTGCAAATGCTACTTTTATAAAGGGAGGGGTTTTTCTGTGGTTCCTGGGGCTCTAGCAACTCATTCCATTCTAGAATGGAATGAGGTGTCTCAGTGACTCACTTAAGCATTAAATTCTTTTGTAATGCTTAGGATATTATGTGTTGATCTTTTGAGAGATATTTTTTTCTTAGCCTCACCACATGAAACCTTGTGAGCACCCCCACCTCATTGGCTGACCCCACCCACTTCAGCCCCTTCAAGAATGGCCGAGCCCCATTTGATGAAAGAATGATTCATTTGCTAAAATTCCTAGCTCAATTCATCACCCCAATTGGCAACTTCAATTTACCTTCACCCAATGGCTTGGGTGTCTTGAGACAAAGTATTCTACACACTCTCTACTTCAATCTTGGACATGTCGGTTAGCAAACTTCATGTCTGAGTTGACTCGGTTCAGAGGCGGGAGCCCGTATAAAGATCCGTTGACGTGGTGCCACCTCGACGAGGAGGCAGGAGATCGGAGATACCACGAGGAGCATGGGATGATGGCTAAAGACCGAAGGACACGGATCGATCGGTGTAGCCATTCTATCATCTTTGTAGTTAGCTAGTTTAGTGTTAATGGCCCGATCCGGGTCTATGTTAGCGCCAGTTTATGAAAATGTTTTTATTCCGCGTTTGGCCTCAGATTATTGGCCGGGGCGCTACCGTAGACTTACATGGTATCATAGCCACGCCATTAACCTTTACTAGCTTGTTCTAACATGTTTAAAACATCGATCGGACGAAATTTCCAAAACCGCATTTTTCATGTTGAAGTTTCTGTCGAATTTTTTAACTGGTCTAAAAATTATTTTGGGTATGTCAGAAAATCGTGCAGGCTTTTTTAAGACTACTGTAGAAATTTAGTAGATTGAATCCACAAGACTGCCGCGGAAACGCCGCACAACCCATGGGTTGGCCGCGGTTCCGCCGCCGATTTGTGGCAACAGTGCACCATATTTCTTCTGGGTGTCTTTCATGTGGAATTGTGGTTTCTGGAATATTTTGTTTGGGCCCAGATTTTGTTTGAGTACTGGATTTGTACTTGGGGCCACTTCGGAAAGTTTTGTCGATCGTAATTTTAAATGTTAGTTTACAGTACTTACATTATATCTCCGACTGTGAATGTCATTTGAGCGGTAAATCGTGTCTAATTGCTATAGCTCTTTTAGACGGGTTTGCGAACGTGACATTCGCGTTGATGTTCTGTGTTGTGCTGTGATGTTGCGGATTTGTCATGGTGGATAGGTTGCATGCAATGGTAGTGCAGTTTGGATTTATTTGTACATTTGATATTGCGGGGCGAGCGTCCAACATGTGGACTTCCGTCGCTGCCTATTTGTATATTATTCTTTTGGGACACGACCGGGTTGAGGTCGATGTACCCGTTGTACATATTTTCATTTCTGTACTAGGTTTACCCCGCAACGGAGTGCACGGATAGCCGGGTTCTGGAGGGCAACGGGTCCGCATCTCATGTCTTTGAGAGGCAGGGGGCCTCACTTTAGAATTGGCAGGCTATTCGCCGCACTCGTAGGGGTACAGGTTGACCCAAGGAGGGGTGCTCAAGTTACCGGATTCCGTGAAGTGCCGGGTAGTTCATTCACTTTGCTGAAGGGGGCCTTGCTTCAAGTTTTGGCGGGTAACTTGTCGCACTCGTAGGGGTCTAGGTTTCATTGCACAGGCTATCCACACGAACAGGGGAACGTCGGGTTTCAGTAGCGGCTCTGTGAAACCCGGGGATCCCAGATTATCTGTATTGTTCTGTGATGCTTATTACTTTTCTGTAATGTTGCATTTATCATGCCTGGAGCGATTATTGTATATTGATATATATACTAGTAGATGTTGTATATGTTTTGCACCTGTGCTAGTCCAGTCCCCGCTCTGTCGTTAGTTAAGTAACCTAACGGGTGATGACGGGACCCAGTGACGAATGCGGACATATACGTACATTTTATTTTCGTTCTTTTCTGGTGTGATTAATTGATGGGACTGCATTGATTCTGATCAATGCAAAGAAAACAAACCCGTTTGACGTTGTTGGAACAATTTTCAAAAAGTGTTATTACAAGGACGTTTTCTTTTGTTTTGCACAGTGGTATTCAGTTGGAATATCCTGCACCTCATTCGACGAGGCAAGGGCCGAGATCCCTTCACCGGGAGTGACCCCTTGGGCAGAAGTTTGCGTCAGGGTAATAACTTCACTATAGTCGATTACTTATTGCTTTGCATCGCGGTATTCAGTTGGAATATCCTGCACCTCATTCCACGAGGAAAGAGCCGAGATCCCTTCACCGGGAGTGACCTCTTTAGCAAAGGTTTTCGCCACTATATTTTTGTAAAAAGCTATCAGGTTCCTTCAGCGATATCAAGTTCGTTACGTTAAAGGTTTTTTGCCAAAACCAGCCGTAGCCCTCCGTCATTTCAGTTAGGTATTCAGTAGTATTCAAGCTATGTATTTTGACCAACGCAAAGGCATAGTGTTTGGTAGCTGCTGGGTATTCATCTGTTGCATAGATAGATGAGTTGGTTTGGGACAGTCATACTGCCATTTGGCCAACGTCAGGGGTATGTACGGGGTGGGTTCAAATTAACAAGATAATGATGGGTAGAACTTGGCATGTGACTTATGACATTTTAGTCAACGTCAAGATCATAAGAGCATGGGGCAAAAATCCATATCCGGAGTTTCTAAAGAAACTGAAACTTGCCAGGCATGCGGATACCTTCTGGAGTGTGATAACGTAACTGGATTCCTTCACGTTATCATGCGATGAGAGTTGGATCCCGATTCCTACTGATGAGTTGGTTTACTCTTCGGGTGATCCCGACTAATTCTTCTTTGAGGTTTGGAGGAGAATTTGACGATACAGTGGGAGGTTTCTTGATTAGATAAAGTGATAACCATTCTGATCTAGGTCAGAGTGCACTCAGAGTGTTTCTTTTCTCTCTCTCTTTGGCAGCGACCATTGACCGACCCTAGACTATGAATCAGTGACCAAGTTGACCGAACCTTATTAAAATACTGGCTTTTGGATTGTCTGAGTTGCATAAGTCATTGCCACTCATTCTTTTACCCTTTGCATTTCTCCAGAACACCTCGTATCACTACGAACATCCACTTCCATTGGATAAATCCATCGTATGGTTATATACGAACTCGAAGGGACTTCTTTGAGGATGGGTTCAGGTTCAGGAGAAATTGAATTCGTTTATTCAGTTGTCTTTTATCATCACCTTCTCTCAGGTTGCGAGGGCTCCTTGGTTTAGGAGAGTACACCTATTACGCTTATTGGATAGTCTTCTTCCAAATCATAGGCAGGTGCCGAAAGGTAGGGAATGAAGAAAACCAAATAGCCTAAGTAGGGTGTACAGAAGGTAATGAGTAAAGACAAAATAAAGGGATTAGAAAGAGGGCAAAGTAAATTGCGACTGCTATCATTCACGACCAAACCGCGTACATCATCGCCACTCCTACTTCACCTTTTCTTTTTTCCCCAGTTCGGGAGAAATAGAATAAGGTATTATTCAGTTGTCTTTTATCATCACCTTCTCTTAGGTTATGAGTACTCTTAGGATTAGGAGTATACACACCTATTACGCTTATTGGATAGTCTTCTTCCAAACCATAGGCTGGTGCCGAACGGTAGGGAAGGAAAAAAATCACTTAGCCTAAAGGGGTGTACAGAAGGTAATGAATAAAGACAAATAAAGGGATTTGGAGAGATGGCAAAGAAATATACGGTTACAGTCATGAATTGGATTATGGAAGAGGCATTACTAGGAATACCAGGATACCCCTACGAAACATTTTCATGTTTCAGTTTCACTGTGCATTGTTAAAGGAAAACTGATTTCCCGATTAGATACTTACTCCAGGGTATGTATTTACCAGGCATGATTCTCACATCTGTATGGTTTTTACAGATGATGAGTGGGAGTAAGTTATTGGGAATTATGTGATCATCCTCATTATATCGGAATTCGTTGTAATTGGTGATATTTGAGGAAATCACATGGGTTTTTGCCTGACGGCAAGTATTTGGTTTTGAATATCCGTTGTTATGCACCAATTTCAAATTGATATATCTGTACGTTTATTTTCATAAAGTGAGATATAACTTTTGAAATTATGTCTGTGACATTTACCTATATCAGTTGACGATTGGGTAAGGTGCATTGAACAACGAAGTAGTTCTTAACCATAAGTAATGTTTTCAACCTATGATGCACATGGTTTGAGTTATTCGACTCAGGGTGTTAGTTATATGTATTCCCTAGAGGCCATTACTGTACATATGATGTATATTGTAGTGGATGCTTGGACATATATAGGGAGGACTTTCTTGCTCGACATGATAGTACGCTATCTGGTTGCTGTTTATCTTAACATGTATTTTGATTGTCTCTATGTTACATGTTGATAAAGCCCTTACGATATGTACTCGACTACTGGGACTATGATGAGATCATACTAGTGGGGCCACGGTAGTCGACGAGTATATCGTATAACTGTTCCTAGTCGAGGGTGTATCGAGACAGGGCATCGATACACCAGAGTAGACTAGCGTATACGCATCTTGACCCATATGATGGGCGATGGATGATCCCATATCCATCGGTGTTTGACATCAAGGATGGTGTACGGGTGCTCAGTGGAGACTGGGTACACTGGACGGACTCACCGAGAACTCCCAGATGGTATTATACCTTACGTCAGATGGCAGTTCTCCGGTGACACTGGTACAGGTTAGTCTGTAGACCCGAGATCGTCATAGAGTCTTGTGTGATTCCTACCGTGCTTTGATTTCCATCATACCACGTCCAAGAGGGCATGCAAAAAGGTGGCTTTTGGGTACAGTCTCGAATCACATGGAGGCAATGAGCGATAGGAGGGGATTCGTCTCTCTTGGTATAGGGAGTTGATGTTGCGCTGTGTTCGATTGGCTATAACTGGAAATACCTGGCCAGGGTTGCTGAGATTTACTGGTAAGTGTTATCAGAAGTTTCTCGAACCGTTATAGACCTCATATCGACACGACTTATCAAGCTACTGGGGTCTGACATTTACCACCCCTAGGCGAGATATGCGACATATCAGACGAAGAGACCGGACTGTACGGGAGTGTTACTGATTGGATTCGCAGGAGAATGTACAGGCTTGCTTGTTGATCTTCTGATCACTCAATACCTGGGTGGCTGTTACGTTTAGCTGACCGCTTGCAGCTTGTGGGTGTTTGATATGATCATCACCTACTGCCGGCGTATTGACGATTCTTTAGAGTCCTACACAGAGGTTTCCTGGCTCGGGCAAAATGGAGTAGGAGCACATATATGATATGTGCGGGACCGAGAACAATACGTGTATGTGATACCGTATTAGATTCTCCCGATATGAGATATCGGCCGGGTATATGTGATATAGCCGGGTCATCGGATCAAGTGTTGATTCGATGAACTGATACAGATTATATTAGCCGGTTATTTGTGAAATAGCCGGATTATCGGATCAAGTGTTGATTCAATAATTTAATGTATAATTATATATTTGATATATTAAATTACATTAACTAATATAAGCTCACTAAAAGATTCTTTTTCTCACTCGGGTAATACATTGATATATATGTGATATATGTTAAATGTATTATTTTATTTTGTTACAATAAATATTGTATATGTGATATATAATATTGTAACATGTTAGGGTTATTAATGCAACATGTTTAGTGGAGATTAAACATGGTTAGGGTTTGATTTGGGTTAAACTTTCTAGTAGCTTCTAGAAGCTTTGCTTTTGTTTTAAGCAAAGATATTTGTTATGATATTTTGCTTAGATATTTGTTTAACCCTATAGGGTTCCTAGGCACTCTAGTGAGGTCTCACAAGGCATCAACCATGCCAATTTCAGAAATTATGGGTGCCGAGAAACCCTAACACGGACCGTTGGCTAGATTTCTAGGCGAAAAAGCAAACTAGTTAACATTTAACTAAGGGAATACGGAAATACAACCTTTGTAGATCCGGTGCTCCACCTCCATAGCTCCGCAACGAAGACCCCTCGCTGTCCAAATTAATTCCCGGGCTCTAGCGTCGGCTTCGTCGGAGAAATGGCGAGCTAGGTCGTCGATGTCCATGCCGAAGATGATCTACGTCGAGGCATCGCTAAATCAAGCTCCACCTTCACCAAGTCATGAAAACTTGTGAAGGAAACACACTCTACTACTTGGCAAGAGGTAGAGGATGAAGAAATAGGAAGTGGGTAGACTTTAGAATTGGATTTCTCACTCTCAAGCTCAAGTTGCCATTGATGGCCTCAAGGTTTCAAACTTGAAGAAGAAGAAGAAGATGAGCTAGAATTATGATAAGTCTATTTTAAAATGAAAAGAAAAACAATACTTATCATAATCATACTAAGGTTAAGTGTAGAGAGCAAACCATGGTAAGTGGGAATAGTTAGGGTTTAGCGTGAAGACAAAATGGTCTTTGAGTCAAACCTTCATGAAGCTTCATCAAGCTTCATGACAAAAAGAAAACCATTTTGTTTTCATAAAAATATTTAAATAAAAAGGAATGGATAAATAAATGAGTGATTAAAACAAAACCCTAATTATCTACTTAACCATGGTTTTATTCTTTATACTTAACCATATAAACATGCATCATCAAATATGATACATACAAGTGCACAAAAGTATATCACATATACATCATGCACATCAAGTGAGAAAATCCATTTAAAGTGAACCTATATTAGTTAATATAAAGTAATATATCAAATATATAATTATACATTAAATCATTAAATCAACACTTGATTTAACGACCCGGTCATATCGCATATAACCGACTAATATCAATAATAACAACTTACCGAATCAACACTTGATCCGATAACCCGGCTATAACGCATATAACCGATCAATGTTACAAATCGCGAGAATCGAATACAGTATCACATACTGGTATTATTCTCGGTCCTGCACATATCTCATATGCGCTCCTATTTCGTTTCGCTTGAGCCAGGAAACCTCTGTGTAGGACTCTAAAGACTCGTCAATACGCCGGCAGCAGATGATGATCATATCAAACACCCACAAGCCGCAAGCGGTCTGCTAAACGTAACGGCCACCCGGGTATTGAGCGATCTGAAGATCGACGAGCAAGCCCGCTCACACTCCAGTGAATCCAACCAGTAACACTACCGTACAGTCCGGTCTGATCGTCTGATATGTCGCATATCTTGCCTAGGGGTGGTAAACGTCAGACCCCAATAGCTCGATAAGTCGTGTCGATATGAGGCTCATAACGGGTCGAGAAACTACTGGTAACACTTACCAGCAATTCTCTGATCAGCCCTGGCCAGGGACTTCCTGTTATAGCCAATCGAACACAGTGCAACATCAACTCCCTATACCGGGAGAGATGAATCCCCTCCTATCGCTCATTGCCTCCATGTGACTCGGGACTATACCCAAAAACCACCGTTTTGCACGCCCTCTTGGACGTGGTAAGATGGAAATCAAAGCACAGTGGGAACCACACAAGACTCTATGACGATCTTGGGTCAACAGACTACTCTGTACCAGTGTCACCAGAGAACTGCCATCTGACGTAAGGTATAATACCATCTGGGAGTTCTCGGCGAGTCCGTCCAGTGTACCCAGTCTCTACTGAGCACCCGTATATCATCTCTGATGTCAAACACCGATGGATATGGGATCATCCATCGCCCATCTATATGGGTCGAGAAGGTACACGCTAGTCTACTCTGGTATATCGATGCCCCCATCTCGATACACCCACGACTAGGGACTTTGAAGGATGTACTTATGGACTACCATGTCCCCACTAGTATGATCCGCATCATAGTCCAGGTAGTCAAGTACGCATCCTAAGGGCTTTACCAACATATAACAGAGAGACAATCAGTGTACACGTTAAGGTAAAGGGTAACCAGATAGCATACTATCATGTCGAGCAAGAAAGTCCTCCCTATATATATCCCAGCATCCACTACAATATACATCCTATGTACAGTAATGGCCTCTAGGGCATACATATAACTAACAATCTCCCACTTGCACTAGGGCCATCTGTAGCAGTGTGGTTGTAGTATCTCATACTCAACCATCCCATAAAAGTCTCTCTCTGGGATAGGCCTTCGTGAGTGGATCCGCCGTGTTATCCTCTGAATCTGCTCTCCTTGCCTCGATCATGCTGGAGATCAACCATCTCCATGATCAGGTGATACTGCCTTAGAATATGTCTGGATCACTGATGGGACGGGTGTTCCTTGGCATAAGCCACAACTCCATTGTCACACAATGGGAGGAACTAAGTTCATCTCATGAACTAATATACACCCAGACTTCCTCTTTGGTAGCATCTCAAGTAGCGATGTATCCGGCCTTTATCGTCTAGTATGCCACGGTATCTAGCTTGGAACTCTTCAAACGTACCGTCCCTTTACTGAGGGTAAAGACAATGCCTGCGACTGACATTCAGTCGTCTTTATCACCCTGGAACACTTCCAGTGATTCTCCCCAGGATCAATTGATACCATCTCACTACTACTAGTGAGTATCCTAACATCCAATTAGATCTATCTCATAGATCCAAAAACCAGGATATAGGAGGTATCACTTTGATCCTTTATGGAGAATCATTGTGATAAGCGGAGATTGACCGAGCGTAGCATAGGAAACTCCTTCCCTATCATGAGTATGTCATCCACGTACTGTACGAGGATCACCACCATACTCCCTACTACCTTTTTGTATATACAAGGTTCATCTACCATTTTGATGATGTCAACTTCCTTGACTAATCCATCAAAACAGATGTTCCAACTCCACGATGCCTGCTTTATCCCATAAAGCATCTTGCACACGTTTCCGCTGCTCCCACTGTCTACGAGGCCCTCTGGCTGTGTACTTATAGACGCACTCTTCTAAAACATCATTTAGAAAAGCAGTCATGACACCCAACCACCAGATATCGTAGTCATGGTATGTAGCTGTGACAAGTAGGATCTGGATGGACTTAAGCATAGCTACTTGAAAAGGTTTCATCATTATCCGTACCTGGTCAATGATGCAAACTTTTAACAAGTCTTGCTTTGAAAGTCTCAACTTTTCCATGTACACCAAGTAATCTTCTCAAGGTATACTTGCTCCTGATGGGGATTTAACCCTTCAGA
Source organism: Agapanthus africanus (assembly GCA_030015575.1). NCBI lineage: Eukaryota > Viridiplantae > Streptophyta > Magnoliopsida > Asparagales > Amaryllidaceae > Agapanthus > Agapanthus africanus. The sequence continues at coordinate 496,616,226 of CM057339.1, forward strand.
TATAGCAACCAAAGTCCATACTTTGTTGGTGTATAAGGATTCCATCTCAGATCGCTAAGCATCCAGCCATTCTTACAGAGTCTTACTCCTGATGGCCAGCTCGAAGCTAGTTGGGTCATCATCTCATGATGCAATCCTCGCTCCCACTGTCATAGAGAAACCGAAGTATCTCTCAGGTGGGTGAGGAACCCTACTAGATCGGCAGAGAGGCTGAGGTTCGTTGGAATCTACTGAATCCTTGATTCTATCAAATCATCAGCTGCAATCTGTATAGCTGGAACATTTCCAGTTCTACATAACAGTATTTGCTTCGAGCTTGTCCGGATTATGCTTTTAGACATAGGCCGGACAACCCCAAATCTTAACTAACTTAAGATATGGGCTCTTCCCATTCCATATCACATATGAAGCGGTAGGCAACTGATTTGATTGGAACCCTATTCAATAGGTATGCAGCTTCTCAAGTGCATAATTCCCAAAAGAAAATAGGTAACTCAGTAGTACTCATCATAGAGCACACCTTATCATATAGGGTGTGATTGCTCCGCCCTGATATACCATCGTGCTATGGTGTATCTAGAGGAGTAATGCTGAGAGAGAATCTCATTCTCCTTTAGAATAGTCCAGGAATTCCATGCACAAGTATTCTTCTCCTCGATCACATCAAAGGACATAATACTTATACCCGTATTTTGGTTCTCTACTTCTAACTTATAATCTGTGAATATCTTAAAAGGTTCGGACTTGTGTTTCAACAGGAACATAGGTCTGAATCTCGAAAGATTATCAGAGAATGTAATGAAGTAAAAAGAACCGGTCTTGGTATGTGTAGACAGGGGACTTACATACATCAACATGTATCATCCCAAGAGTTCACTAACTCTTTCTCTGTTTCCAATAAACAGAGCTATGGTCATCTTATCTTTGTGACATGACTGGCGAGTTTCACAAGATGTAAATTCAAACTAATTTAAATATGCATCTATATGTAACTCCAGCTAGTCGGGTCGTATTGATATGACCTAGTCTACAATACCTCAAGAAGGATCCGTCCATTTCTGAACTCTTCCTCTTGTGTGTGTTCTGTATACGAAGAACTGTAGTTTGATTTAGAACATTAATGCTTTTAGATAACGTGCCTGAACCGATCAACTTTTGATATAGGAAATGTTCAAAACATTATCCAACAATACAAAATTTTATCGTTTCTTTACTAATAAAGAGACAGATATGATTTTGTATATCAGGTTCGGTATCTAATAACATTCGTTCAGAATCAATGTATCGGTAATACAGGGTGACAGTGACCGACAGACTTGGCTGCAACACTTGCCCCGTTTTCTGCCTCATGAAACTTATCACCCGTTCTCAGTTTTTCTACCCTTTTGTAGCCCTATGTAACATCTTACATATCTGGGATCCTGATCCGGTATCAAATACCCGGATGCGGAGGATACTGAGAAACAGTTCTGTATAAAGAACACACCCGAAGATGATGCATCGTCATGCACTCTCTTCGTTTGGGCGGCACGGGAAATCTGGTATTCCCCAATTTCCTGCTCTGTCTTATAACAATTATAAGTTGGAGCGGGACCAACGTTCCCCAGCTCAGTATAACAAGCGGGTTCGGTCAATAATCCGTATTATTATCTTGATTAAGGCGTGATATGGTCGCTACCTGGAGAGAGAGAGAAGAAAACACTCAGCGTGCGCTCTTGCAAGAATAGATTGGTTATTATTTTATCTAATCAGGATGGCTCCCACTGCTTTTTATCAAATCTTCCTTCAAACCCTAAAAGGAAAGACTAGCCGGGATTAATTACACACTACAAGTTCGCCAATCTTTCAGCCAGGCCAGTGTCAGTACTTTGAGGGAGGTCCCCCGTGCTTTCGCACGAACCTAATTAATGTAAACCTCGTTTTTCCAGAGGCGTAACCCCGTTAACACCTTTCTAGACACCTACTTGATCGGCTAATTGTAATGTATAAAACTCTCCCAGGAGTAACTCTTACTCGCAGCGGGTATCGGGATCCAACTATCTCATAGAAGGTATGCAATCTCATTGCAAATTTCAACACTTGAAATTCCCGATAATATTTTGCCCCTGGCAGCTATATGACCTTAACATAGTCAACAAATCATAAGTGCTAGTCAAGTTCAACCCATCATTTCCCGATTGAATTAAACCCACCCGCACGACCCTTAACATAGTCAACAAAGTCGCACGACTACCCTAATCCAATCACATCATATGCTTATGCAGATAAGCACTAATTAGCTACCGCACACTATGCCTTAACATAGTCAACAAACGTAGCACGAATACTATCTAGTACTTATCTGAAATGACGGAGGGCTACGACAGGTTTTTCTGAAAACCTATTGCGTAATGAACTTGATATCGTTGTAGGATCGAATGAATTTTGAAATGGAGTGTTTTTTAGGCTTTTCTAGTTTTGCTAAAGGAGTCACTCCCGGTGAAGGGATTGTCGGTCCTTTCCTCGTCGAATGAGATGCGGGATATATCATATATATCACTGTGCAAAGCAAAAACTCTTAAAAGCAATCAAAAGACAAACCGAGTGTGTAGCATCTGCTGGTTATTGCTAAAGGAGTCACTCCCGGTGAAGGGATCTCGGTCCTTTCCTTATCGAATAAGGTGCAGGATATATCGCATATACCGCTGTGCAAAGCAAGAACTGTAGCTACCTGTTTTATTTTGAACTTCGATTCTACAACATCTTAGGTTTCTTTTATTTCATTAATCATATTAATGAAGTCCCATCATTTAAAGTACCTAAACATCACAGATAAATACGACGTACACTTATGCCATCCGCATTCACCTCGATGTCCCCTCGTGCACCGTTAGGTTAGGTAACTAACGACAGAGCGGGGCAGGGCTAGCGCGGGTGTAAAACATAAGTAACGGCTATATACTATATACTGTATCTATCATAGAACATCACATGATCACATCACAGATATCGCAGCAGAAGAAATATATGAAATATTGGATATACTAGGACGTCCGTGTTTTCAATACGAGCCAGTATAAAACACGGATTCCACGGTCGTGATGAATAGCCAAACCCACACCCCTAGACCCCTACGAGAGCGGCAAGCAACCCTACCAATTCTAGAGTTAGGAGACCCGGACTCGACTCCTCGAGTTGGTCTCCCACTGGACCCCAGAACCCGGTTACTTGTGCCCTCCTCCTTGGGTCTATCCTAGTGCCGAAAAGTAAATAATATACAAAAGGTGACAACTTCCGCAACCTGGAAGCGCCCCAATAAAAGAATATTACATACAAGGTTTTTTTTTACATGAATGAAAATGAAAAACACTCATCTCACATAAAAACCCCCGGCTATTCAAACACGACGATCCAATATAACATATCCAGCAACACATAACATCACATGTCATCAACGTAAGTAAATATGCGCATCCCAATTGTCGTTGACATATAGCAACGAAACCGGCGATATCACATATTACACTTACGGTCACAGAAAAGAAAGTGTAAAACTACAACAGTTGGAATCCGCAACTAGCTCAGACATCGCTTGCCTGACCAAATGAATTACTTAGACATCGCATGCCTAACAATTATAAACCCCGCATTTTAGTCTCAAAATCTAAAACACTTTTCAATATCAAGTCGGGCAATTCAACAAGATTCCCGAAAAATTGATCGAATGCTCGTCGCAAACTTCAGTAGACGGCCGCACCCCTGATATCGTCGACGAAGTGCACCAAGGCGGAACACCGCTGCCGCGAGCACCCGGACGGATGCTTTCGGCGACGGGGTTCTCCTACAGTCACTTGGTCGGGGCTATGGAGTGAGGCTGTCTATTAAGTTTACCCGGCGAGTATCCACGTACGCTACGTGATTGCGACGGACTTTTGATCACATCAAAATTCCGTGGCAACCAATCAAGTGAGACTAAAGTGCTATGTTTATAACATTCATTCAGTTATCTCATAACTGTTTGTGAATTCCAATTATTGTATCACATTCCAGACAAACAGATAATGTTAAACTTTCCGATCGAACAGTCGAATACCCATGTTTTCTCGATACAGCTCAACACATGAAATAAGTCTAACAACATTCAGTTCGTGCCTCAGTACCAACGGTCCAGCCGTAGAAGGGTCAAGCCAACGCCTCACATGTGGCACGCCGTACTGCCCCAAACCCGAAGGTTCAAAGGGCAGTTCAAGACGGTCACATAATCGAGTTAAGGTTTGTTGTCTTCTAGAGGGTCCATCGAGCTACTTGCACTACTTAGAACGTCGTTAAACTACGGAAAAATCCAACACTTGGAAATTTCCCGACAGGGGAAAAAGTGGGTATTTATATCCGGTCGAAACTTTTAACATATCCAAAAATTATCCGGAAAGCCACACAGACAAAATTTGATACCCCGATCGAAACATCGAATCCCCAAAACAACTCCAGAAAATTCAACTCTTGAATAAATATTAAAAAATCCCAGAAAATCCAGCACCCGAAACCATGAATTACTGTACAAAAATTATAGGACAATACAATAATATGGCCGCGGAACCGCCGCATAAGCAGGGCTTATGCCGCGGTTCCGCCGCGCTCTGGAAGCTTCAATGGAAAAATTTTGTATCGTAATTCTTAGTTTTTCCTGCTGAATTTTTTACGAATTTTTAATTTGGAAAAATCCACGTTTTCAGAAAACGTCCAGAGAGCACATTTGAGTTGGGGTTTCGGGTTCGTTCGGGTTTTAAACTTCGTCTGGACTTCGCCTAAGGCTCTAGCTAGGCTTTGATACCACTGTAGGGTTCCTAGGCACTCTAGTGAGGTCTCACAAGGTATCAACCATGCCAATTTCAGAAATTATGGGTGCCGAGAAACCCTAACACGGACCGTTGGCTAGATTTCTAGGCGAAAAAGCAAACTAGTTAACATTTAACTAAGGGAATACGGAAATACAACCTTTGTAGATCCGGTGCTCCACCTCCATAGCTCCGCAACGAAGACCCCTCGCTGTCCAAATTAATTCCCGGGCTCTAGCGTCGGCTTCGTCGGAGAAATGGCGAGCTAGGTCGTCGATGTCCATGCCGAAGATGATCTACGTCGAGGCATCGCTAAATCAAGCTCCACCTTCACCAAGTCATGAAAACTTGTGAAGGAAACACACTCTACTACTTGGCAAGAGGTAGAGGATGAAGAATTAGGAAGTGGGTAGACTTTAGAATTGGATTTCTCACTCTCAAGCTCAAGTTGCCATTGATGGCCTCAAGGTTTCAAACTTGAAGAAGAAGAAGAAGATGAGCTAGAATTATGATAAGTCTATTTTAAAATGAAAATAAAAACAATACTTATCATAATCATACTAAGGTTAAGTGTAGATAGCAAACCATGGTAAGTGGGAATAGTTAGGGTTTAGCATGAAGACAAAATGGTCTTTGAGTCAAACCTTCATGAAGCTTCATCAAGCTTCATGACAAAAAGAAAACCATTTTGTTTTCATAAAAATATTTAAATAAAAAGGAATGGATAAATAAATGAGTGATTAAAACAAAACCCTAATTATCTACTTAACCATTGTTTTATTCTTTATACTTAACCATATAAACATGCATCATCAAATATGATACATACAAGTGCACAAAAGTATATCACATATACATCATGCACATCAAGTGAGAAAATCCATTTAAAGTGAACCTATATTAGTTAATGTAAAGTAATATATCAAATATATAATTATACATTAAATCATTAAATCAACACTTGATTTAACGACCCGGTCATATCGCATATAACCGACTAATATCAATAATAACAACTTACCGAATCAACACTTGATCCGATAACCCGGCTATAACGCATATAACCGATCAATGTTACAAATCGCGAGAATCGAATATAGTATCACATACTGGTATTATTCTCGGTCCCGCACATATCTCATATGCGCTCCTATTTCGTTTCGCTTAAGCCAGGAAACCTCTGTGTAGGACTCTAAAGACTCGTCAATACGCCGGCAGCAGATGATGATCATATCAAACACCCACAAGCCGCAAGCGGTCTGCTAAACGTAACGGCCACCCGGGTATTCAGCGATCTGAAAATCGACGAGCAAGCCCGCTCACACTCCAGTGAATCCAACCAGTAACACTACCGTACAGTCCGGTCTGATCGTCTGATATGTCGCATATCTTGCCTAGGGGTGGTAAACGTCAGACCCCAATAGCTCAATAAGTCGTGTCGATATGAGGCTCATAACGGGTCGAGAAACTACTGGTAACACTTACCAGCAATTCTCTGATCAGCCCTGGCCAGGGACTTCCTGTTATAGCCAATCGAACACAGTGCAACATCAACTCCCTATACCGGGAGAGACGAATCCCCTCCTATCGCTCATTGCCTCCATGTGACTCGGGACTGTACCCAAAAACCACCGTTTTGCACGCCCTCTTGGACGTGGTAAGATGGAAATCAAAGCACAGTGGGAACCACACAAGACTCTATGACGATCTCGGGTCAACAGACTACTCTGTACCAGTGTCACCAGAGAACTGCCATCTGACGTAAGGTATAATACCATCTGGGAGTTCTCGGCGAGTCCGTCCAGTGTACCCAGTCTCTACTGAGCACCCGTATATCATCTCTGATGTCAAACACCGATGGATATGGGATCATCCATCGCCCATCTATATGGGTCGAGAAGGTACACGCTAGTCTACTCTGGTATATCGATGCCCCATCTCGATACACCCACGACTAGGGACTTTGAAGGATGTACTTATGGACTACCATGTCCCCACTAGTATGATCCGCATCATAGTCCAGGTAGTCAAGTACGCATCCTAAGGGCTTTACCAACATGTAACAGAGAGACAATCAGTGTACACGTTAAGGTAAAGGGTAACCAGATAGCATACTATCATGTCGAGCAAGAAAGTCCTCCCTATATATGTCCCAGCATCCACTACAATATACATCCTATGTACAGTAATGGCCTCTAGGGCATACATATAACTAACAAACCCAACCAAACCTTTTAACTATGGTTCAATCTCTACAAGGGTTAGTTCTTCTCACTTTTACCATGGTTTCATAACTAACCTCACACTTGAGTTTTTTAATTATTCATCACAAAAGAGTTAGCTTCTTCTTCTTCTTGCTTGAAAAGTGTCACGTCCCGAAAGTACGGAACACGACCGGCACTTAAACTACGAACGTCTCGAGGCGTACGTAATCTAAGTAAGCCGAAAACCCAGAAATCCAAACCAAGAAAAGTAGTAGAGTGAAGGAAAACAAATTTAAATCAAGTAGTTTTAATAGCATAAGCCGAATTATGCGTTTTTTTTAAAAACATCAAATATTTCCTGAAAATTTCGGCAGAGTCTCCTTTGTAAATACTGGCCCCCAAACGGGATACAACATGAATATTATACGAAATCAATAAAAGGCATCCCCAAGCGGTGTTAGTTTATATGCCCTAGAGGCCATTACTGTATCATACTAGTTTGTATATTACTTAATGGAAGCTTGGGATATTCACAGTTGTATAGACAATCTTGCTCAAAATAGTAGTATGCTACTTGGTTTGTTTCTACTTGAATGTGTACATGTGTTTATTTTAGTATATCACCTATACACATTAGTGGAGCCCTTAGGATCTTTGCTTGATTACTGGCATTGTGATGGCAGTCACACTCGTGGGGGCTGGGTAATCCACAAGCACATCCTTATGCAGGTCCCTAGTCATAGGACTATCGAGACAGGGCATCTATACTCCGGAGTAGACTAGCGTATGCGCTTCTCATCCCAGCAGGGGAGACGGTCTGTCCCACAGCCGTCAGTACGTCGTACTTGAGATAGTATGCGGGGGCTCGTTAGGTTACGAGTACACTGGACAGGACTCATCGGGAACTGTTGGTTGGTACTATACCTATCGTCAGTTATCAGTTCCCAGGTGACATGAGTACAACTTAGTCCGCTGACTTGACACTGTCACTTCGCCTCGAGTGTGTTCCCACTGTACTTAGATTACTACCCTACCACGACTCATAGGAGTTGTGCAAACAGGTAGTAGTTGGGTGCACTCCCGAAGCACTTGGAGGCAGTGACGGTTAGACATGATTCGTCTCTCCCGGTATTGGGGGTTGATATCGCGCTGTGTCTAGGAGAGCCATTACACAAAGTCCCTGGCCAGGGCAAGCGAGATATACTGGTAGGTTTCCAGTATTATCTCAGGGTGTTCTGGGCTACACTCCGACACGACTTGTACCGCTATTAGGGGACTGAAGTTTACCGCCCCCTAGGCCCGCCATGCGATATTCTCAGACGAACAGACCGGACTGTACGCAGATTATCACATTCAGGCTCAGTAGGAGTTCAGATGGGTTTCACCTCGTCCGTCTTCTTATCGGCATCTACCTGGGGGCCGTTACGCACAGCTAGTGCCGCTTGCGGTCTGTGGTTAAACCCACTGCCAGCGTAGTGTCGAGTCTTTAGAGTCCCACACAGAGAGCTATTCGCCTTTAGGCAAAAGAGTATAGGTCGCATGGTTTTGCGACAGGGTTCGGTCACATCCGTGCACTTGTGCACGTTTAGTGTCCGGGCAGTTATCACTAGCGGGCTTTGGTTTAAGCCAGATCCTAGTGTACATTTTGGGATTGGTTTTATCTCGTTTGTATTCGTGTTCCTCGGAACGTGGATGCGGGTGTGTATGCACGGTTGACAGAGACAGAGGCAGAAGATTCTCATTAGGGTTGTTGACTGTTGACTTTTGCTAAACCCTAATGAGAATAAGAAATATGATTAATGATAATATTAATTAAGTATTATTGTGCCATGGTTGGGTTGAAAGGTTGACTTTGTTGACTTAGTTGACCGGTTGACTAGGTTGGACTTGTTGACCATCATTATGACAATGGCTATCATTTCTTGGCATTGACCTTGGCTTGCTTGTTTGTTCACAAATTGCATTTAATGCATGAAATGATATGGCCATTTGATATGATAACAACCATCACATAATACTCAATTATTATTATGAGTTATGATTATTTTGGATTATGAGAGCAAGGGTGAGAAAAGTCTTGCTCATTTCTATCATTCTCATTCTCTCTCATCCTCAAGCTCTCCCTCTTCCTCTTGCACTCTCTCTAGTTCATGGTTCTATTGTCTCATGTGTTGAGAAGCAAGAACCATAGAGATAAAGTCCAACACACTTCTCTACTCATCCTAGTATACAAGGTTTAGCAAACCAAGTGTTCTAGTTTCCTCAAGATTGAGGTTGAAGCCAAAGGTAGAAGCTTTCAGGTGGATCCATCTTCGGCACAAAGAGACGACGAGGAGAGAACTATCCGACCACCATAAGGAGTCCAAGAGAAGGAGTTCAAGTTAAGGTATAACCCCTAACCGAGTAGGTAAAACTCCTAGTTAGGTTGTTAGATAGTTGTTTAACAAAGATCCGTATTTTGAGTCCATGTTACCACCAAAAGAAAAATCGATTTTCATCATTTTCGCAAGCCCGAAAGAACCGGGAGAGGTAATGTGGACTTACAGTGGTATCAGATCCTGGTTAAACACTATCTAACATGTCAACAAAGTAACCAGAAGTTCGATCGGAGAAAAAGTCACGAAACATGCCCGGAACATGAACTTTCTGTCGATTTTTAAACTGTTGTAAAAATTATTTGACATATACCAAAAATCGGCTCAGGGTTTTTAGTGAACAGTGCAGAAAAATGATCCACTGAAACGACCAACTCACCGCGGAAACGCGGCAAGACGAGCTTCTTGCCGCGGAACCGCGACCGAGTTGACTCGGCCGTGGATCGGTTTTGCTGCAGTGTATTTCTGGGGGTGTTTTGGGATTTTTGGAATATGATTTTTCTGCCTAGATTTTCCAGAAAGCATAATTTGTTTTTGGGGTTTAAAAATCCGTATTTTGATCGAACTTCTTAAGACTTAAGCTAATGGGTTATATCTGTGATGTGATATATGTATTGAACGTCTGCTAATCGCTATACGTCGATTAGTGGGGGTTATACATATCTCTGATCTGTAATGTTGATGGTTTGTGTATATGAATTCATTGGATTGTCGCGGATGAATAGCCCGGGGGTTGTGAGATGTGAGTTTTCTTTTTTTTTTCAATTCATGTAATTTGTAATTGATGTAATATTATTTATATGGCCGCAAAACCGGGATGGGGTTGTAGCCGTCATTGTATAATTTCTTTTACTGTTTTTTCTCCTAGGATAGACCCAAGGTGGGGTGCACAAACTATCGGGTATCTCGAAGTGCCGAGTGGCCTACTCTCGGTGTTGAGGGAGGTTGCTTCACTTCGGGTACTTGGCGGGTAGTTTGCCGCACCCGTAGGGGTCTAGGGTGGGGTCTTGGCTATTCATCACGACCGTGTAATCCGCTCTTCGTTACAGGCTCGTACGGAATGCGGATTCCTAGTATATCCAATGTGTTCATATGTGATCTGGAATGGCTATCATTGCATGTGACGAATGTGTATATCTATATATGATATCTATTTAGGCGTTGCTTATGTTTTGCATCCGCGCTAGTCCAGCCCCCGCTCTGTCGTTAGTTAAGTAACCTAACGGGTAATGACGGGGCCCCGTGGAGAATGCGGATGGCATAAGCGTACGTCATATTTTCGTTGTTGTCACGACCCGAAGTTTGGCCCGTGACCGGCACTTAACCACGTAACGTCTACAGGCGTAACGCAACTAAGTGAACCGAAAACGTAGAAACCAAACCAGTAAAAGTAAAGAGTGTTTAAGTTTTAAATGGAAGTATTTATTAAAGTGACAAAAATTCTTAAGTAGATAATCACCAAGATAGCAATATACGACGCCGTAGCGAAGATCAAGATCCACAAGTGGGAACATCACAGATAGAATAAACTGCAAGTACAGTCCGCTCACAACGAGCTCGACACCAGAATACAGATAATATACATAATCGTCCTCACACTGTCTCTAAGTCAAATACATACATGGTAGATGGAGAATACTAGATACAACAATATACGTAACTGAAAGATAAACAGATACCGCGCAAAACCCACCTATCAGCAAAAGAACTAGTACACCAAATGTAGGGGTATATGTGTCAAAAGATGCAAAACGCAGCCTGCCGCGACTACTCCGAAGGGCAACCTGCAAACACTGTGGTACAACGGGGGTGAGTTGCCAACTCGTGAATAGAGATAACATATAAAGGTAATCGCGAGCATGCACGCACTGCGCTACTCTATCATATGCCAACAGATGATATCAATGCGCGATAAGCAGTATGTGCAATAATCATGCAAGTGCTCTATCAGGTAATATAACTACAGGATGAGATATAATAATGAATGCTGAGAATGGGAAGTATAACATCTACACGGAATGTCAACGTGGAATATGTAATCGGTGTCCATCAATGCACCCCAAATCCCAACAACCCAGACGCCGGCACTCCCATCGGCCCTCAAATCCTGTACATCACTGAGAATCACGAGTGCCCAACATCGGCACCCAAATATCATAAATTCTCGTATCTAGCATTGACACGCAAATCTTCCGATATCGGGCATCCGTCAGTACGAGTCAGCCCCCTCTCTCATATGTCTATCGAGCATCCGTCAGTCCGGGTCAGCCCTCTCTCTTATATATATCGAGCATCCGTCAGTCCGGGTCAGCCCCCTCTATCTCATATATATCCGGCATCCGTCAGTCCGGGTCAGCCCCCTCTATCTCATATATATCTCATTCTAGCACCGAGAAAACATAGGGTAGATGCACCGAAATATCATATCAAGGGAACCGGGTTTTTAAATGATTACATATTTGAAATAGCCACGGTTCCCAAATCCAGAAATCACATGTAATCCAAACCAATATGCATGTCAATGTGATGTGATATGTGCATCAAGTATGAATATCATGTCAAGTCACATAAAGATGAGCTACAACATAATGATCCGATGTGATATATGCATCAAGTATGAATATCATGTCAAGTTCTACAGTGTGAGTGTCATGGCAATTACTAACGGTGTGTGTGTAGCATGCAGGATAGTGCTCGTGCAACATGAACCGTTAGTAATGGTGCGGTGTTCTATCAATTCTAGTTTATATACATATATCAGGGAATGTGGTATGCACTAAATAGTAGCCATGAACAGTCAATGTATGGAAATGTAGCTACAAGATCCTATCAGCCCTGACGAAGAACGCCATGCGGGCGATATCCCCGTAGATGTTAAATCTACTCACCGTAGTCTCTCGCTAGGCATAGCCAATGACTTGTTTCCCCTTCTTCGCGACGTCCGTCGCACTCGCCTGCGAACCTAGAATTCCACAGAATATCACGCATAAGCTCAAAACCATGCAAACACGACATTTAAGGTCAACTAGAAACCCGTGTCGCAAACCAAGCGCGTGTGTGCGCGATACGCTAAAACATGTGATTACGCGCCTGAAGTCGCTCCGACGCGTCGCGATACGCAGAAACCCCAAACCCACACACACGTATCACGCGTGTCGCGAAAGATTAAAAAATACGGGAAATAGGGTATTCTACTCCATATTTTGCTACAGAACAGATATTACAAATATATATATATACCAAAATACTACACATAGCAGCAGACTCCAGTGGCCCAAACCTCAACCCAAAACACCCCCATCTGGCCGCAATTTGCGGCCAGAATGCTTATTTCGGCGGCCTGGGTAGGGAGAGGGACTCCCAGGTTTGATGTGTGCACTCTATACTCCCTGTGTATGCTACAGTAATTCCAATTTCACTCTGAAACATCTCGGGTAGTAGCAGATCCTACAGAGCCTTATTTCTAGTTAAAATCCACACTTTTGCACAAAAATGAAACTTTAGGGTATTTTTATGAAACCTGAAGCAAAATCCAGTTTAGAATCACACTAACAACTCATTACAAAGCTAATTAAGCCATAAAAATGCTAATTTTAACATATCAACACAAATTCCCTTCAATAGCACAAAACATTGCACAAAAAGTGATATTTTGCTAGAATTACTACAAGTTATGTAAAGGAGTGTTAAGTGTGAGATATATACCTTCCAAAAACCCTAAAGAAACCCAAACTTCGGCTCCTTCCTTCACAAACACAGACTTGCCTCCAAACTCCCCCAAAAACTCATTTTTCTAAGGTTTTGAGTGAAGAAATGAGTGGTTTTTGTGTAGGATTTGTGTAAAGATCAAAGAGAAGTGAAAAGGAGAGGAGAAGATGAAGAAAAGCTAGGGTTTTCTGCTGGAAATTTTGCAGAATTCTCAAGTGAGGAGAAGAGAGAGAGAAGAGAGGGAAATGGGGTCAAAAGTCAACCTTTTCACCTAACACCATACCTCATTTTCTATTGCTAATTTTGCATTTCTTTTTCTTTTTAAAAAAAGGGTTTTAGCTTGATTAAAGTGATGTAAATAAAGTGAACCATGCAAGAAAAGAATTGGCTAACACTTTAAACCTAGGTCACAAAAATTGTGCTAAGTGTGCATGTGTGCACTTAACACAAAAATTCCCAATTAGGGTAAACACGACTAAATTATAACTAATAATCCCATGTACACATATGAAATAACACTCTCAATTGCTAATTAACACGAAAAACATTCTAACGAAAATCCAAAGTGTTACAATCTACCCTCCTTAAAGAAATTCGGTCCCCGAATTTAAAAATCTAACTACACGCACCTTCAAAAAGATGGGGATACCTCTTCCTCATCTCGCTCTCGGTCTCCCAAGTGACCTCCTCGCCGCTCTTTCCATGCCAAAGTACCTTGACGGACGGTATCTCTTTCGACCTCAATTTCTTCACTTGTCGATCCAAGATCATCACCGGCTGCTCTGCATAGGAAAGGTCGCGCTCAAGCTGGATCGTCGGGTGCTGAATCGCATGCGAAGGATCATGAAGATATCTGCGGAGCATCGAAACGTGAAATACGGGTGCACGTCTGGAAAACTGCGCGGAAGGGCTAACCGATACGCAACTGCACCAACACGCTCGAGGATCTCGAAGGGGCCCACAAATCTGGGACTAAGCTTCCCCTTCTTCCCAAATCTCATCACACCTTTCATTGGGGAGACCCTCAAGAAAACATGGTCACCAACAGAAAACTCAAGTCTGCGCCGCCGACGGTCCGCATAAGATCTCTGCCTACTCTGGGCTGCTCTCATCCTATCGCGTATCAACTGGATCTTCGCGGTCGTCTCCTCCACAATCTGCGGCCCTAAGATACTGCTCTCACTGAGCTCTGTCCAACAGGTGGGCGATCTGCATCTCCTCCCATAAAGAGCCTCAAACGGTGCCATCTAAATGGTCTCCTGGTAGCTGTTGTTGTAGGAGAACTCTACTAAGGGTAAATGATTATCCTAGCTACCTCCGAAGTCTAATACGCACGCTCTGAGCATGTCCTCGAGAGTCTGAATAGTCCGCTCTGACTGTCCGTCGGTCTGCGGATGAAGTGCTGTGCTGGAACTCAAGCGAGTGCCCAAAGCTTCCTGAAGCCTCGGCCATAGTCGGCTGGTAAACTGGGTGCTTCTGTCAGACACGATACATGTCGGAACTCCGTGCAGTCGTACGATCTCATCAATGCAAATCTGGGCATACTGAGAAAATCCGAAAGTCGTCTTCACCGGTAGGAAGTGAGCCGCTTTCGTCAAACGATCTACGATCACCCAGATGGAGTCATACCCTCGACTAGTCCTGGGTAGACCCACAATGAAGTCCATAGAAATCTGTTCCCATTTCCACTCCGGAATGGGTAACGGCTGTAGCTCTCCCGCGGGCCTCTGGTGCTCAGCCTTGACTTGCTGACAAGTCAGGCATCTCGACACAAAATCTGCGATGTCTCTCTTCATTCCGTCCCACCAGTAAACAACTCTCATGTCATGGTACATCTTGGTGGAACCAGGATGAACACTATATACCGATCGATGTGCCTCCTCAAGAATCTCGCGCCGCAATCCCTCAGCATCTGGTACGCACAGTCTAACCCCAAATCGTAGTATCCCCTGATCATCGATCACGAACTCGGAAAATCTGCCCTGTCCCATCTGTGTCCTGATCTCTGAACATCGGTCATCACTGTGCTGTGCCTCATGTATACGTTCAAACAACTGTGGGCGTGCATGAACATGCGCAATCTGTCCTCCGATCGACGTAAACTCGAACTGTACCCGGCTGTCGCATAAGATCTGCCAATCTGCCGACGACTGCCTCTGTACTGCGCTCAAACAAGATAGACTACCCCCGGGCCTCCTACTCAAAGCATCCGCCACTACATTAGCCCTGCCCGGGTGATACAAGATCTCGCAATCGTAGTCCTTCACTAACTCCATCCATCGGCGCTGTCTAAGGTTCAAGTCTCGCTGCTGGAATATATAATTTAAGCTCTTGTGATCAGTGAATATCTGGCACGACTCTCCATATAGGTAATGTCGCCAGATCTTAAGTGCAAAGACCACTGCAACCATCTCCAAATCATGAGTGGGGTAGTTCTATTCATGTTTCTTTAATTGCCGCGAAGCATACGCGATCACCCTGTCATGCTGCATCAATACACACCCTAGCCCCACCCGTGAAGCGTCACAGTAGACCACAAATCCGCCTGATCCTGAAGGCAAAGATAGCACTGGTATCGTAGTCAATAGAGCCCGTAGCAGCTGAAAACTGTGCTCACACTCCTCCGTCCAATCGAAACGAACTCCCTTCCGGGTCAACCCGGTCAAAGGTGTAGTAATGCGAGAGAAGTCCTGCACGAATCGCCTGTAGTAGCCTGCCAGCCCTAGAAAGCTGCGAACCTTAGTAACTGACGTGGGTCTAGGCCAACTCCGAACGGCCTCAATCTTCCTCGGGTCTACACATATACCATCTCGTGTAATCACGTGCCCCAAGAAGTCTACGCTGTCCAGCCAGAAAGCACACCTTGAGAATTTGGCGAAAAGCTGATGCTCCCTCAAGGTCTGCAGTGTAATCCGCAGGTGCTGCTCGTGCTCCTCTCTACTCTGAGAGTACACCAAGATATCATCAATGAATACTATGATGAACAGATCAAGATACGGCCGGAAAATGCGGTTCATCAAGTCCATAAATGCTGCTGGCGCGTTGATGAGTCCGAACGACATCACCAAAAACTCGTAATGGCCGTAGCGTATGCGGAAAGCTGTCCTAGGAATGTCCTCCTGTCGAACCCGCAGCTGATGGTAGCCTGATCGCAAATCGATCCTCGAAAAGTATCCTACCCCTTGAAGCTGGTCGAACAAATCGTCGATGTGTGGCAAAGGATACCTGTTCCGCACTGTCACCCTGTTCAGCTGACGGTAGTCGATACACAAACGCATACTGCCGTCCTTCTTCTTGACAAACAGGACTGGAGCACCCCAAGGAGAAACACTGGGTCGAATAAGTCCTTTATCCAGAAAATCTTGCAACTGACCCTTCAATTCTCTAAGTTCCGCCGGGGCCATCCGATAAGGCGGTACAGAAATAGGCCCCGTGCCAGGAACCAAATCAATACAGAAAGAAATATCACGCTCGGGAGGTAGCCCAGGAAGCTCGTCAGGAAACACATCAGGGAACTCGCTAACAACCGGAACCTGATCCATCGGAACCTCTATAGCTCTAGTATCGCAAACATAGGCGAGAAATCCCTGACATCCCTTCCTCAAAAGCTGTCCAGCGCGAAAAGAAGAAATCACACTGTGAGGGGTGGCACCACGGTCCCCCAACACAACAAACACCGACTCACCGGGAAAACAAAATCTAATTGTCTTCTCGCGGCAGTCAACAGAAGCATAGCACGTGGCTAACCAATCCATGCCCAAAAGAACGTCGAAGTCCAACATCTCAAGAAGGATCAAATCGACCGGCAACTCTCTCTCGTCGATACGGACGGTACAGGATCGGAACACGTGACTAGCGACAAACGACTCTCCCACAGGAGTAGTCATAACAAGCGGCTGATTAAGCAAACCGGACTCTCTACCCATACTCAGCACAAAGTGTGTGGAAACATACGAGTGTAACAAAAAGGACATAGTGAAGGAGTACCTGAAACCACGGCATTGGACGTCTGAGCATCCTGATGAGTCGAAGCGAAGACTTGGGCCTGCCCTTCATCTGCGGCTGACCGAACTCCTTCTCTACTAGCCTGACCCCTCTGCGCGAACCTTCCGCGTCCATGACGTCTCAGGCTATGACCCAGACGTGATGTGAAGGAACACTGCCTGATGAGGTGTTGAGGGCTTCCGCATCGTAAACATCTACGCGCTGACTGCTGTCCTTCCTGGGGATGAGAGCCAAACGACTGTCCACGGCCTAAGCCTCTGCTCCGGGCTGGTACACCCTTACGATTCATCAACTGTTCTGGAACTCTCACGGTCTCTGGAAGACGTGTCCCGTAAACTGGGGCTGCCTCTACCGGTGCTATGTAGGGGACGGAATACTGCACGATAAACGCAAGGAACAACTGGGTAACAGGGGTGACTACCACCTGTCGCTGCGCTCGAACGACCTCCACCAACGAGCTCATCGCCTGGCGCAAGCCCTGCATCTCTACCACTAGTCTAGCGATCTGAGCTGTCATAGGGGGAACAATCTGTCCTGGTACAATAGGGGTACTACTCGGATCAGTCCTCATCTCAGATGAATCAACTCGAACCTCGACTCTCACGTCCGCTCTCTGCACCCTCGTAGTCCTAGGCGGCATAATGGCTGAAAAGAAAGTAGGATTCGATGAGGATACGGAAATCGAATCGCAAGGATGTATACAATCATGAGGGAATTTCAATCAATAAGTCCTAAGGTCGCTTAGGCGGAGTACCGTGTCGTGAGTATGCCGCGGAACATACGCACGCTACGCCACTCTGCTGCAGCTACCTACTCCATCATACCAGGGTCATCCTACACTCCGAAGGTAAAACCTACGCTCTGATACCAACTTTGTCATGACCCGAAGTTTGGCCCGTGACCGGCACTTAACCACGTAATGTCTACAGGCGTAACGCAGCTAAGTGAACCGAAAACCCAGAAACCAAACCAGTAAAAGTAAAGAGTGTTTAAGTTTTAAATGGAAGTATTTATTAAAGTGACAAAAATTCTTAAGTAGATAATCACCAAGATAGCAATATACGACGCCGTAGCGAAGATCAAGATCCATAAGTGGGAACATCACAGATAGAATAAACTGCAAGTACAGTCCGCTCACAACGAGCTCGACACCAGAATACAGATAATATACATCATCGTCCTCACACTGTCTCTAAGTCAAATACATACATGGTAGATAGAGAATACTAGATACAACAATATACATAACTGAAAGATAAACAGATACCGCGCAAAACCCACCTATCAGCAAAAGAACTAGTACACCAACTGTAGGGGTATCTGTGTCAAAAGATGCAAAACGCAGCCTGCCGCGACTACCCCGAAGGGCAACCTGCAAACACTGTGGCACAACGGGGGTGAGTTGCCAACTCGTGAATAGAGATAACATATAAAGGTAATCGCGAGCATGCACGTACTGCGCTACTCTATCATATGCCAACAGATGATATCAATGCGCGATAAGCAGTATGTGCAATAATCATGCAAGTGCTCTATCAGGTAATATAACTACAGGATGAGATATAATAATGAATGCTGAGCATGGGACGTATAACATCTACACGGAATGTCAACGTGGAATATGTAATCGGTGTCCATCAATGCACCCTAAATCCCAACAACCCAGACGCCGGCACTCCCATCGGCCCTCAAATCCTGTACATCACTGAGAATCACGAGTGCCCAACATCGGCACCCAAATATCATAAATACTCGTGTCTAGCATCGACACGCAAATCTTCCTATATCGGGCATCCGTCAGTCCGGGTCAGCCCCTTCTCTTATATGTCTATCGGGCATCCATCAGTCCGGGTCAGCCCTCTCTCTCATATATATCGGGCATCCGTCAGTCCGGGCCAGCCCCCTCTATCTCATATATATCGGGCATCCGTCAGTCCGGGTTAGCCCCCTCTATCTCATATATATCTCACTCTAGCACCGAGAAAACATAGGGTAGACGCACCGAAATATCATATCAAGGGAACCGGGTTTTTAAATGATTACATATTTGAAATAGCCACGGTTCCCAAATCCAGAAATCACATGTAATCCAAACCAATATGCATGTCAATGTGATGTGATATGTGCATCAAGTATGAATATCATGTCAAGTCACATAAAGATGAGCTACAACATAATGATCCGATGTGATATATGCATCAAGTATGAATATCATGTCAAGTTCTACAGTGTGAGTGTTATGGCAATTACTAACGGTGTGTGTGTAGTATGCAGGATAGTGCTCGTGCAACATGAACCGTTAGTAATGGTGCGGTGTTCTATCAATTCTAGTTTATATACATATATCAGGGAATGTGGTATGCACTAAATAGTGGCCATGAACAGTCAATGTATGGAAATGTAGCTACAAGATCCTATCAGCCCTAACGTAGAACGCCATGCGGGCGATATCCCCGTAGATGTTAAATCTACTCACCGTAGTCTCTCGCTAGGTATAGCCGATGACTTGTTTCCCCTTCTTCGCGACGTCCGTCGCACTCGCCTGCGAACCTAGAATTCCACAGAATATCACGCATAAGCTCAAAACCATGCAAACACGACATTTAAGGTCAACTAGAAACCCGTGTCGCAAACCAAGCGCGCATGTGCGCGATACGCTAAAACGTGTGATTACGCGCCTGAAGTCGCTCCGACGCGTCGCGATACGCAGAAACCCCAAACCTACACACACGTATCACGCGTGTCGCGAAAGATTAAAAAATACGGGAAATAGGGTATTCTACTCCAGATTTTGCTACAGAACAGATATTACAAATATATATATACCAAAATACTACACATAGCAGCAGACTCCAGTGGCCCAAACCCCAACCCAAAACACCCCCATCTGGCCGCAATTTGCGGCCAGAATGCTTATTTCGGCAGCCTGGGTAGGGAGAGGGACTCCCAGGTTTTGTGTGTGCACTCTATACTCCTTGTGTATGCACTCTATACTCCCTGTGTATGCTACAGTAATTCCAATTTCACTTTGAAACATCTCGGGTAGTAGCAGATCCTACAGAGACATATTTCTAGTTAAAATCCACACTTTTGCACAAAAATGAAACTATAGGGTATTTTTATGAAACCTGAAGCAAAATCCAGTTTAGAATCACACTAACAACTCATTACCAAGCTAATTAAGCCATAAAAATGCTAATTTTAACATATCAACACAAATTCCCTTCAATAGCACAAAACAATGCACAAAAAGTGATATTTTGCTAGAATTACTACAAGTTATGTAAAGGAGTGTTAAGTGTGAGATATATACCTTCCAAAAACCCTAAAGAAACCCAAACTTCGGCTCCTTCCTTCACAAACACAGTCTTGCCTCCAAACTCCACCAAAAACTCATTTTTCTAAGGTTTTGAGTGAAGAAATGAGTGGTTTTTGTGTAGGATTTGTGTAAAGATCAAAGAGAAGTGAAAAGGAGAGGAGAAGATGAAGAAAAGCTAGGGTTTTCTGCTGGAAATTTTGCAGAATTCTCAAGTGAGGAGAAGAGAGAGAGAAGAGAGGGAAATGGGGTCAAAAGTCAACCTTTTCACCTAACACCATACCTCATTTTCTATTGCTAATTTTGCATTTCTTTTTCTTTTTTAAAAAAGGGTTTTAGCTTGATTAAAGTGATGGAAATAAAGTGAACCATGCAAGAAAAGAATTGGCTAACACTTTAAACCTAGGTCACAAAAATTGTGCTAAGTGTGCATGTGTGCACTTAACACAAAAATTCCCAATTAGGGTAAACACGACTAAATTATAACTAATAATCCCATGTACACATATGAAATAACCCTCTCAATTGCTAATTAACACGAAAAACATTCTATCGAAAATCCAAAGTGTTACAGTTGTTTTCTGCAATGGTAGGATTAAATGATGGGACGCATTAAATTAATGCAAGAAAATAAACCAAAGTTGAGTCGTTGGAACACTTTCAAAACCACTCGGTTTCTTTTCAAAAACAACTTTTAAACGCGGAGCCTAAGCCACTCCTTTTAAAAGCTATCTCGTTCCATCGATTATATCAAGTTCACTACGTTCACGGTTTCGCCAAAACCATTCGTAGCCCTCCATCATTTCAGTTAAATATTCGGTAGTATTCAAGCTATGTATTTTGACCTCACGCCAAGGCATAGTGATTTGTAGCTGCCGGATATTTATCTGTTGCATAGATAGAATGCGTTGGTTTGAGACAGTCGTACTGCCATTTTGGCCTACGTCAAGGGTAGGTACGGGTGGGTTCAAATTAACCTGGATAATGATGGGAAGAACTTGACATGTGACTTATGACATTTTGACCTCACGCCAAGGTCATAAGAGCATGGGGCAAAAATCCACATCGGGAGTTTCAAAAGAAACTGAAACTTGCTAGCGCTGCATACCATTTGGAGTGTGATGATTCTGGTAGGATTCCTTCAGTTTTGTCACACGATGATATTTGGATCCCGATCCTACTGTGAGTATATGCTACTCCTCCGGAACTTTCTCACTTAACGATCAATTCTATAAACCAAGTAGGTGTCTAGAAAGGTGTTAGCGGGGCTACGCCCACAGGGAAAAGAGGTTATTTAATTAAGGAACTTCGCGAAAGCGTTGGAAAACCTCCCTCGAAGTACCAACACTGGCCTGGCTGAACGGTTAAGCAAGTATTGTACGATGAGATTGATCCCGACTAATTCTTCCTTTTTGGTTTGAGGAGGGATTCGAGAGACAGTGGGAGCCATCCTGTTTAGACAAATTAAAAACCACTCTAAACTTGCAAGAGCATCATGCTAAAGTGTTTCTTCTCTCTTTCCTAATTGCAGCGACCAAACATCATGACTGGACTTAAGTTACTACTAGATAAAAACATACTGACAGGGCCAAACTACAAAGATTGGCTCAGGAATGTCAAAATGGCAATCACTTATGACAAGTTGGGGTATCTCCTTACCACCAAAGCTCCCCCTGTCCCAGGTCCCAAAACTAGCGTCACAGATAAGGAAATCCGTAAGACCTGGGAAATCGACTGCGCGAAGGCCAAGTGCCTCATGCTTGCCTCTATAGACAATGAACATCAGAGGAGGCACGAGAATATGGACCTTGAATCCATATTTGTCCATACAAAAGAACTGTATGGAGAGCAATCCCGTATCGCCAGATACGAAGTCTCGAAAAAACTGTTTTCGGCGAGATTGGCCGTCGAATCATCGGTAGCGGAACATGTGCTTAAGATGATTGGCTTCATTGAGGAGCTCGCGGACCTTGGGACCACGTTAGAGAATGAGCTCTACACGGACTTGATTCTCCAGTCCCTTCCTTCCACTTACGCCCAGTTTATCCTAAACTTCAACTTACAAGAAAAAGAAGTTGAACTTTCAGAACTCCTTAACATGCTGAGGAGTGCAGAGGGCACCCTACAGAAAGGTAGGGAAACATCCACTTTGTTTGTAGGAGGATCTTCCTCTTCTAGGTCCAAGGCGAAAGCCAAGGGAAAGAAGAAGAAAGCCCCCGCTAAACCAATGGGCGGTGTTAGTAAAGTGGATACGAAGGGAAAGACAAAGGCAACAAAGGTAGCGGGAAAGCTTGTGGGAAAGGAAGAATGCTTTTACTGTCACAAGAGTTGACACTGGAAAAAGGATTGCAGGGCTTGGAAGGCCAGAAACCAGAATCCGAAGAAAGTTACGGCTTCAGCTTCAGGTGTGTATGTTATTGAAAACTGTCTATCAATAAACTCTACATCCCGGGTATTGGATACCGGATCAGGATCTCATATCTCTAATTCTTTACAGGTACTGAGAAGGTGTAGGGTTTTGAAGGCAGGTGATATGACCCTCAGAGTTGCAAACGGAGCTGGCATGGATGCTGAGTCCGTGGGGGACTATCACCTGGGATTGTCAAATGGACACGTTTTGGTTTTTCGTGATTGTTATTTTGTACCCAATGCAACCTGTAATATCATATCTGTATCTTTATTATCTAAAGAAGGTTATGAATTTGCATTTGTAAGCAATGCTGTAAACATTCACCTTAATCAAGTTTTGATTGGGTCAGGTACATTAAGCAATGGTATATACGTATTAAACCAACCACAGATTTTCAATGTCCAGAATACACACAAAAGAAAGTCTCCGGAAACAAATCAGGCTTTCTTATGGCATTGTAGACTGGGTCACATCAATGGGAGAAGGTTGACGAAGTTACATACAGAAGGATATTTGGATCCGTTCGAATATCAATCATATGCAACTTGTCAATCCTGTCTCAAAGGAAAGATGACAAAGACTCCGTTCACTGGACACGGAGTAAGAGCGAGCGAGCTCTTGGGACTCGTACACAGCGACGTGTGCGGTCCAATGTCTACGCATGTGCGAAGTGGTTATTCTTACTTCATTACTTTTACGGATGACCTTTCAAGGTACGGATATGTCTTCTTAATGAAACATAAATCTGAAGCCTTTGGAAAATTCCAGGAATATAAGAATGAAGTAGAAAAACAAACAGGCAAAACTATCAAGACACCGAGATCTGATCGAGGTGGTGAATACTTAAGTGCCGAGTTCCTGGATTACTTAAAAGAGAATGGAATTCTTTCTCAGCTTACTCCTCCGTACACTCCGCAACATAACGGTGTATCGGAGAAACGAAACCGAACTCTATTGGATATGGTACGGTCCATGATGAGTAACGCTGAGTTGCCGCAATCATTCTGGGGATATGTGCTAGAATCAGCTGCATACCTTTTGAACCGAGTTCCAACTAAGACTGTGCCTACCATACCATATGAGATATGGAGTGGGAAGAGACCCTATTTTCAATATCTGAAGATCTGGGGATGTCCAGCTTTTGTCAAAAAGCAGTATGCGGACAAACTCGAGGCACGCTCAGTACTGTGCAAGTTTGTGGGATACCCAAAGAACTCCAGGGTGTATCTCATCTATTATGCAGAGGAACAAAAGATCTTTGTTTCTCGTAATGCCCACTTTCTGGAACACCAGTTCTTAGAAAAGGAAATTAGTGGGAGCGCAATAGAACTGGAAGAAATTCCAGAACCACAGACTATTACTGAAAGCTTAGTAGAACCAGAGGGTTCAAAAGAACAAGACATTCCTACGCCGCTCCGCAGGAGTAGTAGGCAGTCTCATCCGCCCGAGAGATACTACGGTTTTCTCATAGACGGGGATAGAGAGGATTGCATCATTGATTATGATGAGCCGACTAGCTTCCAGCAGGCCATTCAGAGCGTTGACTCGGTAAAATGGCTGGATGCAATGCGGACGGAAATGGAGTCCATGTACGCCAACAAAGTATGGACGTTGGACGTTGCTCCAGATAGGGTAAAACCCGTAGGATGCAAGTGGATCTTCAAAAGGAAGATTGGTGTAAATGGACAGGTTGAGACCTATAAGGTGTTAGTGTATATGCCCTAGGGGCCATTATTGTATCATACTTGTATGTATATTACTTAATGGAAGATTGGGATATTCACAGTTGTATATACAGTCTTGCTAAAAATGGTAGTATGCTACTTGGTTTGTGTCTACTTTAATATGTGCATATGTTTCTTGTAACGTATCACTCATACATATTAGTAGAGCCCATAGGATCTTTGCTTGATTGCCAGCGTTGTGATGGCAGTCACACTAGTGGAGGCTGGGTAGTCTATAAGCAACATCCTATACTTGTCCCTAGTCGTAGGATTATCGAGATCGGGCATTGATACTCCAGAGAAGACTAGTGTGTACGCTTCTCATCCCAGTTGGGGAGATGGTCTGTCCCACAACCATCAGTACGTCGTACTGGAGATAGTATACAGGTGCTCGTTAGGTTACGGGTACACCGGACAGGACTCGCAGGGGAACTGTTGGTTGGTACTATACCAATCGTCTGTTAACAGTTCCCAGGTGACATGAGTACAGCATAGTCCGCAGACTTGACACTGCTACTTCACCTCGAGTGTGTTCCACTATTCTTAGATTGCTACCCTACCACGGCTCAAAGAAGTCGTGCAAACAGGTAGCAGTTGGGTGTTGTCTCGAGCACTTGGAGGCAGTGGCGGTTAGAAAGGATTCGTCTCTCCCGGTATTGGGAGTTGATATCGCGCTGTGTCAGAGAGCCATTACGCAAAGTCCCTGGCCAGGGCAAGCGAGATTTACTGGTAGGTTCCAGTAGTTTCTTAGGGTGTAATGGGCTACGCTCTGACACGACTTATACCGCTATTAGGGGACTGACGCTTGCCGCCCCCTAGGCTAGATATGCGATAGTCTTAGACGAACAGACCGGACTGTACGAAGATTGTCACATCAGGCTCAGTAGGAGTTCGGATGGGTTTCCTCATCGGCTTTCTTATCGACATCTACCTGGGGACCGTTAAGTACAGCTAGTGCCGCTTGCGGTCTGTGGTTAAACCCACTGCCAGCGTAGTGTTGAGTCTTTAGAGTCCCACACAGAGAGTTTCCCTGCTCCAGGCAAAACGATATAGAGGTCGTATGGTTTTACGACAAGGGTTCGGACGCATACGTGTTTAAACGCACGTACGGCGTTCGGACAGTTTTTACTAGACGGCTTTGGTTTATGCCAGATTCTAGTATCAGGTTATTGGATTTATACAGTCTAAAGTTTTTCCGTGTTTTCACGGATTGGAGGGGCGTTCTCGTAATTTTCCGGGAAGCTTCTAGAAGCATGGTGACTTGGGGGTTAAGGTGGCATAAGCATTTATTGCTTAATGACTCATTTGTGTGATTCATCCATGGAGTTAATGCTTCATTTATTGAGCTAATGACTCATGAGATGAATCGCACAAGGTGAATGCATCAACCATGATGATTAATCATATATATTATTTATTTGATAAATTGTTATGGTTGATATATTCTAATGAGTTCATTTTTCAATATCATTCTCATCATCACCTTCTCTCTCCTCAAGCTCTCTCCTTCTTGAAACCCTAACCCTAACCTCTCATGTGTTGAGATCAAGAGTTAGCTAGACTAATACATCCATAACCTCACTCTATATCCCCTAGGTAGCTTAGATTAACACTTTGAGCAACCTAGTTATCTCAAGTTAGAGATCAAGCTTGGCGTAGGAGCTCTCGGGTGGATCGTCTTTGACTCGAGGAGGCCGTTGAGGTGCCGATGTTCCAAGGAGCCTACAAGGAGTGGAGGACAGCGATGAAGACCCGAAGGACAAGTAACGTGAGGTATAACTTCGAATCCGAGTAGTTAAACCTCTCGTAGTTTGCTAGTAACGGTTTAGATACGATTCATGCGCTCAAGTCCGTATTACGAAGCTTTGATAATCGTTTTTCATATATTCCGCCTCCCCGCAAGTTCGTGGGGTGCGTGACATGGACTTACAGTGGTATCAGAGCCAACTAAACCATTACTATCTTGTTAGCAACTAATTAGAAGTTCGTTCGACGAATAAACGCGAAATCAAAACCCTAACCCTAACAGTTTCTGTAAATTTTAAACGTGTCGATTTTTTTTTTGATATGCCTTAAAATTCACAGCAGGGAAATATAAGAATACTGGGAAAATACGAGCCCCTAACTCGGCAAGACGGCCGCGGATCCGCGGCAAGAAGGTGCTTTTGGTCGCGGATCCGCCGCCGAGTCAACTCCGAGTTGACTCGGATTTGCTCAGTAATTCATATTTTTTGGTGTTTTGGTTTCCTGTATATTCAGTTTCTACCCAGGTTACTTCAGTGCAGGTTTGCTTTTGGGGTAGACCCGGATAAAGGTTGTCGATCGATGTTCTAAGTTATTTGTTAATTGGGTTTATATCTGTAATATTTAATGTGTTCGTAAACCTCCCCTAACTGCTAGTATGTCGGTTGGCAGGGGGTTGCACATTTCTGTAATGTTTACTGTTTGTGTATATGGACTTGATTGGAGTGTTGTGATGATTAGCCGTGGTTTGAGATGGGTTTAATATTCATTCATTCGATGTAAATGTAATATGATGTAATATTCTTTTGCGGGGCACATCCAGGTTGCGGTTGTAGCCACCGTTGTATTATTTCTTTTTACTATTTTTTGCTCCTAGGATAGACCCAAGGCGGGGTACACAAGCTACCGGGTACGTTGAAGTGTTTAGTGGCCTACTCACGTTGTTGAGGGAGACCGCTTCACTTCGGGTACTTGGAGGGTAGTTTGTCGTACCCGTAGGGGGTCTAGGGTTGGGGTAATGGCTATTCATCACAACTGTATAATCCGTCTTTTATTGCAGGCTCAAAGCAAATGCGGATTGCTAGTATATCCAATAAAGTTCATCAGTGATATGGAATGCTTATTATTGCGTCTGACGAATGTACAATATCTATATATGATAGCTATTAGACGTCACTTATGTTTTACACCCGCGCTAGCCCAGCCCCAGCTCTGTCGTTAGTTAAGTAGCCTAACGGCTGATGACGGGACCCCGTGGCGAATGCGGATGGCATAAGAGGACGTGGTATTTTCGTTGTTTTCTGCAATGATAGGATAAATGATGGGACGCATTATTATAATGCAAAGAAAAAAACCAAAGTTAAGTCGTTGGAACAAATTTAAAAGAAACCACTCGGTTATTTTAAAAGATTAGAATTTTTAATTGCGGAGCTTTAACCGCTCCTTTTAAAAAGTATTAGGTTCCTTCGATTATATCAAGTTCACTACGTTCACGGTTTTGCCAAAACCAGTCGTAGCCCTCCGTCATTTCTTATGGATAGTCAATAGTATTCAAGCTGTGTTTGTTTGGCCAAAGTCAAGGCACGGTGTTTGGTAGCTGTTGGATATTCATATGTAGCATAGATAGATGCATTAGTTTGGGACAGTCGTACTGCCTTGTTTGGCCAAAGTCAAGGGTATGTACGGATGGGTTCAAATTAACCTGAAAAATGACGGGTAGAACTCGACATGTGACTTATGATTTGTTTGGCCAAAGTCAAGGTCATAAGAGCATGGGGCAAAAATCCACATCGGGAATTTCTAAAGAAACTGAAATTTGCAGAGAGATACATACCATTTTGGAGTTTGATGGATGTTGGTAGGATTCCTTCAACATTATCATACGATGATATTTTGGATCCCGATCCTACTGTGAGTATATGCTACTTATCAGGAGATTCATCACCTAACGATCAATGCTATAAACCAAGTAGGTGCCTAGAAAGGTGTCAGCGGGGCTACGCCCCCAGAGAAAAGAGGTTATTTAATTAAGAAACTTCGCGAAAGCGTTGGAAAACCTTCCTCGAAGTATCGACACTGACCTGGCTGAACGGTTAAGCAAGAATTATATGGTGAGAATAGTCCTGGCTAATTCTTCTTTTATGGTTTGAGGAGGGATTCGAGAAACAGTGGGAGTCATCCTGTTTAGATAAATTAAAAACCATTCTAAACTTGCAAGAGCATCATGCTAAAATGTTTTCTCCTCTCTCTCTTAATTGCAGCAACCTTGTGACCACGACTAGGTTACATCTAGATAACAAATTGACTGAATCTGACTTATATGACTGGCAAAGGTCTGTCCAGATGTCCATTGCCTATGACAAGCTGGATCACCCTATTACTACTCAAGATCCCACCGTCCCAGGTCCAGTTTCTGTTAGTTATATGTATGCCCTAGAGGCCATTACTGTACATAGGATGTATATTGTAGTGGATGCTTGGACATATATAGGGAGGACTTTCTTGCTCGACATGATAGTATGCTATCTGGTTGATCTTTACCTTAACGTGTACACTGATTGTCTCTCTGTTACATGTTGGTAAAGCCCTTAGGATGTGTACTTGACTACCTGGACTATGATGCGGATCATACTAGTGGGGACATGGTAGTCCATAAGTACATCCTTCAAAGTCCCTAGTCGTGGGTGTATCGAGACGGGGCATCGATATACCAGAGTAGACTAGCGTATACCTTCTCGACCCATACAGATGGGCGATGGATGATCCCATATCCATTGGTGTTTGACATCGGAGATGATGTACGGGTGCTCAGTGGAGACTGGGTACACTGGACGGACTCGCCGAGAACTCCCATATGGTATTATACCTTACGTCAGATGGCAGTTCTCTGGTGACACTGGTACAGAGTAGTCTGTTGACCCGAGATCGTCATAGTGTCTTGTGTGGTTCCCACTGTGCTTTGATTTCCATCTTACCACGTCCAAGAGGGCGTGCAAAACGGTGGTTTTTGGGTACAGTCCCGAGTCACATGGAGGCAATGAGCGATAGGAGGGGATTCGTCTCTCCCGGTATAGGGGGTTGATGTTACGCTGTGTTCGATTGGCTATAACAGGAAATCCATGGCCAGGGTTACTGAGATTTACTGGTAAGTGTTACCAGTAGTTTCTCGAATTGTTATAGACCTCATATCGACACGACTTATCGAGCTATTGGGGTCTGACGTTTACCACCCCTAGGCAAGATATGCGACATATCAGACGAGGAGACCGGACTGTACGGTAGTGTTACTGGTTGGATTCACTGGAGTGTGAGCGGGCTTGCTCGTCGATCTTCTGATCGCTCAATACCCGGGTGGCCGTTACGTTTAGCAGACCGCTTGCGGCTTGTGGGTGTTTGATATGATCATCACCTGCTGCCGGCGTATTGACGAGTCTTTAGAGTCCTACACAGAGGTTTCCTGGCTCAAGCGAAACGAAATAGGAGCGCATATGAGATATGTGCGGGACCGAGAATAATGCGAGTATGTGATACCGTATTTCATTCTCGCGATATATGTATCGAATGGTTGTATGCGATATAACCTAGTTATCGATTCAAGCGTTGATTCGATAAGCCGATACATTGTATACTAG
Source organism: Agapanthus africanus (assembly GCA_030015575.1). NCBI lineage: Eukaryota > Viridiplantae > Streptophyta > Magnoliopsida > Asparagales > Amaryllidaceae > Agapanthus > Agapanthus africanus. Next base: position 496,646,157 of record CM057339.1, read on the forward strand.
TCGGTTGTGTGCGACATGACCGGATCATTGAATCAAGTGTTGATTTAATGATTTAATGCATATTTATATATTTGATATATTACTTTGCATTAACTAGTATTGGTTCACTTTAAATGGATTTTCTCGCTCGGTTTGTGCACATTGTATATGTGATATACTTTTGTACACATGATTGTATCATGTTTGATGATACATGTTTGCTAGGGTTTTTGTGTAAAGATCAAACCATGGTTAAATGATTATGACTAGGGTTTTGTTTTATTCACTTATTTATTTATCCATTTCATTTTGGAAAATAAATGGTAAAGAGAAAAGAATGGTGGCTTTATTTGTTGTTTTGTTAATGCTTCATGAAGCTTTGACCTTGACCACCATTCTTATCTCATCCTTAACCCTAACCATTCCTTTAACCTTGGTCAATTCTCTACACATAACCATAGTTAGAATTATGATAAGTATTGATTTTCTATTCTTTTTTAAATTAACTTATCATAACTTTATCTTCTTCTTCTTCTTCATCTTCAATGAAGAAACCTCCACTTCATCAATGGTGATTGATGAAGATGAGTGAGAAATCCAATTCTAAAGTCTACCCACTTCCTATTTCTACATCCTCTACCTCTTGCCAAGTAGTAGAGTGTGTTTCCTTCACAAGTTTTCATGGCTTGGTGAAGGTGGAGCTTGATTTAGCGATGCCTCGACGTAGATCATCTTCGGCATGGACATCGACGACCTAGCTCGCCATTTCTCCGACGAAGCCGACGCTAGAGCCCGGGAATTCACTTGGACAGCGAGGGGACTTCGTTGCAGAGCTATGGAGGTGGAGCACTGGATCTACAAAGGTTGTATTTCCGTATTCTTTATAGTTAAGTTGTTAACTAGTTATCTTTTCGCCTAGAAATCTAGCCAACGATCCGTAGTTGGGTCTCTCGGCACCTACATTTTTTGAAACGGGCATGGTTGATGCCATGTGAGACCTCATTAGGATGCCTAGGAACCCTACAGTGGTATCAGAGCCTAGCTAGAGCCTTAGGCGAAGTCTAGACGGATTTTGAAGTCCGAACGAACCGAAAACCTATTCCCAAAATGCTCTCTGGAAAATTTCTAAAATTTTGGATTTTTGTCAATTAAAAATATGCAGAAAATTAAGCAGGGTGTTATTTGAATTACTGTGAAATACGAGGGCCTGAAGCAACTTTTCCACCGCGGAACCGCGGCACGTGCTATGCATGGTGCGGCGGTTCCGCGTCCGTACTGTTCCCTTGTTTGATTATTTCTGCACAGTAACTCATATATTTTAATGCTGTATTTTCTGGGGTATTTTTATTGTGACTCTACAGTTGAGTGTTCTGGGGTTGTTTTGGAGATTCGAATGTTCGATCGGATTATCAAATTTTGTCTGTGTGGCTTTCCGGATAAATTTTAGAATATGTTAAAAAGTTCGACCGGATATAAATACCCACTTTTTCCCCTGTCGGGAAATTTCCAAGTGTTGGATTTTTCCGTAGTTTAACGACGTTCTAAGTAGTGCAAATAACTCGATGGACCCTCTAGAAGACAACAAACCTTAACTCAATTATGTGACCGTCTTGAACTGCCCTTTGAACCTTTGGGTTTGGGGCAGTACGGCGTGCCACATGTGAGGCATTGGCTTGACCCTTCTACGGCTGGACCGTTGGTACTGAGGCACGAACTGAATGTTGTTAGACTTATTTCATGTGTTGAGCTGTATTGGGAAAACTTGGGTGTTCGATTGTTCGATCGGAAAGTTTGACATTTTCTATTTATCCGGAATGGGATACAATAATTGGAATCCACAAGTAGTTATGTGATAACTGAATGAATGTTATAAACATAGCAGTTTAGTCTCACTTGATCGGTTGCCACGGAATTTTAATGTGATCAAAAGTCCGTCGCAATCACGTAGCGTACGCGGATACTCGCTGGGTAAACTTAATAGACAGCCTCACCCCATAGCCCCGACCAAGTGACTGTAGGAGAACCCCGTCGCCGAAAGCATCCGTTTGGGTGCTCGCGGTAGCGGTGTTCCGCCTTGGTGCACTTCGTCGACGGTATCGGGGGTGCGGCCGTCTACTGAAGTTTGCGACGAGCATTCGATCAAAATGTCGGGAATCCTGTTGAATTGCCCGACTTGGTATTGAAAAGAGTTTTCGATAATGAGACTAAAATGCGGGGTTTATAATTGTTAGGCATGTGATGTCTAAGTAATTCATTTGGTCAGGCATACGATGTCTGAGGTGGTTGCGGATTCCAACTGTTGTAGTTTTACACTTTCTTTTCTGTGACCGTAAGTGTAATATATGATATCGCCGATTTCGTTGCTATATGTCAACGACAATTGGGATACGCATATTTACTTACGTTGATGACATGTGATGTTATGTGTTGCTGGATATGTTATATTGGATCGTCGTGTTTGAATAGCCGGGGGTTTTTATGTGAGATGAGTGTTTTTCATTTTCATTCATGTAAGAACTTGTATGTAATATTCTTTTATTGGGGCACTTCCAGGTTGCGGAAGTAGTCACCCTTTGTATATTATTTACTTTTCCGCACTAGGATAGACCCAAGGAGGAGGGCACAAGTAACCGGGTTCTGGAGTCCAGTGGGAGACCAACTCGAGGAGTCGAGTCCGGGTCTCCTAACTCTAGAATTGGTAGGGTTGCTTGCCGCTCTCGTAGGGGTCTAGGGGTGTGGGTTTGGCTATTCATCACGACCGTGGAATCCGTGTTTTATACTGGCTCGTATTGAAAACACGGACGTCCTAGTATATCCAATATTTCATATGATTCTTCTGCTGCGATATCTGTGATGTGATCATGTGATGTTCTGTGATAGATACAGTATATAGTATATATGATATATTATATTGACGTTACTTATGTTTTACACCCGCGCTAGCCCTGCCCTGCTCCGCCGTTAGTTACCTAACCTAACGGTGCACGAGGGGACATCGAGGCGAATGCGGATGGCATAAGTGTACGTCGTATTTATCTGTGATGTTTAGGTACTTAAATGATGGGACTTCATTAATTTGATTAATGAAATAAAAGAAACCTAAGATGTTGTAGAATCGAATTTCAAAATAAAACAGGTAGCTACAGTTCTTGCTTTGCACAGCGGTATATATGATATATCCTGCACCTTATTCGTTAAGGAAAGGACCGAGATCCCTTCACCGGGAGTGACTCCTTTAGCAATAACTGGCAGATGCTACACCCTCGGTTTGTCTTTTGATTGCCTTTAAGAGTTTTTGCTTTGCACAGTGATGTATATGATATATCCCGCACCTCATTCGATGAGGAAATGACCGACGATCCCTTCACCGGGAGTGACTCCTTTAGCAAAACTAGAAAAGCCTCAAAAGCACTCCATTTTTAAAATCATTTGATTCTACAACGATATCGAGTTCATTACGCAATAGGTTTTCAGAAAAACCTGTCGTAGCCCTCCGTCATTTCAGATAAGTGGTAGTTAGTATTCGTGCTATGTTTGTTGGCCTGCGTCAAGGCGTAGTGTGCGGTAGCTAACTAGTATTTATCTGCTTATGCATATGATGCAGATTGGATTAGGGTAGTCGTGCGACTTTGTTGGCCTGCGTCAAGGGTCGTGCGGGTGGGTTTAATTCAATCAGGAAATGACGGGTTGAACTTGACTAGCGGACTATGGTTTGTTGGCCTGCGTCAAGGTCATAGGACGCTAGGGGCAAAATATTATCGGGAATTTCAAGTGTTGAAATTTGCAATGAGATTGCATACCTTCTATGAGATAGTTGGATCCCGATACCCGCTGCGAGTAATTGTTACTCCTGGGAGAGTTTTACACATTACAATTAGCCGATCAAGTAGGTGTCTAGAAAGGTGTTAACGAGGTTACGCCTCTGGGAAAACGAGGTTTACATTAATTAGGTTCGTGCGAAAGCACGGGGGACCTCCCTCAAAGTACCGACACTGGCCTGGCTTAAAGATTGGCGAACTTGTAGTGTGTAATTAATCCCGGCTAGTCTTTCCTTTTAGGGTTTGAAGGAAGATTTGATAAAAAGCAGTGGGAGCCATCCTGATTAGATAAAATAAAACCAATCTGATCTTGCAAGAGCGCACGCTGAGTGTTTTCTTCTCTCTCTCTCCTGGTAGCGACCATATCACGCCTTAATAAAGATAATAATACGGATTATTGACCGAACCCGCTTGTTATACTGAGCTGGGGAACGTTGGTCCCGCTCCAACTTATAATTGTTATAAGACAGAGCAGGAATTTGGGGAATACCAGATTTCCCGTGCCGCCCAAACGAAGAGAGTGCATGCTGATGCATCATCTTCGGGTGTGTTCATTATACAGAACTGTTTCTCAATGTCCTTTACGTCCTGGGTATATGATACCGGATCAGGATCCCGCATATGTAATATGTTACATGGGCTACAGAAAGGTAAAGAACTGAGAACGGGTGATAAGTTTCATGAGGTAGAGAACGGGGCAAGTGTTGCAGCCAAGTCTGTTGGTCACTATCACCCTGTATTACCGATACATTGATTCTGAACGAATGTTATTAGATACCGAACCTGATATACAAAATCATATCTGTCTCTTTATTAGTAAAGAAACGATAAAATTTTGTATTGTTGGATAATGTTTTGAACATTTCCTATAACAAAAGTTGATCGGTTCAGGCACGTTATCTAAAAGCGTTGATGTTCTAAATCAAACTACAGTTCTTAGTATACAGAACACACACAAGAAGAAGAGTTCAGAAATGAACGAATTCAGCTTGAGGTATTGTAGACTAGGTCATATCAATGCGACCCGACTAGCTGGAGTTACATTCAGATGCATATTTAAATTAGTTTGAATTTACATCTTGTGAAACTCGCCAGTCATGTCACAAAGATAAGATGACCATAGCCCTGTTTATTGGAAACAGAGAAAGAGTTAGTGAACTCTTGGGATGATACATGTTGATGTATGAAAGGTCCCCTGTCTACACATGCCAGGACTGGTTCTTTATACTTCATTACGTTCTCTGATGATCTTTCGAGATTCAGGCCTATGTTCCTGTTGAAACATGAGTCCGAACCTTTTGAGATATTCACAGAATATAAGTTAGAAGTAGAGAACCAGAATACGGGTATAAGTATTATGTCCTTTGATGAGATCAGGGAGGAAAATACTTGTGCATGGAATTCCTGGACTATTCTAAAGGAGAATGAGATTCTCTCTCAGCATTACTCCTCCGTATACACCATAACACGATGGTATATCGGGGCGGAGCAGATACACCCTATATGATAAGGTGTGCTCTATGATGAGTAATACTGAGTTACCTTTTTCCTTAGGGGGTTATGCACTTGAGAAGTTGCATACCTATTGAATGGGGTTCCAATCAAATCAGTTGCCTACCATTTCATATGTGATATGGAAAGGGAAGAGCCCATATCTTAAGCTAGTTAAGATTTGGGGTTGTCCGGCCTATGTCTGAAAAGCAAAATCCGGACAAGCTCGAGGCAAGATCTGTTATGTAGAACTGGAAATGTTCCAGCTATACAGACTGCAGCTGATGATTTAATAGAACCAAAGGATTCAGTAGATTCCAACGAACCTCAGCCTCTCCGTCGATCTAGTAGGGTTCCTCACCCACCTGAGAGATACTTCTGTTTCTCTATGACAGTGGGAGCGAGGATTGCATCATGAGATGATGACCCAACTAGTTTCGAGCTGGCCATCAGGAGTGAGACTCTGTAAGAATGGCTGGATGTTTATCGATCTGAGATGGAATCCTTATACACCAACAAAGTATGGACTTTGGTTGCTATATCTGAAGGGTTAAATCCCCATCAGGAGCAAGTATATCTTGAGAAGATTACTTGGTGTAAATGGAAAAGTTGAGACTTTCAAAGCTAGACTTGTTAAAAGTTTGCATCATTGACCAGGTGTGGATAATGATGAAACCTTTTCAAGTAGCTATGCTTAAGTCCATCCAGATCCTACTTGTCACGGCTACATACCATGACTACGATATCTGGTGGTTGGGTGTCATGACTGCTTTTCTAAATGATGTTTTGGAAGAGAGCGTCTATAAGTACACAGCCAGAGGACCTCGTAGACAGAGGGAGCAGCGGAAACGTGTGCAAGATGTTTTATCTGATAAAGCAGGCATCGCGGAGTTGGAACGTCTATTTTGATGTGTTAGTCAAAGAGTTTGACATCATCAAAATGGTAGATGAACCTTGTATGAACAAAAAGGTAGTAGGGAGTATGGTGACGATCCTCGTAGAGTACGTAGATGACATACTCTTGATAGGGAAGGAGTTTCCTATGCTACGCTCGATCAATCTCCGATTATCACAATGATTCTCCGTATAGGATCAAAATGATACCTCCTAAATCCTGAGTTTTGGATCTATGAGATAGATTTAATTGGATATTAGGATACTCACTAATTATAGTGAGATGGTATCAATCGATCCTGGGGAGAATCACTGGAAGTGTTCCAGGGTGATAAAGACGACTGAATGTCAGTCGCAGGCATTGTCTTTACCCTCAGTAAAGGGACGGTATATTGGAAGAGTTCCAAGCTAGATACCGTGACATACTAGACGATAAAGGCTGGATACATCGCTACTTAAGATGCTACCAAAGAGGATGTTTGGGTGTATATTAGTTCATGAGATGAACTACGTTCCTACCATTGTGAGACAATGAAGTTGTGGCTTATGCCAAGGAACGCCGGTCCCATCAGTGATCCAGACTTATTCTAAGGCAGTATCACCTGATCATGGAGATGGTTGATCTCCAGGGTGATCGAGGCAAGGAGAGCAGACTTAGAGGATAACGCAGCGGATCCACTCACGAAGGCCTATTCCCAGAGAGAGACTTTTATGGGATGGTTGAGTATGAGATACTGCAACCACTGCTACAGATGGCCCTAGTGCAAGTGGGAGATTGTTAGTTATATGTATGCCCTAGAGGCCATTACTGTACATAGGATGTATATTGTAGTGGATGCTTGGACATATATAGGGAGGACTTTCTTGCTCGACATGATAGTATGCTATCTGGTTGATCTTTACCTTAACGTGTACACTGATTGTCTCTCTGTTACATGTTGGTAAAGCCCTTAGGATGTGTACTTGACTACCTGGACTATGATGCGGATCATACTAGTGGGGACATGGTAGTCCATAAGTACATCCTTCAAAGTCCCTAGTCATGGGTGTATCGAGACGGGGCATCGATATACCAGAGTAGACTAGCGTATACCTTCTCGACCCATACAGATGGGCGATGGATGATCCCATATCCATTGGTGTTTGACATCGGAGATGATGTACGGGTGCTCAGTGGAGACTGGGTACACTGGACGGACTCGCCGAGAACTCCCAGATGGTATTATACCTTACGTCAGATGGCAGTTCTCTGGTGACACTGGTACAGAGTAGTCTGTTGACCCGAGATCGTCATAGAGTCTTGTGTGGTTCCCACTGTGCTTTGATTTCCATCTTACCACGTCCAAGAGGGCGTGCAAAACGGTGGTTTTTGGGTACAGTCCCGAGTCACATGGAGGCAATGAGCGATAGGAGGGGATTCGTCTCTCCCGGTATAGGGGGTTGATGTTGCGCTGTATTCGATTGGCTATAACAGGAAATCCCTGGCCAGAGTTGCTGAGATTTACTGGTAAGTGTTACCAGTAGTTTCTCGAATTGTTATAGACCTCATATCGACACGACTTATCGAGCTATTGGGGTCTGACGTTTACCACCCCTAGGCAAGATATGCGACATATCAGACGATCAGACCGGACTGTACGGTAGTGTTACTGGTTGGATTCACTGGAGTGTGAGCGGGCTTGCTCGTCGATCTTCTGATCGCTCAATACCAGGGTGGCCGTTACGTTTAGCAGACCGCTTGCGGCTTGTGGGTGTTTGATATGATCATCACCTGCTGCCGGCGTATTGACGAGTCTTTAGAGTCCTACACAGAGGTTTCCTGGCTCAAGCGAAACGAAATAGGAGCGCATATGAGATATGTGCGGGACCGAGAATAATGCGAGTATGTGATACCGTATTTCATTCTCGCGATATATGTATCGAATGGTTGTATGCGATATAACCTAGTTATCGATTCAAGCGTTGATTCGATAAGCCGATACATTGTATACTAGTCGGTTGTGTGCGACATGACCGGATCATTGAATCAAGTGTTGATTTAATGATTTAATGCATATTTATATATTTGATATATTACTTTGCATTAACTAGTATTGGTTCACTTTAAATGGATTTTCTCGCTCGGTTTGTGCACATTGTATATGTGATATACTTTTGTACACATGATTGTATCATGTTTGATGATACATGTTTGCTAGGGTTTTTGTGTAAAGATCAAACCATGGTTAAATGATTATGACTAGGGTTTTGTTTTATTCACTTATTTATTTATCCATTTCATTTTGGAAAATAAATGGTAAAGAGAAAAGAATGGTGGCTTTATTTGTTGTTTTGTTAAAGCTTCATGAAGCTTTGACCTTGACCACCATTCTTATCTCATCCTTAACCCTAACCATTCCTTTAACCTTGGTCAATTCTCTACACATAACCATAGTTAGAATTATGATAAGTATTGATTTTCTATTCTTTTTTAAATTAACTTATCATAACTTTATCTTCTTCTTCTTCTTCATCTTCAATGAAGAAACCTCCACTTCATCAATGGTGATTGATGAAGATGAGTGAGAAATCCAATTCTAAAGTCTACCCACTTCCTATTTCTACATCCTCTACCTCTTGCCAAGTAGTAGAGTGTGTTTCCTTCACAAGTTTTCATGGCTTGGTGAAGGTGGAGCTTGATTTAGCGATGCCTCGACGTAGATCATCTTCGGCATGGACATCGACGACCTAGCTCGCCATTTCTCTGACGAAGCCGACGCTAGAGCCCGGGAATTCACTTGGACAGCGAGGGGACTTCGTTGCGGAGCTATGGAGGTGGAGCACCGGATCTACAAAGGTTGTATTTCCGTATTCTTTATAGTTAAGTTGTTAACTAGTTATCTTTTCGCCTAGAAATCTAGCCAACGATCCGTAGTCGGGTCTCTCGGCACCTACATTTTTTTGAAACGGGCATGGTTGATGCCATGTGAGACCTCATTAGGATGCCTAGGAACCCTACAGTTTCCACTGTCGCGGATATGGATATCCGTAAGAAAAGGGAAAAGGATAAAGCGAAAGCTAAGTGCCTCGTGTTAGCTTCAGTTGATGGTGTATACCAGAAACAGCACGAGAAGATGGACTTAGTTTCCATCTTTCTCCATAACAAAGATTTATATGGAGAGCAATCTCATATCACAAGATATGAAACCTCGAACGAATTAATTCAAGCGAGGTTGACTTTCGGGTCATCTGTAGGGGACAACGTCCTTACAATGACTAGTTATATTGATGAGCTCAAGGACCTGGAGACCACTTTGGGAAACATGTCAGATACTGACTTGCTTCTACAGTCTCTACCTTCTACCCTGAAGAAAACCAGGGAAGTAGAAGGAAAGAGAAGGGCAAAAGTTTCGAGACTGAATGTAGTAAAAGAGGGATGTTCCTATTGTTATGGGATTGGGCATTGGCAGAATGATTGCAAGGCTTTAGAAGCCAGTAGCCAGGATACGAAGCATGTTGTGGCTTCAGCCTCAAGTGTGTTAGTAATTGAGAACTGTTTATCAATTAACTCTACTTCCTGGGTACTTGATACCGGAGCAGGATCTCATATCTGTAATTCATTACATGCTTTGAGACACCGTAGAGTTATAAAAGTAGGTGATTGGTCTCTCAAAGTTGCAAACGGGATGACAGTGAGCGCTGAATCCGTGGGAGAATATCGCGTGGGTTTGACAAGTGGGCATATATTGATTCTACGTAACTGTTTATATATACCTAGTATGACTTATAATATCATATCAGTATCCTCACTTTTGAGAGAGGGATATGATTTTACATTCGTAAGCGATGTAGTTAACATCCACCTAAATCAAGTTCAGATTGGGTCAGGTATATTAGATAACGGTATATACGTATTAAGTCAAGCTCAGGTTTTCAATATCCAGAACACACTGAAAAGAAAGTCTCCAGAAATAAATCAGGCTTTCTTATGGCATTGTAGACTAGGTCACATCAATGAAACACGATTAACTAAGTTACATAGAGAAGGATATTTGAATTTGTTCGAATATCAATCTTATGCTACTTGTGAATCTTGTCTCATGGGAAAGATGACAAAGACTCCGTTTACTGGACACGGAGTAAGAGCGAGCGAGCTCTTGGGACTCATACACAGTGATGTGTGCGGTCCAATGTCTACACATACGCGAGGTGGTTATTCCTATTTCATTACTTTTACGGATGATTTCTCTAGGTATGGATATGTCTTCTTAATGAAACATAAATCCAAGGCCTTTGAGAAATTCCAAGAATACAAGAATGAAGTAGAAAAACAAACAGGCAAAAGTATCAAGACACTGAGATCTGATCGAGGTGGTGAATACTTAAGTGCCGAGTTCCTAGGTTACTTAAAAGAGAATGGAATTCTCTCTCAGCTTACTCCTCCATACACACCACAACACAACGGTGTATCGGAAAGAAGGAATCAAACCCTATTAGATATGGTTCGTTCCATGATAAGTAAAGCTGAGTTACCACGATCATTCTGGGGATATGCACTAGAATCAGCTGCATACCTTTTAAACCGAGTTCCAACTAAGACTATGCCTACTTCACCATATCAGATGTGGTGTGAAAAGAAACCCTATCTTAAGCATATTAAGATATGGGGATGTCCAGCTTTTGTAAAGAAGCAGCATGCGGACAAGCTCGAGGCACGATCAGTACAGTGTAAGTTTGTGGGATATCCAAAGAACTCTAAAGGATATTATTTCTATTACGCAAAGGAACAAAAGATTTCTGTTTCTCATAATGCTCGCTTCTTGGAAACTGAGTTTTTAGAAAGTCAGATAAGTGGGAGCGCAATAGAACTGGAAGAAATTCCAGAACCACAAGCTATTACTGAAAGCTTGGTAGAACCAGAGGTTTCAGAAGAAAGGGACATCCCGACGCCACTCCGCAGGAGTAGTAGGCAGTCTCATCCGCCCGATAGATACTACGGTTTTCTCATAGACGGGGATATAGAGGATTGCACTATTGATTATGATTAGCCTACTAGCTTCCAGCAAGCCATTCAGAGCGGTGACTCAGTAAAATGGCTGGATGCAACGCGGACCGAAATGGAGTCAATATACACTAACAAAGTATGGACTTTGGACATTGCTCTAGATGGGGTAAAACCCGTAGGATGCAAATGGATCTTCAAAAAGAAGATTGGTGTAGATAGACAGGTTGAAACCTATAAGGCTAGACTTGTTGCAAAGGGTTTCCGTCAAAGACCTGGTTTGGACTATGATGAAACCTTTTCTCCAGTGGCTATGCTCAACTCCATTCGGGTCCTTCTTGCTATTGCTGCCTTCCACGATTATGAAATCTGGCAGATGGACGTAAAGACGGCCTTTCTAAATGGTAATTTGGAAGAGTGCGTCTATATGGATCAACCAGAGGGATTCATTCAGAGTGGGAGCAGCGGTAAAGTATGCAAGTTGCTTAAGTCCATTTATGGACTAAAGCAAGCATCGCGGAGTTGGAACATCTGTTTTGATGATGCTGTCAAAGAATTCGACTTTATCAAAAATCCAGATGAACCATGCATATACAGTAAGATTGTAGGGAGAGCTGTAGTATTCCTCGTCTTATACGTGGATGACATTCTCCTAATAGGAAATGATATTCCTATGTTACAGTCAGTCAAAAGATTCTTATCACAAAAATTCTCCATGAAAGACCTAGGTGATGACACCTACATTCTAGGGATCCGGATCTATCGTGATAGATCAAAGAGGATGTTGGGACTTTCGCAGTCCAGGTACATAGACACCATAGTGAAGAGATTCAGTATGGAAGATTCTAAGCGCGGTAACCTACCGGCTTGTCACGGAATCACCCTCTCCAAAGAGATGTCTCTCAAGACTGATTTGGAAAGGGATCGCATGTCGATTATACCCTACGCTTCAGCGGTAGGCTCTATAATGTATGCGATGTTATGTACCAGACCAGATGTAGCATACGCATTGAGCGTTGTAAGCCGGTATCAGGCAAACCCAAGGGAGAATCACTGGATAGCAGTAAAGAACATTCTTAAGTACCTGAGAAGGACTAAAGATATGTTCTTGGTGTATGGCGGAAAAGACCTCCAGATTGAGGCCTTTGCCGACTCCGGCTTCCAGAGTGACAAAGTTGACTCCAAATCCATGTCAGGTTATGTCTTTACCCTCAATGGAGGGGCGGTCTGTTGGAAGAGTTCCAAACAGGAGACCGTTGCGGACTCAACGATGGAAGCAGAGTACATAGCTTCTTGCGATGCCGCAAAAGAAGCTGTCTGGATGAAGAAGTTCCTCAGAGAACTTCAGGTGGTTCCTACCATTGTTGATCCAATACCTCTGTATTGTGACAACAACGGCGCTATATCTTTAGCGAAGGAACCCAGGTCCCATCAGAAATCCAGACACATCTTAAGGCGGCATCATCTGATCAGGGAGATTGTAGTTCGCCGGGATATCGAGAAAAAGAGAGTAGAGACGGAGAATAACATTGTTGATCCATTCACAAAGGCCATTCCTCAGACGCAGTTCGAAAGGCTATTCGAGATGATAGGTCTACGATATGCCAGCTCATGGCCCTAGTGCAAGTGGGAGATTGTTAGTGTATATGCCCTAGGGGCCATTATTGTATCATACTTGTATGTATATTACTTAATGGAAGCTTGGGATATTCACATTTGTATATACAGTCTTGCTAAAAATGGTAGTATGCTACTTGGTTTGTGTCTACTTTAATATGTGCATATGTTTCTTGTAACGTTTCACTCATACATATTAGTAGAGCCCATAGGATCTTTGCTTGATTACCAGCGTTGTGATGGCAGTCACACTAGTGGGGGCTGGGTAGTCTATAAGCAACATCCTATACTTGTCCTTAGTCGTAGGATTATCGAGACCGGGCATTGATACTCCAGAGTAAACTAGTGTGTACGCTTCTCATCCCAGTTGGGGAGATGGTCTGTCCCACAACCATCAGTACGTCGTACTGGAGATAGTATACAGGTGCTCGTTAGGTTACGGGTACACCGGACAGGACTCGTAGGGGAACTGTTGGTTGGTATTATACCAATCATCAGTTAACAGTTCCCAGGTGACATGAGTACAACATAGTCCGCAGACTTGACACTGCTACTTCGCCTCGAGTGTGTCCCACGTTCTTAGATTGCAACCCTACCACGGCTCAAAGGAGTCGTGCAAACAGGTAGCAGTTGGGTGCAGTCCCGAGCACTTGGAGGCAGTGGCGGTTAGAAAGGATTCGTCTCTCCCGGTATTGGGAGTTGATATCGCGCTTTGTCAGAGAGACATTACGCAAAGTCCCTGGCCAGGGCAAGCGAGATTTACTGGTAGGTTCCAGTAGTTTCTTAGGGTGTAATGGACTACGCTCCGACACGACTTATACCGCTATTAGGGGACTGACGCTTGCCGCTCCCTAGGCTAGATATGCGATAGTCTTAGACGAACAGACCGGACTGTACGAAGATTGTCACATCAGGCTCAGTAGGAGTTCGGATGGGTTTCCTCATCGGCCTTCTTATCGACATCTACCTGGGGACCGTTACGTACAGCTAGTGCCGCTTGCGGTCTGTAGTTAAACCCACTGCCATCGTAGTGTCGAGTCTTTAGAGTCCCACACAGAGAGTTTCCCTGCTCCAGGTGAAACGATATAGAGGTCGTATGTGTTGGAGATAGTGCCCTCATAGTCAATTATTGGATCACAGGTACGTGATTGCAATGATTGCGGAGGACCTATACCGGTAGGACAGTCTTACTCAAGATGATAGTATGCTATCTGGTTTGCCTTTATCAGTCGTGTACATGATCAGGTGACTGATTACATGTTACACTTTGATAGAGCCCTTAGGATCTTTCTTTACCACCAACAGTATGATGGCGATCATATACGTGAGAGTTGGGTGGTTTATACGCATATCCTTAATTGTGGTCCCTAGTCGTGGGAGTTTCGAGACAGGGCATCGATACTCCGGAGTAGACTAGTGTGTACAGTCGAGACCCCGACGAGGGGCGGTGGCCGGTCTCACAAGCCACTTGTGTCAGTTGGATCACCTAAGATGTATACAGGTGCTCATTGGGTTATGAGTACACCGGACAGGACTCGCCGAGAATCTGCTAGTTAGTATTATATCTATCGTCAGATAGCAGTTCCCTGGTGACATGTGTACAGGTTAGTTCATCGACCTGAGGTCGTCATTTGTCTCGTGTGAGTTCCCACTGTGCTTTGATTTCTACCCTACCACGGCTCAAAGGAGTCATGCAAACAGGTAGTTTTTGGGTACAGTCCCGAGCCATATGGAGGCACGTGAGCGGATCGGCAGGGGATTCGTCTCTCCCGGTATTGGGGGCGAGGTCGTGCTGTGTCTAGGAGAGCCATTACACAAAGTCCATGGCCATGGCAGGAGATTTACTGGTAGGTACTCCAGTAGTATCTCAGGGTGTTATTGGGCTTCACTCCGACACGACTTATACTGCTATTGGGGGTCTGACGTTACTAGCCCCCTAGGCAGATATGCGATACTCATAGACGAACGGACCGGACTGTATATACATTGTCACTGTTAGGCTCAGTAGGGTTTTCCGGATGAGTTCGCTCATCGGCATCCCTTAAGGTCAGTCCATGGGCAGCCGTTACGCATTGCTAGTGCCGCTGACGGTTTGTGGTTAAACCCACTGCCAGGGTACTGACGAGTCATTAGAGTCCCCCACAGATAGTTTCCCAAGTTCGGGCGAAACGTTGTAGAGGCCGTATGGTTTTATGGCAGGGTTCGGAAAATGCACGTGCGTTTACGCACGTGTTATTTTTCGGGCAGATGATACTGGTCGGCTTTGGTTTAAGCCGGATCCGAGTATTATATTGAGTAGGTATAATATCTTTGTCTCAGTTGCATTTGTATTCGGTCGTAATACAAATGCGGGTATATTTATACAGTTTCGGGGTTATCCTGAAAGTTGTTTCAGGATCACTTTTGGAAGTTGCCAGTTTCCAGTTTTCTATCAGCCGTCTTTTAACATTCAGTTAAAGACGGATTTATCTTTTCTTGGATGAGAGTGAGTCATGCTTCTAGAAGCTTCTAGAAGGTTCTAGAAATGGAGAGGTGTCATGTGACTCATGCTTTGATTTCTAAACATTCTTGTTTTCCTTAAGATCTTTATGCTTGATATTTTCATGTGTTCACACATGATATTTTTCTTATGGTCACCCCCCTCTCCTACGATCACCTCCCTCTTTGCTATAAGAGGCCGGCCCCCTCTCTCTCTCTCCTCACTCTCTCTCACTTGGTTTTTGATTTGTAGAAAAGATTATGATAGATTTTGGGGTGTATGGAATTCACAGCTCATTTCATTCCATCACCCGATTCCATCGGCAACTTCATTTACCGATCGTCCACGGACTTGGACGAAGTGAGACAAAGTCATCTACTCATTCTCTACATCATTCTTGGTCGTCTCTTTTAGCAAACTTGACGACCGAGTTGCCTCGAGTCAGAGGCGGGAGCACGTTTAAAGAATCGTCGACGTGGTGCCACCTCGACGAGGAGATCAGAGATCGACGAGATCGGAGCAGCCGCAACAGAGCGTGGGATGATGGTTAAAGAACGAAGGACTCGGATCGTTCGGTATAACCTTTCTACACTCATTACAGTTTGTTAGTTTAGCAATAATGGTAGATCCGGGTTAAAGTATACGATAGCGCCAGTTAAAAGTTTTTTGTTCCGTATTTGGCGTCTGTAGACTGCCGGGGCGTTACCGTAGACTTACAGTGGTATCAGAGCCTAACCATTTTGCTATGCTAATTTGTGCTAACGCGTTTAAAACATCGATCGAACCGGAAATCGAAAATTGCAAAATTCCAAGCTCACAGTTTCTGTCGATTTTAAATGATCTCGTAAAATTATTCTACATGTTTCAGAAATGTGTGCAGGCTTTTCTAAGAACTCCCACCAAATTTGGGCACGTGACTCCACCAAACAGCCGCGGAAACGCGGTCAAACCCATGGTTTGACCGCGCATCCGCGACTACTTGGTGAGCTCATGCTCCCAAATTTGTACAGTGGGTTCTTCTTTGGATTTTGTGGTTTTTGGTAAATATCGTTTTGGCCCAGATTTTGTTACTGTTCACCAGTAAGTCGTGGGGTCCACTTTTTGATATTTGGTCGATCGAAATTTAAACATGTTAGTTTACAGTGCTTACATTATATCTCCGACCGGGAATGTCATTTGATTGGTAAACCGCGTTTGATTGCTATAGTTCTTTTAGACGGGTTTGCGAACGTGACATTCGCGTTGATGTTCTGTTTTGTGCTGTGATGTTGCGGATTTGTCGTGGTGGATAGCAGTGTGCAATGATAGTACAGTTTGTGTTTATTTGTACATTTGATATTGCGGGGCGAGCGTCCAACTTGTGGACTGCCGTCACTGCCTGTTGTATAATATTCTTTTTGGGCACGACCAGGTTGCGGTCGATGTACCTATTGTACTATTTTTCATTACTGTACTAGGTTTTGCCCCGCGACGGAGTGCACGTGTAACCCTTCGAAAATCGTTTAGGCAGTTTTTCGGTAATCGGCAAATTTTTCGGCTTTTTCCGTAAAAAGTCAAAATAGGTGTTTTTCATTGTAGAACTAATTATACAAAATTTAGACAAGATATTACTATAATTTTGTCACTAAAATGTCACTTATAATTTTCTAGTTAAATAAAAAAAAATTCGTAATTAATTATTTTTTTTATTATTTTAAGCCTTTTTAAATACATTAAATTAGTGATAAATACAAATTTAATTAGGTAAATTTCTTAATTAGGAGTCTTTATAAGCTAAAATATGGTGTTAATAAAATTATATCATGTCTTGCAAACTTTTGGTTTTATGGTGGGAAAATTATGAAAAAAATGATGAAAAAGGGGTTTTTTTGGAAAAAGTTGAAATGAAAAGCATTAAATGATATCATATGATGTTTATTGACCTAGAAACTTCTCAAAATTTCCCCACAACTCCCTCCCTCACCTGCTGGCCGAAATGCTTCAGGTTTTCCCCCCCATTTTCCCCATTTTTGTTTAGCTTAAAACTCTTGAAAAATCCACAAAAATCCACCGAAATTCACTAAATCCTTCTCTAATTCAACCCAAAACCTTAAGCCATCCCTTCTCAACCCCAAATTGGTTTAAAGTAAGGAGAAAAGAGGCCACTTTAGAGGTTTATGCAAGAGAATCAACACTTGTAAGGTAAAATTTTAATCTAGTTGTTTAATTGTAGTTTAATTATGCTAGATTAGAAAGTTTAAGTGTGAATTTTAGTTATAAATTATTGTTTATGAAATTTCAAGAAAGGGATGAAGTTCTAGATTAGGGTTTGAAGTATGATAATTGGGTTAAAATTGTGTTGTGGCCATCTAGTAGTTTAAATTGGATGTTAGAGTTGGATTGTGATCGCGATATCGTTAAATTTCGATGTTTGCATCGAATCGGTATTGAAATTGCTTGCTAGATTTTTACGAAAAATAGAATGTGATCAAATTGCGTTATGTTAGCGATATAATTAGCTTCGTATAGGACTATTAGAGTGCGCGAACGCGGGGTTTCGTCTAGTCGGGTTGTAGTTTAGTCGATTTTCCCGAAATGACAATTCTAGTTTAACGATTAGCGATTTTCATGCGTTTTTCCGCGCACCGAGTGCATGCTATGATTAATACGAGAGCGTGGATAATTGTATGTTGTTACTTGCATTGTGTTAGGTTTTATAATCTTATACTTGGTATTGTGCAAATATAGGATCGGTCGGGGAAACATCGGACACGGCGCGAAAAGGCAAGGCGGTGGCCGGATTGGATTAGCGGAGATTTCAGGTGAGTAGATGTATTAATCTATGGGGGAATCGTCTGAATGGCGCGAGGCGCCCCCCTCTAGTTAGGATTTCCTTATCCCTTGCAAGATTCATATTGTTAGTTAGCTTATCCATTCATGTACACTGCATACCCTAATAGCGAATAGTATATTAGATTGCATAGACATTCATCCATACTTATGCGATATCACTTTGTAGGACACGAACACCATTACTATTGGCATCTGTAGCACGTGCACTATTCATGTGACACACACGCCTTTGGTAATTGCCATGCCACGTGCACGATAGAACCTGTTTATCTTAATATCGTCACCTGCATTCATACTTGATATATGAAACTGCATCGCATGCACATATCTCGCATCATCATCATATTTACATAGAACTCTAGCCAAAATTCACATCATACACATTGATATCATAGACATTTATCATATATATAACATGTGGACATTATGATTTTCTTGAGGATTTCAGTTTTGCTGCGATTTCTGGATTTTTGGGGAAAACCGCAAGAATTTAACAAAAGCTTATATTTATCATTCTTAAAACAAAGTTGCGGTTTTCTCGTGATGTATGTGTCGTCCACTATAAGTTTTCATGTTTTCTGTTGGATTTCGAGACCCGTTTCGAGGAGTGGATGAACCGTCTCGGGTACATGGTGGGCCCGGTATGGTATCCCGGGGCAAGAAGATCGAGTTGTAGACGATGAGCCTGGCAGGGGAAGACTACCTACCGGTGATGTCTGGCACGGCGGATATCCGGAGGATACCGACCGTTGTCGTGAGATTTATGATATGGGCCGATCCGGACTGACGGAGCCCGATATTAAGACAGATATGATTCCTATTTGGTGTCGATGCTTGACACGGGTTTTCAGAGGATTTCTTGATGATATTTAGCTATTATGCAGACATTCATTTTCTAAAAGTTAAGAATGCAGTAACTTTAACATTTAAAACACTTAAAGAGTTAGAAAAGATATTGCATACATGTGCATGCATACTAGAGTTATTATATCACATATGGACATACTTGTTTTTCCGTATTGCGTGCATTCTTACGATTGCCTTACTAGATGTTATATTCTACTCACGAGCTGGCAACTCACCCCCGTTGTGCCACAGTGTCTTGCAGGTCGGACCCGTCAGTCTTGTAGCGGCGGGCTATCTTGTCATCAGTTCCTTTTGCTCAGACTCGCGACATCGCCCGTAGGTGGGTTGCGAGCATACTTTATTTCTTTTGCTTTATCATTGATCTAGTATTCTCCATCTACCACTTTATATTGTATATGCGACCTAGTGATGAGACTGAGAGATTGTATATATCTGGTTTCTTTTGGGTCGAGCTCACTTGAGCCGACGTGTGTTTTTTGGTATTTTGCATTTCTTTTATGCTCTTTTTCTTGATATTACTATTATATTGCATGTGGTTGTGATCCGCCTTGGGCGAAGAGCTAGCTCCAGCTTGGGGATGCCATTTTTATGTTTACAGGTTTATTATCTTGTTGTACCCATTTTGGGGGATAGAAAATACAGGGGAGACTCTGCCGAAATTTTCAGAAATTTTTGATGTTTTTTTTTTGGATTCTATGCAACTTAATTGATTTAAAAATCGTTTTCATTCAAGGTTTTTCTTCACTCTCTTTGATTTTGGTTTAGATTTTCTGGGTTTTGGTTGACTTAGGTTACGGTACGCCTTTAGACGTCTCGTAATCTAAGTGCCAGTCACGTTCCGTACTTTCGGGTCGTGACAAAGTTGGTATCAGAGCGTAGGTTTTACCTTTCTGAGTGTAGGACGACCTTGGTAGATGGAGTAGGTGATTTAAGCAGAGTGGCGTAGCGTGGGTATGGTCCGCGGCATACTTACGATACGGTACTCCGCCTAAGTGACCTTAGGACATAATTGCTTGTATTTCCTTTCTTGATTCCTTGATTCAATTGCAATGTCCTTATCAGTCCTTTTTCTTATTCTAGCTTCGATGCCGCCAAAGACTACGAGAGCTCAGCGGGCTGCCGCTAGGGATGAGATTCGAGCGGGCTCGTCTGAGGCGAGGATCGAGCGGGAGGATACGCCTACCCCTCAGGGTCATACTGATCCGCCTAATCCAGACCGTATTGCCAGGTTAGAGGACGGCATGCAAGAGTTGCGGCAGATGATGGGATCTTTAGTTGAGTCCAGCCGGGCACAGAGATCCGAGGACGTTCCTTCCACCGCACAGACCACGATCGTACCTGCTGCACAGATGGTCACTCCTGCTGCTACTACGGAGACTATCCCTGTTTCACTACAGGAGTTTATGAGATTGAGGCCTCCAGCTTTTACCGGTACAGATGCGACAGAGGACCCACAGGCATTTCTTGATAGGATGGCTCGGATTTGCCGTTCGTTGAGGTGTTCTGATGACAGACTGGTGGAGTTTGCGAGTTTTCGTCTGGAGGGTCTTGCCCAGACATGGTACGACTCAGTAGAGAGAGGCCGAGCTGCAGGTCTGCCTTCTATGACATGGGATGAGTTTACATCTGCATTTCTTGCCCGTTTTCTTCCGGAGAGTGTCCGAGATGCTCGAGCCCGTAGTTTTGAGTCTTTGCGCAAGACTCCTGGGATGACGGTGTCGGAGTATGATATACAGTTTACCCAGTTGTCTCGATATGCTCCGTACCTAGTCGACACAGAAGAGAAGAGAATAAAGAGGTTTGTGCGAGGGCTTGATACACAGCTATTCCTTGCCATCGGCACCCAGCACTTTGATACATACGCAGCCGCGATGGATGCAGCCTTACTTTTGGAGGAGCGTATTTCTGAGACTCCAGTCGTTTCTGGGCCGAAGAGGATCCGTACTGATACGCCGGCTCAGCGGCAGATGGGTAGACACCGCGATAGATTATTTCCGGGAGATGGTGGAGGCAAAGGATTGAAACGAGGTCAGTTATTTGGTTCATATCCACAGACCCAGCAGTCGTCTCCAGGATGTTTTCGGTGCGGGAGTCAGTACCACCGTATCAGAGACTGTACCATGGGGCGTCCGGGCGCGGCGACAGTTCCGCATGTGACTTTACCACCCTCACCACCTTCTCAGAGAGCTTTACTTCCTACTCCTGATGATGCTTCACGCCAGCCAGATGCTTCTAGAGGCCGTGGACGTGGCGGTCCGGTTCAGAGAGGACGAGGCGACAGAGGCAGAGGCAGAGGCCGAGGTAGAGGCAGAGGACAGCCAGCTATTAGTGGTGGACAGGCCCGAGTGTTCGCGTTGACTCCTCAGGATGCACAGGCCTCCAATGCCGTCGTGACAGGTACTCTGCCAGTATGTTCTTTTGATGCACGAGTATTATTTGATCCAGGCTCCACACATTCCTATGTATCCACGTACTTTGCACCGAGGTTGGGCCGAGAGTCTTCTCCGTTAGATCAGCCGCTTGTCGTTATTACCCTGGTAGGCGAGTCTTTTGTTGCCCGTTTCGTATACCGATCATGTTCCGTTCGTATCGGGGAGAGAGATTCTTCAGTTGATTTGATTCTCCTCAATATGCTAGACTTCGACGTTCTTCTTGGTATGGACTGGTTAGCCACCTGTTATGCATCCGTGGACTGCCGTGAAAAAGCAGTTAGATTCAGTTTTCCTGGTGAGCCGGTTCTTATTATTCAGGGAGATCGTAGTGCTACCCTTCCCAGCTTGATTTCTTCTCTTCGCGCTGGTCAGCTCTTAAGGAAAGGGTGTCAGGGATTCTTAGCCTATGTTTGTGATACTAGCTCCACAGAGGTTCCTTTGGACCAGGTCCCTATTGTGAGAGAGTTCCCTGATGTATTCCATGACGAGCTGCCTGGTCTGCCACCAGAGCGCGAGATTGAGTTCTGTATTGACTTGATCCCCGGCACGGGGCCTATTTCTATACCTCCTTATCGGATGGCCCCGACAGAGCTGAGAGAGCTAAAGGATCAGTTACAGGACTTGCTGGACAAAGGGCTTATCCGACCGAGTGTGTCACCTTGGGGTGCTCCCGTCTTGTTTGTTAAGAAGAAGGATGGAAGTATGCGTTTATGCATTGATTATCGTCAGCTGAACCGGGTTACTGTGAAGAACAGGTATCCCCTACCCCGCATTGATGACTTATTCGATCAGCTCCAGGGTGTAGGGTTCTTCTCGAAGGTTGATTTACGGTCAGGTTATCACCAGTTGCGGGTTCGGAAGGAGGATATTCCGAAGACCGCCTTCCGTACTCGATATGGTCATTATGAGTTCTTAGTGATGTCGTTCGGGCTCACCAATGCCCCGGCAGCATTTATGGATTTGATGAACCGTGTATTCAGGTCGTATCTCGATCAGTTCATTATTGTGTTCATTGACGACATCTTGGTTTATTCTCGGAGCCGGGAGGAGCATGAGCAGCACTTACGTATCACATTACAGACTTTGAGGGAGCATCAGCTGTTCGCCAAATTTTCCAAGTGCGCATTCTGGTTAGACAGTATCGACTTCTTGGGTCATGTGGTGACGAGAGATGGTATTTGTGTGGACCCGAAGAAGATCGAGGCAGTTCAGCGTTGGCCTAGACCGGTATCAGTTACAGAGGTTCGCAGCTTTCTAAGTCTGGCCGGCTATTATCGACGTTTTGTCCAGGATTTCTCCCGCATTGCTGCACCGTTGACCGGGTTGACCCGGAAGGGGGTTCCTTTTGATTGGACCCAGGCATGTGAGGATAGCTTCCAGCAGTTGAAGACTCGTCTGACTACTGCACCAGTGTTAGCATTGCCTTCAGGATCAGGCGGGTTCGTGGTATATTGTGATGCTTCTAGAGTGGGGCTGGGATGTGTATTGATGCAGCACGACAGAGTTATCGCGTATGCTTCTCGGCAGCTGAGGAAACACGAGCAGAACTACCCCACCCATGATTTAGAGATGGCTGCAGTGGTATTTGCACTCAAGATCTGGAGACATTACCTATACGGTGAGTCGTGCCAGATATTCACTGACCACAAGAGTTTGAAGTATATCTTCCAGCAGCGAGATCTGAACCTGAGACAGCGCCGTTGGATGGAGTTGGTGAAGGATTATGACTGCGAGATTCTATACCATCCGGGCAAGGCGAATGTGGTGGCAGATGCTTTGAGTAGGAGGCCCGGAGGTAGCCTATCTTGTTTGAGTGCAGTACAGATGCAGTCGACGGCGGATTGGCAGGTGTTATGTGACAGCAGAGTGCAGTTCGAGTTTACTTCTTCAGGGGGACAGCTGGCCCATTTCAGAGCACGCCCACAGTTACTTGACCGTATCTATGAGGCACAGTCCGGCGATGCCCGTACATTAGAGATTATTGAGCAGATTCGGCAGGGCAGAGTTTCTGAGTTCGTGATTGACGATCAGGGGATACTTCGATTTGGGACTCGACTGTGCGTGCCAGATTCAGAGGGACTGAGGCGTGATGTCCTCGAGGAGGCACATAGATCAGTATATAGTGTGCATCCAGGTTCCACCAAGATGTACAGTGATTTGAGAGAGGTTTACTGGTGGAACGGGATGAAGAAGGATATTACAGACTTTGTGTCGAGATGCCTAACTTGTCAGCAAGTCAAGGCCGAGCACCAGAGGCCAGCCGGCGAGTTACAACCTTTGCCCATCCCTGAGTGGAAGTGGGAGCAGGTCTCCATGGACTTCATTGTGGGTCTACCCAGGACCAGCCGAGGGTATGACTCTATTTGGGTGATTGTGGATCGACTGACGAAAGCGGCTCACTTTCTGCCAGTGAAGACCACTTTTGGATTTTCTCAGTACTCCCAGGTTTATATTGATGAGATAGTGCGACTGCATGGCGTTCCGACTTGCATCGTGTTCGACCGTGGCACCCAGTTTACCAGCCGATTGTGGCAGAAACTTCAGGAAGCTTTGGGCACCCGATTGAGTTTTAGCACAGCCTTTCATCCTCAGACTGACGGTCAGTCGGAGCGTACGATTCAGACTCTTGAGGACATGCTCAGAGCTTGTGTTTTAGATTTCGGTGGTAGCTGGGATCGTCATTTGCCTTTGATCGAGTTTTCCTACAATAATAGCTTCCAGGAGACGATTCAGATGGCACCTTTCGAGGCTTTATATGGGAGGAGATGTCGATCGCCTGTATGTTGGACAGAGCTTAAGGAGAGCAGTATTTTGGGGCCGCAGATCGTACAGGAGACGACCGAGAAGATACATCTGATTCGGGACAGGATGAGAGCGGCACAGAGCAGGCAGAAATCATATGCTGACAGGCGCCGTCGCCGACTCGAGTTCGCTGTTGGCGATCATGTTTTCCTGAAGGTCTCTCCGATGAAGGGTGTGATGAGATTTGGGCGGAAAGGGAAGCTGAGTCCTAGATATGTTGGTCCTTTCGAGATCCTAGAGCGTGTTGGTCCGGTCGCTTATCGGTTAGCTCTTCCGCCCAGCTTTCCCGATGTTCACCCCGTATTCCATGTCTCGATGCTCCGCAAGTACCTTCATGATCCTTCCCAGGCGATTCAGCACCAGACGATCCAGTTCGAGCGTGATCTTTCTTTCACCGAGCAGCCGGTTGTCATTTTGGATCGGCAGGTGAAGAAATTGAGGTCGAAGGTTATACCGTCCGTCAAGGTCCTTTGGCGTGGCCCGAACAGCGAGGAGGTCACCTGGGAGACCGAGGTCGAGATGAGGAAGAGATATCTCCATCTTTTTGAAGGTACGCATAGTTAAATTCTAAATTCGGGGACCGAATTTCTTTAAGGGGGGAAGATTGTAACCCTTCGAAAATCGTTTAGGCAGTTTTTCGGTAATCGGCAAATTTTTCGGCTTTTTCCGTAAAAAGTCAAAATAGGTGTTTTTCATTGTAGAACTAATTATACAAAATTTAGACAAGATATTACTATAATTTGTCACTAAAATGTCACTTATAATTTTCTAGTTAAATAAAAAAAAATTCGTAATTAATTATTTTTTTTATTATTTTAAGCCTTTTTAAATACATTAAATTAGTGATAAATACAAATTTAATTAGGTAAATTTCTTAATTAGGAGTCTTTATAAGCTAAAATATGGTGTTAATAAAATTATATCATGTCTTGCAAACTTTTGGTTTTATGGTGGGAAAATTATGAAAAAAATGATGAAAAAGGGGTTTTTTTGGAAAAAGTTGAAATGAAAAGCATTAAATGATATCATATGATGTTTATTGACCTAGAAACTTCTCAAAATTTCCCCACAACTCCCTCCCTCACCTGCTGGCCGAAATGCTTCAGGTTTTTCCCCCCATTTTCCCCATTTTTGTTTAGCTTAAAACTCTTGAAAAATCCACAAAAATCCACCGAAATTCACTAAATCCTTCTCTAATTCAACCCAAAACCTTAAGCCATCCCTTCTCAACCCCAAATTGGTTTAAAGTAAGGAGAAAAGAGGCCACTTTAGAGGTTTATGCAAGAGAATCAACACTTGTAAGGTAAAATTTTAATCTAGTTGTTTAATTGTAGTTTAATTATGCTAGATTAGAAAGTTTAAGTGTGAATTTTAGTTATAAATTATTGTTTATGAAATTTCAAGAAAGGGATGAAGTTCTAGATTAGGGTTTGAAGTATGATAATTGGGTTAAAATTGTGTTGTGGCCATCTAGTAGTTTAAATTGGATGTTAGAGTTGGATTGTGATCGCGATATCGTTAAATTTCGATGTTTGCATCGAATCGGTATTGAAATTGCTTGCTAGATTTTTACGAAAAATAGAATGTGATCAAATTGCGTTATGTTAGCGATATAATTAGCTTCGTATAGGACTATTAGAGTGCGCGAACGCGGGGTTTCGTCTAGTCGGGTTGTAGTTTAGTCGATTTTCCCGAAATGACAATTCTAGTTTAACGATTAGCGATTTTCATGCGTTTTTCCGCGCACCGAGTGCATGCTATGATTAATACGAGAGCGTGGATAATTGTATGTTGTTACTTGCATTGTGTTAGGTTTTGTAATCTTATACTTGGTATTGTGCAAATATAGGATCGGTCGGGGAAACATCGGACACGGCGCGAAAAGGCAAGGCGGTGGCCGGATCGGATTAGCGGAGATTTCAGGTGAGTAGATGTATTAATCTATGGGGGAATCGTCTGAATGGCGCGAGGCGCCCCCCTCTAGTTAGGATTTCCTTATCCCTTGCAAGATTCATATTGTTAGTTAGCTTATCCATTCATGTACACTGCATACCCTAATAGCGAACAGTATATTAGATTGCATAGACATTCATCCATACTTATGCGATATCACTTTGTGGGACACGAACACCATTACTATTGGCATCTGTAGCACGCGCACTATTCATGTGACACACACGCCTTTGGTAATTGCCATGCCACGTGCACGATAGAACCTGTTTATCTTAATATCGTCACCTGCATTCATACTTGATATATGAAACTGCATCGCATGCACATATCTCGCATCATCATCATATTTACATAGAACTCTAGCCAAAATTCACATCATACACATTGATATCATAGACATTTATCATATATATAACATGTGGACATTATGATTTTCTTGAGGATTTCAGTTTTGCTGCGATTTCTGGATTTTTGGGGAAAACCGCAAGAATTTAACAAAAGCTTATATTTATCATTCTTAAAACAAAGTTGCGGTTTTCTCGTGATGTATGTGTCGTCCACCATGAGTTTTCATGTTTTCTGTTGGATTTCGAGACCCGTTTCGAGGAGTGGATGAACCGTCTCGGGTACATGGTGGGCCCGGTATGGTACCCCGGGGCAAGAAGATCGAGTTGTAGACGATGAGCCTGGCAGGGGAAGACTACCTACCGGTGATGTCTGGCACGACGGATATCCGGAGGATACCGACCGTTGTCGTGAGATTTATGATATGGGCCGATCCGGACTGACGGAGCCCGATATTGAGACAGATATGATTCCTATTTGGTGTCGATGCTTGACACGGGTTTTCAGAGGATTTCTTGATGATATTTAGCTATTATGCAGACATTCATTTTCTAAAAGTTAAGAATGCAGTAACTTTAACATTTAAAACACTTAAAGAGTTAGAAAAGATATTGCATACATGTGCATGCATACTAGAGTTATTATATCACATATGGACATACTTGTTGTTCCGTATTGCGTGCATTCTTACGATTGCCTTACTAGATGTTATATTCTACTCATGAGCTGGCAACTCACCCCCGTTGTGCCACAGTGTCTTGCAGGTCGGACCCGTCAGTCTTGTAGCGGCGGGCTATCTTGTCATCAGTTCCTTTTTCTCAGACTCTCGACATCGCCCGTAGGTGGGTTGCGAGCATACTTTATTTCTTTTGCTTTATCATTGATCTAGTATTCTCCATCTACCACTTTATATTGTATATACGACCTAGTGATGAGACTGAGAGATTGTATATATCTGGTTTCTTTTGGGTCGAGCTCACTTGAGCCGACGTGTGTTTTCTGGTATTTTGCATTTCTTTTATGCTCTTTTTCTTGATATTACTATTATATTGCATGTGGTTGTGATCCGCCTTGGGCGAAGAGCTAGCTCCAGCTTGGGGATGCCATTTTTATGTTTACAGGTTTATTATCTTGTTGTACCCATTTTGGGGGATAGAAAATACAGGGGAGACTCTGCCGAAATTTTCAGAAATTTTTGATGTTTTTTTTTGGATTCTATGCAACTTAATTGATTTAAAAATCGTTTTCATTCAAGGTTTTTCTTCACTCTCTTTGATTTTGGTTTAGATTTTCTGGGTTTTGGCTGACTTAGGTTACGGTACGCCTTTAGACGTCTCGTAATCTAAGTGCCAGTCACGTTCCGTACTTTCGGGTCGTGACAGCACGGATAGCCAGGTTCTGGGGGGCAACGGGTCCACATCTCATGGCTTTTAGAGGCAGAGGGGTCCCACTCTAGAATTGGCAGACTATTCGCCGCACTCGTAGGGGGTACAGGTTGACCCAAGGAGGGGTGCCCAAGATTACCGGATTCCGTGGAGTGCTGGGTGGTCCATTCACTATGCTGTAGGGGGCTGCCTCGCTTCAGGTTTTCGCGGGTAACTTGCCGCGCCCGTAGGGGTCTAGGTTTCATTGCACAGGCTATCCACACGACAGGGGAACGTCGGGTTTCAGCAGCGGCTCTTTGAAACTCGGGGATCCCAGATTATCTGTATTGTTCTGTGATGCTTATTACTTTTCTGTAATGTTGCATACTATCATGCCTGGAGCGATTATTGTATATTGGTTTATATACTATTAGATGTTGTATATGTTTTACACCCGCGCTAGTCCAGTCCCCGCTCTGTCGTTAGTTAAGTAACCTAACGGGTGATGACGGGACCCAGTGACGAATGCGGATGGCATATACGTACATTTTATTTTCGTTCTTTTCTGGTGTGATTAAATGATGGGACTGTGTTGATTCTGATCAATGCAAAGTAAAACAAACCTGTTTACAGTTGTTGGAACAAATTTAAAAAGTGTTATTGCAAAGACGTTTTCTTTTGTTATGCATAGCGGTATTCAGTGGAATATCCTGCACTTCATTCGACGGGGAAAGGGCCGATATCCCTTCACCGGGACTGACCCCTTGGGCAGAAGTTTGCGTCAGAGTAATAACTTCACTATAGTCGATTACAAGTTGCTTTGTATAGCGGTATTCAGTGGAATATCCTGCACCTCATTCCACGAGGAAAGAGCCGAGATCCCTTTACCGGGAGTGACCTCTTTAGCAAAAGGTTTTCGCCACTATATTTTAAAAAGCTATCAGGTTCCTTCAGCGATATCAAGTTCACTACGTTAAAGGTTTTTCGCCAAAAACTAGCCGTAGCCCTCCGTCGTTTCTTATGGATGGTCAGTAGTATTGAAGCTATGTTTGTTGGCATACGTCAAGGCATAGTGTTTGGTAGCTGCTGGGTATTCATTTGTTGCATAGATAGATGAGTTGGTTTAGGACAGTCGTATTACCTTGTTGGCATACGTCAAGGGTATGTACGGGTGGGTTCAAATTAACAAGATAATGACGGGCAGAACTTGACATGTGACTTATGATTTGTTGACATACGCCAAGGTCATAAGAGCATGGGGCATAAATCATATCGGGAGTTTCTAAAGAAACTGAAACTTGCCAAGTATGCGCATACCTTCTGGAGTATGAGTAACGTGGATACATTCCATCACGTTATCATGCGATGAGAGTTGGATCCCGATTCCCACTGATGAGTTGGTTTACTCTTCGGGTGATTCCGATTGATTCTTCTTTCAGGTTTGGAGGAGAATTTGACAGGACAGTGGGAGGTTTCCGGATTAGATAAAGTGATGACCATTCTGATCTAGGTTAGAGTGCACGCAGAGTGTTTCTTTTCTCTCTCTCTTTGGCAGCGACCTTTGACCGACCCTAGACTATGACTCAGTGACCAGGTTGACCGAACCTTCTTAAAATACTGGCTTTTGGATTGTCTATGTTGCATAAGTCATTGCCACTCCTTCTTTTACCCTTTGCATTTCTCAGAACACCCGTATTACTACGGATATCCACTTCCATTGGATAGATCCATCGTATGGTTATATATGAACTCGAAGGGACTTCTTCGAGGATGGATCCAGGTTCAGGAGAAATAGAATTGGTTTATTCAGTTGTCTTTTATTATCACCTTCTCTCAGGTTGCGAGAGCTCCTTGGTTTAGGAGAGTACACCTATTACGCTTATTGGATAGTCTTATTCCAAACCATAGGCTGGTGCCGAAAGGTAGGGAATGAAGAAAACCAATTAGCCTAAGTAGGGTGTGCAGAAGGTAATATGTAAAGACAAAATGAAGGGATTAGAAAGAGGGCAAAGTAAATTGCGACTGCTATCATTCACGACCAAAACCGCGTACTTCATCGCCACTCCTATTTCACCTTTAAAAGAATAAGGTATTATTCAGTTGTCTTTTATCATCACCTTCTCTCGAGATACGAGTACTCCTTGGTTTAGGAGGGTACACCTATTATGCTTACTGGATAGTCTTCTTCCAAACCATAGGCTGGTGCCGAACGGTAGGGAAGGAAGAAAACCATTTAGCCTAACGATGGTGTACAGAAGGTAACGACTAAAGACAAATAAAGGGGATTTGGAGAGATGGCAATAAAATATACGGTTGAAGTCATGAATTGGATTATGGAAGAGGCATTGCTATGAATACTAGGATACCCCTACGAAACATTTTCATGTTTCAGTGCATTGTTAAAGAAAAACTGTTTTCCCGATTAGACACTTACTCCAAGGGTATGTATTTACCAGGTTTCATTCTCATATCTGTATGGTTTTACAGATGATGAGTGGGAGTAAGTTATTGGGAATTAGGTGATTATCCTCATTATATCGAATTCGTTGTAATTGGTGATATTTGAGGAAATCGCCAGGGTACAGTTTTCTACCTACGACGCACAGGTTTTGAGTTGTTTAACTCAGCGGACTTATACAGAGTATTGTATGTTGTCCAAGTGTCCATCAGGACAAAGGGGTAGGTCCTCGTACTATGTTCTGTTTACTTATAACTTCTCTAATATTTAGACAAGTGCTTCGTAGAAATACAAGGTCTAAGTTTTGAGAAGTTGTGGGTATAAGAATAAAGTAGAGAACTAGGTGTCACAAGTATCGGGATTCTTCAAAGAGATCGAAGATGTAGATTCTTGTGATTGGTATTCAGATGATAGTGATGGTTTTGAGAAACGAGTTTTCTCTTTCAGGTTGCTCATAATTGGATGGATTCCTAAGTTGAGTAATGCTGATAAGCCTCTTTCCATTAAGTTGAAATGCACTGGAGACAGCTGCATGATTTGAATATGGTTCCAATTAAATAAGTGCCAAAGTTTCTATATTGGATATAGAATAGTTCATACCTTAAGAGATATTAAGGTACGGGGAGCTGTCCAGCTTATGCTTAAAACCAGACTCTGGATAACTCAGGGCACGGTTCTGTAATGGCTGTTTGTGGGTTGACCCTGGCTATGACGAGGGTTGATATTCTACCATTTGGAAGATCAATAGTGATATTGTTCTTGACTCGCCACAGTTTTAGTAAAAATGGATCTTTTTCAGAAAACAGTAGTGGGAGTATGGTAGAACTGGAAGTGATTCCAGAACCGCGAACGATTACGGAAAATTTAATAGGACCTATACATTCAATCAAGTTTGACATTCCAATAGCCACTCCGCAGGTATGGTAGGTAACCTCAGACACCCGAGAGGTACTTCGGTAGGCTCAAGGACGGTGACAGGGAGGTTCTTATCTACCAAGACTTGACACTACTGTTGTTCCAGGTTATGAGACCCGGTAGGAGGGTTGTCGTAGTCAGTGGGAGCATCGGAAGCATAGTGGGCAAGTAGCTTATATCTATTTATAGACTTGAGCAGTTATAGCGGAGATAGATCATCTAATTTTGATGTGACAGTCATGGGTTTGACTTCAATAAGAATAAGGGATGGATCAGTTAAGAAGGTAGTAGGGTGTGATGTCATGGTATCTGGATGACATACACAGAGTGGGAAGTAAAATTCCTATACTACGATCGGTTGTACTGTGGTCGTCACACAGTTGTTTCTCCAGACAGGATATGGATATAATATTTGACATTCTGGTTTTTGGATCTATGGTTTTAGATCTAGATTTGGGTAGTTTCCCAATGTGGGTACTTTGACAGTATTCTAATGGCTTTTAGAAAAGATGACTCCTAGCATGGTGGTGTACCTGCAGGTGATGGAGTCACCCTCTCTAAAGGTGTCTTACAGACTAAAGGGGAGAGGGATGTGCATGATTGGCAGATCACTTGCTTAGGCAATTGAGTCAATCATGAGATGTCAAGTACCACACCAAATGTTGGTTTTGCACTAGATGCAATAAGTTTGTATTAATCCAATCCTGGAGAAATATAAGGAAGCAGTTTTAGAACATAAGTACATCTTCTACGGATTTGATGACGGCAGCCTCCTTCGGGAGACGGTTATCATTCCAAGCTTCAAAGGTGACATGGTTGACAGAGTGATTGTCAGAGTTATAGTTTTTCCCTCTGACGAAGAGGGACAGTATTATGGACAGGTGGTCCAAGAGGATACTGTGGGTGGCATGGTGCCCGATACTGATTAGGTTCAGTGATCGATACAGTCTAAGAAGTTTGGATTTGGAGTTCATTTATGAACTAGGTCCCATCAGATATCCAGACATATTCTAAGACAGGTATTACTCAATTCGGGAGATGGCTTTCTCCGCGAATTTGAGATTAAGAGAGATATAGAAAGAAACTTCTAGGCGGATCCACTCACTAAGGCTATTTCTCGAACACAATAGTTTTACAAACGGGCTTTGTGATACTGATTAGTAGAGGAGTTGGATGTTCGGTTTCACACGGGCTGTGAGTAGTCGACATCGCAATAATTAGCCTTGAGTGTAAGTGGGAGATTGTTGGAGATAGTGCCCTCATAGTCAATTATTGGATCACAGGTACGTGATTGCAATGATTGCGGAGGACCTATACCGGTAGAACAGTCTTACTCAAGATGATAGTATGCTATCTGGTTTGCCTTTATCAGTCGTGTACATGATCAGGTGACTGATTACATGTTACACTTTGATAGAGCCCTTAGGATCTTGCTTTACCACCAACAGTATGATGGCGATCATATACGTGAGAGTTGGGTGGTTTATACGCATATCCTTAATTGTGGTCCCTAGTCGTGGGAGTTTCGAGACAGGGCATCGATACTCCGGAGTAGACTAGTGTGTACAGTCGAGACCCCGACGAGTGGCGGTGGCCGGTCTCACAAGCCACTGGTGTCAGTTGGATCACCTAAGATGTATACAGGTGCTCATTGGGTTATGAGTACACCGGACAGGACTCGCCGGGAATCTGCTAGTTAGTATTATATCTATCGTCAGATAGCAGTTCCCTGGTGACATGTGTACAGGTTAGTTCATCGACCTGAGGTCGTCATTTGTCTCGTGTGAGTTCCCACTGTGCTTTGATTTCTACCCTACCACGGCTCAAAGGAGTCGTGCAAACAGGTAGTTTTTGGGTACAGTCCCGAGCCATATGGAGGCACGTGAGCGGATCGGCAGGGGATTCGTCTCTCCCGGTATTGGGGGCGAGGTCGTGCTGTGTCTAGGAGAGCCATTACACAAAGTCCATGGCCATGGCAGGAGATTTACTGGTAGGTACTCCAGTAGTATCTCAGGGTGTTATTGGGCTTCACTCCGACACGACTTATACTGCTATCGGGGGGTCTGACGTTACTAGCCCCCTAGGCAGATATGCGATACTCATAGACGAACGGACCGGACTGTATATACATTGTCACTGTTAGGCTCAGTAGGGTTTTCCGGATGAGTTCGCTCATCGGCATCCCTTGAGGTCAGTCCATGGGCAGCCGTTACGCATTGCTAGTGCCGCTGACGGTTTGTGGTTAAACCCATTGCCAGGGTACTGACGAGTCATTAGAGTCCCCCACAGACAGTTTCCCAAGTTCGGGCGAAACGTTGTAGAGGCCGTATGGTTTTATGGCAGGGTTCGGAAAATGCACGTGCGTTTACGCACGTGTTATTTTTCGGGCAGATGATACTGGTCGGCTTTGGTTTAAGCCGGATCCGAGTATTATATTGAGTAGGTATAATATCTTTGTCTCAGTTGCATTTGTATTCGGTCGTAATACAAATGCGGGTATATTTATACAGTTTCGGGGTTATCCTGAAAGTTGTTTCAGGATCATTTTTGGAAGTTGCCAGTTTCAGTTTTCTATCAGCCGTCTTTTAACATTCGGTTAAAGACGGATTTATCTTTTCTTGGATGAGAGTGAGTCATGCTTCTAGAAGCTTCTAGAAGGTTCTAGAAATGGAGAGGTGTCATGTGACTCATGCTTTGATTTCTAAACATTCTTGTTTTCCTTAAGATCTTTATGCTTGATATTTTCATGTGTTCACACATGATATTTTTCTTATGGTCACCCCCCCTCTCCTACGATCACCTCCCTCTTTGCTATAAGAGGCCGGCCCCCCCTTTCTTTCTCTCCTCACTCTCTCTCACTTGGTTTTTGATTTGTAGAAAAGATTATGATAGATTTTGGGGTGTATGGAATTCACAGCTCATTTCATTCCATCACCCGATTCCCTCGGCAACTTCATTTACCGATCATCCACGGACTTGGACGAAGTGAGACAAAGTCATCTACTCATTCTCTACATCATTCTTGGTCATCTCTTTTAGCAAACTTGACGACCGCGTTGCCTCGAGTCAAAGGCGGGTGCCCGTTTAAAGAATCGTCGACGTGGTGCCACCTCGACGAGGAGATCGGAGATCGACGAGATCGGAGCAGCCGCAACAGAGCGTGGGATGATGGTTAAAGAACGAAGGACTCGGATCGTTCGGTATAACCTTTCTACACTCATTACAGTTTGTTAGTTTAGCAATAATGGTAGATCCGGGTTAAAGTATATGATAGCGTCAGTTAAAAGTTTTTTGTTCCGCATTTGGCGTCTGTAGACTGCCGGGGCGCTACCGTAGACTTACAGTATGGTTTTACGACAAGGGTTCGGACGCATACATGTGTAAACGTACGTACGGCGTTCGGACAGTTTTTACTAGCCGGCTTTGGTTTAAGCCAGATTCTAGTATCAGGTTATTGGATTTATACAGTCTAAAGTTTTTCCGTGTTTTCACGGATTGGAGGGGCGTTCTCATAATTTTCCGGGAAGCTTCTAGAAGCATGGTGACTTGGGGGTTAAGGTGGCATAAGCATTTATTGCTTAATGACTCATTTGTGTGATTCATCCATGGAGTTAATGCTTCATTTATTGAGCTAATGACTCATGAGATGAATCACACAAGATGAATGCATCAACCATGATGATTAATCATATATATTATTTATTTGATAAATTGTTATGGTTGATATATTCTAATGAGTTCATTTTTCAATATCATTCTCATCATCACCTTCTCTCTCCTCAAGCTCTCTCCTTCTTGAAACCCTAACCCTAACCTCTCATGTGTTGAGATCAAGGGTTAGCTAGACTAATACATCCATAACCTCACTCTATATCCCCTAGGTAGCTTAGATTAGCACTTTGAGCAACCTAGTTATCTCAAGTTAGAGATCAAGCTTGGCGTAGGAGCTCTCGGGTGGATCGTCTTTGACTCGAGGAGGCCGTTGAGGTGCCGATGTTCCAAGGAGCCTATGAGGAGTGGAGGACAGCGATGAAGACCCGAAGGACAAGTAACGTGAGGTATAACTTCGAATCCGAGTAGTTAAACCTCTCATAGTTTGCTAGTAACGGTTTAGATACGATTCATGCGCTCAAGTCCGTGTTACGAAGCTTTGATAATCGTTTTTCATATATTCCGCCTCCCCGCAAGTTCGTGGGGTGCGTGACATGGACTTACATAAGGCTAGACTTGTTGCAAGGGGTTTTCATCAAAGACCTGGTTTAGACTATGACGAGACCTTTTCTCCAGTGGTAATGCTGAAATCCATTCGGATCCTTCTTGCCATTTTTGCCTTCCACGATTATGAGATTTGGCAGATGGACGTAAAGACCGTTTTTCTAAATGGAAATTTAGAGGAGTGTGTCTATATGGACCAGCCAGAGGGTTTTATTCAGAGTGGGAGCAGCGGAAAGGTGTGCAAGTTGCTTAAGTCCATCTATGGACTAAAGCAGGCATCGCGGAGTTGGAACATCTGTTTTGATGAGACGGTCAAAGAATTTGGCTTTATCAAAAATCCAGATGAACCATGCATCTATAGTAGATTTGTGGCAAGAACTGTCGTATTCCTCGTTTTATACGTGGATGGCATTCTCTTAATAGGAAATGACATTCCTATGCTACAATCTGTCAAGGGGTTCTTGTCACACAGGTTCTCCTTGAAAGACCTGGGTGATGCCTCTTACATTCTGGGGATCTGGATCTATCGTGATAGATCCAAGAGGATATTAGGACTTTCACAGTCCAGGTACATCGACACCATACTGAAAAGATTCAGTATGGAAGATTCCAAGCGCGGTAATCTACCGGCTTGTCACGGGATCACCCTCTCCAAAAAGATGTCTCCCAATACTGATTTGGAAAGGGATCGCATGTCTATTATACCCTACGCTTCTGCGGTAGGCTCTATAATGTATGTGATGTTGTGTACCAGACCAGATGTAGCTTATGCACTGAGTGTGGTAAGCCGGTATCAGTCAAACCCTGGGGAGAAGCACTGGATAGCGGTAAAGAACATTCTCAAGTATCTGAGAAGGACTAAGGAGATGTTCTTGGTGTATGGCGGAAAAGACCTCCAGATCGAGTCCTTTGCTGACTCCAGCTTCCAGAGTGATAATGATGATTCCAAGTCCATGTCGGGTTATGTCTTTACCCTCAATGGAGGGGCGGTGTGTTGGAAGAGTTCCAAACAGGAAACCGTTGCTGACTCGACGATGGAAGCGGAATATATCGCTGCTGCAGATGCCGCAAAAGTAGCCGTCTGGATAAGGAAGTTCTTGATAGAACTTCAGGTGGTTCCATCCATTGTTGATCCAATACCTCTGTATTGCAACAACAACGGGGCTATAGCTTTAGCGAAGGAACCCAGGTCCCATCAGAAGTCCAGACACATCTTGAGGCGGTATCACCTGATCAGGGAGATCGTGGGTCGCCAGGAGATCGAGGTTCGGAGAGTTGCTATGGAAGATAACACTGCTGATCCTTTCATGAAGGCCTTACCCCAGACTCAGTTCGAGCGGCTGATCGAGATGATAGGTCTTCGATACGCCAGTACATGGCCTTAGTGCAAGTGGGAGATTGTTAGTGTATATGCCCTAGAAGCCATTACTGTATCATACTAGTTTGTATATTACTTAATGGAAGCTTGGGATATTCACAGTTGTATAGACAATCTTGCTCAAAATAGTAGTATGCTACTTGGTTTGTGTCTACTTTAATGTGTACATGTGTTTATTTTAGTATATCACCTATACACATTAGTGGAGCCCTTAGGATCTTTGCTTGATTACCAGCGTTGTGATGGCAGTCACACTCGTGGGGGATGGGTAATCCACAAGAACATCCTTATTCAGGTCCCTAGTCGTAGGACTATCGAGACAGGGCATCGATACTCCGGAGTAGACTAGCGTATGCGCTTCTCATCCCAGCAGGGGAGACGGTCTGTCCCACAGCCGTCAGTACGTCGTACTTGAGATAGTATGCGGGTGTTCGTTAGGTTACGAGTACACTGGACATGACTCGTCGGGAATTGTTGGTTGGTACTATACCTATCGTCAGTTATCAGTTCCCAGGTGACATGAGTACAGCTTAGTCCGCTGACTTGACACTGTCACTTCGCCTCGAGTGTGTTCCCACTGTACTTAGATTACTGCCCTACCACGGCTCATAGGAGTCATGCAAACAGGTAGTAGTTGGGTGCAGTCCCGAAGCACTTGGAGGCAGTGACGGTTAGACAGGATTCGTCTCTCCTGGTATTGGGGGTTGATATCGCGCTGTGTCTAGGAGAGCCATTACACAAAGTCCCTGGCCAGGGCAAGCGAGATATACTGGTAGGTTTCCAGTGTTATCTCAGGGTGTTCTGGGCTACACTCCGACATGACTTGTACCGCTATTAGGGGACTGAAGTTTACCGCCCCCTAGGCCCGCCATGCGATATTCTCAGACGAACAGACCGGACTGTACGCAGATTGTCATATTCAGGTCCAGTCGGAGTTCAGATGGGTTTCACCTCGTCCGTCTTCTTATCGACATCTACCTGGGGGCCGTTATGCACAGCTAGTGCCGCTTGCGGTCTGTGGTTAAACCCACTGCCAGCGTAGTGTCGAGTCTTTAGAGTCCCACACAGAGAGCTATTCGCCTTTAGGCAAAAGAGTATAGGTCGCATGGTTTTGCGACAGGGTTCGGTCACATCCGAGCACTTGTGCACGTTTAGTGTCCGGGCAGTTATCACTAGCGGGCTTTGGTTTAAGCCAGATCCTGGTGTACGTTTTGGGATTGGTTTTATCTCGTTTGTATTCGTGTTCCTCGGAACGCGGATGCGGGTGTGTATGCACGGTTGACAGAGACAGAGGCAGAGGATTCTCATTAGGGTTGTTGACAGTTGACTTTTGCTAAACCCTAATGAGAATAAGAAATATGATTAATGATAATATTAATTAAGTATTATTGTGCCATGGTTGGGTTGAAAGGTTGACTTTGTTGACTTGTTGACTTAGTTGACCGGTTGACTAGGTTGGACTTGTTGACCATCATCATGACAATGGCTATCATTTCTTGGCATTGACCTTGGCTTGCTTGTTTGTTCATAAATTGCATTTAATGCATGAAATTGTCACGACCCGAAAGAGCACGTGACTGGCCCTTGAACCATATGAAGTCTATAGGACCCCATCTGATCCAAGTAAGCCAAAAGCCCAGAAATCTAAAACCATTTAGAGAGTAAATAAGAAAAACTGGTTTAAGAAGTAAAGAAATCATGTTTCTAAAATCAAAGTTTTTAAATAACTAAGCCGAATATGCATTTTTAAAATGTGTAACCTTTCCTGAAAATTTCAGCAGAGTTTCCTTTGTAAAAACTGGCCCCGAACGGGGTACAACAAGAATAACATATATGAAATGATAAAAGGCATCCCCAAGCGGGAGCTAGCTCTTCGTCAATCGACGGTCACAACCACGCAAGCAATAATAATATACAATGCCAAAGGGCGAGGATCAAAACCCAAAAAGAACTCAAAACAGCCAGAAAACTGTAATACTACAAGCGCGACTCTAAGGTCGAAATAATACAACACTGTTTTCTAAGTCTGAAACAATATACAAGTTTTGGTTGATGGAATTTCTAGATACAATGAATAATACAAGAACAATGGCGGTTCTGATACAAAAGAACCCACCTACCAACGCAAGTCACCCTTATGGAAGCAGTGTGCCAGAAATGCCGCTATGGAATCTGTACGGCAAAAACCTGTAAGGACTGTGGAACAAAGGGGGTGAGTTGCCAACTCGTTAATAGAAAATATCTACAAGCAGAGATCGAATGTATGACCCATCCTAGGTCAATACGATCACATATAAATAAACCTCAATATGAATAAATCTGAAGCATGCTAAACTGGCAATGTAATCTCTATATATGAGTGTAGTGCCAAGTGCTCGTGCCAGTGCCTCAGGTAATAGCATATCATAAATGTGAGGTATAATCAATGTAATCAAATCTCATGTACGTGGGTCCCGTCCACTCGTCACCCAATGACAATAACCATCATGCATGTAAATATCATCAGCATATGCATGGAAATATGAGGATATAAACCACCTGTGTCCCTCGCGACACGTCAAAATCATGGAACCGGAGTGCCCAACATCGACACTCGAAAATATCATGAAAACTGTGCCCAGCATCGGCACGTAAATCCTCATATATATCGGGCTCCGTCAGTCCGGACCAGCCCACGGGCTCCGTCTGCGGAATCGGCCCTCGGCCCCAGCAGTACACCAATATCCATCTATCGACTCTGGTCGGTATCCTCCGGATAACCGCCAGGTCCAACCAATCACCGGTAGGTACTCGCCCGTCTCCAGGCTCAATCGGCAAAATCCTTCGATCATCTTGCCGATGGGAACCATACCGGGTCCACCATGTACCCGCAATCAGCTTGTCCGCTCCTCGAATCGGGTTTCACATGTCGCTCTCAGCACCGAACTGGCCCCGAACGGGGTACAGCAAGAATAACATATATGAAATGATAAAAGGCATCCCCAAGCGGGAGCTAGCTCTTCGTCAATCGACGGTCACAACCACGCAAGCAATAATAATATACAACGCCAAAGGGAGATGATCAAAACCCAAAAATAACTCAAAACAGCCAGAAAACTGTAATACTACAAGCACGACTCTAAGGTCGAAATAATACAACAATGTTTTCTAAGTCTGAAACAATATACAAGTTTTGGTTGATGGAATTTCTAGATACAATGAATAATACAGGAACAGTGGCGGTTCTGATACAAAAGAACCCACCTACCAACGCAAGTCACCCATATGGAAGCAGTGTGCCAGAAATGCCACTATGGAATCTGTACGGCAAAAACCTGCAAGGACTGTGGCACAATGGGGGTGAGTTTCCAACTCGTGAATAGAAAATATCTACAAGCAGAGATCGAATGTATGACCCATCCTAGGTCAATACGATCAGATATAAATAAACCTCAATATGAATAAATCTGAAGCATGCTAAACTGGCAATGTAATCTCTATACATGAGTGTAGTGCCAAGTGCTCGTGCCAGTGCCTCAGGTAATAGCATATCATAAATGTGAGGTATAATCAATGTAATCAAATCTGCATGTACGTGGGTCCCGTCCACTCGTCACCCAATGACAATAACCATCATGCTTGTAAATATCATCAGCATATACATGGAAATATGAGGATATAAACCACCTGTGTCCCTCGCGACACGTCAAAATCATGGAACCGGAGTGCCCAGCATCGACACTCGAAAATATCATGAAAACTGTGCCCAGCATCGGCACGTAAATCCTCATATATATCGGGCTCCGTCAGTCCGGACCAGCCCACGGGCTCCGTCTGCGGAATCGGCCCTCGGCCCCAGCAGTACGCCCATATCCATCTATCGACTCTGGTCGGTATCCTCCGGATAACCGCCAGGTCCAACCAATCACTGGTAGGTACTCGCCCACCTCCAGGCTCAATCAGCAAAATCCTTCGATCATCTTGCCGAAGGGAACCATACCGGGTCCACCATGTACCCGCAATCGGCTCGTCCGCTCCTCGAATCGGGTTTCACATTTCGCTCTCAGCACCGAGAAAACACATGGTGGACGCACTGAAATATCATATCAAAGGTAACCGTGTTTTTAAAGCAATGACATATTCTCTTTTGAAATACCCACGGTTCCCAAATCCAGAAACATCATGGAAATAGCAACTTTCAATGCGTATAATCAGAAAGCATGATGTATATGACATGTAAAAGAAATGTAAGCATATCAGTCTGTCATGCAAGAATCATATACCGAATGCAACAGTACTACAGTGTAGTGACATGGCAATTATCGATGATGAAGTGTGTGAGCCGGCAACAAGTGTACGTGGAACATACGCATCATCGATAATGGTGCTGGTGTCCTAGCAGCATGACTGTAATATATATATCGATAAACACAAGCAATGCAATGCAAATAGCATGAGTATGCGGAATCGAATAATCAACGCAACAGTAAAGAATCTATCTCAATAAATATATCATGCAGCCTTGCCTTTTGAAATAAGAAGAATCAGGGTTTTTGGTAAAATAAGGGCTACGGTGTTTTAAAAAAAGATGTTTCATTTGAAAATATCCGTAGAATCCCTTTTTGCCTATCTTTAAAATATCCCCGATTCGTTAGTTTTGAAATAAGTATGACTCGGGTCTAGTCTAACGCCTACTATGCGAACTACGGACCCAACAGTCAAGTCAATCGGGAGGGGTATGAAAACCACCTAAATCTAAGTCAATATCATATTATCTCATCACATAACAGGATCACTACCATCATATCACATCTCCAATACGAACTCTGTCATGTCGCCAAATCTCACGGCCTCAATCGAATCTCATCGACTCATCTCAATCCCACATATCATCCTCAAATCTCGTATATGAACACATAGTCCCATACCCATGTGTAGATATACACACCATTATATGCGCACAGATAAATGAAAGAATGTATGCAAGTATGTGTGTATGTGTGTATGTGTGAGTGCACCCACCACTCTAGGGTTTCGCACTACTAAACCAATACATCCTTATCATCAATAATTCCATTATTACCATCAATAGTCCTAACAACACATAATAAATATATGTGTGTATACGTATTCGTATACATCACCACGGACTGCGGGGGTGCTATACGCCATCCACCCAACTTCTCCCCGTAGATATAAATCTACTCATCTTGCTTCTCATGTGCCGATGCCGATGTCGCCATCTTCATCTTCTTCGCCTCAACATCACATAGGGTACCTACAAGTATATCACAACGCTAAAGCACATGAAAATCACATCGGAAACCAAAATAGCACACGCTACTCGCATAGGTAAAAACCTATCGTCTCGCATGTAAACACGTTCAATATCCACTTGTCGTTGACGTCCAAACGCCACCCGACAGAAACGAATCACCAACTACCAAAATCCATGCTAAAACAAGTCGTAAATCATACGCCAACTTAAGAATATCAACCCAGATTTTACCCTAACTGGAATCAGTCAAAACTAGACACACCCAGGGTCAAGTTTATAGGGCAAAAGGCTACAGAACAAAAACGAAGGGGTTCCAACCTGCTCTGGCCGCAATTTGCGGCCAGAGGGATTAAATCTGCGGCCCAAACAAAGAATTAGGGGCTAGGGCTTTGTGTGGTGGTTCCATGGTGCCTGCACATCTCAATGTCAACTCAGTTTTATTTTTGGGGTCTCGGGGTGATAGCAGATTCTTAAATACGATCACAGATTCACAGTTTTCCCCGATATCGATTCCGTAAATCCGTATTCTGGTTTCATGTTCAGGTTTGGGTCCAAATTAGCATCACACAAGGGGTTCTAAGGTCACAACAAGCCTCAATTTCACTTTGATTTCAGGTCAAACCCTAAACCCTAACTGAATTCTCCAAAGTCCACAAAACGACACAATATCGATATGAAACTAGAATTGATGCACAAGGAAATTGAAATACTACTTGTGGGTGCATAAGTTACCTCCTTTGGCAACTCAAGAAAATTCTTGAGTTGCTCAAAGTCCTCAAGATCCACTCTTCCTTAGTCCAAAGCGTTCCTCTCGAGCTCGTGCACCTTTTTAGTGAAAGGAAGATGGGGTTTTGGAGTTGATTTGAGTGTGATGGAGATGATTTTAGTGAGGAGGAAGAGCAAGGGGGCAGCAGCAGCAGCAACTGAAGAAGAGGGAGGGATAAATGAGTTGAAGAATGATGGAGAAATGGTTCAAGTCAACACACCTCACCTACTCTTTCTCTCTCACACCATGCTTCATAATATATTCCATTTTCCTTTTTCTTTTCTTTTCTTTAACCCTAATTCCTTCTCACCCCAATAGTGAACCCAAATGAACAACCATGGCAAGAAAAATGTAACACAAGTGTAGAAAAAGATATGTGCATGTTTTGCACAAAAATGCCAAAAATCCGATTAGCGATTTTTAATCGCGATTAACACTAAATTAGTGTCAAACAAATCATAAAAACTTTAAAATGACATAATTCCATAAAATACCCTATTTTAGAATTTTCCATAATTTTCCCCATTTATTTGTATTTAATTATACCGGAATATTAAAATATTCATTACAATAATATTAAATTATAAAAATTCCCCAAAATTAATATTTTAATATTTTGAAACGTTACAGAAATGATATGGCCATTTGATATGATAACAACCATCACATAATACTCAATTATTATTATGAGTTATGATTATTTTGGATTATGAGAGCAAGGGTGAGAAAAGTCTTGCTCATTTCTATCATTCTCATTCTCTCTCATCCTCAAGCTCTCCCTCTTCCTCTTGCTCTCTCTAGTTCATGGTTCTATTGTCTCATGTGTTGAGAAGCAAGA
The DNA here is from genome assembly GCA_030015575.1 of Agapanthus africanus. Classification (NCBI taxonomy): domain Eukaryota; kingdom Viridiplantae; phylum Streptophyta; class Magnoliopsida; order Asparagales; family Amaryllidaceae; genus Agapanthus; species Agapanthus africanus. The sequence goes on from CM057339.1 coordinate 496,689,838, forward strand.
ACCGTAGAGATAAAGCCCAACACACTTCTCTACTCATCCTAGTAAACAAGGTTTATCAAACCAAGTGTTCTAGTTTCCTCAAGATTGAGGTTGAAGCCAAAGGTATAAGCTTTCAGGTGGATCCATCTTCGGCACAAAGAGACGACGAGGAGAGAACCATCCGACCACCACAAGGAGTCCAAGAGAAGGAGTTCAAGTTAAGGTATAACCCTTAACCGAGTAGGTAAAACTCCTAGTTAGGTTGTTAGTGTAAGTCGATGTACAACACCCCACGACTTGCGGGGAGGCGGAATAATGAAAAACAATCTTGTTCTTTGCATAAACATCGACTAACCGAGAATCTTTGCTAAACTATAACTAACAAGAAACATAGAAGTTATGAACTACTATGATAAGTGATTATACCTAATGAACTATGTCCTTCTCCTTTTCGTTATCCACGTCCTTCTCGGCCTCCTCCACGTAATAGATGATCCACCCGAGAGCTATACTCCAAGCTTCACCTCTAACTTGAGGTAACTAGGTTTCTTAAAGTGCTAATCTAAGTAACCTAGGTGATATAGAGAAGTGTTATGGATTAAATAGTCTTTTCTAATCCTCGGTCTCAACACATGAGAGGGGAGGATTAGGGTTTGAAGAGAGAGAGAGAGCTTGAGGAGAGAGAAGGTGAGCAAGAGAATGAGAAGAGAAAATGAACTCATTTGAATATATATGAAGCATAATGTTTTATGAAATAAATTAATTAAATCATTTAACAACCATGCTTCATTCATTCATATGAGTGATTCATCTCATGAGTCATTAGATCAATAAATGATGCATTAACTCCATGGATGAATCACACAAATGAGTCATTAACACAATAAATGCAAATGCCACCTTAACCCTCAAGTCACCATCCTTCTAGAAGCTTCTCGCGAAATTACGAGAATGCCCCTCCTATCCGTGAAAACACGGAAAAACTTTAGACTGTATAAATCCAATAACCTGATACTAGAAACTGGCTTAAACCAAAGCCGGCTAGTAAAAACTGTCCGAATGTCGTACGTGCGTAAACACACGTATGCGTCCGAACCCTTGTCGTAAAACCATACGACCTCTATATCGTTTTGCCCGGAGCAGGGAAACTCTCTTTGTGGGACTCTAAAGACTCGACTACTACGCTGGCAGTGGGTTTAACCACAGACCGCAAGCGGCACTAGCTATACGTAACGGTCCCCAGGTAGATGTCGATAAGAAGGCCGATGAGGAAACCCATCCGAACTCCTACTGAGCCTGATGTGACAATCTCCGTACAGTCCGGTCTGTTCGTCTAAGACTATCGCATATTGGGCCTAGGGGGCGGCAAGCGTCAGTCCCCTAATAGCGGTATAAGTCATGTCGGAGCGTAGCCCATTACACCCTGAGAAACAACTGGAACCTACCAGCAAATCTCGCTTGCCCTGGCCAGGGACTTTGCGTAATGGCTCTCTGATACTGCGCGATATCAACTCTCAATACCGGGAGAGACGAATCCTGTCTAACCGCCACTGCCTCCAAGTGCTCGGGACTGCACCCAACTACTACCTGTTTGCACGAATCTTTTGAGCCGTGGTTGGGTAGCAATCTAAGAACAGTGGGACACACTCGAGGTGAAGTAGCAGTGTCAAGTCTGCGGACTATGCTGTACTCTTGTCACCTGGGAACTGTTAACTGACGACGGGTATAATACCAACCAACATTTCCCCACGAGTCCTGTCCGGTGTACCCATAACCCAACGAGCACCTGTATACTATCTCCAGTACGACGTACTGACGGCTGTGGGACAGACCATCTCCCCAACTGGGATGAGAAGCGTACACACTAGTCTACTCCGTAGTATCGATGCCCTATCTCGATAATCCTACGACTAGGGACCTGAAAAGGATGTTCTTGTAGACTACCCAGCCCCCACTAGTGTGACTGCCATCACAACGCTGGTAGTCAAGCATGATCCTAAGAGCTCTATCAAGACGTATACTTACATATTAAGATAGATAAAACCAAGTAGCATACTATCATGTTTAGCAAGACTGTTATATAACTGTGAATATCCCAAGCTTCCATTATGTAATATACAAGCTAGTATGATACAATAATGGCCCCTAGGGCATATACACTAACAATCTCCCACTTGCACTAGGGCCATGTACTGGCATATCGAAGACCGATGATCTCGAGTAGCCTCTCGAACTGAATCTGAGGTAGGGCCTTCGTGAATGGATCAACAATGTTCTCTTCAGTAGCAACTCTCCGGACCTCGATCTCCCGACGATCAATGGTCTCCCTGATCAGGTGATACAGCCTTAAGATGTGTCTGGACTTCTGATGGGACCTTGGTTCTTTCGCTAAAGCTATAGCTCCGTTGTTGTCGCAATACAGAGGTATTGGATCAACAATGGTAGGAACCACCTGAAGTTCTGTTAGGAACTTCTTTATCCAGACCGCTTCTTTTGCGACATCGCAAGCAGCAATATACTCCGCTTCCATCATCGAGTCAGCAACGGTGTCCTGCTTGGAACTCTTCCAGCACACCGCCCCTCCATTGACGGTAAAGACATAACCTGATATAGACTTGGAATCGTCCTTATCACTCTGGAAGCCGGAATCAGCAAAGGCCTCCATCTTGAGGTCTTTTCCGCCGTAAACCAAGAACATCTCCTTAGTCCTCCTCAGGTACTTGAGAATGTTCTTTACTGCTATCTAGTACTTCTCCCCTGGGTCTGACTGATACCGGCTTACCACGCTCAGTGCGTAAGCTACATCTGGTCTGGTGCACAACATCGCATACATTATAGAGCCTACCGCAGAAGCGTAGGGTATAATAGACATGCGTTCCCTTTCCAAATCAGTCTTGGGAGACATCTCTTTGGATAGGGTGATTCCGTGACAAGACGGTAGGTTACCGCGCTTAGAATCTTCCATACTGAATCTTTTCAGCATAGTGTTGATATACCTGGACTGCGAAAGTCCCAACATCCTCTTGGATCTATCACGATAGATCCAGATCCCCAGAATGTAAGAGGCATCACCCAGGTCTTTCATGGAGAACCTGTGTGACAAGAATCCTTTGACAGATTGTAGCATAGGAATGTCATTTCCTATTAATAGAATGTCATCTACGTACAAGACGAGGAATACGACAGTTCTTGCTACAACTTTACTATATATACATGGTTCATCTGGATTTTTGATAAAGTCATATTCTTTGACCGTTTCATCTAAACAGATGTTCCAACTCCGCGAGCTTTAGTCCATAAATGGACTTAAGCAACTTGCATACTTTCCCGCTGCTCCCACTCTGATTGAAACCCTCTGGCTGATCCATATAGACGCACTCTTCTAAATTTCCATTCAGAAAAGCCGTCTTTACGTCCATCTGCCAGATTTCATAATCATAGAAGGCAGCAATAGCAAGAAGGACCCGAATGGATTTGAGCATAGCCACTGGAGAAAAAGTTTCGTCATAGTCCAAACCAGGTCTTTGACGAAAACCCTTTGCAACAAGTCTAGCCTTATAGGTTTCCACCTGTCCATCTACACCAATCTTTTTCTTGAAGATCCATTTGCATCCTATGGGTTTTACCCCATCTGGAGCAAAGTCCAAAGTCCATACTTTGTTGGTGCACATGGACTCCATTTCGGTCCGCATTGCATCTAGCCATCGTACCGAGTCGCCGCTCTGGATGGCCTGCTGGAAGCTAGTAGGTTCATCATCATCTATGACGCAATCCTCTCTATCCCAATCTATGAGAAAACCGTAGTATCTCTCAGGCGGATGAGACGGCCTACTACTCCTGCGGAGGGGTGCGGGAATGTCCTGTTCTTCTTGAACTACCGGTTCTACCAAACTTTCAGTAGTAGTTTGTGGTTCTGGAATTTCTTCCAGTTCTATTTCGCTCCCACTTATTTCCTTTTCTAAAAACTGATATTCTAGAAAATGGGCATTACGAGAAACAAAAACCTTTTGTTCCTCTGCGTAATATAATAGATACCCCTTGGAGTTCTTTGGATATCCCACAAACTTACACTGTACTGATCGTGCCTCGAGCTTGTCCACATGCTGCTTTTTAACAAAAGCTGGACATCCCCATATCTTCAGATACTGAAGATAGGGTTTCTTCCCACTCCACATCTGATATGGCGTGGTAGGAACAGTCTTGGTAGGAACCATGTTCAAAAGATATGCCGCTGATTCTAGCGCATAACCCCAGAAAGATCGCGGTAACTCAGCATTACTCATCATGGAACGTACCATATCCAATAGGGTTTGATTCCGTCTCTCCGATACACCGTTATGCTGTGGAGTGTATGGAGGAGTAAGTTGAGAGAGAATTCCTTTCTCTTTTAGGTAACCAAGGAACTCGGCACTTAAGTATTCACCACCTCGATCAGATCTTAGTGTCTTGATACTTTCGCCGGTTTGGTTTTCTACTTCATTCTTATACTCTTGGAATTTCTCAAAAGCCTCGGATTTATGTTTCATCAGATAAATGAATCTGTACCTTGAGTAATCATCCGTAAAAGTAATGAAATAGGAAAAACCACCTCTTGCATGTATAGACATTGGACCACATACATCGCTGTGTATGAGTCCTAAGAGCTCGCTCGCTCTTACTCCATGTCTAGTAAATAGAGTCTTTGTCATCTTTTCTTTGAGACATGATTGACAAGTGGCATAAGTTTGATATTCGAACGAGTCCAAATATAATTCTCTATGTAACTTAGTCAACCTTCTCTCATTGATGTGACCCAGTCTACAATGCCATAAGAAAGCTTTATTTAAATCTGGAGACTTTCTTTTTAGTGTGTTCTGGACATTGAAAATTTGGAGTTGGTTTAAGACATATATACCGTTATCCAGTGTACCGGACCCAATCAAACTATGATTAAGGTGGATGTTAACAACATCACTTACAAACGTGAAATCATAACCTTTATTTGATAACAAGGAAACTGATATGATATTACACGTTAAGCTAGGTACACAAAAATAGTTATGTAAAACCAAAATGTGTCCACTCGTCAATCCCAGGTGATAATCCCCTACGGACACAGCTCCCATGCTAGCTCCGTTAGCAACTATCAGGTTCATATCACCATCCTTCAGCACTCTACGGTTTCTCAGTGCCTGCAATGAATTGCATATATGAGATCCTGATCCGGTATCCAATACCCAGGAAGTAAAGTTGATTGACAGACAATTCTCAATTACAAACACACCTGAAGTCGAAGCCACATCTTGCTTCGGTTCCTGGTTCTTGGCGTTCCACGCCTTGCAATCTTTCTTCCAGTGCCCTTTCCTATGACAATGGAAACACTCATCCTGGGCCACTACTGGTACCGCAAACTTTTTCTTTCCCTTCGCTCCCACCTTACTTACACCTCCTCTAGGTTTGGTGGCGGCCTTCTTCTTCCTTCCTTTGGCCCTAGCCTTGGACCCGGAAGAAGAAGCACCGCTAACAAACATAGCGGGTGTTTCCCTTGCCTTCTGCAAGGTGCCCTCTGCACTCCTCAACATGTTAAGGAGTTCCGGAAGTTCAACTTCTTTTCTTTGAATGTTGAAATTCAGAATAAACTGGGCGTAGGTGGAAGGAAGGGACTGGAGAATAAGGTCTGTATAGAGCTCATTATCCAAAGTCGTCCCAAGGTCTGCGAGCTCTTCTATATAGCCAATCATCTTTAGGACATGTTCTCCTACCGATGATCCGACGGCCAACCTCGCTCGAAACAAGTTCTCAGAGGTCTCGTATCTTGCTATACGAGATTGCTCTCCATAAAGTTCCTTTGTATGGAGAAATATGGCATCAAGATCCATATCCTCGTGCCTCCTCTGATGTTCATTGTTCATCGAGGCAAGCACGATGCACTTGGCCTTCGCGCAATCATACTCCCAGGTTTTGCGGATTTCCTTATCCGCATTACTGGATTTGGGACCTGGGACTGCAGGTGCCTTAGCGGTGAGGACGTACCCCAATTTGTCATAGGTCAAAGCCATTTTAAAATTCCGCAACCAATCTTTATAGTTTGGCCCTGTCAGTATATTTTTCTCTAAAAGTAACTTAAGTCCAGTCATTTTCAGGGTCGCTGCAAGTAAGAGAGAGAGAAGAAACAATTTAGCATGATGCTCTTGCAAGTTTAGAGTGGTTTTTAATTTATCTAAACTGGATGGCTTCCACCGTTTCTCGAATCCTTCCTCAAACCATAAAAGAAGAATTAGCTAGGACTATTCTCACTGTATAATACTTGCTTAACCGTTCAGCCAGGCTGGTGTCGGTACTTCGAGGGAGGTTTTCCAATGCTTTCGCTAAGTTCCTTAATTAAATAACCTCTTTTCTCTGGGGGCGTAACCCCGCTGACACCTTTCTTGACACCTACTTGGTTTATAGCATTGATCGTTAAGTGACGAATCTCCTGATGAGTAGCATATACTCACAGTAGGATCGGGATCCAAATATCATCGTATGATAATGTTGAAGGAATCCTACCAACATTCATCAAACTCCAAATGGTATGCATCTCTTTGCAAATTTCAGTTTCTTTAGAAATTCCCGATATAAGTTTTTGCCCCATGCTCTTATGACCTTGGCGTTGGTCAAAATGTCATAAGTCACATGTCAAGTTCTTCCCATCATTATCTTATTAATTTGAACCCATCCGTACATATCCTTGACGTTGGCCAAAATGATAATACGACTGTCCCAAACTAACTCATCTATCTATGTAACAAATGAATACCCAGCAGCTACCAAACACTATGCCTTGGCGTTGGTCAAAATACATAGCTTGAATACTACTGAATACCCAAATGAAATGACGGAGGGCTACGAATGGTTTTGGCAAAACCGTGAACGTAGTGAACTTGATATGACAGAAGGAACCTGATAGCTTTTAAAAGGAGTGGTTAAAGCTCCGCAATTAAAAAATATCATCTGTTTTAAAATAACCGAGTGGTTTCTTTTAAATTGTTCCAAAGATTCAACTTTTGGTTTATTTTCTTTGCATTAATAATAATGCGTCCCATAATTAACCTATCATTGCAGAAAACAACGAAAATACAACGTCCTCTTATCCCATCCGCATTCGCCACTGGGTCCCGTCATCACCCGTTAGGTTACTTAACTAACGGCAGAGCGGGGGCTGGGCTAGCGCGGGTGTAAAACATAAGTGACGTCTAAATAGCTATCATATATAGATATTGTACATTCGTCAGACGCAATAATAGGCATTCCAGATCTCATATGAACATTTTTGGATTTGCAAGCAATCCGCGTTTGTTTAGAGCCTGCAACAAAAGACGGATTACACAGTTGTGATGAATAGCCATTACCCCACCTTAGACCCCTACGGGTACGGCAAACTACCCGCCAAATAGCCGAAGTGAAGCGGTCTCCCTCAACAACGTGAGTAGGCCACTAAACACTTCAAAGTACCCGGTAGTTTGTGCACCCCACCTTGGGTCTATCCTAGGAGCAAAAACAGTAAAATGAAATAATACAACAGTGGCTACAACCGCAACCTGGATGTGGCCCGAAAAAAAATATTACAACATATTACAATTTCTTTGAATGAATGAATATAAGAACCCATCACAAACCCCGGCTAATCATCACAACAGTCCAATACAGTTCATAACCACAAACAGTAAAAACCATTACAGATATGTGCAACCCCCTGCCAACCGACATACTAGCAGTTAGGGAAGGTTTACGAACACATTATACAATCACAGATATAATCAAATTAGCAAATATCATAAGATTTCGATCGTGCAAATACTTTAGATTCTACTCCAAAACTTCTCTGTGCACCTGAGACTTGAGCAGAAAAATAAACATTCCAGAAAACAAAAAAATATCACAGAAGAGTTACTGGAGGAAACTGGGTTGAATCGGCTTAAACTCGGCCGCGGATCCGCGGCTGTATGGCCGATTCAGGAACCCATTTTTCTCCAGTAACTTTATAATTTCTTTCTTGTTATTTTAGAGGTCCCTGAAAAATTTTTAGGGACTGTTTTAAAAACGACAGAAACTTAGTGATATCGATGTTTTTACCGGTTCGTTTTGCGTTCGAAATTCATACGACTTTGCTGATGAGTTAATTATTGTTTAGCGAGACTCTGATACCACTGTAAGTCGATGTACAACACCCCACGACTTGCGGGGAGGCGGAATAATGAAAAACGATCTTGTTCCTTGCATAAACATCGACTAACCGAGAATATTTGCTAAACTATAACTAACAAGAAACATAGAAGTTATGAACTACTATGATAAGTGATTATACCTAATGAACCATGTTCTTCTCCTTTTCGTTATCCACGTCCTTCTCGGCCTCCTCAACGTAATAGATGATCCACCCGAGAGCTATACTCCAAGCTTCACTTCTAACTTGAGGTAACTAGGTTTCTTAAAGTGCTAATCTAAGTAACCTAGGTGATATAGAGAAGTGTTATGGATTAAATAGTCTTTTCTAATCCTTGGTCTCAACACATGAGAGGGGAGGATTAGGGTTTGAAGAGAGAGAGCTTGAGGAGAGAGAATGTGAGCAAGAGAATGAGAAGAGAAAATGAACTCATTTGAATATATATGAAGCATAATGTTTTATGAAATAAATCAATTAAATCATTTAACAACCATGCTTCATTCATTCATATGAGTGATTCATCTCATGAGTCATTAGATCAATAAATGATGCATTAACTCTATGGATGAATCACACAAATGAGTCATTAACACAATAAATGCAAATGCCACCTTAACCCTCAAGTCACCATCCTTCTAGAAGCTTCTCGCGAAATTACGAGAACGCCCCTCCTATCCGTGAAAACACGGAAAAACTTTAGACTGTATAAATCCAATAACCTGATACTAGAAACTGGCTTAAACTAAAGCCGGCTAGTAAAAGCTGTCCGAATGTCGTACGTGCGTAAACACACGTATGCGTCCGAACCCTTGTCGTAAAACCATACGACCTCTATATCGTTTCGCCCGGAGCAGGGAAACTCTCTTTGTGGGACTCTAAAGACTCGACTACTATGCTGGCAGTGGGTTTAACCACAGACCGCAAGCGGCACTAGCTATACGTAACGGTCCCCAAGTAGATGTCGATAAGAAGGCCGATGAGGAAACCCATCCGAACTCCTACTGAGCCTGATGTGACAATCTCTGTACAGTCCGGTCTGTTCGTCTAAGACTATCGCATATCGTGCCTATGGGGGCGGCAAGCGTCAGTCCCCTAATAGCGGTATAAGTCGTGTCGGAGCGTAGCCCATTACACCCTGAGAAACAACTGGAACCTACCAGCAAATCTCGCTTGCCCTGGCCAGGGACATTGCGTAATGGCTTTCTGACACTGCGCGATATCAACTCCCAATACCGGGAGAGACGAATCCTGTCTAACCGCCACTGCTTCCAAGTGCTCGGGACTGCACCCAACTGCTACCTGTTTGCATGACTCCTTTGAGCCGTGGTAGGGTAGCAATCTAAGAACAGTAGGACACACTCGAGGCGAAGTAGCAGTGTCAAGTCTGCGGACTATGCTGTACTCATGTCACCTGGGAACTGTTAACTGACGACGGGTATAATACCAACCAACAGTTCCCCGCGAGTCCTGTCCGGTGTACCCGTAACCCAACAAGCACCTGTATACTATCTCCAGTACGACGTACTGACGGCTGTGGGACAGACCATCTCCCCAACTGGGATGAGAAGCGTACACACTAGTCTACTCCGGAGTATCGATGCCCTATCTCGATAATCCTACGACTAGGGACCTGAAAAGGATGTGCTTTTAGACTACCCAGCCCGCACTAGTGTGACTGCCATCACAACGCTGGTAGTCAAGCATGATCCTAAGAGCTCTATCAAGACGTATACTTACATATTAAGATAGATAAAACCAAGTAGCATACTACCATGTTTAGCAAGACTGTTATATAACTGTGAATATCCCAAGCTTCCATTAAGTAATATACAAGCTAGTATGATACAATAATGGCCCCTAGGGCATATACACTAACAGTTAGATAGTTTTTTAACAAAGATCCGTATTTTGAGTCCCTGTTACCACCAAAAGAAAAAGCGTTTTTCATCATTTTCGCAAGCCCGAAAGAACCGGGAGAGGTAACGTGGACTTACAAGCGGGAGCTAGCTCTTCGTCAATCGACGGTCACAACCACACAAGCAATATAATATACAACGCCAAGGGCGAGGATCAAAACTCAAAAGGAAACTCAAAACGACAAGAATTCCACAGAAATATAACGCGCGACTCTAAGGTCGAAAGAATAACATCTCTGGTCTCTATCTCAATAAATACATATTTGGTTGATGGAACTTCTAGATACAACTGAATAATAATATACAATGTATAATGATGGGTATGATACAAATAAACCCACCTACTAGCAAGTCACTCGAAAGAAGCAGTGCCGGCAAAGCCGTATAGAAACCTGTACGGCAAAACCTGCAAGAAACTGTGGCACAACGGGGGTGAGTTGCCAACTCGTGAGTAGAAAAACATCTACGAACAGAATCGCATGAACAACACAAACCTAGGTCAACGATCATAATATATCCTCAAATATATAACCAGCAGCCTATAACAATGGCTAAGGTAAATATCTAACCCAAATGTACTCCCATGTGCCCGTGTCAGTGACTCAGGTAGCAATATATCATATGGATGATGTATGAATGCATGAAAACAGAATACATGTACTAAAGAAACTGCTTTCATAATTTAGTGAGATTTCCTTTGTATTTTTAAAATGAGGTATCATAATGAAATCAGCATAAACAATGTCTAGCATCGACACAAAACATAAATCTCAATGTCTCAAAATCTCAGGCTCCGGCTATCCGGACTGGCCTGTATCATCAAATCTCAGTACCTCAATATCTCAAAATCTCAATGTCTCAATCTCAATATCTAGGGCGCCGTCAGTCCAGACCGGCCCCTACCATCCATCTCAAGACCACAACGGTATCCTCCGGATATCCGACGCGTCGGGTAATATCACCGGTCGGTAGTGCTCCCCTGCCAGGCTCAATGCCATCATCTGCGATCCTCTTGCTCCGGGGTACCGCACCGGGTCCACCATGTACCCGAAACGGTTCCTCCACTCCTCGAACTCGGGTCTCGAAATCCATCAGCAAACTCATGGTGGACGACTCTTACATCATGGGAAAACCGCACTTTTTATTTAAAAGAGAGAGAAGAAGTTTATTTATGTTTTTGCGGTTTTCCTCCAAATCCAAGAAATCTCATGAAATCCGAATCCAAATCATCAATAGCACGTAAAACCATGAATATAGGCATGAAAATCTATGAATGCGGCATAACAATGAATAACAGTATGCATGAAGTGACAAGTAATAACTACAATGTCTAAACTGGCATATAAGGCAGGTACACTAATATCATGTCAAACTACTAACTAACAAGCTAAGTCAAGCAATGATATTTTCTAAGGTGTACGTGACATGGCAATTACCGATGAAGATGTGTGTGAGCCGGCAAGTAAGTGTACGTGGTACATACGCATCATCGGTAATGGTGCTGGTGTCCTAACAGCATAATATCAACAATGCAATATGAAATAGCAATATAAGTATGCGATGTGGGGCGAACAACAATAATGAGCGGGAGCTAAATACTAGACACAACGGTAACTAATCTGCATTTAATATATATATACGTCATACTAGGGTGCCATTTGAAATAACATAAATCGTGGGGTTTTGGAAATAAGGGCTACGGTGTTTTTAAGAAAAGATACGCCTTTTGAAATATCCGTAGAATCCCTTGACCTGTCTTTTAAAATACCCACGATCCGTTAGTTTTGAAATAGGTAGGAGTCTAATCTAGTCTAACAACTACACTAAACTATACGGCTGAACTAACAAACTGAACTACAGGTAAGGAAACCGCCTAACATCTGAGTCGATACATATACATACCTGTATATATATAGTCGGTGATCCCGCCTCAATAATATCATATCCGACACCATATCTATAATCAGACATCCCAAGTCAAGAGTGCGGATCAAACATCAATATATAGCTCGTACGTAAATCCGTCGTACGGCATCCCCAAATCTGGGTACAGGTCAGTATCACATTCATTAATTTAATCATTTGGTATCCTCTTTATCAAAGATCATAATCCGAGGTACTGATCTACGTCTAGTACAATACTAATATCATCAATCTAATCATGATCTGACTGTTGATCTACAGCCTCATACAAACCGATATCATCATCAAAAATCGTCATAAAGAGGTATACATCGCCTAATGCGACCTATTATGAATATCTTAACATATCTATCTCATATCACGATCACATGTCAACCATTCAATGTATAACACTATTCACATGTATCGTCGCCCCAAGATCCGCTATAACATCATGACGTATTTCAAGTACGAATCCTGCCATATCACCGTTCTCGCGGTCTCAATCAAATCTTATCGACTCATCTCAAATCCAGTATGTGAACACATAATCCCTTACCCATGTGAACACATAACAATATAACCCCATATAAGCACATGTAAAAGAAGAATGTATGCAAGTATGGGTGTGTGTGTGTGTATGTGGTGCAACCACTACTCTAGGGTCTCGCAACACTAAACCTATCCAATCACACCTAAAATCTATCTTTATCATCAATAAACTCAACAATATATGATCAATATATATGTGTGTATACGTATTCGTATACACCACCACGAACTGCGGGGGTGCTATACGCCATCCACCCGACTTCTCCCCGTAGATATAAATCTACTCACCTGGTCCTCGCTCACCGGTGCAGACGTCGCCACGCGCTTGCTTGTCGTCTCGAAGTCCACATGGGGTACCTACATATCATAACGCACCGTACCGCATTAAAATCCGACTCATGACCAAAACGACACACGAATCCCACATAGGTCAAAACCTATGGCTGCTTTCACAAATCAACCCAAAAACCCTCGACGTCGGCGTACAAACGCCAAACCATCGATAAAAACCCAAACACCCTCATTTGCACAATCACAAGCACTAATTATAATATAAAATAGGTTAAAATTCACAAAAACCCCAAATTCACTTTAAAAGTTATTTTTCCGAAAATCTAGCAAGCAAAAATTACCCGTTTTAGTACAAAACTCGACGTTTAAACAAATCTAGCGGCTATAATACTTATTAAACATCTTAAATAAGTCATACAACCCATTTCAAAAATTTAATCTCATCAATTCTTATAAAACTAAAAATTCTAGTTTTGCAATATATCTAATTTTAACAATTTCAAGTAAAAAAAGCACAAAACAACAACTACGCTTGGTTTTGCATGATCCAAAGGCATTAAACCACTCAATATAACATTAATAATGACATGAAACCTTAATTATATTTTAATCTAAAGCATTTAATAATTTTCCAAAAACCCTAGTTAGCAAAATAACTTAATTAGGACATTTTCCATGCAACAATTTGCAATCTAACTACTAGTTTACATTCTACAAATCCTAAGATGGTAAGCTACCCATTACAACCATGATCAAACAATACAAACCCTAACTTGATCACAATCCACAATCTTGAACCTTCGAACACACAATTAAACCACAATTAAACTTATAATTAAGCTAGACTAAAGTATTTAGCAACAATTTAAACAAAAGGCCAAGATTTATACCTCATGAACCATGGATCAAACTTGCAATCTAGCCTCTCAAAATGCTCTCCTCTCACCCAATCCATGCATCTAAGGCTACACTAAAATGGGTAAGAGCTTGATTTAGATTTTGGGATTTTTTTGATGGGTATTTGATGAATTTTTGAAGTAAAAGAGATGGGAAAATGGGGGAAAAAGAGGGGGCTGTTGCAGCAGAGATTTTCGGCTAGGATAGGGGAGTGGGGGAGGAGAGAGAGTGAGGTGGAGAAAGTGGGGAGAAAAAGGCAAAGTCCACACCCCCTTTTGACTTTCTTTCATTTTTTTTTCTTTTCTTTTCTTTTCTTTTGAAATGAGAGGTGATTGGAGGGAGAGAGATGGGGAGGGCTGTCAAAGTGGGGCCGGCCACATGGGGAGGGGGAGAGAGGGTGAGGTGTGGGTGTGTAGGTTAGGGAAAATGATAAATATATTACCCCAATTCCCATTAACACAACATTCACTAATTAAGCCCTTTTTCTTCAATATTTTCTAAACCGTTTTGGTAAACCATATCATTTCAAAAACAATATTTTACATGTCAGTTTAGTGTGTCATGAATTCTAAAATTTGTATCAACCCATTCCAATTTGTAATTTTCCCTACTTAAATGTATTAGTGACGGCTTAAAATAATATTAAAATAATTAATTTCGGAAAAATTTTCAGAAAATTTGAAATTTCACCAGTGGCTCAATCAACACCAAATACTAGCAATTACATAGCTATAATATGTATATTTAATTTTATAATAAAAATATTTGTATTTTGACTTTTTACAGAAACCCCCCTTATTTTACCGATTTTCCGAAATTTCACCGAAACGATTTTCAAAACGTTACAAAAAGCTTTCTAGCTTTTTGAGAGGTGATGAAAATGAGTGAGATTAAGATAACAAATGAGAGCTAAAATCCTACTTCATCATCCTAATCTATCCTAGCCATTTAGATTAGGGTGTTCACTTCATTTGTGGGTGAGAGCTTGTGTTAAAGAAACTTCAAGCTAGATCATCTTTGTTATCGAAGATCGGAAGCAAGCTTGCATCTTTCTCTTCGTGGAGCCTCTCTAGAGTCTGGGAACTTGATGATCGCAGCGTAGGGACTTCTACTCGGAGCTTATGAAGCGAAGGACCGGGCTACAAAGGTTGTAATCCCTAACTCTTAGATGTAAAGTTGTTTACATGCTTTGTTTCGCCTAATCTCTGTTCTAAGATCTTGGTTAGGGTTGTTCGGCACGTCTAAAATTTAAATCTTGCATGGTTGATGCCTTGTAGACCCTTGTGACAGTGCCTAGTAACCCTACACAGGGGACTCATACAGAGTATTGTATGCTGTCCAGTGTCCATCAGGACAAAGGGGTTGGTCCTCGTACTATATTCTGTTTACTTGTGACTTCTCTAGTTTTTAGACAAGTGTTTCGTAGAAATACAAGGTCTAAGTTTTGAGAAGTTATAGGTATAAGAATAAAGTAGAGAACCAGGTGTCGCAAGTATCGGGATTCTTCAAAGAGATCGAAGATGCATATACTTGTGATTGGTATTCAGTTGATAGTAATGGTTTTGAAAAACTTGTTTCTCTTTCAGGTTACTCATAATTGTATGAACTCCTAAGTTGAGTAATGCTGATTAGCCTCTTTCCATTAAAGTTGACATGCGCTGGAGACAGATGCATGGTTTGAATCCGGTTCCAATTAAATAAGTGCCAAAGTTTCTATATTGGGTATAGAATGGTTCATATCTTAACGATGTTAAGGAACGGAGAGTTGTCCGGCTTATGCTTAAAACCAGACTCTGGATAACTCAAGGCACGTTTCTGTAATGGCAGTTTGTGGGTTGACCCGGGCTATGACGTGGGTTGATTTTCTACCATTTGGAAGATCAATAGTGATATTGTTCCTGACTCGCCACAGTTTTAGTAAAATGGATTTTTTTTCCAGAAAACAGTAGTGGGAGTATGGTAGAACTGGATGAGATTCTAGAACCGCAAACGATTACGGAAAATTTAATAGGACCTAAAGATTCAATCAAGTTTGACATTCCATTAGCCACTCCGCAGATATGGTGGGTAACCTCAGGCACCCGAGAGGTACTCCGGTAGCCTCAAGGACGGTGATAGGGAGGTTCTTGTTTGCCCAGACTTGCCATTACTGTTGTTCCAGACTATGAGACCCGGCAGGAGGTTAAGTATAGCGTCGTTCTAAACTAGCTTTAGAAGTGCACGTATATATTATTCTGCCAGAGGGTTGTTGTAGTCAGTGGGAGCAGCGAAAGCATAGTGAACAAGTTGCTTATGTCTATTTATAGACTAAAGCAGATATAGAGGAGATAGATCATCTATTTTTGATGTGACAGTCATGGGTTTGACTTCATCAGAATAGGGGATGATCTGTTAAGAAGGTAGTAGGGTGTGATGTCCTGGTATATGGATGACATACACAGAGTAGGAAGTGAAATTCCTACACTACGATCGGTTATACTGTGGTTGTCACACAGTTGTTTCTCCACAAAGGATATGGATATAATATTTGACATTCTGGTTACTAGATCTATGGTTTTAGATCTAGATTTGGGTAGTTTCCCAATCTTGGTACTTAGACAGTATTCTAAAAGGTATTTTAGAATGGACGACTCCTGGCATGGTCGTGTACCTGCAGGTGATGGAATCTCCCTCTCTAAAGGCGTCTTACAAACTAAAGGGGATAGGGATGTGCATGATTGGCATATCACTTGCTTAGGCAATTGAGTCAATGATGAGATGTCAAGTACCACACCAGATGTTTTTTTTGCAGTAGATGCAATAAGTTTATATTAATCCAATCCTGGAGAAACATACAGAAGCAGTTTTAGAACATAAGTGGATGTTCTAGGGATTTGATAATGGCAGCCTCCTTAAGGAGACGGTTATCGTTCCATGCTTCCAAGGTGACCTGGATGACAGAGTGACTGTCAGAGTTATAGTTTTCCCTCTGACAAAAGGGGCAGTATTATGGATAGGTGGTCCAAGAGGATATTGTGGGAGGTATGGTGCAGGATACTGATTAGGTTCAGTTGACGATACAGTCTAAGAAGTTTGGATTTGGAGTTCATTTATGAACTAGGTCCCATCATATATCCAGACATATTCTAAGACAGGTATTGCTCAATTCGGGAGATGGCTTTCTCCTCTAACTTGAGATTAAGAGAGACATAGAAAGAAACATCAGGGTGGACCTACTCATTGAGGCTATTTCTCGAACATAATAGTTTTACAAACGAGCTTTGTGAAACAGATTAGTAGAGGAGTTGGATGTTCGGTATCACACGGGCTGTGAGTAAGCGACGTCGCAATAATTAGCTTTAAGTGCAAGTGGGAGATTGTTGGATGTAGTGCCCTCAAAGTCAATTATTGGATCCCAGGTACGTGATTGCAATGATTGAGGATGACCTATACCGGTAGGACAGTCTTACTCGAGATGATAGTATGCTATCTGGTTTGCCTTTATCATCATGTACAACTTTAGGTGACATGATCACTATTACACGTTAATAGAGCCCTTAGGATTCCTGCTTGACTACCAACAGTATGATGGCGATCATATACGTGAGAGTTGGGTAGTCTATAAGCACATCCTTAAAAGTGGTCCCTAGTCATGGGAGTTTCGAGACAGGGCATCGATACTCCGGAGTAGACTAGTGTATACAGTCGAGACCCCGACGAGGGGCTGTGGCCGGTCTCACAAGCCATTGGTGTAACGTTTTGAAAATCGTTTCGGTGAAATTTCGGAAAAATCAGTAAAATAAGGGGGTTTTCTGTAAAAAGTCAAAATACAAATATCTTTATTATAAAATTAAATATACATGTTCTAGTTATATAATTGCTAGTATTTGGTGTTTATTAAGTCACTGGTAAAATTTCTAATTTTCTGAAAAAAATTTCCGAAATTAATTATTTTAATATTATTTTAAGCCACCACTAATACATTTAATTAGGGAAAATTACAAATTGGAATGGGTTGAAACAAATTTTGTGCATCATGACATATTTAACTAGCATGGAAAATATTATTTTTGAAAGGAAAAGAAATTCCATGATGGTTCTTAAAATTTAAAGAAAAGGGTTAAATGGAAAAAGGGTGATAATAAAGAATTTGAAACTTGGGCTTGTTGTTTAAGTTTTGGGCTTTCTTTTCATGGAAATTCTCCACAATTACACACACACACCCACTATCCTAGTGTGGCCGAGCCTTGGCAGCCCCAAAAAAAAAAGAATTGATCCCCTCATTCCACATTTAAACAAAAGAGAAGGAAAAGAATTAAAATGAAATGGTGTATGTGTGAACATGTGGGGTATGGGTCTTCTCTCTTCCTTTGACTTCACACCTCACCCCTCCCCTCACCAAAACAACAACCTTTCCCCATGTGCTCGGCCACATGCAGCAGCAGCCCTCCCCCCCAAAATCCACACTATTTTGCTTCAAAAATCTACAAAAAAGCTTCAAAATCCATACAATTTCAAAGCTAATTCCAAATCCAACCCTCACCCATTATTTCTTGCCCAAGCAAGCATGGATCTAGGAGCTTGGAGGCCATTTTGGGAGGCTAGATTTCAAGCTTGGTCTCTTGATTTTGTGAGGTATAAATCCCAAGCCAAATTTAAAATTGTTGGATAGTTTCTTTGATCAAAGTCAATTAAGTTTAAATGTGATTCTAATTGGGATTTAGTTTGTAATGGAAAGAGTTTGAGATCAAGTTAGGTTGTGATCATGTGTTCATGGTTGTGTGATGTTTTTTTTAGCATCTTAAGCTATGCAACTTAAATTTGTTACTTATTGCCAATTGTAACATGTAAAATGTCCAAATGAAAATATTTTGGAAACTAGGTTTTAGGATAGATGTAATTAGATGAAATAAAAATTTGGTTATGGTTAGTGTGGCTTAGTTAAGATATTTTATGAGCATTTTGACCACTAGATTTGTTAAAATATCGTGTTTTGAAGTAAAACGGGTATTTGTCGCTTACTAGGTTTTTGGGTTAAATCGATTTTATTTTAGTTTGGGGTTTTTGTGAATTTTAGCCTATTTTATATTATAATTAGTGTTTGTGAATGTGCAAATGAGTGTGCTTGGGGTTTTTCTCGATAGTTTGGCGTTTGTACGCCGACGTCGAGGGTTTTTGGGTTGATTTGTGAAAGCAACCATAGGTTTTGACCTATGTGGGATTCGTGAGTCGTTTTGGTTATGAGTCGGATTTTAATGCGATACGGTACGTTATGATATGTAGGTACCCCATGTGGACTTCGAGACGACAAGCAAGCGCGTGGCGACGTCGGCACCGGCGAGCGAGGACCAGGTGAGTAGATTTATATCTACGCGGAGAAGTCGGGTGGATGGCGTATAGCACCCCCGCAGTCCGTGGTGGTGTATACGGATGCGTATACACACCAGCAATTATTATATGTTATTTGGGTTTAATAACGATGTTAGGATGGATACTGGTGTGTTGGATTATTTAGTGTTGCAAACCCTAGGGTAGTGTTGCACTACACATACACACATACGTACTTGCATACATTCCTATTTTATATGTGCTCATGGGATTCTTTATAGTTATGTGTTCATATGGGTATGGGACTATGTGTTCACATACGGTTTAAGAATGATACTTGGGATGGAGCTGAGTCGATGAGAATCGTTTTGTGGTTGTGATATCGGTGATATGGCAGGATTCGTACTTGAGGTACGTCCTGGTGTTATAGCGGATCTTGGGGCGGTGATACGGGTGAATAGTGTTAAATAAAATGGTCGACTTGTGATCGTGATATGAGGCATGATATGCTAGGATTTCGATATTAGGCCGTATCGGGCGATGTATACCCCCTTGATGATGTTATGTGCTGACAATATCGGTTTGTATGAGATTGTCGATCAGTAGTCAGATCATGAGTATATTGAGGATATTAGTACTGTACTAGACATAGGTCAGTACCCTAGACTATGATCTTGGATAAAGAGGATACCAGAGGAATAGTGTGAGGAATATGATATTGACCTGTACCCAGATTTGGGGATGTCGTACGACGGATTTACGTACGAGCTATATCTTGATGATTGATCCGCACTCTTGACTTGGGATGTCTAATTATAGATATGGTATCGGATATGATATTATTGAGGCGAGATCACCGACTAATATATATACAGGTATGTATATGTATCGACTCAGATGTTAGGCGGTTTCCTTACCTGTAGTCTAGCTTGTAGCTTAGCCCTTTAGTTTAGTTAGTTGTTAGATTAGATTCGGTTCCTACCTATTTCAAAGCTTACGAATCGTGCGTATTTTAAAAGACAGGTCAAGGGATTCTACGGATATTTCAAAAACGTATCTTTTCTTAAAAACACCGTAGCCCCTATTTTCAAAACCCCACGATTCGTGTTATTTCAAAAGGCACCATTGTAGGACTTATATTAGGTTAATGCAGATTAGTTATCGTTGCGTCTAGTATTCAGCTCCCGCTCATTATTGTTGTTCGCTCCGCATCACATGCTTATATTATGCTTCATATTCTACTGTTGATATCTTATGGTTAGGACACCAGCACCATTACCGATGATGCGTATGTACCACGTACACTTACTTGCCGGCTCACACACATCTTCATCGGTAATTTCCATGTCACGTACACCTTAGAAAATATTATTGCTTGACATAGCCTGTTAGCTAATAGTTTAGACATGATATTAGTGTACTTGCCTTATGTTAGTTTAGACATTGTAGTTATTACCTGCTATTTCATGCATACTGTTATTCATTGTTATGCCGCATTCATGGATTCTCATGCATATATTCACTTTTTACGTGCTATTGAGGTTTTGGATTCGGATTTCCATGAGATTTTCTGGATTTGGGGAAAACCGCAAAAACATATACAAACTTCTTCTTTCTCTTTTTTTAAATGAAAAGCGCGGTTTTTCTCATGATGTATGAGTCGTCCACCATGAGTTTGCTGATGGATTTCGAGACCCGATTCGAGGAGTTGGATGAACCGTTTCGGGTACATGGTGGACCCGGTAAGGTACCCCGGGGCAAGAAGCGCGTGATGATGACGATGTGAGCCTGGCAGGGGAGCACTACCTACCGGTGATTTTACCCAACGCGTCGGATATCCGGAGGATACCGTCGTGGTCTTGAGATGGATGGTAGGGGACGGTCTGGACTGACGACGCCCTAGATATTGTGATTGAGACATTGAGATTTCGAGATATTGAGGTACAGAGACTGTGATACAGAGATATCGAGATATTGGGATTACGTTTTGTGCCGATGCTAGGCACTGTTTTATGCTGATTTCATTATGATACCTCATTTTAAAATATACAAAGGCAATCTCACTAAATTATGAAAACAGTTCTTCACGTACATGTATTCTGTTTTCATGCATTCATACCTCATTCATATGATATTTTGCTACCTGAGGCACTGACACGGGCACACGAGATTACACTCAGGTTAGATATTTATCCTAGCCTTGTTATAGGTTGCATGTTATATATATAATTGAGGTTATATTATGATCATTGACCTAGGTTGCGTTATTTATGCGATTTCTTTCCGTAGATGTTTTTCTATTCACGAGTTGGCAACTCATCCCCGTTGTGCCCCAGTTTCTTGCAGGTTTGCCGTACAGGTTTCATTACGGCTTGCGGCATAGTTTCCTTCGGGTGATTTGCTAGTAGGTGGGTTACTTGTATCGTACCTCCATTTATATAACTTGTATATTATTACTCTGTTGTATCTAGAAGTTCCATCAACCAAAAATGTATTTTTTGAGATAGAGACCAGAGATGCTATTCTTTCGACCTTAGAGTCGCGCGTTTTATTTCTGTGGTTTTCTTGTGGTTTTGAGTTTTTGATCATCGCCGTTGGCGTTGTATATTATATTGCTTGTGTGGTTGTGACCGTCGATTGACGAAGAGCTAGCTCCCGCTTGGGGATGCCTTTTTATTGATTTTGTATACTATTCATGTTGTATCCCGTTTGGGGCCCAGTATTTACAAAGGAGACTCTGCCGAAATTTTCAGGAAATATTTGATGTTTTTTTTAAACGCATAATTCGGCTATGCTATTAAAACTACTTGATTTAAATTGGTTTTCCTTCACTCTACTACTTTTCTTGGTTTGGATTTCTGGGTTTTTCGGCTTACTTAGATTACGTACGCCTCGAGATATTTCGTAGTTTAAGTGCCGGTCATGTTCCGTACTTTTGGGACGTGACAATTGGTGTCAGTAGGTTCACCTAAGATGTATACAGGTGCTTATTGGGTTATGAGTACACCGGACAGGACTCGCCGGGAACCTTCTAGTTGGTATTATACCTAGCGTTAGATAACAGTTCGCTGGTGACATGTGTACAGGTTAGTTCATCGACCTGAGGTCGTCATTTGTCTCGTGTGAGTTCCCACTGTGCTTAGATTACTACCTTACCACGGCTCAAAGGAGTCGTGCAAACAGGTTTTAGTTGGGTACAGTCCCGAGCCACATGGAGGCAGTGAGCGGATCGACAGGGGATTCGTCTCTCCCGGTATTGGGGGTGAGATCGCGCTGTGTCTAGGAGAGCCATTACACCAAGTCCTTGGCCAAGGCAGGTGAGAATTACTGGTAGGTATTCCAGTAGTTTCTCAGGGTGTTCAGGGCTACCCTCCGACACGACTTATACATCTATTGGGGGTCTGACGTTACCAGCCCCCTAGGCCCGATATGCGATGCTCATAGACGAACGGACCGGACTGTATGGATATTGTCACTGATAGGCTCAGTAGGGTTCCAGGATGTGTTCGCTCATCAGCTTCCCTTTTTGTCAATACATGGGCAGCCGTTACGTACAGCTAGTACCACTAACGGCTTATGGTTAAACCCATTGCCAGAGTATTGACGAGTCTTTAGAGTCCCCCACGGATTGTTTCCCAAGTTCGGGCAAAACGTTGTAGAGGCCGTATGGTTTTATGGCAAGGTTCGAATATGCACGTGCACTTGTGCACGTGTCATGGTTCGGACAGATAATACTGGTGGGCTTTGGTTTAAGCCGGATCCTAGTATTATATTGTGTAGGAGTATTTTTGTCTCATTGCATTTGTATTCGGTCGCAATACAAATGCGGGTATGTATATACTGTAGTGGGGTTATCCTGTAATTAGTTACGGGATCGCTTTTTGAAGTTTCCAGTTTGTATCTTCGTTTTGGCCATTTTTCTTTCATTCCTTCCCGGCTGAATTTCTTAGTTGTGAAGGGGTTTATTTGCAAATGCTAATTTTATAAAGGGAGGTTTTTTTTTGTGGTTCCTGGGGCTCTAGCAGCAAGCTCCATTCTAGAATGGAATGAGGTGTCTTAGTGACTCACTTAAGCATTAAATTCTTTTGTAATGCTTAGGATATTATGTCTTGATCTTTTGAGAGAGATTTTTTTCTTAGCCTC
This sequence comes from Agapanthus africanus, assembly GCA_030015575.1. Taxonomy (NCBI): domain Eukaryota; kingdom Viridiplantae; phylum Streptophyta; class Magnoliopsida; order Asparagales; family Amaryllidaceae; genus Agapanthus; species Agapanthus africanus. The sequence continues at coordinate 496,713,010 of CM057339.1, forward strand.
ACCACTTGAAACCTTGTGAGCACCCCCCACCTCATTGGCCGACCCCACCCACTTCAACCCCTTCAAGAATGGCCAAGCCCCATTTGATGAAAGAATGATTCATTTGCTAAAATTCCTAGCTCAATTCATCACCCCAATTGGCAACTTCAATTTACCTTCACCCAATGGCTTGGGTGTCTTGAGACAAAGTATTCTACACACTCTCTACTTCAATCTTGGACATGTCGGTTAGCAAACTTCATGTCCAAGTTGCCTCGGTTCAGAGGCGGGAGCCCGTATAAAGATCCGTTGACGTGGTGCCACCTCGACGAGGAGACAGGAGATCGGAGATGCCGCGAGGAGCGTGGGATGATGGCTAAAGACCGAAGGACACGGATCGATCGGTATAGCCATTCTATCATTTTTGTAGTTAGCTAGTTTAGTGTTAATGGCCCGATCCGGGTTATAGTTTATGTTAGCGCCAGTTTTTGAAAATGTTTTTATTCCGCGTTTGGCCTCAGATTATTGGCCGGGGCGCTACCGTAGACTTACAAATATCACCTTGTATTACCAAGTAGTAATACATTGATTCTGAATGATTGCTATTATATACCGAACATGATATGCAACATTATATCAGTTTCTTTATTAAGTAAAGAAGGATATAATTTTGTAATACAGGATAATGTTATGAACATCTTCTTAAATCAAAAGTTGATTGGATCAGGCTTATTACATAATGGCATATACGTTCTAAATCAAAACACAGTTCTTAATATACAGAACACACACAAGAGGAAGAGTTCAGAAATGAACGAATCCTTCTTGTAGCATTGTATACTTGGTCATATCAATGCGACACGACTTGCTAAGTTACATAAAGATGGTTATTTAAATGCATTCGAATTATCGTCTTATGAAACTTGCCATTCATGTCTCAAAGGCAAAATGACCAAAACTCCGTTCAGTGGACACGGAGAAAGAGTTACAGAACTCTTAGGACTGATACATAGTGATGTATGTGGTCCCATGTCTACACATGCCAGGAAGGGTTCCTCGTACTTCATTACATTCACTGACGATCTCTCAAGATACGTGCATGTGTTCCTGTTGAAACACAAGTCTGAAGCTTTTGAGAAATTCAAAGAATATAAGAACGAAGTAGAGAACCAAACGGGCAAAAGTATTAAGATCCTTCGATCTGATCGAGGAAGAGAATACTTGAGCAATGAGTTCCTGAACTATCTAAAAGAGAATGGGATTCTCTCTCAGCTTACTCTTCCATATACACCACAGCACAACGGTGTATCGGAACGGAGGAATCACACCCTATTAGATATGGTGCGCTCTATGATGAGCACTGCTGAGTTACCAATTTCCTTTTGGGGATATGCACTGGAAACAGCTGCAGACCTATTGAATATGGTTCCTACCAAATCTGTGCCAACCACTCCATATGAGATATGGAAAGGAAAGAGGCCATATCTTAATTATGTTAAGATATGGGGTTGTCCGGCATATGTAAATGTTGGATATAGTGCCCTCTAAGTCAATTATTCGATCACAGGCACGTGATTGCAATGATTGAGGGAGGACCTATACCAACATGACTGTCTTACTCGAGATGATAGTATGCTATCTGGTTTGTATTTATCATTGTATACATGCTTTAGTTCACTATTGCATGTTAATTGAGCCTATAGGATTCTTGCTTGACTGCCGGCAGTATGATGGCGATCATATACGTAGGAGCTGTGGTCTATAAGCACATCCTTAACGTATCCCTAGTCGTGGGAGTTTCGAGACAGGGCATCGATACTCCAGTGTAGACTAGTGTATACAGTCGAGACCCCGACGAGGGGCGGTGGCCGGTCTCACAAGCCATTGGTGTCAGTTGGTTCACCTAAGATGTATACAGGTGCTCATTGAGTTATGAGTACACCGGACAGGACTCGCCGGGAACATGCTAGTTGGTATTATACATATCGTCAGATAGCAGTTCCCTGGTGACATGTGTATAGGTTAGTTTGTCGACCTGGGATCATCATTTATCTCGTGTGAGTTCTCATTGTGCTTTGATTTATACCCTACCACGTGTCAAAGGAGTCGTGCAAACAGGTATTTTTTGGGTACAGTCCCGAGCCACATGGAGGCAGTGAGCAGATCATCGGGGATTCGTCTCTCCCGGTATTGGGGGTGAGATCGCTGTGTTTAGGAGAGCCATTACACGAAATCCCTGGCCAGGGTAATCGAGATTTACTGGTAGGTATTCTAGTAGTATCTCAGGGTGTTCTGGGCTTCTCTCTCTGACACGACTTATACAGCTATTGGGGGTCTGACTGTCACGACCCGAAAGTACGGAACATGACCGACACTTAAACTACGACGTCTCGAGGCGTACGTAATCTAAGTAAACCGAAAACCCAGAAATCCAAACCAAGAAAAAAAATAGTAGAGTGAAGGAAAACCAATTTAAATAAGTAGTTTTAATAGCATAAGCCGAATTATGCGGGTTTCTAAAAAATATCAAAAATTTCCTGAAAATTTCGGCAGAGTCTCCTTTGTAAATACTGGCCCCCAAACGGGATACAACATGAATAGTATACGAAATCAATAAAAAGTCATCCCCAAGCGGGAGCTAGCTCTTCGTCAATCGACGGTCACAACCACACAAGAAATATAATATACAACGCCAAGGGCGAGGATCAAAACTCAAAAGGAAACTCAAAGCCACAAGAAAACCACAGAAATAAAACGCGCGACTCTAAGGTCGAAAGAATAACATCACTGGTCTCTATCTCAAATAAATACATGTTTGGTTGATGGAACTTCTAGATACAACAGAATAATAATATACAAGATATATAATGGGGGTACGATACAAGTAAACCCACCTACTAGCAAATCACCCGAAGGAAACTATGCCCGCAAGCCGTAATGAAACCTGTACGGCAAACCTGCAAGAAACTGGGGCACAACGGGGGTGAGTTGCCAACTCGTGAATAGAAAAACATCTACGCACAGAAGTCGCATAAATAACGCAACCTAGGTCAATGATCATAATATATCCTCAATTATATATATAACATGCAACCTATAACAAGGCTAGGGTAAAATCTAACCCGAGTGTGATCTCATGTGCCCGTGTTAGTGCCTCAGGTAGCAATGTATCATATGGAGGATGTATGAATGCATGAAACAGAATGCATGTACTGAATAAAACTGCTTTCATAATTTAGTGAGATTTCTGTATTTTTAAAATGAGGTATCATAATGAAATCAGCATAAAACAGTGCCTAGCATCGGCACAAAACGTAATCCCAATATCTCGATATCTCTGTATCATAGTCTCTGTACCTCAATATCTCGAAATCTCAATGTCTCAATCACAAAATCTAGGGCGCCGTCAGTCCAGACCGGCCCCTACCATCCATCTCAAGACCACGACGGTATCCTCCGGATATCCGACGCGTCGGGTAATATCACCGGTCGGTAGTGCTCCCCTGCCAGGCTTAACGTCAACACCACGTTCCTCTTGCCCCGGGGTACCGCACCGGGCCCACCATGTACCCGAAACGGTTCCTCTACTCCTCGAATCGGATCTCGAAATCCATCAGCAAACTCATGGTGGACGACTCATACATCATGGGAAAACCGCACTTTTTATTTTAAAAGAGAGAAAAGGTTTATTTATGTTTTTGCAGTTTTCCTCCAAATCCAGAAAATCTCATGGAAATCCGAATCCAAAACCTCAATATCACGTAAAATAGTGAATATATGCATGAGAATCCATGAATGCGGCATAACAATGAATAACAGTATGCATGAAGTAGCTGGTAATAACTACAATGTCTAAACTATTAGCTAACAGGCTATGTCAAGCAATAATATTTTCTAAGTTGTACGTGACATGGCAATTACCGATGAAGATGTGTGTGAGCCGGCAAGTAAGTGTACGTGGTACATACGCATCATCGGTAATGGTGCTGGTGTCCTAACAGCATGATATCAATAATGGAGTATGAAACATAATATAAGCATGCGATACGAAGCGAGCAGTAAAAATGAGCGGGAGCTAAATACTAAACACAACGATAACTAATCTGCATTACCCTAACATAATTCCTACAAATGGTGCCTTTTGAAATAACACAAATCATGGGGTTTTGAAAATAGGGGCTACGGTGTTTTTATGAAAGATACGTCTTTTGAAATATCCGTAGGATCCTTTGGGCTGTCTTTTAAAATACCCACGATTCGTTAGTTTTTGAAATAGGTAAGAATCGAATCTAATCTAACAACTAAACTAAAATAAAGGGCTAAGCTAACAAGCTGGACTACAGGTAAGGAAACCGCATAACATCTGAGTCGATCCATATACATACCTGTATATATATTAGTCGGTGATCCCGCCTCAATAATATCATATCCGATACCATATCTACAATCAGACATCCCAAGTCAAGAGTGCGGATCAATCATCAAGATATAGCTCGTACGTAAATCCGTCGTACGGCATCCCCAAATCTGGGTACGGGTCAATATCATATTCCTCACACCATTCCTCTGGTATCCTCTTTATCCAAGATCATAGTCTAGGGTACTGACCTATGTCTAGTACAATACTAATATCCTCAATATACTCATGATCTGACTACTGATCGACAATCTCGTACAAACCGATATCGTCAGCACATATCATCATCAAGGGGTATACATCGCCCGATACGGTCTAATAACAATATCCTAGCATATCATGCCTCATATCACGATCACATGTCGACCATTTTATTTATAACACTATTCACCCGTATCGCTGCCCCAAGATCCGCTATAACACCAGGACGTACCTCAAGTACGAATCCTGCCATCTCACCGATATCACAACCTCAACACAAATCTCATCGACTCAGCTCAATCCCAATATCATCCTCAAATCCGTATGTGAACACATAGTCCCATACCCATGTGAACACATAACTATAAAGAATCCCATGAGCACATATAAATAGGAATGTATGTAAGTATCTATGTGTGTATGTATAGTGCAACACTACCCTAGGGTTCGCAACACTAAAATAATCCAACACACCAATATCCATCTTAAACATCGTTATTAAGCCCAAACAACATATAATAATTGTTGGTGTGTATAGGCATCCGTATACACCACCACGGACTGCGGGGGTGCTATACGCCATCCACCCGACTTCTCCCCGTAGATATAAATCTACTCACCTGGTCCTCGCTCGCCAGTACCGATGCTGTCTCGAAGTCCACATGGGGGTACCTACATATCATAACGCACCGCATCGCATTAAAATCCGACTCATGACCAAAACGACACACGAATCCCACATAGGTCAAAACCTATGGTTGCTTCCACGAATCAACCCAGAAACCCTCGACATCGGCGTACAAACGCCAGACCATCAAGAAAAACCCAAATACCCTCATTTGCACATTCACGAACACTAATTTTAATATAAAATAGGTTAAAACTCACAAAAACCCCAAATTCACTTTAAAAGCCGTTTTTCCGAAAAACCAGCAAGAAAAATTTCCCGTTTTAGTACAAAACTCGACGTTTAAACAATTCTAGCGGCCATAATACTTATTAAATAACTTAAATAAGTCATATAACCCATAACCACAATTTTATCTCACCAAAATATATATATTTTAAAAACCTAGTTTGCAATACATATAATTATTACAAATTTAAATTAACAAATTGCAAACTAGTAACTAGATTAGTTTTAGCATTCTATTAACATGTTAATCTCCATATTAAAATCATAATCAATTTATAAAAATCCTAACTAGATTTTAAATTTCACATTTTCAATAATTTCTAAAAACCTAGTTTAGATAAAAAAAAGAGAGCTTAATTTGGACATTTTACATCTAGCAATTTACATATTATCAAAAAGATTAAGTTTTCATTTCCTTAAGATGATAATCTACACTTTGCAACCATGATTACATGATAAGAACCCTAATTGCAAATCACAAACCCTTACTAGATTTTCCAATTATTCAATTAAACCCATAACATTAACTAATTATGTTTGATTTAAAGTATTTAACAACAATTAAACAAGGGGTTAGAATTTATACCCAATCAATTTGAAGATCCCACAAGCACCCATAGCCTCCCAAATTGCTCTCTTGCTCCCAAAATCCATGCTAGATAGGCAAATAAATAATGGGTAGGAGTTGGATTTCGGTTTTGAGTTTTTGTTGATTTTTCATGAAATTTTTTGTGAATTTTTTTTGGAGAAGAGATGAGATGAGGAATGAGAGGGGAGGGCTGCTGGAAATGAGCAGGTTTCGGCCAGCATGGGGTGGGGAATGGGTGAGGGAGGAGAGAGAGTGAGGTGGGGAAAGTGGAAAAAGTCAAAGTCCACCATTTTCTATCATTTTCCTTTCTTTTCTTTTCTTTTCTTGGTGATTGGAGAGAGAGAGAGAGAGGGCTGTCATGATGGGGCCGACCACATGGGGAGAGGGAGAGAGGGTGAGGTGTGGGTGTGTGGGTTAGGGAAAAAGATAAATGTATTACCCCGATTCCCGTTAACACTAAATTCACCGGAAAAAGCCTTTTTCTTCGATATTTTCTAAACCGTTTTGGCAAACGATTTCATTTCAAAAACCACATGATAAAATTTTATTTAATGTTTTATGATGCGCAAAATTTGTTTCAACTCATTCCAATTTGTAATTTTCCCTAATTAAATATATTAGTGACGGTTTAAAATAATATTAAAATAATTAATTTCGGAAAATTTTTCAGAAAATTTGAAATTTCACCAGTGGCTCAATAAACACCAAATACTAGCAATTACATAGCTAGAATATGTATATTTAATTTTATAATAAAGATATTTGCATTTTGACTTTTTACAGAAAACCCCCTTATTTTACCGTTTTTTCGAAATTTCACCGAAACGATTTTCAAAACGTTACACTGACGTTTACCGGCCCCCTAGGCCCTATATGCAATATTCATAGACGAATGGACCGGAACGTACGGATATTGTCACTGTCAGGCTCAGTAGGGTTTCTGGATGAGTTCGCTCGTCAGCTTCCCTTCCAATCAACACATAGGCAACCGTTACGTACATATAGTACCTCTGACGTGCTAGTGGTTATATCCAGTTCCTGTGTATTGATGAGTCATTAGAGTCCCCCACAGACAGTTTCCCAAGTTCGGGCGAAACGTTGTAGAGGCCGTATGTTTTTATGGCAGGGTTCGGAAAATGCACGTGCGTTTATGCACATGTCATATTTCGGGCAGATAATACTGGTAGGCTTTGGTTTAATCCGGATCCAAGTATTATACTGTGTAGATATAATATCTTTGTCTCAGTTGCATTTGTATTCGGTCGTAATACAAATGCGGGTATGTTTATACTGTTACGGGGCTATCCTGAAATTCGTTTCAAGATCACTTTTGGAAGTTGCCAGTTTCCAGTTTTCTATCACCCGTATTAATCATTCGGTTTAATACGGATTTATCTTTCCTTCATTGGGTGGGTCATTGTGTGTGGATGCTTCAAGATTAGTGACTAGGATTGTGACTCATTAGGTTGCATTAATTGAAATGGTGACTAGGTTAATGAATCACCATTTTGCATTAATTGTTCTTAGTAAGTCATGCTTTTCTTTTAATGTTATGATAAGTATCATAGCTTAGAGTTACCCTCCCCTCTCCTACACTCACCTCCCTCCTTCTATACATAGTGGTCGGCCCCTTGTGGGAAAGAGAAGGGGATTGATTTCTTTGGAAAAGATTATGATAGTTTAGTTCATGGAAATTTCATATAGCTTAATTTTCATTTACCCGATTCCAAAAAGGCAACTTCATTAACCGTTCGTCCATAGCTTTAGATGTAACGAGACAAAGTGTTCTACTCATTCTCTACATCAATCTTGGTCATCTCTTTTAGCAAACTTGATGATCGAGTTGCCTCGGTTCAGAGGCGGGAGCCCGTTTAAAGATCGGTCGACGTGGTGCCACCTGGACAACGAGACCGGAGATCGAGGAGATCGGAGCAGCCGCAACAAAGCGTGGGATGATGGTTGAAGACCGAAGGACTCGGATCGTTCGGTATAATATTTCTACCCACTTTGTAGTTTGTTAGTCTAGCTTTAATGGCAGATCCGGGTTATAGTATGCGATAGTGCCAGCTAAAAAGTTTTTGTTCCGCATTTGGCGTCTGTTAGACGGCCAGGGCGCTACCGTGTACTTACAGTGGTATCAGAGCCTCACCATTAAGCTTTACTAACTTGTGCTAACGCGTTTAAAACATCGATCGAGCGGAATTTTCAAAATCGCAATTTCCATGTTTAAAGTTTCTGTTAATTTTAAATCTGTTCTAAAAATTATTTTGACCATACCAGAAAATCAAGCAGGTTTTTTAATGGAAACAGCAGAAAAACGATCCACCAATTCGACCGTACTGCCGCGGATCCGCGGTCAATGCCTAGCTTTGACAGCGGAAGCGCGGCCGTCTTGGTGAATTGGTGGGCCATTTTTCTTCCGGGCTTTTGTCTTGGGAAATTGTGGTTTCTGGTACTGTTCTTTTGGGCCCAGTTTTTATTACTGTACAGCTGATGTTTGTGGGGCCCACTTCGGGAAATTTTGTCGATCGAAATTTAAACATGTTAGTTTACAGTACTTATTTTATATCTCCGACCGGGAATGTCATTTGAGCGGTAAATTGCGTCTAATTGCTATAGTCCTTTTAGACGGATTTGCGAACGTGACATTCGCGTTGATGTTCTGTGTTGTGCTGTGATGTTGCGGATTTGTCGTGGTGGATAGCAGTGTGCAATGATAGTGCTGTTTCGATTTATTTGTACATTTGATATTGCGGGGCGAGCGTCCAACATGTGGACTGCCGTCACTGCCTGTTTGTATAATATTCTTTTGGGGCACGACCGGGCTGAGGTCGATGTACCCGTTGTACATATTTTTATTTCTGTACTAGGTTTACCCCGCGACGGAGTGCGCGAATAGCCGGGTTCTGGAGGGCAACGGGTCCGTATCTCATGGCTTTGAGAGGCAGAGGGGCCTCACTCTAGAATTGGAAGACTATTCGTCGCACTCGTAGGGGGTACAGGTTGACCCAAGGAGGGGAGCTCAAGTTACCAGATTCCGTGAAGTGCCGGGTGGTCCATTCACTATGCTGTAGGGGGCTGCCTCTCTTCAGGTTTTGGCGGGTAACTTGATGCACCCGTAGGGGTCTAGGTTTCATTGCACAGGCTATCCACACGATCAGGGGAACGTCGGGTTTCAGCAGCGGCTCTGTGAAACCCGGGGATCCCAGATTATCTGTATTGTTCTGTGATGCTTATTACTTTTTCTGTAATGTTGCATATTATCACGCCTGGAGCGATTATTGTATATTGGTATATATACTATTAGATGTTGTATATGTTTTACACCCGCGCTAGTCCAGTCCCCGTTCTGTCGTTAGTTAAGTAACCTAACGGGTGATGACGGGACCCAGTGGCGATGGCATATACATACATTTTATTTTTCGTTCTTTTCTAGTGTGATTAATTGATGGGACTGCATTGATTCTTATCAATACAAGGATAAAACAAACCTATATTTGATGTTGTTGGAACAAATTTTAAAAAGAGTTATTACAAAGACGTTTCCTTTTGTTATGCACAGTGGTATTCGGTTATGAATATCCAGCACCTCATTCGACGAGGCAAGGGCCGAGATCCCTTCACCGGGAGTGAACCCTTGGGCAGAAGTTTGCGTCAGGGTAATAACTTCAATATAGTCGATCACAAGTTGCTTTGCATCGCGGTATTCAGATGGAATATCCTGCACCTCATTCTACGAGGAAAGAGCCGAGATCCCTTCACCGGGAGTGACCTCTTTAGAAAAGGTTTTCGCCACTATATTTTATAAAAGGCTATCGGGTTCCTTCAACGAGATCAAGTTCATTACGTTAAAGGTTTTTCGCCAAAAACCAGCCGTAACCCTCCGTCATTTCTTATGGATGGTCAGTAGTATTCAAGCTATGTTTGTTGGCCTACGTCAAGGCATAGTGTTTGGTAGCTGCTGGGGTATTCATTTGTTGCATAGATAGATGCATTAGTTTAGGATAGACGTACAACCTTGTTGGCCTACGTCAAGGGCATGTACGATGGACCTAAATTAATCAGGACAACGACGGGTAGAACTTGACATGTGACTTATGATTTGTTGGCCTACGTCAAGGTCATAAGAGCATGGGATAAAAATTACATCGGGAGTTTCAAACATACAGGAAACTTGCCAAACTTGCGCATACCTTCTGGAGTGTGATAACGTGAGTGGATACCGTCACGTTATCATGCGATGAGAGTTGGATCCCGATTCCCACTGATGAGTTGGTTTACTCTTCGGGTGATCCCGACTAATTCTTCTTTCAGGTTTGATGGAGAATTTGAGATTACAGTGGGAGGTTTCCTGATTAGATAAAGTAATAACCATTCTGATCTAGGTTAGAGTGCACGCAGAGTGTTTCTTTTCTCTCTCTCTTTGGCTGCGACTTTTGACCGACCCTAGACTATAACTCAGTGACCAAGTTGACCGAACCTTCTTAAAATACTGGCTTTTGGATTGTCTAAAGTTGCATAAGTCATTGCCGCTCCTTCTTTTACCCTTTGTATTTCTCAGAACACCACGTATTACTACGGACATCCACTTCCATTGGATAGATCCATCGTATGGTTATATACGAACTCGAAGGGACTTTTTCGAGGATGGATCCAGGTGCAGGACTATTATCACCTTCTCTCAGGTTGCGAGGGCTCCTTAGTTTAGGAGAGTACACCTATTACGCTTATTGGATAGTCTTCTTCCAAACCATAGGCAGGTGCCGAAAGGTAGGGAATGAAGAAAACCAATTAGCCTAAGTAGGGTGTGCAGAAGGTAATATGTAAAGATAAGATAAAGGGATTAGAAAGAGGGCAAAGTAAATTGCGACTGCTAACATTCACGACCAAACCACGTATTTCATCGCCACTCCTACTTCACCTTTCATTTCTCCAGAACAACCCGTATCACTACGAACATCCAATTCCATTGGATAAATCTATCGTATGGTTATATACGAACTCGAAGGATCTTTTTCGAGGATGGATTCTGGTTCAGGAGAAATAGGAATAAGGTATTATTCAATTGTATTTTATCATCACCTTCTCTCAAGTTGCGAGTACTCCTTGGTTTAGGAGGGTACACATATTATGCTTACTGGATAGTCTTCTTCCAAACCATAGGCTGGTGCCGAACGGTAGGGAAGGAAGAAAACCATTTAGCCTAACGATGGTGTACAGAAGGTAACGACTAAAGACAAATAAAGGGAATTGGAGAGATGGCAGGGAAATATACGGTTACAGTCATGAATCTGAATAATGGAAAAGGAATTACTAGGAATACCAGGAAACCCCTACGAAACATTTTCATGTTTCAGTGCATTGTTAAAAGAAAACTGATTTCCCGATTACATACTTACTCCAGGGTATGTATTTTCCAGGTTTCATTCTCACATCTGTATAGTTTTACAGATAATGAGTGGGAGTAAGTTATTGGGAATTTCGTGATCATCCTCATTATATCGGAATTCGTTGTAATTAGTGATATTTGAGGATATCATCTGGGGACAGTTTTCAACCTACGACGCACATGTTTTGAGTTATTAAACTCAGAGGACTTATACGGAGTATAGTATGTTGTCCATTGTCCATCAGGACAAAGGGGTTGATCCTCATACTCTGTTCTGTTTACTTGTGACTTCTCTAGTTTTTAGACAAGTGTTTCGTAGAAATACAAAATCTAAGTTTTGAGAAGTTGTGGGTATAGGAATAAAGTAGAGAACCAGGTGTCGCAAGTATCGGGATTCTTCAAAGAAATCGAAGATGTAGATTCTTGTGATTTGTATTCCGTTAATGGTTTTGAGAAACTTGTTTCTCTTTCGGATTACTCATAATTGGATGTATTCCTAAGTTGAGTAATGCTGATTAGCCTCTTTGCATTAAGTTGATATGCACTGGAGACAGCTGCATGATTAGAATCTGGTTCCAATTAAATAAGTGCCAATGTTTCTATATTGGATATAGAATGCTTCATATCTTAACGAAGTTAAGGTACGGTGAGTTGTCCAGCTTATGCTTAAAACCAGACTCTGGATAACTCAAGGCACGTTTCTGTAATGGCAGTTTATGGGTTGACCCTGGCTTTGATGAGGGTTGATTTTCTACCATCGAGAAGATCAATAGTGATATTGTTCTTGACTCGCCACAGTTTTAATAAATAGATTTTTTTTCAGAAAACAGTAGTGGGAGTATGGTAGAACTGGAAGTGATTCCAGAACAGCAAACGATTACGGAAAATTTAATAGGACCTATATATTCAATCAGGTTTGACATTCCATTAGCCACTCCGCAGATATGGTGGGTAACCTCAGACACCCGAGAAGTACTCCGGTAGCCTCAAGGACGGTGACAGAGAGGTTCTTGTTTACCCAGACTTGACACTACTGTTGTTCCAGACTATGAGACCCGGCAGGAGGATAAGTATAGCGTCGTTCTAAACTAGCTTTAGAAGTGTACGTATATATTATTCTGCCAGAGGGTTGTCGTAGTCAGTGGGAGCAGCGGAAGTATAGTGGGCAAGTAGCTTATGTCTATTTATAGGCTTGAGCACATATAGCAGAGATTAGATCATCTAGTTTTGATGTAACAGTCATGGCTTTGACTTCATCAGAATAGGGGATGGACCTGGTAAGAAGGTAGTAGGGTGTGATGTCCTGGTATTTGGATGACATACATAGAGTAGGAAGTAAAATTCCTATACTATGATCGGTTGTGCTTTGGTCTTCACACAGTTGTTTCTCCACAAAGGACATTGATGTAATATCAGACATTCTGGTTACTAGATCTATGGTTTTAGATCTAGAATTGGGTAGTTTCCCAATCTTGGTACTTTCATAGTATTCTAATGGTATTTTAGAATAGATGACTCCTGGCATGGTGGTGTACCTGTAGATAATGGAGTCACCCCCTCTAAAGGTGTCTTACAGACTGAAAAGAGAGCGATGTATATGATTGGCAGATCACTTGCTTAGGCAATTGAGTCAATCATGAAATGTCAAGTACCACACCAGATGTTGTTTTTGCACTAGATGCGATAAGTTTATATTAATCCAATCCTGGAGAAACATTAGGAAGCAGTTTTAGAACATGAATGTATGTTCTACGGATTTGATGACGGCAGCCTCCTTCGGGAGACGGTTATCATTCCAGGCTTCCAAGGTGACCTGGATGACAGAGTGATTGTCAGAGTTATAGTTTTCCCTTTGACGAGGGACAGTATTATGGACAGGTGGTCCAAGAGGATACTGTGGGAGGCATGGTGCGCGATACTGATTAGGTTCAGTTATCAATACAGTCTAAGAGGTTTGGATTTGGAGTTCATTTATGAACTAGGTCCCATCAGATATCCAGACATATTCTAAGACACCTATTACTCGATTCGGGAGATGGCTTTCTCCGCGAACTTGAGATTAAGAGAGACATAGAAAGAAACATCAGGGCGGATCCACTCACTGAGGCTATGAGTATGCGACATCGCAATAATAGCCTTAAGTGCAAGTGGGAGATTGTTGGATATAGTGCTCTCTAAGTCAATTATTCGATCGCAGGCACGTGATTGCAATGATTGAGGGAGGACCTATACCAACATGACTGTCTTACGCGAGATGATGATATGCTATCTGGTTTGTCTTTATCATCGTATACATGCTTTAGTTCACCATTGCATGTTAATTGAGCCCATAGGATTCTTGCTTGACTGCCAGCAGTATGATGGCGATCATATACGTGAGAGCTGGGGTCTATAAGCACATCCTTAAAGTGTCCCTAGTCGTGGGAGTTTCGAGACAGGGCATCGATACTCCAGTGTAGACTAGTGTATACAGTCGAGACCCCGACGAGGGGCGGTGGCCGGTCTCATAAGCCATTGGTGTCAGTTGGTTCACCTAAGATGTATACAGGTGCTCATTGAGTTATGAGTACACCAGACAGGACTCGCCGGGAACATGCTAGATGGTATTATACATATCGTCGGATAACAGTTCCCTGGTGACATGTGTACAGGTTAGTCTGTTGTTCATATCAGATTTTTTCATTTTCATACCGCCCATTTTTTATCACATTGCTTATCGGTAGGTACTCCTGAGCCGTGCTTGCTAGTTATTTGCAGGATACAGGTTCTCAGCTCTAAACAGTGAAATTCATGGAAAAGCGCGACAAATTCTGGATTACTACCAACCACAGATAAATACGGATCTCCGTACTCTATCCGTATGTTGCCGCACACCAGTTTAAGGGACAAAATGGCAAATCAATTGTCATTTTCGTGCACAAAGCACAATGTCAACACAAAATCCAACATGTCTACGCGGAGCTCAAGAAAAATCATGGCAAAAGATCCACATCAAAACACCTTTTGATTTGCTAAAATTCTGGAAGAAATGTGAAAAGATTCTGAGAAACCACATAGACCAAACTGAAGATAACAGAAAAGCAGGGAAACCGACAAAATATGATGTGCCAAGCCTCCTAATAGGCCGCGGATCCGCGGCCAACATGGGGATTAGGCCGCGGATCCACGGCCTTATTGACTCAACAAGTCCTGAGATTTTGGGGGTATGTTGGTAATTTTATCTTATGGCAGATTGTTGCCCTAGGTTTCCAGTTTCCTGTCTATAAATAGCGCAGAACATTGCCAAGCCAACGGTGCTTATTTCTTGTGTAAAATTTTAGATATACTTTGTTGTTCTTCTTCCTCTCTTCATCTTTTCTCCATTAAAATCTTGTAGTGAGGTTTCATGAGTGAAGTGGTGAATAAAAGAGTTCTTTTTGTTAGCATGCTTGATTTGTTATGATTGTTAATTATAATTGCTTGTATTTTTCATTTGCTAATCTAGTTGTTGTTATTTGTTGTTTGTTTCTTTCTTGTTCTCTTTTTCTTTATCCTTAACAACAATGATGCTTAAGCTTGATCCTTGCCAAAATGAGGTCTCAAATAGCTAGTTGTAATCTTCTAACCTCTTTTTTTCTATCTTCCTCCTTTTGTTTTATTTTCCTTTTTCTTGTAATGGGTGAGTAGTTTTCTCACTTGTTAGGGTAGGATAAGGAAAGTTTGAGAGAAGGAAACCTCTCTCACTCTTTTCTTGCCCAACATCTTAATTCGGACTCCCGTTAATTGAACCACAATCCGCTTCCTACGGCACCCTATCCTACATGATAGCGGTGATTCCTTAGTGAGACCGGTTGTGGTTGAATTAACCGGAGGTTAAGGCTAAGAGCCAAGAACGGACGGACAAGCACCAAAAGGAAGAACTTAAGCGTTGGAAAGCCTAGCTTATATTCGCAAGTTCCTTCCTAGTCGTGCTAATCCCCGTTGTTGCCGATTACCGTAACACCGATATTAAGAGTGGCAACGAAAGAAGTGAGCGACTCCTAACTCAAACTAACCTAATCCTAACCCTAACAAGCTCTCTTTATATACATTTTAGCACATAGTTAATCTCAAACAAACCTGGACATTTGGACTTAACTCATTAAAGCACATAGAAAAAGATTCCCATCTCCCTGCGGACGATCCGTACTCAACCGGCTAGCTACAAGCGAAACCGTCTTGATTGTGGTAATTAACTAAGCACGTAAAAACTCTATCAATCAAATGGCGCCGTTACCGGGGAGACGGTAGTTTATTTCTTTGTGTAATTTCGGGTTAATATGTGAATATAAATACAACCGAAAAACAAAACAAAAAAAATATACATTGTAAAAAAACCATCGTGTTATTTTTGATTAGTTTTTGTGCAAGTGTGCAGGATAAAAGGAAGTTCAAGTTCAGTGCCAATGACGTGGGAAGTTAGACCCATATCTCGCGGCTACACCGCGTTTGATCCAAACGGAACTAACGGTCTACTGTAAAATTCTGGAGCAAACCCAGTAAGCAAATCAAGGTTCAGGAGCTCCAGACAAGAAGAGGACACCGAACTTAGCATACCACAGGAATTTCAAGGCTCAAATCCACCTTATTGCCGCGGAACCGCGGAATAAGCAGGCTATAGCCGCGGAACCGCGGCCACTAGGTGTCGTCAGCATCTCAAAAGTTCTGTGAGTATTTCTTCCTCCTTCCCCACTCCTCTGAACTCTGTTTTCTGCAGCATTCTTTGCGCAAACTCTCTTTCCCCTCCCAATAAATTGTTTTTGTGCAGGATTCTTTGTGCCACGCTAAAAAATAAAAAAATTGATTGCAGTTGATTGTTACCGCTTTGCATATTTTAATCGGACTTTAAGGGGCTTGGAACCAATCCAGATTGGGTGGGGATTTCATCACCCTTCCCAGGACCCCAGAAATCACAAAAAGCATATGCATTGACTATTGTTTAATTAAAAAATACTAGACTCTGCCCTAAGGACGTCGCGCTCAATAGGACAGAGGACTGGTTGTAGGCATCGATCGTTTATCCTATCCTGACTTTGTGGTGTCTAGGCAAGTGTGTCCAAGGAAAGTGGTTACTTAATTAGGACCACTACTTACGTAGTGGGGAGCCTCCCACTTACCTGGCACTTACCTGGCCACAATTGGCGGAGAAGAGGCGGTTTGAGGTCCTATTTTTAGCCCTTTGGAACAGTTAGGAGCTGTCTAGCTGACCTAGGTGACCCTAGATCTAGGTGTGATTGTGCATATTTTGTCTGTGATTGTTTGAAGCCGTAAGTCCGTACATACTTCTGTAAGCTCTTTATAAAAAAAAAACACAAAAAACAAAAACTTTTATAAAAACTTGCCCTTTGTCGCCAGAATCCATTTTTTCACCCACCTCCCATCGTATTTCTCCATTGACGTTTTCTTACCCTCACCTTCTCCGCTTTGACTACACTAAACTCGTTTAGTGTATGTCCGCTTGGACTCGGGACACTAGCGCCCGCCTAGTCCGCGTTACGTTAGTCGCTACCGACTACGCGATCGACTCAGACGTCGAAACTCCTTCCATGCCTCTTTCACCCTTACCTTTGCAGGCCAACTCCGACGTTGACCGGAATTCCGTTCATACATCATCACCTTCACCATCACCAATCTCTTCTTCTGCGATGTCAGGATTTAATCCAAACATCTCTTTGACTCCCCCTGGATTGATTCTACCTCCTATGGATGCGAATAACCCACCACCACCGCCTGTTGTAGCGCCGCAGCGAATCGCGCTCCAGGATTGTTTCTATCCCACCCGCTCTGCACTTCCCACATGTCTTTCCCTTCCACCGGCCAATGGGGATAATTTTGAAATTAAGCCCCACTTCATTAACATGCTTCCAAAATTTCATGGGCTTGAATCTGAAGATGCCTATATCTTCATCAACAAGTTCCAAAATGTTTCTGCCATGATGAAAACTACCCAGCTGTCAGACGATGCTATACGGCTACGGGTCATTCCGTTCACTTTGTGCGATCTTGCTGAAAAGTGGCTGTATAGCACCGCTTACCACTCCATAACCAGTTGGGACGAGTTTGTGAAAGCGTTTCTCAAGAAATTCTATCCGAATCATAAAACCGCGAGGATCCGTAACGAAATCAACCAATTCTCCCAGCTTCCTAATGAACCTTTTTGGAAGTGCTTTGACCGGTATAAAGACCTTCTCGTTCAGTGCCCTCACCACGGTATTAAGAAATGGCAACTTTGCCAAACCTTATACGAGGGCCTGAACCCTGCAACCAAGCAGTTGTTGGAAACCATTTGTCAGGGCCACTTCCTATCGAAATCTGACGAGGAAGCGTGGCAATTCTTCGACGACCTTGCGGAACAAACGCTTCAATGGGAGAGCACCAGACCAACTTCTTCTTCTTCTTCCTCAACTTCTACTGGTCAGTCTAGGGTAGGCATTCACCAACTCGATGTCTTTATTGCGATGAAAGCTGAAATGGCTGCAATAACGAGAAAACTTGAAGCGATAGAGAGCAAATTTTCATCTCCTGCTCCTGCCCCTGTTCTTCCCCTTCGTACCATTTGTGCTTGTTGTTCCGATCCTTCTCACTTAACCGAAGAGTGTCCTTACAATCCACCTTCTCAAGGACAGGATCAGGTTAATGCTGCATTTCAGCAAAGACCGAGGAATGATCCATACTCTTCCACCTACAATCCCGGTTGGAGGAACCACCCCAATTTCGCCTGGAATCAGAATCAACATCAATTCCAAGGCAACAATTTCCAGAGGCCCCCTCCTCCGCAACAACAAGCGCAACAACAAACCCAACATCAGTTTCAGCAGCCATTCCAACCCCAACCTTTTCAAAATCAGACGAACAACTTTGCACCCAACAATTCTTTTCCCCAAAACAACTTTGTTCCGTCAAACAACGATAAGGTTTCCTCGCTCGAACGAAGTCTGGAGGCGTTTGTAAAGCAATCAACTCATTCCACCGCCAACATCCAGTCTTCCATTCAGTCTTTGGTGCAACACACTGCTGCACATGGGCAAAGCATCAAGACCATCGAAGCCCAGATAGCACAACTGAATGCGGCCTTAAGCGAGTGAGAGAAGGGGAAGCTTCCATCTCAACCACTCCCAAATCCCTGTCACCCACATAATGTACATGTTGCTCTTGAACAACAGAACCATAATGTGAGTGCCGTGACTACATTGAGATCTGGAAGGATGCTGCAAAACAACATTGGCACACGGATCGATGATGACACCCCGGCCGCTTCTTCTTCTTCTTCTCCTTCGTCTTCTGAGCCTATTCTCCATTCTTCAAAAGGCTCTTCCTCTTCTTCTGCTCTAAAAGGACCCATTTCTCACTCCACGAAAACACCAGCTCTGGGATTCTTTCCAACTCCACAATCTCCTCCACAAGCATTGGATTCAACCAATTTTAAAAACGTTCCATTTCCAAACCGGTTGAAGTCCAATAAACAAAATCCACAAATGGAGAAGATTCTGGAGTTGTTTAAGCAGGTTAATATCAACATTCCCCTTTTAAATGCTGTCTAACAAGTCCCTTCCTACGCGAAAATCTTAAAGGACTTGTGCACGAAAAAGAGGAAATCTTAGGTACCCAAGAAAGTTTTCTTGGCTAGTGCTGTGAGTGATGCTCTTACCCAATCTTTACCTCAAAAACGGAAGGATCCTGGCTGTCCTACGATTTCTATTACCATTGGGGATAAGAACATCAATCGTGCACTTTTAGATCTTGGTGCCAGTGTTAACCTGCTTCCGTACTCAGTATACGAGCAACTAGGTGTAGGAGAGCTGAAACCCACACACTGCACTCTCCAAATGGCCGACCGATCGATCACCCATCCTAGGGGTGAGCTAGAGGATGTGTTAATCAAGGTTGGGGACTTCATATTCCCCGTTGACTTCATTGTTTTAAGCTAAACCCCGGAATCAAATTCCGGTGATACTCGGCCGCTCATTCCTTGCAACCTCAAATGCTGTGATCAATTGTCGAAATGGTTCGATGAACCTATCTTTTGGAAACATGACAATTGAACTCAACATTTTTAGGTTGGGGAATCAGCCCTCCGAACCTAATGCTCATATACCAGACGTTTTCTCAATCCAGGAGATCACCCCGGAGGAGTGTGAATTCGAGGAGTTTTTGTTCGATCACGACAACCTTAACGCCACTAGTGCGTTCCTCTTCGAACCTGCTGCTGCTTCTGTGCCCGACAATGACTACGAGTGTTTCACTTTCTCAACCGATCTTAGCCAGTCACCACCTGAGTTGGAATCCTTTGAATTTCCGGATGAGTTAGCTGAACCATCCGACTCGGTCGCTTACACTCGATTTGAACCTCTGCTGGAATCCTTTGAGTTCGAGACCTTTTCACTAATCTTGCCTTCAATCGTTTCACCTCCAACGCTCGAACTTAAGCCTTTGCCGTCTCACCTTAAGTACGCTTACTTGGGTGAAAAAAAGACCCTCCATGTTACCATCTCGGCTTCTCTAGCTCCCGAGCAAGAGAGAGCCCTTCTCGCGGTCTTTCACAGCAATAGGCAAGCTTTTGGCTGGTCCATAGCGGACATCAAGGGGATTAGTCCCCTGATCGTTGAACATCACATTCATCTGATGGATGATGCTAAACCAGCCAGGGATCCACAGAGGCGACTCAACCCAGTCATGAAGGAGGCTGTAAAAAAGGAAATCGTAAAGTGTCTGGATAGTGGTATCATTTACCCTATCTCTGATAGCCAGTGGGTGAGCCCTATTCACGTTGTCCCCAAGAAATCATCCATAACGGTCATAACTAACGAGGCGAATGAGTTAATCCCTACTCGCACCCAGACTGGGTGGCGACTATGCATCGATTACAGAAAACACAACGCCGCAACGCGGAAGGACCACTTTCCTCTACCTTTCATTGACCAGATGCTTGAACGATTGGCCGGACACGAGTACTACTGCTTTCTAGATGGCTACTCCGGCTATAATCAGATTCCCATCGCCGAAAAAGACCAGGACAAGACCACATTCACTTGTCCTTTCGGCACGTTTGCATATCGTCGCATGCCCTTTGGGTTTTGCAATGCGCCCGCTACCTTCCAGCGGTGTATGATGGGAATCTTCTCAGACATGGTGGAAAAATTCTTGGAGATCTTCATGGACGATTTCTCCATTTTCGGCGATTCCTTCGATGAGTGTTTGCTGCATCTCGACGCTGTCCTTACCCGATGTAAGGACAAGAATCTCACTTTGAATTGGGAGAAGTGCCACTTCATGGTACGCGAAGGTATTGTCTTAGGACATATCATTTCGCAAAATGGCATAGAGGTTGACAAAGCGAAGATTGAGGTCATTTCCAATCTCCCTCCTCCCAGATGCGTCAGAGACATCCGAGCCTTCCTTGTCCATGCCGGTTTCTATAGACGGTTCATCAAGGACTTTAGCAAGATTGCTAGGCCCTTGACTCTTTTGCTGGCCAAGGACACGCCATTCGACTTCAACTCGAGCTGTATGACTGTGTTCGAGTCATTAAGAAGCTCACTCACTTCTGCTCCCATTCTTTCTTCTCCTGACTGGACGCACCCATTTGAGATTATGTGCGATGAATCCGAATTTGCCATTGGTGCTGTCCTTGGACAACACATCAACAAGATGCCGCACGTAATCTATTATGCTAGCCGAACCCTGAACGACGCCCAACTTAATTATACAACAACTGAGAAGGAATTCTTGGCTGTTGTATTTGCTTTAGAAAAGTTCAGGCCCTACCTCATCGGCTCTCCAGTCATTGTCTACACAGACCATTCTGCTATGCGCCATCTTTTTGCGAAGAAAGATGCAAAATCTCGGCTAATATGTTGGATCCTCTTGCTTCAAGAGTTTGACCTTGTCATTAAGGACAAAAGAGGATGTGAGAACGTAGTCTCCGACCATCTCTCACGACTTCCTTCTTCGCCGTCGCTTCAAATTCCGATCAACGGCATTTTTCCGGATGAACAGCTCTTGACAGTATCTTGCGAACCCTGGTTCGCAGATATTGTGAACTATTTGGCCACAGGATTACTACCGACTGAATGGTCAAGTCAGGAAAGACTTCAATTCTTATCCCAAGTAAAACACTTTTACTAGGACGAACCCTACCTGTTCAAGTACTGTCCCGACCAGATTATTCATCGGTGTATCCCTGACAATGAATTCAAGAGCGTGCTGTCATTTTGCCACGATCAAGCATGTGGCGGGCATTTTGGCCCCAGAAAGACAGCTGAGAAGATCTTGCAGTGTGGTTTCTACTGGCCACAACTCTTCAAAGACGCTCATGACTATTGCAAGACTTGCTCCCGGTGCCAACACTTGGGCCAGATATCCAGGAGAAATGAGATGCTGCTCCAACCAATCTTAGTTGTGAAGATTTTCAATGTTTGGGGGATCGATTTCATGGGGCCGTTTCCCAGCTCTTTTGGGAACCTGTACATCCTTTTCGCTGTTGATTACGTCTCTAAGTGGGTCGAGGCTGTGCCCAGCCGTACTAACGACAATAAGGTTGTCGTTAGATTTCTTAAGGAAAACATTTTCTCCCGGTTTGGGCACCCCCGAGCGATCATTAGCGACAATGGAACTCATTTCTGCAATAAGACTTTCCAGGCCTTGATGCGGAAATATTCCATTAATCATAAGCTATCTACGTCCTACCACCCCCAAACCTGTGGGCAAGCCGAAGTTTCAAATCGGCAAATCAAGCAGATCGTGGAGAAGACGGTTTCCAAGAACCGTAAGGATTGGTCGTTAAAATTCTCTGATGCCCTTTGGGCATTTCGAACGGCTTATAAGACAGATCTTGGCATGTCTCCCTATCGGCTTGTGTACGGAAAGGCTTGCCACCTCCCTGTGGAAATAGAGCATCGCGCATTTTGGGCGATAAAAGAGCTGAATCTGTCTCTCGAAGATGCGGGCAGCCATCGGAAGCTGCAGTTGAACGAATTGAGCGAGCTTAGGGATGAGGCTTATGAAAATGCTGTTGTCGTTAAGAACCGAACGAAGGTGTTTCACGATAAACACCTTTTGCGCAAAACATTCGTACCTGGTCAACAGGTACTGCTTTACGACACCCGGCTACATTTCTATCCAGGAAAGCTCAGATCTCGCTGGAAAGGGCCGTATTTTGTGCGGAATGTGTATCCGCATGGCGCTGTGGATTTGGCGAATCCAAAGGACGGTTCATTTTTCAAAGTAAACAGACACAGACTAAAACCGTAGCTTAGTGCCGAACCAACAGAGGAGCTCCTGGTCTTACAGGAGCCGGTTTACCCTACATAATCTTCCTCTGCCTACCACCAAACTTCGGTTATCCAGCCAAAACAGTGGACACTGTTTCAAATAAGTTTGGGGGTATGTATATACCATTTTGTATATATTTGTTGATATTCTTTTCCATTTTTACTATTTTTCTTTTCTTTTAGAACAAAAAAAGAAAAAAAACAATTGTGTATATCTAACCGACATTTTTGACCCTTCAATGATCTCTTCATGCAATGACAGTGAGGACACTGTCCAGTTTAAGTTTGGGGGTACGCTCGGTACGCATTTCTAACCTTCGCATTCATATGTATATTTTGCATCTGCATACTAAAATCCATAAAATCCATAAAAATCAAAAATCGAAAATTTTCTAAAAACAGAAAAACTTTTTCGTCAAGTTAGCTAGTGGGAGAACTCAGATTCAACATTTCGACGGTTTTGTTTGATAAGATAAGAATAACTAAATATTATTTTTAGATTTTGAAAACCTGAAAGATAACTCTCCTTTGAAGTTAACTATAGCTGATATACGTCTTTACATCACACTACACGTGTCGTGAGTTTTGAAAATTAGATGACAAGTCTATTATGTCTAAAAACTTTTAAATGGATAAATTATTTTCTGAGGATCAAATAGGTTTGTTCTGAAATAAGTAATATCAAGAATAGTTTATGAAGTGAATTGAATATGAAGGGATGTTATTGATGCCTTAATTGAAACTAATTCTGAAAAATAATCCATCTGAAACTTGATTGGAATGATTACACACCTAGCCTAGTAAACACGTCTTTTATCCAAAAAAATAACTGAACTGCCGGTTATATCTCCGTTCGCATTGAATCATCATGATTTTCACGTTAAATTGTCTTTTGTTTTTGGGCCTAGGTAACTTGAGTAATTAAGTCCGCTGGGGTGTCTCTACACCTAATGCCCTAAAGCCAACTGGTTTGGGTGCATTGGTCCAAAGCTCGTTAAGAAGCCTAGAAAGTCCAGAATAAAACAAAGTCAAGCAAGTGTTCTCTGCGAGTTAAAATTCCTAACGGTTCTTTGCGTGAGAATAATCTTGACAAAAGACAGGTTTTTATAAAAAAATATTTCTAGCGGAGATATGAAGGTTTTATTCTATGATAAAGACTATTGTACGTTCACAGAGGTGTGTTTGAAATGAAAACAAGAAAAAGGTGGAGTGAAAAATAAGACCTAGTTTCCTGTTAAGGAAGATAGAAATTATGAAATTGAAACCTTACTGGAAAACGAAACTTGAAAAATACATAACTCTTTATAAAATTTATGTGATCCTTTTAAAATTTTTATCTGGGCTTTATTGTGTGACATGATGACTTTAATCGATCCTTCTGGAACTTAACGACACTATTTGCACTGCACGTAAAGACATATAAAATCTTAAGTTAAATAAGAGGCGAGGTGTGAGAAATAAAGGTTCGATAGTCTAGACTTAGGATAATAGAATTGTTATTTTCTGAAACAAAACCTTAGGGTTTGAATCATAGTTATTTTGCAAAACTAGCTTGACCGGATTTTGTGGGTACTATCCGCTGAAAACCCTCAGGAGACAACACTCCTCCTACTAATGACACCTAGAGGTTTAACGGCTTGTTGCACATGCTCAGTGCAATCGCGTTCCCTGCGAAAGTGAGGTTAGGAAATTTTGTGAATAAATTGGCTTTGCTCGGGACGAGCAAATGATAAGTTTGGGGGTATTTGTTCATATCAGATTTTTGCATTTTCATATCGCCCATTTTTTATCACATTGCTTATCGGTAGGTACTCTTGAGCCGTGTTTGCTAGTTATTTGCAGGATACAGGTTCTCATCTCTAAACAGTGAAATTCATGGAAAAGCGCGACAAATTCTGGATTACTACCAACCACAGATAAATACGGGTCTCCGCTCTCTATCCGTATGTTGCCGCACACCAGTTTAAGGGACAAAATGGCAAATCAATTGTCATTTTCATGCACAAAGCACAATGTCAACATAAAATCCAACATGTCTACGCGGAGCTCAAGAAAAATCATGGCAAAAGATCCACATCAAACCACCTTTTGATTTGCTAAAATTCTGGAAGAAATGTGAAAAGATTCTGAGAAACCACATATACCAAACTGAAGATAACAGAAAAGCAGGGAAACCGACAAAATATGATGTGCCAAGCCTCCTAATAGGCCGCGGATCCGCGGCCAACATGGGGATTAGGCCGCGGATCCGTGGCCTTATTGACTCAACAAGTCCTGAGATTTTGGGGGTATGTTGGTAATTTTATCTTATGGCAGATTGTTGCCCTAGGTTTCCAGTTTCCTGCCTATAAATAGCCCAGAACATTTCCAAGCCAACGGTGCATATTTCTTGTGTAAAATTTTAGATATACTTTGTTGTTCTTCTTCTTCTCTTCATCTTTAAAATCTTGTAGTGAGGTTTCATGAGTGAAGTGATGAATAAAAGAGTTCTTTTTGTTAGCATGCTTGTATTGTTATGATTTTTAATTATAATTGCTTGTATTTTTCATTTGCTAATCTAGTTGTTGTTATTTGTTGTTTGTTTCTTTCTTGTTCTCTTTTTCTTTATCCTTAACAACAATGATGCTTAAGATTGATCCTTGCCAAAGTGAGATCTCAAATAGCTAGTTGTAATCTTCTAACCTCTTTCTTTCTATCTTTCTCCTTTTGTTTTATTTTCCTTTTTCTTGTAATGGGTGAGTAGTTTTCTCACTTGTTAGGGTAGGATAAGGAAAGTTTGAGAGAAGGAAATCTCTCTCACTCTTTTCTTGCCCAACATCTTAATTCGGACTCCCGTTAATTGAACCACAATCCGCTCCCTACGGAACCCTATCCTACATGATAGCGGTGATTCCTTAGTGAGACCGGTTGTGGTTGAATTAACCGAAGGTTAAGGCTAAGAGCCAAGAACGGACGGACAAGCACCAAAAGGAAGAACTTAAGCGTTGGAAAGCCTAGCTTATACTCGCAAGTTCCTTCCTAGTCGTGCTAATCCCCGTTGTTGTCGATTACCGTAACACCGATATTAAGAGTGGCAACGAAAGAAGTGAGCGACTCCTAACTCAAACTAACATAATCCTAACCCTAACAAGTTCTCTTTATATACATTTTAGCACATAGTTAATCTCAAACAAACCTGGACATTTGGACTTAACTCGTTAAAGCACATAGAAAAAGATTCCCATCTCCCTACGGACGACCCGTACTCAACCGGCTAGCTACAAGAGAAACCGTCTTGATTGCGGTAATTAACTAAGCTCGTAAAAACTCTATCAATCTTCTGTCGACCTGGGATCGTCATTTGTCTCGTGTGAGTTCCCACTGTGCTTTGATTTATACCCTACCACGGGTCAAAGGAGTCGTGCAAACAGGTATTTTTTGGGTACAGTCCCGAGCCACATGGAGGCAGTGAGCAGATCATCGGGGATTCGTCTCTCCCGGTATTGGGGGTGAGATCGCGCTGTGTTTAGGAAAGCCATTACACGAAATCCCTGGCCAGGGTAATCGAGATTTACTGGTAGGTATTCCAGTAGTATCTCAGGGTGTTCTGGGCTTCTCTCTCTGACACGACTTATACAGCTATTGGGGGTATGACGTTTACCGGCCGCCTAGGCCCTATATGCGATACTCATAGACGAATGGACCGGACCGTACGGATATTGTCACTGTCAGGCTCAGTAGGGTTTCTGGATGAGTTCGCTCGTCAGCTTCCCTTCCAATCAATACATAGGCAACCGTTACGTACAGATAGTACCTCTGACGTGCAAGTGGTTATACCCAGTTCCTGTGTATTGATGAGTCATTAGAGTCCCCTACAGACAGTTTCCCAAGTTCGGGCGAAACGTTGTAGAGGCCGTATGTTTTTATGGCAGGGTTCGGAAAATGCACGTGCGTTTACGCACGTGTCATATTTCGGGCAGATAATACTGGTAGGCTTTGGTATAAGCTGGATCCAAGTATTATACTGTGTAGATATAATATCTTTGTCTCAGTTGCATTTGTATTCGGTCTTAATACAAATGCGGGTATGTTTATACTGTTACGGGGTTATCCTGAAATTCGTTTCAGGATCAATTTTGGAAGTTGTCAGTTTCCAGTTTTCTATCACCCGTATTAAACATTCGGTTTAATACGGATTTATCTTTCCTTCATTGGGTGAGTCATTGTGTGTGGAACCTTCAAGATTGTGACTAGGATTGTGACTCATTAGGTTGCATTAATTGAAATGGTGACTAGTTTAATGAATCACCATTTTGCATTAATAGTTCTTAGTGAGTCATGCTTTTCTTTTAATGTTATGATAAGTATCATAGCTTAGAGTTACCCTCCCCTCTCCTACACTCACCTCCCTCCTTCTATACATAGTGGCCGGCCCCTTGTGGGAAAGAGAAGGGGATTGATTTCTTTGGAAAAGATTATGATAGTTTAGTTCATGGAAATTTCATATAGCTCAATTTCCATTTACCCGATTCCAAAAAGGAAACTTCATTAACCGTTCGTCCATAGCTTTGGACGTAACAAGACAAAGTGTTCTACTCATTCTCTACATCAATCTTGGTCATCTCTTTTAGCAAACTTGATGATCGAGTTGCCTCGGTTCAGAGGCGGGAGCCCATTTAAAGATCCGTCGACATGGTGCCACCTAGACGACGAGACCGGAGATCGAGGAGATCGGAGCAGCCGTAGCAAAGCGTGGGATGATGGTTGAAGACCGAAGGACTCGGATCGTTCGGTATAACATTTCTACCCACTTTGTAGTTTGTTAGTCTAGCTTTAATGGCAGATCCGGGTTATAGTATGCGATAGCGCCAGCTAAAAAGTTTTTGTTCCGCATTTGGCGTCTGTTAGACGGCCGGGGCGCTACCGTGTACTTACAGTAAAAACACAGAATCCGGACAAGCTCGGGGCAAGGTCTTTTCTGTGTAAGTTTATTGGATATCCTAAACAATCGAGCGGGTATATCTTCTACCACACCGAGGAACAAAAGGTGTTTGTATCTCGGCATGCCACCTTTTTAGAAAAGGAATTTCTTGAAAATGAAATTAGTGGCAATGAGGTAGAACTGGAAGAAGTTCCAGCTACACAAACAACAACAGAAGAGTTGGTGGAACCAGAGGATTTAGTAGTTCCCGATGAACCCCAGCCTCTCCGTCGATCTAGTAGGGTTCCTCATCCACCTGAGAGATACTACGGTTTTCTCGTCGATGGTGGGAGCGAGGATTGCATCATGGAAGATGATGACCCAACTGTTAGTTATATGTATGCCCTAGAGGCCATTACTATACATGAGATGTATATTGTAGTGGATGCTTGGACATATATAGGGAGGACTTTCTTGCTCGACATGATAGTATGCTATCTGGTCACTCTTTACCTTAACATGTACACTGATTGTCTCTCTGTTACATGTTGGTAAAGCCCTTAGGATGTGTACTTGACTACCTGGACTATGATGCGGATCATACTATTGGGGACATGGTAGTCCATAAGTACATCCTTCAAGGTCCCTAGTCGTGGGTGTATCGAGACGGGGCATCGATATACCAGAGTAGACTAGCGTATAGCTTCTCGACCCATGTAGATGGGCGATGGATGATCCCATATCCATTTGTGTTTGACATCAGAGATGATATACGGGTGCTCAGTGGAGACTGGGTACACTGGGCGGACTCGCCGAGAACTCCCAGATAGTATTATACCTTACGTCAGATGGCAGTTCTCTGGTGACACTGGTACAGGTTAGTCTGTAGACCCGAGATCGTCATAGAGTCTTGTGTGATTCCCACTGTGCTTTGATTTCCACCTTACCACGTCTAAGAGGGTGTGCAAAACGGTGGTTTTTGGGTACAGTCCCGAGTCACATGGAGGCAATGAGCGATAGGAGGGGTTTTGTCTCTCCCGGTATTGGGGTTTGATGTTGCGCTGTGCTCGATTGGCCATAACAGGGAAGTCCCTGGCCAGGGCTAGTTTAGAGATTTACTGGTAAGTGTTACCAGTAGTTTCTCAACCCGTTATGAGCCTTACATCGGCACGACTTATCGGTTATTGGGGTCTGACGTTTACCACCCTTAGACTTGATATGCGACATATCAGACGAGGAGACCGGACTGTACGGTAGTGTCACTGTCAGGCTTTTACAGGAGTTGGAGCGGGCTTGCTTGCTGATCTTCTGATCGCTGAATACCCGGGTAGCCGTTACGTCCAGCTAGTACCGCTGACGGCTTGTGGGTGCTTGATATGATCATCACCTACTGCAGGCGTATTGACGAGTCTTTAGAGTCCTACATAGAGGTTTTACTGGCTCAGGCAAAACGAAATAGGAGCGCATATGTGATATGTGCGGGACCGAGAATAATGCGTGTATGTGATACCGTATTCTACTCTCGCGATGTTTGTATCGATCGGTTATATGTGATATAACCAGGTTATCGAATCAAGGGTTGATTCGATAAGCCGATACATTGGATGTTAGTCGATTATATGAGATATAACTGGATTATTAAGTCAAGTGTTGATTTAATAATTTTGTGTATAAATGTATATTAGATATACTAGTTTACATTAACTAACATTGGTTCACTTAAGCATTTGTTTTTCTCACTTGTGCACAACTTAATATATATGTGATATATATTTATTTGTGTTCATTTTGTATCATGGTTGTTGGTACAACTTACATGGGTGTATAAGACATATACTATACTAATTATAGTGTTAGGTTTTTATATTTAAAGCAGTTCTAAAATTAGTGGATGATGAGCTCACATGCATGAAGCTTCATGAAGCTTAGGGTTGCATTGACTTAGTCTACTAGTTTTGGATTACTTGAGATATTAATTAACCTAACCATTATAATGTAGCCATGGTTATGTCTCTACATGAGTTAATATATGATATAAACTCACCCATGGTTCACTCTCTCTTTTGATGATTAGTTTTTCATTCTCATTTTTCTTGAAGCTCATCTTCTTCCTCCTTCAAAAGCTTGCTAGGGTTTGATAAAGAGAGAGAAATATAATGAGAAAAGAAATTCTAAAGTGTACCCATTTCCTATTTCTCCATCCTCTACTAGATTACCACTTTAGTATAGGGTGTTTGCTTCGCTTTTGTGAAGTGGTAGATTGAGTTCGTATTCCCTCGACGTAGATCATCTTCGGCCTCGAAGACTTCAAGCAAAACCGTTGCCATCTTCTCATAGAGCCGTCCGAGAGTCGGAAGCACCATGATCGCAGCGAAGGGACTACTACAAGGAGCTTAAGAAGTGAAGGACCGATATACAAAGGTTGTATTTCGTATTCACTTAGTCGTAAAAGTTGTTTACTTGCATTGTTTCGCCTAATCTCTAGTCTAAGATCTTGGTTAAGGTTGTTCGGCACGGCTAAAATTTTAATCGGGCATGGTTGATGCCTTGTAGAACCTTGTTAGAGTGCCTAGTAAACCTACAGTGGTATCAGAGCCATGCTAGAGCCTTAGGCGATGTCTAGAGGAAGTTTAAAGTCCGATCGAACCCTGAAACCCCGATATATAGCCTTCTCTAGATATTTTTCAAAAATGTGATTTTTTCTGCATTAAAAATACTCAAAAAAATCAGCAGGGAAATCTAAGGATGACTGTAGAATACGACTACCTAATTCCATTGTAGCGCTGCAGATCCGCCACAATACCCTGCTTTTGGCGGCGGTTCCGCGGCCGTATGTGGAGATCAGGGACTCATATTTCTACAGTAACATCCGTAGGTGTCTCTGCATTTTTCTGGGAATTTTTAATTTTACTCAAGTGTTGAGTTTTCTGGGTTGTATTGGGAGCTCGTTGATTCGATCGGAAAGTATAACTTCGTTTAGTTTGTCCAGGTAATTTTTAGAACGTGTTAAAAAGTTCGAACGGATATCAATAACTCACTTTTTCCCCTGCCGGAAAATTTCCAAGTGTTGGATTTTTCCGTTGTTTAAGAACGTTCTAAATCGTGCAAGTTACGCGATGGACCCTCTAGAAGACAACAAACCTTAACTCGATTATGTGACCATCTTGAACTGCCTCTAAACCTTAGGGTTTAGGGCAGTACGGCGTTGCCACATGTGAGGCGTTGGCTTGACCCTTCTACGGCTGGACCATTGGTACTGTGACGTATTCTGGAATTTTTGAACTCCGCTCAAGTGTTGAGCTCTTTAGGAAATCTTGGGTATTTGATTATTCGATCGGAAAGTTTAATACTGTCTATTTATCTAGAATGTGATACAATATGTGGAATTCATATAGTTAGGCATGAAATGCGAAATATGTGATATTTCGGATTTAAGATGCCTAAAACGATTATGGATTCCAAATGTTGTAGTTTTACACTTTCTTTTCTGCGACCGTAAGTGTAATATGTGATATCGCCGGTTTCGTTGCTATATGTCAACGACAATTGGGATGCGCATATTTACTTACGTTGATGACATGTGATGTTATGTGTTGCTGGATATGTTATATTGGATCGTCGTGTTCTGAATAGCCGGGGGTTTTATGTGAGATGAGGGTTTTTATTTTCATTCATGTAAAATTCATTGTATGTAATATTCTTGTTAGTGTATATGCCCTAGAGGCCATTACTGTATCATACTAGTTTGTATATTACTTGATGGAAGCTTGGGATATTCACAGTTGTATATACAATCTTGCTCGAAATGGTAGTATGCTACTTGGTTTGTCTCTGCTTTAATATGTGCATGTGTTTCTTTTAGCATATCGCTGATATACATATTAGTAGAGCCCTTAGGATTTTTGCTTGATTACCAGCGTTGTGATGGCGCTCACACTCGTGGGGGCTGGGTAATCCATAAGCACATCCTTATACAGGTCCCTGGTCGTTGGACTTTCAAGACAGGGCATCGATACTCCGGAGTAGACTAGCGTATGCGCTTCTCATCCCAGTGTGGGAGACGGTCTGTCCCACAGCCGTCAGTACGTCGTACTTGAGATAGTATGCGGGTGCTCGTTAGGTTACGAGTACACTGGACAGGACTCGTCAGGAACTGTTGGTTGGTATTATACCTATCGTCAGTTATCAGTTCCCAGGTGACATGAGTACAGCTTAGTCCGCTGACTTGACACTGTCACTTCGCCTCGAGTGTGTTCCCACTGCACTTTGATTACTACCCTACCACGGCTCAAAGGAGTCGTGCAAACAGGTAGTTTTTGGGTGCAGTCCCGAAGCACTTGGAGGCAGTGACGGTTAGACAGGATTCGTCTCTCCCGGTATTGGGGGTTGACATCGCGCTGTATCCAGGAGAGCCATTACACAAGTAGTCCCTGGCCAGGGCAAGCGAGATATACTAGTAGGTTTCCAGTGTTATCTGAGGGTGTTCTGGGCTACACTCCGACACGACTTGTACCGCTATTAGGGGACTGAAGTTCACCGCCCCCTAGGCCCGCCATGCGATGTATCAGACGAACAGACCGGACTGTACGGAGACTGTCACATACAGGCTCAGTAGGAGTTCAGATGGGGTCACCTCGTCAGTCTTCTTATCGGCATCTACCTGGGGACCGTTACGTACAGCTAGTGCCGCTTGCGGTCTGTGGTTAAACCCACTGCCAGCGTAGTGTCGAGTCTTTAGAGTCCCATACAGAGAGCTATTCGCCTTTAGGAAAAATGAGTAGAGGTCGCATGGTTTTGCAACAGGGTTTGTTCACATCCGCGCACTTGTGCACGTTTGCTGTCCGGACAGCTTATACTAGCGGGCTTTGGTTTAAGCCAGATCCTAGTATATGATTTGGGATTGGTTTTATCTCTTTGTATTCGTGTTCCTCGGATCACGAATGCGGGTGCGTATGCAAAGTTGATTGAGTCAGAGGAAGAGGACTTTGATTAGGGTTAATAACCATTGTCATTTTATTAACCCTAATGCTTATGTGTGTATTATGGTTAATTGATATTAGTTTAATATAATTGTGCATGGTTAGGGTTGTTGACCATTTGACATTCTTGACTTGTTGACCTAGGTTGACACTTTGACCATCATCATTTCATTTGGAAGATGCTCTTTGATCCTTGCAATTTGCATTAAAAATGAAATGATAATGGTCATGTCTTGATTGAGCCATGACAATTATCTCACTAATTATCAATTTACAACAATTCACACATATATGTGAGAATGCTTCATAATTCTCTCATTCTATCATATACTTTCTCTCTCTTGCTCTTCCTCTTCCTCAAGCTCTCCCCTCTCATGTGTTGAGAAACACTTGAGCTTGAGAAAAACGTCTTCTTGATAATCTCTACTCTTTTCTAGGGTTCTAGGATTAGCACTTCTAGCACCCTAGTTACTTCTAGCTTGAAGTTGAAGCCAAAGGTTGAGGCTTTCGGGTGGATCCTTCTTCGACGTGAGAAGACGACAAAGGTGATCCCTTTCTACTAATCCAAGGAGCAAGGAGAGAAGGACATAAAGCCCTAGGTATAACCATTCTTACTTGTAGCTAATTTCTAGTTAGCTTTAGCTAGTTTTTGTTTAGCAAAGATCCTCCTTTGTCTAGTCCATGTTGCCTAGAGAATTAAAAATCCGATTTTTATTCCGTTTTCTGTCTCCCCGCAAGCACCGGGGTGGGCAACGTGGACTTACAGTGGTATCAGAGCCTAACTAAACTTAAACTAGCTAGGCAGTAAAGTGTATGGAAGTTCGATCGGAAAAATCGCAAAATTACGACATGCAAAACCCTAAGTTTCTGTTAAAAATTTTTCTGCTCTAAAAATAAAAAGCCATACTCCAAAAATCATCTCAGGGTTTTGTGAAGAAGCCCACCAAAAACGGTCGAGTGATCCCTTCAAAGCGCGGCGGTTCCGCGGCAAAAGTATACCCATTGCCGCGGAACAGCGGCCGTTTTGACTCGGTTCATGACCGAGTTTGGTGCAGTGTTCTTAGGTTGTGGTTTTGAGATTTTTAAGATGGTTTATTTCAGCCCAGATTTTCCAGAAAAGAAATTTGTATTTGGGGGCCTATAAATCCGTATTTTTGATCGAACTTCACTATACTTTGACTAATCGGTTATATCTGTGATGTTTATATGTATTCAACGTCGGCTAATCGCTATATGTCGATTAGTAGGGGTTATACATATCTGTGATCTGTGTTTGATGTTGGTATGTGTATATGAATGCGTTGGATTGTCGCGGGTGAATAGCCGGGGTGGATGTGAGATGAGTGTTTCTTTTTCTTTCATTCATGTAATATGTAAATTGATGTAATATTATTTGTTTGGCCGCACAACCGGGTCGGGGTTGCAGCCGTCATTGTATAATTCTTTTTACTGTTTTTGCTCCTAGGATAGACCCATGGAGGGGGTGCACAAACTACCGGGTATCTCGAAGTGCCGAGTGGCCTACTCACGGTGTTGAGGGAGGTTGCTTCGCTTCGGGTACTTGGCGGGTAGTTTGCCGCACCCGTAGGGGTCTTAGGTGGGGTATTGGCTATTCACCGCGACCGTGTAATCCGCTTTTCGTTGCAGGCTCGAACGGATTGCGGATTCCTAGTATATCCAATGTATTCATCTGTGATCTGTAATTTCTATCATTGCTTTATATCTATATACTATAACTATTTAGGCGTTGCTTATGTTTTACAGCCGCGCTAGCCCAGCCCCCGCTCTGTCGTTAGTTAAGTAACCTAACGGGTGATGACGGGGCCTCATGGCGAATGCGAATGGCATAAGCATACGTCCTATTTTGGTTGTTTTCTGCAATGGTAGGATTAAATGATGGGACGCATTAAAAGAACTAATGCAAGAAAATAAACCAAGTAAAAATCGATTGGAACACTTTGAAAACCACTCGGTTCTTTTCAAAACTAAACTTTTAAACGCGGAGCTTGAACCACTCCTTTTAAAAGCTATCTCGTTCCATCGATTATATCAAGTTCACTACATTCACGGTTTCGCCAAAACCATTCGTAGCCCTCCGTCATTCCACATAAATGGTCAAAAAGTATTCAAGCTATGTATTTTGGCTAAAGTCAAGGCATAGTGATTGGTAGCTATTGGGTATTCGTGTGCAACATAGATAGATGCATTGGTTTGGGACAGTCGTGCTGCCATTTTGGCCAAAGTCAAGGGTAGGTACGGGTGGGTCCAAATTAACCAGGAGAATGACGGGTAGAACTTGACATGTGACTTATGATATTTTGGCCAAAGTCAAGGTCATAAGAGCATGGGGCAAAAAATCCACATCGGGAGTTTCATAAGCACTGAAACTTGCTAGCGCAGCATACTATTTGGAGTGTGATAATTCTGGTAGGATTCCTTCGGTTTTATCACGTGATGATATTTGGATCCCGATCCTACTGTGAGTATATGCTACTCCTCGGGAAAACTCTCACTTAACGATCAATGCTATAAACCTAGTAGGTGTCTAAAAAGGTGTTAGCGGGGCTACGCCCACAGGGAAAAGAGGTTACTTAATTAAGGAACTTCGCGAAAGCGTTGGAAAACCTCCCTCGAAGTACCGACACTGGCCTGGCTGAACGGTTAAGCAAGTATTGTACGGTGAGATTGATCCCGACTAATTCTTTCTTTACGGTTTGAGAAGGGATTCGAGAGACAGTGGGAGCCATCCAGTATAGACAAACTAAAAACCACTCTAAACTTGCAAGAGCATCATGCTAAAGTGTTTCTTTTCTCTCTCCTAATTGCAGCGACCATTCAACATGACCGGACTTAAGTTATTACTAGATAAAAACATACTGACAGGGCTAAACTACAAAGATTGGCTCAGGAATGTCAAGATGGCAATCACTTACGACAAGTTGGGGTATGTCCTTACCGCTAAAGCTCCCTCTGTCCCAGGTCCCACCTCCAGCGTCGCGGATAAAGAAATCCGTAAGACATGGGAGATCGATTGCGCGAAGGCCAAATGCCTCGTGCTTGCCTCGATGGACAACGAACATCAGAGGAGGCATGAGAATATGGACCTAGAGTCCATATTTCTCCATACAAAAGAACTGTATGGAGAGCAGTCTCGTATCGCAAGATACGAAGTGTCGAAGAAGCTATTTTCGGCAAGATTGGCCGTCAGATCATCGGTAGCGGAACACGTGCTTAAGATGATTGGCTACATAGAGGAGCTCGCGGACCTTGGGACCACGTTGGAGAATGAACTCTATACAGATTTGATTCTCCAGTCCCTTCCTTCCACTTACGCCCAGTTTATCCTAAACGTCAACATGCAAGGAAAGGATGTTGAACTTTCCGAACTTCTGAACATGTTGAGGAGTGCTGAGGGCACCTGTAAGTGCACGGCGGCGCCCCGGCCTCCATCCCGAGGCCAAAATGCGGAAGCGGTGATAAACTTTAATTTTGCGAACTTAGCAAACCGGCACCACCGCGCACTAAACACCCGGATCGAACCATTAACTAGTCTAAGCTAACTACAAGACGGGTTAGAGATATACCGAATGATCCGAGTCCTCCGGTCTTCTCGTCGTCGTCCCGATCTCCTGCGGAAACTCCGGTCGTCGCCTCCTTGCCGGAAGGGCACCACATCGCCTGTATCTTTTACGGGCTCCCACCTCAATACCGAGGCAACTCGGGCGCGAAGTAGGCTAGCCGACGCGTCCAAGACTTGCTGTAGGAAGTGTAGTGTAGAGGCTATGTCTCATTTGGGTTCGTTGCCATTTGAAGATGATGGAGGAAACAAGATAAAAATGGTGCTTGCATTTTTCTTAACATGAAAGGAGATCAAGAATGAAACTCTCAAGAATGAAAACCCTCTTCTTCTCTTTTCTCAAATGAAAACCTTATCATCTTAGAAAATGGTGGAGGAAAGAATATGTATCAAAAACCATGAAGGGAGGTAATGGTAGGAGAAAGCAAGAGGTGACCATATCCTAAACACCATCATAACCATCTCACATCAACTCCAAATCACTTCTAATCAACAAAAAGCAAGTGATGAGAATGGTATCAAAAGATGCTTTTATAATTAAAACATATGCAAGAAAATCCTTCACAATGTGTTATTTGCAAACTTGCAAATAACACCCTCCATCGGAAAAGTTCGGCCGGGAAAGAACAAAGGAAAACCGGCCGGAACAGAATGCAAACTGGCAACTCCAGAAAACTGGTCCCGTAAAAAATTACAGGAAAACCCCGATACTGTGCATACACACCCGCATCTGTATTCCGTCCGGATACAAATGCAATGAGACAAAATCTACACTGTACTATACTAGGATCCGGCTTAAACCAAAGCCGGCTAGTAATATCCATCCGATCCTGATCCGTACAATACCGCACGTATCTGATCGAACCCTGCCATATAACCATACGACCACTAGTACAAACCGTCCGATCCTGATCCGTGCAATACCGCACGTATCTGATCGGACCCTGCCATATCTCCATACGGCCTCTACAGCGTTTCGCCCGAAAGCTTGAGTAACTGAAAGTGTGGTGGACTCTAAAGACTCGTCAATACTATGACTGTGGATTTAACCACTAGCACGTCAGAGGTATAAGCCAATACGTGAAGGGCCACCAGCTATTGACCAAAAGGGGCGTCAATGAGCGAACTCATCCTGACACCCTACTGAGCCTGTCAGTGACAATATCCGTACAGTCCGGTTCGTTCGTCTATGAGCATCGCATGTCGGGCCTAGGGGGTTGGTAAAAGTCAGACCCCCAAAAGCGGTACAAGTCGTGTCGGAGTGTAGCCCAGAACACCCTGAGATACTACTGGAATACCTACCAGTAAATCTCCTGCCATGGCCAAGGACTTCGTGTAATGGCTCTCCTAGACACAGCGCGACCTCACCCCCAATACCGGGAGAGACGAACCCCTGAAGATCCGCTCACTGCCTCCATGTGGCTCGGGACTGTACCCAACTAAAACCTGTTTGCACGACTCCTTTGAGCCGTGGTAGGGTAGTAATCAAAGCACAGTGGGAACTCACACGGGACAAATGACGATCCCCAGGTCGATGAACTAACCTGTACACATGTCACCGGGGAACTGCTATCTGACGTAAGGTATAAGACCAACTAGCATGTTCCCGGCGAGTCCTGTCCGGTGTACTCATAACCCAATGAGCACCTGTATACATCTTAGGTGAACCAACTGACACCGGTGGCTTGTGAGACCGGCCACCGCCCCTCGTCGGGGTCTCGACTGTATACACTAGTCTACTCTGGAGTATCGATGCCCTGTCTCGAAACTCCCACGACTAGGGACCTTTTAAGGATGTGCTTATAGACTACCAGCTCCCACGTATATGATCGCCCTCATACTGCCGGCAGTCAAGCAAGAATCCTAGGGGCTCTATCAGCGTGCAATAGCGACCTGTCAGGTCACCTAAAGCAGTACACGATGATAAAGGTAAACCAGATAGCGTACTATCATCTTGAGTAAGACTGTCCTACCGGGATAGGTCCTCCCTCAATCATTGCAATCACGCGCCTGTGATCAAATAATTGACTTTGATGGCACTATCTCCAACAATCTCCCACTTGCACTCAAGGCTAATTATTGCGATGTCGCATACTCACAGCCTGTGTGATACCGAACACCCAACTCCCCTACTAGTCAGTCTCACAAAATCCGTTTGCGAAACTATTGCGTTCGAGGAATAGCCTCAGTGAGTGGATCTGCCTTGATGTTTCTTTCTATGTCTCTCTCTATCTCAAGTTCGCGGAGAAAGCCATCTCCCGAAATGAGCAATACCTGTCTTAGTATGTCTGGATGTCTGATAGGACCTAGCTCATAAATGAACTCCAAATCCAAACTTCTTAGACTGTATCGTCAACTGAACTTAATCAGTATCCTGCGCCATGCCACCCTTAGTATTGCCTTGGACCACCTGTCCAAAATACTGCCCGTCATCAGAGGGAAAACTATAACTCTGACAGCCACTCTGCCATCCAGGTCACCTTGGAAGCCTGGAATGATAACCGTCTCCTAAAGGAGGTAGCCGTTATCATATCCCTAGAACATTCACTTATGTTCTAAAACTGCTTCCGACTGTTTCTCCAGGATTGGATCAATGTCAACTTATTGCATCTAGTGCAAGAACAACATCTGGTGTGGTACTTGACATCTCATGATTGACTCAATTGCCTGAGCAAGCGATCTGCCAATCATGCACATCCCTATCTACTTTAGTCTACAAGACACCTTTAGAGAGGGTGACTCCATTACCTGCAGGTACACTACCATGCCAGGAGTCGTCCATTCTAAATACTCTTAGAATGCTGTCAAGGTACCCTGATTGGGAAACCACCCAAATCTAGATCTAAAACCATAGATCTAGTAACCAGTATGTCTGATATAATGTCCAAGTCCCATGTGGAGAAAACACTGTGCGACGACCAAAGTATAACCGATCGTAGTATAGGAATTTCACTTCCTACTTTGTGTATATCATCCAAAATCCGGATATCACACCCTACTACCTTCTCAACAGATCCATCCCCTATTCTGATGAAGTCAAACCTATGACTGTCACATCAGAAGTAGATGATCTATCTCCGCTACATCTGCTTTAGTCTATAAATAGACATAAGCCTGATGTCCACCAATGCTTCCGCTGCTCCCACTGACTACGACAACCCTCTGCCAGAGTTATATAGACGTGCACTTCTAAAACTAGTTTAGAACGACGCTATACTCATCCTCCTGCCGGGTCTCACAATCTGGAACAACAGCAATGGAAAGTGTGGGTAAACAAGAACTTCCCTGTCACCGTCCTTGAGGCTACCGGAGTACCTCTCGGGTGCCTGAAGTTACCCACCGTATCTGCGGAGTGGCCAATGGAATGTCAAATCAGATTGAATCTTTAGGTTCCTTATCAAATCTTCAGTAATCGTTTGCGGTTCTGGAATCACTTCCAGTTCTACCATACTCCCACTACTGTTTTTGAAAAAATCCATTTTTAATAAAACTGTAGCGAGTCTAGAACAATATTTCTATTGATCTACCAGATGGTAGAAAGTCAACCCTCGTCATAGCCTGGGTCAACCCACAAACAGCCATTACAGAAACGTGCCTTGAGTTATCCAGAGTCTGGTTTTAATCATAAGCCAGACAACTCCCCGTACCTTAACAACGTTAAGATATGAACTGTTCTATATCCAATATAGAACCATAGGCACTGATTTAATTGAACCAGATTCAAATCATGCAGCTGTCTCCAGTGCATGTCAACTAAATGGAGAGAGGCCGATCAGCGTTACTCAACTTAGGAATGCTTCCAATTATGAGTAACCTGAAAGAGAAGTAATTTCTCTTAATCATTACTATCAACTGAATACCATACACAAGTATCTACATCTTCGATCACTTTGAAGAATCCCGATACTTGCTACACCTGGTTCTCTACTCTATTCAAATACCTATAACTCCTCAAAACTTAGACTCTGTGTTTCTACGAAACACATGTCTAAGAACTAGAGAAGTTAAAAGTAAACAGAATATAGTATGAGGACCAACCCCTATGTCCTAATGGACACTGGACAACATACAGTACTCTGTATAAGTCCGTTGAGTCTAACAACTCTTTCACTGTGTGTCGTAGGTTGAAAACTGTACTTATGGTTAAGAAGAATTACACCGTTGTTTAATGCTCCTTACCGAACCATCCACTGATATAGGTAAATGTCGTCGACATAATATCAAAAGGTATATCTCACTCTATGAAAATAGACGTACAAATATATCAATTTGAAATTGGTGCACAACAGCGGATATTCAAAACCAATTATTTGCCGACCGGCAAACAGCCCAGGTGATTTCCTCAAATATCACCGATTACAACGAATCCCGATATAATGAGGATGATCACCCAAAATACCAATGACTTACTCCCACTCATCATCTGTAAAGCCATACAGATATGAGAATCAAACCTGGTAAATACATACCCTGGAGCAAGTGTCTAATCAGGAAATCAGTTTTCTTTTAACATTACACAGTGAAACTGAAACATTGAAATGTTTCGGTGGGGTATCCCGATATTCTTAGTAATGCCTCTTCCATTATCCAGATTCACAACTATAACCGTATAATTCTTTGCCACCTCTCCAAATCCCTTTATATGTCTTTAGTCATTACCTTCTGCACACCCTTTTAGGCCAATTGGTTTTCTTCCTTCCCTACCGTTCGGCACCAGCCTATGGTTTGGAAGAAGACTATCCAGTAAGCATAATGGGTGTACTGTCCTAATCCTAGGAGCACTCGCAATGCGAGAGAAGGTGAAGATAAAAGACAACCGAATAAACCTTATTCCTATTTCTCCTGGACCAGAATCCATCCCCGAACTGGAACAAATTCCTTTCGAGTTCGTATATAACCATACGATGGAGTATCCAATAAACTGTGGATCTTCGTAGTGATACGGAGTGTCCCGGAGAAATACAAAGGTGATTTTAGGATTGGCGAAGAAATACTTGGTTCGGTCGTGAATAACAGTCGCAATTTACTTTGCTCTCTTACTAATCCCTTGCTTTGTCTTAATCTTAATACCTTCTGCACACCATCGTTAAACTAATTGGTTTTCTTCATTCCTTACCGGTCGGCACCTGCTTATGGTTTGGAAGAAGACTATCCAATTTGCATAATAGGTGTACTACCTCTAAACCAAGGAGTACTCGCAACCTGAGAGAAGGTAGAAGGAAAAGACAACTGAATAGTCCTATTCTTTTTCTCCAGAACCGGAAACCATCCTCGAATAAATTCCTTCGAGTTCGTATCTAACCATACGATGGCTTTGTCCAATGGAAGTGGACGTTCGCAGTAATACAGGGTGTCCTGGAGAAAAGAGTAAAAGTAGGAGTGGCAATGAGGTTAGCGACTCTGACAATCCAAAAGCCAGTGTTAAGAAGGTTCGGTCAACTTGGTCACTGAGTCATTGTCTTAGGGTCGGGTCAATGGTCGCTACCAAAGAGAGAGAGAAAAGAAACACTCAGCGTGCACTCTAACCTAGATCAGAATGGTTACCAATTTATCTAATCTGGAAACCTCCCACTGTACCTCAAATTCTCCTCCAAACCTGAAAGAAGAATTAGTCGGGGTCACCCGAGGAGTAAACCAACTCATCAGTGGGAATCGGGATCCAACTATCATTGCATGATAACGTGACGGAATCCGCTCACGTCATCACACTCCAGAAGGTATGCGCATATCTGGTAAGTTTCAGTACTTTTGAAACTCCCAATGTGGATTTTTACCCCATGCTCTTATAACCTTGACTTTGGCCAACAAATCATAAGTCACATGTCAAGTTCTGCCCGTCATTCTCCAGGTTAATTTGAGCCCACCCGTACAAGCCCT
This sequence comes from Agapanthus africanus, assembly GCA_030015575.1. Lineage (NCBI taxonomy): Eukaryota > Viridiplantae > Streptophyta > Magnoliopsida > Asparagales > Amaryllidaceae > Agapanthus > Agapanthus africanus. The sequence continues at coordinate 496,755,122 of CM057339.1, forward strand.
TGACTTTGGCCAACAAGGCTATACGACTGCCCCAAACCAACGCATCTATCTATGCTGCATATGAATAACCAACAGCTACCAAACACTGTGCCTTGACTTTGGCCAACAAACACAGCTTGAATACTATTGACTACCCATATGAAACGACGGAGGGCTACGAATGGTTTCTGGCGAAAACCTTTAACTTAATGAACTTGATATCGTTGAAGGAACGGATAGCTTTTTAGAAAATATAGTGACGAAAACCTTTACTAAAGAGGTCACTCCCGGTGAAGGGATCTCGGCTCTTTCCCCGTAGAATGGGGTGCAGGATATTCTAAATGAATACCACGATGCAAAGCAAAAGTAATCGGCTATAGTGAAGTTACTGCCCTGACGCAAACTTTTATCCAAGGGGTCACTCCCGGTGAAGGGATCTCGGCCCTTGCCTCGTCGACTGAGGAGCAGGATATTCCAAATGAATACCACGATGCAAAACAAAAGTGAACGTCCTTGCAATAACAGCTTTTTGAAAAGTGTTCCAACAACATCAGAATAGGTTTGTTTAACTTGCATTGATCCGAATCAACGCAGTCCCATCAATTGATCACACCACAAAGAACGAAAATATACTGATGTACGTATATGCCATCCGCATTCGCCACTGGGTCCCGTCATCACCCGTTAGGTTAGCTAACTAACGGCAGAGCGGGGACTGGACTAGTGCGGATGAAAATCATATACAATATCTACTAATATATATACCAATATATTATATTCGCTCAAGGCGTGATAAAATGCAACATCACAGAAATATACAGCATCACAGAACAATACAGATATCTGGGATCCCCGGGTTTCACAGAGCCACTACTGAAACCCGACGTTCCCCTGGTCGTGTGGATAGCCTGTGCAATGAAATCCTAGACCCCTACGGGCGCGGCAAGTTACCCGCCAAAACCTGAAGCGAGGCAGCCCCCTTCAGCTTCGTGAATGGACCACCCAGCACTTCACGGAATCCGGCAACTTGGGCACCCCTCCTGGGTCAACCTGTACCCCCTACGAGTGCGGCGAATAGCCCGCCAATTCTAGAGTGAAGCCCCCTCCGTCCCAATGCCATGAGATGCGGGCTTGTTGCCTTCTAGAACCCGGCCATCCGTGCACCCCTCCGCGGGGCAATCCTAGTACAGAAAGTAAAATATACATACAACGGGTACATCGACCGCAACCAGGTCGTGCCCCAAAATAATAATACAAACGGGCAGTGACGGCAGTCCACATGTCGGACGCTCGCCCCGCAATATCAAATGTACATAATACAACAGCACTGTACTAGCATTGCATCCAGGCTATTCCCCACGACCGATCCGCAACATCACAGCAAAAACACAAAACATCAACGTGAAGGTCACGTTCGCAAATCCGTCTAACCGGGCTATAGCAGTTAGACCGGATTTACCGATCGAGTGACATTCACGGTCGCAGATATAATGTAAATACTGTGAAATAATGTGTTTAAAATATCCGATCGATCAAAAATTAACAAGTGGGCCCCCAAGCAATACTGTAGCACTCACAGAAAATTCTGGGCCTAAGTTTAATATTCCAAAACCCCCTAAAATTAGCCCAGAAGCCCACTGGAAAAAAATGATACAGTGACGTCACCAATGTGCGGCGGAACCGCGGCCCAAGGGGGGTTTGGCCGCGGTTCCGCGCTCTCGTGGTGGACTGACTGAGTCGAATTTTTCCAGTAGTCTTAGAATTTCCAGTACACTAGTTTTTTACAACCTGAAAAATTTTTGGACACCAAAAAATTTTAACAGAAAACTGATGTGAACTAAAATTGGGTTTTTGGAATTTTGGTCGATCGGAACTGCAAAACACATCAAACAAAGCTAGACGAAGTTAATGGCGAGGCTCTGATACCACTGTAAGTGCACGGCGGCTCCCCGGCCTCCATCCCGAGGCCAAAATGCGGAAGCGGTGATAAACTTTAATTTTTCGAACTTAGCAAACCGGCACCACCGCGCACTAAACACCCGGATCGAACCATTAACTAGTCTAAGCTAACTACAAGACGGGTTAGAGATATACCGAATGATCCGAGTCCTCCGGTCTTCTCGTCGTCGTCCCGATCTCCTGCGGAAACTCCGGTCGTCGCCTCCTCGCCGGAAGGGCACCACATCGCCTGTATCTTTTACGGGCTCCCACCTCAATACCGAGGCAACTCGGGCGCGAAGTAGGCTAGCCGACGCGTCCAAGACTTGCTGTAGGAAGTGTAGTGTAGAGGCTATGTCTCATTTGGGTTCGTTGCCATTTGAAGATGATGGAGGAAACAAGATAAAAATGGTGCTTGCATTTTTCTTAACATGAAAGGAGATCAAGAATGAAACTCTCAAGAATGAAAACCCTCTTCTTCTCTTTTCTCAAATGAAAACCTTATCATCTTAGAAAATGGTGGAGGAAAGAATATGTATCCAAAACCATGAAGGGAGGTAATGGTAGGAGAAAGCAAGAGGTGACCATATCCTAAACACCATCATAACCATCTCACATCAACTCCAAATCACTTCTAATCAACAAAAAGCAAGTGATGAGAATGGTATCAAAAGATGCTTTCATAATTAAAACATATGCAAGAAAATCCTTCACAATGTGTTATTTGCAAACTTGCAAATAACACCCTCCATCGGAAAAGTCCGGCCGGGAAAGAACAAAGGAAAACCGGCCGGAACGGAATGCAAACTGGCAACTCCAGAAAACTGGTCCCGTAAAAAATTACAGGAAAACCCCGATACTGTGCATACACACCCGCATCTGTATTCCGTCCGGATACAAATGCAATGAGACAAAATCTACACTGTACTATACTAGGATCCGGCTTAAACCAAAGCCGGCTAGTAATATCCGTCCGATCCTGATCCGTACAATACCGCACGTATCTGATCGAACCCTGCCATATAACCATACGACCACTAGTACAAACCGTCCGATCCTGATCCGTGCAATACCGCACGTATCTGATCGGACCCTGCCATATCTCCATACGGCCTCTACAGCGTTTCGCCCGAAAGCTTGAGTAACTGAAAGTGTGGTGGACTCTAAAGACTCGTCAATACTATGGCTGTGGATTTAACCACTAGCACGTCAGAGGTATAAGCCAATACGTGACGGGCCACCAGCTATTGACCAAAAGGGGCGTCGATGAGCGAACTCATCCTGACACCCTACTGAGCCTGTCAGTGACAATATCCGTACAGTCCGGTCCGTTCGTCTATGAGCATCGCATGTCGGGCCTAGGGGGTTGGTAAAAGTCAGACCCCTAAAAGCGGTACAAGTCGTGTCGGAGTGTAGCCCAGAACACCCTGAGATACTACTGGAATACCTACCAGTAAATCTCCTGCCTTGGCCAAGGACTTCGTGTAATGGCTCTCCTAGACACAGCGCGACCTCACCCCCAATACCGGGAGAGACGAACCCCTGAAGATCCGCTCACTGCCTCCATGTGGCTCGGGACTGTACCCAACTAAAACCTGTTTGCACGACTCCTTCGAGCCGTGGTAGGGTAGTAATCAAAGCACAGTAGGAACTCACACGAGACAAATGACGATCCCCAGGTCGATGAACTAACCTGTACACATGTCACCTGGGAACTGCTATCTGACGTAAGGTATAAGACCAACTAGCATGTTCCCGACGAGTCCTGTCCGGTGTACTCATAACCCAATGAGCACCTGTATACATCTTAGGTGAACCAACTGACACCGGTGGCTTGTGAGACCGGCCACCGCCCCTCGTCGGGGTCTCGACTGTATACACTAGTCTAGTCTGGAGTATCGATGCTCTGTCTCGAAACTCCCACGACTAGGGACCTTTTAAGGATGTGCTTATAGACTACCAGCTCCCACGTATATGATCGCCCTCAAACTGCCGGCAGTCAAGCAAGAATCCTAGGGGCTCTATCAGCGTGCAATAGCGACCTGTCAGGTCACCTAAAGCAGTACACGATGATAAAGGTAAACCAGATAGCGTACTATCATCTCGAGTAAGACTGTCCTACCGGGATAGGTCCTCCCTCAATCATTGCAATCACGCGCCTGTGATCCAATAATTGACTCTGAGGGCACTATCTCCAACAGCACCCTACAGAAGGGTAAGGAGACATCCACTTTGTTTGTAGGGGGATTTTCCTCTTCTAGATCCAAGGCGAAAGCCAAGGGTAAGAAGAAGAAAGCCCCCGCCAAACCAAGAGGCGGTGTCAGTAAAGTGGATACGAAGGGAAAAGGAAAGGTAACAAAGGTAGCGGGAAAGCTAGTGGGGAAGGAAGAATGCTTCTACTGTCACAAAAGTGGTCACTGGAAACAGGATTGCTGTTAGTGTTTATGCCCTAGAAGGCCATTACTGTATCATACTAGCTTGTATATTACTTAATGGAAGCTTGGGATATTCACATATATATAACAGTCTTGCTAAACATGGTAGTATGCTACTTGGTTTTTCTATCTTAATATGTAAGTGTACGTATTGATAGAGCTCTTAGGATCTTGCTTGTCTACCAGCGTTGTGATGGCAGTCACACTAGTGGAGGCTGGGTAGTCTACAAGCACATCCTTATTCAGGTCCCTGGTCGTTGGATTATCGAGACAGAGCATCGATACTCCGGAGTAGACTGGTGTGTACGCTTCTCATCCCAGTTGGGGAGATGGTCTGTCCCACAGCCGTCAGTACGTCGTACTGGAGATAGTATACAGGTGCTCGTTAGGTTACGGGTACACCGGACAGGACTCACAGGGAACTGTTGGTCGGTTTGATACCAGTCGTCAGTGAACAGTTCCCAGGTGACATGAGTACAGCGTAGTCCGCAGACTTGACACTGCTACTTCGTCTCGAGTGTGTCCCACTGTTCTTAGATTGCTACCCTACCACGGCTCAAAGGAGTCGTGCAAACAGGTAGCAGTTGGGTGCAGTCCCGAGCACTTGGAGGCAGTGGCGGTTAGACAGGATTCGTCCCTCCCGGTATTGGGAGTAGATATCGTGCTGTGTCAGAGAGCCATTACGCAAAGTCCCTGGCCAGGGCAAGCGAGATTTGCTGGTAGGTTCCAGTAGTTTCTCAGGGTGTAATGGGCTTCCCTCCGACACGACTTATACCGCTATTAGGGGACTGACGCTTGCCGCCCCCTAGGCCCGATATGCGATAGTCTTGGACGAACGGACCGGACTGTATGGAGATTGTCACATCAGACTCAGTAGGAGTTCGGATGGGTTTTCTCATCGGCCTTCTTATCGACAACTACCTGGGGACCGTTACGTACAGCTAGTGCCGCTTGCGGTCTGTGGTTAAACCCACTGCCAGCGTAGTAGTCGAGTCTCTAGAGTCCCACACAGAGAGTTTCCTACTCCAGGCGAAACGATATAGAGGTTGCATGGTTTTGCGACAAAGGGTTCGGACGCATACTTGCGTTTACGCACGTACGACTTTCGGACAGTTTTTACCAGTCGGCTTTGGTTTAAGCCAGTTACTGGTATCCGGTTATTGGATTTTTACAGTCTAAAGTTTTTCCGTATTTTTGCGGATTGGAGGGGCGTTCTCGTAATTGTACGAGAAGCTTCTAGAAGATGTGACTAAGGAGGTTACTTATGGATGAGATTGTGAGTCATGGTGGTGATTCATTCATTTCATTAATGCACATTTATTGCTTAATGACTCATGCTAATGAATCACCACTAGATATTTTATGAAGCATGATTTATCATCACTCTTTATTCTTTTCTCATTATTAGAAAATGCTTCATAATATATTATGATACACTCTCTCTCATCTCATAATCTTATCTCACATTCTCTCTCCTCAAGCTCTCATCTTCAAACCCTAATCCTTACACCTCATGAGTTGAGATCAAAGGATTAGTTAGACTAAACAATCCATAACCATCACTCTATCTCATCCTAACTTCTTTGATTAGCAATCCAAGAAGGTTAGTTGCCTCAAGTTTAGAGGTTTAGCTTGGAGTTTTGCTCTCGGGTGGATCGTCTACTACCTAGAGAAGGCAAAGGAGAACAAGGAGATCGTAAAGACGAAGGACTAGTTTCGATAAGTATAATCCCTAAGCATAGTAGTTTAGAATAACTATTTGTTTGGTTAGTTATCGTTTAGCTTCGATTCAAGCGGTTAGTCGATGTTCGTTCTTTAAACTTGATCGTTTTTGAAATTTCCGTCTCCCCACAAGTACTGGGGTGTACTACATCGACTTACAGTGGTATCAGAGCCTCGCTAAACAATAAATAACTTAATTGCAAATTTGTACGAATTTCGAACGGAAAAACGAAGCCGGAAAACCCTAAATCTGTTCAGTTTCTGTCGAACTTAAAATGAAGTCCAAAAATTTTTCAGGTGTGCTCAGAAAGCTAGAAAGGAGTCCAGGAGAACACCCAAGAAATTCGAGCCCATGAATCGGCAACTCGGCCGCGGAAGCGCGGCGGATCGGTGGGATCCGCCGCCCTTCCGCGGCGCTTTAGCCGAGTCATGGACTCATTTTTCTTGTGTGGGTCCCCTGTGATATTTGGGGTTTTCTGGAATATTTAATATTTGCTCAGGTTACTGTTTAACAGAGCAGATTTTGGAGCAATATTGATGTTGTTTAATCGATCGAAATTGTACAGTATTTGCATATTGGATTATATCTGTGATTGTTTAATGTGTTCGTAAACCTCCCCCAACTGCTAGTATGTCGGTTGGCAGGGGGTTGCACATTTCTGAAATGGTTATATCTGTTTGTGCATATAAACTGTATTGGACTGTTGTGGTGTATAGCCGGGGTTAGCAATGTGTTATTGTTTAATTCATTTGTTGTAAATGTAATTTGTTGTAATATTATTTTTGCGGGGCACTTCCAGGTTGCGGTCGTAGCCACCGTTGTATTATTTCATTTTACTGTTTTTGCTCCTAGGACTGACCCAAGGTGGGGTACACAAACTGCCGGGCGGGTAGTTTGCCATACCCGTAGGGGTCGAGGGTGGGGTAACGGCTATTCATCACAACTGTGTAATCTGTCTTTTCTTGCAGGCTCAAAAGAAATACAGATTGCTTGCAAATCCAATATTGTTTATCTGCGTTCTGGAATGAATATCATTGCGTCAGACGAATGTAAAATATCTATATTTATGATAGCTATTTAGACGCCACTTATGTTTTACACCCGCGCTAGCCCAGCCCCCGCTCTGTCGTTAGTTAAGTAACCTAACGGGTGATGACGGGACCCCGTGGCGAATGCGGATGGCATAAGAGGACGTTGTATTTTCGTTGTTTTCTGCAATGATAGGTTAATGATGGGACGCATTATCTATAATGCAAAGAAAAACAAACCAAAGTTTAAATCGTTGGAACAATTTAAAAGAAACCACTCGGTTATATTTTAAAACAGATATTTTTAAATGCGGAGATTTAACCACTCCTTTTAAAAGCTATCAGGTTCCTTCGGTTATATCAAGTTCACTACGTTCACGGTTTCGCCAAAACCATTCGTAGCCCTCCGTCATTTCATATGGGTATTCAGTAGTATTCAAGCTATGTATTTTGACCTAACGCCAAGGCATAGTGTTTGGTAGCTGCTGGATATTCATTTGTTGCATAGATAGATGAGTTAGTTTGGGACAGTCGTATTATCATTTTGGCCGAACGTCAAGGATATATACGGATGGGTTCAAATTGACAAGATAATGATGGGTAGAACTTGACATGTGACTTATGACATTTTGACCTAACGCCAAGGTCATAAGAGCATGGGGCAAAAACTTATATCGGGAATTTCTAAAGAAACTGAAATTTGCAAAGAGATGCATACCATTTGGAGTTTGATGAATGTTGGTAGCATTCCTTCAACATTATCATACGATGATATTTGGATCCCGATCCTACTGTGAGTATATGATACTTATCAGGATATTCGTCACTTAACGATCAATGCTATAAACCTAGTAGGTGTCCAGAAAAGTGTCAGCGGGGTTACGCCCCCAGAGAAAAGAGGTTATTTAATTAAGGAACTTCGCGAAAGCGTTGGAAAACCTCCCTCGGAGTATCGACACCGGCCTGGCTGAACGGTTAAGCAAGTATTGTACGGTGAGAATAGTCTTGGCTAATTCTTCTTTTATGGTTTGAGGAAGGATTCGAAAAACAGTGGGAGTCATCCAGTTTAGATAAACTAAAAACCACTCTAAACTTGCAAGAGCATCATGCTAAAGAGTTTTCTTCTCTCTCTCCTAATTGCAGCGACCCTGAATATGACTGGACTTAAGTTACTTTTAGAGAAAAATATACTGACGGGGCCAAACTATAAAGATTGGCTGCGGAATGTCAAAATGGCTTTGACCTATGACAAACTTGGGTACGTCCTCACCGCTACGGCACCTGCTGTCCCTGGTCCCAAATCCAGCAATGCGGATAAGGAAATCCGCAAAACCTGGGATTTAGATTGCGCGAGAGCCAAGTGCATCGTGCTTGCCTCGATGAACAATGAACATCAGAGGAGGCACGAGGATATGGACCTTGATGGCATATTTCTCCATACAAAGGAACTTTATGGAGAGCAATCTCGTATAGCAAGATACGAGACCTCAAACAACTTGTTTCGAGCGAGGTTGGCTGCCGGGTCATCGGTAGGTGAACATGTCCTACAGATGATCAGCTATATTGAAGAGCTCGCAGACCTTGGGACGACTTTGGATAATGAGCTCTATACAGACCTTATTCTCCAGTCCCTTCCTCACACCTACGCCCAGTTTATCCTGAACTTCAACCTTCAAAGAAAAGAAGTTGAACTTCCGGAACTCCTGAACATGTTAAGGAGTGCAGAGGGCACCTTGAAGACATCAAGGGAAACACCCGCTATGTTTGTTGGCGGTTCATCTTCTTCCGGGTCCAAGGCTAGGGCCAAAGGAAGGAAGAAGAAGGCCGCACCCAGACCTAGAGGAGGTGTTAGTAAGGTGGGAGGGAAGGGAAAGAAAAAGAAAGCAGTACCGATAGTTGGCCAGGATGAGTGCTTCCATTGTTACAGGAAAGGGCACTGGAAGAAGGATTGCAAGGCGTGGAACGCCAAGAACCAGGAACCGAAGCAAGCTGTGGCTTCGACTTCAGGTGTGTTTGTAATTGAGAATTGTCTGTCGATCAACTCTACTTCCTGGGTATTGGATACCGGATCAGGATCTCATATTTGCAATTCATTGCAGGCACTGAGAAACCGTAGAGTGCTGAAGGAAGGTGATATGATCCTCATGGTTGCTAACGGAGCTAGCGTGGGAGCTGCGTCCGTCGGGGATTATCACCTAGGATTGACGAGTGGACACATTTTGGTTTTACATAACTGTTATTTTATACCCAGCTTAACGTGTAATATCATATCAGTTTCCTTGTTATCAAATAAAGGTTATGATTTCACGTTTGTAAGAGATGTTGTCAACATCCACCTTAATCATGGTTTGATTGGGTCCGGTACTCTAAATAACGGCATATATGTTTTAAACCAACTCCAAATTTTCAATGTCCAGAACACACTAAAAAGAAAGTCTCCAGATTTGAATAAAGCTTTCTTATGGCATTGTAGACTGGGTCACATCAATGAGAGAAGGTTGACTAAGTTGCATAGAGAAGGATATTTAGACTCGTTCGAATATCAATCTTATGACACTTGTCAATCCTGTCTCAAAGGAAAGATGACAAAGACTCCATTCACTGGACAAGGAGTAAGAGCGAGCGAGCTCTTAGGACTCATACACAGCGATGTATGCGGTCCAATGTCTACACATGCGAGAGGTGGTTTTTCCTATTTCATTACTTTCACGGATGATTACTCAAGATACGGATTCATTTATCTGATGAAACATAAATCCGAGGCTTTTGAGAAATTCCAAGAGTATAAGAATGAAGTAGAAAACCAAACCGGCAAAAGTATAAAGACACTTAGATCTGATCGAGGTGGAGAATACTTGAGTGCCGAGTTCCTAGGTTACCTAAAAGAGAAAGGAATTCTCTCTCAGCTTACTCCTCCATACACTCCACAGCATAACGGTGTATCGGAGAGACGGAATCGAACCCTATTGGATATGGTACGATCCATGATGAGTAATGCTGAGTTACCGCGATCTTTCTGGGGACATGCGCTAGAATCAGCGGCATATCTTTTGAACATGGTACCTACCAAAACTGTGCCTACCACTCCATATCAGATGTGGAGTGGGAAGAAACCCCATCTACAGTATATAAAGATTTGGGGATGTCCAGCTTTTGTTAAAAAGCAGCATGTGGACAAGCTCGAGGCACGATCAGTAAAGTGTTTGTTTGTGGGATATCCAAAGCACTCCAGGGGATATCTATTCTATTACGCAGAGGAACAGAAGGTATTTGTTTCTTGTAATGCCCATTTTCTAGAACATCAGTTTTTAGAAAAGGAATCAAGTGGGAGCGAAATAGAACTGGAAGAAATTCCAGAACCACAAGCTGCTTCTGAAAGTCTGGTAGAACCAGAAGTTCAAGAAGAACAGAACATTCCCGCACCCCTCCGCAGGAGTAGTAGGCCGTCTCATCCGCCTGAGAGATACTACGGTTTTCTCATAGACGGGGATAGAGAGGATTGCATCATAGATGATGATGAACCTACTGACTTCCAGCAGGCCATCCAGAGCGGTGACTCGGTACGATGGCTAGATGCAATGCGGACCGAAATGGAGTCCATGTACACCAACAAAGTATGGACTTTGGACTTTGCTCCAGATGGGGTAAAACCCATAGGATGCAAATGGATCTTCAAGAAAAAGATTGGTGTAGATGGACAGGTGGAAACCTATAAGGCTAGACTTGTTGCAAAGGGTTTTCGTCAAAGACCTGGTTTGGACTATGACGAAACCTTTTCTCCAGTGGCTATGCTCAAATCCATTCGGGTCCTTCTTGCTATTGCTGCCTTCCATGATTATGAAATCTGGCAGATGGACGTAAAGACGGCTTTTCTGAATGGAAATTTAGAAGAGAGCGTCTATATGGATCAGCCAGAGGGTTTCAATCAGAGTGGGAGCAGCGGGAAAGTATGCAAGCTGCTTAAGTCCATTTACGAACTAAATCAGGCATCGCGGAGTTGGAACATCTGTTTTGATGAGACAGTCAAAGAATATGACTTTATCAAAAATCCAGATGAACCGTGCATATATAGTAAAGTTGTGGCCAGAAGTGTCGTATTCCTCGTCTTGTACGTGGATGACATTCTATTGATAGGAAATGACATTCCTATGCTACAATCTGTCAAAGGATTCTTGTCACACAGGTTCTCCATGAAAGACCTGGGTGATGCCTCTTACATTCTGGGGATCCGGATCTATCGTGATAGATCCAAGAGGATGTTGGGACTTTTGCAGTCCAGGTATATCGACACTGTACTGAAAAGATTCAGTATGGAAGATTCTAAGCGCGGTAATTACCGGCTTGTCACGGAATCACCCTCTCCAAAGAGATGTCTCCCAAGACTGATTTGGAAAGGGAACGCATGTCTATTATACCCTACGCTTCTGCGGTAGGCTCTATAATGTATGCGATGTTGTGTACCAGACCAGATGTAGCTTACGCACTGAGCGTGGTAAGCCGGTATCAGTCAGACCCAGGGGAGAACCACTGGAGAGCAGTAAAGAACATTCTCAAGTACCTGAGGAGGACTAAGGAGATGTTCTTGGTTTACGGCGGAAAAGACCTCAGGTTGGAGGCTTTTGCTGATTCCGGCTTCCAGAGTGATAAGGACGATTCCAAGTCCATGTCGGGTTATGTCTTTACCCTCAATGGAGGGGCGGTGTGCTGGAAGAGCTCCAAGCAGGACACCGTTGCTGACTCGACAATGGAAGCGGAGTATATAGCTGCTTGCGATGCCGCAAAAGAAGCAGTCTGGATGAAGAAGTTCCTAACAGAACTTCAGGTGGTTCCTACCATAGTTGATCCAATACCTCTGTATTGCGACAACAACGGAGCTATAGCTTTAGCGAAGGAACCAAGGTCCCATCAGAAGTCCAGACACATCTTGAGGCGGTATCACCTGATCAGGGAGATCATTGATCGTCAGGAGATCGAGGTTCGGAGAGTTGCTTCAGAAGAGAACATTGCTGATCCATTCACGAAGGCCCTTCCTCAGATTCAGTTCGAGCGGCTACTCGAGATCATCGGTCTTCGATACGCCAGTACATGGCCCTAGTGCAAGTGGGAGATTGTTAGTGTTTATGCCCTAGAAGGCCATTACTGTATCATACTAGCTTGTATATTACTTAATGGAAGCTTGGGATATTCACATATATATAACAGTCTTGCTAAACATGGTAGTATGCTACTTGGTTTTTCTATCTTAATATGTAAGTGTACGTATTGATAGAGCTCTTAGGATCTTGCTTGTCTACCAGCGTTGTGATGGCAGTCACACTAGTGGGGGCTGGGTAGTCTACAAGCACATCCTTATTCAGGTCCCTGGTCGTTGGATTATCGAGACAGAGCATCGATACTCCGGAGTAGACTGGTGTGTACGCTTCTCATCCCAGTTGGGGAGATGGTCTGTCCCACAGCCGTCAGTACGTCGTACTGGAGATAGTATACAGGTGCTAGTTAGGTTACGCGTACACCGGACAGGACTCACAGGGAACTGTTGGTTGGTTTGATACCAGTCGTCAGTGAACAGTTCCCAAGTGACATGAGTACAGCGTAGTCCGCAGACTTGACACTGCTACTTCGTCTCGAGTGTGTCCCACTGTTCTTAGATTGCTACCCTACCACGGCTCAAAGGAGTCGTGCAAACAGGTAGCAGTTGGGTGCAGTCCCGAGCACTTGGAGGCAGTGGCGGTTAGACAGGATTCGTCCCTCCCGGTATTGGGAGTAGATATCGTGCTGTGTCAGAGAGCCATTACGCAAAGTCCCTGGCCAGGGCAAGCGAGATTTGCTGGTAGGTTCCAGTAGTTTCTCAGGGTGTAATGGGCTTCCCTCCGACACGACTTATACCGCTATTAGGGGACTGACGCTTGCCGCCCCCTAGGCCCGATATGCGATAGTCTTGGACGAACGGACCGGACTGTATGGAGATTGTCACATCAGACTCAGTAGGAGTTCGGATGGGTTTTCTCATCGGCCTTCTTATCGACAACTACCTGGGGACCGTTACGTACAGCTAGTGCCGCTTGCGGTCTGTGGTTAAACCCACTGCCAGCGTAGTAGTCGAGTCTCTAGAGTCCCACACAGAGAGTTTCCTACTCCAGGCGAAACGATATAGAGGTTGCATGGTTTTGCGACAAAGGGTTCGGACGCATACGTGCGTTTACGCACGTACGACTTTCGGACAGTTTTTACCAGTCGGCTTTGGTTTAAGCCAGTTACTGGTATCCGGTTATTGGATTTTTACAGTCTAAAGTTTTTCCGTATTTTTGCGGATTGGAGGGGCGTTCTCGTAATTGTACGAGAAGCTTCTAGAAGATGTAACTAAGGAGGTTACTTATGGATGAGATTGTGAGTCATGGTGGTGATTCATTCATTTCATTAATGCACATTTATTGCTTAATGACTCATGCTAATGAATCACCACTAGATATTTTATGAAGCATGATTTATCATCACTCTTTATTCTTTTCTCATTATTAGAAAATGCTTCATAATATATTATGATACACTCTCTCTCATCTCATAATCTTATCTCACATTCTCTCTCCTCAAGCTCTCATCTTCAAACCCTAATCCTTACAGCTCATGAGTTGAGATCAAAGGATTAGTTAGACTAAACAATCCATAACCATCACTCTATCTCATCCTAACTTCTTTGATTAGCAATCCAAGAAGGTTAGTTGCCTCAAGTTTAGAGGTTTAGCTTGGAGTTTTGCTCTCGGGTGGATCGTCTACTACCTAGAGAAGGCCGAGGAGAACAAGGAGATCGTAAAGACGAAGGACTAGTTTCGATAGGTATAATCCCTAAGCATAGTAGTTTAGAATAACTATTTGTTTGGTTAGTTATCGTTTAGCTTCGATTCAAGTGGTTAGTCGATGTTCGTTCTTTAAACTTGATCGTTTTTGAAATTTCCGCCTCCCCACAAGTACTGGGGTGTACTACATCGACTTACAATTGCAAGGCTTGGAAGGCCAGAACACAGGATTTGAAGCGAGTTGCGGCTTCAGTTTCAGGTGTGTATGTTATTGAAAACTGTCTATCAATAAACTCTACATCCTGGGTATTGGATACCGGATCAGGATCTCATATCTGTAATTCTTTGCAGGCGTTGAGAAAGCGTAGAGGTTTGAAGGCAGGTGACATGACCCTCAGAGTTGCAAACGGTGCTGGCATGGATGCTGAGGCCGTGGGGGACTATCACCTGGGATTGTCGGATGGACACTTTTTGGTTTTGCGTAGTTGTTATTATGTACCAAATGCAACCTGTAATATCATTTCTGTATCTTTATTATCTAAAGAAGGTTATGAATTTGCATTTGTAAGTAATGTAGTGAACATTCACCTTAATCAAGTTTTGATTGGGTCAGGTACATTGAACAACGGTATATACGTATTAAACCAACCACGGATTTTCAATGTCCAGAATACACACAAAAGAAAGTCTCCAGAAATCAATAAAACTTTCTTATGGCATTGTAGACTGGGTCACATCAATGAGAGAAGGTTGACTAAGTTACATGCAGAAGGATATTTGGATCTGTTCGAATATCAATCGTATGCAACTTGTCAATCCTGTCTCAAAGGAAAGATGACAAAAACTCCGTTCACTGGACACGGAGTAAGAGCGAGCGAGCTCTTGGGACTCGTACACAGAGACGTGTGCGGTCCAATGTCTACACATGCACGAAGCGGTTATTCTTACTTCATTACTTTTACGGATGACTTTTCAAGGTACAGTTATGTCTTCTTAATGAAACATAAATCCGAGGCTTTTGAAAAATTCCAGGAATATAAGAATGAAGTAGAAAAACAAACAGGTAAAAGTATCAAGGCACTGAGATCTGATCGAGGTGGTGAATACTTGAGTGCCGAGTTCCTGGGTTACTTAAAAGAGAATGGAATTCTCTCTCAGCTTACTCCTCCATACACTCCGCAACATAACGGTGTATCGGAGAGACGGAACCGAACCCTATTGGATATGGTACGGTCCATGATGAGTAACGCTGAGTTGCCGCGATCGTTCTGGGGATATGCGCTAGAATCATCTGCATACCTTTTGAACCGAGTTCCAACTAAGACTGTGCCTACTACACCATATCAGATGTGGTGTGGGAAGAGACCCTATCTTAATCACATTAAGACATGGGGATGTCCAGCTTTTGTAAAAAAGCAGCATGCGGACAAGCTCGAGGCACGCTCAGTACAGTGCAAGTTTGTGGGATACCCAAAGAACTCCAAGGGATATTTCTTCTATTGCGAAGAGGAACAAAAGGTCTTTGTTTCTCGCCATGCCCACTTTCTAGAACACCAGTTCATAGAAAAAGAAATAAGTGGGAGCGCAATAGAACTGGAAGAAATTCCGGAACCACGAGCTATTACTGAAAGCTTAGTAGAACCAAAGGGTTCGAAAGATCAGGACATTCCCACACCACTCCGCAGGAGTAGTAGGCAGTCTCATCCGCCCGAGAGATACTACGGTTTTCTCATTGACGAGGATAGAGAGGATTGCATCATAGATTGTGATGAGCCTACTAGCTTCCAGCAAGCTATTCAGAGCGTCGACTCGGTAAAATGGCTGGATGCAATGCGGACCGAAATGGAGTCCATGTACACCAACAAAGTATGGACGTTGGACATTGCTCCAGATGGGGTGAAACCCGTAGGATGCAAGTGGATCTTCAAAAGGAAGATTGGTGTAGATGGACAGGTTGAGACCTATAAAGCTAGACTGGTTGCAAAGGGTTTTCGTCAGTGACCTGGTTTGGACTATGACGAAACCTTTTCTCCAGTAGCTATGCTGAAATCCATTCGGATCCTTCTTGCCATTGCTGCCTTCCACGATTATGAGATTTGGCAGATGGACGTAAAGACCGCTTTTCTAAATGGACATTTAGAGGAGCGTGTCTATATGGACCAGCCAGAGGGTTTCATTCAGAGTGGGAGCAGCGGAAAGGTGTGCAAGTTGCTTAAGTCCATTTATGGACTAAAGCAGGCATCGCGGAGTTGGAACATCTGTTTTGATGAGATGGTCAAGGAATTTGGCTTTATCAAAAATCCAGATGAACCATGCATCTATTGTTGATTTGTAGCGAGAACTGTAGTATTCCTCGTTTTATACGTGGATGGCATTCTCTTAATAGGAAATGACATTCCTATGCTACAATCTGTCAAGGGGTTCTTGTCACACAGGTTCTCCATGAAAGACCTGGGTGATGCCTCATACATTCTGGGTATCCGGATCTACCGTGACAGATCCAAGAGGAAATTAGGACTTTCACAGTCCAGGTACATCGACACCATACTGAAGAGATTCAGTATGGAAGATTCCAAGCGCGGTAATCTACCGGCTTGTCACAGGATCACCCTCTCCAAAGAGATGTCTCCCAAGACTGATTTGGAGAGGGATCGCATGTCTATTATACCCTACGCTTCTTCGGTAGGCTCTATAATGTATGCGATGTTGTGTACCGACCAGATGTGGCTTATGTTGGAGATAATGCCCTCAGAGTCAATTATTGGATCACAGGTACGTGATTGCGGTGATTGAGGGAGGACCTATCCCGGTAGGACAGTCTTACTCGAGATGATAGTATGCTATCTGGTTTACCTTTATCATCGTGTACTGTTTCAGGTGACCTGACAAGTCGCTATTACACGTTGATAGAGCCCCTAGGATTCTTGCTTGACCACCAGCAGTATGAGGGCGATCATATAAGTGGGAGCTGGGGTCTATAAGCATATCCTTAAATGGTCCCTAGTCGTGTGAGTTTCGAGATAGGGCATCGATACTCCATAGTAGACTAGTGTATACAGTCGAGACCCCGACGAGGGGCGGTGGCCGGTCTCACAAGCCACTGGTGTCAGTTGGATCACCTAAGATGTATACAGGTGCTCATTGGGTTATGAGTACACCGGACAGGACTCGCCGGGAACATGCTAGTTGGTCATATACCAGACGTCAGATGGCAGTTCCCTGGTGACATGTGTGCAGGTTAGTTCATCGACCTGGGGATCGTCATTTGTCTCGTGTGAGTTCCCACTGTACTTTGATTACTACCCTACCACGGCTCAAAGGAGTCGTGCAAACAGGTTTTAGTTGGGTACAGTCCCGAGCCACATGGAGGCAGTGAGCGTATCTTCAGGGGTTCGTCTCTCCCGGTATTGGGGGTGAGGTCGTGCTGTGTCTAGGAGAGCCATTACACGAAGTCCTTGGCCAAGACAAGGAGATTTACTGGTAGGTATTCCAGTAGTATCTCAGGGTGTTCTGGGCTACACTCCGACACGACTTGTACCGCTTTTGGGGGTCTGACTTTTACCAACCCCCTAGGCCCGCCATGCGATGCTCATAGACGAACGGACCGGACTGTACGGATATTGTCACTGACAGGCTCAGTAGGGTTGTCAGGCTGAGTTCACTCACAGACATCCCTTTTTAGTCAGTACCTGGTAGCCCGTTACGTATTGGCTTATACCTCTGACGTGCTAGTGGTTAAATCCACAACCAAGGTGTTGACGAGTCTTTAGAGTCCCCCACATTCAGTTACTCAGCTTTCGGGCGAAAGGTTGTAGAGGCCGTATGGAGATATGGCAAGGTCCGATCAGATACGTGCGGTATTTCACGGATCAGGATCGGAAAGTTTGTACTATAGGCCGTATAGTTATATGGCAGGGTTCGATCAGATACGTGCGGTATTGCACGGATCAGGATCGAACAGATATTACTAGCCGGCTTTGGTATAAGCCGGATTCTAGTATAGTACAGTGGAGATTTTATCTCATTGCATTTGTATTTCGGTCGAAATACAGATGCGGGTGTGTATGCACAGTATCGGGGTTTTCCTGTAATTTATTACGGGACCAGTTTTCTGGAGTTGCCAGTTTGCTTTCCGTTTCGGCCGATTTCCATTTGTTCCGTTCATTGGCCGAAGATTGGTGGAGGAGGGCTTATTTGCATTGTTGCAAATAAGTGTTTATGGAGGGGGTTCTTTGCATATATTCATATCATGATGGTTTCATGATGGAGCCCATCCTTTGACTTCTAGCTTTATGATGATGGCTTGACCATTGTAGGTTATGATTGGCTTTTGGAGTGTTGGGTTTTGTTCTCTCATCATCTCTTTTCATCATTGCTTCCACCCACCCCCTTGACCTTACTCTGTCTCTCTCCAATCACACATGGGTGGGGGGGGGGGCAGCCATTCCTATGGAATGGAGAGGGATTCATTTTCTTTTGTGTGTGATTTTTGATATCTTGAGTTGAGAAAAATCCCTAACCCTCCCTCTCCAAAAAGGTTCACTTCAATCCCTCCACCAATGGCAATTCCACAACCCTAAAGTGAGACATGGTTCTATACATATTCTACAGCAAATCTTGGGCACGTCGAGTAGCCGGCTTCGTGCCCGAGTTGCCTCGGCATTGAGGTGGGAGCCCGTAAAAGAAGTAGGCGATGTGGTGCACTTCCGGCGACGAGGAGGAGACGGGACATTCCGCAGGAGATCGGGACGGCGACGAGAAGACCGGAGGACTCGGATCTGTCGGTATACTTCTCTTCCCTATCTTGTTAGTAGCTTAGACTTGTTAATGGTTACGATCCGGATGTTTAGTGCGCGGTGGTGCCGGTTTGCTAAGTCCGCAAAATTAAAGTTTTTCACCGCTTCCGCATTCCGGCGTCGGATTGACGGCCGGGGCGCCGCCGTACACTTACAGTGGTATCAGAGCCTCGCCATTAACTTAGTCTAGCTTTGTTTAATGTGTTTGCATTTCCGATCGATCAAAAAGTTCCAAAACCCGTATTTTGATCACATCAGTTTTCTGTTGGAAATTTTTGGTGTCAAAAATTTTTTCAGGTTGTATAAAATTGATGTGCAGGAAATTCTAAGACCACTGGGAAAATTCGACACAGTCAGTCGACCAATGTAGCGCGGATTCGCGGCCAAACCCCCAATTGGGCCGCGGTTCCGCCGCGCATTGGTGACGTCACTGTATCATATTTTTCCAATGGGCTTCTGTTATTATTTTGGGTGTTTTGGAATATTAAAATTGGGCCAATTATTTCTGTGAGTACTACAGTATTGCTTGGGGCCCACTTGTTAATTATTTGATCAATCGGAAAATTTTAAACACATTTTTCACAGTATTTACATTATATCTGTGACCGTGAATGTCACTTGATCGGTAAATCCAGTCTAACTGCTATAGCCCGGTTAGACGGATTTGCGAACGTGACTTTCACGTTGATGTTTTGTTTTTGCTGTGATGTTGCGGATCGGTCGTGGGGGATAGCCTGGATGCAATGCTAGTACAGTTGTGGTTGTATTATGTACATTTGATATTGCGGGGCGAGCGTCCGACATGTGGACTACCGTCACTGCCTGTTTGTATTATTATTTTGGGGCACGGCCAGGTTGCGGTCGTTGTACCCGGTGTATGTATATTTTACTTTCTGCACTAGGATTACCCCAGGAGGGGTGCACGGATAGCCGGGTTCTAGGGGGCAACAAGCCCGCATCTCATGGAATTGAGACGGAGGGGGCTTCACTCTGGAATTGGAGGGCTATTCGCCGCACTCGTAGGGGGTACAGGTTGACCCAGGAAGGGTGCCCAAGTTGCCGGATTCCGTGAAGTGCTGGGTGGTCCATTCACGGTACTGAAGGGGGCTGCCTCGCTTCAGGTTTTGGCGGGTGACTTGCCGCGCCCGTAGGGGTCTAGGTTTTCATTGCGCAGGCTATCCACACGACCAGGGGAACGTCGGGTTTCAGTAGTGGCTCTGTGAAACCCGGGGATCCCAGATATCTGTATTGTTTCTGTGATGCTGTTCATTTTCTGTGATGTTGCATTTCTTTCACGCCTTGAGCGAAATATAATATATTGGTATATATATTAGTAGATGTTGTATATGTTTTGCATCCACGCTAGTCCAGTCCCCGCTCTGTCGTTAGTTAGCTAACCTAACGGGTAATGACGGGACCTAGTGGCGAATGCGGATGGCATATACGTACATCAGTATATTTTCGTTCTTTTTGGTGTGATCAATTGATGGGACTGCATTGATTCGGATCAATGCAAGTTAAAACAAACCTAATCTGATGTTGTTGGAACACTTTTCAAAAAGCTGTTATTGCAAGGACGTTCACTTTTGTTTTGCATCGTGGTATTCAGTTGGAATATCCTGCTCCTCAGTCGATGAGGCAAGGGCCGAGATCCCTTCATCGGGAGTGACCCCTTGGACAAAAAGTTTGCGTCGGGGCATTAACTTCACTATAGCCGATTACTTTTGCTTTGCATCGCGGTATTCATTGGGAATATCCTGCACCCCATTCTACGGGGAAAGAGCCGAGATCCCTTCACCGGGAGTGACCTCTTTAGCAACGGTTTTCGTCACTATATTTTTTAAAAGCTATCCGTTCCTTCGACGATATCAAGTTCTTTACGTTAAAGGTTTTCGCCAGAAACCATTCGTAGCCCTCCATCATTTCAGTTAAATATTCGGTAGTATTCAAGCTATGTATTTTGACCTTACGCCAAGGCATAGTGATTGGTAGCTGCCGGGTATTTATCTGTTGCATAGATAGATGCGTTGGTTTGGGACAGTCGTACTACTATTTTGGCCCACGTCAAGGGTATGTACGGGTGGATTCAAATTAACCTGGATAATGATGGGTAGAACTTGACATGTGACTTATGATATTTTGACCTCACGCCAAGGTCATAAGAGCATGGGGCAGAAATCTCATCGGGAGTTTCAAAAGAACTGAAACTTGCCAGATATGCGCATACCTTCTGGAGTGTGACACCGTGAGCGGATTCCGTCACGTTATCATGCGATGATAGTTGGATCCCGATTCCCACTGATGAGTTAGTTTACTCCTCGGGTAACCCCGACTAATTCTTCTTTCAGGTTTGGAGGAGAATTTGAGGTACAGTGGGAGGATTCCAGATTAGATAAATTGGTAACCTTTTTGATCTAGGTTAGAGTGCACGCTGAGTGTTTCTTTTCTCTCTCTCTTTGGCAGCGACCATTGACCCGACCCTGAGACTATGACTCAGTGACCAAGTTGACCGAACCTTCTTTAACACTGGCTTTTGGATTGTCAGAGTTGCAAACCTCATTGCCACTCCTACTTTTACCTTTTTCTCCAGGACACCCCGTACTATTACGAACGTCCACTTCCATTGGACAAAACCATCGTATGGTTAGATACGAACTCGAAAGGATTTATTCGAGGATGGTTTCCGGTTCTGGAGAAAACGGATAGGACTATTCAGTTGTCTTTTCCTTTTACCCTCTCTCAGGTTACGAGTACTCCTTGGTTTAGGGGTAGTACACCTATTACGCAAATTGGATTGTCTTCTTCCAAACCTTAGGCTGGTGCCGACCGGTAGGGAATGAAGAAAACCAATTAGCATAACGATGGTGTGCAGAAGGTATTAAGTTAAGACAAAGCAAGGGATTAGTAAGAGGGCAAAGTAAATTGCAACAGATATTCACGACCAAACCAAGTATTCCTTCGCCAATCCTAAAATCACCTTTGTATTTCTCCAGGACACTCCGTATCACTACAAAGATCCACAGTTTATTGGATACTCCATCGTATGGTTATATACGAACTCGAAAGGAACTTGTTCCAGTTCGGGGATGGATTCTGGTCCAGGAGAAATAGGAATAAGAGTTATTCAGGTGTCTTTTATCTTCACCTTCTCTCGCATTGCGAGTGTTCCTAGGATTAGGACAGTACACCCATTATGCTTATTGGATAGTCTTCTTCCAAACCATAGGCTGGTGCCGAACGGTAGGGAAGGAAGAAAACCATTTGGCCTAAAGGGGTGTGCAGAAGGTAAAGACTAAAGACATATGAAGGGATTTTGAGAGGTGGCAAAGAATTATATGGTTACAGTCGTGAATCTGGAAGAGGCATTACTAGGAATACCACGATACCCCATCGAAACATTTCGATGTTTCAGTTTCACTGTGTAATGTTAAAAGAAAACTGATTTCCCGATTAGATACTTGCTCCAGGGTATGTATTTACCAGGTATGATTCTCACATCTGTATGGTTTTACAGATGATGAGTGGGAGTAAGTTATTGGGAATTGGGTGATCATCCTCATAATATCAGGATTCGTTGTAATCGGTGATATTTGAGGAAGTCACCTGGGTAGTTTGCCGGTCGGCAAATATTTGGTTTTGAATATCCGCTTTTATGCACCAATTTCAAATTGATATATCTGTACGTCTATTTTCATAGAGTGAGATATACCTTTCTGAAATTATGTCTACGACATTTACCTATATCAGTGGATGGTTAGGTAAGGAGCATTAAACAGCGGTGTAATTCTTCTTGACCATAAGTACAGTTTTCAACCTACGACACACAGTGAATGAGTTATTCAGACTCAAGGGACTTATACAGAGTATTGTATGTTGTTCAGGGTCCATCAGGACAGAGGGGTTGGTCCTCGTACTATATTCGGTTTACTTATGACTTCTCTAGTTTTTAGACAAGTGTTTCGCGGAAACACAGGGTCCGAATTTTGAGAAGTTATAGGTATTTGAATAGAGTAGAGAACCAGGTGTAGCAAGTATCGGGATTCTTCAAAGAGATCGAAGATGTAGATACTTGTGTATGGTGTTCAGTTGATAGTAATGACTAAGAGAACTTGCTTCTCTTTCAGGTTACTCATAATTGGAAGCATTCCTAAGTTGAGTGACGCTGATCGGCCTTTTTCCATTTAGTTGACATGCGCTGGAGACAGCTGCATGATTTGAATCTGGTTCAATTAAATCAGTGCCTCTGTTTCTATATTGGATATAGAACAGTTCATATCTTAACGATGTTAAGGTACGGGGAGTTGTCCGGCTTATG
Organism: Agapanthus africanus; assembly: GCA_030015575.1. Lineage (NCBI taxonomy): Eukaryota > Viridiplantae > Streptophyta > Magnoliopsida > Asparagales > Amaryllidaceae > Agapanthus > Agapanthus africanus. The sequence continues at coordinate 496,778,130 of CM057339.1, forward strand.
ATTAAAACCAGACTCTGGATGACTCAAGGCACGTTTCTGTAATGGCTGTTTGTGGGTTGACCTAGGCTATGACGAGGGTTGACTTTCTACCATCTGGATGAACAATAGCAATATTGTTCTAGACTCGCCACAGTTTTATTAAAAATGGATTTTTTCAGAAAACAGTAGTGGGAGTATGGTAGAACTGGAAGTGATTCCAGAACCACAAACGATTACTGAAGATTTGATAAGGAACCTAAAGATTCAATCTGGATTGACATTCCATTGGCCACTCCGCAGTTTTGGTGGGTAACTTCAGGCACCCGAGAGGTACTACGGTAGCCTCAAGGACGGTGACAGGGAAGTTCTTGTTTACCCACAATTACCATTTCTGTTGTTCCAGGGTGCGAGACCCGGCGGGAGGATGAGTATAGCGTCGTTCTAAACTTTCTTTAGAAGTGTACGTCTATATGACTCTGCCAGAGGGTTGTCGTAGTCAGTGGGAGCAGCGGAAGCATTGGTGGACAGGTAGCTTATGTCTATTTATAGACTAAAGCAGATGTAGCGGAGATAGATCATCTATTTCTGACGTGGCAGTCATAGGTTTGACTTCATCAGAATAGGGGATGGATCTGTTGAGAAGGTAGTAGGGTTTGATATCCTGGTATTTGGATGACATACACCGAGTAGGAAAAGAAACTCCTATACTACAATCGGTTATACTTTGGTCGTCACACAGTGGTTTCTCCACATAGGACTTGGACATTATATCAGACATACTGGTTATTAGATCTAGATTTGGGTGGTTTCCCAATCAGGGTACTTAGACAGCATTCTAAGAGTATTTAGAATGGACGACTCCTGGCACGGTAGTGTGCCTGCAGGTAATGGAGTCACGCTCTCTAAAGGTGTCTTACAGACTGAAGTAGAGAGGGATGCGCATGATTGACAGATCACTTGCTTAGGCAATTGAGTCAATCATGTGATGTCAAGTACCACACCAGATGTTGTTCTTGCACTAGATGCAATAAGTTGACATTGATCCAATCCTGGAGAAACAGTCGGAAGCAGTTATAGAACATAAGTGGATGTTCTAGGGATATGATAACGACAGCCTCATTCGGGAGACAGTTATCATTCCAGGCTTCCACGGTGACATGGACGACAAGGAGGTTGTCAGAGTTATAGTTTTTCCTTCTGACGAGGGGCAGTATTTTGGACAGGTGGTCCAAGGCAATACTGAGGATGGCATGGCGCAGGATACTGATTAAGTTCAGTTGGCGATACAGTCTAAGAAGTTTGGATTTGGAGTTCATTTATGAGCTATGTCCCATCAGACATCCAGACATATTCTAAGACATGTATTGCTCATTTCGGGAGATGGGTTTCTCCGCGAACTTGAGATATAGAGAGACATGGAAGGAGACAACAAAGCGGATCCACTCACTAAGGCTATTCCTCGAACGCAATAGTTTCGCAAACGAGCTTTGTGAGACCGACTAGTAGAGGAGTTGGGTGTTCGGTATCACACGGGCTGTGAGTATGCGACATCGCAATAATTAGCCTTGAGTGTAAGTGGGAGATTGTTGGAGATAATGCCCTCAGAGTCAATTATTGGATCACAGGTACGTGATTGCGGTGATTGAGGGAGGACCTATCCCGGTAGGACAGTCTTACTCGAGATGATAGTATGCTATCTGGTTTACCTTTATCATCGTGTACTGTTTCAGGTGACCTGACAAGTCGCTATTACACGTTGATAGAGCCCCTAGGATTCTTGCTTGACCACCAGCAGTATGAGGGCGATCATATAAGTGGGAGCTGAGGTCTATAAGCATATCCTTAAATGGTCCCTAGTCGTGTGAGTTTCGAGATAGGGCATCGATACTCCATAGTAGACTAGTGTATACAGTCGAGACCCCGACGAGGGGCGGTGGCCGGTCTCACAAGCCACTGGTGTCAGTTGGATCACCTAAGATGTATACAGGTGCTCATTGGGTTATGAGTACACCGGACAGGACTCGCCGGGAACATGCTAGTTGGTCATATACCAGACGTCAGATGGCAGTTCCCTGGTGACATGTGTGCAGGTTAGTTCATCGACCTGGGGATCGTCATTTGTCTCGTGTGAGTTCCCACTGTACTTTGATTACTACCCTACCACGGCTCAAAGGAGTCGTGCAAACAGGTTTTAGTTGGGTACAGTCCCGAGCCACATGGAGGCAGTGAGCGTATCTTCAGGGGTTCGTCTCTCCCGGTATTGGGGGTGAGGTCGTGCTGTGTCTAGGAGAGCCATTACACGAAGTCCTTGGCCAAGGCAAGGAGATTTACTGGTAGGGATTCCAGTAGTATCTCAGGGTGTTCTGGGCTACACTCCGACACGACTTGTACCGCTTTTGGGGGTCTGACTTTTACCAACCCCCTAGGCCCGCCATGCGATGCTCATAGACGAACGGACCGGACTGTACGGATATTGTCACTGACAGGCTCAGTAGGGTTGTCAGGCTGAGTTCACTCACAGACATCCCTTTTTAGTCAGTACCTGGTAGCCCGTTACGTATTGGCTTATACCTCTGACGTGCTAGTGGTTAAATCCACAACCAAGGTGTTGACGAGTCTTTAGAGTCCCCCACATTCAGTTACTCAGCTTTCGGGCGAAAGGTTGTAGAGGCCGTATGGAGATATGGCAAGGTCCGATCAGATACGTGCGGTATTGCACGGATCAGGATCGGAAAGTTTGTACTATAGGCCGTATAGTTATATGGCAGGGTTCGATCAGATACGTGCGGTATTGCACGGATCAGGATCGAACAGATATTACTAGCCGGCTTTGGTATAAGCCAGATTCTAGTATAGTACAGTGGAGATTTTGTCTCATTGCATTTGTATTTCGGTCGAAATACAGATGCGGGTGTGTATGCACAGTATCGGGGTTTTCCTGTAATTTATTACGGGACCAGTTTTCTGGAGTTGCCAGTTTGCTTTCCGTTTCGGCCGATTTCCATTTGTTCCGTTCATTGGCCGAAGATTGGTGGAGGAGGGCTTATTTGCATTGTTGCAAATAAGTGTTTATGGAGGGGGTTCTTTGCATATATTCATATCATGATGGTTTCATGATGGAGCCCATCCTTTGACTTCTAGCTTTATGATGATGGCTTGACCATTGTAGGTTATGATTGGCTTTTGGAGTGTTGGGTTTTGTTCTCTCATCATCTCTTTTCATCATTGCTTCCACCCACCCCCTTGACCTTACTCTTTCTCTCTCCAATCACACATGGGTGGGGGGGCGGCCATTCCTATGGAATGGAGAGGGATTCATTTTCTTTTGTGTGTGATTTTTGATATCTTGAGTTGAGAAAAATCCCTAACCCTCCCTCTCCAAAAAGGTTCACTTCAATCCCTCCACCAATGGCAATTCCACAACCCCAAAGTGAGACATGGTTCTATACATAATCTACAGCAAATCTTGGGCACGTCGAGTAGCCGGCTTCGTGCCCGAGTTGCCTCGGCATTGAGGTGGGAGCCCGTAAAAGAAGTAGGCGATGTGGTGCACTTCCGGCGACGAGGAGGAGACGGGACATTCCGCAGGAGATCGGGACGACGACGAGAAGACCGGAGGACTCGGATCTGTCGGTATACTTCTCTTCCCTATCTTGTTAGTAGCTTAGACTTGTTAATGGTTACGATCCGGATGTTTAGTGCACGGTGGTGCCGGTTTGCTAAGTCCGCAAAATTAAAGTTTTTCACCGCTTCCGCATTCCGGCGTCGGATTGACGGCCGGGGCGCCGCCGTGCACTTACAGCTTATGCACTGAGTGTGGTAAGCAGGTATCAGTCAAACCCTGGGGAGAAACATTAGATAGCGGTAAAGAACATTCTCAAGTACCTGAGAAGGACTAAGGAGATGTTCTTGGTGTATGGCGGAAAAGACCTCCAGATTGAGGCCTTTGCTGACTCCAGCTTCCAGAGTGACAAGGATGATTCCAAGTCCATGTCGGGCTTTTGTCTTTATCCTCAATGGAGGGGCGGTGTGTTGGAAGAGCTCCAAACAGGAAACCGTTGCTGACTCGACTATGGAAGCGGAATACATCGCTGCATCTGATGCGGCAAAAGAAGCTGTCTGGATAAGGAAGTTCTTGAAAGAACTTCAGGTGGTTCCGTCCATTGTTGACCCAATACCTCTGTATTGCGACAACAATAGGCCTATAGCTTTAGCGAAGGAACCCAGATCCCATCAGAAATCCAGACACATCTTGAGGCGGTATCACCTGATCAGGGAGATCGTGGATCGCCAGGAGATCGAGGTTCGGAGGGTTGCTTCAGAAGATAATACTGCAGATCCATTCACCAAGGCCTTGCCCCAGACTCAGTTCGAGCGGCTGATCGAGATGATAGGTCTTCGATACGCCAGTACATGGCCTTAGTGCAAGTGGGAGATTGTTAGTGTATATTCCCTAGAGGCCATTACTGTATCATACTAGTTTGTATATTACTTGATGGAAGCTTAGGATATTCACAGTTGTATATACAATCTTGCTCGAAATGGTAGTATGCTACTTGGTTTGTCTCTGCTTTAATATGTGCATGTGTTTCTTTTAGCATATCGCTGATATAAATATTAGTAGAGCCCTTAAGATTTTTGCTTGATTACCAGCGTTGTGTTGGCGCTCACACTCGTGGGGGCTGGGTAATCCATAAGCACATCCTTATACAGGTCCATGGTCGTTGGACTATCGAGACAGGGCATCGATACTCCGGAGTAGACTAGCGTATGCGCTTCTCATCCCAGTGTGGGAGACGTTCTGTCCCACAGCCGTCAGTACGTCGTACTTGAGATAGTATGCGGGTGCTCGTTAGGTTACGAGTACACTGGACAGGACTCGTCGGGAACTGTTGATTGGTATTATACCTATCGTCAGTTATCAGTTCCCAGGTGACATGAGTACAGCTTAGTATGCTGACTTGACACTGTCACTTCGCCTCGAGTGTGTTCCCACTGCACTTTGATTACTACCCTACCACGGCTCAAAGGAGTCGTGCAAACAGGTAGTTTTTGGGTGCAGTCCCGAAGCACTTGGAGGCAGTAACGGTTAGACAGGATTGGTCTCTCCCAGTATTGGGGGTTGACATCGCGCTGTGTCCAGGAGAGCCATTACACAAGCAGTCCATGGCCAGGGCAAGCGAGATATGCTAGTAGGTTTCCAGTGTTATCTCAGGGTGTGCTGGGCTACACTCCGACACGACTTGTACCGCTATTAGGGGACTGACGTTCACCGCCCCCCTAGGCCCGCCATGCGATGTATCAGACGAACAGACCGGACTGTACGGAGACTGTCACATACAGGCTCAGTAGGAGTTCAGATGGGGTCACCTCGTCAGTCTTCTTATCGGCATCTACCTGGGGACCGTTACGTACAGCTAGTGCCGCTTGCGGTCTGTGGTTAAACCCACTGCCAGCGTAGTGTCGAGTCTTAAGAGTCCCACACAGAGAGCTATTCGCCTTTAGGCAAAATGAGTAGAGGTCGCATGGTTTTGCGACAGGGTTCGTTCACATCCGCGCACTTGTGCACGTTTGCTGTCCGGACAGCTTATACTAGCGGGCTTTGGTTTAAGCCAGATCCTAGTATATGATTTGGGATTGGTTTTATCTCTTTGTATTCGTGTTCCTCGGATCACGAATGCGGGTGCGTATGCAAAGTTGATTGAGTCAGAGGAAGAGGACTTTGATTAGGGTTAATAACCATTGTCATTTTATTAACCCTAATGCTTATGTGTGTATTATGGTTAATTGATATTAGTTTAATATAATTATGCATGGTTAGGGTTGTTGACCATTTGACATTCTTGACTTGTTGACCTAGGTTGACACTTTGACCATCATTATTTCATTTGGAAGATACTCTTTGATCCTTGCAATTTGCATTAAAAATGAAATGATAATGGTCATGTCTTGATTGAGCCATGACAATTATCTCACTAATTATCAATTTACAATAATTCACACATATATGTGAGAATGCTTCATAATTCTCTCATTCTATCATATACTTTCTCTCTCTTGCTCTTCCTCTTCCTCAAGCTCTCCCCTCTCATGTGTTGAGAAACACTTGAGCTTGAGAAAAACCTCTTCTTAATAATCTCCACTCTCTTCTAGGGTTCTAGGAATAGCACTTCTAGCACCCTAGTTACTTCTAGCTTGAAGTTGAAGCCAAAGGTTGAGGCTTTCGGGTGGATCCTTCTTCGACGTGAGAAGACGACAAAGGTGATCCCTTTCTACTACTCCAAGGAGCAAGGAGAGAAGGACATAAAGCCCTAGGTATAACCGTTCTTACTTGTAGCTAATTTCTAGTTAGCTTTAGCTAGTTTTTGTTTAGCAAAGATCCTCCTTTTGTCTAGTCCATGTTGCCTAGAGAAGTAAAAATCCGATTTTTATTCCGTTTTCCGCCTCCCCGCAAGCACCGGGGTGGGCAACGTGGACTTACAATTCTTTTATTGGGGCACTTCTGGGATGAGGATGATGTCACCATTGTATATTATTTACTTTTCCGCATTAGGTAGACCCAAGGAGGGGAGCACAAGTAACCGGGTTCTAGGGTCCAGTGGGAGACCAACTTGAGGAGTCGAGTCCGGGTCTCCTAACTCTAGAATTGGTAGGGTTTCTTGCCGCTCTCGTAGGGGTCTAGGGGTATGGGTTTGGCTATTCATCGCGACCGTGGAATCCGTGTTTTATAGTGGCTCAAAATAAAACACGGACCTCCTTGTATATCCATTATTTCATATGATTCTTCTGCTGCGATATCTGTGATGTGATCATTTGATATGTTGTGATAGATACTGTATATAGTATATATGATATATTATATAGACGTTACTTATGTTTTATACCCGCGCTAGCCTTGCCCCGCTCTGCTGTTAGTTACCTAACCTAACGGTGCACGAGGGGACATCGAGGCGAATGCGGATGGCATAAGTGGACGTCGTATTTATCTGTGATGTTTAGGTGACTTAAATGATAGGACTTCATTAATGTGATTAATGAAAGAAAAGAAACCTAAAAGATGTTGTAGAATCAAATTTTCAAAAAGGGTAGCTACAGTTTTTACTTTGCATAGCGATATATATGATATATCCTGCACCTTATTCGATGAGGAAAGAGCCGAGATCCCTTCACCGGGAGTGACCTCTTTAGCAAAACTGGCAGATGCTACAACACTCGGTTTGTTTTTGATTGCTTTTGGAGTTTTTGCTTTGCATAGCGATATATATGATATATCCTACACCTTATTCCATAAGGAAAGAGCCGAGATCCCTTCACCGGGAGTGACCTCTTTAGCAAAACTAATAAAAGCCTCAAAATCACTCCATTTCAAAATTCACTCGATTTTACAACGATATCAAGTTCATTGCGCAATAGGTTTTCAGAAAAACCTGTCGTAGCCCTCCGTCATTTCAGATAAGAACTGTTTAGTATTCGTGCTGCGTTTGTTGGCCTTTGTCAAGGCGTAGTGTGCGGTAGCTGAATGGTGCTTATATGCTTATGCATATGATACTGATTGTTTTGGGGTAGTCGTACGACCTTGTTGGTCTTTGTCATGGGTCGTGCGGGTGGGTTTGATTCAATCAAGAAATAACGGGTTGAACTTGACTAGCATCCTATGATTTGTTGGCCTTTGTCAAGTTCATAGGGGTTAGGGGCAAAATATTATCGGGAATTTCAAGTGTTGAAATTTGCAAGGAGATTGCATACCTTCTATGAGATAGTTGGATCCCGATACCCACTGCGGGTAATTGTTACTCCTGGGAGAGTTTTACACAGGATAATTAGTCGATCAAGTAGGTGTCTAGAAAGGTGTCAATGGGGTTACGCCTCTGGGAAAATGAGGTTTATTTTAATTAGGTCCGTGCGAAAGCACGGGGAACCTCCCTCAATATACCGACACTGGCCTGGCTGAAAGATTGGCGAAGTTGTAGGGTGTAATTAATCCCGGCTAGTCTTTCCTTTTAGGGTTTGAAGGAAGATTTGATAAAAACAGTGGGAGCCATCCTGATTAGATAAAATAATAACCAATCTGATCTTGCAAGAGCATACACTGAGTGTTTTCTTCTCTCTCTCTCTCCAGGTAGCGACCATGTCACGTCTTAATCAAGATAATAATACGGATGTTTTGACCGAACCTGCTTGTTATACTGAGCTGGGAAACGTTGGTCCCGCTCCAACTTATAAATGTTATAAGACAGAGCAGGAAATGAGGGATTACCAGAATTCACATGCCTCCCAAACGAAGAAAGTGCATGTTGATGCATCATCTTCGGGTGTGTTCATTACAGAGAAATGTTTCTCAGTATCCTTTACGTCCTGGGTATGAGATACCGGATCAGGATCCCACATATGTAATTTGTTACATGAGCTACAAATAGGTAGAGAATTGAGAACAGGTGATAAGTTTCATGAGATAGAAACGGTGCAAGTGTTGCAGCCAAGTCTGTTGGTAGTTATCACCCTGTATTACCAGAATACATTGATTCTGAACGAATGTCATTAGATACCGAACCTGATATACAACATCATATCAGTCTCTTTATTAGTAAAGAAGGATATAATTTTGTATTGTTGGATAATGTTTTGAACATTTCCTATATCAAGAGTTGATCGGTTCAGGCACGTTATCTAAAAGCATTGACGTTCTAAATCAAACTACAGTTCTTAGTATACAGAACACACATAAGCGGAAGAGTTTAGAAATGAACGAATCCTTCTTGAGGTATTGTATACTAGGTCATATCAATGCGACCCGACTAGCTGAAGTTACATATAGATGCATATTTAAATTAGTTTGTATTTACATCTTGTGAAACTTGCCGGTCATGTCACAGAGATAAGATGACCATAGCTCTGTTTATTGGAAACAGAGAAAGAGTTAGTGAACTCTTGGGATTGATACATGCTGATGTACGAAGGTCCCCTGTCTACACATGCCAAGACCGATTCTTTGTACCTCATTACATTCTCTGATGATCTCTCAAGATTCAGACATATGTTCCTGTTGAAACACAAGTCCGAAGCTTTTGAGATATTCACAGAATATAAGTTAGAAGTGGAGAACCAAAACGGGTATAAGTATTATGTCCTTTGATGTGATCAAGGAGGAGAATACTTAAGCATGGGATTCCTGGACTATTCTAAAGGAGAATGAGATTCTCTCTCAGCATTACTCCTCCGTATACACCACAGCACGTCGGTGTATCGGGACGGAGTAATCATACCCTATGTGATAAGGCGTGCTCTATGATGAGTACTACTGAGTTACCTATTTCCTTTTGGAAGTTATGCACTGGAGAAGATGCATACCTATTGAATAAGGTTCCGATCAAATCAGTTGCCTACCACTTCATATGAGATATGGAAAGGGAAGAGCCCATATCTTAAGTTTGTTAAGATTTGGGGTTGTCCGGCCTATGTCTAAAAGCAAAATCCGGACAAGCGCGAGGCAAAGTCAGTTCCGTGGAAGTTTGTTGGATATCCCAAGCATACGCAAGGGAATATCTTCTACCAAACCGAGGAACAAAAGATGTTTTGTTTCTCAATATGCCACCTTTGTGAAAGGGAATTTCTTATGAAGAAATTAATGGTCATAAGGTAGAACTGGAAAAAGTTCCAGCTATACAAACTGCAACTGATGATTTGGTAGAACCAAAGGATTCAATAGTAACCAACGAACCTCAGCCTCTCCGCCGATCTAGTAGGGTTCCTCACCCACCTGAGAGATACTTCGGTTTTCTCTATGACAGTGGGAGCGAGGATTGCATCATGAGATGATGACCCAACTAGTTTCGAGCTGGCCATCAGGAGTGGGACTCTGTAAGAATGGCTGGATGCTTAGCGATCTAAGATGGAATCCTTATACACCAACAAAGTATGGACTTTGGTTGCCTTATCTGAAGGGTTAAATCCCCACCAGGAGCAAGTATATCTTGAGAAGATTGCTTGGTGTACATGGAAAAGTTGAGACTTTCAAAGCTATGCTTAAGTCCATCCAGATCCTACTTGCCATGGCTACATACCATGACTACGATATCTGGCGGTTGGGTGTCATGACTGCTTTTCTAAATAATGATTTGGAAGAGAGCATCTATAAGTACACATCCAGAGGGCTTCGTAAGTAGTAGGAGCAGAGGAAACGTGTGCAAGATATTTTATGTGATAAAGCAGGCATCGCGGAGTTGGAACGTATGTTTTGATGTGGTAGTCAAAGAGTTTGACTTCATCAAAATAGTAGATGAACCTTGCATATACAAAAAGGTAGTAGGGAGTATGGTGGTGATCCTCGTAGAGTACGTGGATGACATACTCTTGATGGGGGAGGAGTTTCCTATGCTACGCTCGGTCAATCTCCGCTTATCACAATGATTCTCCATATAGGATCAAAGTGATACCTACTAAATCCTGGGTTTTGGATCTATGAAATAGATCTAATTGGATGTTAGGATACTCACTAGTTGTAGTGAGATGGTATCAAACGATCCTGGGGAGAATCACTGGAAAAGTTCCAGGGTGATAAGGACGACTGAATGTCAGTCGCAGGAATTGTCTTTACCCTCAGTGGAGGGACGGTATGTTGGAAGAGTTCCAAGCTAGATACCGTGACTTACTAGACGATTAAAGGCAAGATACATCGTTACCAAGGATGCTACCAAAGAGGCAGTCTAGATATAAATTAGTTCATGAGATGAACTTCGTTCCTTCCATTGTGTGACAATGGAGTTGTGGCTTATGCCAAGGAACGCCCGTCCCATCTGTGATCCAGAAATATTCTAAGGCAGTATCACCTCATCATGGAGATGGTAGATCTCCAGGGGATCAAGGTTAGGAGAGTAGACTCAGAGGGCAACACAGCGGATCCACTCACAAAGGCCTTTTCCCAGAGAGAGACTATTATGGGATGGTTGAGTATGAGATACTACAACCACTGTTATCAGATGGCCCTAGTGCAAGTGGGAGATTGTTAGTTATATATATGCCCTAAAGGCCTTTACTATACATGAGATGTATATTATAGTGGATGCTTGGACATATATAGGGAGGACTTTCTTCCTCGTTATGATAGTATGCTATCTGGTCACTCTTTACCTTAACATGTACACTGATTGTCTCTCTGTTACATGTTGGTAAAGCCCTTAGGATGTGTACTTGACTACCTGGACTATGATGCAGATCATACTAGTGGGGACATGGTAGTCCATAAGTACATCCTTCAAGGTCCCTAGTCGTGGGTGTATCGAGACGGGGCATCGATATACCAGAGTAGACTAGCGTATACCTTCTCGACCCATGTAGATGGACGATGGATGATCCCATATCCATTGGTGTTTGACATCAGAGATGATATACGGGTGCTCAGTGGAGACTGGGTACATTGGACGGACTCGCCGAGAACTCCCAGATGGTATTATACCTTACGTCAGATGGCAGTTCTCTGGTGACACTGGTACAGGTTAGTCTGTAGACCCGAGATCGTCATAGAGTCTTGTGTGATTCCCACTGTGCTTTGATTTCCACCTTACCACGTCCAAGAGGGCATGCAAAACGGTGGTTTTTGGGTACAGTCCCAAGTCACATGGAGGCAATGAGCGATAGGAGGGGTTTCGTCTCTCCCGGTATTGGGGGTTGATGTTGCGCTGTGCTCGATTGGCCATAACAGGGAAGTCCCTGGCCAGGGCTGGTTTAGAGATTTACTGGTAAGTGTTACCAGTAGTTTCTCAACCCTTTATAAGCCTCACATCGGCATGACTTATCGGTTATTGGGGTCTGACGTTTACCACCCCTAGACTTGATATGCGACATATCAGACGAGAAGACCGGACTGTACGGTAGTGTCACTGTCAGACTTTTACAGGAGTTGGAGCGGGCTTGCTTGCTGATCTTCTGATCGCTCAATACCCGGGTAGCCGTTACGTCCAGCTAGTACCGATGACAGGTTGTGGGTGCTTGATATGATCATCACCTACTGCCGGCGTATTGACGAGTCTTTAGAGTCCTACATAGAGGTTTTACTGGCTCAGGCAAAACGAAATAGGAGCGCATATGTGATATGTGCGGGACCGAGAATAATGCGAGTATGTGATACCGTATTCTATTCTCGCGATGTTTGTATCGATCGGTTATATGTGATATAACCAGGTTATCGAATCAAGGGTTGATTCGATAAGTCGATACATTGGATGTTAGTCGGTTATATGAGATATAACTGGATTATTAAGTCAAGTGTTGATTTAATAATTTAGTGTATAATTGTATATTAGATATACTAATTTACATTAACTAACATTGGTTCACTTAAGCATTTGTTTTTCTCACTTGTGCACAACTTAATATATATGTGATATATATTTATTTGTGTTCATTTTGTATCATGGTTGTTGATACAACTTACATGGGTGTATAAGACTTATACCATACTAATTATAGTGTTAGGTTTTTATATTTAAAGTAATTCTAAAATTAGTGGATGATGAGCTCACATGCATGAAGCTTCATGAAGCTTAGGGTTGCATTGACTTAGTCTACTAGTTTTGGATTACTTGAGATATTAATTAACCTAACCATTATAATGTAGCCATGGTTATGTCTCTACATGCGTTAATATATGATATAAACTCACCCATGGTTCACTCTCTCTCTTGATGATTAGTTTTTCATTCTCATTTTTCTTGAAGCCCATCTTCTTCCTCCTTCAAAAGCTTGCTAGGGTTTGATAAAGAGAGAGAAATATAGTGAGAAAAGAAATTCTAAAGTATACCCATTTTCTATTTCTCCATCCTCTACTAGATTACCACTTTAGTATAGGGTGTTTGCTTCGCTTTGGTGAAGTGGTAGCTTGAGTTCGTATTCCCTCGACGTAGATCATCTTCGGCCTCGAAGACTTCAAGCAAAACCGTTGCCATCTTCTCATAGAGCCGTCCGAGAGTCGGAAGCACCATGATCGCAGCGAAGGGACTACTACAAGGAGCTTAAGAAGTGAAGGACCGATATACAAAGGTTGTATTTCGTATACACTTAGTCGTAAAAGTTGTTTACTTGCATTGTTTCGCCTAATCTCTAGTCTAAGATCTTGGTTAAGGTTGTTCGGCACGGCTAAAATTTTAATCGGGCATGGTTGATGCCTTGTAGAACCTTGTTAGAGTGCCTAGTAACCCTACACCAACTAGCTTCGAACAGGCCATCACGAGTGGTGACTCTGTGAAATGGCTGGATGCAATGCGATCTGAGATGGAATCCATGTACACCAACAAAGTTTGTACTTTGGAAGTTGCTCCTGAAGGGGTGAAACCCATTGGGAGCAAATGGATCTTTAAGAAGAAACTTGGTGTAGATGGAAAAGTTGAGACTTTCAAAGCTAGACTTGCTGCAAAGGGTTTTCGTCAACGACCAGGTGTGGATTATGACGAAACCTTTTCTCCAGTGGCTATGCTTAAGTCTATCCGGATCTTACTTGCTATTGCTGCATACCATGACTATGAAATCTGGCAAATGGATGTTAAGACCGCCTTTCTAAATGGTGATTTGGAAGAGTGCGTGTACATGAATCAGCCAGAGGGCTTCGTAGACAGTGGGAGCAGCGGGAAGGTGTGCAAGCTGCTTAAATCCATCTACGGGTTAAAGCAGGCATCGCGGAGTCGGAACATCTGTTTTGATATGGTAGCCAAAGAGTTTGACTTCATTAAAAACATAGATGAACCTTGTATATACAAGAAGGTTGCAGAGAGTAAGGTTGTCTTCCTCGTACTGTACGTGGATGACATACTCTTGATAGGAAATGATATTCCTATGCTGCACTCGGTCAAGCTCTTCTTATCACATAGATTCTCAATGAAAGATCTAGGTGATTCCTCCTGCATTTTGGGGATTAAGATCTATAGAGATAGATCTAGACGGATACTGGGATTGTCCCAATCCAGGTACATTGACACCATACTAAAGAGGTTTAGTATGGAAGAATCCAAGCGTTGGAACTTACCCACGATCTCTGGACTCACTCTCTCCAAAGTGATGTCTCCCAAGACTGATTTGGAAAGAGCTCGCATGCAAGGGATACCCTATGCTTCGACAGTAGGCTTTATCATGTACGCGATGCTATGTACCAGACCCGATGTAGCATACTCACTAAGTGTAGTGAGTAGGTATCAAGCATGTCACGACCCGCAGGGTACGGAACGTGACTGGCACTTAAGTTACGAAATGTCTCAAGACATCCGTAAAATAAGTAAGCCAAAGCCCAGAACCCAAAACCAAATAAGCAAAAGAATGAAGGAAAACCAATCAATTGAAAGCGAGTTTATCAAATGAGTCACATCAAGCCTTTTTTTTAAAAAAACAATATCAATTTTTCCGAAAATTTCGGCAGAGTCTCCTTTGTAAATACTGGCCCCCAAATTGGGTACAACAAGAATATATATGAATCCAACAAATAAGGCATCCCCAAGCGGGAGCTAGCTCTTTGCCACAAGGCGGTCACAAATCCCACGCAATATAAAGCAACAACATGCAAAATAATCAAAAGGAAGCATGAGAAAAACAGCATGTCGACTCAAGTGAGCTCGACCCCAAATACAGCATAAAAAGTCCACAAATCTCACAGTCTCATCTCTAGGTCAATATACAACAATACTGGTAGATACAGTAGATGGAGTACAGTAGATACAAGAATATACAAGGTGGTACAAAAATAATAATATAACCCACCTAAGAGCAAAACCTCGAGTCCAGGCAAAAGAGGCAAAAGAAACAAGTGGGCCCGCCGCTACTGTACTGACGGAGCGGACCTGCAAAAAGGCTGTGGCACAACGGGGGTGAGTTGCCAACTCGTGAGTAATAAATAACATCTACACAGGCTATCGAATGCATGCACACAAGCATCCTAGCATCTAAAATACAGGTAAGGCAGGACATAATAGCAGGTATGTATGCAATATGAATATATTAGCAGGTATGAATGCAATGCGAATCAACTCATGACCTGAATGTGTAAGTATAAGAATCATGTTTTTCCTTTAGGAATCTCTTTTGAAATACCAGCACAATACCAATAGAATCAACAAGAACCTGTGTCCAGCAACGACACCTCAAAACTATCACAAATCTCATATATCCATGTCATAGTATCTCTGGCCTCAGCCATCCGGCTGACCCATCTCAATATCAATATCTCATCATCTCGCGGCCACGTTCGGTATCCTCTGGATATCCGCCGTCCCAAACAGTCACCGGTAGGTAATCCGTCCCCTGCCGTGCTCATCGTCAGCAACACGAGCTTCTTGCCCCGGGGTACCTTACCGGGCCCACCATGTACCCGAGACGGTTCATCCAACTCCTCGAAACGGGTCTCGAAAACCACAGCAAACTCATGGTGGACGACACTTACATCACTAGAAAACCGCAATTTACATATTTTAAAAAAATATAATAAGTTTAGAAATTTTGCGGCTTTCCCCCGAAATCCAGAATATGATAAAATCTCAAGATATCCTCATAAGTGCATATGTCAATGATAATGAATGCATATGGTATCAATAATCAAGTTGCGATGTGTGATTAATAGACTAGGCATGAACAAATAATATGATGAGGTACATGCACATGAATAGCAATCCTACGATTTCATTTTAAGGAATTAAAGGCAATAGCACAAATTTAAGTATCAATTAGAGAAAAAGGTTTCAAATTATAGGTTATCTAGTGTGGTGGCATGGCAATTACCAGGGTGTATGTGTAAGCATGAATAGTGCTCGTGCTGCATATAAAAACCCTGGCAATGGTGCAGGTGTCCTATAGAATGGGTTCGTATATGTATGTCAATATAAGGCATGAATGTAGTAAATAATCATACAAGTATTACAACCCTAATTACTAACATTACTAAGAATCTTTTTATGCTACTAAAACTATCGGGCGACTTGCGCCATCCAACGATAGTCCCCGGTAGATGTTACATCTACTCACCGGAATCCCTAGCTAGTCACGTCCAATCACCCGCTTTCCTCTTTCGTGCCGCGTCTGACGTCTCCGCGACCGAACCTGGAATTTACATCAATACCAAACATAAGGTTACATACCAAGAACGACGCAAAACCCAAACGAAAATACTAACGTTCACAAGCTAGGTACAACGTGCACAAGGTGCGCGGAACACACGCGAAAATCGCGAAAACTAACTAAAACGTCGATTGGTCGCCCGGCAAAACTAAAACCCGAACACTCAAAAATCCGCTCTCACACATCCTAAAAGTCATAGGATACGCCAAAACAATCATCAAGATATCAAAAATAATTTATCACATACTTTTATCACAAAACTAGTAAGCACAAACATTCTAAAAAAAACGACGCAACATCGCCGTTATGCGATAAAGTGCTCACAATCCAACACAAACATCCAACTAACCCACTAGATAGCCACTACATTAATTTTAAACCACTAGCAATGCTTAAAAACCTAATTTCCATAAACAAAACCTTTCTTGATTTTCATAATAGCAATTTCAATCCAAAACTAAACATGACAATACCAAATTAACACTAATTTGAAGCCCACACAAATAAAGTAACCTCATTAACTTAGATTAGCAAACAACTAGATAGCAAAATAGATTTAATTAACTAAATAATGGTTTCTAAAACCCTAGTTTAATTTCAACCATGAACTAGAAAAAACTAGATTAGAAACTAACACTAAATTAACACTAAAACAATTTAATTTAAGAAACTTAACCAAAAGAATTTAATTAGGAAGAATTTATACCTCAAACTAGAGATCTAGCAAGAATAATTTGCCTCCAAAGATACCACCTTTCTCCAAGATTTAAACTAAAGTGGGTGTGAGAAGAGATGGATTAAGGTTTTGTGTTGAAATAGTGAATGATTTGTTGATTTTTGATGGTTTTTGAGATGAATTTGTGAACAAAATGAGAGGGGAAAATGAAGGGGGGGGGGAGCTGCTGGTTTCGGCCAGAACAAGGGAGAGGGGAGTGGTGTGGGGTGTGGGAATGGTCACCAAGTCAAACCCCCTCAAAGTCAAATACACCATACCTCCAAAATACTATATTTTAAAACCTACACATCAACTTAATTCATTCCTAACAAAAGAGTTTTAAAACAAAAGAGAGGGGGAGAATTTTCTGCAGTTTGGGCCAGCCAAGGAGATGTGAGGATGTGTGTGTGAGAGTGCACAAAATTTTTTTTTGCAAAAAGACCCCCTACAAGTCCAAAATTGCAAGTTTAAGCTTAAATTCAATAAATTTCGTTTTCCATAATAAAAATTAGTTAAAACTTGAAATAAAATACTAAAAATTTATGTTACAACTAGATTTTAATTAACATGATTTTAAAGCTTAAATTTAGCCCATTTAAATTTGTATTTATCGCTAATTTAATGTATTTTCTTACCGGCTTAAAATAATATTAAAAATTGAAAAAATTAGGGAAAATTTTTAAACGACCAGAATTTCATAAGTAACTCATTTGCTACTAAAAACTAGCAATTACCTATCCAAATAGGTATAATTAGTCCTAAACTGCAAAATAACAAAAAAGACGACGGAAAAATACCACATTTTCACCGATTTTCTTGAAAACACCAAAACGACATTTCAAGGCGCTACAATCTTCCCCCCTTAAAGAAATTCGGTCCCCGAATTTAAAAAATATAACTACGCGTACCTTTAAAGAGATGGGGATATTTCTTCCTCATCTCGCCCTCGGTCTCCCAGGTGACCTCCTCGCTGCTCGGGCCACGCCAAAGGACCTTGACGGTCGGTATAACTTTCGATCTCAACTTCTTCACCTGCCGATCCAGGATGGCCACCGGCTGCTCTGCAAAAGAAAGGTTGCGCTCTAGCTGGACTGTCGGGTGCTGAATCGCATGCGAAGGGTCGTGAAGGTACTTGCGGAGCATCGAAACATGGAAGACGGGGTGAACATCGGGAAAGCTGGGTGGAAGGGCCAAACGATATGCAACAGCGCCGACCCGCTCGAGGATCTCGAAGGGACCTATGAATCTAGGGCTAAGCTTCCCCTTTCGCCCAAAACGCATCACGCCCTTCATCGGAGAGACTCTCAGAAAAACATGGTCGCCAACTGCGAACTCTAATCTGCGACGGCGCCTGTCTGCATACGATTTCTGCCTGCTCTGAGCCGCTCTCATCCGGTCTCGGATCAACTGTATCTTTGCTGTCGTCTCCTCAACAAGATGCGGCCCCAAAATACTGCTCTCGCTGAGCTCTGTCCAACAGACGGGCGATCTGCATCTCCTCCCATACAATGCCTCGAAAGGTGCCATCTGAATAGTATCCTGGAAGCTGTTGTTGTAGGAGAACTCCACTAGAGGTAAATGACGATCCCAGCTACCGCCGAAGTCTAAAACGCACGCTCTGAGCATGTCCTCGAGAGTCTGAATGGTCCGCTCTGACTGTCCGTCGGTCTGCGGATGAAACGCTGTGCTGAAGCTCAAACGGGTGCCCAAAGCCTCCTGAAGTCTCTGCCAAAGTCGGCTGGTGAACTGGGTGCCTCGATCTGACACGATACAAGTCGGTACGCCATGCAACCGCACGATCTCGTCGATGTAAAGCTGGGCATACTGAGCGAAGCTGAAAGTGGTCTTCACTTGCAGGAAGTGGGCCGCTTTCGTCAATCGATCTACGATCACCCAGATGGAGTCATACCCTCGACTGGTCCTGGGTAGACCCACAACAAAATCCATCGAAATCTGCTCCCATTTCCACTCCGGAATGGGTAACGGCTGTAGCTCTCCTGCGGGCCTCTGGTGCTCGGCCTTGACTTGTTGACAAGTCAGGCATCTCGATACAAACTCCGCAATGTCCCTCTTCATCCCGTCCCACCAGTAGGTCTCTCTCATATCATGGTACATCTTGGTGGAACCGGGGTGGACACTATACACTGATCGGTGTGCCTCCTCAAGAATGTCGCGCCGCAATCCATCAGCATCTGGTACGCACAGTCTAGATCCATAGCGTAAAATCCCCTGATCGTCAATCACGAACTTGGAAAATCTGCCCTGTCCCATCTGTGCCATGATCTCTGAGCAACGGTCGTCACTGCGCTGTGCCTCATATATACGGTCAAGCAACTGTGGGCGTGCACGAACATGCGCGAGCTGTCCCCCTGTCTGAGTGAACTCGAACTCAACTCGGCGGTCGCATAACATCTGCCAATCTACTGACGACTGCCTCTGTACTGCGCGCAAACACGATAGACTACCCACGGGCCTCCTGCTCAAAGCATCTGCCACCACATTCGCCTTGCCTGGGTGATATAAGATCTCACAGTCGTAATCTTTCACCAACTCCATCCAACGACGCTGTCTGAGGTTCAGGTCTCGCTGCTGAAATATGTATTTTAAGCTCTTGTGGTCTGTGAATATTTGGCATGACTCGCCATATAGGTAATGTCGCCAAATCTTCAATGCAAAGACCACTGCAGCCATCTCCAAATCGTGAGTGGGGTAGTTCTGTTCATGCTTCTTCAACTGCCGAGAAGCATAAGCGATCACCCGGCCATGCTGCATCAATACGCATCCTAACCCTACTCGCGAAGCATCACAGTAGACCACAAATCCGCCTGATCCCGAAGGCAAAGATAATAATGGCGCCGTAGTCAAACAAGTCCGTAGCTGCTGAAAACTGCGCTCGCACTCCTCTGTCCAAACGAAAGGAACTCCCTTCTGGGTCAAACCGGTCAAAGGTGTAGCTATACGGGAGAAGTCCTGAACAAAACGCCTGTAGTAGCCCGCCAGGCCTAGAAAACTACGGATCTCAGTAACCGATGTAGGTCGGGGCCACTGTTGAACAGCCTCAATCTTCTTCGGGTCCACACATATGCCGTCTCTCGTAACCACGTGACCTAAGAATCCGACACTGTCCAGCCAGAATGCACACTTGGAGAACTTTGCGAACAGCTGGTGCTTCCTCAGAGTCTGCAACGTAATCTGTAAGTGCTGCTCGTGCTCCTCTCTGCTCCGGGAGTACACCAAGATATCGTCGATAAACACGATGATGAACAAGTCAAGATACGGCCTGAATGTACGGTTCATCAAATCTATGAATGCTGCTGGGGCGTTGGTGAGTCCGAACGACATCACCAAAAACTCGTAGTGGCCGTAGCGCGTGCGGAAAGCTGTCCTCGGTATATCCTCCTGTCGAACTCGCAGCTGATGGTATCCTGATCGCAAGTCGATCCTCGAAAAATACCCCGCACCCTGAAGCTGGTCGAACAAATCATCAATGCGTGGCAACGGATATCTGTTCCGCACGGTAACCTTGTTCAGCTGGCTGTAGTCGATACATAAGCGCAAACTTCCATCCTTCTTCTTGACAAATAGGACTGGAGCACCCCACGGAGAAACACTAGGTCGAATAAGCCCCTTATCTAACAAATCCTGCAACTGATCCTTCAGCTCTCGAAGCTCTGCCGGGGCCATCCGATAAGGCGGTATAGAAATAGGCCCCGAGCCGGGAATCAAATCAATGCAGAACTCAACATCGCGCTCAGGTGGTAGCCCAGGTAGCTCATCAGGGAAAACATCAGGGAACTCACAAACAACCGGGACCCGGTCCAACGGAACCTCTGCAGCTCGAGTATCACAAATATACGCTAAGAATCCCTGACATCCCTTCCGCAAGAGCTGACCAGCGCGAAGAGACGAAATCAAGCTGGGAAGGGTGACGCTACAGTCTCCCTGAATAACAAGGACTGGCTCTCCCGGAAAGCTAAATATGATCGCCTTCTCACGGCAGTCCACCGAAGCATAACAAGTGGCTAGCCAATCCTTGCCCAGAAGCACATCAAAGTCCAACATATCGAGGAGAATCAAATCAACCGATGAATCCCTCTCCCCGATACGAACGGAACACAATCGAAATACAAAACGAGCGACAAACGACTCGCCTACCGGAGTAACAACAACAAGCGGATGATCTAACGACGATGACTCATGGCCCAACATCGGTGCAAAGTGTGTAGAGACGTATGAATGTGTGGAACCTGGGTCGAATAATACCCGTGCATCGAAAGAACAAACTGGCAAGGTACCTGTCACAACGGCATTGGATGCCTGCGCATCCTGCGGTGTCAGAGCAAATACTCGGGCCTGTCCTCTACCGATAGCGGGCTGACCTCGACCTCGGCCTCTGCCTCCTTGTCCTCTCTGAACAGGACCGCCGCGTCCACGGCCTCTGTGTGCACCTAACTAGCGTGGAGCATCGCCTGTGGTAGGAAGTAGGGCTCTCTGAGGAGGGGGTGGTGATGGTGGTAGGGTCACATGCGGAACTGTCGCTGCTCCCTGTCGTCTCGCCGGATAGTCTCTGACAAGATGGTGCGGACTCCCGCACCCAAAACACCCTGGCGACGGCTGCTGTCCCTGGGGATATGAACCATATAACTGTCCCCGTCCAAATCCTCTGCCAGGCCTATCTCTCGGAAAGAATCTGGCGCGCTGCCTCTGAGACGGTACATCGGTGTGAATCCTCTTCAGCCCAGAAACGGCCGAAGTCTGTGATATGCGTGCCTCCATCCGTAATGCCGTATCCATAGAAGCTGAATAAGTGTCGTAGTGCTGGGCGCCAATGGCAAGATATAGCTGGGCATCAAGTCCCTGTACGAACCTCTTCACCATCTTCTCTTCGGTATCCACCAAATACGGAGCATATCGGGATAACTGTGTAAACTGGATGTCATACTCAGACACTGTCATCCCAGGTGTCTTGACTAAGGCCTCGAAGCTACGAGCTCTGGCGTCACGAACGCTCTCTGGGAGGAAACGAGCTAGAAAGACCGCTGTAAACTCGGCCCAAGTGATAGGCGGTAGACCTGCAGCTCGACCTCTCAAGATTGACTCCCACCATGTCTGTGCGAGACCCTCTAGTCGGAAACTCGAAAGCTCTACCCATCGATCGTCCGAACATCTCAGCGAACGGCAGATCCTGGCTAAACTGTCAAGGAACGTCTGTGGGTCCTCCGCTGCCTCGGTGCCGGTGAATACTGGAGGTCTCAGCCTCATGAAATCCTGTAGTGAAACCGGGATGGTCACGGCGGCAGTAGTAGGAGCAGGTATCATAGCAGTCTGGGATGTAGTAGGTGCGTCATCCGGCCTCGGTGTACGACTGG
The DNA here is from genome assembly GCA_030015575.1 of Agapanthus africanus. Classification (NCBI taxonomy): domain Eukaryota; kingdom Viridiplantae; phylum Streptophyta; class Magnoliopsida; order Asparagales; family Amaryllidaceae; genus Agapanthus; species Agapanthus africanus. The sequence goes on from CM057339.1 coordinate 496,800,282, forward strand.
CTGCAACTAGAGATCCTACCATCTGACGTAGCTCCTGCATGCCCCCCATCATCTGTCGCAACTCCTCCATACCAGTCTCGAGCCTATCCATACGGCCTGGGGAAGGTGGATCGGTCTGTCCCTGCGGCGTAGGCATACCACCCTGCTCAGTCCTAGTCTCGGACGAGCCAGCTCGAATCTCGTCTCGGGCGGCAGCCCTCTGTGCCCTCGTAGCCTTCGGCGGCATAGTGGCTGTTACAGGAAAACGGATAGTAAGAACAGTGCAATAGGATCATAGGATACACGGAATTGAAGAAGGAATTTCAAGAAAGTATCCTAAAGTCACTTAGGCGGAGTACCGTATCGCAAGTATGCCGCGGACATACACACGCTACGTTACCCTACTTAAGTCACTTACTCCATCTACCAAGGGTCATCCTACACTCAAAAAGGTAAAACCTATCGCTTTGATACCAACTTTGTCACGACCCGCAAGGTACGGAACGTGACTGGCACTTAAGTTACGAAACGTCTCAAGACATCCGTAAAATAAGTAAGCCAAAGCCCAGAACCCAAAACCAAATAAGCAAAAGAATGAAGGAAAACCAATCAATTGAAAGCGAGTTTATCAAATGAGTCACATCAAGCCTTTTTTTCTTAAAACAATATCAATTTTTCCAAAAATTTCGGCAGAGCCTCCTTTGTAAATACTGGCCCCCAAATTGGGTACAACAAGAATATATATGAATCCAACAAATAAGGCATCCCCAAGCGGGAGCTAGCTCTTCGCCATAAGGCGGTCACAAATCCCACGCAATTTAAAGCAACAACATGCGAAATAATCAAAAGGAAGCATGAGAAAAACAGCATGTCGACTCAAGTGAGCTCGAACCCAAATACAGCATAAAAAGTCCACAAATCTCACAGTCTCATCTCTAGGTCAATATACAACAATACTGGTAGATACAGTAGATGGAGTACACTAGATACAAGAATATACAAGGTGGTACAAAAATAATAATATAACCCACCTAAGAGCAAAACCTTGAGTCCAGGCAAAAGAGGCAAAAGAAACAAGTGCGCCCGCCGCTACTGTACTGACGGAGCGGACCTGCAAAAAGGCTGTGGCACAACGGGGGTGAGTTGCCAACTCGTGAGTAATAAATAACATCTACACAGGCTATCGAATGCATGCACACAAGCATCCTAGCATCTAAAATACAGGTAAGGCAGGACATAATAGCAGGTATGTATGCAATATGAATATACTAGCAGGTATGAATGCAATGCGAATCAACTCATGACCTGAATGTGTAAGTATAAGAATCATGTTTTTCCTTTAGGAATCTCTTTTGAAATACCAGCACAATACCAATAGAATCAACAAGAACCTGTGTCCAGCAACGACACCTCAAAACTATCACAAATCTCATATATCCATGTCATAGTATCTCTGGCCTCAGCCATCCGGCTGACCCATCTCAATATCAATATCTTATCATCTCGCGGCCATGGTCGGTATCCTCTGGATATCCGCCGTCCCAAACAGTCACCGGTAGGTAATCCGTCCCCTGCCGGGCTCATCGTCAGCAACACGAGCTTCTTGCCCTGGGTACCTTACCGGGCCCACCATGTACCCGAGACGGTTCATCCAACTCCTCGAAACGGGTCTCGAAAACCACAGCAAACTCATGGTGGACGACACTTACATCACTAGAAAACCGCAATTTACATATTTTAAAAAAATATAATAAGTTTAGAAATTTTGCGGCTTTCCCCCGAAATCCAGAATATCATAAAATCTCAAGAAATCCTCATAAGTGCATATGTCAATGATAATGAATGCATATGGTATCAATAATCAAGTTGTGATGTGTGATTAATAGACTAGGCATGAACAAATAATATGATGAGGTGCATGCACATGAATAGCAATCCTACGATTTCATTTTAAGGAATTAAAGGCAATAGCACAAATTTAAGTATCAATTAGAGAAAAAGGTTTCAAATTATAGGTTATCTAGTGTGGTGGCATGGCAATTACCGGGGTGTGTGTGTAAGCATGAATAGTGCTCGTGCTGCATATAAAAACCCTGGCAATGGTGCAGGTGTCCTATAGATTGGGTTCGTATATGTATGTCAATATAAGGCATGAATGTAGCAAATAATCATACAAGTATTACACCCCTAATTACTAACATTACTAAGAATCTTTTTAAGCTACTAAAACTATCGGGCGACTTGCGCCATCCAACGATAGTCCCCCGTAGATGTTACATCTACTCACCGGAATCCCTAGCTAGTCACGTCCAATCACCCGCTTTCCCCTTTCGTGCCGCGTTTGACGTCTCCGCGACCGAACCTGGAATTTACATCAATACCAAACATAAGGTTACATACCAAGAACGACGCAAAACCCAAACGAAAATACTAACGTTCACAAGCTAGGTACAACGTGCACAAGGTGCGCGGAACACACGCGAAAATCGCAAAAACTAACTAAAACGTCGATTGGTCGCCCGGCAAAACTAAAACCCGAACACTCAAAAATCCGCACTCACACATCCTAAATGTCATAGGATACGCCAAAACAATCATCAAGATATCAAAAATAATTTATCACATACTTTTATCACAAAACTAGTAAGCACAAACATTCTAAAAAAAACGACGCAACATCGCCGTTATGCGATAAAGTGCTCACAATCCAACACAAACATCCAACTAACCCACTAGATAGCCACTATATTAATTTTAAACCACTAGCAATGCTTAAAAACCTAATTTCCATAAACAAAACCTTTCTTGATTTTCATAATAGCAATTTCAATCCAAAACTAAACATGACAATACCAAATTAACACTAATTTGAAGCCCACACAAATAAAGTAACCTCATTAACTTAGATTAGCAAACAACTAGATAGCAAAATAGATTTAATTAACTAAATAATGGTTTCTAAAACCCTAGTTTAATTTCAACCATGAACTAGAAAAAACTAGATTAGAAACTAACACTAAATTAACACTAAAACAATTTAATTTAAGAAACTTAACCAAAAGAATTTAATTAGGAAGAATTTATACCTCGAACTAGAGATCTAGCAAGAACAATTTGCCTCCAAAGATGCCATCTTTCTCCAAGATTTAAACTAAAGTGGGTGTGAGAAGAGATGGATTAAGGTTTTGTGTTGAAATAGTGAAGGATTTGTTGATTTTTGAGATGAATTTGTGAACAAAATGAGAGGGGAAAATGAGGGGGGGAGCTGCTGGTTTCGGCCAGAACAAGGGAGAGGGGAGTGGTGTGGGGTGTGGGAATGGTCACCAAGTCAAACCCCCTCAAAGTCAAATACACCATACCTCCAAAATACTATATTTTAAAACCTACACATCAACTCAATTCATTCCTAACAAAAGAGTTTTAAAACAAAAGAGAGGGGGAGAATTTTCTGCAGTTTGGGCCAGCCAAGGAGATGTGAGGATGTGTGTTTGATAGTACACAAATTTTTTTTTTGCAAAAAGACCCCCTACAAGTCCAAAATTGCAAGTATAAGCTTAAATTCAATAAATTTCGTTTTCCATAATAAAAATTAGTTAAAACTTGAAATAAAATACTAAGAATTTATGTTACAACTAGATTTTAATTAACATGATTTTAAAGCTTAAATTTAGCCCATTTAAATTTGTATTTATCGCTAATTTAATGTATTTTCTTACCGGCTTAAAATAATATTAAAAATTGAAAAAATTAGGGAAAATTTTTAAACGACCAGAATTTCATAAGTAACTCATTTGCTACTAAAAACTAGCAATTACCTATCCAAATAGGTATAATTAGTCCTAAACCGCAAAATAACAAAAAAAAAAGATTTACGGAAAAATACCACATTTTCACCGATTTTCGGGAAAACACCAAAACGACATTTCAAGACGCTACAAAGCAGATCCTGGAGAGAATCACTGGACAGCTGTGAAGAACATTCTCAAGTACTTGAGAAGGACTAAAGAGATGTTCTTGGTGTATGGTAACGGAGAACTCCAGGTGGAGTCCTTTACCGATTCAAGCTTCCAAAGTGGTAAGGACGACTCTAAGTCGCACTCGGGTTTTGTCTTTACCCTCAATGGAGGGGCGGTGTCTTGGAAGAGTTCCAAACAGGAAACCGTGGCAGAGTCGACGATGGAGGCTGAATACATCGCTGCCAACGATGCTGCCAAAGAGGCTGTCTGGATAAACAAGTTCATCACTGAACTTGGTGTGGTTCCATCCATTGAGCATCCAATACCTCTGTATTATGATAACAATGGAGTTGTGTCTTCAGCCAAGGAACCCAGGTCCCATCAGAATTCCAGACATATTCCGAGGCGGTATCACCTGATCCAGGAGATAGTTAATCGCCTGGAGATCGAGGTCAGGAGAGTTGATACGAAGGAAAACACTGCGGATCCACTCAAAAAGGCCATTCCTCAAATACAATTTGAGAGACTCTTCGGGATGTTGGGTATGAGATACTACAACAGCTGGCCTTAGTATAAGTGGGAGATTGTTAGTTATGTATATGCCCTAGAGGCCATTGTTGTACATGTGATGTATATTATAATGGATGCTTGGATATATATAGAGAGGACTTTCTTGCTCGATATGATAGTATGCTATCTGGTTTCACTTTATCTTAACGTGTTAACAAATACTACTTTATGATCACATGTTGATAAAGCCCTTAGGATATGTACTCGACTACTAGGACTATGATGAGATCATACTAGTGGGGCAAGGGTAGTCCACGAGTACATCCTATAAACTATTCCTAGTCGAGGGTGTATAGAGACAGGGCATCGATACTCCAGAGTAGACTAGCGTACACGCATCTTGACCCATACGATGGGCGATGGATGATCCCATATCCATTGGTGTTGGACATCAAAGATGGTGTACGGGTGCTCAGTGGAGACTGGGTACACTGAACGGACACGCCGAGAACTCCTAGATGGTATTATACCTATCGTCAGGTAGCAGTTCTCCGGTGACACTGGTACAGGTTAGTCTGTAGACCCGGGATCGTCATAGAGTCTTATATGATTCCCACTGTGCTTTGATTTCCACCTTACCACGTCCAAGTGGGCCTGCAAAACGGTGGATTTTGGGTATAGTCCCAAATCACATGGAGGCAATGAGCGATAGGAGGGGTTTCATCTCTCCCGGTATAGGGAGTTGATGTTGTGCTGTGTTCGATTGGCTCTAACTGGAAGTCCCTGGGTAGGGCTGATATGGAGATTTACTGGTAAGTGTTATTAGTAGTTTCTCGACCCGTTATCAGCCTTACATCGACACGACTTATCGATTACTGTGGTCTGACATTTACCACCCCTAAACTAGATATGCAACATATCAGACGAAGAGACCGGACTGTACGGTAGTGTTATTGACTGGATTCGCAGGAGTATGTACAGGCTTGCTTGTTGATCTTCTGGTCGCTCAATACCCGGGTGGCTGTTACGTTTAGCTGACCGCTTGCAGCTTATAGGTGTTTGATATGATCATCACCTACTGCCGGCGTATTGACGAGTCTTTAGAGTCCTAAACAGAGGTTTCCTGGCTCAGGCAAAACGGAGTAGGAGCACATATGTAATATGTGCGGGGACCGAGATTAATACGATATATGATACCGTATTCTATTCTCGCGATATATGATATCGGCCGGTTATATGTGATATAGCCGGGTTATTGGATCAAGTGTTGATTCGATAAAATGATATATATATATATATATATATATATATATATATTATATGCTCACTTAAGTATTTATTATTCTCACTTATGATACATTTAACATATATGTGATATATGTTTATTGTATTGTTTTCTTTTGTTAAATATATATTATATATGTGATATATAATATTGTTGTATGCTAGGTTACACATGCAACATGTATGTATGAGAATTATACCATGATATATGCAATGTTTGGGTTTAAATATCTAAGTAATTCAAATTGTGGAAATGAGTCATGGATGAAGCTTCATGAAGCTTGTAGATTACCATTGACCAAGTCCACCCTTTTTGTTTGCCCTAGATATTTCTAACCCAACCATGACTCATAGCCATGGTTAACTCTCTACAATGGTTAAGGATGATATACTTGACCCATGGTTGCATTTCTAACCTCACTCTCATTCATTCTTCTTCTTCTTCCTCATTCTCATTTTGCTTTCTAGCTTTTGAGATCAAGAAGAAAAATAGTGAGAAATTAAATAATAAAGTGAGCAAAATTCCTACTTCATCATCCTCTTCTATACTAGCCATATAGATTATTGTGTTTGCTTCACTAATTCATAATTAGTGAAGTCAGCTTGAGTTCGTGTTTCCTCGAAGTAGATCATCTTGGATTTCGAAGTCTTCAAGCAAGCAAGGATCATTCGACTTGTGAAGCCTTTCTAGAGTCCGGGAGTTCATGGATCGCGGTGAAGGGACTACTACTCGGAGCTTATGAAGCGAAGGAACGGACTACAAAGGTTGTAATCCTTCTCTCTTAGATGTAAAGTTGTTTACATGCTATGTAAACCCTAATTCTCTAGTTAAGATCTTGGTTAGGGTTTGTTTAGCACACCAAAAATTTCAATATGGCATGTGTGATGCCTTCCTAAACCTTGCTAAGGTGCTAAGCTAACCCTACAGACACTATACTGGCAGTGGGTTTAACCACAGACCGCAAGCGGCACTAGCTGTACGTAACGGTCCCCAGGTAGATGTCGATAAGAAGGCCGATGAGGAAAACCCATCCGAACTCCTACTGAGCCTGAATATGACAATCTCCGTACAGTCTGGTCCGTTCGTCTATGAGTATCGCATGTCGGGCCTAGGGGGCGGTAAACGTCAGACCCCTAATAGCGGTACAAGTCGTGCCAGAGTGTAGCCCAGAACACCCTGAGAAACTACTGGAAACACTACCAGTAAATCTCGCTTTCCCTGGCCAGGGACTTTGTGTAATGGCTCTCCTAGACACAGCGCGATATCAACCCCCAATATCGGGAGAGACAAATCCTATCTAACCGCTACTGCCTCCAAGTGCTTCGGGACTGCACCCAACTACTACATGTTTGCACGACTCCTTTGAGCCGTGGTAGGGCAGTAATCAAAGTACAGTGGGAACACACTCGAGGCAAGTAGCAGTGTCAAGTCGACGGACTAAGCTGTACTCCTGTCACCTAGGAACTGTTATCTGATGATAGGTATAATACCAACCAACAGTTCCCGACGAGTCCTGTCTAGTGTACTCATAACCTAACGAGCACCCGTATACTATCTCCAGTACGACGTACTAATGGCTGTAGGACAGACCATCTCCCTTGCTGGGATGAGAAGCGTATACGCTAGTTTACTCCGGAGTATCGATGCCCCGTCTTGATAATCCTACGACTAGGGACCTGTACAAGGATGTGCTTATAGATTATCCAGCCCCCACTAGTGTGACTGCCATCATAACGCTGGTAATCAAGCCAAGATCCTAAGGGCTCCACTAATATGTATAAGCAATATGCTAAAAGAAACACATGCACATATTAAAGTAGAAACAAACCAAGTAGCATACTACCATTTTGAGCAAGACTGTCTATACAACTGTGAATATCCCAAGCTTCTATTAAGTAATATACAAACTAGTATGATACAGTAATGGCCTCTAGGGCATATACACTAACACAATACGGTATCACATACTCGTATTTAATCAGGCCCACACACATATCACATATGTGCCCTACTTCATTTCGCTTGAACCAGGGAACTTCTGTGTGGGACTCTAAAGACTCGTCAATACGCCGGCAGTAGGTGATGATCATATCAGTCACTTACAAGCCGTCAGCGGTACTAGCTGGACTAACGGCTACCCGGGTATTGAGCGATATGAAGATCAACAAGCAAGCCTGCCCACAGTCTCCATGAAGCCTATCAGTAACACTACCGTATAGTCCGGTCTCTTCGTCTGATATGTCGCATATCATGTCTAGGGGTGGAAATCGTCAGACCCCAGTAACGTGATAAGTCATGCCGATGTGAGGCTCATAACAGGTTGAGAAACTACTGATAACACTTATCAGTAGATCTCCATATCAGCCCTGGCCAGGGACTTCCAGTTATAGCCAATCGAGCATAGCGCAACATCAACCCCCAAACCGGGAGAGACGAAACCCCTCCTATCGCTCATTGCCTCTATACGACTAGGGACTGTACCCAAAATCCACATGTTTGCACGACTCCTCTTGAGCGTGGTAGGGAGGAAATCAAAACACAGTGGGAGCCGCACAAGACTCTATGACGATCTTGGGTCTACAGACTAACCTGTACCAGTGTCACCAGAGGACTGCAATCTGACGATAGGTATACTAGCACATTGGAGTCATCGACGAGTCCTGTTCAGTGTACCCAGTCTCCACTGAGCACCCGTATACCATCTCTGATGTCAAACACCAATGGATGTGGGATCATCCATCGCCCATCATATGGGTTAAGAAGCGTATACGCTAGTCTACTCTGGAATATCGATGCCCTGTCTTAATATTATCTCGACTAGGAACAATTAAAGGATGTACTTGTGAACTACCCTGACCCCACTAGTATGATCTCCATCATAGTCCTGGTAGTCAAGTACATATCCTAAGGTCTTTATCAACATGTGAGAGCAAGACAGTATAACAATATATAAGTCTACATGTTAAGATAAAGGTAACCAGATAGCATACTATCATGTCGAGCAAGAAAGTCATCTCTATATATATCCAAGCATCCACTATAATATACATCATATGTACAATAATGGCCTCTAGGACATACACATAACTAACAATCTCCCACTTGCACTAAGGCCATGTGTTGTAGTATCTCATACCTAACATCCCAAAGAGTCTCTGAAATTGCGTCTGAGGGAGGGCCTTCGTGAGTGGATCCGCTACGTTTTCCTTCGTGTCAACTCTCCTGACCTCGATCTCCCGACGATCTACTATCTCCCGAATCAGGTGATACCGTCTCAGAATATGTCTGGATCTCTGATGGGACCGGGGTTCCTTGGCTAAAGCCACCGCTCCATTGTTATCACAATACACATGTATTGGATGCTCAATGGATGGAACCACACCAAGCTCAGCAATGAACTTCTTCATCCAGACAGCTTCTTTGGCAGCATCGTTGGAAGCAAAGTATTCAGCCTCCATCGTCGAGTCTGCAACGGTGTCTTGCTTGGAACTCTTCCAACACACCGCCCCTCCGTTGAGGGTAAAGACAAAACCCGAGACCGACTTACTGTCGTCATTATCACTTTGGAAGCTTAAGTCGGTAAAGGACTCCACTTGGAGTTCACCGTTACCGTACACTATGAATATCTCCTTAGTCCTTCTCAAGTACTTGAGAATGTTCTTAACAGCTATCCAGTGATTCTCTCCTGGATCTGCTTGATACCTTCTCACTACACTTAGTGAGTATGCTACATCGGGTCTGGTACATAGCATCGCATACATGATAGAGCCTACTGCCGAAGCATAGGGTATCCCTTGCATGCGAGTTCTCTCCAAATCAGTCTTGGGAGACATCTCTTTGGAGAGAGTGAGTCCAGATATCGTGGGTACATTACCACGCTTGGACTCTTCCATACTAAACCTATTTAGTACGGTGTCTATGTACCTGGATTGGGATAATCCCAGTATCCATTTAGATCTATCTCTATAGATCTTAATCCCTAAGATGTAGGAGGCATCACCTAGATCTTTCATTGAGAATCTCTGTGATAAGAAGAGCTTGACCGAGTGCAGCATAGGAACATCATTTCCTATCAAGAGTATGTCATCCACGTACAATACGAGGAAGACGACCTTACTCTCTGCAAACTTCTTGTATATACAAGGTTCATCTATATTTTTGATGAAGTCAAACTCTTTGACTACCTCATCAAAACAGATGTTCTGACTCCGCGATGCCTGCTTTAACCCGTAGATGGATTTAAGCAGCTTGCACACCATTCTACTGCTCCCACTTTCTACGAAGCCCTCTGGCTGAGTCATGTATACGCTCTCTTCTAAATCACCATTTAGAAAGGCGGCCTTAACATCCATTTGCCAGATTTCGTAGTCATGGTATGCAGCGATGGAATGTAGGATCCGGATGGACTTTAGCATAGCCACTGGAGAAAAGGTTTCATCATAATCCACACCTGGTCGTTGACGAAAACCTTTTACAACAAGTCTAGCTTTGAAAGTCTCAACTTTTCCATCTACACCAAGTTTCTTCTTAAAGATCCATTTGCTCCCAATGGGTTTTACCCCTTCAGGAGCAACTTCCAAAGTCCATACTTTGTTGGTGTACATGGATTCCATCTCAGATCTCATCGCATCCAGCCATTTCACAGAGTCCCCACTCGTGATGGGTTGCTCGAAGCTAGTTAGTTCATCATCTTCCATGATGCAATCCTCGCTCCCACCATCAACGAGAAAATCGTAGTATCTCTCAGGTGGATGAGGAACCCTACTAGTACGGCGGAGAGGCTGGGGTTCGCCGGGAACTACTGAATCCTCTGGTTCCACCAAATCTTCTGTTGCAGTTTGTGTAGCTGGAACTTCTTCCAGTTCTACTTCCTTGCCGCTAATTTCTTTCGCAAGAAATTCCTTTTCTAAAAAGGTGGCATGCCGAGAAACAAACACCTTTTGTTCTTCAGTGTGGTAGAAGATATACCCTTGTGAGTTTTTGGGATATCCTACAAACTTGCACAGAACAGACCTTGCCTCGAGCTTGTCCGGATTATGCCTCTTGACACAGGCCGGACAACCCCATATCTTCACATAGTTAAGATGTGGTCTTTTCCCCTTCCATATCTCATATGGAGTGGTAGGCGCTGATTTGGTAGGAACCATATTTGGCTGTCTCAAGCGCATACCCCCAAAAGGAAACAGGTAACTCAGCAGTGCTCATCATAGAGCGCACCATATCTAATAGGGTGAGATTCCTCCGCTCCGATACACCGTTGTGTTGTGGTGTATATGAAGGAGTAAGCTGAGAGATTTTGGATAGATGTATGCCCTAGAGGCCATTATAGGATAGTGGATGTATTTATACATGTATATATATATTCAGTGTACATTCTTGCTCTACATGATAGTATGCTATTTGGTTCTTCTTTATCTGACATGTTGACTTGATCATGCTTTTATTCATTCACACATGCTGAAAAAGCCCTGAGGATACTGGCTTGACTACTGTGATTATGATGGAGATCATACTAGTGGGACATCTGTAGTCTATAAGCATATCCTGAAATGTCCCTAGTCGTAGGTGTATCGAGATGGGGCATCGATATACCAGAGTAGACTAGGGTATATGATACTTGACCCATATGATGAGCGATGGATATTCCCACATCCATTGATGTTTGACATCGAGATCGTATACGGGTGCTCAGTGGTGACTGGGTACACTGGACGGACTCGCCGAGAACTCCTATATGGTATTATATCTATCGTCGGATAGCAGTTCTCAGGTGACACTGGTACAAGTTAGTCTGTAGACCAGAGATCGTCATAGAGTCTTGTGTGTTCTCCGACTGTACTTTGATTACCACCCTACCACGGCTCTACCAAGTCGTGCAAACAGATGGCTTTTGGGTACAGTCCCGAGACACACGAAGACGATGAGCGATAGGAGGGGTTTCATCTCTCCCGGTATTGGGAGATGATGTTGTGCTGTGCTCGATTGGCTATATCAGTAAGTCCCTTGCCAGGGCTGTTGAGATTTACTGATAAGTGTTATCAGTAGTTTCTCGATCTGTTATAGACCATTCATCGGCACGACTTATTGAGTTATTGGGGTCAACGTTACCATCCCTAGACTCGATATGCAGCATATCTGATGAAGAGACCGGAGTGTATGGTAGGGTTGCCGGTTGGCTCGACGGGAGTTGTGACAGGTTCGCTTGTTTTCTTCTGATCGCTCAATACCCGGGTGGCCGTTACGTTTAGCTGACCTCTTGCGGCTTGGGGGTGCTTGATATGATCATCACCCACTGCCGGCGTATTGGCGAGTCTTAGAGTCCCACAATGGAGTTACCTAGTCCAGGCGAAATGATGTGGTGCCAATATGAGATTGTAACATTTCAAAAAGATAAAATATTAATTTTAGGAATTTTTATAATTTAATATTACTTTATTGAATATTTTAATATTTCGGTATTTTTAAATACAAATAAATAGGAAAAATTTTGGAAAAATTATGAAAAATTCTAAAATAGGGTAAATTAGAGAATTATGCCATTTCTAAGTTTAATTGATTAGTTATATGCTAAATTAGTGCTAATCGCGATTAAAAATCGCTAATCGGTTTTTAGCATTTTTGTGCAAAACATACACATATCATTTTCTACACTCGTGTTACATTTTATTGCCATGGTTTGTTTTGGGGTTACTATTTATGTGAGAAGGATTTTGAGAGAAAGAAAAGAAAAGGAAAAGAAAAGAGAAAAGATTAAAGAAATGGGGGTTGGTGAGAAATAGAGGCATGGGGCACCATTGACTAAAAGACTTAGCCATTTCTCCCCTCATTTCCCTCCCTCTTCTCTCTTCTTCTACTGCTGCTCCTACACCTCATCCCCTCCCCTCTTCAAAGCTCCAAAACACCTCTAAAACTACACAAAAACCACACACTCATTTCATTAAAAGTGTACACAATCCCTAGATCTACACTTGAAGCTAAAGAAGCAAGGATTTTGGCCACTAGGGGCAACTCAAGAATTTTCTTGAGTTGCCAAATGAGGTAATTTCTGGACCATTAGCTTAATTCTAGCATTTCCTTTACCCCCATGTTAAGATTGAATCGATATTGTGTGATATTGTGGACTTGTGGATAACCTAGTTAGGGTTGTGATGAATTATGGGTTGTAATATGAAATTGAGGTCAGTAGAGATTATACCATCACCCTAGTGTATGAATTGGAACCCAAAACCTGAAGCTTAAACCATAATACGGATTTTAGAAACCGATATCGGGGAAATTATGAAATCTGTGTAGTGTTTATGGAATCTGCTATCATACGAGCTATCCTAAAATAAAATTGAGTGGACAGAGATATGTGCAGGCACCCAGGAAGCTAACCCCAAGACCCCAGCTCCCATTTCTTCTCCCCGGCCGCCAATTTATTCCCATTGGCCGCAAATTGCGGCCTGGGTCCCACCATTTTGGCTCGTATTGGTTCTGTAGCTCCTACATGTTTATGTTTGACCCCTGGTATATATAGATTTGTATGAAGTGACCTAGGGTGAAATCTGGGACATATTTCCTAAGTTGCTGTTTTGGATTCGTGTTTCCGTATTCCGTATTTTTAATTCTGCAATTGTGGATTGTGTTTTGCCTCGACTATTTGGCGTTTATACGACGATATAGAGGATTTATTGATGGTTTTGAAGTCGTGCCATAGGTTCTCACCTATATGCCCCTTATCGTATCGTTTTGGATTTCATGTGCCGTTTTAGCTTGAATTTGGTTTTAATGCGCATATACGACACTTTGATGTGTAGGTACCCATGAAGACTTTGGGACGACAAGCAAATGCGTGGTGACGTCCGCAAATGATGATGCAAGGTGAGTAGATTATATCTACTGGGGGAAGTCGGGTGGATGGCGTATAGCACCCCCGCAGTCCGTAGTTGTTATTATATATGATAGTTAGGTGTACTATGGATAGTGTAGGGTTAGAAGTGACTAGTGCAGTTCATAGTCGCGAACCCTAGAATAGAATTACACCTACACGCACAACCTTGCATACTACTTATACTGGCACTGTGTTGATGATATTGGATGACATTGGAGATGAGTCGATGATGTTGGGCCTTGTGCCGCGAGATCGGTGATTTGATGTGATTCGTATTTGGGATACGACATGTGATTCTTGCGGGCTTGGGATGTGTGTTTACCCCCGCATTCATACTTGTAGACGGTATCAGTTGTACTAGACTTAGATCTGTACCCCAGATTATGTGATACGATGATAGTGATACCTGAGACGTGATGAGATAGTGTGATGTTGACCCGTACCCAGCTATTGGGATGTCGTACGACGATTTACCGTACGAGCCTATATTGATGATAGACCCGCGCTCATGACTTGAGGATGTTATATGATATACTGTATCGTACGCGATACTATTGAGGCGGGATCACCGACTATTATACCTATATTTATATTGACTCAGATTTAGGTGGTTTCCATACCCCTCCTGATTGACCTGAAACTTAGATCTGTAGTTTGCATAGTAGATTCTTCACTGTGGTGTTGACTATTTGATTTCCGCATATTCATGCTATTCACATTGCTGGCATATGTTTATTTCTATATTATTATCATGCTGTTAGGACACCAGCACCATTATCGATGATGCGTATGTTCCACGTACACTATTTGCCGGCTCACACACTTCATCATCGATAATTGCCATGTCACTACACTGTAGTACTGTTGCATTCAGGATTTGACCCTAGCATAACATATTGATATTCTTACCTTTCTGCTATATGTCGCATACATGTTGCTTTCTGATTATACGCATTGAGATATGCTGTTTCCATGATATTTCTGGTTTTTGGGAACCGTGGGTGTTTTCAAAGAGGATATGTATTTGTTTTGAAAACCCGGTTACCCTTGAGATGATATTTCAGTGCGTCCACCATGTGTTTTCTCGGTGCTGAGAGCGACATGTGTAACCCGGATCGAGGAGTGGACGAGCCGATTGCGGGTACATGGTGGACCCGGTATGGTTCCCCTCGGCAAGATGATCGATGAGCTTTGCCGATTGAGCCTGGAGGCGGGCGAGTACCTACCGGTGATTGGTTGGACCTGGCGGTTATCCGGAGGATACCGACCAGAGTCGATAGATGGATGTGGGTGTACTGCCGGGGCCGAGGGCCGATACCGCAGACAGAGCCAGTGGGCCGATCCGGACTGACGGAGCCCGATATATGAGGATTTACGTGCCGATGCTGGGCACAGTTTTCATGATGTTTTTCCATGATTTTGTTTATATCCTCATATTGCATACATGATGCTTATTGTCATTGGGTGACGGGTGGACGGGTTCCACATATATACAGATATGGATCATATACAGACTGGATTTACACTGATCATACTTCATTTGTATATATAACATGGTACGAGGGCGCTGTTATATATACCCTTACACCAATATTAGTGGTATGGGACGCTAATATATGTGTATTGATACTTCATCATATTTACTTCATGCAGACATACCCTATACTGATGACATGTTATTACCTGAGTACTTGGCACTACATACCAGTTTAGATGTTACCTTGCCACCTTATCATACTTCAGATGTACTCTTGTGGTTATATTACTGATTGTTGACCTAGGTTTATGTCTTGCATTCGGTTTCTGCTTGTAGATATTCTCTTTTCACGAGTTGGCAACTCACCCCCGTTGTGCCACAGTTCTTGCAGGTTTGCCGTACAGGTTCCTTTGCGGCATTTCTGGCACATTGCTTCCTTGAGGGTGAATTGCATTTGGTAGGTGGTTTCTTTTGCATCAAGAACCACCATTGTACTTATATTATTCTTTGTATCTAGAATTTCCATCAACCAAATTTGTATATTGTTTCAGACTCAGACATTAGTGTTGTATTATTCGACCTTAGAGTCGCGCTTAGTAGTATTGCGGTTTTCTTGCTTTTTGAGTTCTTTTGGTTTGACCCTCGCCGTTTGGCGTTGTATATTATTGTTGCTTGTGTGGTTGTGACCGTCGATTGACGAAGAGCTAGCTCCCGCTTGGGGATGCCTTTTATCATTGTATATGTGTTGTGCTTGTTGTACCCCGTTCGGGGCCTGTATTTACAAAAGAAACTCTGCCGAAATTTTTAGAAAAGACTTTACCTTTTAAAAATGCACATTCGGCTTAGTTATTTAAAAACCTTGACTTCAAACATGTTTTCCTTCACTTCTTTAAAAAAAACCAGTTTCTTTACTTATTCCTAAAAATGGTTTTAGATTTCTGGGCTTTTGGCTTACTTGGATCAGATGGAGTCCTATAGGCTTCATATGGTTCAAGGGCCAGTCACGTGCTCTTTCGGGTCGTGACAGAGATATGCGAGGGGACCCGATTAAATGCACGTATGTGATACTGTATATTAATCGGGCGGTTTGCTATTGGTCGGGTCGTATGTGATATGACCGGTTTGCTAAATCAAGTGTTGATTTATCATTGACCATTAGCTTTTCACTTTAAACCCTTTCTTGTCTTTTGCTGTATGCATGCATGTATGCACTTATTCTTTTTGATGCACATATGGATGTGTATGCACACATACATGCATACAATATTCTATCATGGTTGTTGACACATGAGATGGTGGCAATATAAGACTCACACTTTATATAAATATGTTGATATTTATTTTTGGATAAAAGAAAATGGAAATAGAAATTCTATCATGGTTTAATATTTTATTCATACACTAACCCTTTGCTTTAACCATGATTTATTTTCTATGGCCATTTTGGATCCAAAATAAATATCTAGATATTTTATAACTAGGGTTAAGAATGAGAAGGAGAAAATATATATATTCTTTTTCTCATTTTAAATCCTAAGCTTATCATTATCTCTTGAGCTCTTCTTCTTGTCATCTTCTTCTTCCTCACTCTCTTGCTCTCTAGGTTTGATTAGTGAACAAAAGAGTGATCAAGTTAGGGTTTTGAAGTGAGAAAACAAACCACATCACCATTCTACACTACTCTTGCCCATTAGTTTAGAGTGTTGAGTTCTACTTCTTCTCTTGATCAAGGGGAGCTTCTAGCTTGGACAAAGAGGACTCCGGGTGGATCGTCGTAGACCTAGAGGATCTCATGCGAGCTTCTTCCAACCCTCAAGTAGCCAATGAGTCTAGCGAATGGAGCTACAAAGGTTGTACTCTCAAACCCTAGCCTTTTACTACTTGTGTTTGTGATTATGTTTTGTGTTACCCTAGCTTTTCTAGTATGATCCTTAGGTTAGTTTCTATAGCACCCTATAATTTTTAATATGGCATGTGTGATGCTACCAAACCTTAGTAGTGGTGCTGTAGAAACTCCCTTCATGGTATCAGAGCCTAACTAGAAGCCTAGACGATGTTACGACAATACGAAAACGAAAACTTCCGCAAAATATGAAATTAGAAACCCTTGAAAAATGCTCTCTGTAAATTTTTTTAAAAGTGACCTGAAAATTATTTAAACTACTGCTGAGAGACATTTAAGATGATATAAGAAAACTGGGGCAAAACGAGATGGAGGGGCTCGGAAAATTCCGGCGACCCTTGGGGTTTTTCCGGCGACGCCGGCTTCTGGTGCTCCCCTCTGGCTCGTTTTGCTCCAGTGTTCTGTACATTATGATATGGGGTTTCTAGTATTGTTTAGTTGTCCAGAATTGCATGTGATATAAGTTTGGTATTGGGCAATTTGCGGAATAGTTCGTATTCGTATTTTTATAGCATTGTATTGGTAACTTTGGCGACGTTAAACAGGTCGAACGAATTATCAAACACTCGTGTTTTCTAGGTTGAACGTACTCGATAACTAATGCAGGTATTCCTATGGACCCTCTAGAAGAAAGTAACCCTAACTCGAGATGTGACCACCAAACTACGACTGAACCTTAGGGTTTGTCGTAGTTAGTGGCGCCACAAATGAGGCTTGGGTCTGCCCTTCTACGGATGGTCCATTAAATACTGTGGCATAGATTTTGAGTATTGTTTAACGGTGCTCAAGTGTTGAGCTTGCGGGGAATGCAGGTGTTCGTTGATTCGATCGAAGGGTTTAACATTGCCTAGTAGTATGTGATACTTGTTTCTGTGACCGTAAGAGTAGTATACGTATCGCCGGTTTCATTGCTATATGTCAACGGCAATTGGGGTACGCATACTTGATTACGTTGATGACATGTGATGTTATGTGTTGCTATATTGTGATGTATTGGATTGTCGTGATTGAATAACCGGGGTGTTTTATGTAAGATGAGAGTTTTACTTTTCATTCATGTAAAATTCATTTGTAATGTAATATTCTTTTATTTGGGGCACTTCCGGGTCGAGGATGATGTCACCATTGTTGTATATATTATTTACTTTTCTGCATTAGGATAGACCCAAGGTGGAGAGCACAAGTTACCGGGTTCTAGAGTCCAGTGGGAAACCATCTCGAGGAGTCGAGACCGGGTCTCCTAACTCTAGAATTGGTAGGGTCACTTGCCGCTTTTGTAGGGGTCTAGGGTGTGGGATTAGATATTCATCACGACTGTGGAATCCGTATTTTCTATTGTTGGCTAAATACTAAATACGGACGTCCTAGTTTATCCTATATTATCATATCTGTGTTTCTGCTGCCTATATTCTGTGATGTGATCGCTTAATATATCTGAGACAAATGCTATATTGTATATGAGATATATAATAGACGTTGCCTATGTTTTACACCCGCGCTAGTCCCGTCCTGGTATGCCGTTAGTTAAGTAACCTAACGGTGCATAACGGAACATTGCGGCGAATGCGGATGGCATAAGCGTATGTTGTATTTTTCGTTTCTTTTCTATGATTGGCTTAAGGACTTAAATGATGGGACTACATTGATATGATTAATGTAAAGAAAATAAATCTAAAAAGATGTTGTATAATCGAATTTGAAAACCACTCGGCTTTTTATGAAAAAACTACATTTCAAACTTGCGGAGCTTAAGCCACTCCTTCTGAAAACCATTTGATTCTACGACGATATCAAGTTCAAAGCGTTAAAGATTTTCTTAAAAATCATCCGCAACCCTCCGTCATTTTAGGAAGTAGAGTACTTAGTATTCGTGCAACGTTTGTTGACTATAGTTAAGGCATGGTGTACGGTAGCTAAGTGATGTCTTCCTATAATGCATATGATGCAGATTAATTAGGACATTCATGCGACTGTGTTGACCATAGTTAAGGGTCAAGTGAGTGGGTCTAATTAATCAAGAAATGATGGGTAGAACTTGACTAGTGCTTATGATTTGTTGACCATAGTTAAGGTCATGGGCACTAGGGGTAAAAACCACATCGGGAATTTCAATAGTTGAAATTTGCAATGAAATTGCATAACTTCCATATGATGGTTGGATCCCGATCCCACTGTGGGGAATAGTAGCTCCCAGGAGAGTTTTGCAGTTTACAATTAGCTAACTTATTAGGTGTCTAGAAAGGTGTTAATGAGGCTACGCCTCTAGGAAGACGAGGTTTATATTAATTAGGTCCGTACGAAAGCATGGGGAACCTCCCTCAAGTACCGACACTGGCCTGGCTGAATAGTTAGCGAAGTTGTAGACTGTAATTAATCCTGGCTAGTTTTCTTTTTAAGGTTTGAAAGAAAAACTTGATTAAAGCAGTGGGAGACATCGATTAGATAAGATAATAACCAATCTGATATTTGCAAGAGCTTTCGCTGAGTGTATTCTTTTCTCTCTCTTAATGGCAGATACTAATGACATGACTCAAGCTTCTACTAGATAAAAATAAACTGAATGGGACCAATTATAAAGACTGGCTGAGGAACTTAATATAGCCTTAACTTATGATAAGGTATCATATGTCCTCACGGCTCCAGCCCCGCCCGTCCCAGGTCCTAAATCCTCAGTTGCGGATATTGAAGTCTGCAAGACATGGGACGCTGACTGTGCCACGGCCAAATGCCTCGCGCTTGAATCGATGGATAACACACATCAAAAGCAGCACGAGAATATGGACGTCCACGCCATATTCCTCCATACAAAGGAGTTGTCTGGAGAGCAATCCCGCGTATTACGATACGAAGCATCCAGAAAGTTGTTTCAGATGCGAATGGCCCCTGGCACATCAGTAGGAGACCATGTTCTGAAGATGATAGCTCTCATAGAGGAGCTTAAGGATCTTGGATGGACAATGGACAATGAACAATATACGGATATTATACTGTAGTCTCTCCCCTCCACCTTTGCTCAATTTATAGTTAACTTCAACATGCACAACTTGGAGAAGGAACTACCTGAACTCCTTAATATGTTAAGGAGTGCTGAGAGCACACAGAAATCAGTGAAAACTCCCGTTTTGAGTGTTGGGCAATCTTCCTCTTCTCGCCCGAAGGCTAAGGCCAAGGCCAAGGGAAAGATAAAGAAGAAACCCACCAAACCTAGGGTTGGAGTTAAGAAGGTTAAGGGGAAAGACAAGTCCAAAGCTGGGAAATCGGGGAAAGGGGAATGTTGTCACTGCCACAAAACAGGACACTGGAAGCGCAACTGCATAGAGTACTTGGATCTCAAGAAGAAGCATGGGGATGCTTCCGCTTCAAGTGTGTTTGTGACAGAAAACTGTTTTTCAATAAACTCTGTTTCCTGGGTATTAGATACCGGTTCATGTTCTCACATTTGCAATTCTATGCAGGGGTTGAGAAATAGCAAGGTTTTGAAGACAGGTGACCATACTCTCCGTGTTGGAAATGGTTCCAATGTACATACAGTTGCAGTGGGAGAGTATGCTGGATATATGTATGCTCTAGAGGCCATTATATGATAGTGGATGCATTTATACATGTAAATATATATATATATATATATATATATATATATATATATTCAGTGTACATTCTTGCTCGACATGATAGTATGCTATCTGGTTCTGCTTTATCTGACATGTTGACTTGATCATGCTTTTATTCATTCACACATGTTGATAAAGCCCTGAGGATATTGGCTTGACTACTTTGATTAAGATAGAGATCATACTAGTGGAACATCTGTAGTTTATAAGCATATCCTGAAATGTCCCTAGTCGTAGGTGTATCGAGATGGGGTATCGATATACCAGAGTAGACTAGCGTATATGATACTTGACCCATATGATGGGCGATAGATGTTCCCACATCCATTGATGTTTGACATCGAGATCGTATACGGGTGCTCAGTGGAGACTGGGTACACTGGACGGACTCACCGAGAACTCCTATATGGTATTATATCTATCGTCGGATAGCAGTTCTCAGGTGACACTGGTACAAGTTAGTCTGTAGACCCGAGATCGTCATAGAGTCTTGTGTGCTCTCCTACTATACTTTGATTGCCACCCTACCACGGCTCTACTGAGTCGTGCAAACATGTGGCTTTTGGGTACAGTCCTGAGACATACGAAGACGATGAGCGATAGTGTTGGGGATAGTGCCCTCATAGTCAATTATTGGATCACAGGTACGTGATTGCAATGATTGTGGAGGACCTATACCGGTAGGACAGTCTTACTCGAGATGATAGTATGCTATCGGTTTGTCTTTATCAGTCGTGTACATGATCAGGTGACTGATTACATGTTACACTTTGATAGAGCCCTTAGGATCTTGCTTTACTACCAACAGTATGATGGCGATCATATACGTGAGAGTTGGGTAGTTTATATGCATATCCTTAATTGTGGTCCCTAGTCGTGGGAGTTTCGAGACAGGGCATCGATACTCCGGAGTAGACTAGTGTGTACAGTCGAGACCCCGACGAGGGGCGGTGGCCGGTCTCACAAGCCAATGGTGTCAGTTGGATCACCTAAGATGTATACAGGTGCTCATTGGGTTATGAGTACACCGGACAGGACTCGCCGGGAATCTGCTAGTTAGTACTATATCTATCGTCAGATAGCAGTTCCCTGGTGACATGTGTACAGGTTAGTTCATCGACCTGAGGTCGTCAATTGCCTCGTGTGAGTTCCCATTGTGCTTTGATTTCTACCCTACCACGGCTCAAAGGAGTCGTGCAAACAGGTAGCTTTTCGGTACAGTCCCGAGCCATATGGAGGCACGTGAGCGGATCGGCAGGGGATTCGTCTCTCCCGGTATTGGGGGCGAGATCGTGCTGTGTCTAGGAGAGCCATTACACAAAGCCCACGGCCGTGGCAGGAGATTTACTTGTAGGTACTCCAGTAGTATCTCAGGGTGTTATTGGGCTTCACTCCGACACGACTTATACTGCTAATGGGGGTCTGACGTTACTAGCCCCCTAGGCAGATATGCGATACTCATAGACGAACAGACCGGACTGTATATACATTGTCACTGTTAGGCTCAGTAGGGTTTCCGGATGAGTTCGCTCATCGGCCTCCCTTGAGGTCAGTCCATGGGCAGCCGTTACGCATTGCTAGTGCCGCTGACGGTTTGTGGTTAAACCCACTGCCAGGGTACTGACGAGTCATTAGAGTCCCCCACAGACAGTTTCCCAAGTTCGGGCGAAACGTTGTAGAGGCCGTATGGTTTTATGGCAGGGTTCGGAAAATGCACGTGCGTTTACGCACGTGTTATTTTTCGGACAGATGATACTGGTCGGCTTTGGTTTAAGCCGGATCCGAGTATTATATTGAGTAGGTATAATATCTTTGTCTCAGTTGCATTTGTATTCGGTCGTAATACAAATGCGCGTATATTTATACAGTTTCGGGGTTATCCTGAAAGTCGTTTCAGGATCACTTTTGGAAGTTGCCAGTTTCCAGTTTTCTATCAGCCGTCTTTTAACATTCGGTTAAAGACGGATTTATCTTTTCTTGGATGAGAGTGAGTCATGCTTCTAGAAGGTTCTAGAAGGTTCTAGATGAGGTGACTAGGATTAATTGGTGTTTTGTTTTCATTGGTTGCATTAAAGGCTTGATGAGGTGTATTAGTGATTCATGCTTTTTCATTAAAGCTTCTTGTTTTCTTAAGGATATTTTGAGTGAGAAGCTTTCTTTTATGGTCACCCCCTTGACCTCTCCTACACTCACCTCCCTCCTATATATATGTGGCCGGCCTTCCCCTCCCCTTAGATGGTTCTTACTTGATGTTTTAATTTGTAGAAAAGATATGATAGTATTTGGGGTGCATGGAATTTTACAGCTCATTTCATTCCATCACTCGATTCCCTCGGCAACTTCATTAACCGATCGTCCACGGATTTGGACGAAGTGAGACAAAGTCATCTACTCATTCTCTACATCATTCTTGGTCGTCTCTTTTAGCAAACTTGACGATCGAGTTGCCTCAAGTCAGAGGCGGGAGCCCGTTTAAAGAATCGTCGACGTGGTGCCACCTGGACGAGCATATTGGAGATCGATGAGATCGGAGCAGCCGCAACGGAGCGTGGGATGATGGTTAAAGAACGAAGGACTCGAATCGTTCGGTATAACCTTTCTACACTCTTTACAGTTTGTTAGTTTAGCAATAATGGCAGATCCGGGTTAAAGTATACGATAGCGCCAGTTAAAAGTTTTTTGTTCCGCATTTGGCGTCTATAGACTGCCGGGGCGCTAGCGTAGACTTACAGTGGTATCAGAGCCTCACCATTTTGCTATACTAACTTGTGCTAACACGTTTAAAACATCGATCGAACCGGAAATCAAAAACTGCAAAATCCAAGCTTGACAGTTTCTGTCGATTTTAAAAGGGTTCCAAAATTAATTTTACACATCACAGAAAATTCAGCAGGCTTTTATAAGAACACCGACAAAATTTGGGCTCGTGATTCTACCAAGCCGCCGCGGAAACGCGGCCAAACCCATGGTTTGGCCGCGCATCCGCCGCCACTTTGTGAGATCATGCTCCCGAATTTGTACAGTGTGTTCTCCTCTGGAAATTGGGGTTTTTGGTATATATCGTTTGGGCCCAGGTTTTGTTATTGTTCTACAGATGTTCGTGGGGCCCACTTTGTGATATTTGGTCGATCGAAATTTAAACATGTTAGTTTACAGTGCTTACATTATATCTCCGACCGGGAATATCATTTGATCGGTAAACCGCGTCAGATTGCTATAGTTCTTTTAGACGGGTTTGCGAACGTAACATTCGCGTTGATGTTCTGTGTTGTGCTGTGTTGTTGCGGATTTGTCGTGGTGGATAGCAGTGTGCGATGGTAGTACAGTTTGTGTTTATTTGTACATTTGATATTGCGGGGCGAGCGTCCAACTTGTGGACTGCCGTCACTGCCTGTTGTATAATATTCTTTTGGGGCACGACCAGGTTGCGGTCGATGTACCTATTGTACTTTTTTCATTACTGTACTAGGGTTTACCCCGCGACGGAGTGCACGGATAGCCGGGTTCTGGAGGGCAACGGGTCCGCATCTCATGGCTTTGAGAGGCAGAGGGGCCCCACTCTAAAATTGGCAGACTATTCGCCGCACTCGTAGGGGGTACAGGTTGACCCAAGGAGGGGTGCCCAAGATTACCGAATTCCGTGAAGTGCTGGGTGGTCCATTCACTATGCTGTAGGGGGCTGCCTCGCTTCAGGTTTTGGCGGGTAACTTGCCGCACCCGTAGGGGTCTAGGTTTCATTGCACAGGCTATCCACACGACAGGGGAACGTCGGGTTTCAGCAGCGGCTCTGTGAAACCCGGGGATCCCAGATTATCTGTATTGTTCTGTAATGCTTATTACTTTTCTGTAATGTTGCATATTATCACGCCTGGAGCGATTATTGTATATTGGTTTATATACTATTAGATGTTGTATATGTTTTACACCCGCGCTAGTCCAGTCCCCGCTCTGTCGTTAGTTAAGTAACCTAACGAGTGATGACGGGACCCAGTGACGAATGCGGATGGCATATACGTACATTTTATTTTCGTTCTTTTCTGGTGTGATCAATTGATGGGACTGCGTTGATTCTGATCAACGCAAAGTAAAACAAACCTGTTTACAGTTGTTGGAACAAATTTAAAAAGTGTTATTGCAAAGACGTTTTCTTTTGTTATGCATAGCGGTATTCAGTGGAATATCCTGCACCTCATTCGACGGGGCAAGGGCCGATATCCCTTCACCGGGACTGACCCCTTGGGCAGAAGTTTGCGTCAGCGTAATAACTTCACTATACTCGATTACAAGTTGCTTTGCATAGCGGTATTCAGTGGAATATCCTGCACCTCATTCCACGGGGAAAGAGCCGAGATCCCTTCATCGGGAGTGACCTCTTTAGCAAAAGGTTTTCGCCACTATATTTTAAAAAGCTATCAGGTTCCTTCAGCGATATCAAGTTCACTACGTTAATGGTTTTTCGCCAAAAACCAGCCGTAGCCCTCCGTCACTTCTTTTGGGTATTCAGTAGTATTCAAGCTATGCATTTTAGCCAAAGTTAAGGCATAGTGTTTGGTAGCTGCTGGGTATTCATTTGTTGCATAGATAGATGAGTTAGTTTGGGACAGTCGTTCTGCCGATTGGCCAAAGTCAGGGGGATGTACGGGTGGGTTCAAATTGACAAGATAGTGACGGGTAGAACTTGGCATGTGACTTATGACACTTTGACCAAAGCCAAGGTTATAAGAGCATGGGGCAAAAATCATATCGGGAGTTTCTAAAGAAACTGAAACTTGCCAAGTATGCGCATACCTTCTGGAGTATGAGTAACGTGGATGCATTCCATCACGTTATCATGCGATGAGAGTTGGATCCCGATTCCCACTGATGAGTTGGTTTACTCTTCGGGTGATCCCGATTGATTCTTCTTTCTGGTTTGGAGGAGAATTTGACAGGACAGTGGGAGGTTTCCGGATTAGATAAAGTGATAACCATTCTGATCTAGGTTAGAGTGCACGCAGAGTGTTTCTTTTTTCTCTCTCTTTGGCAGCGACCTTTGACCGACCCTAGACTATGACTCAGTGACCAGGTTGACCGAACCTTCTTAAAATACTGGCTTTTGGATTGTCTGAGTTGCATAAGTCATTGCCACTCCTTCTTTTACCCTTTGAATTTTTCAGAACACCCGTATTACTACGGATATCCACTTCCATTGGATAGATCCATCGTATGGTTATATACGAACTCGAAGGGACTTCTTCGAGGATGGATCAAGGTTCAGGAGAAATAGAATTGGTTTATTCAGTTGTCTTTTATTATCACCTTCTCTCAGGTTGCGAGGGCTTCTTGGTTTAGGAGAGTACACCTATTACGCTTATTGGATAGTCTTATTCCAAACCATAGGCTGGTGCCGAAAGGTAGGGAATGAAGAAAACCAATTAGCCTAAGTAGGGTGTGCAGAAGGTAATATGTAAAGACAAAATAAAGGGATTAGAAAGAGGGCAAAGTAAATTGCGACTGATATCATTCACGACCAAAACCGCGTACTTCATCGCCACTCCTATTTCACCTTTAAAAGAATAAGGTATTATTCAGTTGTCTTTTATCATCACCTTCTCTCGAGATGCGAGTACTCCTTGGTTTAGGAGGGTACACCTATTATGCTTACTGGATAGTCTTCTTCCAAACCATAGGCTGGTGCCGAACGGTAGGGTAGGAAGAAAACCATTTAGCCTAACAATGGTGTACAGAAGGTAACGACTAAAGACAAATAAAGGGATTTGGAGAGATGACAATAAAATATACGGTTGAAGTCATGAATTTATTGCTATGAATACCAGGATACCCCTACGAAACATTTTCATGTTTCAGTGCATTGTTAAAGAAAAACTGTTTTCCCGATTAGACACTTACTCCAAGGGTATGTATTTACCAGGTTTCATTCTCATATCTGTATGGTTTTACAGATGATGAGTGGGAGTAAGTTATTGGGAATTAGGTGATTATCCTCATTATATCGGAATTCGTTGTAATTGGTGATATTTGAGGAAATCGCCAGGGTACAGTTTTCAACCTACGACGCACAGGTTTTGAGTTGTTTAACTCAGCGGACTTATACAGAGTATTGTATGTTGTCCAAGTGTCCATCAGGACAAAGGGGTAGGTCCTCGTACTATGTTCTGTTTACTTATAACTTCTCTAGTTTTTAGACAAGTGTTTCGTAGAAATACAAGGTCTAAGTTTTGAGAAGTTGTGGGTATAAGAATAAAGTAGAGAACCACGTATCACAAGTATCGAGATTCTTCAAAGAGATCGAAGATGTAGATTCTTGTGATTGGTATTCAGATGATAGTAATAGTTTTGAGAAACGTGTTTCTCTTTCAGGTTACTCATAATTGGATGGATTCCTAAGTTGAGTAATGCTGATTAGCCTCCTTCCATTAAGTTGATATGCATTGGAGACAGCTGCATGGTTTGAATATGGTTCCAATTAAATAAGTGCCAAAGTTTCTATATTGGATATAGAATAGTTCGTACCTTAAAAGATATTAAGGTACGGGGAGCTGTCCAGCTTATGCTTAAAACCAGACCCTGGATAACTCAGGGCACGTTTCTGTAATGGCTGTTTGTGGGTTGACCCTGGCTATGACGAGGGTTGATATTCTACCATTTGGAAGATCAATAGTGATATTGTTCTTTACTCACCACAGTTTTAGTAAAATGGATATTTTTCAGAAAACAGTAGTGGGAGTATGGTAGAACTGGAAGTGATTCCAGAACCGCGAACGATTACGGAAAATTTAATAGGAACTATATATTCAATCAGGTTTGACATTCCAATAGCCACTCCGCAGATATGGTAGGTAACCTCAGACACCCGAGAGGTACTTCGGTAGGCTCAAGGACGGTGACAGGGAGGTTCTTATCTACCAAGACTTGACACTACTGTTGTTCCAGGCTATGAGACCCGGTAGGAGGGTTGTCGTAGTCAGTGGGAGCAGCGGAAGCATAGTGGGCAAGATGCTTATGTCTATTTATAGACTAGAGCAGTTATAGCGGAGATAGATCATCTAATTTTGATGTGACAGTCATGGGTTTGACTTCAATCAGAATAGGGGATGGATCTGTTAAGAAGGAAGTAAGGTGTGATGTCATGGTATCTGAATGACATACACATAGTAGGAAGTAAAATTCCTATACTACGATCGGTTGTACTGTGGTCGTCACACAGTTGTTTCTCCAGATAGGATATGGATATAATATTTGACATTCTGGTTTCTAGATCTATGGTTTTAGATCTGGAATTGAGTAGTTTCCCAATGTGGGTACTTTGACAGTATTCTAATGGTTTTTAGAATAGATGACTCCTAGCATGGTGGTGTACCTGCAGGTGATTGAGTCACCCTCTCTAAAGGTGTCTTACAGACTAAAGGGGAGAGGGATGTGCATGATTGGCAGATCACTTGCTTAGGCAATTGAGTCAATCATGAGATGTCAAGTACCACACCAAATGTTGTTTTTGCACTAGATGCAATAAGTTTGTATTAATCCAATCCTGGAGAAACATAAGGAAGCAGTTATAGAACATAAGTACATGTTCTACGGATTTGATGACGGCAGCCTCCTTCGGGAGACGGTTATCATTCCAAGCTTCAAAGGTGACATGGTTGACAGAGTGATTGTCAGAGTTATAGTTTTCCCTCTGACGAAGAGGGATAGTATTATGGACAGGTGGTTCAAGAGGATACTGTGGGAGGCATGGTGCCGGATACTGATTAGGTTCAGTGATCGATACAGTCTAAGAAGTTTGGATTTGGAGTTCATTTATGAACTAGGTCCCATCAGATATCCAGACATATTCTAAGACAGGTATTACTCGATTCAGGAGATGGCTTTCTCCATGAATTTGAGATTAAGAGAGATATAGAAAGAAACTTCTAGGCGGATCCACTCACTAAGGCTATTTCTCGAACACAATAGTTTTACAAACGGGCTTTGTGATACTGATTAGTAGAGGAGTTGGATGTTCGGTTTCACACGGGCTGTGAGTAGTCGACATTGCAATAATTAGCCTTGAGTGCAAGTGGGAGATTGTTGGGGATAGTGCCCTCATAGTCAATTATTGGATCACAGGTACGTGATTGCAATGATTGCGGAGGACCTATACCGGTAGGACAGTCTTACTCGAGATGATAGTATGCTATCTGGTTTGCCTTTATCAGTCGTGTACATGATCAGGTGACTGATTACATGTTACACTTTGATAGAGCCCTTAGGATCTTGCTTTACTACCAACAGTATGATGGCGATCATATACGTGAGAGTTGGGTAGTTTATATGCATATCCTTAATTGTGGTCCCTAGTCGTGGGAGTTTCGAGACAGGGCATCGATACTCCGGAGTAGACTAGTGTGTACAGTCGAGACCCCGACGAGGGGCGGTGGCCGGTCTCACAAGCCAATGGTGTCAGTTGGATCACCTAAGATGTATACAGGTGCTCATTGGGTTATGAGTACACCGGACAAGACTCGCCGGGAATCTGCTAGTTAGTACTATATCTATCGTCAGATAGCAGTTCCCTGGTGACATGTGTACAGGTTAGTTCATCGACCTGAGGTCGTCATTTGTCTCGTGTGAGTTCCCACTGTGCTTTGATTTCTACCCTACCACGGCTCAAAGGAGTCGTGCAAACAGGTAGCTTTTGGGTACAGTCCCGAGCCATATGGAGGCACATGAGCGGATCGGCAGGGGATTCGTCTCTCCCGGTATTGGGGGCGAGATCGTGCTGTGTCTAGGAGAGCCATTACACAAAGCCCATGGCCGTGGCAGGAGATTTACTGGTAGGTACTCCAGTAGTATCTCAGGGTGTTATTGGGCTTCACTCCGACACGACTTATACTGCTAATGGGGGTCTGACATTACTAGCCCCCTAGGCAGATATGCGATACTCATAGACGAACGGACCGGACTGTATATACATTGTCACTGTTAGGCTCAGTAGGGTTTCCGGATGAGTTCGCTCATCGGCCTCCCTTGTGGTCAGTCAATGGGCAGCCATTACGCATTGCTAGTGCCGCTGACGGTTTGTGGTTAAACCCACTGCCAGGGTACTGACGAGTCATTAGAGTCCCCCACAGACAGTTTCCCAAGTTCGGGCGAAACGTTGTAGAGGCCGTATGGTTTTATGGCAGGGTTCGGAAAATGCACGTGCGTTTACGCACGTGTTATTTTTCGGACAGATGATACTGGTCGGCTTTGGTTTAAGCCGGATCCGAGTATTATATTGAGTAGGTATAATATCTTTGTCTCAGTTGCATTTGTATTCGATCGTAATACAAATGCGGGTATATTTATACAGTTTCGGGGTTATCCTGAAAGTCGTTTCAGGATCACTTTTGGAAGTTGCCAGTTTCCAGTTTTCTATCAGCCGTCTTTTAACATTCGGTTAAAGACGGATTTATCTTTTCTTGGATGAGAGTGAGTCATGCTTCTAGAAGGTTCTAGAAGGTTCTAGATGAGGTAACTAGGATTAATTGGTGTTGTGTTTTCATTGGTTGCATTAAAGGCTTGATGAGGTGTATTAGTGATTCATGCTTTAGCATTAAAGCTTCTTGTTTTCTTAAGGATATTTTGAGTGAGAAGCTTTCTTTTATGGTCACCCCCTTGACCTCTCCTACACTCACCTCCCTCCTATATATATGTGGCCGGCCTTCCCCTCCCCTTAGATGGTTCTTACTTGATGTTTTCATTTGTAGAAAAGATATGATAGTATTTGGGGTGCATGAATTTTACAGCTCATTTCATTCCATCACCCGATTCCCTCGGCAACATCATTAACCGATCGTCCACGGATTTGGACGAAGTGAGACAAAGTCATCTACTCATTCTCTACATCATTCTTGGTCGTCTCTTTTAGCAAACTTGACGATCGAGTTGCCTCAAGTCAGAGGCGGGAGCCCGTTTAAAGAATCGTCGACGTGGTGCCACCTGGACGAGCATATTGGAGATCGATGAGATCGGAGCAGCCGCAACGGAGCGTGGGATGATGGTTAAAGAACGAAGGACTCGGATCGTTCGGTATAACCTTTCTACACTCTTTACAGTTTGTTAGTTTAGCAATAATGGCAGATCCGGGTTAAAGTATACGATAGCGCCAGTTAAAAGTTTTTTGTTCCGCATTTGGCGTCTATAGACTGCCGGGGCGCTAGCGTAGACTTACAGATAGGAGGGGTTTCGTCTCTCCCGGTATTGGGAGTAGATGTTGTGCTGTGCTCGATTGGCTATATCAGTAAGTCCCTGGCCAGGGCTGTTGAGATTTACTGATAAGTGTTATCAGTAGTTTCACGATCTGTTATAGGCCATTCATCGGCATGACTTATTGAGTTATTGGGGTCGACGTTACCATCCCTAGATTCGATATGCAGCATATCTGACGAAGAGACCGGACTGTACGGTAGTGTTACCGGTTGGCTCGACAGGAGTTATGACAGGTTCGCTTGTTTTCTTCTGATCGCTCAATACACGGGCGGCCGTTACGATTAGCTGACCTGTTGCGGCTTGGGGGTGCTTGATATGATCACCATCCACTGTTGGCGTATTGACGAGTCTTAGAGTCCCACAATGGAGTTACCTAGTCTAGGCGAAACGATGTGGTGCGCATATGAGATATGCGCGGGGACCCGGTTAAATGCGCGTATGAGATACCGTATATTAATCAGGCGGTTTGCTTTTGGTCGGGTCGTATGTGATATGACCGCTTTGCTAAATCAAGTGTTGATTTATCATTGACCATTAGTTTTTTCACTTTAAACCATTTCTTGGCTTTTTGTTGTATGCATGCATGTATGCACTTATTCTTTTCAGATGCACATATATGCACATATATGCACATATACATACATACAATATTTTATCATGGTTGTTGATACATGAGACGGTGGCAATATAAGACTCACACTTTATATAAATGTAACGCTTCGAAATTCGTTTAGGTTAATTTCGCGTTAGTTAGTAATGATGCGTGTTTTTCATAAAACCCGTAAAACTTATTTCTTTTGTAAACTAGTTCTAATTGTGATGAGATGTGTTTTTATATATATTTGGGGTTTATTAATTATAATTTAGTTTGTGTTCACCTTGATTAGAGTTTTTCCTTAATTATTTTCCTAAGCTAGGTTTAGTGTACACATGCACACTTATCTTTTTTTGTAACCTAAGCTAAGTGTTGGCTTGTAACCATTTTCATTTCTCCTTGCATGGTTTATATCCCTAAATAAACCAAGTCAACCCTTTCTTTTTTTAAAATAAAATGAAGAGTGGGAGGTATGGGGGTTAGGTGAAGTGAGCTTGACTTTTTGACCATTTTCTTTCACTCATTTTCCCTCTCTCCCTCTCATTTTTTGCTCTCCCAGCAGAAAGGCAGCAGCTGCATCATCATCATCATCATTCCCTTCTCATTTTGCTTCTTTTTTTTATCCATATACAAACCCTACACAAAAATCCCTTTTTCCTTCACAAAACATTAGGATCTATGGCTCTTTTGAGGATTTTGGTGGCAACTGAGTGGCTTTGAGGGCAAGGGCTGGAAATTTAGTTTCCCTAGGGTCTTTTGGAGGTATTAAACTCACCCATGTCACCTTAGTTCATAACTTGTAGTTTTGTTTCCTAAAAATCGTATTTTTGTGCATTTTGGTGATATTGAAAGGAAATTAGTGAAGCTTGTGATAAGTTAACTTTTTTATGGCTTGTTTAGCTTAATTAAGTGATTATAGTGTTGTTTTAACCTAGGGTTTGTTTCAGGTTTCACCAAATCCCCTTAATGTATCGATTTAGTGTTTAATTAACTTTTTAACTAGGTTTTAGGTTCTGTGTGATCTGCTTGTGACCCGATGGCTTCAGGAGAAAATTGTATTTACTGGAGCATGTACACTAGGTTTAGAGAACACACATGAAGTACGGGAGCACAACTCCTTGGTTTGGCCGCCAGAAAATTCGTTCTGGCCGTAATTTGCGGCCAGATGGGGGACCTGGGTTTTGGGGTTTGCTCTGTTGGTGTCTGCTGCTATTCTAAGACTTATGGTATATGCAATTTTGTAAAATTCTCTCTGTAGAAAAATCTGGAACCAAATACCCTATTTCCTACAATTTGAACTTTCGCAACACGTGTGACACGTGAGTGGGTTTAGGGTTTTCTGCGTATTACGACGTGTCGGGGTAACTTCAGGCGCGTAATCACACGTTTTAGCGTATCTCACACACACGCGTTTGGTTCGGGATGCGGGTTTCTCGTTTGGCTTTAATGTCGCGTTTTTGTAGATGTTAGCTTACGTGTATTATTTTGTGAAATTCTAGGTTCGCAGGCGAGCACGACAGACGCCGCGAAGAAGGGGAAACAAGTCGTCGGCTACACCTAGCACGAGACTACGGTGAGTAGATTTAAGATCTACGGGGAAATCGCCCGTATGGCGTTAAGCGTCAGGGCTTGATAGGCTATAGTAGTTGCATATTTGCATCCATATACATTAATTGCATACTGTAGTTCCTGCTATATTATATATATGTATATGAACTTAGAATTAATAACACACCGCACTGTTACTAACGGTTCATGTTGCACGAGAACTAATCTGCATGTTACACACACACCGTTAGTAATTTCCATGACATTCACATTATAGAACTGCCATGAACAATATATTGTAGCTCACCTGATATATGATGTGACATGATTATGCTACTTGTGCACATACTCATTTGCATATCCAGACTTACGCATATTCAAACTGTACCTACCTAGATAAGCTAATTTTTGGTAAAAACTGGGGATCGCATGATACCTTTTAAAAACTGAATTTACTTAAAGAGAGGTTTCTCCCTTTTTCTTATAGTACGACTTATGATGCATACATTACATCGCATGGATTTACGCATTGGCTTTGGATTTCATGTGATTTCTGGATTTGAGGACCGTGGGGTTATTTAAGAAAATATGCACTGTTTTTGAAAACCCGGTTCCTATTGATATGATATTTCAGTGCGTCCACCATGCGTTTTCTCGGTTCTGAGACGTGTGACTTGTGAACCCGAATCGAGGAGTTGGATGAGGCCGATTGCGGGTACATGGTGGACCCGGTATGGTATCCCGGGGCAAGAAAGGGATGCTGTGTATACAGACGGTGAGCCTGGTAGAGGGACTACTACCTACCGGTGATTGGTTGGACCTGGCGGTTATCCGAAGGATATTGACCAGAGTCGATATATGGATACGGGACGACCCGTACTACCGGGGCCGAGGGCCGATACCGCAGACGGAGCCCGTGGGCCGATCCGGACTGACGGAGCCCGATATATGAGGTTTTGCGGGTCGATACTGGACACGATTATTTCATGATATTTTGAGTGACGATGTTGGGCATTCGCGATTCTCATGTAAGTCGATGTGCAACACCCCACGAGTTGCGGGGAGGCGGAAATATGAAAAACGATCTTGTTCTTGAAGCAAACATCGACTAACCGAAGATCTTTACTAAACGATAATTAACAACAACCATAGAAGTTCTTAGCTACTATGTAAAGAGATTATACCTTGTGAATCATGTCCTTCGTCTTTTCGATCTCTACGTCATCCTCGGCCTTCTCTAAGTGATAGATGATCCACCCGAGAACCCTAATCCAAGATTCACCTCCAAACTTGAGGTAACTAAGTTTCTCTAGTTGCTAATCAAAGGAACTTAGATCATATAGAGTTAGGTTATGGAGTGTTTAGTCTATTCTAATCCTTGATCTCAACTCATGAGTGGTAGGATTAGAGTTTGAAGAGATAGTGAGCTTGAGGAGAGAGAAGGTGAACAAGATTATGATAATGATATTGTTTCTCACTTGATATATGAAGCATAATGAATAAATGAATAAAATGAGATTATTCATCATGCTACATTAATGCATTATGAGTGATTCACTATGTGACTCATTAAGCATTTAATAATGCATTAATGACATAATGAATCACACATAATGAGTCACAATATCATTTAATGACAATGCCACCTAAACCCTCAAGTCACCATGCTTCTAGAAGCTTCCCGTATAATTACGAGAACGCTTCTCCTATCCGTGAAAACACGGAAAAACTTTAGACTGTATAAATCCAATAACCTAATACTAGAATCTGGCTTAAACCAAAGCCGTCTAGTAAAAACTGTCCGAATGTCGTACGTGCGTTTAAACACGTATTCGTCCGAACCCTTGTCGTAAAACCGTACGACCTCTATATCGTTTCGCCTGGAGTTGGGAAATCTCTGTGTGGGACTCTAAAGACTCGACTACTACGCTGGCAGTGGGTTTAACCACAGACCGCAAGCGGCACTAGCTGTACGTAACGGTCCCGAGGTAGATGTCGATAAGAAGGCCGATGAGGAAACCCATCTGAACTCCTACTGAGCCAGTCCGTGACAATATCCGCGCAGTCCGGTCTGTTCGTCTAAGAGTATCGCATGTATAGTCTAGGGGGGTGGTGAACGTCAGACCTCTAATAACCATACAAGTCGTGCCGGCATGGCTCAAGACCATCCGAGAATCTATTGATCAGTCCATCAGTAATTCTCAATCAGCCCTGGCCAGGGACTTATGGTAATGACGAACCGATCACTGTGCGATATCAACTCCCTATACCGGGAGAGACGAATCCCTAACAGTCGCTCACTGCCTCCACGTGGCTCGGGACTGTGCCCAACTAAAACCGGTTTGCACGACTCCTTTGAACTGTGGTAGGGTAGTAATCAAAGCACAGTGGGAACTCACACGAGACAAATGATGACCTTAAGTCAACGGACTATCTGCACACATGTCACCTGAGAACTGCTATCTGACGTTAGGTATAAATACCATTCAGTCAGTTCTCGGCGAGTCCTGTCCGGTGTACTCACACCCAGTGAGCATCTGTATACAATCTTAGGTGTACATCACCAATGGCTGCGGGACCAATCCATCGCCCCTCGTCAGGGTCTAGATATGTATACACTAGTCTACTCTGGAGTATCGATGCCCAGTCTCGATACTCCTGCGACCAGGGACATCTAAGGATGTGCCTATTGACTATCCAGCTCCCACAAGTATGACTGCCATCACAACGCCGGTAGTCAGGCAAACACCCTATGGGCTTTATCAAAATGTTTATAAATACAAAGTAAAATATATCACACGTTAAGATAAAGTCAAACCAAATAGCGTACTACCATATTAAGCAAGATTGTCATGTACATACATATCCCTAGCATCCTATACAATGAAGGCCTCTAGGGCATATATATCCAACAATCTCCCACTTGCACTAAGGCCTATAATTGATGCAATGAGTACCTACTGTCTGCATTAGTTCCAGTTGCTGGCGTACCGCATGCCCAACATCTCAAACAACCTCTCGAACTGGACTTGAGGGATGGCCTTGGTGAATGGATCTGTCGTGTTGTCTTTTGTGTCCACTCTTCGTACCTCGATCTCCTGACGATCCACGATCTCCCTGATCAGGTGAAACCGCCTTAAGATATGCCTGGATTTCTGATGGGACCTTGGTTCCTTCGCTAATGCTACAGCCCCATTGTTATCACAATACAAAGGTATTGGATTGGCAATGGACGGAACTACCTGAAGTTCAGAGATGAACTTCCTCATCCAGACAACCTCTTTTGCGGCTTCACTAGCAGCTATATACTCAGCCTCCATAGTTGAGTCTGCGACGGTATCCTGTTTGGAACTTCTCCAACATACCGCCCCTCCATTGAGGGTAAACACAAAACCCGAAATGGATTTAGAATCATCTTTGTCACTTTGGAATCCGGAGTCGGTAAAAGCCTCAACCTGGAGGTCCCCATTACCGTAAATCAAGAACATCTCCTTAGTCCTTCTCAAGTACTTGAGAATGTTCTTTACCGCTATCCAATGCTTCTCACCTGGGTCAGACTGATACCTGCTTACTACACTAAGTGCGTAAGCTACATCTGGTCTGGTACATAACATCGCATACATTATAGATCCTACTGCCGAAGCATAGGGTATAATGCCCATGCGAGCCCTCTCTTCATCAGTCTTTGGAGACATCTCTTTGGAGAGGGTGATCCCGTGACAAGCGGGTATATTACCGCGCTTGGAATCTTCCATACTAAATCTCTTTAGTATAGTGTCAATATACCTGGACTGTGAAAGTCCCAACATTCTATTAGATCTATCACGATAGATCTTAATGCCCAAAATGTAGGTTGCATCACCCATGTCTTTCATGGAGAATTTCTGTGACAAGAAGAGCTTTACTGATTGTAGCATAGGGACATCATTCCCTATCAGTAGTATGCCGTCGACGTACAAAACGAGGAAGACTACTGCTCCTTCTACAATCTTCCTATAAATACATGGTTCATCTACATTTTTGATAAAGTCAAATTCTTTGACTGTCTCATCAAAGCAGATGTTCCAACTCCGCGATGCTTGCTTTAATACCTAGATGGATTTAAGCAACTTGCACACTCTTCCGCTGCTCCCACTGTCTAAGAAACCTTCTGGTTGATCCATGTAAACACTCTCTTCTAAATGTCCATTTAGAAAAGCTGTTTTTACGTCCATCTGCCAGATTTCATAGTCATGGAAGGCAGCAATGGCAAGCAGGATCCGAATGGATTTAAGCATAGCTACATGTGAAAAGGTTTCATCATATTCCAATCCTGGTCTTTGACGAAAACCTTTTGCAACGAGTCTAGCTTTGTAGGTTTCCACTTGTCCAAGTGCACCAATCTTCTTTTTGAAGATCCATTTGCATCCAACTGGTTTCACCCCAGGAGGAGCAACTTCTAAAGTCCATACTTTATTGGTGTACATGGATTCCATTTCGGATCTCATAGCATCCAGCCACTTCACCGAGTCAATACTCGTGATAGCCTGCTGAAAACTAGTAGGCTCATCATCATTGATGATGCAATCCTCTCGATCCCCAACTAAAAGAAAACCATAGTATCTTTCAGGAGGATGAGAAAGCCTACTAGATCTGCGTAGTGGCGTTGGTTCGTCTGGTTCTATTGAAACCTGAGATTCCACTATGTCCTCAGCAGCAGTTTGAGGTTCTGGAATTTCTTCCAGCTCTACCGCGCTCCCACTAATTTCTTTTGCAAGAAATTCGCTCTCTAAGAAGACAATGTGGCGAGCGACAAACACCTTTTGTTCTTCAG
Source organism: Agapanthus africanus (assembly GCA_030015575.1). Lineage (NCBI taxonomy): Eukaryota > Viridiplantae > Streptophyta > Magnoliopsida > Asparagales > Amaryllidaceae > Agapanthus > Agapanthus africanus. The sequence continues at coordinate 496,838,065 of CM057339.1, forward strand.
TGTGGTAGACCATGTACCCCCTTGAATGTTTGGGGTATCCTACAAACTTGCATAAAACCGATCGTGCCTCGAGCTTGTTCGGACTATGCTTTTTAACATATGCCGGACACCCCCATATCTTGATATACTTGAGATATGGTCTCTTCCCGCTCCACATTTCATATGGAGTGGTAGGCACAGACTTAGTTGGAACTCTATTCAATAAGTATGTTGCTGATTCTTGAGCAAAACCCCAGAAGGAAAGTGGCAACTCAGCACTACTCATCATTGAACGCACCATATCTAATAGCGTGCGATTCCTCCTTTCTGATACACCATTATGCTGAGGTGTATAAGGCGGAGTAAGCTGAGAGAGAATTCCATTCTCTTTTAAGCATCCAAGGAAACTGGTACTTAAGTAATCTCCACCTCGATCAGATCGAAGTGTCTTGATGCTTTTACCAGTTTGTTTCTCTACTTCATTTTTATACTCCTTAAACTTCTCAAAGGCCTCGGATTTATGTTTCATTAAGAACACATGTCCATACCTAGAGAAGTCATCAGTAAAAGTGATGAAGTAGGAGTGACCGCTTCTCGCATGTGTAGACATTGGACCACATACATCACTGTTTACAAGTCCCAAGAGTTCTGTGGCTCTTGCTCCGTGTCCGGTGAACGGAGATTTGGTCATTTTTCCTTTGATACATGATTGACAAGTTGCATATGATGAATATTCAAACGGATCTAGATATCCATCTTTATGTAACTTAGTCAACCTTGTTTCGTTTATATGACCAAGTCTACAATGCCATAGGAATGCTTGATTTGAATCTGGAGCTTTTCTTTTAAGTGTGTTTTGAATTTTGAAAATTCGAGGTTGATTAAGTATGTATATGCCGTTTTCCAGTGTGCTATACCCAATCAGTTCTTGATTTAGGAGAATGTTCATGACATTTCTTTCAAGCGCAAAATTATATCCTTCATTAGATAACAAAGATACTGATATAATATTACACAACATACGGGGAATACAAAAACAGCTGTACAACACCAAAATGTGCCCACTAGTCAACCCTAGGTGATATTCCCTATTGCAATAGCATATACATGCATTCCATTGCCCATCCGGAGAGTCATATCACCTGTCCCCAGTACTCTACTATTTCTCAGATCCTGCAATGAATTACAGATGTGAGAACCAGAACCGGTATCAAGTACCCATGATGTAGAGTTTACTGAAAGACAATTTTCGATCACGAACACACCTGAAGCAGAAGCAACAGCTTGCTTCTTGTCCTTGGCTTTGAAGGCCACACAGTCCTTCTTCCAGTGCCCTTGCTTATGACAATAATAGCATTCGTTTATATCTGCCTTCACCCTTCCTGCCTTGTTCGTTCCCTGCACCTTCTTGACCCCACCCTTCGGTTTGGTGGCTTTCATCTTCTTCTTCCCTTTAGCTTTCGCTTTAGATTTAGAATAGGATGATTGGCTAACATACAGAATGGGGGTCTTCTCCTGTTTCAAGGAGGTCTCTGCTACCCTCAACATGTTGAGGAGCTCTGGAAGATCAGCTTCCATTTCGAGCATGTTGGAGCTTAGCACGAACTGAGAGAAGGTGTGGGGAAGAGACTGCAAAATCAAGTCGATATACAAATCGTTCTTTAGCACGCATCCCAGGTTTGCGAGTTCCTCTATGAGGCTGATCATTTTCAGGACGTGCTCTCCTACAGGTGATCCTGGAGCTAACCTCATCTTAAAGAGTTTCCTTGAGGTCTCGTACCTTGCGATACGGGAGTGCTCCCCATACAATTCCTTGCAATGGAGAAATATGGATATAATATCCATACTCTCGTGCTGTTTCTGGAGTTCATTGTTCATGGACGCCAGCACGATACACTTAGCTCTCTCACAATCTAGATCCCAGGTTTTGCGAACTTCCTTGTCCACAACTGAGGAATCTGGTCCTGGGATAAGGGAAGGAACAGCGGTGGTAACATATGCTACTTTGTCATAAGTCAGGGCAATGTTGACGTTCCTTAGCCAATCTTTATAGTTCTGCCCGGTCAGTATATTTTTTTCAAGTAATAGTTTTAGTCCTGTCATGGTAGCTGCCAGAGAGAGAGAAAAGAAAACACTCATCTTATGCTCTTGCAAGTTTAGATTGGTTATCAATTTATCTAAACAGGATGGCTCCCACTGTTCTCTCAAATCCTTCTTCAAAACCTAAAAGAAGAACTAGTCAGGATTTAATCACACGTCACAATACTTGCTTAACCTTTCAGCCAGGCCGGTGTTGGTACTTCGAGAGAGGTTTTCCAACGCTTTCGCGAAGTTCCTTAATTAAATAACCTCTTTTTCCTGGAGGCGTAGCCCCTCTAACACCTTTCTGGACACCTACTTGGTTTATAGCATTAATTGTTAAGTGATAAAGTTTCCCGAGAGTAATCCTACTCATCAGTGGGATCGGGATCCAACTATCATTGCATGATGCACTAGATGGAAGCCACTCTAATCACCACACTCCAGAAGGTATGCTAAATCTGCAAGTTTCCTTTATGTTTGAAACTTCCGATGTGATTTTTACCCCAAGCTCTTATGACCTTGACGTAGGCCAACAAATCATAAGACGTAAGTCAAGTTCTACCCGTCGTTGTCCTGATTAATTTAGGTACATCATACATGCCCTTGACGTAGGCCAACAAGGCTGTATGTCTGTCCTATACTAATGCATCTATCTATGCAACAAATAAGCAAACACACTGCTACCATACACTATGCCTTGACATAGGCCAACAAGCATAACATGAATACGATGTGCTGTCTATTTGAAACGACGGAGGGTTACGGCTGGTTTTTGTCAAAAAACCGTTAACGTAGTGAACTTGATATGATCGAAGGAACCATGATAGCCTTTATTAAAAGGAGTGGTTTAAGCTCCGTATTTAAAATTTGCTTTTTGAAGAAAACCGAGTGGTTTTTAAATTGTTCCAACGATTCAGTTTAGGTTTTATTTTTCTTTGCATTAAAAAAATAATGCGTCCCATCATTAACCTATCATTACAGATAACAACGAAAATACAATGTCCTCTTATGCCATCCGCATTCGCCACGGGGTCCCGTCATCACCCGTTAGGTTACTTAACTAACGGCAGAGCGGGGTCTGGACTAGTGCGGGTGTAAAACATAAGTGACGTCTAAATAGGTATCATATATAGATATTGTACATTCGTCAGACGCAATAATAGGCATTCCAGATCACAGATGAACTTTATTGGATATACAAGCAATCCGCGTTTCTTTTGAGCCTGCAACGAAAGACGGATTACACAGTTGTGATGAATAGCCATTACCCCACCCCAGACCCCCACGGGTACGGCAAACTGTTGGAGATAGTGCCCTCAGAGTCAATTATTAGATCACAGGCACGTGATTGCAATGATTGAGGGAGGACCTATCCCGATAGGACAGTCTTACTCGAGATGATAGTATGCTATCTGGTTTATCTTTATCATCGTGTACTGCTTTAGGTGACCTGACATGTCGCTATTACACGTTGATAGAGCCCCTAGGATTCTTTCTTGACTACCAACAGTATGATGGCGATCATATACGTAGGAGCTGGTAGTCTATAAGCACATCCTTAAAAGGTCCCTAGTCGTGGGAGTTTCGAGACAGGGCATCGATTCTCCAAAGTAGACTAGTGTATACAGTCGAGACCCCGACGAGGGGCGGTGGCCGGTCTCACAAGCCACTGGTGTCAGTTGGTTCACCTAAGATGTATACAGGTGCTCATTGGGTCATGAGTACACCGGACAGGACTCGCCGGGAACATGCTAGTTGGTCTTATACCTGACGTCAGATAGCAGTTCCCTGGTGACATGTGTACAGGTTAGTTCATCGACCTGAGGATCGTCATTTGTCTCGTGTGAGTTCCTACTGTGCTTTGATTACTACCCTACCACGGCTCAAAGGAGTCGTGCAAACAGGTTTTAGTTGGGTACAGTCCCGAGCCACATGGAGGCAGTGAGCGGATCTTCAGGGGTTCGTCTCTCCCGGTATTGGGGGTGAGGTCGCGCTGTGTCTAGGAGAGCCATTACGCAAAGCCCTCGGCCGAGGCAGGAGATTTACTGGTAGGTATTCCAGTAGTATCTCAGGGCGTTCTGGGCTACACTCCGACACGACTTGTACCGCTTTTGGGGGTCTGACTTTTACCAACCCCCTAGGCCCGCCATGCGATACTCATAGACGAACGGACCGGACTGTACGGATATTGTCACTGACAGGCTCAGTAGGGTGTCAGGATGAGTTCGCTCATCGACGTCCCTTTTGGTCAATAGCTGGTGGCCCGTCATGTATTGGCTAATACCTCTGACGTGCTAGTGGTTAAATCCACAGCCATAGTATTGACGAGTCTTTAGAGTCCACCACATATTCAGTTACTCAAGCTTTCGGGCGAAATGCTGTAGAGGCCGTATGGAGATATGGCAGGGTCCGATCAGATACGTGCGGTATTGCACGGATCAGGATCGGACGGATATTACTAGCCGGCTTTGGCTTAAGCCGGTCCTAATTTAGTACAGTGTAGATTTTGTCTCATTGCATTTGTATCCGGACGGAATACAGATGCGGGTGTGTATGCACAGTATCGGGGTTTTCCTGTAATTTATTACGGGACCAGTTTTCTGGAGTTGCCAGTTTGCATTCCGTTCCGGCCGGTTTTCCTTTGTTCTTTCCCGGCCGGACCTTTTGATGGAGGGTGTTATTTGCAAGTTTGCAAATAACATTTTGTGGAGGGTTTATTTGTGAGATGAGAGATTATGATAGCATCTTTAGATTCCTTTTCCATCTTTTCTTTTCATGCATCATTACATGTATTAATGTGATTAGAGTTGATGTGAGATGGTTATGATGAGGTTTTGGATATGGTCACTCTCTCTCTTTTCCTACACTCACCTCCCTCTTGCTTATGTAATTCTTTCCTCCACCATTCTCATTCTAAGAAAATGGTTAAAAGACATTTTGAGAGAAAAAAGAAGATGAGAGCTTCATCTTGAGAGTTTCATTCTTGATCTCATTTTCATGCTAGAAAAATGCAAGCACCATTTTTCTAATCTTGATTCCTCCATCATCTTCAAAGGCAACAAACCCCAAATGAGACATAGCCTCTACACTACACATTCTACAGCATATCTTGAGCATGTCGGGTTGCCGGCTTCATGCCCGAGTTGCCTCGGTATTGAGGCGGGAGCCCGTAAAAGATGCAGGCGATGTGGTGCCCTTCCGGCGAGGAGGCGACGATGTGGAGACAAGACTTTCCGCGGGAGATCGGGACGATGACGAGAAGACCGGAGGACTCGGATCACTCGGTATACTTCTCTTCCCATCTCTTGTTAGCTAGTATAGGTTAATGGTTAACGATCCGGGTTTTTCATTGTCCGTGGTAGCGCCAGTTTCCAAGTAAGGAAAATTTTTGATTCCGCATTTTGGCCTCGGAAAGACGGCCGGGGCGCTTCCGTGGCGCAACATGGTATCAGAGCCACGCCATTAACCTTGCCCAGCTTGTTCTAATGCGTTTTGCTTATCCGATCGACCAAAATTCCAAAAACCTCATTTTTGTTCACATCAGTTTTCTGTTGAAATTTTTTGGTGTCTAAAAATTTTTCAGGTTGTAGAAAACTGATGTACATGATATTCTAAGACTTCTATAAAAATTCGACAAACTCAGTCGATGGATGAAGCGCGGAACCGCGGCCAAACCCCCCCTTGGGCCGCGGTTCCGCCGCACTTTGCTGTCCTCACTGTGTCCAATTTTTACAGTGGGCTTGTGGGCTGATTTTGGGGTTTTTGGGATATTAAATTTGGGCCCAGATTTTCTGTGACTGCTACAGTATTGCTTGGGGGCCCACTTGTTAATTGTTTGATCGATCGGATATTTTAAACACATTATTTCACAGTATTTACATTATATCTGTGACCGTGAATATCACTTGATCGGTAAATCCTGTCTAACTGCTATAGCCCGGTTAGACGGATTTGCGAACGTGATTTTCACGTTGATGTTTTGTGTTTATGCTGTGATGTTGCGGATCGGTCGTGGGGGATAGCCTGGATGCAATGCTAGTACAGTTTTGTTGTATTATGTACATTTGATATTGTGGGACGAGCGTCCGACATGTGGACTGCCGTCACTGCCTGTTTGTATTATTCTTTTGGGGCACGACCTGGTTGCGGTCGATGTACCCGTTGCATGTATATTTTACTTTCTGTACTAGGATTACCCCGCGGAGGGGTGCACGGATAGCCGGGTTCTAGAGGGCAACGGGCCCGCATCTCATGGCATTGAGACGGAGGGGGCTTCATTCTAGGATTGGCGGGCTATTCGCCGCACTCGTAGGGGGTACAGGTTGACCCAGGAGGGGTGCCCAAGTTACCGGATTCCATGAAGTGCTGGGTGGTCCATTCACGATGCTGAAGGGTGCTGCCTCGCTTCAGGTTTTGGCGGATGACTTGCCGCGCCCGTAGGGGTCTAGGATTTCATTGCACAGGCTATCCACACGACCAGGGGAACGTCGGGTTTCAGCAGCGGCTCTGTGAAACCCGGGGCTTCCAGATATCTTTATTATTCTGTGATGCTGTACATTTCTGTGATGTTGCATTCTTATCACGCCTTGAGCGAATATAATATATTGGTATATATATTAGTAGATGTTGTATATGTTTTACATCCGCGCTAGTCCAGTCCCCGCTCTGTCGTTAGTTAAGTAACCTAACGGGTGATGACGGGACCCAGTGGCGAATGCGGATGGCATATACGTACATCAGTATATTTTCGTTCTTTGTGGTGTGATCAATTGATGGGACTGCGTTGATTCGGATCAATGCAAGATAAACAAATCTATTCTGATGTTGTTGGAACATTTTTCAAAAAGCTGTTATTGCAAGGACGTTCACTTTTGTTTTGCATAGTGGTATTCATTTGGAATATCCTGCTCCTCAGTCGACGAGGCAAGGGCCGAGATCCCTTCACCGGGAGTGACCCCTTGGACAGAAGTTTGCGTCAGGGCATTAACTTCACTATAGCCGATTACTTTTGCTTTGCATCGTGATATTCAGTTGGAATATCCTGCACCTCATTCTACGGGGAAAGAGCCGAGATCCCTTCACCGGGAGTGACCTCTTTAGCGAAGGTTTTCGTCACTATATTTTTATAAAAGGCTATGCAGTTCCTTCAACGATATCAAGTTCATTACGTTAAAGGTTTTTCGCCAAAAACCAGCCGTAGCCCTCCGTCATTTCCTACAGGTATTATTTAGTATTCGTGCTGCATTTGTTGACCTAGTCAAGACGTAGTGTTCGGTAGCTGAGTGGTACTTGTTTGTTGCATAAGTGGGATTGGTTAAGACAGTCGTGCGGCCTTGTTGACCTAGTCAAGGGCACGTACGGGTGGGTTTAATGCAATCCAGAATAATGACGGGTTGAACTTGACTGGCGGTTTATGGTTTGTTGACCTAGTCAAGGTCATAAACCGCTTGGGGTAAAAATCACATCGGGAGTTTCAAAAGAACTGAAACTTGCCAGGCATGCGCATACCTTCTGGAGTGTGGTGACTTGAGTGGATTCCGTCAAGTTATCATGCGATGATAGTTGGATCCCGATTCCCACTGATGAGTTAGTTTACTCCTCGGGTGACCCCGACTAATTCTTCTTTCAGGTTTGGAGGAGAATTTGAGGTACAGTGGGAGGTTTCCAGATTAGATAAAGTGATAACCATTCTGATCTAGGTTAGAGTGCACGCTGAGTGTTTCTTTTCTCTCTCTTTGGCAGCGACCATTGACCCGACCCTGGACTATGACTCAGTGACCAAGTTGACCGAACCTTCTTAACACTGGCTTTTGGATTGTCAGAGTTGCAAACCTCATTGCCACTCCGGCTTTTACCCTTTTCTCCAGGACACCCCATATTACTACGAACGTCCACTTCCATTGGACAAAACCATCGTATGGTTATATACGAACTCGAAGGACTTCGAGGATGGTTTCTGGTTCTGGAGAAAACGAATAGGATTATTCAGTTGTCTTTTCTTTTCACCTTCTCTCAGGTTGCGAGTACTCCTTGGTTTAGGAGTAGTACACCTATTACGCAAATTGGATAGTCTTCTTCCAAACCTTAGGCTGGTGCCGACCGGTAGGGAATGAAGAAAACCAATTAGCCTAAACGGTGTACAGAAGGTATTAAGTTAAGACAAAGCAAGGGATTAGTAAGAGGGCAAAGTAAAGTGCGACTACTATTCACGAACAAACCAAGTATTTCTTCGCCAATCCTAAATCACCTTTGTATTTCTCTAGAACACTCCGTATTACTACGAAGATCCCAGTTTATTGGATAATCTATCGTATGGTTATATACGAACTCGAAAGGAACTTGTTCCAGTTCGGGGATGGATCCTGGTTCAGGAGAAATAGGAATAAAGTACATTCAGGTGTCTTTTATCTTCACCTTCTCTCGCGTTGCGAGTGCTCCTAGGATTAGGACAGTACACCCTTTATGCTTTTTGGATAGTCTTCTTCCAAACCATAGGCTGGTGCCGAACGGTAGGGAAGGAAGAAAACCATTTGGCCTAAAGGGGTGTGCAGAAGGTAATGACTAAAGACATATAAAGGGATTTGGAGAGGTGGAAAAGACTTATACGGTTATAGTTGTGAATCTGGATAATGGTAGAGGCATTACTAAGAATACCAGGATACCCCATCGAAACATTTCAATGTTTCAGTTCAGCTGTGTAATGTTAAAAGAAAACTGATTTCCCGATTGGACACTTACTCCAGGGTATGTATTTACCAGGTATGATTCTCACATCTGTATGGTTTTACAGATGATGAGTGGGAGTAAGTTATTGGGAATAGGGTGATCATCCTCATTATATCGGGATTCGTTGTAATCGGTGATATTTGAGGAGATCATCTGGGCTGTTTGCCGGTCGGCAAATATTTGGTTTTGAATATCCGCTGTTGTGCACCAATTTCAAATTGATATATCTGTACGTCTATTTTCATAGAGTGAGATATACCTTTTGATATTATGTCGATGACATTTACCTATATCAGTGGATGGTTAGGTAAGGAGCATTAAACAGCGGTGTAATTCTTCTTAACCATAAGTACAGTTTTCAACCTACGACGCACAGTGAAAGAGTTGTTAGACTCAGCGGACTTATACAGAGTATTGTATGTTGTCCAGTGTCAATTAGGACAGAGGGGTCGGTCCTCATACTATATTCTGTTTACTTTTAACTTCTCTAGTTCTTAGACATGTGTTTCGTGGAAACACAGCGTCTAAGTTTTGAGGAGTTATAGGTATTTGAATAGAGTAGAGAACCAGGTATAGCAAGTATCGGGATTCTTCAAAGTGATCGAAGATGTAGATACTTGTGTATGGTATTCAGTTGATAGTAATGATAAAGAGAAATTGCTTCTCTTTCAGGTTACTCATAATTGGAAGCATTCCTAAGTTGAGTAACGCTGATCGGCCTCCTTCCATTTAGTTGACATGCACTGGAGACAGCTGCATGATTTGAATCTGGTTAAATTAAATCAGTGCCTCTGTTTCTATATTGGATATAGAACAGTTCATATCTTGACATTGTTAAGGTACGGGGAGTTGTCCGGCTTATGCTTAAAACCAGACTCCGGATAACTCAAGGCACGTTTCTGTAATGGCTGTTTATGGGTTGACCCAGGCTATGACGAGGGTTGACTTTCTACCATCTGGGAGATCAATAGTAATATTGTTCTTGACTCGCCACAGTTTTAATAAAAATGGATTTTTCAAAAACAGTAGTGGGAGTATGGTAGAACTGCAAGTAATTCCAGAACCACAAACGATTACTGAAGATTTGATAAGGAACCTAAAGATTCAATCTGATTTGACATTCCATTGGCCACTCCGCAGATAAGGTGGGTAACCTCAGGCACCCGAGAGGTACTCCGGTAGCCTCAAGGACGGTGGCAGGGAGGTTCTTGTTTACCCACACTTGCCATTGTTATTGTTCCAGGCTGCGAGACCCGGCAGGAGGATGAGTATAGCGTCGTTCTAAACTAGTTTTAGAAGTGCGCGTCTATATGACTCTGGCGGAGGGTTGTCGTAGTCAGTGGGAGCAGCGGAAGCATTGGTGGACATCATGCTTATGTCTATTTATAGACTAAAGCAGATGTAGCGGAAATAGATCATCTATTTCTGATGTGACAGTCATAGGTTTGACGTCATCAGAATAGGGGATGGATCTGTTGAGAAGGTAGTAGGGTGTGATATCCTGGTATTTGGATGACATACACAGAGTAGGAAAAGAAACTCCTATACTACGATCGGTTATACTTTGGTCGTCACACAGTGGTTTCTCCACAAGGGACTTGGATATTATATCAGACATTCTGGTTACTAGATCTATGGTTTTAGATCTAGATTTGGGTGGTTTCCTAATCTGGGTACCTTGACAGCATTCTATGAGTATTTAGAATGGACGACTCCTGGCACGGTAGTACACCTGCAGGTAATAGAGTCACCCTCTCTAAAGGTGTCTTTTTGACTAAAGGGGAGAGGGATACCCATGATTGACAGATCACTTGCTTAGGCAATTGAGTCAATCATGAGATGTCAAGTACCACACCAGATGTTGTTCTTGCAGTAGATGCAATAAGTTGATATTAATCCAATCCTGGAGAAACAATCGGAAGCAGTTTTAGGACATAAGTGCGTGTTCTAAGGATGTGATAACGACAGCTTCTTTTAGGAGACGGTTATCACTCCAGGCTTCCAAGGTGACATGGATGGCAGAGTGGCTGTCAGAGTTATAGTTTTTCCTTCTGACGAGGGGCAGTATTTTGGACAGGTGGTCCAAGGCAATACTGAGGGTGGCATGGCACAGGATACTGATTAAGTTCAGTTGACGATACAGTCTAAGAAGTTTGGATTTGGAGTTCATTTATGAGCTAGATCCCATCAGACATCCAGACATTCTAAGACAGGTATTGCTCATTTCGGGAGATGGCTTTCTCCGCGAACTTGAGATATAGAGAGACATAGAAAGAAACATCACAGCGGATCCACTCACTGAGGCTATTCCTCGAACGCAATAGTTTCGCAAACGAGCTTTGTGAGACTGACTAGTAGAGGAGTTGGGTGTTCGGTATCACACGGGCTGTGAGTATGCGACATCGCAATAATTAGCCTTGAGTGCAAGTGGGAGATTGTTGGAGATAGTGCCCTCAGAGTCAATTATTGGATCACAGGCACGTGATTGCAATGATTGAGGGAGGACCTATCCCGGTAGGACAGTCTTACTCGAGATGATAGTATGCTATCTGGTTTATCTTTATCATCGTGTACTGCTTTAGGTGACCTGACATGTCGCTATTACACGTTGATAGATCCCCTAGGATTCTTGCTTGACTACCAACAGTATGATGGCGATCATATACGTGGGAGCTGGTAGTCTATAAGCACATCCTTAAATGGTCCCTAGTCGTGGGAGTTTCGAGACAGGGCATCGATTCTCCAGAGTAGACTAGTGTATACAGTCGAGACCCCGACGAGGGGCGGTGGCCGGTCTCACAAGCCACTGGTGTCAGTTGGTTCACCTAAGATGTATACAGGTGCTCATTGGGTTATGAGTACACCGGACAGGACTCGCCGGGAACATGCTAGTTGGTCTTATACCTGACGTCAGATAGCAGTTCCCTGGTGACATGTGTACAGGTTAGTTCATCGACCTGAGGATCGTCATTTGTCTCGTGTGAGTTCCCATTGTGCTTTGATTACTACCCTACCACGGCTCAAAGGAGTCGTGCAAACAGGTTTTAGTTGGGTACAGTCCCGAGCCACATGGAGGCAGTGAGCGGATCTTCAGGGGTTCGTCTCTCCCGGTATTGGGGGTGAGGTCGCGTTGTGTCTAGGAGAGCCATTACGCAAAGCCCTCGGCCGAGGCAGGAGATTTACTGGTAGGTATTCCAGTAGTATCTCAGGGCGTTCTGGGCTACACTCCGACACGACTTGTACCGCTTTTGGGGGTCTGACTTTTACCAACCCCCTAGGCCCGCCATGCGATACTCATAGACGAACGGACCGGACTGTACGGATATTGTCACTGACAGGCTCAGTAGGGTGTCAGGATGAGTTCGCTCATCGACGTCCCTTTTGGTCAATAGCTGGTGGCCCGTCACGTATTGGCTAATACCTCTGACGTGCTAGTGGTTAAATCCACAGCCATAGTATTGACGAGTCTTTAGAGTCCACCACACATTCAGTTACTCAAGCTTTCGGGCGAAACGCTGTAGAGGCCGTATGGAGATATGGCAGGGTCCGATCAGATACGTGCGGTATTGCACGGATCAGGATCGGACGGATATTACTAGCCGGCTTTGGCTTAAGCCGGTCCTAGTTTAGTACAGTGTAGATTTTGTCTCATTGCATTTGTATCCGGACGGAATACAGATGCGGGTGTGTATGCACAGTATCGGGGTTTTCCTGTAATTTATTACGGGACCAGTTTTCTGGAGTTTCCAGTTTGCATTCCGTTCCGGCCGGTTTTCCTTTGTTCTTTCCCGGCCGGACCTTTTGATGGAGGGTGTTATTTGCAAGTTTGCAAATAACATTTTGTGGAGGGTTTATTTGTGAGATGAGAGATTATGATAGCATCTTTAGATTCCCTTTCCATCTTTTCTTTTCATGCATCATTACATGTATTAATGTGATTAGAGTTGATGTGAGATGGTTATGATGAGGTTTTGGATATGGTCACCCTCTCTCTTTTCCTACACTCACCTCCCTCTTGCTTATGTAATTCTTTCCTCCACCATTCTCATTCTAAGAAAATGGTTAAAAGACATTTTGAGAGAAAAAAGAAGATGAGAGCTTCATCTTAAGAGTTTCATTCTTGATCTCATTTTCATGCTAGAAAAATGCAAGCACCATTTTTCTAATCTTGATTCCTCCATCATCTTCAAAGGCAACAAACCCCAAATGAGACATAGCCTCTACACTACACATTCTACATCATATCTTGAGCATGTCGAGTTGCCGGCTTCATGCCCGAGTTGCCTCGGTATTGAGGCGGGAGCCCGTAAAAGATGCAGGCGATGTGGTGCCCTTCCGGCGAGGAGGCGACGATGTGGAGACAAGACTTTCCGCGGGAGATCGGGACAATGACGAGAAGACCGGAGGACTCGGATCACTCGGTATACTTCTCTTCCCATCTCTTGTTAGCTAGTATAGGTTAATGGTTAACGATCAGTGTTTTTAATTGTCCGCAGTAGCGCCAGTTTCCAAGTAAGGAAAGTTTTTGATTCCGCATTTTGGCCTCGGGAAGACGGCCGGGGCGCTGTCGTGGCGCAACACAAACTATCCGCCAAGTACCCGAAGTGAAGCGGTCTCCCTCAAAAACGTGAGTAGGCCACTAAACACTTCGAAATACCCGGTAGTTTGTGCACCCCACCTTGGGTCTATCCTAGGAGCAAAAAACAATAAAAAGAAATAATACAACAGTGGCTACAACCGCAACCTGGATGTGCCCCGCAAAATAATATTACAACTTATTACAATTACATCGAATGAATTAATACAATAACTCATCACAAAACCCCAGCTAATCATCACAACAAACCAATACAGTTCATAATCACAAATAGTTAAAACATTACAGATATGTGCAACCCCTGCCAACCGACATACTAGAAGTTAGGGGAGGTTTACGAACACATAATACAGTTCACAGATATAATCAAACTAGAAAACATCGTATAATTTCGATCGATCAAACACATTAGATTCTACTCCAAAACTTCTCTGTAAATCTGAAACTTGAGCAGAAAATAAATCATTCCAGAAAAGACAAAACATCACAGAAGATTCACAGGGAAAAACTGGGTTGAATCGGCTCCAACTCGGCCGCGGATCCGCGGCGGATCGGTGGGATCGCCCGCGGTTTCGCGGCTTAGTGGCCGATTCAGGAGCCAATTTTTTTCCAGTGTTCTTATAATTTCATGTAGGTTATTTTGGAGGTACCTGAAAAATTTTTAGGCCTTATTTTAAAATCGACAGAAACTATGTGATATCCGTGTATTTTCCGGTTCGTTTTGCGTTCGAAATTCATACGACTTTGCAAGTGAGTTAATTATTGTTTAGTGAGGCTATGATACCACTGTAAGTCGATGTTCAACACCCCACGAGTTGCGGGGAGGCGGAAATATGAAAAAACGATCTTGTTCTTGAAGCAAACATCGACTAACCGAAGATCTTTACTAAACGATAATTAACAACAACCATAGAAGTTCTTAGCTACTATGTAAAGAGATTATACCTAGTGAATCGTGTCCTTCGTCTTTTCGATCTCTACGTCCTCCTCCGCCTCCTCTAAGTGATAGATGATCCACCCGAGAACCCTAATCCAAGCTTTACCTCCAAACTTGAGGTAACAAAGTTTCTCTAGTTGCTAATCAAAGGAACTTAGATCATATAGAGTTAGGTTATGGAGTGTTTAGTCTATTCTAATCCTTGATCTCAACTCATGAGTGGTAGGATTAGAGTTTGAAGAAAGAGTGAGCTTGAGGAGAGAGAAGGTGAACAAGATTATGATAATGATATTGTTTCTCACTTGATATATGAAGCATAATGAATAAATGAATAAAATGAGATTATTCATCATGCTACATTAATGCATTATGAGTGATTCACTATGTGAGTCATTAAGCATTTAATAATGCATTAATGACTTGATGAACACACATAATGAGTCACAATATCATTTAATGACAATGCCACATAAACCCTCAAGTCACCATGCTTCTAGAAGCTTCCCGTATAATTACGAGAACGCCCCTCCTATCCGTGAAAACACGGAAAAACTTTAGACTGTATAAATCCAATAACCTGATACTAGAATCAGGCTTAAACCAAAAGCGTCTAGTAAAAACTGTCCGAATGTTGTACGTGCGTTTAAACACGTATCCGTCGGAACCCTTGTCGTAAAAACGTACGACCTCTATATCGTTTCGCCTGTGTTAGTTATGTATATGCCCTAGAGGCCATTGTTGTACATTTGATGTATATTATAATGGATGCTTGGTTATATATAGAGAAGACTTTCTTGCTCGTCATGATAGTATGCTCTTTGGTTTCACTTTATCTTAACATGTTGACTTGTATTTGTTTACTGTTTTACTCTCACATGTTGATAAAGCCCTTAGGATCTGTACTCGACTACTGGGACTATGATGAGATCATACTAGTGGGGCCGCGGTAGTCGATGAGTACATCCTATAACTGTTCCTAGTCGAGGGTATATCGAGACAGGGCATCGATACACCAGAGTAGACTAGCGTATACGCATCTTGACCCATATGATGGGCGATGGATGATCCCATATCCATCGGTGTTTGACATCAGAGATGGTGTACGGGTGCTCAGTGGAGACTGGGTACACTGGACGGACTCGCCGAGAACTCCCAGATGGTGATATACCACACGTCAGATGGCAGTTCTCCGGTGACACAGGTACAGGGTAGTCTGTAGACCCAAGATCGTCATGGAGTCTTGTGTGATTCCCACTGTGCTTTGATTTCCACCTTACCACGTCCAAGAGGGCGTGCAAAACAGTGGCTTTTGGGTACAGTCCCGAATCACATGGAGGTAAGGAGCGATAGGAGGGGATTCTTCTCTCCCGGTATAGGGAGTTGATGTTGTGCTGTGTTCGATTGGCTATAACTGGAAGTCCCTGGCCAGGGCTGATATAGAGATTTACTGGTAAGTGTTACTAGTAGTTTCTCGACCCGTTATGAGCCACACATCGACACGACTTATCGGTTACTGGGGTCTGACGTATACCACCCCTAGACTTGATATGCGACATATCAGACGAACAGACCGGACTGTACGGGAGTGTTACTGATCGGATTCACAGGAGAACGGACAGGCTAGCTTGTTGATCTTCTGATCGCTCAATACCTGGGTGGCTGTTACGTTTAGCTGACCGCTTGCAGCTTGTGGGTGTTTGATATGATCATCACCTGCTACCGGCGTATTGACGATTCTTTAGAGTCCTACACAGAGGTTTCTTGGCTCAGGCGAAACGGAGTAGAGGCACATATGTGATATGTGCAGGACCGAGAATAATGCGATATGGGATACCGTATTATATTCTCGCGATATTTAGTTTTGAACCGGGTCATCGGATCAAGTGTTGATTCGATGAATCGGTACATGATATATTAGTCGGTAATATTCGATATAGCCGGATCGTCGGATCAAGTGTTGATTCGATGATTTAATATATAATAATATATATGATATATTATTATATTAACTAATATTTGCTTGCTTTATTATTTCATTTTCTCAGTGGATGATACATTGATATATATGCGATATATGTTAATTGTATTATTTTCTTTTGTTGCAAATATATAATATATATGTGATATATATTATTGTGACATGATATGATTAATTGTTAAACATGTTTAAGGATGATTAATTGAGGTTAAGGTTTGATTAGGGTTGGATGCTTCAAGTTCCTTCTAGAAGCTTTCTTTCTTTTGTCATTACAAAGATCTTTTGTGATGACACATTCTAAACCAAACCAAACCCTAACCCTAGTTGTTTCTTTACTCATTCTCATCCACTCATCCTTGACCATGGTTTACAATTCAATCATATAGATTTCTATTCATCACAAAAGAAAGATAATTCATTATTCTTTTTCCATTATCTTCTTCTTCTCTCTTGAAAGAAAAGCTTGCTAGTTTTTCTTGAAGTGATGAATAAAATTGAGAAAATGATTTAAAAAGAAAGCAATATTACTACTCTCTCATACTCATCTCATCTAGCCCATGAGATTAGTGTGTTCTTCTCTTTTGAGTGAGAAAGCTTGAGTCGAAGCAACTTCAAGGTAGATCATCGGAGATTTGGAATACGACAAGCTAGAATGGATCGTTCGAGTCGTGGAGCCTCTCATGAGTCCGGGAGATCGTGGATCGCGGCAAAGGGACTTCTACTCGGAGCTTGTGAAGTGAAGGAGCGGACTACAAAGGTTGTAATCCCTCACACTTAGATAAAAGTTATCATCTTGCATATAAAACCCTAATAATCTAGCAAAGATCCCGGCTTTGGGTTGTTCGGCACGTCTAAAATTTAATCCGGGCATGTTTGATGCCTTAAGAACCTTCACAAGAGTGCCTAGGAACCCTACCATGGTATCAGAGCCTAGCTAGAGCATTAGGCGATGTGTTTACGAAGTTAAAACTCCGATCGAACCCGAAACGAACAAAATGGACCCCTCTCTGGAAATTTTTTAAATTTTGGGATTTTTCAGAATTAAAAATATGTAAAAAAATCAGCAGGTAATTCTAAGAATTACCATGAAACACGTGCCCACAATTCAACCAACGGAGCGCGGATCCGCGGCAGGAACATGGATCTCGCGGCGGTTCCGCGGCGGCACTGTAGGATTGGGACACGTGGCTTCATGGTTTTAACCGTAGGTACTTGCTGACTATTCTGTGTATTTTTAATCTGTTCCAGGTGTTTAAAATTCTGGGGTTTGTTTTGTAATAGTAGACTCGATCGGAAATTTTAAATTCGTATTTCTTTCCGGATATTTAGAAACTGTTAAACTATTTGAACGGATATCATTAACTTATTGTTTCCCGGTATGGCAAACTTTCAAGTGTTGAAATTTATTCGGGTTTAAATCTTTCGGGAAAATTGTACAAGTTAAGCGGTGGACCCTCTAGAAGACAACAAACCTTAACTCGATTATGTGACCGTCTTGAACTGCCTTTTGAACCTTCGGGTTTGGGGCAGTACGGCGTGCCACATGTGAGGCGTTGGCTTGACCCTTCTACGGCTGGATCACCGGTACTGTGACATATTCTGGGATTATTTGAACTCCGCTCAAGAGTTGAGCACTTTGGGAAATTTTGGGTGTTTGATTATCTGTTCGGAAAGTTTAATACTGTATATTTATCTGGAATGTGATACAATATGTGGAATTCATAGAGTTAGGCATGAAATGCGGAATATGTGATATTTCGGATTTACGATGTCTAAAGTGATTGTGGATTCCAAATATTGTAGTTTTACACTTTCTTTTCTGTGACCGTAAGTGTAATATGTGATATCGCCGGTTTCGTTGCTATATGTCAACGACAATTGGGATGCGCATATTTACTTACGTTGATGATATGAGATATTATGTGTTGCTGTGATATGTTATATTGGATCGTCGCGATCAGAATAGCCGGGGGGGTTTTATGTGAGATGAGGGTTTTTATTTTCATTCATGTAAAATTCTTTTGTAATGTAATATTCTTTTATTTGGGGCACTTCCAGGATGCGGTTGCTGTCACCAGTGTATATTATTTACTTTTCCGCATTAGGTAGACCCAAGGAGGGGAGCACAAGTAACCGGGTTCTAGGGTCCAGTGGGAGGCCATCTCGAGGAGTCGAGACCGGGTCTCCTAACCCTAGAATTGGCAGTGTTACTTGCCGCTCTCGTAGGGGTCTTGGGATGTGGGTTTGGCTATTCGTCGCGACCGTGGAATCCGTGTTTTATACAGGCTCATATTAAAAACACGGACGTCCTAGTATATCCAATATTTCATATATGTACTTCTGCTGCAATGTTCTGTGATGAGATCATATTACTGCCTGAGACGAATGCTTATACTATATATATATGCTGATATATAAATATTACTGCTTTCGTTTCTTCTGTGATGCTTAGGAAGCATAAGCTGATGGGATTTTTATTAATGAGATTAATAAAAGAAAAGAAACCTAAAGATGTTGTAGAATCAAAACTTAATAAAAAGGGTAGCTACAGTTTTGCTTTGCACAGTGATATATACGATATATCCTGCACCTTATTCGATGAGGAAAGGACCGAGATCCCTTCACCGGGAGTGACTCCTTTAGCAAAACTGGCAGATGCTACAAAACGCGGTTTGTCTTTTGATTGCTTTTAGTGTTTTGCTTTGCACAGCGGTATATATGATATATCCTGCACCTTATTCGATGAGGAAAGGGCCGACGATCCTTTCACCGGGAGTGACCCCTTTAGCGAAATTAAGAAAAGCCTCAAAACACTCCTTTTCAAAACTACACGATTCTACGACGATATCAAGTTCATTACGCTCAGGGTTTTCTGAAAAACCTGCGTAGCCCTCCGTCATTTCAGATAAAGACTATTTAGTATTCGTGCTGCGTTTGTTGGCCTTTGTCAAGGCGTAGTGTGCGGTAGCTAACTGGTACTTATCTGTTTAAACATATGATGTGATTGGATTAGGGTATTCGTACGACCTTGTTGGCCTTTGTCAAGGGTCGTGCGGGTGGGTTTAATTCAATCGGGAAATGACGGGTTGAACTTGACTAGCTTCCTATGGTTTGTTGGCCTTTGTCAAGGTCATAGGGGTTAGGGGCAAAAACATTATCGGGAATTTCAAGTGTTGAAATTTGCAATGAGATTGCATACCTCCTATGAGATAGTTGGATCCTGATACCCACTGCGAGTAAGAGTTACTTCTGGGAGAGTTTTACACAGGACAATTAGTCGATCAAGTAGGTGTCTAGAAAAGTGTTAACGAGGTTACGCCTCTGGGAAAACGAGGTTTACTTTAATTAGGTCCGTGCGAAAGCACGGGGAACCTCCCTCAAAGTACCGACACTGATCTGGCTGAAAGATTGACGAAGTTGTAGGGTGTAATTAATCCCGGCTAATCTTACCTTTTAGGGTTTTAAGGTGGATTTGATAAAAACAGTGGGAGACATCCTGATTAGATAAGATAATAACCAATCTAATCTTGCAAGAGCAAACGCTAAAAGTGTTTTCTTCTCTCTCTCTCCAGGTAGCGACCATTTCATGCCGTAATCAAGATAATAATATGGATGTATTGACTGAACCTGATTATTGTACTGAGCAAGGGAACGTTAGACCCATTCTTTCTTATAAGAGTTATAAGACTGAACAGGAAACAGGAGAATATCTGGATTCTCACGCCGCCCAAAAGAACATGCATGTTGATGCATCTTCTTCAGGTGTGTTTGTTATTGAGAACTGTTTCTCAGTTCACCCTACGTCCTGGGTATTAGATACCGGATCAGGATCCCACATATGTAAACAGTTACATGGGCTACGTAAAGGTAGAGAACTGGGAAAAGGTGATCATTCCGTTCAAGTAGGGAACGGTGCAAGTATTGTAGCCAAATCAGTTGGCGAATATCACCTTGTATTACCAAGTCGTAATACACTGATTCTAAATGAATGCTATTATATACCGAACATGATGTGCAACATTATATCAGTTTCTTTATTGAGTAAAGAGGGATATAATTTTGTAGTACAGGATAATGTTATGAACATATTCCTAGATCAAAAGTTGATTGCATCAGGCTCGTTACATAATGGCATATTCATTCTAAATCAGAATACAGTCCTCAATATACAAAACACATACAAGAGGAAAAGTTCAGATATGAACGAATCCTACTTGTGGCATTGTAGACTTGGTCATATCAATGCGACACGACTGGCTAAGTTACATAAAGATGGTTATTTGAATCCGTTCGAATTATCATCTTATGATACTTGCCATTCATGTCTCAAAGGAAAAATGACCAAAGCTCCGTTTAGTGGACACGGAGAAAGAGTTACCGAACTCTTAGGACTAGTACATAGTGATGTATGCGGTCCCATGTCTACGCATGCCAGGAACGGTTCTTCCTACTTCATTACATTCACTGACGATCTCTCAAGATTCGGATATGTATTCCTGATGAAACACAAGTCTGAAGCTTTTGAGAAATTCAGAGAATATAAGCACGAAGTAGAGAACCAAACGGGCAAAAGTATTAAGATTCTTCGATCTGATCGAGGAGGTGAATACTTAAGCGGTGAGTTCCTAGATTATCTAAAAGAGAATGGGATTCTCTCTCAGCTTACTCTTCCTTATACACTACAGCACAACGGTGTATCCGAGCGGAGGAATCGCACCCTATTAGATATGGTGCGCTCTATGATGAGCGAGGCTGAGTTACCTATTTCCTTCTGGGGGTATGCACTGGAGACAGCAGCATACCTATTGAATCAAGTTCCAACTAAATCTGTACCTACCACACCATATGAGATATGGAGTGGGAAGAGACCATGTCTTAAACGAGTTAAGATATGGGGTTGTCTGGCCTATGTCAAAAGGCAAAATCCAGACAAACTCGAGGCACGGTAAGTTCTATGCAAGTTTGTGGGATATCCCAAACATTCACATGGATATCTTTTCTACCATCGCGAGGAACAAAAGGTGTTTGTTTCTCGACATGCCACCTTTTTAGAAAAGGAATTTCTTACAAAAGAAATTAGTGGCGAAGAGGTAGAACTGGAAGAAGTTCCAGTAACACAAACTGCAACTGAAGATTTAGTGGAACCAGAGGATTCAGTAGTACCCGACGAACCCCAGCCTCTCCGCCGATCTAGTAGGGTTTCTCGTCCACCTGAGAGATACTACGGTTTTCTCATTGATGGTGGAAGCGAGGATTGCATCATGGATGATGATGAACCAACTAGTTTCGAGCAGGCCATCACGAGTGGTGACTCTGTGAAATGGCTGGATGCAATGCGATCTGAGATGGAATCCATGTACACCAATAAAGTATGGATTTTAGAAAATGCTCCTGAAGGGGTAAAACCCATTGGGAGCAAGTGGATTTTTAAAAAGAAATTTGGTGTAGATGGAAAAGTTGAGACTTTCAAAGCTAGACTTGTAGCAAAGGGTTTTCGTCAACGTCCAGGTGTGGATTATGACGAAACCTTTTCTCCAGTGGCTATGCTTAAGTCCATCCGGATCTTACTTGCTATTGCTGCATACCATGACTACGAAATCTGGCAAATGGATGTTAAGACCGCCTTTCTAAACGGTGATTTAGAAGAGAGCGTGTACATGACTCAGCCAGAGGGCTTCGTAGATAGTGGGAGCAGCGGAAAGGTGTGCAAGCTGCTTAAATCCATTTATGGGTTAAAGCAAGCATCGCGGAGTTGGAACATCTGTTTTGATGTTGTAGTCAAAGAGTTTGACTTCATCAAAAATATAGATGAACCTTGTATCTATAAGAAGGTAGCAGAGGGTAAGGTTGTCTTCCTCGTATTGTACGTGGATGACATACTCTTGATAGGAAATGATATTCCTATGCTGCAATCAGTCAAGCTCTTCTTATCACAGAGATTCTCAATGAAAGATCTAGGTGATGCCTCCTGCATATTGGGAATCATGATCTATAGAGATAGATCTAAACGGATACTGGGATTGTCCCAATCCATTGACACCATACTAAAGAGGTTTAGTATGGAAGAATCCAAGCGTGGGAATCAACTCACGATCTCTGGACTCACTCTCTCCAAAGAGATGTCTCCCAAGACTGATTTGGAGAGAGCTCGCATGCAAGGGATACCCTATGCTTCGGCAGTAGGCTCTATTATGTATGCGATGCTATGTACCAGACCCGATATAGCATACTCACTAAGTGTAGTGAGTCGGTATCAAGCAGATCCTGGAGAGAGTCATTGGACAGCAGTGAAGAACATTCTCAAGTACTTACGAAGGACTAAGGAGATGTTCTTGGTGTATGGTAACGGAGAACTCCAGGTGGAGTCCTTTACCGATTCCAGCTTCCAAAGTGATAAGGACGACTCTAAGTCGCATTCGGGTTTTGTCTTTACCCTCAATGGAGGGGCGGTATGTTGGAAGAGTTCCAAACAGGATACCGTTGCAGACTCGACGATGGAGGCTGAATACATCGCTGCCAACGATGCTGCCAAAGAGGCTGTCTGGATCAAGAAGTTCATTAGTGAACTTGGTGTGGTTCCATCCATTGAGCATCCAATACCTCTGTATTGCGATAACAATGGAGCTGTGGCTTTGGCCAAGGAACCCAGGTCCCATCAGAAGTCCAGACATATTCTGAGGCGGTATCACCTGATCAGGGAGATAGTTGATCGCCGGGAGATCGAGGTCAGGAGAGTAGATACGAAGGACAACACTGCGGATCCATTCACGAAGGCTATTCCCCAGATACAGTTTGAGAGATTATTCGGGATGCTGGGTATGAGATACTACAGCAGCTGGCCTTAGTGCAAGTGGGAGATTGTTAGTTATGTATATGCCCTAGAGGCCATTGTTGTACATTTGATGTATATTATAATGGATGCTTGGTTATATATAGAGAAGACTTTCTTGCTCGTCATGATAGTATGCTATTTGGTTTCACTTTATCTTAACATGTTGACTTGTATTGGTTTACTGTTTTACTCTCACATGTTGATAAAGCCCTTAGGATCTGTACTCGACTACTGGGACTATGATGAGATCATACTAATGGGGCCGCGGTAGTCGATGAGTACATCCTATAACTGTTCCTAGTCGAGGGTATATCGAGACAGGGCATCGATACACCAGAGTAGACTAGCGTATACGCATCTTGACCCATATGATGGGCGATGGATGATCCCATATCCATCGGTGTTTGACATCAGAGATGGTGTACGGGTGCTCAGTGGAGACTGGGTACACTGGACGGACTCGCCGAGAACTCCCAGATGGTGATATACCACACGTCAGATGGCAGTTCTCCGGTGACACAGGTACAGGGTAGTCTGTAGACCCAAGATCGTCATGGAGTCTTGTGTGATTCCCACTGTGCTTTGATTTCCACCTTACCACGTCCAAGAGGGCGTGCAAAACGGTGGCTTTTGGGTACAGTCCCGAATCACATGGAGGCAATGAGCGATAGGAGGGGATTCGTCTCTCCCGGTATAGGGAGTTGATGTTGTGCTGTGTTTGTTGGAGATAGTGCCCTCATAGTCAATTATTGGATCACAGGTACGTGATTGCAATGATTGCGGAGGACCTATCCCGGTAGGACAGTCTTACTCGAGATGATAGTATGCTATCTGGTTTGCCTTTATCAGTCGTGTACATGTTCAGGTGACTGATTGCATGTTACACTTTGATAGAGCCCTTAGGATCTTGCTTTACTACCAACAGTATGATGGCGATCATATACGTGAGAGTTGGGTAGTTTATATGCATATCCTTAATTGTGGTCCCTAGTCGTGGGAGTTTCGAGACAGGGCATCGATACTCCGGAGTAGACTAGTGTGTACAGTCGAGACCCCGACGAGGGGCGGTGGCCGGTCTCACAAGCCACTGGTGTCAGTTGGATCACCTAAGATGTATACAGGTGCTCATTGGGTTATGAGTACACCGGACAGGACTCGCCGGGAATCTGCTAGTTAGTATTATATCTATCGTTAGATAGCAGTTCCCTGGTGACATGTGTACAGGTTAGTTCATCGACCTGAGGTCGTCATTTGTCTCGTGTGAGTTCCCACTGTGCTTTGATTTCTACCCTACCACGGCTCAAAGGAGTCGTGCAAACAGGTAGTTTTTGGGTACAGTCCCGAGCCATATGGAGGCACGTGAGCGGATCGGCAGGGGATTCGTCTCTCCCGGTATTGGGGGCGAGGTCGTGCTGTGTCTAGGAGAGCCATTACACAAAGCCCACGGCCGTGGCAGGAGATTTACTGGTAGGTACTCCAGTAGTATCTCAGGGTGTTATTGGGCTTCACTCCGACACGACTTATACTGCTATTGGGGGTCTGACGTTACTAGCCCCCTAGGCAGATATGCGATACTCATTGACGAACGGACCGGACTGTATATACATTGTCACTGTTAGGCTCAGTAGGGTTTTCGGAGGAGTTCGCTCATCGGTCTCCCTTGAGTTCGCCCCTCGGCCACCCTTGAGGTCAGTCCGTGGGCAGCCGTTACGCATTGCTAGTGCCACTGACGGTTTGTGGTTAAACCCACTGCCAGGGTACTGACGAGTCATTAGAGTCCCCCACAGACAGTTTCCCAAGTTCGGGCGAAACGTTGTAGAGGCCGTATGGTTTTATGGCAGGGTTCGGAAAATGCACGTGCGTTTACGCACGTGTTATTTTTCGGACAGATGATACTGGTCGGCTTTGGTTTAAGCCGGATCCGAGTATTATATTGAGTAGGTATAATATCTTTGTCTCTGTTGCATTTGTATTCGGTCGTAATACAAATGCGGGTATATTTATACAGTTTCGGGGTTGTCCTGAAATTTGTTTCAGGATCACTTTTGGAAGTTGCCAGTTTCCAGTTTTCTATCAGCCGTCTTTTAACATTCGGTTAAAGACGGATTTATCTTTTCTTCAGATATGGTGAGTCAGTGCTTCTAGAAGTTTCTAGATGATGACTAGGCTTCATGACTCATTAGTGCATTAATGGTTTTTTGATGACTAGCCTAATGACTCATGCTTTGTGATTAATTCCTTTTGGATTGCTTAAGATATTTTGAAGTGAGAAGCTTTTAGCTTATGGTCACCACTTGCTCCTACGGTCACCTCCCTCCATCATATAAAAGTGGCCGGCCTCCTCTCTCTCCTCACTCTCACTTGATGTTTCATTTTGTCTAGAAAAGATTATGATAGTATTCGGGGTGTATGGAATTTTACAGTTCATTTCATTCCATCACCCGATTTCCACGGCAACTTCATTAACCGATCGTCCACGGATTTGGACGAAGTGAGACAAAGTCATCTACTCATTCTCTACATCATTCTTGGTCGTCTCTTTTAGCAAACTTGACGATCGAGTTGCCTCGAGTCAGAGGCGGGAGCCCGTTTAAAGAACCGATCATGTGGTGCCACCTCGACGAGGATATCGGAGATCGACGAGATCGGAGCAGCCGCAACGGAGCGTGGGATGATGGTTGAAGAACGAAGGACTCGGATCGTTCGGTACAATCTTCCTACACTCTTTACAGTTTGTTAGTTTAGCAATATTGGCAGATCCGGGTTAAAGTATACGATAGCGCCAGTTAAAAGTTTTTTTTGTTCCGCATTTGGCGTCTGTAGACTGCCGGGGCGCTAGCGTACACTTACAGTGTTCGATTGGCTATAACTGGAAGTCCCTGGCCAGGGCTGATATAGAGATTTACTGGTAAGTGTTACTAGTAGTTTCTCGACCCGTTATGAGCCACACATCGACACGACTTATCGGTTACTGGGGTCTGACGTATACCACCCCTAGACTTGATATGCGACATATCAGACGAACAGACCGGACTGTACGGGAGTGTTACTGATCGGATTCACAGGAGAACGGACAGGCTAGCTTGTTGATCTTCTGATCGCTCAATACCTGGGTGGCTGTTACGTTTAGCTGACCGCTTGCAGCTTGTGGGTGTTTGATATGATCATCACCTGCTACCGGCGTATTGACGATTCTTTAGAGTCCTACACAGAGGTTTCTTGGCTCAGGCGAAACGGAGTAGAGGCACATATGTGATATGTGCAGGACCGAGAATAATGCGATATGGGATACCGTATTATATTCTCGCGATATTTAGTTTTGAACCGGGTCATCGGATCAAGTGTTGATTCGATGAATCGGTACATGATATATTAGTCGGTAATATTCGATATAGCCGGATCGTCGGATCAAGTGTTGATTCGATGATTTAATATATAATAATATATATGATATATTATTATATTAACTAATATTTGCTTGCTTTATTATTTCATTTTCTCAGTGGATGATACATTGATATATATGCGATATATGTTAATTGTATTATTTTCTTTTGTTGCAAATATATAATATATATGTGATATATATTATTGTGACATGATATGATTAATTGTTAAACATGTTTAAGGATGATTAATTGAGGTTAAGGTTTGATTAGGGTTGGATGCTTCAAGTTCCTTCTAGAAGCTTTCTTTCTTTTGTCATTACAAAGATCTTTTGTGATGGCACATTCTAAACCAAACCAAACCCTAACCCTAGTTGTTTCTCTACTCATTCTCATCCACTCATCCTTGACCATGGTTTACAATTCAATCATATAGATTTCTATTCATCACAAAAGAAAGATAATTCATTATTCTTTTTCCATTATCTTCTTCTTCTCTCTTGAAAGAAAAGCTTGCTAGTTTTTCTTATAGTGATGAATAAAATTGAGAAAATGATTTAAAAAGAAAGCAATATTACTACTCTCTCATACTCATCTCATCTAGCCCATGAGATTAATGTGTTCTTCTCTTTTGAGTGAGAAAGCTTGAGTCGAAGCAACTTCAAGGTAGATCATCGGAGATTTGGAATACGACAAGCTAGAATGGATCGTTCGAGTCGTGGAGCCTCTCATGAGTCCGGGAGATCATGGATCGCGGCAAAGGGACTTCTACTCGGAGCTTGTGAAGTGAAGGAGCGGACTACAAAGGTTGTAATCCCTCACACTTAGATAAAAGTTATCATCTTGCATATAAAACCCTAATAATCTAGCAAAGATCCCGGCTTTGGGTTGTTCGGCACGTCTAAAATTTAATCCGGGCATGTTTGATGCCTTAAGAACCTTCACAAGAGTGCCTAGGAACCCTACCAGCCTGGAGTTGGGAAATCTCTGTGTGGGACTCTAAAGACTCGACTACTACGCTGGCAGTGGGTTTAACCACAGACCGCAAGCGGCACTAGCTGTACGTAACGGTCCCCAGGTAGATGTCCATAAGAAGGCCGATGAGGAAACCCATCTGAACTCCTACTGAGCCTGTCCGTGACAATATCCGCGCAGTCCGGTCTGTTCGTCTAAGAGTATCGCATGTATGGTCTAGGGGGTGGTGAACGTCAGACCCCTAATAACCGTACAAGTTGTGCCGGCATGGCTCAAGACCATCCGAGAATCTACTGATCAGTACATCAGTAATTGTCAATCAGCCCTGGCCAGGGACTTATGGTAATGACCAAAAGATCACTGTGCGATATCAACTCCCTATACCAGGAGAGACGAATCCCTAACAGTCGCTCACTGCCTCCACGTTGCTCGGGACTGTGCCCAACTAAAACCTGTTTGCACGACTCCTTTGAACCGTGGTAGGGTAGTAATCAAAGCACAGTGGGAACTCACACGAGACAAATGATGACCTTAAGTCAACGGACTATCTGCACACATGTCACCTGAGAACTGCTATCTGACGTTAGGTATAAATAACATCCAGTCAGTTCTCGGCGAGTCCTGTCCGGTGTACTCACACCCAGTGAGCATATGTATACAATCTTAGGTGTACATCACCAATGGCCGCGGGACCAATCCATCGCCCCTCGTCAGGGTCTAGATATGTATACACTAGTCTACTCTAGAGTATCGATGCCCAGTCTCGATACTCCTGCGACCAGGGAAATCTAAGGATGTGCCTATTGACTATCCAGCTCCCACAAGTATGACTGCCATCACAACGCCGGTAGTCAGGCAAACACCCAATGGGCTTTAACAACATGTTTATAAATACAAAGTAAAATATATCACACGTTAAGATAAAATCAAACCAAATAGAGTACTATCATAATAAGCAAGATTGTCATGTACATACATATCCCTAGCATCCTATACAATGAAGGCCTCTAGGGCATATATATATCCAACATCTCAGATATTCACAGGATTTGAGGGCCGATGAGGATGACGGCGCCTGAGTTTTATTGGGATTTGGGTGCATTGATGGACACAGATTATATTTTCCACGTTGACATTCCGTGTAGATGTTATTTTATCCCATGCTCAGCATTCATTATGTTGCATCTCATCCTGTAGTCATATTACCTGATAAAGTACTTATGCATGATTATTGCACGTCCTGCTCATCGCATATAGATATTATCTGCTGTCATATGTTAGAGTAGCGCAATACGTGCATACTCGTGATTACCTTTATATGTTATCTCCTATTCACGAGTTGGTAACTCACCCCCGTTGTGCCACAGTGTTTGCAGGTTGCCCCTCAGAGTAGTTGCGGCAGGCTGCCTTCTTGAATCTTTTTCGCTACGGATACCACTGTAGTTGGTGCGTGACTATTTTGCTGTTAGGTGGGTTGTGGTATCCAGTTATTTTCCATTGTACATACTTTTATATCTAGTGTTCTACATCTACCTTTATATGTATTTGACTTAGAGACCAGTGTGAGGACGATGATGTATACTATTTGTATTCTGGTGTCGAGCTCGTGTGAGCCGACTTTACTTATGCAGTTTTTATCATTTGTGATGTTTTTCACTTATTGCTCATTTCTTCGCTATGGCGTCTTATATTACTCTTGTGGTGATTGTCTCCGCCGTTAGGCGTGATTGCTCCCGTTTGGGGATGCTTTATTATATTGTTATCATTTTACTCATATCATGTTCTGTACCCGATTTCGCCTAAGGCTCTAGCTAGGCTATGATACCACGGTAGGGTTCCTAGGCACACTAATGAGGTCTCACAACAGATCAAACATGCCCAATTAAAAATTTTTCATGTGCCTACAAACCCTAATACGGATCGTTAACTAGATGATAAGGCGATGCAAGCAAGTAAACTACTTTATTGCTAAAGGAAAGTGACTACAACCGTTGTAGATCCGGTCCTCCACTTCCTATGCTCCATGATGACGTCCCTCCGCTGTACCTATCGGAATCCGGACTCTGGCGAAGGTTTCGTCGGAGAAATGATCGGGCTAGGTCGTCGACTTCGGTGCCGAAGATGATCTACATCGAGGCAACTCAAGATCAAGCTCCAACTTCACCAAGTCATGAAACTTGTGAAGAAAACACCCTATACTACTTGGCAAGTGGTAGAAGATGAAGAAATAGGAAGTGGGTTCACTTTAGAATTGGATTTCTCACTCTAGATCTCATGGCACCATTAGAGGTTCCAAGCTTTCTTCTTCTTGAAGAAGAAGAAGAAGAAAGAATATGATAAGTGTTATTCAAAATAGAAAATAAAATGATACTTATCATATAGCAACCATGGTTAAGTGTAGAGACTAAACTAGGGTTAGGTTGAATGGTTAGGGTTAAGCATGAAACAAAAATGGTGGACTTATTCAAAGCTTCATGAAGCTTCAACTAGCAAACAAAGAAAGCCACCATGATTTATTTATCTTTCAAAAATGAATAAATAAATAAATTAATAGATAAGTAAATCAAAACCCTAACCATTAACATAACCATGGTTTAATTCTTTACACAAACCCAAGTTTGCATGTATCATCAAACATGATACAAACAAGTGCACAAAAGTATATCACATATACAACTTGTGCATATCAAGTGAGAAAATCCTTTTTAAGTGAACCAATACTAGTTAATGCAAAGTAATATATCAAATATATAATTATGCATTAAATCATTAAATCAACACATGATTCAATGATCCGGTCTTGTTGCATATAACCGACTAGTACCCAATGTATCGACTTATCGAATCAATCTTCGATTCGATAACTAGGTTATATCGCATACAACCAATCGATACATTCATCACGAGAATAGAATACGGTATCACAAACACGCATTATTCTTGGTCCCGCACACATTTCATATGCGCTCCTATTTCATTTCGCTTGAGCCAGGAAACCTCTGTGTAGGACTCTAAAGACTCGTCAATACGCCGGCAGCATATGATGATCATATCAAGCACCCACAAGCCGCAAGCGATCTGCTAAACGTAACGGCCACCCGGGTATTGAGCGATCAGAAGATCGACGAGCAAGCCCACTCACACTCCTGTGAATCCAACCAGTAACACTTACCGTACAGTCCGGTCTGTTCGTCTGATATGTCGCATATCTCGCCTAGGGGTGGTAAACGTCAGACCCCAGTAGCTCGTTAAGTCATGCCGATGTAAGGTCCATAACAAGCACGAAACTACTGATAACACTTACCAGTAAAACAGTGCAACCCTGGCCAGGGATTTCCTGTTATGGCCAGTCGAGCATAGCACAACATCAACCCCCAATACTGGGAGAGACGAATCCCCTCCTATCGCTCATTGCCTCCATGTGAATCTGGACTGTACCCAAAAACCACCAGTTTGCATGACTCAGTAGAGCCGTGGTAGGGTGGAAATCAAAGCACAGTGGGAGACACACAAGACTCTATGACGATCTCGGGTCAACAAACTAAGCTGTACCAGTGTCACCAGAGAACTGCCATCTGACGTGAGGTATAATACCATCTGGGAGTTCTCGGCGAGTCCGTTCAGTATACCCAGTCACCACTGAGCACCCGCATACCATCTCTGATGTCAAACACCAATGGATATGGGATCATCCATCGCCCATCACATGGGTCGAGAAGATATACGCTAGTCCACTCAGGAATATCGATGCCCCGTCTCGATATTCCCACGACTAGGAACAATGAAGGATGTACTCATTGACTACCCAGGCCCCACTAGTATGATCTGCATCATATTCCTGGAAGTCGAGTACACATCCTAAGGGCTTTATCAACATGTAACAGAGAGACAGAAAGTATACATGTTAAGATAAAGAGCAACCAGATAGCGTACTATCATGTCGAGCAAGAAAGTCCTACCTATATATGTCCCAGCATCCACTACAATATACATCCAATGTACAGTAATGGCCTCTAGGGCATACATATAACTAACTATCTCCCACTTGCACTAGGGCCATCTGTAGCAGTGGTTGTAGTATCTAATACTCAACCATCCCATATAAGTCTCTCTCTGGGAAAAAGCCTTCGTGAGTGGATCCTCCGTGTTGTCCTCTGAGTCTACTCTCCTTAACCTCGATCACCCTGGAGATCAACTATCTCCATGATCAGGTGATGCTGCCTCAGAATATGTCTGGGTCACTGATGGGACCAGGGTTCCAGGGCCAAAGCCACACTTCCATTGTCACACAATGGTAGGAACCTAGTTCATCTCATGAACCACTATACACCCAAACTATCTCATTGGTAGTATCTTTGATAGCGATGTTACCAGCCTTTATCGTCTAGTTTGCCACGGTATCTAGTTTGGAACTCTTCCAACATACCGTCCCTTTACTGAGGGCAAAGACAATGCCTGTGACTGACACTCAGTCGTCCTTATCACCCTGGAACCTTTCCAGTGATTCTCCCCAGGATCAACTGATACTATCACTATAGTTAGTGAGAATACTAACATCCATTTAGATCTATCTCATAGATCCAAATCCCAGGATTTAGGAGGTATCACTTTGATCCTATATGGAGAATCTATGTGATAAGAGGAGATCGACCGATCGTAGCATAGGAAACTCCTTTCCTATCAAGAGTATGTCATCCACGTACTCTACGAGGATGAGCACCTCTCTCTCTCTCTACTACCTTTTTGTATATACAAGGTTCGTCTACCATTTTGATGAAGTCAAACACTTTGACTATCACATCAAAACAGACGTTCCAACTCCGTGATGCCTGCTTTATTATGTAAAGCAACTTGCACACGTTTCCGCTGCTCCCACTGTTTACGAAGCTCTCTGGCTGTGTACTTATAGACATTCTCTTCTAAAGTAGTCATGGCACCCAACCACTAGATATCGTAGTCATGGTATGTAGCAATGGTAAGTAGGATCTGGATGGACTTAAGCATAGCTATTGGAAAAGGTTTCATCATTATCCACGCCTGGTCGATGACGATAACCTTTAACATGTCTAGCTTTCAAAGTCTCAACTTTTCCATCTACACCAAGTAATCTTCTCAAGATATACTTGCTCCTGATAGGGATTTAACCCTTCAGATATCGCAACCAAAGTCCATACTTTGTTGGTGTATATGGATTCCATCTCAGATCGCTAAGCATTCAGCCATTCTTACAGAGTCCCTACTCTCGATGGCCTGCTCGAAACTAGTTGGGTCATCATCTCATGATGCATTCCTTGCTCCCACTGTCATCGAGAAACCGAGGTATCTCTCAGGCGGATGAGGAACCCTACTAGATCGGCGGAGAGGCTGAGGTTCGTTGGGGACTATTGAATCCTTTGGTTCTATCAAATCATCAGCTGTAGTTTTGTATAGCTGGAACCTTTCCAGTTCTACAGAACTGACCTTGCCTCGATCTTGTCCGGATTTTTCTTTTGACATAGGCCGGACAATCCCAAATCTTAACTTACTTAAGAGATAGGCTCTTCCCATACCATATCTTATATGGAGTGGTAGGCACTGATTTGATTCGAACCCTATTCAATAGGTATGCAGCTTCTCAAACGCATAACTCCCAAAAGGAAATAGGTAACTCAGTAGTACTCATCATAGAGCACACCTTATCTAATATGGTGCGATTGCTCCGCCCTGATACACCGTTGTGCTGTGGTTTATTCAGAGGAGTAATACGGAGAGAGAATCTCATTCCCAGGAATTCTATGCACAAGTATTCTCCTCCCTGATCACATCAAAGGACATAATACTTATACCCGGTTTTTGGTTCTCTACTTCTAACTTATATTCTATGAATATCTCAAAAGGTTCGGACTTGTGTTTCAACAGGAACATAGGTCTGAATCTCGAGAGATTATCAGAGATGTAATGAAGTATAAAGAACCGGTCTTGGCATGTGTAGACAGGGGACCTTCATACATCATCATGTATCAGTCCCAAGAGTTTACTAACTCTTTCTCTGTTTCCAGTAAACGGAGCTATGGTCATCTAATCTTTGTGACATGACTGGCAAGTTTCACAAGATGTAAATTCAAACTGATTTAAATATGCATCTAAAATGTAACTTCAGACAGTCGGGTCGCATTGATATGACCTAGTCTACAATGCCTCAAGAAGGATTCGTTCATTTCTGAACTCTTCCTCTTGTGTGTGTTCTGTATATTAGGAACTGTAGTTTGATTTAGAACGTCAATGCTTTTAGATAACGTGCCTGAACAGATCAACTTTTGATATAGGAAATGTTCAAAACATTATCCATCAATACAAAATTTTATCATTTCTTTACTTGTAAAGAGACTGATATGATTTTGTATATCAGGTTCGGTATCTAATAACATTCGTTCAGAATCAATGTATTGGTAATACAGGGTGATAGTGACCAACAGACTTGGCTGCAACACTTGCCCCGTTTTCTGTCTCATGAAACTTATCACCCGTTCACAGTTTTCTACTATTTTGTAGCCCTATGCAACAGATTACATATCTGGGATCCTGATCCAGTATCAAATACCCAGGATTCAGAGGATACTGAGAAATTGTTCTTTATAATGAACACACCCGAAGGAGATGCATCTCATGCACTTTCTTCGTTTGGGCGGCACGGGAATTCAGGTATTTCCCTATTTCCTACTCTGTCTTATAACAATTATAAGTTGGAGCGGGACCAACGTTCCCCAGCTCAGTATAACAAGCGGGTTCGGTCAATACATCCATATTATTATCTTGATTAAGGCGTGATATGGTCGCTACCTGGAGAGAGAGAAAAGAAAACACTCTGCGTGCGCTCTTGCAAGATTAGATTGGTTATTTATTTTATCTAATCAGGATGGCTCCCACTGTTTTTATCAAATCTTCCTTCAAACCCTAAAAGGAAAGACTAGCCGGGATTAATTACACTCTACAAGTTCGCCAATCTTTCAGCCAGGCCAGTGTCGGTACTTTGAGGGAGGTTTCTCGTGCTTTCGCACGGACCTAATTACAGTAAACCTCGTTTTCCCAGAGGCGTAACCCCGTTGACACCTTTCTAGACACCTACTTGATCGGCTAATTGTAAAGTACAAAACTCTCCCAGGAGTAACAATTACTCGCAGTGGGTATCGGGATCCAACTATCACATAGAAGGTATGCAATCTCATTGCAAATTTCAACACTTGAAACTCCCGATAATGGTTTTTACCCCTAGCACCTATGACCTTGGCTAAGGTCAACAAATCATAGGTACTAGTCAAGTTCTACCCGTCATTTCGTGATTAATTAGACCCACCCACATGACCCTTGGCTAAGGTCAACAAAGCCACATGACTGTCCTAACTAATCGCATCATATGCTGTGTAGGAAGACATCACTTAGCTACCGCACACTACGCCTCGGTTATGGTCGACAAACGTAGCACGAATACTAAGTACTCTACTTCCTAAAATGACGGAGGGTTGCGAATGGTTTTTAAGAAAACCTTTAACGCTTTGAACTTGATCTCGTTGCGGAATCAAATTGTTTTTAAATGGAGTGTTTTTTAGGCTTTTCTAGTTTTGCTAAAGGGGTCACTCCCGGTGAAGGGATCGTCGGCCCTTTCCTCGTCGAATGAGGTGCGGGATATATCATATATATCACTGTACAAAGCAGAAACTATAGAAGTAATCAAAAGACAAACCGAGTGTGTAGCATCTGCTAGTTATTACTAAAGGAGTCACTCCCGGTGAAGGGATCTCGGTCTTTTCCTTATCGAATAAGGTGCAGGATGTTCTACAAGGAACACCGCGATGCAAAGCAAGAACTGTAGCTACCTGTTTCTATTTTGAAATTCGATTCCACAACATCAATTAGGTTTATTTTCTTTCATTAATCTCATTAATGAATGTCCCATCATTTAAGTCCACCTAAACATCACAGATAAATATAACGTACACTTATGCCATCCGCATTCGCCTCGATGTCCCGTCTGCACCGTTAGGTTAGGTAACTAATGCCAGAACGAGGCAGGGCTAGCGTGGGTGTATAACATAAGCATCGTCTATATAATATATCATATATACTGTATACTATATCTATCTGAACAAATCACATGATCACATCATAGATAACACAGCAGAAGATTCAAATGAAACATTGGATATACCAGGACGTCCGTATTTTTAATACGAGCCAGTATAAAACACGGATTCCACGGTCGTGATGAATAGCCAATCCCACACCCCTAGACCCCTACGAGAGCGGCAAGCAACCCTACCAATTCTAGGGTTAGGAGACCCGGACTCGACTCCTCGAGATGGTCTCCCACTGGACCCTAGAACCCGGTTACTTGTGCTCCCCTCCTTGGGTCTATCCTAATGCGGAAAAGTAAATAATATACAAATGGTGACATCATCCGCAACCTGGAAGTGCCCCAATAAAAGAATATTACATACAAGTTTTTACATGAATGAAAAGGAAAAACACTCATCTCACATAAAAACCCCCGGCTATTCAAACACGATGATCCAATATAACATATCCAGCAACACATAACATCACATATCATCAACGTAAGTAAACATGCGTATCCCAATTGTCGTTGACATATAGCAACGAAACAGGCGATATCACATATTACACTTACGGTCAAAGAAAAGAAAGTGTAAAACTACAACAGTTGGAATCCGCAACCTCTTTAGACATCACATGCCTAATCAAATGAATTCCTTAGACATCACATGCCTAACAATTATAAACCCCGCATTTCAGTCTCATTTATCGAAAACTCTTTCCAATATCGAGTCAGGCAATTCAACAAGATTCCCGGCATCCAGAACGAATGCTCGTCGCAAACTTTAGTAGGCGGCCGCACCCCCGACACCGGCGACGAAGTGCACCAAGGCGGAACACCGCTGCGGCGAGCACCCGAACGGATGCTTTCGGCGACGGGGTTCTCCTACAGTCACTTGGTCGGGGCTATGGGGTGTAGTTGTCTATTAAGTTTACCCGGCGAGTATCCGCGTACGCTACGTGATTGCGACGGACTTTTGATCACATCAAAATTCCGTGGCAACCGATCAAGTGAGACTAAAGTGCTATGTTTATAACATTCAAACCAGTTATCTCATAACTATATGTGGATACCATGTATTGTATCCCATTCCAGATAAAATAGAAAATGTTAAACTTTCCGATCGAACATTCAAACACCCATGTTTTCCCGAAACAACTCAACACATGAAACAAGTTTAACAACATCCAGTTCATGCTTGAGTACCAACGGTCCAGCCGTAGAAGGGTCAAGCCAACGCCTCACATGTGGCATGCCGTACTGCCCCAAACCCGAAGGTTCAAAGGGCAGTTCAAGACGGTCACATAATCGAGTTAAGGTTTGTTGTCTTCTAGAGGGACCATCGCGTTACTTGCACTACTTAGAACGTCATTAAACTACGGAAAAATTCAAAAATTGGAAATTTTCCCGGCAGGGGAAAAAGTGGGTATTTATATCCGGTCGAACTTTTTAACATATTCTAAAATTATCCGGAAAAACACAAAGACAAAATTAGACAATCCGATCGAAACACCGAGTCCCCAATACAACCCAGAAAACTCAACTCTTGAGTAAATATTAAAAATTCCCAGAAAATACAGCATCAAAATAAAAGAATTACTGTGCAGATTTTTATGGATAATGCGACCGTACGGCCGCGGAACCGCCGCCGGAGCCAGGCTCCTGCCGCGGTTCCGCGGCGGTTTAGATGATTCAGGATCTTGTTTTGCACTGTAATTCTTAGAACTTCCTGCTGAATTTTTAAAGCATTTTTAATCTGGAAAAAACCACGATTTCAAAAAATGTACAGAGAGCAATTTGAGATTAGGGTTTCGGTTCGATCGGACTTCTAAATCTGTCTACGCATCGCCTAAGGCTCTAGCTAGGCTCTGATACCACTGTAGGGTTCCTAGGCACACTAATGAGGTCTCACAACAGATCAAACATGCCCAATTCAAATTTTTTCATGTGCCTACAAACCCTAATACGGATCGTTAACTAGATGATAAGGCGATGCAAGCAAGTAAACTACTTTATTGCTAAAGGAAAGTGACTACAACCTTTGTAGATCCGGTCCTCCACTTCCTATGCTCCGTGATGACTTCCCTCCGCTGTACCTATCGGAATCCGGACTCTGGCGAAGGTTTCGTCGGAGAAATGATCGGGCTAGGTCGTCGACTTCGATGCCGAAGATGATCTACGTCGAAGCAACTCAAGATCAAGCTCCAACTTCACCAAGTCATGAAACTTGTGAAGAAAACACCCTATACTACTTGGCAAGTGGTATAGGATGAAGAAATAGGAACTGGGTTCACTTTAGAATTGGATTTCTCACTCTAGATCTCATGGCACCATTAGAGGTTCCAAGCTTTCTTCTTCTTGAAGAAGAAGAAGAAGAAGAAGAAAGAATATGATAAGTGTTATTAAAAACAGAAAATAAAATGATACTTATCATATAGCAACCATGGTTAAGTGTAGAGACTAAACTAGGGTTAGGTTGAATGGTTAGGGTTAAACATGAAACAAAAATGGTGGACTTATTCAAAGCTTCATGAAGCTTCAACTAGCAAACAAAGAAAGCCACCATGATTTATTTATCTTTCAAAAATGAATAAATAAATAAATGAATAGATAAGTAAATCAAAACCCTAACCATTAACATAACCATGGTTTAATTCTTTACACAAACCCAAGTTTGCATGTATCATCAAACATGATACAAACAAGTGCACAAAAGTATATCACATATACAACTTGTGCATATCAAGTGAGAAAATCCTTTTTAAGTGAACCAATACTAGTTAATGCAAAGTAATATATCAAATATATAATTATGCATTAAATCATTAAATCAACACTTGATTCAATGATCCGGTCATGTTGCATATAACCGACTAGGACCCAATGTATCGACTTATCGAATCAATCTTCGATTCGATAACTAGGTTATATCGCATACAACCAATCGATACATTCATCGCGAGAATAGAATACGGTATCACATACACGCATTATTCTCGGTCATGCACACATCTCATATGCGCTCGCTTCGCTTGAGCCAGGAAACCTCTGTGTAGGACTCTAAAGACTCGTCAATACGCCGGCAGCAGATGATGATCATATCAAGCACCCACAAGCCGCAAGCGGTCTGCTAAACGTAACGGCCACCCGGGTATTGAGCGATCAGAAGATCGACGAGCAAGCCCGCTCACACTCCTGTGAATCCAACCAGTAACACTTACCGTACAGTCCGGTCTGTTCGTCTGATATGTCGCATATCTCGCCTAGGGGTGGTAAACGTCAGACCCCAGTAGCTCGATAAGTCATGCCGATGTAAGGTCCATAACAAGCACGAAACTACTGATAACACTTACCAGTAAAACAGTGCAACCCTGGCCAGGGATTTCATGTTATGGCCAGTCGAGCATAGCACAACATCAACCCCTAATACCGGGAGAGACGAATCCCCTCCTATCGCTCATTGCCTCCATGTGAATCGGGACTGTACCCAAAAACCACCTGTTTGCACGACTCAGTAGAGCTGTGGTAGGGTGGAAATCAAAGCACGGAGGGAGACACACAAGACTCTATGACGATCTCGGGTCAAAAGACTAAGCTGTACCAGTGTCACCAGAGAACTGCCATCTGACGTGAGGTATAATACCATCTGGGAGTTCTCGGCGAGTCCGTTCAGTGTACTCAGTCACCACTGAGCACCCGCATACCATCTCTGATGTCAAACACCAATGTATATGGGATCATCCATCGCCCATCACATGGGTCGAGAAGATATACGCTAGTCTACTCTGGAATATCGATGCCCCGTCTCGATATTCCCACGACTAGGAACAATGAAGGATATACTGATTGACTACCCAGGCCCCACTAGTATGATCTGCATCATATTCCTGGAAGTCGAGTACACATCCTAAGGGCTTTATCAACTTGTAACAGAGAGACAAAAAGTATACATGTTAAGATAAAGAGCAACCAGATAGCGTACTATCATGTCGAGCAAGAAAGTCCTACCTATATATGTCCCAGCATCCACTACAATATACATCCAATGTACAGTAATGGCCTCTAGGGCATACATATAACTAACAGTAGCGTGTGTATGTTCCGCGGCATGCTCAAGACACGGTACTCCGCCTAAGCGACCTTAGGACTTATTGATTTAAATTCCTTCATGAGTATGTACATTCTTGCGATTCGATTTCCGTATCCTTATCGAATCCTATTTTCTTTTCAGCCATTATGCCGCCAAAGACTACGAGGGCGCAGAGAGCGGCCGCGAGAGCCGAGATTCGAGTTGACTCGTCCAAGACGAGGACTGATCCAGGTAGTACACCGGTTGTACCCGAGCAGGTTGTTCCTCCTACGACAGATCAGATCGCCATGCTTGGGGCTGGTATGCAGGAGATGCGCCAGACGATGGGATCCAGTATGCAGGAGATGCGCCAGATGATGGGATCTCTAGTTGAGACACTTCGAGTGCAGCGACCAGAGGTAGCTCCACCCATTATGGGGACCGCGATGGTACCTACAGTACAGGCAGTTGCCCCTGCAGCTACAGGGGTCATTACGGTATCGCTATCAGAGTTTATGAGGCTGAAGCCTCCGGTCTTCACAGGCACCTATGCAGCCGAGGACCCACAGTCTTTCATTGATAGGATGGCCCGGATATGCCGTTCCTTCAGATGATCAGATGCGAGATGGGTAGAGTTCGCGAGCTTTCTCTTGGAAGGTCTTGCGCAGAAATGGTGTGAATCGATCGAGAAGGGCAGAGTAGCAGGTCTTCCTCCTATGACTTGGACCGAGTTTGTGACGGTATTTCTAGCCCGATTTCTTCCTCAGAGTGTCAGGGATGCCCGAGCGCGCAGATTCGAGTCTTTACGCCAGACGCCAGAGATGACAGTGGCAGAGTACGATGTACTATTTACCGAGCTATCAGTTTATGCTCCATACCTAGTGGCTACTGAGGAGATGCGAGTCAAGAGATTTTTTCGAGGCTTGCTTACCCCGTTGTTCCTTGTGATCAGCGCCCAGCATTGCGAGAATTATGCAGCAGCTGTAGACGCAGCCTTACTAGTCGAGGAGCGCCTTGCTGAGACTTCGGTAGTTCCAGGGCCGAAGAGAGTTCGTACTGATACTCCGGCACAGAGACAGCCGTTTAGGCGCCGCGACAGGTTCCGTTCAGGTACGAGGGTTAGCGGAGGATCTGGACGAGGTCAGCTATTCAGCACTTATCCCCAGGAGGGTCAGCCAGCACGATCTAGATGTTTCCGCTGCGGGAGTTCTTATCATCGTGTTCGAGATTGTCCTCAGATACCCCGGAGGGAGGCAGCAGTACCACATGTCACATTACCACCTTCACCACCCCAGAGGGCATTGCCTATTGTACCTACTGTTGCTCCATGCCAGTTTCCTGCACAGAGAGGTCATGGTCACGGAGGGTTTGCTCATAGAGCATGAGGTAGCCGAGGCAGAGCATAGCCAGCTGCCGGCAGGGAACAGTCAGTCGCAGGTGGAGGACATGCGCGGGTTTTTGCTTTGACGCATCAGGACGCGCATGCGTCCAATGCGGTGGCTTAGGTACCCTATCAGTATGTTCTGTTGATGCACACGTATTGTTTGATCTCGGATCCATGCACTCGTACGTTTCCACACACATTATGCCGAGTTTGGGTAGAGAGTCCGGTTTGCTTGATCAGCCGCTTGTTGTGACCACCCCTGTAGGATAGTCGTTTGTTGCTAGACACGTGTTCCGATCCTGTGTTGTCCGTATTGGCGAGAGAGAGTTTCCTGTCGACTTGATCCTTCTTGAGATGTTGGACTTTGACGTTCTTTTGGGCATGGATTGGTTAGCCACGTGCTATGCGTCAGTTTGATTTCTTCTTTTCGCGCTGGACAGCTTTTGAGGAAGGGATGTCAGGGATTTCTCGCCTATGTTTGCGATACTAGAGCTACAGAGGTTCCGTTGGATCAGGTTCCAATTGTTAGCGAGTTCCCTGATGTGTTCCCTGACGAGCTTCCTGGGCTACCGCCTGAGCGCGACATTGCCTTCTGTATTGATTTGATTCCCGGTACGGGTCCTATTTCTATACCGCCTTATCGGATGGCCCCGACGGAACTTAGAGAATTGAAGGGTCAGTTGCAAGATTTGCTGCATAAGGGACTTATTCGACCCAGTGTTTCTCCTTGGGGTGCTCCGGTCCTGTTTGTCAAGAAGAAGGACAGTAGTTTGCGTTTGTGTATCGACTACCGCCAGCTGAACAGGGTTACCGTGCGGAACAGATATCCTTTGCCACGCATCGACGACTTGTTCGACCAGCTTCACGGGGCAGGATATTTTTCGAGGATCGACTTGCGATCAGGATACCATCAGCTGCGGGTTCGACAGGATGACATTCCGAGGACAGCTTTCCGCACGCGCTACGGCCATTATGAGTTTTTGGTGATGTCGTTCGGACTCACCAATGCGCCAGCAGCATTCATGGACTTGATGAACCGTATTTTCCGGTCGTATCTTGATCTGTTCATCGTCGTATTCATTGACTATATCTTGGTGTATTCCCGGAGCAGAGAGGAGCACGAGCAGCACCTGCGGATTACACTGCAGACTTTGAGGGAGTACCAGCTTTTTGCAAAATTCTCCAAGTGTGCATTCTGGCTGGACAGCGTAGACTTCTTGGGTCACGTGATTACACGAGATGGTATATGTGTGGACCCGAAGAAGATTGAGGCCGTTCAGCGTTGGCCCAGACCCACATCAGTTACAGAGATCCGCAGATTTCTAGGACTGGCCGGCTACTACAGGCGATTTGTGCAGGACTTTTCCCGTATAGCTTCACCTTTGACCGGGTTGACCCGGAAGGGAGTTCCTTTCGATTGGACGGAGGAGTGCGAGCACAGTTTTCAGCTGCTACGGACTCGACTGACTACGGCGCCGGTATTATCATTGCCTTCAGGATCGGGCGGATTTATGGTCTATTGTGATGCTTCTCGGGTGTGGTTAGGGTGCGTATTGATGCAGCACGACAGGGTGATCGCGTATGCTTCACGGCAGTTGAAGAAACATGAACAGAATTACCCCACTCACGATTTGGAGATGGATTCAGTGGTCTTTGCACTCAAGATCTGGCGACACTACCTATACGGCGAGTCGTGCCAGATATTCACTGATCACAAGAGCTTAAAGTATACATTTCAGCAGCGAGACCTGAATCTTAGACAGCGCCGTTGGATGGAGTTAGTGAAGGACTACGACTGTGAGATCCTCTACCAGCCGGGCAAGCCAAATGTAATGGCGGATGCTTTGAGTAGGAGGCCCGGGGGTAGTCTATCTTGCTTGAGCGCAGAGCAGAGGCAGTCGTCGGCAGATTAGCAGATTTTATGCGACAGCCGAGTGCAGTTCGAGTTTACACCGATCGGGGGACAGATTGCGCATGTTCATGCACGCCCACAGTTGCTTGACCGTATACATGAGGCACAGTACAGTGATGACCGTTGTTCAGAGATCATGGCACAGATTAGACAGGGCAGATTTTCCGAGTTCGTGATCGATGATCAGGGGATACTGCGATTTGGGACTAGACTGTGCGTACCAGATGCTGAGGGGCTGCGGCACGAGATTCTTGAGGAGGCACATCGATCGATGTACAGTGTTCATCCGGGTTCCACCAAGATGTACCATGATATGAGAGATGTTTACTGGTGGGACGGAATGAAGTGGGACATCGCAGATTTCGTGTCGAGATGCTTGACTTGTCACCAAGTCAAGGCCGAGCACCAGAGGCCTACGGGAGAGCTACAATCGTTACCCATTCCGGAGTGGAAATGGGAGCAAATTTCTATGGACTTCATTGTGGGTCTACCCAGGACTAGTCGAGGGTATGACTCCATCTGGGTGATCGTGGATCGTTTGACGAAAGCGGCTCACTTCCTGCCGGTGTAGACGACTTTTGGTTTTGCTCAGTATGCCCAGATATACATCGACGAGATTGTACGACTGCATGGACCCGACGTGTATCGTGTCCAACAGAGGCACCCAGTTTACCAGCCGACTATGGCAGAGGCTTCAGGAGGCTTTGGGCACCCGCTTGAGTTTCAACATAGCATTTCATCCGCAGACCGACGGCCAGTCAGAGCGGACTATTCAGACTCTCGAGGACATGCTCCGAGCGTGCGTCTTAGACTTCGGAGGTAGCTGGGATCATCATTTACCCTTAGTAGAGTTCTCCTAC
The DNA here is from genome assembly GCA_030015575.1 of Agapanthus africanus. Taxonomy (NCBI): domain Eukaryota; kingdom Viridiplantae; phylum Streptophyta; class Magnoliopsida; order Asparagales; family Amaryllidaceae; genus Agapanthus; species Agapanthus africanus. The sequence goes on from CM057339.1 coordinate 496,881,874, forward strand.
AACAACAGTTTCCAGGAGACCATTCAGATGGCACCATTCGTGGCTCTATATGGTACGAGATGCAGATCGCCCGTCTGTTGGACAGAGCTCAGCGAGAGCAGCATCTTAGGGCCGCAGATTGTTAAGGAGACGACCGCGAAGATCCAGTTGATTCGCGATAGGATGAGAGCAGCCCAGAGCAGGCAGAGATCTTATGCGGACCATCGTCGGCGCAGATTTGAGTTTTCTGTTGGTGATAATGTTTTCTTGAAGGTGTCCCCAATGAAAGGTGTGATGAGATTTGGGAAGAAGGGGAAGCTTAGTCCCAGATACATGGGCCCTTTCGAGATCCTCGAGCGCGTTGGTGCAGTTGCGTATCGGTTAGCCCTTCCGCCCAGTTTTCCAGATGTGCACCCCATATTTCACGTTTCGATGCTCCGCAAGTATCTTCATGATCCTTCGCATGCGATTCAGCACCCGACGATCCAGCTGGAGCGCGACCTTTCTTTTGCAGAGCAGCCGGTGGTCATCTTGGATCGACAGGTGAAGAAATTGAGATCGAAGGATATACCGTCCGTCAAGGTCCTTTGGCGTGGCCCGAGCAGCGAGGAGGTCACTTGGGAGACCGAGAGCGAGATCAGGAAGAAATATCCCCATATCTTTGAAGGTACGCGTAGCTAGATTTTTAAATTCGGGGACCGAATTTCTTTAAGGGGGGTAGATTGTAACGCTTCGAAATTCGTTTAGGTTAATTTCGCGTTAGTTAGTAATGATGCGTGTTTTTCATAAAAACCCGTAAAACTTATTTCTTTTGTAAGCTAGTTCTAATTGTGATGAGAGGTGTTTTTATATATATTTGGGGTTTATTAATTATAATTTAGTTTGTGTTCACCTTGATTAGAGTTTTTCCTTAATTATTTTCCTAAGCTAGGTTTAGTGTACACATGCACACTTATCTTTTTTTGTAACCTAAGCTAAGTGTTGGCTTGTAACCATTTTCATTTCTCCTTGCATGGTTTATATCCCTAAATAAACCAAGTCAACACTTTCTTATTTTTAAAATAAAATGAAGAGTGGGAGGTATGGGGGTTAGGTGAGGTGAGCTTGACTTTTTGACCATTTTCTTTCACTCATTTTCCCTCTCTCCCTCTCATTTTCTGCTCTCCCAGCAGAGAGGCAGCAGCTGCATCATCATCATCATCATTCCCTTCTCATTTTGCCTCTCTTTTGATCCATATACAAACCCTACACAAAAATCCCTTTTCCTTCACAAAACATTAGGATCTATGGCTCTTTTGAGGATTTTGGTGGCAACTCAGTGGTTTTGAAGGCAAAGGCTGGAAATTGAGTTTCCCTAGGGTCTTTTGGAGGTATTAAACTCACCCATGTCACCTTAGTTCATAACTTGTAGTTTTGTTTGCTAAAAATCATATTTTTGTGCATTTTGGTGATATTGAAAGGAAATTAGTGAAGCTTGTGATAAGTTAACTTTTTTATGGCTTGTTTAGCTTAATTAAGTGATTATAGTATTTTTTTAACCTAGGGTTTGTTTCAGGTTTCACCAAATCCCCTTAATGTATCGATTTAGTGTTAAATTAACTTTTTAACTAGGTTTTGGGTTCTATGTGATCTGCTTGTGACCCGATGGCTTCAGGAGAAAATTGTATTTACTGGAGCATGTACACTAGGTTTAGAGAACACACACGAAGCACGGGAGCACAACTCCCTGGTTTGGCCGCCAGAAAATTCGTTCTGGCCGCAATTTGCGGCTAGATGGGGGACCTGGGTTTTGGGGTTTGCTCTGTTGGTGTCTGCTGCTATTCTAAGACTTATGGTATATGCAATTTTGTAAAATTCTCTCTGTAGAAAAATATGGAACCAAATACCCTATTTCCTACAATTTTAACTTTCGCGACACGTGTGACACGTGAGTGGGTTTGGGGTTTTCTGCGTATCGCGACGTGTCGGGGTAGCTTCAGACGCGTAATCACACGTTTTAGCGTATCGCACACACACGTGTTTGGTTCGCGATGCGGGTTTCTCGTTTGGCTTTAATGTCGCGTTTTTGTATATGTTAGCTTACGTGTATTATTTTGTGAAATTCTAGGTTTGCAGGCGAGCACGAAGGACACCGCGAAGAAGGGGAAACAAGTCGTCGGCTACACCTAGCACGAGACTACGGTGAGTAGATTTAACATCTACGGGGAAATCGCCCGTATGGCGTTAAGCGTCAGGGCTTGATAGGCTATAGTAGTTGCATATTTGCATCCATATACCTTAATTGCATACTGTAGTTCCTACTGTATTATATATATGTATATGAACTTAGAATTATTAACACACCGCACTGTTACTAACGGTTCATGTTGCACGAGCACTAATTTGCATGTTACACACACACCGTTAGTAATTTCCATGACACTCACATTATAGAACTGCCATGAACAATATATTGTAGCTCACCTGATATATGACGTGACATGATTATGCTACTTGTGCACATACTCATTTGCATATCCAGACTTATGCATATTCGAACTGTACCCACCTAGATAAGCTGGTTTTTGGTAAAATCTGGGGACCGCATGATACCTTTTAAAAACTGAATTTACTTAAAGAGCGGTTTCTACCTTTTTCTTATAGTACAACTTATGATGAATACATTACATCGCATGGATTTACGCATTGACTTTGGATTTCATGTGATTTCTGGATTTGAGGACCGTGGGGTTATTTAAGAAAATATGCACTGTTTTTGAAAACCCGGTTCCTCTTGATATGATATTTCAGTGCGTCCATCATGCGTTTTCTCGGTTCTGAGACGTGTGACTTGTGAACCCGAATCGAGGAGTTGGATGAGGCCGATTGTGGGCACATGGTGGACCCGGTATGATACCCCGGGGCAAGAAAGGGATGCTGTGTATACAGACGGTGAGCCTGGCAGAGGGACTACTACCTACCGGTGATTGGTTGGAACTGGCGGTTATCCAGAGGATACTGACCAGAGTCGATAGATGGATACGGGACGACCTGTACTGCCGGGGCCGAGGGCCGATACCGCAGACGGAGCCCGTGGGCCGATCCGGACTGACGGAGCCCAATATATGAGGTTTTGCGTGTCGATGCTTGACACAATTATTTCATGATATTTTGAGTGCCGATGTTGGGCATTCGCGATTCTCAGATATTCACAGGATTTGAGGGCCGATGAGGATGACAGCGCCTGAGTTTTAATGGGATTTGGGTGCATTGATGGACACCGATTATATTTTCCACGTTGACATTCCGTGTAGATGTTATTTTATCCCATGCTCAGCATTCATTATGTTGCATCTCATCCTGTAGTCATATTACCTGATAAAGTACTTATGCATGATTATTGTACGTCCTGCTCATCGCATATAGATATTATCTGTTGGCATATGTTAGAGTAGCACAGTACGTGCATACTCGTGATTACCTTTATGTGTTATATCCTATTCACAAGTTGGCAACTCACCCCCGTTGTGCCACATTGTTTGCAGGTTGCCCCTCAGAGTAGTTGCGGCAGGCTGCCTTCTTGAATCTTTTTGGCTACGGATACCACTACAGTTGGTACGTGACTGTTTTGCTGTTAGGTGGGTTGTGGTATCCGGTTATTTTCCATTGTACATACTTTTGTATATAGTATTCTCCATCTACCTTTATATGTATTTGACTTAGAGACCAGTGTGAGGACGATGATGTATACTATTTGTATTCTGGTGTCGAGCTCGTGTGAGCCGACTTTACTTATGCAGTTTTTATCATTTGTGATGTATTTCACTTATTGCTCATTTCTTCGCTACGGCGTCGTATGTTACTCTTGTGGTGATTGTCTCCGCCGTTAGGCGTGATTGCTCCCGTTTGGGGATGCATTATTATATTATTATCATTTTACTCATATCATGTTCTGTACCCGATTTCGGGGTTAGTTTTACAAAGGAAATGCTGCCAAAATTTTTAAGAAAATAACTCACACTTTAAGGAATGTTACTAACTACTTAAGGTTTTCCAAATGTTTTTAAACAAATGTTTTCAACACTCACTACTTTTAATGGTTTTGATTTCTGGGTTCGGCTTACTTGGTCGCGTTACGCCTGTAGACGTTACGTGGTTAAGTGCCGGTCACGGGTCGAACTTCGGGCCCTGACAATAAATATGTTGATATTTATTTTTGGATAAAAGAAATTGGAAATGAAAATCCTATCATGGTTTAATATTTTATTCATACACTAACCCTTTGTTTTAACCATGATTTATTTTCTATGGCCATTTTGGATCTAAAATAAATATCTAGATATTTTATAACTAGGGTTAAGAATGAGAAAGAGAAAATATATATATTTTCATTTCTCATTTTTAACATAAGCTTATCATTATCTTGAGCTCTCATATTGCCTTCATCTTCTTCCTCCTCTCTCTTGCTCTCTAGCTTCCATTAGTGAGTGAAAGAGTGATCAAGTTAGGGTCTTTAAGTGAGAAAACAAACCACATCAACATTCTATACTACTCTAGCCAACTAGTTTTGAGTGTTTTCTTCAACTTCTTCTCTTGATCTACTGAAGCATCTAGCTTGGACATAGAGGACTCCGGGTGGATCGTCGTGGACCTAGAGGATCTCAAGTGAGCTTCTTTTCAACTCTCAAGTGGCCAAGGAGTCTAGCATAGGGAGCTACAAAGGTTGTATTCTCAAAACCCTAGCTTTTGCTACTTGTGTTAGTGTTAATGTTTTGTTACCCTAGCTTTTCTAGTATGATCCTTAGGTTAGTTTCTTTAGCACCCTAAAAATTTAAATATGGCATGTGTGATGCTACCAAACCCTTGTAGTGGTGCTGTAGAAACACCTTCATGGTATCAGAGCCAAACTAGAAGCCTAGACGATGTTACGACAATACGTAAATGAAAACTTCTGCAAAATACGAAATTAGAAACCCTTGAAATATGCTCTCTGTAAATTTTTTAAAAAGCGACCTGGAAATTATTTAAATTACTGCAGAGAGACATTTAAGATGATATAAGAAATCTGGGACAAAACGAGATGGAGGGGCTCGGAAAAAACCGGCGACCCTTGGGGAATTTCCGGCGATGCCGGCCGGTGGTGCTCCCCTCTAGCTCATTTTGCTCCAGTGATCTGTACATTATGATCTGGACAAAACGAGATAGAGGCCATTATATGATAGTGGATGTATTTATACATGTATATATATATATTCATTGTACATTCTTGCTCGACATGATAGTATGCTATCTGGTTCTTCTATATCTGACATGTTGACTTGATCATGCTTTTATTCATTCACACATGTTGATAAAGCCCTGAGGATATTGGCTTGACTACTGTGATTATGATAGAGATCATACTAGTGGGACATCTGTAGTTTATAAGCATATCCTGAAATGTCCCTAGTCGTAGGTGTATCGAGATGGGGCATCGATATACCAGAGTAGACTAGCGTATATGATACTTGACCCATATAATGGGCGATGGATGTTCCCACATCCATTGATGTTTGACATCGAGATCGTATATGGGTGATCAGTGGAGACTGGGTACACAGGAAGGACTCGCCGATAACTCTTATTTGGTATTATATCTATCGTCGGATAGCAGTTCTCAGGTGATACTGGTACAGGTTAGTCTGTAGACCCAAGATCGTCATAGAGTCTTGTGTGCTCTCCAACTATACTTTGATTTCCACCCTACCACGGCTCTACTGAGTCGTGCAAACAGGTGGCTTTTGGGTACAGTCCCGAGACATATGAAGACGATGAGCGATAGGAGGGGTTTCATCTCTCCCGGTATTGGGAGTAGATGATGTGCTGTGCTTGATTGGCTATATCAGTAAGTCCTTGGCCAGGGCTGTTGAGATTTACTGATAAGTGTTATCAGTAGTTTCTCGATCTGTTATAGACCATTCATCGGCATGACTTATTGAGTTATTGGGGTCGACATTATCATCCCTAGATTCGATATGCAGCATATCTGACAAAGAGACCGGACTGTACGGTAGTGTTACCGGTTGGCTCGACGGGAATTGTGACAGGTTCGCTTGTTTTCTTCTGATCGCTCAATACCCGGGTGGCCGTTACGTTTAGCTGGCCTCTTGCGGCTTGGGGGTGCTTGATATGATCACCCTCCACTGCTGGCGTATTGACGAGTCTTAGAGTCCCACAATGGAGTTACCTAGTCCAGGCAAAACAATGTGGTGCGCATATGAGATATGCACGGGGACCCGGTTAAATGCGCGTATGAGATACCGTATATTAATCGGGCGGTTTGCTTTTGGTCGGGTCGTATGTGATATGACCGGTTTGCTAAATCAAGTGTAGATTTATCAATGACCATTAGTTTTTTCACTTTAAACCCTTTCTTGTCTTTTTGTTATATGCATGCATGTATGCACTTATTCTTTTTAGATGCACATATGGATGTGTATGCACACATACATACATACAATATTTTATCATGGTTGTTGATACATGAGATGGTGGCAATATAAGACTCACACTTTATATAAATATGTTGATATTTATTTTTGGATAAAAGAAATTGGAAATGAAAGTTCTATCATGGTTTAATATTTTATTCATACACTAATCATTTGCTTTAACCATGATTTATTTTCTATGGCCATTTTGGATCCAAAATTAATATCTAGATATTTTATAACTAGGGTTAAGAATGAGAAAGGGAAAATATATATATTTTCATTTCTCATTTTTAACATAAGCTTATCATTATCTTGAGCTCTCATATTGCATTCATCTTCTTCCTCCTCTCTCTTGCTCTCTAGCTTCCATTAGTGAGTGAAAGAGTGATCAAGTTAGGGTCTTTAAGTGAGAAAACAAACCACATCAACATTCTATACTACTCTAGCCAACTAGTTTTGAGTGTTTGCTTCAACTTCTTCTCTTGATCTAGTGAAGCATCTATCTTGGACAAAGAGGACTCTGGGTGGATCGTCGTGGACCTAGAGGATCTCAAGTGAGCTTCTTTTCAACTCTCAAGTAGCCAAGGAGTCTAGCGTAGGGAGCTACAAAGGTTGTATTCTCAAAACCCTAGCTTTTGCTACTTGTGTTAGTGTTAAAGTTTTGTTACCCTAGCTTTTCTAGTATGATCCTTATGTTAGTTTCTCTAGCACCGTAAAAATTTAAAAATGGCATGTGTGATGCTACCAAACCCTTGTAGTGGTGCTGTAGAAACACCTTGTTTCCCCCAATCAGAGCAAAGCACTATTCTGAATTTCAAAATTCAAAAATTGAAGCAACGCTTCAGATCCCGTGCGCTGTGCGCTGCGTGCCACGTGTCAAAAGAAGATGTGCTGGCGCCAGGTGCGCTGCGCCCTAGGCAGCGCACCCCCAATCAGAGCAAAGCTCTGCTTTAAAGTTCAAAAATTAAATTGAAGCAACGCTTCAGATGCTGCGCGCCGCGCACCACGTCTCAAACAAGGTGCGCTAGCACAGTTGCGCTGCGCGCCATGTGTCAAACAAGGTGCGCTAGCGCAGTTGCGCTGCGCGCCACGTGTCGAACGTAAGTGCGCTAACGCAAAGTGCGCCAGCGCTGGAATTAAAAGAATTCCCCACCGTTAGATCAAAAGATCTAATAATAATAAATTATTAATTAATCAGAATTAAAATTCTGTTATGGAAAGATTTTTCAATCTTATTAAAACAAGAAGATTACTTTCTGTAAAACAGAAGCCTTAGGATCAAAGATCCAACGGTGGGAAATATTCCAAATCAATCAGAGAAAGATCTTTTAAACTGATTTAACAAATCAATTGGCCCTATATAAAGGCCCCTAGACTTCAAGTCTAAAAAAAAGAAGAAAAAAAGGGAGAGAGAAAAACCTCTGCAAACTTTGAGAAAAACTCAAAGAGAAAGAAAGGCAAGCCTTTAGAAGAAAGAAGATCATTTCTTCATCTTTAAGGTAAAGAATTAATTCTTGAACAGCAGAGATGAAATCATCTCGTAAAAAGAAGAAACATATTCTAAAAAGATCTTAGATCTATAAAAAGACCAAGGTCTTTGATTAAAAAGAAAAGATCAAAAGATCTAATCATAAAAATAATAAAAGAAGTATTTTACTTCATTCACAGATCTTTTGATCTATAAAGGCAGATCCTTATTATAAAAACAAGAACTGTTGTTCTTGGATCTTGAGGCAAAGCCTCCTTTGAAGAACGTAAATTTATTCTTTGATCTTAAAATTGATCAAAATGCGCTTTGTGCTATTAGAAAGTGCTTTGCACTCACGAACTGCGCCTTTGCGCTCCTTGGATCGGCGCTCAGCGCCAAAACATGCCACGTGTCAACCATAGACACGATCTGCGCTTTGCGCTCCTGAAAAAAGCGCACTGCGCTCTTGGGTTGGCGCTCAGCGCCAAGCGCGCCACGTGTCACTCACTGGCGCACCCATAAACTAGTGCAGCGCACTCATAAATTAAAATCGTAGTGCGCTAACAAACTAGCGCTTAGCGCTAAGCGCGACACGTTTCTTCCTCGTGTGCGCTAACCGACAGAAGCGCAATGCGCTCTTTGACTGGCACAAAGCGCCTAGTGCACCACGTGGCGCGCTATCAGAACATACTTTTTTCTGATAAATGCTATGCATTTAATATAAGACAAAAAATGTCAGAGCCCAATGCTTGGCATTAATAAAAGGGCAGAGCCCAAACAAAGGCCTAACAGGCAGAAAAAAAATAAAATGTTAAACATTTTGAACTGGACTTAGCCCAATTCTGGCCATAGGTCCTCAATTTAAATTGAACTGAGTTCATCTGCTCTTCCAATCAATTTACATACGGTTCGAGGGTACATCTCTTCACTCCTCTGATATCTGTCGTTGTAATTCCTCAACGTCGTCAGAGAGGTGAAGGGTCCCGACAACCACACATTACTATGGACTGTGGGGTCCTTAAACTCATGGACTATGATGTCCTTAACCTCGACCGCGATGTCTTAAAACTAACAACGGACCGTGGGGTCCTTAAACTCATGGACTATGATGTCCTTAACGTCGACCGCGATGTCTTAAAACTAACAACGGACTGTGGGGTCCATAAACTCAAGGACTATGATGTCCTTAACCTCGACCGTGATGTCTTAAAACTAACATCGGACTGTGAGGTCCTTAAACTCACGGACTATGATGTCCTTAACCTCGACCGTGATGTCTTAAAACTAACATCGGACTGTGAGGTCCTTAAACTCATGGACTATGATGTCCTTAACCTCGACCGCGATGTCTTAAAACTAACATCGGACTGTGGAGTCCTTAAAATCCACGGACTATGATGTCCTTAACCTCGACCACGATGTCTTTAAACTAACAATGGACCCCTATGTCCTTAAACTGGCAATCGACCGCAATGTCACTAAACAAAACAATAGAGCCCAATTGCTCTCTTGTCGGATCTAAATGATCCCGTTAAGTTGATCTTAGTCTAAAATTAGACTAACGTATCATTAACAAATGTTTAAGTTGATCTTAGTCTCAAATGAGGCTAACGTATCCTTAAACCCAAACCCCCAAACCCAAATCTAAGAAAGACACGGATTTGGACTAGTCCACGCCCTACGGGCGACAACATAACTTAGTCTCCGTATACAATCCACGGTCAACCAAACACAAAACAAACACCCACGACACGAAGTGACCATATGGAGAAGGAGAAAGTTGTTACCGCAATGCGGTAGCGTAATTAACTGCAGGGGCTTGCGCCTGCAGGGAAGAGCGTCCCCACAATCAAAAACCCCTCAAACGAGGGGGAATCTGACGAAGTCTGCTACATCGGCCGCATCCGTTTAAACCTTCGATACAGGGTGCCATAAATCAACTTGGCATCTTCGGAGAGGTAGACGGATAGCACCAACTAGCATCTGCCCCGAATTTCATGCAAGACGTTCGCCGCGTCACCGCCGCGTCTTTCGGAGGGGAACAGATTCTGGCATGACCGGTGGGACCTTTTCCTCTGTCCACTCCACACTTCGTGCGTCGTGTTCGCGAACCAATCGTAGTTTGCTAATGGTTGCACTTGGGTTTCGAGGTACTAAGATTTGGCGTTTTGCTTGGTGCAGAAAGCAAAGGATCAATGGCGTTCACCTGCTCAAAGTGTTCCACATGCAACTGCAACCCACGTCCTGCCTCAACTGGGAGCATAGCCTACGGGCCCCAAGCTGCTTCCCTGTTCACGATGCCCGTGGAACAGGTCACTCAAGCCACCACGGGATTGTTTTTCGGAACCATGCTTCCGCCGACGAGCTTCAGCAACCCCGTGCCCATACCAGAAGCTCCCAAGAAGTCGGTCTTTGATCGGCTTATAGCTACTGCGGCCCCTCTCAACGGGTCGTCCAGCACTGGCACCTCGGTCTTCTCCAGATTGGGTCAAAATTCCTGTGGGCCCACAATGAAGCCTGCAATCCCAGAGAAGGTTATTCCGAAGAGAGTAACCAACCCTGCTCCTGAAATCGTCAAGGTGGCTTTTCCTGCCAGGGGGTCAGTCTTTACAAGACTGACTGTCCCAACTCCCACTCCTGCTCCTGCTACTCAAAGGATATCAGTCTTCAACAGGCTGACACCAGCAACAACCCCTCACCTGAACAGGGGGCAAGACAAGGCCATCCCCGTCACCGAGCCAACTCCATCAGCTCGACACGCTCTACGTCACCACTGGCGCCGAGTAAGGAAGGCCGGGGGCAACTCCCCTTCTGGGCTAACTCCACCAGCTCCAACGGTGGAAATTAATGCTGCTGTTCCAACCGGGAACAGTTTTGAACTGCTGAATAGGGTGTGCAGGAATTCTCCTACCGCCGTGCTGAAAAGATCTCCTCCTCCGGTGGAGAATGTTGCGGAAGAAAAACCAGAACAGTGCCCTCAGCGGCTGTCTTCCAAAATCTACAAAGTTTGGCGGCAGGCTCGGAACTCAGTAGTTGATCAAGATTACCCTCGCCGATAAAAAAGGGCGAAGGTTCAACAAGAAGAAAGCTATCCTGTCAAGACACAAAAATCTATTTGGGTGCCCACTGCGACGGCCCCCTCAACTTCGACTGCTCATGAGAAGAGAAGGCTGGAGAAGATCCCCATGCATGCGACAAATGTCAAAGGCACTGAGCCCAAACGCCTTAAGTCCGGGGGCATGGTGGTGCATACCTGTCACGACCCGAAAGAGCACGTGACTTGCCCTTGAACCATATGAAGTTTATAGGACCCCATCTGATCCAAGTAAGCCAAAAGCCCAGAAATCTAAAACCATTTAAAGAGTAAATAAGGAAAACTGGTTTTAAGAAGTAAAGAAATCATGTTTCGAAAATCAAGTTTTTAAATAACTAAGCCGAATATACATTTTTTAAAAAATATGCAACCTTTCCTGAAAATTTCGGCAGAGTTTCCTTTGTAAAAACTGGCCCCAAACGGGGTACAACAAGAATAATATATATGAAATGATAAAAGGCATCCCCAAGCGGGAGCTAGCTCTTCGTCAATCGACGGTCACAACCACGCAAGCAATAATAATATACAATGCTAAAGGGCGAGGATCAAAACCCAAAAAGAACTCAAAACAGCCAGAAAACCGTAATACTACAAGCGCGACTCTAAGGTCGAAATAATACAACACTGTTTTCTAAGTCTGAAACAATATACAAGTTTTGGTTGATGGAATTTCTAGATACAATGAATAATACAGGAACAATGGCGGTTCTGATACAAAAGAACCCACCTACCAACGCAAGTCACCCATATGGAAGTAGTGTGCCAGAAATGCCGCTATGGAATCTGTACGGCAAAAACCTGCAAGGACTGTGGCACAACGGGGGTGAGTTGCCAACTCGAGAATAGAAAATATCTACAAGCAGAGATCGAATGTATGACCCATCCTAGGTCAATACGATCAGATATAAATAAACCTCAATATGAATAAGTCTGAAGCATGCTAAACTGGAAATGTAATCTCTATACATGAGTGTAGTGCCAAGTGCTCGTGCCAGTGCCTCAGGTAATAGCATATCATAAATGTGAGGTATAATCAATGTAATCAAATCTGCATGTACGTGGATCCCGTCCACTCGTCACCCAATGAAAATAACCATCATGCATGTAAATATCATCAGCATATGCATGGAAATATGAGGATATAAACCACCTGTGTCCCTCGCGACACGTCAAAATCATGGAACCGGAGTGCCCAGCATCGACACTCGAAAACATCATGAAAACCGTGCCCAGCATCAGCATGTAAATCCTCATATAACGGGCTCCGTCAGTCCGGATCAGCCCACGGGCTCCGTCTGCGGAATCGGCCCTCGGCCCCAGCAGTACGCCCATATCTATCTATCGACTCTGGTCGGTATCCTCCGGATAATCGCCAGGTCCAACCAATCACCGGTAGGTACTCGCCACCCTGGTTGGCTCATCGTCTACTCCATGAAAAACATTTCTTGCCCCGGGGAACCATACCGGGTCCACCATGTACCCGCAATCGGCCTCATCCGCCTCCTCGAATCGAGTTTCACATGTCGCTCTCAGCACCGAGAAAACACATGGTGGACGCACTGAAATATCATATCAAGGGTAACCGGGTTTTAAAACAATTACCCATTCCCTTTTTAAACACCCACGGTTCCCAAAACCAGAAATATCATGGAAACAACATATCTCAATGCGTATAATCAGCAAGCATGATGTATGTGACATGTAAAAGAAATGTAAGCACATCAGTCTGTCAAGCAAGAATCATATCCTGAATGCAACAGTACTAAAGTGTAGTGACATGGCAATTATCGATGATGAAGTGTGTGAGCCGGCAACAGTGTATGTGGAACATACGCATCATCGATAATGGTGCTGGTGTCCTAGCAGCATGACTGTAATATATCAATAAACACAGGCAATGCAATGCAAATAGCATGAATATGCGGAAATCGAATAATCAGCGCAACAGTAAAGAACCTGCCTCAATAAATATATCATGCAGCCTTGCCTTTTGAAATAAGACGAATCAGGGTTTTTGGTAAAATAAGGGCTACGGTGTTTTAAGAAAAGATGTGTCGTTTGAAAATATCCGTAGAAACCCTTTTGCCTATCTTTAAAATATCCCCGATTCGTTAGTTTTGAAATAGGTATGACTCGGGTCTAGTCTAACGCCTACTATGCGAACTACGAACCTAACAATCAAGTCAATCGGGAGGGGTATGAAAACCACCTAAATCTAAGTCAATATCACATTATCTCATCACATAACAGGTATCACTACCATCATATCACATCTCCAATACGAACTCTGTCATGTCACCAAATCTCACGGCCTCAATCGAATCTCATCGACTCATCTCAATCCCACATATCATCCCCAAATCTCGTATATGAACACAAAGTCCCATACCCATGTGTAGATATACACACCATCATATGCGTACAGATAAATGAAAGAATGTATGCAAGTATGTGTGTATGTGTGTATGTGTGAGTGCACCCACTACTCTAGGGTTTCGCACTACTAAACCAATACATCCTTATCATCAATAATTCCATTATTACCATCAAAAGTCCTAACAACACATAATAAATATATGTGTGTATACGTATTCGTATACATCACCACGGACTGCGGTGGTGCTATACGCCATCCACCCGACTTCTCCCCGTAGATATAAATCTACTCACCTTGTTTCTCGTGTGCCGATGCCAATGTCGCTATCTTCATCTTCTTCGCCTCAACATCACGTAGGGTACCTACAAGCATATCACAACACTAAAGCACATGAAAATCACATCGAAAACCAAAATAGCACACGCTACTCGCATAGGTAAAAACCTATCGTCTCGCATGTAAACACGATCAATATCCACTTGTCGTTGACGTCCAAACGCCACCCGACAGAAACGAATCACCAAATACCAAAATCCATACTAAAACAAGTCATAAATCATACGCCAACTCAAGCAAATCAACCCAGATTTTACCCCAACAGGAATCAGTCAAAACTAGACATACCCAGGGTCAAGTTTATAGGGCAAAAGGCTACAGAACAAAAACGAATGGGTTCCAACCTGCTCTGGCCGCAATTTGCAGCCAGAGGGATTAAATCTGCGGCCCAAACAAAGAATTAGGGGCTAGGGCTTTGTGTGGTGGTTCCATGGTGCCTGCACATCTCACTGTCAACTCAGTTTTATTTTTGGGGTCTCGGGGTGATAGCAGATTCTTAAATACGATCACAGATTCACAGTTTTCCCCGATATCGATTCCGTAAATCCGTATTCTGGTTTCATGTTCAGGTTTGAGTCCAAATTAGCATCACACAAGGGGTTCTAAGGTCACAACAAGCCTCAATTTCACTTTGATTTCAGGTCTAACTCTAAACCCTAACTTGAATTCTCCAAAGTCCACAAAACGACACAATATCGATATGAAACTAGAATTGATGCACAAGGAAATTGAAATACTACTTGAGGGTGCAGAAATTACCTCCTTTGGCTACTCAAGAAAATTCTTGAGTTGCTCAAAGTCCTCCAAATCCAATCTTGCTAGGTTCAATGTGTAACTATTGAGCTTGGGAGCAAGTTTTGTGAAGTGGAAATGGGGTTTTGGTGAGGGAAATGAGAGGGATCTATGAAGTGAAGGGGAGGGAGATGAGGGAGCAGGAGCAAGAGCAGCAGCAGCTTTTGTTGAAGAGGGGAGAGAAAATGAGATGGAAATGATGGAGGAAAGGGTCAAAAGTCAAAAGCAACTACTCTCTCTCTCTCTCATCATCATACTTACTTTTTCTTTCTTTTCTTTTCCTTCTCACTCCAATAGTGAACCCAAATGAACAACCATGGCAATAGAAATGTAACACAAGTGTAACAAGTGTGGAAAATGATATGTGCACATTTTTGCACAAAAATGCTAAAAATCCAATTAGCGATTTTTAATCGCGATTAGCACTATATTAGCATATAACTAATCTTAAAAACTTTAAAATGCCATAATTCCATAAAATACCCTATTTTAGAATTTTCCATAATTTTTCCCCATTTATTTGTATTTAATTATACCAGAATATTAAAATATTCATTAAAATAATATTAAATTATAAAAATTCCCAAAAATCATATTTTATTATTTTGAAAACGTTACAATCTACCCCCCTTAAAGAAATTCGGTCCCCGAATTTAAATTTAAACCCCCAAATACTAAAATATTTCAATACAAATTCCAAGTCATCGGGGCTCCGAAATCATCTATACATAAAACATCATAGTGCAATGCATGCACGTGAGTACTGAGCAGATAACTCAAAAGCAACACTCCGCCAAGCATCCCGCAATCATCGGAGTCATGGTAAAGACACAAATGCCAAATCCAATACAAAACCAATATGATATAGATCAGAACTATACATGTAGACATCCAGTCTATACATGTGAATAGCTGATGTAAATGCATGCCAAATCTTTTTAAATCGCCGTGCGATGCACGTAACACTGCACAGTGGCGGACGTTTTTCATAAGAAAAATAACTATATACATATATATCCTTTGTTTACTATGTACGTTCCGCCGTTTTGAAAACAATTTAGAAGGATTTCCTTGTTTTTAAAACGTTTCGTGTCATATCGGACACGTAGGTATATATTCCGAGACTATAGCTCGCTCTTTGGAAATCCCTTCGAGAACTATCAATGCATGCAAAATATATCCAGGTACTGTCCTCTGGCTAGTCCTGCTCAGTATGAAAACAAATATCCAATATCACAAAAATGTACTGCTCCAAAAGGAATAAATCCCAAAAATGCACATAACACAACCCTGTGCTTCTGGTGCGCATGGAAATCAAAATGCATATATGTTCTATACAGGTGCACAAAACAACATCTAGGTGCAACGGGTGTGCACGAAGTATCTGTCATAGGCAACCGGTGTGCCTGACAGCTGATCAGTCGAAAATACTGCATTTCTAACACGGCAATTTCCCTACCTTTTGCAGTCAAGTAAAGCTATCCGGTATTCATATCACTCATATTTGCAAAACACATGTAAAATATTGGATTACTTGTACTGTACACTAAAACCAGCACTTTTAGGGAAATTGCGTGTGTTTCATGGCATCGCATCATCCTTGTATTGCGCAACTCTTGTCTCGGTGAAATTGTGCAGGAATTTCCAGAAGCAGGGCCTAATTGGGAAATGAACTAATAAAAGACACACCAATTCAAAGGCTAAAGATCTGGAGCAATACAGAAAGGCCAAATAAAAATCCAAGCATCAGAAAGAGGCCCACCAGTCAGCCAAGAATTATCACAGAAAATGAAGCACCAACGCAACCAAAGGGCCGCGGATCCGCTGCCCAAGCCCCATTGGCGCGGCGGATCCGCGGCCAATTAAAGAGATCAATGCATCAAATTTTGTCACATGCCCAATTGCAACGGCCAAAGCTTCCAGAAGACCCTAGAAGCTCCACGTGGCATCTCTAGAAGGCTCGGCTCAACAAACTCTTGGAGGGAAATTCAAAATTTAAAGCTTAACTAACTTTTTGGAGGGAAATTTAAATTTGGTGCTAACTAGCTTAACTAACTTTTTGGAGGGAAATTTAAATTTGGTGCTAACTAACTTGTGGGGGGAATTCAAATTTCAATTCTAGATCTAAGATTTGAAAAGTCTATAAAAAGGAGCCTAGATCTAGAGGGGAAATTGTTCAAGAATTATCACCATTTTCTACCCACAAGTTTAGTGACAAAAGCTTGTGCCAAATTCAAATTCCCATCTCCAATTCAAAATCAAGATCAAGATCCCGAGATCAATTTGAGCAAGAGAGCCTTCAACCTTTAGCAAGCGACGCCGAATTTCCAACGGAGCAAGAGATCCACGCCGATCCGCGACTCAAGGAGCCGAGCGAAGCCGAAATCGACGATCTAGTTCCTTCCTTTTGTAAATTCAAGAGAGTTGTAACGAAATTTGTCGATAAATAAAGGTGAATTTTCTATATTCTTGCTTCTCTTTTAATTCAAGCATAATGATTAGATCTCAATTTGTGATTGTGTTTGTGATCATGATGTTTGAGTAATCTTCGCTCGTGTAGGAGTTGTGACGATCTTTAGATGATGATGATTTAGATATTTTTACAATTCTTAAATCCTATAATGTTGGGAATTCTAGTTAATCAAATGATTAATAACCTAGCTTCGAGATGATGCTTTCTTGATCGTGATCACTCGAAACTAGGGAATAACTATTAAACATTTGATTGATTAGAAGCTAGAATTTGAATGCGATCCATCGAAAGGACAAAGGATGAGTTGCGAAATCCCTAGTTTTCTCGCAAAGATCCTTAACCCTCGATGAATTTGCATCGATCTAGTATCAATTCATTAATGGATAAGAATTAGTAATCTTTAGATCTCATCACATCTATAGATCCGATCTACTCCTACGAGCCTTACTTCTAGTCTTGATTGTTGGTTGGAAATTATCACACATCTCAATTCTTGCTTTTAATGCCTTTTCTAGATCTAGATTTTTCTTATTTCTTGATCTTTAAATGCAAATCATGAATTGTTTTCTTTTCTTTGCCTTAAATTTTCAACTCATCTAATTCAAGAATTGAACGGAACTCACTTTCCGTGTGGACGATCCGCAACTTACTAACGCGCTACATCCGACACCGTTATTGATTGCGGTCAAAATATTTTTGATTGTGATTTCTAAAATCTATTTTCTCAAAAACACTACACAATCGGAAAATCAATCCAATCAAATGGCGCCGGTGCCGGCGATCGTGTGCTATTTGTTCATTTTTTGAAATTTGAGTTGAAAAGTTTATTCCATCAATATTTTTTTTAGATCAAAACTTGCAGAAAATACTAATACGTGTTGTTGTGGTTAATTGCAAGGAGATCTGGAGCTTGCTGGAAAATTGGAAAATTGTTTGAAGAATTCCAGAGGACTAAGGAAGTGATCTGAAGCTTGCTGGAAAAATTCAGTGCAGAGATTCCACTGTAGCAGCGCGGAACCGCGGCATTAGAAGCTATTTGCGGCGGAAGCGCGGCGCTTCAAGGGGTTCTCTGGAAAATTTTTGGCAGGTAATTTCTAACTTTCTTATCTCCTTCCTAAAATCTGCTCCAATTAACATTTCATGCAGGTTTCTTTGCAAATAATCGCTGCGCCGCAAAAAGAAAAATAAAATTTGTGCTTGTTTTTGATTTTGTGGTTGTTTGCATAACTAATACGGAAATTAAGGGGCACGGCCAAATCCAGATTAGGTGGGGAGTTCATTACCCTTCCTAGGCCCCAAAAATCACAAACCTGCATCTGCATTACCCTCATTAATTAAAAAATATCTAGAGATGACTCTAAAGACCGTCGCGCTCACTTAGGACAGAAGAAGGCCGTGGGTAATTCATTGCTTATCCGCATTTCTCTTGTGGTGCCTAGGAAAGTGTGTCGAAGGCTAGTGGTTACTTAATTAGGCCCACTACTTACGTAGTGGAGAACCTCCCACTTACCTGGCACTTACCTGGCCACAGGAGGGACAAAGAGGCAGTGGAGGATTCTATCCTGCGTCTTGTCTTCTGGCAGTTAGGAGCAGTCTAGAGATTGGACCTAGGTGACCATAAATTTTAGGGTATTGCTTGTTGCATCATATTTTCAAAATCCGTATCATTTTTCAAAACAAACACCACACACACTACATTCCCCTAATTATAAATCACGCTGCCACTTGTACTAACCCCTTTTAGTGCAAGATAGGCTGGACACGGGATTCTAGTGCCCGTCTTGTCCGCGTCCCCTCGATCGACTCCGAAGTCGGTATTTCGCCATTTACCTTTCTTTTACCCCCCTCCACACCCACACCGATGGATCAGTCTCCATCAAACCTCTTTACCGCTACTCTGCCGCCGTCCGTTGGTGCGCAGATTCCACCCCGCATCTCTCTCCAAGAGAGGTGTTACCCTTTGCGAGGTCCTCTCTCGACCTGCTTATCCATTCCACCAGCCAACGGGGATAACTTTGAGATTAAGCCCCAGTACATCAACCTTCTACCCAAATTCCACGGTCTCGAGACTGAAGACGCGTACGTTTTTATTACCAAATTTGAAAACGTATCCGCAATGATGGGTACATCACAATTTTCTGTGGATGCCATGCATCTACGACTTCTTCCATTTACCTTGTGCGATTTAGCCGAGAAGTGGCTATATAACACCACCGCACATTCCATCACGAATTGGGAAGAATTCGTTGCTGCATTCCTTAAGAAATTCTACCCGATGCAAAAGACAGCTCGAATCCGTAGTGAACTCTATCAATTCTCCCAGCTTCCGGCTGAACCATTTTCAAAATACTTTGACCGATTCAAGGATCTTTTGGTTCAATGCCCACATCATGGCATCCCGAGATGGGAACTTTGCCGAATCATATATGAGGGCAGTAACCCTACCACTAAACAAAACCTTGAAAACATGTGTCAAGGAACCTTTATGACCAAGGATGATGGGGAAGCATGGAAATTTTTAGAAGAGTTTGCTGAAAAATCACTGCAGTGGGAGACTGGAACCCAGCCATCGAGTAGGGGTGGCGTACACCAAATAGACGTGTCCATAGGTGTTCGAGCTGAGATGGCAGCAATGCAAAAGAAGCTCGACGCTATGGAACACAAATTCCTAGCAGCCTCCCTAAACCCAATGTCACTCCCCAAAACCGTTTGTGGGTGTTGTTCAGACCCTTCTCACATAATAGAAGAATGTCCATTGAACTCCCAGTTTCAAGGTCTCGAGCATACCAATGTTGCATTCCAAAGACCTAGGAACGATCCATATTCTTCTACATACAATCAGGGTTGGAGGAATCACCCGAATTTTGCCTAGAACCAATCCCAAAACACGGTTCCAAACCCTAATCAATTCCAACGGGCTCTTCCTCCACAACAGCAACCACTTCACCTCACCCAGCACCCCTACCAGTCACAAAATTTCCAAAATCAGGTCAACACTTCTGCACCTTCTAATCCTATGCAGTCGACCTGTTCTGACGACTTCTCTCAATTCGCTCAAACCATGAAATCACTCATGTCAAATTTCATGGAAGTGTTGGCCGAGGTTAAGTCTTCCGTCGGTGAGATAAAGAAAAACTCAGCGTCCCAACCTGAGAGTATCAAAACGATGGAAGCTGAGATTGCACGACTTAAGGCCGAATTAAGTGCGAGAGAAAAAGGGAAACTTCCGTCTCAACCCCTACCGAATCCTGGGCATTACAATGTAAATGCCATCACAACGTTGAGATCGGGAAGAATGCTGGATAACCATGTTGGGGAAGAAGTTGATGATACTGAAAATCCTATCAACGCCCCGGCTGAGATCTTTCCTCACACACACACTTCTACGTCTGACTCTTGTTCTCCTACCCCACCACCTTCTCGCGAGCCTATTCTCCATTTCCCTCTAGGCTCGACACCTCAGCCCACCTCTTCTATCCCTCCACAGACGATCCCCACTCCTCTTTCGGGATCTTGTCTACCCCCTCTTCCTTCTCCTATGATGGACCCAGCACTCATTGCTAAAGCACCTTACCCGAACCGGTTAAGGGCTAACAAATCGAGTCCTCATATGGAGAAAATTATGGAAATGTTCAAGCAGGTTAACATCCACATCCCTCTCCTAGATGCAATTCAACAAGTCCCCGCTTATGCGAAAATTCTCAAGGACTTGTGCACTAGGAAGAGGAAGACTCAAGTGCCGAAGAAGGTCTTCATGTCCAATAACATTAGTACTTCTTTTATCCCCCAGCTACCAAAGAAACGTAAGGACCCAGGATGTCCTACGATATCAATTTCTATTGGGGGTAAAAACATCAATCGTGCTTTGTTAGACCTTGGCGCAAGTGTTAACCTACTTCCATACTCTGTCTATGAGCAGCTAGGGATTGGAGAGTTGAAACCTGCTCACTGTACTCTCCAAATGGCAGACCGATCTATCACCAAACCTAGGGGTGAACTAGAGGATGTGTTGATAAAGGTCGGGGAATTCGTATTCCCTGTAGACTTCATTGTTCTCGATACACAGCCTGTAGCAAACTTCCGGAGCCAAATTCCGGTGATTCTGGGTCGGCCATTCCTTGCCACTTCCAATGCTGTCATCAACTGTAGAAATGGTTCAATGAACTTATCATTTGGAAATATGACCATTGAACTAAACATTTACAGAATTGGAAGTCAGCCATCAGAACCCTCTGCTCATATCCTCGATGTGTGCTCTGTCCACGAGATTTCTCCCGAAAGTTGCGGAGTTGAGGAACTTTGCTTTACAGATCTCGACGACACTGCCACATCACTGTTTGACCTGACACATGATCTTAGTGAGGACACCATTTCCACGCTTGAGTCTGCCACTCCTGACTCACCACCATCCGAGTCTGTACCTTTTACAGGCTATGATCTTCTCCGCGACTCCGAAAATCATTCAATGATCCCACCTTCTATTATTTCTCCGCCCGAATTAGATCTCAAAACTTTACCTTCTCACCTTAAATATGCATATTTATGTGAGAATGAATCTTTACCGGTTATCATTTCCGCTTCTCTAGCATCAGAGCAAGAGAATGCACTTTTATCGGTGTTGAGATCTAATAAGGAGGCGTTTGGTTGGACCATGGCGGACATCAAAGGGATCAGTCCCTTGATTGTCGAACATCATATACACTTGATGGATGATGCCAGACCAACCTGAGAACCACAGAGACGGTTGAACCCCGTCATGAAGGAAGCGGTGATGAAAGAGATCGTCAAATGCCTTGATAGTGGTATCATATACCCAATCTCCGATAGCCAATGGGTTAGTCCTATACATGTCGTCCCTAAGAAATCCGGCATCACTGTTGTTGTCAATGAGGCAAATGAGTTGATTCAGACACGCGCCCAAACTGGGTGGCGTGTATGCATTGATTATCGAAAACTCAATACCGCCACGAGGAAAGACCACTTTCCTCTACCATTCATTGATCAGATGCTGGAACGCTTAGCTGGACGTGCGTATTATTGCTTTATGGACGGATACTCTGGCTATAATCAGGTCCCCATAGCCAAAAAGGATCAAGATAAAACCACTTTTACTTGTCCTTTCGGTACCTTCGCTTACAGTCGCATGCCCTTTGGGTTATGCAATGCTCCCGCTACCTTTCAGCGGTGTATGATGGGGATATTCTCTGACATGGTAGAGAATTTTCTGGAGATCTTTATGGACGATTTCTCGATTTTTGGAGACTCTTTTTCCGATTGCCTATCGAATCTTGACGCTGTTCTTACTCGTTGCAAAGAGAAGAACTTGACTTTGAACTGGGAGAAATGCCATTTCATGGTCCGAGAAGGAATTGTTCTTGGACATGTCATTTCACAGAAAGGCATTGAGGTTGACAGAGCTAAGATAGATGTCATTCAAAACCTCCCTCATCCCAAAAGCGTCAAAGACATTCGATCTTTCCTTGGCCATGCGGGCTTCTATAGGAGATTCATTAAGGACTTTAGCAAAATTGCTAGACCTTTAACTCTTCTCCTTGCCAAGGATACGACCTTCCACTTCGACTCGGACTGTGAGGCAGCTTTCGACTCACTTAAACACTCACTCACTTCAGCCCCCATTCTATCGTCTCCAAATTGGGACTACCCCTTTGAGCTGATGTGTGACGCATCTGACTTTGCAGTAGGTGCTGTCTTAGGACAGCACATTGAAAAGATGCCACACGTGATATACTATGCAAGTAAGACCCTGAATGATGCACAAATCAATTATACAACCACCGAGAAGGAACTTTTAGCGGTTGTATTTGCATTAGAAAAATTCAGGCCTTACTTAATCGGCTCTCCAATAATTGTGTACACAGACCATTCCGCCTTGAAACATCTTCTGGCGAAGAGAGATGCAAAAGGTCGGCTGATACGTTGGATCCTTCTGTTACAAGAGTTTGATCTTGTTATCAAAGATAAGAAAGGATGTGAAAATGTAGTAGCTGACCATCTTTCACGCATCTCTTCTTCCCCTGTGACCCTGCCGATCAATGACTCGTTTCCTGATGAACAACTCTTGAGCGTATCCAATGAACCATGGTTCAGGGATATTGTGAAGTATCTTGTTACGGGACTTACACCCAGCGATTGGTCAAAACAAGACAAATACCGTTTCCTATCCCAAGTAAAACACTTTTACTGGGATGATCCATATTTGTTTAAGTATTGTCCTGATCAGATCATTCGCCGGTGTGTCCCGAAAGAAGAGTTCAAGAGTGTTCTTTCTTTTTGTCATGATCAGGCCTGTGGAGGTCACTTCGGTCCTAAAAAGACGGCGGAGAAGGTTTTGCAATATGGATTTTATTGGCCGACCTTATTCAAGGACGCATTTGACTATTGCAAAACCTGTACACAATGCCAGTACACGGGTAGGATCTCCAGGAGAGATGAAATGCCTCAGCAACCCATCTTGGTTGTTGAAATTTTCGATGTTTGGGGCATTGATTTTATGGGTCCCTTTCCCAGCTCCTTTGGGAATTTGTACATACTGCTGGCGGTTGATTATGTCTCAAAGTGGGTAGAAGCCATTCCATATCGCACTAATGATAGGAAAGTTGTTATTAAGTTCTTGAAAGAGAATATCTTTTCGCGATTTGGACACCCACGCGCTATCATTAGCGATAATGGGACACATTTCTGCAACAGGTCTTTCGAGACTCTGATGCGGAAATACGGAATCAACCACCGACTTTCTACACCCTATCATCCCCAAACGAGCGGGCAGGCTGAGATCTCAAATAGACAGATCAAACTAATCCTGGAGAAGACTGTTGCGAAAAATAGAAAAGACTGGTCGACCAAACTGACGGATGCTCTTTGGGCATCCGAACTGCATTTAAAACCGACCTAGGGATGTCTCCATATAGGATAGTGTTTGGGAAGGCATGTCATTTACCCGTCGAGATAGAGCATAAAGCATTTTGGGCTATTAAGGAAATCAATTTTGACCTGAACCAAGCCTGCAACTTTCGGAAGCTGCAACTTAATGAGCTAAGCGAACTCCGCGATGAAGCTTATGATAACGCTGTAATCATAAAGAATAGGACCAAGGTTTTTCACGATAAAAACATTTTGAGGAAAACATTTTCACCTGGTCAACAAGTCCTTCTTTATGATTCATGACTACACCTTCATGCGGGTAAGCTTCGATCTCGGTGGAAGGGACCTTTTGTTGTGCGGTCTGTATACCCGCACGGGGCAGTAGAGGTAGAAAATGTTAAAAATGGCACATTTTTCAAAGTGAATGGACACAGACTAAAGCCGTTTTTTTCCACTGACCCCACGGAGGAGCTCTTGTTCTTACAGGAGCCAGTTTATCATGATTAAAATTCCTCCATCTCACCTCCATGTCCTGTATATTACTGCATCATCTTTTTGAATGGAGGTGAGTGAAAAGAATAAGTTTGGGGGAGGGTCTTCACTTATATATTTTGCCCCACTAATAAATTCCTCCCAGGCTTACAGGTTTTTGTAGATATAGCGGATGGCAACAGTGAGGACACTGTTGAAAACAAGTTTGGGGGAGGTTTGTGCTTAGTTTTGCATCATGTGCATATCATTTGCATAAGCACAAAACATTTCTTTAAAACCATAAAAATTGAAAATTTTTCAAAACCCAAAAAAAAAAATTTGTGTAAATATTTTTCTTTTGGTTCATCAATTTTTGTAAATAGCTTTTCAAAACCCATTTCTTTGAAAATCTATAAAAATTTAAAAAATTTCAAAACTCAGAAAAATTTAAAATTTTTCAAAATATAAAAATATTTTAATATTTATGATAATAAAAGATTAGATAGTGAAAAATTACATCCATGAGATTACAAAAATTTTAGAAAACTAAGAAAATTAGAAGTTTTCTTATACGAACTAGTAATAAGTAGTTATGAGCCGTTGTCCCAAGGGTTAGTAAGATGAAGGACGTCACTAATCTGAGGATAAAAATAAGTCTGAAAAATAGTTTCTATTCTGGAAGCCAGACATTTTGAACGTTGATACCCTGCTATTCGCATTTACACACATCTTAAAGCCTGGAATAGTAGAGGATACCTTGAAATGCTCTTGTCTTAAAGCCGATGTATATAAAAAAATATTTTGAAAAGTGGTGAGAAAAATGGATACTGGTTTTGTTATCACCAAGGGCAATAAAAAAATATATAGCAAAAGGGTGCTTCTTCACCTAGTGCCCTAAGGCCAACTGGTCTGGGAGTCACTGCTATGCCTGAGGTGGTGCATTACTAGGAAAATACACCAAGCATGCAAGCACAGGAGTAATCGATCGGTTAGTATCTCAAGAAGTATTAACGGTCGCATAAAAGTGTGTGAGCAATCTCGTTTATCAAAAAGTACTGAGGTTGATGGGCAAGAGTATGATAGCTTGAATTGAATTCTCCGGGTGTAGGGATGTCTTTACACACACGCAGGGTTATATGATCGATGTTTGGAAGACAGATAGGAATGAAGAATAAGACGATGTTTTATTGAGGGAGGACGTGATTTCTAACATCTTTTCATGACCATTAAGATAGGGCTCATAACAACCGAAAAGCTAGCTTAGTTGGAAACCCTAATTTTCAAGGCTTTTCTTTTACAATTCTTGTCTTTAAATGTAATATTCATGATCTTCCTTTTATTATTGGATTTTGTGGGTGTAATCCGCTGAAAACCCTCAGGAGACAACACTCCTCCTACTAGGGACACCTAGAGGTTTAAAGGCTTGTTGCACGTGCTCAGTGCAATCGTGTCGCCTACGAAAGTGTGCTTTTCTTTTTCTTTGTTTTCTCCTTCTCTTTTTAATAAAACAGTTCGATCGAGACGATCGAAAATAAGTTTGGGGGAATCTGATCAGTCGAAAATACTGCATTTCTAACACGGCAATTTCCCTACCTTTTGCAGTCAAGTAAAGCTATCCGGTATTCATATCACTCATATTTGCAAAACACATGTAAAATATTGGATTACTTGTACTGTACACTAAAACAAGCACTTTTAGGGAAATTGCGTGTGTTTCATGGCATCGCATCATCCTTGTATTGCGCAACTCTTGTCTCGGTGAAATTGTGCAGGAATTTCCAGAAGCAGGGCCTAATTGGGAAATGAACTAATAAAAGACACACCAATTCAAAGGCTAAAGATCTGGAGCAATACAGAAAGGCCAAATAAAAATCCAAGCATCAGAAAGAGGCCCACCAGTCAGCCAAGAATTATCACAGAAAATGAAGCACCAACGCCACCAAAGGGCCGCGGATCCGCGGCCCAAGCCCCATTGGCGCGGCGGATCCGCGGCCAATTAAAGAGATCAATGCATCAAATTTTGTCACATGCCCAATTGCAACGGCCAAAGCTTCCAGAAGACCCTAGAAGCTCCACGTGGCATCTCTAGAAGGCTCGGCTCAACAAACTCTTGGAGGGAAATTCAAAATTTAAAGCTTAACTAACTTTTTGGAGGGAAATTTAAATTTGGTGCTAACTAACTTGTGGGGGGAATTCAAATTTCAATTCTAAATCTAAGATTTGAAAAGTCTATAAAAAGGAGCCTAGATCTAGAGGGGAAATTGTTCAAGAATTATCACCATCTTCTACCCACAAGTTTAGTGACAAAAGCTTGTGCCAAATTCAAATTCCCATCTCCAATTCAAAATCAAGATCAAGATCCCGAGATCAATTTGAGCAAGAGAACCTTCAACCTTTAGCAAGCGACGCCGGATTTCCAACGGAGCAAGAGATCCACGCCGATCTGCGACTCAAGGAGCCGAGCGAAGCCGAAATCGACGATCTAGTTCCTTCCTTTTGTAAATTCAAGAGAGTTGTAACGAAATTTGTCGATAAATAAATGTGAATTTTCTGTATTCTTGCTTCTCTTTTAATTCAAGCATAATGATTAGATCTCAATTTGTGATTGTGTTTGTGATCATGATGTTTGAGTAATCT
This sequence comes from Agapanthus africanus, assembly GCA_030015575.1. Taxonomy (NCBI): domain Eukaryota; kingdom Viridiplantae; phylum Streptophyta; class Magnoliopsida; order Asparagales; family Amaryllidaceae; genus Agapanthus; species Agapanthus africanus. The sequence continues at coordinate 496,908,835 of CM057339.1, forward strand.
CCGCTCGTGTAGGAGTTGTGACGATCTTTAGATGATGATGATTTAGATATTTTTACAATTCTTAAATCCTATAATGTTTGGAAATTCTAGTTAATCAAATGATTAATAACCTAGCTTCGAGATGATGCTTTCTTGATCGTGATCACTCGAAACTAGGGAACAACTATTAAACATTTGATTGATTAGAAGCTAGAATTTGAGTGCGATCCATCGAAAGGACAAAGGATGAGTTGCGAAATCCCTAGTTTTCTCGCAAAGATCCTTAACCCTCGATGAATTTGCATCGATCTAGTATCAATTCATTAATGGATAAGAATTAGTAATCTTTAGATCTCATCACATCTATAGATCTGATCTACTCCTACGAGCCTTACTTCTAGTCTTGATTGTTGGTTGGAAATTATCACACATCTCAATTCTTGCTTTTAATGCCTTTTCTAGATCTAGATTTTTCTTATTTCTTGATCTTTAAATGCAAATCATGAATTGTTTTCTTTTCTTTGCCTTAAATTTTCAACTCATCTAATTCAAGAATTGAACGGAACTCACTTCCCTGTGGACAATCCGCAACTTACTAACGCGCTACATCCGACACCGTTATTGATTGCGGTCAAAATATTTTTGATTGTGATTTCTAAAATCTATTTTCTCAAAAACACTACACAATCGGAACACAACACCGTACGCGTTGGTATTCGGTACAGAAGTGGTACTCCCCCTCGAGATAGAGCTACCCTCCCTACGAGTGGCAGTTCACTACGAGCTAACGGACGAAGAAAACGCTCACCTTCGGCTTGAAGAGCTCGATGCCCTTGATGAAACCCGGCTCATAGCGCAACAAAATCTGGAAGCTTATAAAGCAAAGATGACGTGCTCATATGAAAGATTGACCAGGCCGAGGACATTCCGCCAAGGCGAACTCGTGCTAGTGGTCAAAAGACCTATGATCCCCAATCGCTCTAAGTGGGGGAAATTCGAGCCAAACTATGAAGGCCCATATATCATAAACAAGGTCTACCAAGGTGGGGCCTACCTACTCATGGACATGCATGGTGAAAGACCCTTCAGGCCAATAAACAGTCGCTTCCTGAAGAAATACTACGCTTGACGAGCCATGGCCTAGGTCAATGATAGATGACGACGCCTATGTCCTCTCGCTGTCTTCCTAAGCCCAAACTCTATAAGTAGTAACCGGTCACGGACCGAAACGTCCTTAAACTAACAACGGACCGAAACGTGCTTAAACTAACAACGGACCGAAACGTCCTTAAACTAACGACGGACCGAAATGTCCTTAAACAAACGATGGACCACTATATCCTAAAGCTAGTTGTTGACCTATATGTCGATAAACTACGGTGGATTACAACATCCCAAAACCGATACAAAAAAAAAGAATAAAAAAAAAGAAGAAAGAAAAATGGTATGTCTATAAGCAAAATGGGCACGGATGAAAACCCGAAAGGGCTCAGTGAGTAAAAACAGCAGGGCTACCGGCGAGTTTTGTGAAAACCTGAAAGGGCACAGCCTCGTTAAAATTAAAAAAAAAAGAGAAAAGAAAAAGAAAACGGTATGTCTATAAGCAAAACGGGCACGGATGAAAACCCGAAAGGGCTCCGTGAGTAAAAACAGCAGGGCTACCGGCGAGTTTTGTGAAAACCCGAAAGGGCGCAATCTCGTTAAAAGACGCTTGCAAGGTCCTCTCGACTTTGTAAGGAGAAACCACCTGCGTGAGATCCTTATGACTCACAAGGGAGCAACACACTTAGGGATCCCCATGATCCCTAGGGAGAAATTACACTTACGAGATCCTCACGACTCGTAAGGAGAACTCTCTTATAGGACCCTCACGGCTCATAAGATTGAAAAGTCTTAAGCTACAGGGATCTGAACCTGTTCTTAAGAAGCCCCCACAACCTCCAATATCGCCCTACAAGCGGCTTAATGCAGACCCTTGTATACAATCCACGGGCGCAAATAAACATTTCCCTAGCGAAGTCCCACCCATGACTAGGGATATGTTCGCACGGTGAACAACCCTTGTGAGTCCTCTCGACTTATAAGGAGAAAACTCTCTTGTAAGATCCTTACGACTTACGAGAAGCCATACACTTAGGAGTCCTCACGATTCCTAAGGAGAAAACGCACTTACGAGATCCTCACGACTCGCAGGGAGAAATACCTTTGTGAGACCCTTACGGCTCATGAAGTCAAAAGCCTTAGTCGATAGGATTCTAACCCTGTTCGCTAAGACACCTTTGTTCGATATCGACAGAGGAAAATGATGATTCGCTCCTGGCCATATCCTAGTTGTAGCGATGCTGATGCCGAAATCGATGTCTAATCCCAAGCTTGCAGCAAAAAGCTAGCGAGCCACACATGCATACGAAATAGTTGAAATGATGAGGCAACTTACAACAAAATCAGCAAGTAAAAATGTATGCATGAAAAATAGCCGAAATGATTGGGCAACTTGCAATAAAAAGTAGCGAGTAAAAATAAAACAAATAGCCGAAATGATTGGGCACCGCGAAAAATAGCCGAAATGATTGGGCAATCGCGACCTTCGCGATATAAAAAGCTAAAATGATAGAGCATCGCAGAAAGAAATAAAATAAAAATAAAAATGAAATTTATGCCCTACGGTGATATCACATCAATCCCTGTATACAATCCAGGGGCGCAAACGAAGAGGGAGTCACACTCCTCCTACCCAGGTTTCATCAGTAGAAGAAGCCAAATCTCGACGGGTCACAGATAGCCCAGAGATCATCTCAACATTCGTCTCATTGCATCAGACACAACATCAAGCAAAACGAAATAGCGGCAACTCCCAGTTCCATGACTCGGCGGTGTACAAATGACCGAGAGTCAAATTCTGACTCCGTGAAATGCGGATAAAGTCAACCCTTCCTGGCTTCGTGGAACGCGGATTATGTCACTTCTGACCCCGTGGAAAAGGTCCAGAGCGGATCCTGGTCCTCGCAGAGCACGACAGTGAACCCGTGTGAAGCATCCAGAGCAGAGCCTGGTCCTCGCCAAACACGGCAGTGAACCTGTGGGAAGCATCCATAGCAAAATTCCTGGCTACGTGGAACGCGGATTATGTCAATTCTGACCCCGTGGGAAACGTCCAGAGCGGATCCTGGTCCTCGCAGAGCACGGCAGTGAACCCATGTGAAGCATCCAGAGCGAAGCCTGGTCCTCGCCGAACACGGCAGTGAACCCGTGGGAAGCATCCAGAGAAAAATTCCTGGCTACGTGGAACGCGGATTATGTCACTTTTGACCCAGAGGAAAACGTCCAGAGCGGATCCTGGTCCTCGCAGAGCACGGCAGTGAACCCGTGTGAAGCATCCAGAGTGGAGCCTAGTCCTCGCTGTACACGGCAGTGAACCCGTGGGAAGCATCTAGAGCAAAAATTTCCTGGCTACGTGGAACGCGGATTATGTCACATCTGGCCCTGTGGAAAACGTCCAGAGCGGATCCTAGTCCACGCAGAGCATGGCAGTGAACCCGTGTGAAGCATCCAGAGCGGAGCCTGGTCCTTGCCGAACACGGCAGTGAACCCGTGGGAAGCATCCAGAGAAAAATTCCTGGCTACGTGGAACGCGGATTATGTCACTTCTGACCCCATGGAAAACGTCTAGAGCGGATCCTGGTCCTCGCAGAGCACGGCAGTGAACCCGTGTGAAGCATCCAGAGCGGAGCCTAGTCCTCGCCGAACACGGCAGTGAACCCGTGGGAAGCATCTAGAGCAAAATTCCTGGCTACGTGGAACGCGGATTATGTCACTTCTGACCCCGTGGAAAACGTCAAGAGTGAAGCCTGGTCCTCGCCGAACACGGCAGTGAACCCGTGGGAAGCATCCAGAGAAAACATTGGACTATGGAGTCCTTAAATCCACGGACTATGATGTCCTTAACCTCGACCGTAATGTCTTAAAACTAACATTGGACTGTGAGGTCCTTAAACTATGGACTATGATGTCCTTAACCTCGACCGTGACGTCTTAAAACTAACAACGGACTGTGGAGTCCTTAAAACCACGGACTATGATGTCCTTAACCTCGACCGCGATGTCTTTAAACTACAATATCCTGGAAAACATCCAGAGCGGAGCCTGGTCCTCGCCAAACACGGCAGTATACCCGTGGGAAGCATCCAGAGCAACCCTTAAACCGTGAAACGCGGATAAAGGCAACTTCACCCATCACTTGCGGGTCCTCACGACTCGTAAGGGAGTAAATTCTCTTGTGAGATCCTTACGACTTTCAAGAGAAAACGCACTTAGGAATCCTCACGATTCTTAAGGAGAAATTACACCTACGGCATCTGTTCATATCAGATTTTTGCATTTTCATACCGCCCAATTTTTGTCACATTGCATATCGGTAGATACTCTTGAGCCGTGTTTGCTAGTCAATTGCAGGATACAGGTTCCCGGTTCTAAAACGGTGAAATTCATGGAAAACACGAAAAAAGTCTGGGTTCCTGCCAACCACAGATAAAACACGGTCTCTGCTCTTCATCCGTATGTTGCCAGATATCAATAGGAAGACAAAAGGTCAAATCAATGTCACTCTCAAGCACAAGGCTCAATGGCAACAACAACTTCCAAGAAATCTACGCGGAGCTCGAGGCAATCATGACAAAATCTTGACAAAAAGTCCACCTTTCCCTCAACAGAAATTCTGGAAAATTCGTGAAGGAATTATGAAAAAATACACATACCAGAAAAATGTACACATCAAACCAGGTGACCACAAGAAGTTGGGGGGCCCAATTCGACCAGAAGGCCGCGGATCCGCGGCCAAAGTGGGGTCCAGGCCGCGGATTCGCGGCCGTTCTGGCGCCAGAGAAGAAAAGTTTTCAGGGGTATTCTGGTCATTGCATGTGTGGTCTGGTGGTTGCCCTAGGGTTTCATTCTCTGGCCTATAAATAGCCCAGAACTTTGTGAAGGAAAGGGTCCAATTCTTGTATTTCTTTTTGCTAGGTTTTAGTTACATGTTCTTCTTCCTCTTCTCACCTCTTCTCCATTAAACTTGTAAGTGAGCTTTTGAGTGAAGAGTGATGAATAAAGAAGACCATTTTATTATCATGCTTGTCTCCTTATCTTTATGCTTGTTGTAATTTTACTTGTTGTAATTTTAATTTGTTAAGTAGTTGTTGTTATTTTTGTTGTTTCTTTCTTCTCTCTTTTTCTTTATCCTTACATACGACAATGATACTTACGCTAGATCCTCGCCAAGGTGAGGTCGCAAATAGTTAGTCGTATTCTTCTAATCTCCCTCTTTCTATCTTCCTCCTTTGTTTTGTTTTATTTTTCCGTATTATGATGTGTGAGTAGTTCATTCTTGTTAGGGGTAGGAAAAGGGAAGTTTGAGAGAAGGAAATCTCTCTCACTCTTTCCTTGCCCAACAACTTAAATCAACTCCCGTTAATTGAACCACAATTCGCTCCTTACGGCACCCTATCCTACATGATAGCGGTGATTCCGTAGTGAGACCGGTTGTGGTTGAATTAACCGGAGGTTATGGATAAGAGCCAAGAACGGACGGACAAGCACCAAAAGGAAGGACTATGCGTTGGAAAGCCTAGCTTATACTCGCAAGTTCCTTCCTAGTCGTGCTAATCCCCGTTGTTGCCGATTACCGTAACACCGATATTAAGTGGGGCAACGAAAGATGTGGAGACTCCTAACTCAAACTAACCTAATCCTAACCCTAATAAGCTCTCTTTAAATATCAACTCAACACTTAGATAATCCAACAAAATCTGAAAACCGGACTTAACTCGTTAAAACACTTTGAAAAAGACTCCCATCTCCCTGCGGACGACCCGTACTCAACCGGCTAGCTACAAGCGAAACCGTCTTGATTGCGGTAGTTAAACTAGAACTTGAACACGCACGTATCCTAACAATCAAATGGCGCCATTGCCGGGGAGACGGTAGTTTGTTTCTTTGTGATATTTCGGGTTAAATTGTAAGTATAAAAAAAAAACAAAAAAAAATACATACTTTGTAAAAAACCATCTTGTTATTCTTGATTAGTTTTTGTGCAAGTGCGCAGGAAAATACGAAGTTCAAGATCGGCGCCAAAGACGTCGGATAATACGGAGTTCAAGTACAGTGCCAAAGACGTGGGAAGATAGACCCACATTTTCGCGGCTACTCCGCGACGGACAAAAAACGAAGCATCCGGTCTACGGTAAAAATCTCTCTGTAAGTCCCTCTCCTCTCTCCACTCCTCTGAACTCCAATAAATTGTGTTTTCTGCAGGCTTCTTTGCGCAAATTCTTCTCCCCCTCCAATAAACTGTTCTTGTGCAGGATTCTTTGCGCCGCAAAATAAAAATTGTTTGCAGTTGATTTGTTACTGTTTTGCATTCTTTAATACGGACTTAAGGGGCTTGAAACCAATCCAGATTGGGTGGGGATTTCATCACCCTTCCCAGGACCCCAAAAATCACTAAAGCATATGCATTGTCCATTGTAAATTAAAAAATACTAGACTTCAGCCCTAAGGACTTCGCGCTCATTAGGAGAAGATAAACCGTGTTTAGAACCTCGCTTAACCGTACATTGTTTACGGGGTGTCTAGGAAAGTGTTAAAGGCGCAACCGCCGAAAGAGAAAGGGTTATTTAATTAAGGAACTTCGCGAAAGCGTTGGACAACCTCCCCTTATCTCTGCACTTACCTGGCCCCGTGATCGGTGTATTTTTAAGCCTGTTTCTCGACACTGTTTAACTTCGAAAATCAAGTTCAGGAGCAGGTCTAGTAGACCTAGGCGACCGTAGATCTAGGTGTGATTGTGCATATCTTGTTTGTGATTGCTTAAGCCGTATTTCCGTACATACTTCTGTAAAAATCTTTCTAAAAAAAAAAAAAATCTAAAACTTTTATAAAAACTTGCCCTTTTGTCGCCAAATCCATTTTCACCCAACACCCATCGCCTTTCTCCATTGACGTTTTCTTACCCTCACCTTCTCCGCTTTGACTATACTAAACTCGTTTAGTGTATGTCCGCTTGGACTCGGGACACTAGCGCCCGTCTAGTCCGCGTTACGTTAGTCGCGACCGACTACGCGATCGACTCCGAAGTCGATACTCCGTCCACTCCTCTTTCACCCCTTCCTTTGCCGGCCAACTCCGACGTTGACCGGAATTCTGTTCATACATCTTCACCTTCACCTTCACCTTCACCAACCTCTTCTTCCGCGATGTCAGGATTCAATCCGAACATCTCTTTGACCACCGCTGGATTGGCTCCACCTCCTACGGAGACCAATCTCCCACCACCTCCGCCTGTTGTAGTGCCGCAGCGAATTGCGCTCCAGGATCCTTTCTACCCTACCCGTTCTGCACTTCCCACCTGCCTTTCTCTTCCTCCGGCCAATGGGGACAACTTTGAAATTAAGCCCCATTTCATCAACATGCTTCCACGTTTTCATGGGCTTGAAACTGAAGATGCCTATATCTTCATCAATAAATTTCAAAATGTCTGTGCCATGATGAAAACAACCCAGCTGTCGGACGATGCTATACGTCTACGGGTCATTCCGTTCACTCTATGCGATCTCGCTGAAAAATGGCTGTATAGCACCGCTTCCCACTCAATCACCAGCTGGGACGAGTTTGTTAAAGCGTTTCTGAAAAAATTCTACACAAATCATAAGACCGCAAGAATTCGAAATGAAATCAACCAATTCTCCCAGCTTCCTTCTGAACCCTTCTGGAAGTGCTTTGACCGGTACAAAGACCTTCTTGTTCAGTTTCCTCACCACGGTATAGAGAAATGGCAGCTCTGCCAAACCTTATACGAGGGACTGAACCCAGCAACGAAGCAGTTGCTGGAAACCATCTGTCAGGGCCACTTCCTATCGAAATCTGACGAGGAAGCGTGGCAGTTCTTTGACGATCTTGCGGAGCAAACGCTACAGTGGGAGAGCACCAGACCGACTTCTTCTTCTTCTACCTCCACTTCTACCGGTCAGTCTAGGGTAGGAATCCACCAACTCGACGTCTCTATTGCGATGAAAGCTGAAATGGCTGCTATAACAAGAAAGCTTGAAGCGATAGAGAGCAAATTCTCTGCTCCTACTCCTTCCCCTGTTCTCCCCCTTCGTACCATCTGCGCTTGTTGTTCTGATCCTTCCCACTTGACCGAAGAGTGTCCTTACAATCCACCCTCGCAAGGACAGATCAGGTTAATGCTTCCTTCCAGCAAAGACCGAGGAATGATCCATACTCTTCCACCTACAATCCCGGTTGGAGGAACCACCCCAATTTCGCCTGGAATCAGAATCAGAATCAATTCCAGGGCAACAATTTCCAAAGGGGCCCTCCACCGCAACAACAAGCGCAACAACAAACTCAGTATCAGCAGCCCTTCCAACCCCAACCTTACCAAAACCAGACGAACAATTTTGCACCAAACAATTCTTTTCCACCAAATAACAACTTTGTTCCGTCAAACACTGATAAGGTTTCCTCGCTCGAGCGAAGTCTGGAGGCGTTTGTTAAACAATCGACTCAATCCACCGCCAACATCCAGTCTTCGATCCAATCTTTAGTGCAACACACCGCCGCACACGGGCAGAGCATCAAAACCATCGAGGCCCAGATTGCACAGCTGAACGCGGCCTTGAGCGAGCGAGAGAAGGGGAAGCTTCCGTCCCAGCCACTGCCAAATCCCGGTCACCCACATAATGCACATGTTGCTCTTGAACAACAAAACCATAATGTGAGTGCCGTGACTACGCTGAGATCGGGAAGGATGCTGCAAAACAACATTGGCAAGCGAATCAACGATGACACCCCGGCCGCCGCTTCTTCTTCTTCTTCTCCTTCTTCTTCTTCGTCTTCCGAGCCTATTCTCCGTTCTTCAACAGGCTCTCCTTCCTCTTCTTCTGCTCTGAACGGACCCATTTCTCACTCCACGAAAACACCTATTCTTGGATCTGTTCCAACTCCAAAATCTCCTCCTCCAGCATTAGACTCAACCAATTTTCAAAATGTTCCATTTCCAAACCGGTTGAGGTCTAATAAACAAAATCCTCAAATGGAGAAGATTTTGGAGTTATTCAAGCAAGTTAACATTAACATTCCTCTTTTAGATGCTGTCCAACAAGTCCCGTCTTACGCGAAAATCTTAAAGGACTTGTGCACAAAAAAGAGGAAGTCTCAGGTACCCAAGAAAGTTTTCTTGGCTAGTGCTGTGAGTGATGCCCTTACCCAATCTTTACCACAAAAACGGAAGGACCCTGGCTGTCCTACGATTTCAATTACCATTGGGGATAAGAACATCAACCGCGCACTATTAGATCTTGGTGCCAGTGTTAACTTGCTTCCGTATTCAGTATACGAGCAATTAGGCGTCGGAGAGTTGAAACCCACACACTGCACTCTCCAAATGGCCGACCGATCGATCACCCACCCTAGGGGTGAGCTAGAGGATGTGTTGATAAGAGTCGGGGAATTCATATTCCCCGTTGACTTCATTGTATTAGATACACAGCCTGTAGCTAACCCCCAGAATCAAATTCCGGTGATACTCGGTCGGCCATTTCTCGCAACCTCAAATGCTGTGATCAATTGTCGCAATGGTTCGATGAACCTCTCTTTTGGAAACATGACGATTGAACTCAACATTTTTAGGTTAGGGAATCAGCCCGCCGAACCTAATGCTCATATACTGGATGTCTGCTCGATCCAGGAGATCACACCAGAAGAGTGTGAATTCGAGGAGTTTCTGTTTGACCACGATCATCTTGACGCCACTAGTGCGTTTCTCTTCGAATCTGCTGCTGTTTCTGCGCCCGATAACGAATACGAGTGTTTCACGTTCTCGAACGATCTTAGCCGCGCACAACCCGAGTTCGAATCTTTCGACTTTCCGGATGAGTTACCTGAACCATCCGACTCGGTTGCCTACACTCGTTTTGAACCTTTGCTGGAATCCTTTGAGTTCGAGACCTTTTCACCAGTCTTGCCTTCCATCATTTCACCTCCAACGCTCGAACTCAAGCCGTTGCCGTCTCACCTTAAGTATGCTTACTTAGGTGAGAACGAGACCCTCCCTGTCATCATTTCGGCTTCTCTAGCTCCCGAGCAAGAGAAAGCCCTTCTCGCGGTCTTGCACAGCAACAGGCAAGCTTTTGGCTGGTCCATGGCGGACATCAAGGGGATTAGTCCCCTGATCGTTGAGCATCACATTCATCTGATGGATGATGCCAAACCAGCCCGGGATCCGCAAAGACGTCTTAATCCAGTCATGAAGGAGGCTGTGAAGAAGGAGATCGTCAAATGTCTAGATAGTGGTATCATTTACCCTATCTCTGATAGCCAGTGGGTTAGCCCCATTCACGTTGTCCCCAAAAAGTCGGGCATCACGGTCATAACCAACGAGGCGAATGAGTTAATCCCTACTCGCACCCAAACTGGGTGGCGAGTTTGCATTGATTACAGAAAACTCAACGCCGCAATGCGGAAAGACCACTTTCCGCTACCTTTCATTGACCAGATGCTGGAACGATTGGCCGGACATGAGTACTATTGTTTTCTTGATGGCTACTCTGGCTATAATCAAATTCCCATCGCCGAAAAAGACCAGGACAAGACCACTTTCACTTGTCCTTTCGGCACGTTTGCATATCGACGCATGCCCTTTGGGTTATGCAATGCGCCCGCTACCTTCCAGCGGTGTATGATGAGAATTTTCTCAGACATGGTGGAGAAATTTTTGGAGATTTTCATGGATGACTTCTCCATCTTCGGCGACTCCTTTGACGAGTGTTTGCTGCACCTTGACGCTGTCCTTACCCGATGTAAGGACAAGAATCTCACTTTAAACTGGGAGAAATGCCACTTCATGGTGCGCGAAGGTATTGTCTTAGGACATATCATCTCGCAAAATGGCATAGAGGTTGACAGAGCAAAGATTGAGGTCATTTCCAATCTGCCTCCTCCCCGATGCGTCAGAGATATCCGAGCCTTCCTTGGCCATGCCGGTTTCTATAGACGGTTTATCAAGGACTTTAGCAAGATTGCTAGGCCCTTGACGCTTTTGCTGGCCAAGGACACGCCTTTCGACTTCGACTCGAGCTGTGTGACTGCATTCGAGTCACTGAAACGCTCACTCACTTCTGCTCCCGTTCTTTCTTCTCCTGACTGGACGCACCCATTCGAGATCATGTGCGATGCATCCGACTTTGCCATCGGTGCTGTCCTTGGACAGCACATCAACAAGATGCCGCACGTGATCTACTACGCTAGCCGAACCCTGAACGACGCCCAACTTAACTATACAACAACTGAGAAGGAATTCTTAGCTGTTGTATTTGCTTTAGAAAAGTTCAGGCACTACCTAATCGGCTCTCCAGTCATTGTCTACACGGACCATTCAGCTCTGCGCCATCTTTTTGCGAAGAAAGATGCCAAATCTCGGTTAATCCGTTGGATCCTCTTGCTTCAAGAGTTTGAACTTGTCATTAAGGACAAACGAGGATGTGAAAACGTGGTTGCCGACCATCTCTCGCGACTTCCTTCTTCGCCTTCGCTTCCACTTCCGATAAACGACATTTTTCCGGACGAACAACTCTTGACAGTATCGTGCGAACCATGGTTCGCAGATATTGTGAACTATTTGGCCACGGGATTGCTACCGACCGAATGGTCGAGTCAGGACAGACTTCGCTTTTTATCCCAAGTAAAACACTTTTACTGGGACGAACCCTACTTGTTCAAGTACTGTCCCGACCAGATTATTCGTCGGTGTGTCCCCGATGAGGAATTCAAGAGTGTGCTGTCATTTTGCCACGATCAAGCGTGTGGCGGGCATTTTGGGCCCAGAAAGACAGCAGAGAAGATCTTGCAATGTGGTTTCTACTGGCCACAACTTTTCAAAGACGCTCACGAATATTGCAAGACTTGCTCCCGGTGCCAACACATGGGCCGGATATCCCGGCGAAACGAGATGCCGCTCCAACCGATCTTGGTTGTGGAGATTTTCGATGTGTGGGGGATAGACTTCATGGGGCCGTTTCCCAGCTCTTTTGGGAACTTGTACATACTTCTAGCTGTTGATTACGTCTCTAAATGGGTCGAGGCTGTGCCCAGCCGGACTAAAGACAACAAGGTTGTCGTTAAGTTCCTTAAAGAAAACATTTTCTCCCGGTTTGGGCACCCCCCGAGCGATCATTAGCGACAATGGAAGTCATTTCTGCAATAGGACTTTCGAGGCCTTGATGCGGAAGTACTCCATTAATCATAAGCTTTCTACGCCCTACCACCCCCAAACCTGCGGGCAGGCCGAAGTTTCAAATCGGCAAATCAAGCAGATATTGGATAAGACGGTTTCCAAGAACCGTAAGGATTGGTCTCTGAAACTCACTGATGCCCTTTGGGCATTTAGAACTGCTTATAAGACCGACCTTGGCATGTCTCCCTATCGGCTTGTGTACGGAAAGGCCTGCCACCTTCCTGTCGAAATCGAGCATCGCGCATTTTGGGCGATTAAGGAGCTGAATCTGTCTCTTGAGGACGCGGGCAGCCATCGGAAGCTGCAGCTGAACGAACTGAACGAGCTTAGGGATGAGGCGTACGAAAACGCGGTTGTCGTTAAGAATCGAACGAAGGTGTTTCATGATAAACACCTTTTGCGCAAAACCTTCGTACCTGGTCAGCAGGTACTTCTTTACGACACCCGACTTCACTTCCATCCTGGAAAGCTCCGATCTCGCTGGATAGGGCCATATTTTGTGCGGAATGTGTATCCGCAGGGCGCTCTGGATTTGGAAAATCCAAAGGACGGTTCACTCTTCAAGGTAAACGGACACCGATGCAAACCGTACCTTAGCGCCGAACCAACAGAGGAGCTCCTGTTCTTACAGGAGCCGGTTTACCCTGCATGATCTTCCTCTGCCTACCTCCAAAAACTTCGGTTATCCAGCCAAGAACAGAGGACACTGTTCCAAATAAGTTTGGGGGTATGTACAAACCATTTTGTTTATATTTGTGTATATTCTTTCTCTTTTCTTTAAAAACAAAAACAAATAAAAATTTGTATATTGCTAACCGACAATTTTGACCCTTCAACTGATTTGCTCATGCAACGACAGTGAGGACACTGTCCAGTTTAAGTTTGGGGGTACGCTCGGTACGCATTTCTTACCTTCGCATTCATATGTATATTTTGCATCTGCATATTAAAATCCATAAAATCCATAAAAATCTGAAAATTTTCTAAAAAACATAAAAACTTTTTGTCAAGTTAGCTTGTGGAAGAACTTTGATTCAACATTTCGACGGTTTTTGTTTGAAAAAAATAGGAATAACTAAATCTTATGTTTGGATTTTGAAAAACCTGAAAGATAACTCTCCTTTGAAGTTAACTATAGCTGATATACGTCTTTACATCACACTACACGTGTCGTAAGATTTTGGGAATTAGATGACAAGTCTTTCATGTGTAAACTTTTAAACAGATAAAGGATTTTCTGAGGATCAAATAGGTTTGTTCTGAAATAAGTAATGTCGAGAATAGTTTATGAAGTAAAGCGAATATGAAGGAATGTTATTGATGCCGTAATTGGAGCTAAGTCTGAAAAATAACCCATCTAAAACTTGATTGGAATGATTACACACCAAACCCACTAGACACGTCTTTTATCCAAAAAAATATTTGAACTGCCGGTTATATCTCCGTTCGTATTAAATCATCTGATTTTCACGCCAATCTGTCTTTTGTTTTTGGACCTAGGTAACTTGAGTAATTATGTCCGCTGGGGTGTTTTTACACCTAATGTCCTAAAACCAACTGGTTTGGGTGCATTGGCCCAAAGCTCGCTAAGAAGCCTAGAAAGTCCAGTTTAAAACAAAGTCAAGAAAGTGTTCTCTCCGAGTTAAAATTCCTAACGGTTCTTTGTGTGAGAATAATCTTGATAAAAGACAGGCTTTTAAAAAAAAAAATTTTAACGGAGATATGAAGGTTTTACTCTTTGATAAAGACTATTGCACGTTCACAGAGGTGTGTATGAAATTAAAACAAGAAAAAGGTGGAGTGAAAAATACGACTTAGTTTCCTGTTAAGGAAGATAGAAATTCTGAAGTTGAAACCTTACTGGAAAACGAAACTTGAAAAATGCTTAACTCGTTATAAAACTTATGTGATCCTTTTTAAAATTGTTATCTGGGCTTTATTGTGCGACATGATGACTTTAATCGACCTTTCGGGAACTTAACGACACTATACGCACTGCACGTAAAGACATATAAAAGCTGTAGTTAAATAAGAAGCGAGGTATGAAAATGAAAGGTTCGATGATCTAGACTTAGGATTATAGAATTGTTATTTTCTAAAACAAAACTTTAGGGTTTGAAGCTTAGTTATTTTACAAAACCAACTTGACCGGATTTTGTGGGTAGTATCCGCTGAAAACCCTCAGGAGACAACACTCCTCCTACTAGGGACACCTAAAGGTTTAACGGCTTGTTGCACATGCTCAGTGCAATCGCGTTCCCTGCGAAAGTGAGGTTAGGAATTTTTTTGTGAATAAATGGGCTTTGCTCGGGACGAGCAAATGATAAGTTTGGGGGTATTTGTTCATATCAGATTTTTGCATTTTCATACCGCCCAATTTTTGTCACATTGCATATCGGTAGATACTCTTGAGCCGTGTTTGCTAGTCAATTGCAGGATACAGGTTCCCGGTTCTAAAACGGTGAAATTCATGGAAAACACGAAAAAAGTCCGGGTTCCTGCCAACCACAGATAAAACACGGTCTCTGCTCTTCATCCGTATGTTGCCAGATATCAATAGGAAGACAAAAGGTCAAATCAATGTCACTCTCAAGCACAAGGCTCAATGGCAACAACAACTTCCAAGAAATCTACGCGGAGCTCGAGGCAATCATGACAAAATCTTGACAAAAAGTCCACCTTTCCCTCAACAGAAATTCTGGAAAATTCGTGAAGGAATTATGAAAAAATACACATACCAGAAAAATGTACACATCAAACCAGGTGACCACAAGAAGTTGGGGGGCCCAATTCGACCAGAAGGCCGCGGATCCGCGGCCAAAGTGGGGTCCAGGCCGCGGATCCGCGGCCGTTCTGGCGCCAGAGAAGAAAAGTTTTCAGGGGTATTCTGGTCATTGCATGTGTGGTCTGGTGGTTGCCCTAGGGTTTCATTCTCTGGCCTATAAATAGCCCAGAACTTTGTGAAGGAAAGGGTCCAATTCTTGTATTTCTTTTTGTTAGGTTTTAGTTACATGTTCTTCTTCCTCTTCTCACCTCTTCTCCATTAAACTTGTAAGTGAGCTTTTGAGTGAAGAGTGATGAATAAAGAAGACCATTTTATTATCATGCTTGTCTCCTTATCTTTATGCTTGTTGTAATTTTACTTGTTGTAATTTTAATTTGTTAAGTAGTTGTTGTTATTTTTGTTGTTTCTTTCTTCTCTCTTTTTCTTTATCCTTACATACGACAATGATACTTACGCTAGATCCTTGCCAAGGTGAGGTCGCAAATAGTTAGTCGTATTCTTCTAATCTCCCTCTTTCTATCTTCCTCCTTTGTTTTGTTTTATTTTTCCGTATTATGATGTGTGAGTAGTTCATTCTTGTTAGGGGTAGGAAAAGGGAAGTTTGAGAGAAGGAAATCTCTCTCACTCTTTCCTTGCCCAACAACTTAAATCAACTCCCGTTAATTGAACCACAATCCGCTCCTTACGGCATCCTATCCTACATGATAGCGGTGATTCCGTAGTGAGACCGGTTGTGGTTGAATTAACCGGAGGTTATGGATAAGAGCCAAGAACGGACGGACAAGCACCAAAAGGAAGGACTATGCGTTGGAAAGCCTAGCTTATACTCGCAAGTTCCTTCCTAGTCGTGCTAATCCCCGTTGTTGCCGATTACCGTAACACCGATATTAAGTGGGGCAACGAAAGATGTGGAGACTCCTAACTCAAACTAACCTAATCCTAACCCTAATAAGCTCTCTTTAAATATCAACTCAACACTTAGATAATCCAACAAAATCTGAAAACCGGACTTAACTCGTTAAAACACTTTGAAAAAGACTCCCATCTCCCTGCGGACGACCCGTACTCAACCGGCTAGCTACAAGCGAAACCGTCTTGATTGCGGTATTTAAACTAGAACTTGAACACGCACGTATCCTAACAATCAGCATCCTTTCGACCGGTAGGGAGAAAACACTTTATGAGACCCTCACGGCTCATGAAGTTGAAAAGTCTTAGGGGACAGATCCTAACCCTGTTTTCTAAGCCATCACCACTCTACAAAGAATCCAAAATTGACAGCTATATGCTATCTACAGATCCCACTTGCTAAAATCACATGGCAACAACACTGCAAGGAGAAGAAAGCAACAGTATAACAAAAAGAATGTCTTTATTCATGAAACTCAATTGAATACAAGATACATCATATAAAGAAATAAATAATAGATACATATTATTCAGAGATTACAAGTGTATGATACAAAGGTAGCTACCGGGAAGGAAGCATTTTCAATAAGTCCGCAAGCTGCTCTCGCACTTCTTTCAGTGCCTCATCATGATCAGCCGCCGCGGCTTGCTCCGCTTTGATTCGTGTCCTTTGCTGCAAGCATGATGAAATCTTCTCATCAATTTCCCGTTGGGCAGCTTCGCGACTCTGCGTAACCCGCTCGATAGAGGCGATCTTCCGTCTCAATACAAGCCCGTCCGAGATACATTGCTGCAAGGTGTCAAAGACGGCTCTCAGTTGTGCGACGTTCGCTTTGACCTGGGCACACAACTGTATAGACTCAGCGGAAGCCTCCTCGCATTCCTTCCGCCTCAAGGTCGCTTCTTGTTCGAAATGGCGGAGGAATGATGCACTCTGCTCGACCCATGCGGCCCGCTGGGAGTTCAGAGCCTGAGTCTCAGGGGCAAGACACATAAGTTCAAGCTGATGCAGACAAGCCTCGATCTTCCTGCAGTGACTAACCCAAGACTCGACGACGCCTTCATTATGGAAATTTACAAGTGTCGCCAGCATCGGATAGACCTCGGCAGCGAAATCTGCAGCAGATGTAAGAGCCTCCGCGTCAAGCTCCTCGACGCATCCGCTCAGCATACGCAGACTCATCGTAACACCCTTTGAGGATGGACGTCTGGAGAATGGGCCTGCCGGCATCATGATGCGAGACTCGAAAGAGGCCGGGGTCGAAACGACCGCTGCAAAACAAATCACAATTAAATGATGGTTCAAGAAATATAGGAAGGTCATGAATGATGGAATTTACTATACCGGCTGCAACAGGTGGCAAAGACGGGAGGACCGGTGGCGCAACTGATCTCTTATCTCCTCCTTCAATCTGTAGCACTGCAGTCAAAGCAAAGAAAAATCAGAAATAATTTCATTGTCGGTAAAAGAAAGAGCATTAATTGAAAGCTGTATTCACCAGCGCCACTGGATGAAACAATCTCCAACGGGAAGGAGAAATGGGGATGCAGCACCTGGTACAGGTGGTCAAAAAGGACTCCTGCAAAAATGCGATAACGCAACGTCAGTACATGAATTATACGGCCGAGAGATAAGACTAATGGGTTACAAATCCATACCATCCAGCATTTGCGACGGTGCGAGATAAGGTAGAGAGGTGGTCACCGTCAGGGCGGTAACTGACGGCGCCGTCTCGACTAGCTCGATATCAGCACCATCCGCACCTGCATTAGAAATAAGATAAACCTTTTTAGGAAAGATTACAGAATAAAAAAGATGGGCGGTGACCCAAAATTTACCTGATGAGTCGCCAGCCGGAGCCGTGACGAGAGCGTCACTTGATACAACGGTGGCGTCTCCCTCCTCTATCGGGGTGGTCTCACCTCCCGTTGCCTCATCCCCTGACTCCACAAGAGCCGTCGTCACGCTCGCGACGCCAGGAGATGACAAGGAACCGTAGGCGGGGAGAGCGATGATCGGAGCAGTTCCCGACTCTTGAGAAAGAGCCACCATCTCGGGCCCAGCGATCGTACCCGTTTCGCCCGCTACCATCTCGGGCTCAGTGGTCGCAGCCGTCTCGTCCACCGCTGCCTTAAGCTCGGACGTGGTAGCCTTCTCACCCACCGTCACCTCAGGCTCGACAGTGGTAGCCATCTCGGGCATAGCAGTCATGACTGTCTCATCAGCCACTATCTCGGGCCCGACAATTATGGTTACATCGCCTACCGTCGCCCCGAGTTCAGCTGCTACCTCCTCCACCGCTCCCTCAGGCTCAACGATCGCTGCCACTCCTTCAGTAAGGCTCGGCCCTACAGGACAAGATATATAAGAACTGATAGTTTAAAGCTTTGACAACGAAGCCTCAAAACACATTACCTGGGGTTGATTTACCGTTGGCTTCCCGAGCTGCACGTGCCGTCCGTCTATGAGTAGTAGACAAGGCACCCGGGAACTCCTCTGAAGGAGTAGCAGCGGGAGTAACGGTGCTTGAACCTGCCCCCGCAGCCAAAGCAGCACTACGTTCCTTTGCTGTGCGCCTTAGGCGCTTCCTTTCCTCCCGGGCCGTCACGATAGACCTTTTAGAAGCCTCCTTAAGAAGGCATCGTCGTGCGCATTCAGGGTTACCTCCAGAGCCGTCAAGGCTTCCATCATCGGTCTTTTAAGTAAAGCCTCTCGCGGCAATGCCGAAGAGGCCGGGACTTTGGTAGCTGGCCCGGGGAGAGTTTCCGCATCAGCTTGCGGGATAGGCCTTGTGGTCCCTGCGATAAGACAAAGAGAGGGTCAGATTACTCATAAGAAACGGAAGCAGAAACATAACAAACCGAAATGTACCAAGGCCTAGAGATGCTCGAAGTCGTTCCTCCTCCTCAAAAGTCTTGAAAGAAGCAGCGAGAGCTTCTTCGGTAGAAATACCTATTAAAGAAGGAAAAGCATTAGTCGAAAAACAATGATAGAGGTATGATGCAATGGCGAAAAATACAGCTAATGACTACCTGATCGCGCAAGTCTAGCCAACCTCTCTTCGCGTCTTGCCAATCGCTCAGAAGCTGCGATGGCAGCCGCCAGATCGGTGTCATCTGGCGGCATAAATAGGCTGTCGTTGGTCCCGTACTCACTCAAGCCCTCGCAGTAAGGAGCATGAGGTTCCTGACCAAATACAACGTCATCAGATAGGATCGACTTCTTCTTCCTCTTTTGCGCGCGAACTCCGGTCGCAACCAAAACCAGCTTGCGCTTCGTGGGCACTTTGGGACGGCGGGTCCCAATATCCGAGCCCACGCCGGATTCGGGTGAAGCCACGTTTACCGTCTCCACGGGAGCGCAGGGCACCGAGGACACGTCCACCGTCTCCACAGGATCACGGGGCAATCCACGTATGGGGCTTAGCACACGTGGGGGCTCAACTGCAGCATCTCCTCTTGGGTCTATAAGGAATTAACCATGCCCGATTTAAAATTTAGACGTGCCGAACAACCCTAACCAAGATCTTTAAACTAGAGATTAGGCGAAACAAAGCATGTTAAACACTTTAACATCTAAGAGTTTGGGATTACAACCTTTGTAGTCCAGTCCTTCACTTCATAAGCTCCGTGTTGAGGTCCCTTCGCTGCGATCATCAAGAATCCGGACTCTAGAGAGGCTCCACGAAGAGAAAGATGCAAGCTTGCTTCCGATCTTCGATAACAAAGATGATCTACCTTGAAGTTTCATTAACACAAGCTCTCACTTACTAATGAAGTGAACACCCTAATCTAATTGGCAAGAATAGATTAGGATGATGAAGTAGGATTTATGCTCTCATTTGTTTTCTTAATCTCACTCATTTTCATCACTAAAATCAAAGCTAGAAAGCTTTGCAAGGAGGAAGAAGAAGATGAATTACTTTATGATGAATAATGAATCCATGTGAGGTTAGAAATGCAACCATGGGTTAAGTATGATAACTTAACCTATGTAGAGAATGAACCATGGTTAAAGAGTTGGGTTGGGTTAACTAAATATCACAAAATATCCAAGTCAAAGTCAAAGCTTCAAGAAGCTTCATGAAAACCTAACCCTAATCCAAACCCTAACCACATTTATTCTCCACAAAACATATTGCATTTATAACCATAACATGTTAAAATATTGTATATCACACATACAATATTTATTGTAACAAAATAAAATAATACAATTAACATATATCGCATATATATCAATGTATTACCCGAGAGAGAAAAAGAATCTTTTAGTGAGCTTATATTAGTTAATGTAATTTAATATATCAAATATATAATTAGACATTAAATTATCGAATCAACACTTGATCCGATAATCCGGCTATTTCACAAATAACCGACTAATATAATTTGTGTCAGTTCATCGAATCAACACTTGATCCGATGACACGGCTATATCACATATACCCGGCCGATATCTCATATCGCGAGAATCTAATACGGTATCACATACACATATTGTTCTCGGTCCCGCACATATCATATATATGCTCCTACTCCGTTTTGCCTGAGCCAAGAAACCTCTGTGTAGGACTCTAAAGAATCGTCAATACGCTGGCAGCAGGTGATGATCATATCAAACACCCACAAGCTTCATGCGGTCAGCTAAACGAACAGCCACCCAGGTATTGAGCGATCAGAAGATCAACAAGCAAGCCTGTACATTCTCCTGCGAATCCAATCAGTAAGACTCCCGTACAGTCCGGTCTCTTCGTCTGATATGTCGCATATCTCGCCTAGGGGTGGTAAACGTCAGACCTCAGTAGATTGATAAGTCGTGTCGATATGAGGTCTATAACAGTTCGAGAAACTACTGATAACACTTACCAGTAAATCTCAGCAACCCTGGCCAGGGATTTCCAGTTATAGCCAATCGAACACAGCGCAACATCAACTCCCTATACCGGGAGAGAAGAATCCCCTCCTATCGCTCATTGCCTCCATGTGATTCGGGACTATACCCAAAAGCCACCTTTTTGCACGCCCTCTTGGACATGGTATTATGGAAGTCAAAGCACAGTGGGAATCACACAAGACTCTATGACGATCTTGGGTCTACAGACTAACATGTACCAGTGTCACCAGAGAACTGCCATCTGACGTGGGGTATAATACCATCTGGGAGTTCTCGGCGAGTCCGTCAAGTGTACCCAGTCTCTACTGAGCACCCGTACACCATCCTTGATGTCAAACACCGATGGATATGGGATCATCCATTGCCCATCATATGGGTCAAGATGCGTATACGCTAGTCTACTATGGTGTATCGATGCCCTGTCTCAATACACCCTCGACTAGGAACAGTTATAGGATGTACTCGTCGACTACCGTGATCCCACTAGTATGATCTCATCATAGTCCTGGCAGTCAAGTACTCATCCTAAGGGCTTTATCAAAATGTAACATAGAGACAATCAGAATACATGTTAAGATAAAGAGTAATTGCTGCATTATCGATTTAAATTTCATTTATGCATGACGGATGCACTTGATTTGGATTTTCGCGCATGATTGGGCGCATGATATGAGATATGATTTTGTGCACACCGGATGCACTCGATTGAGATTTTCGTGCACTATAGATGCACAAGGTATTGTTGTCGTGCACATCTATTGCACTGGACAGATGTTTTTGTGCACACCCGTTGCACTTAGTTTTGGCTTTTGTGCATATTGTGGCACTTGTATTTGGATTGATTTCCGTGCGCACCAGACGCACGCGATTATTGGATACGCCTTTCGAGGCTGATTTTCTCTTGAACACTTTGTTTTCATGATAGGTACTATATTATGTAGTAGTACCTGAGTATTTTGCATAAACTAAAAAGTTTAACAAGAGGTTTTCAAAAAGGAGCTATAGTCTCGCTATTTCTTACGTGTCCGTGAGCGACACGAACGTTTACAAAGGAAAACCTTTTGGGACATTTTAAAAGGGGCGGAACGTATATTTTAGAAAAACCTATATGAACATATATTTATTACTTTATAAATGAGCGTCCGTCACTTGTGTCGTGAGTTACTCATCACAAGGCATGTCAGAAAAGATTTTGCATGTGTTTTATTCAGTTTTAAGATTTTTCCAAGGATGCGTACTATATTTGTATTATATTATTTGACTAGTGTATATTGGATTTCAGTAGTGGATTTCGAGATCTGTGTCTCCATTGTAACTCCGGTGATATGCGTGCAAATCCGATGATTTGCGTGATGCTTGATGGAGTTCGATTTGAGTTTTGTATTCGTTTTCAAGCGCACGCGATGCACTGTGGCTTTTCTATATCTTCCATGATTTCGGAGCCCCGTCGATTTGAGTAGATTATTGAAATGTTTTAGTATTTTGGGGGTTTAAATTTAAATTGGGGGACCGAATTTCTTTAGGGGGGAAGATTGTAACATTATCGATGATGCGTATATTACACTCATGTTATTCTCATTGCATTACTTATACCTGTGCTAGTACACCTACACCATTATCGATGATCCGTATATTACACTTACACAGATTGGCCAGCTCACACACTTCATCATCGATAATTGCTATGTCACTACACAGTAGAATTGCTGCATCATGATATGACTCCTTGCATGATTTATTTGCTATGTTCACATCATTACGATATGTCGCATGATATACTGATATTGTCACATCACTATTCCATGTTGCATGATATACGGATATGCTTACATTTCTGTCATATGTCGCATATATCATGCTTTACGATTATACGCATTGAGATATGCTGTTTTCATGAGATTTCTGGATCTGAGAACCGTAGTCAAATTTCAAAGGAAATTATGTATTGTTTAAAAAACCCGGTTTCTCTTGATATGATATTTTGAGACGTCCACCATGTGTTTTCTCGGTTCTGAGATTGGCATGTGAAACCCGATTCGAGGAGCGGGAGGCACCGTCTGCGGGTACATGGTGGACCCGGTATGGTTCCCCAGGGTAAGAGGTGATTTCATGGTGTAGACGATGAGCCTGGCAGAGGGAGTATTACCTACCGGTGATAGTATTTGGACTCGTCGGTTATCCAGAGGATACCGGCCGGAGTCATGAGATAGTTATAAGGGCCCGATCTGAGGATGCGGCGCCTGAGATATGAGGATTTACGTGTCGATGCTGAACACGAGTTTCATGATGTTTGGAGTGTCGGTGTTGAAAACACAGGTTCCATGATTTGATATGTCATTGATGGACACACATTCTTTGATATCCTCATATATTTACATGCATATGCTTTTATGATGTTTCGAGTGGACGAGAACCACATGCATACAAGCATTAATTATATTGTTGGATGATATCCACAGGCATACTGACATTGATTATTGTTGGCACATATACAGACACGGTTACCCTAGATATCATAGTATTACCTTTATGATATAATTGACCTAGGAATCGTTGTTTATTCGATTTCTACCTGTTGATGTTTTCTACTCACGAGTTGGCAACTCACGCCCGTTGTGCTACAGTTCTTGCAGGTTGATCGCATGGATCAGTGGCGGCATCACTGACACATAGCTGCATTCTGGTGTTTTGCTTTGGTAGGTGGTACACGTTGGATCGTACCCCTCTTGTATTTATTATTCATATTGTATCTAGTCAACTCCATCAATCAAAACTAGTAATTGTATATGTAGAAAGACTTAGCAAGACTTGTAGTTGCGAGATTTGAGCGATGGGTTTTATGTTCGCTTATTGGGTTGATGTCTTGCTTTATTCATTATCTTTTGTGTTGGTCTTCACCGTTGGGCGTCGTATACTTGTTTTATGACTTGCGTGGTTGTGAATCCGCCGATTGGCGAAGAACTAGCTCCCGCTTGGGATGCCTTTTATATTATCATGTATTTGTGTATACAAAGGAGGTGCTGCCTAAATTTTTAAAAGACGAAACATGTTTTTCAACTAGTAAAATAAACTTGCAATCTTTCATGTTCCCTTTTCTATGCATTTAAGAAAACATTTGATCTCATTATACCTTTATTTCAAAACATCACCTCTTTTATTTTCTTTTAAATGGTTTTAGATTTCTGGGCTTCGGCTTACTTAATTTACGTTACGCCTTTAGACGTGGCGTGATTTAAGTGTCGGACACGAGCTAATATTTAGGGTCGTGATAGCAACCAACATCCTAAAGAAAACCAGAGAAAACTATAATAATACAACGCGCAACTCTAAGGCCGAAAGAATATACATACTGGTCTTCTAAGTCTATAAATTAATACAAGTCTAGTTGATGGAGTTTACTAGATACAATCGAATAAATAAAAGTACTACGGTGGTCATAATTCAAGTGAACCCACATACAAAAGCAATCACCCGGAAAGAAGCAGTGTACCGGCAAAGCCGCCAAGGAAACCTGTACGGCAAAATCTGCAAGAAACTGTGGCACAGCGGGGGTGAGTTGCCAACTCGTGAGTAGAAAACATCACCGAGAAGAAATCACATGTATGACTCTCTCCTAGGTCATACAATATAATCCTCAATATATATATAACTTGAAGCATCTAATAATGACAAGGGTAAATATCTATACATAAGTGTAATACCAAGTGCTCGTGTCAGTGCCCCAGGTAGCAACATATCACATATATGATGTACGAATACATAAAGGATGAAAACAAAATACATCTTGAATAAGAAAACTGTTTTCTTATCTCAGAGAGATTTCTGTATAAAAACCGAAGTATCATCAATGAAATCAACAGAGAATCCGTGTCAAGCATCGACACAAAATATATATCCCAATATCTCAATATCTCGGGCTCCGGCAATCCGGACAGGCCCATATCATAAAATCTCAAAATCTCAATGTCTCGGGCTCCGGCAATCCGGACTGGCCCCGGGCTCCGGCAATCCGGACTGGCCCATAATCAAATCTCACGACTACGTCAGTATCCTCCGGATATCCCCCGCGTCACAAAAAACCGGTCGGCAGTGCTCCCCTGCCAGGCTCAACGCCATCATCTGCGACCATCTTGCCCCGGGGTACCGCACCGGGTCCACCATGCACCCGCAGACGGTTCATCCTCCTCCTCGAATCGGGTGTATGATACTGCTTAAGAGCCAAGAAAACTCATGGTGGACACATCTCACATCATATCACGAGAAAACCGCAAATTTCTATCTTTTGAAATAAAAATGAGTTTATAAAATCCCTGCGGTTTCTCCAAATCCAGAAATCTCATGGAAAATCCGAAATCCCAAACTCGAGAGTAAATATACAGTGAATTATCGGCATAAAGCCCCATAATATTGCATGACAAATGGATAAATACACATGCATGGATATCTAAGTAAAAGAATGCAATATCTAATTTAGCACATGAAAGCAAGTATACTAATAATGTGTTGAAACTACCAGGTAGCAGGTTATATCAATGAAATGCTATTTCTAATGTGTACGTGACATGGAAATTACCGATGATGATGTGTGTGAGCCGGCAAGCAAGTGTACGTGGAGCATACGCATCATCGGTAACGGTGCTGGTATCCTGACAGCATAGGTTCATAATAACAAAGGAAATCACAAGTATAAGCATGCAATGCGATAAGAACAACATGAATATATGGAAAAGATGTAGTAACCGCAACATATAAGAATATACATTTATATATACACGAGTTATACAGTTTTAGCATTTGAAATAGCGCGAAACGTGGTTTTTAGAAAATAGGGGCTACGATGTTTTTAAGAAAAGGTACGTCCTTTGAAATATCCGTAGTGTCCCTCGACCTGTCTTTAAATTACTCGTGATTCGTTAGTTTGAAAATAAGTATGACTCGAGCCCAGTCTAACATCTACCTGATAACTACATGACTAAACTAAGAGACTAATCGAACGGGTAAAGAAATCCACCGAAGTCCGAGTCGATATATCTAGTAGTCGGTGATCCCGCCTTAATAGCGTCACATATGATAAAATATATAATACGACATTCTCGAGTCACGAGTGCAGATCAATCATCATATTTATACTTCGTACGGTAAAATCCATCGTACGGCATCCCAAAATCGGTGTACGGGTCAAATATCATATTTATCTCATTATTCATATGGTATCATTATCATAATATCAAGAACTAGGAGTACTGATCGAAAGTCTAGTCCATTCCGATACCATCAACATAAATCCGCGTGTGTATGAAAACACATCGCCCAACGATCCGCTCATATATCATGTCGTATATCATAACATGACCCAATTCACATCACCGATCTCACGGCATCACGCCCAATCACATCGACTCACCTCCAAGTATCATTTACTATCCTCATCATCCGTGTATACGTATATATATATATATATATATATATATATATATATATATATATATGTACCAACGCATCCATATATATATACATATGAACATATACACTCATAAATCATATCACGTGTATGCATGTGTATGTGTGTGTCAACTTTACTCTACTGTTCGCGACAAAGAAACTAACTAACTAAAAGCACATTCATCTAAATTACACTAAATCCAATCCGTGGTCTCCTAAAGCCTTCCTTGCTAAGTATTCATATCTCGTAATAACATACATATATACATACATACATACATACATACAAACACATCATATTCTACGAATTTGCTGGGGTACTATACGCCATCCACCCGACTTCCCCCGTAGATATATATCTACTCACCTGGACGCCTCGGCTAATCTGATCAGATTCCAGCTCTGCCATCTCCGCACCACATCCGACGCCTCTGCAACCGATCCTAGAAACGTACACAAGTAAAAAGAGAATAAATATATAATTAGTCGCGGACACAACCAATACAAGTCCACCACACGCACTAACTATACGCGCACGTACTTAGTGCACAAAACGCGCTCGCGACAACGCCACAGACCACAACTAGAGTCGCAATACGTAGCAACTACCAAACCAAAAACCCAAACGCACCAATCGCGCGTCCACGACACATCAAAAATTATATGAAATAGGTTATAATTCACCATAACCTCAAACTTAAATAAAATCGATTTCACCCAAAAAACCTAGTAAGTATCTTTTAACCGTTTTAGTACAAACTTGATGTTTTAACAATTTTAGTGGTCACAATGCTCACTAAATAACTTAATTAGGTCACACAAACCCTAACTAGATTTTAATCTCAATTATTTTCATAATATCTAAAAACCTAGTTTGCATAAATATATGATTTGGACAATTTAAAAGTATCAATTTGCACACTAGCAACTAGTTTAGAATTTTCATTTCTTAAGATGATAAACTACACTTTGTAACCATAATTATATGATAAAAACCCTAACTTGAGTTCAACGCCCTCTCTTGAAATCAACACTATATTAATACCTAATTAAGCTTGATTTAAGAAATTAACCAAAGGTTTGAGATTATAGCTCTACAAATTTTAGGGATCTCACTTGAAATCTAGCCTCCCAAACTTGCTTCTTTTCACCAAGATCCACACTAGCTAAGGAAAAATGGGTAAGGGTTGGATTTGGAGTTTGTGTGAGTTTTGATGGATTTTTATGAGATTTTCCTTAAGATTTTGGAGGTGAAATGGTGTGGGGAAGATGAGGGGGCTGCTGCTGCAGCAAGGGGAAGGGGGATCGGCCAAAATTTTTGAGGGGAGAGAGATAGAGTGATTGTGTTGTGTTGGAATTGTCAAAGTCAACAAGTACCCATACCTCTTCATACTTGTTTTCTCTTTTAATTTTCTTTAACTTTAGAAGTCGGGACAACTTGGGGGATGGGGCAGCTAGGCTCGGCCAGCCTATGAGGATGCTGAATATGGGTGTGTGTAACATTTCCCAAGTCAAGAAAATCCTTATTCCTCAAGCCACAAGCCCAAACCTTATTTCTACTTAATTTATTTTCACAAATTAAGCCTTTTTCCTTTATATTTTTTTAAAACCATCTTCACAGCTTCTTTTCATTTCAAAAACAACATGTTACATCTTGGTTTAATGTGTCATGATGCACAAAACTTGTATTAACCCATTCCAATTTGTAATTATCACTAATTAAATGTATTAGTGAAGGCTTAAGATAATATTTAAAATAATTAATTACGGAAAATATTTTAGTAAACTAGAAATTTTCTAAGTGACCCATTAAATACCAAATACTAGAAATTACATAGCTAGAATAGGTATATTTAATTCTATGTTGAAAAATAATTGTACCTTGGTTCTTACGGAAAACACCAGTTACTTTACCGATTATCCGAAATTTCACCTAAACGATTTTCAAAACGTTACATTCTTCCCCCCTAAAGAAATTCGGTCCCCAAATTTAAATTAAAACTCCCCCAAATACTAAAATATTTCAGCAAAACAATCAGGTTGTCAGGGCTCCGAAATCATCAATACTTAAAACACAACTCAGCGCAATGCATGCGCATGAAAACGAGTATATATCTAAAAATCAAAACTCCGTCAATCATCACGTAATCATCGGAGTCATGGTGAAATACCAATGTCAAAGTTCAATACGAAAACCAACATGATATACTCAAAACTATAACATGTACAGAGTATGCATCGTTGTAAACTCGTCAAAACATCTGGAAAAATAAAATGCTTGCCAAACGTTTTCCAAGTTGCTGTGCGATGCGCGTATCACGGCACAAGTAGCGGACGTTTATTATAAGAAAATAACTATATATATATATCCTTTGTTTAACATACACGTCCCGCCGTTTGAAAATTAATTTATAAGGGTTTCCCTTGTAAAATGTTTCGTGTCATCTCGGACACGTAGGTAGATACCAAGACTATAGCTCCTTTTTGGAAATCCCTTCGGTAACTATCGATGCATGCAAAAACGTGTTCAGGTACTGTCCTTTGACTAGTCCTGCTCGGTAACTATACCAAATAGTAAATATCATAAAAACGTACTGCTCAAGGAAATCATACTCAATAGTATATGCAATAATGCCACGTGCGTCTGGTGCGCACAGAAATCGAAATCCATGAATGTCCATACATGTGCACAGAAACAAAATCTAAGTGCAACGGGTGTGCACGAAAACACCTGTCAAGGTAACGAGTATGCCTGACAACAACATCAGGTGCATCTGATATGCACGAAGAATCCCGATCTAGTGCATCTGGTGTGCACAAAAATCGCATCAAGCGCGCCAAGTATGCGCACGAATCAAAATCAATGGCACAAGGTGCACGAAAACAAATATCGAATATCACAATCGAAATCGGCGGTATACAACAAACCTCAATCTAAATCAGGTATATCGTGGTATATAATCTCACAATTACGTGTATCAGCGTGCACAAAGATGAATCAAAGTACTAAAAGTGCATGAAAACTACACCGAAGGCATAAGTCAAATCACCTACATACCGTAGGCATGAAATCAAAATCAAACATCTCTAATGACATCAAATCGAAGTCGAGTGCAACTGTGGTGCACAAAATCTCAATCTTGCAATAAGTCGCCCAAAACACCGAGATCCAAAATAAAGGACACGTGATATTCGAATCACCAAATCGTAAATCGTAAATACTGTCGTCGATATGTCCTTCTTTCAAAGTCGAGAAGGTGTCGGTGCATCCAAAGCTAGCAGAGCAAGATATCTACTTGCTTCCTTTTCATGGTTTGGCGCCTTGTTCCCTTAGGCTCTCATCTCTCACTGCGAATTGCCAGTTACATAACTCCTCGGCTTAACGGCCCAATATGGAATGACGATGGAAACAATGCTACTCTAGCACATCCTATAAAAGATCTTCGGCCAACTATCGTAGTCACTCATAACGTGTCTCGTCGATGATGCCGAACTCAGGCCTACTGGGTGTGCGTAATACGACCGATCCTGGGTCAAAGTCTTCTCGTGTAGTATTCCATCAAGATTCTGTCGGGGTCTCTCCCAATTCTCGTTTCTGCCGAACTGCCCGGAAGTTATCATCCTTTACTAAATCCATTTCTCGTTCCGGGACAGCTGTATACTCATCACGACTCCTTCTGAAAGATATATCTATATTCAACGCCTATGCATGCGTATCACATCTCTGATGTCAACGGAGTGGAACGTCATCTCATCAAAATCCCGTGGCAACCGATCAACTGAGACTAAATTGCTAGATTTATAAAATTCAAATTAGCTTTCTTGTGGATTCCAAGTATTGTATCCCATGACATGATATCCGGACGACGTTAAACTTTTCGATCGATTCATTAAAGTCCCATAATTTCCTGAGAGCTCAACACTTGAGCACAGTTTAATAATACCCAGTACATGTCACAGTACCTATAGACCAGCCGTAGAAGGGCAAACCCAAGCCTCATTAATGGCACCGCGGAACTACCGCAAACCCTAAGGTTCAAAAGCGGTTCCATGGTCATTATGTCGAGTTAGGGTTTCATTCTTCTAGAGGATTCACATGATTACTTGCATGTTTTTCCGAATACCTTAAACTTGGAAAAATGGGTTTCTGACATTCGTTCGTTTCTATCGACTCTCAACATGCCTGTGTGAAATCTTCTCTAGCTGAAATCAATCAATCTGATGACCTCGCATCGGGGTATGCAAACGAACCACATGTCCTGGTCATTCATCATAGGTGACTAGCGATCTTCTATCAAATCCCTAAGTACAACTCATGTTGCAATAGCTTCAAACATCTGGGGCAATATCTTGTCAGTCGCAGCAACAGCTGGCTCATTCGCCCGCACGCTGAACATGTTAGTTATATGTATGCCCTAGAGGCCATTACTATACATAGGATGTATATTGTAGTGGATGCTTGGACATATATAGGGATGACTTTCTTGCTCGATATGATATTATGCTATCTGGTTACTCTTTACCTTAACGTGTACACTGATTGTCTCTCTGTTACATGTTGGTAAAGCCCTTAGGATGTGTACTTGACTACCTGGACTATGATGCGGATCATACTAGTGGGGACGTGGTAGTCCATAAATACATCCTTCAAAGTTCCTAGTCATGGGTGTACCGAGACGGGGCATCGATATACCAGAGTAGACTAGCGTGTAGCTTCTCGACCCATATAGATGGGCGATGGATGATCCCATATCCATTGCTGTTTGACATCAGAGATGATATATGGGTGCTCAGTGGAGACTGGGTACACTGGACGGACTCGCCGAGAACTCCCAGATGGTATTATACCTTACGTCAGATGGCAGTTCTCTGGTGACACTGGTACAGGTTAGTCTGTAGACCCGAGATCGTCATAGAGTCTTGTGTGATTCCCACTGTTCTTTGATTTCCATCATACCACGTCCAAGAGGGCGTGCAAAAAGGTGGCTTTTGGGTACAGTCCCGAATCACATGGAGGCAATGAGCGATAGGAGGGGTTTCGTCTCTCCCGGTATAGGGAGTTGATGTTGCGCAGTGCTCGATTGGCTATAACAGGAAGTCCTTGGCTAAGGCTGCTTTAGGGATTTACTGGTAAGTGTTACCAGTAGTTTCTCGACCGGTTATGAGCCTCATATCGACATGACTTATCGAGTTATTGGGGTCTGACGTTTACCACCCCTAGACAAGATATGCGACATATCAGACGAACAGACCGGACTGTACGGTAGTGTTACTGATTGGATTCACAGGAGTGTGAGCGGGCTTGCTCGTTGATCTTCTGATCGCTCAATACCCGGGTGGCCGTTACGTTTAGCAGACCGCTTGCGGCTTGTGGGTGTTTGATATGATCATCACCTACTGCCGGCGTATTGACGAGTCTTTAGAGTCTTACACGGGGGTTTCCTGGCTCAAGCGAAACGAAATAGGAGCGCATATGAGATATGTGCGGGACCGAGAATAATACCAGAATGTGATACTGTATTCTATTCTCGCGATTTGTATCATCGGTCGGTTATATGTGATATAGTCGGGTTAACGAATCAAGTGTTGATTCGATACATTGATACATTTGATATTAGTCGGTTATATGCGATATGACCGGATCGTTAAATCAAGTGTTGATTTAATTATTTAATGTATAATTATATATTTGATATATTACTTTACATTAACTAGTATTGGTTCACTTAAGATTGATTTTCTCACTTGAATGTGCACATTGTTTATATGTGATATATGCAAGTGTACATGTTTGTATCATGCTTGATGATACATACAAGTTTTGTGTATGAGAACTAAACCAAATCAAGGTTAAATTAGGGTTTACTATTTTCCTAGCAAATAACAAAAGAATTGAGACTTTGGTCAAAGTTATCAAGCTTCATGAAGCTTGATAAGCATTGACAAAGTCAACCCTTTTGTCATTTGTATAGGATATTAGTTAACCCAACCTTTAACCTAATACTTTGGTTAATTCTCTACAAGAGTTAAGCATGAGGGCTTAACTCAACCATGGTGCCATTATTTATTGGATAAGTTTCATTTTGGATAATGATTCATATGATTCTTTCTTCTTCTCCTCCTTCATCAAGCTCACAAAAGCTTGCTAGCTCCAATGGTGCCATGAGAAAAAGAGTGAGAAATCCAATTCTAAAGTGAACCCACTTCCTATTTCTTCATCCTCTACCACTTTCCATGTAGTATAGGGTGTTCTCTTCACAAAGTTTTTGACCAAGTGAAGGAATAGCTTGAGTTTGAGTCTCCCCGACGTAGATCATCTTCGGCCTCGAAGTCAATGACCTAGCCCGATCATTTCTCCGACGAAACCATCGCTAGAGTCTGGGATCCCGATGATCGCAGTGGAGGGACGTCAACACGGAGCTAAAGAAGTGGAGGACCGGATCTATAAAGGTTGTATTTCCATTCACTTAGTAGCAAAGTAGTTTGCTTGCATGTTCTTTCGCCTAATCTCTGGTTAACGATCTAGTTTAGGGTTTCTCAGCACCGGAAAATTTTAATTTAGCTTGGTTGATGCCTTGTGGAATCTCTTGAGTGTGCCTAGTAACCCTACAGTGGTATCAGAGCCTAGCTAGAGCTTCAGCCGAAGTGTAGACGATATTAGAAATCCGATCGAACCCTGAAACCCTAACACAAACCCTTCTCTATACATTTTCTGAAAATGTGGATTTTTCCAAATTAAAAATATCCAAAAAATACAGCAGGGTATTATAAGAGTTACTGTGAAGCGCGTGAGCCCAAGTCAACCAAAGAGCCGCGGAACCGCGGCCCCACCCTAGCATGTGCGGCGGTTCCGCGACCATAATGGTGATCCGCGGCCATAATGTTGATTCCTGTGTTTTCTGGGTAATTTTAACTTATACTCAAGTGTTGAGTTTTCTGGGTTGTATTGGTAGTTCGTCAATTCGATCGGAATCTTTAACTTTGTCTGTTTTTTTCCGGATAATTTAGAATATGTTAAAAAGTTCGACCGGATATAAATACACAATTTTTCCCCTGCCGGGAAATTTCCAAGTGTTGGATTTTTCCGTAGTTTAAGAACGTCTAAGTAGTGCAAGTAACGCGATGGACCCTCTAGAAGACAACAAACCTTAACTCGATTATGTGATCGTCTTGAACTGCCCTTTGAACCTTCGGGTTTGGGGCAGTACGGCGTGCCACATGTGAGGCGTTGGCTTGACCCTTCTACGGCTGGACCGTTGGTACTGTGGCATGAAGTGGATGTTTTTAAACTTATTTCATGTGTTGAGCTGTATCGGGAAAACTTGGGTGTTTGATTGTTCGATCGGAAAGTTTAACATTTTCTATTTATCAGGAATGTGATACAATATTTGGAATCCACAAGTAGTTATGAGATAACTAATTTGGATGTTATGAACATAGCAGTTTAGTCTCACTTAATCGGTTGCCACGGAATTTTGATGCGATCAAAAGTCCGTCGCAATCACGTAGCATACGCGGATACTCACCGAGTAAACTTAATAGACAGCCATGCCCCATAGCCCCGACCAAGTGACTGTAGGAGAACCCCGTCGCCAAAAGAATCCGTTCGGGTGCTCGCGGCAACGGTGTTCCGCCTTAGTGCACTTCGTCGACGGCATCCGGGGGTGCGGCCGTCTACTAAAGTTTGCGACGAGCATTCGATCAGTTTATCGGGAATCTTGTTGAATTGCCCGACTAGATATTGAAAAGTGTTTTCGATATAGAGACTAAACTACGGAGTTTATAATTGTTAGGCATGCGATGTCTAAGGAATTCAGATGGTTAGGCATGCGATGTCTAAAGAGTTTGCGGATTCCAACTGTTGTAGTTTTACACTTTCTTTTCTATGACCGTAAGTGTAATATGTGATATCGCCGGTTTCGTTGCTATATGTCAACGACAATTGGGTTACGCATGTTTACTTACGTTGATGACATGTGATGTTATGTGTTGCTGGATATGTTATATTGGATCGTCGCGTTTTGAATAGCCGGGGGTTTTATGTGAGATGAGAGTTTTTCATTTTCATTCATGTAAAATTTATTGTATGTAATATTCTTTTATTGAGGCACTTCCTGGATGCGGAAGATGTCACCGTTGATGTATATTATTTACTTTTCCGCACTAGGATAGACCCAAGGAGGAGAGCACAAGTAACCGGGTTCTAGAGTCCAGTGGGAGACCAACTCGAGGAGTTGAGTCCGGGTCTCCTAACTCTAGAATTGTTAGGGTTGCTTGCCACTCTCGTAGGGGTCTAGGGGTGTGGGTTTGGCTATTCATCACGACCGTGGAATCCGTGTTTTATACTGGCTCGTATTAAAAACACGGACGTCCTAGTATGTCCAATGTTTCATATGTTTCTTCTGCTGCGATATCTGTGATGTGATCATTTGATGTTCTGTGATAAATACTGTATATAGTATATATGATATATTATATAGACGTTACTTATGTTTTACACCCGTGCTAGCCCTGCCCCGCTCTGCCGTTTGTTACCTAACCTAACGGTGCACGAGGGGACATCGAGGCGAATGCGGATGGCATAAGTGTACGTCGTATTTATCTGTGATGTTTAGGTGATTTAAATGATGGGACTTCATTAATATGATTAATGAAAGAAAAGAAACCTAAATGATGTCGTGGAATCGAATTTTCAAAAACAAGTAGCTACAGTTCTTGCTTTGCATCGAGGTGTTCCTTATAAAACATCCTGCACCTTATTCGATAAGGAAAGGGCCGAGATTCCTTCACCGGGAGTGACCCCTTTAGCAATAACTGGCAGATGCTACAACCCTCGGTTTGTCTTTTGATTGCTTCTATAGTTTTTGCTTTGTACAGCGGTATATATGATATATCCTGCACCTTATTCGATGAGGAAAGGGCCGACGATCCCTTCACCGGGAGTGACCACTTTAGCAAAACTAGAAAAGCCTCAAAAACACTCCATTTTAAAATCATTTGATTCTACAACGATATCAAGTTCATTACGCAATAGGTTTTCAGAAAAACCTGTCGTAGCCCTCCGTCATTTCAGATAAGTACTGGTTAGTATTCGTGCTGCGGTAGTTTGGCATCCGTCAAGTCGTAGTGTACGGTAGCTAACTAATGCTTATCTGTTAGCATACGATGCGATTGGATTAGGGTATTCGTACGGCGTTGTTTGGCCTCCGTCAAGGGTCGTGCGGGTGGGTTTAATTCAATCAGGAAATGACGGGTTGAACTTGACTAGCGGACTATGGGTAGTTTGGCCTCCGTCAAGGTCATAGGACGCTAGGGGAAAAATTATCGGGAATTTCAAGTGTTGAAATTTGCAATGAGATTGCATACCTTCTATGAGATAGTTGGATCCCGATACCCACTGCGAGTAATTGTTACTCCCGGGAGAGTTTTACACATTACAATTAGCCGATCAAGTAGGTGTCTAGAAAGGTGTCAACGGGGTTACGCCTCTGGGAAAACGAGGTTTACTTTAATTAGGTCTGTGCGAAAGCACGGGGAACCTCCCACAAAGTACCGACACTGGCCTGGCTGAAAGATTGGCGAACTTGTAGCATGTAATTAATCCCGGCTAGTCTTTCTTTTTAGGGTTTGAAGGAAGATTTGATAAAAACAGTGGGAGCCATCCTGATTAGATAAAATAATAACCAATCTGATCTTGCAAGAGCGCACGCAGAGTGTTTTCTTCTCTCTCTCTCCTGGTAGAGACCATGTCACGCCTTAATCAAGATAATAAAACGGATATATTGACCGAACCCACTTGTTATACTGAGCTGGGGAACGTTGGTCCCGCTCCAACTTATAATTGTTATAAGACAGAGCAGGAAATTGGGGATTACCAGAATTCCCGTGCCGCCCAAACGAAGAAAGTGCATACCGATGCATCATCTTCGGGTGTGTTCATTACAGAGAACTTTTTCTCCATGTCCTTTACGTCCTGGGTATATGATACCGGATCAGGATCCCACATATGTAATCTGTTACATGGGCTACAGATAGGTAGAGAACTGAGAACGGGTGATAAGTTTCATGAGGCGGAAAATGGTGCAAGTGTTGCAACCAAGTCTGTTGGTCACTGTCACCCTGTATTACCAGAATACATTGATTCTGAACAAATGTTATTAGATACCGAACCTGATATACAAAATCATATCAGTCTCTTTATTTAGATAAAAAAGGATATAATTTTGTATTGTTGGATAATGTTTTGAACATTTCCTAAATCAAGAGTTGATCGGTTCAGGCACGTTATCTAAAAGCATTAACGTTCTAAATCAAACTACAGTTCTTAGTATACACAACACACTCAAGAGGAAGAGTTCAGAAATGAACGAATCCCTCTTGAGGCATTGTAGACTAGGTCATATCAAAGCGACCCGACTGGCTAAGTTACATTAAGATGCATATTTAAATTAGTTTGAATTTACATCTTGTGAAACTTGCCAGTCATGTCACAAAGATAAGATGACCATAGCTCTGTTTATTAGAAACAGAGAAAGAGTTAGTAAACTCTTGGGATTGATACATGCTGATGTATGAAGGTCCCCTGTCTACAAATGCCAAGATCGGTTCTTTGTACTTCATTAAATTCTCTGATGATCTCTCGAGATTCAGACATATGTTCCTGTTGAAACACAAGTCCGAAGCTTTTGAGATATTCACAGAATATAAGTTACAAGTAGAGAACCAACAACGGGTATAAGTATTATGTCCTTTGATGTGATCAGGGAGGAGAATACTTGAGCACGGGATTCCTGGACTATTCTAAGAATAAGATTCTCTCTCAGCATTACTCCTCCGTATACACCATAGCACGATGGTATATCGGGGCGGAGCAATAGCACCCTGTGTGATATGGTGTGCTCTATGATGAGTACTACTGAGTTTCCTATTTCCTTTTAGGGAGTTATGCACTTATGAAGTTGCATACCTATTGAATAGGGTTCCTATCAAATCAGATGCCTACCATTTCATATGAGATATGGAAAGGGAAGAGCCCATCTCTTAAGTCAGTTAAGATTTGGGGTTGTCCGGCCTATGTCTAAAAGGCAAAATCCGGACAAGCTCGAGGCAAAGTCAACTCTGTAGAAGTTTGTTGGATATCCCAAGCATACGCAAGGGAATATCTTCTACCTAACCGAGGAACAAAAGATGTTTTGTTACTCAGCATGCCACCTTTGTGAAAGGGAATTTCTTATGAAGAAATTAGTGGACATGAGGTAGAACTGGAAAGAGTTCCAGCTATACAAACCGCAGCCGATGATTTGGTAGAACCAAAGGATTCAACAGTAACCAACGAACCTCAGCCTCTCCGCCGAACTAGTAGGGTTCCTCACCCACCTGAGAGATACTTCGGTTTCTCTATGACAGTGGGAGCAAGGATTGCATCATGAGATGATGACCCCACTACTTTCGGGCTGGCCATCAGGTGTAGGACTCTGTAAGAATGGCTGGATGCTTATCGATCTGAGATGGAATCCTTATACACCAACAAAGTATGGACTTTGGTTGCTTTATCTGAATGGTTAAATCACCATCAGGAGCAAGTATATCTTGAGAAGATTACTTGGTGTACATGGAAAAGTTAAGACTTTCAAAGCTAGACTTGTTAAAGGATTTGCATCATTGACCAGGTATGGATTATAATAAAACCTTTTCTAAGTAACTATGCTTAAGTCCATCTAGATCCTATTTGCCACGGCTACATACCATGACTATGATATCTGGCGGTTCGGTGTCATGACTGCTTTTCTAAATGATGTTTTAGAAGAGAGAGTCTGTAAGTACACAGTCAGAGGGCTTCGTAGACAGTGGGAGCAGCGAAAACGTATGCAAGATGTTTTATGTGATAAAGCATGCATCGCGGAGTTGGAACATCTATTTTGATGAGTTAGTCAAAGAGTTTGACATCATCAAAATGGTAGATGAACCTTGTATATACAAAAAGGTAGTAGGGAGTATGATGGTGATCCTCGTAGAGTACGTGGATGACATACTCTTGATAGGGAAGAAGTTTCCTATGCTACGCTCGGTCAATCTCCGCTTATCACAAGGATTCTCCATATAGGATCATACTGATACGTCCTGAATCCTAGATTTTGGATCTATGAGATAGATCTAATTGGATGTTAGGACACTCACTAGTTGTAGTGAGAAGGTATCAATTGATCTTGGAGAGAATCACTGGAAAAGTTCCAGAGTGATGAGGATGACTGAATGTCAGTCACAGGCATTGTCTTTACCCTCAGTAAAGGGACGGTATGTTGGAAGAGTTCCAAGCTAGATACCGTGGCATACTAGACGATAAAGGCTGGATACATCGCTACCAAAGATGCTACCAAAGAGGCAGTCTGGGTGTATATTAGTTCATGAGATGAACTTCGTTCCTCCCATTGTGTGACAATGGAGTTGTGGCTTATGCCTAGGAACGCCCGTCCCATCAGTGATCCAGACATATTCTTAGGCAGTATCACCTGATCGTGGAGATGGTTGATCTCCAGGGGATCGAGGTTAGGAGAGTAGACTCAGAGGACGACACGGCGGATCCACTCACGAAAGGCCTTTTCCCAGAGAGAGACTTTTATGGGATGGTTGAGTATGAGATACTACAACCACTGCTATTAGATGGCCCTAGTGCAAGTGGGAGATTGTTAGTTATATGTATGCCCTAGAGGCCATTACTATACATAGGATGTATATTGTAGTGGATGCTTGGACATATATAGGGATGACTTTCTTGCTCGATATGATAGTATGCTATCTGGTTACTCTTTACCTTAACGTGTACACTGATTGTCTCTCTGTTATATGTTGGTAAAGCCCTTAGGATGTGTACTTGACTACCTGGATTATGATGCGGATCATACTAGTGGGGACGTGGTAGTCCACAAGTACATCCTTCAAAGTCCCTAGTCGTGGGTGTATCGAGACGGGGCATCGATATACCAGAGTAGACTAGCGTGTAGCTTCTCGACCCATATAGATGGGCGATGGATGATCCCATATCCATTGGTGTTTGATAGCAGAGATGATATACGGGTGCTCAGTGGAGACTGGGTAGACTGGACGGACTCGCCGAGAACTCCCAGATGGTATTATACCTTACATCAGATGGCAGTTCTCTGGTGACACTGGTACAGGTAAGTCTGTAGACCCGAGATCGTCATAGAGAATTGTGTGATTCCCACTGTGCTTTGATTTC
Organism: Agapanthus africanus; assembly: GCA_030015575.1. Classification (NCBI taxonomy): domain Eukaryota; kingdom Viridiplantae; phylum Streptophyta; class Magnoliopsida; order Asparagales; family Amaryllidaceae; genus Agapanthus; species Agapanthus africanus. Next base: position 496,948,367 of record CM057339.1, read on the forward strand.
CATCATACCACGTCCAAGAGGGCGTGAAAAAAGGTGGCTTTTGGGTACAGTCCCGAATCACATGGAGGCAATGAGCGATAGGAGGGGTTTCGTCTCTCCCGGTATAGGGAATTGATGTTGCACAGTTCTCGATTGGCTATAACAGGAAGTCCTTGGCCAAGGCTGCTTTAGGGATTTACTGGTAAGTTACCAGTAGTTTCTCGACCCGTTATGAGCCTCATATCGACACGACTTATCGAGTTATTGGGGTCTGACGTTTACCACCCCTAGACAAGATATGCGACGTATCAGACGAACAGACCGGACTGTACGGTAGTGTTACTGATTGGATTCACAGGAGTGTGAGCGGGCTTGCACGTTGATCTTCTGATCGCTCAATACCCGGGTGGCCGTTACGTTTAGCAGACCGCTTGCGGCTTGTGGGTGTTTGATATAATCATCACCTACTGCCGGCGTATTGACGAGTCTTTAGAGTCCTATACAGGGGTTTCCTGGCTCAAGCGAAATGAAATAGGAGCGCATATGAGATATGTGCGGGACCGAGAATAATACCAGTATGTGATACTGTATTCTATTCTCGTGATTTGTATCATCGGTCGGTTATATGTGATATAGCCGGGTTACCGAATCAAGTGTTGATTCGATACATTGATACACTTAATATTAGTCTGTTATATGCGATATGACCGGATCGTTAAATCAAGTGTTGATTTAATGATTTAATGTATAATTATATATTTGATATATTACTTTACATTAACTAGTATTGGTTCACTTAAGATTGATTTTCTCACTTGAATGTGCACATTGTTTATATGTGATATATGCAAGTGTAAATGTTTGTATCATGCTTGATGATACATACAAGTTGTGTGAATGAGAACTAAACCAAATCAAGGTTAAATTAGGGTTTACTATTTTCCTAGCAAATAACAAAAGAATTGAGACTTTGGTCAAAGTTATCAAGCTTCATGAAGCTTGATAAGCATTGACAAAGTCAACCCTTTTGTCATTTGTATAGGATATTAGTTAACCCAACCTTTAACCTAATACTTTGGTTAATTCTCTACAAGAGTTAAGCATGAGGGCTTAACTCAACCATGGTGCCATTATTTATTGGATAAGTTTCATTTTGGATAATGATTCATATGATTCTTTCTTCTTCTTCTCCTTCATCAAGCTCACAAAAGCTTGCTAGCTCCAATGGTGCCATGAGAAAAAGAGTGAGAAATCCAATTCTAAAGTGAACCCACTTTCTATTTCTTCATCCTCTACCACTTGCCATGTAGTATAGGGTGTTCTCTTCACAAAGTTTTTGACCAAGTGAAGGAATAGCTTGAGTTTGAGTCTCCCCGACGTAGATCATCTTCGGCCTCGAAGTCAATGACCTAGCCCGATCATTTCTCCGACGAAACCATCGCTAGAGTCCGGGATCCCGATGATCGCAGCGGAGTGACGTCAACACGGAGCTAAAGAAGTGGATGACCGGATCTACAAAGGTTGTATTTCCATTCACTTTGTAGCAAAGTAGTTTGCTTGCATGTTCTTTCGCCTAATCTCTAGTTAACGATCTAGTTTAGGGTTTCTCGGCACCGGAAAATTTTAATTTGGCATGGTTGATGCCTTGTGGAACCTCTTGAGTGTGCCTAGTAACCCTACAGAATAGTGCCTCCATCCTTAAGAATAGACGATACATTTACGGTCATCACATTCTATCCGGCCTCTAGCAGTGGCCCAATCCTCTGGTGGTGATCTGCACGTTCGACAAATCTTAGTAAAAAAACAATCCATCAAAATGCTCATGTCGCAAAAAACACAATAAAACGACACATCTATGCAATTGTGTGTCACCGGAATTTCGCCCTGGTCAGTCCTCGTCCAAGACGAGCTCATGCTGACCGCAACTCTAGCCGCAACTCTCTCTGCCCGTGCAACCGTGGTAACAAAAACCACAAACCGATATCGATGAGGATAGATCAAATGAACGAATAGAATACGGTGCAAAGAAATGTACATCCTAAGGTTTCTTAAGCGAAGTAGCGTATCGTAAGTATGCCGCGGAACATACCCACAGTACGTCACTCTACTTAAGTCACCTACTCCATCAACCAAGGTTAACCTACGCGACGAAAGTTCGGGTCTAATACCCTCTCGACCAAGTCTATGTTCTGTAAGGTCAAGCCTAGGTTCCGAATACACACACACACACACACACACACACACATACACACATACGCCCTAGACTCAGCATAGTCAAACCTAGAATCGAACCAAGGTTAAACCTAGCGCTCTGATACCAACTTTGTCACGACCCGAAATAGCACGTGACTGGTACTTGAATCATGTGAAGTCTATAGGACCCCACCTAATTCAAGTAAGCCAAAAGCCCAGAAATCTAAACCATTTTTTAAAGAAAAGAGTGAAGGAAACTTGTTTTAAGATAGTGGTTTTAAAAAAATAAGGCATTAAACATTTTAAAAGCAACATCATATTTTCCTGAAAATTTCGGCAAAGTCTCCTTTCTAAATACTGGCACCCAAACGGGTACAAATATGAATAATATACATAATGAATAAAGGCATCCCCAAGCGGGAGCTAGCTCTTCGCCAATAGGCGGAAACAACCACGCAATGCAATATAATATACAACGCCGAAGGGAGAGGATCAAAACTCAGCAAGGAAACCAACATCCTCAAGAAAACCAGAGAAAACTATAATAATACAGCGCGCGACTCTTGTTGCGCAACGGCAGCGCCCCGGCCGTCTTACCGAGGCCAAAATGCGGAATCAAAAATTTTCCTTACTTGGAAACTGGCGCTACCGCGGACAATAAAACCCGGATCGTTAACCATTAACCTATACTAGCTAACAAGAGATGGGAAGAGAAGTATTCCAAGTGATCCGAGTCCTCCGGTCTTCTCTTCATCGTCCCGATCTCCCGCGGAAAGTCCTGTCTCCATGTCGTCGCCTCGTCGCCGGAAGGGCACCACATCGCCTGCGTCTTTTACGGGCTCCCGCCTCAATACCGAGGCAACTCGAGCATGAAGCCGGCAAGTCGATATGCCCAAGATTTGCTGTAGAATGTAGTGTAGATACTTTGTCTCTTGGAGTTTATGTAGTTGCCATTGATGGATGGAGGAAGAGGTAAAGAAAATTGGTGCTTTCAATTTTCTAGCAAGAAGAAGATGAGATGAAGAATTCCTCACATAACCAAAATGAATTCTCTCATTCTTTTTCTCTCAAGTGAAGCCTCTCACTCTCTAAGTGAGAATGGTGGAGGAATGAATATCAAACCATAACAAGAAGGGAGGTGAGTGTAGGAGAAGAGAATGGGTGACCACACCCCAAAAGCAAACCTCACATCAAAAGGTAATGATAACTCTCAAATCAACTCTAATCACTTCTAATCTCAAAAAGCAAGCCATCATGAAAAGCAAAGATGCTTAACTTATCATAATGCCACAAGTGCAAGAAACCCCCTTCCACAAAAGTTATTTGCAAACTTGCAAATAACCCCCTCCATCGGAAAAGTCCGGCCGGGAAAGAATAAAGGAAAACCGGCCGGAACGGAATGCAAACTGGCAACTCCAGAAAACTGGTCCCGTAATAAATTACAGGAAAAACCCCGATACTGTGCATACACACCCGCATCTGTATTCCGACCGGATACAAATGCAATGAGACAAAAATCTACACTTTACTAAACTAGGATCCGGCTTAAACCAAAGCCGGCTAGTAATATCCGTCCGATCCTGATCCGTGCAATACCGCACGTATCAGATCGAACCCTGCCATATCTCCATACGGCCTCTACAGCGTTTCGCCCGAAAGCTTGAGTAACTGAATGTGTGGTGGACTCTAAAGACTCGTCAATACTATGGCTGTGGATTTAACCACTGGCACGTCAGAGGTATAAGCCAATACGTGACGGGCCACCAGCTATTGACCAAAAGGGACGTCGATGAGCGAACTCATTCTGACACCCTACTGTGCCTGTCAATGACAATATCCGTACAGTCCGGTCCGTTCGTCTATGAGCATCGCATGTCGGGCCTAGGGGGTTGGTAAAAGTCAGACCCCCAAAAGCGGTACAAATCGTGTCGGAGTGTAGCCCAGAACGCCCTGAGATACTACTGGAATACCTACCAGTAAATCTCCTGCCTCGGCCGAGGGCTTTGCGTAATGGCTCTCCTAGACATAGCGCGACCTCACCCCCAATACCGGGAGAGACGAACCCCTGAAGATCCGCTCACTGCCTCCATATGGCTCGGGACTGTACCCAACTAAAACCTGTTTGCACGACTCCTTTGAGCCGTGGTAGGGTAGTAATCAAAGCACAGTGGGAACTCACACGAGACAAATGACGATCTCAGGTCGATGAACTAACCTGTACACATGTCACCAGGGAACTGCTATCTGACATCTGGTATAAGACCAACTAGCAGGTTCCCGGCGAGTCCTGTCCGGTGTACTCATAACCCAATGAGCACCTGTATACATCTTAGGTGAACCAACTGACACCAGTGGCTTGTGAGACCGGCCACCGCCCCTCGTCGGGGTCTCGACTGTATACACTAGTCTACTAATGGAGTATCGATGCCCTATCTCGAAACTCCTACGACTAGGGACCTTTTAAGGATGTGCTTATAGACTACCAGCTCCCACGTATATGATCGCCATCATACTGCTGGTAGTCAAGCAAGAATCCTAGGGGCTCTATCAACGTGTAATAGCGACATGTCAGGTCCCCTAAAGCAGTACACGATGATAAAGATAAACCAGATAGCATACTATCATCTCGAGTAAGACTGTCCTACCGGGATAGGTCCTCCCTCAATCATTGCAATCACGTGCCTGTGATCCAATAATTGACTCTGAGGGCACTATCACCAACAATCTCCCACTTGCACTCAAGGCTAATTATTGCGATGTCGCATACTCACAGCCCGTGTGATACCGAACACCCAACTCCTCTACTAGTCAGTCTCACAAAACCCGTTTGCGAAACTATTGCGTTCGAGGAATAGCCTCAGTGAGTGGATCCGCAGGGATGTTTCTTTCTATGTCTCTCTATATCTCATGTTCGCGGAGAAAGCCATCTCCCGAAATGAGCAATACCTGTCTTAGAATATGTCTGGATGTCTGATGGGACCTAGCTCATAAATGAACTCCAAATCCAAACTTCTTAAACTGTATCATCAACTGAACTTAATCAGTATCCTGCGCCATGCCTCCCTCAGTATTGCCTTGGACCACCTGTCCAAAATACTGCCCCTCGTCAGAAGGAAAAACTATAACTCTAACAGCCACTCTGCCATCCAGGTCACCTTGGAAGCCTGGAATGATAACCGTCTCCTAAAGGAGGCTGCTGCTATCATATCCCTAGAACATCAACTTATGTTCTAAAACTGCTTCCGACTGTTTCTCCAGGATTGGATCAATATCATCTTATTGCATCTACGGCAAGAACAACATCTGGTGTGGTACTTGACATCTCATGATTGACTCAATTGCCTAAGCAAGTGATCTGCCAATCATGCACATCCTCTCCCCTTTAGTCTGTAAGACACCTTTAGAGAGGGTGACTCCATTACCTGCAGGTATACTACCGTGCCAGGAGTCGTCCATTCTAAATACTCATAGAATGCTGTCAAAGTACCCAGATTGGGAAACCACCCAAATCTAGATCTAAAACCATAGATCTAGTGACCAGAATGTCTGATATAATATCCAAGTCCTATGTGGAGAAACCACTGTGTGACAACCAAAGAATAACCGATCGTAGTATAGGAATATCACTTCCTACTCTGTGTATGTCATCCAAATACCAGGACATTACACCCTACTACCTTCTCAACAGATCCATCCCCTATTCTGATGAAGTCAAACCTATGACTGTCAGGTCAGAAATAGATGATCTATCTTCGCTGTAACTGCTTTAGTCTATAAATAGACATAAGTCTGATGACCACCAATGCTTCCGCTGCTCCCACTGACTACGACAACCCTCTGCGAGTCATATAGACGTGCACTTCTAAAGCTAGTTTAGAACGACGCTATACTCATCCTCATGCCGGGTCTCACAGTCTGGAACAACAGCAATGGTAAGTCTGGGTAAACAAGAACCTCCCTGCTACCGTCCTTGAGCATACCGAAGTACCTCTCGAGTGCCTGAGGTTACCCATCATATCTGCGGAGTGGCCAATGGAATGTCAAATCAGATTGAATCTTTAGGTTCTTATCAAATCTTCAGTAATCGTTTGCGGTTCTGGAATCACTTCCAGTTCTACCATACTCCCACTACTGTTTTCTGAAAAAATCCATTTTTATTAAAACTGTGGCGAGTCAAGAACAATATCACTATTGATCTTCCAGATGGTAGAAAGTCAACCCTCGTCATAGCCTGGGTCAACCCACAAACAGCCATTACAGAAACGTGCCTTGAGTTATCCGGAGTCTGGTTTTAAGCATAAGCCGGACAACTCCCCGTACCTTAACAATGTCAAGATATGAACTGTTCTATATCCAATATAGAAACAGAGGCACTGATTTAATTTAACCAGATTCAAATCATGCAGCTGTCTCCAGTGCATGTCAACTAAATGGAGAGAGGCCGATCAGCGTTACTCAACTTAGGAATGCTTCCAATTATGAGTAACCTGAAAGAGAAGCAATTTCTCTTTATCATTACTATCAACTGAATACCATACACAAGTATCTACATCTTCGATCACTTTGAAGAATCCCGATACTTGCTACACCTGGTTCTCTACTCTATTCAAATACCTATAACTCCTCAAAACTTAGACCCTGTGTTTCTAAGAAACACATGTCTAAGAACTAGAGAAGTTAAAAGTAAACAGAATATAGTAGGAGGACCAACCCCTCTGTCTTAATGGACACTGGACAACATACAAAACTCTGTATAAGTCCGCTGAGTCTAACAACTCTTTCACTGTGCGTCGTAGGTTGAAAACTGTACTTATGGTTAAGAAGAATTACACCGCTGTTTGATACTCCTTACCTAACCATCCACTGATATAGTTAAATGTCATCGACATAATATCAAAAGGTATATCTCACTCTATGAAAATAGACGTACAGATATATCAATTTGAAATTGGTGCACAACAGCGGATATTCAAAACCAAATATTTGCCGACCGGCAAACAACCCAGATGATCTCCTCAAATATCACCGATTACAACGAATCCCGATATAATGAGGATGATCACCCTATTCCCAATGACTTACTCCCACTCATCATCTGTAAAACCATACAGATGTGAGAATCATACCTGGTAAATACATACCCTGTAGTAAGTATCTAATCGGGAAATCAGTTTTCTTTTAACATTACACAGTGAAACTGAAACATTGAAATGTTTCGGTGGGGTATTCCAGTATTCTTAGTAATGCCTCTTCCATTATCTAGATTCACAACTGTAACCGTATATCTCTTTGCCATCTGTCCAAATCCCTTTATATGTCTTTAGTCATTACCGTCTGCACACCCCTTTAGGCCAAATGGTTTTCTTCCTTCCCTACCGTTCGGCACCCGCCTATGGTTTGGAAGAAGACTATCCAATAAGCATAAAAGGTGTACTGTCCTAATCCTAGGAGCACCCGCAAAGCGAGAGAAGGTGAAGATAAAAGACAACCGAATAAACCTTATTCCTATTTCTCCTGAACCAGAATCCATCCCCGAACTGGAACAAGTTCCTTTCGAGTTCGTATATAACCATACGATGGAGTATCCAATAAACTGTGGATCTTCGTAGTGATACGGAGTGTCCTGGAGAAATACAAAAGTGATTTAGGATTGGCGAAGAAATACTTGGTTTGATCGTGAATAGCAGTCACAATTTACTTTGCCCTCTTACTAATCCCTTGCTTTGTCTTAACTTAATACCTTCTGCACACCATCGTTATGCTAATTGGTTTTCTTCATTCCCTACCGGTCGGCACCAGCCTAAGGTTTGGAAGAAGACTATCCAATTTGCGTAATAGGTGTACTATCTCCTAAACCAAGGAGTACTCGCAACCTTAGAGAAGGTAAAAGGAAAAGACAACTGAATAATCCTATTCGTTTTCTCCAGAACCAGAAACCATCCTCGAAGTCCTTCGAGTTCGTATATAACCATACGATGGTTTTGTCCAATGGAAGTGGACGTTCGTAGTAATACGGGGTGTCCTGGAGAAAAGGGTAAAAGTAGGAGTGGCAATGAGGTCTGCAACTCTGACAATCCAAAAGCCAGTGTTAAGAAGGTTCGGTCAACTTGGTTACTGAGTCATAGTCTTAGGGTCGGGTCCAAGGTCGCTGCCAGAGAGAGAGAAAAGAAACACTCAGCATGCACTCTAACCTAGATCAGAATGGTTACCAATTTATCTAATCAGGAAACCTCCCACTGTACCTCAAATTCTCCTCCAAACCTGAAAGAAGAATTAGTCGGGGTCACCCGAGGAGTAAACTAACTCATCAGTGGGAATCGGGATCCAACTATCATCGCATGATAACTTGACGGAATCCACTCAAGTCACCACACTCCAGAAGGTATGCGCATGCCTGGTAAGTTTCAGTTCTTTTGAAACTCCCGATGTGTGTTTTTACCCCTAGGACCCAAGTGACCTTGACAATGCCAACAAATCAAAGAGTCCTAGTCAAGTTCTACCCGTCATTATCTTGATTGCGTTAAACCCACCCGTACGAGTCCTTGACAATGCCAACAAGACCGTACGACTGTCCTAACCAATCCACTTATCCATGTGACAGAAAAACATTACATAGCTACCGAACACTACGCCACGGCAATGCACGACAAACGCAGCACGAATACTAAGTAATACTAATCTGAAATGACGGAGGGCTACGACTGGTTTTTGGCGAAAAACCTTTAACGTAATGAACTTGATATCGTTGAAGGAACTGGATAACTTTTTAGAAAATATAGTGACGAAAACCTTTACTAAAGAGGTCACTCCCGGTGAAGGGATCTCGGCTCTTTCCCCGTAGAATGAGGTGCAGGATATTCCAACTGAATACCACGATGCAAAGCAAAAGTAATCGGCTATAGTGAAGTTAATGCCCTGACGCAAACTTCTGTCCAAGGGGTCGCTCCCGGTGAAGGGATCTCGGCCCTTGCCTCGTCGACTGAGGAGCAGGATATTCCAAATGAATACCACGATGCAAAACAAAAGTGAACGTCCTTGCAATAACAGCTTTTTGAAAAAGTGTTCCAACAACATCAGAATAGGTTTGTTTATCTTTCATTGATCCGAATCAACGCAGTCCCATCAATTGATCACACCACAAAGAACGAAAATATACTGATGTACGTATATGCCATCCGCATTCGCCACTGGGTCCCGTCATTACCCGTTAGGTTAGCTAACTAACGACAGAGCGAGGACTGGACTAGCGCGGATGTAAAACATATACAACATCTACTAATATATATACCAATATATTATATTTCGCTCAAGGTGTGATAAAATGCAACATCACAGAAATGTACAGCATCATAGAACAATACAGATATCTGGGATCCCCGGGTTTCATAGAGCCGCTACTGAAACCCGACGTTCCCCTGGTCGTGTGGATAGCCTGTGCAATGAAATCCTAGACCCCTACGGGCGCGGCAAGTCACCCGCCAAGACCTGAAGCGAGGCAGCCCCCTTCAGCACCGTGAATGGACCACCCAGCACTTCACGGAATCCGGTAACTTTGGCACCCCTCCTGGATCAACCTGTACCCCCTACGAGTGCGGCGAATAGCCCGCCAATCCTAGAGTGAAGCCCCCTCCGTCTCAATGCCATGAGATGCGGGCCCGTTGCCCTCTAGAACCCGGCTATCCGTGCACCCCTTCGCGGGGTAATCCTAGTACAGAAAGTAAAATATACATACAACGGGTATATCGACCGCAACCTGGTCGTGCCCCAAAAGAATAATACAAACAGGCAGTGACGGCAGTCCACATGTCGGACACTCGCCCCGCAATATCAAATGTACATATAAAATCAAAACTGTACTACCACTGCAACCAGGCTATCCACCACGACCGATCAGCAACATCACAGCAATACATAGAACATCAACGTGAAAGTCACGTTCGCAAATCCGTCTAACCGGGCTATAGCAGTTAGACAGGATTTACCGATCAAGTGACATTCACGGTCGCAGATATAATGTAAATACTGTGAAATAATGTGTTTAAAATATTCGATCGATCAAATTTTACCAAGTGGGCCCCAAAGCATTACTGTAGCACTTGCAGAAAATCTGGGCCCAAACAGAATATTCCAAAACCCCTATTTTCATGTTAGTAAACCACTGTAGAAATTTGGTACGGTTTGGCCACAAAACGGCGGCGGTTCCGCGGCCAAAACGTGGTTTTGGCCGCTAAACCGCCGCGCTACAGTAACATCAGCGTACCAAATTTTCACAGAATTCATAAAAAACCCTGCACGTAATTTTCCAATGTACCAAATAATTTTTAGAGCAAGGAAAAAATCGACAGAAAACTGATGCATGCAAAACGCGGATTTTGGAATTTTGGTCGATTGGATAAGTAAAACACATTAGAACAAGCTAGGCAAGGTTAATGGCGTGGCTCTGATACCATGTTGCGCCACGGCAGCGCCCCGGCCGTCTTACCGAGGCCAAAATGCGGAATCAAAAATTTTCCTTACTTGGAAACTGGCGCTACCGCGGACAATAAAACCCGGATCGTTAACCATTAACCTATACTAGCTAACAAGAGATGGGAAGAGAAGTATACCAAGTGATCCGAGTCCTCCGGTCTTCTTTTCATCGTCCCGATCTCCCGCGGAAAGTCCTGTATCCATGTCGTCGCCTCGTCGCCGGAAGGGCACCACATCGCCTACGTCTTTTACGGGCTCCCGCCTCAATACCGAGGCAACTCGAGCATGAAGCCGGCAAGTCGATATGCCCAAGGTTTGCTGTAGAATGTAGTGTAGATACTTTGTCTCTTGGAGTTTATGTAGTTGCCATTGATGGATGGAGGAAGAGGTAAAGAAAATTGGTGATTTCAATTTTCTAGCAAGAAGAAGATGAGATGAAGAATTCCTCACATAACCAAAATGAATTCTCTCATTCTTTTTCTCTCAAGTGAAGCCTCTCACTCTCTAAGTGAGAATGGTGGAGGAATGAATATCAAACCATAACAAGAAGGGAGGTGAGTGTAGGAGAAGAGAATGGGTGACCACACCCCAAAAGCAAACCTCACATCAAAAGGTAATGATAACTCTCAAATCAACTCTAATCACTTCTAATCTCAAAAAGCAAGCCATCATGAAAAGCAAAGATGCTTAACTTATCATAATGCCACAAGTGCAAAAAACCCCCTTCCACAAAAGTTATTTGCAAACTTGCAAATAACCCCCTCCATCGGAAAAGTCCGGCCGGGAAAGAATAAAGGAAAACCGGCCGGAACGGAATGCAAACTGGCAACTCCAGAAAACTGGTCCCGTAATAAATTACAGGAAAAACCCCGATACTGTGCATACACACCCGCATCTGTATTCCGACCGGATACAAATGCAATGAGACAAAAATCTACACTTTACTAAACTAGGATCCGGCTTAAACCAAAGCCGGCTAGTAATATCCGTCCGATCCTGATCCGTGCAATACCGCACGTATCAGATCGAACCCTGCCATATCTCCATACGGCCTCTACAGCATTTCGCCCGAAAGCTTGAGTAACTGCATGTGTGGTGGACTCTAAAGACTCGTCAATACTATGGCTGTGGATTTAACCACTGGCACGTCAGAGGTATAAGCCAATACGTGACGGGCCACCAGCTATTGACCAAAAGGGACGTCGATGAGCGAACTCATCCTGACACCCTACTGAGCCTGTCAGTGACAATATCCGTACAGTCCGGTCTGTTCGTCTATGAGCATCGCATGTCGGGCCTAGGGGGTTGGTAAAAGTCAGACCCCCAAAAGCGGTACAAGTCGTGTTGGAGTGTAGCCCAGAACGCCCTGAGATACTACTGGAATACCTACCAGTAAATCTCCTGCCTCGGCCGAGGGCTTTGCGTAATGGCTCTCCTAGACACAGCGCGACCTCACCGCCAATACCGGGAGAGACGAACCCCTGAAGATCCGCTCACTGCCTCCATGTGGCTCGGGACTGTACCCAACTAAAACCTGTTTGCACGACTCCTTTGAGCCGTGGTAGGGTAGTAATCAAAGCACAGTGGGAACTCACACGAGACAAATGACGATCTCAGGTCGATGAACTAACCTGTACACATGTCACCAGGGAACTGCTATCTGACATCTGGTATAAGACCAACTAGCAGGTTCCCGGCGAGTCCTGTCCGGTGTACTCATAACCCAATAAGCACCTGTATACATCTTAGGTGAACCAACTGACACCAGTGGCTTGTGAGACCGGCCACCGCCCCTCGTCGGGGTCTCGACTGTATACACTAGTCTACTAATGGAGTATCGATGCCCTGTCTCGAAACTCCTACGACTAGGGACTTTTTAAGGATGTGCTTATAGACTACCAGCTCCCACGTATATGATCGCCATCATACTGCTGGTAGTCAAGCAAGAATCCTAGGGGCTCTATCAACGTGTAATAGCGACATGTCAGGTCACCTAAAGCAGTACACGATGATAAAGATAAACCAGATAGCATACTATCATCTCGAGTAAGACTGTCCTACCGGGATAGGTCCTCCCTCAATCATTGCAATCACGTGCCTGTGATCCAATAATTGACTCTGAGGGCACTATCACCTACAACTCTAAGGCCGAAAGAATATACATATTGGTCTTCTAAGTCTATAAATTAATACAAGTCTAGTTGATGGAGTTTACTAGATACAACAGAATAAATAAAAGTAATACGGTGGTCACGATGCAAGTGAACCCACCTACCAAAGCAATCACCCGGAAAGAAACAGTGTGCCAGCAAAGCCGCCAAGGAAACCTGTACGACAAAACTGTTGGAGATAGTGCCCTCAGAGTCAATTATTGGATCACAGGCATGTGATTGCAATGATTGAGGGAGGACCTATCCGGTAGGACAGTCTTTGTAGCGTTTTGAAAATCGTTTCGGTGAAATTTTGGAAAATCGGTAAAATGAGGGGGTTTTCTGTAAAAAGTCAAAATACAAATATCTTATTATAAAAATTAAATATACATATTCTAGCTATGTAATTGCTATTTTTTGGTGTTTATTGAGCCGCTGGTGAAATTTCAAATTTTCTGAAAAAAATATTATTTTATTATTATTTTAAGCCGTCACTAATACATTTAATTAGGGAAAATTACAAATTGGAATGAGTTGAAACAAATTTTGTGCATCATAAAACATTAAATAAAAATTTATCATGTGGTTTTTGGAACGAAATCATTTGCCAAAACGGTTTAGAAATTATTGAAGAAAAAAGGATTTTTTTAGCGTAAATGGATGTTTGGGGTATTGTATTTATCATTTTTCATCACCCCACACCCGTACCCACACCCACACACCCCCACTTACTCCTCTCCTTAGCCAAATTCAGCAGCCCTCACTTTTTCCCCACTTGGTTTGCAAAGGAAAGAAAAGGAAAAGAAAAGAAAAGAAAAGAGTAGAAAATGATATAAATTGAGTTGAGCTTGACTTTTCTTCTCACTTTTTCCACCCCACTCTCTCTCCTCCCTCACCCACCCACAATTTCTGAACGAAATTGTGCAGGCCAACAGCAGCCCCCCTTCCTCCTTCTCCTCTCTTTCCATCAAAAAAAAAAAATTGTCAAAAAAAATCAATTAAAACCTCACCGAAATCAAAATCCGACTCCTACCCATTTTCCCTCATCTCCTTTAGCATGGATCTTGGTGCAAGGATTTCAAAATGGAGGTCTAGAATTCAAGTTTGATCATGGTTTGTGAGGTATAACTTTTGACCCATTATTCATTTTTTTGATTTAAATTCCTTAATGAAGCTAATTAGGTGTTAAATTGTGGGTTTAATTGAATGTTTGGAAATTCAATTGGGAATTTTGAATTGAAGCTAGGGTTTGAATTAAATTAGGTTCTTTATCATTAGATTATGATTGTAATGAGGGGATTAACATGTAATTGAATGCAAAATCTAATTTGGTAACTAGTTGCTAATTTGTTAGTTTAAAAATGGTGATAATTCTGCTAAATTGCTAACTAGGTTTTAGAAATTAAATAAAAAAGTGGGATTAAAATCTAGTAAGGATTTTTAGCACATCATTAAGGTTTCCATGAGTGGTTTAACCATTTAATATATGCAAAACCAAGTTTAATTGTAAAATTGTGAATTTTACAATAAAAAGTGTTAAAATTGATATTTTTGCAATCTAGGATTTTGGAAATTATGCAAATTTATGTGATTAAATTATGGAAATGGTTTTTATGACTTATTTAAGTTATTTAATAAGTATTATGGCCGCTAGAATTATTTAAACATCGAGTTTTGCACTAAAACGGGTAATTTTGCTTGCTAGTTTTTCGGAAAAACGGCTTTTAAAGTGAATTTGGGGTTTTTGTGAGTTTTAACCTAGTTTATATTAAAATTAGTGTGCGTGAATGTGCAAATGAGTGTGATTGGATTTTTCTCGATGGTTTGACGTTTGTACATCGACATCGAGGGTTAATTTGACTATTCTTGCATGTGTAGGCGATAGGTTTGGACCTATGCGTGATACGCGTGCCGATTTGATTTTCGTATGCCGTTTCGATTTTGAATTTAGTTTTAATGAGATATGGTGCGTTATGATATGTAGGTACCCCCATGTGGACTTCGAGACGACAAGCAAGCGCGTGGCAACGTCGGCACCGGCTAGCGAGGACCAGGTGAGTAGATTTATATCTACGGGGAGAAGTCGGGTGGATGGCGTATAGCACCCCCGCAGTCCGTGGTGGTGTATACAGATGCGTATACACACCAACAATTATTTTATGTTATTTAGGATTAATATCGATGCTTAGGATGGATATTGGTGTGTTGGACTATTTTTAGTGTTGCGAACCCTAGGGTAGTGTTGCACTACACATACACACATACATACTTGCATACATTCCTATTGATATGTGCTCATGGGATTCTTTATAGTTATGTGTTCACATGGGTATGGGACTATGTGTTCACATACGGATTGAGGATGATACTTGGGATTGAGCTGAGTCGATGAGATTTGATTTGAGGTCGTGAGATCGGTGATATAGCAGGGTTCGTATCTTAGATACGACATGACGTTGTAGCGGGTCCTTGACATAGTGTTTCACACACGTCCATGCATACGTAGGCGGTATCAGTATGGTACTAGACGTAGATCAGTACCCCGATCATGATATTTGATAAAGAGGATACCAGGTGAATAGTATGATGAATGTGATATTGAACCGTACCCAGATTGGGATGCCGTACGACGGATTTACGTACGAGCTATATTGATGATTGATCCGCACTCTTGACTTGGGACGCCTGATTATAGATATGGTATCGGATATGATATTATTGAGGCGGGATCACCGACTATACATATACAGGTATGTATATGTATCGACTCAGATGATAGGCGGTTTCCTTACCTGTAGTTCAGCTTGTTAGTTCAGCCGTATAGTTTTGTGTAGTTGTTAGATTAGATTAGACTTCTTTCCTATTTCAAAAACTAACGAATCGTGGGCATTTTTAAAGACAGCTCAAGGGAATCTACGGATATTTCAAACGACGTATCTTTTCATAAAAACACCGTAGCCCCTATTTTCAAAACCCCATGATTCGTGTTATTTCAAAAGGAACCATTTGTAGGACTTATATTAGATTATTGCAGATTAGTTATCGTTGTGTCCAGTATTCAGCTCCCGCACATTATTGTTGTTCGCTCTGCCTCGCATATTTATTTTGTTGCATATTCCATTATTGATATCATGTTGTTAGGACACCAGCACCATTACCGATGATGCATATGTACCACGTACACCTACCTGCCGGCTCACACACATCTTCATCGGTAATTTCCATGTCACGTACACTTTAGAGAATATAATTGCTTGACTTAGATTGTTAGCTAGTAGTGTTGACATGATATTAGTGTACTTCCCTTATATGTCATATTAGACATTGTAGTTATTACCTACCACTTCATGCATACTGTTATTCAGTTGTTCATGCCTAGTTCATTATCATTGACATATTCACTTGTGATGATTTCTTGAGATTTATGATATTTCTGGATTTCGGGGAAAGCCGCAAAATTTACAACTTATGATCTTTTAAAATATAAAATGTTGCGGTTTTCTAGTGATGTAAAGTGTCGTCCACCATGAGTTTGCTGTGGTTTTGGAGATCCGTGTCGAGGAGTGGAGGAACCGTCACGGGTACATGGTGGGCCCGGTATGGTACCCCGGGGAAAGAGGAATGTGGAGTTGACGTTGAGCCTGGCTGGGGAGCACTACCTACCGGTGACATTACCAGGCGCGTCGGATATCCGGAGGATACCGTCGTGGTCTTGAGATGGATGGTAGGGGCCGGTCTGGACTGACGGCGCCCTAGATATTGAGATTGAGACATTGATATTTCGAGACAGTGAGATTTATGTTTTGTGTCGATGCTAGACACTGTTGATGCTGATTTCATTTATGATACCTCAGTTTAAAAATACGAAGGAAATCTCACTAATTTATGAAAACAGTTTCTTCATTTACATGTATTCTGTTTCATGCATTCATACCTCATTCATATGATATATTGCTACCTGAGGCACTGACACGGGCACATGAAATTATACTCGGGTTAGATATTACCCTAGCCATTGTTATAGGCTGCCTGTTATACTCATATTTGAGGATATATTATGATCATTGACCTAGGTTGCGTTATTTATGCGATTTCTGTGCGTAGATGTTTTTCTATTCACGGGTTGGCAACTCACCCCCGTTGTGCCCCAGTTTCTTGCAGGTTGCCGTACAGGTTCCTTACGGCTTTGCGGGCATAGCTTCATTCGGGTGATTTGCTAGTAGGTGGGTTTACTTGTATCATACCCCCATTATTTACCTTGTATGATATTATTCAGTTGTATCTAGTAAATTCCATCAACCAAACATGTATCTATTGAGATAGAGACCAGTGTTGTTTATTCTTTCGATCTTAGAGTCGCTCGTTATATTTCTGGTGGTTTTGAGTTCCCTTTTGAGTTTTTGATCCTCGCCGTTGGCGTTGTATATTATATTGCTTGTGTGGTTGTGACCGTCGATTGACGAAGAGCTAGCTCCCGCTTGGGGATGCCTTTTATTGATTTCGTATACTATTCATGTTGTATCCCGTTTGGGAGCCAGTATTTACAAAGGAGACTCTGCCGAAATTTTCAGTAAATTTTTGATGTTTTTAGAAACCCGCATAATTCGGTTTATGCTATTAAAACTACTTGATTTAAATTGGTTTTTCCTACTCTCTACTACTCTTCTTGGTTTGGATTTCTGGGTTTTCGGTTTACTTAGATTACGTACGTCTCGAGACGTTCGTAGTTTAAGTGCCTGTCATGTTCCGTACTTTCGGGTCGTGACAAAGTTGGTATCAGAGCGTTAGGTTTTAACCTTCGGAGCGTAGGATGACCCTTGGTTGATGGAATAGGTGACTAAAGTAGAGTGACGTACCGTTGATATGTTCCGCGGCATATTTACGACACGCCACTCCACTTATGAAGCCTTAGGATGTACATTTCCTTGTTCAGTATTATATTCCTTCTTGATCTAGCCTCATCGGTACCAGTTTGGTTTTGCTGCTACGGTTACAGGCAGGGAGAGCTACGGCTAGAGTTGCGGTCAGCACAAGCTCATCACGAACGAGGACTGACCAGGGCGAAATTCCGGCGACACACGATTGCAGAGATGTGTCTTTTTACTGTGTTTCCGCGCCACGAGCGATTGGCGGATCGCTTTTATGAGGTTACTCGGATGTGCTGATCGACACTAGAGGATTGAGCCACTGACAGAGGCCAGCCAGATTTTGATGACCGTTGGTGTGTTGCTTACTCCTGATGATTGAGGCACTGTTCAGCGTGCAGACGAGCGAGCCAGTTATTGCTGCGAACGACGAGATATTTCCCAGATGCTAGAATTAATGCAGGACGAGTTGTACTAAGAGATGATAGGAGGTCGCTAGTCATCAAGGATGAATGACTAGGACATGTGGATCGTTCGCCTACCCCGATGCGAGGTCATCAGATAGATTGATTCCAGCTAGAGACGACTTCACGCGGAGACGTTGGGAGTTGACAGAGACGATCGAATGTCAGAAACCTATTATTCCAAGTTTAAAGTAGTCGGAAAGACATGCAGGCAATTCTATGGTCTCTCTAGAAGAATGAAACCCTAACTCGACTTAATGACCGTGTGAAAGCCTTTGAACCTTCGGGTTTGCGGCAGTTCTACGGCGCCATTAGTGAGGCTTGGGTTTGCCCTTCTACGGCTGGACCACCGATGCTGTGGTATGTACTCGATACTATTAAACTGTGCCCAAGAGGTTGAGCTCTTGGGGGATTATGAGGTTTTGACGACTCGATCGGATGACTCGACTTAATTCGGATGCTAGGTGGTGAGATGCATTCTTGGGAGACTCCAGATATGAGGATAGTCGTTGGAGCTCAGTCCATGCAGCCGCGAAGAGACGAGTCCAAAGCAGACGACATTAGAGAAAAATGAAGTAAGAGGTTCGTACCAGATCTAGATGAGATGATGTTCCACTCCGCCGACATCAGAGAGGCGATGCGCATGCTGAGGCATGGTACTTGGACTTACCTTCCAGAAGGAGTCGCGATGAGTATGCAGTCGTTCCAGAGCAAGATGCAGATATAGGAAAGGATAACGACTTTCGGACAGTTGGCAGAGACGAGACATGGAAGAGACCGTGAGCAGGATTCCTTCCAGACACTGCTGCAATGATACTTGCACCCAGGATCAGAGGTGTCATGTACATTCAGAGAGCCAGAGGCCGACGCCAGTGATATGCTGTCTTACGAGTGGTCGCGATGGTTGACCGAGAGATGACAAGAGACGTGCCAGAACTGGATCATCCCCGTTAGCACACCCGACAGGGCCAATGAGCCGATGGACCGAAAGATTGGTAATCCACAGTGAAGACTTTGACCCAGGAGTGGTCATGGTTACGCACCCCAGCAGGACAGAGTTCATGATCATCGACGAAACGTCCCACTAGTGACCGTGACAGTTGGCCGAGATTCTTAGAGGATGCGCTGGAGCAGTACTATTCCGCCATTATTGATTACGATGTTTTGAGTGATTTATTCGTATGATTTGATTTTGATGATTGAGAATTTACGATTCTTGCACAGTGTTGCACTTGATATCGTTTTCGTGCTTGGGTTTCACATGTTTGTGATTTTACGGTTTCAGACATTTGAGTTGATTTTGTGCGTATGCACGCACACGATTTCGTTCATGCACTCTGTATAGTTTATATATGCTTGCAGTGCAGTGATACGCCTTTTGTGCACTTAGATGCACTGGACTTCGATTTCGATTGTGATACTCGATATTTGTTTTGTGCACCTTGTGCACCTGATTGATTTTGCGCACGTTCGGCGCTTGATATTGGATTTTATGATTTCGTGCACGATGGATGCACCTGATTTGGATTTTCGCGCATGTTGGGCGCATGTTTTGAAGGGTGATTTTGGTGCACCCCAGATGCACTAAATCGAGATTTTTTTTTTCATGCATGTCAGATGCACCTGATTTTGCTGTCAGGCACACATGTTGCCTACGACAGATGTTTCGTGCACACCCGATGCACTTAGATGTTGTTTCTGTGCGCATGTATGACACATTCATGGATTTTGATTTCCGTGCGCACCAGACGCACGTAGTATTCATGTGCATATTTTAGGATTGATTTCGTATAGAGCAGTATGTTTTTATGATATTGCTATGTGTTTTCGTACTGAGCAGGACTAGTCAGAGGACAGTAATATATTTTGCATGCATTGATAGTTATTGAAGGGATTTCCAAAAAGCGAGCTATAGCCTCAGTATTTACCTACGTGTCTGATATGACACGAAATGTTTAAAACAAGGAGACCCTTCTAAATTGTTTCCAAAACGGCGGAACGTACATTTCAAACAAAGGTATATATGTATATAGTTATTTTCTTATGATAGACGTCCGCCACATTGCAGTGTTATACGCGTTGCACAGCGACTTAAGAGATTTGGCATGCATTTCCTTCAAATACTTACAGATATAGATTCGATGTTTATATGTATAGTTTCGAGTTATATCATATTGGTTTGATTTGGATTTGGCATTGATGTCTTCTCCATGACTCCGATGATTGCGGGATGCTTGACGGAGTTTTGATTTGAGCTATATACTCATTTTTTTTTCAAGCGCATGCACTGCGCTACGAATTGTTTTATGTATTTACAATTTCGGAGCCCCGACGACTTGATGGTTTTTCTTAGATGTTTTAGTAATTGGGGGAGTTTGAATTTAAATTCGGGGACCGAATTTCTTTAAGTGGGGAAGATTGTAGCGTTTTGAAAATCGTTTCGGTGAAATTTTGGAAAATCGGTAAAATGAGTGGGCTTTCTGTAAAAAGTCAAAATATAAATATCTTATTATAAAAATTAAATATACATATTCTAGCTATGTAATTGCTATTTTTTGGTGTTTATTGAGCCGCTGGTGAAATTTCAAATTTTCTGAAAAAAAATTATTTTATTATTATTTTAAGCCGTCACTAATATATTTAATTAGGGAAAATTACAAATTGGAATAAGTTGAAACAAATTTTGTAAATCATAAAACATTAAATAAAAATTTATCATGTGGTTTTTGGAACGAAATCATTTGCCAAAACGGTTTAGAAATTATTGAAGAAAAAAGGCTTTTTTTAGCGTAAATGGATGTTTGGGGTATTGTATTTATCATTTTTCATCACCCCACATCCGTACCCACACCCACACACCCCCACTTACTCCTCCCCTTAGCCAAATTCAGCAGCCCTCACTTTTCCCCCACTTGGTTTGC
Organism: Agapanthus africanus; assembly: GCA_030015575.1. NCBI lineage: Eukaryota > Viridiplantae > Streptophyta > Magnoliopsida > Asparagales > Amaryllidaceae > Agapanthus > Agapanthus africanus. The sequence continues at coordinate 496,969,408 of CM057339.1, forward strand.
AAAGGAAAGAAAAGGAAAAGAAAAGAAAAGAAAAGAGTAGAAAATGATATAAATTGAGTTGACCTTGACTTTTCTTCTCACTTTTTCCACCCCACTCTCTCTCCTCCCTCACCCACCCACAATTTCTGAACGAAATTGTGCAGGCCAACAGCAGCCCCCCTTCCTCCTTCTCCTCTATTTCCATCAAAAAAAAAAATTTGTCAAAAAAAATCAATTAAAACCTCACCGAAATCAAAATCCGACTCCTACCCATTTTCCCTCATCTCCTTTAGCATGGATCTTGGTGCAAGGATTTCAAAATGGAGGTCTAGAATTCAAGTTTGATCATGGTTTGTGAGGTATAACTTTTGACCCATTATTCATTTTTTTGATTTAAATTCCTTAATGAAGCTAATTAGGTGTTAAATTGTGGGTTTAATTGAATGTTTGGAAATTCAATTGGGAATTTTGAATTGAAGCTAGGGTTTGAATTAAATTAGGTTCTTTATCATTAGATTATGATTGTAATGAGGGGATTAACATGTAATTGAATGCAAAATCTAATTTGGTTACTAGTTGCTAATTTGTTAGTTTAAAAATGGTGATAATTCTGCTAAATTGCTAACTAGGTTTTAGAAATTAAATAAAAACGTGGGATTAAAATCTAGTTAGGATTTTTAGCACATCATTAAGGTTTCCATGAGTGGTTTAACCATTTAATATATGCAAAACCAAGTTTAATTGTAAAATTGTGAATTTTACAATAAAAAGTGTTAAAATTGATATTTTTGCAATCTAGGATTTTGGAAATTATGCAAATTTATGTGATTAAATTATGGAAATGGTTTTTATGACTTATTTAAGTTATTTAATAAGTATTATGGCCGCTAGAATTATTTAAACATCGAGTTTTGCACTAAAACGGGTAATTTTGCTTGCTAGTTTTTCGGAAAAACGGCTTTTAAAGTGAATTTGGGGTTTTTGTGAGTTTTAACCTAGTTTATATTAAAATTAGTGTGCGTGAATGTGCAAATGAGTGTGATTGGATTTTTCTCGATGGTTTGACGTTTGTACATCGACATCGAGGGTTAGTTTGACTATTCTTGCATGTGTAGGCGATAGGTTTGGACCTATGCGTGATACACGTGCCGATTTGATTTTCGTATGCCGTTTCGATTTCGAATTTAGTTTTAATGAGATATGGTGCGTTATGATATGTAGGTACCCCCATGTGGACTTCAAGACGACAAGCAAGCGCGTGGCAACGTCGGCACCGGCTAGCGAGGACCAGGTGAGTAGATTTATATCTACGGGGAGAAGTCGGGTGGATGGCGTATAGCACCCCTGCAGTCCGTGGTGGTGTATACGGATGCGTATACACACCAACAATTATTTTATGTTATTTAGGATTAATATCGATGCTTAGGATGGATATTGGTGTGTTGGACTATTTTTAGTGTTGCGAACCCTAGGGTAGTGTTGCACTACACATACACACATACATACTTGCATACATTCCTATTGATATGTGCTCATGGGATTCTTTATAGTTATGTGTTCACATGGATATGGGACTATGTGTTCACATACGGATTGAGGATGATACTTGGGATTGAGCTGAGTCGATGAGATTTGATTTGAGGCCGTGAGATCGGTGATATAGCAGGGTTCGTATCTTAGATACGACATGACGTTGTAGCGGGTCCTTGACGTAGTGTTTCACACACGTCCATGCATACGTAGGCAGTATCAGTATGGTACTAGACGTAGATCAGTACCCCGATCATGATATTTGATAAAGAGGATACCGGGTGAATAGTATGATGAATGTGATATTGAACCGTACCCATATTGGGATGCCGTACGACGGATTTACGTACGAGCTATATTGATGATTGATCCGCACTCTTGACTTGGGACGCCTGATTATAGATATGGTATCGGATATGATATTATTGAGGCGGGATCACCGACTATACATATACAGGTATGTATATGTATCGACTCAGATGATAGGCGGTTTCCTTACCTGTAGTTCAGCTTGTTAGTTCAGCCGTATAGTTTAGTGTAGTTGTTAGATTAGATTAGACTTCTTACCTATTTCAAAAACCAACGAATCGTGGGCATTTTTAAAGACAGCTCAAGGGAATCTACGGATATTTCAAACGACGTATCTTTTCATAAAAACACCGTAGCCCCTATTTTCAAAACCCCATGATTCGTGTTATTTCAAAAGGCACCATTTGTAGGACTTATATTAGATTATTGCAGATTAGTTATCGTTGTGTCCAGTATTCAGCTCCCGCACATTATTGTTGTTCGCTCTGCCTCACATATTTATTTTGCTGCATATTCCATTATTGATATCATGTTGTTAGGACACCAGCACCATTACCGATGATGCATATGTACCACGTACACCTACCTGCCGGCTCACACACATCTTCATCGGTAATTTCCATGTCACGTACACTTTAGAGAATATAATTGCTTGACTTAGATTGTTAGTTAGTAGTGTTGATATGATATTAGTGTACTTCCCTTATATGTCATATTAGACATTGTAGTTATTACCTACCACTTCATGCATACTGTTATTCAGTTGTTCATGCCTAGTTCATTATCATTGACATATGCACTTGTGATGATTTCTTGAGATTTATGATATTTCTGGATTTCGGGGAAAGCCGCAAAATTTATAACTTATGATCTTTTAAAATATAAAATGTTGCGGTTTTCTAGTGATGTAAAGTGTCGTCCACCATGAGTTTGCTGTAGTTTTGGAGATCCGTGTCGAGGAGTGGAGGAACCGTCACGGGTACATGGTGGGCCCGGTATGGTACCCAGGGGCAAGAGGAATGTGGTGTTGACGTTGAGCCTGGCTGGGGAGCACTACCTACCGGTGACATTACCCGACGCGTCGGATATCCGGAGGATACCGTCGTGGTCTTGAGATGGATGGTAGGGGCCGGTCTGGACTGACGGCGCCCTAGATATTGAGATTGAGACCTTGATATTTCGAGACAGTGAGATTTATGTTTTGTGTCGATGCTAGACACTGTTGATGCTGATTTCATTTATGATACCTCAGTTTAAAAATACGAAGGAAATCTCACTAATTTATGAAAACAGTTTCTTCATTTACATGTATTCTGTTTCATGCATTCATACCTCATTCATATGATATATTGCTACCTGAGGCACTGACACGGGCACATGAAATTATACTCGGGTTAGATATTACCCTAGCCATTGTTATAGGCTGCCTGTTATACTCATATTTGAGGATATATTATGATCATTGACCTAGGTTGCGTTATTTATGCGATTTCTGTGCGTAGATGTTTTTCTATTCACGAGTTGGCAACTCACCCCCGTTGTGCCCCAGTTTCTTGCAGGTTGCCGTACAGGTTTCTTACGGCTTTGCGGGCATAGCTTCATTCGGGTGATTTGCTAGTAGGTGGGTTTACTTGTATCATACCCCCATTATTTACCTTGTATGATATTATTCAGTTGTATCTAGTAAATTCCATCAACCAAACATGTATCTATTGAGATAGAGACCAGTGTTGTTTATTCTTTCGATCTTAGAGTCGCTCGTTATATTTCTGGTGGTTTTGAGTTCCCTTTTGAGTTTTTGATCCTCGCCGTTGGCGTTGTATATTATATTGCTTGTGTGGTTGTGACCATCGATTGACGAAGAGCTAGCTCCCGCTTGGGGATGCCTTTTATTGATTTCGTATACTATTCATGTTGTATCCCGTTTGGGAGCCAGTATTTACAAAGGAGACTCTGCCGAAATTTTCAGTAAATTTTTGATGTTTTTAGAAACCCGCATAATTCGGCTTATTCTATTAAAACTACTTGATTTAAATTGGTTTTTCCTACTCTCTACTACTCTTCTTGGTTTGGATTTCTGGGTTTTCGGTTTACTTAGATTACGTACGTCTCGAGACGTTCGTAGTTTAAGTGCCGGTTATGTTCCGTACTTTCGGGTCGTGACAGTCTTACTCAAAAAGATAGTATGCTATCTGGTTTACCTTTATCATCGTGTACTGCTTTAGGTGACCTGACAGGTCGCTATTGCACGTTGATAGAGCCCCTAGGATTTTTGCTTGACTGCCAGCAGTATGAGGGCGATCATATACGTGGGAGCTGGTAGTCTATAAGCACATCCTTAAAAGGTCCCTAGTCGTGGGAGTTTCGAGACTGGGTATCGATACTCCATTAGTAGACTAGTGTATACAGTCGAGACCCCGACGAGGGGCGGTGGCCGGTCTCACAAGCCACTGGTGTCAGTTGGTTCACTTAAGATGTATACAGGTGCTCATTGGGTTATGAGTACACCGGACATGACTCGCCGGGAACATGCTAGTTGGTCTTATACCAGACGTCAGATAGCAGTTCCATGGTGACATGTGTACAGGTTAGTTCATCGACCTGAGATCGTCATTTGTCTCGTGTGAGTTTCCACTGTGCTTTGATTACTACCCTACCACGGCTCAAAGGAGTCGTGCAAATAGGTTTTAGTTGGGTACAGTCCCGAGCCACATGGAAGCAGTGAGCGGATCTGCAGGGGTTCGTCTCTCCCGGTATTGGGGGTGAGGTCGCGCTGTGTCTAGGAGAGCCATTACACAAAGCCCTCGGCCGAGGCAGGAGATTTACTGGTAGGTATTCCAGTAGTATCTCAGGGTGTTCTGGGCTACGCTCCGACACGACTTGTACCGCTTTTGGGGTCTGACTTTCACCAACCCCCTAGGCCCGCCATGCGATGCTCATAGACGAACGCACCGAACTGTACGGATATTGTCACTGACAGGCTCAGTAGGGTGTCAGGGTGAGTTCGCCCATCGACGTCCCTTTTGGTCAATAGCTGGTGGCCCGTCACGTATTGGCTAATACCTTTGACGTACTAGTGGTTAAATCCACAGCCATAGTATTGACGAGTCTTTAGAGTCCACCACACTTATAGTTACTCAAGTTTCGGGCGAAACGCTGTAGAGGCCGTATGGAGATATGGCAGGGTCCAATCAGATACGTACGGTATTGCACGGATCAGGATCGGACGGTTTGTACTAGTGGCCGTATGGATATATGGAAGGGTTCGATCAGATACGTGCGGTATTGCACGGATCAGGATCGAACGGATATTACTAGCCGGCTTTGGTTTAAGCCGGATCCTAGTTTAGTACAGTGTAGATTTTGTCTCATTGCATTTGTATCCGGTCGGAATACAGATGCGGGTGTGTATGCACAGTGTCGGGGTTTTCCTGTAATTTATTACGGGACCAGTTTTCTGGAGTTGTCAGTTTGCATTCCGTTCCGGCCGGTTTTCCTTTGTTCTTTCCCGGCCGGACTTTTCCGATGGAGGGGGTTATTTGCAAATTTACAAATAACATTTGTGGAAGGGGTTTCTTGCACTTGTGGCATTATGATAGATTAAGCATATTTGCTTTTCATGATGGCTTGCTTTTTGAGATTAGAAGTGATTAGAAACTGATTTGAGAGAATTATCATTACCTTTTGATGTGAAGCTTACTTTTGATGTGGTCACCCTTTTGCATCTCCTACACCCACCTCCCTTCTTGTTATTTTGATTGTATTTTCATTCCCCTACGTTTCTAACAAGAGAGGGGGGGCCGGCCACACTTGAGAAAAGAGAAGAGTGAGTTTCATATTTTGGTGGTGGCATATTTCTTCATATCATATTTTTTTGCTTGCTAGAAAATTGAAAGCACCAATTTTCCTAACCTCCTCCTCTCTCCTCCATGGCAACAAAACCCCAATGAGACATAGACTCTACACTAGCCTACAGCAAATCTTGGACGCGTCGGCCAGCCTACTTCGCGCCCGAGTTGCCTCGGTATTGAGGTGAGAGCCCGTAAAAGATGCAGGCGATGTGGTGCCCTTCCGGCGAGGAGGCGACGACCGGAGTATCCGCAGGAGATCGGGACGACGACGAGAAGACCGGAGGACTCGGATCACTCGGTACATCTCTCACCCCATCTCTTGTTAGCTAGTATCGGTTAATGGTTACGATCCGGGTATATTGTCCGCGTAGCGCCAGTTTAAAGTTAAGAAAAATTTTGATTCCGCATTTTGGCCTCGGATAGACGGCCGGGGCGCTGCCGTGGCGCAACATGGTATCAGAGCCACGCCATTAACCTTGTCTAGTTTTATCTAATGTGTTTTACATTTCCGATCGACCAAAATTCCAAAAACCGCGTTTTCTTTACATCAGTTTTCTGTTGAATTTTTCCTTGCTCAAAATTTTTTTCAGGTTGCAGAAAAGTGATGTACTGGAAAATATAAGGTTGCTGTAGAAATTCGACAGAGTGATTCCATAGTGGGAGCGCGGAACCGCGGCCAAACCCCCATTTAGGCCGCGGTTCCGCCGCACTATGGTCAGATCACTGTGTCATTTTTCTTAAGTTGCTTTCTGGGTTGATTTTAGGGTTTCTGGAATATTAATTTTGGGCCCAGAATTTCTTGATGTGCTACAGTAGTACTTGGGGGCCCACTTGTTAAAATTTGATCGATCGGATATTTTAAACACATTGGTTCACAGTATTTACATTATATCTGCGACCGTGAATGTCACTTGATCGGTAAATCCTGTCTAACTGCTATAGTCCGGTTAGACGGATTTGCGAACGTGACATTCACGTTGATGTTCTATGTATTGCTGTGATGTAGCGGATCGGTCGTGGGGGATAGCCTGGATGCAATGCTAGTACAGTTTTGTTGTATTATGTACATTTGATATTGCGGGGCGAGCGTCCGACATGTGGACTGCCGTCACTGCCTGTTTGTATTATTCTTTTGGGGCACGACCTGGTTGCGGTCGATGTACCCGGTGTATGTATATTTTACTTTCTGTACTAGGATTACCCCGCGGAGGGGTGCACGGATAGCCGGGTTCTAGAGGGCAACGGGCCCGCATCTCATGGCATTGAGACGGAGGGGGCTTCACTCTAGGATTGGCGGGCTATTCGCTGCATTCATAGGGGGTACAGGTTGACCCAGGAGGGGTGCCCAAGTTACCGGATTCCGTAAAGTGCTGGGTGGTCCATTCACGGTGCTGGAGGGGACTGCCTCGCTTCAGGTCTTGGCGGTTGACTTGCCGCGCCCATAGGGGTCTAGGATTTCATTGCACAGGCTATCCACACGACCAGGGGAACGTCGGGTTTCAGTAGCGGCTCTATGAAACCCGTGGATCCCAGATATCTGTATTGTTCTGTGATGCTGTACATTTCTGTGATGTTGCATTCTTATCACGCCTTGAGCGAAATATAATATATTGGTATATATATTAGTAGATGTTGTATATGTTTTACATCCGCGCTAGTCCAGTCCCCGCTCTGTCGTTAGTTAGCTAACCTAACGGGTAATGACGGGACCCAGTGACGAATGCGGATGGCATATACGGACATCAGTATATTTTCGTTCTTTGTGGTGTGATCCATTGATGGGACTGCGTTGATTCGGATCAATGCAAGATAAACAAACCTATTCTGATGTTGTTGGAACAATTTTTCAAAAAGCTGTTATTGCAAGGACGTTCGTTTTTGTTTTGCATCGTGGTATTCAGTTGGAATATCCTGCTCCTCAGTCGACGAGGCAAGGGCCGAGATCCCTTCACCGGGAGTGATCCCTTGGACAGAAGTTTGCGTCAGGGTAATAACTTCACTATAGACGATTACTTTTGCTTTGCATCGTGGTATTCAGTTGGAATATCCTGCACCTCATTCTACGGGGAAAGAGCCGAGATCCCTTCACCGGGAGTGACCTATTTAGCAAAGGTTTTCGTCACTATATTTTTATAAAAAAACTGTGCAGTTCCTTCAACGATATCAAGTTCATTACGTTAAAAGATTTTCGCCAAAAACTAGACGTAGCCCTCCGTCATTTCTTACAAGTATTACTTAGTATTCGTGCTACGTTTGTTGACTGTGTCAAGGCGTAGTGTGCGGTAGCTAAGTAGTGTTTGTTTGTAGCATATTAATGGGATTGGTTAGAACAGTCGTGCGGCCTTGTTGACTGTGTCAAGGGCTCGTACTGGTGGGTTTAATGCAATCCAGGATAATGACGGGTTGAACTTGACAAGGACTCTTTGATTTGTTGACTGTGTCAAGATCACTTGGGTCCTAGGGGTAAAAACTTACATCGGGAGTTTCAAAAGAACTGAAACTTGCCAGGCATGCGCATACCTTCTGGAGTGTGGTGACTTGAGTGGATTCCGTCAAGTTATCATGCGATGATAGTTGGATCCCGATTCCCACTGATGAGTTGGTTTACTCCTCGGGTGATCCCGACTAATTCTTCTTTCAGGTTTGGAGGAGAATTTGACGGTACAGTGGGAGGTTTCCAGATTAGATAAAGTGATAACCATTCTGATCTAGGTTAGAGTGCACGCTGAGTGTTTCTTTTCTCTCTCTCTTTGGCAGCGACCATTGACCCGACCCTAGACTATGACTCAGTGACCAAGTTGACCGAACCTCCTTAACACTGGCTTTTGGATTGTCAGAGTTGCAAACCTCATTGCCACTCCTACTTTTACCCTTTTCTCCAGGACACCCCGTATTACTACGAACGTCCACTTCCATTGGACAAAACCATCGTATGGTTATATACGAACTCGAAGGACTTCGAGGATGGTTTCTGGTTCTGGAGAAAACGAATAGGATTATTCAGTTGTCTTTTCTTCTCACCTTCTCTCATTGCGAGTACTCCTTGGTTTAGGAGATAGTACACCTATTACGCAAATTGGATAGTCTTCTTTCAAACCATAGGCAGGTGCCGAACGGTGGGGAATGAAGAAAACCAATTAGCATAATGATGGTGTACAGAAGGTATTAAGTTAAGACAAAGCAAGGGATTAGTAAGAGGGCAAAGTAAATTGCGACTGCTATTCACGACCGAACCAAGTATTTTTTCGCCAATCCTAAATCACCTTTGTATTTCTCCAGGACACTCCGTATCACTACGAAGATCCACAGTTTATTTGGATACTCCATCGTATGGTTATATACGAACTTGAAAGGAACTTGTTCCAGTTCGGGGATGGATTCTGGTTCAGGAGAAATAGGAATAAGGTTTATTCGGTTGTCTTTTATCTTCACCTTCTCTCGCATTGCGAGTGCTCCTAGGATTAGGACAGTACACCCATTATGCTTATTGGATAGTCTTCTTCCAAATTAGAGGCTGGTGCCGAACGGTAGGGAAAGAAGAAAACCATTTGGCCTAAAAGGGTGTACAGAAGGTAATGACTAAAGACATATAAAGGGATTTGGACAGATGACAAAGAGATATACGGTTACGGTTATGAATCTGGATAATGGAAGAGGCATTACTAGGAATACCAGGATACCCCATCGAAACATTTTAATGTTTCAAGTTATACTATGTAACTGTTAAAAGAAAACTGATTTCCCGATTAGACACTTGCTCCAGGGTATGTATTTACCAGGTTGGATTCTCACATCTGTGTGGTTTTACAGATGATGAGTGGGAGTAAGTTATTGGGAATTAGGTGACCATCCTCATTATATCGGGATTCGTTGTAATTGGTGATATTTGAGGAAGCCACCTGGGTTGTTTGCCGGTCGGCAAATATTTGGTTTTGAATATCCGTTGTTATGCACCAATTTCAAATTGATATATCTGTACGTCTATTTTTATAGAGTGAGAGATACCTTTTTGAAATTATGTCTATGACATTTACCTATATCAGTGGATGGTTAGGTAAGGAGCATTGAACAGCGGTGTAATTCTTCTTAACCATAAGTACAGTTTTCAAACTACGACGCACAGTGAATGAGTTATTAGACTCAGGGGACTTATACAGAGTATTGTGTATTGTCCAGTGTCCATTAGGACAGAGGGGTTGGTCCTTGTACTATATTCTGCTTACTCATAACTTCTCTAGTTCTTAGACAGGTGTTTCGTAGAAACACAGGGTCCAAGTTTTGAGAAGTTATAGGTATATGAATAAAGTAGAGAACCAGGTATTGCAAGTATCGGGATTCTTCAAGGTGATCGAAGATGTAGATACTTGTATATGGTATTCAGTTGATAGTAATGATTAAGAGAACTTGCTTCTCTTTCGGGTTACTCATAATTGGAAGCATTCCTAAGTTGAGTGACGCTGATCGGCCTCCTTCCATTTAGTTGACATGCACTGGAGACAGCTGCATGATTTGAATCTGGTTAAATTAAATCAGTGCCTCTGTTTCTATATTGGATATAGAACAGTTCATATCTTGACATTGTTAAGGTACGGGGAGTTGTCCGGCTTATGATTAAAACCAGACACTGGACAACTTAAGGCACGTTTCTGTAATGGCTGTTTGTGGGTTGACCCAGGCTATGACGAGGGTTGACTTTCTACCATCTGGAAGATCAATAGCGATACTGTTCTAGACTCGCCACAGTTTTATTAAAAATGGATTTTTTCAGAAAAACAGTAGTGGGAGTATGGTAGAACTGGAAGCGATTCCAGAACCGCAAACGATTACTGAAGATTTGATAAAGAACCTAAAGATTCAATCTGATTTGACATTCCATTGGCCACTCCGCAGATATGATGGGTAACCTCAGGAACTCGAGAGGTACTTCGGTATGCTCAAGGACGGTGGCAGGGAGGTTCTTGTTTACCCAGACTTACCATTGCTGTTGTTCCAGACTGTGAGACCCGGCATGAGGATGAGTATAGCATCGTTCTAAACTAGCTTTAGAAGTGCACGTCTATATGACTCTGGCAGAGGGTTGTCGTAGTCAGTGGGAGCAGCGGAAGCATTGGTGGTCATCAGGCTTATGTCTATTAATAGACTAAAGCAGTTACAGCGGAGATAGATCATCTATTTATGATGTGACAGTCATAGGTTTGACTTCATCAGAATAGGGGATGGATCTGTGAAGAAGGTAGTAGGGTGTGATGTCCTGGTATTTGGATGACATACACAGAGTAGGAAGTGATACTCCTATACTACGATCGGTTATATTTTGGTTGTCACACAGTAGTTTCTCCACATAGGACTTGGATATTATATCAGACATTCTAGTTACTAGATCTATGGTTTTAGATCTAGATTTGGGTAGTTTCCCAATCTGGGTACTTAAACAGCATTCTATGAGTATTTAGAATGGACGACTCCTGGCACGGTAGTGTACCTGCAGTTGATGGAGTCACCCTCTCTAAAGGTGTCTTATAGACTAAAGGGGAGAGGGATATGCATGATTGGCAGATCACTTGCTCAGGCAATTGAGTCAATCATGAGATGTCAAGTACCACACCAGATGTTGTTCTTGCACTAGATGCAATAAGTTGACATTGATCCAATCCTGGAGAAACAGTCGGAAGAAGTTTTAGAACATAAGTGTATGTTCTAGGGATTTGATAACGGCAGCCTCCTTAGGGAGACGGTTATCATTCCAGGCTTCCAAGGTGACCTGGATGACAGAGAGGTTGTCAGAGTTATAGTTTTCCCTCTGACGAGGGGCAGTATTATGGACAGATGGTCCAGGTGGATACTGAGGGAAGGCATGGCACAGGATACTGATTAAGTTCAGTTGATGATACAGTCTAAGAAGTCTGGATTTGGAGTTCATTTATGAACTAGGTCCCATCAGACATCTAGACATTCCAAGACAGGTATTGCTCATTTCGGGAGATGGCTTTCTCCGCGAACTTGAGATATAGAGAGACATAGAAAGAAACATCTAGGTGGATCCACTCACTGAGGCTATTCCTCGAACGCAATAGTTTCGCAAACGAGTTTTGTGAGACTGACTTGTAGAGGAGTTGGGTGTTCGGTATCACACGGGCTGTGAGTATGCGACATCGCAATAATTAGCTTTGAGTGCAAGTGGGAGATTGTTGGAGATAGTGCCCTCAGAGTCAATTATTGGATCACAGGCACGCGATTGCAATTATTGAGGGAGGACCTATCCGGTAGGACAGTCTTACTCAAGATGATAGTATGCTATCTGGTTTACCTTTATCATCGTGTACTGCTTTAGGTGACCTGACAGGTCGCTATTGCACGTTGATAGAGCCCCTAGGATTCTTGCTTGACTGCCAGCAGTATGAGGGAGATCATATACGTGGGAGCTGGTAGTCTATAAGCACATCCTTAAAAGGTCCCTAGTCGTGGGAGTTTCGAGACTGGGCATCGATACTCCATTAGTAGACTAGTGTATACAGTCGAGACCCCGACGAGGGGCGGTGGCCGGTCTCACAAGCCACTGGTGTCAGTTGGTTCACCTAAGATGTATACAGGTGCTAATTGGGTTATGAGTACACCGGACAGGACTCGTCGGGAACATGCTAGTTGGTCTTATACCAGACGTCAGATAGCAGTTCCCTGGTGACATGTGTACAGGTTAGTTCATCGACCTGAGATCGTCATTTGTCTCGTGTGAGTTCCTACTGTGCTTTGATTACTACCCTACCACGGCTCAAAGGAGTCATGCAAATAGGTTTTAGTTGGGTACAGTCCCGAGCCACATGGAGGCAGTGAGCGGATCTGCAGGGGTTCGTCTCTCCCAGTATTGGGGGTGAGGTCGCGCTGTGTCTAGGAGAGCCATTACACAAAGCCCTCGGCCGAGGCAGGAGATTTACTGGTAGGTATTCCAGTAGTATCTCAGGGTGTTCTGGGCTACGCTCCGACACGACTTGTACCGCTTTTGGGGTCTGACTTTCACCAACCCCCTAGGCCCGCCATACGATGCTCATAGACGAACGGACCGGACTGTACGGATATTGTCACTGACAGGCTCAGTAGGGTGTCAGGGTGAGTTCGCTCATCGACGTCCCTTTTGGTCAATAGCTGGTGGCCCGTCACGTATTGGCTAATACCTCTGACGTACTAGTGGTTAAATCCACAGCCATAGTATTGACGAGTTTTTAGAGTCCACCACACTTACAGTTACTCAAGTTTCGGGCGAAACGCTGTAGAGGCCGTATGGAGATATGGCAGGGTCCGATCAGATACGTGCGGTATTGCACGGATCAGGATCGGACGGTTTGTACTAGTGGCCGTATGGATATATGGCAGGGTTCGATCAGATACGTGCGGTATTGCACGGATCAGGATCGAACGGATATTACTAGCCGGCTTTGGTTTAAGCCGGATCCTAGTTTAGTACAGTGTAGATTTTGTCTCATTGCATTTGTATCCGGTCGGAATACAGATGCGGGTGTGTATGCACAGTGTCGGGGTTTTCCTGTAATTTATTACGGGACCAGTTTTCTGGAGTTGCCAGTTTGCATTCCGTTCCGGCCGGTTTTCCTTTGTTCTTTCCCGGTCGGACTTTTCCGATAGAGTGGGTTATTTGCAAATTTGCAAATAACATTTGTGGAAGGGGTTTCTTGCACTTGTGGCATTATGATAGATTAAGCATCTTTGCTTTTCATGATGGGTTGCTTTTTGAGATTAGAAGTGATTAGAAATTGATTTGAGAGAATTATCATTACCTTTTGATGTGAAGCTTACTTTTGATGTGGTCACCCTTTTGCATCTCCTACACTCACCTCCCTTCTTGTTATTTTGATTGTATTTTCATTCCCCCACATTTCTAACAAGAGAGGGGGGGCCGGCCACACTTAAGAAAAGAGAAGAGAGAGTTTCATATTTTGGTGGTGGCATATTTCTTTATATCATATTTTTTTGCTTGCTGGAAAATTGAAAGCACCAATTTTCCTAACCTCCTCCTCCCTCCTCCATGGCAATAAAACCCCAATGAGACATAGACTCTACACTAGCCTACAGCAAATCTTGGACGCGTCGGCCAGCCTACTTCGCGCCCGAGTTGCCTCGGTATTGAGGTGAGAGCCCGTAAAAGATGCAGGCGATGTGGTGCCCTTCCGGCGAGGAGGCGACGACCGGAGTATCCGCAGGAGATCGGAACGACGACGAGAAGACCGGAGGACTCGGATCACTCGGTACATCTCTCACCCCATCTCTTGTTAGCTAGTATCGGTTAATTGTTACGATCCGGGTATATTGTCCGCGGTAGCGCTAGTTTAAAGTTAAGAAAAATTTTGATTCCGCATTTTAACCTCGGATAGACGGCCGGGGCGCTGCCGTGGCGCAACAAAAACCTGCAAGAAACTGTGGCACAACAGGGGTGAGTTGCCAACTCGTGAGTAGAAAATATCACTGAGAAGAAATCGCATGTATGACTCTCTCCTGGGTCATACAATATAATCCTCAATATATATATATATATAACCTGAAGCATCTAATAATGACAAGGGTAAATATCTATACATAAGTGTAATACCAAGTGCTCCTGTCAGTGCCTCAGGTAGCAACATATCACATATATGATGTACGAATACATAAAGGATGAAAACAAAATACATCTTGAATAAGAAAACTGTTTTCTTATCTCAGTGAGATTTCTGTATAAAAACCGAAGTATCATCAATGAAATCAACAGAGAATCCGTGTCAAGTATCGACACAAAACATATATCCCAATATCTCAATATCTCGGGCTCCAGCAATCCGGACTGGCCCATATCATAAAATCTCAATATCTCAATGTCTCGGGCTCCGGCAATCCGGACTGGCCCCGGGCTCCGGCAATCCGGACTGGCCCATAATCAAATCTCACGACTACGTCGGTATCCTCCGGAATACGCCGCGTCATAAATAACCGGTCGGTAGTGCTCCCCTGCCAGGCTCAACGCCATCGTCTGCGACCATCTTGTCCCGGGGTACAGCATCGGGTCCTCTATGCACCCGCAGATGGTTCATCCTCCTCCTCGAATCGGGTGTATGATACTGCTCAAGAGCCGAGAAAACTCATAGTGGACACATCTCATATCATATCCCGATAAAACCGCAAATTTCTATCTTTTGAAATAAAAACGAGTTTATAAAATCCTTGTGGTTTCTCCAAATCCAGAAATCTCATGGAAAATCCGAAATCCCAAACTTGAGAGTAAATATACAGTGAATTATAAGCATAAAGCCCCATAATATTGCATGACAAATGGATAAATACACATGCATGGATATTTAAGTAAAATAATGCAATATCTAATTTAGCACATGAAAGCAAGTATACTAATAATGTGTGGAAACTACCAGGTAGCAGGTTATATCAATGAAGTACTATTTCTAATGTGTACGTGACATGGAAATTACCGATGATGATGTGTGTGAGCCGGCAAGCAAGTGTACGTGGAGCATACGCATCATCGGTAACGGTGTTGGTGTCATGACAGCATGGGTTCATAATAACAAAGGAAATCACAAGTATAAGCATGCAATGCGATAAGACCAACATGAATATATGGAAAAGATGTAGTAACCGCAACATATAAGAATATACATTTATATATACACGAGTCATACAATTTTAACATTTGAAATAGCATGAATCATGGTTTTTAGAAAATAGGGGCTCCGATGTTTTTAAGAAAAGGTACGTCCTTTGAAATATCCGTAGTGTCCCTCGACCTGTTTTTAAAATACTCACGATTTGTTAGTTGGAAAATAAGTATGACTCGAGTCCAGTCTAACATCTACCTGATGACTACATGACTAAACTAAGAGACTAATCAAACGGGTAAGGAAATCCACCTAAGTCCGAGTCGATATATCTTGTAGTCGGTGATCCCGCCTCAATAGCGTCACGTACGATAAAATATATAATAAGACATCCTCGAGTCACGAGTGCGGATCAATCATCATATTTATACTTCGTACGGTAAAATCCATCGTACGGCATCCCAAAATCGGGGTACAGGTCAAATATCACATTTATCTCATTATTCATATGGTATCATTATCATAATATCAAGAACTAGGGGTACTGATCTAAAGTCTAGTACATTCCGATACCATCAACATAAATCCGCGTGTGTATGAAAACACATCGTCCAACGATCCGCTCATATATCATGTCGTATATCATAACACGACCCAATTCACATCACCGATCTCACGGCATCATGCCTAATCACATCGACTCACCTCCAAGTATCATATATTATCCTCATCATCCGTGTATACGTATATGTATATATATATGTACCAACGCATCCATATATATATATATATATATATACATATGAACATATACACCCATAAATCATATCACGTGTGTGCATGTGTATGTGTCAACCTTACTCTAGGGTTCGCGACTAAGAAATTAACTAACTAAAAGCACATTCATCCAAATTACACTAAATCTAATCCGTGGTCTCCTAAAGCCTTCCTTGATAAGTATTCATATCTCGCAATAACATATATATATATATATATATATATATATATATATATATATATACATATATGTTAGTTATATGTATTCCCTAGAGGCCATTACTGTGCATATGATGTATATTGTAATGGATGCTTGGACAAATATAGGGAGGACTTTCTTGTTCAACATGATAGTACGCTATCTGGTTGCTCTTTATCTTAACATGTACTCTGATTGTCTCTATGTTACATGTTGATAAAGCCCTTAGGATATGTACTCGACTACTGGAACTATGATAAGATCATACTAGTAGGGCCACGGTTGTCGACGAGTACATCCTATAACTGTTCCTAGTCGAGGGTGTATCGAGACAGGGCATCGATACACTAGAGTAGACTAGCGTATACACATCTTGACCCATATGATGGGCGATAGATGATCCCATATCCATCGGTGTTTGACATCAAGAATGGTGTACGGGTGCTCAGTAGAGACTGGGTACACTGGACGGACTCGCCAAGAACTCCCAGATGGTATTATACCCCACGTCAGATGGCAGTTCTCCGGTGACACTGGTACAGAGTAGTCTGTTGACCCGAGATCGTCATAGAGTCTTGTGTGATTCCCACTGTGCTTTGATTTCCATCATATCACGTCCAAGAGGGCGTGCAAAAAGGTGTCTTTTGGGTACAGTCCCGAATCACATGGAGGCAATGAGCGATGGGAGGGGATTCCTCTCTCCCGGTATAGGGAGTTGATGTTGTGCTGTGTTCGATTGTCTATAACCGGAAGTCCCTGGCCAGGGTTGCTGAGATTTACTGGTAAGTGTTATCAGTAGTTTCTCGAACTTTTATACACCTCATATCGACACGACTTATCGAGCTACTGGGGTCTGACGTTTACCACCCTTAGGCGAGATATGCGACATATCAGACGACGAGACCGGACTGTACGGGAGTGTTACTGATTGGATTCACAGGAGAATGTACAGGCTTGCTTGTTGATCTTCTGAGCGCTCAATACCTGGGTGGCTGTTACGTTTAGCTGACAGCTTGCAGCTTGTAGGTGTTTGATATGATCATCACCTACTGCCGGCGTATTGACGATTCTTTAGAGTTCTACACAGAGGTTTCTTGGCTCAGGAAAAACGGGGTAGGAGCACATATGTGATATGTGCGGGACCGAGGATAATGCGATATGTGATACCGTATTGGATTCTCGCGATATGAGATATCGGCCGGGTATCTGTGATATAGCCGGGTCATCGTATTAGTCGGTTATTTGTGAAATAGCCGGATTATCGGATCAATTGTTGATTCGATAATTTAATGTATAATAATATATATGATATATTAAATTACATTAACTGATATTAGCTCACTAAAAGATTCATTTTCTCACGGGATAATACATTGATATATATGCGATACATGTTAATTGTATTATTTTCTATTATTACAAAATATATTGTATATGTGATATATAATATTGTAACATGTTAGGGTTACAAATTTAACAATGGTTTAGGGTTTAAACTTAGTTAGGGTTTGGATTAGGGTTAGCTTTTGCATGAAGCTTCCATGAAGCTTCATGAAGCTTTGACTTTGTGTTTTGCTTGATATTTTGTGAATATATTATGTTAACCCAATCCAAACCATTAACTTTAGTTAATTATCTACAAGGGTTAACTCCTTCATGCTTAACCCTTGGTTAGATTTGTAACCACTACAATAATTCATTATTCATCAAAAAAGGATTCAATCATCTTCTTCCTTGAGTTCCTTCTTAGAAAATCTTTCTAGCTTTTTGCTAAGTGATGAAAGTGAGTGAGAATATGAAAACAAATGAGAGCAAAAATCCTACTTCATCATCCTCATCTACCCTTGCCATCTAGATGAGGGTGTTCACTTCATTTTGTGAGTGAGAGCTTGTGTTAATGAAACTTCAAGGTAGATCATCTTTGTTATCGAAGATCGGAAGGAAGCTTGCATCTTTCTCTTCGTGGAGCCCCTCGAGAGTTCGGAACACGATAATCGCAGCGAAGGGACTTCAACACGGAGCTTAAGAAGTGAAGGACCGGATCTACAAAGGTTGCAATCCCTCTCACTTAGTGTTAAAGTGTTTAACATGCTAGTTTTCGCCTAAACCCTAGTTTAAAGATCCGACTTTGGGTTGTTCGGCACGGCTAAAATTTAAATGGGGCATGGTTGATGCCTCGTAGAACCTTGTGCGTGTGCCTAGCAACCCTACAGTGGTATCAGAGCCAAGCTAGAGCTTTAGGCGAAGTCTAGACGAAGTTTAAAGTCCGATCGAACTCCGAATACCCGGTTTATACCCCTCTCTCTACATTTTCTAAAAATGTGATTTTTTCAGCATTAAAAATACTCATAAAAACAAGCAGGAAAAACTAAGAATTACTGTGAAGTACGGACCTGTAATGCGCTGATTTGACCGCGGAACCTCGGCCAAACTAAGGGTTTGGCGGCGGTTCCGCGGACAAAATTTTGAACTAGTCCCTGGAACTTCATATATTTATTCTTAGGTCCTTTCTTGGCAATTTTTTCTGGGAATGTTTTAATTCCACTTAAGTGTTGAGTTTTCTAGGGTTGTATTGGGGACTCGTTGATTCGATCGGATAATTTAACTTTGTTTAGTTTGTCCGGATAATTTTAGAAACTGTTAAAAAGTTCGAACGGATATCAATAACTCACTTTTTCCCCTGTCGGAAATTTTTTCAAAAGTTGGGTTTTTTTCTCGAGTTTAAGAACGTTCTAAGTCGTGCAAGTAACGCAGTGGACCCTCTAGAAGACAACAAACCTTAACTCGATTATGTGACCGTCTTGAACTGCCTTTAAACCTTAGGGTTTGGGGCAGTACGGCGTGCCACACGGCTGGACCATTGGTACTGTGGCATGTGATGGATGTTTTTAAACTGATTTCAAGTGTTGAGATATATTGGGGAAATCTTGGGTGTTTGATTATTTGATCGGAAAGTTTAACACTGTCTTTTTATCTGTTATGTGATACAATATTTGGAATCCACAGGTAGTTATGAGATAACTAATTTGAATGTTATAAATCTAGCATTTTAGTCTCAGATGATCGGTTGCCACGGAATTTTGATGTGATCAAAAGTCCGTCGCCATCACGTAGCGTACGCGGATACTCGCCGGGTAAACTTAATAGACAGCCACGCCCCATAGCCCCGACCAAGTGACTGTAGGAGAACCCCGTCGCCAAAAGCATCCGTTCGGGTGCTCGCGGCAGCGGTGTTCCGCCTTAATGCACTTCGTCGACGGCATCGGGGGTGCGGCCATCTACTAAAGTTTGCGACGAGCATTCGATCAGAATGTCGGGAATCTTGTTGAATTGCCCGACTTGATATTAAAAAGAGTTTTCGATAATGAGACTAAAATGCGGGGTTTATAATTGTTAGGCATGCGATGTCTAAGGAATTCATTTGGTTAGGCATGCGATGTCTAAAGAGGTTGCGGATTCCAACTGTTATAGTTTTACACTTTCTTTTCTGTGACCGTAAGCGTAGTATGTGGTGTATCGCCGTCTTCGTTGCTACACATCAACGACAATCGGGATGCGCATACTTGCTTACGTTGATGATATGAGATATTATATGTTGCTGTGATATGTTATATTGGATCGTCGCGTTTTGAATAGCCGGGGGTTTTATGTGAGATGAGAGTTTTTCTTTTTCATTCATGTAAAATTCATTTGTATGTAATATTCTTTTATTGGGGCACTTCCGGGCTGAGGATGATGTCACCATTGTATATTATTTACTTTTCCGCATTAGGTAGAACTAAGGCGGGGAGCACAAGTAACGGGGTTCTACGGTCCAGTGGGAGACCATCTCGAGGAGTCGAGACCGGGTCTCCTAACCCTAGAATCGGCAGTGTTGCTTGCTGCTCTCGTAGGGGTCTAGGGATATGGGTTTGGCTATTCATCGCGACCGTGGAATCCGTGTATTATACAGTCTCGTACTAAAACACGGACGTCCTAGTATATCCAATATTTCATATATGTTCTTCTGCTGCAATGTTCTGTGATGAGATCATATTATTGCCTGAGACGAATGTTTATATTATATATATGAGATATATGTTATATTGCAGATTTCGTTTCAAATGAGATGCTTGTGAAGCATAATAAAATGGGACTTCATTAATGAGATTAATGAAATAAAAGAAACCTAAGATGTTGTAGAAACTTGTTTAAAAACCGGTAGCTCTAGTTCTTGTTTTGCATAGCGGTGTCCCTTGTAGAACATCCAGCACCTTATTCGATAAGGAAAGAGCCGAGATCCCTTCACCGGGAGTGACCTCTTTAGTGAAACTAGCAGATGTTACAAACTCGGTTTGTCTTTTGATTACTTCTATAGTTCTTGCTTTGCATAGTGATATTTGTGAAATATCCTGCACCTTATTCGATGAGGAAAGGGCCGACGATCCCTTCACCGGGAGTAACCCCTTTAGCAAAACTAGAAAAGCCTAAAAAACACTCCATTTAAAATCACTCGATTCTACAACGATATCATGTTCATTACGCAAAAGGTTTTCTTAAAAACCTGTCGTAGCCCTCCGTCATTTCAGATAAGTACTTCATAGTATTCGTGCTGCGTTTGTTGGCTTTCGTCAAGGCGTAGTATGCGGTAGCTATTTATGCTTATCTGTATAAGCATATGATGCGATTGAGTTAGGGTAGTCGTGCGACTTTGTTGGCATTCGTCAAGGGTCGTGCGGGTGGGTTTAATTCAATCGGGAAATGACGGGTTGAACTTGACTAGCAGCCTATGGTTTGTTGGCCTTTGTCAAGGTCATAGGAGGCTTGGGGCAAAATATTATTGGGAATTTCAAGTGTTGAAATTTGCAATGAGATTGCATACCTTCTATGAGATAGTTGGATCCCGATACCCGCTGCGAGTAAAAGTTACTCCTTGGAGAGTTTTACACATTACAATTAGACGATCAAGTAGGTGTCTAGAAAGGTGTTAACGGGGTTACGCCCCTGGGAAAACGAGGTTTACTTTAATTAGGTTCGTGCGAAAGCACGGGGAACTCCCTCAAAGTACCGACACTGGCCTGGCTGAAAGATTAGCGAACTTGTAGCGTGTAATTAATCCCGGCTAGTCTTTCCTTTTAGGGTTTGAAGGAAGATTTGACTAAAAAGTGGGAGACATCCTGATTAGATATATTAGATAACTAATCTAATCTTGCAAGAGCATACGCTGAGTGTTTTCTTCTCTCTCTCTCCAGGTAGCGACCATATCACGCCTTAATCAAGATAATAATACGGATATATTGACTGAACCCGCTTGTTATACTGAGCTGGGGAACGTTGGTCCCGCTCCAACTTATAATTGTTATAAGACAGAGCAGGATATAGGGGATTACCAGAATTCCCGTGCCGCCCAAACGAAGAAAGTGCATGCTGATGCATCATCTTCGGGTGTGTTCATTACAAAAAACCGTTTCTCGGTATCCTTTACGTCCTGGGTATGAGATACCGGATCAGGATCCCGCATATGTAATTTGTTACATGGGCTACAGATAGGTAGAGAACTGAGAACGGGTGATAAGTTTCATGAGACAGAAAATGGTGCAAGTGTTGCAGCCAAGTCTGTTGGTCACTATCACCCTGTATTACCAGAATACATTGATTCTGAACAAATGTTGTTAGATACCGAACCTGATATACAACATCATATCAGTCTCTTTATTAGTAAAGAAAGGATATAATTTTGTATTGTAAGATAATGTTTTGAACATTTCCTATATCTAGAGTTGATCGGTTCAGGCACGTTATCTAAAAGAATTGACGTTCTAAATCAAACTACAGTTCTTAGTATACAGAACGCACACGAGAGGAAGAGTTCAGAAATGAATGAATCCTTCTTGAGGCATTGTAGACTAGGTCATATCAATGTGACCCGACTAGCTAAGTTACATTTAGATGCATATTTAAATCTGTTTGAATTTACATCTTGTGAAACTTGCCGGTCATGTCACAAAGATAAGATGACCATAGCTCTGTTTATTAGAAACAGAGAAAGAGTTAGTGAACTCTTGGGATTGATACATGCTGATGTATAAAATTCTCACGTCTACACATGCCAAGACCGGTTCTTTGTACTTCATTACATTCTCTGATGATCTCTCAAGATTCAGACATATGTTCCTGTTGAAACACAAGTCCGAACCTTTTGAGATATTCACAGAATATAAGTTAGAAGTAGAGAACCAAAATACGGGTATAAGTATTATGTCCTTTGATGAGATCAAGGAGGAGAATACTTGAGCACGGGATTCCTGGACTATTCTAAAGGAGAATGAGATTCTCTCTCAGCATTATTCCTCCGTATACACCACAGTACGTCGGTGTATCGGGGCGGAGCAATCACACCCTATTTGATATGCTGCGCTCTATGATGAGTACTACTGAGTTTCCTATTTCCTTTTGGGAGTTATGCACTTGAGAAGCTGCATACCTATTGAATAGGGTTCAAATCAAAATCTGTTACCTACCACTTCATATGTGATATGGAATGGGAAGAGAACAAGCTCGAGGTAAAATCAGATCTGTGGAAGTTTGTTGGATATCTCAAGCATTCGCAAGGGAATATCTTCTACCTAACCGAGGAACAAAAGATGTATTGTTTCTCTGCATTCCACCTTTGTGAAAGGGAATTTCTTGTGAAGAAATTATTGGTCATGAGGTAGAACTAGAAAGAGTTCCAGTTATACAAACTGCAGCTGATGATTTAGTAGAACCAAAGAAATCAATAGTTTCCAACGAACCTCGGCCTCTCCGCCGATCTAGTAGGGTTCCTCACCCACCTGAGAAATACTGCGGTTTCTCTATGACAGTGGGAGCGAGGATTATATCATGAGATGATGACCCAACTAGTTTCGAGCTGGCCATCAGGAGTGGGACTTTGTAAGAATGGCTGGATGCTTAGCGATCTGAGATAGAATCCTTATACGCCAATAAAGTATGGACTTTGGTTGCTCTATCTGAAGAGTTAAATCCCCATCAGGAGCAAGTATATCTTGAAAAGATTACTAGGTGTACATGGAAAAGTTGAGACCTTCAAAGCTATGCTTAAGTCCATCTAGATCCTACTTGCCACGGCTACATACCATGACTACGATATCTGGCGGTTGGGTGTCATGACTGCTTTTCTAAATATTGATTTGGAAGAGAGCGTCTATAAGTACACAGCTAGAGGGCTTCGTAGACAGTGGGAGCAGCGGAAACATGTGAAAGTTGTTCTATGCGATAAAGCAGGCATCGCGGAGTTGTAACGTCTGTTTTGATGTGGTAGTCAAAGAGTTTGACTTCATCAAAATGGTAGATGAACCTTGTATATACAAAAAGGTAGTAGAGAGTATGGTGGTGATCCTCGTAGAGTACGTGGATGACATACTCTTGATAGGGAAGGAGTTTCCTATGCTACGCTCGGTCAATCTCCGCTTATCACAATGATTCTCCATATAGGATCAAAATGATACCTTATAAATCCTGGATTTTGGATCTATGAGATAGTTCTAATTGGATGTTAGGATACTCACTAGTTGTAGTGAGATGATATCAATCGATCTTGGGGAGAATCACTGGAAAGGTTCCAGGATGATAAGGACGACTGAATGTCAGTCGCAGGCATTGTCTTTACCCTCAGTGGAGGGACGGTATGTTGGAAGAGTTCCAAGCTAGATACCGTGACTTACTAGACGATTAAAGTTAAGATACATCGTTACCAAGGATGCTACCAAAGAGGCAGTCTGGATATATAAGTTCATGAGATGAACTTCGTTCCTACCATTGTGTGACAATAGAGTTGTGGCTTTTGCCAGGGAACCCCCCGTCCCATCTGAAATCCAGATATAATTCTTAGGCAGTATCACCTGATCATGGAGATGGTTGATCTCCAGGGAGATCGAGGTTAGGAGAGTAGACACAGAGGACGACAGCGCGGATCCACTCACAAAGGCCTTTTTCCCAGTAGAGACTTTTATGGGATGGTTGAGTATGAGATACTTTAACTACAGCTAATTGTTGGGTTTGTGATACCACAACAGATGGCCCTAGTGCAAGTGGGAGATTTTTAGTTATATGTATGCCCAAGAGGCCATTACTGTGCATATGATGTATATTGTAATGGATGCTTGGATATATAAGGAGGACTTTCTTGCTCAACATGATAGTACGCTATCTGGTTGCTCTTTATCTTAACATGTACTCTGATTGTCTCTATGTTACATGTTGATAAAGCCCTTAGGATATGTACTGGACTACTGGGAGTATGATGAGATCATACTAGTGGGGCCACGGTAGTCGACGAGTACATCCTATAACTGTTCCTAGTCGAGGGTGTATCGAGACAGGGCATCGATACACCAGAGTAGACTAGCGTATTCACATCTTGACCCATATGATGGGCGATGGATGATCCCATATCCATCGGTGTTTGACATCAAGGATGGTGTACGGGTGCTCAGTAGAGACTGGGTACACTGGACGGACTCGCCAAGAACTCCCAGATGGTATTACACCTCACGTCAGATGGCAGTTCTCCGGTGACACTGGTACAGAGTAGTCTGTTGAACCGAGATCGTCATAGAGTCTTGTGTGATTTCCACTGTGCTTTGATTTCCATCATTCCACGTCCAAGAGGGCGTGCAAAAAGGTGGCTTTTGGGTACAGTCCCGAATCACATGGAGGCAATGAGCGATAGGAGGGGATTCGTCTCTCCCGGTATAGGGAGTTGATGTTGTGCTGTGTTCGATTGGCTATAACCGGAAATCCCTGGACAGGGTTGCTGAGATTTACTGGTAAGTGTTATCAGTAGTTTCTCGAATTGTTATAGACCCCATATCGACACGACTTATCGAGCTACTGGGGTCTGACGTTTACCACCCCTAGGCGAGATATGCGACATATCAGACGACGAGACCGGACTGTACGGGAGTGTTACTGATTGGATTCACAGGAGAATGTACAGGCTTGCTTGTTGATCTTCTGAGCGCTCAATACCTGGGTGGCTGTTACGTTTAGCCGACCGCTTGCAGCTTGTGGGTGTTTGATTTGATCATCACCTACTGCCGATGTATTGACGATTCTTTAGAGTTCTACACAGAGGTTTCTTGGCTCAGGCAAAACGGAGTAGGAGCACATATGTGATATGTGCGGGACTGAGGATAATGCGATATGTGATACCGTATTGGATTCTCGCGATATGAGATATCGGCCGGGTATATGTGATATAGCCGGGTCATCGTATTAGTCGGTTATTTGTGAAATAGCTGGATTATCGGATCAAGTGTTGATTCGATAATTTAATGTATAATAATATATATGATATATTAAATTACATTAACTGATATTAGCTCACTAAAAGATTCATTTTATCACGGGATAATACATTGATATATATGCGATATATGTTAATTGTATTATTTTCTATTGTTACAAAATATATTGTATATGTGATATATAATATTGTAACATGTTAGGGTTACAAATTTAACAATGGTTTAGGGTTTAAACTTGGTTAGGGTTTGGATTAGGGTTAGCTTTTGCATGAAGCTTCCATGAAGCTTCATGAAGCTTTGACTTTGTGTTTTGCTTTATATTTTGTGAAGATATTATGTTAACCCAATCCAAACCATTAACTCTAGTTAATTCACGACAAGGGTTAACTCCTTCATGCTTAACCCTTGGTTAGATTTGTAACCACTATAATAATTCATTATTCATCACAAAAGGATTCAATCATCTTCTTCCTTGAGTTCCTTCTTGGAAAATCTTTCTAGCTTTTTGCTAAGTGATGAAAGTGAGTGAGAATATGAAAATAAATGAGAGCAAAAATCCTACTTGATCATCCTCATCTACCCTTGCCATCTAGATTAGGGTGTTCACTTCATTTTGTGAGTGAGAGCTTGTATTAATGAAACTTCAAGGTAGACCATCTTTGTTATCGAAGATTGGAAGCAAGCTTGCATCTTTCTCTTCGTGGAGCCTCTCAAGAGTTCGGAACACGATGATCGCAGCGAAGGGACTTCAACACGGAGCTTAAGAAGTGAAGGACCGGATCTACAAAGGTTGTAATCCCTCTCACTTAGTGTTAAAGTGTTTAACATGCTAGTTTTCGCCTAAACCTTAGTTTAAAGATCTGGCTTTGGGTTGTTCGGCACGGCTAAAATTTAAGTCGGGCATGGTTGATGCCTCGTAGAACCTTGTGCGTGTGCCTAGCAACCCTACAATATATATATATATATATATATATACATATATATATACACATATATATATACATATATATATATATAAACACATCACATTCTACGATTGCGGGGGTGCTATACGCCATCCACCCGACTTCCCCCGTAAATATATATCTACTCACCTGGACGCCTCAGCTAATCTGATCCGATTCCAGCTCTGCCATCTCCACGCCACATCCGACGCCTCTGCATCCGATCCTAGAAACGTACACAAGTATAAAGAGAATAAATTTACAATTAGTCGCGGACACAACCAATACAAGTCCACCACGCACACTAACTAGACGCGTACGTACTTAGTGCACAAAACGCGCTCGCGACAACGCCACAGACTACAACTAGGGTCTCAATACGTAGCAACTACCAAACCAAAACCCCAAACGTACCAATCGCGCGTCCACGACACATCAAAAATTATATGAAATAGGTTATAATTCACCATAACCTCAAACTTAAATAAAATCGATTTCACCCAAAAAACCTAGTAAGCATCTTTTAACCGTTTTAGTACAAACTTGATGTTTTAACAATTTTAGTGGCCACAATGTTCACTAAATAACTTAATTAGGTCACACAAACCCTAACTAGATTTTAATCTCAATTATTTTCATAATATCTAAAATCCTAGTTTGCATAAACAAATGATTTAGACAATTTAAAAGTATCAATTTGCAAACTAGCAACTAGTTTAGATTTTTCATTTCCTAAGATGATAAACTACACTTTGTAACCATAATTACATGATAAAAACCCTAACTTGAGTTCAACACCCTCTCTTGAAATTCCAAATCTTGAAATCAACACTATATTAATACCTAATTAAGCTTGATTTAAGAAATTAACCAACAATTAACCACAGGTTTGAGATTATACCTCCACAAATTTTTGGGATCTCACTTGAAATCTATCCTCCCAAACCTTCTTCTTTTCACCAAGATCCATACTAGAGTAGCCAAGGAAAAATGGGTAAGGGTTGGATTTGGAGTTTGTGTGTGTTTTGATGGATTTTTGTGAGATTTTCCTTGAGATTTTGGAGGTGAAATGGTGTGGGGAAGATGAAGGGGCTGCTGCTGCAGCAAGGGGAAGGGGGCTCGGCCAAAATTTTGGAGGGGAGAGAGAGAGAGAGAGTGATTGTGTTGTGTTGGAATTGTCAAAGTCAACAAGTACCCGTACCTTTTCATACTTGTTTTCTCTTTTAATTTTCTTTAACTTTAGAAGTGGGGACAACTTGGGGGATGGGGCAGTTAGGCTCGACCAGCCCATGAGGATGGTGGGTGTGGGTGTGTGTAACATTTCCCAAGTCAAGAAAATCCCTATTCCTCAAGCCACAAGCCCAAACCTCATTTCTACTTAATTTATTTTCACAAATTAAGCCTTTTTTCCTTTATATTTTTTTAAAACCATCTTCACAACTTCTTTTCATTTGAAAAACAACATGTTACATCTTGGTTTAATGTGTCATGATGCACAAAACATGTAATAACCCATTCCAATTTGTAATTATCACTAATTAAATGTATTAGTGAAGGCTTAAAATAATAATTAAAATAATTAATTACGGAAAATATTTTAGTAAACTATAAATTTATAAGTGACCTATTAAATACCAAATTTTAGCAATTACATAGCTAGAATTTATATATTTAATTCTATATTGAAAAATAATTGTACCTTGGTTTTTACGGAAAACACCAGTTACTTTACCGATTATCTGAAATTTCACCTAAACGATTTTCAAAACGTTACATTCCCTCCACTGAGGGTAAAGACATAACCCGACATGGACTTGGAGTCATCTTTGTCACTTTGGAAGTTGGAGACAGCTAAGGCCTCGATCTGGAGGTTTTTTCCGCCATAGACCAAGAACATCTCTTTAGTCCTTCTTGTTAGTGATATATGCCCTAGAGGCCATTATTGTATCATACTGTATTGTATATTACTTAATAGGAGCTTGGGATATATACGGATATAGTAACAGTCTTGCTCAAAATGGTAGTATGCTACCTGGTTTGTTTCTACCTCAATATGTGCATGTGTTTTCTTAGTATATCGCTTATACATATTGGTAGAGCCCTTAGGATCTTTGCTTGATTACTAGCGTTGTGATGGCAGTCACACTAGTGGGGGCTGGGTAGTCTATAAGCACATCCTATATAGGTCTCTAGTCGTAGGATTATCGAGACAGGGCATCGATACTCTATAGTAGACTAGTGTATACGCTTCTCATCCCAGCAGGGGAGATGGTCTGTCCCACAGCCATCAGTACGTCGTACTGGAGATAGTATGCAGGTGCTCATTAGGTTATGAGTACACTGGACAGGACTCATCGGGAACTGTTGGTGGGTATTATACCTGTCGTCGGGTAGCAGTTCCCAGGTGACATGAGTGCAGCTTAGTCCATCGACTTGACACTGCTACTTCGCCTCGAGTGTGTTCCCACTGTATTTTGATTACTACCCTACCACGGCTCAAAGGAGTCGTGCAAATAGGTAGTAGTTGGGTGCAGTCCCGAAGCACTTGGAGGCAGTGACGGTTAGATAGGATTCGTCTTTCCCGGTTTTGGGGGTTGATATCGCGCTGTGTTCGGAAGGCCATTACACAAAGTCCTTGGCCAAGGCAAGCGGGATTTGCCGGTTGGTATTCCAGTTGTTTCTCAGGGTGTATTGGGCTACTCTCCGACACGACTTATTGCGCTATTAGGGGTCTGATGATTACCGGCCCCTAGGCCCGATATGCGATATTCTTAGACGAACAGACCGGACTGTACAGAGATTGTCACATTCAGGATCAGTAGGAGTTCGGATGGGTTTTCCTCATCGGCCTTCTTATCGATATCTACCGGGGGACCATTACGTGCAGCTAGTACCGCTTGCGGCCTGTAGTTAAACCGACTGCCAGCGTAGTGTCGAGTCTTTAGAGTCCCAAACAAAGAGTTTCCCTGCACCGGGCAAAAAGGTGTAGAGGCCGTATGGTTTTACGGTAGGACTTCGATCACTTACGTGCACTTGTGCGCGTATGATGTTCGGACGGATAATACTAGTGGGCTTTGGTTTAAGACGGATCCTAGTATTATATTGATGGATCGGTTTCGTCTATTTGTATTCGTGTTTCTCGGAACACGGATGCGGGTATGTATATACGGATGAGAGGGGTATAGAATGAGACACCTCATTAGGGTTTTGATCATTGACTTGATTAAAACAATTATGAGGTGGAGGAAAGTATTTTTTATTTTTGTAAATAATAATTGAGGCATGGCTACTAGTTTTGACTACTTGACTTTATTTGACCTTTTGACTTGGCTTGACCACTTGACTTGGTTTGACTATTTGACTTAGATATTTTTGTAAGATATTTTGTGACCTAGATATTTTGATGAGATATTTTTCATGCCATGCTTGTGGTCATGTCATGTTAGCCATCTCATTATCATTTATCAAAATGAATTTCTCTTTCCTCAAGCGAGCTCTCATGTTAGCTCTCTTCTTCTTCCACTCAACTAAAACCCTAAAAGCTCTCATGTGTTGAGAATCCTAGGGTTTCAAGAGACAAATAAATCCATCTTATCACTCTACACAACCTAGGACTTCTAGTTTAGCGAACTAGAATCCGTAGTTACCTCGGATTTGAGGTAGGACCTCGGACTATAGACTCTCGGGTGGATCGTCTTTGACTCGAGGATGCCATCGAGGTAGCCACGATCCGTTCCGATCCTTAGAGCCTACGATGACGAGGAGGATAGCGCGAAGACCCGAAGGACACGATACTACGAGGTATAACATTCATCCCAGTAGTTAAACCTCAAGTAGTTTGCTAGCTAGGGTTTATGATCGATCCTTGGTTCTAGTCGGTGTTTCGAAGCCCGTAAAAATCATTTTTTGCAATTTCCGCCTCTCCGCAAACACGTGGGGTGCGCGACATCGACTTACAGTGGTATCAGAGCCTCTCATAAATCTTAGATAGCTTGTAGCGATATTAGAATTCCGTCGTTTTTGTTGCGGAAAAACTGTCAACAAAAAAAGTTTTCAAATGTGAGGTTTTGAGTTGTTTGCACACCCCGTGGGCTCACGGTTTGAACCGAGAAGCCGTGGGGTGAAGCTTGCAGACCCCGGGGACACCCCGGGGGGACCAACGGCCAAGATATAACGCCTTGAAAAGTCGTTTCGGTATTTTCCCGATAATCGGTAAATAACTGGTATTTTCCGTAAAATGTAATTACAATTATTTTTCAATATAGGTCTAATTATACCTAATTTAGATAGGTAATTGCTAGTATTTGGTAATTAATGAGTCACTCATAAATTTCTAGTCGTTTAAATATTTTTCCTAAATTTATTATTTTTAATATTATTTTAAGCTTTTAAATATACATTAAATTAGTGATAAATACAAATTCGAATGGGCTAATTACATACTTAAGAACCATGGCAACTAAAATCTAGTATGTAACATAAATTTTTATCATGTAATTCCAAGCTCTAGTTGTTTCTTGGGTCAAAAGAAAAAAATAAAATAAAATAAAACTTGTATGATATAACTTGCAATTATGAACTTGTAGGGGTGTTTTAGCATGGAATTTTGATTGTTGTGAAAAATTGTGTTTGTAGTTAACCGCAATCAATAACGGTGTCGCGCGTAGCTAGACCGAGATGAGTACGGGTCGTCCTCTGGGAAACGTTGAATCTTTTACTTTTGCTTTAGATGTGTTGAAGAAGAGAGGAGGGATAAAGAATTTTATAGATTGGTTTCTAGATCTACGTTAAATAAGAATGTAAAATATAGATCTAGAATATTTTAAAGATGTAATTAATATAATAAGAGGGCTTGTAGGGTTCGTTAGGATTTAGTAGTTATGGATGATTATTTAAAAGTTACCCTTTTTATCCATTAATATATTTAGAACTAGAACGACGGTGATGCGTGTAGATTAGGGTTTCTGGAGGGGAAAGGAATCCCACTCTTAACCCTTATCTCGACACGGAACTCCGTTCATATCTAGCCTTTACCAAAACAATCATTAATCTAATATCTAATCGCGGTCGGAACTAGCAAAGAATTGCTAGCACGCCCGATTAGGATGCTAATGATTCTTTTGATAAAGTTCCTAAACTTTATAGGACTTAAAAAGGGTTTAGTTATTTTCATCGTCCATTAGCCTACCATAATCCTACGAACCCTAACAAGCGGAGAATTACTCGCGCATGTTGGGAGAAGAAGATGAAAAGAAAGAGAGGGAAAACATAATGTAAAATGCAAAAGAATTAAATAAAATAACTACCTTTATTAATCAACTTGAACAATCTACACTTTGATTCCTTAGAAAATGATTACAAAGACTAGTTTGCTTCTCGATCTCTTCCAAGGGGGTAGATGAACCATTGATGATCATCCTGGATGCGTGAGCCGTCTTGGACTTCGTGATCTCTTCGGCTTGATAGCTTTTCCAAGAGGCTCTCGGTCCCTTTTATAGTGCAAAGCCAGAATCTTATTGTTGAAAACTTGCTAAAATTTAGCAATGATTTATGCCAAAAAATATTGCGCTCTAACTCCCTAAACTTGCGGCGGATCCGCGACCCAAGGGTGGGTTTGGCCGCGGATCCGCGCTCAATGGTGAAGATCACTTCGTCAATTTTCTTAGGCTTTCTGATTGTGACCTTTGGCAATCCAAGGCACCTTTAGAATTAAGAAATCTTCTCTCGGTTGCTTCCAGACTTGGTCTCCAAGTTTTGCTTCTTAATTTGGCAAGATTTCTTTAACAGCTTGATTTCTTTGATATATTCTGCATAACAACTTGGAAAATTCTGCACAATAATCTTTAAATAATATTTAGTAGACTTAGTTCTACTAGGATTTGGTCAATGAATTTATTTGCATACATTTTTCTACCAAATGCTAATTAAAATATATTAACACATGGAAAATGGTGTTTTCACACATAAACCCTCATATATATAATATATTATAATAAAGTCCTTTTTTAACATGAAAATGGTACGAAAAATGTAATACAAATATGCAGTTTTATCAACTGAACAAATTTTCTTTGCAATCACTCACTCATTCTCACCCCTCATCATTGGCCGAGCCACCGGTAGGAAGTCCCCCTCCATTTTCACTTCAACTCATTTGAAAAGAGAGGAAAAAGAATTAAGGTGTAGAATAAAATATATTAATTAAGGTATGGTGTTTTATTGAGGCATAGGAAGGGTTTGACTTGGAAAAAAATTTAGTACACCCACACACTCCTCCACATTTCCCTCACTGCCGAAAGTGATCAGCAGCCCTCCCCCTTTGTGCTTCCATCTCTTTTCCATCTCAAAAAAATTCCCCAAAATGCATCAAAAATCCAATTAAAACCTCACAAATTCAAGCCAATTCTTCATCCTTTCTCCTTAGCCAAATCATGCATGAATCTTGGAGCAAGGGGACCTTTTTGGGGAGGCTAAATCACATGTTAGATCTCTAAAATTGGAGGTATAAATCTTCACCCAATTGATAATTTGTTGGTTAATTTCCTTAACTAAATTGTTTAAGTGTTAATTGGTGTTAATTTCAAATTTAGGTTTTTAAAGATGAGGGTTTGAGTTAGAATTAGGACTTCAGCCATCATTACTATGTTAACTAAGTTTAGTTTGCTATCTAGTTCTTATACAAACCTAAACTAAGTGTTACCTTGCTCAAGTGGGTTTCATTTTTATTCTAAGCAAGTGATTTTGCAAGCTAATTGCATGATTTTTTGTGTCTTTTGTGGGAGATTAATTTAGGTAGTGGAGCATGGCTCATTTTAGTTTTTTTCTTTTTGTGAATACGGCCATTAGGTCGTTAATCCATGAATGTTTGCACCGAAATTCCATTTGAATGCTTACTAGGTTTTTGCTATAATTAGGTGTTGAATGGGTTTGATGTTGTGACTAATTATATAACATCTCCTTTGATAATTAGGGTATTTTGAATGAGCGATAAGTATGATCAGGTTCTAGGTTTAGTTGTTGTTTCATATAGCAATCGTAGTGAGGTTGTGGCGATGTCGTACATATTTTTGTGCATACAAGTATAGCTTGAGGACGTTTATTCTTTGTATCGTTGTCCTCGTACCTTCTCAGAGTTTTAGCTTGGTGTTTTGCATTTGTGCAATTCCAGGATCGGTCGCGGAGACATCGTACGTGGCGCGGAAAGGAAAAGCGGTGATTGGATCCGGCTAGTTGAGACATTCCGGTGAGTAGATGTACAAATCTACGGGGGAAATCGAATGGATGGCGTGAGGCGCCCGATAGTTTTAAAACTTCTAGTAGTATAGGAATTTTAAGTATAGTTCTTAGTTATCTATTTTTCTGCATTGTATGACTTTTTTTTATATCCATATAATTGTTAGTTCATCATATAGAACCATTGAACCCTTATTATGAGACATGTGACACGAGTACTATATGACATGTAGAACCATTGAACCATTAAAAATGAGTATGCGGCATAAGTTTTAATTAACTTGTTAAATTGAGAATCTAAAATCATATTGCACCATTATCATGAGTTATGGGCACAAGTACTATTTAACTTGCTAAATCGAGAATGTGAAACTATTGCACCATTATCATGAGTTATGCGGCACAAGTACTATTTAACTTACTAAATTGGGAATGTGAAACTATTGCACCGTTATCATGAGTATGCGGCACGAGTACAAATTAACTTGCTAAATTGAGAAATTACAATCATTGTATCATCATTCATGTACAGTTTTCTAGCTACATATTGCAGTTCGTATTGTCAATACCATATGTTCATTCTAGCTGACATGCGTGCTTATGGTGATTTTCTGAGGATTTCTGCATTTGAGATTTATGAGTTTTTGGGGGAAAACCGCCAGGATTTAATAAAACAGATATCATTTTTAAATATTGCAAGTTGCGGTTTTCTCGTAACTAATAAATGAGTCGTCCACCATGGGTTTTCTGTTAGTTTTCGAGACCCGATTCGAGCAGTAGGATGAACCGTTTTGGGTACATGGTGGGCCCGGTAAGGTACCCCGGAGCAAGAAGATCGAGTTGTAGCCAATGAGCCTGGCAGGGGCAGACTACCTACCGATGATTATTGGCGCGGCGGATATCCAGAGGATACCGACCGTGGTCGTGAGATATTGATACTTTGAGATGGGCCAGCCGGATGGCTGGGGCCCGAGATATTGTGATACCGATACTTGAGATTTTGAGATAGTCATTTGAGGTGTCGATGATGTACACAGATTTCTGTTGATTCCATTGATATTACTTCAGATACTTCACAGGAGCTTTTCTAAGATGAAAATGATGTTTTTCTCATATAAATACATTCAGATCTTGGGTTAAATTGATTCATGTTGCATACCTGCCAGTACATCATGCTATACTAGTATTGTAGAATTGATTCATGTTGTATACCTGCTAGTTCATCATGCTAGACTAGTATTGTTAAATTGATTCATGTTGCATACCTGCTAGTACATCATGCTATATCAGTATTGTTGAGTTGTGACACTTTGCGTACATGTTTACAATAGCCTTTATAGATGTTACTTATTACTCACGAGTTGGCAACTCACCACCGTTGTGCCACAACCTTTTTGCAGGTCCGATCCTTCAGCACTGTAACGGCGGACGTACTTCAACCTTTTGCTCCTTTTGCTTGGATCTGAGATTTTGCTCGTAGGAGGGTTGTGATATTATTTTGTTTCCACCTTGTATATTCATTGTATCTAGTGTACTCCATCTACTGTACCTGCTACTTATATTAATGTATATTGACCTAGAGACGAGACAGTGAGATTTGTGGACTTTTATGTTGTATCTTTGGGTCGAGCTCACTTGAGCCGACATGATACTTTTTTATTTGGGCCTTTTATGCTTATTTTGCACATTGATGATTTATATTGCGTGGGATTTGAGTCTGCCTTGGGTGAAGAGCTAGCTCCCGCTTGGGGATACCTTATTTCATGTTATTCATATATTCCTGTTTTGTACCCGTTTGGGGCCAGTATTTACAAAGGAGACTCTGCCAAAATTTTCGGAAAAATGGATGTTGCTTTTAAAAAAGCTTGATGTGACTTATTTGATTAAAATCGCTTTCAATAAATTGGTTTTCCTTCACTCTACTGCTTATTTCGTTTTGATTTCTAGGTTTTGGCTTACTTAGATTACGTAAGCCTTGAAACGTTTCGTACTTTAAGTGCCAGTCATGCTCAGTACTTTTCGGGTCGTGACAAAGTTGGTATCAGAGCGATAGGTTTTACCTTTCTGAGTGTAGGATGACCCTTGGTAGATGGAGTAAGTGACTTAAGCAGGGTAACGTAGCGTGTGTATGTCCACGGCATACTTGCGATACGGTACTCCGCCTAAGTGACTTTAGGATATTCTTGCTTGAAATTCCTTCTTCAATTCCGTGTATCCTATGATTCTATTGCACTGTTCTTATTATCCTGTTTCCTGTACCAGTCACTATGCCGCCGAAGGCTACGAGAGCGCAGAGGGTTGCCACCCGAGATGAGATCCGAGCAGGCCGTCCGAGACGAAGACCGACCAGGACGGCGTACCTACCCCTCAGGGACAGACTGATCCACCTTCCCCAGGCTGCATGGATAGGCTAGAGTCAGGTGTGCAAGAGTTACGACAGATTGTGGGAGGTATGCAGGAGTTATTACAGATGGTGGGATCCTTAGTCGAGGCCAGTCGTGCACAAAGATCGGAGGACGCACCTACCATAGCACAGACTACGATTGTATCTGCTGCCAGACTGTTGCTCCTACTACTAACGTGGCTATTCCAGTATCACTACAGGAGTTCATGAGGCTGAGATCTCCAGTCTTCACCGGCACAGGTGCAGCGGAGGATCCGCAGACATTCTTTGACAGATAAGCTAGGATTTTTCGTTCGCTCAGATGTTCTGATGATCGATGGGTGGAGCTTGCGAGTTTCCGTCTTGAGGGCCTTGCGCAGACGTGGTGTGAGTCAGTCGAGAGAGGTCGAGCTGCAGGTCTACCTCCTATGACTTGGGATGAGTTCACAGCAGTATTTCTAGCCCGTTTCCTTCCAGAGAGCGTTCGTGTTTCTCGAGCTCGTAGTTTTGAGGTTTTGCGCAAGACTCCTGGGATGATAGTGTCCGAGTATGATATCCAGTTTACGCAGTTGTCCAGATATGCTTCGTACTTGGTGGACACTGAAGAAAAGAGGATAAAGAGGTTTATGCAGGGACTTGACACCCAGTTATTTCTTGCCATCGGCGCCTAGCACTTTAACACTTATGCAGCTGTTATGGACACGGCCTTACGGATGGAGGCGTGCATTTCAGGGACTTCGGTCGTTTCTGGGCCGAAGAGGATTCGTACCGATATGCCATCTCAGAGGCAGATGGGTAGGCATCGTGACAGATTCTTTCCGAGAGATGGTGGCGGCAGAGGAGTCACATAGGGTCAGTTATTTGGTTCCTATCCGCAGGGCCAGCAGATGTTGCCAGGATGTTTTAGGTGCGGGAGTCCATACCATCGTATCAGAGACTGTATGGTGAGACGACAGGGAGTGGCGACAGTTCCACACGTGACTTTACCACCTTCACCACCACCTCAGAGAGCTCTACTTCCTACCTCCGGTGATGCTCTACGCCAGATAGACGCCCCCAGAGGTCGTGGACGCGGCGGTCTTGTTCAGAGAGGACGAGGAGGCAGAGGCCGCGGTAGAGGCCAGCCAGCTATTGGTGGGAGACAGGCCTGAGTGTTCGCTTTGACTTCGTAGGATGCGCAGGCATCCAATGCCGTTGTGACAGGTACCTTGCCAGTATGTTCTTTCGATGTGCGAGTATTATTCGACCCAGGTTCCACACATTCGTATATATCTACACACTTTGCACCGATGTTGGTCCGTGAGTCATCGTCGTTAGATCAGCCTCTTGTTGTTATTACTCCGGTAGGCGAGTCGTTTGTCGCTCGTTTTGTGTTTCGTTTGTGTTCCGTTCGTATCGGGGAGAGGGATTCATCGGTTGATTTTGTAAGTCGATGTACAACACCCCACGACTAGCGGGGAGGCGGAAATATGAAAAACGATCTTGTTCTTTGCATAAACATCGACTAACCGCATGAATCGAAGCTAAACGATAACTAACATCAAACATAGAAGTAAACAACTACTATGTAAAGGGATTATACCTAAAGAACCGTGTCCTTCGTCTTTACAAACTCCACCTCCTCCTCGGCCTTCTCCAAGTAGTAGACGATCCACCACGAGAGCTAAACTCCAAGCATTGCCTCTAAACTTGAGGCAACTAGGTATCTTTAAGTGCTAATCAAAGTACCTAGATGAAATAGAGTATAGTTATGGATTAAGTAGTCTAACTAATCCTTGTACTCAACACATGAGAGGGGAGGATTAGGGTTTGAAGAGAGAGAGCTTGAGGAGAGAGAAGATGAACATAATAATGAAATGAGAAAATGAGTTATCATAATATATATCAAGCATTATTGTTTTTCAAGAAAAGAAAAGAAAACTGATTTACAACCATACTTGATAAATATCTAATGGTGATTCATCTCCATGAGTCATTAAGCATTTATGATGCATTAATGACATGGATGAATCATCCATATGACTCACTAATCTCATTTAATGTATATGCCACCTTAACCTCCTTAGTCACCATCTTCTAGAAGCTTCTCGCGCAATTACGAGAACGCCCCTCCTATCCGTGAAAACACGGAAAAACTTTAGACTGTATAAATCCAATAACCGGATACTAGTAACTGGCTTAAACCAAAGCCGACTAGTAAAATCTGTCCGAAAGTCGTACGAGCGTAAACACACGTATGCGTCCGAACCCTTGTCGTAAAACCATACGACCTCTATATCGTTTCGCCTGGAGTAGGGAAACACTCTGGGTCGGACTCTAGAGACTCGACTACTACGCTGGCAGTGGGTTTAACCACAGACCGCAAGCGGTACTAGCTGTACGTAACGGTCCCCAGGTAGATGTCGATAAGAAGGCCGATGCGGAAACCCATCCGAACTCCTACTGAGTCTGATGTGACAATCTCCATACAGTCCGGTCCGTTCGTCTAAGACTATCGCATATCGGGCCTAGGGGGCGGCAAGCGTCAGTCCCCTAATAGCGGTATAAGTCGTGTCGGAGCGAAGCCCATTACACCCTGAGAAACTACTGGAACCTACCGGCAAATCTCGCTTGCCCTGGCCAGGGACTTTGCGTAATGGCTCTCTGACACAGCGCGATATCAACCCCCAATACCGGGAGAGACGAATCCTGTCTAACCGCCACTGCCTCCAAGTGCTCGGGACTGCACCCAACTGCTACCTTTTTGCAAGACTCCTTTGAGCCGTGGTAGGATAGCAATCTAAGAACAGTAGGACACACTCGAGGCGAAGTAGCAGTGTCAAGTCTGCGGACTATGCTGTACTCATGTCACCTGGGAACTGTTCACTAACGACTAGTATAAAACCAACCAACAGTTCCCTGTGAGTCCTGTCCGGTGTACCCGTAACCTAACGAGCACCTGCATACTATCTCCAGTACGACGTACTGATGGCTGTGGGACAGACCATCTCCCCAACTGGGATGAGAAGTGTACACACTTGTCTACTGGAGTATCGATGCCCTGTCTCGATAATCCAACGACTAGGGACCTGAATAAGGATGTGCTTGTAGACTACCCAGCCCCCACTAGTGTGACTGCCATCACAACGCTGGTAGTCAAGCAAGATCCTAAGAGCTCTATCAATACGTATACTCACATATTAAGATAGAAAAACCAAGTAGCATACTACCATGTTTAGCAAGACTGTTATATACATGTGAATATCCCAAGCTTCCATTATGTAATATACAAACTAGTATGATACAATAATGGCCCCTAGGGCATATACACTAACAATCTCCCACTTGCACTAGGGCCATGTACTGGCATATCGAAGACCGATGATCTCGAGTAGCCTCTCGAACTGAATCTGAGGTAGGGCCTTTGTGAATGGATCAGCAATGTTCTCTTGAGTAGCAACTCTCCGAACCTCGATCTCCTGACGATCAATGATCTCCCTGATCAGGTGATACCGCCTTAAGATGTGTCTGGACTTCTGATGGGACCTTGGTTCCTTCTCTAAAGCTATAGCTCCGTTGTTGTCACAATACAGAGGTATTGGATCAACAATGGTAGGAACCACCTGAAGTTCTGTTAGGAACTTCTTCATCCAGACTGCTTCTTTTGCGGTATCGCAAGCAACAATATACTCCGCTTCCATCGTCGAGTCAGCAACGGTGTCTTGCTTGGAACTCTTCCAGCACACCGCCCCTCCATTGAGGGTAAAGACATAACCCGACATGGACTTGGAATCGTCCTTATCACTCTGGAAGCCGGAATCAGCAAAGGCCTCTAACCTGAGGTCTTTCCCACCGTAAACCAAGAACATCTCCTTAGTCCTTCTCAGGTACTTGAGAATGTTCTTTACTGCTATCCAGTGCTTCTCCCCTGGGTCTGACTGATACCGGCTTACCACGCTCAGTGCGTAAGCTACATCTGGTCTGGTGCACAACATCGCATACATTATAGAGCCTACCGCAGAAGCATAGGGTATAATAGACATGCGTTCCCTTTCCAAATCAGTCTTGGGAGACATCTCTTTGGATAGGGTGATTCCGTGACAAGCCAGTAGATTACCGCGCTTAGAATCTTCCATACTGAATCTTTTCAGTACAGTGTCGATATACCTGGACTGTGAAAGTCCCAACATCCTCTTGGATCTATCACAATAGATCCGGATCCCGAGAATGTAAGAGGCATCTCCCAGGTCTTTCATGGAGAACCTGTGTGACAAGAATCCTTTGACAGATTGTAGCATAGGAATGTCATTTCCTATCAACAAAATGTCAACCACGTACAAGACGAGGAATACGACACTTCTGGCTATAACTTTACTATATATGCACGGTTCATCTGGATTTTTGTTGAAGTCATATTCTTTGACTGTTTCATCAAAACAGATGTTCCAACTCCGCGATGCCTGCTTCAGTCCATAAATGGACTTAAGCAACTTGCATACTTTCCCGCTGCTCCCACTCTGATTGAAACCCTCTGGCTGATCCATATAGACGCACTCTTCTAAATTTCCATTCAGAAAAGCCGTCTTTACGTCCATCTGCCAGATTTCATAATCATGGAAGGCAGCAATAGCAAGAAGGACCCGAATGGATTTGAGCATAGCCACTGGAGAAAAAGTTTCGTCATAGTCCAAACCAGGTCTTTGACGAAAACCCTTTGCAACAAGTCTAGCCTTATAGGTTTCCACCTGTCCATCTACACCAATCTTTTTCTTGAAGATCCATTTGCATCCTATGGGTTTTACCCCATCTGGAGCAAAGTCCAAAGTCCATACTTTGTTGGTGTACATGGACTCCATTTCGGTCCGCATTGCATCTAGCCATCGTACCGAGTCGCCGCTCTGGATGGCCTGCTGGAAGCCAGTAGATTCATCATCATCTATGATGCAGTCCTCTCTATCCCCATCTATGAGAAAACCGTAGTATCTCTCAAGCGGATGAGACGGCCTACTACTCCTGCGGAGGGGTGCGGGG
The DNA here is from genome assembly GCA_030015575.1 of Agapanthus africanus. NCBI lineage: Eukaryota > Viridiplantae > Streptophyta > Magnoliopsida > Asparagales > Amaryllidaceae > Agapanthus > Agapanthus africanus. The sequence goes on from CM057339.1 coordinate 497,010,503, forward strand.
ATGTCCTGTTCTTCTTGAACTACTTGTTCTACCAAACTTTCAGTATTAGTTTGTGGTTCTGGAATTTCTTCCAGTTCTATTTCGCTCCCACTTATATCCTTTTCTAAAAACTGCTGTTCCAGAAAATGGGCATTACGAGAAAAAAAACCTTTTGTTCCTCTGCGTAATAGAAATAATATCCCTTGGAGTTCTTTGGATATCCCACAAACTTACATTTTACTGATCGTGCCTCGAGCTTGTCCATATGCTGCTTTTTAACAAAAGCTGGACATCCCCAAATCTTCATATGCTGAAGATGGGGTTTCTTCCCACTCCACATCTGATATGGGGTGGTAGGCACAGTCTTGGTAGGAGCCCTGTTCAGAAGATATGCCGCTGAATCTAGCGCATAACCCCAAAAAGATCGCGGTAACTCAGCATTACTCATCATGGATCTTACCATATCCAATAGGGTTCGATTCCGTCTCTCCGATACACCATTATGTTGTGGAGTGTATGGAGGAGTAAGCTGAGAGAGAATTCCTTTCTCTTTTAGGCAACCTAGGAACTCGGCACTCAAGTATTCACCACCTCGATCAGATCTTAGTGTCTTGATACTTTTACCGGTTTGGTTTTCTACTTCATTCTTATACTCTTGGAATTTCTCAAAAGCCTCGGATTTATGTTTCATCAGATAAATGAATCCGTACCTTGAGTAATCATCCGTGAAAGTAATGAAATAGGAAAAACCACCTCTTGCATGTGTAGACATTGGACCACATACATCGCTGTGTATGAGTCCTAAGAGCTCGCTCGCTCTTACTCCATGTCCAGTAAATGGAGTCTTTGTCATCTTTCCTTTGAGACAAGATTTACAAGTGTCATAAGTTTGATATTCAAACGAGTCCAAATATCCTTCTCTATGCAACTTAGTCAACCTTCTCTCATTGATGTGACCCAGTCTACAATGCCATAAGAAAGCCTTATTTAAATCTGGAGACTTTCTTTTTAGTGTGTTCTGGACATTGAAAATTTGGAGTTGGTTTAACACATATATATCGTTTTCCAGTGTACCGGACCCAATCAAACTATGATTAAGGTGGATGTTAACAACATCACTTCCAAACGTGAAATCATAACCTTTATTTGATAACAAGGAAACAGATATGATATTACACGTTAAGCTGGGTACACAAAAACAGTTATGTAAAACCAAAATGTGTCCACTCGTCAATCCCAGGTGATAATCCCCTACGGACACAGCTCCCACGCTAGCTCCGTTAGCAACCATCAGGGTCATATCACCTTCCTTCAGCACTCTACGGTTTCTCAGTGCCTAGAATGAATTGCAAATATGAGATCCTGATCCGGTATCCAATACCCAGGAAGTAGAGTTGATTGACAGACAATTCTCAATTACAAACACACCTGAAGTCGAAGCCACAGCTTGCTTCGGTTCCTGGTTCTTGGCGTTCCACGCCTTGCAATCCTTTTTCCAGTGCCCTTTCCTGTGACAATGGAAGCACTCATCCTGGCCCACTACCGGTACCGCAAACTTTTTCTTTCTCTTCCCTCCCACCTTACTTACACCTCCTCTAGGTCTGGGGGCGGCCTTCTTTTTCCTTCCTTTGGCCCTAGCCTTGGACCCGGAAGAAGAAGAACCGCCAACAAACATAGCGGGTGTTTCCCTTGCCTTCTGCAAGGTGCCCTCTGCACTCTTTAACATGTTCAGGTGTTCCGGAAGTTCAACTTCTTTTCTTTGAATGTTGAAGTTCAGGATAAACTGGGCGTAGGTGGGAGGAAGGGACTGGAGAATAAGGTCTGTATAGAGCTCATTATCCAAAGTCGTCCCAAGGTCTGCGAGCTCTTCTATATAGCCGATCATCTTTAGGACATATTCTCCTACCGATGACCCGACAGCCAACCTCGCTCGAAACAAGTTCTTAGAGGTCTCGTATCTTGCTATACGAGATTGCTCTCCATAAAGTTCCTTTGTATGGAGAAATATGGCATCTAGTTCCATATCCTCGTGCCTCCTCTGATGTTCATTGTTCATCGAGGCAAGCACGATGCACTTGGCTTTCGCGCAATCGAAATCCCAGGTTTCGCGGATTTCCTTATCTGCATTACTGGATTTGGGACCAGGGACAGCAGGTGCCGTAGCGGTAAGGACGTACCCCAATTTGTGGGGACATGGTAGTCCATAAGTACATCCTTCAAAGTCCCTAGTCGTGGGTGTATCGAGACGGGGCATCGATATACCAGAGTAGACTAGCGTATACCTTCTCGACCCATACAGATGGGCGATGGATGATCCCATATCCACTGGTATTTGACATCAGAGATGATATACGGGTGCTCAGTAGAGACTGGGTACACTGGACGGACTCGCCGAGAACTCCCAGATGGTATTATACCTCACGTCAGATGGCAGTTCTCTGGTGACACTGGTACAGAGTAGTCTGTTGACCCGAGATCGTCATAGAGTCTTGTGTGGTTCCCACTGTGCTTTGATTTCCATCTTACCACGTCCAAGAGGGCGTGCAAAACGGTGGTTTTTGGGTACAGTCCTAAATCACATGGAGGCAATGAGCGATAGGAGGGGATTCGTCTCTCCCGGTATAGGGAGTTGATGTTGCGCTGTGTTCGATTGGCTATAACAGGAAATCCCTGGCCAGGGTTGCTGAGATTTACTGGTAAGTGTTACCACTAGTTTCTCGAATTGTTATCGACCTCATATCGACACGACTTATCGAGCTATTGGGGTCTGACTTTTACCACCCCTAGGCAAGATATGCGACATATCAGACGGACAGACCGGACTGTACGGTAGTGTTACTGGTTGGATTCACAGGAGTTTGAGCGGGCTTGCTCGTCGATCTTCTGATCGCTCAATACCCGGGTGGCCGTTACGTTTAGCAGACCGCTTGCGGCTTGTGGGTGTTTGATATGATCATCACCAGCTGCCGGCGTATTGGCGAGTCTTTAGAGTCCTACACATAGGTTTCCTGGCTCAAGCGAAACGAAATAGGAGCGCATATGAGATATGTGCGGGACCGAGAATAATGTGTGTATGTGATACCGTATTCTATTCTCGCGATGAATGTATCGAATGGTTGTATGCGATATAACCTAGTTATCGAATCAAGGATTGATTCGATAAGCCGATACATTGGATACTAGTCGGTTATATGCGATATGACCGGATCGTTAAATCAAGTGTTGATTTAATGATTTAATGTATAATTATATATTTGATATATTACTTTGCATTAACTAGTATTGGTTCACTTTATATGGATTTTCTCACTTGAATGTACAAGTTGTATATGTGATATACTTTTTGTGCAAATGTTTGTATCATGTTTGATGATACATGTTAACTTGGTTAAGTGTAAAGATTAAACCATGGTTAAATTGATGATTAGGGTTTTCTTTTTCTTAATCATTTATTTATTTATTTATTTGGAAAAGATTAGAAATGAAATGGTTGCAAGTTTTGTCTCTTTCTTTGAAGCTTCATGAAGCTTTGACTTTGTGACCATTTTGTCTCATGCTTAACCCTAACCCTTGCAATTAACCATGGTCTATTCTCTACACCTAATCATGGTTATTATTATGATAAGTATCCTTTTTCTTTTCTTTTTAATTAACTTATCATAATAATTCTTTCTTCATCTTCATCTTCTTCTTCCATGAAGAAGCTTGACTTCATCAATGGTGGATTGATGAAACAAGTGAGAAATCCAATTCTAAAGTCTACCCACTTCCTATTTCTTCATCCTCTACCTCTTGCCAAGTAGTAGAGTGTGTTTCCTTCACAAGTTTTCATGGCTTGGTGAAGGTGGAGCTTGATCTAGTGATGCTTCGACGTAGATCATCTTCGGCACGTCGTCGATGACCTAGCCCGCTTCTTCTCCGATGAAGCCGACGCAAGAGCCCGGATTTCGATTTGGACAGCGAGGATACTTTGTTGCGGAGCTATGGAGGTGGAGAACCGGATCTACAAAGATTGTATTTCCGTATTCTTATAGTTAAGTGTTAACTAGTTTAATGTTTCGCCTAGATTTCTAGCCAACGATCCGTAGTCGGGTTTCTCGGCACCTAGAATTTTTGAAATTGGCATGGTTGATACCTTGTGAGACCTCTTGAGAGTGCCTAGGAACCCTACAGTGGTATCAGAGACTATCTAGAGCCTTAGGCGATGCGTAGACGGAGTTAGAAGTCCGATCGACCCGTAACCCCGACTTTAAAATGCTCTCTGGACATTTTTGTAAAATGTGGATTTTTGCAAATTAAAAATATGCAGAAAAATCAGCAGGTAAATATAAGAATTACGATGCAAAAATTACCTAATGATCTTTCTAAAGTGCGGCGGAACCGCGGTATTAGCGTGCTAATGCGGCCCTTCCGCGGCCCTTTTGTCTTATCTGCCATTGAATTTTGCACAGTAACTCCTATTTTTCATTGCTGGTTTTCCTGGGAATTTTTAATCTGAAATCAAGAGTTGAGTATTTTGGGTTGTATTGGGAGTTCATACATTCGATCGGATTGTCAAACTTTGTCTATGTGTCGTTCCGGATAATTTTTTTGAATATGTTAAAAAGTTCGACCGGATATAAATACCCAATTTTTCCCCTGTCGGGAAATTTCCAAGTGTTGGATATTTCTGTAGTTTAATCACGTTCTAAGTAGTGCAAGTAACACGATGGTCCCTCTAGAAGACAACAAACCTTAACTCGATTATGTGACCGTCTTGAACTACCCTTTGAACCTTCGAGTTTGGGGCAGTACGGCGTGCCACATGTGAGGCGTTGGCTTGACCCTTCTACGGCTGGACCGTTGGTACTGAGGCACGAACTGAATGTTTTTAGACTTGTTTCATGTGTTGATCTGTATCGGGAAAACTTGGGTGTTCGATTGTTCGATCGGAAAGTTTGACATTTTCTATTTATCCGGAATGGAATACAATAATTGGAATTCATAAGAAGTTATGAGATAACTGAATGAATGTTATAAATGTACAGTTTAGTCTCACTTGATCGGTTACCACGGAATTTTGATGTGATCAAAAGTCCGTCGCGATCACGTAGCGTACGCGGATGCTCGCCGGGTAAACTTAATAGGCAGCCTCGCTCCATTGCCCCGACCAAGTGACTGTAGGAGAACCCCGTCGCCGAAAGCATCCGTTCGGGTGCTCGCGGCAGCGGTGTTCCGCCTTGGTGCACTTCGTCGACGGCATCGGGGGTGCGGCCGCCTACTAATGTTTGCGACGAGCATTCGATCAGGTTGTCGGGAATCTTGTTGAATTGCCCGACTTGATATTGAAAAGAGTTTTCGATAATGAGACTAAAATGCGGGGTTTATAATTGTTAGGCATGCGATGTCTAAGTAATTCATTTGATTAGGCATGCGATGTCTATGCAGGTTGCGGATTCCAACTGTTGTAGTTTTACACTTTCTTTTCTGTGACCGTAAGTGTAATATGTGATATCGCCGGTTTCGTTGCTATATGTCAACGACAATTGGGATGGACATATTTACTTACGTTGATGACATGTGATGTTATGTGTTGCTGGATATGTTATATTGGATTGTCGTGTTTGAATAGCCGGGTTTTTTTTATGTGAGATGAGTGTTTTTCATTTTCATTCATGTAAAAACTTGTATGTAATATTCTTTTATTGGGGCACTTCCAGGTTGCGGAAGTTGTCACCCGTTGTATATTATTTACTTTTCCGCACTAGGATAAACCCAAGGAGGGAGCACAAGTAACCGGGTTCTGGAGTCCAGTGGGAGACCAACTCGAGGAGTTGAGTCCGGGTCTCCTAACTCTAGAATTGGTAGGGTTGCTTGCCGCTCTCGTAGGGGTCTAGGGGTGTGGGTTTGGCTATTCATCACGACCGTGGAATCCGTGTTTTATACTGGCTCGTATTGAAAACACGGACGTCCTAGTATATCCAATATTTCATATGTTTCTTCTGCTGCGATATCTGTGATGATCATGTGATGTTCTCTGATAGATACAGTATATAGTATATATGATATATTATATAGCCGTTACTTATGTTTTACACCCGCGCTAGCCCTGCCCCGCTCTGTCGTTAGTTACCTAACCTAACGGTGCACGAGGGGACATCGAGGCGAATGCGGATGGCATAAGTGTACGTCGTATTTATCTGTGATGTTTAGGTACTTAAATGATGGGACTTCATTAATGTGATTAATGAAATAAAAGAAACCTAAAGATGTTGTAGAATCGAATTTCAAAATAAAACAGGTAGCTACAGTTCTTGCTTTGCACAGCGGTATATGTGATATATCCTGCACCTTATTCGATGAGGAAAGGACCGAGATCCCTTCACCGGGAGTGACTCCTTTAGCAATGACTGGCAGATGCTACACATTCGGTTTGTCTTATGATTGCTTTTAAGTGTTTTTGCTTTGCACAGTGATATATATGATATATCCCGCACCTCATTCGACGAGGAAAGGACCGACGATCCCCTCACCGGGAGTGACTCCTTTAGCAAAACTAGAAAAGCCTCAAAAACACTCCATTTTAAATTCATTCGATCCTACAACGATATCAAGTTCATTACGCAATAGGTTTTCAGAAAAACCTGTCATAGCCCTCCGTCATTTCAGATAAGTTGTATATAGTATTCGTGCTGCATTTGTTGGCTTTCGTCAAGGTGCAGTGTGCGGTAGCTATATGCTGCTTATCTGCAAGCATACGATGCGATAGGATTAGGGTAGTCGTGCGGCTTTGTTGGCTTTCGTCAAGGGTCTTGCGGGTGGGTTTAATTCGATCAAGAAATGTACGGGTTGAACTTGACTAGCGGGCTATGGTTTGTTGGCTTTCGTCAAGGTCATAGCACGTTAGGAGCAAAATATTATCGGGAATTTCAAGTGTTGAAATTTGCAATGAGATTGCATACCTTCTATGAGATAGTTGGATCCCGATACCCGCTGCGAGTAATTGTTACTCCTGGGAGAGTTTTGCACATTACAATTAGCCGATCAAGTAGGTGTCTAGAAAGGTGTCAACGGGGTTACGCCTCTGGAAAAACGAGGTTTACATTAATTAGGTTCGTGCGAAAGCACGGGGGACCTCCCTCAAAGTACCGACACTGGCCTGGCTGAAAGATTGGCGAACTTGTAGTATGTAATTAATCCCGGCTAGTCTTTCCTTTTAGGGTTTGAAGGAAGATTTGATAAAAAGCAGTGGGAGCCATCCTGATTAGATAAAATTATAACCAATCTATTCTTGACAGAGCGCACGCTGAGTGTTTTCTTCTCTCTCTCTCCTGGTAGCGACCATGTCACGCCTTAATCAAGATAATAATACGGATTATTGACCGAACCCGCTTGTTATACTGAGCTGGGGAACGTTGGTCCCGCTCCTACTTATAAATGTTATAAGACAGAGCACGAAATTGGGGAATACCAGATTTCCCGTGCCGCCCAAACGAAGAGAATGCATGATGATGCATCATCTTCGGGTGTGTTCATTATACAGAACTGTTTCTCAGTATCCTCCGCATTCTGAGTACATGATACCGGATCAGGATCCCAGATATGTAATCTGTTACATAGGGCTACAAAAGGGTAGAAAAATTGAGAACGGGTGATAAGTTTCATGAGGCAGAAAACGGGGCAAGTGTTGCAGCCAAGTCTGTTGGTCACTGTCACCCTGTATTACCAATACATTGATTCTGAACGAATGTTATTAGATACCGAACCTGATATACAAAATCATATCAGTCTCTTTATTAGTAAAGAAATGATAAAATTTTGTATTGTTGGATAATGTTTTGAACATTTCCTATATCAAAAGTTGATCGGTTCAGGCACGTTGTCTAAAAGCATTGACGTTCTAAATCAAACTACAGTTCTTAGTATACAGAACACACACAAGAGGAAGAGTTCAGAAATGAACGAATCCTTCTTGAGGTATTGTAGACTAGGTCATATCAATGCGACCCGACTAGCTAGAGTTACATAAAGATGCATATTTAAATTAGTTTGAATTTACATCTTGTGAAACTCGCCAGTCATGTCACAAAGATATCATGACCATAGCTCTGTTTATTGGAAACAGAGAAAGAGTTAGTGAAGTCTTGGGACTGATACATGATGATGTATGTAAGGTCTCCTGTCTACACATGCCAGGACTGGTTCTTTATACTTCATTACATTCTCTGATGATCTTTCGAGATTCAGACCTATGTTCCTGTTGAAACACAAGTCCGAATCTTTTGAGATATTCACAGAATATAAGACAGAAGTAGAGAACCAATACGAGTATAAGTATTATGTCCTTTGATGAGATCAGGGAGGAGAAAACGTGTGTATGGAATTCCTGGACTATTCTAAAGGAGAATGAGATTCTCTCTCAGCATTACTCCTCCGTATACACCATAGCACGATGGTATATCGGGACGGAGCAATCACACCCTATATGATAAGGTGTGCTCTATGATGAGTACTACTGAGTTACCTATTTCCTTTTGGGAGTTATGCACTTGAGAAGATGCATACCTACTAAATAGGGTTCAAATCAAATCAGTTGCCTACCACTTCATATATGATATGGAAAGGGAAGAGCCCATATCTTAAGTTAGTTAAGATTTGGGTTGTCCGGTCTGTGTCTAAAAGCAAAATCCGGACAAGCTCGAGGCAACATCAGTTATGTAGAACTGGAAAGGTTCCATCTATACAAACTACAGCAGATGATTTGGTA